>BSBN01000969.1:0-5893620 GCA_027924645.1 Cunninghamia lanceolata
TCCTTTCCAACAAAACATTCCAAGGGCTTTTCAATCGAGTGCTTCTCCTATCGAGAGGAGAGTCATCTATCAGATTGGGTTTGCCATTTGGTTTTGTTGGGAAATTCAGAAGTTGTCACACAAATATCTCTAATTAATGCTCTTGTGCTCTTAAAACCCTAATTTAAGCAAAACAGTAAGTAAATATGCAAATTACAACAATTACTGCTAGAATTAGGCAAATGGGTAGAGAACCTTAACTCACCTGTTTTTCATAGTCCAGAAAACAGAAATGTAGGGAACAATGGTGATGGCGCCTAGTCCAAGGTACAGGTTTTTCTATGGATTCCTAATCTCCTTCTGACAGTGATTCTGCTGTATCTTTAGCTTCTGACAATGTAGATGTGGAGGACAATGTTGATGGCACCGTAGTCCACTGAGGGATCTTCTACCAGATGTTAGAAGCTCTGCAAACCCTAATTATCACTATCCAATCTATTTCTGTGGCTTCAGATCCGGAGGACAATGTTGATGGCGCCCTAGTCCAAGTAGGCTCCTTCAGGATCTAGAATGTCCACAGTGTCCTCCTACTCCCTACAACTCCACTTTCTCTAGATCCAATACCTGTAACCTGCAATCACAAGGAGTCTGGGAGGGGGGTTTGTGGTGTTAGAGGCTGCCTTAGTCAAGCCCCAGAGAGACATTCAAGTCTTCTGGACACCGTTGTCAGAGAGAGTGCGTATCCTTGTGGATAGAGGTAAAAATCCAAATGATAATGATGATAAAACATAATAGATGTCACCTTGATGATGAAGCCCTCATGGAAGGAAGATGCTCTTCAATGCCATGAGGAGAAGATGAAATCCAACCTGCAAAAACAAACACAATAACAATGCTATGCTCTGCAATACAATGAAAATCACAAGTATGCCAATAGATTTCAATCATAAACAATCTTCTAGTTTCTAAATGATAACCTACATGTCCTTTTATATGCAACTACAAAGATTCCACCAAGAATTTCATAATTAAAACTTATGATGTCGACCTGGGACCCAAATAACGGTCACAAACTCAACATTTGAATTTAGGGTGAACCCAAAATAGAGTTGACTAGGGTGCTAGTGCCCTTGTCCACCCCCTGTCTTTATTATACGATCATCAAATAGTCCTCTTAGATCCCATTTGTCACAAGGCCCAAGGGGCTTTCTCATCGGGAGTCTGAATTATCATGCATGATGCTCTAAATGCAATCTAAAGACCTGGGAGATAAACCTTAATAGGAAAAAGCCCACAAGGGTGCATTTTTATGACATAACACTCCCTATCTATACCATTATCTCCCATCCATCCATCTCTTATCTTCCTATCTATTCTCCTTTCCATCCACTATCTCCCTATCCATCCTATTTTCATTTTCATCCTCCTTCCCCACTTGGTGATCATGTTAAGGATAGGGTAAAACATTCAAAACATGCTTTGGACACCTCTTGCATATATCCCTTCCACGTATATTCTACAAATGCCCATGACACCCATGCATCCCAATGCCTCATCATGAGTGACACATATCTAAAGTGGGGCATCTTCTTCCTAAGCAACATAGTCCTTGGAGATCACATCCAAACTCCTTCATCCATCTATCCTCTATCCTTCATCCATCCTATATCATACTTCATCCACCTATCATTCTTCTCCATCCACCAATCCTAAATCCTCCATCCCTCATGAACCCTTATCCCACCATCCCCATCCCATCCTCCCTTTAGCCATGTTTTGATACCATGAATATGTCTGAGCACTCCATTCCCCCATCTATTGCCTAATCACTTCATCACCCTATCCAAACCATCCATTATCTCTTTATCTCTCATCCTTCATATCTATCCCATCCATTATCCATTATCTTCTTATCACTTTCATCCTCATCATCTCATACTGCCTTGTTGATAGACCTGGCTTTCCCTTGTCATTGGTCTCTAGCTAAAGGCTACTACACGTAAACCAATGCATTCCCTCCCAGCAATCCAAATCTCCCAAGCAATCCAAACATTCCAAGAACATCCTAATCAATGTGCATCTCAAGATAGAATTTACGCCAAATCATCCAATCACCATCATCCATGGTCTTGTTCCCAGCTTTGTTGCAAGCCTTTGCTCCAAATCCTCCATCATCATTGTTGGGATATATCATTCCAATCCTCATGTTGTCTTTATTGTCAACAACACAATCCAACATCATTAATCCATCAATCTTTGGCTTTTCATCCTGACTAGGGGCAATATCATGTTTGTCTTTGAATCTTTTTTTTGTGCAGCATTCTTTCTTGTGTGTGTGCATTATCTTTTTATATTGCATCAGTATTGGTCCCTATACCCTACCTACCATAGTGGTACCATAGTCTTCCATATCAGGGTGCTATACAACATAGGGTTTCTTGTGACCTTATCAGTTGGATTTTACACATGGGATACATGTCACCTTGGTTCCTTATACCTTGGTACATAACATCTCATGCCATATCAAATAAAGATGGCTCTCAATTATTAGTGCAGCACATGTCTAATCCATGAAGTCAAGAATCTGCTTGCATCCATCCATTTTCCTTCCTCCAATCCTTTCATCTAATCTTTTCATCTTCCCATCCCCCTTTTCCTCTAATCCCATGCATCCAATCTACTCTATACCCCCATCCCTTTTCTCTTTTAAATTCCACTCTCTTCTTTCTAGTACCAACCCTCTTCATCCTTTGAGAGCACACCCACATTCTTTGAACCCACTCACCCTATCGGAGGGGGCATCATCCCTATCATTATAATCCCTACCATCATCCCTCCTTATTGCTCACACTTTGAGTGACTAGGGCATCTTTATCCCTAATCATACCTTCTTCTTCAATCTTACCTAGTGCTGTATTTTATCTTTCTTTGAAGTGATGTTGCTTTACAGAACCATTTCAAAGAGGGCCAAAATGTAGCAACCTAAAATCAACCCCTCTTTGTCTTGATGCTATTCAACCCTAATCAGACCATCATTTAACCCCTTAATTGGATAAATTCTCATTTATTCAATTAACCATCCAAATCCCCTTTTAAACCGTGATTTAAACAATATTTTATTGTTAAAATCACTATTCATGTAATTTTCACTATTCATCTATACCCTACATCCATACTTGTCCCTAGCATAAATGATTAATTAATCATTATTAACCCTTCCATATAGTCCAAACATTAGATAAATTTTATTTATCTAATATCCCCTTTTCCCATCCCGTAAATTAAATAAATATGGCTATTTATTAATCGTTATTTTCTACACTTTTTCTTAAGTTACCTAATCTAACTAGCTAACTCAATATGAGGTTGCACAACCTAATCCCTCATTAAACCCTAAGTCAAACCCACACATCCTCCTATTTATACAAAGGCATGGACTTTGTACATGATCACATGTCCTTCTTACAAAAGTATGGTCTAGGTCCTTTTTATCCCTTTCAATCCTCACCATCCCCTTATTCCAAGACCACTTTTCTACCTTTGATTTTTCCTTGATCAAAGGACATCCTTTCTCCTCCAACCAAAGCTTGCCACTTAGCAAGCTCTCATCTCTCCGAGCCTCTCAGTCAACCTCATCCATTGATCTCCAAAATCAATCTCATCCCTTCATCCAACATCTAAAAAATCTATAAATAGCCACTTATCCTAGCCATTTTCAAGACTCCAATATATGCAAAGTTATGTTGTCCATTTGAGGAGCCACCTACACATCAAAACATCAAACTTGAGCACATCCACACAACAAAGGTTTGCATGGTAACTAGTATTGTTTAGTTTCCTTTCTTTTTACACTCCTTTATTTTCTCAATCATGAGGTGTATTTGAAGATGAATTAATAGGCTAATATTACTTTAGTTTATTTCATTATGTTTATTTTCACATTCATACACCTCCATTTTTAGCTTCCACAACTCATAGTTTTTTCCATTGAATTTCTCAATGTCTATTCCAGATGTAGATGCAGCCATGACTTCCACTCACAAATCTGCAAAATAGAACTCCCACTATAGTATAGAAAAACCTTCACTACTTCCACCCAATAAAAAAAGTTGACCAGGATCTGATACCAAATGTTAGGAAATGAAGGAAACCACTACAATATAAAAATATGAAATAACTTGCAAATCTGAAATATAACTAGTAGAATATCAATGGAGATATACCCAAACATCAAAGAAATCACAATACTCAAAAGTCATACACATGAGACAAATATTTACTTGGAGAAAGCCCGTTCGAGTAAAAAATTCCACCAGGAAAAGAGGGCAAAGTTGTATTATCTTGAAGAAGATTATAATACATACAATTTCTTCAATCCTGCATCCAATCCAACATCTATGTACCTACAAACAAAATCCTCAACTCATGCTTTTTCACTTCTCACATAGTTCATTTTTATATAATAGCAGAAGCTTCATGAAGAAGCTACAAAAGTGGCACCATATCTAGAAAAATTCCAATGGCCTCATCAAGAAAGAACTCCTATGACATTTTTTATGAGATTCCTAGCCCCCACTTAGAGATTTACACCAACAGAACCAAAATAGACACTTACACCATCATAAGATGCTCTTACAATATGTCAGATGCTCTTACACATGGGCAAATTTTCTTACACCTTGTTCATTTACCAATAATAGATTTGACAACCCCATTTTTACTTATAGTATCTCGAGGTAAGTAGTAAATGGTAACTACTCGTGGTAAATAATTAGTTTACCTATTTGCCAGTAAATAATTAATTACTGTATTAGTAAAAATAAATTATCGTGTCGGTGGATTCCTTATCCCTTTGATTGCATTAACTATTACAATATTATGAGTAATTAAATAAGCAGATTTATAAGGTTGATGGCACCTTAATCCTAACAACAATTAGAGGAGACATACAATGAGCACTCTTAGTGTCATCATGTCTCTTGCGGCATGGTAGGATGGCATTAATAGTGCTCATTGTTAAAATAATAGTAATAGTATTTCCTATCCAGTGGCATGGTAGGATGAGTGACTAATAATTCTCATTGGTATATTGTAGTTTAACACTAACTCTTGTCACGAAGGTTTGCGCCCTGAATGCTAAGCTTTAAAAATTGGCAATCCTGTGCAACATGGGAACATTCTCAGACTATGGGTTGTCTATGGTGAGAATAAACCTATGGAAGAGTTGGCTCCCTTTAAATGCCCCTTGGATCTAAAGTAATTTTTTGGGAAAAGAGATAGAAGGATGATTAAATAAACTAAATTGAAATTTATCTTAAGGGGTGATGTACCCATGATTAAATCCTAACTTGCAATCTGATTCATAGCTATTCCTCAATAAATCTATTCCTACAACTCAAACTGAACAATCTTATCGCATAAATGTTTCACAAAAAGACATAAAATAACTTGCACTATTTGTAACCTACAGTAAAATTGCAATTGTGTACTTGCATTCAAGGAAATGAGACAGAAAACTTAAAGGTTTTTTTAATATAAAAACATAATAAATCTTTATCAAATCATTCAAAAGAGACAAGACGCCTGAATCTTAATAGAAGAACACCTAAATTTATTGAAAATAGTAGGAAAACTCTATAAATAACAATGAAACTATTGAAAATGAACAACTACTATTGTATAAAACCTGTAAAAATGTCTGAGTTACAATACTGAATCTCTCTCTGCAATGTGCAAAGGTAAGAAAAAAAGCAAGAACAAAGAAAAAATATAATCTTTTTTCCCTATAATACAAAATCTATCTCCAAAAAGCCAAGGGAAACTCAACTCCTGTCAACTTGCACTCCAACTGATGCATGAAAAGTCTGAAAAAGAAACTCCTAGTTGCTGGGTGAGCAAGAGGAAAAAGCCTAGAAATTAGGGTCCATAACTACTCCAATTTGAGCTATTTTAGCTCAAAACTCCTCCCAAGATGTTTGACCAAAAGATTGCCAAAAATAGGTCCGTTTGACTCCAAGTCAAAAATAGAAAAAGAAATTTCTCCTGCATGAGTTTCCAACCTTAGTTCAACTCTATCTCTCTCCTTTGCATGATTTGAGGGCAAAAATAAACTATTTTAACAAATATTAAAGGTAATAAATGTGATTTACCTTAATAGGTGTTATGTAATTGTCTATTCTCGGCTTTATGTAACAAATATTAAGGTAATTGATAGAATATTACCTTTAATAAGTGTTTAAATACAATATTCTTTGCCTTTTACTCATGCAAAGAAAAGGGTTTACACAATAAATCCACTTAGTTTCTACCCTTTACAAAAGTCCATAAGGCAATAATAATTCCTTTTCATCTTTGGCCTAGTAAAAGTCTTCATTCCTGCTCATGCTGACCTAAGTCAAAAGGAAAACCAAAAAGCCTATCATAACCCTTCTCTTTTCAAACCTTAGCCATAATTTACTTTTGATTGCTTTAAGGTTTGAAAAGAATCATCAAAATGACAAAAAAAAACATCATCATCCCTTATGAGACAAAAAGTCAATATTGCACCTTAAAGCAATAAAATGACAAAAAAAAACATCATCATCCCTTATGACTCCTCTAGAAATTGCAGTCACTAAAACGGTCATAACTTCCTCAATATTGCACCAAATTTGATGAGACAAAAAGGAAAGGGAGGGTGATTGAATATAATTTCATTTGAAATCAAAAATAAATGTCCTCCTTCCTATACTAGGCCATACCATGCAAAAGAATAACAAATTTCTGAAGAATAATACAGAAAAACATTGCCTTTTACCATTCCATTCTCAATCTTCAATCACCTCCAAGTTTTCAAAGGTATACAAGGCCTTTTTAAATGTATTACAAATGACCTTTCAGTTTCCAACTACTTGCAATTAACCAAGAGCCAAATGACTCTTCACCTTCCCTCATTCTTCATCTTTTTTCCAACTTTACATTGATAACCTTTACATGGTTTGCAATATTTTGCATATTTGAACTTCCTAGTGACCTCTAATACATAACAATGACTTGATTAACCTTATACAATGATGAATCATTACAATATTGGATCATTTTAATCAAACTCCTATGGAAGTCAAGGTGCTCCTGCACCATACAACCAACCAACAAAGATTTCAAAGTCCCTTGGAAATGTATCTGCAACAAAAGTCTCTTTCCTCTGTCTTCAATCTTCAATCTTCTCAGCTACAATCTTACAAATCTTCACATCAAGAAAGGTGACCAACCAACCAAAAAAACAAACTACCATCTTCACAGAGCATCCTCAGGCTCCTTCTACTCCCATCAGTGGAGTATTCTTCAGGCTGCAACATCAAGTGCTTCTACAGGTATCCATCTCTCTCACTGCTTCACAACAAACCAACTCACCAAACCATTCATCTCACCCAGCAGCAGATCTTGGTGATGCACCTACCACTCTCTCCTCAGTGGTTTCTCTCTGCATCCTTCTCCAGCCAAATCTCTATTGGAGAATGGTCATGACAGACCTCATCTTGTCTGCCAACAAACACAACCTCAGAAAACATCCTTCTTGTAGCTAGATGGAACAAGCACCTACAACCAAACAACTGAGCAACACAAAATCCAAAAGGTGTAGATTGCCTCCCTCGGTGATCTATCTACACAATCAAGATCTTCTCGCTCTTCACCTGCCTTCTCAGTGACAGGAGAAAAAAAAATACACACCACCCAAATCTTTCGCCAGCTCTGATACCAATATGATGCAGAGGTAGGAGGACCAAAACTATCCTCAATAACATTAAAAAATCAAAGAACTAATCCAATTGCTTTGGTTAGGCTGAAGAGAACATTAATACATATTTTTCCTCTAATTTTTATGAAGATCCAATGGTAGGAGAAAAGGTTATGATTTTTTTCCCAAAACTGCAAACCCTAGGCAGCGTTCAGACCTGCCCTCACCAAAATTGTAATATCTCTCACAAAACTTAATAAATTATACCAAACCAAAATAATTGTAAACTAGAAATACATATCTTTCCATCCATCTATTATATGCATCAATGTGAGGCTATACCAGGCCGTACCATGCATATTTTCAGATTGCATTTTTAGAAAATTAAACTCTGCAGACCTACCCTCAATAAAAATGCCATAACTTATTCAAATATTAATGAAATTTGATGAAAAAAAAAGAAATGGAAATTAGACTTAATACTCATTCCAACCATATATGGATTATTCCTATATATATCTGTACAAAATTGTACCAAATGCTGCAATAAGAGTGTTATAGGAGAATTCTAGAATTTGTAGTCACTAAAATAGTCATAACTTCCTCAATATTGCACCAAATTTGATGAGACAAAAAGGAAATGGAGGGTGATTGAATATACTTTAATTTGAAATCAAAAATAAATGTCCTACCTATACTAGGCCATACCATCCAAGAGAACAACAAATTTATGAAGAATAATACAGAAAAACATTGCCTTTTACCATTCCATTCTCAATCTTCAATCACCTCCAAGTTTTCAAAGGTATACAAGGACTTTTTAAAGGTATTACAAATGAACTTTCAGTTTCCAACTACTTGGAATGAACCAAGAGCCAAATGACTCTTCACCTTCCCTCATTCTTCATCTTTTTTCTAACTTTACATTGACAACCTTTACATGGTTTGCAATATTTTGCATATTTGAACTTCCTAGTGACCTCTAATACATAACAATGACTTGATTAACCTTATACAATGATGAATCATTACAATATTGGATCATTTTAATCAAACTCCTATGGAATTCAAGGTGCTTCTACACCACTTCTGTTGGCTTCCACTGGTTTACTAGTTCAATCCTTGCTCATAGATAAGCTTCCTTTTGCTTTTGACGGTATTTTCCACAAGAAAATGGTGTAAAAACACTCTTTATCTATTATTTCTATGAAAAACTATGATGAAACCTATTTGTTTCTATATACCATCCTTTATTGCTCTGGTTCTATGAAAAAATGGCAAAAGAATGGACTCCTTTCTCTTTTCTGTGCATCCCCTTTTGAGAAAACTGAGTGGAAACTCATTTTCCTTTTCATTTTTCCTCGGGCTTCGTTTGAAAATATTGGAAACTATTGTGTGTGAAGTTGCTCATGCTTAGGGTTTTTGCGAATGAACATGGGAGAACACTCAACACCCTTGCGATTTTCATATGGCTCTGGTTTTTATTTATGGCTGCTGTGAGAAAAATGGTGAAACTAGACCTTTCTTTGTTTATATCTCTGCTTTTAATGGTGATCAGCTAATACCCTTGCTAGGGTTTGGACTACGTGCTCTTTGTATTAGCTAACTAATAAGTCTTTTCTTTTTTTACACATATTGTTGTTCTATTATGAGAGAAAGAATCATCTTTTGGAGGGGACTGTGCAAGGGTTTGCTTTGAGATAACTGTGAGGAGTCTGTTCCATTCAAGATTGTTTGGAGAGCTTTCTTAACTTTCATCTCTTTTCTTGTTGAACCTCTTTGAGATGTTCATTTACACTTCATCATGTTATGGGTTTGTATATGATTTTGCAAACTTCACCACACCTTTGATATCTACTTTTTTCCATATCTCTACAAGGGTCTTTAAAAGGTTTCAAGACATACTCATATAGCTACAATATCCTCACTAAAACTGATAAGGTTTTGAGACTTCATTAGACTATTAAAGTCTTTATCTTCAATTTCTTTGACTTGTTTCTACAGTCAATATGATTGCTGTTCTTTAGTACAGTGATGATGGGCTGCTATATTGACTATTTTTGATGTACTTTCTCTAAGATGGTTGCTACTCTTTATGCAAACTATTTCTTTGATCTCTATCTCTAATATACACTGATACTATTATTCCTTATCATGCCTTTTGACTTCTCTATACATGGTTTATGACGAGCTTTGGTGACTGTCATTCATGTATAACGACAGTCTTCTCCATATTCAAGACTATCTCTTCATGGTGCTCATACTCTGAAACTCTCATTTAGTCTCCTGACCTGTAGGTGGTGATGGGGCTCAGTACCTTTCTTACAACTAACACTTATAACTTTCAGGTGGTTGCTTCTTTGTATTATTTCCTTAGGCCCTACACTTAGTTTGTGTCAAAACATTGAAGATTATCTCAGTGGACTACTGTAATGATTAAGATCTACAATAGTATTTAAGAGCATTAGAGTCTTCTTGAGACACAAGACAACATCTTACCAACTACTATGACAGTCAAAACAAAAACTCTTGTGAAGACTTCTTTGTATCATACTTCTCGGACGGAGTTCATAGGGTACTACTCTCCATTCTTGGACCTGTTGTTATATAGAGCCTAATCAGACTCGGAGGTTAAATTTACCCCACTTTTATAGGTACGGTTTCCCCCCTAACTCCTACGGGGTCAAGGGGCAACGCCCCCAAGACGAGGTCAAGGGGTAGCACCATTAAGGCATTGGGAGTTATTTTTCATTGGCCGACATAAAAAAACCCTATTTTGTAACCGACAAAAGTCATGATAAAAATGGCTAAGGGTTAGGGTTTTCGTTGATGTATTGTAGTATTTTGTAGCGGCATTGAGTTGCAAGGATTGCTGGTTGTAATCGGTTTGATTTACTGGATAATAATATTGGACTCTCTGTTGGTGGATGTAGCCCGCATTTGGGTAAACCGCATTAAAACTTGTCTCTCGCTGTTATTATTTCTATGTATTTTTCATTCCTCTATTTAATCTTTATTTGCATTTAATTGATATCTTCTGTCGTCTAACCCTAACAAGTGGTATCAGAGTGAGTTGTGTTCAATTATCATCTACATGAAGGTCTCACGGTTGAGTTGGAGTCTCATGGCTGAGTGGGAGCAATGGTGGATGAGGGTAAATTGAAGGTAGATAAATTCAATGGGCAGAACTATCAATTTTGGAAGATGCAGATAGAGGATTACCTCTATCAGAAGGATTTATGGAGGCCATTGGAAGGAGTATCCAAGAAACTGACAGGAATGATGGATGAGGATTAGAATCTTCTGGACAGAAAGGTACTGGGAACCATTCAGTTGTGCCTGGCACCATCGATGACATTCAATATAATGGAAGTGAAGACAACAGATGGTTTGATGAAAGCTTTGGCTAAATTGTATGAAAAACCCTCAACTTCAAATAAGGTATTTCTCATGAAACGTTTGTTTAATTTGAAAATGATTGAAGGTGGATCTGTGACAAATTATTTAAATGAATTTAATAGGACTACCAGTCAATTGACTTTTGTAAATGTAAAATTTGATGAAGAAGTTAGAGCTCTCTTGATATTATGTTCTTTACCTAAAAGCTAGAATATTTTGGTAATGGCGGTTAGTAACTCTATTTTTGGTTCAAATACCCTGAAATTTGATGATGTTGTTGGTGTCATTCTGAGTTAGGAAATTCATAGGAAAAGCTCAGGTGGATCCACATCAGGCAGTGTTTTGAATGTAGAAAATAGGGGTAGATCAAAGGAGAGAGGAAAAGGTTCTGGAGGTCATGGGAAGTCACGAGGAAAATCAAAGGATAAGAGATCCCAATCCAGAGAACAGAAGGATTGCTGGTACTATGGGAAACCAGGTCATCTGAAGAAAGATTGTTGGTCTCGGAAGAAATAAGGAGACAAACAAGAAGGAAATAAGGAGGAAAATGTGGTAAGTAATAAATCTGAAGATGATACTTTGATTCTTTCCCTAGATAATGCTGATGATTCATGGGTTTTAGATTCAGGGGCCTCATTTCATGCTACAACCCATAGAAGTTATTTTCTTGATTATGTCTAAGGGGATTTTGGGCTAGTTTATTTGGGAGATAACGAACCCAGTCATATTGTTGGAAAGGGAAGAATTAAGATTAAGTTGCAGAATGGGAATTATTAGCTACTACAAGAGGTAAGGCACATTCCAAGGCTCAATAGGAATTTAATTTCAGCAGGGCAGCTAGCTAAAGAAGGTTGCATTGTTACATTTATTGATAAAAATTGGAAGGTTTCAAAAGGTACCTTAATAGTAGAAAAATGTGTGAAAGTAGACACCTTATATCTTTTTACAGGTCATACTATTCCTTCTCCTTTAGCTATTGTAGAGAAAAAATAAACAAGTTCAGGAACAATTGCTGCAAGTTTGTAGGAAGAGACTGAAATAGTTGCTACAGGTTCTGAGACAACACTGTGGCATAACAGACTTGGGCATATGAGTGAAAAAGGTATGAAGGTACTTCATTCTAAGAAAGTTTTACCAGGTCTGAAATGTATTATTATGGATTTCTGTGAAAGTTCTGTGTATGGAAAACAAAAGCTCGAGTTAGTTTTATCAAGGATGGGAAGCAAAAGAAAGATGAAAAGTTGGAGCTTGTACATACAAATGTATGGGGACCAGCTCAGGTATCTTCTCTTGGTGGCTCTCGGTATTATGTTACATTCATAGATGATGTAACTAGGAAGGTTTGGATTTATTTCCTCAGGCAGAAATCTGATGTATTTGAAACATTTAAGAAACAGAGAAGTTTGGTTGAGAATGAGGTGGGTAAAAGATTAAAATGTCTTAGATCTGATAATGGTGGTGAGTATTTCAGCAAAGAATTTGAGGATTATTATTCCTTTAATGGAATTCGTAGGCATAAAATAGTTCCAGGGACTCCACAAGAAAATAGAGTGGCTGAATGCATGAATAGGACAATAATGGAGTGTGCAAGGACCATGAGATTGCATGCTGGGCTACCTTTAAACATGTGGGAAGAGGTTGTCAACACCCCTGTATATTTAATTAATAGAGGTCCTTCAGTTCCTTTGGGCTATGGTATTCCAGAGGAAGCATGGATAGGTAAGAAGGTGAGTTATTCTTTTCTCAAAACCTTCGGATGTGAAGCATTTGCATATATAGATTCTAAAAATAGAACCAAGCTGGATGCAAAATCAAAAAAGTGTACCTTCGTTGGATATGGCATTGATGAATTTGGTTATAGGATTTGGGATTTTGAAAATCAAAAAATTGTGAGAAGCAGGGATGTTGTATTCAATGAGAAGGTGTTGTACAAAGATCAGTTGCAGCAACATGAGAAGAAAGAAAAGGATTATGTGGTGCTAGATGATACTCCAAATAGTGATGTTCTGTGGTTCCTCCTGCTCCGCAACAACAACAATAAATACCACAAACTCGAGTGAATGTTAGATGGTCAAAAAGGCTAAGTAGAGCCCCTGAAAGGTTTTCTACCTCTTTGTATTCTGTTTTGTTAACAAATGCTGGTGAACCAGAAGGGTATGATGAAGCTATGCAGTTGGATACATAGGTTCAGTGGGAGCTTGCAATGAAAGAAGAAATGGACTCCTTGCTAAAAAATTAGACTTGGGAATTATGTAAGTTGCCTACAGGTATAAAAGCTTTACCAAACAAATGGGTTTATCATCTACAAGAGGAAGATGGAGGTAAGAAATGATTTAAATCCAGGTTAGTTGTAAAAGGATTTGCATAGAAAAAGGGCATTGATTTTGATAAGATATTTTCTCCGGTTGTCAAGATAACTTCTATTCATACTGTTTTAAGTATTGTGGCTACTGAAGATTTGCAATTGGAACAGCTGGATATGAAAACTATCTTTCTCCATGGTGATTTGGAGGAGGAGATATACATGGAACAACCCTAAGGATTTGAGGTCACAAGTAAGGAGAAACTGGTGTGTAGATTTAAGAAGAGTTTGTATGGCCTGAAACAAGCACCTTGGTAATGGTACTTGAAATTTGATAGTTTTATGGCTGAGCAAGGCTACAGCCAGTGTAATTCTGACCATTGTGTTTATTTTAAGAGGTTGGATAATGACAGCTACATTATTTTATGTTTATATGTTGATGACATGCTTGTAGTGGGGTCTAACATGGATCACATAAGAGTTAAAACAACAGTTAGCACAGTCATTTGCTATGAAGGATTTGGGGGAAGCAAAACAAATCCTTGGTATGAAAATTTGTAGAGATAGGAAGAATAGAAAATTGTCTCTATCTCAGGCTGATTATGTTGAAAAAGTGTTGCAGAGATTTCATATGGAGAATGTAAAAGCTATTAGCACACCTTTGCCTAGTCATCTGAAATTGACTAAGGAGATGTTTCCTAAGACACCAGAGGAGGAAGGAAAAATGTCTAAGGTACCATATGCTTCAGCTATAGGAAGTTTAATGTACGCCATGGTATACACGAGACCAAATATTGCAGATGGTGTAGGAGTCGTAAGCAGGTATATGAGTCATCCTAAATTGGAGCATTGGAATGTAGTAAAATGGATTCTCAAATATTTGAGAGGTACATCCAATAAACACTTATGTTTTGGGGGTTCTAATACTGATTTACAGGTTATATAGACTCAGATTTGGTAGGGGATATTGATACTAGGTGGAGTACTACAGGTTATGTCTTTACTGTAGGTGGAACAGCGGTGAGTTGGATTTCCAAGTTGCAAAAGGTGGTTGCTTTATCCACTACAGAGGCAGAATATGTAGCTGCAACAGAGCTAAGCAAGGAGATGATATGGCTGCAATCTTTCATGGAAGAATTGGACAAATAGTAGGCTAACAATTATTTGTTTACGGATAGTCAGAGTGCCATACATCTTGTAAAGAATTTTGTCTTGCATTCAAAGACCAAACACATACAGTTGAGGTATCACTTCATTTGGTCGGTGTTAGATAATGGATAGTTAAGGATGGAAAAGATACATATAGATGAAAATCCAACAGATATGTTTACAAAGGTAGTGACAAGGGAGAAGCTGAGCTCCTGTTCAGCTTTGGTTGGTCTTTAAGACTAAAAACAAAATCAGAACAACAGAGTCTAGGGTGCTTATTTCTAGTGGGAGCTATAGGGTCAGCAGTGTTATGATCAGTCTCCAAGTGGGAGATGATATGGTGTGGAGTCTGATCAGTCTCCAAGTGGGAGATTGTTGTTATATGGAGCCTAAGCAGACTCAGAGGTTAAATTTACCCCACTTTTATCAGTGTGGTTTCCCCCCAAATTCCTATGGAATCAAGGGGCAGCGCCCCTTGTGGGCGTTTGGGGGCAGTGCTCCCAAGATGGGATCAAGGGGTAGCACCCCTTACGGGGTCCAGGGGCAACGCCCCTGGTGCGCTCCCTATCGCGATATAGGGTGGAGTCAAGGGGTAGAGCCCTCGTGGGGGCTCGAGGGCAGCCCCCTAAAACCTCACACATTTTTTTGTTATTTTATTAAGGCATTGGGAGTTATTTTTCATTGGCTGACATTAAAAAAACCCTATTTTGTAATCGACAAAAGTCGTGAAAAAAATGGCTAAGGGTTAGGGTTTTCATTGATGTATTGTAGCATTTTGCAGTGGTATTGAGTTTCAAGGATTGCTGGTTGTAATCGGTTTGATTTACTGGATAATAATATTAGACTCTCTATTGGTGGATGTAGCCCGAGTTTGGGTGAACCACGTTAAAACTTGTCACTCGCTGTTATTATTTCTGTGTATTTTTTATTCCTCTATTTAATCTTTATTTACATTTAATTGATATCTTCTACCATCTAACCATAACAGGACCTCTATGTTTGTTTTCTAAGACCCTTTTGTTAGGATTTGACTATTTCTAGACATGTATGCTTTCGACCTTGGGTCCACTGGCATCAAATAAATGAAGCTCTTGCCAACTCCATACATGACAATGATCTCTGTCTATCAACATTCCTGTACTGATGCATTGTTGTACTCTTTCTAGTCTTGCTAGTCTTAGATGATGATCTCATATCCATTAGACAATCATTCCATGCTACAGTCATTCCATACTACTCTTGACCTTTGTAACAACCATCTTATGTCACTCATTTGAGACTGTTATGCCTACCTCATAAACCTAGACAATTTATGATATATTTTAGTCATTTATGATTGTCTCTTAGCTATAAGAGGATACTCTTCTAGGAGTGATTGATGCATTTTGACACATTTTGGAGGGATCCACAACCTTAGTGCCATCTTGCAAACCTTAAATCTCTATTTTTTTTGCTAACTGTTCCTGTCTCTAGATCCTTGTCTGTCTTTCATGTAGCTCATTGTCTGAATGAAGTTTGTTCACCTTGCTTTTGTTAGGACTATTCCTCCTTTCCTGTATGACTATTTTGCTATCCATGTTTATCTTCTTTGAATGACTTCTTCCTCATGTTTTGATAAGATTGTTAACATACTTGATTAAAGACTCACTGTCCTCCACTTATAGCTTGTTTCTCCATGATAGATTTAAGGACAGTCTAATGAATACTTGGATATTGGTTTGTATATCTTGAAACTATATTGACATAGATTTAAAAGACCCAATTTCTCATGACTATCTTCATTGTATGCTTGTCTTAGGTATCTCTGTATCTTGCTTATGTATGCAATATCTATCATGTTCAAGTTTTTTCAACATTGTCATGCATATACTATGTTGTCCACCATGTTTGAGAACATCTTTTATGAATGTCAAATTGACTATTTCTAGAGACATGATTGTGCTCCTTGTAAGCATTAATGACTGTGTTACACTAGCTTGGCTATTCCAGATCCTTTATGAGGAATTTTGTACCACTGTCATGCTTTTTTATACCACTTTCATGCTTTTATTTGGACTGATTGATGTCTTCTTGACTTTATCTTCTACCTCCAATCATGCAAAAGTACTCCCTCTTTGCATCTTTGACTATCCTTTAAGGTTTCTACCTACTGTAACTCCTATTTACAATCATACCCCATTGTTTTTTTGTCATCTTTCATGTATGCCGTATCATGATGCTCTCCTTATGACTCTAAGATCCTAAATGTTTCACATGGTCTTGATACTCCGCAATGGTCTTTTCAGTGGATTTGACTTCTTGAAATTTTCATGAGGTTGTAGCACTATGAACAGTGCTCCCTCCTGACTATGTTTTAAAGCATGTGACTGCCTTGTTGTAAAGTGATTGTCCTTGGCACTGTCATGCATTACTGTACCTTCAAGACTATATTGGCATCTACACTTTATAGTTATAACTGATGTCCTTGAGGCTTGATTGTTCTTGAATTTTGAGGTTTGGTTGTCCATGTGGATCATCCTTTCATGTTTGCTATGACTTTGTATCCTCTGTTTGTTATTGATGAGACAAGTTGTCTTGAAACCTGTATCTGCACATTCAACAAACATGTTAGGAAAAAATAGAGACTTGGTAGCCTCTCCTATAATTGTCTGATCTGATTTCTCTTTCTTTCTTCCTCTTATGATTGTCTATCTGCATTTGATGTCTATTTATCTCCTTCATCTTTATGGTTAGATGTTGTGTAAGATAGCAGGTACTTTTGATATAACTGCATATAGAAGTGAAGAAGAGACCCTAAGCTCTAACTTTTCTCTCCCATTCTCTTTTTACCGGTATTTTTGAAGCTATCAATGGGACAAGCTGACGATGATGCAGTTGTTAGAGGGATTCGTCATTCAAGAAATGACAGGTCCCTTTTCTCTTTTATATGTTTCCTTTTACTTCATGTGTACTTGTTATTGTTCATTACATCATATACAGTTAATCCCACGGCTTGTGTGGGATCGTATAAACACTTTTATTTATGAATATAAATAGTTATTTCATGCAATGACTTGTGTATTATGTTTGGAAACAGGAAATCAATTGCATAAGGATAAACTGAACATTATTGCATGGTATAGGTGTTTATAATCGTGAGTAGACTTAGCAAGATTTTATGTACCTTTTCAACCACTTTTTAATGTATCAAACTGCAATGAATGAACAAAGACAACAATTGCAACACAATCTGCAATACATAGATTAGCCTTCATTTCTCCTTCTAGTCCCAGGATATCTCTGTTGAAATGCACAAGACAACTGAGAGGTGGGGGGGTTGAATTAGTTGTAACCATTACTTAATTTTTTTCAAACATCAACCACTGTTATTATGATTTAACCATGAAAGCAATAAATCAAGAATTTAAACACATTCACACATGAGACACATGAGACACCAGATTTTTATGTGGAAAACCCAATAAGGGAAAAACCATGGTGAGGATTAACTCACAATATAAATGATATATCAAAATTTACAACAAGGTTCACTACCCAGAAGGCTCACTGCAAAAGAAGGGGCTCACTACCAAAGGAAGGGTCTCACTGCCATAAGTTGGTGAGCTGAGATAGTAGCATCTACATCATGCCAAGGTTTAGTTCCATTGAAGCGCACTGATTCTTCTTCTTTTCTGTCTTCTTCACACAAACATAGTTATCTTCACATCATCACTACATGCTGCCTTACTTATGACTTCATTACATGTATTTATACAATTCATCAACCTTGGAATGTACATCAAAGTTGGCATTACAATCATCAACCATTGGAACAATCTCCAAGGTCAGCATACATACATACATACTTTAGAATAGGTATGGACCTAAATAGATTTGTGAAGGAAAAGAATGAATGCGGACCACACCATGCCTTAGCTGGGACTCAAAATGTAATCTCCCACACAACAACATGCTATCACAAACTCCAAAGCATAATTGCAAGTAGTGAAAACAACTAAGTCGGCCAAAACTGGTGTTAACACTAAGATCTATAGGAACATGCTTCAACCATGATCCAGATTACTCTTTTTGAACCAATCAAAAAGAAGGAACATGATCTAGAGACATCCACAAGAACATTACAATCACCAAGAACGTCCACACAACCCCCAAACATTTTATCCAGAAGATTCTTCAACTGGAGTACTTAAACATTACTATTAGCCACTGTCATAAAGGAAAGATCACTTGAGGAGCATCAAATCATGAACCATTTCAATTGAATGCACATTACATCATCCCAGACTTAATTCTAGAACCACAGACTATAAAACTTAAATGCGGAGCATAATACATTCTCCCTATCACCATTGAATACTCAAAAAAATAGTTTTTACTTTGGTGAACAGAACTCACTCAAATCTTCATACTAGAGGATCAAACTTGAAACAAAGCAACTACAAACATCCCTTAATATAACTTCTGAACCATACACAAAGATATTCAATCTACACGATCTACAGAGAAAAAGACTGCACTATTCTAGGTGATAGAATAGTTCTACAATTGCACTAACTTCTCAAACACTTGCTCAAACTTATCCAAATGACTTCCTTAGATGATGACCTTAGGTGTTGACATCAATGACAACACTTACTGCTCATACTTGCAACAATCTCCTCCTTTGTCATTGATGGAACCACATGATGTGAAAAACCATCAAGACAAACTTGCTTTGCTTCTTTTCTCCCCCTTACTTTATGCTTTCTCTGGCTGCAACTTTCTCATAATATCTCTCCTTAAGTTTTTCACATGAACTTCTCTCCCCTTTTGACATCAAGGGAAAAGGGTGCCAAACCTTTTTCTCTTTCTTTAGTTATCAAGGCTGAATTTAGATCTTACTAACACTACACTACTCCCCCTATCAACATCACTGCAATACTTACCGCTCTTTATTAGGAACTCATATCAACAACATCTACCTACTCCTCCTAAGAGGTAGCCTTCAAAACATCAACCTAGATCAAAAGATGAGCCTTTAGGCACCACTGTACTAATGCATTTCCTATGCATCTTAGTTTAGAGCAATAGGGGTAATAACCCCTAACTTCTCCCTGAGATACTCAAAAGTATCCTTAGGCAAAGGCTTAGTGAAAATATCTGCAATCTGATCCTTTGTAGACACATATTTCATCTTTACTTCATTCTCTATTACCTTTTCTCTTAGAAAGTGATACCTTATTGATATATGCTTTGTTCTTCAGTGCATCACTAGATTTTTTTAAATGTTTATAGCACTTGTATTGTCACAAAAGATTGAAATTGGTTCTCCATACACAACTCTTATATCCTTCAATGTTTGCTTCATCCATAGCACCTGAGTACAACAATATATTTTGCTTCAGTAGTAGACAAAGAAACTAAATCTTGCTTCTTGCTCAGCCATGAAACCAATCTGTTACCCAAGAAGAAAGCACCTCTACTTGTACTTTTTCTGTCATCAAGATCTCCAGCCCAATCTACATTTGTATACGCACTAAGAGTGAAGTCGGTATCTTTAGGATACCATAATCCATAGCTTGAAGTCCATTTTAAATACCTCATTATCCTCTTAACTATGATTACATATGACTCTCTATGATCTTGTTGAAATCTTTCCACAAGACAAACTGCATGCATTATATCTGATCTGGTATAGGTTAGATAAAGTAGTCCTCTAATCATAGACCTATATTTTTTCTGATCAGTCTTAGGTGATTCATCATTCTTGCTCAGCTTGCAGCCAGTTACCATTGGGGTACATACCACAATTCATAAGGAATTTTAGTACCATTACCTTTGACTTATACTTTATTTTGAATGTAGACAATAGTATGTATGGTTTCTCTCCAATACACTTTCGATAGGTTGGCCTCATTCATCACTGACCTAGTAGCCTCTTGAATTGTCCTATTCTTTCTTTCCACAACTCCATTCTACTAGGGAGTTCTAGGAGTAGACAACTATCTTTTTATCCCATGTTCTTCACAGAAAATATTGAATTCATTTGATGTACACTCACTTCCTCTATCAGACCTTAAGCATTTGATCCTCAATTCTAACTCATTCTCAACCATCACCTTGAAATCTTTGAACTTATCTAGGGTTTCTAATTTATCTTTTAGAAAAGTGACCCAAGTCATTCTAGAATAATCATCAATAAGAAACATAAAGTACCTATCTCCTTGTAGACTTCTTGTTCTTCTAGGACCACACAAATCTGTATGCACCATCTCAAGCAATCCAATAGAAAATTGTTCTTTACTCTTGAAATTTGTCCTTGTTTGTTTCCCCAATTGAAATTACTTGCAAATAATATTAGCAGGCTTCACAAGCTTAGGTAAATATCTCATTGCTTGTACTAAACTTATCTTTACCAGGTTGTCAAAATTGATATGACACATCCTCCTATACCACAACCAACTCTCATCTATCTAAGCCAACAAACAACATTCATTAGTTCCTCTCAAATGATAAACATTACCTCTAGTCTTCTTACCAATAGCAATCACTGTTTGGGAGCTTTCCATGATCTTGCATCCATTATCCTTGAATCTCAGATCATACCCTTTGTCATACATTTGACCAACACTTAAAAGATTCTGCTTTAAACCCTTCACATATAGAACATCATATGTATTGTGCTTTCCATCAAAAGAAATAGATCCTCTTCCACAAATCTTACCAGCTGCATCATCTCCAGACCTAACCAGTTGTCCATCATACTTTTTCAAACTTACAAACTTACTTTCATCACCGGTCATGTGATGTGAACATCCACTATCAATAATCCATTCATCCTTATCTTTCTCAGCCTGGCAGATAGACAAAGCACTTTCTTCCACTAGTTTTTCTTCTTTCAAACAACTAGTAGGATTAGTAGATACAGGTTCTTCCTTGATAGAAATAAACAAGAATTCATTTGCACTAGTATCATTAGACTCACCATCTGTTACACCATCATCATCAAAATCTCTAACATAACAGTATTTCTTTATAATCCTAGGTCTACTTTCAAATTTCTTCTTGGCTTTTTCAATTCTCTCTCGACACCTGGATGCATAGTGACCAATCTTACCACAAGTAAAGTATTTGAATCGTAATTTACCATTGAACTTACTGGTACCTCTTTGTGTTTTATCAATCTCATCAAGGTCATCATTTGATTCCACAACATACTTCTCAGATCTTGAAGTCTTCTCTAAAGTGTTGGCTTTGAAAGTAGTCTTAGTCTTCAACAGAGCATCACCAAACTCTCTCATCTCAAATGCAGTGAACTTTCCAAGCAACTGATCCTTTGTGATCTTGTTCACACTCATAAGTTCTTCAATTGTAGACACCTTGTGACTGTAGGATTTAGGCAATGATCTAAGAATCTTTAGCACAACATCATTCTCATCAACAGTTCCTCCAAGACCTTTGATTCCATTGACAATTTCATCAACCTTTTGCATGTAGATTGTTATGTTCTCATCATCACTCATCTTCAGGGCTTCATACTTCACCTTTAGGTTTTGTAATTTGGCACTCTTTACAGAATCATCTCCTTCATATAAATTTTTCAACTTAACCTAGATCTCATGAGCAGTTTCCAAATCCATAACTTTCACTAACTTTGTGTTAGATAAAGCATTTAACAGAGTGTCTCAAGCCTTTCCATTTAATTCATACTATTTGGCTTCATCTTCAGATAATGGACCATTTGTAAGAATAGTATATTTTTTGTATCTACCATCTTCCAAACACAATAACTAAGAGAAATGAGATGATTTTTCATCTGTACCTTCCAAAGAGCATACTCCATTCCATCGAACTACAGAGACTCCTTTTTGTGTACCATCCCGGATCTACCTCAAGCTATTAGGATTTCTTCCAATGAACCCTCACTCTGATACCAATTGTTGAAATGCACAAGACAATTGAGAGGGGGGGTGAATCAGTTGTAACCAAAACTTAACTTTTTTCAAACATCAACCACTTAATCACTGTTATTATGATTTAACCATGAAAGCATGAAATTAGAAACTTAAACACATTCACACATTCAACAGGGCTCATTACCAAAAGGAGGGGCTCACTACCAAAAGGGCTCACTGCCATAAGTTGGTGAACTAAGATAGTAGCATATACATCATGCCAAGGTTCAGTTCCATTAAAGTGTACTAATTCTTCTTCTTTTCTGTCTTCTTCACACAAACATAGTTATCTTCGCATCATTGTTACATCCTACCTTGTTTATGACTTTATTACATGTATTTATACCATTCATGAACCTTGGCATGTACATCAAGGTCAGCATTACAATCATCAACCATTGGAATAGTCTCCAAGGTTGGCATACATATATACATTAGAATAGGTCTGGACCTAAACAGATTTGTGAAGGAAAAGAATGAATAAGGACCACACCACACCTTAGCTGGGACTCAAAATCCAATCTCCCATGCAACAACATGCTATCACAAACTCCAAAGCATATTCGCAAGTAGTGAAAACAACCAAGTTGGCCAAAACTGGTGTTACACACTAAGACCTTTAGGAACACACTTCAACCACAATCCAAATTACTCTTTGCAGACCAATCAAAAAGTAGGAACATGATCTAGAGACATCCACAAGAATGTTATAATCACCAAGAACATTCGCACAACCCCTAGATATTTTATCCAGAAGATTCTTCAAATTGGAGCACTTAAACATTACTATTAGTCACTGTCATCAAGAAAAGATCGCTTGTGGAGCACTAAATCATGAACCATTTCAACTGAAGGCACATTACATCATCCCATACTTAATTCCAGAATGACATACTATAAAACTTAAATTCAGAGTAGAATTCATTCTCCTTGTCACCATTGAATACTTAGAAAAATAGTTTTTACTCTGGTGAACATAACTCACTCAAATCCTCACACTGGGGGCTCAAATTTGAAACATAGAAGCTACAGACATCCCTTAACATAACTTCTAAACCATAGACAAAGATATTCAATCTACAGGATATGTGGAGCAAAACACTGCACTATTCTGGGAGATTAAACAGTTCTACAATTGCACTAACTTCTCAAACACTTGCTCAAATTTATCCAAATGACTTTCTTAGATGCTGACCTTAGGTGTTGACATCAATGACAACACTTACTGCTCATACCTGGAACAATCTCCTGCTCTGTTGGAATGTCCTTTCATCTTATCTAGCTCATGTAGCAGCTCTTATTGAGCTACTATATGATCACTGGAATGGTCCTCCATCAGGATAGTAGGCCTTCTAGGGTTGATTGAGAACTTGAGCCTTCTTCTCCTTTCCCCTTGAACTTATCTTCTTCTTTAAAGTAGAAAATATAACTATTGTTATAGCTTGACCTAATTGGGCTGGAAAGCACAATTAGATAACATTTTTGGTGACCTCTACGCCAATTTTTCCTACTAAAACTCTCATGGCCAGTTACCTAGTATATCCATTGGGCAATAGAGTCTTTCCTTAGCCTTTGCAACTCAAAAAATTTATTGAAACCTAGTTGCTAGAAAATCAACAACAACAAAACAAAATTGAAAACAAAACCAGACTGGCTCCAAAATAGGGCCAACCAACTGTGCATCAACACTTCTTGGAAAACAAAACTAAAATGAAACTACTATGCAACCAACACTTATGAATTGAAAAAACTACTCTACTATGATACATTTGCAACCTATTGCTTTTCAAAAACAATGTTTGAGGTGAATCCCATTGATTGGGATAGGTAACACCTCTCCTTCCATAGTGGCCAGCTGAAAAACATTATGTTGTTTGCATTCAACAATCATGAATGGGCCTCCCCATATAGCATCAAACTTGTTGTACTTACCAGGTTTGCTTTTTAACTCGTCCCATTTAAGGACAATATCTCCCTCCTTGAAATGTATGTATGTTTCCCTCTTGTTGAATGTTCTCTTCATTTGCATCTGATGCATCTCCAACTTCTTTGTTGTTTGTTTCCTTGTCTCTTCCAGCTCTAATAATTTAGCCAACTGTACCTCCATAGGACTATCCTCCATCATCTCAAGCTCATTCATGAGGCTTAGAGCTAGTAGCTTAGCTAAAATGGGGAGTCTAGCTTCCCTCTCATACACTAGCATAAATGGAGATTGACCTATTGACCTCTTAGGTGTTACCCTATCAGCCCATAAGGTTGATTTCAACTTTGAATGCCTGGCTCTCTGGTTGTCCTCTATAGTCCTTTTGATAATCTTGATGAGGTTTTTATTAGTGGATTCAGCCTGTCCATTCCTTTGAGGGTAGTAGTTTGAAGAAGTACTTAGGTAAACATCATGTTTAATGGCCCAGTCAGTTAGTTTCGTGCCAACAAAAGCTAAGGTATTATCTGAAATGACTGAATCTGGTACACCAAACCTGGCTACTAAGTCTTCATAGAAGTTTAATACAACACTCTCATTAGCTTCCTTTAAAGCTATTGCTTCTGTCCACTTGGTAAAATAATCTATGGCTGTTAATACCCACTTGTGGCTAGAACTTGCAGTGGGTTAATGGCTCTAATGAAATCAAGGCCTCAGATGGTAAAAGGCTAATCAACTGAAATGGACTGTAGTGGCAAGGCTGCCAACTTCTATTTGCCTACAAATACAACATATTTCACACACATTCTTACCCATGTATGCACATCTTTGAAAAGTGATGGCCAATAGTACCCAGCCTTCATGATCTTCAAGGCTATTGTTCTAGGTGCAAAGTGACCACCAGTTGGTCCATCATGGAACTCATGCAATATTTTTTCAATCTAGTCTGATTCGATGCATCTTAAGAGTACTCCATTGTAGTCCTTTCTAAATAAGATATCATTCAAAATAACATATACAATGGCTTGAAGCCTGTAATACCTTCTTTTTGCAGCATTTAGCCCTGTTGGACACTTCTCAGTCTGCAAATAATGCATCATTTCATTTGTCTAGCTAGTGTTATTTGCTGGAACAGCAAGCTGTGACTCATTATCAGCCATCAAAACATCTTTTTATAATTCTATGTCATTTTCTGCCCCTTCAGTAACATGTTTGCATAGTCCTTTACCCCTAACCAACTTAGTAACTTTGGTATCAACATCATACTCCATCACCTTGGTAACCCAACTAGCTCTTTTATCTCCCAAATCCTTGCTTAATAGGAATTCTTTTACACTCGGATGGGCAGCCATCAACTGAATTTTGTTGTTAAAGAGCATGTGCCTAAATTTTTTAAGGCTTCTAATAACTGCAAGTACATGTTTTTTAACAAATGAGTACCTTTGTTCGTACCCCTCTAACCCTTGGCTGAAAAATGCAATTGGCTACTCCTGATTGTCTTTGTTTTGCTGGGTCAGCATGGTAGAGATAATAGCAGCTCCTACATAGGTATACAAAATGAAATCTTTTGAAAAATCTGGGTTTATCAATGGGTGGTGTTGTTGCTATGGCTACTTTGATGTCCTCAAAACTATTTTTAACTTCTTTGGTCCAGCTAAAACCAATGTTCTTTTTCAACATAGATGTTAGAGGTTTTAAAAGACTAGCAATATTTGGAATAAACCTCCATATAAAATTGATTTTGCCTAGGAAACTTTACAGTCCCTTTTTGTGGGCTGGTAAGGGTAAGGCTGAAATAACAATTACTCTTTTTGGATTGATTGTGATTCCATGCTTGGAAACAATGTGACCCAGTAGCTTACCTTCATGGACAACAAAAATACACATTTTTTGGATTGAGGGAGACACCATACTCCCTGCATTTTTCAAAAATCTATTTCAAATGTAAAAAGTGATCTTTTGCTTCCTTTGAAAATACAATTATATCATCTAAGTAAACCAAAACAAACTTATTCATGATACCATGAAAGACCATATCCATGGCTCTTTGAAAGGTTTCTCCATCATTTGACAGGCCAAATGGCATTTTCTAGTAAGCCATGGCTCCCCATTTGGTTGTGAATGTTGTTTTATACTGATCCTCCTTAGCCAAAATTTAATTATACCCTGAGAACCCATTCAGCAATGAGAATCTCTTGGAACCTAATACTAATTACAAAATCTGCTCCATTGAGGGCATCAGAAAATGATCTTTCAGTGATGCTTTGTTTAAGTCTCTAAAATCAACACAACTTGATTTCACCATTTTTCTTCCTTACAGGGACCAAGTTTGACACCTAGGAAGTGTGTTTGATGGGAAATATAATGCTACTCTAAATTAGCTTGTTAAGTTTAGTTTTCATTAGAATTTCTAGCTTGGGATTAAGTGGCCTTTGCTTTTGCCTCACTAGTTTTGTACCCGATTCTAGCTCAATGGTATGTTGAGATATCTCAGGGTTAAAAGCTTTTAAGTCTTTGTACTCCCAAGCAAAAATATCATCAAATTCTTGACATAATAAAACAAATGCATTTTTTTCTTCTATAGTACATACCTTTCCCAGATTCGTAATGTTCCTCCTTGATTAGTATGCTGGCCTTTTCTTTTCTCAGCTGGTCATCTAAATTAAAAATTGATTCTAAAGTAACAAGACCCTTTGGCAGCTTGTTTGTCTTGAGTTGTGTTAGCGCCTGAATTGACTGGTAGTTTTCTGAGCATTTTTCATTCAGGCACTCTCCCTAAGTATCCAAAAAATGTTCTAAGTAATGGACCTCCTCAGTATTTTTCAGCTGCATCATCATGTTTTCTTGAAGAGGAGGTCATCATCATCATGTTTATTTCGAGGAGGGTCAGCATCATCATGATCTTCGTCGACTGGGTTTTTCATCGTCATCATCATATTGAAGCATCGGGTGATGTTTGGGTTTTATCCTGATGATGCTGATGAGCTACAGTGCGCTTTGGTTTGTTTGCGGGGGTGATTTCTCAAGTATCCGGTGATCTTCCATTTATCACCTTGCGCAAACATGATGATGATGTTGCCCCGTTATTCTGAAGGGGTTATTCTTTGAGTTGTGCGACCTGACTTGCTTTTTCTTAAGGGTCGTCATCATCATCATATTTCCAGTTATCATCCTGTTGCTTGCGGAGGTCATCATATTTTCTGCCTTCATGATATTTCGCCGGGGTGATATTTCTATCATCGGGTGATCTTGGTTATGATCATCCTGATGATGTTGTTGAAGAGTTCTAAGTGCGACCCGATATTCACTGGGGTCATCATATTTTGAACGTCAGGATGATCTTAGTCAATATCATCCTGATGATGTTGTATCACTTCTTGTTCTTTGTTTCTCATCCTGATGATGTTTACGTCATCCGTATATCAGGGTGATATCCGGTTCTTTCTGCCTATCTGCATCATGATATTTCCGAAGGAGGGGGTGATATTTTCATATCACTCAAGTGTGTTTGTTCCAGCATCATGATGATGCTGATATCAGGGAGGTATCCGCCTGCCGGCTTCGTGCGCTATCTAGTGGGGGTGATCTTTTCGAGCATCATCATATTTAGTTATCGCCCCGATCTTATAGAGGAGCTACAGTGCAACTTGATATTTGTGCATCAGGAGGATATTTCCAAATATCCGGTTGTCTTCCGAATATCATGATGATGTTAATATGATGATGACGTCATCGAGGTCCCGGGGGGGTCATATTTCTAACACTGATCATCTTGAGGAGATCTCCCGACATTTGCAAACATGATGATGACGTCATCCGGAGATGAGGAGGTGCGCAGTAGGCAGATATGATGATGACGTCAGCAGGATATGATGATGATGTCATCAGGATGTTCATCGGCCAGACTTTTGGTATAAGCTCAGCAGGAGGATGTTTCTCCGATGGATCAGGTTGTGCCGATGAAGGCGAATATCATGCGGTTTGTATTGCGATATGATGATGACGTCAGGGTGATATTTCGGGCAACAGGATATCATGCTGCTGGAGGATGATGATGATGAAGTCTTATACTAGTGTCGTCAGGAGCAAAAGCGCCGACATGATATATGCTCATGACCTAGTATATAAAGTGTTTATGAGGTTGCTGCGGGGTGCATGTGGGATAATGTTATCCTGCATATTTGAAATATCATGATGATGAGTCTCGGCGGGAAGTGGTTGCGATTAACTGTTTGATGATCTTCCCAAGGCCGCGGGTTGGTACGCCATCAATGGCGATTGTTGCAGAGGTATGGGCGATGGCGTGGACGGATGTAGTACCTGATTGAAGATCTGAATCCCTAGGCGGCGGCGCAAGGCTCGAGATATCTTCCTGTCTCCTCCCCTACCTGCTGCATTAATGTTTGGGCGCCATTTCTATGATACTATATATCTGGCGGGATTTTTGGTCAACCTGGTAGTTAATGCTGAAGACACCCTCCTGCTATATAATGCAGACGGTGTTATTCATTCAAGGTTGTTGAAAGTTGAGGATTTTTGGCTCTGTAATCCAAAACCAGCTGATCTGGTTGCTCTATACAGTCTTTCTTGTGAGTTTATGTATCTCCTGTTGTAGGACTTGGCATGAATCCACTGGTTTCATGGTTGATCTTATATGAGTAATGCTATCTTAGCATGTGTTGTGTTAATTCTGTCTCCAGTATTGCATGTATTCTTCTTCTGGATCTGGATATTTGTGTGATGTTTAGATTCTAGAGCATAGAATTCCTATGTTGAATGTCTGATCTTTTAACCTCTGCTCAAGGGGCAGATTAAACTATTTTCAGGTTGAACATTGGGAAGGGTATACTGCAGTAGGGATGCCATAAGTAGAGATAGCTCAACACTCTATATTGGGAGATATCTGTAAGGCAGATATCATGTGTATCCCCCTGAAATCCAGTTTTAGCTATTCATGCTGATCATTCACAGGTGTATGTCTACCGACTCCAAGCCCTGGATAGGCACCAATCATGCTGTGTTCTTGTGTTATACACCATGTCCAGCTTTGCATCCAAATTCATATCAAACCATTTCATACTTCCACCTATTAGTTGTAGGAGTAGGATTAGGAACCCCCTGCATGCTCTCATACTCAACCAGACATCATGTCCAAGAATGTTGCCAGCCTTGTGATCTATCATGCAGATCTTGGTCCATACATGAGAGTATTCTGCCTGTTGTTGTCAAGTTAGATCCTTCTATCTTTGAGCTAGTCAAGGTTACATCTTGAGTTATAGGGATCCCCCCCTTGGTGTGGCAGAACCAGAAGTGAAGGGGAGGAGCTCACGCAACCTCCTGTATTCAGTTGGCCTGAATCTGCCTGTGCATTAGAAGTGGCAAATCCTAATGCTGATTCAGAAGGAATGTCAACAAAATGGCGACTCTACTGGGGATGGACTAAAAAATGATATACTTGTGGCCCATCCGAGTCACTAACAAAATGATGCTTAGCTGGTGGAATGAACCTGGAAAAGTAGCTTTCAGCTATTGAAAATTTTGTCCTCTCTGGAGAGGTGGCGACTCTGCAAAAAAGATCCAAATGCACATGAAAGATGGATGTATGTGATGTGACAGAAATGTGTTGTTCATTTTTCTGCATCTGTATGAGAAAAGGTACCTTGTTCCTTCCCCTTTATTTGCTGTTTTACTGCATAAGTTAGATGCCAGGGGAAGCCTTAGGTCTTAGACAGACAAAGGATGTCTAAGAGTAAGATTTTTATGAATCCAAGTATGAGTTATCCCACACTCAGTGGTGAAATGTTGGATAAAGGAATAGAAGAGATAAGAAATAGGTTGATATTCTTAGAGGCTGAGCAGGCCCAGTTAAGAAGCAGTAACCTTGTTGTGTCTGCTAGTCAGAGAGCTAAACCTCCTGTCAGCCCTTTTGATCCTTTGTATGACCAACTGGATTTGTCATGGGTGGATTATAAAGTAGAAACTATGCCTGCTAGGATATACTGTCAGATGCCTAGATTTAGTGGTCACAATGTATGTGATGGGAATGCACATATCCAAAATTTTCAAAGTTTTATGGGAAAATATTCATTCAGAGATGAGGATATGTGGATGAGGTTTCTTGTTAGGTCCTTTGATGCAAAAGCAAAAGACTGGTATTTGAGCTTTCCAAAGAAATCCTTTGCCTGTTGGGATGAGCTTGTTGATTGTTTCAAGGAAGAATTTGCAAAAGAACCGGCTGATCTTGTTGCAGAATTGATGAGAATCAGAAAACAAGATGAAGAGCCATGTGTTGATTTCAGTCATAGGTTTGCAGTAGCCCTTTCACATGTCCCTGAAAGTTTTAGACCTGATATTTCAGCCTGTGTTGGCATATTCTTTGAAGCTTTTGAGGAGGGCTCTAGTGCATTACTGAGGGATTTCAAGGTGACAAGTATGCAGATGGCATACAAATTTTTAGAAAATGTAGAGGAAATGAGAAATGTGCACCTGCTGAAACCCCTGTCCCCAGGCCTTGGTGTGAGAAATTGTTGTGAAGCTGCAAATGACCAAATGATTATGGCATCATGTGCAGATGAAAATGAAAATAAAAGCATAGAGGTTGAGACTGCTGTATTTGAACATAATGCTAACAATACTGCTCAACTGGATTGTTCACCAGTTGAGGATGCCAGTGAAAGGACTAATGAGGATTCCCATTGCAATGATGAGGCAGCTGACCATGAAAACAATAACGAGGTTGTGGACAGCAATGAGCAATTTTTAGAATGGACCTGTGGAGACAATTGTGAGTATTGTACTCAAGACAGAGAAGATATAAGCAAACAGAGAAGCAGTCCTATGTGTGACCCAGTGCCTACCTTTCAAACACATGGAAATCATGAAGAGCAGTCAGAAATTGAAATAAGTGCTAGTTCAGAGCATGATTGTTTTTCATTTGATGGCTGTTTTGCTTATGACACACAGGCTGATACTCCTCCATAGAGTGAATCCATTGGTGATGAAGAGATGTGCTCTGCTGCCCATGAACAAATGGCATACTATGATGAAACTGATGCACCTGGATCACCCATTTATGACACATATGGTGAAGAGGATCTGTCTGAGTATGGTGAGGATCTAGACATTATTTTTGGCTTGGATTCTGTTTCTCATCCTGATGAAAGAGGAAACAACATACATCAGGTAAGTGACTGTGAAAGTGTGCCTGATTTGAAAGAGATGCCAGAGCCTGATCTTTTCCAGCCTGGTGTACTAGATGGTTGTGTACATGATGTACACAATGGTGATTTTGAAAGCTTTTCTTTTGATGAGCCAGCATATAATACAATGAGCCTTGATCTTCCTAGTTTTGTGGTGGACTCCGAGTGTTTCCTATTTGCAGTCCAGCTAGGAGATCATGTTGCAATGCATGATGATGATATAGGTGATAAGTGCTATATGCCATATGAATATGCATTGCCTGATATATTCTGCACCCACATGTCACATGATGCTGAGGGTTATCTGCACAAGGGTGATAATGACAAGCCAAATCAGAGGGTTGAATTTGCAGATGACAAGATTTGTTTGTGGGTGGATCTTTATAGTATCTCCAAGCTTGATCCAGTGCATGCAGATGAAAACAAGATTTTTGACAAAGGGAGATACATGTTTTTCTTTTCTTGGTGGCCTTAGGCCATCAAGTGTGTTGGGTGATGCAGGTCAGTGCAGTATTTGACTCTGTGCCCAATGGATAAGGGACTGGTCTGCTTCCCAGAGATCTGGAGTTCTCGCTGCAGTCTTGCACCTGCACGTCCCCAGACAGAGCCACTCTTAGCGCCTGAATTGACTGGTAGTTTTCTGAGCATTTTTCATTCAGGCACTCTCCCTAAGTATCCAAAAAATGTTCTAAGTAATGGACCTCCTCAGTATTTTTCAGCTGCATCATCATGTTTTCTTGAAGAGGAGGTCATCATCATCATGTTTATTTCGAGGAGGGTCAGCATCATCATGATCTTCGTCGACTGGGTTTTTCATAGTCATCATCATATTGAAGCATCAGGTGATGTCTGGGTTTTATCCTGATGATGCTGACGAGCTACAGTGCGCTTTGGTTTGTTTGTGGGGGTGATTTCTCAAGTATCCGGTGATCTTCCATTTATCACCTTGCGCAAACATGATGATGATGTTGCCCCGTTATTCTGAAGGGGTTATTCTTTGAGTTGTGCGACCTGACTTGCTTTTTCTTAAGGGTCGTCATCATCATCATATTTCCAGTTATCATCCTGCTGCTTGCGGAGGTCATCATATTTTCTGCCTTCATGATATTTCACCGGGGTGATATTTCTATCATCGGGTGATCTTGGTTATGATCATCCTGATGATGTTGTTGAAGAGTTCTAAGTGCGACCCGATATTCACTGGGGTCATCATATTTTGAACGTCAGGATGATCTTAGTCAATATCATCCTGATGATGTTGTATCACTTCTTGTTCTTTGTTTCTCATCCTGATGATGTTTACGTCATCCGTATATCAGGGTGATATCCGGTTCTTTCTGCCTATCTGCATCATGATATTTCCGAAGGAGGGGGTGATATTTTCATATCACTCGAGTGTGTTTGTTCCAGCATCATGATGATGCTGATATCAGGGAGGTATCCGCCTGCCGGCTTCGTGCGCTATCTAGTGGGGGTGATCTTTTCGAGCATCATCATATTCAGTTATCGCCCCGATCTTATAGAGGAGCTACAGTGCAACCTGATATTTGTGCATCAGGAGGATATTTCCAAATATCCGGTTGTCTTCCGAATATCATGATGATGTTAATATGATGATGACGTCATCGAGGTCCCGGGGGGGTCATATTTCTAACACTAATCATCTTGAGGAGATCTCCCGACATTTGCAAACATGATGATGACGTCATCCGGATATGAGGAGGTGCGCAGTAGGCAGATATGATGATGACGTCAGCAGGTTATGATGATGATGTCATCAGGATGTTCATCGGCCAGACGTTTGGTATAAGCTCAGCAGGAGGATGTTTCTCCGATGGATCAGGTTGTGCCGATGAAGGCGAATATCATGCGGTTTGTATTGCGATATGATGATGACGTCAGGGTGATATTTCGGGCAACAGGATATCATGCTGCTGGAGGATGATGATGATGAAGTCTTATACTAGTGTCGTCAGGAGCAAAAGCGCCGACATGATATATGCTCATGACCTAGTATATAAAGTGTTTATGAGGTTGCTGCGGGGTGCATGTGGGATAATGTTATCCTGCATATTCGAAATATCATGATGATGAGTCTCGGCGGGAAGTGGTTGCGATTAACTGTTTGATGATCTTCCCAAGGCCGCGGGTTGGTACGCCATCAATGGCGATTGTTGCAGAGGTATGGGCGATAGCATGGACGGATGTAGTACCTGATTGAAGATCTGAATCCCTAGGCGGCGGCGCAAGGCTCGAGATATCTTCCTGTCTCCTCCCCTACCTGCTGCATTAATGTTTGGGCGCCATTTCTATGATACTGTATATCTGGCGGGATTTTTGGTCAACCTGGTAGTTAATGCTGAAGACACCCTCCTGCTATATAATGCAGACGGTGTTATTCATTCAAGGTTGTTGAAAGTTGAGGATTTTTGGCTCTGTAATCCAAAACCAGCTGATCTGGTTGCTCTGTACAGTCTTTCTTGTGAGTTTATGTATCTCCTGTTGTAGGACTTGGCATGAATCCACTGGTTTCATGGTTGATCTTATATGAGTAATGCTATCTTAGCATGTGTTGTGTTAATTCTGTCTCCAGTATTGCATGTATTCTTCTTCTGGATCTGGATATTTGTGTGATGTTTGGATTCTAGAGCATAGAATTCCTATGTTGAATGTCTGATCTTTTAACCTCTGCTCAAGGGGCAGATTAAACTGTTTTCAGGTTGAACATTGGGAAGGGTATACTGCAGTAGGGATGCCATAAGTAGAGATAGCTCAACACTCTATATTGGGAGATATCTGTAAGGCAGATATCATGTGTATCCCCCTGAAATCCAGTTTTAGCTATTCATGCTGATCATTCACAGGTGTATGTCTACCGACTCCAAGCCCTGGATAGGCACCAATCATGCTGTGTTCTTGTGTTATACACCATGTCCAGCTTTGCATCCAAATTCATATCAAACCATTTCATACTTCCACCTGTTAGTTGTAGGAGTAGGATTAGGAACCCCCTGCATGCTCTCATACTCAACCAGACATCATGTCCAAGAATGTTGCCAGCCTTGTGATCTATCATGCAGATCTTGGTCCATACATGAGAGTATTCTGCCTGTTGTTGTCAAGTTAGATCCTTCTATCTTTGAGCTAGTCAAGGTTACATCTTGAGTTATAGGGATCCCCCCCTTGGTGCGGCAGAACCAGAAGTGAAGGGGAGGAGCTCACACAACCTCCTGTATTCAGTTGGCCTGAATCTGCCTGTGCATTAGAAGTGGCAAATCCTAATGCTGATTCAGAAGGAATGTCAACAAGTTGTACAATCTAATCTTCAAACTGTTGCTATAATTTCTGTTGATTTCCAGCTGAAAACTCAGCTTCTTCAATGAGAAAGTTTGCAATTCGGTCATCATTCTTGAACACCTACCAATGGATGTTATCTGGGACTGATGGTATTACAACTACCTTCACATACTATTGTTGCTCAATATTTCTAATTTCTTTTGGGATGTCAAACTCAGCTCCCATGGCTGCTAGCTTGTCAGCCTATTTATTTTGGCTTCTAGGCACAAACAATAGGTTAAAACCATCAAAATCTTCAATTAAATTCCATATTCTATGCTTATATGACTTAAGCAAGTCATTTTTTGTAACATTTACATTCCTTACTTGATTTACAACTAATTCATTATCACCGAATACCTGTAAACACTTGATATTCTTCTTCCTAGCCCATTCCAAACCAAAAATGAATGCCTCATATTCTGTTGTGTTGTTAGTATAGCTGAATGCAAATATGAATGTTGCATAATATTTCTCATTTTCAAGTGAAATGAGCATGGCTCCACCACCGGCACCTACTTTGCTTCTTGCACCATCAAAGTACAGCTGCCATAAATCATTACCTTGATATCCCTCTTGTTGTTCCTGCTAATTTTTCTCCTTCATTAGGTTAGGAACAGTCTGATTCTGCTCATATTATGTAAATTCCTAACCCATCCTCTTCCATTTGTTTATAAGGGTCATCTTCATGGTTTTTAGATGCCCATTCATCTAAAAATAGATCTACAATGTTCTCAATTGGAGTGCTACTTTCATGAACAATAGGTTGTTCCTCTTCGTGATAGGTTAAATTGGCATTGACAACACTAGGAACATAGGGCTCAATGTGGTCTTTGGCAATGGGTTCAGATTTTACAGTTACTCTTGTACCATATCTTGTCCTAAAACACATATGTGACCAATCAACCGACAAATAACCTCCTAACTTTGTTATAAAATCCCTGGAAAGGCATAAGGCAAAGAGCAGGGGTAGGTCTATAACATATATATCTCACAGAATTGAAACATTCAGGCAAGCATGCAAGGTAAGACACAGATTCTTGATGACTCAAAGGGTATTGATGGATGAACCATCTAACTGTACCACAGCTTTGGATAGTGGTTCATAAGTCAGACCCAACTTATCTACTATCTGTTTTGGCATCATTGAAGTACTAGCACCTGAATCAATCATGCAATTATGCACAAGGTGATTACCAATTATTAGAGACACATTAAATGGGGTTGGTTTGGCATTATGATTTTGCTACTCATTCTTAACTGGGGGATCATTTACAAGCACAACTCTATTTTGGTCTCTATTGGTATACATATTTGTCACCTAACTCTATATTCTCTCACCTAGGAAGTGACAAGTGTATCAATAGTTGAACCAATTACAATGATATTTATAATTGATTATCTTCTTATTTTACAAGGCACAACTAGCTTCAAGTAATATTGAATGAATTTATATATATATATTGCTTTTAACGAGAAAGCAAGAAAAGGTGATGCTTTTGACCAGAAAGCTTGAAAAAGCAATTATATATGTCCACATTAACAGAAATCTATGAGAAGTTCAAAGACTTCAAACAACTCTTTAATGAAATGGTAAAGAATTTATTAGGTATAATATAACCACCACCACAAGACATTCACCAATAAATAAACATTCCATAGCAATGAAATGAAATAGATATCCAATACTCCAATATAGATAACAAAATAACCACTAGCAATATATTCAACATAAGAAGAATAACACCCAAACATTCATAACACAAAGTTTATGTCTATCTAAGCTTCACCACATGTATCTTCTATATTAAAGAAATTGAACAGAAAGAGCACAACAAAATTTATCTTAATGAGGAATCAAAGTTTCCCAAAAAGATCCCTACTTCATGCCTTAGCACCCATATATAATTTTCATATAATAACTATCTTTCAAGAGAACAGTTTCTTGGAGAAAACAACTTTTAAAATATAAAAATAATAAAATCCTTGAAAATAAGTTCCCAGAGCCAAATTTAAAGAAATAACATAACATAAAGAAAGTGATAATGCCACCATAGTTTTGCCATCCTTGGGATCCTCAACGCTCCTGTAATCTTGTTCCCCTGTGTCAGTTGAGTTTTCCTGTGCCTTTATCCCCGCCTTGTATTCCCAGTACCTGGTGATAATGGAAGTGATATTCTTACTACCCAGTGTAGCAGTGATCTACATTCTAGTTCTCCACTTAGCCAGTAGTTTCTCTACTTCAGCCATCTTTTGGTGATCATCATCAGTCTCAGTTTTGAATGAATTGAGGTAAACCTACATGTGACCTAGCTTTCTCAAAGACTCCCCATTGATAATTTTATGATTAGCTATCTCTTCATTGAATACCTCTTTGAACTTCAAAGATATATCCTTAATATCTAATAGGTTTTCCCCAAACTCATTTGTAAGGTCTACCTTTAGGAGATTGCAGTTCTTTTTAATTTCAATTAGAATTTCAAGATGTTGATTCAACACCTTGTTGATCTCTGTAATAAATCCATCATATATCGATAATTTCCATTCTAGTGTGTCAACCCAAGATGGATCTATATCCTTTGGGTCATTGATTAGCCTTTCATTAATCAACAACAGAGAATACATGGCTACCAATTCAAAGACTTCCCTCGAAAGTACATACATGCTACCTTGTTCTTTTCTTACTTGGTGAAGCTCAGTAACAAGTTCTTTCCTCTTCTTAGATACTTCAGCAAAGAAATGTATAGATTTTCCAAGATAAAATAGGGCTTCACAAGAAAGTTTTTCCATCCATTCATTGACAGCCTTTGCAAAATTTAAATTCCTCCTTATTTGTTGCATTGTACTAGAATAAACTCCTTCAACATTAGAACTGGAGGCTTCATGAGAGGCAGGAGTCACAATAGACTGTTTAAAGTTACTCAAAAAGAGAACTTGAGACTACAATTTCAAATTTTCTTTCCTTTCCTCTTTCACTCTCTTAATCAAAGCACTGACAGAATAATTCACATGATACACATCTCCTTCGAGAGTAGAGGGACCCATGTCAATATGACTTATCTTATAATTAGCCTCAGCTATTTCACTTTCATTCAAACCCTTAACCGGGTCTACAATCTCTAACATTTGATGACTAGAAGCAGTGTCAGTCACCATTCTTGACATCCTCTTAGCCTTTTTGGGCTTCGAGGTACTCTATAGTAGCTTTGCTACTATGTCAACTTCCATTGTCACTGTCAGAACATTCTTTCTTTTCCTTTCAACTACTTTTTTTAACCATCTAGGAGAGGACATCTCTATACTAGTGTCTTTATTGCTCAGAACTATTTTATCTTGGTTAACTAAAGGAATAGAAACTGAAACCTCTTCATCCATGGGAGAAGAAGGCACTTCAAACAATGGAGGAAAAGAACCATCATCTGCAATTTGCTGAAAGATGGAATCGAAATCTACCAACATTGATTTTGCCTAATCATATTTTCTTCTTGGGGTAGGCAGAGGCAAATTATCCTATTCACAAGTTGATTTCAACTTTGTAACTTCATCTAGTCTTTCACCATCTCCTCCAAATTGTGAATTAGTTTTAGATTGTGTTGCCTCATGACTCCCAGGAGTAGTACAAACACCAGAGATTTGTGTAGACCCCTACTCTTTACTTTTAGATCCTCTTTGCTCATATGGAGAGCCTGCATGTCTGCGCCATTTCCCTAGTAGCCAATTATCTATCCTTTTCAACACCATGGTAGAATGCAAGTTCAAATCCACAACCTCTTTCTCTGACCAATTTATTCTGGGAAGGGATTTTGAAACCAAAAATTGATATTCAGCATCAATAACTTCTGAATTGTCCTTAACACCATTCATCATTTGGAATGGAAGACCAAAGGCTTGAATTTGACTTAATGTGAGTCTCATGCAATTTCTTCTCTGAACTTCTCTATCATCAGCACAGTCCTCCCAAAAATCTTCCAAATGAGAGTGATGCTCATAAGAACCAAACCCATGAAAATTCTATTGCACATAGTTCTTACTATCAAAGTGTGTTCTCAAAGATAAAACATGAAAATTAAATTCACTCAGAGCATGCTCCACCCCTTTAGCAACATCATTATTTTTGCAAGTGTAAGAGGATAGTGTTAATGGAAAAGCATATCCTTTCTTCCTTATTCTTTGGTAATTGACATTAACAATAGACATCTGTCTACAAATTTCCTGAAAAGCAAGATAATCACTTGCATAACGGGGCAATTTTGTTGGGGCCTTTTCATAACCCCCTATCCATAGATAGGTAAATCTGTCAAATTGTATGTAAAAAATTCCAAACTCCATAATCAAGGTGGTGGCTTCAGGAGAAATTTTAAGTTCTAGGTTTCCTTCTAACCTCCTCACAATAAACATCAGAAAAACATCCTTTATACGACGAAAAATCCTTCATACCCACTTCTTTAGTAAGTTGAGGGAAATAGTTATACACAGGTGTGTCTAGTGTTAAGGACCCTTGAGGCCTTAACTCTACCCAAACAACCTCTTGATTGGCTAGAATATACACCAAGTATGAACACATATGAAAGGAGGTAGTTTGTTGAAATTTAGCCAATTGTTCATTTGGATGAAAACTAATAATCTTAGCCTAGTTAATGAATTGGTTCTCACTACATATCAACAAGATAAACCAACACATCCAATACTCAAAGTAGTCTATCTAGTTGCTTTCCCGACCACACGATGCAATAAAGTAATAATATGAGAAATTTCATCTTTGAAATGAGACCTTTTCAATTTAGGAGGCAGTTGGGACTTACCTCTCCATTCAAACTTTAACCAACTCCTCACAATTGAATTCATGCACCAGTCTTCATTTTCTTTGTAAAACCTCAATCCTTCTACAATAGACATCTCTTCAAAGTTTTCTTTTCCAGGAATCCTCAATGCACGAGAGACAACTACGGAATTAACCTTCACTATTACTGAACCATCCTTAGCCTTAATTTCTTGAGTCTCCAGAATGTACCTTTGTGCACATGCAATCAAAAAATCAATACTTTGCATAGTAGTTAGGAAACCTCCAACATGCGCCAAACCACTCAACAAAATCTTTTCTATGAAAGGTGATTTATCAGTTTGTTGCAGATGGGCCCAAAAATTTGCTAAGTCAATATGTCTGAGCTCGGTGTCCTTCAAATTAGCCTAGCTACTCTCAATGCCCGAAGAATGAGGGGCTCCCTGGTATTTGTATTTCATCCCCAACCATAGGAGTATAAACACATAGAAGAGTTCAATATGCTTTCAATGAATTATGGCGGGGAGTAGAAGATAGTGTAGCAGAATGACTTAGAGAAAATGTCGCCAACCCAAACAAACATATCAATGCTGTTATTTAGACACAACGTGCCTTGATGTTTAATAAATATGGCATTAAATTCCTACCTTGAGAGGATGACACCGCGACTTCACACGTTGTTCAAAAATTATGAAAAGACATTTGTCTGACGTGTCGTGCAACTCATTAAATGAGAAGAGAATGCCTTGAAAAGTGGAAAAAGCTTCAATGCCACTAATTCACTAAAAACCTAAACTTTAGAACCACAAGTCGGAGGTTATGAAGTTTTGAGAACCCTTGAGTTGCCGACAACATAGAGACTACAAAGTGAGCAGGGTGACTTAACAAAGGGAAGACGAAGTTGGGAGGTCAAGATGTTAAGAAAATTTAGAACTCAACGACTTCGGTTAAGAAAACCTAGAGACCCATGACTTTAGTTGCAAAGACTTAGAAACCTACAACTTTACAAGGACATATCAAAGGAAACTAAGGAAACTCAAATTTTTATGGCTAAGTCATGAATATAAGACTCAAAAGAAAGCCAAAATTTGACATGACACTAAATTTAAATTTAGGGTAACAACTGGCTCTGAATGGGGGACAAGGACTAATAAGACGCAGAGAATCCAGATCAACCATGATACAAAGCCTTATTCATTATGAAATAGAGACAAAATACAAAACAGACAAAATAAAACAAAAACAAAGGAAACTATGGTACAAGGAAATCTCAAGAACATCACCAATTGAACAACTTAAGATCTTTCTCGTTGTAGGTAAGAGGTAAAAGTGTACCATCTGGATATGTTAATAGAAAGTATTATCTCTAATGATATTCTTAATCTGAAATGGTCCTTTCCACAAAGAGTCAAATTTCCCATGTGCTCCTTTAGGTACTCTTCTTTTATCCCAGAGAAGTACAGAATCCCTAATTACAAAGTTTCTCTACTTTGCTCTTTTGTCAAAAACCCTCTTCACCATCTACTGGTGTTTGGTAATTTTTTCAACAACAATCTCCCTTTGCTCTTCTAGTTTATTCAGGTACATGATCCTCTTCTCCAATGCCAATTGAAATTGTTCATTCTCAATTGCCCTTTGCAGGTTTAGTGTTGATAATTCCAAAGGAACAGGTATAGCACTATCAATTCCATACACCAACTGAAAAGGTGACATACTAATGGCCCTTTTGTATGTTGTTCTATCCACCCACAAAGCATCATATAACTTCTTATGTGGACCCCATTGATTTTCATCTACTAACTTCTTGACAATTGAGATCAAATTCTTATTACTTGACTCTACCTATCCATTTCCTTGGGGATAATAATCAGATGAGTGTGCCAGACTAATGCCATAATCACAACAAAAGAGAGTGATTTTAGAAGAGGAGAAAGAGCTAGCATTGTCAGTGACAATTTTCTTTGGGACACCAAATCTTACTAAACTGTTTTCTTTCAAGAAAGTGCATATGACCTTTGAAGTAGTCTGTTTGATTGGTATAGCTTCCACCCACTTGGTAAAGTAGTTAGTGGTAGTTAAGATGCTTGTATGTCTGACACTAGAATTAGGATTAATAGGGCCGATAAAATCCAAACCCCATTGTTGGAAAGGCTCATCAATCACCACAGGATTCAAAGGTAGTGGTACTAGGTGAGGTCTACCAGTAAACTTCAAGCACTTCTCACACTAGTACACCCATTCATAGGCATCACTGAACATACCTAGCCAATAGAAACATTGACGTAAGATTTTGAAGGCTGTTACTAAAGCTAAAAAATGCCCATTGCATGCTTCATTATGGAAAGACTCTAATAATTTATTTTGTTGTTCTTTGTCTACACACCTCAAGAATGTTCCATCCACACCTTTTTTATATAGATTTCCTTTCTAGAGAATGTATTTATTGGATTTGAGCTTTAAATTCCTCCTTTCTTTGGCAAAAAGGTGTGATGGACAATCACCATATGTTAGAAAATAAGAAATATTAGAGAACCACTCATTTGTTGTACTGGTAAAAAGAACTAAGGGCAACTATTCTTCTTCAGTAACCTTGTTTTTTGCAATCCTTTGGCATAGACCCTTTCCATTGACTAAATTTGTGGGTTTTATATCAACATCATACTCTTGCACTTTAGCTATCCAAGATCCTCTTTTATTGCATCCGATTTCTTGTTGAGTGAGGATACTTTTCACAGTAGACTTTGAGACAAAAAAATGGTATGAGAATGTAAAATATAGAATGTAAAACTCTTCAGAGCTTTGACTACTACATATGCATGTTTCTAAACTGGAGAGTAATGCAATTCATGCTTCTTGAGAGGGGTACTCATAAAAGAGATAGGGGCTTCAATACCTTGATCATTTTTTTGCAATAGGATAGCCGATAGAGTATGTTCTGATGTATAGCAATATATGACAAAATTCCTCCCAAAATCAGGGTGCACTAGTGTTGGTGCATTGGCAATAGCTATTTTTATGTCCTTAAAGGCTTGCTTTCCTTCATTGTTCCATTTGGAGACAGGATGATTTTCCATCATATCAATAATAGGCCCGGTTAACTCAACAAATTCTGGCATGAATTTTCTTAAAAAATTCACTTGGCTAAAGAAGGATCTAGTGTTATCTTTAGTTACAGGCAAACTCAATTGCATAATGGATTTCACCCTTTTAGGATCAACCTTAATTCCATCTTTTGAAACAATGTGGCCCAAGAGTTTTCCTTTAGTCACAACAAAGATTGATTTCTTTGGGTTTAAGGAAATTCCTTGCTCTCTGCAACGTTGCAACACTACTTCCATATCATGTAAATGATTAGCCCTTTTTCTCGAGAAAATTGTCAAATCATCCAAATAAACAATAATGATCTTATTTTTTAAATCACCAAATGACAAATCCATCACCCTTTGGAAAGTGGCCCCTGCATTTATAAGCCCGAATGGCATTCTGTTATAAGCAAAGATGCCAATGGGAGTAGTGAATGCAATTTTATATTGATCTTCTGGGGCTACCTCAACTTGGTTATACCTTGAAAAACCATCGAGCATAGACATCATCTCAGATCCAAAAACTGTCTGTAATATATGGTCCATCACAGGTAGTGGATAATTATCTTTTAAGGAGGCTTGATTCAGATTTCTAAAATGGACACAAATCCTTATTTCTCCATTATTTTTCCTAACAAGGACGATATTGGCTACCCATGTTGAGTGATGGATGGGATAAATATTTTTTTCCTTTAGAATTTTGTCTATCTTGCTGAAAATAGCTTCTACCACCTTGGGATTGTAGGTTCTCTATTTCTGTCTATAAGGTGTAGCACCAGGATTTAATGGATTATGGTGTTGCAACTCTCCATTTCTAAATCTCTTCAAATCTACGTAGCACTAGGCAAAAACATATTTGTAATGAATTAGAAAAGAGATTAAACATTCCCTCTCTTAAGGAGAACAACACTTCCTGATGCACACAATTTTGGGATCTTCTTTTACGCGTATGTTGACACGATCAAAATCAGCACATGATTCGACAGAGACCTTGCTTTTTTGTTTCAAATACTAATCATGTCTATTGAACAAATCCTCCAGAGAGACTAATCCCTTGGGAATCTTGTTACCCTTTAACTGAATGAATTCAGATCCCTTACCATTAGGAGAACTAACATTACCCTCTAAAACATCATTACTGTCATCACTACTTCCTTCAAAAAAGATATTTGCAAAAGATTCAACCCTTTCTAAAAATGCAATTATTTGTTGATCATTATTGAACACCTACCAGTGATTTACATTATCAGGAACACTAGGTCGGTATACAATTTCTACCCTATATGACTTATCCTTAAAATTTGGATGTGGTAAGAGTAGGGATGCAGAAACAGCTAATGAATCAGCCCTAGTGTTCTAATCTCTAGGTACTACTTCTATAGAAAGAGCATCAAAGTATTCAACGCAATCCCAAACTCTATTTTTGTAATGTCTGAGTCTACCATTTTTTATAGTGTATACCTTCCTGACTTGTTTCATAATCAATTCAGCATCCCCTATGGATTTCAATTGTTTAATACCCATTTCTTTGGCCAAGGTTAAACCAAGTAATCAAGATTCATACTCTGCTGTATTATTGGTATTTTCAAACTCAAGTTTATAAGAAAAAGGGAACTTATAACCATCTAGTGAAATCAAAACAACTCTTGCACCAGATCCAACACTAGAACAACTTCCATCAAATTCTAAAGTCCACAGTTCATCATCCAAGTCAGGACTAACCAAACTCAAACATTCCTCTTTCATTGAAGTACACATATATGTGCCTGGCCCGGTCTCTACAAACAAAATGTCTGCCCTTGGGTCACCTGATTTCAATATAGTGAATTTGGGATTAAGATACACTTTCTTCCCCTCTAATGGTATTAAGGCATGAGACCAATCCATCTGTCTTTCTCACCCCAGGTCTCTACAAAAATTTTTGCTCATGAGCATCTCATAAATAGCGAGAATGTTAGCAACTAGGATGGTTAACTTCAACCTTTTCTTTAGAAAAGCAACTAGAGCAACCTGAGCATCCTTAATTTGCCCTATTATGGGGACTGGTGAACCATCCATAGAAAAACATCTACCTTGTGAGGATGTGAATGATAAACCTAGAGCCTTAGCTACTTGGGTAGGCATTACATTATTAGAGGCTCCAGAATCAATGACACAATTCCTCAGCCTAAAACCAACAATATATAATGACACATAGAAAGGTTCAGGTTTCACAATTTAAGGGTTTTGCTGGCTTGGGTTTTTATCATTGGAATTTGAATAGTTCTATTTTTCTGCGTGGACTTCATTCTCATTTGACACTTGTGCATTACAATGGGAAGGTGAAGGCTCTTGTTTGACATATCTAACTAACCTATCCAGTTCTGAAGGGTTGAGTCTAAGGTATTTAGCTTGTGAGATCTGAATTTTTGTATTTTTACAAGACTCAATTATATCAAATGAACTAGAAACAAGTGTTTTAGAAGAGGGAATGGATGGTACCTCAATTGATGCATTTTTCAATGTGACATTCTTTGGCTTTTTGGAATTAGGAGTGGCCTGTCTTGACAAGATATATTTTGGAGTAGAGGATGAACTGCCAGTTTGACCTTTTTGTTCTTGCTCCTTCTGAGCTTGTTGACCCCTTGTAAAGACTTCCCAATTAGGATTTTCAATCTTGGTGTATACATCTTTTGCTGCCTCTCCATCAAATTCATATTCAAAGAAGTTTACACTAGCATCATTAGACTATCCAAGCTCCTCCACATAGGGTTCCTCAACATGCTCATTAGTTGAAAGCATTTGCATGAACCTAACTATTTCTGGGCAGGTAGTTCCATCATGGTCAGAGGTCAGATGAAAATTGCACATCATGTGGTTATTCTTGCTAGTAGTAGGCTGACCTTCAATAGCCAATCTCTGAGTTGGACCAGTCAATGGCAATGTTCTATTATAGTTTCCTTGAGACCCATAGTCTTTCCTTGGTATATCTTGATAAATTGGCTAAGGGGAACTTTTAGGCATTTGTCTCTTATCATTAGCCAATCTCTATATAACATGATCAGTAGAGTTTACTACTGAGGGTTTACCAGTTTGAAGTTCTTTCTTCCATTTTCTAGCAATAATCAAATCATCTTCTATGGATATAGCCCTCTCTTGGACTGCATCTAAATCAGCTGCACCTTCTCTTTTGATAGTGAAACTAACATTTGGTGGGAGGGTGTTGATAAAGAAACACTTTAATAGAACATCTTTGGGCCTCATGTCTTTAGGAATTCCATTGACCAGTTTGTTAAATTTAGCCACAAATTATCTCATAGGCTCGTGTACTTCCTTTTACATAGAGGCCAACTGAGAGACAAGAACTTGCTCATTTTTTGTAGACTTAAATCTATTTTCAAACTTCAACCTCAAGGTAGCCCAATTAGTAATAGAACCATTTGGAAGGTGATAGAACCAATTAGTAGTAGTGTCAGTTAAAGACTCTACAAAGAGTCTTATGGAGACATCTTCATATTGTACATCCAGAATATAGGAAGCAGCAAAAAAGGCTTGCATGTGTTCTTCAGGAGTGACTTTCCCATCCCCTTTGAATTTAGGTATAATTTTCCCTGAACCTTTTAGCAAGTCATGCAATTGAGCTCCTAGGTTAAGAGGACCTATAACAGCTCCCCATGGGACAAGTGGAGGCTGAGCCATGACAATAGGAAAATTAACTTGCAAAGGAAGAATGGTTACGTTCGAAAGAAGGGCTTGACAGGATGCACTAGGAGCACTGGTAGCACTTTGTTTAGGAGGGGATGATGGTCTACTAATAGACTTAACCTTTTGGTTAAGTGGAAAAGAAGAGAAATTAATAGCTTCTAATAATTCAAAATATTTATCCCAAATTCCTTTCTTTATATCTCCCCTAGTATATCTCTTAAAAGCCAGTTTGAACAACAATAAGTTACAAAGTCACCAACTTCACTTACTGATTATTTCATGGAAGATTTTGTTGATTGTTCAACTGGTTCCTTTGATTGATAGCTTGATTTCTTGGCCGGTTATTGGGAAGAAATTACACAGGGAAGACTCTTTCTCTTCGAGGAATAGGTACCACATTTTCTACAAAGACAATTTCTTGAGCTTCGCCGAAACGCCTAGCATTATCTCTAATGATTTCACCAAATTCTTCTTCTTCTTCTTCTAGTACTTCATTAACTTGGTTATACTGCAAATTGGTTCTTCTTGTTGTCAGGCAAGTAACTAAAGACTAGTAACAATATCCTCTTGATCACCAATAAGCCAATCTATGTTAGGTTCAAGGATTGGAGCGTTACGTCTTTGAAGAACCATGTAAATTAATTGCAAAGCAACTCACAATACATATATAATCAATAAAATCCCCAGCGGAGTCATCAAAAATATGTTGTTATATCGCTTTATCACCTAACTCTATATTCTCTCACCCAGGAAGTGACAATTGTATGAACAGTTGAACCAATTACAATGATATTTATAATCAATTCTCTACTTATTTTACAAGGCATAGCTACCTTCGAGTAATATGCAATAAATTTAAATTTATGTTGCTTTTAACCAGAAAGCAAGAAAAGGTGACATTTTTGACTAGAAAGCTTGAAAAGGCAATTATATATTTCCATAATAACATAAATCTATGAGAAGTTCAAAGACTTCAAACAACACTTCAATGAAATAGTAAAGAATTTCTCAGGTGTAATATAACCACCACACAAAACATTCACCAAAAGATAAACATTTCATAGCAATGAAACGAAACAGATATCCAATACTCCAATATAGATAATAGAATAACCACTAGCAATATATTCAACATAAGAAGAATAACACCCAAACATTCATAACACAAAGTTTATGTCTGTCTAAGCTTCACCACATGTATCTTCTATATTAAAGCACTTGAACAAAAAAAGCACAACAAAATTTATTTTAATGAGGAATCAAAGTTTCCCAAAAAGATCCCTACTTTGTGCCTTAGCACACATTTATAGTTTTCATATAATGACCATCTTTCAAGAGAATGGTTTCTTGGAGACAACGACTTTTAAAATATAAAAATAAAAAGTCTTGAAAATGAGTTCCCAGAGCCAAATTTAAAGAAATAACATAACATAAATAAAGTGATCATGCCACCACAATTTTGCCATCCTTGGGATCCTCAACACTCCTGCCATTTTGTTCCCCTGCGTCAATTTAGTTTTCCTGTGCCTTTATCCTTGCCTTGTGATAGGCTGTTGTGAGGTCCTAACACTTTAGTTAAAAAATATCAGTTTATCAACCATGGTAGTGTCTGAGGCTATATGCAATAGGGAGTATTGTTTGGATATCTCATCTAGAAACAATTTCCTAGTTCCTTTAAAAATACTTAAATAGCATATCAAACTAGAAAGCATTTGCATTCTATCCTAGAAAGCATTCAAACTCTATACTAAAAAGCATTCAAACTCTTTAATCTAAGAAAGCATTAAACCTTATACTAGAAAATCATACATGCAATTTTTACTATGATCTTGAACAGTGAAAAATCATATGACTGCATGCACATTCTAACTTTCAACTAATAGAAATCAACAGTTTAAACTAAAGTAGATGCTCCAGAAATATTTAAACAAATAGAGCTCTAAGAATTGACATCTTAAACATCACACCCTGCAGGTTCACAACATAAAACTAAACATAAAATAACACTATCTAAAATAGAACATCCATGGAAACAAAAATACTTATCTACTCTATAATCCCGCGAGTGGCCAACTCTTGGGAGAAATTCATCTTTTAACTCAGATCACATTCAATTCTTTTCACAACAACATGGTAACTCCATTCATATCTTCATAACTCAAAAGGAAATACTCAGAATAACACTATTTGCAATCATGAAAAATATTGCAGTACAGCATTCTCTAATTATTTGCCAAAAAGATCTATATTATTTTTCATCCATCCCATAGTAGGATATATATATATCCATATTTTGAGCAACTAACTAAACTGAACTATTACAAACTCCTATATTCCAGATGGTGGTAAAATGCCATTTGAAAAAGTCTTGTAACAGAAAAATAGAATTTCAACTAATGTCTTTTAAAACATAGAAAAAGGCTCTGAGTTGAGCCATAATGTCTGAGATAACCAACAGAAATAAATAGAGTAAAAAAAAGTCTTTAATCAATGCATGCCTAACATTTCTGATGCCCTCAACTTTCGGCGCACTTGACCACAACTGATTGAAGTCCACTCCTCCCATAGGCCATGCATTAATCCTACACAATTACTCAACTCTACATACCATTATATCAACATTTAAGAGCTAATTCCAATTAATTTAGGAAATAAAGATTTGTACAATATTGATTAAAAATAGATAAATATTGCTTATAAAAACAAACAAATTGGCAAGGCTAGGGAGATTGGGAAATGCAAAAAGGGTTATTTGTTTTATCAAAGGAATGAGGTTATTTATACCTCATCACCTTGTATTCTCGGTACTTAGTGATAATGGAAGTGATATTCTTACTACCCAGTGTAGCGATGATCTACATTTTGGTTCTCCACTTAGCCAGTAGTTTCTCTGCTTCAGCCATCTTTTGGTGATCATCATCAGTCTCAGTTTTGAATGAATTGAGGTAAACCTACATGTGACCTAGCTTTCTCAAAGACTCCCCATTGATAATTTTATGATTAGCTATCTCTTCATTGAATACCTCTTTGAACTTCAAAGATATATCCTTAATATCTAATAGGTTTTCCCCAAACTCATTTGTAAGGTCTACCTTTAGGAGATTGCAGTTCTTTTTAATTTCAATTAGAATTTCAAGATGTTGATTCAACACCTTGTTGATCTCTACAATAAATCCATCATATATCGATAATTTTCATCCTAGTGTGTCAGCCTAAGATGGATCTATATCCTTTGGGTCATTGATTACCCTTTAATTAATCATCAACAGAGAATACATGGCTACCAATTCTGAGACTTCCCTTGAAAGTACATACATGCTACCTTGTTCTTTTCTTACCTGGTGAAGCTCAATAACAAGTTCTTTCCTCTTCTTAGATACTTTAGCAAAGAAATGTATAGATTTTCCAAGATAAAATAGGGCTTCAGAAGAAAGTTTTTCCATCCATTCATTGACAACCTTTGCAAAATTTAAATTCCTTCTTATTTGCTGCATTGTAGTAGAATCAACTCCTTTGACATTAGAACTGGAGGCTTCATGAGAGGCAGGAGTCACAATGGACTATATAAAGTTACTCAAAGAGAACTTGAGACTACAATTTCAAATTTTATTTCCTTTCCTCATTCACTCTCTTAATCAAAGCACTGATAGAATAATTCGCATGATACACATCTCTTTCAAGAGTAGAGGGACCCATGTCAATATGACTTATCTTATAATTGACCTCAGTTATTTCACTTTCACTCAAATCCTTAACCGGGTCTGTAATCTCCAACATTTAATGACCAGAAGCAGTGTTAGTCACCATTCTTGACATCCTCTTATCCTTTTTGGGCTTCGAGGTACTCTGTAGTAGCTTGGCTACTGTGTCAACTTCCATTGTCACTATCAGAACATTCTTTCTTTTCTTTTCAACTACCTTTTTTAACCATCCAGGAGAGGACATCTCTATACTAGTGTCTTTGTTGCTCAGAACTATTTTATCTTGGTTAACTAAAGGAACGGAAACATAACCCTCTTCATCCATGGGAGAAGGTACTTCAAACAATGGAGGAAAAGAACCATCATCTACAATTTGCTGAAAGATGGAATCATAGTCTACCAACATTGATTTTGTCTGATTAGATTTTCTTCTTTGGGAAGATAGAGACAAATTATCCTAGTCACAAGTTGATTTCAACTTTGCAACTTCATCTGGTCTTTCACCATCTCCTCTAGACTATGAATTAGTTTTAGATTGTGTTGCCTCATGACTCCCAGGAGTAGCATGAACACCAGAACTTTGTACAGACTCTTGTTCTTTACTTTTAGATCCTCTTTGCTCATAAGGAGAGCCTACATGTCCGTGCCATTTCCCTAGTAGATAATTCTCTATCCTTTTCAACACCATGGTAGAACACAATTTCAAATCCACAACCTCCTTCTCTAACCAATTTATTCTGGGAAGCGGATTTGAAACCAAAAATTGATATGCAACATCAATAACTTCTGAATTGTCATCAACACCATCCGGGATTTGGAATGGAAGACCAAAGGCTTGAATTTGACTCAATGTGAGTCTCATGCAATCTCTTTTCTGAACCTCTCTATCATCAACACAATCCTCCCAAAAATCTTCCAAATGAGAGCGATGCTCATAAGAAGCAAACCCATGAAAATTCTATTGCACATAGTTCTTACTATCAAAGTGTGTTCTCAAAGATAAAACATGAAAATTAAATTCACTCAAAGCATGCTCCACCCCTTTAGCAACATCATTATTTTTGCAAGTGTAAGGGGATAGCGTGAATGGAAAAGAATATCCTTTCTTCCTTATGCTTTGGTATTTGACATTAACAACAGACATATGTCTACAAATTTCTAGAAAAACAAGATAATCACTTGCATAATAGGGCAATTTTGTCGGGACCTTTTCATGGCCCCCTATCCATAGATAGGTGAATCTGTCAAATTGTATGTGAAAACCTCTAAACTCCATAATCAAGGCGGTGACTTCAGGAGAAATTCTGAGTTCTGGGTTTCCTTCTAACCTCCTCACAATAAACATCAGAAAAGCATCATTTATATGATGGAAATCCTTCATACCCACTTATTTAGTAAGATGAGGGAAATAGTTATACACAAGTGTGTCTGGTGTTAAGGACCCTTGAGGCCTCAACCCTGCTATAACAACACATTCCATAATACTCAATATTTAACTTAAAACATGTAACTTAATCAAGTCATTAATTAAGAATTGATAGAGTTGATCAAAATTTGAAACAAAGAAACATAATATTTTCCATCCATTAAGCATGTTAATCAAATCAAGATATAACATAACTTACAATCTAGTAAACTATTACAATCTTTAGTGAGTAACCATCACTAATCAAATACATAATATGCTCTAGCCATTTTAATCAAGTTTTTACATCACAATCAACCAACTGGTCTCAAAATACAATTAATGTATCTAGAACCAATGACATCTGTCTCTATAAGCCTCGACTTGTCTCATGCTTGCGAAGGAGAGCATCATCCTGGTGCTTTTCCTCCAACCACAGACATGCGGTGCCCCGCTCATCTTCCTAACTAGAAGAGGCCCTACTCTTCACGAAAAGGTTAGATATTAGAACCCAATAGGTTATCCATCTGAGTATCTAGTGTTGTGTCCTTCCTAATGTCTCACGGTCACACACTATAGATCCCCTCTAACTTGTATGACACTACTGGAGACACTAAGCCATCTGGAACACTGTGGACCAATGATGCATACAAAGATAGATGCATCACTTTGCCCAAAGTTTTCATACAAATACATTACACCATGAACATCATCGTATGTCCACCACCCTAACTTGACTTATGCATTGTCATGTCCTATAGTTGTTCTTAATGACCTAGTTCACTAGGTCTTGTATAAGTGTGATCAATTTGAATCACTATCCATACTTGGACATTCAACTCACTCCATAGATTGGTTACAAGATTCTAATGACTCCTTGTCACATGATTCGTTTCATTTCACAGAAGTTTGACCATTTGACCCCTAGGCCACATATGGTTCACATTTTTGGAAATAAGTCATCTCGTATGATGATTGTATACATGTACTCAAGGCATACCCTACCCTTGATAGAGTAAAGTATAATATTCATAACTTATATCATTAACAAAAAGTCTTACATGCAGATTCATAATGATTGTACAAATATTCTTATATAAATTCATTTCAATGATTTCATAACGAGACCATGTTCACAATGGTTCTTCCTCCTCTATACTCGAGGGTATAAGTATATAATTTTGATAATTAAGACCTAACTTAGAAAGTGTTTCACAATCAGCTTCTCATATAAGCTTGATTGGTGTCAATTGTGGTGTTGTAAACACACTGTTATTTGAACGTTACCCTGACTATCATCATAGTCGGATGACTATATCATGAATAGATAATGCCTTCACGGATGAAACCACAGTCACAAGACTGTATCATTAGCTTATGTTAATAATCGATATGGAGCTATTGCCTACTCCACTCGAGAGTTTTATACTCTATCCAAGTCAATAAATGATGTGAGATATCATTTCTTCACCAACCCAACCGATATGGCTCAGGCTCTGGTTATTATTTACATAGTATATGATGTAAAAACATCATAGTCAGGTCATGTGACCCTAACACCGACACAGAAATAATTTCTTATCAAAGGCTTGGCCATACGGCCTTAAGAAAGAATGCAGTCATCTCAAATGACTCAGCCTTATGGCCTTGAGTATGAAACATAGACTTTTTAAATAACTCAGCCTCACGGCCTTGAGTATAAAGCACAGTCTTTTTTTAAATAACTTGGCCTCATGGCCTTGAGTATAGAACACAGTCTTTTTAAATAACTCGGCCTCACAGCCTTGAGTATAAAGCATAGTCTTTATAGAAGACTATTTTGGCTCAGCTTCAAGCCTCGAGTGTACCCTTCAATAGCACTATGAAATTTTATTGCTTTGGCCTTATGGCTAGGAATGCAGTCTGAAAAAGAGTTTCAATGATAAATAATTGGCCTTATAGCCTACATAAATATATAAATATTTCTAAAAGTTTAAAACTCAACTCAACAGCTGACGACAAGCTAGTAAAGATAGCTCAGTCATTAAGGCTACAAGCTCATTCATGTTATAGGGATAAATTTGGAAAGCTCAGCCTTAAGGCCTGGAGCCTTGGATGATAACACTTAGAAATCAAAATGCTTGGCTGTAACAACCTCAAGCTTCAGCCAGATAAAGATTTTAAACAATATTAAACACAGTTCTTTGTTTAAATGTTTAAATCGATAATGAGGAGTAGGATTACATCCTTGTACTACCTGAATAATGATAGCAAATGAGTCATCATACCAATTTGAGACTCCTACAAGCACACTCAACTCTAAAACTAACTCCCACTTTCTTTTGTTTCTCCCACTAAAAAAGGCCAAAAACCCAAACAAACAACTAAAAACTGCCTTCTACAAAAGTACTCCCTTTTTGGTTCTCTAACCTTTTTCGACTCTATGCATGCTAAAAAGAAAGGTAACTACCTTTCCCCACCTAATCGGTTCCTCATAAGGTGGCTACAATCAGGCATCATGCTCGAAGGTGGATGAGCTGAAAGCTCTCCATCCTTCAATAAACTGACCAACATTAGGTTAAAAGTATTCAACTATGATCCAATAAAAAGACATAAGAGAATAATATAATTATTATCGTGGCAATTTAACCTACAATAGGGTTGGCAATTCTTACTAATAGGATTTAAAAAAATGAATACTAGGAAGCACAAAAGAACACATTTAGATTGTCGAATGTCGGTCGAGAGATTCTCCTCTGAATTTGACTATCATCTTTAGTTGAGAGACTAAGGAACACTATCCTAGAGAACAAAAGATTACGAGAGACTTCCATCTCTCTCTACATGATTGTCCCCTCGACATGAGATGATGCTTTAAGAACATCAACTGGTCTTCGCGACTAGTCTTAAAGGCATCAAAGACATAACAACTTTCAGAGGATAAGAGAACTAAGAAAAGAGGCATGACACGTGTCAACTTATGCATAGTGAAGAAGGACATAAAAGTTGATACTCAGATGGCTATTCGACCCTTTGCTTTCACAATGTCTAACCTTTCCTCCAAGATGATACTCCCCTTCCTTCTTCGAAGGACGTTCATTTTCCTATTCACACTCAGGACCACAAGATCATGATCAGTGTATCATCATCATCATGTTTCATAACTTAATTTAATCAATTTATAAAACAAATCACCATCAATAACTTTTTCATAACCAAGAGTTAAATCAGATATTTCCACAATATCGAATCAATTAACTATGTCTAATCCTCCTGATTATCATACTAAGTTAATGATTAAGTCTAGTTGTAAGTTAGGGATGTAACACATGCCCAAATAACCTCTTGACTAGCTAGAATATACACCAAGTATGAACACATATGAAAGGAGGTAGTTTGTTGAAATTTAGCGAATTGTTCATTCAGATGAAAACTAATAATCTCAGCCCAGTTAATGAATTGGTTCTCACTACATATCAACAAGATAAACCAAACACATCCAATACTCAAATGAGTTTGTAGTTGCATTCTCGACCACGTGATGCAATAAAATAATATCAAAAATTTCATCTTTGAAATGAGACCTTTACAATTTAGGAGGCAATTGGGACTTACCTCTCCTTTTAGACTTCAACCAGCTTCTCACAATTGAATTCATACACCAGTCTTCATTTGCTTTGTAAAACCTCAATCCTTCTACAACAGACATCTCTTCAAAGTTTTCTTTTCCAGGAATCCTCAATGCATGAGAGACAATTATGGAATTAACCTTCACTATTACTGAACCATCCTTAACCTTAATCTCTTGAGTCTCCAAAATGTACCTTTGTGCGCATGCAATCACCAAATCAGTACTTTGTACTATAGTCAGGGAACCTCCGGTATGCACCAAACCACTCAACAAAATCTTTTCTGTGAAAGGTGATTTATTAGTTTGTTGCAGATGGGCCCAAAAATCTACTAAGTCAATATGTCCAAGCTTGGTGTCCTTCAAATTAGCCCAGCTACTCTCAATGCTCGAAGAATGAGGGGCTCCCTGGTATTTGTATTTCATCCCCAACCATAGGAGTATAAACATAGAGAAGAGTTCAATATGCTTTCAATGAATTACAGGGGGGAGTAGAAGATAGTGTAGTAGAATGACTTAGAGAAAATATCGACAACCCAAACAAACATACCAATGTCGTTATTTAGACATGATGTGCCTTGATGTTCAATAAATATGCCATTAAATTTTGCCTCGAGAGGATGACACTGTGACTTCACACGCTGTTCAAAAATTCTGAAAAGACATCTGTCTGACATGTTGTGCAACTCATTAAATGAGAACAGAATACCTTGAAAAGAGGAAAAAGCTTCAATGTCACTAATTTGCTAAAAACCCAAACTTCAGAACCACACTTGTTAGAGGTTATGAAGTTTTGAGAACCCCCGACTTGCCAACAACACAGAGACTACAAAGTAAGTGGGGTGACTTAACAAAGGGAAGACAAAGTCAGGAGGTTGGAAGGTTAAGAAACTTTAGAACTTAGCAACTTTGGTGAAGAAAACCTAGAGACCCGCAACTTTAGTTACAAAGACTTAGAAACCCGCGACTTTCCAAGTACATATCAAAGGCGACTAAGGAAACCCAAATTTTTATGGCTAAGTCATAAATATAAGACTCAAAAGAAAGCCAAAATTTGACATGACACTTAATTTATATTTAGGGTAACAGTCTCTGGGTTGTTCTTGATTAGATTCATTGGTCAAAGAGACATTAGATAAGGCTTTTTGCAACAAGTCTTTTTGGCCTAGAAGAGATAATGAATCCCACATAGACATGCTTACATTTGCTTTCTTCATATAGTTTAAAATATTGAAATAAAATAAACCAACCTTTGGTTGTCCTCCTAAATCAATAGGATCTACTTGTTATTGCACTTGATGTGGCTGCCCTCTAGGTTGATCCCTATTTGGAACAGGCTGTCCTCTTGGTAAAATATGAACATTTGATTGTTGTGATGGACCAGCAGCACCTTGTTGGCTTGTTTGAGCCTGATTTTAGCCTCTTCCATTTTGTCCTATATCAACAACTCTCTTTTTGGCTCTCGTGTTGGCTGCTATGGACCAGGCTGATTGATTTTGCCCATGTGTATGATTAACCCCACAAAACTCTTCACCTTGCCAAATCATAAATGCTACATCAAGCTACTCCTGTTCAGGATAAGAAATCTATTGTTCTGAATTTTCTTGTACTGTGTTTTACTAGACAACAACATTATTTTGCACCATTAAGGCCTAATTTATCATGCCATTTGATCAAGTTGACTGGTTGTGTGGTTGGGTACATGGGTAACACCAATTGTACTCCTGTAAAATGTTAATCTACATTAGAACTAACTCTCTAGAAGAGCTGGTAGCATGTTGAATATCAGGCTGGTAAGGCCTTGTGTTAAAATTCCTTCTTTGGCCTTGGTTTTTAGGCTGATATGAAGGTCTATTTTGTTGATTATTTTGCTGTTGGTTTTGATACAGGGCCTGATAAGGTCTATAAATCTGATTTGGCTATTTTTTTATGTTCACCAACTCCTTGCCAATTGTTTGTAATAGCTCTACTTGTCCTTGTAACATCCTTGTTTGTTCTTGAAACATCCCTTTAAGTTCTTTAAACTCTGAAGATCAGGTTCGGACAACGTTTGTTTGATTAGTAACTTGATAATTTAGAGCTAGTACAATAGGTACAACAACAATAGGTGGGATTTGTAATGGGATAGGTTGTTATACCTTTGGAAAAATGGGCATAGGTGGTCTTGGGGCTATCTTACCAGCCTGAATTAGGTTGTTTTTAGCCCTTATGGTAATATCATAAGCATCTGGTAATGTGTTTCCTCCCATTGATTACACCATTACTGCTATATCACTATTTAAAGCTTTGAGAAAGTACAAAAATGTATGATTAGTGGTAGGCCTTACTGTTGTTGGTATTCTATCCTAAGTCCTTTGAAAACATAAGTTAAAATCTGGCATGTGCTCTTGTGGATCTCTCTTTATTATACTCAGTTGTTCAACCAATGACAAGTTGTCTAACTTGTATTTAAACTGCTTATTCAATGCTTCTTCTAATAGATGCCATGAAGTAATTAAACCTACAACCAATCCTCTAAACCACTGAAGTGCCTTACCCTTTAGAGATGCAGCCAAAAGTCTCAGTGCAACGATTTCCTGTGTTACATGATGCACTGAACACAATGTAGCCACATCCTTGATATGTTCGATTAGTTAGTTTGATCTTCACCAGTGAAGAAAGGAAATCCTCTCAAGGCTGCCACCGGGATATCATCATGTGCTGCAAGCAACAATGGCCTACCAACATTGAATGTAACAAAAGGCAATTATCTTTCCATTGGTGGAGGTTGAGGAGCTTGTATTTGAAGGTTTATTACCAGATTATTTTGATTAAACTCTGCAGACCTGAGAATTGGTGGAGTAGAATGGGTTCTCCCTATTGGACTAGGATTTCTCATTGTTGTTCTACCTCTTTTTCGTGGGGGTGATAGATACAGGTACTCAAATGGAGTTGAACTACCTCTTGTTTAAATCCTTCTCATATGCTACTTGCACTTGATCTGCAAAAAATTAGAATATAGAGCCACCAAGTATGTTATTTTTTTACCTCAAAAGGCTAAAACTCTACTATGCATACCAAAACAACAAAGAAAAATTGTATTCTAGTGGCCTAAAACTCTGTTCAGAGTCCCACCGGGTGTGCCAAAAATTGTCATCATGAAGGATTGCATCCTGAATACTAAGCTTTAAAAATAGGCAATCCTGTGCAACATGGGAACATTCTCAGACTGTGGGTTGTCTATGGTGAGAATGAACCTCTGGAAGTTAGCTCCCTTTAAATGTCCCTTGGATCTAAAGTACTTTTGTGGGAAAAGAGATAGAAGGATGATTAAATAAAATGAATCGAAATTTATCCTATGGGATGATGCACCAATGATTGAATCCTAACTTGCAATCTGATTCACAACTATTCCTCAATAAATCTATTCCTACAACTTAAATTGAACAATCTTATCACATAAATGTTTCACAAAAAGGGATGAAATGACTTGCACAATCTATAACCTATAGTAAAATTGCACTTTGTATACTTGCATTCAAGGAAATGAGACATAAAACTTAAAGGTTTTTGATATAAAAACACAATAAATCTTTATTAAATCATTCAAAAGAGACAATACACCTGAATCTGAATAGAAGAACACTTGATTTTATTGAAAATAGTAGGAAAACTCTGCAAATAACAATGAAACTACTGAAAATGAGCTGCTACTACTATATAAAACCTGTAAAAATGTCTGAGTTAAAATACTGAATCTGTCTCTCTGCAATGTGCAAAGGCAAGAAAAAAAGAAAGAACTGAGAAAAAGCATAATCTTTTCCCCTTTAATACAAAATATGTCTCCAAAAAGCCAAGGGGAACTCAACTCTTGTCAAACTGCACTCCAACTAATGCATGAAAAGTCTGAAAAAGCAACTCCTAGTTGCTGGGCGAGCAAGAGGAAAAAGCCTAAAAATTAGGGTCCATAACTGCTCCAATTTGAGCTATTTTAGCTCAGAACTCCTCCTCCCAAGATGTTTGACAAAAAGATTGCCAAAAATAAGCCTGTTTGACTCCAAGTCAAAAATAGAAAAAGAAATTCCTCTTGCATGAGTTTCCAACCTCAGTTCAACTCTATCTCTCTCCTTTGCATGATTTGAGGGAAAAAATAAACTATTTTAACAAATATTGAAGGTAATCAATGTGATTTACCTTAATAGGTGTTATGTAATTGTCTATTCTTGGCTTTATGTAACAATTATTAAGGTAATTGATAGAATATTACCTTTAATAAGTGTTTAAATACAATATTCTTTGCCTTCTACTCATGCAAAGAAAAAGGGTTTACACAATAAATCCACTTAATTTCTACCCTTTACAAAAGTCCATAAGGCAATAATAATGCCTTTTCATCTTTGTCCTAATAAAAGTCTTCATTCCTACTCATGCTAACCTAAGTCAAAAGGAAAACCAAAAAGCCTATCATATCCCTTCTCTTTCCAAACCTTAGCCATAATTTACTTTTGATTGCTTTAAGGTTTGAAAAGAATCATCAAAATCAACAAAAAAACATCATCAGTCCTTATGACTCCCACGGGCCCCATCATTCCTCCTAGTCTTTAACACTTAGAGGAGTCTTAGACCACAACCTCTTTTGATTTTAATGATTTTGTTAAAATAAAAGTCAAAAGACTTGAATGAAAACCCATTGTCTATGGCAATCTCATGAACAAAACATACTCTAGAAACCTTATCATTTCATTCTTTCACTTCTTCTATTTGGGCTATACTGTCTATACTGCCATGGGGTTTTTTGAAGGCTTTGGAGGGTCTTTTGTTGGCTTCTAGTAGCTTACTGGTTCATTCCTTGCTCACAGGTAAGCTTCCTTTTTCTTTTGACTATACTTTCCACAAGAAAATGGTGTTAAAAACACTCTTTATTTGTTATTTCTATGAAAAACTATGATGAAACCTCTCTATTTATGTATACCATCCTTTATTTCTCTGGTTCTATGAAAAATTGGCAAAAGAATAGACTCCTTTCTCTTTTCTGTGCATCCCCTTTTGAGAAAATTGAGTGGAAACTCATCTTCCTTTTCATTTTTTCCTCGGGCTTCATTTGAAAATATTGAAAACTATGGTGTGTGAAGCTACTCATGCTTAAGGTTTTTTTGAATGAACATGGGAGAACACTCAGCACCCTTGTGATTTTCATATGGCTCTAGTTTTTATTTATGGCTGTTGTGAGAAAAATGGTGAAATTAGACCTTTCTCTGTTTATTTCTCTACTTTTAATGGTGAACAATTAATACCCTTGCTAGGGTTTGGACTGCATCTTTGTATTAGCTAATTGATAATTCTTTTCTCTTTTTACACATATTGTTGTTCTATTATGAGAGAGAGAATCATCTTTTCGAGGGGACTGTGCAAGGGTTTGCTTTGAGGTAACTGATTCGAGACTATCTGAAGAGCTTTTTAAACTTTCGTCTCTTTGCTTGTTGAACCTCTTTGAGTTGTTCATTTACACTTCATCATGTTATGTGTTTGTACATGATTTTGCAAACTTCACTACACCTCTGATATCTACTTATTTCCTTAGCTCTACAGGGGTCTTTGTAAGGTTTCAAGACATACTCATATTGCTGCAATATCCTTACTAAAACTGATAAGGTTCTGAGACTTCATTAGACTGTTAAAGTCTTTATCTTCATGGTACTTTGACTTGTTTCTACAGTCAATATGACTACTGTTCTTTAGTGCAGTGATGCTAGGCCACTATATTGACTATTTTTGATGTACTTTTTCAAAGATGGTTGTTGTTCTTTATGCAAACTATTTCCTTGATCTCTATCTCTAATATACATTGATACTATTGTTCCTTATCACGTCTTTTGACTTCTTTGTACATGGTTTATGATGAGCTCCTCATTTCCTGAAACTCTATCCTCCTAAGCATTATTGGCAAGAGACACTGCTAGGCATGTCAGGTGCTGTCATTGATGGCAACTGAATCTATCTTACACAACCACATTGTATCACTTGATCATACTGGAAGTCAGATTGTAGATTTGTCTAAGTTCGGATAGACAGGAATAGAGCATATGACAGAGTTTAGCATTTTGGTCCGCATTTCTCCACAAGAAATTATTATTGTGGTGCAGATCTGAGGGAATGATAAGGGATGTTAGGGCTACCTAAATCCATAGTTTTAGCCTCCGGTGATGAAGGGATTGAAAGTTACAAGCATCTGAGTATTGAGTTTTCGTTAGATAGTTCAGTCCGGTGAAGAACAGGCTGACTTGATGTTTGATCCTTGTGTGGATTAAGAGAAGTGGTTGGTGGATTAAGATCCAGTGGTATTGGCTGACATGTGTGGTGACTTGAATACATAGGTTTTGCTCTACATTGATGTTTGTGCATGAATTTAGCCGACATAACATTGATCTTGGAAAAGTCTAAGTTTTCTTGAGGCCGACTGCAGTGGATGTAATTTCATGTTGTGGATATATATAATTGATAGGTGTGGGCATTTTGTGATGTGGTGGTGTGAATGTGAAGTGAGAGGTATGAAATGTAGCTGTAACAAGTGTGAAGCAAAGAGATCTAGAGTTTAGATCACGGCAAAACAGTGAAACAAGGCAGTAAGAGATGAAGTGTGTGAAGTCAGTATATTGAGCCTAACTGGAACTGTAATCTTGCATTGTTAGATGCTATTCTTCAGTTCAAACATTTTAGTCAACTCCTATAATTGATCTTGTAGGCAGTGAGCCTCCTTTGAGCAGTGAGCTCTAGGCAGTGCGCCTGAAGGCATGTGCCTTCCCATTTTGTAATACTTTTAACAGAGTATAAAATCTTGTGGGTTAACCCCCACCGTGGTTTTTCCCTTAACCAAGTTTCCACGTAAAAATCCTGGTGTTCATGTGTGATGATCTTGCTATTGTTGTTCTTAAGTTCATGCTTCTTTCTTTTGAATGTATGTGGTAAATTAATAAAGGAACATAATAAAAAGTTTTGCAGAACACTGATTCACCCCCCTCTCAGTGTTCCTTAATTTCAACAATTGGTATCAAAGCAAGGTTCCTTGAAAGAAGTTTAACATATTGAGGAAGATCTGGGAAGGTGTTTCATTGGGTTCATCCAGGTATTTTGATGGTATCAATGAACAACTTCAAGTTGCTTTAGAGGATATTGATCAGTCCAGAGCAGACGTCAAAGAACTGAAAGAGAATCTTAAAGATGTTAAGGATTTCATTCAGACTTTAAAAGGGCAACTGAGCAAATCGATGGAAAAGAGGAGGCAGTTACTTCAGCGGTTAGCAAATCAGAATGAAGACAATGACATGGATGAGGCTCTGAAGGAAAAGACAAAGGAATGTGAGAAGCTGGCAAAAGAAGCTGTTGTATTAAAACATGAGATGGAATCCGGAGTGATGAGGCTAACCAAAGAAATAGAGGAAAAGAAGAAGACTAAAGAAAACCTAAATTAGTCTCTGAACGAAAGAACAAAAGAGTGCTACAGATTGGACAGAATAATTAGCCATCTAGAGTCTGATCTACAAGAAACTAGGTATAATGAGGAATAACTTGAAAAGAAAATTGTCATTCTCAAACATGACCTAGAAGTTGCAAATGAATACAAAGAAAAGTTCAAGATAATCTCAACTAAACTCGAGGTGTTGCTTGATAGTCAGAAGAAGGAAGATGATAAGAATGGTCTAGGATATGAGAAAGGTGAAAGCTTTGGATCCAGTCAAAGAAATCCAAGAAGGAATCCTAGAAGGCCTCCAGTAAGGCAACCTAATGCTCAAAGGTATCCATCTTTCAATGGAAATTGTTTCAATTGCAATAAATTTGGTCATAGAGCTACTCAGTTCAGAAGTAGAATGAATCAAAGTGGTCCATCTTTCTCTAGGCAATGCTTTAATTGTAAATGGTCATATATCCAATGAATGCAGAAGTATGATGATGAACTACTCTAACAACAGAAGAAATGTCAATTCTTTCAATGGCAACTATTTTGCATGCAATAGATTTGGACACATGGCTAATCAGTGTAGATCAAGAGGAAATCAAGTAAGTGAGCAAAGAAATATTGTGTGCTTTAATTACAACAAATCCGGTCATATTGCAAGATTCTGCAGAAGTAGGAATGATGACAGAAAAGGTCCGGTAAATAGAAACCAAAACATGCAGAGACAAGATAAAGGTGAGGGTAAAGTAGATGTGAATGAGATCTAGAATGAAATGAACAAAACATGGGTGAAGAAAGGTGAAATGAATGATGGTGATGGGCTGCATCAAAATCCAATGCTGATAATTCTTTCGGGAATTGAAACAAGAGCTCTGGCTCAGGGGGAGCTGCATTGAAAATATTGTAATGGGTAAAATGGGATAATAAAATTTATTATAAAAACCTAATAACATCAATGGAATGTGCAAATAACAAAATATTTTAGAATAAGAGTGATACTTACAACCTTTGTTACCTCACGATTTCCATTGTTCACCTATTCCCATTTGATCTTCAGTGATGAATGCAGCCCTCAGGAAGCTTGCTTGCTTTCTTTAATTCCTCAAGATGGCAAAAGAGAAATGCCTTGGATACTTGTAGTATTGAAGGTGAGCTTCAACACAACATGAAATGGCTAATGAAAGATGTGATAGTGGGGGTGCCAATGGCACGCTATGGATTCTGCAGCATAAGTTTACTTGAAAGCTTGATATATGAAATGGAAGGATATAGGGGTATTTATAGGATTGTATGAGAGAGGATCAATGGTGTAGAAGAAATAAGAAGATCAATGGTAGAGGATGTTCGAGAGAACATGCGCGAATAGAAGGACATGTGTCATTCAAAAAGATGCTTTGTTGAGTTAACTGCTTTCTTGATGAGGATGAGTTTTTATTTCTTAAATTAGAATATATTTTTCTAATTTAAGAGTTTTGTTGATAGCTTTAAATTAGTTAACTTAGCTTTTGCTTTTGCATGACAAGGAAGATTTATTTTTAGAAGATTTGGAAGATAAGAAAGTAAATTAAATAAATAAATTTATTTAATTGTTGGTGCAAGCTTTAGAAGAATAAATAAAATATTTGATTATATATTTTTTTTTTGGAGATTGAGATTTAATTTAAATAAATTTGCATTTTATTCAAATTTGGAAGAATGAATGATTTAATTAAATAATTAAAATTATTTAATTGTTTAGAAGAATAAAGTTGATATTGATGGAATTAATTAAATAAATGTAATTTATTCAATTAATGGGAGAAAATGAATCAAATAAATAAATTGATTTATTTATTTATTGATAGAGGAATATTAAGATGAAATAAATATTTAAAATATTTATTTAGGTAGAGTCGTGTCATTTTTAGGTGTATACAAATATAATTCCCCCTCCCAGTAAGTGGGTGCCTGAATCTGGCACGATGAATGAAGATAAAGAAGCCTATTGCAGATCTATTGAAGCAAATTTTGGAAGAAAAGAAGCTAATGCGATTATGGAGCAATTGAAGATTGACTGTATGCAGAAATAGTGTAATCAGATGAATTAGGGAAAAAGCATTTATTACATCAAAAAGTAAGTGTGTGGAGGTTAAAAGGAAACTCAAGTGACCTCAAAATCACTTTGCATCCAAGAAGAAAGAAGAAAGGTGAGTCTGTGTGAAGGATTTCAAGAGATTAAAGTGTAAAGAAGATTTCCAAGTGAAAACCCTAACCGGTGAAACAAGGTATTCTCTATAAAGCTTTCTGAATCTGTAATTTCTGAATATGGCTACTACGTTGGTTGTTGATATCACTAAAAGGCCCCAACCTAAATTCAAAAAGCATCCACACAAATCTGTAGAGGTCGATCCGTTAGGTGCCTTTTCTAATGTCCCGCATGGTGTGTATGTTGCAAGTATGGGCCTAACCGGTGTTGTCATTGATGTCAACATACTCATGTTGCATTAATGAGAAGGATTAGATGAGCTGTGTGCTAAGGATATTGAGAAAACAAGTCTCAATCAGGAATAGTGAAGAACAGTGATGACAAGAAGGTAAAAGTCCTCAATAGGTTGAGAATCAGAGGATGCGGTTTAAAGGGTTTGTAGATATAAGTCTTGAGATTCTCCAGTCAAGATTTTAGAGGTCCGCATGAAGATCTAAAGAGGTTATGGTCGCTTAAGTAGAATCAGTTCTGGTAGGTGTTCAGAGGTGACAGAGTGCCACAGATAGGTCCAGTGAGATCCGGTATCTTATTATCCCATTCTGCAGATCTGAGGGAGTGTTGAGGACGTCTCTGTGAAGTATCAACTAGATTAGTTCATGGGTTGAAGGTCCGGAAGAGGTTATTCATTTGTAACAGTGATGACAGACTGTGTTCTTATAGCTCTAGATGAAGGAGAGAAGAATTCCAGTAGGATGATGAAGTGTGGATGTTTTTGGTGATTCAGGGAAGGTTATGATGATCTTTGGATCATGTCCAGTTAATGTTGGTGGTCCGCATTGAAGTTAGAGTTTGCATTTGAAGAATAACCACGGCTATTGGTGTTCTTCTTGAGACTGGCCGACCGGATGTATTACACGTCTTGTGGATGTTCTTGTAGGTGTTTTCTGACTTAGATGATTGTTCCTAAGTCAATGCCTTGTATAAATAAGGGATTGTGAATTCATTTTGTAGTGTGTCTTGTGGTGATGAGTGTGTGGTAGCGAAGAGAGGTGCGAAAGGCAGAGCAGAAGTATTGGGCTTAAATGGAATTGATTCAAGCATGTTGAAGATGCTATTCTCTAGTTCATAAAGGTGATACTTATTCCTTTGTAGACAGTGTGTCTCTTGTAGGCAGTGAGCCTCTTGTGAGTAGTGTGCTCGGGCAGTGAGCCCTAATTGGCATGTGCCATTTTGTTCTTTCTATTCTTCTAACAGAGAATACATTCTTGGGTTAATCACCCCGTGGTTTTTCCCTTAACCGGGTTTTCCATGTCAAAATCTTAGTGTCATATGTGTTGATATGTTTCTGCTTCTGATTTAAATGCATTATGGTTCATGATTAATATTATGCTAATCACTAAAGAAGATTCAAGTGTTTAAAAAGGGAAAGTTTCGTACAACTGATTCACCCCCCCTCTCAGTTGTATGCCCTAAGTCTACCAATTGGTATTAGAGCTAAGTTCCTCTAAAAGGAGCTTAATCGCTTGAGGAGATCTAGGATGTCGTCATACAAGAAGGATAGTCTGAAGTTTGATGGAACCAACTTTTCTCTTTGGAAAGGTCACATGAAATGTCACTTGTAGTGTATGGGAAAGGTGTACTAGTCCATGGTCACAAAAGTGTATGCACCTCCACAGGGTGGTCTGACAACCCTAAATGAAATCACAGATGCTGAAAACAATCTGCGGACCAAAGAGGCTCTTCTAAGCACATTAACTGACTCAGAGCTCTCAAATGTTATTAACGTACCAACTACCTATGAGATCTGGATTAAACTGGAACTTCTACATGAAGGAGATGAGTATGTTAAATGTGCAAGGTTACAGAGTCTAAAAGGGAAATTTGAAAAACTGAAGATGAGAGATGATGAAAATATTACCACTTTTATGCCAAGAGTGAATGAGCTGGTTTGTGGAATTAGAAATTTTGGTGGAGTCTTGGATGAAAATGAGATTGTTAGTAAGATTCTCAGATCCCTTCCTGCCTCTTACAAAATCAAGGTTGCTGCCATTGATGAATTCAAAGCCCATACAACTATCACAAGAGACCAATTGGCTGGCAAACTGGCTGCTTTTGAAACGACCAAATTTGGAGATGATCCCCCCAAAACTAAATTTGCATTCAAAGCTAGTGCCTCTGTGAAAGGTAAACAAGGATTTGATCTGGGAGAGAACTCATCAAGGAATTTGTCATGGTATGGAAAAGCAAGAAAAGACCTGGAAGAAGAAGAAGTAGAAATTGCTCAACTTGAAGCCCTCATTGCGAAGAGACTGCCAAGAGGATCTGGTAAGTATGAAGGAAAATTGCCTTTTAAGTGTTTTAACTGCAATAAGATTGGTCATTTTGCCTCAAAATGTCTGGAAAGATTTTCAAAGCCAAATCCTAACAGATCAAGGTTCCAAAACAATTGTTACTATGTTCATGAAGAAGATGATAATGAAAGAGTAACAGATGATGAATCAGAAACAGGAAACAAATCCGGAAGTGAATGGGTGTTTATTGCCATCAAGGAAGAAGAACCAATATCCTCTGTATCTATCAATCATAAAGTTGTAGAAAGAGCTCTGGCTGCCCAAGTTGAAGAAAAGAATGATTGGGTCATTGACAGTGGTTGCTCTCACCCCATGACAGGTGACAAGAATAAGTTCATAGATTTGGAAGGGTATGAAGGAGGAGTGGTGAAGTGTGGTGATAATTTTGCCGGTAGAATCAGAGGAAGAGGAACTATTTCTTTTAATGGAAGAAACAAAACTGGTAATGTACTGTATGTTGAAGGTTTGAAGCACAATCTTCTCAGTGTTGGACAGCTGGTGGACAAAGGCTATGATCTCTGATTCAAGGATGGAAAATGCAAAATCCTTGAAAGATCCAGAACAGAGATTGCATCTAGTACTCAAACTAAAGGTAATATCTTCCACTTGGTTGGTACTGGTAAAAGTTGTTTATTTGTTAAAGTTGATCAGAGTTGGTTATGGCATAGAAGGATGTGTCATGTGAATTTTGATAATATCATCAAGATAAGCAATACTCAGGCTGTAAGAGATCTTCCAAAATTGGTGAAACCTACTAACAGTTTGTGCAAGGAATGTCAATTGGGTAAGATGAGCAGAGTCACATTCAAAAGCAAGGAACTATCTTCTACCGGACTATTGGACTTAGTTCACACTGACCTTTGTGGTCCGGCAAGAACCAAAAGTATTCAAGGTGATAGATACTTCATGCTTCTAATAGATGACTATTCCCAGATGATGTGGGTAACCTTTCTAAAGGAGAAATTAGAAGCTCTCGAGAAATTCAAAATATTCAAGGCTATGGTAGAGAATGAAACAGGAATAAAGTTGAAATGTCTGAGGTCTGATAGAGGTGGAGAATTCACATCCGGTGAGTTCATAGAGTTCTATGAGAAACATAGAATTAAGAGACAGTTGTCTACTCTGAGGACTCCATAGCAGAATGGAGTAGTGGAGAGAAAGAACCGGACCATCCAAGAAGCATCTAGGACTATGATGATGGAAGCAAATGTTCCTCAGATCTATTGGAGAGAAGCTGTCAACACTGCAGTCTATACTCTTAATCGAGTTCAAATCAGAAGCAATACTAGTAAGACCCCTTATGAACTCTGGTTTGGCATTACTCCTACTGTAAGATATTTCAGAGTCTTTGGTAGCAAGTGTTACATCAAGAGAGATGAAGATTTAGGCAAGTTTGATGCTAGAAGTGATGAAAGAATATTCTTGGGTTACTCTACTCAAAGCAAAGCATACCAGTGTTATAACAAGAGACTAAGAAAGATTATAGAAAGTACAAATGTGAAGGTTGATAAGGGAATAGAGAAACCCTCAAGGTTTTATGAGTATGATGAAGATGATCAGAATGGTGTTCTGGTTCAAGGAGCTCAATCCTCTCCTGAAAGTCAGATTTAGACTGATCTGGTAAATTAGGAAGAAGAGATAGGTCTGAATGAGCCTGATCAAGAAGCAGAAGTGTAAGAAACTCCCAAAGTTCCAAGGTATGTAAGACTGAACCACTATGAAGATCAGATCATAGGTGACAAAAGAAAAGGTGTGCAAACTAGAAGGAAAATTGCTCAAAATTCAAATGAATATTGTCTAATTTCAAAGATTGAACCTAAGACAATAAATGAAGCCTACAATGATGAAAATTAGACCAAAGCAATAGAGGAAGAGTTGATGCAAATTGAGAAAAATCACACTTGGGATCTTGTTCCCAGACCTAGAAATAAGAATGTGATTGGAACCAAATGGGTCTTCTAGAACAAACTAAATGAAGTTGGTGAAGTAATTAGAAATAAAGCCAGATTGGTCTGCAAAGGCTACTCTCAAATAGAAGGAATTGATTTTGAAGAAACCTTTGCTCCGGTGGCAAGAATTGAAGCAGTCAGATTATTTCTTGCATTTGCTACCTTCAAGGATTTCAAGGTGTATCAGATGGATGTCAAATCTACTTTCCTGAATGGTGACTTAGAAGAAGAAGTGTACATTGAACAACCGGATGGATTTCAGTTATTTGAGCATGGTGATATGGTTTGCAAATTAAAGAAGGCACTGTATGGTCTAAAGCAAGCCCCAAGAGCATGGTATGAAAGACTGGACAAACATCTTTTGAAGATTGGTTTTAACAAAGGTACTGCTGATAGTAACCTATATTTCAAAATTGATCATGAAAACATCTTGATTGTTGAAGTATTTGTTGATGATATCATCTTTGGAGGAAGAGACAGTATGTGTAAAACGTTTGCAAATCAAATGAAAAGTGAGTTTGAAATGTCAATGCTCGGTGAAATGAATTTCTTCTTGGGTCTGCAAATTACTTAGACAAAGAAAGGAATCTTTATCTCTCAGACCAAATATGTGAAAGAATTGTTGAGGAAATTTGGAATGGAAGATTCAAAGCCAATGAACACTCCCATGGCAACCGGATGTAAGTTGAGCAAAGATGATAACTCTCCTCAGACAGATTAGACAAAGTACAAATCAATGATTGGAGGATTATTGTATCTCACTCAAACTAGACCAGATATAATGCAGGTTGTTGGTCTTGTGGTGAGATTCTAGGCTGATCCCAGAGAATCTCATGTCATGGCAATCAAAAGAATTTTTAGGTACTTAAAAGGAACAGTTGAGTATGGTCTGTGGTATCCTAGAGATCATAATTTTTCTCTTCATGCATATACAGATGTAGATTGGGCAGGAGATGTGGATGATAGGAAGAGTACAAGTGGAGGAGCATTCTTTTTGGGAAAAAGGTTGGTTTCTTGGCTAAGCAAGAAACAAGAGGCAATATCCCTATCTACAACTGAAGCAGAATACATTGTAGCAGCAGGTAGTTGCACTCAATTTTTGTGGATGAAGCAGATGCTAAGAGATATTCAAGTAGAATATGAGGAGCCTATCACAATTTTCTGTGATAATTCAAGTACAATAAATATTTCTAAGAATCCAGTGTTGCATTCTAAGACTAAGCATATATCTATCAAGTTTCACTTTCTAAGAAAGCAAGTGAACAAGGGTGAAGTCAGATTGGAGTATGTGCCCTCCAAGGATCAGCTTGCAGATATTTTTACTAAACCTCTTCCCAAGGACTCTTTTGAATATCTTAGGGAGAAGTTAGGGGTTATTGCCCCTCCGGTGATGAACTAGGATGCACTGATGTGCATCAATCCGGTGGATATCACAGTCATATCTTGTGATCTGGATTGATGATAAGGGAGCTACTACTCAGGGGGAGCAGCTGGTATGATATGAAGTAGTGAAGTTACAAGTATGAGCCCTTTGCCATTGATGTCAAAGGGGGAGAGAAGACATGTGAAAAACAAGTGGTTGCTGATCAAAGGGGGAGCAATAAAGGAAAAGAAGACATGTGAATAGTTATTGCTGTTAGGGGGAGTTGTAACAGCAAGGAGAAGTTCTTATCTTGAGGGTTTTTCACATCATATGTTGCCATCAATGACAAAGGGGGAGATTGTTGCAAGTATGGGCCTAACCAGTGTTGTCATTGATGTCAACATATTAATGTTGCATTAATGAGAAGGATTAGATGAGCTGTGTGCTGAGGATATTGAGAAAACAAGTCTCAATCAAGAACAATGAAGAACAGTGATGACAAGAAGGTAAAAGTCCTTAATAGGTTGAGGATCAGAGGATGCGGTTTAAAGGGTTTGTAGATATAAGTCTTGAGATTCTCTAGTCAAAATTTTAGAGGTCCGTATGAAGATCTGAAGAAGTTATGGTCGCTCAAGTAGAATCGGTTCCAGCAAGTGTTCAGAGGTGATAGAGTGCCACAGATAGTTCCGGTGAGATCCGGTATCTCATTATCCCATTCTGTAGATCTAAGGGAGTGTTGAGGATGTCTCTATGAAGTATCAACTAGATTAGTTCGTGGGTTGAAGGTCCGGAAGAGGTTATTCATTTGTAACAGTGATGACAGACTGTGTTCTTATAGCTCTGGATGAAGGAGAGAAGAATTCTAGTAGGATGATGAAGTGCGGATGTTTTTGGTGATTTAGGGAAGGTTATGATGATTGTTGGATCATGTCCAATTAATGTTGGTGGTCCGCATTGAAGTTAGAGTTTGCATTTGAAGAATAACCACGGATATTGGTGTTCTTCTTGAGACTGGCCAATCGGATGTATTACACGTCTTACAGATGTTCTTGTAGGTGTTTACTGACTTAGATGATTGTTCCTAAGTCGATGCCTTGTATAAATAAGGGATTGTGAATTCATTTTGTAGTGTGTCTTGTGGTGATGAGTGTGTGGTAGCGAAGAGAAGTGTGAAAGGCAGAGCAGAAGTATTGGGCTTAAATGGAACTGATTCAAGCATGCTGAAGATGCTATTCTCCAGTTCATAAAGGTGATACTTATTCCTTTGTAGATAGTGTGTCTCTTGTAGGCAGTGAGCCTCTTGTGAACAGTGTGCTCAGGCAGTGAGCCCTAATTGGCATGTGCCATTTTGTTCTTTCGATTCTTTTAACAGAGAATACATTCTTGGGTTAATCACCCCGTGGTTTTTCCCTTAACCAGGTTTTCCACATCAAAATCTTGGTGTCATATGTGTTGATATGTTTCTGCTTCTGATTTAAATGCATTATGGTTCATGATTAATATTATGCTAATCACTAAAGAAGATTCAAGTGTTTAAAAAGGGAAAGTTTCATACAACTGATTCACCCCCCCTCTCAGTTGTATGCCCTAAGTCTAATAGTGTTACACGTTGAAGATATTAGGGCCTAGATTCATGCTATCATAGATGAGTTTGGGGATTTGAAGTTAGTAGATTTGTTTAAGAATCACCTGACAGGTGAGATTCATGGTCTTAAACCTGGATATAAGGCGCTGCAAGACAAACATTTCATTTAGGTCATTAGGTTCCCATCCTTCGATGAAGATGAGTGGGTCCGCTATGTATTGAGTTGGATGCATGTTGAATTCATGTGGTTGATGAAACCTTTTAAGATCACCAAGGATGCCATCAAGGCTGTAACAAGATTGAACTCATCTAGTGGACTGCCAATGTTAAAATCAGTAAAGAACTAGACTGTAACTAAAGCTACCGAATCAAAATTTTATAAGAGGGCAATGACAATAAATGATATAACTGATCAGGATGTCAAATTTGCATCTATGGTGATTGGGTGTAAGATATACCACTCCAGCAGGGAAAACTATGTATCTGGTACAACCATTTATGCTGCCTATCAGATGTTAAGAGAAAATGCTGACTATGACTTGTGTGAGCTGTTGTAAAACCAGTTAATGGAGAATCTCAACAAGATCAAGAAGGACAAGAAGAATACATTCAAGTATGGTATGTTGGTCTTGTGTTTATTCTTCTATTTCATGAATGAGTTACCTGGGAAGAAAAGCCTAAATTGGACCAATGACAAGCCTATTGCCATACAAATAAGAGAACACTTGCATCGTATTGGTGACTCCAATGTCCAAAGGACTGCTCTTTGGGGATATTTTAAGAATTTTTAGAATATGATGCAATCAAGAGAAAGAATCCCTACATCTATGGTGGAAAAGTACAAGGATACAATTTGTTTCATGGTGGAAATAGATCAATGCTTGATGGAAGTAGTTGAACCAAGGACTGTATGGATCATGCCCATGGGGTATGAAGTTGATGAACAAACATTGGAAATGTATGCTCAACACCTTCTGAGCAAACCAAAAGATACCTCAATTGAGAGATTCAGTACATATAGTGAACTCAGTGTGAAACTGCATGTTGAGCTCTAGAAACCTAAATCTAAGAGAAAGATCCAAAGGCAAGTTGAAATGTATGAAGAAAGTATTGGCATAACAAAAGAAGCTGTGAGACAAAACAGGGAAAGGATAGAGAAAGCTGAGAAGGAGAAGCAAGACAGGGAACATGGAAGTGTTCCGGTAGAATCCTATTTTAAGCCAAGGACTACTAGGAGTTCTATTTTAACCTCTGGTGCATCACCTTCTCCTATGGCAGAAAAATTCAAGGAAAAACGTATTGGCAAGGAAGGAAAAAGGACAAAAGTAAAGGGCAAAAGGTCATATGTCAGTGTAAAGGAGGATGAAGAAGAAACTAATTTAGATGATGAGGTTAAAGAGTTGAAGGCTTCAGGCACTAAGACTGCTAAAGTATCTAAGGAGAAGCCCTCCGGAAGCATAAAGTCAAAGAAAGCAGAAGCATCAAGGGTTGCCCAAGACAAGCCCTCCGGAAGTGTAAGGGTGAGCAAAAGGCAAAAGACTGAGACTCATGTTGAAAAATCTACCTTGTCAGTTGAAGATATTGTGAATGCAATAACTGTTCATAGAAATTTGAAGCCCATAACAAAATATTATGACAGATTTGATAAAGTCAACAAGAGAATTTTGGAGGATGCAATTGTAAAGTACTTGAATACATTCAACATAGCGCTTGTGGAAATTTTATCTAAAATCCCTAAGAGTCTAAGTGACATTTTGGAGATGAGAAAAGAAGATGCCAAAGCAAAGGATTTGGAATTGAGAGAACATGTGTTGTCTAGTATGTGTCTAGTAATCTCTAAAAGGGAAGCAAATAAAATTTTCAAAGAAGTTAAAGATGAATTCAGGAGCAAAATCAGGATGAATAAGCTAATGCTTGGAGACATTGATGAAGTGGTCAAAGAAACGGAACAAATTCTAAAGAAATCCCTTGACAATAATAAGTTTTATGTGGTCACTGAGGAACCTGATGCTGATGATACATCCCTTCCAAATGAAGAAGAGTTGAAAGAAAATGAGCAACAAGTTGAGGTAGATGACTTCTCTGTTTCGTAGGAGGAAATATCAAATAAAGGGGATGAAGAGATGGTAAAGGAAGATAATGTTGATGGTGTAGAGGATACTCAAATTCCTCTAGACCAATCTGGTGAGGCAAATGTAGAAATGAGTATAGAAATAAATGATCCTACTGAAGGTGATTTTGAGAAGAATAAAGAGTAGAAAGTAGGAGTTAAGAACAAGGAAGATCAAGAAAAAGAAACTGATGATGGAGTTGATTCCTCTATTTTGGATGTTGAGGAATTTGATAAAAATGATGATAATGTTGCTACTGAGGATACACAAAATCCTCTGGAAAAGAGTGCAGAAGACATTGTTGATGGTGTAGAGAGAGCAGAAGCAGAGAAAAAGAATGAAAATGATAAGCAAGACAATGTAGTTGACTCCAGAAAGGGAAGAAATGTAGGCCCTAAACCTGAAACATCATATTGGGCAAGAGACACTGCAGAAGCAATGAAAGAAATTTTGGAGAAAGACAAACAAGTTGCAGAAGATCCGGATATAATACAAGGTCCAATCAATTTTGATACTCTTTCTCCAGTATAGAAGATGAAGTTGGCCTCTTTTGCACAAGCTAAGGCCAGAGAGGAAATTTTGAAGTTCTATATAGAGGACAGTGGGTTGATTGGTCTTGCATCTGGCATCTTGGAGAAAATCATGACTACATTTTAGAAGGATTCATCAGCATCCCCCTCCGATCAGTTGAAGAGTCTGAGAAACTTTGTAAGTACTCACTTTGAGTCTTTTGAAAAGTCAACTGAAGTCAAAATCTGGAATGAATTCAATGATAAAAGATTTAGTGAACTAAAAAGAATAATTGACAATGATAGAATTATGTTGGATACTAGTTTAAATAGTATTAAAAATGCCCTCATTAAAGGAGGAGATGTGTATAAATTTTGTTTATCCTGGTCAAAATTTGTAGAGGATATTGAGAAGAAAATAAAGGAGTCTGAGCAAAAATTGTCAAATGTATCTCAATCATTTAATCCTTTAACAGTATCTGCAGCAAGTCAAGAATGTCAAGTAGTTAACTTGATTAATGAAATAAAGAAATTTGTGAAAGAAAAGGAAGACATTGTGGCAAGGATGTGTGAACTCCGGGGACTAATTCTCCCTAAGTTAGAAACAATGTTCAATGCATTGACAGAAGCTCAAGCTGTTGCTCTGACAAGTGATCCCACTGATCTGCAGAAGGCAGAGTCACATGTATTTCTATTCGGTGGTCATATTTTAGTTTTGGATGGCATGAAGAAAAGTTGGGATAGTGAATTGACGCTGTTGAAAAACATTTTTGGTGATGTGTTTAAGTTTATGTAGACAAGACATAAGGATTATTTGTACATATGCAGAAGTATGGATATAGAATTTTTGTGTGAATTTTTGGATCTGGACATCGACCTTTGCCATTGATGTCAAAGGGGGAATGGAAAGTAGTGAAAAATGAGGAATTCATCTAAGGGGGAGCATTGGAAATCACAAGTGTACGTAGTAAAGGGGAGTTGTTCTAACACTTAGTCATTTTTCACTAAGTGTTGCCATCAATGCCAAAGGGGGAGATTGTTGGCAAGAGACACTACTAGGCATGTTAGGTGTTGTCATTGATGGCAACTGAATCTATCTTACACATCCACATTGTATCACTTGATCATACCAGAAGTCAGATTGTAGATTTGTCTAAGTCCGGATAGACATGAACAGAGCATATGATAGAGTTCAGTATTTTGGTCTGCATTTCTCCACAGGAAATCATATTGTGTTGCGGATCTGAGGGAGTGATAAGGGATGTTAGGGCTACATAAATCCATAGTTTTAGCCTCCAGTGATGAAGGGATTGAAAGTTACAAGCATATGAGTATCAGGTTTTGGTTAGACAGTTTAGTCCGGTGAAGAACAGGCCCACTTGATGTTTGATCATTGTACGGATTAAGAGAAGTGATTGGTTGAGTAATTTGTGAGATCCAGTGGTATTGACCGACATGTGTGGTGACTTGAATACATAGGTTTTGGTTCGCATTGATGTTTGTGCATGAATTCAGCCAACAGAATAGTGATCTTGAAAAAGTCTCTAAGTTTTCTTGAGGCTGACTGCAGTGGATGTAATTTCATGTTGTGGATATATATAATCGATAGGTGCAAACATTTTGTGATGTGGTGGTGAGAATATGAAGTGAGAGGTGCAAAGTATAGTAGTAACAAGTGCGAAGCAAAGAGATTTAGGGTTCAGATCATGGCAAAATAGTGAAACAGGGCAGTAAGAGATGAAGTGTGTGAAGTTAGTATATTGAGCCTAACTAAAACTATAATCTTGCATTGTTAGATTCTATTCTTTAGTTCAAACATTTCAGTGAACTCTTATAATTGATATTGTAGGTAGTGAGCTTCCTTTGAGCAGTGAGCTCTGGGCAGTGCGCCAAAAGGCACGTGCCTTCCCATTTTGTAATACTTTTAACAGAGAATAAAATCTTGTGGGTTAACCCCCACCGTGGTTTTTCCCTTAACCAGGTTTCCACGTAAAAATCCTAGTGTTCATGTGTGATGATATTGCTAGTGTTGTTCTTAAGTTCATTCTTCTTTCTTTTGAATGTATGTGGTAAATTAATAAAGGAACATAATAAAAAGTTTTGCAGAAGACTGATTCACCCCCCTTCTCAGTGTTCCTTAATTTCAACAAGCATTGGTGACTATCATTCCTGTATAATGGCAGTCTTCTCTATATTCAAGACTATCTCTTCATGCTTCTCATACTCTGAAACTCTCATTTAATCTCTTGACCTGTAGGTGGTGATGGGGCTCATCACCTTTCGTAGAACTAACACTTATAAATTTCAGGTGGCTGCTTCTTTGTATTATTTCCTCCAACCCTACACTTAGTCTATGTCAAAACTTTGAAGATTGTCTCAGAGGACTGCTGTAATGATTAAGATCTACAATAGTATTTAAGAGCATGAGAGTCTTCTTGAGAGACAAGACAACCTCTTTCCAACTGCCATGACAGTCAAAACAAAAACTCTTGTGAATAATTCTTTGTATCATACTTCTCTAAGAGAGTTCATAGGGTACTACTCTCCATTCTTGGACCCCTATGTTTGTTTTCTAAGACCCTTTTGTTAGGCTTTGACTATTTTTAGACATGTATGCTTTTGACCTTGGGTCCACTAGCATCAAATAAATGAAGCTCTTGCCAACTCCATACATGGTAATGATCTCTGTCTATCAACATTCCTATACTGATGCATTGTTGTGCTCTTTCTAGTCTGAGATGATGATCTCATATCCATTAGACAGTCATTCTATGCTATAGTCGTTCCATGCTTCTCTTCACCTTTGTTACAACCATCTTATGTTAGTCATTTGAGACTATTATGCCTAACCTCTTAAACCTTGACAATTTCTGATATATTTTAGTCATTTATGACTGTCTCTTAGTTGTAAGAGGTTACTCTTCTACCAATGATTGATGCATTTTGACACATTTTGGAGGGATCCACATCCTTAGTGCTACCTTGAAAACCTTAAATATTTGTTTTTATGCTAATTGTTCCTATCTCTATATCCTTGACTGTCTTTCATGTAGCTCATTGTCTGAATGAAGTTTGTTCACCTTGCTTTTGTTAGGACTGTTCCTCCTTTCCTGTATGACTGTTTCCCTATGCATGTTTATCTTATTTGAATGACTGCTTCCTCATGTTTTGATAAGATTGTTAACATACTTGATTAAAGACTCAATGTCCTCCACTTATAGCTTACTACTCCATGATAGATTTAAGGATAGTCTAATGAATACTTGGATATTGGTTTGTATATCTTGAAACTATATTGACAGAGATTTAAAGGATCTAGTTTCTCATGATTGTCTTCATTGTATGCTTGTCTCAGGTATCTCTGTATCTTGCTTATGTATACAATATCTGTCCTGTTCAAGTTTTTTCAACACTGTCATGCATATACTATGTTGTCCACCATGTTTGAGAAACTCTTTTATGAATGTCAAATTGACTGTTTCTAGAGACATGATTGTGCTCCTTGTAAGCATTAATGACTGTGTTACACTAGTTTGGTTGTTCCAGATCCTTTATGAGGACTTTTGTACCACTATCATGCTTTTTTGTACCACTATCATGCTTTTATTTGGACTGTTTGATGTCTTCTCGACTTTATCTTCTACCTCCAATCATGCAAAAGTACTCCCTATCTTTGCATCTTTGACAGTCCTTTAAGGTTTCTACCTACTATAACTCCTATTTACAATCATATCCCATTGTTTTGTTTTGTCATCTTTCATGTATGCCCCATCATGATGTTCTTCTTATGGCTCTAAGATCCCAAATGTTTCACATGGCCTTGATACTCTGCAATGGTCTTTGAATTAGTGGATTTGACTTCTTGAAATTGTCATGAGGCTATAGCACTATGAAAAGGGCTCCCTCCTGACTACGTTTCAAAGCATGTGACTGCCTTGATATAAAGTGACTGTTTCTGTCATGCATTATTGTACCTTCAAGATTGTCTTGGCATCTACACTTATAACTATTGTCCTGGAGGCTTGACTGTTCTTGAATTTTGAGGTTTGGCTGTCCACGTGGATCATCCTTTCATGCTTGCTATGACTTTGTATCCTTTGTTTCTTATTGATAAGACAAGTTGTCTTGAAACCTGTATTTGCACATTCAGTAAACATGTTAGAAAAACATAGACTTGGTAGCCTCTCCTGTAATTGTCTGATCTGATTTCTCTTTCTTGCTTCCTCTTATGATTGTCTATCTGCATATGATGTTTGTTTATCTCCTTCATCTTTATGGTTAGATGTTGTGTAAGATAGCAGGTACTTTTGATATAACTGCATATAGAAGTGAAGAAGAGACCCTGAGCTCTAACATTTCTCTCCCATTCTTTTTTTTTTCAGGTCTTCTTGAAGCTATCAATAGGACAAGCTGATGATGATGCAGATGTTAACGAGATTCGTTATTCAGGCAATGACGGGTCCCTTTTTTCTTTTATATGTTTCCTTTTACTTTAGATGTACTTGTTATATCGTTCATTGCATCATATACAGTTAATCCCACGGCTTTTGTGGGATCAAATAAACACTTTTCTTTATGAATATAAACAGTTATTTCATGCAATGACTTGTGTATCATTTTTGGAAATAGGAAATCAATTGCATAAAGATAAATTGAACATTATTGCATGGTATAGGTGTTTATAATCATGAGTAGACTTAGCAAGATATTATGTACCTTTTTGATCACTTGATAATGTATCAAACTGCAATGAATGAACAAAGACAACAATTGCAACACAATCTGCAATACATAGATTAGCCAGGTTCATTTCTCTTGCCAGTCTTAGGATATCTCCTACTCTATTGGAGTATCCTTTCATCTTATCTGGCTCATGTAACAACTCTTATTGAACTGCTACATGATCTTAGTAATCTGATCACTGGAATGGTCCTCCATCAAGATAGTAGGCCTTCTAGGGCTGACTGAGAACTTGAACCTTCTTCTCCTTTCCCCTTGAACTTATCTACTTCTTCAAAGCAACAAATATAACTGTTGTTATAGCTTGACCTAATTGGGCTGGAAAGCACAATTAGATAACACTAACATTATAACACTAATAGAGTATTATAATTTGCCTCACATATTAACACTAATCGATTATTATAGTTTAACACTAAAATTTCATTTCAAATAAAAATGGGGCATAGCCATATTTATAGGATAATATTAATAGATCATTCTACAATTTGACACTAACAAAATAATAGTAACTTCATATCAAATCAGAAATGGGTCATAGCCCTAGTAACATAATACATCAACAAATTAATATAATAACACTAATAGGTTATTCTAGAGTTTAACACTAACAAAATGATAATACCAACTTCATATCAAATTAGAAATAGATGAAGGCCCTAATAATAGAATAACACTAACACATTATTCTAGATTTTAACACTTACAGAATAACAATAACAACTTTATTTCAAATTAGAAATAGGTTATAGCCTTAGTAATAGAATAATAGTAATAAATTAACAGAATAGCATTAATAGCTTTGTTTGAAATCAAAATGAAATCACTAATAGCTTTGTTTAATAGTAATAGAATCACTAACAACTTTTTTTGAAATCAAAATGAAATAAAAAAAAATGGGTCATAGCCCTAGTAAGGTAAAAAAATGGCCTTACATGTGGGTGATGTTGCACCTTTCAAATCTTAAAAGAAAATATGCAAAATATTGAATTAGATCTATTGTGTTAAAAGACAAATTTTGCTTTTCCTTAAAATTGTAAACCCTAACAAAATTTCTTGCAAAGTTGTGTCAAAAGACACATTTTCCATTTCAACAAATCACAAACCCTAGCTTACAATTGTTTGTCCATGCATCTAAGGTGCATATTAGTGGCGGTGCCCTTCACTTGTATAATCTCTTCAACATATGTGAAAGTCTCAACATCTAAGGTGCATGTTAGAGGTAGTGGCTCCACAACAAGAGCCAATGTAGAATCATTAAGAGAAAACCACCGTTTCAGTCTCCTTTCTTTGCCACCACTAAAATTGTTAAGAGCAAACCATCATTGTAGAAATAGAGTTTGCAGAAACCATTCTAGTCTCCATGCGATTGTCCATTCAAGCACCAAATAATGGTCACTTTCCATTCATGCAACTGTGTATTAGAGTTGCATAGTCTAAAATGAAGTAAACAAATTTAGGGTTAGCTGTTCAGAAATGGGAAATAATGATATTAGATTTAGGGTTTTGTTTGTATAATATCACATTATTACAATAGTAAAATAAGGTTAAAACTATTTAGTTTATAGTATTAAGGTCTATTTATATATTTAGGAGTTTATGCATGTTTTAAAATATGATGACATTTAATAATTTGAGTGATTATGTCCATAATATTAGGAAAAATGTTCAATTATTGGTACAAATTGATGGGCTGTGACAATTGTCTATCATGGGTTAGAGGTTAAAAAAGTGTTATTTTTGACACTTTTTTACGAATGGACATATTAGTGGCATAAAATTTGATGATGTGGAACTAAAACCTTAGGCTTAAGCAATTAACTTGCCAAGTAAGTCCCTATTAAAAATCTAAGACTTATTCCACATTGCCATGTATGATTTTGAGAGACACAAAGTTAAGATGCACAACTACTAAGTCTTCTCCCCTATATACAATTTTAAAATTGAAAAAAAGGGTCCACAAATAACAAATTCCAGGCCTGCCACGCAGGGCTTAAATTTGACAGTCAACTTTGATTGTCAAGCAATTTTGACGTCGAGAGGCGTTCTACAGTCACAACGGGGTGGGGATGAGAGCACTCATTTTTTCTACCTAAATTTTTTAAAAAAATTAAAATACCAAAAAGGAAATAAAAAAATTAAGAAAATCAAAGAAAAAAAACTAAAAAAGAAATTAAAAAGTGTTGAAGGAGAAAAAGATGGAAACAAAAAAGAAATTGGAAAAAATAAAAACTAAAAACTAAAAAAGAAATTGGAAAAAATGAAAAATAAAAACCAAAAAAGAAATTAGAAATTGTTGGAAGGAGAAAAAGTTGGAGAAAATAACAAAAACTATGGAACCAAAAAATAAATTAAAATTTTTAAAAAATAAAAACGAAAAAAGAAATTGCAAACCAAAAAAAGTGAGAAAATAAAGTAACTATGAAATATACTAGTAGTTTTATGACAGTTATTATGGCACAGGTGAAGATGAGAGCACTCATTTTTTTGGTGTAAATATATAGCTAAAAAAACCAATAAAGAAATTAGAAAAAAATAAATAAATAAAATAAAAGATAAAAACCAAAAAAGAAATTAGACATGGTTGAAACAAAAAAAAGTGGAGAAAATTAAAATAAATTATGAAACTAATGGAAAAAAATTTTAAAAAAGGAAAAAATAAAAGAAAAATTAGAAAAGCTAAGAAAAACAAAAAAAACATGGACAAAACTTGAGAAGATCTCTTGGCATATTTAGATATATTATTTTAAATATAAATATACTATGACAGTTATCTATTCAATAGTACCTTTAAAATACTATGACATACTTGAGTATAAGTAATTTATATAAAAACCAAATATTATAATCATAATCCTATATAAATTTTGACAGTTTGTCCAAAAACTGTCCTTTCATATGATACAGTCTTTCAATTGTATTTTACAGCTAAAATGCCTAAATACAGCTATACAACTGTCAAATTTAAGCCCGGCCTGGAATCATCACCACGTTAAAATTTTAAAAAAGCAGCAAAAACTATAGAGAAAAAATCAGCAGCCGTCATACTAGTCACTATTATTAGTAAAAGTCAAGGACCACAAGAGAAGGCTGACTCAATAGATGAGAGTGTCAAGAAATACACAAAAACCATGCCAATTCTGGCGCCCCCAAAATATTCAAAAAAAAAATATGCCGAGTTTAGAATGAATTGGTTTTTTATGTGGTGATTGGCTCAGAATTTGGCGCAATCTTCAATTTCCTTTAAGTGGGGATTGGGAATTCGATTCTGGCTCCACCTAAATATTCAAAATTATGCCGAGTTTAGCATGAATTGGTTTTTTATATAGTATTTGGCTCAGAATTTGGCGCAATCTTCAATTTCTTTTATGTGGGGAATTTGAATTCTTATATCGTTGTACTTTGCTTCAATCAATAAAATCTTAACTTCCAGCATTAAAAATGCCGAGTCTTAAAAGCAAAACCCATTTTTTCGCGTACATGATATCCAGAAGCTTTTGAAGCAATGTGAGCAAAAGCAAAAGATCCACTGTTCTTGGCCATTCATACGTCAAGGATAATTTATTGACCAATTCTGTCGGAGGTTGATGGATTTGGCGTTTAACAATGTCAGTTGTTTCATCGACCAATTAAATATAGATTTGATGTTTTACAGTTTCAGTAATTGATCAGAAATAAATTACTTATTTGTTAATTAATTAATTTTATTCACAGGAGGTGGTGACTGTTCCCACTGTGCCTTTTGAACAGGTATAAATACCTCCTCCTTTCACATGGAGAAGAGAGGCAGAATCCAACACACATTTCTGGGCAAGATTGTCAAAAGACTCCACCACTCCTACAACACTTCACCAGGTGTTGTCCTCTGGATCTCCAGCAAATCCAGATGCACATGGTGAGACTATTGGGCTTTGCAAGATTGGGGTGGTTCCTCTGTTTGAATTAGCTGTAATACTTTGGCTACAAAGATTGCTAGTCTCCTCTTCTTTGAGAAAGTAAAGGCAGGGCTTTGCAAGTTTGGGATGGTTCCTCTGTTTGAATTAGTTGTAATAACTGGGTCACCAAGATTTCTGGTCTCATTTTCTTTGAAAAGAGCTCTGAGAAAGTAAAGCCAAGGTGGGTAAATTGAGTGCCAAAAAGTATGGGTTCCTCTTTTTCAGGATCTCCAAAATTTAGATCCTGAAACCCTTGCATGAGATGATGTCTTTAGTTTCTCACCCTCACCAGCTCAATATCAAAATCAAGCAGTAAACCAGCCTCTCTTCTACAATTGGGATAGAAAATCATGAGGTACTTTTCAGTTATTTCAGTTTCAATTTTCCTTATCATTCTTTACCCAGTTGCTTGCTTGGATCCTCAAGAATTGAAAACCTTAAAATCCATATGGTTTCAGTTGAATTTAGATGATCAAAATCTCAATGCATGTGCCTGGGAAGGTGTAAGTTGCAATGATGCCCATGTCACTCAAATTTCACTACCAGGGCGATCCTTGAAAGGGAGAATTCCCCAAGCAATTTGCCAGCTCCCATACCTTGAACAGCTGGACCTTGCCAGAAACTTATTTTCAGGCACTCTTAATATGAGTGGTTGCAAAAACTTGATTCTCCTGGACCTCTCTTCCAATTACTTGTTGGGTGATCTCTCCACTCTTTCCCACTTCCAAAAGTTGAGTGTCCTTGATTTATCGTCAAACAGACTTGAGGGAGACCTTTTTGAGCAGATTATCAACATCCCCAATCTTCAATCTCTTAATTTGTCTTACAACTCTTTCAGGGCTATAAATATTCAATCTATTGAGCATTTCACTAAATTGGAGGAGATTAGACTGTCACATAACCTTCTGTCTGGTGAAATCCTTGCGTTGATGCTTAATGGTCTTGTTAGTCTGAGATATCTTGACTTGAGCCAAAACAATCTGAGTGGGCCAATTCTTGAGATTTTTCTCCCCAATCTCACTGATCTGCTGATTTCTGACAACAGGTTCTCTGGTCCCATCCCTTCAGCGATATCCACAGGGCTAAAGAACTTGGTAGAGTTGATAGCTAATAACAATGAACTCAGTGGAACAATACCAGATGACTTGGGTTCTATTCCTACCCTCAGGTCTCTGCACCTGAGCAATAATAAACTGGTTGGCAACATCCCCCAACAACTTTTTGGTAATGCCCAATTGCAAAGTATAGACCTTTCTGATAATCATTTGGAGGGCACAATTCCAGAAAGCATTTATAAATGCAAGCATGCCAAGCAAATTATTGTATCAAATAATAGACTCACTGGAAACATCAGTTCCAAAATTGGGGACTTGTCTGAGTTGCAATATTTTGAAGCAAATGGGAACTTTCTTCATGGTGACATTCCACAGGAGGTGGGTAACTGCAAAAATCTTAGTTTGCTAAATCTTGCAAGAAATAGAATAAGTGGGCAGATACCTATTGAACTTGGATCTCTTGGAGAATTGCAGAGACTACATCTACAACAGAATTATTTGAATGGAAAAATTCCAAGGACATTGTCAAATTGCCAAAACTTGGCTTATCTAGATCTGAGCTCAAATCAGCTCTCAGGCACCATTCCTGATATATTATTTTTAAAGATGCAAAACTTGCAATTCCTGCATCTCCAGAACAACAGCATTTCAGGATCTATTCCCAGTAGCATTGGAAATTTATTGTTCTTGCTAGATATGAATTTGGCGCACAACAATCTTAGTGGAGAAATACCCAGAGAAATTGGCTTGTGTGCCAACCTCCAAATTGCCTTCAATCTGAGTCATAATTCTCTAGAAGGGAACATTCCTGTAATACTTTCGGATATGACCAGATTAGTGTCTTTGGATATTTCACATAACAGGTTCTCTGGAGAAATTCCTGAGTCGTTAGAACAGATGAAAAGTCTGGCAGAGTTTGATGTTTCATACAATCAGCAGCTCAGAGGCACCCTACCAAATTTCAGCAAGGCCACTGTCATCAACATTAATGAGACATCTGTCTCTGTACCTTTTGAGCCAGTACCATTTGCTGCTAGCAAGCATATAAATAAGACTAAACTCATTGCAGTAGCTGTAGCAGGGTCTATTATTGCCTTGATTGCTATTGGACTCACTTTGGTGGCACACAAATACAAGTACTTTAAATGTCTGCATGAAACAACAGAAAAGCAAGAGTCCTCAATAATACAGTGTCATCTTATGGATCCACAGAGCATACACAGGGAAAGCATTGATTTTGAAAAGGCCCTGAAAGCCACACTGGACCCTGCAAATGTTATCTTCAAAAGCAATTTACATACATATTACAAGGCTGTGATGCCTTGTGGAACCGCCTACACTGTGAAGGAACTCAATTGGATGATGGATGAAACTTTAGAGGAAGGAAGCTGTAACAAATTTGGTACAGAGCTCGAGAAGCAGGGCAAATTAAGCCACCCTAACATTATGATGCCATTGGCATATGCTTTGAAGAATGACTTGGCTCTTCTTTTGTATGAACATGTTCACAAAGGCAGCCTTAGAGAGTTTCTTACTGAATCTTCCTTAGATTGGTCATCTCGTCACAAACTTGCTATAGGTATTGCACAAGGTCTGGCCTATCTACATGAGTATCATCCACCCATCATACATCTTGATCTCAACACCCAAAATATTCTTCTCAAATCTCCAACAGAGCCACAAATAGCAGATATTGACTTTTGCATGATAACTGATCATACTACAGGAACTAATGCAGGGATTCTCTCTGCAATTGCTGGCTCAATTGGATACATCCCTCCGGAGTATGCCTACACAATGAAAGTAACAATTGCCAGCAATGTGTACAGCTTCGGTGTTATTTTGCTGGAATTGTTGACAGGGCGGCCTCCTTTAATAGATGGAATGGTACTTGCACAGTGGGTGCAGTGGACTCCTTCAAGGAATGAGAATTGGGAGCAAATTCTTGATCCGAGGCTCACTAAATCTTCCTCTCAAGAAAGGAATTGTATGATGTATGTTCTAAGAATAGCTCTGGCCTGCATCAATTCCTCTCCAGCTGCCAGGCCTAAAATGAAAACTCTAGTGGGAATGCTTCAAGTTTCAGCACAAACTTAACAACTTATTCCAAAAAATTATCTGTTCCTTAAGTGCAATATCGGCATATGTACATGCTATAAACCTAAATAGGTAAAGGGCCAATGAGGATTGAAGTGGTCTGGAAAATTTTGCTGTCCTCCAAGATTTGCATAAATGAAGGCAGGTGCGGGCCTTGATTGTAAGTGATGAAATTTGCAGGCATGGAATAACAAAAACTAAACTATATTGCTAGCACAATAACATCAAAATGTAAAATATACTAGCACTTGCACCCATAGGAGGATCAAGGGATATGCCGATAGGAAATTGAAGGCAACATTTAAATATATTTTTTAAGTCAGTTTATAAATATTAAGAATTAATGTTTCGATATTAGATAATTATTATATAACAATAAATCTATACATGTTTTGACTACAAATTTGTATTTTGATAAGTAATGGCATCTATTTATTCAATCCTTCCAAGAGTTGTGTGTCAAGTAAGGTGATCCATTTTCCCACATCCTTGACAGTCCCTAAATATTTTCATAAGGCAATTCCATTGTAGAGGCTATTCATCCATGTTAACATGTCCTCAAGAGATTTGCTGAAGATTTAATTTATAGTGTTGCAAATAACTGGGCTTGAACAATAGCTATGGTCTTATGTTATGGAGATGGCAACCAAAGAAATCCAAATGTACCATTTCACTTTACTTCCCATTGAGACTACAATTTGGACAGCTTAAGGGTCAACATCTAATTTAAATCAAAAGTGGCTTAGAATTATATTTGGGTATGCTTAATAATAAGCATAGGCTAAAGAAATATAAATTAAAATGTTTATTACGCTCCTTGCCTTAAAATCTAGTTTCTTAAAAGTAACTTATGGTCTCTTCCAACAACCAGATACTTAAAATAAAGCCTGGCGGCTGGCATGTTTTGTTTATTGATTGAAACTATATATAAGTTTTATAGCTCTTTGGCTCCAAGGCCACAATGCTCCCCAACTCTAAACAAATCTTGAACTAAGATCCCTAGATTCCCCACTCAAACTATTAAAAGATTACAATGTCAACTGAATGTTTTTTCCTTTTTTTCACATAATATTATCAATGTCAACTGATTATTAATTTGACTAGGTTTATTATAGATTATTATTACTTGATTTTTTACTCTCCCAAACATTGTACACAAAAGTGTTAAAGAGTATTTTAAAAAAATTTCAAACAAATTTAATTTAAAATAATAATTAGAATAAAGAAGATTAAAGTTGGTCTGCCATCTTCCTAACTTTAATTAACTTTAATAATTTTATATGATGCACATGTTACTTACAGACTAATCATTCAAGATGCTTGCTTTGAAATATCTACTCTTATTCTTTCTTTTGAGGGTTTAAAATTGGCTAGCATGCCCCAAACAAGCTATTATTTGTAGTTTCAACAAAAAACTCTTATAGGTCTTTCAAATTTCATTATCATAGGAGGTGTCCCAAATATGCATCTAAGCTAGTTTGATTGTGTGGCAAATTTCCACTTCTTTCTTCCCTTCTACACTGGAAACATACAAGATTTTGTTTCAAGAAAGGCCAATATTCTTAGCTGTAATAAATTGTTATGGTAGTTTTACTCGAAAAGCATATGAAAACCATTATTTTCTTTTTGACACTAACACTTAGAAGAAGTAAAATGCTCAATTTTACTATCATGCACTTTCATTTAAGCAATTAAATTCAACTACAAGGTTTTTAAGCTCAAGAAATTGAAATAGAAACTGGTAAGTTTTATTTGTCTGTTATTAGTTAAACACTTGTTATAGGACCATGTGTGAGCATACACTATTTGCAAGTCTTTTATACTAGCTAATTTGTTATCAGTTAAACACTTGTCCTTGTTATCAGTTAAACACTTGTTATGGGACTATTTGTGAACATACACTATTTGTAAGTATTTTATAAGGCAAAATTAGCTACAATTTGAAATTGGATTGTTATCTTGTGATGTGAATTAATGGAGCCATGTTGTTCTTGTCAATACTAATGTTTGTGAAGAAAAATATAGGAGTTGTAATTTTGATTTTGTAACAAGCCATCTCTTGTTAACCCAAAAATTAAACAACTTAATTACCATTCAGTCTAAAGTCATGATTAATATAGCATAATCATAATTAATCAAGTAATAATAAAAAAATCAAATCAATATGCATATCTTTTCTGTATATTTCAAAACAGAGATTTACAACATTTCTAAGATATCATAATAGTGATTTGCTTTCACTATAGATTTACAATGTTTTGCTCATAACATTAATGATAAGATACATATAAGTTTGACAAACAAGTCATATAAAGGTAAGCATTGTATCTGGAACTTTGACATCTGTCTTCATAAGCCTTGGCATGTCTTCTGCTTGGGAAGGAGAGCATCACCTGAGTGTTTTTTCTCCAACCACAGACCAGCGGTCCCTCGCACAACTTCCTTTCTGGGAGCGGCCCTACCCTTCATGAAGGGTATAGATATAAAGACTGATAGGTTTTTCATCTGAGTATCTGGTGTTGTGTCTTTCATAATACTTCATGGTCATACAACTATAAATCCACTCTAACTATGTATGACGCTACTGGAAGCATTATGCCATCTGGAGTACAGTGAACTAACTAATGCATGCAGAGATAGATGCATTACTTTGGCCAAATATTTAAATACATAACGCTTTGCAATGAACGTAGTTGAATGTTCACATATCTCGACCTGACTTAGAAGTTGTCTCATCCTATAGTGTTCATAGTTTGACCCCTCTAGGTCATAGTATGAATAGGTTGAAATTCTCATTGGTCCATCTAACTTGGACTTTTGACTCTTAACCTAGGAGTGCATTCAATATTTGTCATGTTGCCTATGCAACATGGAACTTGTGACTCCGTATCACTCTATTCCCTCTCATTAGTCTTAAAAGAATTCAAAGGTTCATGGTTTTAGTGATTAAGACATTTTTTGGTCTATGGTTTTATGACCATCTTATAATAGAGTTCTTGACAAATCAACAATGGATATAACATCTTTCAATTTTATTTGATAGCATCAATAATGAACTATATATATAGTAGACTTAAAGTCTAGATGTTCAAGAGGGTTATTTCACCCAACATCCCTTTTCCAAAACATTATTGTTTTTTATTAAGGTAAACGCTTTTAATCGGAGCTCAAAACTGATGGGTTTTTGAAAGAGCCCAAACCCTTGTACAACTAGCCAAACAAGAGAGTCTCACAAGACATGCGACAAACAACAACAAACCAATAAACTAGTAGGAACAAGCCCAACACAAACAAGGAACACAAGAAAACAAACACGAAGACAAGTGACATCACCCCACGTAGGGGGTGAGACAAGCAACAGGCTAACCAACACTAAAGAACCACTCAAGATGGTTTAAATCCAAACTCCATTAAAGACCTTTGTTTAGTTTCAGATCCTAAGATCTTGTTCATTTCAATAGAAGCGGTAGCACCGAAAGTTATAGCAGAATTCCCACCTATCTCCAGCATAGAAGGGTTATTGCATTGTTTTTTAGAGGAAGTCACACCACCAAATGACTCACCAGATCCATTCTTTTGTAAACCATGCTCCTATCTACCTGTCTCTGCATTCATAGGATCCATCCTAACCTTTGTATGAGATTTAATAGTGTCTTTATTTTGCTGATCAAAGACACCAACTAGCAAAAGCATGCCCTGACATGTAAGATTTTAGAAACATCACCTGAGATTCCTCGTAGCTAATTTATTGCACCTAGTCACCCAATCTGGAAGAAAGAGTGATAGAAGAAGGGAGCATTTTGTCAACAATAGTATTGACACAAAGTCTAGCATATATAAATCTTTTCCTGAATTTGATCATCTCATCAACAATAATGAGATCCCCCATGGAGCCAGCAATGGTTGTCCACACTTCCTCATCCCAATATTCAAGAAGTAACCCTAGGAGATTCGCCCAAATAGGCACCCTATCAAAGCAAACTTTTCCAAGGTCCAAACTTGGCTCCCAATTCTTAAGGAAGAAACAAGATCTTCCAAAGAACCGTAGACCAGCATTTAGGATCTGCAATTTGTCTTCATCAAGAGAGAAAGAGAACAAGAAGAAACCCTTCATCATCTCTGTGATTTTTACGGTGCCATTTAACTTCCATTTACTCACATTCCAAGCCCTAACAACATCCACATTCAGCCTATAGCCAAGAAATTTCCCAACCAGAGCATTAGCCCATTTGTTGGAAGAAGTTTCGATGACTGAATCAGGGATGAGAATCCGCCCCTGATCCAAAGCGCTTGGAGAAGCAGGGAATAGAGGAGGGACACAAGAAACTACAACAGTCCCAAAGGCAGCCTCCAGAGGAGGGGAATCCACAAATCTCTGGGAACCCTTCTCAGGAGGTTAAATTGACTCAGATCCCTTAGCATCAGACCTGGTTGGTTGGGGCTCTTCAAGATCCACACCATCCAACTTCTCTTTGCCCAATAGCAAAGTGTTTCTGATAAGGGAGGAAACAACTTCATATGGGAGGGAAAGAAATCCCCATTTCAACACCTGGCTAAACCCTCCAACATTATCTGTAGCCTGTCTAGGGGACTTTGCCCTAGCACAAGAAACAGAGCTTTGAGCCTCTAACCAGAGTGTTAAGAGGCTCACATCCTCTTCATCTTCACTAGGAATGTACCAATCTTCCCCATCGTATATGAATCCCCCTTCATCCCCGTTGTCTTCATCATCTCCTCCATCAGATTCACTCTCTTTCCTGCTCAGTGCAGAGTTTGTAGCGTTTCCACTGCTCCCGTTCCTACATTACTTAAAGGAAATATTCAAATAATACACACTTAGTTGATAAATCAGCTCTTTATCCAATCCTGGTTAATAACCATTTGGGCTTTACAACATAATAACAAGGGTTTCTGTTTCCAAGCTATTCTTTCTCATCCATATCAAAAAAAGTATCTCGTAGAGATGGGTTTCCTCTAAACCACATTTAATGTAGTCCTTTATATGGGACTCACATATTAATATCTTATCAACACAGGTTTGCATACCTGAGATATTTACATAAGGTTATGATTGAATGTAGGTAGTAATTATTCCAAAGCATGCTACAACACAATCATAGGCAATAACAATACATTATGATGCAAGCTAGAACACAATAACAAGTGTTTATAATAGCTTATGCTCAAACACATTGGCCAACTTTGTGGCCTCCAAGTGTATTCACATAGTATTAATTGTATACCACCTTGGCCAACTTTGCATCATGGCCTTTAAAAGAATCATCATAGCAATCATTATTTTCCCTCGACCTTGTGGCCCAACGGGTTATTTAGCTAGCCTATTACAACAGTGCATAGATTGCGATCACCCTTTGGCCCAATAGAGATAGTTTATACTATTGTAGCTTTGCATGATAACTATTGGCCTTACGGCCTGGTAAAGATACTTGCTACTGCTATAGGAGTGCAAGATAGCTATTGACCTTACGATCTAGTATGATAAACTTCCATTGCTACAGCAGTGTGATATAACTATCAGCCTTATGGCCTGGTATGATAAAGTTCTACTACTACAACATTGTGAAATAACTATTAGCCTTACGACTTGTTAAAGATAGTTTAAAGTAACAGTGACCTTTTTCCACAACATCTATCCCCTCCTCCTAGGTGATACTCTCCTTCCATCTTTGGAGGAAGATTCTTTTCCTGATTACACTCACAACCATATAACCATGATTAGTGTATCATCGTTTGATCCATAAAACATTATGATTAAAATAATCTTAACAATAAATAATCTCATGCACATAATTTGATATCTATGTTTTCTACTTGATATTTTCCACAAACATCAAATCATTAATCTAATATTAATCATCCTATTTACCACATAAAAGTAAGATTAGGCTAAATCATAAGTTGGGGATGGGTAAGTGCAAAAAGTTGGGAGGCCAAAAAGTGGCCAAAATTTTTTCAAAAAAAATTAATACATAACGCGAGCGCATTATGGTTTGGTAATGATGAGCCTAAGGCTTGGCAAAACCAAACCATAACGTGCTCACATTATAACGTGAGCACGTTATGACTATATATATACGTGTTATAACGTGAGCGCGTTATGACTAATTATATATATATATATATATATATATATATATATAGCATTTCTGCTCATTTCATTTCTTTATTTTCCTCTACACTTGCGGCCTACAAACCCTAAGGAACGCGCTCGCATTTTTGAAGACTCAATTCAACACCAAAATCTTACCGATTCATCACCAAAATGCCGCCACGATGTTGAGCAGGCCAAAGGAGTGAGTTCTATTTATTTTTTTGTTTGAATTTGTTTCTAAATAGGTAGGCTTGAGTTGATTTTTGATGTAAATTTCTATAATTGTCAGGAAATGTTAATGCACCTCCTCCTCCTCCTCCTCAAAATCCACAAAATCTTGAAGAGGAAATACCTGCCGAAGAACAACCCGAACAACAAACTCCTCCATCCATTCCTCGACATGTCCCTAGAACACAAGAAAATCTAATGGGGCAAATTGAAAACAATAAAAAAGAAATTGAAGACATAATTGCAAGGTTGAAAGATATTTCAACATCAGCCTTGCATAGGTCCACGCTTGCTCAATCTCTTGAATCTATGTTATCAAATGTAGATTCAATTAGCAAGAAAATATCTAGTTGGTCAGATAAGAGGTGAGAGTTTAGAGAGTATTATGCAGACAAGATATCATATGAAGATGTGAAAAAGTTACAAATTACAAAATTAGACTTGTGTTCCATTTTCACAAACCCACAAACAAATCAACCTCCACCCATTACATGCAAGAGGTTCCTTATCCATTGGTGCAACAACCAAGTGATAAGAGACAATTTTGGGCAGAGGTGGTGGATGGTTTTTGACCATCCTCCATGCAATAATAATGAGGTCCTGCAATAGTTTTTGAGGAAACTCTATTGTGAGTTTGTCCTCAATAAAGTGCCAAACTATTTTGATATGTGAGACTTCCAGGGTAGAGGTGGGGGGTCAGCACAAGATAGACCAGGGGCACGTGTTGACCCACAACGGCTAGTGAGACGAGTAATCAGTAGACCAGCCCATGAGCATGTTTCTATCCCTTCCATTGTGAAGGAGAGTGTTGATGTCGATACACTTCAGTCCATTAGTGCCTTGACCCAAAGCATCATAGAGCATGCCAGTCCTGCAGTACATTGTGGGTTGGGAGATAGTACAAGGAGTAGGGTCCCACCCCATGCTTGTCAGACTTGTGGGTCAGCCTGTGGTTATGACCCCATGGATAGTCAAGATGCAGGTGCACATGTTACATCTGTAGTTGAGCAGATGGTGATGACAGATACCCTCCCAAGTGAGACTTTCAGCCTTGATACTCAGGTAAATAGTAGCAAGTTCATTGAATTTAATTCATTAAATTTCATTTTTGAAATGCAAGATTAACTAATTTAGTTTGATGATTTTAATAGAATTTTAGGGTCATAGCATTGATGCAGTTTTCAGTGGTTCTCCACCTACATATTACACTACATCATCTACTGTCGGGATATGTAACTAGTAAACAATTATAAATAGTACATGCGAATAGCATTGTTATATGAATGGTATTCTAATATCTAATTTTGGATGTTGAATAGGTTAATATTAGAGATTTCACGGCAACACCTGCCAGTGGTGGTGGACTTCAAAGCTTCACGGAGGTAATAAAATAAATAGTTTAATGAATGAATTGTACCTACTAGATTTTTGTATGTGACTTGTGTGCTTTATTGTGTGTACTTCCATGTTTAGGTGAACATGTGTGTATGTTAGGAGCCATGATTTGCATCACTATTATAGTTTTCGTAATTGAATAATGTTGTTTTATTTCTAGATGATGTAGGCTGCGGAGACACCTCCAGATGTTCATAGGGCAATAGAGCATGGTGTGACCTCTGCAATTCATAGCTCCATGCCATTGACAGGGGTATGAGGCAGATTAGTAAATTTTAATTTAAATTCATTGTTATAGTTGTTTATTTTTGAAAAATCAAAAGATTATTGAGTTGAAGTTTAATTTCTATATGGATGGTTTCTATAGGACATGACATCACCACCGCCTATTCCTGCTACTAAGGCTATTCCTGCTACTAAGGCAAGTGAGGAGACAGATTATATGGTAGCGGTAGGTGATTATTTTGCTAAATGTTTCATTTTTTATAACATGTAATTTCTATATATTAATGTCTAGTTTTTATTGTAACAACTAAAGATGTAGGAAGAACTAAATAGGAGGAGCAACCCTCGGGTTCATAGTAAACCACCCACATATACATCTCCATCCCCTAGAAGATCAAAGGCTGCCCGTGATCTATTCTCTTCACCAGCTAGAGGGGAATGACTTTTTATTGTGTTCCTTTGTTGTATGCCTATATGGCATTCTTGTAAGCCTAAATGGCTATTTTGTATATATGCTATACTTATATCAACAAATATTGATGTATGCCTATATGGATATTTGGTTAATACAAATCTTTTTTATTGATGGCATCCATACTTGCATTATAAATCCACATTTGAATGGATATTTGTAGATGGCTACTTCAAATATTTAAAGTCCAATTGTATTACATAGGATGTTTGTTGATTCAATAAGACATCTATTATTATTCAAGTATCACCTAAACCTCATTTTGGAACTAAAAGATAAAAGTGTATTTGAAATAAAAATGAATCATCATGTTGAACAGAAAATATTCATATTCTTTATGAGTTGCTCAATTGAAAATATTCAAATGAGTATGTTGATCCATATTCTTTATGAGATGGTCAATTGAAAATATTTCTTAATTTCTTGTTATTATATCATATTGGGATGCAAAGAGTATGTTTGTTGTTTTAAATAAGATAGTCAAAATCATATGCTTATGAGCACTTCATGACCATTGTAGTTATTAAATGTAATTCCTCTTGCATATAAGGTGAGGTTATGAGATTACATTGAGTCTTACCTAATTTTAGTATGCAACATAACATTGGGGCTATAGGCTTCCATAAGTCATCAACAATCAAGGTTCAAGGTTGTCATTGAAGTCAAAGGGTCAAGGTTGTTTGTCATTGATGTCAAGGTTGATGCCATGATGTTGATAAGGTGATACAGTGATTCAAGGTAGGTGATGGTCATGAAGTGCATGATGTTGTGAATATGATTTTCATAATAAGGTCTCTCAAGTCATGTTGATGTTGCACAAGACAAACATGGTTCATATGATGGAAGGTTCATGTTCATGGTGGATGTGGTTTTGTTCATGCAAGGTTTTGTTGTGAATATGGTTTTCATGATAAGGTCTATCTTGAAAGGTTGATATGATGCAAGGTTCATATTCATGGTGGATGTGGTTTTGTTTTTGCAATAAGAAGTTAGAGAAGACACAATCTTTCATAATCATAATCTTATTAATAGTTAGGGTTTGCATATTAGGCATTAAACCCTTAAAAGAATCTACTTTTCTTAAGACTTTAAAACCCTCAATTGCTTATCATGTGTAAAATGCACTTTTGTTTTAATTTAATATTGACTTATAACAGAAGTTACTATCACTTAAATCAACCTACTAAAGGGTCTTTAAGTCATTAGTTCACTGGCCCTTCAACCTAACTCAACCGGCATCTCTGGTAAACTCTCATAAGCTCGAACACCATATCATAATCGAAGGTCATATTTAATTGATATGAGGGCGGGAAAAAGGATTGGAAGGTCAATATTTAAAAGGAATTTGGAATACAAACAATCATCTCTATGCGGTTGAATTTGATGGGCATGCCTTTATAAAAGGCTAAAAGACAGCTTTATGTAGGATATCATGGTATTTGTAGTGTTTGAAGATTGAAGACTAGTTAGTGATTATAGCTCAAACTGTTTCGGCATGTTTAGGTATGAAACAAGACCATGCCTAGCCTAAACATATCCATCTAGACATGTTGGAATTATCAGTTTGGTCACACGAGGAGAAGAACAAAAGTTACACCACTTTGCAACTTTACATTGCCTCCTTTTGACAATTTTTGGGGCAGCAGAAAAATTTTCACCACGGGCAAACACCTCAGAGATATAAAAAAATGAGAGAGGTTATTGTAGAGGGACCCTACATGATCATGTTACCTCAGACAGAATGTATTTAAGTGACATGATTTTTGAGTAACAAATCGTCAAAGATTGCTACCTTTTTGCACTTTGGACTCTTCATGAATATCATCGATACAATGTAGCTCAGACTATTTCAGCATGTTTGGGTGCAAAACAAGACCATGCCTAGCCTAAACATACCCATCTAGACGCATTGGAACTGTCAGTTTGGCCACACAAGGAGAAGAACAAAAGTTACACCCCTTTGTAGCTTTACACTGAATCCTTCTGACGATTTTTGGGGCAGCAGGAAACCTTTCACCACGGGCAAACACATTAGAGATATAAAACACTGAAAGAGGTTATTGTAGAGGGACCCTACATGATCACTTTGCCTTAGATGGAATGTATCTAAGTGACACAGTTTCTGAATAACAGCTTGGCAAAGATTGCTTCCTTTTTGCACTTTGGACTCTTCAGGGTATTGATGGTACAATGTAGCTTGTACTATTTTGGCATGTTTGGGTGCAAAAAAGGACCATGCCTAGCCTAAACGTACCCATCCAGACACGTTGGAACTGTCAGTTTGGCCACACGAGGAGAAGAACAAAAGTTACACCCCTTTGCAACTTTACACTGCCTCCTTTTGACGATTTTTGGGGCAGCAGAAAACCTTTCACCATGGGAAAATGTCTTAGAGATATAAAAAACTGAGATAGGTTATTGTAGAGGGACCCTACATGATCGCTTTTTCTTTGATGGAATGTATCTAAGTGACACAGTTTCCAAATAACAACTCATCAAAGATTGCTACCTTTTTGCACTTTGGACTCTTCAGGGATATCGCTGGGACAAAGTAGCTTGGACTGTTTTGGCATGTTTGGGTGCAAAACAGGACCATGCCTAGCCTAAATGTACCCATCCAGACGGGTTGGAACTATTAGGTTGGCCACATGAGGAGAAGAACAAAAGTTACACCCCTTTGCAACTTTACACTGCCTCCTGATGATTTTTGGGGCAGTAGAAAACCTTTCACCACAGGCACACGGCTCTGAGATATAAAAAACTGAGAGAGTTTATTGTAGAGGGACTCTACAAGATTGCGTTGCCTTAGATAGAATGTTTCTAAGTGACATGGTTTTTGAGTAACATCTCGTCAAAGATTGTTGCCTTTTTACACTTTGGACTCTTCAGGGATATCATCGGTACAATGTAGCTCAGACTATTTCGACATGTTTGAGTGAAAAAAAAGACCATGCCTAGCATAAATGTACCCATCTAGATGCATTGGAATAGTCAATTTGGTCACATTAGGAGCAGGACAAAAGTTACATCCGTTTGCAACTTTACATTACCTCCTTCTGACAATTTTTGGGGTAGTAGAAAACCTTTAACCACGGGCAAATGCCTCAGAGATATAAAAAATGAGAGAGGTTATTGTAGAGGGACTCTACATGATCGCATTGCCTTAGATAGAATGTTTCTAAGTGACACAATTTTTGAGTAACATCTTATCAAAGATTGCTGCCTTTTTGCACTTTGGACTCTTCAGGGATATCGTTGGTACAATGTAGCTCAAACTGTTTCGGCATGTTTGGGTGAAAAATAGGACCATGCATAGTGTAAATGTACCCATCCAGACACGTTGGAATAGTTAGTTTGGTCACATCAGGAGTAAGATGAAAGTTACACCCCTTTGCAACTTTACACTACCTCCTTCTGATAATTTTTGGGGTAGTAGAAAACCTTTCGCCATGGGCAAATGCCTCCCTTAGAGATATAAAAAACTGAGAGAGGTTATTGTAGAGGAACCCTACATGATCGTGGTTCCTTAGATGGAATGTTTCTAAGTGAGACTATTTTCGAGTAACATCTCATCAAAGATTGTTATCTTTTTGCACTTTGGACTCTTCAGGGATATCATCGGTACAATGTAGCTCAGATTGTTTTGACATGTTTGGGTGAAAAATAGGACCATGCCTAGTGTAAATGCACCCATCTGAATGCGTTGGAATAGTCAGTTTGGTTGCATCAGGAGCAAGACGAAAGTTACACCCCATTTGCAACTTTACATTGCCTCCTTCTGATAATTTTTGGGGCAGCAGAAAACCTTTCACCACAGGCAAATGCCTTAGAGATATAAAAAATTAAGAGAGGTTATTGTAGATGCACTCTACATGATCGCATTGCCTCAGACGGAATATTTCTAAGTGACATGGTTTTCGTGTAACATCTCATCAAAGATTGCTATTTTTTTGCAATTTGGACTCTTCAGGGATATCGTCGGTATTATGTAGCTTAGACTGTTTCAACATGTTTGGGTGAAAAAACAAACCATACCTAGCCTAAACATACCCATCCAGATGCATTGGAACTATCAGTTTGGTCACATCAGGAGAAGGACACCAAAAATGCAAAAGTTGCTTTGTGCAACTTGATAACATTGACACTTTTTTGCAACAAGACTCAAAGACTCAAACTGACTCCAAATGACTCAAAGTGACTTAAAAACAAATGAAATGGTCTTAGAAGACCTTATTACATACAATTAACTCAATAAAAACAAAATTTTATTTTTTGACCCCTCTTGGAGGCATGACAACCTAGGTGCCCCTGCACCATTAGTGCAACTGAAGTCAATAAAGTTTTCCTATTAAGAAAAAGAGCTTCCCTTAGCTTCAAGAAATATAAATATTCTATACTGACAAGGCCAACCATGTGAAGGTGGAAGCTCATGTGGCCTCACCTAAGACCTAAGACACATGTAGTCTAGTAGACGTAGGACACCTAAGACACCTATTTTCTAGTCTCTATCTACCTAGTTGACATATCGTATATACCTAAGACATAATTAGAGACACCTATTATCTAGTTAGAAACCAAGACACCTAGAGACACCTATATTTTATACATTACCTAGATTTTATACATTATTCTCAGGATCAACTTCATCCATTACTTAGGTCTAACCCCATGAAGCATAACATGATGTAAAAATGTGTATATGTGTAAAAATGCAGCAGGAAATAAAAAAGACAAACCTTACAAATTAATGTGCATACTTACAACTCAATGTAGCATGACTTTACAAAATCAATGTGAATACTTACAAATTAATCCAATGAATCATCTGGGTTTGCTCTACTCTTTATTGTGTCAAGTATTGCTTCATGGTCAGACTCACACACCTTCCACAAGCTTTTGTTCAAAGGTCTACCCCGATACTGTATCAAATGAACATTGGATGCCACGACAAGGTTTGAGTAATGAAGAATCTTCTGATGCATGTCAAAGTCCTAAAACAACCAAACATTAACACTCTTATGTGGGTACCTTCTAAGCCATGTTCCAGTAATAACCACTGAGCCTGTAGGGTATTCGATGTTTTCTCCATTTGTAACTGGGGCCTCCAATTTCTTTTTGGTCTCAACACAACGACATAAGTAATAATTTGTTCCCTCTTCATTATCTTCATCTGCAATAACTACATATACATACCCTACATTGCTATGTGTAGCAAATTAGATGAAATTAGTCAACATTACAAAAACACTACAAAGTAAGATGACATTAGGAATTTCAAAAAACTATGCAAATAGGTATATTTCCTAGTTGAACTAGATCTGATATGTGGTCAAAGTCAACTGATGATTCCATCTATGTTAGTTCCAGTGCCTTCGGGGGTCGATAAGTGTCAAGTGGGCTAAGATAACTTAACTGCCATTCGTCAACCCACTCCTTTGACTTGCACTCATCCCAAGCTTGAATTATAAAGAAGAACAAAAGCATGACATCTTTTGCATATGGATACTCCATGAACCTGCAATTGAGCTTCTAAAAGAGTGCATCTTATTTGATCATGTCAGTGTAGAAGAGTCCTCATATGGTGCAATGTTAGTATCATCTATCAACTAAAAAAATCTATGAATTGAAGACTTACCTTCATTACCTAGACCCATGGAAGCATTACACCACTCGACAATCAATTTTGCATCTGTCAACTTTGCATTGTCTTTATACTTTAACTCTTCTCGTGCTATGGCTCTTTTGATACATGTTCATGCACCATTGTGCTCCCCCTTTCCATGCCCGGCCTCACAAAAGTTCCACATATGCTGAATACCTGTAAAATTATGCCTCCTACTCAGCTAATAGAAATTCTGTGAGTTCTTGAATTGTGATGCACAGTTATCCGACCATATGATATGTTGACTGAATGATATGCCCCTTCTAGCCAAATCATTGTAGAACACCTGAAAACAACCTTGCATGAACTCTGTAGAATGCTTGTGATCATCACTAATATAGAAATTATACCCCCTTATGATCTTTTTGTCATCCTATCATTCACATGAATGAATGTGATGTGCACAAATATAGAAACTTGTGTGGAGTTGTAATATTGTGATTGCACCTCATGCTATGTAGACTGTAGTTCTTTGTAAAGTCGATGACTAAAACAATGCTACCAACCAGAAATGTGTCCTTGCATAACTTGAATTACAAGTCCAACCATCGAGCTCTATGGGCATGTCTTGCATACTCATACACTATGCATCACACAATATAGGTATAAATTAATACACTGGAATCTTTTCAATAACCAATTGACACCACTTTGCTTCATTACCATCTTTTGTATTGTATACCACTATTTTATACTTTCCAAACTCTACTAGTTCATTTCCAACCGCATGTGTTCTTTCCATATGTTCACATATTGGCAAACGTTGCAAGCCACCGCAACCCTAAACCCTAAACCCTCAACCCTAATCCTAAACCCTCAACCGTCAACCCTAAACCCTTATCCTAAACCCTCAACCCTCAACAATATTACTTAAATCATAATCCATCAACCCTAAACCATAATCCCTAAACCCTCAACCCTATCCCTAAACCCTCAACCCTTAACACTATTCCTTAAACCCTAATCCCTCAACTCTAAACCCTAATCCCTCAACCCTAAACCCTAAACCCTATCTTTAAACACTCAACCCTCAGCATGTTATACCTTAAACCTTAATCCCTCAACCCTCAACCCTCAACCCTAATCCCTCATCCCTAAACCCTAAATGCTATCCCTATTCCTAAACTCTCAACCCAAGACACTATACCTTAAACCCTAATCCCTTACCCCTAAACCTTAAACCCTAATCCCTTAATCCCTCAACCCTCAACCCTCAACTCTAATCTGTCATCCCTAAACCCTAAATGCTATCCCTATTCCTAAACCCTTAATGGGCTCGATACTATACCTTAAACTGTAATCCCTTATCCCTAAACCCTCCAACCCTATCCCTAATCCTTATATCCTCGACACTCTACTTTAACCCTAATCCCTCGACCCTCAACCCTATCCTAAAACCCTCAACCCTCAAACCTCAATGTACTCAACCCTCAACGTCAAACCCTAATCCCTCAACCCTTAACTCTGATCCCTCAACCCTCAACCATATCCCTAAACCCTCAACACTCAACGTCAAACCCTAATCCCTCAACCCTTAACTCTAATCCCTCAACCCTAAACCCTATCCCTAAACCCTCAACACTATACCTTAAACCCTAATCCCTCAACCCTAAACCCTATCCCTAAGCCCTAATCCATCAACTCTCAACCCTAATCCATCAACCCTCAACCCTAATCCCTCATCCCTAAACCCTAAACACTATCCCTTCTCCTAAACCCTCAACAGGCTCGATACTATCCCTCAACCCTTAACCCTTAAAACTTGAACCTTTAAAACCTATCCCTACACCCTCGACACTCGACACTATATCTTAAACCCTAATCCCTTAACCCTCATCCCTAAAGCCTCAACCCTAAATCCTTAAACCTTCAACCCTAAACCCTATCCCTAATCCCTCTACCCTCAACATTCTACTTTAACCCTAATCCCTTGACCATCAACCCTATCCCTGGGTAAGTGCAAGAAGATGGGGGGCCAAAAAGGGGTCTTAAGTGGCCACTTTTTTTCTAAAATCAGGAAATACTGGCCTTGGATGAGAAATTGAGCATAGTTACACTCAAAATTTAGAGATGCAACCAAAACAATGTTTGTAGTGCTCTGAGTCTAGTTTCTAAACTACTATTTTGTTTTGAAAATGGCATAGATTAAGGGGTTCAAAAGAAGGAGCCACAGAAATTGGTGTTGTTTCTATCAAAAAAACATAACATAGCATGTTTTGTGGCTTCCTCAAAAGGTCAACTTTTTTTTGGTATTTTTAAAATCGCTTCAGTGAGAAATTAGCTAATAGCATGTAGTTTATGCCCGATTTTTCTGATAATTTTTTGATGAATATTTGATTTTTTACTAATTTTCAAAGTGGACACATCCTAAAAAATAGAATTTTGGCCGTGCTACCCCTATAAAATTTGAAAACTAATTGAAAATCATTTTTTTCTTTTTTTAATATTTGTAGAATGGAGTTTACTTTCTAAATATGTAATTTTTTTGAAATTTGAATGAATAGTTAATTTACAATGAAAAAAAGACCAAACAGTGGTTTTTGCCTAAAAATGGACACAGAAACAAAAGAAATTAAAGATGAAAGGCTTAACATTGTCAAAATGTGAAAAAAATCACATCGTCAAATAGCTATGAGAAAGCCTAACATTACCCAAGTGTTTGATTTGTTCGACCTTGAAACATGTGCAAATCTGAGGGTTAGCATGAATGAAATTATGTGAAATCTTGAAGAATATGGAAAAACACATCTGTGACTGTTCATATGGCAGTCCAAGCCTTTGGGTTGGAAATCCAAAGCAAATCCCAAGCCCAAGGATTGGGATTCCCAAAGAAATACATAACGCGAGCGCATTATAACGCGCTCGCATTATTTTTTGCTTTGCATTTTTCCTTTCCCGCAAGTCTATTGTTTGTCATGTTTGACATAACGCAAGCGCATTATAACGTGCTTGCATTATGTTCCCCTTAAATTTTTTTACGTTCAAGGCTATTAATCATGAGGGTTAAGGGATAAGGGTTTAGCGTTTAAGGTATAGTATCGAGCCCATTGAGGGTCTAGGAATAGGAATAGCGTTGAGGGTTTAGGGATGAGGGATTAGAGTTGAGGGATGATAGATTAGGGTTGAGGGATTAGGGTTTAGGGATAAGGTTTAGGGTTAGGGTTGAGGGATTAGGGTTTAAGGTATAGTGTTGAGGGTTTAGGGATAGGGTTTAAGGTTGAGGGATTAGAGTGAAGGGTTGAGGGATTAGGATTTGATGTTGAGGGTTTAGGGTTTAGAGTTTAGGGATAGGGTTGAGGGTCGAGGGATCAGAGTTAAGGGTTGAGGGATTAGGGTTTGACGTTGAGGGTTGAGGGTTGAGGTTCAAAGGTCAAGGGTTTAGGGATAGGGTTGAGGGTTAAGGGATTAGGGTTAAAGTAGAGTGTGGAGGGTGTAAGGATTAGGGATAGGGTTGGAGGGTTTAGGGATAAGGGATTAGGGTTTAAGGTATAGTATCGAGTTTGTTGAGGGTTTAGGAATAGGGATAGCATTTAGGGTTTAGGGATGAGGGATTAGAGTTGAGGGATGATGGATTAGGGTTGAGGGTTGAGGGATTATGGTTTAGGGATAAGGTTTAGGGTTGAGGGTTGAGGGATTAGGGTTTAAGGTATAGTGTTGAGGGTTTAGGATTAGGGTTTAGGGTTGACGGATTAGCATTTAATGTCGAGGTTAGGGTTAGAGTGTTGAGGGTAGAGGGATTAGGGATAGGGTTTAGGGTTGAAGGTTTAAGGATTGAGGGTTGAGGCTTTAGGGATGAGGGTCTAAGGCTTAAGATATAGTGTCAAGTGTTGAGGGTGTAGGGATAGGGTTTAAGTTTTAAGGGTTAAGGGTTGAGGGATAGGGATTAGGGTTTAAGGTATAGTGTTGAGGGTTGATGGTTTAGGGATAGGGTTTAGGTTTGAGAGATTAGGGTTTAGGGTTGATGAATTAGGGTTTAATGTTGAGTGTTGAGGGTTGAGGTTGAGCGATAGGGTTAATGGTTAAGGGATTAGGGTTAAATAAGAGTGTCGAGGGTAGAGGGATTAGGGTTTAAGGTCTAGTATCGAGCCTATTGAGGGTCTAGGAATAGGGATAGCATTTAGGGTTTAGGGATGAGGGATTAGAGTTGAGGGATGACAGATGACAAATTAGGGTTGAGGGTTGAGGGATTAGGGTTTAGGGACAAGGTTTAGGGTTAGGGTTGAGGGATTAGGGTTTAAGGTATAGTGTTGAGGGTTTAGGGATAGGGTTTAGGGTCGAGGGATTAGAGTGAAGGGTTGAGGGATTAGGATTTGACGTTGAGGGTTGAGGGTTGAGGGTTTAGGGTTTAGGGATAGAGGTGAGGGTCAAGGGATCAGAGTTAAGGGTTGAGGGATTAGGGTTTGACATTGAGGGTTGAGGGTTGAGGTTTGAGGGTCAAGGGTTTAGGGATAGGGTTGAGGGTCGAGGGATTAGGGTTAAAGTAGAGTGTGGAGGGTATAAGGATTAGGGATAGGGTTGGAGGGTTTAGGGATAAGGGATTAGGGTTTAAGGTATAGTATCAAGTCTGTTGAGGGTGTAGGAATAGGGATAACATTTAGGGTTTAGGGATGAGGGATTAGAGTTGAGGGATGACAGATTAGGGTTGAGCATTGAGGGATTAGGGTTTAGGGATAAGGTTTAGGGTTGAGGGCTGAGGGATTAGGGTTTAAGGTATAGTGTTGAGGGTTTAGGGATAGGGTTTAGGGTTGAGGGATTAGAGTGAAGGGTTGAGGGATTAGGATTTGACATTGAGGGTTGAGGGTTTAGGGTTTAGGGTTTAGGGATAGGGTTGAGGGTTGAGGGATTAGAGTTAAGGGTTAAGGGATTAGGGTTTGATGTTGAGGGTTGAGGGTTGAGGTTCGAGGGTCAAGGGTTTAGGGATAGGGTTGAGGGTCGAGGGATTAGGGTTAAAGTAGAGTGTGGAGGGTATAAGGATTAGGGATAGGGTTGGAGGGTTTAGGGATAAGAGATTAGGGTTTAAGGTATAGTATTGAGTCTGTTGAGGTTTTAGGGATGAGGGATTAGAGTTGAGGAATGACAGATTAGGGTTGAGGGATTAGGGTTTATAGATAAGGTTTAGGGTTGAGGGTTGAGGGATTAGGGTTTAAGGTATAGTGTTGAGGGTTTAGGGATAGGGTTTAGGGATGAGGGATTAGAGTGAAGGGTTGAGGGATTAGGATTTGATGTTGAGGGTTGAGGGTTTAGGGATAGGGTTGAGGGTCGAGGGATCAGAGTTAAGGGTTGAGGGATTAGGGTTTGACGTCGAGGGTTGAGGGTTGAGGTTCGAGGGTCAAGGGTTTAGGGATAGGGTTGAGGTTCGAGGGATTAGGGTTAAAGTAGAGTGTGGAGGGTATAAGGATTAGGGATAGGGTTGGAGGCTTTAGGGATAAGGGATTAGGGTTTAAGGTATAGTATCGAGTCTGTTGAGGGTTTAGGAATAGGGATAGCATTTAGGGTTTAGGGATGAGGGATTAGAGTTGAGGGATGACGGATTAGGGTTGAGGGTTGAGGGATTAGGGTTTGGGGATAAGGTTTAGGGTTGAGGGCTGAGGGATTAGGGTTTAAGGTATAGTGTTGAGGGTTTAGGGATAGGGTTTAGGGTTGAGGGATTAGAGTGAAGGGTTAAGGGATTAGGATTTGACATTGAGGGTTGAGGGTTTAGGGTTTAGGGATAGGGTTGAGGTTCGAGGGATTAGAGTTAAGGGTTGAGGGATTAGGGTTTGACGTTGAGGGTTAAGGGTTGAGGTTCGAGGGTCAAGGGTTTAGGGATAGGGTTGAGGGTCAAGGGATTAGGGTTAAAGTAGAGTGTGGAGGGTGTAAGGATTAGGGATAAGGGATTAGGGTTTAAGGTATAGTATCGAGTCTGTTGAGGGTTTAGGAATAGGGATAGCATTTAGGGTTTAGGGATGAGGGATTAGAGTTGAGGGATGATGGATTAGGGTTGAGGGTTGAGCGTTGAGGGATTAGGGTTTAAGGTATAGTGTTGAGGGTTGAGGGATTAGGGTTTAAGGTATAGTGTTGAGGGTTGAGGGTTTAGGATTAGTGTTTAGGGTTGACTAATTAGCATTTAATGTCAAGGTTAGGGTTAGAGTGTCGAGGGTAGAGGGATTAGGGATAGGGTTTAGGGTTGAAGGTTTAAGGATTGAGGGTTGAGGCTTTAGGGATGGGGATTTAAGGCTTAAGATATAGTGTCAAGTGTTGAGGGTGTAGGGATAGGGTTTAAGTTTTAAGGGTTAAGGGTTGAGGGATAGGGATTAGGGTTTAAGGTATAGTGTTGAGGGTTGATGGTTTAGGGATAGGGTTTAGGTTTAAGGGATTAGGGTTTAGGGTTGATGAATTAGGGTTTAATGTTGGGGGTTGAGGGTTGAGGGTTGAGGGTTGAGGTTGAGGGATAGGGTTAATGGTCAAGGGATTAGGGTTAAATAAGAGTGTCGAGGGTAGAGGGATTAGGGTTTAAGGTATAGTATCAAGCCTATTGAGGGTCTAGGAATAGGGATAGTGTTTAGGGTTTAGGGATGAGGGATTAGAGTTGAGGGATGACGGATTAGGGTTGAGGGTTGAGGGATTAGGGTTTAGGGACAAGGTTTAGGGTTAGGGTTGAGGGATTAGGGTTTAAGGTATAGTGTTGAGGGTTTAGGGATATGGTTTAGGGTTGAGGGATTAGAGTGAAGGGTTGAGGGACTAGGATTTGATGTTGAGGGTTGAGGGTTGAGGGTTTAGGGATAGGGTTGAGGGTCGAGGGATCAGAGTTAAGGGTTGAGGGATTAGGGCTTGACGTTAAGGGTTGAGTGTTGAGGTTCGAGGGTCAAGGGTTTAGGGATAGGGTTGAGGGTCGAGGGATTAGGGTTAAAGTAGAGTGTGGAGGGTATAAGGATTAGGGATAGGGTTGGAGGGTTTAGGGATAAGGGATTAGGGTTTAAGGTATAGTATTGAGTCTATTGAGGGTTTAGGAATAGGGATAGCATTTAGGGTTTAGGGATGAGGGATTAGAGTTGAGGGATGAGGGATTAGGGTTGAGGGATTAGGGTTTATAGATAAGGTTTAGGGTTGAGGGCTGAGGGATTAGGGTTTAAGGTATAGTGTTGAGGGTTTAGGGTTGAGGGATTAGAGTGAAGGGTTGAGGGATTAGGATTTGATGTTTAGGGTTGAGGGTTGAGGGATAGGGTTGAGGGTCGAGGGATCAGAGTTAAGGGTTGAGGGATTAGGGTTTGACGTCGAGGGTTGAGGGTTGAGGTTCAAGGGTCAAGGGTTTAGGGATAGGGTTGAGGGTCAAGGGATTAGGGTTAAAGTAGAGTGTGGAGGGTATAAGGATTAGGGATAGGGTTGGAGGGTTTAGGGATAAGGAATTAGGGTTTAAGGTATAGTATCGAGTCTGTTGAGGGTTTAGGAATAGGGATAGCATTTAGGGTTTGGGGATGAGGGATTAGAGTTGAGGGGTGATGGATTAGGGTTGAGGTTTGAGGGATTAGGGTTTAGGGATAAGGTTTAGGGTTGAGGGTTGAGGGATTAGGGTTTAAGGTATAGTGTTGAGGGTTTAGAGATAGGGTTTAGGGTTTACAGATTAGGGTTTAGGGTTATGGGCATTTTCTATCAAGAACTTGATTATGAGGGCTTACCCCTTCATTGTTATGCCTATCATATGGCAGAGCATCTAGCAAGCTCTTGCAGGAAAGAGATGTGATCAATGCAAAGGATGTGATCAATCTATATCAGGACAAAATGTGAGTGCGTTATAACGCGCTCGCGTTTTGTCTTGCTATTGAAACAGTAAAAAAATGTTGACCCCCATGATCCAGTCCCACATGCTCTGTTTTCTTACTGATTCTGCGCATGCTCTGACAAAAAAGAATTGCTTTCATGTTATTGGGAAGTTCACATGCACATTTGACACATTGTACCACCTTTGCATGATCTTTCCACCACCTTTTCTACTTTGCCAACTTGAGAAGGAGGAAATAACATAGTTTTCACACCAAGTTTGATATATATCTATTCAAGTTTCAATTTTTGTAGTGTTGCAATGTTAATTGTGATTCAATTTTAGGAATTTAACATTATAGATTGGTTAATAGTATTGTTGTTAGTAATGATATTTGAGTGTTATTCAATTTAACATTGAAAAGGAAACAAGTGGTGAAAAACTCAAATTGTTGAGGAGTTTGATGCAAGAAGATAAAAACATTATATAATTGGGTACTCTCTCCATTCTGTTAGGTCTCAAAAATGTAGGTTGCCAATCCTAAGAGGATGCCAAGCTCTATGTTTAAACTGGCAACATTTCTGAACTAACTTGACGAAATCAACCTTTAAGGTTTGATGATTTCCTTCGCTTTAGGTCCTACTACACCTAGGCGGGTAAACCTTGGAAAATTAAAGCAGATTGAATGTGAATGTGTGGACTAATCAAATCTATCTACAATGGCATAAGATGTAGGATAGATGAAATGCTTGCTAAATAGTTTTATGTATGATGTCTAATGAGTGATTGGTAGAAATTGTATAAGCAATATCAAGTTAAAAGGTTTTAAGTATTGAGTAAAATAAGACTAGTGCCTTGTTGGGTAACAGAGTCAATTTGAAGGACCAGGACTAATGGTCTCCTAATGGTAATAATTCTAGTTGTCTGGCACGGTTTTAGTTTATAACTTGTATAAACGTGCAAGTAAATGACTGACAAACTCTTCTTGATTATCCAACCAAATAGAATCAGATATCTTATAATTCACTAGAAGGTATTTTAATCCTTACTTGAAGGAACCAAATGAAATGAATAGACAAGATTAACAGATAATATTTTACTGGAGACAGAATGGCAATCTAATTGTATGGCCCTACTTAGTAATCCAAACTTATTACTTCCAGGCTACTGTAACTAAATCAGAAGGGTTTAATTCCTCAAATGGACACCAACCTATTTAATCACACAGATACAACAAACGTGTATTGAAAGATTAAATATATACTTGATACATTAATCTGAATATCAAGGAAATGCAGAAATGGAGACAGCCACACAATTGAATAATTTTAACAAACAACTAATACCAAAGTAGAACCACTGAACCAGAGAACTTCAAATTTCTTCTTCAAATAAAATATGCAACATAGTCATCTTGAAACATTGTATATATAAGGTATATGAATATATTCTACTGCTGATGATCTCTCAGCATCGATTGTTTGGACTTATATAGATATTTCTATGAAGAGACATAACTCTTCAATGAGTTTTTTGGGAACTTAACAAACATTAACAACTATGACATAATCATGATTAGGCTTTATTTAGCCACAAGTAAACTTTAGCCAAGTAAACCAAGTAATCCTGCTCATGATGAGAATCAATAAGGTCAACAACACTTCTGGTAATTATATCAAGTGTGATCATGCTTTCCAATTGTTTGCAAACTTCTCTAGATGCAGAGGCTTTGTCTTTCAGAGCTCCTGTGGCTTTGTGTAATATAATTTGACAATCAATAATCCATTCTTCCTTGCTCTTTACCTCTCTGTTATCTTTAAATATCCTGGGCACTCCTGTGTTTGAGGCATCATTTCCTTCCTTAGCATCAGCTTTAAGTTTGTCATAATAATTTTGGTGCTGTTTGAGAAATGCTCTCGCATCAGAGATATCTGTACTATCAGTAGCACTTCTGTTTTGTAACTCAATCAATTTCTCTTGTATTCTCTTTTCAAGTCTTTCATGTTCTTTAACTGCTTTATGATTCTCTGAGTAATTATCCCAAAACTGGTTTAACCACCGCACCATGTTTGCATACCTGCTTTGTAGTATTGTAACAAATGCATCTATCTGAATTTGTGTGGCCTGGTCAGGGGATAATACTTGAATGCCTTGTGAGCTCTCACCTTGAGTTATTCTTTTTGTGGATTGGCCAAAAGTGCTCTTAACATCATCCTTCAAGTAATCATTTTCTTTTGTCAATCTTTCACAATTCAATTTGTATGCATCTCTTTCTTTGATCAACATTTGAGCTTGTGCTTTATTCAATTTTGCAACATTGATGCCAATGTCTGTAGTAATTATAGGGTTGAAAGTCATAACATGGCCAAAAGTCTTTTCAGTATCTATGATGGCCATCTTCTTATGGGGAGGGTATAACGCCCATATCATCAAGGAATTTTCATCATTATTGTATCTTGTTCCCATATATACTTCATTAACTCCTTCTGGAGTAAGCTTATACTTATCATTAGCATTATTCAGAAAACTATCAAAAACCAAAGCAGAATTTAAATCTAGACCAGGAAAAATTATAACCCCTGCATCCTTGAGCAACTGTCTACCCTTGCTTGGTGTCATGTCTTGCATTTCTTTATCTACTATTTCCTTCAGCATATCTAATAACTGTTTTTCATTATCAGCAGAAACATCATCTACTGACTCTCTGATCTCTTTTCCTTTGTATTTATACAAAAATGATTTAAATTCTTTTGCTTGAATAAATTTATCATCTGAAATGAAAGAATCATAGGCTGTTTGGCGTGGATCCTCATCGGTAGACCCCTCCTCATCATGCAGCATAACTGGAGGCTGATATTGTTGCATTTTCCTTTTGGACATTTCCATTGTTTTATCTTGTGGCTGCTCTTGTTCTGTTAGTTCTTCATCTTCAGAGGATACCACTTCAATCTCTGCTAACTACTTTTTCTTTTCACTTAAATCCCTGTTATATTTTTCTACCACCAATTCGACTTCTACTTCTTCTAAATTTCTAATGACATCATCATGTGGATAATGTATGTGCATGTATCCACTGAGATTTTGTTTTCTTCTTGCAGAGTCAATAAAACCTTCAGGGTCAAATCCTTTCCTAGCCTTAGCAGTCATCATATTATAATGCATTAATTTATCCAAAATGAGATTGTAACCTTCTTTTGAAACCACAGTAAAATCTCCAAAACATAAGGTGCTGTGCATAAATGATTGTTTATCATGTGAACTTAGATGCATCACATTTGAACAATGCATTTGCCTAATTATCTCCAAATATGCAAGTCTGTCAGGGACAGTCTTGGGCAATATGAATGGAGTATCCTCAAATCCATAAACTCTGATCATAGTAGCATCCTCAAAGCAATACCAGTCTCCCCAATTATGAGTGACAATAGGGGGGTCACCAAAATCTTTTGGTCTGAGGAACCTTTTTATTTCAGTTGAAATTGAATATTCACAGGGGTGGTTGAAATATCTATACAACACTTTCACACAGTGCTCTTCAAATTGAGCATAGCTAGAGTGGGCATATCTACTATCCCATACTCTGGTCCACATTTGTATGGGTATCTTTTCCCCTTTCTTATCTGCAGCAACAATTCGAAACTCACTTGGCCACAACCCTACTTCCTGGCCGTAATATAACACCATGTGCATAAGCATTGAGTAATGCTCAAAAGAGCATGCTGGAGCACTGTTTTTTATTGCAGACAGACCAGAGTCCATTCTATTAGCAATATAAGCAGTATAATCAAACTACCTTGCATTATGACACTGAATGTCAGAAGCTATGACCATTAGAGGAATAGTCATGAACTCGGGGACCTCTGAACCTTGGCCTACAGAAAAATAGGTATACTGTATGTATGGTTCAAATATAGCCACATGAAAAGGAGGGCCATCATTTTTAGTTAAGGGCATCACTTCTCCTTCTACCCTGGGCCTATGAATGGGCAACCTCCATCCATTGTAAGTTGTATCCATTCTCCAATACTCTTTATCCAGATCTTCATAAATAATAGGGACAGTGCATAAATCATCTAAATCAAAAACCTCACAAATAGCATTTTTTGACAAATGCACAATTGGTTCTCCCTGTGGGTTGTAGATGGCTTTCAGGCTTGAATTGTAATGTCTGGCAAGCAGTAGGAGGAGTTCCACATTCAGGAATACATTGGGCACAACCAGTTTTCCCAAATTCAAGTGCCATGGGTTTGACACAGGAGCATTACTAAACCTTCTATTATAATGAAATCTGAAAAGCTCATATCCCCAGATTGGGGTCCAGATATCTCCCAGGCGTTTATGTTTATCTTCCAATTTTTCCACTTCTGCCCTGAGTTGGGCAGACCTCCTGGCCTTGGGAGTTGACCCAGGCAATTGGTCAATTAAGTCCTGATTGAGTTTTCTATCTTTCATTTTCTCCTCAGGGGTTTGTTCAGTTTTTTGTTTTTTAGGCTTACTGGTTTCCCCTTGTAACTTTCTTCCTTTTCCCTTTCCCGGAGTTTCCATTTTAAAACTTTGGTAGAAAATTTAAATACAGGCTATACAGTGGTTTGTGTATGTGTACCTGTCGTTCGGTGGCTGGAATCAGAATCCTCTGCTTTTGCCTTAAGAATTCCTCTGTATTCTCTTCTCAGACAGTTTTTTGCAATTATAATGATCGTAGAAATTTCGTAGCCGTTTGCATTTAATTATCTGATCAATTCAATGTTCATCACTGTGAAGTGTCACATCGCTATAACTCTTCTTATCGGTGTGATTTTTAAAATGTCTGGGTGACCTTAATGCTTTTATGGCGCGAACAATCAATCGGTGTGACCATCGGCATAACCTGTTTCATCGCCGTGTGATTTAGATTTCCTTCCGATGTAATGAATCTTACCGATATAATTTGTTTATTGGGGTGATTAATACCATCGGGATAACATAATTACGTTTCCCTGAGCTTTGTTGTCTCACCGATAGTCATTTTACTTTGGATCGGAATGACTGCTTTAGTGTCTTGCCGCTAGAATATCAACATGCATGAATTTATTCCCATCAGAATGAAATATACTATCGGGATAGCTTTCAAAAGATAACCCGATCCACATCATCTCGCCGATGGTCCTTCCATATTCTTCATTGGACAGAGTATGTTAAAGTGTCACCGACACCTTTTGATCACCGTGACTTGTGAATCAGTGAGACCTAATTCCCTTGTCCCGATATATTAAGTCATCCCGACAGATACTTGTATCGCTGTGAGTCTTTGCCGAAAGCTCTCTTATCGCCAAGACATTGAGTATCGGAGATTTACTTATTTCTTATCCCGATGATTAATTTCTTGCCGATGGCTATTTGCTTCATTGCCCCCGTAGGATGTTCGGTGAAACTCCTACCGAAATACTTTATCGGTATGATATATATCATCGGGGCAGCTTTTGAAGGATCCTCCGATGGTTATCAGTCATACCGATCGGTATGACTTCTTGGTTCTCTTGCCGATATAAGGTCATCGGCATTACTTATTCCATCGGTGACTTTTATAAATCTCTTTCCGATCTCTATTCTCACGCCGATGGTTATTTTCAAATGGTTCCTTATGTATCAGTGTAAGCGACACAACATCTTGCCGATAGATTGACCTTGAAGAAATTTAGCACTGCTCATCTATAGACACCTTGTGAGATACATTAAATTTTTATTATGGTTTTTTGGGATATTTTTCAGGATTTATTCAAATATGATGGAGTGAGAAGATAGTAAAAATTTCAAATTTTTACTGTCCTAACACATTCAACCAGGTAATATAGGGCACATATATGCATCTAATTTCATCTAGTTCAACTAGGTAATGTCATCTTACTTTGTAGTGTTTTTGTAATGTTGACTAATTTCATCTAATTTGCTACACATATCAATGTAGGGCACGTATATGCAGTTATTGCAGATGAAGATAATGAAGAGGCAACAGATTATTACTTATGTCGTTGTGTTGAGGCCAAAAAGAAATTGGAGGCCCCTGTTACAGATGGAGAAAACATTGAATACCCTACAGGCATAGTGGTTATTGCTGGAACATGGCTTAGAAGGTACCCACATAAGAGTGTTAATATTTGGCTATTTTAGGACTTTGACATGCATTGGAAGATTCTTCATTACTCGAACCTTGTCGTGGCATCCAATGTTCATTTGATAAAGTATCGGGGTAGACCTTTAAACAAAATATTGTGGAAGGTGCGTGAGTCTGACCATGAAGCAATACTTGACACAATAAAGAGTAGAGCAGACCCAAATGGTTCATTGGATTAATTTGTAAGTATTCACATTGATTTTGTAAAGTCATGTTACATTGAGTTGTAAGTATGCACATTAATTTGTAAGGTTTATCTTTTTTTTATTTCCTCCTACATTTTTACACATATACACATTTTTACATCATCATGTTATGCATTTTTGGTGTCCTGCTCCTGATGCGACCAAACTCACAACTCACCCTACTTCCTCTAGACACCATTTGACGATCTCTCCAACACTCTGGATCCAGGGCACCCAATCATGATGAAGACCTATATACCATTCTCCCAAGGCGCTCATAATGAATGAAAAGAAGACCAAGGGTGCCCAAGCTTAATAGACTTATTTCTTTCAATTTTGATGATCCAAACTCTTGCAATGCAATATCCACTTTCATGCCTTTAGATCTTCCTTCACATATAGGGTGCCAAATCAAGTTGAAAAATCTACATAAGGGCACCAAAATGGATGAAAGGAGACATGAAATGCGCCTTAGGACTCCATACTAAGGTTTGAGCCATTAAAGTCTCTTGATATTAGGCACTCATGATGATGAAACTTCGAGCTTTTTCCTTTCCTATGCGCTCATCTAAGATGTTTGAATGATAAGGAGCGCCTTGACCTCTATAATGTACATTGGGCACCAAAATTAAGGTGATTTTAAGTCACTTTGAGTCATTTGGGGTCAGTTTGAGTCTTTGAGTCATGTTGCAAAAAAGTGTCAATGTTGTTAAGTTGCACAAAGCAACTTTTGCATTTTTGGTGTCCTGCTCGTGATGTGACCAAACTGACTATTCCAAAGTGTCCGGATGGGTACATTTACACTAGGCATGGTCCTGTTTTTCACCCAAACATGTCAAAATAGTCCGAGCTACATTGTACCGATGATATCCCTGAAGAGTCTAAATTGCAAAAAGGCAGCAATCTTTGATGAGATATTACTCAAAAACCGTGTCACTTAGAAACATTCTATCTAAGGCAACATGATCACGTAAAGTGCCTCTACAATAACCTCTCTTAGTTTTTTATATCTCTGAGGCATTTGCCCGTGGTGAAAGGTTTTCTGCTGCCCCAAAAATCATCAGAAGGAGGCAGTGTAAAGTTACAAAGGGGTGTAACTTTTGTCCTGCTCCTGTTGAGACCAAATTGACTATTCCAACACATCCAGATGGGTACATTTACGCTAGGCATGGTCCTATTTTTCACCCAAACATGTCGAAACAGTCTGAGCTACATTGTACCCATGATATCCGTAAAGAGTCCAAAGTGCAAAAAGGCAACAATCTTTGACAAGATGTTAATCAAAAACTGTGTCACTTAAAAATATTCTGTCTAAGGCAACACGATCATGTAGAGTGCCTCTACAATAACCTCTCTTAGTTTTTTATATCTCTGAGGCATTTGCCCGTGGTGAAAGGTTTTCTGCTGCCCCAAAAATTGTCAGAAGGAGGCAGTGTAAAGTTGCAAAGGGGTGTAACTTTCGTCCTGCTCCTGATGCGACCAAACTAACTATTCTAACACATCCAAATGGTTACATTTACGCTAGGCATGGTTCTATTTTTCACCCAAACATGTCGAAACAGTCTGAGCTACATTGTACCGACGATATCCCTGAAGAGTCCAAAGTGCAAAAAGGCAACAATCTTTGACGAGATGTTACTCAAAAACTGTGTCACTTAGAAACATTCTGTCTAAGGAAACGCGATCACGTAGAGTGCCTCTACAATAACCTCTCTCAGTTTTTATATCTCTGAGGCATTTACCTGTGGTGAAAGGTTTTCTGCTGCCCCAAAAATCGTCAAAAGGAGGCAGTGTAAAGTTGCAAAGGGGTGTAACTTTTATCCTACTCCTGATGTGACCAAACTAGCTATTCCAGCACATCTGTATGGGTACATTTACACTAGGTATGGTCCTATTTTTCACCCAAACATGTCAAAACAATCTGAGCTACATTGTACCAATGATATCCCTAAAGAGTCCAAAGTGCAAAAAGGCAACAATCTTTGACGAGATGTTACTTAAAACTGTGTCACTTAGAAACATTTTGTCTGAGGAAACATGATCATGTAGAGTGCCTCTACAATAACCTCTCTCAGTTTTTTATATCTCTGAGGCATTTGCTCGTGGTGAAAGGTTTTTTGCTGCCCCAAAAATCGTCAGGAGGCAGTGTAAAGTTGCAAAGGGGTGTAACTTTCATCCTGCTCCTGATGCAACCAAACTGACTATTCCAATGCGTCTGAATGGGTACACTTATGCTAGGCATGGTCCTATTTTCCACCCAAACATGTTGAAACAGTCTGAGCTACATTGTACCGACGATATCCCTAAAGAGTCCAAAGTGCAAAAAGGCAGCAATCTTTGACGAGATGTTACTCAAAAACTGTGTCACTTAGAAACATTCTTTCTGAGGCAACCTGATCACATAGAGTGCCTCTACAATAACCTCTCTCAGTTTTTTATATCTCTGAGACATTTTCCCGTGGTGAAAGGTTTTCTGCTGCCCAAAAAAATGTCAGAAGAAGGCAGTCTATTAAGTTAGGATGAAAGCCTATTCACTCTAGGTGCCTGTTGTGACCAAATCACACATCGCCCCATTGCAAATGGGGACCCCCTGCTTTTTTTGAACTCCAGTGTGTTTGACTAAGCTTAGATGATGTCTTGGGGTTATTGCATGATGAGGTCAGTGGTGTTTGAGTTTTAGAGCTCCTTGATGACCTGATCCTGATAGTGGGCGCATAGAGGATAGAATGATTAAGGCGTACTTTGATAATCATTTCACCCTAGGTGAGTGCCTAGGTAGAATTTGGAGTGGAAGTCTCAAATAATACCTTGGATTTTTAGATGCTTATTTTAGCTCAAATCATCATTATCTTGCGCCTAGAGTTGGAGTCTAACTGCCTAGGGAGTCAAGGAGCATTTCATCATCTAGAGAATCCCAAACATGCGCCTTGAACAAGTGATGCTACAAGTGGTGAACAAAATGGGCGCCTTGAAGAATTGAGCCCTCCAAGACATCTTGCAATTGCCTAAAAGTCCAAAATTTACACAAGTGAGTTAAGGCACCATTTTCCATCTCCAAAGCCTCCTTTGAGTGCCTTAACATGGAGTGAATGTTTTAGTCTATGAAAGATTGCGCCTAAAGAATATAACAACCCCTTGAGTCACTAGGATGAACTAAGTTAACAAAATGAACTTCATTGAGGGAGGCGCACTTGTGCATCTAGACAACTCCAGTTTAGCACCCGAGAAAAAGCATGTTTAGATCCATAAGTTTGGGGAGTATTGAGTGAGGTAAGTCTTCATGAGCATATACAATGACTTAAATCCATCAATGATGAAGTAAACACTTATTTGAACTAAGGTGCAATTTCACTCCTCTACAATCATCTTCTGGCGCCTTGAAAGCTAAGTGTTTGAAACTATAATGATTTGTGCCTAGATGAGGAAGTTTCTATAATGAGTTAAAGCCACTTGAACGGAAAGCATGAAGGGAGCATCCAAACTTACCCAAGGAAGCGCCTAGAGGAATTGAAGTTGAGTTTGAAGATAGATGACCTTTCGAGTGCACTTGCCCTTGAGTGACAATTTGATTTGGCACCCTTATGTAAATTTAGATATGATCTAGTGCTTTGATGTTGAGTGGAGTAATCTTGGCACCTTTGTGTGTTATTTTATACCTTGATGAGCGCCTTGGAAGAATGGACGTTTACTCACCCTTGAGCACCTTAGTTCCATAGATTGAGTTTGAAGAGTAATACTCCTCAAAATGCCTTTATGAGAGTGGTGAAACTAAGTAGCATAAGAGATGATAAGTGTAAGAGCTTAGGGACTCAAGGCGCATTGTAGGGTCAAGAACATCAAGTTTGTGCACCTAAGGGGAAAATCAAGCTTCAAACACCTCATCAAATGGTGCCTTGGTAGAGGTGTTGCCAAAAGACCTTAAAATTGAAAATTTGATAAAATAACTCACATTATGAGTTTAGGCGCCTTTCCAAGATCAAGCTTTCATATAGCACCTTGAGTTGTTACTTTCATATTAGTGCCCTAGCATAAAGAAGAAGTCCTCAAATGCACTTTAAGGAGGAAGATTGGTGATGGGAGTAATTATGAGTGCCTTAGAGTGTTTGAAGTGGGAAGTAGTAAAGGATAGTGCTTTGAATGAGTTTGAGCACCTCGAAGAGGATTGAACGCCTTGATAAATCAGAGGATTGAGTGCTTAAGGGATAATAGGATCTTTTGAGACTATTGGTAAGCGTTTGGAATCATTAGAATTTTGAAAATAAGATAAAGACCCTAGGCGCTATCTCCTACTTGGAACATCACACATGGGAACATGGAAACTAGATTGATTGAAGGAATGATACTTTAGCACCTTGAGGGTGAATGAGTCAAAATAACACTAAATTGGCACCTAGTCCAATTGATTGAAATCATCTTGGGTGCATTTTCTTGCTTTAGTTGGGTTAAACTTATTTTGGCACCTTGGTGAGAAGTTCTCTAGATATGAGTTAGAACCATTAAAATAATAAAACTAGCCAAGAAAGAGATAGGCATTTTTATGAAGTTTTTCCTTAATGTTGAGCACCTAGGAGGTAGATTGCTCAAGAGAGGGTTAGATACTCTGTATTTCACTCTATTGTTGAATTGTCTAAAAACAATGGAAGCATAGAATTATCAACTTTTGAACCTTTGAACTCACTATTGGCGAGACAACATACCATCGGCGAGCTTAAAATTTGATCGGCCGATAGGCCGATGCCACCATGACTCCGTTTGATTTCACTTTTGACAAACATCCCATCATTGACTCTTATTGGTCAGACAGACCACTATCGATGACTTTATATCCTTTCACACTGATGTCTTTGTCACTCCGATACAAGACTCTAAGTCCCTCACCTATCGGTAGGAGTTAATACCATCGGCACACTAAAAAACTCTTCTGCCAACACACCAATCTCACAAACGACAACCTTCAAACCACACCCATCGGTGAGACTCCAAACATCGGTGAACTCTAATCTCATTGGGCCGATACACTGATGGATTTTGACTGTCAGTGTGACCCCTTCATCAGCGAATCTCTCAACTGCTCTTCTGATGCATAGATGGGATTATCTTCCGATACACCGATGTCTTCAACTTCGGACCACACTCATCGATAAGATAGACCACTATCGGCGAAGCCTAACCAAGGTCTGTCGATATGCCGATACAACCAACTCTTGATGTCGATACAAGGTTCTTTTGTAGGCAAAGGGCGCCTATGCTTATGGGGCTCAATTTGATGTATTTATTGAAAGCTCAAGGTGAATTGATGCTTATTGAAAATGCCACTTAGTCCTTCATTTGCATTATAGGTGCCATTTCCTATTGACTTATATACTCCTCCTCATGCTAGGGTGCCATAATGAAGTGGTTTAGACAATAGGTGCACTTCACTTACCAGATGCTTGTTCTCCTTCCACCTTAGGTGCACTTTTATGGTGGAACAGGTGTCAATGGGTGCCTTGTCTTAAATGAATGCTCTCTAAGTTGGGTGCCCTTTTGAGGCTTTATGAGTTGCAAATTGCACCTTAACCCTTCATGCTTGTTGCTCAATGTTTGAATGTTTAAGAAAGTCTCCTTTAGGTGCTCATCTTAATGACTTTTTCTCAAGGCGCAATCATCCTAATGACTTGGATATTCATCCTAGTGTTTTAGGATATCAGGCTACTAGACTTAGTCATTTTCAGGATCTCAAACATAAAGAATAACATGATGATTCATTTGTTTGTATTGCATATAGTTGACATTCTATGCTACTCATAAAGAATATTAATATTTTCTGTTCAACATGATGATTCATTTTTTTTTTAAATACAACTTTTATCTTTTAGTTCTAAAATGAGGTTTAGGTGATACTTGAATAACAATAGCTAGCTTATTCGATCAACAAACATCCTATGTAATACAATTGGACTTTAAATATTTGAAGTAACCATCTACAAATATCCATTCAAACGTGGATTTATAATGCAAGTATGGATGCCATCAATAAAAAAGATTTGTATTAACCAAATATCCATATAGGCATACATCAATATCTATTGATATAAGTATAACATATATACAAAATAGCCATATAGGCTTACAAGAATGCCATATAGGCATACAATGTAACTATGTACAATACAAAATATATGTCCACAAATGCCATATGGGCATACAACAAAGGAACATAATAAAAATTCATTCCCCTCTGGCTAGTGAAGAGAATAAATCACGAGCAGCCTTTGATCTTATAGGGGATGGAGACGCACATGTGGGTGGTCTACTATGAACCCGAGGGCTACTCCTCCTATTTAGGTCTTCCTGCATCTTTACCTGTTACAATAAAAAGTATAGACATTAATATATAGAAATTACATGTTATAAAAAATGAAACATTTAACAAAATAATCACTTACCACTAACATATAATTTGTCTCCTCGCTTGCCTTAGTAGCAGGAATAGGCCTTGGTGATGTCATGTCCTATAGAAACATTCCAGATAGAAATTAAACTTCAAATCAATAATCTTTTGATTTTTCAAAAATAGACAACTATAACAATGAATGTAAATTGAAATTTACTAATCTACCTCATACCCCTGTCAATGCCATGGAGCTATGAATCGTAGAGGCCACACCCTACTCCATTGCCCTATGAACATGGGGAGGTGTCTCCGCAGCCTGCATCATCTGGAAATAAAACAACATTATTCAATTACGAAAACTATAATAGTGATGCAAATCATGGCTCCTAACATACACACACGTTCATCTAAACATGGAAGTACACACAATAAAGCACACAAGTCACATACAAAAATTTAGTAAGTATAATTCATTCATTAAACTATTTATTTTATTACCTCCATGAAGCTTTGAAGTCCACCACTACTGGCAGATGTTGCCGTGAAATCTACAGTATTAACCTATTCAACATCCAAAATCAGATATTAGAATACCATTCATATAACGATGCTATTCACATGTAATATTTATAATTGTTTACTAGTTACATACCTCGACAGTAGATGATCTAGTGTAAAATGCAAGTGGAGAACCACTGAAAACTGCATCGACGCTATGACCCTGAAATTTCATTAAAATCATCAATTTAAATTAGTTAATCTTGCATTTCAAAAATGAAATTTAATAAATTAAATTCAATAAACTTGCTAATATTTACCTGAGTATCAAGGCCGAAAGTCTCACTCAGGAGGGTATCTATCATCACCATCTGCTTAGCTGCAGATGTAGCTTGTGCACCTGTGTCCTGACTATCCATGGGGTCATAACCACAGGCTGACCCGCAAGTCTGACAAGTATGGGGTGGGACCCTACTCCTTGCACTATCTCCCAACCCACTCTGTGTTGCAGGACCGGCATGCTCTATGATGCTCTGGGTCAAGGCAGTAATGGACTAAAGTGTATCGACCTCAACACTCTCCTTCACAATGGAAGGGATAGAAACATGCTCGTGGGCTGGTCTGTTGATTACTCATCTCACTACTCGCTGTGGGTCAAGACGTGCCCCTGGTCTATCTTGTGCTGACCCCCCACCTCTACCCTAGAAGTCCCGCATATCAAAATAGTTTGGCACTTTATTGAGGACAAACTCGTAGTAGAGTTTCCTCAAAAAGTATTGCGGGACCTCATTATTATTGCATGGAGGATGGTCAAAAACCATCCACCACCTTTGCCCAAAATTGTCCCCTATCGCTTGGTTGTTGCACCAATGGATAGGGAACCTATTGTATGTAATGGGTGGAGGTTGATTTGTTTGTGGGTTTGTGAAAATGGAACACAAGTCTAATTTTCTGATTTGTAATTTTTTCACATCTTGGTATGACAGCTTGTCTGCATAATAATCTCTAAACTCTCTCCTCTTATCCATCCAACTAGTTATTTGCTTGCTAATTGAATCTACATTTGATAACATAGATTCAAGAGATTCAGCAAGTGTGGACCTATGCAAGGTTGAAGTGGAAGGATCTTTCAACCTTGCAATTATATCTTCAATTTCTTTTTTGTTGTTTTCAATTCACCCCATTATATTTTCTTGTGTTCCAGGGGCATGTCAAGGAATGGATGGAGGAGGTTGTTGTTCTGTAGGTATTTCCTCAGGATTTTGTAGATTTTGAGGAGGAGGAGGAGGTGCATTAACATTTCTTGACAATTAACGAAATATACATAAAAAATGAACTAAAACCTACCTATTTAGAAATAAATTTAAACAAAAAAACAAATATAACTCACTCCTTTGGCGTGCTTGACAACGTGGTGGCATTTTGGTGATGGATCGATAAGGTTTTTGTTTTGAATGGAGTTTTGCAAAATGTGAGCGTGCTTTCTAGGGTTTGCAAGCTGCGGGCATAGAGGAGAAGAAAGAAAGAAATGAAATAACTTAATTTTTTTTGAAATTAATTTGGCCATTTTTTGGCCCCCCATCTTCTTGCACTTACCCCCTAAACCCTCAACCCTCAACTGTCAACCCTTAACCCTCAACCCTCAACTCTCAAAATTAAACCCTAATTCATCAACCCTAAACCCTAATCCCTCAAACCTAAACCCTATCCCTAAACCATCAACCCTCAACACTATACCTTAAACCCTAATCCCTATCCTTCAACCCTTAACCCTTAAAACCTAAACCCTATCCCTACACCCTCAACACTCGACACTATATCTTAAGCCTTAAACCCTCATCCCTAAAGCCTCAACCCTCAATCCTTAGACCTTCAAACCTAAACCCTATCCCTAATCCCTCTACCCTCGACACTCTAACCCTAACCTCAACATTAAACACTAATCTGTCAACCCTCAACCCTATCCCCAAACCCTCAACCCTCAACGCTATACCTTAAACCCTAATCCATCAACCCTAAAACCTAATCCCTCAACCCTCAACCCTAAACACTATCAATAAACCCTCAACCCTTGACACTCTACCTTAAACCCTAATCCCTCAACCCTCAACCCTAATCCCTCATCCCTAAACCCTAAATGCTATCCCTATTCCTAAACCCTCAACCCTCGACACTATACCTTAAACCCTAATCCTGTATCCCTAAACCCTAAACCCTATCCCTCAACCCTTAACCCTTAAAACTTAAACCCTAAAACCTATCCATAAACCCTCGATGCTCAACACTATATCTTAAACCCTAATCCCTTAACCCTCAGCCCTAAAGCCTCAACCCTCAATCATTAAACCTTTAACCCTAAACCCTATCCCTAATCCCTCTACCCTCAACACTCTACTTTAACCCTAATCCCTTGACCATCAACCCTATCCCTAAACCCTCAACCCTCAACCCTCAACTCTCAACATTAAACCCTAATCCTAAACCCTCAACCCTTAAAAATATACCTTAAACCCTAATCCATCAACCCTAAACCATAATCCCTCAACCCTAAACCCTATCCCTAAACCCTCAACCCTCAACACTATTCCTTAAACCCTAATCCCTTAACTCTAAACCCTAATCCCTCAACCCTAAACCCTAAACCCTATCCTTAAACACTCAACCCTTAGCAAGTTATACCTTAAACCTTAATCCCTCAACCCTCAACCCTCAACATTAATCCCTCATCCCTAAACCATAAATGCTATCCCTATTCGTAAACCCTGAACCCAAGACACTATACCTTAAACCCTAATCCCTTACCCCTAAACCTTAAACCCTATCCCTCAACCCTTAATTCTTAAACCTTAAACCCTTAATCCTTAAACCTTAAACCCTAAAACCTATCCCTAAACCCTCAACCCTATACCCTCAACAATATACTTAAGCCCTAATACCTCAATCATCAACCCTATACCTTAAACCTGAAGCCTACACCCTCAAACCCTCATCCCTAGACCATATGACCTCACCCTTATATCCCAAACCTTGAATATTGTACCTCAACCCTATACTTAAATTAAACCTAAACCATATGTGCTCTCAACCCAAGTCACCTTATGCCTTATATACCCTCAATCCATATCGTAAACCCTAAACCCTAATCCCCGCACCTTACACACTTAATCTTATACACTCGACAACCTAAATATTAACCCTCAACTATAACCCTCAATCCTCTACCCTCTACCTATTACTTAAGCCCTAATCCCTCAACCCTCAACACTCAAAATTATACAGGCTCAGGTCCTTATATACACTAAACCCAAAACACTTACATACATACATGCATACATACAAACATGTTAGATTTCGAGCAAACAACTAAGAGGGGGGGTGAATTAGTTGTCCAAAACTTTCTTCCAATTAAACACTTAAATCCACTTTGTAATTTAGTAGCATAATAATAAATCAATCATGGAAACATAATGCATTAAATCTAGAGCTGAAACACATTAATACACAAGACACCAAGATTTTGACGTGGAAAACTTGGTTAAGTGAAAAACCATGGGGTGATTAACCCAAGATTGTATTCTCTGTTAGAAGAATAGAAAGAACAAAATGGCACATGCCAATTAGGGCTCACTACCTGAGGACACTGCTCACAAGAGGCTCACTGCCTATAGGAGACACATTGTCTACAAAATATAAGTATTACATACTCGAACTGAAGAATAGGATCTTCACCATGCTTGATTCAGTTCCATTTAAGCCCAATACTTTTGCTCTACCTTTCACTCTCCTCCTCGCTACCACACTCTCATCTCCACAAGACTCCTTTGAAATGGCTTACAATTCCTTTTCTATACAAGACATCAACTTAGGGATAATCATCCAAGTCGGCATACATTACAGAGCAAAAACATAAATACAACATGACTAATTACAAAAAGACTTTATACATATCAACACATTGTCAGCCACACAGATTTGAGACTTCAATCTTCATTTAGGAACATGCCAATCCTCACATAACATATTCAAAATCATCCACAAGATGTGTAACTCATCCAGTCGGCCAGAGTTAGGAAGAACATCGTCATCCAGAGGTTATTCTTCAATTGCGAGCTCAAACTCTAATGTGGACCACCAACACAAACTGGACACAATCCAAAGACCTCCACAAGCTTTCCTGAATCACCAAGAACATCCACACTACATCTGCTTACTGAAATCCTTATCTCCTTCATCTGGAACCTCAAGAACATAGTCTGTCATCACTGTCACAATGGAATAGATGCTTGCAGACCTCTAGACCATGAACCAATTGAGTTGTCACTTCAAATGGACTTCCTAAACACTCCACCAAATCCGCAGAATAGGATATTTCATTTCTGGATCTCACTGGACCTATCTGTATCACTCTGTCACCTTTGAACACCTGCCAGAACCAGTTTTACTTGAGCAGCCACAACTTCTTTAGATCTTCATGCAGACCTCTGAAATCTTTACTAGATCATCTTAGGACACATATCTAAAAACCCTTTGATGCGCATCCTCTGATCTTCATCTTAGGTAGGATATTTAGCTCACTGTCTTCACTGTTCTTCTCTGTTCCTGATTAGGACTAATTTTCTCAATATCCTCAGCACACAGCTCATCCAATCCTTATCATCAATGCAACAGGAGTATGTTGACATCAATGACAACATCGGTTAGGCCCATACTTGCAATAATCTCCCCCTTTGTCATCGATGGCAACATATGATGTGAAAGACTATTTTGACCATCAAGACACGAAAGTTTTTTTTATTAACACAACTCCCCTTATCAACAACAACCATTCACATGTCTTCTCTTCCTTTACTGGTCCCCCTTTGATCAGCAACCACTTGTTTTTCATATTTCTTCTCTTCCCCTTTGACATCAATGGAAAATGGCACATACTTGCAACTCCAACGCTTTAGAATCATATGAGCTGCTCCCCCTGAGTAGCAGCTCCCCATCGTCAATCCAGACCACAAGATATGACTGTGATATCCACCAGACTGATGCACATCAGTGCATCTTAGTTCATCACTAAAGGGGTAATAACCCCTAACTTCTCCCTGAGATACTCAAAAGAGTCCTTAGGTAGAGGTTTAGTAAAGATCTGCAATCTGATCCTTGGAAGGCACAAACTCCAATCTAACTTCATTCTTGTTCACTTGCTCTCTCAAAAAGTGAAACTTGATGGATATATGTTTAGTCTTAGAATGCAACATTAGATTCTTTGATATGTTTATTGCACTTGAATTATCACAGAAGATTGTGATAGGTTCCTCATACTCCAACTTGATGTCTCTTAGCATTTGCTTCATCCACAATACTTGACTGCAACTACCTGCTACTGCAATATATTCTACTTCTGCAGTGGACAGAAATATTGCCTCTTGTTTCTTGCTTAGCCAAGAAACCAATCTCTTCCCCAAAAAGAATGCTCCACCACTGGTACTCTTCCAGTCATCCACATCTCCTGCCCAATCCGCATTTGTAAATGCATGAAGAGAGAAATTATGATCTCTAGGATACCACAAACCATACTCAACTGTCCCTTTTAGATACCTAAAAATCCTCTTGATTGCCATGACATTAGATTCTCTAGGATCAGCTTGGAATCTAGCAACAAGACTAACAACATTCATAATATCAGGTCTAGTTTGAGTGAGATACAACAATCCTCCAATCATTGACTTGTACTTTTTCTGATCAGCCTTAGGAGAGTCATCATCTTTTCTCAATTTGCATTCAGTTGCCATGGGAGTATTCATTAGTTTTGAGTCTTCCATCCCAAATTTCTTCAACAATTCTTTCACATATTTGGTCTGAGAAATGAAGATTCCTTTCTTTGTTTGAGTGATTTGCAGACCCAAGAAGAAATTCATTTCCCCAAACATGGACATCTCAAATTCACTTTTCATTTGATTTGAAAAGGTTTTGCACATACTATCTCTTCCTCCAAAAATGATATCATCAACAAACACTTCAACAATCAAGATATTTTCATGATCAATTTTGAAATACAAATTACTATCAGCAGTACCTTTGTTGAAACCAATCTTCAAAAGGTGCTTATCCAATCTCTCATACCAGGCTCTTGGGGCTTGCTTGAGTCCATACAATGCTTTCTTCAATTTGCAGAACATATCACCATGATCAGACAATTAAAATCCATCTAGTTGCTCAGTGTATACTTCTTCTTCCAAGTCACCATTCAGGAAGGCAGATTTGACATCCATCTGATATACTTTGAAATCCTTGAAGGTAGCAAAAGAAAGAAATAATTTGATTGCTTCAATTCTTGCCACCGGAGCAAAAGTTTCTTCAAAATCAACTCCTTCTACTTGGGAGTAACCCTTGTAGACCAATCTGGCTTTGTTTCTAACTACTTCACCATCTTCATTCAGTTTTTTTTTGGAAGACCCATTTGGTTCCAATCACATTCTTGTTTTTAGGTTTGGGAACAAGATCCCAAGTGTGATTTTTCTCAATTTGCATCAGCTCTTCCTCCATTGCTTTAGTCCAGTTTTCATCATTGCAAGCTTCATTCACTGTCTTAGGTTCAATCTTTGAAATTAGACAATACTCTTCTGAATCTTGAGCAATCCTTCTTCTTGTTTGCACACCTTTTCTTTTATCACCTATGATCTAATCTTCAAAGTGATTTAGTCTTACATACCTGGGAACTTTGGGAGTTTCTCGCACTCCTGATTCTTGAATAGGTTCATTCAAACTTATCTCTTCTTCTTGATTTATTGGATCAGTCTGGATCTGAATCTCAGAAGGGGCTTGGGCTCCTTGAATCAGAACATCATTCTGATCATCTTCATCACATTCATAAAACCTTGAGGGTTTTTCAATTCCTTCATCAACCTTCACATTTGTACTTGCTATAATCTTTCTGAATCTCTTGTTATAACACCAGTATGCTTTGCTTTGAGTAGAATAACCCAAGAATATTCCTTCATCACTTCTAGCATCAAATTTGCCTAGATCTTCATCTCTTTTAATGTAACATTTGCTACCAAAGACTCTAAAATAGTTCACAGTAGGAGTGATGCCAAACCAGAGTTCATAAGGAGTCTTATCGGTATTGCTTCTGATTTGTACTCAATTGAGAGTATATACTGCAGTGCTTACAACTTCTCTCCAATAGATCTGAGGAACATTTGCTTCTATCATCATGGTTCTAGATGCTTCCTGGATGGTCCAGTTCTTTCTCTCCACTACTCCATTCTGCTGTGGCGTCCTAGGAGTAGACAACTGTCTTTTTATTCCATGTTTCTCATAGAATTCTATGAACTCACTAGATGTAAATTCTCTACCTCTATTAGACCTTAGACATTTTAATTTTAATCCGATTTCATTCTCTACCATAGCTTTGAATATTTTGAAATTCTCAAGAGCTTCTGATTTCTCTTTTAGAAAAGTCACCCACATCATCTGGGAATGGTCATCAATTAATAACATGAAGTATTTATCACCTTGCACACTCCTGATTCTTGCCAGACCACATAGATCAGTATGAACTAAGTCCAATAATCCGGTAGAAGATTGTTCCTTGCTTTTGAATGGGACTCTGCTTTGTTTACCCAACTGACATTCCTTGCACAAATTATTGGTAGGTTTTAGCAATATTGAAAGATCTCTTATAGCCTGAGTGTTGCTTATCTTGATGATATTATCAAAATTCATATGACACATTCTCCTATGCCATAACCAACTCTAATCAATTTGAAAAAAAAAGTAACTTTTACCAGTACCAACCAAGTGGAAGATGTTACCTTTAGTTTGAGTACTAGATGCAATCTCTGTTCTGAAACTTTCAAAGATCTTGCATTTTCCATTTTTTAATCAGAGATCATAGCCTTTGTCCACCAACTGTCCAATACTAAGAAGATTGTGCTTCAGGCCTTCAACATACTGTACATTACTAGTTTTGTTCTTTCCATCAAAAGAAATAGTTCCTCTACCCTTGATTCTGCCAGTAGAATTATCACCAAATTTTACCACTCCTCCTTCATACCTTTCAAAATCTATGAATTTATTTTTGTCACCTGTCATATGGTGAGAGCAACCACTATCAATGACCCAATCATCCTTTTCCTCAACTTGGGCAGCCAGAGCTCTTTCTACAATTTTATGATTGACAGATTCAGAGGGCATTGGATCTTCTTCCTTGATGGTAATAAACACCCAGTCACTTCCAGATTTGTTTCCTGTCTATGATTCATCATCTATTACTCCTTCATTATCATCATCTTCATGAACATAGTAACAATTCTTCTGGAACCTTGATTTGTTAGGATTTGGCCTTGAAAATCTTTCCAGACACCTTGAGGCAAAATGACCAATCTTATTATAGTTAAAACATTTAAAAGGCAATTTACCTTCATACTTACCGAATCCTATTGGCAACCTTTTTGCAATAAGGGCTTCAAGTTGAGCAGCTTCTGCTTCATCTTCTTCCAGGTCTTTTCTTTCTTTTTCATACCATGATAGTTTCCTTGAAGAGTTCTCTCCCAGATCAAACCTTTGTTTTCCTTTTACAGAGGCACTAGCTTTGAATGCAGATTCAGTCTTGGGGGGCATCTCTAAACTCAATCAATTCAAATGCAACTAATTTGCCAACCAATTGATATCTTGTAATACCTGAAATAGATCTGAATTCTTCAATAGTAGTGACCTTGTACTTGTAAGAATCAGGAAGGGATCTGAGAACTTTGCCAACAATCTCATATTCATCCAAGACTTTACCAATACATCTAATGCCACAAACAAGCTCATTTACTCTTGGCATAAATGTAGTGATATTTTCATCTTCTCTCATCTTTAGATTTTTGAATTTTCCTTTCAGACTCTGTAGCTTGGCGCATTTAACATACTTGTCTCCTTCATGCAGAAGTTCTAGGTTTTCCCAAATCTCAAAAGTAGTTTGTAGTTCGACAACATTTGTTAGCTCTAAATCAGACAAGGCACTTAGAAGAGCTTCTTTAGTCTGCAAATTATTTTCAACATCTGTGATTTCATCTATGGATTTCAGACCATTCTGTGGAGGAGTATACTTCTTTGAAGCCATGTTCCAATACTGCATTCCCATACATTGCAAGTCACATTGCATGCGACTTTTCTAAAGAGTAAAATTGGTTCCATCAAACTTCAGACTATCCTTCTTGTAGGATGACATCTTGGATCTCCTCAAGCGGTTAAGCTCTTTTAGAGGAACTTAGCTCTGATACCAATTGTTAGATTTCGAGCAGACAACTAAGAGGGGGGGTGAATCAGTTGTCAAAAACTTTCTTCCAATTAAATATTGAAATCCACTTTGTAATTCAGTAGCATAATAATAAATCAATCATGGAAACATAATGCATTAAATCTAGAGCTGAAACACATTAATACACAAGACACCAAGATTTTGATGTGTAAAACCCAGTTAAGGGAAAAACCATGAGGTGATTAACCCAAGATTGTATTATCTGTTAGAAGAATAGAGAGAACAAAATGGCACAAGCCAATTAGGGCTCACTGCCTGAGCACACTACTCATAAGATGCTCACTGCCTACAGGAGACACACTGTCTATGAAATATAAATATTACATACTTGAACTGAAGAATAGCATCTTCACCATGCTTGAGTCAGTTCCATTTAAGCCCAATACTTCTGCGCTGCCTTTCACTCTCCTCCTCGCTACCACACTCTCATCTCCACAAGACTCCTTTGAAATGACTTTACAATTCCTTATTTATACAAGACATTGACTTAGGGATAATCATCCAAGTCAGCATACATTACAGAGCAAATACATAAATACAACATGACTAATTACAAAAAGACTTTACGTGGATCAACACATTGTCGGCTACACAGATCTAAGACTTCAATCTTCATTTAGGAACATGCCAATCCTCACATAACATATTCAAGATCATCTGCAAGATGTGTAACTCATCTGATCAGCTAGAGTTAGGAAGAACATCGTCATCCATAAGTTATTCTTCAATTGCAAGCTCAAACTCCAATGCAGACCACCAACACGAACTCGACATGATCCAAAGACCTCCACAAGCTTGCCTGAATCACCAAGAACTTCCACACTACATCTGCTTACTGAAATCCTTATCTCCTTCATCTGGAACCTCAAGAACACAGTCTGTCATCACTGTCACAATGAAATAGATGCTTGCGGACCTCCAGACCACAAACCAATTGAGTTGTCACTTCACATGGACTTCCTAAACACTCCACCAAATTTGCAGAATAGGATATTTGATTTCAGGATCTCACCGGACCTATCTGTATCACTCTGTCACCTCTGAACACCTGCTAGAACTAGTTTTACTTGAGTAGCCACAACTTCTTCAGATCTTCATGTGAACCTCTAAAATCTTTATTAGATCATCTTAGGACAGATATCTACAAACCCTTTGATGTGCATCCTCTGATCTTCATTTTAGGTAGGATCTTTAGCTCACTATCTTCACTATTCTTCTCTATTGCTGATTAGGATGAATTTTTTGAATATCCTCAGCACACAGCTCATCCAATCCTTATCATCAATGCAATAGGCGTATGTTGACATCAACGACAACACCAGTTAGGCCCATACTTGCAACAAAACATACATACATACAAAGATGCATACATACAAGCATGCATACATGTACATACATACAAGCATGCATAGATATACATGCATACATACCTACAAGAATAGGTATAAACATCCATGAAACATACTTATGAAATTTGAACATATCTCATTCAAAGGAAGACATAACGCGAGCGCGTTATAACGTGCTCTCATTATGTCTAACTGGGAAAACACCGACAAACATGCAAAAAAGCAAAAAAGCAAAACATAACATGCTCGCGTTATGTTGTGCTTTGGGAATCCCAAGCATTGGGCTTGGGATTTGCTTTGGATTTCCAACCCAAAGGCTTGGAGTGCCTTTTCAACATCCACAAATGTGTTTTTACAAATTCTTCAAGATTTCACATAATTTTGTTTGTGCTAACCCTCAGATTTGTATGTGTTTTAAGGTCAAACAAATCAAAGACCTAGGTCATGTTAGGCTTTCTCTTAGCTATTTAATGATGTAATTTTTTTCACATTTTGACAATGTTAAGCCTTTCATCTTTAATTTCTTTTGTTTGTGTGTCTGGTTTTGGGCAAAAACCACTATTTGGTCTTTTTTTCATTGTAAATTAACCATTCATTGAAATTTCAAAAAAATTACATATTTAGAAACTAGACTCCATTCTACACATATTAAAAAAAAGAAAAAAAAATTTTCAATTAGTTTTTAAAATTTATAGGGGTAGCACAACCAAAATTCTATTTTTTAGGATGTGTCCACTTTGAAAATTAGTAAAAAATCAAATATTCATAAAAAAATTATCAAAAAAATTGGGCATAAACTACATGCTGTTATCTAATTTCTCACTAAAGCAATTTTAAAAATACCAAAAAAAAGTTAACCTTTTGAGGGAGCCACAAAACATGCTATGTTATGTTTTTTTGACAGAAACAACACCAATTTCTGTGGCTCCCTCTTTTGAACCCCTTAATCTATACCATTTAAAAAAAAATAGTAGTTCAGAAAGTAGACTCGGAGTACTACGAACATTGTTTTGGTTGCATCTCCAAATTTTGAGTGTAACTATGCTCAATTTCTCATCCAAGGCCATCATTTCCTGATTTTAGAAAAAAATTGGCCACTTAAGGCCCATTTTTGGCCCCCCATCTTCTCGCACTTACCCGGATGTAACAAATTTTAAATATCTATAGCATCTAGGTCTTAGGGGATTTCATGTAGAAATTCCTTTGAGTGTCTATAGATAGATATCATCCCATGTTTGTAATAAAACCAATATTACCATATTGATAAGAATTGTAAGTGAAGAAAGGTTCATAAAGCAGTCTATACCCCAAAAAAATTCCAATCGATTATCTTTTCTCCTCCATGACCTTTAGCTGAGACAAATTTCCCTCCCCCATCTGACAATTTTTTACATTATTATTAAATGCCCATTGTTTAGTGCTAGTAGATCATGGATTCTCTACTAAATAGGCATTGTTGAATGGTATTATGTAATTTGTAAATGCCCAATCTATTGTCTATTTCTATTCTCTTTTGATACAAAATTTTGATGCCACAAGGCCAGCGGTATAGGCAAGTCTTCTAAACTTAATGAATTATCAACTTGAAAAAGTTCTATTCTTTCCCAAAATTAAAAAGAATGGCAAAAAGAAGACTTCCGTTTTTTTCCAGCTCCCAACTCTATGATATACCAGAACATTTAAAGACAGTAATGGGGTTTCAATTTTTCTATGCTTAATGAATTTGCACCAAACATATTTTAGTTTCTGTGTTATAAAAACAAAAAACTGATGCATATACCTTTAAAAAAGAAAAAAAGATTTCCTCCATGGCCTTGCATCGATTCCTTGAAACTTGTGATTCTTTTGTTTTTTGTTCGCGCTCCCCTTCAGCTCACCTCAAATCTTGCAATTTGATATGCTCGCCTGAGTTATTTGCTTTCAACCTTTTTCCCTTTCCTTTTCCTTTGAAAAAATATATTTATAAATCCTAGAGTATCTAGCGGGGGACATTTAAACGACATGATACTTTGTGTGACACAATTTTTTCCCAGTGTGAGAACAATCGATGAGTTTAGAAAAAAATTTGATGTGCGAGAGACAATTTAGAGCACTATAATGCTCACATATAAAATCCTATCAGCTAATTATTAGTATTTTTAGTGTTTTACAATGTATGATGCAAATGCTTTTAAAGCATTGTATTCCCATACAACTGCCTCAAATTATGGACTAATTAAATATTTTAATGTTAATGCTAAGTCAATAAGGTGACTTTATTATAAAATATAAACCTTAATTTTCTAACCCCTTTAAGGTTTACATTACAAAAATAAAAAAAAGAATGAAAAAAACTACAATATGGAATGACTATAGCAGTCCATCTCAAAATCTATGGAAGCGTCATCTCCACCAAATGTCCTTGCTCATTCAGAAGACTCCAAACTACTCATTTTTAGGAAAATACCCTAATTGACTACCAAATCTCCTTAGAACACCCCAAACTGCTTGTGTTTAGACCAATATTCTAGCTGACCACCAAATCTCCTCATAACACCCCAAACTACTTGTGTCTAGACAAATATTCTAGCTGACCACCAAATCTCCACATAAAACCCCAAACTACTTGTGTCCAGGAAAATGTCTTAATTGTCTAACAATACCTATGAACCGAGACATACTTAATTATTCACAAGTACACCACCCTCTTGTGAATTGAGACACACTTAATTATCTACAAGAAAAACATCAACCAACTATGAATTGATACTTACTCAGCTATCTAGAGCAACACTCTTTCCTTTGTGGATCAAGACATACTCAACTATCCACAAATACAAACATGTAAGTCTATGGATCGAGACATACTCAACTATCTACAAACCATAAAATTGCCAAGCCACCCTTGCTCCATGAAGGGACTCAAATGTGGAACTGGTGCTTCTCATACAAAGTATCATCTCTAAGCAAGAGGTTAGTTTGAGATGTTAAGTTATTCCTCTAGCCTCTAGTGCCTCAGCCTTCAATGTGACATGTTTAGTCCTTACTAACCAAATAAAGTAGTAGATTCTCTGAAATCTCTAAAAGTCATATCAAGTGTATCATGGATGGCCTCAAAAGCACGAGTACTGTATGTGGCCAAGTTTAAATATGGGAAACAATGTGCATCGATTTCAACTAATAATGCACCCTTTTACACAACCAACTTCAATACAAAATACATTTTAGAGTGACAAAAATACAAACCTTATACCTCCAATAAAACAAGCCTTTAACTATAATTATTTTAGAAAACCTCACTACACCCTTATTTCTCCAATTACAAAAGAAATATCAACTGACAAGTAATTTATCTTCTTTTTTCATGTGCTATTTCCCTCATTCACAAAAACCTTTGACTCAAAGAAATGCAAAGTAAATCAAAACTTCAACATTTTCCAACATTGTTGACTTCCTCTAATTCATTCACACAATTTTGTAAACTATAAAGTCACTTCCAACATAAGAAAATAGATAGATGATAAAACCCCTAAACTTCACCTAGAAAATGAAAAATAACTTACAAGCAACTATTGATGTCCAACAATATATCAAAAATATTGGTTCTCCTCACATGCCCTAAGTTGGTTCACATGCCCTCCTTTACACTTCATATGGTACATTAGTTTTTATTTGGTTTGCAAATTTTATCAATTTATGGGTGATGAAATTAATGATTTCATTGTTTCATCCTCTAATGTTGGTCGAGTTGTGTTAGGCTTGATGACACTCTTCTTAATACTTGATAGATCTTGCTCTAAAGGTCAATTCTAGGGTAGGTGAGAGCAATGCAGTGGTACATCAAAGCCTTTCAAATCAATTACCACGCTTTGGTAACTTCTAGGTTGTGTATTTTGGAGTACATGTGAGTCTTCTTGGAAAGCTATCAATTGCTATTGTTGTAATGATCATCAATTGGCCTATTTTCAACCTCCATGTCACCAAAAATTGGTACTAGAAATACTGCCAGATATTTTGGCCATTTTAGATGCTTCAGTGCCTAAATTTCTCTCAATCTTTATAACAATCTCTCCTCTTCACTGCAAATTTTATTTATAGCCCTATTGTGCTTTAATATTCTTCTTCAACCTTCCTCCCCAAGCTCTGATACCATGAAGAAATTTGTAATCATGGAATATAACAAAAACTAAACCATATTTCTTTCTTGATAACACCAACATGTAAAATTTACTATTAATATTTTTAGCATTTTACAATGTATGATGCAAATACTTATATAGCATTAAAGTTCGGTACAACTTCTCCAAACTCCCTAAACTACCTTATGGAAACTAACTCCCAACTAATTAAATATTTTAATGCTAATAATATGTCAAAAGTGACTTTATTACAAAATGTAAACCTTAATTTTGTAACAATAAGAATTGTATATTATAGAAGTGTCTAAGAATTTTTGGATTATGGATATGCTCCTAGAATTTCTTCATTCTTTCTATTATAAGAATTGAAAATGAAGTTAACAACTACTTGTTCAAAGCTACCAATTTACATAAGTAAAAAGCATCTATTGCATGGCACTAGCTACTAATTGAAGTGATTGACAATTATGTGAAATGTTCTAGTGAGTGTGAGAAGATATTCAACTAATGGTTTGCACCAAAAAAGGGGTCACATTGCAAATACACTTTGCCTTTATCCATGGCTTCTAAAATTCTCTTTCTAAACCTGCGTAAAGGGCACATTTCAACTTTGCAATCTATCACGTTGGTTCAAATATGCAATCAAATATACAATTTTACAAAATAAATCATGGTGAGAGGACTTGATAGTTGTGCACCTTAATTTTGCACCTTTCAAGCTCTTAGATGGTAAGTTAAATTTTTGTAAGAATTCCAGTGTGTCTTTGTAAGTTAAGAACTTAAAGTTATTATTTGGGATTCTAGGAACCAACAATGTAGCCACATCAACTACGTATTCACAAGAGTTATCCAAAAATACCCAAAAAAGGTTAAACTGAAAAAAAGGTACTTTAAAATAAAATTAATACCTACTAGCAATCATACTTAGTGTGCAATAGGCATGCCGATAGTTGCCTATAATGATGACACTATATAAATAAACATGAGAGTTTAATAAAGATAAACTTTGTTATAATTTGGTAATGAGAAGTAGTGTACAAAGTTTAGTCAACAAAGGGTTGGAGTAGATTGTTGATTGAAATATCTAGCAATAAGAGGTTGTCTACATGTGTAGAGGATCCTCCTCCCTCTTCCTAAGGGAATACATGTAGTGTCTTGTATGAAAGTAGACTGCTAGTAGCCAAAGGTCAAGTAAGTGTTATGATTTGTATTTACTGTAGGGCTCCCTAGAATGAAAATGGTAAATCTAAAACGGTTGTGTGAATTTGGTAGCTTATTATGTCGTTAAGGATATTCAATACTCAATACTACATGAAACAATTGAACCCACAAGGGACATGAAGTGTGACAGAAAGGTTGCCTGTAAGACATCTAGGCCCATCATTTGAAATCAAGAAAATACATTCTACCACACTTCGTGTGCCTTGTGGTTGAATGAACAGACTTATAGAATTCCTTCTTTTACCATCTTTTGAATGGAATAAAAATGTCTATTCATCAACTTCCAAAGTTGGACGTTTTTTGTGCTATTGTATAGAGAGATGTAGATAGAAATTGTGAGGAGTTTGGGGATATACACAAAGAACATATCCTCATAATATAGAATTCTTAGGGGCAGTGTCTTATAGAGTTCTTGTTTGTTATGAATCAGTCACCAAGCTCATTGAGTCGGTTGTGTTTTGTAATGTTTGCAGGAATAATGTGCATAAGTACTATTTTGTCAAGTGGATTAAAAGTAAGCATTGGGGGATGTGACTTGTATTTACTGCAAGGCTCCATGGAAGGAAACCGGTAAAATCCACAAGGGTCATGTGAATTTGGTAGCTTATTTCATCATTAAGGATATTCTATACTTAATACAACATGAAACAAGTGAAACCCACAAGGCATACAAAGTGTGATAGAATTCCTACAAGACATCCAGGCCCATCATTTGAGATGATTGTAGAATATGCACAAAATAGATTTGTTGAAAACTCTTAAGAAACTTTCAAGGAAATGAAATTGATATGTGTAAAGCCAAACTCAACAACAATTAATTTGTGGACTTGCCCATTATTACATGTATAAAGTAAAACTTTCTCTTAACAAACAAAAAAAACCAAGAAATTATCGTATCCATAGCCAAGACCCATAAAAAATTGATGTCTACAAATTCTTTCAACCTTCACCTAAACAAACCCTCCAATATAGGGCACATGAATTCTTCCATGACTACCATAATTAAAATGAGCCAGACTACAAAACAAGTAAGTAGGGGCAATATCCATTTTATTTCTAACAAAAATTCTCATACCATGACATAAAGACCAAACCGAGTCCTCCGATGATGTGTAGAATCTAGTATAAGGTGGCATCAAGATTGTGCGTGCACAAAGAATATAGATATACACAAGACTTGGAGGAATCTTGTGCTATTGTATAGATACATGCAGATAGAAATTGTGACTACCACAACTAACCAAAACAATGATCCAAAGATGTTTGTAAGGTGTTCGAAAGATTTGACACTACAGTCTCACTAGAACCATAGCTTCATGTTGAATGCCTAGGTTCAAATGTTTATCTTTTAAATTTATGACAATTGAAAGTTTAGAGAAACATTTGTATCTTGAAAATGGTGCTTCTGAATTAAGATTAAAGAGACCATTGGACATTTTCATTAGCATAGGAAATGTGTAATTAGGTTAATTGTTGAAATAGTTAATGTAAGTAATGTAGTGTCTAATATACTTACATTTATGTGACACATTGCAACTTATGAAAGACATAATATAAATAATAATATAGGGTTTAATACAAACTGTACTTACTATTTAATAGAGACACATTGCAATTTATTTTTAATATACCAAAAGTTAAATTAAGTTTAACATCTAATTGTGAGATGAGGTGAGATTTTTAAAACATTAGAATTATTTCTATCACAATGTGTTGTGGCTCTAATGATGTATAGTGCAGTCATGGTAGGAGGGTTCATAGAATGATCTGTCCAGACCGTGCAGCAAGAGTAAACACAATGGAAACAACTCAAAGATATAAGACAAATGCAGATTCAATCATTCAATATATCATAGAATTCAAAGACAAATCGGTCGGCAACATGCGGGCTTTCAATTGGGCTCACAGGCCCAATTACAAAAAAATAGCTTATGCACAAGTTATAGGTTTGAAGTCCCCTTTGCGAAAGATCCAAAACTATCTATCTTCTGAATCCTTAGAATTATGCTAACTAGTTTCCTAGGGATCTTGTGAGGCCTACCATTTCATTCCCTTATATTTGATTACTTTATTTTACTGTTGGTGACACATATTAGACTTATGGGATTGTTGAACCCGATTTGCAGGACTATTAGACCTTATGCTTTATGTGGATTTATTATGTTTAGCATGATTACGATGTGATTAGACCTTGATATTGATTCACTGATGATGTTAGACATATGATTTACACTATGATGTTATTGGGATACTATTCATGTGAATTTTAGTTAGAAATTATTATGTGACTCAATCTTGTGATAGATTTTTGAAATGCAAAATTTAGAATTTAATTATGATGTGATTCTTAGATGTTATATGATCATGTGGTGATGTGAGTGTATGTTTCACTTTGCTTCAGATATTATATACATGTGGGATTAACATTTCATTTGAGTGCGCAGGTGTTTCTAACAAAGCCACAGATATTCAGAGATCATCCCACACACTATGTTGTTTTCCATGTAAAGCCAATCTAGTTCCAAGAGGAACCAAGATCAACTATGTGATGTATGATGAATTTTTGTAATGTTGTTGTGTGATGTTAGTTGGGTTAGGTCTATCCCTTCTTTCATTTGATTTTGATTGGTGTTGTAAGTTGTAATGTTATTTGAATTTTATTTTGAGTTTTAATTTTTGAGACCCCTCTTTATGTGTTTTTACTCAACCTATGGTGCTCAAAATGGGTTAAAATTGACCCTGGGTTGTACCCCTAGGGTCTAGGGGTCAATTAGGCTTGTGTAACCTTAGGTAAACTCCCATTTGGTCACTTTAACTTCACCCTGAAGTAAAGTGACGAAAATAGAAGTTTGGGAGGGAGAGGATGAGTGGGTAAAACACTCAACCTCTTAATTTCCTCTTTCCTAGGTTGGGGGAGTCTTCAAGACCCCCTTATTGTGGAGGAATCAACTCCAAGCCTCTCCCACAATTGGTGAGGGTACCTTGGGGTTGTGTGGGCTTTCTTAGGAGGAGATGATTGGGGCACATGTGGTACCCACTCCTCCTTTGGGTCCACCTTTCTCTCCCACATATGTGAGAGAGAGCAAGTGGATGGGACAAAGACTTGGTGGAATGGGGGGATGACATGTGTCACCACCCCATTCCAAGAGTCTTGCAAGTGGTTGAGTGGAGGAATGAGGAGGTGACATGTGTCACCTCCCCATTCCTCAAGCCTCATGAGAAGAGCCTATTTTAATCCCTCTTGAAGAGAGGGAGGGGGTGTTAGATTTCAGGCAGACAACTGAGAGGGGGGATGAATCAGTTGTCCAAACCTTTCTTCCAATTAAACACTTAAATCTACTTTGTAATTCAGCAGAATAATAATAAATCAATCATGGAAACATAATGCATTGAATCAAGAGCAGAAACACATTAACACACAAGACACCAAGATTTTGATGTGGAAAACCCAGTTAAGGGAAAAACCACGGGGTGATTAACCCAAGATTGTATTATCTATTAGAAGAATAGAAAGAACAAAATGGCACATGCCAATTAGGGTTCACTGCCTAAGCACACTGCTCACAAGAGGCTCACTGCCTACAAGAGACACACTGTCTATAGAATAATAAGTATCACATACTTGAACTAGAGAATAACACCTTCACCATGCTTGAGTTAGTTCCATTTAAGCTCAATACTTCTGCTCTGCCTTTCATTCTGCTCCTCTCTACCACACTCTCATCGCAACACCATCCTTTGAAATAACTTAACAACTCTTTATTTATACAAGACATCGACTTAGGAATTATCATCCAAGTCAGCATACATTACAGAGTAAATACATAAATACAACATGACTTATTACAAAAGACTTCACGCGGATCAATACACAGTCGGCCACATAGATCTGAGACTCCAATACTTCTTTAGGAACATGCCATTCTTCACAGAACATCTCCAAGATCATCCGTAGGGTGTGTAACTCATCCAGTCGGCTATACTCAGGAAGAACATCATCATCTGGAAGTAATTTTTTATTTACTAGCTCAATCTTTAATGTGGACTACCAACACAAATTGGACACAATCCAAAGACTTCCACAAGCTTTCCTGAATCACCAAGAACATCCACACTACTACTGTCTACTGAAATCATTCTCTCCTTCATTTGAAACCTCAAGAACATAGTCTGTCATCAATGTCATATTGGAATAGATGCTTACAAACCTCCAGATCATGAACCAATTGAGTTGTCACTTCACATGGACTTCCTAAACACTCCACCAAATCTGCAGAATAGGATATTGCATTTCCGGATCTCACCGGACCTATCTGTATCACTCTGTTACCTTTGAACACCTGCCAAAACTAGTTTTACTTAAGTGGCCATAACTTCTTCAGATCTTCATGCGGACCTCTGAAATCTTTACTGGATCATCTCAAGACACATATCTACAAACCCTTTGAAGCACATCTTCTGATCTTTAACTTAACTGTGATCTTTACCTCACTATCTTCACTTTTCTTGATTAGGACTAATTTTCTCAATATCCTCAACACATAGCTCATCCAATCCTTATCATTAATGCAACAGGAGTATGTTGACATCAATGACAACACCGGTTAGGCCCATACTTGCAACAATCTAATCCTTTTTCATTAATGGCAACATATGATGTGAAAAACTATTTTAACCATCAAAACAAGAACTCCTCACTGTCACAACTCCCCCTATCAGCAACAACCATTCACATGTCTTCTCTTTCTTTCCTACTCCCTCTTTGATCAGAAATCACTTGTTTTTCACATGTCTTCTCTCACCCTTTGACATCAATGGCAAAGGGCACATACTTGTATCACTTCACAATCATACCAGCTGCTCCCCCTGAGTGGCAGCTTCCCAAACATCAATCTGGATCACAAGATGTGACTGTGAGATCAACTGGACTGATGCACATCAGTGCACCTGAATTCAGAAACCAGAGGCGTAATAACCCCTAACTTCTCCTTGAGATACTCAAAAGAGTCCTTAGGTAGAGGTTTGGTAAAGATATCTGCAATCTGATCTTTGGAAGGAGCAAACTCCAATCTAACTTCATTCTTGTTCACTTGCTCTCTCAAAAAGTGAAACTTGATGGATATGTGTTTAGTCTTTGAATGCAATACCGGATTCTTAGATATATTTATTGCATTTGAATTATCACAGAAGATTGTGATAGGTTCTTCATACTCCACTCTAATGTCTCTTAGCATTTGCTTCATCCACAAAACTTGAGTGCAACTACCTGCTGCAGCAATATATTCTACTTTAGCTATGGACAGAGATATTGCCTCTTATTTCTTGCTTAACCAAGCAACCAATCTCTTCCCTAAAAAGAATGCTCCACCACTGGTACTCTTCTGATCATCCACATCTCCTATCCAATCTGCATCTGTATATGCATGAAGAGAAAAATCATGATCTCTAGGATGCCACAATCCATTCTCAACTATCCCTTTTAAATATCTAAAAATCCTCTTGATTGCCATGACACGAGATTCTCTGGGATCAGCTTGGAATCTGGCAACAAGACCAACAACATTCATAATGTTAGGTCTAGTTTGAGTGAGATACAATAGTCCTGCAATCATTGACCTGTACTTTTTCTGATTAGTCTTAAGAGAGTCATCATCTTTGCTCAATTGACATCCGGTTGCCATGGGATTATTCATTGGTTTTGAGTCTTCCATTCTGAATTTCTTCAACAATTCTTTCACATATTTGGTCTGAGAAATGAAGATTCCTTTCTTTGTTTGAGTGATTTGTAGACCCAAGAAGAAATTTATTTCACCAAACATGGACATCTCAAATTCACTTTTCATTTGATTTGCAAAGGTTTTGCACATACTATCTCTTCCTCCAAAAATGATATCATCAACAAACACTTCAACTATCAAGATATTTTCATGATCAATTTTGAAATACAAATTACTATCAGCAGTACCTTTGTTGAAACCAATCTTCAAAAGATGCTTATCCAATATTTCATACCAGGCTCTTGGGGCTTGCTTCAGTCCATACAGTGCTTTCTTCAACTTGTAGGCCATATCACCATGATTAGACAATTGAAATCCATCTGGTTGCTCAATGTATACTTCTTCTTCCAAGTCACCATTCAGGAAGGTAGATTTGACATCCATTTGATATACTTTGAAATCCTTGAAAGAAGCAAAAGCAAGAAATAATCTAACTGCTTCAATTCTTGCCACCGGAGCAAAAGTTTCATCAAAATCATCTCCTTCTACTTGGGAGTAACCCTTGTAGACCAATGTGGCTCTGTTTCTGACTACTTCACCATCTTCATTCAGTTTGTTTCAGAAGACACATTTGGTTCCAATCACATTCTTATTTTTAGGTCTAGTTACAAGATCCCAAGTGTGATTTTTCTCAATTTGCATAAGCTCTTCCTCCATTGCTTTAGTCCAGTTTTCATCATTGCAAGCTTCATTCACTATCTTAGGCTCAATCATTGAAATCAAACAAAACGTTTCTGAATCTTGAGCAATCCTTCTTCTTGTTTGCACACCTTTTCTTTTATCACCTATGATCTGATCTTTAGAGTCATTTAGTCTTACATACCTAGGAACTTTGGGATTTTCTTGCACTTCTGATTCTTGAACAGGTTCATTCAAACTTATCTCTTCTTCCTGATTTACCAGATCAGTTTGAATCTAAATTTTAGAGGGAGCTTGGACTTCTTGAACAAAAATATTATTTTGATCATCTTCATCATATTCATAGAACCTTGAGGGTTTTTCAATACCTTCATCAACCTTCACATTTGTACTTTCCACAATCTTTCTTAATCTCTTATTATAACACCAGTATGCTTTGCTTTGAGTAGAATAACCCAAGAATATTCTTTCATCACTTCTAGCATCAAATTTTCCTAGATCTTCATCTCTTTTGATGTAACATTTGCTACCAAAGACTCTGAAATACCTCATAGTGGGAGTGATGCCAAACCAAAGTTCATAAGGAGTCTTACTGGTATTGCTTCTAATTTGTACTTGATTGAGAGTATAGACTGCAATGCTTACAACTTCTCTCCAATAGATCTGAGGAACATTTGCTTCCATCATCATGGTTTTAGATGCTTCTTGGATGGTCTGGTTTTTTCTCTCCACTACTCCATTCTGCTGTGGAGACCTAGGAGGAGACAACTATCTTTTTATTCCATGTTTCTCATAGAATTCTATGAACTCACCGGATGTGAATTCTCCACCTCTATTAGACCTCAGACATTTTAATTTTAATTTGGTTTCATTCTCTACCATAGCTTTGAATATTTTGAATTTCTCAAGAGCTTCTGATTTCTCTTATAGAAAAGTAACCCACATCATCCGAGAGTAGTCATCAATTAATAGCATGAAGTATCTATCACCTTGCACACTTCTGATTCTTGCTGGACCACATAGATCAGTATGAACTAAGTCCAATAATCTAGTAGAAGATTGTTCCTTGCTTTTGAATGAGACTCTGCTTTGTTTACCCAACTGACATTCTTTGCACAAACTATTTATAGGTTTTACAAGTCTTGGAAGATCTCTTACAGCCTAAGTGTTGGTTATCTTGATGATATTGTCAAAATTCACATGACACATTCTCCTATGCCATAACCAACTCTGATCAATTTGAACAAATAAGTAACTTTTACCAGTAACAACCAAGTGGAAGATATTACCTTTAGTTTGAGTACCAGATGCAATCTATATTCTGGAACTTTCAAAGATCTTGCATTTTCCATTCTTGAATCAGAGATCATAGCCTTTGTCCACCAATTGTCCAACACTGAGAAGATTGTGCTTCAGACCTTCAACATTTAGTACATTACTGGTTTTGTTCTTTCCATCAAAAGAAATGGTTCCTCTTCCTCTGATTCTGCCAGCAGAATTATCACCAAACTTTACCACTCCTCCTTCATACCTTTCCAAATCTATGAACTTATTTTTGTCACCTGTCATATGGTGAGAACATCCACTGTCAATGACCCAGTTATCCTTTTCTTCAACTTGGGCAGCCAGAGCTCTTTCTACAATTTTATGATTGATAGATTTAGAGGGCATTGGATCTTCTTCCTTGATGGCAATAGACACCAAGTCACTTCCAGATTTATTTCCTGTCTCTGATTCATCATCTATTACTCCTTCATTATCATCATCTTCATGAACATAGTAACAATTCTTCTAGAACCTTGATCTGTTAGGATTTGGCCTTGAAAATCTTTCTGGACACCTTGAGGCAAAATGACCAATCTTATTGCAGTTAAAACATTTAAAAGGTAATTTCCCTTCATACTTACCAGATCCTCTTGGCAGCCTTTTTACAATAAGGGCTTCAAGTTAAGCAGCTTCTGCTTCATCTTCTTCTAGGTCTTTTCTTGCTTTTTCATACCATGATAGTTTCTTTGAAGAATTCTCTCCTGGATCAATCCTTTGTTTTCCTTTTACAGAGGCACTAGCTTTGAATGCAGATTCAGTCTTGGGGGGGCATCTCTAAATTTGGTCAATTCAAATGTAGCCAATTTGCCAACCAATTGATCTCTTGTGATACCTGAATAGGATCTAAATTCTTTAATGGCAGCAACCTTGTATTTGTAAGAAGCAGGAAGGGATCTGAGAACTTTGCCAACAAACAAGCTCATTTACTCTTGGCATAAAAGTAGTGATATTTTCATCTTCTCTCATCTTCAGATTTTTGAATTTTCCTTTCAGACTCTGTAGCTTGGCACATTTAACATACTTGTCTCCTTCATGCAGAAGTTCCAGTTTTTCCCAAATCTCAAAAGTAGTTTGTAGGTCAACAACATTTGTCATCTCTGAATCAGACAAGGCACTTAGAAGAGCTTCTTTAGTTTGTAGATTGTTTTCAGCATCTGTGATTTCATCTACGGATTTCAGACCATTTTGTGGAGGAGTATACTTCTTTGAAGCCATGGTCCAATACTGCATTCCCATACATTGCATGCAACTTTTCCAAAGAGTAAAATTGGTTCCATCAAACTTCAGACTATCCTTCTTGTAGGACAACATCTTGGATCTCCTCAAGCAGTTAAGCTCTTTTAGAGGAACTTAGCTCTGATACCAATTGTTAGATTTCAGGTAGACAACTAAGAGGGGGGGTGAATCAGTTGTCCAAAACTTTCTTCCAATTAAACACTTAAATCCACTTTGTAATTCAACAGCATAATAATAAATCAATCATGGAAACATAATGCATTAAATCAAGAGCAGAAACACATTAACACACAAGACACCAAGATTTTGACGTGGAAAACCCAGTTAAGGGGAAAACCACAGGGTGATTAATCTAAGATTGTATTCTCTGTTAGAAGAATAGAAAGAACAAAATGGCACATGCCAATTAGGGCTCACTGCCCGAGCACATTGCTCACAAGAGGCTCACTACCTACAAGAGACACACTGTCTACAGAATAATAAGTATCACATACTTGAGCTGGAGAATAGCATCTTCACCATGCTTGAGTCAGTTCCATTTAAGCTCAATACTTCTGCTCTGCCTTTCATTCTGCTCCTCTCTACCACACTCTCATCGCCACACCATCCTTTGAAATGATTTAACAACTCTTTATTTATACAAGACATCGACTTAGGAATTATCATCCAAGTTGGCATACATTACAGAGAAAATACATAAATACAACATGACTTATTACAAAATACTTCATGCAGATCAACACACAGTCGGCCACATAGATTTGAGACTCCAATACTTCTTTAGGAACATGTCATTCTTCATAGAACATCTCGAAGATCATCCGCAGGGTGTGTAACTCATCCGGTCAGCCATACTCAGGAAGAACATCATCATCTGGAAGTAATTCTTCATTTACTAGCTCAATCTTTAATGCAGACCACCAACACGAACTAGACACCATCCAAAGACTTCCACAAGCTTGCCTGAATCACCAAGAACATCCACACTACTACTGTCTACTGAAATCATTCTCTCCTTCATCTGGAACCTCAAGAACACAGTCTGTCATCATTGTCATATTGGAATAAATGCTTATGAACCTCCAGATCACAAACCAATTGAGTTGTCACTTCACATGGATTTCCTAAACACTCCACCAAATCCGCAGAACAGGATATTGCATTTTCGGATCTCACCGGACCTTTCTGTATCACTCTATTACCTCTAAACACCTGCCAGAACTGGTTTTACTTAAGTGGCCACAACTTCTTCAGATCTTCATGTGGACCTCTAAAATCTTTACTAGATCATCTCAAGACACATATATACAAACCCTTTGAAGCACATCCTCTGATCTTTATCTTAACTGGGATCTTTACCTTACTGTCGTCACTGTTCTTCTCTATTCTTGATTAGGACTAATTTTCTCAATATCCTCAACACACAACTCATCCAATCCTTATCATTAATGCAACAGAAGTATGTTGACATCAATAACAACACCAGTTAGGCTCATACTTGCAACAGGGGGTTGTTGAATCTTTTTTCAAATTTTTTAATTTTAGTTGCTTTTGGGGAAAAAGTTAGAGGAAAAAGGTTGGAGACTAAACTTAGAGGAGGAGATAGAGGAGCTCTACTCAAATATCTTCCATTTGGGCTTTATAAAGTTGGAATCAAGGCAAATGCCTTTTCTTATGCATTTACTTTACTTGTATGATGTGTGTGTGAGTTTGATTGTGTTTGTTTTTACTTTATTGTTGTGGGAAAATTGGGTATGGGAGTTGTGAGAGCCTTTCCATTTGGAGAGAATGCTCAACATGTGTGGGGTGGGGGAGGAGTGAACCTCCTTAGGGTCACATCCTTTTTTTTTTTTGAGATTTTAGCCTTGAGGGCAATATGTGTTTATGACTATTTTGAAATGGCTTGAGAGCCAAGAGAAAGCTTTGTGAAAATATGGTTTAAAGTGTAGGCTTGAGGCCTTGAGAAGAAATTATTTTTGGGAGTATTTTGGAGTGACACTCTTGAGTTGAGAGATGTCCACTCCCCTACCCCATTAAACTCATCTTGAGTGAGTTTTGTTATGTGAAAGCCATGGGAGTATTCTATTTTGGTGTTGTATGCATTGTTGTAATGTGGTGTGTGTTCCCTTGTGTGAGGATGACCTCCTAGCTCCAGGGTAACTCATGAGTGAGTCAATGGAATGGAGGAGAGCAGTTCGTTGTGGCTATTTTCCCTTTTATGTGCTTATTGCAAGTTTTATTAGGAGCTTTGGAGTGTGGGAGAGCAAAGCAATTTCTTTTTATTGGTGGATGTTGTCATGTTCATTTTGGCTATTGCAAGCCATGGACAAAGTGGCCTATTTTGTATATGTGTTGTTGAAGAGGGAGAGAGTAGATGTTCTCTCCTAGATTGTAAAATAAATGTTTCTTTATGAGTTGTATTTAAACTAGATTACATTTGGAAATAAAGGTAAACTTGCTGATTTTCTTTGTAACTATGTGAATGGAAAAAATAAGTATATTGCAAGATAAATGTATGTGCAAATACTTTTGGCATATTTATATGTTTCATCTTAAAAAAAAATTGAAATATTTGGTTGCTGATTTAAAATGCCTTATGAATGAATGCAAAAAAAAAAATGTTGCAAGAAGAAAAGTATGTTCAAAATTTGTTGCATTTATATTTTCATTGCAACAAAGAAGAAATTAAATAGTTGTTGTTTTCTTTATATATATATATAGTGTGAAAGAAATTTGCTCTTAGAAAAAAAAGTTAGTTTGTAGATGTTTAACAAAAAAAATAATTATTATGCATTTATAAAGGTTCTTTTTATGTTTATTGTGAGTATTTATTTAAATATATATATATATATAATATATATCTGTTTATTATTGCTCAATGTATCATACTAATATCTATATTTCTGGCTAAGGATATGTGTGTGTGTGTGTGTGTGTGTGTGTGTGTGTGTGTGTGTGTGTGTGTGTGTGTGTGTGTGTGTGTGTGTGTGTGTGTGTGTGTGCGTGTGTGTGTGTAATAGATATCTTGAAATGCTGTGAAGAAATCATTGAATAACTGTGTTTACTTTTTTAAACAAAATACAGTTTTGAAATTAAAAAAAAGGAGAGATTGGTGGAGGGGTTCGACCCCCCATCATCCATTGTCTAAAGGAGTGTGGGGAGGGGCCAAGCCCCACCCACACTCCACCGTAGTGGAGTGTGGGTGGGGCTCGGCCCCTCCCCACACTCCGCCTTACCCCCGCGAACCCACACACCCCGTCGCTTTTGTTTTATACCGCAGACCTCATCTGATGCATACTTCCCCACCACCATCTCCACAACGCCGCTCCCCACACTCACACCTGCCATAAACCCTTGACGCCGTTCCTTGGCGTTTGTTAACACAAAAAAAATATATTTAATCTAAGCGGCGGCATCTCCATTACACAGTTCACCGCCCTTGATTTTGGCCATTCGGCCTTTTAAATCTGTATACCATTTAAACATCACTGCAACACACACACACACACACACACACACACACACACACACACACACACACACACACACACACACATATATATATATATGGTATACCCTTTCATTGCTTCCAAATCGAAAAACCTGCAACACCATGCCAAAACAAAGAAAGAAAATGTGAGATGGAGAAAGAAGAGAAGTGAGAAGACAAAGTAGGGTTGGGGCTTTTTGCTCCTAAGGATATATTATTTTATTTATATTTAGGGCAAGTGAGTTTTAGTTTTAAATTTAGAATTATAACTCTTTCCCTCTCATATTAGTTTGGATTTTCATTAGATGGTTCAAAATGGGATGTTTTGGAATTTTAGTAAAGGGGGTAAATTTGAATGGGTGGCATTTTAATTGTAGGATGGTATTTATTTTTGGTATTAGTAATGTAATGAGTTGATTTGAAATCTAAATTATTTGATAGATAGGTTCTTAATAGCTTTTTAGATTTAATTGAATCGGTGGGCTAATGCCCTAGTTGACTTTATTAAAGTTTTGTTTTAAATTTTATTTTATTTTATTTTTTTAATATGTTTAGACAACCTTGTAACCTTAAATTAATATTAAATTCTAGTAAGGTAAATCTAGTTAAAATTATTATTGTGATTAAAACTTAATGAATTATGTTATTTATTGATTAATTAAACTTCATGTTTTGATCAAAGAACCTTAACGAGATAAATTATATCCCTATGTGAAATTAGGCAAGTCTAAACCTTTCGGATATCTTTTAATTAATTTTAGTTGTTATTACATCATAGCAAACCTAGTAAACTTTAACAAGAAATTCATTTATTAGAATAAACCCTATTCACGCCTATGAGGTGTTATGCTGCCAAATTTTTCTAGAATTTAGGGTTTAGTTAAGTTCGTAAATTTAACCTTGCGTAGTGTTAAATTATTATTTTTGCCAGCTTGTCGACATTGTGAGTTGACATTATATTAATTTATTCTTACGCATTAGAATTAGGCTTTTGATTTTGACTTGTGTTGAAATCCCGTCATCCACTTAGGATAACCTAGGGTTTTGATCTCTGAACCTAACCCTAATAGTGACGTTAATCATGTTGTATTGACCCCCTAGTTGGCCTTCATTGCATGAGGGGAATGTGCATGTGATTACATTACCCCACCTTCGACTGTCATGAATTACGCCTTATGCGCAATGCCACTGAGCATGCTTATGTGTGTGGGGGTTTCTTGGGAAGCGTAGAATTTTTTTGATATTTCATGTCATGACCACATGACAAATGTGGACATGACACGTGTGATGTGTGTCATGACTGCATGGGAAATGTGGGCATAATAGATCTATTACATCTTTATATATCATATCTGGAACATAAGATTCCTCCGCGTCGGCCAAGCAAGATCACAAACTCCAATGAAGAGCTATAATGTGTGTACACAGATAGGTCGGCCCTAATTGAGTAGAAGTCCTTAGCAAATGAAAGGAATGATGTACAGATCTTGGGGAAGGTCAACCATGAACCAATGATCATTTAATAATGTGTCATTAGGCTCCACAAGTTGGGAAATGCTCCGTAGGTCTTCTCCTTTAGCTGATTGTCTGAGACTGTCAGGATGTTCTGTTATGAGAAAACAGTTGATCTTCTGATAGTGATATCATTCTGGTATCTTAACCAAATGCTCTGAGATTTGGATATGATGTACATGAATGAATCTAGATGCTAAGTCCAACTTCGCAAGGTCTGAAATGGAACTGCGATAGAATGTGGACCAAAATACAGAAACTGCTAGTATTGACTGAACTACCTAAACTAAACTGAAAAAGAAACAAACTAAATTGTAAACAAACTAGAAAGAAAATGTTTTTGGTTGATGCAAGATTGCTCTTGAACCAAGGATGCTCCTGCATCAGACATCTAGAGTTATTGAAAAAGTGAGTCCATCACTTTGCTGGTGCTAGGGGAGAACCAAGACGGTCCACCTTAGCCTAAGAAATCCATGAAGAATCTTCTTTCGGTCTACCTTTCCACTTCACAAGATATTCTTTGTATTGTCTTCCTCTGGTGTTGCATCTAACTCTGCTATCCAAAATGTATTCAATCTACTCCGATGCTTGTTGTAACTATTTGTTCAAGTCTTCTTCAATCCTGTCACTAAACTCTGCTTCATGATACTGATATAGGTTTGCAATATTGAATATAGGTGATATACCCAATGTCTCTAATAATTCCACTTCATATGCATTTCTTGAATCAAATTTTTTGAGTATCCTACAAGGATCAAACTTCTTCATCTTCAACTTGTTATATGTTCCAACTGGAAGCCTTTCTTTTCTCAAATATACCATCACTTCATCTCCTACTACAAATTCCTTATGTCTTAACTTCTCATCTACCTTTTCCTTATACTTACTGTTCATTCCATCCAAATGCTTCTTAACCTGATCATGCATTGTCTTCATATGCTACAAATTCCTCTGCTTTTGCACTTCTTTTTTCTACCATGCTGATATCTCTCAACTCTACATCTCCTCTAGGGTTTACTCTGGTAACAATCTCAAAAGATTTTCTTCTAGTGCTCCTATTCATTGAATTATTGTATGTAAACTCTACTTGTGAAAGAATCAAATCCCAACTTCCTATCTTCTCTCCAACCAAACATCTCAACAAGTTTCCCAAACTCCTATTCACTACCTCTATCTGTCCATCAGTCTGTGGATGAAATGTTGAACTAAACTTCAAATATGTCTTCATCTTCTTCCAAAATTTCTTCCAAAAGTATCCAAGAAATCTTGTATCTCTATCTGAAGTTATGCTCTTAGGTAATCCATGCAATCTCATAATCTCCTTGAAAAATAGGTCTGCTACATGCACTTCATTAGTTGTCTTCTTACAAGGTATGAAATGTGTCATCTTTGAAAATCTGTCCACCACTACAAATATTAAATCTTGTCCTCTTTGTGTCTTAGGCAATCCCATTACAAAATCCATAATTATGTCTTCCCAAGGTCTCTCTGGTACTGCCAAAGGTGTATACAATCTAGTGTTCTAACTACTCCCTTTTTCAATTTGACAAACTCTACATCTCTGCACAAATTTCCTAACATCCTTATGTATCTGAGGCCAAAAGTAGTTTCACTCACCAAAGTCACTATCTTATCAATGCCAAAATATCCTTTCAATCCACCACTGTGTTTCTCCTTGATTAAATTATCTCTTGTTGAACTTCTAGGTATGCATAACTGACTTCCTTTGAACAACATATCTTCCTGAATGAAATAATCCAACCACTTACTCCTATCTGACACAACAGGTTCCTTACATGCTTCCCAAGGTTCTACAAAATTAGCGTCTCCCTCATACATGTTCTTCAATTCATAAAATCCTATCACTTCAATTCTCATCTCTGTCAACAAGTTTCTTCTCCTACAATGCATCAACAACTTTGTTTGATTTACCTCTCCTATGCTTCAACAAAAAAATGTAACTCTGCAACTCTACCCTTCTCATATGTCTCTGATTCAACTTTCCTTGACTATTCAAATATTGCAAAGTTTGATGATTTGTATACAACACAAACTCCTTAGGCAACAAGTAATGTCTCCACTTCTTCAAGGATTGAATTATGCCATAGAACTCTTGATCATAAACTGAATATCTTCTCCTTGCATCATTCAACTTCTCACTAAAATATGCTACAGGTCTACCTTCTTGACTTAATACTACTCCAATTGCATTCCCACTTGCATCACAATCCACTTGAAATACCTTATTGAAATTTGGTAATGCCAAAATAGGTTGTTTTGTCACTTTCTACTTCAACAATTCAAAAATTTTATCTACTCCTGATGTCCACTTGAAATTTTTTTTGTCACCTCTCATTTTCTCTATCATAGGGTTACATACTGAACTAAATTTTTTTATGAATATCCGGTAGAAACTAGCTAATCCATGAAATGATCTGACTTCTCCAATGCTCTCCGGTGTAGGCCATTCAACAATTGCTCTCACTTTCTCAAGATCCATCTTCAATCCTTCTGCAGAAATCACAAATCCCAAGTATACCAATTCTTCCTTCATGAAACTACATTTCTTGATGTTTATCAACAATTTCTCTTCTCTTAGTCTTTGCAATACTTGTCTTAGGTGTTGCAAATGTTCTTCCTTTTTTTTACTGAAAATCAAAATGTCATGCAAGTATACAATAACAAACTTACCCAAGAATTTCTTCAAGACTTCATTCATCAATCTCATGAAAGTACTAGACGCATTTGTTAATCCAAAAGGCATCACTAACCACTCATAGAATCCTTCATTTGTCTTAAAAGCAGTCTTCCATTCATCACCTTCTTTGATTCTGATCTGATGGTATCCACTCTTCAAATCTATCTTTATGAAATATCTTGCTCCACTCAAACAATCCATGATATCATCCATCCTAGGTAAAGGAAATCTATACTTAATTGTGATCTTGTTGATTGCTCTAGAGTTAGTACATATTCTCCATTCTCCATCTTTCTTTGGTGCTAACACTGTAGGTACTGCACAAGGACTCAAACTTTCTCTGATCAAACCCTTCCTCAACAACTCTTGTATCTACCTATTCAATTCTTCATTCTCTGCCGGTGTCATTTTGTGTGTTGCTTTGTTAGGTAAATTAGCTCCAGGGATAAGGTCCATGTGATGAATGATACTCTTGATTGGTGGTAATCCTTCATGTACATTATCTGATATGATGTCTTCATACTCTATCAACAATTCCTTTATCTCCTCCTGTTGTGATTCTTCAGTCTCCTTCAATGTTTCAGGCTTCTTAGGATTCAAAGCATAACACATATTCTCATGTCTCAAACCATTCAGAAATTTTCTTCCATCTACCAAACAGATTCTGACATTCTCACATACTTCACTCTTAGGGTCATCTTCCAAAGGAATCAAGGTAATTCTCTTTCCATTTGATATTATAGTGTATGTATTCTTTAGATCCCATCATGTATAGTTTTTCTATCATACTGCCAAGGTCTACCCAACAAGATATCACAAACATCCATAGGCATAATATCACACAATACTTCATCATGATATGATCCAATATGAATTTCACCAAACATTGTTCACTCACCAGTACCTTATGATCATCCTGAATCCATGCTATCTGATAGGGCTTAGGGTATTTCAATCTTTCCAACTTCAATTTAGTCACCATCTCCTCTGAAACTAGATTATCAGAACTACCACTATCAATAACAACTTTGCAACACTTGCCTCCGGGTGGGTGCAAAATGTTGGGGGGCCAAAAAGTGGCCAACTTAAAAAAAAAAATAGAAATAACGTGAGCGCGTTATAATGCACTCATGTTATGGATTGGTGTTGCCAAGCCTACACCAAGCCATAACACTCTCGCATTATGTGATGTTATATATATAAAAAGCAGCATTCTATTTCATTATTTCATAGCAAATTCTAAGAAACCCATGGCTTGAAGAAAGAAAGGAGCGCGCTCGCATTATCTAAGGTCCAATCGTCAGCTATTTCTTACTGATTCATCATCAAAATGCCGCCATGACGTTGGGGAAATCAAAGAAGTAAGTTTTATTTGCTTTCTTGTGTGAATTTGTTGCTAAATAGGTAGGTTAAAATAGTTTTTGATGTAAATTTCTTAAATTTACAGGAGTTGATAATGCACCTACTCCTCCTCCTGAAAATCCACAAAATCCTCCAGCAACTGAACAATAAATACCTGTTGAAGAAGAACCCCAACCACAAACACCTTCATTTATTGAAAGAACTTGCAACTTCAACCTTGCATAGATCCATGCTTGCTCAATTCCTTGAATCTATGTTATCAAATGCAGATTCAATAAGCAAGCAAATCACTAGTTGGATAGAAAAGAGGAGAGAATTTAGAGAGTATTATGCTGACAAGTTATCATATGAACAAGTGAAAAATGAACAAATTACAAAACTCAACTTGTGTGCTATTTTCACAGACCCACGAACAAATGAATCTCTACCCCTTACATGCAAGAGGTTCCCTATCCATTGGTGTAACAACCAAGCGATAAGGGACAATTTTGTGTAGAGGTGGTGGATGGTTTTTGACCATCCTCCATACAACAATAATGAGGTCCTGCAATATTTTTTGAGGAAACTCTACTACGAGTTTGTCAAAAATAAATTGCCAAATTATTTTGATATGTGGGAGTTCTAGGGTAGAGGTAGGGGGTTAGCACAAGATAGACCAGGGGCACGTGTTGATCCACAGCAGCCAGCAAGACAAGCACTCACTAAACTGGCCCATGAGCATGTTTCTATCCCTTCCATTGTGAAGGAGAGTGTTGAGGTTGAGACACTTCAGTCCATTAGTGCCTTGACCCAAAGCATCTTACAGCATGCTAGTCCTGCAGCACAGTGTGGGCCGGGGGAGAGTTTGAGTATGGTTCCACCCATACTTGTTGGACTTGCGGGTTAGCATGTGGTTATGACCTGACGGATAGTCATGATGCAGGTGCGCAGACTACATCTGTAGTTGAGTAGATGGTGATGACATATGCCCTCCTGAGTGAGACTTTCAGGCTTGATACTTAGGTAAATCTTAGCAAGTTCATTGAATTTAATTTATTAACTTTTATTTTTGAAATGCAAGATTAACTAATTTAGTTTGATGATTTTAATGAAATTTCAGGATCATAGCGTTGATATAGTTTTCAGTGGTTCTCCACCTGTATATTACACTACATCATCTACTGTTGGGGTATGTAACTAGTAAACAATTATAAATATTACATGTGAATAGCATCGTTATATGAATGGTATTCTACTATCTAATTTTGGATGTTGAATAGGTTAATATTGGAGATTTCACATAAACACTTGCCAGCGGTGGTGGACTTCAAAGCTTCACGGAGGTAATAAAATAAATAGTTTAATGAATGAATTGTACTTACTAGATTTTTGTATGTGACTTGTGTGCTTTATTGTTTGTACTTCCATGTTTGGGTGAACATGTGTGTATGTTAGGAGCCATGATTTGCATCACTATTATAGTTTTCGTAATTGAATAATGTTGTTTTATTTCTAGATGATGCAAGCTGCGGAGACACCTCCCGATGTTCATAGGGCAATGAAGCATGGTGTGTCCTCTGCGATTCATAGCTCCATGCCATTAACGGGGGTATGAGGTAGATTAGTAAATTTCAATTTACATTCATTGTTATATTTGTTTAGTTTTGAAAAATCAAAAGATTATTGATTTGAAGTTTAATTTCTATCTGGATGGTTTCTATAGGACATGACATCACCACAACCTAATCCTGCTACTAAGGAAAATGAGGAGACAGATTATATGGTAGTGGTAAGTGATTATTTTGTTAAATGTTTCATATTTATAACATGTAATTTCTATATATTAATATATTTTTTATTGTAATAGCTACAGATGCATGAACAACTAAATAGGAGGAGTAGCCCTCAGGTTCATAGTAGACCACCCACATACGTGTCTCCATACCCTAAAAGATCAAAGGCTGCTCGTGATCTATTCTCTTCACCAGCCAGAGGGGAATGCCTTTTTATTATGTTCCTTTGTTGTATGCCTATATAACATTTGTGGACATATATTTTGCATTGCATATAGTTGACATTGTATGCCTATATGGCATTCTTGTAAGCCTATAAGGCTATTTTTATATATGTTATACTTATATCAACATATATTGATGTATGCCTATATGGATATTTGGTTAATACAAATCTTTTTTATTGATGGTATCCATACTTGCATTATAAATCCATGTTTGAATGGATATTTGTAGATGGTTACTTCAAATATTTAAAGTCCAATTTTATCACATAGGATGTTTGTTGATCCAATAAGCCAACTATTGTTATTCAAGTATCACCTAAACCTCATTCTGGAACTAAAAGATAAAAGTTTTATTTAAAATAAAAATGAATCATCATGTTGAACAGAAAATATTCATATTCTTTATGAGTTGCTCAATTGAAAATATTCAAATGAGTATGCTGATCCATATTCTTTATGAGTTGGTCAATTGAAAATATTTCTTAATTTTTTGTTATTATACCATATTGGGATGCAAGGAGTATGTTTGTTGTTTTGAATAAGATAGTCAAAATCATATGTTTATGAGCACCTGATGACCATTGTGGTTATTAAATGTAATTCCTCTTACATATAAGGCGAGGTTATGAGAGTACATTGAGTGTTACCTAATTTTAGTATGCAACACAACTTTGGGGCTATAGGCTTCCATAAGTCATCAACAATCAAGGTTCAAGGTTGCCATTGAAGTCAAAGGGTCAAGGTTGTTTGTCATTGATGCCAAGGTTTATGCCATGATGTTGATAAGGTGATACAGTGATTCAAGGTAGGTGATGGTCATGAGGTACATGATGTTGTGAATATGGTTTTCATGATAAGGTCTCTCAATTCATGTTGATGTTGTACAAGACAAACATGGTTCATATGATGCAAGGTTCATGTTCATGGTGGATGTGGTTTTGTTCATGCAAGGTTTTGTTGTGAATATGGTTTTTATGATAAGGTCTATCTTGGAAGGTTGATATGATGTAAGGTTCATATTCATGGTGGATGTGGTTTTGTTCATGCAATAAGAAGTTAGAGAAGACACAAGCTTTCATAATCATAATTCAATGTCATCATCAAGGTAAGTTATATTTATCAAGGGGAGTCATGAGTTTGATTCGAAAGTCAAGTTGTTCATGTCTTAGAACCCTAAGCCTATGATAAGTGTCATACTCTAATGTCTTTCTTCTGATGTCCTTGAGGTCTTTGAAATGTCCTAGATATCTCTTGATGAAAGTTAGAATGTTTAAGTCTTGCTTATTGATAGTTAGGGTTTGCATATTGGGCATTAAACCCTAAAAAGAATCTACTTTTTTTAAGACTTAAAAACCCTCAATTGTCTGTCGTGTGTAAAGTGCACTTTTTTTTAAATTTAATATTGACTTATAATAACAAGTTACTATCACTTGAATCAACCTACTAAAGGGTCTTTAAGTCATTAGTTCACCGGCCCTTCAACCTAATTCAATAGGCATCTTTGGTAAACTCTCATAAGCTCGAGTGCCATATCATAATCGAAGGTCATATTTAATTGATATGAGGGTGGGAAAAAAGATTAGAAGGTCAATATTTAAAAGGAATTTGAAAAAAAAACAATCATCTCTATGTAGTTGAATTCGATAGGCATGCCTTTATAAAAGGCTAAAAGACAGCTTTATGTATTATATCATGGTATTTGTAATGTTTGAAGATTGAAGACTAGTTAGTGTTTGTAGCTCGGACTATTTCAGGATATTTGGGTGTGAAATAGGACCATACCTAGCCTAAACGTACCCATCTTGATGCGTTAGAATTGTCAATTTGGCCACACGAGGAGAAGAACAAAAGTTACACCCCTTTGCAACTTTATACTGCCTCCTTTTGACAATTTTTTGGGCAGTAGAAAATCTTTCACCACGGGAAAATGCCTTAGAGATATAAAAAAATGAGAGAGGTTATTGTAGAGGGACCCTACGTGATCATGTTTCCTTAGACATAATGTATCTAAGTGACACAATTTTTGAGTAACAACTCATCAAAGATTGCTTCCTTTTTGCACTTTGGACTCTTCAGGGATATCGCCGGTATAATGTAGCTCAGACTGTTTCGGCATGTTTGGGTGCAAAATAGGACCATGCCTAGCCTAAACATACCTATCCAGATGCGTTGGAACTATCAGTTTAGTCACGCAAGGAGAAGAACAAAAGTTAGACCCCTTTGCAACTTTACACTACCTCCTGACAATTTTTGGGGCAGCAGAAAACTTTTCACCACAGGTAAACGCCTCAGAGATATAAAAAACTGAGAGAGGTTATTGTAGAGGGACCCTATGTGATCATGTTTCCTCAGATGGAATGTATCTAAGTGACATGGTTTCTGAGTAACAGCTTGTCAAAGATTGCTTCCCTTTTGCACTTTGGACTCTTCAGGGATATCACCGGTACAATGTAGCTCAGACTGTTTCGGCATGTTTGGGTGCAAAATAGGACCATGCCTAGCCTAAACATACCCATCTCGATGTGTTGGAACTGTCAGTTTGAGCACACGAGGAGAAGAACAAAAGTTACACCCCTTTGCAACTTTACACTACCTCCTTCTGATGATTTTTAGGGCAACAGAAAACCTTTCACCATGGGAAAATGCCTCAAAGATATAAAAAACTAAGAATTTATTATAGAAAGACCCTACATGATTGTGTTGCCTCAAATGGAATGTATCTAAGTGACATGGTTTCTGAGTAACAACTCGTCAAAGATTGCTAGCTTTTTACACTTTAGACTCTTCAGTGATATCACCGGTATAATGTAGCTCAGACTGTTTCGGCATGTTTGGGTGCAAAATAGGACCATGCCTAGCCCAAACGTACCCATCCCGATGCTTTGGAACTGTCAGTTTAGCCACACGAGGAGAAGAACAAAAGTAACACCCCTTTGTAACTTTACATTACCTCCTTCTGACGATTTTTGGGGCAGCAAAAAACCTTTCACCATGGGCAAACGCCTCAAAGATATAAAAACTTGAGAGAGGTTATTGTAGAGGGACCCAACATGATTGTGTTTGCTCAAAAAAATATATCTAAGTGACACAATTTTTGAGTAACAGCTCGTCAAAGATTGCTACCTTTTTGCGCTTTGGACTCTTCAGGGATATCGTCGGTACAATGTAGCTCAGACTGTTTTAGCATGTTTGGATGCAAAACAGGACCATGCCTAACATAAACATACCCATCTAGATGCATTGAAACTGTTAGTTTGGTTGCAACAGGAACAGGACGAAAGTTACACCCCTTTGCAACTTTAAACTGCCTCCTAATAATTTTTGGGGCAGCATCTAAAACCTTTCACCATGGGAAAACGCCTCAGAGATATCAAAAATCAAGAGAGGTTATTGTAGAGAGACTCTATGTGATCAGGTTTCTATAGACGAATGTTTCTAAGTGACACAGTTTTCGAGTAACATCTCATCAAAGATTGTTACCTTTTTGCACTTTAGACTCTTTAGGGATATCATCAGTACAATGTAGCTCAGACTGTTTCGGCATGTTTGGATGAAAAAATAGGACTATTCCTAGCATAAATGTACCCATCCAAACACATTGGAATAGTCATTTTGGTCGCATTAGGAGTAGGACGAAAGTTACACCCCTTTGCAACTTTACACTACCTCCTTCTGACCATTTTTGGGGCAACAGAAAACCTTTGACCACGGGCAAACGCCTTAGAGATATAAAAAACTGAGAGAGATTATTGTAGAAGGACTCTATGTGATCGTGTTTCCCTCAGATGGAATGTTTCTAAGTGACACAATTTTTAAGTAACATCTCGTCAAAGATTGCTGCCTTTTTGCACTTTGGACTCTTCAGGGATATCGTCAGTACAATGTAGCTTGGATTGTTTCGGCATGTTTGGGTGAAAACCAAGACCATGCCTAGTGTAAATGTACCCATACAAATACATTGGAATAGTCAGTTTGGTCACATCAGGAGTAGGATGAAAGTTACACCCCTTTGCAACTTTACTCTACTTCCCTCTGATGATTTTTAGGGCAGCAAAAAACCTTTCGCCACAGGCAAACGCCTCAAAGATATAAAACACTGAGAGAGGTTATTGTAGAGGAACCCTACATGATCATGTTGCCTTAGATGGAATGTTTCTAAGTGATGGTTTTCAAGTAACATCTCGTCAAAGATTGCTACCTTTTTGCACTTTGGACTCTTCAGGGATATCATCGATACAATGTAGATTGGACTGTTTCGACATGTTTGGGTGAAAAAAAGGACCATGCCTAGAATAAATGTACCCATCTAGATGCATTGGAATAGTTAGTTTGGTCGCATCAGGAGTAGGATGAAAGTTACGCCCCTTTGCAACTTTACACTACCTCCTTCTGACAATTTTTGGGGCAGCAGAAAACTTTTCACCATGGGAAAATGCCTTAGAGATATAAAAACTTGAGAGAGGTTATTGTAGAGGAACTCTACATGATCATGTTGCCTTAGACAAAATGTTTCTAAGTGATATAGTTTCTGAGTAACAGCTCATCAAAATTGTTGTCTTTTTACACTTTGGACTCTTCGGGGATATCATCGGTACAATGTAGCTCGGACTGTTTTGACATGTTTGGATGAAAAATAGGGCCATGCCTAGCCTAAACTACCCATTTAGATGTGTTGGAACTATCATTTTGGTCGCATCAAGAGTAGGACACCAAAAATGCAAAAGTTGCTTTGTGCAACTTGACAACATTGACACTTTTTTGCAGCAAGACTCAAAGACTCAAACTGACCCCAAATGACTCAAACTGACTCAAAAACATATGAAATGGTCTTAGAAGACATTATTACATACAATTGACTCAATCAATTTTTATTTTTATTTTTTGACCCCTCTTGGAGGCATGACAACTTGGGTGCCCCTACACCATTAGTGCAACTGAAATCGATAAAGTTTTCTTATTAAGAAAAAGAGCTTCCCTTAGCTTCAAGAAATATAAATATTCTATACTGACAAGGCCAACCACGTGAAGGTGGAAGCTCATGTGGCCTCACCTTAGACCTAAGACACGTGTATTCTAGTAAACGTAGGACACCTAAGACACTTATTGTATAGTATGTATCTAGATTTTATAGACATAGTAGAGCTTAGACACTTAATCTTTATACCTTATTGTAGTCTAGATCTACGTCAACTAGACACCTAGATTATAGTTCTACTTAAGACACCTATTATGGTGACCTAGTTGACATATAGTACCTATCTAAGACACCTAGATTAAATTATAGAAGACACCTAGATCATTCTAGATTATACCTTATTCTAGTCTCTAGACAGTCCTTGATATATAGTATCTACCTAAAACACCTAGATTAGATTAAATAACTTTTTTCTAGTCTCTATCTACCTAGTTGACATATCGTATATACCTAAGACACAATTAAAGACACTTATTATCTAGTTAGAAACCAAGACACCTAGAGACACCTATATTTTATACATTACCTAGATTTTATACATTATTATCAAAATCAACTTCATCCATCACTTAGGTCTAACCCCATGAAGCATAACACGATGATGTAAAAATGTGTATATGTGTAAAAATGCAGCAACAAATAAAAAAGAGAAACCTTACAAATTAATGTGCATACTTACAACTCAATGCAACATGAATTTACAAAATTAATGTGACTTACAAATTAATCCAATGAACCATCTAGGTTTGCTCTACTCTTTATTGTGTCAAGTATTGCTTCATGGTTAGACTCATGCATCTTCGATAAGGTCTTGTTCAAAGGTCTACTCTGATATTGTATCAAATGAACATTGGATGCCATGACAAGGTTCAAGTAATGAAGAATCTTCTGATGCGTGTGAAAGTCTTGAAACAACCAAACATTAACACTCTTATGTGGGTACCTTCTAAGCCACGTTCTAGTAATAAACACTAAGCCTGTAGGGTATTCAATGTTTTCTCCATCTGTAACTGGGGCCTCCAATATCTTTTTGGCCTCAACACAATAACACAAGTAATAATCTATTCCCTCTTCATTATCTTTATCTACAATAACTGCATATACATGCCCTACATTGATATGTGTAGAAAATTAGATGAAATTAGTCAACATTACAAAAACACTACAAAGTAAGATGACATTAGGAATTTCAAAAACTATGCAAATAGATATATTACTTGGTTGAACTAGATCTGATATGTGGTCATGTTCTGTCTTGCTATAGATTGATCCATAAATATTTGTGCCTATCTCACCTTCGATAGCACCTTTACAATATCTCACCTCTAGTTCCATTAGCTCATGTTCTATCTCTCACCTCTCTATATCTCACTTATCTCTCCCCCTCACCTCTCTACCTCTCCCCTCTCTATGTCTCTCAGTCACTCCTTCTCTACCTCTCCATCCATCCTTAGCCATCTAGGTCTCACTTAATCCTAAACCCTAAAGCCATCTATCCCTATTCCTAAACCCTCAACAGGCTCGATACTACACCTTAAACCCTAATCCCTTATCCCTAAACCCTCCAACCCTATCCCTAATCCTTATACCTTCGACACTCTACTTTAACCCTAATCCCTCAACCCTCAACCCTATCCCTAAACCCTCAACCCTCAACGTCAAGCCCTAATCCCTTAACCCTTAACTCTAATCCCTCGACCCTCAACCCTATCCCTAAACCCTAAACCCTAAAACCTCAACCCTTAACTCTAATCCCTCAACCCTAAACCCTATACCTAAACCCTCAACACTATACCTTAAACCCTCAACCCTCAACCCTAAACCCTAATCCCTCAACCCTCAACCCTAATCGCTCATCCCTAAACCCTAAACTCTATCCCTATTCCTAAACTCTCAACCCTCAACACTATACCTTAAACCCTAATCCCTTATCCCTAAACCCTAAACCCTATCCATCAACCCTTAACCCTTAAACTTAATCCCTAAAACCTATCCCTAAACACTCGATGCTCAACACTCTATCTTAAACTCCATTCCCTTAACCCACAGTCCTAAATCCTCAACCCTCAATCGTTAAACCTTCAACCCTAAACCCTAACCCTAATCCCTCTACCTTTAACACTCTACTCTAACCATAATCCCTTGACCATCAACCCTATCCCTAAACCCTAAACCCTCAACTCTCAACATTAAACCCTAATCTGTCAACCCTAAACCCTAATCCCTCAACCCTAAACCCTATTCCTAAACTCTCAACCCTCAACACTATTCCTTAAACCCTAATCCATCAAACATAAACCCTAATCCCTCAACCCTAAACCCTATCCCTAAACCCTCAACCCTCAACACTATTCCTTAAACCCTAATCCCTCAACCCTAAACCCTAAATCCTATCCCTAAACACTCAACCCTCAGCAAGTTATACCTTAAACCTTAATCCCTCATCCCTCAATCCTCAACCCTAATCCCTCATCCCTAAACCCTAAATGCTATCCCTATTCCTAAACCCTCACCCAAGACACTATACCTTAAACCCTAATCCCTTACCCCTAAACCTTAAACCCTATCCCTCAACCCTTAACCCTTAAACCTTAAACCCTAAAACCTATCCCTAAACCCTCAATCCTATACCCTCAATAATATACTTAAGCCCTAATCTCTCAATCATCAACCCTATACCTTAAACCCTGAAGCCTACACCCTCAAACCCTCATCCCTAGACCATATAAACTCACCCTTATATCCTAAACCTCGAATATTGTGCCTCAACCCTATACTTAAATTAAACCTAAACCATATGTGCTCTCAACCCAAGTCACCCTATGCCTTATATACCCTCAATCCATATTGTAAACTCTAAACCCAATATCCTAAACCCTAATCCCCACACGTTACACACTATTGTAACCCTCAACCCTCTAATCTCTACCCTCTACCCTCTACCTATTACTTAAGCCCTAATCCCTCAACCCTCAACCCTTAAAACTATACAAGCTCAGGTCCTTATATACACTAAACCCAAAACACTTACATACATACATGCATACATACAAACATACATACATACAAAGATGCATACATACAAGCATGCATACATGTACATACATACAAGCATACATACATGTACATGCATACATACCTACAAGCATAGATAAAAACATCCATGAAACATACTTATGAAACTTTAACATAACTCATTCAAAGGAAGACATAACGTGAGCACGTTATAAAGTGCTTGCATTATGTCGAACTGTGAAAACACTGACAAATATGTAAAAAAGGAAAAAAGCACAACATAACGCGAGCACGTTATAATGCGCTTGTGTTATATTGTGCTGTGGGAATCCCAAGCCTTAGGATTGGGATTTGCTTTGGATTTCCAACCCAAAGGCTTGGAGTGCCTTTTCAACATGCATAGACATGTTTTTAAAAATTCTACAAGATTTTACATAATTTTGTTCATACTAACCCTTAGATTTGAACGTGTTTCAAGGTCGAACAAATCAAACACTTCAGTAATGTTAGGCTTTCTCTTAGCTATTTAACGATGTAATTTTTTTCACATTTTGACAATGTTAAGCCTTTCATCTTTAATTTCTTTTGTTTGTGTGTCCGGTTTTGGGCAAAAACAGTGTTTGGTCTTTTTTTCATTGTAAATTAACCATTCATTGAAATTTCAAAAAAATTACATATTTAGAAACTAGACTCCATTCTACACATATTAAAAAAAAAATTCAATTAGTTTTCAAAATTTATAGGGGTTGCACGACCAAAATTCTATTTTTTAGGATGTGTCCATTTTGAAAATTAGAAAAAAATCAAATATTCATCAAAAAATTATTAGAAAAATTGGGCATAAACTACATGCTATTAGCTAATTTCTCACTGAAGCAATTTTAAAAATACCAAAAAAAGTTAACCTTTTGAGGGAGCCACAAAACATGCTATGTTATGTTTTTTTGACAGAAACAACACCAATTTATGTGGCTCCCTCTTTTGAACCCCTTAATCTATACTATTTTCAAAAAAAATTAGTAGCTTAGAAAGTAGACTCAGAGCACTATGAACATTGTTTTGGTTGCATCTCCAAATTTTGAGTGTAACTATGCTCAATTTCTCATCCAAGGCCAGCATTTCCTGATTTCAGAAAAAAATTGGCCACTTAAGACCCCTTTTTGGCCCCCCATCTTCTTGCACTCACCCCTTCAGATTTGCATCTGGTTCTGAACAAACTCTTTCTCTGCAGTGGTTCCTCATTTGTCTCTTCTTGAAAAAGTGCTCTCCTCATCACAAGTGATTCACCTTTCTCAGGTTTACCAACTGAACTAGGTGATCCAACAAGTTCTTCTTCCACATAGGCTACTCTTCCACTATTCTCTATTCTTTTACTTGTACTCCCTTGATTACATTCAAATGCTCTATGTCATTCATCTCCACACTTGAAACAGGTTCCTCTAAATGTTTTTCTATCAGGTCCTCTTACTTCTCTTCTGTATCCTTCATTCTGGTATGAATTATAGTTACCTCTATGATGAAAATTTTTGTCATTGCTCTGGTAGGCATTGCTATCCTTGTCCTCCTTAAATGGGATATTAGGCTTGTTTTGCTCTGGATGTGATCTACCTCCTCTGAAAAATGTTCTACCTCTCTGAAATTTACCTCGACTTCCTCTCTATCTTTGATCATGCCTCTTGTTCAACTTCTCTTCAACTTTCAAGGCAAACTAATATGCTTCCTTTAAAGATGTCATCCTTACGAAGCTTAGTTCTTCTTGAATGTTCAATCTTAGTCCATTGATGTATCTGGTCACTTTCTCCTTGCTTGCTTCACTATGTCTTGTTCTTATGATCATCTTATGAAATTCTTTAGTATACTCTGTCACAGATTTCTCCTTTTGTCTCAGGTTTTGTAATCTCTTCAACAGCTCCAGCTCATAGTTAGCATGTATAAACTGATTCTTCAATTTTGTCAGTATTCTATCCCACTTTGTAATCTTTTCTTTTCCTCTTCTATTCCTATCCAACTGAACTTCTTTCCACCATATAGGAGCATGTCCTTTCAATTTTGTCTTTGCAAATTTCACCTTCTCCAAATCTTCAACTTTTTCATACTCAAAGTATTCTTCCATGTTATTTATCTAGTTAATCAACTCTTCAGGGTTCAAATTGCCAGTGTAATTAGGTACATCAACTCTAAGTCTCTTTCCAATCTTTGAAATATATCAGAACATCTTTACTTGATCTGATTCTTCTTCTTCAACACCTCCTAGGGTTTCACCAATTTGTTCAACAGATTGAAATTCTTCTTCGTCATCACTTTCAACATTAGGTCTCGGTGTCAATCCTCTTCGCCTATCTTCCTCAACAACATCCAATCAAATTCTCATTGTTTTCATCATTTCCATCATCTCATCCTTCCTACCAGCCATTGTTCCAATAGTAGGGATTCTCCTCGATGGCATTCTCCTAGGATCAAGTGCAAATTGCCTCAAGTTTGGTGATCAAGCTACAAGGTGATAATTGCCTCATAATCAACACTTAATTGCGACACAAGTAACCTGCCTCAATTTGGTGATCTGTCCACAACAAGATCTTACAGAAGTCCTTCACCCACTTCACTCAATTCACTCCCAAAGATTCAAACTTTCGCTCTGATACCACTTGGTATAGTCACGGTAGGAGGGTTCACATAATGAACTGTCCAGACTGTGCAACAAGAATAAACATAACAGAAACAACTCAAAGATATAAGACATGCAGATTTAGTTATTCAATATATCATAGAATTCAAATACAAATTAGCCGGCAACTTGTGGGCTTACAATTGGGTTCACAGGCCTAATTACAGATAATCAGCTTATACACAAGATATAGCTTTGAAGTGCCCTTTGCGAAAGAGCCAAAACTATCTATCTTCTAAATCCTTAGAATTATGCTAACTTCTTTCCTAGGGATCTATTACATCTTTACATATCATATCTGAAACATGAGATTCCTCTGCATCGACCAAGGAAGATCACAAACTCCAATGAAGAGCTGTAATGTGTGTACATGGATAGGTCGGCCCTAATTGAGTAGAACTCCTCTGCAAATGAAAGGAATGATGTGCGGATCTTAGGGAAGGTTAGCCACGAACCAAGAATCATTGAATGATGTGTCATTAGGCTCCACAAGTTGGGAAATACTCCGCAGGTCTTCTCCTTTAGCTAATTGTCTGAGACTATTAGGATGCTATGTTATGAGAAAATAGTTGATCTTCTGATAGCGATATCTTTCTGGTATTTTAACCAAATGCTCTGAGATTCGGATATGATGTACATGAATGAATCTAGATGCTAAGTCCAGCTCTACAAAGTCTAAAATGCAACTGCGGTACAATGCGGACCAAAATACAGAAATTGCTACTGATTGAACTGCCTGAACTGAACTGGAAAAGAAACAAACTGAATTGCAAACAAACTTGAAATAAAATATTTTTGGTTGATGTAAGATTGCTCTTGAACCAGGGATGCTCCTGCATCAATGTAAGTGTCAATGAATTAAATCAAATATATATAATTGTGAGATAAGGTTGGGTGAGTTGTCAAAATTTTATTATCAACCTCTTTTATTTTTATTATAGAATTATATTACAATGTGTTGTTGTCTCTATAGATATAATGGTGCAACATTAGGTATTTATAAATGCATTATGTTTAATAAGTTTTGCTTTCTTCTTTTCAATAAATGGGGAAAGACATTTTATGAGAATGTATGCAGAGTATATGCTGTAATTCAGCTCTGAAATGAAAAGCTTGGTTTTCTTTGTTTTGTGAAAAAATGCTTATTTTCTATTGTTATTAGATATTATTGCTCATTGTTTTCTGTAGTAGCTAAAAGTTTAGAGAATTTACAGAGTTTTAACTGCAATTTTAAAAAATGGGAAAGAAAATTTACCAAGCTTAAATGTAATTTTAAAAAATGTTTTTCTTTTTAAGGAACAGGGCCCCCCATATGCCCCATGAAACATAGGGTAGTCCCAGGGATGGCCACCCTTGCTAGTGACACCTGTTGGGACCGTGGGGGATGTTTTGTCCCCTTCCCACCATCCCCTGGATGTCCTTGTGGATGTCCCTATCTCTGATTCAACAGTAAAACTTTGAATTTTTGTAAAAATTTCAGCGCGTCTTTATAAGTTAAGAACTTAAAGTTATTATTTGAGATTCTAGGAATCAACAACATAGCCACATCAACTACGTATTCACAAGAGTTATCCAAAAATACCTAAGAAAGGTTCAACTGAAAAAAAAGGTACTTTAAAATAAAATTAATACCTAATATAAAAACTAAAAACAGATATAAAAAGCAAGAATCTCAAAGATGCAATGCCCACCAAAACTAACTTAGCACTGTCGTAGAAATTGAAGTGAAAACAATTGTTTTGTTGCTCAAGCCATCTATTCAAATGAAACTATGAGATTAAATATGGAACTGCCAATATGGAAATATAGTCATTTACTTGGAAGAATCAAGACAATACTTTTTACCAACCATTTCATAACTCTTAAGTATTTACGTACACCTATTTTCTTTTGGGGGCAACCTTAAATATACTCAGTTATCAATTTCTCTGTCCTTCATATCAAAAACAATTATGCTGAAAATAACATGTGTCTTATAATATTAATGGATTTCACATGGGGGGGCCTATTTAGAATTCCATATCTTTTTGAAAAGAAAACACAAATTGATTACAAAACAATTTAGGTGGATTACAAAGTTTAAAGTCTATTTTAATGGAAAATATCCAATGTCTAATCTTCTTGTACACAGATTAATGCTGTCCTTATATGCACTATCAACTCAACTTTATTTACTTTATTAAAAGCTATGTCAATCCGATCACCCGGTCCACTTTTATTCCATTCCAAAGAGATAATAAATCTTAGCTTTCTAACTATGCATTTTACCAGCAGTTCATTATGACACACACCAAGGCATAAAAACACCCAAGTATATTGAACTTAGCTTAAAGAATGGCAGGCCTGTAGACTTCTTCTCAAATCAGATATTTGTTTATTGTCCTATTGATTATGGTTGTTGCTTCGGTGACTTGTCAATATATAACAAATCACACAGAAAAGGGTATATGCAGCAATCCCAATAATGTCACAATTGTTCCACATTTTTTTTCTCCTCATAGTAGTTCTACACCCACTTCTCCAACCAAAGGAGGGAAAAAGAAGGCACCACCACCACCGCCACCTTCATATTACAACAGTCTAGGTAATGGGTCATCTGTGCAGAGTGCAGCTCTTAACAAGGTCTTAAAGTTTGCTGTAACTTTTCTTCACTTTATTGTTTAGTTTCTAACTGGATTTTACAGTTGGCAGTGGACTATGTACCAATTTCGACGTCTTAACACATGGTTTGGATGATTTGATTCAAAGGGATTTTAATGTGTGATTTAATCTGCTATGTTCAAGGTTTTGTAATATAGGGTCTATGTTTATGGATTATTCTATGTAAATTTAAAATTATGGTTTCGATTTAGTGGTGAAATCCTATGGGTATTTTTCATTTCTATGTTCTTGTTTTTTCTTTGGGGCCTTTTATGGTTCTACATACTTCTCTGTCTTGAACTAGGCTTTCAGTTACTCTTGTAATGTCTATCGCTTTACCAGGATATGAGATTTGGTTAATCTTTCAATTAAGGATAATCATCTATGCTAACTGACGAGATATAATTGCACAAATCTAGTTTAAACGGTCTTTTTTCCCCTCTTTTCTGAGGAAGACTCAGTTTTTAAGTTTGTAATGGTGAAATCTGCATACCCATGCCAATTTCCATTTAGTTTTGGGCTTATTTTGATGGAGTTGTTGGAATAAGGAGTAATTTTTCCCACCATAATTAATTACTGTTATTAAATAATTGTCAAAATTGTAAATATTTTGGTTAGTAAATTCTGTAAAAAGGAGCAAACTAATAAGTTGTGGAGAGGAACTAGTAGTTGAACACTCTAACATTGCACCTCTCAAAATCATACATGGCAATTTCAAATTATTCCGTAATTTTTATAGTAGCTTATTTGGCAAGGCCCCTGCTTATAACTAAGGTTTTGGGTCCACATTATCAAATATGATGCCACATCAACATGCTTTTTGTTAAGGTGTCCAAAAACATGCAAAAAAAGATTGGACCAATAGTTGTCCATTAAGTCATGTTTTGTTGGTGCGCCAATGTGGCATCACATGATTTGTTACTTTTTAAAAATTTCATTCAATTGTAAGTACTTATATTCAACATTTGATCTTTTTTTTTTTTTTTGATGAAAATGCAATTTATCTATTAAAATAAACAAACACTTCACAAAAAAAAAGGGTGGTTAAAAGGTACACCCCAAGAGTTACATGGGCTTAGCCCAGAAATATTAAGAACAAAGTATCAAAGTATCAAAGGGTACAACACCCATATAAAAACAAAGAGAAAACAAAATTAAGTAGCCAAAGCCATTCCTGCAGATGGTATATCCTTGTCATCCGGTTTCCCCCAAATGTCCGCGGGGTCTGGGTTGAAATCAGGCATATCCCAACCATCTTCATTTTCCTGTTCTTCTTTATGAACAGTTAGCTCCTTGTGCTTAGGTGAGATAGCCAAATTTAACCATGGAAAAACCTTAGTATTATCCCACCCTATAGATGGCGGATGTGAAGAACTAGGAGCATTCCAGCCTACATTATCCCGTGCAGGCCAACTAGCATTACCTGCATTATCCATAAAGGGCCACCCAGCATTATCCCCAGTTGCACTAGCAGCACGGCCAGAGGTCCATCCACGTGGACGTGGAGAGGTTGAGCGCTGACGCCGGTGAGCACCATGATGCAGAGCAAGCTGGGAGCAAGGCCGAGAATCTTTGGCTGATCCACTTCTGCGTCTATTAGGAGAGTGAGCTCTGACAGAGGATGGGGAGGGAGGAACATGAGCCACAGTGTTGGGAGCATTCCTCCAATGATCCAACAACTCTTGTAAGTGAGCCACTTCCAAGGAAACTTTGCTAGCTTGCACTTGAATCTGCAGGAGAACATTAGAATGGATAATAGTTTTAATGTATAGAGAAACATTAGTTCCAATTTTGTTTTCTGAAAATATACATGAATTATGATCTTTCCATAATGCAAATAAAATCTCCACCCTGAAAATATGCCAGATTTGAGTAAATTTCTCTGGAAACCTAGGTGAATCACTTAGCAGAATGATTTGCGAGGTTAATGGCTTAGGTCTGAAAGGCCGAAAAAAATCATGAATCCATAACCAAAATTTTGTTGAGCTCTAGTACAATACCAGAAGAGATGTTGAATTGTTTTAGCCTATCCACAAAAAGGGCAATGAGGATCCTGGACTCCAAGGTGAAACAACCTAGTATCAACAGGCAAGCCTTGAAAGAGAATGCACGAGGAAAAATGAGCAAGTTTTGGCTCAAGAATGGCAAACCAAACAGTTTTAAACTTGGAATGCCAAAGACCTAAAGAGATATGAATAAGCCAACGCTTATTAAGAGTGGTAGCCATGGGTAAATGAGGTGAAAGCCACCTGTAAGCCATATGTGGCTTGAAATGATGCAAGGGTGTGTCTGGATACCATTTCCAGTCCTTCCACCATGGCTTGTTGGACTGAATTCCAACCTTGTACAACATTTTAGGTGGAATAGCCATGATGATTCTGTCATAAGTAGGCTTATCAACTTCTGAAAGAGAAAATTTTATACGGAATAGTTCCCAAGCCAAAAGGCTCATAGTGGGTCTGTGAAACAGGTCTTGAAGGGTCTGAACACCTTTTTGTGAAATTTGAGAGCTTTCAAACCTTGCAATTTAGCCAAAGGTTGAGTTGCAGAAGTTAGGAGAGGTGACCACCAAATATTAAGGTGATTGAATGAAAGACCAGCACGAAAACTATCACCAACCCAACATAACCAAGGTTTTACTCCGGTATAACATTTGGTCATTTTTTTATTTACATGTGAAATAATCATTGACAATATATAGTATATAGAGTGTTCAATTATACCCACAAATACTATAACAACAATTGGAACCCATTCAACTTCAACTACTGGGTCCTCTCCTAGAAGATAAGATAAGGTTCTGAAGGAAAAAGTATTAAATGTGATGTACTAGTAATCTTTTGAAAAGACCTCTATATATTGAAGCAATTTATAATGTTTTTTTTATCAAGTGATCAAACAATAGAAGTTGTTTTGGATGTAGTAGCATTCCAAGTTTGAGCAATTCATGTATTGTGTGTTTGTCTTCATCCACCATCAGAGTGGTATCAGAGTAGAAGAGATCGTGGGTACACTTGCCAAGGAGATAGGAAGATTGAAGCTGGAGATAATTACATAAGACATCAAAAGCTTTTGATTGTAGTTGTTAAAGAAAAACACAGTAGAGGAAATAAGCCATAGCTTTTTTGTTTTTGTTTTTGTCACCGAATCAAACAAATCAAATCGCAGGAGATAAAGGATGAATTGGGAGGTCAAAGTTTTTTGTTTGAGAATCGACAAAATAAAAGGAAGCTGTGAGTTTGGAGTTGTCATCACAATCAAATAACAAGGCCGTAGAAAGGGACAAATCGCCCCTGTTTGAAGACTAAAGTTGTTGCCCGATCACAAAAGTAAGAGGAGATTGATTTAACATGGGGTAGATCACAAAAAGGAAAGACGAAGCCACTACGCACTAAAGTCAAATCGAACAAGGGATCACAAAGTATGGAAAGACTGAAGATCCGTTAATTTAACATTTTAGAGTTTATTTTTCTGAGATAATTGTTGAAGACAGCTCGCAGACATTTATGAAGTTGGCCAGACAAGTCTAAGGGAAATCGCGGCCAAAGGAGTGAAGTTGCGTGAAGCCGGTAAAATCAATTGCCAAACAATCGCAGTATTTGAAAGAAAATCATTTTCGCAAAACAAATCACAACCAAGTGCACAAGCAACAGCACTAGGTAAATATAATTGCATAAAAATATTATTTGTTCAAATGTGAAAGAATGTGCTGAGCTAATTCGGTGGTCAAGACGCATGGTTGTTGTGGTGGCCACCAAGGTTCAAACCCCCTAGAAATGGTCTCTGGCCATGGGAAGAGATTCCAAGGCTAAAAACTGAGTTCTCCCATTAAAAAAAATGGAAAAGATTGGTAAACGAATGAAAGAGATCCTGAAGAGATTCCAAGGCTAAAAATTGAGTTCTCCCATTAAAAAAAATGGAAAAGATTGGTAAAAGAATGAAAGAGATCCGATTTCTCCCATAAAAAAATGGAAAAGATTGGTAAAAGAATGAAAGAGATCCCGAGGCTAAAAACCGAGTTCTCCCATAAAAAAAAATGGAAAAGATTGGTAAAAGAATGAAGACAGAAAATGAAAAAAATGAAAATTTAATGTGTGCAAAGGATATTTTGGAAGAAGAATTGGATAAAGTTAAAAAATGAAAATTTAATGTGTGCAAAGGATATTTTGGAAGAAGAACTGGATAAAGTTAAAAACAAGAATGAAGAATTAGAAAGATTGGTAAAAGAATGAAAGAGATCTGAGTTCTCCCATTAAAAGCAAAGGATATTTTGGAAGAAGAACTGGATAAAGTTAAAAAGAAGAATGAAGAATTGGCAAAAACAATCAGTTAAATCATTTACTTGAAGCATACCTAAAGGAAAATGAGTGTCTAAAGTTTAAGTTTTCACTAGGTGCGATGTTTCATGTGATACAAATGATTTGGTTAATATAATTTCTTTAGAAAAAAGTGTAAGGTTCGAGATAACAATATGTTTGAATTTACAAATCTCTAGTTGTGATGATATTAACGGGTAAGTGCATAAAGATGAGGGACCAAAATGGGCTCTTAAGTTGCCACTTTTTTTCTAAAATAAGGAAACATTGATGTTGGAAGAGAAATTGAAGATAACTACACTCAAAATTTGAAGATGGAACAAAAACAAGAGTTGTAGTGCTCCGAATCTAGTTTCTAAACTACTAATTTTTTTCAGAAATGGTTGAGATTAAGGGGTTCAAAAAGGGGGAGCACACAAATTGGTCCTATTTTTCTCAAAAAAACATAACATAGCATCTGGTGTGCTCCCCCTAAAATGTTAACTTTTTTTTAGTATTTCAATAATTGCTTCAGTGAGAAATTAGGTAACACCATGTAGTTTATCTTTGATTTTTCAGATAATTTTTTAATGAATAATTGATTTTTTAGTAATTTTTAAAGTGGACACATCCTGAAAAATAGAAATTTGAGCATGCTTCCCTTTAAAATGTTTGACAACTAATCGAAAATCATTTTTTTTTTGAATTTGTGTAGAATGGAGTCTAGTTTCTAAAAATATAACTTATTTCAATTTTTGATGAATGGTTAAAAAAATAAGTTAAAAATACTAGACACTAGTTTTTGACAAAAACTGGACACACTTACAAATGAAATTCAAGATGAAACACTAAACATACTCAAAATGTGAAAAAAATTATATGGTTAGATAGCTAACACAGAGCTTAAGATTATGGTGGTATTTTTTTTGAGTTTTCATTGAAAAAAGTGCCATCCTGATGGGGAGCACGCTCCAGATTATCTCTAGATTTTTCTAAAAACTAATAGAAACATGTCAAACAAAGCACATCATAACATGAGCGCATTATAATGTGCTCGCGTTATGTGAAATCAATAATGCGAGCGCGTTATAATGTGCTCGCATTATGATGAGCATAAGTGGTAATACACATGCCATTTGCATTTGCATGAAAGTTTCTAAAGCCTTTTCAACAAATCCATTTTTTGCATATCTTGCAATCATTGCATTCCATTATAGAACATCTCTTTGAGGTGTTACATCTTACAATTGACATGCCTTGTCTATGCTTCCACACTTTACATACATGTCTACAACGGCAGCTGCACTTCAGATCGTCTCTCTATTTCTCTCTCCTCTCTACATCCTACCCTTTCTCTGCATCTCTGCTTCCCTCCCCTCTCTACCTCCCACATTCTCTCACTCTTTTCTTCCCTCCCCTATCTACCCTCTACTGTCTCTCTCACTCTCTACTTCCCTCTCCTATCTACCTCCTACCCTCTTTGTGAGTCTTTGCTTCCCTTGCCTCTCTACATCCTACCTTCTCTCTCACTCTCTTCTCCCCCTCCCTCTCTACCTCTTACCCTCTCTCTCACTTTCTACTTCCCTCCCCTGTCTACCTCCTACCCTCTCTCTTCTTCCTTGCCCTATCTACCACCTACGGTCCTCTCCCACTCTCTACTTCCATCCTGTCTCTACCTCCTATCCTCTCTCTCTCACTCTCTGCTTCCCTCCCTTCTCTACCTCTTCTCCTCATTCTTCCCATCCAAAGAATTTTCATAAATTATCTTATTTCCATTTCATGAAATCCCAATTTATATCATCATCCATCTTTACATGTCCTATTTTTCTTACATTTCCATGTTCTTTGTAGACAAGGGAGAGTGAGAGGGAGTCCAAAAGGGAGAGAGGATGGAGATGGAGGGGAGAGTAACTTGGGAGAGATACCTAGTGATAGGGAGAGAAATAGAGAGAGATAGAGAGTCCTAGTTTTCTTGTTTTAGAGAGAGAGAGAGGGTGGGTCGGGTTTATGAGTTTAGGATTGCTTAAGTTTAGGGTTTAGGGGAATCATTTAGGGTTTAGTGGTTTAGGGCTGCTCAGATTTATGGTTTATGGTTTAAGGGTTAGGATTTAGGGGCATTATTTAGGGTTTAGGGGTTTTGGGAGAGAGAGAGAGGTTTAGAGTTGCTCAGGTTTAGGGTCATTATTTAGGGTTTATGAGCTTAGGGTTGATTAGACCTTTAGGGGAATTATTTATGGTTTATGAGTTTAGGGTTGCTCAAGTTTAGTGTTTAGGGTTTTGGGTTAGGGTTTAGGGGAATTATAAATAGGGTTTAGGGGTTTACAGTTGCTTAGGTTTATGGTTTAGGGTTTAGGGGTTAGGGTTTAGGTGTTAGGGTTTAGGGTTGCTTAGGTTTAGGGTAAATAGGGGTTGGGGTTTAGAGAGAGAGAGAGTGAGGGGATCGATAGATATTGGGAGAGATCTAGGGAGATAGAGGTTTAGAGTTGCTTCTAGGGTTTATGGTTTAGAGTTTTGGGGATTAGGGTTGCTTAGTTTTAGGGTTTAGGGGTTAGGGGTTAGCCCGTTTAGGGTAAATTAAGTTTTATGTTTTAGGGGTTAGGGGTTAAGGTTTAGAGGTTTACGTTAGGGTTTAGTGAGAGAGGAACGATAAGGAGATATAGAGGAGACCAAGGGGAGGCATAGGGAGATAGAGGGTGAGGGACATGGCTAGAGACATAGAGAGAGAGATTGAGAGGTAGACCTAGATGATAGAGACAAGGAGATATGGTTTAGGGTTGATCAAATTTAGGGTTGATCAGGTTTAGGGTTTAAGGGTTAGGAGTTTAGAGAGGAAGAGATATGGAGATAGAGGATGAGGGACATGGCCAGAGACATAGCCAGAGAGATTGAGAGGTAGAGAGATGATAGAGACAAGGAGATATGGGTTTAGGGTTGATTGAGTTTAGAGTTTAGGGGTTAGGAGTTTAGAGAGGGAGAGATAGGGAGATAGAGGGCGATGGACATAGCCAAAGACATAGGCAGAGAGATTGAGAGGTAGAGGGATGATAGAGACAAGGATATAAGGGTTTAGGGTTGATCGGGTTTAGGATTTATGGTTGGTATATATGATGTATAGAATGGTGTAAATGACTAACATATTGGCGCTTATGATGTTTTGATGGCTCCTGTGTCTGGTAGAGGGTAGAATGACACCTGTGACTGGCTAGGTGTAGAATGATGTTTGTGATTGATAGGTAGATGATACTAAGGAGCATATTGGCACATACGATATACAACATGGTTCAAATGACTAACATATTGGCACTATGATCTTCTAATGGCTATTGGTGAGGTATTTGTTTGATTTTGATTTTTTTGGGGATCGTTTGAGATGGAGCTTAGATTGATTTGGGATGGAGTTGGGATGAAATGGATTGGTTTAGGGATGATGAGAGGTGAAAAGGACTAGATTAGGAATGATTTGGGAATGATTAGAATGGTTTTAGGGATGGTCTAAAGTGGTTTAGTGCTGATTAGGGAATGATTAGAATGATTTAGGAATAGTTTAATGATGGTATTTGAAATGAAATCTAGGTTTATTGGAAAATGATTAGGGAAGAAGTTAAATTGATTTGGATGTGATTTGGGATGGTGTGAAGTGGTTTAGGGATGATTAGAAGTGGTTTAGAGATGATTAGAGATGAAATTGAATGGATTAGGGATGTTTTGGATTGATTAGGAATGAAATTGGTTAGAATCAAAGCTTAATGTTTTCATGTTTTCACATTATAGAAATCGGGAGAGATAGGGAGATAAAGGTTTAGGGTTGCTTCCAGATTTTATGGTTTAGGGACCTTAGGGGTTTTGGGGTTTAGGGTTGCTCATTTTTAGGGGTTAGGGTTTAGGGACATTATTTAGGGTTTAGGGTTTAGGGTTTAGGGGTTAGGGGTTAGGGGTTAAGGTTTAGAGGTTTAGGTAGAGAGGCGAATAGGGAGATACAGAGGAGACCGAGCCTAGGAGAGATATCCATGTCTCCTCTATCCCTCTCTCTAACTATACCTACCTTTGCTTCCAAGTTTTATGGTTTAGGGACCTTAGGGGTTTAAGGTTAGGGGTTAGGGGCATTATTAAGGGTTTAGGGTTTATGGTTTAGAGGTTTAGGTTTATGGTTTAGGTAGAGGGGAGAATAGGGATCCCTATCTCTATCTCTCTGGACATATGGATCCCTATCTCTTAATCTATCCCTCGCTACCTTCTCTCCTCCTCTTTATCTCTCTCCCCATCCTTCTACCTCTTGAAATCTCTCTCCCTATGTCTCTAGACATCTCTTGATGTCTTTCCCTTTTGAGCTATCTATCCTCATAACCCCATCTCTTAATATACCCCATCTTTCTCTCCCTTGCTAGATCTATCTCCCTATATCTCCCCTCTCTATATATATGTATCTCTATTTTTCTCCCTCTATAGATCCCTTTGTTGGAAACAAGGCAGATAACTAAGAGGGGGGTGAATCAGTTATCTCAAATATCTTAACTTGCTTTTCTCCTTTAACAATTAGTGCAGCATCAAAACATATAAGCATACATAATCATGAGAGTAGAAATAAAATCAACACACATAACACAAGGATTTTTACATGGAAAACCTTATTAAGGGAAAAACCATGGGGTGACTAACCCAAGATTGTATTCTCTGTTAAAAGAATAATAAGTACAAAATGGCTCTCGCCAATTAGGGCTCACTGCCCGAGCACACTGCTCACACGAGGCACACTGCCTACAAGAGACTCACTATCTACAAAGTTTATAGAAGGTAACTAGGTGTTTGAACTGATGAGAGGCATCCACAAATGCTGAAGTTTAGTTCCGGTTAGGCTCAATATACTGATCTAATGCACTTCATTCTTCCTTTGCTCTAGTGTTGCTACTCAGTTACATACCGGACTTGTATTGCTGCTTCCACACTTATCTCTGCCTTTCTTTGCACCTTATTTCATCACATCTACACACACACACCCCTTTATACTGAAATCCATCTGGTATATATATCCACACCAAGAATTTCAACAACTTTCTAGTCAGTAACAGGAATACTCAAGATATTTACAACATACTGATCTGTCGGCTGAATCCATGCTTGATATGTGATGCGTATCAAAATCATAGACATTGAAGTCATCAATCATGTTGGCCAATATTGTATGATGCCTCAAATAGCTTGATCACCATCAGTTTCTCATCCAAATTGAAGTCTGATACTCTGCTGGTCAGTTCTTCCTTAGTTTGCTCTGCTTGCCAGGGACCCAACACTCATATGCTCATATCTTTTCCATGTTTTATCACCGGAGGCTCAATCTCTGGAATATAGTAGTCATGGTAATCCTCTTGACTTGTCCAAGTCTATAACTTTCTGAGTTACACCGTCTAAGAGATCCAGATTTGATTGTTAGACCTTACTGCATGCTCTGTTCTTGTTCACCGGACCAGAACAATCTTCAATCTGACTTCCGGTATAGGCATACTATGTGCTGCAGATGTGTGGGATAGACTTTGTTGCCATCAATGACAACAATCATGAAGCCACACAATGTCTCTTTCCAACAATCTCCCCCTTTGGCATTGATGGCAACACTTAGTGAAAAATGACTAAGTGTCACAGCAAACTCCCCCTTGGCTGATGCTCTGTCTTATGTACTATTTTACCGCAGCTCCCCCTTAGCTGGATTCCACATTTTTCACTACTCCTCACTCCCCCTTTGACATCAATGGAAAAGGGTGGAATCCGCACACCAAAATTCGCAAAAAATAACCTATACATAGCCGCATAAGTATATATACATGTTATACTTACATATACTTAAGTATATCCACAAAAATGGTCTTCAATTGTACAAATTCTGTTACCCATCTCTGCTTCATCCTATCCAAAATGGAGATGTGACCACTCAACAAAAATGCATAAGCTTCTACCCTTCTTAAGTCCGCCAGATCACTGGTCTGGGCTGTGGTCTGAGCATCAGTTAAGGCCTCATGTATTGCCTATAGCTTGGGGATAATTATCCCTCTAAGTTCACTCATCTTGCTTATTATATTCTTCTTCTCCTCATCCAACCTCTTTATTTCATTTATAATGGCAATAGCCTAGCATTCTTGATTCATTATGGATGTGGTGAGGGGATCAAAATTCTGAGATAAACTTCACAGTTTACTTTCTTGTTCTTTCACCTTCTTTTCAATATCCTCTGTCACTTTAGACCAGGATAGACAAAATTTGTACATGTCCCCGCCATCTTTAAGAGTATTTTCTAGGCTTTTTATCCCAATATCTGGGGTCCTTCTATCATTATTAATGAGTCAGTGAACCTTTTTCCCAAAAACTCTTTCCAAACCTTTTCTTCTACTGATTTCTCTAAAGAATCAAAATGAGTGCTGACAGAGTTGACCAGAGATTTCAAATTACCAGATGGAGAGGCCGAAGGATCCTTTTGAAAGGATGGCATGATCTTCTCCTGCATACTGGATGCAATCTCTAATAGCTCACAGTCTTCAATTTGAGACTTCAGAAGTTTTTCTTTTGCCTTAGCTTAAACAAAAGATGCTATCTTCATTATCTGGACTGGAGAGAGGGAATCAAAATTTAGTGGTCCTTGGAATAGTTCTGGTTCATCTATCTCCATCAGCTCTTTGTTCAAGAAATTCTTCACTGCCTCTGTAGTGTCTCTTGCCGGAGACTGAGTCTTCTTTTCTTTTGGAATCTCTAAAATGTCATAAGAGATCTTCTCTATTTGTTCTTCTTCTCTTCCCTTTTCCTCCTCTTCTTGACTCACTTTCTCCTCTTTTCTTCCTTCTCCTTTAGTTCCTGAATCTACAATGGGATCTGGAGGAGAGATGTTAACTTCTTCATGAACTTCCTCTTCCAAAACAGAGGAATCCAAGTCCTTAGACTTCTCCTCATCCATCTCTTTTGTCCCTTCAACATTTTTTTCAGTAGATTCTTCTTTTGATGCATTTGATCCTTCGACATCCATGGTAGAAGGTTCTTCATCTATTTCCTCTATAATAGGAAGATTGAATCTTTTGAAAGCATTCTAGAGGATGTCTTTTGTTTCTCTTACTACCTAATCAGTCTCTCCAAGCATTAGTTTGTTCATTCTTTCTTTTCTCTGGAACTCATCCTTGCAGTCCTTAAAGATCATGTTCATTTGCTTTGGAGTAATGAAAGGATAGAGTTGAATATCAATCTATTCTCAGATCTCTAAGTCCTTTGCCTTAGCGTTCTCCTTTCTCAGTTCAAGTACCTTCTCTAGACTTTTGGGAATTAATGAAATGATTTCAATAAATGCTTTATTATAAATATTCAGGTACCTGACTGTAGCTTCTTCCAAGATCCTCTTGTTAGTATCACTATAATCATAATAAAATTCGATTACTAGTTGCAGATTCCCATCCACTATGACTGCCTTGATGATATCATCAATAGAAAGAGTGGGCTTTTCAACAAATTCTTCTGCCTCTTCTTTGTTTTTACCGGCAGAAGATTCCCCAGATGTTTTCTTCTTCTTCATTTTCTTAACTTCCTCATCAGAATCTATTTCTTCATCATCCTTTTGGCTTATGTAAGACCTTGTGGCTTTTGTTTTCATTCTCTTTTCTCCCTTTCTGGATGTCTTGACTTCTGGTTTGGAGGCTCTTGAGCTCTTAAGGGTGGCAGGTGCAAAGCTCTTAGAGGATCTAGTCTGGGAGGAGGCTTGTACCGGAACACTCCCTTTTTCTACTTCTTGTTTCTCTTTCTCAGCTCTTTCTATTTTCTCTCTATTTACATCAACTGCCTCTTTTGATATGCCATATCTTTTGGCAATTTCCTCTACTTCCCTTCTAACTTTTTTTTTTTAATCTCTGGTCGTCTCAGTTCAACATGTATCTTTACACTTAATTCTTCAAAGGTTCCAAACCTTTCTGCCTTAGGGTCCTTAAGATGACTCAGTAAGTGTTGGATATGTAGCTTTAAGATTTTCTCATCAACCTCATATCCCATTGGCATAATCCAAACTATTCTGGGCTCAACTGCCTCCATTAGGCATTGATCAGTGTCTACAATAAGACACACGATATCCTTGTATTTTTCAACTATGGATTGAGGAATTATTTCTCTAGCCTGCATCATACTTTGGAAGTTTTTAAAGTACCCCTAGAGTGCTATGCTTTGTGCCTTAGCATCACCAAGTCCATACATATAGTCTCTGATTTGTATGGCAACCGATCTGTCATTTTACCATACCCAACCACTTGATCTAGGTAGCTCATTCATATAGTAAAAGAATAGACATAATATTAAACAACCATACTTGAATGAGTTCTTCTTATCCTTCTTGATTTTCTATATGTTTTCTAACAGTTGGTTTAGAAGAAGATCACATAGATCATAATTAGCATTTTCCCTTAACATCTGATATGCTGTATATATTGCAGTCCTGGACACATAATTCTCCCTGTTGGAATGATATATTTTATAACCAATTATCATAGAGGAAAATTTGATATCCAGATCTATGATGTCTTTTATGGTCATAGCTCTCTTGTCGAACTTAGATCCGGTAGCTTCACTTATTGTCTAGTTCTTGACATATTTGAGTGCAGGTAACCCGCCGGATGAGTGCAATCCAGTTATTGCCCTAATGGCATCTTTTGTTATCTTGAAGGGCTTCATCAACCACATGAAATTGTCATGTATTCTGCTAAGAACATACCGGACCCATTCATCTTCTGCAAAACAGGGAAAGTGGATGCAATGTCCAAAGTGCTTATCCCGGTGGGCCTTGTATTGAGGTTTGAGTTCAAAACTTTCATCTATTAATTGTTTATGGTAGATGTCCATCAACTTAGATTCTCCAAATTCCTCAATATTAGTGTGGATGTAAACCCTAACATCTTCTATGTGTAGAACCCCATGCAGAATGCTAGAAAAAGCACCTAAGGGATCAACTTCTAGGGATTTGTAGGGGTGTTTCTTGAATTTAGGCGTAGCCTATTAGTGATCATAACAACCATTGGAGTAGCCATTTTTGTACAAGATTCAGAGAGAGATATTCAAAATGGAAGTACCTTTTTACGCTTCAGGGTTTGAGAAAAAGAGCCAGAACAAATCGTTGGCTGAATCAGATTCTGTGGTTGAGCTTTGAGAAAGTTGTAAAAACTTGATGCAGAGCTCTTCTTTTCTTCTTCTCAAATGCAAATGTGCAAATGATGAGTAAAAGAACCCTTTTATCTCTACACAAACCCTAATTTTCTTTTGCAATAAATGCACAACTTAAGTCATCTAGTTGCCTTGTTCTGAGAGAGATATTTTTGAATCACTGAGATGCACTTAGAATCATTTTTAGTGAAAATTGATAGTGTATCTTCTTTCCTCCAATCATGCCATGAATCCATAGATCAAGATATCTCAACTTTGAATCACACTGGATCTATTTATGAAAATCTTGCTTTTACTGGATGGCTGTCAGACCAGATCAATCTTGGATGATTAAACTCTTGCAAAAACTCTATGCGGATCATTCATATTTTCACCGAGGGTTATATAGATAATTTTCTAAGAACCCTTTAATCCGTAACATTTCATGTCCCAAATTTAGGCACCAATTGACTGGCTGGGGGTTTTTATTTTCCTTTGTGACTCCCCCTAAGCCAGAGCTCATTTGTTTAGTTTCTGGAAGGAATATCAGCACCAGATTCTGGTGCGGATCCATTACCAACATTTTTTGTACTCTTCTTTACCCAAATCTTTCTCATCTCCCTTTGAACTTCATCTACATTCACTTTGCCTTTTCCTTTATCTTGATTTTGATTATGATGCACCGGACCCTTTTTTTATCCTGATTCTTACTTTTGCAGAATTTGGCAATATGACTGGATCTATTGCAATTGTAATAAACAACATTTCTTTACATATTTGACTGATATCTTCTTGATCTGCATTGATTAGCCATATGTCCCATTCTATGCATGCAAAGCATCTACCATTGAATGAATTGTTTATTTGCATATTTCTGCATTCATGAGATTTGTGACCATACCTTTTGCATTTGAAACACTGTCCAGAGAAGGATGGATTAGTCTGATTCATTCTTCTTCTGCACTGAGTTGCTTTATGACCGAAGTTGTTGCAATTGTAGTAGTATCCATTGAAGGATGGATATCTTTGAGCAGTTGGTTGCCTTACTGGAGGTCTTCTAGGCCTATTTCTTTAATTTCCTGATCCAAAATTCTTTTGACCGGATCCAGAGCTTTCACCTTTCTCATATCCTAAACCACACTTGTCATCTACCCTCTTTTGGATTTCAAGAAGAACTTCAAGTTGAGCTGAGCTTATCTTGAATTTCTCTTTGTATTCATTTGTTGTTTGAAGATCTTGTTTAAGAGTGTCCATCTGATTCTCAAGTTGTTCTTCATTATCTCTAGCTTCTTCAAGATTAGATTCAAGATGCCTGATTAGTCTATCCATTTTGTGGTAGTCCTCTGTCTTCTCCTTGAGAGATTGTTTTAGATTATCTTCAATTTTCCTTTTCTCTTCAATTTCTTGGGTGAATCTCATAACCCCTGATTCCATCTCATGTCTTACCATAATGACCTCTTTTGATAGTTTCTCACATAGCTTGTTTTTTTCATTCAGATCTTCATTAGTATCATTAGCTTCACTCTGACTTGCTAATTTTTGAAGTAGTTCCTTTCTCTTTCTCACAGAGATACTCAATTTTTGTTTTAGCTCATTTATGAAATCATCAGCTTGTTTGAGTCTTTCTCTCAAGTTATTGACTTCAGAGTGAGATTACTCAAGATCATCTAGGGCAGACTGAAGTTGTTCCTTCATACCATACATATCCATTGAGATTCCCAGATCTTTCTCAAGCTGTTAGGCTCTGATACCAATTGTTGGAAACAAGGCAGATAATTGAGTGGGGTGAATTAGTTATCTCAAATATCTTAACTTTCTTTTATCCTTTAACAATTAGTGTAGCATCAAAACATATAAGCATGCATAATCATGAGAGAAGAAATAAAATCAACACACATAACACAAGGATTTTTACATGGAAAACCCTGTTAAAGGAAAAACCACGGGGTGACTAACCCAAGATTGTATTCTCTATTAAAATAATAAGAAGTACAAAATGGCACTTGTCAATTAGGGCTCACTGCTCGAGCACACTGCTCACAAGAGGCACACTGCTTAAAAGAGACTCACTATCTACAAAGTTTATAGAAGGTAACCAAGTGTTTGAACTGATGAGAGGCATCCACAAATGCTGAAGTTCAGTTCCAGTTAGGCTCAATATACTGATCTAATGCACTTCATTCTTCCTTTGCTCTAGTGCTGCTGCTATGTTACATACCAGACTTGTATTGCTGCTTCCACACTTATCTCTGCCTTTCTTCGCACCTTATTTCATCACATATACACACACACATCCCTTCATACAAAAATACATCTAGTATATATATCCGCACCAAGGATTTCAACAACTTTCTAGTCGGCAACTAGAATACTCAAGATATTTACAAAATACTAATATGTCAGCTGTATCCATGCTTGATATGTGATGTGTATCAAAATCATAGACATTGAAGTCATTAATCATGTCAACCAATATTGTATGATTCCTCAAATAGCTTGATCACCATCAATTTCTCATCCAGATTGAAGTCTGATATTCTGCCGGTCAGTTCTTCCTTAGTTTGCTCTACCTGTCAGGGACCCAACACTCAGATGCTCATATCTTTTCCATGTTTTATCACTAGAGGCTCAATCTCTGGAATATAGTAGTTATGGTACTCCTCTTGACTTCTCCAAGTCCACAACTTTCTGAGTTACACCATCTAAGAGATCCAGACCTGATTGTCTGACTTTGCTGCATGTTCTATTCTTATTCACCGGACCAGAATAATCTTTAATCTGACTTCCGGTATAGGCATACTATGTGCTGTGGATGTGTGGGATAGACTTTGTTGCTATCAATGACAACAATCATGAAGCCACACAATGTCTCTTGCCAACACCCTTTCTCTATCTTGATACCTATCTCTCCCTTTCCCTGTCTCTATATCCACCTATCCTCTTTATCTCCATGTCCCTCTCTATCTCTGCATGTCTCCCGATCCCTTTTTATATATAGGATAGAAGAATGAAGAGAGAGAGAGAGAGAGAGAGAGAGAGAGAGAGAGAGAGAGAGAGAGAGAGAGAGAGAGAGGTTACCTTTATGTTATCATGCTTCCTGTAATGCGCTCGCGTTATAACGTGATTGCATTATTGGAAGCATGGAAAATGGTAAAAAAGCATGTGGGATCTGTGTTTCAGAACCCACATGCCTGTTATTCCTACTTTTCATGAGTATATCAGACAAAAAAATGCTTTTCATGTTGGTTGACTAATTGAGAATCATTTTTATATGAATCCACCACCTTTTTTTGTTTTTTCAATGTAGAAGTCATTTTTCATGTTTTTAGAGAAAATTTGATACTGAAAGTTTCATGTTTCATGTGTGATATTGTTTCAAAGCTAATTACCATTGATATATAGATTGAATTTGATGATATATATTTGTTTTTTACATAAATTTTACTAATCCTATTCTAGAATTATATAGAATTCCTATTCAAACTTGAGAAAAACAAGAATTTGAGGATTTTGAAGCCATCTTTTAGAGAATTGGTCAACTGCAATATTGAATTCTAAGGTATGTTCAATTTTAATTCACATATATATGTTCTTATGTTCTTTATGTCTTTAAATGTCTTTATGTCTTTATGTTTTTTATGTTCTTCTTGACATATATGTGTCTAGGGTTACTAGTTAGTTCAGTCAAAGAGACTCCAAATTCTTTATGTTTCCACCTTGTTTCCACCCTTCATGCCTTTATTTCACCTATTTTCAACTATACAAGAGAAAAACATTATCAAATACTTAATAAAATAATTTTAGTGAAGAATTGTTTGTCATACTCATATTCGAGTGTATACATGGAGCCAAAATTGATTTTGGAAGACTCTTAATTTTTGCCTTAGGATGACATAAGATGATACAAAGGGAGTTACAAGGAGATAAAACACTAAAAAGGAGGTTTTCATGAGTGTAGGATAGTCATGTAAGTCTATATAATAGTCCACTATCATAGTCTATATATAACCCTGCTGCCATGTATGATCCTCCTTGCATTTGAAGGTCATTTTACAATGCTATGAAAGTTATAATTTATTACAAAGTGGTCCTTCTTATTGCATCTATGTACAATGAAATTCATATATTTATACACTGTTTACAATGAATGTGTAAAGAGTTCTCTTCCTACAACTATGCACATGCTACAACTAAGATAAGAGTTTGTGCACATTACAATAATGAAAACCATCACTATTATGCTACAACATGCTACAAGTCATCTATATTACATGCTACAACATTTATGTTACTATAGAACACAAATGTGCATGCTTACAACACCCAAAACATGTCATCACTAGCTCTTACATTCTCTATTTTCCTTGTCCTTTCTTGACCTCTAAGTGGCCATACTTCTCATACTCACCCATAGTGAGTGAAACATACTACTTGCTTGCCCTACAGGTGAAAAACTTGAACACAACTCAATCCATAGGAAAAAATTGGAGTGCTAATCAAATGCCCCTACAAATGAAAGCAACTCACACTTATATCCTTTGCAAATCAAGTAAATACTCTATCCAAGTAGATCATTACATACTAACACCATTGAATGTTGATGTAGACTCACGTGAGAGTTGTTCTCTCTTTGAATTTGATGTTTTAGTGTGCTTTTTTTTCTTTGTGGTTGCTTACTCTTGCGTTTGTCATTTGGGTGAATCTCTAGATGAAGCTTCCAACACTTGTCATAACAATATCCTCCAACCTTGAAATAAGACCAATAGTTGTTAGCTTTGTACATACTCAAATCAACTTGTTTGTTATCTTCTTTGAGTTTATTTTGGCCTTTCTCTTCCCTTAGTTTTGGAGTGTTACTTCTTTTTCCATCCTTGCTATGGAAAATATGCTCCTTAGTGGTGTTTGCTTTGTGCATCATTCTGCAATTACTACTTCAGCTTTCTACTTCTTCAAACTTTCCACAGACCCCTAAACTTAGTAAACAGTCCTTATTTAGGTTGCCAAACTCCCAAATCCACACTCACATTCAATTGGCATGATCATTTATGATGCAGACATAAGAAGGAATTCAAAGCATTGATACCATATTTCACAAATCAACTCAACCATAAACCAAAATCTTGCAATAGCCCAACTAGGTGCTTAAGGGCATCATAAGGCATAAGGGCTCCAAGATATTCCCCAACCCTAACACAATAATACACCATGTAAATATAATTTATTCAAACCAATTTTGTCACTTTTAGTGCGTGAAAACATCAACCAATGTCTGATCCACAAATCACTCCTTAAGGCCTAGTAGCCTTCCAAACTTGAAAAATGTGCATAACTTTGTCTAAACTAAGCCAACCCACAAACCAAAAAGTATTTAGACACCCATTATGGAGTAGAACAACATATCAAAAGATTTCATGCCCTTGTTTCACGAAAAATGTGAGTTCTATGACTGACCCTCTCTAGAAATAAGCCTAATTTGGTCCAATTAACAAAGAAACTACCCTAGGATCATTCAATAACCACTCCAAAACCTAAAACAATAGATCTATATGTCATAAAACTTCAAATTCCACCATTGGTTAGTATAGCCATGCTCATCTAGGGTGCAAACTAGAAAACCCTTCATTTCTTCACAAATAAGGGGGTTTTAATGAAAATCTCATATCCACTCCAACCTAGAACAAACTAACACTTGATTCACCTTTAAATAGGCATGCATATGCTATAGGAACACTTACTTGGCTAGGTTGCATTCAAATTCACAATGAACCACTATTTAGCCACCCTTTCCACTTGGAAAATGCATGAAAACATGGTATAACGAGTTACAATAGAAAAACAAGGTATAAATTCTTATTTCTTCCTCCAAGTTCATCCTCTTCTCTTCTATTCAAACTAGATTCAAGTGTATATGTGTGTTCAAATGCATACTCCATGACTTATGTATGTTCAAGGAGTCTTGATATGAGGTGTCTTATTTAGAAGTTTGTAAAACCTTGTTATTCATTCTGAATGTGCTATTCATTGTCATTATAAAATTTCTAATGATCATTGTCTTATTCTTCATGCTTTTAGAAATAATCATCATGCTAAGAAAATGAGCAAAGACTCTAACACTAGAAGAGCGTGAAGCTAAGAATGAGAGGAAAAAAGAAAGAATGAGGCAAATTCGAGAAAGTAGGAAATTGTCAACCATACAAGAAGATATTCCACCATTTCCAATTGAATAGGAATGTGCCATGTCTAATGAATTGGTAGCATAAAGGGAATGGATGCAAAACCTCCGTGCAATGAGGAAAGTGAATCTCCAAGTTGGAGGCTCTCCATCGTCCACATGTCAAGTTGAAGGAACACCATCATTATCTTCTCGAATTGGAGACACTCCATCTTTCATAGGTGAAGTAGAAAGCACATATACATTTTCTTCTCACGTTGGTCACATGCCATCATTCACACCTCAAGTTGAAGGTACGTCATTTTCAACCTTTTCACCTCCAATCGAATGTACATCATCTATCCCATCTCAAGTAAATATTGAAGAAATTCCTAATGTTCAGTCTACTTTACCAAATAAAATGCTTCCTAGAATTTTACATAGGATGCCTAAGTTTCTAATTGATATTGATGAGAATGTATTGGAGCCCATGCAGTATAAGATTCCCATGCGCATTTGCCAAAGATATGCAAATAAGATATGGAAATTATTCTTTGAGAATTTAAATGAAACCGGAAGATGTCAACTCTTTGTTGAACTGATGAGAAATCTAAAATTTAGGCCCAATATGAAGATTCTTAGCCTAAGAACATTGAATGCATCAAGTGAAAAATTAATTGTCAAGAATCTAATGAGTGAGTATGAGAGTGTGGGTTCCACCTCACGCACCAAGTATAGTAATGTCATATGATGTGTCATTACATCAACAATTGTAAGCCAACACACAAAAAAAGCTAGCCTCATTAGAAAGACAAGTCAACAAATGAAAATAAATAGAAAAACTCTAATGAGAGCCATTGGAAGACGTCAAAGAGTTGAGGATCCAAGCACTAATGAATTGTGGGCATTCTCTGGGAGACTCCCATGAAAAAGACAAAGTTGTTGTTGAAGCTTTGAGATCACTAATTGAAGACTTTTGGAAGAATTACACAAGGGTATCTTTGAATCAAAAGGATGTGGTAAGAAGGAGAATCGGTAGTTGAAATCGTGAGCCACATCCAAAGCATTTTTTGGATATGACTCAAACAGAGTTTTTTGGTAAATTTCTAGAAAAGTATCCTCAAATTAAAATTTTTCAAAGATATTTTGAAATGCTAAAACCTTTCTTTGTCAAAATAAATCACACACGCACTACTTGTTGTTGTAGATTACATATTGAATTTTCTAACCATTTTGATGTTTATTGGTCTATATGTTTAGATTTGCATACTAACAATGTTTTGCAGGATTGTGGCATACGTACCCCACCAACTACCTCAAGAGACTTGAATGAAACTGAGAGAGGTTATTGTGGATGGACCTCACATGCACCTATAGGTCCAAATAGAATGTTCCCAGCTACCATGAATTCCAAGAACTGTCTAGTCAAAGTTTGGCAATTTTTTCATCTTAGGGAGCTTAAGGGACTTTGCCGGTAGCGTACTGTCTTGAATGACTGCTGCACTTGGTACATGAAACAAGACCTCTCGTAGCATTTACCCACCCACCCAGACATGTTGGTGCAGTCCGTTCGCCCTCAAGACCTATGGAATGCAAAATTTTAGTGTTAGCAACTTTCTAATTTGTCAGTAGCTTACAACCCTAAATGACTGGGACACTTGGCGCATGAAATGAGACCTTCCCTACCAATTACCCACCCACCCTGACATGCTAGCATAGTCCGTTCGGCCCCACAATGAGCAGAACAAAAAATATGGCACCTAGCACCTTTCCACTGCATGAAACTGAAGCATTTTGCAAGAATGTGTTTGATTCCGGCACGGTCAAACGGACTGGAGTTGAATGAAGCCAAGAGAGGTTTTTATGGATGGACCCCACATGCACCTATAGGTCCAAATGGAAGGTTCCCAGTTGCTACAAATTCTGAGAACTATCCCGTCAAAGTTTGGTAGTTTTTTCCTCTTAGGGTGCTTAAGGGACTTTGCTGGTAGCCTACTGCCCTGAACGAATGTGATGCTTGGCACACAAAATGAGACCTCCCTTGACATTTAACCACCCACCCCAATGCATTGGTGAAGTCCGTTCAAACCCACGAGCTATGGAATGCAAAATGTCACTCCTAGCACCTTTGCACAACATGAAACTAAAGCATTTTGCAGGAATGCGTTTGATTTCGGCATGGTCAAATGGACTGGAGTTGAACGAAACTAAGAGAGGTTATTGTGAACAGACCCCACATGCACCTGTAGGTCCAAACAGAAGGTTCTAGATGCCACGAATTCTGAGAACTATCCCGTCAAAGTTTGGCAGTTTTTTCCTCATAGGGTGTTTAAGGGACTTTGCCGGTAGCCTGTTGCCCTGAATGAATACGATGCTTGACACATGAAACCAGACCTCCCCTGACATTTACCCACCCAACCTGATGCGTCGACAAAGTCTGTTTGGACCCACGAGCTATGGAATGTAAAATTTCACTCCTAGCACCTCTGCACTGCATGAAATTGAAGCATTTTGTAAGAATGCGTTTGATTTCGGCACCATCAAACGGACTGGAGTTGAATGAAACTGAGAGAGGTTATTGTGGATGGACCCCACATACACCTATAGGTCTAAACGAAACATTCCCAGCTGCCATGAATTCTGAGAACTATCTCATCAAAGTTTGATAGTTTTTTCCTCTTAGGGCGCTTAAGGGACTTTGCCGGTAGCCTGCTGCGCCGAACAAATGAGATGCTTGGCACATGAAATGAGACCTCCCTTGGAATTTACCCACCCACCCTGACACGGCGGCAAAGTCTATTCAGACCCATGAGCTGTAGAATGCAAAATTTTACTCCTAGGACCTTTCCACTGCATGAAACTGAAGCATTTTACAAGAATGCGTTTGATTTCGGTATGATCAAACAGACTAGAGTTGAACAAAACTGAGAGAGGTTATTGTGAATGGACCCCATGTACCCCTATAGGTCTAAACAGAACATTCCCAGCTACCATGAATTTTGAGAACTGTCCTGTCAAAGTTTGGCAGTTTTTTTCCTCTTAGGGCACTTAAGGGACTTTACCGGTAGCCTACTGCCCTGAACGAATGCGGGGCTTGGCACATGATATGAGACCTCTCCTAAAATATGCCTACCCACCCCGATGTGTTGGTAAAGTCCATTCGAACCCACGAGCTATGGAATACAAAATGTCACTCCTACCACCTTTGCTAATTGTCCTTTGTTACTACATAGTTGTCTAGACTTTGGGACAACGGTTATAATTTTTTCCATGGGTCAAAAAAATGAACTACAGATTGATTTTTCAGAAGTTATGAACCTTATGCATGTCTAGGACAACTTGGGCATCATAAAAATGAGTTTTATCAAACCTACAACAACCATGAACCTTTGACATGGTGCTTCATTGTTTCATCATGGTTTCATGGTTATAATATGAACTTGATCTATTAAACCTTGCAATAGAATTTACCACTTTATAATGGGAATTAATAATAAAGTTTGTGGTACAAACCCATTTATGCAACTGCCCTGTGAGACATGTATGCAAAATGTGTATGCAATTGGCAAGTGTAAATCCAAATTCCACAACCTTTGCCAACATCCTCCTTGCATGTGCCAAAATTAGGTCATTGGAACAGGGTATGGACATCATTCAAACCATGAAGGATATGGGAATTCTATCAGATGTTGTAGTTGCAACTGCCTGGAGAGACATGTATGCAAAATATGGAATCATAGACAAGGCACATGAACTATTCAACAGAACACCTCACAGAGGTGCCATCTAATGGAATGCCTTGATTGTAGGATATGCACAAAATTGATTTGTTGAAAAGGATTTAGACACTTTAAAGCAAATATAGTTGGTAGGTGTAAAGCCATATTCCTCAACCTTTGCGAGCATCCTCCCTGCCTGTGCCAAAATGGGATCTTTGGAACATGGTATGGACATCCATCAAAGCATGAAGGATATGGGAATTCTATCAGATGTTGTAGTTGCAACTACATGGAGAGACATGTATGCAAAATGTGGAATCATAGACAAGGAACATGAACTATTCGACAGAACACCTCATAGAGGTGCCATCTAATTGAATGCCTTGATTGTAGGATATGCACAAAATGGATTTGTTGAAAAGGATTTAGACACTTTAAAGAAAATATTGTTGGTAGGTTTAAAGCCATATTCCACAACCTTTGCCAACATCTTCCCTACCTATGCCAAAATGGGATCTTTGGAACATGGTATGGACATTCATCAAAGCATGAAGGATATGGGAATTTTATCAGATGTTGTAGTTGCAAATGCCCTCAGAAACATGTATAGAAAAATTAGAAACTTTCAAGTAAATACGATTGGCAGGTGTAAAGAAAAATTCCACAACCTTAGCCAGTATCCTCCTTGCCTATGCCAAAATGGACATCAATCAAAAGGATAAAAAATATGGGAATTTTGTTAGATGTTGTAGCTACAACTTCCCTTAGAGATATGTATGCAAAGTGTGGAAGTATAGACAAGGCACGTGAACTATTTGACATGATGCCTCAAAGAAATGTCACCTCATGGAATACAATGATTGCAAGCTATGAACAAAATGGATTTACTGATAAGCCTTTAGAAAGTTCCAAGAAAATGCAATTGGCAAGTGTAAAGCCAAATTCCAAAACCTTAGAAATGGTATGTTTGGAGCATGGTATAGACATCCATCAAAGCATAAAGGATATAGGAATTTTGTCAAATGTCGTAGTTGTAAGTACCCTACAAGACATGTATGCAACTTGTGTGGAAGCATATATAACGAACATGAACTATTAGACTCGATGCCTCAAAGAAATGTTGTCTCATGGAATGCAATGATTGCAAGATATGCACGAAATGGATTTTTTTATAAGGGTTTAAAAACTCTCAAGAAAATGCACAAAAATAAATTTCAACCATTTACACAAATTTTGGCACATCTAAAACCAAATTGCATAACCTTAACCAACTTTCTCCTTGCCTATGCTATAATGGGATCTAGAGAACATGGTGTGGACAACCATCAAAGCATAAATGATATAGGAATTTTGTCACATGTATTGTATTTGTAAAGTTTCCCTTGTAGACATGTATGGAAAGTATGGAAGCATAGATAAGGCATGTGAACTATTTAAAATGATGCCTCAAAGAAATGCATAGTTTGACAGAATTCAATGATTGCAAGATATACACAAAATGGATTATTTGAAAATGATTCAAAAACTTTCAAGAAAATGCAATTGGCACTTGTAAAACCAAATTCCTGTAACAATAATTGATTATCATATTAAATATTTAATATAAACTATCATATATATATATATATATATAAAGTCATGAACATAACATCTAGGTTATATAAAAAGCCATATAGGCATGTCCAAACAAAGCCATATGGGCAAATATACAAAAATATACATTGGATTAACATACAAAAGTATGTATACAAAGCCATCTAGGCATACAAAAAAGTTCCCCAAAACTAGTTTCCTATGGACTTTTAGGAAATAATCAGCGGCCCTTCTTTGACTGTGAAGATGGAGAGCTAGTCAGTGACACATCCTCTCTCTGCCGTTGAGTAGACCTCTTCGAATAAAGTTCATCCAACTGCACCTTTTAATACAAACAAACAATATGCGCATTAGTATTAAAAATGTATGAAATATATAACATCACATATGTAATTGATCACTTACTGCTGCGCTCTCCATCATCTTGACTCTCTCTTAATCCGTAGTTGGACCGACTAGAGTTGTGACCTCCTGTGACTGGCATCAAGATGAAAAATTGACTAAACATAAATATCATTTATGTACATCAAATGACATGAGATAAAAAAGAAATACAAAATTATGATATTTTCATGTTATTGGCTCATACCTCAGACAAAGGATTTGCAGACATCATGGCTGCATCAATGCCTATCTGCACTGACTCATGAAGATGAGGAGGAGTCTCCACTATATTCAGCATCTGAAAAATCAAGTTCAAGATTATTAAAACAAAATAAATACATAACATTATTTTTAAAATGCATAATGATTAGAAATGGTTAAATTTACCTCAATAAAAGTGGTGGTTTGGCGTCCAAGAGACCAAGGAAACCATGGAGGTGCTGGTGACTGTTGAAATCATCAAATCAAGTCACAAAATAATATTACCATTGACATATCTACAATAATTATGAATATGTTATAAGTTACATACCTGCTGACTTGACCTCCGCTCATAATCCATCAATGGATGGCTAATAGAGGTAGGATGAAGACTCTGAACTTAGAATTTCATTGCGCAAACAATTACATACATTATTTTTGACTTATAATATAGATAATCATATAAAATTAATTACAAATTTCAAATAACAATATACTAAATCAAGTTGAAACTTGTAACAAATTACCTGAGAGTCAATACCAAATGTCTGCTGTACGAGATCATCACTTAGAACAAGATCATCCAATATGTCCTGCCCCTATGTCATATCATGCTACCCTTGTGTTGCAGAGTCCTATCATGCCTCCTGCGTCCCATAATCACATAGGTTCCCACATGTACTACACAAATGTGGGGACACATGACACCTACTACTCTCACCCTCATTGCCCTGGGTCAAATCATATGTGTGCTATGATAGAGTTTGGGTGAGAGTAGTCAGTGAATGTAAACTCTCCAGCTCAACACTCTCCTTCAAATCCAAAGGGAGTGACCTACATTCTGAACTCCCTTGGGGTATAGGCACATGCTGTTCATCTCGCTGAGCCCCAGGTCTATCTTGGGCAGAGCCACCACCTCTACCCTGGAAATCACGAATATCAAAATAATTCAGAATCTTGTTGAGGACGAATTCACAATAGAGTTTCCTCAAAAAATATTGTGGTACCTCATCATTGTTGCATGACCGCTCATCAAAGACCATGTACCATCTATCCCAAAAGTTTGGGGATATTTCTTCATTCCTACACCAATGTATAGGAAACCGTTTGCAAGTTTCCTCTAATGTTTGGCCGGTTTTGGGATTAGTAAATTGTGCACATAATTGAGATTTTGTAATATTTTCCTTCTTCACTTGTTCATATGACAACTTGTTGGCATAATATTGCTGACTCCTCTCCCTATAGTCTTGGAAATCGGTGATTTGTTCCGTCACCAAATCCATGTGGGAAACTATCTCTTGTAGTGATTTTGCAAGTGCCCTCCTATGCTTAGTGGTTCCACTTGGATTGTTTAGGGTTTGAATAATAGTTTTAAGATGTTTCTTGTTTTCTTCTATTATCCCTAAGTAGTGTTCTTGATTATCCCTTGCATGAAAAAGAGGTGCAGGTGGGTTTTGAGGGTTTGGAGGGTTTTGGGGGTTGTTTTCACCCTCCTGAACTGGATTTAGATTTTTTGCTTCTCCAATAACTGTAAATGCAATATAAACATAAATCAAACATTGTAAAACTAAAAAATTGATCTAAAACTTACAAATTCAGACAAACCCTACCTTCTTCTTGTGCTGGAGCCTCCAAATTTGCACGACGATGTCTTTGGCGGTGAGGTGGCATTGTGAATTTCTTGTTTTCTCAATTGCACTTGATCGAATCTCCTTTTTATCAAGGTGATCATGTTTTACTTGCTTTCTTTGCTACTGTCAATAACCTAGCTGTGGGTGAATGTGCAGAAAATGCTTTTTTTTCCTTTTATTAAAAACAAAACGTGAGTGCGTTATAACGCGCTCGTATTTTGCTTTAATTTTGGAGATGGTGGTGACTTTTTGGTCCCCCATCTCCTTGCATTTACCCTAACAAATGAAAAAAGAATGGGTTATGATGGAAAAGATTTGGGAAAGTATGGGCAAGTAACTAGAGAGCTCATTGAACCAAGAGTGATGCTAAAGAATGAAAGCCTTTGATGCAGGAGCATCCGGACACACGTGTAATCAGCATCACCCAAAAATAGTTTCTGATTTTTATTTTTAGTTTTGTTGTGTGTGGTCTTGATTGACATCAACTACTATTTTTTAGATGGTAATTTGAAGTCATTTAAATGGTGGTAGAACATCACTGTTACCATTTGTTTGACAAAATGTTGTTGTGTATTCATGGTGTAGTGAGCTGATAGCATTGCACTTTGATGACACTAATGAAGATTAAATTGTTATTCTTTCTCTCTCTGATGTGTTTATGGTTGGTATATGGTGTTAGAGAGGACATAAATTTTTGTGCACAGATATAAAGGAGGGCAGGGGAGAGGCCTCATATAGCCAAGTGGATGCTCAGCTCGAGTAACGAAGAAGATTCAGTAGCACAACCCACCAAATGAAGAGGAGATTGATAGGGTAACTGGGCACATGAAGAAGATATCCCCTATACCAATTCATTTGAGCATATATTCTCCACATGTTGTCACCTTGATGCTCATCAACCTTGCTGGTTTAAAAAGTTGCTGTAGGAGGGCAATCTGACACCATTGTTGCAGAAATTGCCAATCTCAGCTGAAGCATCTACACATCATGTACGTACATCAATGAGTTCTTCTGCATATTCCTAGAGAGGGATACTTTGTTTTGGAAAATCAAATCATTTCTTGGTGGAAAGAAATACATTTTCACAGGTTATTCTGATTAGATTAAAAGAAAACTACCATCATGGAACTGAGCCTTTGAAGGAAGTCTCTATGTTATGGAACATGACGCGAGCATAAGGGAGTTAAATAATTGATAGCATATGCAATACTTAATACCTTCCTATGTTGGTAAACACCAACAGGGACCCTACGGCTATGTTTACGAGTTGAACCACCATTATAATATTAATATCAAGAGAAGAGTTTTTAAAAAATCAATATTCATTTTTTATTTGATAGTATGTCTCTTCCTATTCCATGGAGTTGAAGGAAATAGGATAGCTAATGATATCCATTAAAGCTCTGTCGATGAAGGATATGGGGTTGGTCTCTAGAGATGGAGAGAGTATTGTCTCTATAGTAGGGAGGTAGAGTCAGCCAGTTTGTAAAAGAAAGGAGAACACTTAGAAAGAAAAAGATAGGGAGTGGATTAGTGTGAATATTCAACCATGAGTGGGTCCTAAGAAGGAATGAGAGCGCCTAAAATTTGAGAGAGGCCATGACTGTAAATATTGTTGTCATAGATTTTTGTATTCGATGGATTTGAATATTAATAAATCTAGAGTTTTTGTGCTTCCATTTCAATCTTGTATTGTGTGTTAATTTGAATTGAGAGCAAAGAGTCTCCTTTTCTGTGGTATTTTATGGTTGTGAGTGTTGTTGTAGTAGAGGGAAGTTTTTCTTTGTACTAGCTTTAGATATGTTAGAGGTAAAGAAAATACAAATAATGTTACAAGTAATGTAGTTATAAACAAGTCTGTTTAAGAAATGTAGTGTTTGCAATGTTCTCATTGTAATAAGAAATGACATAGAAAGAAAACATGTTGGGAATTTCATCCTTGTACTATTTGTGGATTGGAGAATCATTCTAAAAAATGTGTTGGAATAGAGAGTGGAAGAAACATTCTATGAAAAATTATATACAAATGAATTATGGATGGATTTGTGCATTGATTTGGTAAAATGTTACAAATATGTTCAAAAAGTTGAACAAGCATAAATATTCACATATAGAATATAATTGCAATCAAGCAAGGTTTGAATGCTTGAGTTATGTGACTGATGATTGTTTATTATGACTCTGTTAGAGATTAATGAATAACTACAAGAGTGTGTGTTGGAGTTTACTTTTGTGCTAGCATCAAAAGTTGTAGAGGTGTCTCAGTTAGTTTTAGTTAGTTGCAAACAATTCTAGTTAGCTATCAAATTAGTTGGCAGATTTGTAGGAAGCTGGTAAACTTCTCTAAAGTTATAATTGTAATCTTGTTTGTTGAATAAAATAGATTAATTTGTACAGTTGTAATATATGTTGCATTTGTTCTATTTATATTTCCTCAATATTTTATCATGGTATCAGAGCTTGGTTTGGGTGTGACTCCACCATTGGAGTGCCCAAGGATATGAGAGCATGAGGTGTATGAGATCTCAAAGGAGCAATGCTGTGCTCATGTGAGAGTTGGAATTATTTTAAGTTGTTCATTAAGAGGAGGTGTTAGAGATTATTGAATAACTGTAAGAGTGTGTGTTTTGGAGTTTACTTTTGTGCTGGCATCAAAAGTTGTAGAGGTGTCTCAATTAGTTTTAGTTAGGTGTCAAACAATTCTAGTTAGCTGTCAAATTAGTTAGCAGATTTGTAGGAAGCTGGTAAACTTCTCTAAAGTTATAAATTTAATCTTCTTTGTTGAATAAAATAGATTAATTTGTGCATTCGTAATATATGCTACATTTGTTCTATTTATATTTCCTCAATATTTTATTAGACTTGTCACTAGTGAAGAATGGAGAAATTTATTTAGAGTTTTTTATGAAGGGGGTAAATCATAAAACACACAACAATAGAAATAGAACACAGAAAATAGAATATTTCTTTATTGATCTGGGCAACTCATTACATTACAGAAGTTTAATTACAATCAGAGGAATCAATCCTCCATAGGCTGCAACACACTATACCTACACCTCACCAAGCTCTAGAATCTTCCACCTTCTGTAACCCCAAATCGGCTAGGGTTTCTATTTTCTCACCTATTCTTGACTCTACACTTTCCCCCTTTACTCTCCTACTACCTAGGGTTCCCAAAATAGTCATAAATAACACTTTTTGGCGGCCTCTAGCTAAATTTTGAAATTTGTAACTCCCTCCAAAAGTAGGTCAACTTCCATGAGGCATAACTTTTGATCTGGGTGTCCAATTGACGAACTATTTTAAGCACCAAAAAGATCGCGATGTGAGCTATCATGTCAAAAATTTGTAAATAGATTTTTGTCAACTTTTTGGGATGTTATGGGATGTTTTAGTTCCTCATATCTCATTTAAAAAATTTTCAGGGGCTTTTTGGAAAACAAAAAATTTAATATCTTTCAGCTCACAAATGATCTTTGCCTGATTCCTTCACCAAAGGTCTTATATTTCTATTATGAAGATTTCTATAAGTTTTCGCTTCAATCCGTGCCCAAATGCAAACTTTCCTAAAATGGCAGGTAAACTTTCCAAAATTGGCAGTTTGTTATTTTAAGCAGTTTTGGAAAAACTGAAAGTCCTACATCATTATTCAAGAGATTATGGAACCAGAAATACTAATTATGGAAAGAAATGAAAACAACTGTAATGATTTTGAAGCAACATCTTTTTGGGTGATGCAAGAATGCCCTTACACCACTGGATGCTCCTGCATCAAACACCCAGGGTAATTTGAGAAGTGACCCTGTCACATCTCAGGTGTTTGTTTGAGGAAAACTCAAATGGTCATCCTCTGACTTAGACAACCAAGAAGAATCTTCAATAGGCCTTCCTTTCCATTTCACCAGATATTCTTCATATTGCCTGTTCTAAATACTTCTTCCCACACGGCTATCCAAGATCTCTTCTATCTCCTCCGTTGAAGTAGATGCCGGAATAATCCACTATTCTTCTGTTGGTCCATCCTCTGTGCCACCCTCATAATATTCTGTTAAATTAGCAATGTTGAACACAAGGAAAATATTGATCCCACTCGACAGCTCTACCTCACATGCATTTCCTGAATCATGCTTCTTCAAGATTCTGCACGGTCCAAATTTCTTCATTTTAAACTTATTGTATGTTCCAATTGGGAACCTTTCTTTTCTCAAGTGAACCATGACTTCATCTCCTACTTGGAACTCCTTATATCTCCTCTTTTGATCTGCCTTAGCCTTGTACTGAATATTCATCTTATTAATGTGCTTTCTCACCTCTTCATGCAAATTCTTCAGATGTTGTGCAAAGTCTTCAGCTTCAGCACTTGTCTTTTCTCCTTTATCCAGCTTCCTTAACTTAGAAGCATTTCTTGGGCTATTGCCATATACAATTTGGAATGGTGATTTACTGTTACTCCTATTGATAGAATTGTTGTAAGTAAATTCCTTCTGTGGTAAAATGAAATCCCATCCCCTGGGCTTATCTCCTACTAAGCATCATAGCAGGTTACCCAAACTCCTATTCACCACTTTTGTTTGTCCATTGTTAGATTAAGGACAGACAACTGAGAGGGGGTGAATCAGTTGTCTGAAACTTTCTTCCAATTAATCACTTAAATTCTTTTCTTAATTCAACAACATAATAATAAATCAATCATGGAAATGTAATACAACAATTTAAGACCATAAACACATTAACACATATGACACTAAGATTTTGATGTGGAAAACCTAGTTAAGGGAAAAACCACGGGGTGACTAACCCAAGATTGTATTCTGTGTTAGAAAAATAGAAAGAACAAAATGGTACATGCCAATTAGGGCTCACTGCCCAAGCACACTGCTCACAAGAGGCTCACTGCCTACAGGAGACACACTGTTTACAGAATAATAAGTATTACATACTTGAACTGAAGAATAGCATCTTCACCATGTCTGAGTCAATTCCATTTAAGCTTAATACTTCTACTCTGCTCTTCACTTTCCTCCTCTCTACCATACTCTCATCTCCACAAGACATCATTGAAATGACTTTACAACTCCTTATTTATACAAGACATCAACTTAGGGATAATCATCCAAGTCAACATACATTACAAAGCAAATACATAAATACAACATGACTTATTACAAAAAGACTTCACACAGATCAACATATTGTTGGCCACAGAGATCTAAAACTTCAATCTTCCTTTAGGAATACTCCATTCTTCACAGAACATCTTCAAGATCATTCGTAGGATGTGTAACTCATCTGCTTGGCCAGACTTAGGAAGAACATCATCATCTGGAAGTAAATCTTTAATTACGAGCTCAATCTTCAATACATACCACCAAAACAAATTGGACACAATCCAAAGACCTCCACAAGCTTGACTGAATCACCAAGAACATCCACACTACTTCTACTTACTGAAATCATTCTCTCCTTCATCCGCAACCTCAAGAACATAGTCTGTCATCACTGTCATATCGGAATAGATGCTTGTGGACCTCTAAACCATGAACCAATTGAGTTGTTACTTCAAATTGACTTCCTAAACACTCCACCAAATTTGTAGAATAGGATATTGCATTTTCAGATCTCATCGGACCTATCTTTATCACTCTGTCACCTCTAAACATCTGCCAGAACTAGTTTTAATTAAGTGGCCATAACTTCTTTTGATCTTCATGCAGACCTCTGAGATTTTTACTGAATCATCTTAAGACACATATATACAAACCCTTTGAAGCGCATCCTTTGATATTCATCTTAGCTAGGATCTTTACCTCACTGTCTTCACTGTTCTTCTCTATTCCCGATTAAGACTAATTTTCTCAATATCCTCAGTACACAACTCATCCTATCCTTATGATCAATGCAACAGGAGTATGTTGACATCAATGACATGGGTTAGGCTCATACTTGCAACAATCTCCCCCTTTGTCATTGATGGCAACCTATGATGTGAAAAACTATTTTACCCATCAAGAGAAGAACTTCTCCACACTGTCACAACTCCCCCTATCAACAAAAACCATTCACATGTCTTCTCTTCCTTTCCTGCTCCCCCTTTGATTAGCAACCACTTGTTTTTGACATGTCTTTTCTCCCCCTTTGACATCAATGGCAAAGGGCACATACTTGTATCAATTCAAAATCATACTAGCTGCTCCCCCTGAGTAGCAGCTTCCCATCATCAATCTAGACCATAAGATATGACTGTGAGATCCACCAGACTGATGCACATCAATGCACCTTAATTCAGTACTGGAGGGGTAATAACCCCTAACTTCTCCCTGAGATACTCAAAAGAGTCCTTTGGTAGAGGTTTAGTAAAAATGTCTGCAATCTGATCCTTGGAAGACACAAACTCCAATCTGACTTCATTCTTGTTCACTTGCTCTCTCAAAAAGTGATATTTGATGGATATATGTTTAGTCTTTGAATGCAACATTGGATTCTTTGATATATTTATTGCACTTGAATTATCACAGAAGATTGTGATAGGTTCTTTATACTCTACTCTAATATCTCTTAGCATTTGCTTCATCCACAATACTTGAGTGCAACTACCTGCTGCTACAATATATTTTGCTTCTGTAGTAGACAATGATATTGCCTCTTATTTCTTGCTCAACCAAGAAACCTATCTCTTCCCCAAAAAGAATGCTCCACCATTGGTACTCTTCTAGTCATCCACATCTCCTGCCCAATCGGCATCTATATATGCATGAAGAGATAAATCATGATCTCTAGGATACCACAAACCATACTCAACTGTCCCTTTTAAATATCTAAAAATCCTCTTGATTTCCATGACATGAGATTGTCTAGGATCAGCTTGGAATCTAGCAACAAGACCAACAACATTCATAATGTTAGGTCTAGTTTGAGTGAGATACAATAGTCCTCCAATCATTGACCTATACTTTTTCTGATTAGCCTTAGGAGAGTCATCATCTTTACTCAATTTACATCCAGTTGCCATGGGAGTATTCATTGGTTTTGTGTCTTCCATCCCAAATTTCTTCAACAATTCTTTCAAATATTTGGTCTGAGAAATGAAGATTCTTTTCTTTGTTTGAGTGATTTGTAGACCCAAGAAGAAATTCATTTCCCCAAACATGGACATCTCAAAGCACTTTTCATTTGATTTGCAAAGGTTTTGCACATACTATCTCTTCCTCCAAAAATTATATCATCAAAAAACACTTCAACAATCAAGATATTTTCATGATCAATTTTGAAATACAAATTACTGTCAGCAGTACCTTTGTTGAAACTAATCTTTAAAAGATGCTTATCCAATCTTTCATACCAGGCTCTTGGGGCTTGCTTAAGTCCATACATTGCTTTCTTCAACTTGCAGACCATATCACCATGATCAGACAATTGAAATCCATCCGGTTGTTCAATGTAAACTTCTTCTTCCAAGTCACCATTCAGGAAGGTAGACTTGACATCCATCTGATATACTTTGAAATCTTTGAAGGCAGCAAAAGCAAGAAATAGTCTAACTGCTTCAATTCCTACCACTGGAGCAAAAGTTTCTTCAAAATCAACTCCTTCTACTTGGAAGCAGCCCTTGTAGACCAATCTGGCTTTGTTTCTAATTACTTCACCATCTTCATTTAGTTTATTCTAGAAGACCTGTTTGGTTCCAATCACATTCTTGTTCTTAGGTCTAGGAACAAGATCCCAAGTGTGATTTTTCTCTATTTGCATCAGCTCTTCCTCCATTGCTTTGGTCCAGTTATCATCATTGTAAGCTTTATTCACTATGTTAGGTTCAATCTTTGAAATCAGACAGTACTCTTCTGAATCTTGAGCAATCCTTCCTTTTTGTACATCTTTGCTTTTATCACCTATGATCTGATCTTCAGAGTGATTCAGTCTTACATACCTAGGAACTTTGGGAATTTCTTGCTCTTCTGATTCTTGAATAGGTCATTCAAACTTAACTCTTCTTCCTGATTTGCTGGATCAGTCTGAATCTGAATTTCAGAGGGAGCTTGGACTTCTTGAACAAAAACATCATTTTGATCATCTTCTTCATATTCATAAAACCTCGAGGGTTTTTCAATACCTTCATCAACCTTCACATTTGTACTTTCTACAATCTTCCTTAATCTTTTGTTATAACACTAGTATGCTTTGCTTTGAGTAGAATAACCCAAGAATATTCCTTCATCACTTCTAGCATCAAATTTTCCTAGATCTTCATCTCTTTTAATGTAACATTTGCTACCAAAGACTCTAAAATACCTCACAGTGGGAGTGATTCCAACCCAAAGTTCATAAGGAATCTTACCAGTATTGCTTATGATTTGTACTTGATTGAGAGTATAGACTGCAGTGCTTACAGATTCTCTCCAGTAGATCTGAGGAACATTTGCTTCCATCATCATGGTTCTAGATGCTTCCTAGATGGTCCAGTTCTTTCTCTCCACTACTCCATTCTGCTGTGGAGTCATAGGAGAAGACAACTATCTTTTTATTCCATGTTTCTCATAAAATTCTATGAACTCACCGGATGTGAATTCTCCACCTCTATCAGACCTCAGACATTTAAATTTTAATCCGGTTTCATTCTCTACCATAGCCTTGAATATTTTGAATTTCTCAAGAGCTTCTGATTTCTCTTTCAGAAAAGTCACCCACATCATCTGGGAATGGTCATCAATTAATAACATGAAGTATCTATCACCTTGCACACTTCTGATTCTTGTTGGACCACATAGATCAGTATGAACTAAGTCCAATAATTTGATAGAGGATTGTTCCTTGCTTTTGAATGAGATTCTACTTTGTTTACCCAACTGACATTTCTTTGTACAAACTATTTGTAGGTTTCACCAATCTTGGAAGATCTCTTACAGCCTGAGTGTTTCTTATCTTGATGATATTATCAAAATTCACATAACACATTCTCCTATGCCACAACCAACTCTGATCAATTTGAACAAATAGACAACTTTTACCAGTACCAACTAAGTGGAAGATATTACCTTTTTATTGAGTACCGGATGCAATCTCTATTCTGGAACTTTCAAAGATCTTGCATTTTCCATTCTTCAATCAGAGATCATAACCTTTGTCCACCAGCTATCCAACACTGAGAAGATTGTGCTTCAGACCTTCAACATACAATACATTACTAGTTTTTTTCTTTCCATCAAAAGAAATAGTTCCTCTACCTCTGATTCTGCCAACATAATTATCACCAAATTTTACCACTCCTTCTTCATACCTTTTCAAATCTATGAACTTATTTTTGTCACCTGTCATATGGTGAGAGCATCCACTGTCAATGACCCAATCATCCTTTTCTTCAACTTGGGCAGCCAGAGCTCTTTCTACAATTTTATGATTGGCAGATTCAGAGGGCATTAGATCTTATTCCTTGATGGCAATAAACACCCAGACACTTTTGGATTTGTTTCCTATTTTTGATTCATCATCTGTTACTCCTTCTTCATCATCATCTTCATGAACATAGTAACATTTTTTTGGAACCTTGATCTGTTAAGATTTGGCCTTGAAAATATTTCCAGACACCTTGAGGCAAAATGACCAATCTTATTGCAATTAAAACATTTAAAAGGTAATTTCCCTTCATACTTACCAGATCCTCTTGGCAGTCTTTTTGCAATAAGGGCTTCAAGTTGAACAGCTTTTGCTTCATCTTCTTCCAGGTCTTTTCTTCCTTTCTCATACCATGATAGTTTCTTTGAAGAGTTCTCTCCCAGATCAAACTTTTGTTTTCCTTTAACAGAGGTACTAGCTTTGAATGCAGATTTAGTCTTGGGGGGGCATCTCTAAACTTAGTTAATTCAAATGCAGCCAATTTACCAACCAATTGATCTCTTGTGATACCTGAAATAGATCTAAACTCTTCAATAGCAGCAACCTTATACTTGTAAGAATCAGGAAGGGATCTGAGAACTTTGCCAACAATCTCATCTTCATCCGAGACTCCACCAGCACATCTAATGCCACAAACAAGCTCATTTACTCTTGGCATAAATGTAGTGATATTTTCATCTTCTCTCATCTTCAGATTTTTGAATTTTCCTTTCAAACTCTGTAGCTTGGCACATTTAACATACTTGTCTCCTTCATGCAGAAGTTCCAATTTTTCCCAAATCTTGAAAGTAGTTTGTAGGTCAACAACATTTGTCAGCTCTAAATCAGACAAGGCACTTAGAAGAGCTTCTTTAGTCCACAGATTGTTTTCAGCATCTCTGATTTCATCTATAGTTCTCGGACCATTTTGTGGAGGATTATACTTCTTTGATCCCATGATCCAATACTCTATTCCCATACATTGCAAGTGACATTCCATATGACTTTTCCAAAGAGTAAAATTGGTTCCATCAAACCTCAGACTATCCTTCTTGTAGGATGACATCCTAGATCTCCTCAAGCGGTTAAGCTCTTTTAGAGGAACTTAGCTCTGATACCAATTGTTAGATTAAGGATAGACAACTGAGAGGGGGGGTGAATCAGTTGTCTAAAACTTTCTTCCAATTAATCACTTAAATTCTTTTCTTAATTCAGTAGCATAATAATAAATCAATCATGGAAATGTAATGCAACAATTCAAGAGTAAAAACACATTAACACATATGACACCAAGATTTTGACGTGGAAAACCTGGTTAAGGGAAAAACCATGGGGTGACTAACCCAAGATTGTATTCTCTATTAGAAGAATAGAAAGAACAAAATGGCACATGCCAATTAGGGCTCACTACTCGAGCACACTCCTCACAAGAGGCCCATTACCTACAGGAGACACTTTGTCTACAAAATAATAAGTATTACATACTTGAACTAAAGAATAGCATATTCACCATGCTTGAGTCAATTCCATTTAACCTTAATACTTCTACTTTGTCCTTCGCTTTCCTCCTCTCTACCACACTCTCATCTCCACAAGACACCATTGAAATGACTTTACAACTCCTTATTTATGCAAGACATCGACTTAGGGATAATCATCCAAGTCAGCATACATTCCAGAGAAAATACATAAATACAACATGACTTATTACAAAAAGACTTCACGCGGATCAACATACTGTTGGCCACATAGATCTGAGACTTTAATCTTCCTTTAGGAATACTCCATTCTTCACAAAACATCTTCAAGATCGTCCGCAGGATGTGTAACTCATCTGCTCGGCTAGACTTACAAAGAACATCATTATCTGGAAGTAAATCTTCAATTACGAGCTCTATCTTCAATGCGGACCACCAAAACGAACTGGACACAATCTAAAGACCTCCATAAGCTTGCCTGAATCACCAAGAACATCCACACTATTTCTGCTTATTGAAATCATTCTCTCCTTCATCCGGAACCTCAAGAACACAGTCTGTCATCATTTTCATATTGGACTAAATGCTTGCAGACCTCCAGACCATGAACCAATTGAGTTGCTACTTCAAATTGACTTCCTAAACACTCCAACAAATCTGCAAAACAAGATATTGCATTTCCCGATCTCATCGGACCTATCTTTATCACTCTGTCACCTATGAACATCTGCCAGAACCAGTTTTACTTAAGTGGCCATAACTTATTTTGATCTTCATGCGGACCTCTGAGATCTTTACTAAATCATCTTAAGACACATATATACAAACCCTTTGAAGCACATCCTTTGATATTCATCTTAGCTAGGATCTTTACCTCACTGTCTTCACTGTTCTTCTCTGTTCCTGATTATGACTAATTTTCTCAATATCCTCAGCACACAACTCATCCAATCCTTATCATCAATGCAATAGGAGTATGTTGACATGAATGACAACACCAGTTAGGCCCATACTTGCAACATCCATCAGTCTGTGGATGGTGTGAAGAACTAAACTTCAAATCTATCTTCAACTTCTTCCACAATGTCCTCTATGTTGGGAATTAATGTGTCTCAACCTTGTAAATTCCTTACATTATTAATGTTTGTATTTATTATTTAATTGCCTATGTTGTAAAAATTTGTAAATTCCAATTGTCATATTGTGGGATGTGGCATGGTGATGTGTCAATCCTACATGGATTATGACAACTTGTAATTTTGTCCTCACATGAGGAGATAGGCATCCAACTTTGTGATAGGAACATTTTGCCATGTGTCAGCATCTTCCATGTTGTGCAAGGGAATGTTTGATTGAAATGGTTATGATGGATTCCTATGATGAATCTATGACATGTAAGAGTCGAAAATAGAAGGTTGTAAGACAGGTGAAGACATGTGTCATGAAGCATCTTTGAAAAAGGCATATTTGGGTTCCCCAAGGTGGACTATGACATGTTGTAAGAGAATATGCTATTTATAGCTTGTGTATGACAGATTGTTTTACAGCTGTAGGTTGTAACTACTATGACGGTTGTAAGTGTCATAAGAACATCTGTCATAGCCCATTTTGGAAATAGGTGACCCCTTTGGGATGGGAGCCATGGACAAGTGTCAGGCACATTCTACAATGTTGACCAAGTGTCCTTATGCATGGGTTTTGGGCCATGAGGCCATGTTGGATGCCCATTCCAAGATAGGTCCAATATTGCCTTATATTTGCTATATAAACAGGTGCTTGGAGAGGGAGTTGTAACACAGGTTTTACAGGTACTGTTATGCTGCCGGTTTGACTCCAGACACGAGTGTTGAAGACCATTGAAGCTTGCATTGCAAGTGTATTGTAAACATATTTCAGATATGTTAATACATTGTGTAGGTTTCTGAGTGTGGGGTTTTTCACTTGATAAGGGTTTTCCCCACCATAAATCTTTCTCTCTTCTTCTATCTACTTTCTAGTTCTTGTGTTTTGCTGCAATATCTCATGTTAATGGTTTAACATTACTATAATAGTTGGGATAAAATTGAATTTGCATAGCCCTCTCCTCATTAGATTAGTGTAGGAAGCGATTTCTGCACACCTAGCTTCCTTTCAGTTGGTATCAGAGCTTGATCACCTTTGGTCCTAGTTGTTGCGTAGGGGTTTTTTGAGCTGATCTTAAGTTGAGTGGGAGTTTGTGCAGAGTATTCTGTATCTTATTGTAACAAGGAGATAGCAAGCACATCTGGAAGATTTGAAGTGGAGAAATTCAATGGCACCAATTTCAAGCTGTGGAAGCTCAAGATGAAAGACATGCTTATAGACCAAAACCTTTGGGAAAGTGTTAATGGAACTAAACCAGCTGCAATGTCACAAGATGAGTGGGATCTCGAGGATCGGAAGGCTAAGGGTCACATAAGACTTAGTCTTGCTGATTCTGTTCTGTTAAATGTCCATGAGGAGATTACTGCAAAACTACTTTGGAAGAAGTTGGGGGATGTGTATCAAGCCAAATCCCTAGTTAATAAACTTTTCCTAAGAAAGAAGTTGTATTCTCTTCAAATGGAAGATGGAGGATCTGTAGCTGAACATATGAATACCTTTAACATGCTGGTTGCACAATTGACATCTATTGGTGTGAAGATGTGAAGAGACTTGGTGTCTCAAGTTATTGCTTGGAACCTCTTTCTTTTATTGGTCGTTGGCCACACTAGAGTTTTGACAGAACTAGTGAATGTTACACCGACAGTTTTGTTCACATCGATGAAAGGACAAGCTATCAGGCAGACTTACTATATCGGCACAGTCTCAAGTTACTTCTCTGATCGATGAGTGTCATACCGATGTGAGAAGTCCATCAGCATAAGGTTGGGTGTTGGGTAAACTCAAGGTGGACGTTTTGATAGTATTGAATTACCCCGATGGAAGTGTGTGTTGGGATCAATGGATCAGCATAAGAACTATAATCGGCCCAGCGTTGAGTTGTTTCTCTGAAGTTACCAATCACTCCGATGATGGGCTTTGCATAGCATGACGTCGGTGAGACAAGGATCCGTTGGAGTAAGTGTTGAATAGTTTGCCGATGATGAAGGTTATCTTGATGAGTCTTTGACTATTGTTGTCACCAACAAGATTGTCGACAATAGTCATTTTGATCGTTTGTGGTTATAAATCGGAATAGTATATGTGACCTGGTGCATGTGGGATTTTTCATCTCATGGAATGCAAACAGTTACGACTGTTGAGCAACAACGACAATGGGGAAGACAAATCGTTTTGTTAGGGCAACAGTTGTGTAACCATTTTCTTTTGCTCTGTTAGACTGATGTTATAAAACTGACCTATTGGCATCATTGTTGGATGATGAAACGATTTAATTATACAGTTTATTCTGTAGATATACAGATGGCATAAACGGTTGTGTGATTAAAAATGAATCGATACCTGAGCATTAAAGCTGGGATCTTTTTTGTAACTATTGAATTTTTACTGTAATAAAGATAGCTTCTATTGTGGTGGTGGGTTTTTTACCTGAAAGGGTTTTCTCATGTAAATCTTGTGTCATTCTTTGTGGTCTGGAATGTTTATTATATTTTTTTAGTGTGTCTATCTGTAGTTTTTTTTTTGAATTTACCTATCTGCATTATCCCCTTTTTAATTAACATTAGGGAAGCTATATTCAACACATCTGCTTTCCTTACAAGTGGTATCAGAGCCTGGCCAGTTGTGTTATCCTTGTTGGTAGGTTAGGTTTTTTGTGTTAATTCTGGGAGTGGGAGTTCTATAGAGGTCTATTTTGTTAAATAAGATGGCAAGTACATCAGGAAAAATAGACATTAAAAAGTTCAATGGCACAAACTTTGAGTTGTGGAAGATTAAGGCTGAAGATTTGCTGGTTGACAGACATCTTTGGGTTGCTGTGTCTGGGGTTAAACCTGCAAGCATGAAACAAGAAGATTGGGACCTAGCTAATAGAAAAGCCATAGGACTGATAAGATTATGTCTTGCAGATTCTGCTCTATTGAACATCCATGAAGAGAAGTCAGCCAAAGATTTGTGGAAGAAGTTGGGAGATATTTACTAGGGCAAGTCCTTGGTGAATAAACTGTTCCTCAGAAAGAAGTTGTATTCTCTGAAGATGGGCAAAGGTGCATTTGTAGTAGACCATCTGAACACATTTAATCTAATTGTTGCACAATTGACATCTGTAGGTGTAAAAATAGAAGAGGAAGACCATTGTATGCTTCTATTGTGTTCCTTACCTGAATCATGGGATCATCTTGTGATGGCTATTGGAAGTACAACAACCACATTTACAACTAAAGCGGTTGTTACCACATTGTTATCTGAAGAGATGCAGAGGAAATCTTCTGAGATAGCCAAAGAGGCCCTATCTGTTCGAGGTAGACCAAAGGAAAGAGGCAAGAAGAAGGACAACAAGTCTAAGTCCAAATCAGAGGGGAAATCAAAATCTCCTAGCACAAAGTCCAAGGTGAAGTGATGGAATTGTGGGCAGAAAGGACACATCAGAAGAGACTACAAAGAGGAGAAAAAGAAGAAGAAGAAGAACTCTTCTGAAAATGATTCTTCTCAGAGTGATGTTGATGCGTTCATTATTGCCTTGGCAACACCTGCATCTGAAAATGTGTGGCTGGTGGATTCAGGAGCATCTTTTCATATGACATCTCACAGAGAGTGGTTCACAAAGTATGAACTGTATGCTGGTGGGAAGGTGTTCCTAGCAAGTGATTCAACACTGGAAATTGTTGGTTGAGGACGAGTCAGAATCCAGTTCCTGGATGGCAGAATAAAGGGAATGAATGGAGTGCTACACATACCAGGTCTGGCTCAAAATTTACTTTCTGTTAGTAAGCTTAATGATGTTGGAGTGCAAGTTACTTTTGTGAATGGTGGCTGTAAAATGACTAGAGGTTCTATTGTACTGGCAAAGGGTGAACGCATTGGAACTCTATATAGGTTAGATGCTAAACTAGAGTGCTGTAATAGTGTCTCTGTAAAATCTAAAAAAGCTACTATTGTAACACATGATGCAAACTCTATAGAAGTTAAACTTCTTGCTGAGAAAACAATGCTCTGGCATCATAGACTTGGTCACATAGGTGAAAAAGGTTTAAAAACCTTGAAAAACAAAACCCTGGTAGATGGGCTGATTGATTGTAATCTCGAGTTCGATTTCTACAAACATTGTATATATGGAAAACATAACTGTGTTTCTTTTTACTCAAGTTCTCATAAATCTTCTGGTGTTCTGGACTATGTACATTTTGATGTTTTTGGTCCAGTTGATGTTCCATCTTTATCTAAATCAAGATACTATGTATCGTTCATTGATGATTATTCAAGGAGGGCATTTGTATATTTTTTGAAAAATAAATTAGAAGTATTCAGTCAGTTTAAAGAATTTAAAACTCTTGTGGAAAATCAGACTGGTAGAAAAATAAAATGCTTGAGAATAGATAACGGTGGTGAATATTGCAATGTGGATTTTGATAAGTATTGTGTAGACCAAGGAATTAAAAGGCATAAGACTAAACCTTATACTCCACAGCAAAATGGAGTTGCTGAAAGGTTGAATAGATCATTGATGGAGAAAGCAAGAAGTATGTTGAGTTATGCTAGTCTTAAACAAAGGTTCTAGGCTGAGGCAGTTGCTACAGCGTGTTACTTGCAGAACCGTTCTCCTACTTCAGGATTGGTTGATAAGACACCTATGGAAGCATGGTCTAGAAAGAAGCCCTCTTTGTGTCTTTGGCTATGAGGCATATGCTCATATTCCTGAGGTAAAAAGGTCTAAGCTGGATTACAAGGTAGTCAAATGTATCTTTATTGGCTATGGAGTCGGTGTTAAAGGGTACAAGCTTTGGAATCCTGAAACTAAAAAAGTAATTTACAGCAGGAATGTAATTTTCAGAGAGCTGAAACCTTTGGTTATTGATCCTCAGCTGAAGAAGACAGAAAAGAAAAAATAAAAGAGTGTTCTTAATATTCCTCTGACCCCTGTAAAAGAGGAACAACAAACACCAAGTGTAGATGATTCAGACGTGAGTTGAAGTAGCTTTGAAGATTCGGATCTAGAGCAAGAATTTGAACCTTCACCTCAACCATTGAGAAGATCTACACATGAAAGAAGACAACCAGATAGGTATGGGTTTTTAGTACTTGATTCAAGTTGTGCCTATGCTTTACTTACTGATACTGATGAACCTAGGACTGTGAAAGAAGTTGTTAGTTTATTTGATTCAGATTCTTGGTTGGAAGCCATGGATAATGAAATGTCCTCATTAGAGAAGAATGGAACCTGGGATCTGGTGCCCTTGCCTGAAGGTAGAAAACCTGTGGGCTGTAAGTGGGTATTTAAAAAAAAAAATGGTCTAGATGGTAGTGTTGATAAGTACAAGGCAAGATTGGTTTCTAAGGGGTATTCCCAAAAGGAAGGTATTGATTATGGAGAATTTTTTTCTCCTGTAGCTAAGTTGACATCCATTAGATTTCTTTTGTCACTTGCAGCAGCGTATGACTTTGAAATTGAGCAGATGGATGTGACAACACCATTTCTTCATGGGGACCTTGAAGAAGAAATTTATATGTTCCAGCCAGAGCATTATGTGGAAAAAGGTAACGAACATTTGGTATGTAAACTTAAGAAGTCTCTTTATGGTTTGAAACAGTCTCCCAGAATGTGGTATCAAAAATTTTATACGTATGTTTTATCCTTGGGGTATGTGAGATCTAAATCTGATCATTGTGTCTATTATAAAACTAATGGTGATCAGATTCTTATAATTGCACTGTGTGTGGATGACATGTTATTCATTGGCAATGGTAAGGGGATGATCTCAGAATTAAAATCTCAGTTGTCCTTGAAATTTGAAATGAAGAATCTGGGGGTAGCAAAGTACATTCTGGGAATGGAAATGAAAAGGGACAGATCTAAGAGAAAACTTTGGCTCAGCCAGAGAAAATATATTACCAATGTTCTTGATAGATTTAATATGTCTGATTCCAAACAACTATTTGTTCCAGTTTTGCAGGGAATGAAACTATCTGTTGAAGATTGTCCATAATCTTCTAATGAAATTGACGACATGAAAAAAGTACCTTATGCAAGTGCTGTTGGTAGTTTGATGTATGCAATGGTCTGTACCGGGCCATACATTTCCCAAGCAGTGGGAGTTTTGAGTTGGTTTATGGCGAATCCAGGCAGATCGCATTGGGATGCTGTGAAGAGAGTTATGAGATATCTGAAGGGAACTTTTGACTATGCTATTTGCTATCAAGGAAACTCAGTTGGATCTCAAAAATCTATCAGTATTCATGGATATGTAGATTCTGATTGGGCATGGGACATTAACAGTAGAAAATCCACCAGTGGATATGTATTCACGCTCAATGGTGGTGCTATCAGTTGGATGAGCAAGCGACAGGCTATAGTCACTTTGTCCACAACAGAGGTAGATGACATGGCAGCTACTCGTGCATGCCAAGAAGCCATTTGGTTAAAGAGGTTGTGTTTTGATGTTGGTTTTAATGCAGGGCAGATACAAATTAACTGTGACAGTCAAAGTGCTATATGTTTGGTGAAGAATCCTACATTTCATGCTAGGACAAAACATATTGATGTCCAATATCACTTTGTTCGTGATATGGTGGAAGACAGGAAGGTGAAGATGGAAAAGGTTGACACTTTGGAAAATGTTGCTGATGCCTTAACTAAACCAGTGAGCACGACCAAATACAAATGGTGTTAAGAGGAAATGGGTCTTCAGGCCCATAATTCTCAGTAATCCTTTTTTGAGGATTAAGAGGTTAGCAATAATCTCTTCGACAAGTGGGAGATTGAAGAGACCTAGTGTCTCAAGTTATTGCTTGGAACCTCTTTCTTTTATTGATCGTCGGCCACACTAGAGTTTTGATAGAACTAGTGAATGTTACACCAACAGTTTTGTTCACATCGATGAAGGGACAAGCTATCGGGCAGACTTACTATATCGGCACAGTCTTAAGTTACTTCTCCAATCAATGAGGCTCATACTGATGTGAGAAGTCCATCGGCATAAGGTTGGACGTCAGGTAAACTCAAGGTGGTCATTTCGATAGTATTGAGTTAGCCCGATGGAAGTGTGCGTTGGGATCAATGGATCATCGGTGTAAGAACTATAATCGGCCCAGCGTTGAGTTGTCTCTTCGAAGTTACCAATCACTCTAATGATGGTCTTTGCATAGCATGGCATCCGTGAGACAAGGATCCGTCGGAGTAAGTGTTGAATAGTTCGCCGATGATGAAGGTTATCCCAATGAGTTTTTGACTATCGTTGTTGGCAACAAGATTGCCGACGATAGTCATTTTGATCGTTTGTGGTTATAAACTGGAATAGTATACATGACCTGGTGCATGTGGGATTTTTCATCTCATGGAATGCAAACAATTATGACTGTTGAGCAGCAACGACAATGGGATAGGCAAATCATTCTGTTAGGGCAACGATCGTGTAACCATTTTCTTTTGCTCTGTTAGATTGATGTTATAAAATTGACCTATTGGCATCTTTGTTGGATGATGAAACAATTTAATTATACAGTTTATTCTGTAGATATACAGATGGCATAAACGGTTGTGTAATTAAAAATGAATCGATACCTGAGCATTAAAGCTGGGATCTTTATTGTAACTATTGAATTTTTACTGTAATAAAGATAGCTTCTATTGTGGTGGTGGGCTTTTTACCTGAAAGGGTTTTCCCACGTAAATCTTGTGTCATTCTTTGTAGTCTGGAATGTTTATTCTATTTTTCTGGTGTGTCTATCTATAGTTTTTTTTTTTGAATTTACCTGTCTGCATTATCCCCTTTTTAATTAACATTAGGGAAGTTGTATTCTGCACCTCTGTTTTCCTTACAAGATGGAGAAGGAGGATCGGTGTATGACCCTGCTTTGTTCTTTGCTGGACTCATGGGATCATCTTGTCATGGCTATTGGAAGCACCACATCCACGCTTAAAATGGAAGAAGTGGTTTCTTCACTGTTGTCTGAAGAGATACAAAGAAAGTCTTCTGAGGCAACTGAAGAGGCCCTTGCAGTTCATGGAAGACTCAAGGAGAAAGGGAAGAAGAAGGACAAGAAAGTTAAGAAGGGTAGATCCAAATCTCCTGGAGAGTCCAAGGCTCTTTGTTGGAATTGTGGCAAAACTGGGCATTTCTGAAAGGAATACAAAGAGGAGGAGAAGAAGAAGAAAGCTCTTGATTCAGATTCTGACAAGTCACAAGATGACGGTGATGCTTTCATCGCAACCCTGCAACCCATGCATTTGACGATGTGTGGATAATTGACTCTGGTGCATCATTCCACATGACCTCGCATCGAGACTGGTTCACTAAGTATGAGGAGTTCGATGGTGGAAAGGTGTATCTGGGTGACGACTCTCATCTCAAGATTGTTGGTCATGGAAGAATCTCTCTTCGATTCCCTGATGGTTGAGTGAAGGGGATCTCTAGGGTTAGGCACATCCCAGGCTTAGCACGGACCCTGCTTTCTCTAAGTAGTTTGAATGATGCAAGTGTGCAGGTTGTCTTTTTGAAAGAAGGATCCAAGATGACTAGAGGAGCTATGGTGCTTGCTAAGGGTACTAGGAGAGGTACTCTGTTTCAGCTAGAGGTATACATTGCACAATGTAATAGTTATTTTGACTCAAAGAAGAGGGTAGTAGTCACTTCATCCCCACCATCTGAATGAGCAGTGAAGAAATTTGTTGTATCTAGTTTTGATGGTTGTAATTGTGCTTTGGAAGTTAAACTTCCTACTGAAAAGACAATGTTATGGCATACGAGATTTGGCCACATCGGTGAGAAGGGTTTGCATACCCTAAAAAATAAGAACCTTGTTGAGGGGTTAGATGATTGTAATCTTGAGTTTGACTTTTGCAAACATTGCATTTATGGAAAACAAAACCGTGTTTAGTTTTACTCGAGTTCTCATAAGTCTTTTGGTGTGTTGGACCTTATTCATTCTGATGTGTTTAGTCCTGTTAATGTTTCTTCATTATAAAAATATGTATATTTTGTATCTTTTATAGATGATTATAGTAGAAGGACATGGATTTATTTTCTCAAAAGCAAAATTGAAGTCTATAGCAAGTTTAAGGAGTTTAGGGCCTTTGCTGAAAATTAGACTGGTAAAAAGATTAAATGTTTAAGAAATCACAATGGTGGTGAGTTCTGTTCTATAAAATTTGATAAATATTGCAAGGAACTTGGGATTGAAAGACATAAGACAACTCCATACACTTTGTAGCAAAGTGGAGTTGCAGAAAGGATGAACAGGTCACTGATGGAGAAGGCTAGGAGTATGCTTAGTGGAGCTGGCCTAGAACAAAAGTTTTGGACTGAAGTTGTTGCCACTGCTTGCTATTTGGTAAACAAATCTCCTACATCAACTCTTGTTGGAAAGACACCCATGGAGGTGTGGTCTGGTAGAAAGTCTTCAGTAAGGCATCTTCATGTTTTTGGTTGTGAGGCATATGCACATGTGTCTAGGGAGAAGTGGTCAAAGTTGGAGAACAAGGTTGTTAAGTGTATCTTCATTGGCTATGGTGTCGGTGTGAAAGGATACAAGCTTTGGGACCCTGTGCCTGAAAAAGTGTTGTATAGCAGAAGTATCATCTTCAGAGAGCTTACACCTTCTTCCACTATTTTATAGCTAGAAGAAATAGTAAAGAAAGAGGATGTTGTTTAGTTTCCTACTACCCCTGAGAAGACTGAATAGAAAGACAATGTTAGACTTGATGATGAGGAGAGCTCTAGCAGCTATGAAAGCTCAGATGAAGAAGATAAACCTCAACCTTAGCCATTGAGGAGGTCTACATGGATAAGAAAGCAACCTGAAAGGTTTGGTTTTACATTGCTTGATTCTAGTTGTGCTTATGCTTTAATCACTAATAGTGATGAACCTAGAACTATGTCAGAGGCTTTGGATATAAAAGATGTAGGTTCCTGGAAGGAGGCCATGGAGGAAGAAATGGCTTCTTTGGAAAAAGAATCAAACTTGGGACCTGGTGCCTTTGCCCCCTGGATAAAAACCCATTGGATGCAAATGGGTGTTTAAGAAGAAAATTCGTGTAGATGGCAACGTTAAGAAGTATAAGGCTAGATTGGTTGTGAAGGGGTATTCACAAGTGGAGGGTATAGATTATGGTGAGATCTTCTCTCCCATTGTAAAGTTGACATCCATTCAATTCCTATTGTCTCTCGTAGCACCTTATGACTTGGAGGTAGGACAGATGGATGTAAAGACAACTTTCCTTCATGGTGATTTGGAGGAAGAAATCTACATGTCATAGCTAGAGCATTACATGGTTAAAGGTAAAGAAAATTTGGTTTGCAAACTTAAGAAGTCTTTGTATGGTTTGAAGCAATCCCCTAGGAGATGGTACTTGAAGTTTGATGCCTTTGTGTTGTCAATTAGATTTGTGAGATCAAAATTGGATCACTGTGTGTACTTTAAGTTTGATGGTGATCGTATTCTCATTGTTGCATTGTATGTTGATGATATGTTGCTCATTGGGAAGAGTAAGAATATGATTTCTAATTTCAAATCTCAGTTGTCAGCATAGTTTGAAATGAAAGATTTAGGGGTAGCTAGGTACATTCTAGGAATGGAAATTAGAAGAGGCAGAGCTAACAAAAAACTTTGGTTAAGCCAGAGTAAGTATGTGAAGACCATGTTGGATAGGTTCAGCATGGCAGATTGTAGACCATTATGTGTTCCTGTTTCTTTGGGGACAAAGTTATCTATTGAGGATTGTCCAAAATCTCCTAGTGAGGTGGAGGACATGAGTAGAGTACCTTATGCTAGTACTATTGACAGTTTGATGTATGCTATGGTTTGCACAAGAACAGACATTGCCCAAGTAGTGGGAGTCCTTAGTCGATTTATGGCTAATCCTAGACGGGTTCATTGGGATGCAGTTGAGTGAGTGTTCAGATATTTGAGGGGTACTTCCAAGTATTCCATTTGCTATCATGGTAATGTTATAGGACCTCCGCATTCCATTGACATTCGTGGATTTGTGGATTCAGATTGGGTAGGTGACATTGACAGCAGGAGATCCACCAGTGCTTATGTGTTTACACCATTTGGTGGTGCTATTAGTTGGATGAGTAAGCGACAACCTGTTGTTACTTTGTCCATGACAAAAGCTAAGTATATGGCAGCAACTCATGCTTGTAATAAAGCCATTTGGATTAAGAGATTGTGTTTAGATATTGGTGTTGATATAGGACAGATAATGATCAGTTGTGATAGTCAGAGTGTGATTTTCCTTACAAAGAATCCAACTTTCCATGCTAGAACCAAGCACATTGATGTTCAATTTCACTTCATGTGAGACATGGTTGAGGATGGAAAGGTAAATTTAGAGAAGGTAGATACTTTGAAGAATGTTGCTGATGCATTGACAAAGCTAGTGAGCACAGAGAAGTTCATATGGTGTTCAGAGTCTATGGGCCTCTTGGCCTATAACATTTAAACCCTGTTATTCTATTGGCTCTTACAAGGTGTTTGACAAGTCAGAGAATGTTGGGAATTAAGGTGTCTCAACCTTGTAAATTCCTTACATTATTAATATTTGTATTTATTATTTAATTGCCTATGTTGTTAAAATTTGTAAATTCCAATTGTCATATTGTGGGATGTGGCACGGTGATGTGTCAATCCTACATGGATTATGACAACTTGTAATTTTGTCCTCACATGAGGAGATAGGCATCCCACTTTGTGATAGGAACATTTTTCCATGTGTCGGCATCTTCCATGTTATGCAAGGGAATGTTTGACCGAAACAGTTATGACGGATTCCTATGACGAATCTATGACATGTAAGAGTAAAAAATAGAAGGTTGTAAGACAGGTGAAGACATGTGTCATGAAGCATCTTTGAAAAAGACATATTTGGGTGCCCCAAGGTGGACTATGACATGTTGTAAGAGAATATGCTCTTCATAGCCTATGTATGACAAATTTTCTTATAGTTGTAAGTTGTAACTGCTATGATAGATTTTCTTATAGCTGTAAGTTGTAACTGCTATGACAGATTCTATGATGGTAGTAGGTTTCGTAAGAGCATCTGTTATATCCCATTTTGGAAATAGGTGACCCCTTTAGGATGGGAACTATGGACAAGTGTCAGGGACATTCTACAATGTTTACCAAGTGTCCTTAGGCGTGGGTTTTGGGCCATGAGGCCATGTTGGATGCCCATTCCAAGATAGGTCCAATATTACCTTGTATTTGCTATATAAACAGGTGCTTGGAGAGGGAGTTGTAACACAAGTTTTATAGGTACTGTTATGCTGCCAATTTGACTCTAGACATGAGTATTGAAGACCATTGAAGATTACATTGCAAGTGTATTGTAAACATATTTCAGATTTGTTAATACACTGTGCAAGTTTCTGAGTGTGGGGTTTTTCACCTGATAAGGGTTTTCCCCACCGTAAATCTTTGTCTCTCTTCTTCTATCTACTTTTTGGTTCTTGTGTTTTGCTGCAATATCTCATGTTAATGGTTTAACATTGCTATAATAGTTAGGATAAAATTGAATTTAGATAGCCCTCTCCTCATTAGATTAGTGTAGGAAGCGATTTCCGCACAACTAGCTTACTTTCACTCTAGAAATAACCAAGAAACTTGGTATCTCAGTTTGAAAATATGCTCTTTGGTAGACCGTGTAATCTCACCACCTCGCTAAAAAATAACTCTGCAATATGGACATCATCATTAGTCTTCTTGCAAGGAATAAAATGTGTCATCTTCAAGAATTTGTCCACCACCACAAAAATGGAATCATGTCCTCTCTATGTCCTTGGTAAACTAAGAATAAAATCTATACTAATATCATCCCATGGCTTCTTTGGTACAGGTAATGGCTGATATAGCCCTGTATTCTGACTTGTTCTTTTTTCCATTTGACACAGTTTGCAACTCTGTACAAATTTCCTCACATCTTGCTACAACTGTGGCCAATAATAATTTTCACCAACAATAGCAATGGTCTTATCTCAACCAAAGTGTCCAGCCAATCCTCCACCATGCTTCTCCTTTATCAGGTTCTCTCTCATGGAACTCCTCGGAATGCACAATTGGCTTTCTCTAAACAACATGTCATCTTGGATTATGAAATCCAACCATTTTGTCCTGTCTAAAGTATCAGGTTCCAGACAAGCTTTCCAAGCTTCTACAAAATCTAGATCTTCAGGATACAAACTTTTGGGCTCATCGAATCCAACAACCTCTATCTTCATTTTTGTCAACAAATTTTTCCTTCTTCTCAAGGCATTTGCAACTCTATTGGACTTCCCACTCCTGTGCTTCAAAACAAAAGTATAACTCTGCAAAAATTGAACCCATTTTAAGTGCCTTTAATTCAACTTTCCTTGACTATTAAGATAATGTAAATCCTGATGATCAATATATAAAACAAACTCTCTTGGCAATAAATAATGTCTCCATTTCTTCAAAGCCTGAACTATTGCATAAAATTCCTGATCATAAATAGAATACTTTTTCCTGGCATCATTAAGCTTCTCACTAAAATAGGCAATGGGCTTACCTTCTTGACTCAAAATAGCTCCTATAGCACTACCACTAGCATCACAATCTACTTGAAATACCTTATTGAAATCTGGAAGTGCCAAAATACGTTGCTCTATGACTTTCTACATCAATGTATCAAAGCTTTTGTCTACTCTTTTAGTCCATCTAAACTCTTTTCTATCCCCTCTCATTATCTCCGTTAGGGGTGCACAAATGCTACTAAAATTTTTGATAAACATTTTGTAAAAACTTGCCAAACCATGAAAGGATCATACCTCTGTGGTACTCTTTGGCATAGGCCATTCTAGGATAGCTCTCACCTTCTTTGGGTCCATCTTAAGACCTTCCTCTGAGACAACAAATCCCAGGTATACCAACATTTTCTTTGCAAAACTACATTTTGTCAGATTAATCAGCAACTTCTCCTCCCTTAGCTTTTCTAAAACTCTTCTGATATGCATCAGGTACTCATCCCAAGTCTTACTAAAAATTAAAATATCATATAAATAAACCACAACTAAACTTCCCAAATATTCTTTTAGTACCTCATTCATGTACCGCATGAATGTGCTCGGTGTGTTGGTTAGCCCAAATGACATGACTAACCACTCATACAAACCCTCCTTTGTCTTGAAGGCTATCTTCCATTCATCTCCTTCTCTAATTTGGATTTGGTGATACCCACTCTTCAGGTCAATCTTTATTAATTACTTGGCTCCACTCAAACAATCCATTATGTCATCCATTCTTGGCAATAGAAATCTATATTTGATCGTGATCTTATTTATGGCTCAAGAATCTGTACACATTCTCCACTCTCCATCATTCTTTGGTGCTAGTACTGTAGGTACCGCATATGGACTCAGGCTCTCTCTTATCAGTTCCTTCCTTAACAACTCGTGAACTTGTCTATTCAAATCTTCATTCTCTGTTGGAGTCATTATGTGGGCTATCTTATTTGGTAAACTGGCTCCTGGTATCAAATCCATTTAATGACTTATCTTCCTCACTGGTGGTAAACCTTCTGGTACATTATCAGAGATAATATCCTAAAATTCTTCCAACATATCTGAAACTTCTGCTACTACATCTTCACATTTCTCTTGACTAATCTTAGGAATCAATGCAAAGCAATGACGCTCATGCTTCATACCCTCCAAAAATTTCCTACCATCTACCAAGCAAATTCTGGCAGTACTACATACCTTTTCTTCCACCTCCTTCAAGGGCTTCAACTTATGACGAACTCCATCCTTTGTTAGGGAATATGTGTTTGCACAGCTATCATGGACAATGCTCCTATCATACTGCCACGACCTCCCCAACAACATATGACATGCATCCATTGGTATGATATCACACAACACCTCATCATGGTAGTCCCTAATCTTGAACTTCACTAAACATTGCTCATTGACCAAAGCTCTGTGGTCCTTATGTAACCATGCAATCTGATATGGATGTGGATGCTTTCTTGTTGTCAACTTCAACTTATCAACCATCTCCTCTGAAACAAGATTGTAATAATATCACAACACTTACCTTCACATTTGTACCTTGTACGGAATAAACTCTTCCTCTAATTAGGTTCTTTCTCCTCATTCAATGAAGTTCTTCTGACAACTAGGGTTTCTCCCCTTTTAGCATCTTTAGAACGCTCAAACTGTGCATCTTTATCAACATGTGCAACTCATGCATTGCCTTCAGGTCTTCTATTTGTCCTTCTTTGATGTTGCAGACACTCGTATGCTCGATGGCCTTCTTCTCCACATTGGAAATAGGTTCCTCTGAAATCTCCTCTTCTAGGTCCTTGCCTAGGTCTGCCTCTTCCTCTTCCTCTTTGCTCACCATTATTCTGGTCACGAGGGCAGTAGGCATTATTTGCTCTTTGATTTCAACTTGTGCCAGCTTCTTCACTTTTCTTTGAATCTTGATTTCGGCCTTCATAGGGTCTTCCACCAGTCCTTTCACCTTGACCTCTTCCCCTTTGCTTTCTGTTGAATCTTTTATTTAGTTTCTCTTCCACCTTCATGGAAAACTGGTATGCATCTTCTATGGTGGTCATTCTAACCAGGCTCAGCTCCTCTTGAATACTTGGCCTCAACCCATTAATGTAATGAGCTACCTTCTCCTTGTTGGCCTTTGCATGGCTTGTCCTAATAGTAATCTTATAAAACTCTTCTGTATACTCCTTAACAGACTTGTTAGCTTGCTTCAGTCCTTGTAGCTTCTTCAACAACTCCATCTCATAGTCCACAAGAATGAACTGCTTCTTTAGTTTCTCCACCATCTGATCCCATCTGGTGATATTTCCTTTTCTTCTCCTATTTCTCTCTAACTAGACCTCCTACCAAATATTGGTGTGGCCCTTTAACTTTGTTTTTGCAAACTTGACCTGATCTGGGTCCTCCACATCTTCATACTTGAAATACTCCTCCATGTCATTGATCCAATCAATAATTTGTTCTGGATTCAAATCTCCAAAATAGGTAGAAACTTTGATCCTGGGCCTCTTTCTGATCTTCGAAATGACCCTCAACAACCTAACTTCTGCAAGATCTCCTGCAACTTCTTTTTCTTCCTCAGATAGCTCTTCTTCATCTTCATACTCACTTTCTTCTCGTGTTCTTGGATCAAACCCTCTTCACAGTTCCTCTTGCAATGCATCGATTTGCCTTTATAGGGCTCTAAAACCCTCTTTCATCAAAGCATTCCTACCAATACAATTTCTTCGTGGAGGCATCTTGATCTCTGTAGCAAACCCACAACCTCAGGTCCTGGTACAAACTACCTCACAGTCGGTGATCTGTCTACACACTTAGGAACGCTTACTCTGATACCACTTGATGAAGGAGGTAAATCATAAAACACACAACAACATAAATAGAACATAGAAAATAGAATATTTATTTATTGATCTGGGCAACTCATTACATTATAGAATCTTAATTACAATAAGAGGAATCAATCCTCCACAGGCTGCAACACACTACAACTACACCTCACCAGGCTTTAGAATCTTCTGCCTTGTGTAACCCCAAATCAACTAGGGTTGATGTTTTCCCACCTATTGTTGACTCTACACTTTTTTCCTTAACTCCCCTACTGCCCAGGGTTCCCAAAATAGTCATAAATAGCACTTTTTGGCAGCCTCCAGCGAAATTTCAAAATTTGTAACTCCCTCCAAAAGTAGGCCAAGTTCTAGGAACCATAACTTTTGATCTAGGTGTCCGATTGGCGAACCATTTTAAGCATCGAAAAGATCGCGATGTGAACTATCATGATGAAAATCTATAAATGGGTTTTCGTCAACTTTTTGGGACATTATGGGATGTTTAAGTGCCTCATATCTCGTTTCAAAAAATTTCAAGGGATTTTTGGAAAACAAAAACTTTAATATCTTTCATCTCACAAATGATCTTTGCCTGATTCCTTTGTCAAAGGTCTTATATTTCCATTATGAATCTTTCTATAATTTTTCTCTTCAATTCGTGCCCAAATACAAACTTTCCTAAAATGGCAGGTAAACTTTCCAAAACTGGCAGTTTGCTATTTTAAGCAGTTTTGGAGAAACTGAAAGTCCTACATCATTATTCAAGAGATTATAGAACCAGAAATATTAATTATGGAAAGAAATTGAAACAACTATAATGATTTTGAAGCAACATATTTTTGGGTGATGCAAGATTGGCCTTACCCCACTGGATGCTCTTGTATCAGACACCTAGGGTAATTTGAGAAGTGACCCTGTCATGTCTCAGGTGTTTATTTGAGGAAAACCCAAACGGTCAACCTCTGCCTTAAACAACCAAGAAGAATCTTCAACAAGCCTTCCTTTCCATTTCATTGGATATTCTTCATATTGCCTGTTTCGAGTACTTCTTCCCACACGGCTATCCAAGATCTCTTCTATCTCCTCTGTTGAAGTAGATGCCAGAATACTCCACTATTCTTCTATTGGTCCATCCTCTGTGCCACCCTCATGATATTTTGTTAAATAAGCAATGTTGAACATAGGGGAAATATTGATCCCACTCGGCAGCTCTACCTCATATGCATTTCCTTAATCATGCTTCTTTAAGATTCTACACGGTCCAAATTTCTTCATTTTCAACTTATTATATGTTCCAATTGGGAACCTTTCTTTTCTCAAGTGAACCATGACTTCATCTCCTACTTGGAACTCTTTATATCTCCTCTTTTGATCTTCCTTAGCCTTGTACTAAATATTTATCTTATTAATGTGCTTTCTCACCTCTTCATGCAAATTCTTCAGATGTTCTACAAAGTCTTCAGCTTTAGCACTTGTCTTTTCTCCTTTATCCATCTTTCTTAACTTAGAAGAATTTCTTGGGCTATTGCCATATACAATCTCGAATGGTGATTTACTAGTACTCCTATTGACAGAATTGTTGTAAGCAAATTCTGCCTATGGTAAAATCAAATCCCATCCCTTGGGCTTATCACCTACTAAGCATCGTAGTAGGTTACCCAAACTACTATTCACCACTTCTGTCTATCCATCAGTCTATTGTTGGTGTGAAGAAATGAACTTCAAATCTATCTTCAACTTCTTCCACAATGTCCTCTAGAAATAACCAACAAACTTGGTATCTTGATATCAAACTATGCTCTTTGGTAGATAGTGTAATCTCACCACCTCCCTGAAAAATAACTCTGCAATATGAATAGCATCATTAGTCTTCTTGCAAGGAATAAAATGTACCATCTTCGAGAATCTATCCACCACCACAAAAATGGAATCATGTCCTCTCTGTGTCCTTAGTAAATCAAGAACAAAATCCATACTAATATCATCCCATGGCTTCTCTGGTACAGATAATGGCTGATATAGCCCTGTATTTTGAATTGTTCCTTTTACTATCTGACACACTCTATAACTTTGCACAAATTTCCTCGCATCTTGCTGCAACTGTGGCCAATAATAATTTTCACCAACAATAGCAATGGTCTTATCTCGACCAAAGTGTCTAGCCAATTCTCCACTATGCTTCAACTTTATCAGGTTCCCTCTCATGGAACTCCTCAGAATGCACAATTGGCTTCCTCTAATCAACATGCCATCTTGGATTATGAAATCCAACTATTTTGTCTTGTCCAAAGTAATAGGTTCGAGACAAGCTTTCCAAGCCTCTACACAATTTGGATCTTCAGGATACAAACTTTTGAGCTCATTGAATCCAACAACCTCTATCTTCATTTCTGTCAACAAATTTTGCCTTCTGCTCAAGGCATTTGCAACTTTGTTGGACTTCCCACTCCTGTGCTTCAAAACAAAAGTATAACTTTGCAAAAACTCAACCCATTTTAAGTGCCTTTGATTCAACTTTTCTTGACTATTAAGATAATGTAAAGCCTGATGATCAGTATATAAAACAAACTCTTTTGGAAACAAATAATGTCTTCATTTCTTTAAAGCCTTGACTATTGCATAAAATTCTTGATCATAAACATAATACTTTTTCTTGGCATCATTAAGCTTCTCACTAAAATAGGCAATGGGCTTACCTTCTTGACTCAAAATAGCTCCTATAGCACTACCACTAGTATCACAATCTACCTGAAATACCTTATTGAAATTTGGAAGTGCCAAAATAGGTTGCTCTGTGACTTTCTACTTAAATGTATCAAAGCTTTTGTCTGCTCCTTTAGTCCATCTAAACTCTTTTCTATCCCCTCTCATTGTCTCCATTAGGGGTGCACAAATTCTACTAAAATTGTTGATAACCTTTCTGTAAAAACTTGCCAAACCATGAAAAGATCGTACCTCTGTGGCACTCTTTGAATTAGGCCATTCAAGGATATCTCCCACCTTCTTTGGGTCCATCTTAAGACCTTCCTCTAAGACAACAAATCCCAGGCATACCAACTCCTTCTTTGCAAAACTATATTTATTTAGATTAATCAACAACTTCTTCTCCCCCAGCATCTCTAAAACTCTTCTGATATGCATTAGATGCTCATCCCAAGTCTCACTGAAAATTAAAATATCATCTAAATAAACAATAACAAAACTTCCCAAAAATTCTTTCAGTACCTTGTTCATGAGCCGCATGAATGTGCTCGGTGCGTTGGTTAGCCCATATGGCATGAATAACCACTCATACAGACCCTCCTTTGTCTTGAAGGCTATCTTCCATTCATCTCCTCTGATTCAGATCTGGTGATACCCACTCTTCAGGGCAATCTTCGTGAAGTACTTGGCTCCACTTAGACAATCCATTATGTCATCCATTCTTGGCAATGGAAATCTATATTTGATTGTGATCTTATTTATGGCTCGAGAATTTGTACACATTCTTCACTCTCCATCTTTCTTTGGTGCTAGTACTGTAGGTACCGAACATGGACTCAGGATCTCTCTTATCAGTCCCTTCCTTAACAACTCGTGAACTTGTCTGTTGAACTCTTCATTCTCTACTGGAGTCATTTTGTGGGCTGCCTTATTTGACAAACTAGCTCCTGGTATCAAATCCAGTTGATGACTTATCTTCCTCACTGGTGGTAATCTTTCTGGTACATTATTAGAGATAATGTCCTAAAATTCTTCCAACATATCTGAAACTTCTGCTGGTACATCTTCACATTTCTCTTGACTAATCTTAGGAATCAATGCAAAGCAATGTCACTCATGCTTCATGCCCTCCAAAAATTTCCTACCATCTACCAAAGAAATTCTGGTAGTACTACATACTTTTTCTTCTACCTCCTTCAAGGGCTTCAACTTATGATGAGCTCCATCCTTTGTTAGGGAATATGTGTTTGGATGGCTATCATGGACAGTGCTCCTATCATACTACCACGGCCTCCCCAACAACATATGACATGCATCCATCGGTATGATATAACACAACACCTCGTCATGGTAGTCCCGAATCTTGAACTTCACTAAACACTCCTCATTGACCAAATCTCTGTGGTCCTTCTGCAACCATGCAATCTGATATGGATGTGGATGCTTTCTTCTTGTCAACTTCAACTTATCAACCATCTCCTCTAAAACAAGATTGTCAGTACTTCCCCTATCAATAATAATATCACAACACTTACCTTCACATTTGCTCCTTGTGCAGAATAAACTCTTCTTTTGATTGGGTTCTTTCTCCTCATTCAACAAAGTTTTTCTGACAACTAGGGTTTCTCCTTTTCAACATCTTTAGAATGCTTAGAATGTGCATCTTCATCTACATGTGTAACTCATGCATTACCTTCAGGTCTTCTATTTGTCCTTCCTTGATGTTGCAGACACTTGTTTGCTCAATGCCCTTCTTCTCCACATTGGAAACAGGTTCCTTTGAAACCTCCTCTTCCAGGTCCTTGCCCAGGTCTACCTCTTCCTCTTCCTCTTTGCTCACCATTATTCTGGTCATGAGGGCGGTAGGCATTATCTCTTCTTTGATTTTGACTGGTGGTAGCTTCTTCACTTTTCTTTGAATCTTCATTTCGGTGTCCATAAGGTCTTCCACCAGTCCTTCCACCTTGACCTCTTCCCCTTTGCTTACTGTCGAATCTTTTATTCAGCTTCTCTTCCACCTTTAGGGAAAACTGGTACGCATCTTCTATGGTGGTCATTCTAACCAGGCTCAGCTCCTCTTGAATACTTGGCCTCAACCCATTAATGTAACGGGCTACCTTCTCCTTGTTGGCCTCTACATGGCTTGTCCTAATAGTAATCTTATAAAACTCTTATGTATACTCCTTAACAGACTTGTTACCTTTCTTCAGTCCTTGCAGCTTCTTCAGCAACTCCATCTCATAGTCCATAGGAATGAACTACTTCTTCAGTTTCTCCACCATCTGATCCCATCTGGTGATCTTTCCTTTTCCTCTCCTATTCCTCTCTAACTGGACCTCCTTCCACCAAATATTGGTGTGGCCCTTTAACTTTTTTTTTGCAAACTTGACCCGATCTGGGTCCTCCACATCTTCATACTTGAAATACTCCTCCATGTCATTGATCCAATCAATAAGCTATTCTAGATTCAAATCTCTAGAATAGGTAGAAACTTCGATCCTGGGCCTCTTTTTGATCTTTGAAATGACCCTTAACAACCTAACTTTTGTAGGATCTCTTGCAACTTCTTGTTCTTCCTCGGATAGCTCTTCTTCAGCTTCATCCTCACCTTCTTCTCTTGTTCTGGAATCAAACTCTCTTCGCAGTTCCTCTTGCAATGCATCAATTTTCCTTTGTAGGGCTCTAAAACCCTCTTCTATCAAAGTATTTCTCGCAATACAATTTCTTCATGGAGGCATCTTGATCTCTGTAGCGAACCCACAACCTCAGGTCTTGGTGCAAACTGCCTCATGGTCAACAATCTGTCTACACACTCAGGAACCCTTGCTCTGATACCACTTTATGAAGGGGGTAAATCATAAAAAAGACAACAACATTAATAGAACATAGAAAATAGATTATTTCTTTATTGATCTAGGCAACACATTAGATTACAAAAGCTTAATTACAATCAGAGGAATCAATCCTCCACAGGATGCAACACACTACAGCTACACCTCACCAGGCTCTAGAATCTTCTACCTTATGTCACCCCAAATCGGCTAGGGTTTCCATTTTCCCACCTATTCTTGACTCTAGACTTTCTCCCTTAACTCTTCTATTGCCTAGGGTTCCTAAAATAGTCATAAATAACACTTTTTGGCAGCCTCCAGCTAAATTTTAAAATTTGTAACTCCCTCCAAAAGTAGGTCAACTTTTGGGAAGCATAACTTTTGATCTGGGTGTCTAATTGACAAACCGTTTTAAGCATAAAAAAGATCGCAATGTGAACTATCACACTAGAAATCCATAAATGGATTTTTGTCAATTTTTTGGGATGTTATGGGATGTTTTAGTGCCTCATATCTCATTTCAAAAATTTCCATTATGAAGATTTCTATAAGTTTTCTCTTCAATCCATGCCCAAATGCAAACTTTCCTAAACTCACAGGTAAACTTTCCAAAACTGGTAGTTTGTTATTTTAAGCAATTTTAGAAAAATTGAAAGTCCTACATCATTATTCAAGAGATTATGGAACCAGAAATTCTAATTATGGAAAGAAATGAAAACAAATATAATGATTTTGAAGCAACGTCTTTTTGGGTGATACAAGATTTCTCTTACACCATTGGATGCTCCTGCATTAGCTTTGTAGATCTAAAGATCAATTAGCAAACATATTCACAAAGGCAATTAACAAAAGAGAGTTTCCGTATTGTAGATGTTGAAATAGATAGTGGTAGAAATTTGGGGGGGTTTTGGAATAAGTAGTAATTTCTCCCACCATAATCAATTATTGTTCTTAAATAATTGTCAAAATTGTAAATACCTTGATTAGTAAAGTCTAGAAAAAGGAACAAACTAGTAAGTTGTTTAGAAAGGTTCTAGAGAAGACAAGATAAGGTTAGGAAGTTTCTAGAAGGAAAAGTATTAAATGTGATGTACTGGTAATCTCTTGAAAAGACCTAGATATATAGTGAGGCAATCTGTAATATTTTTTCATAAAGTGATTAAGAAATAGAAGTTGTTTTGGATGTTGTAGCATTTCAATTTTAAGCAATTTGTGTGTGTGTGTGTGTGTGTCCACCATTAGGAATGATTGAATACAATTACATATTGATAAGTTGTAGACTATTGTGTTAAGTTTAACTTATTACTTGATGCTTATTCTTACCCATTGGACATTCATGTACACATGTTTCCATGCGTTTGATCTTATCATATCCCTATTTATGCATATCACACAAATTTGTCATTTGTTAGCTATTTATTGTACCCAAAGTTGCACACATGTTCACACATTTGTTCCTTCTGTGAAAACCAATAATTACCTATCCTAGGTCAATCCCAAGTGGCTTAGAATTGACCCCAAATTTTAACCTTTAAAATTCAAATTCCAAAGTTTTTTCCCCTTTCCACTAGTTGTTGCAAGCTGACTTGGTACATATTGTGCAATTTGGTGCTATGTCTTTCTATTTAAAGGCATTCATTTATGCAATTTCTTCATATACGAAAACATATATGGTTGAACAAGGAGTACTCACCCTAGGAGCACTTGATTTGGAGCTTAAAATGAACACATTTACATTAAAAGTATACAAGCCATATGCACATATGCACACATGTTGTCTACAATCATTTGCTTAGAGTCATAAAGTTAGTTCATATAGGAGTTGACCTAAGAGAACTTGACCCTAAAAATCTATCAATCTCTCTTAAGGTATTTATAAATACTACCTTGTCAATTTAAAACATAGTGTAAATTCGATAGAATTGTATTTGTACAGTTGAAACTAATTGTAGACACCTAAAATTGACCCATTCCTAGATCAAGCATTCCTATGCATCAATCAAATAATTCTTAATTATTTGATTATGTTTATCTATCGATTATTATCCATTTTATCCTCCATATTAATTAAATAATCCTGATTATTTAATTAATTCAATTTATCCTCCATATTTGATTAAATAATTCTAATTTTTTAATTAAATCAATTTCCCTCCAATTTAAAAAAATAAATTCAAATTATTTATTTAATTAGTCTTTTTCCTCCAAAATGAATTAAATTTAATATTTAATTCATTTATCACATGTGCACATGAAATTAATTAATTAATTAATTTAATTTCCCTCTCATCCATATTTCACTCTCAATCAATTTAGATAAATAATCAATCAAATTAGTTAACTAAATCAATCAAAACAGTTAACATATTAGTCAATCTAGTTAACTAGTCAATCAATTCAATTGACTAGTCATCCCCTGATGCATGAGATCTTCATACAACATTAATCTACAAAAATCATCCTAGATCCTATCATCATTATCACAATGTTATGATGTTTAATTAAGCAATCCTTGATAATCAAAGAGAAAAGAGCAATCGATTGAAGTGGGGCACACTTCAATAAGCTTGATCAGTGAAGTCAAATTTGTTTATGCATTGAGGAGGTAAATAGTGTTTGATTTGATTATCTTTCATTTATGTTTGTGTATACACCTAAAAATGACATGACTCTACTTAAATAAATATTTTAAATATTTATTTCATCTTCATAGTCCTCTATCAATAAATAAATAAATTTATTTATTTATTTGATTCACTTCCTCCCATTTTAATTAAATAAATTTCATTTATTTAATTAATTTCATCTACATTAACTTTATTCTTCTAAATAATTAAATAATTTCAATTATTTAATTAAAACATCCATTCTTCTAAGTAATTAAATAATTTTAATTATTTAATTAAATCTTTCATTCTTCTTAATTTAAATAAAATACAAATTTATTTAAATTAAAATCCCCAAAAATAAAATATAATTAAATATTTTATTTATTCTTCCAAAATCATGTGCAAATAAATTAAATAAATTAATTTATTTAATTTGCTTTCTTATCTTCCAAATCTTCTAAAAATAAATTAAATAAATTTATTTATTTAATTTGCTTTCTTATCTTCCAAATCTTCTAAAAATAAATTAAATAAATTTATTTATTTAATTTGCTTTCTTATCTTCCAAATCTTCTAAAAATGAATTAAATAAATTTATTTATTTAATTTGTTTTCTTATCTTCTAAATTAAATAAATTTATTTATTTAATTCTTTTTCTTATCTTCAATATCTTCTAAAAATAAATTCCTCTTGTCATACAAAAGTAAAAGCTGAGTTAAAGCAACTTTAAAGCAACTTTGCTCTTAAAGTAGAAAAATAAATTCTAATTTAAAGAAAATGAAAACTCATCAAGAAAGCTTGAACTCAACAAAGCTTCTTTTTGAATGACACATGTCTTTCTTCCATTTGTTGCACGTTCCTCAACAATCCTCCTCCGTTTATTCATTCTTTTCTTCTCAACCATTGATCTTCCCTCACTCTCTTCTATAAATATAACCTTCTTCTCTTCATTTCAATATCTAGAGTTTGTGTAAACTTATGCTGCAAGAATCTAAGCGTGCCTTTGGCACCCCCATTATATTTGAGCACTTCATAGCATCCTCCATTTCTGTATTTGAAGCTCATCTTCAAATACCAAAGTATCCTAGCCATTCTTCATTTGTCATCTTCAAACAAGCAAGCAAGCAACAGCTTTTGAGGGCTTCACAATCAAGATCGAACGAAGATAGGCGAACTACAGATGGCAAAAAGGTAAAAGGTGAAGGTATTGTCTATTCTTTATTTTAAATCTCTTTTATCTTTATTATTCTGTAGATGTTTGGGATTATGTTTCATTAATTTGAATAAACTAAATTTCCCCCTCACATTTTGGTGCCCACCGTGGGGCCCTTGCTCCTCTACTAATAAAAAAAAATTTGAGTTTTCTTGGAGACAGGTCCATACAGGTGACGAACAGGTTTCTGACAAAGCCAGTTTTGCACATTCAGCTTTTGAAACAACGCATTTGCCTTCCAAAATGATGCATCTGACGAACTGGCACATCTGAACTCTCAATTTGCACATTCACCTCATCCTTTTGTGCATCTACTATTTTTGCACCTATACCTTATTCTTTTGTGCATTTGATCTCTGTATTTGCGCTTCTGTTCAAAAAGCCACACACTCCCTGTTTTTGCGCATTCAGGCAGCAGTGTTGCGCATCTGTCTTCTAATTTCTATTTTGGGTTTCTTTGACTTTTGCATGCTGGAACTAACATCTAGATATTTTGCTTGGTTCATCTAGCCTAACTAGGGGTGAAGTAATCAAATGCATTTCATGACAAACTACACATAGTCCCTAACTAGGAAGGAAGAAATTGGACCAATTTGCTATCTTGCATTGTGGATTTATTTTTTAGTTTAATCATTGCTTTCTTTTACAAACAGGAAATGAACAATGCTATGATTAATCACTTTCAAAGTTAACAAATGGGAAATGAACAATGCTATGATTCATCACTTTCAAAGTTAACAAACGGGAAATGAACAATGCTATAATTAATCACTTTCAAAGTTAACAAACGGGAAATGAACAATGCTATGATTCATCACTTTCAAAGTTAACAAACGGGAAATGAACAATGCTATAATTAATCACTTTCAAAGTTAACAAACGGGAAATGAACAATGCTATGATTAATCACTTTCAAAGTTAACAAATGGGAAATGAACAATGCTATGATTAATCACTTTTCAAGTTAACAATCGTGTGAGTGCACAAATTAGCTTAGCCCATTTAGTTTTTCTATTTTAACTAGGTTGGATTAACCACTGTACTCTGTGCTTGCGAATGACAATAGGCTTATGCTCTCCCCTTAACTGGGTGATCAAAGTGCCAAACTTGTCATTCTTTTTGTCAAACCTTTAGGGGGGCCTGCCCTTGGATGCACGCCTATCCAAGTGGGAATGACCCTGAGTGGTAATAGGCTAAAGCCAAGCCCTACCAAGCCACTTAAAATGAATTGTGCTTGGGGTGAAAACCTCAAGCAACGAGTGCTGCTGTGCTACACCGACGGCCAACCTCCCCCAAAACCCTCATAGGCGTAACCCTTTGAGGCTGGGAGACTCCATAATGGAGAGTAGCGCTGCCGCACGTGTAACCACTCGAACAGTTGCCCTATCTAAGAACCAATTGTGTAGTAAGCCAAAAACCCCTATTCGTTGATGCAAAGGGCGGAGCTCTTGAAGTGGCCTCGATTCAAGTGACTCTTAGTAGAGGTAGTAGGGACAATCCTAAGGTTCGGTGTGGGGACAAGCCTAAGGAAACCTGAATCTGGTATGCGTGAGAAGTGAGTGCCGTTGAGGGGAGCCGGTGCTACCAGATTCTGGAGCTACACGCTTTGAGTGGCACAACTAGAGGATTCAATGAATATTGTCACATCTTGCCTAGGTTGTACTTGTCTTTGAGTCATAATAGTCCAAAAACACAAAAAAACATAAAAAAGATAAAAATCATGGAAAACTTCTATGTGTTTGCTGTGCTTTTGCCATAATTGAACATCAACATCATCAGAAACACCAAGTTTTTCAAACCAAAAACACTGAAAAATCCTGAAAATGATCCAAAATTTCCAAGTTCTAAGAAAAAACAAGCAAAGAGCCAGATTTATGCATGTACACTGACTTTTTCCACATTTGACAGTATTGAGCATCTGCACTCTGTTTTGGCGCATGCAAACTTCACCAGTGTTGCACATATATATCGACTTTTTTGCACATCTGCCTTCTGCTGTTGCTCATCTAAACCAATAAGTTTTTTTGTTCTTGTGTCAATGGAAAACCAATTGGAATATTTTGGTTAAAAACTCCAATACCTGAAATTGCAAATAAACTCAGGTCCGTCACCCCAAGAGTGTATAGCAATTAACCAACAAATCCAAGTCTTACAACAAGAAATGGCAATCTTGCAAGTTGAACGTGCCAGTACTAGCTGTGCCTTGTCCCAAAATCATACCTTCTTTTCCTGTCTTAATGATACTATTGACAGGGCAACTGCCCCCTCAAAGGGGAAATCATATACCACTTCTACTAGTCCTCCTTCGCTAACTCCTAAGACACATATTCTAAAACATGCCAATCCCACGCCAACACCATTATGGAGTTCCTCAAACTCTAAATGGGTGACCAAAAAAGAATCAGATGAGTTGTGGGAAAGAGTTTTGCCAAATTTATACTACCAGAGAAAAGCTAGGGAGAAAGCTAAATCCCTTCATTCACCTATCCATACACCTACCAATGATGTGATCTAAGGGCTACTAGCAGAAAGTCAACCATGCCCCCAAATTTCAGTCCTTGACCTTACCAAAGATTCTTTCAATCCCATATCAAATCCTACAACACCTTCATGTCATCCGCAACCCCTTGAGCTTATCAAAGAACCTACTACCATGAACCCAAGTCAAGAGCTACTATACCTCCATGTCAATAACCCTCAAGAACATGTCAAGCCTACCCAAGAGCTATCCACTTCCATTCAAGCAACCCAAGAGGTATGTCAAGAGTCTAATCCTAAGCATGAGGAAACATTAATCCCTAGTCCAAGTCAAGATCAAACCACTTTCTTGCAACCTATCCATAACATGCATCTTTTCCATGATCAAGATGATATCCATAATAATGAACCTCTCCATGAGCCACTTGATCCTATCCATCTCCCAACAATGATACATGAGCAAGAAAACTCCATTACTTCTATCCCTCTTACATCTAATCCCATCCATGATCCAACAACTTTCACCTCCTATGATGAGACACTCGCCTCCCAAGTGCACATGAATGATCAACCCAATAATTTAGATCCTAAAGAGCGTAATGACGATCAAGATTCTAGTGATCCTTCACAACCCATTATTGACCAAGCTGCAAATCCATTATCCTATATCCTTGGTCTCACTACTTCATGCATGAATGTTCTTCCTTAGAACACCAACAACCATTATCCTCTATCTCATCTTCTCCATCCAATAAAGAACTTGTGTCTAGTGTTCCACCTACACATAATCCCGCTGTCCACCGCATACTCCAACATATGAACTATCAAGGTAAAGGCTTAGGCCTTCATGAACAAGGTATTTTGGAGCCCGTCCATGTCAATGTTCCTCCACCTTCATATGGCCTTGGATACATACCCCAAGGTGAACAATCTCAAGATGTTGGTACTTCCTTCACTCCTCCTAAGTCTGCCACTTTCCATCACAAACCCTCTTGTATCCCCAAAACATATGTTGCCATTCCACCTCCATCATCCTACATTTGTCAAAAGCATGTGACCATACACCTTCCACCATCCAATCTACCTTCGCTACTCCCCAATCCTAACATCCCTCCCTACATTTTACCACCACTTCTTCCAACACCTTATCCATCCATCTGTAAATCCTCTAACATTCCCAATCATGGCCAACAAATGCACATGTTGTCTAAACAAAGACCTTCCACCTACCCCACTTCCACCATCCCAAGAGAATTCAACAACAAAAATTTTGATGCCTCTACCTCTCAAGTCCAAAATCCTAAGCGTCCTCATGACCTAGGATACAAAAGCATAGAATCTAAGAATTATCCATATCAAAAGCTGCATACACCCACACACCTCAATGCCAAACTAAAAAAGGTGTGGGTCCCCAAGCAACAAATGATTACCTCTGAAGATGCACCAAAGCTGCATATACCCAAGCCCATACCTTCACAAGTACAATCTACAAGCAAAAAGGTTTGGGTACCCAAGGAAAAAGCTATCAAGTCAAATGAGGCATCAACCTCTAAAGCATCCCAACCATCCACTTTCTCCCATGCCATCCACAAATATCAAATCCTTCCATCCCACATGACAAGAAAAAATCAGAAAAATACTAAGTCTATGTGGGTCCCTAAATACCTCAATCACTCATCCACCACGCAAAAATCTTCATTGCTTCCAACACCACCTTCCCATCATAAGCTTCAATGTTTATCATGGTATGTGCAACCGTTGGTCATGGTTCCCTTCCATTCCACAACACTTTTGTACAACTCCATCTCCCCTCCCTTCCACTACTATCCTACATATCTTCCTCATCCTATGGCCCATGCTTTTGCATAAACGTTCCTTCCATCCTTACCTAAGTCCTTTTGTATTCTGCATCATCATCCACTATCGTACCTTCCATAATCCACTCTCTACCTACTTCATCTCACTTTCATGCAATACCCTACCAACATCTATGAGCACACTTGACATGGTCCATGCAACGACATCCATCTCGCGGGACTATCACCTTTTATAGAACTACATACTTGAGTCTCTCCTTTCTGTGTCCACCTTCTCCCATCCAAATATTCAAAAAAAAAAAAAAAAAAAAATTCCCTTCATCCAATGGTGAAAACTTGGCCAACAGACACCTTGGATAAGTACCATGATGAAAACCTGGCAAACAGGCGTCATGTGTAAGTTGATCTTCTATGTCACCTACACTTGGGGGCACCTTGTCTCATCAGCATACCACCCTTCTCCTATCAGTTTCCATCCATACCATTTCCTATCCTATTCCTCTATCCATTACATACCTATACTATCCAGTCCATCCATCCTAAATCTTCCTTTCCTCTATTTTTGATCTTGATAAAGATTGGGGGCACAATGGTGACAAATACTTTAGATGTCTCTTGACATACCTTATCCCTCCCAAACCAAGCAACTCCTTCATTATCCTCTCATCCTTTTGTCGTCATAAACATTGTCATGAAACATCCTACGTATTCTACCTACAATGGGGCACGTTATTCTTATGCGACATAGTCCTTGGAGATCACATCCTTGTTTCCTTCTACCTACCTGCCATTGATCCCCTATCATCCATCCATCTTCCTATCCATGGTGTTTCCCTTGTCATTAGTATCTAGCATTAAGGCTATCCAAAATTCTTATCCAGTATCTTGTCTGTAGTGTCAGCCTAACATAGCCTCTGTCATCAGTGTTATCTATTCCATATTTGATCCATCTCTGTTCCATATCTGATCCATAGTTGTTCCATATCTGGTCCATATTGTATCTCATCCACTCCATATCTTAGGTCCATCAGGTTTCTCCCCGAACTACATCTCCTCTAAGCTATCACGTAGGCAAGGCCATTATCAATGCGCCCCTGAGGCTCTGCTTCCCATCCCGTGTCTTGTCGTCTATCCCTCTATCCGCGTCTGCACCCTTTTCACAGGGCAAGCAAGTGCAGCACAATGCATTTCCAAACAAAACCTTGGCAAAAACATCCACCTGTCCAAAGCAGAGGACCATACTGAAACACTCAAGCTAATTCTCTATCAATTATGGCAAAAAGGCACATCTAATGCAAGAATGTTTTGTGAACAGGTTAACTTTACAAAGTCTTAGTTTTTTGTCATTATGTCTTCCTATGCTACTCGAGGATGCCAAAAGCTAGAGATGCTATGATGGGGGCATAATTTTTCTTTGTTTGCTGCTTGTGGATTAAACTTTAGTAATGTGATGACTTCTGTCTAACGACATGATCAGCAAAAGATCATCGAGGACTCTGAGGTCTAAACATGAAAAGGGGAAATCCTTGTCTGTTGAAATGCAAGAAGTACTCAGGTCATCTAGCTTCAAGTTTGACTAGATGCTTGTATCAACTTGCTATATCAAAATCCAGGGAAGCGATACTCAGGTCATCTCGGTCTAATTATACTTAGATGCTTGTATTTTCTTACAACATAATAAAGCCCAATGATGAAAGCAAAAAGCCTTGCAAATATCACGATGACAAATCCACATCCATTCCATATCCATACCGTATCCAATTCCATTCCATTCCATATCCATATCCATACCGTATCCAATTCCATTCCATATCCATATCCATATCCCATGCAATAAGAAAATCCTACAGCAGCTTGTCAGTCCTTCAATCAAATTTCTTCTTTCGAGTCATTCTTCTATCGATCAAATTTCTATTTGTCCTCATATTGCTCATCAACAGTTCTACCTGTCAATCTGAGCAGTGATCAAAACGCAAGTCTATCCTTAATCCATACCAATCGAGTCAAGCCAATCTTGTCGAATGATCCAATCACAGTCAGTGGTCTTGATCCTAATCTTGTCGTAAACCATATCAATCAGTCGTAACTATCCTTCTTATTGCTCTAGGGATATATCGTTCCCCGCCATGACAACACTATCGTATATCGTTATCATATCATAGTGTCTTAGACAGGATGTTGCATTGTCAAAACCAGACCCGGAGTCTTATACGACATGTTTCATTCTTGAAACTAGACATCATCAATCTATATCCTTGGTTTACCACTTGACTGGGGCAATACCTTGCCTATTTTTGTATCATTTGTGCTTACTTGCTTCTTGCTTGTGTGAGTTATCTTTTTATCTTGCATCTCGTATCATTCACCTCTTTCTTCTGCATCCAGCCATTTCTTCTCATTGTGAGATTGTCCGTCTCATGCCTTCTACCGTCTCCTCGTCCAATCTCCCGAGGGGGCATCCTATCATTCAAATTGTACCAGGGGCAAAACTGGGGCATGTATCATTGTCAAAAATTTTATTCTTTGAAACAATGTGATAAAACACATTGCATCAAAGAGGGGCAAAATGTATACACCTAAAAATGACATGACTCTACTTAAATAAATATTTTAAATATTTATTTCATCTTTATAGTCCTCTATCAATAAATAAATAAATTTATTTATTTATTTGATTCACTTCCTCCCATTTTAATTAAATAAATTTCGTTTATTTAATTAATTTCATCTACATTAACTTTATTCTTCTAAATAATTAAATAATTTCAATTATTTAATTAAAACATCCGTTCTTCTAAGTAATTAAATAATTTTAATTATTTAATTAAATCTTTCATTCTTCCTAATTTAAATAAAATGCAAATTTATTTAAATTAAAATCCCCAAAAATAAAATATAATTAAATATTTTATTTATTCTTCCAAAATCATGTGCAAATAAATTAAATAAATTTATTTATTTAATTTGCTTTCTTATCTTCCAAATCTTCTAAAAATGAATTAAATAAATTTATTTATTTAATTTGTTTTCTTATCTTCTAAATTAAATAAATTTATTTATTTAATTCTTTTTCTTATCTTCAATATCTTCTAAAAATAAATTTCTCGTCATACAAAAGTAAAAGCAGAGTTAAAGCAACTTTAAAGCAACTTTAAAGCAACTTTGCTCTTAAAGTAGAAAAATAAATTCTAATTTAAAGAAAATGAAAACTCATCAAGAAAGCTTGAACTCAACAAAGCTTCTTTTTGAATGACACATGCCTTTCTTCCATTTGTTGCACGTTCCTCAACAATCCTCCTCTGTTGATTCATTCTTTTCTTCTCAACCATTGATCTTCCCTCACTCTCTTCTATAGATATAACCTTCTTCTCTTCATTTCAATATCTGGAGTTTGTGTAAACTTATGCTGCAAGAATCTAAGCGCGCCTTTGGCACCCCCATTATATTTGAGCACTTCATAGCATCCTCCATTTATGTATTTGAAGCTCATCTTCAAATACCAAAGTATCCTAGCCATTCTTCATTTGTCATCTTCAAACAAGCAAGCAAGCAACAACTTCTGAGGGCTTCACAATCAAGATTGAACGAAGATAGGTGAACTATAGAAGGCAAAAGGTAAAAGGTGAAGGTATTGTCTGTTCTTTATTTTAAATCTCTTTTATCTTTATTATTCTATAGATGTTTGGGATTATGTTTCATTAATTTGAATAAACCAAATTTCCCCCTCACAGTTTGCATTACAAGTTTTACCTATCACATTTTGGTATGCTCGATGGGACTAACCCCTCCTATTTATGAGCATTTGTTAAGTTTTTTGTTGCAGATTCAGGTCTTCTTGGACAAAATTTGGAAATCACCTTTCACAGACGGTCTCCTTCGTGAAAACCAACCTCATCGGTGAGTCTAGGAGGCCTCGCAGGTGAAAATTGACATATAAGACCTTATATTTATCTTATTGGAAATTTTTTAAAATTTTATTTTGCCCCTTGCATAGACCGTACCATATGGATCTAGGGTAAAAACACAAATTTGTGCCACACTTTCAGCTGACTTATCAGCACAAGTGAATTTAAGTATTTCTAACTAAAAATTAATTTTGGTCAAACATATGATCTTGTAAGATTCATTCTAGCTAAGTTAGATATGTGCACAACTTTTCGAACTAAAATTGTTGGCTAAATGCATATGTAGCACCATGATGAGGCCAATTTACCAAAAAAATAAAATTATTTGAAAAACTTGATATTTCAACAACTTCTACACATGTAAATAATATTTTTTTAAAAATATAAAAATACCCTTTTGTAGATCTATAAGTTTAGTTTTCAAAAAAAAAATATTTTAATAGTTTAATTATTATTTATATTTTACTTTTTATTTTTACTAAAAGTAGGTTATCAGCACAAAATATTAAGTCAATTACCATGTCAAAGAAAAATAGTAAAACTTATTTAAAAAAATTGAAAAAAATATGATGCCCTAGATAAAAGAATCTATATCAAGATGGTATAATTTTTTTTCTATTTTAGATAAATAGTTAATATGAAAGTTGACATCGACTAGAAACAATTATGTTTTAATACACGTACATTTTAATATTTGTTTAAAAATATATGTTTATCAAAATTGAAAAAAAATATATCCATGCCCTAAAGTTTCAAGTTATAAATACAGACAAAAAAATTGAAGAAAAACAAATAAAATTTACTATATAAAGATTGATGTCTCATGTAACTTCATTTTTCAGCATTTTATCAGCAACTAAATTATAGTGTCAATTTATTAAAAACTTTACTCAAATAATTTTTTAATTTTAAAAAAAAAATAGAAACATAAAATATGATAAAAAATAAATATTTTATTAATTTACATCATTTCAAAATTTAAAACATATATGTCACTTTTTAGTGATTCAAATTTAAAACTTGGATCAACGTTGGCCATTTCCTTTATAAAAGTGTGACACAGCATTGTACGTTTACCCATACGGACCCGTACGATGGCTAGTGTAGGGAGGCCATATGATTTGTACGCCACTTTTCAAAATATTAAAACAACAGTTCAAAGATCATAACCATCCAAAAACAACAAATAGGCATTTCGTTTGTATTAATAGTTTTAAAAGAAAATAATAATTTTTGTTTGTTCTAGTAGGGCCCCTTGGCCACCTACCCCCACAGCCCCTTGGGCTGCCTACACACATCCCCTGCCTACTAAACCTTATGCTCCACCTAACAACTACCTCCTTGTAACCCATCTCCCTACCCACTGCTTGGCCCTCTCTCACTCTTATCACACATCCCCCTTGCACCTCACGCCCCTACCTCTAAAACGCTATCCCTTCCCTTGCCCAATCTGCCACTCGTCCCTCCGTGCCCTGCTTCCCATCTGCTGTCCCTCCCTAAACCCTTCTCCTAGCTATCATCCCCCTGTTGATCATCCCCTGTGCCACCTCCTCTCTCCATTCCTCTGCCCTACCCCAATCCCTACCTCATCTCCTACACGCCACTTACACACCGCCCCAACTCTGATCCACCTCCCTCTCCACTCACTCCATCGCATCCATGTCTTGGCCACCGCCGCCCATCTCTACATTCAACCCTCACCGCCTGCATGCCCACAAACCCTAGCCTTCACATTTGTTGCCTGCATAGCCAAAACATAAAAATCCCTAACATTTACTATTAGTCAAAATCAAAACCATAACAATAAACTTAAACAAAACAAAAAATCATAAAATCCCAACAAAAAAAAACCTGACAAGATTTTTAATTTTAGTTGTTACTTATTTTTTTAATTTTTTTTTCTGGCTGCTTAGCCCCTGGTCACATGGGTGACCAGGGGCCTGCTTAAGCACCCTAGCAACTAACTTAACCACTAAGAATCAGACCTCCATATGTGACCACTTTTGCCTTTAACCACTAGCGGTTGGGTTTAGTAGTCAGGTCTATCCTTTTTTCCTCCACATGCCCTAGTAGGTAGTTTTTTTAAAACTTGCATAACTTTCACACACAGAGGCAAATTTTTGTAAAACTTGCGGCATTACAGAGATGGTTCACCCAGATTTACTATTGTAGAGGAAGTTTCTAGTGACTATACTATTTTGATTAGTTTTTTCTCAGTAAAATTCAACCCTAGTTTCAAACTTCAAGTGGGCATACCTTGAGCAATTTTTATCAGATTTCAGTGCAATTTTTTTAAAACATATTAGAATTTCCTAAATTTTCTAAATATGCAATCCATTTTTCTATATATGTTTATCTTACATAAAATTTCATCAGATTGCTCATTTTTCACATAACACACTAGGGTTTGCAAGTTTCTTGTTTGTTCTTGGTTTTTGTGAATTTCAGGTGGACTCAAGGAGTTGGAACAACATCAGTATCAGTCACAATAGCAAGTTTAAGGATGAAAATATTTAGGTGCACTCCATTCATGTTTCATCCCTTTTCATTCTTTCATAATCCTTGTTTGCAAACACACTTGAATTTGGGCATAAAAAGAACATTTGTTTGCTCTTACATTTGGATTTGGGCTCTAAAAAGAACACTTTTCTCAATCAAATATCCAAATTAGGCTTAAAACATACCATTGTCTTCCATCACACATTTGGATTTGGATTTCAAAAGAACGGGTGTTTTCTTTGTTTGGTGGATTTGAGTGTGGTTCAAGGTGTGTATGCTCTTCTCATGCACTTCATGTGATCTTGAGAATCAAAAGCATCCCTTAATCCATTCATTTTCACACACACATTTCCATTTCTAAGGGTCAATTAACATTTGTGAGTGTGAGTCAAGTGTGTGAAATCAAAAGCACCCACTTGATTTTCTATTGTCACATTTCTTAGGAGGAATGCTTGGAGACACACCACTCTAAGGGACAACCTCAACTCTTGCATTCTGCTAGAGTATAAACAGTGAGGAGTGAATCGAAAGACACACCTCATGGAAGTCAAAATCTTGTCACTCTTGGATAAGCCCCAAAGAAATTTATACCTTTGGGAAGTGAAGGTGAAGGGTGGGTTACCCTCTTCTCCTAGCTGTGTGACATTATTTCCCTTTCATTTCACAGAATTAGGCCCCACGTACCTTGAGTATATTGGGGACATCCCTAGACCACTTGTGTATCCTAAACTAAGACCTATTGGCCATACCCACTTGATTAATATTAGACTTGTTGATGTATCTTCAAGTGTCTTCATAATCATATCAATCAATCTTGAAATACAAACTTGCTATTGTGTCTTGTGTGTGTGATTCATGCATGTACATGTGAATTATTTTGATTAAATATTGCCAAAGTCAAGCCTTTAACATAAAATACATTCTACATCATTCTAACATATCCACATCATCATAATAATCATCCAATTCAATCCAACTTCTTCTCATTCTCACCACAATCTAACCTATTCTTAACCCCCATCTACTCCATCACTTGTCAAAATGGTTTTGATCATCAAAAAACCTAGGTCAAGTCTAAAACCAAAACTCACAATCCAAGGAGTCCCTCCTTCTAACTACAATAATGTCATGATAACCTTGTATATTATGATGCATATCTTGAGGAACAGGCCGAGATACAAAGAATTACACATATGGGCAACTCCCTAGCACCACACCTACAATACATCATCCAAACACTTCCCCAAATGCCATCACCCCTCAACCAACAACACCTACAATGAATACAATCCATCATCCAACAACTTCAACAAAACCCATCACCTCTACTACAACAACTCCTAGTTGAAACCCAACAACTCCTAGCCACCCACCAGTCCAAAACCCAACATACACAAACACAATATCAACAAATTTCATCTCCATCCTATGATTCACCCCCCTTAACTTCATACCAACTAGCCACACATCATGTTACCCCTACATCAACCTATTCCACTTCTTCCACAATTAACCCCTATCTATATCAATCCATACCTCAAGAACATCTAACCCAACAATTCCAACATAACCCACCTACATATCAACACATTCCACAAAAACAATATCACATTCTACAACAACAAGAATTCAAACACAACCTCAACAAATTACACCTCCATATACCATGTGTCATCCCCATCACCATACCAATCTAGCCTACCCACATATCATGTCAATTCCATATCAACCTATCCCATTGATACCCAACAACATCCACCTCAAGAACATCCAACTCTTTATCTAAACATTCCACCTCACCACCAAATTCATTCACAAGGCTCTCACATTCCTTCATAACATGAACACACAAGTCTAAGTTACCCTTTGCACCAAAATCAAATGTCCTTAAGTCCTCATAGTACCTTTGACAAGGAAAAAACTGGTGCAGTCACGGTAGGAGGGTTCACAGAATGAACTGTCCAGATAGTGCAACAAGAGTAAACACAATGGAAACAACTCAAAGAAATGAAACAAATGTAGATTCAGTCCTTCAGTATATTATAGAATTCAAATACAAATCAGCCGGCAACATGCGGGCTTACAATTAGGGCTCAAAGGCCTGATTACAAAATATCAGAATATGTACACAATATAGCTTTGAAGTTCCTTTGCAATGAATATAAACTATCTATCTTCTAAATCATGAGAACTAGTTTCTTAAGGATCTATTACATCAATATATATCATCTCTGGTACAAAATATTCCTCCGCATCGGCCAAGGAAGATCACAAAATCCAATGAAGAGTTGTAACATGTGTACACGGATAGGTCAAACCTAAATGCATAGAAATCCTCTACAAATGAATGGAATGATGTGCGGATCTCGGGGAAGGTTGGCCATGAACCAAATATCATTGAAAGATGTGTCATTAGGCTCCAGAAGTCAATGAATGCTTTGCAAGGCTTTTCCTTTAGCTGATTGTCTGAGACTGTTAAGATGCTATGTTATGAGAAAATAATCAATCTTCTGATAGCGATAACTTTCTGGTACTTGATCCAAATGCTCTAAATTTTGGATATGACGTAGATGAATGAATCTTGATGCTAAGTCTAGCTCTACAAGATGTGAAATACAATTGTGGTAGAATGTGGACCAAAATACAGAAACTACTTCTGACTGAACTGAACTAGAAAATGAAAAGAAATAAACTGAATTGCAAATGTTTTTGGTTGATGCATGATTGCTCTTGAACCAGGGATGCTGCTGCATCAGACATCTAGGGTTATTGAAAAAGTGAGTCCCTCACTTTGCTGGGGCTAGAGGAAAACCAAGACGGTCCACCTCAACCTGAAAAATCCATGATGAATTTTCTTCCGGTCTGCCTTTCCACTTCACAAGGTATTCTTTGTATTGTCTTCCTCTAGTGTTGCGTCCAACTCTGATGTCCAAAATGTCTTCAATTTGCTCTGGTGCTTGTTGTGGTAACTATTTCTTCAAGTCTTCTTCAAGGCTGTCACTGAACTCTGCTTCATGATAGTGATATAGGTCTGCAATGTTGAAAATAGGTGATATACCCAATATCTCCAGTAACTCCACTTCATATGCATTTCCTGAATCAAACTTTCTGAGTATTCTATAAGGTCCAAACTTCTTCATCTTCAACTTGTTATATGTCCCAACAAAGAATCTCTCTTTTCTCAAGTATACCATCACTTCATCTCCAATTTCAAATTCCTTATGTCTTCTTTTCTCATCTGCTTGCTCCTTATACTTGTTATTCATGTCCTCCAAATGCTTCTTCACCTGATTATGCATTGTCTCCATATGTTCTACAAATTCTTCTACTTCTGCACTTCTCTTTTCTTCCATACCCATGTCTCTCAATTTTGTCACTCCTCTAGGATTCCCTCTGATAATAATCTCAAAAGGTGTTCTTTTGGTACTCCTATTCACTAAATTATTCTATGCAAACTCTGCTTGTGAAAGAATTAAATCCCAACTTCTTGCATTTTCTCTAACCAAACATCTCAACAAGTTTCCCAAACTCCTATTCACTACCTCTATTTGTCCATCATTCTATGAATGAAAAGCTGAACTAAACTTCAAATCTGTCTTCATCTTCTTCCAAATGTCTTCCAAAATTATCTAAGAAGTCTAGCATTTCTATCTGAAATTATACTTAGGTAATCCATGTAATCTAACAATTTCGTTGAAAAATAGGTCAGCAACATGCAGTGCATCACTTGTCTTCTTGCAAGGTATGAAATGTGACATCTTTGAAAATCTATCTACCACTACAAATATTGAATCGTGTCCTCTCTGTGTCTTAGGCAATCCCATTACAAAATCCATACTTATGTCTTCCCAAGGTCTCTCTGGTACTATCAAAGGTTTATACAATCCAGTATTTTGACTACTCCCTTTTGCAACTTGACAAACTCTACAACTTTGTACAAATTTCCTAACATCCTTATGTATCTGAGGCCAAAAGTAGCTTTCACTCACCAAAGCCACTGTCTTGTCAATGCCAAAATGTCCTGCTAATCCACCACTATGCTTTTCCTTGATCAAATTGTCTCTCATTGAACTCCTAGGTATGCATAACTAATTTCCCTTGAACAACATGTCTTCTTGAATGAAATAATCCAACCAATTACTCCTATCTGTAACAAAAGGTTCCTTGCATACTTTTCAAGGTTCTGCAAAATTAGTGTCTCCCTCATACACATTCTTCAATTCATCAAATCCCAACACTTCAACCCTCATCTTTGTCAACAAGTTTCTTCTTCTACTCAATGCATCTACAACTTTATTTGATTATCCACTCCTATGCTTCAATACAAATGTATAACTCTATATGAACTCTACCCATCTCATGTGTCTCTGATTTAACTTTCCTTGATTATTCAAATATTGCAAAGCTTGATGACATGTATACAACACAAACTCCTTAGGAAACAAATAACGTCTCCACTTCTTTAAGGCTTCAATTATGACATAGAACTCCTAATCATAAACTGAATATCTTCTCCTTGTATCATTCAACTTCTCATTGAAATATGCTACTGGTCCACCTTCTTGACTTAATAATGCTCCAATTGCATTCCCAATTGCATCACAATCTACTTGAAATACCTTATTGAAATCTAGTAATGCCAACATAGGTTGCTTTGTTACTTTCTACTTCAACAATTCAAAACTTTTATCTGCTCCTAATGTCCACTTAAAGTCTTCTCGATCACCTCTCATTGTTTCTATCATAGGGTTACATACTAAACTGAAATTTCTGATGAACTTCCAGTAGAAACTAGCCAATCCATGAAATGACCTAACCTGCCCAATGCTCTCCAGTGTAGGCCATTCAACAATTGCTCTTACCTTCTCAGGGTCCATCTTCAATCCTTTCGTAGAAATCACAAATGCCAAATATACCAATTCCTCTTTCATGAAACTACACTTCTTGATGTTCATCAACACCTTCTCTTCTCTCAACCTCTACAAAACTTGTCTAATATGCCACAAATGTTCCTCTTTTGTCTTACTAAAAATTATAATATCATCTAAACTTATACAATCACAAACTTACCCAAGAATTTCTTCAAGCCTTCATTCATCAACCTCATGAAAGTACTTGGTGCATTTGTCAATCAAAAAGGCATCACTAACCACTCATACAATCCTTCATTTGTCTTAAAAGTAGTCTTCCATTCATCTCCTTCTCTGATTCAGATATGTGATATATCTTCCTACACTCAAACAATCCATGATATCATCCATCCTAGGTGAAGGAAATCTATACTTAACTATGATCTTGTTTATTTCTCTAGAGTCAGTACACATTCTCCATTCTCCATCCTTCTTAGGTGCTAGCACTACAAGTACTGCATAAGGACCCAAACTTTCTCTGATTAAACCTTTCCTCAACAACACTTGTATTTGTCTATTCAGTTCCTCATTCTCTGCCGGTGTCATTCTATGTGCTTCTTTATTAGGAAAACTAGCTCCCAGTATAAGATCCATGTGATGACTGATACTCCTTATTGGTGGCAATCCTTCAGGTACATTATCTGATATTCAATGTCTTCATACTTTGTCAGCAACTCTTTTATCTCCTCCGGTTGTGATTCTTCAGTCTTCTTCTTCAATGTTTTAGGATTCTTAGGAATCAAATCATAACACATGTTCTCATGTCTCAATGCAGCAATCTCCTTCTTCGAGGCTTCTAGCTCCTTAGCCTACTGATCAATTCTCCTAGCAACTTTACTTCCTTTAGGAGGCATCTTGTACTATTCCTCCTTCACACTTCAACTTTCTTCTTTCTTCCCAATTAGATCATGAACCTAAGCTCTGATACCACTTTATGTAGAGCTAGGGAGGCACCCTAAAGACATCTAGAAATATTTCTATAGAACCTCTTTGACTGACTATCCCAACATGACAGTTTTCCCTTCTCCAAGCATGCTTGTCAAATGGTAAGACTTGCACCCGTGGGGGCCCAAAGTGTTAGCCCACTCGTTGACCTCCTATTACACCTTGAATCACTTTATTTTGATAGACTAAGACCACTATAGTTCATAAGAGTTCATGGTTAAATATCCACCTAATTGTTTGCTCACAACTAGCCCTACTCCCTTGTAGCCCTCTTTTTTAGGTCTGTCAGACAATAATTTTTGTTATGGGCATGTTCCCAATGAAACAAAGGCATTTCTGAGTACCCATTATCCCCATTGACAACATATCAAAATATGAGGATAGGTTTCTTCAGACCAAAACACCAAATAATTAGCTGGTCCTGCTACTCCTAGGCCTAATTAGGACAACAAATGAAGTATTTTTGGCATAACTTTCATAAAATGACTCAAACCCATGAAATGAAACCTGTTTTGGGTACCCATTATCCCCTTACATAACACAACTTTCATGCATGTATGATTGTTTTGTAACATAAGGCATTAAAAATGATTGGTAATTCTGGTAACAGGCCTAATTAGGCCACTTTTACAAATAGAGTTTGAAATTTTCCTTTATCAAAATCCTAAAAACTATTTGGGAACCTTAAACACATTTTCAAATGAGGGATTTTGCCAATTTTAGGGTCAGCATTGCTCCTCTAAGCTCTAAATTCCAAATTCATGTTTAAAACCCTTGTCAAGCCTAAAAAATAGGAACAAAAAACACCTAGGGCTTCCTCAAACTCGTACAAAACTTCATGAAATGATTCCAAACCAATTGGAAAGAAAAATAACATGGTGCATCATCTATAATTCCATTTTTAGAATTTTTGGATGGTGGAAAACGTTTAAACCTCCATTTTTCTATGCAAACCCTAGCTCACTGTTTCAGCAGGGCAGTCTTCACAAAAAAATCAATAAATTTTACATAACAGAACTTCAAACCTCCAAACCACCTGCAAATCAAATCTAATTCACAAACCTTTCATCTCCCCTGATTGTACCTTTTGGAAGATCCATACGAGCCGTACAACAATGAAAACGTGAGAGAAAAATAGTAAAAATAGGGAAAATCTTGTATTTCTTCACTCCCAATTACATACTCTACCTTCCTCGACAAGTGAGAGGCATTAATATCATGTCTACAATGTAACTACACCTTTTCCATAACTCCCTGTTGTGGGAAAAATTAAAAAAAAGAAGCTTAACTTAGCCATTCCACTAAGGCTGCCCAAAATAACATGCACTAACTAGAGAAAAATATTAAAGACTCTAATCCTAAAATGACCTCCACCACAAAAATGCCTCTAGTGGGCTTATTACATCAATAAATGGTATTTTCAAGACCTTATTTTATGTAAAACATACCAAAACTAAAGCCTAGACAACAACTTCAATAATTGACAACTTTTATCAAATGGTGCTCCTGCACCATACACCCCAACTTTGAAGTTTTCCAAGTCTCTTGGAAAGAATCTAGAAATTTGTCCTCCATTGTTCTTTACTTGTCTTTGATCTTCACACTTGCCTTTAACAGGTTCATTTTGTTCTTGACTCTCACTGTCCTTGGACCATCTTTGTTCTTGTCTTTTCTTGAACCTTACTTCACTCTGTCATATAGTACTTGGGGTGTCTTTCATCTTGTCCTTCATCAAAATCTGATGTCACATTCCTCTTTACACCTTTTCTCAAGATTTCATCAACTGCCATCACCTTCCTCTATTCTTCATGCATAGTTCTTTGCTCAATATCCTTCCCCTCTTCATGTTTTCCTCTGTCAGCCTTACAAAACTCTATACCAATGCATTTAGTGGTCCTTGTTAGACCTACACATACCTTTTCCACTATCCAAACAACATCATAATCCACTATCCTTTTATTCACTACCTTACCAATCCTACAAACTTCTGTTTCAACATCACTAGGCTACCTTTTTTCATGTTTCATCACCACAGGGCACATGAATGTTCCTATCAATATGCCTTCACTTTTTCCTTGCATTTCATACTCACTCTTGTCTGTACTAACCTGAGACATCATTCCACATTCTTTCCCTTTCCACACAAGAGCATTCTTCTTCATCTCTGTCTGCACATTATGTTTATGCTTCCCTTTCACTATCCTAACAGTATCAAACTATGACCTAGTTGCAAACTTCATACTCTCACCTTACTCATTGCTTACATATTCTTTTCTCCCTCTCATTATGATCTCACCTTTCTCTCTTATCTCTTCAACCAATGGAGTTAGAATGAATGATCTCCCATCCTTTTCAATGTTATATGTATTTTTTCTCCCATGATAAACTACAGGCCTATCAAATTGCCAAGGACTCCCAAGCAAAACATGGAAACAACTCATAGGTAAAATATCACAAACAACTTTATCTCTATATGGACCAATTTGAAATTCAACAGTAGCTTGTTCACTCACAAAAATGATTTGATTTTCACTAACCCAATACACTTGATAAGGTTTCTCTCTAGGTACCCTTTGCAAATTCAATTTGTCCATCATTTCACTAGAGACCATATTGTCAGTGCATCCATAATCAACAATCACTTTACATACCTTATTTTTACATCTACAAGCTGTCCTAAACAAGGTTCTTCTCTGAATTTGCTCTTTCTCCATGGATGTCTTCAAGAGTTGTCTTCTTACCATCAAAGATTCACCCACCTCTGGTGCAACATTGACACTTTCTCTTTCATCTTCTTGCACAATTTGGACTCTCTTTTCACCTCTTCTTTCACCCCCACTTGAAGTAGTACAAATCTTGTCAGGGCACTTGTAGGATGGATGACCAAACTCACCACAGTTGTAACACTTTCCTGAAAACACATTGGAACTTCTTCCTTAATCTGTATATCTACCGCTAAAGCTTGTTCTTCCACCTCTCCATCCTCCTCTTGATTCAAGTGCTTGTTCTTTACTCTTATCAGCCTCTTCAAGATCTTCTTTGGACTATCTTGGTGTTGAAAATGTACCTCTGCCCCTAGAAGTACTACCTTTTCCTCTTGTCGCCTTCTCTTGTCTCCTCTCAAGTTTTTCTTCTGCTCTCATTGCAATTTGAAAACATTGTTCCACTGTGTTTGGTGCCAACAAACTGATTTCATCTTGAATGTTATACCTTAGGCCATTGAGATATCTAGCTACTCTTTCTTCCTCATCCTCCTCATGCTTTGTTCTTATACTTAACCTATAGAATTCCTTGGTGTATGCTTGCACATCTTGTTCTTTTTGCCTAAGATTTTGTAATATTTTAAGTAATTGAACATTATAATCACCAGGAAGGAACTTACCTTTCAATTTTGTCTTCATTCTCTCCCAAGAAGTGATCTTGTTCTTCCCTTATTTCTACCTTTCATCTTGCACAAAGTTCCACCACAGTAAAGCACACACTTTCAATTTGGTCTTAGCCTTCCTCACCTTGTGATCTTCATCTATCTCTTCACTTTCAAAGTAATTCTCCATGGTTCCTATCTAGTCCAAGAGCTCTTCACCATCTAGTTTGCCTCCATACATTAGCAAATCAATTTTGCTATGTCCATCACCTATCATAGCCTTCAAAAACTTTACCATCTTCACATCCTCTAGATCTAACTTTTCCTCTTCATTATAAGTTTCTTCCTCTTCAAAATCACTTTCACTCATGGTGCCTCTAGCTTTACACTTCAATGCAGCAATCTCCTTGTTCAAGGCATCTAGCTCCTTAGCCTGTTGATCAATTCTCCTAGAAACTGTACTTCCTTTAGGAGGCATCTTGCACTATTCCTCCTTCACACTTCAACTTTCTTCTTTCTTCCCAATTAGACCATGAACCTAAGCTTTGATACCACTTGATGCAGAGCTAGGGAGGCACCGTAAAGACATCTAGAAGGAGCACCATTTGATAAAAGTTGTCAATTATTGAAGTTGCTGTCTAGGCTTTAGTTTTGGTATGTTTTACATAAAATAAGGTCTTGAAAAGACCATTTATTGATGTAATAATCCCACTAGAGGCATTTTTGTAGTGGAGGTCATTTTAAGATTAGAGTCTTTAATATTTTGCTCTAGTTAGTACATGCTATTTTGGGTAGCCTTAGTGGAAAGGCTAAGTTAAGCTTCCTTTTTTTATTTTTCCCACGACAAGGAGTTATGGAGAAGGTGGAGTTACATTTTAGACATGATATTTATGCCTCTCACTTGTCAAGGAAGGCAGAGTATGTAATTGGGAATGAAGAAATGCAAGATTTTCCCTATTTTTACTGTTTGTCTCTCACTTTTTTGCTGCTGTACGGTCCGTGCGGCTCTTCCAGAAGGTACAATTAGTGTGAGATGAAAGGTTTGTGAATTAGCTTCAATTTTTAGGTGGTTTGGAGGTTTGAAGTACTATTATGTAAAAGTTATTGATTTTTTTGTGAAGACTGCCTTGCTGAAATAGTGAGCTAGGGCTTGCATAGAAAAATGCAGCTTTAAATATTTTCCACCATCGAAAAATTCTAAAAATGGAATTATAGCTGCTACACCACGTGATTGTTTCTTTGCATTTGGTTTGGGGACATTTCATGAAGTTTTGTACTAGTTTGAGGAAGCCCTAGGTGTTTTTTCTTCCTATTTTTTAGGCTTGACAAAGGTTTTGAACATGAATTTAGAATTTAGAGCTTAGAGGAGTAGTGCTGACCCTAAAATTAGAAAAATCCCTCATTTGGAAATGTGTTTAAAGTTCCCAAATAGTTTTTAGGATTTTTATAAAGGAATAATTCAAACTTTCTTTGTAAAAGTGGTCTAATTAGGCCTATTACCAGAATTACCAGTCATTTTAAGGCCTTATGTTACAAAACAATCATATCTACATGAAATATATGTTATGAAAGGGGATAATGGGTACCCAAAACATGTTTCATTTCATGGGTTTGAATCATTTTATGAAATTTATGCCAAAAATACTTCATTTGTTTTCCTAATTAGGCCTAGGAGCTGGTGTTTTGGTCTGAAGAAACCTATCCTCATCTTTTAATATGTTGTCAATGGGGATAATGGGTACTTATAAATGTCTTTGTTTCATTAGGAACATTGCCATAACAAAAGTTATTGTCTGACAGACCTAAAAAAGAGGGCTACAAGGGAGTAGGGCTAGTTGTGAGCAAACAGTTAGGTGGGTATTTAACCATGAACTCTTATGACCTAGAGTTGTCTTAGTATGTCAAAATAGAGTGATTCAAGGTGTAATAGGGGGTCAGGAAGTGGGCTAACACTTTGGGCCCCCATGGGTGCAAGTCTTACCATTTGACAATCATGCTTGGAGAAGGGAAAACTGTCATGTTGGACAATCTGTCAAAGAGGTTCTATAGAAATCCTTCTAGATGTCCTTAGGGTGCCTCCCCAGCTCTGCATAAAGTGGTATCAGAGCTTAGGTTCATGGTCTAATTGGGAAAAAAGAAGAAATTTGAAGTGTGAAGGAGGAATAGAACAAGATGCCTCCTAAAGGAAGTAAAGTTGCTAGGAGAATTGATCAACAGGCTAAGGAGCTAGAAGCCTTGAAGAAGGAGATTGCTGCATTAAAGTGTAAAGTTGGAGGCACAATGAGTGAAAGTGATTCTGAAGAAGAAGAAACCTCTAGTGAAGAGGAAGAGTTGGATCCAAAGGATGTGAAGATGGTAAAGTTTTTGAAGGCTGTGAAAAGTGATGGACATAGCAAAATGGATTTGCCAATGTATGGAGGCAAACTAGATGGTGAAGAGCTCTTGGACTGGATAGGAGCCATGGAGAATTACTTTGAAAGTGAAGAGATAGATGAAGCTCACAAGGTGAGGAATGCTAAGACCAAACTGAAAGGGCATGCTTTGTTGTGGTGTAACTTTGTGTAAGATGAAAGGTAGAAACAAGGGAAGAACAAGATCACTTCTTGGGAGAGAATGAAGGCAAAAATGAAAGGTAAGTTCCTTCTTGGTGATTATAATGTTCAATTACTTAAAAGACTACAAAATCTTAGGCAAAAAGAACAAGATGTGCAAGCATACACCACGGAATTCTATAGGTTAAGTATAAGAACAAAGCATGAGGAGGATGAGGAAGAAAGAGTAGCTAGATATCTCAATGGCCTAAGGTATAACATTCAAGATGAAATTAGTTTGTTGGCACCAAAAATAGTGGAACAATTTTTTCAAATGGCAATGAGAGCAGAAGAAAAACTCAAGAGGAGACAAGAGAAGGTGTCAAGAGGAAGAGGTAGTACTTCTAGGGGTAGAGGTACATTTGCAACACCAAGACAGTCCAAAGAAGATCTTGAAGATGCTGATAAGAGTAAAGAACAAGCACTTGAATCAAGAGGAGGATGGAGAGGTGGAAGAACAACCTTTAGGGGCAAATATACAAATTAAGGAAGAGGTTCCAATGTGTTTTTAGGAAAGTGTTACAACTGTGGTGAGTTTGGTCATCCAGCTTACAAGTGCCCTAACAAGATTTGTACTACTTCAAGTGGGGGTGAAAGAAGAGGTGAAAAGAGAGTCCAAATTGTGCAAGAAGATGAAAGAGAAAGTGTCAATGCTGCACCAGAGGTGGGTCAATCTTTGATGGTAAGAAGATAACTCTTGAAGACATCCATGGAGAAAGAGCAAATTCAGAGAAGAGCCTTGTTTAAGACAGCTTGTAGATGTAAAAATAAGGGATGTAAAGTGATTGTTGATTCTAGATGCACTGACAATATGGTCTCTAGTGAAATGGTGGACAAATTGAATTTGCAAAGGGTACCTAGAGAGAAGCCTTATCAAGTGTCTTGGGTTAGTGAAAATCAAACCATTTTGGTGAGTGAACAAGCTACTGTTGAATTTCAAATTGGTCCATATACCAATTCCTCTTTCATGAAACTACACTTAATGTTTATCAACAACTTCTCTTCTCTCAACCTCTACAAAACTTGTCTAATATGCCACAAATGTTCCTCTTTTGTCTTACTTAAAATCATAATATCATCCAAACTTAAACAATCACAAACTTCCTAAGAATTTCTTCAAGACTTCATTCATCAACCTCATAAAAGTACTCGGTGCATTTGTCAATCCAAAAGGCATCACTAACCACTCATACAATCCTTCATTTGTCTTAAAAGAAGTCTTCCATTCATATCCACTCAAACAATCCATGATATCATCCATCCTAGGTAAAGGAAATCTATACTTAACTGTGATATTGTTTATTGCTCTAGAGTTAGTACACATTCTCCATTCTCCATCCTTCTTAGGTGCTAGCACTACAAGTACTGGACAAGGACTCAAACTTTCTTTGGTTAAACCTTTCCTCAACAACACTTGTATCTGTCTATTTAGTTCCTCATTCTCTGCTGGTGTCATTCTATGTGCTACTTCATTAGGTAAACTAGCTCCTAGTATAAGATCTATGTGATGACTGATACTCCTTATTGGTGGCAATCCTTTAGGTACATTATCTGATATTCAATGTCTTCATACTTTGTCAGCAACTCTTTTATCTCCTCCAATTGTGATTCTTTAGTCTTCTTCTTCAATGTTTCAGGATTCTTAGGAATCAAAGCATAACACATGATCTTGTGTCTCAAACCATCTAGAAATTTTCTTCCATCCACCAAACATTCTAGCATTTCCACATACTTTAGTCTTAGGATCATCTTCCAAAGGGATCAAGGTAATTCTCATCCCATTTGATGTTATAGTGTATGTATTCTTTCTCCCATCATGTATAGCTTTGCTATCATACTACTAAGATCTACCCAACAAGATATGACATACATCCATAGGCATAATATCACACAACACTTCATCATGATAAGATCCAATATGAAATTTCACCAAACACTATTCACTCACCAGTACCTTATGATCATCCCAAATCCATGCTATTTGATAGGGCTTATGGTCTTTCAATCTTTCAATCTTTCAAACTTCAACTTAGTCACCATCTCTTCTAAAACTAGTCTAAACTGCCACTATCAATAACAACTTTACAACATTTACCTCTAGATTTGCATCTTGTTCTGAACAAACTCTTTCTTTGTAGTGGTTCCTCATTTGTCTCTACTTGAAATAGTTCTCTCCTCATCACAAGTGATTCTCATTTCTCCATCTTGCCAACTAAATTAGGTGATCCAACAGGTTCTTCTTTCACATAAGCTGATCTTCCACTATTCTATGTTCTCTTGCTTGTACTCCCCTGATTACATTCAAATGCTCTATGTCCTTCACCTCCACACTTGAAACAAGTGCCTCTAAATGTTCTCTTATCAAATCCTCTTCCTTCTCTTCTGCATCCTTCATTCCGGTATGAATTGTAATTACCTCTGTGATGAAAATTTCTATCATTTCTCTAGTATGCATTGCTATCTCTGTCATCCTTCCTAAATGTGTTGTCAAACTTGTTCTTCTTCGGATGTGAACTATCTGCTCCGGGAAATGTTCTGCCTCTCTAAAATTTACCTCCTCTTCCTCTCTATCTCTGATCATGTCTCTTTTTCAACTTCTCTTCAACTTTTAGGGCAAACTGATATGCTTCCTCCAAAGATGCCATCCTCACTAAATTTAATTCCTCTTGAAGATTTAATCTCAATCCATTGATGTATCTAGCCACTTTCTCCTTGCTTGATTCACTATGTCTTGTCCTTATGATCATCTTATGAAATTCTTCCGTATACTCCTTCACATATTTCTCCTTTTGTCTCAAGTTCTGCAATCTTTACAGCAGCTCTAACTCATAGTCAAAAGGTATAAACTGATTCTTCAATTTTGTCACCATCCTATCTTATTTTGTAATCTTTTCTTTACCTCTCCTATTTCTATCCAACTAAACTTCTTTCCACCATATAGCAGCATGTCCTTTCAACTTTGTCTTTGCAAATTTCATCTTCTCCAGATCTTCAACTTCTTCATATTCAAAGTATTCTTCCATGTCATTTATCCAGTCAATCAACTCTTCAGGGTTCAAATTGCCAGTGTAATTTGGTACATCAACTCTAGGTCTCTTTCCAATTTTTGAAATAGCTCACAACATCTTTACTTGATCTGATTCTTCTTCTTCATCACCTCCTAGGGTTTCGACAATTTGTTCAACAGATTGAAATTCCTCTTCATCATCACTTTCAACATTAGGTCTCGGTATCAATCCTCTTCACCTATCTTCCTTAAAAATATCCAATTGAATTCGCATTGTTTTCATCATTTCCATCATCTCATCCATTCTTTCAGCCATTGTTCCAACAACAACAACTCTCCTCTGCGGCATTCTTCCTAGGATCAAGTGCAAACTACCTCAAATTCGGTGATCTACCTACAAGGTGACAACTACATCACAATCGGTGATCAGTTGTGACACAAGTAACCTACCTCAATTCGGTGATCTATCCACAATGAGATCTTATAGAATTCCCTCACCAACTTCATTCAATTCACTCCCAAAGATTTAAACTTTCACTCTGATACCACTTGGTGTAGTCATGGTAGGAGGGTTCACAAAATGAACTATCCAGACCGTGCAACAAGAGTAAACACAATAGAAACAAATTGAAGAAATGAAACAAATGCAGATTCAGTCCTTTAGTATATTATAGAATTCAAATACAAATCAACTAGTAACATGCGGGCTTACAATTAGGGCTCAAAGGCCTGATTACAGAATATCAGAATATGCACAAGATACAAGTTTGAAGTTCCTTCACAATGAATCTAAACTATCTATCTTCTAAATCATTAGAACTACTTTCCTAAGGATCTATTACATCAATATATATCATCTCCAATACAAAATATTCCTCTGTGTCAGCCAAGGAAGATCACAAACTCTAATGAAGAGCTGTAATGTGTGTACACGGATAGGTCAGACCTTAATGCACAGAAATCCTTTGCAAATGAATGGAATGATGTGCGGATCTCAAGGAAGGTTAGCCACAAACCAAAGATCATTGAAAGATATGTTATTAGGCTCCAGAAGTCAAGTAATGCTCCTCAAGGCTTATCCTTTAGCTGATTGCCTGAGACTGTTAGGATACTCTATTATGAGAAAATAATCAATCTTCTGCTAGCGATAACTTTCTAGTACTTGATCCAAATGCTCTAAATTCTAGATATGATGTAGATCAATGAATCTTGATGCTAAGTCCAGCTCTGCAAGATGTGAAATGCAACTGCGGTAGAATGTGGACCAAAATACAGAAATGACTTCTGATTGAACTGACTAAACTGAACTGGAAAATGAAAAGGAATAAATCGATCTGCCAACAAATTGAATTGTAAATGTTTTTGGTTGATGCAAGATTACTCTTGAACCAGGGATGCTCCTACATCAAAAACCACTCTAGCTTATGCATCCTATGGGTACCCTACATCCTCATCCAATCAAATACCCATACAAGAGCCTCCTAGTCATATCCTAACACCACCATGTAGTCCCTATCATAGTCCATTGGTCCATAAACCTTCTAATCCATCAAGCCCTTCATTACCTTCATCTCCATGTTCCTCCACTCTTCCACCAAAGGATCCCTCAGAGATAACCCTACAACAATTGATCCAAAAAGCATTGCTTGAGCTACCCCTGAGAAAACCATCCAATCCACATACTCATCCTAAGCCTACAACATCCACCCCTATTATCCCTCCTCTTAATCCTCATCCTAAGCCTACAATACCATCCACCATTATTCATCCACTATATTACCCATCCACTGATGTAGGAGCATCGAGTGGCGTAAGGGAAATCTAGCACCACCCAAAAAAAATGTGTTTCAAAATTGTTGATGTTCTTTCCATTTATTTTTAAAATTTGAGGGTCTGGTTTCATAATCGCTTGAATAATGATGTAAAACTTTCAGTTTTTCTAAACTGCTAAAAATAACAACCTGCTATTTTTAGAAAGTTTGTATTTGGGCATGGATTAAAGTGAAAATTTACAGGAAGTTTCATAACTGAAAAATAAGACCTTTGGTGAAGGAATCACGTAAAGATCATTTGTGAGATGAAAGATATTAAAGTTTCTATTCCCTAAAAAATGCCTTAAAATTATTCAAACTTAGGTTTGAGGAACTAAACGGCCCCGTACAGGCCCAAAAATAGATAGAATTGGTAGAACAAGTTTAACCACGTAGAGCACTCTATGACCTTTTTGACACATAAAACGGTTTGTCAATTGGACACATATCAAAAGTTATGGCTTCCAGAAGTTGACCTATTTTTGGAGGGAGATGCAAATTTTGAAATTAGGTTGATGGTCGCCAAAAAGGCTATTAATAACCATTTTTGGGAACCCTGGGTAGTAGTAGAGTTAAGGGGGAAAGTGTAGAGTCAAGAATAGACAGGAAAATGGAAACCCTAGCTGATTTCGGGTTATAGAAGGTTAATGATTCCAGAGTCTTGTGATAGGAAGCTGTAATGTGTTGCAGCCTATGGAGGGTTGATTCCTCTAATTGTATTTGAGCTTATGTAATATAATAAGTTGTCCAAATCAATAAAGAAAGGTCTATTTTCTGTGTGCAATTTCTATTGTTGTGTGTTTTATGATTTACCCCCTTCATCATCCACCCATACACTTATGTAGGATGTGATCCAATGGCTATTAGCAAGGAATCAACCATCCCCACATCATAAAACACTTATGAATGAACCTATCCAAGAGACTCCAAACATCATGTCCATTCCTTCAACCCCATCATGTAAGATCCACAACCCATCAAGCCTATTGTAGAGTCTCCTACCATGAGTCCAAGTCAGGATTCATTCTACCCTCTTGTTGTTGACCATCAAGAGCCTGTCAAGCCTACCCAAGAGTTTCCCACTTCCACTTCCATTCAAGAAAATCAAGAGCTATGTCAAGAGTATAATCTAGAGCATGTATAAACATCAACCCTTTATCTAAATCAAGATCAAAGCACCTCCATCCAACCCATTCATAATCTATATCTTTTCTATGGTCAAGATAATATCCATGGTCATGTTTTGAACCATGAGCAAGTGAGCAAAGTTCAACCCATCCATAACCTTTACATTTTCTATGATCAAGATATTACCCATGAGCAAATTGATCATATCCATAATCCCATGACCTTCCATAAACAAGCTATCCACACTACTCCTATCCATCCTCCACCTAGTGCTATCCATGATCCAACACCATCCACTTCCATTGATGAGATACTTGGCTCCCAAGTAAACATAGATGATCAAACAAATAACATGGAGCTTAATGAGCATAATGATGATCAAGATCATATTGATACTTTGTCCTCTAAAATTGACCATATTGCAAATCCAACATATACCCTTGGTCTTACCACCTTCATCCATGAATGTTCCTCCTTAGGAGAGCAACAACCATTATCTACCACCTCACCTTCCCCATCCAAAAATGAGCTTGCATCTAGTGTCCAAATCACCCATAATCCCATTATCCACTGCATACTCAGAAAATGAACTATAAAGGTAAAGGCTTAGGCCTTCATGAACAAGGTCTTTTGGACTCCATCCATGTCAAAGTCCCTCCAAAATCATATGGCCTTGGTTATATTCCCCAAGAACAACAATCTCAAGATGTTGGTACTACCTCCATGCCTTCTAAATCCATTTCTTTCCATCATAAACCACATCATATCCCTAAAACATATGTTGTCATTCCTCCCCCATTATCTTATAAATCTCAAAAGAATGTGACCATAGACCTTCCTCCATCCACTTTACCTGCATTACTTCCAACTCCTAATATCCCTCCTTCCACTCTACCTCCACTTATCCTAATGCCTAATATCCCTATCATCCAATCCCCTTATCCATTTATCCACAAATCTATTTTTAATCCCTCCATCCATAAATCCCCTCACATTCCTAACCATGATCAACAACTACACACATCGACCAAACATGAAGCTTCCACCAAGTCCATGGGATTCACAAATAAAGTTTCGGATGCCTCTACCCATAAAGCAAAAACTCCTACATATACTTATGCCTTAGGACATCAGGCAAATAGTCCAGGCAAAATCTATCCAAAAGGCTACCCAAGCCCATACTTTCACAAGAAAAGTCTAAAAATAAAATGGTTTGCGTCCCTAAGAAAAAATCAATCAATTCAAATGAAGCATCCACATCCCAAAAATCTCAATTCATCCAAAAATCCCAAAAATCTCACTTCATCCAAACATCCCAACTTCCTTCATCCCATAAATCCCAATACAAAAATCATAAAAATCCTAAGTCTATGTGGATACCTAAAATCCTACATAGACCATCCCCTAAGCAAATAGGTCCATTACTTCCTACACCTCCTTCTACTCAAAAGATTCAATGTTTATTATGATGTGTGCAACTGTTGGTCTCAGTTCCTTTCTATTCCCCAACATTTCCACATAGCTCCATGTCCCCATCTTTAATCCATTATCCTACATATTTCACCCATCATACCCCTATGGTCCATGCTTTTCCATATCCACATCATAATCCACTATCTCCCATCCATCCTTGCATAATCCTTCCATACATAATCAACATCATAATTCATTATCCACCTACCCCATCTCCCTCTTATGTAATCCCTTACCAACATCTATGAGCATAATGACAGTTGACACGGTCCATGTGTGTCATCCATCTTTAAATGGGACTATCACCTTTCTTGGAATTAGATGCTTGAGTCCTTCTCCATATCCACCTATTCCATCCAAGTATTCCAATTAAAAAAATAATGAAAAAGAAAAAAATCAAAATAGTAAAGAGAAATTCCTTCGTCCAATGGTGAAAACATGGTAAACAGGCACCTTGGATAAGTACCATGATAAAAATTTGGCAAACAGGCATCATGTGTAGGTTGACTATCTATGTGTCTAACACTTGGGGGCATGTTGTCTCATCCAACCTATCATTTACTTCCTATCTATCTTATCCTATCTTACCAAGGTGTGTGCAAGAAGTTGAGTCCACTTTTTGGCCAAAAATTGGAAGTGTTTCCCTTGATTTTTAGAATTTGTCACATTGGACCTAAAAATTTGAAGCACTTAAATGTGGAATCTTGAAAAAAGTCAGTAAATATGAAATTTAGTACTCAGAGTCTAGTTTCCAAATATGTAATTTTTTTAATACCTAGATGATACAAATTGATTTTTAATATGCATTTCTAAAAACCACTGTTTAAAAGTCACTTTTTTTTATTATACCATGCACGTGTACGTCATCCATATTTTGACCTAAATAATCTTATTTTTCTAAATCCTTTTGGGAAAAGATTTGTAACTCACTGAAGCATGTTTTCCATATTTTTTGTAATTTTTTATTGAATATGTTTTTTTGTTAATTTTTTATTGGCCATTTTTGGTGTTTTAAAAAATCGTTGTGTACGTCATGCATAAGATGACCTAAACTTATTATTTTTTGAATATTTTTTTTCAAATTGAAAAGAATTGTCTGAAGTACGTTTTCGTACAATTTTTTTTATAAAAAAATATTTTAATAAAAAATTATTAAAATACTAAAAATCTCTAATAATTCAAGTTTATGGACCTATTTCATCAGAAATTAATTGAAAAATAGAAAAAAATCCAATTGTAAAAAATAATATATATTTGGAATCTACATTGTCTCATCTGTAATGGGTTTTAATTTCGTCAAAAAATTCTACAAAAAAGGCCTTCAGACATATGCCCAAAGTCACTATTTTGTTGTGACATTGACATGACCTTCAACTTGCAGGTCAAACCAAGTCCGAAGCCAAGGATCGGGTTCCCAGGCCTTTTTTCCGACCCAAAGCCCATAGCAAAAATTTGGGTCAGAAATTCAAATTTTAGTTTCTTAAAAGGTTAATATTTTAACCTTTTATGAAACATGATTCCATTTTGAAACGGGCTCCCATTTGAAAATGGGATCCCGTTTCAAAAGGGGATCCCATTTCTAGAAAATGAGATCTCGCTTTTGGATCAGGATCCTAATGCAAAATGGGATCCCGTTTTGGTTTACTCGATTTCAAGTTTTTTTTAAGTCCAAAACTTCCACCTTAAGTAGACTCATCTTTGTGCATTTATCCACCATCCTTAGCCATTATACCAACATACCTATCCCATCTATCCATCCATCCTCCCTTCCTCCTTTTGATTTTGATAAAGAAATAGGAGAAAAACATGTTGAAAAATTTCTTGGAAAATCTCTTGATATACCTCATCCTTTTCAACCAATACAATCATCTTCTTGTTCTATGTCAGACTAATCTAATCATCCTCTTGTCCTAAGTTTTTTCATGTAAAATCTTACACATACTACCTAGCATGGGGCATGTTATTACTATGCGACATAGTCTTTGGAGATCACATCCTAGCTCACTTATGCAACATACAACCATTCCATCCACTATTGCCTATCCTTTTATCCATCCCTCTATCATGATCTTTCCATCCCACACACTATTGCCTACCCTTTTATCCATCCCATTATCGTGTGTCTTCCATTCCATTTGTTATCACCCATCCTTTTGTCCACTTATCTCATCCCATCTTCCTCCTTGAATCTAGACTTGGTTTTCCCTTGTCATTGATATCTAATAATAGGGCTATTCGAACTCTAATAAAGTCTCATCCAATAAAACAAAAATATACAAAAAAAAAAATCTAAAAAAATAAAAAATCCTCAAAATATCCAAAAAAATAAAAAAATCTCAAAAATATCCAAAAAAAAAAAAAACAATCTCAAAAATATCCAAAAACACTCAAAAAAATCTTACAAATATCCAAAAACAATAATCAAATCTCAAAAATACAAAAAAACTCAAATATTAAAAAAATCCAAGCAATAAAACCAAATGCAAGTCATCCTTAAACCACACCATTCTCGTCGATCAATCTAGCCAAATCATCCAATCACATCATTTGGTCTTGATCCTAATCTTGTCGTAAACTAAATCAATCAATCAACCATCAATGGGATATATCATTCCCACTTTTTTGTGTTGTTCTAGGGATATATCGTTCCCCATAATGACAACACTATCATCATCATCATCAATCAATCATCAATGGGATATATCATTCCTACATCCTTATGTTGATCCCGGGATATATCATTCCCCACCATGACAACACTATCATCAAATCAATCAATCCATCAAATGATCATTAGTTTATAGCTTGATAGGGACAATACCTTGTTTGTTTTTATATCATTTGCGCATGCTTGCTTTCTTGTGTGTGTTATCATTTTATCTTACATTTTAATCGAGTCCTTATCATTCTAGCTAATATTCATATCTTGTGTATGTTGGAATAGCTTTTGCATTATCCTTTGCATCTAATGTCATATCATATCTTCTGTGCATTAAGACTTTAATGCTTTAAGTGTCCTTCCTCATACATCTTGACAAAATTGTATTATGCTAGGTGCACAAGACACATTCTCACCTTGATCCTTATACCTTGGTGCATAATGTCTAGTGTTATATCAAACTATAGGATTTCTCTACTCAAGTCAACATAGCTACTCCTCATAAATCTATCAATCATCATCCATCTTTCTATCTTATCCTTCCACCAATTTTGCATCTTTTATCTCCCTCTTGTCTTCACATCCATCATTTTGAGAGCACACCCGTATTCTTGCAATTCATTTGTTCTCTCGAGGGGGCATCATTCAACCTATTAATTAATCTACTAGGCACTTCTACTTGACTGGGGCATCATCATTTCTAATCTAAATTTCATATTGTTCTTCTAAACCAAAATCTTCTTCTATCCAACATAGTACTATGTTTTAAACTTCTTTGAAATGATGTCGCAACACCATTTCAAAGAGGGGCAAAATGCAGACACCTAAAATTGACTTGTTCCTAGATTAAGCATTTCTATGCATTAATCAAATAATTCTTAATTATCTGATTATGTTCATCTATCGATTATTATCCATTTTATCCTCCATATTAATTAAATAATACCGATTGTTTAATTAATTCAATTTATCCTCCATATTTGATTAAATAATTCTGATTATTCAATTAAATCAATTTCCCTCCAATTTAAATAAATAAATTTAAATTATTTATTTAATTAGTCTTTCCTCCAAAATGAACTAAATTTAATATTTAATCCATTTATCACATGTGTACATGAAATTAATTAATTAATTAATTTAATTTCACTCTCCTCCATATTTCACTCTCAATCAATTTAGATAAATAATCAATCAAATTAGTTAACTAAATCAATGAAAACAGTTAACATGTTAGTCAATCTAGTTAACTAGTCAATCAATTGAGTTCACTAAGCAATCAACTCAGTCAACTCTTCAATCAGATCTGTTAACTCCCCTGATGCATAAGAGGACAAGGACACTTGTCCCTCTCTCATTCGTGCACATCCTCTCAACCGTTCTTAGCCATTGATCTCTTAGATCACCTACAACTGTTGATCTTCATCCCTGAGACTCTATAAATTGAACCTCATTCTCCATGTTACTCCTCTTAGATCTTCATACAACATTACTTTGCAGAAATCATCCTAGATCCTATCATCCGCATCACAACGTTATACTGTTTAATTGAGCAATCCATGCTAATCAAAGAGCAAAGAGCAATCGATGGAAGTGGGGCGCACTTCAATAAGCTCGATCAATAAAGTTAGATTTGTTTATGCATTGGGGAGGTAAATTGTGTTTGATTTGATTATCTTTCATTTATGTTTGCATTGTAAGTTTTACCTATCACACTAATTATAGGGTATAATATAAGTTTTAGAAGGAGAAATTATTTTCTGTTGCAATCAGTAAAGTCATTTTCCTAGAAACGAGTAGATCACGGGGTTGAAACATTTAAAAAATAACCTTATTAACCTCCTTTCATTGTGTAAGTTGTGTGATTATATTTAAAATTTAAGTCGTTTCTAAAATACCAAACTAAAGTGTTGGGTAAAACACTTCATATCCATTCACAAATGTTAGAGGGCCTCAAAAGAGTCACCCCTCTTAGAGAGTAGACAACAAATTAACCACTGCCCTTTGTGTAAATTGTGCAATTGAATAGGAGACCAAATACTTACGAAATTTGAGTCCTTGCTAAAACACTTAATCCAGCAGAACTCCGTATGTATTGTTACAGAACACAAACAACCCCTCTTCAAAATCCCATATTTTTATCAAGTTCCGTACAAAACACAAACATTAAAAATAAATTTACTCTTATCACACATTTTTCTCTCTACAGGAATTCCATATACATCCCTCTTAAATTAATGGAATATAGCGCAAACATAATTCTATATAACAGCTTCCGTGTTTGATTTAACTTTTCAGATTAATGTAACTCGTTATCATAAAAAGTTAAAATTAATTGAAGACAGATTTATATGTCGTTACGTGGGCCTAACTCAGTTAGCCAACTCAACGAAGTGAAGCAACAATATGCTGTTGAATGATGGCACACACAGACTTATATGTGACACCACGTATTTTGTAACTCGTCTTCGTATTTCTGCAAATCTCTACACGCCTGCAAAATACGTGTCTTTATAAATGCTGGTTTATTGGGGTATAAATGTTGTGATTATGTAAGAAGTTGAGCGAGTTACAAGAGATTTTAATGGAGCTTGACGTCATTGGAAATATTTTCTCCTCATTCTTCTTTGTCTGATGATCTGATTAAAAACACAAGGTAAACAATTACTATTATTTTAAATTAAAAATTACTAAAATTTATTGGATATTATACTAGTTCAAATTTATTTATTATTTTGGGCAGAAATGAGATAGAAAATTAGCCAACTTAAAACAAATAATGCTTAATAATATGTTCTTCTCTATATAAGAATTAGGCAATGTCTTCAATTTCAAAATTGCAGTATAAAACTGAGATGCTGCATCCTCCATAAATTGGGCACACGGGTTAGAGCATTAGAAATTGTTGTGCTTTGAGTCTTTTCCTCTTCCTTCAACTTCACAATATAATTTGGAAAGTTTTGGGCTTCACCAAGACAAGAAGTCACTCCATCAGAACAGAGGATAAGATGTATTTTTTTTCTAAATCAGAGAAGAAACATTAGCAGAACAACCTCTTAAATCTTTGTTTGTTTTGGTTGAACATAGAGATTTTCAAAAGGTAGGTTTATGTGGTTTATCACATTTTTCTTATATGCATATAATTGAACTGTAGTCTTTTGCATAAATTTGTTTGTTCTGAGGTTTTAGGTATGCTTTCTCTTGAAAGAGAGGTGGGGTAAAGGTATGAACACATTTAGATGCCTTCTGCATATTGAGAGTATGAGTAGTCTCATATGTTATAAGCCACCTCTAGATTTTTCAACAATTCTTTTTTCTTTGTTCCTATTCTTATTTTTTATCCTGCCAAAAATAGAAAAAAACAAAATTGATGGTTTTAGTTGGTTTTTTTTCCCTTATTTTTGATGGTTTTAATTGCTTTTTTTCCCCTGATTTTCTTTGTTGGCATTCTGTTTTTTAAACTTTGGTTGCTTTGAAGTCTCATAGATTTTGTGTCTCCCGTATCATGCATGTATGATACTTATATAAAGAATCGTCATCTAAAATTTCACTAGATTTTTCCAGAATTGTTTAAATCTTCTCTTTCGTTTTCTCTATTTCTTCCACTTCCCTTTGAAATATGTGGATACCCTTCTAATCAATTATGTGATTATTTGTTCTTTTATGTCAACAATTTTGGCTTCTTGAGGTCTGTAGTGAAGAGGGCATTAGCTAATGGAATTGGGTTTTGAATGTTACTCGCTAATGGAATCAGGTTTTGAATGTTAGACTCTCATTAATTCTTGGGCTAATATTTTTAGACAAAAGATTGGCTCTTGGTCAGAAACATTGTTGGGTTCATGGTGTTACAGGGAGCATTGGCTCTTGTTGAGGGCGAGAGGTTTAATTGAGGCTTTGGATCAGACCATTAATCCGAGATCTTTGCAGTTGGGTTACAATGGATACCAACTTCATTGCAGTTTTTGAATATGGATTCTTCTATATTCTGTTAGAGTGTTGGTGTTGTAGAGCAGCAAAAACTGGAGCAATATTAAAGATTACAATGCAAATAATAATTAAAATAAAAAAGAATTTTATTAGAATCATTCCATATATTTTACATTCCATACAATGGTTTATAAAGCCTTATTTTCCCATTTAAAATTGTATAGGGAAAACTAACAACTAATCTAAAACTAATTTATTAAATGTAAACCTTATTTCCTAACACGTCTGAAGTGATGTGATTAGAGAGGACAAGGAAACTTGGGAGCAACTTAAATTAGAGAAAACAAACCAAACTGAGAGCAACATAAATCAAAAGATACCATTAATCCTTTGTTCTTTTTGTTCTTTAAATTGGTATTCAAAATTTCAATTCTTAAATTTGTATACACAAAACTCTTACGACAAGAAATAAAGAATTTCTATTAACTATTATATTTAGATAATGATATTAGTAAATAGGCATAACAAAGTAAAAATAAAAGATGGGTATGAAAATGGAAAACCTGTGCAGCGGGAAAATGAGGTTTTGAACTACGACGGTAGAAGAGGACGGACGCTGCTCAAGCACACGTCGGTGGGAGGGGAAGCATGATAGTGCGGAAGCCTCTATTTTGGCTATGAGTGGTGTAGTGACTACGTCGATTGGGTAGGGGCTTGGCCCTGCGAACGCTACTCCTACGACTTTAGCTTCTGTCTCGGATGTAGGTGCCTGTGGTCTTTCTACGGAGACTAATGCTGGTGGGGTGCCTGCGGTGGGGCTTCGTGCTCCGGGTGGCCCTAAGAAAACTTTTTCTACTGCTGTTGCCGGATCTGGCACTCGGACATCTTCCCAACCCAGTTCTTGTCCGATCCCTTGCGCCCGTGAGTAGCCTATTGTGGTTTGTGGTTCGGAGGTCGCTGAGAAAAAAGAATTTTATCACAACACAGGTTTGATATGCAGATTTAATAGTTTCTAGCCCTGCTTACCTAATCTTCACAATTGGGTTTTGGAGTCTTGGAAGCCACTGGTTGAGGGTAAGATTGAATTGTTTCCTTGTGCAAGAGGGTTCTTCATAGTGACATTTGCTTCTTTTGAGAAGAGAGACTTAGTTCTCAATGGCAGGATTTGGTTGTGGGGGGAGCACTCCCTCTCCATCAAGCCCTAGACTCTCTCCTTCAATCCCTTTACAGAGCTGCTCAACATTAGACCTATTTGCGTCTGTCTCTCTAATCTCCCTCTCCAGTTTTGGGAGGATTCTTGCTACGAGGGCATAGGCAATGCCATTGGCCGTTTCCTCAAGGTTGATTCTACAACCTCCTTCATGGGGCACTCTACAGTAGCACACATTCTTTTGGATATTGACATATCTAAACCTCTTCACGGGGATGTGGTCTTGATGGTAGGGGAAAGGCCATGGAAACAAATATTGGATTATGAGGGTATTCCTTTTAGATGCATAAGGTGTTTGGTACAAGTCATCTAGCCTTTGGTTGTCCCCTCTCACTCTATAAAGGTGCTGCTACTTGGTGGAAAGATGCTCTCCTAGATCACCTAACTATCAGTGCTTCAGAGGATGATGGTTTGTCTCAGGAGGATGGTTCCTCTGGGGATGCTGACCCTTTAGTGACTGCTACTGAGGGTGTAGAGGAGATTGGTATTACAGTTCCCTCTCATTCTCTGGACTCTTCTCACCACTTAGCTGCTCATCTATCAGCGCCTCCTATTTCGGGTAGGCCTACTTCTTCGATACCTGATTCTTTCACTTTGGTTTTGCCCTCTTATTCCCGTCATGGGGCTTCGTTGGTGTCTTTCAGGGTTCACCGTGAGCCCTCTTTGCTTGTGGTTTCGAGGGAGGCCCCCTCTCTCCACATGCTGTTGAGTGGTTCAACGTAGGAAGAAAGGCCCCTTACCCTCTTGTGGTAAGGGTGTTAGGGTGTCAAGATTAGGATCTGATGTTGTGTAGATCCTTGTTGTTCTCCAACTAGGCTGCTGTCCCTGTGCTGTTGGTTTGCTGCTTCTGGGATCAAGTTCTCTTGACTTTTTCCCCTATTCTTCTACCCTTGGGGCCTCGTTTTTTGCCCCTTGTTTTGTTTATGGGCTATTCTGTAATAGGGTTCAGCTCCCTTGTTTAGCTGCTTATCTTAATAAAAAACAAAGTAAAAATAAAGAAATAAATAAATTTGTATCTCCATTCCAAAGTTTGAATATTCATGTATTTTCAAAATTACAATCAATTTTTATAGGGCTTGAATGTAATGGTAATGTATTTATAGAATTGAACCTTTTCCAAAATATTGTTGGCATATGGTATTAGAATATATATATTTTTGACATAATTATAGTACTTTACTTTTCTCAATATTAATTCTTATAAATTCTTTTAGAAATATTGAATTGTTGTTCAATTTATAAATAGAAGACCAATCAAAAGGGCATCCAAAAGCATATTTTATGTTTATTGTTCTTTTATTATAACATTTCACTTTAGTTAACATTTTCATTCATTTTAATTATAGAATTGTGAACTTTAAGAAGTATTTTTATAGTTATTAATATTTTATTCTTATATTTTATTTCATTTTTAATTTTTTTAAAATTTTAATTGTAAAATTGTGAAATTTAAAATAAATACTAGTTTTTTTTTATAAACTAGCTTGTGGAATATACCAAAAAAATTTAAAAGTGACAAATTGACTACTAATAAAATATTGATTTCTAAAGCTAATTTATCCTTTTATGTTTTATTATTCTTTATTCCAATATAAAACCATATAATTTTTATAAACAAATTTAACCATATTAATTTAATAATAAATTAATCATTTTCAAAGGGCCTTTGGTCTGCTTATATAGTTGAAAGATTCTGAATGAGCCCACTAGGGATCAAATCTTGTTGAGTACAAACCTTGGACACCATAAAAGATGAGGCCGAGATCGTGCCACCAAAGAGGTACAGCCTAAGGCTTGTGCCCCTATATTTTGTTGATGATCTCTATCAAAAAAAGAGAGGGTTGTTGAATTATTGAACAAACAAAACGATAATGATTGGAATTTATTATAGTTAGAGTGGTATTCAATTTTTTTTGGGGATGATAATGAAGTTTTCCAATTATAACCTTCTCAACTTGACTAATTATAAAAGAACTGAATAGTAAAAATTCAATTACCATGTTTTCAATGGAAATGGACATGACAATTGAATGGAATGTTAATAGAACAGTCATGTAAGCAGCTACTCCATCAATTGAAGCAATGGGTGAAAGTTTAGCATAATGGCGTGTGTGTCTATATTTTTAGAACACTACTGGACGTTGATTTTATAATATGTAAACAACGTCTCCATTGTTTTTCGTCAACCAATTTTGTTTACATTTTTACGTAGACCATTTATGTTTTACACCTCAGTTTTGATAAATTGCTTGTATTCAAGAAGTTCATATAGCCAATTTTATTTACATCTTTACACAGACTTAAATCTCGTTTATGATTTCACATTTCACATTAGTTGAATTACACTGATTTAAATCTCGTTTGTACTTGCAATATTCCTAGTCACATAAACTTTTATTTATATATGGGAGAGATCAGGATCTTTGAAGACCAAGAACTCAACCAAACTAAGTTTGTTCTCGCATAAACTTTTTTGTATTTATATTAACTGTTCTAATTTGAAGATTTACTTGCTTGCAGCACCGCTATTCCAAGTAGAGGCATTATTTGACATTTGCACATGATTTCATAAGATTTTCGATAAAAAAATATTAAAAAAGAGAATAAGTGAAAATAATTTAAAAAAAAATGCAAATGGGATGGAAAAGAAGGTGGATGACAGTTTCAGAAAAGCCATCAAAACGAATCAAATCTTCTCATTCAATTTGAGCTTCAAATCCTAAAAGATGATACATCCAATGTAATCAAATCTTCTCGTTCTATTACATCTTTGTCCTTCAACACCTTTACTCTTTTCATCAAGAAAGTTTATATTTTTTTAATGGGGATTTTTATGGCCTTCCTTTCAACTACTCCGAGGTAGACGTGGTAGAGTTTTTGCAGGCTTTAATTTATAATATAATATATTTTAATAATTTTTTAATCACTAATCTTAATATTAGACATTTTAATAAGGATATCTATCGACATATTTTAGATATATATTTTAAATATAACTAGTTTGCAGTTTTTGAATGAGGAAAAGTTTAGTGCAATGGCCCACATGTAAGTTTTTTCTTTGTAATTGTGACAAATTAATTTCGTGCATGACAGTCTCCGTTTTCTGTAATCCAGTAAATTTGATACCATCTCCTTTTGTTTGCTTTTGTTTTTCATTTCCTGCATGACTATCTTTCATGGTTTCCTCTGGAGAGACTCATCAGGCCTAATATTAACAAGAGAATTAGAATCCATTATTTACTACGAATAAATTTTGAAGATACAGCAGTGCAATAAAGTAAAAAATTATTATTAATAGTATTTGCCTATTAAATATTTAAATGTTCCATGCTGAAATCTGCAGGGCTTTGCTTTCATATATTTCTGTTAAAATGTTTAGAAGATTATTCATGTTGCCTATGACCCAATTGCTGATAATCAAAACATCATGCATTTTAAAAATATTTTACAACCGTTTTAGTCGAGTAATTTTGTATAGAAAGGCTTATAAAAATACTTTGAACTAATTTTTTTTCCCTCTCTCTAACCTAAATATTAAGATATGACAGTATGTAAAGGTAAAACTCTCTGAAAATTGATATCAAGGCTGTATAGCAAGATTTAATTTTGTTTTTAATAAAATATGGGATATTTTAAATATATAAATACAATTTTTTTTTGATAATTAGTATCAAAAGATTTAATTATTATTAAAAAAATTATATTTTTTAAATTTTAAATTTTTTAAAAATAATTAGTATCAAAATTAATAAAAAAATATTTCAACTATTTTATTTATTTGAAAGTTATTTTATTTACTTTAAAACATGTAATATGATATTTTCAAGGTTTTTTACAATATATTTTTTTAAAAATTATGAAGTAAGTGTTTTAAATTTAAAATATATAACTGACATACTTTTAAATATATAACCTATGCATTTTTAGGGCTAAATGCTAAAGAAATCCGCTTGTGTGGAGGACAGCATGGAGGAACTCATCCAAGATCTTTGTGAATTAACATGAGACAGATTAACAATGGTGCAAGTGGAACACCATAGAAGAAGTCAATTAATTGTAGGAGATGGGGCAGTAGATTTTGAGGAAGGGAAATTTGAATCGGGAGATTGCTTTGTTTCATTTTTAGTGAATAAATTGAAATGAATTAAAGAAACAATTTTGCACCAGCATCCTTGCATGAAATGCACGTTGTTATATGGCATCCTTCCACCAGAACTTAAATTCGAAGCAGCTGAAAAATTTCTGAAAGATTCGACTCAAAAAGAAGTGCTGATAATCGAGGATGCCATTGGAATGGGCCTTAATCTTCTAATAAGGCGAGTGATTTTCACAGAGATAGAAAAATATGACGGATGTCATCATATTCCTGTGAAGATTCCATTAATGAAATATATTGCTGGAAGAGTTGGTCGAGGTAGTGAAAATGAGTATTGTACAACCACAAACCCTAGCGATCTGAAATATTTAAAGAATTGTCGTGAAGCTCCCATTGAACCCATCAAACAAGTTGTTTTGGACTTGGATCCAAAAAAATATTGTCCATCCTAAAAGCTGGGGGACTTTAGTCTGCAGACTCTTATTGATTATCTTAAACAGATCATAGAATTTCATTTCTATGTTGACATTTTTGTTGGAGATGCTTCTAAAAAGTTGTTTCTATCAGGAGATTTCAAAGCGAATTCTAGTCTTTTACCTGTGACATCACATGCATCAATTTCTTGCCATGGATAGCCTTGTCTGACTTCTTCAAGCTTTGCAACTGCTCTGTTGTGAAGGATTTAGGATGCTCTAATAAGGTGAATTCTTAGGACATCATTCGTTTTTGGATGAGTTGTGTTTTAGGGAATGTGTGCTGGAGGTTGATATTGATACTAGTACTGTTTATGGTCTTGTAAGGGCTTATAAATATCTCTATAACCAGTTCCCTCACAACAATATTTAATGACTCATTATGATCGCCTCTCAAATGTAGAGTTGCAGATTAAGACATGTATCCCAGGAACACATATAGATTTTTCTAAACATAGGTGTGCTAGTAGTATATGTAAACAACATTATTTTAACAATTGACACATTTTTGTTGGAGTAATAATGATGGCCTACATGGTTACAAGATGTTCAAAATTGTTCAGACTTTTTGTCAGCTTGTTGGCAACTAATGATGAATGGTTAAGGCCACGATTAATGTTGAAAAATATTCACATGCAATGGAAGACATGAAGTTCCTAACATTAATATATATATATACACCCCTCTCTCTTTATTTATATAAAAAATGGATAAGTTATATAGAAACCTTTATATAATTCTTTAAGATTTGTAAGTAACCAAAATAACTATAGAATAACTATTAAGTAATTAAAATATAAAACTCCAACTAAAATATATTCATTGTCAAACTATAATTATAAAATATAGTATAGAATAAATCTTAAGTAAATAAAATTAACTCATTATTGATAAGTAAAATATAAAACTCCAACTAATGAGCATCCTTAAATAGAATTAGAGTAAATAATACTTAATGTCTAATCTAACCTTCTATAAATAATAGCAGCAAGATTACATCACTTCATAAATTCATTTTTGTAGGAAAAAAAAAGATGGCTACATAGTGATGCCCTTAATGCAACTTAATGAATAAATTTATGTAAAATAAATTTAAATTTATTATGTACAAATTTACTACAGATAAAATGTTATTTAATATGAACAAATTTATGTACACTAAATTTAAATTTCAACATATAAATTTAAATTTAATTCTATTTTCATATATTAAATTTATGTAGCATTCTACATTAAATTTAAATTTAATTCTATATTAAATTTGTTCATATTAAATGTTGGGATAAGCAGGAGCCAGGATCAACTAGGAAGATAATTCACCACAAGAGAACAATGAAAAACATGATACCAGAAGAAAAACATATGATTGATTAATTATTTACAAATGTACAAATGCCCATTTAAAGGAAAGAAAATATATGATGGGTGAACAACTACCCGATACAAGAAAACTACAGGTAAAAAACCACCTCACGGAAAAAACTAATTTCGCTATGTTAAACTTAATACTCTAACACCCCCCTTAAGTGCAAACTTAGGGAGAATTATTATGCAAAATCAAGATGCAATATGGGTCTCTGCTACACAACCATGTTAGGTACCCATTTACAATGCAAAATGCGACTAGAGAAAAGAAGAAAAACTATGGGAGAAAACTCCTCTCCAAAAGAGAGAAAAACAAAAAAGCAAAATGCATGTATGGAGGACTCACTAATACTCCACAAGGACTACATACATCATGTGTGTACATTCAATGGTCCTCCCATAGGAAGGAAAGAAGGAGACCACATAGCCCTCCCATAATAAATAATGTCCTGAAAAGATGGTAAGTGTCTAAAGGCAAAACATAATCCAATCCTTGCAAACCACTTGTCTTCCTTTTGGAAGAAACAAAACCATGTATAGATGCAGGTATGCTTCCCATTCAAGATATGCTTTGAAAAATGATGATGATGATGTTGTCTCTGAAAAATGCTCATGTGTCTGTTTGTCTAGATAGAATGATGATGCCACAATCCAATCAGGCACATCCCCAATCAAGAAGGAAGGTGACAAACTGGAACTATGTGGAAGGTGACAAACTAGAACTATGTGGAAACTAATTCTGAACATTCTCCAAAGATAAAAATACTGAAATATGTCTTCCAACCAAATCTGAAAGACAATGATTATCCTGCTAATAAAAAATGATGGAAATCTCAATCAATGACTTTGGATAAGAAGCCACTGGATGTGAAGGTGTATCAACTATCTCTGACAAAGAATCAACAACATCTGAAGCAACTGTAACCACGTCTAAGGTCTCAGAAATGTCCAAAGGATCACAAGCATGGTCTAACTTCTCTGAAGGATAATGAGACACATTGGAGTTGGAAAGAGAAGCATTGAGAGATGGTGGAGGATCATGATCTCCATATGAGTCTTGAATATAGGTCCAAAGAGCATAAGGGCATTCAAGATGGATAATAGACTCCAAAAAGTTAGCATCTAGATGCTCAAAAATAACTCTAAAGACTCTAGCTCTATAGCCTTTCCAAATATGATATTCACGAGGTGTGCCAAGAATAGGAACTTGATTATACAAATACGACAAAAGATGTAGCTCACTAAGATAAGTGAGGATGTATTCACTCCATTGCTCATAGTTCCCTTTCTCCAAAGAAAAACCCATTAATGCTATAAATTCTTCAAAAAATCACAAAGATAGTACCTTCAAGAAAATCCAAATATATGATGATGAATGGAGAAATCATGCAGATTGACCTACACCACTGCGAGCTTGGTGAAGTCTACTTTTTGTTGATATGCGAAACGCAAAAATCAGACTTCAGATGCCCAAGATATCCTCCGTGGAAGAATGTCGCTGATATGGAGCCCACTGAATAAAAGAGGGGGTTGGATTGAGCCCTAGGGCGGATTGACCCTTGATCATGCACGTGACAACCTGCTAATAATGGGCAAAAAAAAGCCTATAAGGCTAAAAATAGAGGCGGGATCCACGTGTCAATTGGTACATCATCATAGACAAATCACCAACTGCTAGCATTGACACATGAACTGAGCATACACGTGAGCATCAAGGTTTCTTTTCAATGCAGGAGAGAGACACAATTCACGTTCTTGTGAGCCTCTACTCACAATATGGGAATGATTGCTAGGCTATATTAATAGTCGAAACAAATACATCATAAGCAATGTGGGACTAAGTCCCAGTCCCCTTCGAAACAGTGCCCAAATGATGGGCCCACCACACACTGTTGCGGATCAAAAACCCTAGATAAATATTGTTGCAGTCTTTTGAAATGAATAATGTCCATGTCAATGTATAAACTACTCTCCACGTTTTCCTGCATACCCTAATAGTAGCGACTATAGGTTTTTGGATTTGCAGAGACAATAATCTTTGGTGCAGAGAAGAGATGGTGCAAATATGCAATTAGGAAGTAGTTGTGATGGGGGAACTTGCACGATTTGATGTGTCTGATCTTCATAGAGATAAGGGCCACCTTTGCCTTCAACGTTGATGGTGGTTATGGTGTCAGGCCTGCAAGTACCGATGCTTCCAACAACAAAAAATGACCTTTGCAATCTTCAAAGATATTCGGCCAAAATGCGAGTGTCACACCTTTGGAGATTTGCATGGGAAGTAAACAACACTCAAACTGAATTGAATCCTTCACCCCAAGCTCAAATGGTATGGCCTCAAGCCAAAGTATGGCCGCTGGAATGAATATGCACCTTTAGGCTGAATGAGCAAATCAGAGCCTTTAGAGAATTCACCCTGCTAGTAATAAAAGAAATAATGCCAGCATTAAAAAATGGGCCTCCAAAAACAATGTTGATTGCTATGATGATGGGAATCCAAGCATGAGAAATTTCTGTCTGGAAGATATCAAATGGCGAAAGAAAAAAGATGTAGTTCCTTTGTGTGGAATGCTCCAAACCACTTCTCACACGCTGCCTCTGTTTGATGTAAAGGGAGACAACAATGGGAAATTGTGGTGTCTTAGACACCTTACACAATTTCCTTCAAATGATTTAGGCACAGATTGATGCCTGGGAATGGTGATAAATGAGGGAAAATGGCCCAAACACAAACACAGATTAATGCCTCCGTAATCTGATATGCAGGCACGGATTGATGCCTGGATCAATCTCTTCTCCAGCGTAATTCTCTAGATTTAGATGAGGGTTCCTAGCACTGTTCTCTAATACCATGTTGGGATAAGCAGGAGCCAGGATCAACTAGGAAGATAATTCACCACAAGAGAATAATGAAAAGCATGATACGAGAAGAAAAACAGATGATTGATTGATTATTTACAAATGTACAAATGCCTATTTAAAGGAAAGAAAATATATGATGGGTGAACAACTACCTGATACAAGAAAACTACCCTATAGGTAAAAAACCACCTCACGGGAAAAACTAATTTCCCTATGTTAAACTTAATACTCTAACATTAAATATCATATTATTTGCATAGCTCCCTTTGACATTAATACAAAATAGAGATACATATCGGCCACGAAGGCATTTACTAGTTACTTGGGGAGCTTGTGCAGAAAGAACCTAATCCCATTTGCAAACTTGTTGATCCTTTCAACTTTCTTAGGGGCAAGAGGAGGTGCCATATACCCCGCAAAGAAAGAAAAAAATTCCATGTTACCTCGGGATACACCTTCCTTGAAAAGGGTTATAGCTCATTTAGTTTCCTTACTCTTGAGAGTTACAACTATATGGAACATCCCCCAACAACCGCTCTTGGGCTTCTTGTTGAAGGAGGATATCCCTTTAACAACCACATGCTGCAGATGAGGCATGACAATCTTCTTCGCAATCAGTTTGGTTAGTCCCTTGTGCCCTTGCATAAGTGTGAACTCAGCGAGGAATTTCCCCAGCAGGCAATGATCATGTACAGCCTTGTCCAGCCTTAAGTATCATCCCCAAAACATGAGTGACCTCTGAGTTTCGAAACCATCTCCATATGAACCCTGCTAGGTCTCCAAAGGATTCCCAATCCCCCTGAAGCACCAACGTAGGCATAAAGTCACCAGCCTATCCAGCACAATGAGATAGAAATAAGTAAATTAGATTTGTTAATTTAGCAAATTTAGGTATAATTAATTAAATTTAAATTTAAATTAATATGAACAAATATATTTAAATTAATTTATTAATACATTAAATTTACATAAAATAGCATTCCATAGATTGAAATTATAAATTAATTTATGTTCATATTAAATTTAATATATGAACAAATTTATGTACGCTAAATTTAAATTTCAACTTATAAAATGCTCTACATATGGATAAATTTACTTTAAAGATATAATGCTACTTAATATAAACAAATATATTGTAGATAGAATGCTATTTAATTTAAATTAACTACATATTAATCTCTCGAGAAAGATATCTCTCAACTTATTTTAGATAGAATTTTCTAAAGAGGTTGATAGCTCCAACTAAAATATAAAACTCTAACTAAAATATAGCTTAGCAACAAAGATTATTGTTTAATTTTCCCTATCCATGGTTCATTGTCTTATTTTCCTCTAAAGCTTAATATGATTTTTTGTCATTTTTCTTGTATCCATGACCCATCCTTAATTTGACCCTTAGGGTTAGCTTATGAATTTTTTTTTACTTTGCTTGTATCCACCTATCCATCCTTAAATTGACCCCTAGGGTATGCTTTAATCCTTTTATTTCATATTTGTTGAGGTCTTGATTTACTTTGTTATAACACTATATTTTATTAATGTTGGGAAAATTAAATATAAAAAAAAAATATTTACCCTTGGATTTATGAGAAATGGTGACCCATTGCAGAAGGTAAAATTGAAATTTACCCAAGGGTTTCTTTATTGTTTGTTTTGATTCGGTCTAGATAAAAATGCTATTCTTGATGGCCATTCATGGTTTTGGCACCATCACGACCTCTTGCTGAAGCATTGGGTATCTTCCTTTAATCCCCTCACTAAATCATTCAAAGTGCTTCCTATTTGGATTTGTGTCCTTAATCTGCCTCTTCATTTTTGGTGTAAATTCCACTATGTGGGTATTGGTAACATTGTGGGTCATTTCATCAAAGTGGACCATGCTACTATGTTTTTCTCTCACATGACTTTCACTCATATTTTGATGGAAGTTGATTTGTCCAAGCCCCTCCCAGCAAAGGTTGTTTTACAAGTGGAAGAATGTTCTTGGAGTTAGTGTTTGGATTGTAAATGAAGTCATCCCATTTCATCGTAGGAAATGCTTTTCCACAAGACAATTGGCATCTAATTTCCCATGCCTTAATATCTTGAGTTCCTCCTCTTGGTGGAAGTTCATGCTCTTCATGAACATCTCATGGTGAACGCAATCGAGGCTAATTCTGACTGAGCGACTTTTGAGCCTCCTGATATTGATAAGTTGGAGGTCTCTCCTCCAGCAATGTTACCTGAAACTCCTATTTTGGCTTCTTCCCAAGTATTTTGGTGAGTGTTGTTGTTGTGTCTCCTTCAATTGGTGTTGCAACTTCCACTTGATGTTTAGTTTCCATGGTTGGCAACTTCTCCTCTTGTGAGTTGTTACCAGTTGGCAGCTTGGTGAAGGTTTCTCCTCCCCCTTCTCCTGACTCGGTGGATTTGGATGATGAGGTCTCTTGGACCATGGTTCAAAGGCAGAATAGAGGTCTTCTAAAACATGCATCTTTATCCCATGTCCAAGTTAAGGGTGTGAGTCTCACTAAGTCTAGTTATAGAATTGTTTAGTCTTTTTTTGTGGTTTGTTCTTGGAAGCTTTGCTACAATTGTGTTGTTGGTTGGCTATGGTGAGTTGGTAGATTTGTAAAAAGGTTGAGGCCCTTTCAAAAACCCTTCTTACCTTAACAAAAAACATTATCTTAATGTATATATGTATATGTGTTTAAAAAAGAGTAAAAGGCTATTTGCAGTCTTAGTTATTCCTTGTGAGTTGAAGCTATATCAATGAGATTAGGAGATGCTTCTATATCTTAAAAATGTATTTTAAAATAACCTCTATACATATAATATATATTTATAAAACAAACACACACACAAACCTTTATATATACAAATATCATTTAAACTTTTATAAATATAATCCTCTATAAATACATAGATTTATAAGCATATGGATGAGATTAAGCCTGAATGTATTTTAAAATAAAATTTATACATATAATCTATATTTATAGAAAAACACACACAAAATTTTATAAATATAATCCTCTATAAATATATAGATTTATATAAGAAGTAGATAAATTTATAAAAAAATGGATGAGATTAAGGAATGCTTTTATATTTTATAAATGTAGTTTAAAATATCTCTAAAGCAATTTAAATAAATTCATATTATTATAATTGTTAGTGTATATATATTTCATACACTTAGGCTTATGCCTACTTAGGTGTGCCTTTATACAATCTTGACACATGCCTTATTGAGGTGTTAAGGTTGTTGGGCGGTTAGGAGAGGTGTCGACAAGTTGCCCACTAACTAGCCACCTCATGCTAGTTTTAGGGAGGCAACTCACCACCACTCATAGTTGAGGAGTCCTTTCCTCAACTAACAACTTCCTTTCATCACCTATTTGTACTCAACTTCTCCAAGTTATTCCATGGTGGATTTGGTGAATTTGGCTAGACTTACATACAATTTTCTATGATGTGGTATTTGCATTATTATCATGCTTGTTTTCATCTTCTTGTTCATTAAACAAAAATTAAAATGTCTGCCTAAGATATTACAATGTAATAATATCGAATACTATTACAATTTAAAATGCATTAAAATATTGTACGTTTGAAGAATAATTACACAATATAATAACAATAACATATTCATATTTAGATCACTACAGTATTTTATCTTAGTCACTTAATTTTTTGTTTAAGTAATAATAGTAAGTACTTTTAGGGAACATGATTTTAATTATTTTATTTAATCTAATATTGTGGTTTAGTTATATTTTTTTCGAAAGATAAAGAATTGTTTATCATTTCCAATTTGTAACTATTACATTTCCAGAACTAAATTTATAAGGAAAAAATTATGTGAACTATCTTGGGTAAATATAATTGAGATCTCAAAAATTATTTAATTTGGTAAAAATAAAATAGCACTAAAATATTTACTTAGCTATAAAACAAAACTTTACAAAACCTATTAAATAACACAAATATTTCCTTAACTATAAAACTAAACTTTACACAGCGTGCATATTATGTATAGAGATTTGAAATTTAAAATGTAATAATATTAATACTATGATAATTTAAAATACATTAAAATATTGTATGTTTGAAGAAAAAAAATGAAAAAAATGAAATCCCAAAAATAATCTAATTTCATAAAATAAAATTGTAGAACCCCTAATAGTATTATAACTTTGTCCCTTTGACAAAAAGTAATTTGTACGTTTAGGTAATGAAGCAAAAAATTAAATTCATAAAAACTTGATAATTATCATCATCCATTTAGGCATGACTTAACTAGTGGGAGACAAAATTTGTGATCATAATTTGTTTACTTGCCACATCCTCTCCTCAAACCAAAACTCCGTCTGTAGAGAAGAGGTCATTTATTTTTAGCCAATGACAATACAGATAAATCATTTTTCAATAATTTTTTGTTAAAAATTTATCATTTTGACATAGGAAAAGTACAAATTTAAATCCAATTTTCCCGACAAGAAAAATAATCCTATCTTCTGATTGGTTTACAATCAATAGATTAATAACTAGATAAGTACGAACTCATTGCTTTGTTTAGTTGTAATTTTTTTGTTGATTAGGTATTGGTTGTATAGACAAATTGCATTGCAATAATTGAAAAATTAATTTTTGAAAAGTGTTGAAATGTCTTGGGTAAATAAAATTGAAATCTCAAAAATAATCTAATTTGGTAAAAATAAAATAGGACTAAAATATTTCCTAACTATAAAACTAAACTTTTACAAAGTCTATTAAATAACACAAATATTTCCTTAAAATGTAATGATACTAATACTTTTATAATTTAAAGTGCATTAAAATAATACTTTTATAATTTAAAGTGCATTAAAATATTGTAAGTTTGAAGAATAAAATAAAAAATGTAATAACATGGCGAAATATTTTTTGTGATATTGTAGATTTTTAACTTTTGACTAAATAAAATTGAAATCCTAGATTTTTAACTCTTGACTAAATAAAATTGAAATCCCAAAAATAATCTAATTTCATAAAATAAAATGTGTAGAACCCTAACCCTAGTTGGGAAATGTAGTGCCCCTCCATTTTCAATTGGGTTGTGTAGGAAGTCTGGCAAAGGAATTTGGAGATGAAGATGGAACATGAGCTTCTGTAAGTAAAATGCATATTGTTATGTTAATATTACAGTCATTTGATGCAGTAGTATGTTGTTAGGATAGGTGGAAAGGGCGACATCGTACCATTGAACATATGGACATACGGGAATGAGATATGAATGTCAGAGTTCCTTTCCTAGTGCTTTGGCTATTATGTGTACTTTAATTGGTATGTTTGAGTGAACAGGTATCAGGCATCGACTCCACCTAAATTAACAGGTCTGAACGTGCCTTAACCAATGGAGATTGTTGAACAGAGATAATGTAAGGTTTTTTCCTCAACTTGTCATCAACCTCGAAGAGGATGATTTTTCAGTCCTGTGTCCTATCTGTATGGTCATGTTGTGAGTCTTTGATGTGTGATTCTATTTGTCGTCGGGTTTCACCCGGTATTCAGTGAAAAATAAATAAAATATTATTTTTTATGAGGATTTAATTATTAATCTAATATGAAAATAAATTTGTAATTAATAAACTATTTGTAAATAAATTTGGTGCGTGTGTGTTGTCAAGATATTCTATTTTTTTTAATGTAAATCTTTTAATTACACCATTGATGAGTTGTCTTGGATAGTGAATCCAAAATTAGATTGAATATTGTTGTTAGTGGGAAGGAAATAAATGTAATCAATTTTCTGAAGAGAGTGGATGTGGGTAACATTGGGGAGTTATTGCATTTAAGTTATTTTACTTACTATTTTTGAGGCCATGGGGATCGGTATATGCTCTTGTCATTGCATTACCAAGGAGGAGGAAGGGGGCTCCGGTTGGAAATTTCAGAGAAAGGAAAAGATAGAACTTGTGGGAAATTTGATTTTTGGGTTTTGGAACGAGATTTATTGAGCAAGTTTGAGGATAACGCTAATTGGGGCTACAAAGGATTAATTCTTCCTATGTAAATTTTACCAAGTATATTGCTGAGTATATTATCTAAAATTTATTTTGTAAAGGAATGTCATAAAATGTGCAATAAGGGTTTTATGTGTGTTTAATGTCGCTTATCTATGAAATTTGTTTTAAATCATTTCCAAAATTTCATTATAACTTGTGCATGACAATAGGATTGAAATGTGATTTTATTTACAAATTGCTTGAACTGTATTGTTTGTTGCTTCTCTGAAACCTATTGATTTCTTGCTATCAACTATTATCTTTCCCTCAAAACAATTCCATAAACTCTATTAATCCTGCATGTTGCCGTGTGAAATATGGTTATCTGTAAAGTTAATGATTTCATTAAATCATTCATATATCTTAGTGGACGTTTCAAAATATAAGTACCTATATTATTAGAGGGCATTGAGTTAAATAGAGAAATTTCTTAATGAAAGAATTTATTCCTATATGGGTGTTGATCTTAGGAGTTTTAATGTAAATATGTGATAGATTTTATGGTAATAAATCTGCATCAAATCGTATCCTTATGCCATCGACTCTTTCACTTAATAGAATAATTTGCCATTAATCATTTCATTTAGGCACCATTTAGGATATAATAATAATCTGATTTAGATGTATAAGGCACTATTTTAGGTTTAATGTTAAGATGTTTTAGATCATTCCTATATGTGCCACTCTTAGTTTTAAAGTTCTCAATGATAAGTTAGATTTGTTTAGTTTCTTTTGCAAGGAAACAAGCCATATGGGTATGTTTTTAACTATTTAATCTACAACTGTATGACAATGAACCATACTAGAGTTCATTGTTATAACTACATTATTTTCCCTACGGCGTTAATAAAACTAGGGGTTTTTAGAAATTAATCTATTTATTGTCTTGTTCATGGGCAATGATTTAGCCATTAAGTAGATTTGGTTGTATATGTGGTAGTAAAATGACTTGAATGTATATACATAATTAAATATACTTAGCTGAGTAATAATTATTTTTCCTCCTCTTCCATGGCATCAAGTAAATGTCTTGAGTCTATAAATACCTTGCCACTTTCACCTTCCAACCTTGCATGAATCTTCATTGTCTATTGATGTGATCTATCTCCATTATGAAAAAACGTGTATTAAGAAACCATAGCTCATCTCAAAAGATTTTGATCATTCTCAAAATAAATTCTCACAAGATGGTACTATTTTGGCTAACAAGATTCAAGTTAGTGATAGAAAACCCAAGTACCAGCTCTAAAGAATTTTCAACAAACCCATTTTGCAAATATCCTACAATCTTTGTATTAGAATGCATAGAACCTGCTGTTTCACATCTTGAAAACTCTAATAAGTTAAATTAATCTGTATGTTTCGCATTATCATTGCATTACATGATGATTCTGTTAAGTAGATTGTGTGCCTCTCCATGCTTCCACTTTGTGGTTGTTTTTGCTTGAATTTTTTTTCAAAGCCTTTAAACCAGTATTTTGCAATCATGGATTCCTGAGAGACCACATTCCTGTATGGCATTATATCAAGAAGTACATGTGCTAACTCTATGCTTCCATAATTTTAACTATCTCACCTTTTATGTTGTGCTAGATGCCTTTATCATAAGTATTTCATTTATGGAAGAAATATGTTGTTTGTGTTATCTTTATATAATAAAAAAAATAGAATGTATGTGTTAGATTTCATTAATTTTAGTTAGGAGTTAGATTGACATATACTTTCTTTTTATAATAGATTTATTTTGGCAATAAGCTTTCATATGATATTATTTGTGGGAAATATGCTTAGAATGTCATAATATCTACCTTATTTCTATTTTTGGGTGGAAGTTAATTTAGTAATATAGACATATTCAATATCTTTAAAATCTCTTATAAATATAGATTGGATGTTGAGGTAAATTAATAAAATGAGTTTTTAAATTTTAGAAATTTTATGGATGTTAAAATAAATATACATTAGTTTATCTTTTCTTTATAAAATCCTTCCATTAATGTTTGTAGAATCAATGTTGGATTTAGAAAATAAAGTTAATTATGAAATAAGATTTATGCAATTATGAAGCTTTGTATAGACAATTGTATTATGAAATATAATTTAGGTAGAAAGTTTACATTATTTATTTTATCTTTATTATTTGTTATGAGAAGTGGCATTGGAATAGAAATGTTCTTTTCGTAGAAACTAAATCCTCACTAGTTAAGAATCAAATCAGCTTTATAATTATTCTCTTTGATTTGTTGATATTTTAGATCATTTTAGTAAGTAAAGAAAGATATTTAAAGAATATACCATGTTTGTTCAAATAGAAAGATTCTATCCAATAAATATATGAATTTATTTGTAAAAGAAATTATTTTAGATAGGAAGAATATTCTTACATATGTAAATGGATTTAATTTGTAGTAAGAATATGTTTTGATAAAGAATATTTTTAGTTGATATTTGGAAAAAGTTATAGATGTCCATGTTTTCTTCTTGTATTGAAATAAACTTGTATCTAAAATAAAATAGTGATGTCTTCTTATTTACATTTATCCTTAGTGCAATTGATCTAATAGAAAAAATAGCATGTGTGAATGATTTTAGTAGGATTATATTATATTTATTCATTGTTAAATTATTCTTTTACCTAAACCTTTCTAATTACTTTTCATAGAATTTAAGCTTAATAAATGTTAGATTTAAGATTAACATGATTTTAACAAAATACTTAGAATTAGAAGAGAAACTTTGTTGGTTAGTAAAATAGATGATGCAATGTATAGCTTTGTTATTAGGTAATTAGTATTAGTAAAAGAAAAGTATTTTAGAAATGTAGGTAAATTTGTATAATAAATTTCTATAATGATTATATGTCTTACTTGTGCAAGAAAATAAAGAATAAGATTATTGTTGAAATTATTCCATTCTTGTTATTGAGAGTGTGTTTTTCAGCTACTAGATAGTGGTTTGAAATTATTTAGTTATTATCTATAGATTTAAAAATAGTTAAGTGCAAATATATTAATTTATGTTACTATTTCATGAATAATAGCTTGATATGAAAAAAAAACTAAAAAAGAAAGTTTTGCTTAGTTGAAAGAGTTTTAAGATTTTGTTTACTCAAAATTGTTGTGCATTTGAAAGTGAACGTCGATGTGGGACCCTTGTGTTACAGTGGTGTCTAGTGTCCATATCTTTGGGAAAGTTGATTCCAGAGGCCAGGGGGGATAGTCATGGGTATGACCCTAGTGATTATGTAATCTTGCTAACGGTTGTATATGCATTTGGTTTTATGTAATGTTTACTTTCCTCTATTTTTGGTTCTTGTGGTTGTGACGGCTGAGCAAGATGACCCATGCCTTGCTCAATGTACCTATTCTTGTGGTTTTGTTGATGTCATGTTTGTGATGTGGGCGTAGGGTTCTTGAATATTGTGGTTCATTGTTGTTTTGAGAATGGGGTAAAATATTGTGTTGGTTTATGTGATTGAGCAAGACGACCCATGCCTTGCTCTGGATACTTTTTGTTGAGATTTGTATGCAAGAAAGTAAATGCCTTGCATAGTATACGGATACTTGTCGTTATGTTTGGCTTGATGGATAGGGTCTTCTAGATGCATGTGGGAAAGTGGCTTCTAATGTGGAGCCAGTGCCCAAAGTGGCTGCCAGGATAACCCATTGGAAGTTATTAATCCAGTGATAACTTAATAATAAATTTGGAGGGTTGGGGGGGATTTCACATTAATCAAGATAAAGTATGCCTCACTCATGGCTCAAGTGCTCATTTAGTCTTGAGATGAGATGAGAAGGCCGTGGTTGGCAAAATCAACTTCCTTGTCCTCACAAAAGGAATGTTGGTTCTGTATGTGTCACCCTATGGGGCTAGTGCCTAGAGAGAGGCTGCCAGGATAACCATAGATGGGGGCCAGTTTCTAGAGAGAGATAGCCTTGATAACCCATGCTAGGACCATGCAATGACACTCTTCCCTACTGCAGTCTAGTATTCCCTCTTGTTGTTCATCTCTATGTTGTATGACTACCTCTAGAAGTTCTGTTAAGTGTGGAAGTGATGTTTTGATGCTTATAATGTCTTATTGGATAGTGTTGTACTTGAGTAGTCCTTTATCTTCTTGTCTGGTTATTGCTACGGAACCTTATGTTATCTCCTAGCTCGAGGGGTGGACCTCAGGGTTCCACATGGTCGGGTGGAAAAGATTAATCCATTGGTTTTCTTGGCATCATGGTTCATATTCGTGGCAAAGGTGACTTTCCGGTTCTAGATCTGTATGGCATTCAAAGATTTGTACTATGCTTCTAGAATTGTATAGTCCTGACTTATATTGTAATTTGATATAATCAATCAAGAAGTCTTGTAATCATGTAAACCTGTGTTTGATCTCATTTGTACTTGCACTTACCTTGTAAATTGAAAGGTGTAATCTTCTTATGATGTATCAAAATTGCATATGGGCATGTGTGATGTATTATGTTGTTAATGATCTTTGTTTATAATTATTTGATGCAGTTATGTTCCCTAGAGATGTAGTGTTACCTTATCTAGTGATTAATGGAAATAATTAGTTTTTTTTTTTTAAATATTCCATATTTTATTTCCAATTAGCCTAACTCTCTAGGGTTGCATGACGAGGCATCACAATAGATTTGAAATGTTTGCCTAAAATATTAAAATGTAATAATATTGAATACTATTACAATTTAAAATGCATTAAAATATTGTAAGTTTGAAGAATAATTACATAATATAATAACAATAACATATTCATATTTACATCACTACATTTATCTTAGTCACTTAATTTTTTATTTAAATAATAATAGTAAGTACTTTTAGAGAACATGATTTTAATTATTTTAATTAATCTAATATTGTGGTTTAGTAATAATTTTGGGTGCATTCATTATTTAATAAAAGTATGTGGTTCATCTCCATTTAATTAGACATCAATGGTTAAGATCAAATGAATAGTTAAGAAATATTTTAGTGAAATTAGGTTATGTATGTGTAGAACCCTGAAGTATAGTTATAAAACAAATTTAAACCCTAATAATTTTTTTATAAAATAATTGTGAAAAGAAATCAATAAATAAAAATATGCATGCTTTGTAAAGAAAATTTGTAATGTTATTTTATTTTATGAAATTAGGTTATTTTTGGAATTTTATTTTGGGGATTTCAATTTTATTACTCAATAGTTAAAAATCTAGTGTGATGGAAAATATTTAAATGAAGTGATGCCATGTTCCTAAATATAGTTAGTAAAATCTTAAAAATATAAAGCACTTCCTTATCGTATACTTTTCGCTTTTTTATTTGATTTGATAAAACCCTAATAATATATATATATATATATATATATATATATTTGATGGGTAAAAGGCTGGAGCTATTAATATATTAAATCAGTAAAGTTTCAAAAGTACAACTTTGTTTAGTGTGGGCACCGGTAGGAAAGAACAGAGTGATGAAATCCTCCGGTCTAGCTCAGGACTTATGCAGTCTAGTACATAATGTCTATTTAATATCTTGTACGGGACAATGCCCTATAAGGATAAATCCTTTCTTACAATATTTCTGAGATACAAATATAGTCCTTGCCCTTATCATGGGCCATTCTTCTGTTATATCCTTGTTGTTTGTCTTTTTGGTCCTTCGACCCATGGGACGCCTTCTGGGGCATCTATCATTAGATCAACTATCTTTTATTAATGTGGGAGAGCTTCTTCTATTTTACTCAATTCAGTGTACCTGCATTACCTGAAAAACACAAGGACACCCTTCCAAATCTTTTTCTCATGTTAGCCATAAAGGAAGTAAATATTTATTCATTTTCTTGCATAAACTTGTTAGAGTTCTTCTTCAATCTGCCTGAAAGGATTGAATCATTATTAGAATACTTACAATTTCCATGCTTATCAGAAGTGTCAACATATACTTATCTCAATGATAATATCGAATCAGGCTGAGAGGGGGAGATCCCCAGATTATTAACTAAGAAAATATTTATACAAACATATATATATATATATATATATACATGCATATATATCTATATGTGTGCATATGTGTGTGACCAAAAGAATTCTATTAAATAATAATATTACTCCATGTAAGTTTCAACTAGAACTGAATCACTTAATCCCGTCATAGAGAATATGTTGCCTGTCAAATCATACCAATTATTGAGCTCTAATGAGCTGACATGAGAACGGAGTAGGCCAAAGATATACTCGAGACCTCATTATTACATTTTAAGTTTCCTACCAACTCACATGTAAATTCTAAAGCTCTAGTTATTTCAAACCCTCTTTACCGAGACAATCTGCTTCAAGTAGAACATCATTATAATTCATTTAAGGAGATCTAATCATACCTCTATCTTATCCTTCTTGGGTACTAAGCCCAACGCAGGAATGAGGATCATCATGCAAGATTTGAATAATAAAATGCATATTGAGATGCATCGAAATCGCTTAAACACTATACATACATACATACATACATACATACATACATACATACATACATACATACATACATACATACATACATACATACATACATACATACATACATACATACATACATACATACATACATACATACATACATACATACATATATATATATATATATATATATATATAAGAGAATAGATAGGTGGCACCTTTGAAGCATGTTATCAAGGGAGGAAATCGAGCTCAATAAGACATGATTAATACTACATACTGCACTTAATGCTATTCACTGGGTGAAGCTAATCAAGAAAGTTCTCATTTTTATAGGATACAACACTCAAGTTTCCTCTTCCATCATTTTCGATGCCATTTCAATTTTTAGGTATCTTTACAGCGGAAGCCATCAATTGTGGAGGGATGGAGACCCCTCTGAGGTTGGTTAGTTCCAAATGCCAAATGGCCTTTCTTGGACCTATAACTTTGCTTCGTTTACAGCGTATCCTACGCCGATCTGATGAATTGATGGTTGGAGCCATTAGAATGATTGTTGGAAGAAAGTTTATGAGGGAGGCTGAAAGGTATCGAGTTGATACCGACATCACTTCTAGGGTGCTAGCAATGTTGCTAGAGATGGAGATTGACAAAGGAATGATGGAGCAGATGATGAGGGGATTGTTTTACCCTAAACACTTAGGGGGTTTGGAGGTAACCTTGGAAGATACAAGTATAGGCATTGGAATACCGCGACCAAGGTATATGACCTCTTTAGATGATCCTGATGCTATTCTAAAGCTCTATCCTTTCATTTTGGATCTCAAAGGGCTAGACCTCATGATGGTCAAAGAGAAGGCACTGATTATAGTAGGATTCATCCAAAGAGTCCTAGGTTTGGTGGTGGAAGATGGGTTTGAATGGGTAGCTACTTTTAACCTTCAATTACTCAAATATGACCAAGAATAAGTCAAAGAAAAAGCTTGAATTTTGTTATCTTAATGTAAGTTAGTGTGCAGTAGGCTTATTAGAAGCTTCACAATAGCTACCCTTTGAATATAGAATCAGAAAGTAGTCCCTGTGTGGTCAAGAAAATATACTCAATGTAGATATTATGATTAGACCCTGTGATGTCCCAGAATCTAACTCTGTTGTAAGCAAATTCTGACATACTTTTATTATAAATATAGCCAGTTACTTAAATCCTAGATTCTAAGTGAATTTAATGGTTTGGAATGAATCTATGACACTGGTTAAAGGTACCGACCTTATTGGCATAAGGAGAGGAATATATATTATATATTATATATATATATAAGAAAAATGTATGTAAAAACGTTTGTATATAGAGAGATAAAATTAATCAGATCTTCTCCAATGTTTTAGATAGGATTTAAGATTGCTTCATTAGAACTATATTTAGTAGAAAGGCAAATGCCATCAACACCTTTGTTAGCCAGGGAATCAGCTTTACTATTACCTTCTCTGAAGATGTGATTAAATGTGCACTTTCTAAAAGAAGTAGTGATGTCAAGGGCATTAGCCAAGAGGGAATTTAGTCTATAGTTAGGCATGCTCCCCTTTCATAAGGTGTTAATAATAATCACAGAATCTCTGACCCCTAATTTTTCAATTTCCATATCTTTACAAATTCTTAGTCCTTCAATCAGAGCAATTAATTCTACTATGTTATTTATTGCTTCTCCTAGAGGTTTGGCTAAAGTTGTAATTTCTCTCATTTTTGAATCCTGGATTACACAGCCTATACCTATAACTCCCGGGTTACCCCTAGAAGCCCCATCAAAATTTAGCTTGAACCAACCTTTTTTAGGAGGTTGCCACTTACATTCCTGTCTCTTATTGGTGGTATTGTGGTTACCTGGTCACACATAGGAAGGCAGTTTTAGTCCTACCCATTTACCGCGCATCTTTTCATCCTAGTGGGTCATTGTGATTTCTTTTTTGGAATTATTTAGAACCCTAGTGTTGATAGTTTCTATAATAATAGATTCAATCTTAATAATTAGCTGCTAAAAAGTCATTTTCCTATCTTTAAAGATTCTTCTATTTCTTTCTTTCCATAGTTCCCATAACATGAAAGAAGGGGTAATTATCCATGACATATGATAAATGCTTTGTTTATGAGTGTTAGGATAGCATTGGAATAGGTTTAGAATGTTATTAGGAAGGGCAGTAATCCAACCCAATTTGTTGCTTAGCCAGTTCCAACATTTATTAGAAAATTAATAGTTGAGTAGGATATGGTCTGCTATTTCTTGATCCTTTTCACAAAGGGAGCATCTGCTAGGCCCCTCATATCCCATCTTAGTGAACCTATATGTAGTTAGAATTTTCTTCTGTAGGGCCATCCATGCAAACATCCCAGCTTTTGGGAGATAGTTCTTATCCCAGCAGAGTCTCAGCGGTATCTCTATTTTTGGTCTGAGCTACTGTTTGATTAAAATTTTATATCCATCCTTTGTTTTATATTTTCCTAATTTAGCGCCATCCCAGACTAATCTATTTGTATCTCCTTTAAGGGATACCTTCCTTTTTTGTGGATGTCAAGTAGTTTCTTTTTTTCAGTATCTGGGATGTTCATATTTTCCAATGATTTCCATTTCCATCCTAGATTCTCACCATGATTGGGGATTTCTATGTAATCTTTTTCATGTTTCCCCCATTGGGATTCTAGGATTCTTTTGGTGTTTTCTAAGTTATCAAAGCTACTTATCATCTCAAACCCCCCATGAGTCATCCCAAAAAAGTGCTTGATTGTCATCACCAAGACTCCATGTTAGTTTGTCCATTATGAGCTTTCTGCAATCCATCATAAAATCCCAAAGGCGGGAACCTTTAGGGGGATTGGCCATTCTAAACAGGAAGGCCGGTTCCTCACCTCTAAGATATTTGTTTCTAAGGATTTTTACCCACTTTAGATTAGGCTGCTAGTACATTTTCCATATAAGTTTAGCTCCTAATGCTTTACTCTGTTCCTTGATGTTTTTCAAACCCAAGCCACCTTCCTCTTTTGGTCTACAAATCTTGTCCCAAGCTACAAGTGCCATTTTCTTCTTATCCTTTGTACCTTGCCATAATAATGTTCTTAGGGTTTTGTTGATTTCTTCACGTTTTTTGACTGGAAGATTCATACAAGATAATTGATATATTGGGATAGATGAGAGAACCGATTTTAACATTGTTACTTTACAGACTGAAGATAGAGATTTACCTTTCCATGATTCTGCTTTATTCCTAATCTTAGAAGTGATATGGTCCTAGAGATCTTTAGTCTTATTTCTTTTATCCAATGGTATGCCTAAATATTTACATGGCATTACCCCTCTTTTAAAAGATAAAATTCTGCAAATTTCCCTTTCTGTATCAGGGCTTGTGTTGAAGAAAAAAATTGCTGATTTATCAGTATTAACCTCATGTCTAGAGGCCCTACAGTAGGAGTCCAGGATTTCTTTGAAAGCCTTAGCTTCTTCGATGCAACCCTTACCATAGAGCATAGTATCATCTACAAACTGTTGATGAGTTGTAGGTTCTACACCAGAAGTGATTTTGATTCCTTGAATCTTTCCTTCTTCCCTAGATTTGGTAATCATCCTCCCTAAAAAATCTGCCATTATAATAAAGAGAAAAGGGGAGATAGGGTCACCTTGTCTCAATCCTCTTGATATGCTAAAAAAACTTTCTGGGGTCCCATCGATTAAGACTAAGATCTTAGGATTAGAAATACATTCATAAATGAGGTTTATCCATTGTTTAGCAAATCCAAATGCCTCTAATGTTTTGCAAAGGAAATGCCAGTCAACCTTGTCATAGGCTTTACTAATATCTAATTAATTAGCATACTAGGTTTTTTATTGTGCTGTATGGTGTGAATGGCTTCTTAGGTTGTAATAACTCCATCATATATAGATCTTCCTGGAACAAACCCCATTTGTTCATCACTTATAATGTCTGGTAGAATTGTCTGAATTCTATTAGCTAGGGTTTTAGTGAGTATTTTATATATAGTGTTACAGAGAGAAATAGGCTGTAGATCCCCTAAGCTTTTTAGCTTCTCTTTTTTTGGGATAAGTGTGAGAAAAGTATTATTTACCTCTTTTAGAAGGCTACCCAAATTTCTTACCCCTTCTAATGCTTCGACCACTTCGTCCCCTATGAAGTCCCAACATTTTTGAAAGAAGAAGGCTGGAAAGCCATCTGGTTCTGGTGCTTTATCTGGTTGCATTTGAGAGATTGCTAGTTCAATCTCAGTCTTGGTAAATTTTTCATTGAGAGCTTTGTTTTGATCCTCTGAGATAATCCTTGGAATATCTTGTAGTATGGCTTGTTGATGGAACCAATTGGATCCCTCCTGATTGTTAAGAATGTTTTCAAAATACCTAATTGTTTCACATGCAATTTGTTGAGGTTCTTCGATCCAGACATTGTTCACACCTTTAATTTTAAAAATTCTATTTACATTTTTGCGTACTTTGGTGCTGTTATGAAAGAACTTAGTGTTCTTATCTCTAGCTTCAAGCCAGGTTTCTTTGGACTTTTGATGCCAAAATATTTCCTCTTTGGCTAGGATATCTTCATATTTAGTTTTCAGCTATTTTTCTTTTAAATATGATTTTGCATCCATGCCTTTAGCAATAACACTTCTGTTGAGGTTTTCAAGTTCCTCTTCTAACTTAATTTTGATCTCAAAGATATTACGAAAGTTATATTTGTTCCAACTAAGAAGCTTACATTTTATAGTTTTCAATTTGGATACTAAATAAAAAAACTTAGAACCATATACTCTAGTTTCCTTCCATCGTTGCTCAATTAAGGTTATAAGGTTATTATCTTAGAACCACATTTGTTCAAATTTAAAGGGGCACCGTTTGGGTTGGCAGTCTTCTAAGATACATAACTGGAGTGGGTAATGATCACAGCTTGAGTATGGCAAGATCTCAGCCATCAGAATATAAGAGATTTGAGCCCAATTACCCCTAAACAGGAATATGTCAAGTTTTTCTGCAATATTACTAAAGCCCATTCTTCTATTGTTCCATGTGAATCCTTCTTGTATAGTTTTGATTTCCAATAAATTATTCTTCTAAACCCAGTCTTTAAAGTCATTCACTGCTGTGGATAGCCTTGCAGAGCCTCCCAACTTTTCCTTAGGGTCTAGGATCGCATTGAAGTCTCCACCCAAAATACATACCTGATCTTGTAAAGTTCCCATGAATTGTTCTATTTCTTTCCAAACTGATCTCTTATCCTAGTTCTGGGAAGGACCATATATGTTAAAAAGAATAAAGTGTAGATTGCTTCTGATACTTTTGACATACCCACTCTTCCAGTTCTTCTTACAACTTATTACTGAAAATGAAACCACTCTAGGGTCCCAGATTACCCCTAGGCCTCCCGAAGCTCCCTCAGCTAGAACTCCAGCTAGCTCCCATATTCCTAACTTCTTGTTTAGAGTGTCAACCTCTTCTTTATTGAGTTTAGTTTCTTGGATCATTAGTATATCTGGTTTTGTGTTGGTTATACAGCGTTTTAAGATTCGCTATTTGTTAGGGGCATTGAGACCCCTAACATTCTAGGTGTTGACTCTCATGGCACCAAGGGAAGATTGTGGTGATCTTAGTTTGATCAATCGCCTCACCTACTTTCTCTCTTAGTTCCAATAGTAATTTCCTACCCCTTTTTTTATTACTTTTGGCACAATTTGGGGTATCCTTATTGAAATCGGTTATAGCAATTCCTAGCCAAAGATCTGCTTCCTCCAACTCTCTATCTCCCAGATCTTTTAGGTCCTCTTCGTTACTATCTTGCCTTTTCTCCCGATCTTCAAGTTCCAGGATCTTGGTGATCAGCTTTTCCTTTTCTCTGTTAGCTTCCTCAATTACCACTTCCTCAATTGCCTTACCAAGGATCTCATTACAGATCTCTTGTAGATCCATATGGCTGATCTTATTTGTGGGTACCTTTTGATTCCTAGATTCTTTATGTTTTACCTCTAGTTCATATGTGTTTGGGACCCAGTCTAGGGTCTCTAATACCTCTTGATCTGTACTTTTTTCCATTGCTGGGGGGTTGTTATTTCTGATGTCTTCTAAAGGAACTTCCCCCTCCTCAAGTTCCATCCTTTATTTGCCTATCAGTGGTTCATAAATCAGCTTTGAAGGCTTAATCGCTACGGGTGTTTCTTTGCCTGAGCTTTCCTATGCATGGTTCATATTCTGTAGAGTAAGATCATTACTATGATTCTGAGTGTTTCCTTTAATATTTTGGGTAGATTTAGGGCATTTCTTGGGTTGAGATGATACCATACTCGGGTTCTAATTTTGTCTAGACAAATCCTTTCTACCACTGAGGTGCTTCTTAAGGGATGGAAAGCTAGTCCTCTGATATTCCACAATAAATCTACCTTTATTATCATTGAATCTGATGTTAACACCCGAAGACTGGGGATTGGAATTCTTTTTAGTAGGTATTTTTGGAACTCTATTGATAATATTATTGTGGGTAGGTCCATGGTGAAATACTGGCTTGATACAATAATTATTCAAATTAGTCTTTAATTCTTATATCCATCTTTACTAACAGAATAACATCTGAATGAGATAAGAATTCCTTCTCCATTCCTATGATTTCTCCCAGATGATTACCAATCTCCCTTAAGATTTCACTATGGATAAGCTCGACTGAGAGATTAGGTAATTTGACACATCTAGCTAATTTAAGTTTCAGTTTACTGGGGTCAAAATTTGGTATCCAATCTAGATATTCAAAATTATTCCCTTTATAAAACAAGCTTCTACTATTTAATATTTCTTTTTTTAGGTCTGCACTTTTGCAATCAATGAATATCAAATCTTTAGATGTGATAGTAATACTTACCTGTTCCTTGTAGAGAGTTTGGACCCAATCCATGATTTCCTTCGTAGGCTGCCCTATCCCATACCATCGGACAAAGAATCTGTGGGTTCTACAATGATTCCCCAAACCATCTGTGTAAATATTGCTAATATTTATCGATGCTTTCTTTTCCATGGCCTTAGATTTTTGATATTGCATTGAACTCTTTTGCAGCCCTGACTGAGGGGGTCTAGGGTTTGCCTGCTCTCTGATTGCTACCTAGTCGTTGCCCATCCTAGGAGTATTAGAAGCCATGTTTCTGAGTTTAGGGTTTTTAGAGATTGGCCATTGGTGGGGCGCTCTGCAATTCGACATACTGTTTGTATAGGGATTTTCCTTCAAATGAATGTTCCTGGGGGATGGTTTTGAAAAACCCTCCACATTTCTTTGCCTTGGAAGGGAAGGGCAGGAGACAACAGGGGGTTGTCGAGAGTTAAGGCATCTTTCCTAGCCTAATGCAGTACAATTTGCTCCAGATGCAAATGTAGGGGTTGCCAAGGTAATTGGGATAGCCGCCCAAATCCCTGAAACTCTAGCTTGGGTAGTTTCTCTTAATGCAGCCTCTACCCTTACTCCCCTCTGTAATTTCCTACTCTTCACCATTTGCCAACCTGGTTCCTCAAGATGTTGCGGAGGGGGAGCCCAGCCCCCATGAAAAACCTTCTCCTTCTACTACTTAGAACTGCAAGGGTGCTCTGCCCTAGTTTCATTCTTGGCCTTTTTGTTAATGCTACTGTGTCACATGAAACCTACCTTTTTTGCATTTTTTAAATTAAAAAAAATTCTTACCAACATACTTTTAAAAAAATTAGTTATAAAATATTATTAAACATAAATAAAATAATATATTAATTGCCACTCCCTTTCCATAAGGCAATATTACTACCATTATTGTAATGGATGTGCATTAATCACCTTTATCATGTAAATGTTTTCTGCTAATTAGATTAAAGAAAAATAATTTTCAATTTGTTATAATATTTGCATCTATACAATAGCAATAGCTTAATATTTTTTAAATAGAAAAACTATTTCAGTTCTCATTGGTTGCAAAAAGAATCATTAATAACTAGTTAAGAACATGCCTACTTATAGTTTCCTTGACACAAGCTCATTACTTGTTTTACCGCATGAGAAAATTTTAAATTTTCAAAGCATTATAATGTTCACATACAAAAGACTATCGGCTTAGGATTTGTTAATTGAAGCATTCAAAAACCCTAAAGATTTAAATGTCAAGATTAAAACAAAAACCAAGGCCATCAAATATTAAAGTTTGATATTTTAAAATAAACAACACAAAGTAACAACCCATGGATTGAAGATTTAATGATCAAGAAACTGTTGAGCCAATGAAGTAAATAACAACTACTGCACCAACCCAAATCAATTGAAAAACTTGCACGAGAACAAGGGAATAGATAAAATCTAATTTAATATACTATGAACTATAACAATTTTAAAAAAATTCAAATTTTTTCGCAACACCTACAAATGGAGATATCTACATAAATGTACCAAAACCTACATAACTCGGTAGATTTTCCTCGTCATAATTTTGATTTCAGAAATGTAGGGTATTTATAAAATTTTGGAGTAAAAGCGATTTGGCATCTACATAAATGTACCAAAACCTACATAACTCGGTAGATTTTCCTCGTCATAATTTTGATTTCAAAAATGTAGGGTATTTATAAATTTTTGGAGTAAAAGTAATTTGGGTAGTTGAAGGGTAATAGTTAGGTGAACTGCACCAGTTTTTAATATTTTCAATTTGTTACGAATAGGTTTTGATTGTAAATAATAAATTAAATTCGTTAATTTCAATTTAATATTTACACTGCAAAGATTTAATTAAATACAAGAAAAGTAACAAAATAGTGTTTAAACTCTTGTCACTATTGTTTTATACAAAAATTATTAGGGTGTATATTTAGTATAATAAGAAGTTGTTTCCTATGTATTAAAAATTCAATGTTCATATTTTGACTTAAAATTTAAATATAAATTTTCAAAATTAAATATTAAATATTTAAATACTATAATAATAATAATGATTAAAGAATTAATTAATGTAATAATACTAATATTTTTATAATTTAAAATATTGTAGGTTTGAAGAATGAAATAAAAAATGTAATTAAATTCATGATATTGTAGATTTTAAAGTTTTGACTAAATAAAATTGAAATCGAAAGTTTTTTACTTTTGAATAAATAAAATTGAAATCCCTAAAATAATCTAATTACATAAAATAAAATGTGTAGAAACCTATACTAAATTAAAACTAAATTACTTTTAGCTAATGAAGCAAAAAATTAATCGCCATCATTTAGGCATGACTTAACTAGTGGGAGACAAAATTTGTGTTCATAATTTGTTTACTTGCTATGTGCTCACCTCAAACCAAAATTCTCTCCGCATTTATAGTTTTTTATTGCACTCTCCTGACAATCTGACAATCCGCAAAGAAGAGTTCATTTTTTTTAGCCAATGACAATACAGATAAATTATTTCTAAATAATTTTTTGTTAAAAATATAGGAAAAGTACAAATTTAAATCAAATTTGTCTGACAAGAAAAATAATCTTATCTTTTGATTGGTTTACAATATCATGAAAATTATTTTTCCATGTTATTACATTTTTTATTTTATTCTCCAAACATACCATATTTTAATGCATTTTAAATTATCATAGTATTAATATTATTTCATTTTAATATGTTAAGTAGACATTTCAAATCTCTATACAAGGGCCAGGACTCTCCACATAATACAAATATGCAGGCTTTGTAAAGTTTATTTTTATAGTTAAGGAAATATTTGTATTATTTAATAGGCTTTGTAAAGTTACTTTTATAGCTAAATAAATATTTTAGTGCTATTTTATTTTTACCAAATTAAGTTATTTTTGAGATTTCAATTTTATTTACCTAAGACATTTCAAAACGAGTTCAATAAATTTTTATAAATTTAGTTTTCATTACAAATTTGAAATGATAAACAATTCTTTATCTTTAGAAAAAAATTATTACCAAACCACAATATTAGATTAATTAAAATAATTAAAATCATATGTTATTGTTATTATATTGTGTAATTATTCTTCAAACTTACAATATTTTAATCCATTTTAAACTGTAATAGTATTCAATATTATTATTATTACATTTTAATATCATAGGGAGATATTTCAAATATCTCCACATCCAACTAGGGTTAGGGTTCTACACATTTTATTTTATGAAATTAGATTATTTTTGAGATTTCAATTTTATTTAATAGAGTTAAAAATCTAGGATTTCAATCAAAAGTTAAAAATCTATAGTATCACAAAAAATATTTTGCCATGTTATTACATTTTTATATTATTCTTCAAACTTACAATGCATTTTGTAGTGCCCCTCATCTCGTCGTCCATCAGATTGATATTTGCTTAAACTTTTTAGTGTCCTAGACCGTAGATGATGAATCTCTTGTTATCTTGTTACTTCATTGTGAACCTAATTGTTATGACAACAGATGTTGATGATGGATTATGTCATTTTATGCTTTACAATTTGATAAATGAACTGATGTTTAGATGCTTTGATGTTATTCATTATATGGGATTGGAAGTTAGTTGATCATTTTATGTTGTAGACTAGCAATCTGTTACATTGTTCAATATAGTTGATTGTTATTCATAAACGTGAATGGAACAGTGTCGTACTACTCATTCTCGAGTACCCTACCCCACTGCAATTTCCATTCACGATAGGACTGCATGTGATGTATATGTATATTTTGTTACGGTTAACTGTGCGTTGCTGCAGGATGCAGGTACTAGGCATCGACTCCACCTGATTACAGGTCTGAGCGTGCCTTCGCCAATGGATTAGTTGGTTGGAGTTAACGTGAGGTCCCTGGTCAGTGTTCCTTCGTCGTCAGTTTACCCTTGTGGTTATTGGTTGTCATTCGCCCATGTCTTACTGTCAGGTAATATTGTATCTTGGAGTCAAATCAAGTTCGAAGGTGTCTAAGTATGTGTGGTAATGTTGTGCTTTAATTAGAATTATTCTACGGAAAAGTATAAATGTTGTTAAATAGGCATAAAGTCGTTGTTGTCAATTTTAGCTATAAATAAATTATTATTTTAATAGAAGTGTTGTTGATAAATAAAGTTGTAAGAAGTTTGTATTATTCGATATAATATTATTTATAATAAATATTTAAATAAATAAATATATGTAATCATGCTTGTAAATTGTGATTCACAACTTGATTAATAAGATAAATTAAAGTATAGTACAAAATTATAGATTGTCGAAAAAGTACTATTCTATTAATAACAATAAATTGGGTCGGCTATAAAAAGATATATTAATAAAATAAAATAAATAATAAGTGGGGATCATTAAATTAAATAAAAATACATATTCTTTAAATGAGTTGTGCACGGGATCGCGTGCCAAGCCCTTGGAGAGGAGAGAGGCTGAGTTATAAAAGAGTTGTAGGGGCATCAAGGAGGGGAACACAGGTGCAAGGAAAGGAGCAGCTTGGAACTGCAGCAATTGAAGCAGACTCGTCGATTGGACATCACAGCCAGGTTCCTCTAATGCTCGATTTCTGCCTTTGATTCTGCATCTGTATATGCTGGGTTGATTGCTTCTTTATTTGCAAATGGAATGCTTGTGGTCGTATTGCTTCCTGCAGAATCCTTCTGTCCTTTCTGTGTTTACTCCTTTTCTAGGATGGAATCAGAGTAAAATCATGAATTCTTAGGAAACATCAATTTACCTTAGGTACTATAAAATTTATCACGGTTGTAGCTATTGATTTGTGTAACAACAGCAATACTTAGATCTCTGTTGTATGACATCATTGAATTTAAAAAAAAAAAAAACGTCTTGATCTGTCTTCAAACCCTAATTTGTCATAAGAGTATGTTCTCTTGAGCGGTGTTCCATCCGCCAACGGCAGCTTTAAGGCAGATGTTGCCCAGAAAATCCTTCGCCACAATGCCACGAATTCTTCAAGGTCAATTATTTGAAATTTCTTTTGTTTGGATACCCGTCCTTCACTCGTTCCATTAAAACCCTGTAATGCAAGTGTAATGTAGATTTATCATCGAGCCAATGAATAGGCAAATCCTTCTTAGGCCAGACGTAAGACAAGAGATAAGTAGTGTGAATTGAACACATAGGATGGACCGTCTTGGCAACAGCTAGTCGCACATCTATCAGTTTGCGAAATATGGTCCAAATGCAGAAGTAATTCGTAAAGGAAGGCTAACTGCAGAGCCTCCTAACTATAAGAGGTACAGTAGTCGCAGTCCTAGGCGGTCCAGCAAAAGGTTCAATGATGACTATAGATCTTGAGATTATAGGAGGCGAAGTAGGAGTCGTGATAGACACGACCATCACAGATATCATGAAAAAGAATGAGAATATCGTCGTCGAAGCCTGAGCCACAGTGTTAGCCCTCGTTGGAGTCTGAGTAGGAGTCGAAGTAGGGACACAAATGATGGCAGAAAGAAAAGGTCCCGAAGGTCATGGTATTTATGATATTTGATTCACAGGCTGATATTATTCTGCGGGGTTATGGTGGTTACAACACATGATGGGCTTTGTTCCTGCTCCCTTACATCTTCTCTCCGGTGAGAATCATGTCCTATTTGCAGTTATACTCCTGCCACATTTTACATATCGAAATTCACTCAATTAGAAATGCCACCGAGCTCGAGGTCTTCTTTATTAAGGGAAGGGTTTCACAGACTTAGATTGACTGAATGGTTTCTTTCTGTTTATGCAAAATGGTATTGTAGTAAACGAGTTCTTGGCCAGCAAATGGCAAAACGTTGGAAAACATTGGTGTTAAATTATTGTGCTCTCACGGACTGTTTTATTGAAAAATAATTTGAGAGCAATAAAGAAAAAGGCGATGGAAGAAGATCGGAGGAAAATATGTATGAATATGTATGGTGGGGGTAAGAGAGACCAGCAGATGGAGAAACAGTGCATATTTGTTTGCAGAGGATTTGCCCGGATTGTTTTCACGGTATTAAGCCCTTGAAATATTCGTCTTCTTTGGAGTATTGGAACAGCGTATTTGGCGAGCGGTTTTATGGAGGATCCTCTGATTCGAGGGCTCAGAAGGGGTGCGAATAGCTATTTGAGCGATTCGTGGAGATGATGGGTAGAATGTAATGATATTTGACAACAGGCTTGTAGGAAACCTCTGGTTTTAACACCTCTAAAGGATGCGGCAACTGTTGGAGACATACAGTAAAGGATTATTGTTGTTAGAGGATTTAGGAAGGCGTGCAGCGACTTTTTGTAGGAAGAACTTGAGCTTTGAACTTTCAAGTGTTGGTTGGCTAGTTATTATGCAAAAGGACTGCAAGGTGTTTGACAAACCGTTCAGAAAACCATGAGCTGTAGAGCAATTGCTTCTGATAACTATAGAATACCAGGGTGCAAATTCCTGCAGACAGTCGACTGGCGTATTACTTTCGGCTCTAGAGATATATATATTTAGTTTACGAAACATTCGCCCTTGTACTGTTAGTAATGCATTTAGTGAACCATGATCTATCGCTGCACCAGGAAATTTGAACTTGTTTTGAGTAAACTGCCAAGACCATCTCTTGAAACCATTGCTGTTACATAGAGTTCTTCCAGATTTGAGTTCAGTAGAACAAGGTTTGAAACTTTCTGTACCGTGTCCAGAGCCGCAAGGAGATCAACTTAGTAAAACAGCGAGTATTGGTCAGCAATCTGTGAATCTAGTTGCAAGCAAGATTAAACATGTAACCTTCTGCCAGATCATTAAAATTTGAAATGTTAATCTTACCTTTATGTTGGAAATCTGCACAACCGTAGAAAGAATCATTTTGGTTTGGAAATTGTTAGAAGTCAACTCCAGTTTGTCTTTTCCAGATTTTCACCGTCTTTTGTGATTATTGCTATTCGTTAGAAAATGAGCAAATGATGTACGTGGATACCGTCAACACAGTAAGTTTGCAAGTTTAGTAATCATAGCCGGAAGTCGTCAGACCGAATGCATATCAATGGTAAAACGGTCAATAGCAATTTTGAATCTGAGTAGTAAGTTATCCCAAGCTGTTCGCATAGGGCGCATTTACGATCATTCTCACCACAGATAAGATCAATTTCAGAAACATCTTCAAATCATCATAAAAGAATCCATTTGGTTGAGCTCATTAGAATGTCTGATAGACCATATGAAGGATAACAAACTTTTCGTGATTGAGTTTGCCTCGTGTGATTGCCGTTCAGTCGTAAGATATCTCTCCTAGCGTTATTATCCTTAATAGAATAAAGGTAATCGGATAAGATTGAAGGAAAGTTTATAAGATTGTATCTGGAATTAAGTGGTTCTTATATCAATTATTGTAATAATTTAGTTAATCAATTTATTTATCTTTTGAAGCAAAATAAAGATTAGTTAGAGAGTTAGTTGCAAGTGTTATAATATAATGTTGTTTTTAATTCAGAAGTTGTTTGCATTAAACTGGGAATGAATTGTAGTATTTTATCTCCTGAATCTGAAATGAATTGAATTGTATGAGTGTTGTTATGAGTCGGATTGAGGTTGTTCAAACTTGTATTCCAGAGGCTAAGTTGTCGTTAACTTGTGTATTGTTGTTTTTTTGTAATTACGATGTAATAGCGTTTATGTGTATCAAACAAAGTATGAAGTATAATGAGGTTCTGTCAAGGTTGAATGTTGTGTCTTGTAAAGTAATAATCTCAGGATGGAATATCAAACCACTTGTGATCTTATTGTGCTGTTTTGTCGTATGGAGAGACCTGAAATCTGTTAAAGGATAAAGTATTGTAATGATTAAAAGTGTTGGATAACAATTGATGTTATGATTCTATTTTGATGCAAGAGGGTTTATGCCTTGCAGTGTACATATACGTGTGTGGTTATAAGTCTTGCATGATGTTTTAAGGTTTACTAGGTGTTAGGAAGGAGAGTGGCTTTCAACGTGGGGCCAGCGCCCAAAGTGGCAGTCAGGATAACCCGTTGGAAGTAGATTAATCAAGTGATAACCTAAAATTAACTAGGGGGTTAAGGGTAGATTTCACATTAATAAGATTAATGGATTCCTCTCCCATGGCCTGTAGTGCTTGTTTAGACTAAGGATGGGTAGAGAAGGCCTGGTCGGCATGATTGACTTCCTTGTCCTCATGAAAGGAAGGTCGATTCCGCATGTGTCACCCTATGGGGCCGGCGCCTAGTGAGAGGCTGTCAGGATAACCATAGATGGGGGCCGGCGCCTAGTGAGAGGCTGTCAGGATAACCCATGTTAGGACCATGCGATGACACTCTCCCTACTACAACCTAGCATCCCTTGTTCGGTCTCTCCTCATTTGTTTTGTGTCGCCTCTGGAAGTGAAAGTTAAGTTAAGTTATGTTGTGTTGTATTGATATTGCCATGTGTTGTATTGGCGTTTGGTCGTCCTTTGTTCTTGTTTGTCCTTCGTCTACCTGACTGTCAGTGTTTGGGACCTCATGTTAACTCCTAGCTCGGGGGGTGGACCTTTGGGTTCCACATGGTCGGGTGGAAGAGCTATTTTATCCATTGGTTCTCTTGTCAGGATCTTATGCAGAAAAGGATTTGTTTCAGTTGTGCTTGTACCAGTTGATGAAGATGTATGTGTATAACCTTGTACCAGATTTGTGTAACAGAACATTTATTGTGTATGTAATTCTGATGTAGTTTACAAATGGTGATATCATGATGTACTCATGTGTAAGGAAAGCATATCTGTTGTGTACTTAATTATGTAGATGGTATTACATTATTTGAATCAGTTGTTCAATTATGCTTTGGATTGGATCAGTTGTTGATGTATGTTAAATTATGTTAGTTGATTTGTTAAGTGATGCAGCCTTGGACCCTTAGAGAATATGTTGTAATTAGTTATGTTATCGTTATTTAACCTTTTTTAAAAAAAAAATTTCCTGTTTCATATTGCAAAAGTGTGTATTCTTTAAGGCGTTCAAGGCGGGCGTTACACATTTTAAATTATAAAAGTATTAGTATTATTACATTTTAAGGAAATATTTGTGTTATTTAATAAGCTTTGTAAAATTTAGTTTTATAGTTAAGGAAATATTTTAGTCCTATTTTATTTTTACCAAATTAGATTATTTTTGAGATTTCAATTTTGTTTACCCAAGACATTTCAACACTCTTCAAAAATTAATTTTTCAATTATTGGAATGCAATTTGTCTATACAACCAATACCTAATCAACAAAAAAAATTACAACTAAACAAATACTATATACAAACAATAGCTAATCAACAAAAAAAATTACAACTAAACAAATACTATATACAACCAATAGCTAATCAACAAAAAAATTACAACTAAACAAATACTATAATAACAACACTACAAGGCAGGTACGGCCACCACATGGCACTTGTTACTTGTTGAAATATTTACAAGGAAGGTACTGGCCACTACGTGGCACTTGTTACTTATTGAAATTTAATTAAAATTAAATTACTTTTAGCTAACAAAGAAAAAAATTAATCACCATCCATTTAGGCATGACTTTAACTAGTGGAAGACAAAATTTGTGTTCATAATTTGTTTACTTTCCATGTGCTCCCCTCAAACCAAAATTCTCTCCGCATTTATAGTTTTTTGTTGCACTCTCTGACAATCCGACAATCTCCAGAGAAGAGGTCATTTTTTGTTCGACAAGAAAAATAATCCTATCTTTTAATTGGTTTGCAATCAATAGATTAATAACTAGATAAGTGCAATAGTACCAGCCTAGGCAGTACTAATAAAAAATAAAATCCTAGGGGTGAATATGAAGTAAAATAATAGAAACATATTAAATGAAATTAATTTAATATGTTAAATACTGTTTATGCAAATATTTTAACAAAAGTTGAAATATTTATATTAATATAATAATCATAATAATGTGATTATTTAATTTTGATTCATTGTATATATTATTTATAAATTTGATATTTTAAATATTAATCAAATAATATAATTAATTATATATTAATAATAGAATGTGTATTAAATTATTGATTATACAAATTACTAGAATTATCATTATAATATTTATATTAATATAATATTCATAATAATGTGATTATTTAATTTTCATTCATTGTATATATTATTTATAAATTTGATATTTTAATTATTAATTAAATAATATAATTAATTATATATTAATAATAGAATGTGTATTAAATTATTGATTATACAAATTAGTAGAATTATCATTATAATAGTTATATTAATATAATATTCATAATAATGTGATTATTTAATTTTGATTCATTGTATATATTATTTATAAATTTGATATTTTAAATATTAATCAAATAATATAATTAATTATATATTAATAATAGAATGTGTATTAAATTATTGATTATACAAATTAGTAGAATTATCATTATAATATTTATATTAATATAATATTCATAATAATGTGATTATTTAATTTTGATTCATTGTATATATTATTTATAAATTTGATATTTTAAATATTAATCAAATAATATAATTAATTATATATTAATAATAGAATGTGTATTAAATTATTGATTATACAAATTAGTAGAATTATCATTATAATGTACTTATATTTCTGTTATGTTATAGTAAAATGAAATATTAATATATATTTGTGTATACATATTTAATATAGATATTGATCTAAATATTAATATATTTACTAATATTTAATTTTTATTCATTATATATATTAATGATGTAGAAACTTATGGAGGTCATTACTTTTGACTTTGGGGTCTGTTGGCGCTTAAATTTGGTGGGCAGATGATGCAGGAGCACCCAGGCACACACATGATCAGCATCACACAAAAAAAATCTACTTTGTTTGGTTTTCCTTGATTCAGTTTTGGTTGATGTTCTCTGTAAGGCAACTATCATGTTCCTTAGTGATGTAGCGTACCTTGAAGGTTGGAGACTCCAAGTTTAAACTTCTAGGCATCATATTTGTCATATCATTTGGAGTTATGTTGATAGTTACAAAATTAGTGGAATTTAATTTTGGGTGCCTTCCTTTCTATCATTACGATGTTTTACTCCTAGGATTCATGGTTCTTATCTATGGACTGCTTGGCCTTCCTCTATCACCCACAGTTCTACCATAGTCTCTCATGTATACCATAATTCTTGCAACAATAAAGCACTCAACGATAAAAGATAGAAATAATGCAACAATAAAGCACTCGATGGTAAAAAATAGCAATAACACAGAATACTCCATGCAAAATTTTATGGAATGGATACTTACAAACCTCCTTCAATCATTGTTAATGGTTGGCTGCGTAGCTTCAATGCTAATTATACTTGAAAGATGCCACTTTTGGTTCTATGGGAATATTATGCATATTTGGCATTCGAAAGCTTACAGGGAAATCAGTTTTGGGAAAGAATACTTGTCATCTTCATCTCTCCCAATAGGAGATACAATGTGCTAGAAGGTGCTCATTCTTCCTATGTGAATGTTCCTTCTAAGAAGATCACCATGTTCACTGCCTTACAGTTGTTGTGCTTGTTGATATGCTTCAGTGTGACATGGGTATCGATGGATGGATGTATATTTCCTATATCCTTCTGATTTGGCATTGGGTTCTTCCTAGAATTTTGATGTAGAACACTTGCAACCACTTGATGTCGAAGCTCCACCAAAAGCTCGCTTAGAAGCTTGACAGAACCTAGATAGAGAAGGCAGTAAAGGGTATTTATGCTTTCAACACTTGTAATTTAAAGCCACCCTTATGGGAGGATAATATTAAATACTACATGTATATAAATGATAAATGTTAAGCAAGTGTGAAAGGTGCCAAAAACCATAATTCCCAGCTCAAAAAGTTCTATAGGAAGCTAAGTGACACTTCCATTGTTTATATCCACGCATTGGAATTTCAATTAGTATGGCACCATCTTTGATATGTTATCGTTGCATATTATTGAAGGAGTCAGCCAATCCTTATATACTTCATTGTAGCATGTTTATAAAATATGACATCTACAAGACATGTAAGGACAAAAAGATTTAAGATGAGGATGTTGAGAAGAAGCATTGGATACAAGGAGATTGCCCATATACTACAAACCATACATCTCATAGAAATGAATCGATTCATTTTTGATTGGGAGAAGACAAAAGAAGTATTGGAAGCAAACAAGAAGTTGAAATGCCTCTCTTTGGGGTTCATTTAAAACTTGTGAACCAGTATTGAGGGGGAAACACCCAGAAAAGGGGAAACAACTTGGGGAAAAATGTGTTGCAGAAGGGAGTCAACCTCTTAAAAGAGAAGGGATAGAGTCGACATGGTAGGAAGAAGGAATTGCTATGCAGGTTGAAGAGAGTGAAGAGATATAGTAGAGAGAGGATGGGGTGTCATTAGAAGGAGAGTGATTGCTCATGTGGGGAATTTCTAATCAATTTTGATTACAGATTTAATAAAGAACCTGAAGCACTAGTAGAGGGAGAGAGAAAGTGTCAAGGGAAGAGTATATGAATAGAAGTAGAGTGAAGAGCCATTAGATGGGGTTGAGATTGAGCATCCCATGGAGAGAAATTTTAAGAAGATGAAGTGAAGGAGAAGAGTGAAGTGAGGGAGATTGTTGATGCACAATAACCATTTGCATTGTGTATTGTTGTTACATCCCCAATCTTGACTAAGTTTAATTTTACTTTTTATGTAATAAACTGGATAAGTAATCATAGGTTAATGATTTGATGTTTGTGGAAAATATCAAGATAAATCCTTGATTATATGGATTATGATTTATGCTTAGATCAGACATGAGATTACATGTTGTTGAGATTATTTTATCATGATGCTCTATGATTTATTGATGATACACTGATCATAGTTCGTATGACTGTGAGTGTAACCAGGAAAAGAATCCACCTTCAAGAATGGAAGGAGAGTATCACTAGAGAGAAGGGGATGGATACTTTCAAAAGACTGGTTTGCCATTTGAAGTCTCAAATTGATCATTATGTGAACCTTTGCAAGATAAGGTATGTGTCAGATGGTTGCAATATCAAGATTATCTCAAATTTGACCATTATCGATTTGATGTGGGGAAAAGGTTTTCCAATGTCAAACTAAATGAATTTGGTCAAGAGAGTTTTCTAATCTTTTTCTCTACTTTGTTAAGTAGATGATGCTGACGTAAGCATAAGGTGGTGAAGGGGAAGAATGCCTCAACCCACTTTCACACCTTAGCTGTTGAGCAATATCAACTTTTGTTGAAATGGTAATGTTACCATTAAGTTGATATTTATTATTTATTTATTTGCTTAAATAATATTATAATGATAAAGAGAATTTGTTTTATTAAGATATTAATATCTATTGCTATTGCGTTAAGTCTTTCTTGGATGTTATCTCTATGTCCATGTAAGGAAGCACTTTCACCATAATCCACCAAATGTGAAATGAGTGGGAATAACCCACTATGGTCGCAGGGGTCGTTTTGGGTGATAGGGAATAGCTGGAGGGATGCATGTCCCTTTTGATGAGAAATCTGTGGGCAAGGTTTTGCTATCCCATAGATGTTGAGAAAGAGGATCATTCTCTTGAACTTGATAGTTTTCCTTTGGTGTTTTTTGGGCAGGAAGAGTGATAGGAAAAAAAGAGGATACAGTCATTGGAAAGAGAGAGATCAACAGGGAGAAGAAGAAGAACTCATTGAGGAGCTCAAATAGATAGATAAAAGAGTCTATAGCTGAGTATTTTAGGTATTAATGAATACTTCAACTATGATTGAAGTAGTAATAAGAACGTATATTTATTTATTACTTAAGACTGTCAATTATGCTATACAGTGGTGTCGTATGCCAACAAGGACTGAAACCCTTATGCCGTGCATGATATCTTAAATTTTGTGTTTCAATTTATGATTGCTAATGTATCTTTGTCTCTGTTGTAACCCTTATGATGGCCTCGAGAAAAAATGCTATCATTTAGTTATAGATAATATACAACTCACCTCATGAGTAAGAAAGGTGGCAGTCGATGAAAACATGTTTTGATTATTTTCCTTTATATATGTATATATTTAGTCTTGTAGCATCTACATGCAATTAGAGCCCTTGTTGTACCCATTATCAGAATGACAATAATGGTGTAGTCTGGAGATGATAGGGTTGTAAACTTATTCTTACCTCTATAGAATGATTATACTAATATTATTAACTTATCATTTGTTGAGAGGCAACATAGACTGCCCATTGAATGTAGTGATCTCCATATTCTTGTTTATTAATAAGAGAATCTTATTTCTCTGTGGGTAAACCATGAGGGTGGTTGACTGTGGATAGTGCCACCAGCTGAGGTTTTTCCTTATAGAATTCCATGTTTGGTAAGTCTATGTAAGATAAAGAAGATCTAGATGCCAAGGAGTTTCTATAACATTTAACAAGAACTATTTTTCTTTATCACATGCATGTCGATAACACCACCAGCTTAGTGGTAGTTAAAGAAGAATTTTAGTCAATAAAAACGAATGATATAATATTATTCATTTGGTCTATTTTGTAAGAACTTTAGATAACTCTCAAAGAATAAAGATGGTTCTCGAGACCTTGAAATAAATAGTTATTTTTTATCAAATATTTGATAGTCTCTTATTTTCAATTAACAAGATTGTTATATCATTTTGGGGTTAGAGAAGGATAACCTCATTAATGCAAAAATGTTTTGTAAATTTAAGACTCTTTTTCTATCGACCTTGAGTAAAACCAAAACAAAGTCATTATCAAAGAGGATTAGATGAGAATCCTCAACCCAAATAAGTTTCTTGGAAAACTTTTGAGGCTATATACAAAACCACTCTTTGTGTCGATACTGGACATCAAACTAAATATGAATATAAACTTTTGAAATAAGGAATAGAGTGACAGGTAGGCACAGATTCTGTGTTGTAGATGCAACAAGAAACTTTTGGATTGAACTCTAGGAATCAGAGTTAGTAGTTTAAGTTAGATGGACTAAGAATTACCTAATTCTATTTACAATGTATATATATCCTTGACTAAGGATTGAAACCCGGTCAGATTGACTGGAAAAGAAATAATGAAGAGACAAGTTTTTTCTAAAATCACTGCAGAATGAGATAACTTCTAAGTTGAGTTAGAAGTCTGTTAATAATCGACTACATTGATTGTGAAACATCTATGTATATTAAATATTTGGCCAAAGTAATACATCCGTATCTACATGCATTAGTTAGTTCACTATGCTCTAGATGACATAATCTTCTAGTAGTGTCATACATAGTTAGAGTGGATCTATAGTTGTATGATCGTGAAGAGTTATGAAGGAAACAACACTAAAGACTCAGATGGAAAACCTATTGGTTCCTTGTATCTACTCCCTTCATGAAGGGTAGGGCCACTTCTAGGAAGGAAGTTGTGTGGAGGACTACCAATCTATGGTTGGAGGAAAAGCATTAGGGTGATTCTCTCCTTCCAAAGCAGATGACTAGCTGAGATTTATGAAGACAAATATCAAAACTCCAGATACAATATATTCTATTATATGACTTGACAATCAAAATTTTATGTAAAACTTATCATTATTGCCATGAGCAAAACCTTATGATTGTAGAGTGAAGGAAAACACTATTATGTTATCTTTCAATATGTTGCAAATTTTAGTTTTGAAATTGTTTGCAACAAAATATAAATTTTCTTGAAAAGATTTGAAACTGATTACAAACCTTAAAAATTTATATTAAGTGCAACATAAAGATCAAATATAAAGACTATTTCAATAAATACAAATGTTACCAAATATTAAATGTGGTTGCTCAAATCCATCATAACTCCAAAGTCTCAGTGTGTGTGTATAATGTGCTCGTAATTAGGATTTGGAAAATAAGATAGGGTTTTATAAGATTTTTGGTGGGACAATTTCAAAGGTGGTTAAATGGTGAAATTGGTTGAATGGTGAGAAGTAGGTAAAAGAACAAATTTTAATATTTTTAATTTTTTATGCATAGGTTTAGGTTTAAGTAAATAATAAATTAAGCTTATTAAGTTTAATTTATTATTTACACGAGGTTTTTAGGTTTTTTAAGTAAATAATAAATTAATTTTGTTAAATTTAATTTATTATTTATGAGAGATGGTGTAAAAGGGGAAGATTTAATTAATTAATTAAATCTTATGGGTGATGATTAAGATTAATTAAGGGATAATTTGGGGAGTAATTAGGGATAATTAGGGATAATGAGGAATGATCAGGGATTTGGGTACAATAAGGGATATAGTCAAGGGTCTGGTCAATTTTGGATGTCTATATAAATTATTGAGAAAAGATATGCATTTTAATTATTGATTATTGTTAAACAAAAATATGATTATGTTGATCATGACTATTTACCTGATGGTAAATTGATTTCATAATCCAATTAATATGATTTGACATGTTACAACTATTGCAATTTTGAATTTTTTTAATTTAGTGTGAATGCAATAAGAAATATATATTTGTTTCATTACTTGGGTTTATCTAGTGCATGGTTGGGCTTTTGCGTAAGCAGATGTTTTGAGTTTTTTTGTGTTTGTTTCCTTACAAAGAGGGATACCCCTCTGCACCATATGGTATCAGAGCTAGTAATCCTGAGCATGGAGAGGATCCACCAGGACCTACAATAGACAAAAGTGGTTGTAGAGAAGAATCTCACGTGAGGGCTATTGCAGGATAAGAGAAGTCCTGAGAAGCGAGAGACCTTGACACCATGAAAAGATTGAGAGTGTGATGTAGATTGCAGATTGAGGTAAGATTGCAGCAACAAGTGAGATGGGGATATTGGTGAGGAAGAAGCACGTGATAAGGAGGAGTTGGATACAATTTGGGAAGAGGAAGATTTTGGCAATGATGATTGACATTAATGTGAGAGTGGATAGATTGGAATCATGGGAACATGGTGAATTGATGAAGCATGAAGATAAGAATGAGGATGTGGCAGTATGCTTGGATGAAAGCATGGAAGAAGAGAGAAAGAGTGAATTTACAACAGAGGTAGTTGAGAATGAAGAGGTTGAAGATGTAGCAATGGAATGTGAAGAGATTTCAAATGACAAAGATGAAGATGATTTTTTGTTGAAGATGTTGGAGATAGAGGAGTAGATGGAAAAGCTTGCCATTGTAGTGAAGGATAAAGAAGGAAAAGTTGTAGTTAATGGTGATGAGGAAGATGTCACATCAAAGGTAAATATTATTGTGTTTTGTGATGATGTTGATTTTCCTTCATTTTATATGATGAGGTTTGGAGAGTATGAAGAAAAGCACATGGAAATAATTAATTTCCATGGAGTTGTAGATGTAGATTTTGTTGGGGATGTTGTAGGTAGTGATGTGGATGGTGAAGTATTTTGGTGGAGGTGGTCGGTTGATGGTGGGATAGATCCCATGAAGGAGGAGAGGAGAGTAGAGAGTATTTGGTGGAGGAGGATGACATATGGTGGATGTGTATCCATGAGAGGAGAGAGGGATGGTGAATGGAGTTGTGAGAGGAGGATGACGATTGTGCCAACAAGATGTTGGAAAAAGAGGAAGAACACATAACTTGTGCACATGAATTAGTGATGAAGTTTGTTGTAGGTTGGTTGCAACCTAAAAAGGTAGTTTGACTACTCAACTCCACCTTTGTGAGCCTATGATCACAAAATTTCTATCCAACATGTCTGATGTAGGAGCACTCAGGCGCACACACGATCAACATCACACAAAAACATTTTCTTCTTTGTTTGGTTTTCCTTGATTCAATTTTGGTTGATGTTCTCTTGAAGGTAGCTATCATGTTCCTCAATGATGCAGGGTATGAGAGGAAACTCTTGCAACAATGTAATGAAAACTACATGAAATAGAAGAAACATAGAAGGAATTTATTGATCGCAAGCCACTTCAAGGGGGCAACGTCCTTTGTGAAAGCTCAATATAATAAATTCATGGATGCCTTCATTGGCCTCAACACGTACTTATATACTAAGTCTAATCTAAACAACTATTACTTCCCATGAATGTGGGATAATACAATATGCTCACAGGACGACTTACAAAGCATATGCATCCAAATGTAATATACTAATTAAGTAAAAAGAAGGGTTAAACATGGGTTCCTAACATCGCCTCCCTCTTAGAAAAGCTTTGTCCCCAAAGCTTAAGATGTGTAAATTATTGCTGAATCTGAAGGAGTGGTTCCCATGTAGCATCCTCTGGTTGCATTCCATGCCACTAAATTAAGACCTCTGTGATGGATTAGGAGTGAAGCTGACGAGTGCATCTATCGAGGACTACCTCTGGCTCCAAAATAATGGATCCTTCATTATCCAGTTCTGGTAAAACATTTTGTACTCTGACGTTGGTGCCAAGAACTTTCTTTAGACAAGAGACATGAAATACTGGATGAACACGAGAAGGAGGAAGCTCTAATTTATAAGCAACCGACCCAATCTTCTGAAGAACCTTATATGGCCCATAGAACTTTGGAGCCATCTTATGATGCCCTTTGAGTTTCAAGGAGGATTGCTTGTATGGCTGTAGACAAAGAAAAACCATATCACCTACTTGAGAAGTGTGCTCATAACGATGCTGATCAGTTTGTTGTTTCATTCAATTTCTTGCCATGTGAAGATTTTCCTATAGGATGCGAAGAATTTGATCCCAGGTTCGTAGAACCGTGTCAACTACCTGAACTGGTGAACTGCTGGGGGTGTATGGAAGGAGCATTGGTGGTGCCTGACCATAGATTGCTTCATATGGAGTCATTTTAGATGCAGTGTGGTAGGAGGTATTGTACCACCATTCACCGAGAGGGAGCCACTTTTCCCACTGATGTTGTTCTGAGGTGAAGCAATGAAGATAAGTTTCCAAACATTTGTTGATAATTTCAGTGTAACCATCTATTTATTGGTGATACTTGGAACTCATCTTTAGTTTGGTGCCAGTGTGTCAAAATATTTCTATCCAAAAATGACTGGTGAAATTTGCATCACGATTTGAGACAGTGGAAGAAGGGATGCCATGAAGATGGAAGATCTGGTCCATGAAAATTTTTGCGACTAAGGAGGCTATATAGGGATGGCCGAGGGCACAAAAATGACTATATTTGGAGAGGTGATCAACCACAACCAAGATCATTGTCTTTCCTCTAGATTTAGGGAGCCCTTCAATGAAATCTATAGAAATATTTGTCCAAATCTGTGTAGGGATGGGCAAGGGTTTGAGCAATCTAGGAAGGAGTGTCGTTTCACCCTTGTTGCGTTGACAGGTATCACATTCAGCCACCATATGTTGAATTGCCCTTTTCATTCCCTTCCAAAAGAAGTTACGCCATGCCCTCTCATAAGTTTTGAGGAACCCAGAGTGCCCTACCAATGGAGAAGCATGGAGTTCATAGAAGATAGCTTGCTGAAGATCTGTGCTCTGGGGAAGCACCAGACAACCCTTGTATTGCAGATAAGCATCATCCCAAGAGTAATGCAGTACAACAAAGGGGTTAGTGGCCAACTATTGAATGATTTGAGATAATGAAGAGTCATTGACATAGCCCTGCTGGATAGATTCCAACCAATTTAGAATAGGCATAGAAATAGTTGAAAGGGAAGCTTGGTCATCAGATGTGCGAGAAAGAGCATCCTCCACAATATTGTACTTACTCTTCTTGTAAGTGATCTCATAGTCATAACCCATGAGTTTGCTGACCCATTTCTATTGTGCTGGGGAGGAGACCTATTGTTCTAGGAAATATTTCAGACTCTGGTGATCAGTCTTGATGAAAAAATGATTCCCTAGTAGGTATGGCTGCCACTTTTGTACTGCATGTAAAATAGCCATCATTTCCTTCTCATATGTATACAGTACTAAATTCTTACCAGAAAGGGCTTTGCTAGTGAACACAATGGGATGTTCTTCTTTAAGGATAACAACACCAATTCCATTGCCACAAGCATCACTCTCAATAGTGAAGGTCTTGGAAAAATCTAGCATAGCTAGAACAGGTGTAGTACACATAGCTTGTTTTAGTTTTTCAAATGCACACTCAACATCATGTGTCCAAATAAAAGCATCCTTTTTTAACGTAGTTGTTAATGGAGATGCAATCTTCTTGTAATTCTTGACAAACTTGCGATAGTAGCCAGTCAACCCCAAAAAACCACAGAGGCTCTTGAGTGTCTGAGGATGTGGCCAATTTTTCATGGCATCTATTTTTCTAGGATCCACTCGAACCCCTTGGGCTGAAACAATATGCCTGAGATACTCCACTTCCTCCTGGCCAAAAATACATTTAGACTATTTTGCATAGAGATGATGATCAAAGAGAAGTTGTAGTATGAGATCCAAATGTTGGAGATACTTAGCCCATGTTTTACTATAGATTAGGATATCATCAAAGAAGATCAAAATGAATTTCTGCAGGTAGGGTCGAAATATTTTATTCATCAATGCTTGGAATGTTGAAGAAGCATTAGTGAGGCCAAAGGGCATGACCAAAAACTCATAGTGGCCATCATGCCTGTGGAAAGCCATTTTAGGGATATCATCCTCATGAACCCAAATTTGGTGATACCCAGAATGAAGATCCAACTTGGAGAAAAAATGAGTGCCATGAAGCTCATCAACAATAGGAATCAGAAACTTATCCTTGATTGTGATGCCATTAAGTGATCAGAAGTCAATGCAGAGGTGCCATGACCCATCTTTTTTTCGGACAAGAAGGACTGGTGAAGAAAAGGAATTGGTACTAGGCTGAATAATACCTTGCTTCAGTATGTCTCGAACGAGCATCTCAATCTCTGTCTTTTGGTGAAATAGGTAGCGATAGGGCTTGATATTGGGAGGACGGCTTCTAGGAAGGTGCTGAATACGGTGGTCCTCTAGTTGTGAAGGTGGCAATCCCATTGGTTTGGCAAAGACACATGTATACCTATCCAAAATTTATTGTAGATCTGAAGGAGTAGTGGAGACTGCTGATGGTTGTATCTTAATGGAATGGATCTGAGCAATGACACCATGTGAATTCTTCTTAAGAAAATTTTCCATGTGATGTGAACTTATGATGCTGAGAGACCCCAGTTGTAAGCCCTTCAATGTGTGTTTCTACCCATTATCTGAAAATTGCATTGTGCAGCAAAATCCTATAAGATGGGTCCAAGTGTGCATAACCATTGGGCACCCAAAACTACATCACATCTGCCTAAGGGAAAGGCAAACATGTCAAAGCATAGGTTATAATCTCCCATAGAGATATGCACATTGCAACACTTCCCTTTGCAAGGTAATGTGCCCCCATTGGCAATCATGACTTCAAAGCTAGAGAAAGGATAGACAAAACAATCATCCTGTTTGGCGATCCAAGGGTCAATGAAGTTATGAGTGCTACCAGAATAAATGAGTATTGTAAGAGGGAGCTGAACTTGAAGTAACCCTTGATCCGCATGGTTTGTGGGGTGGTGACTCATGCTAAAGCATGGAGAGAGATCTCTGGGTGGTCTTCTTGAGAAGTAGGGCCAACAAGCAGCCACTGAGTGTCGACCTGATCATCCATTGTATCCTGAGCATCTGCATAAACTTTAGTTTCAGGTGGAGAATCCACATCTAAGAGATATAAGTTTTTCTCAACACATCTATGTCCCTGAGTGAATTTCTCATCACAATTATAACAAAGCCCTTTTTCTCTACGTGCCCGCATCTCTACTTCAGTCAAATGCTTGATAGGAGTTGTTCTAGGAGCTGACATTATTTGAGGTCATTGGGAAGCCGTATTTCTGAATGGAACAAAATTGGATTTGGATTCTTGTTGAGCTGTGATCTTGTCCTCCTCCAACTTAGCCAACCCTAGGGATTCCATCATTGTGTTGGGATGGAACATTTTAACCTCAGAGAAAATTGCATCCTTCAGACCATTGACAACACAACACCTAAAGAATTCATCAGACAATCCCTCTGTGTGATTGGTTAGTTTTTAAAATTCTGTCTAATATTCTCTCACAGTGCCTATTTGGTGAATTTTAGTGAGTACTCCTATGAAGTCATCAAAAGCACTAGGGCCAAATAGTTGAAAAATAAGTTTGCAAAAATATGTCCATTTTGGCTCTTCATGAGCCTTGATGTACCAATGGAACCATTGAAGGACTTCATGTTCCAAATGAAAGGATGCAAGTGGGACTTTGTTGACATCAAAAGTATTATGCAGATTAAAATATTGTTCTACTCGATACATCCATCCAATCAGATCATCACCATTGAAGCGAGGAAAATCAAGCTTCGGCCCACGAAAATTGCTGGAAGAAGAGAACCCAGTCTCTGCAGAAGACTCTGGTTGATGTCTATTGTTCATGGCTAAATGCTGAAGATTGAGGCCGAGAATTTTTTCATCCAGATCTTGGAGTTTGGTCTTGAGGGCTGCAAGTTCATCCTCCATGTTTTTTTCTACTGTGCGGGTGACAACCATAGCTAGGAGAATTTTTTTTGGGAATGGGTAGAAAAATAAAAATGAAAACTTTTTTAGTAGAGGAAAATTTGGATTTGGGAAAAAGTCTGATGGGTAATTGGGGTTTGACTAGGTTTTGGACACTTTCTGAGGAAAAAGGAAGTAGAAAATAGGGATTTTAGAAGTGGGGTGAAAGAATGGGAAAATTTGTCCAAGAGGAACAAAGGAGCAGAAATAGAAAATGAACACTGTGGCAAAATTTGAACGCTATTGGGTGAGAATTGAAGAAGTTATGGCAAACCCTAAAAATAGACAAATGTGGCATTTCTGGCTTCGATAAGTGGAATTTGGGATAGGGTCCTCAAGGAAAGAAATATGTAGAATGAAATTTTAGGGGTTCCAGGAAAATTTGGATTTGGAAAAAACTCTGATGGGTAATTGGGGTTTAACTAGGTTTTGGACACTTTTTGAGGAAAAGGGAAGTAGAAAATAGGGATTTCAGAAGTGGGGTGAAAGAATGAGAAAATTTGTCCAAGAGGGACAAAGGAGCAGAAATAGGAAATGAACACTGTGGCAAAATTTGAAGGCTATTGGGTGAGAATCGAAGAAGTTATGGCAAACCCTAAGAATGGACAAATGTGGGATTTCTGGCTTCGATAAGTGGAATTTGGGATAGGGTCCTCAAGGAAGGAAATATACAGAATGAAATTTTAGGGGTTCCAATGAAGGTTGAGAGGAAACAGAGCTAAAGCAAGGAAGATATGGTGAAAAAATGTTTTTTTTTTAAATTTTTTATTTTGGAAATGATCTACCAACTATTCTGGATAGATTCAATCTGCGATTTACTGGCTATCAATAGATATGGGTCCCAAGTATGTTCGGCTTCCTAAAGGTTCAGGGGAGTCACTCAACCACCAATGCTGTCTAACGACTTGCATATTGGGGTAGTGCCCCTCACTCCATGGCTTAGGTAAAACTGATAATCGCTTTGCCACAAACGACAGCTCTTGGTTTACCTCACGGATGGGAACTAGTTAATCAGGTAGGGACCATTGCCCTTTTCACTGGTAGGTCCTCTCAATGGGCCAGCTACTTTAGGGTTCCTATGGTAGTCCTGACAATGAGTTTAAGGGCTATATGACCAGGTACTTCCCACAGTTAAGCGAATAGGGATATTCCCTGATCTACATACAATTGAATTGAACAATACATATGTGAAAAAAATAATATAATGAAAAATAATATAATGAAAAATGCATGAAATAGCATAAATATATAAATCGCAGAAACACAGAAGGAATTTATTGATTGCAGGCCACTTCGAGGGGGCAAGCTCAATACAATAAATTTGTTGATGCCTTCATTGGCCTCAACATGTACTTATATGCTAAATCTAATATAAACAAATATTACTTCCGATGAATGTGGGATAATACAATATGCTCATGGGATGACTTACAAAGCATATGCGTCCAAATGTAATATACTAACAAAGTAAAGAGAAGGGTTAAACAAGAGTTCCTAACAGGGTACCTTGAAGGTTGGAGACTCCAAGTTTAAACTTCTAGGCATCATATTTATCATATCATTTGGAGTTATGTTGACAATTACAAAATTAATGAAATTTAATTTTGGGTCCCTACTTTCCTATCATTACAATTTTCTACTCCTAGGATTCATGGTTCTTATCTGTGGACTGCTTGGCCTTCCTCTATCATCTACAATGCTGCCATAGTCTCTCGTGCATACCAGAAGTCTTGCAACAATGAAGCACTCAGTGGTAAAAGATAGAAATAACATAGAATCCTCCACACAAATTTTAAAGGAATAGGGACTTACAAACCTCCTTCAATCATTGTTAATGGTTGGTTGCATAGCTTCAATGCCAATCATAATAAAGATGCCACTTTTGATTCTATGGGGATATTTTTCATATTTGGCATTCAAAAGCTTGCAGGGAAATCAGTTTTAGGAAAGAATACTTGTCATCTTCATCTCTCCCAATAGGAGATACAATGTGCTAGAAGGTGCTCATGCTTCCTATGTGAATGTTCAGGACTTCCAAGAAGATCACCATGTTCACTGCCTTATAGTTGGTGTACTTATTGATATGCTTCGATGTGACATGAGTATCAATGGATGGATGTATTTTTCCCATATCCTTCTAATTTGGCACTGTGTTCTTCCCAAGATTTTGACGTAGAATGGCTGCAACCACTTGACATCAAAGCTCCACCAATACCTCACTTAGAAGCTTGATGGAACCTAGACTAGAAGGTGGTAAAGGGTGTTTATGCTTTCAAAACTTGTAATTTAAAGCCACCTTTACGAGAGGATAATATTAAATATTACAGGTATTTAAATGATAAATGTTAAGCAAGTGTAAAAGGCACTAGAAACCATAATCCCTAGCTCACAAATTTCTGCAGGAAGCGAAGTGACACTTCCATTCTTTATATCCACGCATTGGAATTTCAATCAGTAGGACATCGTGTTTGATATGTTACTCTTGCATATTATCGAAGGAGTCAGACAATCCGTATATACTTCACTGCATCATGTTTATAAACCATGACATCTATGAGACATGTAAGGACAAAAATATAAGATGGGGACATTGAGAAGCAACATTGGATACAAGGAGCTTGCTCATACTACGAACCATAGGCCTCATAAAAATGAATCGATTCATTTCTAATTGGGTAGAAGATAAAAGAAGTATTGGGAGCAAACAAGAAGTTGAAATACCTCTCTTCGGGGTTCATTTAATACTTGTGAACCAGTATTGAGGGTGCAACGCCTAGAAAAGAGGAAATAACTTGGGGAAAAATGTGTTGCAGAAGGGAGTCAACCTCTTAAAGGAGAAGGGATAGAGGCGATGTGGCATGAAGAAGGAATTACTGTGCAGGTTGAAGAGAGTGAAGAGATACAGTAGAGAGAGGATGGGACGTTGATTAGAAGGAGAGTGACTGCTCATGTGGGGAATTTCTAATCGATTTTGATTACAGATTTAACAAAGGACCTGAAGCACCAGTAGAGGGAGAGTGAACGTGTCAAGGGAAGAGTATCTGAATAGAAGCAGAGTGAAGAGCAGCCAGATGGGGTTGAGATTGAGCATCCCACAAAGAGAAATTTGAAGTAGATGAAGTGAAGGAGAAGAACAAAGTGAGGGAGATTCCTGATGCACAATAACCATTTGCAATGTGTATGGTTGCAATTTTGAATTTGTTGTAATTTAGTGTGAATGTAATAAGAAATATATATTTGTTTCATTACTTGGGTTTATCTAGTGCATGGTTGGGTGTTTACGTAAGCAGATGTTTTGAGTTTTTTTGTGTTTGTTTCCTTGAAAAGAGGGATGCCCCTCTGCACTAGCAGATGCATCTTGAAGAGTTGATTGAGAATCCCACCAAATTGGTAAATTCAGTAGGTCACCATTTTGACACTTTTTTGGGACCTTTTTCGATCATCTAGGGCCTCAAAATGAGGTTTTAATGATTTTTTCAAGATTTTTTTAAGTTGTTTTTCTAATTAGTTTTCGAATGTTACATGTAATTAGATTAGAAAATTGACAATTAGTCGTCTTTTAGTTAGTTTCAAATAATTGGAAATTTTCATGGCCATACAGATATGGATGTGAATTACCAAAATGGGAATTTTAGAAAGTTACTAAAATATGCCAAAAAGGGTTATTTTCATTTTTGTATAAATTTTGGTATTTATTTTTAGTTGTAGCAAGATGAAATGGAATGAGAAGGATAATTTTAAAATAGCTCTAATTTTCTGGATATTTTTGCAATAATAATGGTGTGGAATCTTATGCTGTGAAGTTTGTTTACATCATCTGGTATCGGAGAGAGAAGATGGTTTGGAGGGCAAGAGAAAGAGCAAGTCTTGCCCAAATGCATAGGGATATGTAAAATCTACAAAGAGAAGTACATGAAATTGTAGGTATGATGGCCAATCAGAGATTGAGACCAGGAAGAGATGATTCTGATGAAGAAATAGCTAAGGAGATGATGATCAACATGTAGAAGATGAACAGGAAGCACTATTAGAGTGCCTAACTTTTGAAGAAAGGATGCTCAAAGCATTAGAGGCAAAAAATGAAGGGATTAAAATTGAAGTTTCAGAGTATGCAGGAAGTCTCAAACTAGAGGAGTTGATAGATTGGTTGTGTAGCACATTTCACAGTTGAGTATATTGTCTTTTCATTGATGCCAAAAATGGTAGTAACATCAGGAATGGTCTTCATCAGTAAATAGTATTCATCAGGAATGGTCTTCATCAGTAAATGGTATTCATCAGTGACATGGTCTTCTTCAGTGATATGGTCTTCATGGTAATGACTTCAGTGATGTGGTCTTCAGTGAATAGTTTTGTTTCAGTTAAATGGTGTGGATATGTGACATGTTCTATGTCATGTTATATAATTATCAATTGAATAAATGGTATGTGTGACATATATGATATCTGATCTATAGTCATCTGTAGTTAGCAGATGAGGTCAGGTTAAGAACTTGGAGAAAAGTTAGATCATATGGTATAAAGATCAAATTGTCATATTTGTTTATTACATGATATAAAACTTTACAAAATCTAAACCTAGAATGAAAAACCAAAATCAAACTGTCATAGCACTTTTATTCTAATCGGCAGTTGACCGGTCGAGGAGGTCATCGGGCTTTAAATAACAACTTGAGGGTATGAGCCTCGTTGTTTTACCGGCCCCGTGTGTTAGGTGTTTGGTGAGCGCCGGTGTAAGCTTCTAATATGGGCGCGAAAAAGCTGATCAACGGCTATATTTTGAATAACGATTGGCGGGGGTGTCCTCATCGGATGGTGTAAATTTAAACGGAGCCTCATATAGCATATTCTAAATTTGACGGTTTCAGTGTTAAGGAAAGGCAAGAAAATCATTTTTTTTTGTTTCTATTCTAGTAAGACAGCGAAGCCCAAGAGATGTGGAGTATTGAAAGTTGAAGTTAGAAAGTTAGTTAAGATTTTTGTTAGATCTGGAAGGTTTCCCACGACAGAGAAGATAAAAAGAATGTAATCTTCATTTTGGTGTTTTTAGTTTTTGTTTTTTTGAGAATGTGAGATGAATGAAATATGATGGTGGAAGTTGAACAATTTTTTGATATTATTGTTTGATTGAAATTCATTTTGCATATAGAGATTTTGTATGGCAGATATATAAAGTTGCAGATGAGAGATGACATTTTAGAGATCGGAAGAAGTTTTTGGAGAGTGGAATTGTTGTTTTGAAATGTATTTTTGTAGGAATGGAGAATCATTTTTTTTTAGGGATTTATGTTGAGATTTTTGAAAGAATGTTGATTCAATAAATGAATGGAGTTCTTCAATGATCATGATGGATTAATGTTTGTTCAGAGAAAGTGAAGGTGATTAAAGATAATAATTTCTCAGAGAGGATAAATCGTTCAGTTTTGCATAGAGAGAAAGCTCAAGAAATGGTGAATTAGTTTGAGATTGTTTTGTAGAGGTATGAAGTATTTTGAAGATCAAAATTGAATGACTGTAGGTGTTGAAGACAGTTAAAGGTTGATTGTAAAGAATTTATTTTGGTCTTAAAAGGGAGAAATAAGGTTTTGTTTTTTTTGAAACAGGGAAATCCCCTGAGTTATAATTTTTCATTGAATGTGATGTTGTAATGTCAGTGAGACATGCAGAGAAGTACAATAGGCTAGTGAGGCAGAATTGTAATGTCAGTGAGACAATTGTAATCAGAAATTTGTGTTAAGCCAGTGAGGTAGTTGAGTGGTTTTTATACCCCAGGAGGGTTTTCCACTCGGGAAATTTCTTCTGTCAAGTTTTGTTTTGATACTCTGCATATTTTCTTTGTTCTATCTGAAGAATTCTACATTTGTGAATTTAAATTAAGAAAAGGAGTAAAAAGTGTTAAAATTGTTAACACTGATTCACCCCCCGTCTCAGTGTTGAGTGTATTCCTACAATTGGTATCAGAGCTTGGTACCCTGTCAAAGCTTAATCAGCTTGGGTAGATCATATTTCTGGAATACTTATCATGGCAAGTCAAGAAGGTTACTCTAATTATAAAGCACCTGTGTTTGATGGTTCTAACTATGCTTTTTGGAAATTCAAGATGGAGTCATATTTGTCATCTCTGGGGTATGATGTGTATGCTGCCATTGTTACTGCATATACTGCTACAAATCCTCCTAGCACAGCTGATGAGAAAAGGGCATATGAAAATAATGCTAAGGCTAAAAATGCATTATGTTGTGGTCTTACCAATGACATACTTGTAAAAATCATGGAGTATAAAACAGCCAAGGAAATATGGGACAAACTGTCTAATATTTATCAAGGAGATGATAAAATCAAAGAAGCAAAACTGCAATCCTACAGAGCCAAATTTGAAAGTCTCAGAATGAGTGATGATGAGAAAGTGGCAGAATATCTTCTATGGGTCCAAGAAATTGTAAATGCTATTAGAGGACTTGGTGATACACTGGAAGAGAAGACAGTTGTTACAAAAGTCTTAAGGACTTTAAATCCAAAATATGAATCCAAAGTATCTGTAGTAGAAGAAAGAGACTTAAGCAAAGTTACCTTTGATGAACTTCAGGGCACTTTCATAGCTTATGAGATGAGAATTAGCAATGACATACCTTCAAGCAAAGAAGCTGCTTTCAAATCAGTCAGAAAAGAAAAGGAGATTTCTGATTCAGAAGATTTGGATGATGATCAAGAAATATCTCTTGCAAGCAAGTTGAAGAAGGGATCTGTTGGTAAGTACAAAGGTAAGCTTTCATTCAAATGTTTTGAATGTGGAAAGATTGGACACTATGCAGCTCAGTGTCCTTACAAAGACCTAGACAGTGATGAAGATGAAAACAAGAAGCAATTTAAAAAGAAACAGTTTGTTTCTAGAAGGAAAACTAATTTTAGAAAGAAAAGAAGTTTGTTCATAAAAAATGTTGATATGTCTGAAAGTGATTCAGATGATTTTCTTGATGAAAATGCACAGACTTTATTTATGGCTATTCTAAATGAAGTTCAAAATGAAAAATGTGAGGAACAATCAAATAGTTGTGAAGCTGTTATTGATTTTGAAGGAGAATTGATGTGTGCATTAAGTCAAGTCAAGAAACTTAAAAAGGAAATCATTGCACAAAGAAGTCAGTTTCAAAAAGAAAATGATATCATGAATAACAAGTTAACTTGTTATGAGAAACAAATTACTAATCTAATTCTTTCTCTTGAAGAAAGTAAGAAAATTATTGATGATAAAGACAAAGAGTTGAATAACAAGGACAAGGAATGTCATACGCTTGAAGCTGAAATTGTTGGTCTGAGAAGAAGACTTGATATGTGCAGAAGTAGTGATAAACTTGATGATCTTCTTGATAGACAAAAAGGATTCAAAGATAAATCAAGTCTTGGATTTGAAGAGGGACAATGTTCTCAAAAGGCTAGTACAAAAGGCAAATCAATCATAAGGACAACAAACTATAACAGAAGTGATACTTTCAGGTATAATGCTCACTTTACTGGATATTGTTTTTGTTGCAACATGTTTGGACACAAAGCCAATGAATGCATATTTGGAGTCAGAAGAGAAATGCATTTATTTCCAAGGAATCCATTCATGTTCTTAAGAAGTTTGAAGTGTCACAATTGTAAAAATTTTGGGCATATTGCCAAATTCTGTAGACCTTCATTGCAAATGCAGCAAACAACAAGAAATACTATTTCAGGTTTGTCTTCTTTGAGTTCTGAAAAGAAATTGTTTGTTTGGAAACCTAAGGTAATTAATAAGAGCTTTGATGTTATGATTGCACAAGCTACTTTTCATGCCAAAAAGAAGGAATAGTGGGTGATTGACAGTGGTTGCTCCAACCACATGACAGGGGACAAAGATAAGTTTGTTAAATTTGAAGACATTAATGAAGGTTCTGTTATGTTTGGAAATAATGATTGCATTATGATCAGAGGCAAAGGTACAATTCTTCTTGATGATGAAACACCACTACATGATGTGTATTTTGTAGAAGGACTGAAGCACAATCTGTTAAGTGTCAGTCAAATATGTGACAATGGTTTTAATGTGGTTTTTGATGCACATGGATGTGAGATCAAAAAGAAATCACGTAAAGTTATTGCAGCAGGTCTAAGGACTAGTGGTAACATCTACAATCTTCATAACTTAGAAACTAAAAGTGTTGATAGCCATATCTGTTTCATGGGTCAAATTGAGGAAAGTTGGTTGTGGCATAGAAGACTTGGTCATGTGAATTTTGACAATCTTGTGAGAATCAGCAGGAATCACAATTTTAGAAATATGCCTCATATTTCAAAACCAAGTAATACTATATGCAAAGAGTGTCAGCTGGGTAAGCAAACCAAAGTTAGTTTCAAGCCTAAGGAGTATTTTACTTCAAAACCTCTGTAGCTAGTACATTTAGATTTGTGTGGTCCTACAAGGACTAAAGCTCTGGGAGGAGAAAAATATTTTATGCTTTTCATTGATGATTTTTCAAGAATGACATGGGTAGCATTTTTAAGGCATAAATCAGAGGCATTTGATAGATTCAAAATCTTCAAGAAGATGGTTGAAAAGGAATCTGATTTCAAGCTAAAATGTTTAAGGTCAGACAATGGAGGAGAGTACACTTCAAAGGAATTTGAAGAGTATTGTGAAAAACATGGAATAAGAAGGCAATTCTCCACTCCTAGAACTCCACAGCAAAATGGAGTAGCTGAAAGAAAAAACAGGACTGTAAAAGAGATGGCAAGAACCTTACTACATGATGCAAATCTGCCTAATGTCTATTGGAGAGAAGCTATTCATACAGCTGTATATACTTTGAACAGAGTTCAATTAAGGGTAAAGTCAAATTATACTCCTTATGAACTTTGGTATGGTAAGTCAGCTAATGTTGGGTATTTTAAAATTTTTGGAAGTAAGTGTTACATAAAGAAAGATAATGATAGCTTATGTGGTTTTGAGTCTAGATGTGATGAAGGCATATTTCTTGGTTATTCTACACATAGCAAGGCATATAAGTGTTTTAACAATAGGCTCAAAAGAATAATTGAAAGTACTAATGTTAAGGTGGATGAGGATTTGCAGCCCTGTATGCAATTGATTCATGACAATGAAGTTGATCATCATTCACAAAAGGAAGAAGAAATTCAAGAAGAGGAAGAAGATCCTAAAAAATCTCTTGATGTTAAGACAAAGACTCTTTCAAAGGCTTTTCAAAGAGATCATCCTCATGAGTTGATCATTGGGGATAAGGACAGTGGTGTGTTAACAAGAAGAGGAAAGCTTGATGCTGCACATAATCAAGCACATGTGTGTTTGATATCTGAAATGGAACCAAAGAATTATGTTGAGGCAAGCAAAGATGAAGCCTGGATTAAAGCCATGGAAGAGGAGTTAACTCAAATAGAAAAGAACAAAACATGGGAACTTGTTCCAAGACCAGAAGGTAAGAATGTCATTGGATCAAAATGGGTGTTTAGGAATAAGCTTGATGATAAAGGTAAAGTTGTTAGAAACAAAGCCAGATTGGTTTGCAAAGGGTATTCACAAATTGAAGGTATTGACTTTGAAGAAATATTTTCTCCTGTTGCTAGATTAGAAGCTATAAGAATGTTTTTAGCTTTTTCAGTTTATAAAAATTTCAAAGTTTGCCAAATGGATGTAAAATCAGCATTTCTAAATGGAGATCTTGAAGAAGAAGTCTATATGGAACAACCAGAAGGTTTTGTGAATAAAGATAATTCAGATCATGTTTATAGGTTGAAAAAGGCTTTATATGGTTTAAAGCAAGCTCCAAGAGCTTGGTATTATAGACTGGATAAGTTTTTGCAGGAACAGGGGTTCACAAAAGGAGGTGTGGACAGTAATTTGTACTATTTAATCAAAGGTGAGGATATTCTGGTTGTTGAAATTTATGTTGATGATATCATTTTGGTAGTAACAATGATGATATGAGTCATTCATTTCCTAACATTATGAAGTCAGAATTTGAAATGTCTATGTTGGGAGAATTGTCTTTCTTTCTTGGTCTTCAGGTATCTCAGCTTGAAAAGGGAATATTTATCTCACAAAATAAATATGCCAGAGAGATGTTAAAGAGATTTCAAATGGATGATTGCAAACCTTTGGGTACTCCTATGGAGATAGGGCATAAGCTAAGTAAAAATGATGAATCACCTGAAGTAGAACAGTCTCTGTATAGATCTATGATTGGGAGTCTTTTATATCTCACTGCTTCTAGGCCTGATATTATGCAAGCTGTTTGTTTGGTTGCTAGATTTCAAGCTTGTCCTAAACAATCACATTTGAATGCTGTTAAGAGAATCTTTAGATATATTAAGGGTACACTTGATTTTGATTTATGGTATCCTAGACACAATGATTTTACACTTCTTGCCTATACAGATGCAGATTGGGTAGGGTGTCCTGATGACAGAAAAAACACAAGTGGGGCAGCTTTCTTTCTGGGTGGCAGATTGGTTGCATGGCATAGTAAGAAACAAGATAGTGTTTCTCTATCTACAATTGAAGCTAAGTACATTGCTGCTTCATCATGTTGTACACAGGTACATTGGATGGTACAATCACTTCTTGATATTAAGGTTGAGTTTAAAAAGCCTGTGTCTATTCTTTGTGATAACACAATTTCTATCAATATGTCAAAGAATCCTATAATGCATTCAAGAACTAAGCACATTGCTATCAGATATCATTTTCTAAGGGAAAAGGTGATTGAAAATGAAGTTGCTTTGGAATATGTGCATACTAGTGATCAATTGGCTAATATCTTCACAAAGCCTTTGACAAAGGAGACATTTGAAACTCTGAGACAGAGACTGGGAGTTCTGTCTCTTGTCTCTCTTCAGTAAGTTACAGAGATATTAGATTCAGGGGGAGTTGTTTTCTAGATTATTTTAATGTCCTGAATCTCATTTGTACATAGTCTGTATATAGTTTTTGTACACATTTTTTTTGGTTGGGAGTGTTACAGTATTGTGCATTTGATCAGTGTAAAGTAAAGTGTTAGTTTTTGGCAAAATTTTTTTTGAGGATTGCATTTACAAGAACATGAATCTATTAGTTATGGTATTTTTTTTTGCCTTTGACAATTTTATGTCAAAAAGGGGGAGAAATGAGTTATGGTTTTGCCATCAATGTCAAAGACAAAGGGGGAGTTTTGTAGCACATTTCACAGTTGAGTATATTGTCTTTTCATTGATGCCAAAAATGGTAGTACCATCAGGAATGGTCTTCATTAGTAAATAGTATTCATCAGGAATGGTCTTCATCAGTAAATGGTATTCATCAGTGACATGGTCTTCATGGTATGGTATCAGTGACATGGTCTTCTTCGGTGATATGGTCTTCATGGTAATGACTTCAGTGATGTGGTCTTCAGTGAATAGTTTTGTTTCAGTTAAATGGTGTGGATATGTGACATGTTCTATGTCATGTTATATAATTATCAATTGAATAAATGGTATGTGTGACATATATGATATTTGATCTATAGTCATCTGTAGTTAGTAGATGTGGTCAGGTTAAGAACTTGGAGAAAAGTTAGATCATATGGTATAAAGATCAAATTGTCATATTTGTTTATTACATGATATAAAACTTTACAAAATCTAAACCTAGAATGAAAAACCAAAATCAAACTGTCATAGCACTTTTATTCTAATCGGCAGTTGACCGGTCGAGGAGGTTATCGGGCTTTAAATAACAACTTGAGGGTATGAGCCTCGTTGTTTTACCGGCCCCGTGTGTTAGGTGTTTGGTGAGCGCCGGTGTAAGCTTCTAATATGGGCGCGAAAAAGCCGATCAACGGTTATATTTTGAATAATGATTGGCGGGGGTGTCCTCATCGGATGGTGTAAATTTAAACGGAGCCTCATATAGCAGATTCTAAATTTGACGGTTTCAGTGTTAAGGAAAGGCAAGAAAATCATGATTTTTTGTTTCTATTCTAGTAAGACGGCGAAGCCCAAGAGATGTGGAGTATTGAAAGTTGAAGTTAGAAAGTTAGTTAAGATTTTTGTTAGATCTGGAAGGTTTCCCACGACAGAGAAGATAAAAAGAATGTAATCTTCATTTTGGTGTTTTTAGTTTTTTTTTTTTTTGAGAATGTGAGATGAATGAAATATGATGGTGGAAGTTGAATAATTTTTTGATATTATTGTTTGATTGAAATTCATTTTGCATATAGAGATTTTGTATGGCAGATATATAAAGTTGCAGATGAGAGATGACATTTTAGAGATCGGAAGAAGTTTTTGGAGAATGGAATTGTTGTTTTGAAATGTATTTTTGCAGGAATGGAGAATCATTTTTTTTCAGGGATTTATGTTGAGATTTTTGAAAGAATGTTGATTCAATAAATGAATGGAGTTCTTCAATGATCATGATGGATTAATGTTTGTTCAGAGAAAGTGAAGGTGATTAAAGACAATAATTTCTCAAAGAGGATAAATTGTTCAGTTTTGCACAGAGAGAAAGCTCAAGAAATGGTGAATTAGTTTGAGATTGTTTTGCAGAGGTATGAAGTATTTTGAAGATCAAAATTGAATGACTGTAGGTGTTGAAGACAGTTAAAGGTTGATTGCAAAGAATTTATTTTGTTGGTCTTAAAAGGGAGAAATAAGGTTTTGTTTTTTATTGAAACAGGGAAATCCCCTGAGTTATAATTTTTCATTGAATGTGATGTTGTAATGTTAGTGAGACATGCAGAGAAGTACAATATGCCAGTGAGGCAGAATTGTAATGTCAGTGAGACAATTGTAATCAGAAATTTGTGTTAAGCCAGTGAGGCAGTTGAGTGGTTTTTATACCCCAGGAGGGTTTTCCACTCAAGAAATTTCTTGTGTCAAGTTTTGTTTTGATACTCTGCATATTTTCTTTGTTCTATCTGAAGAATTCTACATTTGTGAATTTAAATTAAGAAAAGGAGTAAAAAGTGTTAAAATTGTTAACAACACTGATTCACCCCCCCTCTCAGTGTTGAGTGTATTCCTACAGGTTGAACAACATGGGGAAATTCGTTGAATGGAAGACTATTACAGAGGAAAAGAAGGTGAAGTTTGCATGCACCAAGTTAAAGGGTCATGCAATGATCTAGTGGGATCACCTGCAAAAGGAAAGAACTAGAAAGGGAAAGACTAAAATTAGGACATGGAGCTCAATGGAGAAGAAGCTGAGAGAGAAATTTTTGCATGTAGACTATACGCAAGCTCTTTTTCATAGATTTCAAAATTTGAAACAAAACTTATCTACTGTTCAAAACTATACAAATGAATTTGACAAGTTGTCCATTCATGTGGAGCATTAAGAAACTGATGAACAAATGGTTGCAAGGTATGTAAATGGTCTAAAATTCTCTATTCAAGATGATTTGACCATGCATAGGGTTAATAGTATGGAAGAGGCATACCAGTTAGCTTTAAAGGCAAAAGAAAACCACAGTAGGCAATATTTTCAAAGGAATAGAGGAGCAAGGAGAGGGACATCATCTCCATTGAGAGGTGGTTTGAATTATAATCGGGGATAATCATCCCAAGGGATAAAGAAATTAAAAGATATCTAACAAGATCCTTAAAGTCAACAAAGAGGAAGAGGATTTCAAAGGGGCAGAGGTAACAGTGGTGGTAGAGGATGGGAAAGCCCATGAAAACCTTTCATTTCTTATAGGTGTGGTGAAGAGGGTCATAGGGAATTTGAATGTCCAAACTATCACATGCAAGAAAGGAAACAAGGAGAACAACCTAAGTTGAGGATGAAGGAGAAGGGGTAGAACTAGAGGTTCTACTAGATGTGGGTGAGAATTTCATGATGAGAAGAGTAATGGTGATTCCAAAAAAGGAGCAAACATAGATTAAAGGTTGGGATGATTCTTGTCTTTGAACCAATATTTTTTGAACCAGGTGCACCTTAGGAGGAAAGGTAGGCCAAGTTATTATTGATAGTGGTAGTTGTGAAAATATGGTTTCTAGAGAAATGGTAGATAAACTAAATCTACACTGTGAAAATCATCCCCATCCTTATTGTATTGCATGGTTTAAAAAGGGAAATGAAGTCATTGTTGATAAGAGGTGTTTACTTAAGTTTCCATAGGAAAGACTTAAAAAGATGAAATATGGTGTGATGTCATTCCAATGGATGCATGCCATTTGTTGTTGGGAAGGTCATGGTAGTACAATAGGAAGGTAATGCATGATGGAGAAAAGAATACATTTACTTTTTGGAAAGAAGGTTCCAAAGTGATTTTATTGCCTTTTAAGGATGAAAGGAAGGTTGAGAGTATGTTGTCCACAATAGAACTTATCAAGGAAATTATTATAAACTATGAATCTACTAAGCATTAGCTGATTACAACATGGAGTGAAAGCAATTGGAAATTGCAATGCATAAACAATGCAGAAGATGAGTACATATAGGAGACCAAAGTTAGTTAGTAGTTGAGAGAAAGACTCAAAAACTAAGACTGGTCATCAAGTTGACTACCTACAAACTAGCATGAGTTGCTAGTTTAGTGGGAGACTTGATGACTCCTCAACTAGCCTCCTAACAACCTTGACATGTGTCAAGATTGTAAAATGACTCACCTAAGTAGCATTAAACATATGTGTATAATATATATTAAATATATATACACTAACACCCCCCCTTAAGCATAGCTTAGGTCGGCACTGATGAAATGGGTCTTGATGACAAAGCCTGGTGAGGTACCCATGTACAATGCATGTATGAAATTGGGTCCTAGCAACTAAGCCTAATGAGGTACCCAAGTACAATGCAATCTCTTAGAAACAAAGAAAGGTAGTGGGAAAAACCACCCTCCAAAAGAGAGAAAAGAGAAGGATTTAAGACCCTCTGAAAAGATGTCCCTTGATGATTGGAACATCATGATGAAGAACTCCTGAAGCATGTAAAAGTTGTAAACTCTACTGATGATGGACTGGTCTCTGCCAAAATCAATGAACCTTCATGAAACGTAGATCGAGATGAGAGATACAAGATGCTACATGAGTGAACATTCAAACACTACTCAATGATGTACACAAAATCAATCAAACTCTATGAAGTCAAAATAAAGATAGTACTGTGATTAAGAGTACTAGAATCTCAAACTATGATCCACTGAAATAATCCCTCATGTGAGAGATTAAATAGAAGATTCCTCCACTGCTTCTTTGTGTGAAGCATAAGCATGTAACACTTCATAGTCCCCCTCTTAATGCTAAGATAAATAAGTAGACCAACTGAAATAAGAAGCATGAAAGGAATACAGACCAAGATGTAGGTCCAAAAAATGTACATTAACCTAAAAAAGGATGTGCATCAAGGCACATATGAATGAGGTGAGAATTGTGAGGATCCATTGTTGTGATTGGTACAACCCCCATTACACTTTATAATTTAGTGTAGGTAAATTTTTTTCCAAATTCCCTCCATGTGGAACACACGTTCAGTTTTGTGGCACTTTATATGAGTGCATTTATAAACATTTTTACTATTGAGTTCAAAAAAGATGCATGAATCTGGAAGCTTCTTGTGTACCGATGTTGATGCTAAACTGTGACCAATAACTCCATAGATGCTAGTATCATGGGTATTTAGGAACATTAATTGAATTTTGAGATGTGATCTAAAGCAAGATTTAGGTTCATTAACCATAGGCTCTCAATTGTGAGATATGAATCGATGAGAATCTATTGCAAGATTATAGATCATTACCATAGGCTCTTAAAAAATGTTTGAAGGATCATTCGATCCACCTGTTTCTCAATGAAGGATCATTTGATCCACCTTTTAGTTGCAACCTTATTAAGTTAATTTAGGTGACATAATCCTCTATAGTATTTAGAGTTATACTTATGAGGTGACTTCCTTTGTTCGATGACCTTCCCTTGGGTGTTTTCAAGGTCACAATGTGAACAAAGATTCTTGTTGAAGTCGATCACACATATAAAACTATGTAGATGAGTTGTAATTTTAAACTTAGAAGTACAGAAAGAGAAAATAGATAAACTAACTCGATGATACCCCCCTTACTTTGTTCCCCCCTACTTTATGGCACTTTATAAATTAGTGCATGTCTAACCCCCTTTGCATGATTACCCCCAATTTTATGGTAATTTATAAATTTCTTAGTGCATTAGATAATAATTACCTATTTCTAACACTAAAAAAAAAGATGCCTTTGATGGTTACAAAAAAGCTTAACATATAGTTATCATTAAGTTAACAATAATGCTATAAATGCTAACTAACTAACTAACGCAACTAATTATGAATAAAAGTAGCCTTAAAAAGTAGCCAATCAAGTCCTAAATAAAACTGTGCAACCATAGCCCAAATTGAGAGCATAGAGGTTGAAGGAAGGGACCTTCATGGATGAGTAAGGATGTGGTCTGAAAGAAGCTAGTTGAGTCCAAGACAGTCTTGAAGACCAGGTGAACACAGATTAGTGCACTCATTTTCCAGAGTTACAAACCTAGGCATAAGGCAGCCACGACCTAGCAGAATGCACCATCAAAATCCTTCTGTGAAGGGAATGCGTAGCCACAATGGAGCCACACCCTTCTCTGTGTAGGTAGGCATATAAACCATAGAACAAGATTGTGGAAGGGGCAGTTAAAGAGAGCCCAAACATAGCAGGATCCTGAATAGGGGCATTTAAAAGACAGACATGGATGGCGTTGTTAGTTTTTATGATCAGATTTAAAGCAATTAGAAAATGCAACACAATGAATAGTGAACACAACAAGATACCCTGGGAAAACCCTCCAACTTGAGGGGAAAAACCCAACAACAATATATCTCTTATATATTGAATGATAAGAACAGCAATCTGCTTTACAATGGCCAAATCCAAGGCCTACAGGTATGGCTTCACTTCTTGAATCACAATGAATAAGTCCACACTTGATAAATCTGATTTGATCTTGAAATACCTTGATCTGCTCCTTAGAAGTCTGCTCTGCCTTGTTAATTTAGCTTTCATTTGAATGTATTTTTAATTGTATATCTTGAACAATGAGTAATCATTATATATACAATTTAGAGTGAAGAGACGCATCTCTTCAATCTCCATGTCGGCTGGATTCAATCTCCCTGTCGGCTAGAAGTGGGAGCCCGACGCTGTCCTCCAACATCAACACTCCCTCTCAGCTAGGGAGGATACTTCCAGCTACATAAGATATATCACCTCATCGTGATGTCAACCACAATGGCTATACTCATATGTGGAAAGAAAGATACCACCACATTGTGATATCAGATATCACCTCAATATGATATCAACCATAATGGCTACAACAATGTATAGTTTGTACAAGTGTTCATCACTTACATGACATCCACCATGGCTCTCCCAGAGGGTGGAATCAAGGGATTTCACCTCGAACTTCTCTCACAGAGAAGAATTCATTATCAAGGGATTTCACCTCGAACTTCTCTCACAGAGAAGAACTCGTTATCAAGGGATTTCACCTCGAACTTCTCTCACAGAGAAGAACTCGTTATCAAGGGATTTCACCTCAAACTTCTCTCACAGAGAAGAACTCATTATCAAGGGATTGCACCTCAAATCCCTCTCACAGAGAGAAATGCATTAACAAGGGCTTGCACCTCAAATCCCTCTCACAGAGAGAAATGCATTAACAAGGGCTTGAACCTCAAATCCCTCACACAGAGAGAAATGCATAAACAAGGAATCTTCATGATGATGTGACTCCCTCTGAAGCTCCAAGTACTAGCATCAACCTCTTGACCTCCTCGTCCAAGGTTGCCTCTGTTGGTTTGTCAGACTCCCTCTTAGTTGTGAGTCCCAGACTTGACAACCCCTTGCAAGATCCTTGCCTTGACTTATCTCTGTTGGAGCACGTACAAGCTTCAAGGCATGGTTCTCAACAAAACTATCTCCCATGTTTGTTTTCGTATGTGATACATCACAAACAGGAGGCCAAAAGTTACGCTATCCATTTGGTGTATCATCCATCCTTTAGATACTGTAATAGCAATGATGGTCCTAACGGATGTGTAACGAGCAACTGGAGCAAAGGTTTCCTCATAGTCTACTCCCTCTTTTTGAGGGAATCCTCTAGCCGTGAACCTAGCCTTGTACTTGTCGATGCTCCCATCAGCCGCATGCTTGATCTTGAAGAGCCACTTAGAAGAAACAATAGATTTCCGTTCAGGTCTAGGTATGATATCTCATACAGCATTCTTGATAATGTATTGATATTCTTCATCCATAGCATCTTTCCATACTTGCTGATTTGACGCTTCCTCAACACTGGAAGGTTCAGACTCAATAATATTGCTCATCAATGCAACATAGCTAGATTATTCATGTGGTCTTCTACTCTCTCTGAATGTACCTCTAGGTGCTGCAAACTTTTTTGCCTCCTACATAGTGTTCCTTGCCCAAAGAGGTCTCTTTCGATTTACAATGATATCTCTAGGCCCATCAGTAGGATCCAAAGGCTCAACTGGATCACCATCCTCTTCAGGTTTTGAGGACTCCCTCTGAATCTCAGGAGTAAGGTCAAAATCCATGTCTCGAGGAGTATCCTATTCTTCATTGTCTATCTCCATGCATGAACCCTTAGACCTTTGGAATGTAACATTTTCTTCAAAAATGACATCTCTACTAAGTTCAATATACTTCTGACCTGGAATGTAGATCCTGTAAGCTTTAGAAGTTTCACTATAGCCCATAAATATTCCTTGCTTGCTAGAAGGTTCCAACTTAGTTCTTTTATCTTTAGGTACATGAACATACACAGGACATCCAAAGATTCTCAAGTGACTTACTTCTGGCTTCACCTCTATGAATGCTTCTTCTGGAGTCATATTCTACAATATTCGATGAGGACTTATGTTCTAAACATGTACTGGTGTCTTGGAGGCTTCTGCCCAAAGAAATGTTTGAAAGTCTTGATCATGGATCATGACTTTTGCTGCTTCAACAATGGATTTGTTCTTTCTTTCTGCAACCCCATTTTGTTGTGGGTTGTGAGGGACACAAAACTCCCTCTTAATTCCTACCTCAATGCAGAAATTACAAAAGCTACCAGAAGTGTATTCACCTCCATTGTCAGAGCTCAAAACTTTAATTCTCTTTCCAGACAAGTTTTCTACTTGAGCCTTAAATTCTTTAAATCTATCTAGGACTTCTTCAGACTCTTTGGACTTCAGAAAATAAATCCAAGTCTTGCTAGAGAAATCATCAATGAAGATTACATAATACAAGTATTCACTTAGGGATGCCTTTGACATTGGACCACATAAATTAGAATGTACAAGATCTAATATTTCTTTAGACCTACTTTCACTGCTATGAAATGGACTCTTAGTATTTTTATCCATAGCACAACCTCTACAAGTGCCATCATGTACATGACTGAGTTTAGGCATACCTTTAACCATTTTCTCCAAGGATGGAAGAGCCTTGTAGTGCAAATGTGCAATCCCTCTATGCCATAGCTCACTGGGACTGGAAGAGTCATGTAGGAGGGCTTGAATTGGATGAATGGATAGCTTGTTCAAATTCTCATGCCGATTCCCAATCACATGTGTAGTCTTGATGCTGGAGTTCTTTGGTCATGTAAAAACTTTTCCTTCAAAGAATGCTACTTGATAACCTTTGTCCTCCAAGGCTAAAATAGATACAAGGTTCCTCTTGGATCCCAACACGAACAAGACATCACTTAGATTGAGAGGAATGAAGGAGAACTTCGCTGCTTTAAAGAATTTTGATCACGATCTTCTTAAACTTGGCTCTGATACCATGTTAGTTTTTATGATTAGATTTAAAGCAATCAGAAAATGCAACACAATGAACAGTGAACACAACAAGATACCCTGGGAAAACCCTCCAACTTGAGGGGAAAAAACCCAGCAACAATATATCTCTTATATATTGAATGATAAGAATAGCAATCTGCTTTACAATGGCCAAATCCAAGGCCTACAGGTATGGCTTCACTTCTTGAAGCACAATGAATAAGTCCACACTTGATAAATCTGATTTGATCTTGAAATACCTTGATCTGCTCCTTAGAAGTCTGCTCTGCCTTGTGAATTTAGCTTTTATTTGAATGTATTTTTAATTGTATATCTTGAACAATGAGTAATCATTATATATACAATTTAGAGTGAAGGGATGCATCTCTTCAATCTCCCTGTTGGCTAGATTCAATCTCCCTGTCGGCTGGAAGTGGGAGCCCGACACTGTCCTCCAACATCAACAAGCGTGAGGGTAGGTGCAAGGGGTGAGCTTTTCCTTTGATGAATGAAATGATGAAGAAAGCACTTGTATGTAGGTCGTTGGGCCTTCAAACAGGGTGTTCAGACCTTACATTATTGCTCAACTTTCACAACTCTCTTTCAAGGCCACGAGCCTCCACTATGGCAGGGGCCTTGCTATGGAGTGCACGGCCATCAGCTTTTTAAGAGCACCTCTCATAGTCAAAACCTAGTCCTACTCTAGCAAGGAGCAGGCCTTCTACAAATCCTCTTTGACTTATAAAACTATAGGTAGAGAAAAAATGCCACAGAGGGTAGTGAACCTTTTATGGCCGCTAAGCAAACTTGTTTTGAGCAGGCCGCAAGCCCAAAGATAGGCTGTGAGCCCTCAATGCATATTGTGGGCCTTTGACCTCGACCATGCCCTTGGTCTTCCTCTCTGATGCACACAATGCCTTATGCAACTAGGATGAGGGTCACCTTATGCTGGATATAGATTGATCTCTGAGATAGCAACTCTGAATGTCCAAAATTCATGCCTCCAAGATGAACCAGTATCATCTTAGTTCAGCTCTGATACCATATTAGAAACCATGAATCTACTAAGCATTAGCTGATTACAACATGGAGTGAAAGCAATTGGAAATTGCAATGCATAACAGTGCAGAAGATGAGTACAGAGACCAAAGTTAGTTAGTAGTTGAGAGAAAGACTCAACAACTAAAACTAGTCATCAAGTTGACTACCTACAAACTAGCATGAGTGGCTAGTTTAGTGGAAGACTTGATGACTCCTCAACTAACCTCCTAACAACCTTGACATGTGTCAAGATTGTACAATGACTCACCTAAGTAGGATTAAACCTATGTACATATAATATATATTAAATATATAAACACTAATAGAAATGAAGGTGATAGGGTTACGTTATGCACTAGTGGTGCAAAAAGAAGATGGTGAGGAAAGTAGAAGTAGCAAAGGTACTAGAAGAATATGTTGATGTTGTGCCAGATGAGTTACCTGATGGTCTACCACCAAAGAGAGATATTCAACACCATATTGATTTGATTCCAAAAGCATCTCTACCTAATCAGGTGACTTATCGAATGAACCCTACCCACCATGCAGAGCTCAATAGACAAGTGACAGACCTCATAAGGAAAGGTACGATGAGGGAGAGTATGAGACCATGTGTTGTACCTGCATTATTAACTCCAAAGAAGGATGACATGCGGAGGATGTGCACAGATAGCAGGGAAATCAATAAAATCACCATCAAGTATCAGTTCCCCATCCCTCATTTGGATGACATGATGGATGTGCTTGCAGGGGCTAAATACTTTAGTAAAATTGATCTACAGTACAGTGGTTATCACCAGATCTAGATTCAAGAGGGGGATGAGTAGAAAAAAACCTTCAAGACTAGAGATGGATTATATAGTGGATGGTTATTCCATTTGGGTTATCTAATGCACCAAACACCTTCATGAGGCTAATGAATATTGTACTACATCCTTACATTGGTAAGTTTGTGGTGGTTTATTTTGATGATATTTTTGTTTTTAGCAAGAGCAAAGAGGAGCACCTGCAACACTTGAGGGTCATATTGGATGTGTTGAGAAAAGAAAAACTCTATGCAAACTGAAAGAAGTACAAATTCATGCAATAAAGTCTACTATTTTTAGGCTTTGTCATCTCCGTAGATGGCGTCAAAATGGATACAAAAAAGGTTAGGGAAATTCTAGAATGACCTAGTCCAAGGAGCATAATAGAGGTAAGAAGTTTTCATGGGCTAGCCACATTCTACTGAAAATTCATTCAAAATTTTAGCAGTATTGTAGCACCCATAATAGATTGCACCAAAGGAAGGGAATTTGTGTGGACTAAGGAAGCTGAGGAAGGTTTTAAGTTTCTAAAGAAGAAGGTGACAAACATCTTATTTTAGCATTACTAGATTTTGATAAGGTATTTGAAGTGGATTGTGATGGCTCACATGTGGGCATTGGAATTGTACTTAGCCAAGCAGGTAAATCCTGATGATGGATCATGCTATTTCTCTTCTCTTGCTATTTCTCCTAATGATGGATCATGGAGTGTGATCCAAAACTTTGAGGTATAAACTTGCACACAGTTAAATCCTGAAGCTTCTAACTACAAACCCATAGCCTTCTTTAGTGAAAAGTTGAATGAGGTAAGGAAGAACTATTCAACTTATGATGTAGAATTTTATGCAATTGTACAAGCATTGAGACATTGGAGGCATTACTTAGTTCCGAGGGAGTTTGTGTTGTTTACAGACCATATTACCTTGAAATACTTGAACACACACACAAAAAATGAATAGTAGGCATGCAAACTGGGTCTCTTGCCTACAAGGCTTCAACTTTGTTCTAAAATACAAGTAAAAAAAATAGAACTAGGTTGTAGATGCTTTAAGTAGGTGTATTATACTATTGACAACAATGAAAAATGAGGTGATTGGTTTTGATGCCATCAAAGATCTATATGAATCTAATGATGATTTTTGGGAGATTGTGGAATAGTTGAAAACCCTAGTAGTGGGAAGCATGGACCACATCCAAGGTGAATATCTTATTCAAGATGGTTATCTCTTTAAAGGAAAGCAATTATGTATTCTAGTTCGGTCCATGCAAGAGATATTATAAGAGAGCTCCATAGCAGTGGGATGGCTAGACATTTTGGCAAGGATAAGACTATAGCTTTGGTAGAACACAAATACTACTGGATGAAGATGAAAAGAGACATAACAAGCTATGTGACAAGGTGTAGGATTTTTTACATGGCTAAAGGACACTCATAGAATACAGAGTTGTATATGCCATTACAAGTACCTACTGGACCATGGACAAATTTAAGTATGGACTTTGTGTTAGAGTTGCCAAACACACAACGAGGTAATGATTCCATTTTTGTTGTTGTTGATATGTTCTCTAAGATGGCTCATTTTATTGCTTGCAAGAAAACTAGTGATGCAACTAGGGTGACAGAATTATTTTTTAAAGTTGTTATATTGCATGGTGTTCCATGAACTGTCACATTTGATAGGGATACCAAGTTTCTTAGCCATTTTTGGAGGACCTTATGGAAGAAGATGGGAACTAAGCTCCAGTTCAGTAGTACTTATCACCCCAAAACAAATGGGCATACAAAGGTCATAAATTAGAGTTTGGGAAACCTATTAAGATGCATCATTGGAGAGAAACCCAGATAGTGGGACTTGGCCTTATCACAAGTTGAATTTGCCTATAACAATTCAATAAATCGATCAATAAGTAAATCACCATTTCACATTATTTATGATAGGAATCCTAAGGGTGGTTTAGATTTGGTGCAACTACCAATTGAAGATAGGATTAGTGATGATGGAGAAGCGTATGTAGAACATATTCAACAATTACAGAGAGAGGTGAGGCAGAAGCTCCAAGAAAGTAATGACAGGGATAAAACTATAGTAGATGCTGTTAGAAGACATCAAGTATTCATTGAAGGTGACTTAGTGATGATTTATTTGAGAAGAGAGAAGTTTCCCACCAAAACTTACAAGTTGAAATGCAAGAAAATTGATCCTTGCAGGATTACCAAAAAAATCAATGATAATGCTTATGAGGTAGATTTACCAGAGCAGATAGACATTTATCCTATGTTTAATGTTTCTAATTTATATGTTTTTCTTGGTGAGGATCGTGATGAAGAAGGTGAAGCTGAAGTAGATTGGAAACAATAGGTTCCAAGAAAGAAAAGGGAAAAGATTGCACAGATTTTAGACAAGCAGACCATATACATGCGACATGGTCAATACAACAAGTTTTTGGTACAGTGGGAAGGTCTAACACAAGCAGATAATACATGGATTCTTGAATTGGAAGTGAAGAAGCTAGATTTAGACAAGTGGCAAAAATTTCTAGGAAAACAACTGGTAGGAGCTATGTTCTTTTCAACCAAAGGAGAGTGATCCAAAAACTTTTGGAGGTCATAACTTTTGACCTGGGGGTCTGTTGGAGATGAAATTTGGTGGGTAGATACATCTTTAAGAGTTGATTGAAAATTCCACTGGATTGTTAAATTCAGGAGGTCACCATTTTGACACTTTTTTGGGACCTTTTTTGATCATCTAGGGCCTCAAAATGAGGTTTTAATGATTTTTTGGGGATTTTTCCAAGTTATTTTTCTAATTAGTTTTCAAATGTTAGATGCAATTAGATTAGAAAGTTGACAATTAGTCATATTTTAGTTAGTTTCAAATAATTGACAATTTTCATGGCCATACAGATACAGATGTGAAGTTACCAAAAATGGCAATTTTAGAAAGTTGCTAAAATCTGCCAAAAAGGGTAATTTTTGTTTTTACATATAAATTTGGTATTTATTTTCAGCTATAGCATGATGGAATGGAATTAGAAGGATATTTGGAAAATAGTTCTAAGTTTCTGGATATTTTTGCAATAATAATAGTGTTAAATCTTATGTTGTGAAGTTTGGTTACCTCACAAGGTGGCCAGAGTAGAAATAAAAGAGCAATTGTTCCAACAACCAATGCATAAATTGACTCAAGCAAAACTACAAGGAGATTTTTGTATGCCCTTCAAGTTGCATTCAGAGTCTAACATTACCTCACAATCTCAATTAGACTAAGCCACAATGGCAAAGTTGGTATTCTTGACTCCTCTTTCCTCCAACCAATTGTCATGCATTATCAAGGCTTCACTCAAAGACACTCCTCCAAAAACCTACAAAAACAAGTCATGAAATGAGATCCTAATGTACAAGAATTATTTTGTCATATATAGGTTGAATAGGTGCATGAGGAAGGATATCTCTCAACATATTTTAGAAAGATTTTTCTAAAGATAAGTATGCTACTTATTTTATAATTGTATTAAATTATATTTTTTTTATTATTATAGTAACTAAAAAATATTGAAATTATTAATATAGTAAATAGCTATGTAGTTCAATGAATAAAAATATATTAAGTGATATAGTTTATAAATAAATTAGTAAGTAATATTTTTGAAATACTTATTTATTTTAACTCAAGTTATTTTATTTTATTTTATAATATAGATTGGTTGTGTTTTTTTTTTTTTTTTTTTTTGCATATTGGCTCTTTAATAGTTTTTGTTAACATGTTCATGTCATTACACTCCACCCTGCTCCACTATAGTTATGCCTCTTAACCTAATAAACAAAATTAGGTAAATGGGTTCTAGCACTAGCATAGCGACTGAGTGGAAATTGTATACACCTAAAATTGGCTCATGTTGAATTAAGTAAATATTTTGATATTTATCTTAATTCTTATTTCCTTCTGTTAATTAGAATCCCTAATTTCTTCTAAAATGTAATGCCCGCCTTGCACACCTCAAAGAAATACACATTTATGCTACATGAAACAGGAACTTTTTTTAAAAAAATGTTTAAGATAACAAATAATGTTAACATAACTAACTACGACATATTCTCTAAGGATACAACACTGCATTACTTTACAAACCTACTAACATAATTTAACATACATCAGTAACTGATCCAAAACCATGCTCAATTAAATAACATATTCACATTCATTGCATAACATCAAATAACAGAATCTGCATGATTAAATACATAACTGAAATGCTTTCATATAGGTACATCATGACATCAATACATTGCTATTTTTAGCCTACAACAAGATTGCATACATAAAGAATGTTCTGTTACACAAATCTGGTACAAGGTTATACACTTATATCTTCACCAACTGGGACAAGTACAACTGGAAGAAATCTTTTCTGCACATGAACTTGACAAGGGATAACCAATGGATAAAATAGCTCTTCCACCCGACCATGTGGAACCCTAAGGTCCACCCCCCGAGCTAGGAGTTAACATGAGGTCCCAAACAATAACAGTTAGGTAGATAAAGACTAATATAAACAAAGGATGATCAAACACCAATACAACACATGGCAATAACATAAACAACACAACACAACTTAACTTCCAGAGGCAAAACATAATGTAAGTGGAGAGACCAAACAAGGAATGCTAGGTTGTAGTAGGGAGAGTGTCATCGCACGGTCCTAACATGGGTTATCCTGACAGCCTCTCACTAGGCGCCAGCCCCCATCTATGGTTATCCTGACAGCCTCTCACTAGGTGCCGGCCCCATATGGTGACACATGCGGAATCAACCTTCCTTTCGTGAGGACAAGGAAGTCAATCATGCCAACCAGGCCTTCTCTACCCATCCTTAGTCTATACAAGCACTACAGGCCATGGGAGAGGAATCCATTAATCTTGTTTAATGTGGAAACTACCCTTAACCCCCTAGTTCATTTTAGGTTATCACTTAATTAATCTACTTTCAACGGGTTATCCTGACTGCCACTTTGGGCGCCGGCCCCACGTTGAAAGCCACTCTCCTTCCTAACACCTAGTAAACCTTAACCATCATACAAGGCATTATAGCAATACACATACTTGTTCATTGCAAGGCATAAACCCTCTTGCATTACAAATAGAATCATAACACCAATTGTTATCCTTCGCCTATAGCATTACAACATTTTACACTTTTACAGATACCAGGTCTCTGCAAACAACAATTACGACAAAATGGATATAAGATAGTCACAACTGGTTAAATATCTCATCCAGAGAATATTATATCACAAAATGCATAATCATCTTAGTCAATACTCCATTATACTTCATACTAAATTTGAATCACATAATCGTTATAACATCACAAATACAAAAACATCCATCCACACTACGACAAACTCAGCCCCTGGAATTTCGAGTATGACCACTCTCAATTCGACTCTTTAAGACAATAGAAATACTTAACTCACACAGTACAATTCAGATTCTAGAAATTAAACACTAAAATTCCTTCTTGGCTCATCATAAATAACTTTGTAATGAAATCAACAATGGATTACATTATCTCTTTAAATCAAACTAATTGATTTCACAAGAAAAATACAACAATTATACTAATACATTACAATTAAATTATTTAAATATTCTACATTTGTTTCTAAAGATAGATTATAAAACACAAGTATAACAAATTTTACACTGATTAACTTACCTTTCCAACGTTGGATTAAGTACTAAAATAATACCTTATAACTATACGGCAATACAACGAGGACAAATGTCCAACCATCAACAATGAACATCAATGTTTTTGTTTTCTTCGAAGTTCTACCCTAATACGGTCCTTCAGATATTCTTGACCTCAATCAGATAACAGTTTACTATGCTTGGATTTCTTCGTCATAACGATGTCTCTGAAATGTTTTAATCAAAGATGATTTAAATCTGTCTAAGAAGAAGATCGGGACTACGCCGTCAAAACTTGATAGATGTATCAACTATGTTCATTCCCAAGGCATTACAATTTTCTGGTAAATGCTTCTACTATATCTGTTTCAAGTGTAATTACCTATTGAATTGCAAGCACTGATCGCAGAGGTGGTGTGAAATTGTTAATGACCGCTTAACCATTGAAATGGATGGTATTTATTTAGTCTAATGACTTCTCTCTATTAATATAACTCTTGAACAGCATTAATCATAAAAGACGAAGGCGTTCTTTGAGATCCCAGCATCTTGTTAATGTTTCCAAATAAAATGGAAGTCACAACTCCTAAAAAGAGAACAACTCCTAAATGAGATCAAATGGAATTAGGAAATTATGGATTAACTATTCGCATTGTTGATGTTGTGGATAACTGAATGCACAACAATAGCCTACATGTCGAGTGACAATGAGAGTAAAGGATCATGTCTTGAAATGTATAGTGGTTTCCAAGGTTTCCTTATAAATGGCACCCTAAATGCAAAAGATAAAGTTAAACCCCAAGAATATGGAGATAGCTATTAGATCTAGCATATGACTTAAAAGCAATAATCCATGATGGCACCACCGATTTCTTAGAGCATAATGTGGCTGAGATATTCCACAATAAGATTGCAGAATACAATCTGAGACTCTAAGGTTATGAAATGTTCACTGTGTATGAGGAACAAGATGCTAAACTCCACTAAGGGTGTGATCTGCGTGGGTAAACCCTCCACAGTTTACTGAGATGCTTATTAGCTTTAAGGAGAATAACGTATACCACTGCAGACAGACATCACACAAAACATACAACTCTGTGAATAAGCCTACATGTACAGACTACCATTTTCATGTATGTTTCTATTGCTAAATGCTCAGTACCATACAAATTAGAAATCAAAACATCCAACACCATTTTGCTGCTCAAATACAAATATTGAGATTGCTTACAACAGCAAAAGAGAAGGGAAAATAATCCTCCACTGACTGCATACCAAACTGAACCATCTGTATCCATATTCCATCAAAAACCTCAATCTAACTCGGTCTTCATATGAGATGCATCTGCACTAGGCTCTAATTTAAAGGACTCATCTTTGTTTTAGGTATTTCTAATGCTTGGATTGTGGATGGCTTCTAATCTACCTGCTGCTGTAATCGATCCTCCCCTAAAAAAACATTGACTTAGCATACCATTCCTATATTGCAGTTTGACAAAGGCAGAGCCCAAGGTATTAGCCATCAACCATAGTACTAATCATGTTAGATTTCCCCTATGCTTTTACATCTAATCTAATGTCCTTCCATCAACAGATTACTCAAATGGCGCTTCCAATTATCATAGCCTTTCAAATAACCATAACAAATATTCTCCATGCTTCTGAGATGGATATTCAGTTAATTCAAAACATTGAAGACTGCACATAAAGAAACTGAGGATTCTCCTCCATGCTTCACATAAAAAAATTCCAGCCTCAAATCCTTCTCCTGTTGTCATGTCGTGTCTTCTTCAAAGATGAACTAGTGTCAGGGCTACCATGAATTTCTCTTTTACCCAGTGGCTGCTGTATATTCCTAGCTTGGCTTGGGAGAGACACATTGGAAATTTTGTCAAGATTATCACGAACCGATTGAACTGTTGCATTCATAGAGGATGATGAGAAGTACTGCGCTGTCAGCATGCTGCCTACTGAGGCTTTGTCTATTCATAAATCACAAGGTTGACCATTTATGTTGTCGATTATCTCTGTCACTTGTACAAGTCATAGACAAGTTCACCTAAGATGACACGGACCTCCAGAAACACACAATAAAAGAACAAAAAGCATTGGGACCTACTAGGGATCTGAATAATGATTCTCTACCAACTGTTATCTAGGTGCAAAAAGAAACATACCTCCGGTGGTCAATTTCCTATCGTAAACACTACAAATTGCAATCATGTAAATGATATTCACGCTATTTGGTGTCTTGGTATTATTATAGTTTTGTTCTATAGATTAGGTGGCTTGGGCCTCTTTGTTGTGTAATCTACCTACTTCCATTGCCTCTTGTTTTCATCAAAAGCAAATATTATACAAGTTTGTCACAGATGCCTTCAAATTAAATTTGTTTTGTGTGCTTCAGACTTTGCCTTTCCAATGGCAACCATGTGGGAATATTATTTTCAAGCTTGTGGGAAATATAATCTGACTATCCTTCAATTTTTAATTCTCAACTTATCTGCAACTTGGAATGTAAGCTAGAGGATGCCTCCCATGTGAATTATGATTTCAATGAGGCTCAAATAAGTACGCTTGTTTTTTCCAAAATAATGGTTATTCACTGTTTGGATGATTTACTGGAAGGCATTAACTGAATGTTTGGAAACTTCCTCCTAATCACAGAGCAAACTGTTATTAAAAGGAGTGTTTGTGCTAAGATGGTTGCAGACTGATTTACAGGAAGCCATGTGTGGAATTACCTTGATTTGTTTTCTGATATTACTGTTGAGTTCCGCTGGGGCGTATCAGATCTCACTAGCAGCGGCGGAAACCCTAATGGGAAATTGTCCGTTAAAAGTGAGTTACTTGTCTTCTCATCCATGGATCGTACAAAAATATAAACAAGGAACACACTGTTGTGAGGCCATCCTCCCTCTGGCAGGTATGCGCCTAGCCCAAATGACTAGGAATGCAATGGGATGAGTGCCGATTAGGTATCTTAACAAGAAAACTCCAATAATCGAACATGAAAGGATGTTGATAACTCAAGCTACGGAGTAGGCTAGTCATCGGAGGCATAGTATAATACTAGGTAAATGGCGAAGCATAGGATTCAAAATTTTCCTTTCAAAATGAATGGTAAGAAGGCAGCGGACTACCTATTAATATCGGTCCACAAAGAATTAAGACCAAACACAACAAACAATCTATGAACAGAGCTTTTTAAAAATAACGGATGAGTCAAGGTATATGAAAGGTATGTTCGCTGACCTGAAAAAAAATGTGACTAGCTGATGCCGAAGGCGATCCATGATTGCAGAAGATAAGTAAAAACAAACTAAATTTATTGTATGGACTGTGATCCAAACGGTTTGTTTGTTCCGTCCGCTTTATCAGAGACCCTGATCAATGGATGCACGGAATGGATCTCAAGGAAAGGGGCCACATTTGTTAGAATGGTCGACTCACTGCTATTATCTTTTTTTTTTAAACTATGATGGAAGCAATACAATCTGTATATGCTTGATCCACTACTTGTTAATGTTCTCTTTCCAAACTAGGGTTCAAAGGCCGTAAGGAAGAAAAGAACAGAATTGTTTTCACACAATCAAATCGCTTGCCCCCGAGGTGTTAAGAGATTTCAGTATGGAGAAGAAACCGTGGTCATCTAATGACTGAGAGAGAAGGTGAACTTCAGAAAACACATCATGGCATCTATGAATTGGAACCCTCATAAAGGCGATCTCCTTTGAATGTAACCTGGAAAAACGGTTACTAATCTGTTGGAGGACGGTGGGAGAATGGTAAGGCAATTCCGTTTATTACAGACCAAAGGTTTACATTTGAAACTGTCTACAGAGAATACACATTTGTAGAAATGACAGAAAGTCCCGACAGAAACCATTGAACCAAAACCATTTCATTTGCAGAAAAAGAAGCCAACAATCAACATGCTCAGATTCAGAGAAAAGAAACAGCGAAAGAAGGCAAGTATTCCAAGGAACCTGGCTACGATGTCGGTTCAACAGGTTTGCTTCAATTGTTGCAGATCCAAGCCGCCTATTCTAGCCTTCTTCTCCCTTCATGTACCTATAATGCCATCCTTAATGCCTCTATCGTTCTCTTATAACACAGTCTCTCTCCTCTACTAAGGGCTTGGCACACGATCCTGTGCATATCTCCTTTAAAAAAATATATATTTTATTTAATTTAATGATCCCCAAATATTATTTATTTTATTTTATTATTATATTTCTTTATAGCTGACCCAATATATTGTTATTAATAGAGTAGTACTATTTCGACAATCTATAATTTTGTACTATACTTTAATTTATTTTATTAATCAAGTTGTAAATCACAATTTACAACATGATTACATCTATTTATTTATTTTATTAATTTAGTTGTAAATCACTAATTACAACATAACTTACAACTATTTTATTTATTTAAATATTTATTATAAATAATATTATATTGAACAATACAAAATTTCTTACAACTTTATTTAACAACTATACTTCTAATAAAATAATAATTTATTTATAACGATAATCGACAACTAATGACATTATGCCCATTTAACAACATTTATACTCTTCCAAATAATGATTCTAATTAAAGCACAACATTACCACACATACTTAGACAACTTCGAACCTAATTAGACTCCAAGGTATAGTTTTACCTGACGGCAAGACATGATCGAACGACAACCAAAAACCACAAGGGTAAACTGACGACCAAGGAACACTGACTAGGGACCTCACGTTAACTCCAACCAACTAATCCATTGGCAAAGGCACGCTCAGACCTGGTAATCAGGTGGAGTCGATGCCTAGTACCTGCATCCTGCAGCAACGCACGGTTAACCATAACAAGATATACATATACATCACACGCAGTCCTATAGTGAATGGAAATCGCAGTGAGGTAGGGTACTCGAGAACGAGTAATACGACACTGTTCCATTCACGTTTATGAATAACAATCAACTATATTGAACAAAGTATCAGATTACTAGTCTATAAAATGATCAACTAACTTCCTATCCCATATAGTGAATAACATCAAAGCATCTAAAACATCTAGTTCATTTATCAAATTCTAAAACATAAAATGATAAAATCCAACATCAACAACTGTTATCATAACAATCAGGTTCACAATGAAGTAACAAGATAACAAGAGATCCATCATCTACGGTCTAGGACACTATAAAGTTTAAGCAAACATCAATCTGATGGATGACGAGATGAGGGGCACTACATAAAATCCCAAGTCCTAAAATCCACCTCATCAATCCACCTCATCTCTTCCACCTCACCATGTTGCACATATAATCAAATATTCTTAATATTTAATTAGCTAATATCCTCCATTTTCCAAAATAAATCTTTAAATCAATTATCCTTCACAAATTGAATATTCTATTCAATGCTCCCCACTAGCCTTCACCAATTGAATATTTTATTCAATGTTCCCCACTAGCCTTCACCCATTGAATATTTTATTCAATGTTCCCCACTAGCCTTCACCCATTGAATATTTTAATTCAATGTTCCCCACTATCCTCCACTATTCAATTCTTAATTCAATTGTCATAACCCATTGTCCTCCACTATTGAATTCTTAATTCAATTGTCATAATCCACTAGGAAGAAAAGATTCACTTTTATTCCTAGCCATTGATCTCATCTTTTGATCCTCATCCTCCATTCTATTTTTAGAAAATCTATAAATAGAACCCTCTTCTAAGCCATTGGGGAGGCACTTCATTTGGCAAGATAACTATACTCAAATTTCTCTTCTTCTCTCATTCATTCTATTCCAAGTTTCCTCCATTATCATGTGTTGAAGCTCACATTCAACACAACACATATCAAGAGCCATTCTTCCTTTGTCATCTTCAAACAAGCAAGCAAGCAAGAAAGCTTCTGAGGGCTTCTCAAATCAAGATCAAAGCAAGATAGGCAACAATGGAAAACGACAAGCAAAAAGGGCTATAAGTATGTTCTTAGTCATCTTGGTTTGATTCCTCTTTGCCTTCACATTCTATTGGTGTTTGGGTTTTGTATGTTTTCATTAGTTTGAACTAAACCTATTTATCCCCCTCACAGAAATCATTTGTTGTCTATTTTAAAAAGAAAATCTTTATTTTTGTGGAGTATTTTTCTTTTTTCATGTATTGAGAGTTATGAATTGTAATGTTGATGATGTATTTATTATCTCCACGAGGATAGTGTTTCCATAGAGTTATCCGGCTATGGAGGTTTCTAACTCAAGCAGATCATTCACTTCGGTGATGATCGTTTTGTCTTTGATGGTTGTCATGGCTGTTATTTCTCTGATTACATGCTGCTTTGTTGTAGGGCACTTGGAGGACTATATTGAAGAGAGGTGCTCAGAATGCATTGGTACCCCTACACCACCAGATCCTATCTCAAGATCTCTTCTAGAGATGAGTATTGATGTTGAATATCCTCCTTCAATTTCCTCTGAACATAATGTTGAAGCATCATCTCATATCGTTGAGGAAGATCCTACTTCAAAGATTACTAAGAGGCTCCATCTAACCTTAACAATGGCCAATGTAGTGGTAAGGACATGAAGAGGCTCCATCTAAGCCTAACAATGGCCAATGTAGTTTGAAGCATTGTCCATGATTTTTTATTTGTTATTTTTCTCCTCTAAGATTTGTAGTTGGTTAAAAGATCATGTAACCAAATGATATAGATATTTTAAATACATCTAGATCTAAAAAAATATTGAGAGATATCAATCTAGAACTATTTTATTTATTGGTTTGCTCAAAAATCATGTAATCATATACACACAGACACACATATTGAATACAAGATATTAGTCTAGAGTTATTTTTTTCACTTTAAAATTATTTTTTTACAACATAAACATATAAATTTTGATTTTTCGTTAGAAAACTCTTCAATAAATAAAACTTCAAAAAGAAAAATGTAAGCTAGCATACATATTTATTTATTACCTCTTAAATAAACAAAAATATGTCTTTAGATAAAAATAAAGTAAATACTTTTGATTTGTTATCTTTCTCCTCTAAGATTTGTAGTTTGTAGTTGGCTAAAAGATCATGTAACCGAATGACATATAGATATTTTAAATACATCTAGATCTAAAAAATAATGAGAGATATCAATCTAGAGCTATTTTATTTATTGGTTGGCTCAAAAATTATGTATATATATATATACACACACAAGATATTAGTCTAGAGTTATTTTATTTACTTAAGAGTTATTTTATTTTACTTTAAAATTATTTTATTACAACAGGAACATATAAACTTTGATTTTTCTTTAGAAAACTCCTCAATAAATAAATCTTTAAAAAAAAAAAAAAAAAGAATGTAAACTAGTATACATATTTATTTATTACCTCTTAAATAAAAAAAAATGAGTCTTTAGATAAAAATAAAGCAAATAATGTAAACTAGTCAAAAATAGATACCTCGAGAGTGATATTTTTCAAAGATTTTTCTACAGACATGTATGCTATTAGCATACCAACATGTAAATTGTTAATTCAATAAATATAAATAATGCTTATACATTTAGATAAGTAAAATGTCATTTATGTAATCCAAACTTATGATACAATTCTACATCTTATTTGTTTGATTATTAAGTCTGGAGTAAGCCAACTTCCATACATTGTTGCCCCTACACATATAAATAACCATTGCACTCGCCCCACTTACAATATAAACAATGAAATAAGAAAAGTATAGAAGAGAATAAAATATTAAAAATTAGGGTTGAATTACAAATTGATCTTTATTTACTTTTTTATCTTATATCTTATCATATAGAAATATTCTTTTTTAATATAGAAGCATCCTTTATCTCATCTACCTTTTATTATCAATTATAATCCATAACATTATAATAAATATAGTATTATATAGTAATATAAAATTATTTTATTTACTTAAAAAGTTATTTTATATCAATTTATTTTGGTTACTTAAGAGTTATTTTAAAATTATCTCTTAATCTCTTTCATCTCTTTTTTCATATATGAATGCAACTAAAAATTGTAACTATTTTATATTTTACAAAATATAACCCACATTTGATTACACTTTAAATTTGATATTATTAAAAATATAGTGTCCTAAAATATCAAATCAATTAAAAAGGAGCAAAGTTATTCCGAATGGTACGTTGTTTTATTTACTGTAAATTAAATAAGTTATTTTATTGAAAATACTTCAAATTAATATGTTATCTTTTACTAGGGTTATCTTTTCTTTTGTGTGTTATTTTATTTCCTGTAGAATAATTTATTTTATAACTATATTCTACTAGGGTTTTATCATATGAAATATAAAAGGAGCAAAGTGTATTAGTAAGTGCATTATATTTTGTTAGGGTTGCCTTTTGTTTTTTGTGTTATTTTTTTTTATTTACTGTACAATAATTTAATTTATAACTACATTTCATTAGTGTTTTATCATATGAAATAAAAAAAGGATCAACGTATATTCCTGAAGGGGAGAAGTTATTAGAAGTAAGTGTATTATATTTTATACATTTCACTATAAAGACTTCAATTTAATTTTCTTTACTTTTCTACATAATTAAATTAAATAATTTATAACTATATTTTTTTGGTTTTATCACATCAAATATAGAAGAATCAAAGTATATTCTTAAGGGGCAAGTAAGTGCATTATATTTAATACATTTTACTATAAAGGCTTTGATTTAATTTTCTTTTCTTATCTTTTCTCCAAAATTAAATTTCATAATTTATAACTATATTTTATTAGGGTTTTATTATATCAAATAAAAAAGGATTAAAGTATATTAGTCAAGGGCATAAGTTATTCCAAGTAAGTGCATTATATTTTGTACATTTTACTATAAAGGTTTAGCCTTAGGAAGGATATTAGATATATTTATTGAAGATATCTATACTAGTAGATAACATTATAATTATACTAGGAGTGAAAGAATGTTAAAATATTAGGTTTTTTTAATTTATTTATGGTGAATAAATATTTAAATAGTTTAATATTGTTTACAGTTACTTGAATCTATAATAGTGGTAGCATTTAGGAAATATGTTAATATGAAACTATTAAAAAATAAGTGTCATGTAGTGGCAAGTACCTATCTTTATAGTATTGTAATATTTGAACTTGTTTTGTAAACAGAAAATAATTTAAGTCTAGAACAATTGTTATTTAAAAAAAATGTTTGAAGAAATAATAGGGAAGTAAGTTGTGGAAACTAAGAACTATTGTGGGAGATTGTAAATACCGGCAAAGTCACGAGAGATCAACAATCACACACTCAACATTATGAAAGACATAAGTAATATGCAAAGCAAAACCAGATGATATATTAGCTCACATGAACAAGTACATATAGGCATGAGTCTCCTAAGAATAGACATGCCAAAAATAAGAAAGCAAGCCTAAGAATAGTAGTGGCCCAAAGATAGGCATGCAACTACTTAACTTAGGATAAGCTAATTTAGACACCTGTTCTAAACATAGACATGCTAATTAAAACACAAGAACACCTAAATTTAGCATGTGCCCAATTAAGGAGAACAACTACTAATATATTCAAAACTAAGTGAGCTTAATTACACTAACACCCCCTTAAGCAAAGCTTATGTAAGGAAATGAAGATGGGTGTTAGCAACTAGGCCTGATCAGGTACCCATGTACAATGCAATCTCTCTTAAAGAGGAGAAATGGACAAAACCTCATGGGAAAAAACTCCCCCCCAGCCCCCCTAGAGGATGATGTTGTTGATGAAGTGGACCATACCCCAAGAAGACCTCACAAATGAATGAGCTTTCTCTCAATGAAGGGTTTAGTGAAGATGTCAACAACTTGCTCCGATGACTGGAAAAAGACCAAGTCAATGATCTCTACATGAATAAGCTCTTGAATGAAATGCATATGAATCTTTACATGGTTGGTCTGTTGATACTGGACTAGATTCCTGCCTATCTAAATGGTGCTCTAGTTATCACAATAGATGACTGTGGGTTGTCGGAATGGAATGCCAAACTTAGTGAGAATACCTTGAAGCTAAATAGCCTCAATAGCTTCATTAACAGCTCCCCTGTACTATGCCTTTGTGGATGATAAATCAATAACATTATGATTTTTGCTAGACCAACTGATAGGGCTCTAGAACCAAGTGAGAAACTGTAACTAGAAGTGGACTTATGATTCTGAGTATCACTAGTCCAATATGAATATGTGTATCCAACTAAGGTAACCTCAGTGCCATATGTGTAATGAATCCGAAAGCCGAGAGTCCCCTTAAGGTAGTGAAGGATCCTCTTAGCTTCTTTCCAGTGTAGCTCATGAGGCTCCTGCATGGATCTTGAAACCATGCCAACTGCATATGAAATATCTAGCTTGGTATGGGTCAGATAGATGAGACTCCTAACTAGTTATCAATACAAGGTAGCATTGACCAATAGTGTAGCACAATCGGCCTCAAGCTTAACTCTAGATAGAAAAGGAGTAGTGGATGACTTACAGTCAGTCATGTGAAACTAATCAAGAAGATCAAGAGTGTACTTAGGTTGTGCTAAAGTGATCCCTGAGTCTGCATGTGAAATCTCAATGCCAAGGAAGTAATGTAGCAAGCCTAAGTTTGTCATGTCAAACTTGTCCTAAAGAGCTATCTTTACTACTTCAATAATAGATGTAGAGCTCCCAATGATAAAAAGATTGTCAACATAAAGTACCAGTATCAACAATGAATCATTCTGTTTCAGAAGATAAATGTTGGGATCTGAATGATACCTAGTAAAACCTGAAGACAGTAGGAAAGTTCATGCATCTTGGCATACCAAGCCCGAGGGGCTTCTTTGAGGCCATAGAGAGATTTCCTAAGTCTACATACTAAGGAGGAATCCTAAACTTACCCTGGTGGCCATTCCATGTAGATCTCCTCCTCAAGGTTTGTGTGAAGAAAAACACTACTCACATCCATCTAGTGCACTTCCCAACCATGTGCTATGACAATAGAAAGTATGAGTCGTATGGAAGTCATATTGGCCATGGGTGCAAAGGTCTATGTGTAGTCGATACTAGCAACTTGTGAAAACCCTTTATCTACCAAACATGCCTTGTACTTATCAATAGACCCATCTGCTGCATAGTTGGTTTGATAGATCCATTTGCATCAAACCATCTTTCTTCCATTAGGAAGATCTGTCAAATCCCAAGTGTCATTTCTCATTCATAGCATCATCCCACTCAGGTATGCCTAAAGCCTCTTTGAAGGTCTGTGGATCAGAGGCTGAGACAAAGTAAGCATGTGGCCCACTTTGATAATTTGACCATGTATGTCTCCTATCTTCTAGATTCCCTACCCATGTCCCTACACTCTAAAGTGTCTACTTTGCCCAAAGGGGTTGTGATGTGGGTGAATCAAGTGCTAAGAGATCAACCTCCAAAGCAAGCCCATAAGAAGATGAGGATGAAACCCCATCATGGTCCTCACTATCAAAACTAGAAGAAGGAATATCTATCTCAGGAATCAACCATGGATGGTCTGAGTCATCAGAAGATGTATCATTAAAGTGGAATGAGTCCACAAAGGAAGGAGGAATGTCAAGTGAATAGTTAGTGGGACTTTCCTGGAACTTAACACTCCTCTCGATCAATAGCTCATGTGTGGTCGAATGTAGGAGATGATAACCTTTCACACCTAGATACCCTACAAAGATGGAAGGTTTGGAATGAGGTTCCATTACCATGCAATTCTAAGAAGGTATTCATGCCATAGATGGGTATCTGAAGACTCTAAAGTGATCAACTAAAGGTTTCCATCCTTTCGTAGCTTTAAAAGGTGTGATACCCTTCAAGGCTTTATGAAGAAATTTGTTCTGAATGTAACATGCACAATTGATTGTTTCTACCTAGTACTATGGTGTAAGGTTCTTGTAGTGTATCATGTAATTTGCTATCTCTTTCAAGGTTTTGTTCTTACATTCTACAACTCCATTCTACTAAGGAGTATAAGGAACTGTGTACTGCAAGTTTATTCCCTCTATTGTGCAAAACTGCTCAAACCTAGTATTAACATACTCTCCTCCATTATTTGTTCAAAGAACTTTGATGATCTTCCCCGATTGTTTCTCAACAAGAGACTTGAAATCTTGAAAGTGGTCGAAGACTTCAAACTTTTGTCAAAGGAAGTACACCCATGTATACCTAGAGAAGTCATCTATGAAGGTGAGGACATATTTAGCCTTAGTAAAAGATCTAGATGGGGAAAATCCCTAGATACATTGTTGTGAACAAGATCCAAGATCTGTGTGATTCTCCATGATTTGCCTTTGTCAAATCTCTCTTCGGGATTCTTCCCAAGAGCACATCCTTCACAAAGACCCTTAGAGAATCTGACTCTAGGCAATCTTGTAACCATATCATGCTATCTAAGCTACTCAAGATAGCAGTAGTTTATGTGCCCAAACCACTCCTGCCATAATTTACTAACCCCATCTGAATGAGAAAGCAATGTGGTAGGAGAAACATCAAGGGAAAAATGTGAGAAGGTATACAACCTGGCTTGGTGATCTGCCTTTCCCAATGCTACTAAGTTGTTGTTGTGCAACTCTCTATTCTCAACTAAATCTCGTCTAAACTAAACTCTCATTCATTTACCTATGTGAGTGATCTAGTATACAGACATGAGATTAGCTAAAATTGAAGGTACATTGAGAACATTAGTGAATGTCCCCCCTCAATTTCAATAGACCCTCTCCCAGCAACTGTTGCTGGAGTGTCATCACCTAGGGTAATGATGGACATGCTGTGGGGTTCTAAGGAAGTGAACTCAACCTATGAAGAACCCATATGGTGTGAGGGACTTGAGTAAATGATCCATGAAGATGTTGAAGAGCCAACTGTAACAAGAGCCTTGCCCTTGAATTTCTCTTTACCTTTTGACTTAGAAGTTTCTGGGGTGGATGAGGATACTTTGAAAGATTTAGGTACACCTATGTTGTTCTTCTCTAAGAGATGAGTGAGGTGATCAACCTTTTTCTTCATACACTTGTACTCATCATGCCCTGTCTTCTTACAATATGCACACTAAACTTTGTCCTTTTTAGGTTTCCCTTGTTTGGATGAAGTTTCTATGTGACTTTTAAATGTCTCAGGTTTTTGTTCTTTCTTTGTCTCCTGATACTTCTAAGTGTTTTATTTCTTTCCTTTGTTATTTGAACCCTATTGGTATTTACCATTTCCATCTACTATGGCTTGAGGTTTTGAGGACTTCATAGTGCCCATGTGGATTAACTTGTCTTTCTCTCTGGTTAGATTAATAATAAAGTCATCTAGAGATGGCATTTCCCAAGTGGTTCCAAGAGCTCTCTTGGTGGAATAGAATGTAGACACGAATATAGAGTATTCAGGACCAAGTTTGGAGATAATTGTAAGAACTAGTTGGTCATCTTTTTTATCAATTCTATATTCTTTTAACTGCAACTTGATGATTTAAACTTTGTAAAAAAGTCTTCTAATGTGTTAAATGTTCTTGGACTCAAACTAATTAACTCATTCTCTAGTTTATGGGCTCTCATCTTATCTACCTTCCCAAGCAGCTTCTCAAGAATGAACCGTACCTTATTAGGGGTTGACAAAGATTCTACATGAAAGAGTAATTTTGGAGAGATGCTGAGACATAAACAACCAAAGGTCTAGTCACACTTGTTAAACCATTTAACTTTAGTGTCATCATCAGATGGTTCCATTTCAGTGCCCATTGTAACTCTGTATAATCCTTTGTTTCTCAACATAAGATAGATTTTAGATTTCTAGTCATGATAATTAAATGAGGCTAACGATGAAATAGCCTGATTAGAATCCATATTGCAATTTGAACTAAAGAAAAGTGGAAATAAAAGAAGACAAGAAAACCCAATGAGATGCTCTATGATTATTCTGACCCCCGTAGTTGTGGCACTTTAGAAGTAGTGCATGGGAAAATTTGCCTATTACATGATTTTAAATGCTCTTTTAGTTTAATTTGCCTAAAGAATTTGGGAAAAGATTAAACTTTTACAAGGGGAAGAACTTGATTTTTGAAAAAAAAAGTTTTTTTTTAAATGTCTAAATATAGCTTTTCTAATAAACCCTAGATTTAAAAAAAACACAAGAATGGGTGAATTTATGAAGAAACCAATCAAAAAGCATGGTAAAATACATTTGTGGTATCTTTGAATGACTGTGGCTATAGAGAAAACTCCTCAGAGTAGAAAAAGATGCCTCCTCAATAGTTAAATAATCCCTCAGTTGCAAAAAAACTTCCAAATCAGGTAACAAAGCTGATGTAGAGGGTCAAAAATGATGTTGAGTTGGTCAATGTGATGTGTTGGAGAGTCTTACAGATGGTGTGGGTGTTAAAAGGAGACCCTATGTGACTGAGAAAGTAGGCCACAACCTTCTAAAGGCCTGTGTACCAGTTTGAAAATAGGCCATAGCCTTTGAAGGTCCTGTGTGTCTGTTTGAATAGGTCGCAAACACTAAGAATTAGTGTGTACCTATTAAAAATAGGTTGCTTCTCTATAAACTAGAACCTGCCTCCAAAAAAAGATAAAACACACATTTTCACTATGAAACATGCCACTAAATAGGAAAAATACCTCTAGTGTAGTAGAACGCCTATGCAATAGAAGAAAAACTCCTCTAGAATAGAAAAATGCTTTGGAATGGTGGAAAAAATGCCTCTGAAATTAAACCAGTAATGTACAAATGAATGCTATGCTTAAAGAAATTTGATAGAACTAGATTTGCAACCTTACCATTCCCACTCTGATACCATGTGGAAACCAAGAACTGACGTGGAAGATTGCAAATATTGGCATGAGTCTCAAGAGATCAAAAATCACACACTCAACACTATCAAAGACATAAGCAATATGTAAAGAAAAATTGGATGATGTATTAGCTCACATGAACAAGTATATATAGGCATGAGTCTCCCAAGAATAAACGTGCCAAAAATAAGAAACTGAGTCTAAGAATAATAGTGGCCCAAAGATAGACATGTAACGACTTAACTTAGGATAAGCTAATTTAGACACCTGTTCTAAATATAGACGAGCTAATTAAAGCACAAGAACACCTATATTTAGTATGTGCCCAATTAAGGAGCATAGCTAAATATAGTTGAAACTAAGTGAGCTTAATTACACTAACAGGGGTTAGTTATACAAAAGCAAAGTGTAATATATGTATATAATACATAGTTAAATTGTTGTTATTAGACATAGAGTTTTTTTGTGAGTATAATATTGTTAAAATATATTCAATTTTTATAATAAATAGTTAAACACTTGGTATGAGAATAGTTACTCTGAGTAGCAAAGACAAGACAAGTATAATATTTTGAATGGAATTTCCCATTCAAAATAATACATTTATCAATTTTTAATGTAATTCTATATTTTTTCTGAATATAGATAGAAAGAATGGTGTACATATTTGGTTTGACCGATAGGCCATTCTATATGTGCACACATCCTGTAATTGCCAAAAACTTGGTAGTCCCACTACTTTCGTCATCCACAATTTTTTTAAAAAAAATTGGTAGTCCCACTCCACAAATTCAAATTTTGGTAGTCCTTCATTTTTTGGTAGTCTTTCAATTTTTTTTTCTCCAAAATTTTTTTAAAAATAAAAAACCTGCTACACAAATAGCCATCCATTAATTTTAGTGGAGCTAATTTTAGTTTATGAGAATATGGATGATAGAAATGGAAGTGGAAGAGTCATGGTGGATGTTGCAAGGAGAGATAATGGAATGTTCTTTTCTATATATTTTCATGTTTAGCCTCTAGAATATGAGGTAGATTTGGGAAGGCTTCTATTTGGGAATATGGATTGTGCAGGTTGATTAATCTGGCATCAATTCCATAGTGGATACAAGATACCTTGCTTTGCTTGCCCTCTTGATTACTTTCATTCGTTTCTCTATAACTTGCTTTATTGTGCCTATACTATGATCATTCCATGAGATGATGTCTCCTTGAGACATTTTGTCAAATCAAGTCGCAAGCCTTGTGTGTGTTTTCACAGCATCAGTAAATTTCTTGAATCTTAGTTTTCTCTTCCATGGCATTAAGTAAATGTTTTAATGCTGCCTTTGCAAAATATGATGGATCTCCTTTGAAAATCTCTTGAAAATTGGTCTCTAGATGCTTTAAAACAATAAAAAATCACCTTCTTCCAAGCTGAACCTGCATAAAAATGGATGCTTCTTTTTGAAATATCTCCAAAAACCTCTTTTATATGGCTGTAAGTGATGATTTTTGCCTCTGTATAATCTGAACCTACATAAAAATCTTTCAATTTCTCCTTCTAGATGCTCTTTAATGCCAAGAATGTGCCTTCTAGCTGCATATATCTGTTCTAGATCATTAATGGTGGATAAAATCAAGTTTTAATGTGAAAAATATCTCCACAAAGTGAAGCGCTGCCCTTGCCAACTCCCAATCTGCCTTGCAAATGATAAAATCCAAGCACAAATGCCTCTTTATAATGGAGCACTACCTTCCAGGTCTTCCATCTACTTTTTTTAATTTTTAAAATGCTTTCTATGATTTTGGAAACATGCAAAGAAAGGAATGAGGCTAAACTGAAGTTATCCTCCTCTATTTAAATGCAAAATGCATAAATAACTGAAGTGTTGCATCCCTCTTTCATGCAAAGTCAGATTGTGTTAAAAATAGATGTGTTTTATTTTAGTTTGAGTGCCTATTTATGGGCTGGCGTCAGCGTTTTCAAGAGTGATGCATTTTTCCATTGGTGCATGCCCCTTGGGAAAAGCATGCCACCTTATGTGGCATTTTTTCTTTGTTCTTCCTTGACGCATGCCACCTTATGAGGCATTTTTTCTTTGTTCTTCCTTGACGCATGTCACCCTGATCAAATACTCCCTAAAATGTCCCTTTTCCAAAAACTTGCCAATTTCGGGGGGATGTGTCCCGCTGGAACTATGCTATAATTTGAATTGCACTCCATCATTTTGTGTGACAATAGTTTGGTGAAATTAATAAATCATTTCTCAATATCATACTTTCTGCTGCAAAAAAATTATTAACACCTATTGGTGAATTATCATAATTTAGTATATTAAATTTTTATCACAATTATTTTGGAGCATAAATTAATGTCAAGGAATTTGTTGATTAGTTGACGAGCTGCGTTATATACATGCCCTGATGCTACAGTGCACTTGGAGTGCTATGTTGGTATTGGTCCTGGCATAATCTTGAACTGGAACAATATATCAAACATAAAGAAATTGACTACTTGTATGAATAGAAGATTTCTATAAGACATAATTTGAATTTGGTTTGTATGTTACTTCCAAGCAGTAAACATTATAGACAGAGAATAAAATAGGAGAACTTCTCATGCTTATGAAGAAACAAAAGGGAATTTAAAGAAGGGACTACACATAAATGGTATAAATCTACTGCACTACTTCTGAAGATGGTCTGTAGAATTATATTTTAGACAGGGTCAGAGCAGTGTGTAGCAGTTAGAGGGTTAAGCCCACGGCAAAGAAAATAATTGAGACGAGCTAAATTGACTTTGGAAAGCTATGACCATCTTAGTTTGAATGTGTGACAATAAATATGCATTGATCTGTTCAAGAATTGTTGAGTAGATCTAAGCTCCTCCTAGACCTTTGCATAATTTATAACTATGCAGACAGGTTGTAGATCACCAGAAGAACTGAGTTCAGCATATTGAGATGGCATCAAATGGATTTTTTAAAAGAAGTTATTATTAAATATATAAGCACAAGATTTGTCATTGAGGGTTTGTCTAAAAAAACTGTTGCTATATGTAAACCATAGTTCACATACTCAGACTCAACTCGGTCTCAGCAAACCAACTTTTTCTGACTTGTCAAAAACTTGGCAAAACTCGGCAACTTAATAAATACTTAAATTTCTTTGATGTCTCTTTAACCTGCATACATGTCTATTGCGGCTAAGGCAACAATAAAACCTCTTTTCCTTATGCAATCTTTATGTTTGTTCTCTAATGTTTTATGTTTTTAGAAAGCGTTTCCCCTGTGTGAGTTGTTGTTTTAAATGTGTTTTTTCCTTCATGCCATTTTAGTATATCAAGACTGCCGTGGGATTGAGTATGAGTTAATTTGCAACAATTTTTTTTTTTAATATTCAGGTGTCTCTTGTTTTAGATTTTGATTTAATCCTATGCATGAGTGGAAAATTCTCAGCATTTGCAAATTTAATGTCCAATAAAAATTCCCCTTTTGTCATGCTTCGATGGATGGCCATTCATTATTATTGGAGATCTGACTCTATGCATAGTATTATAGTGCACTTGCATATGTTTCAGTTTACTTCAATTAATCATCGATGTGCACATCACTTAAACTCATTCCCATATTTCATATTGGCTTAATATAACATCACCACTAATCTCCAGGGTCTGAAGATGATCTAATTTCAGTGAGACTTGGATCACAGTTTTTCCCCTACTAGTTGAATGCACCTCACAGTATGTTTAGTGGGATAAAGGATTTAGGGTTTATGTAGTTTACTTAATGGATTTGTTAAATGTATTCTCATGGTCATTTTATTTCCTTTTCTAAAGATTTTTTGTATTTGATGGGGTTTTATGATTTATGGATTTGAAAAAAATTACGAATTTGGCGAGTGATGTACAATATAGTTCAAATGAAATGATATCTACTCTAAGTCTTTTGCTCCTATTTTGATGTGCTTCATTTTAATTGAATTGCCTTGAAATTTCTTGATTTAGGTCAAGGGTTTCTTCATTCTTTCTCTTGCGTTTTCCTTTTCTATTGCCCTTACACCCTAACACAAACTTTGTGCATTCAGTTATGGATCTCAAAGGGCTGCGAGAGGCCAAGTCCACACTCACATGATTGCAAGAGGTACTCAAAATGTAGTAGATGCTTATATAAGGATGTTGTTTGATGATTTTTGCAAGAAATCATAAGGATAGTCGCATTTAATTCCCATGTCTTGAATCTTGAAAATACCCTATTGCCTTCATCTTTTGTGAAAATGAACTATCTCCTTCATGGAGAGTGGGTAACATTTTTTTTATGGCCTTAAATCCAACTACATCTGTGATCTTCTTATTCCTCCATCTTGTATCAATCTCTTTACCATTTGAACCTCACCACACCTAGACACTTCTGAGAGAAGAAGAGAAGTGGTGTGGCTTTTGTAGGGATCTAAATTTTAAAAAAAAATAACATTATTGTAAATACTTGAAAGATTTTTTTTTCTTAGTGAATTACAAGAACAAATCTGATAAGATTTAATTAGTTTCTTAAAGATAAGTTAGGGTGTCCTCTAGATATATAAATTCTTTATGTTTTTAAAGTTTCTAAATATAAGTTTATAAATTTCTATTTTATTAATATAAATTTCTTTAAATATAAGTTTCTTTTCCAATACTCTATTCTCTTTTATAATGTTTTTTTATGCTTTTCATATAAGTTTTAATATGTATATTTTTTAAATTAAGTTTTTTTAATTATAAATTTTCTTTAATTAATATAATTCTTTTTATAAAGTTTATATATATATTAATTAGGTTTACAAAAAATGGAACTTATTATTTTACTATATTATTATTGATTTTGAAATTCCAATAGAACCACAATTAATGTAAGTAGAGCACTTATAAGGCTATCATAATCCAAACAAGTAAAAAATTAGTAAAAGGAAAGTTTTGTCAAGTAAATATTATTAGTTTTTATTGTGATTGGAGTTTTTATGGCTGACTATGTTTTATCTTCTTTGCATGCATAGAAAATGAATTATTGATTAAACACAATTGCAAATATTTTATATGATGTGTTGATAATTTGTTTAGTTTTTAGATTTGATTTAATTATTTTCTTTTTTATAATTAGGGTTAGAATTTATAATTTTATTTTTAGATTGACTTATATTTAATTTCTAATTTTATGATATAATTTTTGCAGTGCTTATCGATGGCAAAAAGGACATAGAAGAGGCCCATTGTGGAGGAAAAGGAGGTCATGACTGAAAAATCTATAGAAAAAATAAATAAAATGAATAAGAAGATCTTTAAGATCTACTTGTTTAAAACTCTCAAGCAAGTGCACTCAGATATTAATATTTCGAACAAATATATGGTAATTATGGACAAGTTTATCAACGATATGTTTGAGAAAATTGCAATAGAGGCAGTTAAATTTGCTCACTACAACAAAAAGAATACCATCAACATACGAGAGATTCAGACAACTATGAGGGTTTGTCTTCCTCAGGAGCTTGCAAAGCATGCAGTTGCTCACTGTTCCAAGATTGTTGCTGAGTTCATGAAGGCTTGATATTTTTGTCTCTATTTTGAATTAGGTTTTAGTTTGTGTGAAGGGTTATTATCCTTAACTTTTGTATTCGGCATACTTTACATCAATAATTTATGAAGAAATTTTTGGTTTTAGATTATTGAATCTTGATATTAAAATTTCATATTAATCTTTCAAATTATGTCTTACTTTTTAAAACTAAAACTATAATTTTATATATTTCCATTTCTAAATTAAATTATATGTAGGCTTAACACATGATTGTTTTATTTTTAAATAATAATATATATTATTTTATGCAAAGGGTTAGATTATGATTTTTTAATAAATTCTCATAAAATCTACTATGACAAAGTCCTTTAAAGAAGTATAGATCATACTACATATAAAAATTTGTCAATATAAACTAATCTTATAGTTATAATATTTATTTTAAAGGGCAAGTAGAGATAATTACTTAGTATTATTGAGACAAGATTACTTGGTATTAGTCTTATCATAATTTAATAAAAATTCAAAGATACAAAAATATGAGTAGAGAATTACAAAACAAGTCTTGGAAAAGGTAAAACTAGAGGTAGTAGTTTCATTATATAGCTAAGCATCTAATACTTTACCTACTTCCAACTATTGAAAGAGATCAAATAATTTCCTCACTTAAGGCATAAATAATTTAGATAGAATAAATTATAGCCAAATTATATAATGCTAGGGATACAATTAGGGTTAGGGTTACAGTTACATTTAGGGATAGGGTCTACAAATAGGGTTTAGGTTAGGAGAAAAGTTGGAATTAGGGTATTCAAAATGTATTATGTATTCAAAATGTAATATTATTCTAAAGATCAAAAGAAGGTACATAAAGTAATTATTTGAGGATGATCATAGATTCATAAAGGCTTGAAGCTACATACTTCATACTATTTTTAAAGAGGCTACTCAGAGGTCTATACTAAGGCTAGTTCTCAAAAACTAAACAATAAAGACAAATAATTAGGGTGGTTTGAAACCAAATCATTTTCATCCCATCATACGAGAGATCACACTCATCCATATCTCCTTCATCCAAGACATTGTCCTCCTCACCTTCATCTAGACCGATCTCGCTCTTACCCTAAGTAAGTGTCAAAATTTTCTTGCTCCTCATCCTCACACCCATGATGAGTGTCAAGTCAATTCCAAAGATAGTTGAAACACTCACACACAAAAAAGTTAATGCTAAAGTTTAAACACACATTTCACACACACATAAAGTAAACATAATTCAACATGCTAATTTTCAATTCACACTAAGTAAATGCAAAAGTTTAAACTTACCTAAACACACAATATAAAATAGATCAAATAAGTGAATGACAAAGGTAGTTCACTCACATTTCACACACAAAAAAATGAATCCATAATTAACTCAAACAAATTAAGGTGATGCCAAAGTTCAAACATATACTTCACATAAGCAAATTGAATGCCAATACACAAATAATAAATGGCTCAAGTCCAAGCGAATGTCAAAGTTAGTTACTCCCACACACAAAGTGAATGTGAAAGTTAGTTCATACACATTCTACACACATAAAGTGAATGTCAAAGTTCATTCACATAAACATGTGCAAAAATACCAAATATAACTTTCAACCTACCCACCCACACACAAGGAAAGCCAAAGTTCATTCACACACACACATACACTTCACACAAAGTGAACATCAATATTTTTGTACACACATAGTGTGAGTGCCAAAGCTCATTCAGACACACACACATGCACACATAGAGTGAATGCCAAAATTCATTTAAACACATAGGAATATGCTTCACACAAACAAACTGAATGACAAAATTAACTTTGAAACAAACACACACACTTCACATGAAGTGAATGCCAAAGTTAAGTTTCAAACATGCACACAATGAATGTTGAATTTTATTTACACACACACACACACACAATGAAAGCCAAAATTCATTCAAACACACAAAGACTCACAATACTTACAATGAACATCATTTAAGTTTGTCTGTAGACATATTCCACACAAAATGAAAATCAAGTATATTCATACATCACACAAAATGATAAATAAAGTTCATTTATGTACACACACAAAAAAAGAATGTTAGTTCTTTCAAGCACATTTCACATAAAGTGAAAATCAAAGTTAATTCATACACTCTACACAAAATGATAGCCAAGGTTCATTTGTACACACACAAAAAAAGAATGTCAAATCTTCAATTGCATTCTACAGAAAGTGAGCATCAAAGTTTGTTCATACACTCCACAAAATTTGATAATTGAAGTTCATTCACTCCACAAAATGTGATACCTTAAGTTCATACATAAACAAAGAAAAACTAAATGCCAAAGTTCTTTCAAATGCCAAAGTTGGTTCAAACACACATACCACACAAAGTGAATACAAAAATTAATTTTTAAACATACACAAACCACAAAGTGAATGCCTAAATTAACTTCCTCTCCCTCCACACACAGACCACAAAGTGAATGTCTAAATTAAATTTCCCACATGTACACACAATTTACATAAACAAAAATTTCGTAGTGCCAAATTTATAAAACATGGTAAAATGCAAACACACAAACCATACAAAGTGAATGCAAAATCAAAAGTCACATATTTAACGCATTACTTTTGACTAAGGTAGTCTCTCTAGTTAGGTACGTAAAGAGACATTGTTATTTGTGAGACGTCCTTCACTCAAAACATGAATACATCTATGGACTAAGTGATTCCTTAATCAAGAGTTTTGGGGTTATTTGTTCTGTAAATACCAATCATAAATAATATTCTGTGTTTCACCTTTATTCTTGCACGAGATCTGTATCGTATCACATTTTGCCAAAATTGTTTTCAGATGAACACGATAGTTTTTTTTTGTTTCCTCAAGATGCCATTATTGATTTTCATACCATACTTTTATGTGTAAATTAATAATAGTGCCACGATCATACAAATCTAAATAAGTATCCAGGAACATAACAAATGTTCGAGCAAAAGTTGCAGTAGTCTCCATGTCGATAATGCACTTTTCTATTGGAACTACAATTATACTAATCAAAATCTGAGTTAAATAAATATATAGCGCATTTGAGTTAGATAGGAAATATATGCAGCTCGATTATTGAAAGCTTTTATTAGACAGTGACTTAATAATATTATTTTTATAATCTATACATCAATATAAATTTAATCTATTAATTACATTATTATAATACTTATCAATATATTATAATCAATATTTGATTATAGTATAATATAATATTATAATATGCTATGTAGTAATTTCTATAATCAATTAATTAATATAATTTCAATGTCTCTTTTTTGGAAAACATAAATCTCTTGTAATTAAAAATTTCAAATGATTAGACATTATCAATTGAGTGAGTGGTACCAATTTGACATTTTATGCATGTTTGCTTGTAAAATGATTTAAAGCCTTGTTAGAAAATATAATAATGAAAATAGGTTGATAAGATTAGATTGATAAGTAAAGCATAACCCCACTTTATAAAGTACCCTTTAGAAAGTAAAACATTTGTTTAGTTAGGCCAATGGCATATTGTCTAAAATCATATTGGGTAACTTTAAAAAGTAAGTTGTGTACGCTGCAACTCATGATAACACTAATTTTATATAATTATAAGTAATTTAGCTTTCATTTCATTTGAAATGACAAGGGTGTTATGTATATATGGAACAATTCCTTGCAAACAAAATAGTGGGAGCGTGATACTATAAAATAGTTTTTAATAAAAAAATAAAATGACTATTAACATATATTTTTTAAAAACAATTACTATAAAATGACTCCCAATAAAATAAAATAATTAGAGTTATAATGAATTTCAATAATTCTTTATTATTTTAAAAATACATTTAAGAACTTATTTTCAGTTATATAAACAATTGTAATTAATGGCTTCTTGAAAATTGTGCTCAATTTTTTTTGTACAAGTTTGAATTGAGTTGTACACCCATGCTTGACAAAATCCAAATCTCTAGTGTAAAAATAGAGAAAATTGAAAAAAAAAATGTTTATAGACAAACATGAAAAAAACCAATTTATTTAGAAATAAATTGTGATATATGTGACATTGGGAAATGTGCCCTTGAATAGTAGAAAATCATAATTGTAATCCATCATGTATGGCTTCTATTTCTATCTATTTCTATGCTTTCACCTGCCCATTCTTGAGAGGATGCACAACACTTAGCAAGTTGGATTTGAAATTTGATCCTAATTTTCACTTTATAGGTTTCGTGGTGATTTTGACCTCAAGCTCCACTATGAAAGATTTGAATCTTTACCACTTGAATGAATCTCATTCTACAAATCATTCACATTTATTTTTGTGAATTTTGTGCATTTAAGCAAATGTTCAAATTTACCTGTCCTTGTAGCTTGTTTCTTAAATATTTATCTTTTATTTCATTAGGGAATGACTTATTAGGATCTAGTTTCCTCCTAGTGTAAGACTAGTTTAGAAATGGATTCAAATATTTTGATTCAATATTGCTTGCAATGTCTCCACTTTGTTTCTTGGGTTTTTCTTTTTTAGTTAATTGTATAAATATTCCTTTTGTTCTTTTATCCTTTACAGTAAACCATATTTTTGAAAGTTGAGTATTCATCTTTCATCATCATTTCTGAGTCAAGAAAATAGGAAAAATTTAGCACTGAATTGCATAGCACAGCTAAGCTTGAGAAATATTTCTATAAAATGTGGGGTTTGTATTTTGTCAAAAAACTTTCACATTGCAAACATCTAGATGTATACATTTCTTAAATTCTTTGAGAATGTCTCCCAAATCCCAATTCTTGGATGACATTCTCCACCATGTACAACATACTCTCCTCAATTGCATTGGACTTTGTATGGCCATCTGCACTCTCAATTCTATATAGGACATCTTCCTCAATTGGATGGGCCTATGTTATGTTTTTTATGTCCATCTATGTTGTAGTGTCTTCTAACTACTCAGATATAATATGCAGATCATCATTCCTAATATTAGGGTCTTTAGATTCATCTAATACATTTATAGTATCCATCCTTTCAGTAAAATCTTCAATTCCCATGCACAACTCATATCATTCACATTTCCCTCACTACCTTTAGCCTCCCCTACAGATCTCATTTTGTTTCACTAGAAAATAAGAGTACCAAAGAGATAAGAAATAAGGAACTAACAAAATATTAGCACCCCTTTTTTGTGTGCTAACTCCTATGCAAATAATAAAGATTTGCAATAATGTCTTTGCAAACTATCAAACTAGGCTCTATAAATTTTCAAAGCTATTATTCTTTCAATTTTTGTATGGGAGTGTTACATCGTGAAATGTCTCCCTGGGACTTTTACCTCCCAAGGTTCAACTCCCAGGTCCTTTAGATGTAATCATGCATATTCATTTTAACTCCTGATGAAGAATTCCCAAAAATCCATGTCAAATGAGACTTGGGGGCATTGTTGAACTTAAACCTTGCCCAAAATAGGACCCAAGGCTTGGAGCTTCGCGCCCTAGTCCTGCCCTATTTTGGCGGGCTCCCAAATTTCAATGACAATAATGTTACTATGAGAGGTGTTCTTAGTCATCCTTTCAAGTTTGAATTATGAAGTTAGAGCGGGATTGCATATATAAGCATGTTTAGGGTTTCATTTGTAAACTAGAAGATGATTATGAGCTATTGGCAAACTTATGGTTTTAGAGCATTCAAGATATTCATTGTGTTGCAGAGTAGAATATTATTTTTAATCATGGTAAGATGCAAAACAAGGGTGCAGATCCCTTTACAAAACAACCCAGAGGGCAAGCAAAGGCCTCACATAAGCCAAAAATAGTGCTTTAACAGCAGACGGACAGCAAAGCCCGATAGGCTAAGCAACAAGAAGGCAACAAGGTTGCAAGGAACAACAACCTAAAGAATTGCGGAACTAGACCTATCAGGTCAAACATCCTTGGCTCGAGTGTGGTTCTATGAAACATGCTTGGGAAGACCATGCTTCCTCCTTTGGACAACAGTCCAAAAAACATCATCTCCATCCATAGACAAAGGAGGAGGAGAAACTCTCTCCAAATCCTTAGAAGGGGGTGGAGCCTAGGGCACAACAACACCAGCCCCAACAACAACCTGTGTACCTATAGTATCAGTCCAAGACATAATAACATCAGTAGGCAAGATCTTAGCAGCAGACTTGGTAGTAGCAACAACAACAAGGGAGGGCCCTGTAGCAGTACCAAAAACAACAACAACAATAGGGGAGGTCCCTGCAACACTCCCAGCAATACCAGCAACATAGGAGGACCCTAACAACACAACAGCAACCTCAATAGTAGATGTTGTCCCCAACAATAGTATTAGTAGAAACAATGTTAGAAGTCTCGACAATAGTCCTAGTAGCAGAACCACTAGCAACAGCCTTATCCATAAAATTAAGAACCACCTCAATATCAGGAGCAGACCCATCATCATCAGAGGAAGGTTCCACCACCTCTAACTCAGGAATATCCTCAGCAACATCAACTATAAGATGTTCAGGCAAAGTATTCTTCCACCAGGAGGAAGAATGATGGATCTTTAAATGAGGGCACCCAGAAGCTAGATGACCTGTAGCAAAGCACCTATGACACCAGAAGGGAATACCCTCATAGTCTAAAATCTACCTCTAAGAACTATCAGCAACCTACAACATAATCTCTGCAGGCAGAGTCTTAGAGAGATCCAGATCCACAAGAACTTGAGCGTAATTGGTATGAGAGAACAAGGTAGTTGCTTGATCCACTGTAATAAAAAAACCCAAAGAATTATCAATACCCTCATAATAAGAATTGCACCAAAGATGCAGCGGAAGATTCAGGAGGTGAATCCAAACAGGCATTCTATTGAAAGACTCAGTCAACGAGTTAAAGGAGGGAACCCAAGCCTTGAGAAGGAGGGCATGTTGGCCCCAAAACCAAGCATGAGTATCTAGAACAACATTACGATTAGAAACTAAATAAAAAACAACTACAAAAAAACCCTTTGTACAAGGGTAAATTTCTATTTTCCCTTCTATGATAGGGCGCCAATGCTCTGAAATCTGGAGGTTCAATAGAGAAGAATATTGTTGTTGTGTTTGTGATTGTAGATTTGGCTTCATCTTCTCAGGATTTGAAGGATCTTCATCTCTGTGAGAGCTACACCTCTGAGGTGATATCTATTTGTGTTTGAATCAATCATTTATCATTTAGTTTTGCCTCTGTCCTTCGAGGACACACACTCTCTATCTAACAACAGTTTTGGAAGGATTGAATTCCATTCCAAAGTTTGACTGAGGCAACCTCCTAAACACCACAACCTCCAACCCCATTCTTTGTTATTATAGGTGACAGGTACCGAATCTTGTGGAGTGGAGTTGCAGAGGATTGTGGCATAGTGTCAGAATTTTAAATCTTAGCAGAAAAGTAGGACCTAGGCTTGGGCACCCACCCCAAAGCCCTCCAGATCTTCAGGGTAAAAAACCTCTTGAACAATAGAAACAAGTTACAAACCATTTCAGAGAATCTTTGTAGAAAACCCTACCTTGGGCTTGGATGGTTTCTCTTTAGCCCTCGACATTTTAGGATCCAGAATCTCAAAGTCTAGTATGTATCTACTCTAAATATTACATAACTGTCTGTGAGTATTTGTCAGGTTTCAACTGTTTATTTACGATTTTGCATAATTAGAGTTTGTGGCGTAATTGGGCTTAATTAACACATAAATTAGAAAATTCTAAATTTCCCTATCATTACAAGTGATAGCCATCTTGTACATGAATCCTCTTTAAAAAGAAGTGATTCAACTTGGTTAAATGTCTTTGAATGTATGTAGTGAAACGAGGATCTAACCTAACCATACATTAATTTAAAAAACCCTCTTTTCCTACTAAACATTTTGGTAAACCCATGTTTTGATTGAATTTTGCACCTTGTTGAGTGTTTTACTTCATACTTGCATTCATTCAATTCATCATTTTCATATTACATTTGAAAATCTACAAAAAATTGAAAAATTTGAAAATAATTGGTATTCTAGGCTTGCATTAAGGTATAGTTTGCATCAATTTCATTGCATTTCATCTAATATCTATTTTTTACATAAAATCTAATTTAAATTACAAAAATTCACCATCTTACAATCTTTTGTATTGCATTTTCATGTTAAAATTGCTAGGGTTTGTTTGAAATTTTATATTTTTCTCATAACCTAGTAATTTAAAAAACTAGGGTTTGTAGCTAAAATCTTGTTCTAGATTTTACTACTTATCTTAGGCACTCATTCAAGTTTGATTTTGTTTGTAGTGTTGCATTCTTATGTTTTTTTGCATTCATATCTCAAAAATTCATATTTAAACATACTCAATTTCAACAAAAACTAGGATTTTTCACTCATTTGACTTTAAATTGCAATTGCATTGAGCATTGTAGGACTTTAAAATCATTTTCAGATCTGAACTAAGTTGTTTTACATTATAAATCTGATTATAATTCATTCATATATCATTTTTGCACATGTTCATGTCTTAATTTCACAATTAGGGTTTAAAAACCTTGCATTTTCACTAGATTTTGACTTATCATACATCTAGATTTGCATCATAGGTATTTTGTGAATGATATTACTACACTATTAGATTGTTATAAAGGTTATTATTCACTATCCCTCATCAATTTTCTTACAACGCTTCATTGTTTAGGCATTTGTAGTGAAAAAAGTGACAAAACAAATCAATCATTTGAGGTCATAAACTTAAAAAAATTGCACTTGTTCCTTGCATAAGTATTGAAAACCTTTTAAAATATGATCTTACATCCATTTGAAAACATACACACATGGCTCCTAATCACAATAATAACACTAGGTTTCCTCCTAGGCCTTATATGAAAAGAAAGGTTCCTGAACCCAAAATTGTATTTACACCTCATGATAGAATGCTTGGACAAACTAAAGGACCTCTTTATATCACTGTAAGAATAGTGGAAAATCCTGTGGATGGAACACTTGTAGATCCTAATTGGATGACTAATGTGGCAACATAAGAGTTTCTTTATTTACATGGTTTGATACAAGATTTCTATGACCCTTCAAACATGATGATTAAGACACATAACGGAGCTTTCATACCTACTTATGTGAAGATATCTTTATTAGTCGTGCAGTATTTGAAAAATCTATAGAACAATTATTTGATGGCATCCTTGTATCTGATCTCTTCCGCATAAAATTAGGACACCCATGGTTAAAATCTATGAATGTTGTCCCTTCAACAATTCATAATTGCGTAAAATTTCCTTTGAATGGACAAGTGCATACTATTCCTTGCAATAGATATAAACCCTTGGTTAAACAACAAAATTTCAACCTTGATTATTTCTGCCCATGATCTGATCAGGAACTGGAGCCAAAAAGAGATTTTAATTTCTTGGGATATAGATGATATAAAGCAAAATTGCTACATCGAGTGGTCGGTCCTTCTATTCAAGAAACAATAAATGAAGAACAACCTACATTACAAGAACCTCTAAGGCCGAAAAGAAAAGGAATACATTCTGAGGTTCCTCCTCCGTCATCCCTACAAGGATCAGGAGTTACCTATGGAAAACAATACAATGCATCACCTCAAACTAATTACCCATCCGCTTCCTCCTCTGAGATACAAAAACCAATAGAAAAACATGACAATACTTTTGAAGATATAAGTAATAAGAAAAGAAGAAATAGACAAGCTTTTGTACAATGAAATGCACTTGAATAAGAAAATATTCCACCATATTCTAACACCGAAACAAAAAAGGAAGAACTTAACAAAATAGAGTTTAAGAACATTAACAAAGAGTTGCAAATTGTGCCTTATATACCTCTTTCCTCTAACATTCAAGATTGGGAAGATGATGATTTGCTTGTTAACAACTCCTAGCACGTTTGTGCCTTTAGGTAAGTATTTCTAACCCTTTACCTCTATGTTGTGATACCCGCATGATGTGTTATGTGTTGTTTAGGCCTCCTTGGATGACCCTTGATACTCTCATAGGGTCAAGGATACTGAGAGACTGCCTCTATTGTGACCATTCTTCTATTTGTATCATCATTCTTCTATATTTCTCCTCCACTCTATTTTATTGTTGTGTGTCATGCCTTATGGGCATAGCATTGTGGTTGGTGACCTAGAGGCACCTTTCTATGTGATGACCCTAAGGCAATTGTTCTCATCTCTCATTTTATTGTTTACCTTTCTCTAGTCATTCTATCTAGTGGGGGGATAATGAAAAACAAACATATACTGATACGAACCGCATGTCCCTTCAGCAAGAAAAGAAAAATGGACCTAGTCCATATATGACAATGGGGTTCATACATATATCTGATGCTTGGCTAGTAGAACAACTTCGTGTGATATTTTGATGTTGTCTTATATTTGCTAACAAACCATAACAATACGGCTACTCCATGCACTTTGTGTGTCTTGAGTCTCACCTTGGTTACACTAAGTTCTAAGATCTCCTTAATATAGCCCCACAGTTACCCTCGGTTTCCAAATCAATAGTGTAGCCTTGGCTTTTGGATATGAATTGTTTTTATGCACTAATTTTATCATGTGATGTGGTTATTATCTTAGAAAAAGATTTCTAACCTCTTTTATTGCCGAAAAATGTATGTGTGTGGGAAGATTTGGTGATCGTGAGCACATGTCACCTTTGGAGGCATGGGCTTTGTGAAAGCTCTTGTTCCCTTGTGTGTTTTCTCTCTACCTTAATGTGATTGATATCGGTACATGATATCAACCACCTTAAGGTGGGGGCATATAAAAGGTAAGTTGTCTGATGATTTTGGTACTAACAAAGCATGTTTATAAGCCCTCTGTAGAGGCGGGATGTTGTATTTCCATGTGGGTGCACATATTTATTCTACATTGCAATAAAAAAGCCTTCTACAGAGGTGGGATATTGTATCTCTTGATCTAATGCATATCCTTTTATTTAAAAGCCCTCTGCGGAGGCGGGGATGGTATATCTCTTGAGCTAGTGCACATCCTTTTATTTCAAAAGTCCTTTGAGTAGGTAGGGTTGGTGTATCCTCCCTTAAGCGTGTCTTTGGAAGTTGTTGTGGCATAATCCCAACCATCAAGTGTGCCTATAGCGTGCTTGAGATGGTGGGGGATTAGCAATAAGTTCCTTCCATCGCCTTGTTTGTCGTGTTTTAGAGGTATGGTATGTCTTTGACATACCATATGATGCTCGTGTCTTCCGTGTGTCTTCCATGTGTTTTCACCCATGTGTAATCTCAAGGGTGTGGTGAAATGCTCCTCCTACACTTGGGTTTTGTATGGCGTGTTTTCTCCCAAGAATAGTCTCAAGGGTGTGGCAAAATTCCCCTCCTATGCTTTGGGTTTTATATGGCGTGTTTGTTCTCAAGTGTAGTCTCAAGGGTGTGGTGAAATTCCCCACCTACACATTGAGATTTGTTTGGTGTTTCTTCTCCCCCATATGTAGTCTCAAGGGTGTGGTGAATTGCCCATCCTACATTTTGGGGTCATGTGTTTCATTTTTATTTTCCATGTATCTACTTTCATTTATATATATGAAAATGAAAAAGAAATAATCACTGCATTCACTATACTCATTGTGTCTTGCGTGACTGCTCTTGTGTATTGCATGTCTTCAATAATTTCTTCTCTGTGTTTTGCATGCATGTTACTGTCTTCACTATGATTGGCATGTCTACGATGTGTCTTCTCTAATACCTACCTGAGACTGGGGGCTAGAAATTGTTCCTCAATCTTTGTGTATGCATTAGTTTCAAGTGCTTGGCATGTTTGCTATGTTTTGACCGTACTTTAATGCATGTATGGATCATAAGATCATACATACATTAAAGTGGGGGTTAAATGTTATGTCGTAAAATGTCTCCCTAGGACTTTTCCCTCCTAAGGTTTAACTCCCAGGTCCTTTAGATGTAATTGAATGCATATTCATTTTAACACCCGATGAAGAATCCCCCAAAACCCATGTCAAATGGGACCTAGGGGACATTGTTGAACTTAAAACTTGCCCAAAATAGGAACTACGGTTTGGGTGCTCACGCCCTGGTCCTACCCTATTTTGGCGAGGTCCCAAATTTCAATGCCGACAATGTTACCGTTAGAGGTGTTCCTTATTGGCCTTTCAAGTTTGAATTACGAAGTTAGAGTGAGAATGCATATATAAGCATGTTTAGGGTTTCATTTGTAAACTAGAAGATGATTATGAGCTATTGGCAAACTTATGATTTTAGAGCATGTTCAAGATATTCATTATGTTGCAGAGCAGAATATTGTTGTGTTTGTGATTGCAGATTTGGCTTCATCTTCTCATGATTTGAAGGATCTTCATCTCCGTGAGAGCTACACCTCTGAGGTGATATCTATTTGTGTTTGAATTAATCATTTATCATTTGTTTTTTGCCTCTGTCCTGTGATAACACACACTCTCTATCTAACAATGGTGTTGGAAGGCTTGAATGCCATTCTAGAGATTGACTGAGGGAAGCTCCTAAACACCACAACCCCCAACCCCATTCTTTGTGATTGCAGGTGACAGGTACTGAATCTTATGGAGTGGAGTTGTAGAGGATTATGGCAGAGTGTCAAAATTGTAAATCTAAGTAGAAAAGCAAGAACTAGGCTTGGGCACCCACCTCAAATCCCTCTGGATCTTCAGGGCAGAAAACCTCTGGAATAATAGAAAAAAGTTACAGACCATTTCTGAGAATCTTTGCAGAAAACCCTACTAATGTAGGAGCACCCTGAGCGGATCAGCAAACGACATCACTCAAAAACATTCCTGGTCTAGTTTTCAATTTTGACACCTATCGCAGTTGTATGATTGAAGTTTTTCCAGTTCTAATACAATGATTTGATAAATTTCATTACTCGAAAGGTCACTTGCAACAGACTAGTTTGATCATAAACCTCTAGAAGAATCACATAATGAGAGCATACCATTTATGTACAATCTTTGTTTTTCCAAATGCCTTATCAGAATGTGAAGGGCGTGGTATTTGAAATACCTCCTAGTGGCTGGAAATATTTGTCCTATGGGGTGTGGTTATTCTTCTTGCCACGGTGGTCAAGAGAGGTTGTCTACACTTCATAAACAAATATGTTTTTTGTCGATCGATAGGAATGTTGTAAGGTGGTAGTTTGTTATTCTCTAAAAATAATAATAATAAGAAATTTCAATTATTATCTTAGCACAAAATTGCGGTCACATAGCACTTTAAAAGGAGATAATCCACATCTCAAAGGAATGTAGACAACAAAGGGAGCGCACATCTTAAGTGCCTCTTCAACAAAAATTTAGATGTTAAAATTGTGGAAATGAGGCACCATTTGGGAAGAGAAAATGTTTCTTTGGAGGTTGTTCATTAAAATAAAAGGAGAAGCAACCTAGCAGGTGGAGGGGAGTATCCAAAAATAGGAAGAAAGGTGCTTAAATTGGTGTGTTTAGCAGCCTAAGCGAGAGGGGGAGCAGTGGTATGAAGGGAAAAGAAAATGCTTCAATATCCTGGGAGGCCGATAAAAGGCAGATGAATCACCATTGGTGTAGAATGTGAAAGGAAATTCAAACTAAAGATTTCAATTTATTATATAAACAAAAAGCGTAGAAGTAAGGGAGCAGTCTGTGTGATGAGGAGAGGCTCGGTCCATAGGGAATGGACAGGTGTTGGGTGTGAGGTCATAGCCTGCCAGAGCAGAAATGGACAAACAGACCATTGCTTGAAACAGTAAGTTGATTGAGGAAAGAGGAGTTGTTCGTTGCCAAACTAAGATAATGGAGTACAAGAGGAGGAGAGTTGCTTGTATCAATGTGATGGTGTTTTGTTGTCAATTTCAATTGTAAAAAGCCTATAGTTAGTTTTGAAATCAATAAGAATTTAATTATTTTTGTTGTTTATATATATGGATGTAGACAGTATATGTTTGCAGTTTGGTATCTTGAGTGTGGGTGTGTTTAGTGATGTGCAATTAAGGCAGGAGAGTGTTTCCCCTACACCACCTACCTTGGACCTTGGGCCTGGGCGCCTGCTCTTTAGCCCTCGACATTTTAGGATTAGGAATCTCAAAGTCTGGTATGCATCTACTCTGAATATTACATCTCTGTCTCTGAGTATTTGTTGGGTTTTGTCCGTTCATTTATGATTTTCCATAATTAGGGTTTGTGGCATAATTGGGCTTAATTGAACACATAAATCACCAAATTTCAAATTTTCCTATCATTACAAGTGACAGCAAACTTGTAGGTGAATCCTCTTGTAAAAGAAGTGATTCAACTCGTTTAAATATCCTTGAATGTATGTAGTGAAAGGAGGATCTAACCTAACCATATATTGAATTGAAAAACCCTCTTTTCCTACTAAAATCCCTGCTAAATTTATCTGAGTCACCAAATATGGTAGAATCACAAAAAACTCTACCACAAATGTCAGAGGGGCCAAATTCCATGCTAAAATTGGTGGATATGGAGGCAACTATTAAAAATATTAAAAAAAAATTACGTTGTCCGCCATATTTTTCTTTTTTGATGTATTGAGAGTTGTTGAAGTATAATGTTGATGTTGTATTTATTATCTTCACCAGGGTATTGTTTCCATAGAGTTATCTGGCTATGGAGGTTTCTAACTCAAGCAGATCATTCACTTTTGTGATGGTCATTTTGTCTTTGATGGTTGTTATGGGTGTTTCTTTTTTTATTAGAAGTTGTTTTGTTGTAGGGAACTTGGAGGACTATATTGAAGAGAGGTGCTAGGAGTGCATTGGCACCCTACACCACCAAATCCTATCTTAAGATCTCTTCTAGAGATGAGTATTGATGTTGAAGATCCTCCTTCAATTTCCTCTGAACATAATGTTGAAGCATCATCTCATACCATTGAGGAAGATCCTGTTTGAGGGATTACTAAAGAGGCTCCATCTAACCCTAACAGTGGCCAATGTAGTGGTAAGGTGTGAAACATGACGAGACTTTATCTAAGCCTAACAATGGCCAATGTAGTGTGAAGCATTGTCTATGATTTTTGACTTGTTATTTTTCTCCTCTAAGAATTGTAGTTGGCTAAAACATCATATAACAAAATGACATATAGATATTTTAAATGCATCTAGATCTAAAAAATATTGAGAGATATCCGTTGGCTTAAAAATCATGTAACCATATGATATATAGATATCTTGAATACAAGATATTAGTCTAGAGTTATTTTATTTACTTAAGAGTTATTTTATTTTACTTTAAAATTATTTTATTTACAACACGAACACATAATTTTGTTTTTTCTTTAGAAAACTCTATAGTAAAAAAATCTTTAAAAAATAAAAATAGAATGTAAACTAGCATACATATCTATGTATTACCTCTTAAATAAACAAAAATGTGTCTTTAGATAAAAATAAAGTAAATAAAAAATAGATACCTCCATTTTTGAGAGAATTTAATAAAGATATGTATGCTAGTAGCATACCAACATGTAAAATGTTAATTCAAGAAATATAAATAATGCTTATACATTTAGATAAGTAAAATGTTATTTATCCCATCCAAACTTATGACACAATTCTACATCTTAATTGTTTGATTATTAAGTTTTTAGTAAGCCAACTTCCATACATTGTTGCCCCTGCACCTATAAATAACCATTGCACTAGCCCCACTTACAATATAAACAATGAAATAAGAGAAGTATAGAAGAAAACAAAATATTAAAAATTAGGGTTAAATTACAAATTGATCTTTATTTACTTTTTTATCTTATTATGCCGAGAGGTCTCCCAACTGTCATAAGATAAACTATTGAAAGTTAAACCATTTAAAATTAAACTATTTAACTTTTACCAATTTAAAAATAATTTAAACTATTTAATATTTTGAATAGAGGGAATACTTTCCCCACTATCCAATGCCTTATGGAAATATTCACAAGGTCGTTGGCCTCCAAAATCACCATTCCACATAATATGTGCATAGAGTTAATGAAAAAAATATTATTTATTTATCATCAAAAAAAAATTATTTATTTAATAACCAAATTCGGGATAAGAATTTCGCCACTAAGAATTTAATTAAACAAGTTAATCTGTTACTATTCCCAACTATAGATAAATGGACACTTAGAAAAAATTAAAGTTTGTTTAACATGAAAAATAATACCCCTTTTCAGTGGTTTACTCCAGATATATTAATCACTAGATAAAAAAATTCATTAATACTAAAAATACAATTACAAATAGAAAAGATGGAAAAGAGTGGAAGAATGTTAAAATATTAGGTTTTTTAATTTCTTTATGGTGAATAAATATTTAATAGTTTAATTTTGTTTACAATTACTTGAATCTATAATAGTGGCAACATTTAGGAAATATATATTAATATGAAAATAATATTATAATATTTGAACTTGTTTTGTAAATAGAAAATAATTTAAGTCTAAAACAATTATTATTTAAAAAGCTGTTTGAAGAAATAATAGGGAAGTATGTTGGGGTTAGTTATAAAAAACAAAGTGTAATATATGTATATAATATATAGTTAAATTGTTGTATTAGACATATAGAATTGTTTGTGTGTAATATTGTTAAAATATATTAATATTTTTATAATAAGTAGTTAAACACTTGGTATGAGAATAGTTAGTGTGAGTAGTAAAGACAAATACAATATTTTGAGTGGGAATGAGAAATAATACATTTATCAATATAATTGTATGTTTTTTCCAAATATAGACAAAAATAATGGTGTACGTAACTGGTAATTATTGTAGGGGAAAAATTCTACAAAGACGTGTCATTCATGCCCATTAATCAAAAGTCACATATTTAATGCATTACTTTTGACTAAGGTAGTCTGTTTAGTTAGGTACGTAAAGAGGCATATTATTTTTGATATTGGTAAGTAGGGAGTTTGAAAGGGCCCAGACCCTTGTACAAAAGAGACATAAAACAACGAAGCCCATAGAACTACATAGAACAAACACATGACACTAACTGCACTACAACAACAAGACAAACAAGAGGTAGAAACCCCGCCAAAAAAGCCTACCTAAATTCAGGGTGGTTTGAAGCCAAATTGCTCCAAATATTTTTGAGTGAATTCACCCATCTTGTTGAAGTTCTGCTCAAATCTTCCTTTCTTAGATGCCCCCTTTTCGCTTTGCACCTCCATCAAAGGAGTCTCAGGAATAGATTTTGGGTCCTCAATATCCTTCTCCTTACTTCTCTCATCCTCATAAGAGGTCTTGTAAGTATTATCAGATGCTTGCACCTTTTTCCTCCACACAAGATGATTTGTGTTGAGGCTCGGACAAATAGTTGCTGCATGGCCCACTTTGAGGCAACAATCACATATAACTCGAAAACTCTCAAAAAAAATCTGCTGCACTGAGTTTCCCAGCTTGAAAGATAGAGTAATCTGAGAAGGGAGCACTCTATCAACCTCCACAAAAATGCAAAATCTAGCAGCTACCAAACGTTTCTTGAATTTGATAACAACATCAGCCACACTATATTGTCCAAAAGTATTAGCAATGCTCATAAATATCTCCTCATCCTAGTATTCTAAAAGAACCCTGGCAATCTAACCTAGATTGGAAACATCTTGATGTAGTATTGCCTGGATACCAATTTTTTAGGAAGAGACCATTTTGCCCAAGGAACAAGGGACCACCCAAGAGGATCCTTGAACAATCTTCAGAGTTAGAAAATGAAAATAGGAAGAAATTGTTTGGTAAATCTATTACCTCAACCTATCCCCTAACCTTCCATTGTCGAAGCACCCATCTTCTGACCACGTCAATATTAGGGCGATTACCACTGAATCTCCCAACAAGAGAGCTCCAAAGCCAAGCAGCAAATCTATCAAAATTAGACTCTGGAATGCAAATGTGAGACTCCCTAGAAGTAGCCCCGGAAACTTGGGTCTCAGGTAGACTGTTGTAATTCGAGGCCCCTGGCATATTGCCTAACATAGGTTACAGGATTAGGCCTTGACCCTCTTTACCAAAACTTGAAACAGGGTTGAGATGAGGGGCGTTAGAAACCTTATCCACCCTATTCACAAGCGGGGAACAAAGACATTCCCAAATGAAGCCTCTGACTGCTAGGTAATGGAATCTCCAGTAGCCCGGGTAGAACTATCTCAAGCAGGCACACACGTCTCCATACTCACATTAGGCAGAGGCATAGAAGACACACTAGAAACACCCATGTCATGGCCAAGGGCAGGCTCCACCAGAGGGGAATCCGCCAAACACACTGTTGGGGATTTCTCCTCCAAGCAAACAATCTCAGACTGCACCAGATTGTTAGGGATAGAGCCCACGGTAGGGGAAGTCGAAACCTTCCCGACTGAAGAAGCCCTAAAGCTTGACTTGGGGGACAGAAAACTCTGCTTAAGGCCCTGGCAAAACACGCCATCACCAGTAGCGGGTAGAGATTTTGACGGGTCTGTAGCCGCCGACCGAGCCCAAGAAATTGAGCGGCTGGGCCTCCAGAGAAAGTTACATAATCTACACATCATCATCATCACTGGGTAGTTCCCAGTTTTCACGAAAAAACCCTTCGTCCTCATTGTCACGGCCATCTGCAACGCTCCCGTTCCCGCCCAGAACCAGAGTTTAAAACCCCATTCTTCCTCTCGCTCTCTCTCCCGCTCGCGCTCATGCTCATCGTTAACACTTTGTAAAAGAGTTATATGTAAAGAGGCATATTGTTATTTGTGAGACGTCCTTCACTCAAAGCATGAATACATCTATGGACTACGTGACTCCTTAATCAAGAGTTTTGGGGTTATTTGTTCTGTAAATGCCAATCATAAATAATATTCTTTGTGTTTCACCTTTATTTTTTCCCTTTAACAGTTAGAGACATTGCAATGCACCAGATTTGTATCGTATCACATTTTGCCAAATTGTTTTCAGATGAACACGATAGTGTTTTTTGTTTCCTCAAAATGCCACATAACATATCTAAGTTATTTTCATACCATACTTTTATGTGTAAGTTAATAATATTGCCGCGATCATACAAATCTAAATAAGTATCCAGGAACGTAGCAAAAATTGCAGTAGTCTCGATGTCGATATAATGCACTTTTCGATTGGAACTACAATTCCAGGTACATCTTAACCTAATCAAAAACTGAGTTAAATAAATATATAGCACATTTGAGTGAGAGAGGAAATATATGCAGCTCGATTATTGAAAGCTTTTATTACATTTGCTAAGCATAGTTCCTGCCCATGCTGGCAGGGCGGTTCTGTCAAGATTGCAAAATGATACACATTGCATGAATTGTAAAACAAATCTGTATGTTTTTTAATACTGAAAGTAAATCTTAATTTTAATGGTGTACATAAACCTATAATAATCGACCTTGGAAAATGGAGCAGTTAACCGATTAAAGATTCATTACATATTTTTGTTATACAAGCTTTGATTTGTAAAACTGATTCAGAGAGCCAGACTAAAATAACATATAAGCAATGTGTTGTGTTCTGCTAAAAAATCAAACTGATACTTGTACATTTTGCTCTTCAAGGTTAAAATAAACCAAACAAAACTTGTACAGAGTAAAAAAGCAATTATTCTCTTGAATACATTAAAAAAAAAAAGAGTTAATAACCAGATCAATACATTTGAAAAGGCAGCACTCAAACATCAAATTCAATCCTTTCAACATGTTGATTAGTAAAAATCATTCCAAATTTTGGATAAGAACTTTTCCATAACCAAAGTAGAAGTTCTCCATAAAAACCTCAAGATTGAAATTTCTTTATCAAGAGCACCGTACCTATTCATACATAGGTAAGTGCTTCTTAAAGCTCCACAAAAGAATATAAAGCAAAAAGTACTACATATTAAATGACTTCAAATTAGACATTGGATAGAGCTGACCATGTACACAAAAAGAATTTTACGCATAATGATGGTATAATAAACAAATGCTTCAAAGAAGCCATTACATTGAATCCATTGAATGCATGATTGACACCTGAAATGACTCACTAGTTCTGATCGAATTGGTAGCTAGCGTGCAACATTTTGCAAAAGCTACAATAGATTCTATGCATTTTAATGGAAAACTTCAATGTTATTAATTCATGTGATTGTATACACTATACAAGTTTAAGCTTAGTGCAACTAATTTGCAAATAGTTGCAGCCATTTTGCGAAACAATTTACATGTGTTTTATGCTTTTGCATTTTGCAAACATGTCCGCTAAGCAATTGCAAAATCTGACAAAAAAACTAGTTTTATTTAGAATGCGAGCAATGTCCATGTCCTGTTGCAAGGTTGCAATTTTGACATAAATTAGAAGAATGTTGGCAAAGGTTGTTGACATTGACTCTTAGCTACAGCAAAAATGCTGCCATTGAAACAATATGCTTTGATCAACATTCACATCGTTAGACATACAAAGAGCTTAGCAGTCAGCACAATATTGTTTCCCCCTGCCCTTCCAATATTGGCAAGCAGCAGAAAAGACCTGCATACAAATGCAAACGTCATATGGGATAGATACATTAATTAACAAATTCTTGCCTTAGATACAATGTGTTACATTTTTGTTACCAGGCACCCTATCACAATCTTCTGTATTGAGCAACAGATAGATTGCACAAAGGTTAATTCAGAGGCCTTTTACAGAACAGACAAAATTCCATTATAAGTCTGAGAATGATGGTGTGGCCAGCATACAAATGATTTATTTGGAAATTGGCTATGGTGTGGCTTGTGGAACATTAACAAATCTTTATGTGCATCTGAGAGGTTAAACCTGTCAATGAAATTTAGATACAATGTATTATATTTTTCTTACTAGGAACCCTATCACAACCTTCTGACCCTTTTGACCTGTAATCCTAAGGTATTTTATCATTTGACCCACGTGAATGACTGATAAATTTTCTAAATCATGGTAAACAGATTCTGCATTTTAATTTAATTCCTACAAAAATAACACTCTAAACTGATTTAATTTGATGCTAGAATCTATTTACACATATAATAGAAAACAACAAATTAAAATCAATGAATGACTGCTAAAACTTAATTTAGATATTGAACACCACTGGGAGTGCTTTTACTCTATTTTGTTCTATATACTGCATCTATCCTATGGACTTTGTTTTTGCCCAATGGGTTCACAATTTAGGGCTTTTCCTTGACTTCAAAAACTACTCTCACAAAACATAGTTTAATGTCAACAGAGTGGCTTCAACACATTTTTTAGTTGTTAAGGTCATTGCACACTGAAATCATCCATCTGGTGGAGAAACTACAGATTCCTGTTGGGGACAAGTGGCTTGATGATTACATGGATGAGAGCTCAAAGCTGTGGGATGTGTGCCATGTGGTAAAAGGTGGGATTACAAGCCTAGAGCAATACCAGAACGCGGTGGAGACTGTCACAGTGGCATTAGTTGACAATGATAGCCCAACAGCTGTGCATGTAGGCAGGTGATGAGGAACATCTCAGGGTGTTGGAGGGAGGCTATCAGTCTAGACGAAGAAAACAAGGTGTTGATTGAGACCAAGATTGAAGGCGAGGGAGGTAATAAACTGTTTTGGCAATTGGATGACAAGCTCATTGAGGCCAATTTTGCAAAGTGGAATGGATTCAGTGGTTTCAAAGGAGTGATGTATGCAATGAAGAACACAAGCTCATTGCTGCTCATGTTGCTTCTCTGGGGGTTAGTGTATTGCTCCAGTGAAAGCTTGAGTGCAGTTGACAATTTCTCTTTGAGGTCTTCTTCCTTCTTTGCTGCCTCCTCTCGCTCGCTTGCAACGGAGAGTTGATGCAGAGATAAACAAGGTGAGATCCGCAATCAAGTCTTCAATGTATAGCAGGCCTTCAATGTTTTTGCATGAGTTCGGAAAGGCACAATCTCTGATGGGGGGTCTGTGGACCCAACTAGACCTTAGGTGCAGAAGTTGTTTCCACAGCAATGCCCAAGAAGACCCTGATATTCCGATTGAGAAAATTCAGCAGTTGAAGCACTATTTTGGATTTGCTGAAATAAGGGCTGGAGAATATTGATAGCCAGCTATCTATGACTTCTTTGATGAGATTGTTGATGGCAGGAAGAAGCTGCTGGACATTTGCAGTAGGAGGTAATCATTTGTAGGACTGTTTAGGATCAGAAATTACTGTAAACAAATATGAAACAATATTTTAGACATATATGAATCAGATAGAATATAACCAAACAAAAAAGAACCCAACCTATTTTTTTAGGTTTATGCTGCACATTTCTCAGACTGAAACTGTCATCTGTCCATATTTTCTGCGTCCACATTGCATTCACATGCAACATACCTGTCAAGAAAACCCAGTGCCATAATAGTTTGATACTAACAGCCAAAAAAACCCAGTGCCATAATAGTTTGATACGTAACAGCAACTTGCAGACAGGTGTTTTCTCCGTATGTGCCAACTGACTGGAGTAGCAGACTACATTAATTCTGAACTAGAAATTCACGCCTTCTCTTGCCTCGTTAAACCCCAGACAATTCTGACAGCCTGCAACCACGAATAACAGTTCAACAAATCTTTCTTTAATTATCCTCCGAGCATGTTCCTGTTCCAAACTTTGGACTACAAATTAGCTAGATGGAAATCCGCTTCATGATTTGGGAGGAGCAGTCAGTTTAATCACGCGTTAACTACAACCTCTCCGCTATAGTTCCACGGCAGGAACTAATAAATGCAGGGGATGTCATATCTTTCCTGAGCAATTATGAATCTCATGCTCTTTAATCTTTGATAGTAAAAGCTTTTCTCAGATTTTGAAATTCAAATTTATGCTTTTGTAAAGAAACTATGCCAAAGAGGCTGGGTCTTATGAAATTAGAAAACCAGGGTGAGTTAATAATATTATTTTTATAATTCATAATTCAATATAAATTTAATCTACTAATTATGTTATTATAATACTTATCAATATATTATAATCAATATTTGATTATGGTATAATATAATATTATAATATTCTGTAGTATAAATACAATATATTTATATTTATAGTAATTTTTATAATGGGTAATTTAATATAATTTCAATGTTTTTTTTGGAAAATTTAAATCTTTTGTATTTAAAATTTTTCAAATGATTAGACATTATCAATTGAGTGAGTGGTACCAATTTGACTTTTTATGCATGTTTGTTAGAAAATGATTTAAATCCTGGGTTGATAAGTAAAGCATAACCCCACTTTAGAAAACACCCTTTAGAAAGTAAAATTCATTTGATTAGTTAGGCCAATTACATATTGTCTAAAATCATAGTTGGGTAACTTTAAAAATTAAGTTGTGTAGGCTGCAACTCATGATAACACTAATTTTATATAATTATAAGCAATTTAGCTTTCATTTCATTTGAAATAACAAGAGTATATATATGGAACAATTCCTTCAAAACAAAATAGTGAGAGCATGATACTATAAAATAGTTCTTAATACATAAAATAAAATGACTATTAACATATTTTTTAAAAAACAATTATTATAAAATAACTCCCAATAAAATAAAATAAAACAAAATAAAATAATTATAATTATAATTCATTAGAATTATTTTTTATTATTTTAAAAATACATTTAAGAACTTGTTTTCTTTTCAGTTATATAAACAATTGTGATTAATGGCTTCTTGAAAATTGTGCTCAATTTTTTTTATACAAGCTTGAATCGAGTTTTACACCATGCTTGATAAAGTCCAAATCTCTGGTGTAAAAACAGGGAAAATTGAAAAAAAAAATTGTTTATAGACAAAAATGAAAAAAAACAGTTTATACATTCGGAAATGTGCCCTTGAATAGTAGAAAATCAGAATTGTAATCCATCCTGTATGGCTTCTGTCTTTATGCTTTCACCTACCCTTTTCTGAGAGGATTCACAACACCTAGCAAGCTGGATATGAAATTTGATCCCAATTTTCACTTTATAGGTTTCGTGGTGATTTTGACCTCAAGCTCCACTATGAAAGATTTGATTCTTTACCACTTGAATGCATCTCATTCTAAAAATCATTCACATTTTTTTTTATGTATTTTGTGCATTTAAGCAAATGTTCAAATTTACCTGTCCTTGCAACTTGTTTCTTAAATATTTATGTTTTATTTCATCAGGGAATGACTTATTCGGAAGGATTTAATTTCTTCTTATTGTTAGACTAGTCTGGAAATGGATTCAAATCTTTTGATTCAATATTTCTTGCAATGTCTGCACTTTGTTTCTTGGGGTTTTCTTTGTTAGTTAATTGTATAAATATTCCTTTGTTCTTTATCCTGAATTGCCATAGCACAGGCTTGAGAAATATTTCTATAACTATGGGGTTTCTATTTTGTCAAAAAAATTCCACACCGCAAACATCTAGATGTATATATTTCTTAAATTCTTTGAGAATGTCTCCTAAATCCTAGAGATATAAGATATGGGTTTCTATTTTGTCAAAAAAATTCCACACCGCAAACATCTAGATGTATATGTTTCTTAAAACTCTTTGAGAATGTCTCCCAAATCTGGATGACTATCTGCATTCTTCACCACGTACAACATACTCTCCTCAATTGCATTGGACTTTGTATGGCCATCTACACTCTCGATTCTATACAGGACATCCTCCTCAATTGGATGGGCCTATGTTATGTTTTTTATGTCCATCTGTGTTGTAGTGTCTTCTAACTGCTCGGATATAATATGCAGATCATCAGTCCTAGTATTAGGGTCTTTAGATTCATCTGATACATCTATAGCATCCATCCTTTCAGCAAAATTTTCAGTTTCCATTGCATAACACATCTCATTCACATTTCCCTCACTGCCTTTATCCTCCCCTACAGATCTCATTTTGTTTCACTAGAAAATAAGAGTACCAAAGAGATAAAAAATAAGGAACTAACAAAAATATTAGCACCCCTTTTTTCTTTTGTGCCAACCCCTATGCAAACGATAAAGATTTTCAATAATGTCTTAACAATGCAATGCACATTGCAAACTATCAAACCAGGCTCTGTAAATCTTCAAAGCTATTATACTTTCAATTTTTGCATGGGAGGATAGCTCAACTTCGAACTCAGATGTCGTTGTAAAGGCAAGGTAGCATATACCTACACTTACAGCCTCATAATTTGTCATAGTTACCTGGGGACGTTGGGTATGCGTAATTGTATGGGGATAGTGATGCCATTAAATTAAGATACATAAGTGAATGAATAAGGATGTGACTATGTCTTTGTAAGGGTAGGGTAGCATATACCCAGACTTACAACCTCACAGTTTGTCATAGTTACTTGGAGACGTGGGGGTATGGGTACTAGTATGGGGATAGTGATGCCATTAAAATTAAGATACATAAGTAAATTCACTGATTATAGGAAGAAAAAACCTACTTGGAATATTAATCCCAACTACCATTGCATTTAATGAACAAGACTCATGTTTTGACTTTCTTTACTTTCCCATGCCTCCGTCCTGTTTCATTTATGTTTCTCTGCAGGGAATGGTCTGGAGGTATGGCCTAACATCCTCTATGGCCCAGCTTCTGCAAGCATATTTTCTACGCTGTCAAAGGACAACAGATTAAATGCAATTTAATATTTTGGTTTGCTTTCTGTTTGCTGGGATATACATTATTTTTGAGTAGTCTTTTTTTATGTATGAATGAAGAACAAAAGAAAAGAAGACTGTCGTTCGTTCAAAACAGGGGACTGTTGTGTATCTCAGAACTGAGCTAAAGCTCACTATTTTTGTGATATGTGTATGAATGAAAAGAGCTGAGGCTCTGTTTTATTTGGAATTTAAGTTTGTATAGATTTTCATATAAATATAAAAGTTTCTTCTTGTTGTTCATTTCTATTATCTTATCTTTTATGGTTGTCTTGTACATTTATCCTCTGCCTCTCCCTTTTACCTGGTATTAGAGCCATGGTCATGAGCTGAAGGTTCTCTAACAAGGGTATTTCAAGCAAGGTTTTTCAAGCACTCATCAAGCAAAGGTTTATCAAGAAGAAAGGTTTTCACAGTCAACAATGGCAGCAAGCATAAGCTTGACAAACCCACAAATTCCATAATTTAATGGGAAAAACTATGACCATTGGGCAATCATAATGAAGGCATTGTTTTGTTCTCATGATATTTGGGAGCTTGTTGAAAATGGATTTCCAGAGCCAGTAGATGCAACACCATATAATGCATTGACTCAAGTAGAGAAAGATTTATTGAGAGATAATAGGAAGAAGCATTCAAAATTTCTCTTCTATATCTTCCAAGCAGTGCATGAGAGTATTTTTCTAAGGATTGCAGCAACAACAAAGTCCAAACAGGCATGGGATATTCTTCAAACAACATATCAAGGCATGGCAAAGGTTAAGATAGTTAAGTTGCAAATGTTGAGAAGGGATTTTGAAACAATCTTCAAGGACAATGAATCAATAGATTCATTCTTCACTCACGTTATTGGACTGGTAAATCAAATTAGATCACATGGTGAGACTCTTGAAGATATGAGAGTGGTTAGAAAGATTCTAAGGAGTTTGCCTGCAAAATTTGAATCAATTGTTGTAGCCATAGAGGAAACAAAGAACCTCTCACAGTTTTCAGTTGATGAGCTCCATGCATCTCTCATATCACATGAACATAGGCTAAGTAGGCCAGAAAACACCTTATTAGAGCATGCATTCAAGTCATAAGTTTCAATCAGCCATGGTAGAGGCAGAGAAAGATCTAATTTCAGAGGTAGAGGAAGAAATTCTTATAGAGGTGGAAGAAGCAGCCCATCAAGCTCAAGTGGAAGAGACATCAACCATAACTCAAGCCCAAACCCATCTCAAAATCAACCGCACAGTCAAAAGTATGACAAATGTCAAATCCAATGTCATTATTGTAAGAAATATGGGCATTATTCAAATGAGTGTAGAAAGAAGCAATATGACTTTAGAAAACCAAATGTAAACTTCACAAAAGAAATCAAAATTAGGGTAATATGTTCATAGCATGCAATGTAGCACAAGAGAATCAAAATGATGTATGGTTCTTAGACTCAGGTTGCAACAATCACATGACCTGGAACCTAGAAATGTTTTCAAGTTTAGATGAAAGTGTAAAATCTGATGTCACATTGGGTAATGACAACAAAGTGTCAGATATGGGTAAAGGAAACATCAATATTCTAACTAAATAGGGGGAGAAGAAGTATATTTCAGATGTGTATTTTGTGCCTGGTCTAAAACACAATCTAATGAGCATTAAACAACTTGTTCAAAAGGGTTATAAAGTGTTTTTCAAAAATAGAGAATGCATTATTTTGGATAAATTTCCAAGTAACCAACTTATTGCCAAAGTCCAAATGACAAGCAATGGAATGTTTCCCCTAAAGATTAATCTGAATTTGAATGTGGAATATGCTCAAGCACAACCCACAATGAACCCACAAGAGGATAAAGAAGAATTTGCAGCAGTTACACAATTCATCCTTCAAGCAAGAATAAAAGATGAAAATTGGTTATGGTATCTAAGATTTGGGAATCTCAACTTTGGAGTTTTAAATCTACTCAATATGAAGAGTATGGTAAAGGGTTTTCCATTGATAGGGAAACCAGAAAGAGTATGTGAAGGATGCATCTTGGGAAAGCAACATAGAGAGACATTTCCAACCGGCAAGTCAATTAGAGCAAAGACACCTTTGGAGATTGTGCATTTAGATTTGTGTGGACCTATGCAAACACACTCAATTGGTGGAAGCTACTACTTTTTGACTTTTATTGATGACTATTCAAGGAAAACATGGGTCTACTTCCTAAGGGAAAAGAATGAAGTGTTTGATTTCTTCCGTCAATTCAAGGCTCTTGTTGAGAAGCAAAGTGGGCACTGCATCAAAGCATTGAGAATGGATAGAGGTGGTGAATACATCTCAAATGAATTTCTAAATTTTTGCAAAGACCATGAGATTCACAAGCAATTCACAAATAGATACACACCTCAACAAAATAGGGTAGTTGAAAGGAAAAATAGAACAATCATGGAAATGGCAAGAAGCATGTTGAAAGCAAAGCATTTGTCAAATGAATATTGGGTTGAAGTTGTAGCTTGTGCAACATACATTATGAATAGATGTCCAACCAAGAGCATGAAGAATATGATTCCCAAAGAAGCATGGACTAAAAGAAAATAGAGTGTTGCTCACATGAGAGTATTTGGATGTGTGGCATATGCACACATGCCAGATGAGTTGAGAAGAAAATTGTACAACAAAGAAGAAAAGTGTATATTTGTTGGTTATAGTGATGAATCCAAGGCATACAAACTATACAATCCAATAACCAAGAAAGTTATAATTAGTAGAGATGTGCAATTCATAGAAGATAAAGCATGGGATGGAAGTTTGGAGAAAACAATCAATGCTGTAGCCAACTTACCACAAGAAGATAGAGAAGTTTTTATACTAGCAGGTACTCCATCAAATGTGACTCTTCCACACCTATTCAAGCTCAACAAAGTGGTCATAAAATGACACCATCATCAAGTGTAAGGACAACCCCATGTATTCAAGCATCCACTCCTTCAAATGTACAACAAACACCATCTACAAGTGAAAATCAAGGTGCATGACCATCAAGTCCACATTCCACAAGTTCTAGTTCAAGTGATATGTCAAATCCAACATTGGCAACTTTAAGAAGACAAAAGATCAGAAGTTTAAAAGACATTTACGAGTAAAATGAAAGTGAGAATAATGCTGGTCTGATTTCTCTTTTTGCATTTTATTCACAAGTAAAAGATCCAATTCATTATGAAGATGCAATCAAACATGAAAAATGGGTAAATGCAATGGATAAAAAAATTGATGCAATTGAAAAGAATCAAATATGGGAGTTAGTGAGTCTTCCAAAAGACAAAGACGTGATAGGAGTGAAGTGGGTTGACAAAACCAAAATAGATGCAAATAGTGATGTACAAAAACATAAAGCAAGACTAGTGGCAAAAGGGTATTCACAACCTGGGGTTGATTACAATGAGACATGTGCTTCAGTAGCACGATTAGACACCGTGAGAACAATACTTGCAATAGCAGCTCAAAACAAGTGGCCAGTTTACCAAATGGATGTAAAATTAGCCTTTTTGAATGGTTACCTTGAAGAAGAAGTGTATGTGGAGCAGCCACTTGGGTACGAGATTTTGGGTCAAGAAGACAAAGTCTACAAATTGAAAAAGGCACTCTATAGACTCAAGCAAGCCCCAAGAGCTTGGTACATCAGAATTGACTCTTATCTTTTGCAAAATGACTTCAATACCTATGCAACAGTGAGCCTACATTGTATACCAAGATGAAGGAGCAAGGTGAGATCATAATTGTTTTCTTGTATGTTGATGATTTGATATTCACAGGTGATTTAACAATTGATTTGTTCAAAGGAGCTATGAAAAAAGAGTTTGAAATGACTAATTTAGGCCTCATGAAGTATTTTCTTGGCATTGAGGTAAACCAAAGTGATAATGATATATTCATCTCCAAATCTAAGTATGCAAACGACATTTTGAAAAGGTTTAATATGAAAAATTGCAAATTAGCTCCAACACCAATTGTCATAGGATTGAAATTAAGCAAGGATGATAAAGGAGCCAAGATTGATCCAACTTTGTATAAAAGACTTTTTGGCAATCTCATGTATTTAACATCCACAAGGCTTGACATAATGTATGTAGTTAGTCTTATCTCAAGGTTCATGGAGTCTCCAAAGGACTCTCATTGGCAAGCAGAGAAGAGAATTCTTAGATATGTGAGTGGAACAAGGAACTATGGTATTCAATACTCAACATCAAATGAGTTCAACTCATAGGATACACTGATAGTGATTGTGTAGGTAGCATCGATGACATGAAGATCACATCTGGTTATGTTTTTGATTTTGGAATAGGTGTAGTTTCATAGGCTTCAAAGAAACAACCAATTGTCACTCTTTCATCAGCTGAAACAGAGTATGTAGCATCAGTATGCAGATATCATCACCAAGGCATTAGGCAAAGAAAGTTTTGTATTTCAAAGAGATTGTTTGGGTATCAAGGAAGGCAGCAGTTGTGATTAAGGGGGAGTGTTGGAATATTAATCCCAACCAATGTTGCATTTAATGAACAAGACTCCTGTATTGACTTTCTTTACTTTCCCCTACCTCTGTCTCGTGTTTCTCTATAGGGAATGGTTTGAAGGTATGGCCTAACATCCTCCATGTATGGCCAAAGGACATTAGATTAAATACAATTTAATATTTTGGTTTGCTTTCTTTTGCTGGGAACTAAAGAAAAGAAGACTATTGTTCATTCAAAAATAGGGGACTGCTGTCTATCTCAGAACTAATCTAAAACTCACTGTTTTTGTGATATGTATATGAATGAAAAGAGCTGAAGCTCTGTTTTATTTGGAATTTAAGTTTGTATAGATTTTTCATATAACTATAAAAGTTTCTTCTTGTTGTTGATTTCTATTATCTTCTCTGTTTTGGTTGTCTTCTACATTTATCCTCTACCTCTCCCCTTTATTGCTTTAGAACCCTTAAAGATAATCTACACACTGGTTGCAACATCTAAGCGAAAGGTCACTAGATAATGAGAATTTTCCAATCCCACAAAAAAAGTTCCTACTGAACTGTGAAAACCTTTAGCATCACACATATTTCATTTTCAATAAAGTTCTAAAACCCTCAAAGAATATCATAATAGAATTTACTGCTTCATTCATTTCTGGGGGTGAATACAGTTATATTTTGACATCAATATAAAGCACACCACTCAATTATTAATGGAAAATAGACAACTCAATAATGGTATCTATGCTAAAGGTAACTGCAAAATCTTTGAAACTATTGTTGAAATATACTTCTTGGTCATGGCACATAAGCCTAGGTTACCCTACAAAGAAAATAAAATTACCTCTTGTGACAAGAAAAAAGTCCTCCAGTAGAAAACCAGGGGAAACCACAGGCATAAGTATTGAAAGCTCCGCAGAAGCACCCTTTCCCCACTGCAAGTTGGGTAGAAGCACCCTTACAAGCACAAAGATTTGCAAAAACACCCCTTACTCCAAGAAACTTCACAGAAACATCCTTCTAAACCAAAAAACTTACCCCATAAGAATTTACCAATTACAAGAGCAGAAAATCCTATAGTTGCTTTGGAACCCTGGAGTTTGAGTTCCAAAACCCAGAGAGAAAAAGGGCTAAAAAGACATGAGATTTCAATCTCTGACCTTTTTCATCAAATAGATAGAATGGTTTGAAACTCTAACGATTGTACATACATTTGTAGAACCTAAAAAAGAATTACAGTTCAACAAAATAACACTAAAAATGGAGGTAGTTTAAACGCTACCTTATTTTTTTTTGGTTGTGAATAAGATTATAAACAAATCCTTATTTCCTTTAGAGATCACATTGTGGAATCTTTCTGATACACGAATAAAACACCAAAAATGACATTCTCCAAAATTTAATGCAGTCCTCAAAATAACTAATTTTCTAACTCCTCTCGCAAATGACTTTTAAAACTCCTGGCCTACTACTTTTATTCGCATTCTTTTGTTTTTACAGCCTGTAACAAAATCTACCAATAATCTTCTAAAGTCGTGGGATGAGCGGGTGATGAGCCCTAAATTTGGGTGACCGTTCATTGAAGCTAGCACAGTTATGGGCATAAATCGTGTCTGTGAGAGAGTTAAGAGATGGATGGAATCTTTTTTTTTATTATTAAGGGATGGATGGAATCATTTTTTTGGATTATTTGGCCATAACACCTAAAATTTTAGGCCAATCAGAAATTGAGGTCAAAGATTGAAACCAATTAAATAATTTACCATTAATTTTTTAAATATATATTTTTTTAAAATTAGCATCTACACTTTTTAAAATATTTAACAATCAAAATGCTTGAATTGATTCCTTTACAGACTTTGTCAAATGTTTAAGAATTAAAAATAGTTGTTTCTGATTGGTTAATTTGTAAAAAAAACAATCACTAGATAACTGTTTTTTATTACAATAGCAAGATACTAATATTTTGAAAAGTGAAGAAAAAATAATTATGGTGTATTTTTTAAATTTACGTTTATTATTATTAATTATTTGATGTGTAAATGAAATTCCACTTGTTAAAGGAACTATAGTGATAGATAGAAGACATTTAAATAGGTGTATAAGTTAAAACAGGAATTTTCTCAAGCACATAGGGTTTTTTTAATTGTATTAAAAGAGAAAAATAACCCAAGCACATATAGTTGGAGTTCATTTATTGTTAGTGAGAAAAATTAACCAAGTACATATAGTTGGAGTTCATTTATTGTTAGTGTGTATGCTAACATAGGCGTTTAATTAGGTTTATAAGTTCAAAATTGGAATTTTCCCAAGCACATATAGTTGGAGTTTATTACTACCTTCCTTGGATAGTACTATTGTAATGAGTTTTTTTAATCTAGTGATCTTAATTTAAGTATAATTTTTCATTTTGAACAAATTTTAATTTTTCCTAAGTCTACATGAGAAAATATTAATAAAAAATATTTGGAAAATCATTTATCTTTGTTGTGATTGGCTCAAAATTTGAGCTTTAAACTATTTTGTGTAAGACAAACACACAAAACTGAAGGAAAAAAATATGGTGGGAGGGACTTGTTGTCATCGGATTGCGCCCCAAATGCTAAGTGTGAAACTCAGCAATCCTATGCAACATTGGATCAAACTTAGGCTATGGGTGACCTATTGTGAGATTGAACCTCTAGATTATGGGTTGCTTCCCTGTTTGATATCCTATAAAACTAATCGTATCTTGATGGAAAAGAGTGAAAAGGATAACTTGTTTGAAAATAACAACTATTTCTATAAGCTGATCCACCAAATGATTTTAAAAGGACAACTTAATTCACAACTATCTTTTCACTAAATTTCTTTTGACATAGCTCAAAAAAGGAAATAATTTGATCACATAAATAATTTGAAGGAAGGCTTCATTATAAGTATTTTCAAGGAAACTATATGTTTCACAACTTTGAAGGCAAAATACATAAAGGCACAACCTAGGACTTGTGATATGAATTGCTTTTCTATGCACATACAACAATGAATAAGACGGAAAATTAAAGTTTTTGATTGTTTAAAACACATTAATTTCTATCAAAATCATTCATGAAGACACCCACATGGATTTGAGAAGGTAAATATTAATCTTTGGAATAATAGAAGTAAAATACTACAAAAAAAGACAAAGATATAACATGTAAACTTCTTGTTGTGTATAAATCTATCCTAAAAGAATGAGTTACAAAACTGTATGGCTTTTCCGTAATGTGCAAGAAAAAAACATAGAATCAAGAATTGAGGTAAAAAACTTAGCTTCTCCACTATAATACAAAAATAACCTCCAAGGGACTCTCTTGAGTCAACTACAGTCAACTCCACTCTAGAATATCTCTCTCACGAGCACAACAGAAAATCCCTCAAAAGAAGGGTCTCAACTGCTCCAAAATAAGCTAAAATAGCTCAAACTGTCCCTCTCAATCTGTTTGACCAAGGAGAACTCCAGAATCACCTCAGTTTGACCATAAATCAAGGAAAATCACTACAAAGTTATGATTTTGTGTTTCATTTTAACTCTCTCTATTTGCATATTGAGAGGCAAAATTAAACTAATCTAGCAATTATTAAATACAATCAATATGATTGATTTAATAAGTGCTATGTGAGCATGCTATCTTCCTATGTTTATTACGTAGCAATTATTAAAGCAATTTATAATTTTACTGCATTTAATAAGTACTAAATTACAAAAAATAGTCCAATGATGGTGTAAATATGGGAGATAGAGTTAAACTAAAATAATAACTCCTAGAGGCAAAAAATAACCTCTCCCTCGACACAAAAAAGAAAACAATTCTCTATTCTGCTCTCTCACTGTCAAAAGTCGTCAAAGGCTTCAAATTTGTCTAAGGCGTGTAACAAAGACAAAATGACCTCCTTGTCTTTATAATCCTCCCATAATGGTTACAATATAGCATTCTGTTTGTCTTAAGGCTTTGAAACTTTATCAAAAAATATAAAATATTTCCTAATCCCTATGACTCCCATGCCACCACATGCATCACTCAAATCACATGTTCCTAAAAAATGATTAGGTCTTTTGACTTAAAAGTCTTAGACCATGGGCACATTTGACTTTGTAATGATTTTTGAACAAAACACAAGTAAAAACCCACATCTCAGGCTAGGGCAACTTGGTAAAACATGAAGAAAACCCTAAATTCCTTCATTTCATTCTTTCATTCTTTTCTCTTGGTCGCTGTTCTACCACTGACCTAGGCATTTAAGGCGCTATGTGAGGGTTCTCTGAGAGTTTTGAAAACTTTTGAAGCTACTTCTGCATGTATGAGACCACTTCTCTCTACTCTAGTTGTAATGCCCCGTCATGCAACCCTAGAGAGTTAGACCTACAAGAGCAAAATTCTAGAAATAATTTTTTTTTTAAACAAGCAAATGCGATCACAGTAACCAAGATATCATAATACACAACATAAAGAAAAGTGTACATTCAACTCCTCTAGGGAAACATAACTGCATCAGTGAATACAAAGTCAAAACCACACAAGTGATATACATTATACATTATATGTGACTGCAATTCTTTGGATTGTATGAGATTACTGAAAAGTGTAATTAGTTATGAGTAGATCACAGGATGCACCATAAAGGTAAAGAATTGATGTTTCTCTTGCCTTTTATTGAACATTTGTGCTTGATATATGAACAATTGGTTATTATGGATGAGAATGTTGGCAATGGAATATGACAATGTTAATATATTATGTTCTACCCTGATTTGTAACTTCCAGGAGTAAGTCAAGTTTTAGGGAGGGAGGATGTAGTGCCCCCTCGTCGTTGGCTTGTGATAGCGGTGGTTCTGCATTGCTCTCTATCAAATTGGCGACAGTTGTTAGTCGTTCATTGCATTGATTCAGTCTGAGACAGTTGATTAGTAGGTCATGATTTATGTTTATTTTGATGAACTATGTTTGACTGATATAATTAGACAGGCATTATGAGTTTATGATGGCACTACTGTTATTTCAGTTATGATGCAAATTAATATCATGTGTTATTTGAATTGTGGTGGTTAAATTCAGATAAAAGTTGTTATGATATTGTTTCAAGAGCAGAGACGGTGTAGTACTACTCGCTTCGAGTACCCTACTATGCCGCGATGCTCTGACTCTCTGTGTGTGTTGGCATAAATGTGTTTTCTATGATTATTTATTACCAGCGAGCATCACTGATGTAAGAAGGCAATTGCATGTCCTTTGGTTTTGAGTCTTGTTGTATTGTCTTGTCTAGTTAATACTATGGTGGGCATGTGAGTTTCACAGGGGGTCAAGATTGGTAAGCTTCATGTTCTGACTAGTTGATTATTGATAGTCATTTTAATATCTGTGTGACTCCTGAGTCTAGTCACCTTGGAATGCAGTGTGTTATAGTGGCATGAATACATTGGGGGTTGTGTTACTTTCTTCCTCTTTATCCCTTGTTGATCTTTTGCCATTGTCATGATTGTCAAAGCCTAGTTCCATATTAGGAAGGGCATTGTTGTATCTTGGTAAAGTGTTCTGTTACCAACTTCAGAGGCCTAATTGTTTGGTATTCATCTTGAGCCTTGTGCAGAGTTGTTCCAGTTCCTGTTACTTTCTACTTTCAGCAGTGTTGTATACTTTCCTATGTACTCTCTTGTAGATTGAAAAGATCGATCTTGTGATCTTGTAATCTTGTAATCTTGTAAGCTTGAAATCTTGTAACCTTGAAATCTTGCAATCTTGTAATTTGGATTGAGACCTTGTGATCAAACTATGTTGCTATTGTTAAAGTTATTTGGTTATTTAAATCAGCAGTTTAATGTTTATCACTCTTATGGATTTTCTTATATTCTAATGTAGTTATGTTGCCCTAGGGTGGTTAGAAGTGTACTTTTCTTTATGTTGTGTTTTATGATACCTTTGGTTACTATTTTTTCACCTTATTATTTAAAAAAAAAAAATTTATTTCTATGTTTTCGCTCTTGTTAGTCTAACTCTCTAGGGTTGCATGATGGGGCATTACACTAGTAGTAAGATTTTCACTATTTTCACCAATTTATCGAAGGAAAACTATTAAGCTTCTTTTTCTATTCATTGTTTCCCCTTTGTTTGTTGGAAAGACATAGTGATTAGAGGAGATTTTGGTAGACTTCCTTTGGATTGCCTTCACTCTATTATGAAAGTGATTCTGGTGTGCATTGGCCATGGAAACTTTACCAATCTCTATGGCTTGTCTCTACATTATGGATCTTTAATTCTATAGTTCATATTGAAGCTTATTTTAAATGGTGACAATGGAAACCTTACCAATCTCTTACTGTTCTCATGATGTGAATACTGTAGCATATCATTCTTTTTTTGGACACAAATGGCTGACACCTGAATCTATTTTTTCTTTACTTTTGTGGGTGTTTCTGTCACATAGAACTATGCAGTTGATTGAGTTTGGTAGGGTTGAAAATGTCCAACTTTACCAGCTATCATTTTGTTCTTTCCCAACTGTGTTGGTGACTTGTATGTGCAAGCTATGTTGTATATTACCTTTGCATGCTTAACAAGGTTATGAAAGTATTGATATTTGGTTTTCATGTTGTTCCACTTTAACTCCTTTTCCTTCTTTGTTGTTGACTCAAAGAAATAAAAAGAGGAAACATTATTTATCTACCTTGATGAAGAAGATAGTGAAATATTTGCCTTGTTGACCTTTTCTTTGGCTCTTGTATGAAGCTGACCCTCTGTTGTTATGATATAATAAAAATAACTCTATCCTCTATATATTTGCTCCATTCATTACATGATAGTGGTGAGAGAATGGTTCATTATGGCTCTATTATGATGTGTTTTGCACCCTCAAGGAATGGCTTCTCTTCATGGCTTCTGGGTAGGTGGCTATTCATAACCCTCTATTAGGATTTCTCTTCATGATTGTCACCAACTTTGAAGATCTAGCTCCACATCATGGCTGCCCTGTACATGCATGTTTGACTAAAATTTGATATCCTACAGGTTGTTAATTCATGGCATATAGAAATGATAAGAACCTATCTTACATTTGTATTTTTTGCTAGGTCTTGCACTGCTCTGTAGTGACTATTAAAGATTTTGTGACCCCTCACCATGCCCATTATCTCTCCATCATCTCTATTGTACCTTGATGCCAAGTCTCTTATCAGACTTGCATGGTGTGACTGTCACCTACATAATCAAAGGTGATTGCTATAATGTTTGTTCTATGCAACATAAGACTACTCCTTAAGTACAAGATTTTCCTCTTTTATGATTTCTATTTGTCACATTTCGACTGCTGCCTCCTTGGGTTATGACTGCTATTACATACTCCTATCCACAATTATAATCTTTTGGACTGTTTGAAAAGAGAAAACATTTGCCTCTTTATGGTATGTGTGATCTTCCTATGGTTTGTTGAGGTCTCATTGCTTCCTGGACTGTGAGATGACTTCTTCCTTCTGTCAATGGTGATTGTGGTGCTTCAGATAGGATTGTTCCTTTTATTGCATCTTTTCTTGTCACTGTGCTGGTGCTTATTTTATGGCTCTCTATGGCTGCCACCTCATGCTTTGATAGTACTTTTAATGATGGACATGATTGTTCTTATCTATGTGGACTGCTCCTCCTTATGCACTGTCTATTACATGGATACTGCCCCTTTTAGTGACAACTATACCGCTGCACCTCTACAACCTTTGTCCTACTTTGATGGCTGTTGTATATGACATGACTATCCCTTTAGTTGATTAAATCCTCATGTTGTAGAGAGATATAATGACAATTGTGATGATTGGTCTATCCTTTGATGTGACTGTCTTGTCCCTTGAGGCTCACTATCTCTGTCATGATGCAGTTTTGATTGTCCTGTAGCATACTCCTTGGTTGTAGTTTCTTTGTATCATAATGATAACTTCCTTTTATGACTGCAATGTTTTACTCATGATTATTGCATCATGATGGTGATCTGTTCATTTGTATCTATATATTCCATGGCTACTTAACAGTGATGGCTTATGGAAAAGGCCTACAATGTAATAATAGTCTTAATTGCTCATGTACTCTTGTCATTCTTGTCATGATACTATTATGGTGATAACTTGAATGCACCTACTATATATCTCCTTTATCAATATGAAGTATGCCTTTGCTAATCCTCTCAATAAACATAAAGAGAGTAGTATGCTGGGCTCAACCCTTATGGGAGCTGTATTTTCTACACATAGTATTACAGTGATTGATCTTGATATATTTCACCTATACCTGTACAATGAGCAAACAAGTTAGAGAAAACCAAAAAGCACTTGAGCTTCTCATGATAACTTATACTGATCTTTCTGCTTTTCATGGAGTTTTATCTTGTTGTATATCTAAATCTGATGTTTGTTTATCTCATGTTTAGCTGTTTATTATGTTTCTCTTGTGTATCTGTGATGACTGAACATCTAAATTTTGATGCTTCATAAAAGTAGATTATATGTATATATTGTTTACTATATGTGAAAAGCATTTGAACCCTGAGCTCTAACACCATCTCCTACAGGTATTTCTAGAGCTTTTCAGATGGAGGGAGCTGAAGATGCACCTGATCAACCTTGGGATTCATCATTCACAGGCAATGATGGGTCCCTATTCTTTTCATATACTCTTTTATTTCTTTAGATGTATAGTTTAATTTTATGTTGTATCTTTCAGTCATTCCCATGGCTTGTGTGGGACATCTTAAACATTTCTTTTGAATATAATCAATTATTTTACATTATGTAATGACTTATGTGTACTTTACTTTATGAACCAATTAGATAACATGAAACAACTAAAATTTATTTTGAAACATATGTTTATGTCATGAAGAAAAAGTAGTTTATAGATACCTCTTTTCTAAACTGCACTATCTTGAACTAAAACAATAGAAATAACATACTTGAAACATAACTGCAGAAATTAATTTAGCTTTAGAAATTGATCTCCTTTGAATATCTATTTTCTTTGTGAAGCCTACTTTATTTAATTTATCTGGATTGTGCAACAACTCAACTCGAACTATTACATGACCCTAATGAATCAATACTGAAGTCCCTTCATCAAGATAGTTGATGTTGATTGGATTGATCAACTATTAAAAATTATGTTACCCCTTTTTACAACTACTTGTTAAAGCCTCACTAAATTGAGCTATAAGCAAAATTTAGTAACATTTTTGGTGACCTCTTAGAGGTGTTTGCCTGGTAAACAAATAGGATTGGTAGGCTTCTTCATCCATTGGCATATGAGTCTTTTCTTGCATGAAATACTTAGAAAACCATCTATAACTCAGCTGCCAAAAATTAAATAGCAGCAAAACTAAACTAAAAACAAACTACCATGGCTTTGAATAGGGCCAACTACCTATGCAAATGCACTTCTTTGGAAAACAAAATAGAACTATAAAGATATGCCAACAACACTTATTAACTAGAAACCTCTACTCTATTATGATACATCTGCAACTTGTGATATTCAGAAACACTACTTTAGGTGAATCCCATTCACAAGAATGGGTAACACCTCTCCATTTAGTTTTGAAAGATGAAATGCATTGTTTTGTTTGCATTGAGTAATCACATAAGGGGCATCCCACATGGCATCAAACTTGGTATATTTACTAGGTTTATGTTTAAGCTTGTTCCACTTGAATACAAGATCACCCTCCTTGAACACTCTCAGAACTACTCTCCTATCAAAGGTCCTTTTCATTTGGCCATGATGAATCTCTAGATTTCTCAATGCTTCCTTCCCGGTCTCTTCTAGTTCCATCAGTTGTGCAAGCCTGATCTCCATAGGTTCCTCCTCTAACATCTCCATCTCTTTAATCGGACTTAATGTAGGAAATTCAACTGAAATAGAGACCTTAGCCTCTTTACCATAAGTAAGAACAAAAGGAGAGTTACCTATTGCTCTCTTAGGGGTGATTCTGTCAACCCACGGGACTAATTTTAACTTGTCATGCCAAGTCCTTTGATTGTCTTCGATTGTTTTTCTGATAATTCTGATCAAATTCTTATTAGTTGATTCAACCCGTCCATTACCTTGAGGGTAATAATTAGATGAAGTATTTAGATAAATGTTATTTTTCATAGACCAATTAGATATTTTCAAGCCAATGAATGCCAATGCATTATCAGAAATAATTGAATTAGGAGTTCCAAACCTTGATACGAGGTCTTGATAAAAGTTTAGAACAACAGTCTCATTTGCTTCTCTCAATGGTACAACCTCTAATCACTTAGTAAAATAATAAGTTGGTATTAATATCCATCTATGACCTACACTTGAAGGTGGGTTAATAGGCCCAATAAAATCAAGCCCCACTTGGCAAAGGGCTGTTCCACTTGAATTAGATGTAAAGGTAATGCTGCAAGCCTTTGTCTTCCTGTAAATAAAGAGCATTTAGTGCATTTTCTGATCCAAGCATGAGTATCTTTAAATACATCAGGCCAGAAATATTCATCTCTCATAATCTTAAGGGCTATTGTTCTAGCAACAAAATGACCTCCAAAAGGTCCATCATGGTGCAGGAGCACCTCGAGACATTGAGGATCTAGAGGATCCCTCGTATTTTCTATTGTGTCCAAATGTTATGTTGTAAGCCTTTGAGCCATATCGAAAGATTGTATATGTGTCATTCCAAATTGTAAATGAATTGAAAGAGATTGTAACCGGACAAGTAGAATGTAACCGATTGGCAGGGTGGTTGAGGAACGGTTCACCTTCCACCTTCTGTAACTGTCAATTGAGAGTCTTTATATAGTTGGTCTCTGTTCGTGTAGAAGGGGAATGAACGAACAGAGAGAGAAATTGTATTTTATTCTGAAGCAGAAGGAATAAAGTAATTCTGTGTTTTCTGGTCAAACTACAGTGATACCGATTGGAGTCATTCCACTGGTGGATTTCTTTGAAATCAGTGGAATGACCTCCATGTAGTTAGATTTATTTCTGTTCTATAGCTTTCTATAGTTTTTTGTGTGTTGTTCGTTTGGTTGCAAGATTGTTACAGAGGAGATTATCGGTATAAGGTTTACATTGATGCATTTTGTGTATATTCTCGCATGTGACGTCACAGACGTTTTGTGTGTATCCTGTTGTTGAATGTCAGGAGACTATATCTGGTAATGTACATTCGAGTGATACAATGGTAGACCGGTTGCATCGGTAATGAAGACCGGAGATAGCACGTCAAATCCTGTACATGTTAAGTCGAAGGTGTATCGGTGTAAGAAGCATTATCGGTCGAAGGATCAAATGTTATGCCGACAGTAGGAGGTCTTGGCGACGGTCAATCAACATCTGCGTGGTGGCACACATCGGGATAACAAATTCGGAGGATGCCGATAAAGTGTGGTCTTACCAATAGGCAAATAGATGAGGCCGCTCATCGGTGAGAGATGTGTTATCGGGAGATGCAGGAAATGTGCTGCCGATGGTCCAAGTCTTACCGACAGATAGGATGCTCATTGGAGTGAGAGTTGCGGGGTCTGGCCGATGGTAGGCTCGTCAGGGAGAAAGATGGATCGGTGAAGGAGAATTTAGGTCGCTCGATAGAATAGTATCATGCCGATAGGCACATAACTAAAGCCACTTATCGCTGAGAGATATGTATCGGCGAAAGTCTTTTTCATTTGACCGATGGTGTACAGTCTTGCCGATAGGCAAGAATATGGATATTTCGGTGTGACTTCTACCTTATCTGGCCGACATACTCTATAATGGTTATTTTGTGGGCTTTTCAAGGATTATTCCACCTGTTTTGTATGTTATCTGGATCCTCTCTACATCAGATTGGTATCAGAGCTAGCGAAAGCTCTGGGAAGTTTTGTGTTGGATTATATCTGGGATGAGGCTAAGTGAGAAATTGGTGTTTTGGTTTGCTAATATTTGTAGTTGCAGATGTATGTCCACAAGCTGCAGGTAGGCAGATAGGAGATCTGTCATGGGCCTGAGAAGGAGGTCCAGTTGGTGTCGCCAAAAGTCCTAGGGAGAGAGGCAAGAGGGGACTCCCAGGTGAGGGACAAACGTGTTGGTGCAGCATTGAGGGTGGACTTATGTTTGGAGCAGCATCTAGAGAAGCAGCCAGTTAAACTCTATTGATAGAAGGCATAGTTGAGGATGAAGAAGAAGCAGCAGGGGCATCCAGTTAGCATTGCAGACATCGAGAAAGTCAAAAGATATTGCAGGCTTTTCACTGGGCATTTCCATGGGACATGGAAATTTTTCAAGTCTGGGAGTATGGTGCAGGAGCACCTCGAGACATTGAGGATCTAGAGGATCCCTCGTATTTTCTATTGTGTCCAAATGTTATGTTGTAAGCCTTTGAGCCATATCGAAAGATTGTATACGTGTCATTCCAAATTGTAAATGAATTGAAAGAGATTGTAACCGGACAAGTAGAATGTAACCGATTGGCAGGGTGGTTGAGGAATGGTTCACCTTCCACCTTCTGTAACTATCAATTGAGAGTCTTTATATAGTTGGTCTTTGTTCGTGTAGAAGGGGAATGAACAAACAAAGAGAGAAATTGTATTTTATTCTGAAGCAGAAGGAATAAAGTAATTCTATGTTTTCTGGTCAAACTACAGTGATACCGATTGGAGTCATTCCACTGGTGGATTTCTTTGAAATCAATGGAATGACCTCCATGTAGTTAGATTTATTTATGTTCTATAGCTTTCTATAGTTTTCTGTGTGTTGTCCGTTCGGTTGCAAGATTGTTACAGAGGAGATTATTGGTATAAGGTTTACATTGATGCATTTTGTGTATATTCTCGCATGTGACGTCACAGACGTTTTGTGTGTATCCTGTTGTTGAATGTCAGAAGACTGTATCTGGTAATGTACATTCGAGTGATACAATGGTAGACCGGTTGCATCGGTAATGAAGACCGGAGATAGCACGTCAAATCCTGTACATGTTAAGTCGAAGGTGTATCGGTGTAAGAAGCATTATTGGTCGAAGGATCAAATGTTATGCTGACAGTAGGAGGTCTTGGCGACGGTGAAGTTGGCATTCAGCATATCGGAGTGACAATAGAGATTGTCTTGGCGATGGGGAATCAACATCGGCGTGGCGGCACACATCGGGATAACAAATTCGGAGGATGCCGATAGAGTGTGGTCTTGCCGATAGGCAAATAGATGAGGCCGCTCATCGGTGAGAGATGTGTTATCGGGAGATGCGGGAAATGTGCTACCGATGGTCCAAGTCTTACCAACAGATAGGATGCTCATCGGAGTGAGAGTTGCGAGGTCTGGCCGATGGTAGGCTCGTCGGGGAGAAAGATGGATCGGCGAAGGAGAATTTAGGTCGCCCGATAGAATAGTATCATGCCAATAGGCACATAACCGAAGCCACTTATTGCTGAGAGATATGTATCGGCAAAAGTCTTTTTCGTTTGACCGATGGTGTACAGTCTTGCCGATAGGCAAGAATATGGATATTTCGGTGTGACTTCTACCTTATCTGGCCGACATACTCTGTAATGGTTATTTTGTGGGCTTTTCAAGGATTATTCCACCTGTTTTGTATGTTATCTGGATCCTCTCTACATCACATCATAAAATTCTTTCAAAATTTTATCAATCTGATTTGGCTCAATACACCTTCACAAAACTCCAAGATAATCCTTTCTATATAAAACCACATCAGACAACATAAGGAATGGCCTGGAATCTAAAGTGTCTCCTCTTTGCATTGTCCAAACCTTCAGGATAGTCACCAATGTTAAGATAATAAATTATCTTCTAAATCTAGTTTGTAGAAGAAACTAGAATAGCAATTGATTCATCATCTTCTAGCACCAAAACAGTTTGCTTCTTAGGTTCTTTGTTGTCCTCTACATTTCCCTCCAGGTGCTCACATAAGCCTTTCTTCTAACCAACTTTAAACCTCAATATTAACATCATACTCCATTAACTTGGTTATCCAACCTGCTCATTTATCATTTATATCCTTACTCAACAAGAAATCTTTAACAGTATGATGAGCAACTAGCAACTAAATTTTGTTGTTAGAGAACATATGCCTAAATTTTTTCAAACTTCCGATCATAGCTAGAACATGTTTCTCAACAAAAGAGTACATTACCTCATAATAAAAAAAGACTACTTTACTTCATAATTTTGAAGAACTTGGCTGAAAAATGCAATGGGTTGTTGTAGTCTTTCATTTTGCTGACATAACATGGCTGAAATAATATCTACACTTCCGAATGCATAAAGAATAAAATCTCTATCAAAATTTGGGTTTATAAGTGTTGGAGCTACTGCAATGGTCTCCTTAATCTCTTCAAAACTCTTCTTCCCTTCTTTAGTCCAGCTGAAACTGATCCCTTTTTTAAGCATAGAAGTTAGTGGTTTTAAAAGAACTGCAATATTCGGAATAAATCTTCTTACAAAATTTATCCTACCTAGAAATCTTTGCAAGCCTTTCTTGTGGGCTGGTAGAGGTAATGTAGGAATAGAAGAAACTCTTTCAGGATCTATTGAAACACCATGCTTAGAAACAATGTGTCCAAGCAGTTTGCCGTCATGAATAGAAAAAATACACTTTTTGGGTTAAGTGAAACCCCATATTCTCTACATCTCTTGAAGATTTGTCTCAAGTAAATAATATGATCATCATGCATTTTTTGAAAAAATTGTAATGTCATTCAAATAAACCATTACAAACTTATTCATCAAACCATGGAAAGCCATGTCCATAGATCTCTAAAAAGTAGCTCCTACATTTGATAGACCAAATGGCATCTTCCTATATTCCATAATTCCCCAATTTGTTGTAAATGTAGTCTTGAATTGATCCTTCTCCTTCACCAAGACTTGGTTATAACCTGAAAAACTGTCTAAAAGAGAGAATCTATCAGATCTAGATACTATATGCAAAATTTGTTCCATAGATGGCAGTGGGTAATGATCCTTAAGAGAGACTCTATTAAGGTCTCTAAAATCAACACAAAGTCTAATTTCTCCATTCTTCTTACTCATAGGGACAAGATTAGACACCCATGAGGTATGCTTGATTGGGAAAATGATATTACTTTCAATAAGCTTATTTAATTTAGTCTTCATAAGATGTTCCAACTTTGGATTCAGAGGTCTTTGCTTCTACCTTATCAGTTTTGCCTTGGGTTCTAGCTCTATAGTATGTTGAGCTAATTTAGGATAAAAACCCTTCAAATCATGGTACTTCCAAGCAAACACATTAGCAAATTCTTGACAAAGTAAAACAAATGCATGTTTTTCTTCTAAGGTACATACCTTGCCAAGCTTTAATAGCTTGCCTTTGAAAATCTCAATCTGCTCATAATGATCATGTTTGATGGATAAACCATCTTTCTCTTTTCTGATTTGATCATCTAAGTTAAAGATTGACTCAAGAGTTACCAAGCCTTTTGGCAACTTATTGGTCTTAAGTTGATGTATCTGATCTTCATACTATTGAGATAACTTTTGTTGATTAGAAGCTGAAAATTTAGCTTCTTCAATCAGGAAGCTGATAATCTGTTCATCACTATCAAATACCTGCCAATGAATGTTATTATCTGGCACAACAGGTCTAACAATAACTTTTACATAGTGCTAAACAACAATATTTTTTGTTTCAGATGGAATATCAAACTCAGCTCCCATGGTAGAGAGTTTATCATCTTGTTTATTCTAAGTTTTTGATATGGACAACAAATTAAATGCATTAAATTCCTCAATCATGCCCCATACTCTATATTTATATAGTTTTAATAATTCATTTCTAGTTGCATGAATACTCCTCACTTGATTGACCACTAATTTGCTATCTCCAAATAATTGAAGATACTTAACATTTCACTTTCTAGCCCATTCTAGGCCATGCACAAAGGCCTCATACTCAGCAACGTTATTTGAACAACTGAAAGAAAAATGAAAAGCTTAGAAATACCTTTCACCACTTGGAGAAACTAGCACAACACCTCCTCCTGCACCAACTTTTCTCCTTGATCCATCGAAGTATGAACTCCATAGCTCATTTGACTATTGTTCTTCCTGCACTTTTGCATCTTTAATTAGATTTGGAATAGCAATACCTCAATTTCTTGAATCATGTAAATGCCCAAGTTCACTTGTTCTATATGCTTAGGTGTATTAACTTCTTGATTCTTGGCTGTCCATTTGTCTAAAAACAAGTTTGCAATATCTTCAACCAAGGTGTTAGGATCTTGGACAGCAAGCTGATCTTTCTAATCCTACTCATGAAATGTGAGATTTGCATTAACAACACTAGGGTTATAAGGTTCAATGTGGTGTTTAGCTGACAATTCAGATTTTATTGTCACTTGTGTACCATATCTAGTTCTAAAGAACAAATGTGACCAGTCAAAGGATAAATATCCTCCTAACTTAGCTATAAAATCTCTAGAATGACATAATGCAAAGTGAGTAGGAAGATCTATTATATACACTTTTGTGGAATTGTAAAATTCAGACAAGCATGTAATGTAAGATTTATATCTCTGATTATTCCCACTTTATTGATGGATGATCCATCTAATTGAACAACTCCTTTTGAAAGTGGTTCATATTTTAAACCCAGTTGGTCAACAATCTTCTTTGGCATCACTAAACTACTAGCCCGTGAATCTATCATGCAATTGTCAACAATATGATTCCAAATTATCAAAGTGACATAAAAAGGAGGTGGATTGACTTCTTGGTTTGGTTGTAACATATTCACTAATTTTTATTTTGGATGATCAGTTACAATATTCACCTTTGGCTGATCCTTACTTGGCTCATTTGACACAGTGAGACTTGCTAATGCATTTTGTAATAAATCTCTTTGGCCAGGAAGAGCCAAAGAGTCCCACATTGAAACACTAATATTGAATTTCTTCATTTGATCTAAAATTTTAAAATAAGGTGGATTTACCTTCAGTTGTACCTTTGGAACAACAACCTCTCCTTGCACTTGTGGCTATGTTTGAACTTTTTGTTGATCTTTGTTTCGTACAACTTGTTGTCTTGGCAAAATTTGAACTTGCTGTAAAGGAATATGTGAAATACCTAGCTGTCGATTTGAAGAAGCCTAATTTTGCATTAGATTAGGTTGTTGTCCCAAATCTATAGCCCTTTTCTTGGATCTTGTATTTGATGCTATAGAGTTATAAGACTGATTTTGACCTTGTCTTTGAGGCTGATTGACACCACAAAACTCTTCTCCCTACCAATTCATCAAAGCCACTTCATTTTGACCATCTTCATCAGTCACTTGCCCACTATTTTTTTGATCAACATCAAAATTTTGCACCATAAGTGCCTGATTAAAAACCCCATTTGGACAAGTGACTTGACTATGATGCCATTTACATGGAAAGCACCACTCATGGTCTTGAACTAGATTATTTCACATTGGAACTATCTCTCTTGAAGAACTCATGGTATTTGGATTATATGGCTGAAAAGGCCTTGGATTATAATTCTTCCTTTGAGGTTAAGGATTAGCTTGATTTGAAGGCCTATTTGCTTGGTATTGAGGTTGGTACAGTCTAGAATTTTGGCCTTGCTGTTTCTTTATACTTACCAAATCAAATACTAAAATTTTTTAATAACCCTTTTATCTTCTGAAGTACCTAGGAAGGGGCTGAAACATGATTATTTTGAGCTATAGCTGTGTAACCCAAAGATGGTACAATAGGTATAGTAGCTAAAGGTGGGATTGGTAATGGAATAGATGGCTGTATTTCAGGAAAGCTAGGCATTGACAGCTTTGGAGCTATTTTCCCTGCCTGAATAAGGTTGTTTTTAACTCTTATTGCAATCACATAAGCAACTGGTAATGAAGTTCCATTCATTGATTGGATCATAACAACAATGTCTCTATTTAGTGCTCTAAGAAAATACAAAAAAACATGTTCAGATGTAGGCCTTACCATTGCCGAGATTCTATAACATTTCCTTTGAAATCTGAAATTAAAATCAGCCATATACTCCTGGGGAGCTCTTTTTATTGCACTTAGCTGCTCCATCAGAGATAAGTTATCTAACTTATCTTCAAATTGTTTGTTCAGAGCATCTCCCAACAAGTCCCATGATGTGATAGAACCCACAGTTAAACCTCTGAACCATTGAAGGGCCTTTCCTTTCAGAGATGTAGCCAACAATCTGACTGCGACATTTTCTTGTGTTATGTTATGTACTGCACACAAAGTGGCCACAAATTTTATATGCTCAATCGGGGTGGTCTGATCCTCACCTATGAAAAAGGGAAAACTCTTCAAAGCTGCTAGATGAATGTCATCATGAGTTGCAAGTAGTAGTGGGATGCCAGTATTAAATTTAACAAATGCATACTGTCTGGCCATTGGTGCTTGCTGAGGTATCTAAATCTGAAGATCTATCACCACGTTCCTATGATCAAATTTTGTTGTCCTCAAGGAGGATTAGATCTAGTCCTTAGTGTTAGATTGGATGCCCTTACAACTGCTCTACTTCTTCTCCTTGGAGGTCAAAGCTGTAAATAATTAAAAGAAGAACAACCTCATCGTGTCTTTACTCTTCTCACAAGTTGTTTTCACTAGATTTGCTTCAAAAATAAGAGATTAGAGTCACCAGGTATAATATTTACCTCTAAAAAGGCTGAAAATACCATTGCATATACCAGAACAACAGTAAAAATCATGAATTTTTTAGCTGAAATGAGTTTTAGTGTCCCACCGAGCGTGCCAAGAACTATTGTCACCGGATTGCGCCCCAATTGCTAAGTGTGAAACTCAACAATCCTATGCAACATGGGATCAAACTCAGGCTTTGAGTGACCTATTGTGAGATTGAACCTCCAGATTATGGGCAGGTTCCCCTTTTGATATCCTATAAAATTAATGGTATCTTGACGGAAAAGAGTGAAAAGGATAACTTGTCTGAAAGTAACAACTATTTCTATAAGGTGATGCACAAATGATTTTGAAAGGACAACTTAATTCATAGCTATCTTTTCAATAAATTTCTTTTGACATAGCTCTGAAAAGGAAACAATTTGATCACATAAATAATTTTAAGGAAGGCTTCATTATAAGTCTTTTGAAGGAAACTATGTTTCACAACTTTGAAGGCAAAATACATAAAGGCACAACCTAGGACCTGTGATATGAATTGCTTTTCTGTGAATATACAACAATGAATGAGAGAAATTAAAGGTTTTGATTGTTTAAAACACATTAATTTCTATGAAAATCATTCATGAAGACACCTACATGGATCTGAGAAGGTAAATATTAATCTTTTGAACAATAGAAGGAAAATACTGCAAAAAATGACAAAGATATAACCTAAAAACCTATTCTTGTGTATAAATCTCTCAAAAAAGAATGAGTTACATAATTGTATGGCTTTTCTGCAATGTGCAAGAAAAAGCATAGAATCAAGAGCTAAGGTTAAAAAACTAAGATTCTCTACTATAATACAAAAAATAACTTCCAAGGGACTCTCCTGAGTCAACTATAGTCAACTCCACTCCAAAATATCTCTCTCACGAGTGCAACAGAAAATCCCTCAAAAGAAGGGTCTCAACTACTCCAAAACAAGCTAAAATAGCTCCAAACTATCCCTCTCAATCTGTTTGACCAAGGAGAACTCCAGAATCACCTTAGTTTGACCATAAATCAAGGAAAATCACTCCAAAGTTTTGAGTTTGTATTTCATTTTAACTCTCTCTATTCACATGATTGAGAGGCAAAATTAAACTAATCTAGCAATTATTAAATACAATGAATATGATTGATTTAATAATTGTTATGTGAGCATGCTATCTTCCTATGTTTATTATGTAACATTATTAAAGCAATTTATATTTGCATTTAATAATTGCTAAATTACAAAAAATTATCCAATGATGGTGTAGGTATGGGAGATAGAGTTAAACTAAAATAATAACTCCTAGAGGCAAAAAATAACCTCTCCCAAGTGGCATAAAAAAGCAAACAATTCTTTATTCTACCCTTTCACTATCAAAAGTCTTCAAAGGCTTCAAATATGTCTAAGGCATGTAACAAAGACAAAAGGACCTCCTTGTCTTCATAATCCTCCCACAATGGTTACAATATAGCATTTTGTTTGTCTTAAGGCTTTGAAATTTTATCAAAAAATATAAAATATTTCCTAATCCCTATGACTCCCATGCCACCACATGCATCACTCAAATCACAGGCTCCTAAAAAATGATTAGGTCTTTTGACTTAAAAGTCTTAGACCACGGGCACATTTAATTTTGTAATGATTTTCCAAAAAAACACAAGTAAAAATCTAGATCTCGGGCTAGGGCAACTTGGTAAAACATGAAGAAAACCCTAAATTCTTTCATTTCATTCTTTCATTCTTTTCTCTTGGTCATTGGTCTACTGCTGACCTAGGGTTTGAAGGCTCTATGTGAGGGTTCTTTGAGAGTTTTGAAATCTTTTGAAGCTGATTTTGCATGTATGAGACCACTTCTCTCTGCTCTACTAGTAAGGTTTTCACTATTTTTATGAATTTGTCGAGGTAAAATAAATAAGCTTCTTTTTCTATTCATTGTTTCCCCTTTGTTTGCTGGAAAGACAGTGATTAGAGGAGATTTTGGTAGGCTTCTTTTGGATTTCCTTCACTCTATTATGATAGTGATTCTGGGGTGCTCTGGCTGTGGAAACTTTACCAATCTTTATGGCTTATCTCTACATTATGAAGATTTCATTCTGTATTTCATATTGAAGCTTATTTTAAATGGTGACAGTGGAAACCTTACCAATCTCTTACTATTCTCATGATGCAAAAACTGTAGCATATCATTCTTTTTTTGGGTATAAATGGCTGACACCTGAAGCTATTTTTTCTTTACTTGTGTTGGTGTTTCCATTTCATAAAAGTATGTAGTTGATTGAGTTTGGTAGGGTTCAAAATGTCTGCCTTTACTAGCTTTCATGTTGTTCTTTCCTGACTGTGTTGGTAAATTGTAAGTGAAAGCTATACTATATATTACCTTTCCATGCCCAACAAGGTTATGAAAGTATTGATATTTGGTTTTCATGTTACTCCACTTTAACTCCTTTACTTTCTTTGTTGTTGACTCAAAGAAATATGAAGAGGAAACACTGCTTATCTACCTTGATGAAGAAGATAGTGAAAGATTCATCTTGTTGCCCTTTTCTCTGGCTCTTGTATGAAGCCAACACTCTTCTGTTAGGCTATAATAATTTAAATAACTCTATTCTCTATATATTTGCTCCATTCATTTCATGATAGTGATGAGAGAATGTTTCATAATGGTTTTGTTATGTTGTGTTTTGCACCCTCAAGGAATGGTTTCTCTTCATGGCTCCTAGGTAGGTGGCTATTCATAACCCTCTGTTAGAGTTTCTCTTCATGATTGTCACCAACTTTGAAGATCTAGCTCCACATCATGGCTTCCCTATACATGCATGTTTGACTGAAATTTGATATCCTACAGGTTGTTAATTCATGACATATATAAATGATAAGAACCTATCTTACATCTGTAATTGTTGCTAGGGCTTTTACTGCTCTGCAGTGACTATTAAAGATTTTGTGAGCCCTCACCATGCCCATTATCTCTCCCCCATCTCTATTGTACCTTGATGCCAAGTCTCTTATCAAACTTGCATTGTGTGACTGTCACCTACATAATCAAAGGTGACTGCTATGATGTTTGTTCTATGCAACATAAGACTGCTCCTTTAGTACACGATTGTCCTCTTTTATGACTACTATTTGTCACATTTTGACTACTACCTCATTGGGTTATGACTGCTACTACATACTCATGTCCATGATTGTAGTCTTTTGAACTATTTGAATAGAGAAAACATTGTTCTCTTTATGGCATGTGTGATCTTTCTATGCTTTGTTGAGGTCTCATTGCTTCTTGGATTGTGAGATGACTTCTTTCTTCTAGCAATGGTGATTGTGGTGCTCTAGATAGGATTGTTCCTTCTATTGTATCTTTTCTTGTCACTTTACTGGTGCTTATTTTATGGATCTCTATGGATACCACCTCACGCTTTGACAGTACTTTTAATGATGGACATGACTGTTCTTATCTATGTGGGCTCCTCCTCCTTATGCACTGTTTATTACATGGATACTAACCATTTTCATTATGACTATATTGTTGCACCTCTAGAACCTTTGTCCTACTTTGATTGCTGTTTTATATGACATGACTATCCCTTGAGTTGATTGAATCCTCATGTTATAGAGAGATATGATGACAATGTGATGATTGGCCTATCCTTTGATGTGACTGTCCTATCCGTTGAGGCTCACTATCACTATCATGATGCAGTTTTGATTGTCCTGCAACATACTTCTTGGCTATAGTTTCTTTGTATCATAATGATAACTTCCTTTTATGACTACAATTATTTACTCATGACTATTGTATCATGATGGTGATCTATTCATTTCCATCTATATATTATATGGCTACTTGACAGTGATGGCTTATGGAAAAGGCCTACAATGCAATAGTAGTCTTAATTGTTCCTATACTCTTGTCATTCTTGTCATGATACTATTATGGTGATAAATTGAATGCACCTATTGTATCTCCTTTATAAGTATGAAGTATGCCTTTGGTAATCCTCTCAATAAACATAAAGAGAGTAGTATGTTGGGCTGAACCCTTATGGGAGCCACATTTTCTTCACATACTATTATAGTGATTGATCTTGATATGTTTCACCTATACCTGCACAATGAACAAACAAGTTAGAGAAAACCAAAGAGCACTTGAGCTTCTCACGATGACTTATGTTGATCTTTCTGCCTTTCATGGAATTTTATCATGCTATATATCTAAATTTGATGTCCATTTATCTCTGGTTCAACTATTTATTCTATTTCTCTTGTGTATCTATGATGACTAAACATATAAATTCTAATGCTTCAAAAAAGTAGATTATATATCTATTGTTTACTGTATGTGAAATGCATTTGAATCCCGAGCTCTAACACCATCTCTTATATGTATTTCTGGAGCTTACTGGATGGAGGGAGCTCAAGATACACCTGATCAACCTTGGGATTCATCATTCATAGGCAATGACGGGTCCCTATCCTTTTCATATGCTCTTTTATTTCTTCAGATGTATAGTTTAATTTTATGTTGCATCTTTCAGTCATTCCCACAGCTTGTGTGGGACATCTTAAACATTTCTTTTGAATATAATCAACTATTTTACATTATGTAATGACTTATGTGTACTTTACTTTATTAATCAATTACATAATATGAAACAACTGAACTTTATTTTGAAACATATGTTTATGTCATGAAGAAAAAGCAATTTATAGATACGTCTTTTCTGAACTACACTATCTTGAACTGAAACAACAACAATAACATACTTGAAACATAACTGTAGACAAATTTATCTTCGAAAACTGATCTCCTTTGAATATCTGCTTTCTTTGTGAAGCCTACTTTATTTGATTTATCTGGATTGTGCAATAGCTCAACTTGAACTATTACATGACCCTGATGAATCAATACTGAAGTCCCTTCATCAAGACAACCAATGTTTATTGGATTGATCAACTATTAAAAATTTCTTTACCCCTTTTAACAACTGCTTGTTAAAGCCTCACTAAATTGAGTTGTAAGCAAACTTTAGTAATAGGACTAACATATTAACTTTTTAATTAAATTCTTGCCCAAATTTAGTTATTAAACAAATAATTATTTTTTCTTTATGCCTATGCAAATATTATAACAAAAAATGTAATATTTACATTAATATAATATTCATATTAATGTGATTATATAATTTTGATTCATTATATATATATATATTATTTATAAATTTGATATTTTAAATATTAATTAAATAATAAAATTAATTGTCTATTAACAATAGAATGTATATTAAATAATTTATTATACAAATTAGTAGAATTAACATTATAATGTATTTATGGGTAAGTGTACAAAGATGAAGGACCAAAATGGGGTCTTAAGATGCCACATTTTTTCTGAAATCAGGAAACATTGATGTTTGATGAGAAATTGAAGATAGCTACACTCAAAATTTGAAGATGGAAAAAACTAAGAGTCGTAGTGCTCTGAATCTAGTTTCTAAACTACTAATTTTCTCCAAAAATAGTTGAGATTAAGGGGTTCAAAAAGGGGCAGCACACAAATTGGTCCAGTTTTCTTCAAAAAAGTGTAACATAGCGTCTCATGTGCTCCCCCTAAAATGTTAATTTTTTTTAATATTTTAATAATCGCTCTAGTGAGAAATTAGCTAGCACCATGTAGTTTATCCCTAATTTTTCTGATAACTTTTCCATGAATAATTGAGTTTTTAGTAATTTTAAAGGTGGACACATCTTGAAAAATAGAAATTTGAGCGTGCTCCCCCAAATTTTTTTGAAAATTAATCAAAAACCAATTTTTTTTAATACGTCTAGAATGGAGTCTAATTTTTAAAAATGTAACTTATTTCAAATTTCGATGAATGGTTAAAAAAACAAGCCAAAAATACTAGACAATGGTTTTTTGACAAAAAATGGACACACTAACAAAAGAAATACAAGATGAAACCCTAAACTTACTCGTATTGTGAAAAAAAATATATGATTAGATAGCTAACAGAGATCTTAAGATTATGGTGGTAGTTATTTTTAGTTTTCATTGAAAAAAGTGCCATATTAATGGGGAGCACGCTCCAGATTATCTCCAAATTTTGCTAAAAAATAGTAAAAGCATGTCAAGGCAAGCTGACCATAATGTAAACAAGTCAAAAATACTAGACAGTGGTTTTTGACAAGAAATGGACACACTAGCAAAAGAAATACAAGATAAAACCCTTAACCTACTCGTAATGTGAAAAAAAATATGATTAGATAGCTAACAGAGATCTTAAGATTATGGTAGTAGTTTTTTTTAGTTTTCATTGAAAAAAGTGCCATATTGATGGGGAGCATGCTCCATATTATCTCCAAATTTTGCTAAAAAATAGTAAAAACACGTCAAGGCAAGCTAACCATAATGCGAGTGCATTATAATGAGCTCATGTTATGTGAAATCCATAATGTGAGCATGTTATAATGTGCTCTCTTTATGTGAAATCCATAACGTGAGCGCGTTATAACATGCTCGCGTTATGTGAATTCACATAACGTGAGTGTGTTATAAAGTAATCATGTTAGTGGTGAGCTAAAACAACTCTGTTTCTCTCTCTCTCTCTCTATCTCTTTGAGAGGGAAAGTGATATGGAGATAGGGAGATAGGGAGAAAGTGATATATAGGGAGAGAGAAAAATAGAGAGAGAGAGAGATAGAAAGAGAGTCATAGTTTTCTTTTTCCCATTTCCTTCATCGATAAGAGAGAAGAAGAGATAGGGAAATAGAAGAATGATAGGGGAGAAGGAGGTAAGAGATATGGAGATAGCAGGATATAGATAGGTAGAGAGAGAGAGAGAGCAAATAGATAGGGAGAGATAGAGGAGAAAGAGGGGAGAGATCTAGGGTGATAGAGAGTGAGTGAGATGTCTAGAGATAGGGAGATAGAGGTTTGGGGCATCTAGGGTTTAGAGTATAGGGCTTAGGGGTTACGATTTAGGGGAATTATTTAGGGTTTAGGGGTTTAGAGAGAGAGTACTTTTGACATGTAACCCTAAACCCTAAACTCAAGCAACCCTAAACACCCTAAACCCTAAAACCTATCAATCTCTCTGCCTATGTCTTTGGCCATGTCCATCACTCTCTATCTCTGTATCTCTCCCGTCAGTCTCCTCTATATCTCCCTATCGGTCCTCTCTCCCTAAACCCTAAACCTCCAAACCTGAACATCCAAATAATTCCCCTAATCTCTAAACACTAAACCCTAAACTTGAGCAACCCTAAACACCTAAGCACCAAACCCCAAACACCTAAACCCTAAACCCAAAAAGCACTAAAACTATATCTCCCTCTCTCTATCATCCCTCTACCTCTCAATCTAGAGATTAGGGGCATTCTTTGGATGTTAAGGTATGGAGGTTTATGGTTTAGGGAGAGAGGACCGATAGGGAGATATCTATCTAGGCAATAGAGGGGAGATATAGGGAGATAGAGAGTGATGGACATGGCCGAAGACATAGAAAGAGAGATTGAGAGGTAGGGGGATGATAGAGATAGGGAGTTAAAGGTTTAGGGTTTCTTGGGTTTAGGGTTTAGAGAGAGAGGGAGAGAGAGAGCTCTCTCTCTCTCTCCCTCTCTCTCTAAACCCTAAACCCAAGAAACCCTAAACCTTTATCTCCCTATCTCTCCCTGATCTCCCTATCTCTATCATCCCCCTACCTCTCAATATCTCTACCTATGTCTTTGGCCATGTCCATCACTCTCTATCTCCCTATCTCTCCCCTCGATCACCTAGATAGATATCTCCCTATCAGTCCTCTCTCCCTAAACTATAAACCTCCATACCTTAACATCCAAATAATGCCCCTAATCTCTAGATTGAGAGGTAGAGGGATAATAGAGATAGGGAGATAGAGTTTTAGGGTTTCTTGGATTTAGGGTTTAGGTTTTTGGGGTTTGGTGCTTGGGGGTTTAGGGTTGCTCATGTTTAGGGTTTAGTGTTTAGAGATTAGGGGCATTAGTTAGATGTTAAGGTTTGGAGGTTTAGGGTATAGGGAGAGAGGACGATAGGGAGATATAGAGGAGACCAAGGGGAGAGATAGGGAGATAGAGAGTGATGGACATGGCCAAAGATATAGGTAGAGAGATTGAGGGGTTTTAGGGTTTAGGGTGTTTAGGGTTGCATGTCAAATGTAGTCTCTCTCTCTCTAAACCCCTAAACCCTAAATAATCCCCCTAAATCATAACCCCTAAGCCCTATACTCTAAACCCAAGATACCCCAAACCTCTATCTCCCTATCTCTAGACACCTCACTCTCTCTCTATCACCCTATCTCTCCCCTCTTTCTCCTCTATCTCTCCTTATCTATCTCCTCTCTCTCCCTAAACCCTAAATAATGCCCCTAAACTATAAACCCCAAACCCCTAAACCCTAAACACTATCTATCTCTCACTCTCACTCTCTATCTCCCTATCCCTCCCCTCTGTCTCCTCTATATCTCCCAATATCTATTGCTCCCCTCTCTCTATCTCTTTCTAAACCCTAAACCCCTAAACACTAAATAATTCCCCTAAAGGTCCTAAACTTGAGCAACCCTAAATAATTCCCCTAAGTTCCTTGACCTCTAACCCCTAGAAACTCTCTCTCTCTCTCTCTATCTCTCACATTTACAGTTGCTCAAGTTTGGGGTTAATGGGAATTATTTAGGGTCTAGGGGTTTAGGGTTGCTCTCTCTACCGATCCCCTCTCTCTAATTGTAGCTTTCTATCTCTTCGTCCCTCACTATCTCACTCCCCCTCTCTATCACTCTCTCAATCCCTCTACCTCAAATCTATCTCTGTATGTCTGTATCCACATCTCTCAAGATCTCTTTCCATATCTCTATCTCTCCACATAGATCCCCATCTCTTAATCTATCCCTCTTTACCTCTCTATCCCTCCCTCTCTATCTCTCTCCCCATCCATCTACCTCTGGAAAAGTATCTCCAGGTATGTCTCTAGACATCTCTCCATCTATTTCCCTATCTCTATCTCTCCTCATAACTTTATCTCTTAATATATCCCTCTCTACCTCTCTCTATATTTCCCTATCGACCTCTCCCTCTTTATCTATCTTTCTCATTCTATCTAGAACCCTTTGTTTATCTCAATTCCCCTCTCTCCCTCTCCCCATCTCTATCTCCACATATCCCTCTGTATCTCTCTATTTTCCCCTCTTTCTATATTTTTTCATTTCTCTAACTCTATCTCTATCTCTCCATATATCTATATACCTCTCCCTCACATCTCTATATCTCTCTCCGTCACATTCCAAGGGGTCGACAAAGAGAGGGAGAGAGATATAAAGAAAGAGAGGTAAATATTTTTAAGCTTCCCAAAATGTGCTTACGTTATGGGAAGCAAAGTAAAGGGGCAAAAAGCATGTGGGATCCATGATTCACACCTCACATGTCTATTATTCCTACTTTTTATGCATTATATTGGACAAGAAAATGATTTTCATGCTGGTTGACATATTAACAATCATTTTTAGATCAATCCACCATGTTTTTTGTTTTTTCAACATAGAGGAACTGATTTTACATGTTTTTGGAGAAAATTTGATTATTTAAACTTAAACTTTCATGTTTCATGTGTGATTTTGTTTCAAAGCTAATTACCATTCATATATAGATTGAATTTTATGATATATATATGTTTGTTTTTTCCATAAATTCACTAATCCTATTCTAGAGTTATATAGAATTCATAATCAAACTTGTGAAAAAGAAGAATTCAAGGATTTTGAAGCCAAATTTGGGAGAATTGGTCAATTCCAATAGCGAAGTCTTTAACGTATGTTCTAAATTATGTCCATTTTAATTCACTTATATATATGTCTTTCATCTTGTTTCAACTTTAGGATTTTCATCTTGTATCAACTATCCATAAACTACTCATACCAGATGTTATTCATGTTAGATGCTACAACAATCCATGCCAACCTAGATCTTAGATCATCTTAATGCTTACTTTATGAGTGTTTTTATAGTTTTCTTAACCTTTTTAGATTGTTACTATCCTCTTCTTTAACCCTACTATCATAATCATACTCAAATAGAGAATCCAAACATACCACATATCCAACCCCTATAATGTTTGACATGAATCATCTATCATAGAAGTCAGATGATGGTTCTCTAAGATCAAGGACTATCCTGATCCTTCATGACCATTGTGAAATTTGACCTGCTTTCCTATTTTGGGATATTAAGAGGCTACCATGACTATCTCGACCCTTCATGACTATGTTGTCATAGTAAGAGGCTACCATAATTCATTTAGGATCATTTTTTTATGTTATAAATTCAAGTTGTGATCTTAGTAGGGTATAAATTTATGTTGTATCATTTATTTTAGATAAAATTTGAAGATACCATCAACTAGAGATAGAGAGGACAATCCATGTAAAGGAGAAGTCAATTTACATAAAGGGTTTCAAGGCTAGATATGCCATTGTGATAGTCATATCTAGGCTTTGTATCATGCCCATTATCTAAGAAATCTCCATGAAAAAGAGGTTTAGGGGTTGTCTTAGGGTATACACAAGATGATACAAAGGGAGTTATAGGGAGATAAAACACTAAAAAATAGGTTTTCATGAGTGTAGGATAGTCACAAGTCTATATAATAGTCCACTATCATAGTCATTACCATCATGAAGCTATTTTTCATTTATGCATTACTTAAGATGTCTTTGATCTTTTGTCATGAGTATCCAGAAGGTTATCTTCAAGGGTTAATGTTCTTTTGACTATCACAAAGTTTTTGGATTGGTTTAAGACTATTAGGATAGTCAATTTATGTTGATAAATAGTCCCCTTTGATGGCATTCATTTTTCCATCCTTCAAAATCACCTCCATACAACTCATATATGTAAAACATTAACCATACAATTCATGATTTCCAAACCTAAAATAATGATTTAATACTCATACAAGAGTCCAAACAATGGCCTTCAAGGGGCAAGATAGTCAAGAACAGTCAAGGTGATGTTCTTATGAATTGATAGGGTCAAAGGGAGGCTTAGTATTAGAGATATCCTTGCCTAGAGGATGGTGAATCATTAAATGAATGAAGTTTACAAACATGACCTTATGATTGTCTCTTGATTGTGATAGTCCCCTATGACACTTGATCAACAATGTATGCATGTATTTTTACCTTTAAATAGTGATCTCTCAACACCTTATGGTTTCAAGTAGTTTTGAAGTCTCTTGGCAGCCATATTTTCCTTTATGGAAATACTCATGACAGTCTTGAAGGAACAAAACTATTTATGTACATTAGTCTACTATGGCTATCATAGTATTAGAGTCTTTTGGAAACCTTCCCAACTTTCTCCTTCATAAGATTCATAGTCTATAGTTTAAGTGTATTAAATTTCTTCCCTAAATGTCCTCTTTCCATTCAGGTGTATACTTCATGATTAAGGATTTAAGTGTATACTCTATGACTTTGTATTTATATTCGAGTGTATACTCTATGACCTGTATTCAAGTGTATATCATGACTATGTATTCAAGTCTATACTCCATGACTTTGTGTATCCCATTGTATACTTGGTGCATTTTGTGATTGGGAAAAAGGTGTGAAGAATCTATATGAAGGTCTTTCAGACCTGCTCAAGGAATTTGGAAGCTTTCTTGGCCATTATTTGACAAAGTGTGATGACTGTCCTAAATGATTGTGTATGACAGTGTTGGGGCAGCAATTGGAAGTTCAACAACTCTAAGTCTAAAAGTGTCATTTGTGCATATTCCTTGTTGGGAAGGGATCTTAGAAGGTCCTACAGACCTAAACAAAGGATTTTAGAGAATTCTTCAAGGGTTAGACAAGTTTTATTATGACTCTCCCAAGAGGACTAGTTTTACAATCATTGAGTAAGTGTTGGCACCCAAGCAAGTTAGGGTTTGCTTTTGAGTCTAGGTGTTTAATACCTATTGAAATCACATTTGGAATGTTTGAAAGAGGCTCCCAAATCTGTATTAAGGTTTTTGAAAGAATTCCAAGTGGATTTTCCTTAGTTCATTGAAGTCATATAGGAAGGTGTACATAGGAGTAGCAATGGCGAACATGCAAGAACAATTTGTCTTTTGGGTCTATTTTCATGAACTCCACCCTTCCTCTGCATCATTTATGACATAATGTATTTGAGTGTATACTCCATGACTTTGTATGTTCAAGTGTATACTACATGACTTAAATGTGTGTTCAAATGCATACTCCATGACTTATGTATGTTCAAGTGCACACTTCATGACTTACTTGTACTTGTACTCATGTGTATGCTTCATATTCATGTATTACATTATGTGTTACATGTATGCTTCATACCTTATGTATTGCATATACTTTGTGAATTACATGCATGCTTCATGTTTTTATGTTATCTTGATACAAGGTGTCTTATTCAGAAGTTTGTAGAACCTTATTATTCATTCTAATTGTGCTATTCATTATCATTATAGAATTTCTAGTTATCATTGTCTTATTCATCATGCTTGTAGAAATCATCATCATGCCAAGGAAATGAGCAAAGAATCTAATACTAGAAGAGCGTGAAGCTAATAATGAGAGGAAAAGAGAAAGAATGAGGCAAATTCAGGAAAGTAGGAAATTGTCAACCATACAAGAAGGCATTCCTCCATTGTCAATTGAAAAGGAACATGACACATCTAATGAAGCTAAGAGAGAGATGGAATTGGTGGCACAAAAGGAACAAATGTAAAACCTCCGTGCAATGAGGAAAGTTAATCTCCAAGTTGGAGGCACTCCATCATCCACAAGTCAAGTTGAAGGTTCAACACCATCATTATCTTCTCTAATTGGAGACACTCGATCTTTCATAGGTGAAGTAGAAGGTACATCTTCATTTTCTTCTCAACTTGGTAGCATGACATCATTCACACGTCAAATTGAAGATACACCATCTTCTCTGTCTCAACTTGAAGCCTTTTCATTTTTTTCATCTCCAATTGAAGGTACGTCATCTATCCCATCTCAAGTAAATATTTAAGAAATTCCTATTGTTTAGTCAACTTTACCAATTAAAACACCTCTACTAATTTGGCATAGGAAGCCTAAGTTTCTAATCGATATAGATGAGAATGTGTTGAAACCCATGCAGGATAAGATTCCCAAGCGCGCTTGCTAGAGATATGCCAATAAGATATGGAAATCATTCTTTGAGAATTTAAATGAAACCAGAATATGTCAACTATTTGTTGAATTGATGAGAAATCAAAAACTTAGGCCCACTATGAAGATTCTTGGCCTAAGAATATTGGATGCCTCAAGTGAAAAATCAATTGTCAAGAATCTAATGAGTGCAAATGAGAGTGTGGGTTCCACCTCAGGAAACAAGGATAGTAATGTCACATGATGTGTCATTACATCGACAATAGTAAGCTAACAAACAAAGACAGCTCGTCTAATTAGAAAGACAAGTCAAGCATTGCAAATAAGTAGAAAAACTCTAATGAGAGCCGTTGGAAGATGTGAAAGAGTTGAGGACCCAAATACCAATGAATTGTGGGCATTCTCTAGGAGACTCCCACAGAAAGACAAAGTTGTTGTTGAAGCGTTGAGATCCCTCACCGAAGAATTTTGGAAAAACAACACAAGAGTATCTCCTAATGCAAGAGATGTTGTGGGAAGGAGAATTGGTTGTCAGAACCGTGAGCCACATCCAAAGCTCTTTTGGATATGACTCAAACATAGTTTTTTGGTAAATTTCTAGAGATGTATCCTCAAATTAAAATTAGTCAAAGATATTTTGAAATGCTAAAACCTTTCTATGTCAAAATAAATCATACATGCATTACTTGTTGTTGTAGATTACATATTGAATTTTCTAACCATTTTGATGTTTATTGGTCTATATGTTTAGATTTGCATACTAACAATGTTTTACAGGATTGTGCCATACATGCCCCACCAACATCTTCCAGAGACTTCATATCAATAGTTTTATGTCAAAGAGAGGAAGGTCAAATATTCTACAAGAAATCATGCTTGGATGGCACATGTCAGTATTGTGGTGGCTTGCAAACTATGCAAATATGTGAACATATGGAAAGCACACATGGTCATGGAAACAAACTAGTAGAGTTCGACAAGTATAAAACAATGCCCTACAATACAAAATATGGTAAAGAAGCAAAGAGGTGTGATTTGGTTATTCAAAAGATTCCAATGTATCAGCTTATGTCTACATTTCATGACAATATAGTGTACAAGTATGCAAGGCATACCCATAGATCTCAATGGTTGGATACACAATTCAAGTTATGCAAGGACACATTTCCACTTGGTACCATCATATCAGTTGTTGACTTTGTAGAGAACTACACATTGTAGCCACAGCTTGAGGTGTAATCACAATATTACAACTCCACATGGGTTGCTATATTTATGCATATAGTATTCATGCATGCTCTAGATAGTACAAAGGATGACAGGAAGATCTTGAGGGAGTATCATTTTTATATTAGTGATGATCGCACACATTCTATGTAGTTTGTGCAAGGTTGCTTTGAGATGTTCCACCATGATTTGGCCAGTAGGAGCATATCATATGGTCAGATAATTGTGCATCAGAATTTAAGAATGCATGGATATTATTTTAGATGAGAATGGTGCATAAGACGCATAGTGTTCAACATATGGGAAATTTTTGTGAGGCTAGGCATGGAAAGGGAGAGCATGATGGTACATGAGCATGTATCAAAAGAGCATTGGCATGAGAAGAGTTGAAGTACAAAGACAATGCAAAGTTGATAGATGCGAGATCTATTTTTGAATGGTGTAACACTATAATGGGTCTAGGTAATGAAGGTAAGTCTTCAGTTTGTATATTTTTTTGGTTGATAGATGATACTAACATTGCACCATATGAGGACTGTTGTACACTGACAGGATCAAGTAAGCTACACTCTTTTAGAAGCTCTAATGCAGGTTCATGGAGTATTCATATATGGCATATGGCATGCTTTTTTTCTTCATGTACATATGAAGCTTGGTATGATTGCGAGTCAAAGTAGTGGGTTGACGAATGGTGTACAAGAGGCCTAAGCCCAGTTGACATGTATCGACTACCGAAAACACTATAAATGACAAAGATTGAATCATTAGTTTATTTTGACCATGTCTTAGATCTAGTACAACTAGGTATATTATTAGCATTCAAATTTTAAAAAATTGAATATTGTATTGTTAAAGTTATAATCATCAAACTGAATGCATGTATCAATGCAGGTCATGTTTATGCAATTATTGTAGTTGAATACAATGAAGAAGGAATAGATATTTATTTGTGTCATTGTTTTGAGGAAAAAAATAAATTAGATTCCCCTATTATAGATGGAGAAAACATCGAGTACCCTTTAGGAGCATTGGTTGTTACTGGAACATGCTTTAGAAGGCACCCACTGAAGAAGTTAGATGTGTGGGTGTTCGAGGACTTTGAGCCACATAGGAAGATTCTCCATTATTCTAAACTTGTTGTGGCTTTAAATGTTCATTTGATCAAATATGAGGGTAGACCATTGAGTAGGACCTTGTGGAAGGTTCGCGAGTCTGATCACAAGGCAATACTCCACACAATAAAGAGTAGAGTAGACCCTAATGGTTCATTGGATTGAATTAGTGGAATGACATAAATGTATGTTAGTTTTCTTTGCTATCTTCATTTCACCTTGTATTTTTTGCTATTCATTTTAGCTAAATAGTGAAATTACATTTGCATTTAGGATTTGAGTATGATGGAGGTAGGCATAATCCTTATGAAGTTGCCTTTGGATGGAAAGTAACGTGGGTTTTCATGATTATTTTACTCTGATATGTCCTTTACTTTCTATTTCATAATGAGTTTTGATGATGTTACTATGAGCTATATTTCATTTTAATGATGGTACTATTTCATAATGAGTGTTAATGAGTTTTAATGAAAAATAATTGATAGCAGCAGTAAGGGCAACCTCAATTGATGCCCTATAAGACATTGGATCAAGTTAGAACATCTTTACAGTATTGAATTTCTAACTACCAAAAAGGTATTATGACTAAATTTTTAGGATAGGCATCTCCTGGGGCCAAACAGATGGTGCCAACACATCTAGGTGGTTAGGTAAATGCTAAGGGGATGTCTTTTTGGTGGCAAAACCTCATGGTCATTCTTGGCTATATCGAACACAGACAATCTATGAAGAGCCTTATGAAAAAAATGTGACAAACTTTGGATCGTCTGTTCCATCAAATTGTGACACCTAGGAACATCTTTCCATGTATAGGTGGATGTCAGTTCCACTTACAAACACCTATCTTGATTTTTCAAGTATTAATTTCATTTAGGTATGGTGGCAAGGAACTCATTCTTGCAAAATGCTTCAGTTTCATGTAGTGGAAAGGTACTAGGAGTGACATTTTACATTCCATAGCTCGTGGAGCCAAACGGACTTCACCAACGCATCAGGGTGGGTAGATAAATGCTAGGGGAGGTCTCATTTCATGTGCCAAGCACCCTAGTCATTTGTGGTAGCAGGCTACCGACAAAGTCCCTTAAGATCCCTAAGACAAAAAAACTGCCAAACTTTGACAGAGTAGTTCTTAGAATTTGTGGTAGTTGGGAATTTCTGGTTTGGACCTACAAGTGCATGTGGGGTCCATCCACAATAACCTCTCTCAGTTGCATTCAACTCTAGCCCATTTGACCGTGTTGGAATCAAATGCATTCTTGGAAAATGCTTCAGTTTCATGCAGTGGAAAGGTGCTAGGAGTGACATTTTACATTCGATAGCTCATGGGGCTGAATAGAAATTACCAATGCATCAGCATGGGTGGCTAAATGCTAGCGGAGGTCTCATATTGTGTGCCAAGTGCCCCAGTCATTTGGGGCAGTAGTCTACCAGCAAAGTCCCTTAAGCTCCCTAAGACAAAAAAACTGCCAAACTTTGACGGAGCTGTTCTCAGAATTCATGGTAGGTGGGAATGTTTTGTTTAGACCTGTAGGTTGTTGTAGGGTTTGTCCATAATAACCTCTCTTATTTTCATTGAACTCCAGTCTCTTTGACCATGTCAAAATCAAATGCATTCTTGCAATATGTTTTAGTTTCATGTAGTGGAAAGGTTACCAGGTGCAATATTTTTTGATTTTCTCATCATGGGGGTGAACCAACTATGCTGACACATCAAGGTGGGTAGGTAAATGGTAGGGAAGGTCTGGTTTCATGTTCCAAGCATCCCAGTCGTTCGAGGTTGTAAGCTACCGACAAAGTAGAAAGTTGCTAACACTAAAATTTTGCATTCCATAGGTCTTGGGGGTGAAATGACTATACCAATACATCTGGGTGGGTGGGTAAATGCTAGGGGAGGCCTCATTTTGTGCACCAAGTTCCTCATTCATTCCTGGATGCAATCGACCAATAAACTTGAAAGGTGCTAGGAGTGACATTTCACATTCCATAGCTTGTGGGGTCAAACAGACTTCACCAATGCATCAGGGTGGGTGGGTAAATGCCAGGGGAGGTCTCGTTTCATGTGCCAAGCACTGCAGTCATTCAGGGCAATAGGCTACTAGCACCTAGCACCTTTCAAGTTTGCTGGTAGATTGCAGCCCAGAACGACTGAGACACTTTGGTTCCATGATGAGCATAACAAAAGACATGGCACCTGGCAACCTTTCCACTGCATGAAATTGAAGCATGTTGCAATAATGCATTTGATTATGGCATGATCAAACAGACTAGAGTTCAACAAAACTGAGAGAGGTTATTGTGGACAGAACCAACATGCACCTCTAGGTCCAAATGGAACGTTCCCAGCTACCACAAATTTCAAGAACTGCCCTGTCAAAGTTTGGTAGTTTTTTGTCTTAGGGATCTTAAGAGACTTTGCTGGTACCCTGCTACCCCACATGACTATGGCACTTGGCACATGAAACAAGACCTCCTAGAGTATTTACCCGCCCATCCTAATGTGTTGGGCCCCATGAGCTATGGAATGTAAAATGTCACTCCTAACACCTTTTGAGTTTGTTGGTATCTTGCAACCCAGAATGACTGAGACACTTGGCGCATGAAACACGACCTCCCCTAGCATTTAGCAACCCACCCAGACATGTTGGTGCAGTCGTTTCACCCCCAAGACCTATGGAATGCAAAATTTTAGTGTTAGCAACTTTCTACTTTGTTGGTAGCTTACATCCCCGAATGAGTGGGATGCTTGGCACATGAAACCAAACCTTCCCTACCATTTACCTACCCACCCCAACATGTTGGCGCAATTGGTTCACCCCCATGATGAGCAAATCAAAAAATATGGCACCTAGAAACATTTCCACTACATGAAACTGAAGCATTTTGCAAGAATGCGTTTGATTCTGGCATGGTCAAATGGACAGGAGTTGAACAAAATTGAGAGAGGTTATTGTAGACAGACCCCACATGCACCTGTAGGTCCAAACAAAATGTTCCTAGCTACCACAAATTCTATGAACAGCTTCGTCAAAGCTTGGTAATTGTTTCATCTTAGGGATCTTAAGGGACTTTGCCGGTAGCCTACTGCCTCGAATCATTGGGGTGATTGGCACACAAAAAGAGACCTCCCTTGGCATTTACCCACCCACCCCAATGAGTTGGTGAAGTTTATTTGGCCCTACGCGATATAGAATGCAAAATGTCACTCTTAGTACCTTTCCACTACATGAAAGTGAAGCATTTTACAGGAATGCGTTTGATTCTGACACGGTCAAATGGACTAGAGTTGAACAAAACTAAGAGATTTTATTGTGGGTGGACCCCACATGCATCTATAGGTCAAAATAGAATATTCCTAGCTGCTACAAATTCCAAGAACTGCTCCATCAAAGTTTGGCAGTTTTTTCATCTTAGGGATCTTAAGGGACTTTGCGGGTAGCCTGCTGCCCCGAATGACTGGGGTGCTTGGCACATGAAATGAGACCTCCCCTAGTATTTACCCATCCACCCCAACACATTGGTAAAGTCCATTTGGCCCCATGAGATATGGAATGCAAAATGTCACTCCTAGCACCTTTCCACTGGATGAAACTGAAGCATTTTGCAAGAATGCGTTTGATTTCAGCACGGTCAAATGGATTGGAGTTGAATGAAACTGAGAGAGGTTATTGTGGATAGACCCCACATACACCTGTAAGTCTAAACAGAACACTCCCAATGGCCACAAATTCTGAGAATAGTTCTGTGAAAGTTTGGTAGTTTTTTCATCTTAGGGATCTTAAGGGCTACACGCATTTTCTCCTTCCTCATGCATAAAACAATAATATGATGTTGTAACAAGGCCAATCTTGTGTTGGGAGAGATTTGTATATCCATTATTCTACATCATAGCTTCTATTTCTTGCATCACACAAATATTTTTAAGGACTTTCCATGGTTTCCTCTTACTAATCCAGCTAACCATGACCTTGAAAATGGTGTAGCAGTAACATATAAGGCTGAGAAATTAGGTAAAAGATCCATGTGATCATCTATTTTTAGTTTTAACATATTTTTCTATCATCATTGACCATTGTATCCATGCATGTGTAGGTATATCAGTTAGTTCAGTCAAAGAGAATCCAAATTCATCATGTTTCCACCTTCTTTCAGCCCTTCATGCCTTGACATCATGACTATCTCGACATGGTCTTTCATCATTTTAATAGTGCTCTTTAGTGTCTTGGGCTAGGACATTCGTTATGCACCTATTCATGATGATTTGTATGCATGACACAATAATATTTCAAAATTTCCTAATTGTCTTTTGTTACTACACGATGGTGGTTACCTTGATTGACTATATGGGGGATTGTCATCATAGGGGTTTGAAGCTTAAAAATAGTCATCACAACATCTAGCATGGTCGAAGAAGGTAAACTCCATGCCTAATTTGAAACTACTCACAAAGGGCTTCATTCAAGTCATGATTGTTGTCTTCACATGTCTTCCTCTAGACTTTGGGACAATAGTTATAACTTTTTCCATGGGTCAAGAAAATGGACTACAAATTGATTTTTTAGAATTTATGAACCTTATGCATGTCTAGGACAACCTGGGCATCATAAAAATAAGTTTTATCAAACCTAGAACAGCCATGAACATGAAGAACAAGTTGCAGATTTGGTTGAGAAAATGGGTATAAATTAAGCTAGTCTTTCACCACAAGGGGAGGTGCATGATATTTGTGAATTTGGATGTGAAGCAATAGAATAATCATGATGAGGCTCATCATCATCATTTATAAGGACTTTTGTAATTGCAACTACCCTTGTAGACATGCATGCAAAGTGTGGAAGCATAGATAAGACACGTGAACTGTTTGGCATGATGCCCCAAAGAAATGTCGCCTCATTGAATGCAATGATTGCAAGATATGAACAAAATGGATTTTTTGATAAGGCTTTAGAAACATTCAAGAAAATTAAATTGGTGGGTGTAAAGACAAATTGCATAACCTTCGAAATGGTATCTTTGGAACACGGTATAGACATCCATCAAAGCATAAAGCATATAGGAATTTCGTCAAATGTCATAGTTGTAAGTACCTTGCAAGAAATGTATGCAAAGTCTGGAAGCATATACAATGAATGTTCAAATTGTTTGACATGATGCCTCAAATAAATGTTGTCTCATGGAGTACAATGATTGCAAGATATGCATGAAATGGATTTGTTGAAAAGATTTTAGAAACTCTTCAACAAGTAAATGCAATTGGCATGTGTAGAGCCAAATTCCACAACCTTTGCCAACATCCTCCCTATCTGTACAACAATATAGAATGTTTGGAATGGTGTATTGACATCCATGAAAGCATAAAGGATATAGGAAATTTGTCTCATGATGTAATTGTAGCTGCCCTTGTAGACATGTATACAAAGTGTGGAAGCATAGACAAGGCACGCGAACTGTTTGGAATGATGCCCCAAAGAAATGTCACCTCATTGAATGCAATGATTCTAAGATGTGAACAAAATGGATTCTTTGATAAGGCATTAGAAACTTTCAAGCAAATGTGATTGGCAGGTGTAAAGAAAAATTCCACAACCTTAGCCAGTATCCTCCTTGCCTATGCCAAAATGGACATCCATCAAAAGATAAAACATATGGGAATTTTGTTAAATGTTGTTGTTACAATTGCCCTTAGAGACATGTATGCAAAGTGTAGAAGCATAGACAAGGCACATGAACTATTTGGTATGATGCCCCAAAAAAATGTCACCTCATTGAATGCAATGATTGCAAGATATGAACAAAATGGATTTTTCGATAAGGGATTAGAAACTTTCAAGCAAATGCGATTGGCGGGTGTAAAGGAAAATTACACAACCTTAGCTAGTATCCTCCTTTCCTATGCCAAAATGGATATCCATCAAAAGGATAAAACATATGGGAATTTTGTTAGATGTTGTAGTTGCAACTACCCTTAGAGACATGTATGCAAAGTTTGGAAGCATAGACAAGGAACGTGAACTTCTTGGCATGATGCCTCAAAGAAATGTCGCCTCATGGAATACAATGATTGCAAGATATGAACAAAATTGATTTTCTAATAAGCCTTTAGAAAGTGTCAAGAAAATGCAATTGGCAAGTGTAAATCCAAATTCCAAAACCTTAGAAATGGTATGTTTTGGAGCATGGTATAGACATCCATCAAAGGATAAAGGATATAAGAAATTTGTCAAATGTCATAGTTTTAAGTAACTTGCAAGACATGTATGCAAAGTGTGGAAGCATATACAATGAACATGAACTATTTGACACGATGCCTCAAAAAAATGTTGTCTCATGGAATGCAATGATTGCAAGATATGCACAAAATAGTTTTTTCATAAGGTTTTAAAAACTCTCAAGGAAATGTACAAAAATAAATTTCAACCATTTACATAAATTTTGGCACATCTAAAACCAAATTGCACAACCTTAACCAACTTCCTCCTTGCCTATGCTATAATGGGATCTAGAGAACATGGTGTGGACAACCATCAGAGCATAAATGATATAGGAATTTTGTCACATGTATTGTATTTGTAAAGTTGCCCTTGTAGACATGTATGGAAAGTATGGAAGCATAGACAAGGCACGTGAACTATTTGAAATGATGCCTCAAAGAAATGCACAATCCCATAGAATTCAATGATTGCAAGATATGCACAAAATGGATTATTTGAAAATGATTCATAAACTTTCAAGAAAATGCAATTGGCACATGTAAAACCAAATTCCTATAACAATAATTGATTATCATATTAGATATTTAATATAAACTATCATATACATAATATCATGAACATAACATCTAGTTTATATAAAAAGCCATATAGGCATGTCCAAACAAAGCCATACAGGCAAATATACAAAAATATACATCGGATTAACATACAAAAGTATGTATACAAAGCCATCTAGGCATACAAAACATGCCCTAAAAACTAGTTTCCTATGGACATTTATGAAATAATCGGCAGCCCTTCTTTGACTATGAAGATGGAGAGCCAGTTAGTGACTCATCCTCTCTCTGTTGTCAAGTAGACCTCTTCGAATAAAGTTAATCTAGCTGCACCTATTAATACAAACAAACAATATGCACATTAGTATAGAAAATGTATGAAATATATAACATCACATATGTAATTTATCACTTACTACCAACTGATGATCACTCTCCGTTATCTTGTTTCTCTCTTCATCCGTAGTTCGATGGGCTAGAGTTGTGACCTACTGTAAGAAGCATCAAGAAGCAAAAATGACTAAACACAAATATCATTTATGTACATCAAATGACATGAGATAAAACAAGAAATACAAAATTATGACATTGTCATGTTATTGGCCCATACCTTTGTCAAAGGATTTGCAGACATTATGGATGCATCAATGCCTCTTTGTGTTGACTCGCGAACATGGGGAGGAGTCTCCAGATTTTGCATCTAAAAATCAAGTTCAAGATTCATCGACAAAAATAAATACATAACATTATTTTAAAAATGCATAATGATTAGAAATGGTTAAATTTAGCTCCGTATAACTGGTGGGTTGGCGTCCAGGGGACCAAGGATTCATGCTGTTGTCGGTGACTATTGAAATCATCAAATTATCACAAAATAATATTACCATTGACATATCTACAATAATTATGATCATGTGATAAACTATGTACCTATTGTCTTGACCTCCTCTCATAACTTGCCAGTGGACGGCTAACAGAGGTAGGATGAAGACTTTGACCCTGGAAATTCATTGCGTAGACAATTACATACATTTGACTTATAATATAGATAATCATATAAAAATAATTATAAATTTCAAATAACAATATATTAAATCATAATGAAACTTGTAGAAAATTACCTGAGAGTCAATGCCAAATGTATGCTGTAATAGATCATCACTGAGAAGAATATCATCCAATATGGATGCCCCCATCAATTGATGTTGCCCCTGCATCATATCATCCTGCGAAGAGTCCTGCCGTGCATCCTACCATGTGTCATGCATCCCATAATCACACAAGTTCCCACATGAACTACAGAAATGTGGGGACACATGATGCCTACTACTCTCACCCTCATCGGCCTAGGTAAGATCATTGGCATGCTATGATAGAGATTGGGTGAGAGTAGTCAATGAGTTTAATGTCTCCACTTCAACACTCTCCTTCAAAGTCAAAGTGAGTGACCTATGTTCTGGCTTCACCAGGGGTACAGGCACATGGGTTTCATCTCTCTTAGCAATAGGTCTATCTTGGATAGAGCCACCACCTCTAGCTTGGAACTCACGAATGTCAAAATAATTTAGAATCGTCTTGAGGATGAACTCGCAAAAGAGTTTCCTCAAGAAATATTATGGTACCTCATCATTGTTGCATGGGCGCTGATCAAAGATGATGTACCATCTATCCCAAAAGTTTTTGGTATATTTCCTCATTCCTATACCAGTGAATAGGAAACCATTTGTAAGTTTCTTCTAATATTTGGCCACTTTTGGGATTAATAAAGTGTGCACACATAATTGAGATTTTGTGATTTTTTTATTCTTCACTTGTTCATATGACAACTTGTTGGTATTGAATTTCTAACATCTCTCCCTAGACTCTTACAATTCGCTAATTTTTTTGACAACAAATCAGTGTGGGAACAATCTCCTCCAATGACTTTGCAAGCATCCTCCTACAATCAATGCTTGCAATTGGATTGTTTAGCATTTGAAAAATAGTTTCAATATGTTTCTTGTTTTCTTCTATTATTCATAGATAGTTTTCTTGATTATCCCTTACATTGTGAGGAAGTGAAGGTGGGATTTGAGGGTTTGGAGGTTTTGGGGGCTATTTTCACCCTCATCAGCTGGATTTGGGTTTTCTCTTGCCTCAAAACTTGTAAATGCAATATAAAAACTAATCAAACAATGTAAAAACCAAAAATTCTTCTCAAACTAACAAAATTTGATGAAATGCTACCTTCTTCCTCTTGACTCTCCAAATTTGCTTGATGATGTCTTTGGCGGTGAGGTGGCATCATGAATTTGATGTTTTTGACCTTAAACTCACTTGGAGAGGCTCCTTGTCAATGCAATCACACTTTCAACTCTCTTTTTCATTGGTAAACACTCACCACTCATGGCTGTGATAGTAGAAATGAAGTTTTTTTTTCTTTTTATGAAAACTAAAACACGAATGCATTATAACATGCTCGCATTATAATGTGTTCACTTTTGTTTTCACTTTTGGACCAAAAATTCCCATGGTGGTGACTTTTTGGTACCCTATCTTTGTGCATACACCCTTATCCTTATGTTATATTATAGAAAAATGAAATACTAATATATATATTTTTGATATATATACCCTAGTTAGGGATGAGGGACCCATCAAAAATAGGGCCAGGCCCACTAGTTTTGAACATCTTCCCACAAACAAAGAGGATCTAAACATCAAGTCTAGAAACAACAAATTAAGTCCAAGGAGTGGGGCAAATGACAATGGCCCTCACTCCATAACAGTCCAAGAACATAAATAGAAAACTGGATACATACATAACAATAGAAACTAAAAACCTAACACCACCCTACTTATCTTTGTTTCCTTCCAAATCAACTATGCCTTCCTCATTGCACATACAGGTATACAATAGATGAGCCTGCATAGAAATAGGAACTGCAAGCTTCTCCACCAAGCCCTCGACCATCCTCCTAGTGTCCACCACATTCTGTAAAATGTCATGCAAGTGTCCCATGGTCAATTCATGATTCTCCACAGTCTGTCAAGAAGATTTAATTAAATCCTCGTGTGTCAGAACTGAAGCTACCACCGTAGAAAGCATAGTCACCACTGCTAATGACTGAGTAGCTCAAAAGACATTCCATCTCCCTCTAGAAGTTCCAGGGTCCAAAAGTAAGTGAGCCATGGCTTCCCTCACATTTACACCATCCTAGTTGTCCACTTCCTTTGCCACCTTTAGTAGCTTGCATAGCTATTCTAGCAAGATGGGATTTCTAATCTCACTCTCAATCTCCTTAACAAACCCCACCATGGCTTCCTTAGCTAGAATCTTCTTCAAGCTTCTTCGTGGCATATATTTCCTCTACATACACCCGCCAACTGATCTACTCAAACTAGAGCAGGGGATTTTGCTTTGAGGGGGAAAAGACATCCCCCTTCCCTTCTCCCTCATTCCCAAGCCCTCGGCCTAACCACCTTCCATCAGAGCAACCATAATCTGCAGCCAATGTAACCAAAAGGTAATCAGGAAAATGGGAGATATCTTAGATCAAAAAGTAATTTGCCTTTTGAATCATGCCATCACAAGTAGCAATTGAAGCTCTGCCACCTATCACTTCACACGTGTCATCAAACAACCTACCATCTTTCTTAATTATGAGAGTTTATTGAACTATCCCATTATTGAGAGGGTGATCCTTGATGTCCCTTTGGATAATCTATAGAAGTTCTCAGGGGAGTTCCACCCTCCAAACCCACCCTTAAGGGGAGCCTCTAATTATCAAGTCAACTCCATAGTTGGCCACCCAATCAGCTGCCCTATTACCTTGCCTTTTAATGTGGGAGATCTTAAAATTACTGAAGAGATTGACTTGCCTCTTGATTTCTCCCACAATCTGTTCCAGCCTCCAATTTTTAGCTGAGCCTGCCTTCACCAGCTTAATGATCATCATAGAGTCCCCTTCCACCCAGATCTTATTCAAACCTCTCTGAAAGGCAACCTGCAACCCTTTCCATAGGGAGGTAGCTTCCACCAAATTGTTTGAGTCAATACCTAGATCCAGGGAGAAGAATCGAAGAGGCTTCCCCTCATGATCTCTCAAACCCCCCTCTGCCAGCCTTGCCTAAGTTTCCCCTTGCAGCTCTGTCAAAATTTAGCTTGACCCACCCTTCTTAAGGGGGGTACCACCTATCATCCTAGAGATTGGTCATCTTTGGACCCAAGAGGAGTGACTTATCGATCCACTGGAATTGTGGCTATCCATCTGCCAAATGGGACTCATCCAAAGGAGTCTTCCATCTCTCTTTTTGGTTAATTTCACCTAGATACCCCAAAAATCTGTCCACCTCGTCCCAAACCCTATCCACTGACTTATGTTTATCTTGGAACACTCTCCTATTCCATTCTAGCCACAAATTCCACACCAAAAGTGTGGGGAAAGCTTCCCAAATTAGCTTCAATCCTAGACTTCTGCACTTGACTGACCAATTTTCCTTCAGGGCTAATAAACTTCCAGGCATGACCCAGAAAAAATTCTATTTGCTTAGAAATCTGCTCCACAACTCGTAGGCAAATCCACAGTGTAAAAATAGATGAGCATTATCTTCACTAGGCTACTTGCACATGGACCATTGAGAAAGGCCTTGCTTTCCCATCTTCAAAAGACTATCCCAAGTGAGGGCATGCCCCTTGCATGCTAACCAGAAAAAGGCATTGGCTTTGGGCAGTCCCAAGTGATTCCAGATTTTACTTGCTATCTTGCTCTTGCCTAACTGGTTTCGTGGAAGAAGTATATTGTAAACATCCTTGACTATTGCCTTACCTTCTCCATTTACATTCCAAACCAATCTGTCTTCCTCCTCTAATAAAGGTCTCCTAATCAACATGGCCCTGATTTCTTTCCATCTTGAATCCAACTCTCCACCCAAAAGGCTTTGAGTCCTCCAACATCTCACCTTTGCTTCATCTGCTACACAATCCTGAACTCGGGACCCAAAATGGTTTTCCATGGCTTGCCCCAAAGGAATCTATTGGTCATACTCCAGCATGGGTTTTTATTTGATACAAGGGTCTCTAAAAAACCTTGGCTTATTGCCTAGACCAACCCGCCATGCTAGATCAGGTCTTGACAAAAAGCTGCACATCCTTAAGAAATTTGAAACACCTAAACCTTTAGGTAAAATGAAACTTTGATCAAATAGATTATCTACATTATTTTGAAGGTACTTGGCTTGAATCACTTTACTTCACATTTGACCCTTTTCTTGAAATACCCTCCAAACTAATTTTTCCCCTAGAGCTTTATTAACCCTTTTGAGGTTCCTAAAACCCAAAGCTCCTCTATCCTTGGGTAAGCAGATCTCATCCCATTTTACCAGGCTATATTTGAAATTCTCCTCTACACCTCGCAAAAGAAAGATCCTTTGGGTTTTTTTTTCCAAAATCTGAGCTACCTTGCTGGGTATATGGAATACTGACATAGTATAAATTGGAACAACCACCAGAGAAGCCTTGATCAGTGTGGTCCTACCTACCAGAGACATCTATTTACCTTTCCAAGAGGCCAATTTACCTTGCATATTGTCCACAACTTTCCTCCATTCTAGTTTAGAGGTTCTACCTCCCACAAGAGCCATACCTAGATAGCTGCTTGGGAGAGATCCAACCTTGAAGCCCAAGATCCTCTGCACTTCCAAATCTGTTGCCCAAAGTTCCTTAAGAAAAAGATTCAGGATTTACCTATATGGATTTTTTGTCTAGTAGCCTGCTCATATTTTTGCAGCACTTTCCTAATGCCCCTCATCTCTCTCACAGTCGCCTCACCAAAAAGGAGTGTATCATCAACAAAATGTAGGTGTGTGAGGCTGGGGCACCCTCCTAAGACTTGCAAGCCCTTGATCGTGCTAGCACCAAAAACCTCCTTGATCACATAAATTAGAGCTTCTGTCATGATCAGGAAAAGAAAAGGGGATAATGGGTCCCCTGTCTAAGACCTCTCTTTGCTAGGAAGAAGTCTGTGGCACTACCATTGATTAGAACAACATATGATGCCGAGGAAATGTAGTTATGAACTTAGTCACACTAATCATCACAAACCCCATCCTCCTCATGATCATGATCAAAACATCACAAGAAACTTGATTGTAGTCTTTGTTCATATCCAGCTTTAAGATCATGCCTTCTTTACTTCTTTCTTTGATTGAATGAATTGTTTCATGGGCTGGGATGACACCGTCTAGATTTTTTTTGTATTTCAGAAAACCACTCTGCTCATCCCCAACAACATCCTCCAAGCATCACTTAAATCTAGATGCCATTACTTTGGTTAAAATCTTATACATGCCATTACAAAGTGCTATCAGCCTAAACTTGTCAAGAAACTTTAGATTCCTTACTTTAGGAATTAGGACTAGGAAGGTGGAGTTCCATGAACTCATCATCACTCTTCTGCTTCTGCATTCTTCTACTACCAACTAGACACCATCCCCCACCATCTCCCTAAAAGCCATCCAAGCCTGGGGCCTTCATCACTCCAAGGACAAAGTGACTTTGTGGAGTTATTCCTTAAAGAAAGGGGTTGTACGACTGGCATTTTTGTTAGCATCAACCACCTTTGGGATAGACATGAGGATATCCAATTGGGCCTCTTTGTTCTTTTCACTTTCTTCTCCAAGTAACCCATTATAGAACTTTAGCCTCTCTTCTCTGATAGTCTCTATGTCATTTATTATAGAACCGCAAGGAAGCTGGATACTCAAGATTTTGTTAATGTTCCTCCTTATGTTAGTGGAGATATGAAAAAACTTATTGTTTATATCTCCTTCCCTTAGGCATTTAACTCTGGATTTTTGGAGCCAAAATATTACCTCCATCCTCAGGAGCCACTGATGCTCCTCTAACAGGTACCTCTCTTTATCTCTGATATATCTTCTGACAAACCTTCCTCAGCCATGACGTTTTCCAATTTAGCTAGTTCCTCTTCCATCTTGGACTTGGCCACAAAAATATTCCCCATGACATAATTATTCCAAGTTCTTGTAGCCCTCTTTGTTTTTTGTAGCTTCTTGACTATCACATATCAAAAGTTACCCTCGAAGTCCTTACCCCACCATCCTTCTAGCTCTTTCAGAAAATGTGGATGTTCATACCAAAGAGCTTCCATCTTGAAGGGGGTATGCCTAGGTCTTTGTACTGGGGAATATTGAAGCCTGATTGGCCAGTGATCAGAACAACCAAATTCTATTATCTCTAAGATGAACTGAACCATAAAATGAAACCAGTCAGAATTAACCATGAATTTGTCCAACCTACAAAGAATGTTCTCTTCCCCAATACGCCTATTTTCTAAGTGAACCGTCCACTCCTTAGGATTATATCCACCAAGGACAACTCTTTGCATATTTTCTGAACCCTGCTAAACCAAGACTACCCAACATCCTTCCACCTTTCTTTTCTTCGGGACATAGGGTGGCATTGAAATCCTCTCCCACTATCCAATTTTCACCATCATAGGAGGCTCTAAATTCCTTTAACTTTTCCCAGCATTCCCTTCTATCCTTCTCCAAATTGGGGTCATGGACATTCGTGATTAAGAGATGACCACCACATTGAGAGGGTTTTAATCTGATAGCCATCAAGTTTTCTGACCTGAGAAGCATTTCCCCCAAGAAGCTTATCTTATTCCACAAGATTGCCAATCCCCCGACCGTTCCAGTAGCTCCAAGAATATCCCCTTCTCCACTCTTCCAAATCCTACTAATGAATACCACAATGGAGTCCTAATCCAACTTGGTCTCCTACAACAAACATACATGTGGAGCTTCAACTTCTATCAACTACTTCACCAAGCGGTGCTTCTCCTAGCCATTGAGGCCATGGACATTCCATCTTATGACCTTCATTTATAATCCTTTCCCTGGAGGTGCTCACCTCCTTGCTTCATGAATTTATGAACAATGTCCTGAGTACCCTTTCCTACCTCCAACAAGGATGTATGTTTGGCCATTCTAGCATCAATCTTCCTTCCTCTCAAAGCTGGCCCTCCAGCATCCATCAGGATATTGTTTTTGCCTCTCTTGCCACTCCTGGTTACAATTTTCAAGTCATTCTCCTTGTCTCTCCATGCCCCTTCATCATCTAAATATCCCCTTGGCTAATTGTATCCTCTAAAAGAATTGGCTAGAGGGATCCCTTGAGCCACTTTCGTCTCCTTGATCTTTGGAGAAGAATTGTTGCTTACCCTGAGGCCAGGCGAGGTAATAATAATTAGGCTCAAAAATTTCCTGGAGCTCTTCTCCTCTCCAATTTTGAATGAGCGACCTAGATCCTCCAGTTGCTCAATGACCGTCTCCAAATTATCCCGTGTCTTTGTTAGAGAGGCATTCTCCTCTTTCTCCTTAAGAAAGGGTTCTTCTAGCTCAGATGGCTTCTCATTATCAATAGGACAAGAGGGACTTCAAACTGCTTTCTCCATTTCCAGGTTTTCTAACTTTTGTAGTGAGCACCATCTAGCCAAATGCCCCACCTTCTAGCAACTAAAGAACCAAATTGGAAGACATTCCTAATCTAATCTTGCACCCATTCACCCAAACCAGAAGATAATTTGATCATATGATGAATCGACCTACTTAAATCTATTTTGATACATAGTCTAGCATAAGAGGCTATCTTACCTTTTTGAGAGGCCTTAGTGCTGCACACAAATTCTCCTAGGGAGCCCCAGATCAGCTTGAAAATTTTTTCCATCCACAACTCTTGGGGCAGCTTGTACATCCTCACCCAAATTTGGGCATCTCTCATTAATTCCCAGTGCGGATCGAATCCCAGAGTCTAAGCCATTATATATAAACTAGCATTTCCCATGAACTAAGGACCACCTTTCAAGATATTGTCCCTTTCAAATTCTGAGTTGAATACAACATGGATAAACCCTAGATCCATAAAACCAATCTCTAGCTTCACCCCCAACCATTTCTTCTAGATCTAATCTTTGATCCACTTCATGGATGGCCAAATCCCAATGAATTTGGCTATTACAGCTCTCTTCTTGAATTTCTCTACTTTGGAGTTGAGTAATTCCTCAGGGATACATAGGTCCAAGATTTCCTTTGAAATCTGAAGGTTGACATTACTAACCACAATTCGTCTCCCTTCCATTTCATTCTTCTTGTGATCCTCATCCGCTCCCACTAGTAGACCTCCGAATAGCACAGCCTCATCCAGTTTGTGATCCTCCTCTTCCTCACCTTCTTTCTGCTCTGTACTTTGAATTTTGCTCCTGACATTTCGCTAATTCCTTCTATTTGATTTAATCATTATCTTAGTTATAAATATTACTATATATTTGTGTATAAATATTAAGTAGTGAAATATTATACTGATCTAAATACTAATATATTATATTGTGTAATATTCAAATTATAGTTATAAAATTTTTATTTTAAATATCAATAGAATAATATTATTAATAATAATTTTTATATTAAACTATTGATTATACAAATAAATGGAATTATTATAATGTATTTAAATTTATGTTATATTATAGTACAATGGAATATTAATATATATTTGTGTATAAGTATTAAATATTTAAATATTCTAGTGATCTAAATATATTTTTTTAATCAGTGAACCGCAGTCATGGGACTGCTCCCTTTCTATTATAATTTAATTAAAATTTAACAAAGTTTTAACATATAATACTCATCTTAACTGCTTGAGTTACAACAATATCAGGGTATATACACAAAACCCCTATATAACAATCTATCTACCTATTTAGAAGCTAACTGCATATCCCTACCACTAGTAGAGTATATAAACAAAAACTTTGTAAATGCATTACATAGTAAAAACAAAAACTAACTATTCTTTGAGAATATCAAGCATTCATGTCAGCCTCATAATAGAAGTTGATAAAATCCTACACCCACTCAAACTCTTGTTCTAGGCCCATGATTTTCTTTAGGAAACCTACCCCCGTTGTCGCCTTTCTTTTCTAAGCCACCACTTTACCCGACGGTGCTTCTGAAATGAAAGGGAGCCATACCATCGAATCCCCTGCCTTGTTGATTCTGTGAAATTCATCTGCACAGGGAATCCCTACACCAATTCTTGCCACCCCGAGCACCTCGGCCCATCCATCTACAAACTCTTCCTCCACCATTACTTCCATAATCTGTTTCACCACATTCTTGTTTTCCCCAAAATCTAAAAGAGAGGATAAAAACATTGAAGAGATATCTAATTAACTCGGTATTTATATCCACCACCCATGAAATCTTCCTCTATAATCCATTCAACCGCAAACACCACCAACCCACTTTGTGATTTAAACACCCGTTGCAATCTCTTTGCTGGGATACAACCTAAAAAGGCCATTTGGCATTTTGTAAAGGTGATGCATATCAGTGTGTCCATTGCTAATTCTCTATTATAATTATATCCTTAATGACCAAATGCCTTCTCAAAATGTCGGTTGATAAGAATAACTCTCTTCATTAATACTTACACACTTTGCCACCTCACAAATACTTGAATGAAATGACAACTAATCATTACTCCAATATCTCCCACATCCACTTAGGATTTCTTGGATGTCTCCCAAAATAACTTGTTAGAATCATCGATGGATAGATTAGCTAGGGTGTCTGCTTCACTACTACCCTCTCGATAAATGTGGTTTATCGTATATCCTTCAAACTTCTCCAATAAGATTAGGACTTCATCGAGTAGTGACTTTAACTTCCAATTTTGCATTTTTTTCCTAACCGTATTAACTATAATTTGAGAATCCCCTTCTACTTCAACTTTCCTTAGATTAAAAGAATGAGACAATTGAACTCCTAAGGCTAATTCTTGCAATTACACTTCGTTATTTGAGCCCTTGACTAGTTTCTTTGATGACTTACCAACCACCTTACCCTTCCAATCTCTGATAATATATCCTGCACCTGGCTCTCTTAGATTTCCCCTAGAAGCCCTATCAAAATTCATCTTGAACCAAACTTCTTCCGACAGATCCCATTTGGCCTCTTCTCTCATTTTCTGTGATTTAATTTCACCCACACCATTAATGGGGGTAGCCTTTAGTCTATCCATCTTCTCCTTATTATATCATCTTTTATTATAAAAATGTTGTTAGTTCCATTCAAAATATTGTTATTGACCACTTCAACAATGGCACTCTCCAACTTAATCCTAAATGCTGTCGTAGACATCTCTTTTTCCTAAAATAATCTCCTATTCCTTTCTTTCCACAATTCCCACACCACAATTGATGGGCTTACAATCCAAATGCATCTAGACATTGTTGATTGAAATTAAACTAGCCATGTTTTGAAGAGGTTAAGAATGTCATTTGGCAATGCTACATACCAACCCAACTTTGCACAAACCTATTTCCAACATTCTTAGTACAAATTGGCACCGAAGCAAGAGATGATCAACTGATTCACTTTCTTTTAAACACATGACACACTGAGATGGACCTTCAAACCCCAACTCTAGGAATCTATCCTCTATTAATATTTTCTTTTGTAAGGCCGCCCAAGAAAACATCCATTCTTTTGGAAGTGAAAATTTGTTCCAACAAAGATGAATTGGTAAATCTATTTTTACATGACCCCCATCAGCCACCAACTATCCAATCTTATCATTATAACTTATACTCTTCGTACAATTCTAAAATAATCTATCATTACCCCTAAACAAGATAACTCTCCCATCCTTTTTAAGATATCCTACAACCTCTCAATCTCCCTTAATAGAATCTTGATAAAGTCAATTTGCCTCCAACCCCAACAATCTAGACCATTGAACACTCTATGTTCTACACAATCTTCCACTTTTGTGCCCCGTTTCATAGAAAGGACCTATTTGGAAGTTGGTAATTCATCCCCAATGATGGTATATCCCATCCATGAGTCCTCCTAGAACAATGTCATCTTAGCATCTCTAACTTCCCATGACAAATGATCAGTTATTATCCATCTACATGAGATCAAAAAGTTCCATAGTCTTGAGCATTTGAAACAGTTCACCATCACAAGTACGCATAAAGTTCACCATCATCTTCTAGTTTAGAAATGAAAACCTAAACATGCTTATATGTGCAAATACAAGCATTCCCGCTATGTTTTGTGTAAGAGATTTGCATTCATTCATTTTATTGCATTTGAAACATTACAAGAAAATTGAAAAATTCAAAAAAATTGGCATCTTAGGCTTGCATTTTCAAATAATCCAAATTAATTAATATTTAATTTCAATTAATTTCTATTATTTTCATTAGATCTGATTTAAATTATAGAAATTCATCATTAATCCTTCATTTTCATGCTTAAATTGGCAAAAATTACTTGAAATTGTGCATTTTTTGATATAACCTAGTTCTTGCGTTAGCTAGGGTTCATAGTTAAAATATTGTTTTATATTTTACTACTACTTTAAAACACTCATTTAGGTTTGATTTCTAACTGTATTGTTTCATCATAGTGTCTTTCTCACAAAATTTCATGTCTAGGGTTTGAAATCTTGTATTTTTCACTAGATTTTGGATTTTTTTGCATATAGAATTGTATCATATGTGTGTTGTGAAGGATATTATTGTTTTATTGGGTTGATAGTAGGCTTATTATTCACTCCCTTCTTGAAATTCTTCACAACACCTCTTCTCTTAGTCATTTAAATTGAAAAATTCTGAAAAATGTGAAAAATGAATCATTTTGGATCCTACACATATCTTACTCCTTGGGTTTGTTCTATTACATTGTGCATGCTTTTGTATGAGTATTATAACTTTATTCCCTAATAGAAATATCTCTTTAAGAAGATGTAGAAGACTCATGTGATCTAGTGCTCCTAAAGAAAACAATATTCCTACCTCTAAAAATCCATTGAACACCTTTACAAAAGGAGAGACACAAATTTTGCAAGACAGTATACCTCATACAAATACAATGGAAGATCAAATATTTCATGATGTAGAGGACACTATTGAGGTGGTAACACATGTACCTAATGAGCAAATAAACAAACTTGATAAAGAGCTAGCCGATTTTGAAGGATTTGTGGAAAATGAAAGGATAGCAGAAGAAGCTATACCTGTGATTCACAACATAAGGGAGTTGATAAAAGGACAAGATGGTGTTAATGTACTTTGAGGCTTAGCACATATTGTACAAACTATTGTTATTCTGGTAACTGAATGTGCAAAATTTATTAATAACATGTCATCACTGACTCATACATAAGTATCAACACCTATACTGACTACAGGAATGTCAACATTTACATCAACAATTTTAACTACTAATGAAAATGCTTGTAGTAATGCTATCACTAGTATTGGAGTATCTAATGGCACCAATTCACAAAATTACAAAGTTGTGGGATTCAATTATCAAAACTTGGCACCTAAGACGACCTCTGTTATGAATACTTACTCTCAACCACATCTCCATCCCACTTATTCTCAACCACATTTCACATATAACTATTTGTAATCACCTTTCCTTCCCACTCACAACCAATCTCCTCAAAATGTTGAATGCATACATCTTCTAATTCTCAAACCTTATCTCCTAATGATGCCATCTTAAACCAACTTTTGCAAGGCATGGCTTCTTTACAACAAAAGGTGACAAGCTTGATGAATTCTTCACAACCTAATATACCAACTTATCATGCTCACAATCCCCTATCTTATTCAATCTTGATAAATCCTATGCCTGAGAGATTTGAACCTCCCCTCTTTGAAACATATGGTGGAAAAGGTGATCCTAATACTAATGTGGCACCATTGACGACTATGTGTGTGATTTCTACTTTGAAGAGGACTTGTTGGCAAAACGTTTCCCGTGATCTCTCAAAGATACTGCATTAGAATAGTTTTTCTCTTTACCTTTGAATTCAATACTCTTTTTCATAGTTTTTATAACATTTTCAAGAAAACATTGGACCTCAAGTCTCTTTGATTGATTTAGTTAATTGCAAGCAAGCTTTGAAAGAGAAGTTAACTAAGTTTATTAGTTGGTATCAAGCACTCTATGCCCAAATTCAATACTAGATGAAGGATGAGGATGTTCAAAAGGTGTTTATTACAAATCTACAACCTAACATCCGTGATAAGATTCTCTTAATGAAGTACAACTCTTTTCAATATTTATGCACCACCCTTCACGATTATCAACTTTCGTCTAGTCAGTATGAAAACCAAAACTCATTGGCTCAAGTTGGTCAATGCATGGGTGGACCGTCACAAAAAAACTTTAAGAGGAATAATAAGACTTTCATCAAGGTTAATGGACAAAATTCAAATAATTTCTCACAAGTGTCTACTATCACTAATCCAAAAAGGACACCATTTCAACAAAGAAGGTTTACTCCGATATCTGAATCCTATCATTCTATCATGAATCAAGTTGTGAGTAATAATATCTTGAAGCTTCCTCCAATTAAACCACTAGATCCTAGCAGAATGAAAGGACCTTATTTCGATGCTAATGCTTTTTGTCATTATCATCAGCAACAAGGACATCATACTGAATGATGTATCCATCTTAATGATGAAATACAAGACCTCATCGACTCGAATGTTATACAGGTATCAGGTATGAATGATAATGGAAATAAGTTGGTTTCTCCTCTGAATTAGAATTTACAAATCTTTACAAATCCTTTCCCTAAGAATACCGATAACAACATAAAGGAACACAACCTGGTAGAACCAGAAGCTGACTATTTAAACTACAATGATATAGTTGCCACGATAGAGGTGGATAAGGAAACTACTGAAGTATTACCTCATCCATGAAGGAATGGTATCTATGCTGAGGTTCCTCATCCATTATCCCTTCAATGATCAGCAGATAACCAAAATGCATTGGAAAGACAAATAGAACAACCAAAGCAAGAGATTCTGACAAAAGAAAAGATTGATATGGTACAAGGTAGTTCTGTTACTAAATTGTTCTTGCAAGCCCAATTAGGCTAGGTTGTAGTAGTTGTTTTCTAATTATTTTAGGAAGCAAGTGAGTTCAAAGGAAGGGGTAACGAAAAATTTAAGTGCATAAGGCATTTAGTCAATATCTACTGTCTTGATGGAGAACTATTTCGAAGATCATATTGCCAAGATCATTTAACAACTCAATTAGATCTATTACATGATCTAGATAGAATGGAAAAAGTGCCCCAACAAGGCAGGAGGTATTCAAAGGATGACAAGTAAATTGAAGCTGGGTAAAAGCACAATAGTGTGTCACACTTTATAAAGGAATCAGCCAACAGTAAACAAAATTTCTAAACTTCGATCACATAAAAGTGGTCTTTATGTTTTAAATTTTAAAATGATGTAAACTAATGAAATGTAGATCTTTTGATGAATTTTATTCCTGTAATTTTTTAGATTTTTTAAAAATTGTTTTCAATTTTTTTTATCAGTGTAAGAACCAATTTTGGAATGCTAAAAATTTCAGGAAAATGTGACGTTCACGGGACATCAAGAAACAAATTAAAACAAACTTAATTTTTCCCTAATTTTTTTTTCCAAATAGGTAACTTCAATATCTAGTGCATGGCAACAAAATTTCAAATTTTGATGTATATTTTTCTCGTAATAACATTTTAAAATCAAATTTGTCAGAATTTGATAGTTTTCATGGGACGTCAACTATTCTCTATTTTTTTTATTGATTTTCAAAAAATAAAATATACCCTTTTGAAGAGGACTCTCTCATCTAGTGTATTATATATTTTTAATTTTTTTTAATATGTTTTACTATTTTTTATTTAATTTCCAATCAGCCTCTTTTTTAATTTTAACAACCTACTTGCAGTATTTTAAAAATAAAATATATTAAAACTAATCAAAATATGAAAGAAATTACATATTTGGTTTTCTCACTTTGAGCTTTATAAAAGGGTATTTTTCTTTGTTGCAAAAAATTCATTCTGATAGGAGAAATACCCTGTTAAAGTTCAATGTTTCATAAATCTGTGAAAAAAGGTGAGTTGGCTACCATGTAGACAGCCAACTAGACATACTTAGCCTAGTACTTTATGGCCGACCTAGTTTCGGGCGTATTCTTATCAAATGATAAGTTGTCGCCCAATTAAATATCAATCAGTACCTAGTCGTCCGATAACGTATTGATGCAAGAGCATCTAGTGGTGTAAGGGCAATCTTGCATCACCAAAAAAAGATGTACTTCAAAATTGTTGATGTTCTTTCCATTTCTTTTCAAAATTTGTGGTTTTGGTTCCATAATCGCTTGAATAATGATGTAGAACTTTTAGTTTTTCTAAACTACTAAATATAGCAACCTGCTATTTTTAGAAAGTTTGCATTTGGACATAGAATGAAGTGAAAATTTATAGGAAGCTTCATAACTGAAAACTAAGACCTTTGGTGAAGGAATCACGCAAAGATCATTTGCGAGTTGAAAGATATTAAAGTTTTCATTTCTTGAAAAATGCCTGAAAATTATTCAAACTCAGGTTTGAGGCACTAAACGGCCCCATACGGGCCCAAAAATGGCCAGAACTGGCAGAGCGAAATTATAACACTTAGAACACTCCGCGAGATTTCTGACGCATAAAACGGTTTGTCAATTGGACACCCAGATCAAAAGTTATGGCTCCCAAAAGTTGACCTATTTTTGGAGGGAGATGCAAATTTTAAAATTAGGTTGTTGGCCACCAAAAGGGCTATTAATAACCATTTTTGGGAACCTTGGGTAGTAGTAGAGTTAAGGGGGAAAGTGTAGAGTCAAGAATAGGTAGGAAAATAGAAACCCTAGCTGATTTGGGATTACAGAAAGGCTGATGATTTTAGAGTCTTGTGATAGGAATCTATAATGTGTTGCAGCCTATGGAGGGTTGATTCCTCTTATTGTATTTGAGCTTCTGTAATGTAATAAGTTGTCCAAATCAATAAAGAAAGTTCTATTTTCTATGTACAATTTTTGTTGTTCTGTGTTTTATGATTTATCCCCTTCATCAAGTGGTATCAGAGCAAGGGTTCCTGAGTGTGTAGACAGATCGTCAACCATGAGACAATTTGTACCAGGACCTGAGGTTGTGGGTTTTCTATGGAGATCAAGATGCCTCCATGAAGAAATCATATTGGGAGGAATGCTTTGACAGAAGAGGGCTTTAGAGCCCTACAAAGGCAAGTCAATGCATTGCAAGAGGAGCTGCGAAGAGGGTTTGATCCGAGAACAAGAGAAGAAAGTGAGGATGAAGCTGAAGAAGAGCTATCCGAGGAAAAACAAGAAGCTGTAGGAGATCCTACAGAAGTAAGGTGGTTTAGGTCCATTTCAAAGATTGGAAAGAGGCCCAAAATCAAAGCTTCTACATATTCTAGAGATTTGAATTCAGAATAGCTTATTGATTGGATCAATGACATGGAGGAGTATTTCGAATATGAAGATGTGGAGGACCCAGATCGGGTCAAGTTTACAAAAACAAAGTTGAAAGGCTATGCCAGTATTTGGTGGAAGGAGGTCCAATTAGAGAGGAACAGAAGAGGAAAAGGAAAGATCACCAGATGGGATCAGATGGTGGAGAAACTGAAGGAGCAGTTCATTCCTATGGACTATGAGATGGAGTTATTGAAGAAGCTGCAAGGATTGAAGAAAGGCAACAAGTCTGTTAAGGAGTATATAGAAGATTACTATCAGAACCGGTCATGTAGAGGCCAATAAGGACAAGGTATCCTATTACATTAATGGGTTGAGACCAAGTATTCAAGAGGAGATGAGCCTAGTCAGAATGACCACCATAGAAGATGCATCCCAATTTTCCCTAAAGGTGGAAGAGAAGCTGAATAAAAGATTTGACAATAAGCAAAGGGTAAGAGGTCAAGGAGGAAGAATTGGTGGAAGACCCTATGGGGCACAAAATGAAGATTCAAAGAAAAGTGAAGAAGCTGACACCAGTCAAAATCAGAGAGGAGATAATACCTACCGTCCTCATGACCACAACAATGGAGAGCAAAGAGGAAGAGGAAGAGGAGGTTTCAAAGGAACCTATTTCTAATGTGGAGAACAAGGACATTGAGCATATGAGTGTCCACAACATCAATGAAGGACAAATAGAAGACCTGAAGGTAATGCACGAGTTGCACATGTCGATGAAGATGCGCAATTTGAGTGCTCTAAAGATGTTGAAAGGGGAGAAACCTTAGTTGTTAGAAGAACCTTGTTGAATGAGGAGAAAGAACCCAATCAGAGGAAGAGTTTATTCCACACAAGGTGTAAATGTGAAGGTAAGTGTTGTGATATTATTATTGACAGTGGAAGCACTAATAATCTTATTTCAGAGGAGATGGTTGACAAGTTGAAGTTGACAAGAAGAAAGCATCCACACCCATATCGAATTGCATGGTTACAGAAGGACCATAGAGCTTTGGTCAATGAGCAGTGTTTAGTGAACTTTAAGATTGGTGACTATCATGATGAGGTGCTGTGTAACATCATACCAATGGATGCATGTCATATCTTATTAGGGAGGCCATGGTAGTATGATAGGAGCGCTGTCCATGATGGCCGTGCAAACACATACTCCCTAACAAAGGATGGAGTTTGTCATAAGTTGAAGCCCTTGAAGGAGGTAGAAGAAAGGTATGTAGTACTGCCAGAATTTGCTTGGTAGATGGTAGAAAAGTTTTGGATGGTATGAAGCATGAGCGTCATTGCTTTGCATTGATTCCTAAAATTACTCAAGAGAAATGTGAAGATGTACCAGTAGAAGTTTGAGATATGTTGGAAGAATTTTAGGACATTATCTTTGATAACATACCAAAAGGTTTACCACCAGTGAGGAAGATAAGTCATCAAATGGATTTGATACCAGGAGCCAGTTTTCTGAATAAGGTAGCCCACAGAATGACCCCTGTAGAGAGTGAAGAGCTGAATAGACAAGTTCAGGAGCTGTTAAGGAAGGGAATGATAAGAGAGAGCCTAAGTGCATGTGCGGTACTTGCAATACTAGCACTGAAGAAAGATAGAGTGAAGAATGTGTATAGATTCTCGAGCCATCAACAAGATCACAATCAAGTACAGATTTCCATTACCCAGAATGGATGACACAATGGATTGTTTGAGTGGATCCAAGTACTTCATGAAGATTGATCTGAAGAGTGGGTATCACCAAATCTGAATTAGAGAAGGAGATGAATGGAAGGCAACCTTCAAGACAAAGGAGGGTTTGTATAAGTGGTTAGTCATGCCATTTGGGCTAACCAATGCACCGAGCACATTCATGCGGCTCATGAATGAGGTGTTGGAAGAATTTTTTGGAAGTTTTGTTATTGTTTATTTGGATGATATTTTGATTTTCAGTAAGACTTGGGATGAGCATCTGATGCATATTAGAAGAGTTTTAGAGAAGTCAACAGAGGAGAAGTTGTTGATTAATCTGAAGAAATGTAGCTTTACAAAGGAGTTGGTATACCTGGGATTTGTTGTCTCAGAGGAAGGTCTTAAGATGGACCTAGAAAAAGTAAGGGCTATTATTGAATAGCCTACACCAAGGAGTGTAACGGAGGTAAGATCTTTTCATGGTCTGGCAAGTTTTTACAGAAAGTTTATCAGGAATTTTAGTAGTATTTGTGTACCCCTAACTAAGACAATGAGAGGGGATAGCAAAGAGTTTAAATTGACTAAAGAAGCAGACAGAAGCTTTGATACATTGAAACAGAAAGTCACAGAGCAACCTATTTTGGCACTTCTAGATTTCAATAAGGTATTTCAGGTATAGTGTGATGCTAGTGGTAGTGCTATAGGAGCTGTTTTGAATCAAGAAGGTAAGCCCATTGCCTATTTTGGTGAGAAGCTTAACGATGCCAAGAAAAAGTATTCTGTTTATGATCATGAGTTTTATGCAATAGTTCAGGCTTAGAAGAAATGGAGACATTATTTGTTGCCAAAGGAGTTTGTTTTATATACTGATCATCATGCTTTACAGTATCTTAATAGTCAAGGAAAGTTGAACAAGAGGCACTTAAAATGTGTTCAGTTTTTGCAGAGCTATACTTTTGTTTTGAAGCACAAGAGTGGGAAGTCCAACAGAGTTGTAGATGCCTTGAGCAGAAGGAAAAATTTGTTGACAGAAATGAAGATAGAGGTTATTGGGTTTGATGAGCTCAAAAGTTTGTATCTAGAAGATCTAGATTTTGCAGAGGCCTGGAAGGCTTGTTTGGAACCTGTTACTTTAGATAGGACAAAATGGTTGGATTTCATAATCCAAGATGGAATGTTGTTTAGAGGAAGCCAGTTGTACATTCCAAGGAGTTCCATGAGAGAGAATCTGATTAAGGAGAAGCATAGTGGAGGATTGGCTGGACAACTTGGTCGAGATAAGACAATTGATATTGGTGAAAATTATTATTGGCCATAGTTGCAATAGGATGTGAGTAAATTTGTGCAGAGTTGCAGAGCATGTCAGATGGTGAAAGAAGCAAGTTAGAACATAGGTCTATATCAGCCACTACTTGTACCAGAGAAGCCATGGGATGATATTAATATGGATTTTGTTCTTGGTTTACCAAGGATAGAGAGAGGATATGATTCTATTTTTGTGGTGGTGGATAGATTCTTGAAGATGGCACATTTTATTCCTTGCAAGAAGACTAATGATGCTGTTCATACTGCTAAATTATTTTTCATGGAGGTGGTGAGATTACACAGTCTACCAAAGAGCATAGTTTCAGATCAAGATACCAAGTTTGTTGGTTATTTTTGGAGGACATTGTGGAAAAAGTTGAAGACAAATTTGAAGTTCAATTCTGCACACCATCCATAAACTGATGGAGAGACCGAAGTGGTGAATAGGAGTTTGGGTAACCTGCTACAATGTTTAGTAGGAGATAAGCCCAAGGGATGGGATTTGATTTTACCATAGGCAGAATTTTCTTACAACAATTCTGTTAATATGAGTACTGGTAAATCACCATTCTAGATTGTATATGGGAATAGTCTAAGAAATGATTTAGAGTTAAGGAATCTAGACAAAGGAGAAAAGATGAGTACCGAGGCTGTAGACTTTGCAGAAAACATGAAGAATTTGCATGAGGAGTTGAGAAAGCACATTAATAAGATGAATATTTAGTACAAGGCTAAGGCAGATCAGAAGAGGAGATATAAGGAATTCTAAGTAGGAGATGAAGTCATGGTTCACTTGAGAAAAGAAAGGTTCCCAATTGGAACATACAATAAGCTGAAAATGAAGAAATTTAGACCATGCAGAATTTTGAAGAAACATGATTTAGGAAATGCATATGAGGTAGAGCCGCCAAGTGGGATCAACATTTCCCCTATTTTCAACATTGCTAATTTATCAACATATCACGAAGGTGGAACAGAGGATGGACCAACAGAAGAACAGTGGAGTATTTCGGCATCTACTTCAACCGAGGAGATAGAAGAGATCTTGGATAGCCATGTGGGAAGAAGTACTCAGAATAGGAAATATGAAGAATATATGGTGAAATGGAAAGGAAGGCTTGTTGAAGATTCTTCTTGGTTGTCTAAGGCAGAGGTTGACCGTTTGGGTTTTCCTCACACAAACACATGAGACGTGATAGGGTCACTTCTCAAATTACCCCGGGTGTCTGATGCAGGAGCATCTAGTGGTGTAAGGGCAATCTTGCATCACCCAAAAAAAGATGTGTTTCAAAATTGTTGATGTTCCTTCCATTTCTTTTCAAAATTTGTGGTTCTGGTTCTATAATCACTTGAATAATGACGTAGAACTTTCAGTTTTTCCAAACTGCTAAAAATAGCAACCTACTATTTTTTGAGAGTTTGCATTTGGGCACGGAATTAAGTGAAAATTTACAGGAAGCTTCATAACTGAAAAATAAGGCCTTTGGCGAAGGAATCACGCAAAGATCATTTGCAAGCTGAAAGATGTTAAAGTTTTTGTTTCTTGAAAAATATTCAAACTTAGGTTTGAGGCACTAAACAGCCCCTTATAGGCCCAAAAATGGCTAGAACTAGCAGAGTAATATTTTAGTGCGTAGAGCACTCCGCGATCTTTCCAACGCATAAAACGGTTCATCAATCGGATACTCGGATCAAAAGTTATGGCTCCCGAAAGTTGACCTATTTTTGGAGGGAGATGCAAATTTTGAAATTAGGTTGTTGGCCGCCAAAAACACTATTAATAACCATTTTTGGGAACCCTGGGTGGTAGTAGAGTTAAGGGGGAAAGTGTAGAGTCAAGAATAGAAGGAAAATAGAAACCCTAGCTAATTTGGGGTTACAGAAAGGCTGATGTTTCTAGAGTCTCGTGATAGGAAGCTGTAATGTGTTGCATCCTATGGAAGGTTGATTCCTCTTATTGTATTTGAGCTTCTGTAATGTAATAAGTTGTCCAAATCAATAAAGAAAGTTCTATTTTCTATGTGTAATTTTTGTTGTTGTGTGTTTTATGATTTACCCCCTTCATCATGTATTAGCCGTAAAGAGTCGATATATATACAATTTAAAAAAAAAATTCAACTCAAGAAAATTTAATTATATACAATTTAAGAAGACAAATTTTGACAAAGGAAGGTTTATTTGGAGAAAAGAAGACTTATGTCAACAAAAAAAGGTTTGTTTCATATCATATTTTCTCTCTTTCACATCATATCAGTCTTTTATTACGATATATATTTAAAATAGAGGCATAATGTCTTTCCCCCCTCATGAGTAAATCAATATATATACTATCCTAGGCATCTAGAGAAAACTAGCTTTATGTATGTGCACAATCATGTTTTCCCTTGCACCTCTTCTCTTCTCTACTTTTCATTTATTTCTCATGTGTGGGTTCCATCCCTTTTTACAAATTATTATTTAACAAATGAAATCAATTACATCTAGTGTGATTTTATTTACATCATATCCTTGCATTTAAGGAATCATAGGTCTTCCCCTTTGTAATCTTATCCTTTCATTGCTATATACCTTTTCATCGGATCTATATATCATGTTTTCTCTCTTTCACATCATATAAGTCTTTTATTACAATATATTTAAATTAGAGGCATCATGATATGTACCAAATATGCTTATGATACAAAATTTGCTCATGATATGTTTGTAATTTCAATATTTTTTGACTTTGGCTTTAACAAATAAACAATTTATAATTTAGTGTTCTATTTATGCAATAATAACTACATGCATTCATTGAAAGCACACATGTGTGTACACTTGTATGCAAATGAATTCAAATTTGAGTGTAATTTGTGATGGGGAATTGAAGGACTAGATCGAGGAAGTATGATCGAACAAGAGAGAGGAAGAGAAATGTGGGTGAAGGAACATCTACTGAAGAACAACCCATGTAAAATATTGATGACTAAGGTGACGTACAGGTACAAGAACAAACTGAACCTAGTAATAGAGATTTGTTCTATGGTATGGAAAATCTGATGGAGATGGATGAGGATTCTATTTTCAATAAGGTTTCATCTAAAGATATGTTACCTGAAAGCACAATAAAATTACACTCTAAAAGAATATGGGATGAATTTTTTGAAAAAAAAAATCTCTAATTGGAAGAGCAAAGTTAGTTACAAAGTTATTTAGACGAAAATAAATGACCCCTTTTTTGGAGTTGTTAGGGGTTGATGATAGGAAATAGTCATTAGGTTCATTAAAAGAAACAATTGTTGAAAACTTGCAAGAAGCATTGAATTGTATTGATAGCAAGAGTTGAGCTAGTGATCAAATTGTTGCTTGTAGAGCATTGATGACTATAAATTCTAGTAAGAAATTATCACATAGAAAACAAGTTCAAGCAATTTCTAGATTACTAAATTTATCTACGAGAACTATTCAAATGTATATTGAAAAGAGAAATGAAATAGATGCAAAATTTGAGAAAAATTGGGTAAATATTTGTAGGGTTCCCCGAAACGATAGAATTTTAGAAGATGTAAAGAAACAGGTGGTTGAATATTGGACCAATCACTCTCGTGTTTCTTATAATAGAATGGATACTATACAAATAACATGTGAAGATGGTACAAAAATTTCTTGAATCCAAAACATTTTATAGATACAACACAAAGTAAACTTTTTGAAGAATTCAAACAAGAATTTTCAAATGTGAAGATTTCTCAAAGGATGTTTGAGACACTACGACCATCATTTGTACGTATAAATAAAGTACGTGAAACTTGTTGTTGTCAAAATAGTGTTGAATTGGGTCTACATCTACAATCATATAAAAAGTCTATGGTAGTAATTGATCAAAATATAGCCGTCCCTAGAAGCACAACACAATATGTGATGTCTCTTTTATGCAAAAATTAGAAGATTCAAATAAATTCAATGTTTAGTGTATAAGAAATATATGTAATGATTGTGGAAATTTGAAGAATCTTAAATTACAAGTTCACGACATTGAAATGCAAGTTATTTGGAAGAGATTTGAATATGAGACATACTTAACGATGTCAGGAGTCAAGGCTAGAAAAATTGTTCTCAAAGAGAGTGGATTGCCTTACAATGAATTTATGAATAAATTTCACAATATCATATATCCACATATCCAACATTGTCATGGTACAAGATGGAAAGATAAGTAATTTTGTAATTCAAAGAATTGTTTTCCACCAGGTTGTATTCTCTCTATTATAGATTTCTCTAAGAACTATGCATTTTATTCCTCAAACTGAGATTCAAAGTCAATATTATCATTCAGAGCAAGTTACAATCTTTGTGCAAGTTTGCTATAAACATTCTGAGTTTCAGGTAGATGGTATACAAAGTAGCAAAGATGATCAAATTATCATCAAAGAGGTTCACTTTTATATCAATGATGATATGAGTCATGATAGAAGTTATGTAGCTCATTGTATGAAAATATTTTTTGAAGACCTGAACCAGCGCAACATAAATCAAGAACAACACTGGATATGGTCCGATGGATGTGCTGGTAAGTATATTGTTTAGGGTTTAATTTTAAATTTTTATTTACTTTTAACTTTAAGACTTAAATTGTTTAATTACTTATTTAATATATTTATTATATGTAAAGTTTTTTGAAGCTAATTTTGTTTGAGTGTAATTATTTGTAACTTCATAGGACAATTAAGTCTGCAAAGGCTTTTTTTTGGTTAAGCCATCAACATGCTAGATGCAACACCAAATTCTTGTGGAATTTTTATGAGATTGGACATGGAAAAGGAGAGCACGATGGAGCAGAAGCATGTACTTCATCAACATGAACTTGCAGGTAGTTTGTGCCATATAAATATAGAATCTAGATATATTTTTAAAAAAATTAGATCTATATTTAAAAACTTTAATTTTAAATTCTTAAATAAACCTTGAAAGTAATAGGTGACAAATAAATTTCCAACATGTGTACTTGTAGGTAATTCCATACGAAATGGAAATGAAATTGTTGAATGGTGCAAAAATCATTTTTCTGCTCGTGACTCAACATACAACAAACGGTATTTTTGGGAAGTTACAGGTACATCTAGTCAAAATTTGTTAACTTTGAATTTCAAAGTGTGTACATACACATGATTTTTAATTGAATTTTCAAATTTAAATTTTTATATATAAATAAATCACTTGGATGTTTATATAATTTACACATATTCATCGATCAAATGCTATTAGTTGTCAAACAATTAATAGTATTAGAAGCATGCATCAAATCATGACAATGGGAGGTAGCAAGCCTTATGTAATTAATGTGAGAGAAAAATCATGTTTTTGTGTTGATTGCATCGACGATAGTCTAAATATTGTTCAATCTAAAAATATCAGAGATGGGTATGTTTCACAATGGAAAATGAAACAATTAGTATCAATGCCTCCTTTTGAAGACAATGATAATTTTGATGTCTACAATCCTCTATATTCAACTGATTATGAATGTGTATCTGATTTAGTTGTTACAGGTATGTATTTAATTGATTAACTTAAAATATATTTATATATTCTATGTACAAGTAAGTTTATATATAAATTTAAATTTATATATATTAAAAATATATATTTACAACTTTCCTAAACTCTACATGGTGTGTGTACAAGAGATATTTTTGTTGTTGTTGCACATCTTGACAATGTGAAAGGTGTAGATTACTATCTACTAAGATGTACACAATCAAAAAGAAAATTAGTGGAATCAATGATAGATGCTGATGGACAAGAGTATCCCATTGGATCAGTCGTTATTGAAGGCACATATTATCAACAAATAAATATAGATAGACATGGTATTGTATTTGTTGATTATATGCCACGACAAAAGGTTCTACATTATATTCACTTAGTTATAGCAACAAAAATAAATTTAGAAACTTTACCTAAAAAAGGATGTGCCAAACAAAAGTGGAGGTTGCCTACTGAAGATAATGAAAATATTTTAGAGATAATTAAAGATAGAGAGGATCCAGATTATATGTATTAGGAGCTTTAAGTTGGTTTATGGATATATGCACATACATATGACTGGATATATATGTATCTACTCAAACTTTTTATAGATCTATCTAGATATCTATATTGATTGGACATGTGACATGATTTAGAATGCTTTTTCAAAGGCCTCTAGTCATTTATTTTTGTCCAATTGAATATATATACTTTCAATACAAAACCTAGTGACTTTAGATTATATATTTTGCTTTTAAATTCCTTTTAAAAATCAATATCACTCATACCTAAATACTGACTAAACTTAAATCTAATCTTCATCTTCTACCACATTCTTAGCAATGTTGAAATAGTGTACAACTCATATACATTGCGATCCTTAGTGGAAGCTATCATTTGTAGCCAATCCCTGACATTATCCAAGTACTTGAATGTATCTAGGCATGTTGTAATTTATTTTCTTTCATTTAGAGTAACAACCATGATTTTATATGTATGGCATTTATAAGAGAATTGCAATAGCTAGAACTCTTTATAGTGTAAAAAATTAGTATCACTCATACCTAAATACTGACAAAACTTAAATCTAATATTCATCTTCTGCCTCATTCTCAGCAATGTTGAAATAGTGTAGCTCGTATACATTGTGATCCTTATTGGAAGCTATCACTTGCAACCAATCCCCGACATTATCCAAGTATTGGAATATATCTAGGCATGTTGTAATTTATTTTCTTTCATTTAGAGTAGCAACCATGATTTTCTATGTATAGCATTTATAAGAGAATTGTAGTAGCTAGAACTCTTTATAATTTAAAAAATTAGTATCACTCATACCTAAATACTGACAAAACTTAAATCTAATCTTCATCTTCTGCCTAATTCTTAGCAATGTTGAAATAGCATAGCTTGTATACATTGTGATCCTTATTGGAAGCTATCACTTGCAGCCAATCCCTGACATTATCCAAGTATTGTAATGTATCTAGGCATGTTGTAATTTATTTTCTTTCATTTAGAGTAGCAACCATGATTTTCTATGTATGGTATTTATAAGAGAATTGCAGCAGCTAGAACTCTTTATAGTTTAAAAAATTAGTATCACTCATACCTAAATACTGACAAAACTTAAATCTAATCTTCATCTTTTTCCTGATTCTTAGCAATGTTGAAATAACATAGCTCGTATACATTGTGATCCTTATTGGAAGCTATCAATCAAACCCAATGTTGGTTTCTAGCTTGTTGAGTTTTATGAGGTTATATGAAATGTGTTTATTTAAACTTTTGAAGGGTTGTATTGGATAATTATACATTATTGTCTTGATAAATTTGTTATATAGACTTGAACAATCTTGTCAATGAGCCCAAAACTCATTTAACTTTATGCTTATTTTTACTTGTGTTGACAACTTACATAGCTTGATAAATGTAAATCTTTGTATCTTATGAGAGCCAATACTAGTCTTCATCATATGTTTTTATGTTAAGATTGATAATAGTAATTTTCAACACCATAAAGTCTCCATTCATTATTGCCTTTTGTTTCTTGATTTGGTCTTAGATTATAGGTATATGTGTTACAATGTCATAGTCAAAATTTAGATGTCAAATCAAACTCAACCAATTCAACCCCTCCTAAAAGAATATGAAAATAAATTCAATCATGCGCAACTAATCTACCTACACCCACAAAGTCAAAGACGGTCACCAAGTACCCACATCAAAATACTTAAAACCCCCTTCCTTGCAACTACTAAATTTAATACTAAAATAGTAGAGGAAACACTATAACTTGAGGATGACTTGATGAAAACTGCATACTTAGAAAGGTAACATGTACTTTAGATATTTTATTTTCCTTGCTAATTTCATATTCAAATTTGGCAATTTTCTTGACTACAAATTTATATACAAAGGTGCAATAAATGTTGTGTGATCTTTTCTTCTAACTAAAGGACATTTTTCTTCTACCAGACATTCTTAGTACAAATTCCTTGGCTTATTTTTATGAATTATAATAAAAATTTGATTAAATTTAAAGTTAATATGTTATTTAAGTGAAATAGAGTAAGTTTCATCACTCAAATATAAATATGAATGTCTTGTAATGTTTGAAATGTTTATCACTATAAAATATGTGTCACGTAATACAAGCTCTCTAGGATGTATTTGATAACCACAACCAAAGAATCACTTTAGTCTTGAACATTTTTTTACATTTAGGCTTTTAATAATGATCAATTATGCAAACGGATTACAATTGATCTAGGATCCTTTTTATACATATAGTAGCAATAGTTGATTGGAGCACAAATCATTGTGCAAAGTATCACATAGTGTAGAGGTTGTTTGGACAAGAGAGGTTGGTGTAATATAGACTAGTGTTCTTTGATTTTGTGCAACAAAGAGCATAGAACTTAACAGTTAGTTCTTGTAGTTGTAATCTAGTTGAAAATTGTGTTATGTATATTATTTTATGAACCCTATAAAACTCACAAAACATTATTTAAAAATTTATAATGGTAAAATAGTTGTTATAAGGTCTAAGGGATTCACTTAATAAAACAATGGCATGGCATGTGCATTTGTAAGTTACTAATAAACACCCCTTATTTTATTTTTACCCCTTGATTTTATGTTTTGGTACCCACTTTTAATTCATTAGTATAATTGAATATCTCCCTATTTTCACTAGGTATCCTATATGCCTTTTTTTGTTACATTTTTATATTTCCTTATTATTTCTACCCTATCAACCAAGGGCACTACCCACACCTACATTTGACTCAAAACAAGTTTTGATTTCCATTCAATACATTATAGCCTTGACATAAAAAACCTAGAAGAGAGATGGCAAACATGTCACCCTATAGAATGCTTTGATTTAAAAGTACTCATAAATATATCTCAACCCCCAAACACTTGCCACACCAACTCTAACATTGAATCTTCCTAATAACAAATATGTCAATTACAATATGCATATTAATTTAAATTAGTGGAAGGTTTTATAGATACTAGATGATTCTTTTGGGTAGGGTCATGTCATTACCCAAAGGTGTCGAATAATTGGTTTTAGGAAACTTGTGTGGGATTGTATTGAACCCACATGGCCTCAAGGTATGACTATTGTTTCCTTTTTAATTGCATTATATTTGGGATTCAATTATCCACTTTCCTCCTAATATGGAATTGTTATATTGGGTCACATTTTGGTTATTTAAAAATCCAATACACATGCACATGATAAGGTATTGCTTTAGAGGTGAATCCCTTGTGTTATTAGAGAAGATAGTTGAAAATTATGCACACCAAGAGTTATTCCTAGTCATTGTAATGCATTTGAAAATTAATGTGTGTATTGTATTATGAACCTTATAGAATTCATAAAATACAAAAAAAAATATGATAGTGAAATAGTTGTTAGTAGTGAAGACCATTCATAGTTGTGTGCACTACATGCCTAACATATCATATAAATTGTTAAAAGTTTTATTTAAAAAATTCCTTGAAATGAAGCAATTCTAATGGCAAGCATAATTTTTAATTCAATGCCAATAGCTTTTTGGGTATTGTTAAACTTCATGAATTTTACCATGCTTCCAAATTCATTCATTTACTTTTATAAGTTAAAGCTCCATATTAAATGCAACTAACTTTAAGATTATTCATCATTGTAGTTATAATATAATGCTCCAAATTAGCATAATAAGTATATATTTACTATGATCCAAAACTCAAACTAAGCTATACTATATGTCATTTAATAAAAAAATAGTGAGCGAATAATTCATATCTTTGTATACTAAATTTAGCTATTATCACCCATTTGGAAAACATACACTTAATAAAGATTTCTATGTAATGACTCGTGCATAATTTAAGATAGATTGGTGAGAGTTGCTAAACCTATTAAATGAATACCTTGTTATTTCCACTTTGTAATAGTCATTTCCTTATTTTTGTAAAGGGATCAATGATAAAATATACTTATGTATATATTTGGGGTTAAGTTGATGAACTAAATTAGAATATCACTTTGGGAAGTATTTTTTTCACAGAATGACCTACTTAGGATTCTTGATTATGCATGTATTTATTTATTGTTAGAAATAGTAGGCTATAATAAAACATATTTATATAAATATAAAACCTTTGATTGTATGCACCTAAGAAAAATGTTAGTTGTATCAAAATGTTATTTTATAATATTGAAGGCAACTTTTATAAAATGTAGATGTTTTAGTATAATCATAAATTGAAATCATTGCATGCCAAAATAGAATAACATATTTCCCACCCATCCATCCTATTTGTATTGATGACACTATATTTAATTCTCAAATTTTGATAACTCAAACTTCTTGAAATCACAAAAATTGAGCATGTCATATGTACTTTATGTGATGTAGAAGAATAATATACAACTTGAATTATTTCCCTATTTAAGATATATTAATTTGAATTAAAACTATTTAAGTTAAAACTTGATTTTATCCAAATTAAGACCCATATATTCAAAGGAAAACATCCATACAGATCTATATTTAACTAAACATCTAAATGTGCATATATACATATCATATATATAAAGTCTAAATAACATAAAGTCTAACTGCAACATGTAAACACAACAACATAACATCAAGTCTAAATAACATAAAGTCTAACTGCAACATGTAAACGCAACAACGTAACATCAAGTATAACTATAATATAATATCATGAGAGTTCGGGCAAACATAGCAAAGAACACATGAATGCATCTAACTGTGCACAACATCATGACTCCCTCGTTCTCTTGGTGGAACAGACCTCACTCAACCTAGGACTAGAATAATGAGTTGAGCCCTGTATTGATCCTCGTCCCGAGCCCTATACTGATCCTCATTGCGAGCCATGTCCTGAATGATGCATGTCTAATCCCATCCATCTATGAACATCTAAGTGATGTGTAGATCCCTAAACATACAAATTATCTCTATTAAATTAAATTTAAATATATATTACAAAATATGGAATCTCAAGTACACATGTTCTAAAAATTTTAAATGTACAATTAAATACTAAATACCTTGCATCCAACCTCATCTGCATCCATTGTCTACTACACAGTGTCATGTCCTAGTACCTCTCTCATCAGTCCCTAATGTAAGATTGATTAAATAAGAGTCAACACGTGTATGATGCACAAGACTAAATTTTATAAAATTTAAAAATATTTAAAATGTATGTACCTCATCATCAGTAACTTGTGTAGCTACATGGATGACCCTCCCAATCCAACTAAGATTGGATGAATTGAGGGTCATTGCAATGTTTTCATCAAACAAAAGATCACGGAATGATCATGGTGCATAAGATGGCACAATACCAACATTAGGCTGTGATGGAGTCTATTGTGATGGAGTCTGCTGTGATAACACTGTGTGAGTCATATGTGTAACTCACTAATCACTGTGCTGACTAACAAATGTGGAGATAGCGTCGAGAGGGATGCCATACTTAGAACTAACAAACTAATATACATAAAGTAGATCCTATGCCAGACATGTACTCAATCTTCGTAAATCACTCTATCCAGAAGTCTGTGCCACATCACGTCATGAAACTATGTAAGCATGTATGTAAGGATCATAAATGGAAGAAGTTGAATCAACTGATCCTATGCTAGTGCATGGACGCAACATATATCTACCAACATGATTCGATGCCAAATGGTCAACGTCATTGGCAATAGAACCTAAACTCTCAAAAATACGTTGTCTCGATGATGTAACTGCCGCCTCAGCTGACCATCCTAGATCCAACCTTTTTAGATGTACAAAAAGGTTTAGACCCACTAATGCCCTCTTATTTTAAGGCATATTCTGATTAGGACATCAGAATTTCTCTAAAAACCTCCCATGACCCTGTCCCACATGTTTTGGTATAGATGTGAAATCAACATCAAGTTGTAAATGAGTAAAAGCAAATAGTTGTTTGCAAAAATACAAAAGCAACTCATCATTGTGTGGCCATCTATGATGTGCTGCTAACCACTTAGGATATATAAGTGGTGTAGCAATAACATCTGTACACCTGGTGACAAAATAGCCACAAACTATGTCATGTCCATGATAATGTGGAAACATACTATGCACCATATTCAATGAAACAAACCTATTAACTTCTGGTCATTTCACTATCCTAGTAATAGTGCTAGCAAGTGACACATAAAAATCCTCAATACTCAAATCATCATAGGGATTGTATGATTTGATTATGTCAATCATATGTGCAAACTCTACTCTAGTCCCCACCAACCTATCTCTATTATATAGGTTAGGTGTATTATGGATCGTTTGATCTAAATGTCTCAAATCATTATTGAGTCTATCGAGAATGGCAACATATAACTCACTCATACTTACACTATGTGCATCACCACTATTATGCTCACTATCATGGCCATCACTATGACGAGTTTCCATGTATGTGCAAATTTCTACATTTTAATAAACTTTACATACATTTAATTTATAATTTAATAACTTTATATGTGCATTCAATTTTTACATTTAAAATCTAAGAATTAAATACACATGAACAATCTACACATTTAAATTAACTTTACAAAAATATATAAACATTTAAAATTTAAAAATTAAATATACATTCAATCTAATATATCTATTTCAAATACATCTGCCCAAGTTCAGATTTTTAAACTAATAATGTAGTTAGATTGTTCACAGATCTTGAATAAAAATGTAAATTTTATTGAAATAAATACTAACAAGAAGAAATGGAAGGGTCTTGGAATTATTATGTTTTATACCTAAAGTCATGTTTTAGAAGGCTTTGAGCTAGAATATATGGGAAAGAGGTGTCAAATTCTACATTCCACTCGATCATTTTGATAGAGGCTCTTGAAACAAATTCAATGCACTTATTTAATTAATTCATGTTGGGAGGATAAAAGAGTCTAGTGTCTTCGTGGCAATTAATTTCTTTCATTTGCAAGAACAAAGTAAAGTTAGGAGTTGATTCTCTTTGTAATACGTAGCCCCTGGTCATCAATGAGTTTGGACCTAGGTGGCACTTCTAATAGTGCTAACCACCTAACTAATTTTAAATTGTAGTAAGAATTGACAAGTGTCAATCATCTGTGAGATGAGTGTTATCACTTTTCTATAAATAGAATATGCATACATTGTACAAAGGGTTGGAAAATATTTTGCAATGTGTTACAATGAGATGAAATTTGTAAATCATCATTTATTGTTTATTGTTGTACTCTAAACCTTTGTTTGTAGTTGGAAATGCTCTGGTAGACATGTATGCAAAATGTGGAAGCATAGACAAGGCATGTGAACTTTTTGACATAATGCCTCAAAGAGATGTCATCTCATGGAATGGAATGATTGTAGGCAGGGCTTAAATTTGACATTTGTATAGTTGTATTTAGGCATTTTTGTTGTAAAATACAATCAAAATTTAAAAAAGATTTTATCATATGAAAGGAAAGATTTTGGACAAGTTGTCAAAAATTATATAAGATTATGATGATATATATATTTAATTTTTATATAATTTACTTTTACTAGGGCATTTTATAGTATTTGAAGGGCACCATTGAATAGACAACTGTCATTAAAAAGTTGCTTGACAGGCAAGGTGAACTGTCACATTTAAGCCCTGATTGCAAGATATGCACAAAATGGATGTATTCAAAAGGCTTTATAAACTTTCAAGCAAGTGCAGTTGGTAGGTGTAAAGCCAAATTCCACAACCTTTGCCAGCATCCTTCCTACCTGTGCCAAAATGGGAGCAATGGAACAGGGTATGGACATCCATCAAGGCATAATGGAAGGGGGATTTTTGTCTGATATTATAGTGTCAACTACCCTGGTAGACATGTATGCAAAATGTGGAAGCATAGACATGGCACATGAACTATTTGATAGAATGCCTAAAAAAGATGTCATCTCATGGTATGTAATGATTGCAGGATATGCACAAAATGGATTTTACAACTTGCAGTGCAGTGTAATGTTGGAAAGGCTTTAGAAACTTTCAAGCAAATGCAATTGGCAGGTGTAAAGCCAAATTCCACAACCTTTCCCAGCATCCTTCCTGCATGTGCCAAAATGGGAGCATTGGAACAGGGTATGAACATCCATCAAAGAATAATGGAAGGGGGATTTTTGTCTGATATTATATTATCAACTGCCCTGGTAGACATGTATGCAAAATGTGGAAGCATAGACATGGCACATGAACTATTTGACAGAATGACTCAAAAAGATGTCATCTCATGGAATGCAATGATTGCAGGATATGTACAAAATAGATTTTTGCAAGGATGCTCTCAAAATCATTGAAATAATGCATTCTGGAACATATCCTGACATTGTAAGCTTTGCTTGTGTTCTATGTGCATGCAGCTATGCAGGTTTAGTTGATGAGGGTTGTACATATTTTAATCACATGAGTAACCCTTATTGTATTACACATACAATTAATCAGTATGTGTGCATGGTTGACCTTCTTACCTGTGTTGGCTATCTGTATGGAAAATGTGGAAGCATAGACACTTGGAAAGTTGCAAGTTTAGTGGATGAGCACTGCATGTATGCTTCAATCATATGAGTAACCCTTATTGCATTACACCTACAATTGATCAATATGTGTGCATGGTTGACATTCTTGCCTGCGTTGGCTATCTTGAGGACACCATAAACTTTATCATTAAGTTGTGTGGATGTTGCAAGCTCATTGATATAAATTATGGAATTTATAAGATATAAACTATGAGATAAATATTATGCATTCCCAGCATTCGTGATTAGGATTTATTCAAATCAATAGGTGGGTATTGTTTATTTATCCCAATGGTGCACGTGGGTGTTGAGGAACAGTACCTGGAGGTGGCAACATGCAATACAATGCAGTGTTGGCTGGTGGTGGTAGTACAGTCTAGCTATGGGTCACTGTCCATCATGGGCTCCAGGCGGAACACTCCAAAATTATATCAATCCGGGTGAAAATGACAATTTCACCTTTCTTTTTAATTTTTATTTTCTTTGGTTAGGCCCGAAATCTAACCAGGCGTAACCTTACCACCTGATAAGGTTCCTAGAGTACCCAGTGTTTAAACCCGGCTCTGATACCAAATGTAATGCCCCGTCATGCAACCCTATAGAGTGAGATTAAACTGTGCAATAAAATGCATAATTTTTTTTTAAACACAAGTAATTGCATTAATCACTAGATAAAGTAACAACTAGTTACATCAATTTAAACAATTAACCAACTAACATCTCTAGGGAACATAACTGGATTAAGAAAATTAAACATAGAACAATAACAAAATAGTTCATCAAAAGTGACCACTAGTGAAATCAGTTACATTAAGGAAACATACATTACTTCTTCAATAATGTTTACAACACAAGGATGAACATGATCCATCGTATCATAATTACAAGGCTACCTCATCAGTCTATATCAAATTACATTATGAGTAACATATATACACAAATCTGGATTCCACCGGTACCATGTAAGTCTTTAGATACAGAACTAGAACAGTTAGTTATAAAGCACAAACAATGAAGCCAAAGGACCAATGGATTAAGCTCTTCCACCCGACCATGTGGAACCCTGAGGTCCATCCCCCAAGCTAGGAGATAGCAATGAGGTTCCCTGATAAAACCAAGATCACAAGACCAACTTAAAGCAATACTACCTCAAGTTTGTCATTCAATCATGACTAATCAACAACAAACATCTAGAGGCAAGAGAACACAAGAAGAGGGGAAACTAGAATGTATAAGGAGGAGTGTCATCGCATGGTTCTTCATGGGTTACCCTGACTATCTCTCTCTAGATGCTAGCCCCCATCTATGGTTACCTTGACTATCTCTCTCTAGACGCCGACCCCATAGGTTAACACATGCGGAAGCTAGTACCCTCTCATCCACTGTTAGCCTAAACTAGCACTAGAGGTGTGGGAGAGGTAAACAATTATCTTTCTTAGTGTGAAAAACTACCCATTCCCCCTAGGTTAATTATTATCAAATTATCACTTGTTAACTACCTTCGATGGGTTACCCTGACTACCTCTTTGGGCGCTGGCCCCACATCAAAAGCCACTCCCCTTCTTGCACCTAGATACCCTACCAACCAAACAATGATAGAGACCTTGAACTCGCCTCGATAGTGCATGAAAAATCTCTCAACAACAATTACTTGAGAACATTTCTTTCATAACCTTAAAGTCTCATATCAATCAGAAAGTATCACAACATATTGCATAATTGAACCCTCAATACCTTTGGAGACCCACACAACTCAAGGTACAACCAAATAATGCAATCACATAAAACTTCAATTTGATATAACTATGACATTTGACGTATCACTAGAACCTATGTTACAGTAAGATAAAAGAAAGTATAATTTTACCACCTTTCTAACCATCCTCCACAATGTAAATAAATAAGGTTACAAGGCAAGATCAAAAGAACTTTTATTCCTTTTGATTAACTACACGCATGGAATAATAGACCATTTTATCTAATCTATCCATTTTACTTACTAAGAAACTAATCCATAAATTATAATGCCAAAACAACTAAAAGCATTCATAATTCTAATTATACCTTATTCTAAATAACTTGATTAAGCTTATAAAGGACATCTTAAATAAACTCATTAAACTATTAGTTAACTCAACATAGAAAATATATACAATGAAATCAAACTTTCAAAAGAATCTATCCTAGCCAACATAATAATAATAAGGTGTCATCTAACTAAACTAGAATGTTATCTATCTAGAACATCATTTATTTCTTATCAACTAACTTACTAATACTATACTTATAACATTAACCATTCAATTACCACTATTTCAAGGAGATAATAATAATACTAATAATGTTCCTCCTGCATACATTTAAACTTCTAGCTCCTACATACATGTTTCTATCAACCGTGGGAATACATTAATAAGTTTTAATAATATAACTAACTAAATTATCGACCCAACATATATCAATTACCACCCGACTAGTGAATTCTAAAAAGGAACCCCAACTACCATCAAACATCTTTAGAGGGATGCAGCCCACAACATTCAGCTTCAAGGAGAATAAAGAATGATGCTAATTTTGTGTTAAGGAAAGTGATTTAGAAATAAGAGTAAGAGAGGTAGGTACGATCCAGACATAACGTGATTTGCTGGTATCAAGTTTTCTTATAAGATTCTAGCTGGACCATCAATATGGTGATGCCCAAACATGGAAGAGTTAAGCATTGATTTAAGAGTTATCTCAAGGAAGCAATCATAAGCATTTATCAATAGCAACTCTAGACTAGGCAACCAAAATTTAGATGATGCGAATAGGATGAAGCCGCAGGAGGCAATTTAATAGGCCTAGCGGTAGGTAGAGTCAATGGATAACATGTCTCTTTTGTTTTCTTCATAGGGTGAATGGTTGACAATGCAGAAATTGCAAGTCGTTTGATGAGTAGAACATTTATAATGTACACAGACGATGATGCTGGAGTGCCGTGGAAAAAAACATATATGGAAAATTGCAATGACAAAGAAAATGCCCGACAGTAAGTCTTTCATAATATGATCATTGGAATGTAATGATTTCTGAGTATGGGCAAGAATGAATTATCTATAAGAGTTCTAGAGATAATCAAGTACATGCTTTTGGTAGGTTTAAAACCCATCCATAGCCTTAATCGGTAGCCTGGTCATAGGTACACAAATGAAATAAGTAACACAGGGTAAACATAAAGCAAGACGCTTGCATCGGATACAGTAGGTCAAAGCCTAGAAGGCATGCATGCAAAGTTGAATTTATATACAGAGTACAAGAGCTGTTAATAATATGCCTTAGAGGAGTGTATTCTTATGGATACAAAATGGGCTTCAAGATGTATGATTAACATAAATGACTAATGCAAGTGTCCCCTGAGCTCTAAATGTTTACAACCATGCAGATTTAGAGGATAATATCTAAAAGAGATTTCCTATTGTATTATATCTTAATTGATCTTAATGTGGTAAAGATGTCCTCCTTGGTAGTGCGGAATATCTAGAGGTAACTCAATATCTTATTACCAAAATACCATTTAAGCCTATGATAGTTATTTTAAAAGAGTGCATAGGAGGATAAGGATTTTACGGAGACTGCAGAAGGAATGAAGTTTTGTTTTGCAGAGAATGCCATGGTAATCAATTTAGCACATCATGAAGAATAATAAGGGTTACGAGATCCAAAAGTTATGATTACAGGGGTGTTCCTCTATGGAGAAATTTGAGAGCTCTCAAGAGTAATCAACTCAAGGTCACATTCAGCGGAACTCAAACAGGGCAAAGACATGGTCACAATAGCTCCTAGCATTCAAAACCTTCAACCTAGACAACAAGTAAAATAAAGAGAAAGATTTCACATTTGAGGATATAGATATGTCAAGAACATACCCAGGAATTATCTTCCAGCTTCCGAATCCTCTTCCAGTTTCCACTTCTTTTCTGCAATTTATTCTTTTTCCCCCAATCTTCTCTGTAACCCTTCCCAAAACTTTTCCCCCCTACAAATATTCTTCCCAATCTCCAAAAATAGACAAAAACAATAAATTCCCATATCCCCCAATCTTCTCTTTTACTGACATCCACTATCCAAAATTTAAATGCATTTCTTCCACCACTGCCTGAAATATTTTCAAATCTAAAAATTATTCCTGACATTACTCCCTCAGAACAATTAATGATAATATCAAAATAATATCTTCCAACCAAAAATTAACCAATTACTAAAGTGTTAAATATTAAAAACTTATTCATACTATCAATATTATTATTAACTATTAAATCACTAATTCGATTTCAACTAACACCTATTATATAATCTTCTCAGTTTCTTCATCAATCAATTAACTAATATTAATGTATTTAGACTTATTATTATTATTATTATTATTAGTAAATATTCTACAATACATATTAACTAAAAAATCAACATCGACACTATTACAAAAAGATTCCTGACTCTATAGAATTAACCATAAGACAACAATAACAATTCAAACAATTAATGACAACCACATACCGAAGGGTGACCAATACCCGGGGACAAGTACCAATTGATCAACAACTATGCTAATGACTTGAAATATATGGATGATGACAACTAAAGACATTGGACGACAGAGGGAACCCCATGTTATCTCCCATCCACATTATCCATTGGTGTAAAGGCATGCTCAGACCTACTAAATCAGGTGGAGTTGATGTCTGGTACCTCCAACCTGCATCAAAATGAGGTGTTGTATACGAGCATATACATATATAAGCAAACACACTGTGATAGGGGGTCGCAACGTAGTAGGGTGCTCATAATGAGTAGTACTACACTGTCCCTTCACCGAAAGCATGACATCTAACATGTACATCTCTAACTAACAATTAGGTATCATGACATCAAACAATCACATAAAGCATGATAACTCTACTCTACATCATCATCTAACCATTAACTGATCATATCAAGAACACATCATACACTATTCATAACATCAACAATGTCATCATAACGATCATAACTAAATATCCACAACTATATCAATAATCCATAATCCATGATTAGCATAACTAAGCATAAATAAGAAATATATCATCCACATCTCTCAAAAATGTCTAAATGTAATTGAAATACTATCAACTATCAGAAAGCCAAAATGAGGGGCACTACAACAAAACTTAAATCATATGAATGTCATCATTACAGAATGTAGCTAGAGCAACAAAGAAATGAATCATTGTCTTTTCTCATATTGATTTCATTAAGTATTACTTTTGCAAAACAAAAAGAGTAAATGAAATAAGAGTTTGAGCTCATGAAAGTTATATTTGCATGTCTAGAGTGGAAGAGTAGGATAGCTTTATTGTCTTCTAAACAAAGAATAAAAAAACATGTTCATATTATCAAGATCTACTTGGGAATGGTATTGTTACAAAATCCTTATTATATTTCAGAAGGAAAAGCATCTACAGAATCAGATACATCAAGGGCCACAACCCAGTATGCCAAAAGGAGGAGCTTTGTTTTTGTATTTTCAGGGAACAAAGAGTAGTGTATTTTGGTATAGAGAATGACTAAAGTAAACCTAGTTTAGGTTCAAGAAGATTGCAGTCAATAAATACATTTTATTTATAAAATATCAAACCCTTATCATAGTATATGTGGAGTTTTAGATACAGTAGCAAGATGATGAGTTTTGAACCCTAGGGTTTATTCTTGTGAACTAAAAATGAAAGAAACCTAGTACAATGCCATTACAACCAAGACCTATGATAGAGTAAGTTTTTCTTAATATCAAATAAAATCCATTTGGGGTTTCAAGCTAGAACTATAGGTACAGAAGAAATAAAAACTTTCGAGCTCATATAAAATGATAAATATGTTCAGAAGTGTCATAGAGGTTGTGGCCTATGTAAAGAAAGAAGCTTTGTTCTTATAATAATTTAAATCCATCTAGGTTCCAAAAGAAAGCTGGAGAAAATGAGGAGACATGCAAGTCGATGAGCTCACCTTCACTTTTGAGAGGAGACATATCCATAGAGCCGTGGGTTTTTCTATTGGAAACAAGGTAGATAACTGAGAGGGGGGTGAATCAGTTATCTTAAATATTTTAACTTTTTGTTCTTCTTTAACAATTAGTGCAACATCAAAACATATAAGTATACATATCCATGAGAGCAGAAATAAAATCAACACACATAACACAATGATTTTGATGTGGAAAACCCTGTTAAGGGAAAAAACCACGGGGTGACTAACCTAAGATTGTATTATCTATTAAAAGAATAAGAAATACAAATGGCACTTGCTAATTAGGGCTCACTACCTGAGCACACTACTCACAAGAGGCACACTGCCTACAAGAGACTCACTATCTACAAGGATATAGAAGGTAACTAGATGTTTGAATTGAAAAGAGGCATCCACATATGCTAAGGTTTAGTTCTAGTTAGGCTCAATACTGATCTACTGCACTTCATACTTCCTCTGTTTTAGTGCTACTATTCTGTCACATACCAAACCTGTATTGCTGCTTCCACACTTCTCTCTACTTTTTGTCGCACACTATTCCATACACTCCTGCTTCATACCGAAATCCATCTGGTATATATATCCGCACCAAGGATTTCAACATCTTTCTAGTCGGCAACTGAAATACTCAAGATATTTACTAAACATTGGTCTATCGGCTGAATCCATGCTTACCATGTGATGCATACCAAAAATATAGACATAGAAGTCATAATCATGTCAGCCAACCATGAATGATCCCTCAAGAAGCTTGATCACCATCAATTTCTCATCCGGATTAAGGCCTAATGCTCTGTTGGTTAGTTCTTTCTCAGTCTACTCTACCTGTCAAGAACCCAACAATTAGATGCTCATATCTTTTCACTCTTTCATCACCACAAGCTCAATCTCTAGAATATAGCAGTTATGGTACTTCTCTTGACTTCCCCAAGTCTATACTTATCTAAGATACATCCTCTGAGAGATCCAAACCTGATTGTTAGACCTTGCTGCATGCTCTATTCTTGCTCACTAGATCAAAACACTCTTCAATTTGACTTCCGGTAGAGACATACTATGTGCTACAGATGTGTGGGATAAACTTTATTGCCATCAATGACAACAATCATGAAGCCACACAGTGTCTCTTGCCAACATTTTCCACTTTGTTTTGCCTTCAATTTTGCCCTCGAATGAGCTTAGGAATAGATCATTCATGGTGGCTTAGAACAAAGATCAAGACTATATCAACACAAAGAAACAGAGATAAAAAACAAAATGCATAAGATGTAGCCATAGTTGCAGCTACGAAAGCTGCTAATCTTCAGAAAATAGAGGAAAATGATAAACATATGTGTGATAGAGGAGACTTACTTTTTTTTCTGTGAAGATTCATCAAAAATATCTCAGAGACAGCAGAGGAGTCGAGGGTTTGCCTCAGACCCTAACTACCATGGCAGCAACAGAGCTTTGTTTCGAAAAGTTGCAAGTGTGGAATGAGCCTAAGAAACTAGGATTGGGGTTGTTTTGTGGTTAGGGTTTTCATAAAGCCCTAGGTTGATGGTGATTTTGTCACATCGATTTAATTTTTATAAAAGCTTCACTAATACCCATCGTGGTATTATAATTCACCTTGTTTTTGCCTAGTCTTCATAACTTAGAGCATCACATGCCTTAGGTCCCTTTTTACATATTCATTACCTAGGATTGTGCCTTAAAGACTATTAGTCTCTTTGAAGATAAACTTGTATGTCCATATGCCTTAGGCTCCTTTTCCCTTTTTGCTTTAGAGCTCTCATTTACATTTAAAGGTTAAAACATATAGGTCCATATCCCCTTAGATATTTTTTTAGATCATTTGGAGGATCAGCCTTATAGGTTTTTTATTTTTGCAAAACCATGTAGTATGTGTTGTGATGTTCACAACACGCCCCATTTTGCTCCTTAGCAAAATGAGGACCCCTGCTGTCGCTTTGCTTTTTGTTTCTGCTTGTGTTTGTTCTGTCTGGTGGTAAAGGGAAAAGAGAGTCAAATTTGCAAACCTTGTTAAAAATATGAAAAATGCATTTGCAGTACCATTGCATAATATGGTTGGATTCCTTGCGAAAAATGAGCCAGGGTTGTTTTTTCAACCATCTTAAAATTCATCCTATTTTGCAAGTTATGATCACTTAGGTAAAATGTACTATCAGGTTTTGCATGATAAACAGTCAGTTGTTTGCCTTTTTTGTGGGCATTCGTTTTAAATTTCAAAAAAATTCATACTTAGTGGTTCTAGGTCATGGGCAATTTTGTCTGGGTTCCACTCTGTATGTTGCATTTGATTGTTTCGCAGGGAGTGCATCAAACACTGTGGTCACCATTATTTATTCATTAGAATTGTTTTTTCACAGGTTTGAACCTGCGTATTGAACCTCTTTTTTTTGGTTCAATGGTTCAATAGTTCGAAAGCTTCGGTGAGACTGTGGCCGATGTGAGGTATCGGCATAACATTTGCTATCAGGGCTGTGCATTAGGCTTTCGTCGATAAAACGAAGACATACCGATGGCCTTTTGCCATCGGTGTAACAAATGCGATCGGCAGTGTTAGAAATTGTCACCCCGAGGGGGTATCTCTCGCCGATGATATTGTCATCAGCATAGCTTACAACGTCGGCCAAGTGTTTTTTGCCTTCACTGATGTAAGAGTCTCATGCCGATGGCGAACAACGAGGGCGATATCGGCAACACTCTCGCCGATAAAGGTATCGGCCAAGGTAAGGCCATCGGCGGAGGGAAATCATGAGGCGCCGATGGGCGATCTCTCGCCGATGGCAATCAATGAAGGGGTCGTCGGCAGAAGTCAGGCTGACGAAAGAGCATCAGCCAAGGTATGGGCATCGGCGGAAAAGATTTGGAGTTCGCCAATGGCGAATCGCATGCCGATGGGAAGGAAATATAAACAACTAAGGGCTGTATCGGCATAACTCTCGCCGATGGAGGATAAACAAAGCAAGAGGCCATCGGCCAAATAGCGATCATCGGCTAGGCAATTTTTGGACATGCCGATGGCGATAGTCACGCCGATGGGCGGGAATGTACATAGCGGTAGAATTTTAAACAGTTTTTTTGGCGCCCGTAGCATTTTTTTTTGGTCAGCGATAGTTGACCCGATGGATTTTGAACAGTCTGTGTACATTTTGAACGCAGTTTCTGCTAATTTTGGGACCCGATTTCCACAATTTTGCATAGTCACCATGATCTAAACGATTATTTTAAGTTTCTTGCTGCTCATTCGATAAACTTGATACTTATTGCTTGTCTTGTCTTGCAGGCTTGCAGTTGAGGAAGCAGCTGGAACTTGATCACAGTGACCTCATATGGGAAGGAAATCCAATCTCAGGAGCAGAAGGCTAAGGATGAAGTGCGAGGAAGTCAAGGCCATTCAAGTGAAGAACAAGGTTGCAGCTGAGAGTATTACTACAACAGACAAACAGAAGTTATTGCTGAGCTGCCAGAACTTCTTAGAGGGGGCAATATTTCGCCCAGATTTGACACTGCTCAGAGATATTTTGGAAGATCTGGTTCATCTGTATTTATTGCTTGAACCAAGGGTTTGAACCAGGGGTTTAGTTAGATTTTTTGCTGTAGTGAGGACAATCAGAATGTCTTTATATTGTGCCTCTCTACACTGTAATACTTTACAACAGTGGCTATAACAGGGATTTTTAGGAGCATACAGCAAGTTAGCTTAGTTTAGAAGTAGAAGAAGGAGGTCGCCTGTTTGTCTACAGTAAGGTGCACGTGGAATGTCTGGCTGCCTTATTGTATCTGTAAAGCTTGTAAGTTCTCTGTAGTATGATCAATGAAACTAAGAGTCATTCCTACATTGTAAATCATGTATGACTATTCGTTTCTAATACAATAGAATCTGGAGTTCTGTATCTATCTTCTGAGTGTTCTCCTGCTCTTCTTTGTGTTTTGAAATATTTTCTTTGAGAGCTTGCAATTTTAAATGTATGTTTGTGAAAATGCTCAGAACTTGCATTTAAGGTTTTTACTGTGGATTTGATCAAATTACTGTGGTATTTACATAGTGCATAACAGAAACAATTAGATCCTTCGGTAGAGTGAATGAGGTATAGATTAGATCTTTCTAACTTTTCCCAACCCATCTGAAATATTTAGCTAAGACATAAAAATCTGAAGGAAATTGTCTCAAATTTGAAGAAGCATGCATAACAGAGTTTAAGGTAGACAGTTTTCATAAATGTATAAAGAAGAATAATTCAAGAGAAATCATCTAGAACTTGCAATACAGTAACACTTTTATGTAAAGGAATGAAAAGTATTGACATATCTCATGATCTTTTTGCATAATCTTACTCCAGTAAACCACAAAGAAACTCTAAACTACGTAAGGCCCTTTGAACATTACAGCTTCACATTGACCAACTGAACTTGACCAACCGAACCATTGTAGACTTGGGATTAGTCAAATCTCAAATGATTCCTTCTTATCTTTCAAGTATAGTTTCAGTTCATTATATGTGAATTTTAATTTATTGTTATGATTGCATCAAAACAATCATCAACAGTTTTCTGACGTTAGGAAGAAGGTTGTCTATTGCAATCATCAACAGTTTTTCTGGCACTAGAAGGAGGGCCTTCCTGAGTTAGGTTTCATTTCAAACTGGCTAACGACAGTAATAGAGTGACTAGGTCTAGATCTAGTTCAGGAGATATATTTGTGCAACTACCTGATACAGGGTGAAGTAAAAACCCTTTAATTTGGAATCCAAAGATATCGCAAGCGGGAAGTTCATCTAGAACACCTCCTGGGTCACCTTTTAACATCTGTAGTATTGTGAGTCCTGACAGATCACTGTTCAAATCTTTAAATCTTGGTTCAGGCACTCCTGGAGGTCTCAATCCTCCTGTAAATCCTAATCCACCAATCAATCCAGGTATTCCTGCAAGTTCAAGTCAAGCTCAAACACCTGCAATGGCTTATTTCGATGTCAATTCTCCCATACTCTTCAATGATTATCATGAGATGCCCAAAAATTTGGAAAAGATATGTCCCAAATACCAGTTGCATCAGGACCCAGAAGATCATATTAGAATATTTAAGGAAGCATGTTTTAGGGCTATGTTAGAGCACGAGGATGTTGTGTGTAGATTGTTTCCTTACACCTTTAATGAGCAGGCCTCTAGCTGGTACGTAAACTTACCCAATGGTTACATTTCTTCCTGGTCACTTATGGAAGAAGCATTTCTGTCAAGATTTAGAGGACCCATTGACCCTTGCGCTTTGTATCATAAATTGGCTGCTATAAAACGAGGTGAGGGAGAGCTAATTGATAATTTCAATGACAGATTTCAAAAGGCCTATTCTAGGCTGGTAACCCCTTATACCATAGATGATGCTCCCTTGTTGGCTATGTACTATGCTGCCTTGGATCCTTTAACTGCCATGTTTGTCAAAAGAAAACCTGACATATATTCAATATCCAAAGCCTATAAAGAGGCAGCCTCAGTGAACCAAGAAATGAGGCATACAACTTATAGTCCATTTGTCAATGGAGGAAATTTTGGGGTGCAGAATCAGGCACACCCATGGAATGGAGTCATTGTGCAGCACGCTCCACTAGTAAATCCGGTTCCTTCTTACACACCTATGTATAATCCTACTCCAATCCAAGCTATAACTCCTTACACGGCTAGTACTTCCAATAACAGTCAAAATAATGGTCAGCCTTTCTTCCAACTTCCTAGGGATGTAACTGTGGCAAAAGCACAAGAGGATAGGGAAGAAATCAAAGAAATTACTGCACATTTGAAAAGATTAACAACCGAGGTGACACAGCTAAGAAATGAGAACCTCTATGGAAGAAGCAACCAAAACTACAATCCACATCAAAATCACAACCAAGGCCAAAATCAGAATTATAGTCTCAATCAAAATCAGCAGTACAATCAGAACCAAAACTACAATCAGCATCAAGGCCCCAGTCAGGGGCAACCAATGCAAAATAGGGGGCCAGTGATAGATAATAGGACCTGGGGCAATAATAACAGAAATCAGAATCAACCTAGGCCACCCAAGACATGGAACACTGGGCCCAACAACAGTACTCTGGCTTCTCCTTTTGAGAATACAGATAATCATGGTGCAAAACAAACAACTAGCATACAAATGGCCAGTACAGCACCCAAAAATTGGTGCAGATTTCACAATACCAATGCCCATGCTGAGCACGACTGTCCATAGTTCCACTTGGCAGCTAGTATTTTCAACATAGATGTCCAGCTTCCTACCTCTAAATTTCTCATTCCTAAGGGTAATGAGGTAGTACCCTCAGAATATGACACAGCATTAGTCTTAGAAACGTTTACCTTTGCAACTGCAGAAGAGAAAGAAGATGAATTACTAGAGGATGAACCATGCTGTTGTGAAAGTCTTTATCCTGAATCAGCCTTTGTGTTAAATGCTTTTTAGTTTCCTTTTGAATTTGAAAATGAGATATTAAATGAAATAGAAGAGGTGCAGGCCTTTCAACAGACAAATAAAAGCCACCCCTACAATTTGAGGAACAACCCTAGGCCGGGAGGACCTTTCACCACTTCCACTCCTCCGAATAACATCAATACACCCCCAGATCAGAATGCTAGCAACAATCCTGCCATACTTAAAGCTAGTCAGCACACAAATAATGGAACAACAGTGCAAAAGGATCAAATAAGTAAGACAGAAGCAATAGAGACAACAAGATTAATGAATTACTTATCAGAGGAAATAAAGAAAATTAAGGTCAGTATACCTCTAAATGAATTATTGAAGACCCCAGGGATCAGAAATGCTTTTTTAAAATCCCTGGATACATCCATAACAAACAAGGTGTCTGCTGATATAACTATTCCTAATAGTGTTTCACCACCTAAGGAGAAAAGTAAGAAAGTTGAGCAGCCTTCCAATACAAATGTAGTAATACATGCGGATAAGAGGGATACTCACCCTTTCTTGTTAACTGTTAGGTTGTGTGGGAAGAATATACACAATTGCATGGTAGATTCTGGTGCTTTAGCCAACGTAATGCCCTTAGGAATATGTAAAACTCTCGGGCTGACTCCCACCAAATCTGCCAAGGTTATCATGCAATTAGATAAGACCGAGGTTAGCGTGATAGGAGAACTCATGAACATTCAAGTGCAATTAGCTTCAGACCCTAGGGTAAGCCAAATCATTGACATTCAAGTAGTGGATATACCCGTAAATTATGGAATGTTGCTAAGTAGGGATTGGTCCAAGACATTAAACGGATATATGGCTACTGACTTTTCACACATGTGGTTACCTTGGAGAGGCATCCCAAACCAGATCAGAATAGAGGCAGAGCCCAGAATGAAACATATGATAACAGAGTATAATCGAATTAATGAAATATTATATGCTGCTGTTGAACCAGGTGTCTATAGAATTACCAACAATGGGATGCAGATTGAAGAGATTATGATGTTAAACATTAGAAAGAAGTGTGTCAGCAATAGAACGGCACTATTCATTAAGTCTGACGGAAATTCTTCAGATGAAGAAAACAATGCAATAGACAAATTTGGTCATGCCATTAGACGAGAGGTGGAAGAGTGCGTTACACACAATCTCCCAGTCCAATGTAAGTTATATAAAAATAGGTGTAGAGTCCATGATAGGCAACATTCTGAGGAGAATTGTGAAATATGCAAAGACATCATTGAATATGAATACAAAAAGTGCATAGGGAGGGTAGAGTCACAAGAGGAAAATGAGAATCCTGATCCAACACAGAGATATGTTCAGGATAATATAGATGCCTTGATTCCAGATTTAGGAAAAGAAATAGAGGACAAGGGTAGTTATCTTTCTAAGTTGCAAACTAAAAACACACATATGCAAGATAACCAAACGGAAAAACCCATGAATAAACAAGACAACACCCCACAGGCAATAAAAGGGACAAAATATGCCAAGGTAAAAGATCAGAAAAGTAAAGATGGCATGTGGACGTTAAAATGTGATGGGTCCAAATCAAAACAGGGCGCAGGTGCGGGTATTGAACTCATCGATCCTCAAGGTAAATCACATTTGGCAGCATATAGATTACAATTTTCCTGCACTAACAATATTGCTGAATATGAGGCCCTAATTTTAGGACTTGTCATGGCCATCAAGAAAGGGGTAAAAACCATCAGAGTATTTTTAGACTCTGAATTGGTAGTCAGACAAGTGAGGAAACTATATGCCTGCAATTATAAGAAAATGATTAGTTACAGACATAGAGTATGGGGTTTAATGGATTCGTTTGATGCTTTTAATATAGAGCACATTCCTAGAGAGCTGAACCACAGGCCAGATGCGTTAGCAGTTGCTGCTAGTACATTAGAACCATTGACACTATCAGGATTAAGACAATTTGCTGTTGAGCTAGTTAACGTGCCCAGTATACCAGACAACATTACACACTTTCAGGTATTTGGAGGGGATCAACAAATTATTAATTTTCTGACTTGTAATGAGGCATTTGAGGCCTAAATCATTGATGAACAAGAAAGGCCTGAAGTAACATGGGACGAAGAAGATATGATCAACTTAAAGAGCAACTTCTTACCAAAAGGAGTAATTGAATTAGAACACATCTTTGACTTCGACGGAGTAATAAGACAGAAAGACTTACCCAAAACAGAAGGGGGTAGGTGTGATTTACATAACTTAGGGACTGAGCTAAATCCACAAAGTGTACTAATTGGGAAAGCTTGCTCTGAGAAAATTAGAAAAGAGGTTCTGGACGTTCTGAAAGAATATAAACATGTCATAGCATGGACTTATGAAGACTTGAAAACATTTGATGAGTCCATCATAACTCACGTAATACCTTTAAGAAAAGAAGTCAAACCATTCAGGCAGAAACAGAGGCCTGTAAATGCCATTCTAGAGCCTTTAATCTTTGAGGAAGTTAAAAAGTTACTGTCCGCTGGAATAATTTTCCCAGTCAGACATTCTGTCTGGGTAGCTAACTTAGTACCAGTGAGGAAGAAAAACAGAGACATCAGGTTGTGCGTAGACTTTAGAAATTTAAACAAGGCATCTGAAAAGGATAATTATCCTTTGCCCCTAATAGACGAAGTACTGCAAGCAGTAAATGGCACAAAGATGATGTCTTTTTTAGATGGTTTTTCAGGTTATAATCAGGTCTTAATTGATAGAGAAGATAGACTAAAAACCACCTTCACTTGCAAATGGGGAAATTATGCGTATAGAAGAATGCCTTTTGGTCTGATCAATGCAGGTGCCACTTTTCAGAGGGCCATGGACGTTGCATTCCGTGGATTATCAGGTAAATGCATTGTTGTGTATATGGATGATTTAACTGTGTATTCCAAGGATGCATCCACCCACGCTGAAGACCTCAGAAAAGTGCTCAAGTGATGTGAAAGGTATGGGATTTCCCTTAATCCTAAGAAATGTATATTTGGCGTAACTGAAGGTAAATTATTAGGCCATGTCATTTCTGAAAATGGAATTTCAATTGATCCAGATAGAATAGAATCCATAAAAAATTTGCAAATACCAAACAGTAGGAAAGAGTTGAAATCATTTTTTGGTAAAATTAACTTTGTTCGGAAGTTTATAACAGGTTTTGCAGAGATCGTGCAGCCGTTGAATGCCATGTTGAAGAAAGATGCAAGATGGAATGGACGCCAGTGGCCAAAGCTGCATTTGAAGATATCAAGGAGGCAATTTCTGATGCCCCTGTATTGGCAAGTCCAGACTACACAAGCCCGTTTTACATCTACTCCTTTGCATCTTCTCATTCTGTTGCGGCTGCCTTGACACAGAAAGGTGAAAAATAATGAAGAGAGGCCCATAGCATTTATGAGTGCACCTCTGAAGGATGCACAGCTGAGATATCTAGATATCGAAAGACAGGCATTCGCATTAGTGAAGGCTGTGAAAAAATTTAGACACTACATTCTGCGCAGCCAGATCAAAGCCATAGTACCAGACGCAGCAGTAAAAATGTTGCTGATGCAAAATGAGCCTGGAGAAAAAAGAGCCAAATGGATCACCACACTGCAAGAATTCGACATGGAGATCATTCCCACAAAGGTGGTCAGAGGGCAGGCGTTGGTGCAGACAATAGCAAACATGGATCCAAATCTGATAAAACAACAATATGTATTGAATTCCCAAGACGCATCAGGCTGGTACGATGATTTAAGCACCTTCCTGATAGCTAGAAAGTACCCAAGCAAGATGAAGGCTTCTCAGAGGAGTGCTTTGAAGATTAAAGTACAAAATTATATGGTGCAAGGAGGTCTTCTATTCAGGAAGAACCATGATGGAATTTATCTGAGATGCATAAACAGAACTGAAGCTGATAGAGTGTTGACAGAACTACATGACAAGTACGGAACTGGCCATGGTTCCCATTTAGCTACAACACACAAAATACTGAGGGTGGGCTATTACTGGCCCACTATGTTCAAAGATACTAAGAGTCACATCAGAAGTTGCCACACCTGTCAGACCGCAGCAGACAAAGGGAGAAATCCGGCCAATCCACTGCAACCTGTGATCGAATCCAGACCGTTTGCACAGTGGGGCTTGGATTTTATTGGAGTCATCAATCCCCCATCTTCTGCAGGACACAAATTTATATTGACGGTAACAGACTATTGTACAAGGTGGACTGAGGCCACCTGCTGCAAATTTTCCACAACTGAGGTAGTTATCAAGTTCCTTGAAGAAAACATTATCACCAGGTTTGGAACGCCCTATTCATTGGTATGTGATAACGGCCCTGCTTTCTCTTCTTTAAAATTTTCTAAATGGGCATTTGAATATGGGATTATTCTAAGGTTTTCTTCGAATTATTACCCTCAAGGTAATGGACTGGCTGAATCAACAAACAAAATTTTATTAGACATAATAAGGAGGTTAATTGCCAAAAGTCCTAGAGAGTGGAATACCCTGTTAAGATATGCATTATGGGTAGACAGGACCAAGTTTAAAATAGCTTTAGGTAGCACACCTTATCACTTAGTTTATGGGACTGATCCCATACTTCCGGTTAATCTGAGAATACCAACCTGGAAGTTTGCCAATGAATATCTAGGCTTTGATAACCATAGGGAAGCTAGAATAGTGCAAATGTTACAACTAGAGGAGAAAAGAGGTCAAGCCCTCGAGAGGTTTGCCAAACACCAAGTGGTTGTTAAGAGGTGGTTTGACAAAAGGGCAAGAGTCAAGACATTTAGGATATCAGACTTAGTGTTGTGCTGGGACAAAGCACATGAAAAGAAAGGAAGCCATGGAAAATTTGATAAACTATGGCTGGGTCCATTACAAGTCTCAGAAATAATAGGAGATAACACCTTTAGACTTAAGACCTTGACTGGAGAAGATATTCCATTACCAGTTAATGGCCAGCATTTGAAACACTACTTCCAGGCTTGAGGTAAAAGGGGGGCAGTCCTTTTTTTTCTTAATGTAAAGTGCTGAGGGTAATGTACAGTTCTTCTTTTGCTATTTTCTTTTTTAGGTTAGCTGTTTGTATAGTTCCTTTTTGTTTCTTTCTGTTTGTATAGTTTTTTCTTTTGTTGTGTTGTTTGTACAGCCTGTTTGTTTAGTTTGTTTGTTGTCTCTTCAGCAGGGATCTTTATTTTACTTTAGAGTATTAAGGAGCAAAACTAGCAACCATTCAAAACAGTATAAAATTTAGGATATTCAAGTTAATCATTTGCAATTTACACATAACTTGTCACTGTCATGAATGTAGAGAGTTGTTCATCTTCTGAAGTTTTGTATTCAATAAATGTGATTGAGAATTCGAAGCAAGTTTCTCACGATGACACACCTAAAATCGTTGGGTTTGTTGAACTTACCAGTGTAGATATTAGGTGAAAAATCAGATGTCACCCTTGCTACCATTACAATTCTCAGCTTAATTTCAGCAAGTGTCCACTCCTTGCATCATGAAGTTACAAATTGCTATATCTTATGAAATCTTTCAAAATTAGAAAAAATAAAATAAATAAATAAATAAATAAAGTGGATTATACTGAAAATCTAGATTAAGCCATCTAAGTAACTCTACCGGGGCTATGGATGCTCGCTGGCAGTGGGGCTCTACTTAGGAGAATTGTAACGATAACCTTGCCGGGGCTATGGACGCTCGCTGGCAGCAAGGCTCTATCCGTTCGGCTATGAGGGAATATCCTCACCTATGTAGGCTAATGTCAGTCACTGGTTTGTTCAACTGATCTTCAAGATGAGGATAATTAATCACGTGCACACAACTAAACTGAAAATGGAAATTCATGCATCTTTATTGAATACCTTAAGTCTCAAGCTGAATAGTAATTTGCAGGAAAGATAGTCAGAAGTTATGAGTTCATTTCATCTAGTTTCCTTGAACACTCTGAATTTAGTTGTTTTGTTTTGGTTGCTAGTTGTTGTGATGTTCACAACACGCCCCATTTTGCTCCTTAGCAAAATGAGGACCCCTGCTGTCGCTTTGCTTTTTGTTTCTGCTTGTGTTTGTTCTGTCTGGTGGTAAAGGGAAAAGAGAGTCAAATTTGCAAACCTTGTTAAAAATATGAAAAATGCATTTGCAGTACCATTGCATAATATGGTTGGATTCCTTGCGAAAAATGAGCCAGGGTTGTTTTTTCAACCATCTTAAAATTCATCCTATTTTGCAAGTTATGATCACTTAGGTAAAATGTACTATCAGGTTTTGCATGATAAACAGTCAGTTGTTTGCCTTTTTTGTGGGCATTCGTTTTAAATTTCAAAAAAATTCATACTTAGTGGTTCTAGGTCGTGGGCAATTTTGTCTGGGTTCCACTCTGTATGTTGCATTTGATTGTTTCGCAGGGAGTGCATCAAACACTGTGGTCACCATTATTTATTCATTAGAATTATTTTTTCACAGGTTTGAACCTGCGCATTGAACCTCTTTTTTTTGGTTCAATGGTTCAATAGTTCGAAAGCTTCGGTGAGACTGTGGCTGATGTGAGGTATCGGCATAACATTTGCTATCGGGGCTGTGCATTAGGCTTTCGCCGATAAAACGAAGACATACCGATGGCCTTTTGCCATCGGTGTAACAAATGCGATCGGCAGTGTTAGAAATTGTCACCCCGAGGGGGTATCTCTCGCCGATGATATTGTCATCGGCATAGCTTACAACATCGGCCAAGTGTTTTTTGCCTTTGCCGATGTAAGAGTCTCACGCCGAAGGCGAACAATGAGGGCGATATCGGCAACACTCTCGCTGATAAAGGTATTGGCCAAGGTAAGGCCATTGACGGAGGGAAATCATGAGGCGCCAATGGGCGATCTCTCGCCGATGGCAATCAACGAAGGGGTCATCGGCAGAAGTCAGGCCGACGAAAGAGCATCAGCCAAGGTATGGGCATTGGCGGAAAAGATTTGGAGTTCGCCGATGGCGAATTGCACGCCGATGGGAAGGAAATATAAACAACTAAGGGCTATATCGGCATAACTCTCGCCAATGGAGGATAAACGAAGCAAGAGGCCATCGGCCAAATAGCGATGATCGGCCAGGCAATTTTTGGACATACCGATGGCGATAGTCACGCCGATGGGCGGGAATGTACATAGCGGTGGAATTTTAAACAGTTTTTTTTGCGCCCGTAGCATTTTTTTTTGGTCAGCGATAGTTGACCCGATGGATTTTGAACAGTCTGTGTACATTTTGAACGCAGTTTCTGCTAATTTTGGGACCTGATTTCCACAATTTTGCATAGTCACAATGATCTAAATGATTATTTTAAGTTTCTTGCTGTTCATTTGATAAACTTGATACTTATTGCTTGTCTTGTCTTGCAGGCTTGCAGTTGAGGAAGCAGCTAGAACTTGATCATAGTGACCTCATATGGGAAGGAAATCCAATCTCAGGAGCAGAAGGCTAAGGATGAAGTGCGAGGAAGTCAAGACCATTCAAGTGAAGAACAAGGTTGCAGCTGAGAGTATTACTACAACAGACAAACAGAAGTTATTGCTGAGCTGCCAGAACTTCTTAGAGGGGGCAATATTTCACCCAGATTTTAACACTGCTCAGAGATATTTTGGAAGATCTGGTTCATCTGTATTTATTGCTTGAACCAGGGGTTTGAACCAGGGGTTTAGTTAGATTTTTTGTTGTAGTGAGGACAATCAGAATGTCTTATATTGTGCCTCTCTACACTATAATACTTTACAACAGGGGCTATAACAGGGATTTTTAGGAGCATACAGCAAGTTAGCTTAGTTTAGAAGTAGAAGAAGGAGGTCACCTGTTTGTCTGCAGTAAGGTGCGCGTGGAATGTCTGGCTGCCTTACTGTATCTGTAAAGCTTGTAAGTTCTCTGTAGTATGATCAATGAAACTAAGAGTCATTCCTACTGTTGACTTTTTCCCAGACTGGATGCTTATTCCCAGATATCCCTACAAGGTAGCCATCAGTGATCAACAGGAGCTCTGGGCCAGGGGGTCAACAGTATAGGAGATAGACTCTATATTTTATCTCCTCTTCTTCTTCAGGCTCTGCAAGGCCTAGGGGGGTATTCCCTATTCAACATCCATGAGGATATGCATGCAAGGCTGGGATGTTGACAGAAAGCAGATAGTCCTCCTGTAAGTAGACCAAAACTGAAAGATAAGGGCAAAGGGGCTAGCTTTGGGCCTATTTGCAGTTGTAGACAGAGGACTGAGGATCCTAAACTAACTCTAATGTCCTAATGTTGGTTTTAGATTTTGCTTTGGAGTTTAAGTGTGGATGCAAAGCTGGATATGGTTATAACACAAAACAAAGCCTGATTGGTGCCTATCCAGGGCCTAGGGTCAATAGACATACACCTGTGAATGATCAGCATAAACAACTAAAACTGGATTTCAAGGGGATCTATGTGATACCTGCCTTACAGGCATCTCCCAATACAAAGTGTTAGGTTATCTCTACTTATGGTATCCCTACTGCAGTATATCCCTCCCAATGTTCAACCTGAAAACAGTTTAATCTACCCCTTGAATAGAAGTTAAAAGATCAGACATTCAACATAGGAATTCTATGCTCTAGAATCTAAACATTACCAAACGTCCAGATTCAGGAGAAGGATACATGCAATACTGGAGACAGAATTAACACAACACATGCCAAACAGCATTTCTCATATAAGTTTAATCATGAAATCAGTGGGTTCATGCCAAAAACAAACAACAAGAGATACATAAACTCACAGGTAAGCTGTACAGAGCAACCAGATCAGCTTGTTATGCATTACAGAGCCAAAATCATCAACTTTCAACAACATCATCAGGATGATGTTAACCAAGATCACCCGATGATAAAAATATCACCCCGGCGAAATATCATGAAGGCAGAAAATATGATGACCTCCACAAGCAGCAGGATGATAACTGGAAATATGATGATGATGAACACGACCCTTAGGAAAAAACAAGTTAGGTCGAGCAATTCAAAGAATAAGCAACATCATCATCATGCTCGCGCAAGGTGATAAATGGAAGATCACCGGAGACTTTGAAACATCACCCTCGCAAGCAGATCAGGGCGCACTGTAGCTCGGCAGCATCATCATGATAAAAACCAAACATCACCCGACAGTTGAAATATGATGATGACGTTGAAAAACAAGTCGACGAGGAACATGATGATGCAGATCATCATCGAAGACAAGATGATGATGATGACCTCCTCCTCAGGAAAACATGATGCTGCAGTTGAAAAATGCTGAGGAGGTCCAACACTTAGAAAAATGGGCAAGAAGATAAAGGCTTCAAATGAAGAAACCTCCTGATCATGACAAATCAACCCCTGGTCAAAATGAGTGTCAACAGTGGCTCCGAATGGGGACGTGCAGGTGAAAACCTGCAGCAAGAACCAGATCTCCGGGCAGACCTGACCAAAAGCCAAAAAATGCGAGCTGTACAAGGCATTTACACTACATACATATTTTACAAATGTGCACAGCAACCAGTCATTATGCAAAATAGAACTTAAGGAATTGGCCATGCACAGGCAATTCCAGAATTTCACCATCTAGGGCCTGGAGGAAATAAGAATCCTCCCCATGAGTATTGCAAACCTGATATGGGCCCATCCATAAGGGTTGAAACTTACCATGTTTACCCTTTTCCTGATCTTTAGCATTCCAAATGAGCACCAGATCATTTACTTGAAACTTCCTTTTTGTAGCTCTCCTGTCAAACTGATATTTCACCCCTTGTTGTCTTTTGAGATTGATCTGGTGGGCTCTCCTTCTGTCTTCATCCAATGCAACCAGCTGATTCACTCTTTCTGTCATGGGATCTTCAATCTCCTCATCATACTCTTGAATGAATCTGTAAACTGGTAGGAGATTGTTTATGGGCAGTCTAGCTGATGCACCATATACTAGCTCAAAAGGTGACTTCCCAATAGCCCTTTTCACAGTCACTCTGTCAGCCCATACTGCTAAATTCAACTTTGAGTCCCAAGCTCTCTTGTTCTTGTCCAGTATCCTCTTGACAATTTTCATGATGCTCCTGTTGCTTGATTCTGCTTGACCATTTCCTTGTGGGTGATATGGTGATGTATATGACAGGCTTATCCCATACCTGTTGCAAAAATCAACAAACTCACCTGATCTGAAGCACATAGCATTATCAGTGATTATTTTAGATGGTACTCCAAACCTGATGATGATGTTCTCTAGTATGAAGTCTGTCACCACCTTACTTGTAGCTCTTTTAGTTGGAATGGCCTCAATCCATTTGGTAAAGTAGTCAGTTGCCACCAAAATCCAACTGTGTCCCCCACTTGATTTGTCTGCAATTTCCCCTATAAAATCAATTCCCCATTGCTGGAATGGAGCATCCACAGGTACAGTTCTGAGGGGTAAAGCACCATGATATTTCAGCTTTCCTGAGAATCTCTGGCAAGGGTCACATTTTCTTACTAACCTCTGTGCATCTGAAAAGAGAGTGGGCCACCAATATCCTGCCCTGAGAATTTTATGAGCTGTTGTTTGGGCAGTATAATGGCCACCACACAATCCTTTATGCATGTCAATCAAAATATTGTTAGCCATATTTTTATCCACACATCTCAGCAGCACACCATCAGGATTTTTCCAGTACAGCTCACCTTGAACAATGACATACCTGATTGCATGTAGCTTTAGAGTCCTCTTTTGACAGTCACTGAAATGGGAAGGACAATTCAGATTTTGCAAGTAATAGATAATATCCTTGTACCATTCAGATCCTGATGCACTTACATTCTCATCTTGGACTGCATTAACTTGGCATGCTTCCAAGTTTGACTGTGCCATCATCTTGGCTAGTCCTTGTCCTCTTATCAACTTAGTAACCTGTATGTCTATGTTGAATTCCTGCAGTTTGTTTATCCATCTGCACCTTCTTCCAGTCACCTCCTGCTGAGTGAATATGTCTTTGACTGCAGCGTGAGGTACATATGCAATTATATGTGACCCTACCAAGTATGGTCTGAAACTTTTGATGGCTCTAACTAGTGCATATGCCTGCTTCTCCATAATGTCATATTTCAATTCAGAGGCCTGCAGGGACATACTGAAGAAGGCGATGGGCTGTTCAAAACCATCTTCATTTTTCTGTAACAAACATGCAGCTACAGTATGAAAGGAAGCAAATGAGAACACCTGGAATGGCCTAGAAAAATCAGGAGATTTAAGAACAGGGGCCATCTTTATTGCCTCTTTGATATTCTGAAATGATTCTGTTGTTTCCCTTTCCCAGTTGACAGTTGCATCCTTCTTCATCATCTTGGAAATGTTCCTTGTGATCTCTGCAAAGTTGGGAACAAATCTTCTGACAAAGTTTACCTGTCCAAAGAAGGACTGAACTCCTTTCACAGTTTTTGGCATTTGGATCCTGTCAATGGCTGCCACTCTGTCTGGATCTATCCTGACTCCATCCTTGGAAACAATATGTCCCAGAAGCTTTCCTTCAACTACTCCAAAGGCACACTTCTTTGGGTTTAGAGAAATACCATATTCTAGTGCTCTTATAAAAATCTGCTCCAGATGCAAACAGTGCTGCTCCTCTTTCTTTGAGTAGGCAGTCAGGTCATCCTGATATACTGCCAGGATTGAATCAATTAGCCCTGCAAAAGCAACATCCATTGCTCTTTGAAATGTAGCACCTGCATTTGTTAGTCCAAATGGCATTCTAACATACACATACGTTCCCCATGGAGTGGTAAAGGCAGTCTTATATTGTTCTGATTCCTTTACCTTTACCTGATTATATCCTGAAAATCCATCCATCATGGATAGGAGTTCACAACCAGTCACTTTCTGCAACATAGCTTCCATATTAGGCAGTGGATAGTTATCCTTCAAAGAGGATACATTCAAGTTCCTGAAATCAACACACAGCCTAATATCACCATTCTTTTTCCTGACTGGGACAAGATTAGACACCCAAGTTGAATGTCTGATGGGCACAATTATTCCAGCATCCCTGAGCCTTTTGAGTTCTTCCTGCATCTTGGGAGCTAAGGTAGGATTTATAGGCCTTTGCCTCTGTCTAAATGGCTTAGCTTCAGGCTTCAGTGGGATCTCATGCTGGAATAAATCTTCTCTATAAGCTTTTAGGTCCTCATATGACCAAGCAAAAACATGTTTATACCTTTTTAGCAATGCAATTAGCATACTTCTTATGTGTGGTTTGAGCTGTTTGCCAATATATACCTTCTGAGGGGCCTGAGATGTCCCCAAATTTATTTCTTCTAAATCCTCCTTATTTGTGGGGGATGTCTTTGTGACCACTTTGTCTCTACTGTCAAAGGCTCTTTCCAAAGCCACTAAACCTCTAGGGATCTTGTTAGTCTTCAACTGGATGATCTCTTTTCCCACAAGGGTCTCTTTTCCATTTACAGTCTCTACAAAAGCTTGGAAATCAATCTGTTGGTTCTCATACTCATCTATGCAGTGCAAAAATTTCAGCAAATCCCTATCATCATTAAAAACTTGCCAACTGCATATGTTTTCTGGTATGGCAGGCCTAATTTTAACTTCTACATCTGTGACACCTGACAGAGTGATGTCATCTGGCCTTATTGCAATATTAGCTAAGAAATCAGCCATAACATTTTTTGACCTTTCTACCCAGCCAATTGAAAATGCATCAAAAAGTTCAATAGTATCCCAGACAGCATGCTTGTATTGCTTCAGTCTTTTATTCTTTGCAGCATACTTATTTCTGATTTGGGATACAATCAGCTCAGAGTCTCCAAATACTCTTAACATTTTAATTCCATGTTTGAGAGCAATATTCAGGCCTAAGAGTAAAGCCTCATATTCTGCAATATTATTTGTGCAATCAAACCTCAGCAAGAAAGAGGATTTGAGGAGCTTACCAGTTGGAGACAGGAAAACAACTCCAGCTCCAGAGCCTTCTTTTGCACAAGCTCCATCAAAAAACATGGTCCATAACCCTTGCTGATCCAGCTCTCCAACACAGGCATTTTTCTTTTTGTCTTCTGCATCATCTGAGACAACCTTGAAGTTATCACAGTCAGTGTCTACAAAGCACACCTATTCATTTGCTTCTTGGTCTTCCACTGTCTCTGATGATCTTTGCTCTCTAATTAGCTTGACATCCCTGCCATTCATTGGAATCATGGCATATGATAGGTCCAGCTGCATACTTCCACCTATTAGTGCTGCCCATCTTCTTGACAGCAGCATACCATACTGTGGCTTGATGTCAACCACTATTATATTCATTTTGTATCTTTTTTCAGGAAATGCTGCCAGCTTGAAATCTACATCCTTCATGATTCCAATAACTGGTACCTCTCTGGCATCCATAGCATAACATTTCCCACATGCCTTGTCAATCTTTAATCCAGTTTGTTGCATGATAGCCAAAGGCATGACATTTGTAGATGCTCCAGAGTCAAGCATACAATTTCTAATTATTTTACCATTTATGACCAGGGAAACATAAAATGGTTCCACCTGTGAAGGACACTTTGTCATGGTCATTCCTAAATAGACTTCAGGAGTCTCATCCTCTTCATTGCACATGACCTGTTTCTCACCCTGGGTCTGATCATCTTGCTTAGCTTGCAAAGGTACCCCTGAGATTAGGGATATTGTCCTATTCTTGATCTCTTCCACTTTCATGAGTTCCATAAGTGGAACAGAGACCTTTACCTGAGTGAGGATCTGGGCTATATCAAATGGAGCACAGTTTTGTGCAACAGTTGTAGCTTGCTCCACAATCTTGCTCTTATCCTGAGCTGATTTAGTTTTAATTTTCATAGTTCCCTGATCATCATTCCTGTCTTGGGAACTTCTACTTTGATCTTCAGCCTGAGGGGTTTTGTTTTCTGGTCCTTGGAAATCAGGACCTGCTCTGTATCTAAAGTTCTGCTTATTAATTACCCATTGCCTTTTTTGTGGTTCAGTTCCTTTATGACCATGCATCTGCTGACCTGCAGAAATATCTTCTGGCTGATGTGGGCTGCCAACCTGATGTTTACCTCTAAGATTGTAGTTGCTCTTGACCTGAGCAACTGCTGCAGCTGTGAAGGCTCTGATCTCCTCATCAGAAGGTCATTGTAGGTTACTCAGAAAATTGTGTGAGTTCTGAGCGTACACATAATTATCCTCATGATCTTCATCATATGGGGACTGTTGGCAGGCCTGAACCTGATCATCTGTCTTCTCATCAGCACCATATAGAGTATATCCATTACCTATGGACATCATGTTAACATCATCATCCTGCACATGATGTGGCTCATTGCACTCATTACAAGATGTAGCATTATCATACAAAGATTGGGCAATCATGCACTGTGACTGTGAATGTGGCATCTGACAGATTATACACCACGGAGCATCATCAGCAATATTTATAGTTTTCTTCAGGGGATCAGGAGTTTCCTTGGCATGTTGAGCCCTCTGATTTGTGTTGTTACGTGAAAATACAGGCTTACCATCATGCCAATTGGTGTTATAAGGCATATCATGTAATGATGGCCTCTTTTCCTGCCTTTGATAGACTTGCCTATCAGGACCCATCCCTTTTTCACTTCTAGCTAATCTATAGCTCAGGTCCTTAACAACATTTGCCAGTTTGTCTATCTTATCTTCAGGAGCAGATGTACTACCTTGAGTGTTCTGAGGCTTATTTGGATTCTGCAGAATTTTTACATCATCCCTTCTATTTGTCTTGCCTAATGCTTTCCTATTGTTTTCAATATTTACTGCAATCCTGAAAGCATCCCTGAGAGTGGCAGGACCTTTATCTCTCAGTCCATATGCAGTCTTTGCATCAAAGGCATTGATGTACAAAATTATGCACATTGGTTCATTTGGCCTCATATGATGTGGCAATTTGTTCAACACTTTAGTAAATCTTGCATTAAAGTCTGCAACCTGTTCATTTGACCCTTTGGTGATGCTGGTGAACTCATTTACAAAGAAGCTAGGGTCAGTTTTATCACCATATTGCTCCTTGAATATCCTCTTAAAATCATCCCATGATGATATGCTCCGGTCAGGCAGATTCCTGTACCATTCTCTTGCCTCATCTATTAAGGATTGCATGAATGACTTCATGAAAACATCCTCATGCTCAACCTCAAAATTGTCCATGACATTTTGGAAGGCCTTTAGATGATCTTCTCCTGACACTGTATTGTTTCCTGAAAACTTAGGCACTTGTAGCCTCAGATGCTTATCAATGGGGTTAGGATACCCAGGAATACCATCAAACACCAGCTGCCTGAATCTATCTAGCTGCATAGGCTGTCTGTTTGGCTGATTAACATTAACATTTCTATTTGCATTTTGGTTTCCTGCATTGTTTAGTGGTATCCTAGCATCATTCACATTTTGTCTGTCATCATGATGCTGATGATGCACTTCATATCTTTGCGGATGTCTTTGCATATTTGTATTTTCTAGAGTAGGAACTGAATTATTCTGGGTAGTTCTCAAGGCTTGCACTTTCTGTTGTATATCATCTCTGATTTTCATGGCTTGTAGGTATTCTAGTTCTGCTCTTAGGCTTTTGATTTCTTCTGCTAGTTGTTCATCCTTAGGTCTGGAGGTAGATGGTCTCATGCCATTCTGGTCATCATCCTCATCATCCCTCAGAGACTCTGCCTCTTCAAACCTCTCAGTTGGGTCTAGAAAGGGGCGTTCTTGGAACACCTCTGACCTCATTCTCATACTACCACCCTGTTGCCTCTCATATGCACCTTGGATATCAGCTTCTGCACTTGAAAAATAAGGAGCATGCTGTCCTGATGGCCTAGGGTTATCTTGTACCTCATCACTTTTTCTGGGGGAGCTCTCATGACTAGCTGAGACAGTTCCCTTTCTTCTATACATCATTCTTTTTTTTAATGGTAACTCTTCAAATAGAGGATTTTGTTGGGATCTTCTCCCCTGCATATAAATTTACTTTGACCGGTTGGGAGATTACTTCGGAGTCGCCACCTATTGCTAGGAATTGTTTTCTTCTGAAAACCAGGGTTCTTTCACAAGGTTCCCCAGGGTGTTTTCTTCTGTTGCTGACTCAGATGGGTCACATATATATCACTGGAGATGATTAGATAGCACTTTTACTTCTCACTCCCCAGCGGAGTCGCCAATTTCTGTTGACTTTTTCCCAGACTGGATGCTTATTCCCAGATATCCCTACAAGGTAGCCATCAGTGATCAACAGGAGCTCTGGGCCAGGGGGTCAACAGTATAGGAGATAGACTCTATATTTTATCTCCTCTTCTTCTTCAGGCTCTGCAAGGCCTAGGGGGGTATTCCCTATTCAACATCCATGAGGATATGCATGCAAGGCTGGGATGTTGACAGAAAGCAGATAGTCCTCCTATAAGTAGACCAAAACTGAAAGATAAGGGCAAAGGGGCTAGCTTTGGGCCTATTTACAGTTGTAGACAGAGGACTGAGGATCCTAAACTAACTCTAATGTCCTAATGTTGGTTTTAGATTTTGCTTTGGAGTTTAAGTGTGGATGCAAAGCTGGATATGGTTATAACACAAAACAAAGCCTGATTGGTGCCTATCCAGGGCCTGGGGTCAATAGACATACACCTGTGAATGATCAGCATAAACAACTAAAACTGGATTTCAAGGGGATCTATGTGATACCTGCCTTACAGGCATCTCCCAATACAAAGTGTTAGGTTATCTCTACTTATGATATCCCTACTGCAGTATATCCCTCCCAATGTTCAACCTGAAAACAGTTTAATCTACCCCTTGAATAGAAGTTAAAAGATCAGACATTCAACACAGGAATTCTATGCTCTAGAATCTAAACATTACCAAACGTCCAGATTCAGGAGAAGGATACATGCAATACTGGAGACAGAATTAACACAACACATGCCAAACAGCATTTCTCATATAAGTTTAATCATGAAATCAGTGGGTTCATGCCAAAAACAAACAACAAGAGATACATAAACTCACAGGTAAGCTGTACAGAGCAACCAGATCAGCTTGTTATGCATTACAGAGCCAAAATCATCAACTTTCAACAACATCATCAGGATGATGTTAACCAAGATCACCCGATGATAAAAATATCACCCCGGCGAAATATCATGAAGGCAGAAAATATGATGACCTCCACAAGCAGCAGGATGATAACTGGAAATATGATGATGATGAACACGACCCTTAGGAAAAAACAAGTTAGGTCGAGCAATTCAAAGAATAAGCAACATCATCATCATGCTCGCGCAAGGTGATAAATGGAAGATCACCGGAGACTTTGAAACATCACCCTCGCAAGCAGATCAGGGCGCACTGTAGCTCGGCAGCATCATCATGATAAAAACCAAACATCACCCGACAGTTGAAATATGATGATGACGTTGAAAAACAAGTCGACGAGGAACATGATGATGCAGATCATCATCGAAGACAAGATGATGATGATGACCTCCTCCTCAGGAAAACATGATGCTGCAGTTGAAAAATGCTGAGGAGGTCCAACACTTAGAAAAATGGGCAAGAAGATAAAGGCTTCAAATGAAGAAACCTCCTGATCATGACAAATCAACCCCTGGTCAAAATGAGTGTCAACACCTACATTGTAAATCATGTATGACTATTCGTTTCTAATACAATAGAATCTGGAGTTCTGTATCTATCTTCTGAGTGTTCTCCTGCTCTTCTTTGTGTTTTGAAATATTTTCTTTGAGAGCTTGCAATTTTAAATGTATGTTTGTGAAAATGCTCAAAACTTGCATTTATATTTTTACTGTGGATTTGATCAAATTACTGTGGTATTTACATAGTGCATAACAGAAACAATTAGATCCTTCGGTAGAGTGAATGAGGTATAGATTAGATCTTTCTAACTTTTCCCAACCCATCTGAAATATTTAGCTAAAACATAAAAATCTGAAGGAAATTGTCTCAAATTTGAAGAAGCATGTATAACAGAGTTTAAGGTAGACAGTTTTCATAAATGTATAAAGAAGACAGCTGCAATAATTCAAGAGAAATCATCTAGAACTTGCAATACAGTAACACTTTTATGTAAAGGAATGAAAAGTATTGACATATCTCATGATCTTTTTGCATAATCTTACTCCAGTAAACCACAAAGAAACTCTAAACTACGTAAGGCCCCTTGAACATTACAGCTTCACATTGACCAACTGAACTTGACCAACCGAACCATTGTAGACTTGGGATTAGTCGAATCTCAAATGATTCCTTCTTATCTTTCAAGTATAGTTTCAGTTCATTATATGTGAATTTTAACTTATTGTTATGATTGCATCAAAACAGTCATCAACAGTTTTCTGACGTTAGGAAGAAGGCTGTATATTGCAATCATCAACAGTATGCCTCATTTTTTTTATAATTTTTATAGAAAGTCAAGTATCACAGAATGTAATATACTTGGCAAAGTGTCACATATGGCCTTGTATTTTGTATTTTATTAAAAATCAAATCAGGATCAAATCAGGAAAAGGACAAAACTACAAATCCATGTAAAACGATATTTAAAGCAATATCCTATAAATTGCTTTTAAATATTCATTATTTATGTAGTTAAAGCAGAGAAAATCTGGGCATGATCTTATTGTAGATTTGATTTTTCTTCTAGGTGAAGTTGGACAAATAAGGACAAATTAGAGCTTTAATTGAGCAGATAAAGCTTGATTTTGAGGGGATTTTGGTGGGACCACCTGAGGCATCATGTTGACATCATCTATTTTTAGTTTGGAGACTTTTTAGAGGATTCTAAAAATGATTTGGAGGCAGCTTTCAGAGTGTTTTTTTGGCATTTTTCCTATTTTTTCATCTTGGAAAATTAGAGGATATATTGTGAGAAAACTTTAGTTTTTCAGAGTTCTAATTACTGTTTCTTTCTCTCTTGTTCACGTGCAGAGAGTATTGTAAACACCTTGTAGTCAGATTCTCAGTTTCTACTCCTTTCAATTTCAATAAAATAGCAATGTTCCCCTCTTTCACATTTTTTCTCATGTTTACAATATTGGTTTGATATTTCATTGTCATCATAGAACCAGGTCCTTTGTTATGTTACATTGTTGTATGTCTTTGTACAAAAAGTTTCATGTAATGTAGGTTGCATGTTATGTTTAGTTTGGTTAGTGGGTTGAAGTTGTGATAAAACCTGTATTTGTCCTTCATGCAAACCTCTAGTTTTCAAACTTTCATGCAAATCACTTATGTATTGCATTGTTTCAATTGAGATTGTGAGATTTAATGTTCTTGAGAGATGATTATGAGTCAAGATAAAATTCTGGTAACATATCCTTAGGTTTTAGAATTTAATTTTTAGTTATCTTCTTAACCCTTTCCTCAAAAAGTCTTTTAGATTAGGTGATTTACCAAGGGAACTAGCCCACTCTGGAGGTTCACTCCAAATTTTAGGCAACCCACAGGCCTAGGAGTGTTCCCATGTGTCAATAGATAACTAGGTTAATAGCTTAGTCTGGGTGCATATCTGATTGATAACATAACCATGATAGAGAAGATATCCTAAAGTAATCAAGTGTCTAGGGGACAACAATCTTGATAATGAATGCCCCAGTTTTAATAGAAAGAGAAACAATCACCTTTGGAGGCAACAAGGTAAAGGAGTTCCTTATCAAGAGTAGTGTTATGTTTAACATCAAATGAAGGACAATGTACACTATCCACAGTTAATATCATGAAAGGACATCTATTGTATGTGGAAGATGCCAAGATACCATCAAATAATAGGAGTAATCATGCTAGAAGTAGGAAACATTCACATCTGATGGAGATTGTCCCTTGCATAGTATAGGGGCAGTCAAGCTTATTGAGGGTTCTCATCATTCAACGAACAAGTGGAACAGTCAATCTAATTAACCAAAAGGTCAAAATAATCCATGAAGGGACAACAAAAAAATGAAGACACAAACATGTAAAAAATATTGGAAAGGGACAAAAAGAATGGTATGTAACAACATTTCAAAGGAGAAAGAATGATTATCAAATTGAAAGACCACATCATGCAAAAGTGTATAGGCCAAGGAGTGACATAGTTGGGTGTATGTGGTCAATAATTTAAAGAATATAAATCCATGGGAAAGTCATAGTGCAAACCCTAGGGAGTAGTGAGGAAGCTAACTTAGTACAACCATTAAAGAATATATCATTTCAAAGAGGATACAGGAGTAAAGTTAACTCACAACATAGATAAATCAAGTGCTACAATTGAGCATTGAGGAAGGAAATGTAGTCATACGAAACAATGAAAAAGAAGCTGAAGGCTAAAGGTATTAAAGCAACTTCACAACTGAAGTAAGAGAGAATAGGCAAAGTCTTTAGTGATTGTCATGAAAAGACCCCATCTAGGGACAACAATGACAATGTATGAATCAAGAACATAAAGCATTTTATCCACATTTTTCTTATTCAAAATTTACAAAAAATACTAGCAAAGAGAAACCCTAATAGAGGGTTATGAACAACCACCTACCAAGGAGCCATGAGAGAAGTCATTTCTTGAATTGTAAAACACAAAGAATACAAAATAACTAAGCCATAATAGAACAATATACACAGAGATCATATAAACCCTACTAGGGTTACTTACATTGCTCTAAATATAAGATGTCATAAAGAATGACAAGGTTAAAGTTTCTTCTCTTTTGTATGAGGAATTCCTGGACAAAGGCATGAAGTGACTTATTGATGTAGAAAATGCAAAAATGGAGTATTTACATAACCTCATCTCAGTGCCATACACAGAGAAACTAAAATCCCTTTTCACTGTTTTCCCAAAGAAAAGGTAGACTCTGAATTCCATAGCATAAAGCCTTCAAATGAAAACTAGTAGTAGAAATGAGGCCCATTTCATCATATTCATGTTTTGACAAATACCACAGCAGAGAAGAAGGAAGAGCACATAGAAACAAAGAAGCTTTCCTTGTCTTTTCATAGTAAAGCAGCAAAGTAAGGAAGTATTCTCATCATTTTTTACACGAAAAAGCACAGTGAAATGAAAAGGTTACTTATAGTAGGGCAAGAAAATTCCAAAGATAACTTTGAAATAGAAACATGAAGCTTTCAAAGGCTAGCACAAAGAGCTTCAAAACCCTTGCATGGTGGCACACTCACAACAAAGAACCTAAAAGATGAAAAGAACAAATTGAATAATGATTTGGGGTTTCTTCCTTTTTGGTTGAAGTGCCCTAACCCATGGGCTAATCATGTTTTGACTTATATTTTCTTTGAAAATCATTGTAGTTCAATTGAGTCTATGGTCAAGACTTATCAAAATCATGAAACTAGTAGAAGATGCCTCAAGAGCCCATGAACGACAAAGTTGACATAAAGGAAAAATAACAATTTTTGACCTTTTAAAATGTGTTCATTTTCAAACCTTAAAGCATCACAAAAGTAAATGACCCCATGAACATCAAGTCATGATGCCTAATTGAAAAGGTAGACTGAGGGAGTTATAAAGGATATGATTTGCTTTTGCAAAGTTTAATGTTGTTTTTTAAACAATAATAATCTCAAAGTCCAACAAAAGAGGAAATATGACTAAGGTTAATGGATTACAACGAGGGCCTTTTGACATTAGTTGACCAGGGGGATTTTTTGCATTCTCTTATGAGTCCATAGGCAGATTGAAAAGATTATTTTTGCATGAAGGATGGAGGGGGTATTTTTTGCCTCTAAGACTATTAATGTAACGCAATTCATCTCATATTTTTGCGTAAATAATAGGCAAAAGATATTGTATTTTAACAAGTATTAAGTGCAACAATGTTATAAATTTCCTTAATACTTGTTATGTAATAAACATAAGGAGAAATCATGCATTACATAACACTTATTAAATCAATCACATGGATTACATTTAATAATTGTTAAAATAGTTTATTTTTGCCTCTTAATCATGCAAAAATAGGAGAGTTGAACTGAACTGTAACATCATGCAGGAGAGATAGTTTGAGTTCTATTTTTGACTGAGGGTCAAACATGACTATTTTTGGCAGTTTTTAGGTCAAGGATCTAGCTACTTGGAGTTTTGAGCTATTTTTTCTCATCTTGGAGGAGTTTTGGGGCCTAAATTTTAGGCTTTTTACTTGTTCTCGCCTAGTAACTTGGAGTTGCTATTCTAGACTCATTCATGCATATTTTGGAGTCCCATTAGGCTGGAGTTGACTTTCCATTCACTTTTGTGGGATAACTTTGTATTATATGAAAAAAGCTTATGCTTTTTTCCTTAGTTCTTGCTTTTTTCCTTTGCATATTGCAAAGAGGGAGATTGTCTTGTAACTCAACCATTTTACAGTTTTTAGTAGAAACAATTTATATTCCAGTAGTGTATTGTTATTTTGCATAGTTTCCTTCCATTTTATAATACAATCAGGGGTTCTTCTATCCAATTTCAGGTGTCTTGTTATTTTGTGAGTGATTTGATAGAAATTTTATGTGTTTTGCTTCAAAACCTCTAAATTCTTTGTCTCATTTATTGGATGCAAGTATACAAAATTTAGTTTATTACTGGTCTCATCTTGTGCAAGATTTCTCATGCCTTTCTGTGAATTACTTATGTGGTGAATTTGATTAGTTTCAATTGTAAGAATAGGTGTATTGGAGAATGTTTGTGAGTTATATTGCAGATTAAAGTCAAAATATTGGTGCATCACCCCTTTAGATAGATTTTTTGTTCAGTTTTTAGTTTATTCAAATTTTCTTCTATCTCTTTTCTCCATTAAATTACATATCTAAAGGATATTTAAAGGGAGCTAGCTCTTCCAGAGGTTCATTCTTGTAATAGGAAAACCCACAGTCTGAGAATGTTCCCATGTTGCATGGGATTGCCAAGCTTGTAAAGGCTTAGCATTCAGGATGCAATCCTTCATGACAAAAGTTTTTGGCACACTCGGTGGGACTCTAAATAGAGTTTTAGGCCACTTTAACACATTTTTTCTTTGTTTTTTGGTATACACAATAGAGTTTCCTCCTTTTAGATGTAAAAAACAACATACTTGATGACTTAAAATTCTAATTTTTGTAGATCTAGTGAATTTAGCACATGAGAAAGGTCTAAACGAGAGGAAATTTAACTCTGTTTGAGTATTTACAGCTGTCACCTCTAAGAAGAATTGGTAGAAAAGCAAAAAAAACACTTAGTCTTGCAAGTAGAACTCAATATACTCCTCCAAGGCTCAGGACAACAGAGTTTGTGCAAAGAAATTTGGTGATAAATCTTCAGATACAAACTCCACAAACCCCTCAAGCTACACCAATGGCGAGAAGATATCCATTTGTTACATTCAGTACTGGTAGCTTATTACTACTTCTAACACATGATGACATTCCAGTCGTAGCCTTACAAGGCTTACCATTTTTTACAGGTGAAGACCAAACTCCTCCAATTGAAAATATAAAAGATGTGGCTACATTGTGCTCAGTCCATCACATAACACAAGAGAATGTTGCAGTCGGATTGTTGGTTGCATCTCTTAAGAGTAAGGCTCTTCAATGGTTTAGAGGATTGGTAGTAGGTTCATTTACATCATGGGTTCTGTTGGGAGACGCTTTGAACAAAAAATTTGAACACAATTTGGGCAACCTGTCATTGGATGAACAACTTAGCACAATAAAGAGAGTTCCCCAGGAGCACATGGCTAATTTTAACTTTTGTTTCCAATGGACTTGGGATAGGATACTAGCAACGATAAGGCCTAATGTTGAACATGCATTTCTATACTTTCTTACAGCTCTAAATAGTGATATTACAGTAATGATCTAGTCAATGGGTGGTACATCATTACCAGGAGCTTATGAGGTTGCTATAAGAGCTGACAACAACCTAATTTAGGCTGGTGAAATAGCCCCAAGGATGTCAATGCCTATTTTTCTAGAGATATAGCCATTAAACCCATTATAAATACCCCCTATTACTGTTGTACCTATTGTGCCAACCCTGAACTATCAAGTTATAGCCCAAACTAATATTTTCCCAGCCCCATCTCATGAGCTGCAAGAGCTTAAAGAGAAGTTCCAAGAACAAGAAGGGCTATTTAAAATAGTTAGCAATAAATTGGAACGCTCGGTGGGAATCTGAACAGAGTTTTAGGCTACTTTAACACATTTTTTATTTGTTGTTCAATATGCAAAATAGAGTTTCAACCTTTTAGAGGTAAAAACAACATACTTGGTGATTTAAAATTCATATTTTTATAGATCTAGTGAATTTAACACATGAGAAAGGTCGAAATGAGAGGAAGTTCAACTCTATTTGAGTATTTTCAATTGTCACCTCCAAGAAGAAGAGGTAGAACAAAAATAAGAACACCTAGTCCAGTCGGGAGAACTCAATCTACTCCTCCAAGGCTCAAGATAGTAGAGTTTGACCAGAGAAATTTGGTGATAAATCTTCAGATACAAACTCCACAGACCCCTCAAGATGCACCAATGGAGAGATGATATCCATTTGTTACATTCAATACTGGTAGCCCATTGCTTCTTGTAGTACATGGTGACATTTCAGTGGCAACCTTAAGAGGCTTACCATTTTTTACAGGTGAAGACAAAACTACTCCAATTGAACATATAAAAGATGTGGCTATGTTGTGCTCAGTCTATCACATAACACAAGAGAATGTCACAGTGAGATTGCTGGCTGCATCTCTGAAGGGTAAGACTCTTCAATAGTTTATAGGATTGACAGTAGGTTCAATTACATCATGGGACTTATTGGGGGGTGCTTTGAACAAATAATTTGAAGAAAAGTCAAACAACCTGTCATTGGTTGAACAACTTAGCACAATAAAGAGATCTCCCCAGGAGCACATGGCTGATTTTAACTCCCATTTCCAATGAACTTGGGATAGGATACCAGCAGCGGTAAGGACTACTACTGAACATGCATTTCTATACTTTCTAAGTTGTAAATAGTGATATTATAGTACTGATCTAGTCAATGGGTGGTACATCATTACCAGGAGCTTATGAGGTTGTTATAAGAGCTGAGAACAACCTAATTTAGGCTAGTAAAATAGCCCCAAGGATGTCAATGCCTATTTTTCTAGAGATACAACCATCAATCCGATTACAAATACGCCCTATTGCTATTGCACCTACTATGCTAGCCCTAAACTATCAAGTTACATCCCAAACTAATGTTATCCCAGCCTCATCTCAGGAGTTGCAAGAGCTTAAAGCAAAGTTCCAAGAACAAGCAGGGTTGTTAAAAATAATTAGCAATAAATTAGTGAGTATAGAGAAGCAGGAGAATGAGGTTTACATGCCTTATCATCCCCCATACCAAAATAAGCAGCAAAATTACTAAAACTAGAAACAAAATAACCAGCAAAACAAACAAGGTAATCAATAGAACAGACCTTCTTATCAGCCTGAAAACCAAGGCCAAAGAAGGAACTTCAATACAAGGCCTTATCCGCCTTACAATCAGCATGCTACTAGCTCATCTAGAGAGTGAATACCTGTAATGTCAGAAAATGTCCCATTGGGGTCTTTTCCCTCAAAAGGTTTAGCTCTCGGGTCTCTAGTATGCATTTAGGACATCTTGCCTCATAGTTCAACATCCTGATGGAATGAATGATGGGTATCATGACAAATGGGACCTAGGGGGACCCCTTGAACCTAACCCTACTTAAAATAGGGGGGAGGAGTAGTCTTGCCCTATTTTGGGTCAGGCCCAAATTTCTAGTGTCAATTTATGACTGTTATTTGATCCCTACGTCGACACGGTATGTTTGAATTTACAAAATCTTGGCCAAAATATTTGTAGTTCAATATAAAAGCATGTTTAGGCATTCATTTATAAACAAGATGATTCCTAGCAAGCAATTGTGTTCTAAAGGTGATTCAAGGCTTTCATTGTGTTGCAAGAGCAGATTTGTGTTGTCTATGCATTTGTGTTTGCAGATTTGAGCATCCATCTCCTCATGGAATGGAGATCTTCTTCCTCCCATGATATCTTCACTACAAGGTGATATCTATTGTAATTATTGAGCATTTATCATTTGGTTTTTACCTCTACCTTCCCAAGGCATGCACTCTCGATCTGACAATGGTGTTCAGAAGGCTTGAATATCTCTATGGAGCTTGACAGAGGCAAGCCTCTAAATACCACAACCCCCTCCCAAAGTCTTCATGATTGCAGGTTACAGGTTGGAGTTGCAGACAATGTGAAGTTGCAGGAGGGTACAACAGAGTGTCGGGATTGCAGATCAATGAAAGAAACAACTACCTGGACTTGGGCGCCCGCTCATTAGTCCTCAAAGTTCTACAATGGGAAAATCTCTCATACAATAGATATAGGCTGCAGATCTTTTTTTTGGATCTAAAAAAAAGCAGGGCACTAGACTTGGGCACCCACTCTTTAGTCCTTGACTTTTCTATCTCAGAACCCCAAAAGCAGGTGCACAGTTATTTGATATTTTACATCTTTCTATATATGCATTTTCTGTAATTAATTTGTTTACTGTCATATTTACATAATTAGTGTTTTAAGGTACAATTAAGCATAAGAGAAGGAAATTGTAAATCTAATCATAAAATCCATGTTTCCCTACATCTCAATAGTGACCTAGGGTATGATAGTACATTGCAACTCAACCCTAGGTCCTTGAATTTAAGGGTGAAAGGAGGATATACACCAAAACTACCAAAAACCTAACATCCAAATTCCACCCTTTACATTTTGGTGAACCCATGTTATTGGACTTGTTTACACCTTACTGAGTGTTTTTCTTTAGATTTACAGTGGTTTCATTCATTCATAGTATCATTTATTTTATTGCATTGGAAAACTTACAAAAAAATTGAAAATTTGGAAAAAATGGAAAAGATTGCATGCTAGGGTTTTGCATGTTGCATCAATTAATTTGAATTTCATCAAATTTTTTATTTTTGCATTAGATCTAATTTAAATTGTAGAGTTACAAAAAATCAGTAATTTGCATTGCATTTTCATCATTGCTAGGGTTTTTGTTGAAAATTGTGAATTTTGCATATAACCTAGTAATTCCAAAATCTAGGGTTTGTAGGTAAAATCTTGTTTCATATTTTTATACTGATTTTAGAGACTCATTCAAAATAGAATTTGGCTGTAGTCTTGCATTTTAGAACAAATTGACATTTAGATTTTATAAATTTGCATTTTTGCATAGAAAAAGTCAACAAAAACTAGCATTTTCATTGATTTTTTATTAGATTTGCACTTGCATTTTGCATGTTATAGCTTCAAAATTATTTTAATATATGAGAAAATGTAATTTTCATCATATATCAGCTTTTGAAACATTCATATAGCATTTTTTGTCAAGATCTTAAACCTAGGGCTTCAAAAACATTGATTTTCACTAGATTTGGCCTTATCGACTTCCTAAATTTGCACCATAGGTGTGTTGTGAAGGATATTTTTGTACTAATTGGTTGTTATTAGGGTAATAATTTTCTACCCCTCCTAAAAATCTTCACAACATCTTTTTATTGGGTTGACGGGCTCTTGTATTGAAAATTTGGTGAAAAAATGCACATTTTTGCTATTTTTGCCCTAGGGTTTGGCCTAGTTTGCACTCCAAGTGTGTTGTGACAAATTTTATGGATTGAGGTTACTGATATCATTAATATTATTTTCTAAACCTCCTAAAGGTCATTACAACACCCCTTTGGGTAGGTCTTGGAATTGAAAAACCGTGAAAAATTACCTATTTTTGATATATTTTCACTAGGATTTGACCTTAAGTGGCACTATAAGCATGTTATGATGGATATTTTGGGATCAAGAGGCTGTTATTACTGACATAATTTTCTTTCCATCAATATTTTCCTCACAACACCCTTTGTCATGCTCTTTTGCATTGAGATTTGGTGAAAAATCACATATTTTAGTGTATTTTCACTATATTTTAACTTGGCATCATCTTAAATTTGCATCAAGAGTGTATTGTGATAGATCTTATTGTTGTATTGGATTGATATCAGACATATAATTTGCTTCCCCTGATCTAAATCCTTACAACACCTTTGCTTTCATTTATTTGCATTAAAAAGGTATAAAAAATCAAGCATTTGGGTCAGTGTTGCATATAACTTTGCACTTGTCTTTTACAAGATTTCAAAATATGATTAGGCACTAATTTGAGCATACAACCATGGAATCTAATCGTAACAACAAAGATAGGTTCCCTCCTTGACCTTACATGAAGAGAAAGGTGCTTGAACCTGAAATTGTCTTTACACCTCATGATAGAACAATTGGAGATACTGACAGACCTCTTTACATCATTGTGAAAATAATGGGAAACCCCATGGATAGAACCCTTATTGATCCTAATTATGTGACTAATGTTGCCACGGAAGAGTTCCTCTATTTACATAATTTGATGCAAGGATCTCATGACCCTTCGGATATGATGATTAAAACACATAAGGGAACCCTTATAAAAACTTTGGGTAAGATATCATTGTTGGTAACTATATTTGAAAAACATGTAGAACAATGGTTTGATCTTGTCTCCATTTCTGACCACTTTTACATAAAATTGGGACACCCTTGGTTAAAGGAAATGAAAGTTGTCCCTTCAACAATTCATAATTGTCTAAAATTTCACTTTGAGGGACATGTGATTACCTTCTCCTGGAATAAATACAAACCTTTGGTTGAAAGAAAACATTACACAATGGATTACTTTTGGGACAAAAACAAAGAGAAACTTGAACTACGAACAAACTTTAACTTCTTGGGCTATAGAAATTACAAAGCAAAATTATTACATCCAATAGCTAGACCCTCTATGCAAGAAACAACAAAAGACAAGCAACCCACATTTGAAGAGAACCATAGACTAAAAGCACAAGGTCCCTATGCTGAGGTTCCTCCTGCATCATCCTTACAAGGATCGGGAGGTAATAGTTGACAAAAAAATATGCCACCTAGACAAATGAGATTTGATCCTAGTTCTTCCTCTTCTAAATTACAAAATCCTATGAAAGCGCAAAGCCATATCTTATAAGAGATAAGTGGTAAAACAGAGAAATAGAAAAGAAAGAGAAAGAAGATGAAGAAGACAAGCTTATGCCATAAACCTTGCCTCTCAACAAGAAAACATTGATCCAAACATTGAACAAAACAAAGATGACCCTAACAATGATGAGAATTGGGCTATGATACCTTATGTCCCACTTTCCTCTAAAATCTAGGAGTGGGAAGATGACGATGATTTACTTGATGATGAGACTTAGCATGATGACCCTACCAGGTAAGTATCTCTAACCCTTTGTCTCTCTCATGATGTGCTTCCCCTGTGATATGTCATGTGTTGTTTAGGCCTCCTGGGATAACCCTTGATTCTCTTGTAAGGTCTAGGATACTAGGAGACTACATCTATTGTGACCTTCTTCTATTTGTATCATCATTATTCTATATCGCCTCTCTCTCTGATTTCATTGTTGTGTGTTGTGATAGTTTTGTGGTTGGTGACCTAGGGGCACCCTCTTACATGATTGTCCCTAAGACACTTGTTTCTCCTCTTGTATTTATTGTTTCACTTCCTCTAGTGTTTCCATCTAGCAAGTGGATGACAAAAAACATTTATACTGATGCGGACCTAGCGTCCCTTTCGCGAGAAATCAAAAATTGGACTTAGTTCCTAATATGACGATGGGGTTGTATATCTTATCCGATGCTTGGCTAGTGGAAGAACTCATGCTTTATGCATAGTGATTTTGATGGTGTTCTATCTCATTTACAAATCATAACAATACTACTACTCCATGCACTTTATCTGTCTTAAATCTTGCATGCCTCAGATTTCATATGCATTGATGTTGTTGTTTATCATGATTATGGACACTAACATGTTTCTTATAGGGATGTGTTTGTGGGAACATTTGGTGATTGTAAAGTACATGTCACCTCCGGGGGGCATGGGATGTGTGAGAGTCTGTGTTCCATTGTGTGTTTTTATTCCTACCCTAACGTGCTTGATATCAATGCATGATATCAACCACCTTAAGGTGGGGGCATATAAGGTAAGTTGTATGTTGTAGATGTTAGCAATGTGTTTATCCTTAGGTGTAGTTTAAAGACCTGCGCGATGAGTGAATCATACATCCTGAGTTTGTTTTCAATCAATAAATCATGTAAGCCCTCTGCGGAGGTGGGATATCAAGCATATCCTTTTTTCATAACTCCTTTGTGGAGGTAGGGATGGTGTATTTCTCTGAGCTGATTGCATCATCCTATCATTTTCAAAAGTCCTCTACGGAGGTGGGGAGAAGTTATGTGACTAACTCAACCCTTAAACGTGTCTTCGACGATTGTTGTGGAGAAGCGCAATCATCATGTGTGCATGTAATGTGCCTAAGATGGTGTTGAACCTAGAAATAGGGACACTCCATTGCTAGTCTGTCGTGTTTTCCCTGTGTGTTCAGAGTGTGTGTGATTGGCATGCTTACTTTGTTTGGCATGTTTGTTTCCCCATATGTATTCTAAAGACCTGCACGATGAGTACATCCTACATTTTGGGAGGTTTTGTGTGTCTTGCGTGTGTGTTACACCATATACAGTTTAAAGACCTGTGCAATGAGTGCATCCTGTATTATGGGAGGTTTGCTTACTTTCCAGTACTTGCATTTGCATTTCATATATATGAGAAAAATAAAAGAAACAAAATCATTCTTGTCTTCCATGCATTAATGTGTCTTCTATGCATTTACTATATTCTAGGTATGTGCAGGATCATGATGGGCCAAACTATAACTCTAAGTGGCAATGAAAATACAAAAAATCAGACTTTATCAAGTTCATGTGAAAATTTGAATGGATTATCTACACAATTTGAAAAAGATGTAAGAACAAAATTTGTAGAGAATTGAATCTAGTTTATAGGCTACTATTTAAAAAAAAACTAAATTTACTTAGTGAAAATTGAATATTTCAATGAACAGCTATTAAATTTTTTAGAAAAAAATAAAAAGTGGGTGTCTGTCCAGCCAACCTAATTATGAGTAAAAACAATATTTTTTTTTTTAACTTTCAAAATAAGTAGAGGACTCATGCTCAGATGTGACGCATATTTATTTGAATTTTTTTTCTAATAAAATAATTAGTTATGATTTTTTTACTATGACTTTTTTTAAAAACTAAAAAGCAATTTTCCAACCAACCTAACTCGATCAAAAAAATCAAAATTCAAATGTTTTTTAACCTATAGCCAGAAAAGCATAGAGTGTGATGCAGGTTTCTGATCTCAAAAAGTTGAAACGGTTTGAAAGTTATGGATGTTTTTTGATCAGTGTCCATCAGGATTTCAGACACACTATATAGAAAATTATTAATAATTATTTAATAAAATGATAACCAAACAAATCTTATATTTTTAGAAAGCTGACAATTTTTCCTATAAACTCTTTTCGTTTTATCAATTTTACATAAAAAAAAGTCGTTAGCATGAAGGATGAAATTCGAAGAAGAAACTAAAACATGAAAACATGTTAGAATCTATGAAAAGTCAACAACCAAAACAGATATATGTCTTTCTTTGTACCAAAGAAAAATAGATATCTGTTTTGCTTTGGTAAAAGAAAAATGGATATCCATTTTGGCAGCTCAAAACGGATATCCATTTCTGGGAAACGAATATCTTTTTTTCTTACATGTTTGTTGATCACATCTTATGAAACCGATGTTACTTGGTGATAGTTCTAGGTTTAGTGAACAATATTCTCAAGCTTATTGCAATTTTTACACTTGTGACCAAATTTTGTACCAAACCCTTTCACCTTTTCAATTAATCTTGATAGTGTCATCTCACTCCATACAAATCAAACCAACATTAGGACCATGTGAATGAGATTAAGCATAGCCTTGAAATATGAATCTTTGTACATGACAATCCTTTAGGATCATTGTACCCAAGTGCAGCAATCCTTCAATATTATTTTATTTATATTTCCTTCCTCTTCATACACAAGATTGTCATGCCTTATAGTCATGACAATCCAAAAATCACCTAACTGTCCTTAGTGAGACTATATCTTATTTTGACAGTGATAGTCATCTTCTATTCACAACTCTCCTCTTTAACACAGATACCCTTTGCACATGTTTTGACTTCATCATTTTTCTTTTGTATGTTGTATTATGGTATGAAAATACAATGGCCCCTTCTTCATCCTCTTGTATAATGAAATTGAGGGTCGACACTTACAGTTACTCTTCTCTATTACTTGGTGATAATGAATCCCTAAACTCATTTTTGATTGCCTTGAAGCCAACTTTACCACTGTTGAGATAGTCAGAGTTGATTCTTGATCATGAATATTGCAAATTACTTCAAATATCCATGGACAATTTCAATGTGTTTCTGAAGACAACCATGCCTTGACTGTCCCTTGATGTTGGTCATGATTGTTCTTGGATGGCACAATAGTTCATAGTTAGATTTTTGCCACTAAAGTTTTCCTTTGACAAAGTAGTATTTTTAGTCCATCTTTTGATGATGTTCAAACAATATAAATACTTATTCTTAACATAAGAAATACATTTCTCATAAATACCAATGCATTCTACTCATAAGGTTCATGGCACCATGCCTAAAGGTATGATAGTCAGTAGTGTACTATTATGGTAGCCTATGGTTGGTTTGACAATCCATAATAGTGATAGCATTCATACCTAACAGTCCTTATCATTATTGTCATGATATATTTTACATTTGAGGCCTTGTCTACAACATACAAAGTTTACCTTTCTCACCCATACCTTCAGTATGTAAAGGGCATTGATAGGGAATTTTCAATTTTCACTCAGTCAGTGCAATCTAGGAGAGGATAGATTGTCTAAAGTTGTAATCTATTTCCATTTACACTTGCCATAACTATAAATGCTTAGTGTTTATTCTCAACCCCAGTATATGAATAAAATGTGACCTATTGTTCTAGTAGGCCTATAGGGACAAAGAGGTGATAAAGCCTTTAATTCTAAACATGACATGGTTTTGATAACTTCCCATATTGGTAAGGTCCTGGATGACAATCCTTTGATGCACACCTAATTGTAATAGGTGTTATGATAGTCCTTGGTATCTTTTCATTTCTTTCTTGAATGGCTTGCAAATAAGACATAAGACCTATTAGATCCTTCATAAATAAGAATTCTCATATATTCCATTTAAACTTACTCCCTAAACATCCATCAATCCATCCATTAATATCAAAATTCCATGAATATCCTATGATCAACCATTCTAATGCCTAAGATAGTCATATTGAAATTTTGCTTCTCTATACTAAAACAGCCCAAGGAATATCAAACCTTGAATTTGTATTTTAACAATCTAATGTCTTTACAAATAACATTGAGCCTTCTTTTGGGACAACATTTTTTCCTTTAGAAGCTCCTCCTTTCATGATAGCCTAAAATAGAATAAGTGGATAGTCATAACATTTTAGCATAATGGGAAAACCCTAAAGTGTGATAAAGTCTATACATTATCTATTCCCATCCATGTCACGAAGCAACTATTCAAATGCTAGGCCAACATGATTTAAACAATCATAAGGGCCAACAATCCACTCCAAATGCATGGGAAAATGACAACTCTTGGATCCCATATTAATCATGTTCACATGGTTGCTATCATCTTCAAGTGAGTCAATACAAAAATTGAAAGCCTCAAACTCATACACTTCAGAAAAATATAAGTAATTAGAAATTTGATATGCATGAATAAGGAAGTCCTCATGCAATACAAACTAAAATGTGTCACATTTAGACATGTCATCAGGTTCAACTACATCATGTTGAGACTTGTGTTTACTTAAGCATTACAAGTCACTTGCCTCTTTGCATGCTTCCAAGTTCCAAACAAAGGACTCAACTTTTGGTGTAGCAGTCCTCATCAATGAGTGATTTACATGGCCTTCAACAAACTAAAATTATATATCATCATTATTCTTATATGGAGGCTATATCATCTTTACAATTGTATGTCCAGGCTCTTTAGGAGTCTTCACAAACATGTCCAAAGTAAGATTACTCAAATCAAATAATGGCTTATATCCAGAGCTTTATTAAGTTGATACCTAGGTGGATTAGTGTGTAAACATTCAAATTAGATGGTAATTCACAAGTTTATAGAATAATAAAATGAATCCCTAGTCTAGAATCCAATTGTACATATTCAAAGATAGTAAAGACTTTGAACAAATTACTTTATTGAATTGGAGAAGGCATGTACAAATGTGCAATGTTTAGCTTATTCTTCCTTGTCTATACTTTTATACAAATTTGTATGTACATGCATGTGGTGCATGGATCAAGTGGTCAAGGTGACAATAGATGTCAAACCCATATGACTTGTTGTTCCTATCTTCCATGATTACCATATATTCTATCCTATGTTACTTGTTTAGCTCATATTCTTTCATATATTCAATCCTTACCTCCCATGCTTTCCTCTATGCTTTGTTTGGTTCCTAAACATCTCTATGTTCTATGTTTAGAACCTATATTTTTTCATGTTACTTGTTAAATACTTATATATCCCTATGCTATAAATCCACGATGTCCCTATGTTCCATGAGATGATCATAAAAAGTAATCAACAATAAAAGAATAAGATGTAAGCATCATAATATTCATAGCATAATATACACAACATCATAATAAGCACAACATTTAATGTACATAAATCATATTCATGTTTACTTAAATTTGCTTTTTCATGCTTCTCACAGGACATCACCTCCCCTAACCATCCAACTCTACAGAAGAAGAGAGACAACAAATGATCAAGAGGGATCACCAATTGGTGGTAAGTGATTGATTACTTATGTCATGTTATATAGTTTGAATATTAAATTCTATATTAATGTGGATGTTGTTTGATTGTATTAATAGGTGGAAATTCAAAAATCCCTATCGAGGAGGTCTAGTCGATGAGCGATAGAGGATGAATCATTGACTAGTTCACCATTTTCATGGCCTAGCAAGAGCCATCGATTATTTGATAGCAATCCATAGGAGATTTGATTTTGGGACATTTTGTTACATATACCTATTTGTCTTTGTAAACATACTTTTGTATGTTATCAATGTATATCATTGTATATTCCCGTATGGTTTTATTTGTACATGCCTATATGGCTTGATATATACACTATACATTATTGTCATAACATTATGCATATATGCATATATAAGATCCTAATTTGGCACAAGTAGGGAGAATGCTTGCAAAGGTTATGGAATTTGGTTTTACATGTTCCAATTGTATTTACTTCAAAGTTTCTAATTCAAAAAATCCATTTTGTGCATATCTTGCAATCATTTCATTCCATGACATAGCATCTCTTTGAGGTGTCATGCCAAACTGTTCACATGCCATGTCTATTCTTCCACACTTTTCATACATGTCTACAAGGGAAATTGTAAATACATCTTGTTTCGAAGATCCCATTTTTGGATAGGCAAGGAGAATGGTGGATAAGGTTGTGGAATTTGGATTTACACCCGTCAATTGCATTTTCTTAACATTTCCTTTCAATCCTTATCAAAAATTCCATTTTGTGCACATATTGCAATCATTGTATTCCTTCATTTATGATGTGCATAACATTCCTTCATTTGTGATGTACATAACATGCTATAATTGTACAAGATTACAGTAAGTGATTCATGCTACAATGAAGCACAACATGATGAAATAAGAAGATGCATATTTATAACACTTAAGAATATGTAGTAGTGTTGCTCATGTCACCAATACTATGTTTACATCTTCACATACTATTTTTTCAAGTTGAAGCAATGTGTACATGGCACAACATGTTTCATGTACCAAGCATCCCAGTCACTCCAGGCAACAAGCTACTGGCAAAGTCCCTTAAGATCCCTAAGACCAAAAAATTGCCAAACTTTGACAGAGCAGTTCTCTAAATTCATGATAGATGGGAATGTTCTATTTGGACCTATAGGTGCATGTGGGGTCCATCCACAATAACCTCTCTCAATTTTGGCCAACTCCATTCCATTTGACCATGCTGAAATCAAACGCATTGTTGCAAAAGGCTTCAATTTCATGCAGTGGAAAGGTGCTAGGTGTGACATTTTTCATTCCATATCTTGTGAGGCTGAATAGACTATACCAACACATCAGGGTGGATGGGTAAATGCCAGGGGAGGTCTCATTTTGTGCGCCAAGCATCCCAGTCATCTGAGCAACAGGCTACTGACAAAGTCCCTTAAGATCCCTGAGACCAAAATACTGCCAAACTTTGACAGAGTAGTTCTCTAAATTCATGATAGCTAGGAACATTCTATTTGGACCTAGAGGTGCATGTGGGGTCCGTTCACAATAACCTGTCTCAGTTTTGGTCAACTCCATTCTGTTTGGCCGTGCCGAAATCAAACACATTGTTGCAAAATGCTTCAATTTCATACAGTGGAAAGGTGCTAGGTGTGACATTTTTCATTCCATAGCTTGTGAGGCTGAATGGACTATGCCAACACATTGGGGTGGGTGGTTATATGCCAAGGGAGGTCTCATTTTGTGAGCCAAGCATCCTAGTCACTCCGAGCAATAGGCTACCAGCAAAGTCCCTTAAGATCCCTAAGACCAAAACACTACCAAACTTTGACGAAGTAGTTCTCTGAATTCATGATAGCTGCAAATGTTTTGATTAGACCTATAGGTGTATGTGGGGTCTGTCCACAATAACCTCTCTTGGTTTTGGTAAACTCCATTCCATTTGACTGTACTGAAATCAAACACATTGTTGCAAAATACTTGAATTTTATGTAGTGGAAAGGTGCTAGGTGTGACATTTTTCATTCCATTGACCTACAACACTCTTGCACTTGATCATTCAACTTAAACAAGTTAGATAGTAAATCAACATTTATTCTATTTTCTACAACTCCCTGGGTTACTATCATAGGAAATTCACTAGCAGTACTGCATTTAAATTCTTCCACCTGTCTCCATTCCTTTTTACCATAAAATGACTCAAGGAAAGATGTTTCACTATCCTTATCAAAAGCAATAGGATCAGAATCAAAGACTTTATCCTGACAAATGGTTTCTTTTTCACAATTTTCAAAAGATTCATACCTGCACTCTGCCTCACCCTTACCTATATTAGGAAGTAGAGAACTCTAGTTCTCACCATAAAATGACTCAAGGAAGGATGTTTCCTCTTCTTTACCTTCTAGAACCGATTCAGATATTGTATTTTTTAAAGTCTTCTTCAACATGACCAAGCAAGCCTAACAATCCCTTTTTGAATGCTCTTCGTCATGTAATCTGCACCAACTTTCAATCAGGACATCATCAGTGGATAAACCTAATATTTGACTACACTGTATATTTCTGGACAAGTATAATTTAAAATCTTCAGAGTGGTCCACTTCAGTGTCTGAACAACTAATAACTTCTGGTGCTACATCTGCTTGTTGCTCCAGAATTTCTTCATTTTCCTGCCATATTTCATCCCTGAACACATCAATAAAAAATATTATTCGTTTCAAATATAGATCCAACCTTATAAGAAAAGTTAGACAATTAATTTCACTATGTTCCACAGTCTGGTGTATCCTACAACAACTGGATAAACCAAAGTCAAATAAATTCTGAGGATAAAGCTGCCTATTCAAAGTTTCCTAAAATAAAGGAATGTTGACCTGACAATTATTTTCATATGCATCCATCAAAATGAGACTCTATTTTCAATTTTTTTTTAGGATTTTGAAATTTTAATGAGATCTATCATATCTCAGAATTAAACTTGAAGGTTCAAAAAATGTTGGCCAAATCTTTGAAGCTTTGAGCTAGATCTTTGAAAAGATACAATCAAAACCTCTCAGATAAGAGACATTTGCAAACATTAACCTTAAATGATGAAATATTTGCAGAAAATCCATAGCTTCCTTCTCAAGGCCCTCCTTCTAGCGCCAATTTATGTTGATGATGATGTTAGTCATAAGCAAACATAGAATAAAAGTTACACAACAACCTTTACTCATCTTGAAAGATACGATGAATTCAGAGAATTCATGATCCCAAGTCTCCATTGATTAGTTCATAATCTACTGACATTACTTAGTGGTTAATGTGTATTGTTGTTAATCATTTAGGGGTCTTACGTAGTTCAATTGCTTCTACAAAGTTCCTCAATATTCCTTCAAACATCCTGCTCTTTATATTTGCTCTGCATAAATTTCCAACAATTCTACCTCTGCACTATGAATTCACTCAAATAATGTGCCTACAAGTTGATATTTGCATGATTTCTATCATTACTTGCAATTCTTTGCATGATATTTTATATACTACATGCATTTAGCTCAAATATGCTAATGATATTCAGTTATCTACATGATGTCAGCATATTTCATGTTATTTGCTTCTGATTATCTGTCATTTGCAATTATGATGGGGAATTACTCAGAATTCAAAGAAAATTAAAAGAATACTTCAAATTTGGTGAATCTTAGCTATTGAACCACATACATACCAGATACAGTCATGAGGAGAAGAAATTAAACCATATTTTCACTAGGATGTTCCATAGCTAGATACAGATGATGCTAACTTCGAAGGAAAAGGAATGAAGACAACACATATAGACTGATAAGCACTCCAAGGGATGTAACAAATCAAAGCATGTATCAAGAATTCAAACACTGATTACTCAGGATTTATGATGATTTGTAATCAAATGGTCTTCTCTTTCATTAAGTATGCAATGATATGTATGCTTACAATAGCTTTGAAATAGGCCTTGATATTTTAGCAGTCCAATTTCAATTAAGCTTCTGAATAATCCAATTATCACATCCCTGCGCCTTTTATAGAATAAGGTGAGGGAATGGTTATAGATGACCAACGGTCAGGATTTATCTATTAAGATCAACAGTCCAGATGAATAGCATGTGTCTGCCAGTTTGGCAACTACACAGATGGCACAGAATATTCTAGCATCTTTGACCTAGTCCATCCTCCAGGTAGCAAATAGTATATTTGATAATATCCTCCTCAGCTCTGGTTCAGGTTGCCTGCCAGTTGGCAATTTTTAGCCACTTCACACATCTCCAACATCCTGCAACAAACAGACAAGAATTAAGCATTATCATTTAATAACTAGCAGGAAAATAAACATTTATATTTTATCAGGATGTGAATGTGCGAACCTACATATATCAAGTTATGAATATTGAGCATCTGTGAAAATTCACGTAATTAAATGTCCATAGGTTGTCAAGAGGGTCCGGGTGACTATCGTTGACTAGAAAACAAGCTATCAGGCCCTAAAATGGCTCAATATCTGATCAGGTCTAGGGTCATTTGAGTGATTTTTTGATAAAAATATCAAAAAATATGATTTTCGGTATTTTCTACATCTTAGTAAATTGCATTTTCGGAGGCCTTAGGAACAAAATTAGGGCCTCAAGACTTAGTCGGTTACTAGGCGTTAAGCCTTAATAACCAAGGAATTCAAACTAGATAACTAGTTTATCTTTCCAATGAGTCCAAAAAGTTTAAATTCCAACACAGTAGCTAGGAGTTATGACCCTGCCAAGGAGAAGATAAAAAATTTCCTAATTTTTTGAATTTCTTTGAATTTTTTGCAAATGGTTTCACTTTGCAGTAGCTCTTTTTGTATTCCAAGGGTGATGTGACCCTTCATATGATATGCAAGCCTTACATTTTCATTTATCGCATACATAAGATCATGCATATGCAATACATGTGCTTTTGCTCACTAAATTCCATTGAATGAAACTATCAGGTCCGGGTATGCACATTAGTTAATATGAGGGATATTAACTAATATGTGGTGCAGGAGCACCTAGCTGACAGCTGGGCTCCATGAGGCAGTTAGTTTGTTATAGGTCTGGTTAATGTTTCCAAGAAGGTCTTATAAGACCAATGCATGTAATAAGGTCCAAGTTGACCGTGCTTTTCTATTTTTAGGTAGTTTGTTATGACAGCTGATGACAGCTGTATAGTTTGTTAGTTCAGTTGGATCCTCCCAGCCGCTTGGAAGCTCCCAGCCGCTAGGAATCAAGTGGTAGTACTCGCAAGCAGTTCCTATTTATGCAGTAGGATCGGTTGGTCTTAGGACAGATTGAGATATAGATAGATAGACAGATTGAGATATAGATAGATAGACAGATTGAGATATAGATACAGATTGAGGAGTTAGATTGCAGAGTGAGACAGAGTACTGTATTTGCATCTTTTGAAATCAATAAAGAGATCCTGTTTGTGTCAATTTTCTAGGATTCCACTGTGTAATCTATTTGTTGTTTTGGTGGTTACATGGATTCGCTGATCCATTCCACCGGTTGATTCGTCGAATCGGTGGAATGGCTATGTACAATAGTTTAGGATTTAGTTTGCATTTTCTGTTTGTTCGCATGTATGTTTGCAGGATCGCAGTCGAGAGGTGTTGAGAACCCTAGCATGGGCATGTGCTAGGTCGTGCTGGTTGTTAGAGTCTGGAAAGTCATCCAGGAAGCGGATCGGGTCATCCCAGGAGGTTCGGCCGATCAAAACGGTGGGAAAAAAATCCGCTAAGGTTTCGCATCTGCATCATCAGGATATTTCTGTGTATATCCTGCAGTTACATCGGGCATCATCCGAGTAGATGGGGGTGAGCATGATGCAATCGTTTGCATAAGGTGAATGTGCATTGGGGTGATCATCGCAAGGTGTTGCCGAGGAGGAGCGTATCGGCATAAGGTAGAAGATCAGGTTGATAAAACCATCGCGGGCCGATAATGTTATGTTTGGCTGACAGCAGGATATTGGAGGAGCTGCATATGACGTCATCGTCATCAGGATAATCGTCATCAGGACATTCTGAAATAAGACCCGATAAGTCATATCCTGATGCTGCTTGTTTAAGTAGGTCAGAGATTAGGGTGACGTAAGCATCGAAGGAAAGGTGCGTGAAGTGTCATCATCAGGATATATGGGAGGAACCGGATATTTTATATCCTGCTGATGAACATGATGTTGAACATCATGATACTACAGAAAGCGTTTGGCGGTAAGATGAACAGTGATCGTCAGGAGGATGTTTGCGATTGCCGAATATGATGATGCTGCCGATAGCCGGATATGATGATGCTGCTGATAGGCAAAAGGTCGAAGGTTTGTCTGCAGGAGGATATCGGTCGGCAAAGAAAATATGATGATGCTGACAGTGTTAACAGAAATATGATGATGATGATGAAGGGTTGCGGACATACATGCTGTATGTCAAGGTTTTAGTGTGGATGCCTCTGCATCATAGTGGTATCAGAGGTCAGCAAAAGGTCTGGGCTGTTGTGTGTTGATTCTGTCACCGAAAGGACAGAGGTAGAGAAGTGAGAGGTTGATAAAATGCCTCTGAAAGGTAATGGTACTGCAAGGGAATTGCAGGAGATGAAGGAAAAACATGCCAGAGAGATGAGGAAGATGAAGGAGCTTGCTGAAGCACTTCAAGCCAGGCTTGTAGCCCTGGAAAAGAACAAAAAGAGGGAAGTGGAAGATAGTGAATCAGAAGAAGATGAAGATACTGTTGAAGAGTATGAAGAGGTAGCTGAAGATCTGGATGCTGAAGACCAGAAATTTGCAAAATTGTTAAAGGCAGTGCAGAGTGATAAACCTAAGGTAAAGGTTGATGTTTCCAAGTATAATGGAAGTTTGAATGAAGACGAGTTACTAGATTGGATTGCTGCACTTGATAACCACTTTGAATGTGAAGATGTTGCTGAGGATCAGAAGGTAAAGATTGCAAAGACCAAGTTAGGAGGTCATGCTTTGGTATGGTGGGATTATGTACAATCCGAGAGAAGGAAACAAGGGAAGTCAAAGATCACTTCATGGGATAAGATGGTAGCAAGGATAAAAGGTAAATTCTTGCCTAAGGATTATGAGATTCAGATGTTTAAGAAGTTGCAATTTTTAAGGCAGAAGGAAATGGATGTGAAGGCATATACTGAGGAGTTTTATAAGTTGAGTATGAGATCTGGTCATCATGAGAATGAGGTAGAAAAGGTGGCTAGGTACTTGGCTGGTTTAAGATTGAACATACAGGATGAGTTAGTTTTAGCTAACCCTAAGAATGTGGAAGATTGTTACCAAATGGCAATTAGGATTGAAGAAAAGATGAATAGGAGACAAGATAAGTCCATGAGAGGAAGAGGAAACAATATGAGGGGAAGAGGAGCAGCCCCTACAACAAGGCAAACCAATGAGGGTCAAGAAGACACTGGTAAAGGACAGGGACAGTCTGATTTCAGAGGTGGATGGAAAGGTAATAGAGGCAGATTTGGAAGTGGTAGAGGTTCTACTACATTTTCAGGAAAGTGTTACACCTATGGTGAGTTTCGTCATCCATTTTTCAAATGTCCAGAAAGCAAAGGTTCATCATCCAGAAATGATAAAATGAATGACAAGAGAGTGCAACTTGTGCAAGAAGAGAAAGTAGAGCAAAGTGTGCAACGTTTAAACACTTATCAAGATAGAGTTCCTGACAGTTATGGATATCCTGAGGAGGGAGAAGCATTGATGCTTAGGAGAATTAGTTTGCAGGCATCAAAGGATATGATGCAAAGAAGAGCTCTTTTCAAGACCACATGCAAGAGCAAAGGTAAGGTATGTAAGGTTGTCATTGATACTGGTTCAACAGACAACATGGTATCTCAGGAAATGGTGGATAAACTGCATTTGGAAAGGATTCCACATCAACACCCTTACAAGGCATCTTGGGTGAGTGATAGTCAATCACTTTTTGTCTATGAACAGGCATATGTTGATTTTCAGATTGGAGCATATCATGATAGAGTTTTGTGTGACATTTTACCCATGGAATGTTGTCACCTACTGTTGGGTAGACCATGGCAATTTGATAGGAGGGTACTGTATGATGGGTATGCTAATACCTACACCGTCAAGAAAGATGGGAAGACTATTATGTTGATGCCATTGCAGGAAGATGCTGCAGCACAGGGGGCAGCCAAAATCATTTTAGTGGGAAAGAAGGAATTTGTGCAGATGCCTATAGGAGCAGGCATAAAGGCAGTTGAGGACATTGCAGGGAAAGAAGTTGTTAAGGACAACAGTTTGAAGAAAGTTTCAGTTGTGACTGATAGAGGTCAGCAGCAGGTTCAGAAACAGGTTTACAAACAGCAACCAGTTGAGAGGAATGACAAGGATGTTGTCATAGTTGGGACTATTGTTTGTCCTATAAGAGATGAAAGAAAGACAGAGTTGAACATTGCAGAAGTTCAAGAGGCAGTTCAGACAGAGGTTCTGGTCAGACAACCTGACAAACACAAGGTATGTGAGAGAAGGGCCTACATTGACAGGCATGAGAATTTACTTGCAAGAAAGCAAGTTACAGTTTAGAAGTCTTGGAGCAGCCGAGAGCTAGCAGAGGAAAAAGCTGGAATAGGTCAAGACACTGCAAAGGCAAAGTGTAAAGGTGGAGGACTTCCACAACCTAACTCATGGGACATGAGTTCTTTTCTGTTGGGGAGTATGGTGCAGGAGCACCTACCTGACAGCTGGCCTCCATGAGGCAGTTAGTTTGTTATAGGTCTGGTTAATGTTTCCAAGAAGGTCTTATAAGACCAATGCATGTAATAAGGTCCAAGTTGACCGTGCTTTTCTATTTTTAGGTAGTTTGTTATGACAGCTGATGACAGCTGTATAGTTTGTTAGTTCAGTTGGATCCTCCCAGCCGCTTGGAAGCTCCCAGCCGCTGGGAATCGAGTGGTAGTACTCGCAAGCAGTTCCTATTTATGCAGTAGGATCGGTTGGTCTTAGGACAGATTGAGATATAGATAGATAGACAGATTGAGATATAGATACAGATTGAGGAGTTAGATTGCAGAGTGAGACAGAGTACTGTATTTGCATCTTTTGAAATTAATAAAGAGATCCTATTTGTGTCAATTTTCTGTTTGGATTCCACTGTGTAATCTATTTGTTGTTTTGGTGGTTACATGGATTCGCTGATCCATTCCACCGGTTGATTCGTCGAATCGGTGGAATGGCTATGTACAATAGTTTAGGATTTAGTTTGCATTTTCTGTTTGTTCGCATGTATGTTTGCAGGATCGCAGTCGAGAGGTGTTGAGAACCCTAGCATGGGCATGTGCTAGGTTGTGCTGGTTGTTAGAGTCTGGAAAGTCATCCAGGAAGCGGATCGGGTCATCCCAGGAGGTTCGGCGGATCAGAACGGTGGGAAAAAAATCCGCTAAGGTTTCACATCTGCATCATCAGGATATTTCTGTGTATATCCTGCAGTTACATCGGGCATCATCCGAGTAGATGGGGGTGAGCATGATGCAATCATTTGCATAAGGTGAATGTGCATTGGGGTGATCATCGCAAGGTGTTGCCGAGGAGGAGCGTATCGGCATAAGGTAGAAGATCGGGTTGATAAAACCATCGTGGGCTGATAATGTTATGTTTGGCCGACAGCAAGATATTGGAGGAGCTACATATGACGTCATCGTCATCAGGATAATCGTCACCAGGACATTCCGAAATAAGACCCGATAAGTCATATCCTGATGCTGCTTGTTTAAGTAGGTCGGAGATCAGGGTGATGTAAGCATCGAAGGAAAGGTGCGTGAAGTGTCGTCATCAGGATATATGGGAGGAACCGGATATTTTATATCCTGCTGATGAACATGATGTTGAACATCATGATACTGTAGAAAGTGTTTGGCGGTAAGATGAACAGTGATCGTCAGGAGGATGTTTGCGATTGCCGAATATGATGATGCTGCCGATAGCCGGATATGATGATGCTGCTGACAGGCGAAAGGTCCAAGGTTTGTCTGCAGGAGGATATCGGTCGACAGAGAAAATATGATGATGCTGACAGTGTTAACAGAAATATGATGATGATGATGAAGGGTTGCGGACATACATGCTATATGTCAAGGTTTTAGTGTGGATGCCTCTGCATCAATATGACTCTCTTCATAGATCGGGATATGATGATGTCATCATCATGGACTGGCTTCATTAAAATGTGAAAGGCTGATGTCATGGTCCTATTGAAGGAAATCGGGTGATGGTAAGAAATATGACCTTGATATTGAGGAATATCACCCTCCGAATAGGATGACGTCACGGTCATGTCAAGATTTTTATATATCGGGTCAGAATGATGTCACCATCATGTTAGGAAATATCAGTCATATTAGAAAAGATGGTGGATGTTAGAGAATAGGCGAGCTTCGGATGTCAAGCCGATTGATGATGTCATCATAATATCAGGTCCTTTGTGAAATGGGATAAGCTGACGTCATCATCATGTTAACGAAGATGAGTCATATTAACAAATGTGACCCCCTTTCAAAAGATTAGGATGATGTCACCATCATGTTATTTAAAAGGGTGATCATTGGATACGTACCTCCGCAAGGTAAAAAGGATGATGACGTCACCGTCAGGGTGATTTTCTTTGTTCATCGGGATTGGATGACGTCATCAGCATATTGGCTCTGGGGTGATATTCTGCAGCAGGGTGATATTTGAAATATCGGGTGATATTTGAAATATTGGGTGACATTCGAAATATCAGGTGATATTCGAAATATGACCCCCGCAAAATATATGAAACTGTTTGACGGGTAAATACCACTATCACGTAAGATTGACGTCCGAAGTTTCAGACCACATGATTATTGGGTGATAAAATTGGCATCAGGGTGATCTAACGTAAGGTGACTGATGTTAAGGAACATGACCCCCTAGGAATATTAGGTTTGACCAGGACTTTGACTCACTGTAACTTTTGTTCCCTAAGGAATATCAGGGTGATCCAAAAGGCAAACCTGCATGAAATTTTGTACTCTTTCCAATCATGAGGTTATTGATATGAAATATTAAATTTGACAAATTGACCTCATCATGATGACTTACCCAGCTCCCTTATGCAGGGTCATCTACATGACATACTTTTACCAGACCGCCGAAGAGCAAAAAGTTGGGTCCCTATTTTGTCAAGTCAAAATGGGGCATGTTGTGTAACCACACAACAACTTGCCACCAAAGAAAACAACCAAATTCCAATGATTCAAGTGAGGTGATCACATTCATATACAGTATTCTAACTCTTTCTAAGTATAAGCATTATAATCTTTCTATATGAAAAAGTTTTCATCATGGCAACAATGCTAACAAAGGATTAGGTGTGTGCAAATGATTAATTATCCTCATCTTGAAAGCATGTTGAAAACATGAGTAACTAATTTTAAGCGACATAGTTTGCGAGCATCCCTCATAGCCAATCTGGATAGAGCCTTGTTGCCAGCAGGCGTCCATAGCCCCATCAAGGTTATCTATACAATCACCCTAAGTAGAACCCCACTGCCAGCAGGTGTCTATAGCCCCGGTAGAGTTACTTAGATGGCCTAATTTTATTATATTTTGGATTTTCAAAATTTATACTCTATTCATCTGATGTCATCATGTAAGCTTAGTATGCAAGGTATGGTCACTTGCTAATTTAGGTTGGAGATTGTATTGGTAGCAAGGGAGTCCCTTTAGATATTTCACTTAACACCTATACTTGTGTGTTCAACAAACCCAAGGCTGTTAGGTGAGTCATTGTGAAAGAATCACTTTGGTCAAGAAAAGGCACCCTGATGAAAAGATATCACAGACCTGATCACAATACTTCTCAAAATGAGTCATAACCTATATATGAATTTGTTCTCATCACTTGAATCTTAACAATTTAGTTATTTTCTTAGGATGATGAGCTGCATCATCTTGACTAATCAAAACAGAACTCAACAAGCAAACATACAAAAGCAAACACACTAAGCAAAATGTACAAACAACTAACTACAAAAGGAAACAACAGAAAACAAAACAAGAAAGCAAGGAAAGAAACAAGACAACTACTCTACGAAACTATATACAAACCCCACAAGGCAAATAAAACCAAAGAGAAGACCCAAAGACACATGTATTTGCATACTTCCTTAAATTGTACAGGAGCATCAGGGCATTAGTTATGGTTCTCATCTTAGCAAATTCATCCTTGTATTCTAAAAAATATTCTTATATTCTAAATTCATTGTGTTTAATAGAATACCTCTTAACAATCAGTAACTGAGGAAGCTCATCATGTTCATGATTAATCCATATGCATGTATTATCTCCTGAATTTCCATAATCAAAATAGTATTCAACATCATTTACTGTGGAAAGGAGAAATACAACCTGATGTATTTCTGGCTTTGTTGGACATGCTTCTTCAATGACAGCTGGTCTTCTATTTAACTTTGCATTCTCATTGCTCAGCTCAGTGTCTAGCCTCACTTCAAATTGAAGAATGTATGACTCTTGAAGAATTAATCCTACATCTTTATCCAGCTTTGTCTCCTCATTCTAGATGTATGTCTGATTCTTGACTTCAGGAAGCACCTCACTGTTTTCATTAAATCCTTGCACAGCAACATATAAATGAGTATCTTTATTTTCATAACCTGATATACAGAAATTTATCCCTTCTAAACCATTTGATTGTAAAGGTGAAACAACTTTCAATTGATAGGAATACTCCCCCATTTCATTTTCAAAATGACATTGGATTGGAATCTGATGTTGCACAACAATTCCAAATCATTCTGCATCTTCAACTTTCTTGAATTGTTCATCAAATAACTCACATTGTCCATCCAGTAAGGTATCTGGTTCCATTCACCTGCAACATTCTTGCATTTGATCATTCAACTTAAACAAGTTAGATAGTAAATCAGCATTTATCTCTTTTCTACAACTCCCTAGGTTACTATCATAGGAACTTCATTACCAGTAGTGCATTTAAATTCTTCCACCTGTCTCCATTCCTTTTTATCATAAAATGACTCAAGGAAAGATGTTTCACTATCCTTATCAAAAGCAATAGGATCAGAATCAAAGACTTTATCCTGACAAATGGTTTCTTTTTCACAATTTTCAAAAGATTCATACCTGCACTATGCCTCACCCTTACCTATATTAGGAAGTAGAGAACTCCAGTTCTCACCATAAAATGACTCAAGGAAGGATGTTTCCTCTTCTTTACCTTCTAGAACCGATTTAGCTATTGTATTTTTTAAAGTCTTCTTCAACATGACCAAGCAAGCGTAACAATCCCTTTCTGAATGCTCTTCGTCATGTAATCTGCACCAACTTTCAATCAGGACATCATCAGTGGATAAACCTAATATTTGACTACACTGTATATTTCTGGACAAGTATAATTCAAAATCTTTAGAGTGGTCCACTTTAGTGTCTGAACAACTAATAGCTTCTGGTGATGCATCTGCTTGTTCCTCCAGAATTTCTTCATTTTCCTGCCAAACTTCATCCTTGAACACATCTATTAAAAATATTATTCCTTTTAAATATAGATCCAACCTTATAAGAAAAGTTAGACAATTAATTTCACTATGTTCCACAGTCTAGTGTATCCTGCAACAACTGGATAAACCAAAGTCAAATAAATTCTGAGGATAAAGCTACCTATTCAAAGTTTCTTGAAATAAAGGAATGTTGACCTAACAATTATTTTCATATGCATCCATCAAAATGGGACTCTATTTTAATTTTTTTTTCTTTTAGGATTTTGAAATTTTAATGATATCTATCATATCTCAGAATAAAACTTGAAGGTTTAGAAAGTGTTGGCCAAATCTTTTAAAGCTTTGTGCTAGATCTTTACAAAGATACAATCAAAACCTCTCAGATAAGAGATATTTGCAGACATTAACCTTAAATGATGAAATATTTGCAGAAAATCCATAGCTTCCTTGTCAAGGCCCTCCTTCTAGTGCCAATTTATGTTGATGATGATGTTAGTCATAAACAAACATAGAATAAAAGTTACACAACAACCTTTACTCATCTTGAAAGATAAGATGAATTCAAAGAATTCATGATCCCAAGTCTCTGTTGATTAGTTCATAATCTACTGACGTTACTCAGTGGTTGATGTGTGTTGCTGTTAATCATTCAGGGGTCTTACATATTTCAATTGCTTCTGCAAAGTTTCTCAATATTCCTTCAAACATTCTGCTCTTTATATCTACTCTACATAAATCTCCAACAATTCTACCTCTGCACTATGAATTCACTCAAGTAATGTGCCTACAAGTTGATATTTGCATGATTTCTATCATTACTTGCAATTCTTTGCATGATATTTTTAATACTACATGCATTTAGCTCAAATATGCTAATGATATTCAGTTATCTACGAGATGTCAGCATATTTCATGTTATTTTCTTCTAATTATCTATTATTTGCAATTATGATGGGGAATTACTCTGAAATTCAAAGAAAATTAAAAGAATACTTCAAATTTGGTGAATCTTAGCTATTGAACGACATACATACCAGATACAGTCATGAGGAGTAGAAATCAAACCATATTTTCACCAGGATGTTTCATAGCTAGATACAGATGATGCTAACTTCGAAGGAAAAGGAATGAAGACAACACATACAGACTGATAAGCACTCCAAGGGATGCAGCAAATCAAAGCATGTATCAAGAATTCAACACTGATTACTCAGGATTTATGATGATTTGTAATCAAATGGTCTTCTCTTTCATTAAGTATGCAATGATATGTATGCTTACAATAGCTTTGAAATAGGCCTTGATATTTTCAGCAGTCAAATTTCAATTAAGCTTTCGAATAATCCAATTATCACATCCCTGCACCTTTTATAGAATAAGGTTAGGGAATGGTTATAGATGACCTATGGTCAGGATTTATCTATTAAGATCAATAGTCCAGATGAATAGCACGTGTCTGCCAGTTTGGCAACTACATAGATGGCACAGAATATTCTAGCATCTTTGACCTAGTCCATCCTCCAGCTAGCAAACAATATATTTGACAATATCCTCCTCAGCTCTAGTTTAGGTTGCCTACCAGTTGGCAATTTTTAGCCACTTCACACAGCTCCAACATCCTGCAACAAACAGACAAGAATTAAGCGTCATCATTTAATAACTAGCAGGAAAATAAACATTTATATTTTATCAGGTTGTGAAGTGCAAACCTATATATTGTTGGCAAGAGACACTATATGGATTCATGAATGTTGTCATTGATGGCAACAAAGTTCATCCACACATCTGCAGGACATGGTGTGTCTCTACCGGAAGTCAAAATGAAGAATGTGGTGGTCCAGTAAACAAGAACAGAGCATGTGGCAAGGTCCGACAGACAGTTCTGGATCTCTCAGAGGAAGTATCTTGGTGAAGTACAGATTTGGGGAAGTAAAGAGTACTACCTTGAGTGATAGATTCCAAGGTTTTAGCCTCCGATGATAGATGAGGTAAAAGATATGAATACTTGAGTACCGGGTTCCTGAGTGACAGTGTGAACAGAGGAAGAACTGACTAACTGAACATTAGACTATTTTTCAGATGCATTTTTGATGGTGGTAAAGGTTATGAAGACATGAATTATGTTTGGCCAACATGATTAATGATTTCTACAAGTATATGCTTGATCCGCATTACTTGATGTGCAAGGATTCAGCTGACAAAACAGAGTTTGTGAGAAGATTGACTGTTCCGGGTGTCGACTAGAAAGATAATGAAATCACTTGTGCGGATATATATATAGGATGGATTTAGTTGTGAGAAGTGGTGTGGTGACATGTGATATGTGAATAAAAGCAGAGCAGCGCAAAAATAGTAAGGAAGCTCTGGTATGTGAAAGGAAAGCAGCATAAGAGAAGAGGAAAGATGAAGTGCAGCAGATCAGTGTACTGAGCCTAACCAGAACTGAACTCCAGCATATGTGGATGCTACCAATCAGTTCAAGTATTGTATAACACTCTTTTGTAGACAGTGTGTCTCTTGTAGGTAGTGTGCCTCCTTGTGAGCAGTGTGCTTGGGCAGTGAGCCCTAATTGGCAAGTGCCATTTTGTAATTCCTTATTCTTCTAACAGAGAATAATCTTTGGGTTAATCACCCCGTGGTTTTCTCCCTTAATAGGGTTTCCATGTCAAAAATATTGTGTCATGTGTATCTCCATTTCATGGTTATGTTTGCTTGTTTGAATTAATGCTGCATTAATTAATAAGAAAGTTTAGAAAGAAGAAATAATTTGGATAACTAATTCACCCCCTATCAGTTATCAGCATATATATCAGGTTATGAATATTGAGCATCTGTGAAAATTCATGTAATTAAATGTCCATAGGTGGTCAAGAGTGTCCGGGTGACTATCGTTGACTGGAAAACATGCTATCAGGCCCTAAAATGGCTCAATATCTGATCAGGTCTAGGGTCATTTGAGTGATTTTTTGATAAAAATATCAAAAATATGATTTTCGATATTTTCTACATCTTAGTAAATTGCATTTTCGGAGGCCTTAGGAGCGAAATTAGGGCCTCAAGACTCAGTTGGTTACTAGGCGTTTAGCCTTAATAATTGAGGGACTCGAACTAGATAACTTGTTTATCTTTCCAATGAGTCCAAAAAGTTTAAATTTTGACACAGTAGCTAGGAGTTATGACCCTGCCAAGAAGATGATCAAAAATTTCCTAATTTTTTGAATTTCTTTGAATTTTTTGCAAATGGTTTCACCCTGTAGTAGCTCTTTTTGTATTCCAAGGGTGATGTGACCCTTCATATGATATGCAAGCCTTACATTTTCATTTATCGCATGCATAAGATCATGTATATGCAATACATGCGCTTTTACTCACTAAATTCCATTGAATGAAACTATCGGGTTCGGGTATGCACATTAGTTAATATGAGGGATATTAACTAATATGACTCTCTTCATAGATCGGGATATGATGATGATGTCATCATCATGGACGAGCTTCATTAAAATGTGAAAGGCTGACATCATGGTCATACTGAAGGAAATCAGGTGATGTTAAGAAATATGACTTTGATATTGAGGAATATCACCCTCTGAATTATCAGTCATATTAGAAAAGATGGCGGATGTTAGAGAATAGATGAGCTTCGGATGTCAAGCCGATTGATGATGTCATTGTAATATTAGGTCCTTTATGAAATGGGATAAGCTGACATCATCATCATGTTAACGAAGATGAGTCATATTAACAAATGTGACCCCCTTTCGAAAGATCAGGATGACATCACCATCATGTTATTTAAAAGGGTGATCGTTGGATACGTACCTCCGTGAGGTAAAAAGGATGATGACATCACTGTCAAGGTGATTTTCTTTGTTCATCAGGATTGGATGACATCATCAGCATATTGGCTTTGGGGTGCTATTCTGCGGCAGGGTGATATTTGAAATATCGAGTGATATTCGAAATATGACCCCCACAAAATATATGAAGCTGTTTGACAGGTAAATACCACTATCACGTAAGATTGACGTCTGGAGTTTTGGACCACATGATTGTCGGGTGATAAAATTAGCATCAGGGTGATCTAACGTAAGGTGACTGATGTTAAGAAACATGACCCCCCCTAGGAATATCAGGTTTGACCAGGACTTTCACTCACCATAACTTTCGTTCCCTAAGGAATATTAGGGTGATCTAAAAGGCAAACTTGCATGAAATTTTGTACTCTTTCCAATCATGAGGTTATTGATATGAAATATTAACTTTGATGAACTGACCTCATCATGATGACTTACCCAGCTCCCTTATGCAGGGTCATCTGCATGACTTACTTTTACCAGACCGTCGAAGAGCAAAAAAAACAACGCAACCCAAAGTAGCAAAAGATTGGGTCCCTGTTTAGTCAAGTCAAAATGGGGCGTGTTGTGTAACCACACAACAACTTGCCACCAACGAAAACAACCAAATTCCAATGATTCAAGTGAGGTGATCACATTCATATACAGTATTCTAGCTCTTTCTAATTATAAGCATCATAATCTTTCTGTATGACAAAGTTTTCATCATGGCAACAATGCTAACAAAGGATTAGGTGTGTGCAAATGATTAATTATCCTCATCTTGAAAGCAAGTTGAAAAAATGAGTAACTGATGTTAAGCTACATAGTTTGGGAGCATCCCTCATAGCCAACCTAGCTAGAGCCTTGCTGCCAGCAGGCATCCATAGCCCCATCAATGTTATCTATACAATCCCCCTAAGTAGAGCCCCACTGCCAGCAGGCGTCTATAGCCCCGGTAGAGTTAAATGGCTTAATTTCATTATATTTTGGATTTTCAAAATTTATACTCTATTCATCTGATGTCATCGTGTAAGCTTAGTATGCAAGGTATGGTCACTTGCTTATTTAGGTTAGAGATTGTATTGGTAGCAAGGGAGTCCCTTTAGATTTTTCACTTAACACCTATATTTGTGTGTTCAACAAACCCAAGGCTGTTAGGTGAGTCATTGTGAAAGAATCACTTTGGTCAAGAAAAGGCACCCTGATGAAAAGATATCACATACCTAATCACCAATACTTCTCAAAATGAGTCATAACCTATATATGAATTTGTTCTCATCACTTGTATCTTAACAATTCAGTTATTTTCTTAGGATGATGAGCTGCATCATCTTGACTAACCAAAACAGAATTCAACAAGTAAACATACAAAAGCAAACACACTAAGCAAACTGTACAAACAACTAACTACAAAAGGAAACAACAGAAAACAAAACAAGAAAGCAAGGAAAGAAACAAGACAACTACTCTACCAAACTATATACAAACCCCACAAGGCAAATAAAACCTAGGAGAAGACCCAAAGACACCTATATTTGAATACTTCCTTAAATTGTGCAGGAGCATCAGGGCATTAGTTATGGTTCTCATCTTAGCAAATTCATCCTTGTATTCTAAAAAATATTCTTGTATTCTAAATTCATTGTGTTTAACAAAATAACTCTTAACAATCAGCAACTGAGGAAGCTCATCATGTTCATGATTAATCCATATGCATGTCTTATTTCTTGAATTTCCATAATCAAAATAGTATTCAACATCATTTACTATGGAAAGTAGAAAAACAACTTGATGTATTTCTGGCTCTGTTGGACATGCTTCTTCATTGATAGTTGGTCTTCTATTTAACTTTGCATTCTCATTGCTCAGCTCAGTGTCTAGCGTCACTTCAAATTGAAGAATGTATGACTCTTGAAGTATTAATCCTTTATCTTTATCCAGCTTTGTCTCCTCATTCTGGATGTATGTCTGATTCTTGACTTCAGGAAGCACCTCACTATTTTCATTAAATCCCTGCATAGCAGCATCTAAATGAGTATCTTTATTTTCATAACCTGATATACAAAAATTTATCTCTTCTAAATCATTTGACTGTAAAGGTGAAACAACTTTCAATTGATAGGAATACTCCCCCATTTCATTTTCAAAATAACATTGGATTGGAATCTGATTATGCACAACAATTCCAAAGCTTTCTGCATCTTCAACTTTCATGAATTGTTCATCAAATAACTCACATTGTCTATCCAGTAAGGTATTTGGTTCCATTGACATGCAACATCCTTGCATTTGATCATTCAACTTTAAAAAGTTAGATAGTAAATCAACATTTATTCTGTTTTCAACAACTCCCTGGGTTACTATCATAGGAACTTCATCAGCAGTAGTGCATTTAAATTCTTCCACCTGTCTACATTTCTTTTTACCATAAAATGACTCAAGGAAAGATGTTTCACTATCCTTATCAAAAGAAATAGTATCAGAATCAAAGACTTTATCCTGACAAATGGTTTCTTCTTCACAATTTTCAAAAGATTCATACCTGCACTATGCCTCACCCTTACCTATATTAGGAAGTAGAGAACTCCAGTTCTCACCATAAAATGACTCAAGGAAGGATGTTTCCTCTTCTTTACCTTCTAGAACCGATTTAGCTATTGTATTTTTTAAAGTCTTCTTCAACATGACCAAGCAAGCGTAACAATCCCTTTCTGAATGCTCTTCGTCATGTAATCTGCACCAACTTTCAATCAGGACATCATCAGTGGATAAACCTAATATTTGACTACACTGTATATTTCTGGACAAGTATAATTCAAAATCTTCAGAGTGTTCCACTTTAGTGTCTGAACAACTAATAACTTCTGGTGCTACATCTGCTTGTTGCTCCAAAATTTCTTCATTTTCCTACCAGACTTCATCCCTGAACACATCTATAAAAAATATTATTCCTTTCAAATATAGATCCAACCTTATAAGAAAAGTTAGACAATTAATTTCACTATGTTCCACAGTCTGGTGTATCCTACAACAACTGCATAAACCAAAGTCAAATAAATTCTGAGGATAAAGCTGCCTATTCAAAGTTTCCTGAAATAAAGGAATGTTGACCTGACAATTATTTTCATATGCATCCATCAAAATGAGTCTCTGTTTTCAATTTTTTTTTTTTGGATTTTTAAATTTTAATGAGATCTATCATATCTCAAAATAAAACTTGAAGGTTTAAAAAATGTTGGCCAAATCTTTGAAGCTTTGAGCTAGATCTTTACAAAGATACAATCAAAACCTCTCAGATAAGAGATATTTGCAGACATTAACCTTAAATGATGAAATATTTGTAGAAAATCCACAACTTCCTTGTCAAGGCCCTCCTTCTAGCGCCAATTTATGTTGATGATGATGTTTGTCATAAACAAACATAGAATAAAAGTTACACAACAACCTTTACTCATCTTGAAAGATACGATGAATTCAGAGAATTCATGATCCCAAGTCTCTATTGATTAGTTCATAATCTACTGATGTTACTCAGTGGTTGATGTGTGTTGCTGTTAATCATTCAGGGGTCTTATGTATTTCAATTGCTTCTACAAAGTTCCTCAATATTCCTTCAAACATCCTACTCTTTATATCTACTCTACATAAATCTCCAACAATTCTACCTTTGCACTATGAATTCACTCAAATAATGTGCCTACAGGTTGATATTTGCATGATTTCTATCATTACTTGCAATTCTTTGCATGATATTTTCAATACTACATGCATTTAGCTCAAATATGCTAATGATATTCATTTAACTATGAGATGTCAGTATATTTCATATTATTTGGAATTATGATGGGGAATTACTCTAAAATTCAAAGAAAATTAAAAGAATACTTCAAATTTGGTGAATCTTAGCTATTGAACCACATACATACCAGATACAGTCATGAGGAGAAGAAGTCAAACCATATTTTCACCAGGATGTTCCACAGCTAGATACAGATGATGCTAACTTCAAAGGAAAAGGAATGAAGACAACACATACAGACTGATAAGCACTCCAAGGGACGCAGCAAATCAAAGCATGTATCAAGAATTCAAACACTGATTACTCAGGATTTATGATGATTTGCAATCAAATGGTCTTCTCTTTCATTAAGTATGCAGTGATATGTATCCTTACAATAGCTTTGAAATAGGCCCTAATATTTTAGCATTCAAATTTCAATTAAGCGTCTGAATAATCTAATTATCACATCCCTGCACCTTTTATAGAATAAGGTGAGGGAATGGTTACAGATCACCTACAGTCAGGATTTATCTATTAAGATCAACAGTCCAGATGAATAGCATGTGTCTGCTAGTTTGGTAAATACATAGATGGCATAGAGTATTCTAGCATCTTTGACCTAGTCCATCCTCCAGCTAACAAACAGTATATTTGACAATATCCTCCTCAGCTCTTGTTCAGGTTGCCTGCCAGTTGGCAATTTTTAGCCACTTCACACAGCTCCAACATCCTGCAACAAACAAACAAGAATTAAGCGTCATCATTTAATAACTAGCAGGAAAATAAACATTTATATTTTATCAGGCTGTGAATGTGCAAACCTATATATATCGGGTTATGAATATTGAGCATCTGTGAAAATTCACGTAATTAAATGTCCATAGGTGGTCAAGAGGGTTTGGGTGACTATCGTTGACTGGAAAACATGCTATCAGGCCCTAAAATGGCTCAATATCTAATCAGGTCTAGGGTCATTCAAGTGATTTTTTGATAAAAATATCAAAAATATGATTTTTGGTATTTTCTACATCTTAGTAAATTGCATTTTCAGAGGCTTTAGGAGCAAAATTAGGGCCTCAAGACTCAGTTAATTACTAGGTGTTAAGCCTTAATAACCGATGAACTCAAACTAGATAACTAGTTTATCTTTCCAGTGAGTCCAAAAAGTTTAAATTCTGACACAGTAGCTAGGAGTTATGACCCTGCCAAGGAGATGATAAAAAATTTCCTAATTTTTTGAATTTCTTTGAATTTTTTGCAAATGGTTTCACCCTGCAGTATCTCTTTTTGTATTCCAAGGGTGATGTGACCCTTCATATGATATGCAAGCCTTACATTTTCATTTATCGCATGCATAAGGTCATGTATATGCAATACATGCGCTTTCGCTCACTAAATTCCATTGAATGAACTATCGGGTCCAGGTATGCACATTAGTTAATATGAGGGATATTAACTAATATGATTCTCTTCATAGATCGGGATATGATGATGATGTCATCATCATGGATGGGCTTCGTTAAAATGTGAAAGGTTGACGTCATGGTCATACTGAATGATGTCACCATCATGTTAGGAAATATCAGTCATATTAGAAAAGATGGCGGATGTTAGAGAATAGACAAGCTTCGGATGTCAAGCCGATTGATGATGTCATCATCATATTAGGTCCTTTGTGAAATGGGATAAGCTGACGTCATCATCATGTTAATGAAGATGAGTCATATTAATGAATGTGACCCCCTTTTGAAAGATTAGGATGACATCACCATCATGTTATTTAAAAGGGTGATCGTTGGATACGTACCTCTGTGAAGTAAAAAGGATGATGACATCACCGTCAAGGTGATTTTCTTTGTTCATCAGGATTGGATGATGTCATCAGCATATTGGCTCTGGGGTGATATTCTACGATAGGGTGATATTTGAAATATCAGGTGATATTAGAAATATGACCCCCGCAAAATATATGAAGCTGTTTGACGGGTAAATACCACTATCACGTAAGATTGACGTCTAGAGTTTCAGACCACATGATTATCGGGTGATAAAATTTGCATCAGGGTGATCTAATGTAAGGTGACTGATGTTAAGGAACATGACCCCCCTAGGAATATCAAGTTTGACCAGGACTTTGACTCACCGTAACTTTTGTTCCCTAAGGAATATTAGGGTGATCCAAAAGGCAAACTTGCATGAAATTTTGTACTCTTTCCAATCATGAGGTTATTGATATGAAATATTAACTTTGACAAACCAACCTCATCATGATGACTTACCCAGCTCCCTTATGCAGGGTCATCTGCATGACTTACTTTTACCAGACCGCTGAAGAGCAAAAAAAACAACGCAAGCCAAAGTAGCAAAAAGTTGGGTCCCTATTTTGTCAAGTCAAAATGGGGCATGTTGTGTAACCACACAACAGGTATTTGATAACTTTTCTAAGTATAATATGTGTATTACCTACAGCCTCCACTTTTGAAGAATGGATTTTTTCATCATTATTGAGATACTGAAAGGGACTAAATTCCACTAGTCACAGATTCTTAGTGATAATATTCATGAGGCCTTTAGTAACTTCAAGGAGAAAAGATTCTTTAGATGGACATCCTATGTCATTTATGCATTAGCAAGAAGAAATCATTATGTTGGGTTGTCCAAAATAGGAGAATTTGGGAATGATGAACAAACCTAGGTTAAAGTTTATGAATGTTACCCACAGCTCACATCATCTCAATCTTTGATGCATTTTAAAAGGGTGAATGATGCTTTCATGATGTATATAGCAAGATTGCTGCAAGGTAACACAACCCTGAGGATTTCCATAGAAGCCATGAATGAAGTGACCAAATATGGAAGGTGGTATATCTAGTTTGAAAAGTTCACATATCTAAGGGTGCAAGGTTTCACTGGGATAACTTACAGACTCCCCAGATATCCTGATGATAAGACATTCCTCTTGGAATTATCTAGGCAATTGATCCCTTGTGCTGAGAAACTTAAGCACTTGTATAGAACCAATGTACAATTTTCCATCAGGTTTGGCAAAGGGAATTATGCATGTCCCTCATTGGCATCCACTGACCATTTCGATAAGGAACTTCAACTTCTCAATCTCCACTACTATAATGCCAGGGATCACTTTGATCCAAATAAAGTGATGGAGAAGTTTGTAAGCAAAAATTTGTTTCACAAAATGCATATTGAGGACTTTTGGGCCAACTATATGGATGATTATGAGGTCATGAAGAAAGCTCATTCAAGATTATCTCTGGCCTTCATAAGAAAGTTCCACATCATTGCAGTACTAGATCAATTGGAAGATGATGAAAATATTATGGTCAGGGGAACATGGGAGGTTCAATACCGTCAACCAATACCTCTACCAAATTGGGCCAATGCTAAGGAGAGTTCTCTTGATATCATAATGAAAGAACCCATTAGATTAAGCAAGGCATGGGTAAGAGGCCAGATGGCTTATTTGGAGAGACAAGGAGTGCAGCTCACATATACTACACTAGAATCAAACAAAGAGTCTAGAGGAGAAGAAGATGAACCAATTAACATAACAGATGAGGCAGAACCTTCCCAAAAGAAGAAATCTGACAGTGAAGAGCATATACCATTGGCAAAAAAGGCTAAGAAAGTCAAGAAACCTTCTGCAAATCCTCCTAAGAAAGATCAGGCCCCTTCTGCAAGAACAAGAGCCTCCAAGAAAAGGGATATGCCAAGTGGTCCTGGAGAAGGCTCCAAAACTAAGAAAATCAAAGTAAAGAAGGTTAGTGAAGATGGTGCTACAACTCAAGATGATGCAAGCTTGCCAACCTCCCCATCTCCTTCTACCCAAAGTGAAAGCAGAACTGTGTCCATTTCTGTAGCTACCGCTGCTGCATCCACTTCCATTGCTTCCCCTACTGCACCTATGACCTTAGCCACTATTGTTCAAGAAGTTGTCCCTACTGGTAGTACCCCTGCCACTATTGTTTCAACTATTTCTTGCTCATTGGCAGTATCCTCTAATGCCCCTAGCAGTCCTATTTCCTCCATTACTACCACCTCATGTTCCTCTACCACTACCACACCCTTACCTTCCATCTCTTCCACTCAATTATCTACTACCACAAGACTACCTCCCATTTCTACAATTCTTTCACCTTCTCTTCCTTTACCTTCACTGTATATTTCTTCACCCATCATCATTTCCACTATTTTTCCAACTCCTTCCATATCACCATCTTTGGGACTTGCTATGCTAGCTAAAATAGACTTGGCTGCACTACCTATATCCTCTACTAGTCCTATCTCCCAAATGTCTGTGGATCGAGATTCAACTCCCTTGGTTGTGCCACTACTACCAGGAATTGACAAGGTATGTGCAGAATTGGGTTTACAAGAGCCAGAAATAGAAATGTTCCTTGAATCAGAGAAAGATACATTTGTTGAGGCAAGTAATGAAATTCCAGATGAATCCTTGGCTAGAGCAGTCAGTGTTGAAGTGATCAATATATCTGACAGTCCACCAGAGAAGGGTCTAACAGAGGAGGTCTTCAAGTCGGCCCAAGAAAATGTAATAGTAAACTAGAGAAACCTAGCTGATGAAGGAGAAAAAGAAGTAAATAAAGATAAGGGGTCAGAACAAGAACAAGGGCCACTTGAAGAGTTTACCAAAATTGATGATGGGAAAACCACTGAACTAAGTAAGTCCTCTTCTTTAGTACCTAAGTGGTTACAAAATAGAGTGGCGTACCCCAAGTCACAAGTGGAAATAATGCAATTAGATCTGAGCATGATCTTGTCATAGGCTCTGTTGGTTTTTTCCCAGACTGGATGCTTACTCCCAGATTTCCCTACAAGGTAGCCATCAATGATCAACAGGATCTCTGGGCCAGGGGCCAACAGTGTAGGAGATAGACTCTATATTTTATCTCCTCTTCTTCTTCAGGCTCTGCAAAACCTGGGGGGGATTCCCTACTCAACATCCCTGAGGATACACATACAAAGGCTGGGATGCTGACAAAAAGTAGATAAGTTCTCCTGTAAGTAGACCAAAACTGTAAGATAAGAGCAAAGGGGCTAGCTTTGGGCCTATTTGTAGTTGTAGACAGAGGACTTGGATCCTAAAACTACTTCTACTGTCCTAATGGTTGTTTTGGAGTTTGATTTTGATTTTATATTTGGATGCAAAGCTGGACATGGTATATAACACAAACACAAAGCTAGATTGGTGCCTATCCAGGGCCTGGAGTCAGTAGACATACACCTGTGAATGATATGCATGAACAACTAAAACTAGATTTTAGGGGGATACATATGATACCTGCCTTATAGATATCTCCCAATACAGAGTGTTAAGCTATCTATACTTATGGCATCCCTACTGCAGTATACCCTTCCCAGTGTTCAATCTGAAAACAGTTTAATCTACCACTTGAGCAGAAGTTAAAAGATCAAACATTCAACACAGGAATTCTATGTTCTAGATTCTCAGACATTCCTTAAATATCTAGACTCAGAAGAAAGATACATGCAACACTGGAGACAGAATCAGCACTAGCATTATTCATATAAGATTAACCATGAAATCAGTGGATTCATGCAAAAAACATACTACAGGAGATACATAAACTCACAAGTTTTGCTGCACAGAGCAACCAAATCAGCTGTATTGTATTACAGAGCCAAATGTTCAACTTTCAACAACCAACAAAAATGGTGACACAGTCTACCTATATCGGCCAGAAAGTCTACCACAAGCAATTAATTACATGGCTTTGACAAAAATCTGCTAGATACAGTCCTCAGAAGGAATGGCGCTAAGAAGTTATTCCTGCATCAGACCGAAAGTAGACAAGGGTGGCCTCGAGCGCTATGCCACCATCTGGGAGTCTTCATGCAAAAAATTCAGGTACATGACTGTTCAACAAGTTGCCCATGCCTCAGCACAGTCGCCATTGATGGCTCAACCACCCGCAGCCATCGAGAAAATAGTCACATCATTCAAAATGGAGCCTCCCGCCAAAACGCACTTCACCACAGGTTCAAATTAAGTAGGAAAATAATCCCACATGCATGGTGTGGAGACCCTCCTAGTAGTTTAAAAGCATGGCCGTGAGCATAATAGGTGTCGAGCACTTTTTCCATGCTTGACACACAACCCTTCGCCAAAGACCCATCGCCATGACATATACCATCGGCCCGCCCCAAAAATCTCTCGCCGAGCTCAATAGTCATACCGATCACACCTCCGCAAGCCACTGTCATCCAGACAGAGTCTATCGGCCAGCCTAAAAGCTTCCTCTCCGATAGGAAAAAGTCACACCGAAGCCTACTTCACACTCCCTCCGTCGGCCAGAGATGAACCATCGGGCTAGCAAGAAACCTCTCTGCCGATAGACCAACTCTCGCTGATAACACATCGGCTCGCCACCTCCATCAGTATGACTGAAGCCATCAGCCAAACCCAAAATGCCTATGCCGATCTTCAATGTTATGCCGATGAACATCCATCGGCCACAACAAACCTATCGGAGGGACCAAGAAACAGTTCACCAATGATGCCAATCACTCCGATGAACAAAAAGACTTAGGGCTTAAAAGGAAAAAACCCTCCAACATTTGCATTCAATTCCAGACCAAAATGAGTGCCAACAGGCTCAAAGGCCAAAGAAACAGAAGAAAGCAAAAGTACAATCAAGTATTTATAAAGATGAGACAGGACCCAGAATTGCAGAAATAGTTGTCCCACCGACCAATACAAATAGAGAGCAAGTCAGAGCTGAGGACTACGTTATCTCAACGGTTGATCTAGGGCCAACCACTCATGCTCAGAGGGTTGATGAGTTTAAAGGGTCTGTCACCTCCATTCTGGAGCAATTGGATAAAGATGAGCTATCAAAGAAAGAGTTGAAACAACAAAATGAGGAGCTTTGGACTTGCCTCCAATTCTTGATCAAACCAATTGATGTAGGAGGAGATATTAGAATAGTGCCTACTTTCTTGTCTATAGATGAAATGGCAAAACTTGGTGAGGTAAGGGCTAAGTTACAAGGAACTAAAAATTGGTTAATCAGAGTATTTGAGAAGGGATGTGAAACTATTGATGCTTCTGCCCAGGCACATAAGAAATTGGTTGAGCTTCATGAGAAATGGAAGGATTTGCATGAGGAATGTGATTCCTTTGATGAATATTACTCCCACATGTTTCCTCGAATAAAGAGAATTAGAGATTTGCTGGCGCAGACCTTAGTAGCTAAAAATATTCTAACTGGAGATAAATTGTCAAAGGCTATCGAGTGGTATCAACAGCTAAATTTGAGAAAAAAAACTTTTGAAAACATAAAAGAGGCCTCTAAGCCAGCGGATGAGGAACTTCGATCATTGATATATGATATTAATGATTCTTTAAGGGATTTCCTAGAAGAAGCCTACAATGACTATGTGCCTTATGATGTTGACAAATGCAAAGGCAAATTACATAAGGTCATTTTTGAGAATACTCAGCTGGTTATGGAGGATAGATTGGACAAGTTTAGCGATCTCAAGGCTAAATTCAAGGCATTCCATAAGGTTGGGGCAGAAATAGAGAAGATATACAGCAGATTCAGTTAGGAGCTGGAGATGCTTGAATATCGGGTAAGCCACCTGAAGAATCTGGATCCCTTGGAGATCAATCCAGCCCTTTAAGCATGGCTCAACTACTACAATAGGCTAGCAGAAGAGGACAAAATCAATTTGGATGAAGAGCCTTGATGTATTTTTTTTAATATTCTGAAATACAATACCGTAATAATTATAAATTGCTATATTTGGGGCAGCATGTGACTCTATTTTGTCTCTTTTATGCTTTAAAAATGATCTTTTCTATTAATATATTGAGTTGGGTAGTCAAATTGACTAGATTCAATGTATCTGGGGGTTGTTTTTCGTCTTTTTCATAAAAGACAAAATGTAATCCAGGATTTGATATGAGCTATTGCAAATGCATTTATTGATGTAATCTGGACCGTCAGTGTTGAGTTAATCTCCACCATTCATTCAAAAACTTGGTATGGCTCCTCCTCTATATAAAGGGCTGCCATTTCCATTATTTGGAAGAGACATTTTGATGTCAAATTGTTGACATTCTACCATTTGAAGTAATACAAAGCAAGTTTCTGTAGTGTTTTTGAGAATTTGTATATTGTGTTCCTTATTTGGTTTTCATGGTTCACCTCTTGCTCTCCCAAAATTAATTAGTTATGCTTTTATAATGTTCATGGTTGGCTAAAAGTATTTGATGAATGCTCTAGTCCATACTTTTGGTTGTTTGCTGATGGTAAATGACTGTGTAAAGTTAGTCTGGACTGATCGGTTGTGCTTAGTTCAATTACATTTCTTAGGTAAAATTGTGCCATTTATTGGGTATTTAATAAATGAATGTAATCTGAAAATCCTTAGATTTCCATTGAAGATAGCATCATTTTCTGCAGTGATGTAACATAAATTTTTAGTTTGGTAACTAAGAAAATTGGTTAAATTTTAGAGTATTTGTCTACTTAAAGTAACCCATACATTGTGAATGACACTTAGGATTTATCTAAAACCCTAACTCTTTTTCATTTTCTTTTGAAAACCATTGTTAGATTAGGAATTTCAGCAGCATCTTACATTGTTGTATCAGCTAAAAATCATAAAGGGTCTATGTGTATTTGCTGTCTCAACTCAAAATTTGCAAATTGCATGTAAGACCCCTTGTAGGCATAGCTAGAACATCCCAACTAAGAGATTCCAAGCAAGCTAAGACCTAGCTGTATTATCATTGGAGTAGTCTTACCTAGGGTAGGATACTTTTCAGGAGAGGTATGAAATCAACAATCACACCCGCGTTGCTGTGTGCTAAAACACCCATCAATACCTTCCCATCCTCTACCATGTCTCGTATGAAGTGAAACTGAACATCAATATGCTTTGTTCTGGCATGGAAATTTGGATTCTTCATAAGGCAAATTGCACTATGACTGTTATAGTTGATCATAATCCATCCTACATCAACACCAATATTTGAACACAATCTCTTAAGCAAATGGCTTACTTACAAGTATGAGTTGCAGCCATGTACTTAGCTTCTGTAGTGGACAAAGCAACCACAGGTTGTCACTTACTCATCCAACTAATTGCACCACCAAACATAGTGAACACATAGGCACTAGTGGATCTCCTACTGTCAATGTCACCTGCCCAATCAGAATCCACAAATCCATTAAAACAAACTGAATGTGGAGGTCCTATAGCATTTCCATGATAGAAAATGGAATACTCAGAAGTATCCCTCAAATATCTAAACACTCGCTTAACTATATCCCAATGTACCCATCCAGGATTAGCCATAAATTGACTAAGGACTCCCACTACTTGGGCAATGTCTAGTCTTGTGCAAACCATGGCATACGTCAAACTACCAATAGGACTAGCATAAGGCACTCTGCTCATGTCATCCACCTCACAAGGAGATTTTGGACAATCACTAATAGAAAACTTTGTCCCCAATGAAACAGGAACACACAATGGTCTACAAGCTGCCATGCTGAACCTATCCAACATGGTCTTCACATACTTACTATGGCTTAACCAAAGTTTTCTGTTAGCTCTGTCTCTTATGATTTCCATCCCTAGAATGTACCTGGCTACTCCAATATTTTTCATCTCAAACTGTGCTGACAACTGAGACTTCAAATCAGAAATCATATTCTTACCATTCCCAATCAACAACATATCATCAACATACAATGCAATAATGAGAATACGATCATTGTCAAATTTTTAATACACACCATCATCTAATTTTGATCTCAAATATACAATTGACAACACAAAGGCATCAAACTTCAAGTACCACATCCTACGAGACTACTTCAAACCATACAAAGACTTCTTTAACTTGAAAACCAAATTTTCTTTACCTTTCTCTATGTAATGCTCTGGTTGCGACATGTCGATTTCTTCCTCCAAATCACCATGAAGGAAAGTTGTCTTCACATCCATCTGTTCTACCTCTAAGTCATAAGTAGTTGTATGAGATAACAAGAATCAAATGGATGTCAGCTTTGCAATGAGAGAGAAAATTTCACCATAATCAATTCCCTCCACCTATGAATACTCCTTCGTAACCAATCTAGACTTGTACTTTTCAACACTGCCATCTGTACCAAATTTTTTCTTTAACACCCATTTGCATCTAACAAGTTTTTGTCCATCAGGCAAAGGCACCAAGTCCCATGTTTTATTCTTTTCCAAAGAAGCCATCTCATCCTCCATGGCCTCCTTCTAGAAACCTACATCTTTCATGCCCATAGCCTCTTTCACAATTCTAGGCTCATCAGCGTTAATAAGTAAAGCAAAATCACAACTAAAATCAAGTAATGAATAACCAAACCTATCAGGTTGCTTTCTTGTTTGTGTAGACCTCCTTAATGGATGAGATTGAGGTTCTACTTCTTCTTCTGAGATTTTAGAGTTGCTAGAGCTCTCCTCATCACCATCAGGTCTCACAGGGTCTGTCTATTCAGTCTTATTAGGGGTAGAAGGAAAGTGAACTGCATCTTCTTTCTTTTTTGCCTGTTCTGGCTGTACAACAATGGAAGAATGTGTTATCTCTCTAAAGATAACACTTCTGCTATACAACACTTTTTTAGCCACATGATCCCAAATCTTGTATCCTTTCACACCTACACCATAGCCAATGAAAATACATTTAACAACCTTGTTCTCCAATTTAGACCATTTCTCCCTAGGCACATGTGCATATGCCTCACAACCAAAAACATGAAGATGTCTAACTAAAGGCTTCTTACTAGACCACACCTCCATAGGTGTCTTACCAACAAGAGTTGATGTAGGAGATCTGTTTACCAGATAGCAAGCAGTGGCAACAACTTCAGCCCAAAACTTTTGTTTGAGGCTTGCTCCACTTTAAAGCATACTCCTAGCCTTCCCCATCAATGTCTTGTTCATCCTCTCTACAACTCTATTTTGTTGTGGGGTATATGGATTTGTCTTATGCCTTTCAATCCCTTTCTCTTTATAGAACTTATCAAACTCTGTTGAACAAAACTCACCACCATTGTCAGTTCTCAAACATTTAATCTTTTTACTAGTCTAATTTTTAGCAAAGGCTTTAAACTCCTTAAACCGACTAAAGACTTCAGTCTTGCTTCTGATAAATTAAACCCATGTCCTTCTATTGTAATCATCTATGAAAGATACAAAATATATAGATTTTGAAATCGAAGGAACATTAACAGGACCAAACACATCAGACTGAATAAGATCTAATACACCAGAAAACTTATGAGAACTAGAGTAAAACTAAACATGGTTTTGCTTTCCATAAATGCAATGTTCGCAAAAGTCAAACTCAAGATTACAATCATTTAACCCCTCAATGATGTTTTTGTTTTTTAGGGTACATAGACCCTTCTCACCAATGTGGTCATATCTCAAATGCCATAACATAGTCTTTTTAGCAAGAAGTTTAACTTCCAAAGCATGTGCACTACCATCATAACTACTTGCAACAGATTTCTTCACTACTCATTCAGATTGTGAGGATGAAGTGACTGCAACTCTTTTCTTTGAGTCAAAAGAACTATTGCATTGTGAAGTGCATGCCTCCAGCTAAAATAGAGTACCTCTTCAAGTACCCTTCACAAGCACCATAGATCATCTAGTCATCTTGCATCCATCCTTCAAAAAGACAACATGCACACCCACATCATTCAACATACTTACAAAAAAGTAGGTTTCATGCAAGGCCTGGAATGCGGATAACTCCAGTGATCCCCTTCACTTGTTCATCAAGGAATCAGATTGAGACTCTTCCATGACCAACAATCTTCAGATGAGAGTCGTCACTCAGGTACACCCTTCTACCATCGAGCTCTTCATACTTCGTGGACCAGTCTTGATGTGAGGTCATGTTGAATGTTGCACTAGAATCAATCAACTACACATCATCAAATGCATGGGTGGCCAGGGATGTGATGAAGGCATCACCGACATCTTGTGACTTGTCAGAATCTGAATCAGGAGCTTTCTTCTTCATTTTCTTCTCCTTTTTGCATTCCTTTCAGAAATGCCCAGTATTTCCACAATTCCAATAGAGAGCCTTGGACTTTCCAGGAGATTTGGATCTCTCACAGGATTTGGATCTGCACTTATCACCTTTCTTGTCCTTCTTCTTCCCTTTCTCTTTAGGTCTTCCATAAACCGCAAGAGCCTCTTTGCCTGCCTTAGAAGACTTCCTTTGCATTTATTCAAATAACAGCAAGGACACCACATCTTCCATCTTGAAAGTGGTAGTAGTACTTTTGATAGCCATGACAAGATGATCCCATGAATCTGACAAAGAACAAAGTAGGGTCATGCATCGATCCTCCTCCTCCATTTTCACACCCACAAATGTCAACTATGCAACAATCATGTTAAAAGCATTCATGTGATTCGCAACAGATCCTCCATCTTCCATCTTTAGAGAGAATAACTTTTTCAGGAAAAGTTTGTTTACCAACGATTTGGCCTGATAAGCATCACCCAACTTCTTCCAAAGATCTTTCATGCTCTTCTCCTCATTGACATTCAATAAGACAGAGTCAACTAAATAGAGTCTTATGAGACCCTTAGCCTTCAGATCTTTGAGGTCCCAATCAGCTTGTGACATTGTTGTAAGTTTCACATCGGATACAGTTTCCCATAGGTCACGATCAACAAGTAGGTCCTCCATCTTAAGTTTCCACAACTTGAAATTAGTTCCATTGAATTTCTCTACCTCTAACCTTCTAGATGTGGTTTCCATCTCCTTGTTGCAACAATATATAGAATAATTTACACAACACTCCCACTCAACCTCAGATTAGCTCAAAAAACCCCTACCCAGTAGCTAGAACCAAAACTGGGTAGGTTCTGATACCAACTGAAAGGAAGCTAGGTGTGCAGAAATCGCTTCCTACACTAATCTAATGAGGGGAGGAGAGTGCAAATTCAATTTTATCCTTACTATTATAGCAATTTTAAACTACTAACAGAGATATTGCAGCAAACACATAAACAAGAAAGTGAGACACAAGAAGAGAGACACAAGATATACATGGGGAAAACCCTTATCGGGCAAAAAAACCCTACACTCTAGAACCTGCACAATGTATTATCAAAACTAAAATGGTTTACAATAATCTTGTAATGAAAGCTCTTAGGAGTCTTTGACACTCATATCTAGAGACAAATCGGTAGCATAACAGTACCTGTCAAACCTGTAATACATCTCCTCTCAAAACCACCTGTTTCTATAATAAATACAAGGCAAATATGGCTCCACATAGGGATGGGTGTCCAACATGGCCTTATGACCCAAAACCCATGCCTATGGACACTTGTCCAACTTTGTAGGATGCTCCTAACACTTTTCAAGTCACCCCATCCAAAGGAGGTTGCCTATTTCCAAAATGGGCTAGACATATGCTCTTATGACTCTTACAATCGTCATAGAATCTATCATAGCTATCATAACTTATAGCTGCAAGAGAATCTATCATACACAGGCTATAAATAGCATATTCTCTTAGAACATGTCATAGTCTACCTTGGGGTTCCCAAAGATGCCTTTTTCAAAGATACTCTTTGACGCATGTCTTCACCTATCATAGAATCTCCTATTTCCAACTCTTACATGTCATAACTTTGTCATAGGAATATGTCATGACCGTTATAATCAATATTCCATTTAACAACATCCAAGATGCCAACACATGGCAAAATATTCCTACCACTAAGTGGGATGCCTATCTCCTCATGTAGGATGACACATCACCATGCCAACTCCCACAATATGACAACATAGGATTTGCATCTAATTAATACAATAGGTAATTAATAAATAAATACAATGTAAAAATACAAGGAATTACCAAGGTTGAGACACCTTATTTCCCAATAGGGACTTGTCACTTATCACTTACTCATTGTTGTTTCTTATCATTGTAGAAAAGTAGAGGAGAGAGAGAAGGAGAATGGGAGGACGATCATGCCAAGTCGATGTCCGTATTAGCCACCATGACTAGAGATGCTCCAAGCCCGAGTAGTGGTGAGACATTTCGAGGCTGAGGTAGGGTCTTAATCCTATGCTTCTATCATCTTTTCATTTACTTTTGTTTTGAATTTTATCATTTTCTATGCCAAGAGGGAGTAATGGATAGGGGTCCCTGAGAGGGGCACCTAGGTCCACCTAGGGTGCTAGAGTCTCTCTGGGGTGCCCTAGTCTCTCTGGGGCACCCTAGTCCCACAGAGGTGGCAGTGTCCCTTTGGGGTACTCTAGTCTTCCTAGGGTGCCCAGGTCCACAGAGGACACGGGCCCTAGGCATAGATACTCTTTTTCTGTCTTTGATAGATGCTTTTAGTTTCTGAGGAGATTCTGATGTTCTTGTTTTCTTTTTGGTCTGCAGGATGTCCCTAAGTTACGTGAGCACATAGGCAGTCACATGATAGCACTTCTATGAGAGCGTGCTAGTTCATTGTCCAATGCAGAGAGAGCACCTACGGACGGTGGGCCTATGGTAGGTGTTTGACATGCCCATAATCAAATTCCACTATGCTGTGTTGATGGCACTGATGGAGAGATGGGATGCAGATACATCCACATTCCACTTACCAACAGGCGAGATCACCATTACACTAGAGGATGTATTCAAGATCCTTCGACTTCCCATTTGAGGAGAGATAGTGATGATAGTAGGACATCTCTCAGTGAGGTACACCCATGAGAGTCAACTATACTACTTAGGCCGCAATGTTTCTCAGGCATAGTGAGGACACATTCAGCTCCAACTTCTAGAGCAGGGATGTGATGACATTCCCTTACTATAGAGGATTATGATAGTCATAGTCGCATTAGCCATTGCACCAGATGGACGAGGCACTCACCTACATGGGGGTCTCATTCATACCATTAAAGATATGGAGGAGCATCAAACTGTCTATGCATGGGGGCACAGTATTCTTGTGCAACTTTACCGTGACTTGGGGTGATATGTCCATTATGAGATGCATAGTCTGATGATCTGCACATTAGTACAAGTTTGGGCCTTTGAGCACATCAGATGCACATGACTGGTGGGTTATCCCATAGATGTAGCATTTACCCATCCATGTGTGTACGCTTATCCACTAGTCAAGTGTTGGAGGCACGGTAATCTTCTATACTAGAGAGTTCTTTTTGACATATTATAGCCCTGTGACATTATTTGGAGACCATATCGGGGCTACATTAGATAGATTGGCTAGCAGAGGCAGTTAGCGAGGATACAGATGGATCGACTGATGGTTGGTCACCTTGATCATGTTGTGGCTTGGTTCTATTTTGAAAGGGTGGCACAATAGTTCAGATAGATACAGGATGTTCTTGCGATTCATATGAGCTATGCATGTGCAGCTTGCAGCATAGTTAGGGTAATTACTATCCGATAGCTCACAACAGCAGACGTGCCACTTAGTGATGAGAAGAGTCCTAAGGATGTAGAGCCAGTCTCAGACATAGAAAATGTCAGTTGTACCCAAGCATATCGGACCTGGTGGTACACAGTGCGACCTAGTCCTATGTTTCCACCTGGTCACCCTATAGGCGATGCTTGACCTTGAGCCGCTCACGCTAGTGACATAGGGGTAGAGGATGACATCATTGATTTTGTGGGATACTATGATCTTGATGAGGATGAGGAGGATGAGGAGGATGATGAGGATGAGTTAGAGGAGGTCCCACCATAGTACGTCTTCAGAGCGAGATCGTGACAGAGCCAGCAGAAGGCAGGCGCTGACGAGGAGACCAAGTCGAGACCGCGGTCAAAGGCTCATGGTCCTATGTCTGCAAGCAATATGAGACCTAGTCAGGGAGAGCAGGGGGAGAGTAGTAGGTCTATGCCCCTAGCTATAGATCAGACTGCAGAGCTCATCACACCTTTGGTGATCTGAGATCCATCCTAGCGAGATGGAGATTTAGGTTAGGTTTGATTTATTATTTTGATGCTTTGTATAGTTTATTATTTGTGATATTTTATATAACATTCTGATATCTATTTTATACTCTATTTTATAGTTGGAATAGACAATTAGTGAGACTTTTTGGGTCACATCATAGCAGACATAGTACCTACAGATGTCTCAGAGCAGTGAGTGTGGGTAGATTATTCACCATGCTCATCTATTGGGAAACATGCAGAGATATTTATGCCTTTCATTTGGTACAGGAATGCTATGGAGTCTATTCTAGATCAGTCTACACAAGAGAGAGAGAGAGAGGAGTTTCGATAGAGAGATAAGTGCGTTGAAGCTAAGCTTAGGGTGCAACAAGAACATATGGTAGCGGTACCTACATCAGAGGGAGAGCCAGTTCTCAGCGAGTTCTTACTGCATGAGGTCCGTCAGGCAAGAGCTGATAGAGACAGGGTTTAGGTTGAGAGAGATAGGGTTTAGTCTATGAGAGACTGGTACCAGAGGATGTACTGGGAGGCACACAAGAAGATGGTACAGATGAGAGGTGAGATCAGGGGGTTACAATCACGAAGTGTCTTTAGGAGTCATTCATGATCCATACCCAAACATGGTCAAGCTTCTATCACTCGTACACCATGAGGGCTTGAGGGTACTAGAAATCGAAGCTCAATTATGTGATATATGTATTTAGGCACTACAACATCCCATTTTGTCTTGAAGGATAGTCAACTCAGATGTATATTTAAAACTGAGGATATATATATATATATATATATGCTATTTATTTCTTTTTATCTATGTGTAATGGCTTTTGATCTATCACATGTGATTTCCATAAAAAATACTACTAATGATGATGTCTAAATGCTTTAATTAATGCTATTGTGATATACTAACAATTCTTAAAAGAACATATAGTAATAAGCACAATGATCAAGCATTTTACACATAATCTAAATTTTAATGAGCTATATTCAGTTAATACTAAAGTGATTTAGGTAAAGAATACTTAAGCAAAATACAACAATGATCAACTAAACAAAAGATGTAATGTTAAATGAATTAAGACAAAACAATAACATCTTGTCAAAATTGAAGCTAATCTATGTAATAAATTAGCTTAGAAATAGTTAACATTAGATCTTTAAGCATAAAATCTTTTGAGGTGCACTGCATTAATAGGTTCTTTAAGCAGTGTACCTTGCTCATCAGTTAACTTATACACTTTGGATCCAAAGGTCTCAGTAATTATGTACGGTCCAAGCCAATTAGGGATAAACTTACCTTTTTCACCAGGCAGTGCATTTACATTGCATTAATTTTCATAGAGAACCAAATCCCCAACATTGAATGAACGTTGTATGACTTGTGCATTATAGAATCATTGTACACCTTTTTGATAGGCCTTGAGGTGTTCAAGAGCATTAATTCACCTTTCATCAAGCATCTCAAGTTCTTTTAATCTTTTCTCACATTCCATGTCATCATCCATGATGTCTCTTAGGGAAATTCATAAGGAAGGAATTTCTAACTCCAAGGGCATTATCGCATTTGTTTCATAGATGAGATTATACGGTGTATTACCAATAGGTGTTCTAATGCTTGTTCTGTAAGCCCATAATGCATAGGATAATTGAGTAGACCAATCTTTTTGATGTTTATTAACACTTTTCTATAAAATCTTGTTGGTAAGAGACACTATATGGATTCATGAATGTTGTCATTGATGGTAACAAAGTTCATCCCACACATCCGCAGGACATGGTATGTCTATACCGGAAGTCAGACTGAAGTATGTTGTGATCTGGTAAACAAGAACAGAGCAGTCAGTAAGGTTTGACAGATAGGTCTGGATCTCTCAGCAGAAGTATCTCAGTGAAGTACGGATTTGGGGAAGTCAAGAGGAGTATCTTGACTGAATGATTCCAAGGTTTGAGCCTCCAGTGTGGAAAGGATAAAGAGATATGAATGCTTGAGTGTCGGGTTCCCAAGTAACAGTTTGAATAGAGGAAGAATTGATTGGCAGAACATCAGACATTATTCCGGATGTGTTACTGATGTTGGTAAAGGTTATGAAGGCATAAATTATGTTTGGCCGACATGATTAATGATTTCCACAAGTATATCCTTGATCCGCATTACTTGGTAAGCAAGGATTCAGCCGACAGATCAGAGTTTATGAAAATATTGACTATTTTGGGTGTCGACTAGAAAGGTGATGAAATCACTTTTGCGGGTATATATACAAGATGGATTTAGTTATGAGGAGTGTTGGTGTTGTTAATGATGTGCAAAGAAAAGTAGTAGAGCTGAATAAAAGCAGAAAGGAAGATTCGGTATGTGAAAGAAGAGCAGCATAAAAGAAGAAGAAAGATGAAGTGCAATAGATCAATATACAGAGCCTAATCAGAACTGAACTCCAACATATGTTGATGCTTCTTATTAGTTCAAGTATTGTATTACATTCTTCATAATTTGTAGACAGTGTGTCTCTTGTAGGCAATGTGCCTCTTGTGAGTAGTGTGCTCGGGCAGTGAGCCCTAATTGGCAAGTGCCATTTTTGTAATCTTATTCTTCTAATAGAGAATACAATCTTAGGTTAATCACCCTATGGTTTTCTCCCTTAACAGGGTTTCCACATCAAAAAAATTATGTCATGTGTATTTCCATTTCATGGTTATGTTTGCTCATTTGAATTAATGTTACATTGATTATTAATAAAGTTCAGAAAGCATAAATAATTAGGATAATTGATTCAGCCCCCCTCTTAGTTATCAACAATTGGCATCAGAGCCAAGTTCCTCCTAATAGAAGTCTAACAGCTTGAGGAAGATCTGGGAATTCAAATGGATGCATATGCTTTAAGGGAGCAACTCAAGACTGGCCTTGATGATCTTGAGCAGTCAAACTCTAAACTAAATGAATTAAAGGAAAGACTCAAACAGGCTGATGATTTCATGAGAGAACTAAAAGAGAAATTAAGTCTCTCTATGAAAAAGAGAAAGGAGCTACTTCAGCAATTGGCAAGTCAAGGTGAAACAAATAATGCAAATGAAGATCTGAAGGAGAAAACCAAGTTATGTGAAAAGCTATCAAAAGAAATCATTATGGTAAGACATGAAATGGAATCAGGAGTTACAAAGTTTACCCAAGAGATTGAAGAGAAAAGAAAAACTAAAGATAATCTAAGACAATCTCTCAAGGAGAAATTAGAAGATTGCCACAAGATGGATAGAATTATCAGTCATCTTGAATCTGATCTTGAAGATGCTAAAGATAATGAAGAAAAACTTGAGGATCAAATTATCTCTCTCAAAAGAGATCTTCAAACAAAAAATGAGTATAAAGAGAAATTCAAGATAAGTTCTGCTCAACATGAAGTTCTTCTTGGAAGTCAAAAGAGGGTAGATGACAAGTGTGGTTTGGGTTATGAGAAAGGAGAAAGCTCTGGATCCCGTCAGAAGAATTTTGGATCAGAAAATCCAAGGAACAGGCCTAGAAGACCTCTGGTAAGGCAGCCTAATGCTCAAAGATATCCATCCTTCAATGGATACTACCACAATTGCAATAAATTTGGTCATAAAGCTAATCAGTGTAGAAGGATAATGAATCAGACTAATACATCCTTCTCTGGACAATGCTTCAACTACAAAAGATATGATCACAAATCTCATGAATGCAAAAATATGCAAATGAATAATTCATTTAATGATAGATGCTTTGCATGCAATAGAATGGGTCATATGGCTAATCAATGCAGATCAAGAGGATATCAATCAAATATGCAAAGAAATGTTGTTTGCCAAATTTGCAATAGATCTGGTCATATAGTAAAATTTTGTAGAAGCAAGAATCAGGATAAAAGAGGTCCGGTATATTATAATCAGAATCAAGATAAGGGAAAACAAAAAGTAAATGTGGATGAAGTTCAATGTGAGATGAACAAGATTTGGGTGAAGAAAAGTACAGAGAATGTAGGGGATGGATCCACACCAGACTCTAGTGCTAATATTCCTTCCGAAAATTAAAAAGTGAGCTCTGGCTCAGGGGGAGACACAAAGAAAACCTTGTTCCCCTAGCCAGTCAATTGGTGCCGGAATTGGCACAAGGAGAGCTGTGGATTAAAAGGGGTCATACAAGAAACATCTAAAAGAGGTATGGTAAAGATTTGAGAGATCCGCAAGAAGATTTGAAGAATCTAATCCTACCAGAATTGATCTGGTAAAACAGTCTTCCGGTAAAATAGATTCCTTACAAGTTTGGTTTGATATGATTCAAACTATGGTGTCTTGATCTGCAAATAGATCAAATGACTAATGAAAAGAAGATAGATTATCACTACTCTCCTAGAATAACTTTGAAATCTGTCTCAGTGATTCGGAAAGGTTTTGTCTTTGAATAAGACAAACAAGGCAAACTAGAACGAATTAGGTTACGCATTTATTGCAGAATGAAAATTAGGGCTTCTCAGAAATAAAAGAGTTCATTCACTCATCATTTGTACATTCACATTCAAAGAAAAGAGAAAAGGAACTCTGCAACTACTTCTCCCAAAGATCAAGACAATTCTTCATATAGCTCAATCTGGATTTCATCGTGTGTGCCCTAAACAGCGTAAAAGGTATTCTTCGTTCTTAATATCTCTCAGTAAGATTCCTTGATGATGGCTACTCTGAATATAGTAAAAATTTCTAATAGACCTCACCCCATATTTAAGAAGCATCCATACAAATCCTTGGAGGTAGATCCCCTAGGAGCCTTCTCTAGTGTTCCACATGGTGTTTTGCACACCGAAGATATTAGGGTTTACATACACGCAAATGTTGAAGATTTTGGTGAATTCAAACTAAGAGATATCTATCACAAACAACTGTTAGATGATTCATTTGAGCTCAAACCCCAATACAAGGGCCTCCGGAATAAGCTCTTTGCACAATACATACATTTCCCCTATTTTACTGAGGATGAATGGGTTAGGTATATTTTGAGCAGAATACATGACAACTTCATGTGGTTAAATAGACCATTCAAAATCACAAAAGATGCCATCAGGGTAGTTACCGGATTACACTCATCTGGTGGGATTCCTATTCTTAAATCTGTAAAGAATCAAACTGTGAGTGAGGCTACCAGATCCAAGTTTGACAAAAGAGCAATGACAATAGATGACATCTTTGATCTAGATGTCAAGTTTGCCTCCATGATCATTTGATATAAAATATATCATTCTAGTAGGGAAAATTCAGTACTTGGAACAACCATCTACACCGCTTATGAAATGCTAAGAAAGGATGCAGACTATGATCTTTGTCAGCTTCTCTTGAACCAACTCTTGGAGAATCTATAGAAAATAAAGAAAGATAAAAAGAATTCATTCAAGTATGGTGGATTAATATTGTCCTTATTCTTCTACTTTATGAATGAGCTTCCCGGATCTAATGGCTGGGTGTGGGAGATTGATAGACCAGTAGCTATCCAAATCAGAGATTATTTGCATGGACTTGGTAATGACAAAGCACAAAATACAGCCCTGTGGGGATACTTCAAGAATTTCCAGAACATGATGCAAGCAAGAGAAAGGATTCCCCAGTCTCTTGTTGAGAAATACAAAGACATAGTATGTTTCATGGTTGAGACTGATCAGTGCCTAATGGAGGTAGTAGAACCAAGAACTGTATGGATCATGCCCATGGGGTATGAAGTTGATGAACAAATTATGGAGCTGCATGTTCAACACATGCTGAGTCAGCCAAAGGATAAAAAGGCAGAAAGGTTTGGAACCTTTGAGGAGCTGAGTGTAAAGATCCATGTGGAACTTAGAGAACCAAAGATCAAAAGGAAGGTGAGAAAAGAAGTAGAAAATTTTGCCCAAGGCCTTAGCATCTCAAAGGAGGCAATTGATGCCCACAAGAAAAAGAGGGAAAGGGCTGAGGAAGAGAAGAAGAAGGTAGAAAAGAAAAATGAGGAAAGTGCTCTGGTAAAACCTTCCACCTGGACCATATCATCAAAAAGATCTGCACCTACCACTGCCAAAGGCTCAAGGACATCAAAACTAGAAGCAAAATCATCCAGCAAAGGAGAGAAAAGAACAAAGACAAAAGCTACAAGAGTTTATGCGAGTCAAAGGGATGAAGAGGAGACTAAATCTGATGAAGAAATCAAGAAAATGAAGAAAAAGAAGAAAAAGAAGAAAACATCCGGTCAACCCTCTACTGGATAGCAGGAAGAAGAAAAGAAAGAGGAATATGTTGAAAAACCCACTCTCCACATTGATGACATAAACAAATCAGTCACAGTGGATGGAAATCTTCAGCCAATGGTTGAGTTCTATGATGATTATGGTGAAGCAGATCAGAAAATATTGCAAGATGCCATAGTCAGGAACCTAAATATCTACAACAAAGCATTTATTGAAATTATATCTCTGATTCCTAAAAGCTTGGAAAAAGAACTAGAAACAAGAAAGAACAATGCCCAAGCTAAAGACCTAGAAATCCAGGAACAGATAGCAATTTAGCTATATCCTTCAATCGACCCCAAGACAATGAATATGGTATTCAAAGATTGTAAGGATGAGTTTAGAAGCAAAGCAAGGATGAATCAACTTATGCTTGGTGAGACTGACAAGGTAGCCAAGGACACAGAAGAGATCCTCCGGAAGGCCTTCAAAAGATTTAATCTTCCTATTATAGAGGACTTGGGTACTGATCCCTCAACTACAAGTGCTGCAGAAGAATCTACTGAGAAAATGACAGAAGAGGTGGGCCTTGAACAGACCAACATTTCTCCTCTGGTTTCCCCTACAGTCTTCGGATCTACAGGAGAAGAAAGAATACAAGAGAAAGAAGCAGAGGTGAAGGAAAAAGAAGATGACAGTACCAAGGCTACAGAAGGATAGAAGACATCAATAGAGAAGACCACAACTGCTAGTGGTAAGGTTGTGGAAGGGGAGAAAGCTCCAAAAGATAGTTCTATGACTGCAGAAGAAAAGAAAAATCTGTCTCTGGCAAGATACACTGCAAAAACTGTCCAAGAATTTTTGAACAAAGAAACAATGGAAATTGATGAACCGGAGCTTCTACAAGGACCATTTAATTTTGATTCTCTCTCTCCGGTACAGACTATGAAGATAGCTTCATTTGCTAATGCAAAGGTTAAAGAAAAACTCCTAAAGTCTCACATGGAAGACTGTGAGTTGATAGAAGCTGCTTCCGGAGTGCTTGAAAAGATTATGCCATCGTTTCAAAAAGATCCCACATCCTCCACATCTGGTAATCTCAAAACTCTAGTCAATAGTGTTAGCACACATTTTGGTTCTCTAGAGAAGTCAACTGAAGAAAAGGTCTGGAAGGAGTTTTTGGATAAGAGATTCTCTGAAGTGCAGGGTCTAATAAGAAATGATAGGAAAGTCATGGATATTGGGATAAAGAGCTTGGAAAATGCTCTTAAAGATGGCAGAAATATATACAAATTTTGCTTATCTTGGCCCACAGTGACCAAAGATATTGAGAGAAAAGTAAAAGAACAAGAGGATAAACTATTAAGTCTGTCTCAAAGTTTTGATCCTCTCTCATCCTCCATAGTAAATCAAGAGTGTCAGTCTATTGCAATCACAAATGCAATAAAGAATTTTGAGAAGGAAAGGAAGAACATAATCAGCCAGATGGGTGAACTTAGAAGGATCATCATCCCTAAGTTAGAGGCCATGCATGAGGCCATAAGTGAAGCTCAAATCACAGCCCAGACTAATGATCCAACAGATCTAAAAAGGGAAGATGCTTTTGCATTCCTATTGAGCGGTCATATTTCAATTTTGGACAGAATGAAGAAAAGTTGGGCTACAGAACTTATTCAATTGAAGACAAGTTTTGCAGACATACTTAAGTATATGTAAGTATGCCATATGTATATACTTATGCGGCTAAGTATAGTTGATTTTTTGAAAGTTTTGATATACAGACCCTACCCTTTGCCATTGATGTCAAAGGGGGAGTGAAGAGCAGTGAAAAATGAAGAATCCAACTAAGGGGGAGCTCTGGAAAATGTATATAAAAATAGAGCATCAGCCAAGGGGGAGCATAGTGTAAACACTTAGTCATTTTTCACTAAGTGTTGCCATCAATGCCAAAGGGGGAGATTGTTGGCAAGAGACACTATATGGATTCATGAATGTTGTCATTGATGGCAACAAAGTTCATCCCACACATCTGCAGGACATGGTATGTCTATACCGGAAGTCAGAGTGAAGTATGTTGTGATTTGGTAAACAAGAACAGAGCAGTCAGTAAGGTTCGATAGACAGGTCTGGATCTCTCAGCAGAAGTATCTCAGTGAAGTGTGGATTTGGGGAAGTCAAGAGGAGTATCTTGAATGATAGATTCCAAGGTTTGAGCCTCCGGTGTGGAAAGGATAAAGAGATGAATGCTTGAGTGTCGGGTTCCCAAGTAATAGTGTGAACAGAGGAAGAATTGACTGGCAGAACATCAGACATTATTTCGGATGTGTTACTGATGTTGGTAAAGGTTATGAAGGCATGAATTATGTTTGGCTGACATGATTAATGATTTCCACAAGTATATCCTTGATCTGCATTACTTGGTAAGCAAGGATTCAGCCGACAGATCAGAGTTTATGAAAATATTGACTATTCCGGGTGCCGACTAGAAAGGTGATGAAATCACTTTTGCAGATATATATACAAGATGGATTTAGTTATGAGGAGTGTTGGTGTTATTAATGATGTACAAAGAAAAGCAGTAGAGCCGAATAAAAGCAGAAAGGAAGATTCAATATGTGAAAGAAGAGCAGCATAAAAGAAGAAGAAAGTTGAAGTGCAGCAGATCAGTATACAGAGTCTAACCAGAACTGAACTCCAGCATATGTTGATGCTTCTTATCAGTTCAAGTATTGTATTACATTCTTCATAATTTGTAGACAGTGTGTCTCTTATAGGCAGTGTGCCTCTTGTGAGTAGTGTGCTCGGGCAGTGAGCCCTAATTGGCAAGTGCCATTTTTGTAATCTTATTCTTCTAACAAAGAATACAATCTTGGGTTAATCACCCCATGGTTTTCTCCCTTAACAGGGTTTCCACGTCAAAAATATTGTGTCATGTGTATTTCCATTTTATGGTTATGTTTGCTCTTTTGAATTAATGTTACATTGATTATTAATAAAGTTTAGAAAGCAGAAATAATTAGGATAACTGATTCACCCCCCCTCTAATTTATCAACAAATCTATCTAATAACTTTGTTTGAAGCTTTTGCTTGGCTGTTTGATTGAGGATAATAAGGTGTAGAGGAGCGATCTTGTATATGGTTATTTTCGAGGAACTTCTTCACATCCTTGTTCTTAAATGTCGTACCATTGTCTAAAACAAGGGAGGAAGGTATCCCAAATCGAGAAATAATGTTGTCTTGTATAAATTGATAGATTACATAGGTGGTCGTAGATCGTAAAGGGACTGCTTTGACCCACTTTGTAAAATAATCATTGGAAGTAATGATAAACATATGTCCTTGAGAGGAGGGTTGTGAGATTTTACCAATTAGATCCAAGCCCCAAATAGAGAATGGTCATGGTGACACCTAGGCACGAAGTTCTTGAGCGAGAGCATGGATTAAGTGTTTATGTTGTTAACATTGTGGGTATCTCTTGACATAAGAAAAGGAATTTTGTTCCATATGCTGCCAATAGTAGCCCATATGTAACAGTTTTTGCACCAATGTTTTCCTCCAAAATGCCCTCCACATGCACTAGAGTGAGCTTCTTCTAAAGCTATTAGAATCTCTAAATTACTTAAACATCAGAGCAAAACACCATTGTAACTTCGTCAATATAAGGCATTTGATAGTATAATGTATCGCGCTGATAGTTTGCATAAACAAATTTGGGCATTCTTAGATGTTGAATTAGGAATAGTTCCATCATGCAAATAATTATATATATGGGAGAACCATTTGTCTATGTATGTACTACTACACAGTTTCGTATTCACAACTACAGGACAGTCAATTGTCATTTTTTTAAGGATATGAAAAACAAAAGTAAATTCCTCAGGAGAATCATCAGGAGATATAAGGGAAGTTGTGCTTGCCATTGCATCCGCATGTTGATTATCTCTCCTGGGAATAGTGCTAATTGAATATGATATGAATTGTTTTAAGAAAGATAAGGCCAACTCACAATACTGAGATAGCTTATCATGCTTAGTTTGATATGATCCCATTATTTGTTTTACAATTAATTGAGAATCACCGTATATTGCAATGTTTTTGATATTAAGAGCCAAGGCTGTACGAAGTTCTGCAATAAGAACTTCTTATTCAGCTATATTGTTTGTGCATAAGAAGTCTAAGCGGTAGGATAGAGGAATTGGCTTACTGACAGGGGATATAAGTATAACACTAGCCCCAGAGCCAGTTCGACATTTTGATCTGTCAAAGTATAATTCCTATTTTTCATCCGCACAAATTGTTAAGATTTGGTCATTAGGAAATACATCCTAATGTTGTGTAGAGAAGGCCGAAGGAGCTTCAACTAATTGATCTGCTAATGCTTGCCCTTTAATTGCTTTTTGGGAAATGAACTTGAGATCAAATTATGTTAGTAACATAACCCATTTAGCAAGACAATCTGATAAATCTGTTATCATAAAGAGATGTTTCAGAGGGTTAAATTTTACCATCACATGCACTTCAACATTTAGGAGATAGTGTCGAAGTTTTTGAGTTGCAAACACTAAGGCTAAGCAATACTTCTCTATAACAGTGTATTGCACTTCATAATCGAGTAAAGTTTGACTGATGTAATAAACAACACATTCTTTGCCTTCATCATTATGTTGCATTAACAAAGCTGCTAGGGCATTGTTAGATGCTAAGATATATAACAAGAATGGTTTATCAGAGATAGCAGGTTATAAAATAGGTGGATTAGCTAGATAATCCTTTAAGTCATCGATAGATTTTTTACATTTAGAATTCCATTGAAAATTAGAATCCTTCTTCAATAGTTGTGTAAAGGGGCGAGTCCTATCCGCGAGTTACAAAACAAATTGGTGGATGGCCTGTATCTTTCCCTGTAAACTATGAAGTTGAGATATGTTCTTCGGTATTGGCATATTAACAATTGCATCTATCTTTTTTGTATCCACCTCAATACCACGATTTGAGAAAATAAATCTTAGTAACTTTCCACTATCTACATCGAAAACAAACTTATGGGGGTTTAGTCGCATATTATATTTCCTTATGTGCTCAAATATTTGTCAAAGATTTGTAGCATGATCCTTATGATGGATAGACTTCACCAAGATGTCATCGACATAGTCTTCTAAAATATTGTGCATACAATCATGAAATATAAGTCATTGCACGCTGATAAGTAGCTCCTATGTTCTTAAGTCCAAATGGCATGACTACCCAACAAAATGTACCCCAAGGTGTTATAAAAGTTGTTTTATATTGGTCTTGAGGATTTATTAGAATTTGATTATATCCTAAAAAACCATCCATGAAAGATAGTAGTTCATGTTTGGCTATTTAATCAACAATCATATCAATATTAGCAAGCAGAAAATCATCTTTCAATGATGCTGATTTCAAATCTCAAAAATCTGTGCACATTCTTATATGACCATCAGGTTTAACAATGACAACAATATTCAAAATCCAAGGTGAATAGTCAATAGGTCATATGAAACCAGCTTGTAGAATCTTTTCTATCTCAGTTTTAACAAGCAATGCAATCTTAGGATTCATCTTACGAATCTTCTGTTTAAATGTCTTAGCATCTGGTTTCAATATGGTATTATGTGTTACAGTATGAGGATCAATGCTAGGCATGTCAGAATACTTCCAAGTGAATAATTCAAAGAATTCATGCAATAACTTAGACATTTCATCTTTTTCTTCCACATTTAAACAATCACCAATAGGGAGAACTTTTTCAGTATCATCCTTATCCATAACAACATCAACAATCTTTCCATTAAGGAGAGTACTATGGTCTAAGAGATTGTAGGATTGTAATTGTTCTTCAAATTCTCCATTAGGTTCTATAGTAGCATTTATTGTGCTAGTAGTTTTTTCCAAAGTATGCGTTGTTGTTTAAATAATAAGGTAAGACACATTTATGATGATAATGAGGAATATTGTCATAAGCACCGAAGAATTCTACTATTGCCTCATCTGTTGAGAATACATCTAACGAAAGTGGTACTGGAGGACAATTGATGTCAATCACTTCAGGAAATATCAAACTAAGTGTTGATATAGTATTCACGTTAAGAGTAGGGCATTTATGGGCTTTGGATTCCTTGAAAGGATTATATCCAATGCCACTGGAGAATTGTTGCAAAGCAGATTCTATAGGGACTTTGATTTTTTGTTTATTTATACCACAACCTTTACTCGTATAATCACAATCTTTATAAAGGATTTGGAATCCTTGACCATAAAGAGAAACCATTTCCTTAGAGTAAGGTGGAGCTTCATAAGTGTCATAATCAGTAGTGTAAGTAAGAGTATTATCCTTATTTTTCACCAAAGAAGCTTTATGTTTATCAATCGAAGCATGTGATGTGATTGATACAATATTTGATGTTTTGGGGACGGGGTTTGTCGGTTTGTATTCTCCTGTAGAAGAAGATGTAAAATCGAATGAACTCGAGTCATCACCAACAAATGCATTCAATTTTTTAGGCTCTTGCACAACATTTTCTATAGCAAGAGGAGTTGATAAATCCATTTTCAGATTGTTTAGAGTCTTAGGACAAACAACATTCTTATGAACTTCCATTTGTAAACAACTATCTGGTTCAGGATCAACATGAATAGTATGTAACTTATCTTTGATATAAACTTGATTGAATGATGTGGAGTAGAAGGAACTGTTCCTAATGCGTGTATCCAAGGTCTACCAAGAATCATGCTATAAGATAGAGAGAAAGGCATGACATGAATCAAGGTAGGCACCATCATAGGTCCAACTTATATATGTAAAGTTATAGTGCCCACGGATTGTCATCCAACATTGTCAAAACCACAGATACTTAATGATTCCAGTTTAGTTGCAGATGTATCAACCTTAACCTTATGTAATAAGCCAATGCCACAAATGTTAAGGGTTGATCCATTATCGATCATAACTCTCTTAACCAATGTTTTGTTTATTGTAATAAAGATGATCAAAGGATCATACTAATTTTGAACTTCGAGTGATGGTAATTCATGTTGTTGAAATGGGATATCTATTTTTGTTGCATGCATACAATGTAATAAAGCAACAACATCATTTGGTTTAATAGCAGGAGGAACAATCACCTTTTGTAAAGCTTCTTGTAGCATTCCATGGTAGTAGTAGGTAAAGTTTATATAAGTTCCCAAAGCGATATCTTTGCAGGAGTAGCACAAAGCTACTCTACAAGATCATAGTCTTTACCACCTTTATAAGTAAGATGAGGTGGTGGAGGGAGCATAGCTTGAGATATTGGTAAAGATATCATAATACTCGATTGTTGTGTACTTTGTCTATTATTCCAAGTATTGTATGCATGAGTAACCACATTATGATTATTTTGTTGTAAGTTTTGTTGCACTATTTTTTTCGCACAATCATAAATGTGATTAGAAGTTTGAGAAGCATATTGACAACCTTTAATAGTAAGTATAGGTTTAGAAGATGGTTGCACCACATTTGCACATAAACTGACCACAATTTTTAGTTTTCAATATCTTCTTTAGATTTAGGAACATAAATTGCATTTACAAATCTTTGAAATAATGACAACTTTGAGGCCGTAGTGGAATGTTCAATCGAGATAAAGTCCTCAAGGGATTCATCTAACATATCAAAGTCATCACAACTAAATGGCTCATCATAAGCATGAAAGTCTTGTAAAAACTAATCTGACATTTTGACATGCTCTTTTTAACCCAAGATTCAAATGCACAATGATGGCCTATGAAAATGAAATACCATGTAAAACAATCATTAATGATTTTTCCAATTCTTCTAGTGAAAAGATAAAGAATATGATTCTCAATTCAATGCATGCAATTTCACCAAAGACACTTTTCAATCCAAATACGCTCCATATGTTTTGCATGTCTTGCATCTTTGTTGCCCCATATGTAGTCTAAAGACTTGCACAATGAGTGCATCCTATATTATGGGAGGTTTGTTTACTTTCCAGTACTTGCATTTGCATTTCATATATATGAGAAAAAGAAAAGAAAAGAAATCATTCTTGTCTTCCATGCATTAATGTGTCATCTATGCATTCACTATATTCTTTGTGTTTTGCGTGATTGTAACTGTCTTCTTCATGTTTTACGTGCCTATCATTGTCTTCAATGTGCTTGGTGTGTTTTCTATGTTTGTTGATCATACTTTAATGCATGTATTGGTCTCCCGTTTACACATATATTAAAGTGGGGGATAAATGTAATGTTGGAAAATGTCCCCTTGGGGGCTTTTCCCTCAAAAGGTTTAGCTCCAGGGTCTCTAGTATGCATTTAGGACATCTTGCATCATAATTAAACATTCCAATGGAATGAACCCTAGGTATCATGACAAATGGGACCTAGGGGGACCCCTTGAACCTAATCCTACCAAAAATAGAGAGGGGAGGACTTGGGCACCCACACCCTAGTCCTACCCTATTTTGGGTCAGGCCCAAATTTCTAGTGTTGGTTTATGACTGTTATTTGGTCCCTAGGCCGACATGGTAAGTTTAAATTTATAAAATCTTGGTGACAGTGTTTGTAGTTACATATATAAACATGTTTAGGCATTCATTTGTAAACTAGAGATTGTTATTGTGAACTTTATGCATTCTAAAGGTGATTCAAGGCTTTCACTATGTTGCAAGAGCAAATTTGTGTTGTCTATTTGTTTGTGTTTGTAGATTTGAGCATCCATCTCCTCATGGAATAAAGAGTTTCCTGCTCCCATGAGATCTTCACTACAAGGTGATATCTATTGTGATTATTAAGAATTTATCATTTAGTTTTTCCCTCTACCTCCCAAGGCATGCACTCTCTATCTGACAATGGTGTTCGAAAGACTTGAATGTCTCTCTAGGGTTTGACTACGGCAAGCCTCTAACATCACAACTCCCTCCCAGTGTTTTCATGATTGCATGTTACAAGTTGGAGTTGTAGACAAAGTGATGTTGGAGGAGGGAACAACAAAGTGTCAGGATTGTAGATCAGTGAAAAAAATACCTGCCTAGACTTGGACACCAAAGTTTTGCAATGGGAAAATCTCTAATACAACAGATACAGGTTGCAGACCTTGTTTCTGGATCTCAACAAAAAGTAGGACACTAGACTTGAATGCTTGCTCTTTAGTCCTCAACTTTTCCACCTCAGAACCCCAAAAATAGGTGCATAGCTATTTGATATTTTACATCTTTATGCAGAAGTATTTTTTGTAATTCATTCGTTTACTATTCTATTTGCATAATTAAGGTTTTAAGGTACAATTGAGCATAATAAAAGGAAACTGTCAATCTAATCATAAAAATCCAAGTTTCCCTACATCTCAATAGTGACCTAGGGTATGATAGTACATTGCAACTTAAACCTAGGTCCTTGAATGTAAGGTTGAAAGGAGGATAACCACCAAAACTACCAAAAACCTAACATCCAAATTCCACCCGTTACATTTTGGTGAACCCGACGTGAAAATATAGCAAAAATAAGCAAATTTTCACAGTTTTTCAATTCCAAGCCTTAGAAAAGGGGGTGTTGTAAAGAATTTTAGGAGGTGTAGAAAATAATACTAATGATATCAGTCACTGCAATCCATAAAATTTGTCACAACACACTTGGAGTACAAACTAAGCCAAACCCTAGTGCAATAATAGCAAAAATATGCAGTTTTTCACCAAATTTTCAATACAAGAGGCCAATAACAAGGTGTTGTAAAGATTTTTAGGAGGGGGAGTAGATAATAAACCTGATATCAGTCAATTTGTGAAAAAATATTCTTTACAACATGCCTATAGTGCAAGTTTAGAGAGTCAATAAAGACAAATTTAGTGAAAATCAATGTTTTTCAAGCCCTAGGTTTGAGATCTTGCTGTAAAAAGTGACATGAATGTTTTACAAGCTGATATATGATGAAAATTACATGCTATCAGATCTGAAAATGATTTCTATGCTCTAACATGCAAAATGCAAGTGCAAATCTAATGAAAAATCAATGAAAGTGCTAGTTTTTTGTTGAAATTTTCTATGCAAAAATGTGAATTTTTGAAATCTAAATGCAAATTTGTTCTAAAATGCAAGACTACAGCCAAATGAAAATTTGAATGAGCCTCTAAAATCAGTAGAAAAATCTAAAACAAAATTTTACCTACAAACCCTAGATTTTGAAATTACTAGGTTATATTCAAAATTAACAATTTTCAACAAAACCCTAGCAATTTTATGATGAAAATGCAATGTAGAATATTGAATTTTTGTAATTTTATATAAATTAACTCAGATATAATGTAAAAATCAGAAATTTGATGAAATTCAAATTGATTGATGCAAAATAGAAACCTATGCAAACTAAGGTTTCCAAATTTTTTCAAATTTTTTCAAAATTTTCAAAATTTTCAATTTTTTTTGTAAATTTTCTATTTCAATAAGATGAATGACTATATGAATGAATGAAATAAATGAAAATATGAAGCACACTAGTCAACAAGGTGCAAACAAGTCCAATAGCATGGGTTCAACAAAATGTAAAGGGTGGAATTTTTACCCAGAATTGGATTAATGATTTTTCCAATTCTTTTAGTGAAAAGATAAAGAATATGATTCTCAATTAAATGCATGCAATTTCACCAAAGACACTTTTCAATCCAAATATGCTCCATATGTTTTGCATGTCTTGCGTGTTTGTTGCCCCATATGCAGTCTAAAGAGCTGTGCGATGAGTTCAAACTGGATTACCCTTTACAATACTAGTGCAAAACAATATGGCACAAGAGTACGATTGGTGCTACCCTTGTAACCAAATGCACAACCAATCAACCTACTCAAATGACATGATTAACCAGGGCTTAATGATGCAAAATAATGTTGTTGTCTAGTAAAGTACTGTACAAGAAGTTTTAGAACAACAAGTTTACCATCCTAAATAGGGGCAACCTGATACAACATTCATGAATTGGCAGGGTGAGGAGTTTTGTAGGGTTAATCATATGCAAGGGAAAAATCAATCTACCCAATCCATAGTAGCTAACACGAGAGCAAAAAAGAGATCTATAGATATTGGACATCAAGCTGGAAGAGGTCAAAATCAAGCTCAATCAAGCCAACAAGGTGATGTTGGTCCACCACATCAGTCAAATATACATGTCTTACCAAGAGGACAACCTATCCCAACTTAGAATCAGCGAAGAGGGCATGCTCCAGAACCAATACAAAAGTAAGCAGACTATACTTCTTCAAGGGGACAACCAAAGGTTGTTTCATGTTCTATTAATATTAATGATTATATGAAAATGGAAAATGTAAGCATGTCCTTGTGGGACTCATTATATTTTCTAGGCCACAAAGATTTATTACAAAAGGCCCTATCTAATACCTTTGTGAATAATGAGACCACTCAAGACCAGTCAAGAGACCAACCTAGGCTAGTGCTTACAAATGACCCACCAGTTTAGAATGAAAAGCAAGCCAAAGATGTCAAACCTACGCCATTTTATGTTTCATTAATCATTGGTAAAAATATTGTACATAACTATATGATTGATTCATGCACTAGTACATCAGTAATGCCAAAATAGATAGTGGACAAGTTAGGATTGACTTATGAACCAATGTCCAAACCTGTTACATAGTTCAATGGTTCATCCATCAATACCCTTGGAGTGATCAAAAATCTAAATCTTACCTTGCATGATTTTCCAAATTTTGCAATCCCACAAGATATATGTCATAGATCTACCCCCATACTTTGCCTTGTGCCTTTCCAGAGATTTCACAACAAAGTTGGGAGGTTATCTGTCAGTTGATTGGTCCCATATGTGTTTTAGGACAAGGTATGGTACAAGAGTGATTGTAAAGTCTGAAACTATTGCCAAAGACCATATTGAACCTTATGTTCCTAGTGTTGTTAATGCTAGTTTGACCTATCATGAGGAGGAACAACCTATTGTTTATGAGAGCAACACCCCAACTGAGAGCATAGAAGACTTATTTTTAGATGAATGGGCATCATTAAACCATGAAGATAACCCCTACATTCAAATGGAAGAAGTTGTTTTAGGCATTTATACTATCCATGAATAGAGTCGGCCTATTCCTAACCTTGTGAAAGGTGAAAAGTTGTGGCAATAACAAAAAGAATAGCCAAAAAATGAGTTGTGGCAGATGTACTTTGATGGGGCAAGAAGTAGAGTTGGTGCCAATGGTGGAGTTATGCTCATTTCACCTGAAAATGAGAAGTACTATGCAACATTTAGATTTGCATTTAGCTATACTAATAATACAACTAAATATGAAGCATTCATTCACAACTTGGAATGGGCCAGGAAGAACATTAAGCATTTGCAGGTATTCAGTGATACAGAGCTTGTGGCAAATCAAGCAAGAAACATTAATGTCACTAAAAATGACTTATGAAAATCTTATAAGAATAGAGTATGGAACTTAATTGAAGATTTTGATGCATTTAACCTATTGTCCATGCCTAGAAATCAGAATAAATAAGCTGACAAACTTCCAACCATGGGGGCTAAATTTGATATACCCAAAGAAATCAGAAATACTAAGCAACAGTAGTATGTGAAGGTTGTTGTGAGGTCATCAGTGCCTGATAATAACATACATTGGTAGGTTTTTGAAAGTGATGACCAGATAGCAAATTTTCTCATAGAGGAAGTTGATTTTTTAGCTGGTAACTAGTAGAAATTGCAGCAATAATTTGAAGACTAGATTGTTCATAAAGACAAATAAGCTACCAAAAGGTCTGGTTACTTTAGAATCAATTTTTAATTCAAATGACTAGCTAAGTAAGGAAAAAGCCAACATGCTTATCAAAGAGGAGCACAATGAATCAGTGGAGATTTTCAAATCCAAACTTCTCAAGTTAGGAAAGGTATGTATAGCTGGAGATAAGCATGCTTTTGTGTTATTATGCCAAGAATTTGATGATATTTTTACATGGGAGTACAAAGACCTCAAAGGTTTTAACCCTGAGCTAGCAGAGCACACTATAGAGCTATAATCGAGAGCAAAACTAGTGAGGCAGAAGCAAAGGCCTCTTAACCCCAAGTTAGAAATTATGATGAAGACATAATTAAACAAGTTGATTCAAAGAAACATTATTTTTCCAATCAAACACACCTCCTGGGTGTCCAATCTTGTGCATGTTAGGAAAAAGAATGGTGAAATTATGATGTGTGTTGATTTCAAGGACCTGAATAGGGCATCATTGAAAGATCACTATTTGTTGCCCTCAGTGGAGTAGATTCTGCAAGTAGTTTCAAGTTTTGTAAGATTTTCTTTGCTGGATGGCTTTTCAAGCTACAACCAAATTTTGGTTAAGGAGGAAGACCAGTATAAGACATCATTCACAACCAAATGGGGTACTATGGCTTATCAAAAGATGCCATTTGGGTTGTCGAATGCTGGAACAACCTTTTAGAGAGCCATGGATATGGCTTTTCAGGGCATAATGAATAAGTTTATTTTGGTATATCTAGATGATATTACTATTTTTTCTAAGGATGCCAAAGATAGCTTTTCCCATCTTAGACAGGTGTTTGAAAGATGTAGAGAATATGGAGTTTCACTCAATCTAAAGAAGTGCATCTTTGTTGTCCACGAGGGTAAGTTAATGGGTCATATTGTTTCCAAACATGGGATAACAATTGATCCAGAAAGAGTACGTGTTATTGCAGCCTTACCCTTACCAGCCCATAAAAAGGGACTGCAAAGTTTCTTAGGTAGAATCAATTTTGTTAGATGGTTTATTCCAAATATTGTAAGTTTATTTAAGACTCTAACAACCATGTTGAAAAAGAACATTGGTTTCATCTAGACTAAAGAAGGAAAGGATAGCTTTAAGAACATCAAAGAAGCCATAGCAACAACTCCAACATTAATTAACCCTAATTTTTCAAAAGATTTCATTTTGTATGTATATGGAGGAGTTGACACTATCTCTGCTATGCTGACTCAGCAGAATAAGGAAGGACAGGAGCAACCAATAGCCATTTTTACCTAGGGATTAGAAGGCTATGAGAAAAGGTACATATTTGTTGAAAAACATGTACTTGTTGTCATAAGAAGCCTCAAAAAATTTAGGCAGATGTTATCTAATAACAAAATCTAGCTAATGGTTGCCCATCCAAGTGTGAAAATTTTTTTATTGAGCAAAGATTTGACAGATAAAAGAACTAGTTGGATAACTAGAGTGATGGAGTATCAAGGTTACCAAGCTAATTTGGGGTAATGGACTATGTGAGAAGCTAGCTGAAACAACATAAAATGAGGTAAAACTGCCAGAGGAAGTTGTTTTAAGGGCTAATACTACTGTTGTACCTACTGTTCTAGCCAGAAACACTAGATGGAAATGAGATATGATGCATTATTTGTAGACTGGATAATTCCCAACATAGCTAAGTGTAGTAAAAAGAAGGTATTACAGGCTGCAATCAATTCCTTATGTTATTGTCAATGATATTTTGTTCAGAAAATGCAACGAAGTGCTCTTAAGATGCATTGAAATAGATCAGATTGAAAAAGTATTGCATGAGTTTCACGATGGACCAGCTGGTGGTCACTTTGTAGCCTACATAATAGCCTTAAAGATCATGAAGGTTGGATATTACTAGCCATCTCTCTTCAAAGATGTGCATACTTTGGTAAGAAAGTGTGCGAAATGTGTTGTATTTGTAGGCAAATAGAAATTAGAAGCCATACCACTACAACTCATCACGATTGATCAACCCTTCACCAACTAGGGCCTTGAATTGATTGGAGCAATTAATCCACCTTCAAGTCCTAGTCACAAGTGGATACTAGTAGCCAAATATTATTTTACTAAATGAACAAAGGTAGTAGCTTTGAAAGAAGCTAAAGAGGGTGTTGTTTTGAACTTCTATGAAGACTTAGTATCCAAGTTTGGTGTACTAGATACAATCATTTTAGATAATACATTGGCTTTTGTTGGCCTAAAAATAATTGACTGGGCCATCAAATGTGGTGTTTACCTAAGTACTTGATCGAATTACTACCCTCAGGGGAATTGGTAGGCAAAATCAATGAATAAAAACCTCATCAGAATCATCAAACAGACAATAGAAGATAACTAGAGAACCTAGAATTCAAAGTTGAAATCAACCTTATGGGCTGATAGAGTGACTCCTAAAAGGTCAACATGTTAATCTCCTTTTGTTCTTGTTCACGGTAAAGAGGCTAAACTACCTATCTCAACTGAGCTACCAGCCCTAAGTCTTATGAAAGAACTTGAGTTCATGGAGGATGGTCCTATGGAGGTGTGGTTGGCTGAGCTAGTAGGGTTGGAAGAAATAAGGAAGCAAACGACATAGAAATTGGAAATGTACTAGATGCAAATGAAAAGAACATTCAACAGGAGGGCAACTTTTAGAGTTTTTAAAGGAGACATTGTTCATAAGTGGGATGAGTTGAAGAGAAGGCTAGGTAAGCACACCAAGTTTGATGCTATGTGGATAGGCTTATTCATGATTGTTGAATGCATTCAACACAATTCTTTTCAATTGGCTACAATGGAAGGAGAGGTGTTACCCATGCCAGTTAATGGGATTCACCTCAAACACTATTTTTGAGGAGCAAAAAAGGTCTCAATTGTATCATAGTAGAGTAGTTTTTTTAGTTAAATATGTGCTAGTTGTACAATAGTTTCATTTCAATTTTGCCTTTCCAAGAAGTGTTGATGCACAGCTGGTTGGTCCTGTTTGAAGCCAACATTGTTTTGTTTTAGTTTTGTTTCTTCTACTACTACTTTCTAGCAACTGAGTTATCAAATAATTTTTCTGAGTTGCAAGGGCTAAGGAAGACTCTATTACCCAATGGACATACTAGGTAACTAGCCTTGATAGTTTTAGCAGGAAAAATTGGTGTAGAGGTCACCAAAAATGTTACCAAATTGTTCTTGGCAGCCCAATTATGCTAGGATGTAGTAGTTGTTTTCTAATGCTTTCAAGAAGCAAGTGAGTTCAAAGGAAGGGGTAATAAAAAATTTAAGTGCATAAGGCATTCAGTCAATATCTACTATCTTGATGGAGGACTATTTTGAAGATCATGTTACCAAGATATTTAATAGCTCAATTAGAGCTATTACATGATCCAGATAAAATGGAAAAAGTGCCCCAGCAAGGCAGGAGGTATTCAAAGGATGACAACTAAATTGAAGCTAAATTATTCTTTGCAAATCATGTTTTAGAGGTGCTCATTACAGTCTATTCATTTTAGTTTGGTACAGTTTCAGAAAGGTACTTATAACTTATAATTTTTTTATGCTTATAAACACATGTTATATGCAATAATATCCAGTTCATGTTATGCAATTGATTTACAAAGAGAAATTATACATAAGGCACTGCATGAGATGAAATAATTGTTATATTCAAAAGAGAAGTGTTTATATGATCCCACACAAGCCGTGGGAGCAATTGTATCTGATAAGATTTACAATAACAAGTACAAAGCAAGAAAAGAAATCATATGAAAACAAGGATGGGACCTGTCATTACCTGAGTGAATGATGAATCCCATTGTCTGAGTTTGCATCAGCATACCAAGCTGTCCTAGTAATGGCTATGAGAGAAGACCTGCAAGGAGAGGGAGAAAAATGCTGTTAGAGATCAGGGTACTGTCTCTACTTCTATATACAACAATTCTAAAATGTACTTTCTATTCTGCATCCGATCAACAAAGTGGAGAAGATAAATTGAACATTAGATGTAGAGGAATGAAGCAAGAAGGAGAAAATCTGATCAAACCATCAAAAGAGAGGCTTCAACCTCAATGTTTTAACTAACATGTTTGTTCATTGTGTAGATTCAGGTACATCACATTCATTCATTAATGTCATGTCACTTGTCACAACAACCATAATGTTATCAAAGTAACTAGGAGCAGCCCACAGATCAACCAAGGCATTAGATAGTAGCACAAGGTCAAAGAGAAATAGAATGTACTGAGAAACATTTATGGACAACATTGCATGAGTACAAAGTAAAACAACCTGAGGAGATTTGCATGTTGCCTTACAAGTGAGGTCAATAGTGTCAAGGAACCTACAAACATTCTATATGCAATGCATCATCAAGGTACAACAGTTGCAGTCAAGGTACAATGTAAGGAGGAAAAGATCATCAACATACCATGACAGTCAACATACCTAAAGGTTGCAGTCAATAGTTAATAATATATAGAGATCCTCACATAAGCTTGAAGGGAATAGTCATGTCCTATAACGCAAAATAATCAACATCAGAAATTAAAGAACAAGCGTCAATATAGTGGTACAATGAAACCATTTCATGAGTAGTAGCCTACAGGTAGATGGGTGAGACAGTCAAAAGTTTTGGTAATATATTTCATGTGTTTTAACACTTCCTTGTTTGGAGTGGCATAGACTGCATTCTTTATCAACCAAGAGAAGTCACTACAACATCACAGTCTCAGGTGGGAGGTCTACATCAGCAGTCATGAAGTCATACAAAGCATTCATTAGACCACCTTATGCATAGTGCCAAAAGTTGTTGAATGTCTATAAAAGCATGAAAAAGTTGTGTAATCATTGGATGCACTAGATTGAGAATGAAGAGGATACCTATTTGCATGGAATAACTCAGTGGTATGAGAAAGGTATCCCAATGCAACAAGGAATAGTGAGAGAGCCACCTCTGGTAATCCCATAGGGTACAGTCTAAAGGGATATAGAAATAGTTAACAATCTAAATAGTAGCCCAACATACAAGGAGGCTAATGAACTATCTGGGGAACAATCACAAAGGCAGTCATCAATATCTGAAAGTCATAAAGTAGTTGTCTTATCAAGGAGAAGTCCATGAAAATCAAGAAGATCAGGCATGCAAGTAAATAAAATGGAGCAAATATTTAACACCTTTTGTTGTGAATGAGGTGTAAAATTGCTATTGAATGTTTAGCCATGACAGAGAAGATATCCTGAAGCAATCAAGTGTCTAGCAAACAACAATCTTGGAAACAATCACCATTGGAGGAAACAAGGTAAAGGAGTTCCTTATCAGGAGGAGTGTTATGTTTAACATCAAATGAAGCACAATGTACACTATCCACAGTTAATGTCATGAAAGGATGCCTACTGTATGTGGAAGATAGACAAGATGCCATCAAATAATAGAAGCAATCATGCTAGAAGCAACAAATAGTCACATCTGATGGAGACTATCCCGTGCATAGTATAAGGGCAGCCAAGCTTATTGAGGGTTCTCATCATTCAAAGAACAAGTGGGATAGTCAATCCAAGTAACCAAAAGGTCAAAACAATTGATGAAGGGACAACAAAATGAAGACACAACCATCTATATAATGTTGAAAAGGGACAAAAAGAATGGGCTATAACAACATTTCAAAGGAGAGAATTATTATCAAATTGAAATACCACATCATGCAAAACTATATAGGCCAATGAGTGACAGGGTTTGGTGTATGTGGTCAATAATTTAAAGAATATAAATCTATGGGAAAGTCATAGTGCAAACCCTAGGGAGTAGTGCGGAAGCTAACTCAGTACAACCATTAAAGAATAAATCATTTCAAAGAGGATACAGGAGTGAAGTTAACTCACAACATAGACAAATCAAGTGCTACAATTGAGCATTGAGGAAAGAAATGTAGTCATGCCAAATAGTGAAAAAGTAGTTGAAGGCTAAAGGTATTAAAGCAACTTCAGAACTAAAGTAAGAGAGAATAGGAAAAGTCTTTAGTGACTATCATGAAAACATCCCATCTAGGGACAACAATGACAATGTATGAATCAAGAACATAAAGCATTTTCTCCATAGTTTTCTTATTCAAAATTTACAAAAAAAGTTAGCAAAGAGAAACCCTAATAGGGGGTTATTAACAACTACCTACCCAGGAGCCATGAGGAGAAGTCATTTCTTGAAGTACAAAAGACAAAGCATACAAAGAATCTAAGCCATAATAGAACAATATACACATAGTTCATATAAACCCTACTACGGTTACTTACGCTGCTCCAAATATAAGATGTCATAAAGAATGGCAGGGTTAAGGCTTCTTCTCTTTTGTATGAGGAATTCCTAGCCAAAGGTATGAAGGGCCTTACTCATGTAGAAAATGCAAAAAGGGAGTATTTCTATAACCTTATCTCAGAGCCATACACAGAGAAACTAAAAACCCTTTTCACTGTTTTCCCAAAGAAAAGGTAGTGTCTGAATTCCATAGCATAAAGCCTTCAAATGAAAACTAGCAGTAGAAATGAGGGCCACTTCATCATATTCATGTTTTGACAAAGACCAGAGCAGAGAAGAAGGAAGAGCACATAGAAACAAAGAAGCTTTCCTTGTCTTTTCATAGTAAAGCAGTGAAGTAAGAAAGTAGTCTCATCATATTTTACATGAAAAAGTACAGTGAAATGAAAAGTTTACTTACAACAGTGCAAGAAAATGCCAAAAATAACTCCAAAATAGAAATATGAAGCCTTCAAAGGCTACCATGGAGAGCTTCAAAACCCTTGCATGGCGGCACACTCAGAGTATAGAAGCCAAAAGATGAAAAGAATGAATTAAATAATGATTTAGGGTTTGTTCCTTTTCTCTTGAAGTGTCCTAGCCCATGGGCTAATCACCTTTTGACTTTTATTTTCTTTGAAAATCATGAAACCTAGTAGAAGTTGTCTCAAGAGCCCATGAAAGACAAAGTTGACATAAAGGAATGATGACAAATTTTGACCTTTTAAAAGGTGTTGATTTTCAAACCTTGAAGGATCAAAAAAGCAAATGACCCCATGAACATCAAGTCATGATGCCTAATGGCAAAGGTAGGCTAAGGGGAGTTATAAGGGATATGATTTGCTTTTGTGAAGTTTAATGTTGTTTTTTAAACAATAATAATCTTAGAGTCAAACAAAAGAGGAAATATGACTAAGGTTAATGGATTACAATGAGGGCCTTTTGACCTTAGTTGACCAAGGGCATTTTTTGCATTCTCTTATGAGGCCACAGGCAGATTGAAGAGATAATTTTTGCATGAAGGATGGAGGGGGTATTTTTTTACCTCTAAGGCTATTAATGTAATGTAATTCATCTCATATTTTCGCATAAATAATAGGCAAAAGATATTGTATTTTAAGAAGTATGAAGTGCAATAATGTTATAAATTGCCCTAATACTTGTTATGTAATAAACGTAGGGAGAAATCATGCATTAAATAACACTTATTAAATTAATCACATGGATTGCATTTAGTAATTGGTAAAATAGTTTATTATTCCTTCTTAATCATGCAAAAATAGGAGAGGAGTTGAACTAAAGTGTAAGATCATATAGGAGAGATAGTTTGAGTTCTATTTTTGACTGAGGGTCAAACATGACTATTTTTAGAAGTTTTTGGGTAAAGGACCTAGCCGCTTGGAGTTTTGACCTATTTTTACTCTTCTTGGAGGATTTTTGAGTCCTAAATTTTACGCTTTTTACTTGTGCTTGACCAGCAACTTGGAATTGCTCTTCTAGATTCATTCATGCATATTTTGGAGTCTAGTTGAGCTCAAGTTGACTTCCCATTCACCTTTTGGGGACAATTTTCTATTAAATGGAAAAAGCTTATGCATTTTTCCTTAGTTCTTTCCTTTTTTCCTTTGCATATTGTAGAGAGGGAGATTGTCTTGTAACTCATCCATTTTTACAATTTTTAGTAGCAACAGTTTATTTTCAAGCAGTTTATTGTTATTTTGCAGAGATTCCTTCCATTTTCTAATACAATCAAGGGTTCTTCTATTCGATTTCAAGTGTCTTGTTATTTTGTGAGTGATTTGATAGGAATTTTTTGTGTTTTGCTTCAAAACCTCTGAATTCTTTGTCTCATTTATTAGATGCAAGTATACAAATTTTAGTTTATTATAGGTCACAACTTGTGCAAGATTTATCATGCCTTTATGTGCATTACATATGTGGTGAATTTGATTAGTTTGGATTGTAAGAACAGGTGTACACTAGAGAATGTGAGTTATATTATAGATTAAAGTCAAAATATTGGTGCATGTCCCCCGTTTAGATAGTTTTTTTAGTTTAGTTTTTAGTTTATTGAAAATTTCTTCTATCTCTTTTCTCCTTCAATTTACAAATTTAAAGGGTATTAAAGGGAGTCAGCTCTTCCAAAGGTTTGTTCTCGTAATAGGCAAACCCACAGTCTGAGAACATTCCCATGTTGCATGGGATTGCCAAGCTTGTAAAGGCTTAGCATTCATGGCATAATCCTTTGTGACAACAAGTTCTTCTTGTTATGATAGACATAATCAACAAAATAAGAGAACTAAAAATTGGAAAAGATCAAGGAAATTATCATCAGTTGGAAATAATAGTGGTTCTACTCCTCATAAGCAACAAAAGATTTCACATACATAAGTATTTGACAAACAAGCACCACATGGACTTTCTGACAACAATGAACACCCTAATAAGAACAACTCAAGGTTCACACAAAACTTGATGGATCATCTCTCCAAGATGCTTGTAAGTTCCAAATTTTAGTTTGGTTGTCCCTAAAAGTAAGTATTTCTAGCCCTTTACCTCTATGTTGTGTTTCCCCCGTGATGTGTTATGTGTTGTTTAGGCCTCCTAGGATGACCCTTGATACTCTTGTAAGGTCAAGGATAATGGGAGACTGCCTCTATTGTGACCCTTCTTCTATTTGTATCATTATTCTTCTATATTGCCTCTCCTCTATTTTCATTGTTGTGTGTTGTGTCCTAGGGGCATAACATTGTGGTTGGTGACCTGGGGACACCCTCCTACATGACAACCCTAAGGTACTTGTTTCTCCTCTCTCAATTTATTGTTTACCTTCTAGTAGTTTTATCTAGCTGGTGGATGACGAGAAACATATAATACTGATACGGACCTTGTGTCCCTTCAGTAAGAAATGAAAAATGGACCTAGTCCATACATGAAGATGGGGTTGATATATATTATTTGACACTTGACTAGTAGAATCACTCCATGTGACATTTTTATGTTGTCTTATCGCACTTACAAAACATAATACTATTGCTTCATGCACTTTTTTTGTCTTGGAACTCACCTTGCTTGGCTCTTTATGTGAATGATTACATATGTTATTGTTTATCATGATTATATGGTTGTTAACACCTTTTCCTACAGGAAATTGTGTTTGTGGGAATATTTGGCGATCATAAAGTGCATGTCACCTCTAGGGGCATGGGCTTTATGAGAGCTCATGTTCTCTTGTGTGTTTTCTTCCTACATTAAGGTGCTTGATATCAGTACATGATATCAACCACCTTAAGGTGGAGGAATATAAGGTAAGCTATCTGATAATTTTGGTAATAACAAAGCGTGTTTGTAATCCCTCTATGGAGGTAGGATGTTGTATCTTCAAGTGAGTGCACATCTTTATTTTATAATGCAATCATTAAGCCCTCTGTGGAGGGAGGATATTATGCATATCCTTTAATTTTAAACCTTCTGCAGAGGTGGGGATGGTGTATTTCTTGAGGAGATTGCACATCATGTCATTTTCTATAAGTCCTTTGAGTAGGTGGGGTTGGTGTATCCTCCCTTAAGTGTGTCTTCAAAAATTGTTGTGGTAAAGTGCAATCATCAGTGTGTTCCTGTAATGTGCTTGAGATGGTAGTGAACCTAGCAATAGGTTTCTTCCATCACTGGTTTGCCATGTTTTCTCTATGTCTTCCATGTGTGTGTATATGACATGTTTGTTCCCAAGCATAGTTTCAAGACTGGTGGGGATGAGCTCCTCCTATGATTTGGGATTTGTATGGTGTGTTTATTCTCAAGTGTAGTTTCAAGATTGGTGGCAATGAGCTCCTCCTACACTTTGAGGTTTCAATTGCACGTTTGTTGCCCCTTATGCAGTTCAAGACTGGTGGTGATGAGCTCCTCCTACATTTTGGGTTGTGTGTTTACTTTCCTTATACTTGCATTTACATTTCATATATATGAGAAACTGAAAAATAAATAATCACTGTATTCATTATGTTTTTCATGTCTTCAATGTTGTCTTCTCCATGTCTTGTGTGACTGTAACTATCTTCTCCATGTTTTGCATGCTTTTTACTGTCTTTAATGTGTTTGGCATGTCTTCACCGTGCTTGATGTGTTTGCTATGTTTGTTGATTGTACTTTAATGCATGTATGGGCCTTGCGTTCATACATACATTAAAGTGGGAGCTAAATGTTATGCCAAAAAATATCCCCTTGGGGGCTTTTCCCTCTTAAGGTTTAGCTCCTAGGTCCTTAGAATGCATTTAGATCATATTGCATGTTAATTTTGAATTCCGATGAGAAAACCCCGAAGTCTTGTGAAAAATAGGACCTAGGGGGTGCTATTTTGATTACTTCTACCTAAAATTTGGGGGGAGGACTTGGGTGCTCGTGCTCTAGTCCTTCCCTATTTTGGGTCAGGCCCTAATTTCAAGTGTAGGTTATATAACTATTGTTAGGTCCTATGCTAACACCAAAAGCTTAAATTACAAAAGTCTTAACAAGAATGTTTGAAGTTGCATATATAAGCATGTTTAGGTTTTCATTTGTAAACTAGAAGATAATGGTGAAATTTATGCATACTTGTGATTTTAGAGCATCCATGATATTCATTGTTGCAGAGTAGAGCATTGTTATTGTGTTTATGATTGTAGATTTGGATTCATCTTCTCATGTGATTGAAGAACCTTCATTTATGTGATATCTACACTTCTAAGGTGACACTTGTTTATGTTTGAATAATTTATCATTTGGATTTTGCCTCTGTCCCACAGGGATACACACTCTTATCTGACAACGGTGTTCGAAAGACTTGAATGTCTCTCCAGGGCTTGACTGAGGCAAGCCTCTAAACACCACAACTCCCAACCACACTCCTTTGTGATTGTAGGTTACATATACCAAGTTTTGTGGGGTGGAGTTGTAGAGGAAGTTTGCAAATGACAAGGATTCAGGATCTGAAAGAAAGAAGCAAAATAAAGCATTTTCGAGACATGGGCACGTAGGGCAATGTCCTCTGAAGGTATAGAGATGGGAATCAAAGTTACAAGGATCAGTTAGAGGGTATGACTATTAGGGATCATGAGGACAAATTAATCTTAGTTGCCATCATGAAGACACCACATTGGTAAGCACAAATGGACCAAGAGATGAAGAGCAAAACATTGACAATGACATTGATAAAAGTAGAGATAGATAGTGATAATGACAAGGTTGATCAAGCAAAGATATATGACTACATCCCATTCATAGAACTAAAGCAATCAATATCAAGGTATAATCATCACATCCCATGAAGGACAGTTATGTCACAAGTCTATCAGAAAAAGGACAACAGGGCAGTCACTATCTATGCTAAGGGGCAACCGCATCACGAGCATCCCAACACTATATCAGAAGAAACCAATGCAATCATAGAAGTCTGCATAATAGTCATATAAATGATAGTTAAAAGCCATCAATAACAGTCATGCTTGGATCATAAAGGGTGCAACATTAATTACCAAAAGGTGCAACATTAATTGCCAAAAGGGTGCAGCATTAAATACCTAGAGGGACAACCATAAAACAATCCTAAAGGAGCTTAGAATAGAGGGACAATGAGGTCTACATGGGTCTATATAATAGCAACTATAGTGGAGACTAGGACAACAATAATGCTATCACAACTAGGACTATAATAATGCTGTCACAATAGGACAATGGGACATCAATAATGTTGTCACAACTGGGACAACAATAATGCTGTCACAGTAGGAGAATGGGATATCAGAGACGCATATAAAAAACAAAGAATAGTAGTCAATGATAGAGGAGCAGGGGGAAAAGATAGTCCAATATCTATCTTACAAGGACAGTCTTACAAGGATAGTCACCTTTGACTGTGAAGAGAGGAAATGGTTGTTCTAAACAATCAATCATCCGCCATAGGAAATGATTGTTCCAAAATAGCAGATCAGTCATGTTAAAAGAGGTCAAAACATAGTCAAAGGGAACCTTTTTAAAATGACTATCATATATCAGCAAAGGGTAGTCAATAGATGACTCTATATAATGGAAGTTAATAGTCCTTAGATGTCTGAAAATAGTCATATTATGATTGTTAGTGTCAGTCACAAATCAGTCATGAAGATGACTATTAAAAGAGGTATAAAATAGTCATTTTGAATGACTTTTCAAGGAGTCAAAGTATGGTGACAGTCTTCAGATGTCAAAGAGTAGTGACAATAAAGATAGTCAAAGATGGAAGAGGTGAAATATAGCATAACAGCCATGGAATAGAAAAATAGTCAAGAGGACTGTCATAAATGAAGATAGCATTGCAACCATTTTCCACTTTCTCATACATAGAAAAGAATGCAGACACAATAAGAACAATGTAAAAATTCATGTTCATAGGTTTTGTTTATATATCTCATGTGCTTCATTTACCAAAAAGAAAGGTTTTAAAACATTTTCTATAGACTTTCAATTGTAAATCCCAGCATAATAAACAAAGCAAAGTTACATAATGAGCAATAAAGATACCAAATAGTAATGAACCATCAAAATATAGTATGTAATGGCAGAACCTTATTTCCATTCTGAAAAACAATCCTTCTTGTTGTGGAAAAGAAAGAGAAGTAGGTCTTCATAGTCTTTATAAATAGAAAAGGAACAACAATATACATGTCACAAAAGCATGTAAAGACCTTAAAAGGTAGTCACAAAGGTAGAAGGAATATACAGAAATCCATGAGAATCAATGGGAATAGGTAGATCTTAAGCACAAGGAAATACATATTACTATGGAAAGAAGACAACTTGCAGAGAATATAGTACTACACAAACTTTAAACAACACTCAATGAACTATTATGCAGTCACAAGACAAAGGAAAACAAGATACAACCCATAAAAGACTTAAAGGTTCTTTGTAAGGCATACTGAGATGGTAGCAATCTGACATAGATAAAGAGTTTGCATAGGAAGTCTTCATATGAGAGTAGGGATCTACATCAATGGATAGGCTTGGTATAGACTAACAAAGACATGGTTTAGACAACGATAGAAAGCCTATCTCAGTGGTCAAAAAATTGCCAGTCTACCCTAGTCACATGCTAATAGGTGGAGCTTCACAGTGAACAATGAGAGGGCTTTAAGCTACTTGTTTTAATCCCTAAGATCTTAAACTATGCAAGTGGTTTGTCTCTTTCTATAAGGACTATAGATTATTTATGGAGTGAAGAGCAAATAGATTTTTCGTGCCTGATGTCTCATTGCTCTCTATGAAGGTTGTAAGCTCCTACAACTTCACTCTTCTCAGCCTTCAAATTCATCATTATGCAAATGGTGCCTCTACAACTTACTAAATACACACACCCTTAAAGGGTCATGCCCAAGATGTTTTGGGTCAATTAAATGTCAAAATGTTTGAAGTTCCTTTCAGGTAAATTGGAGTGAAAATCTTCCTATAGCCCAGACCAAAGAACTCCATAGTTAGTTTTACCAATTTATCAGGAAATAGAACATATTTCCCTTTGATAGACACATTATATTTCTTAATGATGACATATCATAAGGAGAATTCAAATCATTCGCAAGATGACCAGGGTCAGAAGATAGAGGTTACTAAATAACTACAAAACAATACCTGTTATGACCATGAGATCTTAGGACTGTGTAAAGAAATCAACAGCCATCATAGCAGAAAGCACAAGGGTTTTGTTCACAGAAGTAGCAAAGACACAAAAAAATGAAACTTACCAGTGCTAAAGTGCCACAAAAAGCAATAGAAAGCCCTCCAACATTGATAGTGAAGCTCTTCAACAATAATAGAGAGCCATAATGGCAGTGCATAGAGCATGATGAAAAGGATGAGAAGTGAAAATGAATATCTTTTAGGGTTTCATCATTGTTGATGACTGTTTTGATGCAATCATAACAATAAGTTAAAATTCACATAAAATGAACTGAAACTATACTTGAAAGACAAGAAGGAATCATTTGGTGATTCAACTAATCCCAAGTCTACAATGGTTCGGTTGGTCAAGTTCAGTTGGTCAATGTGAAGCTGTAATGTTCAAGGGGCCTTACGTAGTTTAGGTTTATTTTGTGGTTTACTGGACTAAGAATATGCAAAGAGGTCATAGATTTCAACAAGTATTCTGTTCATTTGCATACAAGTGATACCGGGCTGCAAGTTTTAGAGGGTTTTCTTGGATTTTTGCAGCTTTCTTCTTTATCTGTTTATGAAAACTGTCTACTTATAGCTCTTTTATGCATGCTTCTTCAAATTTGAGACAATTTCCTTTGGATTTCTACGTTTTCAGCTAGATATTTCAGATGGGTTGGGAAAAGTTAGAAAGATCTACTCTATACCTCACTTAATCTACCGAAGGATCTAAGTGTTTCTATTATGCACTATGTAAATACCACAGTAGTTTGATCAAATCCACAGTAAAAACCCTAAATGTAAGTTCTGAGCATTTTCACAAACATACATTTAAAATTGCAAGCTCTCAAAGAAGATATTTCAAAACACAAAGAAGAGCAGGAGAACACTCAGAAGATAGATGCAGAACTCCAGATTCTATTGTATTAGAAACGAATAGCCATACATGATTTACAATGTAAGAATGACTCTTAGTTTCATTGATCATACTACAGAGAACTTACAAGCTTTACAGATACAGTAAGGCAGCCAGACATTCCACGCGCACCTTACTGCAGACAAACAGGCGACCTCCTTCTTCCACTCTAAACTATTCTAACTTGCTGTATGTTCCTAAAAAAGAAATTCTGTTGTAGCCACTATTGCTTTCCTAAAATCCCTGTTGTGTAGCCCCTGTTGTAAAGTATTACAGTGTAGAGAGGCACAATATAAAGACATTTTGATTGTCCTCACTACAGCAAAAACCTAACTGAACCCCTGGTTCAAACCCCTGGTTACAGCAATAAATGCAGGTGAACCAGTTCTCAAAAATATCTCTGAGCAGTGGTCAAATCTGGGCGAAATATTGCCCCTTCTGAGAAGTTCCAGCAGCTGGGTAATAACTTATGTTTGTCTTTTGCAGAAATACCTCCAGCTGCGACCTTCCTCTTCACTTGAATGGCCTTGACCTTTTGCATTTCATCTCTATCTTCTTGCTCCTGAGATCAGATCTTCTGCCTCCATGAGGTCACTGTATTGACTTTCCAGCTGCTTCCTCAACTGCAAGCCTGCAAGACAAGACAAGCAATAAGTTTCACATTTATCATAAAAAACAGCATGAAATTAAAATAAGCGTTCAAATCCAGGTGACAGCGCAAGATGGAGAAAATCAGATCCAGAATCCTCTCAAAACGCGTCCAAAATGCGCTCAGACTGCTCAAAATTGATCAGGTCAACTATCGCTGACTGAAAAAATGCCAGAGGCGCCAAAAAAAACACTTTAAAATGTCCACCGCCTCATTTCCCGCCCATCGGCATGATCATCCCTGTTGGTGCGTCAAAAAATAGGTTAGTCGATATACCTCATCATCATGATATTCTGGAAATAGCATTCCCTCCTGAAGGTCCAGATGAATGTCATCATGATGTTTCGCTTCTGCATATCGGGGAAAAGAACAACATCATCATCATCATATTGTTGAAGAAGAATAGGAGGATGCGAATATGATCATGCTGCCGAGGAAAGGAAGATGATGGTGACGTCATCATGATATTTGGGCTTCATTGAAATGCTAAGGATGACGTCATCATCATGTTCGGCTAAGATCAGGGGGATGTTTGTGATATCGGGTCACCTAAGGAGCATGATTAGGATGATGAAGTGAATATGACCCCTTCGCGGTCAAGGCAACCCTGTCGAAAGATCAGGATGATGATGATCATCATCATATTTGGGGCTTTTGCCGAACTTGGAATAAGACGTCATCATCATATTTCGGCAAACGGATCGTGCTTGAAAAAATATCCTGTTTGAAGGAAAAAAGATGATGATGATGATCATCAGGATATTAGCTTCTGTCGAACATAGAATAAGACATCATCATCATATTTCGCGAACCAGATCGGGTTTCGAAAAATATCCTGTTGAAAGAAAAAATGATGATGATCATCATCAGGATATTAGCTTCTTCGTTTATCAGATCGGGATGACGTCATCATGATATTCGGGGCCTTTGTTAAACTTAAAACATGATGTCATCATCATATTTCGCCAACTGGATCATGTTTGGGAAAAAATCCTGCCGAAGGGAAAATGTGATGATGATGATCATCAGGATACTTGCAAAAGGTTGTATTTCATCGGCAGGAGGACTTTGCGAAATATCGGGCGAACAAACAAGATCATGATGATCTTGACAATATAACAGGATAAAAACATGATGATGACGTCATCATCATATTTCGTTTTCGGAGCACAAGGATGAGTTGGTCATCATGATATTCGGGCCAGGGTGATATTACAAAATATGATGATGCTGTTGAGAAATGTAATATCGGCTTCTTCTTAATAGATAGGGTGATCGTCATGATATTCGCTAACCGGAGATCAGGAGGATATGAAGATGATGATCCTCTTCGATTTATGATGATGTTGTCCCCATCACTTAGCGAATTTCAGCAAATGACCCGTGAAAGATCAAGATTATATGGAGTCGTCATCATCATCTTCGTGAAGTTCAGCAAATATCATGATGATGACCTTGCGATAGGATTTGAACGTGCGCATGCAAATATGCCGAAGGTGAATTTGCTAAGTCAGGGTGATCTGCATGATAATATAAGATCAGGTAATGTTGAATTATCATGATGATGCTTGCGATACAAAGACCGCTCGATGGGGAACTTACCTTGACTTAAAGCCGATGTCATCATGATATTTGAACCTCAGGATATTGTCGGGGGGGTGTTCAAATATGATGATGATGATGATCATCATGTAACCAAAACTGAGTTTATAACATATGACGCTCCTAAGAAAATCATGATGCTGCATAATGCGCACAAGGCCCTTTTGACGGGTAAAGGGAACTACCACCTAAAATTGACGTCCGGATATTGCGACTGCATGATTTTTAGTGGGTGATAGACCAAGATCATGATGATCCTGTCAACATGACTTAGGATATAAAAATATGATGATCCTCCTGCGAATATCAGGTTTGACCAAGACTTTGACCGTGCATAACTTCCACATATGGACGAATTTTCAAGTGAAGTAAAAGGCAAACCTGCATGAAATTTCAAGCTCTTTCAAAATATGAGGTCACAGAAACAAAATATGAACTTTGACAAACTGACCTCATGATGATGACCCACCTTATCATATATCATGATGATGATGCACCTGACCTTCATTTTTACCAGACCGCCAGGAAGCAGAAAAAACACAAGCAGAAGCAAAAAGCAAGACATCAGCAGGGGTCCTCGTTTTGCTAAGGAGCAAAATGGGGCGTGTTGTGAACATCACAACAACTAGCAACCAAAACAAAACAATTAAATTCAGAGTGTTCAAGGAAACTAGGTGAAATGAACTCATAACTTCCAACTATCTTTCCTGCAAATTACTATTCAGCTTGAGACTCAAAGTGTTCAATAAAGATGCATGAATTTCTATTTTCAGTTTAGTTGTGTGCATGTGATTAATTATCCTCATCTTGAAGATCGATTGAACAAACCAGTGACTAACATTAGCCTACATAGGTGAGGATATTCCCTCATAGCCAACCGGATAGAGCCTTGCTGCCAGCGAGCGTCTATAGCCCCGGCAAGGTTATCGTTACAATTCTGCTAAGTAGAGCCCCACTGCCAGCGAGCGTCCATAGCCCCGGTAGAGTTACTTAGATGGCTTAATCTGGATTTTCAGTATAATCCGCTTTATTTATTTATATATATATTTTTTTGTTTTCTAATTTTGAAAGATTTCATAAGATATAGCAATTTGTAACTTTATGATGATGCAAGGAGTGGACACTTGCTGAAATTAAGCTGAGAATTGTAATGGTAGCAAGGGTGACCTCTGATTTTTCACCTAATATCTACACTGGTAGGTTCAACAGACCCAAGGATTTTAGGTGTGTCATCGTGAGAAACCTGCTTCGAATTCTCAATCACATTTATTGAATACAAAACTTCAGAAGATGAACAACTCTCTACATTCATGGCAGTGACAGGTTATGTGTAAATTGCAAATGGTTAACCTGAATATCCTAAATTATATACTGTTTTGAATGGTTGCTAGTTCTGCTCCTTAATACTCTACAGTAAAATAAAGATCCCTGCTGAGGAGACAACAAACAGACCAAACAAACAGGCTGTACAAACAGCACAACAACAAAAGACAAAACTGTACAAACAGACAGAAATAAAAAGCAAAAAACAAACAGAGGACAAGCTATACAAACAGCCAACCCAAAAGAAAACAGCAAAAGCAGAAATGTACGTTATCTACAGCATTTTACATTAAGAAAGAAAGGACTGCCTCATCCTGACCTTCAAGCCTGGAAGTAGTGTTTCAAATGCTGGCCATTAACTGGTAATGGCACATCTTCTCCAGTCAAGGTCTTAAGTCTAAAGGTGTTGTCTCCTATTATTTCTGAAATTTGTAATGGACCCAGCCATAATTTATCAAATTTTCCATGGCTTCCTTTCTTTTCATGTGCTTTGTCCCAGCACAACACTAAGTCTGATATCCTAAATGTTTTGACTCTTGCCCTTTTGTCAAACCACCTCTTAACAACTGCTTGGTGTTTGGCAAACTTCTCGAGGGCTTGACCTCTTTTCTCCTCTAGTTGCAACATTTGCACTATTCTGGCTTCCCTATGGTTATCAAAGCCTAGATATTCATTGGCAAACTTCCAGGTTGGTATTCTCAGATTAACCAGAAGTATGGGATCAGTCCCATAAACTAAGTGATAAGGTGTGCTACCTAAAGCTGTTTTGAACTTAGTCCTGTCTACCCATAATGCATATCTTAATAGGGTATTCCACTCTCTAGGACTTTTGGCAATTAACCTCTTGATGATGTCTAGTAAGATTTTGTTTGTTGATTCAGCCAGTCCATTACCTTGAGGGTAATAATTCAAAGAAAACCTTAGAATGATCCCATATTCAAATGCCCATTTAGAAAATTTTAAAGAAGAGAAAGCAGGGCCGTTATCACATACCAATGAATAGGGCGTTCCAAACCTGGTGATAATGTTTTCTTCAAGGAACTTGATAACTACCTCAGTTGTGGAAAACTTGCAGCAGGTGGCCTCAGTCCACCTTGTACAATAGTCCGTCACCGTCAATATAAACTTGTGTCCTGCAGAAGATGGGGGATTGATGACTCCGATAAAATCCAAGCCCCATTGTGCAAACGGTCTGGACTCGATCACAGGCTGCAGTGGATTGGCCAGATTTCTTCCTTTGTCTGCTGTAGTCTGACAGGTGTGGCAGCTTCTGATGTGACTCTTAGTGTCTTTGAATATAGTGGACCAGTAATAGCCTGCTCTCAGTATTTTGTGTGCTGTAGCTAAATGGGAACCATGGCCGGTTCCGTACTTGTCATGTAGTTCTGTCAACACTTTATCAGCTTCAGTTCTGTTTATGCATCTCAAATAAATTCCATCATGGTTCTTCTTGAATAGAAGACCTCCTTGCACCATATAATGCTGTGCCTTAATCTTCAAAGCTCTCCTCTGAGAAGCCTTCATCTTGCCTGGGTACTTTCCAGCTATCAGGAAGGTGCTTAAATCATCGTACCAGCCTGATGCGTCTTGGGAATTCAATACATATTGCTGTTTTATCAGATTTGGATCCATGTTTGCTATTGTCTGCACTAGCGCCTGCCCTCTGACCAGCTTTGCGGGAATGATCTCCATGTCGAATTCTTGCAGCGTGGTGATCCATTTGGCTCTTTTTTCTCCAGGCTCATTCTGCATCAGCAGCATCTTTACTGCTGCGTCTGGTACTATGGCTTTAATCTGGCTGCGCAGGATGTAGTGTCTGAATTTTTTCACAGCCTTCACCAATGCAAATGCCTGTCTTTCAATATCTAGATATCTCAGCTGTGCATCCTTCAGAGGCGCACTCATAAATGCTATGGGCCTCTCGTCATTATTTTCACCTTTCTGTGTCAAGGCAGCAGCGACAGAATGAGAAGATGCAAAGGAGTAGATGTAAACGGGCATGTGTAGTCTGGACTTGCCAATATAGGGGCATTAGATATTGCCTCCTTGATATCTTCAAATGCGGCTTTGGCTACTGGCGTCCATTCCATCTGTGCATCTTTCTTTAACATGGCATTCAACGGCTGCACAATCTCTGCAAAACCTGTTATAAACTTCCGAACAAAGTTAATTTTACCAAAAAATGATTTCAATTCTTTCCTACTGTTTGGTATTTGCAAATTTTTTATGGATTCTATTCTATCCGGATCAATTGAAATTCCATTTTTAGAAATGACATGGCCTAATAATTTACCTTCAGTTACGCCAAATATACATTTCTTAGGATTAAGGGAAATCCCATACCTTTCACATCGCTGGAGTACTTTTCTGAGGTCCTCAGCGTGGGTGGATGCATCCTTGGAATACACAGTCAAATCATCCACATATACAACAATGCATTTACCTGATAATCCACGAAAAGCAACGTCCATGGCCCTTTGAAAAGTAGCACCTGCATTAATTAGTCCAAAAGGCATTCTTCTATACGCATAATTTCCCCATTTGCAAGTGAAGGTGGTTTTTAGTCTATCCTCTCTGTCAATTAAAACCTGGTTATAACCTGAAAAACCATCTAAAAAAGACATCATCTTTGCGCCATTTACTGCTTGCAGTACTTCATCTATTGGGGGCAAAGGATAATTATCCTTTTCAGAAGCCTTGTTTAAATTTCTAAAGTCTACGCACAACCTGATGTCTCCGTTTTTCTTCCTCACTGGTACTAAGTTAGCTACCCAGACAGAATGTCTGACTGGAAAAATTATTCCAGCGGACAGTAGTTTTTTAACTTCCTCAAAGATTAAAGGCTCTAGAATGGCGTTTACAGGCCTCTGTTTCTGCCTAAATGGTTTGACCTCTTTTCTTAAAGGTATGACGTGAGTTATGATGGACTCATCAAATGTTTTCAAGTCTTCATAAGTCCATGCTATGACATGTTTATATTTTTTCAGAACGTCCAGAACCTCTTTTCTGATTTTCTCAGAACAAGCTTTCCCAATTAGTACATTTTGCGGATTTAGCTCAGTCCCTAAGTTATGTAAATCACACTTACCCCCTTCTGTTTTGGGTAAGTCTTTCTGTCTTATTATTCCGTCGAAGTCAAAGATGTGTTCTAATTCAATTACTCCTTTTGGCAAGAAGTTGCTCTTTAAGTTGATCATATCTTCTTCGTCCCATGTTACTTCAGGCCTTTCTTGTTCATCAATAATTTGGGCCTCAAATGCCTCATTACAAGTCAGAAAATCAATAATTTGCTGATCCTCTCCAAATACCTGAAAGTGTGTAACGTTGTCTGGTATACTGGGCACGTTAATTAGCTCAACAGCAAATCGTCTTAATCCTGACAGTGTCAATGGTTCTAATGTACTAGCAGCAACTGCTAACGCATCTGGCCTGTGGTTCAGCTCTCTAGGAATATGCTCTATGTTAAAAGCATCAAATGAATCCATTAAACCCCAAACTCTATGTCTGTAACTGATCATCTTCTTATAATTGCAGGCATATAGTTTCCTCACTTGTCTGACTACTAATTCAGAGTCTGAAAATACTCTGATGGTTTTTACCCCTTTCCTGATGGCCATGACAAGTCCTAAAGTTAGGGCCTCATATTCAGCAATATTATTAGTGCAGGAAAATTGTAATCTATATGCTGCCAAATGTGATTTACCTTGAGGATTTATGAGTTCAATACCTGCACCTGCGCCCTATTTTGATTTGGACCTATCACATTTTAATGTCCACATGCCATCTTTACTTTTCTGATCTTTTACCTTGGCATACTTTGTCTCTTTTATTGCCTGTGGGGTGTTGTCTTGTTGATTCATGGGTTTTTCCGTTTGGTTATCTTGCATATGTGTGTTTGTAGTTTGCAACTCAGAAAGATAACTACCCTTGTCCTCTATTTCTTTTCCTAAATCTGGAATCAAGGCATCTATATTATCCTGAACATATCTCTGTGTTGGATCAGGATTCTCATTTTTCTCTTGTGACTCTACTCTCCCTATGCACTTTTTGTATTCATATTCAATGATGTCTTTGCATATTTCACAATTCTCCTCAGAATGTTGCCTATCATGGACTCTACACTTATTTTTATATAACTTACATTGGACTGGGAGATTGTGTGTAACGCACTCTTCCACCTCTCGTCTAATGGCGTGGCCAAATTTGTCTATTGCATTGTTTTCCTCATCTGAAGAATTTCCGTCAGACTCAATGAATAGTGCTGTTCTATTGCTGACACCCTTCTTTCTAATGTTTAACATCATAATCTCTTCAATCTGCATCCCATTGTTGGTAACTCTATAGACACCTGGTTCAACAGCAGCATATAATATTTCATTAATTCGATTATACTCTGTTATCATATGTTTCATTCTGGGCTCTGCCCCTATTCTGATCTGGTTTGGGATGCCTCTCCATGGTAACCACATGTGTGAAAAGTCAGTAGCCATATATCCGTTTAATGTCTTGGACCAATCCCTACTCAGCAACATTCCATAATTTACGGGTATATCCACTACTTGGATGTCAATGATTTGGCTCACCCTAGGGTCTGAAGCTAACTGCACTTGTATGTTCATGAGTTCTCCTATCACACTAACCTCGGTCTTATCTAATTGCGTGACAACCTTGGCAGATTTGGTGGGAGTCAGCCCGAGAGTTTTACATATTCCTAAGGGCATTACGTTGGCTGAAGCACCAGAATCTACCATGCAATTGTGTATATTCTTCCCACACAACCTAACAGTTAACAAGAAAGGTTGAGTATCCCTCTTATCCATATGTATTACTACATTTGTATTGGAAGGCTGCTCAACTTTCTTACCCTTCTCCTTAGGTGGTGAATCACTATTAGGAACAGTTATATCAGCAGACACCTTGTTTGTTATGGATGTATCCAGGGACTTTAAAAAAGCATTTCTGATCCCTGGGGTCTTCAATAATTCATTTAGAGGTATGCTGACCTTCATTTTCTTTATTTCCTCTGATAAGTAATTCACTAATCTTGTTGTCTCTACTGCTTCTGTCTTACTTGTTTGATCCTTTTGCACTGCTGTTCCATTATTTGTGTGCTGACTAGCTTTAAGTATGGCAGGATTGTTGCTAGCATTCTGATCTGGGGGTGTATTGATGTTATTCGGAGGAGTGGAAGTGGTGAAAGGTCCTCCCGGCCTAGGGTTGTTCCTCAAATTGTAGGTGTGGCTTTTATTTGTCTGTTGAAAGGCCTGCACCTCCTCTGTTTCATTTAATATCTCGTTTTCAGATTCAAAAGGAAACTGAAAAGCATTTAACACAAAGGCTGATTCGGGATAAAGACTTTCACAACAGTATGGTTCATCCTCTAGCAATTCATCCCCCTTCTCTTCTGCAGTTGCGAAGGTAAACGTTTCTAAGACTAATGCTGTGTCATATTCTGAGGGTACTACCTCATTACCCTTAGGGATGAGAAATTCAGAGGTAGGAGGCTGTACATCTACGTTGAAGATACTAGCTGCCAAGTGGAACTGTGGACAGTCATGCTCAGCATGGGCATTGGTATTGTGAAATCTGCACCAATTTTTGGGTGCTGTATTGGCCATTTGTATGTTAGTTATTTGTTTTGCACCATGATTATCTATATTCTCAAAAGGAGAAGCCAGAGTACCGTTGTTGGGCCCAGTGTTCCATGTCTTGGGTGGCCTAGGTTGATTCTGGTTCTTGTTATTATTGCCCCAGGTCCTATTATCTATCACTGGCCCCCTATTTTGCATTGGTTGCCCCTGACTGGGGCCTTGATGCTGGTTGTAGCTTTGGTTCTGATTGTACTGCTGATTTTGATTGAGACTATAATTCTGATTTTGGCCTTGGTTGTGATTTTGATGTGGATTGTAGTTTTGGTTGCTTCTGCCATAGAGATTCTCATTTCTTAGCTGTGTCACTTTGGTTGTTAACCTTTTCAAATGTGCAGTAATCTCTTTGATGTCTTCCCTATCCTCTTGTGCTTTTGCCACAGTTACATCCCTAGGAAGTTGGAAGAAAGGCTGACCATTATTTTGACTGTTATTGGAAGTACTAGCCGTGTAAGGAGTTATAGCCTGGATTGGAGTAGGGTTATACACAGGGGTGTAAGAAGGAACCGGATTTATTAGTGGAGCATGCTGCACAGGGACTCCATTCCATGGGTGTGCCTGATTCTGCACCCCAAAATTTCCTCCAAATGGACTGTAAGTTGTATGTCTCATTTCTTGGTTCACTGAGGCTGCCTCTTTATAGGCTTTGGATATTGAATCTATGTCAGGTTTCCTTTTGACAAACATGGCAGTTAAAGGATCCAAAGCAGCATAGTACATAGCCAACAAGGGAGCATCATCTATGGTATAAGGGGCTACTAGCCTAGAATAGGCCTTTTGAAATCTGTCATTGAAATTATCAATTAGCTCTCCCTCACCTCGTTTTATAGCAGCCAACTTATGATATAAAGCACAAGGGTCAATGGGTCCTCTAAATCTTGACAGAAATGCTTCTTCCATAAGTTCCCAGGAAGAAATGTAACCATTGGGTAAGTTTACGTACCAGCTAGAGGCCTGCTCATTAAAGGTGTAAGGAAACAACCTACACACAACATCCTCGTGCTCTAACATAGCCCTAAAACATGCTTCCTTAAATATTCTAATATGATCTTCTGGGTCCTGATGCAACTGGTATTTGGGACATATCTTTTCCGGATTTTTTGGCATGTCATGATAATCGTTGAAGAATATGGGAGAATTGACATCGAAATAAGCCATTGCAGGTGTTTGAGCTTGACTTGAACTTGTAGAAATACCTGGATTGATTGGTGGATTAGGATTTAGAGGAGGATTGAGACCTCCAGGAGTGCCTGAACCAAGATTTAAAGATCTGAACAGTGATCTGTCAGGACTTACAATACTACGGATGTTAAAAGGTGACCCAGGAGGTGTTCCAGATGAACTTCCTGCTTGCGATATCTTTGGATTCCAGATTAAAGGGCTTTTACTTCGCCTTGTATCAGGTAGTTGCACAAATATATCTCCTGAACTAGACCTAGACCTAGTCACTCTGTTACTGTCGTTAGCCAGTTTGAAATGAAACCTAACTCAGGTAGGCCCTCCTTCTAGCGCCAGAAAATTGTTGATGACTGTTTTGATGCAATCATAACAATAAGTTAAAATTCACATAAAATGAACTGAAACTATACTTGAAAGACAAGAAGGAATCATTTGGTGATTCAACTAATCCCAAGTCTACAATGGTTCGGTTGGTCAAGTTCAGTTGGTCAATGTGAAGCTGTAATGTTCAAGGGGCCTTACATAGTTTAGGTTTATTTTGTGGTTTACTGGACTAAGAATATGCAAAGAGGTCATAGATTTCAACAAGTATTCTGTTCATTTGCATACAAGTGATACCGGGCTGCAAGTTTTAGAGGGTTTTCTTGGATTTTTGCAGCTTTCTTCTTTATCTGTTTATGAAAACTGTCTACTTATAGCTCTGTTATGCATGCTTCTTCAAATTTGAGACAATTTCCTTTGGATTTCTACGTTTTCAGCTAGATATTTCAGATGGGTTGGGAAAAGTTAGAAAGATCTACTCTATACCTCACTTAATCTACCGAAGGATCTAAGTGTTTCTGTTATGCACTATGTAAATACCACAGTAGTTTGATCAAATCCACAGTAAAAACCCTAAATGTAAGTTCTAAGCATTTTCACAAACATACATTTAAAATTGCAAGCTCTCAAAGAAGATATTTCAAAACACAAAGAAGAGCAGGAGAACACTTAGAAGATAGATGCAGAACTCCAGATTCTATTGTATTAGAAACGAATAGCCATACATGATTTACAATGTAAGAATGACTCTTAGTTTCATTGATCATACTACAGAGAACTTACAAGCTTTACAGATACAGTAAGGCAGCCAGACATTCCACGCGCACCTTACTGCAGACAAACAGGCGACCTCCTTCTTCCACTCTAAACTATTCTAACTTGCTGTATGTTCCTAAAAAAGAAATTCTGTTGTAGCCACTATTGCTTTCCTAAAATCCCTGTTGTGTAGCCCCTGTTGTAAAGTATTACAGTGTAGAGAGGCACAATATAAAGACATTTTGATTGTCCTCACTACAGCAAAAACCTAACTGAACCCCTGGTTCAAACCCCTGGTTACAGCAATAAATGCAGGTGAACCAGTTCTCAAAAATATCTCTGAGCAGTGGTCAAATCTGGGTGAAATATTGCCCCTTCTGAGAAGTTCCAACAGCTGGGTAATAACTTCTGTTTGTCTTTTGCAGAAATACCTCCAGCTGCGACCTTCCTCTTCACTTGAATGGCCTTGACCTTTTGCATTTCATCTCTATCTTCTTGCTCCTGAGATCAGATCTTCTACCTCCATGAGGTCACTGTATTGACTTTCCAGCTGCTTCCTCAACTGCAACCCTGTAAGACAAGACAAGCAATAAGTTTCACATTTATCATAAAAAATAGCATGAAATTAAAATAAGCATTCAAATCCAGGTGACAGCGCAAGATGGAGAAAATCGGATCCAGAATCCTCTCAAAACGCGTCCAAAATGCGCTCAGACTGCTCAAAATTGATCAGGTCAACTATCGCTGACTGAAAAAATGCCAGAGGCGCCAAAAAAAAACATTTAAAATGTCCACCGCCTCATTTCCCGCCCATCGGCATGATCATCCCTGTCGGTGCGTCAAAAAATAGGTTAGTCGATATACCTCATCATCATGATATTCTGGAAATAGCATTCCCCCCTGAAGGTCCAGATGAATGTCATCATGATGTTTCGCTTCTGCATATCGGGGAAAAGAACAACATCATCATCATCATATTGTTGAAGAAGAATAGGAGGATGCGAATATGATCATGCTGCCGAGGAAAGGAAGATGATGGTGACGTCATCATGATATTCGGGCTTCATTGAAATGCTAAGGATGACTTTATCATCATGTTCGGCTAAGATCAGGGGGATGTTTGTGATATCGGGTCACCTAAGGAGCATGATCAGGATGATGAAGTGAATATGACCCCTTCGCGGTCAAGGCAACCCTGTCGAAAGATCAGGATGATGATGATCATCATCATATTTGGGGCTTTTGTCGAACTTGGAATAAGATGTCATCATCATATTTCAGCAAATGGATCGTGCTTGAAAAAATATCCTGTTTGAAGGAAAAAAGATGATGATGATGATCATCAGGATATTAGCTTCTGTCGAACATAGAATAAGACATCATCATCATATTTCGCGAACCAGATCGGGTTTCAGAAAATATCCTGTTGAAAGAAAAAATGATGATGATCATCATCAGGATATTAGCTTCTTCGTTTATCAGATCGGGATGACGTCATCATGATATCCGGGGCCTTTGTTAAACTTAAAACATGACGTCATCATCATATTTCACCAACCGGATCATGTTTGGGAAAAAATCCTGCCGAAGGGAAAATGTGATGATGATGATCATCAGGATACTTGCAAAAGGTTGTATTTCATCGGCACGAGGACTTTGCGAAATATCGGGCGAACAAACAAGATCATGATGATCTTGACAATATAACAGGATAAAAACATGATGATGATGTCATCATCATATTTCGTTTTCGGAGCACAAGGATGAGTTGGTCATCATGATATTCGGGCCAGGGTGATATTACAAAATATGATGATGCTGTTGAGAAATGTAATATCGGCTTCTTCTTAATAGATAGGGTGATCGTCATGATATTCGCTAACCGGAGATCAGGAGGATATGAAGATGATGATCCTCTTCGATTTATGATGATGTTGTCCCCATCACTTAGCGAATTTCAGCAAATGACCCGTGAAAGATCAAGATGATATGGAGTCGTCATCATCATCTTCATGAAGTTCAGCAAATATCATGATGATGACCTTGCGATAGGATTTGAACGTGCGCATGCAAATATGCCGAAGGTGAATTTGCTAAGTTAGGTGATCCGCATGATAATATAAGATCAGGTAATGTTGAATTATCATGATGATGCTTGCGATACAAAGACCGCTCGACAGGGAACTTACCTTGACTTAAAGCCGATGTCATCATGATATTTGAACCTCAGGATATTGTCGGGGGGGTGTTCAAATATGATGATGATGATGATCATCATGTAACCAAAACCGAGTTTATAACATATGACGCTCCTAAGAAAATCATGATGCTGCATAATGCGCACAAGGCCCTTTTGACGGGTAAAGGGAACTACCACCTAAAATTGACGTCCGGATATTGCGACTGCATGATTTTTAGTGGGTGATAGACCAAGATCATGATGATCCTGTCAACATGACTTAGGATATAAAAATATGATGATCCTCCTGCGAATATCAGGTTTGACCAAGACTTTGACCGTGCATAACTTCCACATATGGACGAATTTTCAAGTGAAGTAAAAGGCAAACCTGGATGAAATTTCAAACTCTTTCAAAATATGAGGTCACAGAAACAAAATATGAACTTTGACAAACTGACCTCATGATGATGACCCACCTTATCATATATCATGATGATGATGCACCTGACCTTCATTTTTACCAGACCGCCAGGAAGCAGAAAAAACACAAGCAGAAGCAAAAAGCAAGACATCAGCAGGGGTCCTCGTTTTGCTAAGGAGCAAAATGGGGCGTGTTGTGAACATCACAACAATCATGTTTTATTACTTCTTCCCTAGCCTGTGTTTTCCAAGTCTTTTGAATTTATATTTTAAGAAAATCATTTAACAATCAAATATGCTCGTGTCCCTCAAACTTTAAGTCATGATGCCTAACACAAAAGGAAGCCCGATGGGAGTCATAAGGAATGTGATAAAGTTTGGTGATTTTTGATAATATTTTAAACCTGAAGTCAAACAAAAGAATAATTATGACTAAGGGCTGTGAAGGCAAATAAGGGTCTTTTGACTATGATTTGACTTAGACCAATTTGAAGAGGATTGAGGTCTTTTTGATAGTCACTAAGGGCATAATAGAGGTTTTATTTTGCATGGAGATAAAGAGGGCTATTTTTTGCCTTAAGGACTAATGTGGACTAAATAAACCCCTTTTATTTTTGCATGAAGTCAAGGCAAAAAAAACAATGTATGTAAACATATATTAAAGGTAATATTGTGCAAATTACCTTAATATTTGTCATGTAATGAAAGAAGTAAACAATCACATAACACTTATTAAAGTAAACCATAATTGATTATCTCTAATATTTGTTGAAATAGTTTATTCTTATCCCAAAATCATGCAAAAATAGAGTAGTTAAACTTAAGTGCTAACTCATACAGAGGGGGACTCTTTTTCTATTTTTTTCTTTGGGGTCAGAGTAGGCCATTTTTCACTTTATTTTTGAGTCAACTATCTTTAGATAGTAGTTCTGAGCTATTTTTGCTCATCTTGGAGTAGTTTTGGGGCCTTAATTTTAGGCTTTGTAGTTGTGCTCGCCTAACAACTTGGAGTTTCTATTTCACACTCATTCATGCATATTTTGGAGTCCAGTTGAGCTGGAGTTGACTCCCCATCCACTTTTGGAGACATATTTTTTATTACAAGGAAAAAAGCTCATGCTTTTTCTAGTTCTTGATTTTTTTTCCTTTGCATATTGCAGAGAGGAAGATTGTCTTGTAACTCAACCATTTTTATAGTTTTTTTTACAGTAGAAGCATATTATTTTTTAGTAGTTTATTGTTATTTTGTAGAGATTCCTTCCATTTTTTAATACAATTAGTGGTTCTTCTATCTGAGTTCAAGTGTCTTGTTTATTTTTTGAGTGATTTGATAGGAATTTTTTGTATTTTGGTTCAAAACCTATGAATTCTTTATCTCATTTATTAGATGCAAGTACAAAAATTTTAGTTTATTACAGGTCATAGGTTGTGTAAGATTTCTCATGCCTTTTTGTAAATTACTTATGTGGTGAAATTTATCGGTTTGGATTGTAAGAATAGGTGTATTGGAAAGTGTTTGTACATCATATTGAAGATTTAAGTCAAAATATTGGTGCATCACCTCCTTTAGGATAGATTTTTCAATTCAGTTTCAGTTTATATAGTATTCTTCTATCTCTTTTCTTCATCAAGATATAGATCCAAAGGGGCATTTGAAGGGAGCTGACTCTTCTGGAGGTTCATTCTTGAAATAGACAAACCAACAATCTGAGAATGTTCCCATGTTGCACGGAATTGTCAAGCTTGTAAAGGCTTAGCATTTAGGGTGTAATCCTTCATGACAATAGTTTTTGGCACACCTGGTGGGACTCTAAACTAAGTTCAGGCCACTAGATTCCATTTCTATTGTTGTTTTGATATAGACAATAGTGTTTTCGACCTTTTGAGGTTACAAACATATACCTAATGACTCTATTCTCTAATTTTTAAAGCAGATCTAGTGTGAACATCACATAAGAAGAGTACATACTGAATGATCTGATGTTTTCTTCAATATTATCAGTCTTTGGAGGTAAAATCATCAAACAACATGGAGACTCTAAGCATATATCAGGTGGTTTCAATAGCCTAGGAACCTGCAATGAATTAGGTTGGTGTTGTCTTTTAATGTTCATGTTTGAAGGTCATATGATTCAGATCTTTCATGTAAAATGTCTAGATATTGTAGAAATTATGGTGATTCTCCACCATATCATGAAAATCCTAGTTGTAGGCCCCCAAACAATCATTTCCTGCATTATAATCAACATTATTAGCCTTCTAGCAAGCCATATCAGATTGAGAATGCCGCTAGTTTCATCCCAAGTAGCCATGCAACAACAATATATCAACATGTTGAACATGCTTACCTCCCACCCACCCCTACTCAGCCTTCATGGCAACACACCTATGCTCATAATTAGCCATAGGAAGACTATTTTATTCCCAATCAACATACTTTTTTTGTTGATCAACCTCAGTATGATGATAGCATGAGCATTTAGGGTATGACTTTAGATCTTCGGGAGTTTCCTTTGAATTTTCAAAGACAATTAGATTATATTGAAAGAGAATGAGAGTATAACATGCAACAAGAGGAATTGGCTTATCAAGTCTCTCTCTAACACTAGGGGCAACAATCTTATGAGTCCTTTTGTTATCAACAAGAGATGGAAGAAAATAAAAAGCATGAAGAAGAAGAGGAGGAACACATGAGACAACTTATGGCCTAGGTTTGTACTTGGTTACAAGCTGAAGCTATCCAAAATCAGTCCATTAATCCTTAGTTTCAGTCATATCAAGAGCCTGAACTAAGTCATCAAAGTTTTGGATAGCCATGGCAGCCTTCGTGGACTAAGCATCCTAATTTTAAAATGTCAAACCTTGTTAAGGCTTCTCCTTCCATACCAATCAAAAATCAAGAAGAAGAAAGAGTAGTAGAATCTAAACCAATTAAGATTCCAAGTTGGTGTGGTGGGCAAAAGGAAGAGTTAGTGAAGATAAAAAGAGAGTCATCTACTGTCTACAAGCCTCCATATGATATCGCTGAACCTACTTGTCCTAACACCATTTCCCTCTTTCTAGGTGGACCTATTATGTGGCAAGCAAGTGAAACCTCAAAGATCCAAGAAGAAGCAAAGTGTGAGATTAGGGAGGCAATAAATGCTTCCATTATGTCTTCTCAAGTTCTAATTGAGAAGGAACCACATGAAGAGAAAAATTCAGTTTCTTTGTTTGATCAGCTTCCTAGTTGTGTTGACAATGATGAAGAGAGCATATTCATGCTCACATCAACGACAGATTTGGAGCAACATGAATATGTTGAAGAATTTAATAAGTTGCTAGTCCAAGAAAACAAGGGTGAGGATTAACTCTTAATTCATGAAGAGGAATACCAAAGTAGTCCTATTTTGCAGATTGGAGAGATTCATGTTCATGAGGCTGCCAATCTCATATAGAAAGGTGAAGATATTATTGAAGAAGACCTTTTCTTGGATATCATAGATATTTTTTTCTCTAACTTGGCTATCAAACCAACATCTCAAGAGGAAGAAGTTTAAGAACAACATGAACATAAGATAGAAGTGGTCATATTTACAAATGAGTCACTTTCTAATCATCAAAGTAGCTGATTTAGTGAGCATAAAGAGGATGTAATTAAGCAGAAATAGGAAGAAAATTTTGTTGTTCATATGCTTAAACACAAAGTAGATGAGGACAATTTAGACATGTTCAAAAAGGTGGAGGAGCATGATCAACTAGGGAAGCAAGTTGAAAAACTTGAGAAAGTTTTGGAGAAGCTGAAAGAAGAAGAAAATCAAGAGGAAAAGTTGGTTCATAAGGTCAAAAATAGTCCTCTCATACAAAAAAGCAAAGAAGAGGTTGAAGAGGACCTATTTTGGGTGATCTTGAGGTGTTTGTTTCACAATTGGATGACAAACAAACACCTTTAAATCAAAAAAATAATGAGACAACAGTGCATGAGAAACAAACTAGCAAGGAGACCTTACCTTTTGTCCTTTCAAGAGGATGTCCTATTAGACATCTATCTTAGATCAAGTACAACATAGTTGTTACCATTTTTCACCATAGCTCAAAATTTGGTAGAGATGGTATATTGTTCATTTTAAGGTAAAAAAAATTCAATTTATTTCTACCTTGCTTAAAGTCTTTGCATGTATTGATTTTATGAGGAGTTTAGTTGTGATAGTACAAGGGATGCATGAGGTTTATAGTTCAGTTGTTTAAGAAAAGAAAAGATTTTCAGATCATTCATTACATTGTAGAATATTCACAAGAGAGAAAAGTATTTTATTCACTACAATGATTATTCATTTACAATTGAAATACATAAAAGGATAAACATTTCATTGAATGAAGGAATGACAGATCAAATATCCCACACAAGCTGTGGGTAATAGCTAAACATATGCAGTTATAAAAAAAATGCTATGCATCTAAAGATAGGGAGAGGTCATAGCCATCATTGCCTTGTTGTAGTCTTCAATCTCTGAGTTTGCCATCCCGTCTCTGCTCCCGATCTTTGACAAGAACTTGTACAAAATGTGGAAAAGTCCTATTAGAGCTACGATTATGAGATCTCTATATCCTATCAAAAGAGGCCTAACACTTTGCCTATAATGCACTAATCAAATAATATCATTCACATGCAAGAGGAACTAGGAAAGAAACAATCATGGAACTTCATTATTTTTATTCTAATCTATTTGTTTCATGTGTAGGTATAGGATAAGTCATGTTGTTGTATTGAAGACATATCAGCATGTGGTATCAAATGGGCTCCCACAAGGGTTGAGCCCAGCATGCTACCTCGATTCTCAAAAGGGATGTATTGTAGATATATCATACTGCTCAATCAAATCAAGTAAACTGAAGGAGTACAATCAAGGAATGCAAAAGATAATGAGATTGGTACACATTTATGATTGCCAGTTCAAATGAAATAGCAGTCATCAATGAGCACTCAACTCATTGAAGACAATACAAGAGCATCTATTTTTAATGCTACAGGAAGAATAATAGATTTCATAGTGCTTACCTCATAGTATACTTTTGGAACATCAAATGATATATTACATGGAGTATGGATATTTCAAGGCATCAGATGTATGTTTCCCAACATAATGATAGAAATGTGCCTTGGCTGCCTTATAACATCTACAACATATACAGTGAAGTACCAGGGACAACAATGTCAAGTGAAACTCAGAGATAATGTTCAAATGCCAGATAGAGCACCACAGTAGTATAAGTATGAAAATGTCAAGAAGCACTTTGCAATCTTCATGTTTGTATTCAGCATATCAAGTATGCAAAAAGAGGTAAAATGTGATCTGTCAAGTAGGGCACTACATATTCAACTGTATCAAAACACATTTTGTAATTTACCATGCAATGAAGAAATATATAGTATCAAGCCATGATCAACTACAGGAGAAACATTAAGAAGATAACATATGATGCCTTATTCAGGTAGTTCTCTCTATATCATAAGTAGTAAATGGAATGATATTTTATGATCATAATTGGAATATTGTGAAAGAAAAGTAATCAAAATTGGAAAAAAGGGATAGCTGCAATATTTCTTCTCAAAGAAGACAGTTAAAGATTAACAATGTTATACCATGCACGAATGACAACTGTGCAAGGGAAGCCATACATATGAGTTATCAAATGGAGATGCAGTGCAAGTATACTTAGAAACATCCATGCTATAGTGAAAGAACCTCAGCCTTGACATGTTATGCATATGAATGAACCACAAAGATGAACCAAAATCTTTCATTGCATCAAGTATTGTTTTGCCAAGACTAAGAGATAAATGACAGGTTGGGTCAGACATAGATGACAAGACAAGGTGTTATGTCATGAAGTTTTTGTGCCATATACAACTACAAGATAGTCAAATATAATCATACAACTCATGTATAGGACTGTCATGCACTTGCAAACACTACCAAGGTCATTAGGACACCTATGCCAACATTAGCATGCCAATCTAGTTACAAGATAGTCATGTTTGTATTAGGGTCTGGGTGTTGGAATAAGGACAGCAGATGTGTCATTATGAACAACTGGCTGAAAGTGAAGTGCAACCATAGTCTAGAGCTATGAAGAGGACAATATGCAGGTATATGGAATCAAGAGTAGAGCTGCCAAGTGTAGTACATGCTCAGGTGAGCTTAAAGAAACGTTACGAGTACAAATTGAAAGCCAACTAAAACTTTCAAATGGACACATACAGTTCATAGTCACGACCTTCAAGTGAACAAGAGATACAATGAAATATAGTGGTTTAAATAGAGTATGATACAGTTACAAGATTTGCTCACATATATATTCATGTTGAATAGTGTAAAGAAGGAACGATGTAAAAGTAATATCTTTTGCATTTGGAAAGAGAGTAAAGTCTTAGTTGTTCTCTTAAAGGCCACAACGAAAATCTCCTTTTTCTTTATCAAAGTCCAAATGTTCACAAAAACTCAAGATACAACATTATGAGGAAGGTCTCAAGCTATACAAGCAGAAAACACTCAAAATAAGGAAGAAATGAAATGCTATAGCCATGGCCAGTATAGTATCAAACAGGGAATACATTTTTTGCATATAAAGGAAAGACTGAAAACCATTCATTTATTACCTTGACACTACTACAGATATAATGCCAGAACAACATTGGAGACCATCTCAGTTTTGCATAAGACAAAGCTTAGACTCATGTGACGAAAATGAGTTGTGTTCTGGCCATGCAGGAAAAAGTGAAGAACTACAAGAATAAGCTACAACCGTGACCCCATAAAGACATCACATACAGAAAAATAAATGTATTTTCCATAGAGGTTATTACATGGGTTTTCATTCATACTAAAGATTTGAGCCATGAGAAAGACAAAGATTGCACAGAATGTCATTTTGACAGCTGTGATTAAGTATGCATTTCCTCAAACCCATTTCATTTTAATTGGCAAGTTTAGATACAAGGAAAGGTGGAGTTGCATATTAGAGGCCACAGGTTTTAATTTCTAAATCTACAGAATGCCATACAAACAACAAATGCTCAGACCAACCCTAGCCGTGGTGGCCCCATATGCAGGAAGTAATACAGATATGAAAAATATAGAGAAGTATGTAGTAAGAGGCCACGGGGGGTTTTTGTGTCCTTGACAGAAACATAAAGAAATGCTTTATTTTTTGTAAGGGCTCCTATCAAGTTTTGTTTCATTAGAGAAAGTAACATAGTAATCTAAGGACCAAAAGCTTACCCAATAGAGATATTCACCAAATGTGCTTCAGAACTCAAGAAATCTGATGAAGTGTTCGAGGGTTGTGGGTTCCAGTTGAATCATGGCCAGCCATGGAAGCCATGAGCAAGAGAAGGTATGGCAGCAAGAAAGCAAAACAATGCATTAAAAAAACTATTATGGCCGTGATAGGCAGAGTCAAAAATCCTGATCAAAATGAAGAATATAATTCAACCTTGTGGCATAGAGTTTACCTTGCTTTTCATGTGAAGAGTCTTTAGGAAATTTGCTCAAAAACTATAAGAAATCATGGGGTTTCCTCCAAACCCTAGCGGGCTCATTATGGTGGTATAGGCTCTCTCACCTCAAAATGCAAAAGTGAATTATGCAAAAAGATAGGGCACTGTGATATTTTGCCTCTAGGGTTTCTTTTGCCCTAGGTGGACTTTGGCATTTTATCAGAATGGAATTAGAATGGAGAACTTCACTAATGACCCAGGGTATTATGACTCATTTTTTGCAAATGCTTTAGCTCAAACTTAGAATATGAAATGTTCTAGGTCCCTTTCTGAGTGTTTGATGCCCATCATGGTGTTCTAGTTCACATTATTTGTGGTCATAGAGAATAAACCTTTATGGATTTATTATTTTTTGCAAAATATGTGAAGATTATATTATTGTTTATGATTTTTTATAGAAAAATCAAGTATTGTAAAGGTAGTATACTTGGTGGAATAAAGCAAATCAAAAGCCTTGTATATCTCCTTGTAAGAGAAATAAAAAAGGGGTGAATCAAGAATCAAATCTAGAGGAATTAGAAATAAAAGCTACAGATATAGTGTAGGATGAATATTAAAAAAAATTGCTTTTAATATTTTGTCATCTTATGCAGTCAAAGCCAAATAAAGCAAACAGGATCTTGTTTTCCAAATTTGGGTAAATTGGTACAGATAAGGACATAATAGAGGTCTTTTTTGAGTAGATAAAGCATATTTTAAAGCAGATTTGGTGGGGGGCACTTGGCAGTTTGTTTTCATAATTTGGAGGCCGTTTGGTGGGTTTTTTATCATCTTTTTGATGAATTTTGAAAATGGACTTGGAGGTCTATTTTTAGCATCTTTTTTCCAATTTTTAGGGAGATATTGATTTCAGAGGATATATGTCAGAGATTCATTTTCTTTTTAAATAGTTTGAGTTAGAGTTTTACAGTATAGAGTAGAGATCAGAGTACAAAGATACCAGAGTCTTCTTCTCACATCGAGAGAGTTGTAGTCTATGTACTCATTATTCCTTCATATATAGAGCAATAATTTTCCTTCATTTTTGCCTCACTTTTTTGCAAAACTGATATGATATTGCACTGTGATGAACATTATCCTTCGTTTTGTCTTGGTTTTGTGATAGGTTATGCAGTAATTTTGCTTAATTCAGGTTGCACGTTGTGTTTGACCAAACCTTGATGTGAAATATTTATGAATTGGGTAAAATCAAAGTGTTGTGAAGATTAATGTTCTGTGGTCTGATTGTGAGTAAGATATGATGAGATTTTAGTATTGGTGCTTCACCTTAGAGTTTATTTCAGTTATTTACTTCAATTTACCCCTTTCATCCCTTTTCCCAGATAAGTCATTTGATTAGGAAAAATCATAAGGAGAACCAACTCACTCTGATGACTCCCTCTCAACATAGATCACCCACATTTGGGAGGGTTTCCATGTTTCAATAGGATAGTCAAGCTTGACTTGACTAGTGGTGCAATCCTGATTGACAACAATTTTTGGCACACCCGATGGGACAAAAGCACATTGTTTTCTTTGTTGTTTGGTATGCACAATAGGGTTTTATCCTTTTAGAGGTAAACATAGCATACTTGGCAACTCAAATTTCTAATTTTACATGCAGATCCAGTGGACAACACATGAAGAAGGTCACATACTGAATAATTGGGCATTTTCTTCAGTATCAATAGCCTTTGGAGGCATGAAACACCCTAACGACTCTAATTAAATGGCCATACCATATCCTTTTGCTACATTTAATAGGGGCATCCCATTACAACTGGTCTAATGTGATGACATTCCAACTATAGCCCTCAAAGGACTACCATATTTCACCAGAGAAGATCACACTATAGTTGTTGAGCACATTCAAGATGTGGTAATGTTGTGTTCAGTATGTATAATGTTACCCAAGAGAATGTGGCAATCAGACTTTTGGCTGCATCGCTGAAAGGGAAATCTTTGCAGTGGTTTAGAGGACTTATAGCAGGCTCAATCACGTCATGGGATGATCTGGGAGATGGATTGCTCAAATATTTTGAGGACAAATCTGATCTTCTGTCTCTATTTTAGCAGTTGAGTACCATCAAGAGGCAGCTGCATGAACATATATCTGATTTCAATTACCACTTCTAGAAGACTTGGGATAGGATCCCCATGACAGTAAGGCCTACACCACATCATGCCTTTTTATTCTATGTTAGAGTTTTAGAAAGAGAAATATCTATTATGATTCAAGCTCTAGGTGGATCTACCCTTCCTGATGCTTTTGAGATTACTGTTAGAGCATAAAAATACCTTATTCTAGCAGGGAAAATAGCTCCAAGGCCTCTTGTGCTGATTTTTCTTGAGTTACAGCCACCTGAGCCCATGGTAGTTCCCCTTTTGGCTATTGTCCCAGCTATCCTAGAAATAGAATACCCAGCTACAGTCCAAGAAACTATTGTCCCAGTTTAGTCCCAAGAAATCCAAGAGTTAAAAGGCATGATTCAGTCCATGTGAAAAATGTTTAGCAATGAAATTGTTAATATCAAGAAACATTTTGGTCCAGAACATACACCTTACCAAGCCCCGTATTGGCCTAATCTGCTGATTTCTTGCAGCAATCAAAAGTCAAAGTCAGTAGATGATGAGGATGATAAGCAGGAGGAAGAGAATCAATCATGCAAGGTAAAGATTCAGGAAGAATCCAGTGAGGATAGCTATGACACAAAGGAGTTTGAAACCGATGCTATACAAATTGGTGGTATGTTGAAAGAGGTTAGTCTGTTATTTGATCAATTACCTTCATTCATTGGAAAAGAGGCTATTATTTCAGAATGTTCTTCATTGATTAATAATGTGTATTTTGAGCCTAACCCAACTCTAGCTAAGAGCCTATTAAGAATTGATAGCTTTGACAAGATATTATACACTCTAATGGAGGAGGATGACCCATTAACCGAAGAGGAGGAAGCCACATGGTAGACTAGCATGCAAGGTAGAGATCATGCTATTGCTTCCAGTCCAAAGCCTTCGAGAGGATTCCCCATTAGAGATTTGGCCAATAAAGTGACCAACAGCTTTTAGAGTATTTTCAGTACCCCTAAGAATGAGATTGTACTTGAGGAGCAGTAGATTCAATTTGCCCATTCATCACCAATCAAAGGTATATTTGAGTAGAATCAAGAGTTTCAAACCTTTAATTGTATTCTGTAGGTTACAGTACAACAATTTATAAGGTGTATTCTTGCGTTTTTCTCCTTATTGCCAGTTTGTAAGCATGAGAAGCATCCTCAGTTGATTAGGAGAGGCAGTTATTTCACCCAATCGGTGAATGGTTTTGTTTGATCAGTCACTCCATCTAGTTAGAGTAGGGTTAGAGTAGTGTTTGTTGTTAATAACTGCTTCACGCACATTCCTCTTCAATTAGTTTCATTTCCCTAAGTGCTACTACATAGTTTCTAGCTGTCAGGGCCTACTAGTTTGCTTTCAGTTTAGTTTGTTTTAGTTTTTCTATTGCTGTTTGAACTAATTGAATTACAGATTTTTAGTGTTTTCTAACTTTGAGATGAGCAAAGTATGACTCAATGCCCAATGGATCTTCAAGGGAATTGGTCCTGATGCTTAGTAGGCAAGCATGTAGCAGAAGTCGCCAGAAATGTTACCATTTTTTCACCACAGATCAAAAATTGGCAGAGCTAGTATATTATTCATTTTAAGGTGAAAATTTTCAATTTATTTCTGCCTTTCTTAAAGCCTTTACATGTATTGATTTTATGAGAAGTTCAGTTGTGATAGTACAAGGGATGCATGAGGTTTGGAGTTCAGTTGTTTAAGAAAAGAAAAGGTTTTCAGATCATTCATTGCATTACAGAACATTCATAGGAGAGATACGTATTTCATTCACTACAATGATTATTCATTTACAATTGAAATACATAAAAGGATAAACATTGCATTGAATGCAGGAATGATAGATCAAATATCCCACACAAGCCATGGGTAATAGCTAAACATATGCAGATATAAGAAAAATGCTATGCATCTAAAGATAGGGAGAGAAGGTCATAGCCATCATTGCCTTGTTACAGTCATCAATCTCTGAGTTTTCCATCCTGTCTCTACTCCTAATCTTTGATAAGAACCTGTCAAAAATGTGGAAAAGTCCTATTAGAGCTCCAGTTATGAGATCTCTATGTTCTATCAGAAGAGGCCTAACACTTTGCCTATAATGCATTGATCAAAGAATATCATTCACATGCAAGAGGAACTAGGAAATAAACAGTCATGGAACTTCATTGTTTTTATTCTTATCTATTTGTTTCATGTGGAGGTATAGGATAAGTCATGTTGCTATATTGAAGACATATTAGTACATGGTATAAAATGGGCTCCCACAAGGGTTGAGCCCAGCGTGCTTCCTTGATTCTCAAAATGGACGAATTGTAGATATATCATACTGCTTAATCAAATCAATTAAATTGAAGGAGTACAATTGAGGAATGCAAAAGCTAATGAGCTTGGTACACATTTATGAGTGCCAGTTTAGATGAAATAGTAGTCAACAATGAGCACTCAACTCATTCAAGACAATACAAGAGGATATGTTTTTAATGATATAGGAAGAATAACAAATTTCATAGTACTTGCCTCATAGTATACTTTTGGAACAAAAAATGATATATCACATGGAGTATGGATATTTCAAGACATCAGATGTATGTTTCCCAACATAATGACAGAAACAGGCCTTGGCTGCCTTATAACATCTACAACATATACAGTGAAGTAGCAGGGACAACAGTGTCAAGTGAAACTCAGAGATAATGATCAAATGTTAGATGGAGCACCACAAGAGTATAGCTATGAAAATGTCAAGAAGCACTTTGCAATCTTCATGTTAGTATTTAGCATATCAATTATGCAGAAAGAGGTAAAGTGTCATTTGTCAAGTAGGGCACTACATATTCAACTGTATCAAAACACATTTTGTAATTTCCCATGCAATGAAGAAATATATAGCATCAAGCCATGATCAACTATAGGAGAAACATTAAGAAGATAACATATGATGCCTTATTCAGGTAGTTCTCTCTATATCATAAGTAGTAAATGGCAATGATATTTTAGGATTATAATTGGAATATTGTGAAAGAAAAGTAATCAAAATTGGAAGAAGGGATAGCTACAATACTTCTCAAAGATGACAGTTAAAGCTTAACAATATTATACAATGCATGAATGACAACCATGCAAGGGTAGCCATATAGATTAGTGATCAAATGGAGATGCAATGCAAGTATACTCAGAAACATCCATGGTATAGTGAAAGAACCTTAGCCTTGACATGTTATGCATATGAATGAGCCATAAAAATGAACCAACATCTTTCATTGCATCAAGTGTTGTTTTGCCGAGACTGAGAGATAAATGATAGGTTGGATCAGACATAGATGGCAAGACAATGTGTTATGCCATGAAGTTTTAGTGCCATATACAGCTACAGGATAGTCAAATGTTATCATACAAATCATAACTCATATATAAGATTGTCATGCACTTGCAAACACTACCAAGGTCATTAGGACACCCATGCCAACATTAGCATGCCAATCTAGTTACAAGACAATCATGTTTGTATTAGGGTTTGGGTCCTAGAATAAGGGCAGCAGATGTGTTATTATGAACAACTCGCTGAAAGTGAAGTGTAGACATAGTCTAGAGCTATGAAGAGGACAATATGCAGGTATATGGAATCAAGAGGAGAGCTGCGAAGTTTAGTACATGCTCAGTTGAGCTCAAAGAAAAGTTACAGGTACAAATCAAGTCAACTGAAACTTTCAAGTGGACACATAAAGTTCATAGTCACAACCTTTAAGTGAACAAGAGATACAATGAAATACAATAGTTTAAACAGAGTATGATACAGTTACAAGTTTTACTCACATATATATTCATGGTGAATAGTGTAAAGAAGGAGCGATGTAAAAGTAATATCTTTTGCATTTGGAAAGAGAGTAAAGTATCATTTATTCTCTCAAAGGCCACAACCAGAAGCTCTTTTTTCTTTCTCAATGTCCACATGTTAAAAAAAATCAAGATATAGAGTTATGAGGAAGGTCTAGAGCTATACAAGCAGAAAACACTCAAAATAAGGAAGAAATAAAATACTATAGCTGTGGCCAGGATAGTATCAAATAAGGAATTCATTTTCTACATATAAAGGAAAGAGTGAAAACCATTCGTTTATTATCCTGACACTAATATAGATATAATGCTAGAACAACATTGGAGACCATGTCATTTTTTCATAAGACAAAGCTCAAACTCATGTGAGGAAAATGAATCATGTTCTGGCCATGCAGGAAAAAATGAAGAACTACAAGAATAAGCTATAGCCTCGACACCATAAAGACATCACATACAACAAAAGAAATGCATTTTCCACAGAGGTTATTACAAGGGTTTTCATTCATACTGAAGATTTGAGCCATCAGAAAGACAAAGATTGCATAGAATGTCATTTTGATAGCCATGGTTAAGTATACATTTCATCAAACCTATTTCATTTTTATTGGCAAGTTCAGATACAAGGAAAGGTGGAGTTGCATATTAGAGGCCACGGGTTTTAATTTCTAAATCTACAAAATGCCATACAAACAACAAATGCTTAGACCAACCCTAGCCATGGCGGCCCCATATGTAGGAAGTAATACAAATACGAAAAATATAGAGAAGTATGTAGTAAGAAGCCACGAGGCATTTTGTGTCCTTGATAGAAACATAAAGAAATGCTTTCATTTTTTGTAAGGGCTCCTATCAAGTTTTGTTTCATCAGAGAAACTAACATAGTAATCAAAGGACCAAAAGCTTACTCAGTAGAGATATTCACCAAAGGCACTTGAAACCTCAAGAAATGTGAGGAAGTGTTTGAGGGTTGAGGGTTCTAGTTGAATCACGATTAGCCATGGTAGCCATGAGCAAGAGAAGGCACGACAACAAGAAAGCAAAACAATGCATCAAAAAAATTGGTATGGCCATGACAGGTAGAACCAAAACTCCTGATCAAAATGAATAATATAATTCAAATATGTGGCATAGAGTTTACCTTTCTTTTCATGTGAAGAATCTTAAGGAAATTTTCTCGAAAACTATAAGAAATTGCAGGGTTTCCTCCAAAGCCTAGCGGGCTCATGGCGGCAATGCAGACTCTCTCACCTCAAAATGCAAAAGTTAATTGTGTAAAAAGATAGGGCACTGTGATATTTTTCCTCTAGGGCTGTTAGATTTAGGGCAGACAACTAAGAGGGGGGGTGAATCAGTTGTACAAAACTTTCTTCCAATTTAAACACTTAACTCCACATTGTTATTCAACAACATAATAGTAAATCAATCATGGAAACACAATGCCACAAATCAAGAGCAGAAACACATTAACAGGGTGATTAACCCAAGATGTATTCTCTATTAGAAGAATAGAAAGAACAAAATGGCACGTGCCAATTAGGGATCACTACTCAAGTACACTGCTCACAAGAGGCTCACCACCTACAAGAGACACACTAACTACAAAAAAAAGTATCACCTACTTGAACTGGAAAATAGCATCTTCACCATGCTTGAATCAGTTCCATTTAAGCCCAATACTTCTACTCTGCTTTTCACTCTCCTCCTCACTACCACACACTCATCTCCATAAGGACACATTTGAAATGACTTTGCAATCCCTTATTTATATAAGACATCAACTTAGGAATGATCATCTAAGTCGACAAACATCAACAAGAACATCCGCAGGATGTGTAACTCATCCGGTTGGCCAATCTCAGGAAGAACACCATCATCTGGAAGTTATTTCTCAATTGTGAGCTCCAACTTCAATGCTGACCACCAAAATGAACTGGACACGATCCAAAGACCTCCACAAGATTGCCTGAATCACCAAGAACATCCACACTTCATCTTCTTACTGAAATCCTTCTCCCCTTCATCTGGAACCTCAAGAACATAGTCTGTCATTACTATCACAAAGGAATAGATGCTTGAAGACCTTTAAACCATGAACCAATCGACTTGATACTTCACAAATACTTCCTCAACACTCCCTCAAATTTGCAGAATAGGATAATGCATTTTCGGATCTCACCGGACCTATATGTATCACTCTATCACCATTGAACATCTATCGGAACCAGTTTTACTTGAAAGGCCACAACTTCTTTAGATCTTCATACAAACCTCTGAAATCTCTACTAGACCACCTTAAGACACATATGTACAAACCCTTTAAACCACATCCTCTGATCCTCATCCTATCTTGGACTTTTACCTTGCTGTCATCACTGTTCTTCACTGTTCCTGATTGAGACTAATTTTCTCAATATCCTCAGCACACAGCTCATCCAATCCTTATCATTAATGGAACAGGAGTATGTTGACATCAATGACAACACTGGTTAGGCCCATACTTGCAACAATCTCCCCCTTTGTCATTGATGGCAACATATGATGTGAAAAACTATTTTAACCATCAAGACAAGAACTTCTCCTCACTGTCACAACTCCCCCTATCAGCAACAACCATTCACATGTCTTCTCTCCATTTACTGCTTCCCCTTTGATTAGCAACCACTTATTTTTCACATGTCTTCTCTCCCCCTTTGAAGTCAATGGCAAAGGGCACATACTTGCAATTCCACCACTTCAGAATCATACCTGCTGCTCCCCCTGAGTAGCAACTCCCCATCATGAATCCGGACCACAAGATGTGACTGTGATATCCACTAGATTGATGCACACCAATGCACCTTAGTTCATCACCGAAGGGGAAATAACCCCTAACTTCTCCCTGAGATACTCAAAAGAGTCCTTAGGTAGAGGTTTAGTAAAGATGTCTGCAATCTGATCCTTGGAAGGCACAAACTCCAATTTGACTTCATTCTTGTTCACTAGCTCTCTCAAAAAGTGAAACTTGATGGATATGTGTTTAGTCTTTGAATGTAACACTAGATTCTTAGATATATTTATTGTACTTGAATTATCACAGAAGATTGTGATAGGTTCCTCATACTCCACTTTGATATCTCTTAGCATCTGCTTCATCCACAAAACTTGAGTGCAACTACCTGCTACTGCAATATACTCTACTTCAGTTGTAAATAGAGATATTGCCTCTTGTTTCTTGCTTAGCCAAGAAACCAATCTCTTCCCCAGAAAGAATGCTCCACCACTGGTACTCTTCCGGTCATCCACATCTCCTACCCAATCCGCATCTGTATATGCATGAAGAGAGAAGTCGTGATCTCTAGGATACCATAGACCATACTCAACTGTCCCTTTTAGATATCTAAAAATCCTCTTGATTGCCATGACATGAGATTCTCTAGGATCAGCCTGAAATCTAGCAACAAGACCAATAGCCTGCATAATGTCAGGTCTAGTTTGAGTGAGATACAACAGTCCTCCAATCATTGACCTATACTTTGTCTGATTAGCCTTAGGAGAGTCATCATCTTTGCTCAATTTACATCCGGTTGCCATTGGAGTATTCGTTGGTTTTGAGTCTTCCATCCCAAATTTCTTCAACAATTCTTTCACATATTTGGTTTGAGAAATGAAGATTCCTTTCTTTGTTTGAGTGATTTGCAGACCCAAGAAGAAATCCATTTCACCAAGCATGGACATCTCAAACTCACTTTTCATTTGATTTGCAAAAGTTTTACACATACTATCTCTTCCTCCAAAAATGATATCATCAACAAACACTTCAACAATCAAGATGTTTTCATGATCAATTTTAAAATATAAATTACTAGCAGCATTACCTTTGTTGAAACCAATCTTCAAGAGATGCTTATCCAATCTTTCATACCGGGCTCTTGGGGCTTGCTTTAGTCCATACAGTGCTTTCTTCAACTTGCAGACCACATCACCATGATCAGACAATTGAAATCTATCTGGTTGCTCTATGTACACTTCTTCTTCCAAGTCACCATTTAGGAAGGTAGACTTGACATCCATCTAATATACCTTGAAATCCTTGAAGGTAGCAAAGGCAAGAAATAATCTGATTGCTTCAATTCTTGCCACCAGAGCAAAAGTTTCTTCAAAATCAACTCCTTCTATTTGAGAGTAACCCTTGCAGACCAATTTGGCTTTATTTTTTATTACTTCACCAACTTCATTCAGTTTGTTCTGGAAGACCCATTTTGTTCCAATCACATTCTTGTTTCTAGGTCTGGGAACAAGATCCCAAGTGTGATTTTTCTCAATTTGCATCAGCTCTTCCTCCATTCCTTTAGTACAATTTTCATCATTGGAAGATTCATTCACTATCTTAGGTTCAATCTTTGAAATCAGACAATACTCTTCTGAATCTTGAGCAATTCTCCTTCTTGTTTGTACTCCTTTGCTTTTATCACCTATGATCCGATCTTCAGAGTGGTTCAGTCTTACATACCTGGGAACTTTGGGAAATTCTTGGACTTCTAATTCTTGGTCAGGCTCATTGAAACTCATCTCTTCTTCCTGATTTACTAGATTAGTTTGAATCTGACTTATAGAGGAGGCTTGGGCTCCTTGAATCAGAACACCATTTTGATCATCTTCATCATATTCATAAAACCTTGAGGGTTTCTCAATTCCCTCATCAACCTTCACATTTGTACTTTCTATTATCTTTCTCAGTCTCTTGTTATAACACTAATATGCTTTGCTTTGAGTAGAGTAACCCAAGAATATTCCTTCATCACTTCTAGCATCAAACTTTCCTAGATCTTCATCTCTTTTAATGTAACATTTGATACCAAAAACTCTGAAATACCTCACAGTAGGAGTGATGCCAAACCAAAGTTCATAAGGAGTCTTACTGGTATTACTTCTAATTTGAACTTGATTGAGATTATATACTGCAGTGCTGACAGCTTCTCTCCAATAGATCTAAGGAATATTCGCTTCTATCATCATGGTCCTAGATGCTTCCTGGATGGTTCGGTTCTTTCTCTCCACTACTCCATTCTACTATGGAGTCCTAGGAGCAGACAACTGTCTCTTTATTCCATGTTTCTCACAGAACTCTATGAACTCACTGGATGTGAATTCTGCACCTCTATCAAACCTCAGACATTTCAATTTTAATCCAGTTTCATTCTCTACCGTAGCCTTGAATATTTTGAATTTCTCAAGAGCTTCTAATTTCTCTTTTACAAAGGTTACCCACATCATCTGGGAATAGTCATCAATTAGAAATATAAAGTATCTATCACCTTGCACACTTTTGATTCTTGCTGGACCATAAAGATCAGTATGAACTAAGTCCAATAATCTGGTAGAAGACAGTTCCTTACTTTTGAATGTGACTCTGCTCATCTTACCCAACTGACATTCTTTGCACAAGCTTAGTAGGTTTCACCAATTTTGGAAGATCTCTTACAACCTGAGTATTGCTTATCTTGATGATATTATAAAAATTTACATGACACATCCTCCTATGCCATAACCAACTCTGACCAACTTGAACAAATAAGAAACTTTTACCAGTACCAACCAAGTGGAAGATATTACCTTTAGTTTGAGTACTGGATGCAATCTCTATTCCAAAACTTTCAAAGATCTTGCATTTTCCATTCTTAAATTAGAGATCATAGCCTTTGTCCACCAACTGTCTAACACTGAGAAGATTGTGCTTCAATCCTTCAACATAAAGTACATTACCAATTTTTTTCCTTCCATCAAAAGAAATAGTTCCTCTTCCTCTGATTCTACCAGCAAAATTATCACCAAATTTTACCACTCTTCCTTCATACCTTTCCAAATCTATGAACTTATTTTTCTCACCTGTCATATGGTGAGAGCAACCACTGTCAATGATGGCAATAAACACCCATTCCCTTCCGGATTTTTTTCCTGTCTCTGATTCATCATTTGTTACTCCATCATTATCATCTTCTTCATGAAGATAGTAGCAATTCTTTTGGAACCTTGATCTGTTAGGATTTGGCCTTGAAAACCTTTCCGGACACCTTGAGGCAAAATGACCAATCTTATTGTAGTTAAAACACTTAAAAGGCAAATTTCCTTCATACTTACCAGATCCTCTTGGTAGTCTCTTTGCAATAAGGGCTTCAAGTTGAGCAGTTTCTACTTCTTCTTCCAGGTCTTTTCTTGCTTTTTCATACCATGACAGTTTCCTTGATGAGTTCTCTCCTGGATCAAACCTTTGTTTACCTTTTATAGAGCCACTGGCTTTGAATGCAGATTCATTCTTGGGGGGGTCATCTCCAAACTCAGTGATTTCAAATGCAGCCAATTTTCCATCCAATTGATCTCTTGTGACAGTTGTATGGGCTCTGAATTCTTCAATGGAAGCAACCTTGATTTTATAAGAAGCAGGAAGGGATCTGAGAATTTTTCCAACAATCTCATTTTCATCCAAGACTCCACCAGCATTTCTAATCGCACTCTTGGCATAAAAGTAGTGATATTTTCATCTTCTCTCATCTTCAGATTTTCAAATTTTCCTTTCAAACTTTGTAACCTTGCACATTTAACATACTTGTCTCCTTCATGTAGAAGTTCTAGTTTTTCCCAAATCTCAAAAGAAGTTGGTAGGTCAATAACATTGGAAAGCTCTAAATCAGATAATGCGCTTAGAAGAGCTTCTATAGTCCGCAGATTGTTTTTAACATCTGTGATTTAATTTGGGGCTTTTGGACCACCCTGTGGAGGTGTATACTTTGTTGTAACCATGGTCCAGTATGCCATTTCCATACATTACAAGTGACATTTCATGTGACCTTTCCAAAGATTAAAATTGGTTCCATCAAACTTCGGACTATCCTTCTTGTAAGACGACATCCTAGATCTCCTCAAGTGGTTAAGAACCTTTTAGAGGAACTTAGCTCTGATACCAATTGTTAGATTTAGGGCAGACAACTGAGAGGGGGGTGAATTAGTTGTACAAAACTTTCTTCCAATTTAAACACTTAACTCCACATTGTTATTTAGCAACATAATAGTAAATCAATGATGGAAACACAATGTAACAAATCAAGAGCAGAAACACATTAACACATGAGACACCAAGATTTTGATGTGGAAAACCCAGTTAAGGGAAAAACCACAGGGTGATTAACCCAAGATGTATTCTCTGTTAGAAAAATAGAAAGAACAAAATGGCACATGCCAATTAGGGCTCACTGCCCAAGCACACTGCTCACAAGAGGCTCACTGCCTACAAGAGACACACTGTCTACAAAGAAATAAGTATCACCTACTTGAACTAGAAAATAGCATCTTCACCATGTTTGAATTAGTTCCATTTAAGCTCAATACTTCTGGTCTACTTTTTGCTCTCCTCCTCACTACCACACACTCATCTCCACAAGGACACATTTGAAATGACTTCACAATCCCTTATTTATACAAGACATCAACTTAGGAATGATCATCTAAGTTGGCAAACATCAACAAGAACATCCGTAGGATGTGTAACTCATCCAGTCAGCCAATCTTAGGAAGAACACCATCATCTAGAAGTTATTTCTCAATTACAAGCTCCAACTTCAATGCGGACCACCAACACAAACTGGACATGATCCAAAGACCTCCACAAGCTTGCCTGAATCACCAAGAACATCCACACTTCATCTGCTTACTGAAATCCTTCTCCCCTTCATCCAGAACCTCAAGAACACGGTCTATCATTACTGTCACAAAGGAATGATGCTTGTGGACCTTTAAACCATGAACTAATCAAGTTAATACTTCACAAAGACTTCCTCAACACTCCCTCAAATCTACAGAGTAGGATAATGCATTTCTGGATCTCACCGGACCTATCTGTATCAATCTGTCACCACTGAACATCTGTCGGAACTAGTTTTACTTGAGTGGCCACAACTTCTTCAGATCTTCATGCGGACCTTTGAAATCTCTACTGGACCACCTTAAGACACATATCTACAAATTAAACCGTATCCTTTGATCCTCATCCTATCTTGGACTTTTACCTTACTGTCATCACTATTCTTCACTCTTCCTGATTGAGACTAATTTTCTTAATATCCTTAGCACACAGCTCATCCAATCCTTATCATTAATGCAACAGGAGTATGTTGACATCAATGACATCACTAGTTAGGCCCATACTTGCAACAAGGGTTTCTTTTGCCCTAGGTGGACTTTGGCATTTTATGACAATGGAATTATAATGGAGGCATTCACTAATGACCCGGGGTAGCATGACTCATTTTTGCAAATGCTTTAGCTCAAACTTAGAATATGAAATGTTCTAGGTCCCTTTCTAAGTGTTTGATGCCCATCGTGGTGTTCTAGTTCACATTATTTGTGGTCATAGAGAATAAGCATTTATGTTTTTATTATTTTTAGCAAATTATGTGAAGATTATATTATTTTTTATGATTTTTTATAGAAATATCAAGTTTTGTAAAGGTAGTATACTTGGTGTAGATGAGGACAGAATAGAGGTTTTTTTTGAGAAGATAAAGCATATTTTTATTCAGATTTTGTGGGGGACACTTGGTATAAGATCTTGGTAGTTTGTTTTCACAGTTTGGAGCCAGTTTGGTAGGTTTTTTATCAGCTTTTTGATGGATTTCAAAAATGGATTTGGAGGTTTATTTTTAGCAGCTTTTTTCCATCTTTCAAGGATAGATTGATTTCAAAGCATCTATGTCAGAGATTCATTTTCTTTTTCAGTAGTTCCAGTTAGAGTTTTTACAACATAGAGTAGAGATTAGAGTGCAAAGATACCAGAGTCTTCCTCTCACGTTGAGAGAGTTGTATTCAGTCTATGTTCTCATTATTCCTTCAGATATAGAGCAATAGTTTTCCTTCATTTTTGCCTCACTTTTTTGCAAAACTGATCTAATATTGCACTATGATGAACATTATCCTTTGTTTTGTCTTGGTTTTGTGATAGGTTATGCAATGATTTTTCTAAATTTAGGTTGCATGTCATGTTTGATCAAACCTTCATGTGAAATATTTATGAATTGGGTAAAATCAAAGTGTTTTAAAAATTAATGTTCTATGGTCTAATTGTGTGTAAGATCTGATAGGATTTTAGTATTGGTCCTTCACCTTAGAGTTTATTTTATTTATTTACTTCAGTTTACCCCTATCATCCCTTTTCCCAGATAAGTCATTTGATTATGAAAAATCATAAGGAAAACTAGCTCACTGTAGAGATTCCCTCTCGACATAGATCACCCACATCCGGGAGGGTTTCCATGTTTAATAGGATAGTCAAGCTTGACTTTACTAGTGGCGCAATCTTGATTGACAACAATAGCATCATAGGTCATGCCTGCACCTAAGCATGAAGTTGCAGCTGAAGAACAACAGTTTCATCTTACTTATATACCTCCAAGCATCAGCATGTGTGATCATTATGATGAGGTAAGTGGACTTGTTTTCACTCTCTAGGAGATATTGCAGCAGTTGATCATGAATTTCTCATTTTTCTACATTTTGTTAGCTACTCAAAGGCATGAAAAATACCCCAGGTTGATCAGAAAAGGGGGATATTTTGCCAAACCAGTTAATCACTTCGTTTAATAAGCCTATTCTTATGTTTAGTTTAGGTAGGTAGTCCATTTTAGTTTAGTTTTTATTTTCTAAGAAGTGTAGTTGCACAATTGGCTGGTCCTATTTGGAGCAAGCGTTGTTTTATTTTCAATTTTGTTTCTGCTACTATTGTTTTTTCTACCCGTTGAGTTGTCAAGAAGTTTTTTGAGTTATTCAGACTAAGGTAGGACTCTATTGCCCAATGGATTGACTAGGCAAGTGGCCTTGGAGTTTTAGTAGGCAAAACTAGCATAGAAGTCACTAAAAAAGTTACCAAATTTTACTTTGCAGTCAATTTGGTTAGGTCGTAATAGGAGTTTCTATTGCTTGCTTTGGAGAAGCAAATAGTTCAAAAGGAAGGGAGAAGAAAATTCAGGTAACTAGTCTAGCCTAGAAGGCCTACTGTCTCGCTAGAGGACCCTTGTAGGGATCAAAGTACCAAGATCATGTATCAGCTCAATCAAAGATGCTACATGAGCCAGATAGGGTGACAAGATACTCTAGCAGGGTAGGAGGTATCCTAGGTCTAATAGGTGAAATTGAATCTAATCTAGTCATGGCAGATCATGTTTTTAGTTGTGTTCATTATAGTTCATTCATTACAATTTGATGCATTTTTAGAAAGGTACATATGACTTTTTTAGGTTTTCATGATTATAAACATTTATCACATGCAATAATATTTAGTTATGTTATGTAATTGATTTACAAGAAAGAGAAAATATACACAAGTCATATTGCATGAAATAACTTATTATATTCAATGAAGAAGTGTTTATATGGTCCCACACAATTCGTGGGAGTAACTTTATGTGATTCAATGCACAACAATAAGTACATCTGAACTAAAGGAAAGCATATAAAGTAAAGATGGGACCCATCATTGCTTGAGTGCATGATGAATCCTATTGTCTACACCAACATCTCCAGCTATCCTATTGGTGGCTCCAAGATGAACTGCAAGAGGAAATGAACACATGATGTTAGAGCTTAGGGTTTCAGCTCTACTTCTATATGCAATAATTCAACATGTACTTGTCACTTTACATCAAATCATGAGAGGAAGCAGAAAAGATAAATGTCATCTATCAAACAATCAAAAGAGACGCTCTAGCTTCCATCCTTTATCTAACATGTTTGTTCAATGTGTAGATATAGGTATTTTCATCATGAAGAAGATGCTTATAGAAGTCATGAAGCAGCTACGTTATGTTAGTTTTAGGATAGACAACTGAGAGGGGGGGTGAATCAATTATCACCAAAACTTCTGTTCTTTAATCACTTGAAGCCTTCTTATATTTCAATAGTATAATAATGATCAATCATGAAAGCATAATGCAATAACTCAAGAGCATAAACATATTCAACACATATGACATCAAGATTTTAACATGGAAAACCCAGTTAAGGGAAAAACCACGAGGTGACTAACCCAAGATTGTATTCTCTGTTAAAAGAATAAGAAGAACAAAAATGGCACTTGCCAATTAGGGTTCACTACCTGAACACACTGCTCACAAGAGGCCCACTGCCTATAGGAGACACACTATCTATAGAATAATATAAATATTACATACTTGAACTAGAGATTAGCATCTTCATTATGCTTGAGACAGTTCCATTTAAGCTCAACACCTCTACTCTACTTTTCACTCCTCTTCTCTCTACCACTCTCTCCTCATGACAACTAATACTTTTGAATGACTTCATAATTCTTATTTATACATGACATCAACTTTGGAATGATCATCAAATTCAGCACAACATACTTTATTTTATTATAGAGCAATTGTTACAAAAAACCTCATGTGTATCACTACACTGTTGGCCACACATATCTGGGACTTCAATCTTCTTTGAGGAACATGCCATGCTATGCAGAACATCTTTTCATGTGCAAGTCATCCGATTGGCCAGGATTAGGAAGAACACCATCATTCAAAGATAAATCTTCAATTACGAGCTCAATCTTCAATGCGGACTACCAACATGAACTAGACACAATCTAGAGACCCCCACAAGCTTGCTTGAATCACCAAGAGCATCCACACCACTTCTATTTACTATAATCATTCGCATCTTCATCTAGAACCTTAAGAACACAGTCGGTCCTCACTATCACATTGGAATGATTGCTTGTGGACCTCCAAACCATGAGCCAATTGAGTTGTCAATTCACATTAGCTTCCCAAACATGCCACCAGATCTACAAAACAAGATATTGCATTTCTAGATCTCACCAGACCTATTTGTATTATTATGTCACCTTTGAATAGCTGCCAGAACTAGTTTTACTCATATGGACATAGCTTCTCCAAATATTCATGTGGATCTTTGAAATCTTGACTGGAGTACCTTCAGACACATATCTACAAACCCTTTGATGCGCATACTCTAATCTTCAACTGACTAGGATCTTTGCTTCATAGAACTTTACTGTCTTCACAATTCTTCTTTGTTTCTAATAGGGTTAATTTTCTCAATATCCTCAGCACATAGCTCATTCAATCCTTGACATCAATGCAACAGGAGTATGTTGACATCAATGACAACATCGGTTAGGCCCATACCTGCAACAATCTCCCCCTTTGTCATTGATGGCAACATATGATGTGAAAAATTGTTTTAATCATCAAGACAAGAACTTCTCCACACTGGCTACCCCTATCAACATCAACCATTCACAAGCCTTTTCTTTCTTTATTGCTTCTCCTTTGATCAGCAACCTTTTTTGTTTTTCACATGTCTTCTCTCCCCCTTTAACATAAATGGCAAAGGGCACATACTTGCAACTTCTCATACTTTAGAATCACGCTGACTGCTCCCCCTGAGTAGCAGCTTCTTAACACCAATCCGGATCAGAAAGATATGATTGTGGGATCCACCAGACTGATGCACATTAGTACATCTTAATTCAGAATGGGAGGGGTAATAACCCCTAACTTCTCCCTGATATACTTAAAAGAGTCCTTAGGTAGAGGTTTAGTAAAAATGTCTGCAATCTGCTCTTTTGAGGGCACAAACTCCAGTTTGACTTCATTTTTGTTCACTTGTTCTCTCAAAAAGTGAAACTTTATGGATATATGTTTTGTCTTTGAATGCAACACTAGATTTTTTGATATGTTTATTGCACTTGAGTTGTTATAGAAGATTGTTATAGGTTCATCATACTCTATTCTGATGTCTCTTAACATTTGCTTCATCCATAGTACTTGAGTGCAACTACCTACTGCTGCAATATACTCTGCTTCTGTAGTGGACAAAGATATTGTCTCTTGTTTCTTGCTTAGCCAAGAAACTAATCTTTTCCCCAAAAATAATGCACCACCACTGGTACTCTTCTGGTCATCCACATCCCCTGCCCAATCAGCATCTATATATGCATGGAGAGACAAATCATGATCCATGGGATACCATAAACCATACTCAACTGTTTCCTTCATATATATGAGAATTCTCTTGATTTCCATGACATGAGACTCTCTAGGATTAGCTTGGAATCTAGAAACAAGACCAAAAGTATTCAGGATGTCAGATCTAGTTTGAGTAAGGTAGAGTAGTCCTCTAATCATTGACCTGTACTTTTTATGATCAGCCTTAGGAGATTCATCATCTTTGCTTAGTTTACACCCAGTTGGCATGGGAGTATTCATTGGCTTTGAATCTTCCATCCCAAATTTCTTCAACAATTGTTTCACATATTTGGTCTGAGATATGAAGATTCCTTTCTTTGTTTGAGTGATTTGTAGACCCAAGAAGAAATTCATTTCCCCAAACATAGACATCTCAAATTCACTTTTCATTTTATTGGCAAAAGTCTTGCACATACTATCTTTTCCTCCACAAATGATATCATCAACAAATACTTTAACAATCAAGATATTTTCATGATCAATCTTGAAATACAGATTACTGTTAGCGGTTCCTTTGTTGAAACCAATCTTCAAAAGATGTTTGTCCAATCTTTCATACCAGGCTCTTGGGGCTTGTTTGAGTCCATACAATACCTTCTTCAGCTTACAGACCATATCTTCATGATTAGATAATTGAAATCCATCCAGTTCCTTAATGTATACCTCTTCTTCCAGATCACCATTAGGAAAGCAGACTTGACATCCATCTGATACACCTTGAAATCTTTGAAGGTAGCAAGGGAAAGAAATAATCTAACTACTTCAATCCTTGCTACTAGAGCAAAAGTTTCTTCAAAGTCAACTCCTTCTACTTGAGAATAGCCCTTACAGATCAATCTGGCTTTGTTTCTTATTACTTCACCATATTCATTCAGTTTATTCCAAAAAACCTATTTAGTCCCAATCACATTTTTGTCCTTAGGTCTGGGAACAAGATCCCAAGTGTGGCTTTTTTCAATTTGTATCAATTCCTCCTTCATTGTGTTAATCCAACTTTCATCATTGCATGCTTCACTTATTATTTCTAGGTCAATCTTTGAAATCAGCCAATACTTTACTGAGTCTTGATTAATATTTCTCCTTGTTTGAACACCTTTTCTTTTATCTCCTATGATCTGATCTTCAGAATGATTCAGTCTTACATACCTGGGAGTTTTGGAATTTTCTTACACTTCTAGTTCTTGAATAGGGTCATTCAAGTTAGACTCTTCTTCTTGTATTTCTGGATTCTTTGAATCAATATGAATTTAAACTAGAGTTGGGACTTGTTCTTCTTGGTCTGAGATATCATTTTGGTCATCTGCTTCAAACTCATAAAATCTTGAGGGATTCTCCATACCCTCATCAACCTTCACATTGGTACTTTCTATAATCTTTCTAAATCTCTTGTTATAACATCGGTAAGCTTTGCTTTAAGTAGAATAACCCAAGTATATTCCTTCATCACTTCTAGCATTAAACTTGCTAAGGTCTTCATCTCTTTTGATATAACATTTACTACCAAAGACTCTGAAATACTTCACAGTAGGAGTGATACCAAACTAGAGTTCATAAGGGGTCTTACCAGTATTGCCTCTGATTTGTACCCAATTGAGAGTATAGACAACAGTACTTACAACTCCTCTCCAATAGATTTGAGGAACATTTGCTTCCATAATCATGGTTCTAGATGCTTCCTGGATGGTCCAATTCTTTCTCTCCACTACTCCATTCTGCTATGGAGTCCTTGGAGTAGATAACTATCTCTTTATCCCATGTTTCTCACAAAATTCTATTAACTCTCTAGATGTGAATTCACCACCTCTATCTAACCTGAGACATTTTATGTTTATGCCAGTTTAATTTTCTCCCATAGCCTTGAATATTTTGAACTTCTCAAGTGCTTTAGATTTCTCTTTCAGGAAAGTCACCCACATCATCTGGGAGTGGTCATCAATCAGTAACATGAAATATCTATCACCTTGTAGACTCCTGATTCTTGCCGGTCCACATAGATCAGTGTGTACCAAGTCCAACAATCTGGTTGAAGATTGTTCCTTACTTTTAAATGTGACTTTGTTCTACTTACACAACTGACATTATTTGCACAAACTATTAGTAGGTTTCACTAGTCTTGGAAGAACTCTTACAGCCTGAGTGTTGCTTATCTTGATGATATTATCAAAATTTACATTACATATTCTCCTTTGCCACAACCAACTCTGATCAATTTGAACAAATAAGCAACTTTTGCGAGTACCAACCAGGTGGAAGATGTTACCATTTGTCTATGTACTGGATGCAATCTCAGTTCTAGAGCTTTCAAAGATCTTGCATTTTCCATTTTTGAATTGGAGATCATAGCCTTTGTCCACCAACTGTCCAACACTGAGAAGATTATGCTTCAGACCTTCAACATACAAAACATCATTGGTTTTGTTCTTTCCATCAAAAGAAATAGTTCCTCTGCCTTTGATTCTACCAGAAGAATTATCTCCAAATTTTACAACTCCACCTTCATATCTTTCCTGATTTATGAACTTATTATTGTCACTAGTCATATGATGAGAGCATCCACTGTTAATGACCCATTCATCCTTTTCTTCAACTTGAGCAGCCAGAGCCCTTTCTACCATTTTATGATTGACACATTCAATGGGCATTGGATCTTCTTCCTTGATGGCAATAAACACCCAGTCACTTCTGGATTTGTTTCCTATCTCAGATTCATCATCTGTTACTCCTTCATCATCATCTTCTTGAACATAGTAACACTTCTTTTGGAATCTTGATCTATTAGGGTTTAGCCTTGAAAATCTTTCCGGACATCTTGAGGCAAAATGACCAATTTTGTTGCAGTTGAAACATTTGAAGGGCAATTTTCCTTCATACTTACCAGATCCTCTTGGCAGTCTTTTTGCAATAAGGGCTTCAAGTTGAGTAGATTCTGCCTCATGTTCTTCTAGATCTTTTCTTTCTTTATCATACCATGTTAATTTCTTTGAGGAACTCTCTCCTGGGTCATACCTTTGTTTACCTTTTATAGAGGTACTAGATTTGAATGTAGATTCAGTCTTGGGGAGTACATCTCCAAACTCAGCCAATTCAAATGCAACTATCTTTCCAACCAATTGATCCCATGCAATATTTGTTAAAGATTTGAATTCCTCAATAGCAGCAACCTTGTGTTTGTAAGTAGGAGGTAAGGATCTGAGAATTTTGGCAACAATCTCATCTTCATCGAAAGTTCCACCAGCACATCTAATACCGCAAACAAGCTCATTTACCTTTGGCATAAATGTAGTGATATTCTCATCTTCATTCATCTTTAGGTTTTCAAAATTTTCTTTCAGACTTTGTAGCTTGGCACATTTAACATATTTGTCTCCTTCATGTAGAATCTCCATCTTTGACCAAATTTCATATGCAATTTTTAATTCCATAACATTTGTTAGCTCTGTACTAGATAAGGCACTGAGTAAGGCTTCTTTAGCTCAAAGATTATCTTTAGCATTCCTAATTTCATCTAGATTTGTCAGATTATTCTTTGGAGGAATATACTCTTTTGTAGTCATCTTCCAATATTGAACTCCCATACATTACAAGTGGCATTCCATGCAGCTTTTCTAAAGAGTGTAGTTCATTCCATCAAACCTTGGGCTGTCCTTCTTGTAGAAAGACATCCTGGATCTCCTCAAGCGGTTAAGCTTCTTCTAGAGGAACTTGGCTCTGATACCAATTATTGGTTCTAGGATAGACAACTGAGAGGGGGGAGTGACTTAGTTGTCACCAAAACTTCTGTTCTTTAATCACTTGAAGCCTTCTTATATTTCAACAGTATAATAATGATCAATCATGAAAGCATAATGCAATAACTCAAGAGCATAAACATATTCAACACATATGGCACCAAGATTTTAATGTGGAAAACTTGGTTAAGGGATAAACCATGAGGTGACTAACCCAAGATTGTATTCTCTGTTAAAAGAATAAGAAGAACAAAAATGGCACTTGCCAATTAGGGCTCACTGCCTGAGTACATTTCTCACAAGAGGCCCACTGCCTATAGGAGACACACTGTCTATAGAATAATATAAATACTACATACTTGAACTGGAGATTAGCATCTTCATTATGCTTGAGATAGTTCCATTTAAGCTCAACACCTCTACTCTACTTTTCACTCCTCTTCTCTCTACCACTCTCTCCTCATGACAAATAATACTTTTGAATGACTTCGCAATTCTTATTTATACATGACATCAAATTTGGAATGATCATCAAAATCGGCACAACATACTTTATTTTATTACAGAGCAATTGTTACAAAAAACCTCATGCGTATCACTACACTATCGGCCACACATATCTAGGACTTCAATCTTCTTTGAGGAACACGCCATGCTACGCATAACATCTTCAGGATCATGCACAAGTCATCCAATCAGCCAAGATTAGGAAGAACACCATCATTCAAAGATAAATCTTCAATTACAAGCTCAATCTTCAATGCGGACCGCCAACATGAATTGGACACAATCTAGAGACCCCCACAAGCTTGCTTGAATCACCAAGAACATCCGTACCACTTCTGCTTATTGTAATCATTCATATCTTCAAATGGAACCTTAAGAACACAGTCAGTCCTCATTGTCACATTAGAAAGATTACTTGTGGACCTCCAAACCATGAGCCAATTGAGTTGTCAATTCACATTAGCTTCCCAAACATGCCACCAGATCCACAGAACAAGATATTGCATTTCTAGATCTCACCAGACCTATTTGTGCTACTCTCTCACCTCTGAATAGCTGCCAAAACTAGTTTTACTCATATGGACATAACTTCTCCAAATCTTCATGTAGATCTCTGAAATATTGACTGGAGCACCTTCAAACACTTATCTACAAACCCTTTGATGCGCATACTCTAATCTTCAACTGACTGGGATCTCTCCTTCATAGAACTTTATTTTCTTCATAGTTTTTCTTTGTTTTTGATATGGCTAATTTTCTCAATATCCTCAGCACACATCTCATTCAATCCTTGACATAAATGCAATAGGAGTATGTTGACATCAATGACAACACTAGTTAGGCCCATATTTGTAACAGGTTATATGCTAAGAGTATGGACAAGTATAGTTATAAATGACAGTGTACATGTGTCAGAGAAGCCTAATGAAAGATCATATCAAGAGGCATTCATAGTGGATAGTGTAAACAACATGAATAAATAACTGTTTCAACCTAGAAAGGATGAGAAAATACAATGAAAAGGGCAGTCCATTTACATTGCAAAGGATACACATGACCTTGTGTTGGCTATGACAGGGCAACCTAAAAGGTTAAGATAGGAGAGGGTATGGTTGTCAGTGATCATGAGGAGGAATCAATCTTAGCTACCATCATGAAGACACCACATTGGGAAGCACAAATGGACCAAGAGATGAAGAGAAAAACATTGATAAGGGCATTGATAAAAAGGAGAGATAGATAGTGATAATGACAAGGTTGATCAACCAAAGATATATGCCTACATCCCATTCATAGAACTGAAGCAATTAATATCAAGGTACAATCATCACAGTCCATGAAGGACAATCATGTAACAAGTCTATCAAAAAAATGACAACATGACAATCACTATCTATGCCAAGGGGCAACCACATCAAGAGTAGCCCAACACTATAGTAGAAGCAACCAATGCAATCATAGAAGTCTATGCAATAGTTATATAAAAGATAATTAAAATCCATCAATAACAGTCATGCTTAGATCGTAAAGGGTACAACATTAATTACCAAAAGGTGCAACATTAATTGCCAAAAGGGTGCAACATTAAAGACCTAGAGGGATAATCATAAAACAATCCTAAAGGAGCTCAGAACAGAGTGACAATGAGGTCTACGTGGGTCTTCATAACATCATCTATAGTAGAGACTGGGAAATCAATAATGCTGTCACAACTGGGACAAAAATAATGTTGTCACAATAGGACAATGGGACAACAATAATATTGTCATGGCTGGGACAACAATAATGCTATTATAGTAGGAGAATGGGACAGCAGAGAGGCATATAAAAAAAAAGAATAGAAGTCATCTATGATTGAGGAGCAATGGGAAAAGTCAGTCTAATGACTGTCTTACAAGAATTGTCTTACAAGGATAGTCACCTTTGATTATGATGAGAGGAAATGGCTATTCTAAACAGTCAATCATCCGCCATAGGAAATGACTGTTCCAAAACAGTAGATTAGTCATGTTAAAAGAGGTCAAAATGTAGTCAAAGGGAAGCTTTTAAAAATGACTATCATTTATCAGCAAAGGGAAGTCAATAGATGACTATATATAATGGAAGTTAATAGTCCTTAGATGTCTGAAAACAATCATATTATGACTGTCCTAGAGTCAGTCACAAATCAGTCATGAAGATGACTATTAAAAGAGGTATAAAATAGTGATTTTCAATGACTTTTCAAGGAGTCAAAATCTGGTGATAGTCTTCATATGTCAAAGAGTAGTGACAAGAAAAGAAGTGAAAGATGGAACAGGTGAAATGTAGCATAACAACCATGGGACAACAAAAACAATCAAGAGGACTATCATAAATGAAGATAGCATTGCAACAGTTTTCCACTTTTTCATACATAGAAAAGAATGCTAACACAATAGGAACAATGTAAAAATTTATGTTCATAGATTTTGTTTATATGCCTCATGTGCTTCATTTACCAAAAATGAAGGTTCTAAAACATTTTTTTTATAGACTTTCAATTGCAAATCCCAACATAGTAAACAAATCAAAGTTACATAATGAGAAATAAAGATACCAAACAGTCATGAACCATCAAAATACAGTTTGTAATGGTAGAACCTTATTTCCATTCTAAAGAAAAGTCCTTTTTGTTGGGGAAAAGCAAGAGAATTAGGTCTTCACAGTCCTTATAAGAAGAAAAGGAACAACAATATACAGGTCACAAAAGAATGTAGAGACCATAAAAGGCAGTCATAAAGGTAGAAGGAATATAGAGAAATCCATGAGAATCAATGGGAATAGGCAGATCTTAAGCACAAGGAAGAACATATTACTATGGAAAGAAGAAAACCTATAGAGGATATAGTACTACAAAACATTAAACAACACACAAAGAACTATTATGCAGTCACAAGATAAAGGAAAACAAGATACAACCCATAAAAGACTTAAAGGCTCTTTGCAAGGCATACTGAGATGGCTACAATGTGACAGAGATAAAGAGTCTGCATAGGAAGTCTTCATATGAGAGTAGGGATTTGCATCAATGGATAGGGTTGGTCTAGAGCAACAAAGACATGGTTTAGACAGTGATAGAAAGCCTATCCCAATGGTCAAAAAATTGCCAGTCTACCCCAACCACATGCTTATAAGTGGAGCTTCACACTGAATAGTGAGAGGGATTTAAGATACTTGTTTTAATCCCTAAGATCTTGAACTATGCAAGTGGTTTATCTCTTTCTATAAGAACTGTAGAGTATTTATGGAGTGAAGAGCAAATAGATTTTTGGTACTTGAGGTCTCATTACTCTCTATGAAGGTTGTAAGCTACTACAACATCACTCTTCTCAGCCTTCGATTTCATCATTATACGAAAGATGCCTCTACAACTTACTAAATACACACACCATTAAAGGGTCATGTCCAAGATGCTTGGGGTCAATTAAATGTCAAAATGCTTGAAGTTCCTTTCTGGCAGTTTGGAGTGAAAATCTTCTTGTTGCATGGACCGAACAACTCCTTAGTTAGTTTTACCAATTTATCAGGAAATAGAACAAATTTCCCTTTAATAGACATAGTATATTTCTTAATGATGGAAGATCATAAGGAGCATTTAAATCATTCACAAGATGACTAGGGTTAGAAGATAAAGGTTATTAAATTATTGCAAAACAATACCTGTAATGACCACGAGATCTTAGGACTATGGAAAGCAATCAACAACCATCATAGCAGAAAGCACAAGGGTTTTGTTCACAGAAGTAGTAAAGACACAGAAAAAATGAAACTTACCTATTCTAAAGTGCCAAGAAAAGTAGGAGAAAGCCCTCCAACATTGATAGTGACACCCTTCAACAACAACAAAGAGTCATAATGGCATCACACATAGCATGATGAAAAGGATGAGAAGTGGAAAAAGAATATCTTTTAGGGTTTCATCATGTTTTATTACTTCTACCCTAGCCCAAGTTTTCTAGGTCTTTTGACTTTAGATTTTAAGAAAATCATTTAACAATCAAATATGCCTGTGGACTCAAACTTTAAGTCATGATGACTAACACAAAAGGAGGCCCGATGGGAGTCATAACAAATGTTATAAATTTTGGTGATTTTTGATAATATTTTAAACCTCAAGTAAAAAAAAAGCACAATTATGACTAAGGGTTGTGAAGACAAATAAGGGTCTTTTGACTCTAATTTGACTTAGACTAATTTGAAGAGGATTGAGATCTTTTTGACAATGACTAAGGGAAAAATAGAGGTTTTATTTTGCATGGAGATAAAGAGGGCTATTTTTTGCCTTAAGGACTAATGTGGACTAAATAAACCTCTTTTATTTTTGCATGAAGTCAAGGCAAAAAACAATGTATGTAAACATATATTAAAGGTACTATTATGCAAATTACCTTGATATTTGTCATGTAATGCAAGAAGTAAACAATCACATAACACTTATTAAAGTAAATCATAATTTATTATCTTTAATATTTGTTCAAATAGTTTATTCTTATCCCAAAATCATGCAAAAGTAGAGGAGTTAAACTGAAGTGCTAACTCATGCAGAGGGGGAATAGTTTTCTATTTTTTTCTTTGGGGTCAGATTAGGCCATTTTTAGCATTCTTTTTTAGTCAACTATGTTTGGACAATAGTTCTGAGCTATTTTTGCTCATCTTGGAGCAGTTTTGGGGCCTTAATTTCATGCTTTTCACTTGTGCTCGTCCAACAGCTTGGAGTTTCTATTTTAGACTCATTCATGCATATTTTGGAGTCTAGTTGATCTACAGTTGACTCCCCATCCACTTTTGGAGAGAAATTTTGTATTATAGGGAAAAAGCTTTTGTTTTTTCTAGTTCTTGCTTTTTTTGACTTTGCATATTGCAGAGAGGGATATTGTCTTGTAACTCAACCATTTTTATAGTTTTTACAGTAGCAACAAATTATTTTCCAGTAGTTTATTGTTATTTTGCAAAGATTCCTTCTATTTTTTAATACAATTAGGGGTTCTTCTATCCATGTTCAAGTGTCTCAAGGTTAGTTTGTGAGTGATTTAATAGGAATTTTTTTTGTTTTGCTTCAAAACTTTTGAATTCTTTGTCTCATTTATTAGATGCAAGTATACAAATTTTAGTTTATTACAGGTCACAGCTTGTGCAAGATTACTCATGCCTTTCTATGAATTACTTATGTGGTGAATTTGATTAGTTTGGATTGTAAGAATAGGTGTATTGGAAAGTGCTTGTGTGTTATATTGTAGATTTAAGTCAAAATATTGGTGCATCACCCTCTTTAGGATAGATTTTTCAATTCAGTTTTAGTTTATATAGTATTCTTCTATCTCTTTTCTTCATCAAGATATAGATCCAAAGGGGCATTTAAAGGGAGCTAGCTCTTCCAGAAGTTCATTCTCAAAAACGACAAACCCACAATCTAAGAATGTTCCCATGTGGTGGGGGATTGCCAAGTTTGTAAAGGCTTCGCATTCAGGGTGCAATCCTTTGTGACAACAGTAAGAAGAAAGCGGCCAAGGAAGACAAGAGACAAACAAAAATGCTTTGTCCATGAAATTAGAGATTCGGGAACCTCCAAGTTCACTGACTAAAGGTTTGGCTGACAACCTTTTTCCTGATAGAAGACAAAGGCTAGGGTGGACTAGGCGAGGCTTTCAAAGTTTTTGATTTTACTAAGTTGCTAATAAGGAAAAATTACCTATGGCAAGAGAGATATCGACAAATCAGAAGGAGGAGGAACTAGCGAACTAGATCAAAATTGTGACAGTTCACTGATAGGCATTTTCACCGACAAGGCGATAATGAGGCCAAAATAGAGATGAAATAAAAGGTTCAAAAAAAGGAGAAATGGGGCCTTCCTCTTGGTGCGAATAATGCAGGTTTTACTAATAAAGGCCCTGGGTTCTGAAATGGTGAGTTTTCCTGATAAAAGCAAAATGAGTGGAGTTCAGCAAAATGGAGATTTGCCAACAATACAAATGAAAGGGCAAACTAGCTAGAGTTTGGCAAAAGAGACTTTTTCTAATAAAGATAGAAATAGGTGCAAAGGCCTCCAGGTTTACGAAAGTGTGAAATCACTGATAAGGGCGATAAAAGGCATGAGTTTGCCAAATTAAAGATTTGCTGACAAGGGGTGAAAATGTATAGTTCATGAAGATGGGTATTTGTCGACAGGGAAGGTAAAGAAGGTTGAGCTGTAAGAGTTCATGAAATCAGTATTTTGCTGATAAGGTAGAATAGTGTCTAGGATGATGCATGGAAATACATGAAGGAAAATGACAAAGGTGCAGAGGTTCTTTAAGATGAAAATTCACTAAGGGTGAAATAGAGATCAGAGGAAGAAGATTAAAATGGAAGACCAAATGTTTCGTAAAGAAAATAATAAATGTAATAGTTTGAAATATTTTAAACAAGGTTTAAAATATTTTAGAATATCATAAAGTACTTTACACAAAAATTTTGGTGGATCATATTTCAAGTGCCTATTTGCCTAAAAATGTGCCATGATTGCAGGCAAATCTTTCTACTGGTAATTTCATTCCTGAAGGATGCCAAGGCATGTGAAAGGTCTTCTTTATGATATTCTTAGGGTTGTAGGGCATGGGTTTCTTCCTAGTGTGCAAATCTTCTGATAGGGGAGTGGGCTTGAATTTAATGTAGCGTGGGTTTTGCTTGTTGACTATGTTTCAATGCTTAGGGATGCACATAATTGTATTGCTATCTATACATGTTTTTCAAATGTTTGGAGGTTTTGTCTTTGAGCCAATTATCTATTCTGTAGTGCCTCAAGATAGTTTTAAGGCTTCAAATAAAGCCATTCCAGGTAGAAAATGGAGAAATGTGTTTTGATACGGCTTAGGAATGTATTATAAATCATATTTTATTCATTGGTATGTCTCCATGGCCATTTGTAAAGATTCAAGAAAATGTATAATCACAGTTGTATGTTTTTCTTCACCACATTTGCTAGTGTGATTGTAATAGAGATTTGATAATGTGTGAAAACATTTAAATCAATACAAGCTTTGTTTTGAGTCATCTCTTTGTTGCAAATAGGTCTTTGTAGTTTGGTTCTGGATCATTAAGAATGTCTAATATGTGAAATATAATCTAAGAAATGTATGTGAATACATTTTGGTATTATGTTGATGCTATTTCAAATCTTTTCTTCCCTCTTTATTTCTTATGACTTAGTTACCCAATAGAGTAGGCACTTGTCCATATTGGAGAGGGATCAAACATCCTTTTAAAATTAAACAAATCTTTCATCTATGGTTCAGGGTAAAAACCATCATTCCTATGTATGTACGTTCACACAGTTGAATCAGCTTTATGAGAGGTCTATGTAGCCATATTGTCTTGATCTAGCGACAACTTTGGGGTCAAGTGTACATCGGGTATGGTTGTGAATTATTTTTTGTGTAGACACTTAAATTTGTCCATGTCTTGACTATCCCCTTGTCAATACATTACTTGAGACATCTTATGACATTTTGTCCTAGATCCCTTTCATTAGCCAATTAATTAAATAAATCATATTTATTTAATTAATTTCCCACCTTTCCTCTAATTTAAATAAATAAAATATTTATTTAAATTAGCCCTTTCCCACCTTTTCCAACTAATTTAAATAAAGTATTTATTTAAATAAGTCTAGTCCTCACCTTTCACCACAATCCAACACTTGTCCATCTCCTACAACTCATGAAAAGGGTAGTACAACTTTCATTTATTCCTTTCACATGTACAACTAATTTAAATAATATTATTATTTAAATTAGGTCTACCCTACACTTTTCACATGACAACTCCTTGTAGCCTCTTAGTCTCAACAATCCACATATCACATGTAGTTGTTCAATCCTAGCCATTGAATCAAAGCATGCCTTTCCTATAAATCAACCCTCTCCCAAGCCATTTGGGGGGATGAATTGGCAAGTAGCCTCATGCTATCAAAATACCTCTTCATCTCCATTCTCATTCTTCATCTTCAATCTTATTGTTATGCGGATGAAGTGAGCCATCAACATTCTTCCATAAACAAGAATCTTTGACATTTTGGATGCCTATGCAAGATTGAGAACGGTAATGGAAGAGACCCAATATTAGTATAGAGATTTGATTTAGTTTGCTTTCATGCTTTGGATTTCTATGTTATCTTGTACTTCATTATTTAGTTAGGGTTTCATGATTGATATTAGTGATCACTCCCTGATTTTCCCTAGATTAGAGTTTGTATTTCATTTCATGCATCTAGGAATATGCTTCCTAGGTCTAGCTAAGTCTAAAGAGTAGAGGAGTTTACCCACTCCTGTAGTTGGCCAAAATTCCCTCTTACTTGTTGATAAACCTCTTCCTTCCACCTTGACGACAATCCATTGCTTGGGTGTTTTAGGAATGTTTTAGAGTTTTCAATTGCAGTTATTTTGGGAACCAACTTTTTGACGTCATTGCCAGGAATGAGTAAAACGATGGGTTATAAAATTTTGAAGACTGTTGGTGAGCTAGACCTGGAATCAGTTTTGGCCTTGAAGATTGTCATGCTTTATGGATTTCCTCTTTTAGAGAGGTGGTGACTCTCCTATCAAAGAACAAAGTTTGTTACTATTGCCCCTTGGTTGTTGTTGGTGATTTGAATTCTCCATCTCAAGGTACGGTAGCTGGTGAAAATAAAGTTACATGGTTTTCTTCCTAACTTTTGTAGTTTAATTTTCCTATCATGTTGAAGGAACACAATTTCTATGCCCCAGTATTTTACCCTACATTATAGGATGTTTTAGTCATGGCCAATTGGTATGAGATGGGATACCTTAGGGATGATTTGTCATCTGAGTCTTCATATATGTCAGACCCTAGAAACTATATGGGCATGGATTCCCGTGACCATCCTAGCAATTCATATTCTAGTTATGGCTCTTCACATTATGTAAACCAAAATTTGTATGCACCCATGAGCAATCATAATGAATTATCAGTCCAACATAATGAAATTGATAAAACCAAATAGTTGTTGGAGTCATTATTGCATCGAGAACAAGAAACAAAAAATTAGATTAGGTTTCTGGAGTCTAGGATGCAATCTAATGCATTCCATGTTGCCCCTAAAATTTAGTTTGATCAGTCCCCTTCTCTTCCCTTGGATCATGTTTATGATCAGCTAGACCTCTCACAGGTTGATTATAAAACAATGAGTATGCCAACCAAGGTCTACAAATAGTTTCCCAAGTTTGACGGGTATAATATTTGGAAAGGGGACACACATGTTGATGTATTTTTGGAATTCATGGATGAACATCAGTTTGAGGATGAAGACATGTGGATGAGGTTATTTGTTAGGTCATTGCATGGAAAGACAAGAAAGTGGATCCAAATTTTTCTAGGGCAGTCCTTTGCCTCATGGAATGAACTTGTAGTAGCATTTGAAAATCAATTCACCAAAGGTCTTGACCCTACTGATCTTGTCATAGAACTAGAAAAAATTAGAAGATAAGAGGGAGAGTCAAGAAAGGATTTTGGTCACAGGTTTTCTATTGCTGTTTCTTATATTCCAAATGATTTTGGACCTAATATTCCTACTTGCATTGATATGTTTTTCGAAGCATATGCAACTGGATTGAGTTATGTGTGGGAAGATTTGAAGATAACAACTATGCAACAAGAATATCTATCCCTAGACTCCATGGAGAAGGTGAGAGATGACTACATAAATTTTTTTTGTCCATGACTAAGTCTTGTGTTGTTGGTAATGAACATGCTGATCTAGACAATAGTTGTGTGGATACAAACAATCAAATGAATGCAATGTCAGATGATGATTGTGTAGTCAGAAGGATAATAGTAGGTGGTGGTGCATCATATGATAATGATGCAGATGATGAGGATAGTGTATGCACTTGCTTTCAGATGGATAGCTCATCAAGTGAAGGGGATGATGATAAAACCAATGATGACTTCCAACCCAATGTTGAGGTATGTGGTTCAGTGAATAATGAGGATGTTGTGTGCATAAGTGAACAACAAGTTAAATCAACCTATAAAGTTGATTATGAAGACTGTGCACAAGTGAAGTGGATGGTGAGAAAGGAACTTGTTTCTTGTTTGATGTATTTCTCTCGTTTGTTCTTGTATTTGATCAAGCAAGTAATGTTTGTTTGCACAAGGATGGAGTAGAGGTGGTTGCACTTGAGGATACCTGATCATAGATAGTTGTTGGTGTAGCCATGGAATTTCAATGTGAGCTTGTCCTAAATTTTGAGCATGGTGATTATGTGGACGCATATGAGAACCCACTTTTTTGGTGCAACGTATGTTGTCTTCCTCATGCAAAGTGTTCTTCATCTCATCCACAAGGAAATAGAATAGGAATGAATGTGGAAGAAGCAGTGTGTCATTAGTCTGTTAGTAGAAGTGATTATGACACAACTGGTTACCTAAGTGAAAACAAAGTTCAGAGAGAGAATTGGAAGAATATGGTTCTTCATTTGAAGTGTCTCATGATATTTATTTGTATGTTGATGTTTAACATTGTAGCTTGAGTCATGCTTATGATTCAGAATGTGAAATCTGTAGCAGCACATATGAAAATTTTGGTCGAGAGCTTGATGGAGTTATAAATGATTATGAGTGCTTTCATTTTGATGTGAAAGACTCATTAGCTCTTGAATGTGTTCATGCTGCAGTAGAGGTTGAGTCCTTTGTGTGGGATATTGATGTGAATGAGCAGTGAGGCATGTTTATGCCTAAGTTCAAACATGTTGCAGCCCAACTTGAAGATACGACTGACCTGGAATCTTTCCAGTTTGCTCTACAAGATCAAATGCCTTCTCTTGTGGATCAACAATGCATTCAGGCATAGTTTGCTTTTCCATGTGAATTGGAGGTATTTTAATTTTCCTTCAATTTGCATGAAGAGATTAGTAGGTGTGAAAACCTGGCACATGATAATGGAGTTTTCTCTTCATCTATTTATTTTGTTGCTAACCTAAATTTTAGTGTTGCATTCCTTGTTGTTGGGAACAAGCATGATAGGGTATAAATAGGCCAAGTACATATCTCTTATGGTTTCCTTATAGTAAATGATTTTATTGGTAAAGATGACCTTGGCTCAACAAGTATATGTTACAAATTAGTGCACATTGAGGGCTACCTTCAGTTGTTACAGCTGGGTAAAAATGCAAATTTGGTTTGAGGGAGATTAGCTCCTTCCTTTAGCTTGTCTTTGACAGAAGCAACTGGTTGCAACAATTTTGTGCAAGCTTGGCCTGCAGTGCTATGAATTTTTTATCAGTCAAATTTCCTTTTGTTCCTCCATGTTCATGACTATTTTTTTCATGTATATATGTTTGTAAATATGTTTTTGTGTTTCCCCTATTTCAGTTTTGCTTTTTGGTGTACTTGGAGATCTGAATCCTCATTGTGACACCACTTGTCACACATCCCCAACCAGAGCCAATGTTGGCACCTAGAAAATTTTATTGTTATTGTTCCCTCTTTGCACCTAAAAAATCCAAAAATCATTTGAACATTTCTTAGCCAAGGTCACCATTAGATAGAGAATCCAATTCTGAGCAACTTTTCCTTTTGAACCACATCAAAATTCCTTAAAACAAAAAAGTTTTGCCTGGTCAAAGTTTGGTTCTTATGTTTTTTGCCTTGGTCAAAACTGGTCTTTTCCTTATAATATTTTCATGTTTTTTGCCTTATCGGTAAATCATCATTTCTAGGAGCTGCTTTAATTTTTAGTAGTTTATCTTTTAGCCAATTTGCCGATAAGGTGATTGAGCAAAAGGAGTTATGCGGCAAAATAAAGAAGGGGTGAAAAGGATCTTCTATCGGTGAAAGGTATGGTTGAAGAACCTGACGGTTCTCCAATTTTAATTTCATCCAATGGATATTTTGCCGATAAGGCAATTGGAGTGAAAGAAGTCCAAGCTTCTTGTTTTTCTTTTTTGCCGATATGGAAAAGTCAAAGTCAGAAGTTCATAATTTGTCACTTTTGTTGATAACAGAGGGAGTGATAAAGAAAGGTTCTAAAAGGTTCCATTTTTCTGACAAGGGAAAAACCCTTAAGGCATGAAAGTGTAATGTTTTCCATTGTTGGTAAATTGCTAGAAAGATGAACCAATGAAGCAGTTCAATATTTTGACAGTACGCCAATAAGCTTTTTCGCAACCAAGGAAGAAGAAAGAGGCCAAGGAATACAAGAGATAAAGGAAAATGTTTTATCATCAAAATTATAGATTCAGGAACCTCCAAGTTCATCGATTGAAGGTTTGACCAACATCCTTTTCACCAAGAGAAGACAAAGGCTAGGGTGGATGAGACGAGGCTTCAAAAGTTTTTAATTTTACCAAGTTGTTGATAAGGCAAAATTGGCTATGGCGAGAGAGATATCGACAAAGTGGAAATAGGAGGAACTAGTGAACTAGATCAAAATTGTGGTGGTTCGCTGATAGGCCTTTTCATAGACAAGGTGATAAAGAGGCCAAAAGGGAGATGAAATAGAACATTCAAAAAAAGTCTTTTTGGCTGACAAAGCAGAAATGGGGCATTCCTCTTGGTGCAAATAATGTAGGTTTTGCTGTTAAAGGCCTTGGGTTTTGAAATGGTGAGTTTTTCCAATAAAGGCAAAATGACTGGAGTTTAGAAAAATGGAAATTTGCTGACAATGCAAATGAAAGGGCAAAGTAGCTGGATTTCGGCAAAAGTGACTTTTACTGATAAAGGCAAAAATAGATGCAAAGGCCTCTAGGTTCAGGAATGTGTGAAATTACCGATAATGGCAATAAAAGGGATGAGTTTGGAAAATTAAAGATTTACCGACAAAGGGTGAAAATAGCTAGTTCGTGAAGATGGATATTTTCTGACATGTCAGATAAAGGAGGTTGAGCTGCAAGAGTTCATGAAATCAGTATTTTGTTGATAAGGTAGAATAGTGCCTAGGATGATGTAGGGAAAAACAGGAAGGAAAATGACAAAGGCACAGAGGTTCTTGAAGATGAAAATTTGCCGACTAAGGGCAAAATAGAGATCAGAAGTAGAAAATTAAAATAAAGACCAAATGTTTTTTAAAGAAAATAATAAATGTAATAGTTTGAAATATTTTAAACATGGTTTAAAATATTTTAGAATAGTGTAAAGAGATTTACATGGGCATTTCGATGGATCATATTTGGAGTACCTATCTACCTGAAAACAAACCATGATTAGAGACAAATATTTCTATAGGTACTTTCATTCCTGAAGGATGCCAAGGCATGTTAAAGGTCCTCATTCTGACTTTCTCAGGGTTACAGGGCGTGGGTTTTCTTCCCAGCATGTAAATCTTCTGACAGGGGAGTGGGCCTGAATTTAATGCAGCATGGGTTTTGCTTGTTGACTGAGTTTCAATGTCTAGGGCTATACAGAATTGTATTGCTATATATACATGTTTTTTAGATGTTTTGAGGGTTGGTCTCTGAGCCAATTGTTTGGTTTGTAGTGCCTTAGGTTAGTTTCAGGGAATCAAATCAAGCCAGTCTGGATAGTAAATAGAGAAATGTGTTTTGATGTAGCGCAGGAATGTATTGTAAAGCATGTTTTATGCATTGGTATGTCTCCATGGCCATTTGTAAAGATTCAGGGGAATGTATTATCGCAGTTGTATGTTTTCCTTCACCACATTTACTGGTACGATTGTAATAGAGATTTGGTAATGTGTGAAAACATTTAAATTAATACAAGCTTTGTTTTGAGTCATCTCTTTGTTGTAAATGGGTCTTTATATTTTGATTATGGATCATTAAGAATGTCCAATATGTGAAATATAATATGAGAAATGTATGTGAATACATTATAGTATTTTGCTGATGTTGGTTCAAATCTTTTCTTCCCTCTTTATTACTTATGAATCAGTTGCCCAATAGAGTAGGCACTAGTCCATATTAGAGAGGGATCAAACATCCTTTTAAATTAAACAAATCTTTCATCTATGGTTGAGGGTAAAAACCATCTTTCCTATGCATGTACATTCACACAATTGAATTAGATTTATGAGAGGCATGTGCAATCAATTTGTCTTGATCTAGTGACATCTTTGGGGTCAAGTGTACATTGGGTATGGTTGTGTATGTTTGTTTGTATTTCATTCCATGCCTTTAGGAATATCCCTCCTAGGTCTAGCTAATCTTGAAGAACAAAGGAGTTTACCCACTCCTATAGTTGTCTAAAATTCCCCTTTACTTGTTGATAAATGTCTTCTTTCCACCTTGATGTCAATCCTTGCCATGGGTGTTTTAGGAATGTTTTAGAGTTCTGGATTATAGTTATTTTGGGAACCAACATGTCTAAATTCCTAGATAGGAGGAGAAGTGGATGTACATGTCCCTTCTACTATGGGCTATGTTTTGGAGAAGGCAATCAAGCAAGAGAAAAAAAATAAAGTCAATTTCTACATACCGCAAGAAGAATCACAAGAGGTTTAATAAGACACCAACTTGTCAGCTTATCAGGAAAAGGAATGGCAAGCCAAATGTGTCCAAGAAAAGTTACAAGGGTTCTAGAAATAGATGGAGTGGACCCAGGAATGAGAAGAAGAATAATGGCAATGTTCTAAGGAATGATAATAATTCAAGTAAACCTATTGAGAGAGAGGACCTCTTGGAGGATGTTCCACTTGTGGTAGAGATCACTCTATGAACCAATGCATAACTAAGAACCAAGGAGTTCCATAGCATGGGAATGCTTTACCCACTCAAGAAGCAGCTTTTCAATAAAGGATCCATGTAGCTTTGGAGAATTTATAGGTGAAGTACTAGATTACTCCCATTAAGACAATAGGTACTTTGTTTGGAGTTACTATTTCTATTTTGATTGATACTCATAGAGCAACTGAAAGTTTTGTTTCTCCAAAAGTATTAAGTAAATTTTCTAGAAGAACTGGATTTATGCTAAACCCTAGTCAGTAGAATATGCTAACCAGACTAGAGCTCAGGTGGAGCAATGTCTATTTGAAGCTAAGATTCATGTCCCTAGTTTTTTGACTGAGGTGAATTTGTTTGTAACTCTCCTAGGTTCCTATGATTTTATCTTAGGAATAAATTGGCTATGGAGGCATAGATCCAATGTTGACTATTTTGCAAAAATAGTGGAGTGTCTAGACAATGAAGGAAACAAGGTCTTTCTACAAGGCACTTAGAGAGAAGTTGAGATTAGATCAATTTCTACTAAGCAGTTGAAGAGAGAACTGGGTGAAATGGTTGTAAACATTTTTTAGTTAAAATGGAGCAAGTAGAAGAAGATCCTAGTAAGAAAAGAGTATCTTTGGAGAACCATCCTTTTCTTAGAGATTTTTAGGATGTTTTCCAAGGATGAACTTCCAGGGTTATGTCCTAAGAGAGCTTTTGATTTCTCAATTGACATAATACTGGGATTGAATCCAATTTGAAAATCTTTGTATCGTATGACTACTATAGAGTTGATGGAATTGAAAGTCCATCTTCAGGAGCTGTTGGCTAAAGAATTGATTAGACCCAATGTTTCACCTTGGGGAGGCCCAGTGATCTTTGTTAGAAAGAAGGATGGAACCTTGCATCTATGGATAGACTATCAAATGCTCAACAAGGCAACGATAAAAAACAAGTATCCTCTACTGCATATTGATGATTTTTTTTATCAGATGCATGGAACAACAGTGTTCTCTAAGATTAATTTGTGATCTGGATACTATCAACTAATAATAAAGGATGAGGACATTCCTAAGTCAACTTTTAGAACCAAATATGGGCATTATGAGTTCATGGTTTTACCTTTTGGACTTACGAATGCTCCTGTTGTGTTCATGAATTTGATGAATAGTATTTTCTAGGATTGGTTTGATAATTTTTTTCTAATGTTTCGAGATGACATTCTTGTTTACTCTAAGCATGAATAAGAGCACTTGCAACATCTTTAGATAGTTTTGCAGTGGCTGAGAGAGCATAAGTTGTTTGGGAAGCTTTCCAAGTATACTTTCTTTCATAAAGAGATACACTACATAGGGCATATTATTTCAGCTAAAGGAATATGTATAGACCTTGCAGAGATAAAAGCTATACTTGAATGGCCTGTGCCAAAGAATGTACATGAAGTGCATAACTTCATGGGGTTAGAAAGATATTATAGGAAGTTCATTTTGAACTTTTCTAAGATTATAAGCCCAATCACTTTGCTTCAAAGAAAAGGAAAGTGTTTTGACTAAACAACAAAATGTTTGAAAGCATTTGACCAGTTGAAAGAAATATTGACAACAACCCAAATATTGTAGGTTCCAGTTCTAGAAAGTCAATTTGTTGTCATAGCTGATGCCTTAGGAGAAGGTTTGGGAGGAGTGCTTATGCATAATGGGAAAGTGGTAGCCTATGAATCCAGGAAGCTAAGATCATATGATTAGAATTATGCTCCTCATCTTTTAGATTTAGCAGTAGTTGTGCATGCTTTGCAAGTGTGGTGACACTACTTGTTAGGAAAGCCTTTTGAGTTGAAGTCAGATCATCATGGTCTTAAGTACATATTTCCCAACCCCATTTGAATGCTCGATAAACAAGATAGTTGGAATTTATATTTGACTATGATTTTGAGATAAATTATATCAAGGACAAAGAGAATTGAGTAGAAGATGCTTTGAGTTGTCATAGACATATCACATCGATTGTCTCTATCTACTCCAATTTCAAGGAGTTGGTATTGCAAAATTCTGCAAATGATGAATTTTATGAGAAAGTTAAGCAGTCTCTCTCTGTAAATCCTCAAGATTCTAGGTATGATGGGTTCTATTTTAAACCAAATAGACTTCTTTGAAATAGAGGAAGAATATATGTTCCATATTTGGTAGAATTACGAAACCTCATATGGAAGGAAGTTCATTCCACACCATATTCAAGTCATCCAAGAGTAACTAAACTCCTAGTCAATGTGAAACCTCTTTATTTGTGGAAAGGAATGAAGAATGGTGCAAAAAAATTTGTAGTCAGTTGCCTAGAATTCCAGAGAGTCAATGCTAAGCATCAACATCCAGTAGGACTTTTGTATCCACATGCTATCATGAGTGGAAGTGGTTGGTTATTAGCATGGATTTTGTGCAAGGTCTTCCAATGTCTCGAAATAGACATGATACTATTTTAGTCATGGTAGATCAACTCACCAAGTTAGCCCACTTTATACCTAGAAATTTAATAGATGGAGCACCAGTCAGCCTGTAAGTTTGTGCAAGAAGTGTTCAGATTGCATGGAGTTCCTAAGAAGATTATCTCAGATAGAGATGTGTACATGATGTCAAGATTTTGGCAAACTTTGTTTTCAGCACTAGGGACTCATCTTAACATAAGTTTGGCTAATCATCCTGAGACAGATGGTCAAATAGAAATGGTAAATAAAGTGCTTGAAGACTTGTTGCGAATGTATTGTCTAGATCAGCAATACAAGTGGGAAGAATATCTACCACTTGTGCAGTTTTCTTATAATAACTCCTACAATTTAGCTATTAAGATGTCTCCATTTGAAGCATTGTATGGAAGAAGGTGTCGAACTCCTATAAGCTAGGATAAGATGGAAGATAGGATTAACATTGGTCCAGAGATGTTAGCAGAAATGGAAGAACAAATTAAGCTAATCATAAAAAGATTAGTGGTAGAAAATGATATACATAAAAGTTACGCTAATTCCAAATGTACACCAAGACAATTCTTAGTTGGAGAAAAAGTTCTTTTGACGGTCAAACCTTAGAAAAGTTCCATAAAATTTGGAAAGTGTTCCAAACTAGCTCCTAGATATGTAGAACCATTCAAAATTCTCAAAGTGATCAATCTAGTTGCCTCCATAATCGCTCATCCACCATCTCTTTCTAGGATGCAATGTTTTTCATGTTTCATATTTGAAAAAGTATATAGCAGGTGATAATTATATTCTTGATTGGAATTCTTTACAGGTACATGACCTAGGAGTGGTCATGATCGAGCCTCTCAAAGTGCTTGAAGTTTACATGCTTCACTTGCATAATAGAGAGGTTACTCAGCACAAGGTCCAGTGGGACCAATATGTAGAGGATAATACTACTTGGGAAGATGATCATGAATTTCAAAAGATATTTCCTCATTTTTTATTCTCTTTAAGGTTGAACAAAAAGTTTATTCTTCTATTATTTTTGGATACACTGGATCATCGAGGATGATGAATCTTATGTGGGAGATATGTTACATCCGTAAATTTTGACTATTTTTTACTTTTCACTTGGATGCAATTAGTAGTTAATTTTGCATGATTTAATGACTTGTCATTATGTGCAAATGTCATGATAAATCAATGATCTCATGAGATGAGTATATATTCATAGAATTTAGACATGTGATTATATGTTATCATGATTATTATTATTCATTATGTATATGAGTAACTAATGGTACACTAATCCCAATTTGGTGATTACAAGTTGTATACAAGAAATAGGTTTTCCACCCTCCAAGAAATAGAGGGAGAGCATCATCGGAGAGATGTGAATAGACCTATGAAAATAACAAGTTGTTGCCATCTAAGTCTAGAGTTGCTTAGTTAGTGAACTTTGACAGGTTTGGTAAGTTGTTTTTGACTTTATGGTCTTGATTAGTTTCTGATTTGACAATAGATGAATTGACATCAATTCCTTAAGCATAGATTTTGTTGTAAACCAAGAAGGGACCATTTGACCATTGATATAATCTAGTCGATAGTTGACATGTTCCTAATATAATTTATATTCAAGAGAGTATTTATATGCTAAGAGGTGAAGTACCTTTTTTTTGGCAATTTCCAATTGAAATTTTCCTATATTATATCCTATCAGGTTATCTAAGTTTATCTATTTTAATAAGTATGTGAGATAGAGAGGGGGAGAATACCTCAAGCCCATTCTTGAATTTCATCAAGTGTTTGATAAACAATGTAAGGTATACGTTGTGTGTGTTTTCTTTATGACATTATAGATATGTTATGTTTGATATTTAATGAGACCTTTCGTATTTGGTCGATGAACTCTGAATGAAAAGAGGTATTTACTTGTGATACATTGTCCTTTGACCCTATTTTCCTTCAAATTATATTGAGAGTGGAGAATATTTTGACCAAACTGTTGGTGCTCTTTAATGACCATTACCTTTTTTGCTAAGCATGTCACTGTGGGAGTAAAGACTGACATTAATATTATGTAGTGGGTTGTGATTAAGAGCACTACTCTATTCAGTATCATGTAGGAGTTCTCTAGGAGATACACATAGAATTAAACTGAGAGATGATATAGGCAAGCAATTGTGTTTGAGTTACATTGAGGAAAAAGGATGAAAAAGAATTACTAAGGAGCAAGGAGAACCTTGTTTACAGGATGAGATCAAGGGTTCTCTTCTTTTTAATAATTTATGCTTTTATGATTTAAAGAGTTCATGATTGAGCATCAACCTATAGTTTTACTTATTATTGTGTTATTATAATCGATAACATAGCGTATATCTCAATGTGTTATGATAATTGACAACTTATATATATATATCACAGTGTTGTGAGTATTCGATATCATTGTATTTACATATGTTATTAATGTGAGATGAGTATTAATGGTATATATCTTTTTATTATATTACGTAATTTGAAAGATTTTTATTGTTATAGCTATAATCAACGAAGTCGACATGTTATGTTGTTAAAACTATATTAAGTGAAGTCGACTATATATATATTGTTAGAGTCACACAAGGACTCATAGGAGCCAGGATCATCTACAGGAAAACTTCTACAAGAGAGAGCTACAAGAGGATAATGCATAAGCCAAATGCATTTGAATATCTGTTTCACATTTACAATACTGGAGTTACATATAAATAAGCAACCACTTGCTAAAGTGGGAGAGAGACAAAAATGGTAGATGCTGATACATGCCATAAATGTCTCAAGCACTAAAAAGAAAGACAACTAACCTTCCTAAAAGATAGCCACTTGCCAAATAGGGACAAAGTGGGAAAGGAAAGCTTAGGTCACTCACCATAAATCTCTCCAGTATGAGAAAGGAAACATTATCCTAAAAATAATCTTCCTAATTAACTTATGTAAAAGTGAAATATGATTTTTCACCAACACCCCCCATAAGTACAACTTAGGGAGATTACACAAGATAAAAAGAAAGAAAGAAAGATGGGTCACAAAAACAAAGCCATGTTAGGTACCGATGAACAACAAGAATCTCTCATAAGGTGGAGAAAGGGAGAAAAATGCAGTGGGAGAAAAATCCTCTCCAAAAGAGAGAAAAAAGAAAAAAGAAAGTACAAGAACATGTGATGGAAGAAGGACACTAAGATTCCCCATGGAATGAATCCATCACAAGAGTACAATCATGAGTGCCCCCCATAAGAGAGAGTGAATAGAGAATATGAATTCCCTCCAAGAAGAAGCTCCAGAACCAATCAAGAGCCTTTGAAGATAGAATCCAATCCACTGCCTACAAAACAACATTTCTCCCTTTCAGAAGAAACAAATCCACTGGTGAATGTAGAAGCCATTCCCACATCTTGGATGAATAGGGAATCCATATCAAAATGTGTGCCTCTAAATGCAACTCAAGTGACCTCATATTGGGAAAATATGTCTTCTCCAAAATAGAAATTGTCTGCCCAATTAGAGAAGAAGAACCAAGAGAGGATATAATCTAAACTACATCTAAAAACATAGAAGATGAAGATGGTGATGCAAAGCCACCTAAGATAGCATCAAACAAGAGAGATAAACCCTCAAATGTGTCCTCCAAATCAGTAATGTGAGAGTCCACAAACAAGGATGATATGTCTGCAAGGTAAAAGTCCCACTAAGGTGGATCTGAAAGACTTATATTGACTTGTTGCATTTAATTACTAGAAGCCAATGATGACGCAACACTAAATTATGAAGTAGAAACAAGTGATGAAGAAGAGGTGATCTCAATAGGAGGAGAAGAGGGAGCAAGAGAGGTCTCTGTCTCTGAACATTCAAGACATGCCATATACTCAAGCTCCTCTAAAGTATCATCATCATAAGGTATATTATCCACATCATCAAGTGGAATGAGGCAATCTGTTGTAGGATCATTTGGAAATGGTGAGACATAGGGTCTCCATAGAACTCCCAAATTTTTGTCCAAAGTGTGTGTGGGCTCTCATAGATGGGAAGATCACACGCAATGTCATAATCAATAGTGGTGTAAATTAAACCTACAACATGATCTCAATTGCTACCCCAAATAGATTTCTTCATAGGTCTCTCTAGTTCAGGTATGAGCCTATAAAGATGAGGCAAAAGATGCAACCACCTAAGATGTGTCAGGATGCGTCTTTGCCAGGACTCATAATTGTCCTTAGTCAGATTAACCATAGAAGGATGAGTGGAAAAAACCATGATACTTCCTCAAAATGATAGAGATCAAAACATGTAAATAGATTTATGCTAATAAATGAAGCCTATCAAAGCAAACAAAACCTTTCTAGGAGGCAGTATGTCCAGGATATCCAACATAAGCTATAAAATCAACAAATTGAATAAAAGATACTTGGGGCTGAATCTAAAAACGTTACATATATGGCTATGTAGAGCTCTCTAATACATTTCCAATGCCTCTTCATTTTTTAAAAACAAAGATTCTGGGCACAAGAATGGAGCTCAGAAGCCAAAAAAGATGCCCTGAATTCAAACAGAAAAAACAAGTGTCAAACATTAAAATTAGAAAAAAACTGATCATACCATTAGAAAGTGTATAGAACCAGCTTTCTGACAATATTTTGTTTGTGAAAAACTAACTCCATTTGCCCAATTTATGACAATTTTCGTGAAACTACTCCATTAGGGCATGAGAGAAGGGCAAAATGGGGGATTGCTTTTAACCATTGGATAAAAGGTTGAACCATGTGGGAGCACCCTTTGGACCGCTGGATAAAATGACAAGGAAGCACCCTTCGGACCACTGGATAAAATGATGCACCCTACGGAAGCACCCTTCAGACCGTTGGATAAAAGGATGCACCCTTCTAAAGCACCCTTTGAACTATTGGATAAAAGGATGCACCCTATGGAAGTACCCTTTGGACCATTGGATAAAAGGATGCGGAAGAACCTTTCAGATGGCTGGATAAAATGATGCACCCTACGGAAGTATCCTTTGGACCACTGGATAAAAGGATGCAGAAGCATCCTTCCGACCACTAGATAAAATGATGCACCCTACGAAAGCACCTTTGGATAGTTGGATAAAAGGATGTGCCCACAAAAAAATCACAGTGAATTTTTGGTCTTTGATTCCAGCGATTTGATAGGCATTTCTAGGGTTTTTGACCCTTTTGAACATAACCGTGAGGTTTATTTTTCTCTAAGATGCATAGAATATCTGCTTATGGATAAAACCCTCTCCAATTTGAGAAAAAACTAACAGAACCTAGCTCTGATACCATGTTAGAGTCACACAAGGACTCATAGGAGCTAGGATCATTTGTTGGAAAACTTCTACAAGAGAGAGCTACAAGAGGATAATGCATAAGCCAAATGCATTCAAATATGTGTTTCACATTTACAATACTAGAGTTACATATAAATAAGCAACCACTTGCTAAAGTGGGAGAGAGACAATAATGGTAGATACTGATACATACCATAAATGTCTCAAGCACTAAAAAGAAAGACAACTAACCTTCCTAAAAGATAGCCACTTGCCAAATAGGGACAAAGTGGGAAAGGAAAGCTTAGGTCACTCACCATAAATCTCTCCAGTATGAGAAAGGAAACATTATCCTAAAAAGAATCTCCCTAATTAACTTATGTAAAAGTGAAATATGATTTTTCACTGACATATATATCACAGTGTTGTGAGTATTCGATATCATTGTATTAACATTAATACAATGATATCGAATACTCACAACACTGTGATCTATATATATATATAGATCACAGTGTTGTGAGTAATCGATATCATTGTATTTACATATATTATTAATATGAGATGAGTATTCATGGTATATATCTTTTATTATATTACGTAAGCTGAAATATTTTTATTGTTATAACTATAATCAGTGAAGTCAGCATGTTATGTTGTTAAAACTATATTAAGTGAAGTTGACTATATATATATCACAGTGTTATGAGTATTTGATATCATTGTATTTACATATATTATTAATGTGAGATGAGTATTCATGGTATATATATTTTATTATATTTCGTAAGCTGAAAGATTTTTATTGTTATAACTATAATTAGCAAAGTTGGTAGGTTATGTTGTTAAAACTGTATTTAGTGAAGTCGACTATATATTTTTCATTATGTTTTAGAAAAATGAAGAGCTAAACTAGCTCTAAGAGTCAAGAGCCAAGAGCTCTTTGGACATCTATAACTGTGAAAATGATAGTTTGTTTTGTCTCTATGATCTAAATAGAAACAAAGTCTATTTACCTCTGCATAAGTATAAATGATAGTTTGTCTTACTTAATGAGAAGTCGATGGCTTAAATACCTTTGTGGAGTCATGTGTAGTTTGTATACCCTCTGATCTTTGTGAAAGCTATAGATTTTATCTTCTATTGTTCTATAGAATGTTTAGGTCTAATGGCCACTTACTCTAATCCTTTTTAAATGAAAACTAGATCATCTCAAACTCTGTGTGTCATCTTTATTATATAAGTATAACACTATGTAGGTTGACTGATTAGATTGTTGAATTAATTTTGAATAGGCCAAAAGGTAGATGTTCATGTTAGGTTTTTAACCTAATACTATTAGTCAATTTTTTTTGGTTTAAATAGTCTGTATGAATAATATTTTGTTTTATGTGGAGGTTGATGTACATTTGTTATGACTAATCTTGTAGACTAAGACTATGAAGAGATCAGTTAATGTCTATGCTCAAATATCCAAGTGATTTTTTGCCTATAGATATCTTGCACTCATAAGAGTGAAGGTGTAATGCCCCATCATGCAACCCTAGAGACGTAGGTTTAACTATGCAATAAAATGTAGAAATTTTGTTTTAACTAGAAAAAGTAATGATCACCAGATATAATATCAACTAGTTATAACAAATTAACTATCTAACAAACTAGCATCTCTAAGGAAACACAACTGTATTAAGGAAATTAAACATAGATCAATAACATAAGTCATCTTTGTTGATAATTGAGAAGGGGGGTGAATCAGTTATCTTAACTAATTTAACTTTCTGTTCTTCTTTAATAACTAGTGCAACATCAAAACAAATAAGCATGCATAACCATGAAAGTAGAAACAAAATCAATATGCATAACACAATGATTTTGATGTGGAAAACCCTATTAAGGGAAAAAACCACGGGGTGACTAACCCAAGATTGTATCCTCTGTTAGAAGAATAGAAGGAACAAAATGGCACATGCCAATTAGGGCTCACTGCCCGAGCACACTGCTCACAAGAGGCTCACTGCCTACAATAGTTTATAGAAAGAAACCAAGTACTTGAACTGATGAGAAGCATCCACATATGCTGAGGTTCAATTCTAGTTAGGCTCAAAATACTGATCTACTACACTTCATTCTTCCTCTGCTTTAGTGCTGTTGTTCTATCACATACCAGACCTGTGTTACTACTTCCACACTACTCTCTACTTTTCTTCACACAACATAACACACCACACACACCTTCTCATCGAAATACATCTGGTATATATATCCGCACCAAGGATTTCAACATATTTCTAGTCGGCATCTGGAATACTCAACATTTTCCCAAACTCTGGTCTATCGGCTGAATCCTTACTTATTAAGTGATGTGTATCAAAGAGATGCTTATAGAAGTCATCAATCATGTTAGCCAGCCATGAATGATCCCTCAAGAAACTTGATCATCATCAATAACTCATCCAAAAAAAGGTCTGATGCTTTGTCAGTCAGTTCTTCCTTAGTCTACTCTGCCAAACAGGAACCCAACACTTAGGTGCTCATATATTTTCACTCTTTCATCACCAGAGGCTCAATCTCTAGAATTTATCAATCATGATACTCCTCTTGACTTCCCCAAGTCCGCACTTTGCTGAGATACTTCATCTGAGAGATCCAGACCTGAATGTCAGACCTTGCCGCATGCTCTGTTCTTGCTTACCGGACCACAACACTCTTCAATCTGACTTCTGGTCTAGACATACCATGTCCTGCGGACGTGTGGAATGAACTTTGTTGCCATCAATGACAACACTCATGAAGCCACACAGTGTCTCTTGCCAATAATCTCCCCCTTTGGCATTGATGGCAACACTTAGTGAAAAATGACTAAGTATCACACTACACTCCCCCTTGGCTGATGCTCTGTTCTAATGTACATTTTTCCAGAGCTCCCCCTTAGCTAGATTCCACATTTGTCACTGTTCCTCACTCCCCCTTTGACATCAATGGCAAAGGGTGGAATCCGCACACCAAAATTTATAAAAATCAACCTATACTTAGCTGCATAAGTATATATATAAGTTATATTTACATATACTGAAGGATATTTGCAAAGGTGGTCTTCAACTGTACCACTTCTATCGCCCAACTCTTCTTCATCCTGTCCAAAATTGAGATGTGACCACTCAATAGGAATGCAAAAACTTCTGTCCTCTTTAGATCTGTCGGATCACTGGTCTGGGCTGTGGTCTGAGCATTAGTTAGGGCCTCATGCATGGCCTCTAATTTAGGGATAATTATCCCTCTAAGTTCATCCATCCTACTTATTATATTCTTCCTTTCCTTTTCAAGTTTCTTTAGTTCATTTAGAATGGCAATAGTCTAACATTCTTGGTTTATTATGGATGTGGTGAGAGGATCAAAATTTTGAGATAAACTTGACAGTTTACCCTCTTGTTCTTTCACTTTCTTCTCAATACCCTTTGTCACTTTAGACCAGGATAAACAAAATTTATATATTTCTCCGCCATCTTTAAGAGCATTTTCTAAGCTCTTTATCCTAATATCCATATTTCTCCTATCATTTGTTATTAGACCCTGCACCTCAGAGAGTCTCTTTCCCAAAAATTCTTTCTGGACTTTATCTTCTGCTGACTTCTCCAAAGAATCAAAATGTGTGCTAATAGAATTAACAAGAGATTTTAAGTTACCGAATGAAGAGGCCAAAAGATACTTCTGGAAGGATGGCATGATCTTCTCCAATGCACCAGATGCAATCTCTATTAGCTCATAGTATTCCATGTGAGACTTCAGAAGTTTTTCTTTTGCCTTTGCTTGGGAAAAGGATGCTATCTTCATTGTTTGAACCGGGGAGAGGGAATCAAAATTGAATGGTCCTTAAAGCAGTTTCGGTTAATCAATCTCCATCATTTCTTTGGTCAAGAAATCTTTAACTATTTTTGCAGTGTCTTTTGCTAGAGATAAAGTCTTCTTTCCTTCAATAGCTTCAGAACTATCTCCTGGGGTCTTCTCTATTTAATCTTCTTCTCTTCCTTTTTCTTCTTCTTCTTGACTGATTTTCTCCTCTATTCTTTCTTCTCCTTTAGATCTGGAGTCTGTTGGGGAATCCAAAAGAGAGATGTTTACTTCTTCATGGACTTCCTCTTCCGGAGTAGAGGAATCCAGGCCCTTAGTTTTCTCCTCACTTATCTCCTTTGATTCTTCTACAGTTTTCTCTGTAGGATCTTCATTACCTAAGTCCTCTATAACAGGAATATTGAATCTTTTGTATGCATTTCAAAGGATGTCTTCAGTTTCTTTTTCCACCTGATCAGTCTCTTCGAGCATAAGCTTTTTCATTCTGGCTTTGCTTTAGAACTCATCCTTACAATCCTTGAAGATAATGTTCATTTGTTTAGGGGTAATGGACGAATAGAGTTGGATAACAATCTGCTCCTAGATTTCTAGGTCTTTTGCTTTGGCATTGTTCTTTCTCATTTCAAGTTCCTTCTCTAAGCTTTTGGGAATCAAAGATATAATTTCAATGAATGCTTTGTTATAGATGTTTAGATACCTAACTGTGGCATCTTGCAAGATCTTCTAAACAGCTTCACTATATTCATCATCAAAATTCAACCATTGGTTGCAGGTTCCCATCCATAGTAATTGATTTGATGAAATCATCAATGCAGAGAGTAGGCCTTTCAACAAATTCTTCTTCCTCTTCTTCCTTGTTATGACCGGTAGAGGGTTCACTAGATGTTTTCTTCTTCTTTTTCATTTTCTTGATCTCCTCATCAGATTCTATCTCTTCATCATCCTTCTGGCTGGTGTAAGACCTTGTGGTCTTTGTCTTAGTTCTCTTCTCTCCCTTTGTGGATGTCCTGGCTTCTAGTTTTGAAGCTTTTTGACTCTTAGAAGTGGTTGGTGCAGAGTTTTTGGAGGATCTGGTCTGGGAGGGGGCTTGTACCGGAGTACTTTCCTTTTCTATTTCTTGCTTTTCTTTCTCTGCCCTTTCTGTCTTCTCTTTGTTGGCATCAACTGCCTCCTTTGAAATTCCACATCTCTTGGCAAATTCTTCTACTTTCCTTCTCACTTTTCTCTTGATCTCAGGCTGTCTCAGTTCAACATGAACTTTTACACTCAACTCTTGGAAGGTTCCAAACCTTTCTACCTTAGGGTCCTTAGGCTGACTTAGTAGGTGTTGGATATGCAGTTCCAAAATTTTCTCATCCAACTCATACCCCATTGGTATAATCCAGACTATCCTTGGCTCCACTACCTCCATTAGGCATTGATCAGTGTCTACCATGAAGCACATTGTATCCTTGTATTTTTCAACTAGAGATTTGGGAATTCTTTCTCTAACCTGCATCATGCCTTGGAAGTTTTTGATGTAGCCCCAGAGTGCAATGCTTTGTGCCTTGGTATTACCAAGCCCATACATGTAATCTCTGATTTGTATGGCAACTAGTCTGTCATTTTGCCATACCCAACCACTGGATCTGGGGAGCTCATTCATAAAGTAAAAGAATAAACATAATATCAGGCCACCATATTTGAATGACTTCTTCTTGTCCTTCTTGATCTTTTGTAAGTTTTCCAACAATTGGCTCAGAAGAAGCTCGCAAAGATCATAGTAAGCATTTTTCCTTAGCATTTCATATACATTATATACAGTAGTTCTGAATACAGAATTCTCCCTGTTGGAGTGATATATCTTATAGCCAATTATCATAGATGCAAACTTGATATTTGGATCAGTGATATCTTCTATTGTCATTGCCCTCTTGTCAAATTTTGATCTGGTAGCCTCACTGACAGTTTGGTTTTTGACTAATTTGAGAGTAGGCAACCCACCAGATGAGTGCAATCTAGTTACTGCCCTAATGGCATCTTTTGTGATCTTAAATGGCCTCATCAACCACATGAAGTTGTCATGCATTCTGTTCAAAACATACCAGACCCATTCATCTTCTACAAAACAGGGGAAATGGATGCACTGTCCAAAATGCTTATCTCAAATGGCCTTGTATTGAGGTTTAAGTTCAAGTGATTCATCTATCAGTTCCTTGTGATAGATGTCCATCAGCTTGGATTCCCCAAATTCTTCAATGTTTACATGTATGTAAACCCTAATATCTTCTACATGCAGAACCCCATGCAGAATGCTAGAGAATGTGCCTAGGGGATCAACTTCTAGAGATTTATAAGGATGTTTCTTGAACTTAGGGCATGGCCTATCAGTGATCTTAACAACATTTGGAGTAGCCATCTTTCAAAAGATTCAGAGAGATATTCAAGAGCAGAAAATACCTTTTTATGCTTCTAGGGTTCATGATAAGAGCCAAAAAGATTGCTAGTTGAATCAAATTCTGTTGTTGATCCTTGAGAGAGTTGAAGCAATGTTGTTGCAAAGCTCTTTCTTCCTTCTTCTCAAATGCAAATGTGCAAATGACGAACAAAAGAACCCTTTTTTCTATGCAAACCCTAATTCCATATTGCAATAAATGCACAACTTAAGTCATTTCAGTTGCCTTGTTCTCCTTGTTCTGAGAGAGATCTTTTCAGATCACTAAGATGCACCTAGAATGATAACTTACAATGTATCTCCCTTTCTCCAATCATTCCATCAAACCACAGATCCAAATATTTGAATTATACCAGATCTAACTGTGAAAGTCCTGCTTTTGTCGGATGACTATCAAACTGGATTAATCTTAGATGATTAACCTTTTCAAACTCCTTGCGGATCTTTCATATCTTTACCAAAGGTTATTTAGATGTTTCTCTGAGAACCCTTTTAATCTGCCACTTTCCATGTGCCAATTTCAGGCATTAATTGACTAGCTGGGGGAAATTGTTTTCTTTTGTAACTTCCCCTGAGCTAGAGCTCATCTATTTAGTTTCCAGAAGGAATATCAGCACCAAATTCTAGTGTGGATCCATCCCCAACATTTTTTGTACTTCTCTTCACCCAAATCTTGTTCATCTCCCTTTGAATTTCATCCGCATTCACTTTTCTTTTTCCTTTGTCTTGGTTTTGATTATGATGCACCGAACCCCTTTTGTCTTGATTCTTACTCTTGCAGAATTTGGCAATATGACCGGATCTATTGCAATTGTAGCAAACAACATTTCTTTGCATATTTGACTGGTATCCTCTTGATCTACATTGATTAGCCATATGTCCCATTCTATTGCATGCAAAGCATCTACCATTGAATAAATTATTTATTTGCATATTTCTACATTCATGAGATTTGTGACCATACCTTTTGTAGTTAAAACACTGTCGAGAGAAGGATGAATTAGTCTGAGTAATTCTTCTTCTGCACTGATTTGCTTTATGACTAAAGTTATTGCAATTGTGGCAGTATCCATTGAAGGATGGATATCTTTGAGCATTTGGTTGCCTTATCGGAGGTCTTCTAGGCCTATTCCTTGGATTTCCTAATCTAGAGTTCTTCTGACCGGATCCAGAGCTTTCACCTTTCTCATACCCCAAGCCATGCTTGTCATCTACCCTCTTTTGACTTTCAAGAAGAACTTCAAGTTGAGCAAAGCTTATCTTGAATTTCTCTTTGTATTCATTTGCTATTTGAAGATCCCTTTTAAGAGTGTCTATCTGATTCTCAAGTTGTTCTTCATTATCTCTAGCTTCTTCCAGATCAGATTCCAAATGCCTAATTATTCTATCCATTTTGTGGCAGTCTTCTGACTTCTCTTTGAGAGATTGTTTTAGATTATCTTTAGTTTTTCTCTTCTCTTCAATTTCTTGGGTGAATTTCATAACCCCTGATTCCATTTCATGTCTTACCATAATGACCTCTTTTGATAGCTTCTCACATAACTTGTTCTTCTCATTCAAATCTTCATTAGTATCATTGGCTTCACTTTGACTTGCTAATTGCTGAAGTAGTTCCTTTCTCTTTTTCATAGAGGTACTCAGTTTCTCCTTTAGTTCATTTATGAAATCATCAGCTTGTTTGAGTCTTTTCCTTAAGTTATTGACTTCAGAGTGAGATTACTCAAGATCATCTAAGGTAGACTGAAGTTATTCCCTCATACCATACATATCCATTGGAATTCCTAGATCTTCCTCAAGTTGTTAGGCTCTATTTGGAGGAACATAGCTCTAATACCAATTGTTGATAACAGAGACGGGGGTCAATCAGTTATCTTAATTAATTTAACTTTATGTTCTTCTTTAATAACTAGTGCTGCATCAAAACAAATAAGCATGCATAACCATGAAAGTAGAAACAAAATCAATACACATAACACAATGATTTTGACGTGGAAAACCCTGTTAAGGGAAAAAACCATGAGGTGACTAACCCAAGATTGTATTCTCTGTTAGAAGAATAGAAGGAACAAAATGGCACATGCCAATTAGGGCTCAATGCCCAAGCACACTGCTCACAAGAGGCTCATTGTCTACAATAGTTTATAGAAAGAAACTAAGTACTTGAACTGATGAGAAGCATCCACATATGCTGAGGTTCAGTTCTAGTTAGGCTCAAAATACTGATCTACTGCACTTCATTCTTCCTCTGCTTTAGTGCTGCTGTTCTGTCACATACCAGACCTGTATTACTACTTCCACATTGCTCTCTACTTTTCGTCGCACAACACAACACACCACACACACCTTCTCATTGAAATGCATTTGGTATATTTATCCACACCAAGGATTTCAAAATCTTTCTAGTCGGCATCTGGAATACTCAACATTTTCCTAAACTCTGGTATGTTGGCTGAATCCTTGCTTATTAAGTGATGCGTATTAAAGAGATGCTTATAGAAGTCATCAATCATGTCAGCCAACCATGAATGATCCCTCAAGAAACTTGATCACCATAAATAAATCATCTAAAAAAAGGTCTAATGCTCTGCCGGTCAGTTCTTCCTCAGTCTACTCTACCAAATAGGAACCCAACACTTAGGTGCTCATATCTTTTCACTATTTCATCACCGGAGGCTCAATCTTTGGAATGTATCAGTCATGATACTCCTCTTGACTTCCCCAAGTCCTTACTTTGCTAAGATACTTCCTCTGAGAGATCTAGACCTAAATGTCTGACCTTGCTGCATGCTCTGTTCTTGCTTACCGAACCACAACACTCTTCAATCTGACTTCTGGTATAGACATACCATGTCCTACGAATGTGTGGAATGAACTTTGTTGCCATCAATGACAACACTCATGAAGCCACATAGTGTCTCTTGCCAACAAACTTGAATGGTCATAGAATCCACGAAAAACATTTGTTACATTACAGAAATCTTACATCATTCTTTTACAATAATGTTTACAAGAAAAGAAGAAATCATGATACATAGTGGTGCAGGAGCACCTACCTGACAGCTGGCCTCCATGAGGCAGTTAGTTTGTTATAGGTCTGGTTAATGTTTCCAAGAAGGTCTTATAAGACCAATGCATGTAATAAGGTCATGTTGACCATACTTTACTATTATTAGGTAGTTTGTTATGACAGCTGTTATGCTGTATGTCCGGTTGGATCTCCCAGCCACCTGGAGAGATTTCCCAGCCACTGGGAATTGAGTGGTAGTACTCACAAGCAGATCCTATTTATGTATGAGGATCAGTTGGTTTTAGATTAGAGATCAGACATTGTATTGAAGAGGAGAGACAGAGTGAGACAGAGTACTGTATTGCATCTTTTGAAATCAATAAAGATCCTGTTTGTGTTCATTTTCTGTTTGATCTCCACTGTGAAATCGATTTGCTGTTTTGGTGGTTACATGGATTCGCTGATCCATTCCACCGGTTGATTCGTCGAATCGGTGGAATGGCTGTGTATCATAGTTTAGGATGAAGTTTTCCTTTTCTGTTCATTTGCATGCATGTTTGCAGGATCGAAATCAAGAGATGTGTTGAGAACCCTAGCATGGGTATGTGCTAGGTCAAGCTGGTAGTTCGAGTCTGGAAAGTTGTCTAGGAAACAGATCGGGTCACCCCAGGAGGTTCGACTGATTGAGAATCTGTTAAGGTTGGAAATTCATTACAACGGCATCATCAGGATATTTCTGTGTATATCCTGCAGTTACTTCGGGCGTCATCCGAGTAGATGGAGGTGAGAATGATGCAGTAGTTTGCATAAGGTGAATGTGCATTGGGGTGATCATCATCAGGTGTTGCCGAGGGGGAGTGTATCGGCATAAGGTAGAAGATCGGGTTGATAAAACCATCGTGGGCTGATAATGTTAAGTTTGGCCGACAGCAGGATATTGAAGGAACTGCATGTGACATCATTGTCATCAGGATAATCGTCATCAGGATATCGGGGCAGCAGGATATTGAAGGAGCTGCATGTGACATCATCGTCATCAGGATAATCGTCATCAGGATATCAGGGTGACGTAAGCATCGAAGGAAAGGTGCATGAGGTTGTTGTCATCAGGATATATGGGAGGAACAGGATATTTCATATCCTGCTGATGAACATGATGTTGAACATCATGATGCTGAAGATAGAGTTTGGCGGTAAGGTGAACAGTGAACGTCAGGAGGATGTTTGCGCTTGCTGAAAATGATGATGCTGCCGATAGCCGGATATGATGATGCTGCTGACAGGCGAAGGGTCGAAGGTTTGTCTGCAGGAGGATATCGGTCGGCAAGAGAAAATATGATGATGCTGACTGTGTTAAGGGAAATATGATGATGATGATGAAGGGTGTTAGACATACATGCTGTATGTCAAGATTTTAGTGTGGATGCCTCTGCATCATAGTGGTATCAGAGCTCAGCAAAAGGTCTGGGCTGTTGTGTGTTGATTCTGTCACCGAAAGGGCAGAGGTAGAGTTGATTCTGTCACTGGAAAGGACAGAGGTAGAGAAGTGAGAGGTTGACAAAATGCCTCCGAAAGGTAATGGTACTGCAAGGGAATTGCAGGAGATGAAGGAAAAACATGCCAGAGAGATGAGGAAGATGAAGGAGCTTGCTGAAGCACTTCAAGCCAGGCTTGTAGCCTTGGAAAAGAATAAAAAGAGGGAAGTGGACGACAGTGAGTCTGAAGAAGATGAAGATATTGTTGAAGAGTATGAAGAGGTAGCTGAAGATCTAGATGCTGAAGACCAGAGATTTGCAAAACTGTTAAAGGCAGTGCAGAGTGATAAACCTAAGGTAAAGGTTGATGTTTCCAAGTATAATGGAAGTTTGAATGAAGATGAGTTACTGGATTGGATTGCTGCACTTGATAATCACTTTGAATGTGAAGATGTTGCTGAGGATCATAAGGTAAAGATTGCAAAGACCAAGTTAGGAGGTCATGCTTTGATATGGTGGGATTATGTACAATCCGAGAGAAGGAAACAAGGGAAGTCAAAGATCACTTCATGGGATAAAATGGTAGCAAGGATCAAAGGTAAATTCTTGCCCAGGGATTATGAAATTTAGATGTTTAAGAAGCTGCAATTTTTAAGGCAGAAGGAAATGGATGTGAAGGCATATATGAGGAGTTTTATAAGTTGAGTATGAGATCTGGTCATCATGAGAATGAGGTAGAAAAGGTGGCTAGGTACTTGGCTGGTTTGAGATTGAACATACAGGATGAGTTAGTTTTAGCTAACCCTAAGAATGTGGAGGATTGTTACCAAATGGCAATCAGGATTGAAGAAAAGATCAATAGGAGACAAGATAAGTCCATGAGAGGAAGAGGCAGCAATATGAGGGGAAGAGGAGTAGCCCCTACAACAAGGCAAACCAATGAGGGTCAAGAAGACACTGGTAAAGGACAGGGACAGTCTGATTTCAGAGGTGGATGGAAAGGTAATAGAGGCAGATTTGGAAGTGGTAGAGGTTCTACTACATTTTCAGGAAAGTGTTACACCTGTGGTGAGTTTGGTCATCCATTTTTCAAATGTCCAGAAAGCAAAGGTTCATCATCCAGAAATGATAGAACGAATGACAAGAAAGTACAACTTGTGCAAGAAGAGAAAGTAGAGCAAAGTGTGCAAAGTTCAAACACTTATGAAGATAGAGTTCCTGACGGTTATGGGTATCCTGAGGAGGGAGAAGCATTGATGCTAAGGAGAATTAGTTTGCAGGCATCAAAGGATATGATGCAAAGAAGAGCTCTTTTCAAGACCACATGCAAGAGCAAAGGTAAAGTATGTAAGGTTGCCATTGATACTGGTTCAACAGATAACAATGTATGTCTTCAAATGCAGATCCAAAACTAGAAACTGGAGAGTCACATCTGCCCAAACACAAACTATGATGCCAAAAGACCAATGGATTAAAGCTCATCCACCCAACCATGTGTAACCCTGAGGCCCACCCCCTGAGCTAAGAAACAACAGTGAGGTTCCTTAAGATAAAGGTCAAGATGGCACATATATATAGATACAATGACCAACAATGAACACACTGATTCAAGAATAAAACAATGACTCGATAATACTCCTAGAGGCAACAAGAATAACATAAGAGGGATAACTATGTTGCAGTAGGAAGAGTGTCATTGCATGGTCCTAGTATGGGTTATCCTGGCTATCTTTCACTAGACACTGGCCCCCATCTATGGTTATCTTAGCAGCCTCTCTCTATGCACCGGCCCCATAGGGTTACACATGCAGAATCGACTATCCTTTCATGAAAAAAAGGAGGTCGATCATGCAAACCAAGCCTTATCATCCCATCCTTAGCCTAAGAGAGTGCTACAGGCATGGGTGAGGCATCCAAATTATCTTATTAAATGATTTAACTACCTAATCCCTCCTAGATATATTATTATGTTTTCACTTGATTACAACTTCCATAGGGTTATCCAGGTAGCCACTTTGGACACCGGCCCCTCTATGAAAGCCACCCTCCTACATGCAACTAGAAACCCTACATATGATAGGTATTTTCCCCAATTGACATACATACACTGATAATAATAGATACAGCAAGAACATTTCAAAATCTCAAGACCACATTCATGAGCCTCTGGAGAAAAGACTTTAAAAATATAAACCGACAGAACACTACTAGAGAAAATTTATTAACCCCTTTGAGTAAAAATAAGTCACAAATCAAGTAAATCAACAATACCACAATATAAGATCATAACAACTTGCAATTGCAACAATTCTAACTAACTTAAATATAATAATTTGATATCTTAATTAATTCACTAACACATTTTATATCTTACTTAATCAATATAATATTTTGAGTATGAACACCTAATGAATAAATTCAATTATGGATAATATCACACCTATTTATCATAATTTCTTACTATGTTAATTTTTATCCATTAAATCATAGACCCTATAAAAATTTAATTCTTTTTTTATGAAAATAGTGATTTAATAAGCAATAAAACTCTAGTCTAATTTCAAGATTTAGAGCTTTTACTATATTTTAATTCTTATTATCAATACCACAATCTAAGTCAAATCATATTAAACAATTAAATCAAAAGGCATAAATAACAGAATTAGAAGGTTTTATCTCCATGAAATTACTATTGAAATGACAAGAATCATTTATGCATGGAAGATGGTTATAATATGAAAAATTGACTATATTTAAAGATATAGAAATAAGTAAATTATAGAAATTTAAAGATATCCCTAAATTGGTGGAATGATGCTAAGCAAGTTTCTATTAAAATAAACATTTCCTTATATATATATATATATATATATATATATACCAACAATGGCTAAAAGACCAAACAAAAGATTTCATTCAAAGTAGCATCACCTAGGCAGACAAGGGAAAACGATGTATGAACAACATTAGAAGAGATTGAAACTCTTTTATGAATCTAGCATCCACAAATCTGCCACAAGAAGGTAATGAAATTATAGTTTTATTTCTTTCTGAGGTATTAGTAAATGAGATACCATGGAATCGATTACAAATCTAAAATAACAGGAAATTGTTATCTCAGCTAGCGGTTTAGCATCCCTAGAATCCACCACTAGAGGTAAATAAAATGATAATTTATCTCTTCCTAAAGAATTTGTTAATGATATTCCATCGATGGCTAAAAGAACAATAAGGTTTCATTTTAAGAGGCATCGCCAGGCAATAAGGAGCATTGAGGTATAGATGACGTATCAACAAAAGTTGGAATTTCTTGAAGAATTTGGCATCTAAAAAGAAATCGGCTATAGTTGTTGCAAGTGCCCTAGTAGACATGTATGCAAAATGTGGAAGTATACGCAAGGCATGGGAACCATTTGACATAATGCCTCATGGAAATGTGGTCACTAGGAATGCAATGATTTTAGGATATGTACAAAATGGGTTTACTGAAAGAGCCTCAGAGATAATCAAGAAAATGAAATTGGCAGGTTTATATCCCACTCCACAACCTTTATTGGTGTTCTACCAGCCTGTGCACAAATGGGATCTATAGAACAAGGTATGCATATTGATCAAAGCATAATTGCAAAGTGGACTTGTATCGGATATAATAGTTGCCAATGTGTGATAGGCATGCATACAAAATGTGGAATTATATATAGGGCACACGAACTATTTGATAACATGCCTCAGAGAAATGGAGTCTCATGGACTACAATGATTGCGAGATATGCACAAAATGGCTTTTGCAAGGATGCCCTCAAAATGTTTGACTAATGTAAGCTTCTTTTGTGTTTTAATTGCTTGTTGCCATGTAGGTTTAGTAGATGATGGCCGTAAATGATTTTTATTGCATTACCCCTATGATTGATCATTATGTAGGCATGGTTGACCTCCTTGGTCATGCAAATTATTTTGAGGAAACTCATAATTTTTATTATCAAAATACCATTTAAACCTATGGTAGTTGTTTAAAAGGTGCAACTGAAGGATTAAAATTTTGCAGAGATTGCAATAGTGATGGCATTTAAAGAATACTAGTGCAATTAGTTTGATTCAACATGAAGAATAATGAGGGTTATGAGATCCAAATGTTATAATTATAGGAGTGTCCCACTGTGGAAAAAATTGAAAGATCAGAGGAGTAATCAAATCAAGATCACATACAAAGGAATTCAAATAGGATGAAGACAAAATAAAAAATAGTTCATGCATTCATAATTTCAAATCTAGACAACAAGTGATTACAAAGAGAAAGATTTCACATTTGTAGATATAGCCATCTCAAGGACATACCCAGAAATTATTTTCAAGCTTTTGAATCTTCTCCTTGTTCCCTCCTCTTCTCCTCTGCAAGTTCTTCATTTTCTGCCAAATCTTTTCTGTGTCTATTCCCAAAATTTTCCCCCCTTCAAATAATCTCCTCAACACAAAAATAGGTATAATAGATTCCCACTACTTCTCTACTATTACAGACAACTCCGCCCTCATAAAATTAATTACATTTATTCACTGTCTGCAGAGGATTCTCAAATCTAGGAATTTCATGCCAACCCACTCATGAATAAATAAATGATAAGAAATAATATCATTCTACTTAACAAAATAAGTATTTTATTAATTTCCTATAGTATTCGACACACATAAATTATATGTTACAATTATTATTATTATTGTTCTTATTATTATTTTAATTAATTAATTAATATTCTACATATACATGTAAATTATTTCACCAAAATAACAAAATATCAAAACTGCCTTACACCTAGATTACTAATTTCTATAGCATGAACCAAAAGACTACAATAAAAACTCGAGACTACAAATCCAACAAATAATGACAACAACATACCAAGGGATGACCAAAACTCACTAACAAGCTTCAACTGATCAACAACTACACCCATGACTGAGAACATTTGAATGATGACAAACTAAAGGAATTTGACTGACAGAGGGAAACCTCATGTTATCTCCCTTCCACTATTCCATTGGGTTTAGGACACGCTCAGACCTGATAATCTAGGTGGAGTCAGTGCCATGTACATGCATCCTGCATCAAATCAAAAGGATGAACAATACATATAATTATAACCTCAAACACACCGTGGAAGGGATTCACATCATAGTAGGATACTCATATATGAGTAATACTATACTGTCCCTCAAACCATCACATCAATCAGATAAACCATTATTATACATATCATTTTATTGCCTAACAAGGAAAATAAAATGTCTATTTACTAATCAACTAATTAAGAATCATTATCAAGTAAATCACATGACATTCATAGCCAAATTGATCACATACTCAATTAAATCCAATTGAAAGAATATCAAAAGCATGAAACATCAGTACTAGTAACATCATCATTGTCATCTAACACAATAAGGTATCATCAAATAATTCACATAACAGAGTATTTAACATCAACAGAGAGTCATAAAGTCTAACTCTGAAAACACCACTATCAAATTAATCAAAAGCAAAAATGAGGGGCACTATAGAAGGAAACCAATGATGTTTATTTCTTTTAAGGCCTATTGAATCTATTATTTTGATATAATGTTTGAGCCTTTCAAGATATTGAGTCTCGTGAGATCTATTTTCCTCATATCATAAAGTGTACAAAAATTATATGAATATCATTAGATGCACTTGGAATTATGTTATTTATAACAACATATATGTTTATTCAACCAAATTACATATTTACATTATTGAATGATGATGTTCTATCATTCTGAACTTTTTATATTAGAGAACGAAAGGTGACTGTTAAGTCCAAGACATCTTTAATTTATCTACCTAGTCTTATTTCATTTATTGGATTAAATTTTTTATGTTAGTCAATAAAGTTTTACAATTTGACTAGTTTATATTAAGACTTGACATAGAGAAGGATAACCTTATATATTATGTTTTATGAGAAAAGGTGAATTAGATCAATAACCAAGCAGTCAAAATTTAAGAAGTGGTTATCTTATTCACATTGTTATGGATAAAACTTATTAGTTTTAAGGGTATTATGATGTAAATTATTAGAGAAGGGATTGTAGTGAACCCCAGATTTACCATGAAGGGTTTTAAATTGTTTTACTCTCAAGTCGATTTTGATATTGAAATTAGTCCATTGTGTATATTGGTTGATAGACAAATGGTCAAGAAACCATAGAATCAAACATTATTAGGAGACTAACAAGCTCTTTGTTGATAGAAAGTCAATACTAGTTATATAAACTAGGTATGGCTAAAATTGTGTAGAGAGTATAATGACAGGAAGTCATAAACCTTGTTAAATTGTAGTTATCCATTAAGAAACTCTGGAAAAAGATAAAATTATTTATTTGGCATAAATCCTAGTTAAGCAATATATTTCTAATTCAGATGGACTAGGAATTGATTATAAATTAGAAAATTATGTCTAGAAGTACTAGCCAAGTAAAATAAAGTATAGGATGAGATAGTCTTCACATCGAGTTAGAGGTGTATGAACAAATGACTACATTTATTGTAAATATTCATTTATATAGAAACTTTGGCCAAATTAATACATTTGTCTTTGTGTGCATTAGTTGGTTCATAGTGTCTAGATGGTGTAACTGGTCAGTATGATCATACTTATCTTGAAGATTGTCTAGAGTTGTATGATCGATTAAGTTATATAGGACACAACACTAGGACTTAGATAGAAACTTGGTAGATCCACATGTCTATACTCTTTGTGAAGGGTAGGGCCACTTCCAGGAAGGAATGTATTTGAGGGACTGCTAGTCTGTGCTTGGAGGTAAAGAACTCAGATGATGCTTTCCCTCTAAAGTAGAAGACTTGCCAGGATTTGAATGATATATATCAAGATTCTAGAGATAGTACTTTCTATGTAAAATTTGATGTTATGATATGATGTAAAATATTGTTTTTGTGAAAGAGTAATATATTTGTAAATGTAAAGTGAAATGTTATCACTAGAGATTATCTGTGAATATAATGAATTTCATGGTTGAAAATTATTCAAAAAAGATATGCTTTTATTTCTTTGAAATTTAGCAAAGGTAAAAAAAATATTTCATTCTTGTTTATCATGTTAATTTACTTTCTAAGTAATTTGTGTGTACATAATTGTGAGTAATATGAGATGACATGTTACAAAAACAAAAAAATCCTTTCTAGTAGAGAAGGATGAGCTCTCAGGATTCACGAAGCTTCATGAGGAATTCTATAAGAAATATTTGGCAGTGGTCAAGACACTCAAGAATATGTGACCATGTTGATAGTTCTCTACAGGTTGGCTGTTTGTTTTGTTCCTTACTATTGGGTGGCAATTTCTATAGAATGTTATATATCTAGGCCTATTTTAATTTACTTTTAGTGCTTTTTTTGTGTTGGTTTCTATACAGTAATGTTTAATCTTTAGGGTAGCATTTGGTTGTAGGGATTCAAGGCCCCTTCAAAACTCGTTTTACCCATTTTATCAAAAAACAATTCATCTTCAATCTTTTAAGAGAAAATATTGAAATAATTCTAAATCCATGGATTGGACCAAATCATGAAGTTTGACTACTTTAAAGATAGCTTCAAACGTGATTTTGCAATAATCTAGTCTAATACTTTGAAGTTGGATGAAATAAAACTAGAACACTTTAGGGTTGATTTGGCGTCATATTCAAAATATATTACATTCTATTTTCCAAGAAGTATTATAAAATGTATTGCAATAGGCATCTAGGAAATAAACCAATACATAATCCATATTTTATTTTAAATAATCTATTTATTCTTAAAACTACATCTAAATCCACTTTTAATACTTATTAATAGGAGAAAATAGAAGTTATTTTATGAATTTAAATGAAACATTTCTGTTCTTATTATTATGATGATTTCTTACAAATATGTAGTCTCCCATCCTTTATCTATGTAAACACGGGGTTTATAAATTTGGCACCACAAGTTATAGGTGGAATCATCAACATGGTATCAGAGTGGACTACAACTCTAGGAGAAAATGTATTGTGAGGTTTCAATCTTGTTAGAGTCTAATGAAGGAAATGATTTGTGTGGAAAATTTTAATTTGTCTATCCGTATAGAAAAGAGAGGATTTCATCCAAAGGAGTTTGAGTGGTAAGAAGTAGGTCAAGACACCAAGATGCCACAAAGAAGGAGAGCCAAATAAGTTTCTATAATAGATGTAACTAGAAGGATATATGGAGTTATACAAACTATAAGGGGAGTACAAGTGAGGATGGATCCCTTAGAAGGTGATCCTATAGAAGAGGTAGAGTTCATGGACAAGCTAACAGTTATAGTAAGGATGAAAAAAGAGGGGGTAGAAACAAGCATAAAGGAGAAGTTCAAGGCTATGTTGAAGGCCTTGTGGAGATTGAAGTGAGGTTAGAAGACATTAAGAATGGTCAAGGGAGAGGCCATAGACAAACACCAATTGTCCAAGAAAGGAGGACAAGCAAGAGGATCAAACAATAGCAGAAAAAAGTGGAGAAGATTGCCCTGAGAGGTAATGTGTGAGTACAAGTGCCATGTGACTAGCTCATAGATGAAGATATGGGTCATGTGCAACTTGTGGAAAACATCATAAATAGTGAGGCAGAGGAGAAGAGAGTTCTTGTGGAGCCAAGCATAGAGGCCAAGGATGAAGCCTATGTTTTTCCTACATAATTTACAATTGCAAGTGTAGAGAAAAACAATGAAGAAGAAGAAATCCTCATGATGGAGGATGAAGTTCCAAGAGAGGCTTTCCAAGAAGAGGAAAACATGGAGGTGCTAGTGTGTGCACCAAAAGTCAAAAAGATGCTCAATGAAGCATAGTGGAGTATTGCAATCATGGAGGAAGATGGAGAAGAGGTATAAGTCAAGGAAATGTTGCAAGTAGTTGATTTAGACCAAGAAAGCTTGATAGGAAAACAGGGGTGCCATAAGAAAGACACAAAATAAGAATGCAAAAAAAGCCTACATGTAATGACAAGAAAGTTCCCAAGTTACTACATGCAAGTGCATTGAATGATTAGTCCACGTGTGAGGCTACAAGGGTGATAGAGGAAGTCACTAAGGAGCTACAAGGAGGCATAACTTAGATGTTGCATGTAAGTGCAGTAGAAGAGCACATGTGGGATATTGCACAAAAGTTGTTGCAAGTTGGTGTAGAAAACAAGTTAGAGGGAGGATATTGCATAGAAGACACTGTAAGTAGATCCAATATCTAGAAGGAATGTAAACATGAATTTGCAAGTGGGGCTGATGCAATTACAAAGATGCTAGAAGTGAGAGCAACAAAACATAGTAGAGAGATGCTGATAGTAGATGTAATGAAAGAACATGAGTTGGGAGTTGTGTAGGAGATGTGGCAAGCACATGGAGCAAGGAGAGTTGATTATTTGGAGGTGTCTACTTATAGTAGAGTCTCTATAGTGTTGGGTAAAAGCACAAAGTTGTGTCACACTTTTATAAAGGAAATGACCAACACTGATCTAAATTTTTAACTTTATTCACTAGAAAGTGGCACATATATTTTGAATTTTGAAAAAATGTAAACTAATGAAATGTTTATTTTTAGTGTATTTTATGTTCATATTTTTTTATAAAAATTAAAAAAATTATTTGAATATATCTTTTCATAAAATTGACACTATAATTTAGTTGCTGATAAAATGTTTAAAAACGAAGTTAAGTGGGACATTGCTCTTTATATACTAATTTTTTTTCATTCAATTTTTTAATGTATTTATAACTTGAAACTTTAGTTCATGAATTTATATTTTCCACATTTTAATAAATACATATTTTTAGATAAATATTAAAAGTTGTGTAGTGAAAACACGATTATTTTGATGGGACATTAGCTTTTGTCTTGACAATTTACCCAAAATAGAAAAAAAATTATATCATCTTAACATGGAATCTCTTCTCTAGTGCATCATTTTTAAAAAAAAAAATTAGTAAACTTTAGTATTTTTTCTTGATAAGCCAACCAACCATATATTTTGGTGCTAATGATCCACTTTTAGTAAATATAAAAAATAAAATATAAAGAATAATTAAACTATTAAAAAAATCACATTTTCAAAAATTGCACTTACAAATCTACAAAAGGGTGTTTTTAGATTTAAAAAAAATATTTACATGAGTAGGATTTGTTGAAATGTCAACTTTTTTGAACAATTTTGTTTTTTTGGTAAATTGGCCCCCAAGTGGTACTAGATATGTATTTAGTGGACACTTCTAGTTGGAAAACTTGGGGCCCATATCTAACTTAGCTAGAATGAATCTGACTAGACCATATGTTTGAAAAAAAATGACTTTTAGTTGGAAATGTTTAAATTCACTAACGATGATAAGTTGGCCAAAAGTGTGACACAGTTCTGTACTTTTACCTTGCTACAAGTTTGAGTCTCTATAGTGCTACAATTTGGAGCTGCAAGTGATAGTGGAATGATGTTGTAAAAGGATATAGCCAATAAGGATAAACACTTGGTGTTCCAAGAGAGATGTTGTAGGTAATGACAACAAGAGACAAAGAGCCTCTAGACATGGAGGAAAAATAAGAGAGAATGCATGATTCTATGTGCAAGGTGTTGCAAGTAGCGACAACATGTGATGATAGTAAAGAAGTTCTCCTAGTGAAAGCAAAGTGTGATAGTAGCAAGGAACCTCCAAGCATTGAAGAGGAGGTGGAAAAAAAATTGTTTACTATTGCAAGTGCGATGAGTGAAGATGCAACATTGTTTTGTCCATTAATGGGACAAGTACTTATCAAATGATACTTTTGTCCATTAATGGGACAAGTACTTATCAAATGATACTACACAAACAAGTATGAAAAAAGTAGAGAAGGTAACAATCATGAGAGAGGAGAAAAATGTGTCATGGATTCTCAATTCAATCCAAGAGGATGCAAGTAACCATGGGGATGTAGCAAAGAATGGTTGACAAATAGAGATCACACAATAGAGAGAAGTTCCTTTGGTAATTAAAGATTGCCAGAACAATTTTTTTTTAATTTTTGTTCAAGAACAATGACTAGATCCAATGGTGGGCATGTAGGCAATGAAGGAAAAGGTGCATGTTATAGCACAAGTAGATGTTAGGAAATGTGTCTTAACCTTGCAATTAGAAAAACTTACTATTTATAGTAAGTTTACATTTGAGCATCTATGGGTCTAAAATTTTCTCCAAAGCTACACAATTTCTAAATAAACATTCTAGGTGAGTTTCAACCCAAGGTCACGTCTGGATGTCAAGATATTAAAGTTTCTAGTTTTTGAAACTCTTGGAAAAGTTTCAAATTTAATTTTGAGGCATCTAGAGGGCATTTTTTGGCATCTAGGTTGGTTATATCTTGATAGATCTCTTCACAAGATTTATAACACATCAAATGGTTCATCAATCAACCTTCCAAATCAAAAGTTATGGCCTCCAAAAGTTGGGTCTCTTGTATTGGAAAATGTGAAAATGTGTGGAACATAGAAAAGAGATATAAGGGGGAGTTACATGTGTTGGTGTGTGTTTTGATAAATCATAGGGCATCTTTGATTGGAGATAATTTGGGTGCCACTTTTTGGGTGGTTTTAGCTCATAGTTTTCTAATTAATGTTTGATGGTTTCATATATTGTATCTCCTATATATTAGGTGCTTGAGATGAAGGTTGAGTGTGAAAGTCTTTTATATGTTGAGTTTCTTTCAGATCTTTCGTTGGTGATACTCATGCAAGTATATTGTAATCTTGTTGATTTCTAAATAGTATATTTGGCGAGTTTTGGATTGTGGGGTTTTTCTCTCGAAATAGTTTCCCCCATGTAAATCACTGTGTTGTGGAATGATTTCTATTGATGTTTATTTCCATATAATTTCTATAACTATTGTAAAGATCTAAATTTTTTTGCATAATCTTCCTCTCAAGATTAGTGTAGGAAGTTGTTCTAATACCTTAGCTTCCTTACAGTAGGTGATGAAGAAGAAAGGTCGATGAATGAGTGGTTTGAATCTAGCATGCAAGTGGAGGTGAGTCTGAAAGAAGAATTTATAGAAAAGGAGGAAGAGTTGCACAATTGAATATTGCCTAATGATGTAGAAGAAGAGGTGGATGTAGATGAAGGACATGTAGGAATGAGGAAGCAAAATAATTTAATTTTTGTGCTAAATGCAAATCCATTTCAAATGATTTATTTATTCCATGCATACCGCATTGGAGAGTTGATTTTGCAAGAAGAAACAAGGGATTCATACTAGCAAAAAATAGTAGATATGTTGGGTATATGAAGGAGATCTAGAAACATATCAGGTAGAATGATAAAGAGGAGAAATGGCTTGTGTTGAAGGCATGAAAGAGGAAGAACGACAAGTTTACTTGTAGAAACACATCTTATGAGCTGCAACATACAATTTTGACAGTGAGTAGAGGCTCACAATTTTTGTAACTTTGATAGTCAGATGCAAGGGCCTCATATATGACCAATGACCAACTTTGCCACAATTAAAAATTTAAACCTTTTACCACCCTCTAGTATGGATCCATTTAACTAGCCTACAACCAAATTTAATGCCATGACTAAATAAGTACTAGAAGTCGGTGAATTCCAACTCCTCAAGGACTATTCTTTAACCTAAGTAATCATTTTGGTGCTCTAATTGAAGATTTGGGCACTAAAATAAATATCTAATCTATAAGGTATTACACGGGGCATGTAAGACCCAAGTTCTAGAACTCAAGGAGAGGCCCAAGCAAGAATTAAAGTTCTAGTCACCCTATAGTGGATGTAGCATGCGAGAAGCCTTATTTTTGGTTCTAACAACAAATTGGAGGGGATTTTGGGATACGTGTAAGTGAAGAAACAAAAGGTAGGCATGGATAAAAGAGAAGAGGCACCGAAAGAATGAGGGAAAGGTCAGAGAAGGCTCTATTTTAGCATTAATAACTAGGTTTCAAGCACATTTTCAAAGAGAATTTGAGGAGAAAGAGAGAGAAGGAGAAGACAACAAAGGGACGCATGAGACAGAACAAGATAAGGAATGAGTAGAAGGAATGAGTAGAAGGGAAGCAGCAGGAAGAGATGAAGAGAAGGTATGGTTACAAGGATAGAGAATGAAAGTGTATCCTAGTTAGTGTTTGGAAAAAAATGTAGTGAAGAATTGAAACAAACAGTGAATTAGCAATAAATTACACAAAATTGACAACATAGATTTATGTGGTGAACCTGGTTATACTAGGAAAAACTATGGGCAAAGGTCTCTCAATAATTTTATTTGCAGAAGAAAACTCATTTTTATAGAATTACATCATGCATTTGCATTCAAACTCAACTGACTTTAAAAGCCATGGAGAAAACATGCAACTAATCCAATCCTTTCTCAAGAAGGATTTTCATGTATAAATCATGCACGTAGAACTAGTCATCAAGTGCTTAATCAATGCTAGAATAAGAAACTGACTTCACATACTAACAGTTACGTAAAAGCGTAAACCTGGTTACCAAGTGAGGCATTGGCATAAAGCAAACAAGAAGAAGACAAGCAAACTTCACCTAGAGGATGCCATTCTCTCCAGCTGGGCTCTATTTTTGCGTCAAGTGTTCGAAGACGGGAGATACCACGTGAGAACAGAGATAGAAGGTTAAGTCAATACCCATGTATGCTTATTAGCAGAAAAAAGATTGTGAAGTTCCTATGTTCAGTTTAATAAAGAAAGAAATATTTATTTAATGTTGTCCAATATTATGTGACTGTTGTCTCTCTGTTTGTGTGAATCAAGGGTTTCATTTCCTGCCAGTCTCTTAATTGTTTGTCGATGCTAACGGGTGCTTCCCTGTTCTGTGTTGGGGAGTGTATATATGTACATGTGCGTATATGAAGCCTATTTTAAATAACCTGAAGCCATTTCCCTTTTTTATCAAATTCCCTACAAAACACAGACATTAGAAATAATTTACTCTTATCACACATTTTTCTCTCTACATGAATTACATATACATCCCTCTAAATTGATGGAATATAGTGCAAACATAATTCTATATAACAGCTTCCATGTTTGATTTAACTTTAACAGATTAATTTAAATCGCTATCATAAAAAGTTAAAAAGTTAAAATTAATTGAAGACAGATTTGTATGTCTTTACGTGGACCTAACTCAGTTAGCCAACTGAACGAAGTGAAGCAACATGCTGTTGAATGATGGCACACACAGACTTATATGTGACACGTATTTTGTAACTTGTCTTCAGATTTCTGCAAATCTCTACACGCCTGCACAATACGTGTCTTTATAAAAGCTGGTTTTATTGCGGTATAAATGCTGTGATTATGTAACAAGTTGAGCAAGTTACATGGAGCTTGGCGGCATTGGAATGTTTTCTTCTCATTCTTCTTCGTCTGATGATCTGATTAAAAACACAAGGTAAACAATTATTACTATTTTAAATTAAAAAATACTACAGTTTATTAAATATTATACAAAATAGAATAATTAATAAGTTTTGTGGAGATGAGATATAAAATTTATTTATTATTTTCGGTGGAAATGAGATAGAAAATCACCTCTAATCCTCCCAACGTAATTCATAGCTTGGCCATCCAAACGGCTAATTGTTGCCAGAGCTCTTAGCACGACTACATGGCGAGCTCAAACAGAAGTTATAGAGAATATGTAAGCCGATATACTACATTTATATAGTTTATTATTGTTTTACATTTTTATGTTTTAATGGTTATGGAGATGTTTGTGTTGCAAGCTAGACGTCGATGGAAAAGGTCCATAAATATTTTAATGGAGATGTTTGTGTTGCAGGGGATGCCTGGCAAGAGATGGCGGTGGTGAATGCTGGGAAAAGAGGCGGCTGGCGCAGAAACAGTTGCTTAATAAATCAACAGTAAATTAAATAAATAATATAAAAATAACTCTACAATAAATTAGAACAAGTTATTAATTTCTTTTAATAAGTTTTTATCTTTTTATTAGATAGTCACCTTTAGAGTTTCATTTTTCTATTTCATATTTATCTAGGGTTTTATTTATTAATCTTTCATTAAATAAATAAAATAAAATAACTCTATAGTAAATAAAATAACATATTAATTTTGTTTAAGATGTTTTTATGTTTTTATTTCATATTCATTCTTAGAGTTTGATTTGTTTTATTTCAGATTTGCCTAGGGTTTTATTAAGTAAAATTTTCATTGTTAATATAGATTAAGAGTTTAATGTTTTCAAAATATATTTGAATAACTAACACAAAGTATTTTTGGTTAAAATAACTTATTTCTCAAGTATTCTTATGTTCTTTATGCTAAGAGGCATTATATAGTGGCATTAAGGTGATGACTGTAACAATGTTCTTTTTTCTTTTCTGCAAAATGAAATTTAATTTTTAGGTTTTTATTGGCTAGTAATTTATAAAAATTAATTGCGGTTAAATAATATTTTATTTAATCTAGAATAATTTATTTTATAACAATATTTTATTAGGGTTTTTTCATATGAAATATAAAAGGAGAAAAGTGTATTGGGCAAATGCATTATATTTTGTTAGGTTACCTTTTATTTTTTTAGTTATTTTATTTACTCTATAATAATTTAATTTATAACTTTATTTTATTTGGGTTTATCATATCAAATAAAAAAGGATGAAAGTATATTAGTCAATATACTTTGGTCCTTTTTTTATTTGATATGATAAAACCCTAATAAAATATAATTATAAATTAACTTATTGTACAATAAATAAAATAACCCAAAAATATAAAGGTAACCCTAATAAAATATAATGCACTTGCCCAATACACTTTGCTCCTTCCTTTTATATTTCATATGATAAAACCCTAATAAAATAGAGTTATAAAATAAATTATTCTAGAATAAATTAAATATTATTTAACCATAATTAATTTTTATAAATGACGAGAAATTAAATTTCATTGTGCAAAAAAGAAAAAAACTACGTAGTTATAGTCATCCCCTTAATGCCACTATATAATGCCTCTTAATTTAAAGAACAAAAGAATAGTGGATAAATACATTATTTTAGTGAAAATACTTCATGTTAGTCAAAATTAAGATGTTATGTTATTTACTATAGAGTTATTTTATTTTATTTATTTAACGAAAGATTAGTAAATAAAACCCTAGGTAAATATGAAATAGAAAAATGAAACCCTACGGGTCAATATGAAATATTAAAAGATAAAAACATATTGAAGGAAATTAATAAGTGGTTTTAATTTACTGCAGAGTTATTTTATATTATTTATTTAATTAAAAACCTAGGCAAATATGAAATAAAAATGAAACCCTCACAAATTTATGAAGTGACACGATAGGATTTTATTTCTTTCCAATCCATAAAGTGATGGTTCAATAGAAATATCTCCATATATATTTATTTCGAGAAATATAATGGTTAAAAATTTGCAATGGTAAACAATTATTTATCATTAGAAAAAATAATAGTTTTGATGCATGAATTTTTTCTCTCTTCATTACACATCTACAAAATAATTCTATATTATTCTAAGAGGATACTACACCTTTCAAATGTTGTAATCCATTTTAGATAATCTCCAACTTTAATTACTAATATGTAATCCATGTTAGAGCATCGTCGTCTTTAATTACTAATGTTGATGTTTATTTTCTAGGTATGGCTCTACCAAAGTTGAATTTTGAAAGTGAGGTGACAATGACAACAAAAGATGGATACAGAAAGATAAGAACAAAGAAAAAGACATGAAGTGATAACAATAGAGAAAGATTTGCCAATAGCTGAAGATCCTATATGCATTAGATGTCAACAAGATAAATGTAATAATTGCTAAGGATGTAAGGTAATGTTAACTTCCAATCATTGGATAGAAGAAGTTCTTGTAAATGGAACTCTAGGGTATGTTCGAGAAATAATATATAGACCTATAAGTGCACCACCAAAACCATCCACATATGTTATGGTTGAATTTTGAAGGAAAAGCAGAGAAAAATGGATTGCTACAACAATTAGGAAAAATAGTTTTCTATTCAAAACTCCATCAAACATTTGCAAAGGCCTCAAATAAAGAGAAACTACAATTGGTTACATAGAACCATTTAAATCAACTCACAAAATATAGACGTAAACTAGAAAAGAAACTAAATGTAACAGTGGAGAAATTGATGAGATTCTTCCAACACTTCCCCCTAATTTCTACCACTGATTGTGTAAAAATTTAAAATGCCCATGTTTTGTCATAAATTATCAAGTCTCCTTTGCTAAAGCATTGGTAAATTTATCTACTAATTGATCTTTGGATCTGCAAAACTTGAAATTGATTTCTCCACTGTTCACTCTGATAAAATGATATCTTATATAAATGTGTTTTCTCCTCTTGCGAAAAACATGATTTTTTGACAATGACATCATTGATTTGTTGTCACAAAATATTGGTTTTGACTCATCCTATGCCTGAAATAAATTTGACAATACTCTCCTCATCCAAATAGCTTGACATGTTGCTGATATGGTTGCTACATACTTTGCTTTAATGGATGAAAGTGTCACTATGTGTTGCTTCTTTGATTCCCATGAGACTACATATGTTCCAAAATGAAAGGCATATCTAGAAGTAATCTTCCTATCATCAATGCTTCCTACAAAATCATTGTCACTATAGTCAATCAAACAAAAATCATTAGTCATGGAATATAAAATTCCATATCCTATTGTTCCTACCACATATCTCAATATTCTCTTTCCAACTTGCCAATGTGAGTCTTTTGGTGACTCCATGAATCTTGAGATTAGAGTAACTGCATACAGTAAATCTAGTCGTGTAGCTGTAAGATACATCAAACTTGCAACTAATATTTTGAATATTATAGAATCAATATTAGGTCATTTGTCTTCTTTTCCAATTTTAGTTCTTGTAGCATATGGTGTAGTTACTGGATTACAAGTAAGTTATTAAACCTCCTTAACACATCCTTTGCATATTTAGATTGACAAATAAAAGTTGTTGGAAATATTGTCATTGATGTCAAAGGGAAGTTGATGTCACAGAAAAAGAATAATTATTGATGATCCAAAAGTTTCTAACAAATTATTTCTATGTTTAGTCAATGAATCACTTGGTTCATGAACTCTCAAGTTCTTCAACATATAGTTTTCCCTACATCGTGCTAGCTGATGAAAAAATGACAAAGAAAGTTTCTAAGGCATGAATGATTTCTGCCTTCGGTCGGCGAATTGGTCGGTTCATGAACTCTTAAGTTTGCTGATGGAAAGTTTCTATGACAACCAATTCACTGATAGGGAAGATTATTGATCAAATCTTGAAGAAGAAATTTTAAAGTTTGAAGTCTCTTTAAGTTCGCCCATAGAAAAGGTATCAACAAAATGTCTAGTTTGCAAACTCAAAAGTTCACTGATGTCGTAGGTCATCAATAGGCCACTTCCCTGATAGAAAGTTTGTTGAAAGGATGTAGGCATGAAGAATAAATATGCTTCATGGTTCTCTTGGTTCTTCGATTGACTATTTTTTTGACAATGGAAAGTTGGTAAGGTATTGGTAAAGTCTTTAGTTTGTGAACTCCTTTGTTCTCTGATTTCAAGGTTAATCGATAGGCAATTTTGTCGATAGTGAAAAAGGTTGATGGTTTTCCAACAAGTTTGTGATGAGACAACTTTGGGAATAGGCGATATGATGAATATTGTGCTAGTATGTTCACAAAGTGGCACTTTTGCTAATAATGGATGAAATGTCCAAAGTTTGCAGAAAGTTTATTTTGCCAATAAAGGTTTTTAAGTTGAGGTTCGGGACACAAACTTTTTCTGTTAAAGAAGATAATTGGTTCATGGAAATAAGATTTTTTTGACAAGCTCGTAAGTTTTGGAAATCTCTAGTTTTCTGATAAAGGAGTTGAAGCTTAGGTTTGTGAAAATGAACTTTTGCCTATAATGAATAAATGGTTGAGTTTGGTGATGGCTTACATGGGTGACAAAAACAAAATGCTAGGGAGAGGACATTATCTGATCAGTTTGAAGACATAAGAGATATATATGAGAAACACATATTGTTAAGGCTAGCTGACTCGGTCTTTTAAATTGGGCCAACCTAAGTATACATTGAAATTCAAAATACAAAGGTCAACTTTGGACAATGTTTTAATTCAATTTATTATAGCTAACACAAGGATTATATTATACAAATCAATATTTAAAGCAAATCATTTATTCATTTTTTATGATGAAGTATATGTAAGCATCAAAGCAAAAAGTGTGTACATGCGAATGTGATTTGAGTGTGAAGGAAATGAATAGAATATAATTTGGAGTTTGCACCATTTGTACTAGTATAAGCATATTGTTTTATATTGAGAAGAACCATGCTAAAGTGTGTGTGACGCTACATATTTGAAGGTGTGTGAAAATTAATGTTTCAAATTGTAGTTGGTGATATTTAAGAGGTTTGATGCTCTATTTTGGAATGAACTTGATCTTGTTTTAGTTAGTTGAATTTGGTGGTTCATAGCTGGGTTGGTCCTCAGTATGGATTGATCTGAATCTAGTTATCTACTACTTGAAGTTGGTGCTTCATCTTCTGAGGTTATGGTCAGGGATAGACTTGATGCTCAGTTTTATAAGGGGATTAAAGTCTCTTGTCGGTTGGTGCATAGAGACCTATAAAAGTATTTTTCTCCTTCTCAGGTTGAAATTCATGTGGGTTAATGCCTACAAAATATTGTAATTCATCGATTCATTTTGTGAGGCTAGATTTGGGTAGTCTAGACCCAAGTAGCTTTTCTCACCATTTTTTTCCTTCTAGGTTTCCACGTAAATCTTGTGTTCTCTTGTGTAGATGTTTGGATATGTTTATATTTGCATAGTTCTTATATTGATTCTGTTGTTGCAATAGAAATGAATTAAAAAATGGTATATACTAATTCACCCCCCTCTCAATATATCTCTATGTTCTAAGTAATATTCCCTAATGATTGAACCACTTCAATGCCCAACAACTACTTCATTAATCCTAAATCTATGATCTCAAATTCTTTCTTCATTGCTTATTTAAATATGTGTATTGACAAATTTATAGTGAAAATAAAATCATCAACATATAATCATACAATCAAAACCTAACCTTCTTTGTTGATCTGTGTGTATGATGTTGGCTCATTACTACTTCTAGTAAATCCATTTTCATCATTGTAGACACCTAAAATGTCTTAATCTTGGTAACCACATTTTTGCATCAACCACATTACTAAATTCACCTTTCACATCCTATATCTAGTTAATAAATCATGCTTATATCTGATTAATTAAATAAATCATGCTTATTTAATTAATCTACCCTACCCTACAACCTAAACCTAGCCTAATTAAATGAATACTAATTATTTAATTAGCTACCCTATCCTACATAACCCCTAGACCCAAATTAATTAAATAAACCCTTATTTAATTAATTTTAACCCCTAATTAACCCATCCACTATCTTTTCCAGCCACATTAATTAAATTAATCCCTTTATTAACTTGGTCAAATCATCATTAACAACCATTCCCACACAATTTGACAAAAATGGGTCACATGAAGCTGCCAACTCATCTTTCCTCTTTCATGTTAGAGACTTTTTGTGCAAAGATCTCACACATGTGTTTTCCAAATGCACACATGTGATCACATGTCATCTTTTCTATGTCTAAAATGGAAGTTTTAATTTCACCTCCTTCAACACAAATTAATTTTTTATTCCTCACTTGTCTTAATCTTCATTAAATGCAAAACCCTTCCCCATGTGAATTTAAAATTCACTTTTAATCTCATCCATCCAATCTTGTTGATGAATATCTAGCCCTCCATCTCATCCTGTCATGTCCACCATTGATCTCAACTTTTAATCTCCATCATTGGATCAAAATCCCCTCCAAGTTGCCTATAAATACAAGCCTCCGTAATTCATTTTCATCATCCAAGTTTAAAGTAAATACATTATGTCAAAATGTCTCCAACTTCCATATCCTCTTAGCTAGATTATGCCCATATTGTGTCCAATTTAAGAGCATTCCACATTCCACCATCTTGTGTGGGTAAAGCTAGGAAGCTTGGGTGTGCTTCCTCAAACTTATCAAGGACTGAGGGAGATTTCAAGGACTTGCAAAGGTATATTGCTTTGTTTTTAGTTTTATTTTCATGTTTTTATGTCCTTTGAACATCTTTTTCATCTTCAATCATGTATGAATCAATCCTACTATACCATTCTCTTGGTGCTTGTTTGAGACCATAAAGTGCCTTCTTCAATTTATAGACCTTGTCTTCATGTCCATGCACTGTATAACCTAGTGGTTATTTCAAATATACTTCTTATTCAAGAAAACCATTCAAGAAAACCATTCAAGAAATCTGATTTGATATCCAATTGTCAAAATTTTCATTTATTTTTTGAATATAATGCTAAAACCATTCTAATAGTATCATGTCTAGCAACTGGAACAAATGTTTCATTATAATCAAATCCTTGTTGTTGTGCAAAACCTTTTACTACTAACCTTGCCTTATTCTTTTTAGTTTTACCTTCTACATTAAATTTGGTTTTATAAACCCATTTAACTCCTATGCAATCCTTACCTTCAAGTAAATCAACTAGCTCCCATGTTTGATTTCTCTCAATAGACTTGATTTATTCATTCATTGATTTGATCAAATGATCCTCCTTAACCGCTTCTTCAAAATATATAGGATCATGAGTGAATAAGGAAAAAATTGAATGGAAATCTAAGTTACCTTCTCTTTCATCTCCTTTCTCACAAATCTCCTTCAAGATTCTAGTTTTCCTTTATCTTCTTGTACATTGATCTCTTAGCTAAGACAAAGTAGGATCAAAATCACCACTTTGTATATTGGGAGAAGAGTTTTCACCTTATTCAACATTTCTTGGAGTTCTTGTTCGAGCACTTGGTACTAATTATTGTGTATGTGGACATGGCCTATTACCTCGAACACCGTGATCTTTAGATTATTCATCATAAAGGGGTATTTGTGCTCCAATTGTGATTGTTCTATCAATGATTCCATCCCATGATTCTTCTTCTTTAAATTCTACATAACTACTAACAATCAATTTCTTTGTAATGGGATTAAACAACTTATAAGCTTTTGATTCTTCTATATATCCCTTAAAAATACATTTCTCACTTCTATCTTTATGTTTCCTTCTAATTTCTTATGGCATAGAAGAATATGCAAAACAACTAATTTTTTTGAAATGATGTACACTATGTTTCTTACCACTCCAAGCTTCTTGTGGAGTTTGGTCCTTGACACTCTTTATTGGACTTCTATTTAAAATATACATTGCACATGCTACTACTTCCACCCAATATTTATTTGAAAAAATTTTGGCCTTCAACATGCTTCTAGCCATCTCCATGATTGTTCTATTCTTCCTTTCTCCTACACCATTTTTTTTTGGTGTGTATATTGTAGTAAACTACCTTTTTATTCCATAGTATCTACAAAAATACAAAAAATATTAGACATATATTCATCTCCTCTATTTTTTCTCAATACCTTGATATAATGGCCACTTTTCTTTTCCACCATAGATTTGAATTATCTAAAAATTCCAAATGCTTTAGCCTTCTGCTTGAGAAAATATATTCATGTCTTTTAGCTGAAATTATCAATGAAGGTTAGAAAATAAATACTGCATCCAAGTGACGGAGTTTACATTTATCCACACAATTCACTATGAACTAGCTCGAATAATGCCCTTTCTCTATATGAGACTCCACTTGGGAAACTCTCCCTATGTTATTTTCTAGAATGTAACTCTCACATGAACTAGCTGGTTTCTGTATTGGTGGCAAACCTTTCACCATATGCTTCTTTTGTAACAAACTCAAGCCTCTAAAATATAAATGACCATACCTAGAATGCCATAACTATGATTAGTCTAGATGCACAATCTTGAAATTTACTTCATCTTCTACTTGGGTGCATTGAATTCAAAAGGGGGGACATTTGAATCCTTGTCATCTCCACTTTTGAAATCAACCTATCATTTGAAATCTATCCAATATAGTGCAAACATTGTCCTTAAAAGATACCCTATAACCTTTTTGTGTTAACCATCGAACACTCATAATATTATTTTTTAAACCATGCATGAAATAAATCTTCTTTCACTATTCTTTGTCAAAACATTTATTGATCCTTTACCCTTTACAGGCACCTTATTATCATTTCCCAATTTAACTTCAGATCTAACACAATCATCAAGACTAGCAAACAATTCCTTATTCCCTATCATATGGTTTCTACACCAAGTATCTAAAGACCATATATCCTTAGCATTTTTTTGAATAACATGGCAAGTGATAAATAAACTTCCAAATTAGATTCATTTGTTTAATTAACATTTTGTTTTCTCACTTCTCCTTGTTTCTTTCTACACTCATACATAATGCCCAAATTTTTGCAATAAAAACACTAAATGTTAGATTTATCAAACCTATGTGAATGTTGCTGAAAAATGATTGTTGCCTCATCCTCCATTATTGTAGTATTGATTTTCATACAAATAGATAAATTGTAATAGTCATAACATAACATTACAAACAAATAATATTGTAATAGTCATGAATAAGAGCTATACAATAAGATAATAATAGAATTATTTCATAATAATTATAAAAACTTTGTAAGAAGTACACCAGATCATTTATTATATATTAATAATCATGAAAATATGCAATATAGTTGAGAGAATATCTAAATTGTCCATTATTTCATACTCATAGAAAGAGATTTAATACTCATAGAAATAATACAAATAAAACAGTTGAGAGAATATCTGAATTGTCTATTACTTCCTACTCAAATAAATATAAATCACAATAGGTTGCATAGAACCGTTTCTGACAAAATAGAGTCGTAAACTAGAAAAGTTGTAAAAATTAATGAGATTCAACCAACAAATTTGAGATTTATCTAGGACCATTTCAAGATCAAACTCCTCAAACAATATCAAATAATACCAATTAAACAAATAGAATTACACCAATAGAAAACATGTTCATTATTTCATAATCAAATAAATAGAAATTACATTTGGTTGCATAGAACCATTTCAATAAACTAACAAAACAGAGACGTAAACTAGAAAAGAAACTGAGTGTAGTGATGGAGAAATTAATGAGATTCCTCCAACAAATTTGATAGTTATTTAGGACCATTCCAAGATCAAATTCCTCAAACAATACCAATTAAACAAATACAATTACACCAATAGAAAACATGATGTGATGTACTTGCAAATCTATCTCTATGAGTATAAGATAATGGACAATTCAGATATTTTCTTAGCTATATTGCAAATTTTCATGATTATTAATACATTTAATAAATGATCTAATGTACTTCTAACAAAGTTTTTTCAATTATTATTTCAAAATGATGTACCTTTTTCATATTATCTTGCTTGTATTTCTCTTATTGTTCTCTAAAAGTACCACAGTATTATTAAAATTATATTGTTTACATCTTCAAACTAGAGATGCTACTATCATACCTATCTTTATAAAAATCTATTTAAACTACAATGAGAGACAACCTTCTAGACATAAAAACTAAATAGAGATGGGTTATTGACCTTTAGGGTTTCATTTTTTATTTCATATTTTCCTAAAGTTTTATTTACTAATCTTTCATTCAATACATAAAACAAAATAACTCTACAATAATAAAATAACATATTAATTTCATTTAATATGTTTTTATCTTCTTATTTTCATATTTAGACTATTTAATATTAATTTTATTTAATGTCTTGTAAATGAAGGTCTAGGGTATATTCTAGAAATAATATATAGACTTTAAGTGCACCACCAAAAACCACCTGCATATGTTATGGTTGAATTTGATAGTTATTCATGAACATTTGAATATCAAACTGCCCAAAAAATACCAATTATGATGTGATGTACTTCTTGCAAATTTATTTCTAGTATAAAATAATGGATAGTTCAGATATTCTTTCAATTGTATTGCACATTTTCATGATAATTAATACATAATAAATGATCTAATGTACTTCTTACAAGATTTTTAATTATTATTAAATAATGTACCCTTTTTGAGGTTATCTTACACGTATTGCTCTTATTCATGACTATTACAATATTTAAATATTATTTTACTAAATAAAAAAATAAATTAAATTTCATTGTGCAAAAAACAAAAGCAAATAAAATTGTAACTTATGCACTTGTCCAATATACTTTGCTATTGTTGTCACGAAGGATTGAACCCTGTCAGGCAATAAGCTCAACAATCTAGTGAAACATTGGATCACTCTGAGACTGTGGGTTGTCTATGGTGAGAATGAACCTCCAAAAGAGTTGGCTCCCTTTAAATGCTCCTAGATCTAATATACTTTCATGGAAAAGAGATAGAAGGATGATTAAATAAACTGAAACTAATCTAAAGGGGTGATGCAACAATATTTGTATTCTAATTCACAATCTGATTCATAGCTATTTCTCAATACATCTCTTCATACAACTCAAATTGAATAATCTTATCACATGAATGTTTCACTAAAAGGTGTGAAATCACTTGCACAATCTATAACCTATAGTAAGATTACACTTTGTATACTTGCATTCAAAGAATGAGATAGAGAACTTAAAGGTTTTGATTTTAGAACATAGTAAATCCTTATCAAATCATTCACAAGATAACAAGACACCTAACTTCAAGAAGAAGAACACCTAATTTTTATTAAAAAATGAAGGAATACCTCTGCAATAACTGTAAAATTGTAAAATATGCTGAAAAATGAAGTTGCTATTGTATAAAACTTGTAAAAATAGCTGAGTTACAATACTCAATCTATCTCTACAATGTGCAAAGGCAAGAGAAAAAGCAAGAACTGAGAAAAAAGCCTAAGCTTTTTCTCCTATAATATAAACATCTATCTCAAAAATCAAAGGGAATATCAACTCCTATCAAACTGTACTCCAAGTGATGCACGAGTAGGTTGGAAAAGTCAACTCCCAGTTGTTGGGCAAGCAAGAGGAAAATGCCCAAAAAATAGGGTCCATAACTACTCCAAATTGAGCTATTTTAACTCAAAACTCCTCTTAAGGTATTTGACCAAACTAACCTCCAAAATTATCTTGTTTGACTCCAAGTAAAAAATAGAAGTGAAGTATCCTCTTGCATGAGTTTAGCACCTCAGTTTATCTCCACTTGACTCTCTTGCATGATTTGAGGGCAAAATAACAATTATTTTAACAAATATTTAGGGAAATCCATGTGTATGATTTAACTTAATAGGTGTTTTGTAATTATCTCCTTGGTTTTATGAAACAAATATTAAGGTAATTTATAAAATATTACCCTTAATAAGTGTTTAAAATATAATATTTTATTATTTTTCAATGTCTTCTTTTTCATGCAAAGGAAAAGGTTTTACATAATACTTCACTTAATTTATACCCCTTACAAAAGCTCTCAAAGCTATAATAATTCCTTTTCACCCTTGGATTAAAACAAAAAAAACCCAGACATGCTCCATGATGTAAAAACTGAAGTAAAGTCAAATATTAATCACCTTTTAAGGTTTAAGGTTAAAAAAATATTAAAAAGGTCAAAACCCTCAATAATCACCTTATGGATTCCACTTCCTCTCAGGATCATGATGATCTCCTAAGCATTCATCATTTAAATGTCTTGACCATGACCCTTATTTTATTCATTTCAATGATTTAATTTCAAAAGTCATAAAAAAGCTTGAAGAAGCCCTATGCATTGGGTTTTTGAATTAATTTTTTATGACTTTAATGTTGAGTAAAAAGGTTTTCCAAACCCTAAATGAGTAGACCATTTTTTCTTTTCTTCATTACTTTGCTTCTGTCTATGGGAGAGCACCACCATGGATCTTTGTTGCAGTTGCTTCTTCACTTGATGTTCTCTCTATTTCTCTAGTAAGCCTTTTCTATCTCATTTCCAATGGTAAACAAAACTTTTCTTTGTTGTTGGTCTGTCCTTTGATGAAACTGTAAGAAGTTCCCCCTTCTTTATGCACTATAAAAACCCCTCCTTTCAATTTTCTATATATAATCTTGTGAGGAAGGACAACAAAAATATTTTTTGTCTCCTTTATCCTACATACTCGAGTGATCTCCTTATATCATCTATAGTATATACCATTGTACTTCAAGTGAAATGTCTTTGTTTCATTGCAGGCTTCTTGTGGGAAAAATGTGAAAAGCTTTATATTTTTCTACTCTAATGATCATACAGTGCCTTGACTAAATTTTCCTCTCTACATATTGCTCTTTTTGTATAAGGATTGTGCACCAGAAATAATGAAAATGGGGTTTTTATAGTGCATAAATTTTTGCTAGGGTTTCCTCATCAAACAGGAGTATCTTTTAAATCTTTCTTTGAAACAAAACCTTTGCAAATATAGAACTAAATATGGATTATAACCCTAATAGTTTATTAAAAAACACTTAAGTGACTTGAGATGTGATGATTGAACTTTCCTTACTCATTGTTGTACTGTAAGGTGTTTTAGTGGCAGACCTCCTACTATTCATTATGCATTGTGCCTATAGTTATTTATCTCATTTTTCTTTACATGTGCATACTCCTTTGTGGTGATATATATGTTTCTTGCTCTTGAAATTCTTCCTAAGAATACAAACTCTTCTTTATTTGCTTGACTATTCCATCCTTCTATTGATGTTGGTGGTGATTGTGGATGCTCCTTTAAGTTATCTGATGATAGCTCTGAACTGTTGTAGACTATCTCTTTTTGTTGTTGGATTCTTCTAGATGCTTTATGCATGCTTAGGTTGCTTCCCCAATGCAAAACTAACCACCCCTTTGTTCCTTTATTTGACTGGCATGCTTCTTCTTTCATTTTGATAGTCATTCTTTGATTTTGAACTGCTCTTTCAACTGTCCCATTGTGACCACCTCTCAAGTGACTTGATCCATTTGGTTTTCAAACAATGTTGTTAAAGACTTAAGGCATCTAGTAGCCCCCTTTGATATTTGACTAGTCTATCAATCTCTAGCAGAGTTCAATGGGTAGGGGTAAATGACTATTTTCTCTTCTTCTCCTTTTATTCCTATTGCAACTTCTGAGACTGCAGGCTCTAAAATGTTATGTATACTTTGCTCATTATCTTCATAAGTTCTTTGACTAAGTGGTGAAGGCCTTTTCAAGTTGTATGAAAATCCCTGTGATGACTTTTTCTTGATTGTTCCAGTCACCTATATGACTATCCTTAGGTTGCATATAGTCACCTTGGTTGTCCTTGAATGTATGTCAGTCATCTTGATTGTCCTTGTTCTTTAAAACCCTTTCTTTGTTTTCCCTCTACCTTCCTAACAGTCATTTGATGATTGTTTTTTCATTTTATGACAATCATTTTGGTCATTGTTTCTTTGATTTTAATGATTGTTTTCTACCTTCTAACAATCATTTTGATGACTATTTTTCTGATTTTTATAATAGTCATTTTGGTCACTATTTGTTGTCCTATTACATTCTATCATGAACTTCTGCTCTTACCTAGATTTAGATGACTGTACGATTGTATAGGATTGGTTTATGTCCCCCTTGGTTCTAAAAGAGCTCTTCATGTTTATTGCTAACAATGAGATATCTTCTTCCCATTTAAGGCTTACTAACATGAATGGATTTCTCTCATTATTAACACTGAGCATCATGTTTTGGCTTGTACAAGCTCTAGTGGAAACCACAGACCATGCAAACACCTGACATGCATACAAAAAGGTTTATCTAAAGACTTTCACATCTGCATACTCTTGATAGTTGATAGTCCTAGAACATGACTACCAACATTTATTAATGTTACTCCAAGGATCATGAATTCAATTCTACAGGTATATTGTCAAGATTCATCTATATTATCTTCAAATTTATCATCTGTAATGGTGGCATCAATATACTATTCCCATATCACTACTTTTGTTTTCTTTTCATTGTTCTTATAGTCACTATTAGACTATCTTTGATTGATCTGGTCTATCACACTTTTCATTGTATGGTTGTTGTTCCTGAACCTATGAATTGCCTTTAACATGTTATGGTTAGTGTTGGGCAACTTTTTGAATAAAATTTATTCAATGATTCTTTACTTGCTGACAAGGCTTAGAAAAGGCTGGAAGAACCTCACCAATATAGGTGTGCCCATGATAAAATTGCAAATTAGACACTGTGTGTTTCATGACAGTTGCTTCTAGTTGCTTATTGTGTTTATTGACTGTCACTTTGCTGTTAACTACCCTTCATGCTTTTGGATTTGTGCACACTATTTCTTCAAATACATTGGCTGCTCCTTCATACTTCTAATGACTACTCCCCTTCCATCATCTACTCTTAGTGACTGTCATAGGCACCAAATTGATCCTGCTCCTTCCTTATTGTCTTGGCCACCTCATAGGCTTATAGGGTATATGATAGTCCTCTAAATATCAATAAGGATCCTTCAACCACTCTCATTATTTTCTTTGTCCTTTTGCCACATGTCTATTCAGTCTTCTTCTATCCTCCTTCATAGTTTGTCCAGTCTTCATGCATACTGTTCCTTAAAACAAGTGATAACTATTCTCTTTTCCATGACAATCATAGGGGTTGTTCTTGGATGCATGACAGTCATCCTATTGTTCTAATGGCTCTTAGAGGCCGCTTCTATCAAAATGGCAGTCCCATGGTTGCATTGTCTTATTCTTAACATGACTACTCTCTTAATAGTGAGACTACTAGCTATGATTGATATCACCTCTTTGTCTCTATTCTGTGTTGAACTATCAATGACTTCTATGATGACTGTACAAGATGTAAAGAGACATGACTACCTCTTAAAGTCTCAAGGTTTTATGGAGAGATTCTCTCATGGTTGCTATCCTTAGCGATTGTCTCTTTTAATGTTCATGTTGAGCCTCATGTGACCAAGTCAACCTCTGTAAATTCTCACATACTTTTAGCAAACCTTATGCAACATTCAATCAACTTGAATTTCTTTGATTCTTTGCTTATTACGCATGATTGTCTTCATTAATGCTACTCTATATGACTGTTGACAACCACCCCTTTTCTCTTCATCTTTGCATTGTAAATTGTGCCTCATGATAGTCCTCTATATGACTACTATAAGCAGCTTTCTATGACTGGTCTCAGGCTTACATATGATTGTACTTCACAGACTATCCTAGCACCTGCACCTTGCATTTATGACTATTGTCAACAAATATCATTAATGACTAGTCTTCAAGCTCCTATACCTACATAGTCAGCAAACTAGTTAGACAAAACATAGAGTTTTAGTAGCCTCTCCTTTGATTATCTGTTCTTCATCTTTTGCATCCTTTTCTAGCTGTATGACTACATTCTGGAGTGAATTATCTCTCTCATCTTCATGATTAGATGTTGTGTAAGATAGAAAGTACCTTTTGATATTATTGCATATAGAAGTGAAAAAGGATCCTAAGCTGTAACACCCTCTTCATTCTCTCTTGCAGGTCCTCCTAGAGATATCAATGGAGCAAGCTGAAGATGATGCTACCAACAGTGAGGATTCATCATTTAGGAAATTATGGATCCTTTCTCCCTCCTATATGCTTCTTTTCTATTTCAGATGTACTTGTTCCCTTTCATTGCCTCTTGTACAGTTGATCCCATGACTTGTGTGGAAGCATATAAACACTTTCTTCTTATGAATATGAACAACTATTTTATGCAATGCTTTTCTATGTTGCTTCTTCTTTGTGAATCAATTGTATAAAGGTAAACTAAAAATTATTTCATGATACATATGTTCATAATCATGAATATATTTAGCAAAATTTTTGTACCTTTTTATCATTTGGTAATGTAGCAGCTATAATGAATGAACAATGACAACAAACTGCAACAAAATTTGTAACACATAGATTAGCTCCCCTTTCTTTTGCTAGACCTGGGATATCTCTTTCTCTGTTGGAGTGTCCTTCCCATCTTATCTGGCTCCTGTAGCAGCTCTTGATGTGCTACTACATGATCTTGGTAATATGATCACTGGAATGACCATCCATCAGGATAGTAGGCCCTCTAGTGTTGACTAAGACTCTTGACCCTTCTTCTCCTTTCCCCTTGAACCTATCTGCTTCTTCAAAGTAGCAAAAGTAAATGCTACTATAGCCTAACATGATTGGATTGAAAAGCACAATTGGGTAATAACTACTTTTTTATTTTTAGATATGATAATACCCTAATAAAATATAGTTATAAAATTTAATTTATCATATAAAAATAAAGTAACATAAAAGAATGGATTCTAAATTGAAAAGGAGGGGCACTTTGAGTTTTGATCCATTTTTAGTAGGCGTCTAAGTTCAGGAGTAGGCCGAAGATTGCAGGTAGCCTAAGTCACGGCCTCATCTCGTATGCAGGACTGTAGTTTACATTTTTAAGGTCATTGGCCTCTTTTTATTCTTTGTAGGGGGTCATGGGAGGTGGAGGAGAGGGTAAACCCTCTTAGACATCTGTGTCTAAGGTTTCTTGTGCTTTTTTGGTGTTGTGAATAGTGGCAAGCTACATGGCAACCTTTTGGGGTCTAGGGGACCACTTTTTGGGTATTTCAAAGATGCGCTCAATGGGGATGAGCCCTCCTTGTCTAGACATTTAGACACAATTAATTTTCTCATGCATGCAATTTAGGAATCCAAATTGGGTCAGATTTTGAGACATTGGGAGTCTAAAAATGATCATAATTTGGGGAATCATCTAAAACCCAATGGTTTCCTTGTTAAAATAAAAGGTTGGCATGTGGTAGTAATAAATCCTAACTCTTTTGCTGATGATTCTCTATATTTGACGAAACATGCTTTAATTTTCAAGTTAATGAGTGTTTAGATTTCTCTACCTTTTTTGGAGGCATGGGTTAGGAAAAATTAGAATCCTAAAGGGGATATGGAAATTATCTTAGCAAAAAATGGGTACTTCTTTGTGGTATTAACCTAAATTGCAAACTGTAACATAATTTTTGAAGGAGGTCCCTACTTTCACAACCTTGTGGGCCTATTTATTAAACCCTAGCATAAAGGGTTTGATCCTCTAAAGGAGATCCCATCTAGGATTCCTATTTGGATTCAACTTCATTGGATTCCCATGGAGTTCTTGCATTAGGATATTATGCATTCCATAGTGGTGGTTTTGTGAAAACCCTTAGGTCCTTCTTGTCTTTGTGTTAAAATTAATTTGAATAATCCACTTCCTGAGTCTCAAGAGATTAAATTGGGTAGTATGATCCAGATTCAACAAGTGAATTATGAAGCACTCCCTTTTTGTTGTTCTATTTCCCATGATTATGGACACCTATAAAGAAATTGTCCTAAAATGGGAACTAAATCACCCCAATTGGCTCTTGAATTGCATGCAACCAATCTAAAGAAAAAGGAAAGGATCCATTTTAGAATAATGGGCTAGACCCACATGCATTCATTCCTATGAAATCTTAGGCAAATGATAAGATGTTGAATCATCAATTCAATGCTAATCCTAAAGGTTCCTCTAGTAACATATATGATGTTCTTGAGAACTTTGAAGAGTTGGACTCAATGGAACTTGATAGCAACAAGGTGAGATAGGACATGCATTTCACAGGCTTGAGTATTCCCACTCCTCTTGTTTTAGATCCTTCTAAAGAGATATAAGAAGCAACGAGGGAAGGATATGTTCCTACCCTTGGTTAGGTTAAGATTATGGATAAGGAACTTGAAACTCTACAGACATCAATGGAGGGATTACACTTTGTCCCTATTACCATTTTTTCACCACAACTTAAAATTGGCAGAGCTGATGCAACAAATTCAATTTTAGAGTGAAGGTTAGCATTCTTCTATTATAAGTTATTTGCATAGTTATTGTGTTTTAGTGATAATTGCAGTGTTGTTCAAGATAAGAAAGAGAAGGTCATAGCCATCATCACCTTGAAGGTCTTCAATCTTCAAAGTTGTCTTCTGTTCCTACTCTTGATCTCGACATCAACCTACAAAAATGTGGGAAGGTCCTGTTAGAGCTTCAGTTATGAGATCTATATATCCTATCAAAAGAGGCATAACACTTTGTTTATAATGCATTGATCAGTGAACATCATCCACATGCAAGAAGAGCTGAGAAAGAAACAATCATGGAATTTCAATGTTTTATTCTAATCTGTTTGTTTCATGTGCAGGTATAGGATAAGTCATGTAGCTTTCTAATGGCATATCATAGCATGTGGAGTAGAATGGGCTCCCACAAGGGCTGAGCTCAGCATGCTGCCCCCAAGTCTTAAGAGGATGGTGGAAAGAGTCTAAAAGAGCAGCAGTGTCATATAAAGACCCTACAAAATAAAGATAGTTGTCACATTTTTTGATCATATCTCAAAAAATATGATCTGGGTTTTTGATATTTTTTGATAGAAATTAGAAGACAATATGGTGCAAAAACTCTTTAAATTTCTCACCAACCCAATTTGTAGTTTTCAAGGAACAGTCAAAGGCACAATACACAACAAAATGAAGATAGCAGTCGCGTGTTTTAATCATATCTCAAAAAATATGATCTAAGGTTTTGGGATTTTTGGACTGAAATGAGAAGATTATAAGGTGTAAAAATCCTTTAAATATCTCACCTACCCAGTTTGTAATTTTTGAGGAATCTTCACAATGGCGGGCCCTCTTTCTTTTTGCAAATTTGAAGCTGCAAAAAATTATTGTAAAATGATATTTAAAGCAATATACTATAAATTGCTTATAAATATTCATTATTTATGTAGTTAAAACAAAGTAAAGCAAACAACATCTTTCTTTTTTTAGTTTGCTTTCTTTTGGGAAGATATGGACAAAAATAAGCCTTGTATTATTGTTTTGTAAAAGAAAATCAAAAGAGGCAAGATTAAGCAAATCAGAAGAAAAAGTTGCAGGACCTATTGTAAGACAAATATTAAAGCAATGTTAGTTATAAATTGCTTTTAATATTTTGTCATTTTATGCAGTTAAAACTATTAAAGAAAATCAAATATCTTTTTCTGGATTTGCTTTATTTTGAGGCAGATGAGGACATTAAAAAAATTGAGATTTTATTGAGAAAATAAAGCTTATTTCAAAGCAGATTTTGGTGAGGTCTACCTTGAGGAAGAATTTGGTAGCTTTCATATACAGATTGGAGGTGATTTGAAAGATTTATTTTTGGCTTTTCAGTGGAGCTTGAAAATGGATCAAATTTGCTATTCTAGGAAGATTTCTCAACATTTTCCTTGGGAGACCTTTGGAGTTATAAATAGGGGAGCAAGACTTAGTTTTTCTCAGTGGATATCTTTGTTCCTTCTCTCTTGAGCACATGCAGAGAGTTTGTAAACTAATCTTGGCTCTAATTTTTTAGAGTTAGATGTACCTCTTTTAGTTCAATACAACAAAGATTTTATGTTTCACATTTGTTGCCTCTTTTATAACTTTGATTTGATGTTTTCACTATGATTATGATGTCTAATCCTCTGATTATGTCTTAATGTTACTGAAATCTATGTAGCTATTGCCCATTTAATCTAGGTTGTGTGTTGTGGTTTAATTAAACCTTCATACAAAGTACTTTTGGATTGCTGGACTTAGGTGAAACTGAGAACGTTATAGGATTGAGAGTTGTTTGTGGGTAAAATTTTAGATTTTTAGATCATCTTTAGATAAAATAGAATTTCATTCCAGTTATTCTGCATCCCTTGTCTCAGACAAGTGATTAGTTTAGAAATATCATAAGGAGAACTAGCTCACTCTAGAAATTTACTCTTTCTATAGGAAACCCACATCCTGAGAGTGTTTCCATGTGTCAATAGGTAGCTAAGTATTTTGTGAGCTTAGCAGCGTGCATATCTAATTGATAACAGTTTTTGGCACACCTGGTGGGACAGATTGGATTGTCTTAGTCCAATTGCATGTTCATATATCACTGATATTTGGTGTGTGTATCGGTGATCTCAGCCTTTTGGGGCAAAAAATCAAACACATCTGGCGAATCCAAGTTTGAATCTACTGGTTTCAATATGATCAAGTGCTGGTATGTTATAAAAATCACCTTTCATTCTATTTTCCAGCTTGCATATGAGTAGAAATGTCACATTTTCATAGGTAGGATGTACACCCACCCCCATATTATGATAATTCAACTTATTCACCTCCAAATCAGCCATATCAGGTCAATTACATTGTTGTTTCCAATTGCATGGCCCTACAAAGCTAGCATGCATAGTATAACTACCAACCACCCACCCCTGCTCAGCTTCCTTACTAGCCATATAAAAGTAATCATAATACTATTTTTAGTCCAAATACTCAAGATGCTTACTGCATGCCCATTCTTGCCCAAGCTCCTAGTCAGCCTTCTTACCAGATAAAATAATCTAAAATGACAGAGCTTAAAGGAATGATGAGGGACATGCTGTCAAATCTCAACAAGAAGGTGGAGGAGATTAAGAGGGATCTTGACTATAAACAACACCAGGAGGAACTGGCTTACCAAACCTATCTTCATGAGCATGAGTTGGAGGCACAAAGAGCACAGTATGAGTAGAAGATTGCAAGCATAAAGAGTTATCAGTACCAACCAAAAGGGGAATTTCAAGCAAGGCAATATGAAGAATCTGATTTGAAGTTGCAAGAGTTGAATCGCCAAGTTTACCTTTAATAGCCAGAGATTCCACGCTATGGGATCTTCATTTCTAATCAAGAGTGGGAGACACGAAAGAGACAGTTTGGAGAGAATCTTGAGAGAGAGGAAGCTGCACAAACAAAGCTTTTGCTTGCTTGAGCCCAAGCAACCCTTTATGCTCCAAAGCAACTGACTCAAGAAGAGGTACGTAATTATAAGTTTCCAAGTTTTAGACAAAATGAGCCTCTTAATGCTTGTTAAGGTTGAAATCCCAAGTTTTAGAAGTTTGATTTTACTGAGGAGCCTATTAGTATTTGAGACTAGTCCATTAACAGACAGAAGGAAGATAAGTAGGTAAATTTATTGCATATAGCTATGGAGTAGTATTGGTTAGAGCAGTAGAAGATCAAATCAGAAAAGATTCCTCCCGATGAACCTTCTGATGTTTGCATTAATAATTCTCCTTGTTTTGTAAAAGATAATAATTTTTTTTTAGAAAGTTGTGTAGTGCAAGAGGTTGATTCACATGAAAAGGCTACTACTGTTTGTGTAGAGCAAGTTGCTTCAAATCTGATACTGAACCCTTTGAATTTTGATTCATTTGATAAACTTTCTGACACTGTTCATAAGATGCATGAAAGCAAGGTGCTAAAGTCACAAGGTTAAGGCCTTCAACTGCAAAGACTGAAAGCCAAAGCCTCATCTAAGAAGACACCAGATAATGAGGAAGAATCTATAACCTTGTTTGATTAGTTACCTAGTTTTTTAGAATCAGATGAAGAGAACATGCTCATACCAAAGGTAAAAGTTTCAGAGCAGCATGGGGATCCTCAACCATCTGGTGAGTTGCTGATTGAAGCTGAGTAATCTAACCAAGAGGTCTTGTATCAAATGGAAAAGTGTGAAGATAAGTCCACCATGGAGGCTACATAGCTAACTGAAGACTGTCATGAGATAAAATACAACCCTCTTTTATCATAAAATCAAGAGAATCATGATGAAATTGGGTTTTGGGATGACCTTGATGATTTTGTTGCAAGTTTAGACAATGTGGAAAAGGTTTCAGTTAGTCTGCATGATGACCTTCCTAGCTCTAATGTTGGAGATGAAAATAGCATGTCCATGCCGAGTTTTGACCATCAAAGTATTCTAGAATATTCAGATAACATGCCGATTCATGGACACGTATGTGAAAACAATCTTGTTTCAATTGAGGAGGATGACCCATTAACTGAAGATGAGGAAGCCACATGGTGGGCTATCATGCAAAGTATAGATCATGTAATCGTTCCTAGTCCAAAAGCTTTGAGGGGATGTCCTATCAGATATCTGGTTGGTTTAGAAATCAACAGGTAGGGACAACCTCATAGTGACACTGATTTGGATCATCAAGGAGGGTATCAAGTGGATCAGTTAGAAAAGGAAGTCAAGTGGGTAAGTGACTATACTTTCTTTCTTGGAAAGGTGTCACAACAATTTGCTGAAGTTTTGATTGTTCTCTGCCTTTTTGGGTTGTTTAACAACCTTATGGGGTATTGTAGACTGCAAAGGAAAGGTAGTTATTTTATTCAGCTAGTGAATAGGTTTGTTTGATCAGTGTCTCTAGCTAGTTAGAGTAGGTTAGGGTAGTTTTTTCAGTTAATAAGTGCTTCTTGCACATTTGTTTTCAGTATTTTGTTTCCCTAAGTGCTGCAGCATAGGTTTTTTCTAGCCACCAGGGCCTTCTAGTTTGTTTTTCAATTTGGTTATGTTTAGTTTTCTACTGTTGTTTGAACTAGTTGAAGAGATGAATTGAAGTGTTTTTTGAGTTTGAGAAGAGTAGAGTATGACTCAATGCCCAATGGATATTCAAGGAAACTGATTTGATTCTTAGCAGGCAAGTATATAACAAAAATCACCAAAATGTTACTATTGTTTCAGTACAGCTCAAAATTGGCAGAGTTGATGCAACAAATTCATTTTTAGAGTGAAGGTTAACATTCTTCTATTATTATAATATCAAAAACATTCTTTTATTATAAGTTATTTGCATAGTTTTTATCTTTTAGTGATAATTGCAGTGTTGTTTAGGATAAGAAAGAGAAGGTCATAGCCATCATTACCTTGAAGGTCTTTAAACTTCAAAGTTGTCCTCTATTCCTAATCCTGATCTCGACATCAACCTGCAAAAATGTGGGAAGGTCCTATTAGAGCTCTGGTTATGAAATCTTTATATCCTATTAGAAGAGGCATAACACTTTGTTTATAATGCATTGATCAATGAACATCATCCACACGCAAGAAGAGCTGAGAAAGAAACAATCATGGAATTTCAATGTTTTCTTCTAATCTGTTTGTTTCATGTGTAGGTATAGGATAAGTCATGTAGCTTTCTGATGGCATATCATAGCATGTGGAGTAGAATGGTCTCCCACAAGGGTTGAGCTCAGCATGCTGCCCCCAAGTCTTCAGAGGATTATGGAAAGAGTCTAAAAGAGCAGCAATGTCACATGTTTTGATCATATCTCAAAGAATATGATCTCATTTTTTTTATATTCTTGGATAGAGATCATAGAACAATAAGATGTAAAACCCTTCAAATTTCTCACCAACCCAGTTTGTAGTTTTGGAGGAACAGTTAGAGGTACAATACACAACAAAATGAAGATAATAGTTATGTGTTTTAATCATATCTCAAAACATGTGATGTGGGTTTTTGAGATGTTTGGACAGAAATGCAATGATTATAAGCTACAAGTACCCTTTAAATATCTCACCTGCCCAGTTTGTAAGTTTTGAGGAATCTTCACAATGGCGGGCCCTCTTTCTTTTTGCAAATTTGAAGCTCCAAAAAATAATTGTAAAATGATATTTAAAGCAATATCTTTTAAATTGCTTATAAGTATTCATTATTTATGCAATTAAAACAAAGTAAAGAAAACAATATCTTTCTTTTTTTAGTTTGCTTTCTTTTGGGAAGATATGGACAAAAATTAGCCTTGTATTATTGTTTTGTAAAAGAAAATTAAAAGAGGTAAGATTAGGCAAATCAGAAGGAAAAGCTGTAGGACAAATTCTAAGACAAATATTAAAGAAATGTTATTTATAAATTGCTTTTAATATTTCATCATTTTATGTAGTTAAAACTATTAAAGCAAATCAAATATCTTTTTCTAGATTTGCTTTATTTTGAGGCAGATGAGGACAATAAAACAAATTGAGCTTTTATTGAGCAAATAAAGCTTGTTTTAAAGCAGATTTTTGTGAGGTCTACCTTGAGGAAGATTTTGGCAGCTTTCATATACAGATTGGAGGTGATTTGAAAGCTTTATTTTTAGCTTTTCAATGGATCTAGAAAATGGATCAAATTTTCTATTCTAGGAAGATTTCTTAGCTTTCTCCTTGGGAGACTTTTGGATTTATCAATAGGGGAGAAAGACTTAGTTTCTCTTAGTGGATACATTTGTTTCTTCTCTCTTGAGCATAGGTAGAGAGTTTGTAAACTGATATGGGCTTGTATTTTTTAGAGTTAGATGTACCCCTTTCAATTTAATACAGTAAATCTTTCCTGTTTCACATTTGTTTCCTCTTTTATAACTTTGATTTAATGTTTTCACTATGATTATGATGTCTAATCCTCTGATTATGTCTTGATGTTATTGAAATCTGTGTATCTATTGCCCATCTAATCCAGGTTGTGTATTGTGTTTTAATTAAATCTTCATACAAAGTAGTTTTGGATTGTTGGACTTAGGTGAAACTAAGAAGGTTACATGCTTGAGAGTTGTTTGTGGGTATTAAAATTTTAGATTTTTAGATCATCTTTAGATAAAATAGAATTTTATTCTAGTTATTCCGCATCCCCTTTCTCAGACAAGTGATTAGTTTAGAAATATCATAAGGAGAACTAGCTTACTTTGGAGATTCACTCTAGCTATAGGAAAGCCACATCCTGAAAGTGTTTCCATGTGTCAATAGGTAGCTAACTCTTCTGTGAGCTTAGTGTTGCAAGTATGAGGTGAACCAGTGTTGTCATTGATGTCAACATACTCATATTGCATTAACAAGAAGGATTGGATGAGCAATGTGCTGAGGATATTGAGAAAATTAGCCTCAGTCAGGAACAGTGATGAGAAGAAGGAAAATTTACTGTATAGGATGAGAACCGGATGATGCGGATTAAAGGGTTTGTAGATATGAGTCTTGAGATGCTTCAGTTAAGATTTCAAAGGTCCGCATGAAGATTTGAAGGAGTTGTGGCTGTCGGTGTGGAACCAGTTCTGACTAGTGTTCATAGGTGACAGAGGATCACAGAAAGGTCCGGTGAGGTCTGAAATTGTATAATCTTAATCTGCGGATTGGAAGGAGTGTTTACGATGTCCTTGTGATGTGTCATCCTGAGTTGTGTATGATTTGGATGTCTGGAAGTACCTTTTGCATTGTGACAGTGGCGACAGACTATGTTCTTGAAGTTTCAGATAAGGAAGAGAAGAGATTCCAGTAAGTAGAGGAAGTGCAAATGTACCTGGTCATTCAGGTAGGCTTGTGAAGGTCCTTGGATCATGTTGAGGTTGTGTTGTTGATCTGCATTGATGGTAGAGCCTGGAATTGAAGATATTCTTTCGGATAAAGTTCTTGCTCTAACTAAGCTGACCGGATGAGTTGTTCATCCTGTAAATGTTCTTGTGGTGGCCGACCGGATGTGTTATTTGTTTTGCAGATATTCTTATGGTTGATTGCCAACTTAGATGATTGTTCCTAAGTTGATGTCTTGTATAAATAAAGGTTTGTGAGTTCATTTCGAAGTGTGGATTGTGGAGATGAGTGTGGTATAGTAGAGAGAAGTGCAAAAGATAGAGCAGGGGTTTTTGGGCTTAAATGGAACTGATCTGAACATGGTAGAGATGTCATTCTCTAGTTCAAGATTGTGATTCTTATCACTTTGTAGACAGTGTGTCTCCTTGTAGCCAGTGGGCCTCTTTGTGACCAGTGTGCTCGGGCAGTGAGCCCTAATTAGCAAGTGCCATTCTTTTTCTTATTCTTCTAATAGAGAATAATCCTTGGGTTAATCACCCCGTGGTTTTTCCCTTAACCGGGTTTTCCACGTCAAAATCTTGGTGTTCAATGTGTTGATGTTTATCTGCTCTTGTGTTTGTGCATTATGCTTTCATGGATGATTAATTGATATGCTGTTAACTAACAAAGAAGAATCAAGTGTTTAAAGTAAAAATAGGTTTTTATACAACTGATTCACCCCCCCATCTCAGCTGTATGCCCTAGATCCAACAATTGGTATTAGAGCCAAGTTCCTCTGAAAGGAGCTTAACTGCTTGAGGAGATCCAGGATGTCGTCATACAAGAAGGATAGTCTGAAGTTTGACGGAACCAACTTCACTCTCTGGAAAGGTCGCATGAAATGTCACTTGGAATGTATGGGAAAAGCATACTTGGCCATGGTCTCAAAACCATATGTACCTCCACAGTGTGGTCTGACAACTCTGAATGAAATCACAGATGCTAAAAACAATCTGCGGACCAAGGAAGCTCTTCTAAGCGCATTAAATGACTTAGATCTCTCAAATGTTATTGACCTACCAACTACATATGAGATCCTAACTAAAATGGAACTTCTGTATGAAGGAGATGAGTTTGTCAAGAGTGTAAGGTTGCAAAGTCTGAAAGGGAAATTTGAAAGATTGAAGATGAGAGATGATGAAAACATCACTACTTTTATGCCATGAGTGAATGAGCTAGTGTGTGGAATTAGAAATGCTGGTGGAACTCTAGATGAAAATGAGATTGTTTGCAAAATCCTCATATCCCTTCCTGCTACCTACAAAATCAAGGTTGCTACCATTGATGAATTCAGAGCTCACACAACTGTCACAAGAGAACAATTGGTTGGGAAACTAGCTGCATTTGAAATGATTGAGTTTGGAGATGATCCACCCAAGACTGAATTTGCTTTCAAAGCCAGTGCCTATGTGAAAGGCAAATAGAGATTTGATCTGGGAGAAAACTCTTCAAGGAAGATGTCATGGCATGATCAAGCAAGAAGAGACATGGAAGAAGAAGAAGCAGAAACAACTCAACTTGAAGCCCTCATTGCAAAAAGACTTCCAAGAGGATTCGGTAAGTATGAAGGAAAACTACCCTTTAAGTGCTTCAACTGCAATAAGATTGGTCATTTTGCTTCAAGATGTCCGGAAAGATATGCAAGATCTAATACTAATAGACAAAGGTTTCAAAAGAACTACTATTATGTTCATGAAGAAGATGACAGTGAAGGAGTAACAGATGATGAATCAGAACTAGGAAGCAAAACTGGAAATGAATGGGTGTTTATTGCCATGAAGGAAGAAGATTCAATATCCTCTGAATCTGTCAATCACAAGGTTGTGGAAAGAGCTTTGGCTGCTCAAGTGGAAGAAAAGGATGATTGGGTTATTGACAGTGGATGTTCTCACCATATGACTGGTGACAAGAATAAGTTCCTGGATTTGGAAAGGTATGAAGGAGGAATGGTAAAGTTTGGTGACAATTCTGCTGGCAGAATCAGAGGTAGGGGAACTATTTCCTTTGATGGAAAGAGCAAAACAGGTAATGTACTATATGTTGAAGGATTGAAGCACAATCTTCTCAGTGTTGGTCAGTTAGTGGACAAAGGCTATGATCTCTGGTTCAAAAATGGAAAATACAGAATCTTTACAAGCTCTGGAACTGAAATTGCATCCGGTACTTAGACAAAAGGTAACATCTTTCATCTCGTTGGTTCAAATAAAAGTTGTTTGTTTGTTCAAATTGATCAGAGTTGGTTATGGCATAGAAGAATGTGTCATGTAAATTTTGATAACATCAGCAAGATAAGCAATAATCAGGCTGTAAGAGATCTTCCAAAATTGATGAAACCTACAAATAGTTTGTGCAAAGAATGTCAGCTAGGTAAATAGAGCAGAGTCTCTTTCAAAAGCCAAGATCAGTCCTCTACTGGATTGTTGGAATTAGTACATACTGATCTCTGTGGTCTGACAAGAATCAAGAGTCTGCAAGGTGATAGATATTTCATGTTGCTAATTGATGATCATTCCTGGATGATGTGGGTTACCTTCCTAAAAGAGAAATCAGAAGCCCTTGAGAAGTTCAAAATCTTCAAAGCTATAGTAGAGAATCAAACCGGATTGAAACTGAAGTGTCTAAGGTCTGATAGAGCTGGCGAATTTACATCTGGTGAGTTCATTGACTTTTGTGAGAAGCAAGGTATAAGGAGATAGTTGTCTGCTCCTAGGACTCCACAGCAGAATGGAGTAGTTGAGAGAAAGAACCGGACCATCCAGGGAGCTGCCAGGTCAATGATGTTGGAAGCTAATGTTCCTTAGATGTTCTGGAAAGAAGCTATCAGCACTGCAGTCTACACTCTCAATTGAGTTCAAATCAGAAACAATACCAGTAAGACCCCCTATGAACTCTGGTTTGGCATCACTCCTACTGTGAAATATTTCAGAGTATTTGGTAGCAAGTGTTATATTAAAAGAGATGAAGATCTAGGAAAGTTTGATGCTAGAAGTGATGAAGGAATTTTCTTGGGTTACTCCACTCAAAGCAAATCATACCGGTGTTATAATAAGAGACTAAGGAAGATGATAGAAAGCACTAATGTGAAAGTTGATGAAGAAATTTAGAATCCCTCAAGATTTTATGAGTTTGATGAAGATGACCAAGATGGTGTTCAGGCTCAAGGAACTCAATCCTCTCCAGTAAGTCAGAGTCAGCCTGATCCAGTAAATCAGGAAGAAGTGATAGGTTTGAATGAGCTTGATCAAGAAGCAGCAGTGCAGGACACTCCCAAAATTCCTAGGTATGTAAGACTGAACCACTCTGAAGATCAGATCATAGGTGACAAAAGCAAAGGTGTGCAAACTAGAAGGAATGTTGCTCAAAATCAGGATGAATGTTGTCTGATTTCAAAGATTGAACCTAAAACAATAAATGAAGCTTGCAATGATGAAAACTGGACCAAAGCAATGAAAGATGAATTGATGCAAATTGAAAAAAATCATACTTGGGATCTTGTTCCCAGACCTAGAGATAGGAATGTGATTGGAACCAAATGGGTCTTTCGGAACAAACTGAATGAAGCTGGTGAAGTAATCAGAAACAAAGCCAGATTGGTCTGCAAAGGTTACTCTCAAATAGAAGGAATTGATTTTGAAGAGACCTTTGCTTTGGTGGCAAGAATTGAAGCAGTCAGATTATTTCTTGCATTTGCTGCCTTTAAAGACTTCAAGGTATATCAGATGGATGTCAAGTCTGCCTTCCTAAATGGTGATTTGGAAGAAGAAATTTACATTGAACAACCGGACGGATTTCAATTGTCTGATAATGATGATATGGTCTGGAAGTTGAAGAAAGCATTGTATGGATTAAAGCAAGCCCCAAGAGCATGGTATGAAAGGTTGGATAAGCATCTTGTGCAGATTGGATTCAACAAAGGTACTGCTGATAGTAACTTATATTTCAAAATTGATCATGAAAACATTTTGATTGTTGAAGTGTTTGTAGATGATATCATTTTTGGAGGAAGAGATAGGATGTGCAAAACTTTTGCAAATCAGATGAAAAGTGAGTTTGAAATGTCTATGCTTGGTGAAATGAATTTCTTCTTGGGTCTGCAAATTACTCAAACAAAGAAAGGGATCTTCATTTCTCAGACCAAATATGTGAAAGAATTGTTGAGGAAATTTGGTATGGAAGATTCAAAGCCAATGAACACTCCCATGGCAATCGGATGCAAGTTGAGCAAAGATGATGACTCCTCAAAGGCAGATCAGACAAAGTATAGACCAATGATTGGTGGATTGCTATATCTCACTTAGACTAGACTAGATATAATGCAGGCTATTGGTCTTGTAGCAAGATTCCAGGTTGATCCTAAAGAATCTCATGTTATGGCAATCAAAAGAATTTTTAGGTACTTGAAAGGAACAGCTGAGTATGGTCTATGGTACCCTAGAGATCCAGATTTCTCTCTTCATGCTTACATAGATGCAGATTGGGCAGGAGATGTGGATGACTGGAAGAGCACCAGTGGTGGAGCATTCTTTTTGGGGAAGAGATTGGTTTCTTGGCTAAGCAAGAAACAAGATGTAATATCTCTGTCTATAACTGAAGTAGAATACATTGCAGTAGCAGGTAGTTGCAATCAAATCTTATGGATGAAGCAGATGCTAAGAGACATTAAAGTTGAATATGAGGAGCCTATCACAATTTTTTGTGATAACTCAAGTGCAATTAATATATCTAAGAATCCAGTATTGCATTCGAAGACTAAGCACATATCTATCAAGTTTCACTTTTTGAGAGAACAAGTGAACAAGGAAGAAGTCAGGTTAGAGTATGTTCCCTCCAAGGATCAGATTGCAGACATCTTTACTAAACCTCTTCCCAAGGACTCTTTTAAATATCTTTAGGAGAAGTTAGGGGTCATGGCTCCTCCGGTGATGAACTAGGATGCACTGATGTGCATAAGTCCGGTGGATATCACAGTCATATTTTGTGATCCGGATTGATGATGGGGAGCTGCTACTAAGGGGGAGTACCTGGTATGATTCTGATGTGTTAGAATTGCAAGTATGAGCCCTTTGCCATTGATGTCAAAGGGGGAGAGAAGACATGTGAAAAACAAGTAGCTGATGATCAAAGGGGGAGCAGTAAATGAGGAGAAGACATGTTGCTGATAGGGGGAGCTGTGACAGAAAGGAGAAGTTCTTGTCTTGATGGTTTTTCACATCATATGTTGCCATCAATGACAAAGGGGGAGATTGTTGCAAGTATGAGGTGAACCAGTGTTGTCATTGATGTCAACATACTCATATTGCATTAACAAGAAGGATTGGATGAGCAGTGTGCTGAGGATATTGAGAAAATTAGCCTCAGTCAGGAACAGTGAAGAATAGTGATGAGAAGAAGGCAAATGTACTGTATAGGATGAGAACGAGAGGATGCAGATTAAAGGGTTTGTAGATATGAGTCTTGAGATGCTTCAGTTAAGATTTCAAAGGTCCACATGAAGATCTGAAGGAGTTGTGACTATCGGTGTGGAACCGGTTCCGGCAAGTGTTCAGAGGTGACAGAGGATCACAGAAAGGTCTGGTGAGGTCTGGAATTGTATAATCTTAATCTGCGGATTGGAAGGAGTGTTTGCAATGTCCTTGTGATGTGTCATCCTGAGTTGTGTATGATTTGGATGTTCGGAAGTACCTTTTGCATTGTGACAGTGGCGACAGACTGTGTTCTTGAAGTTCCAGATAAGGAAGAGAAGAGATTCTAGTAAGTAGAGGAAGTGCGGATGTACCTAGTCATTCAGGCAGGCTTGTGAAGGTCCTTGGATCATGTTGAGGTTGTGTTGTTGATCCGCATTGATGGTAGAGCTTAGAATTGAAGATATTCTTCTGGATGAAGTTCTTGCTCTGACTAAGCTGACCAGATGAGTTGTTCATCCTGCAAATGTTCTTGTGGTGGCCGACCGGATGTGTTATTTGTCTTGTAGATATTCTTATGGTTGATTGCCGACTTAAATGATTGTTCCTAAGTTGATGTCTTGTATAAATAAAGGTTTGTGAGTTCATTTCGAAGTGTGGATTGTGGAGATGAGTGTGGTATAGTAGAGAGAAGTGCAAAAGATAGAGCAGGGGTTTTTGGGCTTAAATGGAACTGATCCGAACATGGTAGAGATGTCATTCTCTAGTTCAAGATTGTGATTCTTATCACTTTGTAGACAGTGTGTCTCCTTGTAGGCAGTGGGCCTCTTTGTGAGTAGTGTGCTCAGGCAGTGAGCCCTAATTGGCAAGTGCCATTCTTTTTCTTATTCTTCTAACAGAGAATAATCCTTGGGTTAATCACCCCATGGTTTTTCCCTTAACCGGGTTTTCCATGTCAAAATCTTGGTGTTCAATGTGTTGATGTTTATCTACTCTTGTGTTTGTGCATTATGCTTTCATGGATGATTAATTGATATGCTATTAACTAACAAAGAAGAATCAAGTGTTTAAAGTAAAAATAGGTTTTTATACAACTAATTCACCCCCCCTCTCAGTTATATGCCCTAGATCCAACACTTAGTAGGGTGCATATCTGATTGATAATAGTTTTTGGCATGCCCGGTGGGACAGATTGGACTATCTTAGTCCAATTGCATGTTCATATGTCACTGATATTTGGTGTGTGTATCAGTGATTTTGACCTTTGGGGGCAGAAAATTAAACACATCTGGTGACTCCAAGTTTGAATCTACTAGATTAGGTGTTGATATGTTATAAAAATCACCTTTCATTCTAATTTCTAGCTTGCGTATGAGTAGAAATGTCACATTTTCATAGGCAACATGTATACCCATCCCCATATTATGAGAATTCAACTTACCCACCTCCAGCAGCCATATCAGGTCAATTATGCTGTTGTTTCCAATTCCATGGCCCTAAAAAGCCAGCATGCAGAGTATAACTACCACCTACACACCCTTGCTTAGCTTCCTTACCAGCCATATACAAGTAATCATAATACTATTTTTAGTCCAACTACTCAGGATGCTTACCACATGCCCATTCCTACCCAAACTCCTAGTCAGCCTTCTTACCAGATAAAATAGTCTAAAATGAGGCATGATGAGGGACATTGTATCAGATCTCAACAAGCAGGTGGAGGAGATTAAGAGGGAACTTGAGTATAAATAGCACCAAGAGGGATTGGCTTATCAACCCTATCTTTATGAGGATGAGTTGGAGGCACAAAGAGCACAGTATGAGTAGGAGATTGCAAGCGTAAAGAGTTATCAGTACCAACAAGAAGGGGAATTTCAAGCAAGGCAGTATGAAGAATCTAATTTGCAGTTGCAAGAGTTGAATCACCAAGTTTGCCTTCAATACCCAGAGCATCCACCCTATGAGATCTTTGTTTCTGATAAGGAGTGGGAGACACAAAAGAGATAGTTTGAAGAGAATCTTGAGAGATTGGTAGCTGCACAAACAAAGCTTTTACTTGCTCAAGCCCAAGTAGCCCTTTCTATTTTAAAGAAGTAGACTCAAGAAGAGGTACATAATTATAAGTTTTCAAGTTTTAGACAAAATGAGCCTCTTAATGCCCCTAAATTCAAAATCCCAAGTTTCAGAAGTTTTGATTTTGCTGATGAGCATGTTAGTATTCGAGACCAATCCATTAACAGACAGGAGGAAGCTAAGTAGGTAAATTTACTGCATATAGCTATGGAGAAGTATCCATTAGAGTAGTAGAAGATCAAATAAGAAAAGACTCCTCCTGATGAACCTTCTGATGTTTGCATTAATAATTCTCCTTGTTTTGTAAAGGATGATAAAAAAATTTCAGAAAGTCGTGTAGTCCAAGAGGTTAATTCACATGAAAAGGCTACTACTATTTATGTAGAGCAAGTTGCTTCAAATCTAATACTGAAACCTTTGAATTTTGATTCATTTAAAAAATTCTCTGACGCTGTTCATAAGATGCATAAAAGTAGGGTGCAGAAGTCACAAGGTGAAGGCCTTCAACTGCAAAGATTGAAATCCAAAGCCTCATCTGAGAAGACACCAGATAATGAGGAAGAATCTGTAACCTTGTTTGATCAGTTACCAGGTTTTGTAGAATAAGATGAAGAGAACATGCTAATACCAAAGCTAGAAGTTTCAAAGTAGCATGAGGATCCTCAACCATCTGGTGAGCTGTTGATTGAAGCTGAGCAATCTGACCACGAAGTCTTGGATGAAATGGAAAAGTGTGAAGATAAGTCTGCCATGGAGGTTACACAGCTAACTGAAGACTGTCATGAGGTAAAATATAGCCCTCTTTTATTAGAAAATCAAGAGGATTATGATGAAATTGTGTTTTGGGATGACCTAGATGATTTTGTTGCAAATTTAGACAATGTGGAAATGGTTTCAGTTAGTCTACATGATGAGCTTCCTAGCTCTGATGTTGGGGATGAAAATAGCATGTCCATGACAAGTTTTGACCATCAAAGTATTGTAGAATATTTAGATAACATGCTAATTCATGGACACGTATGTGAAAGCAATCCTGTTTCAACTGAGGAGGATGACCCATTAACGAAAGAAGAGGAAACCACATCATGGGCTATCATGCAAAGTATAGATCGTGTAATCAATCCTAGTCCAAAATCTTTGAGGGGATCTCCTATCAGATATCTGGCTAGTTTCAAAATCAACAGGCAGGGACAACCTCATAGTGACACTAATTTGGATCATCAAAGAGGGTATTAGGTGGATCAGTTAGCAAAGGAAGTCAAGTGGGTAAGTGACTATACTTTCTTTCTTAGAAAGGTGTTGTAGCAATTTGCTAAATTTTTGATTGTTCTCCACCTTTTTGGGGCTAATTAACAACCTTATGGGGTATTATAGACTGCAGAGGGAAGGTAGTTATTTTATTGGGCTAGTGAATTGGTTTGTTTGATTAGTGTCTCTAGCTGGTTAGAGTAGGTTAGAGTAGTGTTTTTAGTTAATAAGTGCTTCTTGCACATTTGTTTTCAGTATTTTGTTTCCCTAAGTCCTGCTGCACAGGTTTTTTCTAGCCACCAAGGCCTTCTAGTTTGTTTTTCAATTTGGTTCTGTTTAGTTCTCTGCTACTGTTTGAACTGGTTGAAGAGATGAATTGTAGTGTATTTTGAGTTTGAGAAGAGTAGAGTATGACTCAATGCCCAATGGATATTCAAGGCAAATGATCTGACGCTTAGTAGACAAGCATATAGCAAAAGTCACCAGAAATGTTACCATTTTTTCACCACAGTTCAAAATTGGCAAAGTTGATGAAACAAATTCATTTTTAGAGTGAAGGTTAATATTCTTCTGTTATAAATTATTTGCATAGTTATTGTGTTTTAGTGATAATTGCAGTGTTTTTTAGGATAAGAAAGAGAAGGTCATAGCCATCATTGCCTTGAAGGTCTTCAATCTTTGAAGTTGTCTTTTGTTCCTACTCCCGATCTTGACATCAACCTGCAAAAATGTAGGAAAGTCCTATTAGAGCTCCATTTATGAGATCTATATATCCTATTAGAAGAGGCATAACACTTTGTTTATAATCCATTGATCAATGAACATCATCCACATGCAAGAAGACCTGAGAAAGAAACAATCATGGAATTTCAATGTTTTATTCTAATATGTTTGTTTCATGTGCAGGTAAAGGATAAGTCATGTAGCTTATTGATGGCATATCATAGCATGTGGAGTAGAATGGGATCCCATAAGGGTTGAGCTCATCATGCTGCCCCCAAGTCTTAAGAGGATTGTGGAAAGAGTATGAAAGAGGAGCAGTCACATAAAGACCCTACAAAATAAAGACAGTTGTCATGTGTTTTGATCATATCTCAAAAAATGTGATCTAGGTTTTTGCGATTATTAGAGACAAATTAGACGACAATACGGTGCAAGAACCCTTTAAATTTTTCTTGAATCTAGTTTGTAGTTTTTGAGAAATAGTTATAGGTACAATACACAGTAAAATGAAGATAACAGTCACGTGTTTTAATCATATCTCAAAACATGTGATCTAGGTTTTAACGATATTTGGATAGAAGTGAGAAGATTATAGGGTATAAAAACCCTTTAAATATATCACCTACCTAGTTTGTAATTTTTAAGGAATGTTCACAATGGCGGGCCCTATTTCTTTTTGCAAATTTGAAGCTGCAAAAAATGATTGCAAAATGATATTTAAAGCAATATCCTATAAATTACTTATAAATATTCATTATTTATGTATTTAAAACAAAGTAAAGAAAACAATATCTTTCCTTTTTTAGTTTTCTTTATTTTGAGAAGATATGGACAAAAGTAAGCCTTGTATTACTATTTTGTAAAAGAAAATCAAAAGAGGTGAGATTAGGCAAATCAGAAGGAAAAACTGTAGGACCTATTGTAAGACAAATATTAAAGTAATGTTATTTATAAATTGCTTTTAAAATTTTGTCATTTTATGCAGTCAAAACTACTAAAGGAAATCAAATATATTTTTCTAGATCTGCTTTATTTTGAGGCAGATGAGGACAATAAAACAATTGAGCTTTTATTGAGCAAATAAAGCTTGTTTTAAAGAAGATTTTGGTGAGGTCTACCTTGAGGAAGATTTTCATATACAGATTAGAGGTGATTTGATAGCTTTATTTTTGGATTTTCAATGGAGCTTGAAAATAGATCAACTTTGCTATTCTAGGAAGATTTCTCACCTTTTTCGTTGGGAGACTTTTGGAGTTATAATTAGGGGAGAGAGACTTAGTTTTTCTCAGTGGATATCTTTGTTTCTTCTCTCTTGAGCACATGTGGAGACTTTGTAAACTGATCTTGGCTCATATTTTTTAGAGATAGATGTACCCCTTTCAGTTCAATACAACAAAGCTTTCTTGTTTCACATTTGTTGCCTCTTTTATAACTTTGATTTGATGTTTTCACTGTGATTATGATGTCTAATCCTCTAATTTATGTCTCGATGTTATTGAAATCTATGTAGCTATTGCCCATCTAATCCAGGTTGTCTGTTGTGTTTTAATTACACCTTCATACAAAGCACTTTTGGATTGTTAGACTTAGGTGAAACTGAGAAGGTTACAGGCTTGAGAGTTGTTTGTGGGTAAAATTTTAGATTTTTAGATCATCTTTAGATAAAATAGAATTTCATTCCAATTATTCCTCATCCCTTTTCTCAGACAAGTGATTAGTTTAGAAATATCATAAGGAGAACCAGCTCACTCTTCAGATTCACTCTCGCTATAGGAAACCCATATCCTAAGAGTGTTTCCATGTGTCAACAGGTAGCTAAGTCTTATGTGAGCTTAGCAAGGTACATATCTGATTGATAACAGTCCCTTAAACCAAGATCCAAATGGAACCAAGGGTAGATACTATTATGAATGGACCTATGAATGAATGCATGGCCAAAGAAGATAACAAAAGGAAAATGCCTCTTGTGTTAGGGCTTCCACAAAAGAGTATTAAGAAAGGGGGAGGTGATAAAACTTCAAGATTTAGAAGGATTTAAGGATCAGGAAAAGGTAAAGTTGATAGAAGAGTCATTGGTGGAATATGGTGTTATTAGGACATTGGATTCTCACTTGTATTCCTCTAAAAAATAAGTGTGATCTCTTTGAATGGTAGGGGTTGAGTAGCATCTCTCGATAAAAGGATATTCGATAATTGATTCGTGAAAATAAATTTGATATATTATTTATTAAGAAGACTAAGCTTTCAATGGAGGATTTGACCAATATATCTTCTACTATTTGGAGAAGGGTTCAATGCTGGTGTGTAGGCTCCCAAGCTATGGTTGGTGGTGTTTCTTGTTATGGGGCCCCTATAGTATCACACCTATCTGGTGGTTGGGAAGTAGTAACTCAATCTTGTTGATGGAGACATACTTTAACTCTGGTGAGACTCTTCTTCTCACCAATGCTTATGTGCCTACTAATTTTCCTAGTAAGGCTTTGTTTTGATCTCATATTAGATTTGTGTGCTCTCTTTTTCTTGTTTTCCCTTGGATTCTGGTAGGAGACTTCCATGCTATATGAAGTCTAGAGGAAAATTCACGGGTGTTGGGTACATAATTGAATAATTTGATATATTTTATAATGTTGTTTAATTAAATAATTATTTAGTTGTGATGTATCTAGGTGGTGTGGTTAATCGCACTAGGTAATTATTTGGGGACCACTTTATGCTGTATTGTAACATTGGGATATTATTTGTATTATTTGATTAATTGGGAAAATTTAGTACCAATAGTCAAATGGGGGTTAATGGTTTTATAGGCTAATGGTTTTGTGTTGTTATATGGAGCCTAATCAGGCTCGGAGGTTAAATTAACCCTACTTTTATCGGTGTGGTTTCCCCCCAAATTCCTACGGGGTCAAGGGTAGCACCCCTTCTGGGGGTTTGGGGGTAGTGCCCCTAAGATGGGGTCAAGGGGCAGCACCCCTTGTGGGGTCTAGGGGCAGTGCCCTTGGCACACTCCCTGGCATGATACAGTTTTTTATTATTTTATTAAGGCGTCAGGAGTTATTTTATCATTGGTTGACATAAAAAAACCTATTTTGTAACCGATAAAAGCTGTGATAAAAATAGGATAAGGGTTAGTGTTTCCATTGATATTGTATTGTAGCATTTTACAGTCGTATTGAGTTGCAGGGATTGCTGGTTGTAATCAGTTTGATTTACTGGATAATAATATTGGACTCTTTATTGGTGGATGTAGCCTGAGTTTGGGTGAACCACGTTAAAACTTGTCTCTCATTGTTATTATTTCTGTGTATTTCCATTCCTTTGTTTAATCTTTATTTACATTTAATTGATATCTTCTGCTGGCTAACCCTAACAAATGGTATCAGTATGGGTTGTGTTTGATTATCATCTACAAGAAGGTCTCACAGTTGAGTGGGAGTCTCATGGTTTAGTGGGAGCAATGGCGAATGAGGGTAAATTGAAGGTCGATAAATTTAATTGGCAGAACTATCAGTTATGAAAGATACAAATGGAAGATTACCTCTATCAGAAGGATTTATGGAGGTTGTTGGAAGGAGTATCCAAGAAACAGGCAAGATTAATGGATGAGGATTGGTAACTTCTAGACAGAAAGACACTAGGAACCATTCAGTTGTGCCTAGCATTATCTCTGGCATTCAATATAACAGAAGTAAAGACAACAAGTGAACTAATGAAAGCTTTGGCTAAATTGCATGAAAACCCCTCAGCCTCAAATAAGGTATTTCTCATGAAGCATTTGTTTAATCTGAAAATGATTGAAGGTGGATCTATGACATATCATTTAAATGAGTTTAATATGATTGATAGTCAATTAACTTCTGTAAAAGTGAAATTTGATGAAGAGGTGATGGATCTCTTGGTTTTATGTTCTTTTTTAGAAAGTTGGAATAGCTTGGTAATGGCTATAAGTAACTTTGTCTCTGGTTCAAATACTTTAAAATTTGATGATGTTGTTGGTGTTATCCTTAGTGAGGAAATGTGACAAAAAATCTCAAGAGGGTCCACATTAGGTAGTGTTTTGAATGCAAAAAGCAGGGGCAGATCAAAGGAGAGAGGAAAAGGTTCTGGAGGTCATGGGAAGTCACGAGAAAAATTAAAGGACAAGAGATCTCAATCCAGAGGATAGAAGGATTGCTGGTACTATGGGAAACCAGGTCATCTAAAGAAAGATTGTTGGTTTGGGAAGAATAAAGAAAGAGACAAACAAGAAGGCAATAAGGAGGAAAATGTGGTAAGTAATAAATCTGAAGATGATGCTTTCATTCTTTCCCTAGATAATGCTGATGATTCATGGGTTTTAGATTCAGGGGCCTCATTTCATGCTATGCTCCATAGAAGTTATTTTCTTGATTATGTCCAAGGATTTTAGGCTGGTTTATTTGGGAGATAATGAACTCTGTCAGATTGTTGGAAAGGGAAGAATTAAGATTAAGTTGTAGAATGGGAATTATTGGCTACTACAAGAGGTAAGGCACATTCCAAGGCTTGTAGGATTTTAATTTTAGTAGGGCAGCTAGCTGAAGAAGGTTGCATTGTTACATTTACTGATAAAAATTGGAAGGTTTCAAAAGGTGCCTTAATAGTAGAAAAAGGTGTGAAAGTAGGCACCTTATATCTTTGTGTAGGTCATACTATTCCTTCTACTTTAGCTGATGCAGAGAAAAAATAAACAGGTTCAGGAACATTTGCTATAGGTTCATTGGAAGAGACTGAAATAGTTGCTGCAGGTTCTGAGACAACGCTATGGCATAATAGACTTGGGCATATGAGTAAAAAAGGTATGAAAGTATTTCATTCTAAGAAAGTTTTATCGGGTCTGAAATTTATTAATATGGATTTCTGTGAAAGTTGTGTGTATGGAAAACAAAAGAGAGTTAGTTTTCTCAATGATGTGAAAAAAAAGAAAGATGAAAAGTTGGAGCTTGAGCATACATATGTATGGGGACCTGCTCAGGTATCTTCTCTTGGTGGCTCTCGGTATTATGTTACATTCATAGATGATGCAACTAGGAAGGTATGGATTTATTTCCTTAGGCAGAAATCTGATGTATTTGAAACATTTAAGAAGTGGAGAAGCTTGGTTGAGAATGAGATGGGTAAAAGATTAAAATGTCTCAGATCTGATAATGGTGGTGAGTATTGTAGTAAAGAGTTTGAGGATTATTGTTCCTTTAATGGAATTCCTAGGTAGAAAATAGTTTCAGGGACTCCATAAGAAATGGAGTGGCTAAACGCATGAATAGAACAATAATGGAGCATGCAAGGACCATGAGATTGCATTTTGGAATGCCTTTAAACATGTGGGCAGAGGTTGTCAACACCATTGTATATTTAATTAATAGAGGTCCTCCAGTTCCTTTGGGATGTGGTATTCCTGAGAAAGTGTGGACAGGTAAGAAGGTGAGTTATTCTTTTCTCAAAACTTTTGGATGTGAAGAATTTGCACATGTAGATTCTAAAAATATAACCAAGATTGAAGCAAAATAAAAAAGGTGTACCTTCGTTGGATATGGCATTGATGAATTTGGTTATAGACATTGAGATTTTAAAAATCAAAAAATTGTGAGAAGCAGGTATGTTGTATTCAATGAGAAGGTGTTCTAGAAAGATCAGTTGCAACAGCATGAGAAGAAAGAAAAAGATTATGTGGTGCTGGATGATACTCCAAATAGTGATATTCCAGTGGTTCCTCATGCTTCGCAACAGCAACTAGAAATACCACAAAATCTAGTGAATGTTAGATGGTCAATAAGGCTAAGTAGACCTCCTAAAAGGTTTTCTCCCTCTTTGTATTCTATTTTGTTAACAGATGCTGGTGAACCAGAAGGGTATGATGAAGCTATGTAGGTGGATACACAGGTTCAGTGGGAGCTTGCAATGAAAGAAGAAATGGACTCCTTGCCGAAAAATTAGACTTGGGAATTATGTAAGTTGCCTATAGGTAAAAAGGCTTTACCAAAAAAATGGGTTTATGGGTTGAAAGAAGAAGATGGAGGTAAGAAAAGATTTAAAGCCAGGTTAGCTGTAAAAGGATTTGCATAGAAAAAGGGCATTGATATTGATGAGATATTTTCTCCATTTGTCAAGATGACTTCTATTCGTACTATTTTAAGTATTGTGGCTGCTGAAGATTTGCATTTGGAACAGCTAGATGTGAAAACTACCTTTCTCCATGGTGATTTGGAGGAGGAGATATACATTGAACAAGCCCATAGATTTAAGGTCACAAGTAAGGAGAAACTAGTGTGCAGATTGAAGAAGAGTTTGTATGGCCTGAACCAAGTACCTCGGCAATGGTACTTGAAATTTGATAGGTTTATGGCTGAGAAATGCTACAGTTGATGTAATTCTGACCATTGTGTTTATGTTAAGAGGTTGGATAATGAAAGCTACATTGTTTTATGTTTATATGTTGATGACATGCTTGTAGCTGGGTCTAACATGGATCACATAAGAGAGTTAAAATAGTAGTTAGCAAAGTCCTTTGCTATGAAGGATTTGAGGGCAGTAAAACAAATCCTTGGTATGAAAATTTGCAGAGATAGGAAGAACAAAAAATTGACTCTATCTTAGGCTGATTATGTTGAAAAGGTGTTGCAAAGATTCCATATGGAGAATGCAAAAGTTGTCAGCACACCTTTGCCTAGTCATTTGAAATTGACTAAGGAGATGTGTCCAAAGACACAAGAGGAGGAAGAAAAAATGTCTAAGGTACCATATGCTTCAACTGATGAAAGTTTAATGTATGCCATGGTATGCATGAGACTGGATATTGTACATGTTGTAGGAGTCGTAAGCAGGTATATGAGTCATCATAGATTGGAGCATTGGAATGTAGTGAAATAGATTTTCAGATATTTGAGAGGTACATCCAATAAACACTTACGTTTTGGGGGCTCTAATACTAATTTAGCAGGTTATGTAGACTCAGATTTAGCAGGGGATATTGATACTAGGTGGAGTACTACAGGTTATGTCTTTACTATAGGTGGGACAAGGGTGAGTTAGATTTCTAGGTTGTAAAAGGTGGTTTCTTTATCCACCATAGAGGCAGAATATGTAGCAGCAACAGAGGCAAGCAAAGAGATGATATGGCTGCAATCTTTCATGGAAGAATTGGGCAAACAACATGTTAATAGTTATTTGTTTACGGATAGCTAGAGTGCCATACATCTTGCAAAGAATTATGTCTTGCATTCAAAGATGAAACACATATAGTTGAGGTATCACTTTATTCGGTCAGTGTTGGATGATGGATAGTTAAGGCTAGAAAAGATACATACAGATGAAAATCTAGTGGATATGTTTACAAAGGCAGTGACAAGGGAGAAGCTGAGCTCCTCTTCAACTTTGGTTTGTCTTCAAGACTAAAAACAAAATCAAAACAATAGAGTCCAGGGTGGTTATTTCTAGTGGGAGCTACAGGGTCAAAGATGTTATGATCAGTCTCCAAGTGGGAGATGATATGCTATGGAGTTTGATCAGTCTCCAAGTGGGAGATTTTTTTATATGGAGCCTAATTAGACTCGAATGTTAAATTAACCCCACTTTTATCAGCGCGGTTTCCCCCCAAATTTCATTGATATTGTATTGTAGCATTTTACAGTGGTATTGAGTCATAGGGATTGCTGGTTGTAATCAGTTTGATTTACTAGATAATAATATTGGACTCTCTGTTGGTGGATGTAGTCCAAGTTTGGGTTTAAAACTTGTCTGTCACTGTTATTATTTTTGTGTATTTCTATTCCTCTGTTTAATCTTTATTTGCATTTAATTGATATCTTCTACCGGCTAACCCTAACATTTTATGTATCCATGGTTTTGGAACACATGGTTTTTTCCAATATGAAAATTTGTATTTGTGTGAGCTTGGTCTATAATAGAAAGAACGTGGTTAGTGGTTTGGAGTTGGCCATTTCATTGTAGGTTAACAAAGGTTTGTGAGAGGTTGTAATTGTATTGAGCTATCTCCTTTAAGTGCATATTTTGAAGCATGTCACGTGATGTGTGGATTCATGCTTAGACACATGGAGGATGCATTGGAGGTGCTTGATGGTTTAGAGGTATTCATGGAGACTCATGGCATGCATTGTAATATCTTTATTGCTGCATAATACATATGGGTGTGGATGCTTTTGGAGCTGGGTTTTTTCCCTCTTAAGGGTTTTCCCATGGTATATCTTGTGTTATCTTGTGGCTTGTTCATTTGATCTTTGCAATATGGTTATCTGCTACATCTTATTCTCCTATTGTGCTATGGAATTAATTTTATTTGACCTACAAATTCGTAACAAGTGGTATCAAATCCATGCTTATGGTTGAGGGAGGTGTGAGCTCCTTGGATGTGTATAACCCTTGTGTGTGTAGATCAGATGCAAAATGGAAGCTATGGTAATGCATATAAGGATTTGGAACACTATAAGGTTTCCTGCCGATTGTATTATAGATTTAGGGTTCTTGGTGTTGGAGATTTATTGTGTATGTTGCAGATCGGGTGATTGAAATATCATGGCTAAAGAGGGTTTTCTTGGTTTGGCTGATGAGGGTTTTGAGATTTCTATAGATAACATCCTGGGACAAAACAAACCTCAGCATTGAGTCTAGGAGGCCCGAGAGGTGAAAAAAAAGATATGACTTGCCCTATTTTGGCCATAGGGCCTGGAAGGAGAAAATAATGCCCATCCCTGGGTCACTAGTATGGCCGTATGATTGTCGCAAGCATGATTGTAGAAAAAAAATATTTTTTAATCCATGCACTGTATTTTGATTTTTTCTATAGTTTGAGGAAAATTTTTATTAAAAAACTATACAAATAGTTTTATTAAAAATCAAGATAGAAAAACACAAAAAAAAATTGCAGGGGATGGCAGTACGTAGACCGCCGTACACCCTTGCACAATGGGTACAATGGGGTACCACCGACTTCAGGGCCGGTTACCTCCCACTAGTCCACCTAGTCCCGCTGGGCCAATAGGGTAGGATGGAACCTATGGCTGCCAGCAGTCCTTCACACGGGTAGAAAACAAACAAAAAAAAGGCTAGAAAATTTTTTAAACAATGGTGGCATTAAAACTATGACAAATTTTTTTTGATTCAGACTATTTAAAAATTAAACCCTATTTTTAAATCTACTTTGGAGTCCGATGAAATCAAACAAAATTTAAACCTTGTGTTAATTTCACTGGTCAAAGACAAGATGATGACGCTAGCCCAGTCTTACGCCACGTCAGTATAGTGGGTCCCACCTCACCTAGTTAGCGCACAGTCACTGCCACACCAACAATGATGTCAGGAGGGGACAGGTCCTGCCAGGGGTCTTGATTTAGCCCTATAAGGGCATTTTCTTCTGGGGGGTATAACTTTCACATATGGTATCAAATTTTTGACTTCTTATAGGTGTCAAAAAGGTCTCTTTGAGGACTACACAGTGGTGACAAAATTTTGCACCATTTGAAAACTTTTTCAAATTAAAGACAGATCTGTGTCTATTTGTTTTAATTAAGTGAGATTCGGGATGAGTTTCACAATCATGGCATCATTCTAAAAAAGAGGCATTCATAATTGAAATGACACTTCAATGAAGAAAATGAAGGCACAGTTTCAATGGATGCTCACCTAATAGCTCAGGCTGCAATAACCAGAGACACAGTTTGAATAAGTGGCAATTGATAGGAATGAAGATGGCTACTATCAAAAGCAAATTCTACAAGTCACAGCAAAGAAACTCCAGTCATAAAACTCACACAGGCAGAAATAGGGTTACACATTTAGAGTTTCATCAGTCACAGTAACTCAAGATGCATAGGAATAAATGGTGTGGATATAGAAATAGAGAAAGCATGGAGAACACCAAATGTCACAACCCACGTCAATGAGGAACAGAAAAAAATTAAGCGGAGGCTGCCAGATGTAAGTGTCTGCATCAATTTGAGAGTAGCTCGAAATCAAGCAGAATGCACCACGTGGAGCAGCCCGCATGCAAGAGAGGAAATACTTGTCTCATTTAATTAAATACGTCAATGTTATGGAATTTTTATAAGGAGAGTTTCTTTGCTTATTGAAATAAAATGGTGGGCTCTTTTAAAGTTTCCTACATTCTAAAAGAAGAGGTAGCGGAAATCCAACACATGGATGCACCCGAGAGTAATATAGATCAAGTTAAGAAATCAAGCGGAGAAGGGCACGTGGCTATAGCGGAAGGTAGAGAAGAGTTAAAAGAAAATTCAGCAGAAGAGGCCACATGGTGTAGCCCGCGTGCAGGAGAGAAACTAAAAGTTTCATTTTATTTCACTAACGTAAATGTTACGGGTAAGTATAAATGAAGAGTCTCTTAAATAATATAAGATGTGGGTCCCTCATGGAATGAAGTCATGGGAATTAAATATTGAAAGCCACAAAAAGTTAAATGAGCCACTTTATTTTTTATGATGGAAATTGAAAGGTTATGCGGAGGCTGCCAAATGTAAGTGTCCGCGGCAATAAAAAGAAACTTAAGAAACTTGCGGAGGCTGCCAGATGTAAGTGTCCGCAGTAGTGAGAAAATAACTAAAATTCAGTAGAAAGAGCCACGTGGAGTAGCCCGTGCATAGGGAAATAATAAGGTTTTGTTTCATTTTAAATTGCCTCATTTCTTATTATATTAAATGGTGGGACCCTTTTATAAAAATATTTTATTATGCCTCTATGAAGCCATGGAAAAGATCAATTTTAAATAAAGATTTATCTTTATTTTAAATATGATGTGGGGCAAAATATTAAGATGAGACTTTATTACAATGGAATAAAATCACGGGAGTTAAAAGTGAAACCCTAAATGTGAGCAGCCATTTTTTCATTTTATGGGCAAGCTACGGGTAGTGACAACTAGTTTTCTTTCACATAGAGATATTTTCTAGCCATGGGCAAAACAAAAACTTTAGTTGCAGTTGGATTTTATGCCAGATTTTGTAGATTTGGTGCCAGATTTTATGGATTCAGTTGTGGATTTTTAGAGAGACCGTTGGGATTTTGTTGAGTTATTTCAAGCTACAAATAGCCACATCTGGGTCACATTTTTTAGGGAGTTCTGGAGAGGTTGGAGTTCTTCTTCAAATATGTTCAGAGTTCTACATTCTATAGATCAGAGAGTTAGAGCAACAACAGAGTTTCTTCTTGCCTTTGCAGTGTCTTTTCATGATGAATGTAACAATTATTTTTGTGCAGCAACTTTTGCCTCTGTAATTTGTGGTCATTCAAATAAATGAGATGTGTTCTGTGCATACTTGGATATCTCTGTTTCTTGTCTTTAAGTCTCTTTTTATTCTACCTCTGTTTAATATGTTTTCTCAAACTGGTTTTAATCATACATTGATGCTCTTTAATTCCAGTTAAATCTTTCAATGTTTAGACACTGTGCAAATAATAGTTTCAAATCCGGCGGATCGCCATAGATTAGGCATTTGTTTTCTGCAATATGGTTTCCTTCTGACCTTTTTCTCAAACCCTACTGAAAGAACGGAAGAGCTAGCTTCCCTAAAATCTGGAGGTCACTCTGAGGAGCATTCCCATGTCTCAGAGTTTCCCATGTTGCTGCTGGATTAAACCCACAGATTTATGTATCAACACACAATAAAATAGGTTTCAAGATAAGATTTTGCTATATGTGTCAGAATTTGGTGTCTAAAGCCAGGCATTATTCCAGGATAGTTTTATGTTCATTACTTCTACATACAGAATTATATTTTCAATTTTGGATAGGCGTTGGAGAGAAATTGTAGTGCACTACAGTTTGGATCATGTAGATTTTTTGTTTAGTGTGCAAAGAGAGTTTGGTACTTGTTTGATCACTTGTAGGAGCATGAGATTTAGAGTGGGTTTAGGAGTGCATTCAGATGGATATTTGGCAACAAACTTGTGGGAGTGAATGTTGTTATGAGACCATCAGCATGGTATAGCAGGTTTTTAGATTTGGTGCTTCCTGATATAGGTTTACAGGTGTTTTCAAAATTTGGACTTTGATGGAGATAGGTACACAGGTTGTCTTCTAGTTTGAGGACATGGTTGATACACGTGTGAGACTTGGAGTCTCATTTCAGTGGGAGTTGGGTATAGGTAAAGAAGTGATGATGATGATTATGGTGTCATGGATATGCAGGTTCACTTATGCATTGGCATGACATGATCATGTATGTGATTGACAGGTATGGGCTATGATGTTTGATTCATGATTATAGGTGGTGTTGTTGTGTTGTTTTAGGGGATTGTTCTTATCTCCTAGATGCTTGATTAGTTCCTTGACTATGATTACTTCTTGTGGATTTGTTTGGCAAATCAAATCTAGCATTGATTTGGTGTTTAAGTCTTGGAGTCTACAGATTATCTTCTTTGATATCTCAGTTTGCATGTTACTAGTGTGACGTTGAGTTTGCATGTTACATTTGTTTTGGATCTATGTGTTATGTATTTTGGATTACCTACCGCTTGGCTATAGTAGGATGACTCATATGTGGAATATATATATCCACGAGATTGATTTAGTGTTTATGTAGACTTTGTTAGTTAGCCTTGTCTGTGGTCATTTGTACATTGGTATGTTGCATTGGGATGAGAGGATGGATGATTAGAGTGCCTGGATAGTTGGTTATTGGAACTTGTAGCATGTTTCATCATGATGTCATGGATATCTTGGATACATGGTTTTGTGTGATCTTTTGACAGTGATGGTTTTATCTTCTTGGTTTGGAGATTTTGGTCTACTTTACCTTTTGGGAGCTATTGATGTTACAGTGGGATTCCTTGATTGGGTTGGGGCCATGGATAATCTTCATTTAGGAGATGGCTACATTGTTATCATTGATAGCTCAGTATCACATTTTAGTGGGAGCTTTTTCAATGATGTGGATTCATCAATTGTGATGGATGATCTTTTACAGTGATTGTGGGTGTCTTGGAGAGACTCTTGGATTATGATTCATGTTTTAGTGAGAGCGCTTTAACATCCTGAGTTCCATTGTCAATAGATGGTTATCTTCATGTGGGTGGATATGTTGATATCTTGGTTTACCATGGAGGACTTCTTTGAGTCTTTCATTTAGGTGTTGGGTTATGATATGTTAGTTTGGCATGTTTATCCTTGATTTGGAGATATTGATATTGTGTCTTGATGGATTCTTGATCGTGCATTAGATTTTTGTCATCATATAGGTTCTCTTGACATAGGATGTATGCATTGTTGCATGTGATCTCTTTGGAGGAGATGGTTAGATCATGATGTCATGATGGGCTTCATGATTATGTAGACGTGTAGTTGGAGCATTAACAATGATCTTGTTGGTTCACTTCGTATTGATTACTTCATGATGGTGCTATGTTGCATTTGGAGTTTGGCATGTATTGGTCGGTTATAGGTGCTCATGGATACTTGTAGATGTAGGTGAGGCTAGATTTCTCTTGTGACTAAAGACACTTGTTGAGACAGTTAGTCTTTTGAGGTTTCAATAGATACACCAAGGAGCCTCACACCTGGATATGGATATGAGTTCATTATGGATGTAGAGGAGAATGTTCTTGGAGAGAGTCATTGTGGCTTGGTGTATCCTAGAGGAGCATTCTCATTCCCCACTCTTGGTCTACTTAGTAGTTTATCATCTATGAGGTATTTCCCATACTTTTAGATGCATTTTGCTTTATGCTTTGTCTTCTCATAGATATGGATCTTGATCTATAGTTATTGGTTCTGGAGGGTTCATTTGAGGGATGTTAGTATGGTTATCTCCTTATTCAAATGGTTTGATTTATGATGTTTATTATCCAGAGTTTAGGAGATGTGAATGGGCTTATTCTTGGTTATAGAATGGTTATGAGTTTGATCTACCTTGATTAGAGAGGCTTACATCCATGCTGGTTACATGATACATATGTTCATTTGATCTTATGAGATTGAATGGTTGGGTGTTGTTGAAGCTTTTCATTTGGGGTTGTAGAGGTGATCATACTTGAATCATCTTAGCACTTTGAGGTGTTTGTAGAAGGACATTATAATTTATAGGTTTTCTCTCTTTGTCTTATGGCTACTTCCTGGATGATCATGTTGATATGGTTGGACTTGGGAGAGTTATGGTAACATGTTGTGAGAGAGTATGCAATGATTTATCATGTATGTGTAGATCATTGTGATTGTTCTTGATATTACATTGGCTTGTTGATTAGCCACACCATAGTATGAGTGTTGATTGATAGACTTGGTATGCCTTGGATCTATTTTTAGATTTGACATTACCCGTGTAGTGGGAGTTCCTCGATATATGTGTTCTTCATTGATAGGTTTTATACATGGTGCTTGTGATTGCGGTATATGGGTTGGATATGTTGTTGGCATGAGTTTATTGATGTTGTTGATACCTATGAGTTATGGATGGTTGGATGTATTAGCATATGTCATGGGTACCATTTCCAATCATGTGCATTTCTTGCCTTTAACAACACCTTGGATCGTTTGGATTCACTTGGATTTGATGCTTGTGTTCTTGGGATTGGTGCATCTTCACCTTGGCATGATTCCTTTTTTTCCATACGTGGCATGTTGGAGGATGAGAGGAGTTCTTTCTTGAGATGGTGGTCACTTTGATTTTATTGCAGGTATCTTGATGGAGCACAAAAGCATACTAGAGATTCATGTGATTTAATGTTTACCTATGATGATGTATTTCATTGATTGACCCTTATGCAATGTATAGAACAAGTGGGAGAATGTTGGAATATGGTGTTGTACACCATTGCATAATTTGATATATTTTATAATGTTGTAATTAAATAATTATTTAATTGTGATGCATCTAGGTGGTGTGGTTATTCACACTAGGTAATTATTTGGGGACCACTTTATGTTGTATTATAACATTGGGATATTATTTGTATTATTTGATTAATTCGAAAAACTTAGTACCAATAGTCAAATGGGGGTTAATGGTTTTATAGGCCAACAGTTTTGTGTATCCATGGTTTTAACTAATACCACAAGTTGTATTTGTGTGAGCTTGGTCTAGAAAAGCAAGCACATGGTTAGTGGTTTTGAGTTGGTCATTTCGTTGTAGGTGAACAGAGGTTTGTGAGAGGCTGTCATTTTATTGAGCTCTCTCTTGTAAGCGCATATTATGAAGCATGGCAAGTGATGTGTGGATTCATTCCTGGACACATGGAGGATGCATTGGATGTTCTTGATGGTTCAGAGGTATTCATCAAGACTCATGGTATGCATTGTAATATCTTTATTGCTGAATAATACATATGAATGTGGATGCTTTTGCAGGGTGGCTTTTTCCCTCTTAAGGTTTTTCCCAGGGTATACCTTGTGTTATCTTGTGTCTTGTCCATTTGATCTTTGCATTATGGTTATTTGCTACATCGTATTCTCCTATTGGGTTATTTGGAATTGGTTTTATTTGACCTGCAAATTCCTAACAACGGGGAGTTGGCTATGTTGGATTATCTTCTACCTAATGATTAATAATATCTCCTTTCTTAATTTTCTAGATGTTAAGCCAAGTAATGGGACATTTACTTGGAATAATAGAATTTGTGGAAATGATTCTATTTCTGAAAGGATGGATAGGTTTATTGTGTAATTTTTTTGGATCGGCAATAATTCTAGACTAGTTCCTTTGAGATCTTGGGGTGGAGAGGCTTAGATCACTGGCCTATCAATTTGTCCTCATCATTGTTCTCTATGCCCAAAAAGCCTCCTTTTATGTTTTATCTCATGGAACTTCATGACTATAATATGCACAAGCTTTTAGAAGCCTCATGGTTAGTGGGGAAGCTAGATTGCAGAACTGTTGTGGTTTCTTTCTTCAAGTGGCTCCAATTTTTGAAATTCAAGCGCAAAAAATGGAATAGAAACTATTTTGGAAATATTTTTCATATAAAAAGCCATTTGCAGGACAAGCTAGTTAATCTCACTTTCATAACTAAGGAAGACGGAATGACAGAGGAACTGTTGCAGGAAGAACCAAGTGGTCAAAGGAACTAGCTGAATGGGAGTTGTGGGAGGAGATTTTTAGGAAACAAAATCTTAGGTTTATTGGCTCCAAGAGGGGGATAAAAATAATGTTTTTTTTATCACTCAGTGAATGATCACAAAAGTGGCAATGTAATATTTTCTCTCATATTAGCTTAGGGAGAACAAATAAAACTTATTTTCAATATATTTTAGTGGAAGCGGTAAGGTTCTATTCTTCTTTGTTTACATAGAATGGTCCTCAAGCTCTAGATGAGGAGAAAATCATTCTAGATTACATTCCTACTTAGGTCTGATATGACATGACTAATTCACTAATAGAACCTATCTCTATGGAGGATCTTGAGAATGTTTTGCTTTAGATGAGAAAGGTAACCTATGCCTAGTCCAAATGGTTTTCCTATCAAGTTCTCCCAAGAGTTTTGGGATAGCCTAAGTTCTAATTTATTATAGATGGTTAGAGAATCACAATCTAATAAGCAAATGCTCAAATCCATCAACTCCACCTTTCTTTCTTTAATTCCCAAAAAAGAAGGTGCTAACTCTTTGGATTATTTTCATCCCATTACTTTATGCAATGTGACTTACAGGATAATCACAAATATCATTGCAAAGAGGTTGAAAATTCATTTGGGTCCCTTGATTTCTCTGGAATAGGGGGTTTTGTGCAAGGGTGATAGATTTTGGATGGTATAGTGGTGGCAACCGAGTCTATCCATTCCATGTCTACTTCCAAGGAGAAGGCCATGTTCATTAAACTGGATATGTTTAAGGCCTATGATAGGGTTAAGTTATCTTTTATCTAGCGCAGTTTGTTGGCTTTTGGATTCTATCCAAAGTGGGTTAGATGGGTCATGAGATGTGTGACTTCCTCCTCCTTTTCAATTTTGATCAATGGTATTCTATCCTCTCTTTTTACAACCTATTGGGGTCTCTGACAAGTAGATCCTTTATCTCCTTATTTGTTCATTTTAATCGTGGAAGGATTAGGGCACTTGTTGAATTAGTATTTGGAAAAAGGTCTTATTCATCGCATGAGTTGGCTCAGGATTTGCCCTCTCAATCTCACCTCCAGTTTGTGGATGACACAACTCTTCTAGGCCTTTCTAGAATTGGTGAGGCTATCAACTTTAGGGAAGCTATTGAAATTTATTTATCTTCCTTTGGTCAACAGACTAATTTAACATCTTCTTCTTCAATATGCCCAAGCCTATTCATCATAGAATTGCTAATATTTTTCACTTTCCAATTTGAAGAATTTTTCTAGAGTATTTTGGTATTCCTTTATCTTTAGGTACATTGAATAAGATCTATTGGAAGATAATTCTTGGAAAAATCTCATCAAAGGTTAACCATTGGACTTTTTGATGGCTATATTTTGATGGCAGGTTGACTCTTCTTAAATCTATCTTGCACACTCTTCATTTATACATGTTTATGGTTCTTTCTACCCCAAAGAATTTTCTCAAAGAACATGATGTTCTTGCTCAAAAATTTCTATGGGCAGGAAACCTTGACAATAAAAATGGAGCCTTATGAGTTGGGACCAAGTGTGCAAACCAAAAGACGTTAGTGGTCTTCGAATTAGAGAATATAAACCCAATAGACAAGCTTTAGCAACTAAACTTTATTGACATTATTGCAATTTTCTAGATTAGCCTTGGGCAAGGATCCTTAACTGTAAATATTTGGGAGGAGTTGTTAATGAGGATATTCCACAAATGGAATATTTAGGGAAGGGTTCTATGATCTGGAACACAATTAAAAGGGGGGTCTCTATTATAAAGGATGATATTTTTTGTATTGTTCACAAGGGGGATAAGGCTTTCTTTTGGATTGGCTCCTAAGATGGCCACCCCCTATTCTTTCTTCTTTTCCCCATCTTTGGTTTTTAAGTGAAACTTTTTTAGTGGTTGGGTTGTTGAGAATGATAGATTTCATGTCCTTTTATCCTATGGGGAATCCTCAATTTCTCAGCAGAGAGACTCTAGAAGTTGTCCTAGAGGGGGATCTCAAGAGGATCAAGGAATTTTTATTTCTATTCTTGTTGAGAGACCCTTTTGTTCTTATTAGAATAGGGATATGCTAGCCTAGGGGGCATAATTCTAAAGGTGTCTATTTAGTGTCTGTAGGTTACACTTGTTTGGAGCAACAACGAATGGACCATAGAGAATTTCCTTGGTGGAGATGAATTTGGAACACTTTCAGATGGCCTAAGTGAAACTTGTTCTTGTGGCCTTTGAGTTATAATAAATGCCTTACCTTACAAAACATAATAGGTATTTGTGGTCCTTCGATTTGTCTTATTTGTGGATGCAGTGAAGAAACCACAAATCATCATTCTTTCAATGTCCCTTATTTGAGAAAATTTGGGGTTTATGGTGGAAGTTATAGAAGACATTTTTCTTTCAAGCCACCTCCCTATTTGAGTTTTGGGATAATATGCGACCTCATTTGTCATCTTCTATTTTCCTTGTGGCAGCTTGGGAGTTTGTGCCATCCTTTGTTTGTTGGCAAATTTGGTTGGAGTGAAATTGGCATATCTTCAAGGAGTGCAAAACTAGGGTCTTTCAAGTTTTGTATAAGGTTAAGAGCATGCTCATTGAAACTTTTGAAGCCAAGTTTGTTCTAGATGATTCTCTTTCTTCTTCTTCAATTGCTTATATTTTTAATCTTCTAGAGATTTCCCTTCCCACTATTGTATAGGTTCATCCTAGACATAGAGTGCAACCTAGGAATTTTTTAGTGGCAAATCTTCACGAATTGGTGAATAGTTGAAATCAAGGGCTCCAAAAATGGCGTATAGTATGAGCTCTACAGGAAACTAAATCACTCAATTTTTACAGAATTTTATTTTGTCTTGGTTAATTCACCAATGTATTATTTTTTTAAACTAATAAATCAAGTTGATTTGCCAGGTAAATATGTGGCATTAGAGTTGATTCGCCAATAGTTTATAACGTAATTACAAATCTTTATTATATTCACCATTAATAGTTTATTCCTTCCATTAATTTTGGGTCAATATCACCATTAATAATGAATTCCCACTTAATTTTAGGGATATTTGTGCTTTGAATAGGGGTTTTATTTGTTTCCATTGATTGCCTTTTTAATAGAATTGTTTTGGTTTAATTCCAAAGGACTCTATGCATATGTATTTGAAAAGCATTGTTGAGGCTTAGAATTTATTTTGGGCCACATGATAAGATTTAATCGTGTGGCTCAAAATAAATTATGGGCCTCAACAAGCCTTCTCAAAGGCACATGCATAGAGTGTCATAGAATTGAACCACAACCATTTGATTAGAAAGGTAATAGAAGTCAAAAAAATCACTTTTTTAAAGTCTTTGTTTTAAAATGAGATATTTTAAAAATATTGAATCTGTGTGTGCTCCAATGCTTTCATATAGTGGATTCATGCTTGAGGGCAAGGGGCTCTACCCTTCGACCTTGACTATATTATGATAGGAGCATGTTGGGGCCACTTATCTCGGACCCCACAAGGGGGCGCTGCCCCCTCAACTCTTGCAAGGGGGTGTTGTCCCCTTGGCCCCATTAGTCATTGCCACCCCCGAGCCCCTGCTTCAACATTACAAAAAATAAAAATATATATATTGGGGGATTGCACCTACCAATAATGAATTTTTTTTTAAGGAAAGATTCACCACTGTAATTAATTTCTTTAGTAATTATTCACTAGGATTTGCCATTGTAATTTTTTTTTTTCCAATTATTTATTAGGATTCACCAAAATTTTACAATTTTTTTAATAATGTGCATAGATTCACCAGGAAAATTAATATTTTTTTCAAAAAAAAAAGGAAAGATTCACTAGGAAAATTATGGCACTTAGCTAGGACTCACCAGGATTTTATATGCTTTTTAGGGGGGTTTCCTTAAAGTTATCATTGGTGCAACCATCTAGAAAGGGAAATAGATTAGGTAAGTGGAGTCCTCCTCCAAACAAATTTTATAGGATCAATACTGATGGTTATGCTTGGGGCAAATTAGGTGCAGCTAGGATTGGTGGAGTTGTTTGAGATAGTAGTGGATCTGTTTAGTTCTTTTTCTCCACTTACATTGGTGTGCAATCAAATAATTATATGGAGGCTTGGGTGATGCTGAATGTGTTGGAGAAAGCTTGTGATTTGGGTTGGAGGAAGGTGGTATATGAAATAGATTCTATGATCTTGGTTTCCCTTCTTAATAAGAGAAATCTTTAGGATTCCTCCTAGAGACTAACTCTGATTGTTAAGAAAATATTTTGTCTCACCTCTACCTTTGATACTATTTCCTTTGTTCATGTTCCCAGGGAATGGAATAAAGTGGCTAGTTGTCTAGCCAAGTGGGCCTCTGAAGAGATGGATTTGTGGCAAGTGGTGGATTGGGGATAGTCAGATCAGACTAAACCTCAATAGTTGCATTAGATTCTTCATGATGATAAACATGATTAAAACTAGTTGGATGGATAAGAAGAACTAATTTTTATTGTAGTTTTTGGTTGTTTGTACTTTGAGGTGGTTTTTCTTCAATGCCTCATTTGGGTCCCTCTTGTTGTGTTTGTCGTGATGGTCCTTGCTATTTTGGAAGTCATCTTGGTGTATCTATAAGTTATTTTATTTGAAGTAATGTAAAATAATATTTTAAAGCTATATTTTATTAGGATTTAATTTTGTTTTCTTCTTGGTCTATTTTCATCTAATATGTTTGTTTATTTACTTTAGAGTTATTTTCATGAAAATACTTTGTGTTACTTGTTTAGATATATTTCTAATACAATAAAGTCTTAATCTATATTTAGAATGAATAGGTTACTCAATAAACCCTAGGTAAATATGAAATAAAAAATCATACACTAGGAGTCAACATGAAAAAAAAGGATAAAAACATATTAAATAAAAATAATATTTTGTTTTATTTACTACAGAGTTGTTTTATTTTATTTATTTTACTATACTGAGAAGCAAGAAGGGCACAAGTTAATTCAACGGTAAGTGCACTATATTTTATTACTAAACCACAATAAAAGAAATTAATACGTTGTTCTATTTATTGTAGAGTTATTTTAATGAAAATACTTTGTGTTAGTTATTCAAATATATTTTAAAAATAATAAACTCTTAATCTATATTAAGAATGAACATGTTACTCAATAAAACTCTAGGCAAATATGAAATAAAAATGAAACCCTAGGGGTGAATATGATAAAAATGTATTAAAAAAAATTAATATGCTAAAAAAGGGAAACCTTTTGGTGAAATGGTGGGGTTTCTTTTCTGTAGTGCCAATAACCAAGGTTCAAAACTCATTGGGTTTCCCTCTACTACATCCAAAATTGAGGGGCCTTACCTAGTTGAAACCCTATGATAAAATAGTGGGTCTTCTTACTTGTAGTGCTAACAATGAAGGTTCAAAGCAAACACAAACTAGTCATTGGAAAACTGGAGGACCTTCCATCATAACCCTATATTGACATCATGGTAGAATGCGTAGAGGAGACATACATGTTTCTCAATACAAATTTCATATGTCATTTCATAGGTCCCAAATTGCAAATAGCCCAAATCTACTCATGGCTTGAGGAAAACTAGAATATATCGTGTGTTCTAAAATTTCTCTGAAATTTTTTTTTATGTGCTATCCTCTCAACTGAAATAGATAGAGATAAAATTCTAAAGGGAAAGTCATGGTGAATGGGTAACATCCACCTTTACATTCAAAAATGGATCCTAAACATTGATCCTACAATTTATGATTCTTACGATGAGCCTAAATGGATCTGACTATATAATTTGCCTTTGGAATTTTGGACTAAGGAGTGTCTAACAAAAATTAGGCTAGGATTTGGAACCCTAAAAAATATCAACATGGAACTGCTTGAAAAAGACTCTTATTTGTATGCACCAATATAGGTAGTAGCCATCAAAAGGTTCCCAAAGGAAAAAAATTGTGCTATTCACAAAAATTTTGGATTCAACCATTGGAGATTGAAGAAACTAGATTTTATATCCTAGCTTGTGGAAACAAAAACCATTTCAGTATTAGGTGCCCTAAACAAGCTAGGAGGATGAGTACCCTACTATTCCAATGGATCTGAAGAATAAGGAGTAGGGAAACAACCAGCTTGCACATTCCCCAGCACCACCTATTGCCAAATGAGGGAAGGAAAGAATTACACAAGGAGAGCACCCCAAGGACCAACTAGGGACAAGTACTAATCATAATTACACTCCTGACTCAATTTAGGGAAGGAGAGGAGGCGGAGGGAGTCCTCAGAAGAAGAATAAGGCAGAGATAATACTATGATGCACTACTATCACATAGTCTTGTGCCCCACATAAGTTGTGAATGACAATCGAAAGTTGTAAGGTGTAGGAAATGGGATTGCACATAGAAAGGTTGCACCCACAATAGTGGTTCATGCATCCTCCTAGTTCCACACTTACCAAGGGACTTTTAATTAGGGGTATCTTACAAGGTGGGAAGGGTGGATCCCTCCCCATCCTATAGAATTGATCAATGAATGTTAGACATGATCTAGTCCTACAATTAGCATTTCAAGAAATGCCAATCATATGCATATTTTGAGAAGTGTCTAGTATTTGTCTAGATGGTTTGTGACCTATGATTCTAATCCATTATCTATTGTTCTTGATTGGGAAGAAGGATAATAGCAACATAACCTTTGAACTTGTTAGGATATAAACGAGAATCATAAATTATCTAGAATGACTTAACAAATGAGGAAAATTCATGCATCTTTAGCAATCATGCCTTTTGAGAGTGTTTCCTTTGCTTCCACTCTAACAATAGAATCCAACCTCATATCTGGCAAATGTACTTTGGCTCTCAAGTATTACCTTTGGTTACTCACAAGGACCTTGGTGAACATGTATATGGTGTCAGAACAGTACATCTAAATCTAGGAAGATCAATTGCAGGCAAGATTTCTAGTTGGTCATCTTTCACGAGCAGAACAATTTCTAAATTTGGATTTCTACATGTTGGATACAATGCAAATAATCAGAGTTATACAAAATGGGCCCCAATGAATGTCCATAGAATGTATCTATGCATGCAACTAGGATATGGTAGAGGAGTTCATAGAATAAAGGGAAGACGAAGAAGAAGAAAATGAGGAGGAAGAAACTGCAGATGAGAAGATTGAGCACCTATTCAAGACAGAGAAGGAAGGAGTTGTATCTGTAATCAAAAAATCATTGGCTCCCACTTGTTCTCCCAGGAGCATATCCATGATGGTTTCCTCTATGAGGAATTTTTTATGAACAACATGCTTATTTGCAGAAGGAAGGAATGCAAAAAGATTATGGCAAATGCCTTCGTCACAATATGAAGGAGGCAGTGTATGCAACCTTTTTGCTTTCAACAAGAAACCAAAGTAGGGTCTCTTGGCAGGTGTCTTCAATGTAACAATGGATAACATGCATAGGCTGACTATCCAGACTCTAATCTTATTCAAAGAAGGCATCAACAAGAACATAATGGACACCTTCACCTTCTTTCTCAGCCAATACAAAGATCTACTCTCCCCTCCTTAGATCAAGAGAGATTCAGACCTCTAGGAAGGACTACGTTTCTTGTGGCACCTCCCCACCCCAAGTAGCTAATTCCACAAGGGTCCCCTAAGAAACTATATATGTATCATGTCAGATTTTATTTAGGTAATAGCATTATTCCCCATGTTGGGATATGATCACCTATTGGCAATGTATATTTTTGTATGGCAATATAATAGGAGTTGCCCCCTTGACACTATTTATGCATTAAAAAATAATATGTTCAATACTCTGAATGTTAAATAAAAGGATAAAAACATACCAAATTAATATGTTATTTTATTTACTTTAGAGTTAATTTATTTTATTTATTTAACAGAAGATTATTAAATAAAAACCCTATCCAAATATGAAATAAAAAATGAAATTGTTGGGTTCAATATGAAATTAAAGGATAAAAACATATTAAATGAAATTAATATGTTGTTGAAAATAAAGGAAATTAATATGTTGTTTTATTTACTATAGAGTTATTTTAATGAAACATACTTTGATAATTTTAAAACAATGAACTCTTAATCCATGTTTTGGATTAGTTCAGCTGGAAAAAAGGGTGCAGTACCCTTTACAAAGAATCTGCCAATGCTAAAGAAGGCCTTAAATGAGATAGAAATCTGTGTCACTCTATCACCTCTGGACACCTGCTGGAGCCGGTTCTACTTGAACGACCATAACTTTTTCAGATCTTCATATGGACCTCTAAAAACTTGAATGGAGCATCTCAAGACTTATATCTACAAACCCTTTAAACTGCATCCTCTAATCCTCAACCTATCTTGGACTTTTACCTTGTTGTAATCATTGTTCTTCACTGTTTTTGATTGAGACTAATTTTCTCAATATCCTCAGCACACAGCTCATCCAATCCTTCTTATTAATGCAACATGAGTATGTTGACATCAATGACAACACCGATTAAACCCATACTTGCAAAAAGTACAACCAGAATCCACTATAACTTTTTCTTGCTTTTACAATTTGTCCTAAACAATGCTCTCCTTTGAATCACCTCCTTCTCCCTGGAGGTCTTCAGTAGTGCTCTTTCTCTCATCATCAATGCTTCTTTTGACTCAGCATCACACTTTGTGTAACTAGAACTACCACACTCTTCTTCTTGGACTAATTGAGTCCTTCTTTCACTCTTCCTTTCACCATCATTTGAAAATTTTTGCTTTTCAGGACACTTATATGCTGGGTGCCCAAACTCTTGGCAATTATAACACGTACCTACAAAGGTGTTTGCACTCCTTCCACCACCAACTCTGCCTCTAGAACCTCTACCTCTAAAATCTACACTCTGTCCTTGTTTGAAATCAACACTTTATCCTTGTGCCTTGTTCATGTCTTCTTGACTCTCATTAACTTGTTTTGTGTTAAAACATCCTCTACCTCTAGAGGTATTGCCTCTACCTCTGGTTGACTTATCTTGTCTTCTTTTCAGCTTCTCTTCCACTCTAACTTCTATTTGATAATAGTCTTCAACACTCCTTGGATTTGCTGACACCAACTCATCCTACATGTTAAACCTCAAACCACCAATATACCTAGCAACTTTCTGCACTTCAGTTTCATTTTGACCAGACCTTATACTCAGCTTGTAAAACTCTTTAGTGTATGTCTTAAAATCTATTTCCTTTTGCTTAAACCTTGAAGCTTCTTAAACATTTGAACTTCATAATCTTTAGGCAAGAATTTACCTTTGATCTTAGCTACCATCTTGTCCCATGAAACAATCTTTGCCTTTCCTTGCTTTTTTCTCTCTGTCTACTGATAATCCCTCCATAACAAAGAATGACTTGTCAGCTTGGTCTTTGAAATCTTCACTTTCTGATCACCAGGAACTTCTTCACACTCAAAATGATTGTCCAATGCTGCAACCCAATCTAACAACTCTTCATCATTCAGGCTTCCTCCATACTTTGGCACATATATCTTCATCTTGTGCTTGTCTTCTTTTACTACCCTCAGCAAGTTTACCATCCTTTGATCCTTAGGGTCTAACTCTTCTTCTACATCTTCATACCTAGCTTCTTCTTCTTCCTCAGACTCAATCTCATCACCTAGAGCCACTCCTCTTCTCTAATTTTGTTCTAGGATAGCCATTCTTTCCTTCAGCTCCATCAACTCTCTAGCATACTTCTCCTTCAGCTCATTCATCTCTTCAGCCATGTTTCTCACTCTTGGAGGCATCTTGACTAATTGCCTTTACAACTTAACACTTCACAAACCTACTAACTGTGCTCTGATACCAATTTGATGCAGAGGTACAACAACACAAAGGACCACTAAGGGGTCACAACCAACTACATAGGAGGAAGAGGATATAGGGGATGGTAGGGCAAAAAACTTCTTTTAGGTCCTAGTGAACCAAACTACAAGACTTGACATCAAACAACACCTAAAAGTATTCCTAAGTTGATGCCTTGTATAAATAAGGGATTGTGAAGTCATTTTGAAGTGTGTCTTGTGGTGATGAATGTGTGGCAGTGAGGAGAAGTACGAAAGGTAGAGCAGAAGTTTTTGGGCTTTAATGGAACTAATTCAATCATGGTGAAGATGCTATTGTCTAGTTCATAAAGGTGATACTTATTTCTTTGTAGACAGTGTGTCTCTTGTAGGCAGTGAGCCTCTTGTGAGCAGTGTGCTCGGGTAGTGAGCCCTAATTGGCATGTGCCATTTGTTCTTTTCTATTCTTCTAATAGAGAATACATTCTTGGGTTAATCACCCTGTGGTTTTTCCCTTAACCAGGTTTTCCACGTTAAAATCTTGGTGTCTTATGTGTTGATATGTTTATGCTTTTGATTTGAATGCATTATGGTTCATGATTAATATTCTGCTAATCACTAAAGAAGATTCAAGTGTTTAATTTGAAACGTTTCGCACAACTGATTCACCCCCCCTCTCAGTTGTGTGCCCTAAGTCTAACAATTGGTATTAGAGCTAAGTTCCTCTAAAAGGAGCTTAACCACTTGAGGAGATCCAGGATGTCGTCATACAAGAAGGATAGTCTGAAGTTTGATGGAACCAACTTTGCTCTTTGGAAAGGTCGCATGAAATGTCACTTGCAGTGTATGGGAATGGCGTACTGGTCTATGGTCACAAAAATGTATGTACCTCCATAGGGTGGTCCGACAACCCTAAATGAAATCACAGATGCTGAAAACAATCTGCGGACCAAAGAGGCTCTTCTAAGCTCATTAACTGACTTAGAGCTCTCAAATGCTATTGACCTACCAACTACCTATGAGATCTAGATTAAACTGGAACTTTTCCATGAAGGAGATGAGTATGTTAAATGTGCAAGGTTACAAAGTCTAAAAGGGAAATTTGAAAAACTGAAGATGAGAGATGATAATAATATTACCACTTTTATGCCAAGAGTGAATGAGCTGGTTTGTGGAATTAGAAATTCTAGTGGAGTCTTGTATGAAAATGAGATTGTTGGTAAAATTCTCAGATCCCTTCCTGCCTCTTACAAAATCAAGGTTGCTGCCATTGATGAATTCAGAACCCATGCCACTGTCACAAGAGACCAATTGGCTGGCAAACTGGCTGCTTTTGAAATGACCGAGTTTGGAGATGATCCCCCCAAAACTGAATCTGCATTCAAAGCTAGTGCCTCTGTAAAAGGTAAACAAGGATTTGATCCAGGAAAGAACTCATCAAGGAAACTATCATGGTATGAAAAAGAAAGAAAAGACCTTGAAGAAGAAGAAGTAGAAACTACTCAACTTGAAGCCCTCATTGCAAAGAGAGTGCCAAGAGGATCTGGTAAGTATGAAGGAAAATTACCTTTTAAGTGTTTTATTTGCAATAAGATTGGTCATTTTGCCTCAAGATGTCTGGAAAGATTTTCAAAGCCAAATCCTAACAGATCAAGGTTCCAAAAGAATTGTTACTATGTTCATGAAGAAGATGATAATGAAGGAGTAACAGATGATGAATCAGAGACAGGAAACAAATCCGGAAGTGAATGGGTGTTTATTTCCATCAAGGAAGAAGAACCAATATCCTCTGTATCTGTCAATCATAAAGTTGTAGAAAGAGCTCTGGCTGCCCAAGTTGAAGAAAAGAATGATTGGGTCATTGACAGTGGTTGCTCTCACCACATGACAGATGACAAAAATAAGTTCATAGACTTGGAAAGGTATGAAGGAGGAGTGGTGAAGTTTGGTAATAATTCTGCTGGTAGAATTAGAGGAAGAGGAACTATTTCTTTTGATAGAAGAAACAAAACTGGTAGTATACTATATGTTGAAGGTTTGAAGCACAATCTTCTCAGTGTTGGACAGTTGGTGGACAAAGGCTATGATTTCTGATTCAACGATGGAAAATGCAAAATCTTTGAAAGATCCGGAACAGAGATTGCATCCAGTGCTCAAACTAAAGGTAATATCTTCCACTTAGTTGGTACTGGTAAAAGCTGTTTATTTGTTCAAGTTGATCAGAGTTGGTTATGGCATAGGAGAATGTGTCATGTGAATTTTGATAATATCATCAAGATAAGCAATACTCAGGTTGTAAGAGATCTTCCAAAATTGGTGAAACCTACTAACAGATTGTGCAAGGAATGTCAGTTAGGTAAGCTGAGCAGAGTCACATTCAAAAGCAAGGAACTGTCTTCTACCAGATTATTGGACTTAGTTCACACTGATCTTTGTGGTCTGGCAAGAACCAGGAGTATTCAAGGTGATAGATACTTCATGCTATTAATTGATGACTATTCCCAGATGATGTGGGTAACCTTTCTAAAGGAGAAATCAAAAGCTCTTGAGAAATTCAAAATATTCAAGGCTATGGTAGAAAATGAAACAGGATTAAAGTTGAAGTGTCTAAGGTCTGATAGAGGTGGAGAATTCACATTCGGTGAGTTCATAGAGTTTTGTGAGAAACATGGAATCAAGAGACAGTTGTCTGCTCCTAGGACTCCACAGCAGAATGGAGTAGTGGAGAGAAAGAACCGAACCATCCAAGAAGCATCTAGGACCATGATGATGGAAGCAAATGTTCCTCAGATCTATTGGAGAGAAGCTTTCAGCACTGTAGTCTATACTCTTAATCGAGTTCAAATCAGAAGCAATACCAGTAAGACCCCTTATGAACTCTGGTTTGGCATTACTCCTAATGTAAGATATTTCAGAGTCTTTGGTAGCAAGTGTTACATCAAAAGAGATGAAGATTTAGGCAAGTTTGATGCTAGAAGTGATGAAGGAATATTCTTGGGTTACTCTACTCAAAGCAAAGCATACCGGTGTTATAACAAGAGACTAAGAAAGATGATAGAAAGTACAAATGTGAAGGTTGATGAGGGAATAGAGAAACCCTCAAGGTTTTATGAGTATGATGAAGATGATCAAAATAGTGTTCTGGTTCAAAGAGGTCAATCCTCTCCTGAAAGTCAGATTCAGACTGATCTGGTAAATCAGGAAAAAAAGATAAGTCTGAATGAGCCTGATCAAGAAGCAGAAGTGCAAGAAACTCCCAAAGTTTCAAGGTATGTAAGACTGAACCACTCTGAAAATCAGATCATAGGTGACAAAAGTAAAGGTGTGCAAACTAGAAGGAAAATTGCTCAAAATTCAGATGAATATTGTCTGATTTCAAAGATTGAACCTAAGACAATAAATGAAGCCTGCAATGATGAAAACTGGACCAAAGCAATGGAGGAAGAGTTGATGCAAATTGAGAAAAATCACACTTGGGATCTTGTTCCCAGACCTAGAAACAAGAATGTGATTGGAACCAAATGGGTCTTCCAGAACAAACTAAATGAAGTTGGTGAAGTAATCAGAAATAAAGCCAGATTAGTCTGCAAAGGCTACTCTCAAATAGAGCGGATTGATTTTGAAGAAACCTTTGCTTCGGTGGCAAGAATTGAAGCAGTTAGACTATTTCTTGCATTTGCTGCCTTCAAGGATTTCAAGGTGTATTAGATGGATGTCAAGTCTGCCTTCTTGAATGGTGACTTAGAAGAAGAACTGTACATTGAACAACCAGATGGTTTTCCATTATCTGAGCATGGTGATATGGTCTGCAAATTGAAGAAGGCACTGTATGGACTAAAGCAAGCCCCTAGAGCCTGGTATGAAAGATTGGACAAACATCTTTTGAAGATTGGTTTCAACAAAGGTACTGCTAACAATAACCTATATTCAAAATTGATCATGAAAACATCCTGATTGTTGAAGTATTTGTTGATGATATCATATTTGGAGGAAGAGACAGTATGTGTAAAACCTTTGCAAATCAAATGAAAAGTGAGTTTGAGATGTCAATGCTCGGTGAAATAAATTTCTTCTTAGGTTTGCAAATTACTCAGACAAAGAAAGGAATCTTTATTTCTCAGACCAAATATGTGAAAGAATTGTTGAGGAAATTTGGAATGGAAGATTCAAAGCCAATGAACACTCCCATGGCAACCAAATGTAAGTTGAGAAAAGATGATGACTCTCCTAAGACAGATCAGACAAAGTACAGATCAATGATTAGAGGATTATTATATCTCACTCAAACTAGACTAGATATAATGTACATTGTTGGTCTTGTGGCGAGATTCTAGGCTAATCCCAGAGAATCTCATGTCATGGCAATCAAAAGAATTTTTAGGTACTTAAATGGAACAGTTGAGTATGGTCTGTGGTATCCTAGAGATCATAATTTTTCTCTTCATGCATATATAGATGCAGATTGGGCAGGAGATGTGGATGATAGGAAGAGTACAAGTGGAGGAGCATTCTTTTTGGGAAAAAGATTGGTTTCTTAGCTAAGCAAGAAACAAGAGGCAATATCCCTGTCTACAACTGAAGTAGAATACATTGCAACAGCAGGTAGTTGCACTCAAGTTCTTTGGATGAAGCATATGCTAAGAGATATTCAAGTAGAATAGGAGGAGCCTATCACAATTTTTAGTGATAATTCAAGTGCAATAAGTATTTCTAAGAATCCAGTGTTGTATTCTAAGACTAAGCATATATATCTACCAAGTTTCACTTTCTGAGAGAGCAAGTGAACAAGGATGAAGTCAGATTGGAGTATGTGCCCTCCAAGGATTAGATTGCAGATATCCTTACTAAACCTCTACCTAAGGACTCTTTTGAGTATCTCAGGGAGAAGTTAGGGGTTATTGCCCCTCTAGTGATGAACTAAGGTGCACTAATGTGCATCAGTCCGGTGAGTATCACAGTCACATCTTGTGATCCGGATTGATGCTGGGGAGCTGCTACTCAGGGGGAGCAGCAGATATGAGTCTGAGGTGGTGAAATTGTAAGTATGAGCCCTTTGCCATTGATGTCAAAGGGGGAGAGAAGACATGTGAAAAACAAGTGGTTGCTGATCAAAGGGGGAGCAGTAAAGGGAGAGAAGACATGTGAATGGTTGTTGTTGACAGGGCGAGTTGTGACAGTAAGGAGAAGTTCTTGTCTTGATGGTTTTTCACATCATATGTTGCCATCAATGACAAAGGGGGAGATTGTTGCAAGTATGTGTTTAACCAGTGTTGTCATTGATGTCAACATACTCATGTTGCATTAATAAGAAGGATTGGATGAGCTGTGTGCTGAGGATATTGAGAAAATTAGTCTCAATCAAGAACAATGAAGAATAGTGATGATAGCAAGGTAAAAGTCCAAGATAGGTTGAGGATCAGAGGATGCAGTTTAAAGGGTTTGTAGATATAAGTCTTAAGATGCTCCAGTCAAGTTTTTAGAGGTCCACATGAAGATCTGAAGAAGTTATGGTCGTTCAAGTAGAACTGGCTCCAGCAGGTGTCCAGAGGTGACAGAGTGACACAGATAGGTCCGGTGAGGTCTGGTAATACATTATCCCATTCTATGGATATGAGGGAGTGTTGAGGATGTCCATGTGAAGTATCAAATAGATTGGTTCATGGTTTGAAGGTCTGAAAGAGCCTAATCATTTGTGACAGTGATGACAGACTGTGTTCTTGAAGCTCCAGATGAAGGAGAGAAGAATTCTAGTAGGATGATGAAGTGCAGATGTTCTTGGTGATTCAGGGAAGGTTATGATGATCATTGGATTATGTCCAGTTCATGTTGGTGGTCCGCATTGAAGTTAGAGTTTGCATTTGAAGAATAACCACCGGATATTGGTGTTCTTCTTGATACTGGCCGACTAGATATATTACACGTCTTGCGAATGTTCTTGTAGGTGTTTGCTGACTTAGATGATTGTTCCTAAATTGATGCCTTGTATAAATAAGGGATTGTGAAGTCATTTTGAAGTGTGTCTTATGGTGATGAGTGTGTGGTGGTGAGGAGAAGTGTGAAAGGCAGAGCAGAAGTTTTTGGGCTTTAATGGAACTGATTCAAGCATGGTGAAGATGCCATTGTCCAGTTCATAAAGCTGATACTTATTTCTTTGTAGATAGTGTGTCTCTTGTAGGCAGTGACCCTCTTGTGAGTAGTGTGCTTGGGCAGTGAGCCGTAATTGGCATGTGACATTTGTTCTTTTCTATTCTTCTAACAGAGAATACATTCTTGGGTTAATCACCCTATGGTTTTTCCCTTAACCGAGTTTTCCACGTCAAAATCTTGGTGTCTTATGTGTTGATATGTTTCTACTTTTGATTTGAATGCATTGTGGTTCATAATTAATATTTTGCTAATCACTAAAGAAGATTCAAGTGTTTAATTTGAGAAAGTTTCGCACAACTGATTCACCCCCCCCTCTCAGTTGTGTGCCCTAAGTCTAACAGTACTGACAATATGGTGTCAAGTGAGATGGTGGACAAACTGAAGTTAAAGAAAGTTCCTAGGGAAGTTCCCTACAAAATTTCTTGGGTGAGTGATCATCAGTCCATTTTAGTGACTGAGCAAGCATTAGTTGGGTTCAAGATTGGAGCATATGAGGATAGAGTACTTTGTGACATCCTACCTATGGAATGTTGTCATGTGGTACTTGGAAGAGCCTGGCAATTTGATAGGTTTGCAGTCTATGATGGAAGAGCTAATACCTTCACTATCAAGAAGGATGAGAAGACTTTTGTGCTGCTGTCATTAGAGGAGTAGTCAAGAGCAGCAAATATGATTATGTTTGGCAAGAAGGAGACAGTGATGTTTGAGGAGAGTAAAAACAAGGAGGGTACACCCTTTTCAAGGCATGAAGTTGTTGAAACAACAAATAAGAAGTGTGAAGCTGAGTTGCAGCTAGTTGTGAGGAGCAATATCTTCATGTGGAAGAAGGAAGTGACTGACAATGTGAAGGGCAAGAGTGTAGAGCCTATGGTAAGGCAAGAAGTGAGTGAAGGAGTCTTAGTAGGGACAATCATGTGCCCTGTAGTGAAGAAGAGATAGCCAAGAGAAGCTGGTCCAGCAATTTCCAAGACTGATAAGACAGTGAACTTGACAGAGGTTCGTAAAGGTAAGATGACAGTGAATAGTGGAAAGGAGAGTATCAACCAATAGTGTAAACAAGAAGTTAAGAAGACAAGTTTGAAGATAGCTGAGAGAAGCATAGCTGCTAATGAAGATGACAAGGTCAGAGGACCAAGAGTGGGACAGTCCACAAAGAGTGCATATGGTCAAACAACAAGAAATGTTGGCAAGCATGCCATGGATAGTGAAGATGGACCTGATGAAGACAAGCATGGAGCAATGAAGGACAATTTGTAAGAATATTTCCAAGGGACTTGGAAAAGTTTCAAGTTAGGTTGTATGGTGCAGTGCACGTACGACAATTTTATGTCTTTTATCTAAAATGTTAGTGTTAAAAACTAAATGGAGTTTTGAAAATATTGTATTAAATCCTTCTAAAGGCATAATTAGTTAGTGTAGATCAAAAAAATAGTTATTCACCTTTAGTGGTCTGCAGTCCTCTTAAGACTGTGATAGTCTATAGTTAGTAAAAATAACCTTTTTAATAAAAAGCTGACAGTTAGGCTATTTTGAGCCTTCCCCACGATGGGGATCTTGGTGGAAAGTCTATAAACAAATGTAAATGCATGGCAAATAGGAGGGGTATGTCGAATCATGTAAGAAGGATGGAGTTTGAAGAAAAAAAATGAAGAACATGACTGCTTGCTATCACATTTCACACATTTCTGAATATTGTTGTTCCTGTGCATTTTTCTAGCCGTACAAGTATTGTCATGTACTCTCATGCATGGAATGTTGTGAGGGATGTTGTTACCTTTTATTTGAATCAAGTTTGAATAGTTTTCATTGTCTGAGAAGCATTTTATCAACCTTTTACTATGACTATCCTACTGTTCTATTTTTCTTCCAATTTTCTGACTGTCCCTTCATCCTGTACCTGCCCGTATAGTGTAGTCAAGGGAAAAAGTGTATGAAATGGTGAAATGTATGGAATAACCTTTCTTTTGAATTAATTTGGGGTTCTTGACACTAATTTTGAAGGAGTTTACAAAATGGTTTTCCTGAAACAACTTCTAAACCCTAGTTTCAAAGGTTTTAGTGGAAACAGTGGTCTTCTAGCTATTTGCACCTACCCTATAATCCAATAATGGATGGAGTATTGTCATTTTGTTTGTGTTTAGTTTTTTTCCCACATTCCAAAAGCAGGGATTGTATAAGGAAGTCTGTAATAGCAATTGGAGCTTGATGTTACCTTGTTTTGAGTCTTTTGATCAATGGTGGAAGAGTGGTTTTGAAGGGCAGTGGAGTAGTTTGACACAAAACCTCTTAAAACTGAGTATTTAGACCTTGTATGACCTATTTGATATCTTGGAGTGGGTCTTGGCAATTAGAAACAAGTTTTATAGCCATATGTCATAGATAGGAGGCCTAATTAGCCCTTGGAAATAGCAGGGGACAGTAAAGATTTGGGTTGTGTGTCCCAAAACAACTTATGATGCATGTTGAGTATGTTAAAGTAAAGTATAATGGGTATCCAAAAAGCATATAACAGTCCACCTAGGAGGTCTGAAACTCAAATGGTTGCCTGACAGTCCTTTATGAAGGGCTACAAGGAAACTAGGACAGTGACAGCTAGACAACAGAATACTATTGAATGGACAGTGTAGGTCTAAGGGACAATTTGGAATGGGTGTGTTGAGTTGTTAAGAGGGTAGAAAACCCTAAGAAACCTTGTGTGGGTTATGGAGTGTTATCAAATCCTTGTTTATGTTGGGAAGAAGAGAGTTCCTTGTGAGGGAAGACTATAAAATGTTGATGAAGATTGGGCTTCTATGTCCATTGGTGTATAACTTTGTGATATTGATTTGGTTGGCATTTAGTTCTGCATCACCTTCTTTGGACAATAGTCCAAAAGACATCATCATCTCCATCTGTAGAAGTAGGAGAAGTAGGCAGTGTAACTTTCACCAAAGCCTTCGAAGGGGGTAGACCATGGGGAGAGGAAGAACCTTTCACCACAACAACAACCCCAATAATAGACTATGCCCTAACAACAATAGAAATAATAGTGGAAGTCCCAACAATAGTCCCAGCAATAGAACCACCCCTTAGTATAGGTGACACACTAGCAATAACAAAAAAACTAGTAGTAACAACCTCTAAAGCAGACTGTACAATAATATCAGAGTTTTCAATAGAGGCAACATCCCAAAAGTATATGAAACCTGCAAACCAGTTACCAATGACTCCTAGACAGGAAGAAGGGCAGGAGATTGATCCTCAAGTTGGGGAGCCACAGTGGAAGAAGAGGACGAAGGTGAAGCCACAAGAGGAAGGGTGAAGTCGATGGGCTGAACACCTCACCACCAAGAAGCCAAACAGTATTTGGGCTTAGAGCATGAACATTGATAAGACAAATGCCCAGTGCCAAAGTAACATCGAAAATGAAAGGTAATACCCTCATAGGCCAAACTCTGGCACAACTGACAATCAACAAAATTAAAGATAATCTTAGCCAGGAGTACCTTAGTCAGATCTAGATCCACAAGAATTCAAGCATAAGTTGGATGTGTAAATTGTACAATAAAAGGATTAGTCATAATAAACCACCCAAGAGAGTTCCCAATCACAAAATAGAAAGATTCTTGCTAGAACTAGAGAGGGAGGTTAGGAAGCCTAACCCAGATGAGCAAAAGATTCAAAGGATCACTTGCTAGGTTGAAAAGAGGAAACTAGGGATGAAGCAATAGGGAGTGATGGTCCCACAACCAAATAGAACCCTCAAACACAAGATCATGGTCCTCAATATCATCAAATGCAACAATAAAAAACCCCTAGTACATGGGTAGATTTTGATTCTACCATCAAGGAATGGTCCCCAAAAATCAGAGATCCATGACTTTAGGTCATGGATGCGTGGCCAAAAATGATTGAATCTATAAATCAAAGCATGAGAGGAGAAAAATTCCTCACTCTCCAAAATCTATGACCCAAAAGAGATAACCAGAGAAGTAGCACAAGGCAAAGGGGACCTTTGACGCTTCTCTAGAGAAAAAACTATGAAATATTTATGCCCAACCACACTCATAGATGAAGTACTAGCAATAGCAACAGCCTCTGATGTCAACAACGCACCAATGACAACAGAGGACCCAACAACAGGCACAATAGGTGAACCTTGCAAACCCCCAATTGTAGTGGCCATATCCATAGACTTTGCTCCAGCATCAGCATATCCCACTTTCATAGATAGTGCACCAACAATAGTAGCCTTGTCAACAGTAGCCTCACCAGCAGCATCTACTCTTGTAGTGCCTCTCTATTATCACCTTGGATTTGCAAATGGTCTGGCTAAGGAGCATGAAGATGAAGGTAAAAGGACTATTTAGGGTATGTTAGACATGTTGATGGTAGACTCATTGTTATGATGTTAGTTGATGATATCTAGTTGATGATAGACCTACTGCTATGATGACATTTGATGATGCTTTAATTACTGGTGTTTTATGTTTTAACAGTTTTATGGGCATACTAGATATTGTAGATTAATTAATTCCAAGTTTTATGTGTTATTTGATTATGCATTATGAGGTTACTTGTTGATGTGTTCATGTGAACAGAACAATGTCGCATTACTCACATATGAGTACCCTGCTAAACTGCTACTTACATTCACTGTGTAGGACTGCATGTTTACATATATACATGTTCAACCCTATTGTTTCTTGTAGGTTGCAGGTGTCAGGCATCGACTCCACCTATATTAATAGGTCTGAGCATGCCTTAACCAATAGAATTGTTGATCAAAGTTATCATAAGGTTCCCTACCCAGTCAACATCCTCGGAGAGGATGAGTATCTAGTATAACATCCATCAGTTTGGACTATCTATCTTCGTTGTTGTGGTCTTATCTTCTGATCATGCCTACTAGTCAGGTACTATTTGTTAGTTTGGGGTTAACTAAATTAGTAGTGTTGAGTTATGTTTGGATTTATTGCCACAATAAAATAAATTTAATGCAAGCTTACATAAAAAAAACAACATTAAAGGTGGAACTATGAGTTCTTTATTAATATAAATAATTTAAATGCAATACGATTAATTAAGTTATATATATATATATATGACTTAAATAAAATATATCTATAGTTTATTATTAAAAAAATAAAGATAAAAGTTATATTGAAATTTAATAAATTAATAAAGAGTTGTTACATAGTTGGCATTGTTGGATCATGTGTTGGGCTCCTAAAAAGGTGGATGAAGGTTCTAGAAAGAAGGGGAGGATCTCTCTTTAAAAAGGAATTTGGAGGATTATTTGAAAAAAAAAAGTTGGAACAATTTGGAGATTTTGGAGGAGGTTGGAGCTGCATACTCAGCCTCTTGGGTTTCTCTATATTTTGTTTAATTATGAAAATAGTCTACATATCAACGATGTGCTGATAAACATCCCAATGTATATCAGACATGTTACTTGTTGTTTGGGAGTTTGTTTAGCATAATTTTGAGTTTGCCTCATGAGCTTTGTATAGAATTTGATACAATTGGATTACTGAAATACATCTAGTGATGTCACCAAGCCCATTCTTATTGTCCACGGTCAGGTTGATTCATGTTTTATGGTCTGAAATATTATAGAACACTTTTGAGGTTTGTGGCATTTCCAAGATGACCAATCCATCTCCACCAGATGCAGCACACATTCTTTCATACAAACCAATCTAAGGACCGCTGCTAAACTGGATGGTGTGCCTATCTGTGCTTCCCCTAACTCGCATTGCATGAAGATGTGACCATTCAATTCCTGACTTGCACCATATTTTTTGTTTGCTCGAAGGTCTCTAACATTTGTGTTACAGATCCATTTGGTGCTTATCCTACAATCATTGCATGGCATGAGGAATATCTAATAGTTTGTGCTTCGTCTGTGCTTCCATATCTTTTTACATGCAAATCGGCCAGAGCATTTTCAACTATTATTATTATTTTTTTAACAGAAAAAGGGGGAAAGAGCACCCATAGATTAAAAGATATAATAAAATACAAAACAACCAAGTTGTCACAACTCAATTTTAAAAAAAAAACTAAGATAAAACAATAAATGCTTTTAAAATACAAAATGGTTTACACATAAGGAATAGATGATAAGTTTGCAAATCCACTAGTGAGTGGAGAAAGCATTATTCTTAAAATAAGATAGTGGAGAAAGTATTATCCTTAAAATAAGACAGTGCAGAAAGCATTATCCTTAAAATAAGACAGTGGGGATGCATGGAATTTTCTTTAAAATGCCTCAATTGTAAAGTAAGAAACACACATGGATCTTTGGTTGGAAAAGGCTAGAGAAATCTAGTGAGATTGAACGCTAGGAAGGGAAGTTGCCAGAGGAGCATTGCTATTATTATTGTGAGGTAATCGTATATTGTTGTTATTGCTGTTAGTGCTATTATTGCTATAACTATGATTGAAGTATGTATAGATCACATCCACTCAATCTACGTGGCTATATGCACTACAAATAAAGCTTACAATATTAGGATATGTTTATGAGTGTTTCATAAATTCAAACCATTACATTCTGTAAGATGTCATCTCTTGCTATTATTGTTGTGAGAATGGATTAGGTGTCTTATCTGTGGTTTCACAATTTGCTGTGCATTTTCTACAACCATTCCATTCCATGAGACAGCGTCTCTTCGCTGGCTTCTGTCAAACAGTTTGCTTGTCGTACCTGTGCTTCCACAGTTTACTATATTGAGTAAGCTAGAAAAACCCAGGAAAACCTGTAAGACCAGAGCAATAGGGATTTCTATGATCTCTAATTATAGGAAGTTATAAAAACATTTTTCTTTAAGAAGCAAATGCCAGGACTGAATAGACCTTGCAAATATCCTGATCAGTTTTCAATTCATAAAACTGGTTGTTTTTGTCATAGTCATTGTCTGTCGTGGATTCAACACTACGAAGATAAACTTAGAAATCTTGATTAATCAATCAATACTTATCGAGCTAGTAAATTATTTTGTGAAAACCAAATTCGATGGTGGAACATGAAATATCATGGATCCTCCTAGTCCCTCAGAGGTTCCTCTTCCTAACTTCTTACCATGTCCAACAGTAGGAGTTAGAAGGTTAGAAGTTTATTCTGTTTTATATCGTAAACAGGAAGAGTTATAAGAAAAGATTTGTTCTGTAACTGATAAATTACCAGATTAACCAGATCAGGTATCTTTATTTGCGATTATTTTCTTATGATTGCTCAGTGTTATTTATACTTTTTCAATACTTATTATGTTGCACCATCTTCTATTCATTTAGGCTTGCTATTTGGCTGTGTACAGTGGCTAAATCTCCTTAGTGCAGGCTTTAATGCCATTTTTGAGTGTCGTTGGAAATTCTCCTTAAGTGCAGGGTTTGTACCAAGTGGAATGGTGATGGTTTCCAATGGTATTGTGTTTAGATTATCCTGCTTATGTTAACCACTCTGCATTTTCCTGGGATTGTTTAATTTAATTAGGTATATAAACCAAGAAAGCTTCCTGAATATACTATCATTATCATCTACTGTAGCAAATGATTCGGAACCTTTGGCTCCTACTATACCATAAACTCTATACGGAAGCCTCAATATTGATTTGTTTGTTTAAATAATTTCCTGTGCTTTAGTGATTCATAATCTTGTTTGCTATGATGACAAAGGATTAGGGGGTTTGTTTACTTGCCTGGTGACTTTTCAACTTTTACTGATTGTTGCTTCTTTGTATTCAACATTATTCAACTTAAAAAAGCTTTTACGGGTGATGGTGAAGATATTAAAAAAAAAATTTGAAGAATTTCAGTAACCGAAGCTACACTAAATAAACAAAAAATTTTAAATATACATGCTCATATATAATATGTAATTTGAAATAATTTTCTTTTATCCAATTAGAGGATTTGATCTAGTTTATTGAGTCATTTGATTACTTGTAATCGACCTCTATATACATCTTTTTAGTATATGAGACATTTAAAATTCACAATTTTTCTCTTATAAAAATATTTTGGGGCTATTATTAAAGGCCAACTTTCATTGAAGCTTTGGTAAAACTTTTTAAATGTTATATCATTTGGTAAAGCTTTTTAAATGCCATATCATTTGGAATGAATTAGTTTGGATGTGAATATTCTCAAGATACGTGTTTTTAAGTTACATGGTTTGATATTTTAGTTAGCATTTAAAGATTTCAAAAGAATCTAAAGTGGATTGAGTGGTTTCCTATAGAATGATTGCAAATTTTGTTTTTAATAATAATTATTTCAGATTTGTATCATCCTTTCCCATTTTAGGCCCATCTCTTCCATCACAGTTAAATTACAGCATAAATTTTCCCATTCTTGGTGAAATCTTTAAAATATATTACCATGTAGCTTATTAACTTCGGCAGTCTAATGCCAAAGACCTTGCAAATTTGGGTGTACAGAAGGAGTTTGAATATCCCTGTTTTTAACCCCACAAAGGACATGAGTTGTATGTCCCTATAAAATGGTGTATAACCTTCTGACATAACTCTTCTTTCTTGAGCCATTGTTTAAAACGATCTAGGTTTCCTTCTCTTCAAAATCATATGGATCAGGAATTCGTACGAGGGATAAACCATTAGGTTCTGTAGTCTAGTTAAGATATTTGGACAATTATGTTGTGTACATCTGGATATCCTATATTTTGCTCCTCGATTTATGTGAAGTGACTTTGTTAAATATGTCTTAAGCAAAATTATCATGCATCTTTATGTTCCTTTATCAATTTTCTTATTTAGTGATTATGCAAGTTTTCTCTCTTTTCATCTAGATAGGTAAACCTTGTAATTTAACGTCCAACCTCAAACATTCGTAGTGTTCGGTATTTACGGTACATCTTGGTCACGTTTATGGGTAATGCTGTCGCGTTGAACCAAGTACCTCGCGCCTAACATAGCTGCAATAATGATGTCTAGGCACCGTCCCTCTAAATCATCGGGGAGTAATAAGGAACATGTCTAAGTTAAATCCGCAGGAAGGAAAAATCTCCTCGGATACCTAACTAAAAAGATTAAGAAAAAGAAAAAGGTGAGACTATCAAAAATTGTTGTAGGATGATAAACGGGAAGACCTCATCAGGGAAATATACACGATAGGTAAATTATTCACACTTAAAAACTTAAACGCCAAACACTCCCAGGAGGTGTGTTTGCAATATTAATTTCTTAGGAATTTCGTCTCTGTATCACTTGAGTGAATGAGCAGTCGGTGAAGAACTGTGTACCAACCACAGTTACATAAACATAGTACAAGATAGAACTACATGTTCACTTTCATCGTGTAGATCACATCCGTAGAGGGCCTTGATCCCGTGGCTATAGGGTATGTAGGCAGTCTGGACGGCGAATGATGCCCCCAGTACTCAGGTCCCTCAGATATAGGGTACTCTTTAATAATCAACTTCATAATCTCTTTAAGATGAGTAAAATCCATACTCTAAGAACACAACTAGAGATCTGTAAAGAGTGCACAGAGGACAGAGAAAGCTGTGAATTTATGCATAAATTGGAATATAGAAATGAGGAGATTCGTATACATCTTTTTCGATGTAAAGAATCTCCTAGGTCCATTTTAGCTTCCTCTAGGTCTTTATCTGAAGTTGAATGACGCATATCAAAGAGGTCTCGGAAGACATCGACAAATGGTAGCTCAATTAACTTGAAAGTTTTCTAGATGTACAACTGTTTATCAATTGAAGGTGATGGTGTGGGAGTCCCTTGGTGTGGTGAAGGAAAATCAGAAGCTTCAAAAAAGTTATCTAGGTAACTTAAGAACTCCCCTAGTACTCAGAAGAATCCCCGGGGTGGATTACTTGTACCCGGCATTGTCATAAACTGAGGTGAGTACAAGTTGATGTTATGTGTTCCTTGGTCGACACTTCAGCATAGTGTCTGGGCAGACTGTGGTCACTAGGAAGTGACTCTTGAATTTATATTGTTTCTGAGCGAGTCAGAAGTCTTTGGCTAGAGTATAATGATTCCTGTCCTATTTAGCCCAGTTGGCTGTTGTGCTTACTTATCCATATTGGATAGAGTATTGGTCCATTTTATCACTAGGCCTTTTGGCCTCTGTTTGTTCTACCCGAATCAGGTAGCGATAAGGTCTGTTTGACCTGGTTTTGTATGAACCTATTTTTCCAAAGGATAGAAGAGCCCGGGTTGGCTTAAGAATGTTTCATTTTGAACATATGGCCTGTTTTGGCCGAAATTAATGTTCTGTTTGATCATATGGCCCATTTTGGCTAAAGTTTTTCCTGAGTACTCAATGGAAGTTTTGATATCTCTCATAAGAACTTGTTAATAAAGATTTTTTTTTTTTAAATTTGAGTTTGGATCAAGGGGGTCCCTACACAAGTTCTAAATCCAGTCTAGAGTAAAACAAATCAGAATCTAGCTAGTCAACAACTGCACCAGGCGTATCAACATAAAACACAGAAAAAATGAAAGCAAAACAATTCACCCGATCATCCTCCTCAAACGAGCCTTCATGCAAACCAATCAAGGAAACGACCCAGAGGAAAGTCCAAAAAATAACTCCCACACCTGCATCTAAGACATACACAACAGAGGCATGGCCATCCACCCCCAGCACCTGTACACCAAAAAACCACCAGAGACACCCACAAGCTGACAGCACCAACTCCCACCACCCCCTCCTCACGCAGCAGCTGGAGCTGTCGGAAGGCCAATCACATCCAAATCCACATCCGCAGGCACCTGGAAGCCATAGTCAGGATCCACCAATGCATAACTCAGCATGCTTGGAGTGAGATTAGCAATATGAATCTGAAGGAAACAGGTGGCAGTAAAAACATCCATTATTCTTTTAGATTTTTTCTTTGTGAGAAGAAAGTAATGAGACCTCAGTGCGACCTCTATATCACCGCTGCTCAGGGATAGGATACTTGCTTGTAGTGCCTTATAGATTGCTTGATGTGGAGGAGAAGTGTGCAGAACTGCTAGGTTGAATAGGCCGCGAATGAGAGCATCCCCCTGATCCATACGATAGGTAGAAAATGCCACTTCCCATCTATCCACAGAGTAATTGTTTTTGTGGAACAACTCGGCTACGAGAGCATGAACAAAATCACCGTCCATCACTAGGTCCATAATATTGGAAAGGAGTTGTGACACCACGTCTGAAAAATTAAGCAATCGCCCCTCATAGCCTCTTAACCATGCATGCCCCACTATGTTTCGAATGGCAATCTGGGTGAGGGTGCAGTCCTTATCAAGCAAAGCCATCAAATCTAGTGACTTTACCCACCCTCTTATCTCTGGTTCCCACTCCAAGGCTAGAAAAAACAATTGTTGATTGAGACGTATATCCGCCATGCAAGATGTCCTTGTATTGTGAATAGGTCAAGGATGAGATGGGTACCAAGAAGCTAGGGTGACAAGCTGATATGTGGGGCTATGAGAGCTATCTTCAAAGAAGCTAGAAGAAAAAACCTTTGTCCATCCCAGTGACACCGACAAATAACCTATATTCTAACTAAAAGGCCTTTATGTTGGTTGAAGCCATACATAACATCACTGTGACCACGGACATGGAAGGCAAGATATCTAGTACATTGTCATATCTCTGCCGAAAAGATTTTTATAGCTTGCTCACACCAAATCCACCCCATCAACTAAATGCTAGGCAAGATATATAGTATATTCCATATCACCACCAGGAAGATTTTATAGCTTGCTCGCCCCCAGACCGCCCCATCTAATAAATGCTAGACATGATGTCTTCATAAGATCCTTTATCCCTTGGAAGATAGTTCAAGTCACCACCACTTGAAGTAGCTAGAGCCAAAAGAAATACGCAATCCCCACCAGTTCTTATTAAAGCTGAAGGAACCTAAACAGGCTCGATTCATCTTCTCTCATAAACTCTAACAGTCATTATCTTCATACTTTGTCAGAAAGGAGATCTACTAAAGAAATCCTCAATTAAGGAGGTGACCTCCATGTCAGTAGGTGAGACTAGGGCAAATGAACTCTGCATATTTTGAATCCTTACATTCCTTATTACACTCGGCCAGGAAAGAAGACCATCAATGAACCATCTAATCGGCACACCTTGGCAGGAGGGATTTTCAAATAAATAGCTCCAGTCATACACTATCTAGCCAACCATTAAGCCGCACTACTATCCACCACCTCTTCCATCTCCTTTGTGAGAAGGCTGGCTAGAGAAATTGAGAGGGATTGATCATCTACTGAAAACACCACGTGCGTACTTTCAAGGTCAACCGCGATGTTAGCTAATATGTCCACCACCTTGTTACCTTCTCTATATGTATGAGAGATGATATAATTGTCTAACTTACAGAGAAGAGAGGCTGCCTGCTAGAGAATATAGTTGAGCTTCCAGTTGTCTCTACCTCTTCCTTTAATTGCATTTATGACTAGCAGGGAATCACCCTCGATCCACACCTGTTTAAATTCTTTTTCCACCACTAGTTGTAACCCATGAACTAACGTCCAAGCCTCTGCTTCATTGTTGGTGCCTGGAGGTAATCTCGTCGATTTGGCTGCCAACATCAAACCAACTTCATTTCTAATGACACAACCTGTACCAGACGGTCCTAGATTTCCTCTGTAAGCACCATCAAAGTTCAGTTTGACAAAAGAAGGGGAGGGTGGAATCCATTTTACCTACTCTCTTTTTGAGGAGACCTTAGAGATATCTACAATACTGCCTGGGAGAATATTACCAAAAGATGGCCAATGGGAGATAATTGCCGCATCCCACTTAGTCCATACTAAATTATCAATGTGGGGGCATCTTAGGAAAGCCATCACCAAATCTGAGATCGACGCTTCTAGCTTGTCACAGATCTTATAGACCGATTGTGCTTCCTTCCTAAAAATTCAAAGATTTCTTTCCCACCATATATGCCAAATGATGATAGAGGGACCTATCTCCCATAAGTAGGCTAAATATGAATTCACAAAAGACTGAGGCCAATTCCTAAACATTTACACCAATGATTCGAACATCGGACTTACCCAATTTAGCTTTCTAAAAAACCATAGCCAACATTCTCTACTAAAGGGGCAATGTAGTAGCAGATGATCCGGAGTTTCATCCTCTCTCCCGCATAGCACACATAAAAAGTTTGATCCTAGGCCCAGCCTTTTAATTCTATCTCCTGTGAGAATTTTGTTGTGCAGTGTGCACACGTAAAAGCTCCTACTTTAGGGAGTACTGCTTTTCCCCAACACAGTTTTGAAGGCCAGTCAGATGAAGATTTTTGCATACATGTGTTATATCCTTCTTTGACTGTATAAGACCCTAATTTCGATGCAGACCAAATCACTTCATCCTCCTTAGAGGAGACAATAACCAATTTTTCATTGAATAATTGACTAAGCAGCACTTTTTGTATCCTCAGAAAATTATAGTCTTGAAAACTCTTCCAGGCCACTGAGGCCCCATCTCACGCCACTGACCAATAATCTTTGACTTTATATCCCCAGTTTGATTGAAGATAGATTCTAGCATCTATAAGCTTAAGCCTACCTGCCAACACCGCCCCTCCACCCCAAGAATCATGCCAAAACTCGGCCTTCTCCCCATTGTGAATACTCCATGTCAAACTAGCCTGGAGGAGATCTCTAGATTTGGTTAGAAAGTTTCAAATTGTTGACCCTTTGGGAGGATTCTAAACTGTAAAAATTCTTTCATTATCCAAAGAGTCAAGATATTTTGTCTTCATAATTTTTACCCATAAAGAATTGGGCTTTGCATAGATGTTCCACGCCATCTTAGCACCCAACGCTTGGTTTTGAATTTCTAGATTAAGTATTTCCGTTCCCCCTGCCTCTTTTGGCTTACAAACTTTGTCCCAGGCTAGTAAATGAATTTTCTTTTCTTGAAAGGATCCTTGCCACAGGAATTTCCTACATACTCCGTCAATTTTAGCAGCTATACCTTTTGGGATATGAAAGATTGACATCATATATACTGATACTGCTGCAAGCATAGCCTTTATCATCACAATTCGCCCAGCCAAGGACAACCTGCGTCCTCTCCAATTGGACATCTTTGCATTCAAATTTTTGATCACTTTGCTCCATAAATCATTTATGTATCTGCCATTAAACAGAGGCAACCCAAGATAACTGCCTGGTAAGAGCTGAATATTAAGATTAAGAATTTTGTGAATCTCATCTTGGATAGGAAGTGATACATTTTGAAAAAAGACCATGGATTTCTTGAAATTAACCATCTGGCCCGAAGCACCACAATAAGTGTTAACTGTATCCATCATAGTTCTGGCTTCTTGAACAGAGGCATCGCCAAATAGAATGGTATCATTGGCAAAGAGAGCATGCGCGAAGGATTCTTGTATTCCTTTGATTTTAATTCCTTTCCAACCTGATCTACCCTTAGCTACCTTTATTTCCCAAGTGAGAGCATCTGTCATAATAATGAATAGATACGGGGATAAAGGATCCCCTTGTCTCAGCCCTCTCGAGGGTTCAAAAAGTCCCGTTTCCCTGCCATTTATAAGAACTGATACTTGGAAGCTTGATATATAGGAGTGAATCCATTTAACCACTACTCTTGAGAACCCTAATTTAAATAAAATCTTTCCTAGAAAGCACCATTCCACTCTGTCATAAGCCTTGGACATGTCTAATTTGACTATCATAGCTGACTTTTTATCTTGTGCAACTGAATGTAGAATATCGTGAATTAAAATGGCACCCTCTTGAGTCTGCTTTCCTGGAACGAATCCCCCTTGTTCATGTGAAATCAACTCCGGCAAGAAAGACGATAGCCACAATGCCAATGCCTTTGAGACAACTTTGTATATGAAATTGCAAAGCAAAATCGGTCTAAAGTCTTCAAGAGTTTGAGGAGAAATAAATTTTGGAATAAGCATAATGCAGGTCGCCTTCATTTCCTTGAGCACATTCCTACTTCTCCTAGATTCCTCTACTGCCAGGAAGACATCTTTGCTTACTGTGTCCCAACATTTCTGGAAGAATAACCCCGTCCATCCATCTGGTCTCGAGGCTTTCCCCCGCCAATGAAAAAACTGCCACCTTGACTTCCTCTAGGGAGAATTCTCTCATGATGATCCTATTGTGCTCTTCTTTTACTAGTTTGGGAATATGATTGCAGATGTTCTGTACTGTATCAGCTTGCAGATTTGAGCTGGTGAATAGATTCCCAAAGAAGATTTGAGCTGCTGATAGAATTTCCTTTGGCTCTTTACACAGCTGTCCTGATTCCAATTGAATTGATTTAATAAAGTTGGTGCCCTCCCTCACCTTGGCTGATAATTGGAAGCAGGATGTGTTTCTATCTCCTTTGAGCCATAGTTCTTTGGATCTTTGCCTCCAATAGATTTCTTCTCTTCTCAATATCTCTTCAAGCTCCCCTTTGAGTTGCTTCTCTCTTGGGAATGAGGAAAGGTCCATGCCATCCTTTATGATAATGTCTGCTAGCGTTCTCACCTCTTCCTGAACTCTTGCTTTTTCTGCAAAGATGTTGTGGAACTGCTCCTTGTTCCATTCCATGACCTTATGCCTTAGGAATTTTAATTTGCTAACTAACTGGAACATGCGGGAGCCTTCTACCAAAGGAATGTGTGACCACCAGCGCTTAACTCTTTTTATGAAAGTCATGTCTCTGAACCACATGGATTGAAATCTGAACTTCTTTTTATATGGAAATTGATTGTTCCCAAAGTTGATACTGACCGGAAAATGATCTGATCCCACTAAAGGCCGAATCTCTGACTCAACTCTGGCTGGCAGATTAAAGCATTTTGGGGATAATAGGAATCTGTCCAGTCGTTCCCCTATATTTAAAAAACCTTTCCTTCTGTTCGTCCAGATAAATTTGCCAATTTTAGGGACACAATATATCAGGTTATTTTTATTTATAAACTCCTTAAAGTCTTTCTGTGAACTGTTGGGATGAGAGATGCCCCCCGATTTTTCAGACTCATCTAGTATGGAGTTGAAATCCCCCCCTAGGATGCAAAAATTCTATTTCAACAGCCCTAACCATGCTGATAAACTGTCCCAAACAGATCTTTTCTGGAGTAAATCAATTGGAGCGTAAACATTAATAATCCATAACTCTGAACCATAAATGAAAGAGGGAAACTTGCCTATTAGAAAATTGTTGTTCTTTTCTACTACCTCCAGGGGTTGAACATGTTTCCTCCACCCTATTATATTCGACATAAATTAGAATTTTTTTTGGTGGATGCCCTTAGTTTGTTTCAGATCGCCCAAATCGGGTACAAATATGCTGACGAGTTGAACACCCCCGCATCCTTGGGCACTATAAATATATACTTGCGTTTGCCTTCAAATATATTGTTAGAATTGCCTAAAGCTACATATTATTTGGTACATTGCTTGTAAATGTTGGCACAGAACGGAAATTCGCTGCATTTGCAGGCTCTTAATGTTCACGAAAAAATTTCAGTGATAAGAGAATTCATCTTAGAGAAACAATTGGGAATTGAAAATTTGCTGAGCTTTTATGTTGGAATAGTGGGGGCACTCCTCTCTGCAATAGTTAGTGCTCAAATAGTTGAGAGGAAAAATGCATTGTGCTACATGGTGGATCGTCCCTGTTTTAGCAGCGATTGCATTTGGTGGGATAGTTTCAGCGATCGCTCTGAAGGTCTACAGTCAGTTTATAGCTCTAAGGTTATGTGAATAGCAACTTCTTATCCAACAGCTAGATACATTCGTTGATGGCTGGCAGAATGCTGGCAAAGGTTGTAGAGTCTGGTTTTCTTTATTCTGCCATTTCCATTCGCCAACGCTGGAAGGCCGCTGAAACTTGCACTTGTCATTCGCACTTGCTGAGGGGTCTAAAATCTTTCCAACAAATCCAGTTTGTGCAAACTGCATTGCCCAGGTATATATTACATTTTCTTCCCTGCATGATAATTAATATACAATCCCACCTCTGCCAGTTTTGAGAAATAGTTTACCGTTCTAAGTGTTCCAAAAATCATCGAAAGAAGCTGGTTAAATATGAAGTTCATCCTATGAAATTAAAATACCATCTATTATGTTTTCAATTACTATTATTGGAAAAAAGAAAAAAATGTTTAAGTAGTTAAGATAGATAATTCGAATGATACTCAGCTGCATTGGAATCATAAGTTTACCTAGTCCCATCAGGCTGAGCTTAAACAAACGATTTATCAAATCATCATAGTTTAGTATATAATCATTTTACCCACCTGCTGTAAAAGTTGACAAGTTGCTCTCACCCGTAGGTTTTATCCGATATTTGTATTAGCTGCAATTACATATCAGGCCTCCACGTTTATAATTGTAGTAGAAATGCGTCTAATTAAAATATTATAAGCTTTTTTAATAATTTTTTTTGAGAACTTATGAAACTGCCTTCCTTATCATTTGCTGGGCAATGACATGAACAGCAGTAAAAAAAAAATTAAATAGAATTCCTTTGTTACATGCCATGCGTCTATCATAATCTATATTCTCAACGCATCTCATGGCTGTAATGAGCAGTGCGTTCCATTTATGCGTTTTATTTCAGGATAGTTAAAGCACATTAATGCCTTAAGAAACTTTATTTCCTGTACTTAGTGGACATTAAAATCTGAAATTTAGTCAAGTTAAAATGAATCGCCATTAGGTTAGGCGCTCAACAGGAAATGGGGTAACCTATAACCCTATGCCTATTTTTTTTACTTTCAAATGAACAACTGATATACTAGTAAAAGCACCAAAGGTGCTATCAAATGATTGATAGGCACAGATAACCCAAATAAATTTAAAAATTTTAAATTTTAAAATTTTAAATTTTAAAATGGTTTAATGATTGTTTAGATTTTTGTTACAATTTTCATGTCATTATCTTAGACTTTTGCAATGATATTCTTGGATTTATTTTTTTTATTTGGGTTTTTAATTCAAGTTGGTAAATTTTGAGTGATGTTAATGACCACCTTTAATGCTGCGTTGGGTAGACTTGAGCCCATTCTTATGATTTGTAACTTTGGTCACCCTTGAATGTACCTTGTAATTGTTACACAAACCTTACCACATATTCCCTAGAGTTACAGTAGAGGTAGGGTTTTTTGAAATGAGATTTTTTAGTTATTTTAAAAAGAGGTGTTTTTTGCCCTGATTATGGTTATGTTCAACATTTCAATATTGATTTATATTTTTTTTAGTTATTTTAAAAAAGAGGTGTTTTTTGTGCTTTCGATTTAGAAGTAATCTTCATGGAGTCTTTAACTATATCATAAAAGATTATGCTATTTGGATACTATATCAAAAGCATGCCCCGAAGGGATGAGTTCATTTGGATCAGAGAATTCATTGGCAAAGAATATACAAATAAAGACCCTACATATCTTATGGGTCACTTGCATCATGCACTGCCTAAGGCCCTAAAAGATAATCTTTGTCACAATTTGATCCCTACGTATGCAAAAATTGTATTGATAAAATAGCTAGTCAATGTCAAACAATTACAGATATTTATGTGTACAAATATGATGTGTAAACATCAGCTCCTATCCACTATAATATATTCTTATTTACCGCATAGCATGCACATATTAATTAGTTATATTCTTATTTACAGCATAGCAATGCACATATTAATTAGTTATACACTTCCCCACCATGCAAACATGATGTGCACAAGGCACATACACAATTACAGATTGAAAGAACACATACACATTGCATATACATTTATTTTTCAACCAAGTCTTTCAAATTTGACAATACAAAAAGATAAAACCGTGCCCCTCTATACAACAAATAAAGCTAAATTTGTCTACAACTAGCATATTTATATTTTATGAAATATATCTTAAGTATGCCTAGAGATATTCTTCTTGAGGTGCCTAATGTTAGGATTATTGATTAAAAAATTAGGGGATATCTCTCAGTGTACTTTGGATATATTTTATAAAATATAAATATGCTAGTTTAACTATAATTGTGTTAGCTTTAAAAATATTAACCCAGAACATGTGATGCCACCTCGTGTAATTTTGCAATTATTGCCCTCCATTCACACTCATTATTCATTCCACAACACCTGGGCTTATGGATTCCAACATATAATAATATTGAATATAATTTGTTCTAACCATTTCTCCAAGACAATGCAACACATGTAGTCTTATTTCATTATATAATCATTGTTGTAGTGGGGGGGATGGGCCTGGTTTATCATTTTTCAAAAATTTTGTTTGTTTTTTCTCTATATACCTCCTATATACAATTACATTATAAAAAATATCTCTAATCTATTAGAAATATATACCTATTTATCTCTATTAGAAATGTAGTCTTGTTGAAGTTGCAATCCTTATCAACCTAAAAACAAAATAAATAGAAAATGTAATGGCAAGTCTCCAAAAGAAAGAAATATTGTTTTTGGGTGTGTATTTGCAAAATAACTCATCGTAATTATTTTTTATTAGGACTACCAGAAAAATTATTTTTTATTAAGGGTGTGTGTGCACATATAGAATGGCTACCCAAAAAAATATTTTTTATTAGGGGTGTGTGTGCACATATAGAATGGCCTATCAGCTAAATTATAGATGAAGGAACATATGTTTTAATGTGGCAGTATAGAGAATGTGTTTTAATGTCCCATTACAGAAAATATATTGCCAAATTTGTCATAATAGTAGGTGAAGAGAATTAGAAAGAATTTTTTTTAATTTGATTAAGAATAGTTAGAAAATAAAAAATAATATTTTGGTAAACTATAAACAGTAACAAAGAATAGTGCCAGAATACAGCAGTTTATAATTGGATAGTTACAAATCAAAGGAATATATATTTTGATGTGGCATTAGAGAAAATATATTCCAAAAACATAAGTGAGGACAATTAGAAAGAGTTAGAATAGTTGAAAATAAAAATAACAATTATTATTAGACTGTGAACAGTAATAAACAAATACTGCAGTCTATAATGAATAATCAGACAGGTACAAAGGGTACCCACAAATCAAAAGAACATATGTTTTGATGTGACATTGACAGAATATATGTAGCAGATACCGGAGGCATTCAATGTGGTATTAGATGGAATATATGTAGCAGACATAGGAGGCATTCATGTGAAAACTCTATTGCAGCTACTGATTATTAATTTCCTATCTTATAAGATTATTTGGCTGCCAAAAAATTAAATAATTTACAGCAAATATTAAATAATAACACAGCTGCAACTTCACGGAAAAATCACGGAGATAGAAAAATAAAATGAACACAATGTTTTGGACAAATTGTCCCTGGAAAAACCCCGAAGGGAAAACCAGTCAGCAGATATGAATTTTATTCAACTACAGGAAATCAAGAGATACAAAATTGCTTGCCTCTTACTGGCAGAGCTCTGGAAATTTCTTTCCTGTAAATTCCCTTCCCTCAATTGTTCCTGCTGAAATTGCTCCGGCAATATTTTCCTTCTCCGGCAATTCCACTGCTCTCCAACGCTATCACTGCGCCCTTTGCTTTCACTGCAAATCAATTTGCTATCACCGCAAATTTATTTATTTGCTATCGCTGCAAATACTTCTTGGATCTGTATTTTTCAAATGCCTATTGATCCTCTTTTATAATCCCCTCATTGGAAACCAATGGCCATGATTTAATTTTAATCAATGGCTAGGATTAATTAGACTCTAAACCCTAATATCTAGAAGTCTCTCGAGAAATCAATTATCTAGGTATGGAGATAATTATTCCACCTGTGTTTCCAGCCTCGTAATCTCCACCCGAGACTAGAACACCTGTCCAAGCTACACAAAAATTAACACTCCCTCTTAGCGAGGAAGGTGTTCTGCATAACACCCAACTTACCTCTGAAGAAGATGAATTTTGCCTTCCCCAATGCCTTTGTCAAAATGTCTGCTACCTGCTGATCTGTAGGTATATACTGTAGCTGAACAACCCTCCGCTGTACACAATCCCTGATGAAATGATATCTGATGTCTATATGTTTAGACCTATCATGAAACACTGGATTCTCAGATAATCTGATGCAACTCTGATTATCACAGTGTATCACTGTAGTCTCAACCCTCTGACCAAACAAGGCTACTAGCAACTTTCGAAGCCATATAGCCTCACACGTTGCCATGCTAGCTGCTATGTATTCTGCTTCTGTAGAACTCAGAGCCACGGACTTTTGCTTCCTGCTGTACCAAGAGATAACTCCTGATCCCAAACTAAAGCAGCACCCTGAAGTGCTTTTCCTGTCCACCGCACTACCTGCCCAATCTGCATCAGTATAGCCTATCAACTTGATACCATCACCTCGAGCATATCTGATCCCATACTCGATTGTACCACGCAAATACCGCAACACATGCTTTGCCGCTATCCAATGCACTCTCTTCGGCTCAACCATGAACTGACTAAGAGAGTTTACTACAAAGGATATATCTGGCCTAGTGTTGACTAAATACATGAGAGATCCAATCAACATCCTGTATAAGGTGGGGTCTACATCCTTTTCCTTGGATGTGTCTACCTTCTTCCAATTCGTGATCATAGGTGTAGACATGGCTCTGCAATCTTGCATCTCAAACCTCTTCAAGATTTCAATGCAGTATTTCCCTTGTCCAAGGAAAATCTCTCCATCTGTCTGCCACACTTCCATGCCTAGAAAGTAGTGCATAAGCCCCAAATCCTTCATCTCGAACTCTGCTGCAAGGTCCCTCTTGCACTCCTCTATAAGCCCCAGTGAACCTATTAAAAACAAGTCGTCCACATATAGAACAAGAATGAGAATTTCACCCCCAACCACCAAGTAGTAGAGGTTAGCATCTGCCTCACTCTTCACAAAGCCTATTCCCTGCAAGTATCTATCAATGCGCTCATACCACGCCCTGGGAGCCTGCTTGAGTCCATACAAAGCTTTCTTCAATCTGCACACGTGGGTTTCGCTGCTGTGTGCTACAAAGCCCTCTGGTTGTTCTATGTATACCTCTTCTAACAATTCACCATTAAGAAATGCCGTCTTGACATCCATTTGATGGATCTGCCATCCCATATGCGCTGCAAGTGAGATTACGGCTCGTATAGAAGTATACCTGGCCACTGGAGCGAATGTCTCCTCATAGTCTATTCCCTCCTTCTGAGAGAACCCCTTGGCCACGAACCTTGCCTTGTATTTCTCGATGCTACTGTCTGCACCATGCTTAATCTTATAGATCCAACGTGATCCAACCACTGCCCTATCTGTCGGTCTAGGCACAACCTCCCACACATCATTCTGCATTATTGAGGTATATTCCTCAACCATCGCATCTTGCCACACCTTTTGTTGTGCAGCCTCTTGATAGCTAGAAGGCTCACTATCTACCAACTGACTAACCAATGCCACATAGTCATTATACCTAGCTGGTTGTTTCCGCTGTCTATTACTCGTCCTAGGAGCTCCCACAAACTCCTGAGTATCCTTATGTGTCTGTTGAACATCATGGTTCCTCCTGTCAACTATAGAGGATGAAATATCAAACTCCATATCTTCTTGATGCATCTCTTGGATTTGCTGTATCTGTTGCTCCATACTCTGCAATCTCTCAGCACCTGAGCCTGTGCTTGTACTAGTAACTGTACTCGTGCTTCGCTGCCCCTGTTCTGGTTGAACAATCCTTGGAGCTTCTGTTGGCTGCTCATTCTGATCATCTGCTGGCAAATCTCTGGACCTCCTATATGCCTTGTCCTCCATGAATTTGACATCACACCTGACTATAATCCTCTTGGTCCCTGGAATAAATATCCGATATGCCTTTGAGGTCTCGCTGTACCCCACAAAGTACCCTCTCTCTGCAGTCTGATCTAACTTGGAACGTGTAGCCCCTGGAATGTGACAAAATGCCAAACTCCCAAATATCCTGAAGTGACTAACATCTGGCTTCTTCCCTGAGAATGCCTCCTCTGGTGTCATCTTGCCCAATACCTTATGTGGAACCCTGTTCTGTATGTATACTGCTGTACTGCATGCCTCTGCCCATAAGTATCGTGGCATATCTTGGTCATACAACATAGCCCTTGCTGCCTCTGATATAGAACGATTCTTCCTCTCAGCAACCCCATTCTGCTGCGGGTTGTAAGGAACGGTCCACTCTCTCTTGATTCCTTCCCTAGTACAGAACTCCTGGAACTCTTTCCCTTTGTACTCGCCTCCATTGTCTGACCGAAGAACCTTTACCTTCCTGCCTGTCGAATTCTCCACAAGAGCTTTGAACTCCTGGAAGTGACTGAAGACCTCATCCTTGGTCTTCAAGAAGTATATCCAGGTCTTCCTGGAGAAATCATCAATAAAAGTAACAAAGTACTCATATCCTCTGAGAGACTTCGTTGACATCGGTCCACATATATCTGAATGTACTAGATCAAGAACCCCCTTGGATCTGGTGTCACTCCTTGGAAAAGCTGCTTTCACAAACTTCCCCAATACACATCCCTTACATATATCATCATGCTCTGTGCTCACGTCTGGAACACCTGTCACTGTCTCACGAAGCAATTTAAGTGCTCCATGATGTATATGGCCCATCCTTCTATGCCATAGCTCTCCTTGATCTCTAGGATTACTGCTGCTCACTAGTGCCTTAGGAGTATCAAACTGCAAGCTATAAAGTCAGCCGCTCCTAACTCCAATAGCTATGGGTGATTTCCAATCCTTATGCTTGATTAAAACATGCGCCCCTCTAAAGAGTACATTGTAGCCTTTATCCTGAAGGACAGATACGGAAATTAGATTCATGCCCAAGCCTGGCACATACAACACATCATGAATGGAAATAGGCTTGCCATTCTCCCTCTGAAATAGAACAGTCCCTCTCCCAACTGGATTGCACTTGGACTTGTTCCCCATCTGAATCTGGAATCTGATGTCCTCCTCCTTGTAGCTGGAGAAGTACTCCCTAACTCCTGTCATATGAAATGACGCCCCACTGTCTATATACCAAACACCCTGTGAGGTTGAGCTAGTCAGGCAAGCTATGAGTGCAAACTCATCGTCCATTCTACTAGAAAGCTCATCTACACTCGCTGAAGCTGCCGTCTGCTTCTTGCCCTTCTTTTCATTTTTCTTCCTTTGTGGGCAATCGCTGACATAGTGGCCAAACTCGTGACAGCCATAGCATTTGATCTTAGATAAGTCCTTCTTCTTCTCACTTTTTGAATTTGATCCTTTGCCAAACCCCTTCTTCGCTTTCCCTTTTCCTGCTAGGGCAACGTTTTCCTGTTCCACCTCACTTTTCTGACTATTACTGCTGGTTCCATTGACAAGACTTAGTCTAAGCTCCTCCTGAGTGAAGTCACTCCATAGTCGATCCCAACTCGGTAAGGTGTCTCGTCCATTAATAACTTGAACAAAGACATCCCACTGCTTAGTAAACCCATTCAGGGCTATTCGTACTAGCTCATCATCCTTTGGTTTGTCTCCAACAGCTGCCAATTCATCCTTGACAAGTCTAAGTCTGGTGAGGTAACTTGTGACATCTTCTCCCTTATTCATCCGGGTATTCCTTAACTTTTCTCTGAGAATCAGCTTTCGGTTAAGGGTAGCATTCTGGTACAGATTCATAATGGCATCCCACATTGTCTTTGCTGTATCTAACTCTGCAATATGCGGAACAATATGATCCTTAACACCGTCAAGAATCAGCCTCCTTGCCTTGGCATCTTCCTTCTTATATGCTACGAGCTGTGTTGCGTCTGTAGGTACAGGTACAACAGTGGTCACATAATCCTTGATACCATTCTCTTCCAGCAATAAAGAAATTCTGGCTTTCCAGACACCAAAATTTGAGGCTCCATCCAATCTGTCCTGATCTCTTAAACTTGCTGAGGCCATCTCAAAAGAAAATAATAATTTGAAGAGGTCAAACTGGGTTTTATAAACCCTAGATTATTTTTCCTTTCTCCCTGTGCCTGTTCTGCACTCAGATCTGCTCTGATACCATGTGAAAACTCTATTGCAGCTACTGATTATTAATTTCCTATCTTATAAGATTATTTGGCTGCCAAAAAATTAAATAATTTACAGCAAATATTAAATAATAACACAGCTGCAACTTCACGGAAAAATCACGGAGATAGAAAAATAAAATGAACACAATGTTTTGGACAAATTGTCCCTGGAAAAACCCCGAAGGGAAAACCAGTCAGCAGATATGAATTTTATTCAACTACAGGAAATCAAGAGATACAAAATTGCTTGCCTCTTACTGGCAGAGCTCTGGAAATTTCTTTCCTGTAAATTCCCTTCCCTCAATTGTTCCTGCTGAAATTGCTCCGGCAATATTTTCCTTCTCCGGCAATTCCACTGCTCTCCAACGCTATCACTGCGCCCTTTGCTTTCACTGCAAATCAATTTGCTATCACCGCAAATTTATTTATTTGCTATCGCTGCAAATACTTCTCGGATCTGTATTTTTCAAATGCCTATTGATCCGCTTTTATAATCCCCTCATTGGAAACCAATGGCCATGATTTAATTTTAATCAATGGCTAGGATTAATTAGACTCTAAACCCTAATATCTAGAAGTGTCTCGAGAAATCAATTATCTAGGTATGGAGATAATTATTCCACCTGTGTTTCCAGCCTCGTAATCTCCACCCGAGACTAGAACACCTGTCCAAGCTACACAAAAATTAACAATTCAGAGGTCTAAAGGTTCTACCAGTGATAGGGTAGAAGGTGAATGGATATACTTTATTTAGAATACAAGCAATGAATAAAGAGAGTCATCAATGGAAAAGGAGAATTCGAGCAGCCAAATGTACAGTAACCAATGGTGATGTATTCATGACGTTAAAATTCTGAGAATATAAATCATATTATCAATAGGTCTACAAATCTAAACAGGCGAAAGTGATAAAGGGGAACTCCTGTAACATTCTGGAAGAAGAAAGGAAAATAAAAAGCTTATAGACTGGGGCTTTAAATATAAAGACTATGAACATGCAAGTCAATCAAATAAATTTAAAGCGAATCCTAACTTTAGTTATTGCATTTAATAGAAGAATGTCAAACAAGCATGGAAAACAACATGCACAGAATAAAATTAACTCCTATGATTCTTCCAGTGATTTTAAGAATTTATTCTGTTATAAAAGGCTTTTAAAAGAAAATCGCACATTATTCTGTTTAAAAAATCACAAACACGATTGAGATGACAATTGCTAGCGAACGGGAGGCCATTCAAACAAGAGAGAGAAGGAGCTTTGCTTCGTAGCAGAAAGCAAGGCCTAAATAACAAATTTAAGACAAAATCACCTAGAGAGAATTTAAATACACTCTCTGTATTTTCTTTTTCCTTCTTGTTGATCCCGTTCTGCTGGGTACACCAGAAAGTACACATATTGCATGGTCTTAGATCGAATGGCAAAGGAAATAAATGAAACCACCAAGAGAACCAAAGATTATGGGCCTATTTTTAGGAAGGACTTTAGGAAGGACTACCAAAAAAATTATTTTTTATTAGGAAAGGAGTAAAAAAAAATTATTTTTTTCGCCGAGAGGCGAACTATAGTTGTAGCGGACTATAGTTGTAGCCGGGGTGGAGATGAGAGCACTCATTTTTGGTCGTAAATATAAACTAAAAAAAGCAACAAAAAATCTAAATTGCATTTAAGAATTAAATAAATATCTATAAATTGAAGATTTTCTATTCATTTTCCTGCATTAATATAATTTTTTAGACAGCCATAGCTAATATGCTAATATTAGAAAATGGCATAGAAAATGGCAGAGGTAGTTTTATTTGAGGCTCTTTTAATAAATATAACATTTATTTAAGGTTGTGCTAATATTAGAAAATGGGAGAGGTGGTTGTTGTTTCAATGCTATAAAGTTGTGTAACGCCTTTGCTAAATGGGGATTAAAATATTGAGAAATGAACATATAAGGGACAAGGAAGACCCTTTAAATACTCTGAAAACTTGGGATTCCTCCTCGCTCAATCCTTGCCAAATGCTTGCCAATGGATGTATGATTGTGAAGAACTATTTCAATGAAATCTAGAATCAATTGATTGTGATTTTTCTTGTTTGATTGTAATGTAATTTTTTCTTTGTTTTTGCAGTGGTCGCTACCTACTCTATCTACTAAGGTGTTTTACGGTAGTAGAGAAGAAAATTATTCATTTGAGAAGGCAACTAAGTTATGTCTGCACAAGGAACCCCATCAACGACTGCTAGAGGTGTGACCCCAACTGGAAAGCATCAAACATAGACAAGGGGAAGAATCCTCAGCTCAACACTCTGCATCATCTTATGATTCAAGAGATCCCCTATGGATCATTTAAAAAAACAAGCACTCATTTGTTTTTGTTTATATGAACTCTATTGCTATGATATGAAGTATTCTATTTTTTCAGCTCTCTTTTTCTTTATCTTTAAACTCATTTTTTTTACAATTTACTGTTTCTAAAATGAATTCATACAATATAAAGGTTTCTAAAATTTGTTTAATGCCATACAAAAGTTTTTGTGTTTATTAAAATAATTCATGTGCATATATATATTTATTTGTTGATTTATTTATTTATATTTATTTTTTTAATATAAATAAATATATATGTTTTTTTATTGTAATACACTCTCACATAATCTATATTTTTTAGAATATTAACTATAATTTCTTTAACACATGGAAATATTAAAATTAATGAAAGTTATTAAGATTTCAAAAAACCTGAAGAGATTTCACTCTTCATTTCTTTGGATGCATTTGCATGTTTTTGATTTTTTCATAGAATAACTTGAGAGCTTACAAAGAATGTAGAGGAAAATAAAATAAGATTGCAAAGTAAATAGAATCAAATAAAAATAATCCCTCTCAGATTTTGAATGTTTTGTTGTGAATGAAATGTTTTATATGACTTAAATAACTAGAAGTTTCAAAAATAGAAAAAAATAATTATTGCTTAAGTCACTACATGATATTTAATTTTATTTAAATAGTAAGTTTAAATTTTATTTTATTTTTGTGAGTTAACATAATGTGTGAGGTTTTTTTCAAATGTTTCCTTTAAACCTTTTTGAAATTATAATTAGTTGAGATATTTATAATTAAATTTAAAAATGTCTATTACTTAATTGTTTAAAGGACATATTCAAATTTATAATTAGAGTTCTAAATGATATATTTAGATTTATTTAAATAATAATAATTAAATTTAAAAGGGTCTTTAGACATGCCAAATGTAGATTTTAATATTAACTTAACATTAAAAATTAGCTAGGGTTGATTCTTCAATTAAAATAATTATTCCATTAAAAACATATTAAGGTTTAAGTATTAATATTAACTTAGGGTTAATATTTTTAAAGTGAACACAATTTTAGTTAGAAAAGATTAATAAATGAGAAAATAACTCTTATTAATATTTCTATTATTTAGTAAAGGATTGATTATTCGATTAAAAATATATTAAGCTTCAAGTTTTAATATTAACTTAATATTAAAAATATATTAGGGTCAATATTTTTAAAGTGAACACAATTTTAGTTAAAAAAGATTAATAAATGAGAAAACAACTCTTATTAATATAAGTGTTAAAAATGGAGTTTTGTTATGCAATTTAATTGTATTGTGAAAAATTCACACAACACAATATAAAATACATTACTAATTATGAAAATTATTTAAACTTCAATCTTATTATAATAGTGTTAGGATTAGAATTAGTGGTATATTACATATAGTAGATCTCAACAAAGCACAAAACTCTAAAATAAAAGATATAATAATGGAATAAAGATAAGTAAGCATTTGAAATGACCAACCATAACCATAACCATAATTGTAATTAAGGTTAGAATTAGGGTTAGGGTTATGATTAGAATTAGTGTTAGAGTTAGAATCAACATTATGATTAGAATTAGGGTTAGGATTAGAGTTAAGATTAGGGTTTCTATTAGGATTAGGGTTAGAATTAAGGTGGGTTACAATTAGAATTATGGTAAGAAATAGAGTTACAATTAGGGTTAGGGTTCAAATTACATTTCAACTAATTCTAATAGTGATTAGGGTTAGAATCAACATTATTATTAGAATTAGGGTTAGGGTTCAAATTAGAGTTAGGGTTAGAGTTTAATTAGGGTTAAGGTTAGTATTAAGGTTAGGGTTAGGATTTGAATTATAGTCAGGTGTAGGGTTAGAGTTAAGGTTAGGGTTAAAAATTAGAACTATGTTTAGGGTTAGAATAAGGGTTAGAGTTAGAATTAGGGTTATTGTTAGATTTAAAATTAGGGTTATAGTTAGAGTAGAATTAGGGTTATGATTCAAATTACAATTAGGGTTAGGGTTAGAGTTAAGATTAGGGTTAGAATTAAGGTGGGTTACTATTAGAATTAGAGTTATGTAAGCATTAGTGATTATGGTGGGTTACAATTAGGATTAGGGTTCAAATTAGAGTTAGGGTTAGATTTCAACAAGGGTTAAGGTTAGTATTAAGGTTAGGGTTAGGTTTTGAATTATAACCAAGCTTAGGGTTAGAGTTAGGATTAGGGTTAGGGTTAAAATTATAGCTATGTTTAGGGTCAAAATAAGGGTTATGTTTAGGGTTAGCTTTAAAATTTGGATTAGGTTTAGGGTTTAGGGTTTAGGGTTGGGGTTAGGGTTAGGGTTTGAATCAGTGTTAGAATTAAAATTATAATTACAATTAATTTTATGGTTAGGGTTAGCATTAGGATTAGTGTTAGGGTTAGTGTTAGGTTTAGAATTAGAGATACAATTATGGTTATAATTAGGGTTAGGGTTATTGTTATAATTAAGGTTAGGGTTAGTATTGCGGTTAGGGTTATTGTTAGAATTAGAGTTAGGGTTAGTATTAGGGTTAAGGTTTCTATTAGAAGTAGGGTTAGGTTTCAACATTTATATTAAAATATTCGTTAAAAATAGGTACCCTTTTTGTAAATCTAGCCTAGGTAATTCTAATATAACCTTGGTTCTGACCCTAACCCAAACTCTAATTCTAAATCTAACCCTAATTATATTTCTAACCCTAACCCTAATTCTAACCTAAACACTAACCCTAACCCTAATTTTAACCCCTAACTCTAATCCTAAATATAATATATAATATAATATAAAATTCTAATTATTATATATTATAATAATAATTATTATAAACATAATATATTATTATATAATATATTATAAAAGATATATCTAATATAATATTTTTTTATATATTATAATTAGTGTTAGAATTAGGCTTGTGGCTTCGATTGCTACTAACATATTTATATTAAATATAATATATCTAAAGTACACCGAGAGATAACTATTTTTTTAATCACTAATCCTAACATTAGGCACCTCAAGAAGGATATCTTTTGGCGTACTTTAGATATATTATATTTAATATAAATATGTTAGTTATTAGGACTACCATTTTTTTTGCAGTGCACATATAGAATGGCCTATTGGACAAAAAATGTTCAAAAATTAGATTTCTCAGTCAATAAAAAAAATACAACTAAAATTTCAAAAGGATGGAAAAAAATAATTTTAACGAAGTGTCAAAGTTTATATAGGTTTATGAAGATATGTATATTAGGTTTTAAATAATGTAATTACGCTTAAGTAGGATATAATATTTTAAAAGCACTATTGAATAGATAAATGTCACTTAAAAAAAAAGAAATGAATTGATAGTTCAGGTTGACTATCAAATACAAGCCCTAATCTAATCAAATGTAACATATTTACTTCTCTTGGATGAAAATACTTGCTATCAAATCATACAAGGTTATTATTATTGTTGTTGTTGTTATTACTAATAGCCATGTTACACCTCATCTTCAACAAAAGAGGTAAATAATTGTTCTATGTTTTGTTGAGTAAGAATAACCTATACACTCATTAAATAAAAATGTATATGGTATTCAATTATTAGTTAAAATCTAAGTGATGGAATATGATAGTTGACATCCATGGGTTATTTATATTAGATTATTGAAATATATTTGATTAGATTATTGAATTTTGAAAGTAATTAAGATAGACTGACACAATGGTTAAATTAGATTAAATAAAAATCAATATGTTTATATATGTAATGTTGATAAATTTAATGTAATTTTGGTTTGAATTTATTACGATTTATTTGTAATAATTTTGTTAAATTGAAATTCGATAAGAAGGTTTGAAATTAGGTTTACGAATATGGTAATGGAAATTGAGTCATAGGTAATTGGTTTATTGTGCATTCAATTACATAAAGTAATTAAAATTGTGTGTAAGTTGGATCATTGGTCCTAATGAGGTTCTTTGTGGAAGTTGTTAGGGTGTCAATCTAGAGGCATAGGATAAAATAATTTGCTTGCAAGTATAGTGTTGTTATATGTTTTGGATTTATGACGACTTAAGAAGCATGTTGTCTTTAGTTATGTATAAAATAAAAGGCAATGTGAATGATGAATGTATTCCCCTATGGATGTATTGTTGTCCATTTAGTTGTATTTGTCTTTTAATGAGTCTTGTGGTGAGTTGTGGAATGGGGAGACATGGAAATCATAAAGATGTAATGAATATGTGTTGTTATGGGCAATGGTTTAGGTATGCAAAAGGGTTAATGCCTTGAAATGATCATGATTACCTATTGTTATGATGTTATCTACCTTGCTTGATGGTTCAGGTTTACAGGTGTAGGTAGGGGAGTGGCTTTTAATGTGGGGCCAGCGTCTAAAGTGGCTAGCTAGGGTAACCCATTGAAAGTGGTTAACTAAGTGAAAACCTAAAATGTATGAGGGGGAAAAGGGTAGATTACACACTAAACAAGATAATTGAATTTCCTCTCCCATGTTTGTAGTGCTCATTTAGGCTAAGGATGGTTGAGAAGGCCTGGTCGGCTAGATCAACTTCGTCGTCCTTATGAAAGGAAGGTTGATTCCACATGTGTCACCCTATGGGGCTGGTGTTTAGAGAGAGATTGCCAGGGTAACCATAAATGGGGGTCAGTGTCTAGAGAGAGACTACCAGGGTAACCCATGTCAGGACCATGCGATGACACTCTCCCTACTGTAGCCTAGCATTCCCTATTTGGTCTTTCCCCATTCCATGTACATTGCCTCTGGATGTGTGTTGAGTTGATTTTGATAATGTCATGTGTTGTATTGGAGTCTTGATTAGACCTTGTTCCTGTTAGTGGTTATGTACCTATCTATTGTTGTAGTGGGACCTTATGTTAACTTCTAGCATGAGGGGTGGACCTCAGGGTTCCACATGGTCAGGAGGATGTGCTTAATTTCCATTGGTTTTTCTCTTGCCATTTTTTGGGTGAGAGGAGGATGTAGCTTGTTTATCAAATGTCAAATCCTGTACTAGATATGAAGACAATGATTTATGCTCATGTACTAGCCCTTTTTACCAGTTGAATCATGTACTATAATCATAAACTATGCATTCCAATGTAATCAAGAAAGTGATAGTGTAAACAATGTAATGATGTACTCATGAGTATGTTGAAATTGTATATGTACTTGATTTTGATGAATATTTATCTAATGTCATGATATGGAAATGTATATATTTATTCATATAAGGAAATGGATTTAGAAAGATATAATGTTGTCAGTTAATACATAATGTATGTTAGATTCTGTTAATAGTTTGTTAAGTAATGCAGTCATGGAATACTGGAGGACAATGTTTAGTTTAATGATATGTGCTAATATGTTTGACAATACTTGTTATCTCTTTCATTTAAAAAAAATGTACTGTTTGTATGGCATAGTTGTGTTGTTCTCTAGATTTCCATGGCGGCACGTTACAATGCCAAGAGTAGAAATCCCTTCAATCCTAGTAACCAATGAACCCTACAAACCAGATGCATGGGTGGGAAGAAGAGTGGGAGAGGCCATTTCAAAAAATGGGAAAACTAACTCTTAATCCATGTTAATAGTGAAAAGGTTATTCAATAAAACCCTAGGCGAATCTAAAATAAAAAATCAACCCTTAGGGGTGAATATGAAATAAAAGGATAAAAACATATTAAACCAAATTAATATGTTATTTTATTTACCATAGAATTATTTTATTTTATTTATTTAACAACAAAAAATAGTATATTATCAAAAATAAAAAATAGTAAATAAAACACTATGTAAATATGAAATAAAAGGATACAAATAAATTAAAGGAAGTTAATATGTTGTTTTATTTACTATAGAGTTATTTTATATTATTTATTTAAAGAAAGGTTAGTAAATAAATCCTAGGCAAATATGGAATAAAAAATGAAACTCTTAAAGAATTTATGAAGTGACATAATTGGATTTTCTTTCTTTCCAATAAATAAAGTGATGGTTGAATAGAATTTTTTTCCTTTAGTTGTGGAAATATAATGATTAGAAATTTGAAATGATAAACTAGTGGCAACCATCCAAAGTTAAAACCACTGCTAGGAAAAAATGATAAACAATTCTTTATCGTAAAAAAAAAAGTTTAGACGCATGAATTCTCTTATCTATTCACTACACACCTATGGAATAATTCTATATTATTCTAAAGGACACTACAGATTTCAAATGTTTTAGAGCATGACAATCTTTAATTATTAATATTGATGTTCATTTTCTAGAAATGGTTCAACCAAGGTTGAATTTTGAAAGTGAGGAGAAATACATACAATACCAAAGAGATTATCAAAGGAAATATCCAAGATGACAATGACAACAAATGATAGATGTAGAAAGAGAAGAACAAATAAAATGACAAAATGATAAAGGTGCTATATGTATTAGATGTAATAATTGCTAAGGATACAAGGATAATGTTAACTTCCAATCTTTGGATAGAAATAGGTATTGTAAATGGAGCAAGATAAAGGTAATAATTGCTAAGGATGCAAAGGAATTAGGTCTTGTAAATGGAGGTCTAGGTATGTTCAACAAATAATATATAGACATGTATGAGCACCACTAAACCACACACATATGTTATGGTTGAATTTCAAATGTATTCAAGCATTCCATTTGAAGATCAAATAAACAATACCAATTACACCATTTGAAGATAGAACTCCTTAAACAATACCAATTACACCAATAGAAAATATGATGTGATGTACTTCTTGTAAATCTATTTCTATGAGTATGAAATAATGAGCAATTCAGATATTCTCTCAATTGTATTGCATATTTTCATGATAATTAATACATAATAAATGATCTATTGTACTTCTTAGAAATTTTTTTCAAATGTACCTTTTTCAGATTAGCTTACCTATATTTCTCTTATTCATGACTATTACAATATTATTTATTGTTTACATCTTTAGATTCTACTAGAATACCTATCTTCAAAAAAATCTATTTAAAATATGCCCATAGATATCCTTTCGGAGGCACTTATTTTAAATACTTTGTTGTTAAATAAGTTCAATAGGCACCTTGGAATATTTTAGATAATTTTCTGTAAAGTTAGGTATGCTATTAAATTAAGTGTTTTAAATTAAAAATATCTAGTTGACATAGTTTTATAAAATAAATGCACATAAAAATTTATCCAACATAGAGTAAATAATGTATATAAATACAAGTAATACTAGGACATAAATTAAAAAGCAAATAAAATAAAATAAATTATAATTGATAAAATTATACTTATGTGTGGAGGCATTCTATATTAGCATCATAGGTGTAAATTTATGTTTTCTTATTATGCCTAGACGTATAAAATTTCTGTAAAAAATACAACTTACAATAGAAAAGATGGAAAGGAGTGAAATAATGTTTTTTTTGGATAAAAAGGTTCCAAAAGCATCCATACATTATATTAATGATGCCACAATGGCAGCAAGAGCTGAAGTGTAATGGCTTGATCGTGTTAACAAAAAAAAATTACCTTTTACATTAAATTTGAAAGTACTAAAAAGTATAACAGACATATATATTTTAAAAAACTAAAACTATAATAGTCCTTAAAATTAATGATTTTATTAATTATATTGATATATTTTTGAATTGAAATATTAATTTTACAACAATTTAATAATTTTACAAGTGTGTTACAAAATAGGTCTTCACAAATTAGTTTAATTTAAATTAATAAATCTCTTATCTAAAAAATAGCTAAGTTTAAATTAATAAATCTCTTATCTAAAAAATAGATAAGAAGTAAATAAATTGTTTTTTTTTTAATTTAAGAATTATTTTATTTTGTTTTTTACTCTCTACTACATATTTCTTAAACACAATAAAAAATTTATAATACATTTGAATCATAAGAGTAAGAGTAAAAGAGAAGATAAACAAGTGTCACGTAGTGGCCAATACCTGCCTTGTAGTGTTGTTATTATATTATTTGTTTAGTTGTAATTTTTTTTTGTTGATTACGTATTGGTGGTTGTATAGACAAATTGTATTCCAATAATTAAAATCTCAAAAATAATCTAATTTGGTAAAAATAAAATAAGAGTAAAATATATCCTTAACTATAAAACTAAACTTCACAAAGCCTATTAAATAACACAAATATTTCCTTAAAATGTAATAATACTAATACTTTTATAATTAGATTTTTAACTTTTGACTAAATAAAATTGAAATCCTAAATTTTTAACTCTTGAGTAAATAAAATTGAGGGTGTGGAGAGATTTGAAATGTCTGCGTAAGATATTAAAATGTAATAATATTGAATACTATTACAATTTAAAATGAATTAAAATTTTGAAGAATAATTACACAATATAATAACAATAACATATTTTTACATCACTACAGTATTTTATCTTAGTCACTTAATTTTTTGTTTAAGTAATGATAGTAAGCACTTTTAGAGAACATGAGATCAATTAATTTAATTCTAAATATAAAGAAATGTTTTTCATTTCAAATTTGTAATTAGTATATTTCCAGAACTAAATTTATAAGGAAAAATTTATGTGATGTTCGGGTAAATAAAATTGAAATATAAAAAATAATTTAAGTTGGTAAAAATAAAATAGCACTAAAATATTTACTTAGCTATAAAACTAAACTTTACAAAGCCTATTAAATAACACAAATATTTTATTAACTTTAAAACTAAATGCATATTTGTATTATCTGGAGAGCCCTGCATATTTGTATTATGTGGAGAGTCCTAGCCCTAGTTGAGTGTATAGAGATTTGAAATGTCTGCTTAAGATCTTAAAATGTAATAATATTAATACTATAATAATTTAAAATGCATTAAAATATTGTATGTTTGAAAAATAAAATAAAAAATTAATAACATGGCGAAATATTTTTCATGATACTGAAGATTTTTAACTTTTTAGTAAATAAAATTGAAATACTATATTTTTAACTCTTGAGTAAATAAAATTGAAATCCCAAAAATAATCTAATTTCATAAAATAAAATGTCTAGAACCCTATACTTTTAATAGTCTTATTATTATTATAACTTTGTCCATTTGACAAAAGGTAATTTTTACATTTAGTTAATGAAGTAAAAAATTAAATTCATAAAAACTGATGATTCTTACCTCTCATAATTATGGACATCCATATAGGCATGACTTAACTAGTGGAAGACAAAATTTGTGTTCATAATTTGTTTACTTACCACATCCTCCCCTCAAACCAAAATTCTCTATGCATTTATATCTTTTTGTTGCACTCTCCACAAAGAAGAGGTCATTTTTTGTTAGCTAATGACAATACAAATAAATCATTTAGAATCAATAGATTAATAACTAGATAAGTGTGTACTCATTGCAATAGTACCTGCTGAAGGCGGGTATTAATAAATACATAAAATTTGGTATTACTTGTTAAACCTTTATCTTTGTTCACAATGTCTATGGCCCATTCCCATTCAAGTAGAGGTGGAACACAAGAAAATAATATAGAAGAAAATAAATAAATAAAATTTGCTATTACCTGACTAGATTTAACTTGGTTCGCCATGTCTACAACCCATTGTAAAGAGGAAAAACAATGAAAATAATATAAAATGAGGTGAAAAAAGTAGGAAAATTTTTAGAGTTATGTATATAGTAAATAAAATATTTTAACATAAAATAAACTAGCATACCTATCTTTAGAAAAATCTATGTAAAAGACACCAAGGGTCATCATTCTCAAGGCACCCTTTTTAACTAGATCTTGATTAAAATTGGAATAGGCACCTAGAGAGTGATATCCCTCAGCATCTTTTACATATATTTTTCTAAACATAGATATGCTAGTATATAAAACAAGAGTATATGATCGAAGTGAAAAAAAATTCCAGAGAAAATGGCTCATGGCCACGATAAGAAACCCATGAGAAAACATAGATAATGGAGGACCAGAAAAAGTCACCCTTAGAGTCATGCAAAAGCACATTGAAGCAAGAACATTTAGACCAATGACCTTGGGAGTGAAAAAATGTTAAAAATTAGTCTTTTTAATTTTCTTTATGGTGAATAAATATTTAAATTGTTTGATATTGTTTACAATTAATTGCATTTATAATAGTGACAACAATTAGGAAATAATTAGTTTATTACTGTTGAAAATGAAGCCCAACCATCACTACCCTTTCGTCTTCCTCTTCCCATGTCTCTTCAGTTGCCTGGAGAGTCTATATAATTTCCTTCTCATTCTCTTTTTGGTAGAGATGAAGACTGTTGTAATTGGATTGATTAATGGAATAGAGTGTCCTGCTTTCCTTGGTGGATGTAGCCATCTTGATGGTGAACCACGTTAAATTCGTGTCTCTAATTTTATCTTTGTGTGTTTGATTATTTATGTGTTTTAGTTTTCTTTTTAGCTACATTTTATCTTCAACAATTAGTATCAGAGCCAATGGTGGAAAAGCTATTTTGGAAATTGTGAAGAGTTTCCAATAAAATGGATGTAGCAACTTTGGATGATTGGGCTCTAGCTCTCATGTCTTTGTCGTGTGGCTCTGGAGTGAGTTTTGATGAAGTGGGAGCTACGAACAGTGACTTGGAACTAGATGAAATTGTACCTATGGAAGTAGATGAATCTCCTCTCTATTTGGCTGTTGATCTTGCCACTGATGTTATTATGGATGATGTTGATCTTGATTCCCCGAGCACTACCCAGGCGAGGTATGTGTGGGAAAGGCCTCCGCAGGCTTTGGAAGGCGAGGATTTTGACATGCTAGAAGAATCAAGGCTGAACAAAACAGAGGATTCGGCGGCAATGGATGTTGCTAAAACAAAACATCGTGTACATTGGTGGGATGGTTTGAAAAATAAGGAGGATTCGGCTAAAGAGGAGGATGCTGGATTTGGAATTGAATCTGCACCACAAGAATTTTTAGAAGATCTCAAAATTGAGCTTAGAGCACTTCTCGAACGCACAGGTGATGAACAACACAGGAAAGCCATCATGGAGGAGTTGCGAAAGAGGGCAAAGATAGATGAGAGTGGTAAGTCTGTAAAGGACTTGGTATTTCTCATCTATGAAATGGTTTCTCTGACTTCTGCCTTCTGCCTCGATGATCCAAATACCTTTGCTTCCACTATTCATAAGATGTTGAAGCTGGGACTAGACATTTATGAGGAAAAAGATGTGGAAGCAGAGATCCCAGTTCGAACCCCAGATGAGAAGGTTGGTAAAATAGTTGAGGAAGTTAGTGATAGTGGATTTCTTGATACTATTCCTTCATTGGCTATATCTCTTCTAGTGGAGGATTCCTTAATGCAGGTGCATCCTAATGGAATTCGGCACATTAGGGCAGATTCACGTATAAATGAATGGAAAACCCCTAGGAAAAAGACAATCGTAAAAGTAGGTTGTAACAGGCAAGTTGTAATTGCTCTCAGCGGGGGAGAACTTATTTATTTTGAGATGGATATGACAGGGCAACTACTGATGGTGGAGAAATGTGAAATGTCAGGAGATGTGGCTTGTTTAGATATTGCTCCTATTCGTGAAGGCAGACAGAGGTCAAGATTTTTGGCGGTAGGATCATATGACAGCACTATTCACATATTATCTTTAGATCCTAATGACTGTATGCCAAATAAACTAGTATCAGATGAGATGCGCAATCTGGGGATCACGTCAAGGCTTGATGAAGTATTTGAGGCCCCGTCTTCTATGAAGGAAGTTCTAATCAGTCAAGCCACACTTGATCATTTGTTCATTGGTTCAGAAGAGACCAACCATAGAGCTGATGATGCAAACAAGTTGGGAGTGATGGATCTATGGACTCCTGAAAATCATTATTGTTGGTCAATTTTTTGTCTAAATGAGGACATAAATGAAGAGTGGATATCAGATAAGACATGGTTTTGTTATTCTGATGTTAGTTTGGTTGAGTTGGTTGGAGTTCTCACCAGGATTGGTCAGCCAATGGACTGGTTACTTGGTACAGTAGTTAAGTAACCATGAGTTTCAAGGAAAGTGGGGATAGTAGTGTGGTTTGGACTTCAGTGGGAGATTGTTGAAAATGAAGCCCAACCATCACTGCCCTTTTGTCTTCCTCTTCCCATGTCTCTTCAGTTGCCTAGAGAGTCTATATAATTTCCTTCTCATTCTCTTTTTGGTAGAGATGAAGACTGTTGTAATTGGATTGATTAATGGAATAGAGTGTCCTGCTTTCCTTGGTGGATGTAGCCATCTTGATGGTGAATCATGTTAAATTCATGTCTCTAATTTTATCTCTGTGTGTTTGATTATTTATGTGTGTTTGATTATTTATGTGTTTTAATTTTCTGTTTAGCTGCATTTTATCTTCAACAATTACTAACATGGATATCTTAAATACATATATCAAAAAGACCCAGAGAGATATTTTCAATATAGTCACCTGGAATGGATGTATTTATGATATCTATGATAGTTATTAAATTTAAATCAAGTTACTAATTAAATAAAAAAATTAAACTAAGTTAAACAATTTATTTAAAATGATTGAACAATACATTTTATTATTTATTAATTAAATGTTAACTTTCCAAAATATTTGAATAAGAATAAATATTAAAAATAACTAATTTTTAATTTACTATCAAAATAAAATGAATAATAAAATTTAAATATATAATATTTGTAATTTCCCTATGTACTTCTAAAAATCATAAAGCAATGTAAAAAGAAACCTTGGGAAGTAATAAATAGCTTTTTTTTCCATTGTGTCTCCTATTCTTCTAATTTACACTTCAAGTTTTAATTTAACTAAATTCTCAATCTATAATTTTTGAACCCTACACAAAAAATCAATGTGTGGTTAATTAAAAAAAATTCTCAATCTATGATTTTTAAAAATATTTTAGCAACATATTTTTTTTAATATTTTAGAAATGAATTTTTGCAGGTTTATATTTTAGGCTTTTATTTTGTCATGGTGATTTTAATTTTAATTTTAATTTTTTAATGTTTTTTTTTTGGACAAAAAGTGGCAGAACCACTAAAATTGATTAATAAATAAGAAGTTACAAAATGCTAGATTCAAAAGAGGCATACCGGTAGGAAAGAATCGGCAAAGAAAACCTTCGGTTATAGCCTGAATTTAATAAGAATATACATAATCAACTCAAAAACATGAGTCAGTCCAATCGAAAAATATGACTAAAATCTTGCCAAAGTTTACAGTATTTTTTTAAAAAAGAAATTACAGAGAAACTGGCATATACAAAAACCAAAAAAGTAACCGCTGGAGGCAAAAACATGAAGAAGTTCCCCATTAATCTGCTAATTCTATAACCTACAGGGCATGATCCTCAACACGGTCATCATCTTCTGCAAGCTGAGGAGGAGGGGGCGGTGGAGGAGGCACATAATTCAATAGGAACAGTAAAGCATGAAACACTTCCAAAGCCTTATCTGCCAACTGATTACCCAATTCAATCCTGTGACAATGAAGTGAATTTCGAAAAGAAATGACACAGTTGTTGCGGAGGCCATGAGAGAATGCACTAAAGAGGCAATGCAGACCAGGCGTATGAAATAAATACCTGCAATCAAACAACCCTCCCACAGGAGCAATACCTTCATGCAGATCATAATCATTTAAGGCAGAATTAAACAAGTTGATAGAAAAATGATCATTCTGAATAAATGTTAACCCTAAAACCCTTACCCTACCACCAGATTGCAAGAAATCCATTGCATTTGAAAGAAAATGTGAAGTAACCTGAGAAGGATAGATAGCAACTGGAGAATGAAGAGCTGGTAAGTTACAGACCTTGATAATAGCTGTGCCCATAGACGCCTCATAGACTTTAAAAATTTCCTGCAAAGAATTAGGATTTAAACAGCCAAGAAGGGGATGTTCCCAATTCTGAATTGGCCAAGATATTCAAGTATTCCGGCGGATAGAACCCATATTAACTGTTAAGCTCTGTCGTGATACAAATAACAGAAAATACTAACAGCTGCTGAAAGAGGGCTCAAAGCATATTACGACATAAAAAGAAGGAGTGAGATACAGTAACAGTTGCTATAGCAGAAAATAAGCAAAATACCAAGTGAAATGAATGGAATGAGTGCTTCTTAAAACTCATAAATGATAAAATGAAATGAACTACCATTCCTTGTGTGAATTCTACCAGTCGTCGTGAGAAGCAAGCAACAAGGTACAATCCACCCACCGAAGACAAAGTACCCACACTTTGGACAACGTCAGCTTAACATCAGAGGATAATACGAAAAGACAGATTAAAATCTAAATAGTAGTGCCAAGTTATCATAGTTTACACAATAGAATCCTTAGCCAAAATATAACTAATGCCAGGAACTTGAAGGAAAGAATCAGAGTCCCATTCGATTGCAAAAGCATTAGAACTAAAAGAAAAATTTGCCAAAAAATTGGCTAAGAGGTTACCTTCACAATAGGTATGCCTTATCTGAAATGAATGAAAATGTTTTAAAAGATCCCTGCTAGATTTTAAGATGTATTTAATTTTCCAGCTCAGAGAGGAGTTATTAGAGAAGGCTCTAACAATATTCAGTGAATCCCCTTCAACAATGAGATTAGTAAAACCATATTTTAATGCTAGTTTCAAACCTGCTATTAAAGCCAGTGCCTCAGCCTCATTATTTGTTATTATACCGAGATTAATTGACAAAGCTCTCAGAATAGTTCCCTGATGATTTCTAATAATACAACTTGCACTGGAGATTCCTGGATTGCCTCTACTTGCACCATCAAAATTATGCTTGACAAAGGATTTAGGTGAAGGGATCCATTTGATGCAGGATCGATCAATTACAAAATCAGACTTGAAGCAACTATTATCAGGCACCCTTAACTGCTTCCAAGTCTTTAAAATCATGTCATCCCAACTTGTAAAACTTAGAGAACCCACCTTCTTAGTTAACAAAGATGCTAAAACCACTTTTGAAATAGTTGCTTCAATTTTTCCCAACACAATACGAATAGGATTGCTTACTTTCTTAAAAATTCTACTATTTCTCTCTAGCCATAGAGACCAGATGACAATGCTTGGCGAAACAATCCACAAAGCAAAAAAAGTAGACTTGGAGAATAGTAAAGGCCAGCTTTGAAAGACCTCAAACAAGGAACAAGAAAGAGGACCTGACCAGTTCAGTCTAGAAAGAAGCCAAAACCAGACTTGTGAAGAGAAATCACAATTCAACAAAAGATGATCCACTGTCTCCTCCACTTCCTGATAGAGGGGGCCTAAAAAGGAATTTGCAACCCCAAGTTTAACTAATCTATTGCTATCAAGGATTCGGGAATGTAAAGCTAACCAAGTAAAAGCTCCTGCTTTGGGCAAGCATGGATCACTCCAACATAACTTATAAGGCCAAGAAAGATTTGAATTGGAAACCTTACTAGTGATACTTAGGTAACCTTGTTTAACTGTGTAACAACCTGATTTTGAAGGAGCCCAAACTAATTTATCTTTTTCTCCTAAGATAAATAGTCTACGATCCTTCAAAATATTCTTGAGAAGGGTCTTTTGCTCTTGAGGGACCAAAAACTCATCAAAATTTTTCCATTTGACTGAATTAATTTCTAAATTTGGATCAATTTCATAATAATCTTTAACTTTTAATCCCCAAACCTGACATAGCAAAGACTTTTTCTCATGGAGACCTTCAGTTTCAGCTAGAGGGGGATGATTGTTCCAAGAGTCATCCCAGAAAAGGGCAGAATTTCCATCCTGGATAACCCAAGCTAAATAAGAAGAAATAACTTCTCGACAATGGATCAAAAAATTCCACATGTGAGAACCTTCCTTTGGATTTAAGGTAGTAAATAATCTTTCAGGATTAAAAGAATCTAGATATTTGGCATACATTATCTTTCCCCATTTAGAATTTGCTTTTTCATATAAGTTCCAAACAAGTTTAGCTCCTAGAGCTTTATTTTGAGCTGCAATATTATGAATTCCAGCTCCGCCTAATTGTTTAGGGATACAGATATTGTCCCAAGAGAGGAGGGAAATCTTTCACCCATTCAAATTAGAGCCATTCCAAAGAAATTTTCGTAACATGTTCACAATATAGGTAAGAATAGTTTTTGGGACCTTTAAAACCGATAGCAAATAAACTAGAATCGCTAATAAGATTGTTTTAATCATCAAAAGTTTACCTGCCAAAGTAAGCCATTTTCTTTTCCAAGAAGATATTTTAGATTTGATGCTTGTAATAAGCTTATCCCAGAACATGTTTTTAATTGAACTCGAGAAAAGAGGGATTCCCAAATACCTTGATGGTAGGGTGGCAATTTGAAAACCAAGATACTTGGCTATCCTATATTGCACCAATATAGAAGAAAAGAAGAAGAAAATTTTAGACTTGCTATGATTCACTTTTTGACCAGATACTAAACAATATTTAGAAATGACTTCCTTCAAAACTCTAGCTTCCTTCATCACAAGTTGCCCAAACAACAAAGTATCATCTGCAAACAAAGCATGTGTAATAGAAAAAGGAATTCTAGGAATATTAATCCCTTTCCAATAACCCAAAGAATTCTGACTCAGAATTAGCCTACTCAGGCCTTCAGCCATTAAAATAAACAAAAAAGGAGAGAAGGTCTCCCTGTCTTATGCCTTGAGAGGACTTAAAAAATTTAGATTGAGTACCATTAATCAGTACTGAAAACCTTACACCAGTAATACAAGATTGGATCCATTTACACCATTTTGGAGAGAAACCAAACTTAAGAAGAACATGGAACAAAAAATCCCAGGACACTCTATCATATGCTTTTAGCATATCCAGTTTAATCAACATTGTAGGGAGTTTGTGTTGATGGATTGAATGAATTACCTCATGAGTAATCAAAGCACCTTCTAAAGTTTCCTTACCTGGGACAAAACCTCCTTGTTCGTCAGTGACAATTTTGGGGATTAATGTAGCTAATCTTAACGTTATTGCTTTGGATATGATCTTATAAAAAGTATTGCATAAAGAAATGGGTCTGAAATCAGCAAAAGATGAAGGAGAAGTGACTTTAGGAATTAGAGCAATAAATGTTGAATTAATCTCTTTCAAAACAGTTCTATTTCTCTGAGCTTCTTCTACAGCCAGCCAAATATCCTTACCCACAAACTCCCAACATTTTTGAAAGAAAATTGGAGTAAAACCATCTGGACCAGGAGATTTATCTGACTCTAAAGAGAGGACTACTGCCTTAATTTCTTCTATGGTAAACTTTTTCATCAATTCCAGGTTATCTTCATGGGAAATCAGATTAGGAATATGATTCAGAACTTCAGAAACAGCTGAGCTAGGAATCTGAGTTGAATCTTTGGAGAGTAATTTTTGAAAAAAAATTAATACCTTCTTTCTGGATGAGAGAGTCATCTTGTAGAATATTTCCCATAGAATCTTTTATGGAGAAAATAGAATTTTTGTGTCTTCTTAACATGGTTGAGACATGAAAAAACTTTGTATTACGATCCCCTTCCTTTAACCATACTTCCCGTGATTTCTGTTTCTAGAAAATCTCTTCCCTAGACAAAATTTCCTCTAATTGAGATTGAAGTGATTTTACAAGTTCAAAAGATACATTATCCATGCCATTAAAAATTATGGCTTCATTTAACTGTTGTAATTGTAACTGAAGGGCAGCTTTTTGTGAAAAAATGTTACCAAAAGAGGATTTATTCCAATCCATAAGTTGTTTCTTGATATATTTTAATCTTTCATTAACCCAATACATATGAGAACCTTTTACAAAAGGAGCATTCTTCCACCAGGATTCCAATAGGGATAAGAAATTTTTATCTCTGAACCACATAGCTTGGAATTTAAATGAGGTCCTAGTGGTTTTTTTCCCCGAAGAGGCACCAAGTTGAATAGAAATAGGAAAATGATCTAAAGCTGTAAAAGGGATAATAGAAGTACCAACAATATTTGCCTCAAGACACCATTCAAATGAAAAAAGAAACCTATCCAATCTTTCTGCTATGTTTAAAAAGTCTTTCCGCCGGTTTGACCAGGTGAAGGTCCCATTAAGTAGTGGGCTATCAATCAAAGCATTATCTGTTATGAACCCTTTAAAATCCTCTATTACCCTCTGAGGAGGGGAGATTCCACCTGATTTTTCTGTTAGACAGGTAATAGCATTAAAATCCCCTCCTAAAATAACTTTCTCTCCAGATATGCGCTAGAAGTGCTGTTAAAGTGTCCCAACAATGTTTTTTTTCCCTAGTTGCAATAGGGCCATAGATATTAAATAACCAAAAGTTAAAAGAAGGAGAAGTGACCCTGACTAGAATAAAATTAGAAATAGAGCAAATTAATTCTATTGCACACACTTTACTGTCCCAAAGAATAACCAATCCCCCTGAGGCCCCTTGAGAGGGAGAATGGAAATACTTCCATTGGAACCAACTTGAAAAAATAAGATTAGCTTTAGAAGTTGATAACTTAGACTCTTGGAGTAAGACAATATCCATTCTAGAGGAATCTAACTGACACTTTATCAAGCGTCTTTTGTTAGGAGCATTGATGCCCCTAACATTCCAAGAAAGGAGCTTCATTGCTCGCGGGGAGAGTTTCTCACTCTCCCCGATCTCAAACAAGTATCCAAGGTGGCCTGTAAACCTGCTTTAATTTCTTCTTGCATTTTAAAGGATTTTGGTTTGCGTCCTCTCTTAGAGGGAGAGATAGAACCCTGTTTGGTAGGTGAGTCCTGACTCAATGACTGAGAAATGGACAATTTAGTAGAAAAGTCAAAAACCTCACTATTTTCTCCTAAGGGTACAGAGTGGTCTACTATCCCCTGGTTTAGGCAATTCTCAGGATCGGCACTGATGACAGAGTTATTTAAAAGATTGGGATTATTGGCAGGAGAATTTTGCTTCTCGATGACTACCTCATCTGTCAGTTCTTCTATCAGGTTAGGGGCCACCTTACAAAAGGTTCTTTCAACAAATTCATTATCTTCTTGCTCAGAAAAAGGAGACCCAACCAGGCCTGACTCATCCAAAATATTAGTAATGTCCTTTTTACTATTTTCCTCAATATTAAAAGAGTTAAACAAATTTTTCTTAATTTTATCACCTGAAAAGATAGGAGTATCACACTCCTCAAAAGTGCCAAAAGTAAACTCAAAGGGACGTTCATCTTCAATTCCCGTAGCAGACTGGTATCCTTCATCAGAGATAGGGGAATTGACAAAATGATTCAATGATGCTTCCCCTAAGTTAACAGAATCTAAATTTTCCTTAGCAAAATTTACTTCATCCAAGGCCTCCTCAATTTCATGTTTACCCATCACGTCTGTATTGTTCATAAGCATTGGATTTTCAAAAACAACTACTTGTTTCCACTTCCCAAATTTGGAGTGAAACTCCATGAATTTGGGAAAGGGAAACAAAGTATTTAAAATTATAGAAAATCTGACAGGTAGGTCTGGATGCTGAAAATTTGATAAATCATTTTTAATAAAGAAACCCATTTTTTGTGCATAGAATTCAATAATAGCAAGATCCCTATATTCCAACGGAAGGTTGGGTAAAGAAATCCATAATGGAACAAAGTTCATATTAGCTTTAATTGGGTTGAAATTCGGCTCCCATTTCTGCAAACAAATCCCTTTGCCATGATAAAACCACAGCTTTTGATCTAGGGTTTTATTCCGAAAGCATCCATTCTCAAAAACCATCATAAACACACATAATTCTTTGTGTAAAAAGAAAACATCTGAAACCCCTTTCCATGTAACCCTAACCCAGTGAAGAAAACTATCGAAATTAAAATTAGGGTTCCAGACCTTACCAATTAGGGCCCTTGTAGTAAGATCTTGAATAGATGTGTTGACCATATCCTCCGGAATTTGAATATTAACAACTTCTGAAGAAACCCTATCCCTGCAAATATGGCTCTCCTCACCATGAGCTATATTAACCTGAGGAGATTTTGCCTTTTCCTTCCATACCTGGCGAACTCCATTTCCTGAATCTACCTTTCTAGGTAAATTAGAAAGATTGCATCCATAATTACTACCGAAGGAACTAGAATTGTTGAATCGAAATGGGACATGGCAGGCCTGAAAAGAGTTCTGGTGAAAATTGTGAAAAACCTTTCGAAACCCTAGTCGTTCATATGCTGAAAAAAATGAGCGTCTCCGTGCCCTAGTGGCTTTGAAAAATAAACTCCGTTGTGAAGGTAGGGGTCTCCTTGTGAAGACCTCAAATTTTTGTCGCATTTTGTTGAGACTTTCAAACATTTATATTTTATATATATTTTTAATTATTATTACCTTTATAATATTTATGATTATTTATTTTAATATGTGGGCTATTTAATTATTTTTTTAATTTGTTTTTATTAACACACTCATGCCATTTCTCCCCATGCTGCCATTGTAGGTCATAGGAAACTAAAAAAATTTAGATAAAACAAAATATAGGTATGCTCGTAATATCTTGAGTGACGAGCCTAATTCTAACTTTATTATATAATTATAAGAATTATTAGAATTAATTATAATATAGATTAGATATATTAAATTAGAATATATTATAAAATTATTATTATTATATAATATTTGTAATTATTAGTATATATAATAATTTAAATTATATATTATATTTGTGCTTAGAGATAGGGGTTAAAATTAGGGTTAGGGTTAGTGTTTAGGTTATAATTAGGGTTACTATTAGTATTAGAGTTAGACTGACATGTAACACCCCTCCATTCGCACCTTGGATGAGTAGGTGGTCGTGTTAAGGAGCATGAAGAAGAACATAAAATACTTAGAATACTTAGGGTATGTTAGACATGTGATGGTAGGCTTACTATTAGGATGTAGTCGATGTCACTCATTGATGTTTATGATTGATACTTTATGATTAGTACATTATTCTTATGTTGTGAATAGTTATGGAAATAGATTAGTTTTACTATGTGATTTATGCAACTATCTATGTATTATCTGGTTGTTTAGTTATTGATGAACTTGTTTAATGTGGATATTTGTGATATGCTTGTGAAGGGACAATGTAGTATTACTCAGAATGAGTACCCTACTACGCTGTCCCTATCACTATGTGCCTGTTTGGATGATTATATATATGTTTGTATGCGACACTTTTGTTTACTACAGGTTGTAGGTACCAAGCATCGACTCCACCTGAATTGGCAGGTGGAAGTTGTGGAATGGAGATAACATGAGGTTCCCCAGTTGTTATCATTCTCAATAAGGATGAGTTCTCATTCTTAGTTTCTATCAGTTTGGTTGGTGTGGAGCATGGTTGTGAGTCTCTATTGTTCTATAGAGTGTTGTCATTGGAAATGTTTGGTATGTAATTTTGAGTTGCTTATTGTTGGTTTAATTGTTTCATTTAATAGAGATTATTAATCTATTTTGTAAATAAATAATATTAATTTTGTGGAATATTAAATATTTGATAGAAATTTAATTAATAACTTTAATAGTAATAATAGATAAATTATAAATATTTAATATCATATTAAATGAATAAATATTATTTGTTAGATACTATTTTATTTTTATTAATAGTGAGTTGTCCTATGAGTGGTTATAAATTATAAGATTGGAAGAATCTTTCCGGTAGTGGAAAATTTAATGTCTTTAATTTTTGAGGAAGTGGATTCCAGTAATGGGAGAGTTATGGGATGGAATTTATGGTTTTGGCTATTTTTATGATAGTAGGAATATTTGAAGGGGTTCATGGAAAATTTTAGGGGGAGAGTTTTTGTAGAAAAAGAATGGGGAAAAAAAGGAAATCAATGGGAAGGAAATTCTGAAGCTCAAGAATAAGATTCCAAGTATGCCTTTTGAATAATTGAATCAATGTTATTTTTGATTGTTGAGTCTCTAAGTGGGAATATCTCTCTCTTTCTCTTTTGTTGTTTAATAATCTTTGCATGCTTGTTAGTTTGGGCATTGTTCCTCAAATCTATCATTTCATGCCTGGTAGTTCTCTGTCACCTACTCCATCTGAGGTCTTCTTGTAGTTCTTTATCCATGGCATTCTTCTAAACAGATTGAATCCTCACCAAATAGTAGTAGTATAATTTATAGGTTTCAAATTTCAAGAGAGGGCAGCAATACCATGTTTATACTCTAAGCCTACTTCATCCATTTCTTTCAATCTACAATCGTAGTAGCTGGAAAACAATTCTATGAGGTGGAGATCTAATATTCATCACTCTGTAATCATTCATAAACAAGTTGGTTATTATCATGGTGTCCTAGCATGCTAGCTGACCCTCCTGTAGCATCAACACAATGGATCAACTTATTGAATACTTGCTTGTGTCACTTGCCGATCAATCCATTTTGTGCGCATTCTTCTGTTAAGATATTAGGTGCCTTCCTAGTTGCATATGATTAAGCTCACAATAAAAGCTTACATCTTGGTCCATCTAAATTCAAGAATCTTGAAGTGTCTTATTTAGGTCATCCATCAAGCATGTTTTGTGTATCCAAAATAATCCCAAATGCTAACCTATTTGCAATAAAATACAAATTGAATAAGCCCAACAAATCAAATTGAGATAAACAATTCAATCCACACTAAACAAAACAAAATGCTTAAATGCTTACTTACTGTGGAGCAAGGTTGAAGAGATCACACACCCCCTTACAAATATCTCTTATAGTATCCTGAAAGAAATTTGAGATTGCAACTAAGGAAAAATGATGATGCATTAGTTAAAAACTTAAAATATTTCTTTAAACTTGCTAAGCATTAAGATAGTATATTTAAATCATTTTCTTTCCCTTATAGAATTAGTTACTATCATTAGAAGTTAGAAAGTATTCTAAAAGGATAATGAATTAAGTTATAGTTTGTTACCAAAATGAAAGAAATAATTGCAAATTTAAAATGTAAATGCATATAAGTGTTTAATTCTTATAAGATATATGAGGAAAAAAGACAAAGTTTTGTACTAAAATAGTAATAATATTGGTAGTGAAATTCAAATTGAATTGTCTTTGGAATAGAAAGTAAGGTATTAAAATTGTTATTTTATATGTTAGGATATAAATTAGTATATGTGGAGTTAGAAATAAGAATTTTGCATTAGTGTTTAACATGTATTTAATGTAAGTTTTAGTGGTTTGAGTAAGTTATTATAATTATAATGACTATAATAATGATATGTAGCTTTCCTTAGAATGAAAAGTAGTTTCTTTTTAAAGAAAAGTAGTTTTCTTTTATTCTTTTAGAATCTTCTATTTACATTCTAAATTTCTCATTTGGAAGAGGAGTATTTTATTGATTAATAAATGGAAAGAGGAGTATATTTTTAATTATTAATGAAATTAATATTGTAATGGAATGTTATTTATTAGATAGAATCTATTTAATAAATTGTTATTATATATAGTTTTATCTCCTAAGTATGACAAGATATTTATGAGTTTATATAGAATTTATCATATTTTGTTTAATTAGAAATATTCTATGGAATAAGCATGTGAAATTATTATGCTATCTTAAAAAGAATGTAATTTAGATAGGAAGGATAATTTTATCAATAACTTTTTTAAATTAAATTATGATCTTGTAGTAAGAGTATGTTTTTTTTTTTTTTTTGTTGGAAAAATCAAAGATGTATATATTGTCAATCTTATAAGGAAATAAGTTACTAACTTAATTAGGATAAGATATCTTGAATTTATACTTAGTCTTAAGTTATTTCTTTTGTTAAATGAAAACACTCTTAACTTCATCATGAATTATTATTATTATCTTTAACTATGTTTGAAACGGTTAGTCAAGATAGGAATAGTTTTGGAGACATTAAAATTATTGGTTAAGTTTATTAATTGTACCTTTGTATTTGCATATTTCACCATTTGTTATCAAATATTAAATTAGCATTGATTTCTATGTAATAATGTTTAGTATTGTTAAATGATGAAAATAAGGGTATTATTTCCTTTATAAATTCTAGAGAGTGTAAAAGCTACTACATATGTTAACTTGAGTTTTGAATTGTTGCATGAATGTTGTAAATTAATTATTGTTGAATAATCTTAGTTTTGTCTATTAGATGGTGGTGTGCATTTGATAGTGAATGTCAAGGTGAGACTATTGTGTTATAGTGAGGTCATGTGTCTGTGTCATTGGGAAGTTTATTCCAGAGGCCAAGATGGGTAGTCGTGTGTATGACTCTTGTGATTATGTAATCTTGCGAATGGTTGAGTATGTATGGGTTGTCTGTAATATTGACTCCTCTCTGTTATGGATTCATGTCGTTAGGATGAATATGCAAGATGGATAATGCCATGCTCAGTGTACCTATTCATGTAATTAAGCAAGATGAGTAATGCCTTGCTCTATGCGATGTGAAACAATGTATATTTTGTGTTGTAAATGTATCATGATAAAAAATGTGATAGTTCATGCTTATTTTATGTTATGGGTTGTGAGAATCTAGATGCAGTGAAGGGGGAGTGGCTTCCAATGGTGGGCCGGTGCCCAAAGTGGCTAGCCAGGGTAACCCATTGGGAGTTTTGTAATCAAGTGATAACCTAATAATAAAACTAGGGGTTGGGTAGTTTTCACACTAATTAAGATAATTGGATTCCTCACCCATGCCTATAGTGCTCGTTCAGGGTAAGGATGGGATGAGCAGGCCTGGTTGGCAAGATCTGTAACGCCCCAACCGGCATTCAAGAACATAATCCAAAAAGGCACAACATTTTTTTTGAAGGTATAAAACTTAAAATGAACATATAGGTAAATATCAATACTCTATGTTTTGACTCAAACATCATCCTATTACCTAGACGGGTATCACTCATGACTTATTCATAGGGATGCATTAAATACACATGCATAGATAGCTACACTCTCATAGCGTCACTAAACACAAATCACATATAGGGAGGATAGTGACTAATATAGAGTGGATATTAAGATCATGATAAGCCTAACTTAACATAGTGTTATTACAGAAGCATTAGATATATGAAAACAATGAGTTAACTCCAATAACATTAATAGTGTCAACAGTGACAGTGGTAATAGAACAACAATGAACAAATCAATGACAGTAGTAGTATAACGGCAATGAATAAATCAATGAAAGTAGTAGTAGAATAGTAGCGACATCACTAAATCAGTAAACAATTTGATAGCTTCAGCTGTAATAACAGTAATATTAGCAGAACAACAATCAATTCAACAGTTTCTAGTTGAAACAACAGTAACAGTTACGATAATAAAACTGGTAGTTTTCCGTCGTGACAGCATTCCCAACAACTACTCAAGGCATAAATTTCAATGACATCCTATTAGCAAGGTCGATAACCTATGTGGAAGATAATCTCAATACAACTTTTGCTTAAGAGTACATTATGGGCATTTATTACAATGAACTCCACATTAGAAGTGTCTCACAAGAATTAATTACATTAATACAAGATCTCAATACATATCACTCAGTTCACCGAGTTGTATAGATACATAAGGAATTACATCTAGAAAACTAGAGGAATGAATGGAACAGCCCATGTTGACGCCATTGCCGAAACTGATGTCGATGACTAAATCCCCAATGGTGGGTGCAACACCACCCTACCATGTGGAACCTCAAAGGCCCACCCCCCGTGCTTGGAGATGTTCACATGGCCACATACAACATAACAACAGTAGGGACAAGAAGGCATATATACTTGGCCACACAACAGATACCACAACTATCATACTCTCAAAGCCATCAACACCAATTACACAAGGGAGTCCACAAAATCACTTAGTTCATAAGGAGCAATTCATAAGTATAAAGTAATCATGCCAGCAAGGTGCTACTCAAAGTCAAGGGGTGAGGATAGGGTAGCATTAAGGGAGTGCATTGAGGTGGAATAGGTGCAACACCACATCACTCCTGTTACCATTCCACTATGTCATCAACATGGTTACATACCTTGGAAATTCAAACTTTTGACTGCAACACTAAGAAAGAGACAGTTAAAAATGTGTTGTTTGCTTTCACCTAGCTCCTCACTGTAGCCACTACAAAACTATTCTGGAAGTACTTCTACAATAATTGTGCATGTTGCACAATGACTTTTTTCAAGAACTGTATAACTGACACAAATGGTTTTCTGCAACTATGTGACTTTTGCAAAATGAACTTTTGCAGCAACTGTGTAACTGCTGTGGAACAATTTTCTACAACAACCGTGACTACTGTGAACTGACTTTCTACAACAACTATTTAACAGTTGTTCACTCTTAGCCAACTTTACACAATCCACCATTGCCTGTGCTTGTAAATCACTAATATTTTTGGGTATTGCAACATTGTTTTTGACCCAATGATGCTCCTGCATCACCTCTTTCATTCATTCATAGACACTTGTTATTTTAACAACATAATAGTGACTAGGCTAAAACTGGCAAGGTTTCCTTGCAAAGACCAATGAAAAATGTAACACTTTCATAGTTAATGTCACCGAGGTTTCAAGACATCCACAATGCAGAACCAAAAAGTGGTTGGTAAAACAATATAGAAAATCATAATAGTGTTTAGAAACATTAGTAGATAAGTGAATAAAATTCAGTGAATTAAAAGTGCATAGGTGGTTTGTGACCAAACGAAGCACCCCTGCCCAACTTAGTAAGCATTAGGGAAATTGGCAAAACAAGAATTTCCAGATTCAAAGATAAATAATACATGTCCAAATATTAATAATAATATTACATTAAACTTGAGTCATTTTTGAAAGTGCTTAATATTATTATTATCTATAGTTTTTCTTCTATTCCCCCCCGTTTTTTTTTTGGGCCATGTGTGTGTATTCTTATTAAAATATAAAATGAGCTGAAACATAAAATTGAATTAATGGTGTGATCACAATGTCAGAAAATTTATAAGCTACTTGCTAGCTGCTTCCAGTGACTACAGCAACAAGGTAAAGGTTGGAAATTTTTCTGAAGGGTGACTTAGGTACATTTCTTTATCACCCCTCTTGACCCTATGAAAGACTCATTATGTTACTAGTTATTGATTAGAATTACATACTAGAGCTTCTTCTATCAGAACTCTTAACACATCTCTTTCTTTAGAAAATGGGTCGAGCCCAAAACATTCACAACTACATGGGCAGACAGAAATAAAGGCATCTTAAATATTTTTAGTCCAACTAAAAAAAAAAATTATAGACCTTCCAAGGATTTAGTCCTTATCCGAGTAGCACTACCAGTGGAACACAGTACTAACAAAAGCCAAGTGACATGAGAAACATGGAGCATAACCCTTACCTGTGAATACTGCTTCCATACCCTTCACTTGTAGCCCAAGAACAAACACAAGCACTACTACAATGGCACCTAAATGAGCCCCTTCTGTCAACATGACAGCAGTGCAATATTAGCTTACAAGTGTCATGCTCTCAGTCAGACCCCTAGTTAGATTAATTCAATGGCTTCAGAACAATGATTGAGAACAAGGCACATGCATGAAATGGACTCAGGATAATGTAGGCTGATGCAATGATCTAATAATGCTCTATGACAAGTATTTTTCAAATATTCTTCAATAATTCTGAGGTTAAGCCTGCATCATACCATGATTTTAAAAGAATGAATAAGGATCTTTTAAATAAAGACCCCTTGCTGGACCGATTTAATGGATTTGGAAGAATAATTAAGGACAGCAATCAAGCATGCAATGGACCTAAGTTGATGTAGGCTGATGTAACAATCTGATTTGTAACAGCAGCCATAAAGATTCAGAAATCAGAACTATAAGTCATTTGGTTTGCATTTGAATGGAAAAGTTATGAGGTAGCATTCTTTGTCGATGTTATTTTCAAGTGAGTTCATGAATGACAAGTTTATCTGAGCAATAGGCATTACAATCTATAAGGTTTCACTATTTCAAAGGTTCATGTCAACATTCCTGCGTTGTTTATGATTTTACTATGCTAAAAAAGTCCACCGTATTAGCAGATTTATCCTTAACTTGTCCAACTCATAAAGAACCATCCAAAGGTTCTCACTCAGAAACATTTACTTTTCGAACATAAGTACGCCCTAATCCCAGAGCCATATTTAATGGGTTCGAACGCTCCCAGTGGTAGACCTTTCCTTGTGTCCTGGGTCAGTAGAGCACAGATGCTTTTGCCAATTGGATTATTTTATACCTCTAGGAAGGGCCATTTTATATAACACAAGATTATCCGTCAAATAACTTGCATTCTCTTGCATAATTTACAGAGATGTTAGAACCCAATAATGCTCTATAATGCATTGTTTGCAGTAGGCATATTGGAATGAAGCTGCGGTATATTTTGAGAAAATTATCCCAACCCATTAAGCACATAGCTAAAACAAAGGTAGTCACAAGTGACCCACCAAATTATATTAATAGGGGAATGATTGGAGAGCAAAGCAAACACATACCTTGTTGGTGGAAAGCACATCTATTAGCCTCGAAATCTGGATAGTGAACTGGGTGCTTGAATTTTAGATAATCTGCAGTATCTTATCGAATGCAGAATTTTCCATTCTCCAGAATTATGTGGCCAAATTGAGGGCAAAAATATTTAGGAATTATAAAAAAAATTGTTGTGATGTAAAATTGCAATAATTCTTCCCACGAGTATAGCAAGGGAAGTATTAAAAGAGTAGAGTAGTCAGTCGAGGAGTGATCTTTAGAGCCCAACTGAGTTATGATTACACTACCAACAGATGCGATGTGGATGCAACAAGAAGAGCCTAAATATGAGTGTTGTTTCAGAAGAGGATTCTTCCCTAATCTAATCCTCCCCCTTGTAACTGAGTGCCCCCTCTATTTTTAATCCTGTCCCAGACGAAAAGGAGGAATGGGTAAAAATTTTCTCCCTCCCAAAACCTTGATCCAACCATACAATCTCCCCCCATGACACATCGACCAACATGCAAATAGTGGAAGCACCATTACACCTATGCCAAAGCTACGTTAGGCAAACATGCAATTCATGGAAGAAAATAATTAAAATAATGTTTTAATGTCTAATTAATGTTGTGTGAACCTTACAAATCTAGTAATCCATAAAACCAAGAGAGGTACCCTAATTCTAAAAAGTTTTGCATGTATAAAACTTATTTCTTGTAAGCATGTTGTGCATTTCCGTAGGAGAATATGATCAACTCACATAGTTTGATCTTTAAATTAATCATATTGTGCAGGCCATAAAACACTTTCTCATAAATCCTTTGATACATATTTATTTAAACCTTTCATTAGTGGTATCTTCACCTATCTTGCCAAGGTAATGGAAGCTTTCTTAATGAGAAAAGTTTGGTATCTTCCTTTCTAAAATCTTACACATCTTGTACGCTGCCATCTTTTTACTAAGGTCAACTCACAATGTGAATTGGCAATGGAGTATTACCGCTGGCAGTGTGTTCGCTTCCAGAACCTGATTCATGATAGCATTCCTTGTGTTGCCTCGAGAGAAAGAATAACACTCTTTTCTAGACATGGTCGATATGAATAATGAATGATTGAGTAATCTAATGCTCTCATAAATCTTTCGCTAAGCTAGAGATGTTGACAAAACTGGTGGGTTGGCACCTAGGCAACAGTTGGGATCAAAATGTTTATGGTATACACCAGTTCTAGGCTTAAAATAACCTTAGTGTTGTCTAGACAGATAAAGCAATGAGCAGAGTAATATTTATTGATAGACTTTTCAATAATATGAATTTATGAATATGCATAAGCATGCACTTGGGAGCTAGTTTGAGGCAACTGAATCTAACAGGTTTGAGAAGTATAGTTTAAGAACTATATTTATACAGTTGAAATGAATTAATAGATATAGAGAATTGGAGAGTTTGAATTGAAATTGAAGTGCAGAACACGTGTTGAGAGATTGAGATGAAGATTTAATTAGTACTCCAAGTGTGGGCTCATGCATCAAGCGCATGTGAACTTAGGAAATCAAGGTATTCCTCATTGTTCCCAATTTAATTAAAGTAGCCAAAGAAGACCAAGGCTTATAAAATCCTCTCGAGAAAACCATACAGAACAAGGCACGAGCTCAATTCTCTAACACCATGCCGAATAAAATTACAAACAACAAAACATCCAACAGCAACCCACAAGGACTAACTCAACACAAAAATCATATGGAACTAACTCACAGAATGATAGAATAATCAAGCAATAACCAGACAGTGTCAGAGGTAATACATGACATCGGAAACTCATCTCAACATAGAGATGATGATAAGACTAAGCTGGTATATGGCCAATGTGTCATCTCCATCTTCCCACCATTGGGGTATTAGGCACGCTCAGACCTGTGTAGCTAGGTGGAGTCGGTGCCTGGTACCTGCACCACTTCAAATAGGTTATAACATCTACATGCACGTATCATATAATAGCCAAGGCAAGAATAGTCCAAAACAGAGGATTCCAACATCCGTGATCATTCATGTATTATTCCAATGTCAAGGTGTCATCCTCTCCACATGTACATCCAATCTAATCATGGAATCTAACCTATCAAAATGTCAGTAACACAATATCATGTAAAGCTTGAATTTCATAACTTGGTGTCACCTCGGTTCGGTTAGGACTAGGGAGGCATTACATACTCCCCCCAGGAGCTTGACTTACTCCTGAAAGTCATAATGCTAAATGCGGCCATAACACACATTAGTTCCATAAAATTCAAGATGATTATAAAATTTAGACTATCACATTCCCCACAGTGCACATAATTACATGTGGTAATTTTTGTACATAAGTGAGAAAGATGCAAGGCACTCAGTTTCATACAAATTATACATTATCATGCAACTATTTCCTCTAATCTCATAAAGAATAAAGCCATAATAATCAGTTTTCTTTTCTTTCTTCCAAGCATTCACTATTTCAAACAGTCAATTAGTTGTTCACAACCATCAATTTGTGCATATATACTAGAATAAACCACATTATCTTCTCATGAATGCAGCAATTTACATTTTTAATGTATAAAGTTTCTAATTTTCTAACTCCTCACATGTGGTCATCTTTATAATGAAGCATACAACACACACCCGGATATATATATACACATTTACATGATTTCAATCTTTGTTTTCATAACATACAAGCCTAGAGATACCAAATGTAATGCCCCACTTTGCAAAAATATAACTTAGTTAGATACACTAAGCTAACTAACATTTCTAGGGAGATCATGACTGCATCATTGTAATTCCTCTTCTACTATGCTATTAAACAATCAATAGGTTAGAATGCTGCATTTTTAACATTTTCCATTAAATATCCACACTAAATCTTATCACATATTCAACAAAAGATCATAATTTTTCACCTATTTGAAGCATGGAACACAATTTATCATTTCATAGGTACAGTTTTCATGATTTGCCATACATTCTTCACACACGCCAATATACATCACTGGGATTCAGATCACAAGGCTACACAAGGGTCCATCTGGATACCGCATACTAATCCATGATACATAATCCACAAGCCAAGAGTCAAATCCATCTCACATAATCCATACCTCACACATAATGACTTGTTGGTGCTAGGCCACACTCTCAAGGTGAGACCATCCAAATAAGCCATAATGACCTCTCTCTTGGTGTATAAGGTGGTTAGCCTCCGAGAGATAGTCATCACACATAGGTGGGTAGTGGGTCCTAGCTGTATAACAGCCTCACATACCCCCGTCCTCAAGGTTCCCTGCGTCTGCTTCCTCGTATACACTCACCAAGTCCACCTCATACGTCCTTGGAGAGGAATCACAATACAACACATGGCCAACATCGAAAACAATAAGTATAACTAGTTTAGCCACCAAAGTCATAAAGAAAGATAAAAATTTAATTTCAACAATAAAATAAGAAATGCGCACAATTTTCAACACTAAATCAAATGTAACCACGAGGGCTACAAGAAAATAAGATCACAAGGTGTGGCTAAACCATCATAATCAAATATAAGAAAAGTGTCAGCCTTCACAATCACTAGAAAATCATCAATAACCATGGAGAAAGTCCACAATCTTTGAAATTGCACTGTACAACACTATGTGACTAGATACTAGCCACCAAACGAGGAAGGAGGGAACAACGTCAGGCTATAATAGTAGCCCTCATGTGGTGCGGAATGAGCACGTCATCCACATGGCTCAGAGTGTACTCCTCAGCTACACCCTACATCACGTCGTCACGTGGCATGGACTAACCAAGTGGCTCACACACTCATTGGCTGCCCGCATGGAATGTGCACCTCAGCCACATCCCACATCGCATCTCAGCTCGACATGGTCATACGCCAGCCAGAGAAGGCACATACTAACCGTATGCTGCATGGCAGTGTATCTGTGGCTCCGTGGAAGTAAACACACGCAGAACACACCCCGCATAGCGTCACCTCATGGAACAAGCACACGTAGGTACTCGCCATAGCCAGAGGTATACATGGCTAGGACCTACTCATATGCTAACCGACCCAACACTGTCGAAAGCAAACATGAGTATCCCTCTACAAGTGTGTGAGGCCCCATTACGCTCATCACACAAGTAGGCTATAACACAATCTCATAGTGCACCTTCAAGTGTCTATGCACATGGCATCGTGTCCTCGAGCCTAGCTCACTACCAACAGCAACACGGCATCATCACCAGCACTATGTCAGAACATCAGTGGGGTGTGGCATCGTACCTATCATGTCGAAACATGTGCAGATATGGAATCTATCTCAGCATGGGTCACAAATCTCCCTCCACATGCTAGACCTCAAAATATACATGGGGCACATGGTCTCACTTGGGTTACCCACGCAGGTCCTAGACCCCGAGCCCCAAGTGACAACTCATGTCATCACATAGTTCCAGTTGGGTTGTCCATGCAGGTCCTAGACCCCAGCCCCCAACAGATAACTCATGTGGTATATCATACCTTTCGTGAAGACAAGGTAAATGATCATCTAGGAAATACCATCCAGATGCTCAGAAACTATGGGGATTAGGCTAACACATGTGAATCAAGTACCCTGATCCATCATAAGGGGAAGTAGTGAGTATGTTTCCTTAGGGTTGGTTGAGCGAGGGACCACTCTGTGCCATCATAAGCATACGCTATTCACTCCGCCCAAGGAACTTTGTGGCTGCTACTACCCCTTCACAGACTGAGGGACTAGAGAACCAAAAGAAGAGAATCTATGAATCTAACTTTTGGCTACTCTTATATATATATATTTTCAACCACACAAGGGTTGGCCCTCAATTGGGTAACAAACATGTAAACACACATTATGGTATGGTTGATCCCACACCTAAAATACACATTTTTCCCATGGATGCGTACTCAATATCACCATCTCAAGGGCACACAAAGCAAGTACGGGGTATTCACAACACTCAACCAATGCATAGTTACTAGTTTCTCACTTTTACAAGGGAAGTGTGTATTCTCATACACAATTTTCGTTACTACCATAAGTACATTTATTTCCATAACCAATGTGATTCCCTTTGCAACACCATAATATTACTTGCTACCGACTTCCTTCTTCCTGTTTCCTTCCATTCCATTTTTGTGTAGCACACGATGCTCAATCTCAATCTTATGATCATCTATCCAATAAATCAATCTACGTGTATAGATCAAGCTTAGTATCCAACTTAGGAGTCTCCTACCACTTGCATAAAAAGTACTACTATGGGCAACAACATTAATCCAGAGATCCCAGTGTTGAAACCTGGGGCTCTGATACCAGATGTAACGCCCCAATCGGCATTCAAGAACATAATCCAAAAAGGCACAACATTTTTTTTTTGAAGGTGTAAAACTTAAAATTAACATATAGGTAAATATCAATGCTCTATGTTTTGACTCAAACATCATCCTATTACCCAGACGGGTATCACTCACGACTTATTCATAGGGATGGGATAAATACACATGCATAGATAGCTACACTCTCATAGCGTCACTAAACACAAATCACATATAGGGAGGATACTGACTAATAGAGGGTGGATATTAAGATCATGATAGCCTAACTTAACATAGTGTTATTATAGAAGCATTACATATATCAAAACAATGAGTTAACTCCAATAACATTAATAGTGTCAACAATGACAGTGGTAATAGAACAACAATGAACAAATCAATGACAGTAGTAGTATAATGACAATGAATAAATCAATGAAAGTAGTAGTAGAACAGTAGTGACATCACTAAATCAGTAAACAATTCGATAGCTTCAGCTGTAATAATAGTAATATTAGCAGAACAACAATCAATTCAACAGTTTCCAATTGAAACAGCAGTAACAGTTATGGTAATAAAACCGGTAGTTTTCCGTTGTGACAGCATTCCCAACAACTACTCAAGGCATAAATTTTAATGACATCCTGTTAGCAAGGTCGATAACCTATGCGGAAGATAATCTCAATACAACTTTTGCTTAAGAGTACATTATGAGCATTTATTACAATGAACTCCACATTAGAATTGTCTCACAAGAATTAATTACATTAATACAAGATCTCAATACATATCACTCGGTTCACTGAGTTGTACAGATACGTAAGGAATTACATCTAGAAAACTGGAGGAATGAATGGAACAGCCCATGCTAATGCCATTGCCAAAACTGATGTTGATGACTGGATCCCCAATGGTGAGTGCAACACCACCCTACCATGTGGAACCTCAAAGGCCCACCCCCCATGCTCGGAGATGTTCACATGGCCACATACAACATAACAACAGTAGGGACAAGAAAGCATATATACTTGGCCACAGAACAGATACCACAACTATCATACACTCAAAACCATCAACACCAATTACACAAGGGAGTCCACAAAATCACTTAGTTCACAAGGAGCAATTCATAAGTATAAAGTAATCATGCCAGCAAGGTGCTACTCGAAGTCATGGGGTGAGAGGATAGGGCAACATTAAGGGAGTGCTTTGAGGTGGAATGGGTGCAACACCATGTCACTCCTGTTACCATTCCACTATGTCATCAACATGGTTACATACCTTGGAAATTCAAACTTTTGACTGCAACACTAAGAAAGAGACAGTTAAAAATGTGTTGTTTGCTTTCACCTAGCTCCTCACTGTAGCCACTACAAAACTGTTGTGGAAGTACTTCTACAAAAATTGTGCATGTTGCAGAATGACTTTTTGCAAGAACTGTATAGCTGACACGAATGGTTTTCTACAACTATGTGACTTTTGCAAAATGACTTTCTATTGCAACTGTGTAACTGTTGCAAAATGAACTTTTGCAGCAACTGTGTAACTGTTGTGGAACAATTTTCTACAACAACTGTGACTAATGCGAAATGACTTTCTACAACAACTATTTAACAGTTGTTCACTCTTAGCCAACTTTACACAATCCACCATTGCCTATGCTTGTAAATCACTAATATTTTTGGGTATTGCAACATTGTTTTTGACCCAATGATGCTCCTGCATCACCTCTTTCACTCATTCGTAGACACTTGTTATTTTAACAACATAATAGTGACCAGGCTAAAACTGGCAGGGTTTCCTTGCAAAGACCAATGAAAAATGTAACACTTTCTTAGTTAAAGTCACCGAGGTTTCAAGACATCCACAATGCAGAACCAAAAAGTGGTTGGTAAAACAATATAGAAAATCATAATAGTGTTTAGAAACATTAGTAGATAAGTGAATAAAATTCAGTGAACTAAAAGTGTATAGGTGGTTTGTGACCAAATGAAGCACCCCTGCCCAACTTAGTAAGCATTAGGGAAATTGGCAAAACAAGAATTTCCAGATTCAAAGATAAATAATACATGTCCAAATATTAATAATAATATTACATTAAACTTGAGTCATTTTTGAAAGTGCTTAATATTATTATTATCTACAGTTTTTCTTCTATTCCCCCCCCTTTTTTTTTGGGGCCGTGTGTGTGTATTCTTATTAAAATATAAAATGAGCTAAAACATAAAATTGAATTAATGGTGTGATCACAATGTCAGAAAATTTATAAGCTACTTGCTAGCTGCTTCCAGTGACTACAACAACAAGGTAAAGGTTGGAAATTTTTCTGAAGGGCAACTGAGGTGCCTTTCTTTATCACCCCTCTTGACCCTATGAAAGACTCATTATGTTACTAGTTATTGATCAGAAATACATACTAGAGCTTCTTCTATCAGAAATCTTAACACATCTCTTTCTTTAGAAAATGGGTCGAGCCCAAAATATTCACAACTACATGAGCATAGAGAAATAAAGGCATCTTAAATATTTGTAGTCCAACTAAAAAAAAAAATTACAGACCTTCAAAGGATTTAGTCCTTATCTGAGTAGCACTACCAGTGGAACACAGTACCAACAAAAGCCAAGTGACATGAGAAACATGGAACATAACCCTTACCTGTGAATACCACTTCCATACCCTTCCCTTGTAGCCCAAGAACAAGCACAAGCACTACTACAATGGCACCTAAACGAGCCCCTTTTGTCAACATGACAGTAGTGCAATATGAGCTTACAAGTGTCATGCTCTCAGTCAGACCCCTAGTTAGATTGATTCAATGGCTTCGGAATAATGATTGAGAACAAGGCGCATGCATGAAATGGATTCAGGATGATGTAGGCTAATGCAATGATCTGATAATGCTCTATGACAAGTATTCTTCAAATATTCTTCAATAATTTTGAGGTTAAGCCCGCATCATACCATGATTTTAAAAGAATGAATAAGGATCTTTTAAATAAAGACCCCTTGCTGGACTGATTTACTGGCTTTGGAAGAATAATTAAGGACAGCAATCAAGCATGCAATGGACCTAAGTTGATGTAGGCTGATGTAACGATCTGATTTGTAATAGCAGTCATAAAGATTCAGAAATCAGAACTATAAGTCATTTGGTTTGCATTTGAACGGAAAAATTATGTGGTAGCATTCTTTGTCGAGGTTATTTTCAAGTGAGTTCATGAATGACAAGTTTATCTGAGCAATAGGCATTACAATCTATAAGGTTTCACTATTTCAAAGGTTCCTGTCAACATTCCTGCGTTGTTTATGATTTTACTATGCTGAAAAAGTCCACCATATTAGCAGATTTATCCTTAACTTGTCCAACTCATAAAGAACCATCTAAAGGTTCTCGCTCAGAAACATTTACTTTTCGAACATAAGTACGCCCTAATCCCAGAACCATATTTAATGGGTTCGAACGCTCCTAGTGGTAGACCTTTCCTTGTGTCCTGGGTCAGCAGAGCAGAGATGCTTTTGCCAATTGGATTATTTTATACCTCTAGAAAGGGCCATTTTATATATAACAAGATTATCCTTCAAAGAACTTGCATTCTCTTGCATAATTTACATAGATGTTAGAACCCAATAATGCTCTATAATGCATTGTTTGCAGTAAGCATATTGGAATGAAGCTGCGGTATATTTTGAGAAAATTATCCCAACCCATTAAGCACATAGCTAAAACAAAGGTAGTCACAAGTAACCCACCCAATTATATTAATAGGGGAATGATTGGAGAGCAAAGCATACACATACCTTGTTGGTGGAAAGCACAGCAATTAGCCTCGAAATCTGGATAGTGAACTGGGTGCTTGAATTTTGGATAATCTGTAGTATCTTGTCAAATGCAGAATTTTCCATTCTCCAGAATGATGTGGCCAAATTGAGGGCAAAAATATTTAGGAATTAGAAAAAAAATCGTTGTGATGTAAAATTGCAATAATTCTTCGGGCATGATTATAGCACGGGAAGTATTAACAGAGCAGAGCAGTCAGTCGAGGAGTGATCTTCAGAGCCCAACTAAGTTATGATTATGCTACCAACAGATGCGATGTGGATGCAACAAGAAGAGCCTGAATATGAGTGTTGTTTCAGAAGAGGATTCTTCCCTAATCTGATCCTCCCCCTTGTAATTGAGTTCCCCCTCCATTTTTAATCCTGTCCTAGACGAAAAGGAGGAATGGGTAAAAATTTTCTCCCTCTGAAAACCTCGATCCAACCATACAATCTCCCCCCATGACACATCGACCAACATGCAAATAGTGGAAGCACCATTACACCTATGCCAAAGCTATGTTAGGCAAACGTGCAATTCATGGAACAAAATAATTAAAATAATGTTATAATGTCTAATTAATGTTGTGTGAACCCAACAAATCTAGTAATCCATAAAACCAAGAGAGCTACCCTAATTCTAAAAAGTTTTGCATGTATAAAACTTATTTCTTGTAAGCATGTTATGCATTTCCGTAGGAGAATATGATCAACTCACATAGTTTGATCTTTAAATTAATCATATTGTGCAGGTCATAAAACACTTTCGCATAAATCCTTTGATACATTTTTATTTAAACCTTTGATTAGTGGTATCTTCGCCTATCTTGCCAAGGTAATGGAAGCTTTCTTAATAGGAAAAGTTTGGTATCTTCCTTTCTAAAATCTTACACATCTTGTACGCTGCCATCTTTCTACTAAGGTCAACTCACAGTGTGAATTGGCTATGGAGTATTATCATTGGCAATGCGTTCGCTTCCATAACCTGATTCATGAAAACATTCCTTGTGTTGCCTTGTGAGAAAGAATAACACTCTTTTCTAGACATGGTCGATATGAATAATGAATGATTGAGTAATCCAATGCTCTCATAAATCTTTTGCTAAGCTAGAGATGTTGACAAAACCGGTGGGTTGGCACCTAGGCAACACTTGGGATCAAAATGTTTATGGTATACACTAGTTCTAGGCTTAAAATAACCTTAGTGTTGTCTAGACAGATAAGGCAATGAGTAGAGTAATATTTATTGATAGACTTTTCAATAATATGAATTTATGAATATGCATAAGCGTGCACTTGGGAGCTGGCTTGAGGCAACTGAATCTAACATGCTTTAGAAGTATAGTTTAAGAACTATATTTATATAGTTAAAATGAATTAATAGATACAGAGAATTGGAGAGTTTGAATTGAAATTGAAGTGCAGAACACATATTGAGAGATTGAGATGAAGATTTAATTAGTACTCCAAGTGTGGGCTCATGCATCAAGCGCATGTGAACTTAGGAAATCAAGGTATTCCTCATTGTTCCCAATTTAATTAAAGTAGCCAAAGAAGACCAAGGCTTATAAAATCCTCTCGAGAAAACCATACAGAACAAGGCATGAGCTCAATTCTCTAACACCATGCTGAATAAAATTACAAACAACAAAACATCTGACAGCAACCCACAAGGCTAACTCAACACAAAAATCATACGAAACTGACTCACAGAATGATAGAATAATCAAGCAATAACTAGACAGTGTCAAAGGTAATACATGACATCAGAAACTCATCTCAACATAGAGATGATGACAAGACTAAGCTGGTATATGGCCAATGTGTCATCTCCATCTTCCCACCATTGGGGTATTAGGCACGCTCAGACCTATGTAGCCAGGTGGAGTCGGTGCCTGGTACCTGCACCACTTCAAATAGGTTATAACATCTGCATGCATGTATCATATAATAGCCAAGGCAAGAATAGTCCAAAATGGAGGATTCCAGCATCCGTGATCATTCGCGTATTATGCCAATGTCAAGGTGTCATCCTGTCCACATGTACATCCAATCTAATCATGGAATCTAACCTATCAAAATGTCAGTAACACAATATCATGTAAAGCTTGAATTTCATACCTTGGTGTCACCTTGGTTTGGCCAGGACTAGGGAGGCATTACAAGATCAACTTCCTTATCCTCACGAAAGGAATGTTGGCTCCACATGTGTCACCCTATGGGGCTGACGTCTAATGAGAGATTGTCAGGGTAACCATAGATGGGGGCCAGCGCCTAGCGAGAGACTGTTAGGGTAACCCATGGATGGGGGCTGGCATCTAGCTAGAGACTGTCAGGGTAACCCATGTTAGGACCATGCGATGACACTCACCCCTACTGTAGCCTAGTATTCCCTAGTGTGGTTACCTCTAGGAGTGTTGTTTAAGTTACTTGTGATTTTCTTATTGATCCGTGTTGTATTGGAGTCATGTGTTGTCCCTGCACACTTTAGCCTACTATCTTCCTGACTATTGTCATTGTGGGACCTCATTGCTATCTCCTAGCTCAGGGGGTGGACCTCAAGGTTCCACATGGTCGGGTGGTTGAGCTATATTCCATTGGTCCTTTGGCATCATGGTTCGTGTTTGGAGTAGATGTGCCTCTCCAGTTTCCAGTACTGCATCTGTATTTGAAGACTTGTATTGTACCTTATGGATCAAGTTTTGTATATTTATGATTCCCATTACGTAATTTTGTTGTATTCAGATATGGAAACCTTGTATCTATGTAATCCTGTATCAGGAACTTCTCTATACTTGTAAGCATTAATGAAAAAGAAAGATGTAAGTTCTCTATAATGTATTAAATTTTTTTTAGTGGACATTTTGATGAGTTGTGTACCTATGTTTATCTTCCTTAATGCAATTGTGTTTTGCTAGAGAGGTTAGTTGTTGGATAATTAAAGTGATGTAATTAGTTGTTACTTTATATGGTATTTAATACTTTTGCTTGTTTAAAAAAAAAATCAACATTTTATTGCATAGTTTAACCTAACTCTCTAGGGTTGCATGATGGGGCATTACATTTGGTATCAGAGCTAGGTTTAAACATTGGGTACTCTAGTTACAATTGAGCCCATTATGTGACCTAGTGCTTAAACTCTATAGATTAACTGTATTCCAAGTTGCAACACTGAGAGCTTTGGATTACTGTTGTTGCCCTAGGTTAAACGATTTTATCATTGTAGTGAGTTGGTAATAGTATCTCTCACCTTTATGCATTAGTATGAAGGTTGATAAGTTTATAGACTTGCTCTTTAAGAAATGAATGCTTTATGTTACTTATGTGTCTGCTATGTTCCCTCTCCTTCTCTGGAAATGTGATGTTACATATAACAATATGTTATCCCTGCATGTTAATGCATCTAATCATCTGGTGGCATCATGCATCATGTGTTATGTGGATATGTGATGTCGACATCTTTACATGGTTGCTTGAAAATCCATATCTAACCCCTAGATGGTCATGACCTCTTATGGAAGAATTGTTGTAATTTATGGAAGTTATCATTGGATATGCCCATGTAAGAACTGTATGTAGGAGATCAAATGAGAGCTTGTGTTGGGCCTATGAGATTAGGAATGTGATAATGTAAGTTTGAATTATTACTATATGTGATATCATATATTCCTTTTATATCTTTGTGTATAAGGGAGCAATTGCATATTTCCATAGTTTAGTAGAAGGAAATTGTATTGTATTACAGATATAAGTTGTTTGTATATAAGTAGCGACTCTGTTGCCTTAAATCCATGTATAAAAGTTTCTTAGATAAAAGGATGTAGGTAACTAAATCATTTGAGTGTTGGTGTACATTCTCTAACACATTGTGGACCTTGTGTCCTTGAGTGTTGTGTAGCGGATGCTCCCTTTATGTGGCTAAAATTAGTCACATCGTAATGTGAATTTGTTGTATAATTTGGTTGTTTTGAAATTTTTAATGGTTGTTTCATGTGTTGTTGGGGGTTAGTACTGAATTTTATCTCTTTGAACTTTCTTATGACAGGAGTGGTCACCAAAACTCTTTTCTTTTTACTTGATTTATTGTTGGAAATTGGCGGCACTCTGTGACTTAAAGTTGGATTTGATTATTTTCCCACTTGGGTTTGCAATTATTTTTACAATCTCTATGCTAGCTATTCTGAATGTTTGTTTCTGTTGGCCCCATTTTGTGTTAAGTGATGTTTCTATCATGTTCATTTCGAACCTCTGATAGTATGTTCAAGGGAGGACTCTGTGGAGAATTGTATTTTGTATGTTAGTAATAGTCGAAAGCATAGTGGAAATAAGATTTGAGATGTATTTTTCTTTGATTATATGTGAATGTAATTATCTAAATTGTATGAAATTTCTAAAAAATGTGTGATTAGATATAAGTATATCACATGATATGCCTTAAAGGTAAAGAATTAATGTTTTTCTTGTCTTTATTAAATGATTGTGCCTACCTTATGAACAATTGCTTAATATGGATGTGTATGTAGGCAATAGAAAGTTGCAATACTAATATGTTATATTTCACCCTAGTCTGTGACTTCCAGGAAGAAGTCAAGTTTAAGTTTTAGGGGGGGGATGTAACACCCCTCCATTTGCACCTTGGATGAGCTATTAGGATGTAGTCGATGTCACTCATTGATGTTTATGATTGATACTTTATGATTAGTACATTATTCTTATGTTGTGAATAGTTATGGAAATAGATTAGTTTTACTATGTGATTTATGCAACTATCTAACTATGTATTATCTAGTTGTTTAGTTCTTGATGAACTTGTTTAATGTGGATATTTGTGATATGCTTGTGAAGGGACAGTCACTATGTGCCTATTTGGATGATTATATATATGTTTGTATGCGACACTTTTGTTTACTGTAAATTATAGGTACCAGGCATCGACTCCACCTAAATTGGCAGGTCTGAGTGTGCCTTCATACCAATGGAAGTTATGGAATGGAGATAACATGAGGTTCCCCAATTGTTATCATTCTCAATAAGGATGAGTTCTCAGTCTTAGGTTCTATCAGTTTGGTCAGTGTGGAGCATGGTTATGAGTCTCTGTTGTTCTGTAGAATGTTGTCGTTGGAAACATTTGGTATGTAATTTTGAGTTGCTTATTGTTGGTTTAATTGTTTCTTTTAATAGAGATTATTAATCTATTTTGTAAATAAATAATATTTATTTTGTGGAATATTAAATATTTGATAGAAATTTAATTAATAATTTTAATAGTAATAATAGATAAATTATAAATATTTAATATCATATTAAATGAATAAATATTTTTTGTTAGATACTATTTTATATTGTATTTATAAGTTTAATTTTATTAATAGTGAGTTGTCGTATGAGTGGTTATAAATTATAAGATTGGAAGAATCTTTCTGGTAGTGGAAAATTTGATGTATTTAATTTTTGAGGAAGTGGATTCTAGTAACGGGAGAGTTATGGGATGGAATTTATGGTTTTGGCTATTTTTATGATAGTAGGAATATTTGAAGGGGTTCATGGAAAATTTTAAGGGGGAGAGTTTTTACAGAAGAAGAATGGGGAAAGAAAGGAAATCAACGGGAAGGAAATTTTGAAGCTCAAGAATAAGATTCGAAGTATGCCTTTTGAATAATTGAATCAATGTTATTTGTGATTGTTGTGTCTCTAAGTGGGAATATCTCTCTCTTTCTCTTCTATTGTTTTATTCATCTTTGCATGCTTGTTAGTTTGGGTATTGTTCCTCAAATATGTCATTTCATGCCTGGTAGTTGTCCTGTCGCCTACTACATCTGAGGTCTTCCTGTAGTTCTTTATCCATGACATTCTTCTAACCAGGTTGAATCCTCACCAAATCTGCCCTGCACAGGCAATCAGTAGTAGTATAATTTATAGGTTTCAAATTTCAAGAGAGGGCAGCAATACCATGTTTATACTCTAAGCCTTCTTCATCCATTTCTTTCAATCTGCAATCGTAGTAGCTGGAAAACAATTCTATGGGGTGGAATCTAATTTTCATCACTCTGTAATCATTCATAAACAAGTTGGTTATTATCATGGTGTCCTGGCATGCTAGTTGACCCTCCTATAGTATCAACACAGTGGATCAACTTATTGAATACCTACTTGTGTCACTTGTCGATCAATCCATTTTGTGCACATTCTTCTATTAAGCTATTAGGTGCCTTCCCAGTTGCATATGATTAAGCTCACAATAAAAGCTCACATCTTGGTCCATCTAAATTTGAGAATCTTGAAGTGTCTTATTCAGGTCATCCATCAAGCATGTTTTGTGTATCCAAAATAATCTCAAATGCTAACCTGTTTGCAATAAATTACAAATTGAATAAGCCCAACAAATCAAATTGAGATAAACAATTCAATCCACACTGAACAAAATAAAATTAATGCTTAAATGCTTACTTACTCTGGAGCAAGGTTGAAGAGATCACACACCCCCTTACAAAGCTCTCTTATGGTATCCTGAAAGAAATTTGAGATTGCAACAAAGGAAAAATGACGATGCATTAGTTAAAAACTTAAAATATTGCTTTAAACTTGCTAAGCATTAAGATAGTATATTTAAATCATTTTCTTTCCCTTATAGAATTAGTTACTATCATTAGAAGTTAGAAAGTATTCTAAAAGGATAATGAATTAAGTTATAGTTTGTTACCAAGATGAAAGAAAATAATTGCAAATTTAAAATGTAAATGCATATAAGTGTTTAATTCTTATAAGATATATGAGGAAAAAAGCCAAAGTTTTGTACAGATTGAAATAGTAATAATATTGGTAGTGAAATTCAAATTGAATTGTCTTTGGAATAGAAAGTAGGGTATTAAAATTGTTATTTTATATGTTAGGATATAAATTAGTATGTGTGAAGTTAGAAATAAGAATTCTGCATTAGTGTTTAACATGTATTTAATGTAAGTTTTAGTGGTTTGAGTATGTTATTATAATTATAATGACTATAATAATGATATGTAGCTTTCCTTAGAATGAAAAGTAGTTTCTTTTTAAAGAAAAGTAGTTTTCTTTTATTCGTTTAGAATCTTCTATTTACATTCTAAATTTCTCATTTGGAAGAGGAGTATTTTATTGATTAATAAATGGAAAGAGGAGTATATTTTTAATTATAAATGAAATTAATATTATAATGGAATGTTATTTATTAGATAGAATCTATTTAATAAATTGGTATTATATATAGTTTTATCTCCTAAGTTTGACAAGATATTGATGAGTTTATATAGAATTTATCATATTTTGTTTAATTAGAAAGATTCTATGGAATAAGCATGTGAAATTACTATGATATCTTTAAAATAATGTAATTTAGATAGGAAGGATAATTTTATCAGTAACTTACTTAAATTAAATTATGATCTTGTAGTAAGAGTATGTTTTTTTTTTCTTTTTCTTTTTATGTTTATATTGGAAAAATCAGAAATGTATATATTGTCAATCTTATAAGGAAATAAGTTACTAACTTAATTAGGATAAGATGTCTTGAATTTATACTTATTCCATAGTCTCAAGTTATTTCTTTTGTTAAATGAAAACACTTTTAACTTCATCATGAATTATTATTATTATCTTTAGCTATGTTTAAAATGGTTGTTCAAGATAGGAATAGTTTTGAAGACATTAAAATTATTGGTTAAGTTTATTAATTGTACCTTTATATTTGCATATTTCACCATTTGTTATCAAATATTAAATTAGCATTGATTTCTATGTAGTAATGTTTAGTATTGTTAAATGATGAAAATAAGGGTATTATTTCCTTTATAAATTCTAGAGAGTGTAAAAGCTAGTACATATGTTAAATTGAGTTTTGAATTGTTGCATGAATGTTGTAACTAAATTATTGTTGAATAATCATAGTTTGGTCTATTAGATGGTGGTGTGCATTTGAGAGTGAATGTCAAGGTGAGACTATTGTGTTATAGTGAGGTCATGTGTCTGTGTCATTGGGAAGTTTATTCTAGAGGCCAAGATGGGTAGTCATGTGTATGACTCTTGTGACTATGTAATCTTGCTAATGGTTGAGTATGTAAGGGTTGTATGTAATGTTGACTCCTATCTGTTATGGATTCATGTCGTTAGAATGACTGTGCAAGATGGATAATGCCTTGCTTAGTGTACCTATTCATGTAATTAAGCAAGATGAGTAATGCTTTGCTCTATGTGATGTGAAACAATGTAGATTTTGTGTTGTAAATGTATCATGATGAGAAATGTGATAGTTCATGCTTATTTTATGTTATGGGTTGTGAGAATCTAGATGCAGTGAAGGGGTAGTGGCTTCCAATGTGGGGTCGGTGCCCAAAGTGGCTAGCTAGGGTAACCCATTGGCAGTTTTGTAATCAAGTGATAACCTAATAATAAAACTAGTGGTTGGGTAGTTTTCACACTAATTAAGATAATTGGATTCCTCACCCATGTCTGTAGTGCTCATTCAGGCTAAGAATGGGATGAGAAGGCCTAGTTGGCAAGATCAACTTGTCCTCACGAAAGGAATGTTGGTTCTGCATGTGTCACCTTATGGGGCCGGTGTCTAATGAGAGACTGTCAGGGTAACCATAGATGGGGGCTGACGCCTAGCGAGAGACTGTTAGGGTAACCCATGGATGGGGGCCGGTGTCTAGCTAGAGACTGTTAGGGTAACCCATGTTAGGAGCATGCGATGACACTCACCCCTACTATAGCCTAGTATTCCCTAGTGTGGTTGCCTCTGGGAGTGTTGTTTAGGTTACTTGTGATTTTCTTATTGATCCGTGTTGTATTGGAGTCAGGTGTTGTCCCTGCACACTTTAGCCTACTATCTTCTTGACTATTATCATTGTGGGACCTCATTTTTATCTCCTAGCTCGGGGGTGGACCTCAAGGTTCCACATGGTTGGGTGGTTGAGCTATATTCCATTGGTCCTTTGGCATCATGGTTCATGTTTGGAGTAGATGTGCCTCTCCAGTTTCCAGTACTGCATCTGTATTTGAAGACTTGTATTGTACCTTATGGATCTAGTTTTGTATATTTATGATTCGCATTATGTAATTTTGTTATATTCAGATACGGAAACCTTGGATCTATGTAATCCTGTATCAGGAACTTCTCTGTACTTGTAACCACTAATGAAAAAGAAAGATGTAAGTTCTCTACAATGTATTAAATTTTTTTTAGTGGACATTTTGATGAGTTGTGTACCTATGTTTATCTTCCTTAATGCAGTTGTGTTTCCCTAGAGAGGTTAGTTGTTGGATAATTAAAGTGATGTAATTAGTTGTTACTTTATATGGTATTTAATACTTTTACTTGTTTAAAAAAAAATTCTGCATTTTATTTTATAGTTTAACCTAACTGTCTAGGGTTCCATGGTGGGGCATTACATGAAAATTAGGGTTAGAATTACGATTAGAAATAGGATAAGGATTAGGGTTACAATTAGGTTAGGGTTAGTATTATGGTGAGGGTTAGGGTTAGGTTAGAAATAGAACTAGGGTTAGGGTTAGCATTAGTGTTAGGACTGAGGTTAGGCTTAGGGTTAGAAATATAATTAGGGTTCAAATTACGATTGGGATTATGGTTAATAGTAGGGTTAGTGTTAGTATTACAGTTACGACCATAATTATGGTTAGAATTATATGTTAAGTAGGGAAAGATTTAAAAATATAGTTAGATTAAGAGTTTTGAGGATTATAAAACAATGCTAAGTTAAATATTATAGTTATGGTAAGAATTAGGGTTTGCGTTAGGTTTAGAACAAAGATTAGATTAGAATTAGTGTTAGATTTAGAATTAGGGTACCTATTTTTTAAGGAATATATTAATCTCAATGTTGAACTCTAACCATAATTCTAACAATAACCATAACCCTAATACTAAACCTATTTCTATCTATAACAATAACCCTAACACTAATCTTAATTCTAACCCTAACCATAAAATTGATTCTAACCATAATTTTAATTCTAACATTGATTCAAACCCTAAGGCTAATCCTAAATCTAAACCTAACCTAACCCTTATTATAACCCTAACCCTAGTTTTTACTATAATTCTCATTCTAATTATCACCCCTTTTCAAACGGTAACCTTAATTATAATTATAATTCTAACCCTAATACTAACCCTACATCTAACTACAATTCTAACCCTAACCCTACTTATAACCATAACCCTAACTGTAACCATAGCCCTAACCATAACCTTAATTCTAATTGTAACCCTAAATCTTACCCTAATCCTTATTATAACCCCAGTTCTAGTTTTGACCCTAATTTTTATTCTAATTGTCACCCTTTTTCAAATTGTAACCCTAATTCTAATTGTAATTCTAACCCTAATCCTAACACTAATTCTAACCATAATTTCAACCCTAACCCTAATTATAACCATAATCATAACCATAACCCTAACCCTAATCATAACCTTAATTATAATTGTAACCCTAAATCTCACCCTAACCCTAACACTTATTATAACCCTAACCTTGATTTTGACCCTAATTCTCATTCTAGTTATCACCGTTTTTCCAAACTGTACCCTTAATTTTAATTGTAATTCTAACCCTAATTCTAACTACAATTCCAACCCTAACCCTAATTATAACCCTAGCCTAATTCTAACTTTAACCCTAACTATTACCCTAACCCTTACCTTAATTGTAATGTCTATTCTTAAATATCATCTAGTTTATCAGTTAAAGGTCAATTTTGGCCTATAAAAATAGGACAAATATTTAACACTTTTTGTTGTGAATGAGGTATAAAATTGCTATTGATTGTTTGACCATTGAAGTGGATGATATTTAAGTAGAGTGGATTGTAACCCTAACCCTAACTACAATGCAAATTGTAATCCTAACTCTAATTCTAAACCTAACCCTAATTCTCATTCTAATTGTCAGCCTATTTTTAAGTGTAATCAAAATTCTAATTGTAATGAAATTTTTAAACCTAACCCTAATTCTCAACCTATTTTTAAGTGTAATTGAAATTCTAATTGTAATGAAAATTCTAATCCTAAACCTAATTCTAACTACAATTCCAACACCAAATCTAATTATAACCCTAACCCTAATTCTAACATTAGCCCTAATTATAGTCATAACCCTAATTATAACCCTAACCCCAACCCTAATTTTAACCCTAACCATAACTCTAATTCTAATGCTAACCCTAACCCTTATTCTAACCCTAAACATAGCTCTAATTTAAAACCTAAGTTGGATCCTAATTGAAACCTTAACTATAACTTTAATACAAAAATTAACCCTAATTGTAACCCTAAGCCTAACTCTAATTCTAATATTAACCCTAATTCTAACCATAACCCTAACCCCAACCCTAATTATAATCCTAACTATAACCCTAATCCTAATTTTAACCCTAACCCTAACCCTTATTCTAGCCCTAAACAAAGCTCTAATTTTAACCCTAACCCCAACCCTAACTCTAATCCTAAGTCTGACTATAATTAAAACCCTAACCCTAAACATAATACTAACCTTAACCCTAGTTTTAACTTTAACCCTAACTCTATTCTAATTCTTAGCACAACTGTAATTCTAATTCTTAGCCTAATTATAATAGTAACCCACCTTAATTCTAACCCTAGTTCTAATAGTAACCCTAATCCTAACTCTAACCCTAACCCTAACCCTAATTCTAATCATAAGCCTAATTCTACCCTAACTATAACCCTAATTCTTACCCCGATTCTAATAGTAACCCACCTAAATTCTAACCCTAATTCTAACCATACCTTAAACCCTAATTATATATACCTAATTACAACCCTAATCCTAAACCTAATTATAAATATAATTCTAATAATAACATTAAACCCTAATGAAACCCTAACTCTAATTCTAACCTTATCCTTAATCCTATTTGCAACCCTAACCCTACTTTTAATTCTAACACTAATTTTAATATTAACCATAATCCTAACACTAATGATAACCCCAATTCTATCTGTAACCATAATTCTAACCATAACCCTCACCCCAGTACTAACTGTTACTCTAATCATAACCATAAACCAAACCCAAAGCCTAATTCTACCCCTAACACTAATTATAACCATAACCCTACCATAACTTTAAAGATAATTCTAACCATAATTCTAATCTTGATTCTATAAAGTACAAAATCCATAACATAATTTACTGAAGTAACAATCCACTTATTTACACCAACTCAAGTAAAAAGATAGATCTCATAAACATTAATCACTAATATCATTTAAATCGTACAAATTGCATAGCTTAATCTAGGTATTAGTAGTATAAAGAATATACATGTCCATTTGGCTTTCTTTTCATAATTCATAGAGAGATACATACAAGATACAATAATCATGTACAATATAAGAAATAATAAATCAAACAAACTCTCCAGTCACCACAAACCCACATGGCCCTCTTGTGAGCTAAGAGATGGGAACATAGCTCAAGCACTTTTCCTCCCAATCATGAAGCAATTACACTCCCCCAGATCCCTTCATAACACGAAGGAAACCTAGCCCTACACAAAATGTCTAGCAACCTAGAAACAAGTGGCAGGAGGGAACATATGATGTAACCTGAAGTCTAATATGCAAATGTAAATAATGATATTCAAATTGTCTCACAATAGGATGTGGCAAAGATATATTTAAATAAAGTTTTGCTAGACAAATATTCATCTCATTTCATTGAATTCCTAACTTGGCCAAGCATATAAAATAGTTTAAGGTTCAAATCCCAAAAAGAGGAAAAGCCATCTCTAATATTCCACATTTAACATCCTAGCCCAGAAAGTAACCCCAAACGCACACAAAGATAACTACTTTCCTTTCAAAGAAAACTAAATCTTTTGTTTTACACAATCAAAATGAATTCTCTTTCAATCAATAATTCTAATGAAAAAGATTAAGCATATGTTTATTCAAGATGAATAAATAAGACATAAACTAAAGATAATTTAATTCATTCCATTCCTAATTACCTCAAAAGAATCACATGTCTACATACTTTCTCCTAGATATAGCTATACATTCTTTACTCTTGCTCAATCAACTAGATTGCATTTCAAACAATTTTTTTTATTATTTATAATAGAGATTTTATTAGTATAGTAATAGAAAAATTACAAATATATGCCACGCAACAAAGAAGAAACTGAGAGCAATAGAAGCCTCTAGAAGAATAAAAGAAGAAAGAGGGGAACTAAAGAAGCCTACAGAAGAATAAAGAACTAAAACAAGTTCTCAGTATTGATGCAAAGACACTCAAGAAAAGAAGGCAATGCTCAAGTGACAAAAAAAACTACGCCCTTTGAGTGTTTCGAAAGAGAAGCGCATCCAAGGTCCGCTGAGAGCTAGCTTCCACCGCTTCTAAAACTTAAATACGAATCTTTTCAGCTTTAGACTTCCTCCCAACCTTATGTTTTGAACCACAATCAGGTTTTAATTTTCCACTTAAAGGCTAAGAAATCCCAAGTTTACGAGGTACGTCTAGAGTAAAATCTTTAAAAAAATCATGAATTTGCTCATCCAAATCCTCCATGAAAGGGAAAGTGCCATCAAAATTAGAGCCATCCTCCTCCATCCTAGAAGGAGAATCAGGTGGGCTCTCAAGGATAAGGACAATTGAAAGAGAAAAGGGATCTGCTGGCTAGTCCAAAATTGGCCCCGACTCCTAGGGAGGTTCGAAGAACTTGCCATGATTCCTCTAAATGAAATATGTATTTGAATCACTGCCCTTTTTGACCCACTTCTTCAAGCAAACATTCCTCAGCCCAGCCAAACATTGTAGGGAACAAGCATCAATTTCATGACCAAGCATATTGCAGCAGAAGCAGTGAAAAGGAAAACCCTCAAAGTTGACTATTGAGTCTAGACACCATGAGAAGAATGGATTTGGATAAAATGAGAGAGGGGTTTAGAAATATCCACCATTGCACAAACCCTATAGAATTTGTGATCTGAACCCACCGAGTCTGAATCAAGCTTGACAAAAGACCCCACCCAGTTGATCATATTGCTAAGCAGATCCAAATTGCATAGAACCAAGGGCAAATTGTAAATCCTAATCCAAACATGAATAACTCTAATCTTCAGTGTTGTTAGGTCAAAGAAAGGATACCAAGGAGAAACAAAGAGGCCAAAGTTACAAAAAAACCAAGGCCCTTTCTGCAAAAGAAAGTTACAGTCCTCCACAGAACAAAAGGTTATCAAGAAACAACCAAAGTCTAGAGATTCAACAATAGGGAGAGATAGATTGCTCCAGGTGCATTTGATCCAATCGAGAACGGAAGACATTGAATGATGCCCATGCAAGCATCTCAAAATTATTGAGCAGTTACCACATTCCTTAGTGATGGCTACAATGTATCCATAAAAAATGCTAAAATCCGTAGGCTCATCGGAAAAGAAGATGAAAAAATCCCCAAAAGAGAAATGAGCACTGCCAAATTGAGAGACACTATCCATTTTTGGTGGGGGGGAGGAGGGGGGGTGATCAGAAGAAACTGGAGAGTAGGGAAGATTAGGGTTTACCAGCATAACATGCTTATGGAAAGAATTTGAGCACACATGAAACGGGTTAGCCCTATTTTTGCACCCTTCAACAAAGACAAAGGGCATGATACTAGAAGAATCCATCACCTCATTAGCAGCCAGTGCATCAACAGTCTGAGGGGCAGGAGGAGAAGACAACACTGGGTCTTGAGAGGCCCCAGAGTGAAGGGCATACCTCTTCTGTCCCTCACCCAATGTAGTTGTGCAACCACCACGCTTTGCACTAGGGATACACTTGGATTTGTCATTCATTGGATCCCACACAACACCATTTTTCCCACAACCACCCCCATGCATGTCCAAAGAAGTAGCTCCACCAACACGAGTTGCACTAGTAGAACCCTCATACATCTTCGCTCAGTGATTGCAAAATATTCAACATAATTTATTCACACATTGCTTACATTTCAAATAATATTTATAATAAGGAGTGGCATTTAATCATTCAAGATATACATAGAAAGAGATAAAGCTAGTTATTTTTCCCAACTCATATTTCACTCATAATTTCTTTAGATAAAGCTAAATTGAATGACATCAAGCAAGTTGATGGTTTCACACACTCAAAGTAAACCAATTCGTTTTCAAAATGAGACATGCATTTTCCTATTAGTTTCTAGTTACTTTCCCTCACATTATCAATCTGAATACACTTTTCAAGAAATTAATTATAATAGAGAACACCATGCCTTAATAATTTATTCATTGAGAACTGTATGAGAAACTATAAAACATGGTATATACTATAATCCATATTCCATTCAAAAGTTTCTAATATAAATATAGATTAAGATTTTCTATCCACTAGCAAGTTTATAATTTTTATACAATTAAAATTTGTAACTAGGTTTCCAAAAAGGTGTTCAATATTTGCCAATCAAACATTATTTAAAATGAAGGCATAAGTGTAATAAGATAGTTTAAACATATCCTAAGTCTGCAATAGGAATAGAATTAAATCTGCTACAGGAAAAATAGAAAACAAGATACAGTCCAACATAATTTAATCTACTTCAAGAACAATAGAAAACAAGCTACAGGAACTAGTGAAAGTGTTGCTACAGAAACTCTTCAAGTGCTGCTACAAAAATAGATAATTGTGATAGAAAAATAACAGTGACAGGAGTAGATATACTGCTGCAAGAAGAAGTAAAAAATATGTGATAGAACTAAATCTATTGTTTTATTACAAGAACACACATGTAATAGATTAAAACAATCGGTAGCGATAGTAAGGTAATTGTGACGAGAATTAAACAGATGTACTACAAGAATTAATATATACTACTATGATAGAAAACCAGTTACAACTTACATGAAAATATAGATGTGCCATATCCAGATTTAATAGACACTGGGGTTTTAAACATGAGATAAGACAACATAGGTTGCCTAGATCATACTTAAACCATAAAGATACATGCTGGATGCTAAAAGATATAAAAGCCACTTAAATAATAAAAGAAAAGAGACTATTTAGGGGGGTAAACTATAGGCCATTTCAAATATAAAAAAGCCATTAAGAAATCTTTAGGTAGTTAAACTACACAAAGGTTTAAAGAAAACATGCTCTAAGAACTTAGCACCGTTACCTATAGGAAATATTAAGAGTCTTTACAATCAATGAGAATGTTGTTTAAAATACATAGGGGTTAATAAATCCATAAAGAAACAAATAAGATAGCATAATATGCCATTTTATGTAACAACCAAAGGCCAACCAGATTCACCCTGACCGTTGAGGATAAAACATTGACCGGTTAAGAGCTTTGTCATAAGCAGTTTTATAAGATTCAAATCAAGTCAAGACTCAACCAACAAATAGTTGTAGCCTAAGGTGAACATAAGGTATAAGATTCTAAACAGATTAATATTGAAATAAATCAAAGAAATCTTAAACCAGCTTCCTGGAATAATATAGGCCGATTAATAAATAGAGTAACGAAACCAAACACTTAATAGCTATAAACAAGAAGACACGTTGATCATAATTATTACACAGACTAGTATGTGGCCATTATACAGTACTCACAGCATACACAACATAAAAGCCATTGCAATATAGACCATAAATTAAAATACTAAGATTTATATGATCCTATCGATGGAAAATTTCCCTTCTTGTCGTTATTGTTGATGCTCTCTTTTTCTCTTTTGTTGTTGATTCCTAATCCTCCTTCTTTACATGTTGTCACTAAAATCAATGGTAATTTTTCTTCCCTCCACTGCTATGTGTTCTCTCTTTTATCCCATCCCTCTTCTAATAATAATCCATATATTTTTTTATTGAAAAACCTTCTTCCCTAATCATGGCATCCACATCTTTAGATTTCAGTTCCTTGTTCATATCTACTAGTTTTATCCTTAGCTTTGCATGGTGTTTTTTTTTCAAAAAATAATTTATTTATTACTGCCACTCAAAATTTGCATGACAATAATACAATAAAAAGATTATTTTATTATAATTTTTATCTTTTCTTATTATAATATACTGTTATATTTATATATTTATCTTTTGATAATACAAATTTATTTTTAGTCTAGCCAAGATATTATTTTCAAATAGTAATATATATTAAATAAATAGGAAAACACTTTAAATATTTATAATTAAATAATATCATATACACAACTCTACTAAATATAAATTGAAGGAACATAATATTTTCATGACTAAATGCATTTAAAAAGACTTACTGAAGAAACTAAACACATACTTAACTATCCATTAAGCATCAATCACATTTATTTACTTTATAAAATACTCAAATAGACTAGAAACCACATAGAGAGGCATAATAAAATTACTCAATAATGATATATGATATGAAACTACATGAGTGTGTGCATGCATCAGGTTTAATCCATCTTATCAGTTCTTACTGGATGGCTAGAACATCTCTACCTCAACCATGTTTTCGTCTTCAACATTTCCCTTACACTCATTCACACTTAGATTTTTATTAATAGGTTAGTTCCCCAAAATCATAGCTGAATCAAAATAAAATGTACATCCATAATTGTACCAGTAATATTCAATTATTAAATTGACTTTCAAAATCATGCATTTATAACATTAATGACAATTCCCTTCACACATGTGTAATCACTTATAGTAAGAATTTACAATTATTTAAATTATAAATAAAGTCCAAAAATGAGATATGACATCCTTCCCCATTAGGAAGATACATTGTCTTGATGTCTTATCACACTCATACTAAAAAGTATATCGCTATAACAATCATGTATCAATAAGGTATTATCAAATCAGATAAAGCATCTCTACTAATGCCCTTTAAATCCTCCTATGTGCCACTATTGACAAAATATTGGTTCTACTCAATCTTACATAGAACAATATCTCTATTCTACACTTTCATACTCCATCTATCAATGAAATTCAAATACATAATCAATCAATAGATTCATATGACACAACTGCCAATTCAAAGTATATAACCCAACACATGGTACAACTACCACTCAATTGCATTCATTCTAACATAAGGATAATAATCACATCTTTAATGCATACCAAATGAGGCACAATAATAGTTCATCATAGACATACATAAGTACATTAACGAACATCACAAAGCACATGCAATCTCATGTTAACACAATATAATATCAAAATATCAGTCCTCCAAACCAACACTAGGTCAAGATCTCAAATCAACAAAACAAATTCTAAAGGTGCACCAACTAGGTCATAACAAACCATTATGCATACAATTCCTTTGAGAATACACCACTCCATTCTCCAACTGCTACTACAATGAAAAGATACTCTAGCCAAAAGGTAAAACAACTACAAGCAAGTCTAGTCCACCACTATGCTAGGATAACCAATCAAGCTATCTACTAAGTCTAAGGAAACTCAGAAGGCTACCATTCCCATTCTCAAGGAGAATTACAAAGGATGACTCTCTCAACATTCCTTCCTCAAGCACTACCTATAGTAAAAGAACTCAAGGTTCATGAAAAGCTAACTCGAAAAGGTTATAGGCATTACTACCGCACCTTTATCTTGATCAAAGGAATGCCTCAACTCTAGACATGGTTTCCCCACATGAGATACTTCCTCATGTTCACTCTAAAAGAGAGGGTTTCTCTAACACTCTAGCTCTATAATATCAATCTAGGATCAACCAAATAGGTTCATAGAGGGAAGAATCTAACCACACCCTCCAACAACATACGCAGTTCCATCAAGAAAGGCTTATCAACTTGCTACTGACTAGGAACGCATCTACAACTGCTACAACTCACCAACAAGGTGTAAGGCTACTCAAAACACCACTTCAACTCTTAACTAAGTTAGACCTAAAGGTCAACAATACAACATGATCACGATTTCATGATTGACTAGGCAACACAAGGCTTCCTTTTGGCCTAACATTAAGCATCCATAAAATGGAATACAAAAGACAACACATTTATCATACAAGGATTGACATCCCTTGCATAATCAAGATAGAAAACTTCCAACTACTAAGGGAAAACACCTGAAAAAACCAAATTCCCAAGGTTGGAAACTCAACAAAAGTAAGAAGACAACTATAATACCATAATTATATATATATATTACGTGCTCATACACTAACTAAGGTTCTATCTAACCCTATGCTATGTCAAAACATAAGTGTAGTTATGAAACTCTCAAACAATGGACACACCAACACAACACTCTCCAAAAAAAAAAATTTAATCCAACAAGATCTTTACATATCTCATACACATAAACATCATCTAATTTCATACAGAATTCAACTCATATCAAGAAATCCACAGTGACAAAAATCCATTTCATAACTTCTTCAATACTTCAAACAATGTTCATTGCATCTAACAACAATTAATGAATTCAATCTACCAAAGCTCTTAGTAACATGCACACCATGAAACAGTATATTCTTCACACCCTACTCCCTTATACAACCCATCAGAGGCCCATCATGGACATGATAGAAAACATAACATGATACATGACCAACAGTTTAAAGCATTCAAGTATCGAAACCAATAATAAATAAATAAATAAATAAATTTTGAAGAAAATAAAAAATCAATTCCAACAATAAGGAATAAAATGAGCTCAATTTCAACAGTAAATCAAACATGACCATCAAGGTCACAAGATAAGTAAATATCAAATTTTGATGGCTATACTTTTTCATAAATAAAAACAAAATTTCAATGTTGGTCTTTACAATGTTTAGAGAAATTACCAAGGTCAAATGAATAAAATATCAAAATTTGATAGTTCAACATTACATGAACTATGTGACTAATTCTAGCCACTAGAGAGGGAGTACAATGCTACACTATGACTGGGTCCCAAGGTAAGGTGAATAAGAGAACACACTCAATCACCCCAAACAAAACGAGTCCTCTAAGACTCCAAACACTTCTATAACATAAGATTATTTCTAGTTAACCACACAAACATCATTCAATGATACCAACAACAAAGGTTGCATTTTACTTAAGGGAATCACACTCATTCAAAGACACACATAGTCATAAACTAGCAAACATCCAACAACCAAGTTTAAGCTAGGGCAAAATCAGGTTCACAACAATGATTAACATTTCTCACCAATCATATGGATAATGAATTTAATGAAACATTCTCATGAGATAAAATTTATTCACAACATGATGACAAGCATACTAAATAAACACATAGAAACAAGGGAATCACAACTCAAAGTCACAAGATGCGGGTTTTTGTAATTCACTCATGATTTTAACACCTCAACATCACAAGGACTATGCAAATGACCCTTTTCACACCCCTAATTTTCTATTTAGCTCTTCAAATAATGAAATGTATTAAATACACCTAGCTTCTCACATAAATCCTATTGATGGTGGTTTTAGTACATAACAACGTAGATGAAATATAGGGTATCTCACCTCTCTTGAAAAGGAATCTTATCTTGGAAAAGACTTTCCCAAGTTTTATACAACTAGGTCCTAGCTTGTAGGATAAGTTAGTGGATATGTGTTTTAGCTGTTCCAACAAGGGGACTTACATATATTGATAGGGTTTATAAGATATGACAGCAATGTGCATGCAGAAGCACTATAGGCTATAGACTATAAAGTTTGAATTACCAATAAATGATCAATGTGGATGCTGCGTTGAAACCTAGTTCTAACATATATTTGTAAAGAAAATACAAAAGGTATAAAGGTAAAGTGAAGTATTGAAACCTAAGGGGCAATTACAATCTAGATAAAATGCTACAAATAAACAAACACCTTTAGTTCAAACCATTCCATTTTTAACCAAGTCACCACAACACAATACTATAGAAAACAATGATATCTTCAAGGGAAACTTAGGATTTTCAAATTGCATTCATTCACCAAACACCCAACTAATGACACAATTTAATTATTGAAATGCAATTGAACTAGGATCTTAAAATGGAGTTTAGTCTAACTATGCATAGCAACTTGCAATAAACGAGTACCAATAGTATGAACCAAAGCATTCATCAAAATAGCTTAGCATTTACCCATCATTGCAAAAGAACATTTAACTAACTTGAAATTGATATGAACCATGAAATCCACAAGAGATAACACAAGAATGCAAATTCCCATCAACCTACAAAACTTGCTTTGTATTAATCATATTACCAAGTTTTTCATGGATGATGGAGATTAACTCACCACCAATGGTCTAGATTTATATTGCATTGAATGGGGTACAATAGTTTGTTACATTTTTGGATTTAATTTTGTCTTGTATGAAAAAGACAAAATACACCTTGCAAATACATTGAGTGTGGACAAAATGAGTACCCATTCGGATGTACATGAAAAAGAGCAAATTTTCAAGACAAAATAAAGTCAAAATAAAGTCACTACTTATTGTTATCAATGTTGACTTTATTCTTCTCAGCTCTCCTATTGTTTTAGGCTATGAAGGCTTTCAAATCTAGGTTGATGTCAGCTAGTTGGGGATCTTTGACATAATCAATTCTGAATTTGACCCGGTCAACCTTTCATGAAAATTTATAATATACTGTATCTCTAGACCTCTTATTCCTTTTGAATTCCTTGAATGCTACCCTAAGGTTACTTACCCCATCTAGTTTTCCAATCATATTGAGGGATGACTCACCATGAATAATATGTTTCAATTTATCATTGCATTCTTGGGTGTCCACATGAGCAATATCATCTAGGTCCATATTTCTACAAGCCTGAAGCACATCATTCCACCCATATATGACATCCAAAACTTGAACCTTGGCTGGCTCAGAAGAGTTTCTAGCTTTATCAAACACTTCTCCCCTTAGACTTATTAATTCCAACAATTATTCTAGCATATGCAATCTATTTTGTGTCAAAATATTCTCTGCCAATAGGGTCTCATTTGGGAGATTACACATCGCAAAAACTCTAGGATGTATATGAGAGTAATAGTCATCTTAATCTATGCAATCACTGGCAACTTCTTCCCATTCTAACTTCAAAATATAGCAATCCTTATGCAATTATATAGCCTCATCTATTACTTCACAACCTTTTGTATATACATTATGAAACCATTCTTCTATGGTAGCTGCAGTGGTTTTAATGTTGTCAAAATTTTCTAGCTCTTCTTTAGAGAGAAGAGAAGGTGATGTTTCTAGTTCCCCATCTGAGGACATAGGTTTTATTAAGAATTTTATGCAAGTCCTCAAGTCTTCATTTTTCTACCTAAGTTGCTGTGTAGTCAACTCATCTTTATTTAGGATGTTTAGAATATTAGAAATAGACCCCTTGAATTCATCAATTTCTTGGTTTTTGGAAGTTGGCCCCAAGTTAAGTGTTGTGACTGTATAATCTTATGGCCTAACATCTTCCCTATTTGTCTGTTCTAGTGAGATTGCTACCTCTGCAATTTGTGATCTTGCAGCATCCATGTATATCCAAGATTAGATTTTGGCCTTCTTTTGTTTCTTTGGCTTCTCGAATCTAGCCAGGAAACTATCCAAATCTAGAGACCTAACATGTACTCTTGGAGATTGGCTACTTAATCTCTGCTACAACCATTCTAGAGTTGTAGAAGATTGTTCTTGAGGGTCAATGTGGTTGTCCTCTTTATTCAAAGAATCATCTAAATGAATATTTTCTATCTTTGGACCTTTTTCTGCTCCTTTATCCTCTTATGTACCTTGCACTTCTAACTCAGTGTTCTTTATGGGTGATTTTCATTGTTCTATATGCGGTAAATTTTCAATCATTGCCTATTTCTCCATTTCTAACATTGAATCACTAGCTACCTCCTCTAATGGGTTGTCCTCTATATTCACAATTTCTAATATCTCAGGATTTGTAGGAGGTTCATGTGTTATATCTTCAATGACCACCACCCCCTAGAATCCAACTCATCACATACCTTTTCAATACCTAGTAATAACGGGACTAGAAAGGGTGTTGGCATAGGCACCTGTGTTGAGTCATTAAAGGGTCTAAACAAAGAATTATTTATGATAACAAGGGAATTGGTAGTAAAGGGGGCAAATATATCTTGGAGAAGTTGGTAAATGAGGAAAAACCTATGAAAGGAAGAGAGGGAGATCATAGTATAGAAGAAATGGCAAGTGGGGTTGAAAGGTTCAAGGATGGAAAGATTAAAGGAGGTGGTGAGAGGATGGTTGTGATGGGAGGTAGAGATGAGGATGAAAAAGAAAAGGGATAAAGAAGAGAAAGAGAAAATAGGGAGACCCATGGATGGAATGGCAAGGAAAGAAGATGGAGCAATGGATGAGATGGAGATGGAGGAAATGGATGGCAAAGAGGAAATAGAAGTGATAGTAGAAGCTGAGGTAGGTGGAAGAAGGGAAGTGCATACACTTGCAATTGATGTATAAGAAGACACAGCTACAGAAATACTAGAGGAAACAGGCAATGAAGTGCCAATAGTAGCAAGAGATGTAGTAGTGTCAGTACTTTAATGTGGGGTTGTAGAGGTAATAGGAGGTGTAGTCACCGTGGGTTGCTTCTTGGTCCTTTTAGGCTTAGATGACTGACCTATCCCACTTGGTAAATCTCTCTTCTTGGAGCCCCTTGTTCTTGCCACTGGAGGATTGTCATTCTTCCACTATTTTGGAGGGCATTTTTTTGCTTTTCCCTTATCAGTAAGAGGGATATCTTCCTCACTATCTCCTCCTGGTGCATTCCCCTCAGCAAATCATTGTTCTGCATCATCTTCTATTTCTATGGGTTCATCCTCCTCATCCTCACTTTATTTATCTTTCTACTTTGTATATGTAAGATTCACCCTTGCTTGTATCAAAGATGCAATTTGTGTTCTCACCCAGTTTCTGCTGAACTTAAAAGGAATTTGTCATTACTTCAACTAGTGAACTTTCCTCAAAATTTGTGCAATTAGGAAAAAGAATAGACTAATTAAACAATGCCTCCCAAGGTCCTCTCTGTACTATGTTGTTATCCTCTACAACCTGATTTGGTACCTCTATGATGTTAAATCTCTTTATGAAATCTAAGGACAACCTTGAGTATTTCCTCCTCAGAACCTCACGTAGTCATCCAAACAATTGGCACATAAGTCTTCAAGGTACTCCCTATGAAACATCTTCTTACTGACATGTCTCTCCATGGATCAAAAGGGATCAAAGTGTGTTATCTTTTGATAGTAGTGTAAGTTTAGTAGTTGGAGCTCTATATCTGAGTGCTCAACTGCTCCAAGAGAAACAAAAGAGAAAGTTCCTCTACCCATTAGTATTGGGAATTTGATGGATACTCTATCCCAGTGTTTTAACTTCTCAACAAAAGTGAGTAGTTGCCTTGTCAACTCTAGGAGTACAACCTTGTCTATTGGGTACCTAGGTAGCTTGTAAGCTTTTCTAATGAAACCTTAGACTTTGAGATATGTGAATTTCTAAAATTGGATGTACCATCTCCCATACAGTTGCACAACATTGGCTGCCTCAGGAGATAGTCTCCTAGCCATGTCACCTTGTAATATCTAGGTAATGTGCATAGTGAATTCACCATTAACCATCTTGTAGTGTTGTTGTCTTGAAGGATTGCACCATGTTAAGCACTAAGCTCAACAATCCCATGAAACATTGGATCACTCTTAGACTGTGTGTTGTCTATGATGATAACGAACCTTCAAAAGAGCTGTCTCCCATTTAAAACCCCTTAGTTCTAATGTACTATCGAAGAAAAAAGATAGAAGGATGATTAAGTAAACTAAAACTTATCCTAATATGGTGATGCACCAATAATTGAAACCTAACTTGCACTAATTCACAACCTTTCTCAATGGATTTGTTCTTACAACTCAAACTGAACAATCTTATCACATAAATATTTCATAGATAGGCATGAAATCACTTTCACAATATGTAATGTATGGTAAAATTTGTACTTTGTGTACTTGCATTCAAAGAATGAGATAGAAAACTTAATGGTTTTGATATAGAAACAAAATAAATATTTATCAAATCATTTCAAAAGAGACAAGACACTTGAATCCAAGAAGAACACCTAATTTTTTTGAAAAATGAAGGAATATGTCTATAATAACTGTAAACTATAAAATATGCTGAAAAATGAAGCTGCTACTATAGTAAAACCTATAAATATGTCTGAGTTACAATATTGGAATCTCTCTCTGCAATGTGCAAAAGAAAGAAAAAGCATGAATAGAGAAAAAAACATATCTTTTTCCCTGTAATACAAAAATCTCTCCCCAAAAGGCAACAAGAAGTGATCTCATGTCTAAGTGGACTCCAATTGATGAATGAGTAGGTTGGAAAAGTCAACTCTTAGTTGTTTGGTGAGCAAGATGAAAATGTCTGAAATAGAGGGCTCACAACTACTCCAAACTGAGTTATTCTAGCTCAGAACTCCTCCTCCAAAGGTGTTTGACCAAACCAACTTCCAAAATTAGCCCAGTTTGACTCCAAGTCAAAAGTAGAAGTGAAGTGACCTCCTACATGAGTCTCTAACCTCAGTTCAAATCTATCACTCTACTTTGCATGATTTGAGGGAAAAAATACTTTATTTGAACAAGTATTAAGGATAATCTATTTCAATTTTACCTTACTAAGTGTTTAATAATTATCTTCTTGATTTTGTGGAACAAATAGTGAGGTAATTTATAATCATTACCTTTAATATTTACTTAAGTACAATATGTTTTTTCCCTCTACTTATGCAAAACAAAAAGAGGAGTTGCATTATTTCTACACTTCATATCTATCGTATACAATGATTCCCTCTTCACTCTTCACTTGTAAAAAGTACTCTCACAACTTCCCTAATGATGTAAATCCTCTAAGTCAAATCAAAAAGACCCTCAAAGGTTAATATCCCACCTTGGTTACAATATTCATCATATTACAAAGGTAAAAAAAAGCATTACCTCCTCATACCTCCCATGGGCTACATCATGCTCTTACTAGGTTTTCACACTTTAAAAGATGTGACCATGGTAGGAATTACCTTTAATGATTTTTGAATGATTTTCTTTAAAAAAAGTGAAAAAAGACTTGAGAGCACTCTGGCTAGGGCACAAAGTGAACAAAAGAAACCCTAAAACTTCATTTTTGTTCATTCTTTCACCTTTCTTTGCCTCTCCTCTATTCTGGGCTGCCAAGAAGATTATTTTTAGCCCTTTTTTTAGCTTCCTTGAAGGGCTTCCTGTACCATTCTAGTCTTCACTACTTCGTACAAGTAAGTTTCTCCTTCCTACTACTAATTCTTGTTGACACTGATTGTTAGTCATAACAACATGTAAAAAAATTTGCACAACAAACCTTTATTATCTTGTAAAGTACGATCAACTTAGGATAAGTTGATGACTCCAAGTCTCCGTTGATCAGATCATGATCGTCTGACGTTACTCAGAGGTTGATGTGACATGTTGTTTTCCATTTCAAGGGGCCTTACGTTTGTCTTGATGATCAGTATTGTTTTGTTTCCTATAAATTTACTTTGCAAAGAGGTTATTTTTACTCTATTTCCAAAGATAGCTGATGTATTTGCAAGTTTGATCATTTCTTCTTATTATTGATCATCATGAACCTCTTCTTTCTTCTACATAGTGTATTTACTCAAATGATGTATCTGTAAATGGATATTTGCATGTATCTCATGGATTTATGTATGAATCTGCATGATATTTGTCAATTTAACATGCTTTTATTCTAAATATGCTTTGTATTTTCAATTATCTACGGGATGTCAGTATATTCCATGTTATTTGCTTCTGATTCTCTATTATTTGCAATTATGATGGTGAATTGTTATGAAATTGAAAGAAATTTAAAAGAATGCTTGTAAGTTTAGTGAATCTTTAGCCATTGAACCACATACATACAAGATACATTCATGAGGAGAATAAATCAAACCATATTGTCACCAGGATGTTCCACAGCTAGATATGGATGATGCTAACTTCAAAGGATAAGGAATGAAAACAACACATGCAGACTGACAAGCACTCCAAGGGACGCAGATGATCAATGCATGTATCAAGATTTCAAACAGAGATTACTCAAGATTTATGATGATTTGTAATCAATTTGTCTTCTCTTTCATTCAACATGCATAACATGTACATTTACAACAACTTTCAAATGAGTCCTAATATTTCAGCAATCAAATTTCAATTAAGTTTCTAAATAATCAAAATATGGCACCACTGCACCTTTTATAGATTAAGGTGAGGGAGTGGTTACAAATGACCTATAGTAAGGATTTGTCAATTAAGATCAATGGTAGATTATCACTCTTTGACTTAGTCAACCTTCCTTCATGGCACAGGTTGCCAACTGGCAACCATTTGGATGACTCATTATCTTATGAGTACCTAATGGATATACCTTCCTTGTGGTGCATCTCCATTCATTCTTTGGGTTCTTCATCTTTATCTTCTTCTTCTTCATCATGATCATCATCTTCATCACTTTCTATATCACTATCACCCTGATGAACATCATCATGTATATGGACCTTCATTGTCGTCCTGATATTCTCATAGGCCTGTACAATTTTATCTACCTCCCCACCATCTTGGGTTTTGGCTTTCATAATGGTATGCTTGTGAGACTGGAATTTATCTTTAATTGCATCCAGCTTAGCCTCTTTGATGTTCAGTGTCTCATTGTAAGTCTCCACCTTGACCTTGATCCTCATGATCTTAATCATCACCTCTTCTATTAGGTGGGTGAGGGGCTCATCAACCATCGGCTGGAAATTATGATGTAGAGCTTTGATAGCAAAGTATGCGTCTTGATTTTCTATCTTTCCCTCTACTTTTCCTTCTAATGCTTCAAGGATCTCTGCCTCATCTGCCATCATGTTGTATAGCTTTATACTGATATCCCTGAGCTTGCCACTACATTTCTTTAGGATATCACATTCGAACCTGATATCCTCATACCATACATCTATCAACAAGGCAGTGTTTGTTGATAACTGAGAGGGGGGGTGAATCAGTTATCTTAATTACTTCAACTTTCTAATTCCCTTAATAATTAATGGAGCATCAAATCATTCAAGAAAACATAATTATGAAATAGAAATAACATCAATACACATGACACAATGATTTTGACATGGAAAACCCTGTTAAGGGAAAAACCACAGGGTGGTTAACCCAAGATTTTATTCTTTGTTAAAAGAATAAGATAGTACAAAATGGCACTTGCCAATTAGGGCTCACTGCCCGAGCACACTACTCACAAGAGGCTCACTGCCTACAAAAGACTCACTATCTACAAAGTATAAGGTAATAAGATACTTGAACTGAAAAAGCATCCACACATGCTGAGGTTCAGTTCCGGTTAGGCTCAATACACTGATCTGCTGCACTTCATTCTTCCTCTTCTAGGCACTGTTGTCCAGTCACATACTGGACTTGAATTACTACTTCCAAATAGTTCTCTCCTTTTCTTCACACTTTATAATACACCACGCACACCTTCACATCCAAATCCATCTGGTATATATATCTGCACCAATGATTTCAACACCTTTCTAGTCAGCATCCAGAATAGTCAATATTTTCCCAAACTCTAATCTGTCAGCTAAATCCTTACTTATCAAGTGATGTGTATCAAAGAGATGCTTATAGAAGTCATCAATCATGTCAGACAATCATGAATGATGCCTTAAGAAACTTGATCACCATTAATAACTGATCTAGATTAAGGTCTAATGCTCTGCCGATCAGTTCTCCCTCAATCTACTCTGCCAAACAGGAACTCAATACTCAGATGCTCATATCTCTTCACTCTTTCATCACTGGAGGCTCAATCCCTAGAATCTATCAATCAAGGTACTTCTCTTGACTTCCCCAAGTCTGTACTTTACTAAGATACATCCTCTGAGAGATCCAGACCTAATTGTCGGACCTTGCCATATGCTCTGTTCTTGCTTACCAGACCACAACACTCTTCCATCTGACTTCTGGTATAGGCACACCATGTCCTACGGATGGGTGGGATGAACTTTGTTTCCATCAATGACAACAACCATGAGGCTACACTGTGTCTCTTGCCAACAATCTCCCCCTTTAGCATTGATGGCAACACTTAGTGAATAATGACTAAGTGTCACACTACACTCCCCCTTGGCTGATGCTCCATTCTAATTGTACACTTTACCAGAGCTCCCCCTTAGCTGGATTCCACATTTTTCACTGCTCCTCACTCTCCCTTTGACATCAATGGCAAAGGGTAGGGTCCACACACCAAATTTTTTAAAAAAACAATCTATACATATCCGCATAGGTATATATGCAAGTTGTACTTACATATACTTAAGTATGTCTGCAAAAGTATTCTTCAACTGTACAACTTCTATCACCCAACTCTGCTTCATCCTATCCAAAATTGAGATGTGACCACTCAACAAGAATGCAAAAGCTTCTGCTTTCTTAAGATCTATCGGATCATTGGTCCGGGATGTGGTCTGAGCATCAGTTAGGGCCTCATGCATGGCCTCTAACTTAGGGATAATGATCCCTCTAAGTTCACTTAACCTATTTATTCTATTTTTCTTCTCCTTCTCAAGCTTCTTTATTTTATCTATGACTGCAATAGTCTAACACTCTTGATTTACTATGGAGGAGGAGAGAGGATCAAAACTTTGAGATAAACTTAATAGTTTATCCTCTTGCTCTTTTACTTTCTTCTTAATATCCTTGGTCACTTTAGGCCAGGATAAACAAAATTATAGATGTCTCTGCCATCTTTAAGAGCATTTTCTAAGCTCTTTATTCCAATATCCATGACTCTCCTATCATTTTTTATTAGACCTTGTACTTCAGAGAGTTTCTTTTCCAAAAACTCCTTCTGGATCTTTTCTTCTACTGACTTTTCTAAGGAATCAAAATGTGAATGAACAGAATTTACAAGAGACTTTAAATTACTGGATGTGGAGGTCGAAGGATCCTTTTGGAAGGATGGTATGATCTTCTCCAATACACCGGATGTAGTTTCTATGAGCTTGCAGTCTTCCATGTGAGACTTCAAAAGTTTTTCTTTTGCCTTTGCTTGAGTAAAGGATGCTAGCTTCATGGTTTGAACTGGGGAGAGGGAGTCAAAATTGAACGGTCCTTGAAGAAGTTTTGGTTCATCAAATTCCATCATCTCTTTGGTTAAGAAATCTTTGACAGCTTGTGTTGTGTCTCTTGCCAGTGACAGGGTTTTCTCCCCTTCTATAACCTTAGCACTGTCATCTGAGGTTTTCTCTATTTAACCTTTTTCTTTTTCTTGTACTTCTTCTCCTTGACTGGTTTTCTCCTTTATTCTTTCTTCTCCTTTAGATCCAGACTCTGTAGAGGAAACCGGAGGAGAGATGTTTTCTTGTTCATGAACTTCCTCTTCCGAAGTAGAGGAATCTAAGTCCTCAGTTTTCTCTTCACTTGTCTCCTTTTCCTCTTCTCCATTTTTTACAGTAGATTCTTCTTCTTCATCCTCGGCAGGGGGTTCATTACCTAGGTCCTCTCTAACAGGAATACTGAATCTTTTAAAAGCATTCTGGAGGATATTTTATGTTTCTTTTGCCACTTTGTCAGTTTCTCCAAGCATGAGCTGATTCATTCTAGCCTTACTCTGGAACTCATCCTTGCAATCTTTGAAGATCATATCCATTTGTTTCAGAGTAATTGAAGGATAGAGCTAAATGGCTATCTGTTCTCTAATTTCTAAGTCCTTTACCTTGGTGTTTTCCTTTCTTATTTCTAGTTCTTTCTCTAAACTTTTGGGAATTAGAGAGATGATTTCAATAAATGCTTTATTGTATATGTTCAAATACTTAACTGTGGCTTCCTCCAAAGTCTTTTTATCTGTGTCATTATACTCATCATAGAATTATGTTATTGGTTATAGATTCCCATCCATAGTGACTGCTTTGACTACATCATCAATGGATAGAGTAGGCTTCTCAACAAACTGTTATGTCCCTTCTTCAATAGAGGGTTCACCGGATGTTTTCTTTTTCTTCTTCATTTTCTTTACTTCCTCATCTGATTATGTCTCTTCATCATCCTTTTGGCTTGTATAAGACCTTGTTTCCTTTTTCTTGGTTCTCTTTTCTCCTTTTCCAGATGTCTGAGCTTCCGGTTTTGAGGCTTTTTAACTCTTGGAAGTTGCAGGTGTAGAGCTTTTGGATGATCTGGTCCGGGAGGGGGCTTGTACTAGGGCACCTTCTTTTTCTATCTCTTGCCTTTCTTTTTCTACCCTTTCCATCTTCTCTTTGTTGGCATCAAGTGCCTCCTTTGATATCCCATGCCTCTATGGTGAATTCTTCTACTTCCCTCCTCACTTTCCTTTTTATTTCTAGTTGTCTTAGTTCCACATGGATCTTCACACTCAACTCTTCAAAAGTTCCAAACCTTTCTACCTTAGGATCCTTGGGTTGACTAAGCATGTGTTGAACATGTAGCTCTACAATTTTCTCATCTACTTCATATCCCATTGGCATGATCCAGACTGTCCTTGGTTCTGTTGCCTCCATTAGGCATTGATCAGTTTCTACCATAAAGCATATTGTATCCTTATACTTTTCAACTAGAGATTGAGGAATTCTCTCTCTTGCTTGCATCATACTCTGAAAGTTCTTAAAATAGCCCTAGAGTGCTGTATTCTATGCCTTGGCATCACCAAGCCCATGTATATAATCTCTGATTCTAATGGCTACTGGTCTATCATTCTGCCATACCCAACCACTGGATCCGGGAAGCTCATTCATGAAGTAAAAGAACAAACATAATATCAGCCCACCATACTTGAATGAATTCTTCTTATCCTTTTTGATCTTTTGTAGGTTCTCCAACAGTTGGTTTAGAAGAAGTTCACAAAGATCATAGTCAGCATTTTCTTTTAGCATCTGATAAGCTGTGTAAATTACAGTTCCAGGTACTGAATTTTCCCTGCTGGAGTGATATATCTTATAACCAATTATCATGGATGCAAATTTGATATCTGGATTAGTGATATCTTCAATAGTCATGGCTCTCTTGTCAAATTTTGATCTGGTTGCCTCACTCACTATCTGATTCTTGACATATTTGAGAGCAGGTATCCCACCGGATGAGTGCAATCCAGTAACTACCCTAATGGCATCCTTGGTTATCTTGAATGGCCTCATCAACCATATAATGTTATCATGCATTCTACTTAGAATATACCAGACCCATTCATCTTCTACAAAATAGGGGAAATGAATGCACTGTGCAAAATGTTTATCTCGGATAGCCTTATACTAAGGTTTGAGTTTAAAAGAGTCATCTATTAATTGATTGTGATAGATATCTATCAGCTTGGATTCTCCAAATTCTTCAATGTTTGCATGAATGTATGCCCTAACGTCTTCAACATGTAAAACCCCATGCAGAATGCTAGAAAATGCACCTAAGGGATCCGCTTCCAGAGATTTGTAGGGATGTTTCTTAAATTTTGGGTGCGGCCTATTAGAAATCTTCACAAGATTCAGAGTAGCCATCTTAAAGATTTAGAGAGAGTTTGATTAAGAGCAGAAAATACCTTTTTACACTTCTAGGTTTCACGGAATGAGCTAGATCAGATTGCTGGAAGAGTTGACTTCTGTGGTTGATCTTTGAGAGACTTGAGATAATTTGTTTACAGAGCTCTTTTTCTTCTTCTTCTCGAATGCAAATGTACAAATGATGCACAAAAGAACCCTTTTAATTATGTACAAACCCTAATTTCATTTGCAATAAATGCATACCTTAAGTTATTTTGGTTGCTCTGTTCTCTTTGTCCTAAGAGATTTTTATGGATCACTAAGATGACCTTTAAAGTTAATCTTGGTGGATATTAACAATCTATCTACCTTTCAAAATCATTCCATTTATCTGCAGATCAAGATACCTCGAATTCGAATCATACCGGATCTAACTGTGAAAGTCCTATTCTTGCTGGATGACTATTGTGTTGCAAGTATGAGGTTAACCAGTGTTGTCATTGATGTCAACATACTCATATTGCATTGGTAAGAAGGTTTGGATGAGTTGTGTGTTGAGGATATTAAGAAAAGTAGTCTCAATTAGGAACAATGAAGAACAGTGATAAGAAGAAGGCAAATGTATTCAATAGGTTGAGAATCAGAGGATGTGGATTAAAGGGTTTGTAGATATGAGTCTTGAGATGATCCAGTTAATATTTTAGAGGTCCGCATGAAGATATGAAAAAGTTGTGATCAGTCAAGTAGAACCGGTTCTGGGAGATGCTCCAGAGTGATAGAGTGTTACAAAAAGGTCCGGTGAGATCTGGAAGTGCATTGTCCCATTCTGCAAATTGGACAGAGTGTTTGGGAGGTCCTTGTAATGTGTCATCTCGATTGGTATGTGGATTGGAGGTCTGGAAGCACCTCTGGCAGTATGACAGTGGTGATAGACTATGTTCTTGAAGTTTTAGATGAGGAAGAGAAGAGATTCCAGTGAGTAGAGGAAGTGCAGATGTACCTGGTCATTCAGGCAGGCTTGTGAAGGTTCTTGGATCATGTTGAGGTTATGTTGTTAGTCCACATTGATGGTAGAGCCCAAAATTGAAGATATTCTTTTGGATGAAGTTCTTGCTTAGACTAGCCGACCAGATGAGTTGTTCATCTTGCGAATGTTCTTGTGATGGTCGACTGGATGTATTAATCATCTTGCGGATGTCCCTATGGTTGATTGCCGACTTAGATGATTGTTCCTAAGTCGATGTCTTGTATAAATAAAGGTTTGTGAGTTCATTTCAAAGTGTGGTGAGGAGCTGATGAGAGTGGTATAGCGAAAGAGTGAAGGGCAAAGCAAAAGTATCTCAGGCTTAAATGGAATTGATCCAGACATGGTAAAGATGTCAATCTCTAGTTCAAGTTTTTGATTCTTATCACTTTGTAGACAGTGTGTCTCTTGTAGGCAGTGTGCCTCTTTGTGAGCAGTGTGCTCGGGTAGTGAGCCCTAATTGGCATGTGCCATTCATTTTTCTTATTCTTCTAATAGAGAATAATCCTTGGGTTAATCTCCCCGTGGTTTTTCCCTTAACCGGGTTTTCCACGTCAAAATCTTGGTGTCTAATGTGTTGATGTTTATCTGCTCTTGTGTTTATGCATTATGCTTTCATGGATGGTTAATTGATATGCTATTAACTAACAAAGAAGAATCAAGTGTTTGTAGTACAAGCAAGTTTTTGTACAACTGATTCACCCCCCCTCTCAGTTGTGTGCCCTAGATCTAACAATTGGTATTAGAGCCAAGTTCCTCTAAAAGGAGCTTAACCGCTTGAGGAGATCCAGGATGTCATCATACAAGAAGGATAGTCTGAAGTTTGATGGAACCAACTTCACTCTCCGGAAAGGTCGCATGAAATGTCACTTGGAGTGTATGGGAAAAGCATACTTGGCCATGGTCTCAAAACCATATGTACCTCCACAGGGTGGTCCGACAACTTTGAATGAAATCACAGATGCTAAAAATAATTTGCGGACCAAGGAAGCTCTTCTAAGCGCATTGAATGACTCAGATCTCTCAAATGTTATTGACCTAGCAACTGCATATGAGATCTGGACTAAACTGGAACTTCTGTATGAAGGAGATGAGTTTGTCAAGAGTGCAAGGTTGCAAAGTCTGAAAGGGAAATTTGAAAGATTGAAGATGAGAGATGATGAAAATATCACTACCTTTATGCCAAGAGTGAATGAGCTAGTGTGTGGAATTAGGAATGCTGGTGGAGTTCTAGATGAAAATGAAATTATTTGCAAAATTCTCAGATCCCTTCCTGCTGCCTACAAAATCAAGGTTGCTGCCATTGATGAATTCAGAGCCCATACAACTGTCACAAGAGAGCAACTAGCTGGCAAACTGGCTGCATTTGAAATGACTGAGTTTGGAGATGATCCCTCCAAGACTGAATCTGCATTCAAAGCTAGTGTCTATGTGAAAGGCAAACAAAGATTTGATCCAGGAGAGAACTCTTCAAGGAAGCTATCATGGTATGAACAAGCAAAGAAAGATATGGAAGAGGAAGAAGCAGAAATAGCTCAACTTGAAGCCCTCATTACAAAAAGACTGCCAGGAGGATCCAGTAAGTATGAAGGAAAACTACCCTTTAAGTGCTTCAATTGCAATAAGATTGGTCATTTTGCTTCAAGATGTCCAGAAAGATCTGCAACATCTAATACCAACAGACAAAGGTTTCAAAAGAACTGCTATTATGTTCATGAAGAAGATGACAATGAAGGAGTAACAGATGATGAATCAGAAATAGCAAGCAAATCTGGAAATGAATGGGTGTTTATTGCCATCAAGGAAGAAGATTCAATATCCTCTGAATCTGTCAATCATAAGGTTGTAGAAAGAGCCTTGGCTGCCCAAATTGAAGAAAAGGATGATTGGGTTATTGATAGTGGATGCTCTCACCATATGACTGGTGACAAGAACAAGTTCTTAGATTTGGAAAAGTATGAAGGAGGAATGGTAAAGTTTGGTGACAATTCTACTGGCAGAATCAGAGTTAGGGGAACTATTTCTTTTGATGGAAAGAGCAAAATTGGTAATGTACTATATGTTGAAGGATTGAAGCACAATCTTCTTAGTGTTGGTCAGTTAATGGATAAAGGCTATGATCTCCGGTTCAAGAATGGAAGATGTAGAATCTTTACAAGCTCTGAAACTGAGATTGCATTCGGTACTCAAAACTAAAGGTAATATCTTCCATCTGGTTGGTTTAAATAAAAGTTGTTTGTTTGTTCAAGTTGATCAGAGTTGGCTATGGCTTAGAAGGATGTGTCATGTAAATTTTGATAACATCATCAAGATAAGCAACAGTCAAGCTGTAAGAAATCTTCCAAAATTGGTGAAACCTACAAATAGTTTGTGCAAAGAATGTCAGCTAGGTAAACAGAGCAGAGTCTCTTTCAAAAGCAAGGATTAGTCCACTACCGGATTGTTGGAATTAGTACATACTGATCTCTATGGTCCGACAAGAATCAAGAGTATACAAGGTGATAGATATTTCATGTTACTAATTGATGATCATTCCTGGATGATGTGGGTTACCTTTCTAAGAGAGAAATCAGAAGCCCTTGAGAAGTTCAAAATCTTCAAAGCTATGGTAGAGAATCAAACTGGATTGAAACTAAAGTGTCTAAGGTCTGATAGAGGTCGTGAATTCACATCCGGTGAATTCATAGACTTTTGTGAGAAGCATGGCATAAAGAGACAGTTGTCTGGTCCTAGGACTCCACAGCAGAATGGAGTAGTTGAGAGAAAGAACCAGACCATCCAGGAAGCTTCTAGGACAATGATGATGGAAGCAAATGTTCCTCAGATGTTTTGGAAAGAAGCTATCAGCACTGCAGTCTACACTCTTAACCAAGTTCAAATCAGAAACAATACCGGTAAGACTCCTTATGAACATTGGTTTGGTATAACTCCTACTATGAGATATTTCAAAGTATTTGGTAGCAAGTGTTACATCAAAAGAGATGAAGATCTAGAAAAGTTTGATGCTAGAAATGATGAAGGAATTTTCTTGGGTTACTCCACTCAAAGCAAAGCATACCGGTGTTATAATAAGAGACTGAAAAAGATGATAGAAAGTATAAATGTGAAGGTTGATGAAGGAATTGAGAAGCCCTCAAGGTTTTATGAATATGATGAAGATGATCAGGATGGTGCTCTGATTCAAGGAACTCAATCCCTTCCTGAAAGTCAGATTCAGACTGATCTGGTAAATCAGGAAGAAGAGGTTTGTCTGAATGAACCTGATCAAGAAACAGCAGTGCAAGAGACTCCCAAACTTCCAAGGTATGTAACTTTAAATCACTCTGAAGATCAAATCATAGGTGACAAAAGCAAAGGGGTACAAACAAGGAGGAAAATTGCTCAAAATTTAGATGAATGTTGTTTGATTTCAAAGATTGAACCTAAGACAATAAATGAAGCATGCAATGATGAAAATTGGACAAAATCAATGGAAGAAGAGTTGATGCAAATTGAGAAAAATCACAGTTGGGATCTTGTTCCCAGACCTAGAAACAAGAATGTGATTGGAACCAAATGGGTCTTCCAGAACAAACTAAATGAGGTTGGTGAAGTTATCAGAAACAAAGCCAGATTGGTCTGCAAAGGCTACTATCAAATAGAAGGAATTGATTTTGAAGAAACCTTTGCTTTGGTAGCAAGAATTGAAGCAGTCAGATTATTTCTTGCATATGCTGCCTTCAAAGACTTCAAGGTATATCAGATGGATGTCAAGTCTACCTTCCTAAATGGTGATTTGGAAGAAGAAGTATACATTGAACAACCGGATGGATTTCAATTGTCTGATAATGATGATATGATCTGCAAGTTGAAGAAAGCATTGTATGGATTGATGCAAGCCCTAAGAGCATGGTATGAAAGGTTGGATAAGCATCTTGTGTAGATTGGATTCAACAAAGGTACTGCTGACAGTAACTTATATTTCAAAATTGATCATGAAAACATTTTGATTGTTGAAGTGTTTGTGGATGATATCATTTTTAGAGGAAGAGATAGTATGTGCAAAACTTTTGCAAATTAGATGAAAAGTGAGTTTGAAATGTCTATGCTTGGTGAAATGAATTTTTTCTTGGGTCTGCAAATTACTCAAACAAAGAAAGGGATCTTCATTTCTCAGACCAAATATGTGAAAGAATTGTTGAAGAAATTCGGTATGGAAGATTCAAAGCCAATGAACACTCTTATGGCAACTGGATGTAAGTTGAGCAAAGATGATGACTTTCTGAAGGTAGATCATACAAAGTATAGATCAATGATTGGTGGATTGTTGTATCTCACTCAGACTAGACCAAATATAATGCAGGCTGTTGGTCTTGTGGCAAGATTTCAGGCTCATCCTAGAGAATCTCATGTTATGGCTATCAAAAGAATTTGTAGGTACTTGAAAGGAACAGTTGAGTATGGTCTATGGTATCCTAGAGATCCAGATTTCTCTCTTCATGCATATACAGATGCAGATTGGGTAGGAGATGTGGATGACCGGAAGAGCACCAGTAGTGGAGCATTCTTTTTGGGAAAGAGATTGGTTTCTTGGCTAAGCAAGAAACAAGATGCAATATCTCTGTCTACAACTGAAGTAGAATACATTACAGCAACAGGTAGTTGCACTCAAATCTTATGGATGAAGCAGATGCTAAGAGACATTAAAATTGAATATGAGGAGCCTATCACAATTTTCTGTGATAATTCAAGTGCATTTAATATTTCTAAGAATCTGGTATTGCATTCTAAGACCAAGCACATATCTATCAAGTTTCACTTTCAGAGAGAACAAGTGAACAAGGATGAAGTCAGATTGGAGTATGTACCCTCCAAGGATTAGATTACAGATATTTTTACTAAACCTCTCCCCAAGGACTCTTTTGAGTATCTTCGGGAGAAGTTAGGGGTCATGGCCCCTCCGGTGATGAAATAGGATGCACTGATGTGCATCAGTCCGGTGGATATCACAGTCACATCTTGTGATCCGGATTGATGATGGGGAGCTGCTACTAAGGGGGAGCAGCTGGTATGATTCTGATATGTTACAAGTGCAAGTATGAGCCCTTTGCCATTGATGTTAAAAGGGGAGAGAAGACATGTGAAAAACAAGTGGTTGATGATCAAAGGGGGAGCAGTAAAGGAAGAGAAGACATGTGAAGAGTTGTTGCTGATAGGGGGAGCTGTGACAGAAAAGAGAAGTTCTTGTCTTGATGGTTTTTCACATCATATGTTGCCATCAATGACAAAGGGGGAGATTGTTGCAAGTATGAGGTTAACCAGTGTTGTCATTGATGTCAACATACTCATATTGCATTGGTAAGAAGGTTTGGATGAGTTGTGTGTTGAGGATATTGAGAAAAGTAGTCTCAATCAAGAACAGTGAAGAACAGTGATAAGAAGGCAATTGTACTCAATAGGTTGAGAATCAGAGGATGTGGATTAAAGGGTTTGTAGATATGAGTCTTGAGATGATCTAGTTAAGATTTCAGAAGTCCGTATAAAGATATGAAAAAGTTGTGATCGGTCAAGTAGAACCAGTTCCAGGAGATGCTCTGGAGTGACAGATTATTACAAAAAGGTCCAGTCAGATTCGGAAGTGCATTGTCCCATTCTGCAGATTAGACAAAGTGTTTGGGAGGTCCTTGTAATGTGTCATCTTGATTGGTATGTGGATTGGAGGTCCAAAAGCACCTCTGGCAGTATGACAGTGGCGATAGACTATGTTCTTGAAGTTCTAGATGAGGAAGAGAAGAGATTCCAGTGAGTAGAGGAAGTGCAGATGTACTTGGTCATTCAAGTAGGCTTGTGAAGGTTCTTGGATCGTGTTGAGGTTATGTTGTCAATCCACATTGATGGTAGAGCCTGGAATTGAAGATATTCTTCCGGATGAAGTTCTTGCTCAGACTAGCCAACTAGATGAGTTGTTCATCTTGCGAATGTTCTTGTGATGGCCGACCGGATGTATTAATCATCTTGTGGATGTCCCTATGGTTGATTGCTGACTTAGATGATTATTCCTAAGTCGATGTCTTGTATAAATAAAGGTTTGTGAGTTCATTTCAAAGTGTGGTGAGGAGCTGATGAGAGTGGTATAGTGAAAGAGCAAAGGGCAGAGCAGAAGTATCTCGGGCTTAAATGGAACTGATCCAGACATGGTAAAGATGTCAATCTCTAGTTCAAGTTTGTGATTCTTATCACTTTGTAGACAGTGTGTCTCTTGTAGGCAGTGTGCCTCTTTGTGAGCAGTGTGCTCGGGTAGTGAGCCCTAATTGGCATGTGCCATTTATTTTTCTTATTCTTCTAATAGAGAATAATCCTTGGGTTAATCACCCCATGGTTTTTCCCTTAACCGGGTTTTCCACGTCAAAATCTTGGTGTCTAATGTGTTGATGTTTATCTGCTCTTGTGTTTATGCATTATGCTTTCATGGATGGTTAATTGATATGCTATTAACTAACAAAGAAGAATCAAGTGTTTGAAGTAGAAGCAAGTTTTTGTACAATTGATTCACCCCCCCTCCTCTCAGTTGTGTGCCCTAGATCTAACATATTGAACTAGATCAATCTTGGAAAATTAATCTTTTTCAAAACTTCTTCCAGATCTTTCATATCTTTTACCATGGCTTATTTAGATATTTCTTTGAGAACCTATTTGATCCACAACCTTTCATGTGCCAATTTTAGGCACCTATTGACTGGATAGGGGAAAAAGTTTTTCTTTTGTTACTCCCCCTGAGCTAGAGCTCATCTACTTAGTTTTCGAAAGGAATATCAGCACCAAATTCTGGTGTAGATCCATCTTCAACATTATCTATACTCCTCTTCACCCAAATCTTGTTCATCTCCCTTTGAATTTCATTCACATTCATTTTTCCTTTTCATTTGTCTAGATTATGATGTACCGGACCTTTATTGTTCTGATTCTTACTTCTGCAGAATTTGGCAGTATGACTGTATCTATTGCAATTGTAGAAAACAACATTTCTTTGCATAATTGACTAATATCCTTTTGATCTACACTGATTAGCCATATGTCTCATTCTATTGCATGCAAAGCATCTTCCATTGAATGAATTGTTTATTTGCATATTTCTACACTCATGAGATTTGTGACCATACCTTTTGCAATTGAAACACTATCCGAAGAAGGATGAATTAGTTTAGTTCATTCTTTTTTTTCACTGATTTGCTTTATGACCAAAGTTGTTGCAGTTGTGGCAGTATCCATTGAAAGATGGATATCTTTGAGCATTTGGTTGCCATATCGGATGTCTTCTAGGTCTATTCCTTAGATTTCCTGATCCAGAGTTCTTCTAACTAGATCCAAAGCTTTCACCTTTCTCATACCCCAAGCCTTGTTTGTCATCTAGTCTTTTCTAGCTTTGAAGAAGAACTTCAAGTTGAGTAGAGCTTATCTTGAATTTCTCTTTGTATTCATTTGTTGTTGAAAGATCCCTTTTAAGAGTGTCAATCTGATTCTCAAGTTGTTCTTCATTATCTCTATCTTCTTCAAGATCAGATTCTAGATGCTTGATTATTCTATCCATTTTGTGGCATTCTTCTGATTTCTCCTTAAGAGATTGTCTTAGATCATCTTCAATTTTTCTTTTCTCTTCAATTTCTTGGGTGAATTTCATAACTCCTGATTCCATTTCATGTCTTACCATAATGACCCCTTTTGATAACTTTTCACATAACTTGGTTATCTCCTTTAGATCTTCATTTGAATCATTTGCTTCACCTTGACTTGCTAATTGCTGAAGAAGTTCCTTTCTCTTCTTCATAGAGATACTCAGTTCTCTTTTAGTTCACTTATGAAATCATCAGCCTGTTTGAGTCTTTCCTTCAAATTGTTAACTTCGGAGTGAGATTGCTCAAGATCATCTAGGGTAGACTAAAGTTGTTCCCTCATAGCATACATATCCATTGATATTCCTAGATCTTCCTCAAGCTGTTAGGCTCTGTTTGGAGGAACTTGGCTCTGATATCAATTGTTGATAACTGAGAGGGGGGGTGAATCAATTATCTTAATTAATTCAACTTTCTGATTCCCATTATAATTAATGGAGTATCAAATCATTCAAGCAAACATAATTATGAAATAGAAATAACATCAATACACATGACACAATGATTTTGATGTGGAAAACACTGTTAAGGGAAAAACCACGAGGTGATTAACCCAAGATTGTATTCTTTGTTAAAAGAATAAGATAGTACAAAATGGTACTTGCCAATTAGGGCTCACTGCCTGAGCACACTGCTCACAAGAGGCTCACTGCCTACAAAAGACTCATTGTCTACAAAGTATAAGGTAACAAGATACTTGAACTAAAAAAGTATCCACACATGCTAAGGTTCAATTCTGATTAGGCTCAATACACTAGTCTACTACACTTCATTCTTCCTCTTCTAGGCACTGCTATCCAATCACATACTGGACCTAAATTACTACTTCCAAATAGTTCTCTCCTTTTCTTCACACTTCACAATACACCATGCACACCTTCACATCCAAATCCATCTGGTATATATATTGGCACCAATGATTTCAATACCTTTCTAGTCGGTATCTAGAATAGTCAATATTTTCCCAAACGCTGATCTGTCAGCTGAATCCTTACTTATCAAGTGATGTGTATCAAAGAGATGCTTATAGAAGTCATCAATCATGTTAGCCAATCATGAATGATGTCTTAAGAAACTTTATCACCATTAATAACTGATCTAGATTAAGGTCTGATGCCGGTCAGTTCTCCCTTAGTCTACTCTGCCAAATAGGAACTCAATACTCAGATGCTCATATCTCTTCACTCTTTCATCACTGAAGGCTCAATCCCTAGAATCTATTAGTCAAGGTACTACTCTTGACTTCCCCAAGTCTGTACTTTACTGAGATTCTTCCTCTGAGAGATATAGACCTGACTGTCAGAGCTTGCCACATGCTCTGTTCTTTCTTACCAGACCACAACACTCTTCCATCTGACTTCTAGTATAGGCACACCATGTCCTGCAGATGGGTGGGATGAACTTTGTTGTCATCAATGACAACAACTATGAGGCTACACTGTGTCTCTTGCCAATAGTGTTATCATTCAACACTTGATTATTTATTAGGATTTGAGGATCAATCCTCTTCATCTCACTCAAAGCAGTTAGGTCCTTTTCCAATTGGAATGACTGTCTTCCTATTTCATTTTGCATTTTATCCACTTTTTTCTTCAAATTGCTTAAAGAATTCCACCTCTATAAAGCGGTTCTCAATACATCTTCTGCTCCTATCAGGGTTGACAACATCCACTTATCCATGATCATGGCCTTATGCTTCATGAGGTCCAACTTGTTAACCTCCTCCTGGGATATGATAGTCAATGGGACTGCTGGATCCACTGGTGTACTATCAAGGTTAATCAACCCCTTTATATATGAATGCAGTTGGGCAATATGCTTCTTATGCTGGTTATTTTTTTCTCTCTCCTTCTTTACCCTTTGGGTCAAAGAATCAATGATGTCTTTCCCTTCCTAACCTTCTTGGTCTTCATTGGCAAAACCAAAATCAACAGTTGTGATTTAGAACTCTTCAAGGGTGATCTTGCCCTTTTGTTTCTCTACAGTGTGAAGTGCTACCTGGGATGTCCTTTTGCTTGTAGCAGGATCTCTTCTAATAGCTGATGTCAATCTGACTTTCTTCGGCTTCATGATTGTCTCTACAAACAAGGTGGAAACATCAAATTCTTGAATTTCAAAACCTTGTTCCATACCTATTTCTTTTTCCAGCCACTAAGGCATTGCATCTCTGGATCCCTATTGTCCTTTGTCATCATCATGTCCACCTTGTTCTCCAGTTTCTGTCTCTATTCTAGGTGGAGAAGGCGACTTACTAGTTTCTTTCTCATGGAATTCCTCATGAGGGGGATCTTGTTGCATCTCTTCTTGCTGAGGGGCCTCTTTCTATGGGGGAGGATCTTGTGGAATCTCCACATGATGATCCTACACTTGATCCTGCATTCCCTCTTTCTATGTTTCATCCACTTTAGTATTTTCCTCATTTTGAGGCATGTAAATATCCGTGGTTCTCTGTGTGTTTGGAATTGGTGCATCACTCTATTCTTGGGTCACATTTTGTTCCACACCTGATGTACTGACATCTTGTGTCTTAAGGTCCTCTTGACCTGATGTATCTTTATCACCCTCACCCTTCTATTGGACTTCCACTATCTTTGCCTTAGTGGGTATGTCCTGTTGTTGCTGGCCCATATCCAGAGCATTGCTCTCTTCTTCTACCTACTTTTCTTCTTCAACTTTCTTTGTTGCATCAGGTGCACCTACTTTGTCTTTAGGGCTCACATCCTCCCTATATGTCAAATCTATAATTGTAGGGTTGGTCACCTGATCTACAAACTTGTCAAGCCCGATTTGTTGGGCTACCCTTTCTGGGCTACTTTCCTTCTTTTCTTGAGCTGTGTGCTTTACCTCCTCTAATACTACCATCTGTTCTAGTGGGGTCCCATGTGGAGTCATGCGGGTATTGGAGGCAAGAGTTTCCATCCTTTGAGAAGCTACATTTTGTACTACTTCATCATCTGATAGGTCCATGGTGTCTTCCAAGGAGAAAGGACCACCATGACCCGCTTTGGAACCTTCTTTTGTCTGTTCTTCTGCTCTCTCAGTCTTGAACTTGATAATGGTGGGAAGTGGCACATCATGTTGCATATCCTTCTTAAATGCTTCACCACTAGCTCCTCCTAGTACAATAGGGTCAATCCTAATATCACCCCGCATGGATGTCCTTTGCTTTTTAGGTGGTGACATCAGCGGCGCCAACCTCCTCTTCCTGCTGACCATCATCAGGTCATCACATGCAGGCTCTTTACTTATTGGCTCTTCTTAAGATGGGATATCCTCTTCTACTTCATGCTATGAGGTTTGGTCTTCCTCTCATATTTCTGTGATTTCTACAACTAGCCTCAGGATCCTCTTTGTTTTAGGCTTATCCATTAGAGGCAGTTCAGATGAGGTGGATGCCTATCCTGACGTTGATGCACCTGTAGCTGGTATGGCAATTCTTTCAATTATCACCCCCTTAGGCTCATCATCAATTTTCTTTTGTCTGGGGGGTCCTTTCTTCTATTTCTGAGTAGGTAGTCTCTCTCCATTTGACTTCCTTTTCTCATTGAGGTAGTCATCATACTCCTCATCAATTAGTTCTTGTCTTTTCTTCTTGGGATCAATAGTAAGGGATACACCCCTTTTCTTCATTCTATTTAATTGTTCATCTACCCAAGCTTGGGTTAACTGCAGTACCCCACCTATAAACTGATCCAAGGAAATGTCCTCTGGCTGTGTTAGATCAGGGGCTGAGATGGTGTCATTGTAGACCTTCTTGTCTTCATATTCATTTGACATTGTTTTACCATCATCTTTCTTTAGTTGTGTTGGCATTTTGATGCAGTCATATGTCCTTATCTGGTTCAAGGTGAGCCTTTGGTATTTTCTTCTTCTCACCTCAGCTTCATCCTCACAATCTGTCCAGAAATCTTCTAGATGCTTCTGATGTATAGGCTTCCCCATTATTTTCTGCATCCTTCCATAGGGGTCATAAGATGTAACCAACGGAAATGGCTACAGATACATCAGTTTCATACCTCCCATGGCATGTTTTATGCTCTGTGAATCTGAGCACATATACCAGCACATAGACACTGGAAATAGTACTGGAGGTATCTTCTTTTGTTCCTTATATGCCTCCACTATGGTAGACACTTGTCTGAGAAATTCCATCAAGACAACCCCATCAGTAGGGTACCTGGGTAACATAAGGGGTTGGTCTTCACATCCCTCCATTCTTATATATGAAAATGTGGCATACTGGATGAACCATGGCCCATGTCTGTAAACAACTTTCTGATCCTCCATGCTTAGTCTCTTGGTTTTGTCTTCCTCCATGGTTCTAACTAGATGCATAGAGAATGCATCATTCGCCAATTTGTAATCCATGAGGTAGTTCTTTCTTTGTATTTGAGGATAGTGATCCCATATGTGGGCATCATCTACACCACCACTAACCTTACCCACTATAGTTAGGGCATCAAATGTTCCCTTGTAGGCACATGAGTACACAACATATGAGGTCATATGGAATGAGCATTCTTTATCTCCCAGGTTCCTCATCTCTTCATCCAATGAATTACTGATGACCTTGGCCCATAATGGCTTGTTATCTATATAAAGGACCATCTAGATGATTCCAAACATCCAATTCTTAAAATTCCCAGCATGAAGCTGACCTGTCATCCTACTGAGTAGGGCAATCATGTACTGGTAATCATCATCCAAATCAAATTTGTATAGGTGGATGGGCAACTTAGCCGAGGCAGTGTAGGTGCTACTCTTAGACCTCCACTGGTACATCCTCTTTCTTGAATTCTTTTTATTGTTATTATACTCTGTCTCCAGTTTATGTAGATCCACACTAACCACTCTTTTTCCAACTGGCAGATTGAAAGTAGATGTGATGCCCTTAATTGAAAAGTCAGCATATATCCTTCCATGCTTCTCCACCCACCTGGTCTATGGGTTATAGTTCCTGGCACATTCCACTACTAGTTCTGGGGTCTCCATGGCATATGGGAATCCGGCGGCATGCCACATTCCTGATACATATATTGCATCCAAAAGGGTATTGTCTTTATCATGATCTATTCTAGATTACCATACTACTAAATCTAAATCTCCCTAGTGAGTGTCACCAATGATGCCATACTTGAATTGTACCACCTTGGGCTGAACAAACGTAGGCTTAAGAAATTCTGCATCAGACCTATTCCATCTAAGATCTACCATGGATTCCTACAATAAACATACCTTGTCTTACTTCACAATATCCATATGCATTTACACAACATTATATATCTCTACGGCAACATACATATCCTATTTATTACTCTTTTCTTCATCATGATACGCATACTTACAGATTCAAACCACAAGAAGGAACATACTACCTAAACATGCAGATAATGACAATAGGAGGGGTTTTTAATTACTTACCTAATAACACTTTCCTCCTGGGTTAGATGGGTGATTACGGAAAAGGGCTGCAAATGCTGATGACCACCCGTTTCGTTACCTAGGAAGATCTTGTCTATTCACAGGTAGCTCATATGAGGGTTTGACTTCTCTGCTCTATAATTTCTTATTTTTTCGCAAGGTAAATGAAAATAACCTTGGAAAGTTACCTTTAAATGCATCCTTAGGGTAGAATTAGGGTAAAACTGTGTTAAATAGATTAAATCCATTGATTCTCTGCAGAGTATCCATGGATAATGCCAAGTGTTTGAATTGTATTCGCAGTCAGTGGGAATCCATCTATCACATTTATTTCCATTTAATATTAAGAAATAGGGGGGTGATCTTTGAAAGATCAGGTGATATTCAAAGTATGACCCCCTGGATAAAATGACCTTCTACCTTTGAGTGGCAAAACTAATGCAAAAGAATCAAGTGATGTGGTCAAAGGTTGACCACATGCAAATCAGGTCATGAATTTAAAATCAAGGGATGCTCAAAATATGATCTTGCAAATAAAATGACCCCCTTGAAAAGATCGGGGTGACGTCACCATGTCGGCGGTAATGATGTCATCGTCATGTTATTGAATATGGTGGGCATAGGATATATACCTCCGCGAGGTAAAATAGAATGATGACATCATCACCAGGGTGATATTCTTTGTTCGTTGGGGTTTATATGATGTCATCGTCATATTGGCATTAGGTGATATTTGTAAGATGACGGATATTAAAAATGTGACCCCCCGCAAAATATGTGAAGTTGTTTGATGGGCAAATAACAGCTATCACATAAAATTGATGTCCAAACTTCGCAGACCAAGTGATTATCAGGTGATAAACTTATATCAGGGTGATCTTAAATAATGTGACTGATGTTTGAAATATGACCCCCCTCCTCAGAATATCAGGTTTGACTGAAACATTGACTTAACATAACTTTCTCCCCTTAGAGAATTTTGGGGTGATCCAAAAGGCAAACTTGCATGGAATTTCATACACTTTCCAACTATGAGGTTAATAATATGAAATACTGACTTTGACCAATGACCTCATCATGGTGACCTATCTACCCCCTGCAGGGTTATCTACATGACTTATTTTTACCAGACCGCCCAAAGAAGAAAAACAACAAGCCAAAGCAACAAAAAAGTTGCATCTCTATTTTGTCAAGTCAAAATGGGGCATGTTGTGTAACCACACAACAATTTTCCACCAAAGAACATAACTAAATTCCAATGATTCAAGTGATGTGATCACATTCTAACATAGTATTTTAACTCTTTCTAAGTACAAGTATTATAATCTTTCTAAATGATAAGGTTTTCATCATAACAACAATGCTATCAAAGGATCAGGTGTGTGTAAATGATTAATTATCCTCATCTTGAAAGTAAGTTGAAAACATGAGTAACTGGTGTTAATCTACATAGTTTGAGAATATCTCTCATAGCCAACCTGGATAGAGCCTTGCTGCCAGCAGGCGTCCATAGCCCTGGCAAGGTTATCTATACAATCCCCTTAAGTAGAGCCCCACTACCAGCAGGCATCTATAGCCCTGGTAGAGTTACTTACATGACCTAATTTTTATTTCTTCTTTTTTTGGATTTTCAATATTTAACTCTATATTCATATGATATCATCATGTAAGCTTAATGTGCAAGGTATGGTCACTTGCTAATTTAGGTTGGAGATTGAATTGGTAGCAAGGGAGTCCCTTTAGACTTTTCACTTAACACCTATACTTATGTGTTCCACAAACCCAAGGCTGTTAGGTGAGTCATTGTAAAAGAATCACTTTGGTCAAGAAAAGGCACCCTGATGAAAAGATATTACAGACCTGATCACAAACACTTCTCAAAATGAGTCATAACATATATATGAATTTGTTCTCATCACTTGAATATTAACAATTTAGTTCTTTTCATAGGGTGATGAGTTGTATCATCTTGACTAACCAAAACAGAACTCAACAAGAAAACAAACAAAAATAACACAAAACTGTACAAACAACTATACAAATATGCACACTATGATACATGTGACTTGCATGACACTATTTTAGGCTTGAAAATAATGCTTGAGAAATTGTCCATTAACTGGTAATGGAACATCCTCACCGGTCAAGGTCTTAAGCCTATGGGCATTGTCTCCTAAAATTTTTGAAACTTGAAAGGGACCTATCCAAAGTTTATCAAATTTACCATGATCTCCTTTCCTTTCATGTGCTTTGTCCCACATAAGGACTAAATCTGAGATTCTAAAGGCCTTAACTCTAGCTCTTTTGTCAAACCAATGCTTGACAACAGCCTAATGTTTAGCAAATTGGTCAATTGCTTTACTCCTTTTTTCCTCTAGGTGCATCAACTGAAGCAACCTGACTTCTTGTTTGTTATCTATGCCTAGAGACTCTTGTGCAAACTGCAGTGGGGATCTTTAGGTTAATAGGGAGGATGGGATCCACCCCATATACTAGGTGAAAAGGAGAATTTTCTAATGCAGCCTTCATCCTGGTTCTATCTACCCACAAGGCATACTTTAATAGGATGTTTCATTCCCTTGGGTTCTTTTCTATCAATTTATTTATGATGTTCAATAAATTCTTGTTTGTGGATTCCACTAATCCATTCCCTTGGGGATAGTAATTTGAGGGAAATTTTAAGATAATTCCATGGTCAAAAGCCCAACTTGATAATCTTATTGAAGCAAAGTCAGACCCATTATCACATACCAAAGTATAAGGAACTCCATACTTGATTATTATATTGCTTTCCAAAAACTTGATTACATCCTCAGCATTGCATGTCTTACTACTGATAGCTTCAGTCCACCTGGTACAATAATCAGTGATAGTCAAAACATACATGTGGCCTGAAGATGATGGAGGGTTGATAGGTCCTATGAAATCCATTCCCCATTGAGCAAACGAGCGCATCTCCATCACTGGTTGCAAAGTTTGAGCAGCATATCTTTCTCTATTTGCAGCAACCTAACACATGACAATATTTGATATGTTCAGCAGTATCTTTAAAAATAGTGGGCCAGTAATACCCTGCCCTGAGGATAGCGGAGTGGTAGGTAAGGACGATCCATGTGCAGTTCCAAACTTGTCATGTAATTCTACTAGCACTTTATCTGCTTCTTGCCTTTCTAGGCACCTAAGGTATATTCCCTCATAGTTCTTCTTGAAAAGGACTCCTCCTTTTATCATGTATTTATGTGATCTTATCTTTAAGGCTCTCCTCGATGAAGCCTGCAATCTTGATGGACATCTTCTAGTAATCAAGATGTGCCTGATGTATGAATACCATTCTCCATCTTCCTTTGTATTTATAACATAATGTTGGCTCATGATGTTAGGATCAATTTCAGATATCATTTGACTTAATGCTTGTCCTCTCACTAATTTGATGGGTGTTATGTCCATATTATACTCTTGGAGGATAGTAATCCATTTGGCTCTCTTCTCACCTGGTTCACTTTGCATTAAAAGCATCTTTACTGCTGCATCGAGTACTACAACAATCACCTTACTTCATAAGATGTAATGTCTGAACTTCTTAACTGTTTGAACCAGCACAAGTGTTTGTCTTTCAACATCCATGTATCTAAGTGATGCATCTTTGAATGGACAACTCATGAAGGCTATAGGCTTTTCTTCTCTACCCTTATTTCTCTGTGTTAATACTGGTGCAGATGTATGCTCTAAAGCAAATGAGTAAATGTAAAAGTCCTTGGTATAATCTAGACTGATTAGAACAGGAGCATTAGATATGGCTTTCTTGATATCTTCAAAAGCTGCTCAATTTTTGCATCCTTTTTGAGCATGGCATTCAATGGTCTGACAATTTTTGTAAAGCCACTAATAAACTTTCTAAAAAAATTAATCTTACCAAAGTAATATTTGAGCTCCTTCTTACTTCCAGGAAGTTGTATCTTCATAATTGATTCTACCCTCTCAGGGTCAATGATGATCCCATTCTCTGTTATTAGGTGACCTAATAACTTCACTGTGGTTACCCCAAATATGCATTTTTTAGGGTTTAGGGATATCCCGTAATGTTCACATTTCTTTAGTACCTTCCTGAGATCTTCTATGTGATTCCCTCTCTCTTTAGAGAAAACTGTCAAGTCATCCATGTATATGACTATACATTTACCAATCATCCCTCTGAAGCCTATATCCATCGCTCGCTAAAATGTGGCTCCAGCATTTATCAATCCAAAAGGCATGTCCCTGTAGGCAAATATTCTCCACTTTGTGGTGAATGCAATCTTCAATCTATCTATCTTGTCTACCATCACCTGGTTGTAACCTAAAAAACTATCCAAGAATGACATCATCTTTGCACCATTTACAATCTGCAGGACCTCATCCAGGGAAGGCAAAGGATAGTTATCCTTTTCAGAAGCTCTATTTAAATTCATGAAGTCTACATACAATCTGATGTCACCATTCTTCTTTCTTACTAGGACCAAGTTGGCCATCCATGTGGAATGTCTCATAAGAAACATGATCCTGGCATTGAGCAATTTCTTAACTTCTTCAAAAATGATGGGCTCTAGCAATGCATTAATAGGTCTCTATTTCTACCTAAAAGGCTTGACATCTGGCTTTAAAGGTATAGTATGAGTGATGATTAATGTATCATAAGTTTTCAACTCATCATATGTCCAGACAATGACATGGATATAATCTTTAAGTGCTTGTGTTATTCCTTCCAATTCTTCTTCTGTACACACTTTTCCAATAAGGACATCCCTCTTTTCATCATCATGTCCAATGTTGACCTGTGAATACTCTCCTCCATCTGCTTTGGGGAGATCCTTTTGTTTTAGCATGTTGTCTAGATCAAATGCTCTTTCCAATTCTATCATTCCCTTAGGAATCTTATTACTAGGCAACTCTAAGATTTCTTCTTCTTCCCAGATATGATCTTCCACATTTCTTTCATCTATGATCTATGTATCAAAGACATCCTTGTTGGAAATGAAGTCTAAAATATGTTGATCATCATCAAATACTTGAAGGTTAACCACTTTATCTGGCACAGAGGGTACTGATACTAATTCAATTAAAAATCTCTTTAAACCAGATATCGACAGTGGTTCCAAAGTGCTTGCGACTTGGGCCAAGGCATCTACACTATGATTTTGTTCTCTAGGTACATGGGTGATGGTTAATGCATCAAAATCTTCTATCAAGTCCCATACCCTATGTCTATAATTAGACAGCTTCTTGTAATTACAAGAATATATGCCTCTTACCTATCTTACTACTGATTCTGAGTCTCCATAGACATGCATAATCCTCACTTTCTTTTTGAGTGCAAACAATATCCCATGAATCAGGGCTTCATACTCTGTCACATCATTTGTGCATGGGAATTGCAATTGGTATGTTGCTAAGTAGGATTTACCAGATGGATCAATAAGATCTATTCCTACTCCAGCCGCTTGTTTTGATTTGGATCCATCAAACCTGAGGATCCATGGCTTATCTTCAGTAAAAGGATTATCTGGGCCTTCTTTTTTCTTTTTAGCTCTAGCAGCTGCACCATTTGATATCTATTTTAATTTTGGTATTTTCATCTTCTCAAACTTCACCTTATCTGGCTGATGTGAAGCTGATATCTCTTCTTTTTCTTTACCATCAAGAGGGAAATCTTTTGCACTAGGCAACATCTACCTTTTCAGAATATGTAAACATAATGAACAAGCAGTTTCTAAATGTGGTGCTTCATGCAACCTGCACCATCCCTCAATTAGAACACCTTGTGGAGATCTTTGCTATTGTATCATCCCTTGAATTTGCTTTGATAAAAATTCTTCAAACTTAGACAAATTAATGCCCCTATCTTCATCAGATAGTTCATAATCTGACTCTACCAAACAATCACTTCCTGGGGTGATCTTCTTGTTGCTTTTAACATTACTCTTGCTACATACCAATATCTCTTCTGTCTGACTACGACTCTCATCATGATACGTGCTTCCTCCTATTCCTGCAAATGACAAACAAAAATCAGTGTCATTATCACTATTTGTAGAACTTATTATGGATGATGATGATGATGCCTCACTGCATGCTTGTTCTAGTTCCATCATGTCTACGAAAGCATCACAAGTCTTTTCAGAATGCGCCTCATCATGTAACCTACACCATCCTTCAATCAGAACATCATGAACAGGCATTTTCAACAATTGACAATGTTGTACTTCTTTGGACAAGTGCATCTCAAACTTCTTGAAATGATCTAACTCTGTCTCATTTTCTAGGTTACAATCAAAATTTAAAGTTATTTTATCATCCTGAAAGTCATCATCATGAACATGAACATCATACGTGAGGATCTCCTCTATTCTGACTATCTAGGGTCTGATGGAGTAAACTCCTGGTTCTACATCCACATACATGATCTCATTGGTTTTATTGTATTCAGTGATCATGTGCTTCATGCGAGGCTCAGCATCTATCCTTATTTGATTAGGTATTCCTTTCCAAGGCAACCACATGTGACTAAAATTAGTGGACATGTATCCATTAAGGGTTTTTGACCAATCTCTACTAAGTAGCATCCCATAGGTATCAGGTATATCAACCACCTGAATATCAATATAATATTGGATTCTTGGATCTGATGCTAACTGCATATGAATGTGAGTTAGTTCTCTTACTACACTCACCTCTATTTTATCTAATTGAGTTACCTTCTTCAATGACTTAGCAAGATGCAACCCTAAAGCATTGCATATGGACATGGGCATTACATTGGTAGATGTTCCTGAATCTACTAAGCAGTTATGCAAATTTTTACTAAACATCCTTATGGTAAGGAGGAAAGGAGGTGATTCACTCTTGTCTTTGTAAAGGGTCATGTGTGAAGTCTCTGTAGCCTAAACAATAGCTAGAGCTTTATGTTTAACATTAACATCTCTATTGGCATGATCTTTATTTCCTATCTAGCCTGAGGTATGACTATCTTCTTTTAGAGCAGGATCATCTAAGGATTTCATGAAGGCTTTTTTGATAGCTGGAGTTTTGAGTAGTTCTAACAAAGACAAGCTAATTTTGATCTTTTTCATTTCATCTGCCAGATATGTGACTAACTTATCAAACACAGGGGGCAGATTACTAGCTTTTGGTGCTGTATTCTGTGGTGCTAAGTACTGAGAATTAACTTTGGGAAATCCAGGGTTATTGCTTGCCTTAGGATCATGAGTGCTGAAATTATTTGGAGGCAAGGATGTAGTCAAAGGACCAACAGGTCTATTTGAATTATTCCTTAGATTGTAGTTATGCCTACCCTGATATTGTTGTTGATAAGCATGTACTTCTTTATGTTCAATTGATGGCTCATTTTCATCTTCAAATGGAAAAACATAATTAGTCTCAAAAGCCATGGCTGACTCCTCACCAGCTAAGGTGTAATCCTGATGAGATGACATTGTCTGCTGAGGAGGATGATTGATGAAACTTTCTAGCACTAGAGAAGAATCATATCCACAGGGGACAATTTCATTTCCTTCAACATAGGGTGGATTACCTAAAGTATTGGACACTTCAGTTTGAATATATTGGTAGCAATCCTAAACTAAGGACAATCCAGCTCTGCATGAGCATTGGTGTTATGTATCCTACACTAGTTTGTAAGGGTTGCCTCTGCCAGGTTCACTCTAATGGTCTGCTTAGGTTCACTAGGAGGTTGATTATCTAAGGGTGATGACAGAGAACCATTGTTTGGCCTAGTGTTCCACACTCTAGGCTATCTAAGGGGATTATTGTTACCATTGTTATTATTGTAATTGTTGTTGTATCCCCTATCAAGATAATTAGGTCTATCATTGGCATATCCTCTATTCTGATTTGGTTGAGAATAGAAGTTATGACTCCTCAAATGAGTGATCTTAGTGGTGAGTTTCCTCAACTGTGTTGATATCTCCTTAATTTCTTCCTTCTCTTCCTAAACTTTGGCTACTACATTCTCTATTTGAGGTTTGAAAAATGAAGATCCATTGTTATTGTTGTTAGGTTGTTCCACAACCTGAGGTACCTGTGTTTGTCTTGGATATTGTAACATTTGACCATTTCCATTTGGAGGTGGCATGATACTAAGTGGAGGTACCTGCAAAGGACTTGGTATTACAGTTGGAGGTGTCATGGCTCCATTAGTCTGTTACTAAGTAGGATATGTAGGATAAATAGGGAGTGTAGGAAATGCAATATTAGGTGTTGGAGCAGGGATCAGCTGCTGACTGACTTTGACAACTTCTTCAAAATCTCTTTTCAAGGTTGTGACACCAGGATGTGCTCTCTTGATAAACGAAGAAGTCAAAGGATCTAAGGCTAAGTAATATATGCTCCTAGCAACTTCATCTAGTACAGCATATGGAGAAACTAGCTTAGAGAGCATCTTTTGGAATCTTGCATTGAAATTAGCAATAGGTTCTCCTTCAAATCTCTTGATTGTGGCAAACAAATGATAATTCATTGAAGGATCTATAGGTATTTTGAATCTTTCCTTAAAGGCTTTCTCCAAGGTGGCCCATGAACCGATTGAACCTTGACCAAGACTAATATACCAGTTATATGCCTCTTCCCCTAAAGAAAAATGGAAATAACCTACATACCACATCCTGATGTTCAATTCTAGCCCTACAACAAGCTTCCTTGAATGTTCTAATGTGATCATTAGCATCCTGATATGGATGACATTTAGACAAATCTTATTAGGATTTTTAGGCAAAGCATGATATGCTGTGAAAGTCAGAGGTGACTCTATAGTAAAGAATGACATAGTGACTGGTGGAGGTTGGACTTGAGGTGTGACAGGTGGTCCTGTAGGTGTTTGCAACCTGATAGGAGTTATAGGAGCACGTTCTAGTGAAGCTCCTGACACACTAGAACCAGGAGAATTATGAATATCTACTGTTCTAGGTCTAAATCCCCGGATAGGCAATTCTTCAAAGAGTTCACTAGATCTGGACCTGGTATTTGGCCTGAGAGCTAGGATTTCTTAAATTTAAGGAAAATTGGCTTGTTTATTGTAAAGATCAGTTGAAACTCCCTAGCAAAGGCTGTATTTATGGTGAGGATTTGAAACTAACTGGATATTTATGCAATATTTGTAGAAATGATGCAAATATGAGGTGATATGAGGCTTTAGAACACCAGCAACCTAATGTTAGGTTTATTAAGTAGATTACATCAAAGCTTTTAGCAAAAGGACCTAAAATAGAGCCTATCTTTGAAAATTCACGATGATCAGCCACAAAGCTTGCAATATTTATGCTTAATTTTGAAAACTTTGCAAAGGACTAGCATGTACGGACTTAAAACAGCAAAACTTTGCATATGACATGAAATTTAGAGTAGCCTGAGTGTTACCTTTCTATCTTTGTCATCAAATTAGACAAATCTACTGATGAAAAGGTCCTCCTTCTAGTGCCAATTTATGTTGATGCTGATTGTTAGTCATAAAAACATGTATAAAAATTTGCACAACAAACCTTTATTATCTTGTAAAGTACAATCAACTTAGGATAAGTTGATGACTCCAAGTCTCTGTTGATTAGGTCATGATCGTCTAACATTGCTCATAGGTTGATGTGACATGTTGTTTTCCATTTCAAGGGCCCTTACATTTGTCTTAATGAATAGTATTGTTCTATTTCCTATAAATTTACTCCACAAAGAGGTTATTTTTGCTCTATTTCCAAAGATAGCTGATGTATTTGCAGGTTTGATCAATTCTTCTAATTATTGATCATCATGAACCTATTCTTTCTTCTACATAGTGTATTTACTCAAATGATGTATCTGTAAATGGATATTTGCATGTATCTCATGGATTTATGTACAAATCTGCATGATATTTGTCAATTTAACATGCTTTTACTCTAAATATGCTATGTTTTTCCAGTTATCTATGGGATGTCAAGATATTTCATGTTATTTGCTTATGATTCTCTATTATTTGCAATTATGATGGTGAATTGTTATGATATTGAAAGAAATTTAAAAGAATGCTTCTATGGTTAGGGAATCTTTAGCCATTGAACCACATACATACAAGATACATTCATGAAGAGAATAAATCAAACCATATTGTCACCAAGATGTTCCACAGCTAGATATGGATGATGCTAACTTCAAAGGATAAGGAATGAAAACAACACATGTAGATTGACAAGTGATCCAAGGGACGCAGCTAATCAATGCATGTATCAAGATTTTAAACACAGATTACTCAAGATTTATGATGATTTGTAATCAAATTGTTTTCTCTTTCATTCAACATGCATAACATGTACATTTACAACTTTGAAATGAGTCCTGATATTTCAGCAATCAAATTTCAATTAAGTTTCTGAATAATCAAAATATGGAACCCCTACACCTTTTATAGAATAAGGTGAGGGAGCGGTTACAAATGATCTACAGTTAGGATTTGTCAATTAAGATCAATGGTAGATTATCACTCTTTGACTCTATCAACCTTCCTTCGTGGCATAGGTTGCCAGCTGGCAACCATCTGGATGACTCATTATCTTATGAGTACCTGATGGATATACCTTCCTTGTGGTGCATTTCCATTCATTCTTCAGGTTCTTCCTCTTTATCTTCTTCTTCTTCATCATGATCATCATCTTCATCACTTTCTGTATCACTATCACCGTGATGAACATCATCCTATATATGGACCTTCATTGTTGTCATGATATTCTCATAGGCCTGTACAATTTTATCTACCTCCCCGCCATCTTGGGGTTTGGCTTTCGTAGTGGCATGCTTGTGAGACTAGAATTTATCTTTAATTGCATCTAGCTTAGCCTTTTTTCTATTCAGTGTCTCGTTGTAAGTCTCCACCTTGACCTTGATCCTCATGATCTTATTCATCACCTCTTCTATTAGGTGGGTGAGGGGGTCATCAGCCACCGACTGGAAATTATGATGTAGAGCTTTCCTAGCAAAGTCCGCGTCTTGATTTTCTATCTTTCCCTCTACTTTTCCTTCTAATGCTTCAAGGATCTCTGCCTTGTGTGATCATGTTGTGCGTCTTTATACTGATATCCCTTAGCTTGCCACTGCATTTCTTTAGGATATCACATTCGAACCTAATATCCTCATACCATACATCTATCAATAGGGCAATGTTATTATTCAACACTTGATTATTTATTAGGATTTGAGGATCAATCATCTTCATCTCACTCAAAGTAGTTAGGTCCTTTTCCAATTGGAATGATTGTCTTCCTATTTCATTTTGCATTTTATCCACTTTTTTCTTCAAATTACTTAAATAATTCCACCTCTGTAAAGAGCTTCTTAATACATCTTCAGCTCCTATCAGGGCTAACAGCATCCACTTATCCATGATCATGGCCTCGTGCTTCATGAGGTCCAACTTGTTAACCTCCTCCTGGGATATGACAGTCAATGGGACTGCTGGATCCACTATCAGGGTTAATCAACCCCTTTATATATGAATGTAGCTGGGCAATATGCTCCTTATGCTACTTATTTTTTTCTCTCCTTCTTTACCCTTTGGGTCAAAGAATCAGTGATGTCTTTCCCTTCCTCACCTTTTTGGTCTTCATTGGAAAAACCCAAATCAACAGTTGTGATTTGGAACTCTTCAAGGGTGATCTTTCCCTTTTTCTTTCTCTATAGTGGGAAGTCCTACTTGGGCTATCCTTCTGCCTGTAGAAGGATCTCTTCTAATAGCCGATGTCAATCTGGCTTTCCTCTTTGGCTTCATGATTGTCTTTGCAAACAAGGTGGAAACATCAAATTCTTGAATTTCAAAACCTTGTTCCGTACCTTTTTCTTTTTCTAGTGATTGAGGCACTTCATCTCTGGATCCCTGTTGTCCTTTGTGATCATCATGTCCACCTTGTTCTCCAATATCTGTCTCTATTCTGGGTGGAGAAGGTGACTTCCTAATTTCTTTCTCATGGAATTCCTCATGACGGGGATCTTGTTGCATCTCTCCTTACTGAGGAGCCTCTTTCTGTGGGGGAGGATCCTGTGGAATGTCCACATGATGATCATGTGCTTCATCCTGCATTCCCTCTTTCTATGTTTCATCCACTTTAGTATTTTTGTCATTTTGAGGCATGTTAATATCCATGGCTGTGTGTGTGTTTGGGCTTGGTGCATCACCTTGTTCTTGGGTAAAATTTTGTTCTGCACTTAATGTACTGACATCTTGTGTCTTAAGGTCCTCTTGACCTAATTTATCCTTTTCTCCTATATCTTCTTGAGTCCAGGTGGCATCATCACCTGATGTATCTTTATCACCCTTGCCCTTCTATTGGACTTCCACTATCTTTGGCTCAGCAGGCATCTCATGTTGTTGCTAGCCCATATCTGGAGTATTACTGGCCCATATCTGGAGCTTTCCTCTCTGTTGCATCAGGTGCACCTACTTTGTCTTTAGGGCTCACATCCTCCCTGTATGTCAAATCTATAATTATAGGGTTGGTCACCTGATCTACCAACTTATCAAGCCCGATTTGTTGGGCTGCCCTTTCTGGACTACTTTCCTCCTCTTCTTGAGTTGTGTGCTTTACCTCCTCTAATACCGCCATCTGTGCTAATGGGGTCCCATGTGGAGTCATGCGGGTACTGGAGGCAAGAGTTTCCATCCTTTGAGAAGCTACATTTTGTACTACTTCATCATCTGATACGTCCACGGTGTCTTCCAAGGAGAAAGGACCACCATGACCCACTTTGGAAGCTTCTTTTGTCTATTCTTCTACTGTCTCAGTCTTGAACTTGATAATGGTGGGAAGCGGCACATCATGTTACATATCCTTCTTAAACGCTTCACCACCATCTCCTCTTAGTACAATAGGGTCGGTCCTGATATCACCCCACATGGATGTCCTTTGCATTTTAGGTGGTGACATCAGCGGTGCCGCCCTCCTCTTCCTGCTGACCATCATTAGGTCATCCCCTGTAGGCTCTTTACTTACTGGCTCTTCTTCAGAAGATGCCTATCCTGACATTGATGCACTTGTAGCTGGTATAGTAATTCTTTCAATTATCACCCCCTTAGGCTCATCATCAGTTTTCTTTCCTCTGGGGGGTCCTTTCCTCTATTTCTGGGTAGGTAGTCTCTCTCCATTTGACTTCCTTTTCTCATTGAGGCAGTCATCAGACTCCTCATCAGTTAGTTCTTGTCTTTTCTTCTTGGGATCAATGGTAAGGGCTACACCCCTTTTCTTCATTCTATTTATTTTTTCATCTACCCAAGCTTGGGTTAACTGTAGCACCCCACCTATAAACTGATCCAAGGAAATGTCCTCTGGCTATGTTAGATCAGGGGCTAAGATGGTGTCATTGTAGACCTCCTTGTCTTCATATTCATTTGACTTTGTTTTACCATCATCTTTCTTCAGTTGTGTTGGCACTGGGATGTAGTCATATGTCCTTATCTTTTTCAAGGTGAACCTTTGGTATTTTCTTCTTCTCACCTCAGCGTCATCCTCACAATCTATATAGAAATCTTTCAGATGCTTCTGATGTATAGGATTCCCCATTATTTTTTGCATCCTATCGTAGGGTTCATAACATCTAGCCAATGGAAATGGCTGTAGATACATTAGTTTCAGACCTCCCATGGCATGTTTTATGCTCTGTGAATTTGAGCATATATACCAGCCCATAGACACTAGAAATAGTATTAGAGGTATCTTCTTTTTTTCCTTATATGCCTCCACTATGGTAGACACTTGTCTGACAAATTCCATCAGGACCACCCTATTCATAGGGTACCTGGGTAACATAAGGGGTTGGTCTTCAAATCCGTCCATTCTTATATATGAAAATGTGGCATACTGGATGAACCAGGCCCCATGTCTATAAATAACTTCATGAGCCTCCATGTTCAGTCTCTTGGTTTTGTCATCCTCCATGGTTCTAACTTGATGCATAGAGAATGCATCATTCACCAATTTGTAATCCATGAGGTAGTTCTTTCTCTGTATTTGAGGATAGTGATCCCATATGTGGGCATCATCTACACCACTGCTAACCTTACCCACTATAGTTAGGGCATCAAATGTTCCCTTGTAGGCACATGAGTACACAACATATGAGGTCATATGGAATGGGCATTCCTGACCTCCCAGGTTCCTCATCTCTTCATCCAATGCATCATTGATGACCTTGGCCCATAATGGCTTGTTATCTGTATAAAGGACCATCTAGATGATTCCAAACATCCAATTCTTAAAATTCCTAGCATGAGGCTGACCTGTCATCCTGCTGAGCAGGGCAATCATGTACTGGTACTCATCATCAAATTCAAATTTGTACAGGTGGATGGGGAACTTAGTCGAGGCAGTGTAGGTGCTTCTCTTAGACCTCCACTGGTACATCCTCTTCATTGCATTCTTTTTATTGTTATTATACTCTGTCTCTAGTTTATGTAGATCCACACTAACCACTCTTTTTCCAACTGGTAGATTGAAATTAGATGTGATGTCCTTAATTGAAAAGTCAACATATACCCTTCCATGCTTCTCCACCCACCTTGTCTGGGGGTTATAGTTCCTGGCACATTCCACTACTAGTTATGGGGTCTCCATGGCATATGGGAATCTAGTGACATGCCACATTCCTGATACATATATTGCATCCAAACCGGTATTGTCTTTAACATGATGTATTCTGGATGGCCATACTACTAAATCTGTATCTCCTTGGTGAGTGTCACCAATGACGCCATACATGAATTGTACCCCCTCAGGCTGAACAAACATAGGCTTAAGAAATTTTGCATCAAACCTGTTTCATCTAAGATCTGTCATGGATTCCTATAATAAACATACCTTGTCTTACTTCACAATATCCATATGCATTTACACAACATTATATATCTCTACGGCAACATGCATATCCTATTCATTACTCTTTACTTCATCATGATATGCATAGTTATAGATTCAAACCACAAGAAGGAACATACTACCTGAACATGCAGATAATGACAATAGGAGGGGTTTTTAATTACTTACCTGATAATGCTTTCCTCTTGGGTTAGATGGGTGATTACAGAAAAGGGCTGCAAATGCTGATGACCACCCGTTCCGTTACATAGGAAGATCTTGTCTATTCACAGGTAGCTCATATGAGGGTTTGACTTCTTTGCTCTATAATTTCTTGTTTTTTCACAAGGTAAATGAAAATAACCTTGGAAAGTTACCTTTAAATGCATCCTTAGGGCATAATTAGGGTAAAACTGTGTTAAATCGATTAAATATGTTGATTCTCTACAGAGAATCCATGGATGATGCCAAATGTTTGAATTGTATTCACAGTCGGCAGGAATCCATCTACTGCATTTATGTCCATTTAATGTTTAGAAATAGGGGGGTGATCTTCAAAAGATCAGGTGATATTCAAAATATAACCCCCTAGATAAAATGACCTTCCGCCTTTGAGCGGCAAAACTAATGCAAAGGAATCGGGTGATGTGGTCAAAGGTTGACCACATGTAAATCGGGTCATGAATTTAAAATCAAGGGATGCTCAAAATATGACCCCCTCAGAAAGATCAGGATGACATCACCATGTCGGCAACCTTGTTTAAGCATTGTGTCATAATGATGTCATCATCATGTTATTGAATATGGTGGGCATCGGATATATACCTCCGTGAGGCAAAATAGAATGATGATGATAACAGCTATCACGTAAGATTGACATCTAGACTTCACAAACCAAGTGATTATCAGGTGATAAACTTATATCAGGGTGATCTTATATAATGTGACTAATGTTTGAAATATGACCCCCCTCCTCAGAATATCAGGTCTGACTAAAACTTTGACTTAACATAACTTTCTCCCCTTAGAGAATTTCGGGGTGATTCGAAAGGCAAACCTGCATGGAATTTTGTACACTTTCTAACTATGAGGTTAATAATATGAAATACTGAATTTGACCAGTGACCTCATCATGGTGACATATCTATCCCCTGTAGGGTTATCTGCATGACTTATTTTTACTAGACCACCCAAAGCAGAAAAACAACAAGCCAAAGTAGTAAAAAAGTTGGGTCACTATTTTGTCAAGTCAAAATGGGGTGTGTTGTGTAACCACACAACAATTCTTTGCATGAATCCAACTATTGTGCATGCTAGGTATTCATCTGAAAGATTCACTCTAATGACAAGATATAGAAGACACCTCATTGTTTTTGTTGTTCTTGCATAATAAAGAAACTGGCACTTTCGGGAGAAGTTCATGTTATTGTTACTCTTTGCTCTGATGAAGAAATGAAGGTCTTTCTCCTTTTTCTATAGTTCTCTATCTCAGAGTATCTACTTTCGTTGGCTCCTTTACATGTTTTACAAAAATATAAGGAAACCCTCCTTTCAATCTTTTTGTTGTGGATAAAAAACAAAAGAGGCTTTGGCCTGATGAACCCTTGCTAGGGTTTATTGGATTGTTCTTTTTGATACTCCTAGTAGAGTTAACCTCCTTTTCTATGTCTTCATCATTCATGATAGACAATATTAATGTCTCTTTGATTCCATCTATTAGTTTCAAAACCAAGTGACTATAAGTTTTTTGTAAGCCATTGAGATTGCTTGAGAACCCACAATGATATAGGGTATGCATTTAGTAATCAGATTTTGTCAAGGTTCATTGGTCTCTTATGCTCTGAGTAAATGCACAAAGATGAGTCCACTTAAGGTGGAAGTTTTGAACTTAGAAAAAAACCCAAAATCAGGTAAACCAAAATGGAATCCTGCTTTTTATGAAATGGGATCCCATTTTCCTTCAGGATCCCGAGCCAAAAGCGGGATCCCATTTCATAAAAGGTTAAAATATTAACCTTTTATGAAATGGGATCCCATTTCAAAATGAGATCTCATTTTGTAGAAATGGGATCCCATTTCAAGAATGAGATCCCATTTCATAAAATTTGAATTTCCAACCCATTTTTTACTATGGGTTTTGGGTCAAAAAAAAGGCTTGGGAACCCGACCCTTGGATTTGGACCTCGTTTGACCTGCAAGTTGAAGGTCCTATTAATGTCACAACAAAATAGTGACTTTGGGCATTATCTGAAGGCCTTTTTTGCAGAATTTTTTTATGAAACTAAAACCCGTTATAGATGAGATAGTGTAGATTCCAAAAATGTAGTTTTTTTACAAATGGATTGTTTTTCTATTTTTCAGTTGATTTCTAATGAAACAAGTCCATAAACTTGAATTATCAGACAATTCTTTTCAATTTGAAAAAAAATCAAAAAATGATAAGTTTAGGTCATCTTATGCGTGACGTACATGACAATTTTTTAAAACACCAAAAATGGCTAATAAAAAATTAACAAAAAAAATATTCAATAAAAAATTACAAAAAAATATGGAAAATGTGCTTCAGTGAGTTACAAATATTTTCCCAAAAGGATTTAGAAAAATATGATTATTTAGGTCAAAATGTGGATGATGTACATGTGCATGGTATAGTAACAAAAGTGACTTTTAAACAGTGGTTTTTAGAAATGCCTATTAAAAATCAATTTGTATCATTTGGGTATTAAAAAATATTACATATTTGGAAACTAGACTCTGAGTACTACATTTCATATTTATTGACTTTTTCCAAGATTCCACCTTTAAGTGTTTCAATTTTTTAGGTCAAATGTGACAAATTCTAAAAATCAAGGAAAACACTTCCACTTTTTGGCCAAAAAGTGGACTCAACTTCTTGCACACACCCCTTTATGTGACTGTTATGAGGATTTATGACTGCTATATCTTTTCATCAGTGAAATGGCTTTCTTGACTATATTTTTCCAAACATAAGTGTGTCACAACTACCTTACTAGTAGTCACTGCCTCTATCCTACTTGCTTTAGCATTTGGCTGTCACTTTTGTTTGTTGTTCGTTGATTTAGAGTTTCAATGGACAAGTTTCCTTCTTCAATCATATTGGCACTAGAGTCCTTTAACACAATCTAGAGAAGAGAACAATATGTCTCTGCCAAGAGAGCTATGTTACCTTCTTTGTAATCAATGGCCTTTTGATAGTGACTACTATTGTTCCTTGTTTAAGGCTTATCAAAACAATCAAAGGATCTCTAGACATGGACCTAAAATTGTTAAATGAAGACATTTTTCCATACTTTTTCATGACTATGCATGCTGCTACTAAACTCCTACATTCTTAGTATTGCATCTATAAGCATGATATAAGACTGTAGGTGATAGTCTTCTCACTATTGTTCTTGACTACTACAGACTCTTCTTTTTATGTGAGGACTGTGAACATAATAATTAAATGTGGGCATGCGTGTATCATTTAATATCACTTATATGAATGAAGCCTTAATATTTCTTGTATTCCTCTAAGATCATGCTTGTCTTTGTTCACTTTAAGACTATCTAGATTAGCTACTCCTCAAAATACATGTTGTTCCTTCAAAGTGATTCCTTGCTGACTGTCCTTCTCTATCTTCATGAAGGTATGCATGTCTGCATACACAATTTTTGTTGTTGTCTGCAAGATGATAAATGCCCTTCTACTTCATTGTGGAGGGTTAACCTCCAACATAGATCTTTCTTTAGACCTTAAACTCCATGAAAGCTATCATAGTTTGCCTACTAACTTATCCTTTGATGGATACACAACCTTCTAGCACTGATCTTAAAAAACTCTCTGAGCAAGTATAAGGCTCTTTTGAACTCTTGTAGTTATACTTGATTTGAAAGTCTTTAAACAAAGAGGTCACAATGTTACTGACCAAGAGCTTTCTTTTGTTGCCATCCACTGTGAATGATATGATAATCTTTTATGACTATTAAGACTACCTTATGGAAGTGATATTATGATTGTTATTTATGTTCTTTGACATGGTTCTTTTGGAAGTCTTTGATTGCTTCTAATCACTACATTGGCTACCATTCTCATACACTATTATTTCTCATAATGACTATCTTGAAAGACTTTGCACTATTGGTGATAGGTAAGGATAGCCTCATGTACTATTCCTCTTTCACTGCACTATGATCCCATTGTCTCTACATGACCATGACTAATGTCTCGAGGCTAGCACCTGACTGCTACTCATTTTTTAATGATGTTTACTCACCTTTCTTTTTATAGGACTTTTCCTCATTTCCTGTATGACTGTTTACCTATATGCTCTTTCATAGATGATGTGAGAGTCCTTCCACTCATTATTTTGGTCCTCACTTGTTTAATGTCATGCATTGACTATTCCATTAACTAACCCTGGTATTCATTCAATGTAGATTATTACACTTTTTTGTTGACTGTGAGGAATTTTGCTAGTTTGTCCTTTGAAATTGTATATTGCCTTCTATTAGGAACTCACGGTGCTCTTTATCATTGTTCCCTGATGACATTTTCTTGAGATCATTGCCTCTATTCATCATCTGCACTAGTGACTATTTTATACCTCTACAGTGTTGTTTTATCTCCTAGGTCTTATAGGATTTTGGAGAAAAGAAGACCTTAGACTTCATAGGTGCTAAGTGGTTCTATGGACCTCAAAATGTTCTATGATAGTGCTACTACTTTTGACTATCCTTTCTATTCTGATTGCTCTTTCCCTATTGTGAAAATCATTATTGATTGTTCATCTTTGTTTGTGAACTCTCTATTCTTTGAATAGTGTCTTCCTTGACTGTTCCTTTGCCTTCATTCCTCTATGCACTGTTAAGACTTGTTCAGTCCATGTTATTGATGAGATATCTTCATGTACCTGCACAGTCAACAAACAAGTTAAGAAAATAAATGAGGCTATAATCCCTTCCTTTGATGGTGATCTGATCTTCTCTTCTATTTCCTTTTGGTGTCTATATAATAGCATTCTGGAGCTATTTATCTCTTTTATCTCTTGATCAGATGTTTAATGACAAGTAGCATGTTCATTTGATATTACTGCATATAGAAGTGGAAAAGTACCTTGAGCTCTAATATTCTTTCTCAATTTCTCTTGCAAGTCCCCTTGAAGATATCAATGAGGGAATTGAAGATGATGCTACCAGTGGTGTTTTTTGTCATTCAAGAAATGATGTGTCCCTTTTTCTCTTTTATATGTTTGCTCCTTTTATTTCAGATGTACTTGCTCCTTTTCATTGGATCATATATAGTTAATCCCATGGCTTGTGTGGGAGCATATAAACATTTTTCTTCTCATGAATATGAATAGCTATTTTATGCAATATTTTTGTATATTACTTCTCCTTTGTGAATACATAAAGTTAAACTAAAAATGATTGCATGATACAGATGTTCATAATCATGACTAAATTTAGCAATATTTGTGTGCCTTTTTTCATTTGCTAATGTATCAACTGTAATGAATGAACAATAGAAATAACCTGCAACATAGATTAACTTTCTTTTCTCATGCCAATCCTAGGATATCTCCTACTCTGTTGGACTATCCTTCCCATCTTATCTGGCTCATGTAGCAACTCTTACTAAGTTACTACATGATCTTGGTAATGATAATCATTGAAATGTCCCTCTATCAGGTCAATAAGCCTTTTAGGGATGACTGAGACTCTTGAAGCTTTCTACTTCTTCAAAGCAACAAATCATGGTGCTGTTCTAGCCTGACCTAACGAGGATGAAAGCACAATTAGGTAACAAATGTACAAGTGATTGTGAAATCTCCAACTGTGTATAACAATCATACACTTTGTATTGGTCCTCCCCATTACCTACTTCTCCCAACCTTGACAGACTGAGATAAGAAAAGTTTCTAGCTAGAGCATAAACCATGTAGGAAGTCCATATAAATGTTTCTTTCTCATGAAATGCAACAAAAGCCTTGTGAATATTATTGTTTAGTATCCGAGCCCAGTGAATCTTCTTGTCTCCATGCAATGTTTCATGCATATAAGGGAACATCCACCCATCAAAAGTGAAGGCAGAAGGTAGTCCCGTAATTATGCTCAAGAGGGTTACCAGATCTATTATTTCCTCTTTAAAGTCACTCCTGTACAAAACTTGAGGAATCTTTGACATAGCTATTCTATTTCTCTTCATCCACCCCTCATTGATCTTTTTCCTACAAGTCTTGATGTCTTGATCATACATCTTCTTATTCTCTTCCTTATCCATCATGGTTAGAACTAGGAAAGGAGGAATATAAAAAATATCAGCCAAAGCCAAGAGGCTAAGATCTACCAATACTTGTCCATCTTGTATCTGCACTGTCCTAGTCATCTGATCATACCTCTCTACATATGCAACAATTAGCTCTAGGCATTGGACAAAAGTTGGGAATGAACCAATCTGAGCAATGTCATTATCTCTAATCTTCTTGGCTTGAGCTGTAGGATTAGGACTCAAAATCCTCAGTTTGAAATCTTCTATGTTGATTTGCCCAAGGTCTGTATCTCCTATGTTGTGCCAAGATGAGATAATCTTTCTCACTAGAGGAATTCCTTTGAATTTGTATTTCATGCTTATGGCTCAAGAAGACATTTATCCTACAAGACAAGGACCCAATGAGTAACCTTTATAATTTCACTATCCTAATGGTCTAGACTTAGGTTTCATGGCTACTAAACAACCTAGAAGTATGAACATTTATGTATTTCTAGTTTGCTTCTAAGTTAAGAATCTAGGCTAAATAGGGCAATTAGCTAAATACCATTGAAAACCTATGATTCCCATCTTAAATCTATTTTAATTAGTTTAAGGAAATATGAAATTTTCATTACATTCCATTTCTTAATATTTACCATGTGAAATTATAAGAAAATGCAGGAAGAGAAGATTAGCACTCTTTTAAGGCTTCACTAGGTATAAACAATAAATGCTAAGCTTAATGCTCGATTAATGCATGATATCATGAAATTCATATTAAAACATGTAGATTACAGAAAACATCATGTAATAAACTTAGATTCATCAATTGAACACCTTAATTCTCCTTAAAAAATACCTCATCGGTGCATTTGGAATAAAAGTGGGGTTTTTGGACTTTACCGGATATGTGCAATGATAACAAGTTCCATTGGCAACTACATTTTAATGCTCCTATGGGAATTTCAACCCACACTAGATTAGCGAGGATTTGCATCATCACAACGTATGTGCAATGAGGTTCATATTTAGCACTGATAGGATTTAGTATTTCGGGAGGGTTTTTGGACTTTACTGGACATGCGCAGATTTCCTTGTCCATAGGATATGTCAAGTGAAGACCATTATTAGCGCTAACTCCTATGAGGAATAGTTTTAGTGCTAGGCATATCCAAGGTTCTTAGTAGGGGTTTTACTCTTCATAGTATGGCAGGGATTTTGTCACCTACTAGACATACATCGAGTGGGGGACAATATCAGCGTAGAACCACCCCTTAAGGGTTTAGCAGAGCTTTCACTGGTAGGTGGATTGGCAGGACTTTCGGACACTATAGGATATGTCTAGTGAAGAAAAATTTTACTACCAATCAGGTGATAGCAATTTTTAGTACTAATTCTATATGGGCATCTAATGTCTTAGTCTATGGAGTTTTATGGATCAATGAGGTCAGTGGGACTTTTAGCCATCACCAAATGCATCCAGTGGAAGGCACTTTTAGTGCTAGGGCAAGTCATGTGGATTTAATGGGTTTGCGGGAGATCTCAGTGGAGGTGAATACCGAAGGTTTTGGTTTCGAGTGGATATATCTACCTTTTTTCAATTTTAGTGCAAGATTTAACATAGGGTTTAATGGAAGGAGTAGTGCACAATATACAATAATCTGAAAGTAATTTTCATGTAAGCCCACTATAAAAGGATTTTTTCTCAAGATCTTGGCTATAATTTCTAAGTCAAAACTAAATGTTTGTAAAGAGAGAATCAAAATCTAATGACCTAGATATATACTGACGCATACTCATGTATATATTCCCTTCTTGGATGAAACCCTAGTTTAAATCCCATGCCAACTATTCCAAAAGATTTCTCGTTAAATGTCCATACAAAACAAGAAAACTTCAACATGCAAGATCAATTAATTTAAACTTTAAACCCCAATTACAAACTTGAAAACAAAACATGGAACTTCATCCACCTACCTATAAATGTAGAGAGGAAGAAAAATTAAGTATATCAATCCACTGCTACAATGCGCTCCAAAATCTCCCCAAATCATGAAACTCCTTGGGTACTTAGCTAATGCAGAGCTCATAGAGTTTTTGGAGTGCAAAATGAGGCAAAATGAGGGATTTAAAGCCACTTATACCCCCTAGTGATTCTCCCTAAATGGTTGAGTACAATGACAGAGTGTCACACACTTGTAGGGATTTGGCTCTTGGCAGGATGGTAGGGTATTCAGTCACCACCAGATATGTCCGGTGATAAGAAAATTTAGTGCAAATCTAGTCACCTTCATTTTTAGCACAAAGTCTTAATAGGTGCTCTAGTGGGACTTTCACCCTTCACCAAATTAGCTGGGCAAATAGCATCAATTGGATATGTTTGGTGAGCAGAGATTTTAGTGCACATCCTGTGTAAGGGGATTTTTAGCATAGACCTGTGGTAAGGAGACTTAGCGCTAATATCCAGTGGTAAGGGATATTATCGTAAGTGTAGTGAGATGCATTTTGAGCGTAAAAAAACCTAAGTATCCAAAGTCTTGACTTAATCCACTCAATCCTAATTAGACTCAATCTTCAAGTACACCCAATGAGGCCATCATAGCAAATTTATGTAATCAAAATAAAATATGCACAAATTGACCTTGTGACCAAGACATCACAACATCATTTCTCTCAAGCAACCTACTAAGACCAAACCAAACAAAAGGCAAAGCAAAAGAAAAAGGGGATCTCCCTTTGGTAAAATGGGGCATGTGTGCAAGGTACAAGAAATGGCAACTCCACTAGGGAAATACTCTAGAGAATTTGTAAGATACACATCAGTTTCAAACCCAGAATCTTCGTGTTTTCCACTTATTAAACTAGAGAGTAGGATATAGGATCAAATGAGTAGAGATCACTAACTCATCACAACCATCCATATCCTATAAGTTTAAGTGCGTGTAGTTGCATTTATTCCCATCCTTCTACAACCAATATCATCAAGGCTTACTTGCATTAAGGTACATGAAGATACACACCATTTGACCTTATACATTGCCTCACTGCCAGCAGGCATCTATAGCCTTGATGAGGTTGTCTCTATGATTCCCTCAAGCATTGCTCTATTGCTTGTTAGGCATCCATAGCCCCTTATAGAGTTACTTGAATCCTCTAGTTGATTGAATGATTTATGGCAGTATTATGAAGTACCACTTTTAATAAAGTATTTCAAAGTATTTCTTCAATAGAGTATTAATTTGATAATTCATTGAGCTTAGCTCTTGATATGAGTACTAGAGAGTACCACATGTTAGGTCTCAAAAATGTAGGTTACAAATCCTAAGAGGATGTCAGACTCTATGATTAGATTGGCAATGTATTTGAACTAATATGACGGAGTTAACCTATAGGGTTAATGACTCCCTGCACTTTAGGCACTGCTATACCTAGGCGAGTAGACCTTGAAAGTTAAGGTAGATTAATTGAATGTAAGTTTTGTGACTAAGTTAATGGATCTACCCACAATGGCAAATGGTGTGGAATAGATGAAAGCTTGCTAACTAGTTCTATTTCTAATATTTGAAAGATGATTGGTATAAATTGTATAAGCAATATCAAGCTAAGAACTAATAAATGAACTTAACTATTGAATGAGTAAGACCAGTGTCTTGTTGGGTAAATAGAGTTAAGTGAGAACCTAAGATCACTGGTGTATACTTGGCAATAACTCTAACTATTTGGCACAATGCTTTAGTTTATAATTTGTATAAACGTGCAAGGGAATGATTGATAGACTCTTCTTAATATCCAACTGACACAATCAGGTTTCCTATTACTCACGAGGAGGAATTTTAATACTTTCTTGAAGGAACCAATTGAATGAACTATTGAAGAACAACAACTAATATCAACTTGGAGACATAATGCCAATCCTTATTATGTGGTTCTTCTTAGTGATTCAAATCAATACTTCCAAATTATTGTGACTAACCAGAAGGATTTTACTTCCTCTTTAAGGAAACTAATTAATCAAATAACACAAGTACATCAAATGTGCATTGGTAAACTTAATATATACTTGATATATCAATTTGAATAATAAAGAAATACTAAACTGGAGACAACCAAATAACTGAATAATTTCAACAAATAATTGATGCCAGTATAGAGCCATAGAATCAAAATCTCCTATTAACTTCTTGAATATAATACTTGGAACATGGTCTTTTAAAATATTATGGACTTCTTCTATTATCTCCTACTATTGATTGATCTATTGGCCATCGTATGTCAAACTTATATAGAAATATTTGTGAAGAGACATAACTCTTCAAATGTCTATTGAGAATTAACAAGATTAACATATCAATAAACAAAGATAATGACACTAAGCTCTGCTAAGCCACAGGTAGATCTGAACAACATGATCCAAGTACTCTTGGTTGTGATGTGTATCAGCAAATTCTAAAGCATTCCTTGTAATCACATCTATCATCACCATCTTTTCCAAATGCATGCAGGCCTCCCCAGATGCCGAGTATTTATCTTTGAGAGCTTCTAGAGCCTGCTGTAATATAACTTGGCATTCTTTAGTCCATTCAGCTTTGCTCTTCAACTCCTTATCATTCCTGAACAACATCAGTACATTTGTCTTTGAAGCCTCAACACATTCCTTGGCATCATTTTGAAGTAGGTCATGATATTTCTTATGTTTTTCAATCAAATCTTGGGCACTCGAGATACCTGTACTGTCAAGGGTATCCTTACAATGTATTTCATGGAATTTCTCTTGGAGCCTATTATTTAAACTTTCATGTTCTTGGATAACCTTATGATTCTCAGAGTAGACATCCCAGAATTTATTCATCCAATGCATCATATGGATATGCCTATTCTATAGTACTACTACAAGTGTGTCAATTTGAACTTGAGCTATTTGATCAATAGATGGTGACTAAGCACTTTGTGAGCTTTCTCCTTGAGTTAATCTTTTAATTGATCCTCCAAAGGCATTCTTGACAGTGTCCTTTAGGAAATCATTTTCTTTTGTTAATCTTTCACAATTTAGTTTATATGCATCTTGTTCCTTGATTAGCAGTTGAGCCTGTACTTTATTCAGCTTCAGAACATTTATACCAATATCTACAGTAATCAGAGGATCAGTTTCTCCTGCTTTCAAAGCCATAATATGCCCAAAGGTCTTTTTAGTATCTATAATGGCAGTATTCTTATGTGGAGGATATAATGCCCATATCATGAGTGAGTTTTCATCATTGTTATACTTGGTACCCATGTATATCTCCATTACACCTTCAAGAGTGAGTTTTTATTTATCATCAGTAATGTGCAAAAAACTATCAAATACCAAGGAAAAATTTGTGTCAAGTCTAGGAAATATCATGACACTCGCTTCTCTAAGCAACTGGCTGCCTTTTTTAGGAGTCATAGCCCTCAACTCATTATCTACTATTGTCTTTAACACATCCATCAATTGTATTTCATTATCAGCTGTGACATCTTCAACTGATTCTTTGAGTTCCTTTCCTTTATATTTATACAAAACTGATTTAAATTCCTGAGAATGAATGAATTGATCATCTGCAATGAAAGAATCGTATGCCAACTATCTAGGATCCTCATCACCAGGCCCCTCTTCATCCTACTCTCTACTAGGAAGTTGATAACCTTCCATTTTTTGTCTAGAGATTCTACTTGTCTGTTCATGGAGCTCCTCTTCACTTGCAGATTCCTCATCACCAGAAGATAATAACTCTATTTCTAGAAATTGTTTTCTTTTCTCATCTAATTATCTATTATATTTTTCAATTACCAATTCAACTTTGGCTTCTTACATGTTCCTAATAATATCATCATGTGGATATGGAATGTGTGTTTATCCATTGAGGTTTTGTTTTCTTCTAGCAAAATCAATGAAACCCTCAGGATCAAATCCTTTTACTGTCTCGGCACACCTCATGTTATAATGCATTAATTTATCTCTGATGAGACCATAACCTTCCTTGGACACCACAGTAAAATCCTGAAAGCATAGAGTACTAGGCATGAAGGATTGTTTGTCATAGCCACTTAAGTTCATCACATTGGAATAGTTCATCTACCTAACTATCTCTAAGTAAGCAATCCTATTAGGAACTGTCTTGGGCAATATAAATGGGGTATCTTCAAAACCATAAATTCTAACCATAGTTGAGTCCTCAAAGCAATACCAATCTCCCCAATTAAGTGTGATAGTTGGGGGGCCACCAAAGTCTTTTGGTCTGAGAAACCTTTTTATTTCATTTGACAATGAATATTAACAGGGATGATTAAAGTATCTATAAAACACTTTTACAAAATATTCTTCAAAATAAGTGTAACTGGAGTGGGCAAACCTACTATCCCATACCCTTGTCCACATCTGCATAGGCAACCTCTATCCCCTTTTCTCTATTTGAGCAATTCTGAGTTCATTCAGCCATATTCCCATTTCCTGACCATAGTATAATACCATGTGCATGAGGAGTGAATAATGCTAAAAAGAAACTATTGGGGCGTTGTTCTTAATTGCAATTAAGCTAGAATCAATCTTCCTAAAAATATAAGCAAGATAGTCAAATTGCCTAGCACTTTGACATTGGATATCTATTGGTATCACCATTAATGGAATTGTCATGAAATCAGGAACTTCTGACCCTAGGACTTGGCCAACTGAATAATATGTGTATTTCATATAAGGTTCAAACAAGGACACATGGAATGGAGGTCCATCATTGTCATCAAAAGGTACTATTTTTGCCTCTTCCCTAGGCCTGTGAAGAAGAAATCTCCATCCATTGTATGTGGTATCCATCCTCTAGTATTCTTTGTCTAAATCCTCATATACTATGGGATGTGTACATAAGTCATCCAAATCAAATACTTCACAAATGACATTTTTGGATAAGTGTATAACATGCTCTCCTTGTGGATTAAATATGTCTTTGAGGCTAGGATTGTAATATTTAGCCAAAAGTTTTAGGAGTTCCATATTCACAAACACATCCGGGACAACCAATTTGCCAAAATTCAAGTGCCACGGATTAGACACTAGGACATTTCTAAATCTTCTACCATAATCAAATTTAAACAATTCATAGCCCCTAGTTGGTGTCCATACATTCCCCATGTATTTGTATTTGGCTTCTAACTTCTCCACCTCTACCCTGAGTTGTACAGACCTTCAAGCTTTAGGGGTAGATCCAGGCAATTAATCTATTAAATCCTGATTTAGTTTTCTCTCTTTCAACTTTTCATCAGGACCTTTATCTATTTTTTGTTTCTTAGGTTTACTGGTTTCACCCTGTTGTTATCTAGCATTGTCCTTTACTAGTGTCTCCATTAGTTATAATTCTGAATAGAGAATACAATTGTAAGTCACCACATAGAGGTTTTATGTGTCTACCTATTGCTTGAGATGATCACCGAATTTGTTTGTTTTCTCCTCCAAACTCTCGCTTGCATGCTTTTCTCAAACAATCCTTTCAAACACAATTGAAATGATTTAGAATGACTTCTTAGGGCATTTCTTCTTGGCCTGTAATTAATATTTCCAGTGCATTAATGTCCATAATCATTTTGAAATGTGACATCATCATAACGTCCTTCATCGGCAAGACTTTTGTAATGTCAGTGTGATCTAAATGCTTCTTATGGCGCAAATATTTGTAGATGACTCAATCACTGTGACCCTTTGTTTCATTTCCTCGATGTCACTTTTCATGAAGGCATATGTATGTTTATATCAGCGAGATGTTTCAATGCTTATCCGATATAAGAATGAGCATAGAAGTTGTTGTCAGCCTAACTTACACTATCATTATGAAAACATCATCCTACTCTGATATTTCAAATCTCTCTGATACTAATTATTTATATTGGTATGAGTCTTCCTAAAATGTTTATCAATTTCTCTTTACAGGGCGGATTAGTGAAATCGGTAAGACCCAAGAAATCAATACCGATATCATTTGTCTTTCTAACACATGTGACCTGTCGAAAAGAGTCTCATCAATGTGTGTGGTTATTGTCTTCATCAGAACAACATATGCTATTAGGATGACCTTATTTGATTTATCTGATCCTTGTTGTTTCCTCGACGTCGTCCTTTCTATTCTTTCTTCATCAGAATGACCACAATCATATGTCACCGAGATCCTTTATCATTGTGACTATAGACTCGGCAGGACATATAAATCCTACTGCAATCTGTTTCCTTTTGCCGATGAGTTATATCCTTCACATATACCAGTATGACTTTGGCTAAAATTGCCTTATGGTTGCTGAGACATCATAAGGTCAGAGAGACATTAATTTTTTGTTCTGACTTGCATTTCTTCCTGATGAGTCGATAGTTGAATCTGTTCCCTGAGTTGTTTGGCGAGACTCTTGTTGAATTTACCCATTGGTGTGATCTACGCTGTCAGGGGAATGTTCAGAGTATTTTTTGACAATGTTTTCTCATCTTGATGGTCCTTGTATTTGATCAATTCGGTGTGACTGGGGATTCTCTTTCCGATAAGGGGTCATTAGCATAACCTCCTTTATCAGGGCATCTTGAAATTCTTATCGTGACTTCATTCCTAATGCTGATACACATCTAATCTGCTTCAAATAGAGCATGGGTCAGTATGAAAAAACTAAAGTCTTGCCGAAATCAGAGATCTTAAGGTTTTTACAGATTATGGTTTGGGAAGTGAAACTAATAGTTATGGTAGGGATCTTATTATACAAATCATGCTATGTTTGTGGAATTCATCGACTATTATTATGATTTTGGGGGTATAATATTCTAATCTGGTTGGACAGGGGACAGATAAAAGGATAGGAAAAATTTTGAAATTTTCTTGTCCCAATAGTGGCTCTATCTTGGATGTATACCCCTTGCGGGTATAACAAGAATTTAGATCTCTGGGAGAGTAGACCAGGTATTTTATTTGTTGGGGATGACAATTTTACAGGATTTTAGGGATATATATGGATGAAATGAGAATGGGTGTTGGAAGTGACAATGATGTAAAATGGGGATGATCCTATACTACTGTACATGGAAAAGATTTTTGTTATTGTTGAGGGATTCCTAGGACTGTCCATGTACCACCAGATCCTAATCTCTCTTGATTTCCCTAAACTATTGTGCATGGAATAGGAGTACTTTGAGAATTATTGAAGAGTTATCCATGCATTGGCAACACTTATCTCTCTTTGTGCATGATTTTGATGCTTTCATGAAAAGAAAGGTTTCAGAAGTTGTCCATGCACTGGCAGTTCTTGCTCTTCTCCAGACATATTTTCCAGATAGTAGGAATCTTCTCCTCCTTTACCAATGAAAACAAAAGGACCCAACCAAAAGGCTTCAAACTTTCCATGCTTTCCTTTTTCTTGGCATCTAGCATTCCACATCAATACCAAGTCATCTATCTCAAATTTTCTATCCTTGTCTTTCTTGTCAAAAAGGTATTTTACTTGTGATTGCAACTTGATGTTCTACTTTTGAGCCATTCTCCTTATTTCATCAAGTTCTACAAGATGTTCTATTCTTTCCTTGATTGGTCTAGGAATGTCTAAATCCTCTTGAAGAACAAATTTGGAAACTGGTGGAAGATTTTCTAATGGCATCCTTACTTGTATTCCATACACCTATTCAAAAGGGGATCTTCCAATTGCTCTCTTCACAGTAATCCTATCAGCCCACATAGCCATTCTCAAATTTGAATCCCATGCCTTTTTGTTTCCTTCCAACATTCTTTTTATAATTTTCAAAAGATTTTTATTACTAGATTCTTCCTAGCCATTTGCTTGCGGGTGATAAGGGGTAGCATAAGACACAATGATACCACACACAATACAAAAATTTTTGAACTCATCAGACCTAAAACACATTCTATTGTCTATAATCAACCTCATTGGTGTACCAAATCTAAATATAATGTTTTCCATTAAAAAATTGATCACTACTTTACTTGTTGCTTGTTTAGTTGGGATTGCTTCCACCCATTTTATGGAGTAATCCATTGCCACTAAAATCCATTTGTGTCCTCCGATTGACTTTTCTGTAATCTCTCCTATGAAGTCAATTCCCCATTGATGGAATGGGGCTTCCACTTGCATAGGTTTCAAGGGTAATACTCCTTGATATTTTAATTTTCTTAAAAATTTTTGGCATGCCTCACATTTTCTTGTATAATGATATGAATCATTGAAAACTATAGGCCAATAGTATCCAGCCCTCAGGATCTTGTGAGCTATAGTTTTTGTTGAGAAGTGTCCACCACACACTCCTTAATGTAACTCTTTCAGGACATGTTTTGACTTATTTTCATCTAGGCATAGTAGCAGAATACCATCCCTATTCATCTAATAAAGATCCCCATTGATAAACACATACTTCGAAGCCTATACTTTAAGTTTCCTTTTCTTGTTATCATCATATCCTTCAAGACACTTCATATGTTTTAGATAATATATGATATTAGTATACCATGGAGTATGCTCAATGCTAGAAATCATGTTATTAACATCATCAGTATTACATATCTGAGAAGCCTCAAGATTGTTTTCAGCCATTAGTCTAGAAAGACCCTATCCTCTTACTAGTTTGGTGATTTGGATATCAATATTAAACTCCTAAATTTTATTAATCCATCTACACCTTCTGCTCATGACCTCCATTTGAACTAATACATCTGTCACTACAACATTAGGCACATATGCTATTATTTCAGCTCCCACCAAGTATGGCCTAAAAGCTTTGACTACTTTCACCAATGCATACACCTGTTTCTCAACTATGTCATATTTTAACTCTGCATTTTGAAGAGACTTGCTAAAAAATGAAATGGGTTGTTCATGTCCCTCATTATTTTTTTGCAACGTTACTGCTGCAACTGTATGGTATAAGGCAAATGAGAATATCTAAAATGGTTTACTGAAGTTAGTAGATATCAGAACTGGGGCTTCCTTGATTGCCTTCTTAATGGTAGAAAATGCCTCTAATGTTTCCATTGTCCAGTTCACTTCTGTATTCTTCTTTAACATTATTGATATGGGATTAATAATCTCTGCAAAATTTGATATGAATCTCCTAACAAAGTTGATTTGGCCAAAGAATGATTGTATATCTTTCACATTCTTGGGAATGGGAACTTGGTCAATGGCTCTTACTCTTTCAGGATCTATTCTTACTCCATCTTTTGAGAGTATGTGACCAAGTAGCTTGCTCTCTATTACTGTGAAATGGCACTTCTTAGGATTCAATGAAATTCCATATTCCAAGGCTTTAATAAAAATTTGCTCTAAGTGTGTACAATGATCTTCAGCTCTTTTGGAATATGTTGTCACGTGATCCTGATATACTACCATGATTTCATTAATCAATTCTGCAAAGGCCACATCTATTGCCCTTTGGAATGTTGCTCCAGCGTTTGTGAGTCCAAATGACATTCTTAAATACACATACGTTCCCCATGGTGTGGTGAATGTAGTCTTATATTGTTCTGATTCTTTAACTTTCACCTGATTATATACTAAGAAACCATCCATCATGGACAATAGTTCACACCCTATGACTTTTTGCAATACTGCTTCCATGTTGGGAAGGGGATAGTTATCCTTAAGAGAGGATTTATTTAGATTCTTGAAGTCCACACATAATCTAATATCACAATTTTTCTTTCTGATAGGCACCAAATTAGAAACCCAAGAAGAGTGTTGAATCGGTTTGATAATAGCTCCATCCCTTAGCTTTGTGAGTTCTTCAAACATTTTAGGCGCTAGTGTGGGATTAATAGGCCTCCGCTTTTGCCTAAATGGTTTAGCATTTGGCTTTAATGGTATTTCATGTTGAAAAAGATCCTCCCTATATGCTTTCAGGACATCATATGACCATGCAAACACATGTCTGTACTTTCTAAGCAAGTTGATGAACATGCTCCTGATTTTGGGATTCAACTTCTTTCCAATGTATACATTCTTTGGGGCCACCTGCGTCCCAAGATTAATTTCTTCAAGATCATTTTGTATTGTGGGTGTGTCTTTCATTTTAAATCTGTCACATCCATCAAACACTTTCTCCAATGCTATGAATCCCTTAGGTATTTTGTTTGTTTTTAGCTGAACTATCTCTTGACCAAAGAGAGTTTCTTTTCCATCATGTTCCTCCATAAATGCATTGAAATCAATCTCTTGGTCTTCATAGTGATCGATACAATGTAAGAATTGGATTATATCGGTGTCATTTTTAAACACTTGCCAGTTATGGATATTATCTGGAATAGTTGGTCTAGTTTTGAATTCAATTTCTATAATACCCACCAATGTGATATCATCCCTTTTCAATGCAATGTTCATTAGAAAATCTGCCATAATATTTTTAGATCTGTCAATCCAGTTGATTGAGAAGGCATCAAACAACTCAACATCATCCCAAACAGCGTTTCTATATTGCTTCAACCTCTTGTTTTTGGATAAATATTTCCCTTTTACTTGAGAGGTAACTAATTTTGAATCCCCGTATACAGACAAATTTCTTATCTTATGCTTGATGGAAATATTTAAACCAATGAGTAGAGCCTCATATTCTGCTACATTGTTTGTGCGTTCAAATGTCAATAAGAACGAGTATTTGAAAGTTTTCCCTGTTGGTGAATTAAATAGTACTCCTGCCCCATTTCCCATTTTGCTACATGCACCATCAAAATACATTTTACACAAATCATTTTCCTCTTTCTTAGATTCTAGATACACTAGATCAGTATTTTGCAACTCTGGCTAATTTGTTTCAATTTTGAAGGTCCCCAAATCTGTATCATAGAATAGATTTATTTGATTTTGATCTAGGCGTTCTATGATGTTCTCATATCTTGGCTCCCTACATAGCTTGATCTCTTTGCATCCCATTGGTATTGTGGCATATGATAAATCTAATTGGACATTCCCTCCTGCCATTACAGCCCATTGTCTTGATAAGAGCATTCCGTAATATGGTGGAATATCAACCACAGTGATCAATATTATAAGTTGCTTTAGGTTAGGAAGCTAGTTTTATTTCCACGTCCTTCATGATGCCCACAAATAGGATAAACCTATTGTCTATCGGATAACACTTACCAAATGTAGTGTCAACCCACATTCCAAGTTCTTTCATGACTGCTATTGGCATGATATTCATTGCTACACTTGAATCAATCATGCAGTTCCTCACTAGCTTGTTTTTGATTAATAAGGTGGTGTAGAAAGGGTCCACTTGTGAGGGGTTCTTTGTTAGGGTATCACCCAGATATACTTTAGGAACTTGGACTGTTTCTTGCTAAACATTATTTTTTCTATTCTCTAATTCCTTATATTTTTTATTTGGTATATCTGAAATTAGTTTAACCACTGTACTTCTGTATTTATCTATCTTCATCATTTTCAAAAGTGGTTTTGATATCTTCACCTAGGATATCGCATGAGTAATGTCAAATGAATGTGCTATAGTTTGATCATTCCTTTGTATTCTTATATGTTGCTTTTCTTGAATTGGTGATTTGTCTTTTGTTTTATTTTTCTCAATTTTTTCAAGTTCTTTAAATGAGGACTTTGTGTTATTTCTTTTGTAATTTTGATCTTTCATAAAGACACTCCCAGGTGTTCCCTGTTCTGAACTTACTGATTTGTTCCTTAGATTATAGGCATTTTTAGCTTGGGCTACTGTAGCTATTGTAAGAACTTCTCTTTCCTTTTCAGTGGGCTTTCTCCATTGATCATATGGTGATTTGTTATGATAGCAAGTAGGTCCCTTGTAGCTATCCTCCTAATCTAAGAATACTTCTTGTTTTCCCATGTCGATATGATGTTTCTAATTCCCCACATCATACTCATATCCCTCTTCTTCTGTAAAAGAATAGTCTTCATTTAGCAAGTATGGTGTATTTTGCATCATGTTTATTGTGTGGTTGTCTCTATTATAGTCATACAATGCTTCTTCCTATTGTACTATTTTAGCCACTACACAATATTCAGGTGAGTGTGGTAAATTGCACACCAAACACCAGGGATTATCTTCTACCATATGTGCCCCATTTCTATTTAGAGGATTAGGAGTATCTTTGCCATAATGTTGCTTTCTGCCATTTTCAACAGGTCTCCCATCCTTCTAATTTGTATTATATGGCATATCATGCAACCTAAGTCTTTCATTTCTATGCTGACTTTCTTGTTTATTCTGTTGAACATTTGGACTTTGAGGAGTTTTGAGATTATCTCTTTTGCAGACCATGCTTGCAGCTTTTCTATTGTTTTCAATAGTCAACGCTACTTTATGTGCTTCAACTAAGCTCCTAGGGCATCGATTTCTAAGTTCATACCCTATCTTAGGATCAAATGCTTTCAGATAAGTACTTAATGCTGCTGGGTCGGTCAATTTATATCCATGTGGTATTTTGTTGTGCAATTTGGAGAATCTAAGATTAAAGTCATATACTGACTCGTTTTGGGATTTTTGGATACTTATCAATTCATGCAAGGCAAACTCAGGAGCATACTGATTGCCATACTGCTCCTTAAATTGACTATGGAAATCTATTAGGAAACTGATTGAGGCATCTGGTAAGCTATTGAACCAGTCTCTTGCATCCTCAGTTAGAGACATCATGAATAATCTCATTTTAACATCTTCATATTCCATACTAATATCTTGTACAAAGGTATTGAAGCTTCTAATATGATCCTCAGCTGATATTGCATTATTTCTAGTAAACTTGGGAACTATATTCCTCCCACTACTATCAATGGGGTATGGATACAATTGATATCTAGTTAGATCAAATTACCCACATATGTTCATGAGGTTTTGTGGGGGAACATTCATGGGTGGTGGGTTAGGGTAGTAATGATACCCGTAAGGAGGCTGATGATAAGCATGTTGTTGTTGTGGGTTCATGTGGGGGTTCATATGATGATATTGTGGTCTACAATATTGTTGGTCAGGGGGTGGGTATGGATTAGCCATATGTTGAGAGGTGTTATGTATGAGGGGCAGTCTAGGATTATTCAGGAGGGTATTTTGATGAATATGACTTCTAGATGCTTATGGATTGGAAGCACCACCTAAATTTTGGTGCAAGTTTTGTTGTGTGTTCCTCAAAGCATTTCCTCTATGTGGAGGTATATATTTTGGGGCATCTATTTTAGTCCTATTCTTTATTTGTTGAATATCATATTTTAATAGCATTTCAGTTTCCTCTATCTTGATCATTTCAAGTTCTTCTTGGAACTTAAGCACACTCTGCTACATTTTATTCATGTTCCTTGTATCCTTTGGACTTTTATTCACCTCTTGATTCATGAATCCATATTTTACCCCTTCTCCCTACTGTAGTGATATTTTATAATCATACTCAGCCTGCCTTTGATCAATTTCCTTCATGGCCTATGCTTCAAACTCAAGCTATTCTTGAGGACCAGGTTTGTATTTTGCCAATATATCATCAGTTACTCCATTGATTTGAGATAAATTCTCATTTGATTCATGCAGAGGGGTAAAACTATTGAGTTATGATAGTTTGTTCTGTATTATCCACTTGGGCCTCCTGATTATTACTCTAATGAAAATAACTTAATGCTCCATTTTTCTTGGAAAGGACTCTATGTGGTGGGGATGATTGTAACTTCTTCCCTTCTGTCTTGGATCTTCTACCATCCACTTGGTACTAACTTTTCATTATAACAGGTTTTAGAGTCACCACCTATTTTTTGTAAATAGGAAGAGGTTGTAGTTTATCTTTCTGAGTTCTTATTGCTAGCAGAGTTACCAATTTGTATTCTTGAAATTTCTAAGTCTATAAAAGAATGGTCTCTTACCAAGGTTCTTTGTACTTGGGTCCCTAGTAGAGTCATCAATTTGTTAGGTCTCAAAAATGTAGGTTGCAAATCCTAAGAGGATGCCAAACTCTATGATTAGATTGGCAATGTTTTTGAACTAATGCAACAGAGTTAACCTATAGGGTTAATGACTCCCCACACTTTAGGCACTGCTATACCTAGGCAAGTAGACCTTGAAAGTTAAGGGAGATTAAATGAATGTAAGTTTTTTGACTAAGTTAATGGATCTACCCACAGTGGAAAATGGTGTGGAATAGATGAAAGCTTGCTAACTAGTTCTATTTCTAATATCTGAAAGATGATTGGTATAAATTGTATAAACAATATCAAGGTAAGAACTAATAAATGAATTTAACTATTGAATTGAGTAAGACTAGTGCCTTGTTGGGTACATAGAGTTAAGTGAGAACATAAGATCACTGGTGTATACTTGGCAATAACTCTAACTGTTTGGCATAATGCTTTAGTTTATAACTTGTATAAACGTGTAAGGGAATGATTGACAGACTCTTCTTAATATCCAACTGACACAATCAAGTTTCTTGTTACTCACCAGAAGGAATTTTAAGCCTTTCTTGAAGGAACCAATTGAATGAACTATGCAAGAGCAACAGATAATATCAACTTGGAGACAGAATGCCAATCCTAATTATGTGGTTCTTCTTAGTGATCCAAATCAATACTTCCAAATTACTCTGACTGACCAAAAGGATTTTAATTCCTCTTTAAGGAAACCGATTAATCAAATCACACAAGTACAACAAATTTGCATTGACAAACTTAATATATACTTGATATATCAATTTGACTTATAAAGAAATACTAAACTGGAGACAACCAAATAATTGAATAATTTCAACAAATAATTGATGCCAGTATAGAGCCAAAGAATCAAAGATCTCCTATTAACTTCTTCAATATAATACTTGCAAGATGGTCTTTTAGAATATTATGGACTTCTTCTATTATCTCCTACTACTGATTGATATATTGACCATCATATGTCCAACTTATATAGAAATATTTATGAAGAGACATAACTCTTCAAATGTCTTTTGAGAATTAACAAGATTAAAATAACAATAAAAAAAGATAATGACACTAAGCTCTGCTAAGCCACAAGTAGATCTGAGCACCATGATCAATGTACTCTTTTCTCTGATGTGTATCAACAAATTCTATAGCATTCCTTGTAATCACATCTATCATCACCATCTTTTCCAAATGGTTGCAGGCCTCCCCAGATGCCGAGTCTTTATCTTTGAGAGCTTCTAGAGCCTCCTATAATATAACATGACATTCTTTAGTCCATTCATCTTTGCTCTTCAACTCCTTATCATTCCTGAACAACATCGGTACATTTGTCTTTGAAGCCTCAACACATTCCTTGGCATCATTTTGAAGTTGGTCATGATATTTCTTATGTTGTTCAATCAAATCTTGGGCACTGGAGATACCTGTACTGTCAGGGGTATCCTTACTCTATATTTCATTGAGTTTCTCTTGGAGCCTATTACTTATCCTTTCATGTTCTTGGATAACCTTATGATTCTTAGAGTAGACATCCCATAATTTATTCATCCAATGAATCATATGGATATGCCTATTCTGTAGTACTGCTACAAGTGTGTCAATTTGAACTTGAGCTATTTGATCAATAGATGGTGACTGAGCACTTTGTGAGCTTTCTCATTGAGTTAATCTTTTAATTGATCCTCCAAAGGCATTCTTGACAGTGTCTTTTAGGAAATCATTTTCTTTTGTTAATCTTTCACAATTTAGTTTATATGCATCTCATTCCTTGATTAGCAGTTGAGCCTGTGCTTTATTCAACTTCACAACATTTATACCAATAACTACAGTAATCAGAGGATTAGTTTCTCTTGCTTTCAAAGTCATAACATGCCCAAAGGTCTTTTCAGTATCTATAATGGCAGTCTTCTTATGAGGAGGATATAAGGCCCATATCATGAGTGAGTTTTCATGATTGTTATACTTGGTACCCATGTCTATCTCAGTTACACCTTCATGAGTGAGTTTGTATTTATCATCAGTATTGTGTAAAAAACTATCAAATACCAAGGCAGAATTTATGTTAAGTCTAGGAAATTTCATGACACCCACTTCTCTAAGCAACTATCTGCCTCTGTTAGGAGTCATAGCCCTCAACTCATTATCTATTGTTGTCTTTAACACAGGCATCAATTGTCTTTCATTATTAGCTGTAACATCTTCAACTATTTCTTTGAGTTCCTTTCCTTTATATTTATACAAAAATGATTTAAATTCTTGAGAATGAATGAATTGATCATTTACAATAAAAGAATTATATGCCAACTATCTAGGATCCTCATCACTAGGCCCCTCTTCACGCTTCTCTCTACTAGGAAGTTGATAACCTTCCATTTTTCATCTAGAGATTCTACTTATATGTTCATGGAGCTCCTCTTCACCTACAGATTCCTCATCACCAAAAGATAATAACTCTATTTCTGGAAAGTTTTTTCTTTTCTCATCTAATTCTCTATTATATTTTTTAATTACCAATTCGACTTCAATTTCTTCCATGTTCCTAATAATATCATTATGTAGATATGGAATGTGTGTGTATCCATTGAGGTTTTTTTGTCTTCTAGCAAAATCAATGAAGCCCTCAAGATCAAATCCTTTTCTTGTCTTGGCACACCTCATGTTGTAATGCATTAATTTATCTCTAATGAGACCATAACCTTCCTTGGACACCACAATAAAATCCCCAAAGCATAGAGTACTAGGCATGAAGGATTGTTTGTCATAGGAACTTGACTTCATCACATTGGAACAATTCATCTGCCTAACTATCTCTAAGTAAGCAATCCTATCAGGAACTGTCTTGGGCAATATAAATGGGGTATCTTCAAAACCATAAATTCTGACCATAGTTGAGTCCTCAAAGCAATACCAATCTCCCCAATTGTGTGTGACAGTTGGGGGGCCACCAAAGTCTTTTGGTTTGAGATACCGTTTTATTTCATCTGACAATGAATATTCATAGGGATGATTAAAGTATCTATGCAACACTTTTACAAAATATTCTTCAAAATAAATGTAATTGGAGTGGGCAAACCTACTATCCAATACCCTTGTCCACATCTGCATAGGCAACTTTTGTCCCCTTTTGTCTATTTGAGGAATTCTGAGTTCATTCGGCCATATTCCCATTTATTGACCATAGTATAATACCATGTGCATGAGGAGTGAATAATGGTCAAAAGAAACTATTGGGGCATTGTTCTTAATTGCAATTAAGCTAGAATCAATCTTCCTGAAAATATAAGTAGCATAGTCAAATTGCCTAGCATTATGACATTGGATATCTGTTGCTATCACCATTAATGAAATTGTCATGAAATCAGGAACTTCTGACCCTAGGACTTGGCCAATGGCATTATATGTGTATTTCATATAAGGTTCAAACAAGGACACATGGAATGGAGGTTCATCATTGTCATCAAAAGGTATTATTTTTCCCTCTACCCTAGGCCTGTGAAGAAGCAATCTCCATCCATTGTATGTGGTATCCATCCTCCAGTATTCTTTGTCTAAATACTCATATACTATGGGAGGTGTACATAAGTCATCCAAATCAAATACTTCACAAATGACATTTTTGGATAAGTGTATAATAGGCTCTCCTTTTGGATTGCATATGGCTTTAAGGCTGGGATTGTAATATTTATCCAAAAGTTTTAGGAGTTCCACATTCACAAACACATCTAGGACAACCAATTTGCCCAAATTCAAATGCCACGGATTAGACATTTGGACATTTCTAAATCTTCTATCATAATGGAATTTAAACAATTCATAGCCCCTGATTGGTGTCCATACATTCCCCATGTATTTGTATTTGTCTTCTAACTTCTCCACCTCTACCCTGAGTTGTGTAGACCTTCAGGCTTTAGGGATAGACCCAGGCAATTGATCTATCAAATCCTGATTTAGTTTTCTCTCTTTCACCTTTTCATCAGGACCTTTATCAGTTTTGTGTTTCTTAGGTTTATTGGTTTCACCCTATTAATTTCTACCCTTGCCCTTTACTAGTGTCTCCATTAGTTATAATTCTAAATAGAAAATACAAATTGTAAGTCACCACATAGAGGTTTTATGTGTCTACCTATTGCCTAAGACGATCACTAAATTCTTTTGTTTTCTCCTCCAAACTCTCGCTTGCGTGCTTTTCTCAGACAATCCTTTCGAACACAATTGCAATGATTTAGAATGACTTCTCAGGGGATTTCTTCTTAGCCTATAATTAATGTTTCCAATGCATTAATGTCCATAATTATTTTGAAATGTCACATCATCATAATGTCCTTCATCGATAGGACTTTTGTAATGTCAGTGCGATCTAAATGCTTCTAATGGCACAAATATTTGTAGATGACTCAATCGTTGTGACCCTTTGTTTTATTTTCTCGATGTCACTTTTCATGAAGGCATATATGTGTTTATATCAGTGATATGTTTCAATGCTTATTCGATATAAGAATGAGCATAGAAGCTATTGTCAGCCTGACTTACACTATCGTTATGAAAATAGCATCCTACTTCGATATTTCAAATTTGTCTGGTACTAATTATTTATATCAGTATGAGTCTTCCTAAAATGTTTATTGATTTCTCTTTACAGGGTGGATTAGTTAAATTAGTAAGACCCAAGAAATTGATATTGATATCATTTGTCTTTCTGACACATGTGATCTGTTAGAAAGAGTCTCATCGATGTGTGTGGTTATTGTCTTCATTGGAACAACATATGCTATTGGGATGACCTTATTTGATATGTATGATCCTTATTGTTTCCTCGAGGCCATCCTTTATATTCTTTCTTCATCGGAATGACCACAATCATATGTCACCGAAATCCTCTATCGATGTGACTATAGACTCGACAGGACCTATAAATCCTACTCTGATCTACTTCCTTTTGCTGATGAGTTATATCATTCACATATATCAGTGTGACTTTGGCTGAAACTACCTTATGGTCACTGAGACATCATAAGGTCAGAAAAACATTAATTTTTTGTTCTAACATGCATTTGTTCTCGATGAGTCGATAGTTCAATCTGTTCCCTAAGTTGTTCGGTAGGACTCTTGTTGAATTTCCCCATCAGTGTGATCTACGCTGTCGGGGGAATGTTCAGAGTATTTTTTGACAATATTTTTGCATCCCAATGGTACTTGTATTTGATCAATTTGATGTGACTAGGGGTTCTCTGTCCTATAAGGGGTCATCGACATAACCTCCTTTATTAGGGCGTCTTGAAATTCTTGTCCCAAATTCATTCCTAATACTGATACACATCTAATCTGATTCAAATGGAACATGGTTCAATATGAAAAAACTGAGGTCTTGACAAAATTAAAGATCTTAAGGTTTTTACAGATTATGTTTTTGGAAGTGAAACTAATAGTTATGGTAGGGATCTTATTATACAAATCATGCTATGTTTTTGGAATTCATCGACTGTTATTATGATTTTGGGGGTATAATATTCTAATCTGGTTGGACAGGGGATGGATAAAAGCGTAGGAAATTTTTTGAAATTTTCCTATCCCAACACCACATACCCTTGTAGCACATGATAATATCACATGGGCTATGAATTGGTTCAACTTCGTTGGGCTAGGAATCATAGTGGCAGCAAAGGTGAGCCTATAGATTTTTCACTTAACCCAAGATCATCAAGATTCCTTCAGAAGCTTTAGGAATATTTAAAGATGTGAGAGGTATTGGACTAGAGAATACTTCAAGTGAACCAAACAAATGACTCCTTTCCCATGAACAAGCATCATACCATCTAAGACTAACAATAGAACCCACAAGAAGACCTAAGTGGAAAACCAAAGTTTCTCAAAGAAATCCTCTAGATTACTTACCCAAAGAGAACCTTTTCTAGGACTACACAATTGCCACCTTATTCAAGAAATGGGGAACCCCAGCAAAAATAAGTGTAGGAAGGAAAAAGCAAATCAACTAACCTAAACAAAGAAGATTACTCTAACTGAAGCAAAGCAAGCAAACCAAATCAAAAAAGACATGTTATATACACAAAAGAAGGTAGAAATGCCTCCTAAGCCTGAAAGTAGTGCTTCAGGAATTGCCCATTAATAAGCAGTGGGAGTTTCTCTCCATTGAGAGTCTTCAATCTATATGTATTGTCCCCTAAGATTTTAGCTATTTGGTAGGGATCTAACTAGAGCTTATTGAACTTCTAGTGTTCCCCTTTCTTTTCAAGAGCTTTTTCCCAATACATGACCAAATCAGAAATGCAGAAGGCCTTCACTTTGGCCCTCTTGTCAAACTAGCGCTTCACTACACCTTGATGTTTGCCAAAGTTTTCAATTGCAACATCACATTTTTCTTCTAAATGCAGTAGCTAAGTTAGGCGGGTGGAAGTTCTATCATCAAGTTCTAAATAGTCTTGCATGAACTACAACATAGGGATTCATAGGTGGATAGGGAAGACATGTTCTAGACCATAAACCAAATGATAAGGTAAGGTCCCTAAGATAGCTTTATGTTTGATTCTATCTTCCCACAGGGCAAATCTGAGATGGGTATGCCAGTCTTTGGGGTTTTTATCAAGCAATTTTTTGATGACCTCAAGCAAGTTCTTATTAGTAGATTTAGCAACTCCATTCCCTTAAGGGGAATAATTAGATTAAAATTTTAGAACAATACATAATCAAAATCCTAGATTGAGAATTGTAAAGATGTAAGTGTTGGACCATTATCACAAAGAAGAGAAAAAGGACATCTAAACCTCATAATGATATATTCTTGAATGAATTTGATTACTACCTTAGTTGTACATTGTTTACAAGCTTGAGCTTCAAACCACCTTGTGAATAATTAGTAGCGGTTAGAATATACCCGTGGCCTACAAAGGAAGGTGGATTTATCATACCAATGAAATCAAGCCCTTGAAGACCACCTTGTGCAATAATCAGTAGAAGTTAGAATATACCTGTGGCCTACAAAGGAAGTTGGATTGATCATACCAATGAAATCAAGCCCCCATTCTTGTTCAAAATTAAGGTGTCTCAACCTTGGTAATTCCTAGTGTTAATTATTTGATTATGTATTAATTTAATTACCTATGATGAAATTTGTGTTGCACATCATGTTTTGTCATTTAATTGACTAGGATGGTCAATTCATCCCTTGTGAATATAGGTGTCCCATATTGTGGTAGAGGTTTCCTACCATGTGTAGGGATTTATGATATGTACATGTTATGATAGATTCCTATGACATATTCTATGATGCGTAAGAGTCGAGAATAGATGATTCTATGACAGGTGAAGACATGTGTCAAAGAGAATCTTTGAGGAAGGCATCTTTGGGTGCCCAAGGGAGGTTATAAAATGTTGTAAGAGGAATATGCTATTTTTAGTTTGTTTATGACATATTCTCTTACAACTGAAAGTGTTGTCAGTTATGATGGATTCTATGATAGTTGTCAGGTGCGTAAGAGCATTTACCATAGTCTATCTTGGGACTAGGTGGCCACATTGGGATGGGGTGTTGTGACAAGTGTAAAATCCATGTTGTAATGTTGGACAAGTGTCCTTAGGCATGGGTTTTGGGCCATGATGCCAAGATGGATGCCCATCTCTAGAAGGTTCCTATTTTGCCTTGTAAACTCTATATAAAAATGTGCTTGGATGGGAGATGCATATAGTGATTGACATGTACTATTATGTTGCCAAAATATCTCCACATACATGTGTCGAAGACTACTGAAAGAGCATTGGCTCTGAAACTATATTGTAATCTATATTGTTTAATGTAATACATTTGAGCTATGTTTTGGAGTGTGGGGTTTTTCTCCTGAAAGGGTTTTCCCCATGGTATATCTTGTCTCTCTCTTCTATCTACATTCTATGTGTACATGTATTTCTGCAATATCTTTGTTGTTGTGTTAACATCACTGTAATTGTAAAGATTGAATAGAATTTGCATACTACTTCCCTCATTAGATTAGTGTAGGAAGCATTTTTTGCACACCTTGCTTCATTTTAGTTGGTATCAAAGCCTGACCAGTTTTTGTGCTAGCTGCCGGGTAGGGGTTTTTTTATTGATCTTAGATTGAGTGGGATTTTATGTAGAGTATTATGTAATCTTGTTGCAAGAAGGAGATGGAAAGAACATCCAAAAGAGTAGAAGTGGAGAAGTTTAATGGAAATAATTTTGAGTTGTAGAAACTTCAAATGGATGACTTGCCTATTGATAGGGACGTATGGGAAACAATTTGTGGTGTAAAACCAACGGCAATGTCAGAACATGATTTGGATCTCAAGGATCATAAAGCTAAGGGTCTTGTGAGACTCTGTTTGGCTGCCTCTATCTTGTTAAATGTCCATAAAGAAAAGACTGCGAAAGAACTATGGAAGAAGTTGGGAGATGTTTATTAGGCCAAATCCCTGGTAAACAAGTTATTACTAAGGAAGAAGTTGTATTCTCTGAGGATAGAGGATGGAGGATCTGTTGCTAACCATCTGAATACCTTTAACATGCTAGTTGCACAGTTGACATCTATTGGTGTGAAGATGGAGGAGGAGGATCGATGTATGACCTTGCTTTATTCTTTCCTAGACTCATGGGACCATCTTGTAATTGCCATTGGGAGTACCACATCCACCTTTAAGATGGATGAAGTGATGTCTTCATTGTTATCTAAAGAGATGAGGAGAAAATTATCCAAGTTGGCCAAAGAGGCTCTTGCAGTTCGTGGAAGACCCAAGGACAAAGGGAAGAAAAAGGACAAGAAAGCTGAGAAGGGTAGATCCAATTCCTGTGGGAGATCCAAATCTCCTAGAAAGTCCAAGGCACTGTGTTAGAACTATCGAAAAACTGGGCATTTCTGAAAGGAATGCAAAGAGGAGAAAAACAAAAAGAAGAAGAATGTCCGAGATTCAAATTCCAACAAGTCACAAGATGATGGTGATGCTTTCATTATAGCCTTGGCCACCCATGCATCTAATGATGTGTGGTTGATTAATTCTAGTGCCTCTTTTCACATGACCTCACATCGAGACTAGTTTACAAAGTATGAAGAGTTCGATGGTGGAAGAGTGTACTTGGGTGATGATTCTCATCTAAAGATAGTTGGTTGTGGAAGAGTCACAATCTAATTCCTTGATGGATGAGTGAAAGGGATCTCTAGGGTTATGGACATCCTAGGCTTGGCACAAAACCTTCTTTCTATAATTAAATTGAATGATGTAGGTGTGCAGGTTGTCTTCTCAAAAGAAGGATGCAAGATGACTAGAGGAGCTATGGTTCTTGCAAAGGGTACTCAGCGAGGTACTCTATTTCAGCTAGAGGTACATACTTCACAGTGCAATAGTTCTTCTAACTCAAAGAAAAGAGCCGCAGTCACTTCATCTCCACCATTGCAACCAGCAATGAAAGATCTGTTGTATCAACTTTTGATGGTAGTGCATTTTGGGTACCTAAGTGTGCTCATGCTTTGGAAGTTAGACTTCCTATTTAGAAGACAATGTTATGGCATAAAAGACTTGGCCACATTGGTGACAAGGGTCTTAGAGCCCTGAAAAATAAAAACCTCATTGAGGGGTTAGATGATTGTAATATCGATTTTGACTTTTTTGAACATTGTATATATGGAAAGCAAAACTATGAACTTAGTTTTACTCATGTTCTCATACACCTTCTGGTGTGTTGGATCTTATTTATTCTAATGTATTTGGTCTAGTTAATATTCCTTCGATCTCTAAATCTATATATTTTGTATCATTCATAGATGATTATAGTAGAAGGACATGGATTTATTTTCTCAGAAGAAAATATGAAGTCTTTAGTCTATTTAAAGAGTTTAAAACTTTTGTTGAGAATCAAACTAGTAAAAGGATTAAGTGTTTGAGAACTAACAAGGGTGGTGAGTTTTGTTTAGTAGAGTTCAATAAGTTCTATAAAGAACATGGGATTGAAAGACATAAGACAACTCCATACACCCCACATCAAAATGGAGTTGCAGAGAGGATGAACATGACACTGATGGAGAAGGCTAGGAGTATGCGTAATGGAGATAGCCTTGAACAGAATTTTTGGGCGAAAGTTGTAGCCACTACTTTCTACTCGGTAAACAGGTCTCCTACATCAGCTCTTGTTGGTAAGACACCCACGGAGGTGTGGCCTAGTAAGAAGCCTTCAATAATACATCTTCATGTTTTTGGTTGTGAGGCATATGCTCATGTGGCTAGAGAGAAGAGGTCAAAGTTGAAGAACAAGGCTTTTAAGTGTATCTTTATTGGCTATGGTGTCGGTGTGAAATGATAGAAGCTTTGGGAGCCTATGGCTGAAAAAGCGTTGTATAGAAAAATGGTTATTTTTAGAGAGCTAACACCTTCTCCTATTGTTCTACAACCATAAGAGAAAGAAAAGAAAGAGGACGTGGTTTAGCTTCCTTCTACCCCTAAGAAGACTGAACCAAAAGACCCTGTGAGACCTGATGATCAGGAGAGCTCTAGAACCTCTGAAAGCTCAGAAGAAGAATTAGAGCCTCAATCTCAGCCTTTGAAGAGGTCTACCTGAACAAGGAAGCAACTTGACAGGTTTGGATATCCATTTCTAGATTTTAGTTATGCTTTTGCCTTGATTACTAACATTGATGAGCCTAGAACTGTGACAGAGGCTATGGGCATGAATGATGTAGGTTCTTGGAAGGAAGCCATAGAAGATGAGATGGCTTGTTTGGAGAAGAATAAAACATGGGACAAGGATGAAAACCTATTGGTTGTAAATGGGTGTTCAAGAAGAAATTTTGTGCAGATGACAATATTGAGAAGTACAAGGCAAAATTGGTTGCAAAGGGGTATTGACAAGTGGAGGGAATTGATTATAGTGAAATTTTCTCTTTTGTTAGAAAGATGACATCTATTTGTTTCATGTTATCTCTTGCAATAGCTTATGACTTAAACATGGAGTAGATGGATGAGAACATAACATTCCTTCATGGTGATTTGGAGGAAGAGATTTATATGTAATAGCCACAGCATTACATAGAAAAAGGTATAGAAAATTTGGTTTGCAAGTTAAAGAAGTCTTTGTATGGTTTGAAGCAATCTCTTAGGATGTGGTACATGAAATTTGATGTCTTTGTGTTGTGCATTGGATTTCTAAGGTCAGAATCAAATCATTGTGTGTACTATAATTTTGACAATGATTGCATTCTCATTATTGCATTGTATGTTGATGATATGATGTTAATTAGGAATGGTAAGCTTATGATTTCTAGTTTGAAGTCTCAATTGTTAGCATAGTTTGAAATGAAAAATTTAGGGTTAGCTAGGTACATTCTGGGAATGGAAACTAGAAGAGACAGAGAAAATAGAAAACTTTGACTAAGCCAGAGTAAGTACGTGAAGACCGTGTTGGAAAGATTTAGCATGGAAGATTGTAAACCATTGAGTGTTCCTGTTTCATTGGGGACAAAGTTATCTATTAATGATTGTCCAAAGTCTCCTTTTGAGATGGAGGTTATCAGTAGAGTACCTTATGCTAGTGTTGTTGGTAGCTTGATGTATGTTATGGTCTGTACTAGACCAGACATTGCCTAAGCAGTGGGACTTCTTAGTCGATTTATGGCTAATCCTAGATGGGTACATTGGGATGCAATGAAGAGAGTGTTATTATATTTGTAAGGTACTTCTAAGTATTCCCTATGTTATCATGGTCATCCTACAGGACCTTCGCATTCTGTAAGTATTCGTGGATTTGTGCATTTTGATTGGGCATGTGACATTGACAGCACGAGATCCACCAGTGCTTATGTGTTTACTATGTTTGGTGGTTCAATTAGTTGGATGAGTAAGTGGCAACTTGTGGTTGCTTTGTCCATGAAAGAATTTGAGTATATGGTAGCTACTCTTTTAAGGAAGCCATTTGGCTTAAGAGGTTGTGTTCAGATATTAGTGTTGATGCAGGATAGATTACTATCTCTTGTGATAGTTAGAGTGTGATTTGCTTAGCAAAGAGTCCTACTTTCCATGCCAAAACAAAGCATATTGATGTACAATTTCATTTTGTTCATGATATGGTGGAAGATGTGAAGGTGATATTGGAGAAGATAGACACTTTGAAGAATGTTGCTGATGCATTGATGAAACCTGTGGGCACAGATAAGTTCAGATGGTGTTTGAAGTCTATGAAACTCTTGCCCTATAGAAGTTAAATCTTGTTATTTCTATTGACTCTTACAAGGTGTTCTACAAGTGGGAGAATGTTGGGAATTACGGTGTCTTAACCTTGGTAATTCCTAGCATTAATTATTTGATTATGTATTAATTTAATTGCCTATGATGTAATTTGTGTTGCACATCATGTTTTGTCATTTAGTGTGAAGTGGCATTGTGAGTTGTCACTTGACTTGAAATGTGACTAGGATGGTCAAGTAATCCCATGTGGATATAGATGTCCCATATTGTGGTAGAGGTTTTCTACCATGTGTTGGCATCTTATGTAGTGTGTAAGGATTTATGATGCATAAGTGTTATGATGGATTCCTATGACAGATTCTATGACGTGTAAGAGTCAAGAATAAGAGATTCTATGACAGGTGAAGACATGTGTTGAAGAGCATCTTTGAGGAAGGAATCTTTCGGTGTCCAAGGGAGGATATGACATGTTGTAAGAGGAATATTCTATTTTTAGTCAGTTTATGGCAGATTCTCTTACAGTTGTAAGTGATGTTAGTTATGACAGATTCTATGACAGCTGTCAGATACATAAGAGCATCTGTCATAGTCTATCTTGGGACTAGGTGCCCACATGTGGATGGGGAGTTGTGACAAGTGTAAAATCCATGTTGTAATGTTGGACAAGTGTATTTAGGTGTGGGTTTTGGGCCATGAGGCCAAGATCGATGCCCATCTCTAGAAGGTTCCTATTTTGCCTTGTAAACTCTATATAAATAGGTGCTTGGATAGGAGATACATATAGTGATTGACAGGTACTGTTATGCTGCTAGAATATCTCTAGATATGAGTGTTGAAGACTCCTGAAATAGTATTTACTCTGAAACTATATTGTAATCTGCATTATTTATTGTAATACATTTGAGTCGTATTTTGGAGTGTGGGGTTTTTCTCCCGACAGGGCTTTCGCCACAGTATATCTTGTCTCTCTCTCTTCTGTCTACATTCTATGTGTATGTGTATTACTGCAATATCTCTATTGTTGTGTTAACATTATTGTAACTGTAAAGATTGAATTAAATTTGCATACTACTTCCCTTATTAGATTAGTGTAGAAAGTGTTTTCCACACACCCTGCTTCCTTTCAATTGTGCAAACGGGTGTACCTCCACCACTAGATGTAAAGGCATAGAAACATTTCTCTCTTGAAGCAATAGTTTGGAAAATGTGACACATTCAAGTGTGTGTATGTGCATCCTTAAACAAGGTTGGCCAATAATATACTATTGATAACTGAGAGGGGGGGTGAATCAGTTATCTTAATTATTTTGACTTTCAGTCCTTCTTTAACAATTAGTGCAGAATCAAATCATACAAGCAAGCATTACCATGGAAGCAAAAATAACATTAGTACACATGACACAATGATTTTGATGTGGAAAACCTTGTTAAGAGAAAAACCATGGGGTGATTAACCCAAGATTGTATTCTCTGTTAGAAGAATAGAATAGTACCAAATGGCACTTGCCAATTAGGGCTCACTGCCTGAGCACACTACTCACAAGAGGCTTACTGCCTACAAGAGACTCACTGTCTACAAGAAAAGAAGGTAACAAAATACTTGAACTGATGAGAAGCATCCACACATGCTGAAGTTCAGTTTTGGTTAAGCCCAATATACTGATCTACTGCACTTCATTCTTACTCTCCTTAGGTGCTGATGTCTTGTTAGATTCTGGACCTGTCTTACTACCTTCACATTGCTCTTCTACTATTCTTCGCACAATACCACACACAACACACACATTCATATCTAAATCCATCTGGTATATATATCTACACCAAAGATTTCATCCACTTTCTAGTCGACATCTGGAATACTCAATATTTTCCCAAACTCTGATCTGTCAGCTAAATCTTTGCATACCAAGTAATGTGGATCAAAGAGATGCTTATAGAAGTCATCAATCATGTTAGCCAATCATGATTGATACCTTAGGAAACTTAATCACCATCAATATCACATCCAGATTTAGGTTTGATGCTCTGCCGGTTAGGTCTTCCTCTGTCTACTCTGCCAATTAGGAACCCAACACTCAAGTTCTCATATCTGTTCACTCTTCTATCATTGGAGGCTAAGTCCTTGGAATATATCAATCAAGGTACTCCTCTTGACTTCCCCAAATCTACACTTTACTAAGATACTTCCTCTAAGAGATTCAGACCTGACTGTCAGACCTTGCTGCCTGCTTTGTTCTTGATTACTAGACCACAACACTTCTTCTGGTAAAGACACACCATGTCTTGCAGATGTGTGGGATGGACTTTGTTTCCATCAATGACAACACTAATGAAGCCACATAGTGTCTCTTGCCAACAATCTCCCCATTTGGCATTGATGGCAACACTTAGTGAAAAATGAGTAAGTGTCACACTAGACTCCCCCTTGGCTAATGCTCTATTCTTATGAACATTTTTCGGAGCTCCCCCTTAGCTGGATTCCTCAATTTTCATTGCTCCTCACTCCCCCTTTGACATCAATGGCAAAGGGTGGGGTCCGCACACCAAAATTTACAAAACTCAATCTATACTTAATCGCATAAGTATATTATCTAGTTATACTTTACATATACTTTAGTATATTTGCAAAAGTGTTTTTTCAATTGTACAAGTTCTGTTGCCCAACTTAGCTTCATCCTATCCAAAATTGAGATGTGACCACTCAACAGGAATGCAAAAGCTTCTGCCTTCTTGAGATCTGTCGGATGACTGGTCCGAGCTGTGTCCTGAACATCAGTTAGGGCTTCATGCATGGCATCTAACTTAGGGATAATGATCCCTCTAAGTTCACTCAACCTGTTTATTCTATTTTTCTTCTCCTTCTCTAGTGTCTTTATTTCATTTATGACTACAATAGTTTGACACTCTTGATTTACTATGGAGGAGGATAGAGGATCAAAACTTTGAGATAAAATTAACAATTTATCCACTTGCTCTTTTACTTTCTTCTCAATGTCCTTGGTCACTTTAGGCCAGGATAAACAAAATTTATATATATCTCTCCCATCTTTGAGAGCATTTTCTAGGTTCTTTATTTCGATATCCATAACTCTCCTATCATTTGATATTAACCCTTGTACCTCTGATAATCTTTTTACCAAAAACTCCTTCCAGACCTTATCTTCTACTGACTTTTCTAAGGAATCAAAATGTGTGCTAACACTATTAACTAGAGATTTGAGATTACTGGATGAAGAGGCTGAGGGATCCTTCTGAAAAGATGGTAAGATCTTCTCCAATACACCAGATGCAATTTCTATAAGCTTACAGTCTTCCATGTGAGACTCCAGAAGCTTTTCTTTTGCCTTTGCTAAAGTAAAGGATGAGCTAGCTTCATGGTTTGAACCGGGGAGAGGGAGTCAAAATTGAATGGTCCTTGAAGAAGTTCTGGTTCATCAAATTCCATCATCTCTTTGGTTAAGAACTCTTTGATTGCCTCTACTGTGTCTCTTGCTGGAGACAGAGTTTTCTCCTCTTCAACACCCTTACCACTATCATTTGTGGCCTTCTCTATTGGAGTTTTCTCTCCTTCTGTAGCCGTACTACTGTCATCTTCTTTTTCCTTCTCCTCTGCTTCTTGACTGATCTTCTCTTGTACTCTTTCTTTTTCTTTAGATCTGGAGTTTGCAGGGGAAACCGAAGGAGAGATGTTTGCTTGATCATGGACCTCCTCTTCCGGAGCAGAGGAATCAAAGTCCTTACCTTTTTCTTCAGTTGTCTCCTTTACATCTTCTTCCACTGTCTCAGTAGATTCTTCTTCAACATCTGTAGCCAAGGGATAATCACCTAAGTCCTCTATAATAGGAATGTTGAATTTTTTGTATGCATTTTGGAGGATCTCTTCTATCTCTTTTGGTACTTTGTCAGTTTCTCCAAGCATAAGATGATTCATTCTAGCTTTGCTCCAAAACTCATCCTTACAATCTTTGAAGATCATATTCTTCTGCTTAGGAGTGATTGAAGGATATAGCTGAATAGCTATCTGTTCTTGGATCTCAAGATCCTTTGCCATAGCATTATTCTTTCTTATTTCTAATTCCTTTTCTAGGCTTTTGGGAATAAGAGATATGATTTCAATAAAAGCCTTGTTGTAGATATTTAGATACTTGACCGTGGCTTCTTGCAAGATCTTTTGGTCAGCTTCATTGTAATCATCATAGAATTTAGCCATTGGTTGAATGTTCCCATCCACAGTAACTGATTTTATGATGTCATCAATGCACAAAGTAGGATTCTCAACAAATTCTTTTGTTACTTCTTTAGTAGAGGGTTCACCAGATGTTTTCTTTTTCTTCTTCATTTTCTTTACTTCCTCATCTGATTCTATCTCTTCTTCATCTTTTTGGCTTGTGTAAGACCTTGTTGCCTTTTTCTTGGTTCTCTTCTCTCCTTTTTCGGATGTCTAAGCTTCCAGTTTTGAAGCCTTTTGACCCTTGGAAGTGGTAAGTGTAGAGTTTTTGGTTGATCTGGTTTGGGAGGGGGCTTGCACCAGAGCACTTTCTTTTCTAGTTTCTTGCTTTTCTTTCTCCGCCCTTTCCATTTTCTCTCTATTGGCATTAAGTGTCTCTTTTGAGATTCCATGCCTCTTGGCAAATTATTCTACCTCTTTTCTCACTTTTCTCTTCATCTCCGGTTGTTTGAGCTCCACATGGATTTTTACACTTAATTCTTCAAAGGTTCCAAACCTTTCTGCCTTAGGATCCTTGGGCTGACTTAGCATGTGTTGAACATGCAGCTCTACAATTTTCTCATCAACTTCATACCCCATTGGCATGATCCACACTATTCTTGGTTCCACTACCTCCATTAGGCACTGATCAGTTTCTACCATAAAGCATACTATATCTTTATATTTTTCAACTAGGGATTGGGGAATTCTTTCTCTAGCCTGCATCATGCTTTGGAAGTTTTTGAAGTAACCCCATAGTGCTATGTTTTGTACCTTGGCATCACCAAGCCCATGCAAGTAATCCCTGATTTGTATGGCAATCGGTCTATCATTTTGCCACATCCAGCCACTAAATCTGGGTAGCTCATTAATGTAGTAGAAGAACAGACAGAGTATCATGCCACCATATTTGAAGGAATTCTTCTTGTCCTTCTTTATCTTCTATCGATTCTCCAAAAGTTGGTTTAGGAGAAGCTCACAAAGGTGATAGTCAGCATTTTCTTTTAGCATCTAATAGGCTATGTAGATTGCAGTTCCAGGTACTGAATTTTCCCTGCTGGAGTGATAAATCTTGTAACCAATTATCATGGATGCAAATTTGATATCCGGATCAATGATATCTTCAATTGTCATTGCCCTCTTGTCAAACTTTGATCTGGTAGCCTCACTCACAGTTTGGTTTTTGATAGATTTGAGAATAGGCAGCTTTCTAGATGAGTGTAAACCAGTTACCACCCTAATAGCATCTTTTGTGATCTTGAATGGTCCATTCAACCACATGAAGTTATCATGCACTCTGCTCAAAATATACCGGACCCATTCTTATTCTACAAAATAGGGGAAATGAATGCATTGTGCAAAATGCTTGTCCCGGATGGCTTTATACTGAGTTTGGAGTTCAAATGAGTCATCTATCAAATGCTTGTGATAGCTACCAACTAGCTTAGATTCCCCAAATTCTTCAATATTTGCATGAATATATGCCCTAACATCTTTGACATGCAGAACCCCATGCAAAATGCTTGAAAAGGCGCCCAGGGGATCAACTTCTAGGGATTTATATGGATGTTTCTTGAATTTAGGACGCAGCCTATCAGTGATCTTTACAACATTCAGTGTAGCCATCTTCAAAAAGATTTACAGAGAAATATTCAATAACGAAAAATACCTTTTGTGCTTCTAGGGTTCATGGAGTGAGCCGGATTGATTTGCTAGATGAATCGACTTCAACGATTGATCTTTGAGAATTTTGAAACAATTTGTTGCAGAGTTCCTTTTCTTTTCTTCTTGAATGTAAATGTGTAAATGACGAGTGAATGAACCCTTTTATTTCTGAGAAAAACCCTAAATCCACACTGCAATAAATGTGCAAGTTAAGTCATTCAGGTTGCCTGGTTCTTCTTATTTTGAGAAAGATCTTTTTCTGGATCACTGAGATATACTTAGAGTTATTCTTGGTGATTAATAACAAGCTATCTTACTTTCCCCAAACATTTGATCTATCCACAGATCAAGATGCCTCAAATTTGAATCATACCGGATCTAACTGTGATAATCCTATTTTACTAGATGACCGTTAAACCAGATCAATCTTGGAAGATTAGACTCTCCAAATCTTCTTGCAGATCTTCCATATCTTTACCAAGCTTTCTTTAGATGTTTCTCTAAGAATCCTTTAATCTGCAACTTCCCATGTGCCAATTTTAGGCACCAATTGACTGGTTGGGGGATTTGTTTTTCTTAGTGACTCCTCCTGAGCTAGAGCTCATCTACTCAATTTCTATAAGGATTATTAGCACCAGATTCTCGTGCGGATCCATCCCCAACATTCTCTGTGCTTCTCTTTACCCAGATCTTATTCATCTCCCTTTGAATTTCATCTGTGTTCACTTTTCCCTTTCCTTTGTCTTGGCTATGATTATACTATTCTAGACCCCTTTTGTCTTGATTCTTACTTCTACAGAATTTGGTAAAATTGTAGAAAACAACATTTCTTTGCATATTTGACTGATATCCTCTTTATCTACACTAATTAGCCATATGTCCCATTCTATTGCATGCAAAACATCTACCATTGAATGAATTGTTCATTTGCATATTTCTACACTCATGAGATTTGTGACCATACCTTTTGCAATTGAAACATTGTCCGAAGAAGGATGAATTAGTCTGATTCATTCTTCTTCTGCACTGATTTGCTTTATGACCAAAGTTATTGCAGTTGTGGCAATATCTATTGAAGGATGGATATCTTTGAGCATTTGGTTGCCTTACCAGAGGTCTTTGAGGTCTGTTCCTTGGATTTCTTGATCCAGAGTTCTTCTGACAGATCCTAAGCTTTCAACTTTCTCATATCCCAAGCCATGCTTGTCATCTACCCTCTTTTCACTTTCAAGAAGAACTTCAAGTTGAGCAGAGCTTATCTTGAATTTTTCTTTGTATTCATTTGTTGTTTGTAGATCCTTTTTAAGAATGTCTATTTGATCCTCAAGTTTTTCTTCATTATCTCTAGCATCTTCAAGATCAAATTCTAGATGTCTAATTATCCTATCCATTTTATGGCAGTCTTCTAATTTTTCCTTGAGAGATTGTCTTAGATCATCTTCAATTTTTCTTTTTTCTTCAATTTCTTGGGTGAACTTCATAACTCCTGATTCCATTTCATGTCTTATCATAATGACCTCTTTTGATAACTTTTCACATAGCTTGGTTGTCTCTTTTAGGTCTTCATTTGTATCATTGGTTTCACCTTGACTTGCTAATTGCTGAAGTAGATCCTTTCTCTTTTTCATAGAGATAACTCATTTTCCCTTTTAATTCATTTATGAATTCATCAGCCTGTTTAAGTCTTTCCTTCAATTCATTGACTTCAGAATTAGATTATTCAAGATCATCTAGGGCAAACTGAAGTTGTTCCCTCATACCATACATATCCATTTGAATTTCCAGATCTTCCTCAAGTTGTTAGGCTCTGTTTGGAGGAACTTGGCTCTGATATCAATTGTTGATAACTAAGAGGGGGGGGGTGAATCAGTTATCTTAATTATTTTGACTTTCAGTCCTTCTTTAACAATTAGTGCAGAATCAAATCATACAAGCAAGCATTACCATGGAAGCAAAAATAACATTAGTACACATGACACAATGATTTTGACATGGAAAACCCAGTTAAGGTAAAAACCACGGGGTGATTAACCCAAGATTATATTCTCTATTAGAAGAATAGAATAGTACCAAATGGCACTTGCCAATTAGGGCTCACTACCCAAGCACACTACTCACAAGAGGCTTACTGCCTACAAGAGACTCATTGTCTACAAGAAAAGAAGGTAACAAAATACTTGAACTAATGAGAAGCATCCACACATGCTGAAGTTCAGTTCCAGTTAAGCCCAATATACTGATTTGCTGCACTTCATTCTTACTCTCCTTAGGTACTGTTGTCCTGTTACATTCTAGACCTGTCTTACTACCTTCACACTGCTCTTCTACTATTCTTCGCACAATACCACACACAACACACACATTCATATCTAAATCCATCTGGTATATATATCTGCACCAAAGATTTCATCCACTTTCTAGTCGGCATCCAGAATACTCAATATTTTCCCGAACTCTGATCTGTCTGCTGAATATTTCCATACCAAGTAATGCGGATCAAAGAGATGCTTATAAAAGTCATTAGTCATGTTGGCCAATAATGAATGATACCTTAGGAAACTTAATCACCATCAATATCACATCCAGATTTACGTGTGATGCTCTGTCGGTTAGGTCTTCCTCTGTCTACTCTGCCAATCAGGAACCCAACACTCAAGTGCTCATATCTATTCAGTCTTCTATCACTGGAGGCTAAGTCCCTAGAATATATCAGTCAAGGTACTCCTCTTGACTTCTCCAAATCTGCACTTTACTAAGATACTTCCTCTGAGAGATCCGGACTTGACTATCAGACCTTGCTGCCTGCTCTGTTCTTGCTTACTGGACCACAACACTTCTTCCGGTAAAGACACACCATGTCCTATGGATGTGTGGGATGGACTTTGATGCCATCAATGACAACACTAATGAAGCCACACAGTGTCTCTTGCCAACATATACATCCTCAAGAACATAATATATAGTAGAGTGCATAGAGCCATGACTTGTCCAAAACTTTTCATGAAAACTGGTTAAAACCTTTGCCACCTCTGTTTTGTCCAGGCATCTCAAATAGATCCCTTCATGATTCCTCTTATACAATATTGATCCTTTAACCATGAAACTTCTACTCTTCAACCTCAAGGCTCTTCTCTAAATTGAATTCAAATTAGGTAGACATCATTTTTAAGAAGATAAAACAAAATGTCACCATACCATTTATCTTTTGAAATATCATTTAGTGTATATTATTGGGAGACCAATCCTGGATCAGTTTCTGCCATTATTCTTGTAAGTGTTTGGACTCTTACTAATTTCAAGGGTTGTATTTCTAAGTCAAATTCTTGTAGTATTCTAACCCATTTACCTCTCCTTTTACCAAGTTCATTCTGCATCGGCAATGCTTTTACGATAGCGTCTAAAACTATGGCAGTCACTCTACTTCTCAGAATATAATGACAAAATTTATTTTCTTTAACAAATGTATAGACTTGTTTCTTGATATTTGGATGTCTAAGTTTTGTATCTTTTAATGGGGTGCTCATGAAAGCAATAGGGCATTCATCATCGATTCCCCTTTTCTGGGTCAACATGGCTACACATGTGTGTTCATAAGCAAAGGAGTATATGCAAAATGGGAAGCCATAGTTAGAATTACTAGGACTGGAGCATTATTTATTGCCTTCTTGATTTCTACAAAGTCTGCCTTGGGCTCTAATGTCCACTCAAGTTTTGCATCTTGTTTCAACATTGCATTCAAAGGCCAGACAATCTCAGCAAAACTAGTGATAAACTTCTAGATGAAATTAATTTTACCAAAATAAGATTTCAGTTCTTTCTTACTAGTTGGAGGTTGAATCTTTAGAATGGCTTAGACTCTATCAGGGTCTATAGATATTCCTTCTTCTGAAATCACATGTCCTAATAGTTCCCCTTCAGTGATGCTGAAAAATACACTTCTTGGGATTCAAAGAAATTCCTTAATCTCTACAATGTTACAGTACTTTCCTCAAATAAGAAATATGATCCTCCCACTTCTTAGAGAATATAGTCAGATCATTCATATAAATGATGATGCATTTTCCTACCAATCCTTTAAAAGCAATGTCCATTACACACTGGAATGTTGCTCCTGTATTAATCCAACCAAATGGAATCCTTCGATATGCATAAATACCCCATTTGCATGTGAAGGTAGTTTTGAGTCTATCAGCATATTCAACCATCACCTGATTATATCTTGAATATCCATCCAAAAATGACATCATCTGTGACCCATAGACTATCTGCAATACTTCATCAAGGGATGGCAATGGATAGTTGTCTTTTTCAAAGGCCTTGTTTAAGTTTTTGAAGTCTACACATAGTCTTATTTCACCATTTTTCTTATGTACCAGGACCAGATTGGCTACCCATGTGGAATGCCTTACTGGAAATATAATTCTTTCTGATGACAACTTCTGAACTTCTTTAAAAATTAGTAGCTCTAAAAGAGCATTGACTGGTTGTTACCTCTGTTGGAATGGCTTGACTCCAAGTTTCAAAGGTATGGTATGGGTTATAATAGAGGTGTCATATGTCTTCAGGTCCTCATAGCTCCATGTAATAGCATCATGATAATCCCTCAAAGTTTGAATAACTCTATCCCTTTCCTCAGGGGTACAAACCTTCCCAATAAACACATTTTTGATTTCATCTTTTGTACCCAAATTATATGGATCACACTTACCTTGAATAGAATCAATATGTTTCTTGTGAGTCCCATACTAATTTGAGTCAAATAATCTTTCTAGCTTCACCATAGCTCAAAGTATGGTATTAGTTTTTAGGTTTAAGACTCCTTCTAGGTCCATCTCAGTTGGTTTTGAATCTTCTTCATCAATTATCTAGGAAGCAAACACATCTGAGGATCTAATAAAGTTAATAATATGTTTATCATCTTTGCAGACTTGGAAATGAGTGGTATTGTCTAGTACAGAGGGAGTCAAAACCAACTCAATAGTGAACTTCTTTAGATCAGACATGACCAATGGTTGTAGCGAACTTGTAGCATGTGCTAAGGCATCAACAACATGATTTTGTCTCTTTTGGATCAATTGGCTATCAAATCCATCAAGGCACTCAATAAGATCCCAAACTTGATTTCTATAGATATTGAGCATTTTATCATGAAAGGAACACTATCTTCTGACTTTCTTAATCACCAGCTTAGAATCATCAAACACTTGAATTATCTTGACTTTCTTTTGGATGGCGATCAAGAATCCATGCACCAATGACTCGTATTCTGTCACATTGTTAGTATAGGGGAACTGCAGTCTATATGTTGCTAAACAAGAGTCCCCTGTAGAACTAATTAATTCTAAACCTACACCAGATCCTTTCTTGGATCTTAATCCATCAAACCTTAGTGTCCAAATCTAAGGATCTGCAGTCCCTTGACCCAAACTGACCCTATGTCTATCTAGTGATACAACCTTATGACTAACTGTAGGACTAGATTTAGTTTTCTTTCCATCTTGGGTGGATGGCAGCTTCAAACATTTCTGAACTTGATATATCACCTATTGACATAAGGAACAGGTAAACTCAAAGTGTGATGGATTGTGAATATGACACCAACTTGCCAACAATAGCTCCTTCATTTCTATCTTCATCCCAACTGCTAGCTGATCGTACATAAACCTGGCCATGAAGCTTCTAAATCCTTAAAAGATACTTGGCTCCTCATCAAAAGAAGAGTCCTGGTCTATTGGACACATGCCTCTATGCTTTCTTGGCACTTGGTAAGTGGCGGATCAGAGTACTTATTACAGTTCAACATGAGTACTTCTTCTACCTGGTTTATCTTAGGGAGATATACTCCTAAATCCACCTATGAATATAAGATCTCATTTGTTTGATTATACTCTGTTATCATGTGTTTCATCTTAGAATCTCTCTCAATGCAAATTTAATTAGCCAGTCCTTTCCATGGCAACCACATATGAGAGAAGTTAGTAACCATGTAACCATTCAATGTTTTGGACCAGTCTCTGCTAAGTAGCATGCAATAAGTATTGGGGATATCTACCATTTCTTTGTCTATGTACTATTGTACTCATGGATATGGTGCCAATTGCATATGAATCCTACTTAGCTCTCCCATGACATTGACTTCTATCTTATCTAATTGAGTAACCTTTCTGGATGACTTGGTAGGAGTTAGACCCAGTGTCTTACAAACCAATAGAGGCATTACATTAGCAGAAGCTCCTAAGTCTACCAAATAGTTGTGAAGGTTCTTTCCAAATATCCTAAGGATCAGTAGAGAGGGAGGTGACTCTCTCTTTTCTTTGTATAAAGTCAAATATTGATCAACATCTGTGACGTGAACTCTGTCTTTTCCTTTATCAAGATTGTCCTTTTGTGGGATTACTTTAGGATAATGATTAGTCCTAGCATGTGCTCCAATTTCGTAAAGGAAGGTTGTCTTGACCTCTAGGACTTTCATCAACTAAAATACTAATAAACTAACCCTCATCCTTTTGAGTTCATCCACTACATGTTGGCATAACTTACCTACTTCAGATTTCTAGGAGGATTTAGCTGGTTGGTTCTGATTTACGATTTCATATGTAACTCTAGGAGGCTCAAGATTATTAGAAGCCTTAGGATCTGGTGGGACTTGATAGTTATTTGGAGGAATTGAAGTAGTAAAAGGCCCCTTGGGTTTGTTACTCCTAAGATTATATGGGGTTCTATTATACTGCTGATACACGTGCACTTCATTAGCTTCATCTTCCTTAGGCTAGTTTTCATCTTGAAAATGAAAGGTATATCTATCTAACACTAAGGAAATATCGTACCTTTGAGTAGGCACTAGTTCATATCCCATGGGTGGAGTCTCTTGTGCCTCAACATTCTATATTTCTCTCTATAAAATATTAGATGCCATCTAGAACTCATGAAAGTCCAACTCTTTATGGGCATTTGTGTTATGAATCCTACACCATGAAGACAATGCTACCACTGCCAGCATTACTCATCTTGATAGACGATTTTCTATTATTTGACCTAGTATTCCATGTCTCATTCTGTCAGGATAGTTCTAATTTTAGTATTGATTCTAACCTTGGCTCCTCGGCTGCAGATAGACATTCTAATTTCTTAAGTGTGTCACCTCATCTATAAGCTTCTTCATCTGCTCTGCTAATTCCCTAATGTCATCCTTATCATGTCTAACTTTTGTTTTTTCAACTAAATGAAGGAAGGGTAGTTGAGAAGAGGGTAGTTCTATAATAAGTGCTCTAGGGTGTACAACCAAAGCTTGTGTTGTCTAGCAAGGGTTGGAATAAGGTTTAGTACTAGAGTATGATTAGCCAAGGTATAGTTAATCAATGGCATTTGGTTTGGCATGGCTATAGGACCGAGCTGATTTAATTGGCCTACAACAACCTGTGCCAACTCTAAATTCACCTTGACAACCTTGCCATATGCCTATTCTAGAGTTGTTGGAGCCTAAGTAGCCCTCCTTACAAACATAGATGTCAACTTATCTAACACAGCATAATAGATACATAGAGCAACTACCTAATCAGGAGCGAACGGAGCCTACAATCGATTGTAAGGATTATGGAACATGTTATTGAATGAACTTATTAGTTCTCCTTCAGGTTTGTGAATCTCCACAAAAGACCTGTAAAGATCACCAAGGGTGGTGGGGATCCAAAATAAGTTTAAGAATGCATTCTTCAAGGCCTGCAATGAATCTATTGAGGGTGAAGGGAGGTTAGTGTACTAATAATATGCTTCATCTTGGAGTGAGTAGGGGAACGACTTGCAAGTCACATCTTCATGCTATAATTGCAGCATGTACATATTGCTTTCAAAAAACTTTATGTGTTCATCAACGGTTATTTTAGGGTCATTAGGACAAAACTTTGAATGATACTTATCAAGGTTCTTAGGAATGTCATGATAATTCAGGAAATTTATTAGAGAGGGGTTATTTTCAACAAATAAATCCATATTGAGGAAGTTAACTTGAACTATCTATGGGTTTCTTTGAATGGATTGTGCCCTAGGGGTCCTGGGTATCCCTTGGTCTTTCCTTATCCTTCTGAACTGGGACAGGAACAAGTCTACTACACCTGAAGTAGATCTAGTATGCCTTCATCTAGTCCCCAATCTTACTTTCCTAGAATAAGAGGGTTTGTATGAGGTTTAAGTTTTTGACCCTTCTTCTAGCACCAATTTTGTTGATGGTGTTTTTAGCACACTATAACACAGATGAAATACAGGGTATCTCACCTCTCTTGAAAAATGAATTTTATCATGGAAAATACTTCCCCAAGGTTTATACAGCTAGGTATTGGCTTGTAGGATAACTTAGTGGATCTATGTGTTTTAGTTTTACCAACAAGGGGACTTACATATATTGATAGGGTTTATAAGATAGGACAACAATGTGCATGGAGAAACCCTGTAGGCTACAAACTATAAAGTCTAAATTACTAGCAAATGATCAATGTGGATACTGCTTTGAAACCAAGTTCTAATAGATATTCATAACAAAAATGTAAAAAGTATAAGGGTAAAGAGAAGTATTGAAAACTAAGTGACAATAAAAATATGGATAAAATGCTATAGATAGGCAAACACCTTCAACAAACTATTCCATGTTTAACCAAGTTAGCAGACCACAATACTATAGAAAATGATGCTATCTTCAAAGGAAACTTATGATTTTCAGATTGCATTCATTCACCAAACACCCAACTAATGGCATAGTTTAATTATTGAAATGCAATTAAACTATGCTCTTATAATGGAGTTTAGTCTAACTATGCACAACAACTTGCAATCAACAAGTACCAATAGTATGAACCAAGTTGTTGTGCATAGTTAGACTAAACTCCATTTGTCTCTGGACCTTGTTTTGTCCATTTATCCTGTGATGTACAGAACAAGGTCCAAAGACAACAACACACATTTAACTAACTTTAGATTACTATGAACCATGAAATCCATAAGAGATAACACAAGAATACAAATTCCTAGCAACCTACAAAACTTGTTTTGTACTATTAATCAGATTTTGGCAGAGTCTCAGCAATTTAGTATCAAGTCTTAGTTGCAAAGAGAGAAAATGACAACCCCTTTATAGAAAAGGCACCATACCAAGTTTTCCATGGATAGTGAAGATTAACTCAACACCAATGGTCTAGATTTACATTGCATTGAATGGGGTAAAACATTTTGTTAGATTTTCAGATTTAATTTTGTCTTGTATGAAAAAGACAAAACAACTTGTATATACATTGAATGTGGATAAAATGAGTACTCATTTGGACATGGACATGACAAAGAACCAATTTTTAACAGAAAATAAAGTCAAAATAAAGTCATATGACCCTTGAAAATATGAACTAACGTGGATTGATGTGATTTCCAAGCTAGTCGGATCATGTAACTACTCATCATTATCAATGTTGACTTTATTCTTCTCAGCTTCCCTATTGGTGTAGGTTGTGAAGGCTTGGACAAAGATGGGATGATGTCAACCGGTTGGGGATCTTTAACATAATTAATTCTAAATTTGACCTAGTCAACCTCTCATGCAAATTTATAATATGTTGTATCTCTAGACCTCTTATTCCTTTTGAATTCTTTGAATGCTGCCTTGAGGTTACTTACCCTTTCTAGCTTTCCAATCATATTCAGGGGTGAGTCACCATGAATCATATTTGTGTAATCCTAAAGCACATCATTCAACCTAAATATGACATCCATAAGTTGAGCCTTGGCTGGCTCAGAAGAGTTCCTATATTTACCAAACATTTCTCTCCCTAGCCTTATTAATTCTAGCCATTATTCTAGCATATGCAATCTATTTTGTGTCAAAATATTCTCTTCCAATAGGGTTTCATCAAGGAGATTACACATAGCAAAAACTCTAGGATGTTTATGAGATTAATAGTCATCATAATCTATGCAATCACTGGCAACTTCTTCCAATTTTGACTTCAAAATCTAGAAATCCTTACGCAATTCTATAGCCTCATCTATTACTTCACAACCTTTTGCATATACCTTATGAAACCATTCTTCTATGGCAGATATAGTGGTTTTAATGTTGTCAAAATTTTCTAGCTCTTCTTAAAAGAGAAGACAAGGTGTTGTTTCTAGTTCCCCATCTAAGGACATAGGTTAAATTATTAAGAATTTTATGTAGGCTCTATATTCTTCATTTTGCTTCCTGAGTTGCTACTTAGTCAACTCATATTTATTCAGGATGTTTAGAATATTAGAAATAGACCCCTTGAGTTCATCAATTTCTTGGGTTTTGGAAACTATCCCTAGGTTAAGTGTTGTGACCGTATAGTCTTCTGGCCTAACATCTTCCTTATTTTCCTATTTTGGTGGGACCGCTACCTCTGTAATTCATGATCTTGTAGCATCCTTCTAGATCCTAGATTGGATTTTGGCCTTCTTTTGTTTCTTTAGCTTCTCAAATCTGGCCAGGGAGCTATCCAAATTTAGAGACATAACCTCTACTCTTAGAGGTTGGTTGCTTAATCTCTATTGTAGTCATTCTAGAGCTATAGAAGAATATTCTAAAGGGTCAATGTGGCTATCCTCTTTATTCATAGAATCATCAAAATGAATATTTTATGTCTCTGGACCTTGTTCTGTCCATTTATCCTATGATGTACCTTGCTCTTCTGACTCAATCTTCTTTATGGGTGATTCTAATTGTTCTATATGCTGTAAATTTTCAATCACTGCTTGTTTTTCCATTTCTAATGTTGAATCACTAGCTGCCTCCTCTGATGGGCTATTCTCTATACTCACAATTTCTAATGTGCTATGTAGGAGATTCATTTGTTATATCTTCAATGACCACCTTCTCCCTGAGAATCCAACTCAGCACATACCTTTTCGATACTTGGTAATGAGGGGACTGTAAGGGGTGCTAGCATATGCACCTGTGTTGAGTCATTAAAAGGTCTAGACAAAAAAAATATTTATGGTAACAAGGAAATCAATAGTAGAGGGGGGAATATATAACTTGGATAAGTTTACAAATGAGGCAAAACCTATGAAAGGAAGAGAGGGAGATGATAGTACAGAAGAAATGGAAACTGGGCTTGAAAGGTTCAAGGATGGCAAGGTGAAAGGAGATGAAGAGAGGATGGTTGAGATTGGAGGTAGAGATGAGGATGGAAAAGAAAGGGATAGTAAAGAGGAAGAGAGAACATGGATACTCATGGATGTAATGGCAGGGAAAGAAGATAGAGCAATGGATGAGATGGGGATGGAAGAAATGGATGGCAAAGAGGAAATGGAGGTGATAGTGGAAGGTGAGGTAGGTGGAAGAAGGGAAGTGAATACACTTTCACTTGATGTGGAAGAAAACACAGCTACAGAAATACTAGAGGAAACAAGAAATGAAGTTGTAATAGCAGCAGGAAATGAAGCAGCAATAACTATACTTTGTTGTGGGGCTACAGAGGTAATAGGAGGTGCAGTCACCATGGGTTGTGTCTTGGTCCTTTTAGGCTTAGATGACTCACCTATCCCACTTGGAAAATCTCTCTTCTTAGAGCTCCTTAATCTTGCCACTCGAGGATTGTCCTTCTTCTTTTGTTTTGGAGAGCCCTTTTTTGCTTTTTCCTTATTAGTAAGAGGGGTACCCTCATCACTATCTCCTCATGGTGTATCCCCCTCAGCAACTCCTTGTTCTATATCATCTTCCATTTCTATGGGTTCATCGTCCCTATCCTCACTTAACGTGTCTTCTTTCTTTGTATATGTAAGATTCTCCCCTACTTGTGTCAAAGCTGTAATTTGTGTTCTCACCCAGTTTTTGCCAAACTTAAAGGAATTTCTCATTACTTCATCTAGTGAACATTCCTCGGCATTTGTACAATTGGGCAAAAGAATAGACTAATTAAACAGTGCTTCCCAATGTCCTCTCTATACTATATTGTTATCCTGTACAACCTGATATAGGACCTTTATGATGTTAAATCTCTTTATGAAATCTAAGGACAACCTTGAGTATTTCCTCCTCAGAACATCATAGTCATCCAAACAATTGACCTAGAAGTGTTTAAGGTGCTCCCTATGAAATATATTCTTACTGAAATGTCTCTCCATGGTTCAATAGGGATCAAAGTGTGTTCTCTTTTGATAGTTGTGTAAGTTTAGTAGTTGGAGCTATGTATCTGAGTGCTCAACTCCTCCAAGAGAAACACAAGAGAAAGTTTCTATACCCATTAGTATTGGAATTTTGATGGATACCCTATGCAAGTGTTTTAACTTCTCAGCACAAGTGAATAGTTGCCATGTCAAATCTAGGAGTACCACATTTTCTTTTGGGTACCTAGGCAACTTGTAAGGTTTACCAGTGAAGCCTTGGACTTTGAGTTATGTGAATTTCTACAATTGGATGTATCATCTCCAATATAGTTGCACAACATTGGTTGCCTCGGGAGATAGTATCCTAGCCATGCCACCTTGTAATATCTGGGTAATTTGCATAGTGAATGCATCTTCAACCCTCTTGTAGTGTACAATTGATTGTGAAATTTCCAACTTTGTATAACACTCATACACTTTGTATTAGTCCTTCCCATTACCTACTTCTCCCAACTTTGACAGACCAGGATAAGAAAAGTTTCTAGCTAGAGCATAAACCACATAGGATTTCCATATAAATGTTTGTTTCTCATAAAATGCAACAAAATCCTCGTGAATATTATTGCTTAGTATCTAAGCCTAATGAATCTTCTTATCTCCATATAATATTTCATGCACATAAGGGAATATCCACCCTTGAAAACTAGAATCATAAGGTAGTCCCATGATTATGCTTATGAGGGTTACCAGATCTCCTATTTCCTCTTTGAAGTCACTCCTATACAAAACTTGAGAAAGCTTTGAAATAGTTGTTCTCTTATTCTTCATCTACCCCTCATTGATCTTTTTTCCTACAAGTCTTGATGTCTCGGTCATACATCTTCTTATTCTCTTCCTTGTCCATCATGGTTAGAACTAAGAAAGGAGGAATATCAAAAATCTTAGACAAAGCCAAAGGGCTAAGATCTACCAATACTTGGTCATCTCATGTCTGCACTGTCCTAGTAGTCTAATCATACTTCTCTACACATGCAATAATCAGTTCCAAGCATTGGATATAAGTTGGGAAAGTAGCATCCTAAGAAATGCCATTATCTCTAATCTTCTTGGCTCGAGGTGTAGGATTAGAACCCAAAATATTCGGTTTGAAATATTATATGTTGATGTGCCCAAGGGCGATATGTCCTATGTTCTACCAAGATGAGGTGATCTTGCTCACCGGGGGAATTCCATTGAATTCGTATTTCATGCTCATGGTTCAGGAAGACATTTATCCTATAGGATAGGGACCTAATGAGTAACCTTTGTAATTTCACTGTCTTGATGGTCTACACTTAGGTTTCATGGCTACTAGACAACCTAAAGTATGAATGTTCATGTATTTTCAGTTTGCTTCTAAGTTAAGAATCCAGGCTAAATAGAAGAATTAGATAAATAGCATTGAAAACCTATGTTTCCCATCTAAACTCTACTGTAATTAGTTTAAGGAAATATGAAATTTTTGTTACATTCCATTCCTTAATATTTACCATGTGAAATTATAAGAAAAAGCAGAAAGAACAGCTTAGTGGGCTTTTAGGGCCTCAATAGATATAAACAATAAATGTTAAGCTTAATGCTCAATTAATGCATGATATCATAAAATTCATATTAAAACATGTAGATTACAACAAACATCATGCAATTCACTCAGATTCATCAATTGAACACCTTAATTCCCTATAAAAAATACCTTATTAGTGCATTTAGAACAAAAGTGGGGTTTTTAGACTTTATCGAATATGTGCAGTGAGGATGGGTTTCATCGCCAACTACATTTTAATGCTCCTGTGGGAATTTCAGCCTACATTGGATTAGCAGGGATTTGGGTCACCATAGGATACGTACAATGAGGTTCATATTTAGTGCTGGTAGGATTTAGTATTCCGAAGGCATTTTTGGACTTAAGTGGACATGCACGGATTGCCTTGTCCATAGGATATGTCAAGTGAAGACCATTATTAGCGCTAACTTCTGTGAGGAATATTTTTAGTGCTAGGCCTTTGCAAGGTTCATAGCTGGGGTTTTACTTTTCATAGGATGGCAGGGATTTTGCCACCCACTAGACATGTCTAGTGGGGGATGATTTCAGCATAGAACAACCACTTAAGGTTTTAGCGGAGCTTTCACCGGTAGGTAGATCGGTGGGACTTTTGAGCACTACATGATATGTCTAGTGAAGGTGAATTTTAGCTCTATTCACGTAATAGAAAATTTTAGTGATAAGTCTATATGGGCATATAATGTCCCAATCTGTGGAGTTTTATGGGTTGATGAGGTCGGTGGGACTTTTAGCCATCACCAGATGCATCTGATCAAAGGCACTTTTAGCATTGGGGCAAGTCATGTGGATTTCATAGGTTTGTGGGAGATCTTAGTGGAGGTAGATAGAAGAGGTTTTGGTTTCAAGTGGATATAAATACCTCCCTTCAATTTTAGCACAAGATTTAACACAGGCTTTAACGAAAGGAGCAGTGCATAGTATAGAATTATTTCATATGAAAAGAGGGAAAATGGTAATTTCAAGGGTTTATGTTAAATCCTCCTTTCACATCAACATTCAAGGACATTCAATCAAGTAGAAGATTCTACTATAGATTTCTTGTGACTTGGAATAGAAGGGAAATTTGGAATTGTATCTATTTGTTGTTCAATTAAGTCCAATAATGCTTAAAACCCTAATTCAATGAAATCGTAAACAAATAGATGAATAATGGAAAATACTTTCACACAGAGAAATCAAATGATAATTGTTGTCACGAAGGATTGTGCCTTGGGTGCTATGCCTTTTCAAGCTTGGCAATCTCATGCAACATGGGAACGTTCTCAAACTGTGGGTTTGCCTGTTACAAGAATGAACCTTCGTAAGAGCCAGCTCCCTTTAAATACCTTGTAGATCTGTAAATTGATGGAGAAAAGAGATAGAAGAAAACTTGAATAAACTAAAAACTAAACTAAAAATCTATCTAAAGGGGGTGATGCACCAATATTTTAACTTTAAATCTACAATATAACTCACAAACATTCTTCAATACACCTATCCTTACAATCCAAACTAATCAAATTTACTACATAAGTAATTCACTGAAAGGCATGAGAAATTTTGCACAAGCTTTGACCTGTAATAAATTTTGTAATTTTTGTACTTGAATCCAATAAATGTGACAAAGAATTCAGAGGTTTTGAAGCAAAACATAGTATATTTCTATCAAATAACTCAAAATAAGACAAGACACTTGAATTCAGATAGAAGAATCCCTGATTGTATTATGAAATGGAAGGAGTCTCTGCAAAATAACAATAAACTGTTGGAGAATAATTTGTTACTCCTGTAAAAACTAGAAAAATGGCTAAGTTACAAGACAATCTCATTCTCTGCACTATGCTAAGGCAAAAAAAATGATAACTAAGGAGAAAAGCACAAGTTTTTTCCATATAATACAAAATTTGTTCCCAAAAGTGAATGGGAAGTTAGCTGCAATTCAACTCCCCCTCAAAATATGCACGAATGAGTCAAAAATAGCAACTCCGAGTTGTTGGGTGAGCACAAGTGAAAAGCCTAAAATTTAGGCCCCAAAACTACTCCAAAATGAGAAAAGATAGCTCAGAATTGCTTTGTTGGCAAGAGACACTGCTATGTTGAATAATTGAGTATTGTCATTGATGGAAACAAGAAAAGGAATAAGGTTGGAATAGAGATTGTGGTCCGGTGAAGAAGACTTAGTCATAGTGGCTAAGTGTTGGCAATGTACAGAAGCAGCGACATGATAACAATGTTTGGATTGGCATTGGTGTATAGTTGAAGACCAAGCTTTGTGGTTTTGGTATGATGTTCCTAACTCTCAAATGTTCTTATATTCAAGGTTCTAGCTTTTGAACCATTCCAGAAGTATATCTTCAAATGGCCTAAGTCTGGTAGAATAGAATACAATGCTATTTAGAGCAGTACACTCAGTTGTTTTGGTCCACATTCCTCCAGTGTTGCATATCTAGATTTGTGGTTTTGAGGTGTTGTAAACACTTATATGAAGTATCTAAATCCAGAGTTGTAAGTTTTGTAGTCCACCAGAAAGATTGTTGCAAGCTGCTGAGTATCGCTACACTGTTTGACAGAGTTTGATTGTGATAGAGTCTGAGTTCTGATGGTCTGCATTTTGCTGCTAAAGAATATTTTGCTTTGCAGTTCTAAAGGTATGATTGGTGATGTCTAAAGAGTCTTTGACATAATTTTGTGCAAGCCCTATGGTCCATAGTAAAATATGTAGTCTGACAGATGAACTGAATCAATGGCAGTCTGAGCTAGAGACTGACATGATAAGTTTGAATTATATGCGGTAAGTTCTATTATTTAGAACTTAATCCTAATTTGTTTAATATTTGAGGCTGACATATGTGAATGCAATTCAAGTGTTGTTTGAGTCCTCTAGGAGTTTTGGTAAATGAATTTGGCCAAGATACTACTTAAGGTATGGGTCTATGCTTCACTTTACTAGGTCAACCTAATATGAAGATTTTAAGTGTTGCAGATATATATAAAGGATCAAATTCAATGTTTGTTGTGAGTGATGTGAATGTGAATAGACATATGTGTGACATATAGTGGAATACATTTTGTGGAAGCAATAAAGAGCAGAAGAAGAGAGATCTTATTCCCATGTAAAAGTAGAGCAATGAAACAAAGCAGTCAGACATGAAGAGTTTTGAGATAGTATTTTTGTGCTTCATTGGAGCTTCACTTATGCATGTGTAGATGCAATCTAAGTAGTTCAACTTGGTAGTGAGCCACTCTTCTTTTTTATTTCTCTAGGTAGTGAGCCTATTTTGGTAGTGAGCCTTTCTTGCAGTGAGCATTTCTCAGGGTAGTAAGCCCTAAGGCAGTGAGCCTTCTTGTAATATGCTATTGTGCTATATTAATATATTGTGAGCTAAAACTCACTGTGGTTTTTCTCTTTTTGGGTTTTCCACATAAAAATCCTGGTGTTCAAGTGTTATGTATTGTGGTTGTTGTTCCTTTGCTTATTCTACTTTCATATTATTAATTTTAAATGTTGGATTAATGAACTTGTTAAGAAGTAGTTTTGTGGAACACTGATTCACCCCCCTCTTAGTATTCCTTACTATTAACAATTGGTATCAGATCCAAGTTCCTTGGAAGAGGTCTAACAACTTGAGGAAGATCTAGGGTAGTGTAATCATAGTAGAAAGAAGATTTGGAAATTATGAAAGCAACAAGGAACTAGAAGCAACTCTTATTGATCTTGAAAAGTTTAAAGCAGAAGTCAGAGATCTAAAGGATAACTTACAAGAAGCTGATGAATGCATCTCAAAATTAAAAGAATAGGTCAAGAAATTCAAAGAAAAATACATAGAAGTTAGAGATCCTAACACCTTGGTTGAAGGTATTGCATACCTATTTTTAGACGAATGGGTAGCCAAGAATCATGAAGTTAATACAACTAAGCATATAGAACAAGTGAAATTGGGCATTTACATGATTCAAGGAACAAGGTATTGCTATTCCAAATCTAATTAAAGATGAAAAAGTGCAGGAAAAACAATAGTCAAATGAGTTATGGAATTTGTACTTCGATGGATCAGGGAGCAAAGTTAGTGTTGGAGGAGTTTCTATGCTAGTTTCTCCAAGTGGTGAAAGTTATTTTTCATATTTTCATTTCACTTTTAGTTGTTCAAATAATGTTGCTGAGTATGAGGCCCTTGTTCATGGCCTAGAATGGGCTTGAAGAAACGTTAAGTGTCTTCAAGTGTTTGGAGATAGTGAATTAGTGGTTAATCAAGTAAGGAATATTCATGCCACTAAAAATGACTTGTTAAATCTATATAAACATAGAGTATGGGGCATGATTGAGGAATTTGATTTCGATGCATTTAATTTGTTGTCCATACCAATAACATAGAATAAATAGGTTAATAAACTCGTTGCCGTGGGAGCTCAGTTTGATATTCCTAATGAAATAAAAAATGTTTTTGTCCATAACTATGTGAAAGTTGTTAGACTTGCTATGCTAGATAATAACATTTATTGGCAGGTATTTGATAGTGATGAATAGATTATCAGTTTCATGATTGAAGAAGCTCAATTTTCAGCTTCTAATTAGCAAAAGTTATCTCAATAGTATGAAAATTAGATCCTTCAACTTAAGACTAATAAGTTGCCAAAAGGTTTGGTAACTCTTGAGTCAATCTTCAACTCAAAAGATCAGGTCAGAAAAGAGAAAGCTAGTTTATCCATCAAACAGGATCATTATGAACAGATTAAGATTTTCAAAGGCAAGCTGTTAAAGCTTGGCAAGGTATGTACATTAGAATAAAAACATGCATTTGTTTTACTTTGTCAAGAATTTTCTGATGTGTTTGTTTGGGAGTACCATGATTTGAAGGGTTTTTATCCTGAATTAGCTTAGCATACTATAGAGTTGGAACCCAAGGCAAAACTAGTACGATAGAAGCAAAGACCTCTAAATCCAAAGTTGGAACATCTTATGAAAGGTGAGTTAAATAAGATTATTGAAAGTAATATCATTTTCCCAATCAAACATGCCTCACGGGTGTCTACCCTTGTCCCTACGAGGAAGAAGAATGGATAAATCAGACTTTATGTCAATTTCAGAGACCTTAAGAGAGCCTCTCTCAAGGATCATTACCCACTACCATCTATGGAACATATTTTGTAGGTAGTATCTAGATCTAATAAATTCTCTCTTTTAGATGATTTTTAGGTTATAAGCAAGTCCTGGTGAAAGAGGAGGATCAGTTCAAGATTGCATTTACAACAAAGTGGGGAACTATGTTATATACGAAGATGCCATTTGAATTATCAAATGGAGGAGCCACTTTTCAAAGAGCTATGGACATGTCTTTCCATGGTTTTATGAATAGGTTTGTAATGGTTTACCTAGATGATATTATATTTTTTTCAAAAATGTTGATGATCATATTGCTCACTTGAGACAGATCTTCGAGAGATGTAGAGAATATGGGGTTTCACTTAACCCAAAAAAGTGCATTTTTTCTATTCATGAGGGCAAACTACTTTGACACATTGTTTCTACGCATTGCATTTCAATAGATCCTAAAAGAATTTCTGCTATTCTAACATTACCTCTACCAACCCACAAGAATGTCTTGCGAAGCTTTCTAGGTAGGATAAATTTTGTGAGAATATTTATTCCTAATATTGCATCTCTTCTACAATCACTAACTTCTATGCTAAAAAAAGGGATCAGTTTCAGATTTAGGAGGCCATTGCAATAGCTATAATACTTATAAACCCAAATTTTGATAAAGATTTTATTCTTTATGCATTCAGAAATGTTGATACTATTTATGCCATGTTATGTCAGCAAAATGAAGAAGGACCCAAAGAACCCATTGCATTTTACAACCAGGTTCTTCAAGATTATAAGGTGAAGTATTCTTTTGTTGAGAAACATGTTCTAGTTGTGATCAAAAGTTTGAAAAAAATTAGGCATATGCTCTCTAAAAACAAAATTCAGATGTTGGTTGCTCATCATACTATTAAAGATTCTTGTTGAATAAGGATATAAATGATAAACAAGCAGGGTGGATAACCAACGTAATGGAGTATGATGTTAATATCAAGGTTACAAAGTTTGTTAGAGGCAAAGGCCTATATGAACAACTAGTATGAAGTGAAATAGATAGAAAAGAAGTTGAGGAACAGACTCTTTTGGTGCTAGTTCAGACGATGAATTAGCTGATGTCCCAATTTCCTCTACAAACTGGATTTAACAAATAATTCATTATCTTAACACTGGTGACTATCCTAAAGGTTTGGATAATGCAAAGATGAGACTCTTTAGATTGCAAGCCATTCCTAATGCTATCATTGATGGAGTTTTATATAGAAAAGATTATCATGGAGTTTTGTTGAGGTGTGTTGAGCCAAATCAGATTGATAAAATTTTAAAATAATTGCATGATGGACCTTCTGGAGGTCATTTTGCTACTAGAACAATAGCCCTTAAGATTATGAGAGTTAGATATTTCTGGCCTGATATATTTAAAGATACTCATGCTTAGGTCAGAAAATGCACTAAATGCTCTATATTTGTAGGAAAACAAAGGCTTGCAACATTGCCTTTACATCCAACTCAAGTGGAACAACCATTTTCCAAATGGGGGCTTGATTTTACTGGGTGTATTAACCTACCTTCAAGTGCATGTCACAAATGGCTATTGCCATCAACTGATTATTTTACTAAGTGGTTAGAGGTTGTACCATTGAGAGAGGCAAATGAAACTATTGTTCTAAATTTCTATCAAGACCTCGTATCAAGGTTTAGAGCTCCCGATTCAATTCTTTCTAATAATGCATTGACATTCATTGGTTTGCAAATATTTGATTGGTCTATGAAAAATAAAATTTATCCAAATACTTCATCCAATTATTACCCTCAGGGTAATGGACATGCCGAATCAACTAATAAGAATTTGACAAGATTTATTAGAAAAACAATTGAAGACAATCCAAGGACTTGACATGACAAGTTAAAATTAGCCCTGTGGGTTGATAGAATTACTCCTAAGAGAGTAATGGGTAACTCTCCTTTTGTTCTTACTTATGGTAAAGAGGATAAGGTTCCTATTTTAGTTGAATGACCTACATTAAGTTTGATTAAAGAGATGGAGATGTTAGAGGAGGAACCTATGGAAATTAGGCTTGCACAATTGATGGAACTAGAAGAGAACAGGAAGGAAGCATTGAAAAATCTAGAGATTCATTAGGCCCAAATGAAAAGGACCTTTAATAGGAGAGAAATTATGAGAGTGTTCAAGGAGGGTGATCTTGTATTCAAGTGGGATTAGCTTAAAAGCAAACCTAGTAAACAATATACCAAGTTTGTTCCCATGTGGGATGGCCCTTATGTAATTACTAAATGCAAACAAAATAGTGCATTTCAACTTTCAAAACTGAATGGAGAGGTGTTACCCATTCTTGTGAATGGGATTCACCTGAAGTAGTGTTTCTGAATGTCACAAGTTGTCGATGTATCATAGTAGAGTAGAGGTTTTTAATTAATAAGTGTTGTTGGCACATCTTTTCAGTTTTTTTTTTTTTTTTTTCCAAAGAAGTGCTTTTGCACAGGTAGTTGGCCTTGTTCAGAGCCATGGTAGTTTGTTTTCAAATTTTTTTTTTTGTTATTTAATTTTTGGTAGATGAGTTATAGATGGTTTTCTAAGTGTTTCATGCAAGAAAAGATGCATATGCCTAATGAATGAAGAAGACTATTGATCCTATTTGGTTACCAGGCAAACACCCCTAAGAGGTTGCCAAAATGTTACTAAATTTTGCTTGAAGCTCAATTTAGTGAGGCTTTAACAAGCAATTATTAAAAGGGGTAAAGAAATTTTTAATTGTTGATCAATCCAATCAACATTGGCTATCTTGATGAAGGGACTTTATTATTCGTTCATTAGGGTCATGTAATAGTTTGAGTTTAGATGTTACACAATCTAGATAAAACAAATAAATTAGGCTTCACAAAGAAAGAAAATATTCAAAGGAGATCATTTTTTGAAGCTCAATTAATTTTTGCAATTATGGTTCAAGTATGTTATTGTTGTTGTTTCAGTTTAAGACAGTGCAGTTCAGAAAAGAGGTATTTATAAACTATTTTTTTCTTCATGACATAAACATATGTTTCAAAATAAAGTTCAATTGTTTCATGTTATGTAATTGATTCATAAAGTAAAGTACACATAAGTCATTACATAATGTAAAATAGTTGCTATTGTTCAAAAGAAATGTTGAAGGTGTCCCACACAAGTTGTGGGAATGACTGAAAGATGCAACACTAAATTAAACTATTCATATGAAGAAATAAAAGAACATATGAAAAGAATAGAGACCCACCATTACCTATGAATGATGAATATGAAGGTTGATCAGGTGCATCTTCAGCTCCCTCCATCTAGTAAGCTCTAGAAATACCTATAGGAGATGGTGTTACAACTCAGGTTTCGAATGCTTTTCACATATAGTAAACAACAGATATATAATCTACTTTTATGAAGCATCAGAATTTAGATGTTCAGTCTATTGGAAAGAGACACTGTGTGGCTTCATTATTGTTGTCATTGATGGCAACAAAGTCTATCCCACACATCCATAGCACATAGTATACCTATACTGGAAGCTAGATTGAAGAGTGTTTTGGTCTGGTGAACAAGAATAGAGCATGCAGCAAGGTCCGACAATCAAGTCCGGATCTCTTAGATGGTGTAACTTAGCAAGTTGCAGACTTAGACAAGTCAAGAGGAGTACCATGACTACTACATTCCAGAGATTGAGCCTCTCGTGATGGAAGAGTGAAAAGATATGAGCACCTAAGTGTTGGGTTCTTGACAAGCAGAGTAGACTGACGAAGAACTAACTGACAGAGCATCAGACTTTAATTCGGATGAGAAATTGTTGGTGGTCAAGCTATTTGAGAGATCATACATAGTTGACCAATATGAATGATGACTTCTATGTCTATGTCTTTGATACGCATCACATATTAAGCATGGATTTAACTGACAGATCAGTGTTTTGTAAATATCTTAAGTATTCCAATTGCCGACTAGAAAGATGTTGAAATCCTTGATGCGGATATATATACCTGATGGATTTAGGTATGAAGGTGTGTGTGTGTGTGTGTGTGTGTGTGTGTGTGTGTGTGTGTGTGTGTGTGTGTGTGTGTTGACATAATGTGCAAGGAAAGGTAGAGAGAAGTGTGAAAGTAGCAAGACAAGTCCGGTATGTGATAGAACAACATCATTAGAGCAAAGGAAGAATGAAGTGTATTAGATTAGTATATTAAGCCTAACCAGAACTGAACCTCAGCTTATGTGGATGCCTCTCATCAGTTCAAACACCTAGTTACTTTCTATATACCTTGTAGATAGTGAGTCTCTTACAGGCAGTGTGCCTCTTGTGAGTAGTGTGCTCAGGTAGTGAGCCCTAATTGGCAAGTGCCATTTTGTACTTCTTATTCTTTTAACAGAGAATACAATCTTGGGTTAGTCACCCCATGGTTTTTCCCTTAACAGGGTTTTCCATGTAAAAATCCTTGTGTTATGTGTGTTGATTTTATTTCTGCTCTCATGATTATGTATGCTCTTATTTTTTGATGCTGCATTAATATTAAAGAAGAAAAGAAAGTTAAGATATTTAAGATAACTGATTCACCCCACCCCTCTTAGTTATCTACCTTGTTTCCAACATAGTCATCATAGATACACAAGAGAAACAGAATAAACAATTGAACATGAGATAAATAGACATTAGATTTAGATAAATAGCATGATAAGACTCCATGAAAAGTAGAAAGATTAGCATAAGTCATCATGAAAATCTCAAGTGCTTTTTGGATTTCTCTAACTTGTTTGTTTATTGTGCAAGTATAGGTGAACTATATCAAGATCAATCATTGTAATAGTATGTGTAGAAAATGTGGCTCCAACAAGGGTTGGGCCCAACACACTGCTCTCTTTATGTTTATTGAGAGGATTACTAAAGGCATAGTTCATACTGATAAAGGAGATACAGTAGGTGCATTCAAGTTATCACTATAATAGTGTCATAACAAGAATGAGAAGAGTACATGAACAATTAAGACTACTATTGCATTGTAGGCCTTTTCCATAAGCCATCACTGTCAAGTATCCATGCAATATATAGATGCAAATGAGCATATCATCATCATGATACAATAGTCATGAGTAAAGCATTGCAGTCATAAAAGGATGTTATCATTATGATACAAATAAACTACAACCAAGGAGTATGCTACATGATAACCAAAACTACATCATGATAGTGATAGTGAGCCTCAAGGGACATGACAGTTACATCAAAGGATAGACCAATCATAACATTGTCATCATATCTCTCTATAACATGAGGATTCAATCAACTCAAGGGATAATCATGTCATATACAACAACCATCAAAGTAGGACAAAGGATGTAGAGGTGCGACAGTATAGTCATAATGAAAGGAGCAGTATCCATGTAATAGACAATGCATAAGGAGGAGCAGTCCACATAGATAAGAATAATCATTTCTACAATACAGTGACAAGAAAAGATACAATAGAAGGAACAATCCTATTTGGAGCACCATAGTCACCATTGATAGAAGGAAGAAGTCATCTCACAGTTTAGGAAGAAATCAGACCTCAACAAAGCATAGCAAGATCACATATGCCATAAAGAGACAAATGCTTTCTCTTTTCAAATAGTTCAAAAGACTACAATCATGGACATGAGTATGTAGTAGTAGTCACCTAAGGGAAGTAGTACAATCACAAATGACAAAAAACAATCATGTTAGCAAAAGTACAATGTAATGAGAGGTATACTACTATGTTACTATCCAGTGGACTAATGCAAGCATTGAAAGTGTATAAAATAGTACCAGGTCAACATGACATCATACATTCATCATAACAATCAAAACATGTGTGGTAACCAAACATAACAAATATTTAGCACTTTTGCTTGGAATAAGATGTAAAATTGCTAGATTAAATGTTTAAACATTGAGATGGATGACATTTAGGTAGAGCGGTTTCATATTTCTATGATAATCATACACTACATAAGGACAGTCAGTCCAAAGTAATATCAGGCAACCAAGATAGTCATATATGACAACCATCTAGAAAATTAATCATATAGGTTTTCTAATAGTCATAGTCATGGAGATTAGATAAGGACACAACCATACAAGCAGTCTATCAAGAAGGGAAAAAACCTTAGAAGATACAGAGATAGTTCTATCTAACCCTACAAAGTAAGACTCGTAAGAGGTTTCAAGCAAAGGAAGGGGGGCTGTCACATATGCCTAAGCATTACCACTCCATTAGGCCCAAATAAAAAGTTACAAGGCTTGTGATCAGGTGACAGAAGACAATGTTAGTTTCATGAAAAATATCAAAAGCAATCATAGGAGGTTGATCATTGTTATATGTTAGATTGAACACCATGCAATCATGAAAGAAACTACAGCATTACAAGAGAATATCAGCCCTAGACTCCTAATGCAAGGTTATTGGTAGCTGAGCAAGCCTTAATATGAGTGACTATCATAGAAGATCAAAGAACAACCATATCATCTTGCAGGAAGCACTTCATATCTTCATCAGAGAAAAGATAAAGTTGTCATAGTCTCTTGGGATATGTAGTACCCCCTGTTGTTAGCTTGTGGTGGTGGTAGTTCTGCATTGCTCTCTGTCAGTCAGAGACAGTTGTTAATCTTTCATTTCATTGATTCAGTTTTGAGATAGTTGAATTGTAGGTTATGAAAAAAGTTTATCTAATGAACGATATTTGACAGCTATAGTTAGACATCGATTATGAGTTAGGATGACATTATGAGTACTTCATTTATGATGTGTTGAATAAGTTTAGTAATGGATTATTATTTACATGTTTTATTAGATTCATAGATATCAGTGTTTGAATGTTATGATTATAATCTTATCCAAGAGCAGGGACGGTGTAGCATTACTCGTTTCGAGTACCCTGCTATGCCGCGATTCTTTAAGTCTCTGTGTGTTGACATATACGTACTTGATCGTATTTAATCAGTTATTTGGGTGCAGGCTGTAGGTACCAAACCTTGACTCCACCTAATATAGCAGGTTTGAGTGGGTTCTTTCACCAATGGATATTAGTAATGGGAGATAACATGAGGCTTGTTCCACTAGGTCAGTCGTTGTCTTCTATTGTGGTCTCAAGTCATGTTGTGTCTCTTGGTCTGTGCCTTTTATGTTTGGTAATCTTGTGTTGAGGTGTGTAGTCGAGTTCTGTCATTAGGCTTATGTGTGGTTGGAAAAATACTTTAGTGATTTATTATTAATTAATAATGCTCCTAATATGATTATTGCATAATATTTGTTTGGCTTAGAACTGGGATTGATACCTTGGCTAATTTTATAATAGTCTAGAATTAAATTATCTGCTTCCAAGATTATTTTTGTCATAATTGGAGTTACGGGTATTTAGTGGTTATTTCGTAGAGAATATTTTGGGGATATGTAAAATTAATGCTGTGTTGTCAATTTCAAAATTGGAGGGTTTGGGAATTTATTGATATGGTAAATTTTTGAATCTCACGAGAGAGTGGATTGTTGGGAAGAGAGAGAAGCATGTCTTCTGCATTATTCGAGAAGTTGAACCCTTTTTTTGAGGAAGTGGGTTGTTGGGAAGAGAGGCATGTCTTTTGCATTTTATTGGAGGGGTTGAATCCTAGTTTGGGGAGAGTGGGTTGTTGGAAAGAAGAAGAACAGAAAACTTTGGTTGCAGGAGCCCAAGAAAATTGGAGGTGGGACTGAAAATTCAGGTATGTCAACTGGCTCTCTGTGAAAATTGCAATTGTGATAGCTTGTAAGTTAAATTTTATGGCAGCACATTCTTTGTGTGAACTAGTTTGTCCTATTTGTGAAATTTGCATGTAACTTGGAACTTAATTTTCCTTGTATGCCCTGTCTAAACCCTGTAGGTTCCTCTAGTGATGGATTCTTATGTTTGAGCCTTTGTCTTAATCCTACTTGTGCCCATAATTTGTATCTTGCATTGTGATTTCACATTTTTACCTCTCAGATAGATGTGGATTTGTCCAGTAAGAAGAGGATCCTAACTGCACATCAATGTGTCTTTCTCTATTTACCAATTTCTTCTGCTCTTATTCTATGATAACTTAAATTGAAGCCTGGCTAATGCTCCACCACACTGTATATGGCCTTAAATTTAAACTTTCTATGCAATCTGTTGTGCTAGCAACCGCTCTTGGCCTCCTGTTTCTCTGAATTCTTCACCTTGGAGTCCTTGCCTTTATCCTTGTAGCTTGATACAGATTTGGTACCATCAACACTTCCTTAAATGGAGAAATTACCTTGCACCCAAGTTTTAGAACTAGGTTTGTGTGAAGAATCTCTTGCAGCTCTTCGCATCTGCTCTAAATAATTACCTTCATGGCTGAGAAAACATCCTTCATCAATTACATTTGAGTAAACTCAGCCAGTTCAATAGAAAAATATTTACGTTTTGCTTGATAGTGGTAACATATTATAGATATTGCCATGTTCTCCTTTAGATAGGCCATTGATTTCTCCTGCTGCCATAGTGCCTCCTTGGTAGATTCTAATTTTAAACTCAGCTCATGTTTAGAAACCTGTGAGTTATTTGTTGATGTGGTTGTTTTTTTTGGTAGTTTTGCCTTGTGATGCAAACCCTTTACCTGTGACCTTGAGCTATGGAATGTCATCTATTTTAATGGGAGTTTTTAGACCTTAGTCGCTAGCCGTGGTCTCAGCCGTTAGTGATACTTAATAATTCCTGTCGCTTGCTTCAGTTTCTATGGTCAATCTGACCCTGTGGTTAGTCGGCAACTGATCCTTGATCTATGTATCTAATGTTTTGTTGGGTCGCAAGGGAAACCGCTTTTACTGGGTAATTTTCTTGGAATCTATTATCACCTTGGATGGTTGGGGTTGTCGTCGATGGTATGTCGATAGTTTGGTATCCCTTAGTGGAAACCTTGTATTGTATATGTTTTGTTAGAATTTTATAGATGGTAGATTGTAGCTCCAAGCGGATTAACTTACTATGTAACTAGGAGCGTATGGGTAGTGAAACATTGTTTACCATTGTCTGTGACCCGCGAGCTCTGTGGAAGGTTGAGTAGGGTGCACATTATTATTGTCGTTGGCTTTCGACTCTGCCACCGATATGGCTTACACTAGGATTTTATTCGCTTGCTTTGTTTTGTCACCACCGTCAGGGTAACAGTGGTTATAGTCGACCACCACAGCACCTTAGAGTCACTATTTATCTCCTTCATGTCACGGTCTATTCTTCTTTTGCCGTTGTTATTTGGCACATCAATCGTTGTGAGTTCGGTGGAGTCAGAGTTGGTTGACTTCTTAGCCGTAGTTGTAAGTTGTAGTGGCGGGTTTTACTCTTGTTAGTGGGTGCGATGGGTGTCCTTTTGATTAGCTTCTAAAACATCTACACTTTCTTCTACCTGCGGATTAGTAGTTCTTTATGGTAACATTCTAGTTAAAAACCCCTTGTTCATAATGTTGCATTAAGATGATATTGGCATGATGATTGGGAACCTTCACTTTAAGATTTATGTTTTAGGTTGTTTAATTGAAAGTCTTAGGAGGTAGCACCTTACGAGTATCCACAAACCTGAGAGATGCTTTTGGGTTGATTTGATATTTGAGAGTGGTATTAGATTAAAAATCAATGAAGTATAAAAATAGTCTTGTGAGATCAAGAAGACACAGAGAGATAGTAGTAGAGTAAATTGGAATCTGATTGCATAATAGATGAAGACATTCCTGATATTTCCTTTTAGTTTTGATAGTTCCATTTTTAATTCTGCTGACTAGTGCAAAGAACTATGTTCTATTCTTGTTTGTTTTGATAGTGACAATGCATTTCTGGACCTTTCCATGAATGTATGATTCTGGTTCTCATGGAGTAGGTCTCAGATAACTTGTATGATATAACCCTAATCCTAACTGTGTAAAGGGGAATATGAGTTTGAATGGTGATCACCGTCAAAATATAGAGTCGAGACCTCAGGAAGGAGGATTCAAGTGTGAAGCAGGGGAGTCTGCATGCCTGTGTTGGAGGAGAATGTGTATCGGCGTGTCAGCAAGAGAAATGGAGACACTGTCGATAGAGGCTGTCTTATCGATGACTAAGTTGATGTTATGCTTTTCAGCGTGAGAAGCATTATCAGAGCATAAGGGAAAAGTTACACCGATAGTTAAAGACTTGCTGATAGAGAGATCATCGACGTGAGCATAGGCATCAGGCTAAGGAAATGATAGTGGGCCGACAGTAGAAGGTTTCACCGATCGGGGTGACTATTGTGAAGTGTCGCCGATGAAAGATATCGGTATAAGAAGCACCGTCGGGAGAAGACTTGGATGTCTCACTGAAGGATAAGGTCAGATCAATGGAGAATTTGATGTTAAGTGTTTCAGCGTGACATTTGACATTGGAGAATGGCCAGAAAGTTGGGCCAATAGCTATTATGTTGCTGATAGGCAACCAATATCTAACATAGTTCAAATTTTATCGATAGGAAAGGTACCATCGGGCAGTGAGGTTTAGACTATACCGATAGGAGATATCTTGCCGATAGGTGATTACAAATGACACACTCATCAGTATGAGATGGGTGTCGGAGTGAAAGAGTTGGGAGAAGCCGATGGATTTTAGTTTAGCCGATAGAGGTATATCGGTAAGACATTCATCAACTCTTGCCGATGTAAGGAGAAGTATCAACTTTTATCATTTTGAGCGTTTCTGGCTATGGCTCTGCATCATTTTCACAGGGTTTTGCTTATCGAGAGTATAAGTGTATTGTTCTATAGTCGTCTTCTAGTTAAGATTGTTATTTTATCTTATCCATTTAAGGAAGTATATGTCCAATAGTTATCTTCTCTATTAAATTATTTAATTATTTTAGTTCTTTAAGTAGTGATAGTGTTCTAATTAAGTTTTAATTATACCCTAGTGATCTAGTTAATGCTAGATAGCAGTTTATGCTTAAGCAAAATATACTTCTCGGTAAATCATCATCTAGAAATTATAGTGTTAAAATTACAAAATTGGATGTTGGTTCTTAGCGAATCTGATATATTTTGATAGGGTAAAATACATACTGTTTTATAGTGTTTTTGATTTGTGAAGAAAAAGGTTAGTTGGGCATCTATGCCTATAGGAAATTATATAGGTTTATAATGGTTGGGTTATAATGTTGGTTTTGAAGTTGTAATTCATAAAATGGTTTTGGCATGTGATCGTTCTTGTGAAATAGGAATGTAATTTTAAGAAGATCTATTTATGAATGATGTTGTAGAGCTTGTAGCTTAAGCTTGTAAAGGTATATATAAAAGTTTAAAATTAGTAGTTTGTGGTAAGGAATCTAATTCAATAGTAATTTATGCAATTAAAGTTATTTCTCGTGTTCATTAGAGTTTGTAGATTTGAAGGTGCTTGATGGAAAATATGTGTTTTTGGGAAAATAGATCTTATAGATGTTTTAATTAAAAAGGGTATGTGGCAAATCTTAAATGGTAAGTTACACTATTTAGGTTCATAATGTTTTGATTTTGGAATATGTAGTTAGTAAGATATGCTTAAAGGGAATTATTGTTTTAGATGTTGTTTTTACAATGGTAGTTATTAGAATTGTTATAGCTAAAAGTATTTTCTTATGGATGTGAGTAAAGGGTGAGATACTAGGAAAATATTCATATATGTTGTAGTGTTTCATTAGACATTGTGATGTCGTGAACTGGTTCCGAATTGTAACAAGAATGATGACAAAATTTTTTATAGAAATATATTTATAAATTGATATCAAGTTTATCTGAAATAGTAATGGTTAAATTTTAGCGAAAGGAGTTATGCTTGGACAAGACGTCTATTTGTAATTGTAGATAGTGAGATATTTTAGGTTATTATAGTTGTTTCTTCATTAGAAATAAATGTTGTAGCGAATAGATTGTGTCATAATTGTTAATGTTGTGGACTTGAATGTTCCTTTAAATTGTGGTTAATTCTCAAGTTGTGTTCATGATTGAATCTAGGAGCGCATCAAATATATTATGTTCAGTTATCCTTCTGATCTGAGTTATTTGCCCGTAATGAATCTTGTGTTCACCATGGGTGGAGTTTATGTCTATATGTTGGGTTGTGGTGAAGTAGGAATCTTGTGAGATGTCATGACCACTTGTTATCAATGTGGAAGCATTGTTCTTGTTAGATAGTGATTACCCTTTTATTGTTTTGTACCTTACTCTAGAGGTGTAGTCCTTGATTTTAGTTCAAAATTTTGGCATGTCATGGCAGTGGGTTCCCTGGATTCTCGTGTCTTGCAATGAATGGGAAATGGCCTCTTGGATATCATACTTGGTTCTTGATGGTTTTTCTTCATTTTGAAGAGATTATGGATCTCTTGTTGTGGCCTAGTGAATGGCATATGTTATGGCTTAGATTTGATTGGTGACTCTTACCTATATGTTGTAGTATGTATGTTTGACCTGAGAATGCTAAGGGAGTGGCTTTCATCGTGGGGCCGATGCCTAGGGAGAGGCCACCTGGGTAACCCCATGGAAGTTGTAAGCATGTGGAAAACTTAATAACTTAATCACGAGGGTTGGGATATTAAAACACTTAACAAGATAAGTAAGAGACCTCACCCATGCCTTGAGTGCTCTCATAGGTTAAGGATGGGATGAGAAGGCCTGGTTGGCAAGGCCGACCTCCTTGTCTCCATGAGAGGACCTATCGGCTCTACATGTGTCACCCTATGGGGCCGGTGCCTAGAGAGAGGCTGCTAGGGTAACCATAGATGGGGGCCGGCTTCTGGGGATAGATAGCCTGGGTAACCCATGTAGGACCATGCGATGACACTCTCCTTATGCAGTTCTATTATTTCTTGGTGGTACCTCTGGAGTGATGTCTTGGCTTGTGTAGTTATGTTGATATGGTCGGTTGTGTCATGTTAGTTGTCATCCTTTTTGGATGTTGTTTCTTGGCTTAGTGGAATCCTCGTCGTTATCTCCTAGCTCGGAGGGGTGGACCTCAGGGTTCCACATGGTTGGGAGGCAGAGCTATCCATTGGTCATCTTGGAGATGTGGTTTGAGTTTGGTGCAGAGGTGTTCCTATTCCAATTTGCTTCCTACCTTCGGTGGTGTTGTATACTTTCTTATGTATTCTTTTGTAAACTGACATAATCGGTCTTATAATCTTGTAATCATGTAATCCTGTACTGAGACTCTGTAATTAATCTATTCTACTTCAGTAAAAGTTATTTGTATCTATTTTAGTAGTGTAATGGTTATTGCTTCTGTAGTTTTATTTTTTGTTATTAATGCAGTTATGTTGCCCTAGATTTGTTAGAAGAGTAATTTTGTTTATGCGGAGTAATATGATATGTTTGGTTACTACTTTGCACTATCTTTCTTTCAAAAAAAAAATTATTTCTGTAACTTTTGTACTTTTAGTCTAGCACTCTAGGGTTGCATGACGGAGCATTACAGGATAGTCATACATCATGTGAGGCAGTCAACATTAGAGAGCAATAAATGACAGTAAAAGAACAAATGCAAAAGAACAGTCACTAGAATCAGAAAGGAGCAGCCATAAAGTATAAAGTAAAACACTATCATTGAATGAATGGAGCAAATATATAGAGGACAAAGTTCTTTTATTTCATTATGTCATGATAGCAGAGGATCTATTTCATACAAGAGCTAGATAAAAGGGTAACAAGGTGAATCTATCACTATTTTCTTTATCAAGGCAGATAGGCAATGTTCCTCTTATTCTTTCTTTGAGTCAACAACAAGAAAAGCATTTTGTCACTATTCCAATAGGGTGAGCCAAGAGGGTTTATTTCTTTCAAACCATAAGAGAAAACAAACCCTAGAAAGTGGGTTTCATGATACAATGCAACATGTTAGGCTTTTCTTTGAACCCTGGTAGCCATTAATGTCAGAGCAAGTAAATTTACAAGCAAGTAAAGCATGAGAATCTCATAGGTTTGTCATTTTATAAATATAAATCTTGATAGAAGATGACAACACCCAAATTCATGGTAGTTTTGGAAAGGAAGCACCCAAAGAAGGTAATTTAACAAATGTAGTTTTCACGGTTAGCAATTTTTTGCTATAAAAGAAATAAAATGCTACAACTTTCGCAATGTTGAGAGTAGCATAAAGATTGGGAAAGTTTCCATAGCCAAAGCACACCAAAATAACTGTCATAATAGAGTGAAGACAATCCAAAAGAAATCTATCAAAGTCTCCTCTATCACTATGCTTTTCCAACAAATAAAGAAGTAAACCATGAACATAAAAGAAGCTTATTTGTTTTTTTCTTCAAAAAGCAGCATAGAAAAGTAAAGTTACTTGCTGAAGGTTGAGATTTGTATGACTATATGGCAAAAACATAGCTTCAGAAGCTTTCAAAACTCTTAGAGAACCCTCACACAGAGCCTTCAAACCCTAGGTCAACAGCAGAGCAGTGACCAAAAGAAAAGGATGAAAGAATGAAATGAAGGAATTTAGGGTTTTCTTCATGTTTAACCAAGTTGCCCTAGCCCGAGATATGGGTTTTACTTGTGTTTTGTTGAAAATCATTACAAAATCAAATGTGCGCATGGTCTAAGACTTTTAAGTCAAAAGACCTGATCATTTTGATGAGCCCATGGTGCATGTTGTGGCATGGGAGTCATAAGGATTAAAAGAAATATTTTTTTAGATGTTTTGATAAAGTTTCAAAGCCTCAAGACAAATAGAATGTTATATTGTAACTATGGTGGGAGGATTATGAAGACCAAGAGGTCCCTTTGACTTTGTTACATGTCTTAGACAAATTTGAAGCCTTTGAAGACTTTTAATAGTGAGAGGGTAAAATAGAGAATTGTTTTATTTCTTGTGCGAAGGGAGAGGTTATTTTTTGCCTCTAGGAGTTTGCATTTTAATTTAACTCTATCTCCTATATTTACACCATCATTGGCCAATTTTTTGTAATTTAGCAATTATTAAATGCAATGAAATTATAAATTGCTTTAATAATTGCTATGTAATAAACATAGGAAGATAACACTCTCACATAGAACTTATTAAATCAATCATATTAATTGTATTTAATAATTTGCTAAATTAGTTTAACTTTGCCTCTCAATCATGCAAAATAGAGAGAGAGTTAAATTGAAATGAAAACTCAGAGCTTTGGAGTGTTTTTCCTTGATTTATGGTTGAACTGAGGTGATTTTGGAGTTCTTCTTGGTCAGACAGATTGAGGAAGAGTTTGGAGCTATTTTAGCTTAAATTGGAGAAGCTGAGACCCTTCTTTTTAGGGATTTTCTATTTTTCTCGTGAGAGAGATATTGTGGAGTTGAGTTGACTGTAGTTGACTCAGAGGAGTCCCTTGGAGGTGTCTTATTTTGTATTATAGGAGGAGAAACTTAGTTTTTTCCTCAGTTCTTGATTCTATGCTTTTTCTTACACATTGGAAAAAAGCCATACAGTTTTTTAATTCATTCTTTTATGACAAATTTATACACAACACTAGGTTTATAGGTTATATCTTTCTCACTTTTTGTAGTATATTCCTTCTATTATTCAAAAGGTTATTATTTACCTTCTCAGATCCATTTGGGTGTCTTCATGAATGATTTTGATAGAAATTAATGTGTTCTAAACAATCAGAACCTTTAATTTCTATCTTATTCATTGTTATATATGCACAAAAAAGTAATTCATATCATAGGTCCTAGGTTGTGCCTTTATGTATTTTTCCTTATAAGTTGTGAAACATAGTTTCCTTAAAAAAACTTATAATGACACCTTCTTTCAAATTATTTATGTGATCAAATTGTTTCCTTTCTCTAAGTTGTGTCAAAAGAAATTTATTGAAAAGATAGTTGTGAGTTAAGGTGTCCTTTTAAAATCATTTGGTGCATCACCTTATGGAAATAGTTGTTACTTTCAGACAAGTTATGCTTTTCACTCTTTTCCATCAAGATACCATTAGTTTTATAGGTTATTAAAAGGGGAACCAACCCATAATTTGGAGGTTCAATCTCACAATAGGTCACCCATAGCTTGAGTTTGATCCCATGTTGCACATGATTGTTGAGTTTCACACTTAGCATTTGGGGTGCAATCCTTTGTGACAAGTAGATGGTATCATAATTGCCCATGAGGTGATTCACTCGACTAGGAAGGCCCGGTAGGCTTACATGATCCTTAAATTGGACATTCAAAAATCCTATGACTTAGTGGATAGGCTCTTTTTGGTGGAGGTACTTGAAAAATTTGGGTTTGGTGCTGATTGGATCAACTAGATCAAAAGTTGCATCTCGACTCCAAAATTCTTCATTCTAGTTAATGGAGCAGCTCATGGCTTCTTCTCCTCCACAAGAGGAATCAGACAAGGAGATCCTCTCTCCCCCTTTCTATTCATCATCATGGAGGAGGCTTTAGGTAGGAGAATCAATGCTCTTAGGAGAGAATGGAAATGGCTAGGGGTTTTTGTGGCAAATTGACTAGATAATGTGACCCACCAGTGATTCACTGATGACACCATTTTGTTTAGTTCTTCTCATAGAAGAGAAGCAAGAATCATCAAGTCCTTGCTAGATGAATATTTTCAGGCATCTGGACAAGGCATCAACTAGAAGAAATCAGAAATCTTCTTCTTAAACACCTAACCTAGCCTCCAAAGGGTCCTGGCAAGAATTCTAATCCTTCAAGTGGCAAATTTTTTGGGGTGCTTCTTGGGGATCCCCCTCTTTGCAAGAATCAACAAAAAATGTTACTGGGAGAACATAGTCAACAACTGTAAAAATAAAATGGGAACTTGGAAAGGAAATGGTTATCCTCTGTAGGCAGGCTTTTGAGGGTGAAAGCGGTCTTAGCAGCCATTCTAGTTTACTCCATGGCCTGCCTAAAAATCCCTAAAGCCATGGAAGAGGCCCTCAACTAGATTTTCTGCAAATTTTTCTCGAGTCGTTCAGGCAATCAAAAGAAACTCCCTTTGGTTTCATGGAAAAAAGTTTTCTCAATGAAGGAGGCAGGTGGGACTGGTATCAGATAGCTAAACATAATGAACCTGGCCATGGGAGCTAAACTAGCTTGGAACCTCTACGACAAAGGTGACTAGAAATGGGTCAAAATTCTTAGAAGGAAATATTTGGAAATAGATGATCCTACCAGGATATTGGTCCCATAGTGAATCCACCTAGAGGATCTGTAATTTGGAACTACATTATGGAATGTAGGGATATTGTTTCCAAACATGTATGTCGAGAAGTCAGGAATGGGTAGATTGCATCTTTCTAGATTGACTCATGGGGTCTAGGAGAGACTCTAGCCAATCATCCCAACCTCGTGGACATAAAAAATGAGACCCTTTGTATTTTAGGCAATAAGATATACCATTATGGGAAGACAATGGTACAAACTAGGGCATCCACATGGGAATGGCATTCCCTAGATGAGATCATGCTCCACAAGACTAGAAACGAGTGTTATCCATAATTTTAAGAAATGGACCCATTGTTCTATCTATGGAACCAAACCTTATTAGATGGTGTGGGTCTTCCACGGGCTTCTACAGGGTCAAACGTGGATACAAAGTGAAGCAAGTTGCTATCGACAAACAAAATTTGCCAAAGAATCTGATATGGAATAAAAATTGTCTCCCAAAAGCTAGGGTCTTGGCATGGCTGGACCTTCAAAAGAGGATTCTCACTGAGGATAGGCTAGCAAAATTTGGAGTGTTGGGGTTGGGCAGGTCTGTATTGTGTAAAAATAGCTGTGAAAATGCAAACCATATCCTTCTAACTTGCTCTTATGCAGAAGAATGCTAGAAATTCTTTGTGGATAAGTTGAATATGTAATGTTTGTTCCCTCAGGATCTTTTAGACTAGATTAATATGTGGCCAGAATGCCATAAGAAGGCAATTTTTTGAAGTCTGTGGAGTGTCATCCCATTGAAACTCTCATATGGGAGTTATGGAAAGAGTGTAATATGTGAATTTTCTAATATAAGGAAATACATTCAGAGAGGCTTTGTACTAAAATAGGACACATTGTAGAGCTAGTCAATGAGGCTGCTTATAGAAAGTCAAGCAAGAAGAGGACTTTGACAAATTGGGATGATAAGATGGTAAAAGTGAGCTCCCTGGCTTAAAGATTCCATGCTTGAATAGTGATGGGGTGTCAGGAAGGTCTAATAGGCTGGAGGTGAAGTAGGAGGCTCCAGAAATAGGTTGGATCAAAATCAATTTTGATGGTGCCTCAAAGGGTAACCTTGGACCAAGCGAAGCAAGTTGTGTAGCCCATGATGAATAGGGGAAGATTCTAGCAAAGAGATCCATCAAATTGGAATTGACCACCAACGATGTGGCAGAATTTAGGGCAGTTCTCATTAGTCTGCAACTAGGTTGTGAATTGGGGATGAAGCACATTCATCTTGAGGGAGATTCTCTCCTAATGATAAATTCCATTAGACTAAACCATTCACCAAATTGGCAACTTGGCCAATGGCTTCATCCATTCGTGATCTATTAGAGGAGTTTGTAGGTTTCAAAGTGAGCCATGTGTACAGAGAAGGAAATGATCTGGTGGATGGGCTAGCAAAAGCTGTGGTGGAAAGCTCTCGATAATAGAGGTGTAAGAATCTCAAGCTAGGTGTATATTATAGGTGTGGCGTAGGTGAGGTCGATAGATTTCACTACACTTCAAGAGTTGAGATTTAATAATTTTTAGGCAAGTGTGGTAGTACACTTACATGAGACAAAGGTAAGCTTTGGGATATGATGAAAGACACTAAGCTAAGCCTCTAAGGATGCAAAGTGATGTAAAGTATGATGGATGGTAGTTCTCACTTGGAGTTGTGATCACAAGGAAGATCGCATAATCATAAATAATCGATCCCTAATGAGTCAGATGGCTCCTTATTTAATGAGTGATAAATTAGGAATCATTGTGTCACATGTCTGGCTCTTACAAATAAGACTGGAAGGTGATATTGATCTCATCCTGCAAGCAGCACTGGTTTTGTTAGAGAAATGGATATGCCTATATGTTTGGAATCCTCAAAGATGCAGATGTCCTTCCTAGGGGAAATTATAGATAAGAGATTGAAGGCCGTTGTCACTTTGGATCATCCTCTTTTGATGTGGGTGGTAAAAAAGGTGTTAGGGAAGGAATTCATGTTCACCCACCATAGCTATAGGGTTAACATAGATATCAAGGCTATGTTCTTGGTCATTCTATTATACATGGGGGTCTCTAAAGACAAGACTAAGTTTCTATGCAAGAAATTGTTCTCACATGCACTTCTCGATGAAATTGATGTAGCATTGGAAAATGTGGATGCCAACCTGCTCATGCCAATGCCTCCAAACTACTACATGACATAGTCCTAGGGTGTAGAGGTGAGGAAATTCCCTGTTGTTCCCATGTTGCAGCCAAAGTAGTTGGAGATGCATTGGAATGAGACGGAAAGAAGCATCAACTATCTTGGACAGATGGTGGGCATTGTCCAAATTCCTGGTGTTGGCTGGGTGAAGGATTACTTGGAAGCAAAGGAATTGGTAGTGGAAGGTGGCTTCAAGGACGAGGAGGATTGGGGGTTGGGAGAAGTTGAGAAATGAGTGAAAAATGATGGCAAAGATATCAAAGAGATAGCCAATAGTCTGGACCACCATGCCTGCGGTTGTGAATGCCTAGTGATTGCAAGAGATTTGGTGGTGCATCACGCTTGAGAGGCAAATGAAGACTAATCTCTAGAAATAGGGTTTTTGATGGTGGCTTTTTAAAAATTTTTTGTGTCAAAGGTCAATAGTTGTATGTAACAAGACCCTTGTGGGTGTATGAAGTATAGTCTCTATGTTGTCTAAGTGTCTATTGGAGGGTAGTAGTTATACATGAGGTATCAGAAATCATAATGATGTAATGGTTTGAAACTGCCAATAGGTTTATCAGTGTAATCTGTTTTAAAAAATTTAATATAAAGGGTGCTACCCCTAACAACTATTTAATGATAAAAACAAGCCTATATAAACCATAATTCTAACCTTATCTATAATTCTAACCATAATTGTATCCATAATTCTAATCCTAACCACAAAATTGATTATAACCCTAATTCTCATTCTAATTGTCACCCTTCTTTAAACTATAATTTGAATTCTAATTATAATTTAAATCCTAATCCTAACCCTAATTTTAACTCTAACCCTAACATCAATTCCAACCCTAACCCTAATTAAAACTCTAACCTAATTCTAAAATTAACCCTAATTCTAACCCTAACACTAACCCTAATTGTAACTCTAACCCTACCCACATTCTTAATTGTAATCTTAACTGTAATTCTGAACCTAACTATAATCCTAATTTTAAACCTAACCCTAACCATAACTCTAACCCTAAGCTTGACTATAATACAAACCCTAACCATAACCTTAATACTAACCTTTACCCGAATTGAACTCTAACCCTAACTCTAATTTGAACTGTGACCCTAACTGTAAATCTAATTCTTACCCTAACCCTAATAGTGACCCACCTTAATTCTAACTCTAATTCTAATAGGAACCCTAATCCTAACTCTAACCCTAACACTAATCCTAATTTTGATCATAACCCTGATTGTACCCTACCTATAACTCTAATTTTAAATCTAACAATAACCCTAATTCTAACTATGCTTTTAACACTAACCCTAACCTTAATTTTAACCTTAACTCTAACCCCAACCCTAATTATAACTCTAGTCAAACCTAACCCTAACCCTAACCCTAACCTTAATTCTAATTGTGACCCTAAATCTCACCCTAACAATAACCCTTATTTAACCCTGAATATAGTTTTGTTCCTATTTCTCATTGTAATTGTCACCCTTCTTTAAACTATAATTTGAATTGTAATTAAAATTCTAACCCTAATCCTAACCCTAATTCTATATGTAATTCCAACCCTAACCTTGATTATAGCCATAATCATAACCCTAACCTTAACCTTAACCCTAACTCTAATTGTAACATTAATTCTAGCCCTAGCCCTAACCCTTTATGTAACTCTAATACTTACCCTTACTTAGTAACCCTAATTCTAATTCTAACCCTAAGCATGATCCTAATTGAAACCCTAACACTAACCTTAATACTAAACTTTAGCCTAATTTTAACCCTATCCCTAACTCTAATTCTAACATTAATCATAATTATAATTGTAACCATAATTCTAATCCTAATTATGACCCTAACCCTAACCCTAACCTTGACCCTAACCCTAACTCTAATTGTAACTCTAGTCGTAACCCTATTTCTAGCCCTATGCCTAACCATAACTCCAATTGTAACTCTAATTATAACTCTAATCCTAACTCTAATGCTTACCCTAACTCTAATTCTTACCCTAATTCTAATAGTAACTCACCTTGATTTTAAAAACTCTGTTGTTATTGTTCAGTCTGCTGTAGAGGCTACTACTACTAGTTTTGCTGTTACTGCTAGTGTGCTACTTGTAATAGGAGGTGGTTCTATTACTGGGACTGCTGCTAAGACTTCCATTGTTGATTCTAATGTTGTTGGGGTAGAGTCTATTATTGGGGCTGCTTTTGTGGTGATAGGTTCTTCCTCTCCCCTTGCTCCACCCCTTTCGAAGGATTTGGTGAAAGTTTCACCAACTATTTCTCCTACTTCTGTAGATGGAAATGATGATGTCTTTTGGACTGTTGTACAAAGAAGGAAGAGAGGTCTTCCTAAGCATGTTTCTCTAACCCGTACTTGGGCTAAAGGTGTTCAACTTGCTAGGTTAGGTTCTTCTTTAGTTTAGTCCTTTGTTGTTCCTCATTGCCTTACCGTAGCAGTTTTGTCTGTGTTGTCAATGTGTTGTCTCTGGCTCATTTAAGGCCTTTTTTTGCCTTGGGGTCTACTTTGTAAAGGATTCTGGACCATCTTTTCTAGCTGAACTAATAAAAAACTCACCTTGATTCTAACCCTACTTTTAATAAGAATCCTAATCCTAACTCTAACCCTAACCCTAATTCTAATCATACCATGATTGTACCCTAACTATAACCCTAATTTTAAATCAAACAACAACCCTAATTCTAACCCTTACCTTAATCCTAATTCTAACTATGAAATTAATGCTAACCCTAACCTAAATTCTAACCCTATCCCCAACCCTAATTATAACCCTAATCAAACCTAATCGTAACCCTAACCCTAACATTAATTCTAATCATAACCCTAAATCTCATCCTAACCCTAACCCTTATTATAACCCTAAACATAGTTTTGACCCTAATTCTCATTGTAATTGTCACCCTTGTTTAAACAATGACCTAAATTCTAATTATAATTCTAACCTTAATCCTAACCCTAATTTTATCTACAATTCCATGTTTCCCCTCAGTTGTTGTCCCTGGCAACAAATCCACAACTTGGTATACTGTGGTATAGTTGATATATGAATATGACATTGTTGTGATATATGACTATGACGTTGTTGGCACAAGTTTCACATTGTTGGCTTAGTTGAAGTTGATCTCAGATCTATGCTAGATAATATTCTACAGGTGCTTGTTGATTATGGTATCATTGTGATATTCTTAGTTTGCAATAACAGTTAGCTCTTTTGGTGTTATGATTGGCATTATAAAACAATTTGGTCTCAAGATCTTTAAGTGCTATACTGTTTCATTTTCATATTACATTCACATGGAATCATGACAGTTGGCATTTGTCGGCATTGATGTCAAATAATATCACAATTGGCACAAGTTGGTTTTGCAGCGGTGATCTCAGGTGACACATGGTAATATAGTTTCATGATATGGTAAGTGCTTTATGGTGACATGGTTTTCATCACTGTGACAGTTGATCCTGACAGTGGATATAATATGATGGATGTTATCTTGACATATCTTCATGTTGGCATATGGTTTATCATACATCATGTGAGTATGTGGCAGAGTGACATTACATGCATATTGAATTATAAGGTTTTTACAATGTCATATTTATTTGATGCACTTGGTTAGGGTGACTAAGAGTCACTCAAAGACACACCGTGTTTAATTTGCTCTTATGGCATATAAATTCAAATTCATAAACTTTGTTATAAAATGCCAGTTTGGGCTATGTAAGTGATTTGACCTGTCGAATAGGTCTCAAGCTTAAAAATAGGTGAAAAAAGGGGTTTTGGTCAATTGAAGTTTACCAGTCCCTTTTAGGGCACACCAAGAATGTAGGTAACATGAATCAAAAGGGCTTCATTGTTGGCAAGAGACACTATGTGGCTTCATGAGTGTTGTCATTGATTGCAATGAAGTCTATCCCACACATCCACAGTACATAGTATGCCTATACCGGAAGTTAGATTGAAGATTGTTTTGGTCCAGTGAACAAGAACAGAGTATGCAACAAGGTCCGACAATTAGGTCCAAATCTCTCAGATGGTGTAACTCAGCAAGTTGCAGACTTGGATAACTCAAGAGGGGTATCATGACTACTATATTCCAAAGATTTATCCTTCGGTAGCAAAGCATGGAAAAGATATGAACATCTGAGTATTGGGTTCCAGTCAAGTAGAGCAGACAGAGGAAGAGCTGACCAGCAGAGCATTAGACTTCAATCCAGATGAGTAAAATGTGTTGATCAAGCTATTTGAGGGATTATACTTTGTTGGCCAACATGATTAATGACTTCTATGCCTATGCTTTTGATACACATCACAAATCAAGAATGGATTCAACCGACAGATCAGTAACTTGTAAATATCTTGAGTGTTCCTGTTGCCAACTAGAAAGTTGATGAAATCCTTGATGCAGATATATATACCAAATGGATTCCAGTATGTACATGTGTGGAATATACAAGTAATGAAATAAAGTGTGAAGAAAAGTAGGGACAAGTGTGAAAGCAACAAATCAAGTCCAGTATGTGATAGAGCAACAGTATCAAAACAAGGGAAGAATGAAGTGCATCAAATCAGTGTATTGTGCCTAACCGAAACTAAACTCCTACATTTGTAGATGCCTCTCATTAGTTCAAACACCTAATTACCTTCTGTAAGTTTTGTAGATAGTGAGTCTCTTGTAGGTAGTGTGCCTCTTGTGAGTAGTGTGCTCGGGGCAGTGAGCCCCAATTGGCAAGTGCCATTTTCTACTTCTTTATTCTTTTAATAGAGAATACAATCATGGGTTAATCACCCCATGTTTTTTCCCTTAACAAGGTTTTCCACGTAAAAATCCTTGTGCTATGTGTGATGATTTTATTTTTGTTCTGATGATCACATATGCTTATATGATTTGATGTTGCACTGATTATTAAAAGAAAAGAAATTTAAACAAATTTTGAGATAACTGATTCACCCCCCCTCTCAGTTATCTGCCTTGCTTCCAACATTCATAACATTTCATTATGTATGGTTTGAGCTTTGAATATAATCTCTCGACTCAGCTAGGGTATGAAGACAAGGGTTTTATATTTGTTCATCATTGAAAGTCATGGATATTGTAGAATCTTTGAAGAAGAATCATGAAGATGTGACAATGCTGAGACTAAAGGTTGTGGGTAGTTAAGATACTCATTCGACTTGTTTTCAGGGGATTTTGTTCTTTTGCTTTCATTCTTTCTCAAGGGTTTTTGCAGTTATGTTGATGAAAAATGGATTAAGGGATTGTTAAGTATTATCATAGCTTGTATATGGAACAATTGCTTTCATTTTAAAAACACAGTTATTTGTGATTCAATTATGGGTTTCTTAAAATTCCAAAAAGGGGTTTTAAGGTTTTAAACGACTTGTGTATACTTTTCTTAGACTATGATTATATGTTGTTAAAGACAGTTTTGGAAAAGTTTTCATTTAGTTGATTAGTTTGCTTTTAGTTGGTAAACTCGGATGGCTTTTACTCATTTGGGTTTGGCAATTAAAAAGGGTGATTATCTTTGTTTACTCACAAGCAATTTTTGCTAAGGTTTGTAATGATCTGTTGACAATTTTGTCTAGTAATGGTTACATTAAATAGCTTGTTGAGTTCATGTAATCAGTGCAGATCAATCATGATTTGGTCTTGTCTTTATATGTAAATATCATTCTTTATCATGTTGCACAATAGAGAACCATGGTTAATATGATTTGAGTCACAAAAGTTTTGATGAAACCTTGTGATAACATTGTGGAAATCATGACAAATACTATTCAGGGTTCAACCCTAACCATGATTGGTTACCTAGACTATTTCAACCAGTTGGAGAAAAATAGTTATATTTTCAAATTGTTCAGTGAAAGAAAGAAAGACATGTTTTGAGAAAGTATAAAAGAGAAATTATACTCTATTGTGTTTTCTTGGTTTTTGCAATTATTGTGATATCAAACAAAAGAAATAGACTATGATTGAATATCATTTTGTAATCTGTTGTATATGTGCACAAGTTGATGTAATTCTTGAAGTCTCAAACATTCAATGAGATATTTAAGAATAGAGCTTTAAGAGAAACATAGTAACCCTCTATATTAAACTGTATTATTCATTGTATGGATTGAAATATGCTAGTGCAGCACAAATATCTAGTGAGACACTATTGTCAGTGAGACATTGTTAAAAAGACAGTGAGGCAAAGTTGTATAAAGCCAATGAGGCAAGAAAAATTGTCAGTGAGACAAAAGAATTTAGTGAGACTGTATGATTGGGATTTTGATATTAAGCTAGTGAGGCATCTTTCCTAGGTGGTTTTTATTCCCCAAGAGGATTTTCCACTCATGTAATTTTATGTGTTATGGTCTCTCTATGTATGATCCATTGATGTCTTATGTCTAAACTTTCCATTACATTCATTGTTTAGTGTTTCATTTTTTGTCTTGCAAAATATTCAAATCAGTATTGTAGTTTAGTATTTCAACTCTAAAAGGAGGTGAAAAGAAGTGAAAATTTATCTGTGTTTGTCTCCAACACTAATTCACCCCCCCTTCCTAGTGTTCGTTGTACTCTAACAAGCGGTATCAGAGCTAGTCCCTTGCAAGACGTCTAACTAACCTAATAGTTCCTGACAAGTGGAGTACAATGGGTAAAAAGAATATAATTAAGGCCTCAAATAAAGAAAAGAAAAATGTTGATCAACAAATTGAAAAGAAAGTCTCAGTTAAGTTTAGCAATGAGCTATTGCATGAGTCAACCATGAATGTAGATACAAAATTTCATAAAAAAATTAGTCCTACAGTCAAGAGTCTTGATATTAGTAGACAAGAACTTGATGATTTTGTAGTTGAAGTTGATGATATAGAAGGAGGTTTCTTTGTAGATGAAGATGGATAGGAGTTCAATGAAAATGACAATGAGGTTGACATTGAAGGAGAACTTTTATGTACTCTAGAAGTGAACAAGTATCTTGAAAAAGAGAACCAAAAATTAAAGGTTCAACTTCAACAAGAGAAGGATTCTAAGAGTAAGGTACTTTCTGATTTTGCTAAAGTTTCTTTAGAACTTAAAGAGGCAAAGGTACAAATCGAAGAGACAAACAAATTTCTCATTAGTCTAAAAACAAAATTTGAAGAAATTAATAGAATAGTTGACCTCACAAAATCTAATCTTGAAGTAAAAAGAATAGAATGTCTAAAGTTAGAGAAAGAAATAGTCTCTTTGAGAAAGGATTTGGAAAAAGCTTCTTCAAAGCTGCATAAGAATATTCAATTTGAAAAGAGTATTGACTGCCTGAATGACATGTTGAGTAAGCAAAGTTATTACGGAGACACTAGTTGCTTGGGTTATGAGAAAGAAGAGTGTTCCAAGTCAAGAGATTCTCCTAGGAAGAAGATAGACCTGAATACTTACTCTACTGCCCCTGAGAATGAAGCCAAGAAGGGAGAAAAAGATAAAGTTGTTGATACAAATAGTACAAATAGGCACTGAAGACCTTCATCTACTAGGCAATATCATTTAGTCAGGTATAACTATTCTCAGTTCCATGATTATTTCTATTCGTGCCATGTTTATGGTCATAAGGCTAGAGATTCTAAAAGAAATGATTTTTGGTGGAATAAAAAGAAAAGTTCTTATGGCTGGTCAAATCAGAATTTTTGTTATAACTGCAATAAAGTTGGCCATTTTGCAAGAAATTGTAAAATGCATAGAAGATATGATTCTGCATGGAATCATAATATAATTACTCAAAGGATGTCAAAAAGATATTATCAATCATTTGATTATGATTACAATATAGTTTGTTATATATGCAACTCTCTTGGTCATAAAGCTCATAGTTGTCAAAAAGCATCACCTAATTTGAAAAGCTGGAAAAGGAAAGAAGATGAAAAGTTTGGAGGAAGAAAGAACCTGTGAAAATGTGGAAGTAGAAATAAAGACAAGAGAAGATAGATTCTAAACTTCTGCATCTTGCACAAGTTACATCATCAGTTGCATAATAGATAGCATGAATTTAGGGGGAGTTGTTCATGTTCTATCAGTTATCCCCAATAAGTTTTAGGAGGAGATCATTTGATTTTGTCAATTTGATGATCTTGTTTTGTTTATTATGTTTTTGGATTCACACCTGATAATATTTGCTAAGATGCTATTCATATAAGTTTTGTGAAATGAAGTTCATAGTGGTGTTGATTAGTATGTTGCTCTTCAGTATATGCCAGTGGTTCAGTATTTTTGGTCTTTCATATCTTTTGATCGCAGTCACGTTTGTTAAGATGCAGGCTTGTGAAGCTATATTGTGATCAATGTTTGTTCTTACAAGGTGATTCTGTAGGCTCCATCGTGTTAAGGTATTTGTTAGTAGTACAGAGATATGTCTGATGTTTTTACAGAGGTGCAGATGGTCTTGATAGTTGTGAGTCTTCAAGGTGAAGATGATATCATATCTTTTGATCACATAGTGACTCAGGTTTTATTGTTTTCATGATATAGTAAGAGTATTGGGTTTGAAATGAATGCCTTAATCTACAATGTGAAAGTAATTCTTGATGTGTTGAACATTGTTGATACTCTTTCTTTAGTAATTTTTGCTTATTACATAATGTTTTGGGAGAAGTTCAATGGTGTTGTTCTGGTTCATATTTTGTTCATGGTATTATCATGGCATTATTCCTAGCATTGTTGGTACAATTCATGGCATGACATTATACAGATTGGTTCAGTTGATGGCACATTGGTTCCTTTTATTTGATATGGTGGTATGGGTTTGATGTCTTTGGCCTTTGACATGTAGATTTGACATACAATATGTGTTGGTGTTGATTAATCTTGTTAAAGGACAAGATAGTGGTTTATCATAAGTTTGGATGTATGATCAAGTACTTGTCTTCATTATTTTTGATACATGCTAATAGAGTAACAATGACATGTGAATTACATTGTGGAATATGAAGAATTCATAGTGAAGTGACTCCTATACTCTTGTTTGATGATTTTATTGAGGTGTATGATTTTGTGATGTCTTCATGCTATGCATCATGTTTTGGACTTCAGTGATGGTGATGTTCAATCAACAGACTTGATGATGTCTTGATGATAGAACATTCTAATAAGTGATTAGACCTTTATTTGTGTGCGGTGCAGGCTTCATATTGAAATGAGAAATGACTTCATGAAAGTTTTGAAATGTTTTTTTTTGTTAATGATTTTGTGTATGATATCTTGATGGTGCAACAAATCTAGCATAATGATCACATCTTTATTTCTTTGTGATAATGTGTTGATACAATGCAGAGTGGAGTATGAGGTGTTTAGGATGATCTAGTGCTATAATGTTTCCTTCTTGATACTCAAGTCACATGTTTTTCAGCTAATGGCAGACTATTTGGTAACAACAGATTGGTTGTGACTTGTTCAATTCTTGGTGTTGTCAAGTGGCATGGATAGATGATCAAATTTGGTTATGGTAATGCACTATTTATGCATCTGCTCTTTGATGATTTTTTATGTTTAATATCTTCAGTTGTTGTCCTTGCTATAAGATCCATGCCTCTTTATTATGCTTATCATGGTGCTGATAGTGCAGTTCTATTTCAGGATATTTCGAATATCTCTCTAGTTCATGGGACAGTCATGGTATGTTTTATTTTTTCTGACTTCTGTTCAAGCATTTATTGATCTCTATTTATTTCCTAGAGGCATTAGAATACTTTCTCCTCCCTTTGTCTTGATGCCAAAAAGGGGGAGAGGAAGTTGTGTTTTTCTAGCATGGACAAAGGGGGAGTTTGTTGCCCCTAAGTTATTGTCCCTGATTACAAATCCACAACTTGGTATACTATGGTATAGTTGATATATGACTATGACGTTGTTGTGATATATGAATGTGATGTTGTTGGCACAAGTTTCACATTGTTGGCTCAGTTGAAGTTGATCTCAGATCTATGCCAGTTAATATTCTATAGGTACTTGTTGATTATGGTATCATTTTGATATTCTTAGTTTGCAATAGCAATTAGCTCTTTTGGTGTTATGATTGGCATTATAAGACAGTTTGGTCTCAAGATCTTTAAGTGCTATACTATTTCATTTTGATATTACATTCACATGGAATCATGATAGTTGGCATTTGTTGTCAATGATGTCAAACAATATTACAGTTGGGACAAGTTATTTTTCCAGTGGTTATCTCAGGTGACACATGGTAATATAGTTTCATGATATGGTAAGTGCTTTATGGTGACATGGTTTTCATGACTATGACAGTTGATCTTGATAGTGGATATAATATGATGGATGTTATCTTGACATATCTTCATGTTGGCATATGGTTTATCATACATCATGTGATTATGTGGCAGAGCGACATTACATGCATATCGAATTATAAGGTTTTTAAAATGTCATATTTATTTGATGCACTTGGTTAGGGTGACTAAGAGTCACTCAAAGACACACCATGTTTAATTTTCTCCTATGGCATATAAATTCAAATTCATAAACTTTGTTATAAAATTCCACATCGGGCTATGTAAGTGATTTGACCCGTTGAATAGGTGTCAAGCTTAAATACAGGTAAAAAAAGGATTTTGGTCAATTGAAGTTTACCGGTCCCTTTTAGGGAACACTGGGAATGTAGGTAATAGGAATAAAAAAGGCTTTATAACATTTCATTATGTCTGGTTTGAGCTTTGAATATAAGCACTCGGATGAGCTAGGGTATGAAGGCAAGGGTTTTATATTTCTTCATTATTAAAAGTCATGGATATTGTATAATCTTTGAAGAAGAATCATGAAGATGTGACAATGTTGAGACTAAAGGTTGTGGACAGTTAAGACACTCATTCGACTAGTTTTCAAGTGATTTTATTCTTTTTCTTTCGTTCTTTCTCAATGGTTGTTTGTAGTTATGTTGATGAAAAATTGATTAAGGGATTGTTTAGGATTATCACAACTTGCATATGGAATAGTTTCTTTCATTTTAAAAACACAGTTGTTTATGATTCAGTTATGGGTTTCTTGAAATTGCAAAAAAGTTTTTTTAGGTTTTGAATGGCTTGTGTATACTCTTCTTAGACTGTGATTATATGTTGTTAAAGATAATTTTGGAAAAGGTTTCATTTAGTTGATTAGTTTTCTTTTAGTTGGTAAAATAAGATGGGTTTTACTCATTTGGGTTTGGTAGTTTAAAAGGGTGATTATCTTTGTTTACTCAAGCAATCTTTGCTAAGGTTTTTTATGATCTGTGGACATTATTTTCTAGTAAGGGTTAAATTAAACAACTTGTTGAGTTCTTGTAATTAGTGCAGATTAATTATGATTTGGTGCATTCTTTATATGTAAATATCATTCTTTATCCTATTGCACAACAGAGAACCATGGTTAATAAGATTTGAGTTACAAAAGTTTTGATGAAACCTTCTTATAACATTGTAGAAATCATGAAAAATACTATTTGGTTTTTGAATCTAACCATGACTGGTTACCTAGACTATTTCAAATAGTTGGAGCAAAACAATTATATTTTCAAACTGTTAAGTGAAAGAAAGAAAGACATGTTTTGAGAAAGTATAAAAGAGAAATTATACTATATTGTGTTTGCTTGGTTTTTACAACTAATATGATATCAAACAAAAGCAATAGACTATGATTGAATATCATTTTGTAATTAGTTGTATATGTGCACAAGTTGATGTAATTCTTGAAATCTCAAACATTCAATGAGATATTAAAGAATAGAGATTTAAGAGAAATAGAGTAACCCTCTGTATTAAATTGTATTATTCACTGTATGGATTGAAATATGCCAGTGAGGCACAAATAGCAAGTGAGGCACTATTGTTAGTGAGACATTGTTAAAAAGCTAGGGAGACAAAGTTGTATAAAGCCAGTGAGGCAAGAAAAATTGTCAGTGAGACAAAAGAAGTCAGTGAGACTGTATGATTGGGATTTTGATATTAAGCCAGTGAGGCATCTTTCCTGAGTGGTTTTTCTTCCCCAGGAGGGTTTTCCACTCATGCAATTTTATGTGTTATGGTCTCTCTATGTATGATCCATTAATGTCTTATGTCTAAACTTTCCATTTTATTCACTGTTCAATGTTTCATTTTCTGTCTTGCAAAATATTCAAATCAGCATTGTAGTTTAGTATTTCAAGACTAAAAGGAGGTGAAAAGAAGTGAAAATTTATCTATGTTTGTCTCCAACACTGAATCACCCCCCGCTCTAAGTTTTCATTATACTATAACATTCCAACCCCAACTCTAATTATAATCCTAATCATAACCCTAACTCTAACCCTAACACTAAGTCTAATTGTAAATATAATTGTAACCCTAAATCTAGCCCTATCCCTAGCCGTAGCCCTAAAGCTAATTGTAACTCTAATGCTTACTGTAATTTAGTAACCCTAAGTCTAATTCTAATCCTAAGTCTGATCCTAATTGAAAACGTAACCCTAACCTTAATACTAAACTTAGCCCTAATTGTAACCCTAACTGAACTCTAATTCTAACATTAACCCTAATTATAGTCATAATCCTAATTCTAATCCTAACCCAAACTCCAACCCTAATTATAATCGTAATGCTAACCCTAATCCTAATTTTAACCCTCACCATAATTCTAACACTAATTCTAATTGTAACCCTAACCCTAACATTTAGGCCAATACTAACCCTAATTTTAACCCTAACCCTAACCCTAATTCTAATCATAGTTCTAACCCTACACCTAGCCTAAACCCTATTTCTAGACCCTAATTGTAATAATTTGTAACCATAATTCTAACTTGAACTTTAATTGTAAACTGAAATATATCACTATCCATAATTCAAGATCCCTATCCCTAAATGTAACTGTATCCCTAACCCTAATTGTATCCCTAATACTAACCCTGATTCTAATTCTAACAATAACCTTAGTTCTAACCCTAAAGTGTAAAATAATTGAATTGCATAGTTAAACAAAAAATAAGGATGACCTCTTTGCTTAAAGGTTATTTTTGTTCACTATACTTAGTATATACCTCTCCACCAAATTGGCCTGATTCTAATGTTTGGAATGGAGAGGATTCAACTATTGCTAGCATGAATTTTTTGGTCATAGTGCCTCTTAGCAGCCTCTTTGAAAATAGTATGACGTATGCAATTGCAAACCTTTATGAAACTTGTAATCAGTTAATAAAATACTAATCACTTTAATTCCAAAACTTAGCTATGTTTTTATAAAGATATTATTTTTAAATTTTAACATCAAATTAATTCATATGATCTATTTGTAATGGATGAAGTTTGTCTCAGTAAAGTAGTACAACATTGTCTCAGCACACTAATTAGAGACGTTTGAATGCCCCATTTTGTAGTTTCAAAACAATCCTACTTTATTAATCTACCATATGAAATTATTTCAATTGAGGAAGAAACACATGAATGAGAATGAAAATGTAACAGTATTAATCTGCCAAGGTAATGACCAGCCACTACATAAATATGCACCATCTAAATATGATGCGACTAGAAACTATTACAAAACACATATACACACCATCTCAGAGATTATTAAGAAATAAATCACAAAATCTTGTCTTTTAGATGTAAAAGTATTACTGACAGAACTACAACAAACTTAAGCATATTCAATCCATGTTTCCTAAATCTATGAATCTAAAGAAAAAATATCAACAAAATTCAAATTTGTAATAGGCTAATATTTGATTCCTGGAAAGTGATTCCAAACTCCCCTTCCACAGTCCCTTTCAGCTCTTGCAATTTGATATTTCGCCTTAGTTCTACATGTGAAAAAAAATTGAGGCAATATAAACAGAGATGAATGTGTGGATATGTCATTCCATAACATTTCTTTCTTTGACCTTAAATTAGAGTAATGGCTTCTTTGAAACTACCATCTACATTCCTTTCTATCCCACTTGCATTTTATTTTTATTCTTTATTTATTCCTTTCACGTTCTATATTTTTTGTGTTCTTTTTTAATTTGTGGAGTGACTATTTGGTTTTTTAATAAATATTCTACATTGGAATCGTATAAGTTGATGGAGAAATTTTGGAATATTTGACCTCTTTTTCTACATCTATGTTGTGACTTTACGAATGCCTCTCTGCGTAATTATAAGAATTATTATAATTATTTATATATAGATTAGATATATTAAATTATAATATTTTATATAATAATTATATATTATATTATCTTTATAATTTAAATTATATATTATATTTAGGATTAGAGTTACGTGTTAAGTATAAGGTTAGGGTTAGTGTTTAGGTTATAAGTAGGGTTATGATTAGTATTAGAGATAGGGTGATGATTAGGGTTAGAATTATGATTAGAAATAGGTTGGGGTTAGGGTAAAAATTAGGGTTACGATTAGTATTGTGGTGAGGGTTAGGGTTAGGGTTAGGAATAGAACTAGGGTTAGGGTTAGAATTGTTGATAGAATTGGAGTTAGGGTTAGCATTAGTGTTAGGTCTCAGGTTAGGGTTAGGGTTAAAAATATAATTAGGGTTAAAATTAGGGCTTGGATTATGGTTAGCATTAGGGTTAGTGTTATTATTAGAGTTACTACCATAATTATGGTTAGAATTATGTTAAATAGGGATAGATTTTGAAGTATAGTTAGATTGAAGGTTTTGAGACTTATAAAACAATGCTAAGTGTAATATTACAGTTAGGTAAGAATTAGGGTTAGATTTAGAATTAGGGTTTGGGTTAGGGTCAAAAGAAATTATAGATTAGAATTAGGGTTAGATTTACAATTAGAGTACCTATTTTTAAGAAATATTTTAATTTCTCAATGTTGAACCCTAACCCTAATTATAACAATAACACTAATCCTAATACTAGCCCTATTTGTAGCTATAACAATAAGCCTACACTAATCCTAATTATAACCCTAACCATAAAATTGATTCTAACCATAGTTTTAATTCTAACATTGATTCAAACCCTAATACTAACCCTAAATCTTACCCTAACCCTAGTTTTGACTATAATTCTCATTCTAATTGTCACCATATTTCAATCTATAACACTAATTCTAATTGTAATTCTAACCCCAATCCTAACCTTGAATCTAACTAGAATTCCAACCATAACCCTAATTATAACCCTAATCATAATTGTAACCATAACCTTAATTCTAATTGTAACCCTAAATCTCTCCCTAACCATTTTGATAACCCTAGTTCTAATTTTAACCCAAATTTCCATTCTAATTGTCACCCTTTTTCAATTTGTAACCCTAAATCTAATTGTAATTCTAACCACAATTTTAAACCTAACCCTAATTATAACCATAATCATAAGCCTAACCCTAACCTTATTATAACCCCAGCCCTGGGTTTGACCTTAATTCTCATTTTAATTGTCACCCTTTTCCAAAATGTACCCCTAATTCTAATTGTAATTCTAACCCTAATTCTAACTAATATTCCAACCCTAACAGTAAATATAAACCTAACCTAATTCTAACTTTAACCCTAATTATAACCCTAAGCCTTACACTAATTATAACACTAACCCTAACCACAATGTTGATTGTAATCCTAACTCTAATTCTAAACCTAACCCTAATTCTCACTCTAATTGTCATCCTATTTTTAAATGTAACCCAAATTCTAATTGTAATGAAAATCCTAATCATAACCCTAATTCTAACTGTAATTCCAACCCCAAATCTAATCATAACACTAACCCTAATTCTAACATTAATCCTAATTATATTAATAACCCTAATTCTAATCCTAACCACAACCCTGATTGTAATTTAACCGTAAATCCAATTATAACCATAACCATAACCATAATTGTAACCCTAACCCTTATTCTAACCCTAAACATAGCTCTAATTTTAACCCTAAATGTGATCCTAATTGAAATCCTAACCGTAACCCTATTAATAAACTTAACCCTAATTGTAACCCTAACCCCAACTCTAATTCTAACATTAACCCTAATTGATGTAGGAGCATCCCTGGTTCAAGAGCAATCTTGCATCAACCAAAAACATTTGCATTTCAACTTGTTCGCATTTCTGTTCTTTCATTTTTCCAGTTTAGTTTAGGCAGTTTAGTCAGATGCAGTTTCAGCTTGTGGTCTAGTTTCGGTATTTCACATCTTACAAATTTGGACTTAGCATCTACATTCATTTATCTGCATCATACCAAGAATTTAAAGCATTTGGATAAGTTACCGAAAAGTTATCGCTATCAGAAGATCAACTATATTCTCAGAGCAGAGCATCCTAATAGTTCCTGATAATCAGTTGAAGGAGAAGGCTTGCAGATCATTCCTTGACTTGTGGATCCTAATGACACATCATTCAATGATCCTTGGTTCATGGCTGACCTTCCCCAGAGGTCCACACATTGTTCCATTCATTTGAGGAAGTGTTCTATGCATTTAGGTCTAACCTACCTGTGAACACATTACATCTTTTCATTGGAGTTTGTGACCTTCTTTAGCCAACACGAAGGAATCTATTGGTCCAGAAAGGATATATATTAATGTAATAGATCCTTATGGAAGTAGTAATCTTCATAAGACAGATCTAATAGTTTGGATTTGTGTGAAGGAGCTTCAAAGCCTTATCTTGCGCATGCATGTATTCAGGCCTTTGAGCCCTAGTTGTAAGCCCGAGTGTTGCTGACCAGAATGTATTTGAATTCTTTGATATACTGAATGACTCAATCTGTATTTGTTCCATATTCTTGTGTTGTTTCTGTTGTGTTACTCTTGTTGCACAGTCTGGATAGTTCATTCTGTGAACCCTCCTACAATGATTGCACCAAGTGGTATCAGAGTGAAAGTTTGATTCTTTGGAGCAAATTGGTGAAGGGGATTCTGTAAGATCTTGTTGTGAGAAGATAACTGATCCAAGGTAGGTTACTTATGCGCAGCTAATCACTGATTGAGAGGCAATTGTTGCTTGTAGCTCGATCACCAAATTTGAGGTAGTTTGCACTTGATCCTAGGAATCTGCCACCATGAAGAGTTCCTCCTATTGGTACAATGGCTAATAGAATGGATGAGATGATGGAATTGATGAGAACAATGCGAATCTATTTGGATGCTTTTGAAGAAGATAGACGAAGAGGATTGACACTGAGACCTAATGTTGAAAGTGATGATGAAGAAGAATTCCAGTCTGTTGAACAAACTAGCGAAACCCCAGGAGGTGATGAAGAAGAAGAATCATATTAGGTAAAGATGTTGCAAGCTATTTCAAAGATTGGAAAGAGACCTAGAGTTGATGTACCAAATTATATTGGTAATTTGAACCCTGAAGAGTTAATTGTCTGAATAAATGATATGGAAAAATACTTTGAATATGAAGAAATTGAAGATCTAGAAAGGGTGAAATTTGCAAAGACAAAGTTGAAAAGACATAATTCTATATGGTGGAAAGAAGTTCAGTTGGAAAGAAATAGAAGAGGAAAAGAGAAGATTACAAAGTGGGATCGGATGGTGACAAAGTTGAAGAATCAGTTTATACCTTTTGACTATGTGTTGGAGCTTGTTGAAAAGATTGCAAAACCTAAGACAAAAGGAGAAATTTGTGAAGGAGTACACTGAAGAATTTCATAAAATGATCATCAGAATAGGACATAGTGAAGCAATCAAGGAGAAAATGGCTAGATATATCAATGGGTTGAGATTGAACATTCAAGAAGAACTAAGCTTGGTAAGGATGACATCTTTGGAAGAAGCATATCAGTTTGCCCTAAATGTTGAAGAGAAGTTGAATAAGAGACACATGTGATTAGAGACAGAGAGGCAGAGAAGGTAAATTTTAGAGAGGTAGGATATTTTCCAAAGGAGATAGATCATTTGCGGAGCAAAACAAGTTTGACAGCCCGTGGATGAAGGATGGCAAAGATAACAATGCTTACCGTAGAGATAACATAAATTTTTACCGAAGAGGAAACCCTAGTGCATACCGGAATGAAGGATACAGAAGAGAAGGAAGAGAATTTGATAGTAGAACATTTAGAGGTACTTGTTTTCAAGTGTGGAGGTGAAGGACATAGAGCATGTGAATGTAATCAGGGTAGTACAAGCAAGAAGATAGAAAATAGTGGAAGAACAACCTTTGTTGACGAAGAACCTATTTAATCATCTAGTTCAGTTGGAAATCCAAAGAAAGGAGAATCATTGGTGATAAGGAGAGCACTATTTCAAGTAGAGACACATAAGGAACCATCATAGAGGAAAAGTCTATTCAGAACCAGATGCAAATCTTGACGTAAGTGTTGTAAAGTTGTAATTGATAGTGGTAGTTTAGATAACCTAGTTTCAGAGGAGATGGTGACTAAGATGAAGTTTGAAAGATTGAAATACCCTAAGCCCTATTAGATAGCATGGATTCAGGATGATCATAAGGTACTAGTAAGTGAACAATGTTTGGTGAAATTTCATATTGGATCTTATCATGATGAAGTCTTGTGTGATATTGTGCCTATGGATGTTTGTCATATCTTGTTGGGTAGACCTTGGCAGTATGATAGAAAAGCTATGCATGATGGGAGAAAGAATACATATACTATAATAGAAAATGGAAAGAGAATTACCTTGATTCCATTAAAGGATGACCCTAAGAGTGAAGTATGTGGGAATGCTAGAATCTGTTTGGTAGATGGAAGAAAATTTCTAGATGGTTTGCGACATGAGAATATGTGTTATGCTTTGATTCTTAAGAAGCCTAAAGCATTGAAGAAAGAAACTAAAGAATCACAAATGGAAGTGATAAGAGAGTTGCTGATAGAGTATGAAGACATCATATCAGTTAATGTGCCTGAAGGATTACCACCTATAAGGAGTATTAGTCATCACATGGATCTTATACCAGGAGCAAGTTTGCCTAACAAAGCAGCACATAGAATGACATCGACAGGGAATGAAGAATTGAATAGATAGATAAAAGAGTTGTTGAGGAAAGGTTTGATCAAAGAAAGTTTGATTCCTTGTGCAGTATTTGTAGTTTTGGCACCTAAGAAGGATGGAGAATGGAGAATGTGTACTGATTCTAGAGCAATAAATAAGACCACAGTTAAGTATAGATTTCATTTACCTAGGATGGATGATATCATGGATTGTTTGAGTGAAGAAAGATATTTCACAAAGATAGATTTGAAGAGTGGATACCATCAGATCTGAATCAGAGAAGGAGAAGAATGGAAGACTACTTTTAAAACAAATGAAGGATTATATGAGTGGTTAGTCATGTCTTTTGGATTGATAAATGCACTAAGTACTTTCATGAGATTGATGAATGAAGTCCTGAGGAAATTATTGGGTAAGCTTGTGATTATATACCTAGATGATATCCTGATTTTTGGTAAGAACAAAGAAGACTATTTGTGGCTTATTAGACAAGTTTTGCAGAGGTTGAAAGAAGAGAAATTGCTGACAAACATCAAGAAGTGTAGTTTCATGAAGGAAGAGTTGGTATATTTGGGATTTGTGATTTCTGTGGAAGGATTGAAGATGGTCCCTGAGAAAGTGAAAGCAATTGTTGAATGGCCTACACCAGAGAGCATTGGAGAGGTTAGATCTTTTCATGGATTGGCTAGTTTCTACTAGAAGTTCATTAGGAATTGCAGTTCAGTTTGTAACCCTATGACAAAAACAATGAGAGGTGATACAAAGGATTTCAAGTGGACATCAGAAATAGATTAAAGTTTTGAGTTGTTGAAGCAAAAAGTGACAAAGAAACCTATTTTGGCATTACCAGATTTCAATAAGGTATTTCAAGTTGATTGTGATGCAAGTGGAAGTGCAATTGGAGCAGTGTTAAGTCAAGAAGGTAGGTTTGTAGCTTATTTCAGTGAGAAGTTGAATGATACAAGGAGAAGATATTTAGTTTATGATCAAGAGTTCTATGCCATAATTCAAGCTTGAAGAAGTGGAGACATTACTTGTTGCCTAAAGAGTTTGTGTTGTATATAGATCATCATGGTTTGAAGCATTTGAATAGTCAGGGAAAGTTGAATCAAAGACATATGAGATGGGTAGAGTTCATATAGAGTTATACTTTTGTGTTGAAGCATAGGAGTGGAAAATCAAACAAAGCTGCTAATGCTTTGAGTAAAAGAAGAAATTTGTTGATAGGGATGAGAGTTGAAGTGTTTGGTTTTGATGAATTGAAGAAAATGTATGAGGGAAACATTGATTTTGTAGAACCTTGGAAAGCATGTAGGGAACCTATTGCGATAGATAGGAGTAAGTGGTTGGACTATTTCATTCAAGAAGATATGTTGTTCAAAGGAAGTGAGTTGTGCATACCTAGAAGTTTAATGAGAGATAATTTGATCAAGGAGAAACATAGTGGTGGATTAGCAAGACATTTTGGAATTTATAAGATAGTGGCTTTGGTGAGTGAAAATTACTTTTGGCCTCAGATTCATAAGGATGTTTAGAGATTTGTGCAAAGTTTTAGAATTTTTCAAGTTGCAAAAGGGGGTAGTCAGAATACTGGAAAGCATGTAAGGAACCTGTTGTGACAGATAGGAGTAAGTGGTTGGACTATTTTATTAAAGAAGATATGTTGTTCAAAGGAAGTGAGTTGTGCATACCTAGAAGTTCAATGAGAGATAATTTGATAAAGGAGAAACATAGTGGTGGATTAGTAGGACATTTTGGCATTGATAAGACAATGGCTTTGGTGAGTGAAAATTACTTTTGGCCTCATATTCAAGAGGATGTTTAGAGATTTGTGAAAAGTTGTAGAATTTGTCAAGTTGCGAAAGGGCATAGTCAGAACACTGGATTGTATAAACCTTTGATAGTACTGGAGAGACCTTGCGAAGACATTGTTACCATTTTTCACTTACAGCTCAAAACTAGCAAAGCTAATGCAACAAATTCATTTTTAAAGTGAAGGTTAACATTCTTTTGTTATAAGTTATTTGCATAGTTATTGTGTTTCAGTGATAATTGCAGAGGTCATAGCCATCATTGCCTTGAAGGTCTTCAATCTTCAAAGTTGTCTTCTATTCCTGCTCCCAATCTCGACATGAACCTGCAAAAATGTGGGAATGTCCTATTACAACTCTAGTTATGAGATCTCTATATCCTATTAGAAGAGGCACGGCACTTTGTTTATAATGCATTGAGAAATGAACATCATCCACATGCAAGAAGAGTTGAGAAAGAAACAATCATGGAATTTCAATATTTTATTCTAATCTGTTTGTTTCATGTGCAGGTATAGGATAAGTCATGTAGATTTCTGATGGCATATCATAGCATGTGGAGTAGAATGGGCTCCCACAAGGGTTGAGATCAATATGCTGGCCCAAGTCTTAAGAGGATTGTGGAAAGAGTCTGAAAGAGCAGCAGTGTCACATAAAGACCCTGCAAGATAAAGACACACAATCACGTGTTTTGATCATATCTAAAAAATTATTTGGGGTTTTGATATTTTTGGACAGATATTAGATGACAATAAGACACAAAGACCCTTTAAATTTCTCACAAACCCAGTTTGTAGTTTTTGAGGAACAGTCAGAGGCACAATACACAACAAAATGAAGATACAGTCACGTGTTTTAATCATATCTCACAAAACCTGATCTGGGTTCTTGAGATGTTTGGACCGGGATGAGAAGATTATAGGGTACAAAAACCCTTTAAACTTCTCACCAACGCAGTTTCTAATTTTTTAAGAATCTTCACAATGGAGGGACCTCTTTATTTTTGCAATTTGAAGCTACAAAAAATTATTGTAAAATAATATTTAAGGCAATATCATATAAATGGCTTATAAACATTCATTATTTATGCAAGGAAGACAAAGTAAAGCAAACAATATCTTTCTTTTTTTTAAAGTTTGCTTTCTTTTGGGAAGATATGCACAAAAAAAAGCCTTGTATTACTGTTTTGTAAAAGAAAATCAAAAGAGGTAAGATTAGGCAAATCAGAAGGAAAAGTTGCAGGACCTATTGTAAGACAAATATTAAAGCAATGTTATTTATAAATTGCTTTTAATATTTTGTCATTTAATGCAGTTAAAACTATTAAAGAAAATAAAATATCATTTTTTGGATTTGCTTTATTTTGAGGCAGATGGGGACAATATACAAAAAAACTAAGCTTTTATTGAGCAAATAAAACTTGTTTTAAAGTAGATTTTGGGGAGGTCTACCTTGAGGAAGATTTTGACAGCTTTCATATTTAGATTGGAGGTGATTTGAAAGCTTTAGTTTTGGCCTTTCATTGGAGCTCAAAAATGGATCAAATTTGCTATTCTATGAAGATTTCTCAGATTTTTCCTTGGGAGATTTTTGGAGTTATAAATATGGGAGAAAGGCTTAGTTTTTCTGGAGTTGATATCCTTGTTTCTTTTCTCTTAAGTATAGGCAGAGAGTTTGTAAACTGATCTTGGCTCATATTTTTAAGAGTTAGATGTACCCCTTTCAGTTCAATACAACAAAGCATTCCTATTTCACATTTGTTGCCTCATTTATAACTTTGATTTGATGTTTTCACTATGATTATGATGTCTAATCCTTTGATTATGTCTCGATGATATTAAAATCTATTTAGCTATTGCCCATCTAGTCTAGGTTGTGTGTTGTGTTTTAATTAAACCTTCATACAAAGTACTTTTGGATTGTTCGACTTAGGTGAAACTGAGAAGGTTACATGCTTCAAAGTTCTTTGTGAGAAAAATTTTAGATTTTTAGATCATCTTTAGATAAAATAGAATTTCATTTCAGTTATTCCTCATCCCTTTTCTTGAACAAGCGATTAGTTTAGAAAGATCTTAAGGAGAACCAGCTCACTCTGGAGATTCACTCTCACTATAGGAAACCCACATCCTGAGAGTGTTTCCATGTGTCAACAGGTAGCTAAGTCTTCTGTGAGCTTAGCAGGGTGCATATCTGATTGATAACAATTTTTTACACACCTGGTGGGACAAAAGCACATTGCTTTCTTTGTTGTTTGGTATGCATAGTAAGGTTTCAAACTTTCAGAGGTAAAATCAGCATACTTGGAGACTCAAATCTCTAGTTTTTAAATGCAGATCCAGTGATCAGCACATGAAGAACAACACATGCTAAAGAATTGGGTGTTTTCTTTAGTATCAACAAGATTTGGAGGTAAAAAAAATTAACATCCTAGCAACTCTAAATAAATGGCCAGACCATATCCTTTTGTTGCATTTAACGGGGGCAGCCTATTACAACTTGCGCAGCTTGATGACATTCCAGCTGCATTCCTCAAAGGATTGTTGTATTTCACTAGAGAAGAACACATCACAACTGTTGAGCATATTCAAGATGTTGCAACTCTGTGTTTAGTGCATAATGTTACCCAAGAGAATGTTGCAATCAGACTCTTGGCTACATCGCTGAAAGGGAAAGCTTTGCAGTGGTTTAGAGGACTCACAGTAGGCTCAATCACATCATGGGATGACCTTGGAGATGGATTGCACAAACATTTTGAGGACAAATTTGATCTCGTCTCTACTGCAGCAATTGAGTACCATCAAGAGGCATCCGCATGAACATATGTCTGATTTTAATTACCACTTTTGAAGGACATGGGATAGAATCCCCCTGATGGTAAGGCCTACACCACTACATGCCTTTCTATTTTATCTTAGAGCTTTAAATAGCAAAATATCTATTATGATTCAGGCTCTAGGTGGATCCACCCTTCCTGCTACTTTTGAGATTGTTGTTAGAGAAGAAAACTGCCTTATTCGAGCAGGGAAAATATCCCCAAGGCCTCCCTTACCCATTGTTCCACAAATCCAGCCACTTAAGCCTATGGCAGTTCCCCTTTTACCTTTTGTTCTAGTTGTTCCAGCCACAGGACACCAGGCTTCTATTCAAGATCGTTCTATTTCAGCTCATTCTCAAGAGATTCATGAGGGTAGAATTATGCTGCAAGCTGTTGGCAAAGAATTTGTTAATATTAGGAGGCAAATCAGTCAAGAACATAAGCCATACTAAGCCTCATATCAGTCTAATCAACCAAGTAGGCCACCCTTCCAAACTAATCCACAGGCCCCAAGAAGAAGTTGTAACCCTGAGGTGGGTTTTATGAATTGGTAAAGCCCCAACATTTGTGATGAGAATTATCCCCATGGCCAAGAGATGGGTTTTGAATGCAAATAGACTCTTCAGGAGATTAAAATCCTAGATTTCAAAAGTTTTGACTTTGCTAAGGAGCTTGTTTGCATTCAAGACCAATCTATTAGTCCTCACTTTTAGCCATTTCAGGAACCCAAACCAATTGAAATCATGAATGTCAGGCCAACAGCTAAGAAATCAAATAGAGAACAAGAAGTTGATGTTGTTTGTCATGTAGCCTCGACTGATTATGAGCATATTGAATGTGTGGAGGAAGTTGATCTAAACTTGGTCCTGAACCCTATGCACTTTGAATCATTTAAAAGTTTTTCTAATGCTTTCTACAAGATGAACCAAAGAAAGATGCAAAAATTTGAGGGCAAAAGTCTTCAATCAGAAAGACACATTGCTCAGGTTCAAAGGGAGAGTAGACTGGAAAAGGGAGAGTAGACCGGAAAAGGGAGATGATTCAGTTTTCTTGTTCGATCAACTGCTCGCTTATGTTGAAGATAATGAGGACAGCATGCAAGACTCCCATTTATTAGCTGATTTAGGATAGCCGAAAGGTGTTGTAGAGAGTCATGTGTTACTATTTCATGAAGACCCTGACTACAAGGCTAAACACAAGGTTGAATCAAATCAGATCCTTTATGAGGATGAGACATTTAGTTTATTCTTGGAGCTTCTATTGTACTATAATGAAGAAGCTGATATGAATGGGACTAAAGTAGCTTGCCTTGATGAGAAAACAAGTCAATCAGCTGAAAATGCTGAAGTTGTCCAAGATAACTTCATTGATTGTCAGGATCATGACTGTTCAGCTTGTCCAGAGATTGCCACTTAGTTGATTTCTTGTAGCAATCAAGAGCCCAAGATAGTAGATGATGATGACAATAAGAAGGAGGAAGAGAATCAGGTAGGCAAGTTTGAGATTCAAGAAGAATCCAGTGAGGACAGCGATGACACGCGGGAACTAGAGACTTATATGCAAGATGATGATTTGTTAGCAAAGGTTAGTTCATTATTTGAATTATTTCCTTCATTTATTGAAGAAACACCTTGTTTAGAATGTATCTCCTTGAGCAATATTGAATATCTTGAGCCTAGTATAGATTTTGCTAAGAATCTTCCAAGTTTTGATAGTTTTGATGAGCTACTAGCTACTCTAATGGAGGTTGATGATTCACTCACCGAAGAGGAGGAAGCCACATGGCATGCTATCATGTAAGGTGCAGATAATGCTATTGTTTTCAATCCAAAACCATTGAGAGGATGTCCTATTCGGTATCTGGCTGGGTTGGCAGCCAATAAGAAGGAGTAGCCTCATAGTGACAATAATTCAGCTCGATAAAGAGAGTATAAAGTTAAGATCATTCAGCCTACTAACTTACTTGAATAGTTTATCAAACAGGACTGGTCGACAGATGACTACATTATCCTTCTCAAAAAAGTGTTATAGTAGTTTGCTAAAGTTTTGATTGTTCTCCACCTTTTTAGACTGATTAACAACCTTATGGACTATTACAGACTAGAGAGGAAAGGCAGTTATTTTATTGAGTTAGTGAATGGTTTTGTTTGATCAGTGTCTCTAGCTAGTTAGAGTAGGTTAGGGTAGTGTTTTCAGTTAATAAGTGCTTCTTGCATAGTTGTTTTTAGTATTTTGTTTCCCTAAGTGCTATTGTACAGGTTTTCTAGCTATCAAGGCATGTTAGTTTACTTCAGTTTAGTTTATTTTTAGATTTCTACTGCTATTTGAATTGGTTGGAGAGCTAAATTTTAGTGTTTCTGAGTTTGAGAAGAGCAAAGTATGACTCAATGCCCAATGGATACTCAAGGCAACTGATCCGATACTTAGCAGGCAAGCATATAGTAGAAGTCACTAGAAATGTTACCATTTTTCACTTACAACTCAAAATTGGTAGAGATGATAAAACAAATTCATTTTTAGAGTGAATGTTAACATTCTTCTGTTATAAGATATTTACATAGTTATTGTGTTTCAGTGATATTTGTAGAGGTCATAGCCATAATTGCCTTGAAGGTCTTCAATCTTCAAAGTTGTCTTCTATTCCTGCTCCCGATCTCGGCATGAACCTGCAAAAATGTGGGAAGGTCCTATTACAACTCCAGTTATGAGATCTCTATATCCTATTAGAAGAGGCATAACACTTTGTTTATAATGCATTGAGCAATGAACATCATCCACATGCAAGAAGAGCTGAGAAAGAAATAATCATGGAATTTCAATGTTTTATTCTAATATGTTTGTTTCATGTGCAGGTATAGGATAAGTCATGTAGCTTTCTGATGGCATATCATAGCATGTGGAGTAGAATGGGCTCCCACAAGGGTTGGGCTTACCATGCTGGTCCAAGTCTTAAAAGGATTGTGGAAAGAGTCTGAAAGACCAGTAGTGTCACATAAAGACCCTGCAAGATAAAGACATACAGTCACATGTTTTGATCGTATCTCAAAAATGTGATCTGGGTTTTTGCAATGTTTTGAGAAAAATCACAAGACAATAAGATGAAAGAACCCTTTAAATTTCTCACCAACCTAGTTTGAAGTTTTTGAGGAGCAGTCAGAGGAACAATACACAATAAAATGAAGATACAGTTGCATTTTTTAATCATATCTCACAAAATTTGACCTGGGTTCTTGAGAATTTAAGACTGATATGAGAAGATTATAAGGCACAAAAACCCTTTAAATATCACACCAACTGAGTTTGTAATTTTTGAGGAATATTCACAATGGCGGTGTTAGCACAGTAAAAATTTGAAATTTTTACTATCTCCTTACCCCATCATATTTGAATAAAACCTGAAGAATATCCCAAAAAGACCATAATAAAAAAAAATTTCTCACAAGGTGTATATGGATGAGCAGTGCCAAATTTCATCAAAATCAATCCATCAGCAAGAGGTTGTGTTGCTTACACCGATACATCGGCGTGAAAATAGAGATCGGAAGAATAATTATGGAAGTCACCGATAGAGTGAGTAATGCCGATGACATTACATCGGCAAGAAAGGCAAGTGGTCATGCCAATCGGTATGACAAATATCTATCGGATAACCTTTTAAAAGTTGCCCCGACGGTATATATCATACCGATGAAGCATTTCGGCAGGAGTCTCATCGAACATCCTGTGGGGGTAACGAAGCAAATAGTCATCGGCGAGAAATAAACTATCGGGATAGCAAATAGTTAAGCTTCCGATGGTTAGAGTCTTAGCGATAAGAAAGCTTTCGGCAAGACTCACAGCGATGCACATCTATCGGGATAACTCAGCATATTGGGATAAGGGAATTAGGTCTCGCCGATTCACAAGTCACGGTGATCAAAAGGCATCGGTAACACTCCAACATACTCTGTCTGATGAAGGATATGAAAAGGGCCATCGGGGAGATGATTTGGATCAGGATATCTTGATTTAGATATCCCAATAGTGTATGTCATGCCGATGAAGTCCATATATGAAAAAGACTATCGACGAAACAATAAATATCAGGAGAACATTATATAGCTATCCCGATAGTATTAATCATGCCGATAAGCAAATCATATCGGTGGGACTTGCTATATCGCAGAGAGATCTAAAAATACTTGGCGATGAGGGAAGTCATGCCGATGGACTCGCCCACTTAAAACATGACATTACATAGCGTCGGGAATACAATCAAGGGGTCACGCCGATTGACTGTTCGCGCCATAAAAAACGTTGAGGTCGCCCAGACATTTCAAAAATCACGCCGATACGCAGAGTTATGGCAATGTGACACTTCACAGCGATGAACATTGAATTGATCAGGTGATTAATGCAAATGACTACAAAATTCATGCGATCACTATAATTAAAAAAAAAACCATCTGAGAGGAGAATACAGAGGAATTGTTAGGGCAAAAGCAGAGGCTTCCAATTCCAGCCACCGAACAACAGGTACACCTACACAAACCATTATATTGCCTGTATTTGAATTTCCTGCCAAAGTTCTAAAATGGAAACTCCGGGAAAGGGAAAAGGAAGGAAGTCACAAGGGGAAACCAGTAAACCTAAAAAACAAAAAACTGATCAAACCCTTGAAGAGAAAGTAAAAGATAAAAAATTAAATCAGGACCTAATTGATCAATTGCCTGGGTCAACTCCCAAGGCCAGGAGGTTTGCCCAACTCAGAGCAGAAGTAGAAAAACTGGAAGATAAACATAGACGCCTGGGAGATATCTGGACCCCAATTCGGGGGTATGAGCTTTTCAGATTTCACTATAATAGACAGTTTAGAAATGCTCCTATGTCAAACCCATGGCACATGAATTTAGGCAAACTGGTTGTACCTAACGTATTCTTGAATGTAGAACTCCTTCAACTGCTAGCCAGGCATTACAATTCAGGCCTGAAAGCTATCTGCAACCCTCAAGGAGAACCAATTGTACACCTGTCAAAAAATGCTATTTGTGAGGTGTATGATTTAGATGATTTGTGCACTGTCCCTATTGTTTATGAAGATTTGGATAAAGAGTATTGGAGAATGGATACAACCTATAATGGATGGAGGTTACCCATTCATAGGCCCAGGATTGAAGGAGAAGTGATACCCTTGACTGAGAATGATGGCCCTCCCTTTCATGTAGCCATTTTTGAACCATACATTCAATATACTTACTATTCTGTAGGCCAAGTCCTTGGCTCAGAGGTCCCTGAGTTCATGACTATTCCTCTGATGGTCATAGCCTCTGATATTCAATGTCACAATGCCAGACAATTTGATTATGCCTCCTATGTTGCTACTAGAATAGACTCTGGTCTATCTGCAATAAAAAACAATGCTCCAGCATGCTCTTTTGAGCATTACTCGATGCTTATGCATATGGTGTTATACTATGGCCAGGAAGTAGGATTGTGGCCAAATGAGTTTCAAGTTGTTGCTGCAGATAAGAAAGGGGAAAAGATACCTGTACAAATGTGGACCAGAATCTGGGATAGCAGGTATGCCAACTCCAGCTATGCTCAATTTGAAGAGCATTGTGTTAAAGTGCTATATAGGTATTTCAACCACCCCTGTGAATATTCAATTTCAAATGAAATAAAAAGGTTCCTCAGACCTAAAGATTTTGGTGGTCCCCCTACTGTCACTCATAATTGGGGAGATTGGTACTGCTTTGAGGATGCCACTATGATCAGAGTTTATGGATTTGAGGATACTCCATTCATATTACCTAAAACTGTCCCTGACAGACTTGCATATTTAGAAATAATTAGGCAAATGCATTGTTTGAATGTGATGCATCTAAGTTCACATGATAAACAATCATTCATGCCCAGCACTTTGTGTTTTGGTGATTTTACTGTGGTTTCGAAAGAAGGATACAATCTCATTTTGGATAAACTAATGCATTATAACATGGTGACTGCTGAGGCGAGGAAAGGGTTTGACCCTGAAGGTTTCATTGACTCTGCAAGAAGAAAACAAAATCTCAGTGGATACATGCACATACATTATCCACATGATGATGTCATTAGAAATTTGGAAGAGGCTGAAGTCAACTTGGTGGTAGAGAAATATAACAGAGATTTAAATGAAAAGAAAAAGTAGTTGGCAGAAGTTGAAGTGGTATCATCTGAAGATGAAGAATTGACTGAACAAGAGAAGCCACAAGATAAAACAATAGAAATGTCTAAAAGAAAAATGCAACAATATCAGCCTCCAGTTGTGATACATGATGAGGAGGGGTCTGCTGATGAAGATCCACGCCAAAAGGCTTATGATTCTTTCGTTTCAGATGATACATTCATTCAGTCGAAGGAATTTAAATCATTCCTATATAAATACAAGGGAAAAGAAATTAGAGAGTCAGTAGATGATGTTTCTGCTGATAATGAAAAACAGTTATTAGATATGTTGAAGGAAACGGTGGATAAAGAAATGAAAGACATGACACCTAGCAAGGGTAGACAGTTGCTCAAAGATGCAGGGGTTATGATTTTTCCTGGTTTAGATTTAAATTCTGCTTTGGTTTTTGATAGCTTTTTGAATAGTGCTAATGACAAGTATAAGCTTACTCCAGAAGGAGTTAATGAAGTATATATGGGGACTAGATACAATAATGATGAAAATTCTTTGATGATATGGGCGTTGTATCCTCCCCATAAGAAGACGGCCATTATAGACACTGAAAAAACTTTTGGCCATGTTATGACTTTCAGAGCAGGTGAGACTGACCCTATAATTACTGCAGACATTGGTATCAATGTTGCAAAGTTAAATAAAGCACAAGCTCATATGCTGATCAAAGAAAGAGATTCTTATAAACTGAATTGTGAGAGATTAACAAAAGAAAATGATTATTTGAAGGATGCTGTTAAGAGTACCTTTGGCCAATCCACAAAAAGAATAACTCAGGGTGAGAGCTCACAAGGTAGTCAAGTAATATCCCCTGATCAGGCCGCACAAATTTAGATAGACGCATTTGTTACAGTACTACAGAGCAGGTATGCAAATATGGTACGGTGGTTAAACCAGTTTTGGGATAACTACTCAGAAAATCATAAAGCAGTCAAAGAACATGAGAGGCTTGATAAGAGGATACAGGAGAAGATGATTGAGTTACAAAATAGAAGTGCCACTGATGGTACAGATATCTCTGATGCAAGAGCATTGTTCAAACAGCACCAGAATTATTATGACAAACTTAAAGCTGATGCTAAAGAAGGGACTAATGCCTCAGGCGCAGGAGTGCCCAGGATATTCAAAGATAACGGAGAGGTGAAGAGCAAAGAAGAATGGACTGTTGATTGTCAAGTTATATTGCACAAAGCCACAGGAGCTCTGAAAGATAAAGCTTCTGCATCTAAAGAAGCTTGCAAACAATTGGAGGAGATGGTTACTCTTGATGTAATTACCAGAAGTGCTATCGAGCTTACTGATTCTCACCGTGATCAAGAGTACCTAGATCATCTGGCTAAAGTTTATTTATGGCTGAATAGAGCCTAATTACACTTATGTAATTGTCGTTAATACTTGTTAAGTTCCCAAAAGACTTATTGAAGAGTTGTATCTCTTCATAGAAATATCTATATAAGTTTGAACAATCGATGCTGAAATGATCATCAGCAGTAGAAGATATTCATATATACATAATATACAATATTCCAAAATGACTGTGTTGCATATTTTATTTGAAGAAGAAGTTTGAAGTTCTCTGATTCAGTATTTCTACTTTGGTATCAGTTATTTGTTGAAATTATTCAATTGTGTGGCTGTCTCCATTTTTGCATTTCCCTGTTATTCAGATTAAGATATCAAGAATATATTTAATCTGTCAATACACATTTGCTGTATCTGTGTGATTAATTTGGTTGGTGTCCATCTAAGGAATTAAACCCTTCTGATTTATTCACAGTAGCCTGGAAGTAGTAAGTTGGGATTACTAAGTAGAGCCATATAATTAGGATTGACATACTGTCTCCAGTAAAATATTATCTATTAATCTTGTCCATTCATTTCATTTGGTTCCTTCAAGTAAGGATTAAAATACCTTCTGGTGAATTATAAGATATCTGATTTTATTTAGTTGGATTATCAAGAAGAGTCTGTCAGTCATTTACTTGCACGTTTATACAAGCTATAAACCAGAAACTGTGCCAAATATTTAGAATTATTACCATTGAGAAACTACTGTTCTTAGTCCTTCAAATTGACTCTGTTACCCAACAAGGCACTAGTCTCATTCAACTCATTAATTCAAACCTTTTTACCTTGATATTGCTTATACAATTTTTGCTAATCACTTATTAAACATTACACATAGAATTAATTAGTCAGCCGTTTTCATCTATTTTACATCCTATGCCATTGTAGATAGATATAGTTATTCTACTCATTCACACTCAGACTACTTTAGTATTCCAAGGTTCACCCACCTAGGTGTAGCAGGACCTAAAGTGTAGGAAATCATCAAACCGTGAAGGTTGATTTCGTCAAGTTAGTTCAAAAACGTTGCAAATCCAAACATAGAGCCTGGCATCCTCTTAGGATTTGCAACCTGCATTTTTGAGACCTAACCGGCGGGACCTCTTTCTTTTTGTAAATTTGAAGCTGCAAAAAATTATTGTAAAATAATAGTTAAATCAATATCATATAAATTGCTTATAAATATTCATTATTTTGTGCAGTTAAAACAAAGTAAAGAAAATATCTTTCTTTTTTTTAGTTTTCTTTCTTTTGGGAAGATATGGACAAAAACAAGCCTTGTATTATTGTTTTGTAAAAGAAAAAATCAAAAGAGGTAAGATTAGGCAAATTGGAAGGAAAAGCTGCATGACCTACTGTAAGACAAATATTAAAGTAATGTTTTTTATAAATTGCTTTTAATATTTTGTCATTTTATGCACTTAAAACTATTAAAGAAAATCAAATATCCTTTTTTAGATTTTCTTTATTTTGAGGCAGATGAGGACAATATAAAAAAATGAGCTTTTATTGAGCAAATAAAGCTTGTTTTAAAGCAATTTTTGGGGAGGTCTACCTTGAGGAAGATTTTGATAGCTTTCATACTCAGATTTGAGGTGATTTGAAATCTTTATTTTTGTCTTTTCAGTGGAGCTTGAAAATGGATATAATTTACTATTCTAGGAAGATTTCTCAGTTTTTTCCTTGGGAGATTTTTACAGTTATAAATAAGGGAGAAAGGCTTAGTTTTTTGGGAGTTGATATCATTGTTTCTTCTCTCTTGAGCATAGGTAGAGAGTTTGTAAACTAATCTTGGCTCATATTTTTTGGAGTTAGATGTACCCCTTTCAGTTCAATACAGCAAAGCATTCATGTTTCACATTTGTTGCCTCTTTTATAACTTTGATTTGATGTTTTCACTATGATTATGATGTCTAATCTTTTGATTATGTCTTGATGTTATTAAAATCTATGTAGCTATTACCCATCTAATCCAGGTTGTGTTTTTTGTTTTAATTAAACCTTCATACAAAGTACATTTCAATTGTTGGACTCAGGTGAAACTGAGAAGATTACATGCTTGAGAGTTGTTTATGGGCAAAATTTTAGATTTTTAGATCATCTTTAGATAAAATAGAATTTCATTTTAGTTATTCCTCATCCCTTTTCTTAGACAAGTGATTAGTGTAGAAAGATCTTAAGGAGAACCAACTCACTCTGGAGATTCACTCTCCCTATAGGAAACCCCCATCTTGAGAGTGTTTCCATGTGTCAATAGGTAGCTAAGTCTTTTGTGAGTTTAGCAGGGTGCATGTTTGATTGATAACAGATATAAGCATGGATTTTGTAATGGGATTAGCTAAGACACAGAGAGGACATGATTTAATATTTGTAGTGCTGGACAGATTTTCAAAGATGGCTCATTTCATACCTTGTAAGAAGACAACTGATGCATTGCATGTAGCTGACCTATTTTTCAAGGAGATTATGAGATTCCATGGATTACCTAAGAGTATAGTTTCAGACAGAGATACAATGTTTGTTGGATACTTCTGGAAGACACTTTAGAAGAAGATGAAGACAGATTTGAAGTTGAGTTCAACTTTTCATCCACAAATAGATGGATAGACAGAGGTAGTCAATAGGAGTTTGGGAAACTTGTTGAGATGTTTGGTTGGACAGAAAACTAGAAGTTGGGGCTTGATTCTTTCACAAGAAGAGTTTGCATACAATAATTCAGTAAACAAGAGTACCAGAAGAACACCTTTTGAGATTGTTACTGGAGCAAATCCTAGAGGAGTTGCATAATTGAGAAACATCATTACAGAGGAAAAGAGAAGTACGGAAGCTGAAGAATTTGTAGATCATATGAAGACAGTGCATAATCAGGTGCAGAAGCATTTGGAAGATATGAATAGTAAGTACAAGGAAAAGACAGATGAGAAGAGGAGACATAAGGAATTTGAAGAGGGGGATGAAGTGATGGTGTATTTGAGAAAAGAAAGATTTCCAGTTGGGACATATAACAAGTTGAAGATGAAGAAGTTTGGACCTTGTAAAATACTCAAGAAATTTGATTCAGGAAAAGCATATGAAGTGGAGCTACTGGAGACATTGGGTATATCACCTATTTCAACATTGCAGATCTTTATCAGTAGCATGAAGCCATTACCATGACAAACTCCAGAGCAAATAGAAGACATTTTTGACAATAGAATTGGATGCAACACTAGAGGAAGACAATACAAAGAATATCTTGTGAAGTGGAAAGGTAGACCAGAAGAAGACTCATCTTGGATTTCTCAGGCTGAGGTGGACCATCTTGGTTCTCCGCTAGCCCCAAAAAAGTGAGGGACTCACTTTTTCAATAACCCTAGATGTCTGATGCAGGAGCATCCCTGGTTCAAAAGCAATCTTGCATCAACCAAAAACATTTGTATTTTATCTTGTTGGCATTTCTGTTCTTTCATTTTTCCAGTTCAGTTCAGGCAGTTTAGTCAAATGTAGTTTCAGCTTGTGGTCTGGTTTTGGCATTTCACATCTTACAAATCTAGACTTAGCATCTACATTCATTCATCTACATCATATTGATAATTTAGAGCATTTGGCTCAGTTATCGAAAAGTTATCGCTTTCAAAAGATCAACTATTTTCTCAGAGTAGAGCATCCTAATAGTTCTAGATAATTAGCTGAAGGAGAAGGCTTGCAGATCATTGCTTGACTTGTAGATCTTAATTACACATCATTCAATGATCCTTAGTTCATGGACGACCTTCCCTGGAGGTCCGTACATTGTTCTATTCATTTGAAGAAGTGTTCTATGCATTTAGGTCTGACCTACCTGTGAACATTTTACATCTCTTCATTGGAGCTTGTGACCTTCCTTGGCTGACGTGAAGGAATCTATTGGTCCAGAAATGATATATATTAATGTAATAGATCCTTAGGAAAGTAGTAATCTTCATAAGAAAGATCTGATAGTTTGGATTTGTGTGAAGGAGCTTCAAAGCCTTATCTTGTGCATGCATGTATTCAGGCCTTTGAGCCCTAGTTGTAAGTCCACATTTTGTCAGCCAAAATGTATTTGAATTCTTTGATATACTAAATGACTGAATCTATATTTGTTCCATATTCTTGTGTTGTTTCCATTGTGTTACTCTTGCTGCATGGTCCAGATAGTTCTATGCATAATTCAAGCATTGAAGAAGTGGAGACATTACTTGTTTCCTAAAGAGTTTGTGTTGTATATAGATCATTAAGGTTTGCATTATCTGAATAGTTATGGAAAGTTGAATTAGAGACATATGAGATGGGTAGAGTTCATACAGAGTTATACTTTTGTGTTGAAGCATAGGAGTGGAAAATCGAACAAAGTTGCTGATGCTTTGATTAGAAGAAGAAATTTATTGATAGAGATGAGAGTTGAAGTGTTTGGTTTTAATGAATTGAAGAACATGTATGAGGGAAACACTGATTTTGCAGAACCTTGGAAAGAATGTAAAGAACCTATTGTGATAGATAGGAGTAAGTGGTTGGACTATTTCATTCAAGAAGATATGTTGTTCAAAGGAAGTGAGTTGTGCATACCTCGAAGTTTAATGAGAGATAATTTGATCAAGCAGAAATATAGTGGTCGATTAGTAGGACATTTTGGCATTCATAAGATAGTGGTTTTAGTGAGTGAAAATTACTTTTGGCCTCAGATTCAAGAGGATGTTCAAAGATTTGTGCAAATTTGTAGTATTTTTCTAGTTGCAAAAGGGGGTAGTCAGAACACTGGATTGTATAAACCTTTGATAGTACTGGAGAGACCTTGCGAAGACATTGTTACCATTTTTCACTTACAGCTCAAAACTGGTAGAGCTGATACAACAAATTTATTTTTAGAGTGAAGGTTAACATTCTTCTGTTATAAGTTATTTGCATAGTTATTGTGTTTTAGTGATAATTACAGAGGTCATAGCCATCATTGCCTTGAAGGTCTTCAATCTTCAAAGTTGTCTTATGTTCCTGCTCCCAATCTTGACATGATCCTGGAAAAATGTGGGAAGGTCCTATTACAGCTCTAGTTATGAGATCTCTAAATCCTATTAGAAGAGGCATAACACTTTTTTTATAATGCATTGAGCAATGAACATCATCCACATACAAGAAGAGCTGAGAAAGAAATAATCATGGAATTTCAATGTTTTATTCTAATCTATTTGTTTCATGTGCAGGTATAGGATAAGTCATGTAGATTTCTGATGGTATATCATAGCATGTGGAGTAGAATAGGCTCCCACAAGGGTTGATCTCAGCATGCTGGCCCAAGTCTTAAGAGGATTGTGGAATGAGTCTGAAAGAGCAGCAGTGTTACATAAAGACCTTGCAAGATAAAGACATACAATCACGTGTTTTGATCATATCTAAAAAAAATGATCTAGGGTTTTGAGAATTTTCGGATAGATATCCAATGACAAAATGATGCAAAAACCCTTTAAATTTCACACCAACCCAGTTTGTAGTTTTTGAGGAACCGTCAGAGGCACAATACACAAGAAAATGAAGATACAGTTGCGTGTTTTAATCATATCTCACGAAATGTGATCTGTGTTCTTGAGATGTTTGGACCAAGATGAGAAGATTATAAGGTACAAAAACCCTTTAAATATCTAACCAACGTAGTTTGTAATTTTCTAGGAATCTTCACAAAGGCATGACCTCTTTCTTTTTGCAAATTTGAAGCTGCAAAAAATTATTGTAAATAATATTTAAAGCAATATCATATAAATGACTTATAAATATTCATTATTTATGTAGTCAAAACAAAGCAAGGCAAACAATATCTTTCTTTTTTTTAGTTTCTTTTCTTTTGAGAAGATATAGAAAAAAATAAGCCTTGTATTATTGTTTTGTAAAACAAAGTCAAAAGAGGTAAGATTAGGCAAATTAGAAGGAAAAGTTACAGGACCTATTGTAAAACAAATATTAAAGCAATGTTATTTATAAATTACTTTTAATATTTTGTCATTTTATGCAGTTAAAACTATTAAAGCAAATCAAATATAATTTTTTGGATTTTGCTTTATTTTGAGGCAGATGAGGACAATATAAAAAAAACCTGAGCTTTTATTGAGCAAATAAAGCTTTTTTTAAAGTAGATTTTGGTGAGGTCTACCTTAAGGAAGATTTTGACAGCTTTCATATTCAGATTGGAGGTGATTTGAAAGCTTTATTTTTGGCTTTTCAGTGGAGCTCGAAAATGGATCAAATTTGCTATTCTAGGAAGATTTCTTAGCTTTTTCCTTGGGAGATTTTTGGAGTTATAAATATGGGAGAAAGGCTTAGTTTTTCAAGAGTTGATATCCTTGTTTCTTCTCTCTTGAGCATAGGCAAAGAGTTTGTTAACTGATCTTGGCTTATATTTTTCAGAGTTAGATGTACCCCTTTCAGTTCAATACAGCAAAGCATTCCTGTTTCACATTTGTTGCCTCTCTTATAACTTTGATTATGATGTCTAATCCATGTAGCTATTGCCCATCTAATCTATGTTGTGTGTTGTGTTTTAATTAAACCTTCATACAAAGAAATTTTTGATTGTTGGACTCAGGTGAAACTGAGAAGGTTACATGCTTGAGAGTTGTTTGTGGGCAAAATTTTAGATTTTTAGATCATCTTTAGATAAAATAGAATTTTATTTTAGTTATTCCTTATCCCTTTTCTTAAAAAAGTGATTAGTTTAGAAAGATCTTAAGGAGAACCAGCTCACTCTGGAGATTCACTCTCTCTATAGGAAAGCCACATCCTAAGAGTGTTTCCATGTGTCAATAGGTAGCTAAGTCTTCTGTGAGCTCAGTAGGGTGCATATCTGATTGATAACAATTTTTGGCATGTCTGGTGGGACAAAAGAACATTGCTTTCTTTATTGTTTGGTATGCATAGCAAGGTTTCAAACTTTCAAAGGTAAAATCAGCATACTTGGTGACTCAAATCTCTATTTTTTAAATGTAGATCAAGTGATCAACACATGAAGAACAACACATGCTGAAGAATTGAGTTTTTTCTTTGGTATCAACAACCTTTGGAGGTAAAAAAAAAAAATTAACATCCTGGCGACTCTAAAGAAATGACCAGACCATATCCTTTTGTTGCATTTAATGGGGGTAGCCCATTACAACTATCTCATCATGATGACATTCCAGCTGCATCCCTTAAAGGATTGTTATATTTCACTTGAGAAGATCACATCACAGTTGTTGAGCATATTCAAGATGTTGCAACTCTATGTTTAGTGAATAATGTTACCCAAGAGAACATTGCAATCAGACTCTTGGATGCATCACTAAAAGGGAAAGCTTTGCAGTGGTTTAGAGGACTCACAGCAGGCTCAATAACATCATGGGATGACCTTGGAGATGGATTGCACAAACATTTTGAGCACAAATCTGATCTCTTGTCTCTATTGCAGTAGTTGACTACCATCAAGAGGCATCCGCATGAACATATGTCCGATTTCAATTACTACTTTCAGAGGACATGGGATAGAATCCCTGTGACAGTAAGGCCTACACCACTGCATTCCTTTCTATTTTATCTTAGAGATTTAGATAGCAAAATATCTATTATAATTCAGGCTCTAGGTGGATCTACCCTTCCTCCTTCTTTTGAGATTGTTGTTAGAGATGAAAACTACCTTATTCTAGTAGGGATAATACCCCCAAGGCCTCCCTTACCCATTGTTCCACAAATCTAGCCACCTGAGCCCATGGCAGTTCCCCTTTTACCTGTTCTCCTAGCTATTCCAGCCATAGGACGCTAGGCTACTATTCAAGATCCTTCTATTACAACTCATTCGCAAGAGCTTTAGGAGGGTAGAATTATGCTGTAAGCTGTTGGCGAAGAATTTGTTAATATCAGGAGGCAAATCAGTCAAGAACATAAGCCATACCAAGCCCCGTATTAGTCTAATTAGCCAAGAAGGCCACCCTTCCAAACTAATCCACAGGCCCCAAGAAGAAGTTGTAACCCTGAGGTGGTTTTTATGAATTGGCAAAGCCCCGATTTTTGTGATTAGAATTATCCCCAAGGCCAAGAGATGGGTTTTGAATGCAAACAAACTCCTCATGAGATCAAAATCTTGAATTTAAGAAGTTTTGGCTTTGCCCAAGAGCCTATCTGCATTCAAGACCAATCTATTAGTCCTTAGTTTCATCCATATTAGGAACCCAAACCAATTGAAATCATGAATGTCAGGCCAGCAGCTGAGAAATCAAATAGAGAACAAGAAGTTGCTGATGTTTATCCTGCATCCCTAGCTAATTATGAGCATATTGAATGTGTGGAGGAAGTTGATCCAAACTTGGTCCTGAACCCTATGCACTTTGAATCTAGTGAGGACAACCATGACACGTGGGAACTAGAGGCTGATATACTAGATGATGGTTTGTTAGTGGAGTTTAGTTCATTATTTGAATTATTGCCTTCATTTCTTGAAGAAACACCCTTTTCAGAATGTATCTCCTCGAGCAATCTTGAATATCTTGAGCCTAGTATAGCTCTTGCTAAGAATCTTCCAAGTTTTGATAGTTTGGATGAGCTACTAGCTACTCTAACAGAGGTTGATGATCCACTCACTAAAGAGGAGGAAGGCACATGGCAGGCTATCATGCAAGGTGCAGATAATGATATTATTTTCAATCCAAAACCATTAAGAGGATGTCCTATTCAGTATTTGGCTAGGTTGGTAGCCAATAAGAAGGAACAACCTCATAGTGACAATAATTCAGCTCGACAAAGAGAGTATAAAGTTAAGATCAATTAGCTTACTGACTTACTTGAACAGTTTATCAAATAGGACTAGTGGGCAGATGACTACATTATCCTTCTCAAAAAAGTGTTACAACAGTTTGCTAAAGTTTTGATTATTCTCCACCTTTTTGGACTAATGAACAACCTTATCGAGTATTGTAGACTGCAGAGGAAAGGTAGTTATTTTATTGAGCCAGTGAATGGTTTTATTTGATCAATGTCTCTAGATGGTTAGAGTAGGTTAGGGTTGTGTTTTTAGTTTATAAGTGCTTCTTACACATTTGTTTTTAGTATTTGGTTTCCCTAAGTGCTGCTACACAAGTTTTCTCGCTATCAAGGCCTGTTAGTTTGCTTTAGTTTAGTTTTTTTTAGTTTTCTGCTACTGTTTAAACTGGTTGGAGACCTAAATTTCAATGTTTCTAAGTTTGAGAAGAGCAGAGTGTGACTCAATGCCCAATCTATACTCAAGGCAACTAATCCGATGCTTAGCAGGCAAGCATATAGCAGAAGTCGCTAGAAATGTTACCATTTTTTACTTTCAACTCAAAACTGGCAGAGCTGATGCAACTAATTCATTTTTAGAGTGAAGGTTAACATTATTTTGTTATAAGTTATTTGCATAGTTATTGTGTTTGAGTGATAATTGTAGAGGTCATAGCCATCATTGCCTTGAAGGTCTTCAATCTTTAAAATTGTCTTATGTTCCTGCTCCCGATCTTGACATGAACCTGCAAAAATGTGGGAAGGTCCTATTACAACTCCAGTTATAAGATCTCTATATCCTATTAGAAGAGGCATAACACTATTTTTATAATGCATTAAGCAATGAACATCATCCACATGCAAGAAGAGCTGAGAAAGAAACAATCATGGAATTTCAATGTTTTATTCTAATATGTTTGTTTCATGTGCAAGTATAGGATAAGTCATGTAGCTTTCTGATGGCATATCATATCATGTGGAGTAGAATGGGCTCCCACAAGGGTTGGGCTCAGCATGCTAGCCTAAGTCTTAAGAGGATTGTGGAAAGAGTCTGAAAGAGTAGCAGCGTCACATAAAAACCCTGCAAGATAAGGACATATAGTCATGTGTTTTGATCATATCTCAAACATGTGATCTAGGTTTTTGAGATTTTTTGAAAAATATCAGATGACAAAAAATCACAAGAACCCTTTAAATTTCTCACCAACGTAGTTTGTATTTTTTGAGGAAGGGTCAGAGGCACAATACACAACAAAATGAAGATATAGTCACGTGTTTTAATCATATCTCACGAAATGTGTTCTGGGTTCTTAAGCATTTTAGACTGACATGAGAAGATTATAAGGTACAAAAACCCTTTAAATATCTCGCTAATCCAATTTGAAATTTTTTAGGAATCTTCACAATGGTGGGACCTCTTTCTTTTTACAAATTTGAAGCTACAAAAAATAATTTTAAAATAATATTTAAAGCAATATCATATAAATTGCTTATAAATATTCATTATTTATGTAGTTAAAACATAGTAAAGCAAACAATATCTTTCTTTTTTTTAGTTTGCTTTCTTTTGGGAGGATATGGACAAAAATAAGCCTTGTAAAAGAAAATCAAAAGAAGTAAGATTAGGCAAATCAGAAGGAAAGGCTGTAGGACCTATTGTAAGACAAATATTAAAGTAATGCTATTTATAAATTGATTTTAATATTTTGTCATTTTATGCAGTTAAAACTGTTAAAGCCAATCAAATATCCTTCTTTGGATTTGCTTTATTTTGAGGTAGATGAGGACAATATTAAAAAAAAAAAAACTAAGCTTTTATTGAGCAAATAAAGCTTGTTTTAAAGAAAATTGTGGGGAGGTCTACCTTGAGGAAGATTTTGATATCTTTCATATTTAGATTGGAGGTGATTTAAAAGATTTATTTTTGACTTTTCAGTGGAGCTCAAAAATGGATCAAATTTGCTATTCTAGGAAGATTTCTCAGCGTTTTCCTTGGGAGATTTTTGTAGTTATAAATAGCAGATAAAGGCTTAATTTTTTGGGAGTTGATATCCTTGTTTCTTCTTGTTGATGTATAAAATTTTGCAGGTTCTAACACCAACATGGGAAGTTTCAATAATGTCGAACTTGCTACTTGAAACAACCTCCAGATTTTAAAGAAGTTAGCTCTTCTCTATTTTAAATGGGTTTTGAGCAAAGGGTAAGAAGTTAACAGGATTACAGATACAATTGAGAAAATCTAATTATGGCGATGCGCTTGAATAAAAGTATTCCCTTCAGATTAAGCACAGTGAAACTATTCTCAAGATTTAGTTATATTAAAGAGCAAACACTACATGATTAACATAAATAGATGGAATGAATATAATCAAAGGCTCACACCAGACACTTTGCAATGACATAGATAATATCAACCAAGGCACATAATAGATTTCTCACTAATCTTCCAGCAACATCAAAGGCACAGATACATTAATTTGCTTATCAAGAACAACTAAATAAAGGCAAAATGACATAAACTGGCCACAACAAGGTCTCTAACTTCTCTTTTAGATTCTGACTACAAACTTATAAAAAGTATATCTCTATTTTTTGTCTCTCTCTATCTATCGATCTATTACAAATACTACATATTTATAACCAAAGATTTGACTCTAGATTGTTTGTAACAACCGAATCCTCAACGGCTCAACAGAACTGAAGATAACTAGAAGTCCCCAAATGGTTATGATCCTTCGAATATGCAGCAGTCTTCCCTTTCCTGCAACCTCATTGGCTGGGGCAAAATATATGTGGCACACCTCCTTCACTGAGACACAGACACATGGTGAGACCCACGCACTTGAAACTTGAAACATTACTATGACAGATGGCAGCGTCCGTAGCAAAGCGATAAACTCCTTTTACTTTTAAGAAATCAACAGGAAAATGACACTTGTCGTATTCCACAGCTTTAAAACCTGATACGTGTCTTCTCCCACAGGCCCTTTAAAACTATGTCTTTATGCTCGGGTGGCTTCCTCTATTGACATCTGTTGTAACCTGCATCACTTTATAATATGAAACACATTAAAAGATGGGACCCACAGCCTCGGTGCTCACTAGCCTTGAAAATAAGAAAACTGGTACAAATGGCAGCATCTGCACACACGCTAACTAACATGTGGTAGCACCCATTATACTTCTTGAAACTTATAAAACTTTTGAAACTCCCTACGGAAGCTGACACTTGGCGCAACCTATATAAAACTATAGAAGCTTTAAGTTTCTCACTGAAAAGGGCCATAAACAAAACAACTCTATCTCCACGACCACCACATGGCGACCTCCACAAGCTTAGAATTGAAACATACTGTGGCCCACCATCTTCTTTACTAGCATCAATCATGATACGAAAAGAAACATGCGGCAATGTCCGTAGCAAAATAAAAAGACATGCCGCAAACTCCACACCAAACATAGAACTTTAGGGGCTGCCTCTGCAAGCTACACGTGGCGACACCCACAACAAAGCTAAAATTTGAAACATTGAAACTATTTTCTACATGGTGTACTCCGCACAAAACTTAATATTAGAAACAATACTACAGCTTTAACAGTGGCTGGACACTTGGTAGCTTCTACACAGCGATACCTTTGAAACTCACACAGAAACAAAAAGAGACCCGTGTAGGAAGATTTGAAACCCATGGACTAACCTGCAACTGAAACAAAATGTAGAGTTTTGACACTCTATGCTTCTCTCTTGAGCATAGGCAGAGAGTTTGTAAACTAATCTTGGCTCATATTTTTAGAGTTAGATGTACCCCTTTTAGTTCAATATAGCAAAGCATTCATGTTTCACATTTGTTGCCTCTTTTATAACTTTGATTTGATGTTTTCACTGTGATTATGATGTCTAATCCTTTGATTATGTCTTGATGTTATTAAAATCTATGTAGCTATTGCCCATATAATCTAGGTTGTGTGTTGTGTTTTAATTAAACCTTCATACAAAGTACTTTTGGATTGTTGGACTTAGGTGAAACTAGGAAGGTTACATGCTTGAGAGGGTAAAATTTTAGATTTTTAAATCATCTTTAAATAAAATAGAATTTCATTTTAGTTATTCCTCATCCTTTTTCTCAAACAAGTGATTAGTTTAGAAGGACTTAAGGAGAACCAACTCACTCTGGAGATTCACTCTCGCTATAGGAAACCCACATCTTGAGAGTGTTCCCATGTGTCAACAGGTAGGTAAGTCTTCTATGAGCTTAGTAGGGTGCATATCTGATTGATAACAGATATAAGCATGGATTTTATAATGGGATTACCTAAGACATAGAGAGGACATGATTCAATATTTGTAGTGGTGGACATATTTTTAAAGATGGCTCATTTCATACCTTGTAAGAAGACAATTGATGCAGTGCATGTAGCTGACCTATTTTTCAAGGAGATTGTGAGATTACATGGATTACCTAAGAGTATAGTTTCTGATAGAGATACAAAGCTTGTTGGATACTTTTGGAAGACACTTTGGAAGAAGATGAAGATGGAATTGAAGTTGAGTTCAACTTTTCATCCAAAAATAATTGGACAAACAGAGGTAGTGAATAGGAGTTTGGGAAACTTGTTGAGATGTTTGATTGGAGAGAAAAATGAAAGTTGGGACTTGATTCTTTCACAAGAAGAGTTTGCATACAATAATTCAGTAAACAGGAGTACCAGAAGAACACCTTTTGAGATTGTTACTGAAGTGAACCTTAGAGGAGTTGCAAAATTAAGAGACATTAGTACAGAGGAAAAGAGAAGTGCAGAAGCTGAAGAATTTGCAGATCATATGAAGATAGTGCATAGTTAGGTGAAGCAACATTTGGAAGATATGAATAGTAAGTACAAGGAAAAGGTAGATGAGAAGAGAAGACATAAGGAATTTCAAGAGGCGTATGAAGTGATGGTGTATTTGAGAAAAGAAAGATTTTCAGTTGGGACATATAACAAGTTAAAGATGGAGAAGTTTGGACCTTGTAAGATACTCAGGAAATTTGATTCAAGAAATGCATATGAAGTGGAGCTACTAGAGACATTGGCTATTTCACCTATTTTCAACATTGCAGATCTTTATCAGTATCATGAAGCAGAGTTCAATGATAGCATGGAAGAATACTTGAAGAAGCAGTTACCACAACAAATCCCAGAGCAGATAGAAGACATTTTTGACAACAGAATTGGATGCAACACTAGATGAAGACAATACAAAGAATATCTTGTGAAGTGGAAAGGCAGACCAGAAGAAGACTCATCTTCAATTTCTCAGGCTGAGGTAGACCATCTTGGTTCTCCCCTAGCCCCAACAAACTAAGGGACTCACTTTTGCAATAACCTCAGATGTCTGATGCAGGAGCAACCCTAGTTCAAGAGCAATCTTGCATCAATCAAAAACATTTACATTTCATCTTGTTGGCTTTTTTGTTCTTTCCTTTTTCCAGTTCAGTTTAGGTAGTTCAGTCAAAAGTAATTTCAAATTTTGGTCTAGTTTTGGCATTTCATAGCTTGTGGATTTGGACTTAGGATCTACATTCATTCATCTACATCATATCAAGAATTTGGAGCATTTGGATCAGTTACTGAAAAGTTATCGCTATCAGAAGATCAACTATTTTCTCAGAGTAGAGCATCCTAATAGTTCCTGATAATCAACTGAAGGAGAAGGCTTGCGGATCATTGCTTGACTTGCGGATCCTAATGACACATCATTCAATGATCCTTAGTTCATGGACAACATTCCCTAGAGGTCCGTACATTGTTCCATTCATTTGAAGAAGTGTTCTATGCATTTAGGTCTAAACTATATGTGAACACGTTACATCTCTTCATTGGAGTTTGTGACCTTCCTTGGCCGATGCAAAGGAATCTATTGGTCTAGAAAGGATATATATTAATGTAATAGATCTCCTTAGGAAATTAGTAATCTTCATAAGAAAGATCTGATAGTTTAGATTTGTGTGAAGGAGCTTCAAAGTCTTATCTTGCGCATGCATGTATTTAGGCCTTTGAACCCTAGTTGTAAGTCTGGATGTTGTCAGCTAGAATGTATTTGAATTCTTTGATACACTGAATGACTAAATCTGTATTTGTTCCATATTCTTGTGTTGTTTTTGTTGTGTTACTCTTGTTGCATGGTCCAGATAGTTCATTCTTTGAACCCTCCTACTGTGACTACACCACTAATTATAGTTGTAACCCTAATTCTAACCCTAACCCTAACCCTAACCCTAACCCCAACCCTAATTATAATCCTAACTGTAACCCTAATCCTAATTTTAAACCTTACCCTAACTGTAACCGTTATTCTAGCCCTAAAAATAGCTCTAATTTTAACCCTAACCCTAACCCTCACCATTATTCTAGCCTTAAAAATAGCTCTAATTTAAACCCTAACCCTAACTATAACCCTAAGCCTAAATATAATTCAAACACTAACCCTAAACTTAATACTAATGTTAACCCTAATTGTACCTTTAATCCTGGCTCTAATTTGAACTCTAACCCTAATTGTAACTCTAATTCTTACCCTAATTCTAATAGTAACCCACCTTAATTCTATCTCTAATTCTAATAGAAACCATAATCCTAACTCTAAATTCTAATAGTAACCCACATTAATTCTAACCCTAATTCTAATAAAAACCATAACCCTAACTCTAACCCTAACCCTAATTCTAATCATAACTCTAATTGTACCCTACATATAACCCTAATTCTAACCCTTACCTTAATCCTAATTCTAACTATGATTTTAATAGTAACTCTAACCTACATTTTAACCCTAACCTTAACCTTAATTGTAATTGTAACCCTAAATCTCAACCTAACACTAACCCTTATTGTAATTTGACCCTAATTGTAATTGTTATTGTCACCCTTGTTTAAACTATACTCTAAATTGTAATTATAATTCTAACCCTAATCCTAACCCTAATTATAACCCTAATCATAACCCTAACGTTAACCCTAACCCTAACACTAATTGTAACTCTAATTCTAGTGCTAATCCTTAACCTTATTGTAACTCTAATGCTTACCCTAATTTAGTAACCCTAATTCTAATTCTAACCTTAGCCTCAATTCAAACCCTAAACATGATCCTAATTGAAACCCTAACCCTAACCTTAATACTAAACATACGCCTAATTGAAACCCTAACCCTCACTCTAATTCTAACATTAACCATAATTATAATCGTAGTCCTAATTCTAATCCTAAATATAACCCTAATCATAACCCTAACCTTAACTGTAACCCTAACTCTAATTGTAACTCTAATTGTAACCCTAATTCTAGCCCTAACCCTAACCATAACTCTAATTGTAACTCTAATTGTAACCCTAATGCCAATTCTAATCATACCATGATTCTACTCTAACTATAAACCTAATTTTAAATCTAACAACAACCCTAATTCTAACCCTTACCTTGATCCTAATTCTAACTATGATTTTAATGCTAACCGTAACCTAAATTCTAACCCTGACTCTAGCCCTAACCCTAACCCTAACTGTAACTTTAATGATTTCCCTAATTTAGTAACCCTAATTATATTTCTAACTCTAATTCTAATCCTAACCCAAACCCCAACCCTAATTATAATCCTAACGCTAACCCTAATCCTAATTTTAGCCCTAAACATAATTCTAACACTAATTCTTACTCAAACTCTAACCCTAATTCTAACTGTAACCCTAACCTTGACACTTAGGCCAATACTAATGTTAATTTTAACCCTAGCCCTAACCCTAATTCCAATCATAGTTCTAACCCTACTCCTAACCTAAACCCTATTTCTATACCCTAATTGTAATAATTTGTAACCATAATTCTAACTTGAACTTTAATTGTAAACTAAAATATATCACTATCCATAATTCAAGTTCCCTATCCCTAAATATAACTCTAACCCTAACCCTAATTGTATCCCTAATACTAACCATGATTCTAATTCTAATTGTAACCTTAATTCTAACCCTAAAGTGTAAAATAATTGAATTGCATAGTTAAACAAAAAATAAGGATGACCTCTTTGCTTAAAGGTTGTTTTTCTTCACTATCCTTAGTATAGACCTCTCCACCAAATTAGCCTGATTCTAATATTTTGAATGGAAAGAGTTTGACTATTGCTAGCATGAATGTTTTGGTCATAGGGCCTCTGAGTAGCCTCTTTGAAAATAGTATGAAGTATGTAGCTGCAAACATTTATGAAACTTGTAACCAGTTAATAAATTACTATTCACTTTAATTCAAAAACTTATCTACATTCTTATAAAGATATTAAATTTTTAAATTTTAACATCAAACTAATTCATATGATCTATTTTTAATGGATGAAGTTTGTCTCAGTGCAAATTAGTATAACATTGTCTCAGCACACTAATTAGAGACCTCTGAATACCCAATTTTGTAGTTTCAAAAGAATCCCACTTTATTAATCATAGCATATGAAATTATTTCAATTGATGAAGAAGCACATGAATGGGAATGAAAATGTAATAGTATTAATCTACCAAGGTAATGACCAACCACTACATAAATATGCACCATCTAAATATGATGCGACTGGAAACTATTACAAAACATATATATGCACCATCTCAGAGATTATTAAGAAATGAATCACAAAAGCTTGTCTTTTCTATGTAAAAGTATTACTGACAGAACTACAACAAACTTAAGTATATTCAATCCATGTTTCCTAGATATGTGAAGCTAAAGCAAAAATATCAACAAAATTCAAAACTGTAATGGGCTAACCTTTGATTCCTAGAAAGTGATTCCACACTCCCCTTCTACAGTCCCTTTCAGCTCCTGTAATTTGATATTTTGCCTCAATTCTACATGTGAAAAAAATTGAGGCAATATAAATAGAGATGAATGTGTGGATATGTCATTCGGTAACATTTCTTTCTTTGACCTTAATTCATAGTGATGGCTTCTTTGAAACTACCATATACCTTCCTTTCCATCTCACTTGCAGTTTATTTTTTTCTTTTTTATTGCTTTCACCTCTTTTTTTTGGATTCTTTTTTTCTTAATTTGTGGAGTGACTATTTATGTTTTTAAATAAATATTCCAATTATAAGTTAACAAAGACATTTTGGAATATTTGACCTCTTGTTCTACATCTGTGTTGTGAATGTAGGAATGCCTCTTGGCATAATTATAAGAATTATTATAATTATTTATAATATAGATTAGATATATTAAATTAGAATATATTATATAATAATATATTATATTATATTTATAATTATTATTATAATATATAATAATTAAAATTATATCTTATATTTAGGATTAGAGTTAGGGGTTAAATATAGGGTTAGGGTTAATGTTTAGGTTGTAATTAGGGTTATTATTAGTATTAGAGTTAGGGTGACGATTAGGGTTAGAATTATGATTAGAAATAGGTTTAGGGTTAGAATTATGAACCCTAAACATAATTATAACAATAACCCTAACCATAATACTAACCCTATTTCTAGCTATAACAATAACCCTAACACTAATCCTAATTCTAACCCTAACCATAAAATTGATTCTAACCATAAATTTAATTCTAACATTGATTCAAACCCTAAGGCTAACCCTAAATCTTACCCTAACCCCAACCCTTATTATAACCCTAACCCTAGTTTTGACTATAATTTTCATTCTAATTGTCACCATTTTTCAATCTATAACCCTAATTCTAATTGTAACTCTAACCCTAATCCTAACCTTGAATCTAACTGTAATTCCAACCCTAACCCTAATTATAACCCTAATCATAATTGTAACCATAACCATAACCATAACCTTAATACTAATTGTAACCCTAAATCTTACCCTAAACCTTATGATAACCTAGTTCTAGTTTTGACCCTAATTTTCATTCTAATTGTCACCCCTTTTCAAATTGTAACCCTAAATCTAGTTATAATTCTAACCACAATTTCAAACCTAACCCTAATTATAACCGCACCCATAAGCTAACCATAACCCTAATCGTAACCTTAATTCTAATTGTAACCCCAAATCTCACCCTAACCCTAATCCTTATTATAACCCTAACCCCAGGTTTGACCCTAATTCTCATTCTAGTTGTCACCCTTTTTCAAACTATACCCCTAATTCTAATTGTAATTCTAACCCTAATTCTAACTACAATTCCAACCCTAACAATAATTATAACCCTAAAGTAATTGATAACTTTAACCATAATTATAATCCTAAGCTTAACCCTAATTGTAACCCTAGCCCTAACCATAATGTTGATTGTAATCTGAACTCTAATTCTAAACCTAGCCCTTATTCTCACTCTAATTTTCACCCTATTTTTAAATGTAACCCAAATTCTAATGTAATGAAAATCGTAGTCTTAACCCTAATTCTAACTACAATTCCAACCCCAAATCTAATTATATCCCTAACCCTAATTCTAACATTAACCCTAATTATAGTAATAACCCTAATTCTAACCCTAACCACAACCCTGATTGTAATTCTAATCATAACTCTAATTCTAACCATAATCCTAACCCTAATTATAATCCTAACCCTTATTCTAACCCTAAGTATAGCTCTAATTTTAACCCTAAGTGTAATCCTAATTGAAAGCCTAATCGTAACCTTAATAATAAACTTAACCCTAATTGTAACCCTAACCCTAACTCTAATTCTAACATTAACCCTAATTATAGTCTTAACCCTAATTCTAACCTTAACCCTAACCCCAACCTTAATTATAATCCTAACCATAAGCCTAATCCTAATTTTAACCCTAACCCTAACTCTAATCATTATTCTAGCCCTAAAAATAGCTCTAATTTTAACCATAACCCTAACCCTCAATGTTATTATGGCCCTAAAAATATCTCTAATTTTAATCCTAACCCTAACCCTAACTCTAACCCTAAGTGTGAATATAATTCAAACCCTAACCCTAAACTTAATAATAATGTTAACCAAAATTGTAACTTTTACCCAAGCTCTAATTGGAACCCTAACCCTAATTGTAACTCTAATTCTTACCCTAATTCTAATAGTAATCCACCTTAATTCTAACTCTAATTCTAATAGGAACCATAATCCTAACTCTAACCCTAACCCTAACCCTAATTCTAATCATAATCCTAATTGTACCCTACATATAACCCTAGTTTTAAGTCTAACAATAACCCTAGTTCTAAACCTTACCTTAATCCAAATTCTAACTATGATTTTAACACTAACCCTAACCTAAATTTTAACCCTAACCCTAACTACAACCCTAATTATAAACTTAATCAAACCTAACCCTAACCCTAACCTTAATTCTAATTGTAACCCTAAATCTCACCCTAACACTAACCCTTATTATAACCCTAAATATAGTTTTGACCCTAATTGTAATTTTTATTGTCACCCTTGTTTAACCTATAATTTGAATTGTAATTATAATTCTAACCCTAATTCTATCTACAATTCCATCCCTAACCCTAATTATAAACATAATCATAACCCTAACCTTAACCCTAACCCTAACTCTAATTGTAACCCTAATTCTAGCCCTAACCCTAACTATAACTCTAATTGTAACTCGAATGCTTACCCTAACTCTAATTCTTGTCCTAATTCTTGTCCTAATTCTAATTGTAACTCACCTTAATTCAAACCATAATTTTAACCCTAACCCTAACCCTAATTCTAATCATAGTTCTAACCCTACTTCTAACCTAAACCCTATTCTAGACCCTAATTATAATAATTTGTAACCCTAATTCTAACATAAACTTTAATTGTAACCTGAAATATATCACTATCCATAATTCTAGTTCCCTATCCCTAAATGTAACTTTAACCCTAACCCTAATTGTATCCCTAATACTAACAATAATTCTAATTCTAACTATAACCTTAATTCTAACCCTAAAGTGTAAAATAATCGAATTGCATAGTTAAACAAAAAATAAGTATGCAACTAGAAGCCTTTATGAAACTTGTAATCATTTAATAAAACACTATTCACTTTAATTCCAAAACTTAGCTATGTTTTTATAAAGATATTATTTTTAAATTTGAACATCAAACTAATTCATATGATCTATTTGTAATGGTGAAGTTTGTCTCAGAAAATTAGTATAACATTGTCTCAGCAAACTGATTAGAGATGTTAGAATACCTCATTTTGTATTTTCAAAAGAATGCTACTTTATTAATCATAGCATATGAAATTCTTTCAATAAAGGAAGAAGCACATTAACGAGAGTGAAAATGTAACAGTATTAATCTAGCAAGGTAATGACCAGCAACTACATAAATACACACCATCTAAATATGATGTGACTGGAAACTATTACAAAACATAAATACACAGCATCTCAAACATTATTAAGAAAGGAAGCACAAAAGCTTGTCTTTTGGATGTAGAAGTATTACTGACAGAACTGCAACGAACTTAAGAATATTCAATCGATGTTTACTAGATATGTGAAGCTAAAGCCAAAAAAAACAATAAAATTCAAAATTATAATAGGCTAAACTTTGATTCCAGGAAAGTGATTCTGTACTCCCCTTCTACAATCCCTTTCAGCTCCTGTAATTTGGTATGCTTGCCTTAGTTCTACATGTGAAAAAAAAATTAAGGAAGGAGGCAATATAAATAGAGATGAATGTGTGGATATGCCATTTCATAACATTTCTTTCTTTGATCTTGATGCATAGTGATGGCTTCTTTGAAACTGCCATCAACCTTCCTTTCAATCCCGCTTGCGTTTTCTTTTTTTCTTTTTTTATTCCTTTTACCTTCTCTTTTTTTTTTTGGTTTTTTTTTAAATTTGTGGAGTGACTATTTGGTTTTTTCAATAAAGATTCTACATTGGAATCTTATAAGTTTATGGATAAATTTTGTAATCTTTGAGCTCTTGTTCTCCATCCATGATGTGAATGTAGGAATGCCTCTTGCCATAACTATAAGAATTATTATAATTAATTATAATATAGATTAGATATATTAAATTAGAATATATTATATATTATTTTTATTGATAAGTGTTACCAAAGGGGTTGGATCCCAGCAATACATCATCAAGAAGAATTATAGACACAAACAAGAACAAGTAGATTGAGTATTTATAGAAGAAACCCAACGATCCATGGTGCCTATAAATGGAACCCGACCCATAGAGAGAGATGATAGCCAAGAGAGAGAAAAAATGAATGGTGGAGGCCCTAAATCGATTCGTCTCAACATGAATGCCTACATGATAGTAGCTGGAGGAAAAAACAAAAAAAAGTACATGGACTGCCAATTAGCCTGCGAACACCAGACATCCATCATGGGGGGGAAATCATTTCCCAATATGGCCAAAACATCTACATGCTCTGAGTGATCAAGATCAGTGATCCATTCAAGTCTTCTCCTATAGCCCCTAAGTTTGCTAGCCAGTTAGCTACCTGCTTAGCCTCTTGATATACATGGGAAATGGAGAAGTCCATCTTATCCAAGAACACCCAGGTCAATTTCACCAATTTTTTGAGCTTCTAATTTAGACAGTGCCTCTTCCTAATGTTTTTTATACAAATTAGAGAGTCCCCCTCAATGTTGATCAATAAATGGTTTCTTTTAATAAATTTCTCCAAACCTTTGACTAATTCTCTGAATTTAGATTCATTGTTTGTGGAGATGCCGTTCCTCCTAGCCATTGCCCAGATTACTCTACCTTGATCATCCCTAATAATGCAACTAAAACCTAATCTACTTGGGTTGCCTTTAGCAGCCCCATCAAAATTTATTTTGAGTCTGCCACTCAAAGGAGCCAACCATTTGGCTAGCCTTCTATTTTCTAGTATCACCCTGTGACCAACCAAAGATCCAACCATAGTGGACACCTTCAAACCTACAAAACATCTCCCCATTAGCTTGTCCTAGAAGGATAATTTAACAACCCTTGTTTTAGGTGCTTTACAATTGATAAATCCAAGCACGGCATGTTCAATCCTAACCTTTATTTCCTCAGCAAATAGTTTGTTTCCTTTGAATACCCTCCTATTGTGCTCCTTCTATAGGTACCACACTAACATGGAAGGAGCACAGACCAACAAGCCTCCCCATAGGTGATCAAAAAAAACATTTGGCCAACCGTTAAGAAATCCCTTCAATTTAGCATTCTTTGGCCTGTTCCCATTTGGCCAATCCGCAATGGCCCCATTCTAGATACTCCATGTCATATGGTTAGTAATAACATGCTGACACCCACACATGAAGTTCCAAACCACCGACCCGTGAGGTGGGTTGGCAATTGTGACTATCCTCTTAGGATCAACCAAATCCAAGTATTTGTTGTGCATCACTTTGCACCAGATCTTATTAGGTGTCCCGACCATTTTCCAAACTAATTTGGTACCCCATGCTTGGTTGAAAAGATGAAGATTTCTCACACTAGCCCCGCCATCCTTCATGTCTCTACACACCGCATCTCATTTGAGAAGAGGAATCCTATGAGCATCACAAGAGCCTTCCCAAATTTTTTTTTTGAAAATACTTTCAACAATGCCAGTAGCACACTTGGTTAGCTTCAAACCAGACATCATGTAGACAAGCAATGCAATGAGGACTGCTTTCACCATTATTATTCTCCCTTCCTCTGAGAGCCAACGCCCCTTCCATGATGGAGCCTTGCACCTACACTTTTCAATACACTCGATCCATAGTGATGTTCGCGAAGCCCCAGCATGAAGAGGGGCCCCCAGATATTTGGACGGGAGCGTGTCAATGGAGAAGCCCATAATTTTGGAAATTATTTCTTGGCTCTCTTTTTTATTTTTAAAAAAGTATATCTTCATTTTGTCCTTGTTGATACATTGCCCCAAGAAGTGATTGTAAAGGTCCAGAGTTTCTTTCATAATTTTTCCCTCTTATCGATGCCTCCCCCAACAGAGCAGTGTCATCAGCGAACTAATTGCCTAATATTGGGAGCATGTTCTCAGCCACCATTACACCCTTCCACGCACCCTCCACCACTAGCCTTTTAATGAGGCAACCAATGGTCTTAGCCATTAGCATGAATAAGAAAGGTGAGAGGAGATCACCCTGTATTAGACCTCTCTACATTTGAAAAAATTTGCACAAAGACCCATTGACTGTAATTGAACATCTCACTGAGGATATATAGTAGAAGATCCTCACCACCCACTCTTCACTAAAACCAAACTTTCTCAAAACCAAAATCAGAAAATGCCAAATGACCATGTCGTATGCTTTTTTGATGTCTAATTTTACAATCATGCTCTTCATTTTTCCCATACTTATCGAATGAATTGTTTCATTTGCCAAAATAATGTTGTTTGCTATAACTATTCTAGGGGTGAATCCGTTCTGTTGTTCTAAAATAATTTTCTCTAAAACAACCTTCAATTTGTTAGCCATAGCTTTAGCGATAATTTTGTACATTGTATTGCAGAGTGAGATGGTACAGAAATTAGCAAAAGAAGAACAATCCAACCTCATGGAAATCAAGGTGATAACAGTGTTATTTAGATCTTTAAAAAACTTGCCCCTACACCTAAAATCCTTATTATATAATTATATATTATATTATATATTATATTATATATTATTATAATAATAAATATAATAATTAAAATTATATATTATATTTGGGATTAGAGTTAGGGGTTACAATTAGGGTCAGGGTTTGTGTTTATATTATAATTAGGGTTACACTTAGTATTAGAATTAGGGTCAAAATTAGGATTAGAATTATGATTAGAAATAGGGTTAGGGTTAGAATTATTGTTAGAATTGGAGTTAGGATTAGCATTAGTGCTAGGACTCAGGTTAGGGTTAGGGTTAGAAATATAATTAGGGTACAAATTAGGATTGGGATTATGGTTAGCATTAGGTTTAGTTTTAGTATTAGAGTTGCGACCATAATGATGGTTAGAATTATGTTAAATAGGGGTAGATTTAGAAATACAGTTAGATTGAGGGTTTTGACGCCTATAAAATAATGCTAAGCCTAATTTTATGATTATGGTAAGAATTAGGGTTAGATTTATAATTAGGGTACCTATTTTTTAAGGAATATTTTAATCTCAATTTTGATCCCTAACCTTAATTCTAACAATAACCCTAACCCTAATACTAACCCTATTTCTAGCTATAACAATAACCCCAACACTAATCCTATTTCTAATCCTAACCATAAAATTGATTCTAACCATAATTTTAATTCAAACACTAATTCAAACCCTAAGGCTAGCCATAAATATTACCCCAACCCTAACCCTTATTATAATCCTAACCCTAGTTTTGACTATGATTATCATTCTAATTGTCACCCTTTTTCAACCTATAACCCTAATTCTAATTGTAATTCTGACCCTAATCCTAAATCTGAATCTAATTGCAATTCCAACCCTAACCCTAATTATAACCCTAATCATAATCATAAACATAACTCTAACCGTAACCTTAATTCTAATTGTAACCCTAATTCTCACCCTAACCCTTATTATAAACCAAGATCTAGTTTTGACCCTAATTTTCATTCTAATTATCACCCTTTTTTAAATTGTAACCCTAATTCTAACTATAATTCTAACTACAATTTCAACCCTAACCCTAACTATAACTCTAATCATAACCCTAACCTTAATCCTAATCGTAACCTTAATTCTAATTATAACCCTAAAATCTCACACTAACCCTAACCCTTATTATAACGCTAACCCTAGTTTTGACCCTAATTCTCATTCTAGTTGTCATCCATTTCCAAACTGTACCCCTAACTTTAATTGTAATTCTAACCCTAATTCTAACTACAATTCCATAGTTGTTAAGGGCATGGTTTGGTGGTTAAGTCGCTCAATTGTAGTGGTGACCAACAGAGTTTAAACCCCCACTGGGCCAATGTGCTCGCAGGCTTTATGCCTTTGCTAGGCCAACAAGCTCAGAGGTTTGAAGTGTTCCTTCTTGGGGTTGAGGTCCCCCGTGTTGTGGCCTCATCGGTTCATCGCTCCAGGAAAAAGCGTTAGTGTGGAGCCAAAGGGTGTGTTTCGTTAAAAAGTTTAGCAGGCGTATTAAAAAAAAACTACAATTCCAACCCTAACCCTAATTATAACCCTAACATAATTCTAACATTAACTCTAATAATAACCCTAACCCCAATTATAACCCTAACCCTAATAATAATGCTAATTGTAATCCTAATTCTAATTCTAAATCTAACCCTAATTCTCACCCTATTTTTTATTATAACCCAAATTCTAATTGTAATGAAAATCTTAATCCTAACTCTAATTCTAACTGCAATTCCAACCCCAAATCTAATTATAACACTAACCATAATTCTAACATTAACCCTAATTATAGTCATAACACTAGTTCTAACTCTAACCCCAACCCTAATTGTAATCCTAACCATAACTCCAATTCTAACCCTAACCCCAACCCAAAACATAGCTCTAATTTTAACCCTAACCTTGATCCTAATAAAAACCCTAATCGTAACCTCAATACTAAACTTAGCCCTAATTGTAACCCTAACCCTAACTCTAATTAAAACATTAACCCTAATTATAGTCATAACCCTAATTCTAACCCTAACCCTAACCCTAACCCTAATTATAATCCTAATCATAACCCTTATCCTAATTTTAACCCTAACCCTAACCCTAACCCCAACCATTATTCTAGCCCTAAAAACAACTCTAATTTTAACCCTAACCCTAATGCCAAATCTAACCCTAATCCTAACTATAATTCAAACCCTAACCTGAAACTTAATACTAACCTTAACCCTAAGTGTAACTTTAACCCTAACTCTAATTTGAACCCTAATGCTAACTATAACTCTAATTCTTATCCCAATTCTAGTAGTAACACAGTTTAATTCTAACCTTAATTCTAATAGTAACCCTAATCTTAACTCTATCCCTAACCCTATCCCATATTCTAACCATAACTATAATCATAATTCTTACCCCAATTCTAATAGTAACCCACCTTAATTCTAACCCTAATTCTAACCATAATTCAAACCCTAATTCTATACCTAATTGAATCCTTAATCCTAAACCTTATTATAAATATAATTCCAATAATAATACTAAACATAACCCTAATGAAACCCTAACTCTAATTCTAACCTTAACTGTAAACCTATTTCCAACCCTAACCCTACTTTTTACTCTAACACTAATTTTAATATTAATCATAATCCTAACACTAATGATAACCCTAAATCTATCCCTAACCATAATTCTAACCATAACCCTCACCCTAGTACTAACCCTTATTCTAGTACTAACCCTAAGCCAAAAACAAACCCTAATTCTACCCCTAATCCTAATTATAACCATAACCCTACCTTAATTCTAAACATAATTCTAACCATAATACTAGCCTTAACTCTATTACTAATTGTAATTCTAACCTTGATTCTAATGAAAACATAATTCTAACGCACCATAAACCTAACCAAAACATAATTCTAACGCACCATAAACCTAACCAAAACATAATTCTAACCTTGATCCTAACGAAAACGTAATTCTAACCTAACCCTTAACCTAATTCTAATCCTAACCCTAATTCTAACACTAGAGTTAGTGTTAGGGTTAGGGTTAGGGTTGGATCATTTCAAATGCTTTCATTGATGCAATATTAATTCCCAAATTTATATTAATAGATAAGACCATTTTGTATGGAGTGATTGTTTATAGACATCATTTGATATCATAAGACAAACACATAATATGAAGTACTCCAACACATGTACATTGCCACCCTAGTAGCTATACACATAAGAATAGTATTTGTCCACATAATTTTTGTATCTATTTCTTTGCAAATACTCTTACCCTTAAAAACTACACAAATCATTCATATCATGGTTGTTTGATTTGAATTCCAAAATCACTCATGTTTTGTTTGGATCTCTTTGCCTTGTTTTAGTATCTTACTTTTGTAACCGTAAAATTAGACTCCATTGGTTCTAACTTTACTTATTTAAAAGCCAAAATAATTCACATATTAAAATTTTTAGTAACTATCATAATAAGCTTGTAGTCTAAATATTTCCATAATTTGGGTGCATTTATTTCCAAATAGTAATGTATTTTATATTGTGTTGTGTGAATTTTTCACAGTACAATTGAATTGCAAATCAAAACCTATTTTCTTGACACTTATATTTTCATTTAAACCTTGGAAATCTTAGTTCTTGTTGAAACAATTTGGTATGTAGCTTGTTAAATAATTTTTAGTGGTGTTTATTCTTCATATTTGTTCATTTTGATAATCTTGCATGCATCTATGGGACATAGCATACACATAATTGACATAATTACAATATTGGACAATTGTATGATTCTAAGCTCTTTTTAGGTACTATGATGTTTGATAAAATAATTCAAATGAATGTTTTATATGTATAAAGAGTTGATAGAAATAGAACAATTAATATAGTAGTTAAAAAAAATTACGTTTTTGGAGGATCATGCATTTAATATCTTCCAAAGATGGAATTCCCAATGTAAATTTTAATATCAACATTCAAATCTAAAACCAACAATATTATGGTTTTATAATTTCAATGTTTTCAACTCAACTTTATTTTTTTGGATGTATTGCCAAACACGTACAAGGCTTCTTAGAAGGAGGAAATACAAAAGTATAGTGCTCTAGATCTAGCCATTGATCAACATAATGAGCTTTGTGCTTGTGTTTTAATGAAATCCTTGATTTTAGTAGTTTGGAAACGATGTTGGTTTTTTGTTTCTCTTTTGTGAGCTTCAACATCCTCTATAGGCCTTTAACACAAGTTTGTGTTAGGCCTTTGTTGACAGGTATAATCATATTAGTAAGGAAATTCTTACAATCAAGATCGACAAAGTATCCCACTTGCTCGTCACTGCCACTTATAATACCACTAACAATAGCATAAGTTGCTTCTTCCTTTATACAATTTATGCCCTTCGCAAGGAGCCCCACAAGTGGAAAAATTGCCCATATCTTTATTGTAAGCTCAATGTCATCTTGGGTGAGTGTTGTGATATTGGAAATGAACCTAAAAATCTCCATATGAAGTTGCCTCATTATGTTCAAATCTCTCTTGTCACCACTTCAAATGATTGCAACAATTCGTAAGAGTAATTTATCATTTGTAATATCTTTATAATTCCCATACTCTACAATGTTGGCCATAGTTTCAATGAAAAAAGTAGTATATGATGAGATCCATGGAAGAGAAGCTGAACAAGGCATGGACAAATATTATTTCTAATGATAAATTCAAGATTGTCACCTTCTTCAGAAAAATATAAAATTATCTTCAGAAATAGGGTTAATGTTAGGGTTACAATTAGGGTTAGTGTTAGTATTGTGGTGAGGGTTAAGGTTAGGGTTAGGAATAGAATTAGCATTAGGAACCTAGAATTATGGTTAGAATTGGAGTTAGGGTTATCATTAGTACGTTAGCACTTAGGTTAGGGTTAGGGTTAGTGATGTAACCAACATCATACACTCAATAGAATTGTGCCATTAATCTTGTGTGAGAGCTAAAGATTTGAAAAATTGGAAAGAAAAACTTCTATTCACCAACTCTACTGGTACAATGAGAGAAAACTCTCTTATATCCAAGAAAACAAAAAAAATAAAAAAATTACCTTTTTAGCAGATTTTACCATTTTAGGTAATTTTACATGCATATCTTGAGAATCCATTTTTTTCCCAAAAACTTCTTAAAACTAGGGTAGAATGAAAAACCACCTAACATCCTAAATTTGAAACATGAGTTTCGAGTTATTAATTAAAGCAACTTTTAAAAACTAAGAAAAAACACTAAATTGTCATTTTGAGGGCCAAGATGAAAGTTTCAAGCCCCAAAAAGTGCCAAGATGGGGTCCAACCGACTAGGGTCGGTTGGGAAATTACATGCCACCTCATAATGCATCCACCTATAAAATTTCATAGAAAACCCACATCCGAGTCAAAAGTTATGACCTTCAGAAGTCCCTGCATCAGTTAAACATATAATTAGGGTTCAAATTAGGGTTGGGATTATGCTTAGCATTAGGGTTAGTGTTAGTATTAGAGTTACGACCAAAATTATGGTTAGAATTATTTTAAATAGGGATAGATTTAGAAATATACTGAGATTGAGGGTTTAGAGCCTTATTGTAACATCCAAATCCAAAATGACAAGAAGTAACTAAGTTTTCACAACGGTAAAAAATTTTTTTAACTAGGTAATCAAATACAAAAGTAACTCATCCATAATCCCATACAACATTTTTCATTTTTATCATAACATGATCTCATTTCCATAAAACTAAAAAAAATGATATACATAAAACACTTTATTTTCTTAACAAAAGAAAATTTGCTTGAAACAACAAAAATTGGAAACATACCATTATCATGCATCTCGATTGTCGACCCATCACATTCAAGACTCGGCATTCCTCAGTATTTGGAAGAGAAAGTATCTTCAAGGAGCTTAACCTCCAACCACAGACCGTCGGTCTTCCGCACTCCTTCCTAACCGGAAGTGGCCCTACCCTACTCAAGAGGATAGACTTATGATAACCATCGGTGTTTGCCATCTGAGCTCTGGTGTTGTAACTTACGTGTCTTGTTATCGCGCAGATCCCTAGATACCCTCTAGTCATGCACGACACTCCACATGAAATGCCATCTAGTTACGGTGAACGTTTGATGCACTTGAGGATAGTACATCACCTTGGCCAAAGGATTTGTCTTTAATTAGCATTCTAGGTACGCATGAACTTGGTTCACCCACCCTACTCGACTTGAACTGGTCAAAATCCTACAGTTTCCTGTTTGTATAATTTGAATAATTGACGACCTTGATGACCTCAAGGGTTTAGGATTTCCTCCTACCATAGCGCATGGCGCAACATTTATTCTAATCCCAAGTTCATAGTTTTATAAACTCATGTTCATGCTATTACATTATTTATAAGCGCCCACTCCTAAGTGGTTTCTTATTCGTTTACTAGGTTCCCATGATAGCACACGACACTCCAGTTTCTAAAACATTTTCCCGCTATCCCAAAATTCAAGGGTTCTAGACTTTTAAAGCCTACAAAATGACACAAGCATCGTCGCATGCCACATAAACTGGATTCAACATGTGGGTTTTCCACTCTACATGCTCGTCATAAAAACATGACGGTTTACGACACTCGTACATTAACTCCCTACTTCACTTTTTAAGTCAATGAATTTCGCATAAGTTATTGAGGTAAGAAATCACAAAATAAAATAATAAAAGATTTGAACTCTTTCATATGACCTTAGAGATGACCCACACACACGGTCGACCTCCAACAAAAGATAAAAGATGAAAACGACTCAAGCTAGTTGCAACTACAACTTCGGCTATCAAACACAATAAAGTTTACATCAAGCATGCTTCAAACCTGTGGTTTTAATCTCCCACACATCACGTACATGGAGCAACGTGATTTCTCACAATGCAGCTATTATTTAACGTACTCTAGGGTGGTTTTACGTTGATATCTCATCTTAAAGGAAACTCTTACTATGTTACGTATTAACCGACGGTTTGAAGCTGGTAGCTCACATATACATCATGCAGTGACTAATATTAGATGAGGGCACATTGAGGGCTATGCTCTATCATAATACGACATTATTCATGAAAGGTAATGATCTATTTTCTAGTTTCCTGATTGCTAACCAACAGTAGCATTATTGTTTTTGAGGTTTCTATTGTCATAAGACAGCAGTGAAGTAATTATAAAGATTAATCCTCACATAGATTCGCAGTAGAAGACATTGTCTTCACAATCGATTTATTAAAACATATCTATTCTCGCATGAAAGAGACACATTTACTGGTCTACATAGGAAAACAGAAGGGAAGAAGGATATGAACCTATTGACAGGGTTAGAGATTACTGTGGCAGCTCCACTTCTCCTTCGGCTGGTCGTCCTCCTCCGGTTTACAAAACTCTCCCTATCTCCCTCTAACTCAAAGACCGTCCACTCCCAAACTACCCTCCTCTCTGCCGAACACTACACCTAACAAAGGTAGGCTTCAGAGTTATCTTCTCTGCCCGATGACTACACAATAGCTTCTGCCCGTAGCTCTCTGTCGCTTCTCCTTAGTTAACTCTCCTACTCTACTAAACTCTGCAGACCCTTCTTTTACTAACGTTTTCTTTTTCCTCATCTCCCTAGTTTCTCCTTCTCCAAATCACAAAAATCCGCTTCCCACGATCCAAAAAACCCTCAGATAAACCTCTACACTTCCTCTAACTCATTCCCCGTCCTCACTTCTAGCTCACCTCCCCCACACGATGATGGTCCTGTCCCATCTATTACTGCCGACTCCACACAAATAGCAATGACCACTCTCTTCCACGATGATGGTTTCCAACAAACAACACTGCCATTTTTTTCTCCATATCGCATAGCCTCTCCACTTTCCATCGATATCTCCTCAGTCCAGTCTCCATTTTCCTCTCTAACAGCTTTTGCCCTCACTCCACTCTCTTCCACGACGAAAGAAACCCCTCAAACTGTGGTTAGTTACCTTTTCACCAAATAGTACACCAGTGATTTCGCTCTCCCTCAATGATGAGATAGCATCGGTAATAAATTTGACAGTTTAAACTTCTATCACAATTCACTGAACTTTCTCTCTCTCCGATGGTGGAGGAAATTAAGGCATTCGACAACTAGTGAAACATTCCTAAGCTCAAGGTGGTCGACATAACCTAGTATAACCGACTTCGATGCTTACTACGACCTCAAGAAAGATTAAAATTCCTTCGGTGATGTGGCTTGCCAAAGGACATAACAGCTCCATCCTTACTAGAACAAAAAGGCATCAACCTACCAAAACCAACTTAATAATTGAATTGAGGAGTTAAAGCTCGACATGGCGGTGGTTACGAAATGGTTTGAGCAACATTGGGGTCGAAAAAGAAGGAGAGACAAAGACTAGAAGAAAAGACTCACGTTAAACGAAGTCCATAAGTAATTATTTCACGTTATGGCTTCAAATTGACATTTGTCGATTCTACAAGAATAGAATAACTTCACAAAACAAGTTCGACACGTTTTACGACAATCACGATGGATTGATTGTAACGCGAACGACTTCTTACGACGTTAGACGCACAAAGCTGACTTCTCACGTCTTTCGACTATGAGACAAGATTAACAATTTCGCCACAAGATGGTTCACCAAGCACTTATAAATGAAAATATTAAATGTCTAAATAAGTCGACTTGCTATGATGGACTTACAACGACTTCGATGACTCCAAGATTCTACATGATGTCTTTCGACTAGAATATCACACTTTATCCTTTGACATCGACATCTAGTTAACTAACCCAACCGACAAACAAGACTAACTGGTTGGTTCCAAGGTTTATCTATCTATTTGGTGATCTCAGTAACAAACACCCATGGTTAATTTCCAGAGTCTATACCCTTTCTCGAAGATACTTTCTCTTCCCGTCGAATACGGTCCACCTGTTCCTGCATTGATAGGCTCACATACAATTTTGTGGTCAAAGCACCTATGTTCAAATCAAAACATAATATATCCAAACATCATTGCATTTATTATAAGACATTTAGTCTACAATATCACCTTGATTGTAATCGTTAGATTCCACAATTCAATATAACAACTTTGTAAGATAAATCATCAATTTCCATGCCATTCACAACATATTAAATTACTAAAATTTGCAAGAAAGTAAATAGCATAATTGTTTTCAAAAAGAGGGATGTGACATATCCTTCCCCTTTAAAAATCATCGTCCCCGATGATTAAGTTTATCAAGCAAACACTTAACTTAAAACAAACTTTCTATAATGCAACATTAATGTCTTTAAAAAGTTTTGGAAATCTTTGATAAATGTCTTTGTAATCTTCCCAAGTGGCACTATCCTCGCCATATTGGTCCCACTATATTTTGCATTACAAAACTTCTCGATTACGTAAACGAAGTTTATGCATTTCGAGCACCTTGAGTGGCTCGATCACAACCACCCCGGGTTCTTGCATCTGTAAGGAATTCCAGTTAACGATGTGATTATTACCTACATAATATTTCTTTAAATATGAAACATGAAAAACATTATGCATCTTTGACAAGGCTGGAGGTAGAGCAACTTTGTAGGCAACCGGATTGATAATTTCAAGAACTTCGAAAGGTCTGACATAACGAGGAGCCAATTTTGAAGATTTACCAAACTTTATAGAACTCTTTTGGGGTTTCACTCGCAAAAGCACCTTCTCACCAACAGAGAAGTGTCTAGGCACTTGCTTGCGATCTGCATAACTCTTTTGCCTGTCATTGGCTTCTGCCAACCTTTTCCTAATCACTTTAACTTTTTCTTCCATATCAGCAAGCATTTCAGGTCCAATGCTTATCCTATCTTCCATCTTATCCCAGCTTATAGGAGTTCTGCATTTCCTCCCATATAATGCTTCAAATGGTGCCATCTTAATGGCAGAATGATAGGAATTGTTATAGGCAAATTCGACAAGAGGTAGATATTCCTCCCATCTGTATTGCTGATCCATGCAATACATTCTCAAAAGGTCTTCTAATACCTGATTCACTCTTTCTGTCTGTCCATCAGTTTCGGGGTGATAAGCAGTACTTACATTTAGTTTAGTCCCTAATGCAGAAAATAAGGTTTGCCAAAACCATGATGTTATCCGTGCATCTCTATCAGATATTATCTTTTCAGGCACCCCATGCAATCTAAAAATTTCTTGCACAAATTTGCGAGCCAAAAGATGTGCTCCATCTATCAAGTTTCCAGGTATGAAATGTGCAACCTTGGTTAGTTTATCCACAACAACCAATATTGCATCATGCCTATTCTTAGACATAGGTAACCCCTGGACAAAATCCATACTAATAACTTGCCATTTCCATTCCGGAATATCATGTGGGTACAACAACCCAGCAGGATGTTGGTGTTCTGCCTTAACTGTCTGACACTCCAAACAACTAGCTACAAACTTTGCAGCATCGCTTTTCATTCCCTTCCAGAAATATAGCGGCTTTACATCCGCTAATAGTTTAGTTACACCAGGGTGTCCAGAGTAAGGAGCACAGTGAACTTCCTTCCACACGAGGTTTCTAAGTTCAACTGAATCAAGAACATATATTCTTCCCTTGAATCTCATCAATCCATTGGATTCAAAACTGAATCCGTCATATCTTGGGTCCTTAGGGTTTGAGTACAGCGCCTGTTTCACTTGTTCATAATACTCATCCCCAGATAAGTTTTGCAATACTAAGTCTTTAAAGTTAGCATGAATGGAGATTATAGAGGCTATATGCCTTCTTCTGCTTAAGGCATCCGCTACTCGGTTTTCCTTGCCCTTGATATAAGAAATTTCAAAGTCATAATCGGCTATTAGTTCCAACCATCTCCTTTGCCTTGCATTGAGATTAGGTTGTGTGAATATGTAGCGAATACTTCGGTGATCTAATTTTAAAATAAAAGTCCTTCCCAACAAATAATGTCGCCACATCTGAAGGGTGTGAACCACTGCTGCCATCTCTAGGTCATGAGGAGCATAGTTCTGCTCATAATTTTTCAGCTTCCTTGACTCATAGGCTACTACCCTGCCTTCTTGCATAAGCACACCTCCCAATCCTTCTCCTGATGCATCAGTGATAACCTCAAATTCCCCCTCAGGATCAAGAACTTTCAAAATTGGAGCGGTTGTTAATTTTTCTTTTAACAAGTCAAAAGCTTTTTGACATTCATCCGTCCAAACAAACCTTTTGCCTTTTCTCTGCAAAGAGGTAATGGGGCTAGCTATGCTTGAGAAATTCAACACAAATTTCCTGTAATACCCTGCCAATCCCATGAAACTTTGTACCTCTGACACATTGGTAGGTTCAGGCCATTCCATAATAGCTTTTATTTTGGCTAGATCAACTGATATCCCATCGGCTGATATTATGTGCCCTAAATACTGTACTTCTTTCTAAAAGAAAGTGCACTTGGAGAGTTTCGCATATAATTTATGTTCTCTTAACCGTTGCAAGACTATTTGAAGATGTCGTGCATGCTCCTCTTCATCCTTGGAATAGATCAGAATATCATCAATGAAGACTAGTACAAACTTATCAAGACAATCTCTGAATACACTATTCATGAGATTCATGAAAGTAGCAGGTGTGTTGGTCAATCCAAACGGCAACACCATGAACTCATAATGACCATATCTCATTCTAAAAGCTGTCTTGGGAATGTCTTCGACTTTCAACCTTAACTGATGGTATCCAGATCTCAGATCTATCTTGGAAAAGACCGATGCGCCACGCATTTGGTCAAATAGATCATCAATCCGTGGCAAGGGATACTTGTTCTTTATAGTCGCCTTGTTAAGCGTCCTATAGTCTATGCACAGCCTTAGAGTTCTATCCTTCTTTTTGACAAAGATAACCGGGGCTCCCCATGGTGATACACTTGGCCTAATCAAATTCTTAGACAAAAGCTCCTGCAACTGAGCTTTTAATTCCATAAGTTCTGTGGTAGTCATACGATACGGAGCTTTAGAGATTGGCTCCGATCCTAGTTTAATATCTATACCAAAGTCAAATGTTCTCTTTGGAGGCAGGCCTGGTAACTCCTCAGGAAATACATCTCTAAAGTTGCATAGAAATGGATATCTTTCCTCAAATGATTGCTTCTCCGAGGTTTCTTCTACTAGGTCCATCTTGACTGCAAAAAGTTGACATCCTTTTCGCCTAGCCCGCTTTAGTTGTTTTGAGGAAATAGATCTAACCTTTATTTCCCTCTGTATTCCTTGGAGATTTATAGTTTTGCCCATCTTATCTAGACACTCAATGGTTTTATGAAAGCAATCTACTTTGGCTCGATGTTTCCACAACCAGCTCATTCCTAGAATGACATCGTAGGACCCTAAAGGTGCTACGTATAAGTTTGCCTCAGTGGCGAAGTTAGAAACATCAATCCTAGCTTCGAACAAACATTGCTCTACCTGAGCCTTTGAATTATTTGCATATTCTACTGTCCAAGGTTTTGACATAAAACCAGCTTTTCTAGAAAATTTACCTAAGACTCTAGGTGACACAAAATTTTCTATTGCACCAGTATCAAATAGAATAGAAACAGGAACTCCAAATAAGGTACCTGTCATCTCAATAGGAGTGATTTGATATTCCGCTTGCCGATTGTCAAGAGCGGCATGAATCCTTTGCTGAAAGGCTTCCTGTTGTGAAGGAAGCTCCGTGTTCCTAGGCCTCTCATTTGGCTTCTTGTTGGGACAACGGTTGGCATAATGATCTCCTCCACAAGAAAAGCATCCTCCTATAGGTCCTCGCTTCTCAGATGGCCTACTTGCAGAATCACCATTCTTCTTAAAATTTACATTTCTCTTAAAATCTTCGCCTCTCCGCTCATTACCAAATCCTCCTTGATTCTTTCGATTTCCCCTATCAAACCTCCTGTTTCCATACCCCTTATCGTTTTTCCTTTTAAAAGACTGATCATTGTAGTTCTTGTCAAACTTCTTGCGTTTCTTGTCACAGTAAGCAGAAATAGATTTAATCTTCTGCTCCTATTTTATTGCCTTTTCATAAACTTGATCCATAGTGCTTGGACCATGCACCTCCACCTCACCGCCGATCTGAGGATTGAGTCCCATGACGAACTTTCTGATTCGGAACCTTTCGTCCTTTTGGTATTAGGGAACATACTTCAGTAACCTAGTGAATTTTTCTGCGTACTCGACCACAGATAGTTCACCTTGCCTGAGGTTTTCGAAGTCCGTTAACTTCTGATCAAAGTATAATTGAGGTAACCACCGTTTTCAGAATAGTTCCACGAACTCATCCCATGTCACTTTCAAGGGACTTAATTCTAACTCCATTTTCTTATTCATCCACCAAGTGGACACTTCCCCAGACAGCTGATAGGCTCCCCACACGGCTTTAGTAACCTCAGAGTAGTTTCTGATCTCAAAATATTTCTCCATCTCAGTCAACCATGCTTCAATTGCATCTCCAGTTTTTGTTCCATCAAACTTTGGAGGGTTAACCTTCTTCATATCCTTAGATAACTCTAAGGCAAGTTTATCCTTGGTTCTTCTTTGGGCTTCACTATCATCAGGACGCTCACTTGTCATGCCATCATCCCGATGTTTACTCTTGCTTGTGAAGTGTGAGTTCTCGTTTCCACCCTCTGTGTTACCAGTTTCATCCATTTTCCTTTCCAGTTTGTTCAATCTTTCCTTGGTTTCCGTGAGCATGTTGAGGATCCTATCCAACTTGTCAGTGGAGTTTTCCCGAGAGTTATGACCTTCCCGATCCTCCCCCTCGTTAAATCCTGATTGGTCCATGCTAGTTTAATTTCACACCTGATTAAACATATGCTAATCAGTTTTACGCTTACTAAATTAGACATCATCAAAAGAACACAACCTTAGATCATAATCATAATTGTTCTCAAACCAAAATTTTTGTCTTTATTCACTTTACAAAATTGTTTCAACATCATTGGAGATAGACAAATCTCATGTTTCTACATAGTGTTATCTAGTGGAGTGTAACCTTCGGATTCATTGTCTGACACATAATCACGAGGTGTATACCCCTCAGACTCACTATCAGAAGATAACTCAATAATCTCAGCTCTAGGTACTACACGTGGATCTCTAGTGATCATGGGTATAGTACTAGGTACACTCTCAGGTACACTAACAGGTACACTATCAGTTACAATCTAGGAGCAGCAGTTGGTCATGGTTCGAACCACCATCGCTGCTCCCTCTAGGAATTCTCTCCTCACTCGCTTAAGTCGTGACATAGCATTTGCTAAGGTTTCCACATCATCAAGCCATATGTCATTTTCGTCATTGGTTTTCTCTATGGTCTTGATCATCGCAAGTCGTTTCTGCTTAGCTTGTAGATAACGCTTCTTATCCACGAAGGATTTTCTTACGGTTTTCTTGGTGTATACCATCCTGGCACAAAAACCAAATCATTAGCTACTCGCATAATGATGATTTCCTAATTAGGTTAGTGGACTCATCAGCCCTAGCGCTGAACCTAGTTAGCTCTGATACCATATGTAACGTCCAAATCCGAAATGACAAGAAGTAACTAAGTTTTCACAACGGTAAAAAAAAATTTTTAACTGGGTAATCAAATACAAAAGTAACTCATCCATAATCCCATACAACATTTTTCATTTTTATCATAACATGATCTCATTTCCATAAAACTAAAAGAAATGATATACATAAAACACTTTATTTTCTTAACAAAAGAAAATTTGCTTGAAACAACAAAAATTGGAAACATACCATTATCATGCATCTCGATTGTCAACCCATCACATTCAAGACTCGGCATTCCTCAGTATTTGGAAGAGAAAGTATCTTCAAGGAGCTTAACCTCCAACCATAGACCGTCGGTCTCCCGCACTCCTTCCTAACTGGAAGTGGCCCTACCCTACTCAAGAGGATAGACTTAGGATAACCATCGGTGTTTGCCATCTGAGCTCTGGTGTTGTAACTTACGTGTCTTGTTATCACGCAAATCCCTAGATACCCTCTAGTCATGCACGACACTCCACAAGAAATGCCATCCAGTTATGGTGAATGTTTGATGCACTTGAGGATAGTACATCACCTTGGCCAAAGGATTTGTCTTTAATTAGCGTTCTAGGAACGCATGAACTTGGTTCACCCACCCTACTCGATTTGAACTAGTCGAAATCCTACAGTTTCCTGTTTGTATAATTTGAATAATTGACGACCTTGATGACCTCAAGGGTTTAGGATTTCCTCCTACCATAGTGCATGGCACAACATTTATTCTAATCCCGAGTTCATAGTTTTATAAACTCATGTTCATGCTATTACATTATTTATAAGCGCCCACTCCTAAGTGGTTTCTTATTCGTTTACTAGGTTCCCATGATAGCACAAGACACTCCAGTTTCTAAAACATTTTCCCGCTATCCCAAAATTCAAGGGTTCTAGACTTTTAAAGCCTACAAAACGACACAAGCATCGTCGCATGCCACATAAACTGGATTCAACATGCAGGTTTTCCACTCTACATGCTCGTCATAAAAACATGACGGTTTACGAAACTCGTACATTAACTCCCTACTTCGCTTTTTAAGTCAATGAATTTCGTATAAGTTATTGAGGTAAGAAATCACAAAATAAAATAATAAAAGATTTGAACTCTTTCATATGACCTTAGAGATGACCCACACACACGGTCGACCTCCAACAAAAGATAAAAGACAAAAACGACTCAAGCTAGTTGCAACTACAACTTCGGCTATCAAACACAATAAAGTTTATGTCAAACATGCTTCAAACCTGTGGTTTTAATCTCCCACACATCACGTACATGGAGCAACATGATTTCTTGCAATGCAGCTATTATTTTACGTAATCTAGGGTGGTTTTACGTTGATATCTCATCTTAAAGGAAAATCTTACTATGTTACGTATTAACTGACGGTTTGAAGCTGGCAACTCACATATACATCATGCAGTGACTAATCTTAGATGAGGGCACATTGAGGACTATGCTCTATCATAATACGACATTATTCATGAAAGGTAATGATCTATTTTCTAGTTTCCTGATTGCTAACCGACAGTAGCATTATTGTTTCTGAGGTTTCTATTGTCATAAGACAGCAGTGAAGTAATTATAAAGATTAATCCTCACATAGATTCACAGTAGAAGACATTGTCTTCACAACCGATTTATTAAAACATATCTATTCTTGCATGAAAGAGACACATTTACTGGTCTACATAGGAAAACAGAAGGGAAGAAGGATATGAACCTGTTGACAGGGTTAGAGATTACTGTGGCAGCTCCACTTCTCCTTCGGCTGGTCGTCCTCCTCCAGTTTACAAAACTCTCCCTATCTCCCTCTAACTCAAAGACCATCCACTCCCAAACTACCCTCCTCTCTGCCGAACACTACACCTAACAAAGGTAGGCTTCAGAGTTATCTTCTCTGCCCGATGACTACACAACAGCTTCTGCCCGTAGCTCTCTGCCGCTTCTCCTTAGTTAACTCTCCTACTCTACTAAACTCTGCAGACCCTTCTTTTACTAACGTTTTCTTTTTCCTCAACTCCCCAGTTTCTCCTTCTCCAAATCACAAAAATCCACTTCCCGCGATCCAAAAAACCCTCAGATAAACCTCTACACTCCCTCTAACTCATTCCCCGTCCTCACTTCTAGCTCACCTCCCCCACACGATGATGGTCTTGTCCCATCTATTACTACCGACTCCACACAAATAGCAATGACCACTCTCTTCCACGATGATGGTTTCCAACAAACAACACTGCCGTTTTTTTCTCCATACCGCGCAGCCTCTCCACTTTCTGTCGATATCTCCTCAGTCCAGTCTCCATTTTCCTCTCTAATGGCTTTTGCCCTCACTCCACTCTCTTCCACAACGAAAGAAACCCCTCAAACTATGGTTAGTTACCTTTTCACCAAACAGTACACCAGTGATTTCGCTCTCTCTCAATGATGAGATAGCATCGACAATAAATCCGACAGTTTAAACTTCTATCACAATTTGCTAAACTTTCTCTCTCTGATGGTGGAGGAAATTAAGGCATTCAACAACTAGCGAAACATTCCTAAGCTCAAGGTGGTCGACATAACCTAGTATAACCGACTTCGATGCTTACTACGACCTCAAGAAAGATTAAAATTCCTTCGGTGATGTGGCTTGCCAAAGGACATAATAGCTCCATCCTTACTAGAACAAAAAGGCATCAACCAACCGAAACCAACTTAATAATTGAATTGAGGAGTTAAAGCTCAACATGGCGGTGGTTACAAAATGGTTTGAGCAACATTGGGGTCGAGAAAGAAGGAGAGACAAAGACTAGAAGAAAAGACTCACGTTAAACGAAGTCCATAAGTAATTATTTCACGTTATGGCTTCAAATTCACATTCGTCGATTCTACAAGAATAGAATAACTTCACAAAACAAGTTCGACGCGTTTTACGACAATCACGATGGATTGAACGTAACGCAAATGAGTTCTTATGACGTTAGACTCACAAAGCCGACTTCTCGCATCTTTCGACTATGAGACAAGATTAACAATTTTGCCACAAGATGGTTCACCAAACACTTATAAATGAAAATATTAAACGTCTAAATAAGTCGACTTGCTATGATGGACTTACAACGACTTCGACGACTCCAAGATTGTACATGACGTCTTTCAACTAGAATATCACACTTTATCCTTTGACGTCGACATCTAGTTAACTAACCCAACCGACAAACAAGACTAACTGGTTGGTTCCAAGGTTTATCAACCTGTTTAGCGATCTCAGTAACAAACGCCCATGGTTAATTTCCAGAGTCTATACCCTTTCTCGAAGATACTTTCTCTTCCCGTCGAACACGGTCCACCTGTTCCTGCATTGACAGGCCCACATACAATTTTGTGGTCAAAGCACCTATGTTCAAATCAAAACATAATATATCCAAACATCATTGCATTTATTATAAGACATTTAGACTACAATATCACCTTGATCGTAATCGTTAGATCAACAATTCAATATAACAACTTTGTAAGATAAATCGTCAGTTTCCATGCCATTCACAACATATTAAATTACTAAAATTCGCAAGAAAGTAAATAGCATAATTGTTTTCAAAAAGAGGGATGTGACACTTATAAAACAATGTTAAGTGTAATCTTATGGTTATGGTAAGAATTAGGGTTTGGGTTATGGTCACAAACAAGGTTAGATTAGAATTAGTGTTAGATTTAGAATTAGGGTACCTATTTTTTAAAGAGTATTTTAATCTCAATGTTGAACCCTAACCATAATTCTAACAATAACCCTAACCCTAATACTAATCCTATTTCTAACTATAATAATAACCCTAACACTAATCCCAATTCTAACCCTAACCATAAAATTGATTCTAATAGTGATTCAAACCCTAAGGCTAACCCTAAATCTTACCCTAACCCTAACCCTTATTATATCCCTAACCCTAGTTTTGACTATAGTTGTCATTCTAATTGTCACCCTTTTTCAAATGGTAACCCTAATTCTAATTTTAATTCTAACCCTAATCGTAACCCTAAATCTAATTGCAATTCCAACCCTAACTCTAATTATACCCCTAATCATAATCGTAACCATAATCTTAATTCTAATTGTAACCCTAAATCTCACCCTAACCTTTTATTTCATATTCATCCCTAATCTTACTAATCTTTTGTTAAATAAACAAAATAAAATAACTCTACAGTAAATAAAATAACATATTAATTTTGTTTAACATGTTTTTATCCTTTTATTTCATATTCATCCCTACAGTTTCGAAGAGGCATTTTACAGTCGCATTAAGGGGATGACTATAACTGTGTACTTTTTTTTTTTCTGCATAATGAAATCTAATTTCTAAAAATTAATTTTTGTTAAATAATATTTTATTTACTCTAGAATAATTTATTTTATAACTATATTTTATTAGGGTTTTATCATATGAAATATAAAAGGAGCAAAGTGTATTGGGCAAGTGCATTATATTTTGTTAGGGTTGCCTTTTATTTTCTATGTTATTTTATTTTCTGTATAGTAAGTTAATTTATAAGTATATTTTATTAGGTTTTTTTCATATCAAAATAAAAAAAAAGGATCAAAATATATTCATCAAGGGTATAATTTATTTGAATTAAGTGCATTATATTTTATATATTTAACTATAAAGACTTCAATTTAATTTTGCGGAATGAAATTTAAGAATACTAGAGAAGTACAAGAGTTATTTGAAGGTAACTCTACATACTATTCATATATTTTATTATAGTTTAAATTTGTTTTTGCACATTCTAATTTAAATTAATGACTTTTTTATCATCAATGTATTATTAAAAATATAGTGCTTACTGTGTTACTCTAGATTAATATGTTACTTTTTATTAGGGTTATCTTTTCTTTTCTTTGTTATTTGTCACATATAATGAATGAATCCAATTCTTTTCTTCCCCTTTCATTCTAGGGTGTTTAGCTAGGATTCACTGCAATTCTACGTACACTAGGCAAAATCTGCAGACTTGGGAAGCTCCGTGGGGCATTGTTATCCATTGGCATCCTTCAAATTCTAGAGACTTGGAAGCTCCATGGGGAATTCTTGTTCTGAAGACCTCGCAACATTAACTTCCTCCAATGACAAACTATGCGTTCAATGTCTTGAGGTTAGTGTTGAGACTTCTCAAGAATGTAATATTTGTAGCTGCATTTGAAATCTTATAAAATATAGCGATATAAAATATTAGTTTAGGACATATGAATTTATTATGCAAAAAAAACAAATTAAGTCCTACTAAAATGTGAGAAGTTTTTTCTATTACAATTTTTGGCCAGATAAAAAATTAATTACCATTGACAAATATATGTTGATCCTTTTTTAAGGAAATATAGTTATAAATTAAATTATTATACATTAAATAAAATAATATAGAAAATAAAAGGTAACCTTAACAAAATATAATGCACTTACACTTGGAATAACATTTGGCTTGTCGAATACATTTTTTATATTTTATTATTCATTTAACTATTGGTGGAAACATTACCAACGTGTGTTGGCCTCTGGCTATGATAAATTAGAAGAATTCCACTCGCACCTTAATAACATAGCCCGGTGCATTTCCTTCACCAAAGAAATAGAGATGGACAACCAACTACCTTTCCTTGATATCCTTCTCATCACAAAACCTGATGGTTCCTTGGCTCATCAGGTGTTCTAAAAAGCCACCCACACCGACCTCTACCTCCACTCCTCTTCTCATCAACACCTTGCTCAAAAAATTGGTATCCTTAAGACTTTGTCCACTAGAGCCTTTCATATTTGTGATAAAGAAAACTTAGACCAAGAGCTTGCGCATCTTTGCATAGTCTTCTTATTAATGGTTACAAGAGCAAGCACATTTCTAGAGCTCTCAACCAAGCCAAGTCTTGTTTCCTCTCCAAACACAGGGTTGCCCTCCCCGCACCCTCCCTCTCCAAACCTCCCTATTGCTTCCCTCCCATACATTGAAGGCATCTACTACAAAATTTCCAAAATCCTTCTTAAAAGGGCCTTCGGTGTGTTTTCAAACCTATTACAACATTGAGAAACCACATCCCCTCTCTCAAAGACCCCAAAGATGTCTGCCTTGACTCTAGGGTGTACAAGGTTGTTTGCTCCTGTGGTACACCCTATATAGGCGAGACAGGTCGATCTTTTAGCATCAGAATCAAAAAGCATTGTGCTGACATTAGGCATGATCAGGTCCTCAACTGTGCCTTGGTAGAGCACTCCTTCTCCACCAAGCACCATATCTATTTAGAAGACACCCAAATCTTAGCCGTTGAGGACAATTTCTTCAAGAGGAAACTCAAAGAAGCCACTGAAATCAACAACGACCCTGCAAACCTCAATTGGGATGACGGGTGAAGCTCGGTTTCTCTTGGCAACCCCTGCTGGCTAACCTTAGAAATCAACCCCGTCACCCATCTTGAACCTCCTCTGTGTCAGGCCTTGTTTGGCCTCCTCCTCTCCTTTTCTCGCCTGCTTGTCTTTCTTGGGTTCCCTCCACGTCTCTCTCCCCCACTCCCCCTTTTTGTGGGCTGCCTATACCTCCATTTTCCCTTGTCCCTCCCCACCTATCCCTAAGGGAGCCTCCTCCTTTGCCTCATCCGCTTCCTTCTCCCTTATTTTTGGATCTCCCTAGTCGCATGCTACTACCCCCCTTCTTTTAGGTTTTTGCTCTTGTTTTTGTATTCCTATGCATACGTAGTTGTTTAGGCATTTACATGTATATTTGCATATGTTGTTGCATTTGTATTTACATAAATAATATGCATATACATTCATTTTTGTTTTCTTTTTGTATTTGTATATGTATTGTTTTTGACTTTTGTTAGAGTCCTGTGTCATATGTACTTGTATAGGCTCATGTATACGTGCACATACATTAACACACATGCCATTTCTTTTTTGTTTTCTCTTCTTTAGTTTTTTCCTTAGTACACAGATACACCTAGTCACTCGCTTGCTTATATATATACATGTTAATTTTTATAATTTTGTTGTTTGTTTGCTTGTTTGTGAGTCTACGGTTATTGTTTGGTTTCTTTTCTCCTATATATATATATATGTGTGTGTGTGTGTGTGTGTTGGAGCTATTTGTTCTGTGTGCTATGTTGTGACTTTTTATTTTATTTTTCTTTTGTCTCATCTTTTGGAGGTTTGTGGGTGTGTTTTTGTGCTTTCAGGTTTCCATATATATATATATATATATATATATATATATATATATATATATACACACATGCACTTTGTTGGTCGTTTGTACTCATTTTTTTATTTGTTCTTTGACTAGTTTTCATTTGCCTCCTTTCTTTCTTTTAGTCATAAGTTACTCATATTCGACACATCGCTGCTACATTTGAGGGTGGTTGAACCTTGAGCTATTCTCTTGGTTCCATTTTTGTCACCTTTCCTATTCTTGTGGAGGTTTGTTCCTCAAGCTTCACCTATGTATACTGCTTTGGTTGTAAATCAATTTAGTTCATTTTCAATATATTGCATTTGTGTTTGATCTCTAATCCATTGATCTTGGACTTCCACTCCCACATGGTATTAGAGCTAGGCTCAATCTGGCCTTCTCCCATAATTTTTACAAAATTACATCATGCATTTGCATTCAAATTCAATTAACTTTAAAAGCCAAGAAAAAAAAATGCAATTAATCCAATCCTTTCCAAATAGGGATTTCCATGCATAAATCATACGCGTGGAATTAATCATCAACTGCCTAATCAATACTAGAATAAAAAACTGACTTCACATACTTACCAAATGATGCATTGGATGAAAGCGAGCAACAACAAGACAAACAAACTTCACGTAGATGCTGCCATTCTCTCCAACTGGGTTCTATTTTTGCCTCAAGTATTTGAAGACTGGAGATACCACGTGAGAACAAAGATGAAAAGGTTAAGCCAATACTCATGTATGATTATTAGCAGAAAAATGATTGTGAAGTTCCTATTTTCAGTTTAATAAAGAAAGAAATATTTATTTAATGTTGTCCAATATTATGTGACTGTTGTCTCTCTGTTTGTGTGTGAATAAAGGGTTCCATTTCCTGCCAGTCTCTTAATTGTTTGTTGATGCTAACGGGTGCTTCCCTGTTCTGTGTTGGGGAGTGTATATATGTACATGTGCGTATATGCAGCCTATTTTAATTCACCTGAAGCCGTTCCCCTTTTTTATCAAGTTCCGTACAAAACACAAACATTAACATTAGAAATAATTTACTCTTATCACATATTTTTTTCTCTAGATGAACTCCATATACATCCCTCTAAACTAATGGAATATAGTGCAAACATAATTCTATATAACAACTTCCATGTTTGATTGAACTTTTTCAGATTAATTTAAATCGCTATCATAAAAATTTAAAATTAATTGAAGACAGATTTGAATGTCTTTACGTGAACCTAACTCAGTTAGCCAACTCAGCGAAGTGAAGCAACATGCTGTTGAATGATGGCACACACAGACTTATATGTGACACCACGTATTTTGTAACTTGTCTTCATATTTCTGCAAATCTCTACACGCATACACAATACGTGTCTTTATAAATGCTGGTTTATTGCGGTATAAATGCTGTGATTATGTAACAAGTTGAGCAAGTTACAAGAGATTTTTAATGGAGCTTGGTGCCATTAGAATGTTTTCTTCTCATTTTTCTTCGTCTATGATCTGATTAAAAACACAAGGTAAACAATTATTATTATTTTAAATTAAAAAATATTATAGTTTATTGGATATTATACAAAATAGAATAATTATTAAATTTGGTGGAGATGAGATCTAAAATTTATTTATTATTTTGGGTGGAAATGAGATAGAAAATTATAGTTTATTATTGTTTCATATTTTTATGTTTTAATGGTTATGGGATGTTTGTGTTGCAGGCCAGAAGTGGATGATAAAGAAAAGGTACATGTATATGAGGGAAAGATGCTGACAGAAAGATTTGAGAAGTTGAGACGCCTGGCGCAGAAACAGTTTTTTCTTCATAACTCAACAGTAAATTAATTAAATAATATAAAATAACTCTACAATAAATTAAAACAACTTATTAATTTCTTTTAATATGTTCTTATCTTTTTATTACATATTCATCATTAGGATATAATTTTTCTATTTCATATTTATCTAGGGTTTTATTTACTAACCTTTCCTTAAATAAATAAAATAAAATAACTATATAGTAAATAAAATAACATATTAATTTTGTTTAATATGTTTTTATCCTTTTATTTCATATTCATTCTTAGAGATTGATCTATTTTATTTCAAATTTGCCTAGGGTTTTATTAAGTAAACTTTTCATTGTTAATATAGATTAAGAGTTTAATGTTTTCAAAATATATTTGAATAACACAAAGTATTTTTGATTAAAATAACTTCTTCTCCACTATTATTCTGCTCTTTATACTAAGAGGCGTTATACAATGGTATTAAGGGGATGAATTTAATGCTACTAATTTATAAAAATTAATTACAGTTAAATAATATTTTATTTACTCTAGAATAATTTATTTTATAACATTATTTTATTAGGGTTTCTTCATATGAAATATAAAAGGAGCAAATTGTATTGAGCAAAAATTTAGTTTATAACTATATTATATTTGGGTTTATGATATCAAATAAAAAAATATCAAAGTATATTAATGAAGGGCATAAGTTAATATACTTTGGTCCTTTTTTTATTTGATATGATAAAACCCTAATAAAATATACTTATAAATTAACTTATTGTATAATAAATAAAATAACACAAAAATAAAAAGGTAACCCTAATAAAATATAATGCACTTGCCCAATACACTTTGCTCCTTTTATATTTCATATGATAAAACCCTAATAAAATATAGTTATAAAATAAATTATTCTAGAATAAATTAAATATTATTTAATTTTTATAAATTAGTAGAAATTAAATTTCATTGTGCATAAAAGAAATAAAGTACAAAGTTATAGGACCATCCCCTTAATGCCACTATATAATGCCTCTTGACATAAAGAACAAAAGAATAGTGGATAAATATGTTATTTTAGTGACAATACTTTGTATTAGTTGTTCACATATATTTTGAAAACATTAAACTCTTAATCTATGTTAACAATGAAAAGGTTACTCAATAAAACCCTAGGCAAATTTTTTAAAAAAAAAAATCAAATTCTAAGGATGAATATCAAATAAAAGGATAAAAATATATTAAACAAAATTAAGATGTTATTTTATTTACTATAGAGTTATTTTATTTTATTTATTTAATGAAAGATTAAGAAAATGAAACCCTAGGGATCAATATGAAATAAAAAGATAAAACATATTAAAATAAATTAATAAGTTGTTTTAATTTACTGTAGAGTTATTTTATATTATTTATTTAAAGAAAGGTTAGTAATTAAAAACCTAGGAATATATGAAATAAAAAATGAAACCCTCACAAATTTATGAAGTGACACGATCGGATTTTCTTTCTTTCCAATCCATAAAGTGGTGGTTCAATAGAAATCTATCCCTATATATTTAGTTATAGAAATATAATGGTTAAAAATTTGGAATGATAAACAATTCTTTATCATTACAAAGAATAATAGTTCAGATGCATGAATTCTTTTATCTCTTCACTACACATGTACAAAATAATTTTATATTATTCTAAGAAGACACTAGACATTTCAAATGTTGTAATCCATTTTAGAGAATCACCATCTTTAATTACTAATATGTAATCCATGTTATAGCATCGCCATCTTTAATTACTAATATTGATGTTTTTTTTCTAGGTATGGCTCAAACGAAGTTGAAATTTGAAAGTGAGGAGAAGTGCAGACAATATTTAAGAGATTGTCAAAGGGAATATCAAAGATGACAATGACAACAAAATAATAGATACAGAAAGAGAAAACAAAGAAAAAGATGAAGTGATAACAACAGAGAAAGATTTGCCAATAGCTGAAGGACCTATATGCATTAGATGTTGACAAGATAAATGTAATAATTGCTAAGAATGTAAGGGTAACGTTAACTTCCAACCTTTGGATAGAAGAAAGTCATGTAAATGGAACTCTAGGTATGTCTGACAAATAATATATAGACCTATAAGTGCACCACCAAAACCATCCACATATGTTATGGTTAAATTTTGAAGGTAGAGCAGAGACAAATGGATTGCTACAACAATTAGAAAAAATAGTTTTCTATTCAAAACTCCATCAAACATTTGCAGAAGCCTTAAATAAAGATAAACTACAATTCATTACATAGAACCATTTCAAGCAACTGACAAAATATAGATGTAAACTAGAAAAGCAACTAAATGTAACGTGGAGAAATTGATGAGATTCCTCCAACACTCCCCCCTAATCTCTACCACTAATTGTGTAAAAAATTAAAATGCCCAAATTTTGTCTTAAATTATCAAAATTCTCCTTTGCTAAAGCATTGGTAAATATATCTACTAATTGATCTTTGGATCTGCAAAACTCGAAATTGATTTCTTGATTGTTCACTAGCTTTGATAAAATGATATCTTGTATCAATGTGTTTTCTCCTCTTGTGAAAAACATGATTTTTTGACAATGACATTATTGATTTGTTGTCACAAAATATTAGTTTTGACTTCTCCTATGCTTGAAATAAATTTGCCAATACTTTCCACATCGAAATTGCTTGACATGTTGCTGATGTGGTTGCTACATACTCTTCTTTAGTTGATGGAAGTCTCACTATGGGTTTCTTCTTTGATTCCCATGAGACTACACATGTTCCACAATGAAAGGCATATCTAGAAGTACTCTTCCTATCATTAATGATTCCTGCAAAATCACTATCAATATAGTCAATCAAACAAAAATTATTAGTCATGGAATATAAAATTCCATATCCTATTGTTCCTGCCACATATCTCAATATTCTCTTCCCAACTTGCCAATGTGACTCTTTTGGTGACTCCATGAATCTTGAGATTAGAGTAACTTCATACAATAAATATGGTCATGTAGTTGTAAGTTACTTCAAACTTGCAACTAATATTTGGAATATTATAGAATGAACATTAGGTCATTTCTCTTGTTTCCCAATTTTAGTTCTTGTAGCATTTGGTGTAGTTATTGGATTACAATTCAACATCTTAAACCTCCTTAATACATCCTTTCAATATTTAGACTGACAAATAAAAATTGTTTGAAATATTGTAAATGATGTCAAAGGGAGGTTCATGTAAGAGAAAATGAATAATTATTGATGATCCAAAAGTTTCTAAGGCATGATTTCTACCTTTAGTTAGCAAATCACTTGGTTCATGAACTCTCAAGTTCGTCAATAGATAGTTTTCTGGACATTGAGCTAACCAATGAAAAGATGACAAAGAATATTTCTAAGGCATGAATGATTTATGTCTTCGCTCAGTGAATTTCTTGGTTTGCAGACTCTTAAGTTTGCTGATGGAAAGTTTCTCTGACAACTAGTTCACCGATAGGAAAGATTACTGATCAAAGCTTGAAAAATAAATTTTAAAGTTTGAAGTCTTTTTAAGTTTGCCAATGGATAAGGTATCAGAAAAATGTCTAGTTTGTGAAATCAAAAGTTCATGAACTCAAAAGTTCATCGATGGTGAAGGTCACCAATAGGCTGCTTCCGTGACATAGAGTTTGTTGAAAGGATGAAGGCGTGAAGAGTAAATATGGTTCATGGTTCTCTTGGTTCTTCGATTGACTATTTTGTCAACAATGGAAAGTTGGTAAGGTATAAGTAAAGTCTTTAGTTCATGAACTCCTTAGTTCACCGATTTCAAGGTTCACCGACAAGCAATTTTGTAGATAGTGAAAAAGGTTGATGGTTTTCCAAGAAGTTTGTGATGAGACAACTTCAGAAATAGGTGATATGATGAAGATTGTGTCAGTAAGTTCACAAAGTGGCACTTTTGCTGATAATGGATGAAATGTCCAAAGTTTGCAGAAAGTTGATTTTGCCAATAAAGATTTTTAAGTTGAGGTTCGTGGACGCAAACTTTTTCTGTTAAAGAAGAAGATAATTGGTTTATAGAAATAAGTTTTTTCGACAAGCTCATACGTTTCAGAAATCTCTAATTTTCTGATAAAGAAGTTGAAGCTTAAGTTTGTGAAAATGAACTTTTGCCTATAATGAATAAAGGGTTCAATTTGTCGATGGCTCACATAGGTGATAAAAATAAAATTCTAGGGAGAGGACATTATTTGATCAGTTTTAAGACATGGGAGATATATATGAGAAACACTTATTGTTAAGGTTGGTTGACTCAGTCTTTTAAATCGGGCCCAAATTCATAGTACGGGAATTCAGGTTGGGCCGACCTAAGTATACATTGAAATTCAAAATATGAAGGCCAACTTTCAAGAATGCTTTAGTTCAATGTAATGTAGCCAACATGAATATTATATTATACAAGTCGATATTTAAAGTAGATCATTTATTTATTTTTGATGGCAAAGTATATGTGAGCATCAAAGAAAAAAGTGTGTACATCTAAATGTGATTTGAGTGCGAAGGCAATGAATAGAATTTAATCTAGAGTTCACATAGTTTGTACTGGTATAAGCATATTGTTTTCTCTTGAGAAGAACCATGCTAAAGAGTGTGTGATGTTACATATTTGAAGGTGTGAAATTAATGTTTCAAATTTGAGTTGGTGATAAGTGGGAGATTTGATGCTCTATTTTGGAATGAACTTGATCCTATTTTAGTTAGTTGAAGTTGGTGCTTCATAGCTAGGTTGGGGCTTAGTATAGATTGAACTAAATCTTGTTATCTATTGCTTGAAGTTGGTGCTTCAACTTTTGAGGTTGTGCTCAGGGACATACTTGGTGCTTAGTTTTATAAGGGGATTAAAGTCTCCTGTAGTTGTTTTTTATTATATAAGGTGGCTAAACAAGGGGCCGAACCCTTAACAAAAGTAGAAAGGCCCAAAGACGAAACAGGGCCTTAAACCAGAAATAGCATATACCACTAGTACATAATGCTAGCAAAACTAGCAATACTAGCCACTAAAACTAAAGCCAAAAAATAGAGAAACAGAGTATCAGTAGTAAAATAACAAAGACAGAGGAGACCACAGCTCTCCTTACTAAACCATAGAGTTAATAATAGCATCCACTTTTTTAGCCAAATCATCACTATCAGTATTGACAGTAACCCCCGAATTCTTCAGCACAGAGAGGTTGAGGAGAATAGAGGTCCTGAGCACAATGGAGAGAAACCATTCCAACTTCGCAATGCGGACCAGCAAGATCATCCCCCAAACCATCATTAGTCTCCATAGCATCCTTGGCTTCTTCCACAAACATATCGCCTGCTTTGTTAGCATGTCCAACAGAGTCAGCAATATCCTCCCCTGTATCATGCATTTCCTGCTTGTCTTCATCATCACCTGAAATATCCTGAACCTCCACATCCCTGTCATCCTCCCCCCGGGTGGATTCATCTGAGCCGCTCTCTGAATAGTCAATGAACTTGGCAGAGGGAGCCGGCTTGCCAACAATACGTCCAGACCATCGAACTGCAGAAGAAAACCCCTCCCCACAAGCCTTAACAGAGGAATCCCTTTGCTGTCCCACCGGGGTCCTACCAAGGGTTTTAGGGGTCCCAACCACTGTCTTCCCAGTACCCATTTCACCAGTAACCTTCCACTTTTTACCCTTCTTAGAAGCAATCAGGCCCGGGGAATCGACAGGATTTGCCACAGGAGTGCAAACTTCAGTAGTTTTGATAGGAACAGGGGAGGGCCTAGGTTCATCAACATCAGGAATATCCTTAGGGTTAGAGGAGGGCTTGTCGTCCCCACTAGTGGTTGGAATGGATTTAGAGGGCTCAAGGGCAAGATGATGATTATACAAATAGAGAATAAGGCCCTGGTGGAGAGGGATAGGCTTCAGAGTAGGGTTTTTAGCCAGTTTCACCTAAACCCTAAGGACAGAAAACTCCAGGGAAGAAAGCAAATAAAACAGAAAACTAATTTTAGCATTGCAACGGAAATGATTTAACAGGGGGAGATGGTAGTTATAAAACCTGGTAAAGCGCCCCTCCAGGGTAAAATATTTCATGAGGATAAAACAAATAGTGTCCCATGGCTCCGGCAGCTTGGCTCTGTCAAAACCACCCTGGTAAGGGACCAATTCTTCACCATCACTGAGGAAAAGCTGCTGGCTGGAGAGGTCTGCAATCTTAGTTTTACATTGCAGCTTCAAACCCTGGGTGGACATCCTGATGGCCATAGTTATTACGCGTTCAGAAACTTCAAATCTAATGCCACCCACTAAAACCCGTCAATTCTGCCAAGATCGCACAAATTGTTTAGAAAGTGCTTCATTGTAACCATTAAGCCTCTCCAAATAGGGGCTAATCCCACCCTCCTTGTAGTAATGCCAAGCAACCAAATTGTCCCTAAATTCACAGCACGAGACGGGTTCAGTTCTAATTCTATCGCCCCCCATAGCGGTATGACAGCGCATTCCACAGAGACCCCCAGACTCTTTAGTTGTCTTAACAGGAGAATTACGATCATTAACAAGGCAGATAATGTGGGTAATAACAACACACACAATCTCATAATAATGGGAGGCCTTACAGACACCAATCCCATGCTTAACCATAATTACGTAGCACAAGCCATGATGATCCAGCCATCCGCTCACCTTATGAGAGAGAGGAGTAGATTGGACAGTAGAATAAGTACAAAAGGACATGTACTTAAAGGTACACGTCAGCCCCTTCCCAAGGAACTGACAGTATGAGCTGTCTTTCGAACACATCAGCCTCATCAAGACCCAGCCACGTCTTTAAGAATAAGATTCTTAATATTCAAAGGAAGGTAATCAAATTGGCGCCAAACCCTCCAATTTGAATAACGCTGTCTGAGTTTAGCACAAGTGTCCACCACACCATTGCCCTCACGGTAAATATGAGAGATATGCACATTAGTAAACCTCTGCAATAGAAACTGAATATCTCTAATAATGTCTTTCAACTGAATACCAACATTCAACTTATTAGATATGGCATCAATGACCATTTTAGAATCTCCCTGAATCTCCAAATTCTGAATATGAAGGGATATGGCCAATTTAAGCCCCCAAAGAAGAGCCATAGCCTCAGCATAGTTATTGCTATGACAACCTAGACCTCCAGCATAGACAGCAAAAATCCACCCTCTGTCATCATGGATAATCCCTCCCCCACTAGCTGTACCAGTAAGCTTAGAGGCCCCATAAAAATTGAGCTTCATCCAGTCAGAAATCGGAGGCTGCCATTTAGTGTTGAGTCTCTACAACAGTTTAGTATTGTTATAAGCCGGAATATGGTGGAGAACCTTCCAATTTACCGCAATTTGTTCTTCCTCCTGAGTCAGGGGTTTCTCCGTAGTGCGGATATGGGCCGAAGTAACACTCTCCACAAGAGTCTTAATGAAAGTATGAGAGACCTGAGAGACCTCTCGAGCAGTATCCCTAAAGATCTGATGGTTGCGCTCTTTCCACAAAGTCCAACTCAAGTACGGCAGAGTCTGATTCCATAACTCAACAAGCCAGGGATGGGAGAAGGGAGGATACCAATTGTTAATAACTTCCAAGATATTAGAGTTGCAAGCCCACTGAATACCAAAATTGCTGAGGATAAGGCTCCAAATGTCCTTAGCAAAGTTACAGTGAAAAAATAAATGAGAAACCGTTTCCTCCTTTTCACAGCAAAGACAGCATCTGTTGACCAAAGTGAAACCTCTCTTCTGCAAATTATCTTGGGTCAAAATTTTGTTATGAACAGAGGCCCACCAGAACATGTTAATTTTCAGGATCAGTTTTTGGTTCCAGACTTTTCTCCATGTCTCCTTTCTATGAAGCTCAGGGATCAATAAGTGATAGGCAGACTTAACAGAGAATCGACCATTCTTATCCGGCCACCAAAATTGCTCATCTTCATGAGGGAAGAGGGGAATTCTAACTTCCTGAATCAACTTTTGAACCAACTGGGCTTTAGAAGCAAGGTCAGGGCGATGGGGGCAGCAATCCAACAAATTCCTCCAGCTCCTGTGACCATTATTAATGGATATATAATCACTGACCTTATGGCCAAAAAATTGAGTAGCAATGCCAGCAATCTCACCCATATCCCTTTGAGAGATGAGAGCCTTATCTTTTAGCCAAATATCAGTCCAAAACATGATACCCATGCCATTTCCTAGGTTCCGTCAGATCCCTTGCATGAGTAGATTTCTAGATTGCAACATTTTGTTTCAAATGACCGAACCCTTAGGAAGACCTTCTTGTTGGAGGAAGTTAGACCAATTAGTGACATGCAAATATTTGGCTTGCATGATTTCTCCCCAATCTTTCTGATGATGGATCAAATTCCAAATAATTTTAGAGAGCAGGGCTTTGTTCATATTCCGTATGCTGCAGATATTGAGACCTCCATGGGATTTAGGAAGACATACTTTATCCTAGTTGACCAGGGACATCCGCTGTTTATCTTCAGCTCCCGTCCATAAAAATTTTCTTTGAGTCTATTCCAACTTAGCAGCAAAAGAAGTAGGAATTTTGAAAAGAGAAAGGAAATAGGCGGGAATACCTTGCAAGGAAGCCCGAAGAAGCCGTAATTTACCAGCACTGCTGAGGACTTTGCCCTTCCAACCAATCAATTTCTGTTGGGTTCTTTCCAAAAGGCTATTCCAGAAATTTGGAGAAACTTCTTTAACCATAAATGGAAGACCTAGATAGATAGTAGGAAGAACATCTTCAGCACAATCAAGGATATGGATGATTTTTTTACGAAGAGAAGTGGGAGTATTAAAAAAATATACATTATTCTTTTGGAAATTAATGCTTTGCCCAATAGCAAGGGCATAAAGGTTTAAAATATTCTTCCATCTCCAAGCTTCAATCACCGAAGAGGTGCCAAAAAGAAGGGTATCATCAACAAATTGCTGCACAGACATAGGGGCAAGGGAGGAAGCAGGTTTAATGCCCACAAGGTGTTTAGAGACCATGTTATCTTGAATGAATCTCCCAAGAGCCTCAGCCATTATGATAAACAAGTAAGGAGAAAGGGGATCCCCCTGCCAGAGTTCACGCGAGGAGGAGAAAAAACCCCGAGGAATCCCATTAACCAATATAGAAAATTTGGCGGAAGAGACAGCCGTCCAAATGAGGAGATGAATTTTGTCATTAAACCCAAATTTTCTAAGTACTTGAAATGGAAAATCCCAAGAGACCCTATCATAGGCTTTAGAGATATCCAACTTAAGGGCCATACCTGTAAGTCTGCTCTTCTCCATGGAATGAATAGTTTCATGGGTGGAGATCACAGCATCCAAAATTTAGCACCTAGGAACGAAACCTTTTTGAGAAGGAGAGATGATTTTGTCAAGAAAAGGTTGAAGTCTCAGGACAAGGACTTTGGTACAAAGCTTATAGATAGTATTACACAAGCTGATAGGTCAAAAATTAGAAAGATTGGTAGGTTTCAACTTTTTAGGGACAAGGACAATAAAGGTGTTGTTGAGCTGCTTTAAGAGCTTACCAGTTTTATTAAAATCTCAAACCACAGCAGTGAGATCTGCCCCCACAATATCCCAGTACTCCTGAAAAAAGATAGGAGGGAAGCCATCTGGACCCGGAGCTTTAAAAGAACCCATAGAGAATAAAATAGCATGAACCTCCTCCTCAGAAATAGGCCTCAGCATTTCCATATTGTCATCCTCAGTTATGAGAGAGGGTATATTGTTAATAAACTGCTTAGTAGCCCTGTCATTATCAACACCAGTGGCCGGTTCAGTCAACAAGTTCTGAAAAAATAACATAGCTTGTTCCCCCATCTCATTGTCCTTAGTGATAACATCCCCATTGTCCAAACACAATTTTGTGATGGAATTAGCCTTCCTATGTTTCATGGCAGAAATATGGAAAAAAATAATATTACGATCGCCCTCCTTAAGCCACTAAACCCGAGATTTTTGCTTCCAAAAGACCTCTTCACGGCCCATAAGAGTCTTCCATTCTGAAATCAGATCATGTTCTTGCTTAGAAGTATCTTCAAAAACATCACCTTGAGCAATCTGCTGTAGAATATCCTCAAGTTTTCTAGCTAAAGATTTCTTCTGCCAAAACACATGACCAAAATTGAGTCTATTCCATCCACGAACCTCTTGTTTAATATGCAGCAGCTTCTTAACTAATCTGAACATAGGAGTACCCTGGATAGGAATTTGCCACCATTAGGTCACCAGTTGCCTGAAATCCTTATGCTTAATCCACATAGCTTCAAATCTGAAAGGGAAAGGACCCCGATGACATGAATCATGCCAATGGAGGAAAATAGGGCAATGATCAGAGATGGTTCGCGGAAAAGCTTGCAATTGCATCTTATGATGATTGTCCTAGTTACTCGATATAAGAACCCTATCTAATTTAACCTGGATCAAATGGTCCCCATGTTGCCTATTGGACCAGGTAAAAATCTGATTTTGAAGCTCCACATCAAGTAGTCCCCAATCATTAATAAACTTAGCAAAATCAAACATGCTGTCAGAGTAATCAAGGTTCCCACCATATTTCTCAGAGGGATACAAAGGAGTATTGAAGTCACTAGCCAACATCCATTTGGAATGCGGAGCCTTGGTCAGGGTATTACTCAAATCAGTCCATAAAGACTGTCTCTGAACTCTGGTGTTAGGAGCATAAATATTGATGAGATACCAGTTGGAAGAGGGTAAGGAGAAATTGGTAACCAGGAAATAATTATCAGAAGCCACAAGGGAACCCTAAAATTTCATACTGTTCCACATAGTAAGAATCCCGCCAGAAGCCCCAATAGCAGGACTAATATAGAACTCGGCCTTAGGCCATATATAATCAGCAATTTTCTTAAAGTTTTCCTCAGTCATCTTGACCTCCTACAGGAGAAAAATGTCTAACATGTTATCCAAAATATAGTTTTTGACCTCAAACTGTTTTGAAGGGCTATTGAAACCCCTCAAATTCCAGGATAAGATCCTCATTTTAAAGGTTTGACGGAGGAGACCTCTAGAGTTTTCTGCTTACCACTAGTAATCTCCTTAGCAATCTATCTTTGCTGAGTTTCCTGAAGGGTTGGTCTCCCTTGTTTTGAGTCAGTGCCAACATCAGCAGACTTCTTTCCTTTACAAGTCTTCCTCTTAGGGGTAATCTAGCCTTCAGGATCATTCCCACTACCACTGGGGCCAATGTCAACTGTCAGGGAAGGATCAGCAATATGATCATCAACTTCCCACACATGGTTCATGGTTGACTCAATGTCATTAGCATCTAAGGGAACAACAGAGCAAGCCTGTAGATCAAGGGCTTTATCATCTTCAACCAACTCATTGATCAAACGATCCTGTATTTCGCCCTCCTCACATCCAGGAGAATTCTGTCAGACCATCTGACTAGCAGTGTCAAAAGCCTCATTCTGACAACCTATTTCTAGAAGCTATTCAACATTCTCCTCCAACAAAGCAGTATTCTTATGAGTCGCAGCCGTCGGGCTTGTCTTGTCCTTAGCTGGTTCAGGATGGTCTTCTGGGAAAGCATTTTCCACATTACCCCTCATTCCCTGATGGTCAGGGGTAACAGCTGTTTGTGAGTGGTCCTCAACCTCATTATGGGATTCAGTCTGCCAACCCGTGGGCTTAGTCTTATATTGAGTCATTATGTGGCCCTTCTTCTTGCATATTTGACAGAAGGTGGTGGCATTTTCATAAAGGATTGGCTGAGTCCATACCCCATATTTGGAGTTTAAGGCAATGGACATAGGAAGGGTTTGGTTTATCTCCACATTGACACAAAAACAAGCAAAAACACAGCGGGATTGAGTACGGGTAGTATGGTCCATAGTAACAAACTGGCCAAAAGAGTTACCAATAGCAGAAAAAATCTTTTCATCCCAGATTTCTAAGGGAAACCCAGGTAAACGAACCCAAACAGGAGCAGATTTATTGAGATCTGAGCTAGGGTCAAACCCAGGTTTCCATTGGCATAAAGCAAGCGAGTGCGACCCATAAAGCTAGGGTCCCCCAGCTAGAGTAGCAATCATATCCTCCCTACTGTTAAATTTAAACAAGAATACTCCTCTTGCCATAGCGATGACCAAAACACTACCCTTAACTCTCTACCAAGAGGAAACCCATTTAGGAACCATCTCAATATTGGGACAAAAGGAAAAGAATTTACCTACCAGAGAAATATCCATGTTTGCCACGATTTCTTCAACCAGACCATCCAAAATAACTAGAGCCATGCCATCTGCAGAAACTTTCTGGACAGGCATACCCACCATGCATTTAGAAGACCCCAACAGTTCCCCTGTTACCGCTTGTTTCCATCTATTAGACGAAGCATCCGCCATCACAGTCCCAGAGGTACTGCCCAAGGTAGCCGCCTCCATTGGCACCGAAAACAGTCAAAGCTAAAAACCCTAGAAAACCTTAAGCAACCATGAAAAGCAGAGCACCGCTAAAGAGGGGATGTTACCTAGTAATAGAATATGTTACTAGCCAGTCTCTAGTAGTTGTTGCATAGAGATCTATAAAAGGATTTTTCTCCTTCTCAAGTTGAAATTCATCTGGGTTGGCGCCTACAAAATATTGTAATTCATAGAATCATTTTGTGAGGTAGATTTGAGTAGTAGACCCAAGTAGCTTTTCTCACCGTGGTTTTTCCCTTCTGGGTTTCCACATAAATCTTGTGTTCTCTTGTGTGGATGTTTGGATATGTTGATGTTTGCATAGTTCTTATATTGATTCTGTTGTTGCAATAGAAATGGAGTAAAAATTGGTATATACTAATTCACCCCCTCTCAATATATCTCTATGTTCTAACAAAAATTTCCTAATGATTGAACCACTTCAATGCCTAAAAAATACTTCATCAATCCTAAATCTATCATCTCAAATTCTTTTTTCATTGCTTATTTAAACATTTCTACTGATAAATTTCTAGTGAAAAGAAAATCATCTAACATACAATGAAAACCTAACCTTCTTTGTTGATCATTGTGTACGATGTTGGTTCATTACTTACTACTTCTGCTAAATCCATTCTTCATCATTGTAGATACCTAAAAATGTCTTAATCCCATTAACCACTTTTCTGCATCAACCACATTACTAAATTCACCTTTCACATCATAATTATCTAATTAATTCACCCTAAATCATAATTATTTAATTAATTCATCACTGGACCTTATGACTTCATTTCTTCATTAATTAAATAATAAAACCCCAATGTGTGTGGCTGGGAAAAGAGGCGGAGTTGAGATGCCTAGCGCAGAAACAATTGTTTCTTCATAACTCAACAGTAAATTAAATAAATAATATAAAATAAATCTACAATAAATTAAAACAACTTATACTATGTTTTTATCTTTTTATTACATATTCACCTTTAGGGTTTCATTTTTCTATTTCATATTTATTTAGTGTTTTATTTACTAATCTTTGGTTAAAGAAATAAAATAAAATAAGTCTATAGTAAATAAAATAACATATTGATTTTGTTTAATATGCTTTTATCCTTTTATTTCATATTCATTCTTAGAGTTTGATTTGTTTTATTTCAGATTTTTCTAGGGTTTTATTAAGTAAACTTTTGATTGTTAATATCGATTAAGAGTTTAATGTTTTCAAAATATATCTGAATAACTAACACAAACTGGCATTAAGGGGATGACTATAACTGTATCTTTTTTCTTTTCTATAGAATGAAATTTAATTTCTAAGTATTTATTAGCTACTAATTTATAAAAATTAATTGTTGTTAAATAATATTTTATTTACTCTAGAATAATTTATTTTATAACAATATTTTATTAGGGTTTTTTCATATAAAATGTAAAAGGAGCAAAGTGTATTGGGCAAATGCATTATATTTTGTTAGGTTACCTTTTATTTTCTTTGTTATTTTATTTATTGTACAATAATTTAATTTATAACTATATTTTTTTTTTATATGTTAATCGCTGGTATGGGCCAACAACCTTTGTATTATATAAGAAGCAATGAAAAATTTACATTTTACCAGTCCAAAGATCCAACAGAAACCAACAGAACCCCACAGACATACAAAATTGTTGATTCCAGCATACCACCCGAAGCCCTAAATCACCAACGGATATACAAAATTGTTTTTTCCGGCAAACCATCTAATCCCCTAAAACACCAACTGATATACAAAATTGTTGTTTCCAGCCAACCAACCGATCCCCTGTAACAATAACACTTAAAACTTTCTACCTACATGACTGATTCACCTATCACCTATCTGATTCTAAAGATGAAAATAGAAAAAACACGGGACTTAGCTTGTCCTTTTCATCTTTAGCTTGACAGGGCCAGGCATTGCAGTGAAGATGTGGCTACCGGGATCCATTCCGGGGCACTTGTCATCCACTTCCTTCCCCATCTCTCTCGCGTGAGCTGCATGAGCTTTCATTGGGCAGTGCAGTTTGCATTTCCTGTGTGCCAGGCCTCCAGCAACCTCTTCGACGTCCTGCCCATCCTCTTTGATCCAATCTTCTCGACAGTCTGACAACCAAGACAACTCTATGTCTTCTACTTCCCCTTCACTATCACTATCATCCACCAGCATGAATCCCTCCCTAGGCATGAAAATCTCCATCCACTCCTTTGACGGGGGTGGAAGAATTAGGGCCATCTGCTGCAGGAATTCCAGATTTCAGTCTATGTCACCCAGCCTCTCCTCTAGCTCCTTTGTCTCAACAGAAATGACAAGCGAGAACCTTTGAATCTCCTTAGCCCCTCGACCCTTCCTCAGATAATACTGATGTGGCAGAGGAATTGTGCCGCCGTCATGCACATTATCTAGCACGACATCAATTTCACTGGGGTAGACATGCTTGACCACTCTCTGGCATAATTTTTTGACCTTCTGCTTCGAGATACCTCTGGACAAAGCAAGTGCCATGAACATCGCTGAGATATCTGTGTTTACCCAGTGCCTATGGTAGGACCACATGAATTCCCGCCATAGGATTTCCTTCAGAGCATGTAGCACCAGCTCATGCTTCACATAAAGGATACCCCGCAACCTCTTGTCTAAAACCATGCTGAAGAGTGAGATCATTATTGCCGTAGTCTCGAAACAAATCGGACTATCCATATCTCCAAGAGTGACTACCTCCAACTCAAAAATTAAAAAAGAAAGAAGTGAGGCCAAACTGGCCTGCATCGGCTACAAATACCCTCTTGCCTGATGTTTCCTTGATTAACCTTGTCTTATCACATGAATTGCCACTGCCGCCACCGAGAGGACAATCGCATGCCTCAATGGATCTAAATTTTCCATCTTAATCACCACTTGTAGAACATTAATTACTGTGCCAGGCTCCGAACAGCTTCAAACTTCAATTTGTTTAAAGATTACGCATGGACGAGAGATATCTCTACACTCCGAGATCCTCCTGCAATTATTAGGCCTGACTACGTACTTCTGACAATGCCCGACTCATTAATCTCGACATCACCCTATTCCACGTCGATCTTTGCTTAGCTGGAGTTACTCGGCTCCCGAGGATCTCTAGCCACCGCCTCTTTTGCCAGTTCATCTGCCACGGTGTTACCTTCTAGGTAAGTGTGACTCATTTGAAATTCTGCAAAGGAATCAATCAATCTCTTAATGGGAGGAATCCACCTTCACAAAAACCAATTAGGTGTGAAGTTAGTTCTGATAGCATTTACTATTAAGAGTGAGTCCCCCTCTAAATGTAGCTTCGACACCCCTAATGCTTTGCCCATCTCCAATCTGCACAGGGCGGCTCTATTATTCCTAGCCTGCCCAATGCAAACCGCTCTCTGATCAATCACTATCCCTTCTGAGTTCCTTGCCACATAGCCAATACCGGCCTGATCCGGATTTCCAACAGAGGCTCCATTGAAATTTATTTTAATCCAGCCTTCCTCCGGCTTCTGCCACACTGTCTTCCTTCAAATATCCGCTTTCTGAGTAGTGCAATCCGGTCTTTTCACTGTGGGGATGCCCAACCCCACAAATCTATTTGTTAGCTCGACATCCCTATTGTTGAAGACATTCTTAGAAATTGATTTTCTTTTGTGTACCAAATTTGCTAACTCAATTGTTGCCTCCTCGATTTTTCTTACTAGTATTTCCTTGCCCATAGCTTGATTATTGAATGTTCTTCTATTTCTCTCTTTCCACAACTCCTAGTAGACCGTGGAGGGCACAATTTACCAAATACTACTAAGATCTCACTTACATTTCTTCCCCGGCCAGGCAATCATCCATTCACACAAGTTTTCGGAGAAGGGTCTCTGGAAATCTAGCTTTTTCAATACATATTTCCAACAAAATTCTGAGTATGGGCAAAACATCATCAGATGATCCATGCTCTCTAATTCTCTTTTGGATAGAACGCATCTATTGGGTCCTCTAAAACCGAGCATCTCCAGTCTGTCTTGTGTAAGGATTTTGTTCTTGGCGGCCAGCTAGAGAAAAACCCCTGCCTTTGGAAGGATGTCCTCATCCCAAAAAAGGTTTTTTAGCCATTGCTACACTGGTTCTACCCTTTCTTTCATCATGTAGCCCATTTTGACCCTGTATTTGCCGTCTGCAGAAGTAGCCCATCTCAGCATATCAACTCCTGTCAAATATGGAATTTTCCTCTCTTAGAGAATAAGGCTAAGAGCAGTTTTCTAGGCCTCAAGGGCATTGAGATCATTTGGATCCTTCCACACCCATTGCTCTATTCCATCCAAACTACTCTTGAATCCGTAATCACACACCCTCAATCCCCACATTCTTATTGCTTCTTCTCGTATTTCTGCCAGCTGAGGGGAGTCGCAGAGTTTAGGGTGTCCATCCCAAGAGTTGTGCCAAAAGGAGGCCTTCTGGCCATTGTACACCTGCCACGTGACATGCCTTGAAATAATATCTCTGCTTTCATAGATGAAATTTCATATAGTAGAGCCCCTGGGAAGATCCAGGGTTTTTACTATGCTAACTAGATCATCCAAGTCTAGATATTTTCTCCTCAATAATCTAACCCATTTTTTATTTCTCAAGCTCAACATCTAGACCAGTTTCACCCCCATTGCCAGGTTCATGATCCTTAGTTACCTGATTCCAGCTCTGCCTGCCTGTTTTGGCTTACATATCTTATCCCAAGCTAGCAAAGGAATCTTGTTTGTGTCATTAGGACCGTTCCAAAAGAACTTGCACATGATTGTATTTAGTTGGTCTTCTATGCTGGCAGTGAATTTCAAGCAAGACATTGAGTAAACTGGAATTGCTGCTAGTACTGCTCTTACCATGAGTAGCCTCCCTACAGAAGTTAGCCATTTGCCTTTCGACAATTCCTTCTTCTTCTTGCAACTATCTACAAGTTTGTCCCAAAATCTCTTCTTATTGGTCCCAACAAACAAAGGCATGCCCAGAAATCTCACTGGGAGATTGGTTGGCCTTACTCCTAGGATTCTAATTAGGTCCCTTTGAGCACTAGGATGTACATTCAGGAAGTAAACTTTTGATTTTCTCCAATTGACTGCTTGTCTTGAGGCTCTGCTGTACCCATCAGACAAGTCTTTGATTTTTTGAGCCTCTGCTCTAGTAGCTTGCCCAAATAAGATAGTATCAATTGCTGGTAAGTCCTTGGCCAAACCCCTGGGGCTACCTTGATTCCCTTCCGTGATCCATCCAACCTAGCCTGGTAGATTCTCCATCCTAGTGCCTTCGCCATAATAATGAAGAGGATGGGGAAAAAGGGGTCCCCCTACCGAATGCCTCACAAAGAGCTAAATAATCCTTGTGCAACTCCATTGACTAGAATTGAAAATCTTGGACACCCTATGCAACTTTTAATCCATTCTATCCATCTTCTATTGAAGCCAAATCTGATCAATACTTCTACCATAACTTGTCTATCCACACAATCAAAGGCCTCTAGGATGTCTAGCTTTAGAACCATACTTGGTAGCCTGGCTTTCTTGGCTGTATGAATGGTCTGATGCGCCACTATTATACCCTCCATTATAGACCTGCCCTGGATGAAACCACTCTGTTCTTCAGAGATGCCCTTGTCAATCACTACCTTGAGTCTATTTGCTATTACTTTTGTTACTATTTTTGTAAAAAGTGTTGCATAATGAAATCAATCTGTAATCCCCCATGCTTTTGGCCTCCTTATTCTTGGGTATGAGCACAATAAAGGTATGGTTAAACACCCCTAGCATAGTTGTTTTCCTTCTTGATTCTTCCACTACCTTTAATAGATCCTCCTTGATTGTCTCCCAGGAACTTTGGTAGAAGAGGGCAGGGAAGCCATCTGGCCCCGGGGCGTTGTCTGATCCCAGTTGGAAAGTCACCTTCTTGATTACCTTATATAGCTTCTTGTTTTTTTCTTCTATTATTATAGCTAGAATACCTTCCAAAAACTCTTCCCTCTTAGGACCCGACATAGGATCAACCCTAGAAAAAAGGGCTTGAAAATACCTAACAGCTTCCTGATTGATCTCTTCCTCTCTTCTAGCAACTATCCCATCCTCCCTTTCCAGTTCACTAATCTTCTTTCTACTTATGTTGGCTATAGCTATATTGTGAAAAAATTTTGAATTCTTATCCCCTTCTTTTAGCCATAATTCCCTCAATTTTTGTCTCCAATGGCATTCTATTTTTGCCAGTATTTCCAACTGCTTGTTTTTTAGTTCCTTCTCCTCCAAAAACTCCTTAGGGCCCATGCCTTTATCTATTATCATTGAGTTCCCTTAGCTCTTTTTCTATTTTTTCACTTTCTTCAAAGATATTTTTAAAGTGTTCCTTGTTCCAAATCTGCAATTTAGACTTGATCTAGGAGAGCTTTTTGTGAAAGGACAATAGTTTTGATTGGTTGCCTACCCACATTTCCCCCCACCATTGTGAAATCAACCCTAGCAAATCAAGGTCCTGCAACCACATTTTCTCAAATCTAAAAGGGGAGCCCCCTTTAAAATCATCCTATTGTATCGTCAGCTAAATCAGGAAATGATCTAATCCACTGAAGGGTAGTATCATGGCTTCCATTATATTGGCTAACTGGGACCAATCCCTAAATATCTAGAATCTATCCAATTTCTCTGAGATTCTGGTGTGGCCCAACCTTCTATTTGTCCATGTGAACATTCCATTTTTGGTTTGAATTTCTCTTAGCTCATTATTGTCCACAAACTCCTAAAAATCCTATTACACCCTAGTGACAGTTCTCATTCCACCCTTCTTTTCTAAATTGTTCAATGTGGCATTAAATTCCCTGCCTAATAGTATGCAGTCCTCCTTATACTAGTTTAAAAAGCCCGATAACATGCCCCAGACATTTCTTTTTGCTACTGTAGCCACTGGTTCATATACATTAATCAACTTAGCCTCCTCATTGCTCTGTATGTGCCTCATCAAAACTGCCAACTAGTTTTGATTTTCCTCCAAAATTGTGCATCTTATTTTACCTAGATTCCAAATTAGACCTAGCCCTCTTGCGGCTCCCTCTAACTCCACAAAAGTTCCTTCCCAGCCCTTCGAAAATCTCATTTTATTACTTTGTTCCTCCTTACTCTATTTAGTCTCCTGTATAAATACTATGTCAGGTCTATTATTGTCTATTTGATGCCTAAATAGGCACCATTTGCTAGGGGTGTTTAAGTCCCTAGTGTTCCAGTTAATTACCCTCATGCCTCCTCAGGAAGGGGCAATTCCTTCCCGTTTCTCAAAATTGTTTGACTTATTTTGGTCTGCCCTTTGGCCAACCCTACCAAAGCTAACCTTTCTTTATTAGTGTTGCGCCCTCTCTAGCTAGCTGACCTGATCCTAGGTGTCTTCCTGCCTAACTAGACTTGTTCAATTCCCCTTTCCTCCAGAATACCAACCTAGCAATCCTCAAATCTTCCCTCCTCTTCTGAATCCATATTTGAACTCCCCTGCACCTGGATTGTCCTATCCTCTAATCCTTCTATTTTTTCAGACTCTTCCTCTCTTGACTCCAGCTGTCGTACTTCTACCCCTTCCTCAGTCACCATTCCACCCTGAGTGTTTGATAAATGTGAAGAGTCTTCCGATGTCTATTCTTCACTGATTGGGATGCTAGCCTTCTGTAATGGGGACCTATGGTCCTGCTGATTATCATCCTTCTCCAATGGATCTGACCTAGAATCAACTCCCCTTCCTCCTTCCTCAACTCCTCTATCCTGAATCCAAATGGATTCAACTAATTCCTTTTCCATAGCCGTGAGCGGTGATCCCTTCATACTTCCCCCTTTGATTTCTGTCATGATTTCCTTCTCCTCCTCATACATATTTAGACCATTGAATATGATGTGGGCTAGGCATCTTTCCCTTCCATGATCCACCAATTTGCCAATAGGGCATAATATCAAGCTATCTTTCCTAACCACTTTTTGCCTCCACACCGCGTCTTCCAAATTTAGCTCTACTTCTATTGGTAGTCCCATCCCTTGCCTGACCGCAACACAGATTCTGAAATATGCACCCCTCAGTCTATCTTCTTGAATTTTGTCTAGGAATTTAAAATTCCCTAATTGCCTTCCAATTGTCTTGAGAACATCTTCATCCTAGTATTCTAAAGGAAGGTTGTATAACCACACCCAAATAGATCTTTCTTCAATTTCCTATTCCCTGGGGTCAAAGTTGGGTCTCCAACCCAGAAGGTGCATTTGTGATCTCCCCATAAAGTATGGGCCTAACCTTGTTGTCGCATTCCTCTCCTCTTTCGATATGAAGGTAACCAAATGAAAATTATTCCTCAAAGCCCTAACTACATTTTTATTCCCCCAAGTTTCTTTGCACCAGTTTTGAATCTCCACTCAGTTCTTAGGTTGTCCCCCGCCCCATTTGATAAACAAACCCCTATCTTGAAGAGGGCCCTAGTTTAATTAATTGGGTCTACCCTAATAGAGATTACATTTTTGTTTTTAGGTTACATACCATTTTTCATAGATCCTTGGCCTGAGGAATTAGCTTCCCTTGCCATTACTCCTTTGCTTTTGTCTGCTTTTGCTACCTTTTGGTATTATTCCTCATGCAAATCCACTAGGTGCTGAAAGTCCTATCTTTGCCTAAACCACCCATTCGACCTTTTGCGTTGAAAATTTCTCATTCCTGGACTTTCTTCCCTTCCCCTTCTACCCGAATTTTCTAGGGCAAGATGTGAGTGGTATGCCCTGATCCATGGGGGTTCCCACCTTCTGAATCTTCTTTCTTGAATTGTCCTCTAATCTACTCCATTTCTTCTCCTATCCCCGAGGTTTTGTCTATGGCTGATATTAATCTGGCTTCCAGAAAAGTAAGGGTGGCATTTATCAATCCATCTTCCATTCTCCATCACCCACTGTGGTCTATGTGGATTATTTTGGGCACTGGTGTTACTATATGCGCTCCAGCTGTTGTTGATTTTAACCCTGAAGGCCCCCATTGGTTCTGCTCGATCCAATTCCTCACCCCAATTTTGGCTTCTAAATCTTCTCTCATTTTGTCCCTCCACCCTAATGTCGCCCCTTTCCTTCTACGCTTTGCTCCTCTACTCATTGCCATTTTGCACTTCACTCCTCTGCTTTTGACGCTCCATTTTTAATACTATCATTTTGTTGTACTCAATTGATATTTATAACTATATTTTACTTGGGTTTATCATATCAAATAAAAAAGATCAAAGTATATTTGTCAATATACTTTGATCCTTTTTTATTTTATATGATAAAACCCTAATAAAATATACTTATAAATTAATTTATTGTATAATAAATAAAATAACCCAAAAATAAAATGGTAACCCTAATAAAATATAATACACTTGCCCAATACACTTTTCTCCTTTTATATTTCATATGATAAAACCCTAATAAATATAGTTATAAAATAAATTATTCTAGAATAAATTAAATATTATTTAACCACAATTAATTTTTATAAATTAGCAGAAATTAAATTTCATTGTGTAGAAAAGAAAAAAGTACACAGTTATAGTCATCCTCTTAATGCTACTATATAATTCCTCTTGACCTAAAGAACAAAAGAATAGTGGATAAATACATTATTTTAGTGAAAATACTGTGTTAGTTGTTCAGATATATTTATAAAACATTAAACTCTTAATCTATGTTAACAATGAAAAGTTTAATCAATAAAACCCTAGGTAAATCTAAAATAAAAAAATCAAACTCTAGGGATGAATATGAAATAAAAAGATAAAAATATATTAAACAAAATTAAGATGTTATTTTATTTATTTAGCAAAAGATTAGTAAATGAAACCCTAGGTAAATATGAAATAGAAAAATGAAACCATAGGGGTCAATATGAAATAAAAGATATAAACTTGTAGAGTTATTTTATATTATTTATCAGCTTGCAATTAGTTCGCACTTATCTAGTGATTGTAAAACAATCAAAACATAGGATTATTTTTCTTGTTGGGCAAATTTTATTTCAATTTGCACTTTTCCTATGTCAACATGATACATTTTTTAAAAAAAATTATTGAATTCCTATGTCAACATGATACATTTTTAACAAAAAAAATTATTAAAAAATAATTTATCTATATTGTCATTGGTTGAAAAAAAAAAAACCTATTTTGTCATTGCCTGAGAGTGCAACAAAAGCAATAAATGTAGAGAGAATTTTCGTTTGAGGGGAGGATGTGGCAAGTAAACAAATTATGCAAACAAATGTTGTCTCCCACTAGTTAAGTCACGCCTAAGTGGATGGGGATAATTATGAGAGGGAAGAATCATCAGTTTTTATGAATTATAATATTAATAATACTATTAAAAATATAAGGTTCTACACATTTTAATTTATGAAATTAGATTATTTTGAGATTTTAATTTTATTTACTCAAGAGTTAAAAATCTAGTATTTCAATTTTATTTATAAAAAGTTAAAAATCTATAGTATCATGAAAAATATTTTGCCATGTTATTACACTTTTTATTAGTACCTCGCAATGAATTCACACTTATCTAGTTATTAATCTATTGATTGTAAACCAATAAAAAAAGGATTATTTTTCTTGTGGGGCAAATTTGATTTAAATTTGTACTTTTCCTATGTCAACATGATAAATTTTTAACAAAAAAATTATTGAAAAATAATTTATCTGTATTGTCATTGGTTAAAAAAAATGACCTCTTCTCTACTCAGAGAGTGCAACAAAAAACTATAAATGTGGAGAGAATTTTGGTTTGAAGGGAGCATGTGGCAAGTAAACAAATTATGAACACAAATTTTGTCTCCCACTAGTTGAGTCATGCCTAAATGGATGGCTATTAATTTTTATCTTCATTAGCTAAATGTAATTTAATTTTAATTTAGTTTTTAGGGTTCTACATATTTTATTTTATGCACTTAGATTATTTTAGGGATTTCAATTTTATTTAGTCAAAAATATACAGTAATTAGATTTTTTATTTTATTCTTCAAACTTACAATATTTTAATGCATTTTAAATTATAAAATTACACTAATTAATTCTTTAATCATTATAATCATTATTATTATATTATTATATTATTTAAATATTTAATATTTAATTTTGTTTTAAGTGAAAATATGAACATTGAATATTCAATACATAGGAAACAACTTCCTATTATATTAAATATACACCCTAATAATTTTTTTATAAAACAATAGTGACACTGTTTTGTTACTTTGCTTGTATTTAATTGTTTTCTTGTTGTGTAGAGAATTTTAATTTACCTCTTAATATGGTCAACCATGTTAAGTTTGAAGACCATTTGACCTCACATTATATGAATTTTTAAGTAAAATATATATTTATATTAAAACCTTAATCCCCATCTAATGCCTACCTACAATGACATGCATTAGTTGAGTAGGTAAATAAAATAAATGAAAGTAGTACTCAAAAAATAAAGATTAAGAATTCAACTATAATATTCCTCTTTGTTTCATAATATTCAGTTGAGTCAAAATAATATTTTCATAGTTACATAATGATTTATCAAGATTTAACTATGTAATATCCATGCAATGACAACACTATATCGGAAATCTCATAGCATGTTAGTCCATAATGGGGTAATTGTTATAGAAAAATAAATAAATATATTGTTGGGTATTAGGTGTAGAGAGGGTCTTTATATTAGTGTCAAATTTAAACTGTAATAATAAATATATATTTATATTCATACCTTAAACCCCATCTAATGCCTGCCTACAATGACATGCATTAGTTGAGTAGGTAAATAAAATAAATGAAAGTAGTACTCAAAAAATAAAGATTAAGAATTCAACTATAATCTTCCTCTTCATTTCATAATATATCTATAATTGATTTGTACTCATCTATAGAAAATGTCCAAAACTTTTTCAACAAAAGCTTCCCTTGGTATGTAATGCCCCGCCATGCAACCCTAGAGATAAGTTCAACTAAAGCAATAAAAGGGCAGATTTTTTTTTATAATTAAAATAGAAGTAACTAAAACATAACATAATCTATCAACAACTAGTTAAACTAACATCTCTAGGGATTACATAGCTGCATTATTGAAATTAAACAATAATCAACAACATACATAGTTTATTCAAAAAACTCAAACTAACAACTTGATTACCTCATTAGATACATACATCAACATCTTTGCAATAATGTTTACAAATGCAGAATAGTTTATCTTACAAGAGGAATTACATAATTTCTATGATACAAAAGCACTTTCTTTCTGATTACATCAAATTACATAATGAGTTCCACTGATACATAGATCTAGGTGTGAATCGTATAAATATCTATCTTCAAATACAGGTACAAAACTTGAAACATGAGATACAACTTCTTTACGCATGAGCCATGGTGCCAGAAAACTAATAGAAGAATGCACAAGCACCCGACCATGTGAAACCATGAGGTCCACCCCCCATGCTAGGAGATAACAATGAGGTCCCACTAAGCAAAAACACAAGAAGTCAATAGGCTAATACGTGCAAGGACTACACATGACTCCAATACAACACTGGTTGAAATGAACACCACAAGCAACTCAAACAACACTTCTAGAGGCAAATACGCAATGAAAGAGGAAACTACAATTAGGGAATGCTAGGCTGCAGTAGGGAGAGTGTCATGGCATGGTCCTAGCATGGGTTGTCCATGCTATCTCTCTCTAGAAACCGGCCCCCATCTATGGTTATCCTGGCAACCTCTCTCTAGGCACCAGTCCCATAGGGTGACACATGCAGAACTGACACATCCTCTCATGGAGACAAGGAGGTTGATCATGCCAACCACGGCCTTCTCATCCCATCCTTAGCCTAAACGAGCACTACAAGCATGGGTGAGGAATCCAATTATCTTATTTAGTGTGAAAACTACCCAACCATCTAAATTTATTATAAAGTTATCACTGGATTAAAAACTTCCAATGGGTTATCCTAGTAGCCACTTTGGGCACCAGCCCCACATTAAAAGCCACTCCCCTCCATGCATCTAGTAAACCCTATCCATCAAGAAAACTGTTACTATCCTAAAAACAAGTGCTCAAAAACAATACAAGGCATTTACCTTCTTGCATATCAATATAATCAGATGTATAGGTAGACTGAGCAAGGCATAACCATCTTGCACATGTAACATTCCAACATGAATAAGAAACCATATTTCAAGAATACATTTCATTCAACTCACACGATGCACACATAGCCAACCCCCACACAATCACACCCTCCTAGGCCTCTGGAAACCACTTTCCCCAAATAACACAATGCATGACACCATTAAAACGCAATGGTCACACATCACAATCACTTCCAGAACACATCAGAAATTAAAATTCCTCATCAATACTTCAAAAACAAAAGCACAGATGCAACACATGATCTAATGCACTAATAATGGGTCTTGAAGAATGCAACATTAATTCCAATCATGGTCAATCATCCAACAAACATAAAGTGAATCTATCTCAACAATGCAGAAGAATATTATTCTAACTATTAGTAACAGTTACTAATATGATCAAATGATATAAGTTCCATAAGTAACAATATTTAATCCATTCCTATACTATTGGAAATAGATAATATTAAGAGTCTTACTTACACTAATTTCAAGGTTAACATTTAGTAGTTGAAAGTCATGGACTATTATCAATGACTCATCATTAAATGATTTCTAATTAAAACCCAAAATTGATACTTCTACCTTAAATTAGAACTAGGTTGATTCTATTCCCTTCAAACACAATAAGTCTCAAAATTATCATTCAATTTAATTCATTTTCCTTCTACCATTATCTAATTTTCAGATAAAAGATATAACTTGATAAACGTTATGTTATTTCTAATGCATTTAAGAGAATATAATTCAATTCCAACATAAATATTTTTATAATCACTACCCCATGTATGATTTCCAAAATCTTTTAAGTTATGTTTCTATTATTAAATCTAGATTAGAATATATTGCTAATTTCAAATCCTAAGAAAAGAATCTTAAAAACAAGAATCAATCCTTAGATAACCAAATATTATGTTCCAAAGCACTAAAATAAGCCACTAAGAAAGAAACATACTAATATGATTGATTAAGATATGCAAGAATAGATACTATATATGAAAGAATATAGATATAGAATGTTTTGATAATGATAAGAGACGTCAAAAAGGAAATGCTATAGTAGACATGTATGCAAAAGTGAGAGCACAGATAAAGTGCATTAACTGTTCACCAAATTGCCTCAAAGAGATGTCAAATTATGGAATGCAATGATTAAAGGATATGCATAGAATGGATTTGTAGATTTAGTAACAACAATCAAGATGGCATACGAATGTCTGTAACTAATTGATACATATCTCTCAATTGACAAATTGGGTAATGCTAACTCTTTTGGATATAGTTTTCATATGTAAGAGTTGAATCTTATATAAAAATTTTAGAGAAACCCAATTTCAAAATATAGAGTTATTGGTGACGTAACTAACTTAATACTAATGTTAACCGTAATTGTAACTTTTACCCAAGCTCTAATTTGAACCCTAACCCTAATTGCAACTCTAATTCTTACCCTGATTCTAATAGTAATCCACCTTAATTCTAACTCTAATTCTAATAGGAACAATAATCCTAACTCTAACCCTAACCCTAACCCTAATTCTAATCATAATCTTAATTGTACCCTACATATAACCCTAGTTTTAAGTCTAACAATAACCCTAGTTCTAACCCTTACCTTAATCCTAATTCTAAATATGATTTTAACACTAACCCTAACCTAAATTTTAACCCTAACCCTAACTCCAACCCTAATTATAAATCTAAAAAAACCTAACCCTAACCCTAACCTTAATTCTAATTGTAACCCTAAATCTCACCCTAACACTAACCCTTATTATAACCCTAAATATAGTTTTGACCATAATTGTAATTTTTATTGTCACCCTTGTTTAAACTATAATTTGAATTGTAATTATAATTATAACCCTAATCCTAACCCTAATTCTATCTACAATTCCATCCCTAACCCTAATTATAAACATAATCATAACCCTAACCTTAACCCTAACCCTAACTCTAATTGTAACCCTAATTCTAGCCCTAACCCTAACTATAACTCTAATTGTAACTCAAATGCTTACCCTAACTCTAATTCTTACCCTAATTCTAATAGTAACTCACCTTAATTTTAACCCTAATTTTAACCCTAACCATAACCCTAATTCTAATCATAGTTCTAACCCTACTCCTAACATAAACCCTATTCTAGACCCTAATTATAATAATTTGTAACCCTAATTCTAACCTGAACTTTAATTGTAACTCAAAATATATCACTATCCATAATTCTAGTTCCCTATCCCTAAATGTAACTTTAACCCTAACCGTAATTGTGTCCCTAATACTAACCATGATTCTAATTCTAACTATAACTTTAATTCTAACCCTAAAGTGTAAAATAATTGAATTGCATAGTTAAACAAAAAATAAGGATGACCTCTTTACTTAAAGGTTGTTTTTGTTCACTATCTTTAGTATAGACCTCTCCACCAAATTGGCCTAATTCTAATATTTTGAATGGAGAGGATTCAACTATTGCTAGCATGAATGTTTTGGTCATAGGGCCTTTGAGTAACCTCTTTGAAAATAGTATGAAGTATGCAGCTAGAAGCCTTTATGAAACTTGTAATCATTTAATAAAACACTATTCACTTTAATTCCAAAACTTAGCTATGTTTTTATAAAGATATTATTTTTAAATTTGAACATCAAACTAATTCATATGATCTATTTGTAATGGTGAAGTTTGTCTCAGAAAATTAGTATAACATTGTCTCAGCAAACTGATTAGAGACGTTAGAATACCTCATTTTGTATTTTCAAAAGAATGCTACTTTATTAATCATAGCATATGAAATTCTTTCAATGAAGGAAGAAGCACATTAACAAGAGTGAAAATGTAACAGTATTAATCTAGCAAGGTAATGACTAGCAACCACATAAATACACACCATCTAAATATGATGTGATTGGAAACTATTACAAAACATAAATACACAGCATCTCAAACATTATTAAGAAATGAAGGACAAAAGCTTGTCTTTTGGATCTAGAAGTATTACTGACAAAACTGCAACAAACTTAAGCATATTCAATCGATGTTTACTAGATATGTGAAGCTAAAGACAAAAAATTAATAAAATTCAAAATTATAATAGGCTAACCTTTGATTCTAGGAAAGTGATTCTGCACTCCCCTTCTACAATCCCTTTTAGCTCTTGTAATTTGGTATGCTTGCCTTAGTTCTACATGTGAAAAAAAAATTAAGGAAGGAGGCAATATAAATAGAGATGAATGTGTGGATATGCCATTTCATAACATTTCTTTCTTTGATCTTGATGCATAGTGATGGCTTCTTTGAAACTGCCATCAACCTTCCTTTCAATCCTGCTTGCGTTTTCTTTTTTTCTTTTTTTATTCCTTTTACCTTCTCTTTTTTTTTTTGGTTTTGTTTTTTAATTTGTGGAGTGACTATTTGGTTTTTTCAATAAAGATTCTACATTGGAATCTTATAAGTTTATGGATAAATTTTGTAATTTTTGAGCTCTTGTTCTCCATCCATGTGGTGAATGTAGGAATGCCTCTTGCCATAATTATAAGAATTATTATAATTAATTATAATATAGATTAGATATATTAAATTAGAATATATTATATATATTTTTTATTGATAAGTGCCACCAAAGGGGGTGGCTCCCAGCAATACATCATCAAGAAGAATTACAGACACAAATATGAACAAGTAGATTGAGTATTTATAGAAGAAACCCAACCATCCACGGTGCCTATAAATGGAACCTGACCCATAGAGAGAGATGACAGCCAAGAGAGAGAAAAAATGAATGGTGGAGGCCCTAAATCGGTTCATCTCAACATGAATGCCTACATGATAGTAGCCAGAGGAACAAAGAGAAAAAAGTACATGGACCGCCAATTAGCCTGCGAACACTGGACATCCATCATGGGGGGGAAATCATTTTCTAATATGGCCAAAACATCTGCATGCTCTGAGTGATCAAGATCAGTGATCCATTCAAGTCTTCTCCTATAGCCCCTAAGTTTGCTAGCTAGTTAGCTACCTGCTTAGCCTCTTGATATACATGGGAAATGGAGAAGTCCATCTTATCCAAGAACACCCAGGCCGATTTCACCAGTTTTTTGAGCTTCTAATTTAGACAGTGCCTTTTCCTAATGTTTCTTATACAAATTAGAGAGTCCCCCTCAATGTTGATCGATAAATGGTTTCTTTTAATACATTTCTCCAAACCTTTGACTAATTCTCTGAATTTAGGTTCATTGTTTATGGAGATGCCGTTCCTCCTAGCCATCACCCAGATTACTCTACCTTGATCATCCCTAATAATGTAACTGAAACCTGATCTACTTGGGTTGCCTTTAGCAGCCCCATCAAAATTTATTTTGAGTCTGCCACTCAGAGGAGCCAACCACGTGGCTAGCCTTCTATTTTCTAGTATCACCTTGTGACCAACCAAAGATCCAACCACAGTGGACACCTTCAAACCTACCCAACATATCCCCATTAGCTTGTCCTAGAAGGAGAATTTAACAACCCTTGTTTTGGGTGCTTTACAATTGATAAATTTGAGCACAGAATGTTCAATCCTAACCTTTAGTTCCTCAGCAGATAGTTCATTTCCTTTGAATACCCTCCTATTGTGCTCCTTCCATAGGTGGCACACTAACATGGAAGGAGTAGCACCTATGGAAGGAGCACAGACCAACAAGCCTCCCCATAGGTGATAAAAAAAAACATTTGGCCAACCGTGAAGAAATTCCTTCAATTTAGCATTCTTTGGCCCATTCCCATTTAGCTTACCTTGCAGCCAATCCCAACACAAGACTACCACTAAGCACTAGAAGAGCATATGCTGGCATGATTCCTCCACTTGCTTGCACATAAAACACCTTAAAGTCCTGTTAAAACCAATCTTTTATAGTCTTTCACCAATCAATATCTTCCCATGCATAGCCAACCATAAGAAGGCACCCACTTTAGGAAGTACAAGGCTCTCCCAGCATAGATCCTTATGCCATTCAATAGACAACTATTCTTTATTCAATATCTAGAACCCCAATTTTGTGGAGTAATTACTTGAATTTGCCCCGCACCAGACTAGTTCATCCTCGTGATTATTAAGCTCGACTTTCCTCTCCACCAAGCAATCGGTGAGATGAAACTTTACCTCAACTTCCAACTACAGACCATAAAAAATTTTCCACTTCCATTCACCATCCTTGTTGCTGCAATCTTCTTCAATGTAGTACGCCACCTTATCACTGATTCCAGCCTACAGATGAGGGCATATACCGGCTAGAACAACATCCTCTACCAAAGGGGGGTGGCCCTCCCATTAATTAGCTCAAAAATCCACAATGGCCCCATTCTAGATACTCCACGTCATATGGTTAGTAACAACATGCTAACACCCAAACATGAAGTTCCAAACCACCGACCCATGAGGTGGGTTGGCAATTGTGACTATCCTCTTAGGATCAACCAAATCCAAGTATTTGTTGTGCATCACTATGCACTAGATCTTATTAGGTGTCCTGACCATTTTCCAAACTAATTTGGTACCTAATGCTTGGTTGAAAAAATGAAGATTTCTCACACCGACCCCACCATCCTTCATGTCTCGACACACCGCATCCCACTTGAGAAGAGGAATCCTATGAGCATCACGAGAGCCTTCCCATTTTTTTTTTTTTCTGAAAATACTTTCAAGAATGCTAGTAGCACACTTGGTTAGCTTCAAACAAGACATCATGCAGACAGGCAATGCACTGAGGACTGCTTTCACCATTATTATTCTCCCTTCCTGCAAGAGCCAACACCCCTTCCATGATGGAGCCCTGCACCTACACTTTTCAATACACTTGATCCATAGTGATGTTTGGGAAGCCCCAGGATGAAGAGGGGCCCCCAGATATTTGGACAGGAGCGTGTCAATGGAGAAGCCCATAAGTCTAGAAATTATTTCCTGGCTCTCTTTTTTATTTTTGAAAAAGTATATCTTCATTTTGTTCTTGTTGATACATTGCCCCAAGAAGTGATTGTAAAGGTCTAGAGTTTCTTTCATAATTTGTCCCTCTTATCGATGCCTCCCCCAATAGAGCAGTGTCATCAGCGAACTAAATGCCTAATATTGGGAGCATGTTCTCAACCACCATTACACCCTTCCACGCACCCTCCACCACTAGCCTTTTAATGAGGCAACCAAGGGCCTCAGCCATTAGCATTAATAAGAAAAGTGAGAGGAGATCACCCTATATCAGACCTCTCTACATTTGAAAAAATTTGTACAAAGACCCATTGACTGTAATTGAACATCTCACCAAGGATATATAGTAGAAGATCCTCACCACCCACTCTTCACTAAAACCAAACTTTCTCAAAACCAAAATCATAAAATGCCAATTGACCATGTCGTATGCTTTTTTGATGTCTAATTTTACAATCATGCTCTTCATTTTTCCCATACTTATTGAATGAATAATCCATTTTGTTGTTCTGAAATAATTTTTTTCTAAAACAACCTTCAATTTATTAGCCATAGCTTTAGCGATAATTTTGGACATTGTATTGCAGAGTGGGATGGTACAGAAATCAGCAAAAGAAGAACAATCCAACCTCTTGGAAATCAAGGTGATAACAATGTTATTTAGATCTTTAACAAACTTGCCCCTACACCTAAAATCCTTATTATATAATTATATATTATATTTGGGATTAGAGTTAGGGGTTACAATTAGGGTCAGGGTTTGTGTTTATGTTATACTAAGGGTTACACTTAGTATTAGAATTAGGGTCACAATTAGGATTAGAATTATGATTAGAAATAGGGTTAGGGTTAGAATTATTGTTAGAATTGGAGTTAGGATTAGCATTAGTGTTAGGACTTAGGATAGGGTTAGGGTTAGAAATATAATTAGGGTTCAAATTAGGGTTGGGATTATGGTTAACATTAGGTTTAGTTTTAGTATTAGAGTTACGACCATAATCATGGTTAGAATCATGTTAAATAGGGGTAGATTTAGAAATATAGTTAGATTGAGGGTTTTGACGCTTATAAAATAATGCTAAGCCTAATTTTATGATTATGGTAAGAATTAGGGTTAGATTTAGAATTAGGGTACGTATTTTTTAAGGAATATTTTAATCTCAATTTTGATCCCTAACGTTAATTCTAACAATAACCCTAACCCTAATACTAACCCTATTTCTAGCTATAACAATAACCCTAACACTAATCCTATTTCTAATCCTAACCACAAAATTGATTCTAATCATAATTTTAATTCAAACACTAATTCAAACCCTAAGGCTAGCCATAAATATTACCCTAACCCTAACCCTTATTCTAACCCTAATCCTAGTTTTGAGTATGATTATCATTCTAATTGTCACCCTTTTTTCAAACTATAACCCTAATTCCAATTATAATTCTAACCCTAATCCTAAATCTGAATCTAACTGCAATTTCAACCCTAACCCTAATTATAAACCTAATCATAATCATAAACATAACTCTAACCGTAACCTTAATTCTAATTATAACCCTAATTCTCACCCTAACCCTTATTATGACCCAAGATCTAGTTTTGACCCTAATTTTCATTCTAATTGTCACCCCTTTTTTAAATTGTAACCCTAATTCTAACTATAATTCTAAATACAATTTCAACCCTAACCCTAATTATAACTCTAATCATAACCCTAACCTTAATCCTAATCATAACCTTAATTCTAATTATAACCCTAAATCTCACACTAACCCTAACCCTTATTATAACCCTAACCCTAGTTTTGACCCTAATTCTCGTTCTAGTTGTCATCCATTTCCAAACTGTACCCCTAATTTTAATTGTAATTCTAACCCTAATTCTAACTACAATTCCAATAGTTGTTAAGGGCATGGTTTGATGGTTAAGTCACTCAATTGTAGTGGCGACCACCAGAGTTTAAACCCCCACTGGGCCAACGTGCTCGCAGGCTTTACACCATCACTAGGCCAACAAGCTCGCAGGTTTGAAGTGTTCCTTCTTGGGGTTGAGGTCCCTCGTGTTGTGGCCTCATTGGTTCATCGCTCCAAGAAAAAGCATTAGTGTGGAGCCAAAGGGCGTGTCGCGTTAAAAAGTTTAGCAAGCGCATTTAAAAAAAAAACTACAATTCCAACCCTAACCCTAATTATAACCCTAACCTAATTCTAACACTAACCCTAATAATAACCCTAACCATAATTATAACCCTAACCCTAACAATAATGCTAATTGTAATCCTAATTCTGATTCTAAATCTAACCCTAATTCTCACCCTATTTTTTATTGTAACCCAAATTCTAATTGTAATGAAAATCTTAATCCTAACTCTAATTCTAACTGCAATTCCAACCCCAAATCTAATTATAACACTAACCATAATTCTAGCATTAACCCTAATTATAGTCATAACACTAGTTCTAACTCTAACTCCAACCCTAATTGTAATCCTAACCATAAGTCCAATTCTAACCCTAACCCTAACCCAAAACATAGCTCTAATTTTAACCCTAACCTTGATCCTAATAAAAACCTTAATCGTAACCTCAATACTAAACCTAGCCCTAATTGTAACCCTAACCCTAACTCTAATTAAAACATTAACCCTAATTATAGTCATAACCCTAATTCTAATCCTAACCCTAACCGTAACTCTAATTATAATCCTAATCATAACCCTAATCCTAATTTTAACCCTAACCCTAACCCTAACCCCAACCATTATTCTAGCCCTAAAAACAACTCTAATTTTAACCCTAACCCTAATGCCAAATCTAACCCTAATCCTAACTATAATTCAAACCCTAACCTTAAACTTAATACTAACCTTAACCCTAATTGTAACTTTAACCCTAACTCTAATTTGAACCCCAACGCAAACTGTAACTCTAATTCTTATCCCAATTCTAGTAGTAACACAATGTAATTCTAACCTTAATTCTAATAGTAACCCTAATCTTAACTCTACCCTAACCCTATCCCTTATTCTAACCATAACTATAATCATAATTCTTACCCCAATTCTAATAGTAACCCACCTTAATTCTAACCCTAATTTTAACCATAATTCAAACCCTAATTCTATACCTAATTAAATCCTTAATCCAAAACCTTATTATAAATATAATTCCAATAATAACACTAAACATAACCCTAATGAAACCCTAACTCTAATTCTAACCTTAACTGTAAACCTATTTCCAACCCTAACCGTGCTTTTTACTCTAACACTAATTTTAATATTAATCATAATCCTAACACTAATGATAACCCTAAATCTATACCTAACCATAATTCTACCCCTAATCCTAATTATAACCATAACCCTACCCTAATTCTAAACATAATTCTAACCATAATACTAGCCTTAACTCTATTACTAATTGTAATTCTAACCTTGATTCTAATGAAAACATAATTATATCGCACCATAAACCTAACCAAAACATAATTCTAACCTTAATCCTAACGAAAACGTAATTCTAACCTAACCCTTAACCTAATTCTAATCCTAACCCTAATTCTAACACTGGAGTTAGTGTTAGGGTTAGGGTTAGGGTTGGGTCATTTCAAATGCTTTCATTGATGCAATATTAATTCCCAAATTTATATTAATAGATAAGACCATTTTGTATGGAGTGATTGTTTACAGATATCATTTGATATCATAAGACAAACATATAATATGAAGTACTCCAACACATGTACATTGCCACCCTAGTTGTACACATAAGAATAGTATTTGTCCACATAATTTTCATATCTATTTCTTTGCAAATACTCTTACCCTTAAAAACTACACAAATCATTCATATCATGGTTGTTTGATTTGAATTCCAAAATCACTCATGTTTTGTTTGGATCTCTTAGCCTTGTTTTAGTATCTTACTTTTGTAACCCTAAAATTAGACTCCATTGGTTCTAACTTTACTTATTTAAAAGCCAAAATAATTCATATATTAAAATTTTTAGTAACTATCATAATAAGCTTGTAGTCTAAATATTTCCATAATTTGGGTGCATTTATTTCCAAATAGTAATGTATTTTTTATTGTGTTGTGTGAATTTTTCACAGTACAATTGAATTGCAAATCAAAACCTATTTTCTTGACACTTATATTTTCATTTAAACCTTGGAAATCTTATTTCTTGTTGAAACAATTTGGTATGTAGCTTGTTAAATACTTTTTATTGGTGTTTATTCTTCATATTTGTTCACTTTGATAATCTTGCATGCATCTATGGGACATAGAATACACATAATTGACATAATTATAATATTGGACAATTGTATGATTCTAAGCTCTTTTTAGGTACTATGATGTTTGATAAAATAATTCAAATGAATGTTTTATATGTATAAAGAGTTGATAGAGATAGAACAATTAATATAGTAGTTTAAAAAAATTACGTTTTTGGAGGATCATCCATTTAATATCTTCCAAAGATGGAATTTCCAATGTAAAATTTTAATATCAACATTCAAATCTAAAACCAACAATATTATGGTTTTATAATTTCAATGTTTTCAACTCAACTTTATTTTTTTGGATGTATTGCCAAACACGTACAAGGCTTCTTAGAAGGAGGAAATACAAAAGTATAGTGCTCTAGATCTAGCCATTTATCAACATAACGATCTTTGTGCTTGTGTTTTAATGAAATCCTTGATTTTAGTAGTTTGGAAACGATGTTGGTTTTTTTTCTCTTTTGTGAGCTTCAACATCCTCTATAGGCCTTTTACACAAGTTTGTGTAAGGCCTTTGTTGACAGGTATAATCATATTAGTAAGGAAATTTTTACAATCAAGATCGACAAAGTATTCCACTTGCTCATCACTGCCACTTATAATACCACTAACAATAGCATAAGTTGCTTCTTCCTTTATACAATTTATGCCCTTCGCAAGGAGCCCCACAAGTGGCAAAATTGCCCATGTCTTTATTGTAAGCTCAATGTCATCTTGGGTGAGTGTTGTGATATTGGAAATGAACCTACAAATCTCCATATGAAGTTGCCTCATTATGTTCAAATCTCTCTTGTCACCACTTCAAATGATTGCAACAATACGTAAGAGTAATTTATCATTCATAATATCTTTATAATTCCCATACTCTACAATGTTGGCCATAGTTTCCATGAAAAAAAGTAGTATATGACGAGATCCATGGAAGAGAAGCTAAACAAGGCATGGACAAATATTATTTCTAATGATAAATTCAAGATTGTCACCTTCTTCAGAAAAATATAAAATTATCTTCAGAAATAGGGTTAGGGTTAGGGTTAGTGTTAGTATTGTGGTAAGGGTTAAGGTTAGGGTTAGGAATAGAATTAGCATTAGGAACCTAGAATTATGGTTAGAATTGGAGTTAGGGTTATCATTAGTACGTTAGCACTTAGGTTAGGCTTAGGGTTAGTGATGTAGCCAACAACATACACTCAATAGAATTGTGCCATTAATCTTTTGTGAGAGCCAAAGATTTGAAAAACTAGAAAGAAAAACTTCTATTCACAAACTCTACTGGTACAATGAGAGAAAACTTTCTTATATCCAAGAAAACAAAAAAAAAAATTACCTTTTTAGGAGATTTTACCATTTTAGGTAATTTTACATGCATATCTTGAGAATCCAATCATTTCCCAAAAACTTCTTAAAACTAGGGTAGGATGAAAAACCACCTAACATCCTAAATTTGAAACATGAGTTTCGAGTTATTAATAAAAGCAACTTTTAAAAACTAAGAAAAAACACTAAATTGTCATTTTGAGGGGCAAGATGAAAGTTTCAAGCCCCAAAAAGTGCCAAGATGGGGTCCAACTGACTAGGGTTAGTTGGGAAATTACATGCCACCTCATAACTCATCCACCTGTAAAATTTCATAGAAAACCCACATCCGAGTCAAAAGTTATGACCTCTGGAAGTTCTTGCATCAGTTAGACATATAATTAGGGTTCAGATTAGGGTTGGCATTATGCTTAGCATTAGGGTTAGTGTTAGTATTAGAGTTATGACCAAAATTATGGTTAGAATTATGTTAAATAGGGATAGATTTAGAAATATACTAAGATTGAGGGTTTAGAGCCTTATAAAACAATGTTAAGTGTAATCTTATGGTTATGGTAAGAATTAAGGTTGGGTTAGGGTCACAAACAAGGTTAGATTAGAATTAGTGTTAGATTTAGAATTAGGGTACCTATTTTTTAAAGAGTATTTTAATCTCAATGTTGAACCCTAACCATAATTCTAATAATAACCCTAACCCTGATACTAATCCTATTTCTAGTTATAATAATAACCCTAACGCTAATCCCAATTCTAACCCTAACCATAAAATTGATTCTAATAGTGATTCAAACCCTAAGGCTAACCCTAAATCTTACCCTAACCCTAACCCTTATTATATCCCTAACCCAAGTTTTGACAATAGTTCTCATTCTAATTGTCACCCTTTTTCAAATGGTAACCCTAATTCTAATTTTAATTCTAACCCTAATCCTAACCCTAAATCTAATTGCAATTCCAACCCTAACTCTAATTATACCCCTAATCATAATCGTAACCATAATCTTAATTATAATTGTAACCCTAAATCTCACCCTAACCTTTTATTTCATATTCATCCCTAATCTTACTAATCTTTTGTTAAATAAAGAAAATAAAATAACTCTACAGTAAATAAAATAACATATTAATTTTGTTTAACATGTTTTTATCCTTTTATTTCATATTCATCCCTACAGTTTCCAAGAGGTATTATATAGTCGCATTAAGGGGATGACTGTAACTTTGTACTTTTTTCTTTTCTGCATAATGAAATCTAATTTCTATGTTTTTATTCACTACTAATTTATAAAAATTGATTTTTGTTAAATAATATTTTATTTACTCTAGAATAATTTATTTTATAATTATATTTTATTAGGGTTTTATCATATGAAATATAAAAGGAGCAAAGTGTATTGGGCAAGTGCATTATTATTTGTTAGGGTTACCTTTTATTTTCTATGTTATTTTATTTACTGTATAGTAAGTTAATTTATAATTATATTTTATTAGGTTTTTTTCATATCAAAATTAAAAAAAGGATCAAAATATATTCATCAAGGGTATAATTTATTTGAATTAAGTGCATTATATTTTATATATTTAACTATAAAGACTTCAATTTAATTTTGCGGAATGAAATTTAAGAATACTAGAGAAGCACAAGAGTTATTTGAAGGTAACTCTACATACTATTCATATATTTTATTATAGTTTAATTTTTTTTTTGCACATTCTAATTTAAATTAATGACTTTTTTATCATCAATGTATTATTAAAAATATAGTGCTTACTGTGTTACTCTAGATTAATATGTTACATTTTATTAGGGTTATCTTTTCTTTTCTTTGTTATTTGTCACATATGACGAATGAATCCAATTATTTTCTTCCCCTTTCATTCTAGGGTGTTTAGCTAGGATTCACTACAATTCTACGTACACTAGGCAAAATCTGCAGACTTGGGAAGCTCCGTGGGGCATTGTTATCCATTGGCTTCCTTCAAATTCTAGAGACTTGGAAGCTCCATGGGGAATTCTTGTTGTGTAGACCTTGCAACATTGACTTCCTCCAATGACAAACTATGCGTTCAATGTCTTGAGGTTAGTGTTGAGACTTCTCAAGAATGTAATATTTGTAGTTGCATATTTCAAAAATATAGTGATATAAAATATTTGTTTAGGACATATGAATTTATTATGCAAAAAAAACAAATTAAGTCCTACTAAAATGTGAGAAGTTTTTTTTATTACAATTTTTGGCCAAATAAAAAATTAATTACCATTGACAAATATATGTTGATCCTTTTTTAGGGAAATATAGTTATAAATTAAAATATTATACATTAAATAAAATAATATAGAAAACAAAAGGTATCCTTAACAAAATATAATGTGCTTACACTTGGAATAACATTAGGCTTGTCGAATACATTTTTTATATTTTGTTATTCATTTAACTATTGGTGGAAACATTACCAACGTGTGTTGGCCTCTGGCTATGATAAATTAGAAGAATTCCACTCACACGTTAATAACATAGCCTGGTACATTTCCTTCACCAAAGAAATAGAGATGGACAACCAACTTCCTTTCCTTGATATCCTTCTCATCACAAAACTTGATGGTTCCTTGGCTCGTCGGGTGTTCTGAAAAGCCACCCACACCGACCTCTACCTCCACTCCTCTTCTCATCAACACCTTGCTCAAAAAATGGGTATCCTTAAGACTTTGTCCACTAGAGCCTTTCATATTTGTGATAAAGAAAACTTAGACCAAGAGCTTACGCATCTTTACATAGTCTTCTTATTAGTGGTTACAAGAGCAAGCACATTTCTAGAGCTCTCAACCAAGCCAAGTCTTGTTTCCTCTCCAAACACAGGGTTGCCCTCGCCGTGCCCTCCCTCTCCAAACCTCCCTATTGCTTCCCTCCCATACATTGAAGGCATCTCCTACAAAATTTCCAAAATCCTTCTTAAAAGGGCCTCCGGTGTGCTTTCAAACCTGTTGCAACATTGAGAAACCACATCCCCTCTCTCAAAGACCCCAAAGATGTCTGCCTTGACTCTAGGGTGTACAAGGTTGTTTGCTCCTATGGCACACCCTATATAGGTGAGACAGGTCGATCTTTTAGCAGCAGAATCAAAAAGCATTGTGCTGACATTAGGCATGATTAGGTCCTCAACTTTGCCTTGGTAGAGCACTCCTTCTCCACCAAGCACCATATCTATTTAGAAGACACCCAAATCTTAGCCGTTGAGGACAATTTCTTCAAGAGGAAACTCAAAGAAGCCATTGAAATCAACAACAACCCCGCAAACCTCAATCGGGATGACAGGTGAAGCTCAGTTTCTCTTGGCAACCCCTGCTGGCTAACCTTAGAAATCAACCCCGTCACCCATCTTGAACCTCCTCTGTGTTAGGCCTTGTTTGGCCCCCTCCTCTCATTTTCTCCCCTGCTCCTCTTCCTCTGCTTTTCTCCCCTGCTTGTCTTTATTGGGTTCCCTCCACGTCTCTCTCCCCCACTCCCCCTTTTTGTGGGCTGCCTATCCCTCCATTTTTTCCCTCGTCCCTCCCTGCCTATCCCCGAGGGAGCCTCCTCCTTTGCCTCATCCACTTCCTTCTCCCTTATTTTTAGATCTCCCTAGTCGCATGCTACTACCTCCCTTCTTTTAGGGTTTTGCTCTTGTTTTTGTATTCCTATGCATACGTAGTTGTTTAGGCATTTACATGTATATTTGCATATGTTGTTGCATTTGTATTTACATATATATTTGGATGTGTATAATATGGATATACATTCATTTTTGTTTTCTTTTTGCATTTGTATATGTATTGGTTTTGACTTTTGTTAGAGTCCAGTGTCATATGTACTTGTATAGGCTCATGTATACTTGCACATACATTACCACACATGCCGTTTCTTTTTTGTTTTCTCTTCTTTAATTTTTTCCAAGGCACACAAATACACCTAGTCACCTGCTTGCTTATATATATACATGTTAATTTTTCTATTTTTGTCATTTGTTTGCTTGTTTGTGAGTCTACATTTATTGTTTGGTTTCTTTTCTCCTATTTATATATATGTTAGAGCTGTTTGTTCTATGTGCTATGTTGTGACTTTTTATTTTATTTTTCTTTTGTCCCATCTTTTGGAGGTTTGTGGGTGTGTTTTTGTGCTTTCAGGTTTCCATATATATATATATATATAGACACACACACACACACCTTGTTGGTCGTTTTTACTCATTTTTTTATTTGTTCTTTGACTGGTTTTCATTTGCCTCCTTTCTTTCTTTTAGTCATAAGTTACTCCTTTCTTTCTTTTAGTCATGAGTCATTAGTAGATGTGTCGACTCATATTCGACACATCGCTGCTACATTTGAGGGTGGTTGAACCTTAAGCTATTCTCTTGGTTCCATTTTCGTCACCTTTCCTATTCTTGTGTTACTCAAGCTTTATTAGTGTACACATTTCATTTGGCTTCATTTGGGTTTCATTTAGCCTCATTTTATGCACATGGCATAAGACACCTCAGCTGGGTGTGTGGTAGTTAGGAACAGTCCTTCAAACTCTTTCACTCCACTTAGCTTGCCACATCTACTTGAGATCTCCTTAAGTTATGGGATTGACTCCCATTAACTCAAGGTTACTCAAGGCTATATGTACTTATCATATTGACTTCCAATTTACTCCAAATTTGTGATTAGCATTCATCTTATAGATCCTACAAATTCTAATATGGTATCAGAGTAGGAAAGTTAGATTGCTGGTTTGATTGGAGGCAAAAAAATCTCCAAGTTAACGGATTTTTTTGTAAAAAATGCAAATTTTTTTTTAGAAATTTGACATTTTGCAAGTTTTTAGTTGATAGATATTTGATGAAAATGCAATTTATTTTTTGCAAAATCAACGTTTTGCAGGTTTTGAAGTAATTTTTGGACATATTTCTTCAATCTAGTGCTCGATTTTTGGTCTCTGGGCCGTTGTGTCGTTTTTGGATTGATTGTCTTTTGCAGATGTGGGCATGGTAGATTATTGAGGGTTTCATCTCAGCCTAATTTTTTCACTGCCGCCTCCTGTTGTTAGCTGCCTGGTTCGTGGATTTCTTCAATCTCCATCTAGGGTTTGATCACCCCTGGATGTTGTTTGGGATCTGGCTGCCATTGTTCGTGTTATATCTCTGCTTCGTGAGTTCATAGACATTAAACCCTGCTCGGCCTTCCATGCCAAGTCGACAAAGGAGATTAGCATTTGTTTCTTTTACAAACTTTGGCTTCAAATCCAGCACTGAGGTCGTGATCTTCATCAAAGCAAGGTTGGTCCACGTCCTGTCATAATGGCATGCAATGCCTATTTGAGGATGTAAAGGCACTCATTTGCCTTGTTTCAGGCCTGTGGCCTTGAAGAACAAAGGCCCACGAGCTCTTGAAGGCTTGCGGCCTATCAAAAGTCTGAATCTGCTATGGTTTTTGCCCTTGCAACGTCCTGTTCAAACTCACGGACTACCATGGGTAGCTAACTGCTTCGGTAAAACAAAGGAGAGGTTAGGCATTCAACTCTGCTAGGCAACGAAACTGAAACTATTTTCTCTGCCTTGATTTTCAGATCCCTCCTAGCCAGGGTGTGGTTTCTTTCTATCAGTCGGCTTAGAATGTGGCTTCCACTCCTAGTTACCATTTTTTCAATGTCATTGTTAAGTGGTTGTCTTGTGCTTTGCTAGTGCTCGCTTTTTTTGTATTAAATAGACCATGTTTATTTCAAACTGCCATCATCCACGTATACCAGGCAAGTTTGAGTTATGTAATGGTTCCATTTACACATATGTGCTCACCGCTAGCACATATTGCTAGATTTAAGCAATTTTTGCAACTGTAATGACAATTATAACCACTCAAAACAAACCTAAGGTCCACTAGCACTAAATGTAACAGTTAGCGGTTAGTTAACCACCAAAATTGATATTTTATGCTAGGCCAAACCACAACAAACACATGCTAACTCTTGGAGGTTAGTTGACTACTAAGCAAAATTGATTTCAAGGAATTATGGTTTTTAAAAACCCTTGTATTTTTGCTTATCGAAGACGAAGGGTGAGGCCCGGGTTGGCAGGAGGCCAATTCCCCCTCACAAAATTAAACCATTGTATTCTTCATTCTTTGCCGAATCCAACGAGTCATTGGAAGGCTAGTTTCTCTCTCGCCGTGGGCATTTTTTTTGCTAATTAGTGTCATTTTATTAAAATAGGTCTATTTTGCAGGAACCTATTTTTGTGATAACTTTTGCTTCGTAGCTCGAAATTGAGCACCGCTTTTTGCAAAAGTGAATATTTTCACATTTCCCATGCATCTAACCTATTTATATTGTAATAACGCACTAAGTTATAAAGTGCCACAAATCTGGGGAGTCACCTAATCCTGAATCTGAGGGGGTGTATAGAATGTGCCTTGAACATTTTAGAGTTGTGCCAAAGAGCACTTCCATAGAATCATGTCAAGAGTACTTCATTGTCGTGTTTAGAACACTTCCACACTTTCTTTCCATTTTTTTAGTTATGGGGGTTATTCATGCACTAATTTATAAAGTGCCACAAATAATATTGGGATAAAAATATTGAACTATGGGGAGGTTCATAGAGGTGTCTCAAGTGCATTTCCAAGTTGTGCCAAGAGCACTTCCACAAAGATATGTCAAGATCACTTCCACTTCTCCATCATTCTTCAACATTTTTTCCGCATTGTATTGAGATGTGTCACGAACACTTCCACTACAACATCATCATTACCTGTTGCTACATCAGAGTTCAGAGTTGCTTCACAGAAGGCTTCTAGAGATTCTTCATAGTAGGATTATCACCTTCGGGTATTTTGTAAAGTGTCTAGTACACTTTCTTGTTTTTTTCTCTTTTGGGGGGTAGTTTTTTTCCCATTAGGTTTTCTACCTTTCTCCACTTATGAGAGTTTTTTGTACATGGGTACCTCATCAGGCCTTGTTGCTGGGACCCATCTTTTACACCCACTTAAGTTGTGCTTAAGGGGGGGTATTAGTGGACACATTTCATTTGGCTTCATTTAGGTTTCATTTAGCCTCATTTGGAAGCCTCATTTTATGCACATGGCATAAGACACCTCAGCTGGGTGTGTGGTAGTTAGGAAGAGTCCTTCAAACTCTTTCACTCCACTTAGCTTGCCACATCTACTTGAGATCTCCTTAAGTTACGGGATTGACTCCCATTAACTCAAGGTTACTCAAGGCTATATGTACTTATCATATTGACTTCCAATTTACTCCAAATTTGTGATTAGCATAGATCCTGCAAATTCTAATAAGCTTCACCCATGTATACCGCTTTGGTTGTAAATTAATTTAGTTCATTTTCAATATATTGCATTTGTGTTTGATCTCTAATCCATTGATCTTGGACTTCCACTCCCACGTGGTATTAGAGCTAGGCTCAATCTGGGCTTCTCACATTATTTTTACAAAATTACATCATGCATTTGCATTCAAATTCAATTAACTTTAAAAGCCAAGAAAAAAAAATGCAATTAATCCAATCCTTTCCAAATAGAGATTTCCATGCATAAATCATACGCGTGGAATTAATCATCAACTGCCTAATCACTACTAGAATAAAAAACTGACTTCACATACTTACCAAGTGATGCATTGGATGAAAGCGAGCAACAACAAGACAAACAAACTTCACGTAGATGCTGCCATTCTGTCCAACTGGGTTCTATTTTTGCCTCAAGTGTTTGAAGACTGGAGATAACACGTGAGAACAAAGATGAAAAGGTTAAGACAATACTCATGTATGCTTATTAGCAGAAAAATGATTGTGAAGTTCCCATTTTCAGTTTAATAAATAAAGAAATATTTATTTAATGTTGTCCAATATTATGTGACTTTTGTCTCTCTGTTTGTGTGTGAATAAAGGGTTCCATTTCCTGCCAGTCTCTTAATTGTTTGTTGATGCTAACGGGTGCTTCCCTGTTCTGTGTTGGGGAGTGTATATATGTACATGTGCGTACATGCAGCCTATTTTAATTCACCTGAAGCCGTTTCCCTTTTTTATCAAGTTCCGTAAAAAACACAAACATTAACATTAGAAATAATTTACTCTTTACCACATATTTTTTTCTCTAGATGAACTCCATATACATCCCTCTAAACTGATGGAATATAGTGCAAACATAATTCTATATAACAGCTTCCATGTTTGATTTAACTTTTTCAGATTAATTTAAATCGCTATCATAAAAAGTTAAAATTAATTGAAGAAAGATTTGTATGTCTTTACGTGGACCTAACTCAGTTAGCCAACTCAGCGAAGTGAAGCAACATGCTGTTGAATGATGGCACACACAGACTTATATGTGACACCACGTATTTTGTAACTTGTCTTCATATTTCTGCAAATCTCTACACGCATACACAATAGGTGTCTTTATAAATGCTGGTGGAGATGAGATCTAAAATTTATTTATTATTTTGGGTGGAAATGAGAGAAAATTATAGTTTATTATTGTTTTATATTTTTATTTTTTAATGGTTATGGGATGTTTGTGTTGCAGGCGAGAAGTGGATGATAAAGAAAAGGTACATGTATATGAAGGAAAGATGCTGACGGAAAGATTCGAGAAGTTGAGACGCCTGGCGCAGAAACAGTTTTTTCTTCATAACTCAACAGTAAATTAAATAAATAATATAAAATAACTCTACAATAAATTAAAACAACTTATTAATTTCTTTTAATATGTTTTTATCTTTTTATTACATATTCATCATTAGGATATAATTTTTCTATTTCATATTTATCTAGGATTTTATTTACTAACCTTTCCTCAAATAAATAAAATAAAATAACTATATAGTAAATAAAATAACATATTAATTTTGTTTAATATGTTTTTATCCTTTTATTTCATATTCATTCTTAGAGTTTGATCTGTTTTATTTCAAATTTGCCTAGGGTTTTATTAAGTAAACTTTTCATTGTTAATATAGATTAAGAGTTTAATGTTTTCAAAATATATCTGAATAACTAACACAAAGTATTTTTGATTAAAATAAATTCTTCTCCACTATTATTCTGCTATTTATACTAAGAGGCGTTATACAATGGTATTAAGGGAATGAATTTAATGCTACTAATTTATAAAAATTAATTGCCGTTAAATAATATTTTATTTACTCTAGAATAATTTATTTTATAACATTATTTTATTAGGGTTTCTTCATATGAAATATAAAAGGAGCAAATTGTATTGAGCAAATGCATTATATTTTGTTAGGTTACCTTTTATTTTCTTTGTTATTTTATTTACTGTACAATAATTTAGTTTATAACTATATTATATTTGGGTTTATGATATCAAATAAAAAAATATCAAAGTATATTAGTGAAGGGCAGAAGTTAATATATTTTGGTCCTTTTTTTATTTGATATGATAAAACCCTAATAAAATATACTTATAAATTAACTTATTGTATAATAAATAATATAACACAAAAATAAGAAGGTAACCCTAATAAAATATAATGCACTTGCCCAATACACTTTGCTCCTTTTATATTTCGTATGATAAAACCCTAATAAAATATAGTTATAAAATAAATTATTCTAGAATAAATTAAATATTATTTAATTTTTATAAATTAGTAGAAATTAAATTTCATTGTGCAGAAAAGAAAAAAAGTACAAAGTTATAGGACCATCCTCTTAATGCCACTATATAATGCCTCTTGACATAAAGAACAAAAAAATAGTGGATAAATATGTTATTTTAGTGACAATACTTTGTATTAGTTGTTCACATATATTTTGAAAACATTAAACTCTTAATCTATGTTAACAATGAAAAGGTTACTCAATAAAACCCTAGGCAAATTTTTTATTAAAAAAAATCAAATTCTAAGGATGTATATCAAATAAAAGGATAAAAATATATTAAATAAAATTAAGATGTTATCTTATTTACTATAGATTTATTTTATTTTATTTATTTAACGAAAGATTAGAAAATAAAACCCTAGGCAAATATGAAATAGAAAAATGAAACCCTACGGGTCAATATAAAATAAAAAGATAAAGCATATTAAAATAAATTAATAAGTTGTTTTAATTTACTGTAGAGTTATTTTATATTATTTATTTAAAGAAAGGTTAGTAATTAAAAACCTAGGAATATATGAAATAAAAAATGAAACCCTTAGAAATTTATGAAGTGACACGATCGGATTTTCTTTCTTTCCAATCCATAAAGTGGTGGTTCAATAGAAATCTATCCCTATATATTTAGATATAGAAATATAATGGTTAAAAATTTGGAATGATAAACAATTCTTTATCATTACAAAAAATAATAGTTCAGATGCATGAATTCTTTTATCTCTTCACTACACATCTACAAAATAATTTTATATTATTCTAAGAGGACACTACACATTTCAAATGTTGTAATCCATTTTAGAGAATCACCATCTTTAATTACTAATATGTAATCCATGTTATAGAATCACCATCTTTAATTACTAATATTGATGTTTATTTTCTAGGTATGACTCAAACAAAGTTGAATTTTGAAAGTGAGGAGTAGTGCAGACAATATGGAAGAGATTATCAAAGGGAATATCAAAGATGACAATGACAACAAAATGACAAATACAGAAAGAGAAGAACAAAGAAAAAGATGAAGTGATAACAACAGAGAAAGATTTACCAATAGCTGAAGGACCTATATGCATTAGATGTTGACAAGATAAATGTAATAATTGCTAAGGATGTAAGGGTAATGTTAACTTCGAATCTTTGCATAGAAGTAAGTCATGCAAATGGAACTCTAGGTATGTCCGACAAATAATATATAGACCTATAAGTGCACCACCAGGACCATCCACATATGTTATGGTTAAATTTTGAAGGTAGAGCAGAGACAAATGGATTGCTACAGCAATTAGGAAAAATAGATTTCTATTCAAAACTCCATCAAACATTTGCAGAAGCCTTAAATAAAGATAAACTACAACTAGTTACATAGAACCATTTCAAGGAACTGATAAAATATAGACATAAACTAGAAAAGGAACTAAATGTTGTTAGAATCTGAAAAGATTAATAACCCAGAAAACTAGTGCAAAGAATAGATATTAAAACTATGAATGCAAATGATACGAAATCAAAATAGCAACACAGAGTTAGTCTCCAAGAGAGTAATGCAAATGCTAGAAGTAAAATAGCATTAAGAGGATGCAAAAGCAAAAGATACCAAATACAAGCCAGGTAGCATGCTTATATAGACTAGGAAGAGAGAGGAGGTGGCAACACCGACCAATGAGGAGCAACCATCTATCGAACTAAAGATAGCAAAGTATCTTCCCAAGATAGCTAATGGATGCTCACATGTAGGAAGGTGACACCTCGCAACCACTCACCTAATAAGACATGCTTTATTAACCTAAGCAAGATTAACAGAAGTGTAGGAAAAACCTAGGAATATAGGGAAAAATAAATAACCCTCTAGGAAAATAAAACCCTACACTAACACCCCCCCCCCCCCCCCCCCATAAGTGAAGCTTAGGTGGATGTAGAAATGGGTCCCAACAAATCACACCTGATGAGGTACCCATGTACATAAAATTCCCCCCCAAAGAGAGAGAGAAGAGACCCCCCCAAAAGTAGAGAGAGTCAAGACTCTGAGTGAGAAGAAGAAGCCCCCCTAGAAGATGAAGCATCCCACACCCCCAGCAAAGCTTGCAAATGAAGGAACTTGCTCTCAGTGAAGGGTTTGGTGAAGATATCAGTAACCTGCTCGGAAGTCAGATAGTAGAGAAGGTCGATGATGTGGCCATGGATGAGCTCCTAGATGTAGTGCATGTGGACCTCTATGTGTTTGGTCTGCTGATGATGGACCGGATTCCGTGAGATCTAAATGGCACTTTGGTTGTCACAAAATATGACTGATGGCCGTCAGATCTAGATACCAAACTCAATGAGAAGATTCTGAAGCCAAATGGCCTCAGTGGCGGCATTCACAACCCCCTGATACTCAGCCTCAGTAGAAGATAGAGCAATAGCAGACTGCTTCTTGCTAGACCAACAAACATGACCTGAACCAAGTGAGAAGCTGTAACCTAAAGTAGACTTGTGATCTTGAGAATCACCCACCCAATCAGAATTTGTGTAGCCCACCAAGTCAAGCTCAATACCTGCTGCGTAGTGAATCCCAAAACTAGGAGAACCGTGAATGTAGTGAAGGATCCGCTTGGCTGCTTTCTAGTGCAGCTCATGAGGCTCCTGCATGAATCGTGAAACCATGCCTACTGCATATGAAATGTTGGGTCTCATATGAGTCAGATAAATGAGACTCCCAACAAGCTATCAGTACAAAGTGCCATCAACAAGTGGAGAAGAACATTGAGCCTCAAGTTTGACTCTAGAAAGGAAGGGAGTTAGAGCAAGCTTGCAGTTAGGCATATGAAACCTCGAGAGCAAATCTAGAGCATACTTGGACTGGTTGATGGTGATCCCAGAAGCAGACTAGTAGATCTCAATCCTGAGAAAGTAATGCAACAAGCCCAAGTCAGTCATCAAAAACCAGTCATGAAGGGCAGTTTTGATAGCCCCAATGGTGGATGAAGAACTCCCTATGATCAGCAAGTCATCAACATACAGAACCAAAAATAGGAGTGAATCATCCTACTATAGAATGTAGACATTGGGATCAGAATGGCACCAAGTGAACCCAACTGATAGAAGGAATGAGTCCATCTTGGCATACTAGGCTCGAGGAGCCTGTTTGAGGCCATAGAGAGACTTCTAAAGATGGCACACAAGTGAAGAATCCTGAAGGAACCCCTGTGGCTGCTCCATGTATATCTCCTCCTAAAGGTCACCGTGAAGAAAAGCACTCTTCACATCCATCTGGTGTACTTCCCAATGATTAGCTGCAGCAATGGCAAGAACAAGTCAGATGGAATTCATTCAGGCAACTAGCACAAAAGTCTCAAAGTAGTCAATCCTAGCAACATGGGAGAATCCTTTAGCGACCAAGCGAGCCTTATGCTTGTCAACCGACCCATCTGCTACAAATTTTGTCTGATAGATCCACTTACATTGAACAAGTTTTCTTCCCTTAGGAAGAGGGACAAGATCCCAAGTGTGGTTCCTCATCAAGGAACTATACTCCTCCTACATAGCTGTATCCCACTCAGGAATACCAAAAGCCTCATGAAAAGACTGTGGATCTGAGGCAGTAGCAATGAAGACATGTGGAGCATCCTAGAACTGTGAACGAATCTGCCTGGTGTCTGATGGATCCCCAACCCAATCACCTACAGACTGCAAGGTCTGTCTAGCCCAAAGTGGACCAAAAGATGGAGAATCTAGAGGAGAATCATCAACCTCTAAATGATGACCAGGAGAGGAAGGAGGTGAATCCTCTGAATCGCTCTCTGCATCAGAAGTGGAGGTAGAAGACTGCTTAGGTGAATCTGACTCATCAGAAGATCTGTTATGTATCCCAAGTGACTCTAATGTCAAAGTAGAAGGAGTTGTAGAAGTGATAGAAAGTGAGCTCGAAGAGCCCTCCTCAAATTGAACACTCCTCTCAATGAACAACTCATGTGTAGTAGGCTGGAGCAACCGATAACCCTTCACACCATTAGGATAACCTACAAATATGTAAGGTCTACTCTGCGTATCCAAGGCCTTGCGTTTCTCTGTAGGAATGTGGGCCCATGCAAGAGAACCAAAAACTTGAAAGTGCTTAATTGATGGTTTCTAACCGCTCCAAGCTTCAAAAGGAGTGACTCCCTTCAAGGCTCGGTGAGGAACACGGTTCTAGATATAACAAGCATAGTTAATGGCCTCTACCCAATACTATGGTGCAAGAGATCTGGAGTGAATCATGTAGTTTGCCATTTCCTTCAAGGACCTATTCTTCCGTTCTGCAACATCGTTCTGCTAAGGATTGTATGGAACTGAATGCTGCAAATCAATCCCCTCTGAAGTGCAAAACCTATCAAACCGATGGTTGACATACTCACCACCATTGTCAGTGCGCAAAACCTTGATGGATTTCTCGGATTGCTTCTCTACAAAATTTTTGAAGTCCTGAAAGTGATCAAATACCTCAGACTTTTGTTTGAGAAAGTATACCCAAGTATATCAAGAAAAGTCATGAATGAATGTGAGGACATAACTAGCCCTGCCGAAAGAAGGATGCTGAAATGGACCAGCCAAATCACTGTGAACTAACTCCAGTATCTGTGAAGCTCTCCATGCCTTAGCTTTGTCAAACTTTTCCTTAGGATGCTTACCAAGAATGCAACCTTGGCAAACACCACCTGAAAACTAAACTGAAGGCAACCCTGTGACCATGCTCTACTAGTTGAGTTGCTGCAAGTAGCGGAAGTTAAGATGGCCAAACCGCTCATGCCATAATCTACTCACATCATTAGAATGAGTGAGCAAAACAGTCGAAGGAGGATCAGGAACAAAGTGAGAAAATAGATAGAGCCATGACTGATGATCTTCTCTCCCAACTGCAACTATAGAACCATTGTGCAACTCACGAATCTCCACTGAATCAGGAGTGAACTCAACCCGCTTGCCTAAAGCTGTGTGAGTGATCTAGTATACTGATAGGAGATTAGTTGATAATGATGGCACACAAAGAACATCATGGAATGTGCCATCCCCCACATCAATAGACCCTCTCCCACACACCTCAACAGGAGTGTTATCACCCATCAAAATAGAAGGCATAGTACATGGCTCCAAGGATGCAAGTTCTTCCTTAGATGAAGCAATGTGGTGCGAAGCACCCGAATCAAGAACCCAAGTGGATGGTGAAGTTCAGCAACTACAACAAGGGCCTTGCCCTTTCCTTTCCCCTTGTTGTTTTCTTTTGCCTCATTAGACCCCTCATTAGAACTCTGTTTGATAGACTCATGAACACTGATATTATTCTTCTCAAGAATGTGTGTCAAGTGATCAATTTGTTTCTTTAGACATTTATGTTCATCATGACCATGTCTTTTACAATAGGCACATTGGACCCTCTCTTTCTTAGGCTTGTCTCCCTTGGAATATTGGGTCTCATTAGTTGCTTTTGAAGCAACTGATATCTGATCCTTCTTCTCCTTGCTATTCTTTTGTTTCTTATCCTTACTATTGTTGTTACTACTTTGTCCTTTTTGTTCTTTTGTGCCTTGGTTGGCAGCCAAGGCATGTGACTTAGACGACTTAAGAGTGCCCATCTGAATTAGCTTCTCCTGTTCCCAAGTGAGATTGACAGCAAAATCATCTAAAACTCTACATGGTATCAGAGCACAGGTCATCGGTTCAAGTCCCTTGAGCCCTCGACCCTTTGTCCGTGTAATCTCGGCTTATCGACGTGGTACATAGTGGGTACGAATTCCACATGGTAGGTGGTTGTATCCAGCTCTATCATGTGGGGGGTGTTGGCATAGTGACTATATCGATGATGAGATCCCTCTCCACCACTAGTATGTGCTTTTGGTGTGATGACAAAAATCTAACATGGTATCAGAACTATTCTATTTGCAAGAGTAGATTTTAGTTTCCATATTTGAGAGATTTGAGGGGGGCTAATAATCTTATTACAGTATTTTGAAGAACCCAGTATGCTCTTCTCTTGCATCTTCGGATGATCTTGAGAATCAAAAAAGTTTAACGGAAACTTTTTTAATCTCTGGGGTTTGCACATGTGTTTTATGAAATCTAGGTGATTGCAGCATTTTTGGTTACACTAGCAGCACTTCTAGCTATTCCAACGCATCCAAAAGGCTTGAGAAAGTCAAATTTGGCTTTCGTTTCATTGAAATCGGAGATCGTCATACACAGTTGCGGAACCGGGGTTTCGAGCTCAAATCTAACAACCAGCTTGCATATTTGGTCTTTTGAATCATTATTGCAGGTTCTAGCATTTGATTAAGCCTTTGCATGTCATTTTTTGGTTGTTAGGGTCATTTTTTGTAGCTAAAGGCATTCTATTTACACTAGAGCAACATCTTCTATGCATTTGCAAGAAAAACGCCTTTTGGGTTTTGTTTGCAGCATAGAAAAACCATCTGGGTATCTTTTTGTTTTTGCATGTAGTCTGTATATTTTGCAGAAACATGCTCAAAAAGCTATAGTAGGACCCCTCTCCATTGGCAGTTGTAGTTTTGAAGACAATTTTCAAATGCTCCGTTCTTGCTCATACGGACTCCTTTTCCCACGAATTGTTTTTTTATTTTGGCTATTTTTTCATGCTCTATGCACTAGTGTAGATGTTTTTTGATTTTGATGCCAAAATTTTTTAGAAATTGCAGATTCTCAGTCATGACATTGCACGGTTCTCGTTTTGGGAACTTCGGAGGATCATAACTTTCACATACGACCTCGTATTGAGGTGATTCTTTTTTTGAAAGTGCATGATTTTTCGTGTAGATCGCAGTGGTGCTGTTTATTTCTCTGGATATTATGCCAAAGTTGTATTTTCAGCATATGCTCTTCATGAGGGTTTTGTAAATGCATTGAAATCAAAACCACTTAGTATTTATTTCTAGTGGTAGTTGTAAACGCACTAATATAAAGTGCCAAATCATATTTTCTTGAGGGGGTTCTTTGATTGAGTGAAAAGGGGGGGGTTGTCTTGATTGGGTTCTCTTCTTTTCAGCACTTCTTCTCTGCATTTCTTCATCATGGATCAAACAAATCTGCCCATCCTAACTCCATAAAATTAGTTTGAGTGGAAATCACGCATGACAATTCACTTAAGGAAAGCTAGATTAAATAGGATAACTATGGGACTTGAAACTAAACCTGCTAAAGATGAAGATAAGCCTAAGTGGTTTAACAAATGTGATGAGGCATATGGAACATTGTGTTTGTTTGTTTCTCCTGATTTACTCTTTCACATTGAGTCTTTGAATATGCCAAATGAAATCTGGGGAAAGCTAGAAACACTATTTGGTACACAAGATTCAATGAGGGGTCATATGTTGGAAAATAAACTAATTAGTTTAATCCCAGACAATTTCAACACAATCTAGGATTTCTTCACTAAATTGAAATCACTAAGGCTTCAGTTAAAACAATGTGGAATTGAAAAGAAAGATGAACACCTGATTCTTAGTATTCTCTCTAAGCTAAGCTCAAAATATTCTGTGTTTGTTTCTACTTTCTATGCTACTAAGGGTGCACTTGGTACTTAATTCACCATGCTATCTTTAGATGATTTTGCTATCAATCTCACTTAGGAATAGGACAAGCTAATTCAGATGGGCACTCTTAAGTCCTCTAAGTCACATGCCTTGGCTGCCAACGAAGGCACAAAAGAACAAAAAGGACAAAGTAGTAACAACAATAGTAAGAATAAGAAACAAAAGAATAGCAAGGAGAAGAAGGATCAGATATCGGTTGCTTCAAAAGCAACTAATGAGACCTAATATTCCAAGGGCGACAAGCTTAAGAAAGAGAGGGTCCAATGTGCTGGTTTATTATTTTCCTTAGGGATATTTCTTTTTCCTACACATTATTAAGCTTGCTTAGGTTTATTATAAGTGGTTAATATGCTTAGGTTTAGTATAAGTGGTTAATATGAGGACACATGGCGAAATACATCAGCTACATGTGTAACTCTCTCCCACACATGGGTAGTTGAGTTACACATCCTTTTTTGGCTTTTTGTGCCACCTCTCATAACCACTATTTTGTCCTTTCCTAAGTAGGTAATGGGGTATTGTGCTACATGGGGTATTGTGCGACATGAGGTATTGTGCCACCTCTTTACACCACTATTTTGTCCTTACCTAAGTGGGTTATGGGGTAGTTAGAGTTCTCACACTCTTTTGTCTTTATGTGCCACCCCTTATAACTCCTTTTTTGTTTTCATGTAAGGAGGTTATGCCACATGTTTTGGCATTTACCAAGTAGGTAAGATCTCCCACCTTTTATGGGATATGGGAGTTATTACACCTCTTGGATGTATATGCCACATGTTTTGGCATTTACCAAGTAGGTAAGATCTCCCACCTTTTATGAGATATGGGAGTTATTACACCTCTTAGATGTATATGCTCTGATACCATGTTAGAATCTGAAAAGATTAATAACCCAGAAAACTAGTGCAAAGAATAGATATTAAAACTATGAATGCAAATTATACGAAATCAAAATAGCAACACAGAGTTAGTCTCCAAGAGAGTAATGGAAATGCTAGAAGCAAAATAGCATTAAGAGGATGCAAAAGCAAAAGATACCAAATACAAGCCAGGTAGCATGCTTATATAGACTAAGAAGAGAGAGGAAGTGGCAACACCGACCAATGAGGAGCAACCATCTATCGGACTAAAGATAGAAAAGTATCTTCCCAAGATAGCTAATGGATGCTCACATGTAGGAAGGTGACACCTCGCAACCACTCACCTAATAAGACATGCTTTATTAACCTAAGCGAGATTAATAGAAGTGTAGGAAAAACTTAGGAATATAGGGAAAAATAAATAACCCTCTAGGAAAATAAAAACCTACACTAACAAATGTAACATGGAGAAATTGATGAGATTCCTCCAACACTCCCCCCTAATCTCTACCACTAATTGTGTAAAAAATTAAAATGCCCAAATTTTGTCTTAAATTATCAAAAGTCTCTTTTGCTAAAGCATTGATAAATATATCTACTAATTGATCTTTGGATCTACAAAACTTGAAATTGATTTCTTGATTGTTCACTAACTCTGGTAAAATGATATCTTGTATTAATGTGTTTTCTCCTCTTGCGAAAAGCATAATTTTTTGACAATGACATTATTGACTTGTTGTCACAAAATATTAGTTTTGACTTCTCCTATGCTTGAAATAAATTTGCCAATACTTTCCACATCGAAATAGCTTGACATGTTGCCGATGTTGTTGCTACATACTCTTCTTCAGTGGATGGAAGTGTCACTATGGGTTTCTTCTTTGATTCCCATGAGACTACACATGTTCCACAATGAAAGGCATATCTAGAAGTACTCTTCCTATCATCAATGATTCCTGCAAAATTACTGTTAATATAGTCAATCAAACAAAAATCATTAGTCATGGAATATAAAATTCCATATCCTATTGTTCCTGCCACATATCTCAATATTCTCTTCCCAACTTGCCAATGTGACTCTTTTGGTGACTCCATGAATCTTGAGATTAGAGTAACTCCATGCAATAAATATGGTCATGTAGTTGTAAGTTACTTCAAACTTGCAACTAATATTTGGAATATTATAGAATGAACATTAGGTCATTTCTCTTATTTTCCAATTTTAGGTCTTGTAGCATCTGGTGTAGTTATTGGATTACAATTCAACATCTTCAACCTCCTTAACACACCCTTTCAATATTTAGACTGACAAATAAAAATTGTTGGAAATATTGTCATTGATGTCAAAGGGAGGTTGATGTAGGAGAAAATGAATAATTATTGATGATCCAAAATTTTCTAAGGCATGATTTCTACCTTTAGTTAGCAAATCACTTGGTTCATGAACTCTCAAGTTTGTCAATAGATAGTTTTTCAGACATCAAGCTAGCTGATGAAAAGATGACAAAGAATGTTTCTAAGGCATGAATGATTTCTATCTTCGGTCAGTGAATTGCTTGGTTCGCAGACTCTTACGTTTGTCGATGGAAAGTTTCTCTGACAACTAGTTCACCGATAGGAAAGATTACTAATCAAAGCTTGAAGTATTTTTAAGTTTGCCGATGGATAAGGTATCAGAAAAATGTCTAGTTTGCGAACTCAAAAGTTCATCAATGGTGAAGGTCACCAATAGGCTGCTTCCCTGACATAAAGTTTGTCAAAAGGATGAAGGCGTGAAGAATAAATATGGTTCATGGTTCTCTTGGTTCTTTGATTGACTATTTTGTTGACAATGGAAAGTTGGTAAGGTATAGGTAAAGTATTTAGTTCGTGAACTCCTGAGCTCACCAATTTCAAGGTTCACCAACAAGCAATTTTGTAGATAGTGAAAAAGGTTGATGGTTTTCCAAGAAGTTTGTGATGAGACAACTTTAGAAACAGGTGATATGATGAAGATTGTGTCAGTAAGTTCACAAAGTTTAGTTTGAAGACATAGGAGATATATATGAGAAACACTTATTGTTAAGGTTGGTTGAATCAGTCTTTTAAATCGGGCCCAAATTCATAGTACGGGAATTCAGGTTGGGCTAACCTAAGTATACATTGACATTCAAAATATGAAGGCCAACTTTTGAGAATGCTTTAGTTCAGTCTATTGTAGCCAACACAAGGATTATATTATACAAGTCGATATTTAAAGTAGATCATTTATTTATTTTTGATGGCAAAGTATATGTGAGCATCAAAGAAAAAAGTGTGTACATCTGAATGTGATTTGAGTGTGAAGGCAATGAATAGAATATAATCCGGAGTTCACATAGTTTGTATTGGTATAAGCATATTGTTTTCTCTTGAGAAGAACCATGCTAAAGAGTGTGTGATGCTGCATATTTGAAGGTGTGTGAAAATTAATGTTTCAAATTTGAGTTGTGATAAGTGGGAGAATTGATGCTCTATTTTGGAATGAACTTGATCCTATTTTAGTTAGTTTAAGTTAGTGCTTCATAGTTGGGTTGGGGCTCAGTATGGACTGAACTAAATCTTGTTATCTATTGCTTGAAGTTGATGCTTCATCTTTTGATGTTGTGCTCAGGGATAGACTTGGTGCTTAGTTTTATAAGGGGATTAAAGTCTCCTATAGGTTGGTGCATAGAGATCTATAAAAGGATTTTTCTCCTTCTCAAGTTGAAATTCATTTGGGTTGGTGCCTACAAAATATTGTAATTCATAGAGTCATTTTGTGAGGTAGATTTTGGATATGTTGATATTTGCATAGTTCTTATATTGATTCTGTTGCTGCAATAGAAATGGAGTAAAAATTGGTATATACTAATTCACCCCCTCTCAATATATCTCTATGTTCTAACAAAAATTTCTTAATGATTGAACCACTTCAATGCCTAAAATATTTCATCAATCCTAAATCTATCATCTCAAATTCTTTCTTCATTGCTTATTTAAACATGTCTACTGACAAATTTCTAGTGAAAAGAAAATCATCTAACATATAAATATACAATGAAAACCTAACCTTCTTTGTTGATCATTGTGTATGATGTTGGCTCATTACTTACTTCTTCTGCTAAATCCATTCTTCATCATTGTAGATTCCTAAAAATGTCTTAATCCCATTAACCACTTTTCTGCATCAACCACATTACTAAATTCACCTTTCACATCATAATTATGTAATTAATTCACCCTAAATAATAATTATTCAATTAATTTATTACATTACTAAATTCACCTTTCACATCATAATTATCTAATTAATTCATGCTAAATCATAATTATTTAATTAATTCATCACTGGACCTTACGACTTCATTCTCCATTAATTAAATAAATATGCTAAATATTTATTTGGTTAATTTGTCATCTTCTTAATCATCATTAATTAAATAAATCATGATTATTTAATTAATCTACCCTACCCTACAACCTAAACCTAACCTAATTAAATAAATACTAATTATTTAATTAGTTACCCTAACGTAGAAAGAAAACCCCAATGTGTGCGGCTGGGAAAAGAGGCGGAGTCAAAGAAACAATTTTTTCTTCATAACTCAATAGTAAATTAAATAAATAATATAAAATAAATCTACAATAAATTAAAATAACTTATAATATGTTTTTATCTTTTTATTACATATTCACCTTTAGGTTTTCATTTTTCTATTTCATATTTATTTAGTGTTTTATTTACTAATCTTTGGTTAAATAAAATAAAATAAAATAGCATATTAATTTTGTTTAATATGCTTTTATCCTTTTATTTCATATTCATTCTTAGAGTTTGATTTGTTTTATTTCAGATTTTTCTAGGGTTTTATTAAGTAAACTTTTCATTGTTAATATCGATTAAGAGTTTAATGTTTTCAAAATATATCTAGATAACTAACACAAACTGGCATAAAGGGGATGGCTATAACTGTGTCTTTTTTCTTTTCTGTAGAATGAAATTTAATTTCTAGGTTTTTATTAGCTACTAATTTATAAAAATTAATTGCTGTTAAATAATATTTTATTTACTCTAGAATAATTTATTTTATAACTATATTTTATCAGAGTTTTTTCATATAAAATGTAAAAGGAGCAAAGTGTATTGGGCAAATACATTATATTTTGTTAGGTTACCTTTTATTTTCTTTGTTATTTTATTTATTGTACAATAATTTAATTTAGAATATGTTAATAACTGGTACGGGCTAACAACCTTTGTATTATATCAGAAGCAATGAAAAATTTACATTTTACCAGTCCAAAGATCCAACAGAAACCAACAGAACCCCACAGACATACAAAATTGTTGATTCCAGCATACCACCCGAACCCCTAAATCACCAACAGATATACAAAATTGTTTTTCCGGCAAACCATCTAATCCCCTAAAACACCAACTGATATACAAAATTGTTGTTTCCAGCCAACCACCTGATCCCCTGTAACAATAACACTTAAAACTTTCTACCTACATGACTGATTCACCTATCACCTATCTGATTCTAAACATGAAAATAGAAAAAACGCGGGACTTAGCTTGTCCTCTTCATCTTTAGCTTGACAGGGCCATGCATTGCAGTGAAGATGTGGCTACCGGGATCCATTCCGGGGCACTTGTCATCCACTTCCTTCCCCATCTCTCTCGTGTGAGCTGCATGAGCTTTCATTGGGTAGTGCAGTTTGCATTTCCTGTGTGCCAGGCCTCCAGCAACCTCTTCGACGTCCTGCCCATCCTCTTTGATCCAATCTTCTCCACAGTCTGACAGCCAAGACAACTCCATGTCTTCTACTTCCCGTTCACTATCACTATCATCCGCCAGCATGAATCCCTCCCTAGGCATGAAAATCTCCATCCACTCCTTTGACGGGGGTGGAAGAATTAGGGCCATCTGCTGCAGGAATTCCAGATTTCGGTCTATGTCACCCAGCCTCTCCTCTAGCTCCTTTGTCTCAACAGAAATGACAAGCGAGAACCTTTGAATCTCCTTAGGCCCTCGACTCTTCCTCAGATAATACTGATGTGGCAGAGGAATTGTGCTGTTGTCATGCACATTATCCAGCACGACATCAATTTCACTGAGGTAGACATGCTTGACCACTCTCTGGCATAAATTTTTGACCTTCTACTTCGAGATATCTCTGGACAAAGCAAGTGCCAAGAACATCGCCGGGATATCTGTGTTTACCCAGTGCCTGTGGTAGGACCACATGAATTCCCGCCATAGGACTTCCTTCATAGCATGTAGCACCAGCTCATGCTTCACATAAAGGATACCCCGCAACCTTTTGTCTAAAACCATACTGGAGAGTGAGATCATTATTGCCGTAGTCTCGAAACAACTCGGACTATCCATATCTCCAAGAGTGACTACCTCCAACTCAAAAATAAAAAAGAAAGAAGTGAGGCCAAACTAGCCTGCATCGGCTACAAATACCCTCTTGCCTGATGTTTCCTTGATTAACCTTGTCTTATCACATGAATTGCTGCTGCCACCACCGAGAGGACGATCGCATGCCTCAATGGATCTAAATTTTCCATCTTAATCACCACTTGTAGAACATTAATTACTGTGCCAGGCTCCAAACAGCTTCAAACTTCAATTCGTTTAAAGATTACACATGGGCGAGAGATATCCCTACACTCCGAGATCCTCCTGCAATTATTAGGCCTGACTACATACTTCTCACAATGCCTGACTCATTAATCTTGACATCATCCTATTCCACGTCGATCTTTGCTTAGCTGGGGTCACTCGGCTCCCGAGGACCTCCAGCCACCGCCTCTTTTGCCAGTTCATCTGCCACGGTGTTACCTTCTAGTAATTGTGACTGATTTGAAATTCTGCAAAGGAATCAATCAATCTCCTAATGGGAGGAATCCACCTTCACAAAAACCAATTAGGTGTGAAGTTAGTTCTGATAGCATTTACTATTAAGAGTGAGTCCCCCTCTAAATGTAGCTTTGACACCCCTAATGCTTTGCCCATCTCCAATCCGCACAGAGCGGCTCTATTATTCGTAGCCTGCCCAATGCAAACCGCTCTCTGATCAATCACTATCCCTTCTGAGTTCCTTTCCACATAGCCAATACCAGCCTGACCCAGATTTCCAACAGAGGCTCCATCGAAAGTTATTTTAATCCAGCCTTCCTCCGGCTTCTGCCACACTGTCTTCCTTCAAATATTCGCTTCCTGAGTAGTGCAATCTGGTCCTGTCACCAGGGGGATCCCAACCCCACAAATCTATTTGTTAGCTCGACATCCTTGTTGTTGAAGACATTCTTAGAAATTGATTTTCTTTTGTGTACCAAATTTGCTAACTCAACTGTTGCCTCCTTGATTTTTCTTACCAATATTTCCCTGCCAATAGCTTGACTATTGAATGTTCTTCTATTTCTCTCTTTCCACAACTCCTAGTAGACCGTGTGTTAAGGATTAAGATTGTCTAGAAAATGACAGAATGTTTCTAGAGCCTTCCACAAGCTAGAACATTCTAGGTTTAAGAGTTTTCTAGAAAGTTAGAAGCTTCTAGGCTTCAAAGGTTCTATAGCTATATATATGTAATTGGAGAGAGCTGTTAAATACAGCCTTTAGATGTTTGTTGGATAGAGCATCCAGATAGCTGTTAGATACAGCATCTGGATTGCTGCTACACAGCATTCGGATGTGATGTAGTGAATGCTAGATGAATATAATTTCTGAGTTATCTAACTCTGTTTTGCCCTGCATTTGCTATGTTCATTGCTGTTATGTTTTACCCTGTTTGCCCTATGTTCATTACTGTTGTTATGATTTTCTGAGTGTTATTGGGCTTATTCTTTCATGGTATCAGAGCCAGGTCACAGGTTCGAATCCCCTTGGGTAACGCTGAGGGGATTGTTGGAAAAAAAAAGATTCAGCTAGAGGATCAGCCCAAGTTCAGCTAGATTTTCAACCAGGTTCAGCTAGAATGTTTTCTTGGTTTAGCTAGAATGTTTTCCAGGGTTAGCTAGAGGACCATCAAGAGGTTTAGCTAGAATATTTTCTGGTTCAGCTAGAGGTTCAGTTAGAAGTGTATTGCTGGAGTGATTTGTTTGCAGGGCAGAGATATTGCTGGAGTGATTTGTTTGCAGGGCTGAGATATTGCTGGAGTGATTTGTTTGCAGGGCTGATATATTGCTAGAGTGAATTTTGTTTGCAGGGCTATTGCTGGAAATGCAAGTTGGAACAAGCTAGAGGTATTGTTGGTAGTGATGATGGAGAAGATGACTTTTCAGCTAGACAAAAGATAATGAGTGTTGAAGGCTTAAAGTTTCAATCTCATATGAGCAAGTTAGAGGAAAGAAAGAATGGGAGCAAGCCATGAAAGAGGATTATGATCAAAGAATGCTTGGTATGCTAGAGGTGAACATTAAGGGGGGGTAGTAATATAATGTTCCCCTCTCATTTGTATTTTTTCTGTATTATTCTAGCCAATCTTAAGGGGGGATGTTAAGGATTAAGATTGTCTAGAAAATGACAGAATGTTTCTAGAGCCTTCCACAAGCTAGAACATTCCAGGTTTAAGAGTTTTCTAGAAAGTTAGAAGCTTCTAGGCTTCAAAGGTTCTATAGCTATATAAATGTAATTGGAGAGAGCTGTTGAATACAGCCTTTGGATGTTTGTTGGATATAGCATCCAGATAGCTGTTAGATACAGCATCTGGATTGCTGCTACACAACATTCGGATGTGATGTAGTGAATGCTAGATGAATATAATTTCTGAGTTATCTAACTCTGTTTTGCCCTACATTTGCTATGTTCATTGCTGTTATGTTTTGCCCTGTTTGCCCTATGTTCATTACTGTTGTTATGGTTTTCTGAGTGTTATTGGGCCTGTTCTTTCACCGTGGAGGGCACAATTTGCCAAATACTACTAAGAACTCACTTACATTTCTTCCCCAGCCAGGCAATCATCCATTCACACAAGTTTTCGGAGAAGCGTGTCTGGAAATCTAGCTTTTTCAATACATATCTCCAACAAAATTTTGAGTATGGGCAAAACATCAGCAGATGATCTATGCTCTCTAATTCTCTTTTGGATAGAATGCATCTGTTCAGTCCTCTGAAACCGAGCATCTCCAGTCTGTCTTTTGTAAGGATTTTGTTCTTGGCAGCCAGCTAGAGAAAAACCCCTGCCTTTGGAAGGATGTCCTCATCCCAAAAAAGGTTTTTCAGCCATTGCTACACTGGTTCTGCCCTTTCTTTCATCATGTAGCCCATTTTGACCCTGCATTTGCTGTCTGCAGAAGTAGCCCATCTCAGCATATCAACTCCTATCAAATATAGAATTTTCCTCTCTTAGAGAATAAGGCTAAGAGTAGTTTTCTAGGCCTCCAGGGCATTGAGATCATTTGGATCCTTCCACACCCATTGCTCTATTCCATCCAAACTACTCTTGAATTTGTAATCACACACCCTCGATCCCCACACTCTTATTGCTTCTTCTCGTATTTCTGCCAGCTGAGGGGAGTCACAGAGTTTAGGGTGTCCATCCCAAGAGTTGTGCCAAAAGGAGGCCTTTTGGCCATTGTACTCCTGCCACGTGACATGCTTTGAAATAATATCTCTGCTTTCATAGATGAAATTTCATATAGCAGAGCCTCTGGGAGGATCCAGGGTTTTTACTATGCTAACCAGATCAACCAAGTCTAGATATTTTCTCCTCAATAATCTAACCCATTTTTTATTGCTCGAGCTCAACATCTAGACCAGTTTCACCCCCATTGCCAGGTTCATGATCCTTAGTTTCCTGATTCCAGCTCTGCCTGCCTGTTGTGGCTTACATATCTTATCCCAAGCTAGCAAAGGAATCTTGTTTGTGTCATTAGGACCGTTCCAAAAGAACTTGCACATGATTGTATTTAGTCAGTCTTCTATGCTGGCAGTGAATTTCAAGCAAGACATTGAGTAAACTGGAATTACTGCTAGTACTATTCTTACCATGAGTAGCCTCCCTACAGAAGTTAGCCATTTGCCTTTCCACAATTCTTTCTTCTTCTTGCAACTATCTACAAGTTTGTCCCAAAATCTCTTCTTATTGGTCCCAACAAACAAAAACATGCCCAGAAATCTCACTCGGAGATTGGTTGGTCTTACTCCTAGGATTCTAATTAGGTCCCTTTGAGCACTAGGATGTACATTCAGGAAGTAAACTTTTGATTTTCTCCAATTGACTGCTTGTCTTGAGGCTCTACTGTACCCATCAGACAAGTCTTTGATTTTTCGAGCCTCTGCTCTAGTAGCTTGCCCGAATAAGATAGTATCATCTACAAATTGCTGGTGAGTGCTTGGCCCAACCCCTGGGGCTACCTTGATTCCTCTCCATGATCCATCCAACCTAGCCTAGTAGATTCTCCATCCTAGTGCCTTGGCCATAACAATGAAGAGGAAGGGGGATAAGGGGTCCCCCTGCCAAATGCCTCACAAAGAGTTGAAGAATCCTTGTGCAACTCCATCGACTAGAAATGAAAATCTTGGACACCCTATGCAACTTTTAATCTATTCTATCCATCTTCTATTGAAGCCAAATCTGATCAATACTTTTGCCATAAATTGTCTATCCACACAATCAAAGGCCTCTAGGATGTCTATCTTTAGAACCATACTTGGTAGCTTGGCTTTCTTGGCTATGTGAATGGTCTGATGAGCCACTATTATACCCTCCACTATAGACCTGCCCTGGATGAAACCACTCTGTTCTTCAGAGATGCCCTTGTCAATCACTACCTTGAGTCTATTTGCTATTACTTTTGTTACTATTTTGTAAAAAGTGTTGCATAATGAAATCAGTTTGTAATCCCCCATGCTTTTGGCCTCCTTATTCTTGGGTATGAGCATAATAAAGGTATGGTTAAACACCCCTAGCATAGTTGTTTTCCTTCTTGATTCTTCCACTTCCTTTAATAGATCCTCCTTGATTGTCTCCTAGGAACTTTGGTAGAAGAGGGCAGGGAAGCCATCTGGCCCTGGGGCCTTGTCTGATCCTAGCTAGAAAGTCACCTTCTTGACCTCTTCGATATTGATTACCTTATATAGCTCATTGTTTTCTTCTTCTATTATTATAGCTAGAATACCTTCCAAAAACTCTTCCCTCTCAGGACCCGACATAGGATCAACCCTAGAAAAAAGGGCGTGAAAATACCTAACAGCTTCCTCATTGATCTCTTCCTCTCTTCTAGCAACTGTCCCATCCTCCCTTTCCAGTTCAGTAATCTTGTTTCTACTTATGTTGGGTATAGGTATATTGTGAAAAAAAATTGTATTCTTATCCCCTTCTTTTAGCCATAATTCCCTCAATTTTTGTCTCCAATAGCATTCTATTTTTGCCAGTATTTCCAACTGCTTGTTTTTTAGTTCCTTCTCCTCCAAAAACTTCTCCGGGCCCATGCCTTTATCTATTATTATCTCATTGAGTTCCCTTAGCTCTTTTTCTATTTTTTCACTTTCTTCAAAGATGTTTTTAAAGTGTTCCTTGTTCCAAATCTATAATTTAGACTTGATCTAGGAGAGCTTTTTGTGAAAGGACAATAGTTTTGATTGGTTGCCTACCCACATTTCCCCCCACCATTGTGAAATCAACCCCAGCAAATCAAGGTCACGCAACCACATTTTCTCAAATCTAAAAGGGGAGCCCCCTTTAAAATCATCCTGTTGTATCATCAGCTGAATCAGGAAATGATCTGATCCACTGAAGGGTAGTATCACGGCTTCCATTATATTGGCTAACTGGGACCAATCCCTAAATATCAGGAATCTATCCAATTTGTCCAAGATTCTGGTGTGGCCCAACCTTCTATTTGTCCATGTGAACACTCCATTTTTGGTCTGAATTTCTCTTAGCTCATTATTGTCCACAAACTTCTAAAAATCTTGTTACACAATAGGGACAGTTCTCATTCCACCCTTCTTTTCTAAATTGTTCAATGTGGCATTCAATTCCCTGCCTAACAGTATGCAGTCCTCCTTATACTAGTTTAAAAAGCTAGATGACATGCCCCAGACATTTCTTTTTGCTACTGTAGCCACTAGTTCATACACATTAATCAATTTGGCCTCCTCATTGCTCTATATGTACCTCATCAAAACTGCCAACCAGTTTTGATTTTCCTCCAAAATTGTGTATCTTATTTTACCTAGATTCCAAATTAGACCCAGCCCTCTTGCGGCTCCCTCTAACTCCACAAAAACTCCTTCCCAGCCCTTCAAAAATCTCATTTTATTACTTTGTTCCTCCTTACTCCATTTAGTCTCCTGTATAAATACTATGTGAGGTTTATTGTTGTCTATTTGACGCTTAAATAGGCACCATTTGTTAGGGGTGTTTAAGCCCCTAGCTTTCCAGCTAATTACCCTCATGTCTCCTTAGGAAGGGGCAATTCCTTCCTGTTTCTCAAAATTGTTTGACTTATTTTGGTCTTCCCTTTGGCCACCCCTGCCAAAGCTAACCTTTCTTTATTAGTGTTGCGCCTTCTCTAGCTAGCTGACCTGATCCTAGGTGTCTTCCTGCCTGACTGGACTTGTTCAATTCCCCTTTCCTCCAGAATGCCAACCTAGGAATCCTCAAAGCACCTGGATTGTCCTATCGTCTATTCCTTCTATTTTTTCAGACTCTTCCTCTCTTGACTCTAGCTATCTTACTTCTACCCCTTCCTCGATCACCATTCCACCCTGACTGTTCGATAAATGCGAAGAGTCTTTCGATGTCTATTCTTCACTGATTGGGATGCTAGCGTTCTGTAATCGGGACCTATGGTCCTATTGATTATCATCCTTCTCCAATGGATCTGACCTAGAATTAACTCCTCTTCCTCCTTCCTCAACTCCTCTATCCTGAATCCAAATGGATTCCACTAATTCCTTTTCCATATCCGTGAACGGTGATCTCTTCATACTTCCCCCTTTGATTTCTGTCATGATTTCCTTCTCCTCCTCATACATGTTTAGACCATTGAATATGATGTGGGCTAGGCATCTTTCCCTTCCATGATCCACCAATTTGCCAATAGGGCGTAATATCAAGCTATCTTCCCTAACCACTTTTTGCCTCCACACCCCGTCTTCCGAATTTAGCTCTACTTCTGTTGCTAGTCCTATCCCCTGACCGCAACACAGATTTTGAAATATGCACCCCTCAGTCTATCTTCTTGAATTTTTTCTAGGAAATTAAAATTCCCTAATTGCCTTCCAATTGTCTTGAGAACTTCTTCATCCTAGTATTCTGAAGGAAGGTTGTATAACCACACCCAAATAGAGCTTTCTTCAATTTCCTAGTCCCTGGGGTCAAAGTTGGGTCTCCAACCCAGAAGGTGCATTTGTGATCTCCCCATAAAGTATGGGCCTAACCTTGTTGTCACATTCCTCTCCTCTTTCAATATGAAAGTAATCAAATGAAAATTATTCCTCAAAGCCCTAACTGTATTTTTATTCCCCTAGGTTTCTCTGCACCAGTTTTGAATCTCCACTCAGTCCTTAGGTTGTCCCCCGCCCCATTTGATAAACAAACCCCTATCTTGAAGAAGGGCCCTGGTTTGATTAACTGGGTCTACCCTAATAGAGATTACATTTTTGTTTTTAGGGTACATACCATTTTTCGTAGATCCTTGGCCTGAGGAATCAACTTCCCTTGCCCTTACTCCTTTTCTCTTGTTTGCTTCTGCTACCTTTTGGTATTATTCCTCACGCACATCCACTAGGTGCCGAAAGTCCTGTCTTTACCCGAACCACCCATTCGACCTTTTGCATTGAAAATTTCTCATTCCTAGACTTTCTTCCCTTCCCCTTCTATCCCAATTTTCTAGGGCAAGATGTGAGTGGTATGCCCTGATCCATGGGGGTTCCCACCTTATGAATCTTCTTTCTTGAATTGTCCTCTAATCTACTCCATTTCTTCTCCTATCCTCGAGGTCTTGTCTATGGTTGATATTCATCTGGCTTCCAGAAAAGTAAGGGTGGCATTTATCAATCCATCTTCCATTCTCCATCACTCACTATGGTCTATGTGGATTATGTTGGGCACTGGTGTTACCATATATGCTCCAGCCGTTGTTGATTTTAACCTTGAAGGCCCCCATTGGTTCTACTCGATCCAATTCCTCACCCCAATTCTGGCTTCTAAATCTTCTCTCTTTTTGTCCCTCCACCCTAATGTTGCCCCTTTCCTTCTACCCTTTGCTCCTCTGCTCATCGCCATTTTGCACTTCGCTCCTCTACTTTTTGCGCTCCATTTTTAATACGATCATTTTGTTGTACTCAATTGATATTTATAACTATATTTTACTTAGGTTTATCATATCAAATAAAAAAAATCAAAGTATATTTGTCAATATACTTTGATCCTTTTTTATTTGATATGATAAAACCCTAATAAAATATACTTAAAAATTAATTTATTGTATAATAAATAAAATAACACAAAAATAAAAAGGTAACCCTAATAAAATATAATACACTTGCCCAATACACTTTTCTCTTTTTATATTTCATATGATAAAACCCTAATAAATATAGTTATAAAATAAATTATTCTAGAATAAATTAAATATTATGTAACCACAATTAATTTCTATAAATTAGCAGAAATTAAATTTCATTGTGTAGAAAAGAAAAAAGTACATAGTTATAGTCATCCCTTTAATGCTACTATATAATGCCTCTTGACCTAAAGAACAAAAGAATATGGATAAATACATTATTTTAGTGAAAATATTTTGTGTTAGTTGTTCAGATATATTTTGAAAACATTAAACTCTTAATCTATGTTAACAATGACAAGTTTAATCAATAAAACCCTAGGTAAATCTGAAATAAAAAAAATCAATAAAAAAAATCAAACTCTAGAGATGAATACAAAATGAAAGGATAAAAATATATTAAACAAAATTAAGATGTTATTTTATTTATATAGCAAAAGATTAGTAAATGAAACCCTAGGTAAATATGAAATGGAAAAATGAAACCATAGGGGTCAATATGAAATAAAAGATAAAAACTTGTAGAGTTATTTTATATTATTTATCAGCTTGCAATTAGTTTGCACTTATCTAGTGATTGTAAACCAATCAAAACATAGGATTATTTTTCTTGTTGGGCAAATTTGATTTCAATTTGTACTTTTCCTATGTCAACATGATACATTTTTAACAAAAAATTATTGAATTCCTATGTCAACATGATACATTTTTAACAAAAAAATTATTAAAAAATGATTTATCTATATTGTCATTGGTTGAAAAAAAATACCTATTTTTTCATTGCCTAAGAGTGCAACAAAAAGCAATAAATGTGGACAGAATTTTGGTTTGAGGGGAGGATGTGGCAAGTAAACAAATTATGAACACAAATTTTGTCTCCCACTAGTTAAGTCACGTCTAAGTGGATGGGGATAATTATGAGAGGGAAGAATCATTAGTTTTTATGAATTATAATATTAATAATACTATTAAAAATATAAGGTTCTACACATTTTAATGTATGAAAATAGATTATTTTGAGATTTCAATTTTATTTACTCAAGAGTTAAAAATCTAGTATTTCAATTTTATTTATAAAAAGTTAAAAATCTATAGTATCATGAAAAATATTTTGCCATGTTATTACATTTTTTATTAGTACCTGGCAATGAGTTCACACTTATCTAGTTATTAATCTATTGATTGTAAACCAATAAAAAAAGGATTATTTTTCTTGTGGGGCAAATTTGATTTAAATTTGTACTTTTCCTATGTCAACATGATAAATTTTTAACAAAAAATTATTGAAAAATGATTTATATGTATTGTCATTGGTTAAAAAAATGACCTCTTCTCTACCGATTGTCAGATTGTCAGAGAGTGCAACAAAAAACTATAAATGTGGAGAGAATTTTAGTTTGAAGGGAGAATTTTGGTTTGAAGGGAGCATGTGGCAAGTAAACAAATTATGAACACAAATTTTGTCTCCCACTAGTTAAGTCATGCCTAAATGGATGGCGATTAATTTTTGTCTTCATAATTTAATTTTAATTTAGTTTTTAGGGTTCTACATATTTTATTTTATGCAATTATATTATTTTAGGGATTTCAATTTTATTTACTCAAGAGTTAAAAATTTTGGATTTCAATTTTATTTAGTAAAAAATATACAGTAATTAGATTTTTTATTTTATTCTTCAAACTTACAATATTTTAATGCATTTTAAATTATACAATTACATTAATCAATTCTTTAATCATTATAATCATTATTATTATATTATTTAAATATTTAATATTTAATTTTTGTTTTAAGTAAAAATATGAACATTGAATATTTAATACCTATTATATTAAATATACACCCTAATAATTTTTTTATAAAACAATAGTGACAAGAGTTTAAAGACTATTTTGTTACTTTGTTTGTATTTAATTGTTTTCTTGTTGTGTAGAGAATTTTAATTTACCTCTTAATATGGTCAACCATGTTAAGTTTGAAGACCATTTGACCTCACATTATATGAATTTTTAAGTAAAATATATATTTATATTAATACCTTAATCCCCATCTAATGCCAACCTACAATGACATGCATTAGTTGAGTAGGTAAATAAAATAAATCAAAGCAGTACTCAAAAAATAAACATTAAGAATTCAACTATAATCTTCCTCTTTGTTTCATAATATTTAGTTGAGTCAAAATAATATTTTCATAGTTACATAATGATTTATCAAGATTTAACTATGTAATATCCATGCAATGACAACACGAAATAGGAAATCTCATAGCATGTTAGTCCATAATGGGGTATTTGTTATTGAAAAATAAATAAATATATTGTTGGGTATTAAGTGTAGAGAGGGTCTTTATATTAGTGTCAAATTTAAACCGTAATAATAAATATATATTTATATTAATACCTTAAACCCCATCTAATGCCTACCTACAATGACATGCATTAGTTGAGTAGGTAAATAAAATAAATGAAAGTAGTACTCAAAAAATAAAGATTAAGAATTTAACTATAATCTTCCTCTTCGTTTCATAATATATCTATAATTTAATTGTACTCATCTATAGAAAATGTCCAAAACTCTTTCAACAAAAGCTTCCCTTGGTATGTAATGCCCTGCCATGCAACCCTAGAGATAAGTTCAACTAAAGCAATAAAAGGGCATATTTTTTTTATAACTAAAATAGAAGTAAGTAAAACAAAACATAATCTATCAACAACTAGTTAAACTAACATCTCTAGGGATTACATAGCTAAATTATTGAAATTAAAAAATAATCAACAACATACATAGTTTATTCGAAAAACTCAAACTAACAACTTGATTACCTCATTAGATACATACATCAACATCTTTGCAATAATGTTTACAAATGCAAAATAGTTTATTTTACAAGAGGAATTACATAATTTCTATGATACAAAAGCACTTTCTTTCTGATTACATCAAATTACATAATGAGTTCCACTGATACATAGATCTAGGTACGAATCGTATAAATATCTATCTTCAAATATAGGTACATATCTTGAAACATGAGATACAACTTCTTTACACATGAGCCATGGTGCCAGAAAACCTATAGAAGAATGTACAACCATCCGACCATGTGGAACCATGAGGTCCCACTAAGCAAACACACAAGAAGTCAATAGGCTAATATGTGCAAGGACTACACATGACTCCAATACAACACTGGTTGAAATAAACACCACAAGCAACTCAAACAACACTTCCAGAGGCAAATACACAATGAAAGAGGAAACTACGATTACGGAATGCTAGGCTGCAGTAGGGAGAGTGTCATCGTATGGTCCTAGCATGGGTTATCTAGGCTATCTCTCTCTAGAAACCAGCCCCCATCTATGGTTATCCTAGTAGCCTCTCTCTAGGCACCGGCCCCATAGGGTGACACATGCAGAACTGACACATCCTCTCATGGAGACAAGGAGGTTGATCATGCCAACCACAGCCTTCTCATCCCATCCTTAGCCTGAACGAGCACTACAAGCATGGGTGAGGAATCCAATTTTCTTATTTAGTGTGAAAACTACCCAACCATCTAAATTTATTATAAAGTTATCACTTGATTAAAAACTTCTAATGGGTTATCTTGGTAGCCACTGTGGGCACCGGCCCCACATTAAAAGCCACTCCCCTCCCTGCATCTAGTAAACCCTATCCATCAAGAAAAGCATTAATATCCTAACAACAAGTGCTCAAATACAATACAAGGCATTTACCTTCTTGCATATAAATATAATCAGATGTATATGTAGACTGAGAAAGGCATAACCATCTTGCACATGTAACATTCCAACATGAATAAGAAACCATATTTCAAGAATACATTTCATTCAACTCACACGATGCACACATAGCCAACCCCACACAATCACACCCTCTTAGGCCTCTGGAAACCACTTTCCCCAAATAACACAATGCATGACACCATTAAAACACAATGGTCACACATCACAATCACTTCTAAAACACATCATAAACCAAAATTCCTCATCAATACTTCAAAAACAAAACCACAGATGCAACACATGATCTAATGCACTAATAATGGGTCTTGAAGAATGCAACATTAATTTCAATCATGGTCAATCATCTAACAAACACAAAGTGAATCTATCTCAACAATGCAGAAGAATATTATTCTAACTATTAGTAATAGTTACTAATATGATCAAATGATATAAGTTCCATAAGTAACAATATTTAATCCATTCTTATACTATTGGAAACAGTTAATATTAAGAGTCTTACTTAGACTAATTGCAAGGTTAACATTTAGTAGTTGAAAGTCATGGACTATTATCAACGACTCATCATTAAATGATTTCTAATTAAAACCCAAAATTGATACTTCTACCTTAAATTAGAACTAGGTTGATTCTATTCCCTTCAAACACAATAAGTCTCAAAATTATCATCCAATTTAATTCATTTTCCTTCTACCATTATCTAATTTTTAGATAAAAGATATAACTTGATAAATGTTATGTTATTTCTAATGCATTTAAGAGAATATAATTCAATTCCAACATAAATATTTTTATAATCACTACCCCATGTATGATTTCCAAAATCTTTTAAGTTATGTTTCTATTATTAAATCTAGATTAGACTATATTGCTAATTTCAAATCCTAAGAAAAGAATCTTAAAAATAAGAATCAGTCCTCAGATAACCAAATATCATGTTCAAAAGCACTAAAATAAACCACTAAGAAAGAAACATATTAATATGATCGACTAAGATATGCAAGAACATATACTATATCAGAAAGAATATAGATATAGAATGTTTTGATAATGATAAGAGACTTCAAAAAGGAAATGCTCTAGTAGACATGTATGCAAAAGTGAGAGCACAGACAAAGTGCATTAACTGTTTAGCAAATTACCTCAAAGAGATGTCAAATTATGGAATGCAATGATTAAAGGATATGCATAGAGTGGATTTGTAGATTTAATAACAACAATCAAGATGACATACAAATGTCTCTCACTAATTGATACATATCTCTCAATTGACAAACTAGGTAATGCTAACTCTTTTGGATATAGTTTTCATATGTAAGAGTTGAATCTTATATAAATTTTTTAGAGAAACCCAATTTGAAAATATAGAGTTATTGGTGATGCAACTAACTATTTTAACAGAGATGAAATACGTGAAGGTAGACAGTCACAAAATATTCATATCTCGAAAATGACAAACTATGTATGGACAATTTTTGGATATGGTTTGGGCAACTAGGTCATGCACCATATATACAAAATGTAGAGGAACCCAGTTCACAAAACTAAAGTTATAGCTAATGTAATAGACTACTAAAACAGAGACGAAATAGATGAGAGGTAGACAGCCACAAAACATTCCTCTCTCCAAAACAACAAATTGGGTATGAACGATTTTTGGATATGATTTAGGTGACTAGGTTGTACACCATATATCAAAATTTAGAGAAACCTAGTTTGTAAAACAAAATTTATGGCTAACACAATAGATTGTAAAAATAGAGATGAAATGGGTGAGAGATAGACAGTCGCATCAATCGGTGATTCCCAGAAATGCAATGATACAAACATGCACAATTGATCTAATAAAATGGATTCTAACCTATCAAGCAAATTACCATCAACATGAAAAATTATAAATCAAACATTTGCTTCAATATAAAAATGAGACAGAAATTAGAACCAAAGGAACCTAATTTCGCTTGCTTATCTGGGCTGAAGATTCGATGCCAGGTTTAAATGCTGCAGCCACAAACCAGACTCCCCCCAAAAGTTCCATCTGTTGAATATTATTATGAGAGAGAAATTTCCCCCCTAAATACAACCCAAAAAATCCATATTTTTAGAGAAAGAAATCTCCTAAAATCTTCCAAAAGATTCCCCCCCACAAGAGGCAATAACTCGTGCATGAACAATATCTTACAATTTGCTATATTAAACATTTTACAACCGAACCAAGATAAATATATTTTATGGTAACACATAAATATTATTTATTTATTTATCTCTAGCTGCAATTACATTTATTACTATTATTAATATTATTTATTAACTGAACTTCTAGAATAATATATTTTTCATAAACTAAATTTACATAAGGACATTTATATATTTATTTATTTAACAAAAATGCATCATAAGTAATTATTTTATTTTAAGGAAACAATAAACAAAACAATACCAACAAAATAACCCAACTGTCAAACCATACCTGACTACTATGCAAGATCAGGAAACAAGACCACCACAACAATGATTGACTATCATGACCAAACTGACAACACTGACAAGGTACACAACCGGATACTCATCCTGTTCAAGGACGATGGCTAGGATAGGGGACCATATGTTATCTCCATTCAAAAAATTCCATTGGTATGAAGGCATGCTCAGACCTGCCAATTCAGGTGGAGTCGATGCCTGGTACCTGCAACTTGCAGCAAACAAAAGTGTTGAATACATACATATAATTATCGAAGCAGGGACATAGTGATAGGGAATTGCAGTGTAGTAGGGTACTCATTATGAGTAATACTACACTGTCCCTTCACAAAACACATCACAAGTATCCACATTAAACAAATTCATTAGTAAATAAACAACCAAATAACACATAGACAAATAATTGCATTAATCACATAGTAAAACTAATCTATAATCAATTAACCTATAACTGATTACAACATAAGCATAATGTACTAATCATAAAGTATCAATAGTGTCATCATAATAAACATCAATGAGTGTCATCAACTACATCATAACAGTAAGCCAACCACCTTCTCACCTTATCTATTTGTAGTTAAAATTAGATATGTATAGTACAAAATCCTCTTATGCACATCTCATAATATTTGAATTTAAGAAAACCATTATTCCTTATAAAATACTTGTGTATCCAAATAACAAGAATAACCATATAAACTATTAGATGATCAAAATTATCATGTTCTAAAAAATCACGTCTCTCCTCAACACAACATACCAACCAATAATTTGTTTTTTCTATATTTTCCTAAAGTGTAACCAAAATATATATGTCATGTACAACAAGACAATGACTAGTATAGATCAGTTGAGTCAAAATAATATTTTCATAGTTACATATCAAATCTTATAATAATTTATCAAGATTTAACTATGTAATATCCATCCAATGACAACACTAAATAGGAAATATCATAGCATGTTAGTCCATAATGGGGTATTTGTTATGGAAAAATAAATAAATATATTGTTGGGTATTAAGTGTAGAGAGGGTCATTATTTTAGTGTCAAATTTAAACCCTAATAATTTTTTTTATAAAACAATAGTGAAAAATTCCAAGAAGTTAAATTTCCAAAACCATAAGCAAATATGAAATAAAAGATAAAAGCATATTTAATCATTATTATTATTATTATTATTATTATTATTATTATTATTATTATTATACATTGATTACTTGTTCAATCATTATAATCATTATTATTATATTATTTAAATATTTAATATTTAATTTTCAAAATTCATATACAATTTTAAGTGAAAATATGGACATTGAATATTTAATACATAGGAAACAACTTCCTATTATATTAAATATACACTATAATAAATTTTTTATTAAACAATCGTGACAAGAGTTTAAAGACTCTTTTGTCACATTGCTTGTATTTAATTGTTTTCTTGTTGTGTACAGAATTTTTATTTACCTCTTAATAGTGTTAAGTTTGAAGACCATTTGAGCTCACATTAAATGAATTTTTAAGTAAAATATATATTTATATTAATTTCTTAAACCCCATCTAATGCCTACCTACAATGACATACATTAGTTGAGTAGGTAAATAAAATAAATGAAAGTAGTGAAATTCCAATATTTAATGTATTTGTCAGTTATATGAATAATTTATTTTTAAGCTATATTTAGTAAAGCCTTTGAAGCTGTTCATTAAAAATTAATTATTTTCTAGAATAGGTATATTAATAATTATATTACTTTGTATTGAATAAAATAATATAATTAATAATAATAATAACAATAATATTTCTATGCGATTAATATTAATATATTTTAGATGTAAATATTAATATATTATATTATGTAATATTTGTATTTATATGATTAATTTGTTTTTAATCTATCTTTAATAGTAAGCCGATTTAAAGTTAGTTATCTTTCAGGGATTATTTAAAACAAATGGTCATTAACTTTTCTAATTTTATTATAAGTGAGTAAAAAATTCTTTTGTATGTTTCAAAATGCAAACCATTATGTGGATGAGGTGAACAGTTTCCTACTTTTTTAATTTGTGTGTTTTGGGGTGCCCAATCATTTTTATAGAGACAGGCATATCTGCAATTGGGTGTGTCTTCACTTCAATAATGTTCCTACATATGCCTAGTTTATTTGAAGCTTTTCCAATTTAGATATTAATGTTTACTTGGATTGTTATTATAGATAAAGACTCGCTCTATTGTGAAATATCCACTCTAGGACATTTTGCCTTTTAGATTTGTTGTTGATGAATTGGCCACAAGGCAGATAGATTGATTGGAAACACCCAATGCCCATATCTTCAAAGTCAATGCTCCTGGTAATTTAATTTCTTCATATGTTCTATCATTGTGCTTATTTAGGTTTTCTAATCATGATTGCTCCAAAATTGAAGGTGCAAAACAATGGTGCAACCAAAGGTGCTATATGATAATGAGGATGAAACTGTAGTTGCTCCAAACAAGGTTTTAAAAATGAACCATCTGTTGTTGTTTTTTGCATCAATGGTGGAACACTTGGTGTCCCTGTTAGGAAAAATAAACTTTATCTAGTATTACATTAATATGAAATGGTGGTTCTATTTTTGTGTAGGGCTTAGGAGGATTTAAAATTTACACATGCTTGGATGCTGAAATTTATTTAGTATTATGTAATGCCCCATCATGCAACCCTAGAGTGCAAGGCTAAAAGTACAAAATTATAGAACTAATTTTTTTTTTGAAGAAAGTAAATGCAATAAGAGTAACCAAATATGTCATAATACACGACATGAAGAAAAGTGCACTTCTAACTCCTCTAGGGAAACATAACTGCATTAGAGAATATAGAGTATAAACCACACAAGTGATAACCATTTTACTACTGCTATAAATCAAATCAACTTTTACATTAGCAAGATAGTTAATTTAACAAGGTCTTAGTACAAGATTACAAGATTACAAGACCGATCTTGTCGGTTTACAAAAGAATGCATAAGAAAGTATACAACACCACCGAAGGTAGGAAGCAAACTGGAACTGGAACACCTCTGCGCAGAACTCGAACCACATCTCCAAAAAAAGACCAATGGATAGAGCTCTTACCACCCAACCATGTGGAACCCTGAGGTCCACCCCTCTGAGCTAGGAGATAAAGACAAGGATTCCACTAAGCCAAGAAACAACATCCAAAAATAAAAGAACGATAATTAACTTGACACATCCGACCATATCATCAAAGCTGCACAAGACAAGACATCACTCCAGAGGTACTACCAAGAAACAATAGAACTGCGTAAGGAGAGTGTCATCACATGGTCCTAACATGGGTTACCCAGGCTATCTATCCCCAGAAGCCGGCCCCCATCTATGGTTACCCTGGCAGCCTCTCTCTAGGTGCTGGCCCCATAGGGTGACACATGCGGAGCCGACAGGTCCTCTCATGGAGACAAGGAGGTCGACCTTGCCAACCAGGCCTTCTCATCCCATCCTTAGCCTGTGAGAGCACTCAAGGCATGGGTGAGGTCTCTTACTTATCTTGTTAAGTGTTTTAATACCCCAACCCTCTTGATTAAATTATTAAGTTTTCCACATGCTTACAACTTCCATGGGGTTACCCAGGCGACCTCTCACTAGGCACCGGCCCCACCATGAAAGCCACTCCCTTAGCGTTCTCTGATCAAACATACATACCACACATATAGGTAATAATCACCAATCAGATCCGAGCCATAACTTACACCATTCACTAGGCCACAACAATAAGTCCATAGAAACCCATCAAAATTTGAAGCAATACCATCATGAAACCAAGAACTATATTCAAGAAACCATTCTCATTTATTACAAGATATGAAAATCCAGATATCCCATTACATTGACATGCCACTATCTGGACCAACGATCAAGACACCTCACCTCTGGAGTTAGGTCCAACCAAAGATAAAGAAACCATAATCAGACAAGGTCAACACTTCCACATTGACAACAAGTGGCCATGACATCACACAAGATTCCTACTTCACAACAAACCAACATAGATCAAACTCCACCCCAAGGTAACACAATACTCCAATACAACATAAGATAAGACCAAGGAGGAGATAAAGCAAAGAGGTTCAAAGGACTCTAGATTCAATCAAGAAATCAACTTACATCAAGTTAACACGAATAGCAAAACTTCACCATTCTAGGAATTAATAAGGCAAGGAAGGTGAACCAGAAACTGAACATCCTTATATAAACAAAAGCCAAGACAAGCTCATATAATAATCCCATAAATCAAATCATTATAAACCTAAATAGGGTAACTTACCATTTAGGATTTGCCACCTACCATTTTTAATTAAAACATCTATAAGTACTCATTTACAATAAGCAAAAATCTTTTTTTTTTCACATTAAACCAATTACAATCATAATCAACAACTGTAATATATATTTTTCCAATATCACAACTTTTCCATCAAGAATCTTCCAATCTACAATTTCTAGTGAACACATCCATGAGAATAGGATAAATATCCTTAATTACATAATGTTACTATTGAAATAGACTATTTACCCCCAACTACTAATCTAAACCCTTACAAGCTTAAACTACAAGCTCTACAACATCATTCATAAATAGATTTTCTTAAAAATTACATACATATAACCACTTTCTAATTCAAATCAAAACATTGAATTTCTAACTAACTTGATACCGTAGAGAATTACCAATAAGCATATATAAAAGGAAAGTGTATACATCTATTTATATTCAAATGAGGCACCACCGAACTCACTAACAAAGATTCTATACAAAGACCTAATTCCATAATCTAAAACCACCAAATTTAGTAACAAGAAACAACTATAACTATATAAATTCTTTCAAAAATAATAAACTTCCAATCATCATTTATTTTGTATAAGTCTAGTCCTTTATACCTAAAAGAGACTAGAAGAAAGAATAATAATTTGATTTACAACTAATTTAAAACAATATCTAACATTACACACCATTATGTTATAACCCAAGAACAATATATTTCAAGTACCTAACAATCACTTGAATACAAGAAATAATATATATTTTTTTTAAAATAATGTTTTAACTATGCATAAATACTTTTTTTTTCCTATTCCAATTTTCCAATAGTTTCCAATTTCTAAAACAATAACTATAAGCATAAATTATTAATAAGCATCTACAATTTCAAACAACTCCTATAACCTATAAGATTTCCTAACAATTAACCACTTATAATATCAAATCAAACTTATGTATTTTCCTATGATCATGGATTGCCATCTATTATTTTACCACTTAAGATTTCTAATAAAAGAAACTACCATGATATCTATTTCTAAAAAAAAACTCCTTTCCATTAAATATATTCTAAAATTACAATTTTCTAAATAACTGAATTAGAGAATAACAATAGCAAAATTATATAAAATAAAATAAGCAAAACTTAATTTATTAAACTTCTTGCATAAAAATAAAAAGACAAAATTAATTAAATAAATTAAATTCTAAAATGATACCTTACTAACAAATGAACTTTCTAAAATCAACTTCTCCCTAATATTGACTTAATAAATCCAAACTACAATCACAATTTAGAAGTTTCCCTACAAACAAGATCTCCTCCAAGCATCCTATTTAAAAACAAACACAACAATTATTTTATTTTATTTTATTTTTCTATGAGCTCAAATTGAAATAAATTTCAAGATTTCTATCCTATGGTATTCATTAAATAAATTTCAGATTCATGCAAGATACAATCACATCATTTTTATTCAATAAATTTCAGGGGCTCAAGCAAGGTATAATCACATCATTTTTATTCAATAAGTTTCAGCCTCAAAGAAGGTATAATCACATCATTTTTATTCAATAAATTTCAGCCTCAAACGAGGTATAATCACATCATTTTTATTCAATATATTTCAGGCTCAAGCAAGATGAATCACATATTTTTTTTAAAAATAATTTTCAGGCTCAAACAAGATACAGAGAAGTCAAAGAGGAATTCAAACAATTCACAAAAGTTGCAAGCTTAAAGGAAAGGTAAGAACCAGAAATTTCAGGCACAAAATAAGATCCAGAGAAACCAAGGAGGAGGCCAATGATTCACATAAATTGCAGATTTATAGGTGAATTAAGAATAGAAAATTTCATCCATAAGAAGGCAAGGAGAGGGCTGTATGGCAGTTGTACAACATCCCCAAGAGAGGGCAGCAAAACTTCAAAATTTAGATTGCATAAGATTTCTAACAGCCGTACGGTCTAGGGAAGTAAGCAGAAATTTTCAATCACAAGGAGAAAATAGAGATGGGGTCTCCTATGCCATACGGTCAATGGAAACAAACTGAAGTTTTTCTCAATCTACAATAGCATAAATACATATAGAGACTTCTATTGCTAAGGTAACACAAATTGTGTGAAATACCATATAGTTAAATTGTTTCCTAAGGAATAAAGCCAGAGCTTCCCTGAGTTTTAAATCTATTGCAAAAGATGATTTAAATTGTATCTTTCAGCCAACAAGAAATTTTTAAAACAGATTTGAAGGGAATTGTGAAGAAAACTTCACAAGATTTGGTCAAATTCCTAGACATGCTTGCAGGGTAGCTTTCTAGGGAAAGTAGTGTTGGAGTCACAAAATCTTTGCCAGGTATACATAGATAAAAGCAAGGCATTCAAGGTAAAAAGGAAACATGATTAATATGAGAACCAAATCAATGGTTGCAAGCACTAACAGGTTGCCAAGGAAAATATATGTGAAGACCAAACCACTTGTTACAAGGCATTTCACCTCTATCAAAGAGATAGAAATGTGAGATAAAAATGCAAAAATGACAGGGACAAGAGTTTGATTAAAGCTTAACACTGAGTCATCTATTTTACAGGATTGAGAAATGCAGGGTTACAGATGATTTAGCTAATGATTTCAAAAGGATTGAGACAAAGGCTAAACCAGAAGAATCCATCTTGGAGGAATCTACATAGATTGGAGCAACATTCGATCTCACACGGCACACAAGGATAATTTAAATTCCAATTAATTCCAAGTTACATGCAAGTTTCACATACAAGACATACTAGTATCACACACAGAACATGCTGCAATAAAATATAACTTACCAGCTACAACAATTGTAAATTCATAGAGAGAGACAAATCACATACCCAAAATTCAGTCACACCTCAAACTTTCTCCAACTCCTGCCACCAATTTCTCTATTCTTCTCCCCAATATCTCTGTGCTCTTTCCAACCCCCTTCCCAACCAAAATTTTTTCCCATATCAAAATGGTTCAACTCATAAAATTAATGCAAACATGCATCCGTTATCCAACAACCCACTCCTCTGAGAAATTCAAAAAAATTCTATAAAAAGAGATCCCAATCTTCCAAATTCAAAATTGACAACTCAAGGCATTAATTTCGCATACTGCACCAAATAAATACTAATTACCCGTGACTCCAATTATGACATAAATACTTTTGGACAGCAATAATAATTCTAATCTATTATAAAATTTAACCAAGGTATCAATCGAAGTTCTAAGCCAAACGAATATTATCCAATAAACATAATAGGAGCATTATTAATAACACTAATTCAATAAAGTATCTTCCAACCACACATGAACAAATTAAACATTATAAAACACAACTCAACTCTACACCATGACACAAGACAACTAATAATAACTAGGCAAGGACCAAGTGACACAAGACAACTAATAATAACCAAGCAAGGACCAAGTGACACAACACAACTCGAGACCACAACATAAGACAAGGACCGACCTAGTGGAATAGACCTCACATTATCCCCCATCACTAATACCGATTGGTGTAAGAACCTGCTCAAACCTGCTTATCAGGTGGAGTCGAGGTTCGGTACATGCAGCCTACACCCGAACAATTGGTTGAATAAAATCAAACACATATATGTCAACACACACACACAGTCAGAGAATCGTGGCGTAGTAGGGTACTCGAAGCGAGTAATACTACACCGTCTCTGCTCTTGACACAATATCATAACATCTTCTATCTGAATTCAAATACCACAAGTCACATGACACATGATGACATTAATTCGCATCATAACTGAAATAATAGTAATGCCATCATGAACTCATAACACCTGTCTAATTATACCAGTCAAACATAAGTCATAACCTACTATTCAACTGTCTCCGAACTGAATCAATGCAATGAATGACTAACAACTGTCGCCAATTGACAGAGAGCAATGCAGAATTACCACTATCACAAGCCAATGATGAGGGGGCACTACATCCTCCCCCCCTAAAACTTGACTTACTCCTGGAAGTCACAGATCAGGGTAGAAACATAAAATATTAATATTGCCAATTTCCATTGCCAACATACTCATCCATAGTAAACAATTGTTCATAAATCAAGCACAAATGTTCAATAAAAGACAAGAGAAACATCAATTCTTTACCTTTATGGCACATCTTGTGATCCACTCATAACTAATTACACTTTTTCGGCAATCTCATACAATCAAAATAATTGCAGTCACATACAACTATTGAAGATTCATCTCATATCTTATTTCCACTAATTACCAACCATCCAAAATGCAATTCTCCGCAGAGTCCTCCCTTGAACATACTATCAGAGGTTCGAAATGAACATGATAGAAACAACACTTACTACAAAGTGGGGCCAACAAAATCCAACAATTAGGAGTTCCAGAATAGAAAATTTAAAAATGATTACAAACCCACATGGAAAAACAATCTAATTACAACCTTAAGTCACAAAGTGCCAGCAAATTTCAATAAATCAAGAATAAAGAAAAGAGTTTTGGTGACCACTCCTGTCATAAGAAAGTTCAAAGAAACAAAATTCACTGCTAACCCCCAACAACACATGAAACAACCGTTAAAAATTTCAAAACAACCAAATTATACAACAAATTCACATCACGATGTGACTAATTTTAGTCACATAAAGGGAGTATCCACTACACAACACTCGAGGACACAAGGTCCAGAATTTGTTAGAGAATGTACACCAGCACTCAAATGATTTAGTTAACTACATCCTTTTATCTAAGAGACTTTTATACAAGGATTTAAGGCAACACAGTCGCTACTTATATACAAACAACTTGTATCTTTAATACAGTACAATTTCTTTTTTACTAAGCTATGAACATACACAAGTACTTCCTTATGCAAGAAAATATAAAGGGAATGTATGATGTCACACAGGAATAATTTAAAGCTATAATTGACTTACATTATGACATTCATGATCTTATGGGTCCAATGCAAGCTCCAATTTGATCCCTGCACACGGTTCTCACACAGGCATACAAAATGATAATTTTCATAAATCACAACAATTCTTCCATACGAAGTCATGACCAGCTAGGTGATAAATGTTAGGTTATCAACAGCCATGTTCAGATACCCCGCACATGACATCACATAACCACATGACTCACCAAATGATTAAATCATTCTAATACTTAATTACATGCACTATCATTCAGGATATTCATGTTGGCAAATATATCATCACATTTTCATAACTGAAGAAGAAAGAATACATCATAGACAAATAAGTAAACATGACATAAAGAATTCATTTCTTAAAGAGCAAGTCTATAAACTTATCAACCTTCATACTAATACATACAGGTGAGAGATACTATTACCAACTCACTACAACGAGAAAATTGTTTAACCTAGGGCAACAACAACAATCGAGAGGTCTTAGTGTTGCAACCTAGGATACAGTTAATCTATAGAGTTTAAGCACTAGGTCACATAATGGGCTCAATTGTAACCAGAGTACCCAGTGTTTAAACCTGGCTCTGATACCAAATGTAATGCCCCGTCATGCAACCCTAGAGTGCAAGGCTAAAAGTACAAAATTACAGAACTAATTTTTTTTTTGAAGCAAGTAAATGCAATAAGAGTAACCAAAGATGTCATAATACACGACATGAAGAAAAGTGCACTTCTAACTCCTCTAGGGAAACATAACTGCATTAGAGAATATAAAGTATAAACCACACAAGTGATAACCATTTTACTACTACTATAAATCAAATCAACTTTTACATTAGCAAGATAGTTAATTTAACAAGGTCTTAGTACAAGATTACAAGACCGATCTTGTCGGTTTACAAAAGAATGCATAAGAAAGTATATAACACCAACGAAGGTAGGAAGCAAACTGGAACTGGAACACCTCTGCGCAGAACTCGAACCACATCTCCAAAAAAAGACCAATGGATAGCTCTTACCACCCAACCATGTGGAACCCTGAGGTCCACCCCTCCGAGCTAGGAGATAAAGACAAGGATTCCACTAAGCCAAGAAACAACATCCAAAAATAAAAGAACGATAACTAACTTGACACATCCGACCATATCATCAAAGCTGCACAAGACAAGACATCACTCCAGAGGTACTACCAAGAAACAATAGAACTGCGTAAGGAGAGTGTCATCACATGGTCCTAACATGGGTTACCCAGGCTATCTATCCCCAGAAGCCGGCCCCCATCCATGGTTACCCTGGCAGCCTCTCTCTAGGTGCCGGCCCCATAGGGTGACACATGCGGAGCTGACAGGTCCTCTCATGGAGACAAGGAGGTCGACCTTGCCAACCAGGCCTTCTCATCCCATCCTTAGCCTGTGAGAGCACTCAAGGCATGGGTGAGGTCTCTTACTTATCTTGTTAAGTGTTTTAATACCCCAACCCTCTTGATTAAATTATTAAGTTTTCCACATGCTTACAACTTCCATGGGGTTACCCAGGCGACCTCTCACTAGGCACCGGCCCCACCATGAAAGCCACTCCCTTAGCGTTCTCTGATCAAACATACATACCACACATACAGGTAATAATCACCAATCAGATCCGAGCCATAACTTACACCATTCACTAGGCCACAACAATAAGTCCATAGAAACCCATCAAAATTTGAAGCAATACCATCAAGAAACCAAGAACTATATTCAAGAGACCATTCTCATTCATTACAAGATATGAAAATCAAGATATCCCATTACATTGACATGCCACTATCTGGACCAACGATCAAGACACCTCACCTCTGGAGTTAGGTCCAACCAAAGATAAAGAAACCATAATCAGACAAGGTCAACACTTCCACATTGACAACAAGTGGCCATGACATCACACAAGATTCCTACTTCACAACAAACCAACATAGATCAAACTCCACCCCAAGGTAACACAATACTCCAATACAACATAAGATAAGACCAAGGAGGAGATAAAGCAAAGAGGTTCAAAGGACTCTAGATTCAATCAAGAAATCAACTTACATCAAGTTAACACGAATAGCAAAACTTCACCATTCTAGGAATTAATAAGGCAAGGAAGGTGAACCAGAAACTGAACATCCTTATATAAATAAAAGCTAAGACAAGCTCATATAATAATCCCATAAATCAAATCATTATAAACCTAAATAGGGTAACTTACCATTTAGGATTTGCCACCTACCATTTTTAATTAAAACATCTATAAGTACTCATTTACAATAAGCAAAAATCTTTTTTTTTTAACATTAAACCAATTACAATCATAATCAACAACTGTAATATATATTTTTCCAATATCACAACTTTTCCATCAAGAATCTTCCAATCTACAATTTCTAGTGAACACATCCAAGAGAATAGGATAAATATCCTTAATTACATAATGTTACTATTGAAATAGACTATTTACCCCCAACTACTAATCTAAACCCTTACAAGCTTAAACTACAAGCTCTACAACATCATTCATAAATAGATTTTCTTAAAAATTACATACATATAACCACTTTCTAATTCAAATCAAAACATTGAATTTCTAACTAACTTGATACCGTAGAGAATTACCAATAAGCATATATAAAAGGAAAGTGTGTACATCTATTTATATTCAAATGAGGCACCACCGAACTCACTAACAAAGATTCTATACAAACACCTAATTCCATAATCTAAAACCACCAAATTTAGTAACAAGAAACAACTATAACTATATAAATTCTTTCAAAAATAATAAACTTCCAATCATCATTTATTTTGTATAAGTCTAGTCCTTTATACCTAAAAGAGACTAGAAGAAAGAATAATAATTTGATTTACAACTAATTTAAAACAATATCTAACATTACACACCATTATGTTATAACCCAAGAACAATATATTTCAAGTACCTAACAATCACTTGAATACAAGAAGTAATATATATATTTTTTAAAATAATGTTTTAACTATGCATAAATACTTTTTTTTTCCTATTCCAATTTTCCAATAGTTTCCAATTTCTAAAACAATAACTATAAGCATAAATTATTAATAAGCATCTACAATTTCAAACAACTCCTATAACCTATAAGATTTCCTAACAATTAACCACTTATAATATCAAATCAAACTTATGTATTTTCCTATGATCATGGATTGCCATCTATTATTTTACCACTTAAGATTTCTAATAAAAGAAACTACCATGATATCTATTTCTAAAAAAAAAACTCCTTTCCATTAAATATATTCTAAAATTACAATTTTCTAAATAACTGAATTAGAGAATAACAATAGCAAAATTATATAAAATAAAATAAGCAAAACTTAATTTATTAAACTTCTTGCATAAAAATAAAAAGACAAAATTAATTAAATAAATTAAATTCTAAAATGATACCTTACTAACAAATGAACTTTCTAAAATCAACTTCTCCCTAATATTGACTTAATAAATCCAAACTACAATCAGAATTTAGAAGTTTCCCTACAAACAAGATCTCCTCCAAGCATCCTATTTAAAAACAAACACAACAATTATTTTATTTTATTTTATTTTTCTATGAGCTCAAATTGAAATAAATTTCAAGATTTCTATCCTATGGTATTCATTAAATAAATTTCAGATTCATGCAAGATACAATCACATCATTTTTATTCAATAAATTTCAGGCTCAAGCAAGGTATAATCACATCATTTTTATTCAATAAATTTCAGCTTCAAAGAAGGTATAATCACATCATTTTTATTCAATAAATTTCAGCCTCAAACAAGGTATAATCACATCATTTTTATTCAATATATTTCAGGCTCAAGCAAGATGAATCACATATTTTTTTAAAAAATAATTTTCAGGCTCAAACAAGATATAGAGAAGTCAAAGAGGAATTCAAACAATTCACAAAAGTTGCAAGCTTAAAGGAAAGGTAAGAACCAGAAATTTCAGGCACAAAATAAGATCCAGAGAAACCAAGGAGGAGGCCAATGATTCACATAAATTGCAGATTTACAGGTGAATTAAGAATAGAAAATTTCATCCATAAGAAGGCAAGGAGAGGGCTGTATGGCAGTTGTACAACATCCCCAAGAGAGGGCAGCAAAACTTCAAAATTTAGATTGCATAAGATTTCTAACAGCCGTACGGTCTAGGGAAGTAAGCAGAAATTTTCAATCACAAGGAGAAAATAGAGATGGGGTCTCCTATGCCATACGGTCAATGGAAAAAAATTGAAGTTTTTCTCAATCTACAATAGCATAAATACATATAGAGACTTCTATTGCTAAGGTAACACAAATTGTGTGAAATACCATATAGTTAAATTGTTTCCTAAGGAATAAAGCCAGAGCTTCCCTGAGTTTTAAATCTATTGCAAAAGATGATTTAAATTGTATCTTTCAGCCAACAAGAAATTTTTAAAGCAGATTTGAAGGGAATTGTGAAGAAAACTTCACAAGATTTGGTCAAATTCCTAGACATGCTTGCAGGGTAGCTTTCTAGGGAAAGTAGTGTTGGAGTCACAAAATCTTCGCCAGGGATACATAGATAAAAGCAAGGCATTCAAGGTAAAAAGGAAGCATGATTAATATGAGAACCAAATCAATGGTTGCAAGCACTAACAGGTTGCCAAGGAAAATATATGTGAAGACCAAACCACTTCTTACAAGGCATTTCACCTCTATCAAAGAGATAGAAATGTGAGATAAAAATGCAAAAATGACAGGGACAAGAGTTTGATTAAAGCTTAACACTGAGTCATCTATTTTACAGGATTGAGAAATGCAGGGTTATAGATGATTTAGGTAATGATTTCAAAAGGATTGAGACAAAGGCTAAACCAGAAGAATCCATCTTGGAGGAATCTACATAGATTGGAGCAACATTCGATCTCACACAGCACACAAGGATAATTTAAATTCCAATTAATTCCAAGTTACATGCAAGTTTCACATACAAGACATACTAGTATCACACACAGAACATGCTGCAATAAAATATAACTTACCAGCGACAACAATTGTAAATTCACAGAGAGAGACAAATCACATACCCAAAATTCAGTCACACCTCAAATTCTCTCCAACTCCTGCCACCAATTTCTCTATTCTTCTCCCCAATATCTCTGTGCTCTTTCCAACCCCCTTCCCAACCAAAATTTTTTCCCATATCAAAATGGTTCAACTCATAAAATTAATGCAAACATGCATCTGTTATCCAACAACCCACTCCTCTGAGAAATTCAAAAAATTTCTATAAAAAGAGATCACAATCTTCCAAATTCAAAATTGACAACTCAAGGCATTAATTTCGCATACTACACCAAATAAATACTAATTACCCGTGACTCCAATTATGACATAAATACTTTTGGACAGCAATAATAATTCTAATCTATTATAAAATTTAACCAAGGTATCAATCGAAGTTCTAAGCCAAATGAATATTATCCAATAAACATAATAGGAGCATTATTAATAACACTAATTCAATAAAGTATCTTCCAACCACACATGAACAAATTAAATATTATAAAACACAACTCAACTCTACACCATGACACAAGACAACTAATAATAACTAGGCAAGGATCAAGTGACACAAGACAACCAATAATAACCAAGCAAGGACCAAGTGACACAACACAACTCGAGACCACAACATAAGACAAGGACCGACCTAGTGGAATAGACCTCACATTATCCCCCATCACTGATACCCATTGGTGTAAGAACCCACTCGAACCTGCTATATCAAGTGGAGTCGAGGTTCAGTACCTGCAGCCTACATCCGAACAATTGGTTGAATAAAATCAAACACATATATGTCAACACACACACACACAGTCAGAGAATCGTGGCATAGTAGGGTACTCGAAGCGAGTAATACTACACCGTCTCTGCTCTTGACACAATATCATAACATCTTCTATCTGAATTCAAATACCACAAGTCACATGACACATGATGACATTAATTCGCATCATAACTGAAATAATAGTAATGCCATCATGAACTCATAACACCTGTCTAATTATACCAGTCAAACATAAGTCATAACCTACTATTCAACTGTCTCCGAACTGAATCAATGCAATGAATGACTAACAACTGTCGCCAATTGACAGAGAGCAATGCAGAATTACCACTATCACAAGCCAATGACGAGGGGGCACTACATATTACATTAATATGAAAGGGTAGTTTTATTTTTCTGTAGGGTTTAGGAGGATTTGAAATTTACACATGCCTTGATGTTGATATTTAGTTTTGATTTCTAATGATTTTTTGTTGTCAGTACCTATAATTGAAGGTTTGTAGTGAGTTTATGGGCTTGATATTAGTTTTATATTTTCTTGCTTTATTTTCCCCAATTTTCTAGTATTAAATTTTTTATTTTATTCTCCAAACATACAATATTTTAATGCATTTTAAATTATCATAGTATTAATATTATTATATTTGAATATCTTAAGCAGACATTTAAAATCTCTATAGACTCAGCTAGGGTCAGATTAGTTTTATAGTTAAGGAAATATTTTAGTGCTATTTTATTTTTACCAAATTAAATTATTTTTTACCCAAGACATTTCAAAATGAGTTCACATAAATGTTTCCTTATAAATTTAATTCTGGAATTATAATAGTTACAAATTTGAAATGATAAACAAAAAATATTATTGGTAAACCACAATATTAGATTAATTAAAATAATTAATATCATGTTCTCTAAAAGTACTTACTATTATTACTTACACAAAAAATTAAGTACTAAGATAATACTGTACTAATTTAAATATAAATATGTTATTATTATTATATTGTGTAATTATTCTTCAAATTTACAATATTTTGATGCATTTTAAATTGTAATAGTATTCAATATTATTACATTTGAATATCTTAGGTAGACATTTCAAATCTCTCCACACCCAACTAGCATTAGGGTTCTATACCAAGTTTAGTTTTATAGTTAAAGAAATATTTTAGTCCTATTTTATTTTTACCATTTGAGATTTCAATTTTATTTACAAATTTGAAATGATAAAGAATTCTTATAAATTTATTTCTAGAAATATAATAGTTACAAATTTGAAATGATAAACAAGGTGATAAACAATTCTTATAAATTTAGTTCTAGAAATATAATAGTTACAAATTTGAAATAATAAACATTTTTTTTATCTTTAGAAAAAAATATTACTAATCTAAGTGTAAATTCAAATCCTAAAATGAGAATTTGTGAGGGACTGTTACCACTATAAACACTCTTCAAAAATTAATTTTTCAATTATTGGAATGTAATTTGTCTATACAACCAATAGCTAATCAACAAAAAAAATTACAACTAAACAAATACTATAATAACACTACTACAAGGCAAGTACTGGCCACTACGTGACACTTATTTTATTCTTCAAACATACAATATTTTAATGCATTTTAAATGATCATAGTATTAATATTATTACATTATAATATCTTAAGCAGAATCTCACACAATACAAATATGTAGGCTTTGTAAAGTTTAGTTTTATAGCTAAGTAAATATTTTAGTGCTATTTTATTTTTACCAAATTAAATTATTTATGAGATTTCAATTTTAAACAAAAAATTAAGTGACTAATATAAAATTAATATGTTAGGCAGACATTTCAAATCTCTCCAAACCCAACTAGGGTTAGGGTTCTACACATTTTATTTTATGAAATTAGATTATTTTGGGGATTTCAATTCTATTTACTCAAGAGTTAAAAATCTACTATTTCAATTTTATTTAGTCAAAAGTTAAAAATTTAGTATCGAAAAATATTTGGCCATGTTATTACATTTTTGTTTTATTCTTCAAACTTACAATATTTTAATGCATTTTAACTTATAAAGTATTAGTATTATTACATTTTAAGTTATAAAGTATTAGTATTATTTTTGAGATTTCAATTTTATTTACCTAAGACATTTCAACACTCTTCAAAAATTAATTTTTCAATTATTGGAATGCAATTTGTCTATACAACCAATACCTAATCAACAAAAAATTACAACTAAACAAATACTGTATAAAACTAATAGCTAATAAATAAAAAATGACAACTAAACGAATACTATAATAACAACACTCAAGGCAGGTATTGGCCACTACATGGCACTTGTTTTATTCTTCAAGCATATAATATTTTAATTCATTTTAAATTATCATAGTATTAATATTATTACATTTTAATATATTAAACAAACATTTCAAATCTCTATACACTCAACTAGGGTCAGAGCTCTCCACAAAGTACAAATATGTAGGCTTTCTAAAGTTTAGTTTTATAGTTAAGGAAATATTTGTGTTATTTAATAGGATTTGTAAAGTTTAGGTTTATTGTTAAGAAAATATTTGAGATTTCGACAACACTCTTTAAAAATTAATTTTTAAATTATTGGAATTACAACTAAACAAATACTATATACAACCAATAGCTAATCAACAAAAAAAATTACAACTAGACAAATACTATAATAATACTACAAGGCAGGTACTGGCCACTAAGTGGCACTTGTTTAAAGAAACGTTAGTAATTAAAAACCTAGGCAAATATGAAATAAAAATGAAACCCTCACAAATTATGAAGTGACACAATGGGATTTTCTTTCTTTCCAATCCATAAAGTGATGGTTCAATACAAATCTCTCCCTATAAATTTAGTTCTAGAAATATAATGGTTAAAAATTTGGAATGATAAACAATTCTTTATCATTAGAAAAAATAATAATTCATATGCATGAATTATTTTATATCTTCACTACACATCTACAAAATAATTCTATATTATTCTAAGAGGACACTACACATTTCAAATATTACAAGAGCATCTCCATCTTTAATTACTAATATGTAATCCATGTTAGAACATTGCCATCTTTAAATACTAATATTGATGTTTATTTTCTAGGTATGGCTCTACCAAACTTGAATTTTGAAAGTGAGGAGAAATGCAGACAATAACGAGAATATTAAAGATGACAATGACAACAAATGCCAGATACATAAAGAGAAGAACAAAGAAAAAGAAGTGATAATAATAGAGACAGATTTGCCAATAGCTAAAGGTCCTATATGCATTAGATGTTGACAAGATAAATGAAATAATTGCTAAGAATGTAAGGGTAATGTTAACTTCCAATCTTTGGATAGAAGTAGGTCTTGTAAATGGAATTCTAGGGTATGGTCGAGAAATACTATATAGACCTATAAGTGCACCACTAGAACCATCCACATATGTTATGATTGAATTTTGGAGGCAGAGCAGAGACAAATGGATTGCTACAACAATTAGGAAAAATAGTTTTTCTATTCAAAACTCCATCAAAAATTTGCAAAAGCCTCAAATAAAGATAAACTACAATTGGTTACATAGAATCATTTCAAGCAACTATCAAAATATAGACATAAACTAGAAAATAAACTAAATGTAACAGTGGAGAAATTGATGAGATTCCTCCAACACTCCCCCCTAATGTCTACCACTAATTTTGTAAAAAATTAAAATGCCCAAATTTTGTCGTAAATTATCAGAAGTCTCCTTTGCTAAAGCATTGGTAAATATATCTACTAATTGATCTTTGGATTTGCAAAACTTGAAATTCATTTCTCCATTGTTCACTAACTATGATAAAATGATATCTTGTATCAATGATTTTTCTCCTCTTATGAAAAACTTGATTTTTGACAATGACATTATTGATTGGTTGTCACAAAATATTGGGTTTGACTCCTCCTATGATTGAAATAAATTTTCCAATACTCTCCTCATCCAAATAGCTTGACATGTTGCTGATGTGGTTGCTACATACTCTATTTCAATGGATGAAAGTGTCACTATTGCTTCTTTGATTCCCATGAGATTACACATGTTCCATAATGAAAGGCATATCCAAAATTATTCTTCCTATCATCAATGCTTCCTGCAAAATCACTGTCAATATAGTCAATCAAACAAAAATCATTAGTCATGGAATATAAAATTCCATATCCTATTTTTCCTACCACATATCTCAATATTCTCTTTCCAACTTTCTAATGTGAGTCTTTTGGTGACTCTATGAATCCTGAGATAGGAGTAACTCGATACAATAAATCTGGTTGTGTAGCTGAAAGATACATCAAACATGCAACTAATATTTTGAATATTATAGAATCAACACTAGGTCACTTGTCTTCTTTTCTAATTTTAGTTCTTGTAGCATCTGGTGTAGTTATTGCATTACAATTCAACATATTAAACCTTCTTAACACATCCTTTGAATATTTAGACTGATAAATAAAAGTTGCTGGAAATATTGTCATTAATGTCAAATGGAAGTTGATGTCACATAAAAGAATAACTATTGATAATCCAAAATTTTCTAAGGCACGATTTTTGCCTTTAGTCAATGAATCACTTGGTTCACAAACTCTCAAGTTCGTCAATAGATAGTTTTCCTGACATCGAGCTAGTTGATGAAAAGATGACAAAGAAATTTTCTAAGGTATGGATGATTTCTGCCTTCGTTCAACGAATTGCTCGGTTCTTGAACTCAGAAGTTTGCCGATGGAAAGTTTCTCTGACAACCAGTTCACTAATAGGAAAAATTACTGATCAAAGCTTGAAGAAGAAAATTTAAAGTTTTAAGTCTCTTTAATTTCGCCGATGGCTAAGGTATCGACAAAATGTCTAGTTTGTGAACTCATAAGTTCACTGATGGTGAAGGTCACCAATTAGCTACTTTCCTGACATAAAGTTTGTCAAAAGGATGTAGGCGTGAAAAATAAATATGGTTTGTGGTTCTCTTGGTTCTTCAATTGACTATTCTGTTTATAATGGAAAGTTGGTAAGGTATCAGTAAAGTCTTTAGTTTGCGAACTCCTCAGTTCACCGATTTCAAGGTTCACTGACAAGCAATTTTTCTGATAGTAAAAAAGGTTGATGGTTTGCTAACAAGTTTGTGATGAGACAACTTTACCAGTAGGTGATATGATGAAGATTGTGTCAATAGGCTCACAAAGTGGCACTTTTGTTGATAATGGATGAAATGTCCAAAGTTTACAGAAAGCTAATTTTTCCAATAAAGCTTTTTAAGTTGAGGTTCGTGGATGCAAACTTTTTCTGTTAAAGAGGAAGATAATTGGTTCATGTAAATAATTTTTTTCCAACATGCTCGTAAGTTTTAGAAATCTCTGATTTTTTGATAAAGGATATGGAGCTTAAGTTTGTGAAAATGAACTTTTTCCTAGAATGAATAAAGGGTTCAGTTTGTTGATGGCTTACACAAGTGACAAAAATAAAATACTAGGGAGAGGACATTATCTGATCAGTTTGAAGAGATAAGAGATATATATGAGAAATACTTATTGTTAAGGTTGGCTGACTCAGTTTTTTAAATCGAACCCAAATTCATAGTGCGGGAATTCAGGTTGGGCTAACCTAAGTATACATTGAAATTCAAAATACAAAGGCCAACTTTTGAGAAAGTTTTAATTCAGTGTATTGTAGTTGACATAAGGATTATATTATACAAGTCAATATTTAAAGTAGATCATTTATTCAATTTTGATGGTGAAATATATGTAAGCATCAAAGAAAAACATGTGTACATGTGAATGTGATTTGAATGTGAAGGAAATGAACAAAATATAATCAAGAGTTTGCACAATTTGTACTGGTATAAGCATATTATTTTATCTTGAGAAGAACCATGCTAAAGAGTGTGTGACACTGCATATTTGAAGGTGTGTGAAAATTAATGTTTCAAATTTGATTTAGTGATAAGTGGGAGGTTTGATGCTTTTGGAATGAACTTGATCCTATTTCAGTTACTTGGAGTTGGTGCTTCATAGCTGCGTTGGTGCTTAGTATGGACTGATCTAAATCTAGTTATCTACTGCTTGAAGTCGGTGCATCATCTTCTGAGGTTGTGCTTAGGGATATACTTGGTGCTCAGTTTTATAAGGGGATTAAACTCTCCTATAGGTTGGTGCATATAAACTTGTAAAATAATTTTTCTCCTTCTCAGGTTGAAATTCATGTGGGTTGCTGCCTACAAAATATTGTAATTCATTTATTCATTTTGTGAGGCTAGATTTGGGTAGTCTAGACCCAAGTAGCTTTTCTCACCAGTTTTTTTGCTTCTAGGTTTCCACGTAAATCTTGTGTTCTCTTGTTTGGATGTGTGGCTATGTTTATGTTTGCATAGTTCTTATATTGATTTTGTTGTTGAAATAGAAATAAAGTAAAAATTGGTATATGCTAATTCACCCACCTCTCAGTATATCTCTATGTTCTAACTAAAATTCCCTAATGATTGAACCATTTCAATGCCCAAAAAATACTTTATCAATCCTAAATCTGTGATCTTAAATTCTTTCTTCATTGTTTATTTAAATGTGGCTACTTACAAATTTCTAGTGAAAATAAAATCATCAACATATAAACATACAATCAAAACCTAACCTTCTTTGTTGATCTTTGTGTATGATATTGGCTCATTACCACTTTTACTAAATCTATTTTCATCATTGTAGACACCTAAAAACATGTCTTAATCCCATTAACCACTTTTCTGCATCAACCACGTTACTAAATTCACCTTTCACATCATAATTATTTAATTAATTCATCATTGGACCTTATGACTTCGTTCTTCATTAATTAAATAAATATGTTAAATATTTATTTGGTTAATTTATCCATCTTCCTAATCCCGATTAATTAAATAAATCATGCTTATTTAATTAATCTACCCTACCCTACAACCTAAACCTAGCGTAATTAAATGAATACTAATTATTTGATTAGCTACCCTAGCCTACATAACCCCTAGACTAAAATTAATTAAATAAGCCCTTATTTAATTAATTTTAACCCCTAATTAACCCATCCACTAATTTTTTCTAGCCACATTAATTAAGTTAATCCCTTTATTAACTTGGTCAAATCATCATTAACACCCATTCCCACACAATTTTAAAAAAATGGGTCACATGACCCTGCCAACTCATCTTTCCTCTTTCATGTTAGAGACCTTTTTTATACAAAGATCTCACACATGTGTTTCCCAAATGCACACATGTGATCACATGTCATCTTTTCTATCCAAAAAATGGAATTTTTAATTTCACCTCCTCCCACAAATTAGTTTTTTATTCCTCACTTGTCTTAATCTTCATTAAATGCAAAACCCTTCCCCATGTGAATTTAAAAATCACTTTTAATCTCATCCATCTAATCTTGTTGATGAATATCTAACCCTCCATCTCATCCTATCATGTCCCCCATTGATTTCAACTTTTAATCTCCACTGTTGGATCAAAATCCCCTCCAATTTGCCTATAAATACAAGCCTCCATAAGTCATTTTCATCATCCAAGTTTAAAGTAAATTCATTATGTCAAAATATCTCCAATGTCCATATCCTCTTTGCTATATTATGCCCATATTGTGTCCAATTTAAGAGCATTCCACATTCAACCATCTTGTTTGGGTAAAGCTAGGAAGCTTGGGTGTACTTCCTCAAACATATCAAGGAGTGAATGAGATTTCAAGGACTTGCAAAGATATATTGCTTTGTTTTTAGTTTTATTTTCATGTTTTTATGTCCTTTGAACATCTTTTTCATCTTAAATCATGTATGAAACAATCCTACTATACCATGCTATTGGTACTTGTTTTAGACCATAGAGTGCCTTCTTCAATTTATAGACCTTGTCCTCATATCCATGCACTTCATAAGCTAGTGGTTGTTTCAAATATACTTCTTCAAGAAAACATTTCAAGAAATTGGATTTGATATCTAATTGCAAAAATTTTCATTTATTTTATGAAGCTAATGCTAAAGCCATTCTAATAGTATCATGTCAAGCAACTAGAACAAATGTTTCATTATAATCAATTCCTAGTTGTTGTGCAAAACCTTTTAATACTAACCTTGCCTTATGCTTTTCAATTTTACCTTCTGAATTAAATTTGGTTTTATAAACCCATTTAACTCCTATGCAATCCTTACCTTCAAGTAAGTCAACTAGCTCCCATGTTTTATTTCTCTCAATAGACTACATTTCTTCATTCATTGCTTTGATCCAATGGTCCTTAACTGTGTCTTCAAAATATATAGGATCATGAGTGAATAAGGAAAATTTGAATGGAAATCTAAGTCACCTTCTCTTTCTTATCCTTTCTCATAAATCTCCTTTAGGCTTCTAGTTTTCCTTAATCTTCTTGTACATTGATCTCTTAGCTAAGCAAAAGTAGGATCAAAATCACCACTTTGTATATTGGGAGAAGAGTTTTCACCTTGTTCAACATTCCTTGGAGTTCTTGTTCGATCACTTGGTACTAGTTATTGTGTATGTGGACATGACCTATTACCTTGCACATTGTTATCTTTAGATTCTTCATCATCAAGGGGTATTGATTCTCTAATTGTGATTGTTCTATCAATGATTCCATCCCATGCTTCTTCTTCTTTAAATTCTACATCTCTATTAACGATCAATTTCCTTGTAATGGGATTAAACAACTTATAAGATTTTTATTCTTCACTATATCCAATAAAAATACATTTCTCACCTCTATCTTCATGTTTCCTTCTAATTTCTTATGGCACAAGAGAATATGCAAAACAACCAAAAAATTTTCAAAATTATGTACACTATGTTTCTTACCACTCCAAACACACTCTTTGTTGGACTTCTATTTAAAATATACATTACACATGCTACTACTTCCACCCAATATTCATTTGAAAAATTTTTGGCCTTCAACATGCTTCTAGCCATCTCCATGATTGTTTTGTTCTTCCTTTCTCCTGCACCATTTTTTTGTGGCATGTATATTGTAGTAAACTACCTTTTGATTCAATAATATCTACAAAAATCCAAAAAACATGAGACATATATTCACCTCCTCTATCTGATCTCAATACCTCTATATAATGGCCACTTTGCTTTTCCACCATAGATTTGAATTCTCTAAACATTCCAAAGGCTTTAGCCTTCTACTTGAGAAAATATATCCATATCTTTTAGCTAAAATTATCAATGAAGGTTAGAAAATAAACACTACATCCAAGTGACGAAGTTCACATTTATCCACACAATTCACTATGAACTAGCTCCAATAATGCCCTTTCTCTATATGAGACTCCACTTGGGAAACTCTCCCTATGTTATTTTTCTAGAATGTAATTCTCACATGAACTAGATGGTTTCTCTATTTGTGGCAAACCTTTCTGTGATGCCCCATCATGTGACCCTAGAGAGCTAGTCTAACAGGTGATAAAATTACATAAATATTTTTTTTAAGCAAGTAAATGAATTAATCATTAGATAAAGTTGACACTACTCACAACATTTAAATAAGATGAACAATTAACACATCTAGGGAACATAACTGCATCAGATAAACATAAAATCATAACAATACAAGTAATATACATTATGATACCACATAAGAGGATTACATCATTCATTTACAAATATGAATAGTTACAAATGTTCAAATATAAGATTACATTATTTCAAGATTCTTGAATGATTACACCAGTTACAATTTACATCAAGATTATACAATTCTGAAAGTAATATATAGCTCTGAAGATGCAAATACATAATTGGAATTGGAAGCACATCTGTAGTGATCACGGACCTGGTTGACCAAGAAAACCAATAGATTAAGCTCTTCCACCCAACCATGTGGAACCATGAGGTCCACCCCCTAAGCTAGGAGATAACAATGAGGTTCCACTAAGTCAAAGGTTACAAACAAACAGATACAACCAAACAGATACAAACTCAACACAGATAAAACAAATCATCAAGACTACACAAATCATCAAGACAAGTCAGTACTCTAGAGGAAACATCAAAAGATAACAAATAGGAAGTAACTATGCTACAGTAGGGGGAGTGTCATCATATGGTCCTAGCATGGGTTATCTAGGCTACCTCTCTTTAGAAACCGGCCCCCATCTATGGTTATTCTGGTAGCCTCTCTGATGCAGAGGTATAGGTAAGGTTGTAGTAGAAGTTCACTCAATGAACTTAGATCACTTCCCTCAAGAGGTTAACAACAGTGTTTGTGAAGACAAAGCCTACACAAGGCTATTATTGAGACTTACCTAGCCTAGGACCACTATCTAGTGTCCTCATCACAGGCTATCCACTTCTCAATTTGAAGAGTCATTGCTCCAGCCAACTTAGATCCACAAAACACCTTTTCAAGGACTCTCAATCTACTACCCACACCTCTACCTATAGTGTCTTCATACAACTGATAACAATTACTTGTCAATGAATCATAACTAGCAAGATGTCTCTGACCAAAAGACTAATTTCTGCATTTTCCTAAGATGATGGAGAGTAACAACAGAAGGACTGTTCTAGGGCAGCATTTGGAGAAGGCTTTGTCTTATAGAATTTGTTAAGCAACCCCTCAAGGCTTCAAAAAAATACCAATACTCAATGCATACTTGACCACTCAAGGTGAAAGAACAACTATTTACACACATGCAGTCCACACTGTGTTATAGAAGATAGAGGACAGCAAATGGCATCTAGACTGTCCTATGACAATGCTGAAATGACAACTTATAACTTGTAGCTATTAGGAACAACCAACAGGTATTATACTCCTATATCTATAGGAATATCCTCATCAATCTCTCATATACCTTCAGTGGATAGGAACAACAATAAGCTATTAACAAAAATGAACAAACTTCTATCCTAAACATGACTGTGAACAGCAACTAGCCTTGACTATCACAAAACAGTGTTACAAAGAGATCTACTTCCTTAAGATTGGTTCACACAATCTCAACTCATCAGTCCTTCCACAAACATTGCAGGGTTACTACACACTCCAACACCCATGAAAACTTCACAACTTTCCACCAAAGGTACAGGGCCATACTTTGTCAACATGGAATAGTGGATAGACTGTCCCTCATAACAGCAAACTGTTCTTTCCTTCTATAAATCATTCTAGTTTGAGGAATAGAGAAAGATATGTTTCAAAAAAACACCTTATCTGGATCAGTAGGATGTTGTGCAGACCTTCCTTCCTTCTAAAGCATAGAGATCAACATCAATTGATCAAATCTTTGGCTGTTTTCTAACACTCCTGCTGTCTTCTGTCTTTCTTGACTAACTAGTCACTGTTTTGACTAGATAGAGGCATGTCAAACACTATGAAAGAAGGAGAACAACCTATCAAACATCAAAAACATGAAAGCTACTCTAATTTCCTCCATCTCATCAAAATATGACTGTTCACCTTTAGAAGATAGAGGAAGTGAACTCCATTTTACCTCAAAATCCTAGGCAGAGAGGGTTTAACCTAGTATTTACAAAAAGGAGAAGAAACTAACACCTCCAAACATTTCAAAGGCCCAAATTACTTGGAGATGAGAGCCACGTCCAAGAACTAAAGCATTTAAAAAAATTCACTTCCTCAGCAATCCGTACTTGGCCGTACAAAGACTTTTTTCACAGAAAAAATATAAAAAAACATAGTTTTCTCTTCATAAAACTCCTTCTTTCTATATCTTCTTGGCATGATTTTACAAATTCAAGTTTATAGGAAGCTTCCAAAACTCTTGCACTTCCTATTTGTCCATACAATTGCCTAGGAAGGCAATAAATCGATGGAAAAAGCAGTTTTCTTGAAAAAAAACAAGTTTCTAAAAAATAGTCCTAGAAAATAGGTTTTTTCAACCACTTAGTGGACTAGTCAAACAAAATAGACTAATTCCTTATTACAAAGCATGGAAAATGGATTTCAAAGCCTTATGTAAAACCAAAATACCAAGATCATAAAATAATATGGTCAAAAATTGAAACTCCTGCACCATACTCCCCCTGTGGGAAAAACTCAAGTCCCTTGAGTTGCCAATTGTTGAAGTGTCATGCCATGCTTCAGAATATCTGCTTCAGTCATCTAGGTGGCCTCTGAGTCATGGAGATCCTTCCATTTCACCAAGTAGTCCTTATAGACACCTCTCTGAGTCTTCTTGATAACTTTGGAATCCAGAATGCACTCCAAGTGTAAAGGTTTGCTTGGAGGCAAATCCTTGATCCAATCAGCATCTTTAGCCACCCCATCTAATCCACTTTCATCAGGCAATGGAGGTCAGAAAGGAAAAAGATCACAAACATTGAAAATTGGAGAGATACCCAGGCCATCTGGTAGCTCAATCTCATATGCATTTGGACCGAATTTGTGCACTACCCTGCATGGTCCAATCTTCTTCATTAGGAGTTTAGTTGGCTGACCCTTTGGTAACCTTTCTTTCCTTAGATATGCCATGAATAAGTCACCAACTTTGAATTGTACTTCTCTTTTTTTCAAATCTACCTTTTCTTTATACTTTGTGACTAATTTTTCTAGTTGCAACTTGACTTGATCATGAACTATTTTCATGGAGGCAGCAAACTCTTCACCAAGTGCACTCCTTCTATCCCAACCTTGGAGATTCTTCAGCTGAAGTGGCCCTCTTGGATGAAAACCATAAACTATCTCGAAAGGACTTTTACCAGTGCTCCTATTCCTTGAATCATTGTAGGCATATTCAGCTTGACTGATAACCAAGTCCCATGCCAAACCATGCTGCTTTGTAAGGCACCTTAGAAGGTTTCCAAGAGACCTGTTAACCACCTCAGTCTGACCATCAGTTTGTGGATGGTAGGCTGATGAAAAAGACAACTGTGTGCCCAGCTTCTTCTACAAGGTCCTCCAAAAGTGACCTATAAACTTAGAATCTCTATCAGTTACAATGGACAATGGTAAACCATGCATCCTTACAACCTCTCTGAAAAATAGACCTACAACATGAGATGCATCATTTGTGCATTTACATGGCACAAAATGAGCCATCTTGCTGAACCTATCAATAATGACAAACACACTATCCACCCCTCTAGCTGTCCTAGGTAACCCAAGCACAAAATCCATGCTGATACTTTCCCAAGTTCTGTTGGGAATGGGAAGGGGCTGGTATAGACCTGCATTTGAAGACACACCTTTGGCTCTTTGACAGATTGCACAACTAGCTACATATTTTCTCGCATCTGATTGCACCTTTGGCAAAAAATAGAACCTTGTGATTTGTTCTAGTGTCTTATCCAAGCCAAAATGTCCTCCTAAAGAACCATTATGCTTCTCCTTTATGATGTTGTCCCACATAGAGCACTTAGGGACACACAGCAAATTGCCCTTAAACAAGAGGCCTTCCTGTAAAACAAAATCTACATACTCTCCATGGAATGTGTTAACAAAGTTCACACAAACATCATAAGCTTCTTTGAAATCAGAATCTTCTTTATACAACTCTTTTAAACAGTCAATACCCATGCTTTCTAACTAAATTTCATGAACAAGAAGCAACCTCCTACTCAATGCATCAGCCACCTTATTAGAGACACCTCTTTTGTGCTTAATTGTGAAGGTATAAACTTGTAGCTGTTCCATCCATTTAACATGTCTATGGTTCAATTTTTCTTAACTATTTAGAAAGCTTAAAGCATGATTGTTAGTAAATACAATAAATTCCTTGGGCAGCAAATAATGTATCCATTTCTTAAGAGCTTGCACCATTGCATAGAGTTCTAAGTCATAGGTAGAATACCTTTGCTTGGCTTCATTCAAATTTTTTGAAAAGAATGCCACTGGATGTCCTTCTTGGCTAAGAACATCACCAATAGCTTGCTGACTTGCATCACACTCAACAACAAATACCTTATCAAAATTAGGGAGTACTAAGGTAGGTAACTCTGCCACCTTTGTTTTCAACAACTCAAAACTATCATCAGTTTCCTTTGTCCACTGAAATCTACATTTGTCTCCACCCTTGATGGTGTTGAGGATGGGAGCACTAATGTGATTGAAACCTCTGATAAACTTCCTATAGAAAGGCACCAATCCATGGAAACTTCTCACATCTCCCACTATTTTTAGGGTAGGCCAACTGAGAATAGCCTCAACCTTAGAGGGATCCATCTTCAAACAGCCATTAGAAATGACAAATCCCAAGTATACAAGTTCAATTTTCATTAACTCACATTTTTCTAAGTTGATCATCAACTTGTGCTCATGCAACTTCTCCAACACCTGACCAACATGCTTCACATGGTCCTCCCTTGTCCTGCTAAAGATTAGTATGTCATCAAGATAAACAATAACAAATTTACCAATGAATTCAACTAATACCTCATTCATCAGGCGCATAAATGTACTTGACACATTGCTAAGACCAAATGGCATAACAAGCCATTCATAAAGACCTTCATTGCTCTTGAAAGTAGTCTTCCATTCATCTCCCTATCTGATCCAGATTTGATGATATCTAGATTTCAAATCAATCTTTGAGTAATAGCATGATCCTCCCAGGTAATCCAAGAGATCTTCAATCCTTGGCATTGGAAATCTGTATCTTATGGTGATCTTATTTATGGCCTTGGAATCTGTGCATAGTCTCCACTTTCCATCCTTCTTAGGAGCCAATACATTAGGAACTGCACAGGGACTTAGACTCTTCCTAATCAGCCCTTTCTCCAGGAGATCTTGAAATTGCCTTGCCACCTCTTCATTTTACTGTGGAGTCAGCTTGTATGCAGCATTGTTAGGCAATGTAGCACTAGGTATTAAGTCAATTTGATGACTAATATCCCTCATGGGTGGTAAGGAGTTGGGAACTTCCTCTACCACAAGGTCTTGATACTTATCCAGAAGTTGTTGTACTTCCAATGGAATCTCTTTCTATTTTTGATCTTGTTGATCTGATCTACTCTTGGGATTCATGACCAAGGCATACCCCTAGTTGTCATTCTCCTTCAAGATGTTTAGGAACTCATGTCCATTCACCAACATGACACTGCTATTATTTTCCTTTCCCCTAGGCTGCTCCAACAAAGGATCCATTTTGAATGGCCTTCCATTCTTGGTGATGACATAAGTGTTCTTCTCACCATCATGCTATAGCTTTAACATCATACTGCCATGGACAACCAAGAAGCAGATGACATGCATCCATAGGGATGATTTCACATAGCACTTTGTCCTTGTAGTCACCAATTGCAAACTCAACCCAAGCTTGTTCCTCCACCATGAAACTTTGGTTCTTGTTCAACCAAGAAATCTTGTGAGGACTGATATGAGGCAGCCTCTTCAACTTGCACTTCTCAACCATCTCAGTGGATACCACATTCTTAGTAGACCTTGAATCCACTATAATTTTGCAAAGTTTCCCATAGGCTAGGCCTTGGGTTCTGAAAAGATTCTTTCTCTGAGGGGGTTCTGGCTTCAATGGCATCTTCAATATAGACCTTTTTATCATCATACTCTCTCCATCTAGAATAGGTGCAACACTTCCCATTGGTGAATTCACACTTTCACACTCATCATCTTTCACTAACTGATTTCTCTTCCCACTATCATGAGAGCTGTTGGCTTTTCCTGGACATTTGTTCATTGTATGGCCAACTTGGTTGCAGCCATAACATCTTCCAGTGAAGACTCCTAGTCCTCTACCACCTCCACCATTTCTGCCTCTGTCATTATGAGTTCTACCACCTCTGAAACCTCCTCTATGCTCTGTTGCAGATTGTGTTTCTTGCTGGCTGTTATTTTCAGTTTTGTTGAACTGTCCACGGCCAAAATTGCCTCTACCTCTAGCACTTTGGTCACCCTTCCTTCTTATCTTTTCCTCAACTCTGGAGGCCAATAGGAAACATTCATCCACTATCTTTGGTAACACCAAACTTATCTCATCTTGCAGATTGTATTTCAGTCCATTCGGGTACCTAGCCACCATCCCTTTTTCATCTTCATTATGATTGGCCCTCATACTGAGTCTATCAAATTCTTTTGTGTAGGCAGCCACATCCATATCTTTTTGTCTCAAATTCTAAAATCTTCTTATGATTTGAATCTCATAGTCAGGTGGCATAAACTTGCTTCTGAGCATAGCCACCATTCTGCTCCATTTAGTAATGGGACTCTTCCCAATCTTCTCCCTCTCATTCTGCATATAGTTCCACCATACAAGTGTAGAACCTCTTAGCCTTGTCTTGGCAAATTTGACCTTTTTGCTATCATTGAACTCCTTGTAATCAAAGAAATTACACATAGCTTCTATCTAGTCGGTGAGAATATCTCCATCCAACTTGCCATGGAAGGTAGGCACCTCCATCTTGGGATCACCACTGTCTCCATGAGCACCCTTAAGTGCATTTAAAAAGGCTTTTTGATCTGCAGACATATCCTGCTCCTGAGGATCCTCTTCTGCCTCTATTTCTTCATTTGTATCTGAAGAACTTCCTTCTTCTTTTGTCTTGCTCTTAGACTTCTTCCCTTCCTGTAATTTTGCTTCTTGAAGTCGTGCTTCAACCATTTCTTCCACCAACTTCTTGATGGCATCTTGACTCATTGTCTTGGGAGGCATTGTACTAGCCTCTGTTTCAATTTCCTCTTCTGACATACACTTGCTTCCAATCAAAATATTGGCTCTGATACCAATATGATGCAGAGGTATAGGTAAGGTTATAGTAGAAGTTCACTCAATGAACTTAGATCACTTCCGTCAAGAGGTTAACAACGGTGTTTGTGAAGACAAAGCCTACACAAGGCTATTATTGAGACTTACCTAGCCTAGGACCACTATTTAGTGTCCTCATCATAGGCTATCCACTTCTCAATTTGGAGAGTCATTGCTCCATCCAACTTAGATCCACAAAACACCTTTTCAAGGACTCTCAATCTACTACCCACACCTCTACCAACAGTGTCTTCATACAATTGATAACAATTACTTGTCAATGAATCATAACTAGCAAGAGGTCTCTGACCAAAAGACTAATTTCTACATTTTCCTAAGATGATGGATAGTAACAGCAGAAGGACTGTTCTAGGGCAGCGTTTGGAGAAGGCTTTGTCTTATAGAATTTGTTAAGCAACCCCTCAAGGATTCAAAAGAACACCAATACTCAATGCATACTTGACCACTCAAGGTGAAAGAACAACTATTTACACACATGTAGTCCACACTATGTTATAGAAGATAGAGGATAGCAAATGGCATCTAGACTGTCCTATGACAGTGCTGAAATGACAACTTATAACTTGTAGCTATTAGGAACAACCAACAGGTATTATACTCCTATATCTATAGGAATCTCCTCATCAATCTCTCATATACCTTTAGTGGACAGGAACAACAATAAGCTATTAACAAAAATGAACAAACTTCTGTCCTAAACAGGACTGTGAATAGCAACTAGCCTTGACTGTCACAAAATAGTGTTACAAAGAGATCTACTTCCTTAAGATTGGTTCACACAATCTCAACTCATCAGTCCTTCCACAAACATTGCAGGGTTACTACACACTCCAACACCCATGAAAACTTCACAACTTTCCACCAAAGGTACAAGGCCATACTTTGTCAACATGGAATAGTGGATAGACTGTCCCTCATAACAGCAAACTATTCTTTCCTTCTAGAAATCATTCTAGTTTGAGGAATAGAGAAAGATATGTTTCAAAAAAATAGCTTGTCTGGATCAGTAGGATGTTGTGCAGACCTGCCTTCCTTCTAAAGCACAGAGATCAACATCAATTGATTAGATCTTTGGCTATTTTCTAACACTCCTGCTGTCTTCTATCTTTCTTGACTAACTAGTCACTATTTTGACTAGATAGAGGCATGCCAAACACTATGAAAGAAGGAGAATGACTTATCAAACATCAAAAACATGAAAGCTACTATAATTTCCTCCATCTCATCAAAAGATGACTGTTCACCTTCAGAAGATAGAGGAAAAGAACTCCATTTTACCTCAAAACCCTAGGTAGAGAGGGTTTAACCCAGTATTTACAAAAAGGAGGAGAAACTAACACTTCCAAATGTTTTAAAGGACCAAATTACTTGCAGATGAGAGCCATGTCCAAGAACTAAATCATTTAAAAAAATTCACTTCCTCAGCAATCCGTACTTGGCCGTACAAAGACTGTTTTCACAGAAAAAATAGAAAAAACACAGTTTTCTCTTCATAAAACTCCTTCTTTCTATATCTTCTTAGCATGATTTTATGGATTCAAGTTTATAGGAAGTTTCCAAAACTCTTGCACTTCCTATTTGTCCATACAACTGCCTAGGAAGGCATTAAATCAATGGAAAAAGTAGTTTTCTTGAAAAAAAAATAGGTTTCTAAAAAATAGTCCTAGAAAATAGGTTTTTTCAACCACTTAGTGGACTAGTCAAACAAAATAGACTAAGTCCTTATTACAAAGCATTGAAAATGGCTTTCAAAGCCTTATGTAAAACCAAGATCATAAAATGATATGGTAAAAAATTGAAGCTCCTGCACCACTCTCACTAGGTACCGGCCCCATAAGGTGACACATACGAAATCAACACATCCTCTCATGGAGACAAGGAGGTTGATCTTGCTAACCAGGCCTTCTCATCCCATCCTTAGCCTGTGAGAGCACTCAAGACATGGGTGAGGCATTATACTTATCTTTTTATGTGAATTACTACCCTACCCACCTAGATAAATTATTAAGTTATCACTTGATTACAACTACAATGGGGTTATCTAGGCAACCACTTTGGAAACCGGCCCCACCATGGAAGCCACTCTCCTACATGCAACTACTAACCCCTAACCAACACCTAGAACCAATTAAATGACATGCATGGACAAGGGAGTAAAAGGCATCTATCTTTTACAAACTAATACATTACATAGACAATTTTAAATCCAACACCTCAACCACAAAACTTTTCCCCATCCATTTCATAATCTCAAATCAATTAAAAATATTTAAAACAACATGACACAATGTTGTACTGGAACCAAGTAGGCTAACTTCTAGAGTCAGGCAAATTGAAACACAATACCACTATTAATACATCCATTTCCCGATATGGAAAGATGAAGATTTTAGTGACTTGACATTTAACAACCATAACATTTCATTAGAACAATTCGACCCATAACCAAAGGAAAAATACACTACCCAATTCCCTTCATTACTACTTGATGATAATAAATAACATTGGAATTACATGCAGGACAATATAATATATCTAAAATTAACTCAACATATCGCCATTGAACAATTTTAAACAGGAAAGCACTATAAGGTTTTAACTCTCCTTTAAATAAAATCCTAATAATAACATATACTATTCCATTCTAGAATTATAATTTCATCTAACACTAGTCTTACCATATAATCTACTTTACATTTAAACTCTAATTTACTCCACTTTTCATTTAACAATATATATCCACTAATTAAATTCTATTCCTAATAAGGATAGTTACTCTATAGAATAAAATATTTCAAATATATTCTAACATATATATTTAAGTTATACTAATCATTAATTTCATCATTTTTAATTCCTAATGAGTATATTAGATTCCATTAATAATTTAACTAACTCATAATGATAGTATTTTAAGAAAAGTTTACTAAACATTCCTGGAGTTTTCTATTAGAAACATTCTAAATAAATTTAATTGCCAATCTCCCTATTTATTTAAGTGAACTCTTGCTAAAACTTCATTGTAAGAAAAGAAACAATCAATAACATAATTATAATTGTAAGTCATTAAATCTAGAGAGAAGAAAATTGAAGAAGATTTTTGAGGTTTATAACAAAATGGAGAATGGTCTACTAGAGAAGCCATGAGAGCAAGATTGCAATATAGATTTCAGAGACAGAGAATGAACCATTACAAATTTTTGGAGATTTAAGAATTTTAACTGATAAACTAGAGATTTTCAAATTGTCTGGCAGAGGAGGAGAAAATTATAGTAGATTCAAGAAGAAAAATGGTACCAAGAAGTACTAATCATAGGCAAGAAACAAGTTTTATTATATTTTATTATTACTATTTTTATTTTATACTGATTGGAATAGCCTAGCCAAACATCGTACCATGGCCTTGGAGGAGGATTAAAAATCAAATTCTTGAGACTACCCAAACCCTCCTTATCACACATCGTACGATTAGGTAGGAGATTGTAGGAGGAATAAAATTTAAAGAAGAAAAAAAATGCAAAGAGGGCGGGGATGAGGAGGTCGTATGGCGGTGGCTAAGGAAGTAGGCTAAAAGTAGCTTAAAGTTTGACCAAAAAAAATTGACCCATCGACACTAAATCATATCATTGATTTCAGGCAGAGATAAGAGAAATAGAGATAGAGGTGTTGTACAACAGCATGCTGACACAGAGGTAAAAACAAAAATTTAATTGATATCTCTTGCACTATCGATTCCATAGAGCCATCATTGGTTTTAAATTCTCATTTTCTGGCAATGGGTTTAGAGATACAAATGTTGAGTAAGCCAAATTCTGTCACTGAGGGCAGCAAGATAGGTAAGGGTCTGGAAAGAGATCTGAATAGAACAAATTCTCACCAATTCCAAATGACATTGTAAACTATCAAATTCAAAACTATAGGATCTTTAGGCGATAGGAAGATAGAAATTCCACTAAAATAAAGAAACAAGTTCAAAAATACACACAAGAAATTTAGGAGAGACACAAAATAATTTTATCAAATTTCTCAAAAGAACAAGTAAGCATACCCGAAATTTCGATGCCAGGCTTTCAAAAATTCTTCAGTTTCCCACTTCTTCAGCTTCCCATAACAATTTTTCTCAAATTTTTCTCCCTCCCTTATAGAAAACTTCCCTCACAAATAACTTCCCACAACCAAAAATAGGGAAACTCCATTAATTTTCAACTACCAGAATCCTTTCCAAAATCCCACAAACCCCCTAAAACTGAAAACAATAAATTTTCTTTGAGAAAGATTTTCCCAGTCAGGAATCTTCATTTGACAACTCATAAGCACTAAATTATTAACTAATAATATTTTTTAACCTACCATATAATATTTAATAATGATAAATTATGACAATATCCTATTAAACTCATTAAAACTATTAATTTAATCTTTATCAAAATGCTTAAATAATATTCTTAATTTCGCATTGCTAAATAATGACTAATAAATACTATTACATCTAACTTATTAATAATTATTATTATAATAGTAATTTATTTCCAACTATTTCATAAAGATTAAAACCATCAAATTCAAGCAAAGACAATTATATACCAGTGACAACCATAAACTTGAGGCAAGGACCAAAGAGTGACATCCTCACTCACGACCACAAATTGAAGAGGGAAACTGACCTAGTGAAAGCCCATGCTATCTCCCATCCACATTATCCATTGGTGTAAGGGCATGCTCAGACCTGCTAAGTCAGGTGGAGTCGATGCCTGATACTTGCAACTTGCATCAAAATAATAGGTTGTATATGAACATATGCATATCCATCAATACATGGAGTCAGGGAATCGTAGTGTAGTAGGGTGCTCAAAATGAGTAATACTACACTATCCCTGCTCTAAAGTATAACAATAAACATATACATCTCTAACTAACAATTAGATAACATTCAATCACATAAAGCAAGGTAATATTATTGTGCATAATTAATTAACCATCAACTAACCATGTCTAAGCACAACATAAACTGTAATCTCAATAATGTCATCATACTGCTCATAACACATGTCAATAACCACATCAGTCAACCATAGTCCATCATGAACATAATAAGCATAAACCATAAGTCTAACAACAAAATGTCTCAAAACTGTCTAAGTGCAATAGAAGAACTAACAACTGTCACAAGCCAAAATTGAGGGGCATTACATCCTCCCTTAAGAATTAGGCTTACTCCTAGAAGCCTACAAATAAGTAAGGGTATAACTCTCTCATCTTGGAAGCATCCTCCTAGGTAGCAGAAGTCTCATTATTAGGATCCCACTAGACCCTGACCTGCTCCACATCTCTGCAAGTCTCCTGTGTTACAGAATGCCTACAGGCTCCAAAGCCAGCTGCCCTTCCTCTACCTGTAGAGCAGTCCAATCAAGAACATGAGCAATATCTAGATAGTAAGGTCTAAGTACAGAAACATGAAACATATCATGGATGCATGAAAGGCTGGGTAACAAATCAAGATGATAAGTGATAGGACCGATCCTCTCCAACACCTCAAAAGGTCCAACAAAGTGTGGTGCTAGCTTAGAGACTTTTCCATAACGGATCAGACTCTTTCATGGATGCACACGCAAGAATACTTGATCCCCAACTGAAAACTATCGATCGATCCTATGGGCATCTAGATACTTCTTCTTCATGTCCTATGCTACCACCAAATGCTCCCTAATTTGCTCCACCTATTGTTCCATATCTCTAATCATATCCGGTCCTAAAAGAACTCTATCCTTAAGATGGTCCCAACTTAGTGGGGTCTAAAAAGGATGACCATACAAAGCCTAAAATGGAGACATGCTAATAGAACTGTGATATCCATTATTATATGCAAACTCCACTAGATACAAGTAGTCCTCCCAATGGCTCTGCTGATCCATCACATACATCCTAAGCATATCCTCGAGAACCTGATTAACCCTCTCAGTTTGACCATCAGTCTCTGGATGGTATGCTGAACTATAGTTCAGTTGTGTCCCCAAGGCATGCTGCAGAGAAGTCCAAAGGGCTCAAGCAAACACGGGATCCCTATCGGAGATGATCCTACAAGGAATCCCATGAAGTCTAACTATGTCCTCCGTGAACACTCTAGCCACCGTAGAAGCATTATAAGATGAATGGACAGGAGGGAAGTGGGAAACCTTCGTCAACCTATCCACAGTGACCATAATAGCATCATGTCGATGGGAGGATACTGGCAAACCAACTATAAAATCTATCGAAATGATGCCCCATTTCCATTTTGGAACAAAATGGGGTTGCAAAAGACCTCCAGGGTGCTGGTGCTCCGCCTTCACCCTTTAACACTCAAGACATCTCGACACAAAATTCGTAATAGCTCACTTAATACCACTCCAAAAGTACAGCTAATAGAGATTTGAATGCATCTTCTTGACACCTAGATGAGCAGAATAGGGTGACCGATGCACCTTTGACATAACTAGGGTATGAAGACCCTCTAAACTAGGAACAAAGATATGACCCAAATGTTGCAAAAGACAGTCTGACTCAAGAGAGTAAATAGAAAATCTACCCTCCAAAGGTCTACCTAACTCAACCTCAGCCTTCACCTCCTGATACCAACTATTGGTAGGAAGTGCTACAAGAATCTGGCCTCTCAAATCAACTGTGAGAGTGACTGCTAAGATTTCATGTCTCTAATGACTAAGAGCATCTACTAGCACATTCTCTTTGCCCTGAATATACTTGACCTCAAAGTCATACTCACACAAGAACTCCATCCATCGCCTCTACCTTGCATTCAAGTTTGGTTGCATGAAAATATACTACAAACTACGATGATCATTGTGCAGCTCAAACTGATACACTAAAAGAAAATGCCTTCACCTCACCAAGGCATGCACAACTGCAGCTAACTCCAGATCATGAGTGGGATAGTTCAATCCATGTTCCTTGAGTTTACGAGACTCATAGGCAATCATGTGACCATCCTGCATCAAAACTGCTCCTAAACCCTCTAAAGAAGCATCTCTACACACAACAAAGTCCCCGGTAGGATCAGGAACTACCAGAATAGGTGCACTAGTCAACCACTCCTTAAGGGTTTGAAAAACTACCTAACACTGCTCTGACCAAACAAACTTCTTCCCTTTCCTCTGAAGAGAAGTAATAGGGTGAGAAATTCTTGAAAAACCCATAACAAAATGGTGATAATAGCCTGCCAAACCCATAAAACTGTGGACCTCCAAAACATTAGTAGGTGTAGGCCAATTCATAAAATCTTGGATCTTCGAAGGATCCATCGCAATACCCTCTCCAGAGATGACATGACCTAAATACTTCACCTCTATCTGAAAGAATCTGCATTTCGACAAATTAGCATAAAGCTGATTTTCTCTTAGAGACTACAACACCTAACCCAGATGCTCCTCATGCTCCTCTATAGTCCTTGAATAGATTAATTTATCATCTAGAAATACAAGGACAAATATATCGAGATAAGTGTGAAAAACACCATTCATCAGGATCATGAAAACCGAGGATGCATTCGTCAACCCAAATGGTATAATTGTAAACTCATAATGACCATAATAGGTGTGAAATGTTGTTTTATGAATATCTGCCTCAAAAATCTGCAATTGCTGATATCCCAACTTAAGGTCAATTTTAGAAAACACCTTAGCTCCCTTAATCTGGTATCTATTTTTCACTATCACCTTATTGAGCTATCGATAGTCGATTCATAGCCGCAGAGATCCATCCTTTTTCTTCACAAAGATCACAGGTGCTCCTCATAGAGAAACACTAGGTTGAATGAATCCCTTGGCTAACAACTACTCCAACTACAATGGAATCTCCTTAAGTTCTAGTGTGGTCATCCTATATGGAGCTCGTGAGATAGGCTCTACACCAGGAACAACATCAATCCTAAAGTGGATGGCACGCTTAGGTGGCATCCCCAGAATCTCAGAAGGAAAAAACATCAGCACACTCTCTAAAAAGTGGGTGATCATCAAGAGATGTCTCTCAACTCTCGTCCATCTCTAAGTCATTAACTGACATTGCAAAGAACTGACATCCCTGACGCATGCATCTCTTAAGCTACATAGTAGAGATCATACATAGGGAAATAGGTCTCTAGATACCAACTACCTCCACCTCACTACTAGAATCATCCAAACATCTGACAGACTTATGCCAACAATTGATCACTGCATAATGGGCCTCTAACCAATCCAGACCTAATACTATATTATATGATCCAAGGGGTAGGATGTGAAGGTCTACTATAGTAGATAAAGAGCCAATCCTCAACTCACAACCGTGCACTAGAGACTCAACTATGACCTTAGCCCCAGAAGCTAACTCAACCTGCCACCTATCATCCTACTTTGTTCCCACTAAACCACAATGCACCGCAAGAGAAGGAGAAATGAATGAATCAGAAGCACCAAAGTCAAAGAGAATAGAAAAACCAATACCTCGCATGAAACTAGTAGTCTCAACCACAGTACCCTGATGCTCTACCTAGTGGTTATCAACTGCTACAAAGACTCTGTGCAACCTGCCTACATCACCTACCACCGGCTCTGAAGCTATCAGCCTATGACCAAAACTTGAAGCAGTCCTCTGAGGACACTATCTAGCAATATGGCCCTGTTGGCCGCAAGTGAAACACCATGTGCCTCTACCAAAACTACCACCACCGTGGAAGGCACTAGACTACAGAAAACTACCCCAGCTTACTGCAAACTGTGTGCTCTGAGTGGGTTGATCAACATGATCCTATCTAGAAGGCTGCTAGTTTTAGTTCTTCTTATTCTAAAATCTGGTACCCTACTACAGCTAAGAATTCTTTGATTTAGCCTGAGAGTACTGCTACTGCTATCCACCCTTTGAGGGTGCATGAGATACTAATGCCTGAGCATGTCCACCACAAGAACTAAATCTTGTAGATGATGCACTACCAATATGCACACCTGTATGCCATCCGAGTGCCATAGTCAAATTCTCCTCCACTAACCAGGCTTTCTCCACTGCTACCTCCATAGGCTTGGTTTGAAAACAAGAACCCCTCCACTAATTTGGGCATTCAAGCCCCTGATAAAATGTTACACTAACATAGTCTCGTCATCTCTGAAGCTTGTATACTTATTGAGCTCAAATATCTACGCTCATACTGCTCAACTGACATGGTCATCTACCTTAGTTGATGGAACTCATCTGCATGATGTTGCCTCTAATGATCAGATAGGAAATGGGCTTTGAATCTATCTAAGAACAACTCCCAAGAAACTATGCTAATATCCAAGTGCATCTTCTACTCCTCTAAACACCACCAAGTTGAAGCAAAACCTCTGAGATGTAGGATAGCACATCTAGCCTTGGTGTTGCTTCCATACGGATGCATGGTGAAACACCTGCCTATATCCAGTAACCATGTCTCTACCTCTAGACCACTACTAACTCCATCAAAGGTGGGAGGGCATGCCCTCAGAAGATCTCTCATATGACTTGCTAAGGTGGCCTCATGCTTAGCTATCAATTCTCTCTACCTACGAGATCTCTCTCTTTCCCTAGCTTCTAGCTGGTCTACTTCTTGTCCCCTTCTAGGTTGCTCTACATCCTGTCTAGGGCCTAAATAGCCAAGGGCCTCCTCAAGTAACTATCGCAACCGGGCTCCCTCAGGGTGACCCTGACCTTCCATATTCTAACCCCCGCCTTCATGGGCACACTCGTGAGTAGAACTAGGACGAGGTGTACCGCCACCAACTCTCCCACGACCCCTACCTCTGCCATGACCTTGACCTCTACCTCTAGGCATCTACCTACAAACCAAAGGATAATTTATTACACACAGAGAGGAAACAACAGGGATGGAAGTTAAGATACAAAGTTTAAGCACTAGGTCACATAATAGGCTTGGGTATAACAAGAGTACCCAGTGTTTAAACATGGCTCTGATACCAAATGTGATGCCCCATCATGCGACCCTAGAGAGCTAGTCTAATAGGTGATAAAATAATAAAAAAAATTTTAAGAAAGTAAATGCATTAATCATTAGGTAAAGTTGACACTACTCACAGCATTTAAATAAGATGAACAACTAACACCTCTAGTGGACATAACTGCATTAGATAAACATAAAATCATAACAATACAAGTAATATACATTATGATACCACAGAAGAGGATTGCATCATTCATTTATAAATATAAATAGTTACAAAAGTTTAAATGCAAGATTACATGATTTCAAGATTCTTGAATTATTACACCGGTTACAATTTACATCAAGATTATATAATTCTGAAAGTAATATACAGCTCTGAAGATGCAAATACAAAACTGGAACTGGAAGTACATCTACAGTGATCATGGACCTAGTTGACCAAGAAAACCATTGGATTAAGCTCTTCCACCCAACCATGTGGAACCCTGAGGTCCACCCCCTAAGCTAGGAGATAACAATGAGGTTCCACTAAGTCAAAGGATACAAACAAATAGGTACAACCAAACTAATACAAACTCGACACAAACAAAATAGATCATTAAGACTACACAAATCATCAAGACAAGTCAATACTCCAAAGGCAACATCAAAAGATAACAAACAAGAAATAACTATGTTGTAGTAGTGAGAGTGTCATCACATGGTCCTAGCATGGGTTATCCAAGCTATCTCTCTCTAGAAACCGGCCCCCATCTATGGTTATCCCGGTAGCCTCGCACTAGGTACCAGTGCCATAGGATGACACATGCGGAACCGACACATCCTCTCATGGAGACAAGGAGGTTGATCTTGCCAACCAGGCCTTCTCATCCCATCCTTATCCTATGAGAGCAGTCAAGACATGGGTGAAGCATTATACTTATCTTGTTATGTGAATTACTACCGAACCCACCTAGATAAATTATTAAGTTATCACTTGATTACAACTTCCATGGGGTTATCTAGGTAGCCACTTTGGGCACCGACCCCACCATGGAAGCCACTCTCTGACATGCAACTAGCAACCCATAACCAACATCCAGACTCAATTAAATGACATGCATGCACAAGGGACTAAAAGGCATCTATCTTTTGCAAACCAATACATTACATAGACAATTTTAAATCCAACACCTCAACCACAAATCTTTCCCCCATCCATTTCATAATCTCAAATCAATTAAAAACATTTAAAATGACATGACACAATGTTGTACTGGAACCAAGTAGCCTAACCTCTGGAGTTAGGTAAATTGAAACACAATACCACTATTAATACATCCATTTCCTGATATGGAAAGATGAATATTTTAACGACTTGACATTTAACAACCATAACATTCCATTAGAACAATACGACCTAGAACCAAAGGAAAAATACACTACCCAATTCCCTTCATTACTACATGATGATAATAAATAAAATTGGAATTACAAGTAGGACCATATAATATATCTAAGATTAACTCAACATATCACCATTGAACAATTTTAAACAGGAAAAAACTATAAGGTTTTAAGTCTCCTTTAAATAAAATCCTAATAATAACATATACTATTCCATTCTAGAATTATAATTTCATCTAACACTAGTCTTACCCTATAATCTACTTTACATTTAAGCTCTAATTTACTCCACTTTTCATTTAACAATCATACATCCACTAATTAAATTCTATTCTTAATAAGGATAGTTACTCTATAGAATAAAATATTTCAAATCTATTCTAACATATATATTTAAGTTATACTAATCATTAATTTCAACATTTTTAATTCCTAATGAGTATATTAGATTCTATTAACAATTTAACTAACTCAAAATGATAATCTGTCAAGCAAAGTTTACTAAACATACCTAGAGTTTTCTATTAGAAACATTCTAAATAAATTTAATTGCCAATCTCCCTATTTTATTTAAGTGAACTCTTCCTAAAACTTCATTGTAAGAAAAGACACAATTAATAATATAATTATAAATACAAGTCTTTAAATCCAGAGAGAAGAAGACTTTTGAGGTTTATAAAAAAATGGAGCATGTTCTACTAGAGAAGCCATGAGAGCAAGATGGCAATATAGATTTCAGAGATAGAGAAGGAACCATTATAAATTTTTAGAGATTCAAGAATTTTAACGAAGAAACTAGAGATTTTCAAATTGTCTAGCAGAGGAGGAGAAAATTGTGGTGGATTCAGGAAGAAAAATGGCTCCAAGAAGTACTGATCACAGGAAAAAAACAAGTTTTTTTATTAGTATTATTATTTTGATTTTATATTGACTAGAATAGTCCAACCAAATGTCGTACCACTTCCTTGGAGGAGGTTTAAAAATCAAATTCCTAAGACTACCCAAACCCTCCTTATCACACATCGTACGATTAGGTAGGAGATTGCAGGAGGAATAAAATTAAAGGCAAAAAAAAATGCAAAGAGGGTAGGGATGAGGAGGTCGTACAGTAGCGGCTGAGGAAGTAGGCTGAAAGCAGCTTAAAGTTTGACCAAAAAAAAAAATTGACCCATCAACACTAACTCATATTGTTGATTTCAGGTAGAGATAAGAGAAATAAAGATAGAGAGGCCATACAACGGCATGCTGAGGTAGAGGTAAAAAGAAAGTTTTAATTGGTATCTCTGGTACTATCAACTCCATAGAGCCATCATTGGTTTTAAATTCTCATTTTCTAGCAATGGGTTTAGAGATGCAAATGCTGAGTAAGCCAAATTCCATCACTGAGGGGAGCAAGATAGGTAAGGGTCTAGAAAGAGATCTGAATAGAACAAATTCTCACCAATTCCAAACAACATTGCAAACTATCAAATTCAAAACTACAGGATCTTTAGGCGACAGGAAGATAGGAATTCTACCGAAATTAAGAAACAAGTTCAAAAATACACACAAGAAATTCAGTAGAGACAAACTAATTTTATCAAATTGCTCAAAAGAACAAGTAAGCATACCTAAAATTTTGATCCTAGGCTTTCAAAAATTCATCAGTTTCCCACTTCTTCAGCTTCCCGTAACAATTTTTCTTCCTCCCTTTCAAAAAAACTTCCCTCACAAATAACTTCCCACAAATTAAAATAGACAATCTCCATTAATTTTCCACTACTAGAATCTGTTTCAAAATCCCATTAACCCCCTAAAAACTAAAAATAATAAATTTTCTTTGAGAAAGACTTTCCTGGTCAAGAATCTTCATCCGACAACTCATAAGCACTAAATTATTAACTAATAATATTTTTCAACCTACCATATAATATTCAATAATGATAACTTATGACAATATCTTATTAAACTCATTAAAACTATTAATTAATCTTTATCAAAACACTTAAACAATATTCCTAATTTTGCATTGCTAAATAATGACAAATAAATTCTATTACACCTAACTTATTAATACATTATTATTATAATAGTAATTTATTTCCAACCATTTTAAAAGATAGAAACCATCAAATTCAAGAAAAGACAATTATATACCAGTGACAACCATAAACCTGAGGCAAGGACCAAAGAGTGACATCCTCACTCATGACCACAAACTGAAGATGAAAACTGACCTAGGGAAACCCCATGCTATCTCCCATCCACATTATCCATTGGTGCAAGGGCATGCTCAGACCTGCTAAGTCAAGTGGAGTCGATTCCTGGTACCTATAACCTGCATCAAAACAATAGGTTGTATATGAACATATGCATATCCGTTAGCACATGGAGTCAGGGAATCGCAGCGTAGTAGGGTGCTTGAAATGAGTAATACTACATCGTCTTGCTCTAAAGCATAACAATAAACATATACATCTTTAACTAACAATCAAATAACATTCATTCACATAAAGCAAGGTAACATTATTCTGCATAATCAATTAACTATCAACTAACCATGTCTAAGCACAACATAAACTGTAATCTCAATAATGTCATCATACTGCTCATAACACATGTTAATAACCACATCAGTCAACCATAGTCCATCATGAACATAATAAGCATAAACCATAAGTCTAACAACCACATGTCTCAAAACTGTCTAAGTGTAATAGAAGAACTAACTACTGTCACAACCCAAAATTGAGGGGCATTGCACTTTCACCATATGCTTCTTTTGTAAAAAACTCAAATCTCCAAAATATAAATGTCCATATCTAGAATGCCATAACCATGATTAGTCTAGATGCACAGTCTTGAAATTTAATTCCTCCTCTCCTGGGGTGCATTGAATTTGAAAGGGGGAATATCTGATTCCTTGTCATCTCCACTTTTTCAATCAACCTATCATTTGGAAATCTATCCAATATAGTGCAAACAATGTCCTTAAAAGATAGCCTATAACCTTTTTATATTGACTATCCAATCTCATACAATTATTTTTTAAACCATGCATGAAATAAATCTTATTTCACCATTCTTTGTAAAAACTTTTATTGCTCCTTTATCCTTTACAAGTACCTTATTATCATTTCCCAATTTCACAAGTCAAATTTAACATAATCATCAAGACTAGCAAACAATTCCTTATTGCCTATCATATGGTTGCTACACCAAGTATCTAAAAGACATATATCCTTAGCACTTTCTTGAGTAACATGGCAAGTGATAAATAAACTTCCAAATTAGATTCATTTGTTTAATTAACATTCTATTTGCTCACCACTCCTTGTTTCTTTTGACACTCATATGCATAATGCCCAAATTTTTGGAATAAAAATACTGAATGCTAGATTTATCGGACCTATGTGAATGTTGCCGAAAATGAGTGTTACCTCATCCTCTATTATTGTAGTATTGATTTTCATACAAATAGATAAATAAATTGTAATTTAGTCATAACATAACGTTACAAATAAATAATATTGTAATAGTCATGAATAAGAGAGATACAATAAAATAATAAGGGCATTATTTCATAATAATTATAAAAACTTTGTAAGAAGTACACCAAATAATTTATTATGTATTAATAATCATGAAAATATGCAATATAGTTGAGAGAACATCTAAACTATCCATTATCTCATATGTAGTGCCCCTCCATTTGTACCTTGGATGTATAGGTGAACTGATCGAGGTGCATGAATGTGAAGGTAAAATAACCGAAATATTCAAGATAAGGTAAACAATTGATGTTGTACAATATAGGTAGATGCTTCATCCATGTGTGGTTTCATATGAAAGATAATGTGTTTTATTGATAACCTCTATTGTAGCACTGATGATGCAGGCTTTGATATTGTTTTGCATTCCAATGTTTAAGATGTCAATCTTACTACAATTGTTATATATTGAATGTATCTCATGTGACTGATTCTATTAGATTTATTTGTTATGATGGTACTTCTGACACTTATGATTTCATGCACTTGTATGTTAAGTGTAGGGTTCTGTTCAGATTAAGAGATAGATTTGATTTGGTTATGATTATGTGTTGAGCTAATCTAGATTGATATGACGTGGAAGGGACGATGTCGCATCACTCACTTGTGAGCGCCCTGCGATGTTGTAATTCTTTTTTCCACCTAGTGCTAGCTTATATGCATCTATACATGCTTGACCGTGACATTTGTTGCAGGATGCAGGTACCAGGCATCGACTCCACCTGAATTAACAGGTCCGAGCGTGCCTTGAACCCAATGGATACGTTGTTTTGGAGATAACTTAAGGTCCCACATCCCAAGTCATTATCCTCAATCAGGATGCATGACATGTCTAGTCAACCTGTCAGTTCTGTTAGTATGTAAGTCTTGCAATTGATTTATATTTGATGGAGCTTGTTGGATAAGTGCATTTTGGCCTGACTTGAGAATATGTTTGATTTGGTCTTTTTGAGAACATGTTTGATTTGGGTTTTGATGGCTGTCCTACTCAGTGGGTTATGTTGTATGCCTATATTTCATTATATAGTCATACTTTAATATTTAATAAGGTCATATAATATTCTTATTATTTAATAAGATTAAATTGGTAATTGATAATTACCTAGTTCAAATAATTATTTAAGTTGTTTGAATACGAATTATGTTATTACTACTATTAAATTGATTTAATTAAGGGAAGGTCGTTGAACACTAGTAAACACACTAACCAGACCCTAGGGTAGAGAGGAGACAGTCCTATCATCCAATTGACGAAGCCTAACAATTGGATCAAGAGTGTATTGATTCAGCGTTACACTATGGTTACTTATGGATTTGTGATAATATGTTATTTATGATGGATATATTTTGGCTATATATTGTACTAACACTTCTTGTTGAGTGTACATGTAGAATTATTATGTCAATGGATGATGGTGGTCATTTAGCCACTTTATGTTTTTTTGTGTGATGTCTGACCTAGGCATGGGGCCCTAAGGTCTATTGGCCATGATGTTAAGAAATATTATTTTTAGTTTTATGTGATAAAATAATTATGTTCTTGTGTGGGATTTAACCTTGTAATTTTTAAAATGATTTTTAAGTGTTTTTAAGAGGTCTAAGTTGTATTTTATGTTTAGAAAATTGTCTTATGTCCAAGGTACATAGGTAAGAAGTTTATTTTTGTCATTTATAATATTTTAAAAGGTTTTTAGACCCTCCTTTAAGCCCCACTTACAAAAGTGACGAAAATGGGAAGGTGGTTGGTTGAATTAGTTGGGTAGTTGAGTTAGTTGGGTGGTTGAGTTAGTTTTGGGTAGGAAGTTACTCTTTCCTTCTCTTTAAAAACTCTTCATGGAGTGGGGGTGACTTGCTCATTTTATGATTCTCATTCAAGGATTCTACCATTAGTGGGATATTGCGATTGAGGTACCATGTTTTCTTTATTGATTAAATATAAATATTATATGTTTTTCTTTATTGATTAAATGTAAATTTTATATGTTTTTCTTTATTGATTAAATATAAATATTATATGTTTTTCTTTATTGGTTAAATGTAAATATTGTATGTTCTAAATATTATATGTATCCTTTATTTATTAAATGTAAAGGTTGTTTTTCTAAGGGTTGTTGCTTGTGAAATTGGAAAAGCAAACATTTCAAGGTAAATCTTGAAAGAAGCATATTTGTTGCCTTATTTGCATGTCATAAACCTAGATCATCATAGCATGAATTATATTTTTGATTTTTATATTAGATCTTCCTATAATTATAAGATAGTAATCGCCATATATATTGGCATTAAGGTTTGCACATAATCATATGTTATCTATATATCAGTATTAAGATTTCTATATAATCTTATAATTGCTAAATGTTGGTGTTGGATCTTAGAAAAGATGGTTTTTATCTATTTTTAAAAGGGGTTACGAGTCATCTTGCTAAGGATCTGTTAGTTTGTTCATATCCTCTAATAGATAAACTAATGATGTTCTTTATGTACGTAAGTATCTTTGAACCTTGTCAAACAGTTCAAGTACCTTGTCCATTAGAGTATTCCTTACTTTTGCCTTCTATTAGACCTAGATGGAAATGTTTCTCTTACGTGCATTAAGGTCTCAAATAAATATGGACTTTGGATCATATAAAACTGCCCACTTTTGTATAGATTCTTTAGGATCCAATTCTTATAGTAGATTGTATTAAACATCTTATTAGCTCTTCATTTAGTCAATTTATATTTTGGGTGTCTTGTTCCTTGGTTGTTCAAATCTTCACATTATTCTATCAAATAGTCACGTGCATTGTCTATGCTTCCAAATTTCGCATGCATGTCTGCTAGGGTAGTTGCAGCTAGACATCTGACAAAATGCCTCTATCATTTATCCTCTTTGGACATTGATACATTGTTCCAAAGCTCCATTTGTGCATAGGTACATAGGATGCTAGCAAATGTTACAAAGTCTAGTCATACACTTTCCAAAAGCTTTTGCTTGAAAGTTCTTAAAGCCCTCTCCATGTACCAATTTTGAGTGTATCCTTCAATCATTGTATTTCATGATAACAACTTGAGAGCTTCATATATGTTCATTCCTTACAAAGTCATTTAATAGGTGGAGATGAGTTACGAGATTAGGTCTTGAATCTAATGCAAAATATAGTATATCTCTTAGGTGTTATCTCCCTATCTCTGCTTATTTTTACACTTGTTATTGATGGAAAGATGTAGTTTAAACTTTAAGGCATAAGTGAATTTCATGTTTTCCTCTATGAAGAAAGAGCTCCTATATGTTCTTAGGTCCTTAATAATAATTCTAGTATGATTCATGTTTAGGATTTATGAAGACAACTTTCTTGAGGTATTTTATTTAAGAATAGTTAACCAAGGTTAAAACTTTTCTCTTGATTAGTGGATTAATATTATGCCATAATGGTAAAGATCACCATTGGATGATTTATCATTACTTATTGCATAAGCAATGAAAATATTAAATATGTCAATATGCTTACGTTAAACTTAGATGGAAACTTGTTCTTTTAGGCTTGCATCTTATGGGAATTGTAGTAAACCCTTATATGTATTATGATCTTATATCCTTATTATAAGTAGTTAGTTAAACTAAAGTGATTTGATTATTTCAAATAGATATGTAATTCTTATAGACATTATATTACACTTTTATATTAATTTATTAGCTTGACGTTATTATATATATATTGATAATTAGTTTTATAAATTAAATAATTAATTATATACCTTTATGTGCTTTGTGACTACATAAATAATGTATCTCAGTGGATAATAACATATATATATTATATTAGGGTTGTAGTATAAGAAATGCCTTAATTGGAATTAAATATATTATGTTTTCGTTTGTCAATAACATGGATGCATTATATATAATGTATCCTTTTTAATGAGCTAAGTTGTTAATTCACTATTTATGTAAGTAAATGGAATAGAACTTCATCAGATAAATTATTACATAAGAAAACTAGTGAAACGAGGTAATGTTTTACTTGATTTTGGGTTAGCAGTGAACCTATCGTTTGTATGGAAAATGTGTTTTAATTGGATTGATAGTTGGCCTTATGTTTTAATGCATTAGTAAGGTGACAATAAGGGGTTTATGTGTGTGTGTTAAAGATAAAATGCATATTGTGGAATATCTTACTAACAACTATCAATTGGGCTTTCGATTAAGATAGGCATGTTTATAAATTATGCATTTATTGGTTATTGAATGATGGTTTCTTAAACATAATTATAATAGTTTTGTTAGTAGAAATATGATATATGGGTTTGGATTATAAATGTTGTAATTAGCATTTAAGTTATAAGTATTTGTAATTAATATTATCTATGCATTGTTTAGCTTGACGGTTATATGTAATTGATGGTTGATTATTATAATAGATAGAATTAATATTAATTAAACTAGACCTAGGTTTTATGAAATTCTTGGTGGAGATATAACTTGAATCCAGCTGCTAATTTGATTAAATAGAATCACTCTAGTAAGAAGAATTTATGTTGTCAATGAGTTGATTAGTTGAAATTGCTTATTGCAAGCAAAATTTTCATGTGAGTTGGTCTATGTGTAAATTGTCAAGTTTAGGTTCCAGAGGCATAAGGAAATATGATTTGGTTGTATGTATTCTATTCATAGTTGTCTTGAGATGAAGATGTTGTAAGAACATGATTTCTCTTGTCTACGTATGTGGGTCTTGGTAAACAATAATGTGAGATGTTGTACATACTGTGTTGTGAATATATTATGATGGGTTTGAATCTCCTTCATGTATGTGTTGATATCGAGATTGTGTGTAGTATTGTAATGGGGAGACCTTGGAAATCGTAATGAGAAACTATTTTGTTCATGGTTGAGATTTGTGAGCAAGATGACCCATACCTTGCTCTGGATATGTGTTGTAATGGTTATTGTGATTGATTAACTAAAAGTTTTGGGGACAATGATGTACAGGTTGGTCATTGTGATTATGTTTTGTATGCAAGAAGGTAAATGCCTTGCATTGTTTATATATACTTATCAGTATGATAGTGATTGTCTTGCTTGATGGTTGGGGTTTCTAGATGCAGGTAGGGGAGTGGCTTTCAGTGTGGGGCCGGCACCCAAAGTGGCTGTCAGGATAACCCATTGAAAGTTGTTAATTAAGTGAAAACCTAAAAATGAACAGGGGGGAAAAGGGTAAATTACACATTAACAAGATAATTGGATTTCCTCTCCCATGCCTGTAGTGCTCGTTTAGACTAAGGATGGGTAGAGAAGGCCTGGTTGGCAAGATCAACTTCCTTGTCCTCACCAAAGGAAGGTTGATTCCGCATGTGTCACCCTATGGGGCCGGCGCCTAGTGAGAGGCTGTCAGGATAACCATAGATGGGGGCCGGCACCTAGTGAGAGGCTGTCAGGATAACCCATGTCAGGACCATGCGATGACACTCTCCCTACTGCAGCCTAGTATTCCCTAGTTGTACTCTCCCCATTCGTCGTGTGTTGCCTCTGGAAGTAATTTTGAGTTGCTTGTGGTGTTGTCATGTGTTTTAATGGAGTCTTGTTCAGTCTTTGTTCCTGTTAGGCAATTGTCTACCTGACTGTATGACATTTTGGGACCTTATGTTATCTCCTAGCTCGGGGGGTGGACCTCAGGGTTCCACATGGTCGGGTGGAAGAGCTTTTATCCATTGGTCTCTCCTTGCCTTTGTTCATGTGCAAGAAGGTTGTAACTCCTGTAGCAGATTTAGATCGTATACCTATTTATGGAGACAGTTATTATGCTCATGTACTAGCCTATGTATCAGATGATTCATTATGTATTCATATGTATTCAGAAGATGATAATGTAATGATGAAATGTTGTATCCATATGTCGGGAGAAATTGTAACTATGTACTAGATCTTAATGAATACTTATATGATGTTATGTAGATGTAAATGTTTATTGATTTAGTGCATTAGGTTTACAATGAGTTACTGATGTTAATTCATGATATGTGTTAGATTATGTTAATTGTTTTGTCAAGTAATGCAACCATGATATCTTAGAGGACAAGTCATTAGTTTAAATGATGTGTTAATATTACTTTGTTATTTATTTCTTGTATTTAAAAAAAAAAATTTCCTGTTGCGTATAGCATAAATGTGATGTTGTCTGAGGTATTCATGGCGGGGCGTTTCATCATACTCGTAGAAATATATTTAATACTCATAGAAATAATAGTTCAATAATACAATTGAGAGAATATCTGAATTGTCTATTATTTCATACTCAAATAAGTATAAATCATAATAGGTTGCATAGAACCATTTCTGACAAAATAGAGTCGTAAACTAGAAAAGTTCCAAGGTGAAATTAATGAGATTTGACCAACAAATTTGACATTTATCTAGGACCATTTGAAGATCAAACTCCTCAAACAATATCAAATAATACTAATTAAACAAATAGAATTACACCAATAGAAAACATGTTCATTATTTCATACTCGAATAAATAGAAATTACATTTGGTTGCATAGAACCGTTTCAATAAATTAGTAAAACAAAGATGTAAACTAGAAAAGAAACCGAATGTAATGGTGGAGAAATTAACGAGATTCCTCCAACAAATTTGATAGTCATTTAGGACCATTTCAAGATCAAACTCCTCAAACAATACCAATTAAACAAATACAATTACACCAATAGAAAACCTGATGTGTTGTACTTGCAAATCTATGTCTATGAGTATAAAATAAATGAGAGTTAAAATATTCTCTTAGCTCTATTGCACATTTTCATGATTATTAATACATAATAAATGATCTAATGTACTTCTTACAAAGTTTTTTCAATTATTATTGAATGATGTACCTTTTTTAGATTATCTTGCTTGTATTTCTCTTATTGTTCTCTAAAAGTACTACACTATTATTAAAATCATGTTGTTTACATCTTCAAACTACATATGCTAGTATCATACCTATCTTTAGAAAAATCTATTTAAACTACATCGAAAGATAACCTTGTGGACATAAAAACTAAATAGAAATGGGATATTGACCCTTAGGATTTCATTTTTTATTTCATATTTTCCTAGAGTTTTATTTTCTAATATTTCATTCAATAAATAAAATAAAATAACTCTACAATGAATAGAATAACATATTAATTTCATTTAATATGTTTTTATCTTCTTATTTTCATATTCAGAGTATTTAATATTAATTTTATTTAATGTCTTATAAATGAAGGTCTATGGTATGTTCTAGAAATAATATATAGACTTTAAGTGCACTGCCAAAACAACCCTCATATGTTATGGTTGAATTTGATAGTTATTCATGAACATTTGAAGATCAAAATCCTTAAAAAATACCAATTATGATGTGATGTACTTCTTGCAAATCTATTTCTAGTATGAAATAATGGATAGTTTAGATACTCTCTCAACTGTATTGCACATTTTTATAATAATTAATACATAATCAATGATGTAATGTACTTCTTAAATATTTTTAATTATTATTAAATAATGTACCCTTTTTGAGGTTATCTTACATGTATTTCTCTTATTCATGACTATCACAATATTATTTATTTGTAATTTTATGTTCTTTTACAATATTCATGACTATTAAAATATTTAAATGGTTTTTTTACTAAATAAAAAAAATAAATTAAATTTCATTGTGCAAAAACAAAAAGAGAATAAAATTGTAACTTATGCACTTGTCCAATATACTTTTCTATTGTTGTAATGAAGGATTACACCCTGTCATGCAATAAGCTCAATAATCTGGTGAAACATTGGATCACACTCAGACTGTGGGTTGTCTATGGTAAGAATGAACATCTAAAAGTGCTGACTCCCTTTAAATGCCCCTAGATCTGATATACTTTCATGGAAAAGAGATAGAAGGATGATTAAATAAATTGGAACTAATCTAAAGGGGTCATGCACTAATATTTGTATTCTAATTCGCAATCTGATTCACAAATATTTTTCCAATACATCTCTTCATATAACTCAAACTAAACAATCTTATCACATGAATGTTTCACAAAAAGGTGTGAAATCACTTGCACAATCTATAACCTATAGTAAGATTGCACTTTGTATACTTGCATTCAAAGAATGAGATAGAGAACTTAAATTTTTTTATTTTAAAACATAGTAAATCCTTATAAAATCATTCACAAGATAACAAGACACCTGAATTCAAGAAGAAGAACACCTATTTTTTATTGAAAAATCAAGGAATACCTCTGCAATAACTATAAAATTGTAAAATATGCTAAAAAATGAAGTTTCTACTGTATAAAACCTATAAAAATAGTTGAGTTACAATACTCAATCTATCTCTGTAATGTGCAAAGCCAAGAGAAAAAGTAAGAACTAAGAAAAAAGCCTAAGCTTTTTCTCCTATAATACAAAAATCTATCCCAAAAAGCAAAGGGAAGATCAACTCCTGTCAAACTGCACTCCAAGTGATGTATGAGTAGGCTAGAAAAGTCAACTCCTAGTTGTTGGGCGAGCAAGAGGAAAATGCCTAGGGTCCATAACTACTCGAAATTGAGCTATTTTAGCTGAAAACTCCTCTCAAGGTGTTTGACCAAATTGACCTCAAAAATTAGCCTGTTTGACTCCAATTCAAAATAGAAGTGAAGTAACCTCCTGCATGAGTTTGCCACCTCAATTTGTCTCCACTTCACTCCCTAGCATGATTTGAGGGCAAAAGTATAATTATTTTAACAAATATTAAGGGAAATCCATGTGTATGATTTACCTTAATAGTTGTTTTGTAATTATCTCCTTAGTTTTATGAAACAAATATTAATGTAATTTATAAAATATTACCCATAATAAGTGTTTAAGATACAATATTTCAATATTTTTTTTCTTCTTCTCATGGAAAGTTAAAGGGTTTAAATAATACTTCACAGAATTTATACCCCTTACAAAAGCTCTCAAAGCTATAATAATCCCTTTTCACCCTTGGCTTAAAAACAAAAAAAACCCAAACATGCTCCATGACATAAAAATTGACCTAAAGTCAAATATTAATCACCTTTTGAGGTTTAAGGTTTTAAAAAATCATAAAAAGGTCAGAACCCTCAATAATTACCTTATGGTTTCAACTTCCACTCATGCTCATGATGATCTCCTAAGCATTCATCATTTAAATGTATTGACCACAACCCTTATTTCATTTATTTCAATGATTTAATTTCAAAAGTCATAAAAAAGCTTGAAGAAGCCTTGTGCATTGAGTGTTTGAATTAATTTTTTAGGGCTTTTATGTTGAGTAAAAAGGTTTTCCAAACCCTAAATGACCACACCATTTGATATTTTATTCATTGCTTTGCTCTTGTATGTTGGAGAGCACTGCCATGGATCTTTGTTGCAGCTTCTTTTTCATTGGATCTTCACTCTATTTCTCTAGTAAGATTTTTCTCTCATTTCCAGTGGTAAACAAAACATTTCTTTGTTGTTGGCCTATCCTTTGATGAAACTATAAAAGGTTCCCCCTTTTTTATGAGCTATGAAAACCCCTCCTTTCTATTTTCTATATATAATATTTTGAGGAAGGACAACAAAAATATCTATTGTTTCCTTTATTCTGCATACTCGAGTGATCTCCTTATATCATGTATAGTATATACCATTTTCCATCAAGTGAAATGTCTCTATTTCATTGCAGGCTTCTTGTGGGAAAAGGGTGAAAAGATTTGCTTTTTTCTTCTCTAATGGTCATACAGTGCCTTGACTAAAACCTCTTCTCTACATACTGCTCTTTTTCTATAAAGACTGTGCACCAGGAATAATGAAAATGGGGTTTTTATAGTTCATAAATTTTTGCTAAGGTTTGCTCATCAAACTAGAGTATCTTATCTTTCTTTGAAACAAAAAATTTGCAAATGTAGAACTAAATATGGATTATAACCCTCATTGTGTATTAAAACACACTTAAGTGACTTGATATGTGATGGTTGAACTTTCCTTACTGCTGTAGTGTAAGGTGTTTTAGTGGCAGACTTCCTGCTATTCATTATGCACTGTGCCTGCAGTTCTTTATCTCATTATTCTTTACATGTGGATACTCCTTTGTGGTGATATGTCTATTTCTTTCTCTTGAAATTCTTCCTAAGAATGCAGACTCTTCTTTGTTTTCTTGACTATTCCATCCTTCTATTAATGTTGGTGGTGATTGTGGCTGCTCGTTTAATTTTTCTGATGACAGCTCTTAACTACTATAGACTGTCTCTTTTTGTTGTTGGACTCCTCTAGATGCTTTATACATGTTTAGGTTGCTTCTCCAATGCACAACTAACTACTCCTTTGTTCCTTTATCTGATTGGCATGCTGCTTCATTCACTTTGATAGTCATTCTTTGATTTTGAACCACTCTTTCAACTGTCCCATTGTGACTACCTCTCAAGTGACTTGATCCATTTGGTTTTCAAACAAACATTATTAAAGAATTAAGGCATTTTAGTAGCTACCTTTGATATCTAATAGGTGTGTCAAGATTTAGCAGAGTTCAATGGGTAGGGGTAAATGACTATTTTCTCTTCTTCTTGTTTTATTCCTATTACAACATCTGAGACTGCAGGCTCTGAAATGTTCTGTATACTTTGCTCATTGTCTTCATAAGTTGTTTGACTAAGTGGTGAAGGCCTTTTGGAGTTGTATGATAGTCCTTGTGATGACTTTTTCTTGATTGTTCTAGTCACCTATATGACTGTCCTTAGGCTACATATAGTCACCTTGGCTGTCCTTGAATGTATGACAATCATCTTGATTGTCCTTGTTCTTTAGAACCCTTTCTTCTTTTTTTCCTCTGCCTTCCTAACAGTTATTTGATGACTATTTTTTTCTGATTTTATGACAGTCATTTTGGTCACTATTTCTCTAATTTTAATGACTGTTTTCTGCCTTATAACAATCTTTTTGATGACTATTTTTTCTGATTTTATAACAGCCTTTCCAGTGACTATTTTTCTGATTTTTATAATAGTCATTTTGTTCACTATTTGTGGTCCTGTTACATTCTATCATGAACTGCTGCTCTTATCTAGATTTAGATGATTGAATGACTATATAGGACTGCTTTATGTCCCCCCTTGGTTCTAAAAGACCTTTGCATGTTTATTATTGAAAATGAGATATCTTGTTCCCATTTAAGGCTTATTAACATGAATGGATTTCTCTCATTGTTGACACTGAGCATCATGTTTTGGCTTGTACAAGATCTAGTAGAAATCACAGATCATGCAAACACCTAACATGCCTACAAAAAGGTTTATCTAGAGACTTTCATATATGCATACTCTTCATAGTTGATAGTCCTAGAATATGACTACCAACATCTATTAATGCTACTCTAAGAATAATGAATTCAATCATATAGGTAGATTGTCAGATTCATCTATATTGTCTTCAAAATTATCATCCATAATGGTGGCATCAATATACTATTCCAATATAACTACTTTTGTTTCCCTTTTATTGTTATTATAGTCACTATTAGACCGTCTCTGATTGATCTGGTCTATCACACTTTTCACTGTATGACTGTTGTTCCTAAACCTATGAATTCCCTTTAACATGTTATGGTCAATGTTGGGCATCTTTTTGAATAAAATTCATTCAATGATTCTTTGCTTGCTGACAAGGCTCAAAGAAGGCTGGTAGAACCTCACCAATATAGGTGTGCCCATCATAAAATTGTAAATCAGACCCTATGTATTTTGTGACGGTTGCTCCTGGTTGCTTATTGTGTTTCTTGACTGTTACTTTGGTGTAGACTACCCTTCATGCTTTTGGATTTGTGTAGACTGTTTCTTCAAATGCATTGGCTACTCCTTCATACTTCTAATGACTGCCCCCCTTCCATCATCTACTCCTAGTGACTGTCATAGGCACAATATTGATCCTGCTTCTTCCTTATTGTCTTACCCACCTGACAGACTTATAGGGTATATGACAGTCCTGTAAAATCAATATGGATCCTTCAAGTAGTCTCATTGTTTCCTCTATCCTCCTGCCACATGCCAATTCAATCTTTTTCTATCCTCCTTCATACGCTATCCAGTCAAGTCATGCATACCATTCCTTAAAACAAGTGATAACTGTCCTCTTTTTCGTGACAATCATAAGGGCTATTCTTGGATGCATGATGCTCATCCTACTCTTCTAATGGCTCTTAGAGGATACTTCTATCAAAATGGCAGTCCATTGCATTCTCGATTATTCTTAACATGACTACTCTCTTAACAATTAGGCTACTAGCTATTATCGATAGATCACCTCTTTGTCTCTATTCTGTGTTGAACTCTCAATGACTTCTATGATGACTGTACAAGCTATAAAGAGAGATGACTACCTCTTAAAGTCTCAACCTTTTATGGAGATCTTCTATCATGGTTGCTATCCTTTGTTATGGTCTCTTTTAATGTTCTTGTTGAGCCTCCTGTGGTACAGTGGACCTCTGTAAAGTATCAGATACTTCTATCAGACCTTGTGCAACATTTAATCAACTTGCATTTCTTTGATTCTTTGCTCATTACTCATGACTATCTTCATTAATGTTTCTCTATATGACTGTTGATAGTCACCCCTTTTCTCTTTATCTTTGCATTGTACATTGTGCCTCATGATAGTCCTCCATATGACTGCTATAAGTAAATTTCTATGACTGGTCTCAGGCTTACATATGACTATACTTTCAAGACTGTCCTAGTACCCGTTCCTTGCATTTATGACTGTTATAAAAAAATTTCATTAATGACTGGTCTTCAAGCTCCTATACCTACACAGTCAAGAAACTAGTTAGGGAAAACATAGAGGCTTAGTAGCATCTCCTTTGATTATTTGATCTTCATCTTTTGCATCCTTTTATAGTTGTATGATTGCATTATGGAGTTTCTGATCTCTCTCATCCTCATGATTAGATGTTGTGTAAGATAGCAAGTAATTTTTGATATTGCTGCATATAGAAGTGAAAAAGGATCCTAAGCTCTAACACCCTCCTCATTCTCTCTTGCAGGTCCTCCTAGAGATATCAATGGGGCAAGCTAAAGATGATGCTTCCAGTAGTGGGGATTCATCATTCAGGAAATGATGGATCCTTTCTCCCTCTTATGTGTTTCTTTTCTATTTCAGTTGTACTTGTTCTCTTTCATTGCATTTTGTACAGTTAATCCCACGGATTGTGTGGGAGCATATAAACACTTTCTTCTTATGAATATGAATAACCATTTTATGCAATGCTTTTGTATGTTGCTTCTTCTTTGTGAATCAATTGCATAAAGATAAACTGGAAATGATTATGTGATACAGATGTTCATAATCATGAATATATTTAGCAAAATTTGTGTACATTTTTTTCATTTGATAATGTATCAGCTATAATGAATGAGAAATGACAACAAAATGCAACACAATCTGCAACACATAGATTAGCTTTCCATTCTCCTGCTAGACCTAGGATATCTCTTGCTCTGTTGGAGTCTCCTTCCCATCTTATCTAGATCATGTAGTAGCTCTTGATGAGCTACTACATGGACTTGGTAATATGATCATTGGAATGACCCTTAACTAGGACAATAGGCCTTCTAGCATTGAATGAGACTCTTGAACCTTGTTCTCATTTCTCCTTGAACCTAACTGCTTCTTCAAAGCAACAACAAGTAAATGCTATTACAGCCTGACCTGATTGGGCTGAAAAGCACAATTGGGTAACATCTACATTTTTATTCAAGATATAATAAAACCCTAATAAAATATATTTATAAGATAATATTTTAGAGCACTATGTTAAACCCTAAAAAAATATTGTTATAAAATTTAATTTATCCTATAAAAATAAAGTAATGTAAAATTATGGGTTCTAAGTTGTAAAGGGGAGGCACTCTAAGTTTTGATCCATTTTTAGCTGGTGTTTAAGTTCAAGAGTAGGTCGAAGGTTATAGCTAGCCTAAGTCATGGCCCTTGCTCATATGCAAGATTGTAGTATACTTTTTTAAGGTCATTAGCCTCTTTTTATTCTTTGTAAGGGGACATGGGAGTTGGAGGATAGGGTAAACCCTCTCAGACTTCTATGTCTAAGCTTTTTTGTGCTTTTTTGGTGTTATGAATAGTGGTAAGCTACATGGCAACCTTTGGGGGTCTAGGGGACCCCTTTTGGGTCTTTCAAAGATGTGCTCAATGGGGATGAGCCCTCCTTGTCTAGACATTTAGACATGATTAATTTTCTCATGGATACAGTTGAGGAATCCAAATCAGGTCAGCTTTTGAGACATTGGGAGTCTAAAAATGATCATAATTAGGGGAATCATCCAAAACCCAATGGTTGCCTAGTGAAAATAAAAGGTTTCCATGTGGTAGTAATAAATCCTAACTCTTTTGCTAATGATGCTCTATATTTGATAAAACATGCTTTAATTTTCAAGTTTATGAGTGTTTAGATTTCTCTACCTTTTTTGGAGGCTTGTGGGTTAGGAAATATTGGAATCCTAAAGGGGATATGGAAATTATCTTAGCATAAAATGGCTACTTCTTTGTGGTATTCACCTAAATTGTAGACCATAATATAATTTTTGAAGGAGGTCTCTACTTTCACAACCTTGTGGGCCTATTTATTAAACCCTAGCATATAGGGTTTGATCCTGTAAAAGAGCTCCCATCTAGGATTCCTATTTGGGTTCAGCTTCCTTGGATTCCCATGGAGTTCTGGCATTAGGATGTTATGAATTCCATAGTGGTGGTTTAGTGAAAACCATTGGGTCCTTCCCATCTTTTTGTTAAAATTAATTTGAATAATCTACTTCCTGAATCTCAAGAGATTAAATTGGGTAGTATGATCTGGATTCAACAAGTGAATTATGAAGCACCCCCTTTTTGTTGTTGTGTTTCCCATGATTATGGACACCTATAAAGAAATTGTCCTAATATGGGGAGTAAATCAGCCCAATTGGCTCTTGAGTCGAATGCAAGCAATCTAAAGAAAAGGAAAGGATCCAGTCTAGAATAATAGCCTAGACCCACATGGATTCATTCCTATGAAATCTTAGGCAAAAGATAAGATGTTGAATCATCAATTCAATGCTAATCCTAAAGGTTCCTGTAGTAACATATATGACATTCTTGAGAACTTTGAAGAGTTGGACTCAATGGAACATGATAGCAACATGGTGAGTTAGGACATGCATTTCATGGGCTTGAGTACTCCCACTTCTCTTGTTCTAGATCCTTCTATAGAGATGTAAGAAACAACAAGGGAAGGATATGTTCCGACCCCTACTTAGGTTGAGATTATGGATAAGGAACTTGAAACTATAGAGCCACCAATAGAGGGATTAGAATTTGTCCCTTAAACCAAGATCCAAATGGAACCAAGGGTAGACACTATTATGAATTCACTTGTGAATGAACACGTGGCCAAAGAAGATGTCAAAAAAAAGGTGCCTCCTATGATAGGGATTGAACACAAGAGTATGAAGAAAGGGAGAGGTGATAAAACTTCAAGAGCTAGAAGGATTTAAGGATCAGGAGAAGGTAAAGCTGATAGGAGAGTCAATGGTGGAATCTGATGTTATTAGGACATTGGATACTCACTTTTGTTCCTCTCAAAAATAATTGTGATGTCTTCCAATGGTAGGGGTTGAGTAGCATTTGTCGATAAAAGGATACTCGATAATTGATTCGTGAAAATAAACTTGATATCTTATTTATTTAGAAGACTAATCTTTGAATGGAGGATATGACCAATATATCTTCTAATATTTGGATAAGGGTTCGATGGAAGTGTGTAGGCTCCCAAGCTATAGCTAGTGGTGTTGCTTGTTTATGGGGGCCCCTATAGTATCACACATGTCTGGTGGTTGGGAACTAGGAACTAAATCTTGCTGATGGTGACATGCTTTGACTCTAGTGAGACTCTTCTGCTCACCAATGCTTATGTGCCTACTAATTTTCCTAGTAAGGCTTTGTTTTGATCTCATATTAGATTTGTTTGTTCTGTTTTTCTTGTTTTCTCTTGGATTTTGGTAGGAGACTTCAATTCTATATGTAGTCTAGAGTAAAATTCATGGGTGTTGGGATATGGTGTTGTACACAATTGCATAATTTGATATATTTTATAATGTTGTAATTAATTAATTATTTAGTTGTGATGCATCTAGGTGGTGTGGTTAATCACACTAGGTAATTATTTAAGGACCACTTTATGTTGTATTGTAACATTAAGATATTATTTGTATTATTTGATTAATTGGGAAAACTTAGTACTGATAGTCAAATGGGGGTTAATGGTTTTATAGGCTAATGGTTTTGAGAATCCATGGTTTTGGAACACATGGTTTTATCCAATACCACAAGTTATATTTGTGTGAGCTTGGTCTATAGAAGCAAGCACATGGGTAGTGGTTTGGAGTTGGCCATTTCATGTAGGCTAATGAAGGTTTGTGAGAGGTTGTAATTGTATTGAGCTCTCTCCTATAAGTGCATATTGTGAAGCATGGCACATGATGTGTGGATTCATGCTTGGACACATGGAGGATTCATTGGAGGTGCTTGATGGTTTAGAGGTATTCATAGTGACTCATGGCATGTATTGTAATATCTTTATTGCTGAATAATACATATGATTGTGGATGCTTTTGGAGGTTGGGTTTTTCCCTCTTGAGGGTTTTCCTTAGGGTATATCCTCTATTATCTTATGGCTTGCTCATTTGATCTTTGCATAATCGTTATTTGATGTATCTTATTCTCCTATTGGGTTATGTGGAATTGGTTTTATTTGACCTGTAAATTCCTAACAAGTGGTATCAAAGCCATGTTTATGGTAGATGGAGGTGTGAGCTCCCTTGATGTGTATATCTCTTGTGTGTGTAGATCAGGTGCAAAATGGAAGCCATGGCAATGCATGTAATGATTTGGAACACTACAAGGTTTTGTGTAGATTGTATTATAGATATGGGGCTCTGGGTATTGGAGATTTGCTATGTATGTTGCAGATTGGGTGATTAAAAAATCATGGCTTATGAGGATTTTGAGAAATTTCTACAAATGACCTCTTGGGACAAAACAAACCTTAACATTGAGTCCAGAAGGCCCAAGAGGTGGAGAAAAACATATCATTTGTCCTATTTTTGCCACAGAACCTGGAAGGAGAAAAAATTGCCTATCCCCGGTTCGTCGGTATGGCCATACAGTTGTTGTAGGTACGATTGCAAAAAAATATATATTTTTTTAATCCCTACACTGTGTTTTGATTTTTTCTATAGTTTGAGGAAATTTTTTATTAAAAAACTATAGAAATGGTTTTATTAAAAATCAAGATAGAAAAAAAAAAAAAATTGCAGGGGTGGCAGTATGCAGACTGCTGTACCCCCCTGTGCAGCAGGTATAGTGGGGTACCACCGGCATTAGGGCCAGTTGGCCTTCATTGACGCCCCCACTTCCATTGTGTAGTGCCCCTCTAGCTTCACCATGGATGTGCAGGTGGTCGGAGCAAGGAGCAAGAGGATGAATGGAAATACTCAGAACATTCAAAGTATGCTAGATCTATTGATATCAGAATTCAAATGCAGTGGTTATAATCTTGTTTCAAAGAGTAGAGATGGTGTAGTATTACTCGCTTCGAGTACCCTACTAGGTCGTGATTCTCTGACTCTGTGTGTGTCTTGACATATACATATTTGATTGCATACAACCAATTGTTCGGATGCAGGTTGTAGTTACCGAGCCTCGACTCCACCTGATGTAGCAGGTTTGAGCAGGCTCTTGCACCAATGGGTATCAGTGATGGGAAATAACATGGGGTCTATTCCACTAGGTTGGTCCTTGTCTTCTATTGTGGTCTTGAGTCATGTTGTGATGCTTGGTCCTTGCCTATTAGGGTTGGGAATCTTGTGTTGAGGAGTATCGTCGAGTTGTGTTTAATGATGCCTAATTATGTTCATGTGTAGTTGGATAATACTTTAATGATTTATTATTAAAATAATGATGCTTCTATTATGTTTATTATATAATAATTGGTTTAGCCTAAAACTTTTAATGACACCTTGCTTAAATTTTATAATAGTCTAGAATTAAATTATCTGCTATCCAAGAATATTTATGTTATAAGTTGTAGTTACGGGTAATTAGTATATATTTGGTTACAAAATAATTTTTGATATGTGAAATTAGTGCCTTGAGTTGTCAATTTTGAAATTGGAAGATTTGGGATCTCTTTTTATAGCAAATTTTTTATTTTCTCAGGGGAGTGGGATGTTGGGTAACGGATGCATGTCTGCATTAATTTTATGAGATGAACCATTTTTATATGGGGAAATTTTGTTCTGAGGGGGAGTTGGAAAGAGAACAAAGATATTGGGGAGAAGAACAAAGAATTTGGTTGCAGGAGTTGGAGAAATTTTGAGGTGAGACTGAAATTCGGTTATGTGATATGTCTCTCTGTGAAATTTACAATTGTTGTAGCTTGTAAGTTGAATTTTATTGCAGCATGTTCTGTGTGTGAAACTAGCATGTCCTGTGTGTGAAACTTGCATGTTCTATAATTTGGAATTTAAATATCTTTGTGGCTTGTATCATCTTGTGCCTGGATAGTTGAATGTTGCTCCAACCTCTGTAGTTCTTTCAAGATGTTATTCTTCTGGTTTAGCCTTTGTCTTAATTCCTCTTGAAATCATTAGCTCAGTAACCCTGCATTGTGATCTCAATCCTGAGAAATAGATGACTCAATTTTAAGCTTTTATAAATCTCTTGTCCCTGTCGTTCCTGTGTATTTATGTCACATATTTACCTCTCAAATAGAAGTGGATTGCCCAGTAAGAAAGTGTAACCAAATTTCACACCAGTGTGTCTCTCTCTTCTAACAAATTACTTCTGCTCTTATTTAGTGACAACTTGATTGAGTTGAATGCATATCAGGCTATTTTGAATGCTCCACCATTCTACAGATGGCCTTTACTTATATTTTCCATGAGAACATCTTAGTGCTTGCAACCATGTTTTTTGGTCCTCATTTTATTCATATTCCTTCTTACCTTGGATTCCTTGCTATAGCTTAGCTACTTCCCTCTTTATGTTTTTTTCATTGTTGCCTCTGGAGTGATGTCTTGTCTTGTGCAGTTTTGTTGATATGGTTGGTTGTGTCAAGTCTATTTCTTTTGGATTATATTGGATGTTGTTTCTTTGGCTTAGTGGAATCCTCATTGTTATCTCCTAGCTCGGAGGGGTGGACCTCAAGGTTCCACATGGTTGGGAGGCAAATCTATCCATTGGTCTTCTTGGAGATTCGGTTCGATACCTGTACTGAGGTGTTCCAGTTCCAAATTGCTTTCCACCTTCAGAGTTGTTGTATACTTCCTTATGTTTTCAGTTGTAAACCGACATGATCGGTCTTGTAATCTTGTACTGTAACTTTGTAAACAAACTATCTTGCAAATGTAAAAGTGGTTCTTTCTGTAGTATCACTATAATTTATATCTCTTGTGTGGTTTTAACTGTTATTCTCTGATGCAGTTATGTTGCCCTAGATGTGCTAGAAGTGCACTTTTCTTTATGTTGTGGATTGTGTTACCTTTGGTTATTAATGTTGCAATATCTTGCTTTAAAAAAAAAAGAAAAAAATTTATTTCTATAATTTTGCACTTTTAGTCTAGCACTCTAGGGTTGCATGACGGGGCATTACACGCTACACCGGCAGGGTAGGTCAGAACCCGTGGCCACCAGTAGCCCTTCAAACAGGCAGAAAACAAACAAAAAAAATGACCCTTTTTTTTAAACAGTGGTGGCATTAGAACTATGACAACAAATAAATTTTGATTCAGACTATTTAAAAATTAAACGTCATTTTTAAATCTACTTTCGAGTATGATGAAATCAAACAAAATTTAAACCTTGTGTTAATTCCGTTAGTCAATGACAAGATGATGATGCCAGCCTAGTCTTACGCCACGTTATCATAGTGGGTCCCACCTCGCCCAGTCAGCGTATAGTCACTGCCACATCAGTGATGATGTCAACAGGGTATAGGTCCCGCTAGGGGTCCCATTTTAGCCCTAAGAGGGTATTTTCTTCTGGTGGTATAAATTTCACATACGATATCAATTTTTTGACTTCTTATATGTGTCAGAAAGGTCTCTCTGAGCACTACATAAGGGTGTAGGATTTGTGATCAGAACTTGCTATTTATGTCAGAATTTGGTGTCTAAAGTTAGGAAGTGTTTCGGGATAGTTTTATGCTCATTACTTTTGAATACGGAATCACATTTTTTTATTTTGGATAGGCATTGGAGAGAAATTACAGGGTACTATAGTTTGGATCAAGTAGATATTTAGTTTGGTGTGCAGTGAGATTTTGGTACTTGTAGGAGACTAAGATTCATAGTGTGTTTACGAGTGCATTCAAATGGATATTTGGTCACAGACTTATGGGAGTGAATGTTATTATGAGACCATCAACATGGTATAGCATGTTTTCAAATTTGGTGCTTCTTGATATAGGTTTACAGGTGTTTTTAGAGTTTGGACTTTGATGGAGATAGGTACACAAGTTTTCTTTTGGTTTGAGGACATGATTGATACACGTGTGAGACTTGGAGTCTCATTTTAGTGGAAGTTGAGTATAGGTAAAGTGATGATGATGACTATGGTGTCATGGATATGCAGGTTCACTTTTGCATTGGCATAATATGTTCATGTATGTGACTGATAGATATGGGCTATGATGTTCGATTCATGATTACAAGTGGTGTTGTGGTGTTATTTTAGGGGATTGTTCTTACAAGGTTAAATCAAATCAGATCCTTTATGAGGATGAGACATTCAGTTTATTCTTGGAGCTTCTATTGTACTATAATGAAGAAGATGATATGAATGGGACTAAAACAACTTGCCTTGATGAGAAAACAAGTTAATCAGATGAAAATGATCAAGCTATCCAAGATAACTTCATTAATTGCCAGCATCATGACTATTCGGCTTGTCAAGAGATTGCCACACTATTGATTTCTTGTAGCAATCAAGAGCCCAAGCTAGTAGATGATGAGGAAAATAAGGAGGAAGAGAATCAGGTAGGCAAATTGTAGATTCAAGAAGAATCCAATGAGGACAGCCATGACACACAGGAACTAGAGGCTGATATGCAAGATGATGGTTTGTTAGTGGAGGTTAGTTCATTATTTGAATTATTGCCTTCATTTATTGAAGAAACACCTTTTTCAGAATGTATCTCCTCAAGCAATCTTGAATATCTTGAGCCTAGTATAGCTCTTTCTAAGAATCTTCCAAGTTTTGATAGTTTGGATGAGCTACTAGCTACTCTAACAGAGGTTGATGATCCACTCACTGAAGAGGAGGAAGCCACATGGTAGGCTGTCATGCAAGGTGTAAATAATGTTGCTCTTTTTAGTCCAAAACCATTGAGAGGATGTCCTATTTAGTATCTGGCTGGGTTGGCAGCTAATAAGAAGGAACAACCTCATAGTGACAATAATTCAGCTCGACAAAGAGGGTATAAAGTTAAGATCAATCAGCCTACTGACTTACTTGAATAGTTTATCAAACAGGACTAGTGGGAAGATGACTACATTATCCTTATCAAAAAAGTGTTACAGCAGTTTGCTAAAGTTTTGATTATTCTCCACCTTTTCAGACTAATTAACAACCTTATGGAGTATTGCATACTGCAGAGGAAAGGTAGTTATTTTATTGAGCCAGTGAACGGTTTTGTTTTATCAATGTCTCTAGATGGTTAGAGTAGGTTAGGGTAGTGTTTTTAGTTTATAAGTGCTTCTTGCACATTTGTTTTAGTATTTGGTTTTCGTAAGTGTTGCTACATAGGTTTTCTCGCTATCAAGGCCTGTTAGTTTGCTTTAGTTTAGTTTGTTTTTAGTTTTCTGTTGCTATTTGAACTGGTTGGAGAGCTAAATTTTAGTGTTTCTGAGTTTGAGAAGAGCAGAGTATGACTCAATGCCCAATGGATACTCAAGGCAACTAATTTGATGCTTAGCAGACAAGCATATAGCAGAAGTCACTAGAAATGTTACCATTTTCACTTACATCTCAAAACTGGCAGAGCTGATGCAACAAATTCATTTTTAGAGTGAAGGTTAACATTCTTCTATTATAATTTATCTGCATAGTTATTGTGTTTGAGTGATAATTGTAGAGGTCATAGCCATCATTTCTTTGAAAGTCTTCAATCTTCAAAATTGTCTTTTGTTCCTGCTCTTGATCTCGACATGAACCTGCAAAAATGTGGGAAGGTCCTATTACAACTTGAATTATGAGATCTCTATATCCTATTACAAGAGGCATAACACTATTTTTATAATGCATTGAGAAATGAACATCATCCACATGCAAGAAGAGTTGACAAAGAAATAATCATGGAATTTTAATGTTTTATTCTAATATGTTTAATTCATGTGCAGGTATAGGATAAGTCATGTCGCTTTCTGATGGCATATCATAGCATGTGGAGTAGAATGGGCTCCCACAAGGGTTGAGCTCAGCATGCTGGCCTAAGTTTTAAGAGGATTGTGGAAAGAGTCTGAAAGAGCAGTAGTGTCACATAAAGACCCTTCAAGATAGGGACATATAGTCACGTGTTTTGATCATATCTCAAAAATGTAATCTGGGTTTTTGAGATTTTTTGAAAAAAATTAGATGATAAAAAGTCACAAGAACCCTTTAAATTTCTCACCAACCTATTTTGTAGTTTTCGAGGAAGGGTCAGAGGCACAATACACAACAAAATGAAGATACAGTCGTGTGTTTTAATCATATCTCATGAAATGTGTTTTGGGTTCTTGAATGTTTTACACTGAGATGAGAAGATTATAAGGTACAAAAACCCTTTAAATATCTCACCAACCTAGTTTGTAATTTTTGAGGAATCTTCACAATGGTGGGACCTCTTTCTTTTTGCAAATTTGAAGCTGCAAAAAATTATTGTAAAATAATATTTAAAGAAATATCATATAAATTACTTATAAATATTCATTATTTATGCAGTTAAAACATAGTAAAGCAAACAATATCTTTCTTTTTTTTAGTTTGCTTTCTTTTGGGAGGATATGGACAAAAATAAGCCTTGTAAAAAAAAATCAAAAGAGGAAGATTAGGCAAATCAGAAGGAAAAGCTACATGACCTATTGTAAGACAAATATTATAGCAATGTTATTTATAAATTGCTTTTAATATTTTGTCATTTATGTAGTTAAAACTATTAAAGACAATCAAATATCCTTTTTTGGATTTGCTTTATTTTGAGGTAGATGAGGACAATATAAAAAAAAAACGGAGCTTTTATTGAGCAAATAAAGCTTGTTTTAAAGCAGATTGTGGGGAGGTCTACCTTGAGGAAGATTTTGATATCTTTCATATTCAGATTGGAGGTGATTTGAAAGCTTTATTTTTGGCTTTTCAGTGGAGCTCAAAAATGGATCAAATTTACTATTCTAGGAAGATTTCTCAGCATTTTCCTTGGGAGATTTCTGTAGTTATAAATAGAAGATAAAGGCTTAATTTTTTAGGAGTTGATATCCTTGTTTCTTCTTCTTGATGTATAAAATTTTATAGGTTCTAACACCAAGATGGGAAGTTTCAAGAATGTGGAACTTGCTACTTGAAACAACCTCTAGATTTTAAAGAAGCTGGATCTTCTCTATTTTAAATGGGTATTGAGCAAAGGGTAAGAAGTTAACAGGATTACAGATACAATTAAGCAAATATAACTATGGCGATGCACCTGAATAAAAGTATTCCCTTCAGATTAAGCACAATGAAACTATTCTCAAGATTTAGTTATATTAAAGAGCAAACACTACATGATTAACATAAACAGATGGAATGAATATAATCAAAGGCTCACACCAGACACTTTACAATGACACAGATAATATCAACCAAGGCACAGAATAGAGTTCTTCTCATTAATCTTCCAGCAACATCAAAGGCATAGATACATTAACTTTCTTATCAAGAACAACAAAATAAAGGCAAAATGACATAAACTAGCCACAACAAAGTCTCCAACTTCTTTTTTAGATTTTGACTACAAACTTATAAAAAGTATATCTCTATTTATGTCTCTCTCTATCTATCGATCTATTACAAATACTACTTATTTATAACCAAGGTTTGACTCTAGATTGTTTGTAACAACCAAATCCCCAATGGCTCAACAGAACTGAAGATAACTGGAAGTCCCCGAATAGTTGTGATCCTTTGAATCTGCAATAGTCTTCCCTTTCCTGCAAGCTCATTGGTTGGGGCAAAATATATGTTGCACACCTCCTTCACTGAGACACAGACACATGGCGAGACCCACGCACTTGAAACTTGAAACATTACTGTGACAGATGGCAACATCCACAGTAAAGTGAGAAAGTCCTTTTACTTTTAAGAAATCAATAGGAAAATGACACTTATCGCGTTCCACAGCTTCAAAACCTGATACGTGTCTTCTCCTGTAGGCCCTTTAAAACTGTGTCTTTATGCTCAGGGGGCTTCCTCTATTGGCATTTGTTGTAACCTGCATCACTTTATAATATGAAACACATTAAAAGATGGGACCCACAGCATCGGTGCTCACTAGCCTTCAAAATAAGAAAACTGGGACAGATGGCAGCTTCTACGCGTACGCTAACTAACACGTGGCAGTACCCGCAATACTGCTTGAAACTTATTAAACTTTTGAAACTCCCTGCAGAAGCTAACACTTGGTGTAACCTACATAAAACTGTAGAAGCTTTAAGTTTCTCACTGAAAAGGGTCATAAACAAAATAACTCTATCTCCGCGACCACCACGTGGTGACCTCCACAAGCTTAGAATTGAAACATACTGTGGCCCACCATCTTCTTTACTAGCATCAATCATGATACAGAAAGAAACACGTGGCAATGTCCGTAGTAAAATAAAAAGACACGTGGCAAACTCTGCACCAAACATAGAACTTTAGGGACTGCCTCTGCAAGCTACACGTGGCAACACCTACAACAAAGCTGAAATTTGAAACATTGAAACTATTTTGTACATGGTACGCTCCACACAAAACATAATATTAGAAACAATACTACAGCTTTAACTGTGGCTAGACACTTGGCAGCTTCTATATAGCGATACCTTTAAAACTCGCACAGAAACAAAAAGAGACCCACATAGCAAGATTTGAAACCCATGGACTAAGCTACAACTGAAACAAAATGTAGAGTTTTGACACTCTATGCTTCTCTCTTGAGCACAAGCAGAGAGTTTGTAAACTGATCTTGGCTCATATTTTTTAGAGTTAGATGTACCCCTTTCAGTTCAATACAGCAAAGCATTCATGTTTCACAATTGTTGTCTATTTTATAATTTTGATTTGATGTTTTCACTATGATTATGATATCTAATCCTTTGATTATGTCTTGATGTTATTAAAATCTATATATCTATTGCCCATATAATCCAGGTTGTGTGTTGTGTTTTAATTAAACCTTCATACAAAGTACTTTTTGATTGTTGGACTTAGGTGAAAATAAGAAGGTTACATGCTTGAGAGTTGTTTGTGGGCAAAATTTTAGATTTTTAGATCAGCTTTAGATAAAATAGAATTTCATTTTAGTTATTCCTCATCCTTTTTCTCAAACAAGTGATTAGTTTAGAAGGATCTAAGGAGAACCAACTCACTCTGGAGATTCACTCTCGCTATAGGAAACCCACATCCTAAGAGTGTTTCCATGTGTCAACAGGTAGGTAAGTCTTCTGTGAGCTTAGTAGGGTGCATATCTGATTGATAACAGATATAAGCATGTATTTTATAATGGGATTACCTAAGACATAGAGAGGACATGATTCAATATTTGTAGTGGTGGACAGATTTTCAAAGATGGCTCATTTCATAGCTTATAAGAAGACAATTGATGCAGTGCATGTAGCTGACCTATTTTTCAAGGAGATTGTGAGATTGCATGGATTACCTAAGAGTATAGTTTTAGATAGAGATACAAAATTTGTTGGATACTTTTGGAAGACACTTTAGAAGAAGATGAAGACAAATTTGAAGTTGAGTTCAACTTTTCATCCAAAAATAGTTGGACAGACAGAGGTAGTGAATAGGAGTTTGGGAAACTTGTTGAAATGTTTGGTTGGAGAGAAAACTGAAAGTTGGGACTTGATTCTTTCACAAGAAGAGTTTGCATACAACAATTCAGTAAATAGGAGTACTAGAAGAACACCTTTTGAGACTGTTACCGAAGTGAATCTTAGAGCAGTTGTAGAATTGAGAGACATCAGTACAGAGGAAAAGAGAAGTGCAGAAGCTGAAGAATTTGCAGATCATATGAAGACAGTGCATAGTTAGGTGAAGCAGCATTTGGAAGATATGAATAGTAAGTACAAGGAAAAGGTAGATGAGAAGAGAAGACATAAGGAATTTCAAGAGGGGTATGAAGTGATGGTGTATTTGAGAAAAGAAAGATTTTCAGTTGGGACATATAACAAGTTGAAGATGAAGAAGTTTGGACCTTGTAAGATACTTAGGAAATTTGATTCAGGAAATGCATATGAAGTGCAGCTACCAGAGACATTGGGTATTTCACCTATTTTCAACAATGTAGATCTTTATCAGTATCATGAAGTAGAGTTCAATGATAGCATGGAAGAATACTTGAAGAAGTAGTTACCACAAAAAAATCCCAGAGTAGACAAAAGACATTTTCGATAATAGAATTGGATGCAGCACTAGACAAAGACAATACAAAGAATATCTTGTGAAGTGGAAAGGTAGACCAGAAGAAGACTCATCTTGGATTTCTCAGGCCAAGGTAGACCATCTTAGTTCTCCCCTAGCTCCAACAAACTGAGGGACTCACTTTTTCAATAACCTTGGATGTCTCATGCAGGAGCATCCCTAGTTCAAGAGCAATCTTGCATCAACCAAAAACATTTACATTTCATCTTGTTGGCATTTTTGTTCTTTCCTTTTTCCAGTTCAGTTCAGGCAGTTAAGTTAGAAGTAGTTTCAACTTTTGGTCTAGTTTTAGCATTTCACAACTTGTGGATCTAGACTTAGCATCTATATTCATTCATCTACATCATATCAAGAATTTGTAGCATTTGGATCAGTTACCGAAAAGTTATCACTATCAGAAGATCAACTATTTTCTCATAGCAGAGCATCCTAATAGTTCCTGATAATCAACTGAAGAAGAAGGTTTGCGGATCATTCCTTGACTTACGGATCCCAATGACACATCATTCAATGATCCTTAGTTCATGGAGAACCTTCCCCAGAGGTCTGCACATTGTTCCATTCATTTGAAGAAGTGTTCTATGCATTTAGGTTTGAACTATATGTGAACATGTTACATCTCTTCATTGGAGTTTGTGACCTTCCTTGGCCGACATGAAGGATTCTATTGGTCTGGAAAGGATATATATTAATGTAATAGATCCTTAGGAAATTAGTAATCTTCATAAGAAAGATCTGATAGTTTAGATTTGTGTGAAGGAGCTTCAAAGCCTTATCTTGTGCATGCATGTATTCAGGCCTTTGAACCCTAGTTGTAAGTCTACATGTTGTCAGCTAGAATGTATTTGAATTCTTTGATATACTGAATGACTAAATCTATATTTTTTCCATATTCTTGTGTTGTTTCCGTTGTGTTACTCTTGTTGCATGGTCCAGATAGTTCATTTTGTGAACCCTCCTACTGTGACTACACCACTAATTATAGTTGTAACCTTAATTCTAACCTTAACCCTAACCCCAACCCTAATTGTAATCCTAACTGTAACCCTAATCCTAATTTTAAACCTTACCCTAACTGTAACCGTTATTCTAGCCCTAAAAATAGCTCTAATTTTAACCCTAACCCTCACCATTATTCTAGCCTTAAAAATAGCTCTAATTTAAACCCTAACCCTAACTCTAACCCTAAGCCTGACTATAATTCAAACACTAACCCTAAACTTAATACTAATGTTAACCCTAATTGTAACTTTAATCCTGGCTCTAATTTGAACCCTAACCGTAACTATAACTCTAATTCTTACCCTAATTCTAATAGTAACCCACCTTAATTCTAACTCTAATTCTAATAGAAACCATAATCCTAACTCTAAATTCTAATTGTAACCCACATTAATTCTAACCCTAATTCTAATCAAAACCATAACCCTAACTCTAACCCTAACCCTAATTATAATCATAACTCTAATTGAAGCCTACATATAACCCTAATTTTGAGTCTAACAATAACCCTAATTCTAACCCTTACCTTAATCCTAATTCTAACTATGATTTTAATAGTAACTCTAACCTACATTTTAACCCTAACCGTAACCTTAATTGTAATTGTAACCCTAAATCTCAACCTAACACTAACCTTTATTGTAATTTGACCCTAATTCTAATTGTTATTGTCACCCTTCTTTAAACTATACTCTAAATTGTAATTACAATTCTAACCCTAATCCTAACCCCAATTTTATCTACAATTCCATTCCTAACCCTAATTATAACCCTAATCATAACCCTAATGTTAACCCTAACCCTAACACTAATTGTAACTCTAATTCTAGCCCTAATCCTTAACCTTATTGTAACTCTAATGCTTACCCTAATTTAGTAACCCTAATTCTAATTCTAACCTTAGCCTCAATTTGAACCCTAAACATGATCCTAATTGAAACCCTAACCCTCACTCTAATTCTAACATTAACCATAATTATAATTGTAGTCCTAATTCTAATCCTAAATATAACCCTAATCATAACCCTAACCTTAACCATAACCCTAACTCTAATCATAATCCTAATTCTAGCCCTAATTCTAACCTGAATTCTAACCCTGACTCTAGCCCTAACCCTAACCCTAACTGTAACTTTAATGATTTCCCTAATTTAGTAACCCTAATTATATTTCTAACTCTAATTCTAATCCTAACCCAAACCCCAACCCTAATTATAATCGTAATGCTAACCCTTATCCTATGTTTAGCCCTAACCATAATTCTAACACTAATTCTTACTCAAATTCTAACCCTAATTCTAACTGTAACCCTAACCTTAACATTTAGGACAATACTAACGTTAATTTTAACCCTAGCCCTAACCCTAATTCCAATCATAGTTCTAACCCTACTCCTAACCTAAACCCTATTTCTATACCCTAATTGTAATAATTTGTAACCATAATTCTAACTTGAACTTTAATTTTAAACTAAAATATATCACTATCCATAATTCAAGTTCCCTATCCCTAAATGTAACTCTAACCCTAACCCTAATTGTATCCCTAATACTAACCGTGATTCTAATTCTAATTGTAACCTTAATTCTAACCCTAAAGTGTAAACTAATCAAATTGCATAGTTAAACAAAAAATAAGGATGACCTCTTTACTTAGAGGTTGTTTTTCTTCACTATCCTTAGTATAGACCTCTCCACCAAATTACCCTGATTCTAATATTTTGAATGGAAAGAGTTTCACTATTGCTAGCATGAATGTTTCGGTCATAGGGCCTCTGAGTAGCCTCTTTGAAAATAGTATGAAGTATGTAGTTGCAAACCTTTATGAAACTTGTAACCAGTTAATAAATTACTAGATTCACTTTAATTCAAAAACTTATCTATATTTTGATAAAGATATTAAATTTTTAAATTTTAACATCAAACTAATTCATATGATCTATTTGTAATGGATGAAGTTTGTCTTAGTGCAAATTAGTATAACATTGTCTCAGCACACTAATTAGAGACCTTTGAATACCAAATTTTGTAGTTTCAAAAGAATCCTACTTTATTAATCATAGCATATGAAATTATTTCAATTGATGAAACACATGAATGGGAATGAAAATGTAATAGTATTAATCTACCAAGGTAATGACCAATGTAACGCCCCGCAATGAAAACCTTAGAAGTCTACACATCTATACTATGCAAGTGGAATAATTTTTTTTATAAGATAACAGGGTAATGTTGAACATATCAAAGCACATCATAAAACTAACAGCTTGTCTTCTAAGGTTCCATGGTTGCATTACTTGACAAATTAATAAACATAATTTGACATACATTGTTAAAACTATCCTCAGCAGTTCATTCTAGATTTATTGCACTAATGATTATTCATATACATCTCTATTTCATGCCATAATTAGATAATCAACTCTGATCAAGATTACATGTTCATGTTCAAAAGTCTATACATATGAGTACATCATGTAATTTGGATTACATCTGAATACATGAGCATAAAAGATATCTCCATAATCAAGTACAAGATCTGATGTCTGATGCACAAGATATATCCTCCTCACTCATGAGCAATGGAAAGGGAAAGAAAACCAATGGATAGAGCTCTTCCACCCGACCATGTGGAACCCTGAGGTCCACCCCCCGAGCTAGGAGCTAACATGAGGTTCCCACTACAACATACAGTTAGGTAGACAGTAGATTATAAGATAACACATGACTCCAACATCACAAGTCAATATCACAAACACACATAAGTATTTCCAGAGGCAACCACTAAACAAATGGGGAAAGTACAACCAGGGAATGCTAGGCTGTAGTAAGGAGAGTGTCATCGCATGGTCCTAACATGGGTTACCCAGGCAGTCTCTCTCTAGACACCGGCCCCCATCTATGGTTACCCTGGCAGTCTCTCTCTAGACACCGGCCCCATAGGATGATGCATGCAGAATCAACCTTCCTTTCGTGATGACAAGGAAGTAGACCTGCCAACCCGGCCTTCTCCCCTCATCCTTAGTCTGAACTAGCACTACAAGCATGAGTGAGGAAATCTTATTATCTTGTTAGTGTGAAAACTACCCAACCCCTAGATTTATTATTATGTTATCACTTAATTACCAACTCCCAATGGGTTACCCTGGCTAGCCACTTGGCACCGGCCCCACATTGGAAGCCACTCCCTTACCTACAACTAGGAAACACTACACCACAAGCATGGCAAAATCATCACAACAATGAGGGTACAAGAACCATGCAAGGCACTAATCATCTTGCATAACAACTATCAACATGTATATATAACAATGCAAGGCATTAACCCTCCATAACATAATCATAAGGGTAGGACTCCTAAACCAATGCCCATAACAACACATGTTCATTAAAAATCTATGATTTCCATGTCTCCCTGTTCCATAACTCACCACGAAATGGGATACAAGACAATTACAACCAATTGGATAACAATACATCCACAAAGAAGTGCATTAAACATTCACCTTGTCTCTTAATCCAAACATTACTGGAGACGACATACTTCTTAGAACATCCTGATCTCTAAACATCCCATTCTAAGCCTTTGGGAAAACTAACCACCCATGTAGATACAAATCAAAAGAATGGTGAACTAGTCCATGACCCACAGATTGTATTTACTAAACATATAATGAGCAATTATTATCCATTTCACCTATAGTTAAATTGTGCCTTCCTTACAACCAAACCACTATAGTATCTTACAATAGACTAAGTCACTGCATTAGACTGTTAACATTGAGGTATAACTTATCATTTGATTGCATTCTTGCTAAAGAATAATTCTAAAATTACAATGAAGGTTAACTACAAGCAAATGTTTATTAAAATAATTATTTAATTGATTTGTAAAGAAACAACATAATTATAAGAACAACTAAAGTAAACCACTACTTGTCATTTTCATACATCGAGATAATTATATAATTGCAATGTAATTCGAATTCAACTCTAGAGGATAAACTTGAGGGTTCCCAATTATTTTATGAACCTACAAGAACCCTAAATCTCGTAACAACAAATTAACTTAAAAGTAAATGAACAACTATAATTACTCTAATACAAGATCTAAGCACTATCTTAACCTAATTACCCATACACAGGTTCCATAAAATACAAGAGGAGTAAAAATTGAACTTAGACACTAACACTATGCATAGGATCATAATTACTACTAGGTCTCTAGACAAAGCAAATCGAACATTTAAAAATAACTACTAGGGAATAGGGTTATTCATACTATGATCAAAACTCAATTGCATATTCTAAGCATTAGTTTAGATTTATACTATAACCTACGAGATCAAATGACTACTAATCATAAATACAATGAAATGACCATTACGGTAATAAGACATATCACCTACAACCAATTAAATAACTAGTTATAAGGAACCTGACAACTACATTCCCACAACTACTAATCTCATAGTTATGTTTTAACATTAAATCAATTGGACTAATATTATAGGAGGCTCATTAAGATCATGTTAATCTATAAACCTTATTACAACTATTTCATAAATATTATAGTAAAATATCAAGTGTTAGCTATATTTATAAATCTGCTATCCTAATTTCGAATAATGAATCTAATTGATATAACAATAATGAGCTATCATTGAAAAGGAAATCTTGCATTTCTTCAAGTCATGATACTACAAGTTACAACTACTATTAATTATCTACTCAGATTGCTCCAAGGAAGGCGTCGCTTTCTTTCCTAAGGTAAGTGAAGTACTCCTAAACTACAGTTGATGCTCTGTCAAACAGTAATACTAACTTAGCATCAAATAATATAGCAATCTCTGCCATTCTAAAACTGATCTCTCTCATCATTTGGTGATGATCACAGTGGATGTGGAGGTTTCCATTTACAGAGGTAAGTTATAAGGTTTTGAAATCATCTGCGTTGAAGTCTGATTTAATTCGATTGATGAGAAGATAACAATGGCATGGCTTATATCATGAATAATGAGAGTGTGGCGAAATTAAGATGTGGCATGATCGACGAAGGTGACAAGAGCTCAAGGCTCACAAAATGCAACGATGGCACAAGACCACGGTGCGTGCTGGGTGTGGACTGCCCAAACCAAAGGTTTGGTTCCTCTCTGTCGAGCTGTCGATGGCTTGCCTCCATAATGCAGAGCATTGATGGTTAGGGAGATGGCGGCATTAAGAGTATGTCATAGGTTATCGACAGGGTCAAATATTATCAGATGGTTCATGGTATGCATAGGAAGCAAGGTAAGTGTTTCATACGTTAGGGTCTAAAAGAAAAGCATAGTCATTTATACTGATGGGATATTGTGGTTGACGGTGTCCTCTGCCAGTGACACAGTTTTCATTTAAAAGAAAACTGAAAGGTGATGCGACCAAATGGCTGCTTGGTCTGATGAAACAAATCGGGTCGACGGTGTCATCTGCGATCTGCCAGTGACATAGTCTCCATCAAAATCACAAAGATGACAAGCAAATGGTGGATAACGGTGGGTCTTGGTGACGATCCATCGCCATTCGAGCTTATGGGAGAAAACTTAAGGGTTCAGTGCAACAACTCTGACATGAACCTCATCTACAACCTTTTACAGTCGATGGCTCACGGATGCAAGGTTGCACTTCCAGGTTAGGCAAGCACATGAAGAGTGAAGAATACGGGGTATGCAGAGATGGATAAAAGATCTCAGACTAGCAGATTGACTTCACAAGAGTAGGGATGAGCCACATTAAATGATTTAGTCAGGCCTACCCAAACACAGAATTTAGAGAAAATGTAAATGGTTCAGAAGGAAATGTAACCGGCAAACATAACATATCTGGTGTTGACATTATCAAATCATTCTATAGACTTGAGAAGATAGAGTAATGGTGTGAACAGAGAGGGAAGAGATCACTGAAGATGATGAAATGTATTGAGGCAATCATATTAAAAGTCATTACAGTTTACCAAGAAAAACATAATTTTCACACATATTAATCTAATTTACATACCCAGAGTTTCCAAGCTTCTGAAATTTCCTTTGATCTGATTCCTACTACACAACTTTCTCCAAAAGAAAATCTCCCAACCCCTACCACCAATTCCTCTATTTTTCCTCTCTCAAGCAAGGATTCCACTCCTCAGTTAAATGTAGAAGTCCTTCCTCTCTTCCCGACAACCCCTTTTCTCAAAACCAGGGTCCACTTCTCGGGTAAATGCAAGAGACATGCCTCTCTCTCTCTCCCCAACATCCCACATTCTCATGAGATTCCACAATTTCACTTTACCAAGGGATTCCCAACCTCAAACTTGCAAATAATGGCATAAGACATTAAATTTGCTCATCTCCAAATACTGAACACATAAAACCAGGTGACAACTCCATTATTTTAATCTTTGGGATATCATCTTTATTATTATCAATTTATTTTATCAAGATTGTAATCGTTTAATCATCTTTCTTATGTTTTCTATTTTCTTTTTAATTTAAATCTACTTACAACTTGGGACAAATTATTTCATTTAATCATTTATCTAATTTGTTTATTTATTTACTATTTTCATATAAGTTTTATCAATTATCAATAAATAAATCATTTATAATTAATAAGCCACACATAATTTCCCTAGCAATGTTTATTTAATTTAAGCCTAAATTTAACCTTATTTAATGAAATTCTAACCATGCTTAAATCAACACTTAAATTGGATAAACCCTAACTCACAGGATGATACTTGACCCTATGTGAAGCCGCAGGACAAGACAAGATTACGACAAACAGTCCCAACTGACGGTGACGACAGGGTACAATACTATGAATGACAGTGACGAGAGCATACAACACTGAGAACTCATCCTCTTATGGATGTTGACTGAGTAGGGAAAACTTATGTTAACTCCAATCCACAATTCCATTGGCTAGGGCACACTCAGACCTAGTAGTTCAGGTGGAGTCGATGCCGGTACCTGCATCCTGCAACAAACACAAGGTTGTGCATATATCCATATATAAACATGTAGTCACAAGCATAATGAATGGAAGTCACAGCATAGTAGGGTACTCAGATACGAGTAATGCGACACTATTCCATTCATATAAACACATCACTAAATAACTACATCTATTACCAGTAATGCATCATAATCATGATCGAATAACACATTAAACTCAAAATAACATTAATCTATAATCATGTCCATCGAACTGTGAAAGCATAAAGTACAAGTAAAGAAGCATCACCCTAACATAGATCCATAGTCATCTAGCATAATAACAAAGTGTCCATCAAGATCAAGGAGAACATAAACCATAACATAGAAGTCCAAATGTCATGAAACTCCAAATATGCGATATAAAACTATCAACTATAGCAGAACTGTCATAGACAATATGAAAATAACATCTATCATGAGAAACAAAAAGCGAGGGGCATTACATCCTCCCCCGTATGACTAGGCTTACTCCTGGAAGCCTGCAAATAAGTGAGGATATAATTCCTTCATCTTGGTAGCATCCTCCCATGTAGCGGAGGTCTCATCATTAGGGTCCCACTAGACCCTGACCTACTCCACATCTCTACCCCTAAGAGCAAGTCTCCTGTGCTAAAGAATGCCTATGGGCTCCAAAGCCAGCTACCTATCCTCTACCTGTAGAGCAGTCCAATCAAGAATATGAGCAATATCTGGATAGTAAGGTCTCAGTATAGAAACATGAAACACATCATGGATGCGTGAAAGGCTAGGCAGCAAGGCAAGATGATAAGCAACTGGACCGATCCTCTCCATCACTTCAAAAGGTCCAACAAAGTACGGTGCTAGCTTAGAGCCCTTTCCATAGTGGATTGGACTCTTTCACGGTCACACACGCAAGAACACTTGATCCCCAATAGAGAACTGACAATCAATCCTATGAGCATCTACATATTTCTTCTACCTATCCTAAGCTGCCACCAAATGCCCTCTAATCCTCTCAACCTGCTGTTCCATATCTCTAAGCATATTCGGACCCAGGAGAAATCTATCCTCCAAATGATCCCAACTCAAAGGGGTCCTACAAGGACGACCATACAAGGCCTGAAAGGGAGACATGCCAATAGAACTATGATAACCATTATTATAGGCAAACTCCACTAGGTAAAGATAGTCCTCCCAATGGCTCTACTGATCCATAACATACATCCTTAACATATACTCGAGAACCTGATTAACCCTCTCCATCTGACCATCAATCTTGGGATGATACGTTCAGCTGTGTCCCCAAGGCATGCTATAAGGAAGTCCAAAGGGTGGAAGTGAATACTAGATCCCTGTCAGAGATGATCCTACGAGGAATCCCGTGAAGTCTAACGATGTCCTCCATGAACACTCTAGCCACTGTAGAGGCATTGTAAGAAGCACGGATAGAAGAAAAGTGAGCTACCTTTGTCAACCTATCCATAGTGACCATAATAGCATCGTGTCATCGAGCGGACATTGGCAAACCAACAATGAAATCTATCAAAATGATATCCCACTTCCACTCTGGAATCAAATGAGGCTGTAAAAGACCTGCAGGGTGCCGGTGTTCTGCCTTCACCCTCTGACACTCAAGGCATCTTGACACAAAATCAGCAATATCCCACTTCTTACCATTCCAAAAGTACAGTTGACACAGATCTGCATGCATCTTCTTGACACCCAGATGAGCAGAATAGGGTACCCGATGTGCCTCCGACAAAACTAGGGTGTGAAGACCCTTTGAATTAGGAATATAGATGTGACCCAAATGTTGCAAAAGACCATCTGACTCAAGGGAGTAACCGAAGAATCTACCTTCTAATGGTCTACCTGACTCAATCTCGGTCCTCACCTCCTGGTACCATCTGTCAGTAGGAAGAGCAGCGAGAATCTGACTTCTCAAATCAACTGTAAGAGAAACTGCTAAGATCTCATGCCTCCGACAACTAAGGGCATCTGCTACCACATTCTCCTTACCTTGAATATATCTAACCTCAAAGTCATACTCGCACAAGAACTCCATCCAACACCTTTGCCTTGCATTTAAGTTGGGCTGCGTGAAAATATACTGCAAACTACAATGATCACTGTGCAGCTCAAACCTATGCCCTAATAGAAAATGCCTCCATCTCACCAAGGCATGCACCACAGCTACTATCTCTAGGTCATGAGTGGGATAGTTCAATTCGTGATCCTTGAGCTTGCGAGACTCATAGGCAATCACGTGACCATCTTGCATGAGAACTGCTCCCAAACCCTCCAAGGAAGCATCGGTACAAACAACAAAGTCCCTATCAAGATCAAGAACTGCTAATATAGGTGCACTGGTTAGCTATTCCTTAAGGGTCTAAAAGGATTTCTGACACTGCTCTGACCAAACAAAGTTCTTTCCTTTCCTCTGAAGAGAAGTAATGGGGTGAGTAACTCTTGAAAACCCCATGACAAAGTGACGATAGTAACCTACCAACCCCATAAAACTACGGACCTCAGTAACATTAGTGGGTGCAGGCCAGTCCATAATAGCTTGGATCTTCAAGGGATCCACCGCAATACCCTCTCCAGAGATGACATGACCCAAATACTTAACCTCTGCCTGGAAGAACTCACATTTTGACAAATTAGCATAAAGCTGATTTTCCCTCAAACACAGCAACACTTGACGCAAATGCTCTTCATGTTCCTCCATAGTCCTTGAATAGATCAATATATCATCAACAAATATGAGGACAAATCAGTCGAGATAAGTGTGAAACACACCATTCATTAAGCTCATGAAAACTGAAGGTGCATTCGTCAACCCAAATGGTACCACTGTGAACTCATAATGTTTATAACTGGTGCGAAATGCTATTTTGTGAATATCTGCCTCAAAAATATGCAACTGGTGATATCCTGACTTAAGGTCAATTTTAGAGAAAACCCTTGCTCCTTTAATCTGATCAAACAAATCGTTGATCCGAGGCAAGGGATACCTATTTCTCACTGTTACCTTATTGAGCTGTCAATAGTCGATACAAAGCCGTAGAGATCCATCCTTTTTCTTTACAAAGATCACAGGTGTTCCCCAAGGGTAAACACTGGGTCGTATGAACCCTTTGGCTAATAGTTCCTCCAACTGCAATCAAAGCTCCTTGAGCTCCTGAGTGGTCATTCTATATGGAGCTCGTGAGATAGGCTCTGCACTGGGAATTAGATCGATCCTGAAATCAATGTCACGCTTAGGTGGCATCCCTGGAATCTCAGAAGGAAAAACGTCCGCATACTCCCTCAAGAGTGGGTGATCGTCATGAGATGCCTCTCGACTCTCCTCCATCCCCAAATCACTAATAGTCACTGCAAAAAGTTGACATCCCTAATGCATGCATCTTTTGAGTTACATAGCAGAGATCATGCGTAGGGATATAGGTCTCTAAACTCCTACCACCTCAACCTCAGTACCAGAATCATCCACACATCTAATAGATTTATGCCGACAATCTATCACTGCCTGATGGGCCTCCAACCAATCCATCCCCAAAACTATGTCATATGAACCCAGGGGTAGAATGTGAAGGTCCACGGAAGTAGATAGAGAGCTAATCCTCAAATTACACTCTGAAACTAGAGACTCAATTGCTATCTTAGCCCCGAAAGCTAACTCAACCTGCCACCTATCATCTTGCTTTGTTGCCACTAAGCCACAATGCTTCACAAGGGAAGGAGATATAAATGAATCAGATGCACTAGAATCAAATAGAACAGAAAAATCAATACATTGCATGCGACCAGAAATCTCCACCATGGTGCCTTGATGCTCTGCCTGCCGGTCATCCACCGCTGCAAAGACTCGGTGTGACCTGCCTGCATCACCAACTATTGGCTCAGATGCCGCCGGTCGATGTTGAAATCTTGATGCACCCTTCTGCTGGCACTATCTGGCAATATGGCCCTATTGGCCGCAAGAGAAGCACCCGGTGCCTCTACCAAAACTACCGTCACCCCGAAAAGCACTAGACTGCTAGAAACTACCCCTACTCACTGTAGACTACGCACTCTGAGTGGCCTGATCAAAATGATTGCACTTATTGCGCTGCCAAGACTGGTCTTTCTTATTTTGAAACCTATTACCTTGGTGATGCTGAGAATTCTTCGGTTTGGACTGCGAATACTACCGCTACTGACCACCCTTTGAGGGTGCAAGAGAACCTCATACCTGAGTGTGACCACCTCGAGAACCATGTCCTGATGAAGGTGCACTGCCAGTGCACACACCTATATCCCCACCGAGGGCCATAGCCAAATTCTCCTCCACTAGCTGGGCTTTCTCCATGGCAACCTCCATAGTCTTAGGTTTGAATACAGGAACCCCTCCACTAACCCAGGCATTCAAGCCCCTAATAAAATGCTGTACCAACATGGGCTCGTCATCCCCGATACCTACATACTGCTTGACCTCATAAAATATGTGCTCATACTGCTCAACTGTCATGGCCAACTGCCTTAGCTCATGAAACTTATCTGCTTGATGCTGCCTCCAATGGTCAAAAAGGAAGCAAGCTCTGAATCTGTCTTCAAACAACTCCCAAGACACAGTGCTAATGTCCAAATGCAGCTTCTGCTCCTCTAGCCTCCACCAAGTCAAAGCAAACCCTCGGAGATGCAAAATAGCATGTCTAGCTTTTGTATTGCTGCCATATAGATGCATGGCGAAACATCTGCCTAGGCCCAATAGCCAAGTTTCTACCTCCAGACCTCTACTAGTTCCATCAAAGATGGGAGGGTGTGCTCTCAGAAAGTGCCTCATATGGTTGGCTAGTGTGGCCTCCTGCTCAGCTGTTAATTCCCTATGCCTGGGAGACCTCTCTCTCTGTCTAGGACCTGACTGGTCTACCTCCTGACCTCCTCTGGCCTGCGCACCTTCCTGTCTAGGGCCTAACCGGGCAAGGGCTTCCTCGAGGATCTGTCTCAACTGGGCTCCATCAGGCTAACCCTGACCCTCCATGTTCTGACCCCACCTTCATGGCCACTCTCATGAGGAGAACTGGGAGGAGGAATTCCACCACCACCCCTCCCACGACCCCTACCTCTACCCCGACCTTGGCCCCTACGTCTAGGCATCTTCCCTACACACAAAAAGGGTAGATTATTATATTAAGAAAAAGGGTCGCAACAGGAGTTAAATTATTCTACAGAGTTTAAGCACTAGGTTACATAATGGGCTCAAATACAACCAGGGTACCCAGTGTTTAACCTCACTTTGATACCAAAATGTAACACCCCACAATGAAAACCTTAGAAGACTACACATCTATACTATGCAAGCGGAATAAATTTTTTTTATAAGATAACAGGGTAATGTTGAACATATCAAAGCACATCATAAAACTAACAGCTTGTCTTCTAAGGTTCCACAGTTGCATTACTTGACAAATTAATCAACATAATTTAACATACATTGTTAACTATCCTCAGCAGTTCATTCTAGATTTATTGCACTAATGATTATTCATATACATCTCTATTTCATGCCATAATTAGATAATCAACTCTAATCAAGATTACATGTTCATGTTCAAAAGTCTATACATCTAAATACATACATTATGAATCAACTGATACATAGGCTAGTACATGAGCATAAAAGCTACCTCCATAATCAGGTACAAGATCTGATGTCTGATGCACAAGATATATCCTCCTCGCTCACGAGGAATGGCAAGGGAAAGAAAACCAATGGATAGAGCTCTTCCACCCAACCATGTGGAACCCTGAGGTCCACCCCCTGAGCTAGGAGTTAACATGAGGTTCCCACTACAACATACAGTCAGGTAGACAGTGGACTATAAGATAACACATGACTCCAACATCACAAGTCAATATCACAAACACACATGAGTACTTCCAGAGGCAACCACTAAACAAATGGGGAAAGTACAACCAGGGAATGCTAGGCTATAGTAAGGAGAGTGTCATCACATGGTCCTAACATGGGTTACCCAGGCAGTCTCTCTCTAGACACCGGCCCCCATCTATGGTTACCCTGGCAGTATCTCTCTAGACACTGGCCCCATAGGATGACGCATGTGGAATCAACCTTCCTTTCATGATGACAAGGAAGTAGACCTACCAACCCAGCCTTCTCCCCTCATCCTTAGTCTGAACTAGCACTATAGGCATAAGTGAGGAAATCTTATTATCTTGTTAGTGTGAAAACTACCCAACCCCTAGATTTATTATTATGTTATCACTTAATTACCAACTCCCAATGGGTTACCCTGGCTAGCCGCTTGGCACCAGCCCCACATTGGAAGCCACTCCCTTACCTACAACTAGGAAACCCTACACCATAAGCATAGAAAAATCATCACAACAACGAGGATACAGGAACCATGCAAGGCACTGATCATCTTGCATAACAACTATCAACATGTATATATAACAATGCAAGGCATTAACCCTCCATAACATAATAATAAGGGCAGGACTCCTAAACCAATGCCCATAACAACACATGTTCATTACAACTCTATAATTTCCATGTCTCCCTATTCCATAACTCACCACAAAATGGGATACAAGACAATTACAACCAATTGGATAACAATACATCCACAAAGAAGTGCATTAAACATTCACCTTGTCTCTCAATCCAAACATTACTGGAGACGACATACTTCTTAGAATATCCTGATCTCTAAACATCCCATTCTAAGCCTCTGGGAAAACTAACCACCCATGTAGATACAAATCAAAAGACTGGTGAACTAGTCCATGACCCACAGATTGTATTTACTAAACATATAATGAGCAATTATTATCCATTTCACCTATAGTTAAATTGTGCCTTCCTTACAACCAAACCACTATAGTATCTTACAATAGACTAAGTCACTGCATTAGACTGTTAACATTGAGGTATAACTTATCATTTGATTGCATTCTTGCTAAAGAATAATTCTAAAATTACAATGAAGGTTACTACAAGCAAATGTTTATTAAAATAATTATTTAATTGATTTGTAAAGAAACAACATAATTATAAGAACAACTAAAGTAAACCACTACTTGTCATTTTCATACATCGAGATAATTATATAATTGCAATGTAATTCGAATTCAACTCTAGAGGATAAACTTGAGGGTTCCCAATTATTTTATGAACCTACAAGAACCCTAAATCTCGTAACAACAGATCAACTTAAAAGTAAATGAACAACTATAATTACTCTAATACAAGACCTAAGCACTATATTAACCTAATTACCCATACACAGGTTCCATAAAATACAAGAGGAGTAAAAATCTAACTTAGACACTAACACCATGCATAGGATCGTAATTACTACTAGGTCTCTAGACAAAGCAAATCGAACATTTAAAAATAACTACTAGGGAATAGGGTTATTCATACTGTGATCAAAACTCAATAGCACATTCTAAGCATTAGTTTAGATTTATAATATAACCTACGAGATCAAATGACTATTAATCATAACTACAATGAAATGTCCATTACGGTAATAAGACATATCACCTACAAGCAATTAAATAACTAGTTATAAGGAACCCAACAACTACATTCCCACAACTACTAATCTCATAGTTATGTTTTAACATTAAATCAATTGGACTAAGATTATAGGAGGCTCATTAAGATCATGTTAATCTATTAACCTTATTACAACTATTTGATAAATATTATGGTAAAATATCAAGTGTTAGCTATATTTATAAATCTACTATCCTAATTTCGAATAATGAATCTAATTGATACAACAATAATGAGCTATCATTGAAAAGGAAATCTTGCATTTCTTCAAGTCATGATACTACAAGTTATGACTACTATTAATTATCTACTCAAACTGCTCCAAGGAAGGCGTCACTTTCTTTCCTAAGGTAAGTGAAGTACTCCTAAACTACAGTAGATGCTATGTCAAACAGTAGTACTAACTTAGCATCAAATAATATAGCAATCTCTTCCATTCTAAAACTGATCTCTCTCATCATTCGGTGATGTTCACGGTGGATGTGGAGGTTTCCATTCGTAGATGTAGGTTATAAGGTTTTGAAATCATCTGCATTGAAGTCTGATTTAATTCATATGATGAGAAGATAACAATGGTGTGGCTTACATCATGAATAATGAGAGGGTGGCAGAATTAAGATGTGGCATGATCGACAAAGGTGACAAGAGCTCAAGGCTCACAAAATGTAATGATGGCACAAGACCACGGTGCGTGCTAAGTGCGGACTGCCCAAACCAAAGGTTTGGTTCCTCTCTGTCGAGCTGTCGACGGCTTGCCTCCATAATGCAGAGCGTCAATGGTTAGGGAGATAGCGGCATTAAGAGTATGCCATAGGTTATCGACAGGGTCAAATATTATTAGATGGTTCATGGTATGCATAGGAAGCAAGGTAAGTGTTTCATACGTTAGGGTCTGAAACAAAAGCATAGTCATTTACACTGATGGGATATGGTGGTCGACGGTGCCCTCTGCCAGTGACACAGCTTTCATTTAAAAGAAAACTCAAAGGTGATACGACCAAATGGCCGCTTGGTCTGATGAAACAAATGTTATTGGCGGTGTCATCTGCCATCTACCAGTGACATAGTCTCCATCCAAATCATAAAGATGACAAGCAAATGGTGGATAACGGTGGGTCTTGGTGACGATCCATCGCCATTCGAGATTATGGGAGAAAACTTAAGGGTTCAGTACAACAACTCTGACATGAACCTCATCTACAACCTTTTACAGTCGATGGCTCATGGGTACAAGGTTGCACTTCCAAGTTAGGCAAGCACATCAAGAGTGAAGAATATGGGGTATACAGAGATGGATAAATAATCTTAGACTAGTAGATTGACTTCACAAGAGCAGGGATGAGCCACATTAAATGATTTAGTCAGGCATACCCAAACACATAATTTAGAGAAAATGCAAATGGTTCAGAAGGAAATGTCACTGACAAACATAACATATCTAGTGTTGACATTATCAAATCATTCTACAGACTTGAGAAGACAGAGTAATGGTGTCAACAGAGAGGGAAGAGATCACCGAAGATGATGAAATGTATTCAGGCAATCATATTAAAAGTCATTACAGTTTACCAAGCAAAACATAATTTTCATGCATATTAATCTAATTTACATACCTGAAGTTTCCAAGCTTCTGAAATCTCCTTTGATCCGATTCCTACTGCACAACTTTCTCTAAAAGAAAATCTCCCAACCCCTGCCACCAGTTCCTCTATTTTTCCTCTCTCAAGCAAGGATTCAACTCCTTAGTTAAATGCAGAAGGCCTGCCTCTCTTCCTGACAACCCCTTTTCTCAAAACCAGGGTCCACTTCTCAGGTAAATGCAAGAGACATGCCTCTCTCTCTCCCCAACATCCCACATTCTCGTGAGATTCCACAATTTCACTTTACCAAGGGATTCCCAACCTCAAACTTGCAACTGATGGCATAAGACATTAAATCTGCTCATCTCCAAATACTAAACACATAAAACTAGGCGACAACTCCATTATTTTAATCTTTGGGATATCATCTTTATTATTATCAATTTATTTTATCAAGATTGTAATTGTTGAATCATCTTTCTAATGTTTTCTATTTTCTTTTTAATTTAAATCTACTTACAACTTGGGACAAATTATTTCATTTAATCATTTATCTAATTTGTTTATTTATTTACTATTTTCATATAAGTTTTACCAATTATCAATAAATAAATCATTTATAATTAATAAGCCACACATAATTTCCCTAGAAATGTTTATTTAATTTAATCCTAAATTTAACCTTATTCAATGAAATACTAACCATTCTTAAATCAACACTTAAATTGGATAAACCCTAACTCACAAGATGATACCTGACCCCATGTGAAACCGCAGGACAAGACAAGATTACGACAAACAGTCCCAACTGACAATGACGAGAGGGTACAATACTATGAATGACGTTGACGATAGGATACAACACTGAGAACTCATCCTCTTGAGGATGCTGACTGAGTAGGGAAAACTCATGTTAACTCCAATCCACAATTCGATTGGCTAGGGCATGCTTAGACCTGGTAGTTCAGGTGGAGTTGATGCCCGGTACCTGCATCCTGCAACAAACACAAGGTTGTACATATATCCATATATAAACATGCAATCACAAGCATAATGAACGGAAGTCGCTTCATAGCAGGGTACTCAGATATGAGTAATGCGACATTGTTCCGTTCATATAAACACATCACTAAATAACAACATCTATTACCAGTAATGCATCATAATCATGAGCGAATAACACATTAAACTCAAAATAACATTAATCTATAATCATGTCCATCGAACTGTGAAAGCATAAAGTACAAGTAAACAAGCATCACCCTAACGTATATCCATAGTCAACCAGCATAATAACAAAGTGTCCATCAAGATCAAGGAGAACATAAACCATAACATAGAAGTCCAAATGTCATGAAACTGCAAATATGCGATATAAAACTATCAACTATACCAGAACTATCATAGAGAATATGAAAATAACATCTATCACGAGCAACAAAAAGTGAGGGGCATTACAACCAACCACTACATAAATATGCACTATCTAAATATGATGCAACTTGAAACTATTACAAAACATATATATGCACCATCTTAGAGATTATTAAGAAATGAATCACAAAAGCTTATCTTTTCGATGTAAAAATATTACTGACAGAACTACAACAAACTTAAGTATATTCAATCCATGTTTCCTAGATATGTGAAGCTAAAGCAAAAATAGCAACAAAATTCAAAACTGTAATGGGCTAACCTTTGAGTCCTAGAAAGTGATTCGACACTCCCCTTCCACAGTCCCTTTCAGCTCCTATAATTTGATATTTTGCATCAATTCTACATGTGAGAAAAATTAAGGCAATATAAATAGAGATGAATGTGTGGATATGTCATTCAGTAACATTTCTTTCTTTGACCTTAATTCATAGTGATGGCTTCTTTGAAACTACCATATACCTTCCTTTCCATCTCACTTGCAGTTTATTTTTTTCTTTTTTATTGCTTTCACCTCTTTTTTTTGGGTACTTTTTTTTTTTAATTTGTGGAGTGTCTATTAATGTTTTTTAATAAATATTCCAATTATAAGTTAACAAAGACATTTTGGAATATTTGACCTCTTGTTCTACATCTGTGTTGTGAATGTAGGAATGCCTCTCGGCATAATTATAAGAATTATTATAATTATTTATAATATAGATTAGATATATTAAATTAGAATAAATTATATAATAATATATTATATTATTTTTATAATTATTATTATAATATATAATAATTAAAATTATATATTATATTTAGGATTAGAGTTAGGGATTAAATATAGGGTTAGGGTTAATGTTTAGGTTGTAATTAGGGTTATTATTAGTATTAGAGTTAGGGTGACGATTAGGGTTAGAATTATGAACCTTAAACCTAATTCTAATAATAACCTTAATAATAATACTAACCCTATTTCTAGCTATAACAATAACCCTAACACTAATCCTAATTCTAACCCTAACCATAAAATTGATTCTAACCATAATTTTAATTCTAACATTGATTCAAACCCTAAGGCTAACCCTAAATCTTACCCTAACCCCAACCTTTATTATAACCCTAACCCTAGTTTTGACTATAATTTTTGTTCTAATTGTCACCATTTTTCAATCTATAACCCTAATTATAATTGTAACTCTAACCCTAGCCCTAACCTTGAATTTAACTGCAATTCCAACCCTAACCCTAATCATAATTGTAACCATAACCTTAATACTAATTCTAACCCTAAATTTTACCCTAAACCTTATGATAACCTAGTTCTAGTTTTGACCCTAATTTTCATTCTAATTGTCACCCCTTTTCAAATTATAACCCTAAATCTAGTTGTAATTCTAACCACAATTTCAAACCTAACCCTAATTATAACCGTACCCATAAGCCTAACCATAACCCTAATCGTAACCTTAATTCTAATTGTAACCCTAAATCTCACCCTAACCCTAACCCTTATTATAACCCTAACACCGGGTTTGACCCTAATTCTCATTCTAGTTGTCACCCTTTTCCAAACTATACCCCTAATTCTAATTGTAATTCTAACCCTAATTCTAACTACAATTTGAACCCTAACAATAATTATAACCCTAAAGTAATTGATAACTTTAACCATAATTATAATCCTAAGCTTAACCCTAATTGTAACCCTTGCCCTAACCACAATATTAATTGTACTATGAACTCTGATTCTAAACCTAACCCTTATTCTCACTCTAATTCTCACCCTATTTTTAAATGTAACCCAAATTCTAATGTAATGAAAATCCTAGTCTTAACCCTAATTCTAACTACAATTCCAACCCCAAATCTAATTATTTCCCTAACCCTAATTCTAACATTAACCCTAATTATAGTAATAACCCTAATTCTAACCCTAACCACAACCCTGATTGCAATTCTAATTGTAACTCTAATTCTAACCATAATCCTAACCCTAATTATAATCCTAACCCTTATTCTAACCCTAAACATAGCTCTAATTTTAACGCTAAATGTAATCCTAATTGAAAGCCTAACTGTAACCTTAATAATAAACTTAACCCTAATTGTAACCCTAACCCTAACTCTAATTCTAACATTAACCCTAATTATAGTCTTAACCCTAATTCTAACCTTAACCCTAACCCCAACCCTAATTGTAATCCTAACCATAAGCCTAATCCTAATTTTAACCCTAACCCTAACCATAACCATAACTATTATTGTAGCCATAAAAATAGCTCTAATTTTAACCCTAACCCTAACCCTCAATGTTATTATGGCCCTAAAATATCTCTAATTTTAATCCTAACCCTAACTGTAACTCTAACCCTAAGTGTGACTATAATTCAAACCCTAACCCTAAACTTAAGACTAATGTTAACCGTAATTGTAAGTTTTACCCAAGCTCTAATTTGAACCCTAACCCTAATTTCAACTCTAATTCTTACCCTAATTCTAATAGTAATCCACCTTAATTCTAACTCTAATTCTAATAGGAACCATAATCCTAACTCTAACCCTAACCCTAATTCTAATCATAATCCTAATTGTACCCTACATATAACCGTAGTTTTAAGTCTAACAATAACCCTAGTTCTAACCCTTACCTTAATCCTAATTCTAACTATGATTTTAACACTAACCCTAACCCTAACTACAACCCTAATTATAAATCTAATCAAACCTAACCCTAACCCTAACCTTAATTCTAATTGTAACCCTAAATCTTACCCTAACACTAACCCTTATTATAACCCTAAATATAGTTTTGACCCTAATTGTAATTTTTATTGTCACCTTTGTTTAAACTATAATCTGAATTGTAATTATAATTTTAACCTTAATCCTAACCCTAATTCCATCCCTAACCCTAATTATAAACATAATCATAACCCTAACCTTAACCCTAACCCTAACTCTAATTGTAACCCTAATTCTAGCCCTAACCCTAACTATAACTCTAATTGTAACTTGAATGCTTACCCTAACTCTAATTCTTACCCTAATTCTAATAGTAACTCACCTTAATTCTAACCCTAATTTTAACCCTAACCCTAACCCTAATTCTAATCATAGTTCTAACCCTACTCCTAACCTAAACCCTATTCTAGACCCTAATTATAATAATTTGTAACCCTAATTCTAACCTGAACTTTAAATGTAACCTGAAATATATCACTATCCATAATTCTAGTTCCCTATCCCTGAATGTAACTCTAACTCTAAGCCTAATTGTGTCCCTAATACTAACCATAATTCTAATTCTAACTATAACCTTAATTCTAACCCTAAAGTGTAAAATAATCGAATTGCATAGTTAAACAAAAAATAAGGATGACCTCTTTGCTTAAAGGTTGTTTTTGTTCACTATCTTTAGTATACACCTCTCCACCAAATTGGTTTGATTCTAATATTTGGAATGGAGAGGATTCAACTATTGCTAGCATGAATGTTTTGGTCGTAGGGCCTTTGAGTAACCTCTTTGAAAATAGTATGAAGTATGCAACTAGAAGCCTTTATGAAACTTGTAATCATTTAATAAAACACTATTCACTTTAATTCCAAAACTTAGCTATGTTTTTATAAAGATATTATTTTTAAATTTGAACATCAAACTAATTCATATGATCTATTTGTAATGGTGAAGTTTGTCTCAGAAAATTAGTATAACATTGTCTCAGTAAACTGATTAGAGATGTCAGAATACCTCATTTTGTATTTTCAAAAGAATGCTACTTTATTAATGATAGCATATGAAATTCTTTCAATGAAGGAAGAAGCACATTAACGAGAGTGAAAATGTAACAGTATTAATCTAGCAAGGTAATGACCAGCAACTACATAAATACACACCATCTAAATATGATGCGACTAGAAACTATTACAAAACATAAATACACACCATCTCAAACATTATTAAGAAATGAAGCACAAAAGCTTGTCTTTTGGATGTAGAAGTATTACTGACAGAACTGCAACAAACTTAAGCATATTCAATCAATGTATACTAGATATGTGAAGCTAAAGCCAAAAAAATAATAAAATTCATAATAGGCTAACCTTTGACTCCAGGAAAGTGATTCTGCACTCCCCTTCTACAATCCCTTTTAGCTCCTATAATTTGGTATGCTTGCCTTAGTTCTACATGTGAAAAAAAATTAAGGAAGGATGCAATATAAATAGAGATGAATGTGTGGATATGCCATTTCATAACATTTCTTTCTTTGATCTTGATGCATAGTGATGGCTTCTTTGAAACTTCCATCAACCTTCCTTTCAATCCCTCTTGCGTTTTCTTTTTTTCATTTTTTATTCCTTTGACCTTCTCTTTTTTTTTGTTTTTTTTTAATTTGTGGAGTGACTATTTGGTTTTTTCAATAAAGATTCTACATTGGAATCTTATAAGTTTATGGATAAATTTTGTAATCTTTGAGCTCTTGTTCTCCATCCATGCTATGAATGTAGGCATGCCTCTTGCCATAATTATAAGAATTATTATAATTAATTATAATATAGATTAGATAAATTAAATTAGAATATATTATATATTATTTTTATTGATAAGTGCCACCAAAGGGGGTGGCTCCCAGCAATACATCATCAACAAGAATTACAGACACAAACAAGAATGAGAAGATTGAGTATTTATAGAAGAAACCCAACCATCCATGGTGCCTATAAATGGAACCTGACCCATAGAGAGAGATGACAGCCAAGAGAGAGAAAACATGAATGGTGGAGGCCCTAAATCGGTTCATCTCAACACGAATGCCTACATGATAGTAGTTGGAGGAACAAACAAAAAAAAGTACACGGACCACCAATTAGCCTGTGAACACCGAACATCCATCATGGGGGGGAAATCATTTTCAAATATGGCCAAAACATCTCCATGTTCTGAGTGATCAAGATCAATGATCCATTCAAGTCTTCTCTTGTAGCCCCTAAGTTTGCTAGCCAGTTAGCTGCCTGCTTAGCCTCTTGATATACATGGGAAATGGAGAAGTCCATCTTATCCAAGAACACCCAGGCCAATTTCACCATTTTTTTGAGCTTCTAATTTAGACAGTGCCTTTTCCTAATGTTTTTTATACAAATTAGAGAGTCCCCCTCAATGTCGATCGATAACTGGTTTCTTTTAATACATTTCTCCAAACCTTTGACTAATTCTCTAAATTTAGATTCATTGTTTGTGGAGATGTCATTCCCCCTAGCCATCGCCCAGATTACTCTACCTTGATCATCCCTTATAATGCAACTGAAACCTGATCTACTTGTGTTACCTTTAGCAGCCCCATCAAAATTTATTTTGAGTCTGCCACTCGGAGGAGCCAACTACTTGGCTAGCCTTCTATTTTCTAGTATCACCCTATGACCAACCAAAGATCCAACCATAGTGGACACCTTCAAACCTACCCAACATCTCCCCATTAGCTTGTCCTAGAAGGAGAATTTAACAACCCTTGTTTTGGGTGCTTTACAATTGATAAATTCGACCACGGTATGTTCAATCCTAACCTTTAGTTCCTTAGTGGATAGTTCATTGCCTTTGAATACCCTCCTATTGTGCTCCTTCCATAGGTGCCACACTAATATGGAAGGAGCATAGACCAACAAGCCTCCCCATAGGTGATCAAAAAAAACATTTCGCCAACCGTGAATAAATTCCTTCAATTTAGTATTCTTTGGTCGGTTCCCATTTAGCTTACCTTGTAGCCAATCCCAACACAAGACTACCACTAGGCACTAGAAGAGCATATGCTCACATGATTCCTCCACTTGCTTGCACATAAAACACCTAAAAGTCCTGTTAAAACCAATCTTTTGTTGTCTTTCACTAGTCGATATCTTCCCACGCATAGCCAACCATAAGAAGGCACCCACCTTAGGAAGTGCACAGCTCCCCCAGCATAGATCCTTATGCCATTCAATAGACAACTATTCTTTATTCAATAACCAGAACCCTTTTGTGGAGTAATTACCTGACTTTGCCCCACAACAGACTAGTTCATCCTCATGATTATTAAGCTTGACTTTCCTCTCCACCAAGCAATCAGTGAGATGAAACTTTACCTCAGCTTCCAACTACAGACCATAAAAAATTTTCCACTTCCATTCACCATCCTTGTTGCTGCAATCTTTTTCAATGTAGTCCGCCACCTTATCACTGATGCTAGCCTACAGATGAGGGCATATACCGGCTAGAACAACGTCCTCTACCAAAGGGGGGTGGCCCTCCCATGAATTAGCTCTAAAATCTGCAATGGCTTAGTAATAACATGCTGACACCCACACATGAAGTTCCAAACCACCGACTCATGAGGTGGGTTGTCCATTGTGACTATCCTCTTAGGATCAACCAAATCCAAGTATTTGTTGTGCATCAGTTTGCACTAGATCTTATCAGGTGTCCTGACCATTTTCCAAACTAATTTGGTACGCAATGCTTGGTTGAAAAGATGAAGATTTCTCACACCGGCCCCGCCATCCTTCATGTCTCTACACACCACACCCACTTGAGAAGAGGAATCCTATGAGCATCACGAGAACCTTCCCAATTTTTTTTTTTCTAAAAATACTTTCAATAATGCCAGTAGCACACTTGGTTAGCTTCAAACAAGACATCATGTAGACACGCAATGCACTAAGGACCGCTTTCACCATTATTATTCTCCCTGCCTGTGAGAGCCAACGCCCCTTCCACGATAGAGCCCTAAACTTACACTTTTCAATACACTCAGTCCATAGTTATGTTCGCAAAGCCCCAACATGAAGAGGGGCACCCAGATATTTGGACGGAAGCGTGTCAGTGGAGAAGCCCATAATTCTAGAAATTATTTCTTGGCTCTCATTTTTTATTTTTGAAAAAGTATATCTTCATTTTGTCCTTGTTGATACACTACCCCAAGAAGTGATTGTAAATGTCCAGAGTTTCTTTCATAATTTTTCCCTCTTATCGATGCCTCCCCCAACAGAGTAGTGTCATCAGCGAACTAAATGCCTAATATTGGGAGCATGTTCTCAGCCACCGTTACACCCTTCCACACACCCTCCACCACTATCCTTTTAATGAGGCAGCCAAGGGCCGCAGCCATTAGCATGAATAAGAAAGGCGAGAGGAGATCACCCTGTATCAGACCTCTCTACATTTGAAAAAATCTATACAAAGACCCATTGACTGTAATTGAACATCTCACTGAGGATATATAGTAGAAGATCCTCACCACCCACTCTTCACTAAAACCAAACTTTCTCAAAACCAAAATCAGAAAATGCCAACTAACCATGTTGTATGCTTTTTTGATGTCTAATTTTACAATCATGCTCTTCATTTTTCCCATACTTATCGAATGAAATGTTTCATTTGCCAAGATAATGTTGTCTGCTATATATCTTTTGGGGGTGAATCCAATCTGCTATTCTGAAATAATTTTCTCTAAAACAACCTTCAATTTGTTAGCCATAGCTTTAGCGATAATTTTGTACATTGTATTGCAGAGTGAGATGGTACAGAAATCAGCAAAAGAAGAACAATCCAACCTCTTGGAAATCAAGGTGATAACAGTGTTATTTAGATCTTTAACAAACTTGCCCCTACACCTAAAATCCTTATTATATAATTATATATTATATTATATATTATTATTATTATTATAAATATAATAATTAAAATTAGATATTATATTTAGGATTAGAGTTAGGGGTTACACTTAGTATTAGAATTAGGGTCTAAATTAGGATTAGAATTATGATTAGAAATAGGGTTAGGGTTAGAATTATTGTTAGAATTGGAGTTAGGATTAGCATTAGTGTTAGGACTCAGGTTAGGGTTACGGTTAGATATATAATTAGGGTTCAAATTAGGGTTGGGATTATGGTTAGCATTAGGGTTAGTTTTAGTATTAGAGTTACGACCATAATCATGGTTAGAATTATGTTAAATAGGGGCAGATTTAGAAATATAGTTAGATTGAGGGTTTTGATGCTTAGAAAATAATGCTAAGCCTAATTTTATGATTATGGTAAGAATTAGGGTACCTATTTTTTAAGGAATATTTTAATCTCAATTTTGATCCATAACCTTAATTCTAACAATAACCCTAACCCTAATACTAACCCTATTTCTAGCTATAACAATAACCTTAACACTAATCCTATTTCTAATCCTAACCATAAAATTGATTCTAACAATAATTTTAATTCAAACACTAATTCAAACCCTAAGGCTAGCCATAAATCTTACCCTAGCCCTAACCCTTATTAAAACCCTAACCCTAGTTTTGACTATGATTATCATTCTAATTGTCACCCTTTTTCAAACTATAACCCTAATTCTAATTGTAATTCTAACCCTAATCCTAAATCTAAATCTAACTGCAATTCCAACCCTAACCCTAATTATAACCCTAATCATAATCATTAACATAACTCTAATTGTAACCTTAATTCTAATTGTAACCCTAATTCTCACCCTAACCCTTATTATAACCCAAGATCTAGTTTTGACCCTAATTTTCATTCTAATTGGCACCCTTTTTTAAATTTTAACCCTAATTCTAACTACAATTTCAACCCTAACCCTAATTATAACTCTAATCATAACCCTAACCTTAATCCTAATCGTAACCTTAATTCTAATTATAACCCTAAATCTCACACTAACCCTAACCCTTATTATAAACCTAACCCTAGTTTTGACCCTAATTCTCATTCTAGTTGTCATCCATTTCCAAATTGTACCCCTAATTTTAATTGTAATTCTAACCCTAATTCTAACTACAATTCCAATAGTTGTTAAGGACGTGGTTCGGTGGTTAAGTCACTCGATTGTAGTGGCAACCACCAGAGTTTAAACCCCCACTGGGCCAATGTGCTCACAGGATTTACACCTTTGCTAGGCCAACAAGATCATAGGTTTGAAGTGTTCCTTCTTAGGGTTGAGGTCCCCCATGTTGTGGCCTCACCAGTTCATCACTCTAGGAAAAAGCATTAGTGTGAAGCCAGAGGGTGTGTCGTGTTAAAAAGTTCAGCAGACACATTTTAATAAAAAACTACAATTCCAACCCTAACCCTAATTATAACCCTAACCTTATTCTAACTTTAACCTTAATAATAACCCTAACCCTAATAATAACCCTAACCCTACCATAATGCTAATTGTAATCCTAATTCTGATTCTAAATTTAACCCTAATTCTCACTCTAATTCTCACCCTATTTTTTATTGTAACCCAAATTCTAATTGCAATGAAAATCTTAATCCTAACTCTAATTCTAACTACAATTCCAACCCCAAATCTAATTATAACCCTAACCATAATTATAACATTACCCATAATTATAGTCATAACACTAGTTCTAACTCTATCCCCAACCCTAATTGTAATCCTAACCATAACTCCAATTCTAACCCTAACCCTAACCTAATTATAACTCTAATCATAACCCTAACCTTAATCCTAATCGTAACCTTAATTCTAATTATAACCCTAAATCTCACACTAACCCTAACCCTTATTATAAACCTAACCCTAGTTCTGACCCTAATTCTCATTCTAGTTGTCATCTATTTCCAAACTGTACCCCTAATTTTAATTGTAATTCTAACCCTAATTCTAACTACAATTCCAATAGTTGTTAAGGGCGTGGTTCTGTGGTTAAGTCACTTGATTGTAGTGGCGACCACCAGAGTTTAGACCCCCACTTGGCTAATGTGCTCACAGGATTTACACCTTCACTAGGCCAACAAGCTCGTAGGTTTGAAGTGTTCCTTCTTGGGGTTGAGGTCCCCCATGTTGTGGCCTCACCGGTTCATCACTCCAGGAAAAAGCATTAGAGTGGAGCCAGAGGGTGTGTCGCGTTAAAAAGTTTAGTAGGCACATTTAAAAAAAAAACTACAATTCCAACCCTAACCCTAATTATAACCCTAACCTTATTCTAACTTTTACCCTAAGAATAACCCTAACCCTAATTATAACCCTAACCCTAACCATAATGCTAATTGTAATCCTAATTCTGATTCTAAATTTAACCCTAATTCTCACTCTAATTCTCACCCTATTTTTTTATTGTAACCCAAGTTCTAATTGCAATGAAAATCTTAATCCTAACTCTAATTCTAACTACAATTCCAACCCCAAATCTAATTATAACCCTAACCATAATTCTAACATTAACCATAATTATAGTCAAAACACTAGTTCTAACTCTAACCCCAACCCTAATTGTAATCCTAACCATAACTCCAATTCTAACCCTAACCCTAACCCAAAACATAGCTCTGATTTTAACCCTAACCTTGATCCTAATAAAAACCCTAATTGTAACCTTAATACTAAACTTAGCCCTAATTGTAACCCTAACCCTAACTCTAATTAAAACATTAACCCTAATTATAGTCATAACCCTAATTCTAACCCTAACCCTAACCGCAACCCTAATTATAATCATAATCATAACCCTTATCCTAATTTTAACCCTAACCCTAACCATAACCATAACCATAACCATTATTCTAGCCCTAAAAACAACTCTAATTTTGACCCTAACCCTAATGTCAAATCTAACCCTAATCCTAACAATAATTCAAACCTTAACCTTAAACTTAATACTAACCTTAACCCTAAGTGTAACTTTAACCCTAACTCTAATTTGAACCCTAACGCTAACTATAACTCTAATTCTTATCCTAATTCTAGTAGTAACAAACTTTAATTCTAACCTTAATTCTAATAGTAACCCTAATCTTAACTCTAACCCTAACCCTATCCCTTATTCTAACTATAACTATAATCATAATTCTTACCCCAATTCTAATAGTAACCCACCTTAATTCTAACCCTAATTCTAATCATACTTCAAACCCTAATTCTATACCTAATTAAATCCTTAATCCAAAACCTTATTATGAATATAATTCCAATAATAACACTAAACATAACCTTAATGAAACCCTATCTCTAATTCTAACCTTAACTGTAAACCTATTTCCAACCCTAACCCTACTTTTTACTCTAACACTAATTTTAATATTAATCATAATCCTAACACTAATGATAACCCTAAATCTATCCCTAACCATAATTCTAACCATAACCCTCACCCTAGTACTAACCCTTATTCTAGTACTAACCCTAAGCCAAAAACAAACCCTAATTCTACCCCTAATCCTAATTATAACCATAACCCTACCCTAATTTGAAACATAATTCTAACCATAATACTAGCCTTAACTCTATTACTAATTGTAATTCTAACCTTGATTCTAATCAAAACATAATTCTAACACACCATAAACCTAACCAAAACATAATTCTAACCTTAATCCTAATGAAAACATAATTCTAACCTAACCCTTAACCTAATTCTAATCCTAACTCTAATTCTAACACTAGAGTTAGTGTTAGGGTTAGGGTTAGGGTTGGGTCATTTCAAATGCTTTCATTGATGCAATATTAATTCCCAAATTTATATTAATAGATAAGACCATTTTGTATGGAGTGATTGTTTACAGACATCATTTGATATCCTAAGACAAACATATAATATGAAGTACTCCAACACATGTACATTGCCACCCTAGTAGCTGTACACATAAGAATAGTATTTGTCCACATAATTTTCTTATCTATTTCTTTGAAAATACTCTTACCCTTAAAAACTACACAAATCATTCATATAATGGTTGTTTGATTTGAATTCCAAAATCACTCATGTTTTGTTTTGATCTCTTAGCCTTGTTTTATTATCTTACTTTTGTAAGCCTAAAATTAGACTTTGTTGGTTCTAACTTTACTTATTTAAAAGCCAAAATAATTCATATATTAAAATTTTTACTAACTATCATAATAATCTTGTAGTCTAAATATTTCCATAATTTGGGTGCATTTATTTCCAAATAGTAATGTATTTTATATTGTGTTGTGTGAATTTTTTATAGTACAATTGAATTGCAAATCAAAACCTATTTTCTTGACACTTATATTTTCATTTAAACCTTGGAAATCTTAGTTCTTGTTGAAACAATTTGTTATGTAGCTTGTTAAATACTTTTTAGTGGTGTTTATTCTTCATATTTTTTCACTTTGATAATCTTGCATGCATCTATGGGACATAGAATACACATAATTGACATAATTATAATATTGGACAATTGTATGATTCTAAGCTCTTTTTAGGTACTATGATGTTTAATAAAATAATTCAAATGAATGTTTTATATGTATAAAGAGTTGATAGAAATAGAACAATTAATATAGTAGTTAAAAAAAATTAGATTTTTGGAGGATCATGCATTTAATATCTTCCAAAGATGGAATTCCCAATGTAAAATTTTAATATCAACATTCAAATCTAAAACCAATAATATTATGGTTTTATAATTTCAATGTTTTCAACTCAACTTTATTTTTTTGGATGTATTGCCAAACACCTACAAGGATTCTTAAAAAGAGGAAATGCAAAAGTATAGTGTTCTAGATCTAGCCATTGATCAACATAATTTAAAATAGTGAGCTTTGTGCTTGTGTTTTAATGAAACCCTTGATTTTAGTAGTTTGGAAAAGATGTTGATTTTTTTTTTCTCTTTTGTGACCTTCAACATCCTCTATAGGCCTTTAACACAAGTTTGTGTAAGGCCTTTGTTGACAGGTATAATCATATTAGTAAGGAATTTTTTACAATCAAGATCGACAAAGTATCCCACTTTCTTTTCACTGCCACTTATAATACCACTAAGAATAGCATAAGTTGCTTCTTCCTTTATACAATTTATGCCCTTCGCAAGGAGCCCCACAAGTGGAAAAATTGCCCATGTCTTTATTGTAAGCTCAATGTCATCTTGGGTGAGTGTTGTGATATTGGAAATGAACCTACAAATCTCCATATGAAGTTGCCTCATTATGTTCAAATCTCTCTTGTCACCACTTCAAATGATTACAACAATATGTAAGAGTAATTTATCATTCATAATGTCTTTATAATTCCCATACTCTACAATGTTGGCCATAGTTTCCATGAAAAAAAGCAATATATGATGAGATCCATGGAAGAGAAGCTGAACAAGGCATGGACAAATATTATTTCTAATGATAAATTCAAGATTGTCACCTTCTTCAGAAAAATATAAAATTATCTTCAGAAATAAGGTTAGGGTTAGGGTTACAATTAGGGTTAGTGTTAGTATTGTGGTGAGGGTTAAGGTTAGGGTTAGGAATAGAATAAACATTAGGAACCTAGAATTATAGTTAGAATTGGAATTAGGGTTATCATTAGTACATTAGCACTCAGGTTAGGGTTAGGGTTAGTGATGTAGCCAACAACATACACTCAATAGAATTGTGCCATTAATCTTATGTGAGAGACAAAGATTTGAGAAATTGGAAATAAAAACTTCTATTCACCAACTCTGCTGGTACAATGAGAGAAAACTCTCTTATATCCAAGAAAACAAAAAAAATAAAAAAATTACGTTTTTTGGCAGATTTTGACAATTGTCAGATTTTGCCATTTTAGGTAATTTTACATGCATATCTTGAGAATCCAGTTTTTTCCCAAAAACTTCCTAAAACTAGGGTAGGATAGAAAACCACCTAACATCCTAAATTTGAAACATGAGTTTTGAGTTATTAATAAAAGCAACTTTAAAAAACTAGGAAAAAACACTAAATTGCCATTTTGAGGGCCAAGATGAAAGTTTCAAGCCCCATAAAAGTGCCAAGATTGGGTCCAACCACTACAATCAATTGGGAAATTACATGCCACCTCATAACGCATCCACCTGTAAAATTTCATAGAAAACCTACATCTGAGTCAAAAGTTATGACCTCTGGAAGCCCCTGCATTAGTTAAACATATAATTAGGGTTCAAATTAGGGTTGGGATTATGCTTAGCATTAGGGTTAGTGTTAGTATTAGAGTTATGACCAAAATTATGGTTAGAATTATGTTAAATAGGGATAGATTTAGAAATATATTGAGATTGAAGGTTTAATGCCTTATAAAACAATATTAAGTGTAATCTTATGGTTATGGTAAGAATTAGGGTTAGATTTAGAATTAGGGTTTGGGTTAGGGTCACAAACAAGGTTAGATTAGAATTAGTGTTAGATTTAGAATTAGGGTACCTATTTTTTAAAGAGTATTTTAATCTCAATGTTGAACCCTAACCATAATTCTAACAATAACCCTAACCCTAATACTAATCCTATTTCTAGCTATAATAATAACCCTAACACTAATCCTATTTCTAGCTATAATAATAACCCTAACACTAATCCCAATTCAAACCTAACCATAAAATTGATTCTAATAGTGATTCAAACCCTAAGGCTAACCCTAAATCTCACCCTAACCCTAACCCTTATTATATCCCTAACCCTAGTTTTGACTATAGTTCTCATTCTAATTGTCACCCTTTTTCAAATGGTAACCCTAATTCTAATTTTAATTCTAACCCTAATCCTAACCCGAAATCTAATTGCAATTCCAACCCTAACCCTAATTATACCCCTAATCATAATCGTAACCATAACCTTAATTCTAATTGTAACCCTAAATCTCACCCTAACCTTTTATTTCATATTCATCCCTAATCTTACTAAACTTTTGTTAAATAAAGAAAAATAAAATAACTCTACAGTAAATAAAACAACATATTAATTTTTTTTAACATGTTTTTATCCTTTTATTTCATATTCATCCCTACAGTTTCCAAGAGGCATTATATAGTCGCATTAAGGGGATGACTAACTGTGTACTTTTTTCTTTTCTACCTAATGAAATCTAATTTCTAAGTTTTTATTCAATACTAATTTATAAAAATTAATTTTTGTTAAATAATATTTTATTTACTCTAGAATAATTTATTTTATAACTATATTTTATTAGGGTTTTATCATATGAAATATAAAAGGAGGAAATTGTATTGGGCAAGTGCATTATATTTTTTTAGGGTTACCTTTTATTTTCTATGTTATTTTATTTACTGTATAGTAAGTTAATTTATTTATTAGGTTTTTTTCATATCAAAATTTAAAAAAAAGGATCAAAATATATTCATCAAGGGTAGAATTTATTTGAATTAAGTGCATTATATTTTATAGATTTAACTATAAAGACTTCAATTTAATTTTGTAGAATGAAATCTAAGAATACTAGAGAAGGACAAGAGTTATTTGAAGGTAACTCTACATACTATTCATATATTTTATTATAGTTTAAATTTGTTTTTCGCACATTCTAATTTAAAAAAATGGCTTTTTTTTATCATCAATGCATTATTAAAAATATAGTGCTTACTGTGTTACTCCAGATTAATACGTTACATTTTATTAGGGTTATCTTTTCTTTTCTTTGTTATTTGTCACATATGACGAATGAATCCAATTCTTTTCTTCCCCTTTCATTCTAGGGTGTTTAGCTAGGATTCACTGCAATTCTACGTACACTAGGCAAAGTCTACAGACATGGGAAGCTCCGTGGGGCATTCTTATCCATTGGCTTCCTTCAAATTCTGGAGACTTGGAAGCTCCATGGGGAATTCTTGTTGTGAAGACCTCGCAACATTGGCTTCCTCCAATGAGAAACTATGTGTTCAATGTCTTGAGGTTAGTGTTGAGACTTCTCAAGAATGTAATGTTTGTAGTTGCATTTGAATCCTTATAAAATATAGTGATATAAAATATTAGTTTAGGAGATATGAATTCATTATGCAAGAAAAACAAATTAAGTCCTACTAAAATGTGAAGTTTTTTTTATTATGATTTTTGGCCAAATAAAAAATTAATTACCATTGACAAATATATGTTGAATAACATTAGGCTTGTCAAATACATTTTTTATATTTTGTTATTCATTTAACTATTGGTGGAAATGTTACCAACATGTGTTGGCCTCATGGCTATGATAAATTAGAAGAATTCCATTCACACCTTAATAACATAGCCCAGTGCATTTCCATCACCAAAGAAATAGAGATGGATAACCAACTTCCTTTCCTTGATATCCTTCTCATCACAAAACCTGATGGTTCCTTGGCTCGTCAGGTGTTCTAAAAAGCAACCCACATAGACCTCTACCTCCACTCCTCTTCTCATCACCACCTTGCTCAAAAAATGGGTATCCTTAAGACTTTGTCCACTAGAGCATTTCATATTTGTGACAAAGAAAACTTAGACCAAGAGCTTGCGCATCTTTGCATAGTCTTCTTATTAATGGTTACAAGAGCAAGCACATTTCTAGAGCTCTCAACCAAGCCAAGTCTTGTTTCTCTCCAAACATAGGGTTGCCCTCCCTGCGCCCTCCCTCTCCAAACCTCCCTATTGCTTCCCTCCCATTCATTGAAGGCATCTCCTACAAAATTTCTAAAATCCTTCTTAAAAGGGCCTCCGTGTGCTTTCAAACTTGTTGCAACATTGAGAAACCGCATCCCCTCTCTCAAAGACCCCGAAGATGTATGCCTTGACTCTAGGGTGTACAAGGTTGTTTGCTCCTATGGCACACCCTATATAGGTGAGATAGGTTGATCTTTTAGCACCAGAATCAAAAAGCATTGTGGTGACATTAGGCATGATCAGGTCCTCAACTTTGCCTTGGTAGAGCACTCCTTCTCCACCAAGCACCATATCTCTTTAGAAGACACCCAAATCTTAGCCGTTGAGGACAATTTCTTCAAGAGGAAACTCAAAGAAGCCATTGAAATCAACGACCCTGCAAACCTCAATTGAGATGATAGGTGGAGTCTCAGTCTCTCTTGGCAACCCCTACTGGCCAACCTTAGAAATCAACCCCCTCACCCATCTTGAACCTCCTTTGTGTCAGGCCTTGTTTGGTCCCCTCCTCTCCTTTTCTCCCCTGCTTGTCTTTCTTGGGTTCCCTCCACGTCTCTCTCCCCCACTCCCCCTTTTTTGTGGGCTGCCTATCCCTCCATTTCTCCCTCGTCCCTCCCCACCTATCCCCAAGGGAGCCTCCTCCTTTGCCTCATCCGCTTCCTTCTCCCTTATTTTTGGATCTCCCTAGTCGCATGCTACTACCCCCCTTCTTTTAGGTTTTTGCTCTTGTTTTGTATTACTATGCATACATAGTTGTTTTGGCATTTACATGTATATTTGCATATGTTGTTGCATTTGTATTTACATAAATATTTGGATGTGTATAATATGCATATACATTCATTTTTGTTTTCTTTTTGTATTTGTATATGTATTGGTTTTGACTTTTGTTAGTGTCCCGTGTCATATGTACTTGTATAGGCTCATGTATACGTGCACATACATTAACACACATGCCATTTCTTTTTTGTTTTCTCTTCTTTAGTTTTTTCCTCAGTACATAGATACACCTAGTCACTCGCTTGCTTATATATATACATGTTATTTTTTCTATTTTTGTCGTTTGTTTGCTTGTTTGTGAGTCTACGTTTATTGTTTGGTTTCTTTTCTCCTATATATATATATATATATATATATATATATATATATATATATGTTGGAGCTGTTTCTTGTGTGTGCTATGTTGTGACTTTTTATTTTATTTTTCTTTTGTCTCATCTTTTGGAGGTTTGTGGGTGTGTTTTTGTGCTTTCGGGTTTCCTTATATATATATACCCACTTTGACTGTTTTCTTTTTCCTCCTTTCTTTCTTTTAGTCATAAGTTACTCCTTTCTTTCTTTTAGTCATGAGTCATTGGTAGATGTGTCGACTCATATTCGACACATCGCAACTACATTTGAGGGTGGTTGAATCTTGAGCTATTCTCTTGGTTCCATTTTCGCTACCTTTCCTATTCTCTTGGAGGCTTGTTCCACAAGCTTCAGCTATGTATACCGCTTTGGTTGTAAATCAATTTAGTTCATTTTCAATATATTGTATTTGTGTTTGATCTCTAATCCATTGATCTTGGACTTCCACTCCCACATGGTATTAGAGCTAGGCTCAATCTGGCCTTCTCCCATAATTTTTACAGAATTACATCATGCATTTGTATTCAAATTCAATTAACTTTAAAAGGCACGAAAAAAATGCAATTAATCCAATCCTTTCCAAATAGGGATTTCCATGCATAAATGATGCGCGTGAAATTAGTCATCAACTCCTTAATCAATACTAGAATAAAAATTGGCTTCACATACTTACCAAATGATGCATTGGATGAAAGCGAGCAACAACAAGACAAACAAACTTCACGTAGATGCTACCATTCTATCCAACTGGGTTCTATTTTTGCCTCAAGTGTTTGAAGACTTGAGATACCACATGAGAACAAAGATGAAAAGGTTAAGACAATACTCAGGTATGCTTATTATCAGAAAAATGATTGTGAAGTTCCTATTTTTAGTTTAATAAATAAAGAAATATTTATTTAATGTTGTCCAATATTATGTGACTATTGTCTCTCTATTTGTGTGTGAATAAAGGGTTCCATTTGTTAATTTTTATGTAGCTGGGACAGGTGTTCTAGTCTCGGTGGTGATTACGAGGCTAGAAACACAGCTGGAATAATTATCTCCATACCTAGATAATTGATTTCTCCAGAGACTTCTAGATATTTGGGTTTAGAGTCTAATTAATCCTAGCCATTGATTAAGATTAAATCATGGCCATTGGTTTTCAATGAGGGGATTATAAAAGAGGATCAATAGGCATTTGGAGAACATAGATCCGAGAAGTATTTGCAGTGATAGCAAATAAATAAATTTGCGGTGATAGCAAATTGATTTGCAGTGAGAGCAAGGGCGCAGCGATAGCATTCAAGACAGCAGTAGTGGAATTTCTATAGGAGAAATTGGGAGAAGAATTTCTGGAGGAGATCATTGCCGGAGCTCTGCCAGTAAGAGGCAAGTAGTCTATGTATCTCTTGATTTGATTTAATAAAGTTCCTCATCTGCAGTACTGGTTTTCCCTTCGGGGTTTTTTCCAGGGACAATTTGTCCAAAATGTTGTGTTGATTTTATTTTTCTGTCTCCATGATTTTTCCGTGAAGTTGCAGCTGTGTTATTATTTAATATTTGCTATAAATTAATTAATTTTTCGGCAGCCAAATAATCTTATAAGATAGGAAATTAATAATCAGTAGCTGCAATAGATTTTTCACATGGTATCAGAGCGGATCTGAGGGCAGAACAGGCACAGGGAGAAAGGAAAAATAATAAATAAAAATCTAGGGTTTATAAAACCTAGTTTGACCTCTTCAAATTATTATTTTCTTTTGAGATGGCCTCAGCAGGTTTAAGAGATCAGGACAGATTGGATGGAGCCTCAAATTTTGGTGTCTAGAAAGCCAGAATTTCTTTATTGCTGGAAGAGAATGGTATCAAGGATTATGTGACCACTATTGTACCTGTACCTACAGATGCAACACAGCTCTTAGCATATAAGAAGTAAGATGCCAAGGCAAGGAGGCTGATTATTGATGGTGTTAAGGATCATATTGTTCCGCATATTGCAGAGTTAGATACAGCAAAGATGATGTGGGACACTATTATGAATCTGTACTAGAATGCTACCCTTAACCGAAAGCTGATTCTCAGAGAAAAGTTAAGGAATACCCAGATGAATAAGGGAGAAGACGTCACAAGTTACCTCACTAGACTTAGACTTGTCAAGGATGAATTGGCAACTGTTGGAGACAAACCAAAGGATGATGAGCTAGTACAAATAGCCCTGAATGGGTTTACTAAGCAGTGGGATGTCTTTGTTCAAGTTATTAATGGACGAGACACCTTACCGAGTTGAGATCGACTATGGAGTGACTTTACTCAGGAGGAGCTTAGACTAAGTCTTGTCAATGGAACCAGCAATAATAGTCAGAAAAGTGAGGTGGAACAGGAAAACGTTGCCCTAGCAGGAAAAGGGAAAGCGAAGAAGGGGTTTGGCAAATGATCAAATCCAAAAAGTGAGAAGAAGAAGGACTTATCTAAGATCAAATGCTATGGCTGTCACGAGTTCGGCCACTATGTTAGCGATTGCCCACAAAGGAAGAAAAATGAAAAGAAGGGCAAGAAGCAGATGGCAGCTTCAGCAAGTGTAGATGAGCTTTCTAGTAGAATGGAGGATGAGTTTGCACTCATAGCTTGCCTGACTAGCTCAACCTCACAGGGTGTTTGGTATATAGACAGTGGGGCGTCATTTCATATGACAAGAGTTAGGGAGTACTTCTCCAGATACAAGGAGGAGGACATCAGATTCCAGATTTAGATGGGGAACAAGTCCAAGTGCAATCCAGTTGGGAGAGGGACTATTCTATTTCAGAGGGAGAATGGCAAGCCTATTTCCATTCATGATGTGTTGTATGTGCTAGGCTTGGGCATGAATCTAATTTCCATATCTGTTCTTCAGGATAAAGGCTACAATGTACTCTTTAGAGGGGCGAATGTTTTAATCAATCATAAGGATTGGAAATCACCCATAGCTATTGGAGTTAGGAGCGGCCGACTTTATAGGTTGCAGTTTAATACTCCTAAGGCACTAGTGAGCAGCAATAATCCTAGAGATCAAGGAGAGCTATGGCATAGAAGGATGGGCCATATACATCATGGAGCACTTAAATTACTTTGTGAGATAGTGACAGGTGTTCCAGACGTGAGCACAGAGCATGATGATGTATGTAAGGGATGTGTATTGGGGAAGTTTGTGAAAGCAGCTTTTCCGAGGAGTGACACTAGATCCAAGGGGGTTCTTGATCTAGTACATTCAGATATATGTGGACCAATGTCAACGAAGTCTCTCAGAGGATATGAGTACTTTGTTACTTTTATTGATGATTTCTCTAGGAAGACCTGGATATACTTCTTGAAGACCAAGGATGAGGTCTTCAGTCACTTCCAGGAGTTCAAAGCTCTTGTGGAGAATTTGACAGGCAGGAAGGTAAAGGTTCTTCGGTCAGACAATGGAGGCGAGTACAAAGGGAAAGAGTTCCAGGAGTTCTGTACCAGGGAAGGAATCAAGAGAGAGTGGACCGTTCCTTACAACCCGCAGAAGAATGGGGTTACTGAGAGGAAGAATCGTTTTATATCGCAAGCAGCAAGGGCTATGTTGTATGACCAAGATATGCCACGATACTTATGGGCAGAGGCATGCAGTACAGCAGTATACATACAGAACAGGGTTCCACATAAGGTATTGGGCAAGATGACACCAGAGGAGGCATTCTCAGGTTAGAAGCCAGATGTTAGTCACTTCAGGATATTTGGGAGTTTGGCATTTTGTCACATTCCAGGGGCTACACGTTCCAAGTTAGATCAGACTGCAGAGAGAGGGTACTTTGTGGGGTACAGCGAGACCTCAAAGGCATATCAGATATTTATTCCAGGGACCAGGAGGATTATAGTTAGGTGTGATGTCAAATTCATGGAGGACAAGGCATATAGGAGGTCTAGAGATTTGCCAGCAGATGATCAGAATGAGCAGCCAACAGAAGCTCCAAGGATTGTTCAACCAGAATAGGGGCAGCGAAGCATGAGTATAGTTACTAGTACAAGCACAGGCTCAGGTGCTAAGAGTTCGCAGAGTATGGAGCAACAGATACAGTAAATCCAAGAGATGCATCAAGAAGATATGGAGTTTGATATTTCATCCTCTATAGTTGATAGGACGAACCGTGAGGTTCAACAGACACATAAGGATACTCAGGAGTTTGTGGGAGCTCCTAGGACGAGTAATAGACAGCGGAAACAACTAGCTAGGTATAATGACTATGTGGCATTGGTTAGTCAGTTGGTAGATAGTGAGCCTTCTAGCTATCAGGAGGCTGCACAGCAACAAGTGTGGCAAGATGCGATGGTTGAGGAATATACCTCAATAATGCAGAATGATGTGTGGGAGGTTGTGCCTAGACTGACAAATAGGGCAGTTTTTGGATCACGCTGGATCCATAAGATTAAGCATGGTGCAGATGGTAGCATCGAAAAATACAAGACAAGGTTTGTGGCCAAGGGGTTCTCTCAAAAGGAGGGAATAGACTATGAGGAGACATTCACTCCAGTGGCCAGGTATACTTCTATACGAGCCGTAATCTCACTTGCAGTGCATATGGGATGGCAGATCCATCAAATGGATGTCAAGACGGCATTTCTTAATGGTGAATTGTTAGAAGAGGTATACATAGAACAACCAGAGGGCTTTGTAGCACACAGCAGCAAAACCCACGTGTGCAGATTGAAGAAAGCTTTGTATGGACTCAAGCAGGCTCCCAGGGCGTGGTATGAGCACATTGATAGATACTTGCAGGGAATAGGTTTTGTGAAGAGTGAGGCGGATGCTAACCTCTACTACTTGGTGGTTGGGGGTGAAATTCTCATTCTTGTTCTATATGTGGACGACTTGTTTTTAACAGGTTCACTGGGGCTTATAGAGGAGTGCAAGAGGGACCTTGCAGCAAAGTTTGAGATGAAGGATTTGGGGCTTATGCACTACTTTCTAGGCATGGAAGTGTGGCAGACAGATGGAGAGATTTTCCTTGGACAAGGGAAATACTGCATTGAAATCTTGAAGAGGTTTGAGATGCAAGATTGCAGAACCATGTCTACACCTATGATCACGAATTGGAAGAAGGTAGACGCATCCAAGGAAAAGGATGTAGACCCCACCTTATACAGGATGTTGATTGGATCTCTCATGTATTTGGTCAAAACTAGGCCAGATATATCCTTTGCAGTAAACTCTCTTAGTCAGTTCATGGTTGAGCCGAAGAGAGTGCATTGGATAGCGGCAAAGCATGTGTTACAGTATTTGCGTGGTACAATCGAGTATGGGATCAGATATGCTCGAGGTGATGGTATCAAGTTGATAGGCTATACTGATGCAGATTGGGCAGGTAGTGCGGTGGATAGGAAAAGCACCTCAGGGTGCTGCTTCAGTTTGGGATCAGGAGTCGTCTCTTGGTACAGCAGGAAGCAAAAGTTCGTGGCTCTGAGTTCTGCAGAAGCAGAATACATAGCAGCTAGCATGGCAATGTGTGAGGCTATATGGCTTCAGAAGTTGCTGGTAGCCTTGTTTGGTTAGAGGTTTGAGACTACAGTGATACACTGTGATAATCAGAGTTGCATCAGATTATCTGAGAATCCAGTGTTTCATGATAGGTCTAAGCATATAGACATCAGATATCATTTCATCAGGGATTGTGTACAGCGGAGGGTTGTTCAGCTACAGTATATACCTACAGATCAGCAGGTAGCAGACATTTTGACAAAGGCATTGGGGAAGGTGAAATTCATCTTCTTCAGAGGTAAGTTGGGTGTTATGCAGAACACCTTCCTCGCTAAGAGGGAGTGTTAATTTTTATGTAGCTTGGATAGGTGTTCTAGTCTCGGGTGGTGATTACGAGGCTGGAAACACAGCTGGAATAATTATCTCCATACCTAGATAATTGATTTCTCGAGAGACTTCTAGATATTAGGGTTTAGAGACTAATTAATCCTAGCCATTGATTAAGATTAAATCATGGCCATTGGTTTTCAATGAGGGGATTATAAAAGAGGATCAATAGGCATTTGGAGAACATAGATCCGAGAAGTATTTGTAGCGATAGCAAATAAATAAATTTGCGGTGATAGCAAATTGATTTGCAGTGAGAGCAAGGGCGCAGCGATAGCGTTCAAGACAGCAGTAGTGGAATTTCTATAGGAGAAATTGGGAGAATAATTTCTGGAGGAGATCATTGCCGGAGCTCTGCCAGTAAGAGGCAAGCAGTCTATGTATCTCTTGATTTGATTCAATAAAGTTCCTCATCTACAGTACTGGTTTTCCCTTCGGGGTTTTTTCCAAGGACAATTTGTCCAAAATGTTGTGTTGATTTTATTTTTCTGTCTCCATGATTTTTCCGTGAAGTTGCAGCTGTGTTATTATTTAATATTTGCTATAAATTAATTAATTTTTCGGCAGCCAAATAATCTTATAAGATAGGAAATTAATAATCAGTAGCTGCAATAGATTTTTCACACCATTTCCTGCCAGTCTCTTAATTGTTTGTTGATGCTAACGGGTGCTTCCCTGTTCTGTGTTGGGGAGTGTATATATGTACATGTGCGTATATAGAGCCTATTTTAATTCACCTGAAGCCGTTCCCCTTTTTTATCAAGTTCCGTACAAAACACAAATATTAACATTAGAAATAATTTACTCTTATCACATATTTTTTTCTCTAGATGAACTCCATTTACATCCCTCTAAACTGATGGAATATAGTGCAAACATAATTCTATATAACAGCTTCCATGTTTGATTTAACTTTTTCAGATTAATTTAAATCGCTATCATAAAAGGTTAAAATTAATTGAAGACAGATTTGTATGTCTTTACGTGGACTTAACTCAGTTAGCCAACTCAGCGAAGTGAAGCAACATGCTGTTGAATGATGGCACACACAGACCTATATGTGACACCACGTATTTTGTAACTTGTCTTCATATTTCTGCAAATCTCTGCACGCATACACAATACGTGTCTTTATAAATGCTGGTTTATTGCGGTATAAATGCTGTGATTATGTAACAAGTTGAGCAAGTTACAAGAGATTTTTAATGGAGCTTGGTGCCATTATGTAACAAGTTGAGCAAGTTACAAGAGATTTTTAATGGAGCTTGGTGCCATTAGAATGTTTTCTTCTCGTTTTTCTTTGTCTATGATCTGATTAAAAACACAAGGTAAACAATTATTATTATTTTAAATTAAAAATTACTACAGATTATTGGATATTATATAAAATAGAATAATTATTAAATTTGGTGGAGATGAGATATAAAATTTATTTATTATTTTGGGTGGAAATGAGATAGATAATTATAGTTTATTATTGTCTTATATTTTTATGTTTTAATGGTTATGGGATGTTTGTGTTGCAGGCCAGAAGTGGATGATAAAGAAAAGGTACATGTATATGAGGGAAATATGCTGACGGAAAGATTCGAGAAGTTGAGACGCCTGGCGCAGCAACAATTTTTTCTTCATAACTCAACAGTAAATTAAATAAATAATATAAAATAATTCTATAATAATTTAAAACAACTTATTAATTTCTTTCAATATGTTTTTATCTTTTTATTACATATTCATCATTAGGATATAATTTTTCTATTTCATATTTATCTAAAGTTTTATTTACTAATCTTTCCTTAAATAAATAAAATAAAATAACTCTATAGTATATAAAATAACATATTAATTTTCTTTAATATGTTTTTATCCTTTTATTTCATATTCATTCTTAGAGTTTCATTTGTTTTATTTCAAATTTACCTAGGGTTTTATTAAGTAAACTTTTCATTGTTAATATAGATTAAGAGTTTAATGTTTTCAAAATATACCTGAATAACTAACACAAAGTATTTTTTATTAAAATAACTTCTTCTCCACAATTATTCTGCTCTTTATACTAAGAGGCGTTATATAATGGTATTAAGGGGATGAATTTAATGCTACTAATTTATAAAAATTAATTGCAGTTAAATAATATTTTATTTACTCTAGAATAATTTATTTTATAACATTATTTTATTAGGGTTTCTTCATATGAAATATAAAAGGAACAAATTGTATTGAGCAAATGCATTATATTTTGTTAGGTTACCTTTTATTTTCTTTGTTATTTTATTTACTATACAATAATTTAGTTTATAACTATATTTTATTTGGGTTTATGCTATCAAATAAAAAAAGATCAAAGTATATTAGTGAAGGACCGAAGTTAATATACTTTGGTCCTTTTTTTATTTGATATGATAAAACCTTAATAAAATATACTTATAAATTAACTTATTGTATAATAAATAAAATAACACAAAAATAAAAAGGTAACCCTAATAAAATATAATGCATTTGCCCAATACACTTTGCTCCTTTTATATTTCATATGATAAAACCCTAATAAAATATAGTTATAAAATAAATTATTCTAGAATAAATTAAATATTATTTAATTTTTATAAATTAGTAGAAATTAAATTTCCTTGTGCAGAAAAGAAAAAAAGTACAAAGTTATAAGACCATCCCCTTAATGCCTCTATATAATGCCTCTTGACATAAAGAACAAAAGAATAGTGGATATATATGTTATTTTAGTTACAATACTTTGTATTAGTTGTTCACATATATTTTAAAAACATTAAACTCTTAATCTATGTTTTTGATAACATAAGGCAGCAGAAACAAGGGGCCAAACCCTTACAACGCAAAAACCAACCCCAGAGGCAATACAACAAAAATTCCTCATAATAGTCACAGCATCACCTGGTTAGTCAGCATAGACAGCATATAGAACAACCAGTCCAGATACAGAAAATAAGCAGAAAGTAGAGGATCAACAGTATAAAAGAGACTAGAGCTAAGGAGAAGAATTCTCCTAGCAGCTCTTAGCCATGGATTCCATAAAATCATCCAACTTTTTGTAGTTCTCATCCTTGTCAGCTGCAGCAGTAGCTCCAAGATCCTGTAAAACAGAGAGATTAAATAAAACTACCTGCCTAAGCATGGTGGAGAAAGACTGCTCCAGCTTCACAATACAGCACCTCAGGGCATCAATGTCCTTTCTGTAATTAGCTTCTTCCTCCATTTCATCACAGAGTCCCTGACTGCACCACCATCAATCTTCATCTGAGGATTCTCATTCTTTCCTTCCACCTCTTCAGAAATCTCCTAGACCTCCAAAACCTTAGTCGTACCACCCTGAGTGGACTCATCCGACGCCGACTCCGAGTAATCAATGAGTTTGGCTTTAGGCGCAGGTTTACCTGCAATCCTCCTCGACCTCCTGACTCTCGAGGAAAAGCACTCCTGCATGCCCTTAATAGCCAAATTAGGTTTGCTGCTAGGACCCATAGGGGTACTACAGGGATTATTAGGGGTCCCCACAACAAACCCCATAGTCTCCACTTCAACCCCCTTAAATTTCCTCTTCTTACGCTTAGCAGTACTTTTGGATAGAGGGGTATGGGTAGTGGTCACCATAGGACTATCATCATTAGGAAAGGAAACCCCTTTAGACTTAGCGGAACCTGGGGAATGGTAAGGCTCATCAGAAGTAGGAATATCCTCAGGGTTCGTAGACACTGTGAGACAAAGGAGGCTTAGCTAGCTCAAGAGCAAGGTGGAAATTGTATAAATAGAGGATGAGACCCTGATGTAAGGGAATAGGTTGCTTGGAGATTTTTTTAACTAGTTTAGCTTTGACCCTAAAAACTGAATGCTCAAGGGAGGACAAAAGATAAAACAGGAAGCTAATGAGACTATTACGTCTAAAATGATTCAAAAGAGGAAGATGATAGTTGTAAAACCTAGTAAAGTGCCCTTCTAGGGTGAAATACTTCATTATCAGGAAACACATAGCATCCCATGGCTCCGGTAGCTTGGCCCTATCGAACCCTCCCTGGTAGGGAACCAGTTCCTCACCTTCCCCAAGGAAAAGCTTTTGGTTAGAATGATCAACCACCTTAGCTTTTCTCTGCAGTTTGGTCCCCATAGTCGACATACCAGACACCATAGCGATAACTTTCTCAGAGATCTCAAACCCAATTCTTCCCACTATGACTCTACGATTATGCTAGGATCTTGCGAATTGCTCTGATAAATTCTCATCATAGCCATTAAGGCGTTCCAAGTAGGAATTGATGCCACCCTCCTTACAGTAGTTCCAAACCATCGCATTGTCTTTAAACTCATAGCATGAAACAGGCTCTATTAGGATCCTATCTCCCCCCATCTTCACCTTACAGACAGTAGCACAGAAACCCCAGCACTAGATATTCATAGAGTTAACAGAGAAGGGGAAAATGATCGTTTGAAAGGAAATAATGATAATAATACATCTGCATCCGTTGGAATTAATGAGAGCCACCTACCGCCTACGCTTCCCATGTTCAGACATGATTCCAAGGCATCCGCTATGATTAACAGGTAAGCAACTCGTTTTATCACCAAGAAGTAATAAGGTTGATATGACAACCAGCCACGTAGTACTCTAGAACCTATACTTCAAGATACACGTCTACCTCTTCCACCAAGGCCTACGGAGAGAGCTAAAAATATTTATATGCTGACTCATCATTGATTAAGTCCATTATGTTTAGGGGGATGTTGTAAGCTTGGCGCCAACAATGCCAATTTAAAAATTGTTGTCCAAGGTCAGCAAAAGCATCAGCGACAGCATTTCCCTCTCTGTAGATATGAGACATATCCATGCTGGGAATCCATTGTAGTAGGAGCTGAATGTCCACAATGATGTCTTTTAGTTTCTAGCCACAAGTCTGACACATTATTAACCGCATCAATAACAGTTTCGAATCCCCTTGGATACACAGCTGTCTAATATCAAGGGAAATAGCCAGCTTCACTCCCCATAAAAGAGCAGAGGCTTTAGCATAATTATTCCTTTGGAAGCCAATCCCACCAACATAAGCAGCAACCAGCCATCCTCTGTCATCCCTTATAATTCTGCCACTGCTAGCCTTACCATCCCCCTTGGAAGCCCCATCGAAATTCAGTTTGAGCCAACCTGGCTTCGGGGGTCTCCATTTAGTATTCAATCTTTGCACCAGTTTGGAGTTGTTATGGGTCAGGATTTGACTAAGAACCCTCCAATTCATAGCAATTTGCTCCTCTTCCTGAGAGAGAGGTTTCTCTGCAGTTTTGTTATTGGAATTGGTCACACTTTCCAAAAGAATCTTAGAAAAAGAGTGAAGAACTTGAGAAGTTTCTCTAGCAGCATCCCTAAAAACTCTATCATTCCATTCCTTCCATAAGGTCCAACCAAGACAGGGAAGAGTTTGATTCCAAAGCTCGACAATCCAAGGATGAGAAAAGGGGGGACACCAATTAGCTATGACTTCCCCAATATCAGCATTAAACACCCATTGTATGCCAAAGTTCCTTAAAATAATGGTCCAGATTTCCTTGGCAAAGTCACAATGAAGGATAAAGTGAAAAACAGTTTCCTCTTTTTCCAAGCACAGAGAGTACCTATTAACCAGGGTGAATCCCCTTCTTTGAAGGTTATCTTGAGTTAGGATTTTGTTATGAGTAGCAGCCCACTAAAACATGTTGATTTTAGGGATAAGTTTGTAATTCCACACTTTCCTCCAAATATCATTTTTATGCCCTTCAGGGATCAATAGATGATAAGTAGACTTAACAGAGAAACAACCTTTCTTGTCCAACCACCAAACCAACTCATCCCCCTAGGGAAAAGAGGAATTCTGATCTCATGAAGAAGATTTTGAATAGCCACCAAACCAACTCTTAATCTATGTTAACAATGAAAAGGTTACTGAATAAAACTCTAGGCAAATTTGAAATAAAAAAAATCAAACTCTAAGGATGAATATCAAATAAAAGGATAAAAATATATTAAACAAAATTAAGATGTTATTTTATTTACTATAGAGTTATTTTGTTTTATTTATTTAACGAAAGATTAGAAAATAAAACCCTCGGCAAATATGAAACAGAAAAATGAAACCCTAGGGTCAATATGAAATAAAAAGATAAAACATATTAAAATAAATTAATAAGTTGTTTTAATTTACTGTAGAGTTATTTTATATTATTTATTTAAAGAAAGGTTAGTAATTAAAAACCTAGGAAAATATGAATAAAATGAAACCCTCACAAATTTATGAAGTGACACGATCGGATTTTCTTTCTTTCCAATCCATAAAGTGGTGGTTCAATAGAAATATATCCCTATATATTTAGTTATAGAAATATAATGGTTAAAAATTTGGACTGATAAACAATTCTTTATCAGTACAAAAAATAATAGTTCATATGCATGAATTCTTTTGTCTCTTCACTACACATCTACAAAATAGTTTTATATTATTCTAAGAGGAAACTACACATTTCAAATGTTGTAATCCATTTTAGAGAATCACCATCTTTAATTACTAATATGTAATCCATGTTACAGCATCCCCATCTTTAATTACTAATATTGATGTTTGTTTTCTAGGTATGGCTCAAATGAAGTTGAATTTTGAAAGTGAGGAGAAGTGCAGACAATATCGAAGAGATTATCAAAGGGAATATCAAAGATGACAATGACAACAAATGACAGATACAGAAAAAGAAGAACAAAGAAAAAGATGAAGTGACAACAACAGAGAAAGATTTGCCAATAGCTAAACGACCTATATGCATTAGATGTTGACAAGATAAATGTAATAATTGCTAGAAGAATAAACAAAAAGATGAAGTGATTACAACAGAGAAACATTTGACAATAGCTGAAGGACCTATATGCATTAGATTTTGACAAGATAAATGTAATATTTGCTAAGGATGTAAGTGACAAGATAAATGTAATATTTGCTAAGGATGTAAGGGTAATGTTAACTTCCAATCTTTGGATAGCAGCAAGTCATGTAAATGGAACTCTAGGTATGTCTAACAAATAATATATAGACCTATAAGTGCACCACTAGAACCATCCACATATGTTATGATTAAATTCTAAAGGTAGAGCAGAGACAAATGGATTACTACAACAATTAGGAAAAATAGTTTTCTATTCAAAACTCCATCAAACATTTACAAAAGCCTCAAATCAAGATAAACTACAATTGGTTACATAGAACCATTTCAAGTAACTGACAAAATATACACGTAAACTAGAAAAGAAACTAAATGTAATGTGGAGAAATTGATGAGATTCCTCCAACACTCCCCCGTAATTTCTACCACTAATTGTGTAAAAAATTAAAATGCCCAAATTTTGTCTTAATTATCAAAAGTCTCCTTTGCTAAAGCATTGGTAAATATATCTACTAATTGATCTTTGGATATGTAAAACTGGAAATTGATTTCTTGATTGTTCACTAACTCTGATAAAATGATATCTTGTATCAATGTGTTTTCTCCTCTTGCAAAAACCATGATTTTTTGACAATGACATTATTGATTTGTTGTCACAAAATATTAGTTTTGACTTCTCCTATGCTTGAAATAAATTTGCCAATACTTTCCACATTGAAATAGCTTGACATGTTGCTGATGTGGTTGCTACATACTCTTCTTCAGTGGATGGAAGTGTCACTATGGGCTTCTTCTTTGATTCCCATGAGACTACACATGTTCCACAATGAAAGGCATATCTAGAAGTACTCTTCCTATCATCAATGATTCCTGCAAAATGATTGTCAATATAGTCAATCAAACAAAAATTATTAGTCATGGAATATAAAATTCCATATCCTATTGTTCCTGCCACATATCTCAATATTCTCTTCCCAACTTGCCAGTGTGACTCTTTTGGTGACTCCATGAATTTTGAGATTAGAGTAACTCCATACAATAAATATGGTCATGTAGTTGTAAGTTACTTCAAACTTGCAACTAATATTTGGAATATTATAGAATGAACATTAGGTCATTTCTCTTGTTTTCCAATTTTAGTTCTTGTAGCATCTGGTGTAATTATTGGATTACAATTCAACATCTTAAACCTCCTTAACACATCCTTTCAATATTTAGATTGATAAATAAAAATTGTTGGAAATATTGTCATTGATGTCAAAGGGAATTTGATGTAAGAGTAAATGAATAATTATTGATGATCCAAAAGTTTCTAAGGCATGATTTCTACCTTTAGTTAGCAAATCACTTGGTTCACAAACTCTCAAGTTCGTCAATAGATAGTTTTCTGGACATCGAGCTAGCCGATGAAAAGATGACAAAGAATGTTTCTAAGGCATGAATGATTTCTGTCTTCGGTCAGTGAATTGCTTGGTTCGTAGGCTCTTAAGTTTGCCGATGGAAAGTTTCTCTGACAACTAGTTCACTGATAGGAACAATTAATGATCAAAGCTTGAAAAATAAATTTTAAAGTTTGAAGTCTTTTTAAGTTTGCCGATGGATAAGATATTAGAAAAATGTTTAGTTTGCGAACTCAAAAGTTCATCGATGGTGAAGGTCACCAATAGGCTACTTCCCTGACATAAAGTTTGTCGAAAGGATGAAGGTGTGAAGAATAAATATGGTTCATGGTTCTCTTGGTTCTTCAATTGTCTATTTTTTCGACAATGGAAAGTTGGTAAGGTATAGGTAAAATTTTTAGTTCGTGAACTCCTCAATTCACGTAATTCAAGGTTCACCTACAAGCAATTTTGTAGATAGTGAAAAAGGTTGATGATTTTCCAAGATGTTTATGATGAGACAACTTCAGAAATAGGTGATATGATGAAGATTGTGTCAATAAGTTCACAAAGTGGCACTTTTGTTGATAATTGATGAAATGTCCAAAGTTTGCAGAAAGTTGATTTTGCCAATAAAGATTCTTAAGTTGAGGTTCGTGGATGCAAACTTTTTCTGTTAAAGAAGAAGATAATTGGTTTATAGAAATAAGCCTTTTCTATAAGCTCAAATCTCTATTTTTCTGATAAAGAAGTTGAAGGTTAAGTTTTTGAAAATGAACTTTTGCCTATAATGAATAAAGGGTTCAATTTGTCGATGGCTTACATAGGTGATAAAAATAAAATGCTAGGGAGAGGACATTACTCTGATCAGTTTGAAGACATAGGAGATATATATGAGAAACACATATTGTTAAGGTTGGTTGACTCGGTCTTTTAAATCAGACCCAAATTCATGGTACGGGAATTCAGGTTGGGCCAACCTAAGTATGCATTGAAATTCAAAATATGAAGGCCAACTTTTGAGAATGCTTTAGTTCAATCTATTGTAGCCAACATGACGATTATATTATACAAGTCGATATTTAAAGTAGATCATTTATTTATTTTTGATGGCAAAGTATATGTGAGCATCAAAGAAAAAAGTGTGTACATATGAATGTGATTTCAGTGCGAAGGTAATGAATAGAATATAATCTAGAGTTCACATAGTTTGTACTGGTATAAGCATATTGTTTTCTCTTGAGAAGAACCATGCTAAACAGTGTGTGATGCTGCATATTTGAAGTTGTGTGAAAATTAATGTTTCAAATTTGAGTTGGTGATAAGTGGGAGATTTGATGCTCTATTTTGGAATGAACTTGATCCTATTTTAGTTAGTTGAAGTTGGTGCTTCATAGCTGGGGCTCAGTATGGACTGAACTAAATCTTGTTATCTATTGCTTGAAGTTGGTGCTTCATCTTTTGAGGTTGTGCTCAAGGACAGACTTGGTGCTTAGTTTTATAAGGGGATTAAAGTCTCCTGTAGGTTGGTGCATAGAGATCTATAAAAGGATTTTTCTCCTTCTCAAGTTGAAATTCATCTCGGTTGGTGCCTACAAAATATTGTAATTCATAGAGTCATTTTTTGAGGTAGATTTCAGCAGTAGACCCAAGTAGCTTTTCTCACCATGGTTTATCCCTTCTGGGTTTCCACAGAAATCTTGTGTTCTCTTGTGTGGATGTTTGAATATGTTGATGTTTGCATAGTTCTTATATTGATTCTATTGTTGCAATAGAAATGGAGTAAAAATTGGTACATACTAATTCACCCCCTCTCAATATATCGCTATGTTCTAACAAAATTCCCCAATGATTTAACCACTTCAATGCCTAAAAAATACTTCATCAATCCTAAATCTATCATCTCAAATTCTTTCTTCATTGCTTATTTAAACATGTCTACTGATAACTTTCTAGTGGAAACAAAGTTATCTAACATATAAACATACAATGAAAACCTAACCTTCTTTGTTGATCATTGTGTACGATGTTGGCTCATTACTTACTATTTCTGCTAAATCCATTCTTCATCACTGTAGGTACCTGAAAATGTCTTAATCCCATTAACCAATTTTTTGTATCAACCACATTACTAAATTCACCTTTCACATCATAATTATCTAATTAATTCACCCTAAATAATAATTATTTAATTAATTCATCACACTACTAAATTCACCTTTCACATCATAATTATCTAATTAATTCACCCTAAATCATAATTATTTAATTAATTCAGCACTGGACCTTACAACTTCATTTTCATTAATTAAATAAATATGCTAAATAATTGTTTGGTTAATTTGTCATCTTCTTAATCCTGATTAATTAAATAAATCATGCTTATTTAATTAATCTACCCTACCCTACAACCTAAACCTAACCTAATTAAATAAATACAAATTATTTAATTAGTTACCCTAACCTACAGATGCTGAGAGAAAACCCCAATGTGTGCTGCTGGGAAAAGAAATAAAATAAAATAACTCTATAGTAAATAAAATAACATATTAATTTTGTTTAATATGCTTTTATCCTTTTATTTCTTATTCATTCTTAGAGTTTGATTTGTTTTATTTCAGATTTTTTCTAGGGTTTTATTAAGTAAACTTTTCATTGTTAATATTGATTAAGAGTTTAATGTTTTCAAAATATATCTGAATAACTAACATAAACTCGCATTAAGGGGATGACTGTAACTGTGTCTTTTTTCTTTTCTATAGAATGAAATTTAATTTCTAGGTTTTTATTCGCTACTAGTTTATAAAAATTAATTGCTATTAAATAATATTTTATTTACTCTAGAATAATTAATTTTATGACTATATTTTATTAGGGGTTTATCATATGAAATATAAAAGGAGCAAAGTGTATTGGGCAAGTGCATTATATTTTGTTAGAGTTACCTTTTATTTTCTATGTTATTTTATTTACTATATAGTAAGTTAATTTATAACTATATTTTATTAGGTTTTTTTTCATATCAAAATTTAAAAAAGATCAAAATATATTCATCAAGGGTAGATTTTATTTGAATTAAGTGCATTATATTTTATATATTTAACTATAAAGACTTCAATTTAATTTCTCGGAATGAAATTTAAGAATACTAGAGAAGCACAAGAGATATTTGAAGGTAACACTACATACTATTCATATATTTTACTATGGTCAAAATTTGTTTTTTGCACATTCAAATTTAAATTAATGGCTTTTTTATCATCAATGTATTATTAAAAATATAGTGCTTACTGTGTTACTCCAAATTAATATGTTATATTTTATTAGGGTTATCTTTTCTTTTCATTGTTATTTGTCACATATAACGAATGAATCCAATTCTTTTCTTCCCCTTTCATTCTAGGGTGTTTAGCTAGGATTCGCTGCAATTCTATGTACACTAGGCAAAATTTGCAGACATGGGAAGCTCCGAGGGGTATTCTTATCCATTGGCTTCCTTTAAATTTTGGAGACTTGGAAGCTCCATGGGGAATTCTTGTTGTGAAGACCTCGCAACATTGACTTCCTCCAATGAGAAACTATGCGTTCAATGTCTTGAGGCTAGTGTTGAGACTTCTCAAGAAAGTAATGTTTGTAGTTGCATTTGAAACCTTATAAAATATAGTGATATAAAATATTAGTTTAGGACATATGAATTCATTATGTAAAAAAAATAAATTAAGTCGTACGAAAATGTAAGAAGTTTTTTTTATTACGATTTTTGGCCAAATAAAAAATTAATTACCATTGACAAATGTATGTTGATCTTTTTTTAAGGAAATATAGTTATAAATTAAATTATTATACATTAAATAAAATAATATACAAAACAAAAGGTAACCTTAACAAAATATAATGCGCTTACACTTGGAATAACATTAGGCTTGTTGAATACATTTTTTATATTTTGTTATTCATTTAACTATTGGTGGAAACATTACCAAAAGTGTGTTGGCCTCATGGCTATGATAAATTAGAAGAATTCCACTCGCACCTTAATAACATAGCCCAGTGCATTTCCTTCACCAAAGAAATAGAGATGGACAAACAACTTCCTTTCCTTGATATCCTTCTCATCACAAAACCTGATGGTTCCTTGGCTCGTCAGGTGTTCTGAAAAGCCACCCACACCGACCTCTACCTCCACTCCTCTTCTCATCACCACCTTTCTCAAAAAATGGGTATCCTTAAGACTTTGTCCACTAGAGCCTTTCATATTTGTGACAAAGAAAACTTAGACCAAGAGCTTGCACACTTTGCATAGTCTTCTTATTAATGGTTACAAGAGCAATCATATTTCTAGAGCTCTCAACCAAGCCAAGTCTTGTTTCCTCTCCAAACATAGAGTTGCCTTCCCTTCACCCTCCCTCTCTAAACCTCCCTATTGCTTCCCTCCCATACATTGAAGGCATCTCCTACAAAATTTTCAAAATCCTTCATCAAAGGGCCTCCGGTGTGCTTTCAAACCTATTGCAACATTGAGAAACCAAATCCCCTCTCTCAAAGACCCCAAAGATGTTTGCCTTGACTCTAGGGTGTACAATGTTGTTTGCTCCTGTGGCACACCCTATATAGGCAAGATAGGTCGACCTTTTAGCACCAGAATCAAAAAAGCATTGTGCTGACATTAGGCATGATCAGGTCCTCAACTTTGACTTGGTAGAGCACTCCTTCTCCACCAAGCACCATATCTCTTTAGAAGACACCCAAATCTTAGCCATTGAGGACAATTTCTTCAAGAGGAAACTCAAAGAAGCCATTGAAATCAACAACGACCCCGCAAACCTCAATCGAGATGACAGGTAGAGTCTTAGTTTCCCTTGGCAACCCTTGCTGGCCAACCATAGAAATTGACCCCCTCACCCATCTTGAACCTCTTTTGTGTCAGGGCTTGTTTGGGCCCTCCTCTCCTTTTCTCCCCTTCTTGTCTTTCTTGGGTTCCCTCCACGTCTCTCTCCCCCACTCCCCCTTTTTGTGGGCTGCCTATCCATCCATTTCTCCCTCGTCCCTCCCTGTCTATCCCAGATGGAGCCTCCTCCTTTGTGTCATTCACTTCCTTCTCCCTTATTTTTGGATCTCCCTAGTCACATTCTACTACCCCCCTTCTTTTAGGTTTTTGCTCTTGTTTTTGTATTCCTATGCATACGTAGTTGTTTAGTCATTTACATGTAAATTTGCATATGTTGTTGCATTTGTATTTACATATATATTTGGATGTGTATAATATTCATATACAATAGTTTTTGTTTTCTTTTTGTATTTGTATATGTATTGGTTTTGACTTTTGTTAGAGTCCGGTGTGATATATACTTGTATAGGATCATGTATACTTGCACATACATTAACACACATGCCATTTCTTTTTTGTTTTCTCTTCTTTAGTTTTTTCCTTGGCACACAGATAGACCTAGTCACTCACTTGCTTATATATATACATGTTATTTTTTCTAATTTTGTCATTTGTTTGCTTGTTTGTGACTCTACATTTATTGTTTGGTTTCTTTTCTCCTATATATATATATATATATATATATATATATATATGTTGGAGCTGTTTGTTCTGTGTGCTATGTTGTGACTTTTATTTTATTTTTCTTTTGTCTCGTCTTTTGGAGGTTTGTGGGTGTGTTTTTGTGCTTTCGGTTTCCTTATATATATACACACACAATTTGTTGGTCGTTTGTACTCATTTTTTTATTTGTTCTTTGACTGGTTTTCTCTTGCCTCCTTTCTTTCTTTTAGTCATAAGTTACTCCTTTCTTTCTTTTAGTCACGAGTCATTAGTAGATGTGTCTACTCAGACACATCGCAGCTACATTTGAGGGTGGTTGAACCTTGAGCTATTCTCTTGGTTCCATTTTGGCCACCTTTCCTATTCTCGTGGAGGCTTGTTCCTCAAGCTTCACCTATGTATACCGCTTTGGTTGTAAATCAATTTAGTTCATTTTCAATATATTGCATTTGTGTTTGATCTCTAATCCATTGATCTTGGACTTCCACTCCCACATGGTATTAGAGCTAGGCTCAATCTGACCTCCCATAATTTTTACAGAATTACATCATACATTTGCATTCAAATTCAATTAACTTTAAAAGCCACAAAAACAAAATTAATCATCAACTGCTTAATCAATACTAGAATAAAAAACTGACTTCACATACTTACCAAATGATGCATTTGATGAAAGCGAGCAACAACAAGACAAACAAACTTCACGTAGATGCTGCCATTCTGTCCAACTGGGTTCTATTTTTGCCTCAAGTGTTTGAAGACTGGAGATACCACGTGAGAACAAAGATGAAAAGGTTAAGACAATACTCATGTATGCTTATTAGCAGAAAAATGATTGTGAAGTTCCTATTTTCAGTTTAATAAATAAAGAAATATTTATTTAATGTTGTCCAATATTATGTGACTGTTGTCTCTCTGTTTGTGTGTGAATAAAGGGTTCCATTTCCTGCCAGTCTCTTAATTGTTTGTTGATGCTAACGGGTGCTTCCCTGTTCTGTGTTCGGGAGTGTATATATGTACATGTGCGTATATGGAGCCTATTTTAATTCACCTGAAGCCGTTCCCCTTTTTATCAAGTTCCGTACAAAACACAAACATTAACATTAGAAATAATTTACTCTTATCACACATTTTTTTCTCTAGATGAACTCCATATACATCCCTCTAAACTGATGGAATATAGTGCAAACATAATTCTATATAACAGCGTCCATGTTTGATTTAACTTTTTCAGATTAATTTAAATCGCTAACATAAAAAGTTAAAATTAATTGAAGACAGATTTGTATGTCTTTACGTGGACCTAACTCAGTTAGCCAACGCAGCGAAGTGAAGCAACATGCTGTTGAATGATGGCACACACAGACTTATATGTGACACCACGTATTTTGTAACTTGTCTTCATATTTCTGCAAATCTCTACACGCATACACAATACGTGTCTTTATAAATGCTGGTTTATTGCGGTATAAATGCTGTGATTATGTAACAAGTTGAGCAAGTTACAAGAGATTTTTAATGGAGCTTGGTGCCATTAGAATGTTTTCTTCTCGTTTTTCTTCGTCTATGATCTGATTAAAAACACAAGATAAACAATTATTATTATTTTAAATTAAAAAATACTAGAGTTTATTGGATATTATACAAAATAGAATAATTATTAAATTTGGTGGAGATGAGATATAAAATTTATTTATTATTATGGGTGGAAATGAGATAGAAAATTATAGTTTATTATTGTTTTATATTTCTATGATTTAATGGTTATGGGATGTTTGTGTTGCAGGCGAGAAGTGGATGATAAAGAAAAGATACATGTATATGAGGGAAAGATACTGATGGAAAGATTCTAGACGTTGAGACGCCTAGCACAAAAACAGTTTTTTCTTCATAACTCAACACTAAATTAAATAAATAATATAAAATAACTCTACAATAAATTAAAACAACTTATTAATTTCTTTTAACATGTTTTTATCTTTTTAATACATATTCATCATTAGAATATAATTTTTCTATTTCATATTTATCTAGGGTTTTATTTACTAATCTTTCCTTAAATAAATAAAATAAAATAACTCTATAGTAAATAAAATAACATATTAATTTCGTTTAATATGTTTTTATCCTTTTATTTCATATTCATTCTTAGAGTTTGATTTGTTTTATTTCAAATTTGCCTAGAGTTTTATTAAGTAAACTTTTCATTGTTAATATAGATTAAGAGTTTAATGTTTTCAAAATATACCTGAATAACTAACACAAAGTATTTTTGATTAAAATAACTTGTTCTCCACTATTATTCTGCTCTTTATACTAAGATGCGTTATATAATGGTATTAAGGGGATGAATTTAATGCTACTAATTTATAAAAATTAAATGCAGTTAAATAATATTTTATTTACTCTAAAATAATTTATTTTATAACATTATTTTATTAGGGTTTCTTCATATGAAATATAAAAGGAGCAAATTGTATTGAGCAAATGCATTATATTTTGTTAGGTTACCTTTTATTTTCTTTGTTATTTTATTTACTATACAATAATTTAGTTTATAACTATATTTTATTTGGGTTTATGATATCAAATAAAAAAAGATCAAAGTATATTAGTGAAGGGCGGAAGTTAATATAGTTTGGTCCTTTTTTTATTTGATATGATAAAACCCTAATAAAATATACTTATAAATTAACTTATTGTATAATAAATAAAATAATACAAAAATAAAAAGGTAACCCTAATAAAATATAATGCACTTGCCTAATACACTTTGCTCCTTTGATATTTCATATGATAAAACCCTAATAAAATATAGTTATAAAATAAATTATTATAGAATAAATTAAATATAATTTAATTTTTATAAATTAGTAGAAATTAAATTTGGTTGTGCAGAAAAGAAAAAAAGTACAAAGTTATAGGACCATTCCCTTAATGCCACTATATAATGCCTCTTGACATAAAGAACAAAAGAATAGTGGATAAATATGTTATTTTAGTGACAATGCTTCGTATTAGTTGTTCACATATATTTTGAAAACATTAAACTCTTAATCTATGTTAACAATGAAAAGGTTACTCAATAAAATCCTAGGCAAACTTGAAATAAAAAAAAATTCAAACTCTAAGGATGAATATCAAATAAAAGGATAAAAATATATTAAACAAAATTAAATTGTTATTTTATTTACTATAGAGTTATTATATTTTATTTATTTAACAAAAGATTAGAAAATAAAACCCTAGGCAAATATGAAATATAAAAATGAAACCCTAGGGGTCAATAGGAAATAAAAAGATAAAACATATTAAAATAAATTAATAAGTTGTTTTAATTTACTGTAGAGTTATTTTATATTATTTATTTAAAGAAAGGTTAGTCATTAAAAATCTAGGAAAATATGAAATAAAAAATGAAACCCTCACAAATTTATGAAGTGACACGATCGGATTTTCTTTCATTCCAATCCATAAAGTTGTGGTTCAATAAAAATATATCCCTATATATTTAGTTATAGAAATATAATGGTTAAAAATTTGGAATGATAAACAATTCTTTATCATTACAAAAAATAATAGTTCAGATGCATGAATTCTTTTATCTCTTCACTACACATCTACAAAATAATTTTATGTTATTCTAAGAGGAAACTATACATTTCAAATGTTGTAATCCATTTTAGAGAATCACCATCTTTAATTACTAATATGTAATCCATGTTACAGCATCCCCATCTTTAATTACTAATATTGTTGTTTATTTTCTAGGTATGGCTCAAATGAAGTTGAATTTTGAAACTGAGGAGAAGTGCAGACAATATGGAAGGGATTATCAAAGGGAATATCAAAGATGACAATGACAATGACAATGCCAACAAATGACAGATACAGAAAGAGAAGAACAAAGAAAAAGATGAAGTGACAATAGCAGAGAAAGATTTGCCAATAGCTGAAGGACCTATATGCATTAGATGTTGACAAGATAAATGTAATAATTGCTAGAAGAACAAAGAAAAAGATGAAGTGATAACAACAGAAAAAGATTTGCCAATAGCTGAAGGACATATATGCATTAGATGTTGACAAAATAAATGTAATAATTGCTAAGGATGTAAGGGTAATGTTCATGTCTAATCTTTGGATAGCAGCAAGTCGTGTAAATGGAACTCTAGGTATGTCCGACAAATAATATATAGACCTATAAGTGCACTACCAGAACCATCCACATATGTTATGGTTAAATTTTGAAGGTAGAGCAGAGACAAATGGATTGCTACAACGATTAGGAAAAATAGTTTTCTATTCAAAACTGCATCAAACATTTGCAGAAGCCTCAAATAAAGATAAACTACAATTGGTTACATAGAACCATGTCAAGCAACTAACAAAATATAGACGTAAACTACAAAAGCAACTAAATGCAAGGTGGAGAAATTGATGAGATTCCTCCAACACTCCCCCCTAATTTCTACCACTAATTGTGTAAAAAATTAAAATGCCCAAATTTTGCCTTAAATTATCAAAAGTCTCCTTTGCTAAAGCACTGGTAAATATATCTACTAATTGATCTTTGGATATGTAAGACTTGAAATTAATTTCTTGATTGTTCACTAACTCTGATAAAATGATATCTTGTATCAATGTGTTTTCTCCTCTCACGAAAAACATGATTTTTTGACAATGACATTATTGATTTGTTGTCACAAAATATTAGTTTTGACTTCTCCTATGCTTGAAATAAATTTGCCAATACTTTCCACATCGAAATAGCTTAACATGTTGCTGATGTGGTTGCTACATACTCTTCTTCAGTGGATGGAAGTGTCACTATGGATTTCTTCTTTGATTCCCATGAGACTACACATGTTCCACAATGAAAGGCATATCTAGAAGTACTCTTCCTATCATCAATGATTCTTGCAAAATCATTGTCAATATAGTCAATCAAACAAAAATCATTAGTCATGGAATATAAAATTCCATATCCTATTGTTCCTGCCACATATCTCAATATTCTCTTCCCAACTTGCCAATGTGACTCTTTTGGTGACTCCATGAATCTTGAGATTATAGTAACTGCATACAATAAATATGGTCACGTAGTTGTAAGTTACTTCAAACTTGCAACTAATATTTGGAATATTATAGAATGAACATTAGGTCATTTCTCTTGTTTTCCAATTTTAGTTCTTGTAGCATCTGGTGTAGTTATTGGACTACAATTCAACATCTTAAACCTTCTTAACACATCCTTTCAATATTTAGAATGACAAATAAAAATTGTTGGAAATATTGTCATTGATGTCAAAGGGAGGTTGATGTAAGAGAAAACGAATAATTATTGATGATCCAAAAGTTTCTAAGGCATGATTTCTACCTTTAGTTAGCAAATCACTTTAGTTCACGAACTCTCAAGTTCGTCAATAGATAGTTTTCTGGACATCGAGCTAGCCGATGAAAAGATTACAAAGAATGTTTCTAAGGCATGAATGATTTTTGTCTTCAGTCGGTGAATTGCTTGGTTCGCAGACTCTTAAGTTTGCTGATGGAAAGTTTCTCTGACAACTAGTTCACCAATAGGAATGATTACTGATCAAAGCTTGAAAAATGAATTTTGAAGTTTGAAGTCTTTTTAAGTTTGTCGATGGATAAGGTATCAGAAAAATGTCTAGTTTGCGAACTCAAAAGTTCATCGATGGTGAAGGGCACCAATAGGCTGCTTCCCTGACATAAAGTTTGTTGAAAGGATGAAGGCGTGAAGAATAAATATGGTTCATGGTTCTCTTAGGTTCTTTGATTGACTAATTTTTTGACAATGGAAAGTTGGTAAGGTAAAGTCTTTAGTTAGTGAACTCCTCAATTCACCAATTTTAAGGTTCATCGACAAGCAATTTTGCAGATAGTGAAAAAGGTTGATGATTTTCCAAGAAGTTTGTGATGAGACAACTTTATAAATAGGTGATATGATGAAGATTGTGTCAGTAAGTTCACAAAGTGGCACTTTTGCTGATAATGGATGAAATGTCCGAAGTTTGCAGAAAGTTGATTTTGCCAATAAAGATTTTTAAGTTGAGGTTCGTGGATGCAAACTTTTTCTATTAAAGAAGAAGATAATTGGTTTATAGAAATAAGCTTTTTCGACAAGCTCGTACGTTTAAGAAATCTCTAATTTTCTGATAAAGAAGTTGAAGCTTAATTTTGTGAAAATGAACTTTTGCCTATAATGAATAAAGTGTTCAATTTGTCGATGGCTTACATAGGTGATAAAAATAAAATTTTAGGGAGAGGACATTATCTGATCAGTTTGAAGACATAAGAGATATATATGAGAAACACTTATTGTTAAGGTTGGTTGACTCAGTCTTTTAAATTGGGCCCAAATTCATAGTACGGGAATTCAGGTTGGGCTGACCTAAGTATACATTGAAATTCAAAATATGAAGGCCAACTTTTGAGAATGCTTTAGTTTAATCTATTGTAGCCAACATGAGGATTATATTATACAAGTTGATATTTAAAGTAGATCATTTATTTATTTTAAATGGAGAAGTATATGTGAGAATCAAAGAAAAAAGTGTGTACATCTAAATGTGATTTGAGTGCGAAGGCAATGAATAGAATATAATCTGGAGTTCACATAGTTTGTATTGGTATAAGCATATTGTTTTCTTTTGAGAACAACGATGCTAAAGAGTGTGTGATGCTGCATATTTGAAGGTGTGTGAAAATTAATGTTTCAAATTTGAGTTGGTGATAAGTGGGAGATTTGATGCTCTATTTTGGAATGAACTTGATCCTGTTTTAGTTAGTTGAAGTTGGTACTTCATAGCTCGGTTGGGGCTCAGTATGTACTGAACTAAATCTTCTTATCTATTGCTTGAAGTTGGTGCTTCATCTTTTGAGGTTGTGCTCAGGGACAGACTTGGTGCTTAGTTTTATAAGGGGATTAAAGTTTCTTGTAGGTTGGTGCATAGAGATCTATAAAAGGATTTTTCTCCTTCTCAAGTTGAAATTCATCTAGGTTGGTGCCTACAAAATATTGTAATTCATAGAATCATTTTGTGAGGTAGATTTGAGCAGTAGACCCAAGTAGCTTTTCTTACTGTGGTTTTTCCCTTCAGGGTTTCCACATAAATCTTGTGTTCTCTTGTGTGGATGTTTGGATATGTTGATGTTTGCATAGTTCTTATATTGATTCTGTTGTTGCAATAGAAATGGAGTAAAAATTGGTATATACTAATTCACCCCCTCTCAATATATCTCTATGTTCTAACAAAAATTCCCTTATGATTGAACCACTTCAATGCCTAAAAAATACTTCATCAATCCTAAATCTATCATCTCAAATTCTTTCTTCATTGCTTATTTAAACATGTCTACTGATAAATTTCTAGTGAAAAGAAAATCATCTAACATATAAACATACAATGAAAACCTAACCTTCTTTGTTGATCATTTTGTACGATGTTGGCTCATTACTTATAATATGTTTTTATATTTTTATTACATATTCACCTTTAGGGTTTCATTTTTCTATTTCATATTTATTTAGTGTTTTATTTACTAATCTTTGGTTAAAGAAATAAAATAAAATAACTCTATAGTAAATAAAATAACATATTAATTTTGTTTAATATGCTTTTATCCTTTTATTAGTACCTGCCTTCGGCTGGTACTATTGCAATGAGTTGACACTTATCTAGTTATTAATTTATTGATTGTAAACCAATCAAAAGATAGGATTATTTTTCTTGTCGGGTAAATTTGATTTAAATTTGTACTTTTCTTATGTCAACATGATAAATTTTTAACAAAAAATTATTGAAAAATGATTTATCTGTATTGTCATTGGTTGAAAAAAAATGACCTCTTCTCCGTGGATTGTCGGATTGTCGGAGAGTGCAACAAAAAAACTATAAATACAGAGAAAATTTTGGTTTGAAGGGAGGATGTGGCAAGTAAACAAATTATGAACACAAATTTTGTCTCCCACTAGTTAACTCATGCCTAAATGGATGGCGATAATTATGAGAGGGAAGAATCATTAGTTTTTATGAATTTAATTTTTTGATTCATTAGCTAATTTTTTGTTAAAGGACAAAGCTATTATATTAATAATAATATTAAAAATATAGGGTTCTACACACTTTATTTTATGAAATTAGATTATTTTAGGGATTTCAATTTTATTTGCTCAAGAGTTAAAAATCTAGTATTTCAATTTTATTTACTAAAAAGTTAAAAATCTACAGTATCATGAAAAATATTTATTACATTTTTTATTTTATTCTTCAAACATACAATATTTTAATGCATTTTAAATTATCATAGTATTAATATTATTACATTATAATATCTTAAGTAGACATTTCAAATCTCCACACAATACAAATATGCAGGGTTTGTAAATTTTAGTTTTATAGTTAAGGAAATATTTGTGTTATTTAATAGGCTTTGTAAAGATTAGTTTTATAGCTAAGTAAATATTTTAGTGTTATTTTATTTTTACCAAATTAAATTATTTATTATTTTTGAGATTTCAATTTTATTTACTCAAGACATTTCAAAACGAGTTCACATAAAATTTTCCTTATAAATTTAGTTCTGTCATAGTATTAATATTATTACATTATAATATCTTAAGTCGACATTTCAAATCTCCACATAAAATAAATATGCAGGCTTTGTAAAGTTTATTTTTATGGTTAAGGAAATATTTGTGTTATTTAATAGGCTTTGTAAAGTTTAGTTTTATTTTTGAGATTTCAATTTTATTTACCCAAGACATTTCAAAACGAGTTCACATAAATTTTTTTCTTATAAATTTAGTTCGGAAATAGAATAGTTACAAATTTGAAATGATAAACAATTTTTTATTTTAGAAAAAAATATTACTAGACCACAATATTAAATTAATTAAAATAATTAAAATCATGTTCTCTAAAAGTACTTACTATTATTACTTAAACAAAAAACTAAGTGACTAAGTGTAGTGATCTAAATATTAATATGTTATTGTTATTATATTGTGTAATTATTCTTCAAACTTACAATATTTTAATACATTTTAAATTGTAATAGTATTCAATATTATTACATTTTAAATATGTTGTACTTACTATTATTACTTAAACAAAAAACTAAGTGACTAACTGTAGTGATCTAAATATAATATGTTATTCTTATTATATTGTGTAATTATTCTTCAAACCTACAATATTTTAATACATCTTAAATTGTAATAGGATTCAATATTATTACATTTTAAATATGTTGTACTTACTATTATTACTTAAACAAAAAATTAAGTGACTAACTGTAGTGATCTAAATATAATATGTTATTCTTATTATATTGTGTAATTATTCTTCAAACTTACAATATTTTAATACATTTTAAATTGTAATAGTATTCAATAGTATTACATTTTAATATGTTAGGTAGAAATTTCAAATCTCTCCACACCCAACTAGGGTTAGGGTTCTACACATTTTATTTTATGAAATTAGATTATTTTTGGGGATTTCAATTTTATTTACTCGAGTTAAAAATGAGTTTAATTTTATTTAGTCAAAAGTTCTCTAAAAGTATTTACTATTATTACTTAAACAAAAAATTAAGTGACTAAGTGTAGTGATGTAAATATGAATATTGTTGTTATTATATTGTGTAATTATTCTTCAGACTTACAATACTTTAATAAATTTTAAATTGTAATAGTATTCAATATTATTACATTTTAATGTGTTAGGAGACATTTCAAATCTCTCCATGCCCAACTAGGGTTAAGCTTCTACACATTTTATTTTATGAAATTAGATTATTTTGGGGATTTCAATTTTATTTACTGAAGAGTTAAAAATCTAGGATTTCAATTTTATTTAGTCAAAAGTTAAAAATCTAGTATCACGAAAAATATGTATTATTACATTTTAATGAAATATTTATGTTATTTAATAGGATTTGTAAAGTTTAATTTTATAGTTAAGGAAATATTTTAGTCCTAGATTATTTTTGAGATTTCGATTTTATTTATCCAAGATATTTCAACACTCTTCAAAAATTAATTTTTTAATTATTGGAATGCAATTTGTCTATACAACCAATACCTAATCAACAAAAAAATTACAACTAAACAAATACTATATACAATCAATAGCTAATCAACAAAAAAATTTACAACCAAACAAATACTATAATAACAACACTACAAAGGCAGGGACTGACCACTACGTGGTACTTGTTTCATATTCATTCTTAGAGTTTGATTTGTTTTATTTCATATTTTTCTAGGGTTTTATTAAGTAAACTTTTCATTGTTAATATCGATTAAGAGTTTAATGTTTTCAAAATATATCTAAATAACTAACACAAACTAGCATTAACGGGATGACTGTAACTGTGTCTTTTTTCTTTTCTATAGAATGAAATTTAATTTCTAGGTTTTTATTCACTACTAATTTATAAAAATTAATTGATGTTAAATAATATTTTATTTACTCTAGAATAATTTATTTTATAACTATATTTTATTAAGGTTTTATCATATGAAATATAAAAGGAGCAAAGTGTATTGGACAAGTGCATTATATTTTGGTAGGTTACCTTTTATTTTCTATGTTATTTTATTTACTATATAGTAAGTTAATTTATAACTATATTTTATTAGGTCTTTTTCATATCAAAATAAAAAGAAGATCAAAATATATTCATCAAGGGTAGAATTTATTTGAATTAAGTGCATTATATTTTATATATTTAACTATAAAGAATTCAATTTAATTTTACGGAATGAAATTTAAGAATACTAGAGAAGCACAAGAGTTATTTGAAGGTAACTCTACATACTATTCATATATTTTATTATAGTTAAAAATTTTTTTTTGCACATTCTAATTTAAATTAATGGCTCTTTTTAACATCAATGTATTATTAAAAATATAGTGCTTATTGTGTTACTCTAGATTAATATGTTACATTTTATTAGGGTTATCTTTTCTTTTCTTTGTTATTTGTCACATATGATGAATGAATCCAATTCTTTTCTTCCCCTTTCATTCTAGGGTGTTTAGCTACTTGGGAAGCTCCTAGGAGCATTCTTATCCATTGTCTCCCTTCAAATTTTGGAGGCTCGAAAGCTCCATGGGGAATTCTTGTTGTGAAGACCTTGCAACATTGACTTCCTCCAATGAGAAACTATGCGTTCAATGTCTTGAGGTTAGTGTTGAGACTTATCAAGAATGTAATGTTTGTAGTTGCATTTGAAACTTTATAAAATATAGTGATATAAAATATTAGTTTAGTACATATGAATTCATTATGCAAAAAAAAAAAATTAAGTCTTGTGAAGTTTTTTTTATTACGATTTTTGGCCAAATAAAAAATTAATTACCATTGACAAATATATGTTGATCATTTTTTAAGAAAATATAGTCATAAATTAAATTATTATACATCAAATAAAATAATATAGAAAACAAAAGGTAACCTTAACAAAATATAATGCGCTATGATAAATTAGAAGAATTCCACTCGCACATTAATAATATAGCCCAGTGCATTTCCTTCACCAAAGAAATAGAGATGGACAACCAACTTCCTTTCCTTGATATCCTTCTCATCACAAAACTTGATGGTTCCTTGGCTTGTTGAGTGTTTTGAAAAGTCACCCACACTGACCTCTACCTCCACTCCTCTTCTCATCACCACCTTGCTAAAAAAAAGGGTATCCTTAAGACTTTGTCCACTAGAGCCTTTCATATTTGTGACAAAGAAAACTTAGACCAAGAGCTTGCACATCTTTGCATAGTCTTCTTATTAATGGTTACAAGAGCAAGCACATTTCTAGAGATCTCAACCAAGCCAAGTCTTGTTTCCTCTCCAAACACAAGGTTGCCCTCCCCATGCCCTTCCTCTCCAAACTTCCCTATTGCTTCCATCCCATACATTGAAGGCATCTCCTACAAAATTTCCAAAATCATTCTTAAAAGGGCCTCCAGTGTGCTTTCAAACCTGTTGCAACATTGAGTAACCACATCCCCTCTGTCAAAGACCCCAAAGATGTCTGCCTTGACTCTAGGGTGTACAAGGTTGTTTGCTCCTATGGCACACCCTATATAGGCGAGACAAGTTGATCTTTTAGCACCAGAATCAAAAAGCATTGTGCTGACATTAGGCATGATCAGGTCCTCAAATTTACCTTGGTAGAGCACTCCTTCTCCACCAAGCACCATATCTCTTTAGAAGACACCCAAATCTTAGCCGTTGAGGACAATTTCTTCAAGCGAAAACTCAAAGAAGCCATTGAAATCAACAACGATCCCGCAAACCTCAATCGGGATGACGGGAGGAGTCTCAGTTTCTCTTGGCAACCCCTACTGGCCAACCTTAGAAATCGATCCCCTTACCCATCTTGAACCTCCTTTGTGTCAGGCCTTGTTTGGCCCCCTCCTCTCCTTTTCTCCCATGCTTGTGTTTCTTGGGTTCCCTCCACATCTCTCTCCCCCACTCCCCCTTTTTGTGGGCTACCTATCCCTCCATTTTTCCCTCGTCCCTCCCTGCCTATCCCCAAGGGAGCCTCCTCCTTTGCCTCATCCACTTCCTTCTCCCTTATTTTTGGATCTCCCTAGTCGCATGCTACTACCCCCTTTCTTTTACATTTTTGCTCTTGTTTTTGTATTCCTATGCATACGTAGTTGTTTAGGCATTTACATGTATATTTGCATATGTTGTTGCATTTGTATTTACACATATATTTGGATGTGTATAATATGCATATACATTCATTTTTGTTTTCTTTTTGTATTTGTATATGTATTGGTTTTGACTTTTGTTAGAGGCCAGTGTCATATGTACTTGTATAGGCTCATGTATACTTGCACATACATTAACACACATGCCGTTTCTTTTTTGTTTTCTCTTTAGTTTTTTCCTCGGCACACAGATACACCTAGTCACTCGCTTGCTTATATATATACATGTTATTTTTTCTATTTTTGGCATTTGTTTGCTTGTTTGTGAGTCTACGATTATTGTTTGGTTTCTTTTCTCCTATATACATATATATGTATACATGTATATATATATACATACATGTATATATACATACATACATGTATATATACATACATACATGTATATATACATACATACATGTATATATACATACATACATGTATATATACATACATACATGTATATATATATATACATACATGTATATATATATATATATATATATATATATATATATATATATATATATATATATATATATATATATATATATGTTGGAGTTGTTTGTTCTGTGTGCTATGTTGTGACTTTTTATTTTATTTTTCTTTTGTCTCGTCTTTTGGAGGTTTGTGGCTGTGTTTTTGTGCTTTTGGGTTTCCTTATATATATATATATATATATATATATATATATATATATATATATATATATATATATATATATATATATATATATATATATATATATATATATATATATACACACACTTTGTTGGTCGTTTGCACTCATTTTTTTTTTTGTTCTTTGACTAGTTTTCATTTGCCTCCTTTCTTTCTTTCAGTCATAAGTTACTCTTTTCTTTCTTTTAGTCATGAGTCATTAGTAGATGTGTCGACTCAGAGGTTTGTGGGTGTGTTTTTGTGCTTTCGGGTTTCCTTATATATATATATATATACACACACACACACACTTTGTTGGTCGTTTGCACTCATTTTTTTATTTGTTCTTTGACTAGTTTTCATTTGCCTCCTTTCTTTCTTTCAGTCATAAGTTCCTCTTTTCTTTCTTTTAGTCATGAGTCATTAGTAGATGTGTCCACTCATATTCAACACATCGCAGCTACATTTGAGGGTGGTTGAACCTTGAGCTATTCTCTTGGTTCCATTTTGGCCACCTTTCCTATTCTTGTGGAGGCTTGTTCCTCAAGCTTCACCTATGTATACCTCTTTGGTTGTAAATCAATTTAGTTCATTTTCAATATATTGCATTTGTGTTTGATCTCTAATCCATTGATCTTGGACTTCCACTCCCACATGGTATTAGAGCTAGGTTCAATCTAGCCTTCTCCCATAATTTTTACAGAATTACATCATGCATTTGCATTCAAATTCAATTAAGTTTAAAAGCCACGAAAAAAAATGCAATTAATCCAATCCTTTCCAAGTAGAGATTTCCATGCATAAATCATGCGCCTAGAATTAATCATCAACTGCTTAATCAATACTAGAATAAAAAAATGACTTCACATACTTACCAAATGATGCATTGGATGAAAGCGAGCAACAACAAGACAAACAAACTTCACGTAGATGCTGCCATTCTGTCCAACTGGGTTCTATTTTTGCCTCAAGTGTTTGAAGACTGGAGATACTACGTGAGAACAAAGATGGAAAGCTTAAGACAATACTCATGTATGCTTATTAGCAGAAAAATGATTGTGAAGTTCCTATTTTCAGTTTAATAAATAAAGAAATATTTATTTAATGTTGTCCAATATTATGTGACTGTTGTCTCTCTGTTTGTGTGTGAATAAAGGGTTCCATTTCCTGCCAGTCTCTTAATTGTTTGTTGATGCTAACGGGTGCTTCCCTGTTCTGTGTTGGGGAGTGTATATATGTACATGTGCGTATATGCAAAATATTTTAATTCACCTGAAGTCGTTCCCCTTTTTATCAAGTTCCGTACAAAACACAAACATTAACATTAAAAATAATTTACTCTTATCACATATTTTTTTTCTCTAGATGAACTTCATATACATCCCTCTAAACTGATGGAATATAGTGCAAACATAATTCTATATAACAGCTTCCATGTGTGATTTAACTTTTTCAGATTAATTTAAATCGCTATCATAAAAAGTTAAAATTAATTGAAGACAGATTTGTATGTCTTTACGTGGACCTAACTCAGTTAGCCAACTCAGCGAAGTGAAGCAACATGCTGTTGAATGATGGCACACACAGACTTATATGTGACACCACGTATTTTGTAACTTGTCTTCATATTTCTGAAAATCTCTACACGCATACACAATACGTGTCTTTATAAATGCTGGTTTATTGCGGTATAAATGCTGTGATTATGTAACACGTTGAGCAAGTTACAAGAGATTTTTTATGGAGCTTGGTGCCATTAGAATGTTTTCTTCTCATTTTTGTTCGTCTATGATCTGATTAAAAACACAAGGTAAACAATTATTATTATTTTAAATTAAAAAATAATACAATTTATTGGATATTATACAAAATAGAATAATTATTAAATTTGGCGGAGATGAGATATAAAGTTTATTTATTATTTTGGGTGGAAATGAGATAGAAAATTATAGTTTATTATTGTTTTATATTTTTATGTTTTAATGGTTATGGGATGTTTGTGTGCGAGAAGTGGATGATAAAGAAAAGATACATGTATATGAGGGAAAGACACTGATGGAAAGATTTGAGAAGTTGAGACGCCTGGCGCAGAAACAGTTTTTTCTTCATAACTCAACAGTAAATTAAATAAATAATATAAAATAACTCTACAATAAATTAAAACAACTTATTAATTTCTTTTAATATGTTTTTATCTTTTTAATACATATTCATCATTAGGATATAATATTTCTATTTCATATTTATCTAAGGTTTTATTTACTAATCTTTTTTTAAATAAATAAAATAAAATAACTCTATAGTAAATAAAATAACATATTAATTTTGTTTAATATGTTTTTATCCTTTTATTTCATATTCATTCTTAGAGTATGATTTGTTTTATTTCAAATTTGCCTAGGGTTTTATTAAGTAAACTTTTGATTGTTAATAAAGATTAAGAGTTTAATGTTTTCAAAATATATCTGAATAACTAATACAAAGTATTTTTTATTAAAATAACTTCTTCTCCACTATTATTCTGCTCTTTATACTAAGAGGTGTTATACAATGGTATTAAGGGGATGAATTTAATGGTACTAATTTATAAAAATTAATTGCGGTTAAACAATATTTTATTACTCTAGAATAATTTATTTTATAACATTATTTTATTAGGGTTTCTTCATATGAAATATAAAAGGAGCAAATTGTATTGAGCAAATGCATTATATTTTGTTAGGTTACCTTTTTATTTTCTTTGTTATTTTATTTACTTCACAATAATTTAGTTTATAACTATATTTTATTTGGGTTTATGATATCAAATAAAAAAAAATCAAAGTATATTAGTGAAGGGTGGAAGTTAATATACTTTGGTCCTTTTTTTATTCGATATGATAAAACCCTAATAAAATATAGTTATAAATTAACTTATTGTATAATAAATAAAATAACACAAAAATAAATAGGGAACCTAATAAAATATAATGCACCTGCCCAATACACTTTGCTTCTTTTATATTTCATATGATAAAACCCTAATAAAATATAGTTATAAAATAAATTATTTTAGAATAAATTAAATATTATTTAATTTTTATAAATTAGTAGAAATTAAATTTCTTTGTGCAGAAAAGAAAAAAATACAAAGTTATAGGACCATCCCCTTAATGCCACTATATAATGCCTCTTGACATAAAGAACAAAAGAGTAGTGGATAAATATGTTATTTTAGTGACAATACTTTGTATTAGTTGTTCACATATATTTTGAAAACATTAAACTCTTAATCTATGTTAACAATGAAAAGGTTACTCAATAAAATGCTAGGCAAATATGAAATAGAAAAATGAAATCCTAGGGGTCAATATGAAATAAAAAGATAAAACATATTGAAATAAATTAATAAGTTGTTTTAATTTACTGTAGAGTTATTTTATATTATTTATTTAAAGAAAGGTTAGTAATTAAAAACCTAGGAAAATATGAAATAAAAATGAAACCCTCACAAATTTATGAAGTGACATGGTAGGATTTTCTTTCTTTCCAATCAATAAAGTGGTGGTTCAGTAGAAATCTATCACTATATATTTATTTATAGAAATATAATGGTTAAAAATTTGGATTGATAAACAACTCTTTATCATTACAAAAAATAATAGTTCAGATGCATGAATTCTTTTATCTCTTCACTACACATCTACAAAATAATTTTATATTATTCTAAGAGGACACTACACATTTCAAATGTTGTAATCCATTTTAGAGAATCACCATGTTTAATTACTAATATGTAATCCGTGTTACAGCAGCGCCATCTTTAATTAATAATACTGATGTTTATTTTCTAGGTATGGCTCAAACTAAGTTGAATTTTGAAAGTGAGGAGAAGTGCAGACAATATCAAAGAGATTATCAAAGGGAATATCAAAGATGACAATGACAATAAATAATAGATATAGAAAGAGAAGAACAAAGAAAAAGATGAAGTGATAACAACAGAGAAAGATTTGCCAATAGCGACAAGATAAATGTAATAATTGCTAAGGATGTAAGGGTAATGTTAACTTCCAATCTTTGGATAGAAGCAAGTCATGTAAATGGAACTCTAGGTATGTCCGACAAATAATATATAGACCTATAAGTGTACCACTAGAACCATCCACATATGTTATGGTCAAATTTTGAAGGTAGAGTAGAGACAAATGGATTGCTACAACAATTAGGAAAAATATTTTTATATTCAAAACTCCATCAAACATTTGCAGAAGCCTTAAAGATAAACTACAATTGGTTACATAGAACCATTTCGAGCAACTGACAAAATAGACGTAAACTAGAAATACAACTAAATATAACGTGGAGAAATTGATGAGATTCCTCCAACAATCCCCCCTAATTTCTACCACTAATTGTGTAAAAAACTAAAATGCCCAAATTATGTCTTAAATTGCCAAAAGTCTCCTTTGCTAAAGCATTGGTAAATATATCTACTAATTGATCTTTGGATCTGCAAAATTCAAAATTCATTTCTTGATTGTTCACTAACTCTGATAAAATGATATCTTGTATCAATGTGTTTTCTCCTCTCATGAAAAATATGACTTTTTGACAATGACATTATTGATTTGTTGTCACAAAATATTAGTTTTGACTTCTCCTATGCTTGAAATAAATTTGCCAATACTTTCCACATTGAATAGCTTGACACGTTGCTGATGTGGTTGCTACATACTCTTCTTTAGTGGATGGAACTATCACTATGGGTTTCTTCTTTGATTCCCATGAGACTACACATGTTCCACAATGAAAGGCATATCTAGAAGTACTCTTCCTATCATCAATAATTCCTACAAAATCGCTGTCAATATAGTCAATCAAACAAAAATCATTAGTCATGGAATATAAAATTCCATATCCTATTGTTCCTGCCACATATATGTCATGTCCCTATAATAATTTATAATTGAATCATTTATTTAAATAATAAGTTAACCTTATATAAACTAAATATATAATATATTTATTTAAAATATATTATTAATATGTATTAGTTAATAAATAATATTATTAAATTAATATAATTGAAATATTATAAAATATATGAAATATATATATTTAATTAACTAGATATATTATAAATATAAATATCTTAATATAATATTTATGTGAATAATTAATAAGATATATTATTATATATAAAAATAAATATTATGAAAAGTCTTACCCATTAAAGAAAGAACGTAAAGTAATTTAGAAAGTAAAATAATTTGGAACAAAAGGTCAAATTCAAAATAAAATCATATAAAGATAAAAGTCTAATAAGACAAAAACATTATCCCACCATATTATATGCTTGTGAATAAAATAAGATAAAAGAGCTCCCCTACTTAATAACAAATGTATTTATTTATACTATACATATTATATAAATAATGTACTTTAAAAAGATTAAGTGGAGGCCGAAGGAGGATATTTATAAGTGCAGCGATCAAGTTGGTTGACACCAGCAATCACATTAATAAATAATATATTATAAATATATCTAATAATATAAATACAAATATTATTATTATTATTATCTTATATTGTAATATAAATATAAATCATATATCATTTATTATGATATAAATAATATAAATAAACATCTTTTAACCTATCCTCTTATGATAAGGGAGTTACGTATGGTTAGAACTAGTTTTACCACAAAAGGGAATTAATATAAAGTAATAGAAATTATAAGAGGGTTAAGTATGTCTTTTACCACCAAGCATAATAAGAGACGTGCCTCTTCAAAACATATCCCTTGAAAGAGAAAAAAATAAAGGTTGTGAGATAGAAGGAAAGGATCATCGGAAAAAAATATAAAAAGAGTATCCGATAAATACATATATTTATATCTACATTATATATATGTACATCATCAGTAAAAGGGGTGTGAAAATATATATTATAAAATATATAAAAGGCAACAACAATACAATAAAAATTATATTACGGCGGCATAGGTAAGAAATCCTAGGTAAAGCTCGAGCAAGTTAGTAAGTATTTATATTTAAATTGTTCAATCTATAGTTGGTAAATATAAATGGTAAGATTATTATATATAAAAGAATAAATATATGCAGGGTGTAAATGATAGATATATTATAACTAGAATATGTACTCAATATTAGGTTAAATAAATTGTTTGAAATTAAATATTATTGAAATATGAAATAAAATAAGAAAGATGGTCACAGACTAATATAATGAATTAATGTCAATTATATATGTTCAATTTTGATATAAGGCCACGATGTCTATTATAAGGCATCTTGCATTAAATGATAACAAGAACACTTATGATATTTATGAAATCAAATAAAAGATAAGTTGGTGATATGCTTGGAGCTGACACCAACTCTCCCTTTAACCCCTCTATCACCTCTAAGGTATGACGTAGTTGAAATAGTTTATTTTAGCCTAGGTATCTCTCGACTAGACGTAAGTCCCTCAAGCCAAGTGGTGAGGAACCCCGTGTGTGGGTGAAATCCTTGGGCCTAGGAGAACTTGTAAGAGTTGCTCTATGGATGGTGACTCTCGTCTGGATGAGGTACTCCATGTGTGAGTGAAATCCCATGAGCCAAATGGTGAGGGACTCCATGTGTGAGTGAAACCTTTGGGCCTTTGTAAGAGATGGAACTATTTCCTTAATGAAATCATACTTGGTGATCTAGAGCTGGTTAACATAAGAGTCTACCATAAGTCCCTCACAAATCATATCACGAACCAATGATAAAAATGAATAACATATATATGAATGTGCTTATAAATTTATAAATTGAATGCATGATGATGAAACAAATATATGAACTTAATGTGAATATAATCTAATATATTATGGTCTTAATGATTCCATGTTGAAAGAAAAGATAAATGGATTATTAATGTTCTCTCTTACTAAGTTGAAATTGTGCAAGGTTGTGAAATTTTTTGGCTTACTAGAAGGGGACATTACAATATCTCAATATTCTCTTCCCAACTTGCCAATGTGACTCTTTTGGTGACTCCATGAATCTTGAGATTAGAGTAACTCCATACAATACATATGGTCATGTAGTTGTAAGTTACTTCAAACTTGCAACTAATATTTGTAATATTATAGAATGAACATTAGGTCATTTCTCTTGTTTTGCAATTTTAGTTCTTGTAGCACCTGGTGTAGTTATTGGATTACAATTCAACATCTTAAACCTCCTTAATACATCCTTTCAATATTTAGACTGAAAAATAAAAATTGTTGGAAATATTGTCATTGATGTCAAAGGGAGGTTGATGTAAGAGAAAACAAATAATTATTGATGATCTAAAAGTTTCTAAGGCATGATTTCTACCTTTAGTTAGCAAATCACTTGGTTCACGAACTCTCAAGTTCGTTAATAGATAGTTTTCCGAACATGAAGCTAGAAAATGAAAAGATGACAAATAATGTTTCTAAGGCATGAATGATTTCTATCTTCGATCAGTGAATTTCTTGGTTTGCAGACTCTTAAGTTTGCCAATGGAAAGTTTCTCCGACAACTAGTTCACTGATAGGAAAGATTACTGATCAAAGCTTTAAAAATAAATTTTAAAGTTTGAAGTCTTTTTAAGTTTGCTGATGGATAAGGTATCAAAAAAATGTCTAGTTTGCGAACTCAAAAGTTCATCGATGGTGAAGGTCACCAATAGGCTACTTCCCTGACATAAAGTTTGTCCAAAGGATGAAGGCGTGAAGAATAAATATGGTTCATGGTTCTCTTGATTCTTCGATTGACTATTTTGTTGACAATGGAAAGTTGGTAAGGTATAGGTAAAGTCTTTAGTTCGTGAACTCCTCAGTTCACCAATTTCAAGGTTCACCAACAAGCAATTTTGCAGATAGTGAAAAAGGTTGATGGTTTTCCAAGAAGTTTGTGATGAGACAACTTCAAAAATAGGTGATATGATGAAGATTATGTCATTAAGTTCACAAAGTGGTACTTTTGCTGATAATGGATGAAATGTCCAAAGTTCGCAGAAAGTTGATTTTGCCAATAAAGATTTTTAAGTTGAGGTTCATGGATGCAAACTTTTTCTGTTAAAGAAGAAGATAATTGGTTTATAGAACTAAGCTTTTTCGACAAGCTCATACATTTAAGAAATCTCTAATTTTCTGATAAACAAGTTGAAGCTTAAGTTTGTGAAAGTGAAATTTTGCCTATAATGAATAAAGGGTTCAATTTGTCGATGGCTTACATAGGTGATAAAAATAAAATGCTAGGGAGAGGACATTATTTGATCAATTTGAAGACATAGGAGATATATATGAGAAACACTTATTGTTAAGGTTGGTTGACTCAGTCTTTTGAATCGGGCCCAAATTCATAGTATGGGAATTCAGGTTGGGCCGACCTAAGTATACATTGAAATTCAATATATGAAGGCCAACTTTTGAGAATGCTTTAGTTCAATCTATTGTAGACAACATGAGGATTATATTATAGAAGTTGATATTTAAAGTAGATCATTTATTTATTTTGATGGCGAAGTATATGTGAGCATCAAAGAAAAAAGTGTGTACATCTGAATGTGATTTGAGTGTGAAGGCAATGAATAGAATAAAATCTGAAGTTCACATAGTTTGTACTGGTATAAGCATATTGTTTTCTCTTGAGAACAACCATGCTAAAGAGTGTGTGATTCTACATATTGGAAGGTGTGTGAAAATTAATGTTTCAAATTTGAGTTGGTGAGAAGTGGGAGATTTGATGTTCTATTTTGGAATGAACTTGATCCTATTTTAGTTAGTTGAAGTTGGTGCTTCATAGTTGGGTTGGGGCTCAGTATGGACTAAACTAAATCTTCTTATCTATTGCTTGAAGTTGGTGCTTCATCTTTTGAGGTTGTGCTCAGGGATAGACTTGGTGCTTAGTTTTATAAGGGGATTAAAGTCTCTTGTAGGTTGGTGCATAGAGATCTATAAAAGGATTTTTCTCCTTCTCAAGTTGAAATTCATCTGGGTTGGTGCCTACAAAATATTGTAATTTATAGAGTCATTTTTGGAGGTAGATTTGAGCAGCAGACCCAAGTAGACATAAATCTTGTGTTCCCTTGTGTGGATGTTTGGATATGTTGATGTTTGCATAGTTCTTATATTGATTCTATTGTTGCAATAGAAATGGAGTAAAAATTGGTATATACTAATTCACCCCCTCTCAATATATCTCTATGTTCTAACAAAAATTCCCTAATGATTGAACCACTTCAATGCCTAAAAAATACTTTATCAATCGTAAATCTATCATCTCAAATTCTTTCTTCATTGCTTATTTAAACATGTCTACTGACAAATTTCTAGTGAAAAGAAAATCATCTAACATATAAACATACACTTAAAACCTAACCTTCTTTGTTGATCATTGTGTATGATGTTGGCTCATTACTTACTGCTTCTACTAAATCCATTCTTCATCATTGTAGATACTTGAAAATGTCTTAATCCCATTAACCACTTTTCTGCATCAATCACATTACTAAATTCACCTTTCACATCATAATTATCTAATTAGTTCACCCTAAATAATAATTATTTAATTAATTCATCACATTACTAAATTCACCTTTCACATCATAATTATCTAATTGATTCACCCTAAATCATAATTATTTAATTAATTCATCACTAGACCTTAAGACTTCATTCTTCATTAATTAAATAAATATGCTAAATATTTATTTGGTTAATTTGTCATCTTCTTAATCCTCATTAATTAAATAAATTATGCTTATTTAATTAATCTACCCTACCCTACAACATAAACCTAACCTAATTAAATAAATACTAATTATTTAATTAGTTACTGTAACCTATGAAAACCCCAATGTGTACGGCTGGGAAAAGAGGTGGAGTTGAAGATCACCCATCTCATTTTCTCTTCCACTAGTTGGGTTGAGATGCCTAGCGCAGAAACAATTTTTTCTTCATAACTCAACAGTAAATTAAATAAATATTATAAAATAAATCTACAATAAGTTAAAACAACTTATAATATGTTTTTATCTTTTTATTACATATTCACCTTTAGGGTTTCCTTTTTGTGAAAAATCTATTGCAGCTACTGATTATTAATTACCTATCTTAAGTAGATTATTTGGCTGTCGAAAAATAACTTACAGCAAATATTAATTAATAACACAGCTGTAATTTCACAGAAAAATCACGGACACAGAAAAAATAAATGAACACAATATTTTGGACAAATTGTCCCTAGAAAAACCCCGAAGGGAAAACCAGTCAGCAGATATGAATTTTATTCAACTGCAGAAAATCAAGAGATACAAAATTGCTTGCCTCTTACTGGCAGAGCTCTGGAAATTTCTTTCCTGTAAATTCCCTTCCCTCAATTGTTCCTACTGAAATTACTCTGGCAATATTTTCCTTCTCTGGCAATTCCACTTCTCTCCAACGCTATCACAGTGCCCTTTGCTCTCACTACAAATCAATTTGCTATTGCTGTAAATTTATTTATTTGCTATCAATACAAATACTTCTCAGATCTGTGTTCTCCAAATGCCCATGATTTAATCTTAATCAACGGCTAGGATTAATTAGACTCTAAACCCTAATATCTAGAAGTCTCTCGAGAAATCAATTATCTAGGTATGGAGATAATTATTCCAGCTGTGTTTCAAGCCTCTTAATCACCACCCGAGACTAGAACACCTGTCCAAGCTACATAAAAATTAACACTTTTTCTATTTCATATTTATTTAGTGTTTTATTTACTAATCTTTGGTTAAAGAAATAAAATAAAATAACTCTATAGTAAATAAAATAACATATTAATTTTGTTTAATATGCTTTTATCCTTTTATTTCATATTCATTCTTAGAGTTTGATTTGTTTTATTTGAAAATTTTCTAGGGTTTTATTAAGTAAACTTTTCATTGTTAATATCGATTAAGAGTTTAATGTTTTCAAAATATATCTAAATAACTAACACAAACGGGCATTAAGGGGATGACTATAACTACATCTTTTTTCTTTTCTGTAGAATGAAATTTAATTTCTAGGTATTTCTTCGCTATTAATTTATAAAAAATAATTGTTGTTAAATAATATTTTATTTACTCTAGAATAATTTATTTTATAACAATATTTTGTTAGGGTTTTTCATATAAAATGTAAAAGGAGCAAAGTGTATTGGGCAAATGCATTATATTTTGTGAGGTTACCTTTTATTTTCTTTGTTATTTTATTTATTGTACAATAATTTAATTTATAACTATTTTTTTTATATGTTAATAGCTAGTATGGGCCAACAACCTTTGTATTATATCAGAAGTAATGACAAATTTACATTATACCAGTCCAAAGATCCAACAAAAACCAACAGAACCCCGCAGACATACAAAATTATTGATTCCAGCATACCACCCGAACCCCTAAATCACCAATGGATATACAAAATTGTTGTTTCTGGCAAACCATCTAATCCACTAAAACACCAACTGATATACAAAATTGTTGTTTCCAGCCAACCACCTGATCCCCTGTAACAATAACACTTAAAAATTTCTATCTACATGACTGATTCATCTATCACCTATCTGATTCTAAACATGAAAATAGAAAAAACACTGGACTTAGCTTGTCCTCTTCATCTTTATCTTGACAGGGCCATGCATCGTAGTGAAGATGTGGCTACCGGATCCATTCCAAGGCACTTGTCATCCACTTCCTTCCTCATCTCTCTCGCATGAGCTGCATGAGCTTTCATTAGGCAGTGCAGTTTGCATTTCCTGTGTGCCAGGCCTCCAGTAACCTCTTCGATGTCTTGCCCATCCTCTTTGATCCAATCTTCTCCACAGTCTGACAACCAAGACAACTCCATGTCTTCTACTTCCCCTTCACTATCACTATCATCCGCCAGCATGAATCCCTCCCTAGGCATGAAAAGCTCCATCCACTCCTTTGACAGGAGTGGAAGAATTACGGCCATCTGCTGCAGGAATTCTAGATTTCAGTCTATGTCACCTAGCCTCTCCTCCAGCTCCTTTGTCTCAATAGAAATGACAAGCGAGAACCTCAATGGATCTAAATTGTCCATCTTAATCACCACTTGTAGAGCATTAATTATTATGCCAAGCTCTGAATAGCTTCAAACTTCAATTCGTTTAAAGATTACACATGGATGAGAGATATCCCTACACTCCGAGATCTTCCTACAACTATTAGGCCTGACTACACACTTCTCACAATGCTTGATTCATTAATCTCGACATCACCCTATACCATGTCGATCTTTGCTTAGCTGGAGTCACTCGGCTCCCGAGGACCTCCAGCCACCGCCTCTTTTTGAAGGCAAAATAAACAAAACAAGTGATCTGCTGATCACAAACCAAATAATTACAAAAGCCCAGATTGCCTTAGAGATGAAGAGGCAAGGCATCAATATATAGAGTTTGAGAAACATAAAGGACACAACCACTATGCCAACCACTCAGCCTGAAAGTCAAGGAAAGTAACTACAAACTCAATGGGCCCAATGGGCATTACAAAGATGTCAAAGATGGTTGCTCCACATGCTATTGACTGTTGCATATGTCAAATATGGCTGCTGCATATTATAATTGCTATCATTCTCCCCCATAATGACCATTGGGAAGAACTTGGAGTAGATCTCTAAGTGTCTCAAACCTTTCATGAGCTAGAGCCTTCGTGAAAATATCTGCAATCTAATCATCTGTACTGCAGTACATAATCTCTATCAATCCCTGTTGAACCAACTCTCTAATGAAGTGATGTTGAATCTCAATATGTTTGGTCCTGCTATGAAACACTAGATTCTTAGTCATTTGTATAGCACTTTTTGTTGTCACAATACAACAAAGTAGGTCCATTCTATATTTGGTGTAAATCTTCCAATAGTCATCTCAACCGCACTGTTTGGCATGCTACAAATGTTGCAGCTTTATACTCTGCCTCTGCTGTAGAAAGTGATACAGTCAGCTGTTTCTTGGACTTCCAAGAAAATACTGCAGAACTAAGACTAAAAGTATAACCAGAAGTAGACTTCCGATCATCTATGGAACCTGCCCAATCTAAATCTGTATAGCCAATCAACTTACTATCTTCTGAATGTTGAAATCTAAGACCATAACTTAATGTCCCTCTGACATATTTAAGAATCCTCTTAGCTGTACTCCAATGTGTTTGCTTAGGTTCTGACATGAACCTAGATACCAAGCTCACTGCATAGGTGATATCTGGTCAAGTAGTAGTTAAGTAGATCAAACTACCAATCAACTGTCTATATATAGTAGGGTCCACTCGATCTGACACATCCAAGTTAGACAATTTAAGTCCAAGTTTAATGGGTGTTGCAACTGGTTTAAAACTATTCATCTAAAATTTTTGTAGGATGTCTGAAGCATATTTCTTTTAAGACATGAATATTTCACCTTTGTTTTTCCATACTTCTATACCAAGAAAATAGTGCATCTGTCCCAAATCTGTCATCTCAAATTCAGCAACCATAGCTACTCTAAACTCTGCAAACAAATTTGAATTGTTCCCAGTGTAGATAAGATCATCAACATAGAGAACTAAGAAAAAAATATCCTTAGCCGAGATCTTAATATAAAGATTCGGATCTGATTGATTTCTTAAGAAACCTTTCTGCTGTAGGTATGAGTCTATCCTTGAATACCATGCTCTTGGTGCCTGCTTAAGACCATACAAGGCCTTCTTTAATCTGTAAACATAATGTTCTTTAGAAGGTATTTCAAAACCTCTAGGTTGAGAAACATACACTTCCTCATCAATATATCCATTCAAAAAAGCACTCTTTACATCCATTTGATAAACTACCCAACTTTGCTAAGCTGCCAAAGCCAAAACCAATTTGATAGTATCCATTCATGCTACAGGTGCAAATGTTTTAGTGTGATCAATACCTTCCTATTGAGTGTATCCCTTGGCTACCAATCTAGCCTTATGTTTATCAATGCTTCCATCAGATTTATACTTAGTTTTATACACCCATATGTTACCAACAATTTCCTTACTAGGAGGTAGCTAAACCAAATCCTATGTGTCATTCCTTTCAATTGTTTCTATCTCACTATTTATTGCTTCAACCCACTCTTCTTTTTCTTGAGCTTGTTCAAATGTTTGTGGCTCATTACATTCCATGATTTGAGTCATCAAAGCATAATTCACTTTTGCTTGTGATCTTGTTGTCATTTTCTCAAAGTTTGAATCCAACATAAGAGTTGATGGATGATTCTTTTATGTCCTCCTTTGATATTTTTGATACTTTCTTGTTCCTGTACTAGAAGACTCAGGTTCATTTTCTTCTTCTTCTTCAACTTCATCAATCATTATCTCTTTTCCCTTTGTTTCTTTTTCCTTGGTATATTCTGCTACTTCATTGAAAACCACATCTCTACTTATAACAAGTTTCTTTCCTATTGGGTCATACAATCTATATGCTTTATTTTCTAATCCATACCCAATAAAAATACATTTTAGGCCTTTATCATCTAGCTTAGACCTTTTTTCCTTTGGTATGTGTGCATAAGCAACACACCCAAATACTCTCAAATGTTCAACACTTGGCTTTACCCCAGACCATGCTTGTTCAGGAGTCATCCCCTTAACTGCTTTTGTAGGAATCCTATTGAGAAGATATACAGTTGTGCAAACTGCTTCTGCCCAAAACATCGTATCTAAATTCTTCTCTTTCATCATACTCCTTGCCATTTCAACAATGGTTCTATTCTTTCTTTCAGCAACTCCATTTTGTTGTGGAGTGTAAGAAGTAGTGAACTCTCTCTTGATTCCATGATTTCTATAGAAATCTAGAAACTGATTTGATTTGTACTCACCTCCATTATCTGACCTTATCACTTTGATGTACTTACCACTTTATTTTTCAACCAACCTCTTGAATTCTACAAACTTGTCAAACACTTCTAACTTTGAAACCAAACAATATACCCAAGTTTTTCTTAAGTAATCATCAATGAAGGTTAGAAAATACTTTTATTTATTTAAAGAAGGTGTTTCCATAGGACCACATAACTCTAATTGTAACCTTAATTCTAATTGTAACCCTAATTCTCACCCTAACCCTTATTATAACCCAAGATCTAGTTTTGACCCTAATTTTCATTCTAATTGTCACCCTTTTTTAAATTGTAACCCTAATTCTAACTAAAATTCTAACTATAATTTCAACCCTAACCCTAATTATAACTCTAATCATAACCCTAACCTTAATCCTAATCATAACCTTAATTCTAATTATAACCCTAAATCTCACACTAACCCTAACCCTTATTATAAACCTAACCCTAGTTTTGACCCTAATTCTCATTCTAGTTGTCATCCATTTCCAAACTGTACCCCTAATTTTAATTGTAATTCTAACCCTAATTCTCACTACAATTACAATAGTTGTTAAGGGCATGGTTCGGTGGTTAAGTCACTCGATTGTAGTGGCGACCACCAGAGTTTAAACCCCCACTGGTCCAACGTGCTCGCAGGATTTACACCTTCGCTAGGCCAACAAGCTCGTAGGTTTGAAGTGTTCCTTCTTGGGGTTGAGGTCCCCCATGTTGTGGCCTCACCAGTTCATCACTCCAGGAAAAAGCGTTAGTGTGGAGCCAGAGGGTGTGTCATGTTAAAAAGTTTAGCAGGCACATTTTTTAAAAAAACTACAATTCCAACCCTAATCCTAATTATAACCCTAACCTTATTCTAACTTTAACCCTAATAATAACCCTAACCCTAACCATAATGCTAATTGTAATCCTAATTCTGATTCTAAATTTAACCCTAATTCTCACTCTAATTCTCACCCTATTTTTTTATTGTAACCCAAATTCTAATTGCAATGAAAATCTTAATCCTAACTCTAATTCTAACTGCAATTCCAACCCCAAATCTAATTATAACCCTAACCATAATTCTAACATTAACCCTAATTATAGTCATAACACTAGTTCTAACTCTAACCCCAACCCTAATTGCAATCCTAACCATAACTCCAATTCTAACCCTAACCCTAACCCAAAACATAGCTCTGATTTTAACCCTAACCTTGATCCTAATAAAAACCCTAATCGTAACCTTAATACTAAACTTAGCCCTAATTGTAACCCTAACCCTAACTATAATTAAAACATTAACCCTAATTATAGTCATAACCCTAATTCTAACCCTAACCCTAACCGCAACCCTAATTATAATCCTAATCATAACCCTTATCCTAATTTTAACCCTAACCCTAACCCTAACCCTAACCCTAACCATTATTCTAGCCCTAAAAACAACTCTAATTTTAACCCTAACCCTAATGTCAAATCTAACCCTAATCCTAACAATAATTCAAACCCTAACCTTAAACTTAATACTAACCTTAACCCTAAGTGTAACTTTAACCCTAACTCTAATTTGAACCCTAATGCTAACTATAACTCTAATTCTTATCCCAATTCTAGTAGTAACAAACTTTAATTCTAACCTTAATTCTAATAGTAACCCTAATCTTAACTCTAACCCTAACCCTATCCCTTATTCTAACTATAACTATAATCATAATTCTTACCCCAATTCTAATAGTAACCCACCTTAATTCGAACCCTAATTCTAACCATACTTCAAACCCTAATTCTATACCTAATTGAATCCTTAATCCAAAACCTTATTATGAATATAATTCCAATAATAACACTAAACATAACGTTAATGAAAACCTATCTCTAATTCTAACCTTAACTGTAAACCTATTTCGAACCCTAACTCTACTTTTTACTCTAACACTAATTTTAATATTAATCATAATCCTAACACTAATGATAACCCTAAATCTATCCCTAACCATAATTCTAACCATAACCCTCACCCTAGTACTAACCCTTATTCTAGTACTAACCCTAAGCCAAAAACAAACCCTAATTCTACCCCTAATCCTAATTATAACCATAACCCTACCCTAATTCTAAACATAATTCTAACCATAATACTAGCCTTAACTCTATTACTAATTGTAATTCTAACCTTGATTCTAATCAAAACATAATTCTAACGCACCATAAACCTAACCAAAACATAATTCTAACCTAACCCTTAACCTAATTCTAACACTAGAGTTAGTGTTAGGGTTAGGGTTGGGTGATTTCAAATGCTTTCATTGATGCAATATTAATTCCCAAATTTATATTAATAGATAAGACCATTTTGTATGGAGTGATTGTTTATAGACATCATTTGATATCATACGACAAACATATAATATGAAGTACTCCAACACGTACATTGCCACCCTAGTAGCTGTACACATAAGAATAGTATTTGTCCACATAATTTTCTTATCTATTTCTTTGCAAATACTCTTACCCTTAAAAACTACACAAATCATTCATATCATGGTTGTTTGATTTGAATTCCAAAATCACTCATGTTTTGTTTGGATCTCTTAGCCTTGTTTTAGTATCTTACTTTTGTAAGCCTAAAATTAGACTCCATTGGTTCTAACTTTACTTATTTAAAAGCCAAAATAATTCATATATTAAAATTTTTAGTAACTATCATAATAAGCTTGTAGTCTAAATATTTCCATAATTTGGGTGCATTTATTTCCAAATAGTAATGTATTTTATATTGTGTTGTGTGAATTTTTTACAGTACAATTGAATTGCAAATCAAAACCTATTTTCTTGACACTTATATTTTCATTTAAACCTTGGAAATCTTAGTTACTGTTGAAACATTTTTTTATGTAGCTTGTTAAATACTTTTTAGTGGTGTTTATTCTTCATATTTGTTCACTTTGATAATCTTGCATGCATCTGTGGGACATAGAATACACATAATTGACATAATTATAATATTGGACAATTGTATGATTCTAAGCTCTTTTTAGGTACTATGATGTTTGATAAAATAATTCAAATGAATGTTTTATATGTATAAAGAGTTGATAGAAATAGAACAATTAATATAGTAGTTAAAAAAATTACGTTTTTGGAGGATCATGCATTTAATATCTTCCAAAGATGGAATTCCCAATGTAAAATTTTAATATCAACATTCAAATCTAAAACCAATAATATGATGGTTTTATAATTTCAATGTTTTCAACTCAACTTTATTTTTTGGATGTATTGCCAAACACGTACAAGACTTCTTAAAAAGAGGAAATGCAAAAGTATAGTGCTCTAGATCTAGCCATTGATCAACATAATTTAAAATAGTGAGCTTTGTGCTTGTGTTTTAATGAAATCCTTGATTTTAGTAGTTTGGAAAAGATGTTGGTTTTTTTTTTTCTCTTTTATGAGCCTCAACATCCTCTATAGGCCTTTAACACAAGTTTGTGTAAGGCCTTTGTTGACAGGTATAATCATATTAGTAAGGAATTTTTTACAATCAAGATCGACAAAGTATCCCACTTTCTTGTCACTGCCATTTATAATACCACTAAGAATAGCATAAGTTGCTTCTTCCTTTATACAATTTATGCCCTTCACAAGGAGCCCCACAAGTGGAAAAATTGGCCATGTCTTTATTGTAAGCTCAATGTCATCTTGGGTGAGTGTTGTGATATTGGAAATGAACCTACAAATCTCCACATGAAGTTGCCTCATTATGTTCAAATCTCTCTTGTCACCACTTCAAATGATTGCAACAATACGTAAGAGTAATTTATCATTCATAATTTCCCATACTCTACAATGTTGGCCATAGTTTCCATGAAAAAAAGTAGTATATGATGAGATCCATGGAAGAGAAGCTGAACAAGGCATGGACAAATATTATTTCTAATGATAAATTCAAGATTGTCAACTTCTTCAGAAATAGGGTTAGGGTTAGGGTTACAATTAGGGTTAGTGTTAGTATTGTGGTGAGGGTTAAGGTTAGGGTTAGGAATAGAATCAACATTAGGAACCTAGAATTATGGTTAGAATTGGAATTAGGGTTATCATTAGTACATTAGCACTCAGGTTAGGGTTAGGGTTAGTGATGTAGCCAACAACATACACTCAATAGAATTGTGCCATTCATCTTATGTGAGAGACAAAGATTTGAAAAATTGGAAATAAAAACTTCTATTCACCAACTCTGCTGGTACAATGAGAGAAAACTCTCTTATATCCAAGAAAACAAAAAAAAAAAAAATTACCTTTTTTGGTAGATTTCGACAATTGTCAGATTTTGCCATTTTAGCTAATTTAACATGCATATCTTGAGAATCTAGTTTTTTCCCAAAAACTTCCTAAAACTAGGGTAGGACGGAAAACCACCTAACATCCTAAATTTGAAACATGAGTTTCAAGTTATTAATAAAAGCAACTTTTAAAAACTAGGAAAAAACACTAAATTGCCATTTTGAGGGCCAAGATGAAAGTTTCAAGCCCCAAAAAAGTGTCAAGATTGTGTCCAAGCACTACAATTAGTTGGGAAATTACATGCCACCTCAAAATGCATCCACCTGTAAAATTTCATAGAAAACCCACATCTGAGTCAAAAGTTATGACCTCCGGAAGTCCCTGCATCAGTTAAACATATAATTAGGGTTCAAATTTGGGTTGGGATTATGCTTAGCATTAGGGTAAGTGTTAGTATTAGAGTTACGACCAAAATTATGGTTAGAATTATGTTAAGTAGGGATAGATTTAGAAATATAGTGAGATTGAGGGTTTAATGCCTTATAAAACAATGTTAAGTGTAATCTTATGGTTATGGTAAGAATTAGGGTTAGATTTAGAATTAGGGTTTGGGTTAGGGTCACAAACAAGGTTAAATTAGAATTGGTGTTAGATTTAGAATTAGGGTACCTATTTTTTAAAGAGCATTTTAATCTCAATGTTGAACCCTAACCCTAATTCTAACAATAACCCTAACCCTACTACTAATCCTATTTCTAGCTATAATAATAACCCTAACACTAATCCCAATTCTAACCCTAACCATAAAATTGATTCTAATAGTGATTCAAACCCTAAGGCTAACCCTAAATCTCACCCTAACCCTAACCCTTATTATATCCATAACCCTAGTTTTGACTATAGTTCTCATTCTAATTGTCACCCTTTTTCAAATGGTAACCCTAATTCTCATTTTAATTCTAACCCTAATCCTAACCCTAAATCTAATTGCAATTCCAACCCTAACCCTAATTATACCCCTAATCATAATCGTAACCATAACCTTAATTCTAATTGTAACCCTAAATCTCACCCTAACCTTTTATTTCATATTCATCCCTAATCTTACTAATCTTTTGTTAAATAAAGAAAAATAAAATATTAGTAAGGCCTTTGTTGACAAGTATAATCATATTAGTAAGGAATTTTTTACAATCAAGATCAACAAAGTATCCCACTTTCTTGTCACTGCCATTTATAATACCACTAAGAATAGCATAAGTTGCTTCTTCCTTTATACAATTTATGCCCTTCGCAAGGAGCCCCACAAGTGGAAAAATTGCCCATGTCTTTATTGTAAGCTCAATGTCATCTTGGGTGAGTGTTGTGATATTGGAAATGAACCTACAAATCTCCATATGAAGTTGCCTCATTATGTTCAAATCTCTCTTGTCACCACTTTCAAACTATAACCCTAATTCTTATTGTAATTCTAACCCTAACCCTAAATCTAAATCTAACTGCAATTCCAACCCTAACCCTAATTATAACCCTAATCATAATCATTGACATAACTCTAATTGTAACCATAATTCTAATTGTAACCCTAATTCTCACCCTAACCCTTATTATAACCCAAGATCTAGTGTTGACCCTAATTTTCATTCTAATTGTCACCCTTTTTTAAATTGTAACCCTAATTCTAACTAAAATTCTAACTACAATTTCAACCCTAACCCTAATTATAACTCTAATCATAACCCTAACCTTAATCCTAATCGTAACCTTAATTCTAATTATAACCCTAAATCTCACACTAACCCTAACCCTTACTATAAACCTAACCCTAGTTTTGACCCTAATTCTCATTCTAGTTGTCATCCATTTCCAAACTGTACCCCTAATTTTAATTGTAATTCTAACCCTAATTCTAACTACAATTCCAATAGTTGTTAAGGGTGTGCTTCGATGGTTAAGTCACTTGATTGTAGTGGCAACCACCAGAGTTTAAACCCCCACTGGGCCAACGTGCTTGCAGGATTTACACCTTTGCTAGGCCAACAAGCTCGTAGGTTTGAAGTGTTCCTTCTTGGGGTTGAGGTCCCCCGTGTTGTGGCCTCACCGATTCATCACTTCAGGAAAAAGCGTTAGTGTGGAGCCAGAGGGTGTGTTGCGTTAAAAAGTTTAGTAGGCACATTTAAAAAAAAAAAACTACAATTCCAACCCTAACCCTAATTATAACCCTAACCCTAACCATAATGCTAACTGTAATCCTAATTCTAATTTTAAATTTAACCCTAATTCTCACTCTAATTCTCACCCTATTTTTATTGTAACCCAAATTCTAATGGCAATGAAAATCTTAATCCTAACTCTAATTCTCACCCTATTTTATAACTATATTTTATTAGGGTTTTATCATATGAAATATAAAAGGAGGAAAGTGTATTGGGCAAGTGCATTATATTTTTTTATGGTTACCTTTTATTTTCTATGTTATTTTATTTACTGTATAGTAAGTTAATTTATAACTATATTTTATTAGGTTTTTTTCATATTAAAATAAAAAAAAGGATCAAAATATATTCATCAAGGGTAGAATTTATTTGAATTAAGTGCATTATATTTTATATATTTAACTATAAAGACTTCAATTTAATTTTGCAGAATGAAATTTAAGAATACTAGAGAAGCACAAGAGTTATTTGAAGGTAACTCTACATACTATTCATATATTTTATTGTAGTTTAAATTTGTTTTTCGCACATTCTAATTAAAATTAATGGATTTTTTTATCATCAATGTATTATTAAAAATATAGTGCTTACTGTGTTACTCCAGATTAATATGATACATTTTATTAGGGTTATCTTTTCTTTTCTTTGTTATTTGTCACATATGACGAATGAATCCAATTCTTTTCTTCCCCTTTCATTCTAGGGTGTTTAGCTAGGATTCGCTGCAATTCTACATACACTAGGCAAAGTCTGTAGACTTGGGAAGCTCCATGGGGCATTCTTATCCGTTGGCTTCCTTCAAATTCTGGAGACTTGGAAGCTCCATGGGGAATTCTTGTTGTGAAGACCTCGCAAGATTGACTTTCTCCAATGAGAAACTATGCGTTCAATGTCTTGAGGTTAGTGTTGAGACTTCTCAAGAACGTAATGTTTGTAGTTGCATTTGAATCCTTATAAAATATAGTGATATAAAATATTAGTTTAGGACATATGAATTCATTATGCAAAAAAAAACAAATTAAGTCCTACTAAAATGTGAGAAGTTTTTTTTATTATGATTTTTGGCCAAATAAAAAATTAATTACCATTGACAAATATATGTTGATCTTTTTTTAAGGAAATATAGTTATAAATTAAATTATTATACATTAAATAAAATAATATAGAAAACAAAAGGTAACCTTAACAAAATATAATGTGCTTACACTTGGAATAACATTAGGCTTGTCGAATACATTTTTTATATTTTGTTATTCATTTAACTATTGGTGGAAATGTTACCAACGTGTGTTGGCCTCATGGCTATCATAAATTAGAAGAATTCCATTCACACCTGAATAACATAGCCCAGTGCATTTCCTTCACCAAACAAATAGAGATGGATAACCAACTTCCTTTCCTTGATATCCTTCTCATCACAAAACCTGATGGTTCCTTGGCTCTTCAGGTATTCTAAAAAGTAACCCACACCGACCTCTACCTCCACTCCTCTTCTCATCACCACCTTGCTCAAAAAATGGGTATCCTTAAGACTTTGTCCACTAGAGCCTTTCATATTTGTGACAAAGAAAACTTAGACCAAGAGCTTGTGCATCTTTGCATAGTCTTCTTATTAATGGTTACAAGAGCAAGCACATTTCTAGAGCTCTCAACCAAGCCAAGTCTTGTTTCTCTCCAAACACAGGGTTGCCCTCCCCGCACTGTCCCTCTCCAAACCTCCCTATTGCTTCCCTCCCATACATTGAAAGCATCTCCTACAAAATTTCTAAAATCCTTCTTAAAAGGGCCTCCGGTGTGCTTTCAAACTTGTTGCAACATTGAAGAACCACATCCCCTCTCTCAAAGACCCCGAAGATGTCTGCCTTGACTCTAGGGTGTACAAGGTTGTTTGCTCCTATGGCACACCCTATATAGGTGAGATAGGTCGATCTTTTAGCACCAAAATCAAAAAGCATTGTGGTGACATTAGGCATGATCAGGTCCTCAACTTTGCCTTGGTAGAGCACTCCTTCTCCACCAAGCACCATATCTCTTTAGAAGACACCCAAATCTTAGCTGTCGAGGACAATTTCTTCAAGAGGAAACTCAAAGAAGCCATTGAAATCAACAACGACCCTGTAAACCTCAATCGAGATGACGGGTGGAGTCTCAGTTTCTCTTGGGAACCCTTGTTGGCCAACCTTAGAAATCAACCCCCTCACCCATCTTGAACCTCCTTTGTGTTAGGCCTTGTTTGGCCCCCTCCTCTCCTTTTCTCCCCTGCTTGTCTTTCTTGGGTTCCCTCCACGTCTCTCTCCCCCACTCCCCCTTTTTGTGGGCAGCCTATCCCTCCATTTCTCCCTCGTCCCTCCGCACCTATCCCCAAGGGAGCCTCCTCCTTTGCCTCATCTGCATTCTTCTCCCTTATTTTTGGATCTCCCTAGTCGCATGCTACTACCCCCCTTCTTTTAGGTTTTTGCTCTTGTTTTTGTATTCATATGCATACGTAGTTGTTTAGGCATTTACATGTATATTTGCATATGTTGTTGCATTTGTATTTACATAAATAATATGCATATACATTCATTTTTGTTTTCTTTTTGTATTTGTATATGTATTGGTTTTGACTTTTGTTAGAGTCCCGTGTCATATGTACTTGTATAGGCTCATGTATACATGCACATACATTAACACACATGTCATTTCTTTTTTGTTTTCTCTTCTTTAGTTTTTTCCTTGGTACACAGATACACCTAGTCACTCGCTTGCTTATATATATACATGTTATTTTTTCTATTTTTGTCGTTTGTTTGCTTGTTTGTAAGTCTAGATTTATTGTTTGGTTTCTTTTCTCCTATATATATATATATATATATATATATATATACATATACATATATATATATATATATATATACATATACATATATATATATATACATATATACATATACATATATACATATACATATATATATATACATATATATATATACATATATATATATACATATATATATATATATATATATATACATACATATATATATATATATATATATATATATATATATATATATATATATATATATATATATGTTGGAGCTGTTTCTTCTGTGTGCTATGTTGTGACTTTTTACTTTATTTTTCTTCTGTCTCATCTTTTGGAGGTCTGTGGGTGTGTTTTTGTGCTTTCAGGTTTTCTTATATATATATACCCACTTTGACTGGTTTTCTTTTGCCTCATTTCTTTCTTTTCGTCATAAGTTACTCCTTTCTTTCTTTTAGTCATGAGTCATTAGTAGATGTGTCAACTCATATTCGACACATTGTGGCTACATTTGAGGGTGGTTGAACCTTGAGCTATTCTCTTAGTTCCATTTTCGCTACCTTTCCTATTCTCGTGGAGGCTTGTTCCTCAAGCTTCAGCTATGTATACTGCTTTGGTTGTAAATCAATTTAGTTCATTTTCAATATATTGCATTTGTGTTTGATCTCTAATCCATTGATCTTGGACTTCCACTCCCACATGGTATTAGAGCTAGGCTCAATCTGGCCTTCTCCCATAATTTTTACAGAATTACATCATGCATTTGCATTCAAATTCAATTAACTTTAAAAGGCACCAAAAAAAATACAATTAATCCAATCCTTTCCAAATAGGAATTTCCATGCATAAATCATGCGCGTGAAATTAATCATCAACTCCTTAATCAATACTAGAATAAAAACTGACTTCACATACTTACCAAATGATGCATTGGATGAAAGCGAGCAACAACAAGACAAACAAACTTCACGTAGATGCTACAATTCTGTCCAACTGGGTTCTATTTTTGCCTCAAATGTTTGAAGACTTGAGATACCACGTGAGAACAAAGATGAAAAGGTTAAGACAATACTCAGGTATGCTTATTAGCAGAAAAATGATTGTGAAGTTCCTATTTTCAGTTTAATAAATAAAGAAATATTTATTTAATGTTGTCCAATATTATGTGACTGTTGTCTCTCTGTTTGTGTGTGAATAAAGGGTTCCATTTCCTGCCAGTCTCTTAATTGTTTGTTGATGCTAACGGGTGCTTCCCTGTTCTGTGTTGGGGAGTGTATATATGTACATGTGCGTATATGGAGCCTATTTTAATTCACCTGAAGCCGTTCCCCTTTTTTATCAAGTTCCGTACAAAACACAAATATTAACATTAGAAATAATTTACTCTTATCACATATTTTTTTCTCTAGATGAACTCCATATACATCCCTCTAAACTGATGGAATATAGTGCAAACATAATTGTATATAACAGCTTCCATGTTTGATTTAACTTTTTCAGATTAATTTAAATCGCTATCATAAAAAGTTAAAATTAATTGAAGACAGATTTGTATGTCTTTACGTGGACCTAACTCAGTTAGCCAACTCAGCGAAGTGAAGCAACATGCTGTTGAATGATGGCACACACAGACTTATATGTGACACCACGTATTTTGTAACTTGTCTTCATATTTCTGCAAATCTATACACGCATACACAATATGTGTCTTTATAAATGCTGGTTTATTGCGGTATAAATGCTGTGATTATGTAACAAGTTGAGCAAGTTACAAGAGATTTTTAATGGAGCTTGGTGCCATTAGAATGTTTTCTTCTCGTTTTCTTTGTCTATGTCTTTATAAATGCTGGTTTATTGCGGTATAAATGCTGTGATTATGTAACAAGTTGAGCAAGTTACAAGAGATTTTAATGGAGCTTGGTGCCATTAGAATGTTTTCTTCTCGTTTTTCTTTGTCTATGATCTGATTAAAAACACAAGGTAAACAATTATTATTATTTTAAATTAAAAATTACTACAGATTATTGGATATTATATAAAATAGAATAATTATTAAATTTGGTGGAGATGAGATATAAAATTTATTTATTATTTTGGGTGGAAATGAGATAGAAAATTATAGTTTATTATTGTTTTATATTTTTATGTTTTAATGGTTATTGGATGTTTGTGTTGCAGGCGAGAAGTGGATGATAAAGAAAAGGTACATGTATATGAGGGAAAGATGCTGAATTCGAGAAGTTGAGACTCCTGGCACAGCAACAATTTTTTCTTCATAACTCAATAGTAAATTAAATAAATAATATAAAATAACTCTACAATAAATTAAAACAACTTATTAATTTCTTTTAATATGTTTTTATCTTTTTATTACATATTCATCATTAGGATATAATTTTTCTATTTCATATTTATCTAAAGTTTTATTTACTAATCCTTCCTTAAATAAATAAAATAAAATAACACTATAGTATATAAATTAACATATCAATTTTGTTTAATATGTTTTTATCCTTTTATTTCATATTCATTCTTAGAGTTTGATTTGTTTTATTTCAAATTTACCTAGGGTTTTATTAAGTAAACTTTTCATTGTTAATATAGATTAAGAATTTAATGTTTTCAAAATATACCTGAATAACTAACACAAAGTATTTTTGATTAAAATAACTTGTTCTCCACTATGATTCTGCTCTTTATACTAAGAGGCGTTATATAATGGTATTAAGGGGATGAATTTAAAGCTACTAATTTAAAAAAATTAATTGTAGTTAAATAATATTTTATTTACTCTAGAATAATTTATTTTATAACATTATTTTATTAGGGTTTCTTCATATGAAATATAAAAGGAGCAAATTGTATTGAGCAAATGCATTATATTTTGTTAGGTTACCTTTCATTTTCTTTGTTATTTTATTTACTGTACAATAATTTAGTTTATAACTATATTTTATTTGGGTTTATGATATCAAATAAAAAAAGATCAAAGTATATTAGTGAAGGGCCGAACTTAATATGCTTTGGTCTTTTTTTTATTTGATATGATAAAATATACTTATAAATTAACTTATTGTATAATAAATAAAATAACACAAAAATAAAAAGGTAACCCTAATAAAATATAATGCACTTGCCCAATACACTTTGCTCCTTTTATATTTCATATGATAAAACCCTAATAAAATATAGTTATAAAATAAATTATTCTAGAATAAATTAAATATTATTTAAATTTTATGAATTAGTAGAAATTAAATTTCCTTGTGCAGAAAAGAAAAAAAGTACAAAGTTATAGGACCATCCTCTTAATTCCACTATATGATGCCTCTTGACATAAAGAACAAAAGAATAGAGGATATATGTTATTTTAGTTACAATACTTTGTATTAGCTGTTCACATATATTTTGAAAACATTGAACTCTTAATCTATGTTTTTGATAACATAAGGTGGCAGAAACAAGGGGCCGAACCCTTACAACGCAAAAAGGAATCCCAGAGGCAATAGAACAAAAATGCCTCATAATAGTCACAGCATCACCCGGTTAGTCAGCATAGATAGCATATACAACAACCAGTCCAGATACAGAAAATAAGCAGAAAGTAGAGGAACAACAGTATAAAAGAGACTAGAGCTAAGGAGAAGGATTCTCCCAGCTCTTAGCCATGGATTCCATAAAATCATCCAACTTTTTGTAGTTCTCATCCTTGTCAGCTATAGCAGTAGCTCCAAGATCCTATAAAATAAAGAGATTAAATAAAACCGCCCACCTAAGCATGGTGGAGAAAGACTGCTCCAACTTCACAATACGGTACCTCATGGCATCAATGTCCTTTCTGTAACCAGCTTCTTCCTCCATTTCATCAGCAGCTTCCTCCACAATCATCTGACCACCTTCGTCAGCATTGTCAGTAGAGTCACCAACTACACCACCATCAATCTCCATCTGAGGATTCTCATTCTCTCCTTCCACCTCTTTAGAAATCTCCTGGACCTCCAAAACCTTGGTCACACCACCCTGAGTGGACTCATTCGACACTGACTCTGAGTAATCAATGAGTTTGGCTTTAGGCGTAGGTTTACCCGCGATCCTCCTCGACCTCCTGACTCCCGAGGAAAAGCACTCTTGCATACCCTTAATAGCCAAATTAGGTTTTCTGCCAGGACCCATAGGGGTACTACAGGGATTATTAGGGGTCCCCACAAAAAACCCCATAGTCTCCACTTCAACCCCCTTAAATTTCCTCTTCTTACTCTTAACAGTACTTTTGGACAGAGGGGTATGGGCAGCAGTCACCATAGGACTATCATCATTAGGAAAGGAAACCCCTTTAGACTTAATGAAACCTGGGGAATGGTAAGGCTCATCAGAAGCAGGAATATCCTCAAGGTTGGTAGACTTTTCCCCACTATGAGACGGAGGAGGCTTAGCTAGCTCAAGAGCAAGGTGGAAATTGTATAAATAGAGGATGAGACCCTGATGTAGGGGAATAGGTTGCTTGGAGGTTTTTTTAACTAGTTTAGCTTTGACCCTAAAAATTGAATGCTTAAGGGAGGACAAAAGATAAAACGGGAAGCTAATGAGACTATTATGTCTAAAATGATTCAAAAGAGGAAGATGATAGTTGTAAAACCTGGTAAAGCACCCTTCTAGGGTGAAATACTTCATTATCAGGAAACACATAGCATCCCATGGCTCCGGCAGCTTGGCCCTATCGAACCCTCCCTAGTAGGGAACCAGTTCCTCATCTTCCCCAAGGAAAAGCTTTTGGTTAGAATGATCGACCACCTTAGCTTTTCTCTGTAGCTTGGTCCCCATAGTCGACATACCAGACGCCATAGCGATAACTTTCTCAGAGATCTCAAACCCAATTCTTCCCACTGTGACTCTATGATTATGCTAGGATCTCACGAATTGCTTCGATAAATTCTCATCATAGCCATTAAGGCATTCCAAGTAGGAACTGATGCCACCCTCCTTACAGTAGTTCCAAACCACCGCATTGTCTTTAAACTCATAGCATGAAACAGGCTCTGTTCGGATCCTATCTCCCCCCATCTTAGCCTTACAGACAGTAGCACAGAAATCCAGCACCAGATATTCGCAGAGTTAAAGGAGAAGGGGAAAATGATCGCTTGATAGGAAATAATGATAATAATACATCTGCATCTATTGGAATTAATGAGAGCCACCTGCCGGCTACGCTTCCCATGCTCAGACATGATTCCAAGGCATCCACTATGATTAACAGGTAAGCAACTTGTTTTATCACCAGGAAGTAATAAGGTTGATATGAAAACCAACCACGTAGTACTCCAGAACTCGTACTTCAAGATACACATCTGCCTCTTCCACCAAGGCCTACGGAGAGAGCTAAAAATATTTATATGCTGACTCATCATTGACACGTCGACTCTTTTTGAATTAAGTCCATTATGTTAAGGGGGATGTTGTAAGCTTGGCGCCAACAACGCCAATTTAAAAATTGTTGGCTAAGGTTAGCAAAATCATCAGCGACAGCATTGCCCTCTCTGTAGATATGAGACATATCCACGCTGGGAATTCATTGTAGTAGGAGCTGAATGTCCACAATGATGTCTTTTAGTTTCCAGCCACAAGTCGACACATTATTAACTGCATCAATAACAGTTTTGAATCCCCTTGGATATGCAGCTGTCTAATATCCAGGGAAATAGCTAGCTTCACTCCCCATAAAAGAGCAGAGGCTTCAGCATAATTATTACTTTGGAAGCCAATCCCACCAGCATAAGCAGTAACCAGCCAACCTCTGTCATCCCTTATAATTCTGCCACTGCTAGCCTTACCATCCCCCTTGGAAGCCCCATCGAAATTCAATTTGAGCCAACCTGGCTTCAGGGGTATCCATTTAGTATTCAACCTTTGCACCAGTTTGGAGTTGTTATGGGTCAGGATTTGACCAAGAACCCTCCAATTCGTAGCAATTTGCTCCTCTTTCTGAGAAAGAGGTTTCTCTGCAGTTTTGATATTGGAATTGGTCACACTTTCCAAAAGAATCTTAGAAAAAGAGCGAAGAACTTGAGAAGTTTCTCTAGCAGCATCCCTGAAAACTCTATCATTCCATTCCTTCCATAAGGTCCAACCAAGATAGGGAAGAGTTTGATTCCAGAGCTCGACAATCCAAGGATGAGAAAAGGGGGGACACCAATTAGCTATGACTTCCCCAATATCAGCATTACACATCCATTGTATGCCAAAGTTCCTTAAAATAATGGTCCAGATTTCCTTGGCAAAGTCACAATGAAGGATAAAGTGAGAAATAGTTTCCTCTTTTTCCAAGCACAGAGAGCACCTGTTAACCAGGGTGAATCCCCTTCTTTGAAGGTTATCTTGAGTTAGGATTTTGTTATGAGTAGCAGCCCACCAAAACATGTTGATTTTAGGGATAAGTTTGTAATTCCATATTTTCCTCCAAATATCATTTTTATGCCCTTCAGGGATCAATAGATGATAAGCAGACTTAACAGCAAAACAACCTTTCTTGTTCAGCCACCAAACCAACTCATCCCCCTAGGGAAAAGAGGAATTTTGATCTCATGAAGAAGATTTTGAATAGCCACCAAACCAACTCTTAATCTATGTTAATAAGGAAAAGGTTACTCAATAAAACCCTAGGCAAATTTGAAAAAAAAAAAAAATCCAAACTCTAAGCATGAATATCAAATAAAAGGATAAAAATATATTAAACAAAATTAAGATGTTATTTTATTTACTATAGAGTTATTTTATTTTATTTATTTAACGAAAGATTAGAAAATAAAACCCTAGGCAAATATGAAATAGAAAAATGAAACCCTAGGGGTCAATATGAAACAAAAAGATAAAACATATTAAAATAAATTAATAATTTGTTTTAATTTACTGTAGAGTTATTTTATATTAATTATTTAAAGAAAGGTTAGTAATTGAAAACCTAGAAAAATACAAAATAAAAAATGAAAGCCTCACAAATTTATGAAGTGACACGATCGGATTTTTTTTCTTTCCAATCGATAAAGTGGTGGTTCAATAGAAATATATCCCTATATATTTAGTGATAGAAATATAATGGTTAAAAATTTGGACTGATAAACAATTCTTTATCATTACAAAAAATAATAGTTCAGATGCATGAATTCTTTTGTCTCTTCACTACACATCTACAAAATAATTTTATATTATTCTAAGAGGAAACTACACATTTCAAATGTTGTAATCCATTTTAGAGAATCACCATCATTAATTACTAATATGTAATCCATGTTACAGCATCCCCATCTTTAATTACTAATATTGATGTTTGTTTTTTAGGTATGGCTCAAATGAAGTTGAATTTTGAAAGTGAGGAGAAGTGCAGACAATATCAAAGAGATTATCAAAGGGAATATCAAAGATGACAATGACAACAAATGACAGATACAAAAAGAGAAGAACAAAGAAGAAGATGAAGTGACAACAACAGAGAAAGATTTACCAATAGTTGAAGGACCTATATGCATTAGATGTTAACAAGATAAATGTAATAATTGCTAGAAGAATAAACAAAAAGATGAAGTGATTACAATAGAGAAACATTTGCCAATAGCTGAAGGACCTATATGCATTAGATGTTGAGAAGATAAATGTAATATTTGCTAAGGATGTAAGGGTAATGTTAACTTCCAATCTTTGGATAGCAGCAAGTCATGTAAATGGAACTCTAGGTATGTCTAACAAATAATATATAGACCTATAAGTGCACCACCAAAACCATCCACATATGTTATGATTAAATTCTGAAGGTAGAGCAGAGACAAATGGATTAATACAACAATTAGGAAAAATAGTTTTCTATTCAAAACTCCATCAAACATTTATAGAAGCATCAAATCAAGATAAACTACAATTGGTTACATATAACCATTTCAAGTAACTGACAAACTATAGATGTAAACTAGAAAAGCAACTAAATGTAACGTGGAGAAATTGATGAGATTCCTCCAACACTCCCCCCTAATTTCTACCACTAATTGTGTAAAAAATCAAAATGCCCAAATTTTGTCTTAAATTATCAAAAGTCTCCTTTGCTAAAGCATTGGTAAATATATCTACTAATTGATCTTTGGATATGCAAAACTGGAAATTGATTTCTTGATTGTTCATTAACTCTGATAAAATGATATTTTGTATCAATGTGTTTTCTCCTCTCACGAAAAACATGATTTTTTTACAATGACATTATTGATTTGTTGTCACAAAATATTAGTTTTGACTTCTCCTATGCTTGAAATAAATTTGCCAATACTTTCCGCATCAAAATAGCTTGACATGTTGCTGATGTGGTTGCTACATACTCTTCTTTAGTGGATGGAAGTGTCACTATGGGTTTCTTCTTTAATTCCCATGAGACTACACATGTTCCACAATGAAAGGCATATCTAGAAGTACTCTTCCTATCATCCATTTCCAAATTGTACCCCTAATTTTAATTGTAATTCTAACCCTAATTCTAACTACAATTCCAATAGTTGTTAAGGGCATGGTTCGGTGGTTAAGTCACTCAATTGTAGTGGCAACCACCAGAGTTTAAACCCCCACTGGGCCAATGTGCTCGCAGGATTTACACCTTTGCTAGGCCAACAAGATCGTAGGTTTGAAGTGTTCCTTCTTAGGGTTGAGGTCCCCCATGTTGTGGCCTCACCGGTTCATCGCTCCAGGAAAAAGCATTAGTGTGAAGCCAGAGGGTGTGTCGTGTTAAAAAGTTTAGCAGGCACATTTTAAAAAAAAACTATAATTCCAACCCTAACCCTAATTATAACCCTAACCTTATTCTAACTTTAACCCTAATAATAACCCTAACCCTAATTATAACCCTAACCCTAACCATAATGCTAATTGTAATCCTAATTCTGATTCTAAATTTAACCCTAATTCTCACTCCAATTCTCGCCCTATTTTTTATTGTAACCCAAATTCTAATTGCAATGAAAATCTTAATCCTAACTCTAGTTCTAACTGCAATTCCAACCCCAAATCTAATTATAACCCTAACCATAATTATAACATTAACCCTAATTATAGTCATAACACTAGTTCTAACTCTATCCCCAACCTAATTGTAATCCTAACCATAACTCCAATTCTAACCCTAACCCTAACCTAATTATAACTCTAATCATAACCCTAACCTTAATCCTAATCGTAATCTTAATTCTAATTATAACCCTAAATCTCACACTAACCCTAACCCTTATTATAAACCTAACCCTAGTTCTGACCCTAATTCTCATTCTAGTTGTCATCTATTTCAAAACTGTACCCCTAATTTTAATTGTAATTCTAACCCTAATTCTAACTATAATTCCAATAGTTGTTAAGGGTGTGGTTCGGTGGTTAAGTCACTCAATTGTAGTGGCGACCACCAGAGTTTAAACCCCCACTGGGCCAATGTGCTCGCAGGATTTACACCTTCGCTAGGCCAACAAGCTCGTAGGTTTGAAGTGTTCCTTCTTGGGGTTGAGGTCCCCCATGTTGTGGCCTCACCGGTTCATCACTCCAGGAAAAAGCGTTAGAGTGGAGCCAGAGGGTGTGTCGCGTTAAAAAGTTTAGCAGGCACATTTTAAAAAAAAACTACAATTCCAACCCTAACCCTAATTATAACCCTAACCTTATTCTAACTTTAACCCTAAGAATAACCCTAACCCTAATTATAACCCTAACCCTAACCATAATGTTAATTGTAATCCTAATTCTGATTCTAAATTTAACCCTAATTCTCACTCTAATTCTCACCCTATTTTTTATTGTAACCCAAATTCTAATTGCAATGAAAATCTTAATCCTAACTCTAATTCTAACTACAATTCCAACCCCAAATCTAATTATAACCCTAACCATAATTCTAACATTAACCATAATTATAGTCAAAACACTAGTTCTAACTCTAACCCCAACCCTAATTGTAATCCTAACCATAACTCCAATTCTAACCCTAACCCTAACCCAAAACATAGCTCTGATTTTAACCCTAACCTTGGCCCTAATAAAAACCCTAATTGTAACCTTAATACTAAACTTATCCCTAATTGTAACCCTAACCGTAACTCTAATTAAAATATTAACCCTAATTATAGTCATAACCCTAATTCTGACCCTAACCCTAACCGCAACCCTAATTATAATCCTAATATAACCCTTATCCTAATTTTAACCCTAACCCTAACCCTAACCCTAACCATAACCATTATTCTAGCCCTAAAAACAACTCTAATTTTGACCATAACCCTAATGTCAAATCTAACCCTAATCCTAACAATAATTCAAACCCTAACCTTAAACTTAATACTAACCTTAACCCTAAGTGTAACTTTAACCGTAACTCTAATTTGAACCCTAACGCTAACTGTAACTCTAATTCTTATCCCAATTCTAGTAGTAACAAAATTTAATTCTAACCTTAATTCTAATAGTAACCCTAATCTTAACTCTAACCCTAACCCTATCCCTTATTCTAACTATAACTATAATCATAATTCTTACCCCAATTCTAATAGTAACCCACCTTAATTCTAACCCTAATTCTAACCATACTTCAAACCCTAATTCTATACCTAATTGAATCCTTAATCCAAAACCTTATTATGAATATAATTCCAATAATAACACTAAACATAACCTTAACTGTAAACCTATTTCCAACCCTAACCCTACTTTTTACTCTAACACTAATTTTAATATTAATCATAATCCTAACACTAATGATAACCCTAAATCTATCCCTAACCATAATTCTAACCATAACCCTCACCCTAGTACTAACCCTTATTCTAGTACTAACCCTAAGCCAAAAACAAACCCTAATTCTACCCCTAATCCTAATTATAACCATAACCCTGCCCTAATTCTAAACATAATTCTAACCATAATACTAGCCTTAACACTATTACTAATTGTAATTCTAACCTTGATTCTAATCAAAACATAATTCTAACGCACCATAAACCTAACCAAAACATAATTCTAACCTTAATCCTAATGAAAACATAATTCTAACCTAACCCTTAACCTAATTCTAATCCTAACTCTAATTCTAACACTAGAGTTAGTGTTAGGGTTAGGGTTGGGTCATTTCAAATGCTTTCATTGATGCAATATTAATTCCCAAATTTATATTAATAGATAAGACCATTTTGTATGGAGTGGTTGTTTACAGACATCATTTGATATCCTAAGACAAACATATAATATGAAGTACTCCAACACATGTACATTGCCACCCTAGTAGCTGTACACGTAAGAATAGTATTTGTCCACATAATTTTCTTATCTATTTCTTTGCAAATACTCTTACCCTTAAAAACTACACAAATCATTCATATCATGGTTGTTTGATTTGAATTCCAAAATCACTCATGTCTTGTTTAGATCTCTTAGCCTTGTTTTAGTATCTTACTTTTGTAAGCCTAAAATTAGACTCCGTTGGTTCTAACTTTACTTATTTAAAAGCCAAAATAATTCATATATTAAAATTTTTAGTAACTATCATAATAAGCTTGTAGTCTAAATATTTCCATAATTTGGGTGCATTTATTTCCAAATAGTAATGTATTTTATATTGTGTTGTGTGAATTTTTTACAGTACAATTGAATTGCAAATCAAAACCTATTTTCTTGACACTTATATTTTCATTTAAACCTTGGAAATCTTAGTTCTTGTTGAAACAATTTGTTATGTAGCTTGTTAAATACTTTTTAGTGGTGTTTATTCTTCATATTTGTTCACTTTGATAATCTTGCATGCATCTATGGGACATAGAATACACATAATTGACATAATTATAATATTGGACAATTGTATGATTCTAAGCTCTTTTTAGGTACTATGATGTTTAATAAAATAATTCAAATGAATGTTTTATATGTATAAAGAGTTGATAGAAATAGAACAATTAATATAGTAGTTAAAAAAAATTACGTTTTTGGAGGATCATGCATTTAATATTTTCCAAAGATGGAATTCCCAATGTAAAATTTTAATATCAACATTCAAATCTAAAACCAATAATATTATGGTTTTATAATTTCAATGTTTTCAACTCAACTTTATTTTTTTGGATGTATTGCCAAACACCTACAAGGATTCTTAAAAAGAGGAAAGGGAGAAGTATAGTGTTCTAGATCTAGCCATTGATCAACATAATTTAAAATAGTGAGCTTTGTGCTTGTGTTTTAATGAAACCCTTGATTTTAGTAGTTTGGAAAAGATGTTGATTTTTTTTTTCTCTCTTTTGTGAGCTTCAACATCCTCTATAGGCCTTTAACACAAGTTTGTGTAAGGCCTTTGTTGACAGGTATAATCATATTAGTAAGGAATTTTTTACAATCAAGATCGACAAACTATCCCACTTTCTTGTCACTGCCACTTATAATACCACTAAGAATAGCATAAGTTGCTTCTTCCTTTATACAATTTATGCCCTTCGCAAGGAGCCCCACAAGTGGAAAAATTGCCCATGTCTTTATTGTAAGCTCAATGTCATCTTGGGTGAGTGTTGTGATATTGGAAATGAACATACAAATCTCCATATGAAGTTGCCTCATTATGTTCAAATCTCTCTTGTCACCACTTCAAATGATTGCAACAATACGTAAGAGTAATTTATCATTCATAATGTCTTTATAATTCCCATACTCTACAATGTTGGCCATAGTTTCCATGAAAAAATGCAGTATATGATGAGATCCATGGAAGAGAAGCTGAACAAGGCATGGACAAATATTATTTCTAATGATAAATTCAAGATTGTCACCTTCTTTAGAAAAATATAAAATTATCTTCAGAAATAAAGTTAGGGTTAGGGTTACAATTAGGGTTAGTGTTAGTATTGTGGTGAGGGTTAAGGTTAGGGTTAGGAATAGCATAAACATTAGGAACCTAGAATTATGGTTAGAATTGGAATTAGGGTTATCATTAGTACATTAGCACTCAGGTTAGGGTTAGGGTTAGTTGTAATGCCTCCCTGGTCCTGGACTAACCGAGGTGACACCAAGGTATGAAATTCAAGTTTTACAGGATATTGCGTTACTGATATTTTGTTAGGTTAGATTCCATGATTAGATTGGGTGTACATGTGGAGAGGATGACACCTTGACATTGGCGTAATACGCGAATGATCACAGATGTTGGAATCCTCCATTGATGACTAGTTTTGCCTCGGCTATTATGTGATACGTATATGCAGATGTTATAACTTGTTTGAAGTGGTGCAGGTACTAGGCACCGACTCCACCTGGCTACACAGGTCTGAGCGTGCCTAATGCCCCAATGGTGGGAAGATGGAGATGACACATTGGCCATATACTAGCTTAGCCTTATCATCGTCTCTAGGTTGAGATGAGTCTCTGATGTCATGTACTACCTTAGTCACTGTCTAGTTATGGCTTGATTACTCTATCTTTTTGTGAGTCAGTACCGTATGATTATTGGGTTGAGTTAATCTTTGAGTTAATCTATTAATTCATTTCAACTCTATGAATATGGTTCTTAAACTATACCTCTCAAGCCTGTTAGATTCAGTTGCCCCAAACAAGCTTCCTTGTGCACAGTTATGCATATTTATAAATTCATTTTATTGAAGAGTTTTTCGATAAATATTACTCTTCTCATTCATAGGAGATCGCTTTCCATTGGTGGTTTTGGGTTTTAGAAGTTTTGAAGAGGAGGAAAGACTTTGTGTGTTCGTGAGGTTTGATTCTCAGCAAAACGGTCTTCAATAAATATATATATATATATATATATATATATATATATATATATATATATATATATATATATATATATATATATATATATATATAAGGTTTTTGTTTTGCCAACATTGCAAAACCTTTGCATTTATTCCATTGGTATTGTCGTGCATGGGTTGTGGCCCCAATCGACGAACTTTGAGGGTATGGCTTTTAGATAAGTTGTAGGGATAAGAGGAAAGTGCGAGAATCCCAACTTTTCCTTTTGGGGATCCCTTCCTTTCGGCTTGAAAAATGGACTATTCGAAAGTTGGGAAGGGGGTTTTTGTGGGAAGCCGCGGTTGTTTTTTGGGTAGAACAATCGAATGTTTTGAGGAATTTCTCACATTCTCGATCAAGGGCTTTGTTTTTTTTTTGGGGGGGATTCAGCAGTTGGGATCGAGGTTTCTCCTCTTTCTATCCTGAAGGAAATGAGGGGTAAAACACAGAGAGTCTGAGGGACTGGGGAGTGGAAAAAGGGTCGTTTTGGATTGCCTTCGAGGGGATTCGCGGTTTTGAGAAAAAGAGGTTTTTTTTTTTTTGGCGCTTGAGATGGGAGGGCGTAAGGGGTTTTCGCAACAAGGAGCTTGATTTCAGCACTGCAGCGTTTCTACAGAGTAAGATTGAGAATTTGTGTGAGAAAACGACACCCATCTCATTTTCCTGTACACCCTTTTTGGGCCGCAACAGACATTAGAATCCTACGTTGGTTTTGTGTAGTAAGAAGGAATCGTTCATAGTTGGATCGGTTTTCTGTAGTCTGAAAATTTCAAAAGGCATAGAGCTCAAAATGTTATTCTATTGCAATAGTCGCAGACAGGTCACAAGCATGGCAGAGGAGATTAGCAACCCATTGCTAGAGCAGGGTCCTTTTTCTCGCTTGAATGCAATGGAAGGCAAACACGTACTACCAGGCATCAGGGCTGTCTTGAAACAACTGGAAAATGATTTAACTGAACTAGAAAGCTCAGTAGAGCCAACTTGGCCAAGGCTAGTTGAGCCTTTAGAGAAAATTGTAGATCGTATTTCTGTTGTGTGGGGAGTTGATAACCATCTTAAAGCTGTGAAAGATTCTGAGGAACTTCGTTCAGCTGCTGAGGAAGTGCAGGTATTCTTTGTTTAGTATGCATTGTAACTGAAATTTTAGAATGAGATTTATGTAGTTCAGATTCACCGAGGATGTATTGTAGTTGTTAAAAATTTGGAAGCTGAAATTTAAAAGTTGACGTCTGAATGTGCTTTAGATGTATCTATTTCTAATGTCACAATGTGATTGAAGATCTCTAGAAGTTTCACAGTGATTCATATACTTTTTCAATTTGTATAGAGATCTGATTGTGAGCAAATTCACATGCAAAGAATGAAAGAATTGATTCTTTTAGACAATACACCTCCTTCCAATTTAAAGGAATTAATGGAAGTGAAAAAAAGCTGAACAATGATAGGTCCAACAGTGATGATTTAACTTTTACAAACCTAGTTGTTGGAGGGTTCATTAGTTCACATAGAAAAAAGACAATTAATTCTCTGCATGTCCAGCATCATTGAGAGCCCTACTGTTGGCTTGCAAGAAGTAACCTGGTGACATGACTTCTGATGCCAAAATTCCAAATAATGAAGGTCATACAAGTAGTAGCATAAATATGTGGCACTGTATGCAGATCTTAATTGATTGAGTACATTGATTATTTAATGGCAACTCGTGGGCCAAGCTTTTGTCTTCCTCCTTATCTCTTTGTGCCATGCATAGAGCAAAACATTATCTTCATGCATTCATAGTTACTCTTGGCAACTGTTCTTTTATTTATGTTGTGGTGGACCATTGGGACAATTTTTGTTACTCTGTTTTGTGTTTAAATGAAGTTTTGTGTGCAACCAAACCAACCTGTAAAATCTTATGTCATTCTGTCTGGTTGTTCGCTCTTTTATGGGTGGCTATGAAGGCATTCAGAGCTCCATTTTCTGCTCCAACCCCTTGTCTGTCTGCTTCAACTGTTGTACTTGTCTGATTCGGTTATTAGTAATATTTTTTGTTGTATCTTTGGTGTTTATTCCTCCGTAGGTTTCTCTAATCTATATCAATGTGTATTGTCATGATGTTATGTTGAAAGCTCGAAGAAACAGAGTTCAATGTATGTCAAAAAAAATAAACCCTTTCAAGTTATGCTCCTCTGCATCTCGTATTTGGCTTTCGCTCCTCTGCAACTACAGAATGTATTATCAGCAATAAGAACTCGTATTACTAGCAGAAGCCAAAGGCGGTGTAAGGGCTAAAAACACAACCTACAGACGTTCACACGCAATGTATTATTTTTCTGTGATAAACAAAAGGGGATTAGTGATGGTACCACTTAAACAGGCTGATTTGCTTCGTGCGTGCCGCTGAATTTTATTTATTGATTGTTATTATTATTAGTTTTATATTGCTGCTGTGTAATTATCTGAAGGCAATCTCGGAATTATCTGAAAGCAATCAAGACGTCAGAATTTCTCTTGGAGTAGTTTAGATATAGCAAATCAATACTACGTTTCCAACCAATGTAAAACGGTTTTAATTTGAGAAGAATTCTCAAATTAAAACAAATGATGGCAATGAAAGCATCAGATAGTTGAAACTTTCCGCTGCGTGTTTTAAATGGCTATGCACATGGGAAAACAAGTAGGAAAGTGACCATAGGTAGCCACTCTTCATTAATATCATCCATTGAAACAGTCAATAGAAAATTTACACCTTATTTACAATAAAAAGTAGTAAATATTTGCCCTACTTTTATTGGCCAAAATCGACATATAATTCTGATTTCTGAATCCTTATGCTGCTGTTGCAAATCAGATTGTTCTGGGTTTTGGACAGCGAATACATGTATGTCTATTGCTCAGATAAACGTGTCATTCCCCAATCCACGTGCAGATATCATCGACCAGGATTTCTACCGCATAAGTTTACCATTCAAATGCAAACCTATTGACATATAATTCTGATTTCTGAATCTCTATGCTGCTGTTACAAATCAGATTTTTCTGCATAACACTTGAAGGGCTGCATCAGTAGAAAGAGATCCAATGTCACAGAGTCTACAAAGGTTTAATTCTACACGATTCTGTTGTGACGTGGTCCAACATCGCCCCATCAGCCATGGGGACCCCCTTGTTTTGGTGCTTTGGTCTGTGGTCTGCGTCACAGTTTCTTTTCTGCATTGGGATCTTCTTTCAACAGCATACCCGCTTCCCCTGGATCTCCGCCTAAGCGGACTTTAGTTACCTTCTGGCATGGTTTTCCATTGCCTATTCTCTCAACGGGCTAGATGACCGCTTGGACGGATCTTCTTGACTCGTCAGGAACTCTCCATGATTAGCTTAATCTTCAGCAGGCTTGGCTGACCGTTTGCCCAGGATGTCTGTTGCCTGGCATGGTTATTAATGCACCTTTGGCGGATTTTCTAAACCTCACGTAAAATTCCATTCTCAGCATCACGTCAGATGTGAAATATAGCATTTCACTCCACGTTGGTCATTCTGTGAGGGACGGACTTTTGAGAGTCCATTGCACTCCTGCATTGTGCACGTTGAAGCAAAGGGACCGCCAGGGCGGAGCTGGATCTGTGGTTTGCATTTTTTTCTTTTTTGCCAGGATCTCTAACATTTGCGCTGACCCGCTTGTTCCCTGCCACCTCTTTGGCAATCATGATGACCCGAAATTTGGAAGCATTGAACGTTTTTTTTTGCAGAACGAATCAAATCTATTCTTAGCATGCCATTAAATGGGCACTGCACTTTGAAAAACGCATGTATGGGGAATAAATTAAGATTCCTGGCAGGAGTTGGAGGCACGTATCTTTCAAAATTTGGCTCCTCCTATTTTTAGCCCCACGTTTTAAGCCATTGAATGACATGTATGCGGTAGAGGAGGTGGAAGCACACTATTTATGCTAGCAAAATCTTTTGAGCATTATTGTGAGTAAAAGTGCCAACGTTCTGAGCATTCATGGTATGCGCTGTCCTCCAGAAAAGGTGATTGCACTGTGTGGGACGAGAGGGGATTCGAAGGTGTTTTGTCATTTGTTCTAACAGTGAGCTTCGCCTCCTGCATCAGTAGCTAAGTTGAGTATTTGGAAACCTGACTGTGTTCATGAGTTTTGTCTGCAGGAGGGGATCCTTATGGGGTTGTCTGAGTGGGTGCTTGGATGTTGAACTGGTTAATATCACATAATCTGCCCGGTGTTCTTGACGCTTCCTAAGTGCAGGTTTAAGAGTGTCTTCCTTGGTTGAAGTTTTCGAAAGTTTAAGAAAGATCACCTTATATTGCTTGGAAATCGACCTCCCCTCCATTAAAGCGCATAGGGGATTACAACACATGATTATTGCAGGTCCATTAGGAGATCAGATTTGACAGGGGCAAATAAGAACTAAGTGTGTTGGTGAAACATTTGGACATTCTGTTCTCGCGGGAATCGCATTTTTTGTTTTTTTTTTGCTTTAGCAGAGGGGTGAGATAAATTGAAATCTTGCATTCAAATAATCCCGCATGTATTAAATGTAGGTTTTGTTACTATTATGTTGTTACTGAATATCATTTTCAGGATTTTGACATAAGGCGGTTGTGCAGGTGAAGGATGAGTGCGAAGGATAGACAAGCATTGATGAGGAGCGACATGAAGGGAACGTGGCCAGAGACAAAGATCACTTCTAAGTGGCGAAACCTCTGTGACACCAATCTGGGGAAGACCAATATGCAAGAGATTCGGCAAAATTTGCACAAACCCAATCCATCGGATCTGGTCAGACGAATGATGAAGAACGGGATTGTGCAAGCTGCTTGTTTCCCGCCAACAATGCTGTGTCTAGAACTGATGTTAGAATGCGCCAAGCATTATAATCATGAAAAGAGATGTATTATGACTAGAGAGGGCAAAGTACTTGCTTATCTGAGAAAGGAGGCGATCGCGGAAGCTTTCGACATCCCCTCATACAAGACTACTACATTCTGCGACAAGGAGTCTGCTTTGCAACTTTATTTGGCGGGACCTGAGAAATGTATGGAGGTAATAAACAATAGTTGGTTGGTGCAGCCAAGGCCACATGTGAGTAAGGTACCTAAAAAGCTTCACAAGTCTGACTTTCATCAAGAAATTAACTATATGGTTGTGTTTTTGAACCGCATCATGGGCTGCCCACAATCGGCAAATTTCGAGCCCTGGATGTTCTTCTTCATTGAAGAAATTATAAGTGGAAAAAGAATGATAGATTGGGCTGAAATGATCAGCAGTAACATCGATGATCAATTGAAGGGTTTACAGGAAACGAAAGTGTTTTACATGAGCTCGTCTATTATATATATGCTTGCCAGAAATGAGAGATATCCAGGATTGAACTGCAAAGGGAGAGTTGGAAATGGAGAAGGACAGTTCAAGGTTTATGATTGCTATCCTCAGCTACACTTACAGGCTATATCCCATTACAGAAGGTTTAATGATGCCTTTTCCATGCATATTGTTAGATTGTTACAAGGTAGCACATGCAGGAGATTGTCGAAGGAAGCCATGAGCTTCATCGCAAAATACGGAAAATGGTTTATTCAGTTTCCAAGGTTCACATACATTCGTGTAGAGGGCTTCTCATCACTGCCTTATAGATTGCCTAGGTACCCCACTGACAGAATGGTGTTGTTGGAAGTAACACGACAGCTGGTTGCATTTGACAAGGTCCAGAGAAAGAGGAAAAAGACTACAACAAAGTTTCCAATTAGCATCGGGAGGCTCGAGACTTGCATGTCCTTACAAGCCGCTGAAAATTCAGAGATAGAGTTGCAGGCTTACAACTTGGTATGCCACAATGATGCACGCAGTAACTTCGATCCATTTGGCACGGTCAGGCAGAAATTTGGGAGTAGATATGAGCACAAACCACAGCTCGAGGATCATTGGATAGATACATATGATGATATAGAAATAAGAAAGAGAAGCTGCTACCGATTGTCTTTGGATTTGGTCAGATCAACAAGAGTGATCAACATTCCGGATCAGCTTGAGGAGAATCACAAAATACTTTCACAAAGTTCATATGAAGAGAAGAGAGATAGGCCCTTCACCATCAATTGGTCTGAGCAGGAGGCCACATGCAATGATGATTTGATGATGCCAATCGTATCGCATACAAGAAAGTATGTTGACTTCCAGATTCGTAGGCTCCAGGAGAAGAATGTCCAATTGACTTACAACCTAATGGGAGGGGTTAGTGTACATCAGTCCAAGGATGCTTCAAGTGGTGGGTCATCCAATAATTCCAATGGTTCGGAGGGTGAAGATGATGATCCGCATGAGGATATTCAGCCAAGTAAGAAAGCAAAGACTAACGATCAGGAGGCAGCTAGTGCATTTTCAAGACAGGAGGGTAACAATATAATAAATATTGATGAAGATGAAGTGAGACCTGATGAGCAGACAGCCTTGAAAATCCAAGATGATCAGGGAAACAAACAAGGTAATCAAATTGGTGAAGTGGTGTCAAAATCAGCTAAGGAACAAGAAGTGGTCGTGATAGAAACAGAAGTTGAAAATCAAGATGACAAAGAGTTGTATGAGTTTGATGAGGAGGCTCTTCCCACTGTTCAGCATAAGGGAGTTCAAGAAGAAAGTCAGGAGGACCTGTCCAATCTGCCTGAGTGGTTGAGAGATCGAGTCAAGGAAAAGTCTATTATTGAAAGGGAACCCATATTAAGTCTGGAAGACTTGCTAAACAGGGCCAAAACTGACAATGGAAAGCAGAAAATTACTAAATTCTCGAAGATCACAAGAGGCAGCTCAGGGTCAAGGCAAGTGCATATTGCTGTCCCAAGAATCAACAAGGAGGCAGATGGTGGCGTTCCGAGTGCATATGACATCAATACTTTTGATTTGGGACCAGCCACGGCAGAGCAGGAGATAGAAGAGTTGGAAGATTCAGTTGCTGTCATCAAAGAAAGGCTACGGAAGGAACAAGAACAGAGGATTCAGTTAGAGAAGGATAACTTGGCATTTCAGCATTATATTCAACAATTAATGAGGCCACTAAGCCAAGCTGAAGTGATGGTTGCACCACCGGCATTGCTCTCGCAGGAGTCTGTGGTTCATTTGGAAGAAATGAGGTCCTCTTCTCGAATATTACAGGAATGGGCAGCAAATTTCAAGATCAAGGCTGATAGGTTCATGGATGAGATTGTGAAGTTGTATAAGGAGGCTGCTTCAACATTTGACAAAGTTCAGAGTATTCTAATTATTTGTGCACAATTCAGAAATGTAAGGGAAGAAGTTATGCCTCAGTTGAAAAGGCTGATTTATACTCCAAGTGCCACATTGTTGGATGAAGGGGTGATTGAGCGGGGTCCAACATATAATTTCCATTCTTGGTATTGTGCACTCAGCATAAAGGAGCAGGTTCTGGGAAAGGTTGAGAGTGACTGCACTCAAACAAAAGAGGTACTTCGGGAAATGCAAAACAAAATACTTGTTTTCGTAAACAGGGTAGTTGATTCCAATGGAGAGATTGATGAATACTTGCTGAAAGACAAGATGCATGCAAAGTATTTTCGGCATACACAGGCTATTTCGAGGGAGTTGTTGGATGAAATTTGCACGCTTTCCACTTTCATGGGCACGTTTCAGACATCCATGGCTAGTTGGGAAATGACAGTTGTCAAATCTACAGAGGAGCTGCAAATCGTAGAGGGCACCATTCAGGCTCTGCCAAGTGTCCCTATGGAGGAGATTACACGTGTCGTCGCTAGATTTGTGGAGTTTAGCGCGAAAAGAAAAGGTCATAAATGAGGGTGTTCCACTTAGTTAGTGCATCATTAATGCAAGGTCCAATTTTAGTAAAATTTGTAACCACTTGCCTGTGTGGCATAATATGGGCCTTCGATTTAAAGTTTTAATCTTGGCCATCCATTGAGTTTTGGGGGCCTATATAAACCCATTTTGCTCTCATTTGTAAGGGGGGGAATGCTTCTGAGAAATTGTTGCTCAAGACTCTGCTGAAATAAATACAAATTCATTGCTGAAATTTTCATGGTGATTTGTGTTGTTTCAAATGAATGCATGGTTTCTAAGTGTTCACTCACAGAATAAGATCTATTTAGTTTGTTTTCAGCAATTTAGTTTTATGTTTTGTGGAAGTTGTTGTTGCTGATTCGTGTTTGGTGTCTCCATAGTTCATACCATTTATAATTTGTCGATGGCAGGTTGTAGTGCATGGTTAGTGTGAACATCATCTGAGCTTAATCTGAAAATCTTACTTTACCCTTAGAAGATAGCATCACTTTTGTGTAGTTGTTTCCTTATGGCAAAGCAAAGTGTGGTTGAGATTCCGGTGAATCAGTGGTGATTGCTTGCATTTAGATTAGAGCCTTTTAAACTTATTTCCTTTTGCATTTTCTTTAAAATCTTGTTAGATCTAGATTCAAGAGCTTCCATTGTCATTATCGAATTGGTAGACCTTCTAAGAAGCTGTGTTACATGTTATCCAAGAGAAACAAGTTTCCTATTGTTGAGCATTTACGTAAGTCCCCTTGTGTCAAACAGTACTTCGCATCCTACTGCTAAGTTATCCCAAGTCGCAACACAAAAGTAACTAATCAAGAACCTTGGAGTCCACTCATATGATCACTTAGCTTAGCATTTGAGGGATTTTGTTCAAGAGAGGATAGAGTACACCAGTATTTTATTCTGCGTTGTATGTGCAAGGAAAACACATCAACAGAATTGGCGCTAGAAGGAGGGGCTCTTTTGGAAAACAAAGTTAGACACACTGGAGCGTATTGTTTCTTTTTCACCTGAAAAACACCAGAGGATTCTAAGGTCTACACCGCAAACTTCAAAGGAGTTAATTGAGTTGGACTTCAATTCCAAAGCCAAGCGCAATAAGAAGACAAATCCATCAAGTGAAGGATCACCTAGTGTAAGGGTCATCGTAGATTTGTTTCAAACTCCACCACAAAATACAAGAATCGTTCAACCAAGTAATACACAAGGAGTTGCTCAAACAGTTCCAGCGCAACAAGCAAACATTCCAATGGCTTGGCTTCCAGCAAATGCTTCTCCTCTTGCTGCTTTCGCGAATTACCATGAAATGCCCAAGAGTCCTGAACAATTCTGCTCTAAATTTCAGGTCAGTGATGTGAACAGGACAGCAGAGGAACATATTAAGATTTTTGAGGATACTCTTCGAAACAGAAGAATCGAGCATGAGGATGTCGCGTGTAGATTGTTTCCTTATTCACTAGGTGAAGATGCATACTTTTGGTACATTCATCTACCTGCAGGTTCCATTAATAGTTGGCAAATACTGAAAAACACCTTTCTAGAAAAGTTCAAGATTCCCATCACTCCGTCAGAGCTCTACAAACAGTTTGTTGATGTCAAGAGGCAAGAACATGAACCTATCAGTTCTTTCAATAATCATTTTCATAAGGCTTATACAAGGTTGCAAGCTCCGTATAATGTTGATGATGCAATGGCGAGGGAAGTATATTATGCAGCACTAGACCGCCTTACTTCCATGTTTGTGAAGAGAGCAACTGCACCTCCAACTACTTTAACGGAGGCCTACGCTGAGGCTGTCAAAGTGAATACTGACTTGGGCATGAATACTCAAGGACCGCTTAATCATATAGGACATCCAGCTATGCCAAATCAGATTCAAGGAATCAACCAAGCTTTGACACAGCATACTCCTATAATGAATCCAATTCCAACACCTAGCAATCAGATGGTGTTGCATCCAGGAGCACCCATTTCACAAATTTCACCAGCGCAACCTGTGTACTTACAAGGGTCTTCATCCTCTACAAGGAGTCAAGAAGAGAAGGATGAAATGAAAGAGTTAATCGATCAAGTGAAGAGATTATCCACTGAAGTTACTCATCTGAGAAATCAAAATAATCATTTACAAAATATGCAAAGGAGTTTTCAAGGAAATCAGAGGGATCAAGGAAATCACAATGGATATCAAGGAAATCAGAGAGACCAAGGAAATTATCAAGGTTATAATCAAGGATTTCGAGGGACAAATCAAGGATTCCAAAGAAAAAACAAAACATGGAATACATCTCCAAACAATGGAAATGTTCCCTCTCCGTTGGAAAACAATTCAAATTCAGATTCTAGACCAGCAGACAAGGTGTTCTTAGCTGAGGCAGCTTTATCAAGTTGCTGTCGATTGCACAACACAAATCAGCATTCTGAGTTGCAGTGTACAGAGTTTAGAATAGCTGCTGATATATCTCAAAAGGAGATGCAAAACATGCAAGCTCAAGATGCTCCTCAAGCAACGACAGGATATGAGATTGTTCCTACAACAAGGTATGATCAAGCCTTGATCATTGAAGACTTCACATTTCCTCCTGTGATGGATTATGATGCAATGGAATACAATGGAAGGTTCCCTCTGGCATCTGCAAATGGACCAATTGAAAATTTAGATTATTACTCTCCATTCAGTACGGACTTTCAAGCTGAAGCAACAGGGGAAGTACAAGCATTTCAACAATCAGTTGGGAATCCACCCCTAAAAGTCTATCAAAGAAATCATCGAGCGCCAGATCCATTAACCTCTTCAGTTCCTCCAAACAATTTTCAAACTCCACCAAATCCAAATGCTAGTAATAATCCAAATTTTCCAAAGGATTCACCAGAGTATAGACAAAGGGATGCTGCTCAAAGAACCACTCCAACGCGAGAAGTTCAGCCATGAGACAATCCACAAGGAGCCAATCTTTCACGAGATGGCCCTGTGACAAATGATGGATTGAAACGTCTAAGTTTAATTGTTACTGAAGAATTCAAGAAAGTGAAAGTGAGCATGCCTTTGGCTGAAATGATGAGAATCCCTGAGATTAGAAACACAGTTTTAAACAGCTTAAATGATACATCTATTCCAAGGAATGCTACGGTAGGCCCTTCTAACTCATCCCATGTTCAGAATGCACATGTTGTGGAAAGTGTGCAAGAGGGTGTTTCTCCATATATGAACTCAGTATGTATAGCCCAAGACCCTACAAAGGATATAAAAGAAGGAAGTATTGTTAAAAGTGAAAAGATCATAAAAAATGAAAGGATTGCAAAGGATCAAATCTCACGGTCAAATGATGTGGAAAAGAATGCACATTCCAAGTTACCAAATGAAAAGTCTGTAGTTTTCTATCAAGGAAGAGATGAGCCTGCCCCATTCCTATTATCAGTCCGTATTTTCGGGAAAATGTTACATAATTGTTTGATGGATTTAGGAGCATCAAGCAACGTAATGCCACTCACCATATGTAAAAGATTGGGTTTGATTCCTACTCCGACCACAAAGAAAGTTACACAACTGGATAAGACAGAAGTGCCCGTGGTTGGAGAATTGAATAATATACACATGCAATTGTCATCTAATCCAAGAATCCAAAGCTACATTGATATATCAGTTGTTGATATCCCAGGCGGATATGGCATGCTCCTGAGTAGAGATTGGTCAAGAAGATTGAATGGGTATGTAGCTACCGATTTCTCACACATGTGGCTACCATGGAAAGGAATTCCAAATCAAATCAGAATTGATAGTACTCCAAGATTGAAACTGATGATCACAGAATATGGTGAGGACAATGAGGTCCTGTTCCTAGAAACTGATCTTGGGAATTACAGGCCAAATACAGAAGAAATCCTCATGTTACAAGGTTCAAGAATGAAAGAAGGTGAAGGTCAGCAATCTTTCGATGAAACTGAAGTTTTGCTTGATCACAATTATGAGTCCACTTCTGATGAAGGAGATGGTACATTTGAAAATTTCCGAAATTTCGTACTCAAGAATGTTCAGCAAGCAACAGAGTTAGGTCAGCAAGCAAATGTCAAAGATCTATTATTGCCTAACTGGTGCCGGATACACAGTGCTTTTCATTCTGAGTTTTCCTGTGCTATGTGTAAAGTTGCCTTAGAGCAAGTATACAAGAAAGTCCCTCAGGCCATAAAACCAGAAATTCTGGAAGTAAAGAAGGGAGATAACCCTGTCAAATTACCCACTAAAACTGAGATAATCGAAAAATCTGAAAAAAGGTGATGATCAACCAAAGAAGGATCCAATTTTACCGAGGACTCCCAAGAAAGGTAAGGGAAGAGAAAATCCAAGCAAAGTTTCAATTGATCAAGAAGGAAATCAAGTATGGACTTTGCGTTTTGATGGGTCCAAGTCGAAACAAGGAGCTGGTGCTGGGTTCGAGTTAATCAATCCATCCGGCGAATCGTTCTTGGCTGCGCATAGATTGCAATTTCCATGTACAAATAATGTGGCAGAGTATGAATCATTAGTTCATGGGTTATTGATGGCTATCAAGAAAGGAGCTAAGATTCTACATGTTTACGGAGATTCCGAGGTAATTGTCAAGCAAATAAGAAAGAAGTATGTTTGTCATGATAAGAGATTAAAGAGGTATAGAAATCGTGTTTGGGATTTGATTGAAAGTTTTGATGCATTCAACATCAAATCAGTTTACAGATCAAAGAATCAAGTTGCTAATTCCCTAGCACAGGCTGCGAGTTCACTTACACCACTTGCCATGAATGGGTTGAAAAAGTTCACTGTAGAGTTAGTCTCAGTACCATCAGTCCCTGATAATGTTACAAATTTTCAGGTGTTCAATGATGATAAACACATATTGGATTTCATTACAAATTCTGGGGTTTTTGAGGCTCAAATCATAGATGAAGAAGATTTGGAACAAGCAGAATTTGATGCAAAGGGTATCTTGAACTTAAAAAATAACACAATACCACGAGGGATGGTTGAGTTAGAAAAACTCTTTGATTCAGATCAATTGAGTGCATTGAGAGATCATAAGATTCAAGGAGATAAATGTGAACCTATCAATATGGGAACAAGTAATGAAGAGAAGAATGTGTTAATAGGAAAGGTGTGTAGACCTGAAGAAAAAGAAGGTATACTCAAATGCATGAAAGAATTTTCAGACATTATAGCATGGAGCTATGATGATTTAAAGACTTATGATACCTCAATCATTACACACACTATTCCTCTGAAACCCAACAGCAAGCCATTCAGACAAAGGCAGAGACCTGTCAATCCACTCTTAGAACCATTGATATATAAAGAGGTAAAGAAGCTGTTGAACGCAAGGATAATATTTCCGGTAAGGCACTCAACGTGGGTCGCCAATCTTGTCCCTGTTCGTAAGAAAAATGGGGAGATAAGGTTGTGTGTGGATTTTAGGAATTTGAATAGAGCATCTGAAAAGAACAATTATCCACTGCCTTCATTAGATGAAGTGTTGCAAATTGTAAACGGTTCCCAGATGATGTCTTTCTTAGACGGATATTCAGGATACAACCAAGTGATGGTGGAACCAGAAGACCGATTGAAGACTACATTCACTTGCAAGTGGGGAAACTATGCATATAGGCGAATGCCATTTGGGCTGATTAACGCCGGAGCAACCTTTCAAAGAGCTATGGACATTGCTTTTCATGATTTGATTGGAAAATGTATAATCATATACATGGATGATCTCACAGTTTTCTCTCGCAGAAGGGAGGACCACATAGGGGATTTTAGGAAAGTATTTCAAAGATGCAGAAAACACGGAATCTCACTGAATCCAAAAAAGTGTATGTTTGGAGTAACAGAAGGCAAATTATTGGGACATGTGATTTCAGAGAAGGGAATTTCAATAGATCCGAGCAGGATAGAGGCTATTTCCAAGATTGATATGCCTGCAAGTAAGAAGGAGCTGAAGTCTTTCTTCGAGAAGATAAACTTCATCAGGAAGTTCATTACAGGATTTGCAGAGATTGTTAAGCCATTGAATGACATGTTGAAGAAAGATGCGAAGATAGAGTGGACAATTTCTGCAAGAAAGGCATTTGAAGAAATCAAACAAGCTATTGCTAATGCTCCTGTTTTGATAAGCCCAGACTACACAAGGCCATTTTATTTATATTCGTTTGCTTCAGAACATACTTGTGCAGCAACTCTCACCCAGAGAAATGAAGAAAAGGATGAACACCCAATAGCCTTCATGAGCACACCATTGAAAGATGCTGAACTGAGATATCCTAATGTGGAAAAGCAGGCTTATGCACTGGTCAAAGCGATTAAGAAATTCAGACATTACATTTTGAGGAGTAAAATATATGCTATTGTTCCAGATGTGGCAGTCAAGACCCTGCTTATGCAGAATGAATTGGGAGAAAGAAGAGGCAAGTGGGTCGCCACCATTCAAGAATATGATATTGAAATACAACCAATGAAGCTTGTTCGAGGACAAGGACTGACTCAAACAATTGCAACTGATGGACCAGGGTTGGTGCAACAAGTTTATACTCTTGAGGATGTATCACTTGATGAGTGGTACAATGACATTATATATTGTCTGTTAAATCAGAAGTGTCCGACACATATGAATTCAACCCAGAAGAGAGCTTTGAGAATAAAAAGTCAGCATTTCATGCTCCAAGGATCAGTCCTGTTTAGAAAGAATCATGAAGGGATATATTTGAGGTGCCTAGGAAGGGATGAAGCAGGTCAGATAATGGAACACTTCCACGGTAAATTTGGAACATGTCATGGGGGTGGTTTAGCTACAGCACACCAGATTCTGAGGGCAGGCTATTATTGGCCCACTTTGTTTCATGATGCATATGACCATGTCAAGAGATGTCACACATGCCAGGTAGCTGCTTCGAGGGAAAGAAATCCAGCCATGCCACTTCAACCAGTGATCGAAGTAAGACCTTTTGCTCAATGGGGTTTGGACTTTATTGGTATGATTAACCCACCTTCCTCGGCACAACACAGGTATATTCTGACCGCTACTAATTACTGTACCAGGTGGTCTGAGGCTCATGCTTTAAAATTTTGTACTTCTGATGTTGTGATTAAATTTCTTGAAGAAAATATTATCACTAGGTTTGGATGTCCACATGCACTTGTTTGTGATAATGGTCCTGCTTTTGCTTCACTAAGATTTTCTAACTGGGCCTTTGAATATGGCATTACACTGAAATTTTCATCAAACTATTACCCGCAGGGAAATGGCCTAGCAGAATCCACCAACAAAAACTTGCTAGGTGCAATTAAGAAACTATTGGACAAAAACCCGAGAGATTGGCATACGCAACTTAAGTTTGCTCTTTGGGCAGACAGGACGAGAATAAAGAGTTCCTTGGGTACATCCCCTTATCATCTAGTTTATGGCCAAGATCCTGTATTTCCAATCCAACTGAGAATTCCTACATTACAATTTATGCAAGATTACATGGAAGAAAATAACAGAGTCCAAACTAGGTTGTCACAACTGCTCCACTTAGAAGAAAAACGAGACATAGCACTTGAAAATTTTGCAAAACATCAAGGAGTTGTGAAGAGATGGTTTGATAGACAAGCAAAGATCAAGTCTTTTCATATTTCTGATTTGGTTCTATACTGGGACAAAGCTAAAGAGAGAAAGGGTGGACATGATAAATTTGATAATCTTTGGAAGGGCCCTTACCAGATTGCTGAAATTTTGGGAGAAAATGCTTTCAAACTAAAAACACTCACTGGAGAATCTGTTCCATTGCCCGTCAATGGACAATTCTTAAAACATTATTTCCAACCCTAAGTTCTTTCGGGGACTTATTTGTACATAGTTAGGATAGTTGTTTCTTGCTTTCTTAGGTTAGTTCTAGGGTAGGTTTGCTTTATTTTGGGCTTGTCTGCTTTTGCTGCAGTTTTTGGCTTTCCCTGGGGTCCCGTTTTTGGGTGGTTTTTACAATGAGTGCACTTCTGGTTGACTTCATGAGGTAATGCTAAGTATATTTTGAGAATAAATATTCATGAGATTCTTTGAATCAGAAGGTAATTTTCTTTAATCTATCTTTTTGTTAAGATCTGTACTTGACTCGAGAAGGGAATCATGCATTGTATTTTGACATGAAGGTCTTTGATTATATGTTTAAAATGTTTAAATGAATACTTTTTGTTTTCTTTTGATAAGCTGGCATCAGATGGATGGATTCATTGCGGACTCCATTATTGGCGTTCGATAGCATGTCTCTTACTCTGGGAGAACAAATTGATTGTTTAGGGCGACTTGAATTATTTTGAGATCTTATATCTTTTCACTTTTAAAATCTAGAAGTACCTAAGTGAATCTTTGTGATCTCACATTAAGTGAAAAATCTAAAGGTCCACCTTTGCCGCCATCGTAAGTCCACACCTAGCTAGCTGAGTTATCACGTAGCGGTACTGCATTGTACTCTACCAAGCAAAAGCATGTTGAAAATCAAAAGAAAAGAAAAGAAATGAAAGAAAATCACAAATCACACACCATAACTCAGTTAGATGGATGATCGAGTAATCTTTACCGGGGCTATGGATGCCTGACCGGCAGTAGGGCTCTGCTCGAGTGGAATTACGAGACAAACCCGTCGGGGCTATAGACGCTCGCTGGTAGCGGGGCCATGTCCAGGTAGTTCATGAGGTGTGCACCAATCATGTAGCTTAATGCGGAGGAACTAAGGTGATCTTAAGTGCTAATGGATGGAAATGAACCCAATTGCACACACTTGGATCTTTCGGGATGAAAATGGTTGTCCTAAGCTTTTTGATTTTGACGCCTTGATTAAGTTTTCATGTTTATCTGACCTAATATGTGGGTGCACGCAGGGATTTTGAAGTTTTGATTCTTTCTTATCTCTAGAACACTTGAGGATGTTTTAAATGAAATTTTTACCCTAAGAAATTGCAGAGATGAAATGTCGTGATACAATTTTTGACTCTTTTCTCCTTTTGAGTGCATCTCTTAACTATTTGATGGACTTGACGAGGTTATTTGATGATTTAGGGTTTTGAATGAGTCTTTATTCCTCAAATGTTCAAGAACATTTCTCTTGTGGAGTCGCCAGATGTTGTGACGTGGTCCAACATCGCCCCATCAGCCATGGGGACCCCCTTGTTTTGGTGCTTTGGTCTGTGGTCTGCGTCACAGTTTCTTTTCTGCATTGGGATCTTCTTTCAACAGCATGCCCGCTTCCCCTGGATCTCCGCCTAAGCGGACTTTAGTTACCTTCTAGCATGGTTTTCCATTGCCTATTCTCTCAACAGGCTAGATGACCGCTTGGACGGATCTTCTTGACTCATCAGGAACTCTCCATGATTAGCTTAATCTTCAGCAGGCTTGGCTGACCGTTTGCCCAGGATGTCTGTTGCCTGGCATGGTTATTAATGCCCCTTTGGCATATTTTCTAAACCTCACGTAAAATTCCATTCTCAGCATCACGTCAGATGTGAAATATAGCATTTCACTCCACGTTGGTCATTCTGTGAGGGACGGACTTTTGAGAGTCCATTGCACTCCTGCATTGTGCACGTTGAAGCAAAGGGACCGCCAGGGCGGAGCTGGATCTGTGGTTTGCATTTTTTTCTTTTTTGCCAGGATCTCTAACATTTGCGCTGACCCGCTTGTTCCCTGCCACCTCTTTGGCAATCATGATGACCCGAAATTTGGAAGCATTGAACGTTTTTTTTTGCAGAACGAATCAAATCTATTCTTAGCATGCCATTAAATGGGCACTGCACTTTGAAAAACGCATGTATGGGGAATAAATTAAGATTCCTGGCAGGAGTTGGAGGCACGTATCTTTCAAAATTTGGCTCCTCCTATTTTTAGCCCCACGTTTTAAGCCATTGAATGACATGTATGCGGTAGAGGAGGTGGAAGCACACTATTTATGCTAGCAAAATCTTTTGAGCATTATTGTGAGTAAAAGTGCCAACGTTCTGAGCATTCATGGTATGCGCTGTCCTCCAGAAAAGGTGATTGCACTGTGTGGGACGAGAGGGGATTCGAAGGTGTTTTGTCATTTGTTCTAACAGTGAGCTTCGCCTCCTGCATCAGTAGCTAAGTTGAGTATTTGGAAACCTGACTGTGTTCATGAGTTTTGTCTGCAGGAGGGGATCCTTATGGGGTTGTTTGAGTGGGTGCTTGGATGTTGAACTAGTTAATATCACATAATCTGCCCGGTGTTCTTGACGCTTCCTGAGTGCAGGTTTAAGAGTGTCTTCATTGGTTGAAGTTTTCGAAAGTTTAAGAAAGATCACCTTATATTGCTTGGAAATCGACCTCCCCTCCATTAAAGCGCATAGGGGATTACAACACATGATTATTGCAGGTCCATTAGGAGATCAGATTTGACAGGGGCAAATAAGAACTAAGTGTGTTGGTGAAACATTTGGACATTCTGTTCTCGCGGGAATCGCATTTTTTGTTTTTTTTTTGCTTTAGCAGAGGGGTGAGATAAATTGAAATCTTGCATTCAAATAATCCCACATGTATTAAATGTAGGTTTTGTTACTATTATGTTGTTACTGAATATCATTTTCAGGATTTTGACATAAGGCGGTTGTGCAGGTGAAGGATGAGTGCGAAGGATAGACAAGCATTGATGAGGAGCGACATGAAGGGAATGTGGCCAGAGACAAAGATCACTTCGAAGTGGCGAAACCTCTGTGACACCAATCTAGGGAAGACCAATATGCAAGAGATTCGGCAAAATTTGCACAAACCCAATCCATTGGATCTGGTCAGACGAATGATGAAGAACGGGATTGTGCAAGCTGCTTGTTTCCCGCCAACAATGCTGTGTCCAGAACTGATGTTAGAATGCGCCAAGCATTATAATCATGAAAAGAGATGTATTATGACTAGAGAGGGCAAAGTACTTGCTTATCTGAGAAAGGAGGCGATCGCGGAAGCTTTCGACATCCCCTCATACAAGACTACTACATTCTGCGACAAGGAGTCTGCTTTGCAACTTTATTTGGCGGGACCTGAGAAATGTATGGAGGTAATAAACAATAGTTGGTTGGTGCAGCCAAGGCCACATGTGAGTAAGGTACCTAAAAAGCTTCACAAGTCTGACTTTCATCAAGAAATTAACTATATGGTTGTGTTTTTGAACCGCATCATGGGCTGCCCACAATTGGCAAATTTCGAGCCCTGGATGTTCTTCTTCATTGAAGAAATTATAAGTGGAAAAAGAATGATAGATTGGGCTGAAATGATCAGCAGTAACATCGATGATCAATTGAAGGGTTTACAGGAAACGAAAGTGTTTTACATGAGCTCGTATATTATATATATGCTTGCCAGAAATGAGTTTGATGAGGAGGCTCTTCCCACTGTTCAGCATAAGGGAGTTCAAGAAGAAAGTCAGGAGGACCTGTCCAATCTGCCTGAGTGGTTGAGAGATCGAGTCAAGGAAAAGTCTATTATTGAAAGGGAACCCATATTAAGTCTGGAAGACTTGCTAAACAGGGCCAAAACTGACAATGGAAAGCAGAAAATTACTAAATTCTCGAAGATCACAAGAGGCAGCTCAGGGTCAAGGCAAGTGCATATTGCTGTCCCAAGAATCAGCAAGGAGGCAGATGGTGGTGTTCCGAGTGCATATGGCATCAATACTTTTGATTTGGGACCAGCCACGGCAGAGCAGGAGATAGAAGAGTTGGAAGATTCAGTTGCTGTCATCAAAGAAAGGCTACGGAAGGAACAAGAACAGAGGATTCAGTTAGAGAAGGATAACTTGGCATTTCAGCATTATATTCAACAATTAATGAGGCCACTAAGCCAAGCTGAAGTGATGGTTGCACCACCGGCATTGCTCTCGCAGGAGTCTGTGGTTCATTTGGAAGAAATGAGGTCCTCTTCTCGAATATTACAGGAATGGGCAGCAAATTTCAAGATCAAGGCTGATAGGTTCGTGGATGAGATTGTGAAGTTGTATAAGGAGGCTGCTTCAACATTTGACAAAGTTCAGAGTATTCTAATTACTTGTGCACAATTCAGAAATGTAAGGGAAGAAGTTATGCCTCAGTTGAAAAGGCTGATTTATACTCCAAGTGCCACATTGTTGGATGAAGGGGTGATTGAGCGGGGTCCAACATATAATTTCCATTCTTGGTATTGTGCACTCAGCATAAAGGAGCAGGTTCTGGGAAAGGTTGAGAGTGACTGCACTCAAACAAAAGAGGTACTTCGGGAAATGCAAAACAAAATACTTGTTTTCGTAAATAGGGTAGTTGATTCCAATGGAGAGATTGATGAATACTTGCTGAAAGACAAGATGCATGCAAAGTATTTTCGGCATACACAGGCTATTTTGAGGGAGTTGTTGGATGAAATTTGCACGCTTTCCACTTTCATGGGCACGTTTCAGACATCCATGGCTAGTTGGGAAATGACAGTTGTCAAATCTACAGAGGAGCTGCAAATCATAGAGGGCACCATTCAGACTCTGCCAAGTGTCCCTATGGAGGAGATTACACGTGTCATCACTAGATTTGTGGAGTTTAGCGCGAAAAGGAAAGGTCATAAATGAGGGTGTTCCACTTAGTTAGTGCATCATTAATGCAAGGTCCAATTTTAGTAAAATTTGTAACCACTTGCCTGTGTGGCATAATATGGGCCTTCGATTTAAAGTTTTAATCTTGGCCATCCATTGAGTTTTGGGGGCCTATATAAACCCATTTTGCTCTCATTTGTAAGGGGGGGAATGCTTCTGAGAAATTGTTGCTCAAGACTCTGCTTAAATAAATACAAATTCATTGCTGAAATTTTCATGGTGATTTGTGTTGTTTCAAATGAATGCATGGTTTCTAAGTGTTCACTCACAGAATAAGATCTATTTAGTTTGTTTTCAGCAATTTAGTTTTATGTTTTGTGGAAGTTGTTGTTGCTGATTCGTGTTTGGTGTCTCCATAGTTCATACCATTTATAATTTGTCGATGGCAGGTTGTAGTGCATGGTTAGTGTGAACATCATCTGAGCTTAATCTGAAAATCTTACTTTACCCTTAGAAGATAGCATCACTTTTGTGTAGTTGTTTCCTTATGGCGAAGCAAAGTGTGGTTGAGATTCCGGTGAATCAGTGGTGATTGCTTGCATTTAGATTAGAGCCTTTTAAACTTATTTCCTTTTGCATTTTCTTTAAAATCTTGTTAGATCTAGATTCAAGAGCTTCCATTGTCATTATCGAATTGGTAGACCTTCTAAGAAGCTGTGTTACATGTTATCCAAGAGAAACAAGTTTCCTATTGTTGAGCATTTACGTAAGTCCCCTTGTGTCAAACAGTACTTCGCATCCTACTGCTAAGTTATCCCAAGTCGCAACACAAAAGTAACTAATCAAGAACCTTGGAGTCCACTCATATGATCACTTAGCTTAGCATTTGAGGGATTTTGTTCAAGAGAGGATAGAGTACACCAGTATTTTATTCTGCGTTGTATGTGCAAGGAAAACACATCAACAGATTCAATTACTCCTGAGACATTTGTTTCTCTGGCTGTTAAAAGTAGTAATTTCTTGGCACATGTGACATCCATAGGTAAAAGCTTTTCCATTGGTTCTAGATACAAAGCACTATCAATATATATGAAAATGGACTCTTTTTCTATAATTTCTTTTAGGCTTTGTTGTCCACTTCGAGAGTCTCTTACATCATGTTTAGTGGCAGTCAAATCCTACAAAATCTCTGATTGGAGTTTTTCTACTTTGGGCTTTTCCTCCAGGTCTTGAATGAGAGTAACTTTAGAATGTTTCCAGCCCTGAAGCTTGTCTTTCAGAGAGGAATAAACTGCATCTGCTAATGTGGTCTTTCTAGACCCACCAATACCATATACAACCACTGTTGTTGTTGCGCTATCACTCCCCCAATCAAGCCACTGGATGACTTCTTCAATTTTCTTTTCTTCTGGGAACAACATGAGATGGCTTCTTTCACTATTAGTTGTATAGACTCGTTCAATTTATCATGCAACTCCTTTAAACCAGGGAGCTCTTGAAGTTGGAGGATTATTTTTGACAAATCAATGATAGACTTAAAATGTCTTAAACACTCCTCCTTGTTATTTTGGATGGTGTCTACAATTGTTAAAGCTGCACCCACCACTAAGAAACCAACAGCAACCCAATGAACATTTCCAATAGCATTCAACACTTGTATTCTTGTTTCATGTTTGCTTTCAGAGTAATCTTTTATCTCTTGACAGTAGTATGATCATTACCTTCCTTATGGTAATCCAAGAAATATTAAAGATGTCAGTATTGTTTTCCCAAGACTGTTTATTCATTTAGATGTTAGCCAAGTCTTGTGGTACCCCTTGTAAGGTCATGTATATGAGCCTTCTTCCATGTTGTTGTTATGCTTGTTATGGCCATGTGATCATCTCCGAGCACGGGGGGTGGACCCTTGAGGGATCCACATGGTAGGGTGGTGTTGCACCCACCATTGGGTGCTCCAGTCATCGATGACAGTTTCGGTAATGGCGTTGGCATGGGCTGTTCCGTTCTTCCCTCCAGTTTTCTAGAAGTATTTTCTCATGTGTCGGTACAACTCGGTGAACCGAGTGATATGTATTGAGATCTTGTATTTATGTAATTAATTCTTGTATCTAGAGTTCATTGTAATAATGTTCTTGATGTACTTTTAAGCAAAGGTTGTATTGAGATTTTCTTCCACATATATTATCGACCTTGGTGACAGGATGTTGTTGTAACCCCTGCCTTGATAATTATGGAATGCTGTCATTATTGAGATTACTGGTTTTATTGCTGTTCTAGTACCCATTACTGCTGTTCAAGATGAGAAAAGGTTGAATTGATTGCTGTTTTTATCACAACGCCATAATTACAATTGACACTATTGATTTGGTTACTTTATTTAGTGATGTCGCTGCTGTTCTACTGCTACTCTCATTGATTTAGTCATTACTGTTATACTACTACTGTCATTGATTTGTTCATTTAAGTTTTATACCTTCAAAAAAAAAAATGTTGTGCCTTTTTGGATTATGTTTCTTGAATGCTGGTTGGGGCATTACATCTGGTATTAGAGCCCCAGGTTTGAACATTGGGATCTCTGGATTAATGCTATTGCCCATAGTAGTACTTTTTATGCAAGTGGTAGGAGACTCTTGAGTAGGATTCTATGCTTGATCAATACACATAGTGTGATGTATGGGATATATGATCATGTTATTGACTTTCAACATCATGTGAAATATAGAAAAAGTAGAGCGGAAGAAAACTGAAAAGAAAGAGGTGGATAGCAAGTAATACTGTGGTTTTGTAAAGAGAATCACATTGGTTATGGAAATAGATGTACTTTTGGCAGTAACAAAAATTGTGTATGAGAATACAATCTTCCCCTGTAAAAGTGAGAAACCAGTAACTGTGCATTGGTTGAGTGTTGTGAATACCCCGTACTTGCTTTGTGTGCCCTTGAGATGGTGATATTGAGTACGCATCCATGGGAAAAATGTGTATTTTAGGTGTGGGATCAACCATACCATAATGTGTGTTTGCATGTTTGTTACCCGATTGAGGGCCAACCCTTGTGTGGTTGAAAGATATATATATAAAGAGTAGCCTAAAGTTAGATTCATAGATTCTCTTCTTTTGGTTCTCTAGTCCCTCAGTCTGTGAAGGGGTAGTAGCAGCCACAAAGTTCCTTGGGCGGAGTGAATAACGTACGCTTATGACGGCGCAGAGTGGTCCCTCGCTCAACCGACCCTAAGGAAACGTACTCACTACTTCCCCATATGATGAATCAGGATGCTTGATTCATATGTGATAGCCTAAACCCCCACAGTTTCTGAGCATCTAGATGGTATTCCTTGGATGATCATTTAGCTTGTCTTCACGAAAGGTATGATATGCCACATGAGTTATCAGTTGGGGCCAGGGTCTAGGACCTGCATGGACAACCCAACTGGAACTATGTGATGACATGAGTCGTCACTTGGGGGCCGGGGTCTAGGACCTGCGTGGGTAACCCAAGTGAGACCATGTGCCCCATGTATATTTTGAGGTCTAGCATGTGGAGAGAGATTTGTTACCCATGCTGAGATAGATTCCATATCTGCACATGTTCCAACATGATAGGTACGATGCCACACCCCACTGATGTTCCGACACAGTGCTGGTGATGATGCCGTATTACTATTGGTAGCGAGCTAGGCTCAAGGATACGATGCCACGTGCATAGACACGTGAAGGTGCACTATGAGATTGTGTTATAGCCTTCTTGTGTGATGAGTGTAATGGGGGGGCTTCACACACTTGTAGACGGATACTCATGGTTGCTTTCGACAGTGTTGGGTCGGTTAGCATATGAGTAGGTCCTAGCCATGTATACCCCTGGCTACAGCGAGTACCTGTGTGTGCCTTTTCCACGAGGTGTCGCTATGCGGGGTGTGTTCTGCACGTGTTTACTTCCGCGGAGCCACAGACACATTGCCATGCAGCATACGGCCAGTACGTGCCTTCTCCGGCTGGCGTATGACCATGCTGCACTGAGATGCGATGCGGGATGTGGCCGAGGTGCACATTCCATGCAGGCAACCAAGGAGTGTGTGAGCCACTTGGTTAGTCCATGCCGCGTGACGACGCGATGTAGGGTGTAGCCGAGGAGCACACTCTGAGCCATGTGGATGGCGTGCTCGTTCCACACCACATGAGGGCTACTATTATAGCCTGACATTGTTCCCTCCTTCCTCATTTGGTGGCTACTATCTAGTCACATAGTGTTGTACAGTGCAATTTCAAGGTTGTGGACTTTCTCTATGGTTGTTGATGATTTTTGACTGATTGTGAAGGCTGACACTTTTCTTATATTTGATTATGATGGTTTAGCCACACCTTGTGATCTTATTGCTTGTAGCCCTCGTGGTTACATTTGATTTAGTGTTGAAAATTGCGCGCATTTCTTATTTTGTTGTCGAAATTAAATTTTTATCTTTCTTTATGACTTTGGTGGCTAAACTAGTTATACTTATTGTTTTCGATGTCAGCCATGTGTTGTATTGTGATTCCTCTTCAAGGACGTATGAGGCAGACTTGGTGAGTGTATATGAGGAAGCAGACGCAGGGAACCTTGAGGATGGGAGTATGTGAGGCTGTTATACAGCTAGGACCCACTACCCACCTATGTGTGATGACTATCTCTTGGAGGCTAACCACCTTATACCACAAGAGAGAGGTCATTATGGCTTATTGGATGGTCTCACCTTGAGAGTGTGACCTAACACCAACAAGTCATTATGTGTGAGGTATGGATTATGCGAGATGGATTTGACTCTTGGCTCATGGATTAGTAAGTTGTTTCCAGTATCCAGATGAACCCTTGTGTAGCCTTGTGATGTGAATCTCGGTGATGTATATTGGTGTGCGTGTGAAGAATGTATGGCAAATCATGAAAACTATACCTATGAAATGATAAATTGTGTTTCCATGCTTCAAATAGGTGAACAATTATGATCTTTTGTTGAATATGTGAACAGATTTAGTGTGGATAATTAATGGAAAATGTTAAAAAATGCAGCATTCTAACCTATTGATTGTTTAATAGCACAGTAGAAGAGGAATTACAATGATGCAGTTATGTTCTCCCTAGAAATGATAGTTAGCTAAGTGTATCTGACTAAGTTATATTTTTGCATGGCGGGGCAGTATATTTGACAATTTTATACATTGAAAAATGTAGATTGCTGCATTCATAAGAAGATAATGTGGTTTATTCTAGTATATTTGCACAAATTGATGGTTGTAAGCAACTAGATGGCTGTTTGAAATACTGAATGTTTGAAAGAAAGAAAAGGAAACTGATTACTATGGCAATCATTCTTTATGAGATTAGAGGAAATAGTTGCATGATAATGTATAATTTGTATGAAACTGAGTGCCTTGCATCTTTCTCACTTAGGTACAAAAATTATCACATGTAATTATGTACATTGTGGGGAATGTGATAGTCTGAATTTTATAATCATCTTGGATTTTATGGAACTAATGTGTGTTATGGCTGCATTTAGTATTGTGACTTTCAGGAGTAAGTCAAGCTCTTGGGGGGGAGCATGTAATGCCGCCCTGGTCCTGGACTAACGAGGTGACACCAAGGTATGAAATTCAAGTTTTACAGGATATTGCGTTACTGATATTTTGTTAGGTTAGATTCCATGATTAGATTGGGTGTACATGTGTAGAGGATGACACCTTGACATTGGCGTAATACGCAAATGATCACGGATGTTGGAATCCTCCGTTGATGACTAGTTTTGCCTTGGCTATTATGTGATACATATATGCAGATGTTATAACTTGTTTGAAGTGGTGTAGGTACTAGGCACTGACTCCACCTAGCTACACAGGTCTAAGCGTGCCTAATGCCCCAATGGTGGGAAGATGGAGATGACACATTGGCCATATACCAGCTTACCCTTGTCATCGTCTCTAGGTTGAGATGAGTCTCCGATGTCATGTACTACCTCAGTCACTATCTAGTTATGGCTTGATTACTCTATCTTTTTGTGAGTCAGTACAGTATGATTATTGGGTTGAGTTAATCTTTGAGTTAATCTATTAATTCATTTCAACTCTATGAATACGGTTCTTAAACTATACCTCTCAAGCATGTTAGATTCAGTTGCCCCAAACAAGTTTCCTTGTGCACAGTTATGCATATTTATAAATTCATTTTATTGAAGAGTTTTTCGATAAATATTACTCTTCTCATTCATAGGAGATCGCTTTCCATTGGTGGTTTTGGGTTTTAGAAGTTTTGAAGAGGAGGAAAGACTTTGTGTGTTCGTGAGGTTTGATTCTCAGCAAGACGGTCTTCAATATATATATATATATATTTTTTTTTATTAAAGGTTTGTGTTTTGCCAACATTGCAAAACCTTTGCATTTATTCCATTGGTATTGTCGTGCATGGGTTGTGGCCCCAATCGACGAACTTTGAGGGTATGGCTTTTAGATAAGTTGTAAAATGTTAGGGATAAGAGGAAAGTGCGAGAATCCCAACTTTTCTTTTTGGGGATCCCTTCCTTTCGGCTTGAAAAATGGACTATTCAAAAGTTGGGAAGGGGGTTTTTGTGGGAAGCCGCGGTTGTTTTTTGGGCAGAACAATCGAATGTTTTGAGGAATTTCTCACATTCTCGATCAAGGGCTTTTTTTTTTTTTGGGGATTCGGCAGTTGGGATCGAGGTTTCTCCTCTTTCTATCATGAAGGAAATGAGGGGTAAAACACAGAGAGTCCGAGGGACTGGGGAGTGGAAAAAGGGTCGTTTTGGATTGCCTTCGAGGGGATTCACGGTTTTGAGAAAAAGAGTTTTTTTTTTTTTGGCACTTGAGATGGGAGGGCATAAGGGGTTTTCGCAACAAGGAGCTCGATTTCTGCACTGCAGCGTTTTTGCAGAGTAAGATTGAGAATTTGTGTGAGAAAATGACACCCGTCTCATTTTCCTGTACACCCTTTTTGGGCCACAATAGACATCAGAATCCTACGTTGGTTTTGTGTAGTAAGAAGGAATCGTTCATATTTGGATCGGTTTTCTGTAGTCCAAAAATTTGAAAAGGCATAGAGCTCAAAAGGTTATTCTATTGCAATAGTCGCAGACAGGTCACAAGCATGGCAGAGGAGATTAGCAACCCATTGCTAGAGCAGGGTCCTTTTTCTTGCTTGAATGCAGTGGAAGGCAAACACGTACTACCAGGCATCAGGGCTGTCTTGAAACAACTGGAAAATGATTTAACTAAACTAGAAAGCTCAGTAGAGCCAACTTGGCCAAGGCTAGTTGAGCCTTTAGAGAAAATTGTAGATCGCATTTCTGTTGTGTGGGGAGTTGATAACCATCTTAAAGCTGTGAAAGATTCTGAGGAACTTCTTTCAGCTTCTGAGGAAGTGCAGGTATTCTTTGTTTAGTATGCATTGCAACTAAAATTTTAGACTGAGATTTATGTAGTTCAGATTCACCGAGGATTATTGTAGTTGTTAAAAATTTGGAAGCTGAAATTTAAAGGTTGACGTCTGAATGTGCTTTAGATGTATCTATTTCTAATGTCACAATGTGATTGAAGATCTCTAGAAGTTTCACAGTGATTCATATACTTTTTCAATTTGTATAGAGATCTAATTGTGAGCAAATTCACATGCAAAGAATGAAAGAATTGATTCTTTTAGACAATACACCTCCTTCCAATTTAAAGGAATTAATGGAACTGAAAAAAACCTGAACAATGATATGTCCAATAGTGATGATTTAACTTTTACAAACCTAGTTGTTGGAGGGTTCATTAGTTCACAAAGAAAAAAGACAATTAATTCTATGCATGTCCAGCATCATTGAGAGCCCTACTGTTGGCTTGCAAGAAGTATCCTGGTGACATGACTTCTAATGCCAAAATTCCAAATAATGAAGGTCATACAAGTAGTAGCATAAATATGTGGCACTGTATGCAGATCTTAATTGATTGAGTACATTGATTATTTAATGGCAACTCGTGGGCCAAGCTTTCGTCTTCCTCCTTATCTCTTTGTGCCATGCATAGAGCAAAACATTATCTTCATGCATTCATAGTTACTCTTGGCAACTGCTCTTTTATTTATGTCGTGGTGGACCATTGGGACAATTTTTGTTACTCTGTTTTTTGTTTAAATGAAGTTTTGTGTGCAACCAAACCAACCTGTAAAATCTTATGTCATTCTGTATGGCTGTTCGCTCTTTTATGGGTGGCTATGAAGGCATTCAGAGCTCCATTTTCTGCTCCAACCCCTTGTCTGTCTGCTTCAACTGTTGTACTTGTCTGATTCAGTTATTAGTAATATTTTTTGTTGTATCTTCGGTGTTTATTCCTCCGTAGGTTTCTCTAATCTATATCAATGTGTATTGTCATGACGTTATGTTGAAAGCTCGAAGAAACAGAGTTCAATGTATGTCAAAAAAAATAAACCCTTTTGAGTTATGCTCCTCTGCATCTCGTATTTGGCTTTCGCTCCTCTGCAACTACAGAATGTATTATCAGCAATAAGAACTCGTATTACTAGCAGAAGCCAAAGGCGGTGTAAGGGCTAAAAACACAACCTACAAACGTTCACATGCAATGTATTATATTTCTGTGATAAACAAAAGGGGATTAGTGATGGTACCACTTAAACAGGCTGATTTGCTTCGTGCGTGCCGCTGAATTTTATTTATTGATTGTTATTATTATTAGTTTTATATTGCTGCTGTGTAATTATCTGAAGGCAATCTCGGAATTATCTGAAAGCAATCAAGACGTCAGAATTTCTCTTGGAGTAGTTTAGATATAACAAATCAATACTACATTTCCAAGCAATGTAAAACGGTTTTAATTTGAGAAGAATTCTCACATTAAAACAAATGACGGCAATGAAAGCGTCAGATAGTTGAAACTTTCCGCTGCGTGTTTTAAATGGCTATGCACATGGGAAAACAAGCAGGAAAGTGACCATAGGTAGCCACTCTTCATTAATATCATCCATTGAAACAGTCAATAGCAATTTTACACCTTATTTACAATAAAAAGTAGTAAATATTTGCCCTACTTTTATTGGCCAAATTCGACATATAATTCTGATTTCTGAATCCTTATGTTGCTGTTGCAAATCAGATTGTTCTGGGTTTTGGACAGCGAATACATGTATGTCTATTGCTCAGATAAATGTGTCATTCCCGAATCCACGTGCAGATATCATCGACCAGGATTTCTACCGCATAAGTTTACCATTCAAATGCAAACCTATTGACATATAATTCAGATTTCTGAATCTCTATGCTGCTGTTACAAATCAGATTTTTCTGCATAACACATGAAGGGCTCCATCAGTAGAAAGAGATCTAATGTCATAGAGTCTACAAGGTTTAATTCTACATGATTCAATTACTCCTGAGACATTTGTTTCTCTGGCTGTTAAAAGTAGTCGTAATTTCTTGGCACATGTGACATCGATAGGTAAAAGCTTTTCCAATGGTTCTAGATACAAAGCACTATCAATATATATGAAAATGGACTCTTTTTCTATAATTTCTTTTAGGCTCTGTTGTCCACTTCGAGAGTCTCTTACATCATGTTTAGTGGCAGTCAAATCCTACAAAATCTCTGATTGGAGTTTTTCTACTTTGGGCTTTTCCTCCAGGCCTTGAATGAGAGTAACTTTAGAATGTTTCCAGCCCTGAAGCTTGTCTTTTAGAGAGGAATAAACTGCATCTACTAATGTGGTCTTTCCAGACCCACCAATACCATATACAACCACTGTTGTTGTTGCGCTATCACTCCCCCAATCAAGCCACTAGATGACTTCTTCAATTTTCTTTTCTTCTGGGAACAACATGAGATGGCTCCTTTCACTATTAGTTGTATAGACTCGTTCAATTTATCATGCAACTCCTTTAAACCAGGGAGCTCTTGAAGTTGGAGGATTATTTTTGACAAATCAATGATAGACTTAAAAAGTCTTAAACACTCCTTGTTATTTTGGATGGTGTCTACAATTGTTAAAGCTGCACCCACCACTAAGAAACCAACAGTAACCCAATGAACATTTCCAATAGCATTCAACACTTGTATGCTTGTTTCATGTTTGTTTTCAGAGTAATCTTTTATCTCTTGATAGCAGTATGATCATTACCTTCCTTATGGTAATCCAAGAAATATTAAAGATGTCAGTATTGTTTTCCCAAGACTGTTTATTCATTTAGATGTTAGCCAAGTCTTGTGGTACCCCTTGTAAGGTCATGTATAGGAGCCTTCTTCCATGTTGTTGTTATGCTTGTTATGGCCATGTGATCATCTCTGAGCATGGGGGGTGGACCCTTGAGGGATCCACATGGTAGGGTGGTGTTGCACCCACCATTGGGGGCTCCAGTCATTGAGGACAGTTTCGGCAATGGCGTCGGCATGGGTTGTTCCATTCTTCCCTCCAGTTTTCTAGAAGTATTTTCTCATGTGTCGGTACAACTCGGTGAACCGAGTGATATGTATTGAGATCTTGTATTTATGTAATTAATTCTTGTATCTAGAGTTCATTGTAATAATGTTCTTGATGCACTTTTAAGAAAAGGTTGTATTGAGATTTTCTTCCGCATATATTATCGACCTTGGTGACAGGATGTTGTTGTAACCCCTGCCTTGATAATTATGGAATGTTGTCATTATTGAGATTACTAGTTTTATTGCTGTTCTAGTACCCATTACTGCTGTTCAAGCTGAGAAAAGGTTGAATTGATTGCTGTTTTTATCACAACACCATAATTACAGTTGATGCTATTGATTTGGTTACTTTATTTAGTGATGTCGCTGCTGTTCTACTGCTACTCTCATTGATTTAGTCATTACTGTTATACTACTACTGTCATTGATTTGTTCATTTAAGTTTTATACCATAAAAAAAAAATTGTTGTGCCTTTTTGGATTATGTTTCTTGAATGCGGGTTGGGGCATTACATTAGTGATGTAGCCAACAACATACAATCAATAGAATTGTGCCATTAATCTTATGTGAGAGACAAAGATTTGAGAAATTGGAAATAAAAACTTCTATTCACCAACTCTGCTAGTACAATGAGAGAAAACTCTCTTATATCCAAGAAAACAAAAAAAAAATTACGTTTTTTGGCAGATTTTGACAATTGTCAGATTTTGTCATTTTAGGTAATTTTACATGCATATCTTGAGAATCCAGTTTTTTCCCAAAAACTTCCTAAAACTAAGGTAGGACAGAAAACCACCTAACATCCTAAATTTGAAACATGAGTTTCAAGTTATTAATAAAAGCAACTTTTAAAAACTAGGAAAAAACACTAAATTGTCATTTTGAGGGCCAAGATGAAAGTTTCAAGTCGCAAAAAAGTGCCAAGATTGGGTCCAACCACTAAAATCAATTGGGAAATTACATGCCACCTCATAACGCATCCACCTGTAAAATTTCATAGAAAACCCACATCTGAGTCAAAAGTTATGACCTCCGGAAGTCCCTGCATCAGTTAAACATATAATTAGGGTTCAAATTAGGGTTGGGATTATGCTTAACATTAGGGTTAGTGTTATTATTAGAGTTACGACCAAAATTATGGTTAGAATTATGTTAAATAGGGATAGATTTAAAAATATACTAAGATTGAAGTTTTAATGCCTTATAAAACAATATTAAGTGTAATCTTATGGTTATGGTAAGAATTAGGGTTAGATTTAGAATTAGGGTTTGGGTTAGGGTCACAAACACGGTTAGATTAGAATTAGTGTTAGATTTAGAATTAGGGTACCTATTTTTTAAAGAGTATTTTAATCTCAATGTTGAACCCTAACCATAATTCTAACAATAACCCTAACCCTAATACTAATCCTATTTCTAGCTATAATAATAACCCTAACACTAATCCCAATTCTAACCCTAACCATAAAATTGATTCTAATAGTGATTCAAACCCTAAGGATAACCCTAAATCTCACCCTAACCCTAGTTTTGACTATAGTTCTCATTCTAATTGTCACCCTTTTTCAAATGGTAACCCTAATTCTAATTTTAATTCTAACCCTAATACTAACCCTAAATCTAATTGCAATTCCAACCCTAACCCTAATTATACCCCTAATCATAATCGTAACCATAACCTTAATTCTAATTGTAACCCTAAATCTCACCCTAACCTTTTATTTCATATTCATCCCTAATCTTACTAATCTTTTGTTAAATAAAGAAAAATAAAATAACTCTACAGTAAATAAAACAACATATTAATTTTTTTTAACATGTTTTTATCCTTTTATTTCATATTCATCCCTACAATTTCCAAGAGGCATTATATAGTCTCATTAAGGGGATGACTAACTGTGTACTTTTTTCTTTTCTGCCTAATGAAATCTAATTTCTAAGTTTTTATTCAATACTAATTTATAAAAATTAATTTTTGTTAAATAATATTTTATTTACTCTAGAATAATTTATTTTATAACTATATTTTATTAGGGTTTTATCATATGAAATATAAAAGGAGGAAATTGTATTGGGCAAGTGCATTATATTTTTTTAGGGTTACCTTTTATTTTCTATGTTATTTTATTTACTGTATAGTAAGTTAATTTATAACTATATTTTATTAGGTTTTTTTCATATCAAAATAAAAAAAAAAGGATCAAAATATATTCATCAAGGGTAGAATTTATTTGAATTAAGTGCATTATATTTTATAGATTTAACTATAAAGACTTCAATTTAATTTTGCAAAATGAAATCTAAGAATACTAGAGAAGCACAAGAGTTATTTGAAGGTAACTCTACATACTATTCATATATTTTATTATAGTTTAAATTTGTTTTTCGCACATTCTAATTTAAATTAATGGCTTTTTTTACATCAATGTATTATTAAAAATATAGTGCTTACTGTGTTACTCCAGATTAATATGTTACATTTTATTAGGGTTATCTTTTCTTTTCTTTGTTATTTGTCACATATGATGAATGAATCCAATTCTTTTCTTCCCATTTCATTCTAGGGTGTTTAGCTAGGATTCGCTGCAATTCTACATACACTAGGCAAAGTCTATAGACATGGGAAGCTCCATGGGGCATCCTTATGCATTGGCTTCATTCGAATTCTGGAGACTTGGAAGCTCCATGGGGAATTCTTGTTGTGAAGACCTCGCAACATTGACTTCCTCCAATGAGAAACTATGCGTTCAATGTCTTGAGGTTAGTGTTGAGACTTCTCAAGAATGTAATGTTCGTAGTTGCATTTGAATCCTTATAAAATATAGTGATATAAAATATTAGTTTAGGAGATATGAATTCATTATGCAAAAAAAACAAATTAAGTCCTAGTAAAATGTGAGAAGTTTTTTTTATTACGATTTTTGGCCAAATAAAAAATTAATTACCATTGACAAATATATGTTGAATAACATTAGGCTTGTCGAATACATTTTTTATATTTTGTTATTCATTTAACTATTGGTGGAAATGTTACCAACGTGTGTTGGCCTCATGGCTATGATAAATTAGAAGAATTCCATTCACACCTTAATAACATAGACCAGTGCATTTCCATCACCAAAGAAATAGAGATGGATAACCAACTTCCTTTCCTTGATATCCTTCTCATCACAAAACCTAATGGTTCCTTGTCTCGTCGGATGTTCTAAAAAGCAACCCACACAGACCTCTACCTCCACTCCTCTTCTCATCACCGCCTTGCTCAAAAAATGGGTATCCTTAAGACTTTGTCCACTAGAGCATTTCATATTTGTGACAAAGAAATCTTAGACCAAGAGCTTGCGCATCTTTGCATAGTCTTCTTATTAATGGTTACAAGAGCAAGCACATTTCTAGAGCTCTCAACCAAGCCAAGTCTTGTTTCTCTCCAAACACAGGGTTGCCCTCCCCGCGCCCTCCCTCTCCAAACCTCCCTATTGCTTCCCTCCCATTCATTGAAGGCATCTCCTACAAAATTTCTAAAATCCTTCTTAAAAGGGCCTCCGTGTGCTTTCAAACTTGTTGCAACATTGAGAAACCACATCCCCTCTCTCAAAGACCTCGAAGATGTATGCCTTGACTCTAGGGTGTACAAGGTTGTTTGCTCCTGTGGCACACCCTATATAGGTGAGATAGGTTGATCTTTTAGCACCAGAATCAAAAAGCATTGTGGTGACATTAGGCATGATCAGGTCCTCAACTTTGCCTTGGTAGAGCACTCCTTCTCCACCAAGCACCATATCTCTTTAGAAGACACCCAAATCTTAGCCGTTGAGGACAATTTCTTCAAGAGGAAACTCAAAGAAGCCATTGAAATCAACAAAGACCCTGCAAACCTCAATCGAGATGACAGGTGGAGTCTTAGTTTCTCTTGGTAACCCCTGCTAGCCAACCTTAGAAATCAACCCCCTCACCCATCTTGAACCTCCTTTGTGTCAGGCCTTGTTTGGCCCCCTCCTCTCCTTTTCTCCCCTGCTTGTCTTTCTTGGGTTCCCTCCACGTCTCTCTCCCCCACTCCCCCTTTTTGTGGGCTGCCTATCCCTCCATTTCTCCCTCGTCCCTCCCCGCCTATCCTTAAGGGAGCCTCCTCCTTTGCCTCATCCGCTTCCTTCTCCCTTATTTTTGGATCTCCCTAGTCGCATGCTACTACCCCCCTTCTTTTAGGTTTTTGCTCTTGTTTTGTATTCCTATGCATACGTAGTTGTTTAGGCATTTACATGTATATTTGCATATGTTGTTGCATTTGTATTTACATAAATATTTGGATGTGTATAATATGCATATACATTCATTTTTGTTTTCTTTTTGTATTTGTATATGTATTGGTTTTGACTTTTGTTAGAGTCCCGTGTCATATGTACTTGTATAGGCTCATGTATACGTGCACATACACTAACACACATGCCATTTCTTTTTTGTTTTCTCTTCTTTAGTTTTTTCCTCAGTACATAGATACACCTAGTCACTTGGTTGCTTATATATATACATGTTATTTTTTCTATTTTTGTCGTTTGTTTGCTTGTTTGTGAGTCTATGTTTATTGTTTGGTTTCTTTTCTCCTATATATATATGTTGGAGCTGTTTCTTCTATGTGCTATGTTGTGACTTTTTATTTTATTTTTCTTTTGTCTCGTCTTTTGGAGGTTTGTGGGTGTGTTTTTGTGCTTTCGGGTTTCCTTATATATATATACCCACTTTGACTATTTTCTTTTTCCTCCTTTCTTTCTTTTAGTCATAAGTTACTCCTTTCTTTCTTTTAGTCACGAGTCATTAGTAGATGTGTCGACTCATATTCCACACATCGCGGCTACATTTGAGGGTGGTTGAACCTTGAGCTATTCTCTTGGTTCCATTTTGGCTACCTTTCCTATTCTCTTGGAGGCTTGTTCCACAAACTTTAGCTATGTATACCGCTTTGGTTGTAAATCAATTTAGTTCATTTTCAATATATTGTATTTGTGTTTGATCTCTAATCCATTGATCTTGGACTTCCACTCCCACATAGTATTAGAGCTAGGCTCAATCTGGCCTTCTCCCATAATTTTTACAGAATTACATCATGCATTTGCATTCAAATTCAATTAACTTTAAAAGGAACGAAAAAAATGCAATTAATCCAATCCTTTCCAAATAGAGATTTCCATGCATAAATCATGCGTGTGAAATTAGTCATCAACTCCTTAATCAATACTAGAATAAAAACTGACTTCACATACTTACCAAATGATGCATTGGATGAAAGCGAGCAACAACAAGACAAACAAACTTCACGTAGATGCTACCATTCTGTCCAACTGGGTTCTATTTTTCCCTCAAGTGTTTGAAGACTTGAGATACCACGTGAGAACAAAGATGAAAAGGTTAAGACAATACTCATGTATGCTTATTAGCACAAAAATGATTGTGAAGTTCCTATTTTCAGTTTAATAAATAAAGAAATATTTATTTAATGTTGTCCAATATTATGTGACTGTTGTCTCTCTGTTTGTGTGTGAATAAAGGGTTCCATTTCCTGCCAGTCTCTTAATTGTTTGTTGATGCTAACGGGTGCTTCCCTGTTCTGTGTTGGGGAGTGTATATATGTACATGTGCGTATATGGAGCCTATTTTAATTCACCTGAAGCCGTTCCCCTTTTTTATCAAGTTCCGTACAAAACACAAATATTAACATTAGAAATAATTTACTCTTATCACATATTTTTTTCTCTAGATGAACTCCATATACATCCCTCTAAACTGATGGAATATAGTGCAAACATAATTCTATATAACAGCTTCCATGTTTGATTTAACTTTCTCAGATTAATTTAAATCGCTATCATAAAAAGTTAAAATTAATTGAAGACAGATTTGTATGTCTTTACGTGGACCTAACTCAGTTAGCCAACTCAGCGAAGTGAAGCAACATGCTGTTGAATGATGGCACACACAGACTTATATGTGACACCACGTATTTTGTAACTTGTCTTCATATTTCTGCAAATCTATACACGCATACACAATACGTGTCTTTATAAATGCTGGTTTATTGCGGTATAAATGCTGTGATTATGTAACAAGTTGAGCAAGTTACAAGAGATTTTTAATGGAGCTTGGTGCCATTAGAATGTTTTCTTCTCATTTTTCTTCGTCTATGATCTGATTAAAAACACAAGGTAAACAATTATTATTATTTTAAATTAAAAAATACTACAGTTTATTGGATATTATACAAAATAGAATAATTATTAAATTTGGTGGAGATGAGATATAAAATTTATTTATTATTTTTGGTGGAAATGAGATAGAAAATTATAGTTTATTATTGTTTTATATTTTTATGTTTTAATGGTTATGGGATGTCTGTGTTGCAGGCGAGAAGTGGATGATAAAGAAAAGGTACATATATATGAGGAAAAGATGCTGACGGAAAGATTCGAGAAGTTGAGACCCCTGGCGCAGAAACAGTTTTTTCTTCATAACTCAACACTAAATTAAATAAATAATATAAAATAAATCTACAATAAATTAAAACAACTTATTAATTTCTTTTAATATGTTTTTATCTTTTTATTACATATTCATCATTAGGATATAATTTTTCTATTTCATATTTATCTAAGGTTTTATTTACTAATCTTTTCTTAAATAAATAAAATAAAATAACTCTATAGTAAATAAAATAACATATTAATTTTGTTTAATATGTTTTTATCCTTTTATTTCATATTCATTCTTAGAGTTTGATTTGTTTTAATTCAAATTTGCTTAGGGTTTTATTAAGTAAACTTTTCATTGTTAATATAGATTAAGAGTTTAATGTTTTCAAAATATACCTGAATAACTAACACAAAGTATTTTTGATTAAAATAACTTCTTCTCCACTATCATTCTTCTCTTTATACTAAGAGGGGTTATACAATGGTATTAAGGGGGTGAATTTAATGCTACTAATTTATAAAAATTAATTACAGTTAAATTATATTTTATTTACTCTAGAATAATTTATTTTATAACATTATTTTATTAGGGTTTCTTCATATGAAATATAAAAGGAGAAAATTGTATTGAGCAAATGCATTCTATTTTGTTAGGTTACCTTTTATTTTCTTTGTTATTTTATTTACTGTACAATAATTTAGTTTATAACTATATTTTACTTGGGTTTATGATATCAAATAAAAAAAGATCAAACTATATTAGTAAAGGGCCGAAGTTAATATACTTTGGTCCTTTTTTTATTTGATATGATAAAACCCTAATAAAATATACTTATAAATTAACTTATTGTATAATAAATAAAATAACACAAAAATAAGAAGATAACCCTAATAAAATATAGTTATAAAATAAAATATTCTAGAATGAATTAAATATTATTTAATTTTTGTAAATTAGTAGTAATTAAATTTCATTGTGCAGAAAAGAAAAAAAGGTATAAAGTTATAGGACCATCCCCTTAATGCCTCTATATAATGCCTCTTGACACAAAGAAAAAAAGAATAGTGGATAAATATGTTATTTTAGTGACAATACTTTGTATTAGTTGTTCAAATATATTTTGACAACATTAAACTCTTAATCTATGTTAACAATGAAAATGTTACTCAATAAAACCCTAGGCAAATTTGAAATTAAAAAAAAATCAAACTCTAAGGATGAATATCAAATGAAAGGATAAAAATATATTAAACAAAATTAAGATGTTATTTTATTTTATTTATTTAACGAAAGATTATAAATAAAACCCTAGGCAAATATGAAATAGAAAAATGAAACCCTAGGGGTCAATATGAAATAAAAAGATAAAACATATTAAAATAAATTAATAAGTTGTTTTAATTTACTGTAGAGTTATTTTATATTATTTATTTAAAGAAAGATTTGTAATTAAATACCTAGGAAAATATGAAATAAAAAAATGAAACCCTCACAAATTTATGAAGTGACAGGATCAGATTTTCTTTCTTTCCAATCCATAAAGTGGTGGTTGAATAGAAATGTATCCCTATATATTTAGTTATAGAAATATAATGGTTAAAAATTTGGAATGATAAACAATTCTTTATCATAACAAAAAATAATAGTTCAGATGCATGAATTCTTTTCTCTTCACTACACATCTACAAAATAATTTTATATTATTCTAAGAGGAAACTACACATTTCAAATGTTGTAATCCATTTTAGAGAATCACCATCTTTAATTAGTAATATGTAATCCATGTTACAACATCCCCATCTTTAATTACTAATATTGATGTTTATTTTCTAGGTATGGCTCAATCGAAGTTGAATTTTGAAAGTGAGGAGAAGTGTAGACAATATCGAAGAGATTATCAAAGGGAATATCAAATATGAAAATGACAATGACAACAAATGATAGATACAGAAAGAGAAGAACAAAGAAAAAGATGAAGTGACAACAATAGAGAAAGATTTGCCAATAGCTTAAGGACCTATATGCATTAGATGTTGACAAGATAAATGTAATAATTGCTAGAAGAACAAAGAAAAAGATGAAGTGATAACAACAGAGAAAGATTTGCCAATAGTTGAAGGACCTATATGCATTAGATGTTGACAATATAAATGTAATAATTGCTAGAAGAACAAAGAAAAAGATGAAGTGATAACAACAGAGAAACATTTGCCAATAGCTGAAGGACCTATATGCATTAGATGTTGACAAGATAAATGTAATAATTGCTAAGGATGTAAGGGTAATGTTAACTTCTAATCATTGGATAGAAGCAAGTCGTGTAAATGGAACTCTAGGTATGTTTGACAAATAATATATAGACCTATAAGTGCACCACTAGAACCATCCACATATGTTATGGTTAAATTTTGAAGGTAGAGCAGAGACAAATGGATTGCTACAACAATTAGGAAAAATAGTTTTCTATTCAAAACTCCATTAAACATTTGCAGAAGCCTCAAATAAAGATAAACTACAATTGGTTACATAGAACCATTTCAAGCATCTGACAAAATATAGACGTAAACTACTAGAAAAGCAACTAAATGTAACGTGGAGAAATTGATGAGATTCCTCCAACACTTTCCCCTAATTTCTACCACTAATTGTGTAAAAAATTAAAATGCCCAAATTTTGTCTTAAATTATCAAAAGTCTCCTTTTCTAAAGCATTGGTAAATATATCTACTACTTGATCTTTGGATTTGCAAAACTTGAAATTGATTTCTTGATAGTTCACTAACTTTGATAAAATGATATCTTGTATCAATGTGTTTTCTCCTCTCGTGAAAAACACGATTTTTTGACAATGACATTATTGATTTGTTGTCACAAAATATTATTTTTGACTTCTCCTATGCTTGAAATAAATTTGCCAATACTTTCCACATCGAAATAGCTTGACATGTGGCTGATGTGGTTGCTATATACTCTTCTTCAGTGGATGGAAGTGTCACTATGGGTTTCTTCTTTGATTCCCATGAGACTACACATGTTCCACAATGAAAGGCATATCTAGAAGTACTCTTCCTATCATCAATGATTCCTGCAAAATCACTGTCAGTATAGTCAATCAAACAAAAATCATTAGTCATGGAATATAAAATTCCATATCCTATTGTTCCTACCACATATCTCAATATTCTCTTCCCAACTTGCCAATGTGACTCTTTTGGTGACTCCATGAACCTTGAGATTAGAGTAACTCCATACAATAAATATGGTCATGTAGTTGTAAGTTACTTCAAACTTGCAACTAATATTTGGAATATTATAGAATGAACATTAGGTCATTTCTCTTATTTTCCAATTTTAGTTCTTGTAGCATTTGGTGTAGTTATTGGATTACAATTCAACATCTTAAACCTCCTTAACACATCCTTTCAATATTTAGAGTCGCAAATAAAAATTGTTGGAAATATTGTCATTGATGAGGATCAGTGCAAGAAGTTGGGTCCACTTTTTGGCCAAAAAGTGGAAGTGTTTTCCCTGATTTTTAGAATTTGTCACATTTGACCTTCAAATTTGAAGCACTTGGAGAAGGAATCTTTAAAAAAGTCACTAAATATAAAATGTAGTAGTCAGAGTCTAGTTTTCAAATATATAATTTTTTTCAATACCCAGATGATACAAATTGATTTTCAATAGGCATTTCTAAATACCACTATTGAAAAGTCACTTTTTCTTAACCATACCATACATGTGTATGGCCAACATAATTTGACCTAAATAAAATTATTTTTTAAAATCCTTTTGGGAAAAGATGTGTAGTATAGTGAAGTTTGATGAGGATATTTTTTTATAAATGTTTTCCAAATATTTTTTTTTAATTAATTTTTTATTAGACCTAATTGCTACTTTTGAAAACCCCTCGTGTACGGCCAACATAATTTGAGCAAAAAAAATCATAAAATTAATTTTTTTTTCAATTGTGTAAAGAATGATGTGTAGATTGATGACATATAATTTTTTTTAAAAAAAATTTAAAAAGTAAAAGTTATTAAAAAAATACAAACACCTGTCATTTCAAGTTTTTGGACCAGTTTGCTCATAAATTAAATAATAAATAGAAAAACAAGTCCAATCCAAAAAAATTACAAATTTGAAAAATAACCACTATGATCTGTAATGGGTTTTAATTTCATAAAAAAATTCAGAAAAAAATGTCATCAACCATATAGGCGAAGTCAGTCTTTCCTCTGGTTCTGTACTTAGAGAAATACTTGCAGGTCCAAGGCTCAAGGTCAGCTACCCATGCCTTTCCTGAGCCTAAAATGAAACCAAAAGCATGGCTGTGAAATTTAAAATTTTAGAAATGGGTACTCATTTTAAAACGGGTACCCATTCTAGAAAACAAAATAGGTACCCGTTCTATAAAACAAAACCGGTACCCGTTTTAAAACGGGTACCCGTTCTAGGCTCGGGTCCCCGTTCCTGTCAGGATTTTTTTATTGCACAACACTTCCCCTATATGTGGACCAAACTTCTTGCTTCTACCCATGACAAAGGGAGGTTGATGTAGGACGAATAATTATTGATCCAAAAGTTTCTAAGGCATGATTTCTACCTTTAGTTAGCAAATCACTTGGTTCACAAACTCTCAAGTTCGTCAATAGATAGTTTTCTGGACATCGAGCTAGCCGATGAAAAGATGACAAAGAATGTTTCTAAGGCATGAATAATTTATGCCTTCAGTCAGTGAATTGCTTGGTTCGTAGGCTCTTAAGTTTGCCGATGGAAAGTTTCTCCGACAACTAGTTCACCGATAGGAACAATTACTGATCAAAGCTTGAAAAATAAATTTTAAAGTTTGAAGTCTTTTTAAGTTTGCTAATGGATAAGATATTAGAAAAATGTCTAGTTTGCGATCTCAAAAGTTCATCAATGGTGAAGGTCACCAATAGGCTACTTCTCTGACATAAAGTTTGTCGAAAGGATGAAGGTGTGAAGAATAAATATGGTTCATGGTTCTCTTGGTTCTTTGATTGACTATTTTTTCAACAATGGAAAGTTGGTAAGGTATAGGTAAAGTTTTTAGTTCGTGAACTCCTCAGTTCACCTAATTCAAGGTTCACCGACAAGCAATTTTGCAGATAGTGAAAAAGGTTGATGATTTTCCAAGAAGTTTGTGATGAGACAACTTCAGAAATAGGTGATATGATGAAGATTGTGTCAATAAGTTCATAAAGTGGCACTTTTGCTGATAATTGATGAAATGTCCAAAGTTTGCAGAAAGTTGATTTTGCCAATAAAGATTTTAAAGTTGAGGTTTGTGGATGCAAACTTTTTCTATTAAAGAAGAAGATAATTGGTTTATAGAAATAAGCCTTTTCCACAAGCTCGTACGTTTCAGAAATCTCTATTTTTCTGATAAAGAAGTTGAAGGTTAAGTTTTTGAAAATGAACTTTTGCCTATAATGAATAAAGGGTTCAATTTGTCGATGGCTTACATAGGTGATAAAAATAAAATGCTAGGGAGTGGACATTACTCTAATCAGTTTGAAGACATAGGAGATATATATGAGAAACACATATTGTTAAGGTTGGTTGACTCGGTCTTTTAAATCAGACCCAAATTCATAGTACGGGAATTCAGGTTGGGCCAACCTAAGTATACATTGAAATTCAAAATATGAAGGCCAACTTTTGAGAATGCTTTAGTTCAATCTATTGTAGCCAACATGAGGATTATATTGTACAAGTCGATATTTAAAGTAGATCATTTATTTATTTTTGATGGCGAAGTATATGTGAGCATCAAAGAAAAAAGTGTGTACATCTGAATGTGATTACAGTGCGAAGGCAATGAATAGAATATAATCTAGGGTTCACATAGTTTGTACTGGTATAAGCATATTGTTTTCTCTTGAGAAGAACCATGCTAAAGAGTGTGTGATGCTGCATATTTGAAGTTGTGTGAAAATTAATGTTTCAAATTTGAGTTGGTGATAAGTGGGAGATTTGATGCTCTATTTTGGAATGAACTTGATCCTATTTTAGTTAGTTGAAGTTGGTGTTTCATAGCTGGGTTGGGGCTCAGTATGGACTGAACTAAATCTTGTTATCTATTGCTTGAAGTTGGTGCTTCATCTTTTGAGGTTGTGCTTAGGGACAGACTTGGTGCTTAGTTTTATAAGGGGATTAAAGTCTCTTGTAGGTTGGTGCATAGAGATCTATAAAAGGATTTTTCTCCTTCTCAAGTTGAAATTCATCTCGGTTGGTGCCTACAAAATATTGTAATTCATAGAGACATTTTTTGAGGTAGATTTGAGCAGTAGACCCAAGTAGCTTTTCTCACCGTGGTTTATCCCTTCTGGGTTTCCACAGAGATCTTGTGTTCTCTTGTGTGGATGTTTGGATATGTTGATGTTTGCATAGTTCTTATATTGATTCTATTGTTGCAATAGAAATGGAGTAAAAATTGATACATACTAATTCACCCCCTCTCAATATATCTCTATGTTCTAACAAAATTCCCCAATGATTGAACCACTTCAATGCCTAAAAAATACTTCATCAATCCTAAATCTATCATCTCAAATTCTTTCTTCATTGCTTATTTAAACATCTCTACTGATAACTTTCTAGTGGAAACAAAGTTATCTAACATATAAACATACAATGAAAACCTAACCTTCTTTGTTGCTCATTGTGTACAATGTTGGCTCATGACTTACTACTTCTGCTAAATCCATTCTTCATCATTGTAGGTACCTGAAAATGTCTTAATCCGATTAACCAATTTTCTGCATCAACCACATTACTAAGTTCACCTTTCACATCATAATTATCTAATTAATTCACCCTAAATAATAATTATTTAATTAATTCATCACACTACTAAATTCACCTTTCACATCATAATTATCTAATTAATTCACCGTAAATCATAATTATTTAATTAATTCAGCACTGGACCTTACGACTTCATTTTCATTAATTAAATAAATATGCTAAATAATTGTTTGGTTAATTTGTCATCTTCTTAATCTTGATTAATTAAATAAATCATGCTTATTAAATTAATCTACCCTACCCTACAACCTAAACCTAACCTAATTAAATAAATACAAATTATTTAATTAGTTACCCTAACCTACAGATGCCGAAAGAAAACACCAATGTGTGTCACTGGGAAAAGAAATAAAATAAAATAACTCTATAGTAGATAAAATAACATATTAAATTTGTTTAATATGATTTTATCCTTTTATTTCTTATTCATTCTTAGAGTTTGATTTGTTTTATTTCAGATTTTTCTAGGGTTTTATTAAGTAAACTTTTCATTGTTAATATCGATTAAGAGTTTAATGTTTTCAAAATATATCTGAATAACTAACATAAACTAGCATTAAGGGGATGACTGTAACTGTGTCTTTTTTCTTTTCTATAGAATGAAATTTAATTTCTAGGTTTTTATTAGCTACTAGTTTATAAAAATTAATTACTGTTAAATAATATTTTATTTACTCTAGAATAATTAATTTTATAACTATATTTTATTAGGGTTTTATCATATGAAATATAAAAGGAGCAAAGTGTATTGGGCAAGTGCATTATATTTTGTTAGAGTTACCTTTTATTTTCTATGTTATTTTATTTACTATATAGTAAGTTAATTTATAACTATGTTTTATTAGGGTTTTTTTCATATCAAAATTAAAAAAAGATCAAAATATATTCATCAAGGGTAGAATTTATTTGAATTAAGTGCATTATATTTTATATATTTAACTTTAAAGACTTCAATTTAATTTTTCAGAATGAAATTTAAGAATACTAGAGAAGCACACGAGATATTTGAAGGTAACTCTACATACTATTCATATATTTTACTATGGTCAAAATTTGTTTTTTGCACATTCAAATTTAAATTAATGGCTTTTTTATCATCAATGTATTATTAAAAATATAGTGCTTACTGTGTTACTCCAAATTAATATGTTATATTTTATTAGGGTTATCTTTTATTTTCATTGTTATTTGTCACATATAACGAATGAATCCAATTCTTTTCTTCCCCTTTCATTCTAGGGTGTTTAGCTAGGATTCGCTGCAATTCTATGTACACTAGGCAAAATTTGCAGACTTTGGAAGCTCCAAGGGGTATTCTTATCCATTGGCTTCCTTTAAATTTTGGAGACTTGGAAGCTCCATGGGGAATTCTTGTTGTGAAGACCTCGCAACATTGACTTCCTCCAATGAGAAACTATGCATTCAATGTCTTGAGGTTAGTGTTGAGACTTCTCAACAATGTAATGTTTGTAGTTGCATTTGGAACCTTATAAAATATAGTGATATAAAATATTAGTTTACTACATATGAATTCATTATGCAAAAAAAGCAAATTAAGTCCTACTAAAATGTAAGAAGTTTTTTTTATTACGATTTTTGGCCAAATAAAAAATTAATTACCATTGACAAATGTAGATCTTTTTTTAAGGAAATATAGTTATAAATTAAATTATTATACATTAAATAAAATAATATACAAAACAAAAGGTAACCTTAACAAAATATAATGCGCTTACACTTAGAATAACATTAGGCTTGTTGAATACATTTTTTATATTTTGTTATTCATTTAACTATTGGTGGAAATGTTACCAAAAGTGTGTTGGCCTCATGGCTATGATAAATTAGAAGAATTCCACTCGCACCTTAATAACATAGCCCAGTGCATTTCCTTCACCAAAAAAATAGAGATGGACAACCAACTTCCTTTCCTTGATATCCTTCTCATCACAAAACCTGATGGTTCATTGGCTCGTCAGGTGTTCTGAAAAGCCACCCACACCGACCTCTACCTCCACTCCTCTTCTCATCACCACCTTTCTCAAAAAATGGGTATCCTTAAGACTTTGTCCACTAGAGCCTTTCATATTTGTGACAAAGAAAACTTAGACCAAGAGCTTGCACATCTTTGCATAGTCTTCCTATTAATGGTTACAAGAGCAATCATATTTCTAGAGCTCTCAACCAAGCCAAGTCTTGTTTCCTCTCCAAACATAGAGTTGCCTTCCCTTCACCCTCCCCCTCCAAACCTCCCTATTGCTTCCCTCCCATACATTGAAGTCATCTCCTACAAAATTTTAAAAATCCTTCTTCAAAGGGCCTCCGGTGTGCTTTCAAACCTGTTGCAACATTGAGAAACCACATGTAACATCCAAATCCGAAATGACTAGAAGTAACTAAGTTTTCACAATGGTAATTTTTTTTTACTAGGAAATCACATGCAAAAATTACTCATCTATAATCCAATACAACATTTTTCATTTTATCATACACATGATCTCATTTTCGTAAAGCTGAAAGAAATGATATACATTAAACATTTTGTTTTCTAACAAATGAAATTTTCTTGAAACAACAAATATTGGAAACATACCATTATCATGCATCTCGATTGTCGATCCATCACATTCAAGACTTGGCATTCCTTAGTATTTGGAAGAGAAAGTATCTTCAAGGAGCTTAACCTCCAACCATAGACGGTCGGTCTCCCGCACTCCTTCCTAACCGGAAGTGGCCCTACCCTACTCAAGAGGATAGACTTAGGATAACCATCGGTGTTTTCCATCTGAGCTCTGTTGATGTAACCTACGTGTCTTGTTATCGCACAGATCCCTAGATACCCTCTAGTCATGCACGACACTCCACAAGAAATGCCATCCAGTTATGGTGAACATTCAATGCACTTGAGGATAGTACATCACCTTGGCCAAAGGATTTGTTTTTAATTAGCGTTCTAAGAATGCATGAACTTGGTTCACCCACCCTACTCAACTTGAACTGGTCAAAATCCTACAGTTTCCTATTTGTATAGTTTTAACTATTTGACGACCTTGATGACCTCAAGGGTTTAGGATATCCTCCTACAATAGCGCATCGCGCACTTTTTACTCTAATCTTGAGTTTAGAGTTTCATAATCCATTTTCATGTAAAAACATTGCTTATAAGCGCCCACTCCTAAGTGGTTTCATATTTGTTTACTTGGTTCCCATGTTTACACAACATACTCAAATATTTAAAGCCATTTCCCGTTATCCCAAAATTTGAGGTTTCTAGACTCATATGGTCTACAAGGTAAAATGAGTCTAGCACCCTCACATGCAACGTAATTTCAACTCACATGTAGGTTTTCCACTCTACTTGCTTGTTTCAAATCCATGACGGTTTCCTAATCATTACTAAAACTTTAACTCCCTACTTCAATTTTCTGTGTCATTAATTTCACATGTTTCATCAAGATGAGAGTCGTAAATAAAATATAAATGATTATGAAATCTTTCTAATGTTAATAGAGATGACCAACGCATGGTCAACCTCTAACTAAAGATGTATGATGGTTAAGACATCAGCTATTTACAACCGCATTTTTGGGCTATCAAACACACTAATTTTAAGTCAAAACGTGCTTAAAAACTGCAGTTATGACTCCTACAATAACATGCACATGGAACAACGTGTTTACTTGCTGTGTAGCTATTGTTCAAGGAAGGTAAATTACATCTTGCATCATGATAAGTTCATTCCTAAATGAATATACGTTAGAGAACTGCGTTCTTACATTACACAGTTTAATTTATGGCAAAAATGCTACAATTTTTGAGTTTACAAATTCTAGAAGATAGCATACTTCTTTTTCTGAGTTTTCAAATCTCAAACACAGCAATGATACTATTACATGGATTGACCGCACATAGATATCATACTAGGTTTACGTTGTCATACATTTCATCTCATTTTAAACGTATTGATCTTTTGCAAAAGTGAGACTTACTTACTTACTGGTCTAAACTAAGAAAAATAAAGAAGAAAATGAACCTATTGATGAAAATGGAAGTTGTTGTGGCAATTCCACGTTCCCCTCTGCTTTTCTTCGAAGCTATCTCTTTTATCTCCTTCTGAAATAACGACAGTCCACACTAAACAGACCCCGCTCTCTGCCGGACACTATTCAAGTCAAGGCAGGCTCCTTACTTAAATAACGATCACCCTCAGACAACTACAGACTTCCTTAGATATCTCTCCCTCTGTTGCTTTCTACTCAGAAAAGGGATTGCTCCTTAGAAGTAAACAATCACTCCTTCCCTTACTCACGCTTGCCAACTTCTACCAAAAACTCTCACCCTTCCACGATGTAGAAGTATAATGAATTTCGTTTCTCTCTCTCTCTCTCTGATTTCCTTCTTCCCACACCCCGACAGCCACTCCAACCAAACTCTCTTACTACTAAAAACTCTCTCCAACCCTCTCTCATTGCCGTTTTTCCTTTCTTAGCAATGCAGGCCCCCGTAAGCCCGTCTCTCTCTCTCTGTCGTTTCTATCCTACACTCCACAGCCTCTTTCCCACTTTTCTTCTCCTGCCTTCGCCGTTTCTTCTCCCCTTTACCAGCCCACGACGGCCTTATTCCCGGTTTCTCTCTGCCACTCACCATCGAATCTCCTTCTTTCCTTTTTCCATCTCACTCTCCTCACTATCTCCGGCCTATCTTCCCTACTTCGAAGGAACTCCCTCTCTCCAGTTTCCTTGCCACACAACGTCGGTTACATTGTTCCATTCCCCACTCACAACGGATTCTATCTCCCATCACTTTCTGCCATGTTTCGAGAAGGAATCCGCTCCTCTAAGACTGTGGTTTGATAACCTCTCAATAACAGCGACCCTTTGATTTCGCCCCCTCATCTATGAGACAGTTTCGGCATTAAATTCATCAGTTATACTTCTATTACGACTGCTGAGCTGGCTCTCTCTCTCTTTCTCCCATGGTGAATTAGAATCTAAACTCTCATAAGGAGGCTAAGCATAAAGGTTTGAATGGGAAAATGGTTTTTAATAACGTTGCGCAACTTAACAATCAACAAGAATATCAAGGAAAGAAAAGAATACATGGCATAAAATCTAAGCCATTCTTGCAAGGTTTACACATGCTGGGCATCTCAACATCACACAATTGCTTGCATAAGGACACACGTCATGATGACATGCATAGGCCCAAGGTTCACGGATTACCATGGTAAACGTTTAACTAATTGCGACAGATCCAATCATGGTGAAGACTTCGTTGACCAAAACTCACTCGAACACAAAGCATCTAAAAGCTAAAAGAGAGGTTAAACTTGACAAGACGACAGTTAACAAGTGTCTACAGCAACTTTTTGGCCAAAAAGGAAAAGAATAAATTCACAACACAAGTTCGACGCGTTTTATGACAATCACGACGGATTGATCGTAACGCAAACGAGTTCTTACAATGTTAGACAGACCAAGCTGGCTTCTCGCACATTTCAACTACAAGATGTGAATTACAATTTCCCCACAAGATGATTCAATAAATACTTAGAAATGAAAATATTAAACGTCTATATAAGTCGACTTGCTATGATGGACTTACAACGACATTGACGACTCCAAGATTCTACATGACGACTTTCGACTAGGATGTCACACTTTATCCTTTGACGTCGACATCTAGCTAACTAACCCAACCGACAAACAAGACTAACTGGTTGGTTCCAAGGTTTATCTACCTATTTGGCAATCTCAGTAACAAACGCCCATGGTTAATTTCCAGAGTCTATACTCTCTCTCGAAGATACTTTCTCTTCCCGTCGAACACGGTCCACCTGTTCCTGCATCGACAGACTCACATACAATTTTGTGGTCAAAGCACCTATGTTCAAATCAAAACATAATATATCCAAACATCATTGCATTTATTATAAAGACATTTACTCTACAATATCACCTTTATCGTAATCATTAGATTCCACAATTCAATATAACAACTTTGTAAAATAAATCATCAATTTCCATGTCATTCACAACATATTAAATTACTAAAATTCGCAAGAAAGTAAATAGCATAATTGTTTTCAAAAAGAGGGATGTGACATAGCCTTCCCCTTTAAAAATCATTGTCCCCGATGATTAAGTTTATCAAACAAAAACTTAACTTAAAACAAACTTTCTATAATGCAACACTAATGTCTTTGAAAAGTTTTGGAAATCTTTGATAAATGTCTTTGTAGTCTTCCCAAGTGGTGCTATCCTCGCCATATTGGTCCCACTGTATTTTGCATTGCAAAACTTCTCGATTACGTAAACGAAGTTTACGCATTTCGAGCACCTTGAGTGGTTCGATCACAACCACCCCAGGTTCTTGCATCTGTAAGGAATTCCAGTTTAGGATGTGGTTATTACCTACATAATATTTCTTTAAATATGAAACATGAAAAACATTATGCATCTTAGACAAAGCTAGAGGTAGAGCAACTTTGTAGGCAACCGGATTGATAACCTCAAGAACTTCGAAAGGTCTGACATAATGAGGAGCCAATTTCGAAGATTTACCAAACTTTATAGAACTCTTTTGGGGTTTCACTTGCAAAAGCACTTTCTCGCCAACAGAGAAGTGTCTAGGGACTTGCTTGCGATCTGCATAACTCTTTTTCCTGTCATTGGCTTCTGCCAACCTCTTCCTAATCACTTTAACTTTTTCTTCCATATCAGCAAGCATTTCAGGTCCAATGCTTATCCTATCTTCCAGCTTATCCCAGCTTATAGGAGTTCTGCATTTCCTTCCATATAATGCTTCGAATGGCGCCATCTTAATGGCGGAATGATAGGAATTGTTATAGGCAAATTCGACAAGAGGTAGATATTCCTCCCATCTGTATTGCTGATCCATGCAATACATTCTTAAAAGGTCTTCTAATACCTGATTCACTCTTTCCGTCTGTCCATCAGTTTCAGGGTGATAAGCAGTACTTATATTTAGTTTAGTCCCTAATGCAGAAAATAAGGTTTGCCAAAACCGTGATGTTATCCGAGCATCTCTATTAGATATTATCTTTTCAGGCACCCCATGCAATCTAAAAATTTCTTGCACAAATTTGTGAGGCAAAAGATGTGCTCCATCTGTCAAGTTTCTCAGTATGAAATGTGCAACCTTGGTTAGTTTATCTACAACAACCAATATTGCATCATGCCTATTCTTAGACATTGGTAACCCCTAGACAAAATCCATACTAATAACTTGCCATTTCCATTCCAGAATATCATGTGGGTACAACAACCCAGCAGGATGTTGGTGTTCTGCCTTAACTCTCTGACATTCCAAACAACTAACTACAAACTTTGCAGCATCGCTTTTCATTCCCTTCCAGAAATATAGCGGCTTTATATCCGCTAGCAGTTTAGTTACACCAGGGTGTCCAGAGTAAGGAGCACAGTGAACTTCCTTCCACACAAGGTTTCTAAGTTCAACTGAATCAGGAACATATATTCTTCCCTTGAATCTCATCAATCCATTGGATTCAAAACTAAATCCATCATATCTTGGGTCCTTAGGGTTTCAGTATAGAGCCTATTTCACTTGTTCATAATACTCATCCCCAGATAAGTTTTGCAATACTAAGTCTTTAAAGTTAGCATGTATGGAAATTATAGAGGCTATATGCCTTCTTCTACTTAAGGCATCCGCTACTCAGTTTTCCTTGCCCTTGATATAAGAAATTTCAGAGTCATAATCGGCTATTAGTTCCAACCATCTCCTTTGCCTTGCATTGAGATTAGGTTGTGTGAATATGTAGTGAAGGCTTTGGTGATCTGATTTTAAAATAAAAGTCCTTCCCAACAAATAATGTCGCCACATCTGAAGGGCGTGAACCACTGCTGCCATCTCTAGGTCATGAGGAGCATAGTTCTGCTCATAATTTTTTAGCTTCCTTGACTCATAGGCTACTACCCTGCCATCTTGCATAAGCACACCTCCCAATCCTTCCCTCGAGGCATCAGTGATAACTTCAAACTCTCCCTCAGGATCCGGAACTTTCAGAATTGGAGCAGTTGTTAATTTTTCTTTTAACATGTCAAAAGCCTTTTGACATTCATCCGTCCAAACAAACCTTTTTCTTTTTCTCTGCAAAGAGGTAATGGGGCTAGCTATGCTTGAGAAATTCAACACAAATTTCCTGTAATATCCTGCCAATCCCATGAAACTTCGTACTTCTGACACATTGGTAGGTTCAGGCCATTCAATAATAGCTTTTATTTTGGCCAGATCAACTGATATCCCATCGGCTGATATTATGTGCCCTAAATACTGTACTTCTTTCTGAAAGAAAGTGCACTTGGAGAGTTTCGCATACAATTTATGTTCTCTTAACCGTTGCAAGACTATTTGAAGATGTCGTGCATGCTCCTCTTCATCCTTGGAATAGATCAGAATATCATCAATGAAGACTAGTACAAACTTATCAAGACAATCTCTAAATACACTATTCATGAGATTCATGAAAGCAGCAAGTGCGTTGGTCAAACCAAACGGCAACACCGTGAACTCATAATGTCCATACCTTGTTCTAAAAGCTATCTTGGGAATGTCTTCATCTTTCAACCTTAATTGATGGTATCCAGATCTCATATCTATCTTGGAAAAGACCGATGCGCCACGCATTTGGTCAAATAGATCATCAATTCGTGGCAAGGGATACTTGTTCTTTATAGTTGCCTTGTTAAGCATCCTATAATCTATGCACAGCCTTAAAGTTCCATCTTTCTTTTTGACAAAGATAACTGAGGCTCCCCATGGTGATACACTTGGCCTAATCAAATTCTTAGACAAAAGCTCCTACAACTAAGCTTTTAATTCCATAAGTTCTGTGGTAGTCATATGATACGGAGCTTTAGAGATTGGCTTCGATCCTGGTTTAATGTCTATGCCAAAGTCAAATGTTCTCTTCGGAGGTAAGCCTAGTAACTCCTCAGGAAATACATCTCTGAAGTTGCACAGAAATGGATATCTTTCCTCAAAAGATTGCTTCTCTGAGGTTTCCTCTACTAGGTCCATCTTGACTACAAAAAGTTGGCATCCCTTTCGCCTAGCCCGCTTTAGTTGTTTAGAAGAAATGGATCTAACCCTTATTTCCCTTTGAATTCCTTGGAGATTCACTGTTTTGCCCATCTCATCCAAACACTCAATGGTTTTATGAAAGCAATCTACTTTGGCTCGATGTTTCCACAACCAGCTCATTCCTAGGATGACATCGTAGGACCCTAAAGGCGCTACATATAAGTTTGCCTCAGTGGTGAAGTTAGAAACATCAATCCTAGCTTCGAACAAACATTGCTCTACCTGAGCCTTTGAATTATTTGCATACTCTACTGTCCAAGGTTTTGACATAAAACCAGCTTTTCTAGAAAATTTACCTAAGACTCTAGGTGACACAAAATTTTCTGTTGCACCAGTATCAAATAGAATAGAAATAGGAACTCCAAGTAAGGTACCTGTCATCTCAATAGGAGTGATTTGATACTCCGCTTGCCGATTGTCAAGAGCGGCACGAATCCTTTGCTGAAAGGCTTCCTGTTGTGAAGGAAGCTCCGTGTTCCTAGGCCTCCCATTCGGCTTCTTGTTGGGGCAACGGTTGGCATAATGATCTCCTCCACAAGAAAAGCATCCTCCTATAGGTCCTCGCTTCTCAGATGGCCTACTTGCAGAATCACCATTCTTCTTAAAATTTGTATTTCTCTTAAAATCTTCGCCTCTGTGCTCATAACCAAAACCTCCTATTTCCATACCCCTTATCATTTTTCCTTTCAAAAGGCTGACCATTGTAGTTCTTATCAAACTTCTTGCGTTTCTTGTCACAGTAAGCAGAGATAGATTTAATCTTCTGCTCCTATTTTATTGCCTTTTCATAAACTTGATCCATTGTGCTTGGACCATGCACCTCCACCTCACCACTGATCTGAGGATTGAGTCCCATGATGAACTTTCTAATTTGGAACCTTTCGTCCTTTTGGTATTGGGGAACATACTTCAGTAACCTAGTGAATTTTTCTACATACTCAACCACAGATAGTTCACCTTGCCTAAGGTTTTGAAAATCTGTTAGCTTCTGATCAAAATACAACTATGGTAACCACCGTTTTCGGAATAGTTCCACAAACTCATCCCATGTCACCTTCAAGGGACTTAATTCCAACTCCATTTTCTTATTCATCCACCAAGTGGACGCTTCCCCAGACAGCTGATAGGCTCCCCACACGGCTTTAGTAACCTCAGAGTAGTTTTTGATCTCAAAATATTTCTCCATCTCCGTCAACCATGCTTCAGCTGCATCTCCAGTTTTTGTTCCGTCGAACTTTGGAGGGTTAACCTTCTTCATATCCTTAGATAACTCTAATGCAAGTTTATCCTTGGTTTTTCTTTGGGCTTCACTGTCGTCAGGATGTTCACTTGTCGTGCCATTATCCCAATGTTTACTCTTGCTTGTGTAATGAGAGTTCTCATTTCCACCCTCTGTGTTGCCAGTTTCATCCATTTTCCTTTCCAGTTTGTTCAACCTTTCCTTGGTTTCCGTGAGCATGTTGAGGATCCTATCCAACTTGTTAGTGGAGTTTTCCTGAGAATTATGACCTTCCTGATCCTCCCCTTTGTTAAACCCTGATTGGTCCATGCTAGTTTAATTTCACACCTGATTAAACATATGCTAATCAGTTTTGTGCTTATTAAATTAAACAACATCAAAAGAACACAACATTTGATCATAATCATAATTGTTCTCAAACCAAAATTTTGTTTTTATTCATTTTGCAAAATTGTTTCAACATCAATAGAGATAGACAATTCTCATGTTTCTTCATAGTGTTATCTAGTGGAGTGTAACCTTCAGATTCATTGTCTGACACATAATCACGAGGTGTATACCCCTCAGACTCACTATCAAAAGATAACTCAATAATCTTAGCTCTAGGTACTACACGTGGATCTCTAGTGATCATGGGTATAGTACTAGGTACACTCTTAGGTACACTAACAGGTACACTATCAGTTACAATCCAGGAGCAGCGGTTGATCATGGTTCGAACCGCCATCGCTGCTCCCTCTAGGAGTTCTCTCCTCACTCACTTAAGTCGTGACATTGCATTGGCTAAGGTTTCCACATCATCAAGCCATATGTCATTTTCGTCATTGGTTTTCTCTATGGTCTTGATCATCGCAAGTCGTTTCTGCTTAGCTTGCAGATAACGCTTCTTACCCGCGAAAGATTTTCTTGCGGTTTTCTTGGTGTATACCATCCCGGCACAATAAACCAAATCATTAACTTCCCGCATAATGATGATTTCCTAATCAGGTTAGTGGACTCATCAGCCCTAGTGCTAAACCTAGTTAGCTCTGATACCATTTGTAACATCCAAATCCGAAATGACTAGAAGTAACTAAGTTTTCACAACGGTAATTTTTTTTTACTAGGAAATCACATGCAAAAATTACTTATCTATAATCCAATAGAACATTTTTCATTTTATCATACACATGATCTCATTTTCGTAAAGCTGAAAGAAATGATATACATTAAACATTTTGTTTTCTAACAAATGAAATTTTCTTGAAACAACAAATATTGGAAACATACCATTATCATGCATCTCGATTGTCGATCCATCACATTCAAGACTCGACATTCCTCAGTATATGGAAGAGAAAGTATCTTCAAGGAGCTTAACCTCCAACCATAGACCGTCAGTCTCCCGCACTCCTTCCTAACCGGAAGTGGCCCTACCCTTCTCAAGAGGATAGACTTAGGATAACCATCGGTGTTTGCCATCTAAGCTCTGGTGTTGTAACCTACGTGTCTTGTTATTGCGTAGATCCCTAGATACCCTCTAGTCATGGATGACACTCCACAAGAAATGCCATCTAGTTACGGTGAACGTTCGATGCACTTGAGGATAGTACATCACCTTGGCCAAAGGATTTGTTTTTAATTAGCGTTCTAAGAACGCATGAACTTGGTTCACCCACCCTACTCGACTTGAACTGGTCGAAATCCTACAGTTTCCTATTTGTATAGTTTTAACTATTTGATGACCTTGATGACCTCAAGGGTTTAGGATATCCTCCTACAATAGCGCATGGTGCACTTTTTACTCTAATCTCGAGTTCAGAGTTTCATAATCCATTTTCATGTAAAAACATTGTTTATAAGCGCCCACTCCTAAGTGGTTTCATATTTGTTTACTTAGTTCCCATGTTTACACAACATACTCAAATATTTAAAGCCATTTCCCGTTATCCCAAAATTCAAGGTTTCTAGACTCATATGGTCTACAAGGTAAAACGAGTCTAGCACCCTCACATGCAACATAATTTCAACTCACATGCAAGTTTTCCACTCTACTTGCTTGTTTCAAATCCATGACGGTTTCCTAATCATTACTAAAACTTTAACTCCCTACTTCAATTTTCCGTGTCATTAATTTCACATGTTTCATCAAGATGAGAGTCATAAATAAAATATAAATGATTATGAAATCTTTCTAATGTCAATAGAGATGACCAACGCATGGTCAACCTCTAACTAAAGATGTATGATGGTTAAGACATTGGCTGTTTACAACCGCATTTTCTGGCTATCAAACACACTAATTTTACGTCAAAACGTGCTTAAAAACTGTGGTTATGACTCCTACAATAACATGCACATGGAACTACGTGTTTACTTGTTGTGTAGCTATCGTTCAAGGAAGGTAAATTACATCTTGCATCATGATAAGTTCATTCCTAAATGAATATACGTTAGAGAACTGCGTTCTTACATTACACCGTTTAATTTATGGCAAAAATGCTACAATTTCTAAGTTTACGAATTCTAGAAGATAGCATACTTCTTTTTCTGAGTTTTCAAATCTCAAACACAGCAATGATACTATTACATGGATTGAGCGCACATAGATATCATACTAGGTTTACATTGTCATACATTTCTTCTCATTTTAAACGTATTGATCTTTTGCAAAACTGAGACTTACTTACTGGTCTAAACTGAGAAAAATAAAGAAGGAAATGAACTTGTTGATGAAAATGGAAGTTGCTGTGGCAATTCCACTTTCTCCTATGCTTTTATTCAAAGCTATCTCTTTTATCTCCTTCTGAAATAACAACAGTCCACACTAAACAAACCCCGCTCTCTGCCGGACACTATTCAAGTCAAGGCAGGCTCCTTACTTAAATAACAATCACCCTTAGACAACTACAGACTTCCTTAGATATCTCTCCCTTTGTTGCTTTCTACTCAGAAATGGGATCGCTCCTTAGAAGTAAACAATCACTCCTTCCCTTACTCACGCTTGCCAACTTCTACCAAAAACTCTCACCCTTCCACGATGCAGAAGTATAATGAATTTTGTTTCTCTCTCTCTAATTTCCTTCTTCCCACACCCCGACAACCACTCCAACCAAACTCTCTTACTACTAAAAACTCTCTCCAACCCTCTCTCATTGCTGTTTTTCCTTTCTTCACAATGCAAGCCCCCGTAAGCCCGTCTCTCTCTCTGTCATTTCTATCCTACACTCCGCAACCTCTTTCCCACTTTTCTTCTCCTACCTTCGCCATTTCTTCTCCCCTTTACCAGCCCACGACGGCCTTATTCCCAGTTTCTCTCTGTCACTCGCCATCGAATCTCCTTCTTTCCTTTTTCCATCTCACTCTCCTCACTATCTCTGGCCTATCTTCCCTACTTCGAAGGAACTCACTCTCTCCGGTTTCCTTGCCACACAACGTCGGTTACATTGTTCCATTCCCCACTCACAACGGATTCCCTCTCCCATCACTTTCTGTCACGTTTTGAGAAGGAATCTGCTCCTCTAAGACTATGGTTTGATAACCTCTCAATAACAGCAAACCTTTGATTTCACCCCCTCATCTATGAGACAGTTTCGGCATTAAATTCATCGGTTATACTTCTATTACGACTGCTGAGCTGGCTCTCTCTCTCTCTTTCTCCCATGGTGAATTAGAATCTAAACTCTCATAAGGAGGCTAAGCATAAAGGTTTGAATGGGAAAATGGTTTTTAATAACGTTGCGCAACTTAACAATCAACAAGAATATCAAGGAAAGAAAAGAATACATGGCATAAAATCTAAGCCATTCTTGCAAGGTTTACACACGCTGGGCATCTCAACATCACACAATTGCTTGCATAAGGACACACGTCATGATGACATGCATAGGCCCAAGGTTCACGGATTACCATGGTAAACATTTAACTCATTGTGACAGATCCAATCATGGTGAAGACTTCGTTGACCAAAACTCACTCGAACACAAAGCATCCAAAAGCTAAAAGAGAGGTTAAACTTGACAAGACGACGGTTAACAAGTGTCTAGAGCAACTTTTTGGCCAAAAAGGAAAAGAATAAATTCACAACACAAGTTCGACGCGTTTTACGACAATCACGATGGATTGATCGTAACACAAACGAGTTCTTACAACATTAGACTGACCAAGCTGACTTCTCGCACATTTCGACTACGAGATGTGAATTACAATTTCGCCACAAGATGATTCAATAAATACTTATAAATGAAAATATTAAACGTCTATATAAGTCGACTTGCTATGATGGACTTACAACGACATCGACGACTCCAAGATTCTACATGACGACTTTCGACTAGGATGTCACACTTTATCCTTTGACGTCGACATCTAGCTAACTAACCCAACCGACAAACAAGACTAACTGGTTGGTTCCAAGGTTTATCTACCTGTTTGGCGATCTCAGTAACAAACGCCCATAGTTAATTTCCAGAGTCTATACTCTCTCTCGAAGATACTTTCTCTTCCCGTCGAACACGGTCCACCTATTCCTGCATCGACAGACTCACATACAATTTTGTGGTCAAAGCACCTATGTTCAAATCAAAACATAATATATCCAAACATCATTGCATTTATTATAAAGACATTTAGTCTACAATATCACCTTGATCGTAATCATTAGATTCCACAATTCAATATAACAACTTTGTAAAATAAATCATCAATTTCCATGTCATTCACAACATATTAAATTACTAAAATTCGCAAGAAAGTAAATAGCATAATTGTTTTCAAAAAGAGGGATGTGACGATTTATCTAGGGTTTTATTTACTAATCTTTCTTTAAATAAATAAAATAAAATAATTCTATAGTAAATAAAATAACATATTAATTTTGTTTAATATGTTTTTATCTTTTTATTTCATATTCATTCTTAGATTTTGATTTGTTTTATTTCAAATTTGCCTAGGGTACTATTAAGTAAACTTTTCATTGTTAATATAGATTAAGAGTTTAATGTTTTCAAAATATACCTGAATAACTAACACAAAGTATTTTTGATTAAAATAACTTCTTCTCCACTATTATTCTGCTCTTTATACAAGGAGGCGTTATATAATGGTATTAAGGGGATAAATTTAATGCTACTAATTTATAATAATTAATTGCAGTTAAATAATATTTTATTTACTCTAAAATAATTTATTTTATAACATTATTTTATTAGGGTTTCTTCATATGAAATATAAAAGGAGCAAATTGTATTGAGCAAATGCATTATATTTTGTTAGGTTACCTTTTATTTTCTTTGTTATTTTATTTACTATACAATAATTTAGTTTATAACTATATTTTATTTGGGTTTATGATTTCAAATAAAAAAAGATCAAAGTATATTAGTGAAGGGAGGAAGTTAATATACTTTGGTCCTTTTTTTATTTGATATGATAAAACCCTAATAAAATATACTTATAAATTAACTTATTGTATAATAAATAAAATAACACAAAAATAAAAAGGTAACCCTAAATGCACTTGCCTAATACACTTTGCTCCTTTGATATTTCATATGATAAAACCCTAATAAAATATAGTTATAAAATAAATTATTCTAGAATAAATTAAATATAATTTAATTTTTATAAATTAGTAGAAATTAAATTTGGTTGTGCAGAAAAGAAAAAAAGTAGAAAGTTATAGGGCCATTCCCTTAATGCCACTATATAATGCGTCTTGACATAAAGAACAAAAGAATAGTGGATAAATATGTTATTTTAGTGACAATACTTCGTATTAGTTCACATATATTTTGAAAACATTAATCTCTTAATCTATTTTAACAATGAAAAGGTTACTCAATAAAATCCTAGGCAAATTTGAAATTAAAAAAAAAATCAAACTCTAAGGATGAATATCAAATAAAAGTATAAAAATATATTAAACAAAATTAAATTGTTATTTTATTTACTATAGAGTTATTATATTTTATTTATTTAACAAAAGATTAGAAAATAAAACCCTAGGCAAATATGAAATATAAAAATGAAACCCTAGGGGTCAATAGGAAATAAAAAGATAAAACATATTAAAATAAATTAATAAGTTGTTTTAATTTACTGCAGAGTTATTTTATATTATTTATTTAAAGAAAGGTTAGTAATTAAAAATCTAGGAAAATATGAAATAAAAAATGAAACCCTCACAAATTTATGAAGTGACACGATTGGATTTTCTTTCTTTCCAATCCATAAAGTTGTGGTTCAATAAAAACATATCCCTATATATTTAGTTATAGAAATATAATGGTTAAAAATTTGGAATGATAAACAATTCTTTATCATTACAAAAAATAATAGTTCAGATGCATGAATTCTTTTATCTCTTCACTACACATCTACAAAATAATTTTATATTATTCTAAGAGGAAACTACACATTTGAAATGTTGTAATCCATTTTAGAGAATCACCATCTTTAATTACTAATATGTAATCCATGTTACAGCATCCCCATCTTTAATTACTAATATTGTTGTTTATTTTCTAGGTATGGCTCAAATGAAGTTGAATTTTGAAACTGAGGAGAAGTGTAGACAATATGGAAGGGATTATCAAAGGGAATATCAAAGATGACAATGACAATGACAATGCCAACAAATGACAGATACAGAAAGAGAAGAACAAAGAAAAAGATGAAGTGACAACAACAGAGAAAGATTTGCCAATAGCTAAAGGACCTATATGCATTAGATGTTGACAAGATAAATGTAATAATTGCTAGAAGAACAAAGAAAAAGATGAAGTGATAACAACAGAGAAAGATTTGCCAATAGCTGAAGGACATATATGCATTAGATGTTGACAAAATAAATGTAATAATTGCTAAGGATGTAAGGGTAATGTTAACGTCCAATCTTTGGATAGCAGCAAGTCATGTAAATGGAACTCTAGGTATGTCCAACAAATAATATATAGACCTATAAGTGCACTACCAGAACCATCCACATATGTTATGGTTAAATTTTGAAGGTAGAGCAGAGACAAATGGATTGCTACAACGATTAGGAAAAATAGTTTTCTATACAAAACTGCATCAAACATTTGCAGAAGCTTCAAATAAAGATAAACTACAATTGGTTACATAGAACCATGTAAAGCAACTAACAAAATATAGACGTAAACTAGAAAAGCAACTAAATGCAAGGTGGAGAAATTGATGAGATTCCTCCAACACTCCCCCCTAATTTCTACCGCTAATTGTGTAAAAAATTAAAATGCCCAAATTTTGCCTTAAATTATCAAAAGTCTCCTTTGCTAAAGCACTGGTAAATATATCTACTAATTGATCTTTGGATATGTAAGACTTGAAATTAATTTCTTGATTGTTCACTAACTCTGATAAAATGATATCTTGTATCAATGTGTTTTCTCCTCTCCCGAAAAACATGATTTATTGACAATGACATTATTGATTTGTTGTCACAAAATATTAGTTTTGACTTCTCCTATGCTTGAAATAAATTTGCCAATACTTTCCACATCGAAATAGCTTGACATGTTGCTGATGTGGTTGCTACATACTCTTCTTCAGTGGATGGAAGTGTCGCTATGGATTTCTTCTTTGATTCCCATGAGACTACACATGTTCCACAATGAAAGGCATATCTAGAAGTACTCTTCCTATCATCAATGATTCTTGCAAAATCATTGTCAATATAGTCAATCAAACAAAAATCATTAGTCATGGAATATAAAATTTCATATCCTATTGTTCCTGCCACATATCTCAATATTCTCTTCCCAACTTGCCAATGTGACTCTTTTGGTGACTCCATGAATCTTGAGATTATAGTAACAGCATACAATAAATACAGTCATGTAGTTGTAAGTTACTTCAAACTTGCAACTAATATTTGGAATATTATAGAATGAACATTAGGTCATTTCTCTTGTTTTCCAATTTTAGTTCTTGTAGCATCTGGTGTAGTTATTGGACTACAATTCAACATCTTAAACCTCCTTAACACATCCTTTCAATATTTAGAATGAAAAATAAAAATTGTTGGAAATATTGTCATTGATGTCAAAGGGAGGTTGATGTAAGAGAAAATGAATAATTATTGATGATCCAAAAGTTTCTAAGGCATGATTTCTACCTTTAGTTAGCAAATCACTTTGGTTCATGAACTCTCAAGTTCGTCAACAGATAGTTTTCTGGACATCAAGATAGCTAATGAAAAGATTACAAAGAATGTTTCTAAGGCATGAATGATTTTTGTCTTCAGTCGGTGAATTGCTTGGTTCGCAAACTCTTAAGTTTGCCGATGGAAAGTTTCTCTGACAACTAGTTCACCGATAGGAACGATTACTGATCAAAGCTTGAAAAATGAATTTTGAAGTTTGAAGTCTTTTTAAGTTTGCCGATGGATAAGGTATCAGAAAAATGTCTAGTTTGCGAACTCAAAAGTTCATCGATGGTGAAGGTCACCAATAGGTTGCTTCCCTGATATAAAGTTTGTTGAAAGGATGAAGGTGTGAAGAATAAATATGGTTCATGGTTCTCTTGGTTCTTTGATTGACTAATTTTTCGACAATGGAAAGTTGGTAAGGTATAGGTAAAGTCTTTAGTTAGTGAACTCCTCAATTCACCGATTTTAAGGTTCATCGACAAGCAATTTTGCAGATAGTTAAAAAGGTTCATGATTTTCCAAGAAGTTTGTGATGAGACAACTTTATAAATAGGTGATATGATGAAGATTGTGTCAGTAAGTTCACAAAGTGGCACTTTTGCTGATAATGGATGAAATGTCCAAAGTTTGGAGAAAGTTGATTTTGCCAATAAAGATTTTTAAGTTGAGGTTCGTGGATGCAAACTTTTTCTATTAAAGAAGAAGATAATTGGTTTATAGAAATAAGCTTTTTTGACAAGCTCGTACGTTTAAGAAATCTCTAATTTTCTGATAAAGAAGTTGAAACTTAAGTTTGTGAAAATGAACTTTTGCCTATAATGAATAAAGGGTTCAATTTTTCGATGGCTTACATAGGTGATAAAAATAAAATTCTAGGTAGAGGACATTATCTGATCAGTTTGAAGACATAAGAGATATATATGAGAAACACTTATTGTTAAGGTTGGTTGACTCAGTCTTTTAAATCGGGCCCAAATTCATAGTACGGGAATTCAGGTTGGGCTGACCTAAGTATACATTGAAATTCAAAATATGAAGGCCAACTTTTGAGAATGCTTTAGTTCAATCTATTGTAGCCAACATGAGGATTATATTATACAAGTCGATATTTAAAGTAGATCATTTATTTATTTTGAATGGAGAAGTATATGTGAGAATCAAAGAAAAAAGTGTGTACATCTGAATGTGATTTGAGTGCGAAGGCAATGAATAGAATATAATCCGGAGTTCACATAGTTTGTACTGGTATAAGCATATTGTTTTCTCCTAAGAACAATGATGCTAAAGAGTGTGTGATGCTGCATATTTGAAGGTGTGTGAAAATTAATGTTTCAAATTTGAGTTGGTGATAAGTGGGAGATTTGATGCTCTATTTTGGAATGAACTTGATCCTGTTTTAGTTAGTTGAAGTTGGTACTTCATAGCTGGGTTGGGGCTCAGTATGGACTGAACTAAATCTTCTTATCTATTGCTTGAAGTTGGTGCTTCATCTTTTGAGGTTGTGCTCAGGGACAGACTTGGTGCTTAGTTTTATAAGGGGATTAAAGTCTCTTGTAGGTTGGTGCATAGAGATCTATAAAAGGATTTTTCTCCTTCTCAAGTTGAAATTCATCTAGGTTGGTGCCTACAAAATATTGTAATTCATAGAGTCATTTTGTGAGGTAGATTTGAGCAGTAGACCCAAGTAGCTTTTCTTACTGTGGTTTTTCCCTTCTGGGTTTCCACATAAATCTTGTGTTCTCTTGTGTGGATGTTTGGATATGTTGATGTTTGCATAGTTCTTATATTGATTCTATTGTTGCAATAGAAATGGAGTAAAAATTGGTATATACTAATTCACCCCCTCTCAATATATCTCTATGTTCTAACAAAAATTCCCTTATGATTGAACCACTTCAATGCCTAAAAAATACTTCATCAATCCTAAATCTATCATCTCAAATTCTTTCTTCATTGCTTATTTAAACATGTCTACTGATAAATTTCTAGTGAAAAGAAAATCATCTAACATATAAACATACAATGAAAACCTAACCTTCTTTGTTGATCATTTTGTATGATGTTGGCTCATTACTTATAATATGTTTTTATCTTTTTATTACATATTCACCTTTAGGGTTTCATTTTTCTATTTCATATTTATTTAGTGTTTTATTTACTAATCTTTGGTTAAAGAAATAAAATAAAATAACTCTATAGTAAATAAAATAACATATTAATTTTGTTTAATATGCTTTTATCCTTTTATTTCATATTCATTCTTAGAGTTTGATTTGTTTTATTTCATATTTTTCTAGGGTGTTATTAAGTAAACTTTTCATTGTTAATATCGATTAAGAGTTTAATGTTTTCAAAATATATCTAAATAACTAACACAAATTGGCATTAATGGGATGACTGTGTAACTGTGTCTTTTTTCTTTTCTATAGAATGAAATTTAATTTCTAGGTTTTTATTCACTACTAATTTATAAAAATTAATTGATGTTAAATAATATTTTATTTACTCTAAAATAATTTATTTTATAACTATATTTTATTAGGGTTTTATCATATGAAATATAAAAGGAGCAAATTGTATTGGACAAGTGCATTATATTTTGGTAGGGTTACCTTTTATTTTCTGTGTTATTTTATTTACTATATAGTAAGATAATTTATAACTATATTTTATTAGGTTTTTTTCATATCAAAATAAAAAGAAGATCAAAATATATTCATCAAGGGTAGAATTTATTTGAATTAAGTGCATTATATTTTATATATTTAACTATAAAGACTTCAATTTAATTTTACGGAATGAAATTGAAGAATACTAGAGAAGCACAAAAGTTATTTGAAGGTAACTCTACATACTATTCATATATTTTATTATAGTTTAAATTTGTTTTTTACACATTCTAATTTAAATTAACGGCTTTTTTTAACGTCAATGTATTATTAAAAATATAGTGCTTACTGTGTTACTCCAGATTAATATGTTATGTTTTATTAGGGTTATCTTTTCTTTTCTTAGTTATTTGTCACATATGACGAATGAATCCAATTCTTTTCTTCCCCTTTCATTCTAAGGTGTTTAGCTACTTGGGAAGCTCCTAGGGGCATTCTTATCCATTGTCTCCCTTCAAATTTTGGAGACTTGGAAGCTCCATGGGGAATTCTTGTTGTGAAGACCTCGCAACATTGACTTCCTCCAATGAGAAACTATGCATTCAATGTCTTGAGGTTAGTGTTGAGACTTATCAAGAATGTAATGTTTGTAGTTGCATTTGAAACTTTATAAAATATAGTGATATAAAATATTAGTTTAGTACATATGAATTCATTATGCAAAAAAAGAAATTAAGTCTTGTGAAGTTTTTTTTATTACGATTTTTGGCCAAATAAAAAATTAATTACCATTGACAAATATATGTTGATCCTTTTTTAAGAAAATATAGTCATAAATTAAATTATTATACATTAAATAAAATAATATTGAAAACAAAAGGTAACCTTAACAAAATATAATGCGCTTACACTTGGAATAACATTAGGCTGGTGAATACATTTTTTATATTTTGTTATTCATTTAACTATTGGTGGAAACATTACCAACATGTGTTGGCCTCATGGCTATGATAAATTAGAAGAATTCCACTCGCACCTTAATAACATAGCCCAGTGCATTTCCTTCACCAAAGAAATAGAGATGGACAACCAACTTCCTTTCCTTGATATCCTTCTCATCACAAAACTTGATGGTTCCTTGGCTCTTCGAGTGTTCTAAAAAGTCACCCACACCGACCTCTACCTCCACTCCTCTTCTCATCACCACCTTGCTAAAAAAAGGGGTATCCTTAAGACTTTGTCCACTAGAGCCTTTCATATTTGTGACAAAGAAAACTTAGACCAAGAGCTTGCACATCTTCGCATAGTCTTCTTATTAATGGTTACAAGAGCAAGCACATTTCTAGAGATCTCAACCAAGCCAAGTCTTGTTTCCTCTCCAAACACAGGGTTGCCCTTCCCGCATCCTCCCTCTCCAAACTTCCCTATTGCTTCCATCCCATACATTGAAGGCATCTCCTACAAAATTTCCAAAATCATTCTTAAAAGGGCCTCCAGTGTGCTTTCAAACCTGTTGCAACATTAAGAAACCACATCCCCTCTGTCAAAGACCCCAAAGATTTCTGCCTTGACTCTAGGGTGTACAAGGTTGTTTGCTCCTGTGGCACACCCTATATAGGTGAGACAAGTTGATCTTTTAGCACCAGAATCAAAAAGCATTGTGCTGACATTAGGCATGATAAGGTCCTCAAATTTACCTTGGTAGAGCACTTCTCCACCAAGCACCATATCTCTGTAGAAGACACCCAAATCTTAGCCATTGAGGACAATTTCTTCAAGAGCAAACTCAAAGAAGCCATTGAAATCAACAACGATCCCGCAAACCTCAATCAGGATGATGGGTGGAGTCTCAGTTTCTCTTGGCAACCCCTACTAGCCAACCTTAGAAATCGATCCCCTTACCCATCTTGAACCTCCTTTGTGTCAGGCCTTGTTTGGTCCCCTCCTCTCCTTTTCTCCCATGCTTGTGTTTCTTGGGTTCCCTCCACGTCTCTCTCCCCCACTCCCCCTTTTTGTGGGCTACCTATCCCTCCATTTCTCCCTTGTCCCTCCCTGCCTATCCTTGAGGGAGCCTCCTCCTTTGCCTCATCCGCTTCCTTCTCCCTTATTTTTGGATCTCCCTAGTCGCATGCTACTACCCCCCTTCTTTTACGTTTTTGCTCTTGTTTTTGTATTCCTATGCATATGTAGTTGTTTAGGCATTTACATGTATATTTGCATATGTTGTTGCATTTGTATTTAAACATATATTTGGATGTGTATAATATGCATATACATTCATTTTTGTTTTCTTTTTGTATTTGTATATGTATTGGTTTTGACTTTTGTTAGAGGCCGGTGTCATATGTACTTGTATAGGCTCATGTATATTTGCACATACATTAACACACATGCCGTTTCTTTTTTGTTTTCTCTTTAGTTTTTTCCTTGGCACACAGATATAGCTAGTCACTCGCTTGCTTATATATATACATGTTATTTTTTCTATTTTTGGCATTTGTTTGCTTGTTTGTGAGTCTATGTTTATTGTTTGGTTTCTTTTCTCCTATATATATATATATATATATATATATATATGTTGGAGCTGTTTGTTCTGTGTGCTATGTTGTGACTTTTTATTTTATTTTTCTTTTGTGTCGTCTTTTGGAGGTTTGTGGGTGTGTTTTTGTGCTTTCGGGTTTCCTTATATATATATATATATATATATATATATATATATATATATATATACACACACACACTTTGTTGGTCGTTTGTACTCATTTTTTTATTTGTTCTTTGACTGGTTTTCATTTGCCTCCTTTCTTTCTTTCAGTCATAAGTTACTCTTTTCTTTCTTTTAGTCATGAGTCATTAGTAGAAGTGTCGACTCATATTCAACACATCGCCGCTACATTTGAGGGTGGTTGAACCTTGAGCTATTCTCTTGGTTCCATTTTGGCCACATTTCCTATTCTCGTGGAGGCTTGTTCCTCAAGCTTCACCTATGTATACCTCTTTGGTTGTAAATCAATTTAGTTCATTTTCAATATATTGCATTTGTGTTTGATCTCTAATCCATTGATCTTGGACTTCCACTCCCACATGGTATTAGAGCTAAGCTCAATCTAGCCTTCTCCCATAATTTTTACAGAATTACATCATGCATTTGCATTCAAATTCAATTAACTTTAAAAGCCACGAAAAAAAATGCAATTAATCCAATCCTTTCCAAGTAGAGATTTCCATGCATAAATCATGCTCCTAGAATTAATCATCAACTGCTTAATCAATACTAGAATAAAAAAATGACTTCACATACTTACCAAATGATGCATTGGATGAAAGCGAGCAACAACAAGACAAACAAACTTCACGCAGATGCTGCCATTCTGTCCAACTGGGTTCTATTTTTGCCTCAAGTGTTTGAAGACTGGAGATACTACGTGAGAACAAAGATGGAAAGCTTAAGACAATACTCATGTATGCTTATTAGCAGAAAAATGATTGTGAAGTTCCTATTTTCAGTTTAATAAATAAAGAAATATTTATTTAATGTCGTCCAATATTATGTGACTGTTGTCCCTCTGTTTGTGTGTGAATAAAGGGTTCCATTTCCTGCCAGTCTCTTAATTGTTTGTTGATGCTAACGGGTGCTTCCCTGTTCTGTGTTGGGGAGTGTATATATGTACATGTGCGTATATGGAGCCTATTTTAATTCACCTGAAGCCGTTCCCCTTTTTTATCAAGTTCCGTACAAAACACAAATATTAACATTAGAAATAATTTACTCTTATCACATATTTTTTTCTCTAGATGAACTCCATATACATCCCTCTAAACTGATGGAATATAGTGCAAACATAATTCTATATAACAGCTTCCATGTTTGATTTAACTTTTTCAGATTAATTTAAATCGCTATCATAAAAAGTTAAAATTAATTGAAGACAGATTTGTATGTCTTTACGTGGACCTAACTCAGTTAGCCAACTCAGCGAAGTGAAGCAACATGCTGTTGAATGATGGCACACACAGACTTATATGTGACACCACGTATTTTGTAACTTGTCTTCATATTTCTGCAAATCTCTACACGCATACACAATACGTGTCTTTATAAATGCTGGTTTATTGCGGTATAAATGCTGTGATTATGTAACAAGTTGAGCAAGTTACAAGAGATTTTTAATGGAGCTTGGTGCCATTAGAATGTTTTCTTCTCGTTTTTCTTTGTCTATGTCTTTATAAATGCTGGTTTATTGCGGTATAAATGCTGTGATTATGTAACAAGTTGAGCAAGTTACAAGAGATTTTTAATGGAGCTTGGTGCCATTAGAATGTTTTCTTCTCGTTTTTCTTTGTCTATGATCTGATTAAAAACACAAGGTAAACAATTATTATTATTTTAAATTAAAAATTACTACAGATTATTGGATATTATATAAAATAGAATAATTATTAAATTTGGTGGAGATGAGATATAAAATTTATTTATTATTTTGGGTGGAAATGAGATAGAAAATTATAGTTTATTATTGTTTTATATTTTTATGTTTTAATGGTTATTGGATGTTTGTGTTGCAGGCGAGAAGTGGATGATAAAGAAAAGGTACATGTATATAAGGGAAAGATGTTGACGGAAAGATTCAAGAAGTTGAGACGCCTGGCGCAGCAACAATTTTTTCTTCATAACTCAGAGGCGTTATATAATGGTATTAAGGTGATGAATTTAAAGCTACTAATTTATAAAAATTAATTGCAGTTAAATAATATTTTAGTTACTCTAGAATAATTTATTTTATAACATTATTTTATTAGGGTTTCTTCATATGAAATATAAAAGGAGCAAATTGTATTGAGCAAATGCATTATATTTTGTTAGGTTACCTTTTATTTTCTTTGTTATTTTATTTACTGTACAATAATTTAGTTTATAACTATATTTTATTTAGGTTTATGATATCAAATAAAAAAAGATCAAAGTATATTAGTGAAGGGCCGAAGTTAACATGCTTTGGTCTTTTTTTTATTTGATATGATAAAACCCTAATAAAATATACTTATAAATTAACTTATTGTATAATAAATAAAATAACACAAAAATAAAAAGGTAACCCTAATAAAATATAATGCACTTGCCCAATACACTTTGCTCCTTTTATATTTCATATGATAAAACCCTAATAAAATATAGTTATAAAATAAATTATTCTAGAATAAATTAAATATTATTTAAATTTTATAAATTAGTAGAAATTAAATTTCCTTGCGCAGAAAAGAAAAAAAGTACAAAGTTATAGGACCAGCCCCTTAATTCCACTATATGATGCCTCTTGACATAAAAAACAAAAGAATAGTGGATATATATGTTATTTTAGTTACAATACTTTGTATTAGTTGTTCACATATATTTTGAAAACATTAAACTCTTAATCTATGTTTTTGATAACATAAGGCGGCAGAAACAAGGGGTTGAACCCTTACAACGCAAAAAGGAACCCCAGAGGCAATAGAACAAAAATGCCTCATAACAGTCACAACATCACCCAGTTAGTCAGCATAGACAGCATATACAACAACCTGTCCAGATACAGAAAATAAGTAGAAAGTAGAGGAACAACAGTATAAAAGAGACTAGAGCTAAGGAGAAGGATTCTCCCAGCTCTTAGCCATGGATTCCATAAAATCATCCAACTTTTTGTAGTTCTCATCCTTGTCAGCTACAGCAGTAGCTCCAAGATCCTATAAAATAGAGAGATTAAATAAAACTGCCCACCTAAGCATGGTGGAGAAAGACTACTCCAGCTTCACAATACGGTACCTCATGGCATCAATGTCCTTTCTGTAACCAGCTTCTTCCTCCATTTCATCAGAAGCTTCCTGCACAAACATCTTACCACCTTCGTCAGCATTGTCAGCAGAGTCACCAACTACACCACCATCAGTCTCCATCTGAGGATTCTCATTCTTTCCTTCCGCCTCTTTAGAAATCTCCTGGACCTCCAAAACCTTGGTCACACCACCCTGAGTGGACTCATCCGACGCCGACTCTGAGTAATCAATGAGTTTGTCTTTAGGCGCAAGTTTACCTGCGATCCTCCTTGACCTCTTGACTCCCGAGGAAAAGCACTCTTGCATGCCCTTAATAGCCAAATTATGTTTGCTGCCAAGACCCATAGGGGTACTACAGGGATTATTAAAGGTCCCCACAACAAACCCCATAGTCTCTGCTTGAACCCCCTTAAATTTCCTCTTCTTACTCTTAACAGTACTTTTGGATAGAGGGGTATGGGTAGAGGTCACCATAGGACTATCATCATTAGGAAAGGAAACCCCTTTAGACTTAGCGAAACTTGGGGAATGGTAAGGCTCATCAGAAGCAGGAATATCCTCAGGGTTGGTAGACTTTTCCCCACTGTGAGACGGAGGAGGCTTAGCTAGCTCAAGAGCAAGGTGGAAATTGTATAAATAGAGGATGAGACCCTGATGTAGGGGAATAGGTTGCTTGGAGATTTTTTAAACTAGTTTAGCTTTGACCCTAAAAACTGAATGCTCAAGGGAGGACAAAAGATAAAATGGAAAGCTAATGAGACTATTACGTATAAAATGATTCAAAAGAGGAAGATGATAGTTGTAAAACCTGGTGAAGCGCCCTTCTAGGGTGAAATACTTCATTATTAGGAAACACATAGCATCCCATGGCTCCGACAGCTTGGCCCTATCGAACCCTCCCTAGTAGGGAACCAGTTCCTCATCTTCCCCAAGGAAAAGCTTTTGGTTAGAATGATCGACCACCTTAGCTTTTCTCTGCAGCTTGGTCCCCATAGTCGACATACCAGACACCATAGCGATAACTTTCTCAGAGATCTCAAACCCAATTCTTCCCACTGTGACTCTACAATTATGCTAGGATCTCACGAATTGCTCCGATAAATTCTCATCATAGCCATTAAGGCGTTCCAAGTAGGAATTGATGCCACCCTCCTTACAATAGTTCCAAACCACCACATTGTCTTTAAACTCATAGCATGAAACAGGCTCTGTTCAGATCCTATCTCCCCCCATCTTAGCCTTACAGACAGTAGCACAAAAATCCCAGCACCAGATATTCGCAAAGTTAAAGGAGAAGGGGAAAATGATTGCTTGATAGGAAATAATGATAATAATACATCTGAATCTGTTGGAATTAATGAGAGCCACCTGCCGCCTACGCTTCCCATGCTCAGACATGATTCCAAGGCATCCACTATGATTAACAGGTAAGCAACTCATTTTATCGCCAGGAAGTAATAAGGCTGATATGACAACCAACCACGTAGTACTCCAGAACTCGTACTTCAAGATACACGTCTGCCTCTTCCACCAAGGCCTACGGAGAGAGCTAAAAATATTTATATGCTGACTCATCATTGACATGTCGACTCTTTTTGAATTAAGTCCATTATGTTAAGGGGGATGTTGTAAGCTTGGCACCAACAACGCCAATTTAAAAATTGTTGGCTTGGGAATCCATTGTAGTAGGAGCTGAATGTCCACAATGATGTCTTTTAGTTTCCAGCCACAAGTCGACACATTATTAACCGCATCAATAACAATTTTGAATCCCCTTGGATATGCAAAGGTCTAATATCAAGGGAAATAGCTAGCTTCACTCCCCATAAAAGAGCAGAGGCTTCGGCATAATTATTGCTTTGGAAGCCAATCCCACCAGCATAAGTAGCAACTAGCCAACCTCTGTCATCCCTTATAATTCTACCACTGCTAGCCTTACCATCCCCCTTGGAAGCCCCATTGAAATTCAATTTGAGCCAACCTGGCTTCAGGGGTATCCATTTAGTATTCAACCTTTGCACCAGTTTGGAGTTGTTATGGGTCAGGATTTGACTAAGAACCCTCCAATTCATAGCAATTTGCTCCTCTTTCTGAGAAAGAGGTTTCTCTGCAGTTTTGATATTGGAATTGGTCACACTTTCCAAAAGAATCTTAGAAAAAGAGTGAAGAACTTGAGAAGTTTCTCTAGCAGCATCCCTGAAAACTCTATCATTCCATTCCTTCCATAAGGTCCAACCAAGATAGGGAAGAGTTTGATACCAGAGCTCGACAATCCAAGGATGAGAAAAGGGGGGACACCAATTAGCTATGACTTCCCCAATATCAGCATTACACACTCATTGTATGCCAAAGTTCCTTAAAATAATGGTCCAGATTTCCTTGGCAAAGTCACAATGAAGGATAAAGTGAGAAATAGTTTCCTCTTTTTCCAAGCACAGAGAGCACCTGTTAACCAGGGTGAATCCCCTTCTTTGAAGGTTATCTTGAGTTAGGATTTTGTTATGAGTAGCAGCCCACCAAAACATGTTGATTTTAGGGATAAGTTTGTAATTCCACACTTTCCTCCAAATATCATTTTTATGCCCTTCAGGGATCAATAGATGATAAGCAAACTTAACAGCAAAACAACCTTTCTTGTCTGGCCACCAAACCAACTCATCCCCCTAGGGAAAAGAGGAATTCTGATCTCATGAAGAATATTTTGAATAGCCACCAAACCAACTCTTAATTTATGTTAATAATGAAAAGGTTACTCAATAAAACCCTAGGCAAATTTGAAATAAAAAAAAAATCAAACTCTAAGGATGAATATCAAATAAAAGGATAAAAATATATTAAACAAAATTAAGATGTTATTTTATTTACTATAGTGTTATTTTATTTTATTTATTTAACGAAAGATTAGAAAATAAAACCCTAGGCAAATATGAAATAGAAAAATGAAACCCTAGGGGTCAATATGAAACAAAAAGATAAAACATATTAAAATAAATTAATAAGTTGTTTTAATTTACTGTAGAGTTATTTTATATTATTTATTTAAAGAAAGGTTAGTAATTGAAAACCTAGGAAAATAAAAAATAAAAAATGAAAGCCTCACAAATTTATGAAGTGACACGATCGGATTTTTTTTCTTTCCAATCCATAAAGTGGTGGTTCAATAGAAATATATCCCTATATATTTAGTTATAGAAATATAATGGTTAAAAATTTGGACTGATAAACAATTCTTTATCATTACAAAAAATAATAGTTCAGATGCATGAATTCTTTTGTCTCTTCACTACACATCTACAAAATAATTTTATATTATTCTAAGAGGAAACTACACATTTCAAATGTTGTAATCCATTTTAGAGAATCACCATCTTTAATTACTAATATGTAATCCATGTTATAGCATCCCCATCTTTAATTACTAATATTGATGTTTGTTTTTTAGGTATGGCTCAAATGAAGTTGAATTTTGAAAGTGAGAAGAAGTGCAGACAATATCGAAGAGATTATCAAAGGGAATATCAAAGATGACAATGACAACAAATGACAGATACAAAAAGAGAAAAACAAAGAAAAAGATGAAGTGACAACAACAGAGAAAGATTTGCCAATAGCTGAAGGACCTATATGCATTAGATGTTGACAAGATAAATGTAATAATTGCTAGAAGAACAAACAAAAAGATGAAGTGATTACAACAGAGAAACATTTGCCAATAGCTGAAGGACCTATATGCATTAGATGTTGACAAGATAAATGTAATATTTGCTAAGGATGTAAGGGTAATGTTAACTTCCAATCTTTGGATAGCAGCAAGTCGTGTAAATGGAACTCTAGGTATGTCTAACAAATAATATATAGACCTATAAGTGCACCACCAAAACCATCCACATATGTTATGATTAAATTCTGAAGGTAGAGTAGAGACAAATGGATTACTACAACAATTAGGAAAAATAGTTTTCTTTTCAAAACTCCATCAAACATTTACAGAAGCCTCAAATCAAGATAAACTACAATTGGTTACATATAACGATTTCAAGTAACTGACAAACTATAGACGTAAACTAGAAAAGCAACTAAATGTAACGTGGAGAAATTGATGAGATTCCTCCAACACTCCCCGCTAATTTCTACCACTAATTTTGTAAAAAATTAAAATGCCCAAATTTTGTCTTAAATTATCAAAAGTCTCCTTTGCTAAAGCATTGGTAAATATATCTACTAATTGATCTTTGGATATGCAAAACTGGAAATTGATTTCTTGATTGTTCACTAACTCTGATAAAATGATATCTTGTATCAATGTCTTTTCTCCTCTCGCGAAAAACATGATTTTTTGACAATGACATTATTGATTTGTTGTCACAAAATATTAGTTTTGACTTCTCCTATGCTTGAAATAAATTTGCCAATACTTTCCACATCGAAATAGCTTGACATGTTGCTGATGTGGTTGCTACATACTCTTCTTTAGTGGATGGAAGTGTAACTATGGGTTTCTTCTTTGATTCCCATGAGACTACACATGTTCCACAATGAAAGGCATATCTAGAAGTACTCTTCCTATCATCAATGATTCCTACAAAATCATTGTCAATATAGTCAATCAAGCAAAAATCATTAGTCATGGAATATAAAATTACATATCCTATTGTTCCTGCCACATATCTCAATATTCTCTTCCCAACTTGCCAATGTGACTCTTTTGGTGACTCCATGAATCTTGAGATTAGAGTAACTCCATACAATAAATATGGTCATGTAGTTGTAAGTTACTTCAAACTTGCAACTAATATTTGGAATATTATAGAATGAACATTAGGTCATTTCTCTTGTTTTACAATTTTAGTTCTTGTAGCATCTGGTGTAGTTATTGGATTACAATTCAACATCTTAAACCTCCTTAACACATCCTTTCAATATTTAGAGTGACAAATAAAAATTGTTGGAAATATTGTCATTGATGTCAAAGGGAGGTTGATGTAAGAGAAAAAGAATAATTATTGATGATCCAAAAGTTTCTAAGGCATGATTTCTACCTTTAGTTAGCAAATCACTTGGTTGACAAACTCTCAAGTTCATCAATAGATAGTTTTCTAGACATCGAGCTAGCTGATGAAAAGATGACAAAGAATGTTTCTAAGGCATGAATGATTTCTGTCTTCGGTTGGTGAATTGCTTGGTTCACAGGCTCTTAAGTTTGCCTATAATGAATAAAGGGTTCAATTTGTCGATGGCTTACATAGGTGATAAAAATAAAATGCTAGGGAGAGGACATTACTCTAATCAGTTTGAAGACATAGGAGATATATATGAGAAACACTTATTGTTAAGGTTGGTTGAATTAGTCTTTTAAATTGGGCCCAAATTCATAGTATGGGAATTCAAGTTGGGCCGACCTAAGTATACATTGAAATTCAAAATGTGAAGGCCAACTTTTGAGAATGCTTTAGTTCAATCTATTGTAGCCAACATGAGGATTATATTATACAAGTCGATATTTAAAGTAGATCATATATTTATTTTTAATCACGAAGTATATGTGAGCATCAAAGAAAAAAGTGTCTACATCTGAATGTGATTTCAGTGCGAAAGTAATGAATAGAATATAAACCAGAGTTCACATAGTTTGTACTGGTATACGCATATTGTTTTCTCTTCAGAAGAACCCTGCTAAAGAGTGTGTGATGCTGCATATTTGAAGGTGTGTGAAAATTAATGTTTCAAATTTGAGTTGGTGATAAGTGGGAGATTTGATGCTCTATTTTGGAATGAACTTGATCCTATTTTAGTTAGTTGAAGTTGGTTCTTCATAGCTGGGTTGGGGCTCAGTATGGACTGAACTAAATCTTGTTATCTATTGCTTGAAGTTGGTACTTCATCTTTTGAGGTTGTGCTCAGGGATAGACTTGGTGCTTAGTTTTATAAGGGGATTAAAGTCTCCTGTAGGTTGGTGCATAGAGATCTATAAAAGGATTTTTCTCCTTCTCAAGTTGAAATTCATCTGGGTTGGTGCCTAGAAAATATTGTAATTCATAGAGTCATTTTTTAAGGTAGATTTGAGCAGTAGACCCAAGTAGCTTTTCTCACTGTGGTTTATCCCTTATGGGTTTCCAAAGAAATCTTGTGTTCTCTTGTGTGGATGTTTGGATATGTTGATGTTTGCATAGTTCTTATATTGATTCTATTGTTGCAATAGAAATGGAGTAAAAATTGGTATATACTAATTCACCCCCTCTCAATACATCTCTATGTTCTAACAAAATTCCCCAGTGATTGAACCACTTCAATGCCTAAAAAAAACTTCATCAATCCTAAATCTATCATCTCAAATTCTTTCTTTACTGCTTATTTAAACATGTCTACTGATAACTTTCTAGTGGAAAGAAAATTATCTAACATATAAACATACAATGAAAACTTAACCTCCTTGTTGATCATTGTGTACGATGTTGGCTGATTACTTACTACTTCTGCTAAATGTCTTAATCCTATTAACCACTTTTCTGCATCAACCACATTACTAAATTCTCCTTTCACATCATAATTATCTAATTAATTCACCCTAAATAATAATTATTTATTTAATTCATCACACTACTAAATTCACCTTGCACATCATAATTATCTAATTAATTCACCCTAAATCATAATTATTTAATTAATTCAGACCTTACGACTTCATTCTTCATTAATTAAATAAATATGCTAAATATTTGTTTGGTTAATTTGTCATCTTCTTAATTATGATTAATTAAATAAATCATGCTTATTTAATTAATCTACCCTACCTTACAACCTAAACCTAACCTAATTAAACAAGAGCTGCAAAGCAGCCAAGTTTCTGCCAAAATGTTCATGAATAGTCTTGTTTTGTTTTAATTTGTTGAGTTTGTTTAGTTTTAGCAACAATGTTGATAATATAATAACTCTATAATAATCTTGAAATTTGTGAATTTTTTGGTTTAAGTTAGAGTTGATAGTTTTGTAATATTTACAATGAATGTTGAAAATTGAAGAAAATTTAATAATTAGATTGCATAAAATGGAAGTTACAAAGTAAGTGATTTTTTGTTATATCTGAAGATTTATGATTATACTTCAAGATTTATGGTGAACTTGACAAAATGGATTATTTGATTGATACAGCCTCCTAAGGCTAGAAATGGGCACCCTGACAATTAAAACTTGGTTCTTGATGGTCTGACAAGAAGCAAATATAGAAGGCGATAAATACACTTGTTTGGAATAGCAAACGAGTTTAGAAGATCTTCGAGTGTGAATGTTGTTTACAACATGAAATTCAGGGAAAACGTTGATAGGAACCAAACAGTTTAGAAAATTTCCCACATGTTCCAAAATAATGCACACCATGTCATTTACATATTAAATGATGAGACTACAAAATACAAATAGTTTTCTGCAACTCAAAATATGAAGATGACTCTCCAAAGAAGATATTAGAATGTGATAGTTGATAGCACGCAACAAAAGCAATATCTTCCCTCAGTTTCAGATTAGATAATGAAAGAAACTGTTGAGCCAATGACAGAAATAACAACTAAAATAACAACTATTGCAAGAACCTAAATCTGCAGGAACTTAAATCAATTGAAACCCGTGAACTAAAAAACAATTTAAATTTTTCTAGTCTTACAATAAAATTTTGGCATAAAAATGGTTTGGGTAGTTGAACTGTAATAGTTAGGTGAACTGCACAGATTTTTAATATTTTCAATTTGTTACGAATAGGTTTTGATTTAGGTTTTTAGGGTTGAAAATAATAAATTAAATTCCTTAATTTTAATTTTTATTTACAGAGGAAAGATTTAATTAATTAATTAAAATTAATTAAATTTCATGTAAACGGAGGACTTATGGAATTGATCACTGGTTAATTTTTCCTATCTATGCATTAATATATATTTTAAAATTTTGATGTATTAGTATATTATTATCATAGATTAAGGATGTTATCAATGTAAATGATATATTATTATTATTATTATTATTATTATTAGTATTATTAATATTAAAGACATATATATAAATTTGGGATAAACTTATAAATTATATTTGTATTTAAATTCCTATTATTATTAATATTGATTAATAATAGGAATCTTATATAACTATAATATTTTTATTGTCTAATATGGCAGGTCGATAGCTCTGATAACACTGTAATGTCCCCTTCTAACAAGCCAAAATTTTCCAACCTTACACATAAATTCAACTCACAAAAGAGAACATTAGAGTTCTATTTTCCATTTCATATCATTATTCTAGTTATCTAATTAATATCCTTTCATACTTATGTCCTTATGCTTATGATCTCATAATCCCATTTTCATATTCATAATTATTTTTATATTCACTTTCATATTCATATTTATATCCATTTTCATATATGTATGCAGATTTACCTTATTTCTACACTCCTATTTATTCTCATATTATTATACCTATACTTATACAGAATGAATGTATATACAATGGTAGTATATTCCAACTATTATTATCATGATATAAGCAATATTCATTTATCTATATTCATATTATTCTTCTACAACATTTATATCGCCTAACCTATTAATAAGGAAAGTGCCTGTACCTCTTTATGCTGCTTTGTCTTGTTGAATCTGCTCACTGGATTCTATTCTCTTTCACCTATTCTTAAATATTTATATATTATAGTATTTTGTTATAATATTAATATCTCTCTATATATATTTATGATATATTTCCTACTTATGACTCAGAAATATATATATAAATATAATACAGATCTAATTATATTTATTTATCAATATTTCTTTTTTTTATTTATTTCCGATATCTTAGATTCACATCATTATCTTATAGTTTATATCATTCCTATTTGCTTTCACGCATGAGACAATTAACTAATACTTAATTTTACTTCTAACTAATACTTAATTTTACTTCTAATCATAATTCATTTACTTCTCTCATAATTATATTATTCCATCATTACATTTCTTATTTATGATCATGAAATCAATTCATTCTATTGGTATATCTTTATTTGTTTAACTTTATTCATTTCTGAATCCACTATTTATTTTACACAATCTATACTAGAATATTACTAACATAAATTATATTCTATATTTAAATACTTAATGCAAAACATACCTGATATAATTGCAGACTTACCTTGTCTATCCCGTTTCTTCCTTGTAATTTCTCTTTGATGTGTCTTTGATAACTCTCAATGCCGTTATTCTCTATTGTTTATTGATCTGCTATTTTTCTTTTTCTTAGATTGCCCTCTCCAGATATATATATTTCTCCTTCCCTTCCCCTCTCTAGATATATATTTTTCTTATTCCTTTATTTTCTGCCCTTTATGTTATCTTCTTCCCATCTTTATAGCCTCCTTTAATTAATATTTACCTCTTTTATTTACTAATAATCTAACTCACTTCCTCTAACATAATTGTGCATTTATCTTTGTTTTAATAAACTTTGTCTTTTAATAAATTTGGTCTATCTTTATTCACTGTTGTATACAAATCATAGCCCTTTATTGATATCTTCCAAGGATATTAGTTAATATTAATTTATATATATTTATAATATTATATTTATAATGATCATACTTTATACTAATATTTGATTTAATATTTACATTGATAATTATCTTTATTATATAATAATAATAATAATAATAATAATAATTATATTTATATTTATTATATTATAATAATAAATGATTATAATAATATTTCTTCTTTATATTTATATTTATATATTATAAGACATTTGTCTTATATATATTATATGATAATTATATTATAATAACATTTATTTATATTTATATTAATATTAATATACATATTTATATTTATATAATATACATATATATATCATATATAATATTATTTAATAATATTATATATGTTTATTAAATATTATTATATACATAATTATCGTTTAATTTGATAATGACAAATAATGTCTTAATGTTGGGACATGACAGTTTTATCATATGAAATATAAAAGGAGCAAAGTGTATTGGGCAAGTGCATTATATTTTGTTAGAGTTACCTTTTATTTTCTATGTTATTTTATTTACTGTATAGTAAGTTAATTTATAACTATATTTTATTAGGTTTTTTTTCATATCAAAATTAAAAAAAGGATCAAAATATATTCATCAAGGGTAGAATTTATTTGAATTAAGTGCATTATATTTTATATATTTAACTATAAAGACTTCAATTTAATTTTGCAGAATGAAATTTAAGAATACTAGAGAAGCACAAGAGATATTTGAAGGTAACTCTACATACTATTCATATATTCTACTATGGTTGAAATTTGTTTTTTGCACATTCTAATTTAAATTAATGGCTTTTTTATCATCAATGTATTATTAAAAATATAGTGCTTACTGTGTTACTCCAAATTAATATGTTACATTTTATTAGGGTTATCTTTTCTTTTCTTTGTTATTTGTCACATATAACGAATAAATCCAATTCTTTTCTTCCCCTTTCATTCTAGGGTGTTTAGCTAGGATTCACTGCAATTCTATGTACACTAGGCAAAATTTGTAGACTTGGGAAGCTCCGTGGGGAATTCTTATCCATTGGCTTCCTTTAAATTCTAGAGACTTGGAAGCTCCATGGGGAATTCTGGTTGTGAAGACCTCGCAACATTGACTTCCTCTAATGAGAAACTATGCGTTCAATGTCTTGAGGTTAGTGTTGAGACTTCTCAACAATGTAATGTTTGTAGTTGCATTTGAAACCTTATAAAATATAGTGATATAAAATATTAGTTTAGGAGATATGAATTCATTATGCAAAAAAACAAATTAAGTCCTACTAAAATGTGAGAAGTTTTTTTTATTACGATTTTTGGCCAAATAAAAAATTAATTACCATTGACAAATGTATGTTGATCTTTTTTTAAGGAAATATAGTTATAAATTAAATTATTATACATTAAATAAAATAATATAGAAAACAAAAGGTAACCTTAACAAAATATAATGCGCTTACACTTGGAATAACATTAGGCTTGTCGAATACATTTTTTATATTTTGTTATTCTTTTAACTATTGGTGGAAACGTTACCAAAAGTATGTTGGCATCATGGCTATGATAAATTAGAAGAATTCCACTTGCACCTTAATAACATAGCCCAGTGCATTTCCTTCACCAAAGAAATAGAGATGGACAACCAACTTCCTTTCCTTGATATCCTTCTCATCACAAAACCTGATGGTTCCTTGGCTCGTCGTGTGTTTTTAAAAGCCACCCACACCGACCTCTACCTCCACTCCTCTTCTCATCACCACCTTTCTCAAAAAATTGGTATCCTTAAGACTTTGTCCACTAGAGCCTTTCATATTTGTGACAAAGAAAACTTAGACCAAGAGCTTGCACATCTTTGCGTAGTCTTCTTATTAATGGTTTCAAGAGCAATCATATATCTAGAGCTCTCAACCAAGCCAAGTCTTGTTTCCTCTCCAAACACAGAGTTGCCCTCCCTGTGCCCTCCCTCTCCAAACCTCCCTATTGATTCCCTCCCATACATTAAAGGAATCTCCTACAAAATTTCCAAAATCCTTCTTCAAAGGGCCTCCGGTGTGCTTTCAAACCTGTTGCAACATTGAGAAACCACATCCCCTCTCTCAAAGACCCCAAAGATGTCTTCCTTGACTCTAGGGTGTACAAGGTTGTTTGCTCCTATGGCACACCCTATATAGGCGAGATAGGTTGATCTTTTTGCACCAGAATCAAAAAGCATTGTGCTGACATTAGGCATGATCAGGTCCTCAACTTTTCCTTGGTAGAGCACTCCTTCTCCACCAAGCACCATATCTCTTTAGAAGACACCCAAATCTTAGCCGTTGAGGACAATTTCTTCAAGAGGAAATTCAAAGAAGCCATTGGAATCAACAACGACCCTGCTAACCTCAATCGGGATGATGGGTAAAGTCTCAGTTTCCCTTGCAACCCCTATTGGCCAACCTTACAAATTGACCCCCTCACCCATCGAACCTCTTTTGTGTCAAGCCTTGTTTGGCCCCCTCCTCTCCTTTTCTCCCCTTCTTGTCTTTCTTGGGTTCCCTCCACATCTCTCTCCCCCACTCCCCCTTTTTGTGGGCTGCCTATCCATCCATTTCTCCCTCGTCCCTCCCCGCCTATCCCTGATGGAGCCTCCTCCTTTGCATCATCCGCTTCCTTCTCCCTTATTTTTGGATCTCCCTAGTCACATTCTACTACCCCCCTTCTTCTAGGTTTTTGCTCTTGTTTTTGTATTCCTATGCAGACGTAGTTGTTTAGGCATTTACATGTATATTTGCAAATGTTGTTGCATTTGTATTTACATATATATTTGGATGTGTATAATATGCATATACATTCATTTTTGTTTTCTTTTTGTATTTGTATATGTATTGGTTTTGACTTTTGTTAGAGTCCAGTGTCATATGTACTTGTATAGGATCATGTATACTTGCACATACATTAACACACATGCCATTTCTTTTTTGTTTTCTCTTCTTTAGTTTTTTCCTTGACACACAGATACACCTAGTCACTCGCTTGCTTATATATATACATGTTATTTTTTCTATTTTTGTCATTTGTTTGCTTGTTTGTGAGTCTACGTTTATTGTTTGGTTTCTTTTCTCCTATATATATATATATATATATATGTTGGAGCTATTTGTTCTATGTGCTATGTTGTGACTTTTCATTTTATTTTTCTTTTGTCTCATCTTTCGGAGGTTTGTGGGTGTGTTTTTGTGCTTTCGGTTTCCTTATATATATATATACACACACACACACGGTCTGTTGGTCATTTATACTCATTTTTTTATTTGTTTTTTGATTGGTTTTCTCTTGCCTCCTTTCTTTCTTTTAGTCATAAGTTACTCCTTTCTTTCTTTTAGTCATGAATCATTAATAGATGTGTCTACTCATATTCGACACATCGCAGCTACATTTGAGGGTGGTTAAACGTTGAGCTATTCTCTTGGTTCCATTTTCGCCACCTTTCCTATTCTTGTGGAGGCTTGTTCCTCATGCTTCACCTATGTATACCGCTTTGGTTGTAAATCAATTTAGTTCATTTTCAATATATTGCATTTGTGTTTGATCTCTAATCCATTGATCTTGGACTTCCACTCCCACATGGTATTAGAGCTAGGCTCAATCTAACCTTCTCCCATAAATTTTATAGAATTACATCATGCATTTGCATTCAAATTCAATTAACTTTAAAAGCCAAAAAAAAAATTAATCATCTACTGCTTAATCAATACTAGAATAAAAAATAGACTTCACATACTTACCAAATGATGCATTGGATGAAAGCGAGCAACAACAAGACAAACAAACTTCACGTAGATGCTGCCATTCTATCCAACTAGGTTCTATTTTTGCCTCAAGTGTTTGAAGACTGGAGATACCACGTGAGAACAAAGATGAAAAGATTAAGACAATACTCATGTATGCTTATTAGCAGAAAAATGATTGTGAAGTTCCTATTTTTAGTTTAATAAATAAAAAAATATTTATTTAATGTTGTCCAATATTATGTGACTGTTGTCTCTCTGTTTGTGTGTGAATAAAGGCTTCCATTTCCTGCCAGTCTCTTAATTATTTGTTGATGCTAACGAGTGCTTCCCTGTTCTATGTTGGGGAGTGTATATATGTACATGTGCGTATATGCAGCCTATTTTAATTCACCTGAAGCTGTTTGTAACGCCCTACATGAACACATAAGAGAACAACACATCTACGCTATGCAAAAATGGAATAATTTTTTTTTTTTAATGAATAAAGTAACAAAGTAATGTTTAACACATCATTACACATCATTAAACTATCAACTTGTTACTCTAAGATTTCATGGTTGCATTACTTGTCAAAACAATTAACATAATCTAACACACCTCATAAATTAACATCAGTAGATCATTCTAAACCTATTGCATTTAATCAATAAATAGTTACATTTCCATAACATCAGATAAGTAATCATCAGGATCTGGTACATAGTTACAATTTCTTCTCACATATGAGTACATCATTACATTGTTACATAACACCTTCAAAATACATACATTATAACTCCTCTGATACACAGACAAGTACATGAATACAAATTACTTACTTCATATCCGGTACAAGATCTGACGGCTGATACACAAGATACAACATCCTCGCACACGAACAATAGCAAGGAGAAAAAAACCAATGGATAAAAGCTCTTCCACTCGACCATGTGGAACCCTGAGGTCCACCCCCCGAGCTAGGAGTTAACATAAGGTCCCCACTACAACATACAGTCAGGTAGACAGTAGACTATAAGAACAAGACAACACATAACTCCAACAACACAAGTCAATATCACAAACAACTTAACAACACTTCCAGAGGCATGCACATAACGAATGGGGAGAGTACAACTAGGGAATGCTAGGCTGTAGTAGGGAGGAGTGTCATCACATGGCTTGTCATGGGTTGTCCTGGTAAGCCTTCCTAGGCCCCGGCCCCCATCTTGGGTTGTCCTGGTAGCCTCTCCCGACTCCGGGCCCCCATACAACGCTCATGCAGAATCAACATACCTTTCATGAGGACAAGGTAGTTGATCTTGCCATTCTAGTCCTTCTCATATCATCTCAAGCCTAAACGAGCACTTGAGCCATGAGTGAGGCATCCACTTATCTTGTTTAGTGTGCTTAACTACTCAACCCCCTAATTCATTATTTAGGTTATCACTGAGTTATCAAACTCCCACATGGGTTGTCCTGGACGCCACTTTGGGCTCCAGCCCCTGTTGAGAGCCACTCCCCTACCTGCAACTAGAAAACCCCCACTCAACAAGCATAGCAAACATCATCATGACAATGAGGATACATGAACCATGCAAGGCATTAGCCATCCTCCATAAAAATTATCCTCCTATGAACATGTATATGTAAAACTGCAAGGCATTCACCATCTTGCATATCAACTTAATTACAAGGACATACTCTCAATACATTTTCCATAGCTTCCAAGTGAAGCAGTCCAAGAAAAATAACATAATCCTTTTACATTTCCTGATACCTCCCCATACACATAATCCAATTCAAAAATCCATTACAAGATAAATACAATTAAACGGTCCACAAATCATCCACAAGGGAATTATTACCTCTTCATAATGCACTCACAACTCTGAATATTCATCAATTCCCATTATCTCTCACCAAACTCTCATAAATAACAAAAGACAACGTACTTATGTAATTTAATTTTCTTGAAGCACTTATCAACCCAATGCTCTCATCTACAACTACCCAACTTATAAATTATTTACGTTTAATTAACAATATCACTTAAGTAAATCAGATTTAAACATAACCTACAATTCATTTTTTTTAATTTTGAACAAATTACTTCTAACTCTAAAAGCTATAACACAATATAAATATTATTTAAGATTTAAATAAAATTACGAGAAAATAAATATAATTACATATCAAAATCCCTAATTTTAAAACTATAATAACAACACTAGAAAATAAAGTAAATTAGGTAATTATCTACCTATAATTTAAATCTCAACCTTAAGAATAACATCATTCTATATTTCATTTCTAAGGAAAACTAATATAATTAATAGAAAGGAACACATAGTTTAATTATCATATAAGAGAAAACCCTATAAAATATTATTTAATCCACTCACTTAAACACGTTACTATAATCACCTATGCAAATGTTTACTGCCAGATATTTGTGGAATCTAATATGGAAGCTTTCTAAGAAGACTTCATTTCTACTTCTCCTAACTACAATTCTAAAAGACTCTTGCTAATTCAGTCACAGATAGAAATGATATAATTGCAATTGATGCATTTAAGCCAGAGAGAAGGCAACAAAAGAAGTTTTCAGAGGTTTTCAATGCAACAATGGTGTATGGCCTGACAGGAAATGAGCCATGAGAAAAATGCAAATTGTAGAACAATAGAGATGTGGAGACGTCACTCATCAACAAGATTATGTGATATATGAATGATTACCATTAATGCATTTTGGCCAGTGATAAGGCAACGCATGAGATTTTCAGAGATTTCACTGGAGATGAAAAAGATAGAAAGACAAGGCAAAAATACTCAGCAAAAACATGCATTGAAAGATGGAATGATAACTGATATCAATTGAAGGACATGCACAAAATAAATCTGATAAGCTTAGACACTTTCCAGCAAATGCAACTGGCGGGTTTGAGGAATCCATTGATAGAGACAACCGGCAAGTTAAGAGACTTCTGGCGTGGATGTTATATAGTGTGAGACAATGTTGAGCGCTATATTCTCTGATATCTAATAGGTATAGCCAGTGAATTAGACATTTTCTGGCTTATATGTTCAGGGCATGAGACATTACCAAGCACTATAATGCTCACTAGGCGACATGGGCAGGATATGTACGAAATAGATTTTGCAAGTTAGAATTGAGGGTGGTACACACTTGAATCACATTTGTAACCCTTATCTCAACATGCCTATAGCCGATTCATTGTGTGTACATGGTTGACCTTCTAGCCCGTGTGGCTATCTTGAAGACGCCATAAACTTTATCATTGCGATGCCTGTTAAATCTGTAAGGTGTTTTCTTGGTTCTTGCAGATCACATATGAATATTGGCCTAGGAGTATTTACAGCAACCCTACTTTTTGACTGCACAAGTTATGTTCTTTTCTCAAACATCTATGCAGAAGTGGCTTAGTGTGGTGTGTTTCAAATAGTAAGGAGAATCGATGAAAGATAGAGGAATTAATAAGATCTCCGTGTGCAATTGGGATTTTTTCAGGCCGTAAAAAGGTACGCACTTTTCATGTAGCAGAGATAGGTGCAGGAATATTATGCAAAGTTGGGGAAATTAGCTGGGAAGATGAAGGCAGCCGTGAGAGATATCATCATACGGAATGCAATAGATGAAGGATATACCCATAATAATTTCATTGCGAAGGCTTTAGAGGCTTCCTTACAATTGGAATCGGTAGAAATAATATTATATTTTGACAGAAAACATTATGAAAGTAATGATTGCAGGATCTGCGGAAAACGGATTCAAAGAAAAGGCTTTGGAAGCTTTTTGGCAATGATACCGGTAGGTATAAATGTAGATGACACTACCGTTGCTAGCATCCCTTAGATCACCCTGAAATGGGAGCTTCAGAACAGGAATAAACATCCATCAAAACATAATTGAAGAACAAGATGATTCGTTACACTGGCCTTACAAATTTAAAAGCAAATGCACTCGGCAGGAATGAATTAGATCTTACGGAATTTAGAGTATAATGACTACAGAATATACTTAAAAATGATTTTAATGAGTAGGCATTGAAAGGAATCAAGAACAAAAAACAATGCTCTGGTAGAGGAATGCGCATAATAAGAATTTCATTAAGGAAACCCTAGATATAATCCTTTAATGCAAGATCAAAAAATAACATTCACACAATTAAAAGAACCTGTATACACTGCAAGGACCTCTATCTATTCTTCGCAGCTCCGTCTTCCTTCCCAGATCTCCAATTCCCATTTTTTCTCCCCTTCTCTCTGGTTATTTTATATAATTCCCTACCCTAATTGTTTGTACTCCACCTTTAGGGGATAAACACACGATCTAATGCCAACCGTAAAAAAAAATACAGCTTACTTTCTTTTAATTTTTAATAACATTATAATATAACCCCTATTTTTTATTTACTCAAGGATAACTTACATTTAATATATTACAACTTGTAATTTTTATTTTATTTAATTTAGTATTTTATATAGATATTTGGTATATAACAACTCATAAATATATATATTACTTTATTTAGTCATTTATTTACTGGGCCACATATACTTCCATGTGTATTTTATTAATTTTATTTACAACCATACAAAAATAGTTTTTTTATTTTTATTAATTTAATATTTAATATATATTTATTACATAACAACTAATAATTATTTATAAATCTATTTAATAGTCATTCATCAAATTTATCTATTTATATACCACAATTAACCAATCCTAAATCATACAATTGCTCGACCATCAAGCATGCGGAGAAAGAAAGACGATAACCCATGGAAGACAAATGAAATTGAGAACAATGACTAGATACATAACTGAAGACTTATCCTCTACAAGGATGATGGATGACCAGGGAACCTTATGCTAACTCCCATCAACAATTCCATTGGCTAGGGCGCACTCAGACCTGCTAGTTCAGGTGGAGACGATGCCCGGTACCTGCATCCTGCAACAAACCTCAAGGTTAAACATATATATATACAACGTGAAGTCATGCACATAGTAAATAGAAATCACAGCGTGGCAGGGTACTTGGACACGAGTAATGCGACACTGTTCTGTTCACATAAATACATCAACAATTAAGTATTCAGTTGTCTACAAGAAAATAGAATAATCAATAACAATATGATCTAGTATAACAATTATTGTTAAAGTATCATAACCCTAATTAAATATCACATTAAACTCAGAAATAACATTATTCCATTATATCAAATATGTCCATCAAACTACAAAACATAAAATATCAATAATCCAATATCATCAATCATCATCAAAGAAATAGGTCCATAAACAACTCAACGTAATAACAAAGAATCCCATGTCATGATATCTAATCCTACTAGGAATACTATCAGTCTGACAAAAGCAAGGTGAGGGGCACTACACCGTTCCCCTTTTTATCAAGTTCCGTACAAAACACAAACATTAACATTAGAAATAATTTACTCTTATCACACATTTTTTTCTCTAGATGAACTCCATATACATCTCTCTAAACTGATGGAATATAGTGCAAACATAATTCTATATAACAGCATCCATGTTTGATTTAACTTTTTCAGATTAATTTAAATCACTATCATAAAAAGTTAAAATTAATTGAAGACAGATTTGTTTGTCTTTACGTGGACCTAACTCAGTTAGCCAACTCAGTGAAGTGAAGCAACATGCTGTTGAATGATGGCACACATAGACTTATATGTGACACCACGTATTTTGTAACTTGTCTTCATACTTTTGCAAATCTCTACACGCATACACAATACGTGTCTTTATAAATGCTGTGATTATGTAACAAGTTGAGCAAGTTACAAGAGATTTTTAATGGAGCTTGGTGCCATTAGAATGTTTTCTTCTCATTTTTCTTCATCTATGATCTGATTAAAAACACAAGCTAAACAATTATTATTATTTTAAATTAAAAAATACTACAGTTTATTGGATATTATACAAAATAGAATAATTATTAAATTTGGTGGAGATGAGATATAAAATTTATTTATTATTTTGGGTGGAAATGAGATAGAAAATTATAGTTTTGTTAGCCTCGTGATCATAATACCAGCAAAGGAAAATCACTTTTATCATCGGGGGAATTGTTTGGTTTTCAAATTTTTTCTTTTTCTCCAATAAAGTTTTGAAAGTCATCTAAAATGCCGATATTAAACAAATTGGAGTTCACTGGCAATGCAACCAATCTTCACAACTAATACAAATTACATCTTTCATTTTTGGCAAAACTATTAAGTTTTAATAGTTGTTCAAAATACTGATGAGGTTATGAAGCCGTCCTAAGGAGCCGACGATTTAAAAAAAAAGGTAGTTTTTATAACTACAAGTAGTTATTATAACTACTTAAGGATCGAGAGCTACACAAAACTAATTCATGGTAAAGGCTTTAAAACTCATAATCAGAAGTATTCATCTCTTCAACCTTTGCTAGTACTATCAGCCCATGCCAAAATGAAGGACTCCCAGTAGTATGACCATCCATCAACGCATAAAAGTTATAGGATATTTGTTAGATATTGTGTTTGTGACTGCCCTGGAAGAAAAGTATGCCAAATGTGGGTGCATAGACAAAGCGCACAAATTGTTTTACAGTCGGCCTCCAAGAGATGACATCTCATGGTATGCAATGATGACATGATACGTACAAAATAGATTTGTTCAAAAGAGTTTAAAAACTTTCAATGAAATACAATTTTCAGGTGTAAAGATAGACTCTGCAACATCTGCCAGGATGCTCCAGCCCATGCCTAGATGGGAGGTTTACAACAGGGTTCGGACTTCCTCAAAGCATAATGGAAAGTGAATTTTTGTTAGATGTAGCATTTGCAAGTGCCCTCGAGGTCAATATCTTTCTCCTCGCCTGCACCAGAACGGAACATTAGAGCAAACCATCACAAGAATGCACATAAGATATTTGCCTCAAAGAGATGTCTGTAGCAGATGTACAAAATGGGTGTGTTGAAGACACTCTACAATCTTCAAGTAAATGCAATTGGTAGGAGAAACTAAAACCATTTGCAACAATCCCCTTTCCCATGCCAAAAGTAAGAGCTTCGCACTAGTATATGGATGGCCATCAAAAGACATGCACAAAGTGAAAGCACAAGAGAAAACGTGTGGAATCTTGACAATGAACACAAACTGTTTGACAGTATGTCTCAATGTTATTTGGCCAATGGGCTTTATATGTGGGCATCAAAATGCTCAGAAAGTTGTCTCACAACGGCATATTCCTTGAGCCTCCTATGGGTACAAGTGCCTTCTTGATTTGAAATGCTCTGGTAGACATGCATGGAAATGGCACAGCACAAACAAAGCGCAGGAACCTTTGATGAAGAGATATCGTCTCATGATTACAAGATATGCACAAACTAGTTTTGTTGAGAAGCAAATGCAATTTTTAGATGTGAAGCTCAAATTCTACAATCTCTGTTGACTTCCTCCATGACCCACCAAGGCCACCTACATGCATGGAAAACAATAATGCAGCGTCTGAATACATAATCTAAAATATTAAGACAAGGCATGTGAACCATTTAACGAAGCGCCTCAAAAAGGTTATTGTCTTGAAGAATACATATATTGCACTATGTGAAGGGAAAATATATTGCACTAGGATATTCACAAAATAGACTGTTATAAAGGTTTTTATTATCTTTCAAGCAAGTGCAAATGGTGGGCATGAAATCCAATTCCACAACCTTTACTAGCAATATCTACAGCTAATGCTAGAATGAGAGCTTCTAAATAGGGCCCTTGGTTTATCCTAACTCTTTCGTACAAAGTAGTTATTTTAAGTGCCTATGTTAGGTAGTTACTCTAAGTGACTATCTTTACAAAAGAAAGTTAGTTATTCAAAGTTGGTGCACTTATAAAGGAAGTTATACCAAGGAGTTACAAAAAGTGGTTAAGGTAGTTACTTTAAGTGGTTACTAACCTCACCTATAAATACATCATTGTAATTGAATCAAAGGGGGTTCCACTTTTTCACATGATAGTCTATGAAAGACTTGAATAGTGTTATTCAAGTTTGAAAGCAATAAAGAAACATTTTGAATGTATGTTCAACTCAATTTCATGTGTTGTTATTGGTATTCGTATGTTTCATCAATAATGATCATGTGCTTTCCTTTCAAAGTTGCATTGTGAGAAAGATATTTCGCATCAAGTTTTCATATCTCTACTTTGATGCATGGAACTTAAAGTCATAAGTTTAATTCTTATTTAATCATTAGAGTTTGTTACTTCTTTGTTTTTGTTCTTATAATTCCAGAAAATCCAAATACCCCTATCATATAAGGGAGCTGCCCCTCTTAAACGTAGAGAGCAATCGACATAGACCTACAATTGTTCAACTGTTGTGAGCAAGTTGTTGCTAATCAAAGGGCGAATAGAGTTACTCAAAAAGATTCTTTTCAAGCAACAAATCTGTTTACCAACAAGTTTATTATTGTTTTATATTTTTATGTTTTAATGGTTATGGGATGTTTGTGTTGCAGGTAAGAAGTGGATGATAAAGAAAATATACATGTATATGAGGGAAAGATGCTGATGGAAAGATTCTAGAAGTTGAGACACCTAGCGCAGAAATAGTTTTTTCTTCATAACTCAACAGTAAATTAGATAAATAATATAAAATAACTCTACAATAAATTAAAACAACTTATTAATTTCTTTTAATATGTTTTTATCTTTTTAATACATATTCATCATTAGAATATAATTTTTCTATTTCATATTTATCTAGGGTTTTATTTACTAATCTTTCCTTAAATAAATAAAATAAAATAACTCTATAGTAAATAAAATAACATATTAATTTTGTTTAATATGTTTTTATCATTTTATTTCATATTCATTCTTAGAGTTCGATTTGTTTTATTTCAAATTTGCCTAGGGTTTTATTAAGTAAACTTTTCATTGTTAATATAGATTAAGAGTTTAATGTTTTCAAAATATATTTGAATAACTAACACAAAGTATTTTTTATTGAAATAACTTCTTCTCCACTATTATTCTTCTCTTTATACTAAGAGGCGTTATACAATGGTATTAAGGGGATGAATTTAATGCTACTAATTTATAAAAATTAATTGCGGATAAATAATATTTTATTTACTCTAGAATAATTTATTTTATAACATTATTTTATTAGGGTTTCTTCTTATGAAATATAAAAGGAACAAATTGTATTGAGCAAATGCATTATATTTTGTTAGGTTACCTTTTATTTTCTTTGTTATTTTATTTACTGTACAATAATTTAGTTTATAACTATATTTTATTTGGGTTTATGATATCAAATAAAAAAAGATCAAAGTATATTAGTGAAGGGTGCAAGTTAATATACTTTGGTCCTTTTTTTATTTGATATGATAAAACCCTAATAAAATATACTTACAAATTAACTTATTGTATAATAAATAAAATAACACAAAAATAAAAAGGTAACCTAATAAAATATAATGCACTTGCCCAATACACTTTGCTCCTTCTATATTTCATATGATAAAACCCTAATAAAATATAGTTATAAAATAAATTATTCTAGAATAAATTAAATATAATTTAATTTTTATAAATTAGTAGAAATTAAATTTGGTTGTGCAGAAAAGAAAAAAAAGTACAAAGTTATAGGACCATTCCCTTAATGCCACTATATAATGCCTCTTGACATAAAGAACAAAAGAATAGTGGATAAATGTGTTATTTTAGTGACAATACTTTGTATTAGTTGTTCACATATATTTTGAAAACATTAAACTCTTAACCTATGTTAACAATGAAAAGGTTACTCAATAAAACCCTAGGCAAATTTGAAATGAAAAAAAAATCAAACTCTAAGGATGAATATCAAATAAAAGGATAAAAATATATTAAACAAAATTAAGATGTTATTTTATTTACTATAGAGTTATTTTATTTTATTTATTTAACGAAAGATTAGAAAATAAAACCCTAGGCAAATATGAAATAGAAAAATGAAACCCTAGGGGTCAATATGAAATAAAAGATAAAACATATTAAAATAAATTAATAAGTTGTTTTAATTTGCTGTAGAGTTATTTTATATTATTTATTTAAAGAAAGGTTAGTAATTAAAAATCTAGGAAAATATGAAATAAAAAATGAAACCCTCACAAATTTATGAAGTGACACGATCGGGTTTTCTTTCTTTCCAATCCATAAAGTTGTGGTTCAATAGAAATATATCCCTATATATTTTGTTATAGAAATATAATGGTTAAAAATTTGAAATGATAAACAATTCTTTATCATTACAAAAAATAATAGTTCAGATGCATGAATTCTTTTATCTCTTCACTACACATCTACAAAATAATTTTATATTATTCTAAGAGGAAACTACACATTTCAAATGTTGTAATCCATTTTAGAGAATCATCTTCTTTAGTTACTAATATGTAATCCATGTTACAGCATCCCCATCTTTAATTACTAATATTGTTGTTTATTTTCTAGGTATGGCTCAAACGAAGTTGAATTTTGAAAGTGAGGAGAAGTGTAGACAATATGGAAAAGATTATCAAAGGGAATATCAAAGATGACAACAACAATGACAATGACAACAAATGATAGATACAGAAAGAGAAGAACAAAGAAAAAGATGAAGTGACAACAACAGAGAAAGATTTTCCAATAGCTGAAGGACCTATATGCATTAGATGTTGATAAGATAAATGTAATAATTGCTAGAAGAACAAAGAAAAAGATGAAGTGATAACAATAGATAAAGATTTGCCAATAGCTGAAGGACCTATATGCATTAGATGTTGACAAGATAAATGTAATAATTTCTAAGGATGTAAGGGTAATGTTAACGTCCAATCTTTGGATAGAAGCAAGTCGTGTAAATGGAACTCTAGGTATGTCTGACAAATAATATATAGACCTATAAGTGCACTACCAGAACCATCCACATATGTTATGGTTAAATTTTGAAGGTAGAGCAGAGACAAATGGATTTCTACAACAATTAGGAAAAATAGTTTTCTATTCAAAACTGCATCTAACATTTGCAGAAGCCTCAAATAAAGAAAAACTACAATTGGTTACATAGAACCATGTCAACCAACTGACAAAATATAGACATAAACTAGAAAAGCAACTAAATGTAAGGTGGAGAAATTGATGAGATTCCTCCAACACTCCCCCCTAATTTCTACCACTAATTGTGTAAAAAATTAAAATGCCCAAATTTTGTCTTAAATTATCAAAAGTCTCCTTTGCTAAAGCAGTGGAATATATATCTACTAATTGATCTTTGGATATGTAAGACTTGAAATTGATTTCTTGATTGTTCACTAACTCTGATAAAATGATATCTTGTATCAATGTGTTTTCTCCTCAAGCGAAAAACATGATTTTTTGACAATGACATTATTGATTTGTTGTCACAAAATATTAGTTTTGACTTCTCCTATGCTTGAAATAAATTTGTCAATACTTTCCACATTGAAATAGCTTGACATGTTGCTGATGTGGTTGCTACATACTCTTATTTAGTGGATGGAAGTGTCACTATGGATTTCTTCTTTGATTCCCATGAGACTACACATGTTCCACAATGAAAGGCATATCTAGAAGTATTCTTCCTATCATCAATGATTCCTGCAAATCATTGTCAATATAGTCAATCAAACAAAAATCATTAGTCATGGAATATAAAATTCCATATCCTATTGTTCCTGCCACATATCTCAATATTCTCTTCCCAACTTGCCAATGTGACTCTTTTGGTGACTCCATGAATCTTGAGATTATAGTAACTCGATATAATAAATATGGTCATGTAGTCGTAAGTTACTTCAAACTTGCAACTAATATTTGGAATATTATAGAATGAACATTAGGTCATTTCTCTTGTTTTCCAATTTTAGTTCTTGTAGCATCTGGTGTAGTTATTGGATTACAATTCAACATCTTAAACCTCCTTAACACATCCTTTCAATATTTAGAGTGACAATAAAAAATTGTTGGAAATATTGTCATTGATGTCAAAGGGAGGTTGATGTAAGGAAAATGAATAATTATTGATGATCCAAAAGTTTTTAAGGCATGATTTCTACCTTTAGTTAACAAATCACTCAGTTCACGAACTCTCAAGTTCGTCAATAGATAGTTTTCTAGACATTGAGCTAGCCGATGAAAAGATGACAAAGAATGTTTCTAAGGCATGAATGATTTCTGTCTTCGGTTGGTGAATTGCTTGGTTCACAGGCTCTTAAGTTTGCCAATGGAAAGTTTCTCCGACAACTAGTTCACTGATAGGAATGATTACTGATCAAATCTTGAAAAATGAATTTTAAAGTTTGAAGTCTTTTTAAGTTTGCCGATGGATAAGGTATCAGAAAAATGTCTAGTTTGCAAACTCAAAAGTTCAACGATGGTGAAGGTCACCAATAGGCTGCTTCACTGACATAAAGTTTGTTGAAGGGATGAAGGCGTGAAGAATAAATATGGTTCATGGTTCTCTTGGTTCTTTGATTGACTAATTTTTTGACAATGGAAAGTTGGTAAGGTATAGGTAAAGTCTTTAGTTAGTGAACTCCTCAGTTCACCAATTTTAAGATTCATCGACAAGCAATTTTGCAGATAGTGAAAAAGATTGATGATTTTCCAAGAAGTTTGTGATGAGACAACTTTATAAATAGGTGATATGATGAAGATTGTGTCAGTAAGTTAACAATGTGGCACTTTTGCTGATAATGGATGAAATGTCCAAAGTTTGCAGAAAGTTGATTTTGCCAATAAAGATTTTTAACTTGAAGTTCGTGGATGCAAACTTTTTCTGTTAAAGAAGAAGATAATTGGTTTATAGAAATAAGCTTTTTCGACAAGCTCATACGTTTCAGAAATCTCTAATTTTCTGATAAAAAAGTTGAAGCTTAAGTTTGTGAAAATGAACTTTTGCCTATAATGAATAAAGGGTTCAATTTGTCGATGTCTTACATAGGTGATAAAAATAAAATGCTAGGGAGAGGACATTATTTGATTAGTTTGAAGACATAGGAGATATATATGAGAAACACTTATTGTTAAGGTTGGTTGACTCAGTCTTTTAAATCGGGCCCAAATTCATAGTACGGGAATTCAGGTTGGGCCGACCTAAGTATATATTGAAATTCAAAATATGAAGGCCAACTTTTGAGAATGCTTTTGCTCAATCTATTGTAGCCAACATGAGGACTATATTATACAAGTTGATATTTAAAGTAGATCATTATTTATTTTGAATGGAGAAGTATATGTGAGCATCAAAGAAAAAAGTGTGTACATCTGAATGTGATTTGAGTGCGAAGGCAATGAATACAATATAATCTGGAGTTCACATAGTTTGTACTGGTATAAGCATATTGTTTACTCTTGAGAACAACGATGCTAAAGAGTGTGTGAAGCTGCATATTTGAAGGTGTGTGAAAATTAATGTTTCAAATTTGAGTTGGTGATAAGTGGGAGATTTGATGCTCTATTTTGGAATGAACTTGATCCTGTTTTAGTTAGTTGAAGTTGGTGCTTCATAGCTGGGTTGGGGCTCGGTATGGACTGAACTAAATCTTCTTATCTATTGCTTGAAGTTGGTGCTTCATCTTTTGAGGTTGTGCTCAGGGACAGACTTGGTGCTTAGTTTTATAAGGGGATTAAAGTCTCTTGTAGGTTGGTGCATAGAGATCTATAAAAGGATTTTTCTCCTTCTCAAGTTGAAATTCATCTAGGTTGGTGCCTACAAAATATTGTAATTCATAGAGTCATTTTGTGAGGTAGATTTGAGCAGTAGACCCAAGTAGCTTTTCTTACCGTGGTTTTTCCCTTCTGGGTTTCTACATAAATCTTGTGTTCTCTTGTGTGGATGTTTGGATATGTTGATGTTTGCATAGTTCTTATATTGATTCTATTGTTGCAATAGAAATGGAGTAAAAATTGGTATATACTAATTCACCCCCTCTCAATATATCTCTATGTTCTAACAAAAATTCCCTTATGATCGAACCACTTCAATGCCTAAAAAATACTTCATCAATCCTAAATCTATCATCTCAAATTCTTTCTTCATTGCTTATTTAAACATGTCTACTGATAAATTTCTAGTGAAAAGAAAATCATCTAACATATAAACATACAATGAAAACCTAACCTTCTTTGTTGATCATTTTGTACGATGTTGGCTCATTACTTATAATATGTTTTTATCTTTTTATTACATATTCACCTTTAGGGTTTCATTTTTCTATTTCATATTTATTTAGTGTTTTATTTACTAATCTTTGGTTAAAGAAATAAAATAAAATTACTCTATAGTAAATAAAATAACATATTAATTTTGTTTAATATGATTTTATCCTTTTATTTCATATTCATTCTTAGAGTTTGATTTGTTTTATTTCAGATTTTTCTAGGGTTTTATTAAGTAAACTTTTCATTGTTAATATCGATTAAGAGTTTAATATTTTCAAAATATATCTAAATAACTAACACAAACTGGCATTAAGGGGATGACTGTAATTGTGTCTTTTTTCTTTTCTGTAGAATGAAATTTAATTTCTAGGTTTTTATTCACTACTAATTTATAAAAATTAATTGATGTTAAATAATATTTTATTTACTCTAGAATAATTTATTTTATAACTATATTTTATTAGGGTTTTATCATATGAAATATAAAAGGAGCAAAGTGTATTGGGCAAGTGCGTTATATTTTGGTAGGGTTATCTTTTCTTTTCTATGTTATTTTATTTACTATTTAGTAAGTTAATTTATAACTATATTTTATTAGGTCTTTTTCATATCAAAATAAAAAGAAGATCAAAATATATTCATCAAGGGTAGAATTTATTTGAATTAAGTGCATTATATTTTATATATTTAACTATAAAGACTTCAATTTAATTTTACGGAATGAAATTTAAGAATACTAGAGAAGCACAAGAGTTATTTGAAGGTAACTCTACATACTATTCATATATTTTATTATAGTTTAAATTTGTTTTTTGCACATTCTAATTTAAATTATTGGCTTTTTTTAACATCAATGTATTATTAAAAATATAGTGCTTACTGTGTTACTCCAGATTACTATGTTACATTTTATTAGGGTTATCTTTTCTTTTCTTTGTTATTTGTCACATATGATGAATGAATCCAATTCTTTTCTTCCCCTTTCATTCTAGGCTATTTAGATACTTGGGAAGCTCCTAGGGGCATTCTTATCCATTGTCTCCCTTCAAATTTTGGAGACTTCGAAGCTCCATGGGGAATTCTTGTTGTGAAGACCTCGCAACATTGACTTCCTCCAATGAGAAACTATGCGTTCAATGTCTTGAGGTTAGTGTTGAGACTTCTCAAGAATGTAATGTTTGTAGTTGCATTTGAAACCTTATAAAATATAGTGATATAAAATACTAGTTTAGTACATATGAATTTATTATGCAAAAAAAAAAAATTTAAGTCTTGTGAAGTTTTTTTTATTATGATTTTTGGCCAAATAAAAAATTAATTACCATTGACAAATATATGTTGATCCTTTTTTAAGGAAATATAGTTATAAATTAAATTATTATACATTAAATAAAATAATATAGAAAACAAAAGGTAACCTTAACAAAATATAATGCGCTTATACTTGGAATAACATTAGGCTGGTGAATACATTTTTTATATTTTGTTATTCATTTAACTATTGGTGGAAACGTTACCAACGTGTGTTGGCCTCATGGCTATGATAAATTAGAAGAATTCCACTCGCACCTTAATAACATAGCCCAGTGCATTTCCTTCACCAAAGAAATAGAGATGGACAACCAACTTCCTTTCCTTGATATCCTTCTCATCACAAAACTTGATGATTCCTTGGCTCGTCGAGTGTTCTGAAAAGCCACCCACACTGACCTCTACCTCCACTCCTCTTCTCATCACCACCTTGCTAAAAAAAAAGGTATCCTTAAGACTTTGTCCACTAGAGCCTTTCATATTTGTGACAAAGAAAACTTAGACCAAGAGCTTGCGCATCTTTGCATAGTCTTCTTATTAATGGTTACAAGAGCAAGCACATTTCTAGAGATCTCAACCAAGCCAAGTCTTGTTTCCTCTCCAAACATAGGGTTGCCCTCCCCACGCCCTCCCTCTCTAAACCTCCCTATTGCTTCCATCCCATACATTGAAGGTATCTCCTAGAAAATTTCCAAAATCATTCTTAAAAGGGCCTTCGGTGTGCTTTCAAACCTATTGCAACATTGAGAAACCACATCCCCTCTGTCAAAGACCCAAAGATGTTTGCCTTGGCTCTAGGGTGTACAAGGTTGTTTGCTCTTGTGGCACACCCTATATAGGTGAGACAAGTTGATATTTTAGCACCAAAATCAAAAAGCATTGGGCTAACATTAGGCATGATCAGGCCCTCAACTTTGCCTTGGTAGAGCACTCCTTCTCCACCAAGCACCATATCTCTTTAGAAGACACCCAAATCTTAGCCGTTGAGGACAATTTCTTCAAGAGGAAACTCAAAGAAGCCATTGAAATCAACAACGATCCCGCAAACCTCAATCAGGATGACGGGTGGAGTCTCAGTTTCTCTTGGCAACCCCTACTGGCCAACCTTAGAAATCAATCCCCTCACCCATCTTGAACCTCCTTTGTGTTAGGCCTTGTTTGGCCCCCTCCTCTCCTTTTCTCCCATGCTTGTCTTTCTTGGGTTCCCTCCATGTCTCTCTCCCCCACTCCCCCTTTTTGTGGGCTACCTATCCCTCCATTTCTCCCTCGTCCCTCCCCACCTATCCCCAAGGGAGCCTCCTCCTTTGCCTCATCCGCTTCCTTCTCCCTTATTTTTGGATCTCCCTAGTCGCATGCTACTACCCCCATTCTTTTAGGTTTTTTCTCTTGTTTTTGTATTCCTATGCATACGTAGTTGTTTAGGCATTGACATGTATATTTGCATATGTTGTTGCATTTGTATTTACATATATATTTGGATGTGTATAATATGCATATACATTCATTTTTGTTTTCTTTTTGTATTTGTATATGTATTGGTTTTGACTTTTGTTAGAGTCCAGTGTCATATGTACTTGTATATGCTCATGTATACTTGCACATACATTAACACACATGCCGTTTCTTTTTGTTTTCTCTTTAGTTTTTTCCTCGGCACACAGATACACCCAGTCACTCGCTTGCTTATATATATACATGTTATTTTTTCTATTTTTGGCATTTGTTTGCTTGTTTGTGAGTCTACGTTTATTGTTTGGTTTCTTTTCTCCTATATACATATATATGTATACATGTATATATGTATATACATGTATATATATATATACATGTATCTATACATGTATATACATATATACATGTATATATATATACATGTATCTATACATGTATATACATGTATATACATACATACATACATACATATATATATATATATATATATATATATATATATATATATATATATATATATATATATATATATATATATATATGTTGGAGCTGTTTGTTCTATGTGCTATGTTGTGACTTTTTATTTTATTTTTCTTTTGTCTCGTCTTTTGGAGGTTTGTGGGTGCATTTTTGTGCTTTCAGGTTTCCTTATATATATATATATATACACACACACACACTTTGTTGGTCATTTGTACTCATTTTTTTATTTGTTCTTTGACTGGTTTTCATTTACCTCCTTTCTTTCTTTCAGTCATAAGTTACTCCTTTCTTTCTTTTAGTCATGAGTCATTAGTAGATGTGTCAACTCATATTAAGCACATCGCAGCTACATTTGAGGGTGGTTGAACCTTGAGCTATTCTCTTGGTTCCATTTTGGCCACCTTTCCTATTCTTGTGGAGGATTGTTCCTCAAGCTTCACCTATGTATACCTCTTTGGTTGTAAATCAATTTAGTTCTTTTTCAATATATTGCATTTGTGTTTGATCTCTAATCCATTGATCTTAGACTTCCACTCCCACATGGTATTAGAGCTAGGCTCAATCTGGCATTCTCCCATAATTTTTATAGAATTAAATCATTCATTTGCATTCAAATTCAATTAACTTTAAAAGCCACGAAAAAAAGCAATTAATCCAATTCTTTCCAAGTAGAGATTTCCATGCATAAATCATGCGCCTAGAATTAATCATCAACTGCTTAATCAATACTAGAATAAAAAAATGACTTCACATACTTACCAAATGATGCATTGGATGAAAGCGAGCAACAACAAGACAAACAAACTTCACGTAGATGCTGCCATTCTGTCCAACTGGGTTCTATTTTTGCCTCAAGTGTTTGAAGACTGGAGATACCACGTGAGAACAAAGATGAAAAGCTTAAGACAATACTCATGTATGCTTATTAGCAGAAAAATGATTGTGAAGTTCCTATTTTCAGTTTAATGAATAAAGAAATATTTATTTAATGTTGTCCAATATTATGTGACTGTTATCTCTCTGTTTGTGTGTGAATAAAGGGTTCCATTTCCTGCCAGTCTCTTAATTGTTTGTTGATGCTAACGGGTGCTTCCCTGTTCTGTGTTGGGGAGTGTATATATGTACATGTGCGTATATGCAGCCTATTTTAATTCACCTGAAGCCGTTCCCCTTTTTTATCAAGTTCCGTACAAAACACAAATATTAACATTAGAAATAATTTACTCTTATCACATATTTTTTTCTCTAGATGAACTCCATATACATCCCTCTAAACTGATGGAATATAGTGCAAACATAATTCTATATAACAGCTTCCATGTTTGATTTAACTTTTTCAGATTAATTTAAATCGCTCTAATAAAAAGTTAAAATTAATTGAAGACAGATTTGTATGTCTTTATGTGGACCTAACTCACAGACTTATATGTGACACCACGTATTTTGTAACTTGTCTTCATATTTCTTAAAATCTCTACACGCATACACAATACGTGTCTTTATAAATGGTAGTTTATTGCGGTATAAATGCTGTGATTATGTAACAAGTTGAGCAAGTTACAAGAGATTTTTAATGGAGCTTGATGCCATTAGAATGTTTTCTACTCGTTTTTGTTCGTCTATGATCTGATTAAAAACACAAGGTAAATAATTATTATTATTTTAAATTAAAAAATACTACAATTTATTGGATATTATATAAAATAGAATAATTATTAAATTTGGTGTAGATGAGATATAAAATTTATTTATTATTTTGGGTGGAAATGCGATAGAAAATTATAGTTTATTATTGTTTTATATTTTTATGTTTTAATGGTTATGGGATGTTTGTGTTGCAGGGGAGAAGTGGATGATAAAGAAAAGATACATGTATATGAGGGAAAGATACTGATGGAAAGATTCGAGAAGTTGAGACCCCTGGTGCAGAAACAGTTTTTTCTTCATAACTCAACAGTAAATTAAATAAATAATATAAAATAACTCTACAATAAATTAAAACAACTTATTAATTTCTTTTAATTTGTTTTTATCTTTTTAATACATATTCATCATTAGGATATAATATTTCTATTTCATATTTATCTAGGGTTTTATTTACTAATCTTTCCTTAAATAAATAAAATAAAATAACTCTATAGTAAATAAAATAACATATTAATTTTGTTTAATATGTTTTTATCCTTTTATTTCATATTCATTCTTAGAGTTTGATTTGTTTTATTTCAAATTTGCCTAGGGTTTTATTAAGTAAACTTTTCATTGTTAATATAGATTAAGAGTTTAATGTTTTCAAAATATATCTGAATAACTAATACAAAGTATTTTTGATTAAAATAACTTCTTCTCCACTATTATTCTACTCTTTATACTAAGAGGCATTATACAATGGTATTAAGGGGATGAATTTAATGGTTCTAATTTATAAAAATTAATTGCGGTTAAATAATATTTTATTTACTCTAGAATAATTTATTTTATAACATTATTTTATTAGGGTTTCTTCATATGAAATATAAAAGAAGCAAATTGTATTGAGCAAATGCATTATATTTTGTTAGCTTACCTTTTATTTTCTTTGTTATTTTATTTACTTTACAATAATTTAGTTTATAACTATATTTTATTTGGGTTTATGATATCAAATAAAAAAATATCAAAGTATATTAGTGAAGGGCAGAATTTAATATACTTTGGTCCTTTTTTTATTTGATATGATAAAACCCTAATAAAATATACGTATAAATTAACTTATTGTATAATAAAGAAAATAACACAAAAATAAAAAAGTAACCCTAATAAAATATAATGCACCTACCCAATACACTTTACTCGTTTTATATTTCATATGATAAAACCCTAATAAAATATAGTTATAAAATAAATTATTTTAGAATAAATTAAATATTATATAATTTTTATAAATTAGTAGAAATTAAATTTCTTTGTGCAGAAAAGAAAAAAAGTACAAAGTTATAGGACCATCCCCTTAATGCCACTATATAATGCCTCTTGACATAATGAACAAAAGAGTAGTGGATAAATATGTAATTTTAGTGACAATATTTGTATTAGTTGTTCACATATATTTTGAAAACATTAAACTCTTAATCTATGTTAACAATGAACAGGTTACTCAATAAAATGCTAGGCAAATATGAAATAGAAAAATGAAACCCTAGGGGTCAATATGAAATAAAAAGATAAAACATATTAAAATAAATTAATAAGTTGTTTTAATTTACTGTAGAGTTATTTTATATTATTTATTTAAAGAGAGGTTAGTAATTAAAAACTTAGGAAAATATGAAATAAAAAATGAAACCTTCACAAATTTATGAAGTGACATGATAGGATTTTCTTTCTTTCCAATCCATAAAGTGGTGGTTCAATAGAAATCTATCACTATATATTTATTTATAGAAATATAATGGTTAAAAATTTGGATTGATAAACAATTCTTTATCATTACAAAAAATAATAGTTCAGATGCATGAATTCTTTTATCTCTTCACTACACATCTACAAAATAATTTTATATTATTCTAAGAGGACACTACACATTTCAAATGTTGTAATCCATTTTAGAGAATCACCATCTTTAATTACTAATATGTAATCCATGTTACATCATCACCATCTTTAATTAATAATACTGATGTTTATTTTCTAGGTATGGCTCAAACGAAGTTCAATTTTGAAAGTGAGGAGAAGTGTAGACAATATCAAAGAGATTATCAAAGGGAATATCAAAGATGACAATGACAAGAAATAATAGATATAGAAAGAGGAGAACAAAGAAAAAGATGAAGTGATAACAACAGAGAAGCAAGTCGTGTAAATGGAACTCTAGGTATGTCCCATAAATAATATATGGACCTATAAGTGTAAAAAATTAAAATGCCCAAATTTTGTCTTAAATTATCAAAAGTCTCCTTTGCTAAAGCATTGGTAAATATATCTACTAATTGATCTTTGGATCCACAAAACTCAAAACTCATTTCTTGATTGTTCACTAACTCTGATAAAATGATATCTTGTATCAATGTGTTTTCTCCTCTCATGAAAAACATGACTTTTTGACAATGACATTATTGATTTGTTGTCACAAAATATTAGTTTTGACTTCTCCTATGCTTGAAATAAATTTGCCAATACTTTCCACATTGAAATAGCTTGACATGTGGTTGCTACATACTCTTCTTGAGTGGATGGAAGTGTCACTATGGGTTTCTTCTTTGATTCCCATGCGACTACACATGTTCCACAATGAAAGGCATATCTAGAAGTACTCTTCCTATCATCAATAATTCCTGCAAAATCACTGTCAATATAGTCAATCAAACAAAAATCATTAGTCATGGAATATAAAATTCCATATCCTATTGTTCCTGCCACATATCTATCATGTCCCTATAATTTATAATTGAATCGTTTATTTAAATAATAAGTTAACCTTACATAAACTAAATATATAATATATTTATTTAAAATATATTATTAATATGTATTAGTTAATAAATAATATTATTAAATTAATATAATTTAAATATTATAAAATATATGAAATATATATATTTAATTAACTAGATATATTATAAATATAAATATTTTAATATAATATTTATGTGAATAATTAATAAGATATATTATTATATATAAAAATAAATATTATGAAAAGTTTTACCCATTAAAGCAATAACGTAAAGTAATTTAGAAAGTAAAGTAATTTGGAACAAAAGGTCAAATTCAAAATAAAATCATATAAAGATAAAAGTCTAATAAGACAAAAATATTATCCCACCATATTATATGCTTGTGAATAAAATAAGATAAAAGAGCTCCTCTAAGTAGGAACTGATGCCACCCTCCTTATATAGTAGTTCCAAACCACCGCATTGTCTTTAAACTCATAGCATGAAACAGGCTCTATTTGGATCCTATCTCCCCCCATCTTTGCCTTACAGACAGTAGCACAGAAACGCCAGCACCAGATATTCACAGAAGGGGAAAATGATTGCTTGATAGGAAATAATGATAATAATACATCTACATCCGTTGGAATTAATGAGAGCCGCCTGCCGTCTACGCTTCCCATGCTCGGACGTGATTCCAAGGCATCCGCTATGATTAATAGGTAAGCAACTCGTTTTATCACCAAGAAGTAATAAGGCTAATATGACAACCAACCACGTAGTACTCTAGAACCTGTACTTCAAGATACATGTCTGCCTCTTCCACCAAGGCCTACGGAGAGAGCTAAAAATATTTATATGCTGACTCATCATTGACACGTAGACTCTTTTTGAATTAAGTCCCTTATGTTAAGGGGGATGTTGTAAGCTTGGCGCCAACAATGCCAATTTAAAAATTGTTGGCCAAGGTCAGCAGAAGCATCAGCGACAGCATTGCCCTCTTTGTAGATATGAGACATATCCATGCTGGGAATCCATTGTAGTAGGAGTTGAATGTCCACAATGATGTCTTTTAGTTTCCAGCCACAAGTTGACACATTATTAACCGCATCAATAACAGTTTCGAATCCCCTTGGATACGCAGCTGTCTAATATCAAGGGAAATAGCTAGCTTCACTCCCCATAAAAGAGCAGAGGCTTCAGCATAATTATTTCTTTAGAAGCCAATCCCACCAGCATAAGCAGCAACCAGCCAACCTCTGTCATTGTAGTGCCCCTCGTCTCATCGTCCATCAGATTGATGTTTGCTTAAACTTTATAGTGTCCTAGACCGTAGAAGATGGATTTCTTGTTATCTTATTACTTCATTGTGAACTTAATTGTTAAGATAACAGATGTTGATGTTGGATTATGCCATTTTATGCTTTACAATTTGATAAATGAACTGATGTTTTAGATGCTTTGATGTTATTCATTATATGGATTGGAAGTTAGTTGATCATTTTATGTCGTAGATTAGTAATCTGATACTCTGTTCAATATAGTTGATTGTTATTTATAAACGTGAATGGAACAGTGTTGTATTACTCGTCCTCGAGTACCCTACCTCACTGCGATTTCCATTCACGATAGGACTGCTTGTGATGTATATGTATATCTTGTTATGGTTAACGTGCGTTGCTGCAGGATGCAGGTACTAGGCATCGACTCCACCTGATTACAGGTCTGAGCGTGCCTTCGCCAATGGATTAGTTGTTGGAGTTAACGTGAGGTCCCTAGTCAGTGTTCCTTCGTCGTCAGTTTACCCTTGTGGTTAGTGGTGGTTATTCGCCCATGTCTTACGGTCAGGTAATGCCGTATCGTGGAGGCTAATGAGTTCTGCAGGTGTCTAAGTATGTGTGGCAATGTTGTGCTTTAATTAGAATTATTCTACGGAAGAGTTTAGTGTTGTTAAATGGGCATAATGCCGTTAGTTGTCGACTTAAGTTATAAATAAATTATTATTTTAATAGAAGTGTTGTTGATAAATAAGTTGTAAGGAGTTTGTATTATTCGATATAATATTATTTATAATAAATATTTAAATAAATAAATAGTTATAGCCACACTTGTAAATTGTGTTTCACAACTGGATTACTAAAATAAATTAAAGGATAGTACAAAATTATAGATAGTTGAAGTAGTACTATTCTATTAATAATAATATTTTGGGTCGGCTATAAAGAAAAATAAAATATCTAATAATTGGGATCTTTAAAATTAAATAAAAGTACATATTCTTTAAAGGAGTTTTGCACGGGATCGCGTGCCAAGCCCTAGGAGAAGAGAAAGAGACTGAGTTATAAAAGAATTGTCGGTGCAACAAGGAGGACATCACAGGGGTAAGGAAAGAAGCAGCGGAGAACTGCAACTATTGGAGCGGGTTCGTCGCGGTGATTGCGAAATCAGGTTCCGTCGATTGCCTTATCTCTGAACTTCCTTTCAATCTGCAAATATTTTTATAGGTTGTTTGATCCCACATAGTTTGGCAGTCTGTCCTTTCTGTGTGTGAACAGCATCCTCTCTTAGGGTTTCAAATCGTTCCCTTCTGCTCAAGGACTCCATTGGTCGATTGCCTTCCTTTCACTGGTTGCCGAATCAGTCCGTATGCACTCTCAGACCGGCAGAATCTTGGTAGGGTTTGTAGATGTGACAGACACCTCGATAGGATCACCGTAGACCGCTGTTGGTTTTAGCTAGTCGTCCCTGTAAGATCAGATTAATGATGTTATTGTTTTCTTCTCTGTGTTTAAGCCGGAAACTGGTCTGGAAACTCGCTGTATATCAATTTTTACTTGAGGTTTAGTTGTATTCTGTTGGTATCCCTTAGAGATATTTATAACTGGAATGATAACATAGGAAGCGCTGCTATTGCATTATCATTATTTGATTTGGTTGAAAATCTCGGGAGCCTCATTTTCTCATCATTTCATGTTATTGTTTTGCTGTGACGGTTTTAGCTCTTGTATGGGCCGATAATGCTAGATAGTCCGCTGACTGGTTTCCATTCGTTTTAATGGAGGACTCCGAAGCTTTTTCCTTAGGCCATTGGACCACAGCGATACAGGTTTATCTGATACAAATATAGTTCATACTCTTTGATTTCTTTCATCTTCTGAGAAGGAACCAGCCTTTCAAGCCACGGTTTTAGCATTCTCTCTGACGTATTCCTTTTGTTTTATGAACCCTTATGTCGATCTTCTATCTTGAGGTGCCATACATGGTCATATTGAAGGAATACTTCGTAGTTACACCATGATTCCACAGAAACGAAAGGTAGCTCTTTTACTTCCTACATTTCCTTCATCTGTTCTTTTCTCTACACACTTTGTTCTTTAGCCGTGACTATTACTGCGTATATGCTCATTATTGAGCGTGTATATTGATTGGGAGTTTGCATACAATTTTATCCCTGTCCTGAGCATCTCAAAACCCTTACGCTTTACTTCTCACGGCTTCAAAGGCACTGTACTGGGTACGCTGCATTACAGATCATGAACCTTCACTGGGCCGTGGCTCTGTAGCTTGTATTTCATTTTAATAGCCAGAACAAAACTCATTTTCTCTTCATGATGGGTTACTCCTGCGAGGCCATGGCTTTGTTGATTTATATGGCTCGAAACCACTCATCATAAATCTGTATCTTGTTTGGTTTTCCGGAGGTTAGTATAAGGGTTGCACCTATGATGCAAGTGCAAAACAGAAACAGACAGGCAATACCGTCATATGTCAGGCGTGGGACTAATGAGAAGTAGTTTGAATTTAACGCATAGGTTAGGGATAACCTGTCAGCCACTGTCCATAGGGTTATGTCTGCAACTTGAAGCTCTTTTGTCTAATAAGATCTGGTTGACGAGTTTTGCCTGATATGTTAATCATTCTTTTGTTCCCTGGTATTATTTATGATGGAAGGATGATTTTGTGTACCGCTGTAAGTGGCAACGCCAGGGTGTGATAGGGAGCACTCTTGGTGACTGTTTTACGTCCGTGGACTGTTATTACAAAACAAGAAGACCATGTCAATGATAACTCGTGCCAAGAAAATGCAACGGATTCTAGATGTTCTATAGCTTTATAATAAAGGTTCGCCATTAAGAAGGCTGAAAGCTTGCACCTGTTTTCGTCCATTGCTCTGGAACCTGCCCGGTGAGTAGATTAGAGGGGTTAGCCGTAATACTGATGATAGAAAAATAAGGACGATGCTCTGTTAATTTGATTTGCCATTGTCAAAACATATTTACCTGGGTAGAATGATTATCTAAGATTCTGATTTAGCCCAGAAAACTTTGCAGATCGATTTGAGCATCGTGGGCTTATCACAAATGTTTTAATTAATTGGTCATGCTGTATCTAGCTGACGGCTTTTGGAGATGTGCTGAACTCTGTTCTTAGCACACAGACAATGATCCATATAAATAAAGTTAAACATCAATAATAAGATATTCGGTGGTTTTAGAATGGTTGTCCTCTAGTGCTATTTCTAAGTCCACCCTTCTGATCCATGATGCTGTATTCGGTCAACAACTACTAATAGTGATAATGCTTCCATAACGCCATTCTCCAGAATACATCTTACTCGATGGATACAGTTATGCAACAACTAGGTAGGCCAATGTAAACAAGCACCACAGGGAAATGGTATTAAAAACACAATAGGTGCCATGTGATTATATGGACACTAGATGTTCCATGTAAACATATTTAATGCAGAGATTCATTCAGAAAATTGTTAGTAACCTATAACGAGCAGCTTCTTGACACCTAAATGGATTCTTCTCCACCACTGAACAGCTGTCACTTAAATAGAATCAATGCTTCATAGCATTTGCACACTTGCATTTGTAGAATTGAATTTTGCAAAGATCGGAGAGCGAAATGAACATCTACTTAAGATGTGTCGTCAGATATACAATTACCACCACCACTAAGATCAGTAAATCTGCGTCACTCAACCAACCTGCTGTAAAAGTTGTCAAAGTTTGCTCTCACCTGTAACTGTCATCTAATAATTGGTTCCAGCCGTATTATAATCTGTTTTAACAATGTCATTTGAGAACTTATCAAACTGTCTTCCTTATTATTGCTTGTATTAATAAATTAGGTTCCTGCATTGCAAAACTGGAGTCATGCTGACCTGCAAACAGCTGATTACTATCAGTTTGAGCGAATTATAATCATCCGGGAAAGATTGCCCTTGCTTTGAACGGATTCATTGGCTAAGTGTTGTCTATTTTGTCTTGCATCGATTACTACTGCTTTCACAGCGAATCTGGAGGAGTATTGCCTGAAATGCATTATGTTATATCGCTGTTACCAGCCATTCGCTACCTTGGGTATATTTGCAGCCACTGCAATCATAACCCTTCCAATCGCTGCAGTTTTAACTGTGATCTCAATATTAAAGTTTAAGGTATATATTTAACTTGAGGAGATGAATAATGCAGCCTCCGCATTTGTCTTATCCAAACATCCAATGACACTACAAATTATTAACAGTTTGAAACTTTAAAATCTGAAAGTTAGTCGAGTTATGATGTAGATCGCCCTTGTCTTGGCTGGGCGCTCTTTTGAAGGAATTCAACTCTATAGAACGCTGCCCATAGAAGCTAACCTACATCACATACCTTCTACAATCAGGTCAATGCACATAGAACGCTGTTTCTGGCAACTAGATGCATCGTATACCATAGTTCAACCTCTTTTAACAGCAATTTTGGTATATAACTAGAATATCACCGTGGTTTGTTTTCACATTGCTGAGATGTCGGAGAGGTTCCTTCCTCTAGGATACACCTTCACACCAGTGCACAGACTTCAATCAGACCACACAACCAACACAAACTTAGCAGTTATCTCGAAGATGTAGATTGGCGCTCCTCCGAAGGCCAGTGCAGCGAGGGAATTCAACCGAGTACATACAGAATCAACTGTCGAATCCTAGAGAATGATTGAGATGTCAATGTCTGTCCGAAATGACTGGTTAAGGTCTGATGCTATCCACTTCTCTGGAAAAACAGTCAATAGCAATTTTACATCTCAATAGTAAAGTATCTCAAACTTTTCGCATAGGGCGCTTTTACGACCATTCTCCCTAAGGAATTAAATCACTATGGATAAGATCAGTTTCAGATCATCATAAAAGAATCTATTTGGTTGAGCTCGCTAGAACATCTGCAAGACCGAATGAAGGTTAACAAACATTTCATGATTGAACTCTCCTCGTGTAGTTATCGTTCAGCCGTAAGATACCTCTCCTAGCGTTATTATCCTTTATAGAATAAAGTTAATTGGACAAGATTGAAGGAAAGTATATAAAGATCGTATCGTTATGAAGTGTCGAATGGTAAACAGAAATTAAGTGGTTCTTTTATTATTATTGTAATGTTTTAGTTAATCAATTTATCTATCTTTTGAAACAAAATAAAGATTAGTTAGAGATTTTGTTGCAAGGTATTAATTTGATTGTTGTAATATAATGATTGATTTTATTTCAGAAGCTGTTTGCATTGAACTGAGAATGAATGATAGTATTTTATCTCCTGAATTTTGAACTGAATTGATTGAGTGTTGTAATGAGTCGTATTGAGGTTGTTCAAACCCGAATTCCAGAGGCTAAGTTGTCATTGTTGAGTATTTGCAGCTTGTGTATTGTTGATGTTGTAATTACGATGTAATGGCGTTTATGTGTATCAAACAAAGTATGAAGTATAATGAGGTTCTGTCAAGGTTGAATGTTGTGTCTTGTAAAGGAATAATCTCAGGATGGAATATCCAACCACTTGTGATCTTATTGTGCCGTTTTGTCGTATGGAGAGACCTGAAATCTGTTAAAGAATAAAGTCTTGTAATGTTAAAAGTATTGGATAACAATTGATGTTATGATTCTATTTGATGCAAGAGGGTTTATGCCTTGCAGTGTTCATTTACGTGTATTGTTATAAGTCTTGCATGATGTTTTGAGGGTTACTAGGTGTTAGGAAGGAGAGTGGCTTTCAACGTGGGGCCGGCGCCCAGAGTGGCAGTCAGGATAACCCGTTGAAAGTAGATTAATCAAGTGATAACCTAAAAATGAATTAGGGGGTTAAGGGTAGATTTCACACTAATAAGATTAATGGATTCCTCTCCCATGGCCTGTAGTGCTTGTATAGACTAAGGATGGGTAGAGAAGGCCTGGTTGGCATGATTGACTTCCTTGTCCTCATGAAAGGAAGGTTGATTCCGCATGTGTCACCCTATGGGGCCGGCGCCTAGTGAGAGGCTGTCAGGATAACCATAGATGGGGGCCGGCGCCTAGTGAGAGGCTGTCAGGATAACCCATGTTAGGACCATGCGATGACACTCTCCCTACTACAACCTAGCATTCCTTGTTCGGGCTCTCCTCATTTGTTTTGTGTCGCCTCTGGAAGTGAAGTGAAAGTTAAGTTAAGTTATGTTGTGTTGTATTGATATTGCCATGTGTTGTATTGGCGTTTGTTCGTCCTTTGTTCTTGTCAGTCCTTCGTCTACCTGACTGTCAGTGTTTGGGACCTCGTGTTAACTCCTAGCTCGGGGGGTGGACCTTTGGGTTCCACATGGTCGGGTGGAAGAGCTATTTTATCCATTGGTTCTCTTGTCAGGATCTTATGCAGAAAGGATTTGTTCCAGTTGTACTTGTTCCTATGGTGATGATGTAAGTGCATAACCTTGTACCAGATTTGTGTAACAAAACATTTATTGTGTATGTAATTCTGATGTAGTCTACAAATGGTGATATCATGATGTACTCATGTGTAAGGAAAGCATATCTGTTGTGTACTTAATTATGTAGATGGTATTACATTATTTGTCGACATGCAATGAATATGAATCAGTTGATTAATTATGCTTTGGATTGGATCAGTTGTCGATGTATGTTAACTTATGTTAGTTGATTTGTTAAGTGATGCAGCCTTGGACCCTTAGAGAATACGTTGTAATTAGTTATGTTATCGTTATTTAATCTTTAAAAAAAAAAATTTCCTGTTTCATATTGCAAAAGTGTGTAATCTTTAAGGCGTTCAAGGCGGGCGTTACATCTGGTATCAGAGCCAGGTTTAAACACTGGGTACTCTGGGTGTGCATAGTCCCATTATGTTGTCCTAGTTGCTTAAACTCTGTAGATTTTCTTCTTCCTTTGTCATCCTTGCCTAACAGCGTGAGGGTGTCCCTTGGCAGTGTGTACATAGGTAGATGCCTAGAGGTTAAGGTAGAGGTAGTTGGCATGTAGAGATCCATTCCCCTGCATATGATATCTGCCATACGGTCAAAGAAATGCATGAGTCAAGGTTGACAGTTGTTTGCCATGATGGTGAACAATTTGGAATTAGGGGAGAGTCGAGAGTTGTCTCTCGACGATCATCCTATCCTTAAGGAGCTTTGGTTGGTTAGAGGAGTTGTCAGGTAGAGGACTAGATGCTTGTACATCCTCTTGTGAAGTATGCATTCTTGGATTTTCGTGGTGCTTATGTAGAGCCCTTATTGTGTGGAATAAAAAGTTGAGGATAACCTGACGTTGTTCCCTCCTTCCTCGTTTGGTGACTAGTACCTAGTCACGCAGTGTTGTACAGTACAATTTCAAAGATTGTGTATTTTCCTTATAATTATTGATGATTTTCTATTAATTGAAAAGGCCGACACTTTGTTTATATTTGATTGTGATGGTTTAGCCACACCTTGTGATCTTCATGTGTGCGTAACCCTTGTGGTTACATTTGGTTTAGTGTTGAACTGCGCGCATTTCTTGTTTTGTTGATGAAATCTAATCTTTATTTTATGTTTGTATCTGACTTTGGTGGCTAAACTAGTTTTTCCTTATTGTTTTCGACGTCGGCCGTGTGTCGTATTGTGATTTCTCTCCAAGGATGTATGAGGCGGACTTGGTGAGCGTATACGAGGAAGTAGATACAGGGAACCTTGAGGATGGGGATATCCGAGGCTAGGACTATTTCTTGGAGGCTAATTAAATTTTGCTGTAAGAGTTAGGTCATTGTTGTCTTGTTTGGATGGGCTAACCATGTGTGTGTGCCCTAGCACCATCAAGTCTCAGCGTGTGTGGTATGGAATGTGCGAGGTAGATGTTTGCTTTTGGCTCATAGAATTTTGTGTTATGCTTTAGTAGGTCAGTTACTAGTGCCCAGAGGGATCCTTGTGCAGCCTTGAGATGTGATTCGTGGTAATTTGAATTCGTGTAGGTGTGTTAAATCATGTATATAGTGCTTATAAAATGATAAATTTTGGTATCATGCGGCTAAAGGTGTAAAGTCAGTATATCAAGACTTTTCTGTTAATAGATCTTATGCACAGTGTGTGCTTCCATGTTTGCATAGTGTTGTGGAAACTGCCCAAACTCAATACATTTCACCCATATTTGTTCATAGGCTTCCAGGAGTAAGCCTGATCCTAGGGGGGGAGGATGTAGTGCCCCTCGTCTCATCGTCCATCAGATTGATGTTTGCTTAAACTTTATAGTGTCCTAGACCGTAGAAGATGGATTTCTTGTTATCTTATTACTTCATTGTGAACTTAATTGTTAAGATAACAGATGTTGATGTTGGATTATGCCATTTTATGCTTTACAATTTGATAAATGAACTGATGTTTTAGATGCTTTGATGTTATTCATTATATGGATTGGAAGTTAGTTGATCATTTTATGTCGTAGATTAGTAATCTGATACTCTGTTCAATATAGTTGATTGTTATTTATAAACGTGAATGGAACAGTGTTGTATTACTCGTCCTCGAGTACCCTACCTCACTGCGATTTCCATTCACGATAGGACTGCTTGTGATGTATATGTATATCTTGTTATGGTTAACGTGCGTTGCTGCAGGATGCAGGTACTAGGCATCGACTCCACCTGATTACAGGTCTGAGCGTGCCTTCGCCAATGGATTAGTTGTTGGAGTTAACGTGAGGTCCCTAGTCAGTGTTCCTTCGTCGTCAGTTTACCCTTGTGGTTAGTGGTGGTTATTCGCCCATGTCTTACGGTCAGGTAATGCCGTATCGTGGAGGCTAATGAGTTCTGCAGGTGTCTAAGTATGTGTGGCAATGTTGTGCTTTAATTAGAATTATTCTACGGAAGAGTTTAGTGTTGTTAAATGGGCATAATGCCGTTAGTTGTCGACTTAAGTTATAAATAAATTATTATTTTAATAGAAGTGTTGTTGATAAATAAGTTGTAAGGAGTTTGTATTATTCGATATAATATTATTTATAATAAATATTTAAATAAATAAATAGTTATAGCCACACTTGTAAATTGTGTTTCACAACTGGATTACTAAAATAAATTAAAGGATAGTACAAAATTATAGATAGTTGAAGTAGTACTATTCTATTAATAATAATATTTTGGGTCGGCTATAAAGAAAAATAAAATATCTAATAATTGGGATCTTTAAAATTAAATAAAAGTACATATTCTTTAAAGGAGTTTTGCACGGGATCGCGTGCCAAGCCCTAGGAGAAGAGAAAGAGACTGAGTTATAAAAGAATTGTCGGTGCAACAAGGAGGACATCACAGGGGTAAGGAAAGAAGCAGCGGAGAACTGCAACTATTGGAGCGGGTTCGTCGCGGTGATTGCGAAATCAGGTTCCGTCGATTGCCTTATCTCTGAACTTCCTTTCAATCTGCAAATATTTTTATAGGTTGTTTGATCCCACATAGTTTGGCAGTCTGTCCTTTCTGTGTGTGAACAGCATCCTCTCTTAGGGTTTCAAATCGTTCCCTTCTGCTCAAGGACTCCATTGGTCGATTGCCTTCCTTTCACTGGTTGCCGAATCAGTCCGTATGCACTCTCAGACCGGCAGAATCTTGGTAGGGTTTGTAGATGTGACAGACACCTCGATAGGATCACCGTAGACCGCTGTTGGTTTTAGCTAGTCGTCCCTGTAAGATCAGATTAATGATGTTATTGTTTTCTTCTCTGTGTTTAAGCCGGAAACTGGTCTGGAAACTCGCTGTATATCAATTTTTACTTGAGGTTTAGTTGTATTCTGTTGGTATCCCTTAGAGATATTTATAACTGGAATGATAACATAGGAAGCGCTGCTATTGCATTATCATTATTTGATTTGGTTGAAAATCTCGGGAGCCTCATTTTCTCATCATTTCATGTTATTGTTTTGCTGTGACGGTTTTAGCTCTTGTATGGGCCGATAATGCTAGATAGTCCGCTGACTGGTTTCCATTCGTTTTAATGGAGGACTCCGAAGCTTTTTCCTTAGGCCATTGGACCACAGCGATACAGGTTTATCTGATACAAATATAGTTCATACTCTTTGATTTCTTTCATCTTCTGAGAAGGAACCAGCCTTTCAAGCCACGGTTTTAGCATTCTCTCTGACGTATTCCTTTTGTTTTATGAACCCTTATGTCGATCTTCTATCTTGAGGTGCCATACATGGTCATATTGAAGGAATACTTCGTAGTTACACCATGATTCCACAGAAACGAAAGGTAGCTCTTTTACTTCCTACATTTCCTTCATCTGTTCTTTTCTCTACACACTTTGTTCTTTAGCCGTGACTATTACTGCGTATATGCTCATTATTGAGCGTGTATATTGATTGGGAGTTTGCATACAATTTTATCCCTGTCCTGAGCATCTCAAAACCCTTACGCTTTACTTCTCACGGCTTCAAAGGCACTGTACTGGGTACGCTGCATTACAGATCATGAACCTTCACTGGGCCGTGGCTCTGTAGCTTGTATTTCATTTTAATAGCCAGAACAAAACTCATTTTCTCTTCATGATGGGTTACTCCTGCGAGGCCATGGCTTTGTTGATTTATATGGCTCGAAACCACTCATCATAAATCTGTATCTTGTTTGGTTTTCCGGAGGTTAGTATAAGGGTTGCACCTATGATGCAAGTGCAAAACAGAAACAGACAGGCAATACCGTCATATGTCAGGCGTGGGACTAATGAGAAGTAGTTTGAATTTAACGCATAGGTTAGGGATAACCTGTCAGCCACTGTCCATAGGGTTATGTCTGCAACTTGAAGCTCTTTTGTCTAATAAGATCTGGTTGACGAGTTTTGCCTGATATGTTAATCATTCTTTTGTTCCCTGGTATTATTTATGATGGAAGGATGATTTTGTGTACCGCTGTAAGTGGCAACGCCAGGGTGTGATAGGGAGCACTCTTGGTGACTGTTTTACGTCCGTGGACTGTTATTACAAAACAAGAAGACCATGTCAATGATAACTCGTGCCAAGAAAATGCAACGGATTCTAGATGTTCTATAGCTTTATAATAAAGGTTCGCCATTAAGAAGGCTGAAAGCTTGCACCTGTTTTCGTCCATTGCTCTGGAACCTGCCCGGTGAGTAGATTAGAGGGGTTAGCCGTAATACTGATGATAGAAAAATAAGGACGATGCTCTGTTAATTTGATTTGCCATTGTCAAAACATATTTACCTGGGTAGAATGATTATCTAAGATTCTGATTTAGCCCAGAAAACTTTGCAGATCGATTTGAGCATCGTGGGCTTATCACAAATGTTTTAATTAATTGGTCATGCTGTATCTAGCTGACGGCTTTTGGAGATGTGCTGAACTCTGTTCTTAGCACACAGACAATGATCCATATAAATAAAGTTAAACATCAATAATAAGATATTCGGTGGTTTTAGAATGGTTGTCCTCTAGTGCTATTTCTAAGTCCACCCTTCTGATCCATGATGCTGTATTCGGTCAACAACTACTAATAGTGATAATGCTTCCATAACGCCATTCTCCAGAATACATCTTACTCGATGGATACAGTTATGCAACAACTAGGTAGGCCAATGTAAACAAGCACCACAGGGAAATGGTATTAAAAACACAATAGGTGCCATGTGATTATATGGACACTAGATGTTCCATGTAAACATATTTAATGCAGAGATTCATTCAGAAAATTGTTAGTAACCTATAACGAGCAGCTTCTTGACACCTAAATGGATTCTTCTCCACCACTGAACAGCTGTCACTTAAATAGAATCAATGCTTCATAGCATTTGCACACTTGCATTTGTAGAATTGAATTTTGCAAAGATCGGAGAGCGAAATGAACATCTACTTAAGATGTGTCGTCAGATATACAATTACCACCACCACTAAGATCAGTAAATCTGCGTCACTCAACCAACCTGCTGTAAAAGTTGTCAAAGTTTGCTCTCACCTGTAACTGTCATCTAATAATTGGTTCCAGCCGTATTATAATCTGTTTTAACAATGTCATTTGAGAACTTATCAAACTGTCTTCCTTATTATTGCTTGTATTAATAAATTAGGTTCCTGCATTGCAAAACTGGAGTCATGCTGACCTGCAAACAGCTGATTACTATCAGTTTGAGCGAATTATAATCATCCGGGAAAGATTGCCCTTGCTTTGAACGGATTCATTGGCTAAGTGTTGTCTATTTTGTCTTGCATCGATTACTACTGCTTTCACAGCGAATCTGGAGGAGTATTGCCTGAAATGCATTATGTTATATCGCTGTTACCAGCCATTCGCTACCTTGGGTATATTTGCAGCCACTGCAATCATAACCCTTCCAATCGCTGCAGTTTTAACTGTGATCTCAATATTAAAGTTTAAGGTATATATTTAACTTGAGGAGATGAATAATGCAGCCTCCGCATTTGTCTTATCCAAACATCCAATGACACTACAAATTATTAACAGTTTGAAACTTTAAAATCTGAAAGTTAGTCGAGTTATGATGTAGATCGCCCTTGTCTTGGCTGGGCGCTCTTTTGAAGGAATTCAACTCTATAGAACGCTGCCCATAGAAGCTAACCTACATCACATACCTTCTACAATCAGGTCAATGCACATAGAACGCTGTTTCTGGCAACTAGATGCATCGTATACCATAGTTCAACCTCTTTTAACAGCAATTTTGGTATATAACTAGAATATCACCGTGGTTTGTTTTCACATTGCTGAGATGTCGGAGAGGTTCCTTCCTCTAGGATACACCTTCACACCAGTGCACAGACTTCAATCAGACCACACAACCAACACAAACTTAGCAGTTATCTCGAAGATGTAGATTGGCGCTCCTCCGAAGGCCAGTGCAGCGAGGGAATTCAACCGAGTACATACAGAATCAACTGTCGAATCCTAGAGAATGATTGAGATGTCAATGTCTGTCCGAAATGACTGGTTAAGGTCTGATGCTATCCACTTCTCTGGAAAAACAGTCAATAGCAATTTTACATCTCAATAGTAAAGTATCTCAAACTTTTCGCATAGGGCGCTTTTACGACCATTCTCCCTAAGGAATTAAATCACTATGGATAAGATCAGTTTCAGATCATCATAAAAGAATCTATTTGGTTGAGCTCGCTAGAACATCTGCAAGACCGAATGAAGGTTAACAAACATTTCATGATTGAACTCTCCTCGTGTAGTTATCGTTCAGCCGTAAGATACCTCTCCTAGCGTTATTATCCTTTATAGAATAAAGTTAATTGGACAAGATTGAAGGAAAGTATATAAAGATCGTATCGTTATGAAGTGTCGAATGGTAAACAGAAATTAAGTGGTTCTTTTATTATTATTGTAATGTTTTAGTTAATCAATTTATCTATCTTTTGAAACAAAATAAAGATTAGTTAGAGATTTTGTTGCAAGGTATTAATTTGATTGTTGTAATATAATGATTGATTTTATTTCAGAAGCTGTTTGCATTGAACTGAGAATGAATGATAGTATTTTATCTCCTGAATTTTGAACTGAATTGATTGAGTGTTGTAATGAGTCGTATTGAGGTTGTTCAAACCCGAATTCCAGAGGCTAAGTTGTCATTGTTGAGTATTTGCAGCTTGTGTATTGTTGATGTTGTAATTACGATGTAATGGCGTTTATGTGTATCAAACAAAGTATGAAGTATAATGAGGTTCTGTCAAGGTTGAATGTTGTGTCTTGTAAAGGAATAATCTCAGGATGGAATATCCAACCACTTGTGATCTTATTGTGCCGTTTTGTCGTATGGAGAGACCTGAAATCTGTTAAAGAATAAAGTCTTGTAATGTTAAAAGTATTGGATAACAATTGATGTTATGATTCTATTTGATGCAAGAGGGTTTATGCCTTGCAGTGTTCATTTACGTGTATTGTTATAAGTCTTGCATGATGTTTTGAGGGTTACTAGGTGTTAGGAAGGAGAGTGGCTTTCAACGTGGGGCCGGCGCCCAGAGTGGCAGTCAGGATAACCCGTTGAAAGTAGATTAATCAAGTGATAACCTAAAAATGAATTAGGGGGTTAAGGGTAGATTTCACACTAATAAGATTAATGGATTCCTCTCCCATGGCCTGTAGTGCTTGTATAGACTAAGGATGGGTAGAGAAGGCCTGGTTGGCATGATTGACTTCCTTGTCCTCATGAAAGGAAGGTTGATTCCGCATGTGTCACCCTATGGGGCCGGCGCCTAGTGAGAGGCTGTCAGGATAACCATAGATGGGGGCCGGCGCCTAGTGAGAGGCTGTCAGGATAACCCATGTTAGGACCATGCGATGACACTCTCCCTACTACAACCTAGCATTCCTTGTTCGGGCTCTCCTCATTTGTTTTGTGTCGCCTCTGGAAGTGAAGTGAAAGTTAAGTTAAGTTATGTTGTGTTGTATTGATATTGCCATGTGTTGTATTGGCGTTTGTTCGTCCTTTGTTCTTGTCAGTCCTTCGTCTACCTGACTGTCAGTGTTTGGGACCTCGTGTTAACTCCTAGCTCGGGGGGTGGACCTTTGGGTTCCACATGGTCGGGTGGAAGAGCTATTTTATCCATTGGTTCTCTTGTCAGGATCTTATGCAGAAAGGATTTGTTCCAGTTGTACTTGTTCCTATGGTGATGATGTAAGTGCATAACCTTGTACCAGATTTGTGTAACAAAACATTTATTGTGTATGTAATTCTGATGTAGTCTACAAATGGTGATATCATGATGTACTCATGTGTAAGGAAAGCATATCTGTTGTGTACTTAATTATGTAGATGGTATTACATTATTTGTCGACATGCAATGAATATGAATCAGTTGATTAATTATGCTTTGGATTGGATCAGTTGTCGATGTATGTTAACTTATGTTAGTTGATTTGTTAAGTGATGCAGCCTTGGACCCTTAGAGAATACGTTGTAATTAGTTATGTTATCGTTATTTAATCTTTAAAAAAAAAAATTTCCTGTTTCATATTGCAAAAGTGTGTAATCTTTAAGGCGTTCAAGGCGGGCGTTACAGTCATCCCTTATAATTCTGCCACCGCTAGCCTTACCATCCCCCTTGGAAGCCCCATCAAAATTCAGTTTGAGCCAACCTGGCTTCGGGGGTCTCCATTTAGTATTCAATCTTTGCACCAGTTTGGAGTTGTTATGGGTCAGGATTTGACTAAGAACCCTCCAATTCGTAGCAATTTGCTCCTCTTCCTAAGAAAGAGGTTTCTCCACAGTTTTGATATTGGAATTGGTCACACTTTCCAAAAGAATCTTAGAAAAAGAGTGAAGAACTTGAGAAGTTTCTCTAGTAGCATCCCTGAAAACTCTATCATTCCATTCCTTCCATAAGGTCCAACCAAGACAGGGAAGAGTTTGATTCCAGAGCTCGACAATCCAAGGATGAGAAAAGGGGGAACACCAATTAGCTATGACTTCCCCAATATCAGCATTAAACACCCATTGTATGCCAAAGTTAATTAAAATAATGGTCCAGATTTCCTTGGCAAAGTCATAATGAAGGATAAAGTGAAAAACAGTTTCCTCTTTTTCCAAGCATAGAGAGCACCTATTAACTAGGTGAATCCCCTTCTTTGAAGGTTATCTTGAGTTAGGATTTTGTTATGGGTAGCAGCCCACTAAAACATGTTGATTTTAGGGATAAGTTTGTAATTCCACACTTTCCTCCAAATATCATTTTTATGCCCTTCAGGGATCAATAGATGATAAGCAGACTTAACAGAGAAACAACCTTTCTTGTCCAACCACCAAACCAACTCATCCCCCTAGGGAAAAGAGGAATTCTGATCTCATGAAGAAGATTTTGAATAGCCACCAAACCAACTCTTAATCTATGTTAACAATGAAAAGGTTACTCAATAAAACTCCAGGCAAATTTGAAATTAAAAAAAATCAAACTCTAAGGATGAATATCAAATAAAAGGATAAAAATATATATTAAATAAAATTAAGATGTTATTTTATTTACTATAGAGTTATTTTGTTTTATTTATTTAACGAAAGATTAGAAAATAAAACCCTAGGCAAATATGAAATAGAAAAATGAAACCCTAGGGGTCAATATGAAATAAAAAGATAAAACATTTTAAAATAAATTAATAAGTTGTTTTTAATTTACTGTAGAGTTATTTTATATTATTTATTTAAAGAAAGGTTAGTAATTAAAAACCTAGGAAAATACGAAATAAAAAATGAAACCCTCACAAATTTATGAAGTGACATGATCAGATTTTCTTTCTTTCCAATCCATAAAGTGGTGGTTCAATAGAAATATATCCCTATATATTTAGTTATAGAAATATAATGGTTAAAAATTTGGACTGATAAACAATTCTTTATCATTACAAAAAATAATAGTTCAGATGCATGAATTCTTTTGTCTCTTCACTCCACATCTACAAAATAGTTTTAGATTATTCTAAGAGGAAACTACACATTTCAAATGTTGTAATCCATTTTAGAGAATCACCATCTTTAATTACTAATATGTAATCCATGTTACAGCATCTCCATCTTTAATTACTAATATTGATGTTTGTTTTCTAAGTATGGCTCAAATGAAGTTGAATTTTGAAAGTGAGGAGAAGTGCAGACAATATCGAAGAGATTATCAAAGGGAATATCAAAGATGACAATGACAACAAATGACAGATACAGAAAAAGAAGAACACAGAAAAAGATGAAGTGACAACAACACAGAAAGATTTGCCAATAGCTAAAGGACCTATATGCATTAGATGTTGACAAGATAAATGTAATAATTGCTAGAAGAACAAACAAAAAGATGAAGTGATTACAATAGAGAAACATTTGCCAATAGCTGAAGGACCTATATGCATTAGATTTTGAAAAGATAAATGTAATATTTGCTAAGGATGTAAGGGTAATGTTAACTTCCAATCTTTGGGTAGTAGCAAGTCATGTAAATGGAACTCTAGGTATGTCTGACAAATAATATATAGACCTATAAGTGCACCACCAGAACCATCCACATATGTTATGATTAAATTCTAAAGGTAGAGCAGAGACAAATGGATTACTACAACAATTAGGAAAATAAGTTTTCTATTCAAAACTCCATCAAACATTTACAAAAGCCTCAAATCAAGATAAACTACAATTGGTTACATAGAAACATTTCAAGTAACTGACAAAATATAGACGTAAACTAGAAAAGCAACTAAATGTAACGTGGAGAAATTGATGAGATTCCTCCAACACTCCCCCCTAATTTCTACCACAAATTGTGTAAAAAATTAAAATGCCCAAATTTTGTCTTAAATTATCAAAAGTCTCCTTTGCTAAAGCATTGGTAAATATATCTACTAATTGATCTTTGGATATGTAAAACTAGAAATTGATTTCTTGATTGTTCACTAACTCTGATAAAATGATATCTTGTATCAATGTGTTTTCTCCTCTCATGAAAAACATGACTTTTTGACAATGACATTATTGATTTGTTGTCACAAAATATTAGTTTTGACTTCTCCTATGCTTGAAATAAATTTGCCAATACTTTCCACATCGAAATAGCTTGACATGTTGCTGATGTGGTTGCTACATACTCTTCTTCAGTGGATGGAAGTGTCACTATGGGCTTCTTCTTTGATTCCCATGAGACTACACATGTTCCACAATGAAAGGCATATCTAGAAGTACTCTTCCTGTCATCAATGATTCCTGCAAAATCATTGTCAATATAGTCAATCAAACAAAAATTATTAGTCATGGAATATAAAATTCCATATCCTATTGTTCCTGCCACATATCTCAATATTCTCTTCCCAACTTGCCAATGTGACTCTTTTGGTGACTCCATGAATTTTGAGATTAGAGTAACTCCATACAATAAATATGGTCATGTAGTTGTAAGTTACTTCAAACTTGCAACTAATATTTGGAATATTATAGAATGAACATTAGGTCATTTCTCTTGTTTTCCAATTTTAGTTCTTGTAGCATCTGGTATAGTTATTGGATTACAATTCAACATCTTAAACCTCCTTAACACATCCTTTCAATATTTAGAGTGATAAATAAAAATTGTTGGAAATATTGTCATTGATGTCAAAGGGAGTTTGATGTAAGAGAAAACAAATAATTATTGATGATCCAAAAGTTTCTAAGGCATGATTTCTACCTTTAGTTAGCAAATCACTTGGTTCACAAACTCTCAAGTTCGTCAATAGATAGTTTTCTGGACATCGAGCTAGCCGATGAAAAGATGACAAAGAATGTTTCTAAGGCATGAATGATTTCTATCTTCGGTCAGTGAATTGCTTGGTTCGTAGGCTCTTAAGTTTGCCGATGGAAAGTTTCTCTGACAACTAGTTCACTGATAGGAACAATTACTGATCAAAGCTTGAAAAATAAATCTTAAAGTTTGAAGTCTTTTTAAGTTTGCTGATGGATAAGATATTAGAAAAATGTTTAGTTTGCGAACTCAAAAGTTCATCGATGGTGAAGGTCACCAATAGGCTACTTCCCTGACATAAAGTTTGTCGAAAGGATGAAGGCGTGAAGAATAAATATGGTTCATGGTTCTCTTGTTTCTTCGATTGACTATTTTTTCGACAATGGAAAGTTTGTAAGGTATAGGTAAAGTTTTTAGTTTTTAGTTTTTAGTTTTAGTTCATAATAAAATTCTCTCAGGTGATCGAATTAAAAGACTAGGTTTGGGCTCTAATTTCCCTTGTGTGCTCTCTGGATTGGAGGAAGAATCTTTAGATCACCTCTTGCTTCACTGCCCCTTTAGTAGAGCATTTGTCAGGAAGTTAAAATGGACAAGCCCTTTCTCCATATCCTTATATCTTATGTTTAAAAAGTAGCCCCATTCATTTGCTACCTCAACATTAGCATGCCTTTGGGAGTTGGGTCCTTCCATGATTATCTGGCACATCTGGTGGGAAAGGAATCTACGTATTTTCAGGAAGGAACCTCAATCAGTGTTTCAGGTCTGTGTTAAACTTGATGCTGCCATAGCGGGCCAGGCAGTGGCTTATCTTAGATCTTTTAATTCCTCTAAGTTGGCTTGGACTAAATGGGATGCGGAAGTTATATCGCTTTGGCCCTCAGTCAGATGTTTGGGAGTTGGCATCAATACAGGAACTCCTAAGCTCTCCACAATCAGAGATAAAGTTAAATGGACTCCACCCTCTTCTCCCTTTTGTAAGGTCAACATTGATGGGGCATGCCGAGGGAATCCTGGCCTCTCTGGAACGGGATGTTTCATTCGGGATATCAATGGTGAGTTGATCGCAGCTAAGTCATCCAAATTACCCCCAGGTACCAACAATGAGGCAAAAGCTTGGGCTCTGGTGCATGGACTAAACCTGGCGCTTGAAAAAGAGTTGAGGAATGTGTGGATTGAGGGCGATTCCTTGCTAGTAATAAATGCAATTAAGGGGAAAGGTTTAGATAACTGGAAGCTGGCATATATCCTCTCTTAGGCTAAAGCTCTTCTGAACAAACTGGACAATTTTTTCATATCCCACATGCTACGGGAAGGTAACAGGGTGGCGGACTTCCTAGCCAATGTAGCAATTGATAGTGATAAAGACAATGTTTTTTTCCATTGTGGTGTTCTCCAATTGCCATGTCAATTGACCTCTCTCCTAGCTGCTAATATGGCAGATGAGTAAGTTATATTCCTTGACTGGTTCCAAGAGGTTGACAAGCCTAAAGTACGGTTAGATGGTCTTACACTGGATTCGCCTTGGTTTAGGAAGCTGTCTCAATTATTTCCACATTTATATTCCTGCAAGGATCTCTGACATTCTCCAGGAGCGCTTTCCCAAGTTTTTATTGGGGTGAATGAACTAAGACGGATGTAGGTTTGTCAGATGTCCCGCCTGCAAGGGGAAGATAGCATATCTGCTCTCGCCTTATGGTCATTTATATATATTGTCATGCTAGGACTGCTTGTCCATCTTTTGACGGCATAACGGCTTATTTCTTCCACCTCCTCCTACCTGCAGTGGACACGTTGCCACCTATACTTGCTTTCAAATAGGCTAGCAGAGTACTATTCTTGTGCGGCTGACGATAGCGCTTTTACTTCTCCGCCAGCTCTCTTCTCCTTATTGTTTTCTTATAGGCTCCTCCCAGGTTTCTATTTCTGAGGGCTCTCTCCTGCGTGGTCTCCTTGCTCTGCCGCTTTACCACTTCTTCCGTGTTGCTCCCTCTTTTCAATTGCAATCTCTCATCTCTCGTTGATGATGGCGGATACGCGACTAAATTAGAGGTTGTTTTTCCCTGCCCTTGAGTGGGAACCAGAGATTCGGGGGCAAGTGAAGGCGATTGATCTCATGACCCTTATCGATTATGACTGCACTCTTATGCAGTTTGCAATTTGAAATATTGTGGGCCATGCCTGGATCAGAGGCTATGACGGCCGTGTGTTAAACTTCTCAGATATACTCTCACAATGTCTTTCCAACATAATGGATCTCGTTGTGGATGGAGATTATGTGCACTCCCTGGTGGCAGGCTTGTTCTTTAAGAATATTTACATAGTGGATCATTGGGAGGCGGCCGTGTCTAATTATCTCATGGAGCAAGGTGATGCCCTTATTGGTAGGCTTTTTAATCTAACAACTCTACGAAATTCTCCTCCACAGTAGGTAATCTACAGAGCTCTGCAATCCAGTATCAAATCCTTATGTAGTGAGGATTTAGATGATGCCCTACGTGCATACTGTTTTCTTTTTTCCAAGAAAAAATGTGAGTGAATTAGGGACGTGTTCACGGCTATTCATTTTCTCAGAGTCCACACGTCTGACATGGCCCCGAGGATGCCTTATTATGCCCTGGCGGATTTGGAGGAAGGGGGGCAGTCTTCGGCCACAGTGGATATGGAGGCAAGGGACCTGTCGGCGGCTCTGCCAGCGGCCTAAGCTTCGTCAGCGGACTACTGTCTCCCCTTGTGCATGAGAACAGGTTAGCGGTGGACTGTGTTTTGTTTTATTTTGCTCACTGTGGATGGTCCCGTGGTTTGTTTGTTCCTGCCTCTGTGTTTCTACTTGAGGGCTCTTCATGGATGGGTGTCTATTTTTTCGGTGGCTTCCCTTCAGTGGTGTTACAGTTGGCTTGGTGGGGGTGTTTGTCTTTGGCTGTGTCGTCGACGTGCTGCGCTTGACAGGGTAGAGGATTCCTCTGCTCCCCTACAAGGTCTTTTCTATTGGTGATGGGGCTTCGTCTTCCGTGTTTCACTCTGGGTTGGCGGTTTGGTCTTTTTTCCATGATGTTTTAAATCTTGTGTTATCAGGTCTTACATGGGCCGTGTTGTTTTGTTTTTTATTATTCTATCAGGTCATCTCAGGACCTTTCCATGTAATTATTTTGGGATGGACTTCTAGGTGTGAAGCCCTTGTTTCTCTTGTTTAAACATTTCTATTAATCCTATGGGTGCTCCGTCACCTTTTTCTGTTAAAAAAAAAAAAGGTAAAGTTTTTAGTTCGTGAACTCCTCAATTCACGCAATTCAAGGTTCACCGACAAGCAATTTTGCAGATAGTGAAAAAGGTTGTTCCAAGATGTTTGTGATGAGACAACTTTAGAAATAGGTGATATGATGAAGATTGCGTCAATAAGTTCACAAAGTGGCACTTTTGCTGATAATTGATGAAATGTCCAAAGTTTGCAGAAAGTTGATTTTGCCAATAAAGATTTTTAAGTTGAGGTTCGTGGATGCAAACTTTTTCTGTTAAAGAAGAAGATAATTGGTTTATAGAAATAAGCCTTTTCCACAAGCTCGTACGTTTCAGAAATCTCTATTTTTCTGATAAAGAAGTTGAAGGTTAAGTTTTTGAAAATGAACTTTTGCCTATAATGAATAAAGGGTTCAATTTGTCAATGGCTTACATAGGTGATAAAAATAAAATGCTAGGGAGAGGACATTACTCTGATCAGTTTGAAGACATAGGAGATATATATGAGAAACACAAATTGTTAAGGTTGGTTGACTCGGTCTTTTAAATCAGACCCAAATTCATAGTACGGGAATTCAGGTTGGGCCAACCTAAGTATACATTGAAATTCAAAATATGAAGGCTGTAGTGCCCCTCGTCTCATCGTCCATCAGATTGATGTTTGCTTAAACTTTATAGTGTCCTAGACCGTAGAAGATGGATCTCTTGTTATCTTGTTACTTCATTGTGAACTTAATTGTTAAGATAGCAGATGTTGAGGTTGGATTATGCCATTTTATGCTGTACAAATTGATAAATGAACTGATGTTTTAGATGCTTTGATATTATTCATTATATGGATTGGAAGTTAGTTGATCATTTTATGTCGTAGATTAGTAATCTGATACTCTGTTCAATATAGTTGATTGTTATTTATAAGCGTGAATGGAACAGTGTTGTATTACTCGTTCTCGAGTACCCTACCTCACTGCGATTTCCATTCACGATAGGACTGCTTGTGATGTATATGTATATCTTGTTATGGTTAACGTGCGTTGCTGCAGGATGCAGGTACTAGGCATCGACTCCACCTGATTACAGGTCTGAGCGTGCCTTCGCCAATGGATTAGTTGTTGGAGTTAACGTGAGGTCCCTAGTCAGTGTTCCTTCGTCGTCAGTTTACCCTTGTGGTTAGTGGTGGTTATTCGCCCATGTCTTACGGTCAGGTAATGCCGTATCGTGGAGGCTAATGAGTTCTGCAGGTGTCTAAGTATGTGTGGCAATGTTGTGCTTTAATTAGAATTATTCTACGGAAGAGTTTAGTGTTGTTAAATGGGCATAATGCCGTTAGTTGTCGACTTAAGTTATAAATAAATTATTATTTTAATAGAAGTGTTGTTGATAAATAAGTTGTAAGGAGTTTGTATTATTCGATATAATATTATTTATAATAAATATTTAAATAAATAAATAGTTATAGCCACACTTGTAAATTGTGTTTCACAACTGGATTACTAAAATAAATTAAAGGATAGTACAAAATTATAGATAGTTGAAGTAGTACTATTCTATTAATAATAATATTTTGGGTCGGCTATAAAGAAAAATAAAATATCTAATAATTGGGATCTTTAAAATTAAATAAAAGTACATATTCTTTAAAGGAGTTTTGCACGGGATCGCGTGCCAAGCCCTAGGAGAAGAGAAAGAGACTGAGTTATAAAAGAATTGTGGGTGCAACAAGGAGGGGAGGACAGGGGAAGGAAAGAAGCAGCGGAGAACTGCAACAATTGGAGCGGGTTCGTCGCGGTGATTGCGAAATCAGGTTCCGTCGATTGCCTTATCTCTGGACTTCCTTTCAATCTGCAAATGTTTTTATAGTTTGTTTGATCCCGCATAGTTCGGCAGTCTGCCCTTTCTGTGTGTGAACAGCATCCTCTCTTAGGGTTTCAAATCGTTCCCTTCTGCTCAAGGACTCCATTGGTCGATTGCCTTCCTTTCACTGGTTGCCGAATCAGTCCGTATGCACTCTCAGACCGGCAGAATCTTGGTAGGGTTTGTAGATGTGACAGACACCTCGATAGGATCACCGTAGACCGCTGTTGGTTTCAGCTAGTCGTCCCTGTAAGATCTGATCACTGTTAATAATGTTCTTTCTCTGTGTCTAAGCCGGAAACTGGTCTGGAAACTCGTTGTATATCAATTTTACTTGAGGTTTAGTTGTATTCTGTTGGTACCCCTTAGAAATATTTATAACTGGAATGATAACATAGGAAGCGCTGCTATTGCATTATCATTATTTGATTTGGTTGAAAATATCGGGAGCCTCACTTTCTCACCATTTCATGTTATTGTTTTGCTGTGATGGTTTTAGTTCTTGTATGGGCCGATAATGCTAGATAGTCCGCTGACTGGTTTCCATTCGTTTTGAATGGAGGACTCTGAATCCTTTTCCTTAGGCCATTGGACCACAGCAATACAGGTTTATCTGATACAAATATAGATCATACTCTTTGATTTCTTTCATCCTCTGAGAAGGAACCAGCCTTTCAAGCCACGGTTTTAGCATTCTCTCTGACGTATTCCTTTTGTTTTATGTACCCTTATGTCGATCTTCTATCTTGAGGTGCCATACATGGTCATATTGAAGGAATACTTCGTAGTTACACCATGATTCCACAGAAACGAAAGGTAGCTCTTTTACTTCCTACATTTCCTTCATCTGTTCTTTTCTCTACACACTTTGTTCTCTAGCCGTGACTATGACTGCATATATGCTCATTATTGAGCGTGTATATTGATTGGGAGTCAGGGTTGTTTGCATACAATTTTATCCCTGTCCTGAGCATCTCAAAACCCTTATGCTTACTTCTTACGGCTTCAAGGGCACTGTACTGGGTACGCTGCATTACAGATCATGAACCTTCACTGGGCCGTGGCTCTGTAGCTTGTATTTCATTTTAATAGCCAGAACAAAACTCATTTTCTCTTCATGATGGTTTACTCCTGCGAGGCCATGGCTTGTCAAATTTTATGACTCGAAACCACTCATCATAAATCTGTATCTTGTTTGGTTTTCCGGAAGTTAGTATAAGCGTTGCACCTATGATGCAAGTGCAAAACAGAAATAGACAGGCGATACCATCTTATGTCAGGCGTGGGACTAATGAGAAGTAGTTTGAATTTAACGCATTGGTTAGGGATAACCTGTCAGCCACTGTCCATAGGGTTATGTCTGCAACTTGAAGCTCTTTTGTCTAATAAGATCTGGTTGACGAGTTTTGCCTGATATGTTAATCATTCTTTTGTTCCCTGGTATTATTTATGATGGAAGGATGATTTTGTGTACCGCTGTAAGTGGCAACGCCAGGGTGTGATAGGGAGCACTCTTGGTGACTGTTTTACGTCCGTGGACTGTTATTACAAAACAAGAAGACCATGTCAATGATAACTCGTGCCAAGAAAATGCAACGGATTCTAGATGTTCTATAGCTTTATAATAAAGGTTCGCCATTAAGAAGGCTGAAAGCTTGCACCTGTTTTCGTCCATTGCTCTGGAACCTGCCCGGTGAGTAGATTAGAGGGGTTTAGCCTTAATACTGATGATAGAAAAATAATGACGATGCATCTGTTAATTTGGTTTGCCATTGTCAAACTATATTTGCTTGGGTAGAATGATTATCTAAGATTCTGTTTTAGCGCAGAAAACTTTGCAGGTCGTTTTGAGCATCGTGGGCTTATCACAATAATTTAATTATCTGGTCATGCAGTATCCAGCTGACGGCTTTTGGAGATGTGCTGAACTCTGTTCTTAGCACACAGACAATGATCCATATAAATAAAGTTAAACATCAATAATAAGATATTCAGTGGTTTTAGAATGGTTGTCCTCTAGTGCTATCTCTAAGTCCACTCTTCTGATCCATGATACTGTATTCGGTCAACAACTACTAATAGTGATAATGCTTCCATAATGCCATTCTCCAGAATACATCTTACTCGATGGATACAGTTATGCAACAACTAGGTAGGCCAATGTAAACAAGCACCACAGGGAAATGGTATTAAAAATACAATAGGTGCCATGTGATTATGTGGACACTAGATGTTCCATGTAAACATATTTAATGCAGAGATTCATTCAGAAAATTGTTAGTAACCTATAACGAGCAGCTTCTTGACACCTAAATGGATTCTTCTCCACCACTGAACAGCTGTCACTTAAATAGAATCAATGCTTCATAGCATTTGCACACTTGCATTTGTAGAATTGAATTTTGCAAAGATCGGAGAGCGAAATGAATATCTACTTAAGATGTGTCGTCAGATATACAATTACCACCACCACTAAGATCAGTAAATCTGCGTCACTCAACCAACCTGCTGTAAAAGTTGTCAAAGTTTGCTCTCACCTGTAACTGTCATCTAATAATTGGTTCCAGCCGTATTATAATCTGTTTTAACAATGTCATTTGAGAACTTATCAAACTGTCTTCCTTATAATTTGCTTGTATTAATAAATTAGGTTTCCTGCATTGCAAAACTGGAGTCATGCTGACCTGCAAACAGCTGATTACTATCAGTTTGAGCGAATTATAATCATCCGGGAAAGATTGCCCTTGCTTTGAACGGATTCATTGGCTAAGTGTTGTCTATTTTGTCTTGCATCGATTACTACTGCTTTCACAGCGAATCTGGAGGAGTATTGCCTGAAATGCATTATGTTATGTATTTGCTAGATCGCTGTTACCAGCCATTCGCTACCTTGGGTATATTTGCAGCCACTGCAATCATAACCCTTCCAATCGCTGCAGTTTTAACTGTGATCTCAATATTAAAGTTTAAGGTATACATTTAACTTGAGGAGATGAATAATGCAGCCTCCGCATTTGTCTTATCCAAACATCCAATGACACTACAAATTATTAACAGTTTGAAACTTTAAAATCTGAAAGTTAGTCGAGTTATGATGTAGATCGCCCTTGTCTTGGCTGGGCGCTCTTTTGAAGGAATTCAACTCTCTAGAACGCTGCCCATAGAAACTAACCTACATCTCATACCTTCTACAATCAGGTCAATGCACATAGAACGCTGTTTCTGTCAACTAGATGCATCGTATACCATAGTTCAACCTCTTTTAACAGCAATTTTGGTTTATAATTAGAATATCACCGTGGTTCGTTTTCACATTGCTGAGACGTCTGAGAGGTTCCTTCCTCCAGGTTACACCTTCACACCAGTGCACAGACTTCAATCAGACCACACAACCAACACAAACTTAGCAGTTATCTCGAAGATGTAGAGTGGCGCTCCTCCGAAGGCCAGTGCAGCAAGGGAATTCAACCGAGTACATACAGAATCAACTGTCGAATCCTATAGAATGATTGAGATGTCAATGTCTGTCCGAAATGACTGGTTAAGGTCTGATGCTATCCACTTCTCTGGAAAAACAGTCAATAGCAATTTTACATCTCAGTAGTAAAGTATCTCAAACTATTCGCATAGGGCACTATTACGACCATTCTCCCTAAGGAGTTAAATCACTATGGATAAGATCAGTTTCAGATCATCATAAAGGAATCTAGTTGGTTGAGCTTGCTAGAACGTCTGCAAGACCGAATGAAGGTTAACAAACATTTCATGATTGAACTCTCCTCGTGTAGTTATCGTTCAGTCGTAAGATATCACTCCTAGCGTTATTATCCTTTATAGAATAAAGTTAATTGGACAAGATTGAAGGAAAGTATATAAAGATCGTATCGTTATGAAGTGTCGAATGGTAAACAGAAATTAAGTGGTTCTTTTATTATTATTGTAATGTTTTAGTTAATCAATTTATCTATCTTTTGAAACAAAATAAAGATTAGTTAGAGATTTTGTTGTAAGGTATTAATTTGATTGTTGTAATATAATGATTGATTTTATTTCAGAAGCTGTTTGCATTGAACTGAGAATGAATGATAGTATTTTATCTCCTGAATTTTGAACTGAATTGATTGAGTGTTGTAATGAGTCGTATTGAGGTTGTTCAAACCCGAATTCCAGAGGCTAAGTTGTCATTGTTGAGTATTTGCAGCTTGTGTATTGTTGATGTTGTAATTACGATGTAATGGCGTTTATGTGTATCAAACAAAGTATGAAGTATAATGAGGTTCTGTCAAGGTTGAATGTTGTGTCTTGTAAAGGAATAATCTCAGGATGGAATATCCAACCACTTGTGATCTTATTGTGCCGTTTTGTCGTATGGAGAGACCTGAAATCTGTTAAAGAATAAAGTCTTGTAATGTTAAAAGTATTGGATAACAATTGATGTTATGATTCTATTTGATGCAAGAGGGTTTATGCCTTGCAATGTTCATTTACGTGTATTGTTATAAGTCTTGCATGATGTTTTGAGGGTTACTAGGTGTTAGGAAGGAGAGTGGCTTTCAACGTGGGGCCGGCGCCTAGAGTGGCAGTCAGGATAACCCGTTGGAAGTAGATTAATCAAGTGATAACCTAAAAATGAATTAGGGGGTTAAGGGTAGATTTCACACTAATAAGATTAATGGATTCCTCTCCCATGGCCTGTAGTGCTTGTATAGACTAAGGATGGGTAGAGAAGGCCTGGTTGGCATGATTGACTTCCTTGTCCTCATGAAAGGAAGGTTGATTCCGCATGTGTCACCCTATGGGGCCGGCGCCTAGTGAGAGGCTGTCAGGATAACCATAGATGGGGGCCGGCGCCTAGTGAGAGGCTGTCAGGATAACCCATGTTAGGACCATGCGATGACACTCTCCCTACTACAACCTAGCATTCCTTGTTCGGGCTCTCCTCATTTGTTTTGTGTCGCCTCTGGAAGTGAAGTGAAAGTTAAGTTAAGTTATGTTGTGTTGTATTGATATTGCCATGTGTTGTATTGGCGTTTGTTCGTCCTTTGTTCTTGTCAGTCCTTCGTCTACCTGACTGTCAGTGTTTGGGACCTCGTGTTAACTCCTAGCTCGGGGGGTGGACCTTTGGGTTCCACATGGTCGGGTGGAAGAGCTATTTTATCCATTGGTTCTCTTGTCAGGATCTTATGCAGAAAAAGATTTGTTTCAGTTGTGCTTGTACCAGTTGATGAAGATGTACGTGTATAACCTTGTACCAGATTTGTGTAACAGAACATTTATTGTGTATGTAATTCTGATGTAGTCTACAAATGGTGATATCATGATGTACTCATGTGTAAGGAAAGCATATCTGTTGTGTACTTAATTATGTAGATGGTATTACATTATTTGTCGACATGCAATGAATATGAATCAGTTGATTAATTATGCATTGGATTGGATCAGTTACTGATGTATGTTAAATTATGTTAGTTGATTTGTTAAGTGATGCAGCCTTGGACCCTTAGAGAATATGTTGTAATTAGTTGTGTTAACGTTACTTAATCTTTTAAAAAAAAAAATTTCCTGTTTCATATTGCAAAAGTGTGTATTCTTTAAGGCGTTCAAGGCGGGCGTTACATCTGGTATCAGAGCCAGGTTTAAACACTGGGTACTCTGGGTGTGCATAGTCCCATTATGTTGTCCTAGTTGCTTAAACTCTGTAGATTTTCTTCTTCCTTTGTTATCCTTGCCTAACAGCGTGAGGGTGTACCTTGGCAGTGTATACATAGGTAGATGCCTAGAGGTTAAGGTAGAGGTAGTTGGCATGTAGAGATCCATTCCCCTGCATATGATATCTGCCATACGGTCAAAGAAATGCATGAGTCAAGGTTGTCAGTTGTTTGCCATGATGGTGAACAATTTGGAATTAGGGGAGAGTCGAGAGGTGCCTCTCGACGATCAGCCTATCCTTAAGGAGCTTTGGTTGTAGTTAGAGGAGTTGTCAGGTAGGGGACTGGATGCTTGTACATCCTCTTGTGAAGTATGTATTCTTGGATTTTCGCGGTGCTTATGCAGAGCCCTTATTGTGTGGAATAAAAAGTCGAGGATAACCTGACGTTGTTCCCTCCTTCCTCGTTTGGTGGCTAGTACCTAGTCACGCAGTGTTGTACAGTGCAATTTCAAAAATTGTGTATTTTCCTTATAATTTTTGATGATTATCTATTAATTAAAAAGGCCGACACTTTGTTTATATTGATTGTGATGGTTTAGCCACACCTTGTGAACTTCATTTGTGCGTAACCCTTGTGGTTACATTTGGTTTAGTGTTGAACTGCGCGCATTTCTTGTTTTGTTGATGAAATCTAATCTTTATTTTATATTTGTATCTGACTTTGGTGGCTAAACTAGTTTTTTCTTATTGTTTTTGACGTCGGCCGTGTGTCGTATTGTGATTTCTCTCCAAGGATGTATGAGGCAGACTTGGTGAGCGTATACGAGGAAGTAGATACAGGGAACCTTGAGGATGGGGATATCCGAGGCTAGGACTATTTCTTGGAGGTTAATTAAATTTTGCTGTAGGAGTTAGGTCATTGTTGTCTTGTTTGGATGGGCTAACCATGTGTGTGTGCCCTAGCACCATCAAGTCTCAGCGTGTGTGGTATGGATTGTGTGGGATAGATGTTGGCTTTTGGCTCATAGATTTTGTGACATGCCTTAGTGGGTCAGTTACCCGTGTCCAGATGGATCCTTGTGCAGCCTTGAGATGTGATTCGTGGTAATTTGAATTCGTGTAGGTGTGTTAAATCATGTATATAGTGCTTATAAAATGATAAATTTTGGTATCATGCGGCTAAAGGTGTAAAGTCAGTATATCAAGACCTTTCTGTTAATAGATCTTATGCTCAGTGTGTGCCCCCATGTTTGCATAGTGTTGTGAGAACTGCCCAAACTCAATACATTTCACCCATATTTGTTCAACAGGCTTCCAGGAGTAAGCCTGATCCTAGGGGGGGAGGATGTAGTGCCCCTCGTCTCATCGTCCATCAGATTGATGTTTGCTTAAACTTTATAGTGTCCTAGACCGTAGAAGATGGATCTCTTGTTATCTTGTTACTTCATTGTGAACTTAATTGTTAAGATAGCAGATGTTGAGGTTGGATTATGCCATTTTATGCTGTACAAATTGATAAATGAACTGATGTTTTAGATGCTTTGATATTATTCATTATATGGATTGGAAGTTAGTTGATCATTTTATGTCGTAGATTAGTAATCTGATACTCTGTTCAATATAGTTGATTGTTATTTATAAGCGTGAATGGAACAGTGTTGTATTACTCGTTCTCGAGTACCCTACCTCACTGCGATTTCCATTCACGATAGGACTGCTTGTGATGTATATGTATATCTTGTTATGGTTAACGTGCGTTGCTGCAGGATGCAGGTACTAGGCATCGACTCCACCTGATTACAGGTCTGAGCGTGCCTTCGCCAATGGATTAGTTGTTGGAGTTAACGTGAGGTCCCTAGTCAGTGTTCCTTCGTCGTCAGTTTACCCTTGTGGTTAGTGGTGGTTATTCGCCCATGTCTTACGGTCAGGTAATGCCGTATCGTGGAGGCTAATGAGTTCTGCAGGTGTCTAAGTATGTGTGGCAATGTTGTGCTTTAATTAGAATTATTCTACGGAAGAGTTTAGTGTTGTTAAATGGGCATAATGCCGTTAGTTGTCGACTTAAGTTATAAATAAATTATTATTTTAATAGAAGTGTTGTTGATAAATAAGTTGTAAGGAGTTTGTATTATTCGATATAATATTATTTATAATAAATATTTAAATAAATAAATAGTTATAGCCACACTTGTAAATTGTGTTTCACAACTGGATTACTAAAATAAATTAAAGGATAGTACAAAATTATAGATAGTTGAAGTAGTACTATTCTATTAATAATAATATTTTGGGTCGGCTATAAAGAAAAATAAAATATCTAATAATTGGGATCTTTAAAATTAAATAAAAGTACATATTCTTTAAAGGAGTTTTGCACGGGATCGCGTGCCAAGCCCTAGGAGAAGAGAAAGAGACTGAGTTATAAAAGAATTGTGGGTGCAACAAGGAGGGGAGGACAGGGGAAGGAAAGAAGCAGCGGAGAACTGCAACAATTGGAGCGGGTTCGTCGCGGTGATTGCGAAATCAGGTTCCGTCGATTGCCTTATCTCTGGACTTCCTTTCAATCTGCAAATGTTTTTATAGTTTGTTTGATCCCGCATAGTTCGGCAGTCTGCCCTTTCTGTGTGTGAACAGCATCCTCTCTTAGGGTTTCAAATCGTTCCCTTCTGCTCAAGGACTCCATTGGTCGATTGCCTTCCTTTCACTGGTTGCCGAATCAGTCCGTATGCACTCTCAGACCGGCAGAATCTTGGTAGGGTTTGTAGATGTGACAGACACCTCGATAGGATCACCGTAGACCGCTGTTGGTTTCAGCTAGTCGTCCCTGTAAGATCTGATCACTGTTAATAATGTTCTTTCTCTGTGTCTAAGCCGGAAACTGGTCTGGAAACTCGTTGTATATCAATTTTACTTGAGGTTTAGTTGTATTCTGTTGGTACCCCTTAGAAATATTTATAACTGGAATGATAACATAGGAAGCGCTGCTATTGCATTATCATTATTTGATTTGGTTGAAAATATCGGGAGCCTCACTTTCTCACCATTTCATGTTATTGTTTTGCTGTGATGGTTTTAGTTCTTGTATGGGCCGATAATGCTAGATAGTCCGCTGACTGGTTTCCATTCGTTTTGAATGGAGGACTCTGAATCCTTTTCCTTAGGCCATTGGACCACAGCAATACAGGTTTATCTGATACAAATATAGATCATACTCTTTGATTTCTTTCATCCTCTGAGAAGGAACCAGCCTTTCAAGCCACGGTTTTAGCATTCTCTCTGACGTATTCCTTTTGTTTTATGTACCCTTATGTCGATCTTCTATCTTGAGGTGCCATACATGGTCATATTGAAGGAATACTTCGTAGTTACACCATGATTCCACAGAAACGAAAGGTAGCTCTTTTACTTCCTACATTTCCTTCATCTGTTCTTTTCTCTACACACTTTGTTCTCTAGCCGTGACTATGACTGCATATATGCTCATTATTGAGCGTGTATATTGATTGGGAGTCAGGGTTGTTTGCATACAATTTTATCCCTGTCCTGAGCATCTCAAAACCCTTATGCTTACTTCTTACGGCTTCAAGGGCACTGTACTGGGTACGCTGCATTACAGATCATGAACCTTCACTGGGCCGTGGCTCTGTAGCTTGTATTTCATTTTAATAGCCAGAACAAAACTCATTTTCTCTTCATGATGGTTTACTCCTGCGAGGCCATGGCTTGTCAAATTTTATGACTCGAAACCACTCATCATAAATCTGTATCTTGTTTGGTTTTCCGGAAGTTAGTATAAGCGTTGCACCTATGATGCAAGTGCAAAACAGAAATAGACAGGCGATACCATCTTATGTCAGGCGTGGGACTAATGAGAAGTAGTTTGAATTTAACGCATTGGTTAGGGATAACCTGTCAGCCACTGTCCATAGGGTTATGTCTGCAACTTGAAGCTCTTTTGTCTAATAAGATCTGGTTGACGAGTTTTGCCTGATATGTTAATCATTCTTTTGTTCCCTGGTATTATTTATGATGGAAGGATGATTTTGTGTACCGCTGTAAGTGGCAACGCCAGGGTGTGATAGGGAGCACTCTTGGTGACTGTTTTACGTCCGTGGACTGTTATTACAAAACAAGAAGACCATGTCAATGATAACTCGTGCCAAGAAAATGCAACGGATTCTAGATGTTCTATAGCTTTATAATAAAGGTTCGCCATTAAGAAGGCTGAAAGCTTGCACCTGTTTTCGTCCATTGCTCTGGAACCTGCCCGGTGAGTAGATTAGAGGGGTTTAGCCTTAATACTGATGATAGAAAAATAATGACGATGCATCTGTTAATTTGGTTTGCCATTGTCAAACTATATTTGCTTGGGTAGAATGATTATCTAAGATTCTGTTTTAGCGCAGAAAACTTTGCAGGTCGTTTTGAGCATCGTGGGCTTATCACAATAATTTAATTATCTGGTCATGCAGTATCCAGCTGACGGCTTTTGGAGATGTGCTGAACTCTGTTCTTAGCACACAGACAATGATCCATATAAATAAAGTTAAACATCAATAATAAGATATTCAGTGGTTTTAGAATGGTTGTCCTCTAGTGCTATCTCTAAGTCCACTCTTCTGATCCATGATACTGTATTCGGTCAACAACTACTAATAGTGATAATGCTTCCATAACGCCATTCTCCAGAATACATCTTACTCGATGGATACAGTTATGCAACAACTAGGTAGGCCAATGTAAACAAGCACCACAGGGAAATGGTATTAAAAATACAATAGGTGCCATGTGATTATGTGGACACTAGATGTTCCATGTAAACATATTTAATGCAGAGATTCATTCAGAAAATTGTTAGTAACCTATAACGAGCAGCTTCTTGACACCTAAATGGATTCTTCTCCACCACTGAACAGCTGTCACTTAAATAGAATCAATGCTTCATAGCATTTGCACACTTGCATTTGTAGAATTGAATTTTGCAAAGATCGGAGAGCGAAATGAATATCTACTTAAGATGTGTCGTCAGATATACAATTACCACCACCACTAAGATCAGTAAATCTGCGTCACTCAACCAACCTGCTGTAAAAGTTGTCAAAGTTTGCTCTCACCTGTAACTGTCATCTAATAATTGGTTCCAGCCGTATTATAATCTGTTTTAACAATGTCATTTGAGAACTTATCAAACTGTCTTCCTTATAATTTGCTTGTATTAATAAATTAGGTTTCCTGCATTGCAAAACTGGAGTCATGCTGACCTGCAAACAGCTGATTACTATCAGTTTGAGCGAATTATAATCATCCGGGAAAGATTGCCCTTGCTTTGAACGGATTCATTGGCTAAGTGTTGTCTATTTTGTCTTGCATCGATTACTACTGCTTTCACAGCGAATCTGGAGGAGTATTGCCTGAAATGCATTATGTTATGTATTTGCTAGATCGCTGTTACCAGCCATTCGCTACCTTGGGTATATTTGCAGCCACTGCAATCATAACCCTTCCAATCGCTGCAGTTTTAACTGTGATCTCAATATTAAAGTTTAAGGTATACATTTAACTTGAGGAGATGAATAATGCAGCCTCCGCATTTGTCTTATCCAAACATCCAATGACACTACAAATTATTAACAGTTTGAAACTTTAAAATCTGAAAGTTAGTCGAGTTATGATGTAGATCGCCCTTGTCTTGGCTGGGCGCTCTTTTGAAGGAATTCAACTCTCTAGAACGCTGCCCATAGAAACTAACCTACATCTCATACCTTCTACAATCAGGTCAATGCACATAGAACGCTGTTTCTGTCAACTAGATGCATCGTATACCATAGTTCAACCTCTTTTAACAGCAATTTTGGTTTATAATTAGAATATCACCGTGGTTCGTTTTCACATTGCTGAGACGTCTGAGAGGTTCCTTCCTCCAGGTTACACCTTCACACCAGTGCACAGACTTCAATCAGACCACACAACCAACACAAACTTAGCAGTTATCTCGAAGATGTAGAGTGGCGCTCCTCCGAAGGCCAGTGCAGCAAGGGAATTCAACCGAGTACATACAGAATCAACTGTCGAATCCTATAGAATGATTGAGATGTCAATGTCTGTCCGAAATGACTGGTTAAGGTCTGATGCTATCCACTTCTCTGGAAAAACAGTCAATAGCAATTTTACATCTCAGTAGTAAAGTATCTCAAACTATTCGCATAGGGCACTATTACGACCATTCTCCCTAAGGAGTTAAATCACTATGGATAAGATCAGTTTCAGATCATCATAAAGGAATCTAGTTGGTTGAGCTTGCTAGAACGTCTGCAAGACCGAATGAAGGTTAACAAACATTTCATGATTGAACTCTCCTCGTGTAGTTATCGTTCAGTCGTAAGATATCACTCCTAGCGTTATTATCCTTTATAGAATAAAGTTAATTGGACAAGATTGAAGGAAAGTATATAAAGATCGTATCGTTATGAAGTGTCGAATGGTAAACAGAAATTAAGTGGTTCTTTTATTATTATTGTAATGTTTTAGTTAATCAATTTATCTATCTTTTGAAACAAAATAAAGATTAGTTAGAGATTTTGTTGTAAGGTATTAATTTGATTGTTGTAATATAATGATTGATTTTATTTCAGAAGCTGTTTGCATTGAACTGAGAATGAATGATAGTATTTTATCTCCTGAATTTTGAACTGAATTGATTGAGTGTTGTAATGAGTCGTATTGAGGTTGTTCAAACCCGAATTCCAGAGGCTAAGTTGTCATTGTTGAGTATTTGCAGCTTGTGTATTGTTGATGTTGTAATTACGATGTAATGGCGTTTATGTGTATCAAACAAAGTATGAAGTATAATGAGGTTCTGTCAAGGTTGAATGTTGTGTCTTGTAAAGGAATAATCTCAGGATGGAATATCCAACCACTTGTGATCTTATTGTGCCGTTTTGTCGTATGGAGAGACCTGAAATCTGTTAAAGAATAAAGTCTTGTAATGTTAAAAGTATTGGATAACAATTGATGTTATGATTCTATTTGATGCAAGAGGGTTTATGCCTTGCAATGTTCATTTACGTGTATTGTTATAAGTCTTGCATGATGTTTTGAGGGTTACTAGGTGTTAGGAAGGAGAGTGGCTTTCAACGTGGGGCCGGCGCCTAGAGTGGCAGTCAGGATAACCCGTTGGAAGTAGATTAATCAAGTGATAACCTAAAAATGAATTAGGGGGTTAAGGGTAGATTTCACACTAATAAGATTAATGGATTCCTCTCCCATGGCCTGTAGTGCTTGTATAGACTAAGGATGGGTAGAGAAGGCCTGGTTGGCATGATTGACTTCCTTGTCCTCATGAAAGGAAGGTTGATTCCGCATGTGTCACCCTATGGGGCCGGCGCCTAGTGAGAGGCTGTCAGGATAACCATAGATGGGGGCCGGCGCCTAGTGAGAGGCTGTCAGGATAACCCATGTTAGGACCATGCGATGACACTCTCCCTACTACAACCTAGCATTCCTTGTTCGGGCTCTCCTCATTTGTTTTGTGTCGCCTCTGGAAGTGAAGTGAAAGTTAAGTTAAGTTATGTTGTGTTGTATTGATATTGCCATGTGTTGTATTGGCGTTTGTTCGTCCTTTGTTCTTGTCAGTCCTTCGTCTACCTGACTGTCAGTGTTTGGGACCTCGTGTTAACTCCTAGCTCGGGGGGTGGACCTTTGGGTTCCACATGGTCGGGTGGAAGAGCTATTTTATCCATTGGTTCTCTTGTCAGGATCTTATGCAGAAAAAGATTTGTTTCAGTTGTGCTTGTACCAGTTGATGAAGATGTACGTGTATAACCTTGTACCAGATTTGTGTAACAGAACATTTATTGTGTATGTAATTCTGATGTAGTCTACAAATGGTGATATCATGATGTACTCATGTGTAAGGAAAGCATATCTGTTGTGTACTTAATTATGTAGATGGTATTACATTATTTGTCGACATGCAATGAATATGAATCAGTTGATTAATTATGCATTGGATTGGATCAGTTACTGATGTATGTTAAATTATGTTAGTTGATTTGTTAAGTGATGCAGCCTTGGACCCTTAGAGAATATGTTGTAATTAGTTGTGTTAACGTTACTTAATCTTTTAAAAAAAAAAATTTCCTGTTTCATATTGCAAAAGTGTGTATTCTTTAAGGCGTTCAAGGCGGGCGTTACATCTGGTATCAGAGCCAGGTTTAAACACTGGGTACTCTGGGTGTGCATAGTCCCATTATGTTGTCCTAGTTGCTTAAACTCTGTAGATTTTCTTCTTCCTTTGTTATCCTTGCCTAACAGCGTGAGGGTGTACCTTGGCAGTGTATACATAGGTAGATGCCTAGAGGTTAAGGTAGAGGTAGTTGGCATGTAGAGATCCATTCCCCTGCATATGATATCTGCCATACGGTCAAAGAAATGCATGAGTCAAGGTTGTCAGTTGTTTGCCATGATGGTGAACAATTTGGAATTAGGGGAGAGTCGAGAGGTGCCTCTCGACGATCAGCCTATCCTTAAGGAGCTTTGGTTGTAGTTAGAGGAGTTGTCAGGTAGGGGACTGGATGCTTGTACATCCTCTTGTGAAGTATGTATTCTTGGATTTTCGCGGTGCTTATGCAGAGCCCTTATTGTGTGGAATAAAAAGTCGAGGATAACCTGACGTTGTTCCCTCCTTCCTCGTTTGGTGGCTAGTACCTAGTCACGCAGTGTTGTACAGTGCAATTTCAAAAATTGTGTATTTTCCTTATAATTTTTGATGATTATCTATTAATTAAAAAGGCCGACACTTTGTTTATATTGATTGTGATGGTTTAGCCACACCTTGTGAACTTCATTTGTGCGTAACCCTTGTGGTTACATTTGGTTTAGTGTTGAACTGCGCGCATTTCTTGTTTTGTTGATGAAATCTAATCTTTATTTTATATTTGTATCTGACTTTGGTGGCTAAACTAGTTTTTCCTTATTGTTTTTGACGTCGGCCGTGTGTCGTATTGTGATTTCTCTCCAAGGATGTATGAGGCAGACTTGGTGAGCGTATACGAGGAAGTAGATACAGGGAACCTTGAGGATGGGGATATCCGAGGCTAGGACTATTTCTTGGAGGTTAATTAAATTAGTTGAAATAGTTTATTTTAGCCTAGGTATCTCTCGACTGGACATAAGTCCCTCAAGGCAAGTGGTGAGGAACCCCCTGTGTGGGTGAAATCCTTGGGCCTAGGAGAACTTGTAAGAGTTGCTCTATGGATGGTGACTCTCATCTAGATGAGGTACTCCGTGTGTGAGTGAAATCCCATGAGCCAAATGGTGAGGGACTCCGTGTGTGAGTGAAACCTTTGGGCCTCTGTAAGAGATGGAACTATTTCCTTAATGAAATCATACTTGGTGATCTAGAGCTGGTTAACATAAGAGTCTACCATAAGTCCCTCACAAATCATATCACGAACCAATGATAAAAATGAATAACATATATATGAATGTGCTTATAAATTTATAAATTGAATGCATGATGACGAAACAAATATATGAAATTAATGTGAATATAATCTAATATATTATGGTCTTAATGATTCCATGTTGAAAGAAAAGATAAATGTATTATTAATGTTCTCTTTTACTAAGTTGAAATTGTGCAAGGTTGTGAAAAATTTTGGCTTACTAGAAGGGGACATTACAATATCTCAATATTCTCTTCCCAACTTGCCAATGTGACTCTTTTGGTGACTACGTGAATCTTGAGATTAGAGTAACTCCATACAATAAATATGGTCATGTAGTTGTAAGTTACTTCAAACTTGCAACTAATATTTGTAATATTATAGAATGAACATTAGGTCATTTCTCTTGTTTTGCAATTTTAGTTCTTGTAGCATCTGGTGTAGTTATTGGATTACAATTCAACATCTTAAACCTCCTTAATACATCCTTTCAATATTTAGACTAACAAATAAAAATTGTTGGAAATATTTTCATTGATGTCAAAGGGAGGTTGATGTAAGAGAAAATGAATAATTATTGATGATCTAAAAGTTTCTAAGGCATGATTTCTACCTTTAGTTAGCAAATCACTTGGTTCACAAACTCTCAAGTTCGTCAATAGATAGTTTTCTGAACATGAAGCTAGCCAATGAAAAGATGACAAATAATGTTTCTAAGGCATGAATGATTTCTATCTTCGGTCGGTGAATTTCTTGGATGGCAGACTCTTAAGTTTGCCAATGGAAAGTTTCTCCAACAACTAGTTCACTGATAGGAAAGATTACTGATCAAAGCTTTAAAAATAAATTTTAAAGTTTGAAGTCTTTTTAAGTTTGCCAATGGATAAGGTATCAGAAAAATGTCTAGTTTGCGAACTCAAAAGTTCATCGATGGTGAAGGTCACCAATAGGCTACTTCCCTGACATAAAGTTTGTCGAAAGGATGAAGGCATGAAGAATAAATATGGTTCATGGTTCTCTTGGTTCTTCGATTGACTATTTTGTTGACAATGGAAAGTTGGTAAGGTATAGGTAAAGTCTTTAGTTCATGAACTCCTCAGTTCGCCAATTTCAAGGTTCACTGACAAGCAATTTTGCAGATAGTGAAAAAGGTTGATGGTTTTCCAAGAAGTTTGTGATGAGACAACTTCAAAAATAGGTGATATGATGAAGATTGTGTCATTAAGTTCACAAAGTTGCACTTTTGCTGATAATGGATGAAATGTCCAAAGTTCACAAAAAGTTGATTTTGCCAATAAAGATTTTTAAGTTGAGGTTCGTGGATGCAAACTTTTTCTGTTAAAGAAGAAGATAATTGGTTTATAGAACTAAGCTTTTTCGACAAGCTCGTACATTTAAGAAATCTCTAATTTTCTGATAAACAAGTTGAAGCTTAAGTTTGTGAAAATGAACTTTTGCCTATAATGAATAAAGGGTTCAATTTGTCGATGGCTTACATAGGTGATAAAAATAAAATGCTAGGGAGAGGACATTATTGATCAGTTTGAAGACATAGGAGATATATATGAGAAACACTTATTGTTAACGTTGGTTGACTCAGTCTTTTGAATCAGGCCCAAATTCATAGTACGGGAATTCATGTTGGGCCGACCTAAGTATACATTGAAATTCAAAATATGAAGGCCAACTTTTGAGAATGCTTTAGTTTAATCTATTGTAGACAACATGAGGATTATATTATAGAAGTTGATATTTAAAGTAGATCATTTATTTATTTTTGATGGCGAAGTATATGTGAGCGTCAAAGAAAAAAGTGTGTACATCTGAATGTGATTTGAGTGTGAAGGCAATGAATAGAATATAATCCGAAGTTCACATAGTTTGTACTGGTATAAGCATATTGTTTTCTCTTGAGAACAACCATGCTAAAGAGTTTGTGATGCTACATATTTGAAGGTGTGTGAAAATTAATGTTTCAAATTTGAGTTGGTGAGAAGTGGGAGATTTGATGTTCTATTTTGGAATGAACATGATCCTATTTTAGTTAGTTGAAGTTGGTGCTTCATAGTTGGGTTGGGGCTCGGTATGGACTGAACTAAATCTTCTTATCTATTGCTTGAAGTTGGTGCTTCATCTTTTGAGGTTGTGCTCAGGGATAGACTTGGTGCTTAGTTTTATAAGGGGATTAAAGTCTCCTGTAGGTTGGTGCATAGAGATCTATAAAAGGATTTTTCTCCTTCTCAAGTTAAAATTTATCTAGGTTGGTGCCTACAAAATATTGTAATTTATAGAGTCATTTTGTGAGGTAGATTTGAGCAGTAGACCCAAGTAGCTTTTCTCACTGTGGTTTTTTCCTTCTAGGTTTCCACATAAATCTTGTGTTCCCTTGTGTGGATGTTTGGATATGTTGATGTTTGCATAGTTCTTATATTGATTCTGTTGTTGCAATAGAAATGGAGTAAAAATTGGTATATACTAATTCACCCGCTCTCAATATATCTCTATGTTCTAACAAAAATTCCCTAATGATTGAAACACTTCAATGCCTAAAAAATACTTTATCAATCCTAAATCTATCATCTCAAATTCTTTCTTCATTGCTTATTTAAACATGAAATTTCTAGTGAAAAGAAAATCATCTAACATATAAACATACACTGAAAACCTAACCTTCTTTGTTGATCATTGTGTACGATGTTGGCTCATTACTTACTGCTTCTACTAAATCCATTCTTCATCATTGTAGATACTTGAAAATGTCTTAATCCCATTAACCACTTTTTTGCATCAACCACATTACTAAATTCACCTTTCACATCATAATTATCTAATTAATTCACCCTAAATAATAATTATTTAATTAATTCATCACATTATTAAATTCACCTTTCACATCATAATTATCTAGTTGATTCACCCTAAATCATAATTATTTAATTAATTCATCACTGGACCTTAAACTTCATTCATCATTAAATAAATAAATATGCTAAATATTTATTTGGTTAATTTGTCATCTTCTTAATCCTCATTAATTAAATAAATTATGCTTATTTAATTAATCTACCCTACCCTACAACCTAAACCTAACCTAATTAAATAAATACTAATTATTTAATTAGTTACCGTAACCTATGAAAACCCCAATGTGTGCGGCTGGGAAAAGAGGCGGAGTTGAAGATCACCCATCTCATTTTCTCTTCCACTAGTAGGGTTGAGATGCCTAGCGCAGAAACAATTTTTTCTTCATAACTCAACAGTAAATTAAATAAATATTATAAAATAAATCTACAATAAATTAAAACAACTTATAATATGTTTTTATCTTTTTATTCATATTCACCTTTAGGGTTTCCTTTTTCTATTTCATATTTATTTAGTGTTTTATTTACTAATCTTTGGTTAAAGAAATAAAATAAAATAACTCTATAGTAAATAAAATAACATATTAATTTTGTTTAATATGCTTTTATCCTTTTATTTCATATTCATTCTTAGAGTTTGATTTGTTTTATTTCAAATTTTTCTAGGGTTTTATTAAGTAAACTTTTCATTGTTAATATCGATTAAGAGTTTAATGTTTTCAAAATATATCTGAATAACTAACACAAACAGGCATTAAGGGGATGACTATAACTGCATCTTTTTTCTTTTTTGTAGAATGAAATTTAATTTCTAGGTATTTCTTTGCTACTAATTTATAAAAATTAATTGTTGTTAAATAATATTTTATTTACTCTAGAATAATTTATTTTATAACAATATTTTGTTAGGGTTTTTCATATAAAATGTAAAAGGAGCAAAGTGTATTGGGCAAATGCATTATATTTTGTGAGGTTACCTTTTATTTTCTTTGTTATTTTATTTATTGTACAATAATTTAATTTATAACTATTTTTTTAATATGTTAATAGCTAGTATGGGCCAACAACCTTTGTATTATATTAGAAGTAATGGAAAATTTACATTATACCAGTCCAAAGATCCAACAGAAACCAACAGAACCCCATAGACATACAAAATTATTGATTCCAGCATACCACCCGAACCCCTAAATCACCAATGGATATACAAAATTGTTGTTTCTGGCAAACCATCTAATCCACTAAAACACCAACTGATATACAAAATTGTTGTTTCCAGCCAACCACCCGATCCCCTGTAACAATAACACTTAAAACTTTCTACCTACATGACTGATTCATCTATCACCTATCTGATTCTAAACATGAAAATAGAAAAAACACGGGACTTAGCTTGTCCTCTTCATCTTTAGCTTGACAGGGCCATGCATCGCAGTGAAGATGTGGCTACCGGATCCATTCCAGGGCACTTGTCATCCACTTCCTTCCTCATCTCTCTCGCATGAGCTGCATGAGCTTTCATTAGGCAGTGCAGTTTGCATTTCCTGTGTACCAGGCCTCCAGTAACCTCTTCGATGTCCTGCCCATCCTCTTTGATCCAATCTTCTCCATAGTCTGACAACCAAGACAACTCCATGTCTTCTACTTCCCCTTCACTATCACTATCATCCGCCAGCATGAATCCCTCCCTAGGCATGAAAAGCTCCATCCACTCCTTTGACAGGGGTGGAAGAATTACGGCCATTTGCTACAGGAATTCCAGATTTCAGTCTATGTCACCTAGCCTCTCCTCCAGCTCCTTTGTCTCAATAGAAATGACAAGCAAGAACCTTTGAATCCCCTTAGCCCCTCGACCATTCCTTAGATAATACTGATGTGGCAGAGGAATTGTGCCATCATCATGCACATTATCTAGCACGACATCAATTTCACTAAGGTAGACATGCTTGACTACTCTCTGGCATAAATTTTTGACCTTCTGCTTCGAGATACCTCTAGACAAAACAAGTGCCAAGAACATTACTGGGATATCTATGTTTACCCAGTGCCTGTGGTAGGACCACATGAATTCCCGCTATAGGACTTCCTTCACAGCATGTAGCACCAGCTCATGCTTCACATAAAGGATACCGCACAACCTCTTGTCTAAAACCATGCTGAAGAGTGAGATCATTATTGCCGTAGTCTCGAAACAAATCAGACTATCCATATCTCCAAGAGTGACTACCTCCAACTCAAAAATAAAAAAAGAAAGAAGTGAGGCCAAACTGGCCTGCATCAGCTACAAATACCCTCTTGCTTGATGTTTCCTTGATTAACCTTGTCTTATCACATGCCAAGAGGATGATCGCATGCCTCAATGGATCTAAATTGTCCATCTTAATCACCACTTGTAGAGCATTAATTATTGTGCCAAGCTCTGAATAGCTTCAAACTTCAACTCGTTTAAAGATTACACATGGATGAGAGATATCCCTACACTCCAAGATCCTCCTACAACTGTTAGGCCTGACTACATACTTCTCACAATGCTTGACTCATTAATCTTGACATCACCCTATTCCATGTCGATCTTTGCTTAGCTGGAGTCACTCGGCTCCCGAGGACCTCCAGCCACCGCCTCTTTTTGAAGGCAAAATAAACAAAACAAGTGATCTGCTGATCACAAACCAAACAATTACAAAAGCCCAGATTGCCTTAGAGATGAAGAGGCAAGGCATCAATATATAGAGTTTGAGAAACATAAAGGACACAACCACTATGCCAACCACTCAACCTGAAAGTCAAGGAAGGCAACTACCAGCTCAATGGGCCCAATGGGCATTACAAAGATGTCAAAGATGGCTGCTCCACATGCTATTGACTGTTGCATATGTCAAATATGGCTGCTGCATATTATAATTGCTATCATTCTCCCCCATAATGACCATTGGGAAGAACTTGGAGTAGATCTCTAAGTGTCTCAAACCTTTCATGAGCTAGAGCTTTTGTGAAAATATCTGCGATTTGATCATCTGTACTACAGTACATAATCTCTATCAATCCCTGTTGAACCAACTCTCTAATGAAGTGATGTTGAATCTCAATATGTTTGGTCCTGCTATGAAACACTAGATTCTTAGTCATTTGTATAGTTCTTTTGTTGTCACAATACAACAAAGTAGGTCCATTTTGTATTTTGTGTAAATCTTCCAATAGTCGTCTCAACCACACTGTTTGGCATGCTACAAATGTTGCAGCTTTATACTCTGCCTCTACTGTAGAAAGTGATACAGTCAGCTGTTTCTTGGACTTCCAAGAAAATACTGCAGAACTAAGACTAAAAGTATAACCAGAATTAGACTTCCGATCATCTATGGAACCTGCCCAATCTGAATCTGTATAGCCAATCAACTTACTTTCTTCTGAATGTTGAAATCTAAGACCATAACTTAATGTCCCTTTGACATATCTAAGAATCCTCTTAGCTACACTCCAATGTGTTTGCTTAGGTTCTGACATGAACCTAGATACCAAGCTCACTGCATAGGTGATATCTAGTTGAGTAGTAGTTAAGTAGATCAAACTACCAATCAATTGTCTGTATATAGTAGGGTCCACTTGATCTGACACATCCAAGTTAGACAATTTAAGTCCAACTTTAATGGGTGTTGCAACTGGTTTGCAACTATTCATCTAAAATTTTTGTAGGATGTCTGAAGCATATTTCTTTTAAGACATGAATATTTCACCTTTGTTTTGCCATACTTTTATACCAAGAAAATAGTGCATCTGTCCCAATTCTGTCATCTCAAATTTAGCAACCATAGCTTTCTTTAATCTGTAAACATAATGTTCTTTAGAAGGTATTTCAAAACCTCTAGGTTGAGAAACATACACTTCCTCATCAATATATCCATTCAAAAAAGCACTCTTTACATCCATTTGATAAACTACCCAACTCTGCTGAGCTGCCAAAGCCAAAACCAATCTGATAGTATCCATTCGTGCTACAGGTGCAAATGTTTCAGTGTAATCAATACCTTCCTGTTGAGTGTATCCCTTGGCTACCAATCTAGCCTTATGTTTATCAATGCTTCCATCAGATTTATACTTAGTTTTATACACCCATCTTGTACCAACAATTTGCTTACCAGGAGGTAGCTGAACCAAATCCCATGTGTCATTCCTTTCAATTGTTTCTATCTCACTATTCATTGCTTCAACCCACTCTTCTTTTTCTTGAGCTTGTTCAAATGTTTGTGGCTCATTACTTTCCATGATTTGAGTCATCAAAGCATAATTCACTTTCGCTTGTGATCTTTTTGTCATTTTCTCAAAGTTTGAATCCAACATAAGAGTTGATGGATGATTCCTTTCTATCCTCCTTTGATATTTTTGATACTTTCTTGTTCATGTACTAGAAGACTTAGGTTTGTTTTCTTCTTCTTCGTCAACTTCATCAATCATTATCTCTTTTCCCTTTGTTTCTTTTTCCTTGGTATATTCTGCTGCTTCATTGAAAACCACATCTCTACTTATAACAAGTTTCTTTCCTATTGGGTCATACAATCTATATGCTTTATTTTCTAATCCATACCAATAAAAATACATTTTAGGCCTTTATCATCTAGCTTAGACCTTTTTTCCTTTGGTATGTGTGCATAAGCAACACACCCAAATACTCTCAAATGTTCAACACTTGGCTTTACCCCAGACCATGCTTGTTCAGGAGTCATCCCCTTAACTACTTTTGTAGGACTCCTATTGAGAAGATATATAGTGGTGCAAACTGCTTCTACCCAAAACATCTTATCTAAATTCTTCTCTTTCATCATACTCCTTGCTATTTCAACAATGGTTCTATTCTTTCTTTCAGCAACTCCATTTTGTTGTGGAGTGTAAGAAGTAGTGAACTCTCTCTTGATTCCATGATTTTTACAGAAATCTAGAAGCTAATTTGATTTGTACTCACCCCCATTATCTGACCTTATCACTTTGATGTACTTACCACTTTGTTTTTCAACCAACCTCTTGAATTCTACAAACTTGTCAAACACATCTGATTTTGAAACCAAACAATATACCCAAGTTTTTCTTGAGTAATCATCAATGAAGGTTAGAAAATACTTTGATTTATTTAAAGAAGGTGTTTCCATAGGACCACACAAATCTGTATGGATTATCTCAAGATGCTACTTAGCTCTATGTTGTTTGCCAACAACACATTCTTCACACACTTCTTTTGTATTTTCAATGAATGGTAGACCTTCAACCATTTTAAATCTCTTGAGTAAAATTAACCCACTAAACTGAGGTGGCCATATCTTTGATGCCAAATTCTACTTTCATTCATTTCACTAGACCTCAATGCTTGGTTTCGATGGGTGAAATGGAGAGGAAACATCCTATCACCTGTCATTTTTGCTCTTGCAACAACTGCATTTCTTTTTAACTTGTCTCTTATTATGCACTCTTTTTCATCAAAGGTCACCTGATAATTTTGCTCTAACATTTGTCCAATGGACAACAAATTCTTCTTGAGGGCTGGAACCAATAATGTTTCATTGATATGTTTTACCTCACCATATTCTGTTGTAACTGCAATAGTACCCTTACCTTTGGTTCCATGAGATTGATTATCTCCTAATACCACTGTACTATGATGGTTTTCATCTAATTTGATAAAAAAAATTTCATTAGATGTCATATGTGATGAACATCTAGAATCAATGTACCATACATCATTCTCACTAACATTTGCATTGAAAGAAGAAATAAACAAATTTTGTCTATTTTCAATAGTATTGTGAGCATTTCTCTTTTCTGCTTCTCCTTGTTTAGTCCAACATTCTGATGCATAATGTCCAAACTTGTTGCAATGAAAGCATTGGACATTCTTTTTATCTCCCCCATTATTTCTACCTCTTCCTCTTCTTGTTCCTCTGAAGTTGCTACTTCTTCCTCTGAAACTATTACCTCTTCCTCTAGAATTGCTAGATTCACCTTTGTATTCATTGTTATTTTGATTCCTAAAAAACATGTTTCTTTTACTTCTTATGCTTGCTTTAGAGGAAAATGCTTGTTCTAGACCTTCCTCATTACTTTTCATTCTTTCTTCAGCAGTTAACAATATTCCACTTAGTTCATCTATTTGCATAGTTGAGAGATCTTTGGAAATCTCAATTGTAGAAACTACACCATCAAATTTAGGAACTAAACTCCTTAAAATTTTCTCAATGACATGCTTGTCATCCACAGTTTCTCCTAGAACTTTCATTTGACGAACTAGGCCTTCTACCTTTGTTAGAAATTCATTTACACTTTCACTATTGATCATTTTTACATTTTCAAAAACTTTCCTCATAGTTTGCAATTTTGCAGTTTGTGGTCCTTGATAGGCATTATTGAGAATTTGCCATGCTTGCTTAGAATTACTAGCACCACTTATCCTAGGAAAGATAGCCTGATTGATTGCACCTTGAATCAGAAATAAGGCTTCATTATCTTTTCTAACATTTGCTTTGTATTCTCACTTTTGTTGATCATTTAATGCATTAAATGCAGTTGCATCTAGTTCTACATACCCTATTTGTACAATTTCCCACAAATCTTTGGATTTGAGTAGGGTTTGCATTCTAGTACACCAAAATGTGAAATTGTCCCCTTCAAACACAGGAATTAACATGTTAAACATAACATTTCCTGCCATATTTGCCATAAGAGTAATGCGCACAATAACTCAACGGCTCAACACAAAAACCTTAGAGAGATCTCTACAAATGAATACTCTCCGTGTCCTTTCAAATAGGACCCACACCAAAAAGATTTTTATATTATTTTTGTTTTTAGTGTATAAGTGTCGGTTTCAACTGATAATGCACTTAGTTACAAATAAGTTCCTTGTCATTGTGCAAGAAAAAGAAATTACACTTTGAAAAGTTTGAACGTTTAACCCCTTAAAAGTTAATTACAATGTCTAAACACATTACTACCCATCAACCTTTCTATATCCTTTACCTTGTACCCTAATTCTAAATGTAATTCTAACCCTAATCCTAAATCTAAATCTAACTGCAAGTCCAACCCTAACCCTAATCATAATCATTAACATAACTCTAATTGTAATCTTAATTCTAATTGTAACCCTAATTCTCACCCTAAACCTTATTATAACCCAAGATCTAGTTTTGACCCTAATTTTCATTCTAATTGTCACCCTTTTTTAAATTGTAACCCTAATTCTAACTAAAATTCTAACTACAATTTCAACCCTAACCCTAATTATAACTCTAATCATAACCCTATCCTTAATCATAATCATAACCTTAATTCTAATTATAACCCTAAATCTCACACTAACCCTAACGCTAATTTTGACGCTAATTCTCATTCTAGTTGTCATCCATTTCCAAACTGTACCCCTAATTTTAATTGTAATTCTAACCCTAATTCTCACTACAATTCCAATAGTTGTTAAGGGCGTGGTTCGGTGGTTAAGTCACTTGATTGTATGGCGACCACCAGAGTTTAAACCCCCACTGGTCCAACGTGCTCATAGGATTTACACCTTCGCTAGGCCAACAAGCTCGTAGGTTTGAAGTGTTCCTTCTTGGGGTTGAGGTCCCCCATGTTGTGGCCTCACCAGTTCATCACTCCAGGAAAAAGCATTAGTGTGGAGCCAGAGGGTGTGTCGTGTTAAAAAGTTTAGCAGGCACATTTAAAAAAAAACTATAATTCCAACCCTAACCCTAATTATAACCCTAACCTTATTCTAAATTTAACCCTAATAATAACCCTAACCCTAACCATAATGCTAATTGTAATCCTAATTCTGATTCTAAATTTAACCCTAATTCTCACTCTAATTCTCACCCTATTTTTTAATGTAGCCCAAATTCTAATTGCAATGAAAATCTTAATCCTAACTCTAATTCTAACTGCAATTCCAACCCCAAATCTAATTATAACCCTAACCATAATTTTAACATTAACCCTAATTATAGTCATAACACTAGTTCTAACTCTAACCCCAACCTTAATTGTAATCCTAACCATAACTCCAATTCTAACCCTAACCCTAACCCAAAACATAGCTCTGATTTTAACCGTAACCTTGATCCTAATAAAAACCCTAATCGTAACCTTAATACTAAACTTAACCCTAATAGTAACCCTAACCCTAACTCTAATTAAAACATTAACCCTAATTATAGTCATAACCCTAATTCTAACCCTAACCCTAACCGCAACCCTAATTATAATCCTAATCATAACCCTTATCCTAATTTTAACCCTAACCCTAACCCTAACCCTAACCATTATTCTAGCCCTAAAAACAACTCTAATTTTAACCCTAACCCTAATCCTAACAATAATTCAAACCCTAACCTTAAACTTAATACTAACCTTAACCCTAAGTGTAACTTTAACCCTAACTCTAATTTGAACCCTAATGCTAACTATAACTCTAATTCTTATCCCAATTCTAGTAGTAACAAACTTTAATTCTAACCTTAATTCTAATAGTAACCCTAATCTTAACTCTAACCCTAACCCTATCCCTTATTCTAACTATAACTATAATCATAATTCTTACCCCAATTCTAATAGTAACCCACCTTAATTTGAACCCTAATTCTATACCTAATTGAATCCTTAATCCAAAACCTTATTATGAATATAATTCCAATAATAACACTAAACATAACCTTAATGAAAACCTATCTCTAATTCTAACCTTAACTGTAAACCTATTTCAAACCCTAACCCTACTTTTTACACTAACACTAATTTTAATATTAATCATAATCCTAACACTAATGATAACCCTAAATCTATCCCTAACCATAATTCTAACCATAACCCTCACCCTAGTACTAACCCTTATTCTAGTACTAACCCGAAGCCAAAAACAAACCCTAATTCTACCCCTAATCCTAATTATAACCATAACCCTACCCTAATTCTAAACATAATTCTAACCATAATACTAGCCTTAACTCTATTACTAATTGTAATTCTAACCTTGATTCTAATCAAAACATAATTCTAACGCACCATAAACCTAACCAAAACATAATTCTAACCTAACCCTTAACCTAATTCTAACACTAGAGTTAGTGTTAGGGTTAGGGTTAGGGTTGGGTCATTTCAAATGCTTTCATTGATGCAATATTAATTCCCAAATTTATATTAATAGATAAGACCATTTTGTATGGAGTGATTGTTTACAGACATCATTTGATATCATAAGACAAACATATAATATGAAGTACTCCAACATGTACATTGGCACCCTAGTACCTGTACACATAAGAATAGTATTTGTCCACATAATTTTCTTATCTATTTCTTTGCAAATACTCTTACCCTTAAAAACTACACAAATCATTCATATCATGGTTGTTTGATTTGAATTCCAAAATCACTCATGTTTTGTTTGGATCTCTTAGCCTTGTTTTAGTATCTTACTTTTGTAAGCCTAAAATTAGACTCCGTTGGTTCTAACTTTACTTATTTAAAAGCCAAAATAATTCATATATTAAAATTTTTAGTAACTATCATAATAAGCTTGTAGTCTAAATATTTCCATAATTTGGGTGCATTTATTTCCAAATAGTAATGTATTTTATACTGTGTTGTGTGAATTTTTCACAGTACAATTGAATTGCAAATCAAAACCTATTTTCTTGACACTTATATTTTCATTTAAACCTTGGAAACCTAAGTTATTGTTCAAACAATTTGTTATGTAGCTTGTTAAATACTTTTTAGTGGTGTTTATTCTTCATATTTGTTCACTTTGATAATCTTGCATGCATCTATGGGACATAGAATACACATAATTGACATAATTATAATATTGGACAATTGTATGATTCTAAGCTCTTTTTAGGTACTATGATGTTTGATCAAATAATTCAAATGAATGTTTTATATGTATAAAGAGTTGATAGAAATAGAACAATTAATATAGTAGTTAAAAAAATTACATTTTTGGGGGATCATGCATTTAATATCTTCCAAAGATGGAATTCCCAATGTAAAATTTTAATATCAACATTCAAATCTAAAACCAATAATATTATGGTTTTATAATTTCAATGTTTTCAACTCAACTTTATTTTTTGGATGTATTGCCAAACACGTACAAGGCTTCTTAAAAAGAGGAAATGCAAAAGTATAGTGCTCTAGATCTAGCCATTGATCAACATAATTTAAAATAGTGAGCTTTGTTCTTGTGTTTTAATGAAATCCTTGATTTTAGTAGTTTGGAAAAGATGTTGGTTTTTTTTTTTCTCTTTTGTGAGCTTCAACATCCTCTATAGGCCTTTAACACAAGTTTGTGTAAGGCCTTTGTTGATAGGTATAATCATATTAGTAAGGATTTTTTTACAATCAAGATTGACAAAGTATCCCACTTTCTTGTCACTGCCATTTATAATAGCACTAAGAATAGCATAAGTTGCTTCTTCCTTTATACAATTTATGCCCTTCGCAAGGAGCCCCACAAGTGGAAAAATTGCCCATGTCTTTATTGTAAGCTCAATGTCATCTTGGCTGAGTGTTGTGATATTGGAAATGAACCTACAAATCTCCATATGAAGTTGCCTCATTATGTTCAAATCTCTCTTGTCACCACTTCAAATGATTGCAACAATACGTAAGAGTAATTTATCATTCATAATTTCCCATACTCTACAATGTTGGCCATAGTTTCCATGAAAAAAAGTAGTATATGATGATATCCATGGAAGAGAAGCTAAACAAGGCATGGACAAATATTATTTCTAATGATAAATTCAAGATTGTCAACTTCTTCAGAAAAATATAAAATTATCTTCAGAAATAGGGTTAGGGTTAGGGTTACAATTAGGGTTAGTGTTAGTATTGTGGTGAGGGTTAAGGTTAGGGTTAGGAATAGAATTAACATTAGGAACCTAGAAGTATGGTTAGAATTGGAATTAGGGTTATCATTAGTACATTAGCACTCAGGTTAGGGTTAGAGTTCATGATGTAGCCAACAACATACACTCAATAGAATTGTGCCATTCATCTTATGTGAGAGACAAAGATTTGAAAAATTGGAAATAAAAACTTCTATTCACCAACTCTAATGGTACAATGAGACAAAACTCTCTTATATCCAAGAAAACAAAAAAAATAAAAAAATAACCTTTTTTGGCAAATTTCGACAATTGTCAGATTTTGCCATTTTAGCTAATTTTACATGCATATCTTGAGAATCTAGTTTTTTCCCAAAAACGTCCTAAAACTAGGGTAGGACGGAAAACCACCTAACATCCTAAATTTGAAACATGAGTTTCAAGTTATTAATAAAAGCAACTTTTAAAAACTAGGAAAAAACACTAAATTGCCATTTTGAGGGCCAAGATGAAAGTTTCAAGCCCCGAAAAAGTGCCAAGATTGGGTCCAACCACTACAATTAATTGGGAAATTACATGCCACCTCATAATGCATCCACCTATAAAATTTCATAGAAAACCCACATCTGAGTCAAAAGTTATGACCTCCAGAAGTCCCTGCATCAGTTAAACATATAATTAGGGTTCAAATTAGGGTTGGGATTATGCTTAGCATTAGGGTTAGTGTTAGTATTAGAGTTACGACCAAAATTATGGTTAGAATTATGTTAAATAGGGATAGATTTAGAAATATACTGAGATTGAGGGTTTAATGCCTTATAAAACAATGTTAAGTGTAATCTTATGGTTATGGTAAGAATTAGGGTTAGATTTAGAATTAGGGTTTGGGTTAGGGTCACAAACAAGGTTAGATTAGAATTGGTGTTAGATTTAGAATTAGGGTACCTATTTTTTAAAGAGCATTTTAATCTCAATGTTGAACCCTAACCATAATTCTAACAATAACCCTAACCCTAATACTAATCCTATTTCTAGCTATAATAATAACCCTAACACTAATCCCAATTCTAACCCTAACCATAAAATTGATTCTAATAGTGATTCAAACCCTAAGGGTAACCCTAAATCTCAGCCTAACCCTAACCCTTATTATATCCCTAACCTTAGTTTTGACTATAGTTCTCATTCTAATTGTCACCCTTTTTCAAATGGTAACCCTAATTCTAATTTTAATTCTAACCCTAATCCTAACCCTAAATCTAATTGGAATTCCAACCCTAACCCTAATTATACCCCTAATCATAATCGTAACCATAACCTTAATTCTAATTGTAACCCTAAATCTCACCCTAACCTTTTATTTCATATTCATCCCTAATCTTACTAATCTTTTGTTAAATAAAGAAAAATAAAATATTAGTAAGGCCTTTAACACAAGTTTGTGTAAGGCCTTTGTTGACAAGTATAATCATATTAGTAAGGAATTTTTTACAATCAAGATCGACAAAGTATCCCACTTTCTTGTCACTGCCACTTATAATACCACTAAGAATAGCATAAGTTGCTTCTTCCTTTATACAATTTATGCCCTTCGCAAGGAGCCCCACAAGTGGAAAAATTGCCCATATCTTTATTGTAAGCTCAATGTCATCTTGGGTGAGTGTTGTGATATTGGAAATGAACCTACAAATCTCAATATGAAGTTGCCTCATTATGTTCAAATCTTTCTTGTCACCACTTTCAAACTATAACCCTAATTCTTATTGTAATTCTAACCCTAATCCTAAATCTAAATCTAACTGCAATTCCAACCCTAACCCTAATTATAACCCTAATCATAATCATTAACATAACTCTAATTGTAACCTTAATTCTAATTGTAACCCTAATTCTCACCCTAACCCTTATTATAACCCAAGATCTAGTGTTGACCATAATTTTCATTCTAATTGTCACCCTTTTTTAAATTGTAACCCTAATTCTAACTAAAATTCTAACTACAATTTCAACCCTAACCCTAATTATAACTCTAATCATAACCCTAACTTTAATCCTAATCGTAACCTTAATTCTAATTATAACCCTAAATCTCACACTAACCCTAACCCTAGTTTTGACCCTAATTCTCATTCTAGTTGTCATCCATTTCCAAACTGTACCCCTAATTTTAATTGTAATTCTAACCTTAATTCTAACTACAATTCCAATAGTTGTTAAGGGCATGCTTCGATGGTTAAGTCACTCGATTGTAGTGGCGACCACCAGAGTTTAAACCCCCACTGGGCCAACGTGCTCGCAGGATTTACACCTTCGCTAGGCCAACAAGCTCGTAGGTTTGAAGTGTTCCTTCTTGGGGTTGAGGTCCCCCGTGTTGTGGCCTCACCGATTCATCACTCTAGGAAAAAAGCGTTAGTGTGGAGCCAGAGGGTGTGTTGCGTTAAAAAGTTTATTAGGCATATTTAAAAAAAAAACTACAATTCCAACCCTAACCCTAATTATAACCCTAACCCTAACCATAATGCTAATTGTAATCCTAATTCCGATTTTAAATTTAACCCTAATTCTCACTCTAATTCTTACCCTATTTTTTATTGTAACCCAAATTCTAATTGCAATGAAAATCTTAATCCTAACTCTAATTCTCACCCTATTTTATAACTATATTTTACTAGGGTTTTATCATTTGAAATATAAAAGGAGGAAAGTGTATTGGGCAAGTGCATTATATTTTTTTATGGTTACCTTTTATTTTCTATGTTATTTTATTTACTGTATAGTAAGTTAATTTATAACTATATTTTATTAGGTTTTTTTCATATCAAAATAAAAAAAAAGGATCAAAATATATTCATCAAGGGTAGAATTTATTTGAATTAAGTGCATTATATTTTATATATTTAACTATAAAGACTTCAATTTAATTTTGCGGAATGAAATTTAAGAATACTAGAGAAGCACAACAGTTATTTGAAGGTAACTCTACATACTATTCATATATTTTATTATAGTTTAAATTTGTTTTTCGCACATTCTAATTAAAATTAATGGCTTTTTTTTAATCATCAATGTATTATTAAAAATATAGTGCTTACTGTGTTACTCCAGATTAATATGTTACATTTTATTAGGGTTATCTTTTCTTTTCTTTGTTATTTGTCACATATGACTAATGAATCCAATTCTTTTCTTCCCCTTTCATTCTAGGGTGTTTAGCTAGGATTCGCTGCAATTCTACATACACTAGACAAAGTCTGTCGACTTGGGAAGCTCCGTGGGGCATTCTTATCCATTGGCTTCCTTCAAATTTTGGAGACTTGGAAGCTCCATGGCAAATTCTTGTTGTGAAGACCTCGCAAGATTGACTTTCTCCAATGAGAAACTATGCATTCAATGTCTTGAGGTTAGTGTTGAGACTTCTCAAGAATGTAATGTTTGTAGTTGCATTTGAATCCTTATAAAATATAGTGATATAAAATATTGGTTTAGGACATATGAATTCATTATGCAAAAAAAACAAATTAAGTCCTACTAAAATGTGAGAAGTTTTTTTTATTATGATTTTTGGCCAAATAAAAAATTAATTACCATTGACAAATATATGTTGATCTTTTTTTAAGGAAATATAGTTATAAATTAAATTATTATACATTAAATAAAATAATATAGAAAACAAAAGGTAACCTTAACAAAATATAATGCGCTTACACTTGGAATAACATTAGGCTTGTCGAATACATTTTTTATATTTTGTTATTCATTTAACTATTGGTGGAAATGTTACCAACGTGTGTTGGCCTCATGGCTATCATAAATTAGAAGAATTCCATTCACACCTAAATAACATAGCCTAGTGCATTTCCTTCACCAAACAAATAGAGATGGATAACCAACTTCCTTTCCTTGATATCCTTCTCATCACAAAACCTGATGGTTCCTTGGCTCTTCGGGTGTTCTAAAAAGCAACCCACATTGACCTCTACCTCCACTCCTCTTCTCATCACCACCTTGCTCAAAAAATGGGTATCCTTAAGACTTTGTCCACTAGAGCCTTTCATATTTGTGACAAAGAAAACTTAGACCAAGAGCTTGCGCATCTTTGCATAGTCTTCTTATTAATGGTTACAAGAGCAAGAACATTTCTAGAGCTCTCAACCAAGCCAAGTCTTGTTTCTCTCCAAACACAGGGTTGCCCTCCCTGCGTTGTCCCTCTCCAAACCTCCCTATTGCTTCCCTCCCATACATTGAAAGCATCTCCTACAAAATTTCTAAAATCCTTATTAAAAGGGCCTCCGGTGTGCTTTCAAACCTATTGCAACATTGAGAAACCACATCCCGTCTCTCAAAGACCCCAAAGATGTCTGCCTTGACTCTAGGGTGTACAAGGTTGTTTGCTCCTGTGGCACACCCTATATAGGTGAGCTAGGTCAATCTTTTAGCACCAGAATCAAAAAGTATTGTGGTGACATTAGGCATGATCAGGTCCTCAACTTTGCCTTGGTAGAGCACTCCTTCTCCACCAAGCACCATATCTCTTTAGAAGACACCAAAATCTTAGCTGTCGAGGACAATTTCTTCAAGAGGAAACTCAAAGAAGCCATTGAAATCAACAACGACCCTGCAAACCTCAATCGAGATGACGGGTGGAGTCTTAGTTTCTCTTGGCAACCCCTGCTGGCCAACCTTAAAAATCGACCCCCTCACCCATCTTGAACCTCCTTTGTGTTAGGCCTTGTTTGGCCCCCTCCTCTCCTTTTCTCCCCTGCTTGTCTTTCTTGGGTTCCCTCCACGTCTCTCTCCCCCACTCCCCCTTTTTGTGGGCAGCCTATCCCTCCATTTCTCCCTCGTCACTCCCTGCCTATCCCCAAGGGAGCCTCCTCCTTTGCCTCATCCGCTTCCTTCTCCCTTATTTTTGGATCTCCCTAGTCGCATGCTACTACCCCCCTTCTTTTAGGTTTTTGCTCTTGTTTTTGTATTCATATGCATACGTAGTTGTTTAGGCATTTACATGTATATTTGCATATGTTGTTGCATTTGTATTTACATAAATAATATGCATATACATTCATTTTTGTTTTCTTTTTGTATTTGTATATGTATTGTTTTTGACTTTTGTTAGAGTCCGTGTCATATGTACTTGTATAGGCTCATGTATACGTGCACATACATTAACACACATGCCATTTCTTTTTTGTTTTCTCTTCTTTAGTTTTTTCCTCAGTACACAGATACACCTAGTCACTCGCTTGCTTATATATATACATGTTATTTTTTCTATTTTTGTCGTTTGTTTGCTTGTTTGTAAGTCTACATTTATTGTTTGGTTTCTTTTCTCCTATATATATATGTATATATTGGAGCTGTTTCTTCTGTGTGCTATGTTGTGACTTTTTATTTTATTTTTCTTCTGTCTCGTCTTTTGGAGATCTGTGGGTGTGTTTTTTGTGTGAAAAATCTATTGCAGCTACTGATTATTAATTTCCTATCTTATAAGATTATTTGGCTACCAAAAAATTAATTAATTTACAGTAAATATTAAATAATAACACAGCTGCAACTTCACGGAAAAATCACGGAGATAGAAAAATAAAATCAACACAATATTTTGGACAAATTGTCCCTGGAAAAACCCCGAAGGGAAAACCAGTACTGCAGATGAGGAACTTTATTAAATCAAATCAAGAGATACATAGACTGCTTGCCTCTTACTGGCAGAGCTCCGGCAATGATCTCCTCCGGAAATTCTTCTCCCAATTTCTCCTATAGAAATTCCACTACTGCTGTCTTGAACACTATCGCTGCGCCCTTGCTCTCACTGTAAATCAATTTGCTATCACTGCAAATTTATTTATTTGCTATCGCTGCAAATACTTCTCGGATCTATGTTCTCCAAATGCCTATTGATCCTCTTTTATAATCCCCTCATTGGAAACCAATGGCCATGATTTAATCTTAATCAATGGCTAGGATTAATTAGACTCTAAACCCTAATATCTAGAAGTCTCTCAAGAAATCAATTATCTAGGTATGGAGATAATTATTCCAGCTGTGTTTCCAGGCTCGTAATCACCACCTGAGACTAGAACACCTGTCCAAGCTACATAAAAATTAACACTCCCTCTTAGCGAGGAAGGTGTTCTGCATAACACCCAACTTACCTCTGAAGAAGATGAATTTCGCCTTCCCTAATGCCTTTGTCAAAATGTCTGCTACCTGCTGATTTGTAGGTATATACTGTAGCTGAACAACCCTCCACTGTACACAATCCCTGATTAAATGATATCTGATGTCTATATGCTTAGACCTATCATGAAACACTGGATTCTCAGATAATCTGATGCAACTCTGATTATCATAGTGTATCACTGTAGTCTGAACCCTCTGACCAAACAAGGCTACTAGCAACTTCCGAAGCCATATAGCCTCACACGTTGCCATGCTAGCTACTATGTATTCTGCTTCTGCAGAACTCAGAGCCACGGACTTTTGCTTCCTGCTGTACCAAGAGACAACTCCTGATCCTAAACTAAAGCAGCACCCTGAAGTGCTTTTCCTGTCCACCGCACTACCTACCCAATCTGCATCAGTATAGCCTATCAACTTGATACCATCACCTCGAGCATATCTGATCCCATACTCGATTGTACCACGCAAATACTGCAATACATGCTTTGCCGCTATCCAATGCACTCTCTTCGGCTCAACCATGAACTGACTAAGAGAGTTTATTGCAAAGGATATATCTGGCCTAGTGTTGACCAAATACATGAGAGATCCAATCAACATCCTGTATAAGGTGGGGTCTACATCCTTTTCCTTGGATGCGTCTACCCTCTTCCAATTCGTGATCATAGGTGTAGACATAGCTCTGCAATCTTGCATCTCAAACCTCTTCAAGATTTCAATGCAGTATTTCCCTTGTCCAAGGAAAATATCTCCATCTGTCTGCCACACTTCCATGCCTAGAAAGTAGTGCATAAGCCCCAAATCCTTCATCTCGAACTCTGCTGCAAGGTCCCTCTTGCACTCCTCTATAAGCCCCAGTGAACCTGTTAAAAACAAGTCGTCCACATATAGAACAAAAATGAGAATTTCACCCCCAACCACCAAGTAGTAGAGGTTAGCATCCGCCTCACTCTTCACAAAGCCTATTCCCTGCAAGTATCTATCAATGCGCTCATACCACGCCCTGGGAGCCTGCTTGAGTCCATACAAAGCTTTCTTCAATCTGCACACGTGGGTTTCGCTGCTGTGTGCTACAAAGCCCTCTGGTTGTTCTATGTATACCTCTTCTAACAATTCACCATTAAGAAATGCCGTCCTGACATCCATTTGATGGATCTGCCATCCCATATGCGCTGCAAGTGAGATTACGGCTCGTATAGAAGTATACCTGGCCACTGGAGCGAATGTCTCCTCATAGTCTATTCCCTCCTTTTGAGAGAACCCCTTGGCCACGAACCTTGCCTTGTATTTTTTGATGCTACCATCTGCACCATGCTTAATCTTATAGATCTAGTGTGATCCAACCACTGCCCTATCTGTCGGTCTAGGCACAACCTCCCACACATCATTCTGCATTATTGAGGTATATTCCTCAACCATCGCATCTTGCCACACCTATTGCTGTGTAGCCTCCTGATAGCTAGAAGGCTCACTATCTACCAACTGACTAACCAATGCCACATAGTCATTATACCTAGCTGGTTGTTTCTGTTGTCTATTACTCATCCTAGGAGCTCCCACAAACTCCTAAGTATCTTTATGTGTCTGTTGAACCTCACGGTTCCTCCTGTCAACTATAGAGGATGAAATATCAAACTCCATATCTTCTTGATGCATCTCTTAGATTTGCTGTATTTGTTGCTCCATACTCTGCGAACTCTCAGCACCTGAGCCTGTGCTTGTACTAGTAACTGTACTCATGCTTCGCTGGCCCTGTTTTGGTTGAACAATCCTTGGAGCTTCTGTTGGCTGCTCATTCTGATCATCTGCTGGCAAATCTCTGGACCTCCTATATGCCTTGTCCTCCATGAATTTGACATCACGCCTGACTATAATCCTCCTGGTTCCTGGAATAAATATCCGATATGCCTTTGAGGTCTCGCTGTACCCCACAAAGTACCTTCTCTCTGCAGTCTGATCTAACTTGGAACGTGTAGCCCCTGGAATGTGACAAAATGCCAAACTCCCAAATATCCTGAAGTGACTAACATCTGGCTTCTTCCCTGAGAATGCCTCCTCTGGTGTCATCTTGCCCAATACCTTATGTGGAACCCTGTTCTGTATGTATACTGCTGTACTACATGCCTCTACCCATAAGTATCGTGGCATATCTTGGTCATACAACATAGCCCTTGCTGCCTCTGATATAGAACGATTCTTCCTCTTAGCAGCCCCATTCTGCTGCGGGTTGTAAAGAACGATCCAGTCTCTCTTGATTCCTTCCCTGGTACAGAACTCCTGGAACTCTTTCCCTTTGTACTCGCCTCCATTGTTTGACCGAAGAACCTTTACCTTACTGCCTGTCAAATTCTCCACAAGAGCTTTGAACTCCTGGAAGTGACTGAAGACCTCATCCTTAGTCTTCAAGAAGTATATCTAGGTCTTCCTGGAGAAATCATCAATAAAAGTAACAAAGTACTCACATCCTCTGAGAGACTTCGTTGACATTGGTCCACATATATCTGAATGTACTAGATCAAGAACCCCCTTGGATCTGGTGTCACTCCTTGGAAAAGCTGCTTTCACAAACTTCCTCAATACACATCCCTTACATACATCATCATGCTCTGTGCTCACGTCTGGAACACCTGTCACTGTCTCATGAAGCAATTTAAGTGCTCCATGATGTATATGGCCCATCCTTCTATGCCATAGCTCTCCTTGATCTCTAGGATTACTGCTACTCACTAGTGCCTTAGGAGTATCAAACTGCAACCTATAAAGTTAGCCGCTCCTAACTCCAATAGCTATGGGTGATTTCCAATCCTTATGCTTGATTAAAACATGCACCCCTCTAAAGAGTACATTGTAGCCTTTATCCTGAAGGACAGATACAGAAATTAGATTCATGCCCAAGCCTGGCACATACAACACATCATGAATGGAAATAGGCTTGCCATTCTCCCTCTGAAATAGAACAGTCCGTCTCCCAACTGGATTGCACTTGGACTTGTTCCCCATCTGAATCTGGAATTTGATGTCCTCCTCCTTATATCTGGAGAAGTACTCCCTAACTCCTGTCAAATGAAATGACACCCCACTGTCTATATACCAAACACCCTGTGAGGTTGAGCTAGTCAGGCAAGCTATGAGTGCAAACTCATCCTCCATTCTACGAGAAAGCTCATCTACACTTGCTGAAGCTGCCGTATGCTTCTTGCCCTTCTTTTCATTTTTCTTCCTTTATGGGCAATCGCTGACATAGTGGCCGAACTTGTGACAGCCATAGCATTTGATCTTAGATAAGTCCTTCTTCTTCTCACTTTTTGGATTTGATCCTTTGCCAGACCCCTTCTTCGCTTTCCCTTTTCCTGCTAGGGCAACGTTTTCCTATTCCACCTTACTTTTCTGACTATTACTGCTGGTTCCATTGACAAGACTTAGTCTAAGCTCCTCCTGAGTGAAGTCACTCCATAGTCGATCCCAACTCGATAAGGTGTCTCGTCCATTAATAACTTGAACAAAGACATCCCACTGCTTAGTAAACCCATTTAGGGCTATTCGTACTAGCTCATCATCCTTTGGTTTGTCTCCAACAGCTGCCAATTCATCCTTGACAAGTCTAAGTCTTGTGAGGTAACTTGTGACGTCTTCTCTCTTATTCATCCGGGTATTCCTTAACTTTTCTCTGAGAATCAGCTTTCGGTTAAAGGTAGCATTCTAGTACAGATTCATAATGGCGTCCCACATCATCTTTGTTGTATCTAACTCTGCAATATGCGGAACAATATGATCCTTAACACCATCAAGAATCAGCCTCCTTGCCTTGGCATCTTCCTTCTTATATGCTACGAGCTATGTTGCGTCTGTAGGTACAGGTACAACAGTGGTCGCATAATCCTTGATACCATTCTCTTCCAGCAATAAAGAAATTCTGGCTTTCCAGACACCAAAATTTGAGGCTCCATCCAATCTGTCTTGATCTCTTAAACCTGCTGAGGCCATCTCAAAAGAAAATAATAATTTGAAGAGGTCAAACTGGGTTTTATAAACCCTAGATTTTTATTTATTATTTATTCCTTTCTCCCTATGCCTGTTCTGCCCTCAGATCCACTCTGATACCATGTGAAAAATCTATTGCAGCTACTGATTATTAATTTCCTATCTTATAAGATTATTTGGCTACTGAAAAATTAATTAATTTACAGCAAATATTAAATAATAACACAGCTGCAACTTCACGGAAAAATCATGGAGATAGAAAAATAAAATCAACACAACATTTTGGACAAATTGTCCCTGGAAAAACCCCGAAGGGAAAACCAGTACTGCAGATGAGGAACTTTATTAAATCAAATCAAGAGATACATAGACTGCTTGCCTCTTACTGGTAGAGCTTCGACAATGATCTCCTCCGGAAATTCTTCTCCCAATTTCTCCTATAGAAATTCCACTACTGCTGTCTTGAACACTATCGCTGTGCCCTTGCTCTCACTGCAAATCAATTTGCTATCACTGCAAATTTATTTATTTGCTATTGCTGCAAATACTTCTCAGATCTGTGTTCTCCAAATGCCTATTGATCCTCTTTTATAATCCCCTCATTGGAAACCAATGGCCATGATTTAATCTTAATCAATGGCTAGGATTAATTAGACTCTAAACCCTAATATCTATAAGTCTTTCGAGAAATCAATTATCTAGGTATGGAGATAATTATTCCAGCTGTGTTTCCAGCCTCGTAATCACCACCCGAGACTAGAACACCTGTCCAAGCTACATAAAAATTAACATTTTGTGCTTTCGGGTTTCCTTATATATATATATATATATATATACCCACTTTGACTGGTTTTCTTTTGCCTCCTTTCTTTCTTTTAGTCATAAGTTACTCCTTCCTTTCTTTTAGTCATGAGTCATTAGTAGATGTGTCGACTCATATTTGACACATTGCGGCTACATTTGAGGGTGGTTGAACCTTGAGCTATTCTCTTAGTTCCATTTTCGCTACCTTTCCTATTCTCGTGGAGGCTTGTTCCTCAAGCTTCAGCTATGTATACTGCTTTGGTTGTAAATCAATTTAGTTCATTTTCAATATATTGCATTTGTGTTTGATCTCTAATCCGTTGATCTTGGACTTCCACTCCCACATGGTATTAGAGCTAGGCTCAATCTGGCCTTCTCCCATAATTTTTACAGAATTACATCATGCATTCAAATTCAATTAACTTTAAAAGGCACAAAAAAAAATGCAATTAATCCAATCCTTTCCAAATAGGGATTTCCATGCATAAATCATGCACGTGAAATTATTCATCAACTCCTTAATCAATACTAGAATAAAAACTGACTTCACATACTTACCAAATGATGCATTGGATGAAATCTAGCAACAACAAGACAAACAAACTTCACGTAGATGCTACCATTCTGTCCAACTGGGTTCTATTTTTGCCTAAAATGTTTGAAGACTTGAGATACCACGTGAGAACAAAGATGAAAAGGTTAAGACAATACTCAGGTATGCTTATTAGCAGAAAAATGATTGTGAAGTTCCTATTTTCAGTTTAATAAATAAAGAAATATTTATTTAATGTTGTCCAATATTATGTGACTGTTGTCTCTCTGTTTGTGTGTGAATAAAGGGTTCCATTTCCTGCCAGTCTCTTAATTATTTGTTGATGCTAACGCGTGCTTCCCTGTTCTGTGTTGGGGAGTGTATATATGTACATGTGCGTATATGGAGCCTATTTTAATTCACCTGAAGCCGTTCCCCTTTTTAATCAAGTTCCGTACAAAACACAAATATTAACATTAGAAATAATTTACTCTTATCACATATTTTTTTCTCTAGATGAACTCCATATACATCCCTCTAAACTGATGGAATATAGTGCAAACATAATTCTATATAACAGCTTCCATGTTTGATTTAACTTTTTCAGATTAATTTAAATCGCTATCATAAAAAGTTAAAATTAATTGAAGACAGATTTGTATGTCTTTACGTGGACCTAACTCAGTTAGCCAACTCAGCGAAGTGAAGCACCATGCTGTTGAATGATGGCACACACAGACTTATATGTGACACCACGTATTTTGTAACTTGTCTTCATATTTCTGCAAATCTCTACACGCATACACAATACGTGTCTTTATAAATGCTGGTTTATTGCGGTATAAATGCTGTGATTATGTCACAAGTTGAGCAAGTTACAAGAGATTTTTAATGGAGCTTGGTGCCATTAGAATGTTTTCTTCTCGTTTTTCTTTGTCTATGTCTTTATAAATGCTGGTTTATTGCGGTATAAATGCTGTGATTATGTAACAAGTTGAGCAAGTTACAAGAGATTTTTAATGGAGCTTGGTGCCATTAGAATGTTTTCTTCTCGTTTTTCTTTGTCTATGATCTGATTAAAAACACAAGGTAAACAATTATTGGATATTATATAAAATAGAATAATTATTAAATTTGGTGGAGATGAGATATAAAATTTATTTATTATTTTGGGTGGAAATGAGATAGAAAATTATAGTTTATTATTGTTTTATATTTTTATGTTTTAATGGTTATTGGATGTTTGTATTGCAGGCGAGAAGTGGATGATAAAGAAAAGGTACATATATATCAGGGAAAGATGCTGACGGAAAGATTTGAGAAGTTGAGACGCCTGGCGCAGGAACAATTTTTTCTTCATAACTCAACAATAAATTAAATAAATAATATAAAATAACTCTACAATAAATTAAAACAACTTATTAATTTCTTTTAATATGTTTTTATCTTTTTATTACATATTCATCATTAGGATATAATTTTTCTATTTCATATTTATCTAAAGTTTTATTTACTAATCTTTCCTTAAATAAATAAAATAAAATAACACTATAGTATATAAATTAACATATTAATTTTGTTTAATATGTTTTTATCCTTTTATTTCATATTCATTCTTAGAGTTTGATTTGTTTTATTTCAAATTTACGTAGGGTTTTATTAAGTAAAATTTTCATTGTTAATATAGATTAAGAGTTTAATGTTTTCAAAATATACCTGAATAACTAACACAAAGTATTTTTGATTAAAATAACTTCTTCTCCACTATTATTCTGCTCTTTATAGTAAGAGGCGTTATATAATGGTATTAAGGGGATGAATTTAAAGCTACTAATTTGTAAAAATTAATTGCAGTTAAATAATATTTTATTTACTCTAGAATAATTTATTTTATAAAATTATTTTATTAGGGTTTCTTCATATGAAATATAAATGGAGCAAATTGTATTGAGCAAATGCATTATATTTTGTTAGGTTACCTTTTATTTTCTTTATTATTTTATTTACTGTACAATAATTCAGTTTATAACTATATTTTATTTGGGTTTATGATATCAAATAAAAAAAATCAAAGTATATTAGCAAAGGGCCGAAGTTAATATGCTTTGGTCTTTTTTTCATTTGATATGATAAAACCCTAATAAAATATACTTATAAATTAACTTATTGTATAATAAATAAAATAACACAAAAATAAAAAGGTAACCCTAATAAAATATAATGCACTTGCCCAATACACTTTGCTCCTTTTATATTTCATATGATAAAACCCTAATAAAATATAGTTATAAAATAATTATTCTAGAATAAATTAAATATTATTTAAGTTTTATAAATTAGTAGAAATTAAATTTCCTTGTGCAGAAAAGAAAAAAAGTACAAAGTTATAGGACCATCCCCTTAATTCCACTATATGATGCCTCTTGACATAAAGAACAAAAGAATAGTGGATATATATGTTATTTTAGTTACAATACTTTGTATTAGTTGTTCACATATATTTTGAAAACATTAAACTCTTAATCTATGTTTTTGATAACATAAGGTGGCAGAAACAAGGGGCCGAACCCTTACAATGCAAAAAGGAACCCCAGAGGCAATAGAACAAAAATGCCTCATAACAGTCACAGCATCACCCGGTTAGTTAGCATAGACAGCGTATACAAAAACTAGTCCAGATACAGAAAATAAGTAGAAAGTAGAGGAACAACAGTATAAAAGAGACTAGAGCTAAGGAGAAGGATTCTCCTAGCTCTTAGCCATGGATTCCATAAAATCATCCAACTTTTTGTACTTCTCATCCTTGTCAGCTACAGCAGTAGCTCCAAGATCCTATAAAATAGAGAGATTAAATAAAACTGCCCACCTAAGCATGGTGGAGAAAGACTGCTCCATCTTCACAATATGGCACCTCATGGCATCAATGTCCTTTCTGTAACCAGCTTCTTCCTCCATTTCATCAGCAGCTTCCTCCACAAACATCTTACCACCTTCATCAGCATTGTCAGCAGAGTCACCAACTGCACCACCATCAGTCTCCATCTCAGGATTCTCATTCTTTCCTTCCGCCTCTTTAGAAATCTCCTAGACCTCCAAAACCTTGGTCGCACCACCCTGAGTGGACTCATCCGACGCCGAATCTGAGTAATCAATGAGTTTGGCTTTAGGCGCAGGTTTACCCGCGATCCTCCTCGACCTCCTGACTCCCAAGGAAAAGCAATCTTGTGTGCCCTTAATAGCCAAATTAGGTTTGCTGCCAGGACCCATAGGGGTACTACAGGGATTATTAGGGTTCCCCACAACAAACCCCATAGTCTCCGCTTCAACCCCCTTAAATTTCCTCTTCTTACTCTTAACAGTACTTTTGGATAGAGGGGTATGGGTAGCGGTCACCATAGGACTATCATCATTAGGAAAGGAAACCCCTTTAGACTTAGCGGAACCTAGGGAATGGTAAGGCTCATCAGAAGCAGGAATATACTTAGGGTTGGTAGACTTTTCCCCACTGTGAGACGAAGGAGGCTTAGCTAGCTCAAGAGCAAGGTGGAAATTGTATAAACAGACGATGAGACCCTGATGTAGGGGAATAGGTTGCTTGGAGGTTTTTTTAACTAGTTTAGCTTTGACCCTAAAAACTGAATGCTCAAGGGAGGACAAAAGATAAAATGGAAAGCTAATGAGACTATTACATCTAAAATGATTCAAAAGAGGAAGATGATAGTTGTAAAACCTGGTAAAGTGCCCTTCTAGGGTGAAATAATTCATTATCAGGAAACACATAGCATCCCATGGCTTCGGCAGCTTGGCCCTATCGAACCCTCCTTGGTGGGGAACCAGTTCCTCATCTTCCCCAAGGAAAAGCTTTTGGTTAGAATGATCAACCACCTTAGCTTTTCTTTGCATCTTGGTCCCCATAGTCGACATACCAGACGCCATAGCGATAACTTTCTCAGAGATCTCAAACCCAATTCTTCCCACTATTACTCTACGATTATGCTAGGATCTCACGAATTGCTTCGATAAATTCTCATCATAGCCATTAAGCCGTTCCAAGTAGGAACTGATGCCACCCTCCTTACAGTAGTTCCAAACCACCGCATTGTCTTTAAACTCATAGCATGAAATAGGCTCTGTTTGGATCCTATCTCCCCCCATCTTAGCCTTATAGACAGTAGCACAAAAATCCTAGCACCAGATATTCACAGAGTTAAAGGAGAAGGGGAAAATGATCACTTGATAGGAAATAATGATAATAATACATCTGCATCTATTGGAATTAATGAGAGCCACCTGCCACCTATGCTTCCCATGCTCAGACATGATTCCATGGCATCCACTATGATTAACAGGTAAGCAACTTGTTTTATCACCAGGAAGTAATAAGGCTGATATGACAACCAACCACATAGTACTCCAGAATGCGTACTTCAAGATACACGTCTGCCTCTTCCACCAAGGCCTATGGAGAGAGCTAAAAATATTTATATACTGACTCATCATTGACACATCGACTCTTTTTGAATTAAGTCCATTATGTTAAGGGGGATGTTGTAAGCTTGGCGCCAACAATGCCAATTTAAAAATTGTTGGCCAAGGTCAGCAAAAGCATCAGTGACAGCATTGCCCTCTCTATAGATATGAGACATATCCATGCTGGGAATCCATTGTAGTAGGAGCTGAATGCTGAATGTCCACAATGATGTCTTTTAGTTTCCAGCCACAAGTCGACACATTATTAACTGCATCAATAACAGTTTCAAATCCCCTTGGATATGCAGCTGTCTAATATCAAGGGAAATAGCTAGCTTCACTCCCCATAAAAGAGCAGAGGCTTCAGCATAATTATTGCTTTGGAAGCCAATCCCACCAGCATAAGCAGCAACCAGCCAACCTCTGTCATCCCTTATAATTCTGCCACCACTAGCCTTACCATCCCCCTTGGAAGCCCCATCGAAATTTAGTTTGAGCCAACCTGGCTTCAGGGGTATCCATTTAGTATTCAACCTTTGCACCAGTTTGGAGTTGTTATGGGTCGGGATTTGACTAAGAACCCTCCAATTCGTAGCAATTTGCTCCTCTTTTTGAGAAAGAGGTTTCTCTGCAGTTTTGATATTGGAATTGGTCACACTTTCCAAAAGAATCTTAGAAAAAGAGTGAAGAACTTGAGAAGTTTCTCTAGCAGCATCCCTGAAAACTCTATCATTCCATTCCTTCCATAAGGTCCAACCAAGACAGGGAAGAGTTTGATTCTAGAGCTCGACAATCCAAGGATGAGAAAAGGAGGGACACCAATTAGCTATGACTTCCCCAATATCAGCATTACACACCCATTGTATGCCAAAGTTCCTTAAAATAATGGTCCAAATTTCCTTGGCAAAGTCACAATGAAGGATAAAGTGAGAAATAGTTTCCTCTTTTTCCAAGCACAGAGAGCACCTGTTAACCAGGGTGAATCCCCTTCTTTGAAGGTTATCTTGAGTTAGGATTTTGTTATGAGTAGCAGCCCACCAAAACATGTTGATTTTAGGGGTAAGTTTGTAATACCACACTTTCCTCCAAATATCATTTTTATGCCCTTCAGGGATCAATAGATGATAAGCAGACTTAACAGCAAAACAACCTTTCTTGTCCGGCCACCAAACCAACTCATCCCCCAAGGGAAAAGAGGAATTCTGATCTCATGAAGAAGATTTTGAATAGCCACCAAACCAACTCTTAATCTATGTTAATAATGAAAAGGTTACTCAATAAAACCCTAGGCAAATTTGAAATTAAAAAAAAATCAAACTCTAAGGATGAATATCAAATAAAAGGATAAAAATATATTAAACAAAATTAAGATGTTATTTTATTTACTATAGAGTTATTTTATTTTATTTATTTAACGAAAGATTAGAAAATAAAACCCTAGGCAAATATGAAATAGAAAAATGAAACCCTAGGGGTCAATATGAAACAAAAAGATAAAACATATTAAAATAAATTAATAAGTTGTTTTAATTTACTGTAGAGTTATTTTATATTATTTATTTAAAGAAAGGTTACTAATTGAAAACCTAGGAAAATACAAAATAAAAAATGAAAGCCTCACAAATTTATGAAGTGACACGATCGGATTTTTTTTCTTTCCAATCCATAAAGTGGTGGTTCAATAGAAATATATCCCTATATATTTAGTTATAGAAATATAATGGTTAAAAATTTGGACTGATAAACAATTCTTTATCATTACAAAAAATAATAGTTCAGATGCATGAATTCTTTTGTCTCTTCACTACACATCTACAAAATAATTTTATATTATTCTAAGAGGAAACTACACATTTCAAATGTTGTATCCATTTTAGAGAATCACCATCTTTAATTACTAATATGTAACCCATGTTACAGCATCCCCATCTTTAATTACTAATATTGATGTTTGTTTTTTAGGTATGGCTCAAATGAAGTTGAATTTTGAAAGTGAGGAGAAGTGCAGACAATATCGAAGAGATTATCAAAGGGAATATCAAAGATGACAATGACAACAAATGACAGATACAAAAAGAGAAGAACAAAGAAAAAGATGAAGTGACAACAACAGAGAAAGATCTGCCAATAGCTGAAGGACCTATATGCATTAGATGTTGACAAGATAAATGTAATAATTGCTAGAAAAACAAACAAAAAGATGAAGTGATTACAACAGAGGAACAAACAAAAAGATGAAGTGATTACAACAGAGAAACATTTGCCAATAGCGGAAGGACCTATATGCATTAGATGTTGACAAGATAAATGTAATATTTGCTAAGGATGTAAGGGTAATGTTAACTTCCAATCTTTGGATAGCAGCAAGTCGTGTAAATGGTATTCTAGTATGTCTGACAAATAATATATAGACCTATAAGTGCACCACCAAAACCATCCACATATGTTATGATTAAATTCTGAAGGTAGAGCAGAGACAAATGGATTACTATAACAATTAGGAAAAATAGTTTTCTATTCAAAACTCCATCAAACATTTACAAAAGCCTCAAATCAAGATAAACTACAATTGGTTACATATAACCATTTGAAGTAACTGACAAACTATAGATGTAAACTAGAAAAGCAACTAAATGTAATGTGGAGAAATTGATGAGATTCCTTCAACACTCCCCCCTAATTTCTACCACTAATTGTGTAAAAAATTAAAATGCCCAAATTTTGTCTTAAATTATCAAAAGTCTCCTTTGCTAAAGCATTGGTAAATATATCTACTAATTGATCTTTGGCTATGCAAAACTGGAAATTGATTTCTTGATTGATCACTAACTCTAATAAAATGATATCTTGTATCAATGTGTTTTCTCCTCTCGCGAAAAACATGATTTTTTGACAATGACATTATTGATTTGTTGTCACAAAATATTGGTTTTGACTTCTCCTATGCTTGAAATAAATTTGCCAATACTTTCCACATCGAAATAGCTTGACATGTTGCTGATGTGGTTGGTACATACTCTTCTTTAGTGGATGGAAGTGTCACTATGGGTTTCTTCTTTGATTCCCATGAGACTACACATGTTCCACAATGAAAGGCATATCTAGAAGTACTCTTCCTATCATCCATTTCCAAATTGTACCCCTAATTTTAATTGTAATTCTAACTACAATTCCAATAGTTGTTAAGGGCATGGTTCGGTGGTTAAGTCACTCGATTGTAGTGGCAACCACCAAAGTTTAAACCCCCACTGGGCTAATGTACTCGCAGGATTTACACCTTTGCTAGGCTAACAAAATCGTAGGTTTGAAGTGTTCCTTCTTAGGGTTGAGGTCCTCCATGTTGTGGCCTCACCGGTTCATCACTCCAGGGAAAAGCATTAGTGTGAAGCCAGAGGGTGTGTCATGTTAAAAAGTTTAGCAGGCATATTTTTAAAAAAAACTACAATTCCAACCCTAACCCTAATTATAACCCTAACCTTATTCTAACTTTAACCTTAATAATAACCCTAATCCTAATTATAACCCTAACCCTAACCATAATGCTAATTGTAATCCTAATTCTGATTCTAAATTTAACCCTAATTCTCACTCTAATTCTCACCCTATTTTTTATTGTAACCCAAATTCTAATTGCAATGAAAATCTTAATCCTAACTCTAATTCTAACTACAATTCCAACCCCAAATCTAATTATAACCCTAACCATAATTATAACATTAACCCTAATTATAGTCATAACACTAGTTCTAACTCTATCCCCAACCCTAATTGTAATCCTAACCATAACTCCAATTCTAACCCTAACCCTAACCTAATTATAACTCTAATCATAACCCAAACCTTAATCCTAATCGTAACCTTAATTCTAATTATAACCCTAACCCTTATTATAAACCTAACCCTAGTTCTGAACCTAATTCTCATTCTAGTTGTCATCTATTTCCAAACAGTACCCCTAATTTTAATTGTAATTCTAACCCTAGTTCTAACTACAATTCCAATAGTTGTTAAGGGCATGGTTCGGTGGTTAAGTCACTCGATTGTAGTGGTGACCACCAGAGTTTAAACCCCCATTGGGCCAATGTGCTCGCAGGGTTTACACCTTCGCTAGGCCAACAAGCTCGTAGGTTTGAAGTGTTCCTTCTTGGGGTTGAGGTCCCCCATGTTGTGGCCTCACCGATTCATCACTCTAGGAAAAAGCGTTAGAGTGGAGCCAGAGGGTGTGTCGCGTTAAAAAGTTTAGCAAGCACATTTTAAAAAAAAACTACAATTCCAACCCTAACCCTAATTATAACCCTAACCTTATTCTAACTTTAACCCTAAGAATAACCCTAACCCTAATTATAACCGTAACCCTAGCCATAATGCTAATTGTAATCCTAATTCTGATTCTAAATTTAACCCTAATTCTCACTCTAATTCTCACCCTATTTTTTATTGTAACCCAAATTCTAATTGCAAGGAAAATCTTAATCCTAACTCTAATTCTAACTACAATTCCAACCCCAAATCTAATTATAACCCTAACCATAATTCTAACATTAACCATAATTATAGTCAAAACACTAGTTCTAACTCTAACCGCAACCCTAATTGTAATCCTAACCATAACTCCAATTCTAACCCTAACCCTAACCCAAAACATAGCTCTGATTTTAACCCTAACCTTGATCCTAATAAAAACCCTAATTGTAACCTTAATACTAAACTTAGCGCTAATTGTAACCCTAACCCTAACTCTAATTAAAACATTAACCCTAATTATAGTCATAACCCTAATTCTAACCCTAACCCTAACCCTAACCGCAACCCTAATTATAATCCTAATCATAACCCTTATCCTAATTTTAACCCTAACCCTAACCCTAACCCTAACCATAACCATTATTCTAGCCCTAAAAACAACTCTAATTTTGACCCTAACCCTAATGTCAAATCTAACCCTAATCCTAACAGTAATTCAAACCCTAACCTTAAACTTAATACTAACCTTAACCCTAAGTGTAACTTTAACCCTAACTCTAATTTGAACCCTAACGCTAACTATAACTCTAATTCTTATCCCAATTCTAGTAGTAACAAACTTTAATTCTAACCTTAATTCTAATAGTAAACCTAATCTTAACTCTAACCCTAACCCTATCCCTTATTCTAACTATAACTATAATCATAATTCTTACCCCAATTCTAATAGTAACCCACCTTAATTCTAACCCTAATTCTAACCATACTTCAAACCCTAATTCTATACCTAATTGAATCCTTAATCCAAAACCTTATTATGAATATCATTCCAATAATAACACTAAACATAACCTTAATGAAACCCTATCTCTAATTCTAACCTTAACTGTAAACCTATTTCCAACCCTAACCCTACTTTTTACTCTAACACTAATTTTAATATTAATCATAATCCTAACACTAATCATAACCCTAAATCTATCCCTAACCATAATTCTAACCATAACCCTCACCCTAGTACTAACCCTTATTCTAGTACTAACCCTAAGCCAAAAACAAACCCTAATTCTACCCCTAATCCTAATTATAACCATAACCCTGCCCTAATTCTAAACATAATTCTAACCATAATACTAGCCTTAACTCTATTACTAATTGTAATTCTAACCTTGATTCTAATCAAAACATAATTCTAACGCACCATAAACCTAACCAAAACATAATTCTAACCTTAATCCTAATGAAAACATAATTCTAACCTAACCCTTAACCTAATTCTAATCCTAACTCTAATTCTAACACTAGAGTTAGTGTTAGGGTTAGGGTTAGGGTTGGTTCATTTCAAATGCTTTCATTGATGCAATATTAATTCCCAAATTTATATTAATAGATAAGACCATTTTGTATGAAGTGATTGTTTACAGACATCATTTGATATCCTAAGACAAACATATAATATGAAGTACTCCAACACATGTACATTGCCACCCTAGTAGCTGTACACATAAGAATAGTATTTGTCCACATAATTTTCTTATATATTTCTTTGCAAATACTCTTACCCTTAAAAACTACACAAATCATTCATATCATGGTTGTTTGATTTGAATTCCAAAATCACTCATGTTTTGTTTAGATCTCTTAGCCTTGTTTTAGTATCTTACTTTTGTAAGCCTAAAATTAGACTCCGTTGGTTCTAACTTTACTTATTTAAAAGCCAAAATAATTCATATATTAAAATTTTTAGTAAGTATCATAATAAGCTTGTAGTCTAATTATTTCCATAATTTGGGTGCATTTATTTCCAAATAGTAATGTATTTTATATTGTGTTGTGTGAATTTTTTATAGTACAATTGAATTGCAAATCAAAACCTATTTTCTTGACACTTATATTTTCATTTAAACCTTGGAAATCTTAGTTCTTGTTGAAACAATTTGTTATGTAGCTTGTTAAATACTTTTTAGTGGTGTTTATTCTTCATATTTGTTCACTTTGATAATCTTGCATGCATCTATGGGACATAGAATACACATAATTGACATAGTTATAATATTGGACAATTGTATGATTCTAAGCTCTTTTTAGGTACTATGATGTTTAATAAAATAATTCAAATGAATGTTTTATATGTATAAAGAGTTGATAGAAATAGAACAATTAATATAGTAGTTAAAAAAAATTACGTTTTTGGAGGATCATGCATTTAATATCTTCCCAAGATGGAATTCCCAATGTAAAATTTTAATATCAACATTCAAATCTAAAACCAATAATATTATGGTTTTATAATTTCAATGTTTTCAACTCAACTTTATTTTTTCGGATGTATTGCCAAACACCTACAAGGATTCTTTAAAAGAGGAAATGGAAAAGTATAGTGTTCTAGATCTAGCCATTGATCAACATAATTTAAAATAGTGAGCTTTGTGCTTGTGTTTTAATGAAACCCTTGATTTTAGTAGTTTGGAAAAGATGTTGATTTTTTTTTTCTCTCTTTTGTGAGCTTCAACATCCTCTATAGGACTTTAACACAAGTTTGTGTAAGGCCTTTGTTGACAGGTATAATCATATTAGTAAGAAATTTTTTACAATCAAGATCGACAAACTATCCCACTTTCTTGTCACTGCCACTTATAATACCACTAAGAATAGCATAAGTTGCTCCTTCCTTTATACAATTTATGCCCTTCGCAAGGAGCCCCACAAGTGGAAAAATTGCCCATGTCTTTATTGTAAGCTCAATGTCATCTTGGGTGAGTGTTGTGATATTAGAAATGAACCTACAAATCTCCATATGAAGTTGCCTCATTATGTTCAAATCTCTCTTGTCACCACTTCAAATGATTGCAACAATACGTAAGAGTAATTTATCATTCATAATGTCTTTATAATTCCCATACTCTACAATGTTGGCCATAGTTTCCATGAAAAAAAGCAGTATATGATGAGATCCATGGAAGAGAAGCTGAACAAGGCATGGACAAATATTATTTCTAATGATAAATTCAAGATTGTCACCTTCTTTAGAAAAATATAAAATTATCTTCAGAAATAAGGTTAGGGTTAGGGTTATAATTAGGGTTAGTGTTAGTATTGTGGTGAGGGTTAAGGTTAGGGTTAGGAATAGAATAAACATTAGGAACCTAGAATTATGTTTAGAATTGGAATTAGGGTTATCATTAGTACATTAGCACTTAGGTTAGGGTTAGGGTTAGTGATGTAGCCAACAACATACACTCAATAGAATTGTGCCATTAATCTTATGTGAGAGACAAAGATTTGAGAAATTGGAAATAAAAACTTCTATTCACCAACTCTGCTGGTACAATGAGAGAAAACTCTCTTATATCCAAGAAAACAAAAAAAAATTATGTTTTTTGGTAGATTTCGACAATTGTCAGATTTTGCCATTTTAGGTAATTTTACATGCATATCTTGAGAATCCAGTTTTTTCCCAAAAACTTCCTAAAACTAGGGTAGGATAGAAAACCACCTAACATCCTAAATTTGAAACATGAGTTTCGAGTTATTAATAAAAGCAACTTTTAAAAACTAGGAAAAAACACTAAATTGCCATTTTGAGGACCAAGATGAAAGTTTCAAGTCGCAAAAAAGTGCCAAGATTGGGTCCAACCACTAAAATCAATTGGGAAATTACATGCCACCTCATAACGCATCCACCTGTAAAATTTCATAGAAAACCCACATCTGAGTCAAAAGTTATGACCTCTGGAAGTCCCTGCATTAGTTAAACATATAATTAGGGTTCAAATTAGGGTTGGGATTATGCTTAACATTAGGGTTATTGTTAGTATTAGAGTTACGACCAAAATTATGGTTAGAATTATGTTAAATAGGGATAGATTTAGAAATATACTGAGATTGAAGTTTTAATGCCTTATAAAACAATATTAAGTGTAATCTTATGGTTATGGTAAGAATTAGGGTTAGATTTAGAATTAGGGTTTGGGTTAGGGTCACAAACAAGGTTAGATTAGAATTAGTGTTAGATTTAGAATTAGGGTACCTATTTTTTAAAGAGTATTTTAATCTCAATGTTGAACCCTAACCATAATTCTAACAATAACCCTAACCCTAATACTAATCCTATTTCTAGCTATAATAATAACCCTAACACTACTCCCAATTCTAACCCTAACCATAAAATTGATTCTAATAGTGATTCAAACCCTAAGGCTAACCCTAAATCTCAGCCTAACCCTAACCCTAGTTTTGACTATAGTTCTCATTCTAATTGTCACCCTTTTTCAAATGGTAACCCTAATTCTAATTTTAATTCTAACCCTAATCCTAACCCTAAATCTAATTGCAATTCCAACCCTAACCCTAATTATACCCCTAATCAGAATCGTAACCATAACCTTAATTCTAATTGTAACCCTAAATCTCACCCTAACCTTTTATTTCATATTCATCCCTAATCTTACTAATCTTTTGTTAAATAAAGAAAAATAAAATAACTCTACAGTAACTAAAACAACATATTAAATTTTTTAACATGTTTTTAACCTTTTATTTCATATTCATCCCTACAGTTTCCAAGAGGCATTATACAGTCGCATTAAGGGGATGACTAACTGTACTTTTTTCTTTTCTGCCTAATGAAATCTAATTTCTAAGTTTTTATTCAATACTAATTTATAAAAATTAATTTTTCTTAAATAATATTTTATTTACTCTAGAATAATTTATTTTATAACTATATTTTATTAGGGTTTTATCATATGAAATATAAAAGGAGGAAATTGTATTGGGCAAGTGCATTATATTTTTTTAGGGTTACCTTTTATTTTCTATGTTATTTTATTTACTGTATAGTAAGTTAATTTATAACTATATTTTATTAGGTTTTTTTCATATCAAAATAAAAAAAAGGATCAAAATATATTCATCAAGGGTAGAATTTATTTGAATTAAGTGCATTATATTTTATAGATTTAACTATAAAGACTTCAATTTAATTTTGCAGAATGAAATCTAAGAATACTAGAGAAGCACAAGAGTTATTTGAAGGTAACTCTACATACTATTCATATATTTTATTATAGTTTAAATTTGTTTTTCACACATTCTAATTTAAATTAATGGCTTTTTTTATCATGAATGTATTATTAAAAATATAGTGCTTACTGTGTTACTCCAGATTAATATGTAACATTTTATTAGGGTTATCTTTTCTTTTCTTTGTTATTTGTCACATATGATGAATGAATCCAATTCTTTTCTTCCCCTTTCATTCTAGGGTGTTTAGCTAGGATTCGCTGCAATTCTACATACACTAGGCAAAGTCTGCAGACATGGGAAGCTCCATGGGGCATTCTTATCCATTAGCTTCCTTCAAATTCTAGAGACTTGGAAGCTCCATGGGGAATTCTGGTTGTGAAGACCTCACAACATTGACTTCCTCCAATGAGAAACTATAAGTTCAATGTCTTGAGGTTAGTGTTGAGACTTCTCAAGAATGTAATGTTTGTAGTTGCATCTGAATCCTTATAAAATATAGTGATATAAAATATTAGTTTAGGAGATATGAATTCATTATGCAAAAAAAACAAATTAAGTCCTACTAAAATGTGAGAAGTTTTTTTTATTATGATTTTTGGCCAAATAAAAAAATAATTACCATTGACAAATATATGTTGAATAACATTAGGCTTGTCGAATACATTTTTTATATTTTGTTATTCATTTAACTATTGGTGGAAATGTTACCAACATGTGTTGGCCTCATGGCTATGATAAATTAGAAGAATTCCATTCACACCTTAATAACATAGCCCAGTGCATTTCCATCACCAAAGAAATAGAGATGGATAACCAACTTCCTTTCCTTGATATCCTTCTCATCACAAAACCTGATGGTTCCTTGGCTCGTCGGATGTTCTAAAAAGCAACCCACACAGACCTCTACCTCCACTCCTCTTCTCATCACCACCTTGCTCAAAAAATGGGTATCCTTAAGACTTTGTCCACTAGAGCATTTCATATTTGTGACAAAGAAAACTTAGACCAAGAGCTTGCGCATCTTTGCATAGTCTTCTATAGCGCCCCTCAACTTGTCATATATCAGATTGATGTTTGCTTAGTAGTATTAGACTTTATGACAGTATCTTAGACCGTAGATGATGGATCTCTTGTTATCTTGTTACTTTATTATGGACCTAACCAGTATAGTAACAATTTTTGATGTTGGATTCTATTATTTTATGCTTTAGAATTTGATAAAATTAGATGTCATAGATGTTTTGATGATATTCACTATAAGGGATTGTGAGATAGTTGATCATTTTATGTTGTTGACTAGTAAATGGAAATCTTGCTCAATATAGTTAAATGTTTATACATAAACGTGAATGGAACAGTGTCGTATTACTCGCTCTCGAGTACCCTACCCCACTGCGATTTCTATTCACTATAGGACTATATGTGGATATATATCTTGAATCTTTAACTGTGCATTGTTACAGGAATGCAGGTACTAGGCACCAACTCCACCTGATGTACCAGGTCTGAGCGTGCCTTCGCCAATGGATTAGTTGTTTGGAGTTAACGTGAGGTCCCATGTTAGTGTTGTCTGGTTGTCAGTTTATCCTTTTGGTCATTGTCTGTCTTTCGATCATGACTTGCAGACAGGTAATATTGCACCTTGGAGTCTAACTAGGTCAGAAGGTGTCTAAGTGTGTAAGGTATCGTTGTGCATTAAATAGAATCATATTATGGAAAGTATAATGTTGATAATTAAATATATTTATAAAAGATAATATTGAGCATAATGTCGATAGTTGTTAATTATTGTTGTAAATAAATTATTATTATATTAGAAGTATAGTTGTTAAATAAAGATTGTAAGAAATTTTGTATTATTTAATATAATATTATTTGCAATAAATATTTAAATAAATAAAATAGTTGTAAGTTATGTTGTAATTAGTGATTTACAACTAAATTAATAAAATAAATTAATATATAGTTGTAATATTATAACTTTATTAATGACAATATGGTTGGTCAGTTATAAAGAAATTAAATGTTGTCGGAATTGTGTATTAATATTTAAAAAAAGTAAGGATCATTAAATTAAATAAAATATATATATATATATATATATATATATATTTGAAGGGGAGGAGCTGTAGGGGAGATCAGAAGATTGGAGCTTGGAAGGTGGGAGCTGTATGCTGGAATTTGGGTGCAACATCAAATCTTTTGTCAGCCAAGCATCTGGTCCAGGTTTCATCATTTTTATTGCCTATCTCTGTTTTATTTGAGTTAAACATTATAGAATTGATGTTCTATTCTCCTTCCGTCAATTCTTTTGGTTTGAGTGTTGCAAAAGCCCTTTCATCAAACCCATTTTGGTGCCTATTATGCAATTATTGCATCCCAAGCACTCATATGGTTTTTATTATGTCTGTTGTATTTGCTTAATTCCTCTATCTCCTTAACCATTTGATCTCCACCATATTTGCCCATTTTTGCATAGATGTTTGATTGTGCATTCATCGCACTCCATGAGAAGATGTTTCTGTGAGTTGCCTATCAAGCAACCACATATTGTGTCTATGCGTCCAAGACCTACTTTCCTATTGCCTTTTTGGCACCTCCTGTTGAAATGGAATGACACAGAATACCAGAGAATCAATTGCAAACTCCTCTACCTTTATCCTGTTTAAAACCTAAGAAACAAGCAAACGCAGATCTAATACTACGAACGCTATTGCTTGGTGTATTACAATAATGTTTTAGTTTTTTTTTGTTCCAGACGAATGTTTAACATCAGTTAAGGTGTCTCTAAGATCACCAGTATAGGAAAGAATGCCAACCTTGCTCACATAATGTCCGAATGTAGGTGTAATGCAATATTGGTTACAAATGTGATCAAAGTATGTACAGCTCTCATTCACCAAATCTGCATGGTTGCGCGCACCCCAAATCTAGTAAAACTCACAATGTTAGGATGTCGCGTGCTCTGTCTGTGCTTTTGCAATCGCATTGCTTGAAGGGTTCTAAAGCCTTCTCAACAAATTCATTGTAGACATATCCTGCAATCGATGCATTTCATAGTTTGTGCCCCAGCTGACACCTTCACATCACATTGGTTGAAAGCTTCTAAATCATATGATCCTCACCATATCCGCTCACTTCTACATAGATGTTTGCGGGAAGAATAAAGGTTGCGCAACAATTTTGGGATCTGAATCAAATTTAGCATCGCTGTGAGTAACCTAAGTCTATATTCAAGTGTGATTTATAGTTGCCAAATAACATTTCCACTCAACTAGCACAGCTTTAACTGGTATCTCAGTGACGAGTCCAGGGTGTCTTTTGGTTTGCAACTATGAAATTTGATAAGATTCCTTTATCTTTCATCCTTCTCTACAACCATTTTGAACCCTATCATACCTGCCGCTTCTGCGGAGATGTTTGTGGGAACATGAGTCCAGAAACAATTTGAGGATCCAAATCATAAAGCAGTGTCACTGTAAATACACCTAAGCCTATATTCATATATGATCGACAGGCACCAAGAGACCTCATCAAACGCAATGATCAGCTGATTGTATATAGCAATAAGAGTTACAAAGGAAACTGAAGTATGCACAAATTCTGTCCACTTTATCCATAGGGCCGCGCCATCTATTAGGCTTCAAAGCTTTAGTTTAGTAAATTTGAAATGATGATTTGGTAGAAAACTTGTTAGCTGCTGCAGCATTATCATGAGCTGTGGCTCAGCAAAATACACACACAATATATTATGCATACAGATTCAATCTTCATGGCAGATCAACGTCTAGTGGTCATTGTTCAACAATTGAAATTAGTATATATATGAATGCAATTCAATGTCTTTCTTGAAAACAAACCATACAACCTGTGCAGATTTAACAGTCATTTCATTAATTGGGTTCAGCATTTCCTTTGAAGGGCCAGCGCTGCCAAAGGAAACTGTTATGCACACACAGCAATCAGCTGGACGTGAATTGCAAAAGAGTTGTAATCTGTCAATTTCTGTCTGAAATTAAACCAGAAAGAGAGGTATTTTGCCTTACTTCTGAAATGGTAGCTTTTAACTATTTTCCCTTAGATGCTTCAACTCTGCGTACTCCTCCTTAGATGGGCAATGATGTCTTTATTACCATCACTCTGTGACACACAAATATGGCTTTTAGGTATGCTGCAACTGGTATTAACTATAATTTCCCTTAAGATCACGGATAAAGCCGCCAGTCATAGCAATGAGATGACACTTCCTTATAAGAGATATAGGTATACATATTATAGAGAGACGCATTTCACTTTGTAATTGTAATGAGAAAATTAAAAAATAAATGTATCACAATAAATAATTTAAAATAGTCAGAGAAATAGTTAACTGCAAGTTACGAAGAAAATAACTTAGGTGAGTATATCAGATTGTGCAATTTTGCTTTACGATTCTACTGGCTGTTGTTTGGAGTGAAACAATTCCTTACAAAGGTTAGAAAGTTAAAGTAGGTTTATGGAAGAATTTAGGTATTGAGCTATGCTTTATGCCTGAATTTTATATTTAGGTCTGAGAAGTATACTAAACTGTTCAGATAAAGACTCTGAACAGGGTTATCATATCAGACCCACAACAAATGCTTTAATAAACAAGCTATACCTATAATATACTCAAAATTTCAAAAGGTTTATGTATCACGGGAAGTAATTTTATAGTTGCTAAATAATTAGTATTGTGTAACCCATAATATTGAACTAAGTTATTTTTAGTGTGTCTGAATATCAGCAAGTATTAGACGAGTCATAAAGTAGATTGGTTATTGTTTAACAACTATGAATTTAGTTGTTATAGTTTCATTTCTAATTGATATTTTGATTAGCAACTTTTAGTACTTTTATTTAAAGTATTAGCTATTCTTTTTGTGGAGTCACTGCCCCCATAGTTTATTGGGACGTCTACTGTTACATCCATGCCACAGTATGGTGGATGGTTTTTCTCTTTAGAAAAAGAATAAACATATACTTAAGGTTATTAATGTATGTATAAGGAAGTAAAATAAAATTATATGATTATTAATGAATATATTCTTAGTGTAGACAATATTGAATATATTTCGTAATTCAGGCAAAAGTAAATTGTAGTAAGAAATGAGTGATAAGTAAATCTATTTGGGCTATTTTTCACACTCTGTGGAATAGCTCATGTAAAAATGTTTAAAAATAGATTTGTCATTGAATAAATTACCAGCACTACTACAGAAAATTATTACATTTGATACAAAGTTCATGTAACAATATTAATATCTGAGAGAATGAAATTATTTGCTATCCAATGATTCAAAGTATATTATTATTATTATTATTATTATTATGTCTAAAGTAATAGTTGTTTGTTTAGAAGCCAAATAAATTGGAAAATTATAATAATGTTGTCATTGTTAAATTGATAATCGTTGTGACCATATACTAATGGTTAATGAAATTTAGATTAATTGACATAGATTTTAAATATAATTTCTTCATTTTGTTAAGATGAAATTTAGATTAATGGGTTAAGGATTAGGTATATAATTATTGTATTGGAAATTTGATTTAAAGGTATTAGGTAATTAGTTTAGTGTGAATTGAAATTGTATGAAATGGTCAAGTGTAAGTTGTCAAGGGTTCATTTCCAGAGGCCAAAGTTGTTGTGTTTTGACTTCGTGTAAAGTTGTTGATAAGTGTCTTGAGTTAATGAAGTTACGTCACCTTTTTATATGCATAAGGAATTTGGTTCTGGTGTTGTGAATGAATGTAAATATTCTAAATGCATCATGTTGTGTAGAAAGGCTCTTCATGGATGATATGATTTATTTATTTGTTTGGGATGTTGTGTTGGATTAGACAATGGGGAGACATCAAGAACTATTATAGAGATCTATTATGTATTGCTATGGGCAATGGATTACTGAGCTACATTCTTACGATTAAGTTGTTATGCAAGATGGTTAATGCCTTGTATTATTACATATACATGTGGATATGAGGATAATTGTTATGTAATATGGGTTATTCCTTGCATGGTTCATGTATCATCATTGTCATGATGATCTTTGCTAAGTTTGTTGAGTAGGGTCTTCTAGATGCAGGTAGGGGAGTGGCTCTCAATGGGGGCCGGAGCCCAAAAGTGGCGTCCAGGACAACCCATGTTGGAGTTTGTTAACTCAGTGATAACCTAAATAATGAATTAGGGGGTTGGGTAGTTAAACACACTAAACAAGATAAGTGGATGCCTCACTCATGGCTCAAGTGCTTGTTTAGGCTTGAGATGAGATGAGAAGCCCTGGAATGGCAAGATCAACTACCTTGTCCTCATGAAAGGTATGTTGATTCTGCATGAGCGTTGTATGGGGGCCGGGAGCCGGGAGAGGCTACCAGGACAACCCTAGATGGGGGCCGGGGCCTAGGAAGGCTTACCAGGACAACCCATGACAAGCCATGTGATGACACTCCTCCCTACTACAGCCTAGCATTCCCTAGTTGTACTCTTCCAATTCGTTATGTGTTGCCTCTGGAAGTTAAGTTGTGTTGTGTTGTTATTGCCATGTGTAGTATTGGTTTTTGGTCGTCCTCTATTCATGTTTAGTCTTGTCTACCTGACTGTTATTGTTTGGGACCTCATGTTAACTCCTAGCTCGGGGGGTGGACCTTAGGGTTCCACATGGTCGGGTGGAAGAGCTTTATTATCCATTAGTTTTCCCTTGTCAAGCTCATGTGCAGAAAAGATTTATTCCAGATAATTGTACTTGTACCAGTTGATGAAGATGTATGTGTAATCTTGTACCAGACTTGTGTAACAGAACATTCATAATGTATGTAATTCTGATGTAGTCTGAAAATGGCAATGTAATGATGTCATGATGTACTTATGTGTAAGGAAAGCATTTTTTTTATGTATTTAATCATGTAGATTGTATTATTTGACGACGTGTAATGAATATGAATAAGTTATTTAATTGTGCATTGGATTCAGATCAGTTACTGATGTATGTTAAATTATGTTAGTTGAATTGTTAAGTAATGCAGCCTTGAAACCTTGGAGAACATGTCGTAAGTGTAATGGTGTAAATAGTTATGTTAACATTACTTTGTTATCTTAATTATTTTAAAAAAAAAAATTGTTCCTGTTTCATGTAGCATAAATGTGATTTTCTCTAAGGTGTTCAAGGCGGGGCGTTACATCTTCTTATTAATGGTTACAAGAGCAAGCACATTTCTAGAGCTCTCAACCAAGCCAAGTCTTGTTTCTCTCCAAACACAGGGTTGCCCTCCCCGTGCCCTCCCTCTCCAAACGTCCCTATTGCTTCCCTCCCATTCATTGAAGGCATCTCCTACAAAATTTCTAAAATCCTTCTTAAAAGGGCCTCTGTGTGCTTTCAAACTTGTTGCAACATTGAGAAACCACATCCCCTCTCTCAAAGACCCCGAAGATGTACGCCTTGACTCTAGGGTGTACAAGGTTGTTTGCTCCTGTGGCACACCCTATATAGGTGAGATAGGTTGATCTTTTAGCACCAGAATCAAAAAGCATTGTGGTGACATTAGGCATGATCAGGTCCTCAACTTTGCCTTGGTAGAGCACTCCTTCTCCACCAAGCACCATATCTCTTTAGAAGACACCCAAATCTTAGCCGTTGAGGACAATTTCTTCAAGAGGAAACTCAAAGAAGCCATTGAAATCAACAAAGACCCTGCAAACCTCAATCGAGATGACAGGTGGAGTCTCAGTTTCTCTTGGCAACCCCTGCTAGCCAACCTTAGAAATCAACCCCCTCACCCATCTTGAACCTCCTTTGTGTCAGGCCTTGTTTGGCCCCCTCCTCTCCTTTTCTCCCCTACTTGTCTTTCTTGGGTTCCCTCCACATCTCTCTCCCCCACTCCCCCTTTTTGTGGGCTGCCTATCCCTCCATTTCTCCCTCGTCCCTCCCCGCCTATCCTTAAGGGAGCCTCCTCCTTTGCCTCATCCGCTTCCTTCTCCCTTATTTTTGGATCTCCCTAGTCGCATGCTACTACCCCCCTTCTTTTAGGTTTTTGCTCTTGTTTTGTATTCCTATGCATACATAGTTGTTTAGGCATTTACATGTATATTTGCATATGTTGTTGCATTTGTATTTACATAAATATTTGGATGTGTATAATATGCATATACATTCGTTTTTTTTTTCTTTTTGTATTTGTTTATGTATTGGTTTTGACTTTTGTTAGAGTCCCGTGTCATATGTACTTGTATAGGCTCATGTATACGTGCACATACATTAACACACATGCCATTTCTTTTTTGTTTTCTCTTCTTTAGTTTTTTCGTCAGTACATAGATACACCTAGTCACTTGGTTGCTTATATATATACATGTTATTTTTTCTATTTTTGTCATTTGTTTGCTTGTTTGTGAGTCTACGTTTATTGTTTGGTTTCTTTTCTCCTATATATATATGTTGGAGCTGTTTCTTCTGTGTGCTATGTTGTGACTTTTTATTTTATTTTTCTTTTGTCTCGTCTTTTGGAGGTTTGTGGGTGTGTTTTTGTGCTTTCGGGTTTCCTTATATATATATACCCACTTTGACTATTTTCTTTTTCCTCCTTTCTTTCTTTTAGTCATAAGTTACTCCTTTCTTTCTTTTAGTCATGAGTCATTAGTAGATGTGTCGACTCATATTCCACACATCACAGCTACATTTGAGGGTGGTTGAACCTTGAGCTATTCTCTTGGTTCCATTTTGGCTACCTTTCCTATTCTCTTGGAGGCTTGTTCCACAAGCTTTAGCTATGTATACCGCTTTGGTTGTAAATCAAGTTAGTTCATTTTCAATATATTGTATTTGTGTTTGATCTCTAATCCATTGATCTTGGACTTCCACTCCCACATGGTATTAGACCTAGGCTCAATCTGGCCTTCTCCCATAATTTTTACAGAATTACATCATGCGTTTGCATTCAAATTCAATTAACTTTAAAAGGCACGAAAAAAATGCAATTAATCCAATCCTTTCCAAATAGAGATTTCCATGCATAAATCATGCGCGTAAAATTAGTCATCAACTCCTTAATCAATACTAGAATAAAAACTGACTTCACATACTTACCAAATGATGCATTGGATGAAAACGAGCAACAACAAGACAAACAAACTTCACGTAGATGCTACCATTCTGTCCAACTGGGTTCTATTTTTGCCTCAAGTGTTTGAAGACTTGAGATACCACGTGAGAACAAAGATGAAAAGGTTAAGACAATACTCAGGTATGCTTATTAGCAGAAAAATGATTGTGAAGTTCCTATTTTCAGTTTAATAAATAAAGAAATGTTTATTTAATGTTGTCCAATATTATGTGACTGTTGTCTCTCTGTTTGTGTGTGAATAAAGGGTTCCATTTCCTGCCAGTCTCTTAATTGTTTGTTGATGCTAACGGGTGCTTCCCTGTTCTGTGTTGGGGAGTGTATATATGTACATGTGCGTATATGGAGCATATTTTAATTCACCTGAAGCCGTTCCCCTTTTTTATCAAGTTCCGTACAAAACACAGATATTAACATTAGAAATAATTTACTCTTATCACATATTTTTTTCTCTAGATGAACTCCATATACATCCCTCTAAACTGATGGAATATAGTGCAAACATAATTCTATATAACAGCTTCCATGTTTGATTTAACTTTTTCAGATTAATTTAAATCGCTATCATAAAAGGTTAAAATTAATTGAAGACAGATTTGGATGTCTTTACGTGGACTTAACTCAGTTAGCCAACTCAGCGAAGTGAAGCAACATGCTGTTGAATGATGGCACACAGAGACTTATATGTGACACCACGTGTTTTGTAAGTTGTCTTCATATTTCTGCAAATCTCTACACGCATACACAATACGTGTCTTTATAAATGCTGGTTTATTGCGGTATAAATGCTGTGATTATGTAACAAGTTGAGCAAGTTACAAGAGATTTTTAATGGAGCTTGGTGCCATTAGAATGTTTTCTTCTCATTTTTCTTCGTCTATGATCTGATTAAAAACACAAGGTAAACAATTATTATTATTTTAAATTAAAAAATACTACAGTTTATTGGATATTATACAAAATAGAATAATTATTAAATTTGGTGGAGATGAGATATAAAATTTATTTATTATTTTAGGTGGAAATGAGATAGAAAATTATAGTTTATTATTGTTTTATATTTTTATGTTTTAATGGTTATGGGATGTCTGTGTTGCAGGCGAGAAGTGGATGATAAAGAAAAGGTACATGTATATGAGGAAAAGATGCTAACAGAAAGATTCGAGAAGTTGAGACGCCTGGCGCAGAAACAGTTTTTTCTTCATAACTCAACACTAAATTAAATAAATAATATAAAATAACTCTACAATAAATTAAAACAATTTATTAATTTCTTTTAATATGTTTTTATCTTTTTATTACATATTCATCATTAGGATATAATTTTTCTATTTCATATTTATCTAAGGTTTTATTTACTAATCTTTTCTTAAATAAATAAAATAAAATAACTCTATAGTAAATAAAATAACATATTAATTTTGTTTAATATGTTTTTATCCTTTTATTTCATATTCATTCTTAGAGTTTGATTTGTTTTAATTCAAATTTGCCTAGGGTTTTATTAAGTAAACTTTTCGTTGTTAATATAGATTAAGAGTTTAATGTTTTCAAAATATACCTGAATAACTAACACAAAGTATTTTTGATTAAAATAACTTCTTCTCCACTATCATTCTTCTCTTTATACTAAGAGGGGTTATACAATGGTATTAAGGGGATGAATTTAATGCTACTAATTTATAAAAATTAATTGCGGTTAAATTATATTTTATTTACTCTAGAATAATTTATTTTATAACATTATTTTATTAGGGTTTCTTCATATGAAATATAAAAGGAGAAAATTGTATTGAGCAAATGCATTCTATTTTGTTAGGTTACCTTTTATTTTCTTTGTTATTTTATTTACTGTACAATAATTTAGTTTATAACTATATTTTACTTGGGTTTATGATATCAAATAAAAAAAGATCAAAGTATATTAGTGAAGGGCCGAAGTTAATATGCTTTAGTCCTTTTTTTATTTGATATGATAAAACCCTAATAAAATATAATTAATAAAATAAAATATTCTAGAATAAATTAAATATTATTTAAGTTTTGTAAATTAGTAGAAATTAAATTTCATTGTGTAGAAAAGAAAAAAAAGTATAAAGTTATAGGACCATCCCCTTAATGCCTCTATATAATGCCTCTTGACACAAAGAACAAAAGAATAGTGGATAAATATGTTATTTTAGTGACAATACTTTGTATTAGTTGTTCAAATATATTTTGACAACATTAAACTCTTAATCTATGTTAACAATGAAAATGTTACTCAATAAAACCCTAGGGAAATTTGAAATAAAAAAAAAAAATCAAACTCTAAGGATGAATATCAAATAAAAGGATAAAAATATATTAAACAAAATTAAGATGTTATTTTATTTTATTTATTTAACAAAAGATTAGAAAATAAAACCCTAGCCAAATATGAAATAGAAAAATGAAACTCTATGAGTCAATATGAAATAAAAAGATAAAACATATTAAAATAAATTAATAAGTTGTTTTAATTTACTGTAGAGTTATTTTATATTATTTATTTAAAGAAAGATTTGTAATTAAAAACCTAGGAAAATATGAAATAAAAAATGAAACCCTCACAAATTTATGAAGTGACAGGATCAGATTTTCTTTCTTTCCAATCCATAAAGTGGTGGTTCAATAGAAATATATCCCTATATATTTAGTTATAGAAACATAATGGTTAAAAATTTGGAATGATAAACAATTCTTTATCATAACAAAAAATAATAGTTCAGATGCATGAATTCTTTTCCCTTCACTACACATCTACAAAATAATTTTATATTATTCTAAGAGGAAACTACACATTTCAAATGTTGTAATCCATTTTAGAGAATCACCATCTTTAATTACTAATATGTAATTCATGTTACAGCATCCCCATCTTTAATTACTAATATTGATGTTTATTTTCTAGGTACGGCTCAATCGAAGTTGAATTTTGAAAGTGAGGAGAAGTACAGACAATATCGAAGAGATTATCAAAGGGAATATCAAAGATGACAATGACAATGACAACAAATGACAGATATAGAAAGAGAAGAACAAAGAAAAAGATGAAGTGACAACAACAGAGAAAGATTTGCCAATAGCTTAAGGACCTATATGCATTAGATGTTGACAAGATAAATGTAATAATTGCTAGAAGAACAAAGAAAAAGATGAAGTGATAACAACAGAGAAAGATTTGCCAATAGTTGACGGACTTATATGCATTAGATGTTGACAAGATAAATGTAATAATTGCTAGAAGAACAAAGAAAACGATGAAGTGATAACAATAGAGAAACATTTGACAATAGCTGAAGAACCTATATGCATTAGATGTTGACAAGATAAATGTAATAATTGCTAAGGATGTAAAGTTAATGTTAACTTCTAATCATTGGATAGAAGCAAGTCGTGTAAATGGAACTCTAGGTATGTCTGACAAATAATATATAGACCTATAAGTGCACCACCAGAACCATCCACATATGTTATGGTTAAATTTTGAAGGTAGAGCAGAGACAAATGGATTGCTACAACAATTAGGAAAAATAGTTTTCTATTCAAAACTCAATTAAACATTTGCAGAAGCCTCAAATAAAGATAAACTACAATTGGTTACATAGAACCATTTCAAGCAACTGACAAAATATAGACGTAAACTACTAGAAACGTAACTAAATGTAACGTGGAGAAATTGATGAGATTCCTCCAACACTATCCCCTAATTTCTACCACTAATTGTGTAAAAAATTAAAATGCCCAAATTTTGTCTTAAATTATCAAAAGTCTCCTTTTCTAAAGCATTGGTAAATATATCTACTACTTGAAATTGATTTCTTGATTGTTCACTAACTCTGATAAAATGATATCTTGTATCAATGTGTTTTCTCCTCTCATGAAAAACATGATTTTTTGACAATGACATTATTGATTTGTTGTCACAAAATATTATTTTTGACTTCTCCTATGCTTGAAATAAATTTGCCAATACTTTCCACATCGAAATAGCTTGACATGTTGCTGATGTGGTTGCTATATACTCTTCTTCAGTGGATGGAAGTGTCACTATGGGTTTCTTCTTTGATTGCCATGAGACTACACATGTTCCACAATGAAAGGCATATCTAGAAGTACTCTTCCTATCATCAATGATTCCTGCAAAATCACTGTCAATATAGTCAATCAAACAAAAATCATTAGTCATGAAATATAAAATTCCATATCCTATTGTTCCTACCACATATCTCAATATTCTCTTCCCAACTTGCCAATGTGACTCTTTTGGTGACTCCATGAATCTTGAGATTAGAGTAACTCCATACAATAAATATGGTCATGTAGTTGTAAGTTACTTCAAACTTGCAACTAATATTTGCAATATTATAGAATGAACATTAGGTCATTTCTCTTATTTGCCAATTTTAGTTCTTGTAGCATCTGGTGTAGTTATTGGATTACAATTCAACATCTTAAACCTCCTTAACACATCCTTTCAATATTTAGAGTCACAAATAAAAATTGTTGACAATATTGTCATTGATGACAAAGGGAGGTTGATGTAAGATGAATAATTATTGATGATCCAAAAGTTTCTAAGGCATGATTTCTACCTTTAGTTAGCAAATCACTTGGTTCACAAACTCTCAAGTTCGTCAATAGATAGTTTTCTGGACATCGAGCTAGCCGATGAAAATATGACAAAGAATGTTTCTAAGGCATGAATAATTTCTACCTTCAGTCAGTGAATTGCTTGGTTTGTAGGCTCTTAAGTTTTGCGATGGAAAGTTTCTCCGACAACTAGTTCATCGATAGGAACAATTACTGATTAAAGCTTGAAAAATAAATTTTAAAGTTTGAAGTCTTTTTAAGTTTGCTGATGGATAAGATATTAGAAAAATGTCTAGTTTGCGAACTCAAAAGTTCATCAATGGTGAAGGTCACCAACAGGCTACTTCTCTGACATAAAGTTTGTTGAAAGGATGAAGGCATGAAGAATAAATATGGTTCATGGTTCTCTTGGTTCTTCGATTGACTATTTTTTCAACAATGGAAAGTTGGTAAGGTATAGGTAAAGTTTTTAGTTCATGAACTCCTCAGTTCACCTAATTCAAGGTTCACCGACAAGCAATTTTGTAGATAGTGAAAAAGGTTGATGATTTTCCAAGAAGTTTGTGATGAGACAACTTCAGAAATAGGTGATATGATGAAGATTGTGTCAATAAGTTCACAAAGTGGTACTTTTGCTGATAATGGATGAAATGTCCAAAGTTTGCAGAAAGTTGATTTTGCCAATAAAGATTTTTAATTTGAGGTTCGTGGATGCAAACTTTTTCTGTTAAAGAAGAAGATAATTGGTTTATAGAAATAAGCTTTTTCAACAAGCTCATATGTTTCAGAAATCTCTAATTTTCTGATAAAGAAGTTGAAGGTTAAGTTTGTGAAAATGAACTTTTGCCTATAATGAATAAAAGGTTCAATTTGTCGATGGCTTACATAGGTGATAAAAAAAAAATGCTAGGGAGAGGACATACTCTGATCGGTTTGAAGACATAAGAGATATATATGAGAAACACTTATTGTTAAGGTTGGTTGACTCAGACTTTTAAATCGGGCCCAAATTCATAGTACGGGAATTTAGGTTGGGCCGACCTAAGTATACATTGAAATTCAAAATATGAAGGCCAACTTTTGAGAATGCTTTAGTTCAATGTATTGTAGCCAACATGAGGATTATATTATACAAGTCGATATTTAAAGTAGATCATTTATTTATTTTTGATGGTGAAGTATATGTGAGCATCAAAGAAAAAAGTGTGTACATCTTAATGTGATTTGAGTGCGAAGGCAATGAATAGAATATAACCTGGAGTTCACATAGTTTGTATTGGTATAAGCATATTTTTCTCTCTTGAGAGGAACCATGCTAAAGAGTGTGTGATGCTGCATATTTGAAGGTGTGTGAAAATTAATGTTTCAAATTTGAGTTGGTGATAAGTGGGAGATTTGATGCTCTATTTTGGAATGAACTTGATCCTATTTTAGTTAGTTGAAGTTGATGCTTCATAGCTGGGTTGGGGCTCAGTATGGACTGAACTAAATCTTGTTATCTATTGCTTGAAGTTGGTGCTTCATCTTTTGAGGTTGTGGTCAGGGACAGACTTGGTGATCTTGTATTCTCTTGTGTGGATGTTTGGATATGTTGATGTTTGCATAGTTCGTATATTGATTCTATTGTTGCAATAGAAATGGAGTAAAAATTGGTATATACTAATTCACCCCCTCTCAATAGATCTCTATGTTCTAACAAAAATTCCCCAATGATTGAACCACTTCAATGCCTAAAAAATACTTCATCAATCCTAAATCTATCATCTCAAATTCTTTTTTCATTTCTTATTTAAGCATGTCTACTAATAACTTTCTAGTGGAAAGAAAATCATCTAACATATAAATATACAATGAAAACCTAACCTTCTTTCTTGATCATTGTGTACGATGTTGATACCTGAAAATGTCTTAATCCCATTAACCACTTTTCTGCATCAACCACATTACTAAATTCACCTTTCACATCATAATTATCTAATTAGTTCACCCTAAATCATAATTATTTAATTAATTCATCACCTTACTACTTCACTCTTCATTAATTAAATAAATATGCTAAATATTTGTTTGGTTAATTTGTCATCTTCTTAAATAAATAATGCTTATTTAATTAATCTACCCTACACTACAACCTAAACCTAACCTAATTAAACAAATACAAATTATTTAATTAGTTACCCTAACCTATTGAAAGAAAACCCCAATGTGTGCGGCGAGGACCTTTAGGGTTTCATTTTTCTATTTCATATTTATTTAGTGTTTTATTTACTAATCTTTGGTTAAAGAAATAAAGTAAAATAACTCTATAGTAAATAAAATAACATATTGATTTTGTTTACTATGCTTTTATCCTTTTATTTCATATTCATTCTTAGAGTTTGATTTGTTTTATTTCAGATTTTTCTAGGGTTTTATTAAATAAACTTTTCATTGTTAATATCGATTAAGAGTTTAATGTTTTCAAAATATATAATGTTTTCAAAATATATCTGAATAACTAATACAAACTGGTATTAAGGGGATGACTGTAACTATGTCTTTTTTCTTTTCTATAGAATGAAATTTAATTTCTAGGTTTTTATTCGCTACTAATTTATAAAAATTAATTGCTGTTAAATAATATTTTATTTACTCTAGAATAATTTATTTTATAACTATATTTTATTAGGGTTTTATCATTTGAAATATAAAAGGAGCAAAGTGTATTGGGCAAGTGCATTATATTTTGTTAGAGTTACCTTTTATTTTCTATTTTATTTTATTTACTATATAGTAAGTTAATTTATAACTATATTTTATTAGGTTTTTTTCATATCAAAAATAAAAAGAAGGATCAAAATATATTCATCAAGGGTAGAATTTATTCGAATTAAGTGCATTATATTTTATATATTTAACTATAAAGACTTCAATTTAATTTTATGGAATGAAATTTAAGAATGCTAGAGAAGCACAAGAGATATTTGAAAATAACTCTACATACTATTCATATATTTTACTATGGTTGAAATTTGTTTTTTGCACATTCTAATTTAAATTAATGGTTTTTTTATCATCAATGTATTATTAAAAATATAGTGTTTACTATGTTACTCCAGATTAATATGTTACATTTTATTAGGGTTATCTTTTCTTTTCTTTGTTATTTGTCACATATAACGAATGAATCCAATTCTTTTCTTCCCCTTTCATTCTACAGTGTTTAGCTAGGATTCCCTGCAATTCTATGAACACTAGGCAAAATTTGCAGACTTGGGAAGCTCCGTGGGGTATTCTTATCCATTGGCTTCCTTCAAATTCTAGAGACTTGGAAGCTCCATGGGGAATTGTTGTTGTGAAGACCTTGCAACATTGACTTCCTCCAATGAGAAACTATGCGTTCAATGTCTTGATGTTAGTATTGAGACTTCACAACAATGTAATGTTTGTAGTTGCATTTGAAACCTTATAAAATATAGTGATATAAAATATTAGTTTAGGACATATGAATTCATTATGCAAAATAAATAAATTAAGTCCTACTAAAATATGAGAAGTTTTTTTTATTATGATTTTTGGCCAAATAAAAAATTAATTACCATTGACAAATATATGTTAATCTTTTTTTAAGGAAATATAGTTATAAATTAAATTATTATACATTAAATAAAATAATATAGAAAACAAAAGGTACCCTTAACAAAATATAATACATTTTTTATATTTTGTTATTTATTTAACTATTGGTGGAAACGTTACCAACATGTGTTGGCCTCATGGCTATGATAAATTAGAAGAATTCCACTCGCACCTTAATAACATAGCCCAGTGCATTTCCTTCACCAAAGAAATAGAGATGGACAACCAATTTCATTTCCTTGATATCCTTCTCATCACAAAACCTGATGGTTCCTTGGCTCGTCGGGTGTTCTGAAAAGCCACCCACACCGACCTCTACCTCCACTCCTCTTCTCATCACCACCTTTCTCAAAAAATGGGTATCCTTAAGACTTTGTCCACTACAGCCTTTCATATTTGTGACAAAGAAAACTTAGACCAAGAGCTTGCACATCTTTGCATAGTCTTCTTATTAATGGTTACAAGAGCAATCATATTTCTAGAGCTCTCAACCAAGCTAAGTCTTGTTTCCTCTCTGAACACAGGGTTTCCCTCCCCGCGCCCTCCCTCTCCAAACCTCCCTATTGCTTCCCTCCCATACATTGAAGGCAACTCCTACAAAATTTCCAAAATCCTTCTTAAAAGGGCCTCCAGTGTGCTTTCAAACTTGTTGCAACATTGAGAAACCAAATCCCCTCTCTCAAAGACCCCAAAGATGTCTGCCTTGACTCTAGGGTGTACAAGGTTGTTTGCTCCTGTGGTAAACCCTATATAGGCGAGATAGGTGAATCTTTTAGCACCAGAATGAAAAAGCATTGTGCTAACATTAGGCTTGATCAGGTCCTCAACTTTGCCTTGGTAGAGCACTCCTTCTCCACCAAGCACCATATCTCTTTAGAAGACACCCAAATCTTAGCCGTTGAGGACAATTTCTTCAAGAGGAAACTCAAAGAAGCCATCAAAATCAACAACGACCCCGCAAACCTCAATCGGGATGATGGGTGGAGTCTCAGTTTCTCTTGGCAACCCCTGCTGGCCAACCTTAGAAATCGACCCCCTCACCCATCTTGAACCTCTTTTGTGTTAGGCCTTGTTTGGCCCCCTCCTCTCCTTTTCTCCCCTGATTATCTTTCTTGGGTTCCTTCCACGTCTCTCTCCCCCACTCCCCCTTTTTGTGGGCTACCTATCCCTCCATTTCTCCCTTGTCCCTCCCCGCCTATCCCCGAGGGAGCCTCCTCCTTTGCCTTATCTGCTTCCTTCTCCCTTATTTTTGGATCTCCCTAGTCGCATGATACTACTCCCCTTCTTTTAGGGTTTTGCTCTTGTTTTAGTATTCCTATGCATACGTAGTTGTTTAGGCATTTACATGTATATTTGCATATGTTGTTTCATTTGCATTTACATATATATTTGGATGTGTATAATACGCATATACATTCGTTTTTGTTTTCTTTTTGTATTTGTATATGTATTGGTTTTGACTTTTGTTAGAGTCCGGTGTCATATGTACTTGTATAGGCTCATGTATACTTGCACATACATTAACACACATGCCATTTCTTTTTTGTTTTCTCTTCTTTAGTTTTTTCCTCGGCACACAGATACACCTAGTCACTCTCTTGCTTATATATATACATGTTATTTTTTCTATTTTTGTCATCTGTTTGCTTGTTTGTGAGTCTACATTTATTGTTTGGTTTCTTTTCTCCTATATATATATGTTGGAGATGTTTGTTCTGTGTGCTATGTTGTGACTTTTTATTTTATTTTTCTTGTCTCATCTTTTGGAGGTTTGTGGGCGTGTTTTTGTGCTTTCGGGTTTTCTTTATATATATATATATATATATATATATAGACACACACACTCTGTTGGTCGTTTGTACTCATTTTTTTATTTGTTCTTTGACTGGTTTTCTCTTGCCTCCTTTCTTTCTTTTAGTCATGAGTCATTAGTAGATGTGTCGACTCATATTCGACACATCGCAGCTACATTTGAGGGTGGTTGAACCTTGAGCTATTCTCTTGGTTCCATTTTCGCCACCTTTCCTATTCTCGTGGAGGCATGTTCATCAAGCTTCACCTATGTATACCGCTTTGGTTGTAAATCAATTTAGTTCATTTTGAATATATTGCATTTGTGTTTGATATCTAATCCATTTATCTTGGACTTCCACTCCCACATGGTATTAGAGCTAGGCTCAATCTAACCTTCTCCCATAATTTTTACAGAATTACATCATGCATTTGCATTCAAATTCAATTAACTTTAAAAGCCACGAAAAAAAATGCAATTAATCCAATCCTTTCCAAGTAGAGATTTTCATGCATAAATCATGCTCCTAGAATTAATCATCAACTGCTTAATCAATACTAGAATAAAAAAATGACTTCACATACTTACCCAATGATGCATTGGATGAAAGCGAGCAACAACAAGACAAACAAACTTCACGTAGATGCTGCCATTCTGTCCAACTGGGTTCTATTTTTGCCTCAAGTGTTTGAAGACTGGAGATACTACGTGAGAACAAAGATGGAAAGCTTAAGACAATACTCATGTATGCTTATTAGCAGAAAAATGATTGTGAAGTTCCTATTTTCAGTTTAATAAATAAAGAAATATTTATTTAATGTTGTCCAATATTATGTGACTGTTATCTCTCTGTTTGTGTGTGAATTAAGGGTTCCATTTCCTGCCAGTCTCTTAATTGTTTGTTGATGCTAACGGGTGCTTCCCTGTTCTGTGTTGGGGAGTGTATATATGTACATGTGCGTATATGCAGCCTATTTTAATTCACCTGAAGCCGTTCCCCTTTTCTATCAAGTTCCGTACAAAACACAAATATTAACATTAGAAATAATTTACTCTTATCACATATTTTTTTCTCTAGATGAACTCCATATACATCCCTCTAAACTGATGGAATATAGTGCAAACATAATTCTATATAACAGCTTCCATGTTTGATTTAACTTTTTCAGATTAATTTAAATCGCTATCATAAAAGGTTAAAATTAATTGAAGACAGATTTGTATGTCTTTACGTGGACCTAACTCACTTAGCCAACTCAGCGAAGTGAAGCAACATGCTGTTGAATGACGGCACACACAGACTTATATGTGACACCACGTATTTTGTAACTTGTCTTCATATTTCTGCAAATCTCTACACGCATACACAATACGTGTCTTTATAAATGCTGGTTTATTGCGGTATAAATGCTGTGATTATGTAACAAGTTGAGCAAGTTACAAGAGATTTTTAATGGAGCTTGGTGCCATCAGAATGTTTTCTTCTCGTTTTTCTTTGTCTATGATCTGATTAAAAACACAAGGTAAACAATTATTATTATTTTAAATTAAAAATTACTACAGATTATTGGATATTATATAAAATAGAATAATTATTAAATTTGGTGGAGATGAGATAAAATTTATTTATTATTTTGGGTAGAAATGAGATAGATAATTATAGTTTATTATTGTCTTATATTTTTATGTTTTAATGGTTATGGGATGTTTGTGTTGCAGGCGAGAAGTGGATGATAAAGAAAAGGTACATGTATATGAGGGAAAGATGCTGACGGAAAGATTCGAAAAGTTGAGACACCTAGCGCAGCAACAATTTTTTCTTCATAGCTCAACAGTAAATTAAATAAATAATATAAAATAACTCTACAATAAATTAAAACAACTTATTAATTTCTTTTAATATGTTTTTATCTTTTTATTACATATTCATCATTAGGATATAATTTTTCTATTTCATATTTATCTAAAGTTTTATTTACTAATCTTTCCTTAAATAAATAAAATAAAATAACTCTATAGTATATAAAATAACAGATTAATTTTGTTTAATATGTTTTTATCCTTTTATTTCATATTCATTCTTAGAGTTTGATTTGTTTTATTTCAAATTTACCTAGGGTTTTATTAAGTAAACTTTTCATTGTTAATATAGATTAAGAGTTTAATATTTTCAAAATATACCTGAATAACTAACACAAAGTATTTTTGATTAAAATAACTTCTTCTCCACAATTATTCTGCCCTTTATACTAAGAGGCATTATATAATGGTATTAAGGGGATGAATTTAATGCTACTAAATTATAAAAATTAATTGCAGTTAAATAATATTTTATTTACTCTAGAATAATTTATTTTATAACATTATTTTATTAGGGTTTCTTCATATGAAATATAAAAGGAGCAAATTGTATTGAGCAAATGCATTATATTTTGTTAGGTTACCTTTTATTTTCTTTGTTATTTTATTTACTATACAATAATTTAGTTTATAACTATATTTTATTTAGGTTTATGATATCAAATAAAAAAAGATCAAAGTATATTAGTGAAGGGCCGAAGTTAATATACTTTGGTCTTTTTTTTATTTGATATGATAAAACCCTAATAAAATATACTTATAAATTAACTTATTGTATAATGAATAAAATAACACAAAAATAAAAAGGTAACCCTAATAAAATATAATGCATTTGCCCAATACACTTTGCTCCTTTTATATTTCATATGATAAAACCCTAATAAAATATAGTTATAAAATAAATTATTCTAGAATAAATTAAATATTATTTAATTTTTATAAATTAGTAGAAATTAAATTTCCTTGTGCAGAAAAGAAAAAAAGTACAAAGTTATAGGACCATCCCCTTAATGCCACTATATAATGCCTCTTGACATAAAGAACAAAAGAATAGTGGATATATATGTTATTTTAGTTACAATACTTTGTATTAGTTGTTCACATATATTTTGAAAACATTAAACTCTTAATCTATGTTTTTGATAACATAAGGCGGCAGAAACAAGGGGCCAAACCCTTACAACGAAAAAAGGAACCCCAGAGGCAATACAACAAAAATGCCTCATAACAGTCACAACATCACCTGGATAGTCAGCATAGACAGCATATACAACAACCAGTCCAAATACAGAAAATAAGCAGAAAGTAGAGGATCAACAGTATAAAAGAGACTAGAGCTAAGGAGAAGAATTCTCCTAGCAGCTCTTAGCCATGGATTCCATAAAATCATCCAATTTTTTGTAGTTCTCATCCTTGTCAGCTGCAGTAGTAGCTCCAATATCGTGTAAAATAGAGAGATTAAATAAAACCACCCGCCTAAGCATGGTGGAGAAAGACTGCTCCAGCTTCACAATACGGCACCTCAGGGCATCAATGTCCTTTCTGTAATTAGCTTCTTTCTCCGTTTCATCAGTAGCTTCCTCGACAAACATCTTACCACCTTCGTCAGCATTGTCAGCAGAGTCCCCGACTGCACCACCATCAATCTCCATCTGAGGATTCTCATTCTTTCCTTCCGCCTCTTCAGAAATCTCCTGGACCTCCAAAACCTTAGTCGTACCACATTGAGTGGACTCATCCGACGCCGACTCTGAGTAATCAATGAGTTTGGCTTTAGGTGCAGGTTTACCTGCGATCCTCCTCAACCTCCTGACTCTCGAGGAAAAGCACTCCTGCGTGCCCTTAATAGCCAAATTAGGTTTGCTGCCAAGACCCACAGGGGTACTATAGGGATTATTAGGGGTCCCCACAACAAACCCCATAGTCTCTGCTTCAACCCCCTTAAATTTCCTCTTCTTACTCTTAACAGTACTTTTGGACAGAGGGGTATGGGTAGCGGTCACCATAGGACTATCATCATTAGGAAAGGAAACCCCTTTAGACTTAGCGGAACCTAAGGAATGGTAAGGCTCATCAAAAGCAGGAATATCCTCAGGGTCAGTAGACTTTTCCCCACTGTGAGACAAAGGAGGCTTAGCTAGCTCAAGAGCAAGGTGGAAATTGTATAAATAGAGGATGAGACCCTGATGTAGGGGAATAGGTTGCTTGGAGGTTTTTTTAACTAGTTTAGCTTTGACCCTAAAAATTGAATGCTCAAGGGAGGACAAAAGATAAAATGGGAAGCTAATGAGACTATTACGTCTAAAATGATTCAAAAGAGGAAGATGATAGTTGTAAAACCTGGTAAAGCGCCCTTCCAGGGTGAAATACTTCATTATCAGGAAACACATAGCATCCCATGGCTCCGGCAGCTTGGCCCTATTGAACCCTCCCTGGTAGGGAACCAGTTCATCACATTCCCCAAGGAAAAGCTTTTGGTTAGAATGATCGACCACCTTAGCTTTTCTCTGCAGCTTGGTCCCCATAGTCGACATACCAGATGCCATAGCGATAACTTTCTCATAGATCTCAAACCTAATTCTTCCCACTATGACTCTACGATTATGCTAGGATCTCGCAAATTGCTCTGATAAATTCTCATCATAGCCATTAAGGCATTCCAATAGCAGTTCCAAACCACTGCATTATCTTTAAACTCATAGCATGAAATAGGCTCTATTCGGATCCTATCTCCCCCCATCTTCGCCTTACAGACAGTAGCACAAAAACCCCAGCACCAGATATTCACAGAGTTAATGGAGAAGGGGAAAATGATCGCTTGATAGGAAATAATGATAATAATACATCTTCATCCATTGGAATTAATGAGAGCCACCTACCGCCTATGCTTCCCATGCTCAGACGTGATTCCAAGGCATCTGCTATGATTAACAGGTAAGCAACTCGTTTTATCACCAAGAAGTAATAAGGCTGATATGACAACCAGCCATGTAGTACTCTAGAACCTGTACTTCAAGATACACATCTGCCTCTTCCACCAAGGCCTACGAAGAGAGCTAAAAATATTTATATGCTGACTCATCATTGACACGTAGACTCTTTTTTAATTAAGTCCCTTATGTTAAGGGGGATGTTGTAAGCTTGGCGCCAACAATGCCAATTTAAAAATTGTTGGCCAAGGTTAGCAAAAGCATCAGCGACAGCATTGCCCTCTTTGTAGATATGATACATATCCATGCTAGGAATCCGTTGTAGTAGGAGCTGAATGTCCACAATGATGTCTTTTAGTTTCCAGCCACAAGTCGACACATTATTAACCGCATCAATAATAGTTTCAAATCCCCTTGGATACGCAGCTGTGTAATGTCAAGGGAAATAGCCAGCTTCACTCCCCATAAAAGAGCAGAGGCTTCGGCATAATTATTGCTTTGGAAGCCAATCCCACCAGCATAAGTAGCAACCAGTGAACCTCTGTCATCCCTTATAATTCTGCCACTGCTAGCCTTACCATCCCCCTTGGAAGCCCCATCGAAATTCAGTTTGAGCCAACCTGGCTTCGGGGGTATCCATTTAGTATTCAATCTTTGCACCAGTTTGGAGTTGTTATGGGTCAGGATTTGACTAAGAACCCTCCAATTCGTAGCAATTTGCTCCTCTTCCTGAGAAAGAGGTTTCTCCGCAGTTTTGATATTGGAATTGGTCACACATTCCAAAAGAATCTTAGAAAAAGAGTGAAGAACTTGAGAAGTTTCTCTAGCAGCATCCCTGAAAACTCTATCATTCCATTCCTTCCATAAGGTCCAACCAAGACAGGGAAGAGTTTGATTCCAGAGCTCGACAATCCAAGGATGAGAAAAGGGGGGACACCAATTAGCTATGACTTCCCCAATATCAGCATTAAACACCCATTGTATGCCAAAGTTCCTTAAAATAATTGTCCAGATTTCCTTGGCAAAGTCACAATGAAGGATAAAGTGAAAAACAGTTTCCTCTTTTTCCAAGCACAGAGAGCACCTATTAACCAGGGTGAATCCCCTTCTTTGAAGGTTATCTTGAGTTAGGATTTTGTTATGAGTAGCAGCCCACTAAAACATGTTGATTTTAGGGATAAGTTTATAATTCCACACTTTCCTCCAAATATCATTTTTATGCCCTTCAGGGATGAATAGATGATAACCAGACTTAACAGAGAAACAACCTTTCTTGTCCAACCACCAAACCAACTCATTCCCCTAGGGAAAAGAGGAATTTTGATCTCATGAAGAAGATTTTGAATAGCCACCAAACCAACTCTTAATCTATGTTGACAATGAAAAGGTTACTCAATAAAACTCTAGGCAAATTTGAAATAAAAAAAAATCAAACTCTAAGGATGAATATCAAATAAAAGGATAAAAATATATTAAACAAAATTAAGATGTTATTTTATTTAATGAAAGATTAGAAAATAAAACCCTAGGCAAATATGAAATAGAAAAATGAAACCCTAGGGGTCAATATGAAATAAAAAGATAAAACATATTAAAATAAATTAATAAGTTGGTTTAATTTACTGTAGAGTTATTTTATATTATTTATTTAAAGAAAGGTTAGTAATTAAAAACCTAGGAAAATACGAAATAAAAAATGAAACCCTCACAAATTTATGAAGTGACATGATCGGATTTTCTTTCTTTCCAATCCATAAAGTGGTGGTTCAATAGAAATATATCCCTATATATTTAGTTATACAAATATAATGGTTAAAAATTTGGACTGATAAACAATTCTTTATCATTACAAAAAATAATAGTTCAGATGCATGAATTCTTTTATCTCTTCACTACACATCTACAAAATAGCTTTATATTATTCTAAGAGGAAACTACGCATTTCAAATGTTGTAATCCATTTTAGAGAATCACCATCTCTAATTACTAATATGTAATCCATGTTACAGCATCCCCATCTTTAATTACTAATATTGATGCTTGTTTTCTAGGTATGGCTCAAATGAAGTTGAATTTTGAAAGTGAGGAGAAGTGCAGACAATATCGAAGAGATTATCAAAGGGAATATCAAAGATGACAATGACAACAAATGACAGATACAGAAAAAGAAGAACAAAGAAAAAGATGAAGTGACAACAACAGAGAAAGATTTACCAATCGCTAAAGGACCTATATGCATTAGATGTTGACAAGATAAATGTAATAATTGCTAGAAGAACAAACAAAAAGATGAAGTGATTACAACAGAGAAACATTTGCCAATAGCTGAAGGACCTATATGCATTAGATTTTGACAAGATAAATGTAATATTTGCTAAGGATGTAAGGGTAATGTTAACTTCCAATCTTTGGATAGCAGCAAGTCATGTAAATGGAACTCTAGGTATGTCTGACAAATAATATATAGACCTATAAGTGCACCACCAGAACCATCCACATATGTTATGATTAAATTCGGAAGGTAGAGCAGAGACAAATGGATTACTACAACAATTAGGAAAAATAGTTTTCTATTCAAAACTCCATCAAACATTTACAAAAGCCTCAAATCAAGATAAACTACAATTGGTTACATAGAACCATTTCAAGTAACTGACAAAATATAGACGTAAACTAGAAAAGCAACTAAATGTAACGTGGAGAAATTGATGAGATTCCTCCAACACTCCCCCCTAATTTCTACCACTAATTGTGTAAAAAATTAAAATGCCCAAATTTTGTCTTAAATTATCAAAAGTCTCCTTTGCTAAAGCATTGGTAAATATATCTACTAATTGATCTTTGGATATGTAAAACTGGAAATTGATTTCTTGATTGTTCACTAACTCTGATAAAATGATATCTTGTATCAATGTGTTTTCTCCTCTCGCGAAAAACACGATTTTTTGACAATGACATTATTGATTTGTTGTCACAAAATATTAGTTTTGACTTCTCCTATGCTTGAAATAAATTTGCCAATACTTTCCACATCGAAATAGCTTGACATGTTGCTGATGTGGTTGCTACATACTCTTCTTTAGTGGATGGAAGTGTCACTATGGGTTTCTTCTTTGATTCCCATGAGACTACACATGTTCCACAATGAAAGGCATATCTAGAAGTACTCTTCCTATCATCAATGATTCCTACAAAATCATTGTCAATATAGTCAATCAAACAAAAATTATTAGTCATGGAATATAAAATTCCATATCCTATTGTTCCTGCCACATATCTCAATATTCTCTTCCCAACTTGCCAATGTGACTCTTTTGGTGACTCCATGAATTTTGAGATTAGAGTAACTCCATACAATAAATATGGTCATGTAGTTGTAAGTTACTTCAAACTTGTAACTAATATTTGGAATATTATAGAATGAACATTAGGTCATTTCTCTTGTTTTCCAATTTTAGTTCTTGTAGCATCTGGTGTAGTTATTGGATTACAATTCAACATCTTAAACCTCCTTAACACATCCTTTCAATATTTAGAGTGATAAATAAAAATTGTTGGAAATATTGTCATTGATGTCAAAGGGAGTTTGATGTAAGAGAAAATGAATAATTATTGATGATCCAAAAGTTTCTAAGGCATGATTTCTACCTTTAGTTAGCAAATCACTTGGTTCACAAACTCTCAAGTTCGTCAATAGATAGTTTTCTGGAAATCGAGCTAGCCGATGAAAAGATGACAAAGAATGTTTCTAAGGCATGAATGATTTCTATCTTCGGTCAGTGAATTGCTTGGTTCGTAGGCTCTTAAGTTTTCCGATGGAAAGTTTCTCTGACAACTAGTTCACTGATAGGAACAATTACTGATCAAAGCTTGAAAAATAAATTTTAAAGTTTGAAGTCTTTTTAAGTTTGCCGATGGATAAGATATTAGAAAAATGTTTAGATTGCGTACTCAAAAGTTCATCGATGGTGAAGGTCACCAATAGGCTACTTCACTGACATAAAGTTTGTGGAAAGGATGAAGGCATGAAGAATAAATATGGTTCATGGTTCTCTTGGCTTTTCGATTGACTATTTTTTCGACAATGGAAAGTTGGTAAGGTATAGGTAAAGTTTTTAGTTCATGAACTCCTCAATTCACATAATTCAAGGTTCACCGACAAGCAATTTTGTAGATAGTGAAAAAGGTTGATGATTTTCCAAGAAGTTTGTGATGAGACAACTTCAGAAATAGGTGATATGATGAAGATTGTGTCAATAAGTTCATAAAGTGGCACTTTTGCTGATAATTGATGAAATGTCGAAAGTTTGCAGAAAGTTGATTTTGCCAATAAAGATTTTTAAGTTGAGGTTTGTGGATGCAAACTTTTTCTATTAAAGAAGAAGATAATTGGTTTATAGCAATAAGCCTTTTCCACAAGCTCGTACATTTCAGAAATCTCTATTTTTCTAGTAAAGAAGTTGAAGGTTAGGTTTGTGAAAATGAACTTTTGCCTATAATGAATAAAGGGTTCAATTTGTCGATGGCTTACATAGGTGATAAAAATAAAATGCTAGGGAGAGGACATTATCTGATCAGTTTGAAGACATAGGAGATATAAATGAGAAACACTTATTGTTAAGGTTGGTTGACTTAGTCTTTCAAATTGGGCCCAAATTCATAGTACAGGAATTCAGGTTGGGCCGACCTAAGTATACATTGAAATTCAAAATATGAAGGCCAACTTTTGAGAATGCTTTAGTTCAATCTATTGTAGCCAACATGAGGATTATATTATACAAGTCAATATTTAAAGTAGATCATTTGTTTATTTTTGATGGCGAAGTATATGTGAGCATCAAAGAAAAAAGTGTGTACATCTGAATGTGATTTCAGTGCGAAGGTAATGAATAGAATATAATCTAGAGTTCACATAGTTTGTACCGGTATAAGCATATTGTTTTCTCTTGAGAAGAACCGGTATAAGCATATTTGAAGTTGTGTGAAAATTAATGTTTCAAATTTGAGTTGGTGATAAGTGGGAGATTTGATGCTCTATTTTGGAATGAACTTGATCCTATTTTAGTTAGTTGAAGTTGGTGCTTCATAGCTGGGTTGGGGCTCAGTATGGACTGAACTAAATCTTGTTATCTATTGCTTGAAGTTGGTGCTTCATCTTTTGAGGTTTTGCTCAGGGACAGACTTGGTGCTTAGTTTTATAATGGGATTAAAGTCTTCTGTAGGTTGGTGCATAGAGATCTATAAAAGGATTTTTCTCCTTTTCAAGTTGAAATTCATCTGGGTTGGTGCCTACAAAATATTGTAATTTATAGAGTCATTTTGTGAGGTAGATTTGAGCAGTAGACCCAAGTAGCTTTTCTCACTGTGGTTTTTCCCTTCTAGGTTTCCACATAAATCTTGTGTTCCCTTGTGTGGATGTTTGGATATATTGATGTTTGCATAGTTCTTATATTGATTCTGTTGTTGCAATAAAAATGGAGTAAAAATTGGTATATACTAATTCACCCCCTCTCAATATATCTCTATGTTCTAACAAAAATTCCCTAATGATTGAACCACTTCAATGCCTAAAAAATACTTTATCAATCCTAAATCTATCATCTCAAATTCTTTCTTCATTGCTTATTTAAACATGTCTACTGATAACTTTCTAGTGGAAACAAAGTTATCTAACATATAAACATACAATGAAAACCTAACCTTCTTTGTTGCTCATTGTGTACGATGTTGGCTCATGACTTACTACTTCTGCTAAATCCATTCTTCATCATTGTAGGTACCTGAAAATGTCTTAATCGGATTAACCAATTTTCTGCATCAACCACATTACTAAATTCACCTTTCACATCATAATTATCTAATTAATTCACCCTAAATAATAATTATTTAATTAATTCATCACACTACTAAATTCACCTTTCACATCATAATTATCTAATTAATTCACCGTAAATCATAATTATTTAATTAATTCAGCACTGGACCTTACGATTTCATTTTCATTAATTAAATAAATATGCTAAATAATTGTTTGGTTAATTTGTCATCTTCTGATTAATTAAATAAATCATTCTTATTTAATTAATCTACCCTACCCTACAACCTAAACCTAACCTAATTAAATAAATACAAATTATTTAATTAGTTACCCTAACCTACAGATGCTGAAAGAAAACCCCAATGTGTGCCGCTGGGAAAAGAAATAAAATAAAATAACTCTATAGTAAATAAAATAACATATTAAATTTGTTTAATATGCTTTTATCCTTTTATTTCTTATTCATTCTTAGAGTTTGATTTGTTTTATTTCAGATTTTTCTAGGGTTTTATTAAGTAAACTTTTCATTGTTAATATCGATTAAGAGTTTAATGTTTTCAAAATATATCTGAATAATTAACATAAACTGGCATTAAGGGGATGACTGTAACTGTGTCTTTTCTTTTCTATAGAATGAAATTTAATTTCTAGGTTTTTATTCGCTACTAGTTTATAAAAATTAATTGCTATTAAATAATATTTTATTTACTCTAGAATAATTAATTTTATAACTATATTTTATTAGGGTTTTATCATATGAAATATAAAAGGAGCAAAGTGTATTGGGCAAGTGCATTATATTTTGTTAGAGTTACCTTTTATTTTCTATGTTATTTTATTTACTATATAGTAAGTTAATTTATAACTATGTTTTATTAGGTTTTTTTTCATATCAAAATTAAAAAAAGATCAAAATACATTCATCAAGGGTAGAATTTATTTGAATTAAGTGCATTATATTTTATATTATTAACTATAAAGACTTCAATTTAATTTTTCGGAATGAAATTTAAGAATACTAGAGAAGCACACGAGATATTTGAAGGTAACTCTACATACTATTAATATATTTTACTATGGTCGAAATTTGTTTTGTGCACATTCAAATTTAAATTAATGGCTTTTTTATCATCAATGTATTACTAAAAATATAGTGCTTATTGTGTTACTCCAAATTAATATGTTATATTTTATTAGGGTTATCTTTTATTTTCATTGTTATTTGTCACATATAACGAATGAATCCAATTCTTTTCTTCCCCTTTCATTCTAGGGTGTTTAGCTAGGATTCGCTGCAATTCTATGTACACTAGGCAAAATTTGCAAACTTGGGAAGCTCCGAGGGGTATTCTTATCCATTGGCTTCCTTTAAATTTTGCAGACTTGGAAGCTCCATGGGGAATTCTTGTTGTGAAGACCTCGCAACATTGACTTCCTCCAATGAGAAACTATGCATTCAATGTCTTGAGGTTAGTGTTGAGACTTCTCAACAATGTAATGTTTGTAGTTGCATTTGAAACCTTATAAAATATAGTGATATAAAATATTAGTTTACGACATATGAATTCATTATGCAAAAAAAACAAATTAAATCCTACTAAAATGTAAGAAGTTTTTTTTATTACGATTTTTGGCCAAATAAAAAATTAATTACCATTGACAAATGTATGTTGATCTTTTTTTAAGGAAATATAGTTATAAATTAAATTATTATACATTAAATAAAATAATACACAAAACAAAAGGTAACCTTAACAAAATATAATGCGCTTACACTTGGAATAACATTAGGCTTGTTGAATATATTTTTTATATTTTGTTATTCATTTAACTATTGGTGGAAATGTTACCAAAAGTGTGTTGGCCTCATGGCTATGATAAATTAGAAGAATTCCACTCGCACCTTAATAACATAGCCCAGTGCATTTCCTTCACCAAAGAAATAGAGATGGACAACCAACTTCCTTTCCTTGATATCCTTCTCATCACAAAACCTGATGGTTCCTTGGCTTGTCAGGTGTTCTGAAAAGCCACCCACACCGACCTCTACGTCCACTCCTCTTCTCATCACCACCTTTCTCAAAAAATGGGTATCCTTAAGACTTTGTCCACTAGAGCCTTTCATATTCGTGACAAAGAAAACTTAGACCAAGAGCTTGCACATCTTTGCATAGTCTTCTTATTAATGGTTACAAGAGCAATCATATTTCTAGAGCTCTCAACCAAGCCAAGTCTTGTTTCCTCTCCAAACACAGAGTTGCCTTCCCTTCACCCTCCCTCTCCAAACCTCCCTATTGCTTCCCTCCCATACATTGAAGGGATCTCCTCCAAAATTTTCAAAATCCTTCTTCAAAGGGCCTCTGGTGTGCTTTCAAACCTGTTGCAACATTGAGAAACCACATCCCCTCTCTCAAAGACCCCAAGGATGTCTGCTTTGACTCTAGGGTGTACAAGGTTGTTTGCTCCTGTGGCACACCCTATATAGGCGAGATAGGTCGACCTTTTAGCAAAGGGCCTCTGGTGTGCTTTCAAACCTGTTGCAACATTGAGAAACCACATCCCCTCTCTCAAAGACCCCAAAGATGTCTGCTTTGACTCTAGGGTGTACAAGGTTGTTTGCTCCTGTGGCACACCCTATATAGGCGAGATAGGTCAACCTTTTAGCAGCAGAATCAAAAAAGCATTGTGCTAACATTAGGCATGATCAGGTCCTCAACTTTGCCTTGGTAGAGCACTCCATCTCCACCAAGCACCATATCTCTTTAGAAGACACCCAAATCTTAGCCATTGAGGACAATTTCTTCAAGAGGAAACTCAAAAAAGCCATTGAAATCAACGACCCCGCAAACCTCAATCGGGATGACAGGTACAGTCTTAGTTTCCCTTGGCAACCCCTGCTGGCCAACCTTAGAAATCGACCCCCTCACCCATCTTGAACCTCTTTTGTGTCAGGCCTTGTTTGGCCCCCTCCTCTCCTTTTCTCGCCTTCTTGTCTTTCTTGGGTTCCCTCCACGTCTCTCTCCCCCACTCCCCCTTTTTGTGGGCTGCCTATCCATCCATTTCTCCCTCGTCCCTCCCCGCCTATCCCAGATGGAGCCTCCTCCTTTGTGTCATTCGCTTCCTTCTCCCTTATTTTTGGATCTCCCTAGTCACATTCTACTACCCCCCTTCTTTTAGGTTTTTGCTCTTGTTTTTGTATTCCTATGCATACGTAGTTGTTTAGGCATTTACATGTATATTTGCATATGTTGTTGCATTTGTATTTACATATATATTTGGATGTGTATAATATTCATATACAATCATTTTTGTTTTCTTTTTGTATTTGTATATGTATTGGTTTTGACTTTTGTTAGAGTCCGGTGTGATATGTACTTGTATAGGATCATGTATACTTGCACATACATTAACACACATGCCGTTTCTTTTTTGTTTTCTCTTCTTTAGTTTTTTCCTCGGCACACAGATAGACCTAGTCACTCACTTGCTTATATATATACATGTTATTTTTTCTATTTTTGTCATTTGTTTGCTTGTTTGTGAGTCTACGTTTATTGTTTGGTTTCTTTTCTCCTATATATATATATATATATATGTTGGAGCTGTTTGTTTTGTGTGCTATGTTGTGACTTTTATTTTATTTTTCTTTTGTCTCGTCTTTTGGAGGTTTGTGGGTGTGTTTTTGTGCTTTCGGTTTCCTTATATATATATATATACACACACAGTTTGTTGGTCATTTGTACTCATTTTTTTATTTGTTCTTTGACTGGTTTTCTCTTGCCTCCTTTCTTTCTTTTAGTCATAAGTTACTCCTTTCTTTTTTTTAGTCATGAGTCATTAGTAGATGTGTCTACTCATATTCGACACATCGCAGCTACATTTGAGGGTGGTTGAACCTTGAGCTATTCTCTTGGTTCCATTTTCGCCACGTTTCCTATTCTCGTGGAGGCTTGTTCCTCAAGCTTCACCTATGTATACCGCTTTGGTTGTAAATTAATTTAGTCCATTTTCAATATATTGCATTTGTGTTTGATCTCTAATCCATTGATCTTGGACTTCCACTCCCACATGGTATTAGAGCTAGGCTCAATCTGACCTCCCATAATTTTTACAGAATTACATCATGCATTTGCATTCAAATTCAATTAACTTTAAAAGCCACAAAAACAAAATTAATCATCAACTGCTTAATCAATACTAGAATGAAAAACTGACTTCACATATTTACCAAATGATGCATTTGATGAAAGCGAGCAACAACAAGACAAACAATGATTGTGGAGATACTACGTGAGAACAAAGATGGAAAGCTTAAGACAATACTCATGTATGCTTATTAGCAGAAAAATGATTGTGAAGTTCCTATTTTCAGTTTAATAAATAAAGAAATATTTATTTAATGTTGTCCAATATTATGTGACTGTTGTCTCTCTGTTTGTGTGTGAATAAAGGGTTCCATTTCCTGCCAGTCTCTTAATTGTTTGTTGATGCTAACGGGTGCTTCCCTGTTCTGTGTTGGGGACTGTATATATGTACATGTTCGCATATGGAGCCTATTTTAATTCACCTGAAGCCGTTCCCCTTTTTATCAAGTTTCGTACAAAACACAAACATTAACATTAGAAATAATTTACTCTTATCACACATTTTTTTCTCTAGATGAACTCCATATACATCCCTCTAAACTGATGGAATATAGTGCAAACATAATTCTATATAACAGCGTCCATGTTTGATTTAACTTTTTCAGATTAATTTAAATCGCTAACATAAAAAGTTAAAATTAATTGAAGACAGATTTGTATGTCTTTACGTAGACCTAACTCAGTTAGCCAACTCAGCGAAGTGAAGCAACATGCTGTTGAATGATGGCACACACAGACTTATATGTGACACCACGTATTTTGTAACTTGTCTTCATATTTCTGCAAATCTCTATACGCATACACAATACGTCTTTATAAATGCTGGTTTATTGCGGTATAAATGCTGTGATTATGTAACAAGTTGAGCAAGTTACAAGAGATTTTTAATGGAGCTTGGTGCCGTTAGAATGTTTTTTTCTCGTTTTTCTTCGTCTATGATCTGATCAAAAACACAAGATAAACAATTATTATTATTTTAAATTAAAAAATACTACAGTTTATTGGATATTATACAAAATAGAAAAATTATTAAATTTGGTGGAGATGAGATATAAAATTTATTTATTATTTTGGGTGGAAACGAGATAGAAAATTATAGTTTATTATTGTTTTATATTTCTATGTTTTAATGGTTATGGGATGTTTGTGTTGCAGGCGAGAAGTGGATGATAAAGAAAAGATACACGTATATGAGGGAAAGATGCTGATGGAAAGATTCTAGAAGTTGAGCCGCCTAGTGCAGAAACAGTTTTTTCTTCATAACTCAACACTAAATTAAATAAATAATATAAAATAACTCTACAATAAATTAAAACAACTTATTAATTTCTTTTAACATGTTTTTATCTTTTTAATACATATTCATCATTAGAATATAATTTTTCTATTTCATATTTATCTAGGGTTTTATTTACTAATCTTTCCTTAAATAAATAAAATAAAATAACTCTATAGTAAATAAAATAACATATTAATTTTGTTTAATATGTTTTTATCTTTTTATTTCATATTCATTCTTAGATTTTGATTTGTTTTATTTCAAATTTGCCTAGGGTTTTATTAAGTAAACTTTTCATTGTTAATATAGATTAAGAGTTTAATGTTTTCAAAATATATCTGAATAACTAACACAAAGTATTTTTGATTAAAATAACTTCTTCTCCACTATTATTCTGCTCTTTATACTAAGAGGCGTTATATAATGGTATTAAGGGGATGAATTTAATGCTACTAATTTATAAAAATTAATTGCAGTTAAATAATATTTTATTTACTCTAAAATAATTTATTTTATAACATTATTTTATTAGGGTTTCTTCATATGAAATATAAAAGGAGCAAATTGTATTGGGCAAATGCATTATATTTTGTTAGGTTACCTTTTATTTTCTTTGTTATTTTATTTACTATACAATAATTTAGTTTATAACTATATTTTATTTGGGTTTATGATATCAAATAAAAAAAGATCAAAGTATATTAGTGAAGGGCGGAATTTAATATACTTTGGTCCTTTTTTTATTTGATATGATAAAACCCTAATAAAATATACTTATAAATTAACTTATTGTATAATAAATAAAATAACACAAAAATAAAAAGGTAACCCTAAATGCACTTGCCTAATACACTTTGCTCCTTTGATATTTCATATGATAAAACCCTAATAAAATATAGTTATAAAATAAATTATTGTAGAATAAATTAAATATAATTTAATTTTTATAATTAGTAGAAATTAAATTTAGTTGTGCAGAAAAGAAAAAAAGTACAAAGTTATAGGACCATTCCGTTAATGCCACTATATAATGCGTCTTGACATAAAAAACAAAAGAATAGTGGATAAATATGTTATTTTAGTGACAATACTTCATATTAGTTCACATATATTTTGAAAACATTAAACTCTTAATCTATGTTAACAATGAAAAGGTTACTCAATAAAATCCTAGGCAAATTTGAAATAAAAAAAAAATCAAACTCTAAGGATGAATATCAAATGAAAGGATTAAAATATATTAAACAAAATTAAATTGTTATTTTATTTACTATAGAGTTATTATATTTTATTTATTTAACAAAAGATTAGAAAATAAAACCCTAGGCAAATATGAAATATAAAAATGAAACCCTAGGGGTCAATAGGAAATAAAAAGATAAAACATATTAAAATAAATTAATAAGTTGTTTTAATTTACTGTAGAGTTATTTTATATTATTTATTTAAAGAAAGGTTAGTAATTAAAAATCAAGGAAAATATGAAATAAAAAATGAAACCCTCACAAATTTATGAAGTGACACGATTGGATTTTCTTTCTTTCCAATCCATAAAGTTGTGGTTCAATAAAAATATATCCCTATATATTTAGTTATAGAAATAAAATGGTTAAAAATTTGGAATGATAAACAATTCTTTATCATTACAAAAAATAATAGTTCAGATGCATGAATTCTTTTATCTCTTCACTACACATCTACAAAATAATTTTATATTATTCTAAGAGGAAACTACACATTTCAAATGTTGTAATCCATTTTAGAGAATCACCATCTTTAATTACTAATATGTAATCCATGTTACAGCATCCCCATCTTTAATTACTAATATTGTTGTTTATTTTCTAGGTATGGCTCAAATGAAGTTGAATTTTGAAACTGAGGAGAAGTGCATACAATATGGAAGGGATTATCAAAGGGAATATCAAAGATGCAATGACAATGACAATGCCAACAAATGACAGATACAGAAAGAGAAGAACAAAGAAAAAGATGAAGTGACAACAATAGAGAAAGATTTGCCAATAGCTAAAGGACCTATATGCATTAGATGTTGACAAGATAAATGTAATAATTGCTAGAAGAACAAAGAAAAAGATGAAGTGATAAAAATAGAGAAAGATTTGCCAATAGCTGAAGGACATATATGCATTAGATGTTGACAAAATAAATGTAATAATTGCTAAGGATGTAAGGGTAATGTTAACGTCCAATCTTTGGATCGCAGCAAGTCACGTAAATGGAACTCTAGGTATGTCCGACAAATAATATATAGACCTATAAGTGCACTACCAGAACCATCCACATATGTTATGGTTAAATTTTGAAGGTAAAGCAGAGACAAATGGACTGCTACAACGATTAGGAAAAATAGTTTTCTATTCAAAACTGCATCAAACATTTGCAGAATCCTCAAATAAAGATAAACTACAATTGGTTACATAGAACCATGTAAAGCAACTAACAAAATATAGACGTAAACTAGAAAAGCAACTAAATGCAAGGTGGAGAAATTGATGAGATTCCTCCAACACTCCCCCCTAATTTCTACAACTAATTATGTAAAAAATTAAAATGCCCAAATTTTGCCTTAAATTATCAAAAGTCTCCTTTGCTAAAGCACTGGTAAATATATCTACTAATTGATCTTTGGATATGTAAGACTTGAAATTAATTTCTTGATTGTTCACTAACTCTGATAAAATGATATCTTGTATCAATGTGTTTTCTCCTCTTGCGAAAAACATGATTTATTGACAGTGACATTATTGATTTGTTGTCACAAAATATTAGTTTTGACTTCTCCTATGCTTGAAATAAATTTGCCAATACTTTCCACATTGAAATAGCTTGACATGTTGCTGATGTGGTTGCTACATACTCTTCTTTAGTGGATGGAAGTGTCACTATGGATTTCTTCTTTGATTCCCATGAGACTACACATGTTCCACAATGAAAGGCATATCTAGAAGTACTCTTCCTATCATCAATGATTCTTGCAAAATCATTGTCAATATAGTCAATCAAACAAAAATCATTAGTCATGGAATATAAAATTTCATATCCTATTGTTCCTGCCACATATCTCAATATTCTCCTCCCAACTTGCCAATGTGACTCTTTTGGTGACTCCATGAATCTTGAGATTATAGTAACTGCATACAATAAATATAGTCACGTAGTTGTAAGTTACTTGAAACTTTACAAATAGGTAAGGTATAGGTAAAGTCTTTAGTTAGTGAACTCCTCAATTCACCGATTTTAATGTTCATCGACAAGCAATTTTGCAGATAATGAAAAAGGTTGATGATTTTCCAAGAAGTTTGTGATGAGACAACTTTACAAATAGGTGATATGATGAAGATCATGTCAGTAAGTTCACAAAGTGGCACTTTTGCTGATAATGGATGAAATGTCCAAAGTTTGCAGAAAGTTGATTTTGCCAATAAAGATTTTTAAGTTGAGGTTCATGGATGCAAACTTTTTCTATTAAAGAAGAAGATAATTGGTTTATAAAAATAAGCTTTTTCAACAAGCTTGTACGTTTAAGAAATCTCTAATTTTCTGATAAAGAAGTTGAAACTTAAGTTTGTGAAAATGAACTTTTGCCTATAATGAATAAAGGGTTCAATTTGTCGATGGCTTACATAGGTGATAAAAATAAAATTCTAGGGAGAGGACATTATCTGATCAGTTTGAAGACATAAGAGATATATATGAGAAACACTTATTGTTAAGGTTGGTTGACTCAGTCTTTTAAATCGGGCCCAAATTCATAGCACGGGAATTCAGGTTGGGCTGACCTAAGTATACATTGAAATTCAAAATATGAAGGCCAACTTTTGAGAATGCTTTAGTTCAATCTATTGTAGCCAACATGAGGATTATATTATACAAGTCGATATTTAAAGTAGATCATTTATTTATTTTGAATGGAGAAGTATATGTGAGAATCAAAGAAAAAAGTGTGTACATCTGAATGTGATTTGAGTGCGAAGGCAATGAATAGAACATAATCCGGAGTTCACATAGTTTGTACTGGTATAAGCATATTGTTTTCTCCTGAGAACAACGATGCTAAAGAGTGTGTGATGCTGCATATTTGAAGGTGTGTGAAAATTAATGTTTCAAATTTGAGTTGGTGATAAGTGGGAGATTTGATGCTCTATTTTGGAATGAACTTGATCCTGTTTTAGTTAGTTGAAGTTGGTACTTCATAGCTGGGTTGGGGCTCAGTATGGACTGAACTAAATCTTCTTATCTATTGCTTGAAGTTGGTGCTTCATCTTTTAAGGTTGTGCTCAGGGACAGACTTGGTGCTTAGTTTTATAAGGGGATTAAAGTCTCTTGTAGGTTGGTGCATAGAGATCTATAAAAGGATTTTTCTCCTTATCAAGTTGAAATTCATCTAGGGTGGTGCCTACAAAATATTGTAATTCATAGAGTCATTTTGTGAGGTAGATTTGAGCAGTAGACCCAAGTAGCTTTTCTTACTGTGGTTTTTCCCTTCTGGGTTTCCACATAAATCTTGTGTTCTCTTGTGTGGATGTTTCGATATGTTGATGTTTGCATAGTTCTTATATTGATTCTGTTGTTGCAATAGAAATGGAGTAAAAATTTGTATATACTAATTCACCCCCTCTCAATATATCTCTATGTTCTAACAAAAATTCCCTTATGATTGAACCACTTCAATGCCTAAAAAATACTTCGTCAATCCTAAATCTATCATCTCAAATTCTTTCTTCATTACTTATTTAAACATGTCTACTGATAATTTTCTAGTGAAAAGAAAATCATCTAACATATAAACATACAATGAAAACCTAACCTTCTTTGTTGATCATTTTGTACAATGTTGGATCATTACTTATAATATGTTTTTATCTTTTTATTACATATTCACCTTTAGGGTTTAATTTTTCTATTTCATATTTATTTAGTGTTTTATTTACTAATCTTTGGTTAAAGAAATAAAATAAAATAACATATTAATTTTTTTTAATATGCTTTTATCCTTTTATTTCATATTCATTCTTAGAGTTTGATTTGTTTTATTTCATATTTTTCTAGGGTTTTATTAAGTAAACTTTTCATTGCTAATATCGATTAAGAGTTTAATGTTTTCAAAATATATCTAAATAACTAACACAAACTGGCATTAACGGGATGACTGTAACTGTGTCTTTTTTCTTTTCTATGGAATGAAATTTAATTTTTAGGTTTTTATTCACTACTAATTTATAAAAATTAATTGATGTTAAATAATATTTTATTTACTCTAGAATAATTTATTTTATAACTATATTTTATTAGGGTTTTATCATATGAATTATAAAAGGAGCAAATTGTATTGGACAAGTGCATTATATTTTGGTAGGGTTACCTTTTATTTTCTGTGTTATTTTATTTACTACATAGTAAGATAATTTATAACTATATTTTATTAGGTCTTTTTCATATCAAAATAAAAAGAAGATCAAAATATATTCATCAAGGGTAGAATTTATTTGAATTAAGTGCATTATATTTTATATATTTAACTATAAAGACTTCAATTTAATTTTACGGAATGAAATTGAAGAATACTAGAGAAGCACAAGAGTTATTTGAAGGTAACTCTACATACTATTCATATATTTTATTATAGTTTAAATTTTCTTTTTGCACATTCTAATTTAAATTAATGGCTTTTTTTAACATCAATATATTATTAAAAATATAGTGCTTACTGTGTTACTCCAGATTAATATGTTACATTTTATTAGTGTTATCTTTTCTTTTCTTTGTTATTTGTCACATATGACGAATGAATCCAATTCTTTTCTTCCCCTTTCATTCTAGGGTGTTTAGCTACTTGGGAAGCTCCTAGGGGCATTCTTATCCATTGTCTCCCTTCAAATTTTGGAGACTTGGAAGCTCCATGGGGAATTCTTGTTGTGAAGACCTCGCAACATTGACTTCCTCCAATGAGAAACTATGCGTTCAATGTCTTGAGGTTAGTGTTGAGACTTATCAAGAATGTAATGTTTGTAGTTGCATTTGAAACTTTATAAAATATAGTGATATAAAATATTAGTTTAGTACATATGAATTCATTATGAAAAAAAAAAAAAAAAGTCTTGTGAAGTTTTTTTTATTACGATTTTTGGCCAAATAAAAAATTAATTACCATTGACAAATATATGTTGATCCTTTTTTAAGAAAATATAGTCATAAATTCAATTATTATACATTAAATAAAATAATATAGAAAACAAAAGGTAACCTTAAAAAAATATAATGCGCTTACACTTGGAATAACATTAGGCTGGTACATTTTTTATATTTTGTTATTCATTTAACTATTGGTGGAAACATTACCAACGTGTGTTGGCCTCATGGCTATGATAAATTAGAAGAATTCCACTCGCACCTTAATAACATAGCCCAGTGTATTTCCTTCACCAAAGAAATAGAGATGGACAACCAACTTCCTTTCCTTGATATCCTTCTCATCACAAAACTTGATGGTTCCTTGGCTCGTCGAGTGTTCTGAAAAGTCACCCACACCAACCTCTACCTCCACTCCTCTTCTCATCACCACCTTGCTAAAAAAAAGGGTATCCTTAAGACTTTGTCCACTAGAGCCTTTCATATTTGTGACAAAGAAAACTTAGACCAAGAGCTTGCACATCTTTGCATAGTCTTCTTATTAATGGTTACAAGAGCAAGCACATTTCTAGAGATGTCAACCAAGCCAAGTCTTGTTTCCTCTCCAAACAAGACTTCACGTAGATGCTGCCATTCTGTCCAACTGGGTTCTATTTTTGCCTCAAGTGTTTGAAGACTGGAGATACTACGTGAGAACAAAGATGGAAAGCTTAAGACAATACTCATGTATGCTTATTAGCAGAAAAATGATTGTGAAGTTCCTATTTTCAGTTTAATAAATAAAGAAATATTTATTTAATGTTGTCCAATATTATGTGACTGTTGTCTCTCTGTTTGTGTGTGAATAAAGGGTTCCATTTCCTGCCAGTCTCTTAATTGTTTGTTGATGCTAACGGGTGCTTCCCTGTTCTGTGTTGGGGAGTGTATATATGTACATGTGCTTATATGCAGCCTATTTTAATTCACCTGAAGTCGTTCCCCTTTTTATCAAGTTCCGTACAAAACACAAACATTAACACTAAAAATAATTTACTCTTATCACATATTTTTTTTCTCTAGATGAACTCCATATACATCCCTCTAAACTGATGGAATATAGTGCAAACATAATTCTATATAACAGCTTCCATGTGTGATTTAACTTTTTCAGATTAATTTAAATCGCTATCATAAAAAGTTAAAATTAATTGAAGACAGATTTGTATGTCTTTACGTGGACCTAACTCAGTTAGCCAACTCAGCGAAGTGAAGCAACATGCTGTTGAATGATGGCACACACAGACTTATATGTGACACCACGTATTTTGTAACTTGTCTTCATATTTCTGAAAATCTCTACACGCATACACAATACGTGTCTTTATAAATGCTGGTTTATTGCGGTATAAATGCTGTGATTATGTAACACGTTGAGCAAGTTACAAGAGATTTTTTATGGAGCTTGGTGCCATTAGAATGTTTTCTTCTCGTTTTTGTTCGTCTATGATCTGATTAAAAACACAAGGTAAACAATTATTATTATTTTAAATTAAAAAATAATACAATTTATTGGATATTATACAAAATAGAATAATTATTAAATTTGGTGGAGATGAGATATAAAGTTTATTTATTATTTTGGGTGGAAATGAGATAGAAAATTATAGTTTATTATTGTTTTATATTTTTATGTTTTAATGGTTATGGGATGTGTGTGTTGCAGGCGAGAAGTGGATGATAAAGAAAAGATACATGTATATGAGGAAAGATACTGATGGAAAGATTCGAGAAGTTGAGACGCCTGGCGCAGAAATAGTTTTTTCTTCATAACTCAACAGTAAATTAAATAAATAATATAAAATAACTCTACAATAAATTAAAACAACTTATTAATTTCTTTTAATATGTTTTTATCTTTTTATTACATATTCATCATTAGGATATAATATTTCTATTTCATATTTATCTACGGTTTTATTTACTAATCTTTCCTTAAATAAATAAAATAAAATAACTCTATAGTAAATAAAATAACATATTAATTTTGTTTAATATGTTTTTATTCTTTTATTTCATATTCATTCTTAGAGTTTGATTTGTTTTATTTCAAATTTGCCTAGGGTTTTATTAAGTAAACTTTTCATTGTTAATATAGATTAAGAGTTTAATGTTTTCAAAATATATCTGAATAACTAATACAAAGTATTTTTGATTAAAATAACTTCTTCTCCACTATTATTCTGCTCTTTATACTAAGAGGCATTATACAATGGTATTAAGGGGATGAATTTAATGGTACTAATTTATAAAAATTAATTGCGGTTAAACAATATTTTATTTACTCTAGAATAATTTATTTTATAACATTATTTTATTAGGGTTTCTTCATATGAAATATAAAAGGAGCAAATTGTATTGAGCAAATGCATTATATTTTGTTAGGTTACCTTTTATTTTCTTTGTTAGTTTATTTACTTTACAATAATTTAGTTTATAACTATATTTTATTTGGGTTTATGATATCAAATAAAAAAAGATCAAAGTATATTAGTGAAGGGTGGAAGTTAATATACTTTGGTCCTTTTTTTATTCGATATGATAAAACCCTAATAAAATATAGTTATAAATTAACTTATTGTATAATAAATAAAATAACACAAAAATAAAAAGGCAACCCTAATAAAATATAATGCACCTGCCCAATACACTTTGCTCCTTTTATATTTCATATGATAAAACCCTAATAAAATATAGTTATAAAATAAATTATTTTAGAATAAATTAAATATTATTTAATTTTTATAAATTAATAGAAATTAAATTTCTTTGTGCAGAAAAGAAAAAAAGTACAAAGTTATAGGACCATCCCCTTAATGCCACTATATAATGCCTCTTGACATAAAGAACAAAAGAGTAGTGGATAAATATGTTATTTTAGTGACAATACTTTGTATTAGTTGTTCACATATATTTTGAAAACATTAAACTCTTAATCTATGTTAACAATGAAAAGGTTACTCAATAAAACGCTAGGCAAATATGAAATAGAAAAATGAAACCCTAGGGGTCAATATGAAATAAAAAGATAAAACATATTGAAATAAATTAATAAGTTGTTTTAATTTACTGTAGAGTTATTTTATATTATTTATTTAAAGAAAGGTTAGTAATTAAAAACCTAGGAAAATATGAAATAAAAAATGAAACCCTCACAAATTTATGAAGTGACATGATAGGATTTTCTTTCTTTCCAATCCATAAAGTGGTGGTTCAATAGAAATCTATCACTATATATTTATTTATAGAAATATAATGGTTAAAAATTTGGATTGCTAAACAATTCTTTATCATTACAAAAAATAATAGTTCAGATGCATGAATTCTTTTATCTCTTCACTACACATCTACAAAATAATTTTATATTATTCTAAGAGGACACTACACATTTAAAATGTTGTAATCCATTTTAGAGAATCACCATGTTTAATTACTAATATGTAATCCATGTTACAGCATCGCCATCTTTAATTAATAATACTGATGTTTATTTTCTAGGTATGGCTCAAACTAAGTTGAATTTTGAAAGTGAGGAGAAGTGCAGACAATATCAAAGAGATTATCAAAGGGAATATCAAAGATGACAATGACAAGAAATAATAGATATAGAAAGAGAAGAACAAAGAAAAAGATGATGTGATAACAACAGAGAAAGATTTGCCAATAGCTGAAGGACCTATATGCATTAGATGTTGACAAGATAAATGTAATAATTGCTAAGGATGTACGGGTAATGTTAACTTCCAATCTTTGGATAGAAGCAAGTCATGTAAATGGAACTCTAGGTATGTCCGACAAATAATATATAGACCTATAAGTGTACCACCAGAACCATCCACATATGTTATGGTCAAAAGGTAGAGTAGAGACAAATGGATTGCTACAACAATTAGGAAAAATATTTTTGTATTCAAAACTCCATCAAACATTTGCAGAAGCCTCAAAGATAAACTACAATTGGTTACATAGAACCATTTCAAGCAACTAACAAAATATAGACATAAACTAGAAATACAACTAAATGTAACGTGGAGAAATTGATGAGATTCCTCCAACACTCCCCCCTAATTTCTACCACTAATTGTGTAAAAAATTAAAATGCCCAAATTATGTCTTAAATTATCAAAAGTCTCCTTTGCTAAAACATTGGTAAATATATCTACTAATTGATCTTTGGATCTACAAAACTCAAAATTCATTTCTTGATTGTTCACTAACTCTGATAAAATAATATCTTGTATCAATGTGTTTTCTCCTCTCATGAAAAACATGACTTTTTGACAATGACATTATTGATTTGTTGTCACAAAATATTAGTTTTGACTTCTCCTATGCTTGAAATAAATTTTCCAATACTTTCCACATTGAAATAGCTTGACATGTTGCTGATGTGGTTGCTACATACTCTTCTTCAGTGGATGGAAGTGTCACTATGGGTTTCTTCTTTGATTCCCATGAGACTACACATGTTCCACAATGAAAGGCATATCTAGAAGTACTCTTCCTATCATCAATAATTCCTACAAAATCATTGTCAATATAGTCAATCAAACAAAAATCATTAGTCATGGAATATAAAATTCCATATCGTATTGTTCCTGCCACATATATGTCATGTCCCTATAATGATTTATAATTGAATCATTTATTTAAATAATAAGTTAACCTTATATAAACTAAATATATAATATATTTATTTAAAATATATTATTAATATGTATTAGTTAATAAATAATATTATTAAATTAATATAATTTAAATATTATAAAATATATGAAATATATATATTTAATTAACTAGATATATTATAAATATAAATATTTTAATATAATATTTATGTGAATAATTAAAGATATATTATTATATATAAAAATAAATATTATGAAAAGTCTTACCCATTAAAGAAAGAACGTAAAGTAATTTAGAAAGTAAAGTAATTTGGAACAAAAGGTCAAATTCAAAATAAAATCATATAAAGATAAAAGTCTAATAAGACAAAAACATTATCCCACCATATTATATGCTTGTGAATAAAATAAGATAAAAGAGCTCCCCTACTTAATAACAAATGTATTTATTTATACTATATATATTATATAAATAATGTACTTTAAAAAGATTAAGGGGAGGCCAAAGGAGGATATTTATAAGTCCAGCGATTAAGTTGGTTGACACCAGCAATCACATTAATAAATAATATATTATAAATATATCTAATAATATAAATACAAATATTATTATTATTATTATTATCTTATATTGTAATATAAATATAAATCATATATCATTTATTATGATATAAATAATATAAAGAAACATCTTTTAACCTATCCTCTTATGATAAGGGAGTTACATATGGTTAGAACTAGTTTTACCACAAAAGGGAATTAATATAAAGTAATAGAAATTATAAGAGGGTTAAGTATGTCTTTTACCACCAGGCATAATACGAGATGTGCCTATTATATTACGGCGGCATAGGTAAGAAATCCCAGGTAAAGCTCGAACAGGTAAGTAAGTATTTATATTTAAATTGTTCAATCTATAGTTGGTAAATATAAATGGTAAGATTATTATATATAAAAGAATAAATATATGCAGGGTGTAAATGATAGATATATTATAACTAGAATATGTACTTAGTATTAGGTTAAATAAATTGTTTGAAATTAAATATTATTGAAATATGAATAGTTGGTAAATATAAATGGTAAGATTATTATATATAAAAGAATAAATATATGCAGGGTGTAAATGATAGATATATTATAACTAGAATATGTACTCAGTATTAGGTTAAATAAATTGTTTGAAATTAAATATTATTGAAATATGAAATAAAATAAGAAAGATGGTCACAGACTAATATAATGAATTAATGTCAATTATATATGTTCAATTTTGATATAAGGCCATGATGTCTAATATAAGGCATCTTGCGTTAAATGATAACAAGAACAATTATGATATTTATGAAATCAAATAAAAGATAAGTTGGTGATATGCTTGGAGCTGACACCAACTCTCCCTTTAACCCCTCTATCACCTCTAAGGTATGACGTAGTTGAAATAGTTTATTTTAGCCTAGGTATCTCTTGACTGGATGTAAGTCCCTCAAGCCAAGTGGTGAGGAACCCCATGTGTGGGTGAAATCCTTGGGCCTAGGAGAACTTGTAAGAGTTGCTCTACGGATGGTGACTCTCGTCTGGATGAGGTACTCCGTGTGTGAGTGAAATCCCATGAGCCAAATGGTGAGGGACTCCGTGTGTGAGTGAAACCTTTGGGCTTCTGTAAGAGGTGGAACTATTTCCTTAATGAAATCATACTTGGTGATCTAGAGCTGGTTAACATAAGAGTCTACCATAAGTCCCTCACAAATCATATCACGAACCAATGATAAAAATGAATAACATATATATGAATGTGCTTATAAATTTATAAATTGCATGCATGATGACGAAACAAATATATAAACTTAATGTGAATATAATCTAATATATTATGGTCTTAATGATTCCATGTTGAAAGAAAAGATAAATGGATTATTAATGTTCTCTTTTACTAAGTTGAAATTGTGCAACGTTGTGAAAATTTTTGGCTTACTAGAAGGGGACATTACAATATCTCAATATTCTCTTCCCAACTTGCCAATGTGATTCTTTTGGTAACTCCGTGAATCTTGAGATTAGAGTAACTCCATACAATAAATATGGTCATGTAGTTGTAAGTTACTTCAAACTTGCAACTAATATTTGTAATATTATAGAATGAACATTAGGTCATTTCTCTTGTTTTGCAATTTTAGTTCTTGTAGCATCTGGTGTAGTTATTGGATTACAATTCAACATCTTAAACCTCCTTAATACATCCTTTCAATATTTAGACTGACAAATAAAAATTGTTGGAAATATTGTCATTAATGTCAAAGGGAGGTTGATGTAAGAGAAACTGAATAATTATTGATGATCTAAAAGTTTCTAAGGCATGATTTCTACCTTTAGTTAGCAAATCACTTGGTTCACGAACTCTCAAGTTCATCAATAGATAGTTTTTCGAACATGAAGCTAGCCAATGAAAAGATGACAAATAATGTTTCTAAGGCATGAATGATTTCTATCTTCGGTCAGTGAATTTCTTGGTTCGCAGACTCTTAAGTTTGCTAATGAAAAGTTTCTCCGACAACTAGTTCACCGATAGGAAAGATTATTGATCAAAGCTTTAAAATAAATTTTAAAGTTTGAAGTCTTTTTAAGTTTGCCGATGGATAAGGTATCAGAAAAATGTCTAGTTTGCGAACTCAAAAGTTCATCGATGGTGAAGGTCACCAATAGGCTACTTCCCTGACATAAAGTTTGTCGAAAGGATGAAGGCGTGAAGAATAAATATGGTTCATGGTTCTCTTGGTTCTTTGATTGACTATTTTGTTGACAATGGAAAGTTGGTAAGGTATAGGTAAAGACTTTAGTTCATGAACTCCTCAGTTCACAAATTTCAAGGTTCACTGACAAGTAATTTTGCAAATAGTGAAAAAGGTTGATGGTTTTCCAAGAAGTTTGTGATGAGACAACTTAAAAAATAGGTGATATGATGAAGATTGTATCATTAAGTTCACAAAGTGGCACTTTTGTTGATAATGGATGAAATGTCCAAAGTTCGCAGAAAGTTGATTTTGCCAATAAAGATTTTTAAGTTGAGGTTCATGGATGCAAACTTTTTCTGTTAAAGAATAAGATAATTGGTTTATAGAACTAAGCTTTTTTGACAAGCTCGTACATTTAAGAAATCTCTAATTTTCTGATAAACAAGTTGAAGCTTAAGTTTGTGAAAATGAACTTTTCCCTATAATGAATAAAGGGTTCAATTTGTCGATGGCTTACATAGGTGATAAAAATAAAATGCTAGGGAGAGGACATTATTTGATCAGTTTGAAGACATAGGAGATATATATGAGAAACACTTATTGTTAAGGTTGGTTGACTCAGTCTTTTGAATCGGGTCCAAATTCATAGTACGGGAATTCAAGTTGGGCCGACCTAAGTATACATTGAAATTCAAAATATGAAGGCCAGCTTTTGAGAATGCTTTAGTTCAATCTATTGTAGACAACATGAGGATTATATTATAAAAGTCGATATTTAAAGTAGATCATTTATTTATTTTTGATGGCGAAGTATATGTGAGCATCAAAGAAAAAAGTGTGTACATCTTAATGTGATTTGAGTGCGAAGGCAATGAATAGAATATAATCCGAAGTTCACATAGTTTGTACTAGTATAAGCATATTGTTTTCTCTTGAGAACAACCATGCTAAAGAGTGTCTGATGCTACATATTTGAAGGTGTGTGAAAATTAATGTTTCAAATTTGAGTTGGTGAGAAGTGGGAGATTTGATGTTCTATTTTGGAATGAACTTGATCCTATTTTAGTTAGTTGAAGTTGGTGCTTCATAGTTCGGTTGGGGCTCAGTATGGATTGAACTAAATCTTCTTATCTATTGCTTGATGTTGGTGCTTCATCTTTTGAGGTTGTGCTCAGGGATAGACTTGGTGCTTAGTTTTATAAGGGGATTAAAGTCTCCTGTAGGTTAGTGCATAGAGATCTATAAAAGGATTTTTCTCCTTCTCAAGTTGAAATTCATCTGGGTTGGTGCCTACAAAATATTGTAATTTATAGAGTCATTTTGTGAGGTGGATTTGAGTAGTAGACCCAAGTAGCTTTTCTCACTGTGGTTTTTCCCTTCTAGGTTTCCACATAAATCTTGTGTTCCCTTGCGTGGATGTTTGGATATGTTGATGTTTGCATAGTTCTTATATTGATTCTGTTGTTGCAATAGAAATGGAGTAAAAATTGGTATATACTAATTCACCCCCTCTCAATATATCTCTATGTTCTAACAAAAATTCCCTAATGATTGAACCACTTCAATGCCTAAAAAATAATTTATCAATCCTAAATCTATCATCTCAAATTCTTTCTTCATTGCTTATTTAAACATGTCTACTGACAAATTTCTAGTGAAAAGAAAATCATCTAACATATAAACATACACTGAAAACCTAACCTTCTTTGTTGATCATTGTGTACGATGTTGGCTCATTACTTACTGCTTCTGCTAAATCCATTCTTCATCATTGTAGATACTTGAAAATGTCTTAATCCCATTAACCACTTTTCTGCATCAACCACATTACTAAATTCACCTTTCACATTATAATTATCTAATTAATTCACCCTAAATAATAATTATTTAATTAATTCATCACATTACTAAATTCACCTTTCACATCATAATTATCTAATTGATTCACCCTAAATCATAATTATTTAATTAATTCATCACTGGACCTTAAGACTTCATTCTTCAGTTAATTTGTCATCTTCTTAATCCTCATTAATTAAAGAAATTATGCTTATTTAATTAATCTACCCTACCCTACAACCTAAACCTAACCTAATTAAATAAATACTAATTATTTAATTAGTTACCGTAACCTATGAAAACCCCAATGTGTGCGGCTGGGAAAAGAGGCAGAGTTGAAGATCACCCATCTCATTTTCTCTTCCACTAGTAGGGTTGAGATGCCTAGCGCAGAAATAATTTTTTCTTCATAACTCAACAGTAAATTAAATAAATATTATAAAATAAATCTACAATAAACTAAAACAACTTATAATATGTTTTTATCTTTTTATTACATATTCACCTTTAGGGTTTCCTTTTTCTATTTCACATTTATTTAGTGTTTTATTTACTAATCTTTGGTTAAAGAAATAAATTAAAATAACTCTATAGTAAATAAAATAACATATTAATTTTGTTTAATATGTTTTTATCTTTTTATTTCATATTCATTCTTAGAGTTTGATTTGTTTTATTTCAATTTTTTCTAGGGTTTTATTAAGTAAACTTTTCATTGTTAATATCGATTAAGAGTTTAATGTTTCAAAATATATCCGAATAACTAACACAAACAGGCATTAAGGGGATGACTATAACTGCATCTTTTTTCTTTTCTGTAGAATGAAGTTTAATTTCTAGGTATTTCTTCGCTACTAATTTATAAAAATTAATTGTTGTTAAATAATATTTTATTTACTCTAGAATAATTTATTTTATAACAATATTTTGTTAGGGTTTTTCATATAAAATGTAAAAGGAGCAAAGTGTTTTGGGCAAATGCATTATATTTTGTGAGGTTACCTTTTATTTTCTTTGTTATTTTATTTATTGTACAATAATTTAATTTATAACTATTTTTTTTATATGTTAATAGCTACTATGGGCCAACAACCTTTGTATTATATCAGAAGTAATGAAAAATTTACATTATACCAGTCCAAAGATCAAACAGAAACCAACAAAACCCCGCAGACATACAAAATTATTAATTCCAGCATACCACCCGAACCCCTAAATCACCAATGGATATACAAAATTGTTGTTTCTGGAAAACCATCTAATCCACTAAAACACCAACTGATATACAAAATTGTTGTTTCCAGCCAACCACCCAATCCCCTGTAACAATAACAATTAAAACTTTCTACCTACATGACTGATTCATCTATCACCTATCTGATTCTAAACATGAAAATAGAAAAAACATGAGACTTAGCTTGTCCTCTTCATCTTTAGCTTGACAGGGCCATGCATCGCAGTGAAGATGTGGCTACCGGATCCATTCCAGGGCACTTGTCATCCACTTCCTTCCTCATCTCTCTCGCGTGAGCTGCATGAGCTTTCATTAGGCAGTGCAATTTGCATTTCCTGTGTGCCAGGCCTCCAGTAACCTCTTCAACGTCTTGCCCATCCTCTTTGATCCAATCTTCTCCATAGTCTAACAACCAAGACAACTCCATGTCTTCTACTTCCCCTTCACTATCACTATCATCCGCCAGCATGAATCCCTCCCTAGGCATGAAAAGCTCCATCCACTCCTTTGACGGGGGTGGAAGAATTACGGCCATCTACTACAGGAATTCTAGATTTCAGTCTATGTCACCTAGCCTCTCCTCCAGCTCCTTTGTCTCAATAGAAATGACAAGCGAGAACCTTTGAATCTCCTTAGCCCCTCGACCATTCCTCAGATAATACTGATGTGGTAGAGGAATTGTGCCATCATCATGCACGTTATCTAGCACGACATCAATTTCACTGAGGTAGACATGCTTGAGTACTCTCTGGCATAAATTTTTGACCTTCTGCTTCAAGATACCTCTAGACAAAACAAGTGCCAAGAACATCGCTGGGATATCTATGTTTACCTAGTGCCTGTGGTAGGACCACATGAATTCCCACCATAGGACTTCCTTCACAGCATGTAGCACCAGCTCATGCTTCACATAAAGGATACCCCGCAACCTCTTGTCTAAAACCATGCTGAAGAGTGAGATCATTATTGCCGTAGTCTCGAAACAAATTAGACTATCCATATCTCCAAGAGTGACTACCTCCAACTCAAAAATAAAAAAAGAAAGAAGTGAGGCCAAACTGGCCTGCATTGGCTACAAATAGCCTCTTGCCTAATGTTTTCTTGATTAACCTTGTCTTATCACATGCCAAGAGGACGATCGCATGCCTCAATGGATCTAAATTGTCCATCTTAATCACCACTTGTAGAGCATTAATTATTGTGCCAAGCTCTGAATAGCTTCAAACTTCAATTCGTTTAAAGATTACACATGGATGAGAGATATCCCTACACTCCGAGATCCTCCTACAACTATTAGGCCTGACTACATACTTCTCACAATGCTTGACTCATTAATCTCGACATCACCCTATTCCATGTCAATCTTTGCTTAGCTGGAGTCACTCAGCTCCCGAGGACCTCCAGCCACCGCCTCTTTTTGAAGGCAAAATAAACAAAACAAGTGATCTGCTGATCACAAACCAAACAATTACAAAAGCCCAGATTACCTTAGAGATGAAGAGGCAAGGCATCAATATATAGAGTTTGAGAAACATAAAGGACACAACCACTATGCCAACCACTCAACTTGAAAGTCAAGGAAGGCAACTACCAACTCAATGGGCCCAATGGGCATTACAAAGATGTCAAAGATGGCTGCTCCACATGCTATTGACTATTGCATATGTCAAATATGGCTGCTGCATATTATAATTGCTGTCATTCTCCCCCATAATGACCATTGGGAAGAACTTGGAGTAGATCTCTAAGTGTCTCAAACCTTTCATGAGCTAGAGCCTTCGTGAAAATATCTGCGATCTGATCATCTGTACTGCAGTACATAATCTCTATCAATCCCTATTGAACCAACTCTCTAATGAAGTGATGTTGAATCTCAATATGTTTGGTCCTTCTATGAAACACTAGATTCTTAGTCATTTGTATAGTACTTTTGTTGTCACAATACAACAAAGTAGGTCCATTCTGTATTTGGTGTAAATCTTCCAATAGTCATCTCAACCACACTGTTTGGCATGCTGCAAATGTTGCAGCTTTATACTCTGCCTTTGCTGTAGAAAGTGATACAGTCAGCTGTTTCTTGGACTTCCAAGAAAATACTACAGAACTAAGACTAAAAGTATAACCAGAAGTAGACTTTTGATCATCTATGGAACCTGTCCAATCTGAATCTGTATAGCCAATCAACTTACTATCTTCTGAATGTTGAAATCTAAGACCATAACTTAATGTCCCTCTAACATATCTAAGAATCCTCTTAGCTGCACTCCAATGTGTTTGCTTAGGTTCTGACATGAACCTAGATACCAAGTTCACTACATAGGTGATATCTGGTCGAGTAGTAGTTAAGTAGATCAAACTACCAATCAACTGTCTGTATATAGTAGGGTCCACTCGATCTAACACATCCAAGTTAGACAATTTAAGTCCAACTTTAATGGGTGTCGCAACTGGTTTGCAACTATTCATCTAAAATTTTTGTAGGATGTCTGAAGCATATTTCTTTTAAGACATGAATATTTCACCTTTGTTTTACCATACTTCTATACCAAGAAAATAGTGCATTTGTCCCAAATCTGTCATCTCAAATTCAGCAACCATAGCTGCTCTAAACTCTGCAAACAAATCTGAATTGTTCCCAGTGTAGATAAGATCATCAACATAGAGAACTAAGAAAAAAATATCCTTAGCTGAGATCCTAATATAAAGATTTGGATCTGATTGATTTCTTAAGAAACCTTTCTGCTGTAGGTATGAGTCTATCCTTGAATACCATGCTCTTGGTGCCTACTTAAGACCATACAAGGCATTCTTTAATCTGTAAACATAATGTTCTTTAAAATGTATTTCAAAACCTCTAGGTTGAGAAACATACACTTCCTCATCAATATATCCATTCAAAAAAGCACTCTTCACATCCATTTGATAAACTACCCAACTTTGCTGAGCTGCCAAAGCCAAAACCAATTTGATAGTATCCATTCGTGCTACAGGTGCCAATGTTTCAGTGTGATCAATACCTTCTTGTTGAGTGTATCCATTGGCTACCAATCTAGCCTTATGTTTATCAATGCTTCCATCAGATTTATACTTAGTTTTATACACCCATCTTGTACCAACAATTTCCTTACCAGGAGGTAGCTGAACCAAATCCCATGTGTCATTCCTTTCAATTGTTTCTATCTCACTATACATTGCTTCAACCCACTCTTCTTTTTCTTGAGCTTGTTTAAATGTTTGTGGCTCATTACATTCCATGATTTGAGTCATCAAAGCATAATTCACTTTTGCTTGTGATCTTGTTGTCATTTTCTCAAAGTTTGAATCCAACATAAGATTTGATGGATGATTCTTTTCTGTCCTCCTTTGATATTTTTGATACTTTCTTGTTCCTGTACTAGAAGACTCAGGTTCATTTTCTTCTTCTTCTTCAACTTCATCAGTCATTATCTCTTTTCCCTTTGTTTCTTTTTCCTTGGTATATTCTGCTGCTTCATTGAAAACCACATCTCTACTTATAACAAGTTTCTTTCCTATTGGATCATACAATCTATATGCTTTATTTTCTAATCCATACTCAATAAAAATACATTTTAGGCCTTTAACATCTAGCTTAGACGTTTTTTCCTTTAGTATGTGTGCATAAGCAACACACCCAAATACTCTCAAATGTTCAACACTTGGCTTTACCCCAGACCATGCTTGTTCAGGAGTCATCCCCTTAACTGCTTTTGTAGGACTCCTATTGAGAAGATATACAGTTGTGCAAACTTCTTCTGCCCAAAACATCTTATCTAAATTCTTCTCTTTCATCATACTCCTTGCCATTTCAACAATGGTTCTATTCTTTCTTTCAGCAACTCCATTTTGTTGTGGAGTGTAAGAAGTAGTGAACTCTCTCTTGATTCCATGATTTCTATAGAAATCTAGAAACTGATTTGATTTGTACTCACCCCCATTATCTGACCTTATCACTTTGATGTACTTACCACTTTATTTTTCAACCAACCTCTTGAATTCTACAAACTTGTCAAACACTTCTAATTTTGAAACCAAACAATATACCCAAGTTTTTCTTGAGTAATCATCAATGAAGGTTAGAAAATACTTTGATTTATTTAAAGAAGGTGTTTCCATAGGACCACACAAATCCGTATGGATTATCTGAAGATGCTACTTAGTTCTACTAGATTTTCCAATTGGAAAGCTAGCTCTATGTTGTTTGCCAACAACACATTCTTCACACACTTCTTTTGTATTTTCAATGAATGGTAGACCTTCAACCATTTTTAATCTCTTGAGTAAAATTAACCCACTAAAACTTAGGTGGCCATATCTTTGAGGCCAAATTCTACTTTCATTCATTTCACTAGACCTCAATGCTTGGTTTCCATGGGTGAAATGGAGAGGAAACATCCTATCACCTGTCATTTTTGTTCTTGCAACAACTACATTTCTTTTTAACTTGTCTCTTATTATGCACTTTTTTTCATCAAAGGTCACATGATAATTTTGCTCTAACATTTGTCCAATGGACAACAAATTCTTTTTGAGTGTTGGAACCAATAATGTTTCATTCATATGTTTTACCTCACCATATTCTGTTGTAACTACAATAGTACCCTTACCTTTGGTTCCATGAGATTGATTATCTCCTAATACCACTATACTATGATGGTTTTCATCTAATTTGATAAACAAATTTTTATTAGATGTCATATGTGATGAACATCCAGAATCAATGTACCATACATCATTCTCACTAACATTTGCATTGAAAGAAGAAATAAACAAATTTTGTCTATTTTCAACAATATTGTGAGCATTTCTCTTTTCTACTTCTCCTTGTTTAGTCCAACATTCTGATGCATAATGTCCAAACTTGTTGCAATGAAAGCATTGGACATTCTTTTTATCTCCCCCATTATTTCTACCTCTTCCTCTTCCTGTTCCTCTGAAGTTGCTACTTCTTCCTCTGAAACTATTACCTCTTCCTCTAGAATTGCTAGATTCACCTTTGTATTCATTGTTATTTTGATTCCTGAAAAACATGTTTCTTTTACCTCTTATGCTTGTTTTAGAGGAAAATGCTTGTTCTAGACCTTCCTCATTACTTTTCATTCTTTCTTCAGTAGTTAACAATATTCCACTTAGTTCATCTATTTGCATAGTTGAGAGATCTTTGGAAATCTCAATTGTAGAAACTACACCATCAAATTTAGGAACTAAACTCCTTAAAATTTTCTCAATGACATGCTTGTCATCCACAGTTTCTCCTAGAACTTTCATTTGACTAACTAGGCCTTCTACCTTTGTTAGAAATTTATTTACACTTTCACTATTGATCATTTTTACATTTTCAAAATTTTTCCTCATAGTTTGCAATTTTGTAGTTTGTGCTCCTTGATAGGCATTATTGAGAATTTGCCATGCTTGCTTAGAATTACTAGCACCACTTATCCTAGGAGAGATAGCCTGATTGATTGCGCCTTGAATCAGAAATAAGGCTTCATTATCTTTTTTGACATTTGCTTTGTATTCTCACTTTTGTTGATCATTTAATGCATTAAATGCAGTTGCATCTAGTTCTACATACCCTATTTGTACAATTTCCCACAAATCTTTGGATTTGAGTAGGGTTTGCATTCTAGTACACCAAAATGTGAAATTGTCCCCTTCAAACACAGGAATTAACATGTTAGACATAACATTTCCTGCCATATTTTCCATAAGAGTAATGCGCACAATAACTCAACGGCTCAACACAAAAACCTTAGAGAGATCTCTACAAATGAATACTCTCCGTGTCCTTTCAAATAGGACCCACACCAAAAAGATTTTTATATTATTTTTGTTTTTAGTGTATAAGTGTCGGTTTCAACCGATAATGCACTTAGTTACAAATAAGTTCCTTGTCATTGTGCAAGAAAAAGAAATTACACTTTGAAAAGTTTGAACGTTTAACCCCTTAAAAGTTAATTACAATGTCTAAACACATTACTAACCACCAACCTTTCTATATCCTTTACCTTGTACCCTAATTCTAAATGTAATTCTAACCCTAATCCTAAATCTAAATCTAACTGCAAGTCCAACCCTAACCCTAATTATAACCCTAATCATAATCATTAACATAACTCTAATTGTAACTTTAATTCTAATTGTAACCCTAATTCTCACCCTAACCCTTATTATAAGCCAAGATCTAGTTTTGACCCTAATTTTTATTCTAATTGTCACCCTTTTTTAAATTGTAACCCTAATTATAGTCATAACACTAGTTCTAACTCTAACCCCAACCCTAATTGTAATCCTAACAATAACTCCAATTCTAACCCTAACCCTAACCAAAAATATAGCTCTGATTTTAACCCTAACCTTGATCCTAATAAAAACCCTAATCGTAACCTTAATACTAAACTTAGCCCTAATTGTAACCCTAACCCTAACTCTAATTAAAACATTAACCCTAATTATAGTCATAACCCTAATTCTAACCCTAACCCTAACCACAACCCTAATTATAATCTTAATCATAACCCTTATCCTAATTTTAACCCTAACCCTAACCATTATTCTAGCCCTAAAAACAACTCTAATTTTAACCCTAACCCTAATGTCAAATCTAACCCTAATCCTAACAATAATTCAAACCCTAACCTTAAACTTAATACTAACCTTAACCCTAAGTGTAACTTTAACCCTAACTCTAATTTGAACCCTAATGCTAACTATAACTCTAATTCTTATCCCAATTCTAGTAGTAACAAACTTTAATTCTAACCTTAATTCTAATAGTAACCCTAATCTTAAGTCTAACCCTAACCCTATCCCTTATTCTAACTATAACTATAATCATAATTCTTACCCCAATTCTAATTGTAACCCACCTTAATTTGAACCCTAATTCTATACCTAATTGAATCCTTAATCCAAAACCTTATTATGAATATAGTTCCAATAATAACACTAAACATAACCTTAATGAAAACCTATCTCTAATTCTAACCTTACCTTTAAACCTATTTCGAACCCTAACCCTACTTTTTACTCTAACACTAATTTTAATATTAATCATAATCCTAACACTAATGATAACCCTAAATCTATCCCTAACCATAATTCTAACCATAACCCTCACCCTAGTACTAACCCTTATTCTAGTACTAACCCTAAGCCAAAAACAAACCCTAATTCTACCCCTAATCCTAATTATAACCATAACCCTACCCTAATCCTAAACATAATCTAACCATAATACTAGCATTAACTCTTTTACTAATTGTAATTCTAACCTTGATTCTAATCAAAAAATAATTCTAACCTAACCCTTAACCTAATTCTAACACTAGAGTTAGTGTTAGGGTTAGGGTTAGTGTTGGGTCATTTCAAATGCTTTCATTGATGCAATATTAATTCCCAAATTTATATTAATAGATAAGACCATTTTGTATGGAGTGATTGTTTACAGACATCATTTGATATCATAAGACAAACATATAATATGTACTCCAACACGTACATTGCCACCCTAGTAGCTGTACACATAAGAATAGTATTTGTCCACATAATTTTCTTATCTATTTCTTTGCAAATACTCTTACCCTTAAAAACTACACAAATCATTCATATCATGGTTGTTTGATTTGAATTCCAAAATCACTCATGTTTTGTTTGGATCTCTTAGCCTTGTTTTAGTATCTTACTTTTGTAAGCCTAAAATTAGACTCCGTTGGTTCTAAATTACTTATTTAAAAGCCAAAATAATTCATATATTAAAATTTTTAGTAACTATCATAATAAGCTTGTAGTCTAAATATTTCCATAATTTGGGTGCATTTATTTCCAAATAGTAATGTATTTTATATTGTGTTGTGTGAATTTTTCACAGTACAATTGAATTGCAAATCAAAACCTATTTTCTTAGACACTTATATTTTCATTTAAACCTTGGAAATCTTAGTTATTGTTGAAACAATTTGTTATGTAGCTTGTTAAATACTTTTTAGTGGTGTTTATTCTTCATATTGGTTCACTTTGATAATCTTGCATGCATCTATGGGACATAGAATACACATAATTGACATAATTATAATATTGGACAATTGTATGATTCTAAGCTCTTTTTAGGTACTATGATGTTTGATAAAATAATTCAAATGAATGTTTTATATGTATAAAGAGTTGATAGAAATAGAACAATTAATATAGTAGTTAAAAAAATTACGTTTTTGGAGGATCATGCATTTAATATCTTCCAAAGATGGAATTCCCAATGTAAAATTTTAATATCAACATTCAAATCTAAAACCAATAATATGATGGTTTTATAATTTCAATGTTTTCAACTCAACTTTATTTTTTGGATGTATTGCCAAACACGTACAAGGCTTCTTAAAAAGAGGAAATGCAAAAGTATAGTGCTCTAGATCTAGCCATTGATCAACATAATTTAAAATAGTGAGCTTTGTGCTTGTGTTTTAATGAAATCCTTGATTTTAGTAGTTTGGAAAAGATGTTGGTTTTTTTTTTTTCTCTTTTGTGAGCTTTAACATCCTCTATAGGCCTTTAACACAAGTTTGTGTAAGGCCTTTGTTGACAGGTATAATCATATTAGTAAGAAATTTTTTACAATCAAGATCGACAAAGTATCCCACTTTCTTGTCACTGCCATTTATAATACCACTAAGAATAGCATAAGTTGCTTCTTCCTTTATACAATTTATGCCCTTCGCAAGGAGCCCCACAAGTGGAAAAATTGCCCATGTCTTTATTGTAAGCTCGATGTCATCTTGGGTGAGTGTTGTGATATTGGAAATGAACCTACAAATCTCCATATGAAGTTGCCTCATTATGTTCAAATCTCTCTTGTCACCACTTCAAATGATTGCAACAATACGTAAGAGTAATTTATCATTCATAATTTCCCATACTCTACAATGTTGGCCATAGTTTCCATGAAAAAAAGTAGTATATGATGAGATCCATGGAAGAGAAGCTAAACAAGGCATGGACAAATATTATTTCTAATGATAAATTCAAGATTGTCAACTTCTTCAGATAAATATAAAATTATCTTCAGAAATAGGGTTAGGGTTAGGGTTACAATTAGGGTTAGTGTTAGTATTGTGGTGAGGGTTAGGAATAGAATTAACATTAGGAACCTAGAATTATGGTTAGAATTGGAATTAGGGTTATCATTAGTACATTAGCACTCAGGTTAGGGTTAGGGTTAGTGATGTAGCCAACAATATACACTCAATAGAATTGTGCCATTAATCTTATGTGAGAGACAAAGATTTGAAAAATTGGAAATAAAAACTTCTATTCACCAACTCTACTGGTACAATGAGAGAAAACTCTCTTATATCCAAGAAAACAAAAAAAATTAAAAAATTACCTTTTTTGGCAGATTTTGACAATTGTCAAATTTTGCCATTTTAGCTAATTTTACATGCATATCTTGAGAATCTAGTTTTTTCCCAAAAACATCCTAAAACTAGGGTAGGATGGAAAACCACCTAACATCCTAAATTTGAAACATGAGTTTCAAGTTATTAATAAAAGCAACTTTTAAAAACTAGGAAAAAACACTAAATTGCCATTTTGAGGGCCAAGATGAATGTTTCAAGCCCCAAAAAAGTGCCAAGATTGGGTCCAACCACTACAGTCAATTGGGAAATTACATGCCACCTCATAATGCATCCACCTGTAAAATTTCATAGAAAACCCACATCTGAGTCAAAAGTTATGACCTCCGGAAGTCCCTGCATCAATTAAACATATAATTAGGGTTCTAATTAGGGTTGGGATTATGCTTAGCATTAGGGTTAGTGTTAGTATTAGAGTTACGACCAAAATTATGGTTAGAATTATGTTAAATAGGGATAGATTTAGAAATATACTGAGATTGAGGGTTTAATGCCTTATAAAACAATGTTAAGTGTAATCTTATGGTTATGGTAAGAATTAGGGTTAGATTTAGAATTAGGGTTTGGGTTAGGGTCACAAACAAGGTTAGATTAGAATTGGTGTTAGATTTAGAATTAGGGTACCTATTTTTTAAAGAGCATTTTAATCTCAATGTTGAACCCTGACCATAATTCTAACAATAACCCTAACCCTAATACTAATCCTATTTCTAGCTATAATAATAACCCTAACACTAATCCCAATTCTAACCCTAACCATAAAATTGATTTTAATAGTGATTCAAACCCTAAGGCTAACCCTAACCCTAACCCTTATTATATCCCTAACCCTAGTTTTGACTATAGTTCTCATTCTAATTGTCACCCTTTTTCAAATGGTAACCCTAATTCTAATTTTAATTCTAACCCTAATCCTAACCCTAAATCTAATTGCAATTCCAACCCTAACCCTAATTATACCCCTAATCATAATCGTAACCATAACCTTAATTCTAATTGTAACCCTAAATCTCACCCTAACCTTTTATTTCATATTCATCCCTAATCTTACTAATCTTTTGTTAAATAAAGAAAAATAAAATATTAGTAAGGCCTTTAACACAAGTTCGTGTAAGGCCTTTGTTGACAAGTATAATCATATTAGTAAGGAATTTTTTACAATCAAGATCGACAAAGTATCCCACTTTCTTGTCACTACCTCTTATAATACCACTAAGAATATCATAAGTTGCTTCTTCCTTTATACAATTTATGCCCTTCGCAAGGAGCCCCACAAGTGGAAAAATTGCCCATGTCTTTATTGTAAGCTCAATGTCATCTTGGGTGAGTGTTGTGATATTGGAAATGAACCTACAAATCTCCATATGAAGTTGCCTCATTATGTTCAAATCTCTCTTGTCACCACTTTCAAACTATAACCCTAATTCTTATTGTAATTCCAACCCTAATCCTAAATCTAAATCTAACTGCAATTCCAACCCTAACCCTAATTATAACCCTAATCATAATCATTAACATAACTCTAATTGTAACCTTAATTCTAATTGTAACCCTAATTCTCACCCTAACCCTTATTATAACCCAAGATCTAGTGTTGACCCTAGTTTTCATTCTAATTGTCACCGTTTTTTAAATTGTAACCCTAATTCTAACTAAAATTCTAACTACAATTTCAACCCTAACCCTAATTATAACTCTAATCATAACCCTAACCTTAATCCTAATCGTAACCTTAATTCTAATTATAACCCTAAATCTCACACTAACCCTAACCCTTATTATAAACCTAACCCTAGTTTTGACCCTAATTCTCATTCTAGTTGTCATCCATTTCCAAACTGTACCCCTAATTTTAATTGTAATTCTAACCCTAATTCTAACTACAATTCCAATAGTTGTTAAGGGCGTGCTTCGATGGTTAAGTCACTCGATTGTAGTGGCAACCACCAGAGTTTAAACCCCCACTGGGCCAACGTGCTCGCAGGATTTACACCTTCGCTAGGCCAACAAGCTCGTAGGTTTGAAGTGTTCCTTCTTGGGGTTGAGGTCCCCCGTGTTGTGGCCTCACCGATTCATCACTCCAAGAAAAAGCGTTAGTGTGGAGCCAGAGGGTGTGTTGCTTTAAAAAGTTAAGTAGGCACATTTTTTAAAAAAAAACTACAATTCCAACCCTAACCCTAATTATAACCCTAACCCTAACCATAATCCTAATTGTAATCCTAATTCTAATTTTAAATTTAACCCTAATTCTCACTCTAATTCTCACCCTATTTTTTATTGTAACCCAAATTCTAATTGCAATGAAAATCTTAATCCTAACTCTAATTCTCACCCTATTTTATAACTATATTTTATTAGGGTTTTATCATATGAAATATAAAAGGAGGAAAGTGTATTGGGCAAGTGCATTATATTTTTTTATGGTTACCTTTTATTTTCTATGTTATTTTATTTACTGTATAGTAAGTTAATTTATAACTATTTTTTATTAGGTTTTTTTCATATCAAAATTAAAAAAAAAGGATCAAAATATATTCATCAAGGGTAGAATTTATTTGAATTAAGTGCATTATATTTTATATATTTAACTATAAAGACTTCAATTTAATTTTGTAGAATGAAATTTAAGAATACTAGAGAAGCACAAGAGTTATTTGAAGGTAACTCTACATACTATTCATATATTTTATTATAGTTTAAATTTGTATTTCGCACATTCTAATTAAGATTAATGGCTTTTTTTTATCATCAATGTATTATTAAAAATATAGTGCTTACTATGTTACTCCAGATTAATATGTTACATTTTATTAGGGTTATCTTTTCTTTTCTTTGTTATTTGTCACATATGACGAATGAATCCAATTCTTTTCTTCCCCTTTCGTTCTAGGGTGTTTAGCTAGGATTCGCTGCAATTCTACATACACTAGGCAAAGTCTGTAGACTTGGGAAGCTCCGTGGGGCATTCTTATCCATTGGCTTCCTTCAAATTCTGGAGACTTGGAAGCTCCATGGGGAATTCTTGTTGTGAAGACCTCGCAAGATTGACTTTCTCCAATGAGAAACTATGCGTTCAATGTCTTGAGGTTAGTGTTGAGACTTCTCAAGAATGTAATGTTTGTAGTTGCATTTGAATCCTTATAAAATATAGTGATATAAAATATTAGTTTAGGACATATGAATTCATTATGCAAAAAAAACAAATTAAGTCCTACTAAAATGTGAGAAGTTTTTTTTATTATGATTTTTGGCCAAATAAAAAATTAATTACCATTGACAAATATATGTTGATCTTTTTTTAAGGAAATATAGTTATAAATTAAATTATTATACATTAAATAAAATAATATAGAAAACAAAAGGTAACCTTAACAAAATATAATGCGCTTACACTTGGAATAACATTAGGCTTGTCGAATACATTTTTTATATTTTGTTATTCATTTAACTATTGGTGGAAATGTTACCAACGTGTGTTGGCCTCATGGCTATCATAAATTAGAAGAATTCCATTCACACCTGAATAACATAGCCCAGTGCATTTCCTTCACCAAACAAATAGAGATGGATAACCAACTTCCTTTCCTTGATATCCTTCTCATCACAAAACCTGATGGTTCCTTGGCTCTTCGGGTGTTCTAAAAAGCAACCCACACCGACCTCTACCTCCACTCCTCTTCTCATCACCACCTTGCTCAAAAAATGGGTATCCTTAAGACTTTGTCCACCAGAGCCTTTCATATTTGTGACAAATAAAACTTAGCCAAAAGCTTGCGCATCTTTGCTTAGTCTTCTTATTAATGGTTACAAGAGCAAGCACATTTCTAGAGCTCTCAACCAAGCCAAGTCTTGTTTCTCTCCAAACACAGGGTTGCCCTCCCCACGCTGTCCCTCTCCAAACCACCCTATTGCTTCCCTCCCATACATTGAAAGCATCTCCTACAAAATTTCTAAAATCCTTCTTAAAAGGGCCTCCGGTGTGCTTTCAAACCTGTTGCAACATTGAGAAACCACATCCCCTCTCTCAAAGACCCCAAAGATGTTTGCCTTGACTCTAGGGTGTACAAGGTTGTTTGCTCCTATGGCACACCCTATATAGGTGAGATAGGTCAATCTTTTAGCACCAGAATCAAAAAGCATTGTGGTGACATTAGGCATGATCAGGTCCTCAACTTTGCCTTGGTAGAGCACTCCTTCTCCACGAAGCACCATATCTCTTTACAAGACACCCAAATCTTAGCTGTCGAGGACAATTTCTTCAAGAGGAAACTCAAAGAAGCCATTGAAATCAACAACGACCCTGCAAACCTCAATCGAGATGATGGGTGGAGTCTCAGTTTCTCTTGGCAACCCCTGCTGGCCAACCTTAGAAATCGACCCCCTCACCCATCTTGAACCTCCTTTGTGTTAGGCCTTGTTTGGCCCCCTCCTCTCCTTTTCTCCCCTACTTGTCTTTCTTGGGTTCCCTCCACGTCTCTCTCCCCCACTCTCCCTTTTTTTGGGCAGCCTATCCCTCCATTTCTCCCTCGTCCCTCCCCGCCTATCCCCAAGGGAGCCTCCTCCTTTGCCTCATCCGCTTCCTTCTCCCTTATTTTTGGATCTCCCTAGTCGCATGCTACTACCCCCCTTCTTTTAGGTTTTTGCTCTTGTTTTTGTATTCATATGCATACGTAGTTGTTTAGGCATTTACATGTATATTTGCATATGTTATTGCATTTGTATTTACATAAATAATATGCATATACATTCATTTTTGTTTTCTTTTTGTATTTGTATATGTATTGGTTTTGACTTTTGTTAGAGTCCCGTGTCATATGTACTTGTATAGGCTCATGTATACGTGCACATACATTAACACACATGCCATTTCTTTTTTGTTTTCTCTTCTTTAGTTTTTTCCTCGGTACACAGATACACCTAGTCACTCGCTTGCTTATATAAATACATGTTATTTTTTCTATTTTTGTCGTTTGTTTGCTTGTTTGTAAGTCTACATTTATTGTTTGGTTTCTTTTCTCCTATATATATATATATATATATATATATATATATATATATATATATATATATATATATATATATATATATATATATATATATATATATATATATATGTTGGAGCTGTTTCTTCTATGTGCTATGTTTTGACTTTTTATTTTATTTTTCTTCTGTCTTGTCTTTTGGAGGTCTGTGGGTGTGTTTTTGTGCTTTCGGGTTTCCTTATATATATATATATATACCCACTTTGACTGGTTTTCTTTTGCCTCCTTTCTTTCTTTTAGTCATGAGTCATTAGTAGATGTGTCGACTCATATTCGACACATTGCAGCTACATTTGAGGGTGGTTGAACCTTGAGCTATTCTCTTAGTTCCATTTTCGCTACCTTTCCTATTCTCGTGGAGGCTTGTTCCTCAAGCTTCAGCTATGTATACCGCTTTGGTTGTAAATCAATTTAGTTCATTTTCAATATATTGCATTTGTGTTTGATCTCTAATCCATTGATCTTGGACTTCCTCTCCCACATGGTATTAGAGCTAGGCTCAATCTGGCCTTCTCCCATAATTTTTACAGAATTACATCATGCATTTGCATTCAAATTCAATTAACTTTAAAAGACACGAAAAAAATGCAATTAATCCAATCCTTTCCAAATAGAGATTTCCATGCATAAGTGAAATTAATCATCAACTCCTTAATCAATACTAGATTAAAAACTGACTTCACATACTTACCAAATGATGCATTGGATGAAAGCGAGCAACAACAAGACAAACAAACTTCACGTAGATGCTACCATTCTGTCCAACTGGGTTCTATTTTTGCCTCAAATGTTTGAAGACTTGAGATACCACCTGAGAACAAAGATGAAAAGGTTAAGACAATACTCAGGTATGCTTATTAGCAGAAAAATGATTGTGAAGTTCCTATTTTCAGTTTAATAAATAAAGAAATATTTATTTAATGTTGTCCAATATTATGTGACTGTTGTCTTTCTGTTTGTGTGTGAATAAAGGGTTCCATTTCTTGCCAGTCTCTTAATTGTTTGTTGATGCTAACGGGTGCTTCCCTGTTCTGTGTTGGGGAGTGTATATATGTACATGTGCGTATATGGAGCCTATTTTAATTCACCTGAAGCCGTTCCCCTTTTTTATCAAGTTCCGTACAAAACACAAATATTAACATTAGAAATAATTTACTCTTATCACATATTTTTTTCTCTAGATGAACTCCATATACATCCCTCTAAACTGATGGAATATAGTGCAAACATAATTCTATATAACAGCTTCCATGTTTGATTTAACTTTTTCAGATTAATTTAAATCGCTATCATAAAAAGTTAAAATTAATTGAAGACAGATTTGTATGTCTTTACGTGGACCTAACTCAGTTAGCCAACTCAGCGAAGTGAAGCAACATGCTGTTGAATGATGGCACACACAGACTTATATGTGACACCACGTATTTTGTAACTTGTCTTCATATTTCTGCAAATCTCTACACGCATACACAATACGTGTCTTTATAAATGCTGGTTTATTGCGGTATAAATGCTGTGATTATGTAACAAGTTGAGCAAGTTACAAGAGATTTTTAATGGAGCTTGGTGCCATTAGAATGTTTTCTTCTCGTTTTTCTTTGTCTATGTCTTTATAAATGCTGGTTTATTGCGGTATAAATGCTGTGATTATGTAACAAGTTGAGCAAGTTACAAGAGATTTTTAATGGAGCTTGGTGCCATTAGAATGTTTTCTTCTCGTTTTTCTTTGTCTATGATCTGATTAAAAACACAAGGTAAACAATTATTATTATTTTAAATTAAAAATTACTACAGATTATTGGATATTATATAAAATAGAATAATTTTTAAATTTGGTGGAGATGAGATATAAAATTTATTTATTATTTTGGGTGGAAATGAGATAGAAAATTATAGTTTATTATTGTTTTATATTTTTATGTTTTAATGGTTATTGGATGTTTGTGTTGCAGGTGAGAAGTGGATGATAAAGAAAAGGTACATGTATATGAGGGAAAGATGTTGACGGAAAGATTCGAGAAGTTGAGACACCTGGCGCAGCAACAATTTTTTCTTCATAACTCAACAGTAAATTAAATAAATAATATAAAATAACTCTACAATAAATTAAAACAACTTATTAATTTCTTTTAATATGTTTTTATCTTTTTATTACATATTCATCATTAGGATATAATTTTTCTATTTCATATTTATCTAAAGTTTTAGTTACTAATCTTTCCTTAAATAAATAAAATAAAATAACACTATAGTATATACATTAACATATTAATTTTGTTTAATATGTTTTTATCCTTTTATTTCATATTCATTCTTAAAGTTTGATTTGTTTTATTTCAAATTTACCCAAGGTTTTATTAAGTAAACTTTTCATTGTTAATATAGATTAAGAGTTTAATGTTTTGAAAATATACCTGAATAACTAACACAAAGTATTTTTTATTAAAATAACTTCTTCTCCACTATTATTCTGCTATTTATACTAAGAGGCGTTATATAATGGTATTAAGGGGATGAATTTAAAGCTACTAATTTATAAAAATTAATTGCAGTTAAATAATATTTTAGTTACTCTAGAATAATTTATTTTATAACATTATTTTATTAGGGTTTCTTCATATGAAATATAAAAGGAGCAAATTGTATTGAGCAAATGCATTATATTTTGTTAGGTTACCTTTTATTTTCTTTGTTATTTTATTTACTATACAATAATTTAGTCTATAACTATATTTTATTTGGGTTTATGATATCAAATAAAAAAAGATCAAAGTATATTAGTGAAGGGCCGAAGTTAATATGCTTTGGTCTTTTTTTTATTTGATATGATAAAACCCTAATAAAATATACTTATAAATTAACTTATTGTATAATAAATAAAATAACACAAAAATAAAAAGGTAACCCTAATAAAATATAATGCACTTGCCCAATACACTTTGCTCCTTTTATAATTCATATGATAAAACCCTAATAAAATATAGTTATAAAATAAATTATTCTACAATAAATTAAATATTATTTAAATTTTATAAATTAGTAGAAATTAAATTTCCTTGCACAGAAAAGAAAAAAAGTACAAAGTTATAGGACCAGCCCCTTAATTCCACTATATGATGCCTCTTGACATAAAAAACAAAAGAATAGTGGATATATATGTTATTTTAGTTACAATACTTTGTATTAGTTGTTCACATATATTTTGAAAACATTAAACTCTTAATCTATGTTTTTGATAACATAAGGCAGCAGAAACAAGGGGTCAAACCCTTACAACGCAAAAAGGAACCCCAGAGGCAATAGAACAAAAATGCCTCATAACAGTCACAACATCACCCAGTTAGTCAGCATAGACAGCATATACAACAACCTGTCCAGATACAGAAAATAAGTAGAAAGTAGAGGAACAATAGTATAAAAGAGACTAGAGCTAAGGAGAAGGATTCTCCCAGCTCTTAGCCATGGATTCCATAAAATCATCCAACTTTTTGTAGTTCTCATCCTTGTCAGCTACAGCAGTAGCTCCAAGATCCTATAAAATAGAGAGATTAAATAAAACCGCCCACCTAAGCATGGTGGAGAAAGACTACTCCAGCTTCACAATACGGTACCTCATGGCATCAATGTCCTTTTTGTAACTAGCTTCTTCCTCCATTTCATCAGAAGCTTCCTGCACAAACATCTTACCACCTTCGTCAGCATTGTCAGCAGAGTCACCAACTGCACCACCATCAGTCTCCATCTGAGGATTCTCATTCTTTCCTTCTGCCTCTTTAGAAATCTCCTGGACCTCCAAAACCTTGGTCACACCACCCTGAGTGGACTCATCCGACGCCGACTCTGAGTAATCAATGAGTTTGTCTTTAGGCGCAAGTTTACCCGCGATCCTCCTCAACCTCTTGACTCCCGAGGAAAAGCAATCTTGCGTGCCCTTAATAGCCAAATTAGGTTTGCTGCCAAGACCCATAGGGGTACTACAGGGATTATTAAGGGTCCCCACAACAAACCCCATAGTCTCTACTTGAACCCCCTTAAATTTCCTCTTCTTACTCTTAACAGTACTTTTGGATAGAGGGGTATGTGTAGAGGTCACCATAGGACTATCATCATTAGGAAAGGAAACCCCTTTAGACTTAGTGAAACTTGGGGAATGGTAAGGCTCATCAGAAGCAGGAATATCCTCAGGGTTGGTAGACTTTTCCCCACTGTGAGATGGAGGAGGCTTAGCTAGCTCAAGAGCAAGGTGGAAATTGTATAAATAGAGGATGAGACCCTGATGTAGGGGAATAGGTTGCTTGGAGATTTTTAAAACTAGTTTAGCTTTGACCATAAAAACTGAATGCTCAAGGGAGGACAAAAGATAAAACGGGAAGCTAATGAGACTATTACGTCTAAAATGATTCAAAAGAGGAAGATGATAGTTGTAAAACCTGGTGAGGCGCCCTTCCAGGGTGAAATACTTCGTTATCAGGAAACACATAGCATCCCATGGCTCCGATAGCTTGGCCCTATCGAACCCTCCCTAGTAGGGAACCAGTTCCTCATCTTCCCCAAGGAAAAGCTTTTGGTTAGAATGATCGACCACCTTAGCTTTTCTCTGCAGCTTGGTCCCCATAGTCGACATACCAGACGCCATAGTGATAACTTTCTCAGAGATCTCAAACCCAATTGTTCCCACTGTGACTCTACAATTATGCTAGGATCTCACGAATTGCTCCGATAAATTCTCATCATAGCCATTAAGGCGTTCCAAGTAGGAATTGATGCCACCCTCCTTACAGTAGTTCCAAACCACCACATTGTCTTTAAACTCATAGCATGAAACAGGCTCTGTTCAGATCCTATCTCCCCCCATCTTAGCCTTACAGACAGTAGCACAGAAATCCCAGCACCAGATATTCGCAAAGTTAAAGGAGAAGGGGAAAATGATTGCTTGATAGGAAATAATGATAATAATACATCTGCATTTGTTGGAATTAATGAGAGCCACCTGCCGCCTACGCTTCCCATGCTCAGACATGATTCCAAGGCATCCACTATGATTAACAGGTAAGCAACTCATTTTATCACCAGGAAGTAATAAGGCTGATATGACAACCAACCACGTAGTACTCCAGAACTCGTACTTCAAGATACACGTCTGCCTCTTCCACCAAGGCCTACGGAGAGCTAAAAATATTTATATGCTGACTCATCATTGACACGTCGACTCTTTTTGAATTAAGTCCATTATGTTAAGGGGGATGTTGTAAGCTTGGCACCAACAACGCCAATTTAAAAATTGTTGGCCAAGGTCAGCAAAAGCATCAGCGACAACATTGCCCTCTCTGTAGATATGAGACATATCCACGCTGGGAATCCATTGTAGTAGGAGCTGAATGTCCACAATGATGTCTTTTAGTTTCTAGCCACAAGTCGACACATTATTAACCGCATCAATAACAATTTTGAATCCCCTTGGATATGCAAAGGTCTAATATCAAGGGAAATAGCTAGCTTCACTCCCCATAAAAGAGTAGAGGCTTCGGCATAATTATTGCTTTGGAAGCCAATCCCACCAGCATAAGTAGCAACTAGCCAACCTCTGTCATCCCTTATAATTCTACCACTACTAGCCTTACCATCCCCCTTGGAAGCCCCATTGAAATTCAATTTGAGCCAACCTGGCTTCAGGGGTATCCATTTAGTATTCAACCTTTGCACCAGTTTGGAGTTGTTATGGGTCAGGATTTGACTAAGAACCCTCCAATTCATAGCAATTTGCTCCTCTTTCTGAGAAAGAGGTTTCTCTGTAGTTTTGATATTGGAATTGGTCACACTTTCCAAAAGAATCTTAGAAAAAGAGTGAAGAACTTGAGAAGTTTCTCTAGTAGCATCCCTGAAAACTCTATCATTCCATTCCTTCCATAAGGTCCAACCAAGACAGGGAAGAGTTTGATACCAGAGCTCGACAATCCAAGGATGAGAAAAGGGGGGACACCAATTAGCTATGACTTCCCCAATATCAGCATTACACACTCATTGTATGCCAAAGTTCCTTAAAATAATGGTCCAGATTTCCTTGGCAAAGTCACAATGAAGGATAAAGTGAGAAATAGTTTCCTCTTTTTCCAAGCACAGAGAGCACCTGTTAACCAGGGTGAATCCCCTTCTTTGAAGGTTATCTTGAGTTAGGATTTTGTTATGAGTAGCAGTCCACCAAAACATGTTGATTTTAGGGATAAGTTTGTAATTCCACACTTTCCTCCAAATATCATTTTTATGCCCTTCAGGGACCAATAGATGATAAGCAGACTTAACAGCGAAACAACCTTTCTTGTTTGGCCACCAAACCAACTCATCCCCCTAGGGAAAAGAGGAATTCTAATCTCATGAAGAAGATTTTGAATAGCCACCAAACCAACTCTTAATTTATGTTAATAATGAAAAGGTTACTCAATAAAACCCTAGGCAAATTTGAAATTAAAAAAAAATCAAACTCTAAGGATGAATATCAAATAAAATGATAAAAATATATTAAACAAAATTAAGATGTTATTTTATTTACTATAGTGTTATTTTATTTTATTTATTTAACGAAAGATTAGAAAATAAAACCCTAGGCAAATATGAAATAGAAAAATGAAACCCTAGGGGTCAATATGAAACAAAAAGATAAACCATATTAAAATAAATTAATAAGTTGTTTTAATTTACTATAGAGTTATTTTATATTATTTATTTAAAGAAAGGTTAGTAATTGAAAACCTAGGAAAATACAAAATAAAAAATGAAAGCCTCACAAATTTATGAAGTGACACGATCGGATTTTTTTTCTTTCCAATCCATAAAGTGGTGGTTCAATAGAAATATATCCCTATATATTTAGTTATAGAAATATAATGGTTAAAAATTTGGACTGATAAACAATTCTTTATCATTACAAAAAATAATAGTTCAGATGCATGAATTCTTTTGTCTCTTCACTACACATCTACAAAATAATTTTATATTATTCTAAGAGGAAACTACACATTTCAAATGTTGTAATCCATTTTAGAGAATCACCATCTTTAATTACTAATATGTAATCCATGTTACAGCATCCCCATCTTTAATTACTAATATTGATGTTTGTTTTTAAGGTATGGCTCAAATGAAGTTGAATTTTGAAAGTGAGGAGAAGTGCAGACAATATCGAAGAGATTATCAAAGGGAATATCAAAGATGACAATGACAACAAATGACAGATACAAAAAGAGAAGAACAAAGAAAAAGATGAATGACAACAACAGAGAAAGATTTGCCAATAGCTGAAGGACCTATATGCATTAGATGTTGACAAGATAAATGTAATAATTGCTAGAAGAACAAACAAAAAGATGAAGTGATTACAACAGAGAAACATTTGCCAATAGCTAAAGGACCTATATGCATTAGATGTTGACAAGATAAATGTAATATTTGCTAAGGATGTAAGGGTAATGTTAACTTCCAATCTTTGGATAGCAGCAAGTCGTGTAAATGGAACTCTAGGTATGTCTAACAAATAATATATAGACCTATAAGTGCACCACCAAAACCATCCACATATGTTATGATTAAATTCTGAAGGTAGAGTAGAGACAAATGGATTACTACAACAATTAGGAAAAATAGTTTTCTATTCAAAACTCCATCAAACATTTACAGAAGCCTCAAATCAAGATAAACTACAATTGGTTACATATAACAATTTCAAGTAACTGACAAACTATAGACGTAAACTAGAAAAGCAACTAAATGTAACGTGGAGAAATTGATGAGATTCCTCCAACACTCCCCACTAATTTCTACCACTAATTTTGTCTTAAATTATCAAAAATCTCCTTTGCTAAAGCATTGGTAAATATATCTACTAATTGATCTTTGGCTATGCAAAACTGGAAATTGATTTCTTGATTGTTCACTAACTCTGATAAAATGATATCTTGTATCAATGTGTTTTCTCCTCTCGCGAAAAACATGATTTTTTGACAGTGACATTATTAATTTGTTGTCACAAAATATTAGTTTTGACTTCTCCTATGCTTGAAATAAATTTGCCAATACTTTCCACATCGAAATAGCTTGACATGTTGCTGATGTGGTTGCTACATACTCTTCTTTAGTGGATGGAAGTGTCACTATGGGTTTCTTCTTTGATTCCCATGAGACTACACATGTTCCACAATGAAAGGCATATCTAGAAGTACTCTTCCTATCATCAATGATTCCTACAAAATCATTGTCAATATAGTCAATCAAGCAAAAATCATTAGTCATGGAATATAAAATTCCATATCCTATTGTTCCTGCCACATATCTCAATATTCTCTTCCCAACTTGCCAATGTGACTATTTTGGTGACTCCATGAATCTTGAGATTAGAGTAACTCCATACAATAAATATGGTCATGTAGTTGTAAGTTACTTCAAACTTGCAACTAATATTTGGAATATTATAGAATGAACATTAGGTCATTTCTCTTGTTTTACAATTTTAGTTCTTGTAGCATCTGGTGTAGTTATTGGATTACAATTCAACATCTTAAACCTCCTTAACACATCCTTTCAATATTTAGAGTGACAAATAAAAATTGTTGGAAATATTGTCATTGGTGTCAAAGGGAGGTTGATGTAAGAGAAAACGAATAATTATTGATGATCCAAAAGTTTCTAAGGCATGATTTCTACCTTTAGTTAGCAAATCACTTGGTTGACAAACTCTCAAGTTCGTCAATAGATAGTTTTCTGGACATCGAGCTAGCTGATGAAAAGATGACAAAGAATGTTTCTAAGGCATGAATGATTTCTATCTTCGGTTGGTGAATTGCTTGGTTCACAGGCTCTTAAGTTTGCCTATAATGAATAAAGGGTTCAATTTGTCGATGGCTTACATAGGTGATAAAAATAAAATGCTAGGGAGAGGACATTACTCTGATCAGTTTGAAGACATAGGAGATATATATGAGAAACACTTATTGTTAAGGTTGGTTGAATCAGTCTTTTAAATTTGGTCCAAATTCATAGTACGGGAATTCAAGTTGGGCCGACCTAAGTATACATTGAAATTCAAAATGTGAAGGCCAACTTTTGAGAATGCTTTAGTTCAATCTATTGTAGCCAACATGAGGATTATATTATACAAGTCGATATTTACAGTAGATCATATATTTATTTTTAATGACGAAGTATATGTGAGCATCAAAGAAAAAAGTGTGTACATCTGAATGTGATTTCAGTGTGAAAGTAATGAATAGAATATAATCCAGAGTTCACATAGTTTGTACTGGTATAAGCATATTGTTTTCTCTTGAGAAGAACCCTACTAAAGAGTGTGTGATGCTGCATATTTGAAGGTGTGTGAAAATTAATGTCTCAAATTTGAGTTGGTGATAAGTGGGAGATTTGATGCTCTATTTTGGAATGAACTTGATCCTATTTTAGTTAGTTGAAGTTGGTTCTTCATAGCTGGGTTGGGGCTCAGTATGGACTGAACTAAATCTTCTTATCTATTGCTTGAAGTTGGTACTTCATCTTTTGAGGTTGTGCTCAGGGATAGACTTGGTGCTTAGTTTTATAAGGGGATTAAAGTCTCCTGTAGGTTGGTGCATAGAGATCTATAAAAGGATTTTTCTCCTTCTCAAGTTGAAATTCATCTGGGTTGGTGCCTAGAAAATATTGTAATTCATAGAGTCATTTTTTGAGGTAGATTTGAGTAGTAGACCCAAGTAGCTTTTCTCACTGTGGTTTATCCCTTATGGGTTTCCACAGAAATCTTGTGTTCTCTTGTGTGGATGTTTGGATATGTTGATGTTTGCATAGTTCTTATATTGATTCTATTGTTGCAATAGAAATGGAGTAAAAATTGGTATATACTAATTCACCCCCTCTCAATACATCTCTATGTTCTAACAAAATTCCCCAGTGATTGAACCACTTCAATGCCTAAAAAAACTTCATCAATCCTAAATCTATCATCTCAAATTCTTTCTTTATTGCTTATTTAAACATGTCTACTGATAACTTTCTAGTGGAAAGAAAATTATCTAACATATAAACATACAATGAAAACCTAACCTCCTTGTTGATCATTGTGTACGATGTTGGCTGATTACTTACTACTTCTGCTAAATGTCTTAATCCTATTAATCACTTTTCTGCATCAACCACATTACTAAATTCACCTTTCACATCATAATTATCTAATTAATTCACCCTAAATAATAATTATTTAATTAATTCATCACACTACTAAATTCACCTTGCACATCATAATTATCTAATTAATTCACCCTAAATCATAATTATTTAATTAATTCAGACCTGACGACTTCATTCTTCATTAATTAAATAAATATGCTAAATATTTGTTTGGTTAATTTGTCATCTTCTTAATTATGATTAATTAAATAAATCATGCTTATTTAATTAATCTACCCTACCTTACAACCTAAACCTAACCTAATTAAACAAGAGCTGCAAAGCAGCCAAGTTTCTGCCAAAATGTTCATGAATAGTCTTGTTTTGTTTTAATTTGTTGAGTTTGTTTAGTTTTAGCAACAATGTTGATAATATAATAACTCTATAATAATCTTGAAATTTGTGAATTTTTTGGTTTAAGTTAGAGTTGATAGTTTTGTAATATTTACAATGAATGTTGAAAATTGAAGAAAATTTAATAATTAGATTGCATAAAATAGAAGTTACAAAGTAAGTGATTTTTTATTATATCTGAAGATTTATGATTATACTTCAAGATTTATGGTGAACTTGACAAAATGGATTATTTGATTGATACAGCCTCCTAAGGCTAGAAATGGGCACCCTAACAATTAGAACTTGGTTCTTGATGGTCTGACAAGAAGCAAATATAGAAGGCGATAAATACACTAGCCTTCAACAGTTTGCACTTAAGCTACAATACAAAGAGTTGTTAGTGGTATAAAAATCACTTAACATCATTATTTTAAAGATTTGAAGTTATAGCTTATAGTGAGGGACAAGTGAAACCCTAAAATTAGTTCTACTATATAACCAGCACTTGCACCAATAAGAGGATAATGGAATACCTTGTTTGGAATAGCAAACGAGTTTAGAAGATCTTTGAGTGTGAATGTTGTTTACAACATGAAATTCAGGGAAAACGCTGATAGGAACCAAACAGTTTAGAAAATTTCCCACATGTTCCAAAACAATGCACAGCCATGTCATTTACATATTAAATGATGAGACTACAAAATACAAATAGTTTTCTGCAACTCAAAATATGAAGATGACTCTCCAAAGAAGATATTAGAATGTGATAGTTGATAGCATGCAACAAAAGCAATATCTTCCCTCAGTTTCAGATCAAATAATGAAAGAAACTGTTGAGCCAATGACATAAATAACAACTACTGCAAGAACCTAAATCAATTGAAACCTGTGAACTAAAAAACAATTTAAATGTGAACTAAAAAACAATTTAAATTTTTCTAGTCTTACAATAAAATTTTGGCATAAAAATGGTTTGGGTAGTTGAACTGTAATAGTTAGGTGAACTGCACAGATTTTTAATATTTTCAATTTGTTACGAATAGGTTTTGATTTAGGTTTTTAGGGTTCCAAATAATAAATTAAATTCCTTAATTTTAATTTTTATTTATAGAGGAAAGATTTAATTAATTAATTAAAATTAATTAAATTTCATGTGAACGGAGGAGTTATGGAATTGATCACTGGTTAATTTTTCCTATCTATGCATTAATATATATTTTAAAATTTTGATGTATTAGTATATTATTATCATAGATTAAGGATATTATCAATGTAAATGATATATTATTATTATTATTATTATTATTATTATTAATATTAAAGACATATATATAAATTTGGGATAAACTTATAAATTATATTTGTATTTAAATTCCTATTAGTATTAATATTGATTAATAATAGGAATCTTATATAACTATAATATTTTTATTGTCTAATAATATTATCAATATTAATATTAATAGGAATTTAAATACACGTTTCTTAATATTTTTATTTTTATTTTAGTTATAATATATTTAAATCGGTTAATAGATGAGATGCTAAAAAAACTTTATTGCCTAATATTTTACCCATAAAGTCTCAAACTAGAAACTTAATTAGAAACTTAATAGTTTTAAGTATTAGTATATTATTATCATAGATTAAAGATATTATCTATCACAAAACTTTATAATATAAACCTTGATGATCCGCAATAATCGCCCTTATCGGGTGAAAGTTTTCTGCCAATTAGATTGAAGAAAAAATATTTTTCAAATATGTTTTGTTAAAATATTTGCATCTATACAATAGCAATAACTAAATATTTTTTAAATAGAAAAACTATTTTAGTTCTCATTCATTGCAAAAAGAATTATTAATAACTAGTTAACAATAGGCCTCGCCTATAGTTTTCTTGGTAGAAACTAATAAATACAAATTATTTAATTAGTTACCCTAACCTACAGATGTTGAAAGAAAACCCCAATGTGTGCGGCTGGGAAAAGAAATAAAATAAAATAACTCTATAGTAAATAAAATAACATATTAATTTTGTTTAATATGCTTTTATCCTTTTATTTCATATTCATTCTTAGAGTTTGATTTGTTTTATTTCAGATTTTTCTAGGGTTTTATTAAGTAAACTTTTCATTGTTAATATCGATTAAGAGTTTAATGTTTTCAAAATATATCTGAATAACTAACACAAACTCGCATTAAGGGGATGACTGTAACTGTGTCTTTTTTCTTTTCTCTAGAATGAAATTTAATTTCTAGGTTTTTATTCGCTACTAATTTATAAAAATTAATTGCTCTTAAAATAATATTTTATTTACTCTAGAATAATTAATTTTATAACTATATTTTATTAGGGTTTTTCTAATGTCCCCTTCTAGCAAGACAAAATTTTCCAACCTTCCACATAAATTCAACTCACAAAAGAGAACATTAGAGTTCTATTTTCCATTTCATATCATTATTCTAGTTATCTAATTAATATCCTTTCATACTTATGTCCTTATGCTTATGATCTCATAATCCCATTTTCATATTCATAATTATTTTTATATTCACTTTCATATTCATATTTATATCCATTTTCATATATGTATGCAGATTTTCCTTTATTTCTACACTCCTATTTATTCTATATTATTATACCTATACTTATACAGAATGAATGTATATACATCATTGATGGTAATATATTCCAACTATTATTATCATGATATAAGCAATATTCATTTATCTATATTCATATTATTCTTCTACAACATTTATATCGCCTAACCTATTAATAAGGAAAGTGCCTGTACCTCTTTATGCTGCTTTGTCTTGTTGAATCTGCTCACTGGATTCTATTCTCTTTCACCTATTCTTAAATATTTATATATTATAGTATTTTGTTATAATATTAATATCTCTCTATATATATTTATGATATATTTCCTACTTATGACTCAAAAATATATATATAAATATAATACAGATCTAATTATATTTATTTATCAATTTTTTATTTATTTATTTCCGATATCTTAGATTCACATCATTATCTTATAGTTTATATCATTCCTATTTACTTTCACGCATGAGACAATTAACTAATACTTAATTTTACTTCTAACTAATACTTAATTTTACTTCTAATCATAATTCATTTACTTCTCTCATAATTATATTATTCCATCATTACATTTCTTATTTATGATCATGAAATCAATTCATTCTATTGGTATATCTTTATTTGTTTAACTTTATTCATTTCTGAATCCACTATTTATTTTACACAATCTATACTAGAATATTACTAACATAAATTATATTCTATATTTAAATACTTAATGAAAAACATACCTGATATAATTGCAGACTTACCTTGTCTATCCCGTTTCTTCCTTGCAATTTCTCTTTGTTGTGTTCTATTGTTTATTGATCTGCTATTTTTCTTTTTCTTAGATTGCCCTCTCCAGATATATATATTTCTCCTTCCCTTCCCCTCTCTAGATATATATTTTTCTTATTCCTTTATTTTCTGCCCTTTATGTTATCTTCTTCCCATCTTTATAGCCTCCTTGAAGGGATGTGTCTTATTGAAAATAACCTTTAATTAATATTTACCTCTTTTATTTACTAATAATCTAACTCACTTCCTCTAACATAATTGTGCATTTATCTTTGTTTTAATAAACTTTGTCTTTTAATAAACTTGGTCTATCTTTATTCGCTGCTGTATACAAATCATAGCCCTTTATTGATATCTTCCAAGGATATTAGTTAATATTAATTTATATATATTTATAATATTATATTTATAATGATCATACTTTATACTAATATTTGATTTAATATTTACATTGATAATTATCTTTATTATATAATAATAATAATAATAATAATAATAATAATAATAATTATATTTATATTTATTATATTATAATAATAAATGATTATAATAATATTTCTTATTTATATTTATATATTATAAGACATTTGTCTTATATATATTATATGATAATTATATTATAATAACATTTATTTATATTTATATTAATATTAATATACATATTTATATTTATATAATATACATATATATATCATATATAATATTATTTAATAATATTATATATGTTTATTAAATATTATTATATACATAATTATCGTTTAATTTGATAATGACAAATAATGTCTTAATGTTGGGACATGACAGCCCTCCCCACTTGAAATTGCTTGTCCTCAAGCAATCACACTGAGTTCTTTCATTACTTTGCGCTACCTTCTGATGTGTTGAGACAAAGTCATAGTTTTAATTTAGAATGAACATGCTTTAGTGAAGAGAAAATGATTGTGATTCATGAAAGAGAATTTGCGACCAAAGATAACTTGAAATGTTTAATGAAGACAAATGTTCAAGTAAGCATTTGTTTGATGTTTTGAATAATAATGTGATGCAAGTATCATAGATGAAGACGTGGTTTTAGGCAATGAAAATATTTGTAATGCAAAAGAAGATTATAGGAGCATTGAGATTCCAAGATTCCAATGAATGATGAAGATATCTTGATCTTTGATTACAAGATTTGGTCTTATACTTGTCATATGTTATTGACCTCAAAATTGAGAAGAGTCATATTCTTGAGGAGTAATTGATTATATGATGTCATGGGGAGAAATTTTATGATAAAAAATTTGGTAAGATTTTATTTGAATAGTGATGTGCTTGATGAAATATAAGTGTTATAGATGAAGTATGATCCTTGGAGTTTGTGGGTTATGGGCCCATAATTTGACTTAGTATCGATATTATGTTACATAAATCAAAAGAAGAATTCAAAGAAGATTCTCGAAGAAATGAATTTAGTTCATGGGTCTTGTGATTAGTGAAATTACTTTTTATTTTCTATACTTCCCTAATGTCTCTTTGAAGGATATACTGATTTTTCCTAGGTCTCAGGGTAAATAAACCATCCCTCCCTAGTCTCCATGTGGCACATGCCATTCATATGGAGTGTCATAGTCCTTATGTGGCGCATGCCATTCATATAAGGTCCTTTCGATCTAATGTGGCGCATGCCATTCATAATAGATTGCCTCGAACTCATGTGGCACATGACATTCATATGAAGTTCGCCATTTGTTCTTACCTTATGTGGCACATGCCATTCATATAAGGTACCTTCGATCTAACGTGGCACATGCCATTCATGATAGATCACCTCAGACTCATGTGGCACATGCCATTCATATGAAGTCTGCCATTTGTTCTTACCTTATGTGGCGCATGCCATTCATATAAGGTACCTTCGATCTAACGTGGCGCATGCCATTCATGATAGATCACCTCAGACTCATGTGGTACATGCCATTCATATGAAGTCTGCCATTTATTCTTACCTTACGTGGCGCATGCCATTCATATAAGGTACCTTCGATCTAACGTGGCGCATGCCATTCATATAAGGTACCTTCGATCTAACATGGCTCATGCCATTCATGATAGATCACCTCAGACTCATGTGGCGCATGCCATTCATATGAAGTCCATTGTTCTCATGATTGCCCTCTCTACATATGCCATGCTAGGAGAGTGAGATTACTAAGGTGTCCTGGTAGCCACTCCCTAAGCCCAGAGGTAGTACCCTTCATACTAAAGGCAAAACCCCTCTGGCCCATGTGGGCTCATTACGTCCCCCCCTGGGTGGCGTACCTAGAAGAGGGCCCTCGCACTATTTCCTTCATTTCTTCTTCTCCATCATAGCGAAGGTATATGTAGAATAGTGTAATAAAAAATCACATCATTATTTACTTACAAATATAGGTAACATATTATACTCCCATATGAGTATCCTCTCTCTTATTTGCTATTATGCTTCCCTCGATATTTTCTTTTGGGTGCTTGGTCCTTGAATCAATTTTCTTTCCTTCTTTTACTTGCACTTATTTCATTCTCCTCTTGTATGTCTTTGTTGGATATGACTTCTATAGTCTGTGCTTGAGTTATTTTTCCACATTTATGCCCCGGCTTACATTTTTGGTTGCATCAAGTTCTTTCACAGGATGGCAGGTCGATAGCTCTGATAACACTGTAATGTCCCCTTCTAGCAACCCAAAATTTTCCAACCTTGCACATAAATTCAACTCACAAAAGAGAACATTAGAGTTCTATTTTCCATTTCATATCATTATTCTAGTTATCTAATTAATATCCTTTCATACTTATGTCCTTATGCTTATGATCTCATAATCCCATTTTCATATTCATAATTATTTTTATATTCACTTTCATATTCATATTTATATCCATTTTCATATATGTATGCAGATTTACCTTATTTCTACACTCCTATTTATTCTCATATTATTATACCTATACTTATACAGAATGAATGTATATACATCATTGATGGTAATATATTCCAACTATTATTATCATGATATAAGCAATATTCATTTATCTATATTCATATTATTCTTATACAACATTTATATCGCCTAACCTATTAATAAGGAAAGTGCCTGTACCTCTTTATGCTGCTTTGTCTTGTTGAATCTGCTCACTGGATTCTATTCTCTTTCACCTATTCTTAAATATTTATATATTATAGTATTTTGTTATAATATTAATATCTCTCTATATATATTTATGATATATTTCCTACTTATGACTCAGAAATATATATATAAATATAATACGGATCTAATTATATTTATTTATCAATATTTCTTTTTTTTAATTTATTTCCGATATCTTAGATTCACATCATTATCTTATAGTTTATATCATTCCTATTTACTTTCACGCATGAGACAATTAACTAATACTTAATTTTACTTCTAATCATAATTCATTTACTTCTCTCATAATTATATTATTCCATCATTACATTTCTTATTTATGATCATGAAATCAATTCATTCTATTGGTATATCTTTATTTGTTGAACTTTATTCATTTCTGAATCAACTATTTATTTTACACAGTCTATACTAGAATATTACTAACATAAATTATATTCTATATTTAAATACTTAATGAAAAACATACCTGATATAATTGCAGACTTACCTTGTCTATCCTGTTTCTTCCTTGTAATTTCTCTTTGCTGTGTCTTTGATAAATCTCAATGCCGTTATTCTCTATTGTTTATTGATCTGCTATTTTTCTTTTTCTTAGATTGCCCTCTCCAGATATATATATTTCTCCTTCCCTTCCCCTCTCTAGATATATATTTTTCTTATTCCTTTATTTTCTGCCCTTTATGTTATCTTCTTCCCATCTTTATAGCCTCCTTTAATGAAGGGATGTGTCTTATTGAAAATAACCTTTAATTAATATTTACCTCTTTTATTTACTAATAATCTAACTCACTTCCTCTAACATAATTGTGCATTTATCTTTGTTTTAATAAACTTTGCCTTTTAATAAACTTGGTCTATCTTTATTCGCTGCTGTATACAAATCATAGCCCTTTATTGATATCTTCCAAGGATATTAGTTAATATTAATTTATATATATTTATAATATTATATTTATAATGATCATACTTTATACTAATATTTGATTTAATATTTACATTGATAATTATCTTTATTATATTATAATAATAATAATAATAATAATAATAATAATATTTATATTTATTATATTATAATAATAAATGATTATAATAATATTTCTTATTTATATTTATATATTATAAGACATTTGTCTTATATATATTATATGATAATTATATTATAATAACATTTATTTATATTTATATTAATATTATTATACATATTTATATTTATATAATATACATATATATATCATATATAATATTATTTAATAATATTATTATATACATAATTATCGTTTAATTTGATAATGACAAATAATGTCTTAATGTTGGGACATGACAGTTTTATCATATGAAATATAAAAGGAGCAAAGTGTATTGGGCAAGTGCATTATATTTTGTTAGAGTTACCTTTTATTTTCTATGTTATTTTATTTACTGTATAGTAAGTTAATTTATAACTATATTTTATTAGGTTTTTTTTCATATCAAAATTAAAAAAAGGATCAAAATATATTCATCAAGGGTAGAATTTATTTGAATTAAGTGCATTATATTTTATATATTTAACTATAAAGACTTCAATTTAATTTTGCAGAATGAAATTTAAGAATACTAGAGAAGCACAAGAGATATTTGAAGGTAACTCTACATACTATTCATATATTTTACTATGGTTGAAATTTGTTTTTTGCACATTCTAATTTAAATTAATGGCTTTTTTATCATCAATGTATTATTAAAAATATAGTGCTTACTGTGTTACTCCAAATTAATATGTTACATTTTATTAGGGTTATCTTTTCTTTTCTTTGTTATTTGACACATATAACGAATAAATCCAATTCTTTTCTTCCCCTTTCATTCTAGGGTGTTTAGCTAGGATTCGCTGCAATTCTATGTACACTAGGCAAAATTTGCAGACTTGGGAAGCTCCGTGGGGAATTCTTATCCATTGGCTTCCTTTAAATTCTGGAGACTTGGAAGCTCCATGGGGAATTCTGGTTGTGAAGACCTCGCAACATTGACTTCCTCTAATGAGAAACTATGCGTTCAATGTCTTGAGGTTAGTGTTGAGACTTCTCAACAATGTAATGTTTGTAGTTGCATTTGAAACCTTATAAAATATAGTGATATAAAATATTAGTTTAGGAGATATGAATTCATTATGCAAAAAAACAAATTAAGTCCTACTAAAATGTGAGAAGTTTTTTTTATTACGATTTTTGGCCAAATAAAAAATTAATTACCATTGACAAATGTATGTTGATCTTTTTTTAAGGAAATATAGTTATAAATTAAATTATTATACATTAAATAAAATAATATAGAAAGCAAAAGGTAACCTTAACAAAATATAATGCGCTTACACTTGGAATAACATTAGGCTTGTCGAATACATTTTTTATATTTTGTTATTCTTTTAACTATTGGTGGAAACGTTACCAAAAGTATGTTGGCGTCATGGCTATGATAAATTAGAAGAATTCCACTTGCACCTTAATAACATAGCCCAGTGCATTTCCTTCACCAAAGAAATAGAGATGGACAACCAACTTCCTTTCCTTGATATCCTTCTCATCACAAAACCTAATGGTTCCTTGGCTCGTCGTGTGTTTTTAAAAGCCACCCACACCGACCTCTACCTCCACTCCTCTTCTCATCACCACCTTTCTCAAAAAATTGGTATCCTTAAGACTTTGTCCACTAGAGCCTTTCATATTTGTGACAAAGAAAACTTAGACCAAGAGCTTGCACATCTTTGCATAGTCTTCTTATTAATGGTTACAAGAGCAATCATATATCTAGAGCTCTCAACCAAGCCAAGTCTTGTTTCCTCTCCAAACACAGAGTTGCCCTCCCTGCGCCCTCCCTCTCCAAACCTCCCTATTGATTCCCTCCCATACATTAAAGGAATCTCCTACAAAATTTCCAAAATCCTTCTTCAAAGGGCCTCCAGTGTACTTTCAAACATGTTGCAACATTGAGAAACCACATCCCCTCTCTCAAAGACCCTAAAGATGTCTTCCTTGACTCTAGGGTGTACAAGGTTGTTTGCTCCTATGGCACACCCTATATAGGCGAGATAGGTCGATCTTTTACCACCAGAATCAAAAAACATTGTGCTAACATTAGGCATGATCAGGTCCTCAACTTTGCCTTGGTAGAGCACTCCTTCTCCACCAAGCACCATATCTCTTTAGAAGACACCCAAATCTTAGCCGTTGAGGACAATTTCTTCAAGAGGAAATTCAAAGAAGCCATTGGAATCAACAATGACCCTGCAAACCTCAATTGGGATGATGGGTAAAGTCTCAGTTTCCCTTGCAACCCCTACTGGCCAACCTTAGAAATCGACCCCCTCACCCATCGAACCTCTTTTGTGTCAGGCCTTGTTTGGCCCCCTCCTCTCCTTTTCTCCCCTTCTTGTCTTTCTTGGGTTCCCTCCACGTCTCTCTCCCCCACTCCCCCTTTTTGTGGGCTGCCTATCCGTCCATTTCTCCCTCGTCCCTCCCCGCCTATCCCTGATGGAGCCTCCTCCTTTGCATCATCCACTTCCTTCTCCCTTATTTTTGGATCTCCCTAGTCACATTCTACTACCCCCCTTCTTTTAGGTTTTTGCTCTTGTTTTTGTATTCCTATACATACGTAGTTGTTTAGGCATTTACATGTATATTTGCAAATGTTGTTGCATTTGTATTTACATATATATTTGGATGTGTCTAATATGCATATACATTCATTTTTGTTTTCTTTTTGTATTTGTATATGTATTGGTTTTGACTTTTGTTAGAGTCCGGTGTCATATGTACTTGTATAGGATCATGTATACTTGCACATACATTAACACACATGCCATTTCTTTTTTGTTTTCTCTTCTTTAGTTTTTTCCTCGACACACAGATACACCTAGTCACTCGCTTGCTTATATATATACATGTTATTTTTTCTATTTTTGTCGTTTGTTTGCTTGTTTGTGAGTCTACGTTTATTGTTTGGTTTCTTTTCTCCTATATATATATGTTGGAGCTATTTGTTCTGTGTGCTATGTTGTGACTTTTCATTTTATTTTTCTTTTGTCTCATCTTTTGGAGGTTTGTGGGTGTGTTTTTGTGCTTTCGGTTTCCTTATATATATATATACACACACACACAGTCTGTTGGTCATTTGTACTCATTTTTTAATTTGTTTTTTGACTGGTTTTCTCTTGCCTCCTTTCTTTCTTTTAGTCATAAGTTACTCTTTTCTTTCTTTTAGTCATGAGTCATTAGTAGATGTGTCTACTCATATTCGACACATCGCAGCTACATTTGAGGGTGGTTAAACATAGAGCTATTCTCTTGGTTCCATTTTTGCCACCTTTCCTATTCTTGTGGAGGCTTGTTCCTCATGCTTCACCTATGTATACCGCTTTGGTTGTAAATCAATTTAGTTCATTTTCAATATATTGCATTTCTGTTTGATCTCTAATCCATTGATCTTGGACTTCCACTCCCACATGGTATTAGAGCTAGGCTCAATCTAACCTTCTCCCATAAATTTTACAGAATTACATCATGCATTTGCATTCAAATTCAATTAACTTTAAAAGCCAAAAAAAAAATTAATCATCTACTGCTTAATCAATACTAGAATAAAAAATGGACTTCACATACTTACCAAATGATGCATTGGATGAAAGCGAGCAACAACAAGACAAACAAACTTCACGTAGATGCTGCCATTCTATCCAACTGGGTTTTATTTTTGCCTCAAGTGTTTGAAGACTAGAGATACCACATGAGAACAAAGATGAAAAGGTTAAGACAATACTCATGTATGCTTATTAGCAGAAAAATGATTGTGAATTTCCTATTTTTAGTTTAATAAATAAAGAAATATTTATTTAATGTTGTCCAATATTATGTGACTGTTGTCTCTCTGTTTGTGTGTGAATAAAGGCTTCCATTTCCTGCCAGTCTCTTAATTATTTGTTGATGCTAATGAGTGCTTCCCTGTTCTATGTTGGGGAGTGTATATATGTACATGTGCGTATATGCAGCCTATTTTAATTCACCTGAAGCCGTTTGTAATGCCCCGCATGAACACATAAGAGAACAACACATCTACGCTATGCAAAAATGGAATAATTTTTTTTTTTTAATGAATAAAGTAACAAAGTAATGTTTAACACATCATTACACATCATTAAACTATCAACTTGTTACTCTAAGATTTCATGGTTGCATTACTTGTCAAAACAATTAACATAATCTAACACACCTCATAAATTAACATCAGTAGATCATTCTAAACCTATTGCATTTAATCAATAAACAGTTACATTTCCATAACATCAGATAAGTAATCATCAGGATCTGGTACATAGTTACAATTTCTTCTCACATATGAGTACATCATTACATTGTTACATAACACCTTCAAAATACATACATTATAACTCCTCTGATACACAGACAAGTACATGAATACAAATTACTTACTTCATATCCGGTACAAGATCTGACGGCTGATACACAAGATACAACATCCTTGCACACGAACAATAGCAAGGAGAAAAAAATCAATGGATAAAAGCTCTTCCACCCGACCATGTGGAACCCTGAGGTCCACCCCCCGAGCTAGGAGTTAACATAAGGTCCCCACTACAACATACAGTCAGGTAGACAGTAGACTATAAGAACAAGACAACACATAACTCCAACAACACAAGTCAATATCACAAACAACTTAACAACACTTCCAGAGGCATGCACATAACGAATGGGGAGAGTACAACTAGGGAATGCTAGGCTGTAGTAGGGAGGAGTGTCATCACATGGCTTGTCATGGGTTGTCCTGGTAAGCCTTCCTAGGCCCCGACCCCCATCTTGGGTTGTCTTAGTAGCCTCTCTCGACTCCCGGCCCCCATACAATGCTCATGCAGAATCAACATACCTTTCATGAGGACAAGGTAGTTGATCTTGCCATTCCAGTCCTTCTCATCTCATCTCAAGCCTAAACGAGCACTTGAGCCATGAGTGAGGCATCCACTTATCTTGTTTAGTGTGCTTAACTACCCAACCCCCTAATTCATTATTTAGATTATCACTGAGTTATCAAACTCCCACATGGGTTGTCCTGGACGCCACTTTGGGCTCCGGCCCCCGTTGAGAGCCACTCCCCTACCTGCAACTAGAAAACCCCCACTCAACAAGCATAGCAAACATCATCATGACGATGAGGATACATGAACCATGCAAGGCATTAGCCATCCTCCATAACAATTATCCTCCTATGAACATGTATATGTAAAACTGCAAGGCATTCACCATCTTGCATATCAACTTAATTACAAGGACATACTCTCAATACATTTTCCATAGCTTCCAAGTGACGCAGTCCAAGAAAAATAACATAATCCTTTCACATTTCCCGATACCTCCCCATACACATAATCCAATTCAAAAATCCATTACAAGATAAATACAATTAAACGGTCCACAAATCATCCACAAGGGAATTATTAACTCTTCATAATGCACTCACAACTCTGAATATTCATCAATTCCCATTATCTCTCACCAAACTCTCATAATAACAAAAGACAATGTACTTATATAATTTAATTTTTTTGAAGCACTTATCAACCCAATGCTCTCATCTACAACTACCCAACTTATAAATTATTTATGTTTAATTAACAATATCACTTAAGTAAATCAGATTTAAACATAACCTACAATTCATTTTTTTTAATTTAGAACAAATTACTTCTAACTCTAAAAGCTATAACACAATATAAATATTATTTAAGATTTAAATAAAATTATGAGAAAATAAATATAATTACATATCAAAATCCCTAATTTTAAAACTATAATAGCAAAAATAAAGTAAATTAGGTAATTATCTACCTATAATTTAAATCTCAACCTTAACAATAACATCATTCTATATTTCATTTATGAGGAAAACTAATATAATTAATAGAAAGGAACACATAGTTTAATTATCATATAAGAGAAAACCCTATAAAATATTATTTAATCCACTCACTTAAACACATTACTATAATCACCTATGCAAATGTTTACTGCCAGATATTTGTGGAATCTAATATGGAAGCTTTCTAAGAAGACTTCATTTCTACTTCTCCTAACTGCAATTCTAAAAGACTCTTGCTAATTCAGTCACAGATAGAAATGATATAATTGCAATTGATGCATTTAAGCCAGAGAGAAGGCAACAAAAGAAGTTTTCAGAGGTTTTCAATGCAACAATGGTGTATGGCCTGACAGGAAATGAGCCATGAGAAAAATACAAATTGTAGAACAATAGAGATGTGGAGACGTCACTCATCAACAAGATTATGTGATATATGAATGATTACCATTAATGCATTTTGGCCAGTGATAAGGCAACGCATGAGATTTTCATAGATTTCACTGGAGACGAAAAAGATAGAAAGACAAGGCAAAAATACTCAGCAAAAACATGCATTGAAAGATGGAATGATAACTGATATCAATTGAAGGACATGCACAAAATAAATCTGATAAGCTTAGACACTTTCCAGCAAATGCAATTGGCGGGTTTGAGGAATCCATTGATAGAGACAACCGGCAAGTTAAGAGACTTCTGGCGTGGATGTTATATAGTGTGAGACAATGTTGAGTGCTATATTCTCTGATATCTAATAGGTATAGCCAGTGAATTAGACATTTTCTGGCTTATATGTTCAGGGCATGAGACATTACCAAGCACTATAATGCTCACTAGGCAACATGGGCAAGATATGTACGAAATAGATTTTGCAAGTTAGAATTGAGGGTGGTACACACTTGAATCACATTTGTAACCCTTATCTCAACATGCCTATAGCTGATTCATTATGTGTACATGGTTGACCTTCTAGCCCGTGTGGCTATCTTGAAGATGCCATAAACTTTATCATTGCGATGCCTGTTAAATCTGTAAGGTGTTTTCTTGGTTCTTGCAGATCACATATGAATATCGGCCTAGGAGTATTTACAGCAACCCTACTTTTTGACTGCACAATTTATGTTCTTTTCTCAAATGTCTATGCAGAAGTGGCTTAGTGTGGTGCGTTTCAAATAGTAAGGAGAATCGATGAAAGATAGAGGAATTAATAAGATCTCCGTGTGCAATTGGATTTTTTTCAGGCCGTAAAAAGGTACGCACTTTTCATGTAGCAGAGATAGGCGCAGGAATATTATGCAAAGTTGGGGAAATTAGCTGGGAAGATGAAGGCAGCCGTGAGAGATATCATCATACGGAATGCAATAGATGAAGGATATACCCATAATAATTTCATTGCGAAGGCTTTAGAGGCTTCCTTACAACTGGAATCGGTAGAAATAATATTATATTTTGATAGAAAACATTATGAAAGTAATGATTGCAGGATCTGCGGAAAATGGATTCAAAGAAAAGGCTTTGGAAGCTTTTTGGCAATGATACCGGTAGGTATAAATGTAGATGACACTATCATTGCTAGCATCCCTTAGATCACCCTGAAATGGGAGCTTCAGAATAGGAATAAACATCCATCAAAACATAATTGAAGAACAAGATGATTCGTTACACTGGCCTTACAAATTTAAAAGCAAATGCACTCAGCAGGAATGAATTAGATCTTACGGAATTTAGAGTATAATGACTACAGAATATACCTAAAAATGATTTGAATGAGTAGGCATTGAAAGGAATCAAGAACAAAAAACAATGCTCTGGTAGAGGAATGCGCAGAATAAGAATTTCATTAAGGAAACCCTAGATATAATCCTTTAATGCAAGATCAGAAAATAACATTCACACAATTAAAAGAACCTGTATACACTGCAAGGACCTCTGTCTATTCTTCGCAGCTCCGTCTTCCTTCCCAGATCTCCAATTCCCATTTTTTCTCCCCTTCTCTCTGGTTATTTTATAGAATTCCCTACCCTAATTGCTTGTACTCCACCTTTAGGGGATAAACACACGATCTAATGCCAACCGTAAAGAAAAATACAGCTTACTTTCTTTTAATTTTTAATAACATTATAATATAACCCCTATTTTTTATTTACTCAAGGATAACTTACATTTAATATATTACAACTTGTAATTTTTATTTTATTTAATTTAGTATTTTATATAGATATTTGGTATATAACAACTCATAAATATATATATTACTTTATTTAGTCATTTATTTACTGGGCCACATATACTTCCATGTGTATTTTATTAATTTTTATTTACAACCATACAAAAATAGTTTTTTTATTTTTATTAATTTAATATTTAATATATATTTATTACATAACAACTAATAATTATTTATAAATCTATTTAATAGTCATTCATCAAATTTATCTATTTATATACCACAATTAACCAATCCTAAATCATACAATTGCTCGACCATCAAGCATGCGGAGAAAGCAAGACGACAACCCATGGAGACAAACGAAACTGAGAACAATGACTAGATACATAACTGAAGACATATCCTCTACAAGGATGATGGATGACCGGGGAACCTTATGCTAACTCCCATCAACAATTCCATTGGCTAGGGCGCGCTCAGACCTGCTAGTTCAGGTGGAGACGATGCCCGGTACCTGCATCCTGCAGCAAACCTCAAGGTTAAACATATATATATATATATACAACATGAAGTCATGCACAAAGTAAATAGAAATCGCAGCGTGGCAGGGTACTTGGACACTGTTCTGTTCACATAAATACATCAACAATTAAGTATTCAGTTGTCTACAAGAAAATAGAATAATCAATAACAATACGATCTAGTATAACAATTATTGTTAAAGTATCATAACCCTGATTAAATATCACATTAAACTCAGAAATAACATTATTCCATTATATCAAATATGTCCATCAAACTACGAAACATAAAATATCAATAATCCAATATCATCAATCATCATCAAAGAAATAGGTCCATAAACAACTCAACATAATAACAAAGAATCCCATGTCATGATATCTAATCCTACTAGGAATACTATCAGTCTGACAAAAGCAAGGTGAGGGGCACTACACCGTTCCCCTTTTTATCAAGTTCCGTACAAAACACAAACATTAACATTAGAAATAATTTACTCTTATCACACATTTTTTTCTCTAGATGAACTCCATATACATCTCTCTAAACTGATGGAATATAGTGCAAACATAATTCTATATAACAGCATCCATGTTTGATTTAACTTTTTCAGATTAATTTAAATCACTATCATAAAAAGTTAAAATTAATTGAAGACAGATTTGTTTGTCTTTACGTGGACCTAACTCAGTTAGCCAACTCAACGAAGTGAAGCAACATGCTGTTGAATGATGGCACACACAGACTTATATGTGACACCACGTATTTTGTAACTTGTCTTCATATTTCTGCAAATCTCTACACGCATACACAATACGTGTCTTTATAAATGCTGTGATTATGTAACAAGTTGAGCAAGTTACAAGAGATTTTTAATGGAGCTTGGTGCCATTAGAATGTTTTCTTCTCATTTTTCTTCATCTATGATCTGATTAAAAACACAAGCTAAACAATTATTATTATTTTAAGTTAAAAAATACTACAGTTTATTGGATATTATACAAAATAAAATAATTATTAAATTTGGTGGAGATGAGATATAAAATTTATTTATTATTTTGGGTGGAAATGAGATAGAAAATTATAGTTTTGTTAGCCTCGTGATCATAATACCAGCAAAGGAAAATCACTTTTATCATCGGGGGAATTCTTTGGTTTTGAAATTTTTTCTTTTTCTCCAATAAAGTTTTGAAAGTCATCTAAAATGCCGATATTAAACAAATTGGAGTTCACTGGCAATGCAACCAATCTTCACAACTAATACAAATTACATCTTTCATTTTTGGCAAAACTATTAAGTTTTAATAGTTGTTCAAAATACTGATGAGGTTATGAAGCCGTCCTAAGGAGCCGACGATTTAAAAAAAAAAGGTAGTTTTTATAACTACAAGTAGTTATTATAACTACTTAAGGATCGAGAGCTACACAAAACTAATTCATGGTAAAGGCTTTAAAACTCATAATCAGAAGTATTCATCTCTTCAACCTTTGCCAGTACTGTCAGCCCATGCCAAAATGAAGGACTCCTAGTAGTATGACCATCCATCAACGCATAAAAGTTATAGGATATTTGTTAGATATTGTGTTTGTGACTACCCTGGAAGAAAAGTATGCCAAATGTGGGTGCATAGACAAAGTGCACAAATTGTTTTATAGTCGGCCTCCAAGAGATGACATCTCATGGTATGCAATGATGACATGATACGTACAAAATAGATTTGTTCAAAAGAGTTTAAAAACTTTCAATGAAATACAATTTTCAGGTGTAAAGATAGACTCTGCAACATCTGCCAGGATGCTCCAGCCCGTGCCTAGATGGGAGGTTTGCAACAGGGTTTGGACTTCCTCAAAGCATAATGGAAAGTGAATTTTTGTTAGATGTAGCATTTGCAAGTGCCCTCGAGGTCAATATCTTTCTCCTCGCCTGCACCAGAACGGAACATTAGAGCAAACCATCACAAGAATGCACATAAGATATTTGCCTCAAAGAGATGTCTGCAGCAGATGTACAAAATGGGTGTGTTGAAGACACTCTACAATCTTTCAAGTAAATGCAATTGGTAGGAGAAACTAAAACCATTTGCAACAATCCCCTTTCCCGTGGCAAAAGTAAGAGCTTCGCACTAGTATATGGATGGCCATCAAAAGACATGCACAAAGTGAAAGCACAAGAGAAAACGTGTGGAATCTTGACAACGAACACAAATTGTTTGACAGTATGTCTCAATGTTATTTGGCCAATGGGCTTTATATGTGGGCATCAAAATGCTCAGAAAGTTGTCTCACAATGGCGTATTCCTTGAGCCTCCTATGGGTACAAGTGCCTTCTTGACTTGAAATGCTCTAGTAGACATGCATGGAAATGGCACAGCACAAACAAAGCGTAGGAACCTTTGATGAAGAGATATTGTCTCATGATTACAAGATATGCACAAACTAGTTTTGTTGAGAAGCAAATGCAATTTTTAGATGTGAAGCTCAAATTCTACAATCTCTGTTGACTTCCTCCATGACCCACCAAGGCCACCTACATGCATGGAAAACAATAATGCAGCGTCTGAATACATAATCTAAAATATTAAGACAAGGCATGTGAACCATTTAACGAAGCGCCTCAAAAAGGTTATTGTCTTGAAGAATACATATATTGCACTATGTGAAGGGAAAATATATTGCACTAGGATATTCACAGAACGGACTGTTATAAAGGTTTTTATTATCTTTCAAGCAAGTGCAAATGGTGGGCATGAAATCCAATTCCACAACCTTTACTAGCAATATCTACAGCTAATGCTAGAATGAGAGCTTCTAAATAGGGCCCTTGGTTTATCCTAACTCTTTCGTACAAAGTAGTTATTTTAAGTGCCTATGTTAGGTAGTTACTCTAAGTGACTATCTTTACAAAAGAAAGTTAGTTATTTAAAGTTGGTGCACTTATAAAGGAAGTTATACCAAGGAGTTACAAAAAGTGGTTAAGGTAGTTACTTTAAGTGGTTACTAACCTCACCTATAAATACATCATTGTAATTGAATCAAAGGGGATTCCACTTTTTCACATGATAGTCTATGAAAGACTTGAATAGTGTTATTCAAGTTTGAAAGCAATAAAGAAACATTTTGAATGTATGTTCAACTCAATTTCATGTGTTGTTATTGGTATTCGTATGTTTCATCAATAATGATCATGTGCTTTCCTTTCAAAGTTGCATTGTGAGAAAGATATTTCGCATCAAGTTTTCTTATCTCTACTTTGATGCATGGAACTTAAAGTCATAAGTTTAATTCTTATTTAATCATTAGTGTTTGTTACTTCTTTGTTTTTGTTCTTATAATTCAGGAAAATCCAAATACCCCTATCATATAAGGGAGCTGCCCCTCTTAAACGTAGAGAGCAATCGACATAGACCTGCAATTGTTCAACTATTGTGAGCAAGTTGTTGCTAATCAAAGGGTGAATAGAGTTACTCAAAAAGATTCTTTTCAAGCAACAAATCTGTTTACCAACAAGTTTATTATTGTTTTATATTTTTATGTTTTAATGGTTATGGGATGTTTGTGTTGTAGGTGAGAAGTGGATGATAAAGAAAATATACATGTATATGAGGGAAAGATGCTGATGGAAAGATTCTAGAAGTTGAGACGCCTAGCGCAGAAATAGTTTTTTCTTCATAACTCAACAGTAAATTAGATAAATAATATAAAATAACTCTACAATAAATTAAAACAACTTATTAATTTCTTTTAATATGTTTTTATCTTTTTAATACATATTCATCATTAGAATATAATTTTTCTATTTCATATTTATCTAGGGTTTTATTTACTAATCTTTCCTTAAATAAATAAAATAACATATTAATTTTGTTTAATATGTTTTTATCCTTTTATTTCATATTCATTCTTAGAGTTTGATTTGTTTTATTTCAAATTTGCCTAGGGTTTTATTAAGTAAACTTTTCATTGTTAATATAGATTAAGAGTTTAATGTTTTCAAAATATATCTGAATAACTAACACAAAGTATTTTTTATTAAAATAACTTCTTCTCCACTATTATTCTGCTCTCTATACTAAGAGGCGTTATACAATGGTATTAAGGGAATGAATTTAATGCTACTAATTTATAAAAATTAATTGCGGATAAATAATATTTTATTTACTCTAGAATAATTTATTTTATAACATTATTTTATTAGGGTTTCTTCTTATGAAATATAAAAGGAACAAATTGTATTGAGCAAATGCATTATATTTTGTTAGGTTACCTTTTATTTTCTTTGTTATTTTATTTACTGTACAATAATTTAGTTTATAACTATATTTTATTTGGGTTTATGATATCAAATAAAAAAAGATCAAAGTATATTAGTGAAGGGTGGAAGTTAATATACTATTTACTGTACAATAATCTAGTTTATAACTATATTTTATTTGGGTTTATGATATCAAATAAAAAAAGATCAAAGTATATTAGTGAAGGGTGGAAGTTAATATACTTTGGTCCTTTTTTTATTTGATATGATAAAACCCTAATAAAATATACTTATAAATTAACTTATTGTATAATAAATAAAATAACACAAAAATAAAAAGGTAACCCTAATAAAATATAATGCACTTGCCCAATACACTTTGCTCCTTCTATATTTCATATGATAAAACCCTAATAAAATATAGTTATAAAATAAATTATTCTAGAATAAATTAAATATAATTTAATTTTTATAAATTAGTAGAAATTAAATTTGGTTGTGCAGAAAAGAAAAAAAGTACAAAGTTATAGGACCATTCCCTTAATGCCACTATATAATGCCTCTTGACATAAAGAACAAAAGAATAGTGGATAAATGTGTTATTTTAGTGACAATACTTTGTATTAGTTGTTCACATATATTTTGAAAACATTAAACTCTTAATCTATGTTAACAATGAAAAGGTTACTCAATAAAACCCTAGGCAAATTTGAAATGAAAAAAAAATCAAACTCTAAGGATGAATATCAAATAAAAGGATAAAAATATATTAAACAAAATTAAGATGTTATTTTATTTACTATAGAGTTATTTTATTTTATTTATTTAACGAAAGATTAGAAAATAAAACCCTAGGCAAATATGAAATAGAAAAATGAAACCCTAGGGGTCAATATGAAATAAAAAGATAAAACATATTAAAATAAATTAATAAATTGTTTTAATTTTCTGTAGAGTTATTTTATATTATTTATTTAAAGAAAGGTTAGTAATTAAAAACCTAGGAAAATATGAAACAAAAAATGAAACCCTCACAAATTTATGAAGTGACACGATCGGGTTTTCTTTCTTTCCAATCCATAAAGTTGTGGTTCAATAGAAATATATCCCTATATATTTTGTTATAGAAATATAATGGTTAAAAATTTGGAATGATAAACAATTCTTTATCATTACAAAAAATAATAGTTCAGATGCATGAATTCTTTTATCTCTTCACTACACATCTACAAAATAATTTTATATTATTCTAAGAGGAAACTACACATTTCAAATGTTGTAATCCATTTTAGAGAATCATCTTCTTTAGTTACTAATATGTAATCCATGTTACAGCATCCCCATCTTTAATTACTAATATTGTTGTTTATTTTCTAGGTATGGCTCAAACGAAGTTGAATTTTGAAAGTGAGGAGAAGTGCAGACAATATGGAAGAGATTATCAAAGGGAATATCAAAGATGACAATGACAATGACAATGACAACAAATGATAGATACAGAAAGAGAAGAACAAAGAAAAAGATGAAGTGACAACAACAGAGAAAGATTTGCCAATAGCTGAAGGACCTATATGCATTAGATGTTGATAAGATAAATGTAATAATTACTAGAAGAACAAAGAAAAAGATGAAGTGATAACAATAGATAAAGATTTGTCAATAGCTGAAGGACCTATATGCATTAGATGTTGACAAGATAAATGTAATAATTTCTAAGGATGTAAGGGTAATGTTAATGTCCAATCTTTGGATAGAAGCAAGTCGTGTAAATGGAACTCTAGGTATGTCTGACAAATAATATATAGACCTATAAGTGCACTACCAGAACCATCCACATATGTTATGGTTAAATTTTGAAGGTAGAGCAGAGACAAATGGATTGCTACAACAATTAGGAAAAATAGTTTTCTATTCAAAACTGCATCAAACATTTGCAGAAGCCTCAAATAAAGAAAAACTACAATTGGTTACATAGAACCATGTCAACCAACTGACAAAATATAGACATAAACTAGAAAAGCAACTAAATGTAAGGTGGATAAATTGATGAGATTCCTCCAACACTCCCCCCTAATTTCTACCACTAATTGTGTAAAAAATTAAAATGCCCAAATTTTGTCTTAAATTATCAAAAGTCTCCTTTGCTAAAGAAGTGGTATATATATCTACTAATTGATCTTTGGATATGTAAGACTTGAAATTGATTTCTTTGTTGTTCACTAACTCTGATAAAATGATATCTTGTATCAATGTGTTTTCTCCTCAAGCAAAAAACATGATTTTTTGACAATGACATTATTGATTTGTTGTCACAAAATATTAGTTTTGACTTCTCCTATGCTTGAAATAAATTTGTCAATACTTTCCACATTGAAATAGCTTGACATGTTGCTGATGTGGTTGCTACATACTCTTATTTAGTGGATGGAAGTGTCACTATGGATTTCTTCTTTGATTCCCATGAGACTACACATGTTCCACAATGAAAGGCATATCTAGAAGTATTCTTCCTATCATCAATGATTCCTGCAAATCATTGTCAATATAGTCAATCAAACAAAAATCATTAGTCATGGAATATAAAATTCCATATCCTATTGTTCCTACCACATATCTCAATATTCTCTTCCCAACTTGCCAATGTGACTCTTTTGGTGACTCCATGAATCTTGAGATTATAGTAACTCCATACAATAAATATGGTCATGTAGTCGTAAGTTACTTTAAACTTGCAACTAATATTTGGAATATTATAGAATGAACATTAGGTCATTTCTCTTGTTTTCCAATTTTAGTTCTTGTAGCATCTGGTGTAGTTATTGGATTACAATTCAACATCTTAAACCTCCTTAACACATCCTTTCAATATTTAGAGTGACAATTAAAAATTGTTGGAAATATTGTCATTGATGTCAAAGGGAGGTTGATGTAAGGAAAATGAATAATTATTGATGATCCAAAAGTTTTTAAGGCATGATTTCTACCTTTAGTTAGCAAATCACTTGGTTCACGAACTCTCAAGTTCATCAATAGATAGTTTTCCGGACATTGAGCTAGCCGATGAAAAGATGTCAAAGAATGTTTCTAAGGCATGAATGATTTTTGTCTTCGGTCAGTGAATTACTTGGTTCGCAGACTCTTAAGTTTGCCAATGGAAAGTTTCTCTGACAACTAGTTCACTGATAGGAATGATTACTAATCAAAGCTTGAAAAATGAATTTTAAAGTTTGAAGTCTTTTTAAGTTTGCTGATGGATAAGGTATCAGAAAAATGTCTAGTTTGCAAACTCAAAAGTTCAACGATGGTGAAGGTCACCAATAGGCTGCTTCGCTGACATAAAGTTTGTTGAAAGGATGAAGGCGTGAAGAATAAATATGGTTCATGGTTCTCTTGGTTCCTTGATTGACTAATTTTTTGACAATGGAAAGTTGGTAAGGTATAGGTAAAGTCTTTAGTTAGTGAACTCCTCAGTTCACCAATTTTAAGGTTCATCGACAAGCAATTTTGCAGATAGTGAAAAAGATTGATGATTTTCCAAGAAGTTTGTGATGAGACAACTTTATAAATAGGTGATATGATGAAGATTGTGTCAGTAAGTTAACAAAGTGGCACTTTTGCTGATAATGGATGAAATGTCCAAAGTTTGCAGAAAGTTGATTTTGCCAATAAAGATTTTTAACTTGAAGTTCGTGGATGCAAAATTTTTCTGTTAAAGAAGAAGATAATTGGTTTATAGAAATAAGCTTTTTCGACAAGCTCATACGTTTCAGAAATCTCTAATTTTCTGATAAAAAAGTTGAAGCTTAAGTTTGTGAAAATGAACTTTTGCCTATAATGAATAAAGGGTTCAATTTGTCGATGTCTTACATAGGTGATAAAAATAAAATGCTAGGGAGAGGACATTATTTGATTAGTTTGAAGACATAGGAGATATATATGAGAAACACTTATTGTTAAGGTTGGTTGACTCAGTCTTTTAAATCGGGCCCAAATTCATAGTACGGGAATTCAGGTTGGGCCGACCTAAGTATATATTGAAATTCAAAATAAGAAGGCCAACTTTTGAGAATGCTTTTGTTCAATCTATTGTAGCCAACATGAGGACTATATTATACAAGTCGATATTTAAAGTAGATCATTTATTTATTTTGAATGGAGAAGTATATGTGAGCATCAAAGAAAAAAGTGTGTACATCTGAATGTGATTTGAGTGCGAAGAGTGTGTGAAGCTGCATATTTGAAGGTGTGTGAAAATTAATGTTTCAAATTTGAGTTGGTGATAACTGGGAGATTTGATGCTCTATTTTGGAATGAACTTGATCCTGTTTTAGTTAGTTGAAGTTGGTGCTTCATAGCTGGGTTGGGGCTCGGTATGGACTGAACTAAATCTTCTTATCTATTGCTTGAAGTTGGTGCTTCATCTTTTGAGGTTGTGCTCAGGGACAGACTTGGTGCTTAGTTTTATAAGGGGATTAAAGTCTCTTGTAGGTTGGTGCATAGAGATCTATAAAAGGATTTTTCTCCTTCTCAAGTTGAAATTCATCTAGGTTGGTGCCTACAAAATATTGTAATTCATAGAGTCATTTTGTGAGGTAGATTTGAGCAGTAGACCCAAGTAGCTTTTCTTACCGTGGTTTTTCCCTTCTGGGTTTCTACTTAAATCTTGTGTTCTCTTGTGTGGATGTTTGGATATGTTGATGTTTGCATAGTTCTTATATTGATTCTGTTGTTGCGATAGAAATGGAGTAAAAATTGGTATATACTAATTCACCCCCTCTCAATATATCTCTATGTTCTAACAAAAATTCCCTTATGATCGAACCACTTCAATGCCTAAAAAATACTTCATCAATCCTAAATCTATCATCTCAAATTCTTTCTTCATTGCTTATTTAAACATGTCTACTGATAAATTTCTAGTGAAAAGAAAATCATCTAACATATAAACATAAAATGAAAAACTAACCTTCTTTGTTGATCATTTTGTACGATGTTGGCTCATTACTTATAATATGTTTTTATCTTTTTATTACATATTCACCTTTAGGGTTTCATTTTTCTATTTCATATTTATTTAGTGTTTTATTTACTAATCTTTGGTTAAAGAAATAAAATAAAATTACTCTATAGTAAATAAAATAACATATTAATTTTGTTTAATATGCTTTTATCCTTTTATTTCATATTCACTCTTAGAGTTTGATTTGTTTTATTTCAGATTTTTCTAGGGTTTTATTAAGTAAACTTTTCATTGTTAATATCGATTAAGAGTTTAATGTTTTCAAAATATATCTAAATAACTAACACAAACTAGCATTAAGGGGATGACTGTAATTGTGTCTTTTTTCTTTTCTGTAGAATGAAATTTAATTTCTAGGTTTTTATTCACTACTAATTTATAAAAATTAATTGATGTTAAATAATATTTTATTTACTCTAGAATAATTTATTTTATAACTATATTTTATTAGGGTTTTATCATATGAAATATAAAAGGAGCAAAGTGTATTGGGCAAGTGCATTATATTTTGGTAGGGTTATCTTTTATTTTCTATGTTATTTTATTTACTATATAGTAAGTTAATTTATAACTATATTTTATTAGGTCTTTTTCATATCAAAATAAAAAGAAGATCAAAATATATTCATCAAGGGTAGAATTTATTTGAATTAAGTGCATTATATTTTATATATTTAACTATAAAGACTTCAATTTAATTTTACGGAATGAAATTTAAGAATACTAGAGTAGCACAAGAGTTATTTGAAGGTAACTCTACATACTATTCATATATTTTATTATAGTTTAAATTTGTTTTTTGCACATTCTAATTTAAATTAATGGCTTTTTTTAACATCAATGTATTATTAAAAATATAGTGCTTACTGTGTTACTCCAGATTACTATGTTACATTTTATTAGGGTTATCTTTTCTTTTCTTTGTTATTTGTCACATATGATGAATGAATCCAATTCTTTTCTTCCCCTTTCATTCTAGGCTATTTAGCTACTTGGGAAGCTCCTAGGGGCATTCTTATCCATTGTCTCCCTTCAAATTTTGGAGACTTCGAAGCTCCATGGGGAATTCTTGTTGTGAAGACCTCGCAACATTGACTTCCTCCAATGAGAAACTATGCGTTCAATGTCTTGAGGTTAGTGTTGAGACTTCTCAACAATGTAATGTTTGTAGTTGCATTTGAAACCTTATAAAATATAGTGATATAAAATATTAGTTTAGTACATATGAATTTATTATGCAAAAAAAAAAAAATTAAGTCTTGTGAAGTTTTTTTTATTATGATTTTTGGCCAAATAAAAAATTAATTACCATTGACAAATATATGTTGATCCTTTTTTAAGGAAATATAGTTATAAATTAAATTATTATACATTAAATAAAATAATATAGAAAATAAAAGGTAACCTTAACAAAATATAATGCGCTTATACTTGGAATAACATTAGGCTGGTGAATACATTTTTTATATTTTGTTACTCATTTAACTATTGGTGGAAACGTTACCAACGTGTGTTGGCCTCATGGCTATGATAAATTAGAAGAATTCCACTCGCACCTTAATAACATAGCCCAGTGCATTTCCTTCACCAAAGAAATAGAGATGGACAACCAACTTCCTTTCCTTGATATCCTTCTCATCACAAAACTTGATGATTCCTTGGCTCATCGAGTGTTCTGAAAAGCCACCCACACTGACCTCTACCTCCACTCCTCTTCTCATCACCACCTTGCTAATAAAAAAGGTATCCTTAAGACTTTGTCCACTAGAGCCTTTCATATTTGTGACAAAGAAAACTTAGACCAAGAGCTTGCGCATCTTTGCATAGTCTTCTTATTAATGGTTACAAGAGCAAGCACATTTCTAGAGATCTCAACCAAGCCAAGTCTTGTTTCCTCTCTAAACATAGGGTTGCCCTCCCCACGCCCTCCCTCTCTAAACCTCCCTATTGCTTCCATCCCATACATTGAAGGCATCTCCTAGAAAATTTCCAAAATCATTCTTAAAAGGGCCTCCGGTGTGCTTTCAAACCTGTTGCAACATTGAGAAACCACATCCCCTCTGTCAAAGACCCAAAGATGTTTGCCTTGACTCTAGGGTGTACAAGGTTGTTTGCTCCTGTGGCACACCCTATATAGGCGAGACAGGTTGATATTTTAGCACCAAAATCAAAAAGCATTGGGCTAACATTAGGCATGATCAGGCCCTCAACTTTGCCTTGGTAGAGCACTCCTTCTCCACCAAGCACCATATCTATTTAGAAGACACCCAAATCTTAGCCGTTGAGGACAATTTCTTCAAGAGGAAACTCAAAGAAGCCATTGAAATCAACAACAATCCCGCAAACCTCAATCAGGATGACGGGTGGAGTCTCAGTTTCTCTTGGCAACCCCTACTGGCCAACCTTAGAAATCGATCCCCTCACCCATCTTGAACCTCCTTTGTGTCAGGCCTTGTTTGGCCCCCTCCTCTCCTTTTCTCCCATGCTTGTCTTTCTTGGGTTCCCTCCACGTCTCTCTCCCCCACTCCCCCTTTTTGTGGGCTACCTATCCCTCCATTTCTCCCTCGTCCCTCCACACCTATCCCCAAGGGAGCCTCCTCCTTTGCCTCATCCATTTCCTTCTCCCTTATTTTTGGATCTCCCTAGTCGCATGCTACTACCCCCATTCTTTTAGGTTTTTTCTCTTGTTTTTGTATTCCTATGCATACGTAGTTGTTTAGGCATTTACATGTATATTTGCATATGTTGTTGCATTTGTATTTACATATATATTTGGATGTGTATAATATGCATATACATTCATTTTTGTTTTCTTTTTGTATTTGTATATGTATTGGTTTTGACTTTTGTTAGAGTCCAGTGTCATATGTACTTGTATATGCTCATGTATACTTGCACATACATTAACACACATGCCGTTTCTTTTTTGTTTTCTCTTTAGTTTTTTCCTCGGCACACAGATACACCCAGTCACTCGCTTGCTTATATATATACATGTTATTTTTTCTATTTTTGGCATTTGTTTGCTTGTTTGTGAGTCTACGTTTATTGTTTGGTTTCTTTTCTCCTATATACATATATATGTATACATGTATATATGTATATACATGTATATATATATATATATATACATGTATAGATACATGTATATATATATATATATACATGTATATATATACATGTATCTATACATGTATATATATACATGTATCTATACATGTATATATATACATGTATATATATATATATACATGTATCTATACATGTATATATATATATATATATATATATATATATATATATACATACATGTATATACATATATACATATATATGTTGGAGCTGTTTGTTCTATGTGCTATGTTGTGACTTTTTATTTTATTTTTCTTTTGTCTCATCTTTTGGAGGTTTGTGGGTGCATTTTTGTGCTTTCAGGTTTCCTTATATATATATATATATATATATATATATATATATATATATATATATATATATATATATATATATATATATATACACACACACACACTTTGTTGGTCATTTGTACTCATTTTTTTATTTGTTCTTTGACTGGTTTTCATTTACCTCCTTTCTATCTTTCAGTCATAAGTTACTCCTTTCTTTCTTTTAGTCATGAGTCATTAGTAGATGTGTCAACTCATATTAAGCACATCGCCGCTACATTTGAGGGTGGTTAAACCTTGAGCTATTCTCTTGGTTCCATTTTGGCCACCTTTCCTATTCTTGTGGAGGCTTGTTCCTCAAGCTTCACCTATGTATACCTCTTTGGTTGTAAATCAATTTAGTTCATTTTCAATATATTGCATTTGTGTTTGATCTCTAATCCATTGATCTTAGACTTCCACTCCCACATGGTATTAGAGTTAGGCTCAATCTGGCCTTCTCCCATAATTTTTATAGAATTACATCATTCATTTGCATTCAAATTCAATTAACTTTAAAAGCCACGAAAAAAAAAGCAATTAATCCAATTCTTTCCAAGTAGAGATTTCCATGCATAAATCATGCGCCTAGAATTAATCATCAACTGCTTAATCAATACTAGAATAAAAAAATGACTTCACATACTTACCAAATGATGCATTGGATGAAAGCGAGCAACAACAAGACAAACAAACTTCACGTAGATGCTGCCATTCTGTTCAACTGGGTTCTATTTTTGCCTCAAGTGTTTGAAGACTGGAGATACCACGTGAGAACAAAGATGAAAAGCTTAAGACAATACTCATGTATGCTTATTAGCAGAAAAATGATTGTGAAGTTCCTATTTTCAGTTTAATAAATAAAGAAATATTTATTTAATGTTGTCCAATATTATGTGACTGTTATCTCTCTGTTTGTGTGTGAATAAAGGCTTCCGTTTCCTGCCAGTCTCTTAATTGTTTGTTGATGCTAACGGGTGCTTCCCTGTTCTGTGTTGGGGAGTGTATATATGTACATGTGCATATATGCAGCCTATTTTAATTCACCTGAAGCCGTTCCCCTTTTTTATCAAGTTCCGTACAAAACACAAATATTAACATTAGAAATAATTTACTCTTATCACATATTTTTTTCTCTAGATGAACTCCATATACATCCCTCTAAACTGATGGAATATAGTGCAAACATAATTCTATATAACAGCTTCCATGTTTGATTTAACTTTTTCAGATTAATTTAAATCGCTATAATAAAAAGTTAAAATTAATTGAAGACAGATTTGTATGTCTTTATGTGGACCTAACTCACAGACTTATATGTGACACCACGTATTTTGTAACTTGTCTTCATATTTCTGAAAATCTCTACACGCATACACAATACGTGTCTTTATAAATGGTAGTTTATTGCGGTATAAATGCTGTGATTATGTAACAAGTTGAGCAAGTTACAAGAGATTTTTAATGGAGCTTGATGCCATTAGAATGTTTTCTACTCGTTTTTGTTCGTCTATGATCTGATTAAAAACACAAGGTAAATAATTATTATTATTTTAAATTAAAAAATACTACAATTTATTGGATATTATACAAAATAGAATAATTATTAAATTTGGTGTAGATGAGATATAAAATTTATTTATTATTTTGGGTGGAAATGCGAAAGAAAATTATAGTTTATTATTGTTTTATATTTTTATGTTTTAATGGTTATGGGATGTTTGTGTTGCAGGTGAGAAGTGGATGATAAAGAAAAGATACATGTATATGAGGGAAAGATACTGATGGAAAGATTCGAGAAGTTGAGACGCCTGGTGCAGAAACAGTTTTTTCTTCATAACTCAACAGTAAATTAAATAAATAATATAAAATAACTCTACAATAAATTAAAACAACTTATTAATTTCTTTTAATATGTTTTTATCTTTTTAATACATATTCATCATTAGGATATAATATTTCTATTTCATATTTATCTAGGGTTTTATTTACTAATCTTTCCTTAAATAAATAAAATAAAATAACTCTATAGTAAATAAAATAACATATTAATTTTGTTTAATATGTTTTTATTCTTTTATTTCATATTCATTCTTAGAGTTTGATTTGTTTTATTTCAAATTTGCCTAGGGTTTTATTAAGTAAACTTTTCATTGTTAATATAGATTAAGAGTTTAATGTTTTCAAAATATATCTGAACAACTAATACAAAGTATTTTTGATTAAAATAACTTCTTCTCCACTATTATTCTGCTCTTTATACTAAGAAGCATTATACAATGGTATTAAGGGGATGAATTTAATGGTTCTAATTTATAAAATTTAATTGCGGTTAAACAATATTTTATTTACTCTAGAATAATTTATTTTATAACATTATTTTATTAGGGTTTCTTCATATGAAATATAAAAGAAGCAAATTGTATTGAGCAAATGCATTATATTTTGTTAGGTTACCTTTTATTTTCTTTGTTATTTTATTACTTTACAATAATTTAGTTTATAACTATATTTTATTTGGGTTTATGATATCAAATAAAAAAATATCAAAGTATATTAGTGAAGGGCAGAATTTAATATACTTTGGTCCTTTTTTTATTTGATATGATAAAACCCTAATAAAATATACGTATAAATTAACTTATTGTATAATAAAGAAAATAACACAAAAATAAAAAAGCAACCCTAATAAAATATAATGCACCTACCCAATACACTTTACTCGTTTTATATTTCATATGATAAAACCCTAATAAAATATAGTTATAAAATAAATTATTTTAGAATAAATTAAATATTATATAATTTTTATAAATTAGTAGAAATTAAATTTCTTTGTGCAGAAAAGAAAAAAAGTACAAAGTTATAGGACCATCCCCTTAATGCCACTATATAATGCCTCTTGACATAATGAACAAAAGAGTAGTGGATAAATATGTAATTTTAGTGACAATACTTTGTATTAGTTGTTCACATATATTTTGAAAACATTAAACTCTTAATCTATGTTAACAATGAAAAGGTTACTCAATAAAATGCTAGGCAAATATGAAATAGAAAAATGAAACCCTAGGGGTCAATATGAAATAAAAAGATAAAACATATTAAAATAAATTAATAAGTTGTTTTAATTTACTGTAGAGTTATTTTATATTATTTATTTAAAGAAAGGTTAGTAATTAAAAACTTAGGAAAATATGAAATAAAAAATGAAACCTTCACAAATTTATGAAGTGACATGATAGGATTTTCTTTCTTTCCAATCCATAAAGTGGTGGTTCAATAGAAATCTATCACTATATATTTATTTATAGAAATATAATGGTTAAAAATTTGGATTGATAAACAATTCTTTATCATTACAAAAAATAATAGTTCAGATGCATGAATTCTTTTATCTCTTCACTACACATCTACAAAATAATTTTATATTATTCTAAGAGGACACTACACATTTCAAATGTTGTAATCCATTTTAGAGAATCACCATATTTAATTACTAATATGTAATCCGTGTTACAGCATCACCATCTTTAATTAATAATACTGATGTTTATTTTCTAGGTATGGCTCAAACGAAGTTGAATTTTGAAAGTGAGGAGAAGTGTAGACAATATCAAAGAGATTATCAAAGGGAATATCAAAGATGACAATGACAAGAAATAATAGATATAGAAAGAGGAGAACAAAGAAAAAGATGAAGTGATAACAACAGAGAAGCAAGTCGTGTAAATGGAACTCTAGGTATGTCCCATAAATAATATATGGACCTATAAGTGTAAAAAATTAAAATGCCCAAATTTTGTCTTAAATTATCAAAAGTCTCCTTTGCTAAAGCATTGGTAAATATATCTACTAATTGATCTTTGGATCCACAAAACTCAAAACTCATTTCTTGATTGTTCACTAACTCTGATAAAATGATATCTTGTATCAATGTGTTTTCTCCTCTCATGAAAAACATGACTTTTTGACAATGACATTATTGATTTGTTGTCACAAAATATTAGTTTTGACTTCTCCTATGCTTGAAATAAATTTGCCAATACTTTCCACATTGAAATAGCTTGACATGTGGTTGCTACATACTCTTCTTGAGCGGATGGAAGTGTCACTATGGGTTTCTTCTTTGATTCCCATGCAACTACACATGTTCCACAATGAAAGGCATATCTAGAAGTACTCTTCCTATCATCAATAATTCCTGCAAAATCACTGTCAATATAGTCAATCAAACAAAAATCATTAGTCATGGAATATAAAATTCCATATCCTATTGTTCCTGCAACATATCTGTCATGTCCCTATAATTTATAATTGAATCGTTTATTTAAATAATAAGTTAACCTTATATAAACTAAATATATAATATATTTATTTAAAATATATTATTAATATGTATTAGTTAATAAATAATATTATTAAATTAATATAATTTAAATATTATAAAATATATGAAATATATATATTTAATTAACTAGATATATTATAAATATAAATATTTTAATATAATATTTATGTGAATAATTAATAAGATATATTATTATATATAAAAATAAATATTATGAAAAGTTTTACCCATTAAAGCAAGAACGTAAAGTAATTTAGAAAGTAAAATAATTTGGAACAAAAGGTCAAATTCAAAATAAAATCATATAAAGATAAAAGTCTAATAAGACAAAAATATTATCCCACCATATTATATGCTTGTGAATAAATTAAGATAAAAGAGCTCCTCTAAGTAGGAACTGATGCCACCCTCCTTATATAGTAGTTCCAAACCACCACAATGTCTTTAAACTCATAGCATGAAACAGGCTCTATTCGGATCCTATCTCCCCCCATCTTTGCCTTACAGATAGTAGCACAGAAACCCCAGCACCAGATATTCACAGAGTTAACGGAGAAGGGGAAAATGATTGCTTGATAGGAAATAATGATAATAATACATCTGCATCCATTGGAATTAATGAGAGCCGCCTGCCGCCTACGCTTCCTATGCTCAGACGTGATTCCAAGGCATCCGCTATGATTAACAGGTAAGCAACTCGTTTTATCACCAAGAAGTAATAAGGCTGATATGACAACCAGCCACGTAGTACTCTAGAACCTGTACTTCAAGATACATGTCTGCCTCTTCCACCAAGGCCTACGGAGAGAGCTAAAAATATTTATATGCTGACTCATCATTGACACATAGACTCTTTTTGAATTATGTCCCTTATGTTAAGGGGGATGTTGTAAGCTTGGCGCCAACAATGCCAATTTAAAAATTGTTGGCCAAGGTCAGCAAAAGCATCAGCGACAGCATTGCCCTCTCTGTAGATATGAGACATATCCACGATGGGAATCCATTGTAGCAGGAGTTGAATGTCCACAATGATGTCTTTTAGTTTCCAGCCACAAGTCGACACATTATTAACCGCATCAATAACAGTTTCGAATCCCCTTGGATACGCAGCTGTCTAATATCAAGGGAAATAGCTAGCTTCACTCCCCATAAAAGAGCAGAGGCTTTAGCATAATTATTGCTTTAGAAGCTAATCCCACCAGCATAAGAAGCAACCAGCCAACCTCTGTCATCCCTTATAATTCTACCACCGCTAGCCTTACCATCCCCCTTGGAAGCCCCATCAAAATTCAGTTTGAGCCAACCTGGCTTCGGGGGTATCCATTTAGTTTTCAATCTTTGCACCAGTTTGGAGTTGTTATGGGTCAGGATTTGACTAAGAACCCTCCAATTCGTAGCAATTTGCTCCTCTTCCTAAGAAAGAGGTTTCTCCACAGTTTTGATATTGGAATTGGTCACACTTTCCAAAAGAATCTTAGAAAAAGAGTGAAGAACTTGAGAAGTTTCTCTAGTAGCATCCCTGAAAACTCTATCATTCCATTCCTTCCATAAGGTCCAACCAAGACAGGGAAGAGTTTGATTCCAAAGCTCGACAATCCAAGGATGAGAAAAGGGGGAACACCAATTAGCTATGACTTCCCCAATATCAGCATTAAACACCCATTGTATGCCAAAGTTAATTAAAATAATGGTCCAGATTTCCTTGGCAAAGTCACAATGAAGGATAAAGTGAAAAACAGTTTCCTCTTTTTCCAAGCACAGAGAGCACCTATTAACTAGGGTGAATCCCCTTCTTTGAAGGTTATCTTGAGTTAGGATTTTGTTATGAGTAGCAGCCCACTAAAACATGTTGATTTTAGGGATAAGTTTGTAATTCCACACTTTCCTCCAAATATCATTTTTATGCCCTTCAGGGATCAATAGATGATAAGCAGACTTAACAGAGAAACAACCTTTCTTATCCAACCACCAAACCAACTCATCCCCCTAGGGAAAAGAGGAATTCTGATCTCATGAAGAAGATTTTGAATAGCCACCAAACCAACTCTTAATCTATGTTAACAATGAAAAGGTTACTCAATAAAACTCCAGGCAAATTTGAAATTAAAAAAAATCAAACTCTAAGGATGAATATCAAATAAAAGGATAAAAATATATTAAATAAAATTAAGATGTTATTTTATTTACTATAGAGTTATTTTGTTTTATTTATTTAACGAAAGATTAGAAAATAAAACCCTAGGCAAATATGAAATATAAAAATGAAACCCTAGGGGTCAATATGAAATAAAAAGATAAAACATTTTAAAATAAATTAATAAGTTGTTTTAATTTACTGTAAAGTTATTTTATATTATTTATTTAAAGAAAGGTTAGTAATTAAAAACCTAGGAAAATACGAAATAAAAAATGAAACCCTCACAAATTTATGAAGTGACACGATCAGATTTTCTTTCTTTCCAATCCATAAAGTGGTGGTTCAATAGAAATATATCTCTATATATTTAGTTATAGAAATATAATGGTTAAAAATTTGGACTGATAAATAATTCTTTATCATTACAAAAAATAATAGTTCAAATGCATGAATTTTTTTGTCTCTTCACTCCACATCTACAAAATAGTTTTAGATTATTCTAAGAGGAAACTACACATTTCAAATATTGTAATCCATTTTAGAGAATCACCATCTTTAATTACTAATATGTAATCCATGTTACAGCATCCCCATCTTTAATTACTAATATTGATGTTTGTTTTCTAGGTATGGCTCAAATGAAGTTGAATTTTGAAAGTGAGGAGAAGTGCAGACAATATCGAAGAGATTATCAAAGGGAATATCAAAGATGACAATGACAACAAATGACAGATACAGAAAAAGAAGAACAAAGAAAAAGATGAAGTGACAACAACACAGAAAGATTTGCCAATAGCTAAAGGACCTATATGCATTAGATGTTGGCAAGATAAATGTAATAATTGCTAGAAGAACAAACAAAAAGATGAAGTGATTACAACAGAGAAACATTTGCCAATAGCTGAAGGACCTATATGCATTAGATTTTGAAAAGATAAATGTAATATTTGCTAAGGATGTAAGGGTAATGTTAACTTCCAATCTTTGGATAGTAGCAAGTCATGTAAATGGAACTCTAGGTATGTCTGACAAATAATATATAGACCTATAAGTGCACCACCAGAACCATCCACATATGTTATGATTAAATTCTAAAGGTAGAGCAGAGACAAATGGATTACTACAACAATTAGGAAAATAAGTTTTCTATTCAAAACTCCATCAAACATTTACAAAAGCCTCAAATCAAGATAAACTACAATTGGTTATATAGAACCATTTCAAGTAACTGACAAAATATAGACGTAAACTAGAAAAGCAACTAAATGTAACGTGGAGAAATTGATGAGATTCCTCCAACACTCCCCCCTAATTTCTACCACTAATTGTGTAAAAAATTAAAATGCCCAAATTTTGTCTTAAATTATCAAAAGTCTCCTTTGCTAAAGCATTGGTAAATATATCTACTAATTGATCTTTGGATATGTAAAACTAGAAATTGATTTCTTGATTGTTCACTAACTCTGATAAAATGATATCTTGTATCAATGTGTTTTCTCCTCTCATGAAAAACATGATTTTTTGACAATGACATTATTGATTTGTTGTCACAAAATATTAGTTTTGACTTCTCCTATGCTTGAAATAAATTTGCCAATACTTTCCACATCGAAATAGCTTGACATGTTGCTGATGTGGTTGCTACATACTCTTCTTCAGTGGATGGAAGTGTCACTATGGGCTTCTTCTTTGATTCCCATGAGACTACACATGTTCCACAATGAAAGGCATATCTAGAAGTACTCTTCCTGTCATCAATGATTCCTGCAAAATCATTGTCAATATAGTCAATCAAACAAAAATTATTAGTCATGGAATATAAAATTCCATATCCTATTGTTCCTGCCACATATCTCAATATTCTCTTCCCAACTTGCCAATGTGACTCTTTTGGTGACTCCATGAATTTTGAGATTAGAGTAACTCCATACAATAAATATGGTCATGTAGTTGTAAGTTACTTCAAACTTGCAACTAATATTTGGAATATTATAGAATGAACATTAGGTCATTTCTCTTGTTTTCCAATTTTAGTTCTTGTAGCATCTGGTGTAGTTATTGGATTACAATTCAACATCTTAAACCTCCTTAACACATCCTTTCAATATTTAGAGTGATAAATAAAAATTGTTGGAAATATTGTCATTGATGTCAAAGGGAGTTTGATGTAAGAGAAAACAAATAATTATTGATGATCCAAAAGTTTCTAAGGCATGATTTCTACCTTTAGTTAGCAAATCACTTGGTTCACAAACTCTCAAGTTCATCAATAGATAGTTTTCTGGACATCGAGCTAGCCGATGAAAAGATGACAAAGAATGTTTCTAAGGCATGAATGATTTCTATCTTCGGTCAGTGAATTGCTTGGTTCGTAGGCTCTTAAGTTTGCCAATGGAAAGTTTCTCTGACAACTAGTTCACTGATAGGAACAATTACTGATCAAAGCTTGAAAAATAAATCTTAAAGTTTGAAGTCTTTTTAAGTTTGCTGATGGATAAGATATTAGAAAAATGTTTAGTTTGCGAACTCAAAAGTTCATCGATGGTGAAGGTCACGAATAGGCTACTTCCCTGACATAAAGTTTGTTGAAAGGATGAAGGCGTGAAGAATAAATATGGTTCATGGTTCTCTTGGTTCTTTGATTGACTATTTTTTTGACAATGGAAAGTTTGTAAGGTATAGGTAAAGTTTTTAGTTTTTAGTTTTTAGTTTTAGTTCATAATAAAATTCTCACAGGTGATCGAATTAAAAGACTAGGTTTGGGCTCTAATTTCCCTTGTGTGCTCTGTGGATTGGAGGAAGAATCTTTAGATCACCTCTTGCTTCACTGCCCCTTTAGTAGAGCATGCTGGACCTGGTTTTTCAGGAAGTTAAAATGGACAAGCCCTTTCTCCATATCCTTATATCTTATGTTTAAAAACTAGCCCCATTCGTTTGCTACCTCAACATTAGCATGCCTTTGGGAGTTGGGTCCTTCCATGATTATTTGGCACATTTGGTGGGAAAGGAATCTGTGTATTTTCAGGAAGGAAGCTCAATTAGTGTTTCAGGTCTGTGTTAAACTTGATGCTGCCATAGAGGGCTAGGCAGTGGCTTATCTTAGATCTTTTAATTCCTCTAAGTTGGCTTGGACTAAATGGGATGCAGAAGTTATATCGCTATGGCCCTCAGTCAGATGTTTGGGAGTTGGCATCAATACAGGAACTCCTAAGCTCTCCACAATCAGAGATAAAGTTAAATGGACTCCACCCTCTTCTCCCTTTTGTAAGGTCAACATTGACGGGGCATGCCGAGGGAATCCTGGCCTCTCTGGAATGGGATGTGTCATTCGGGATATCAATGGTGAGTTGATCACAGCTAAGTCATCCAAATTACCCCCAGGTACCAACAATGAGGTAGAAGCTTGGGCTCTGGTGCATGGACTAAACCTGGCGTTTGAAAAAAAGTTGAGGAATGTGTGGATTGAGGGTGATTCCTTGCTAGTAATAAATGCAATTAAGGGGAAAGGTTTAGATAACTGGAAGCTAACATATATCCTCTCTCAGGCTAAAGGTCTTCTGAACAAACTGGACAATTTTTTCATATCCCACATGCTACGGGAAGGTAACAGGGTGGCAGACTTCCTAGCCAATGTAGCAATTGATAGTGATAAAGACACTATTTTTTTCCATCGTGGCGTTCTCCAATTGCCATGTCAAGTGACCTCTCTCCTGGCTGCTGATATGGCAGATGAGTAAGTTATATTCCTTGACTAGTTCCAAGAGGTTGACAAGCCTAAAGTATGGTCGGATGGTCTTACACTGGATTCGCCTTGGTTTAGGAAGCTGTCTCATTTATTTCCACATTTATATTCCTGCAAGGATCTCTGACATTCTCCAGGAGTGCTTTCCCAAGTTTTTATTGGGGTGAATGAACTAAGATAGATGTAGGTTTGTCAGATGTCCCGCCTGCAAGGGGAAGATAGCGTATCTGCTCTCACCTTATGGTCATTTATATATATTGTCGTGCTAGGACTACTTGTCCATCTTTTGACGGCGTAACGGCTTATTTCTTCCACCTCCTCCTACTTGTAGCGGACACGTTGCCACCTATACTTGCTTTCAAATGGGCTAGCAGAGTACTACTCTCCCTAGTTGTGCGGCTAACGATAGTGCTTTTACTTCTCCGCCAGCTCTCTTCTCCTTATTGTTTTCTTACAGGCTCCTTCCAGGTTTCTATTTCTAAGGGCTCTCTCCTGCATGGTCTCCTTGCTCTGCCACTTTACCACTTCTTCCATGTTGCTCCCTCTTTTCAATTGCAATCTCTCATCTCTCGCTGATGATGGCGGATATGCGACTAAATCAGAGGTTGTTTTTCCCTGCCCTTGAGTGGGAACCGGAGATTCGGGGTCGAGTGAAGGCGATTGATCTCATGACCCTTATCGATTCTGACTGCACTCTTATGCAGTTTGCAATTCAAAATATCGTGGGCTATGCCTGGATCAGAGGCTATGACGGCCGTGTGTTAAACTTCTCAGATATAGTCTCACAACATCTTTCCAACATAATGGATCTCGTTATGGATGGAGATTATGTGCACTCCCTGGCGGCAGGCTTGTTCTTTAAGAATATTTACACAGTGGATCGTTGGGAGGCGGCCGTGTCTAATTATCACATGGAGCAAGGTGATGCCCTTATTGGTGGGCTTTTTAATCTAACAACTCTACGGAATTCTCCTCCACAGCAGGTAATCTACAGAGCTCTGCAGTCCAGTATCAAATCCTTATGTAGTGAGGATTTAGATGATGCCCTACGTGTATACTATTTTCTTTTTTCCAAGAAAAAATGCGAGTGAATTAGGGACGTGTTCATGGCTATTCGTTTTCTCAGAGTCCACACGTCTGACATGGCCCCGAGGATGCCTTATTATGCCCTGGCAGATTTGGAGGAAGGGGGGCAGTCTTCGGCCACAGTGGATATGGAGGCAAGGGACCTGCCGGCGGCTCCACTAGTGGCCTAAGCTTCGTCAACGGACTACTGTCTCCCCTTGTGCATGAGAACAGGTTGGCGGTGGACTGTGTTTTGTTTTGTTTTGCTCACTGTGGATGGTCCCGTGGTTTGTTTGTTCTTGCCTCTGTGTTTCTGCTTGAGGGCTCTTCATGGATGGGTGTCTATTTTTTCGGTGGCTTCCCTTCGGTGGTGTTACGGTTGGCTTGGTGGGGGTGTTTGTCTTCGGCTGTGTCGTCGACGTGTGCGCTTGACAGGGTAGAGGATTCCTCTGCTCCCCTGCAAGGTCTTTTCTATTGGTGATGGGGCTTCGTCTTCCGTGTTTCGCTCTGGGTTGGCAGTTTCGTCTTTTTTCCATGATGTTTTAAATCTTGTGTTATCAGGTCTTACATGGGCCGTGTTGTTTTGTTTTTTATTGTTCTATCAGGTCGTCTCAGGACCTTTCCATGTAATTATTTTGGGATGGACTTCTGGGCGTGAAGCCCTTGTTTCTCTTGTTTAAACATTTCTATTAATCCCATGGGTGCTCCGTCACCTTTTTCTGTTAAAAAAAAAAAAGGTAAAGTTTTTAGTTCATGAACTCCTCAATTCACGTAATTCAAGGTTCACCGACAAGCAATTTTGCAGATAGTGAAAAAGGTTGATGATTTTCCAAGATGTTTGTGATGAGACAACTTTAGAAATAGGTGATATGATGAAGATTGTGTCAATAAGTTCACAAAGTGGCACTTTTGCTGATAATTGATGAAATGTCCAAAGTTTGCAGAAAGTTGATTTTGCCAATAAAGATTTTTTAGTTGAGGTTCGTGGATGCAAACTTTTTATGTTAAAGAAGAAGATAATTGGTTTATAGAAATAAGCCTTTTCCACAAGCTCGTACGTTTCAGAAATCTCTATTTTTCTGATAAAGAAGTTGAAGGTTAAGTTTTTGAAAATGAACTTTTGCCTATAATGAATAAAGGGTTCAATTTGTCGATGGCTTACATAGGTGTTAAAAATAAAATGCTAGGGAGAGGACATTACTCTGATCAGTTTGAAGACATAGGAGATATATATGAGAAACACATATTGTTAAGGTTGGTTGACTCGGTCTTTTAAATCAGACCCAAATTCATAGTACGGGAATTCAGGTTGGGCCAACCTAAGTATACATTGAAATTCAAAATATGAAGGCCAACTTTTGAGATTGCTTTAGTTCAATCTATTGTAGCCAGCATGAGGATTATATTATACAAGTTGATATTTAAAGTAGATCATTTATTTATTTTTGATGGCGAAGTATATGTGAGCATCAAAGAAAAAAGTGTGTACATCTGAATGTGATTTCAGTGTGAAGGTAATGAATAGAATATAATATAGAGTTCACATAGTTTGTACTGGTATAAGCATATTGTTTTCTCTTGAGAAGAACCATGCTAAAGAGTGTGTGATGCTGCATATTTGAAGTTGTGTGAAAATTAATGTTTCAAATTTGAGTTGGTGATAAGTGGGAGATTTGATGCTCTATTTTGGAATGAACTTGATCCTATTTTAGTTAGTTGAAGTTGGTGCTTCATAGCTGGGTTGGGGCTCAGTATGGACTGAACTAAATCTTGTTATCTATTGCTTGAAGTTGGTGCTTCATCTTTTGAGGTTGTACTCAGGGACAGACTTGGTGCTTAGTTTTATAAGGGGATTAAAGTCTCCTGTAGGTTGGTGCATAGAGATCTATAAAAGGATTTTTCTCCTTCTCAAGTTGAAATTCATCTTGGTTGGTGCCTACAAAATATTGTAATTCATAGATTCATTTCTTGAGGTAGATTTGAGCAGTAGACCCAAGTAGCTTTTCTCACCATGGTTTATCCCTTCTGGGTTTCCACAGAAATCTTGTGTTCTCTTGTGTGGATGTTTGGATATGTTGATGTTTGCATAGTTCTTATATTGATTCTATTGTTGCAATAGAAATGGAGTAAAAATTGGTACATACTAATTCATCCCCTCTCAATATATCTCTATGTTCTAACAAAATTCCCCAATGATTGAACCACTTCAATGCCTAAAAAATACTTCATCAATCCTAAATCTATCATCTCAAATTCTTTCTTCATTGCTTATTTAAACATGTCTACTAATAACTTTCTAGTGGAAAAAAAGTTATCTAACATATAAACATACAATGAAAACCTAACCTTCTTTGTTGATCATTGTGTACGATGTTGGCTCATTACTTACTACTTCTGCTAAATCCATTCTTCATCATTGTAGGTACCTAAAAATGTCTTAATCCCATTAAGCAAAAACATACACAGTTTAATCCAGAAGCAGTTTACACTTAACTAATGGACTATGGAAAACTCATGCCTACTATCAACCACATTACTAAATTCACCTTTCACATCATAATTATCTACTTAATTCACCCTAAATAATAATTATTTAATTAATTCATCACACTACTTTAATTTAATTTGTCATCTTCTTAATCCTGATTAATTAAATAAATCATGCTTATTTAATTAATCTACCTTACCCTACAACCTAAACCTAACCTAATTAAATAAATACAAATTATTTAATTAGTTACCCTAACCTACAGATGCTGAAAGAAAACCCCAATGTGTGCCGCTAGGAAAAGAAATAAAATAAAATAACTCTATAGTAAATAAAATAACATATTAATTTTGTTTAATATGCTTTTATCATTTTATTTCATATTCATTCTTAAAGTTTGATTTGTTTTATTTCAGATTTTTCTAGGGTTTTATTAAGTAAACTTTTCATTGTTAATATCGATTAAGAGTTTAATGTTTTCAAAATATATCTGAATAACTAACATAAACTGGCATTAAGGGGATGACTGTAACTGTGTCTTTTTTCTTTTCTATAGAATGAAATTTAATTTCTAGGTTTTTATTCGCTACTAGTTTATAAAAATTAATTATTGTTAAATAATATTTTATTTACTCTAGAATAATTAATTTTATAACTATATTTTATTAGGGTTTTATCATATGAAATATAAAAGGAGCAAAGTGTATTGGGCAAGTGCATTATATTTTGTTAGAGTTACCTTTTATTTTCTATGTTATTTTATTTACTATATAGTAAGTTAATTTATAACTATATTTTATTAGGTTTTTTTTCATATCAAAATTAAAAAAAGATCAAAATATATTCATCAAGGGTAGAATTTATTTGAATTAAGTGCATCATATTTTATATATTTAACTATAAAGACTTCAATTTAATTTTTCGGAATGAAATTTAAGAATACTAGAGAAGCACAAGAGATATTTGAAGGTAACTCTACATACTATTCATATATTTTACTATGGTCAAAATTTATTTTTTGCGCATTCAAATTTAAATTAATGGCTTTTTTATCATCAATGTATTATTAAAAATATAGTGCTTACTGTGTTACTCCAAATTAATATGTTATATTTTATTAGGGTTATCTTTTCTTTTCATTTTTATTTGTCACATATAACGAATGAATCCAATTCTTTTCTTCCCCTTTCATTCTAGGGTGTTTAGCTAGGATTCGCTGCAATTCTATGTACACTAGGCAAAATTTGCAGACTTGGGAAGCTCCAAGGGGTATTCTTATCCATTGGCTTCCTTTAAATTTTGGAGACTTGGAAGCTCCATGGGGAATTCTTGTTGTGAAGACCTCAGAACATTGACTTCCTCCAATGAGAAACTATGCGTTCAATGTCTTGAGGTTAGTGTTGAGACTTCTCAACAATGTAATGTTTGTAGTTGCATTTGAAACCTTATAAAATATAGTGATATAAAATATTAGTTTAGGACATATGAATTCATTATGCAAAAAAAACAAATTAAGTCCTACTAAAATGTAACAAGTTTTTTTTATTACGATTTTTGGCCAAATAAAAAATTAATTACCATTGAAAAATGTATGTTGATCTTTTTTTAAGGAAATATAGTTATAAATTAAATTATTATGCATTAAATAAAATAATATACAAAACAAAAGGCAACCTTAACAAAATATAATGCGCTTACACTTGGAATAACATTAGGCTTGTTGAATACATTTTTTATATTTTTTTATTCATCTAACTATTGGTGGAAACGTTACCAAAAGTGTGTTGGCCTCATGGCTATGATAAATTAGAAGAATTCCACTCACACCTTAATAACATAGCCCAGTGCATTTCCTTCACCAAAGAAATAGAGATGGACAACCAACTTCCTTTCCTTGATATCCTTCTCATCACAAACCCTGATGGTTCCTTGGCTCGTCAGGTGTTCTGAAAAGCCACCCACATCGACCTCTACCTCCACTCTTCTCATCACCACCTTTCTCAAAAAATGGGTATCCTTAAGACTTTGTCCACTAGAGCCTTTCATATTTGTGACAAAGAAAACTTAGACCAAGAGATTGCACAACTTTGCATAGTCTTCTTATTAATGGTTACAAGAGCAATCATATTTCTAGAGCTCTCAACCAAGCCAAGTCTTGTTTCCTCTCCAAACATAGAGTTGCCTTCCCTTCACCCTCCCTCTCCAAACCTCCCTATTGCTTCCCTCCCATACATTGAAGGCATCTCCTACAAAATTTTCAAAATCCTTCTTCAAAGGGCCTCCGGTGTGCTTTCAAACCTGTTGCAACATTGAGAAACCACATCCCCTCTCTCAAAGACCCCAAAGATGTCTACCTTGACTCTAGGGTGTACAAGGTTGTTTGCTCCTGTGGCACACCCTATATAGGTGAGATAGGTCGACCTTTTAGCACCAGAATCAAAAAAGCATTGTGCTGACATTAGGCATGATCAAGTCCTCAACTTTGCCTTGGTAGAGCACTCCTTCTCCACCAAGCACCATATCTCTTTAGAAGACACCCAAATCTTAGCCATTGAGGACAATTTCTTCAAGAGGAAACTCAAAGAAGCCATTGAAATCAACAACGACCCCGTAAAACTCAATCGGGATGACAGGTAGAGTCTCAGTTTCCCTTGGCAACCCCTACTGGCCAACCTTAGAAATCGACCCCCTCACCCATCTTGAACCTCTTTTGTGTCAGGCCTTGTTTGGCCCCCTCCTCTCCTTTTCTCCCCTTCTTGTCTTTCTTGGGTTCCCTCCATGTCTCTCTCCCCCACTCTCCCTCTTTTTGTGGGCTGCCTATCCATCCATTTCTCCATCGTCCCTCCCCGCCTATCCCAAATGGAGCCTCCTCCTTTGTGTCATTCGCTTCCTTCTCCCTTATTTTTGGATCTCCCTAGTCACATTCTACTACCCCCCTTTTTTTAGGTTTTTGCTCTTGTTTTTGTATTCCTATGCATACGTAGTTGTTTAGGCATTTACATGTATATTTGCATATGTTGTTGCATTTGTATTTACATATATATTTGGATGTGTATAATATTCATATACAATCATTTTTGTTTTCTTTTTGTATTTGTATATGTATTGGTTTTGGCTTTTGTTAGAGTCCGGTGTGATATGTACTTGTATAGGATCATGTATACTTGCACATACATTAACACACATGCCGTTTCTTTTTTGTTTTCTCTTCTTTAGTTTTTTTCTCGGCACACAGATAGACCTAGTCACTCGCTTATATATATATGTGTTATTTTTTCTATTTTTGTCATTTGTTTGCTTGTTTGTGAGTCTACATTTATTGTTTGGTTTCTTTTCTCCTATATGTTGGAGCTGTTTGTTCTGTGTGCTATGTTGTGACTTTTATTTTATTTTTCTTTTGTCTCGTCTTTTGGAGGTTTGTGGGTGCGTTTTTGTGCTTTCGGTTTCCTTATATATATATACACACACAGTTTGTTGGTTGTTTGTACTCATTTTTTTATTTGTTCTTTGACTGGTTTTCTCTTGCCTCCTTTCTTCCTTTTAGTCATAAGTTACTCCTTTCTTTCTTTTAGTCATGAGTCATTAGTAGATGTGTCTACTCATATTCGACACATCGCAACTACATTTGAGGGTGGTTGAACCTTGAGCTATTCTCTTGGTTCCATTTTCGCCACCTTTCCTATTCTCGTGGAGGCTTGTTCCTCAAGCTTCACCTATGTATACCGCTTTGGTTGTAAATCAATTTAGTTCATTTTCAATATATTGCATTTGTGTTTGATCTCTAATCCATTGATCTTGGACTTCCACTCCCACATGGTATTAGAGCTAGGCTCAACTGACCTCCCATAATTTTTACAGAATTACATCATGCATTTGCATTCAAATTCAATTAACTTTAAAAGCCACAAAAAAAAAATAAGCATCAACTGCTTAATCAATACTAGAATAAAAAACTGACTTCACATACTTACCAAATGATGCATTTGATGAAAGCGAGCAACAACAAGACAAACAAACTTCATGTAGATGCTGCCATTCTATCCAACTGGGTTCTATTTTTGCCTCAAGTGTTTGAAGACTAGAGATACCACGTGAGAACAAAGATGAAAAGGTTAAGACAATACTCATGTATGCTTATTAGCAGAAAAATGATTGTGAAGTTCCTATTTTCAGTTTAACAAATAAAGAAATATTTATTTAATGTTGTCCAATATTATGTGACTATTTTTTTTTAACCAGAAAAAGGTGTAGATACACCCATAAATTAGAGATATTAAAAAGTTACAGCTTAAGAGTCTTAACCAAGTTCCAAGGAAAGACAACAAAAAATGATCCTTAATAGATCTGATAAGCACAAAAATTTAAAACAAGAGATCCATCCCCATAAAACGTGAGAATGCAAATACCCAAAACCACCACCAACAAACATGAAGCCAGCACCGCTGAACAATATAGAAACAAAGATGAACAAAATAGTAATCACACCGCCCATGCCACCCCGGACATATCTTAAGCCGCTGGCAGAGCAGCCGGCAAGGCCCTTTTGTTCAGGTCTACTGTGGCCGCTGACTGATCCCCATCCTCCAAATCTGCCAGAGCGTAAAACGGTATCCCCGGAGCCATGTCAGACGCGTGGACTCTGATCAAGTAGATAGTTGTGAAAACATCCCTTATCCGCGCGCTTCTTTTCTTAGAGAGAAAAAAGCAGTAAGTTTGAAGAGCATCATCTAAATCCTCACTGCAAAGGGATTTAATACTAGACTGCAAAGCTCTATATATGACCTGCTGTGGAGGGGAATTTCGAAGGGTTGTGAGATTAAAGAGCCCGCCGATGAGAGTGTCACCTTCCTCCATGCGGTAATTAGACACTGCCATCTCCCAATGTTCCACTGTGTATAAGTTCTTGAAGAACAAGCCTGCCGCAAGGGAGTGCACATATTCACCATCCATTACAAGATCCATAATGTTGGAAAGAAACTGGGAGACAATATCTGAATAGTTTAACACTCGTCCCTCGAAGCCTCTGATCCAAGCATGCCCAACTATATTCCGGACTATGAACTGAGATAGAGTGCAGTCAGAGTCGATCAGGGTCATGAGGTCAATCACCTTCACTCGCCCCCATATCACTGGTTCCCATTTAAGGGCAGGGAAGAAAAGCCTCTGGTTCAGTTGCGTATCTGCCATTGCCAACTGTAGTCAGAAGTGAGGCAAGTGAGAAAGAGGGCACAACACGGAGAGGACAGGGAAATGGCAGATCAAGAAGATCAAGAAACACAGAGCCTTTAGAAACTCAATTTTGAGAAGAGCTCAAATACAACAGGGAAGCAAAAAGGAAATAAGAGCTGGTAGAGAAGTAATGACGCTTGCATCGACCGCATAGATGGAGTACTCTTTCATATCATAAGAGGGCAATTAGGGATGCCTACGTGTCCAACGCAGGTAGAAGGAGGCAGGAGGAATAAGTCGTTACGCCGTCAAAGGACAACAAAGACCCATCCACTCCTTGCACGACAATATCTATTAATGAAACATGAGGCGAAAAGAGATACGCAATCCTCCCCTTGCAGGCGGGACATTTTGACACTATCCCAATTGTCTTAATACATTCATCTCATTAAGGCCTTGGAACTGCGCTCCTGCAGAATGTCAGAAGGCCTTCAAAAGGACTAAATGTAAGTATAAATGAGACAGCATCGTAACCCACAACAAAACAATTAGAAAATCAAAACAGCCGTGCTTGAAACGTGACGACAGCTTGGAAGCTAACAAGAGACATAGATTACTCATCTGCCATGTCAGCTGACAGGAAGGTTATCAAAAGAGAAGGCAGTTGAATTTTGTCATGTGGGAAGACTATAGTATCTTGATCACTATCAATTGCTACATTGGCTAGGAAGTCCGCCACCCTGTTGCCTTCTCGAAACGTGTGGGAAATGAAAAAATTGTCTAGACTTCGCAGAAGTGCTTTGGCCTGAGAGAGGATATAGGTCAGCCTCCAATTATCTAAACCTTTCCCTTTAATGGCATTTATAACTAGCAAAGAATCTCCCTCAATCCACACGTTCCTTAAGCCTTTTTCTAGTGCCAGATTGAGTCCATGCACCAGGGCCCAAGCTTCTGCCTCATTGTTAGTGCCTGAAGGTAGTTTGGAAGCCTTGGCTGCGATCAACACTCTGTTTTTATCCTTGATGACACATCCCGTTCCAGAGAGACCAAGATTACCTCAGCATGCACCGTCGATATTAAGCTTACAGAAAGGAGAAGAAGGTGGAGTCCATTTGACTTTATCTCTGGTTGTGGAGGGCTTAGGAGCTCCTGTAGTTAAGCCAATCCCCAATCGTCTAACAGAGGGCCAGAGAGAGATGACTTCCTCATCCCACTTTGTCCAACTCAACTTGGAGGAGTTGAATGATCTAAGAAAAGCCACTGCTTGATCCGCTAAAGCTGCTTCAAGTTTATCGCAAACCTGAAACACCAATTGGGCTTCCTTCCTGAGGATACGAAGGTTTCTTTCCCACCAGATGTGCAAGACGAGCATAGAAGGACCCAATTCCCAAAGGCAGGCTAATGTTGAGTTGCCAAACGAGAGGGGCCAGTTTTTGAACATAAGATATAAAGATTTGGAGAGTGGGCTTGTCCACTTTAACTTTTTGACAAACCAGGTCCAATATGCTCTACTAAAGGGGCATTGAAGCAAAATATGATCTAAAGACTCTTCCTCACGTCCACAGAGCACACAGAGGAAATTTGATCCCAATCCTAGTCTTTTGATGCAATCCCCTGTGAGGATTTTATTATGTAAAGCACACCATGCGAAAGCTCCAGCTCTAGGGAGAACTGACATTCCCCAGCACAACTTTGAGGGCCAACTTGACAGCGCTTTCTGCATTCCTAGATTGTATCCATCTTTAACTGAGTAGCGTCCTGAAGAAGCCGCAGCCCAGACTACTTCATCCTCCATGTTGGAAACAAGCACTGTCCTTTTACCTAGGAGACGACTGAGAAGAACTTTTTGGGAGTTAGGAAAATTGCAGTCTTGGAATCCTTTCCAGGCAACTGTAACTGATGTTCCCTTCCTAACCACCTACCAGTAATCTTTAACTTTGTGGCCCCAATTTGTTTGAAGGAAGGAACATGCCTCAGAGAGCTCAGAAAACGTAAACAACGGCGCTTCCCCGCCCCGAGAGTCAAGCCAGAAATCTGCCTTTTCCCCGTTATGTATGATCCATGTGAGGTTGGGCTGAAGGAGATCTCTACTTCTTATTAGAAAGTTCTAGATAGCAGACCCCTTAGGAGGGTTTTACACTGTGAAGATTCTCTCATTATCCCGCGAGTCGAGATACTTGGATTTCATAAGTTTTACCCACAAGGTGTTGGGTTTAGAATACATGTTCCACGCCAGTTTGGCCCTGAGTGCTTGATTTTGAGCTTGGATGTTCAGAATTCTCGACCCTCCTTCCACCTTGGGTTTGCACACTTTATCCCAAGCCAATAGATGTATCTTCTTTTCTTCAAGAGATCCTTGCCAGAGAAATTTCCTAAAGAGACCATCAATTTTGGCAATGATTCCTTTTGGGATGTGGAAAGCTGACATCATGTAAACTAGAACTGCAGACAAAACTGATTTAATCAAAACAATTCGCCCTACTAAAGATACATGACGACCTTTCCATTTAGCCAATTTTGTATTCAAGTTCTGTATAACCTTGCCCCATAAATTGTTCTTATATCTGCCCATGAATAAGGGTAGGCCGAGATAACTTCCTGGGAGAACCTGAGATTCTAGATTTAGGGTGACTTGAATAAGCTTTTGGAGAAGCGATGGGACATTTTGGAAAAAGACCATAGATTTACTAAAATTCACTTCTTGCCCTGAAACACAACAATATGTGTTGACTGTGTTCATCATTGATCTAGCTTTCCGGATTGACGCTTGACCAAAAAGTAAGGTATCATCAGCAAACAAAGCATGAGTGAAGGGCTCCTGTATACCTTTTATTTTGATACCTTGCCATTCTAATCTTCTCTTTGCTTCCTTTATGGACCATGTAAGTGCTTCTGTCAAAATGATAAAGAGATAAAGAGAAAGAGGATCTCCTTGTTTTAAGCCTCGCGAAGGTTCAAGAAAACCTGACTCCTTTCCATTAATTAAAACTGAGGCTTGATAGGCAGGATTTAATCCATTTGACCACTTCTTTGGAAAACCCCATTTGTATCATGATATCAAACAGGAAGCTCTAGTTCACTCTGTCATAGGCCTTGGACATATCTAATTTCACCACCATAGCTTTCTTCTTATCCTTGTTTACTGAATGCAAGATCTCATGTGTAAGGATGGCGCCCTCCATGGTCTCTTTTCCTAGAACAAAGCCCCCTTGTTCATTAGAAATCAACTCCTTCAGCAAGGGTGTCAATCTGAGCGCTATAGCCTTTGAAATTATCTTATAAATGAAGTTACATAAAGAAATAGGCCTGAAGTCTTCGAAAGTTTGAGGGAATTTAGATTTGGGAATAAGCATTAGACAAGTCGACTTAAATTCCTTTAGCACATTTTTGGTTTTTCGGGATTCTTCTACAGCCAGAAAGACATCCCTCCCAACCGTATCCCAGCACTTCTGAAAGAAGATACCCATCCATCCATCCGGGCCGGGCGCTTTCTCTCCCGCCAATGAGAACACCGTAGTCTTCACTTCTTCTAAAGTGAATGGCTTCAAAATTTCCTTATTATGATGCTCAGTAATTAACTTAGGAATGAGATTACACACCTATAATCCTTTATCCTACTGGTAGGGTGGGCTGGAAAGAAGGTCTGCAAAGAAACTTTGGGCTGTCGCGAGGATCTCTGATTGCTCAGTACACATCTGACCATTTCCCAGGCGAATGGATTTAATTGAGCTGGCACCTGCTTCCACCTTGGCTGACAAATGAAAAAAGGAAGTGTTTTTATCGCCATCTTTCAACCATAACTCCTTGGAACGCTGCCTCCAAAAAATTTCTTCCCTTTCCAAAATCTCTTCCAGTTCTGATCTCAGCTGTTTCTCCTTGTGAAAAGAGGATGAGTCCATGCCTCTATTAATTATGAGGTTAGCGAGTGTTTTCAAATCTTGCTGTATTCTAGCTTTCTCAGCAAAGACATTTCGGAAATGATTCTTGTTCCATTCCATTACCCTGTGCCTTAGAAATTTTAATTTGCTTGCTAATTGAAACATTCTAGATCCTTCCACGAAAGGATATTTCCCCACCAGAGCTGAATATTATCCACAAATGTCAGATCTCTGAACCACATAGACTGAAACCTGAACCGCTTCTTGCTGGGAATAAATTGTCCTCCTAACGAGAGCCTGACTGGAAAGTGATCTGAGCCTGTCAAGGGCCGGATTTCAGCTTCAAACCTGAGTGGAAAATTAAAGCATTTTGGAGACAGAAGGAATTTGTCCAGTCATTCTGCTATTTGTAGAAATCCTTTTCTTCTATTCATCCAGGTAAAGGTGTCAATATTAGGAATGCAGTCTAACAGGAGATTACTGTTCACAAAATCCTTAAAATCCTTCTGGGATCTAGGTGGATGCGTGATACCCCCTGCCTTTTCCTTATCATCTAGTATGGAGTTAAAATCGCCCCCTATTAGGAAATTATCATTCCTTTCCACCACCTCCAGGGCTTGGATATGATTCCTCTAGCCTATAGCTAGGCCTCCGACAGCTCCGCGAGCATCCACCTTCTCAAAGCTCCAACCCCTCCAACTTTTAGAGTAAAAATCAAAAGACTCTGAGGCCAATTTAGTTTCCTGAAGGAAGATTATCTCTACTCGTTCCTCATCAATTTGAAATTTGATGAGGTTCCTTTTGTTAGGGGCATTAAGTCCCCTAACATTCCACATGAGGATCCTCATTCCTCCTGGGGAGAGTAGCTAACTCTCCTCCTGCTATTTGGACTTCGGGATACTTGGGAAAGAAGACCGCTTGACATATCTTTATTGTGCCTCAGCTGCTTCTGTCTGGAGCTTTTCCTGACGGGGGTAGGAGTGCCTTTAGTCAGAGGGCTATTCATACATGTACGCAGTAGACCGAGCGGCCTGGTCTCATCCTTTTCTAGGTCTTCCTGAAGAACCTCATCTGCAATATCTTCCATGATGTTTAAAGCCACTTTTGTCACCACCTGATCTAATAGTTCCTTCAAAGTTTCATTATCCTGGATCAAATCCTTGGAGAATTCATTTTGCTCAGCTGCTAACCCCCTAGCAACGTTCTGGTCCTTTGAGGTCTCTGGATTCATGTCCCGCAGGTGGGTCTCCTCCTCCCAGTTTAGAAAGTCCTCTTCTTCCCTTAGCGGAGAGAAACAACTAGGGTCGTGAGTAGAAGTCTCTTTAGTCATATCTTTAAGACAGGAACCCTCCTGAGAGGCTAGCATCACATCTTCAAAATCCTCTAGTAGAAGATGGCATTCCTCATTATTGTCACCAAGGAGGTTAACCACGGGAGATGTCTGGTCTTTTCCCTCTGAGATCCCAATCACCACCTGCAAATCTTTTGGAGATTCACTCATCTGAGCCGAAGCAGTAGCATCTTCCAGCTGGGAGCCCAACAAAATGACATTTCTGCTGCTTTCGCCATGCTCCTCTATGGGCCTATCTGTCAAAGGTACTAGACTGAAAGCTTCCTTCTCTTGCCCCAACCCTCTTCCTTGATTAGGCCGATTATTGACTTGTTGTAAGGAAATCTTGGAGCCTATCCAGATCATCTGAGTTTGCACCATTTTGTAGAATAATCTCTTGAAGCCAAATCCCATTAATAGAATCCAGTTTGAGTCTTTTAGGTAAAAGCTCCTTAGCCTCTGTAAGAATTTGAAGTCTTACTGAAGAAGAGGTAAGATTTATTTTGGGTATGTCCACTTCTTGACACACCCCCATGGAGTTGCCAAGGCATGTCAGGATTTCAACATCCCTATACTCCATCGGCAGATAGGGAAGATGGACCCAAAGGGGGATTAAAGGGATTTGTTCTTTCTCCACATGAAAGTTTGGATGCCATTTTTGACAACAAATCACTGTTTGATTGAACTTCCATATCTTCTTCGAAAGAATTTTGTTTCTCTCCTCCTTGTCCGGAAGCACAAAACAAAAAAAAACCGTTACCTAGTTCACAGAAGTCAACCAGGTTTCCCCACCTAGTTTGCTGCCACTCTATGAGATCTTGAACTGAAAAGTGAGGGGACATCACTTTGCCTATAACAGCTCTCTCTGTCAGGGGTTGGGCTTTATCACGGAGCTTTTTTTCCATCTGGGAGAGAGGAATTTCTTTGAACTCACTGCGCCTTGTAACAGTCTTTATGACAGGGATCCAAATTTTATTTGGCTTTGGGGGAAGTCTTTTCTTTTCCTGATTTCTATGAAAATGAGAAAGAAGAGGGCCTTTTCTCTTTTGAAGTTCCATCGATCGATACCCTTTTGAGTGAGGGCTTTCCAACAATAGGTCTTCCTTGTATCTTGCCCTGGTTTCATCTTTTTTTGCTTGAAATTTCTTAAAGGCAGCTTGCTGAGGCTCCAAAGGTGTCCTAAAAGAGAAAGGGACTTCTGCACGGAAAAAGGTCCGATTTTTTTTTTTTTTCCCCAGAAAAAGGTGAGGACACCCATAGATATTGAAATTTAGGAAGAGATTACAGATAAGAGGCAAGTGCCAAGTCTGATGATCAAAAAAATACCAAAAAGACCCATATACAGGCCTAGAAAAACATAATAACACAAAAAAGTCCCTTAACGTACCAGCTGAAACAGTTAAAGACAGACAAACCCCACAGACACTACCACCCCCGAACACAGAGGTCATGAAAACAAACCCGTAGAAGCCAACTGCGTCAGCAAAACAGAGGAAAACATCTGAAAACCGGACCACCCAAAGAAGCCATCTGCGTCAGCCAAACAGAGGACAAAAACTGAAAACCGAACCACCTGCAAGAGCATCTACCACCAACTGAACACGAGCTGTAGAGAGGACTGAGGCCGCAGACGAAGCTTAAGCCGCTGGCGAAGCCTCCGGTAGGTCCCTTGCCTCCATATCCACAGTGGCCAGTGACTGACCCCCGTCATCCAAGTCTGCCAAGGCGTAGTGAGGCATCCCAGGAGCCATGTCAGAAGCATGGACTCTGAGAAAACGAATAGCCATGAACACGTCCCTGATTCGCTCGCATTTTTTCTTTGAGAAAATAAAACAGTAGGCTCATAAGGCATCCTCCAGATCCTCACCACATAAAGATTTGATACTAGACTGAAGGGCTTTGTAAATAGCCTGCTGTGGAGGAGAATTCCGTAGAACTGTCAGATTGAAAAGCCCCCGATCAGGGCGTCACCTTGTTCCATACGATAGTTAGACACTGCCGCCTCCCAACGCTCCACAGTATAAATGTTCTTGAAGAATAAACCTGCCGCCAGGGAATGCACATAATCTCCATCTACGACCAGGTCCGAAAAAGGTCCGATTATGTCCATTTTTTGAAAACCCATCTTGGAACCAAACCTTCCTACCTGACGACTGTCGTCCATGCTCCCTCTGACCTGGTTTTTTTAAGATAGAGCGGAAATCTCTCCTTTGGACTTGAGTCCCCTCCGTCCATCTTAAGGAAGATCCAGGGAAACTCTGGTGCAGAAGGGCTGTACGGTATGCCATTTGTTGTGGATCGACCAGTGGTTTTATTGGATCTGTATTCTCCAATTTCTGTTTTGGCTGCAACTTCCTTCCTTGATAGATGCAAGGTGACTAAATTCTTTGATAGTTTTTGGTCTCACATTTAAATGTTACATTTGGATGCCCACATGGCGAGGATTGCCATTACCTTCCTTTATGTTCCTGGTGGAGTAACTATTGTATCTTAGTTGCCAAAACTTGCAAACACATTAGGACTTTCCAGAGAGGCAATAGGGTTTACTTGTAGTATTTCATTGTCAGATAAGTCAGGGCCTGGTGCAAGCTACAAGACACATCTTTGTAACCATTATGGTAGTGTTGAAGGATGCCAGTTTGCAGATAAGTGTCATTTCTCCTATATAATATTATGTGACTGTTGTCTCTCTGTTTGTGTGTGAATAAAGGGTTCCATTTACTGCCAGTCTCTTAATTATTTGTTGATGCTAACGCGTGCTTCCCTGTTCTGTGTTGGGGAGTGTATATATGTACATGTGCGTATATGGAGCCTATTTTAATTCACCTGAAGCCGTTCCCCTTTTTATCAAGTTCCGTACAAAACACAAACATTAACATTAGAAATAATTTACTCTTATCACACATTTTTTTCTCTAGATGAACTCCATATACATCCCTCTAAACTGATGGAATATAGTGCAAACATAATTCTATATAACAGCGTCCATGTTTGATTTAACTTTTTCAGATTAATTTAAATCGCTAACATAAAAAGTTAAAATTAATTGAAGACAGATTTGTATGTCTTTACGTGGACCTAACTCAGTTAGCCAACTCAGCGAAGTGAAGCAACATGCTGTTGAATGATGGCACACACAGACTTATATGTGACACCACGTATTTTGTAACTTGTCTTCATATTTCTGCAAATCTCTACACGCAGACACAATACGTGTCTTTATAAATGTTGGTTTATTGCGGTATAAATGCTGTGATTATGTAACAAGTTGAGCAAGTTACAAGAGATTTTTAATGGAGCTTGGTGCCATTAGAATGTTTTCTTCTCGTTTTTCTTCGTCTATGATCTGATTAAAAACACAAGATAAACAATTATTATTATTTTAAATTAAAAAATACTACAGTTTATTGGATATTATACAAAATAGAATAATTATTAAATTTGGTGGAGATGAGATATAAAATTTATTTATTATTTTGGGTAGAAATGAGATAGAAAATTATAGTTTATTATTGTTTTATATTTCTATGTTTTAATGGTTATGGGATGTTTGTGTTGCAGGCGAGAAGTGGATGATAAAGAAAAGATACATGTATATGAGGGAAAGATGCTGATGGAAAGATTCTAGAAGTTGAGACGCCTAGCGCAGAAACAGTTTTTTCTTCATAACTCAACACTAAATTAAATAAATAATATAAAATAACTCTACAATAAATTAAAACAACTTATTAATTTCTTTTAACATGTTTTTATCTTTTTAATACATATTCATCATTAGAATATAATTTTTCTATTTCATATTTATCTAGGGTTTTATTTACTAATCTTTCCTTAAATAAATAAAATAAAATAACTCTATAGTAAATAAAATAACATATTAATTTTGTTTAATATGTTTTTATCCTTTTATTTCATATTCATTCTTAAATTTTGATTTGTTTTATTTCAAATTTGCCTAGGGTTTTATTAAATAAACTTTTCATTGTTAATATAGATTAAGAGTTTAATGTTTTCAAAATATACCTGAATAACTAACACAAAGTATTTTTTATTAAAATAACTTCTTATCCACTATTATTCTGCTCTTTATACTAAGAGGCATTATATAATGGTATTAAGCGGATGAATTTAATGCTACTAATTTATAAAAATTAATTGCAGTTAAATAATTTTATTTACTCTAAAATAATTTATTTTATAACATTATTTTATTAGGGTTTCTTCATATGAAATATAAAAGGAGCAAATTGTATTGAGCAAATGCATTATATTTTGTTAGGTTACCTTTTATTTTCTTTGTTATTTTATTTACTATACAATAATTTAGTTTATAACTATATTTTATTTGGGTTTATGATATCAAATAAAAAAAGATCAAAGTATATTAGTGAAGGGCGGAAGTTAATATACTTTGGTCCTTTTTTTATTTGATATGATAAAACCCTAATAAAATATACTTATAAATTAACTTATTGTATAATAAATAAAATAACACAAAAATAAAAAGGTAACCCTAATAAAATATAATGCACTTGCCTAATACACTTTGCTCCTTTGATATTTCATATGATAAAACCCTAATAAAATATAGTTATAAAATAAATTATTCTAGAATAAATTAAATATAATTTAATTTTTATAAATTAGTAGAAATTAAATTTGGTTGTGCAGAAAAGAAAAAAAGTACAATGTTATAGGACCATTCCCTTAATGCCACTATATAATGCCTCTTGACATAAAGAACAAAAGAATAGTGGATAAGGTATCAGAAAAATGTCTAGTTTGCGAACTCAAAAGTTCATCGATGGTGAAGGTCACCAATAGGCTGCTTCCCTGACATAAAGTTTGTTGAAAGGATGAAGGCGTGAAGAATAAATATGGTTCATGGTTCTCTTGGCTCTTTGATTGACTAATTTTTCGACAATGGAAAGTTGGTAAGGTATAGGTAAAGTCTTTAGTTAGTGAACTCCTCAATTCACCGATTTTAAGGTTCATTGACAAGCAATTTTGCAGATAATTGATGAAATGTCCAAAGTTTGCAGAAAGTTGATTTTGCCAATGAAGATTTTTAAGTTGAGGTTCATGGATGCAAACTTTTTCTATTAAAGAAGAAGATAATTGGTTTATAGAAATAAGCTTTTTCGAGAAGCTTGTACATTTAAGAAATCTCTAATTTTCTGATAAAGAAGTTGAAGCTTAAGTTTGTGAAAATGAACTTTTGCCTATAATGAATAAAGGGTTCAATTTGTCGATGGCTTACATAGGTGATAAAAATAAAATTCTAGGGAGAGGACATTATCTGATCAGTTTGAAGACATAAGAGATATTTATGAGAAACACTTATTGTTAAGGTTGGTTGACTCAGTCTTTTAAATCGGGCCCAAATTTATAGTACGGGAATTCAGGTTGGGCTGACCTAAGTATACATTGAAATTCAAAATATGAAGGCCAACTTTTGAGAATGCTTTAGTTCAATCTATTGTAGCCAACATGAGGATTATATTATACAAGTCGATATTTAAAGTAGATCATTTATTTATTTTGAATGGAGAAGTATATGTGAGAATCAAAGACAAAAGTGTCTACATCTGAATGTGATTTGAGTGCGAAGGCAATGAATAGAATATAATCCGGAGTTCACATAGTTTGTACTGGTATAAGCATATTGTTTTCTCTTGAGAACAACGATGCTAAAGAGTGTGTGATGCTGCATATTTGAAGGTGTGTGAAAATTAATGTTTCAAATTTGAGTTGGTGATAAGTGGGAGATTTGATGCTCTATTTTGGAATGAACTTGATCCTATTTTAGTTAGTTGAAGTTGGTACTTTATAGCTGGGTTGGGGTTCAGTATGGAATGAACTAAATCTTCTTATCTATTGCTTGAAGTTGGTGCTTCATCTTTTGAGGTTGTGCTCAGGGACAGACTTGGTGCTTAGTTTTATAAAGGGATTAAAGTCTCTTGTAGGTTGGTGCATAGAGATCTATAAAAGGATTTTTCTCCTTCTCAAGTTGAAATTCATCTAGGTTGGTGCCTACAAAATATTGTAATTGATAGAGTCATTTTGTGAGGTAGATTTGAGCAGTAGACCCAAGTAGCTTTTCTTACTGTGGTTTTTCCCTTCTGGGTTTCCACATAAATCTTGTGTTCTCTTGTGTGGATGTTTGGATATGTTGATGTTTGCATAGTTCTTATATTGATTCTATTGTTGCAATAGAAATGGAGTAAAAATTGGTATATACTAATTCACCCCCTCTCAATATATCTCTATGTTCTAACAAAAATTCCCTTATGATTAAACCACTTCAATGACTAAAAAATACTTCATCAATCCTAAATCTATCATCTCAAATTCTTTCTTCATTGCTTATTTAAACATGTCTACTGATAAATTTCTAGTGAAAAGAAAATCATCTAACATATAAACATACAATGAAAACCTAACCTTCTTTGTTGATCATTTTGTACGATGTTGGCTCATTACTTATAATATGTTTTTATCTTTTTATTACATATTCACCTTTAGGGTTTCATTTTTCTATTTCATATTTATTTAGTGTTTTATTTACTAATCTTTGGTTAAAGAAATAAAATAAAATTACTCTATAGTAAATAAAATAGCATATTAATTTTGTTTAATATGCTTTTATCCTTTTATTTCATATTCATTCTTAGAGTTTGATTTGTTTTATTTCAGATTTTTCTAGGGTTTTATTAAGTAAACTTTTCATTGTTAATATCGATTAAGAGTTTAATGTTTTCAAAATATATCTAAATAACTAACACAAACTGGCATTAAGGGGATGACTGTAATTGTGTCTTTTTTCTTTTCTGTAGAATGAAATTTAATTTCTAGGTTTTTATTCACTACTAATTTATAAAAATTAATTGATGTTAAATAATATTTTATTTACTCTAGAATAATTTATTTTATAACTATATTTTATTAGGGTTTTATCATATGAAATATAAAAGGAGCAAAGTGTATTGGACAAGTGCATTATATTTTGGTAGGGTTACCTTTTATTTTCTGTGTTATTTTATTTACTATATAGTAAGTTAATTTATAACTATATTTTATTAGGTCTTTTTCATATCAAAATAAAAAGAAGATCAAAATACATTCATCAAGGGTAGAATTTATTTGAATTAAGTGCATTATATTTTATATATTTAACTATAAAGACTTCAATTTAATTTTACGGAATGGAGTTATTTGAAGGTAACTCTACATACTATTCATATATTTTATTATAGTTTAAATTTATTTTTTGCACATTCTAATTTAAATTAATGGCTTTTTTTAACATCAATGTATTATTAAAAATATAGTGCTTACTGTGTTACTCCAAATTAATATGTTACATTTTATTAGGATTATCTTTTCTTTTCTTTGTTATTGGTCACATATGATGAATGAATCCAATTCTTTTCTTCCCCTTTCATTCTAGGGTGTTTAGCTACTTGGGAAGCTCCTAGGGGCATTCTTATCCATTGTCTCCCTTCAAATTTTGGAGACTTGGAAGCTCCATGGGGAATTCTTGTTGTGAAGACCTCGCAACATTGACTTCCTCCAATGAGAAACTATGCGTTCAATGTATTGAGGTTAGTGTTGAGACTTATCAAGAATGTAATGTTTGTAGTTGCATTTGAAACTTTATAAAATATAGTGATATAAAATATTAGTTTAGTACATATGAATTCATTATGCAAAAAAAAAAAATTAAGTCTTGTGAAGTTTTTTTTATTACAATTTTTGGCCAAATAAAAAATTAATTACCATTGACAAATATATGTTGATCCTTTTCTAAGAAAATATAGTCATAAATTAAATTATTATACATTAAATAAAATAATATAGAAAACAAAAGGTAACCTTAACAAAATATAATGCGCTTACACTTGGAATAACATTAGGCTAGTGAATACATTTTTTATATTTTGTTATTCATTTAACCGTTGGTGGAAATGTTACCAACATGTGTTGGCCTCATGGCTATGATAAATTAGAAGAATTCCACTCGCACCTTAATAACATAGCCCAGTGCATTTCCTTCACCAAAGAAATAGAGATGGACAACCAACTTCCTTTCCTTGATATCCTTCTCATCACAAAACTTGATGGTTCCTTGGCTCGTCGAGTGTTCTGAAAAGTCACCCACATTAACCTCTACCTCCACTCCTCTTCTCATCACCACCTTGCTAAAAAAAAGGGTATCCTTAAGACTTTGTCCACTAGAGCCTTTCATATTTGTGACAAAGAAAACTTAGACCAAGAGCTTGCACATCTTTGCATAGTCTTATTATTAATGGTTACAAGAGCAAGCACATTTCTAGAGATCTCAATCAAGCCAAGTCTTGTTTCCTCTCCAAACATAGGGTTGCCCTCCCCTCGCCCTCCCTCTCCAAACTTCCCTATTGCTTCCATCCCATACATTGAAAGCATCTCCTACAAAATTTCCAAAATCATTCTTAAAAGGGCCTCCAGTGTGCTTTCAAACTTGTTGCAACATTGAGAAACCACATCCCCTCTGTCAAAGACCCCAAAAATGTCTGCCTTGACTCTAGGGTGTACAAGGTTGTTTGCTCCTATGGCACACCCTATATAGGCGAGACAAGTTGATCTTTTAGCACCAGAATCAAAAAGCATTGTGCTGACATTAGGCATGATCAGGTCCTCAAATTTACCTTGGTAGAGCACTCCTTCTCCACCAAGCACCATATCTCTTTAGAAGACACCCAAATCTTAGCCGTTGAGGACAATTTCTTCAAGAGGAAACTCAAAGAAGCCATTGAAATCAACAATGATCCTGCAAACCTCAATCGGGATGACGGGTGGAGTCTCAGTTTCTCTTGGCAACCCCTACTGGCCAACCTTAGAAATCGATCCCCTTACCCATCTTGAACCTCCTTTGTGTCAGGCCTTGTTTGGCCCCCTTCTCTCCTTTTCTCGCATGCCTGTGTTTCTTGGGTTCCCTCCACGTCTCTCTCCCCCACTCCCCCTTTTTGTGGGCTACCTATCCCTCCATTTCTCCCTCGTCCCTCCCTGCCTATCCCCGAGGGAGCCTCCTCCTTTGCCTCATCCACTTCCTTCTCCCTTATTTTTGGATCTCCCTAGTCGCATGCTACTACCCCCCTTCTTTTACATTTTTGCTCTTGTTTTTGTATTCCTATGCATACGTAGTTGTTTAGGCATTTACATGTATATTTGCATATGTTGTTGCATTTGTATTTACACATATATTTGGATTTGTATAATATGCATATACATTCGTTTTTGTTTTCTTTTTTTATTTGTATATGTATTGGTTTTGACTTTTGTTAGAGGCCGGTGTCATATGTACTTGTATAGGCTCATGTATACTTGCACATACATTAACACACATGCCGTTTCTTTTTTGTTTTCTCTTTACTTTTTTCCTCAGCACACAGATACACCTAGTCACTCACTTGCTTATATATATATATACATGTTATTTTTTCTATTTTTGGCATTTGTTTGCTTGTTTGTGAGTCTACGTTTATTGTTTGGTTTCTTTTCTCCTATATATATATATATATATATATATATATATATATATATATATATATATATATATATATATATATATACATGTATATATATATTTACATATATATTTACACACACACACACACACACACACATATATGTTGGAGCTGTTTGTTCTGTGTGCTATGTTGTGACTTTTTATTTTATTTTCTTTTGTCTCGTCTTTTGGAGGTTTGTGGGTGTGTTTTTGTGCTTTCGGGTTTCCTTATATATATATATATATATATATATATATATATATATATATATATATACACACACTTTTTTGGTCATTTGTACTCTTTTTTTTTTTTTGTTCTTTGACTGGTTTTCATTTGCCTCCTTTCTTTCTTTCAGTCATAAGTTACTCTTTTCTTTCTTTTAGCCATGAGTCATTAGTAGATGTGTCGACTCATATTCAACACATCACCGCTACATTTGAGGGTGGTTGAACCTTGAGCTATTCTCTTGGTTCCATTTTGGCCACTTTTCCTATTCTCGTGGAGGCTTGTTCCTCAAGCTTCACCTATGTATACCTCTTTGGTTGTAAATCAATTTAGTTCATTTTCAATATATTGCATTTGTGTTTGATCTCTAATCCATTGATCTTGGACTTCCACTCCCACATGGTATTAGAGCTAGGCTCAATCTAGCCTTCTCCCATAATTTTTACAGAATTACATCATGCATTTGCATTCAAATTCAATTAACTTTAAAAGCCACGAAAAAAAATGCAATTAATCCAATCCTTTCCAAGTAGAGATTTCCATGCATAAATCATGCCCCTAGAATTAATCATCAACTGCTTAATCAATACTAAAATAAAAAAATGACTTCACATACTTACCAAATGATGCATTCGATGAAAGCGAGCAACAACAAGACAAACAAACTTCACGTAGATGCTGCCATTCTGTCCAACTGGGTTCTATTTTACACTTGAAGACTGGAGATACTAAGTGAGAACAAAGATGGAAAGCTTAAGACAATACTCATGTATGCTTATTAGCAGAAAAATGATTGTGAAGTTCCTATTTTCAGTTTAATAAATAAAGAAATATTTATTTAATGTTGTCCAATATTATGTGACTGTTGTCTCTGTTTGTGTGTGAATAAAGGGTTCCATTTCCTGCCAGTCTCTTAATTGTTTGTTGATGCTAACGGGTGCTTCCCTGTTCTGTGTTGGGGAGTGTATATATGTACATGTGCGTATATGCAGCCTATTTTAATTCACCTGAAGTCGTTCCCCTTTTTATCAAGTTCCGTACAAAACACAAACATTAACATTAAAAATAATTTACTCTTATCACATATTTTTTTTCTCTAGATGAACTCCATATACATCCCTCTAAACTGATGGAATATAGTGCAAACATAATTCTATATAACAGCTTCCATGTGTGATTTAACTTTTTCAGATTAATTTAAATCGCTATCATAAAAAGTTAAAATTAATTGAAGACAGATTTGTATGTCTTTACGTGGACCTAACTCAGTTAGCCAACTCAGCGAAGTGAAGCAACATGCTGTTGAATGATGGCACACACAGACTTATATGTGACACCACGTATTTTGTAACTTGTCTTCATATTTCTGAAAATCTCTACACGCATACACAATACGTGTCTTTATAAATGCTGTGATTATGTAACACGTTGGGCAAGTTACAAGAGATTTTTTATGGAGCTTGGTGCCATTAGAATGTTTTCTTCTCGCTTTTGTTCGTCTATGATCTGATTAAAAACACAAGGTAAACAATTATTATTATTTTAAATTAAAAAATAATACAATTTATTGGATATTATACAAAATAGAATAATTATTAAATTTGGTGGAGATGAGATATAAAGTTTATTTATTATTTTGGGTGGAAATGAGATAGAAAATTATAGTTTATTATTGTTTTATATTTTTATGTTTTAATGGTTATGGGATGTTTGTGTTGCAGGCCAGAAGTGGATGATAAAGAAAAGATACATGTATATGAGGGAAAGATACTAATGGAAAGATTCGAGAAGTTGAGACGCCTGGCGCAGAAACAGTTTTTTCTTCATAACTCAACATAAATTAAATAAATAATATAAAATAACTCTACAATAAATTAAAACAACTTATTAATTTCTTTTAATATGTTTTTATCTTTTTAATACATATTCATCATTAGGATATAATATTTATATTTCATATTTATCTACGGTTTTATTTACTAATCTTTCCTTAAATAAATAAAATAAAATAACTCTATAGTAAATAAAATAACATATTAATTTTGTTTAATATGTTTTTATCCTTTTATTTCAGATTCATTCGTAGAGTTTGATTTGTTTTATTTCAAATTTGCCTAGGGTTTTATTAAGTAAACTTTTCATTGTTAATATAGACTAAGAGTTTAATGTTTTCAAAATATATCTGAATAACTAATACAAAGTATTTTTGATTAAAATAACTTCTTCTCCACTATTATTCTGCACTTTATACTAAGAGGCGTTATACAATGGTATTAAAGGGATGAATTTAATGGTACTAATTTATAAAAATTAATTGGGGTTAAACAATATTTTATTTACTCTAGAATAATTTATTTTATAACATTATTTTATTAGGGTTTTGTTGTGATATTCACAACATGCCCCATTATGCTCCTTAGCAAAATGGGGACCCCTGCTGTTGTTTGCTTTTTGCTTCTGCTTGTGTTTTTTCTGCTTTCTGGCGGTTTGGTAAAAATGAAGGTCAGGTGCATCATCATCATGAAGGTTAGGATAAGGTAGGTCATCATCATGAGGTCAGTTTGTCAAAGTTCATATTTTGTTTCTATGACCTCATATTTAGAAAGAGCTTAAAATTCCATGCAGGTTTGCCTTTTACTTCACTTGAAAATTTTTCCATATGTGAAAGCTATGCATGGTCAAAGTTTTGGTCAAACCTGATATTCGCAGGAGGATCATCATATTTTTATATCCTAAGTCATGTTGTCAAGATCATCATGATCTTGGTCTATCACCCGATAAAAATCATGCAGTCGCAATATCCGGACGTCAATCTTAGGTGGTAGTGCCCTTTACCCGTCAAATGGCCTTACGCGCATTGTCAGCATCATGATCTTTTAGGAGGGTCATATTTTATAAACTTGGTTTCGCTGCATGAAGAACATCATCATCATCATATTTGAATCCCCCCCCCCCCCCCCCCCCCCCCGATAATATCCTGAGGTTCAAATATCATGATGACATCAACTTTAAGTCAAGGTAAGTTCCCCGTCGAGCGGTCTTTGTATAGCAAGCATCATCATGATATTTCAACATTACCTAATCTTATCATATCATGCTGATCACCTTTAGAAAATCCACCTTTGGCATATTTGCATGCGCATGTTATAATCCTATCGCAAGGTCATCATCATGATATTTGCTGAAGTTCGAAATATGATGATGACAACTTCATATCCTCCCGATCTCCTTTTGCATAATCATGATCATCATCCTGATCTTTCACGAGAGTCATTCGCTAAAATTCGCTAAGTGATGGAGACATCATCATCATAAATCGATAAAGGGGATCATCATCTTTATATCCTCCTGATCGTCTTTTTTTGCAATATCATGATGATCACCCTATCTATTCAGAGGAGGGCGATATTTCATTCCTTAAACAGCATGATCATTTTTTTTACAATATCACCCTGGCGCAATATCATGATGACCTCAACTCATCCTTGTGCTTTGAAGACAAAATATCATGATGACGTCATCATGATAAATTCGATGAGGAGGGTCATCATCATATTGTTTTATCCTGTCCTGTTGTCAAGATCATCATGATCTTGTTTGTTCACCCGATATTTCGTAAAGTCCTCCTGCCGATGAAATACAACCTTTTGAAAATATCCTGATGATCATCATCGTCACATTTTCCCTTAGGCAGGATATTTCCCAAACATGATCCGGTTGGCGAAATATCATGATGACGTCATGTTCTAAGTTTAACAAAGGCCCGAATATCATGATGACATCATCCCGATCTAATAAACGAAGAAGCAAATATCCTCATCATCATCATCATCACATTTTTCCTTCAACAGGATATTTTTCAAGCACGATCTGGTTCGCGAAATATGATGATGATGTCTTATTCTATGTTCGACAGAAGCCCCAAATATGATGATGATCCTCATCATCCTGATCTTTTGAGAAGGTTACCTTGGCCGCAAGAGGATCATATTACATTCATTATCCTGATCATGCTCCTTAGGTGACCCGATATCACAATTATCCCCTGATCTTAACTGAATATGACGATGACATCATCCTTAGCATTTCAATGAAGCCTGAATATCATGATGACATCACCATCATTTTCCTTTCCTCGACAACATGATCATATTCCATATCCTCCTTTTCTTCTTCAACATGATGATGACGATGATGTTATTCTTTTCCCCGATATGCAGAAGCCGAATATCATGATGACGTCATCTGGACCTTCAGGAGGGAGAGCATCATATTTCTGGAATATCATAATGATGAAGTGAATATCGACCAACACGTTTTTTTTGACACGCCGATGGCGATGATCATGCCAATGGGCGGGAAATGAAGCGGTGAAATTTTAAAGTGTTTTTTTTGGCGCCTCTGGCATTTTTCGGTCAGCGATGGTTGACTCGATGAAGTTTGAGCAGTCTAAACGCATTTTTGACACGTTTTGAGAGGATTTCTGATCTGATTTCCACAATCTTACGCGGTCACCTGGATTTAAACGCTTATTTTAATTTCATGCTGTTTTTATGTGATAAATGTGAAACTTATTGCTTGTCTTGTCTTGCAGGCTTGCAGTTGAGGAAGCAGCTGGAAAGTCAACACAGTGACCTCATGGAGGAAGGAAATCTGATCTCAGGAGCAAGAAGATAAGGATAAAGTGCGAAAAGTCAAGGCCATTCAAGTAAAAGACAGAGTTGCAGCTGGAGGTATTACTACAACAGACAAACAGAAGTTATTGCCCAGCTACCGGAACTTCTCAGAAGGGGCAATATTTCGCCCAGATTTGACACTACTCAGAGATATTTTTGGGAACTGGTTCACCTGTATTTATTGCTGTAACCAAGGGTTTGAACCAGGGGTTCAGTTAGGTTTTTGCTGTAGTGAGGACAATCAGAATGTTATATATTGTGCCTCTCTACACTGTAATACTTTACAACAGGGGCTACAACAGGGATTCTAGGAAAACACAGCAAGTTAGCTTAGCATAGTTTAGAAGTAGAAGAAGGAGGTCGCCTGTTTGTCTGCAGTAAGGTGCGCGTGGAATGTCTGGCTGCCTTACTGTATCTGTAAAGCTTGTAAGTTCTCTGTAGTATGATCAATGAAACTAAGAGTCATTCCTACATTGTAAATTATGTATGACTATTCGTTTCTAATACAATAGAATCTGGAGTTCTGCATCTATCTTCTGAGTGTTCTCCTGCTCTTCTTTGTGTTTTGAAATATCTTCTTTGAGAGCTTACAATTTTAAATGTATGTTTGTGAAAATGCTCAGAACTTACATTTAGGGTTTTTACTGTGGATTTGATCAAATTACTGTGGTATTTACATAGTGCATAACAGAAACAATTAGATCCTTCGGTAGATTAAATAAGGTATAGAGTAGATCTTTCTAACTTTTCCCAACCCATCTGAAATATTTAGCTGAAAACATAGAAATCTAAAGGAAATTGTCTCAAATTTGAAGAAGCATGTATAACAGAGCCATAAGCAGACAGTTTTCATAAACAGATAAAGAAGAAAGCTGCAAAAAATCCAAGAAAACCCTCTGAAACTTGCAGCACAATATCACTTTTATGCAATTGAATAGAATACTTGTTGAAATCTATGACCTTTTTGCATATTCTTAGGCCAGTGAACCACAAAACAAACCTAAACTACGTAAGGCCCCTTGAACATTACAGCTTCACATTGACCAACTGAACTTGACCAACCGAACCATTGTAGACTTGGGATTAGTTGAATCTCAAATGATTCCTTCTTATCTTTCAAGTATAGTTTCAGTTCATTATATGTGAATTTTAACTTATTGTTATGATTGCATCAAAACAGTCATCAACAGTTTTTTGGCGCTAGAAGGAGGGCCAGAAGGCTGTATATTGTAATCATCAACAGTTTTTTGGCGCTAGAAGGAGGGCCTTCCTGAGTTAGGTTTCATTTCAAACTAGCTAACGACAGTAACAGAGTGACTAGGTCTAGGTCTATTTCAGGAGATATCTTTGTGCAACTACCTGATACAAGGCGAAGTAAAAGCCCTTTAATTTGGAATCCAAAGATATCGCAAGCAAGAAGTTCATCTGGAACACCTCCTGGGTCACCTTTTAACATCCGTAGTATTGTAAGTCCTGATAGATCACTGTTCAGATCTTTAAATCTTGGTTCAGGCACTCCTGGAGGTCTCAATCCTCCTCTAAATCCTAATCCACCAATCAATCCAGGTATTTCTGCAAGTTCAAGTCAAGCTCAAACACCTGCAATGGCTTATTTCGATGTCAATTCTCCCATATTCTTCAATGATTATCATGACATGCCAAAAAATCTGGAAAAGATATGTCCCAAATACCAGTTGCATCAAGACCCAGAAGATCATATTAGAATATTTAAGGAAGCATGTTTTAGGGCTATGTTAGAGCACGAGGATGTTGTGTGTAGATTGTTCCCTTACACCTTTAATGAGCAAGCCTCTAGCTGGTACGTAAACTTACCCAATGGTTACATTTCTTCCTGGGCACTTATGGAAGAAGCATTTCTGTCAAGATTTAGAGGACCCATTGACCCTTGTGCTTTGTATCATAAACTGGCTGCTATAAAACGAGGTGAGGGAGAGCTAATTGATAATTTCAATGACAGATTTCAAAAGGCCTATTCTAGGCTAGTAGCCCCTTATACCATAGATGATGCTCCCTTGTTGGCTATGTACTATGCTGCCTTGGATCCTTTAACTGCCATGTTTGTCAAAAGAAAACCTGACATAGATTCAATATCCAAAGCCTATAAAGAGGCAGCCTTAGTGAACCAAGAAATGAGACATACAACTTACAGTCCATTTGGAGGAAATTTTGGGGTGCAGAATCAGGCACACCCACGGAACGGAGTCCCTATACAGCATGCTCCACTAATAAATCCAGTTCCTTCTTATACACCTGTGTATAATCCTACTCCAATCCAGGCTATAACTCCTTACACGGCTAGTACTTCCAATAACAGTCAAAATAATGGTCCGCCTTTCTTCCAACTTCCTAGGGATATAACTGTGGCAAAAGCACAAGAGGATAGGGAAGACATCAAAGAGATTACTGCACATTTGAAAAGATTAACAACCGAAGTGACACAGCTAAGAAATGAGAACCTCTATGGAAGAAGCAACCAAAACTACAATCCACCTCAAAATCACAACCAAGGCCAAAATCAGAATTATAGTCTCAATCAAAATCAGCAGTACAATCAGAACCAAAACTACAATCAGCATCAAGGCCCCAGTCAGGGGCAACCAATGCAAAATAGGGGGCCAGCGATAGATAATAGGACCTGGGGCAATAATAACAAAAATCAGAATCAACCCAGGCCACCCAAGACATGGCACACTAGGCCCAACAATGGTACTCTGGCTTCTCCTTTTGAGAATACAGATAATCATGGTGCAAAACAAATAACTAACATACAAATGGCCAATACAGCACCCAAAAATTGGTGCAAATTTCACAATACCAATACCCATGCTGAGCACGACTGTCCACAGCTCCACTTGGCAGCTAGTATTTTTAACATAGATGTACAGCCTCCTACCTTTGAATTTCTCATTCCTAAGGGTAATGAGGTAGTACCCTCAGAATATGACACAGCATTAGTCTTAGAAACGATTACCTTCGCAACTGCAGAAGAGAAAGAGGATGAATTGCTAGAGGATGAACCATACTGTTGTGAAAGTCTTTATCCTGAATCAGCCTTTGTGATAAATGCTTCTCAGTTTCCTTTTGAATCTGAAAACAAGATATTAAATGAAACAGAGGAGGTGCAGGCCTTTCAACAGACAAATAAAAGCCACACCTACAATTTGAGGAACAACCCTAGGCCGGGAGGACCTTTCACCACTTCCACTCCCCTGAATAACATCAATACACCCCCAGATCAGAATGCTAGCAACAATCCTGCCATACTTAAAGCTAGTCAGCACACAAATAACGGAACAGCAGTGCAAAAGGATCAAACAAGTAAGACAGAAGCAGTAGAGACAACAAGATTAATGAGTTACTTATCAGAGGAAATAAAGAAAATTAAGGTCAGTATACCTCTAAATGAATTATTGAAGACCCCAGGGATCAGAAATGCTTTTTTAAAATCCCTGGATACATCCATGACAAACAAGGTGTCTGCTGATATAACTGTTCCTAATAGTGATTCACCACCTAAGGAGAAAGGTAAGAAAGTTGAGCAGCCTTCCAATACAAATGTGGTAATACATACGGATAAGAGGGATACTCAACCTTTCTTGTTAACTGTTAGGTTGTGTGGGAAGAATATACACAATTGCATGGTAGATTCTGGTGCTTCAACCAACGTAATGCCCTTAGGAATATGTAAAACTCTCGGGCTGACTCCCACCAGATCTGCCAAGGTTGTCACGCAATTAGATAAGACTGAGGTTAGCGTGATAGGAGAACTCATGAAGATACAAGTGCAATTAGCTTCAGACCCTAGGGTAAGCCAAATCATTGACATTCAAGTAGTGGATATACCCGTAAATTATGGAATGTTGCTAAGTAGGGATTCGTCCAAGACATTAAACGGATATATGGCTACTGACTTTTCACACATGTGGTTACCATGGAGAGGCATCCCAAACCAGATCAGAATAGAGGCAGAGCCCAGAATGAGACACATGATAACAGAGTATAATCGAACTAATGAAATATTATATGCCGCGGTTGAACCAGGTGTCTATAGAATTACCAACAATGGGATGCAGATTGAAGAGATTATGATGTTAAACATTAGAAAGAAGTGTGTCAGCAATAGAACGGCACTATTCATTGAGTCTGACGGAAATTCTTCAGATGAGGAAAACAATGCAATAGACAAATTTGGTCATGTCATTAGACAAGAGGTGGAAGAGTGCGTTACACACAATCTCCCAGTCCAATGTAAGTTATATAAAAATAGGTGTAGAGTCCATGATAGGCAACATTCTGAGGAGAATTGTGAAATATGCAAAGACATCATTGAATATGAATACAAGAAGTGCATAGGGAAGATAGAGGCACAAGAGAAAAATGAGAATCCTGATCCAGCATAGAGATATGTTCAGGATAATATAAGTGCTTTGATTCCAGATTTAGGAAAAGAAATAGAGGACGAGGGTAGTTATCTTTCTAAGCTGCAAACTACAAACACACATATGCAAGATAACCAAACAGAAAAACCCATGAATAAACAAGACAACACCCCACAGGCAATAAAAGAGACTAAGTATGCCAAGGTAAAAGATCAGAAAAGAAAAGATGGCATGTGGACGTTAAAGTGTGATGGGTCCAAATCAAAACAGGGCGCAGGTGCGGGTATTGAACTCATAAATCCTCAAGGTAAATCTCATTTGGCAGCATATAGATTACAATTTTCCTGCACTAACAATATTGCTGAATACGAGGCCCTAATTTTAGGACTTGTCATGGCCATCAGGAAAGGGGTAAAAGCCATCAGAGTATTTTCAGACTCTGAATTAGTAGTCAGACAAGTGAGGAAACTATATGCCTGCAATTATAAGAAGATGATTAGTTACAGACATAGAGTATGGAATTTAATGGATTCATTTGATGCTTTTAGCATAGAGCATATTCCTAGAGAGCTGAACCACAGGCCAAATGCGTTAGCAGTTGCTGCTAGTACATTAGAACCATTGACACTGTCAGGATTAAGACGATTTGCTGTTGAGTTAGTTAACGTGCCCAGCATACCAGACAACGTTACACACTTTCAGGTATTTGGAGAGGATCAGCAAATTATTAATTTTCTGACTTGTAATGAGGCATTTGAGGCCCAAATCATTGATGAACAAGAAAGACCTGAAGTAACATGGGACGAAAAAGATATGATCAACTTAAAGAGCAACTTCTTACCAAAAGGAGTAATTGATTTAGAACACATCTTTGACTTCGACAGAATAATAAGACAGAAAGACTTACCCAAAACAGAAGGGGGTAAGTGTGATTTACATAACTTAGGGACTGAGCTAAATCCGCAAAATGTACTAATTGGGAAAGCTTGCTCTGAGAAAATCAAAAAAGAGGTTCTGGACGTTCTGAAAAAATATAAACATGTCATAGCATGGACTTATGAAGACTTGAAAACATTTGATGAGTCCATCATAACTCACGTAATACCTTTAAGAAAAGAAGTCAAACCATTTAGGCAAAAACAGAGGCCTGTAAATGCCATTCTAGAGCCTTTAATCTTTGAGGAAGTTAAAAAACTACTGTCCACTGGAATAATTTTCCCAGTCAGACATTCTGTCTGGGTAGCTAACTTAGTACCAGTGAGGAAGAAAAACAGAGACATCAGGTTGTGCGTAGACTTTAGAAACTTAAACAAGGCATCTGAAAAAGATAATTATCCTTTGCCCCCAATAGACGAAGTACTGCAAGCAGTAAATGGCGCAAAGATGATGTCTTTTTTAGATGGTTTTTCAGGTTATAACCAGGTTTTAATTGACAGAGAAGATAGACTAAAAACCACCTTCACTTGCAAATGGGGAAATTATGCGTATAGAAGAATGCCTTTTGGTTTAATTAATGCAGGTGCCACTTTTCAGAGGGCCATGGACATTGCTTTTCGTGGATTATCAGGTAAATGCATTGTTGTGTATATGGATGATTTAACTGTGTATTCCAAGGATGCATCCACCCACGCTGAGGACCTCAGAAAAGTACTCCAGCGATGTGAAAGGTATGGGATTTCCCTTAATCCTAAGAAATGTATATTTGGCGTAACTGAAGGTAAATTATTAGGCCATGTCATTTCTGAAAAAGGAATTTCAATTGATCCGGATAGAATAGAATCCATAAAAAAATTGCAAATACCAAACAGTAGGAAAGAATTGAAATCATTTTTTGGTAAAATTAACTTTGTTCGGAAGTTTATAACAGGTTTTGCAGAGATTGTGCAGCCGTTGAATGCCATGTTAAAGAAAGATGCACTGATGGAATGGACGCCAGTGGCCAAAGCCGCATTTGAAGATATCAAGGAGGCAATTTCTAATGCCCCTGTATTGGCAAGTCTAGACTACACAAGCCCTTTTTACATCTACTCCTTTGCATCTTCTCATTCTGTCGCGGCTGCCTTGACACAGAAAGGTGAAAATAATGAAGAGAGGCCCATAGCATTTATGAGTGAGCCCCTGAAAGATGCACAGCTGAGATATCTAGATATCGAAAGACAGGCATTCGCATTAGTAAAGGCTGTGAAAAAGTTTAGACACTATATTCTACACAGCCAGATTAAAGCCATAGTACCAGACGCAGCAGTAAAAATGTTGTTGATGCAAAATGAGCCTAGAGAAAAAAGAGCCAAATGGATCACCACACTGCAAGAATTCGACATGGAGATCATTCCCGCAAAGCTGGTTAGAGGGCAAGCGCTGGTGCAGACAATAGCAAACATGGATCCAAATCTGATAAAACAGCAATATGTATTGAATTCCCAAGACGCATCAGGCTGGTACGATGATTTAAGCACCTTCCTGATAGCTGGAAAGTACCCAAGCAAGATGAAGGCTTCTCAGAGGAGAGCTTTGAAGATTAAGGCACAAAATTATATGGTGCAAGGAGGTCTTCTATTCAGGAAGAACCATGATGGAATTTATTTGAGATGCATAAACAGAACTGAAGCTGATAAAGTGTTGACAGAACTACATGATAAGTACGGAACCGGTCATGGTTCCCATTTAGCTACAACACACAAAATATTGAGAGCGGGCTATTACTGGCCCACTATATTCAAAGATACTAAGAGTCACATCAGAAGCTGCCACACCTGTCAGACTACAGCAGACAAAGGGAGAAATCTGGCCAATCCACTGCAACCTGTGATCGAGTCCAGACCATTTGCACAGTGGGGCTTGGATTTTATCGGAGTCATCAATCCCCCATCTTCTGCAGGACACAAATTTATATTGACGGTAACAGACTATTGTGCAAGGTGGACTGAGGCCACCTGCTGCAAGTTTTCCACAACTGAGGTAGTTATCAAGTTCCTTGAAGAAAACATTATCACTAGGTTTGGAACACCCTATTCATTGGTATGTGATAATGGCCCTGCTTTCTCTTCTTTAAAATTTTCTAAATGGGCATTTGAATATGGGATCATTCTAAGGTTTTCTTCAAATTATTACCCTCAAGGTAATGGATTGGCTGAATCAACAAACAAAATTTTATTAGACATCATCAAGAGGTTAATTGCCAAAAGTCCTAGAGAGTGGAATACCCTATTAAGATATGCACTATGGGTAGATTGGACCAAGTTCAAAACAGCTTTAGGTAGCACACCTTATCACTTAGTTTATGGGACTGATCTCATACTTCCGGTTAATCTGAGAATACCAACCTGGAAGTTTGCCAATGAATATCTAGGCTTTGATAACCATAGGGAAGCCAGAATAGTGCAAATGTTACAACTAGAGGAGAAAAGAGATCAAGCCCTCGAGAAGTTTGCCAAACACCAAGCAGTTGTTAAGAGGTGGTTTGACAAAAGGGCAAGAGTCGAGACATTTAGGATATCAGACTTAGTGTTGTGCTGGGACAAAGCACATGAAAAGAAAGGAAGCCATGGAAAATTCGATAAATTATGGCTGGGTCCATTACAAGTCTCAGAAATAATAGGAGATAACACCTTTAGACTTAAGACCTTGACTGGAGAAGATGTGCCATTACCAGTTAATGGCCAGCATTTGAAACACTACTTCCAGGCTTGAAGGTCAGGATGAGGCAGTCCTTTCTTTCTTAATGTAAAATACTGTAGATAATGTACAGTTCTTCTTCTGCTGTTTTCTTTTGGGTTGGCTGTTTGTATAGCTTGTCTTCTGTTTGTTTTTTCTTTTTGTTTCTTCCTGTTTGTACAGTTTTTTCTTTTGTTGTGTTGTTTGTACAGCCTGTTTGTCTGGTTTGTTGTTGTCCCCTCAGCAGGGATCTTTATTTTACTTTAGAGTATTAAGGAGCAAAACTAGCAACCATTCAAAATAGTATATAATTTAGGATATTCAGGTTAACCATTTGCAATTTACACATAACCTGTCACTGTCATGAATGTAGAGAGTTGTTCATCTTCTGAAGTTTTGTATTCAATAAATGTGATTGAGAATTCGAAGCAGGTTTCTCACGATGACACACCTAAAATCCTTGGGTTTGTTGAACATACCAGTTTAGATATTAGGTGAAAAATTAGAGGTCACCCTTTCTACCATTACAATTCTCAGCTTAATTTCAGCAAGTGTCCACTCCTTGCATCATGAAGTTACAAATTGCTATATCTTATGAAATCTTTCAAAATTAGAAAACAAAAAAATAAATAAATAAATGAATAAAGCGGATTATACTGAAAATTCAGATTAAGCCATCTAAGTAACTCTACCGGGGCTATGGACGCTCATTGGCAGTGGGGCTCTACTTGGGAGAATTGTAACGATAACCTTGCCGGGGCTATAGACGCTCGCTGGCAGCAAGGCTCTATCCGGTCGGCTATGAGGGAATATCCTCACCTACGTAGGCTAATGTCAGTCACTGGTTTGTTCAACCGATCTTCAAGATGAGGATAATTAATCACATGCACACAACTAAACTGAAAATGGAAATTCATGCATCTTTATTGAATACTTTGAGTCTCAAGCTGAATAGTAATTTGCAGGAAAAGATAGTTGGAAGTTATGAGTTCATTTCATCTAGTTTCCTTGAACACTCTGAATTTAATTGTTTTGTTTTGGTTGCTAGTTGTTGTGATGTTCACAACACGCCCCATTATGCTCCTTAGCAAAATGGGGACCCCTGCTGTTGTTTGCTTTTTGCTTCTGCTTGTGTTTTTTCTGCTTTCTGGCGGTTTGGTAAAAATGAAGGTCAGGTGCATCATCATCATGAAGGCTAGGATAAGGTAGGTCATCATCATGAGGTCAGTTTGTCAAAGTTCATATTTTGTTTCTATGACCTCATATTTAGAAAGAGCTTGAAATTCCATGCAGGTTTGCCTTTTACTTCACTTGAAAATTTTTCCATATGTGAAAGTTATGCATGGTCAAAGTTTTGGTCAAACCTGATATTCGCAGGAGGATCATCATATTTTTATATCCTAAGTCATATTGTCAAGATCATCATGATCTTGGTCTATCACCCGATAAAAATCATGCAGTCGCAATATCCGGACGTCAATCTTAGGTGGTAGTGCCCTTTACCCGTCAAATGGCCTTACGCACATTGTCAGCATCATGATCTTTTAGGAGGGTCATATTTTATAAACTTGGTTTCACTGCATGAAGAACATCATCATCATCATATTTGAATCCCCCCCGATAATATCCTGAGGTTCAAATATCATGATGACATCAACTTTAAGTCAAGGTAAGTTCCCCGTCGAGCGGTCTTTGTATAGCGAGCATCATCATGATATTTCAACATTACCTAATCTTATCATATCATACTGATCACCCTTAGAAAATCCACCTTCGGCATATCTGCATGCGCATGTTATAATCCTATTGCAAGGTCATCATCATGATATTTGCTGAAGTTTGAAATATGATGATGACAACTTCATATCCTCCTGATCTCCTTTTGCATAATCATGATCATCATCCTGATCTTTCACGAGAGTCATTCGCTGAAATTCACTAAGTGATGGAGACATCATCATCATAAATCGATAAAGGGGATCATCATCTTTATATCCTCCTGATCGCCTTTGTTTGCAATATCATGATGATCACCCTATCTATTCATAGGAGGGCGATATTTCATTCCTTAAACAGCATGATCATTTTTTTTACAATATCACCCTGGCGCAATATCATGATGACCTCAACTCATCCTTGTGCTTCGAAGACAAAATATCATGATGATGTCATCATGATAAATTCGATGAGGAGGGTCATCATCATATTGTTTTATCCTGTCCTGTTGTCAAGATCATCATGATCTTGTTTGTTCACCCGATATTTCGTAAAGTCCTCCTGCCGATGAAATACAACCTTTTGAAAATATCCTGATGATCATCATCGTCACATTTTCCCTTAGGCAGGATATTTCCCAAACATGATCCGGTTGGCGAAATATCATGATGACGTCATGTTCTAAGTTTAACAAAGGCCTAAATATCATGATGACATCATCCCGATCTAATAAACGAAGAAGCAAATATCCTCATCATCATCATCATCACATTTTTCCTTCAACAGGATATTTTTCAAGCACGATTTGGTTCGCAAAATATGATGATGATGTCTTATTCTATGTTCGACAGAAGCCCCAAATATGATGATGATCCTCATCATCCTGATCTTTTGAGAAGGTTACCTTGGCCGCAAGAGGATCATATTACGTTCATCATCCTGATCATGCTCCTTAGGTGACCCGATATCACAATTATCCACTGATCTTAACTGAATATGACGATGATGTCATCCTTAGCATTTCAATGAAGCCCGAATATCATGATGACGTCACCATCATTTTCCTTTCCTCGACAACATGATCATATTCCATATCCTCCTTTTCTTCTTCAACATGATGATGACGATGATGTTATTCTTTTCCCTGATATGCAGAAGCCGAATATCATGATGACGTCATCTGGACCTTCAGGAGGGAGAGCATCATATTTCTGGAATATCATGATGATGAAGTGAATATCGACCAACACATTTTTTTTGACACGCCGATGGCGATGATCATGCCGATGGGCGGGAAATGAAGCGGTGGAATTTTAAAGTGTTTTTTTTTGGCGCCTCTGGCATTTTTCGGTCAGCGATGGTTGACCCGATGAAGTTTGATCAGTCTGAACGCATTTTTGATGCGTTTTGAGAGGATTTCTGATCTGATTTCCACAATCTTGCGCGGTCACCTGGATTTAAACGCTTATTTTAATTTCATGCTGTTTTTATGTGATAAATGTGAAACTTATTGCTTGTCTTGTCTTGCAGGCTTGCAGTTGAGGAAGCAGCTGGAAAGTCAACACAGTGACCTCGTGGAGGAAGGAAATCTGATCTCAGGAGCAAGAAGATAAGGATAAAGTGCAAAAAGTCAAGGCCATTCAAGTAAAAGACAGAGTTGCAGCTGGAGGTATTACTACAACAGACAAACAGAAGTTATTGCCCAGCTGCCGAAACTTCTCAGAAGGGGCAATATTTCGCCTAGATTTGACACTACTCAGAGATATTTTTGAGAACTGGTTCACCTGTATTTATTGCTGTAACCAAGGGTTTGAACCAGGGGTTCAATTAGGTTTTTGCTGTAGTGAGGACAATCAGAATATTATATATTGTGCCTCTCTACACTGTAATACTTTACAACAGGGGCTACAACAGGGATTCTAGGAAAACACAGCAAGTTAGCTTAGCATAGTTTAGAAGTAGAAGAAGGAGGTCGCCTGTTTGTCTGCAGTAAGGTGCGCGTGGAATGTCTGGCTGCCTTACTGTATCTATAAAGCTTGTAAGTTCTCTGTAGTATGATCAATGAAACTAAGAGCCATTCCTACATTGTAAATCATGTATGACTATTCGTTTCTAATACAATAGAATCTGGAGTTCTGCATCTATCTTCTGAGTGTTCTCTTGCTCTTCTTTGTGTTTTGAAATATCTTCTTTGAGAGCTTGCAATTTTAAATGTATGTTTGTGAAAATGCTCAGAACTTACATTTAGGGTTTTTACTGTGGATTTGATCAAATTACTATGGTATTTACATAGTGCATAACAGAAACAATTAGATCCTTTGGTAGATTAAATAAGGTATAGAGTAGATCTTTCTAACTTTTCCCAACCCATCTGAAATATTTAGCTGAAAACGTAGAAATCTAAAGGAAATTGTCTCAAATTTGAAGAAGCATGTATAACAGAGCCATAAGCAGACAGTTTTCATAAACAGATAAAGAAGAAAGCTGCAAAAATCCAAGAAAACCCTCTGAAACTTGCAGCACAATATCACTTTTATGCAAATGAATAGAATACTTGTTGAAATCTATGACCTTTTTGCATATTCTTAGGCCAGTGAACCACAAAACAAACCTAAACTACGTAAGGCCCCTTGAACATTACAGCTTCACATTGACCAACTGAACTTGACCAACCGAACCATTGTAGACTTGGGACTAGTTGAATCTCAAATGATTCCTTCTTATCTTTCAAGTATAGTTTTAGTTCATTATATGTGAATTTTAACTTATTGTTATGATTGCATCAAAACAGTCATCAACAGTTTTTTGGTGCTAGAAGGAGGGCCAGAAGGCTGTATATTGTAATCATCAACAGTTTTCTTCATATGAAATATAAAAGGAGCAAATTGTATTGAGCAAATGCATTATATTTTGTTAGGTTACCTTTTATTTTGTTTGTTATTTTATTTACTTTACAATAATTTAGTTTATAACTATATTTTATTTGGGTTTATGATATCAAATAAAAAAAGATCAAAGTATATTAGTGAAGGGTGGAAGTTAATAAACTTTGGTCCTTTTTTTAATTCGATATGATAAAACCCTAATAAAATATAGTTATAAATTAACTTATTGACACAAAAATAAAAAGGTAACCCTAATAAATATAATGCATTTGCCCAAACACTTTGCTCCTTTTATATTTCATATGATAAAATCCTAATAAAATATAGTTATAAAATAAATTATTCTAGAATAAATTAAATATTATTTAATTTTTATAAATTAGTAGAAATTAAATTTCCTTGTGCAGAAAAGAAAAAAAGTACAAAGTTATAGGACCATCCCCTTAATGCCACTATATAATGCCTCTTGACATAAAGAACAAAAGAATAGTGGATATATATGTTATTTTAGTTACAATACTTTGTATTAGTTGTTCACATATATTTTGAAAACATTAAACTCTTAATCTATGTTTTTGATAACATAAGGTGGGAGAAACAAGGGGCCAAACCCTTACAACGCAAAAAGGAACCCCAGAGGCAATACAACAAAAATGCCTCATAACAGTCACAGCATCACCTGGTTAGTTAGCATAGATAGCATATACAACAACCAGTCCAGATACAGAAAATAAGTAGAAAGTAGAGGATCAACAGTATAAAAGAGACTAGAGCTAAGGAGAAGAATTCTCCTAGCAGCTCTTAGCCATGGATTCCATAAAATCATCCAACTTTTTGTAGTTCTCATCCTTGTCAGCAAGATCCTATAAAACAGAGAGATTAAATAAAACCGCCCGCCTAAGCATGGTGGAGAAAGACTACTCCAGCTTCACAATATGGCACCTCAGGGCATCAATGTCCTTTCTGTAATTAGCTTCTTCCTCCGTTTCATCATAGAGTCCCTGATTGCACCACCATCAATCTCCATCTGAGGATTCTCATTCTTTCCTTCCACCTCTTCAGAAATCTTCCTGGACCTCGATATGATAAAACCCTAATAAAATATAATGCACCTGCCCAATACACTTTGCTCCTTTTATATTTCATATGATAAAACCCTAATAAAATATAGTTATAAAATAAATTATTTTAGAATAAATTAAATATTGTTTAATTTTTATAAATTAGTAGAAATTAAATTTCTTTGTGCAGAAAAGAAAAAAAGTACAAAGTTATAGGACCATCCCCTTAATGCCACTATATAATGCCTCTTGACATAAAGAACAAAAGAGTAGTGGATAAATATGTTATTTTAGTGACAATACTTTGTATTAGTTGTTCAGATATATTTTGGAAACATTAAACTCTTAATCTATGTTAACAATGAAAAGGTTACTCAATAAAATGCTAGGCAAATATGAAATAGAAAAATGAAACCCTAGGGGTCAATATGAAATAAAAAGATAAAACATATTGAAATAAATTAATAAGTTGTTTTAATTTACTGTAGAGTTATTTTATATTATTTATTTAAAGAAAGGTTAGTAATTAAAAACCTAGGAAAATATGAAATAAAAAATGAAACCCTCACAAATTTATGAAGTGACATGATAGGATTTTCTTTCTTTCCAATCCATAAAGTGGTGGTTCAATAGAAATCTATCACTATATATTTATTTATAGAAATATAATGGTTAAAAATTTGGATTGATAAAGAATTCTTTATCATTACAAAAATTAATAGTTCAGATGCATGAATTCTTTTATCTCTTCACTACACATCTACAAAATAATTTTATATTATTCTAAGAGGACACTACACATTTCAAATGTTGTAATCCATTTTAGAGAATCACCATGTTTAATTACTAATATGTAATCCGTGTTACAACAGTGCCATCTTTAATTAATAATACTGATGTTTATTTTCTAGGTATGGCTCAAACTAAGTTGAATTTTGAAAGTGAGGAGAAGTGTAGACAATATCAAAGAGATTATCAAAGGGAATATCAAAGATCACAATGACAAGAAATAATAGATATAGAAAGAGAAGAACAAAGAAAAAGATGAAGTGATAACAACAAAGAAAGATTTGCCAATAGCTGAAGTACCTATATGCATTAGATGTTAACTTCCAATCTTTGGATAGAAGCAAGTCATGTAAATGGAACTCTAGGTATGTCCGACAAATAATATATAGACCTATAAGTGTACCACCAGAACCATCCACATATGTTATGGTCAAATTTTGAAGGTAGAGTAGAGACAAATGGATTGCTAAAACAATTAGGAAAAATATTTTTATATTCAAAACTCCATCAAACATTTGCAGAAGCCTTAAAGATAAACTAAAATTGGTTACATAGAACCATTTCAAGCAACTGACAAAATATAGACGTAAACTAGAAATACAACTAAATGTAATGTGGAGAAATTGATGAGATTCCTCCAACAGTCCCCCCTAATTTCTACCACTAATTGTGTAAAAAATTAAAATGCCCAAATTATGTCTTAAATTATCAAAAGTCTTCTTTGCTAAAGCAATGGTAAATATATCTACTAATTGATCTTTGGATCTGCAATTGTTCACTAACTCTGATAAAATGATATCTTGTATCAATGTGTTTTCTCCTCTCATGAAAAACATGACTTTTTGACAATGACATTATTGATTTGTTGTCACAAAATATTAGTTTTGACTTCTCCTATGCTTGAAATAAATTTGCCAATACTTTCCACATTGAAATAGCTTGACATGTTGCTTATGTGGTTGCTACACACTCTTCTTCAGTGGATGGAAGTGTCACTATGGGTTTCTTCTTTGATTCCCATGAGACTACACATGTTCCACAATGAAAGGCATATCTAGAAGTACTCTTCCTATCATCAATAATTCCTACAAAATCGCTGTCAATATAGTCAATCAAACAAAAATCATTAGTCATGGAATATAAAATTCCATATCCTATTGTTCCTACCACATATATGTCATGTCCCTATAATGATTTATAATTGAATCATTTATTTAAATAATAAGTTAACCTTATATAAACTAAATATATAATATATTTATTTAAAATATATTATTAATATGTATTAGTTAATAAATAATATTATTAAATTAATATAATTTAAATATTATAAAATATATGAAATATATATATTTAATTAACTAGATATATTATAAATATAAATATTTTAATATAATATTTATGTGAATAATTAATAAGATATATTATTATATATAAAAATAAATATTATGAAAAGTCTTACCCATTAAAGAAAGAATGTAAAGTAATTTAGAAAGTAAAGTAATTTGGAACAAAAGGTCAAATTCAAAATAAAATCATATAAAGATAAAAGTCTAATAAGACAAAAACATTATCCCACCATATTATATGCTTGTGAATAAAATAAGATAAAAGAGCTCCCCTACTTAATAACAAATGTATTTATTTATACTATATATATTATATAAATAATGTACTTTAAAAAGATTAAGGGGAGGCCGAAGGAGGATATTTATAAGTGCAGCGATTAAGTTGGTTGACACCAGCAATCACATTATAAATAATATATTATAAATATATCTAATAATATAAATACAAATATTATTATTATTATTATCTTATATTGTAATATATATATATAAATCATATATCATTTATTATTTATATAAATAAACATCTTTTAACCTATCCTCTTATGATAAGGGAGTTACGTATGGTTAGAACTAGTTTTACCACAAAAGGGAATTAATGTAAAGTAATAGAAATTATAAGAGGGTTAAGTATGTCTTTTACCACCAAGCATAATAAGAGATGTGTCTCTTCAAAACATATCCCTTGAAAGAGAAATAAATAAAGGTTGTGAGATAGAAGGAAAGGATCATCGGAAAAAAATATAAAAAGAGTATCTGATAAATACATATATTTAGATCTACATTATATATATGTACATTATCAGGGGTGTGAAAATATATATTGTAAAATATAAAAAAGGCAACAACAATACAATAAAAATTATATTACGGTAGCATAGGTAAGAAATCCCAGGTAAAGCTCGAGCAGGTAAGTAAGTATTTATATTTCAATTGGTCAATCTATAGTTGGTAAATATAAATGGTAAGATTATTATATATAAAAGAATAAATATATGCAGGGTGTAAATGATAGATATATTATAACTAGAATATGTACTTAGTATTAGGTTAAATAAATTGTTTGAAATTTAATATTATTGAAATATGAAATAAAATAAGAAAGATGGTCACAGACTAATATAATGAATTAATGTCAATTATATATGTTCAATTTTGATATAAGGCCACGATGTCTAATATAAGGCATCTTGCGTTAAATGATAACAAGAAAAATTATGATATTTATGAAATCAAATAAAAGATAAATTGGTGATATGCTTGGAGCTGACACCAACTCTCCCTTTAACCCCGCTATCACCTCTAAGGTATGACGTAGTTGAAATAGTTTATTTTAGCCTAGGTATCTCTCGACTGGACATAAGTCCCTCAAGGCAAGTGGTGAGGAACCCCCTGTGTGGGTGAAATCCTTGGGCCTAGGAGAACTTGTAAGAGTTGCTCTACGGATGGTGACTCTCGTCTGGATGAGGTACTCCGTGTGTGAGTGAAATCCCATGAGCCAAATGGTGAGGGACTCCGTGTGTGAGTGAAACCTTTGGGCCTCTGTAAGAGATGGAACTATTTCCTTAATGAAATCATACTTGGTGATCTAGAGCTGGTTAACATAAGAGTCTACCATAAGTCCCTCACAAATCATATCACGAACCAATGATAAAAATGAATAACATATATATGAATGTGCTTATAAATTTATAAATTGAATGCATGATGATGAAACAAATATATGAACTTAATGTACTGCCCCTCATCTCGTCGTCCATCAGATTGATATTTGCTTAAACTTTATAGTGTCCTAGACCATAGATGATGAATCTCTTGTTATCTTGTTACTTCATTGTGAACCTGATTGTTATGATAATAGTTGTTGATGTTGGATTTTATCATTTTATGTTTTAGAATTTGATAAATGAACTAGATGTTACAGATGTTTTGATGTTAATTGCAATGTTGGATTGAATGTTTTATGTTGTTGATTAATATCAGATACCTTGTTCAACGTAGTTAATTGTTTATACATAAACGTGAATGGAACAGTGTTGTATTACTCACTTTCGAGTACCCTACACCACTGCGATTTCCATTCACTAGAGGACTGTATGTGGATATATATCTTGAATGTTTAACCGTGCGTTGTTGCAGGAATGCAGGTACTAGGCATCGACTCCACCTGATTATAGGTCTGAGCGTGCCTTCGCCAATGGATTAGTTGTTGGAGTTAACGTGAGGTCCCATGTCAGTGTGGTTTGGTTGTCAGTTATCCTCTTGGTCATTGTCTGTCATTCGATCATGATTTGCGGACAAGTAATATTGCACCTTGGAGTCTAACTAGGTTAGAAAGTGCCTGAATGTGTAAGGTGTCATTGTGCTCTAATTAGAATCATATTACGGAAAGTATAATGTCGATAATTGTTGATTATTGTTGTAAATAAATTATTATTTTATTAGAAGTATAGTTGTTAAATAAAGATTGTAAGAGGTTTTGTATTATTTAATATAATATTATTTACAATAAATATTTAAATAAATAAAATAGTTGTAAGTTATGTTGTAATTAGTGATTTACAACTAAATTAATAAAATAAATTAATATATAGTTGTACTATTATAGATAGTTGTAATATTATAACTTTATTAAATAAAATATGCTTGGTCGGCTATAAAGTCATTAAGTGTTGTCAGGAATTATGTGTTTTCATTTAAAAAAGAAATACAATAAAATAAATAAAGAACTTCTTTGGATTATTAAATTAAATAAAAATATTAGTAGAGGAGGGAGATGCACGGGATCACGTGCTGAGCCCCTTGGAAGAAGGAAGGGGCTGTGTTATAAAAGAAAAGGCTTGTTGAAGCAAAGGGACAGCATTGCAGGTAGAGAAAAAGTGAAGAAGATCAGGGAAAAAGGCTTGGACTGCAGCAGTTGAACCGGAATTGTCGAATCGGCATCGCAGCCAGGTTCCATTAAAAGTTTAATTTATTCCTCTGCTTCTCTTTCTAAATCTGCAAATGTTGTTGGTTGTTTAATCTTCTAAATGTTTGTTTGGGTTAAATTTATGCTTAAAGATATGATCCAATCTGCAATCGGTTTGTATTCTGAGTTTTAGTCGTCAAATCTTAAACCCAGATGATCATGTCTGTAGGTTGCCCTCTCTACATTTAAACCATAACATCTTTTAGGGTTTTAAATCATTTCTGCCAAGAAATTCGTTGTGTAATTGTCTACCTCCCACTCTATTTACCGGCAAACATAGTGTAGTTCCTTGAATCTTAGCTTGAAGGCAGTGTCATCACAACATTCTACAGAAAATGCTTTACCAAATGCAATCGATGGAAGGTTTTGAACATTGTCATTGTAATCCATCCTTTGTGTATTGCAGCGAATTCTTTTTAAATTTTGCTTTAAGCATTCTACAGCTCCTGAGGAATCTGTTCTCAAGATTAGTGCATATTTCCAGTGGTAGATGATAAGGGCACCTCAATAGGGAAGCCGCAAACCTTTAGGGTAACCAACTTCATTCGTACTCCAACGGCGTGATCTTTCACAGCTGATAATTGCATACAATAGACTCCAGCCCCATACTGCAACCTGTGCCTTTCTGTTCCAATCATTGCAATACAACAGATCCAATCGAAAATGATTGAAATTCACCGCAAAATTTAGGGTGGTTTCAAAGCGTACATGCATTATACATAATTTAGAGTGAACAGGATGAGCTCATGTGTTGAACGCGTCACCACCTTTGTAGTGGAGCATCAGGTTCCAATTCCAGCGGACATTATCAGATTTGTACGGTGTTTTGGAACTGGGTCTTAATCATGTACATCTTACTTGTGTGATGAAGGTCTGTAGAAAAAGGAATGAAAACCCTTTTTAAAGCTATGTTAGTTTGGAGGGCCAGGGATCATTGTAATTCCTCCATATCTATTTGATCACCTGGACCACTCCTACCACTTCCGCATAGGCATTGAAGTAGGCTAGAAAGTGACTGCTATCTTCCAATGCTGGGAAATCAATTTTACTTCTGATTGATGGCCTCATTAATCACCGGCTAGATCAACTGTATGGAGTTTGGCGCTAGCAGGCTTGAATCCACAGCTGTCATTGAAAACAGATGAAGTAAATCTTTTCAGCGAAGTACATTCCATTGCGCTAAAGAAGAGCAGTGAAAAGTCCATTCATCTTCAGCATGGAGATATCTCATCGAACTTGGTTTATTGGCGTCACGAGGATCGCTAACCACCGATATTGGATTGGAGAGTTTGATAAAACCCTAACCAGGGTTACAGATTTTTTTTAGGGTTATAGATCTCGTTTTCGTGGGGGGGCAAATTTGGTAGAAGTTAAATTTCTGTTTACTAACGGAGATCTGAAATTCTCTTAGAGTTTCTATAAGGTGGTTCAGACGAGTCAGGATGGCCAAGCTTGCCACTGCTGGCTCGACGCATGGCTCTCTGAATGCATAGTCTCAATATAACTATAAAGATAATTTACGCCAGAAGCAAAATGAAATATTGTTATTTGTAATGTTTCAATTTGAGTAGGTAATCTTTGTTTTGACCATGACATTCATCTATACTGGCAAAGCTGCATACTTAAGCTTTCGGCTCCATTCAACTGCTTCCGTTAGATATAATTGTCCATTCCTAAGTTTACTCCGTATTGTCTTGGCCCTGATGCACAGAAAGACTTGTATTTTGGCAGTAAAATTGTTTATCCATTATTATTACTTGATTGTCTTAAATGCCATGAGAGAGACCTACCTAATTGGTTTAGTTAAGGGCACCTTACAATAATAGTGATATCAGGTCTGTATATCACGTACGTGAATATGATGTTCACAAACTTAAGCAGGTCGAGGAGCCTCTGGACATTTTTATTTCACACGTTGGCCTCATGGTATAGCTGCTTTTGGAAACTCGGAGCAACTGCTTCGTCATAAGCTTGTTTTTGAATCTGAGGTACTATTGTTTGATCTGTAAGATATTTTTAGATCACCGTTTTTTGCATAAAAGGGAAGGAAACAAACAATTGAGGTTTTGCTGTTAATGCACAAGCTGAGAGACTAAAGGACTCTGTACACCACCAATTAGATTTCATCAGTCAACCCCAAACCACATTAGCAAGGGTATCCAGTTCTAAAGATTGGTCATTTTTATATATACTTGTAATATCATCACAAGATCTGTTGCAACCCAAACTAAAATTCTTTGTTTTCATTGTTGAAATATTAGACTATTGTAACTTGATCTCTTTTAAGCATAGAGATTTAGTCACCACCACCTGCAGCATCTGGAGGAATGAGTTGTCGCATGACTCCAGACAGAAGGCCGTCAATAAGATACTTCTGCCCTGCTTGCAGGACCAAGATTATGATTGGCAGCCCTATCAAAATTCAGTTGTATTCTTCCCTTGCTAAGGATGGCTTCATTTCTCATTAAGCTGTTTTTCCTTCCCCGTTCTAACATCATTTGCAGGAGTGAATAATGCTTTATGAGATAAGTGCTTTGTGGGCAAACTGATTAGCTATCTATTTTAATTCTCAGCCTTGTATTTTTTCTTCACATAAGGAGCCTGCCCGTTCATGGTAGTCTGTGCATGTAGGCTTTTTCACAGAGCTGTATGTTTTGTGTAATGTCTGTCTGTAGTGGTATATATTATTCTCCTTGAAGCCAATAAGCATCTCAGTAAACTATGGAGGATTTACCCATGCAGATCGCACCCTTAGTGGAGTTTAGCATCTTGTTCCTCATACACAGTGAACATTTCATAACCTTAGAGTCTCAGATTGTATTCTGTAATCTTATTATGGCATATCTCATCCACATTATGCTCTAAGAAATCGTGGTGCCATGAGCATCTCAAGAAATCTGTGGTGCCATCATGGATTATTGCTTTTAAGACGTATGGTAGATCTAATAGCTATCTCCATATTCTTGAGGTTTAACTTTATCTTCCGCATTTAGGGTGCCATTTATAAGGAAACCTTGGAAAACACTATACATTTCAAGACATGATCCTTTTCTTTCATTGTCACTCAACATGTAGGCTATTGTTGTGCATTCAGTTATCCACAACATCAACAATGCGAATAGTTAATCCATAATTTCCTAATTCCATTTGATCTCATTTAGGAGTTGTTCTCTTTTTAGGAGTTGTGACTTCGATTTTATTTGGAGGCATTAACAAGATGCTGGGATCTCAAAGAACGCCTTCGTCTTTTATGATTAATGCTGTTCAAGGGTTATATTAATAGAGAGAAGTCGTTAGACTAACTTAATATCATCCATTTCATTGATTAAGTGGTCATTAACAATTTCACACCGTCTCTACGATCAGTGCTTACAATTCAATAGGTTGTTACACTTGAAACAGATATAGTAGAAGCTTTTACCAGAAAACTGTAATGCCTTGGGAATGAACATAGTTAATACATCTATCAAGTTTCGACGGCGTAAGAATGTCTAGTCCTGATCTTCTTCTTAGACAGATTTAAATCATCTTTGATTAAAACATTTCAGAGTCATCGTTATGACGAAGAAATCCAAGCATAGTAAACTGTTATCTATTTGAGGTCAAGAATATCTGAAGGACCGTATTAGGGTAGAACTTAGAAGAAAACAAAAACATTGATGTTCATTGTTGATGGTAGGACCTTTGTCCTCATTGTATTGCCGTATAGTTATAAGGTATCATTTTAGTACTTAATCCAACGTTGGAAAGGTAAGTTAATCAGTGTAAAATTTGTTATACTTGTGTTTTATAATCTATCTTTAGAAACAAATGTAGAATATTTAAATAGTTTAATTGTAATGTATTAGTATAATTGTTGTATTTATTGTGAAATCAATTAGTTTGATTTAAAGAGATAATGTAATCCATTGTTGATTTCATTACAAAGTTATTTATGATGAGCCAAGAAGGAATTTTAGTGTTTAATTTCTAGAATCTGAATTGTACTGTGCAAGTTAAGTATTTCTATTGTCTTAAAGAGTTGAATTGAGAGTGGTCATACTCGAAATTCCAGAGGCTTAGTTTGTCGTAGTGTGGATGGATGTTTTTGTATTGTGATGTTATAACGATTATGTGATTCAAATTTAGTATGAAGTATATTGGAGTATTGACTAAGTTGATTAAGTGTTTTGTGATATAATATTCTCTGGATGAGATATTTAACTAGTTGTGACTATCTTGTATCTGTTTTGACATAATTGTTGTTTGGAGAGACCTGGTATCTGTAAAAGTGTAAAATGTTGTAATGCTATAGGCAGTGGATAACAATTGATGTTATGATTCTGTGTGTAATGCAAGAGGGTTTATGTCTTGCAATGAACAAGTATGTGTATTACTATAATGCCTTGTATGGTGGTTAGGGTTTACTAGGTGTTAGGAAGGAGAGTGGCTTTCAACGTGGGGCCGGCGCCCAAAGTGGTAGTCAGGATAACCCGTTGAAAGTAGATTAATCAAGTGATAACCTAAAATGAACTAGGGGGTTAAGGGTAGATTTCACACTAAACAAGATTAATGGATTCCTCTCCCATGGCCTGTAGTGCTTGTATAGACTAAGGATGGGTAGAGAAGGCCTAGTTGGCATGATTGACTTCCTTGTCCTCATGAAAGGAAGGTCGATTCCACATGTGTCACCCTATGGGGCCGGTGCCTAGTGAGAGGCTGTCAGGATAACCATAGATGGGGGCCGGCGCCTAGTGAGAGGCTGTCAAAATAACCCATGCTAGGACCATGCGATGACACTCTCCCTACTACAACCTAGCATTCCTTGTTTGGTCTCTCCACTTATGTTATGTTTCGCCTCTGGAAGATAAGTTGTGCTGTATTGTTATTGCCATGTGTTGTATTGGCGTTTGGTCATCCTTTGTTCATGTTAGTTCTGTCTACCTGACTGTTATTGTTTGGGACCTCATGTTAACTCCTAGCTCGGGGGTGGACCTTAGGGTTCCACATGGTCGAGTGGAAGAGCTATTTTATCCATTGGTTATTCTTGTCAAGTTCATGTGCAGAAAAGATTTGTTCCAATCGTACTTGTCCCAGTTGATGAAGATGCATGTGTATAATCTTGTACCAGATTTGTGTAACAGATCAATCATAATGTATGTGATTCTGATGTAGTCTGAAAATGGCAATGTAATGATGTCATGATGTACTTATGTGTAATAAAAGCATTTCAGTTATGTTTTGATCTTGTAGATTGTATTATCTGACGGTATGTAATGAATATGAATCAGTTATTCAATTATACATTTGATTTAGATCAGTTACTGATGAATGTTAAATTATGTTAGTTGGTTTGTAAAGTAATGCAGCCTTGTATCCTTAGAGAATATGTCGTAGTTAGTTATGTTAACATTATTTGTTATCTTAAACATTAAAAAAAAAAATGTTCCTGTTTCATGTAGCATAAATGTGTAATTCTTTGAGGTATACAAGGCGGGCGTTACACTTAATGTGAATATAATCTAATATATTATGGTCTTAATGATTCCATGTTGAAAGAAAAGATAAATGGATTATTAATGTTCTCTTTTACTAAGTTGAAATTGTGCAAGGTTGTGAAAATTTTTGGCTTACTAGAAGGGGACATTACAATATCTCAATATTCTCTTCCCAACTTGCCAATGTGACTCTTTTGGTGACTCCGTGAATCTTGAGATTAGAGTAACTCCATACAATAAATATGGTCATGTAGTTGTAAGTTACTTCAAACTTGCAACTAATATTTGTAATATTATAGAATGAACATTAGGTCATTTCTCTTGTTTTGCAATTTTAGTTCTTGTAGCATCTGGTGTAGTTATTGGATTACAATTCAACATCTTAAACCTCCTTAATACATCCTTTCAATATTTAGACTGACAAATAAAAATTGTTGGAAATATTTTCATTGATGTCAAAGGGAGGTTGATGTAAGAGAAAACGAATAATTATTGATGATCTAAAAGTTTCTAAGGCACGATTTCTACCTTTAGTTAGCAAATCACTTGGTTCACAAACTCTCAAGTTCGTCAATAGATAGTTTTTTGAACATGAAGCTAGCCAATGAAAAGATGAAAAATAATGTTTCTAAGGCATGAATGATTTCTATCTTTGGTCGGTGAATTTCTTGGATGGCAGACTCTTAAGTTTGCCAATGGAAAGTTTCTCCGACAACTAGTTCACTGATAGGAAAGATTACTGATCAAAACTTTAAAAATAAATTTTAAAGTTTGAAGTCTTTTTAAGTTTGCCAATGGATAAGGTATCAAAAAAATGTCTAGTTTGCAAACTCAAAAGTTCATCGATGGTGAAGGTCACCAATAGGCTACTTCCCTGACATAAAGTTTATTGAAAGGATGAAGGCGTGAAGAATAAATATGGTTCATGGTTCTCTTGGTTCTTCGTTTGACTATTTTGTTGACAATGGAAAGTTGGTAAGGTATAGGTAAAGTCTTTAGTTCGTGAACTCCTCAGTTCGCCAATTTCAAGGTTCACTGACAAGCAATTTTGCAGATAGTGAAAAAGGTTAATGGTTTTCAAAGAAGTTTGTGATGAGACAACTTCAAAAATAGGTGATATGATGAAGATTGTGTCATTAAGTTCACAAAGTTGCACTTTTGCTGATAATGGATGAAATGTCCAAAGTTCATAGAAAGTTGATTTTGCCAATAAAGATTTTTAAGTTGAGGTTCGTGGATGCAAACTTTTTCTGTTAAAGAAGAAGATAATTGGTTTATAGAACTAAGCTTTTTCGACAAGCTCGTACATTTAAGAAATCTCTAATTTTCTGATAAACAAGTTGAAGCTTAAGTTTGTGAAAATGAACTTTTCCCTATAATGAATAAAGGGTTCAATTTGTCGATGGCTTACATAGGTGATAAAAATAAAATGCTAGGGAGAGGACATTATTTGATCAGTTTGAAGACATAGGAGATATATATGAGAAACACTTATTGTTAAGGTTGGTTGACTCAGTCTTTTGAATCAGGCCCAAATTCATAGTACGGGAATTCAGGTTGGGCCGACCTAAGTATACATTGAAATTCAAAATATGAAGGCCAACTTTTGAGAATGCTTTAGTTCAATCTATTGTAGACAACATGAGGATTATATTATAGAAGTCGATATTTAAAGTAGATCATTTATTTATTTTTGATGGCGAAGTATATGTGAGCATCAAAGAAAAAAGTGTGTACATCTGAATGTGATTTGAGTGCGAAGGCAATGAATAGAATAGAATCCGAAGTTCACATAGTTTGTACTGGTATAAGCATATTGTTTTCTCTTGAGAACAACCATGCTAAAGAGTGTGTGATGCTACATATTTGAAGGTGTGTGAAAATTAATGTTTCAAATTTGAGTTGGTGAGAAGTGGGAGATTTGATGTTCTATTTTGGAATGAACTTGATCCTATTTTAGTTAGTTGAATTTAGTGCTTCATAGTTGGGTTGGGGCTCAGTATGGACTGAACTAAATCTTCTTATCTATTGCTTGAAGTTGGTGCTTCATCTTTTGAGGTTGTGCTCAGGGATAGACTTGGTGCTTAGTTTTATAAGGGGATTAAAGTCTCCTGTAGGTTGGTGCATAGAGATCTATAAAAGGAATTTTCTCCTTCTCAAGTTAAAATTCATCTAGGTTGGTGCCTACAAAATATTGTAATTTATAGAGTCATCTTGTGAGGTAGATTTGAGCAGTAGACCCAAGTAGCTTTTCTCACTGTGGTTTTTTCCTTCTAGGTTTCCACATAAATCTTGTGTTCCCTTGTGTCGATGTTTGGATATGTTGATGTTTGCATAGTTCTTATATTGATTCTGTTGTTGCAATAGAAATGGAGTAAAAATTGGTATATACTAATTCACCCGCTCTCAATATATCTCTATGTTCTAACAAAAATTCCCTAATGATTGAACCACTTCAATGCCTAAAAAATACTTTATCAATCCTAAATCTATCATCTCAAATTCTTTCTTCATTGCTTATTTAAACATGAAATTTCTAGTGAAAAGAAAATCATCTAACATATAAACATACACTGAAAACCTAACCTTCTTTGTTGATCATTGTGTACGATGTTGGCTCATTACTTACTGCTTCTACTAAATCCATTCTTCATCATTGTAGATACTTGAAAATGTTTTAATCCCATTAACCACTTTTCTGCATCAACCACATTACTAAATTCACCTTTCACATCATAATTATCTAATTAATTCACCCTAAATAATAATTATTTAATTAATTCATCACATTATTAAATTCACCTTTCACATCTTAATTATCTAGTTGATTCACCCTAAATCATAATTATTTAATTAATTCATCACTGGACCTTAAACTTCATTCATCATTAAATAAATAAATATGCTAAATATTTATTTGGTTAATTTGTCATCTTCTTAATCCTCATTAATTAAATAAATTATGCTTATTTAATTAATCTACCCTACCCTACAACCTAAACCTAACCTAATTAAATAAATACTAATTATTTAATTAGTTACCGTAACCTATGAAAACCCCAATGTGTGCGGCTGGGAAAAGAGGTGGAGTTGAAGATCACCCATCTCATTTTCTCTTCCACTAGTAGGGTTGAGATGCCTAGCGCAGAAACAATTTTTTCTTCATAACTTAACAATAAATTAAATAAATATTATAAAATAAATCTACAATAAATTAAAACAACTTATAATATGTTTTTATCTTTTTATTCATATTCACCTTTAGGGTTTCCTTTTTCTATTTCATATTTATTTAGTGTTTTATTTACTAATCTTTGGTTAAAGAAATAAAATAAAATAACTCTATAGTAAATAAAATAACATATTAATTTTGTTTAATATGCTTTTATCCTTTTATTTCATATTCATTCTTAGAGTTTGATTTGTTTTATTTCAAATTTTTCTAGGGTTTTATTAAGTAAACTTTTCATTGCTAATATCGATTAAGAGTTTAATGTTTTCAAAATATATCTGAATAAGTAACACAAACAGGCATTAAGGGGATGACTATAACTGCATCTTTTTTCTTTTCTATAGAATGAAATTTAATTTCTAGGTATTTCTTTGCTACTAATTTATAAAAATTAATTGTTGTTAAATAATATTTTATTTACTCTAGAATAATTTATTTTATAACAATATTTTGTAAGGGTCTTTCATATAAAATGTAAAAGGAGCAAAGTGTATTGGGCAAATGCATTATATTTTGTGAGGTTACCTTTTATTTTATTTGTTATTTTATTTATTGTACAATAATTTAATTTATAACTATTTTATTAATATGTTAATAGCTAGTATGGGCCAACAATCTTTGTATTATATCAGAAGTAATGAAAAATTTACATTATACCAGTCCAAAGATCCAACAGAAACCAACAGAACCCCACAGACATACAAAATTATTGATTCCAGCATACCACCCGAACCCCTAAATCACCAATGGATATACAAAATTGTTCTTTCTGGCAAACCATCTAATCCACTAAAACACCAACTGATATACAAAATTGTTGTTTCCAGCCAACCACCCGATCCCCTGTAACAATAACACTTAAAACTTTCTACCTACATGACTAATTCATCTATCACCTATCTGATTCTAAACATGAAAATAGAAAAAACACGGGACTTAGCTTGTCCTCTTCATGTTTAGCTTGACAGGTTCATGCATCGCAGTGAAGATGTGGCTACCGGATCCATTCCAGGGCACTTGTCATCCACTTCCTTCCTCATCTCTCTCGCATGAGCTGCATGAGCTTTCATTAGGCAGTGCAGTTTGCATTTCCTGTGTGCTAGGCCTCCAGTAACCTCTTCGATGTCCTGCCCATCCTCTTTGATCCAATCTTCTCCACAGTCTGACAACCAAGACAACTCCATGTCTTCTACTTCCCCTTCACTATCACTATCATCCGCCAGCATGAATCCCTCCCTAGGCATGAAAAGCTCCATCCACTCCTTTGACAGGGGTGGAAGAATTATGGCCATCTGCTGCAGGAATTCCAAATTTCAGTCTATGTCACCTAGCCTCTCCTCCAGCTCCTTTGTCTCAATAGAAATGACAAGCGAGAACCTTTGAATCCCCTTAGCCCCTCGACCATTCCTCAGATAATACTGATGTGGCAGAGGAATTGTGCCATCATCATGCACATTATCTAGCACGACATCAATTTCACTGAGGTAGACATGCTTGACTACTCTCTGGCATAAATTTTTGACCTTCTGCTTCGAGATACCTCTAGACAAAACAAGTGCCAAGAACATCACTGGGATATCTATGTTTACCCAGTGCCTGTGGTAGGACCACATGAATTCCTGCCATAGGACTTCCTTCATAGCATGTAGCACCAGCTCATGCTTCACATAAAGGATACCGCACAACCTCTTGTCTAAAACCATGCTGAAGAGTGGGATCATTATTGTCGTAGTCTTGAAACAAATCAGACTATCCATATCTCCAAGAGTGACTACCTCCAACTCAAAAATAAAAAAAGAAAGAAGTGAGGCCAAACTGGCCTGCATCGGCTACAAATACCCTCTTGCCTAATGTTTCCTTGATTAACCTTGTCTTATCACATGCCAAGAGGATGATCGCATGCCTCAATGGATCTAAATTGTCCATCTTAATCACCACTTGTAGAGCATTAATTATTGTGCCAAGCTCTGAATAGCTTCAAACTTCAATTCGTTTAAAGATTACACATGGATGAGAGATATCCCTACACTCCAAGATCCTCCTGCAACTATTAGGCCTGACTACATACTTCTCACAATGCTTGACTCATTAATCTCGACATCACCCTATTCCATGTCGATCTTTGCTTAGCTGGAGTCACTCGGCTCCCGAGGACCTCCAGCCACCGCCTCTTTTTGAAGGAAAAATAAACAAAACAAGTGATCTGCTAATCACAAACCAAACAATTACAAAAGCCCAGATTGCCTTAGAGATGAAGAGGCAAGGCATCAATATATAGAGTTTGAGAAACATAAAGGACACAACCACTATGCCAACCACTCAACCTGAAAGTCAAGGAAGGCAACTACCAGCTCAATGGGCCCAATGGGCATTACAAAGATGTCAAAGATGGCTGCTCCACATGCTATTGACTGTTGCATATGTCAAATATGGCTGCTGCATATTATAATTGCTATCATTCTCCCCCATAATGACCATTGGGAAGAACTTGGAGTAGATCTCTAAGTGTCTCAAACCTTTCATGAGCTAGAGCCTCTGTGAAAATATCTGCGATCTGATCATCTGTACTGCAGTACATAATCTCTATCAATCCCTGTTGAACCAACTCTCTAATGAAGTGATGTTGAATCTCAATATGTTTGGTCCTGCTATGAAACACTAGATTCTTAGTCATTTGTATAGTTCTTTTGTTGTCACAATACAACAAAGTAGGTCCATTCTGTATTTTGTGTAAATCTTCCAATAGTCATCTCAACCACACTGTTTGGCATGCTGCAAATGTTGCAGCTTTATACTCTGCCTCTACTGTAGAAAGTGATACAGTCAGCTATTTCTTGGACTTCCAAGAAAATACTGTAGAACTAAGACAAAGTATAACCAGAATTAGACTTCCGATCATCTATGGAACCTGCCCAATCTGAATCTGTATAGCCAATCAACTTACTATTTTCTGAATGTTGAAATCTAAGACCATAACTTAATGTCCCTCTGACATATCTAAGAATCCTCTTAGCTGCACTCCAATGTGTTTGCTTAGGTTCTGACATGAACCTAGATACCAAGCTCACTGCATAGGTGATATCTAGTTGAGTAGTAGTTAAGTAGATCAAACTACCAATCAACTGTCTGTATATAGTAGGGTCCACTCGATCTAACACATCCAAGTTAGACAATTTAAGTCCAACTTTAATGGGTGTTGCAACTGGTTTGCAACTATTCATCTAAAATTTTTGTAGGATGTCTGAAGCATATTTCTTTTAAGACATGAATATTTCACCTTTGTTTTGCCATACTTTTATACCAAGAAAATAGTGCATCTATCCCAAATCTGTCATCTCAAATTTAGCAACCATAGCTTTCTTTAATCTATAAACATAATGTTCTTTAGAAGGTATTTCAAAACATCTAGGTTGAGAAACATACACTTCCTCATCAATAGATCCATTCAAAAAAGCACTCTTTACATCCATTTGATAAACTACCCAACTCTGCTGAGCTGCCAAAGCCAAAACCAATCTGATAGTATCCATTCGTGCTACAGGTGCAAATGTTTCAGTGTAATCAATACCTTCCTGTTGAGTGTATCCCTTGGCTACCAATCTAGCCTTATGTTTATCAATGCTTCCATCAGATTTATACTTAGTTTTATACACCCATCTTGTACCAACAATTTCCTTACCAGGAGGTAGCTGAACCAAATCCCATGTGTCATTCCTTTCAATTGTTTCTATCTCACTATTCATTGCTTCAACCCACTCTTCTTTTTCTTGAGCTTGTTCAAATGTTTGTGGCTCATTACTTTCCATGATTTGAGTCATCAAAGTATAATTCACTTTTGCTTGTGATCTTTTTGTCATTTTCTCAAAGTTTGAATCCAACATAAGAGTTGATGGATGATTCCTTTCTATCCTCCTTTGATATTTTTGATACTTTCTTGTTCATGTACTAGAAGACTTAGGTTTGTTTTCTTCTTCTTCGTCAACTTCATCAATCATTATCTCTTTTCCCTTTGTTTCTTTTTCCTTGGTATATTCTGCTGCTTCATTGAAAACCACATCTCTACTTATAACAAGTTTCTTTCCTATTGGGTCATACAATCTATATGCTTTATTTTCTAATCCATACCAATAAAAATACATTTTAGGCCTTTATCATCTAGCTTAGACCTTTTTTCCTTTGGTACGTGTGCATAAGCAACACACCCAAATACTCTCAAATGTTCAACACTTGGCTTTACCCCAGACCATGCTTGTTTAGGAGTCATCCCCTTAACTGCTTTTGTAGGACTCCTATTGAGAAGATATATAGTTGTGCAAACTGCTTCTGCCCAAAACATCTTATCTAAATTCTTCTCTTTCATCATACTCCTTGCCATTTCAACAATGGTTCTATTCTTTCTTTCAGCAACTCCATTTTTTTGTGGAGTGTAAGAAGTAGTGAACTCTCTCTTGATTTCATGATTTCTACAGAAATCTAGAAGCTGATTTGATTTGTACTCACCCCCATTATCTGACCTTATCACTTTGATGTACTTACCACTTTGTTTTTCAACCAACCTCTTGAATTCTACAAACTTGTCAAACACGTCTGATTTTGAAACCAAACAATATACCCAAGTTTTTCTTGAGTAATCATCAATGAAGGTTAGAAAATACTTTGATTTATTTAAAGAAGGTGTTTCCATAGGACCACACAAATCTGTATGGATTATCTCAAGATGCTACTTAGCTCTATGTTGTTTGCCAACAACACATTCTTCACACACTTCTTTTGTATTTTCAATGAATGGTAGACCTTCAACCATTTTAAATCTCTTGAGTAAAATTAACCCACTAAAACTGAGGTGGCCATATCTTTGATGCCAAATTCTACTTTCATTCATTTCACTAGACCTCAATGCTTGGTTTCGATGGGTGAAATGGAAAGGAAACATCCTATCACCTGTCATTTTTGCTCTTGCAACAACTGCATTTCTTTTTAACTTGTCTCTTATTATGCACTCTTTTTCATCAAAGGTTACCTGATAATTTTGCTCTAACATTTGTCCAATGGACAACAAATTCTTCTTGAGGGCTGGAACCAATAATGTTTCATTGATATGTTTTACCTCACCATATTCTGTTGTAATTGCAGTAGTACCCTTACCTTTGGTTCCATGAGATTGATTATCTCCTAATACCACTGTACTATGATGGTTTTCATCTAATTTGATAAAAAAAATTTCATTAGATGTCATATGTGATGAACATCTAGAATCAATGTACCATACATCATTCTCACTAACATTTGCATTGAAAGAAGAAATAAACAAATTTGGTCTATTTTCAATAGTATTGTGAGCATTTCTCTTTTCTGCTTCTCCTTGTTTAGTCCAACATTCTGATGCATAATGTCCAAACTTGTTGCAATGAAAGCATTGGACATTCTTTTTATCTCCCCCATTATTTCTACCTCTTCCTCTTCCTGTTCCTCTGAAGTTGCTACTTCTTCCTCTGAAACTATTACCTCTTCCTCTAGAATTGCTAGATTCACCTTTGTATTCATTGTTATTTTGATTCCTAAAAAACATGTTTCTTTTACTTCTTATGCTTGCTTTAGAGGAAAATGCTTGTTCTAGACCTTCCTCATTACTTTTCATTCTTTCTTCAGCAGTTAACAATATTCCACTTAGTTCATCTATTTGCATAGTTGAGAGATCTTTGGAAATCTCAATTGTAGAAACTACACCATCAAATTTATGAACTAAACTCCTTAAAATTTTCTCAATGACATGCTTGTCATCCACAGTTTCTCCTAGAACTTTCATTTGACTAACTAGGCCTTCTACCTTTGTTAGAAATTCATTTACACTTTCACTATTGATCATTTTTACATTTTCAAAAATTTTCCTCATAGTTTGCAATTTTGCAGTTTGTGGTCCTTGATAGGCATTATTGAGAATTTGCCATGCTTGCTTAGAATTACTAGCACCACTTATCCTAGGAAAGATAGCCTGATTGATTGCACCTTGAATCAGAAATAAGGCTTCATTATCTTTTTTGACATTTGCTTTGTATTCTCACTTTTGTTGATCATTTAATGCATTAAATGCAGTTGCATCTAGTTCTACATACCCTATTTGTACAATTTCCCACAAATCTTTGGATTTGAGTAGGGTTTGCATTCTAGTACACCAAAATGTGAAATTGTCCCCTTCAAACACAGGAATTAACATGTTAAACATAACATTTCCTACCATATTTGCTATAAGAGTAATGCGCACAATAACTCAACGGCTCAACACAAAAACCTTAGAGAGATCTCTACAAATGAATACTCTCCGTGTCCTTTCAAATAGGACCCACACCAAAAAGATTTTTATATTATTTTTGTTTTTAGTGTATAAGTGTCGGTTTCAACCGATAATGCACTTAGTTACAAATAAGTTCCTTGTCATTGTGCAAGAAAAAGAAATTACACTTTGAAAAGTTTGAACATTTAACCCCTTAAAAGTTAATTACAATGTCTAAACACATTACTACCCACCAACCTTTCTATATCCTTTACCTTGTACCCTAATTCTAAATGTAATTCTAACCCTAATCCTAAATCTAAATCTAACTGCAAGTCCAACCCTAACCCTAATTATAACCCTAATCATAATCATTAACATAACTCTAATTGTAACCTTAATTCTAATTGTAACCCTAATTCTCACCCTAACCCTTATTATAACCCAAGATCTAGTTTTGACCCTAATTTTCATTCTAATTGTCACCCTTTTTTAAATTGTAACCCTAATTCTAACTAAAATTCTAACTACAATTTCAACCCTAACCCTAATTATAACTCTAATCATAACCCTATCCTTAATCCTAATCATAACCTTAATTCTAATTATAACCCTAAATCTCACACTAACCCTAACCCTAATTTTGACCCTAATTCTCATTCTAGTTGTCATCCATTTCCAAACTGTACCCCTAATTTTAATTGTAATTCTAACCCTAATTCTCACTACAATTCCAATAGTTGTTAAGGGCGTGGTTCGGTGGTTAAGTCACTCGATTGTAGTGGTGACCACCAGAGTTTAAATCCCCACTGGTCCAACGTGCTCATAGGATTTACACCTTCGCTAGGCCAACAAGCTCGTAGGTTTGAAGTGTTCCTTCTTGGGGTTGAGGTCCCCCATGTTGTGGCCTCACCAGTTCATCACTCCAGGAAAAAGCGTTAGTGTGGAGCCAGAGGGTGTGTCGTGTTAAAAAGTTTAGCAGGCACATTTTTTAAAAAAACTACAATTCCAACCCTAACCCTAATTATAACCCTAACCTTGTTCTAAATTTAACCCTAATAATAACCCTAACCCTAATTATAACCCTAACCCTAACCATAATGCTAATTGTAATCCTAATTTTGATTCTAAATTTTACCCTAATTCTCACTCTAATTCTCATCCTATTTTTTAATGTAACCCAAATTCTAATTGCAATGAAAATCTTAATCCTAACTCTAATTCTAACTGCAATTCCAACCCCAAATCTAATTATAACCCTAACCATAATTGTAACATTAACCCTAATTATAGTCATAACACTAGTTCTAACTCTAACCCCAACCCTAATTGTAATCCTAACCATAACTCCAATTCTAACCCTAACCCTAACCCAAAACATAGCTCTAATTTTAACCGTAACCTTGATCCTAATAAAAACCCTAATCGTAACCTTAATACTAAACTTAACCCTAATAGTAACCCTAACCCTAACTCTAATTAAAACATTAACCCTAATTATAGTCATAACCCTAATTCTAACCCTAACCCTAACCGCAACCCTAATTATAATCCTAATCATAACCCTTATCCTAATTTTAACCCTAACCCTAATCCTAACAATAATTCAAACCCTAACCTTAAACTTAATACTAACCTTAACCCTAAGTGTAACTTTAACCCTAACTCTAATTTGAACCCTAATGCTAACTATAACTCTAATTCTTATCCCAATTCTAGTAGTAACAAACTTTAATTCTAACCTTAATTCTAATAGTAACCCTAATCTTAACTCTAACCCTAACCCTATCCCTTATTCTAACTATAACTATAATCATAATTCTTACCCCAATTCTAATAGTAACCCACCTTAATTCGAACCCTAATTCTAACCATACTTCAAACCCTAATTCTATACCTAATTGAATCCTTAATCCAAAACCTTATTATGAATATAATTCCAATAATAATACTAAACATAACCTTAATGAAAACCTATCTCTAATTCTAACCTTAACTGTAAACCTATTTCAAACCCTAACCCTACTTTTTACACTAACACTAATTTTAATATTAATCATAATCCTAACACTAATGATAACCCTAAATCTATCCCTAACCATAATTCTAACCATAACCCTCACCCTAGTACTAACCCTTATTCTAGTACTAACCTGAAGCCAAAAACAAACCCTAATTCTACCCCTAATCCTAATTATAACCATAACCCTACCCTAATTCTAAACATAATTCTAACCATAATACTAGCCTTAACTCTATTACTAATTGTAATTCTAACCTTGATTCTAATCAAAACATAATTCTAACGCACCATAAACCTAACCAAAACATAATTCTAACCTAACCCTTAACCTAATTCTAACACTAGAGTTAGTGTTAGGGTTAGGGTTAGGGTTGGGTCATTTCAAATGCTTTCATTGATGCAATATTAATTCCCAAATTTATATTAATAGATAAGACCATTTTGTATGGAGTGATTGTTTACAGACATCATTTGATATCATAAGACAAACATATAATATGAAGTACTCCAACACGTACATTGCCACCCTAGTACCTGTACACATAAGAATAGTATTTGTCCACATAATTTTCTTATCTATTTCTTTGCAAATACTCTTACCCTTAAAAACTACACAAATCATTCATATCATGGTTGTTTGATTTGAATTCCAAAATCACTCATGTTTTGTTTGGATCTCTTAGCCTTGTTTTAGTATCTTACTTTTGTAAGCCTAAAATTAGACTCTGTTGGTTCTAACTTTACTTATTTAAAAGCCAAAATAATTCATATATTAAAATTTTTAGTAACTATCATAATAAGCTTGTAGTCTAAATATTTCCATAATTTGGGTGCATTTATTTCCAAATAGTAATGTATTTTATATTGTGTTGTGTGAATTTTTCACAGTACAATTGAATTGCAAATCAAAACCTATTTTCTTGACACTTATATTTTCATTTAAACCTTGGAAACCTAAGTTATTGTTGAAACAATTTGTTATGTAGCTTGTTAAATACTTTTTAGTGGTGTTTATTCTTCATATTTGTTCACTTTGATAATCTTGCATGCATCTATGGGACATAGAATACACATAATTGACATAATTATACTATTGGACAATTGTATGATTCGAAGCTCTTTTTAGGTACTATGATGTTTGATCAAATAATTCAAATGAATGTTTTATATGTATAAAGAGTTGATAGAAATAGAACAATTAATATAGTAGTTAAAAAAATTATGTTTTTGGGGGATCATGCATTTAATATCTTCCAAAGATGGAATTCCCAATGTAAAATTTTAATACCAACATTCAAATCTAAAACCAATAATATTATGGTTTTATAATTTCAATGTTTTCAACTCAACTTCATTTTTTGGATGTATTGCCAAACACGTACAAGGCTTCTTAAAAAGAGGAAATGCAAAAGTATAGTGCTCTAGATCTAGCCATTGATCAACATAATTTAAAATAGTGAGCTTTGTGCTTGTGTTTTAATGAAATCCTTGATTTTAGTAGTTTGGAAAAGATGTTGTTTTTTTTTTTCTCTTTTGTGAGCTTCAACATCCTCTATTGGCCTTTAACACAAGTTTGTGTAAGGCCTTTGTTGACAGGTATAATCATATTAGTAAGGAATTTTTTACAATCAAGATTGACAAAGTATCCCACTTTCTTGTCACTGCCATTTATAATAGCACTAAGAATAGCATAAGTTGCTTCTTCCTTTATACAATTTATGCCCTTCGCAAGGAGCCCCACAAGTGGAAAAATTGCCCATGTCTTTATTGTAAGCTCAATGTCATCTTGGGTGAGTGTTGTGATATTGGAAATGAACCTACAAATCTCCATATGAAGTTGCCTCATTATGTTCAAATCTCTCTTGTCACCACTTCAAATGATTGCAACAATACGTAAGAGTAATTTATCATTCATAATTTCCCATACTCTACAATGTTGGCCATAGTTTCCATGAAAAAAAGTAGTATATGATGAGATCCATGGAAGAGAAGCTGAACAAGGCATGGACAAATATTATTTCTAATGATAAATTCAAGATTGTCAACTTCTTCAGAAAAATATAAAATTATCTTCAGAAATAGGGTTAGGGTTAGGGTTACAATTAGGGTTAGTGTTAGTATTGTGGTGAGGGTTAAGTTTAGGGTTAGGAATAGAATTAACATTAGGAACCTAGAATTATGGTTAGAATTGGAATTAGGGTTATCATTAGTACATTAGCACTCAGGTTAGGGTTAGAGTTCATGATGTAGCCAACAACATACACTCAATAGAATTGTGCCATTCATCTTATGTGAGAGACAAAGATTTGAAAAATTGGAAATAAAAACTTCTATTCACCAACTCTGCTGGTACAATGAGACAAAACTCTCTTATATCCAAGAAAACAAAAAAAATAAAAAAATTACCTTTTTTGGCAAATTTCGACAATTGTCAGATTTTGCCATTTTAGCTAATTTTACATGCATATCTTGAGAATCTAGTTTTTTCCCAAAAACTTCCTAAAACTAGGGTAGGACGGAAAACCACCTAACGTCCTAAATTTGAAACATGAGTTTCAAGTTATTAATAAAAGCAACTTTTAAAAACAAGGAAAAAAACACCAAATTGCCATTTTGAGGGCCAAGATGAAAGTTTCAAGCCCCGAAAAAGTGCCAAGATTGGGTCCAACCATTACAGTCAGTTGGAAAATTACATGCCACCTCATAATGCATCCACCTGTAAAATTTCATAGAAAACCCACATCTCAGTCAAAAGTTATGACCTCCAGAAGTCCCTGCATCAGTTAAACATATAATTAGGGTTCAAATTAGGGTTGGGATTATGCTTAGCATTAGGGTTAGTGTTAGTATTAGAGTTATGACCAAAATTATGGTTAGAATTATGTTAAATAGGGATAGATTTAGAAATATACTGAGATTAAGGGTTTAATGCCTTATAAAACAATGTTAAGTGTAATCTTATGGTTATGGTAAGAATTAGGGTTAGATTTAGAATTAGGGTTTGGGTTAGGGTCACAAACAAGGTTAGATTAGAATTGGTGTTAGATTTAGAATTAGGGTACCTATTTTTTAAAGAGCATTTTAATCTCAATGTTGAACCCTAACCCTAATACTAATCCTATTTCTAGCTATAATAATAACCCTAACACTAATCCCAATTCTAACCCTAACCATAAAATTGATTCTAATAGTGATTCAAACCCTAAGGCTAACCCTAAATCTCATCCTAACCCTAACCCTTATTATATCCCTAACCCTAGTTTTGACTATAGTTCTCATTGTAATTGTCACCCTTTTTCAAATGGTAACCCTAATTCTAATTTTAATTCTAACCCTAATCCTAACCCTAAATCTAATTGCAATTCCAACCCTAACCCTAATTATACCCCTAATCATAATCGTAACCATAACCTTAATTCTAATTGTAACCCTAAATCTCACCCTAACCTTTTATTTCATATTCATCCCTAATCTTACTAATCTTTTGTTAAATAAAGAAAAATAAAATATTAGTAAGGCCTTTAACACAAGTTTGTGTAAGGCCTTTGTTGACGAGTATAATCATATTAGTAAGGAATTTTTTACAATCAAGATCGACAAAGTATCCCACTTTCTTGTCACTGCCACTTATAATACCACTAAGAATAGCATAAGTTGCTTCTTCCTTTATACAATTTATGCCCTTCGCAAGGAGCCCCACAAGTGGAAAAATTGCCCATGTATTTATTGTAAGCTCAATGTCATCTTGGGTGAGTGTTGTGATATTGGAAATGAACCTACAAATCTCCATATGAAGTTGCCTCATTATGTTCAAATCTCTCTTGTCACAACTTTCAAACTATAACCCTAATTCTTATTGTAATTCTAACCCTAATCCTAAATCTAAATCTAACTGCAATTCCAACCCTAACCCTAATTATAACCCTAATCATAATCATTAACATAACTCTAATTGTAACCTTAATTCTAATTGTAACCCTAATTCTCACCCTAACCCTTATTATAACCCAAGATCTAGTGTTGACCCTAATTTTCATTCTAATTGTCACCCTTTTTTAAATTGTAACCCTAATTCTAACTAAAATTCTAACTACAATTTCAACCCTAACCCTAATTATAACTCTAATCATAACCCTAACTTTAATCCTAATCGTAACCTTAATTCTAATTATAACCCTAAATCTCACACTAACCCTAACCCTAGTTTTGACCCTAATTCTCATTCTAGTTGTCATCCATTTCCAAATTGTACCCCTAATTTTAATTGTAATTCTAACCCTAATTCTAACTACAATTCCAATAGTTGTTAAGGGCGTGCTTCGATGGTTAAGTCACTCGATTGTAGTGGCGACCACCAGAGTTTAAACCCCCACTGGGACAACGTGCTCGCAGGATTTACACCTTCACTAGGCCAACAAGCTCGTAGGTTTGAAGTGTTCCTTCTTGGGGTTGAGGTCCCCCGTGTTGTGGCCTCACCGATTCATCACTCTAGGAAAAAAGCGTTAGTGTGGAGCTAGAGGGTGTGTTGCGTTAAAAAGTTTAGTAGGCATATTTAAAAAAAAAACTACAATTCCAACCCTAACCCTAATTATAACCCTAACCCTAACCATAATGCTAATTGTAATCCTAATTCCGATTTTAAATTTAACCCTAATTCTCACTCTAATTCTCACCCTATTTTTTATTGTAACCCAAATTCTAATTGCAATGAAAATCTTAATCCTAACTCTAATTCTCACCCTATTTTATAACTATATTTTACTAGGGTTTTATCATATGAAATATAAAAGGAGGAAAGTGTATTGGGGAAGTGCATTATATTTTTTTATGGTTACCTTTTATTTTCTATGTTATTTTATTTACTGTATAGTAAGTTAATTTATAACTATATTTTATTAGGTTTTTTTCATATCAAAATAAAAAAAAAAGGATCAAAATATATTCATCAAGGGTAGAATTTATTTGAATTAAGTGCATTATATTTTATATATTTAACTATAAAGACTTCAATTTAATTTTGCGGAATGAAATTTAAGAATACTAGAGAAGCACAAGAGTTATTTGAAGGTAACTCTACATACTATTCATATATTTTATTATAGTTTAAATTTGTTTTTCGCACATTCTAATTAAAATTAATGGCTTTTTTTTATCATCAATGTATTATTAAAAATATAGTGCTTACTGTGTTACTCCAGATTAATATGTTACATTTTATTAGGGTTATCTTTTCTTTTCTTTGTTATTTGTCACATATGACTAATGAATCCAATTCTTTTCTTCCCCTTGCATTCTAGGGTGTTTAGCTAGGATTCGCTGCAATTCTACATACACTAGGCAAAGTCTGTCGACTTGGGAAGCTCCGTGGGGCATTCTTATCCATTGGCTTCCTTCAAATTCTGGAGACTTGGAAGCTCCATGGCAAATTCTTGTTGTGAAGACCTCGCAAGATTGACTTTCTCCAATGAGAAACTATGCGTTCAATGTCTTGAGGTTAGTGTTGAGACTTCTCAAGAATGTAATGTTTGTAGTTGCATTTGAATCCTTATAAAATATAGTGATATAAAATATTAGTTTAGGACATATGAATTCATTATGCAAAAAAAACAAATTAAGTCCTACTAAAATGTGAGAAGTTTTTTTTATTATGATTTTTGGCCAAATAAAAAATTAATTACCATTGACAAATATATGTTGATCTTTTTTTAAGGAAATATAGTTATAAATTAAATTATTATACATTAAATAAAATAATATAGAAAACAAAAGGTAACCTTAACAAAATATAATGCGCTTACACTTGGAATAACATTAGGCTTGTCGAATACATTTTTTATATTTTGTTATTCATTTAACTGTTGGTGGAAATGTTACCAACGTGTGTTGGCCTCATGGCTATCATAAATTAGAAGAATTCCATTCACACCTGAATAACATAGCCTAGTGCATTTCCTTCACCAAACAAATAGAGATGGATAACCAACTTCCTTTCCTTGATATCCTTCTCATCACAAAACCTGATGGTTCCTTGGCTCTTCGGGTGTTCTAAAAAGAAACCCACATTGACCTCTACCTCCACTCCTCTTCTCATCACCACCTTGCTCAAAAAATGGGTATCCTTAAGACTTTGTCCACTAGAGCCTTTCATATTTGTGACAAAGAAAACTTAGAGCAAGAGCTTGCGCATCTTTGCATAGTCTTCTTATTAATGGTTACAAGAGCAAGAACATTTCTAGAGCTCTCAACCAAGCCAAGTCTTGTTTCTCTCCAAACACAGGGTTGCCCTCCCCGCACTGTCCCTCTCCAAACCTCCCTATTGCTTCCCTCCCATACATTGAAAGCATCTCCTACAAAATTTCTAAAATCCTTCATAAAAGGGCGTCCGGTGTGCTTTCAATCCTGTTGCAACATTGAGAAACCACATCCCCTCTCTCAAAGACCCCAAAGATGTCTGCCTTGACTCTAGGGTGTACAAGGTTGTTTGCTCCTATGGCACACCCTATATAGGTGAGCTAAGTCGATCTTTTAGCACCAGAATCAAAAAGCATTGTGGTGACATTAGGCATGATCAGGTCCTCAACTTTGCCTTGGTAGAGCACTCCTTCTCCACCAAGCACCATATCTCTTTAGAAGACACCCAAATCTTAGCTGTCGAGGACAATTTCTTCAAGAGGAAACTCAAAGAAGCCATTGAAATCAACAACGACCTTGCAAACCTCAATCGAGATGACGGGTGGAGTCTCAGTTTCTCTTGGCAACCCCTGCTGGCCAACCTTAGAAATCGACCCCTCACCCATCTTGAACCTCCTTTGTGTTAGGCCTTGTTTGGCCCCCTCCTCTCCTTTTCTCCCCTGCTTGTCTTTCTTGGGTTCCCTCCACGTCTCTCTCCCCCACTCCCCCTTTTTGTGGGCAGCCTATCCCTCCATTTCTCCCTCGTCACTCCCTACCTATCCCCAAGGGAGCCTCCTCCTTTGCCTCATCTGCTTCCTTCTCCCTTATTTTTGGATCTCCCTAGTCACATGCTACTACCCCCCTTCTTTTAGGTTTTTTCTCTTGTTTTTTTATTCATATGCATACGTAGTTGTTTAGGCATTTACATGTATATTTGCATTTGTATTTACATAAATAATATGCATATACATTCATTTTTGTTTTCTTTTTGTATTTGTATATGGATTGTTTTTGACTTTTGTTAGAGTCCTGTGTCATATGTACTTGTATAGGCTCATGTATACGTGCACATACATTAACACACATGCCATTTCTTTTTTGTTTTCTCTTCTTTAGTTTTTTCCTCAGTACACAGATACACCTAGTCACTCGCTTGCTTATATATATACATGTTATTTTTTCTATTTTTGTCATTTGTTTGCTTGTTTGTAAGTCTACATTTATTGTTTGGTTTCTTTTCTCCTATATATATATATATATATATATATATATATATATATATATATATATATATATATATATATATATATTGGAGCTGTTTCTTCTGTGTGCTATGTTGTGACTTTTTATTTTATTTTTCTTCTGTCTCGTCTTTTGGAGATCTGTGGGTGTGTTTTTTGTGTGAAAAATCTATTGCAGCAATGATCTCCTCCGGAAATTCTTCTCCCAATTTCTCCTATAGAAATTCCACTACTACTGTCTTGAACGCTATCGCTGCGCCCTTGCTCTCACTGCAAATCAATTTGCTATCACTCAAATTTATTTATTTGCTATCGCTTCAAATACTTCTCGGATCTGTGTTCTCCAAATGCCTATTGATCCTCTTTTATAATCCCCTCATTGGAAACCAATGGCCATGATTTAATCTTAATCCTTTCTTTCTTTTAGTCATAAGTTACTCCTTCCTTTATTTTAGTCATGAGTCATTAGTAGATGTGTCGACTCATATTTGACACATTGCGGCTACATTTGAGGGTGGTTGAACCTTGAGCTATTCTCTTAGTTCCATTTTCGCTACCTTTCCTATTCTCATGGAGGCTTGTTCCTCAAGCTTCAGCTATGTATACTGCTTTGGTTGTAAATCAATTTAGTTCATTTTCAATATATTGCATTTGTGTTTGATCTCTAATCCATTGATCTTGGACTTCCACTCCCACATGGTATTAGAGCTAGGCTTAATCTGGCCTTCTCCCATAATTTTTACAGAATTACATCATGCATTCAAATTCAAATTCAATTAACTTTAAAAGGCACGAAAAAAAAATGCAATTAATCCAATCCTTTCCAAATAGAGATTTCCATGCATAAATCATGCGCGTGAAATTATTCATCAACTCCTTAATAAATACTAGAATAAAAACTGACTTCACATACTTACCAAATGATGCATTGGATGAAAGCGAGCAACAACAAGACAAACAAACTTCACGTAGATGCTACCATTCTGTCCAACTGGGTTCTATTTTTGCCTAAAATGTTTGAAGACTTGAGATACCACGTGAGAACAAAGATGAAAAGGTTAAGACAATACTCAGGTATGCTTATTAGCAGAAAAATGATTGTGAAGTTCCTATTTTCAGTTTAATAAATAAAGAAATATTTATTTAATGTTGTCCAATATTATGTGACTGTTGTCTCTCTGTTTGTGTGTGAATAAAGGGTTCCATTTCCTGCGAGTCTCTTAATTATTTGTTGATGCTAACGCGTGCTTCCCTGTTCTGTGTTGGGGAGTGTATATATGTACATGTGCGTATATGGAGCCTATTTTAATTCACCTGAAGCCGTTCCCCTTTTTAATCAAGTTCCGTACAAAACACAAATATTAACATTAGAAATAATTTACTCTTATCACATATTTTTTTCTCTAGATGAACGCCATATACATCCCTCTAAACTGATGGAATATAGTGCAAACATAATTCTATATAACAGCTTCCATGTTTGATTTAACTTTTTCAGATTAATTTAAATCGCTATCATAAAAAGTTAAAATTAATTGAAGACAGATTTGTATGTCTTTACGTGGACCTAACTCAGTTAGCCAACTCAGCGAAGTGAAGCAACATGCTGTTGAATGATGGCACACACAGACTTATATGTGACACCACGTATTTTGTAACTTGTCTTCATATTTCTGCAAATCTCTACACGCATACACAATACGTGTCTTTATAAATGCTGGTTTATTGCGGTATAAATGCTGTGATTATGTAACAAGTTGAGCAAGTTACAAGAGATTTTTAATGGAGCTTGGTGCCATTAGAATGTTTTCTTCTCGTTTTTCTTTGTCTATGTCTTTATAAATGCTGGTTTATTGCGGTATAAATGCTGTGATTATGTAACAAGTTGAGCAAGTTACAAGAGATTTTTAATGGAGCTTGGTGCCATTAGAATGTTTTCTTCTCGTTTTTCTTTGTCTATGATCTGATTAAAAACACAAGGCAAACAATTATTGGATATTATATAAAATAGAATAATTATTAAATTTGGTGGAGATGAGATTTAAAATTTATTTATTATTTTGGGTGGAAATGAGATAGAAAATTATAGTTTATTATTGTTTTATATTTTTATGTTTTAATGGTTATTGGATGTTTGTATTGCAGGCGAGATGTGGATGATAAAGAAAAGGTACATGTATATGAGGGAAAGATGCTGATGGAAAGATTTGAGAAGTTGAGACGCCTGGCGCAGCAACAATTTTTTCTTCATAACTCAACAATAAATTAAAACAACTTATTAATTTCTTTTAATATGTTTTTATCTTTTTATTACATATTCGTCATTAGGATATAATATTTCTATTTCATATTTATCTAAAGTTTTATTTACTAATCTTTCCTTAAATAAATAAAATAAAATAACACTATAGTATATAAATTAACATATTAATTTTGTTTAATATGTTTTATCCTTTTATTTCATATTCATTCTTAGAGTTTGATTTGTTTTATTTCAAATTTACCTAGGGTTTTATTAAGTAAAATTTTCATTGTTAATATAGATTAAGAGTTTAATGTTTTCAAAATATACCTGAATAACTAACACAAAGTATTTTTGATTAAAATAACTTCTTCTCCACTATTATTCTGCTCTTTATACTAAGAGGCGTTATATAACGATATTAAGGGGATGAATTTCAAGCTACTAATTTATAAAAATTAATTGCAGTTAAATAATATTTTATTTACTCTAGAATAATTTATTTTATAAAATTATTTTATTAGGGTTTCTTCATATGAAATATAAAATGAGCAAATTGTATTGAGCAAATGCATTATATTTTGTTAGGTTACCTTTTATTTTCTTTATTATTTTATTTACTGTACAATAATTTAGTTTATAACTATATTTTATTTGGGTTTATGATATCAAATAAAAAAAGATCAAAGTATATTAGTGAAGGGCTGAAGTTAATATGCTTTGGTCTTTTTTTCATTTGATATGATAAAACCCTAATAAAATATACTTATAAATTAACTTATTGTATAATAAATAAAATAACACAAAAATAAAAAGGTAACCCTAATAAAATATAATGCACTTGCCCAATACACTTTGCTCCTTTTATATTTCATATGATAAAACCCTCATAAAATATAGTTATAAAATAATTATTCTAGAATAAATTAAATATTATTTAAATTTTATAAATTAGTAGAAATTAAATTTCCTTATGCAGAAAAGAAAAAAAGTACAAAGTTATAGAACCATCCCCTTAATTCCACTATATGATGCCTCTTGACATAAAGAACAAAAGAATAGTGGATATATATGTTATTTTAGTTACAATACTTTGTATTAGTTGTTCACATATATTTTGAAAACATTAAACTCTTAATCTATGTTTTTGATAACATAAGGTGGCAGAAACAAGGGGCCGAACCCTTACAATGCAAAAAGGAACCCCAGAGGCAATAGAACAAAAATGCCTCATAACAGTCACAGCATCACCCGGTTAGTTAGCATAGACAGCATATACAACAACCAGTCCAGATACAGAAAATAAGTAGAAAGTAGAGGAACAACAGTATAAAAGAGACTAGAGCTAAGGAGAAGGATTCTCCTAGCTCTTAGCCATGGATTCCATAAAATCATCCAACTTTTTGTAGTTCTCATCCTTGTCAGCTACAGCAGTAGCTCCAAGATCCTATAAAATAGAGAGATTAAATAAAACTGCCCACCTAAGCATGGTGGAGAAAGACTGCTCCAGCTTCACAATATGGCACCTCATGGCATCAATGTCCTTTCTGTAACCAGCTTCTTCCTCCATTTCATCAGCAGCTTCCTCCACAAATATCTTACCACCTTCGTTAGCATTGTCAGCAGAGTCACCAACTGCACCACCATCAGTCTCCATCTCAGGATTCTCATTCTTTCCTTCCGCCTCTTTAGAAATCTCCTGGACCTCCAAAACCTTGGTCGCACCACCCTGAGTGGACTCATCCTACGCCGACTCTGAGTAATCAATGAGTTTGGCTTTAGGCGCAGGTTTACCCGCGATCCTCCTCGACCTCCTGACTCCCAAGGAAAAGCACTCTTGTGTGCCCTTAATAGCCAAATTAGGTTTGCTGCCAGGACCCATAGGGGTACTACAGGGATTATTAGGGTTCCCCACAACAAACCCCATAGTCTCCGCTTCAACCCCCTTAAATTTCCTCTTCTTACTCTTAACAGTACTTTTGGACAGAGGGGTATGGGTAGCGGTCACCATAGGACTATTATCATTAGGAAAGGAAACCCTTTAGACTTAGCAGAACCTAGGGAATGGTAAGGCTCATCAGAAGCAGGAATATACTCAGGGTTGGTAGAATTTTCCCCACTATGAGACGAAGGAGGCTTAGCTAGCTCAAGACCAAGGTGGAAATTGTATAAACAGAGGATGAGACCCTGATGTAGGGGAATAGGTTGATTGGAGGTTTTTTTAACTAGTTTAGCTTTGACCCTAAAAACTGAATGCTCAAGGGAGGACAAAAGATAAAATGGAAAGCTAATGAGACTATTACATCTAAAATGATTCAAAAGAGGAAGATGATAGTTGTAAAACCTGGTAAAGTGCCCTTCTAGGGTGAAATACTTCATTATCAGGAAACACATAGCATCCCATGGCTTCGGCAGCTTGGCCCTATCAAACCCTCCCTGGTAGGGAACTAGTTCCTCATCTTCCCCAAGGAAAAGCTTTTGGTTAGAATGATCAACCACCTTAGCTTTTCTCTGCAGCTTGGTCCCCATAGTCGACATACCAGACACCACAGTGATAACTTTCTCAGAGATCTCAAACCCAATTCTTCCCACTATTACTCTACGATTATGCTAGGATCTCACGAATTGCTCCGATAAATTCTCATCATAGCCATTAAGCCGTTCCAAGTAGGAACTGATGCCACCCTCCTTACAGTAGTTCCAAACCACCGCATTGTCTTTAAACTCATAGCATGAAATAGGCTCTGTTAGGATCCTATCTCCCCCCATCTTAGCCTTATAGACAGTAGCACAGAAATCCTAGCACTAGATATTCGCAGAGTTAAAGGAGAAGGGGAAAATGATCGCTTGATAGGAAATAATGATAATAATACATCTGCATCTATTGGAATTAATGAGAGCCACCTGCCACCTATGCTTCCCATGCTCAGACATGATTCCAAGGCATCCACTATGATTAACAGGTAAGCAACTTGTTTTATCACCAGGAAGTAATAAGGCTGATATGACAACCAAACACATAGTACTCCAGAACATGTACTTCAAGATACACGTCTGCCTCTTCCACCAAGGCCTACGGAGAGAGCTAAAAATATTTATATACTGACTCATCATTGACACATTGACTCTTTTTGAATTAAGTCCATTATGTTAAGGGGGATGTTGTAAGCTTGGCGCCAACAATGCCAATTTAAAAATTGTTGGCCAAGGTCAGCAAAAGCATCAGTGACAGCATTGCCCTCTCTATAGATATGAGACATATCCATGCTGGGAATCCATTGTAGTAGGAGCTGAATGCTGAATGTCCACAATGATGTCTTTTAGTTTCTAGCCACAAGTCGACACATTATTAACCACATCAATAACAGTTTCAAATCCCCTTGGATATGCAGCTATCTAATATCAAGGGAAATAGCTAGCTTCACTCCCCATAAAAGAGCAGAGGCTTCAGCATAATTATTGCTTTGGAAGCCAATCCCACCAGCATAAGCAGCAACCAGCCAACCTCTGTCATCCTTTATAATTCTGCCACCACTAGCCTTACCATCCCCCTTGGAAGCCCCATCGAAATTCAGTTTGAGCCAACCTGGCTTCAGGGGTATCGATTTAGTATTCAACCTTTGCACCAGTTTGGGGTTGTTATGGGTCAGGATTTGACTAAGAACCCTCCAATTCGTAGCAATTTGCTCCTCTTTCTGAGAAAGAGGTTTCTCTGCAGTTTTGATATTGGAATCGGTCACACTTTCCAAAAGAATCTTAGAAAAAGAGTGAAGAACTTGAGAAGTTTCTCTAGCAGCATCCCTGAAAACTCTATCATTCCATTCCTTCCATAAGGTCCAACCAAGACAGGGAAGAGTTTGATTCTAGAGCTCGACAATCCAAGGATGAGAAAAGGAGGGACACCAATTAGCTATGACTTCCCCAATATCAGCATTACACACCCATTGTATGCCAAAGTTCCTTAAAATAATGGTCCAAATTTCCTTGGCAAAGTCACAATGAAGGATAAAGTCAGAAATAGTTTCCTCTTTTTCCAAGCACAGAGAGCACCTGTTAACAGGGTGAATCCCCTTCTTTGAAGGTTATCTTGAGTTAGGATTTTGTTATGAGTAGCAGCCCACCAAAACATGTTGATTTCAGGGATAAGTTTGTAATACCACACTTTCCTCCAAATATCATTTTTATGCCCTTCAGGGATCAATAGATGATAAGCAGACTTAACAGCAAAACAACCTTTCTTGTCCGGCCACCAAACCAACTCATCCCCCTAGGGAAAAGAGGAATTCTGATCTCATGAAGAAGATTTTGAATAGCCACCAAACCAACTCTTAATCTATGTTAATAATGAAAAGGTTACTCAATAAAACCCTAGGCAAATTTGAAATTAAAAAAAAATCCAACTCTAAGGATGAATATCAAATAAAAGGATAAAAATATATTAAACAAAATTAAGATGTTATTTTATTTACTATAGAGTTATTTTATTTTATTTATTTAATGAAAGATTAGAAAATAAAACCCTAGGCAAATATGAAATAGAAAAATGAAACCCTAGGGGTCAATATGAAACAAAAAGATAAAACATATTAAAATAAATTAATAAGTTGTTTTAATTTACTGTAGAGTTATTTTATATTATTTATTTAAAGAAAGGTTAGTAATTGAAAACCTAGGAAAATACAAAATAAAAAATGAAAGCCTCACAAATTTATGAAGTGACACGATCGGATTTTTTTTCTTTCCAATCCATAAAGTGGTGGTTCAATAGAAATATATCCCTATATATTTAGTTATAGAAATATAATGGTTAAAAATTTGGACTGATAAACAATTCTTTATCATTACAAAAAATAATAGTTCAGATGCATGAATTCTTTTGTCTCTTCACTACACATCTACAAAATAATTTTATATTATTCTAAGAGGAAACTACACATTTCAAATGTTGTAATCCATTTTAGAGAATCACCATCTTTAATTACTAATATGTAATCCATGTTACAGCATCCCCATCTTTAATTACTAATATTGATGTTTGTTTTTTAGGTATGGCTCAAATGAAGTTGAATTTTGAAAGTGAGGAGAAGTGCAGACAATATCGAAGAGATTATGAAAGGGAATATCAAAGATGACAATGACAACAAATGATAGATACAAAAAGAGAAGAACAAAGAAAAAGATGAAGTGACAACAACAGAGAAAGATTTGCCAATAGCTGAAGGAGCTATATGCATTAGATGTTGACAAGATAAATGTAATAATTGCTAGAAGAACAAACAAAAAGATGAAGTGATTACAACAGAGGAACAAACAAAAAGATGAAGTGATTACAACAGAGAAACATTTGCCAATAGCTGAAGGACCTATATGCATTAGATGTTGACAAGATAAATGTAATATTTGCTAAGGATGTAAGGGTAATGTTAACTTCCAATCTTTGGATAGTAGCAAGTCGTGTAAATGGTATTCTAGGTATGTCTGACAAATAATATATAGACCTATAAGTGCACCACCAAAACCATCCACATATGTTATGATTAAATTCTAAAGGTAGAGCAGAGACAAATGGATTACTATAACAATTAGGAAAAATAGTTTTCTATTCAAAACTCCATCAAACATTTACAAAAGCCTCAAATCATGATAAACTACAATTGGTTACATATAACCATTTCAAGTAACTGACAAACTATAGATGTAAACTAGAAAAGCAACTAAATGTAATGTGGAGAAATTGATGAGATTCCTTCAACACTCCCCCCTAATTTCTACCACTAATTGCGTAAAAAATTAAAATACCCAAATTTTGTCTTAAATTATCAAAAGTCTCCTTTGCTAAAGCATTGGTAAATATATCTACTAATTGATCTTTGGCTATGCAAAACTAGAAATTGATTTCTTGATTGATCACTAACTCTGATAAAATGATATCTTGTATCAATGTGTTTTCTCCTCTCACGAAAAACATGATTTTTTGACAATGACATTATTGATTTGTTGTCACAAAATATTAGTTTTGACTTCTCCTATGCTTGAAATAAATTTGCCAATACTTTCCACATCGAAATAGCTTCACATGTTGCTGATGTGGTTGCTACATACTCTTCTTTAGTGGATGGAAGTGTCACTATGGGTTTCTTCTTTGATTCCCATGAGACTACACATGTTCCACAATGAAAGGCATATCTAGAAGTACTCTTCCTATCATCCATTTCCAAATTGTACCCCTAATTTTAATTGTAATTCTAACTACAATTCTAATAGTTGTTAAGGGCATGGTTCGGTGGTTAAGTCACTCGATTGTAGTGGCAACCACCAAAGTTTAAACCCCCACTGGGCTAATGTGCTCGCAGGATTTACACCTTTGCTAGGCTAACAAGATCGTAGGTTTGAAGTGTTCCTTCTTAGGGTTGAGGTCCTCCATGTTGTGGCCTCACCGGTTCATCACTCCAGGAAAAAGCATTAGTGTGAAGCCAGAGGGTGTGTCATGTTAAAAAGTTTAGCAGGCACATTTTTAAAAAAAACTACAATTCCAACCCTAACCCTAATTATAACCCTAACCTTATTCTAACTTTAACCTTAATAATAACCCTAACCCTAATTATAACCCTAACCCTAACCATAATGCTAATTGTAATCCTAATTCTGATTCTAAATTTAACCCTAATTCTCACTCTAATTCTCACCCTATTTTTTATTGTAACCCAAATTCTAATTGCAATGAAAATCTTAATCCTAACTCTAATTCTAACTGCAATTCCAACCCCAAATCTAATTATAACCCTAACCATAATTATAACATTAACCCTAATTATAGTCATAACACTAGTTCTAACTCTATCCCTAACCCTAATTGTAATCCTAACCATAACTCCAATTCTAACCCTAACCCTAACCTAATTATAACTCTAATCATAACCCTAACCTTAATCCTAATCGTAACCTTAATTCTAATTATAACCCTAAATCTCAGACTAACCCTAACCCTTATTATAAACCTAACCCTAGTTCTAACCCTAATTCTCATTCTAGTTGTCATCTATTTCCAAACTGTACCCCTAATTTTAATTGTAATTCTAACCCTAATTCTAACTACAATTCCAATAGTTGTTAAGGGCATGGTTAGGTGGTTAAGTCACTCGATTGTAGTGGCGACCACCAGAGTTTAAACCCCCATTGGGCCAATGTGCTCACATGATTTACCCCTTCGCTAGGCCAACAAGCTCGTAGGTTTGAAGTGTTCCTTCTTGGGGTTGAGGTCCCCCATGTTGTGGCCTCACCGATTCATCACTCTAGGAAAAAGCGTTAGAGTGGAGCCAGAGGGTGTGTTGTGTTAAAAAGTTTAGCAAGCACATTTTTAAAAAAAACTACAATTCCAACCCTAACCCTAATTATAACCCTAACCTTATTCTAACTTTAACCCTAAGAATAACCCTAACCCTAATTATAACCCTAACCCTAGCCATAATGCTAATTGTAATCCTAATTCTGATTCTAAATTTAACCCTAATTCTCACTCTAATTCTCACCCTATTTTTTATTGTAACCCAAATTCTAATTGCAATGAAAATCTTAATCCTAACTCTACTTCTAACTACAATTCCAACCCCAAATCTAATTATAACCCTAACCATAATTCTAACATTAACCATAATTATAGTCAAAACACTAGTTCTAACTCTAACTGCAACCCTAATTGTAATCCTAACCATAACTCCAATTCTAACCCTAACCCTAACCCAAAACATAGCTCTGATTTTAACCCTAACCTTGATCCTAATAAAAACCCTAATTGTAACCTTAATACTAAACTTAGCCCTAATTGTAACCCTAACCCTAACTCTAATTAAAACATTAACCCTAATTATAGTCATAACCCTAATTCTAACCCTAACCCTAACCCTAACCGCAACCCTAATTATAATCCTAATCATAACCCTTATCCTAATTTTAACCCTAACCCTAACCCTAACCCTAACCCTAACCATAACCATTATTCTAGCCCTAAAAACAACTCTAATTTTGACCCTAACCCTAATGTCAAATCTAACCCTAATCCTAACAATAATTCAAACCCTAACTTTAAACTTAATACTAACCTTAACCCTAAGTGTAACTTTAACCCTAACTCTAATTTGAACCCTAACGCTAACTATAACTCTAATTCTTATCCCAATTCTAGTAGTAACAAACTTTAATTCTAACCTTAATTCTAATAGTAACCCTAATCTTAACTCTAACCCTAACCCTATCCCTTATTCTAACTATAACTATAATCATAATTCTTACCCCAATTCTAATAGTAACCCACCTTAATTCTAACCCTAATTCTAACCATACTTCAAACCCTAATTCTATACCTAATTTAATCCTTAATCCAAAACCTTATTATGAATATAATTCCAATAATAACACTAAACATAACCTTAATGAAACCCTATCTCTAATTCTAACCTTAACTGTAAACCTATTTCCAACTCTAACCCTACTTTTTACTCTAACACTAATTTTAATATTAATCATAATCCTAACACTAATGATAACCCTAAATCTATCCCTAACCATAATTCTAACCATAACCCTCACCCTAGTACTAACCCTTATTCTAGTACTAACCCTAAGCCAAAAACAAACCCTAATTCTACCCCTAATCCTAATTATAACCATAACCCTGCCCTAATTCTAAACATAATTCTAACCATAATACTAGCCTTAACTCTATTACTAATTGTAATTCTAACCTTGATTCTAATCAAAACATAATTCTAACGCACCATAAACCTAACCAAAACATAATTCTAACCTTAATCCTAATGAAAACATAATTCTAACCTAACCCTTAACCTAATTCTAATCCTAACTCTAATTCTAACACTAGAGTTAGTGTTAGGGTTAGGGTTAAGGTTGGTTCATTTCAAATGCTTTCATTGATGCAATATTAATTCCCAAATTTATATTAATAGATAAGACCATTTTGTATGGAGTGATTGTTTACAGACATCATTTGATATCCTAAGACAAACATATAATATGAAGTACTCCAACACATGTACATTGCCACCCTAGTAGCTGTACACATAAGAATAGTATTTGTCCACATAATTTTCTTATCTATTTCTTTGCAAATACTCTTACCCTTAAAAACTACACAAATCATTCATATCATGGTTGTTTGATTTGAATTCCAAAATCACTCATGTTTTGTTTAGATCTCTTAGCCTTGTTTTAGTATCTTACTTTTGTAAGCCTAAAATTAGACTCCGTTGGTTCTAACTTTACTTATTTAAAAGCCAAAATAATTCATATATTAAAATTTTTAGTAACTATCATAATAAGCTTGTAGTCTAATTATTTCCATAATTTGGGTGCATTTTTTTCCAAATAGTAATGTATTTTATATTGTGTTGTGTGATTTTTTTATAGTACAATTGAATTGCAAATCAAAACCTATTTTCTTGACACTTATATTTTCATTTAAACCTTGGAAATCTTAGTTCTTGTTGAAACAATTTGTTATGTAGCTTTTTAAATACTTTTTAGTGGTGTTTATTCTTCATATTTGTTCGCTTTGATAATCTTGCATGCATCTATGGGACATAGAATACACATAATTGACATAATTATAATATTGGACAATTGTATGATTCTAAGCTCTTTTTAGGTACTATGATGTTTAATACAATAATTCAAATGAATGTTTTATATGTATAAAGAGTTGATACAAATAGAACAATTAATATAGTAGTTAAAAAAAATTACGTTTTTGGAGGATCATGCATTTAATATCTTCCCAAGATGGAATTCCCAATGTAAAATTTTAATATCAACATTCAAATCTAAAACCAATAATATTATGGTTTTATAATTTCAATGTTTTCAACTCAACTTTATTTTTTTGGATGTATTGCCAAACACCTACAAGGATTCTTAAAAAGAGGAAATGGAAAAGTATAGTGTTCTAGATCTAGCCATTGATCAACATAATTTAAAATAGTGAGCTTTGTGCTTGTGTTTTAATGAAACCCTTGATTTTAGTAGTTTGGAAAAGATGTTGATTTTTTTTCTCTCTTTTGTGAGCTTCAACATCCTCTATAGGCCTTTAACACAAGTTTGTGTAAGGCCTTTGTTGACAGGTATAATCATATTAGTAAGAAATTTTTTACAATCAAGATCGACAAACTATCCCACTTTCTTGTCACTGCCACTTATAATACCACTAAGAATAGCATAAGTTGCTTCTTCCTTTATACAATTTATGCCCTTCGCAAGGAGCCCCACAAGTGGAAAAATTGCCCATGTCTTTATTGTAAGCTCAATGTCATCTTGGGTGAGTGTTGTGATATTGGAAATGAACCTACAAATCTCCATATGAAGTTGCCTCATTATGTTCAAATCTCTCTTGTCACCACTTCAAATGATTGCAACAATACGTAAGAGTAATTTATCATTCATAATGTCTTTATAATTCCCATACTCTACAATGTTGGCCATAGTTTCCATGAAAAAAAGTAGTATATGATGAGATCCATGGAAGAGAAGCTGAACAAGGCATGGACAAATATTATTTCTAATGATAAATTCAAGATCGTCACCTTCTTTAGAAAAATATAAAATTATCTTCAGAAATAAGGTTAGGGTTAGGGTTATAATTAGGGTTAGTGTTAGTATTGTGGTGAGGGTTAAGGTTAGGGTTAGGAATAGAATAAACATTAGGAACCTAGAATTATGTTTAGAATTGGAATTAGTGTTATCATTAGTACATTAGCACTCAGGTTAGGGTTAGGGTTAGTGATGTAGCCAACAACATACACTCAATAGAATTGTCCCATTAATCTTATGTGAGAGACAAAGATTTGAGAAATTGGAAATAAAAACTTCTATTCACCAACTCTGCTGGTACAATGAGAGAAAACTCTCTTATATCCAAGAAAACAAAAAAAAAATTATGTTTTTTGGCAGATTTCGACAATTGTCAGATTTTGCCATTTTAGGTAATTTTACATGCATATCTTGAGAATCCAGTTTTTTCCCAGAAACTTCCTAAAACTAGGGTAGGATAGAAAACCACCTAACATCCTAAATTTGAAACATGAGTTTCGAGTTATTAATAAAAGCAACTTTTAAAAACTAGGAAAAAACACTAAATTGTCATTTTGAGGGCCAAGATGAAAGTTTCAAGTCACAAAAAAGTGCCAAGATTGGGTCCAACCACTAAAATCAATTGGGAAATTACATGCCACCTCATAACGCATCCACCTGTAAAATTTCATAGAAAACCCACATCTGAGTCAAAAGTTATGACCTCTGGAAGTCCCTGCATCAGTTAAACATATAATTATGGTTCAAATTAGGGTTGAGATTATGCTTAACATTAGGGTTAGTGTTAGTATTAGAGTTACAACCAAAATTATGGTTAGAATTATGTTAAATAGGGATAGATTTAGAAATATACTGAGATTGAAGTTTTAATGCCTTATAAAACAATATTAAGTGTAATCTTATGGTTATTGTAAGAATTAGGGTTAGATTTAGAATTAGGGTTTGGGTTAGGGTCACAAACAAGGTTAGATTAGAATTAGTGTTAGATTTAGAATTAGGGTACCTATTTTTTAAAGAGTATTTTAATCTCAATGTTGAACCCTAACCATAATTCTAACAATAACCCTAACCCTAATACTAATCCTATTTCTAGCTATAATAATAACCCTAACACTACTCCCAATTCTAACCCTAACCATAAAATTGATTCTAATAGTGATTCAAACCCTAAGGCTAACCCTAAATCTCAGCCTAACCCTAACCCTTATTATATCCCTAACCCTAGTTTTGACTATAGTTCTCATTCTAATTGTCACCCTTTTTCAAATGGTAACCCTAATTCTAATTTTAATTCTAACCCTAATCCTAACCCTAAATCTAATTGCAATTCCAACCCTAACCCTAATTATACCCCTAATCATAATCGTAACCATAACCTTAATTCTAATTGTAACCCTAAATCTCACCCTAACCTTTTATTTCATATTCATCCCTAATCTTACTAATCTTTTGTTAAATAAAGAAAAATAAAATAACTCTACAGTATCTAAAACAACATATTAATTTTTTTTAACATGTTTTTAACCTTTTATTTCATATTCATCCCTACAGTTTCCAAGAGGCATTATACAGTCGCATTAAGGGGATGACTAACTGTACTTTTTTCTTTTCTGCCTAATGAAATCTAATTTCTAAGTTTTTATTCAATACTAATTTATAAAAATTAATTTTTGTTAAATAATATTTTATTTACTCTAGAATAATTTATTTTATAACTATATTTTATTAGGGTTTTATCATATGAAATATAAAAGGAGGAAATTGTATTGGGCAAGTGCATTATATTTTTTTAGGGTTACCTTTTATTTTCTATGTTATTTTATTTACTGTATAGTAAGTTAATTTATAACTATATTTTATTAGGTTTTTTTCATATCAAAATAAAAAAAAGGATCAAAATATACTCATCAAGGGTAGAATTTATTTCAATTAAGTGCATTATATTTTATAGATTTAACTATAAAGACTTCAATTTAATTTTGTAGAATGAAATCTAAGAATACTAGAGAAGCACAAGAGTTATTTGAAGGTAACTCTACATAGTATTCATATATTTTATTATAGTTTAAATTTGTTTTTCGCACATTCTAATTTAAATTAATGGCTTTTTTTATCATCAATGTATTATTAAAAATATAGTGCTTACTGTGTTACTCCAGATTAATATGTAACATTTTATTAGGGTTATCTTTTCTTTTCTTTGTTATTTGTCACATATGATGAATGAATCCAATTCTTTTCTTCCCCTTTCATTCTAGGGTGTTTAGCTAGGATTCGCTGCAATTCTATATACACTAGGCAAAGTCTGCAGACATGGGAAGCTCCATGGGGCATTCTTATCCATTGGCTTCCTTCGAATTCTAGAGACTTGGAAGCTCCATGGGGAATTTTGGTTGTGAAGACCTCGCAACATTGACTTCCTCCAATGAGAAACTATGCGTTCAATGTCTTGAGGTTAGTGTTGAGACTTCTCAAGAATGTAATGTTTGTAGTTGCATTTGAATCCTTATAAAATATAGTGATAAAAAATATTAGTTTAGGAGATATGAATTCATTATGCAAAAAAAACAAATTAAGTCCTACTAAAATGTGAGAAGTTTTTTTTATTATGATTTTTGGCCAAATAAAAAATTAATTACCATTGACAAATATATGTTGAATAACATTAGGCTTGTCGAATACATTTTTTATATTTTGTTATTCATTTAACTGGAAATGTTACCAACATGTGTTGGCCTCATGGCTATGATAAATTAGAAGAATTCCATTCACACCTTAATAACATAGCCCAGTGAATTTCCATCACCAAAGAAATAGAGATGGATAACCAACTTCCTTTCCTTGATATCCTTCTCATCACAAAACCTGATGGTTCCTTGGCTCGTCGGATGTTCTAAAAAGAAACCCACACAGACCTCTACCTCCACTCCTCTTCTCATCACCACCTTGCTCAAAAAATGGGTATCCTTGAGACTTTGTCCACTAGAGCATTTCATATTTGTGACAAAGAAAACTTAGACCAAGAGCTTGCGCATCTTTGCATAGTCTTCTATAACGCCCCTCAACTTGTCATATATCAGATTGATGTTTGCTTAGTAGTATTAGACTTTATGACAGTATCTTAGACCGTAGATGATGGATCTCTTGTTATCTTGTTACTTTATTATGGACCTAATCAGTATAGTAACAATTGTTGATTTTGGATTCTATTATTTTATGTTTTAGAATTTGATAAAATTAGATGCCACAGATGTTTTGATGATATTCACTATATGGGATTGTGAGATAGTTGATCATTTTATGTTGTTGACTAGTAAATGGAAATCTTGCTCAATATAGTTAAATGTTTATACATAAACGTGAATGGAACAGTGTCGTATTACTCGCTCTCGAGTACCCTACCCCACTGCAATTTCTATTCACTACAGGACTGTATGTGGATATATATCTTGAATCTTTAACTGTGCGTTGTTGCAGGAATGCAGGTACTAGGCATCGACTCCACCTGATGTACCAGGTCTGAGCGTGCCTTCGCCAATGGATTAGTTGTTTGGAGTTAACATGAGGTCCCATGTTAGTGTTGTCAGTTTATCCTTTTGGTCATTGTCTGTCTTTCGATCATGACTTGCAGACAGGTAATATTGCACCTTGGAGTCTAACTAGGTCAAAAGGTGTCTAAGTGTGTAGGGTATCGTTGTGCATTAAATAGAATCATATTATGGAAAGTATAATGTTGATAATTAAATATATTTATAAAAGATAATATTGAGCATAATGTCGATAGTTGTTAATTATTGTTGTAAATAAATTATTATTTTATTAGAAGTATAGTTGTTAAATAAAGATTGTAAGAAATTTTGTATTATTTAATATAATATTATTTGCAATAAATATTTAAATAAATAAAATAGTTGTAAGTTATGCTGTAATTAGTGATTTACAACTAAATTAATAAAATAAATTAATATATAGTTGTAATATTATAACTTTATTAATGACAATATGGTTGGTCAGTTATAAAGAAATTAAATGTTGTCAGAATTGTGTATTAATATTTTAAAAAAGTAACCTCTTGGGATCATTAAATTAAATAAAATATATATATATATTTGAAGGGGAGGAGCTGTAGGGGAGATCAGAAGATTGGAGCTCGGAAGGTGGGAGCTGTATGCTGGAATTTGGGTGCAACATCAAATCTTTTGTCAGCCAAGCATCTGGTCCAGGTTTCATCATTTTTATTGCCTATCTCTATTTTATTTGAGTTAAACATTATAGAATTGATGTTCTATTCTCCTTCCGTCAATGCTTTTGGTTTGAGTGTTGCAAAAGCCCTTTCATCAAACCCATTTTGGTGCCTATTATGCAATTATTGCATCCCAAGCACTCATATGATTTTTATTATGTCTGTTGTATTTGCTTAATTCCTCTATCTCCTTAACCATTTGATCTCCACCATATTTGCCCATTTTTGCATAGATGTTTGATTGTGCATTCATCGCACTCCATGAGAAGATGTTTCTGTGAGTTGCCTATCAAGCAACCATATATTGTGTCTATGCGTCCAAGACCTACTTTCCTATTGCCTTTTTGGCACCTCCTGTTGAAATGGAATGACACAGAATACCAAAGAATCAATTGCAAACTCCTCTACCTTTATCCTGTTTAAAACCTAAGAAACAAGCAAACACAGATCTAATACTACGAATGCTATTGCTTGGTGTATTACAATAATGTTTTAGTTTTTTTTTGTTCCAGACGAATGTTTAACATCAGTTAAGGTGTCTCTAAGATCACCAGTATAGGAAAGAAGGTCAACCTTGCTCACATAATGTCCGAATGTAGGTGTAATGCAATATTGGTTACAAATGTGATCAAAGTATGTACAGCTCTCATTCACCAAATCTGCATGGTTGCGCACACCCCAAATCTAGTAAAACTCACAATGTTAGGATGTCACGCGCTCTGTCTGTGCTTTTGCAATCGTATTGCTTGAAGGGTTCTAAAGCCTTCTCAACAAATTCATTGTAGACATATCCTGCAATCGATGCATTTCATAGTTTGTGCCCCAGCTGACACCTTCACATCACATTGGTTGAAAGCTTCTAAATCATATGATCCTCACCATATCCGCTCACTTCTGCATAGATGTTTGCGGGAAGAATAAAGGTTGCACAACAATTTTGGGATCTGAATCAAATTTAGCATCACTGTGAGTAACCTAAGTCTATATTCAAGTGTGATTTATAGTTGCCAAATAACATTTCCACTCAACTAGCTGGTATCTCAGTGATGAGTCCAGGGTGTCTTTTGGTTTGCAGCTATGAAATTTGATAAGATTCCTTTATCTTTCATCCTTCTCTACAACCATTTTGAACCCTATCATACCTGCCGCTTCTGCAGAGATGTTTGTGGGAACATGAGTCCAGAAACAATTTGAGGATCCAAATCATAAAGCAGTGTCACTGTAAATACACCTAAGCCTATATTCATATATGATCGACAGGCACCAAGAGACCTCATCAAACGCAATGATCAGCTGATTGTATATAGCAATAAGAGTTACAAAGGAAACTGAAGTATGCACAAATTCTGTCCACTTTATCCATAGGGCCGCACCATCTATTAGGCTTCAAAGCTTTAGTTTAGTAAATTTGAAATGATGATTTGGTAGAAAACTTGTTAGCTGCTGCAGCATTATCATGAGCTGTGGCTCAGCAAAATACACACACAATATATTATGCATACAGATTCAATCTTCATGGCAGATCAACGTCTAGTGGTCATTGTTCAATAATTGAAATTAGTATATATATGAATGCAATTCAATGTCTTTCTTGAAAACAAACCATACAACCAGTGCAGATTTAACAGTCATTTCATTAATTGGGTTCAGCATTTCCTTTGAAGGGCCAGCGCTGCCAAAGGAAACTGTTATGCACACACAGCAATCAGCTGGACGTGAATTGCAAAAGAGTTGTAATCTGTCAATTTCTGTCTGAAATTAAACCAGAAAGAGAGGTATTTTGCCTTACTTCTGAAATGGTAGCTTTTAACTGTTTTCCCTTAGATGCTTCAACTCTGCGTACTCCTCCTTAGACGGGCAATGATGTCTTTATTACCATCACTCTATGACACACAAATATGGCTTTTAGGTATGCTGCAACTGGTATTAACTATAATTTCCCTTAAGATCACCGATAAAGCCGCCAGTCATAGCAATGAGATGACGCTTCCTTATAAGAGATATAGGTATACATATTATAGAGAGACGCATTTCACTTTGTAATTGTAATGAGAAAATTAAAAAATAAATGTATCACAATAAATAATTTAAAATAGTCAGAGAAATAGTTAACTGCAAGTTACGAAGAAAATAACTTAGGTGAGTATATCAGATTGTGCAATTTTGCTTTACGATTCTACTGGCTGTTGTTTGGAGTGAAACAATTCCTTACAAAGGTTAGAAAGTTAAAGTAGGTTTATGGAAGAATTTAGGTATTGAGCTATGCTTTATGCCTGAATTTTATATTTAGGTCTGAGAAGTATACTAAACTGTTCAGATAAAGACTCTGAACAGGGTTATCATATCAGACCCACAACAAATGTTTTAATAAACAAGCTATACCTATAATATACTCAAAATTTCAAAAGGTTTATGTATCAGGGAAAGTAATTTTATAGTTGCTAAATAATTAATATTGTGTAACCCATAATATTGAACTAAGTTATTTTTAGTGTGTCTGAATATCAGCAAGTATTAGACGAGTCATAAAGTAGATTGGTTATTGTTTAACAACTGTGAATTTAGTTGTTATAGTTTCATTTCTAATTGATATTTTGATTAGCAACTTTTAGTACTTTTATTTAAAGTATTAGCTATTCTTTTTGTGGAGTCACTGCCCCCATAGTTTATTGGGACGTCTACTGTTACATCCATGCCACAGTATGGTGGATGGTTGTTCTCTTTAGAAAAAGAATAAACATATACTTAAGGTTATTAATGTATGTATAAGGAAGTAAAATAAAATTATATGATTATTAATGAATATATTCTTAGTGTAGACAATATTGAATATATTTCATAATTCAGGCAAAAGTAAATTGCAGTAAGAAATGAGTGTTAAGTAAATCCATTTGGGCTATTTTTCACACTCTATGGAATAGCCCATGTAAAAATGTTTAAAAATAGATTTGTCATTGAATAAATTACCAGCACTACTACAGAAAATTATTACATTTGATACAAAGTTCATGTAACAATATTAATATCTGAGAGAATGAAATTATTTGCTATCCAATGATTCAAAGTATATTATTATTATTATTATTATTATTATTATTGTTATTATTATTATTATGTCTAAAGTAATAGTTGTTTGTTTAGAAGCCAAATAAATTGGAAATTTATAATAATGTTGTCATTGTTAAATTGATAATCGTTGTGACGATATACTAATGGTTAATGAAATTTAGATTAATTGACATGGATTTTAAATATAATTTCTTCATTTTGTTAAGATGAAATTTAGATTAATGGGTTAAGGATTAAGTATATAATTATTGTATTGGAAATTTGATTTAAAGGTATTAGGTAATTAGTTTAGTGTGAATTGAAATTGTATGAAATGGTCAAGTGTAAGTTGTCAAGGGTTCATTTCCAGAGGCCAAAGTTGTTGTGTTTTGACTTCGTGTAAAGTTGTTGATAAGTGTCTTGAGTTAATGAAGTTATGTCACCTTTTTATATGCATAAGGAATTTGGTTCTGGTGTTGTGAAAGAATGTAAATATTCTAAATGCATCATGTTGTGTAGAAAGGCTCTTCATGGATGATATGATTTATTTATTTGTTTGGGATGTTGTGTTGGATTAGACAATGGGGAGACATCAAGAACTATTATGGAGATCTATTATGTATTGCTATGGGCAATGGATTACTGAGCTACATTCTTACGATTAAGTTGTTATGCAAGATGGTTAATGCCTTGTATTATTACGTATACATGTGGATATGAGGATAATTGTTATGCAAGATGGGTTATTCCTTGCATGGTTCATGTATCATCATTGTCATGATGATCTTTGCTAAGTTTGTTGAGTAGGGTCTTCTAGATGCAGGTAGGGGAGTGGCTCTCAATGGGGGCCGGAGCCCAAAAGTGGCGTCCAGGACAACCCATGTTGGAGTTTGTTAACTCAGTGATAACCTAAATAATGAATTAGGGGGTTGGGTAGTTAAACACACTAAACGAGATAAGTGGATGCCTCACTCATGGCTCAAGTGCTTGTTTAGGCTTGAGATGAGATGAGAAGGCCTGGAATGGCAAGATCAACTACCTTGTCCTCATGAAAGGTATGTTGATTCCGCATGAGCGTTGTATGGGGGCCGGGAGCCGGGAGAGGCTACCAAGACAACCCAGAATGGGGGCCGGGGCCTAGGAAGGCTTACCAGGACAACCCATGACAAGCCATGTGATGACACTCCTCTCTACTACAGCCTAGCATTCCCTAGTTGTACTCTCCCCATTCTTTATGTGTTACCTCTGGAAGTTAAGTTGTGTTGTGTTGTTATTGCCATGTGTAGTATTGGCGTTTGGTCGTCCTCTGTTCATGTTTAGTCTTGTCTACCTGACTGTTATTGTTTGGGACCTCATGTTAACTCCTAGCTCGGGGGGGTGGACCTTAGGGTTCCACATGGTCGGGTGGAAGAGCTTTATTATCCATTAGTTTTCCCTTGTCAAGCTCATGTACAGAAAAGATTTATTCCAGATAATTGTACTTGTACCAGTTGATGAAGATGTATGTGTAATCTTGTACCAGACTTGTGTAACAGATCATTCATAATGTATGTAATTCTGATGTAGTCTGAAAATGGCAATGTAATGATGTCATGATGTACTTATGTGTAAGGAAAGCATTTTTGTTATGTATTTAATCATGTAGATTGTATTATTTGACGATGTGTAATGAATATGAATAAGTTATTTAATTGTGCATTGGATTCAGATCAGTTACTGATGTATGTTAAATTATGTTAGTTGAATTGTTAAGTAATGCAGCCTTGAAACCTTGGAGAACATGTCGTAAGTGTAATGGTGTAAATAGTTATGTTAACATTACTTTGTTATCTTAATTATTTTAAAAAAAAAAATTGTTCCTGTTTCATGTAGCATAAATGTGATTTTCTCTAAGGTGTTCAAGGTGGGGCGTTACATCTTCTTATTAATGGTTACAAGAGCAAGCACATTTCTAGAGCTCTCAACCAAGCCAAGTCTTGTTTCTCTCCAAACACAGGGTTGCCCTCCCCGCGCCCTCCCTCTCCAAACCTCCCTATTGCTTCCCTCCCATTCATTGAAGGCATCTCCTACAAAATTTCTAAAATCCTTCTTAAAAGGGCCTCCGTGTGCTTTCAAACTTGTTGCAACATTGAGAAACCACATCCCCTCTCTCAAAGACCCTGAAGATGTATGCCTTGACTCTAGGGTGTACAAGGTTGTTTTCTCCTGTGGCACACCCTATATAGGTGAGATAGGTTGATCTTTTAGCACCAGAATCAAAAAGTATTGTGGTGACATTAGGCATGATCAGGTCCTCAACTTTGCCTTGGTAGAGCACTCCTTCTCCACCAAGCACCATATCTCTTTAGAAGACACCCAAATCTTAGCCGTTGAGGACAATTTCTTCAAGAGGAAACTCAAAGAAGCCATTGAAATCAACAAAGACCCTGTAAACCTCAATCGAGATGACAGGTGGAGTCTCAGTTTCTCTTGGCAACCCCTCCTAGCCAACCTTAGAAATCAAACCCCTCACCCATCTTGAACCTCCTTTGTGTCAGGCCTTGTTTGGCCCCCTCCTCTCCTTTTCTCCCTTGCTTGTCTTTCTTGGGTTCCCTCCACGTCTCTCTCCCCCACTCCCCCTTTTTGTGGGCTGCCTATCCCTCCATTTCTCCCTCATCCCTCCCCACCTATCCTTAAGGGAGCCTCCTCCTTTGCCTCATCCACTTCCTTCTCCCTTATTTTTGGATCTCCCTAGTCGCATGCTACTACCCCCCTTCTTTTAGGTTTTTGCTCTTGTTTTGTATTCCTATGCATACATAGTTGTTTAGGCATTTACATGTATATTTGCATATGTTGTTGCATTTGTATTTACATAAATATTTGGATGTGTATAATATGCATATACATTCATTTTTGTTTTCTTTTTGTATTTGTTTATGTATTGGTTTTGACTTTTGTTAGAGTCCCGTGTCATATGTACTTGTATAGGCTCATGTATACGTGCACATACATTAACACACATGCCATTTCTCTTTTGTTTTCTCTTCTTTAGTTTTTTCCTCAGTACATAGATACACCTAGTCACTTGGTTGCTTATATATATACATGTTATTTTTTCTATTTTTGTCGTTTGTTTGCTTGTTTGTGAGTCTACGTGTATTGTTTGGTTTCTTTTCTCCTATATATATATGTTGGAGCTGTTTCTTCTGTGTGCTATGTTGTGACTTTTTATTTTATTTTTCTTTTGTCTCATCTTTTGGAGGTTTGTGGGTGTGTTTTTGTGCTTTCTGGTTTCCTTATATATATATACCCACTTTGACTGTTTTCTTTTTCCTCCTTTCTTTCTTTTAGTCATAAGTTACTCCTTTCTTTCTTTTAGTCATGAGTCATTAGTAGATGTGTCGACTCATATTCCACACATCGCGGCTACATTTGAGGGTGGTTGAACCTTGAGCTATTCTCTTGGTTCCATTTTGGCTACCTTTCCTATTCTCTTGGAGGCTTGTTCCACAAGCTTTAGCTATGTATACCGCTTTGGTTGTAAATCAATTTAGTTCATTTTCAATATATTGTATTTGTGTTTGATCTCTAATCCATTGATCTTGGACTTCCACTCCCACATGGTATTAGAGCTAGGCTCAATCTGGCCTTCTCCCATAATTTTTACAGAATTACATCATGCATTTGCATTCAAATTCAATTAACTTTAAAAGGCACGAAAAAAATGCAATTAATCCAATCCTTCCAATTAGAGATTTCCATGCATAAATCATGCGCGTGAAATTAGTCATCAACTCCTTAATCAATACTAGAATAAAAACTGACTTCACATACTTACCAAATGATGCATTGGATGAAAGCGAGCAACAACAAGACAAACAAACTTCACGTAGATGCTACCATTCTGTCCAACTGTGTTCTATTTTTGCCTCAAGTGTTTGAAGACTTGAGATACCACGTGAGAACAAAGATAAAAAGGTTAAGACAATACTCAGGTATGCTTATTAGCAGAAAAATGATTGTGAAGTTCCTATTTTCAGTTTAATAAATAAAGAAATATTTATTTAATGTTGTCCAATATTATGTGACTGTTGTCTCTCTGTTTGTGTGTGAATAAAGGGTTCCATTTCCTGCCAGTCTCTTAATTGTTTGTTGATGCTAACGGGTGCTTCCCTGTTCTGTGTTGGGGAGTGTATATATGTACATGTGCGTATATGGAGCCTATTTTAATTCACCTGAAGCCGTTCCCCTTTTTTATCAAGTTCCGTACAAAACACAGATATTAACATTAGAAATAATTTACTCTTATCACATATTTTTTTCTCTAGATGAACTCCATATACATCCCTCTAAACTGATGGAATATAGTGCAAACATAATTCTATATAACAGCTTCCATGTTTGATTTAACTTTTTCAGATTAATTTAAATCGCTATCATAAAAGGTTAAAATTAATTGAAGACAGATTTGTATGTCTTTACGTGGACTTAACTCAGTTAGCCAACTCAGCGAAGTGAAGCAACATGCTGTTGAATGATGGCACACAGAGACTTATATGTGACACCACGTATTTTGTAACTTGTCTTCATATTTCTGCAAATCTCTACACGCATACACAATACGTGTCTTTATAAATGCTGGTTTATTGCGGTATAAATGCTGTGATTATGTAACAAGTTGAGCAAGTTACAAGAGATTTTTAATGGAGCTTGGTGCCATTAGAATGTTTTCTTCTCATTTTTCTTCGTCTATGATCTGATTAAAAACACAAGGTAAACAATTATTATTATTTTAAATTAAAAAATACTACAGTTTATTGGATATTATACAAAATAGAATAATTATTAAATTTGGTGGAGATGAGATATAAAATTTATTTATTATTTCGGGTGGAAATGAGATAGAAAATTATAGTTTATTACTGTTTTATATTTTTATGTTTTAATGGTTATGGGATGTCTGTGTTGCAGGCCAGAAGTGGATGATAAAGAAAAGGTACATGTATATGAGGAAAAGATGCTAACAGAAAGATTCGAGAAGTTGAGACGCCTGGCGCAGAAACAGTTTTTTCTTCATAACTCAACACTAAATTAAATAAATAATATAAAATAACTCTACAATAAATTAAAACAACTTATTAATTTCTTTTAATATGTTTTTATCTTTTTATTACATATTCATCATTAGGATATAATTTTTCTATTTCATATTTATCTAAGGTTTTATTTACTAATCTTTTTTTAAATAAATAAAATAAAATAACTCTATAGTAAATAAAATAACATATTAATTTTGTTTAATATGTTTTTATCCTTTTATTTCATATTCATTCTTAGAGTTTGATTTGTTTTAATTCAAATTTGCCTAGGGTTTTATTAAGTAAACTTTTCATTGTTAATATAGATTAAGAGTTTAATGTTTTCAAAATATACCTGAATAACTAACACAAAGTATTTTTGATTAAAATAACTTCTTCTCCACTATCATTCTTCTCTTTATATTAAGAGGGGTTATACAATGGTATTAAGGGGATGAATTTAATGCTACTAATTTATAAAAATTAATTGCGGTTAAATTATATTTTATTTACTCTAGAATAATTTATTTTATAACATTATTTTATTAAGGTTTCTTCATATGAAATATAAAAGGAGAAAATTGTATTGAGCAAATGCATTCTATTTTGTTAGGTTACCTTTTATTTTCTTTGTTATTTTATTTACTGTACAATAATTTAGTTTATAACTATATTTTACTTGGGTTTATGATATCAAATCAAAAAAGATCAAAGTATATTAGTGAAGGGCCAAAGTTAATATACTTTGGTCCTTTTTTTATTTGATATGATAAAACCCTAATAAAATATACTTATAAATTAACTTACTATATAGTAAATAAAATAACATAGAAAATAAAAGGTAACTATAAAAAAATATAATGCACTTGCCCAATACACTTTCCTCCTTTTATATTTCATATGATAAAACCCTAATAAAATATAGTTATAAAATAAAATATTCTAGAATAAATTAAATATTATTTAATTTTTGTAAATTAGTAGAAATTAAATTTCATTGTGTAGAAAAGAAAAAAAAGTATAAAGTTATAGGACCATCCCCTTAATGCCTCTATATAATGCCTCTTGACACAAAGAACAAAAGAATAGTGGATAAATATGTTATTTTAGTGACAATACTTTGTATTAGTTGTTCAAATATATTTTGACAACATTAAACTCTTAATCTATGTTAACAATGAAAATGTTACTCAATAAAACCGTAGGCAAATTTGAAATAAAAAAAAAATCAAACTCTAAGGATGAATATCAAATAAAAGGATAAAAATATATTAAACAAAATTAAGATGTTATTTTATTTTATTTATTTAACAGAAGATTAGAAAATAAAACCCTAGGCAAATATGAAATAGAAAAATGAAACCCTAGGGGTCAATATGAAATAAAAAGATAAAACATATTAAAATAAATTAATAAGTTGTTTTAATTTACTGTAGAGTTATTTTATATTATTTATTTAAAGAAAGATTTGTAATTAAAAACCTAGGAAAATATGAAATAAAAAAATGAAACCCTCACAAATTTATGAAGTGACAGGATCAAATTTTCTTTCTTTCCAATCCATAAAGTGGTGGTTCAATAGAAATATATCCCTATATATTTAGTTATAGAAATATAATGGTTAAAAATTTGGAATGATAAACAATTCTTTGTCATAACAAAAAATAATAGTTCAGATGCATGAATTCTTTTCTCTTCACTACACATCTACAAAATAATTTTATATTATTCTAAGAGGAAACTACACATTTCAAATGTTGTAATCCATTTTAGAGAATCACCATCTTTAATTACTAATATGTAATCCATGTTACAGCATCCCCATCTTTAATTACTAATATTGATGTTTATTTTCTAGGTACGGCTCAATCGAAGTTGAATTTTGAAAGTGAGGAGAAGTACAGACAATATCGAAGAGATTATCAAAGGGAATATCAAAGATGACAATGACAATGACAACAAATGACAGATACAGAAAGAGAAGAACAAAGAAAAAGATGAAGTGACAACAACAGAGAAAGATTTGCCAATAGCTTAAGGACCTATATGCATTAGATGTTGACAAGATAAATGTAATAATTGCTAGAAGAAAAAAGAAAAAGATGAAGTGATAACAACAGAGAAAGATTTGCCAATAGCTGAAGGACCTATATGCATTAGATGTTGACAAGATAAATGTAATAATTGCTAGAAGAACAAAGAAAAAGATGAAGTGATAACAACAGAGAAACATTTGACAATAGCTGAAGGACCTATATGCATTAGATGTTGACAAGATAAATGTAATAATTGCTAAGGATGTAAGGGTAATGTTAACTTCTAATCATTGGATAGAAGCAAGTCGTGTAAATGGAACTCTAGGTATGTCTGACAAATAATATATAGACCTATAAGTGCACCACCAGAACCATCCACATATGTTATGGTTAAATTTTGAAGGTAGAGCACAGACAAATGGATTGCTACAACAATTAGGAAAAATAGTTTTCTATTCAAAACTCCATTAAACATTTGCAGAAGCCTCAAATAAAGATAAACTACAATTGGTTACATAGAACCATTTCAAGCAACTGACAAAATATAGACGTAAACTACTAGAAAAGTAACTAAATGTAACGTGGAGAAACTGATGAGATTCCTCCAACACTATCCCCTAATTTCTATCACTAATTGTGTAAATAATTAAAATGCCCAAATTTTGTCTTAAATTATCAAAAGTCTCCTTTTCTAAAGCATTGGTAAATATATCTACTACTGGATCTTTGGATTTGCAAAACTTGAAATTGATTTCTTGATTGTTCACTAACTCTGATAAAATGATATCTTGTATCAACGTGTTTTCTCCTCTTGTGAAAAACACGATTTTTTGACAATGACATTATTGATTTGTTGTCACAAAATATTATTTTTGACTTCTCCTATGCTTGAAATAAATTTGCCAATACTTTCCACATCAAAATAGCTTGACATGTTGCTGATGTGGTTGCTATATACTCTTCTTCAGTGGATGGAAGTGTCACTATGGGTTTCTTCTTTGATTGCCATGAGACTACACATGTTCCACAATGAAAGGCATATCTAGAAGTACTCTTCCTATCATCAATGATTCCTGCAAAATCACTGTCAATATAGTCAATCAAACAAAAATCATTAGTCATGGAATATAAAATTCCATATCCTATTGTTCCTACCACATATCTCTATATTCTCTTCCCAACTTGCCAATGTGACTCTTTTGGTGACTCCATGAATCTTGACATTAGAGTTACTCCATACAATAAATATGGTCATGTAGTTGTAAGTTACTTCAAACTTGCAACTAATATTTGGAATATTATAGAATGAACATTAGGTCATTTCTCTTATTTTCCAATTTTAGTTCTTGTAGCATCTGGTGTAGTTATTGGATTACAATTCAACATCTTAAACCTCCTTAACACATCCTTTCAATATTTAGAGTCACAAATAAAAATTGTTGAAAATATTGTCATTGATGACAAAGGGAGGTTGATGTAAGATGAATAATTATTGATGATCCAAAAGTTTCTAAGGCATGATTTCTACCTTTAGTTAGCAAATCACTTGGTTCACAAACTCTCAATTTCGTCAATAGATAGTTTTCTGGACATCGAGCTAGCCAATGCAAATATGACAAAGAATGTTTCTAAGGCATGAATAATTTCTACCTTCAGTCGGTGAATTGTTTGGTTTGTAAGCTCTTAAGTTTGCCGATGGAAAGTTTCTCCGACAACTAGTTCATCGATAGGAACAATTACTGATCAAAGCTTGAAAAATTAATTTTAAAGTTTGAAGTCTTTTTAAGTTTGCTGATGGATAAGATATTAGAAAAATGTCTAGTTTGCGAACTCAAAAGTTCATCAATGGTGAAGGTCACCAATAGGCTACTTCTTTGACATAAAGTTTGTCGAAAGGATGAAGGCGTGAAGAATAAATATGGTTCATGGTTCTCCAATTTTGTAGATAGTGAAAAAGGTTGATGATTTTCCAAGAAGTTTGTGATGAGACAACTTCAGAAATAGGTGATATGATGAAGATTGTGTCAATAAGTTCACAAAGTGGTACTTTTGCTGATAATGGATGAAATGTCCAAAGTTTGCAGAAAGTTGATTTTGCCAATAAAGATTTTTAATTTGAGGTTCGTGGATGCAAACTTTTTCTGTTAAAGAAGAAGATAATTGGTTTATAGAAATAAGCTTTTTCGACAAGCTCGTATGTTTCAGAAATCTCTAATTTTCTAATAAAGAAGTTGAAGGTTAAGTTTGTGAAAATGAACTTTTGCCTATAATGAATAAAGGGTTCAATTTGTCGATGGCTTACATAGGTGATAAAAAAAAAATACTAGGGAGAGGACATACTCTGATCGGTTTGAAGACATAAGAGATATATATGAGAAACACTTATTGTTAAGGTTGGTTGACTCAGTCTTTTAAATCGGGCCCAAATTCATAGTACGGGGGAATTTAGGTTGGGCCGACCTAAGTATACATTGAAATTCAAAATATGAAGGCCAACTTTTGAGAATGCTTTAGTTCAATGTATTGTAGCCAACATGAGGATTATATTATACAAGTCGATATTTAAAGTAGATCATTTATTTATTTTTGATGGTGAAGTATATGTGAGCATCAAAGAAAAAAGTGTGTACATCTGAATGTGATTTCAGTGCGAAGGCAATGAATAGAATATAACCTGGAGTTCACATAGTTTGAATTGGTATAAGCATATTTTTCTCTCTTGAGAGGAACCATGCTAAAGAGTGTGTGATGCTGCATATTTGAAGGTGTGTGAAAATTAATGTTTCAAATTTGAGTTGGTGATAAGTGGGAGATTTGATGCTCTATTTTGGAATGAACTTGATCCTATTTTAGTTAGTTGAAGTTGGTGCTTCATAGATGGGTTGGGGCTCAGTATGGACTGAACTAAATCTTGTTATCTATTGCTTGAAGTTGATGCTTCATCTTTTGAGGTTGTGGTCAGGGACAGACTTGGTGGTTAGTTTTATAAGGGGATTAAAGTCTCCTGTAGGTTGGTGCATAGAGATCTATAAAAGGATTTTTCTCCTTCTCAAGTTGAAATTCATCTCGGTTGGTGCCTACTAAATATTGTAATTCATAGAGTCATTTTTTGAGGTAGATTTGAGCAGTAGACCCAAGTAGCTTTTCTCACTGTGGTTTTTCCCTTCTAGGTTTCCACATAAATCTTGTATTCTCTTGTGTGGATGTTTGGATAAGTTGATGTTTGCATAGTTCGTATATTGATTCTATTGTTGCAATAGAAATGGAGTAAAAATTGGTATATACTAATCCACCCCCTCTCAATAGATCTCTATGTTCTAACAAAAATTCCCCAATGATTGAACCACTTCAATGCCTAAAAAATACTTCATCAATCCTAAATCTATCATCTCAAATTCTTTTTTCATTTCTTATTTAAACATGTCTACTGATAACTTTCTAGTGGAAAGAAAATCATCTAACATATAAACATACAATGAAAACCTAACCTTCTTTCTTGATCATTGTGTACGATGTTGATACCTGAAAATGTCTTAATCCCATTAACCACTTTTCTGCATCAACCACATTACTAAATTCACCTTTCACATCATAATTATCTAATTAATTCACCCTAAATCATAATTATTTAAATAATTCATCACCTTACGACTTCACTCTTCATTAATTAAATAAATATGCTAAATATTTGTTTGGTTAATTTGTCATCTTCTTAAATAAATAATGCTTATTTAATTAATCTACCCTACACTACAACCTAAACCTAACCTAATTAAACAAATACAAATTATTTAATTAGTTACCCTAACCTACTGAAAGAAAACCCCAATGTGTGCGGCGAGGACCTTTAGGGTTTCATTTTTCTATTTCATATTTATTTAGTGTTTTATTTACTAATCTTTGGTTAAAGAAATAAAATAAAATAACTCTATAGTAAATAAAATAACATATTGATTTTGTTTACTATGCTTTTATCCTTTTATTTCACATTCATTCTTAGAGTTTGATTTGTTTTATTTCAGATTTTTCTAGGGTTTTATTAAATAAACTTTTCATTGTTAATATCGATTAAGAGTTTAATGTTTTCAAAATATATCTGAATAACTAATACAAACTGGTATTAAGGGGATAACTGTAACTATGTCTTTTTTCTTTTCTATAGAATGAAATTTAATTTCTAGGTTTTTATTCACTACTAATTTATAAAAATTAATTGCTGTTAAATAATATTTTATTTACTCTAGAATAATTTATTTTATAACTATATTTTATTAGGGTTTTATCATATGAAATATAAAAGGAGCAAAGTGTATTGGGCAAGTGCATTATATTTTATATATTTAACTATAAAGACTTCAATTTAATTTTACGGAATGAAATTTAAGAATGCTAGAGAAGCACAAGAGATATTTGAAGATAACTCTACATACTATTCATATATTTTACTATGGTTGAAATTTGTTTTTTGCACATTCTAATTTAAATTAATGGTTTTTTTATCATCAATGTATTATTAAAAATATAGTGTTTACTATGTTACTCCAGATTAATATGTTACATTTTATTAGGGTTATCTTTTCTTTTCCTTGTTATTTGTCACATATAACGAATGAATCCAATTCTTTTCTTCCCCTTTCATTCTACGGTGTTTAGCTAGGATTCCCTGCAATTCTATGAACACTAGGCAAAATTTGCAGACTTGGGAAGCTCCGTGGGGTATTCTTATCCATTGGCTTCCTTCAAATTCTAGAGACTTGGAAGCTCCATGGGGAATTGTTGTTGTGAAGACCTTGCAACATTGACTTCCTCCAATGAGAAACTATGCGTTCAATGTCTTGATGTTAGTATTGAGACTTCACAACAATGTAATGTTTGTAGTTGCATTTGAAACCTTATAAAATATAGTGATATAAAATATTAGTTTAGGACATATGAATTCATTATGCAAAATAAATAAATTAAGTCCTACTAAAATATGAGAAGTTTTTTTTATTATGATTTTTGGCCAAATAAAAAATTAATTACCATTGACAAATATATGTTAATCTTTTTTTAAGGAAATATAGTTATAAATTAAATTATTATACATTAAATAAAATAATATAGAAAACAAAAGGTACCCTTAACAAAATATAATACATTTTTTATATTTTGTTATTTATTTAACTATTGGTGGAAACATTACCAACATGTGTTGGCCTCATGGCTATGATAAATTAGAAGAATTCCACTCGCACCTTAATAACATATCCCAGTACATTTCCTTCACCAAAGAAATAGAGATGGACAACCAATTTCATTTCCTTGATATCCTTCTCATCACAAAACCTGATGGTTCCTTGGCTCGTCGGGTGTTCTGAAAAGCCACCCACACCGACCTCTACCTCCACTCCTCTTCTCATCACCACCTTTCTCAAAAAATGGGTATCCTTAAGACTTTGTCCACTAGAGCCTTTCATATTTGTGACAAAGAAAACTTAGACCAAGAGCTTGCACATCTTTGCATAGTCTTCTTATTAATGGTTACAAGAGCAATCATATTTCTAGAGCTCTCAACCAAGCTAAGTCTTGTTTCCTCTTGAACACAGGGTTCCCCTCCCCGCGCCCTCCCTCTCCAAACCTCCCTATTGCTTCCCTCCCATACATTGAAGGCAACTCCTACAAAATTTCCAAAATCCTTCTTAAAAGGGCCTCCAGTGTGCTTTCAAACTTGTTGCAACATTGAGAAACCAAATCCCCTCTCTCAAAGACCCCAAAGATGTCTGCCTTGACTCTAGGGTGTACAAGGTTGTTTGCTCCTATGGTAAACCCTATATAGGCGAGATAGGTCGATCTTTTAGCACCAGAATGAAAAAGCATTGTGCTGACATTAGGCATGATCAGGTCCTCAACTTTGCCTTGGTAGAGCACTCCTTCTCCACCAAGCACCATATCTCTTTAGAAGACACCCAAATCTTAGCTGTTGAGGACAATTTCTTCAAGAGGAAACTCAAAGAAGCCATCAAAATCAACAACGACCCCGCAAACCTCAATCAGGATGATGGGTGGAGTCTCAGTTTCTCTTGGCAACCCCTGCTGGCCAACCTTAGAAATTGACCCCCTCACCCATCTTGAACCTCTTTTGTGTCAGGCCTTGTTTGGCCCCCTCCCCTCCTTTTCTCCCCTGATTATCTTTCTTGGGTTCCCTCCACGTCTCTCTCCCCCACTCCCAATTTTTGTGGGCTGCCTATCCCTCCATTTCTCCCTTGTCCCTCCCCGCCTATCCCCGAGGGAGCCTCCTCCTTTGCCTTATCTGCTTCCTTCTCCCTTATTTTTGGATCTCCCTAGTCGCATGATACTACTCCCCTTCTTTTAGGGTTTTGCTCTTGTTTTAGTATTCCTATGCATACGTAGTTGTTTAGGCATTTACATGTATATTTGCATATGTTGTTTCATTTGCATTTACATATATATTTGGATGTGTATAATACGCATATACATTCATTTTTGTTTTCTTTTTTTTTGTATATGTATTGGTTTTGACTTTTGTTAGAGTCCGGTGTCATATGTACTTGTATAGGCTCATGTATACTTGCACATACATTAACACACATGCCGTTTCTTTTTTGTTTTCTCTTCTTTAGTTTTTTCCTCGGCACACAGATACACCTAGTCACTCTCTTGCTTATATATATACATGTTATTTTTTCTATTTTTGTCATCTGTTTGCTTGTTTGTGAGTCTACATTTATTGTTTGGTTTCTTTTCTCCTATATATATATATATATATATATATATATATATATATATATATATATATATATATATATATATATATATATATATATATATATATGTTGGAGATGTTTGTTCTGTGTGCTATGTTGTGACTTTTTATTTTATTTTTCTTTTGTCTCATCTTTTGGAGGTTTGTGGGTGTGTTTTTGTGCTTTCCGGTTTTCTTTATATATATATATATATATATATATATATATATATATATACACACACACACTCTGTTGGTCGTTTGTACTCATTTTTTTATTTGTTCTTTGACTGGTTTTCTCTTGCCTCCTTTCTTTCTTTTAGTCATGAGTCATTAGTAGATGTGTCGACTCATATTCGACACATCACAGCTACATTTGAGGGTGGTTGAACCTTGAGCTATTCTCTTGGTTCCATTTTCGCCACCTTTCCTATTCTCATGGAGGCATGTTCCTCAAGCTTCACCTATGTATACCGCTTTGGTTGTAAATCAATTTAGTTCATTTTGAATATATTGCATTTGTGTTTGATATCTAATCCATTGATCTTGGACTTCCACTCCCACATGGTATTAGAGCTAGGCTCAATCTAACCTTCTCCCATAATTTTTACAGAATTACATCATGCATTTGCATTCAAATTCAATTAACTTTAAAAGCCACAAAAAAAAAATGCAATTAATCCAATCCTTTCCAAGTAGAGATTTCCATACATAAATCATGCGCATGAAATTAATCATCAACTGCTTAATCAATACTAGAATAAAAAACTGACTTCACATATTTACCAAATGATGCATTGGATGAAAGCAAGCAACAACAAGACAAACAAACTTCACGTAGATGCTGCCATTCTGTCCAACTGGGTTCTATTTTTGCCTCAAGTGTTTGAAGACTGGAGATACCACGTGAGAACAAAGATGAAAAGGTTAAGACAATACTCATGTATGCTTATTAGCAGAAAAATGATTGTGAAGTTCCTATTTTCAGTTTAATAAATAAAGAAATATTTATTTAATGTTGTCCAATATTATGTGACTGTTGTCTCTCTGTTTGTGTGTGAATAAAGGGTTCCATTTCCTGCCAGTCTCTTAATTGTTTGTTGATGCTAACGGGTACTTCCCTGTTCTGTGTTGGGGAGTGTATATATGTACATGTGCGTATATGCAGCCTATTTTAATTCACCTGAAGCCGTTCCCCTTTTTTTATCAAGTTCCGTACAAAACACAAATATTAACATTAGAAATAATTTACTCTTATCACATAATTTTTTCTCTAGATGAACTCCATATACATCCCTCTGAACTGATGGTATATAGTGCAAACATAATTCTATATAACAGCTTCCATGTTTGATTTAACTTTTTCAGATTAATTTAAATCGCTATCATAAAAGGTTAAAATTAATTGAAGACAGATTTGTATGTCTTTACGTGGACCTAACTCACTTAGCCAACTCAGCGAAGTGAAGCAACATGCTGTTGAATGACGGCACACACAGACTTATATGTGACACCACGTATTTTGTAACTTGTCTTCATATTTCTGCAAATCTCTACACGCATACACAATACGTGTCTTTATAAATGCTGGTTTATTGCGGTATAAATGCTGTGATTATGTAACAAGTTGAGCAAGTTACAAGAGATTTTTAATGTAGCTTGGTGCCATCAGAATGTTTTCTTCTCGTTTTTCTTTGTCTATGATCTGATTAAAAACACAAGGTAAACAATTATTATTATTTTAAATTAAAAATTACTACAGATTATTGGATATTATATAAAATAGAATAATTATTAAATTTGGCGGAGATGAGATAAAATTTATTTATTATTTTGGGTAGAAATGAGATAGATAATTATAGTTTATTATTGTCTTATATTTTTATGTTTTAATGGTTATGGGATGTTTGTGTTGTAGGCGAGAAGTGGATGATAAAGAAAAAGTACATGTATATGAGGGAAAGATGCTGACGGAAAGATTCGAGAAGTTGAGACGCCTAACGCAGCAACAATTTTTTCTTCATAACTCAACAGTAAATTAAATAAATAATATAAAATAACTCTACAATAAATTAAAACAACTTATTAATTTCTTTTAATATGTTTTTATCTTTTTATGACATATTCATCATTAGGATATAATTTTTCTATTTCATATTTATCTAAAGTTTTATTTACTAATCTTTCCTTAAATAAATAAAATAAAATAACTCTATAGTATATAAAATAACAGATTAATTTTGTTTAATATGTTTTTATCCTTTTATTTCATATTCATTCTCAGAGTTTGATTTGTTTTATTTCAAATTTACCTATGGTTTTATTAAGTAAACTTTTCATTGTTAATATAGATTAAGAGTTTAATGTTTTCAAAATATACCTGAATAACTAACACAAAGTATTTTTGATTAAAATAACTTCTTCTCCACAATTATTCTCCTCTTTATACTAAGAGGCGTTATATAATGGTATTAAGGGGATGAATTTAATGCTACTAAATTATAAAAATTAATTGCAGTTAAATAATATTTTATTTACTCTAGAATAATTTATTTTATAACATTATTTTATTAGGGTTTCTTCATATGAAATATAAAAGGAGCAAATTGTATTGAGCAAATGCATTATATTTTGTTAGGTTACCTTTTATTTTCTTTGTTATTTTATTTACTATACAATAATTTAGTTTATAACTATATTTTATTTGGGTTTATGATATCAAATAAAAAAAGATCAAAGTATATTAGTGAAGGGCCGAAGTTAATATACTTTGGTCCTTTTTTTATTTGATATGATAAAACCCTAATAAAATATACTTATAAATTAACTTATTGTATAATGAATAAAATAACACAAAAATAAAAAGGCAGCCCTAATAAAATATAATGCATTTGCCCAATACACTTTGCTCCTTTTATATTTCATATGATAAAACCCTAATAAAATATAGTTATAAAATAAATTATTCTAGAATAAATTAAATATTATTTAATTTTTATAAATTAGTAGAAATTAAATTTCCTTGTGCAGAAAAGAAAAAAAGTACAAAGTTATAGGACCATCCCCTTAATGCCACTATATAATGCCTCTTGACATAAAGAACAAAAGAATAGTGGATATATATGTTATTTTAGTTACAATACTTTGTATTAGTTGTTCACATATATTTTGAAAATATTAAACTCTTAATCTATGTTTTTGATAACATAAGGCAGCAGAAACAAGGGGCCAAACCCTTACAACGCAAAAAGGAACCCCAGAGGCAATACAACAAAAATGCCTCATAACAGTCACAACATCACCTGGATAGTCAGCATAGACAGCATATACAACAACCAATCCAGATACAGAAAATAAGCAGAAAGTAGAGGATCAACAGTATAAAAGAGACTAGAGCTAAGGAGAAGAATTCTCCTAGCAGCTCTTAGCCATGGATTCCATAAAATCATCCAACTTTTTGTAGTTCTCATCCTTTTCAGCTCCAGCAGTAGCTCCAAGATCCTGTAAAACAGAGAGATTAAATAAAACCACCCGCCTAAGCATGGTGGAGAAAGACTACTCCAGCTTCACAATACGGCACCTCAGGGCATCAATGTCCTTTCTATAATCAGCTTCTTCCTCCGTTTCATCAGTAGCTTCCTCCACAAACATCTTACCACCTTCGTCAGCATTGTCAGCAGAGTCCCCGACTGCACCACCATCAATCTCCATCTGAGGATTCTCATTCTTTCCTTCCGCCTCTTCAGAAATCTCCTGGACCTCCAAAACCTTAGTCGTACCACCCTGAGTGGACTCATCCGACGCCGACTCCGAGTAATCAATGAGTTTGGCTTTAGGCGCAGGTTTTCCTGCGATCCTCCTCGACCTCCTGACTCTCAAGGAAAAGCACTCCTGCGTGCCCTTAATAGCCAAATTAGGTTTGCTGCCAGGACCCACAGGGGTACTATAGGGATTATTAGGGGTCCCCACAACAAACCCCATAGTCTCCGCTTCAACCCCCTTAAATTTCCTCTTCTTACTCTTAACAGTACTTTTGGACAGAGGGGTATGGGTAGCGGTCACCATAGGACTATCATCATTAGGAAAGGAAACCCCTTTAGACTTAGCGGAACCTGGGGAATGGTAAGGCTCATCAGAAGCAGGAATATCCTCAGGGTCAGTAGACTTTTCCCCACTGTGAGACAAAGGAGGCTTAGCTAGCTCAAGAGCAAGGTGGAAATTGTATAAATAGAGGATGAGACCCTGATGTAGGGGAATAGGTTGCTTGGAGGTTTTTTTAACTAGTTTAGCTTTGACCCTAAAAACTGAATGCTCAAGGGAGGACAAAAGATAAAATGGGAAGCTAATGAGACTATTACGTCTAAAATGATTCAAAAGAGGAAGATGATAGTTGCAAAACCTGGTAAAGCGCCCTTCCAGGGTGAAATACTTCATTATCAAGAAACACATAGCATCCCATGGCTCCGACAGCTTGGCCCTATCGAACCCTCCCTGGTAGGGAACCAGTTCGTCACATTCCCCAAGGAAAAGCTTTTGGTTAGAATGATCGACCACCTTAGCTTTTCTCTGCAGCTTGGTCCCCATAGTCGACATACCAGATGCCATAGCGATAACTTTCTCAGAGATCTCAAACCCAATTCTTCCCACTATGACTCTACGATTATGCTAGGATCTCGCAAATTGCTCTGATAAATTCTCATCATAGCCATTAAGGCATTCCAATAGTAGTTCCAAACCACTGCATTATCTTTAAACTCATAGCATGAAATAGGCTCTATTCAGATCCTATCTCCCCCCATCTTCGCCTTACAGACAGTAGCACAAAAACCCCAGCACCAGATATTCACAGAGTTAATGGAGAAGGGGAAAATGATCGCTTGATAGGAAATAATGATAATAATACATCTGCATCCATTGGAATTAATGAGAGCCACCTGCCGCCTACGCTTCCCATACTCGGATGTGATTCCAAGGCATCCGCTATGATTAACAGGTAAGCAACTCGTTTTATCACCAAGAAGTAATAAGGCTGATATGACAACCAGCCACGTAGTACTCTAGAACCTGTACTTCAAGATACACGTCTGCCTCTTCCACCAAGGCCTACGGAGAGAGCTAAAAATATTTATATGCTGACTCATCATTGACACGTAGACTCTTTTTTAATTAAGTCCCTTATGTTAAGGGGGATGTTGTAAGCTTGGCTCCAACAATGCCAATTTAAAAATTGTTGGCCAAGGTTAGCAAAAGCATCAGCGACAGCATTGCCCTCTTTGTAGATATGAGACATATCCACGCTAGGAATCCGTTGTAGTAGGAGCTGAATGTCCACAATGATGTCTTTTAGTTTCCAGCCACAAGTCGACACATTATTAACCGCATCAATAATAGTTTCGAATCCCCTTGGATACGCAGCTGTCTAATATCAAGGGAAATAGCCAGCTTCACTCCCCATAAAAGAGCAGAGGCTTCGACATAATTATTGCTTTGGAAGCCAATCCCACCAGCATAAGTAGCAACCATCGAACCTCTGTCATCCCTTATAATTCTGCCACTGCTAGCCTTACCATCCCCCTTGGAAGCCCCATCGAAATTTAGTTTGAGCCAACCTGGCTTCGGGGGTATCCATTTAGTATTCAATCTTTGCATTAGTTTGGAGTTGTTATGGGTCAGGATTTGACTAAGAACCCTCCAATTCATAGCAATTTGCTCCTCTTCCTGAGAAAGAGGTTTCTCCGTAGTTTTGATATTGGAATTCGTCACACTTTCCAAAAGAATCTTAGAAAAAGAGTGAAGAACTTGAGAAGTTTCTCTAGCAGCATCCCTGAAAACTCTATCATTCCATTCCTTCCATAAGGTCCAACCAAGACAAGGAAGAGTTTGATTCTAGAGCTCGACAATCCAAGGATGAGAAAAGGGGGGACACCAATTAGCTATGACTTCCCCAATATCAGCATTAAACACCCATTGTATGCCAAAGTTCCTTAAAATAATTGTCCAGATTTCCTTGGCAAAGTCACAATGAAGGATAAAGTGAAAAATAGTTTCCTCTTTTTCCAAGCACAGAGAGCACCTATTAACCAGGGTGAATCCCCTTCTTTGAAGGTTATCTTGAGTTAGGATTTTGTTATGAGTAGCAGCCCACTAAAACATGTTGATTTTAGGGATAAGTTTATAATTCCACACTTTCCTCCAAATATCATTTTTATGCCCTTCAGGGATCAATAGATGATAACCAGACTTAACAGAGAAACAACCTTTCTTGTCCAACCACCAAACCAACTCATTCCCCTAGGGAAAAGAGGAATTCTGATCTCATGAAGAAGATTTTGAATAGCCACCAAACCAACTCTTAATCTATGTTAACAATGAAAAGGTTACTCAATAAAACTCTAGGCAAATTTGAAATAAAAAAAATCAAACTCTAAGGATGAATATCAAATAAAAGGATAAAAATATATTAAACAAAATTAAGATGTTATTTTATTTAATGAAAGATTAGAAAATAAAACCCTAGGCAAATATGAAATAGAAAAATGAAACCGTAGGGGTCAATATGAAATAAAAAGATAAAACCTATTAAAATAAATTAATAAGTTGTTTTAATTTACTGTAGAGTTATTTTATATTATTTATTTAAAGAAAGGTTACTAATTAAAAACCTAGGAAAATACGAAATAAAAAATGAAACCCTCACAAATTTATGAAGTGACATGATCGGATTTTCTTTCTTTCCAATCCATAAAGTGGTGGTTCAATAGAAATATATCCCTATATATTTAGTTATAGAAATATAATGGTTAAAAATTTGGACTGATAAACAATTCTTTATCATTACAAAAAATAATAGTTCAGATGCATGAATTCTTTTATCTCTTCACTACACATCTACAAAATAGCTTTATATTATTCTAAGAGGAAACTACACATTTCAAATGTTGTAATCCATTTTAGAGAATCACCATCTCTAATTACTAATATGTAATCCATGTTATAGCATCCCCATCTTTAATTACTAATATTGATGTTTGTTTTCTAGGTATGGCTCAAATGAAGTTGAATTTTGAAAGTGAGGAGAAGTGCAGACAATATCGAAGAGATTATCAAAGGGAATATCAAAGATGACAATGACAACAAATGACAGATACAGAAAAAGAAGAACAAAGAAAAAGATGAAGTGACAACAACAGAGAAATATTTGCCAATCGCTAAAGGACCTATATGCATTAGATGTTGACAAGATAAATGTAATAATTGCTAGAAGAACAAACAAAAAGATGAAGTGATTACAACAGAGAAACATTTGGCAATAGCTGAAGGACCTATATGCATTAGATTTTGACAAGATAAATGTAATATTTGCTAAGGATGTAAGGGTAATGTTAACTTCCAATCTTTGGATAGCAGCAAGTCATGTAAATGGAACTCTAGGTATGTCTGACAAATAATATATAGACCTATAAGTGCACCACCAGAACCATCCACATATGTTATGATTAAATTCGGAAGGTAGAGCAGAGACAAATGGATTACTACAACAATTAGGAAAAATAGTTTTCTATTCAAAACTCCATCAAACATTTACAAAAGCCTCAAATCAAGATAAACTACAATTGGTTACATAGAACCATTTCAAGTAACCGACAAAATATAGACGTAAACTAGAAAAGCAACTAAATGTAACGTGGAGAAATTGATGAGATTCCTCCAACACTCCCCCCTAATTTCTACCACTAATTGTGTAAAAAATTAAAATGCCCAAATTTTGTCTTAAATTATCAAAAGTCTCCTTTGCTAAAGCATTGGTAAATATATCTACTAATTGATCTTTGGATATGTAAAACTAGAAATTGATTTCTTGATTGTTCACTAACTCTGATAAAATGATATCTTGTATCAATGTGTTTTCTCCTCTCGTGAAAAACATGATTTTTTGACAATGACATTATTGATTTGTTGTCACAAAATATTAGTTTTGACTTCTCCTATGCTTGAAATAAATTTGCCTATACTTTCCACATCAAAATAGCTTGACATGTTGCTGATGTGGTTGCTACATACTCTTCTTCAGTGGATGGAAGTGTCACTATGGGTTTCTTCTTTGATTCCCATGAGACTACACATGTTCCACAATGAAAAGCATATCTAGAAGTACTCTTCCTATCATCAATGATTCCTGCAAAATCATTGTCAATATAGTCAATCAAACAAAAATTATTAGCCATGGAATATAAAATTCCATATCCTATTGTTCCTGCCACATATCTCAATATTCTCTTCCCAACTTGCCAATGTGACTCTTTTGGTGACTCCATGAATTTTGAGATTAGAGTAACTCCATACAATAAATATGGTCATGTAGTTGTAAGTTACTTCAAACTTGCAACTAATATTTGGAATATTATAGAATGAACATTAGGTCATTTCTCTTGTTTTCCAATTTTAGTTCTTGTAGCATCTGGTGTAGTTATTGGATTACAATTCAACATCTTAAACCTCGTTAACACATCCTTTCAATATTTAGAGTGATAAATAAAAATTGTTGGAAATATTGTCATTGATGTCAAAGGGAGTTTGATGTAAGAGAAAAGGAATAATTATTGATGATCCAAAAGTTTCTAAGGCATGATTTCTACCTTTAGTTAACAAATCACTTGGTTCACAAACTCTCAAGTTCGTCAATAGATAGTTTTCTGGACATCGAGCTAGCCGATGAAAAGATGACAAAGAATGTTTCTAAGGCATGAATGATTTCTGTCTTCGGTCAGTGAATTGCTTGGTTCGTAGGCTCTTAAGTTTGCCGATGGAAAGTTTCTCTGACAACTAGTTCACTGATAGGAACAATAACTGATCAAAGCTTGAAAAATAAATTTTAAAGTTTGAAGTCTTTTTAAGTTTGCCGATGGATAAGATATTAGAAAAATGTTTAGATTGCGAACTCAAAAGTTCATCGATGGTTAAGGTCACCAATAGGCTACTTCACTGACATAAAGTTTGTCGAAAGGATGAAGGTGTGAAGAATAAATATGGTTCATGGTTCTCTTGGCTCTTCGATTGACTATTTTTTCGACAATGGAAAGTTGGTAAGGTATAGGTAAAGTTTTTAGTTCGTGAACTCCTCAATTCACATAATTCAAGGTTCACCGACAAGCAATTTTGCAGATAGTGAAAAAGGTTGATGATTTTCCAAGAAGTTTGTGATGAGACAACTTTAGAAATAGGTGATATGATGAAGATTGTCTCAATAAGTTCATAAAGTGGCACTTTTGCTGATAATTGATGAAATGTCCAAAGTTTGCAGAAAGTTGATTTTGCCAATAAAGATTTTTAAGTTGAGGTTTGTGGATGCAAACTTTTTCCATTAAAGAAGAAGATAATTGGTTTATAGAAATAATCCTTTTCCACAAGCTCGTACGTTTCAGAAATCTCTATTTTTCTAATAAAGAAGTTGAAGGTTAGGTTTGTGAAAATCAACTTTTGCCTATAATGAATAAAGGGTTCAATTTGCCGATGACTTACATAGGTGATAAAAATAAAATGCTAGGGAGAGGACATTATCTGATCAGTTTGAAGACATAGGAGATATAAATGAGAAACACTTATTGTTAAGGTTGGTTGACTTAGTCTTTCAAATCGGGCCCAAATTCATAGTACAGGAATTTAGGTTGGGCCGACCTAAGTATACATTGAAATTCAAAATATGAAGGCCAACTTTTGAGAATGCTTTAGTTCAATCTATTGTAGCCAACATGAGGATTATATTATACAAGTCAATATTTAAAGTAGATCATTTGTTTATTTTTGATGGCAAAGTATATGTGAGCATCAAAGAAAAAAGTGTGTACATCTGAATGTGATTTTAGTGCGAAGGTAATGAATAGAATATAATCTAGAGTTCACATAGTTTGTACCGGTATAAGCATATTGTTTTCTCTTGAGAAGAACCATGCTAAAGAGTGTGTGATTCTGCATATTTGAAGTTGTGTGAAAATTAATGTTTCAAATTTGAGTTGGTGATAAGTGGGAGATTTGATGCTCTATTTTGGAATGAACTTGATCCTATTTTAGTTAGTTGAAGTTGGTGCTTCATAGCTGGGTTGGGGCTCAGTATGGACTGAACTAAATCTTGTTATCTATTGCTTGAAGTTGGTGCTTCGTCTTTTGAGGTTTTGCTCAGGGACAGACTTGGTGCTTAGTTTTATAAGGGGATTAAAGTCTCCTGTAGGTTGGTGCATAGAGATCTATAAAAGGATTTTTCTCCTTCTCAAGTTGAAATTCATCTCAGTTGGTGCCTACAAAATATTGTAATTCATAGAATCATTTTTTGAGGTAGATTTGAGCAGTAGACCCAAGTAGCTTTTCTCACCATGGTTTATCCCTTCTGGGTTTCCACAGAGATCTTGTGTTCTCTTGTGTGGATGTTTGGATATGTTGATGTTTGCATAGTTCTTATATTGATTCTATCGTTGCAATAGAAATGGAGTAAAAATTGGTACATACTAATTCACCCCCTCTCAATATATCTCTATGTTCTAACAAAATTCCCCAATGATTGAACCACTTCAATGCCTAAAAAATACTTCATCAATCCTAAATCTATGATCTCAAATTCTTTCTTCATTGCTTATTTAAACATGTCTACTGATAACTTTCTAGTGGAAACAAAGTTATCTAACATATAAACATACAATGAAAACCTAACCTTCTTTGTTGCTCATTGTGTACAATGTTGGCTCATGACTTACTACTTCTGCTAAATCCATTCTTCATCATTGTAGGTACTTGAAAATGTCTTAATCCGATTAACCAATTTTCTGCATCAACCACATTACTAAATTCACCTTTCACATCATAATTATATAATTAATTCACCCTAAATAATAATTATTTAATTAATTCATCACACTACTAAATTCAGCTTTCACATCATAATTATCTAATTAATTCACCGTAAATCATAATTATTTAATTAATTCAGCACTGGACGACTTCATTTTCATTAATTAAATAAATATGCTAAATAATTGTTTGGTTAATTTGTCATCTTCTTAATCCTGATTAATTAAATAAATCATGCTTATTTAATTAATCTACCCTACCCTACAACCTAAACCTAACCTAATTAAATAAATACAAATTATTTAATTAGTTACCCTAACCTACAGATGCTGAAAGAAAACCCCAATGTGTGCCGCTGGGAAAAGAAATAAAATAAAATAACTCTATAGTAAATAAAATAACATATTAAATTTGTTTAATATGCTTTTATCCTTTTATTTCTTATTCATTCTTAGAGTTTGATTTGTTTTATTTCAGATTTTTCTAGGGTGTTATTAAGTAAACTTTTCATTGTTAATATCGATTAAGAGTTTAATGTTTTCAAAATATATCTGAATAACTAACATAAACTGGCATTAAGGGGATGACTGTAACTGTGTCTTTTCTTTTCTATAGAATGAAATTTAATTTCTAGGTTTTTATTCGCTACTAGTTTATAAAAATTAATTGCTATTAAATAATATTTTATTTACTCTAGAATAATTAATTTTATAACTATATTTTATTAGGGTTTTATCATATGAAATATAAAAGGAGCAAAGTGTATTGGGCAAGTGCATTATATTTTGTTAGAGTTACCTTTTATTTTCTATGTTATTTTATTTACTATATAGTAAGTTAATTTATAACTATGTTTTATTAGGTTTTTTTTCATATCAAAATTTAAAAAAGATCAAAATACATTCATCAAGGGTAGAATTTATTTGAATTAAGTGCATTATATTTTATATTATTAACTATAAAGACTTCAATTTAATTTTTCGGAATGAAATTTAAGAATACTAGAGAAGCACACGAGATATTTGAAGGTAACTCTACATACTATTCATATATTTTACTATGGTCAAAATTTGTTTTTTGCACATTCAAATTTAAATTAATGGCTTTTTTATCATCAATGTATTACTAAAAATATAGTGCTTACTGTGTTACTCCAAATTAATATGTTATATTTTATTAGGGTTATCTTTTATTTTCATTGTTATTTGTCACATATAACGAATGAATCCAATTCTTTTCTTCCCCTTTCATTCTAGGGTGTTTAGCTAGGATTCGCTGCAATTCTATGTACACTAGGCAAAATTTGCAAACTTGGGAAGCTCCGAGGGGTATTCTTATCCATTGGCTTCCTTTAAATTTTGGAGACTTGGAAGCTCCATGGGGAATTCTTGTTGTGAAGACCTCGCAACATTGACTTCCTCCAATGAGAAACTATGCATTCAATGTCTTGAGGTTAGTGTTGAGACTTCTCAACAATGTAATGTTTGTAGTTGCATTTGAAACCTTATAAAATATAGTGATATAAAATATTAGTTTACGACATATGAATTCATTATGCAAAAAAAACAAATTAAGTCCTACTAAAATGTAAGAAGTTTTTTTTATTACGATTTTTGGCCAAATAAAAAATTAATTACCATTGACAAATGTTTGTTGATCTTTTTTTTAAGGAAATATAGTTATAAATTAAATTATTATACATTAAATAAAATAATACACAAAACAAAAGGTAACCTTAACAAAATATAATGCGCTTACACTTGGAATAACATTAGGCTTGTTGAATACATTTTTTATATTTTGTTATTCATTTAACTATTGGTGGAAATGTTACCAAAAGTGTGTTGGCCTCATGGCTATGATAAATTAGAAGAATTCCACTTGCACCTTAATAACATAGCCCAGTGCATTTCCTTCACCAAAGAAATAGAGATGGACAACCAACTTCCTTTCCTTGATATCCTTCTCATCACAAAACCTGATGGTTCCTTGGCTTGTCAGGTGTTCTGAAAAGCCACCCACACTGACCTCTACCTCCACTCCTCTTCTCATCACCACCTTTCTCAAAAAATGGGTATCCTTAAGACTTTGTCCACTAGAGCCTTTCATATTCGTGACAAAGAAAACTTAGACCAAGAGCTTGCACATCTTTGCATAGTCTTCTTATTAATGGTTACAAGAGCAATCATATTTCTAGAGCTCTCAACCAAGCCAAGTCTTGTTTCCTCTCCAAACACAGAGTTGCCTTCCCTTCACCCTCCCTCTCCAAACCTCCCTATTGCTTCCCTCCCATACATTGAAGGGATCTCCTCCAAAATTTTCAAAATCCTTCTTCATAGGGCCTCTGGTGTGCTTTCAAACCTGTTGCAACATTGAGAAACCACATCCCCTCTCTCAAAGACCCCAAAGATGTCTGCTTTGACTCTAGGGTGTACAAGGTTGTTTACTCCTGTGGCACACCCTATATAGGCGAGATAGATCGACCTTTTAGCAAAGGGCCTCTGGTGTGCTTTCAAACCTGTTACAACATTGAGAAACCACATCCCCTCTCTCAAAGACCCCAAAGATGTCTGCTTTGACTCTAGGGTATACAAGGTTGTTTGCTCCTGTGGCACACCCTATATAGGCGAGATAGGTCGACCCTTTAGCAGCAGAATCAAAAAAGCATTGTGCTGACATTAGGCATGATCAGGTCCTCAACTTTGCCTTGGTAGAGCACTCCTTCTCCACCAAGCACCATATCTCTTTAGAAGACACCCAAATCTTAGCCATTGAGGACAATTTCTTCAAGAGGAAACTCAAAAAAGCCATTGAAATCAACGACCCCGCAAACCTCAATCGGGATGATAGGTACAGTCTTAGTTTCCCTTGGCAACCCCTGCTGGCCAACCTTAGAAATCGACCCCCTCACCCATCTTGAACCTCTTTTGTGTCAGGCCTTGTTTGGACCCCTCCTCTCCTTTTCTCCCCTTCTTGTCTTTCTTGGGTTCCCTCCACGTCTCTCTCCCCCACTCCCCCTTTTTGTGGGCTGCCTATCCATCCATTTCTCCCTCGTCCCTCCCCACCTATCCCAGATGGAGCCTCCTCCTTTGTGTCATTCGCTTCCTTCTCCTTTATTTTTGGATCTCCCTAGTCACATTCTACTACCCCCCTTCTTTTAGGTTTTTGCTCTTGTTTTTGTATTCCTATGCATACATAGTTGTTTAGGCATTTACATGTATATTTGCATATGTTGTTGCATTTGTATTTACATATATATTTGGATGTGTATAATATTCATACACAATCATTTTTGTTTTCTTTTTGTATTTGTATATGTATTGGTTTTGACTTTTGTTAGAGTCCGGTGTGATATGTACTTGTATAGGATCATGTATACTTGCACATACATTAACACACATGCTGTTTCTTTTTTGTTTTCTCTTCTTTAGTTTTTTCCTCAGCACACAGATAGACCTATTCACTCACTTGCTTATATATATACATGTTATTTTTTCTATTTTTGTCATTTGTTTGCTTGTTTGTGAGTCTACGTTTATTGTTTGGTTTCTTTTCTCCTATATATATATATGTTGGAGCTGTTTGTTCTGTGTGCTATGTTGTGGCTTTTATTTTATTTTTCTTTTGTCTCGTCTTTTGGAGGTTTGTGGGTGTGTTTTTGTGCTTTCGGTTTCCTTACATATATATACACACACACACAGTTTGTTGGTCGTTTGTACTCATTTTTTAATTTGTTCTTTGACTGGTTTTCTCTTGCCTCCTTTCTTTCTTTTAGTCATAAGTTACTCCTTTGTTTTTTTTTAGTCATGAGTCATTAGTAGATGTGTCTACTCATATTCGACACATCGCAGCTACATTTGAGGGTGGTTGAACCTTGAGCTATTCTCTTGGTTCCATTTTCGCCACGTTTCCTATTCTTGTGGAGGCTTGTTCCTCAAGCTTCACCTATGTATACCGCTTTGGTTGTAAATCAATTTAGTCCATTTTCAATATATTGCATTTGTGTTTGATCTCTAATCCATTGATCTTGGACTTCCACTCCCACATGGTATTAGAGCTAGGCTCAATCTGACCTTCCATAATTTTTACAGAATTACATCATGCATTTGCATTCAAATTCAATTAACTTTAAAAGCCACAAAAACAAAATTAATCATCAACTGCTTAACCAATACTAGAATAAAAAACTGACTTCACATACTTACCAAATGATGCATTTGATGAAAGCGAGCAACAACAAGACAAACAAACTTCACGTAGATGCTGCCATTCTGTCCAGCCTCAAGTGTTTGAAGACTGGAGATACCACGTGAGAACAAAGATGAAAAGGTTAAGACAATACTCATGTATGCTTATTTGCAGAAAAATGATTGTGAAGTTCCTATTTTCAGTTTAATAAATAAAGAAATATTTATTTAATGTTGTCCAATATTATGTGACTGTTGTCTCTCTGTTTGTGTGTGAATAAAGGGTTCCATTTCCTGCCAGTCTCTTAATTGTTTGTTGATGCTAACGGGTGCTTCCCTGTTCTGTGTTGGGGAGTGTATATATGTACATGTGCGTATATGCAGCCTATTTTAATTCAGCTAAAGCCGTTCCCCTTTTTATCAAGTTTCGTACAAAACACAAACATTAACATTAGAAATAATTTACTCTTATCACACATTTTTTTCTCTAGATGAACTCCATATACATCCCTCTAAACTGATGGAATATAGTGCAAACATAATTCTATATAACAGCGTCCATGTTTGATTTAACTTTTTCAGATTAATTTAAATCGCTAACATAAAAAGTTAAAATTAATTGAAGACAGATTTGTATGTCTTTACGTAGACCTAACTCAGTTAGCCAACTCAGCGAAGTGAAGCAACATGCTGTTGAATGATGGCACACACAGACTTATATGTGACACCACGTATTTTGTAACTTGTCTTCATATTTCTGCAAATCTCTATACGCATACACAATACGTGTCTTTATAAATGCTGGTTTATTGCGGTATAAATGCTGTGATTATGTAACAAGTTGAGCAAGTTACAAGAGATTTTTAATGGAGCTTGGTGCCGTTAGAATGTTTTTTTCTCGTTTTTCTTCGTCTATGATCTGATTAAAAACACAAGATAAACAATTATTATTATTTTAAATTAAAAAATACTACAGTTTATTGGATATTATACAAAATAGAATAATTATTAAATTTGGTGGAGATGAGATATAAAATTTATTTATTATTTTGGGTGGAAATGAGATAGAAAATTATAGTTTATTATTGTTTTATATTTCTATGTTTTAATGGTTATGGGATGTTTGTGTTGCAGGCAAGAAGTGGATGATAAAGAAAAGATACATGTATATGAGGGAAAGATGCTGATGGAAAGATTCTAGAAGTTGAGACGCCTAGTGCAGAAACAGTTTTTTCTTCATAACTCAACACTAAATTAAATAAATAATATAAAATAACTCTACAATAAATTAAAACAACTTATTAATTTCTTTTAACATGTTTTTATCTTTTTAATACATATTCATCATTAGAATATAATTTTTCTATTTCATATTTATCTAGGGTTTTATTTACTAATCTTTCCTTAAATAAATAAAATAAAATAACTCTATAGTAAATAAAATAACATATTAATTTTGTTTAATATGTTTTTATCTTTTTATTTCATATTCATTCTTAGATTTTGATTTGTTTTATTTCAAATTTGCCTAGGGTTTTATTAAGTAAATTTTTCATTGTTAATATAGATTAAGAGTTTAATGTTTTCAAAATATACCTGAATAACTAACACAAAGTATTTTTAATTAAAATAACTTCTTCTCCACTATTATTCTGCTCTTTATACTAAGAGGCGTTATATAATGGTATTAAGGGGATGAATTTAATGCTACTAATTTATAAAAATTAATTGCAGTTAAATAATATTTTATTTACTCTAAAATAATTTATTTTATAACATTATTTTATTAGGGTTTCTTCATATGAAATATAAAAGGAGCAAATTGTATTGGGCAAATGCATTATATTTTGTTAGGTTACCTTTTATTTTCTTTGTTATTTTATTTACTATACAATAATTTAGTTTATAACTATATTTTATTTGGGTTTATGATATCAAATAAAAAAAGATCAAAGTATATTAGTGAAGGGTCGAAGTTAATATACTTTGGTCCTTTTTTTATTTGATATGATAAAACCCTAATAAAATATACTTATAAATTAACTTATTGTATAATAAATAAAATAACACAAAAATAACAAGGTAACCCTAATAAAATATAATGCACTTGCCCAATACACTTTGCTCCTTTTATATTTCATATGATAAAACCCTAATAAAATATAGTTATAAAATAATTATTCTAGAATAAATTAAATATTATTTAAATTTTATAAATTAGTAGAAATTAAATTTCCTTGTGCAGAAAAGAAAAAAAGTACAAAGTTATAGGACCATCCCCTTAATTCCACTATATGATGCCTCTTGACATAAAGAACAAAAGAATAGTGGATATATATGTTATTTTAGTTACAATACTTTGTATTAGTTGTTCACATATATTTTGAAAACATTAAACTCTTAATCTATGTTTTTGATAACATAAGGTGGCAGAAACAAGGGGCCGAACCCTTACAATGCAAAAAGGAACCCCAGAGGCAATAGAACAAAAATGCCTCATAAGAGTCACAGCATCACCCGATTAGTTAGCATAGACAGCATATACAACAACTAGTCCTGATACAGAAAATAAGTAGAAAGTAGAGGAACAACAGTATAAAAGAGACTAGTGCTAAGGAGAAGGATTCTCCCAGCTCTTAGCCATGGATTCCATAAAATCATCCAACTTTTTGTAGTTCTCATCCTTGTCAGCTACAGCAGTAGCTCCAAGATCCTATAAAACAAACAGATTAAATAAAACTACCCACCTAAGCATGGTGGAGAAAGACTGCTCCAGCTTCACAATATGGCACCTCATGGCATCAATGTCCTTTCTGTAACCAGCTTCTTCGTCCATTTCATCAGCAGCTTCCTCCACAAACATCTTACCACCTTCGTTAGCATTGTCAGTAGAGTCACCAACTGCACCACCATCAGTCTCCATCTCAGGATTCTCATTCTTTCCATCCGCCTCTTTAGAAATCTCCTGGACCTCCAAAACCTTGGTCGCACCACCCTGAGTGGACTCATCCTACGCCGACTCTGAGTAATCAATGAGTTTGGCTTTAGGCGCAGGTTTACCCGCGATCCTCCTCGACCTCCTGACTCCCAAGGAAAAGCACTCTTGTGTGCCCTTATTAGCCAAATTAGGTTTGCTGCCAGGACCCATAGGGGTACTACAGGGATTATTAGGGTTCCCCACAACAAACCCCATAGTCTCCGCTTCAACCCCCTTAAATTTCCTCTTCTTACTCTTAACAGTACTTTTGGACAGAGGGGTATGGGTAGCGGTCACCATAGGACTATTATCATTAGGAAAGGAAACCCCTTTAGACTTAGCGGAACCTAGGGAATGGTAAGGCTCATCAGAAGCAGGAATATACTCAGGGTTGGTAGAATTTTCCCCACTATGAGATGAAGGAGGCTTAGCTAGCTCAAGACCAAGGTGGAAATTGTATAAACAGAGGATGAGACCCTAATGTAGGGGAATAGGTTGATTGGAGGTTTTTTTAACTAGTTTAGCTTTGACCCTAAAAACTGAATGCTCAAGGGAGGACAAAAGATAAAATGGAAAGCTAATGAGACTATTACATCTAAAATGATTCAAAAGAGGAAGATGATAGTTGTAAAACCTGGTAAAGTGCCCTTCTAGGGTGAAATACTTCATTATCAGGAAACACATAGCATCCCATGGCTTTGGCAGCTTGGCCCTATCGAACCCTCCCTGGTAGGGAACTAGTTCCTCATCTTCCCCAAGGAAAAGCTTTTGGTTAGAATGATCAACCACCTTAGCATTTCTCTGCAGCTTGGTCCCCATAGTCGACATACTAGACGCCATAGCGATAACTTTCTCAGAGATCTCAAACCCAATTCTTCCCACTATTACTCTACGATTATGCTAGGATCTCACGAATTGCACCGATAAATTCTCATCATAGCCATTAAGCCATTCCAAGTAGGAACTGATGCCACCCTCCTTACAGTAGTTCCAAACCACCACATTGTCTTTAAACTCATAGCATGAAATAGGCTCTGTTAGGATCCTATCTCCCCCCATCTTAGCCTTATAGACAATAGCATAGAAATCCCAGCACTAGATATTCGCAGAGTTAAAGGAGAAGGGGAAAATGATCACTTGATAGGAAATAATGATAATAATACATCTGCATCTGTTGGAATTAATGAGAGCCACCTGCCACCTATGCTTCCCATGCTCAGACATGATTCCAAGGCATCCACTATGATTAACAGGTAAGCAACTTGTTTTATCACCAGGAAGTAATAAGGCTGATATGACAACCAAACTCATAGTACTCCAGAACGTGTACTTCAAGATACACGTCTGCCTCTTCCACCAAGGCCTACGGAGAGAGCTAAAAATATTTATATACTGACTCATCATTGACACATCGACTCTTTTTGAATTAAGTCCATTATGTTAAGGGGGATGTTGTAAGCTTGGCGCCAACAATGCCAATTTAAAAATTGTTGGCCAAGGTCAGCAAAAGCATCAGTGACAGCATTGCCCTCTCTATAGATATGAGACATATCCATGCTGGGAATCCATTGTAGTAGGAGCTGAATGCTGAATGTCCACAATGATGTCTTTTAGTTTCTAGCCACAAGTCGACACATTATTAACCACATCAATAACAGTTTCAAATCCCCTTAGATATGCAGCTATCTAATATCAAGGGAAATAGCTAGCTTCACTCCCCATAAAAGAGCAGAGGCTTCAGCATAATTATTGCTTTGGAAGCCAATCCCACCAGCATAAGCAGCAACCAGCCAACCTTTGTCATCCCTTATAATTCTGCCACCACTAGCCTTACCATCCCCCTTGGAAGCCCCATCGAAATTCAGTTTGAGCCAACCTGGCTTCAGGGGTATCGATTTAGTATTCAACCTTTGCACCAGTTTGGGGTTGTTATGGGTCAGGATTTGACTAAGAACCCTCCAATTCGTAGCAATTTGTTCCTCTTTCTGAGAAAGAGGTTTCTCTGCAGTTTTGATATTGGAATCGGTCACACTTTCCAAAAGAATCTTAGAAAAAGAGTGAAGAACTTGAGAAGTTTCTCTAGCAGCATCCCTGAAAACTCTATCATTCCATTCCTTCCATAAGGTCCAACCAAGACAGGGAAGAGTTTGATTCTAGAGCTCGACAATCCAAGGATAAGAAAAGGAGGGACACCAATTAGCTATGACTTCCCCAATATCAGCATTACACACCAATTGTATGCCAAAGTTCCTTAAAATAATGGTCCAAATTTCCTTGGCAAAGTCACAATGAAGGATAAAGTTAGAAATAGTTTCTTCTTTTTCCAAGCACAGAGAGCACCTGTTAATAGGGTGAATCCCCTTCTTTGAAGGTTATCTTGAGTTAGGATTTTGTTATGAGTAGCAGCCCACCAAAACATGTTGATTTTAGGGATAAGTTTGTAATACCACACTTTCCTCCAAATATCATTTTTATGCCCTTCAGGGATCAATAGATGATAAGCAGACTTAACAGCAAAACAACCTTTCTTGTCCGGCCACCAAACCAACTCATCCCCCTAGGGAAAAGAGGAATTCTGATCTCATGAAGAAGATTTTGAATAGCCACCAAACCAACTCTTAATCTATGTTAATAATGAAAAGGTTACTCAATAAAACCCTAAGCAAATTTGAAATTAAAAAAAAATCCAACTCTAAGGATGAATATCAAATAAAAGGATAAAAATATATTAAACAAAATTAAGATGTTATTTTATTTACTATAGAGTTATTTTATTTTATTTATTTAATGAAAGATTAGAAAATAAAACCCTAGGCAAATATGAAATAGAAAAATGAAACCCTAGGGGTCAATATGAAACAAAAAGATAAAACATACTAAAATAAATTAATAAGTTGTTTTAATTTACTGTAGAGTTATTTTATATTATTTATTTAAAGAAAGGTTAGTAATTGAAAACCTAGGAAAAAACAAAATAAAAAATGAAAGCCTCACAAATTTATGAAGTGACACGATCAGATTTTTTTTCTTTCCAATCCATAAAGTGGTGGTTCAATAGAAATATATCCCTATATATTTAGTTATAGAAATATAATCGTTAAAAATTTGGAGTGATAAACAATTCTTTATCATTACAAAAAATAATAGTTCATATGCATGAATTCTTTTGTCTCTTCACTACACATCTACAAAATAATTTTATATTATTCTAAGAGGAAACTACACATTTCAAATGTTGTAATCCATTTTAGAGAATCACCATCTTTAATTACTAATATGTAATCCATGTTACAGCATCCCCATCTTTAATTACTAATATTGATGTTTGTTTTTTAGGTATGGCTCAAATGAAGTTGAATTTTGAAAGTGAGGAGAAGTGCAGACAATATCGAAGAGATTATGAAAGGGAATATCAAAGATGACAATGACAAAAAATGATAGATACAAAAAGAGAAGAAAAAAGAAAAAGATGAAGTGACAACAACAGAGAAAGATTTGCCAATAGCTGAAGGAGCTATATGCATTAGATGTTGACAAGATAAATGTAATAATTGCTAGAAGAACAAACAAAAAGATGAAGTGATTAGAACAGAGGAACAAACAAAAAGATGAAGTGATTACAACAGAGAAACATTTGCCAATAGCTGAAGGACCTATATGCATTAGATGTTGACAAGATAAATGTAATATTTGCTAAGGATGTAAGGGTAATGTTAACTTCCAATCTTTGGATAGTAGCAAGTCGTGTAAATGGTATTCTAGGTATGTCTGACAAATAATATATAGACCTATAAGTGCACCACCAAAACCATCCACATATGTTATGATTAAATTCTAAAGGTAGAGCAGAGACAAATGGATTACTATAACAATTAGGAAAAATAGTTTTCTATTCAAAACTCCATCAAACATTTACAAAAGCCTCAAATCAAGATAAACTACAATTGGTTACATATAACCATTTCAAGTAACTGACAAACTATAGATGTAAACTAGAAAAGTAACTAAATGTAATGTGGAGAAATTGATGAGATTCCTTCAACACTCCCCCCTAATTTCTACCACTAATTGTGTAAAAAATTAAAATGCCCAAATTTTGTCTTAAATTATCAAAAGTCTCCTTTGCTAAAGCATTGGTAAATATATCTACTAATTGATCTTTGGCTATGCAAAACTAGAAATTGATTTCTTGATTGATCACTAACTCTGATAAAATGATATCTTGTATCAATATGTTTCCTCCTCTCACGAAAAACATGATTTTTTGACAATGACATTATTGATTTGTTGTCACAAAATATTAGTTTTGACTTCTCCTATGCTTGAAATAAATTTGCCAATACTTTCCACATCGAAATGGCTTCACATGTTGCTGATGTGGTTGCTACATACTCTTCTTTAGTGGATGGAAGTGTCACTATCGGTTTCTTCTTTGATTCCCATGAGACTACACATGTTCCACAATGAAAGGCATATCTAGAAGTACTCTTCCTATCATCCATTTCCAAATTGTACCCCTAATTTTAATTGTAATTCTAACTACAATTCCAATAGTTGTTAAGGGCATGGTTCGGTGGTTAAGTCACTCGATTGTAGTGGCAACCACCAAAGTTTAAACCCCCACTGGGCTAATGTGCTCGCAGGATTTACACCTTTGCTAGGCTAACAAGATCGTAGGTTTGAAGTGTTCCTTCTTAGGGTTGAGGTCCTCCATGTTGTGGCCTCATCGGTTCATCACTCCAGGAAAAAGCATTAGTGTGAAGCCAGAGGGTGTGTCATGTTAAAAAGTTTACCAGGCACATTTTTTAAAAAAACTACAATTCCAACCCTAACCCTAATTATAACCCTAACCTTATTCTAACTTTAACCTTAATAATAACCTTAACCCTAATTATAACCCTAACCCTAACCATAATGCTAATTGTAATCCTAATTCTGATTCTAAATTTAACCCTAATTCTCACTCTAATTCTCACCCTATTTTTTATTGTAACCCAAATTCTAATTGCAATGAAAATCTTAATCCTAACTCTAATTCTAACTGCAATTCCAACCCCAAATCTAATTATAACCCTAACCATAATTATAACATTAACCCTAATTATAGTCATAACACTAGTTCTAACTCTATCCCCAACCCTAATTGTAATCCTAACCATAACTCCAATTCTAACCCTAACCCTAACCTAATTATAACTCTAATCATAACCCTAACCTTAATCCTAATCGTAACCTTAATTCTAATTATAACCCTAAATCTCAGACTAACCCTAACCCTTATTATAAACCTAACCCTAGTTCTGACCCTAATTCTCATTCTAGTTGTCATCTATTTCCAAACTGTACCCCTAATTTTAATTGTAATTCTAACCCTAATTCTAACTACAATTCCAATAGTTGTTAAGGGCATGGTTAGGTGGTTAAGTCACTCAATTGTAGTGGCGACCACCAGAGTTTAAACCCCCATTGGGCCAATGTGCTCATAGGATTTACCCCTTCGCTAGGCCAACAAGCTCGTAGGTTTGAAGTGTTCCTTCTTGGGGTTGAGGTCCCCCATGTTGTGGCCTCACCGGTTCATCACTCTAGGAAAAAGCGTTAGAGTGGAGCCAGAGGGTGTGTCGTGTTAAAAAGTTTAGCAAGCACATTTTAAAAAAAAACTACAATTCCAACCCTAACCCTAATTATAACCCTAACCTTATTCTAACTTTAACCCTAAGAATAACCCTAACCCTAATTATAACCCTAACCCTAGCCATAATGCTAATTGTAATCCTAATTCTGATTCTAAATTTAACCCTAATTCTCACTCTAATTCTCACCCTATTTTTTATTGTAACCCAAATTCTAATTGCAATGAAAATCTTAATCCTAACTCTACTTCTAACTACAATTCCAACCCCAAATCTAATTATAACCCTAACCATAATTCTAACATTAACCATAATTATAGTCAAAACACTAGTTCTAACTCTAACCGCAACCCTAATTGTAATCCTAACCATAACTCCAATTCTAACCCTAACCCTAACCCAAAACATAGCTCTGATTTTAACCCTAACCTTGATCCTAATAAAAACCCTAATTGTAACCTTAATACTAAACTTAGCCCTAATTGTAACCCTAACCCTAACTCTAATTAAAACATTAACCCTAATTATAGTCATAACCCTAATTCTAACCCTAACCCTAACCCTAACCGCAACACTAATTATAATCCTAATCATAACCCTTATCCTAATTTTAACCCTAACCCTAACCATAACCATAACCATTAATCTAGCCCTAAAAACAACTCTAATTTTGACCCTAACCCTAATGTCAAATCTAACCCTAATCCTAACAATAATTCAAACCCTAACTTTAAACTTAATACTAACCTTAACCCTAAGTGTAACTTTAACCCTAACTCTAATTTGAACCCTAACACTAACTATAACTCTAATTCTTATCCCAATTCTAGTAGTAACAAACTTTAATTCTAACCTTAATTCTAATAGTAACCCTAATCTTAACTCTAACCCTAACCCTATCCCTTATTCTAACTATAACTATAATCATAATTCTTACCCCAATTCTAATAGTAACCCACCTTAATTCTAACCCTAATTCTAACCATACTTCAAACCCTAATTCTATACCTAATTTAATCCTTAATCCAAAACCTTATTATGAATATAATTCCAATAATAACACTAAACATAACCTTAATGAAACCCTATCTCTAATTCTAACCTTAACTGTAAACCTATTTCCAACCCTAACCCTACTTTTTACTCTAACACTAATTTTAATATTAATCATAATCCTAACACTAATGATAACCCTAAATCTATCCCTAACCATAATTCTAACCATAAACCTCACCCTAGTACTAACCCTTATTCTAGTACTAACCCTAAGCCAAAAACAAACCCTAATTCTACCCCTAATCCTAATTATAACCATAACCCTGCCCTAATTCTAAACATAATTCTAACCATAATACTAGCCTTAACTCTATTACTAATTGTAATTCTAACCTTGATTCTAATCAAAACATAATTCTAACGCACCATAAACCTAACCAAAACATAATTCTAACCTAACCCTTAACCTAATTCTAATCCTAACTCTAATTCTAACACTAGAGTTAGGGTTAGGGTTAGGGTTAGGGTTGGTTCATTTCAAATGCTTTCATTGATGCAATATTGATTCCCAAATTTATATTAATAGATAAGACCATTTTGTATGGAGTGATTGTTTACAGACATCATTTGATATCCTAAGACAAACATATAATATGAAGTACTCCAACACATGTACATTGCCACCCTAGTAGCTGTACACATAAGAATAGTATTTGTCCACATAATTTTCTTATCTATTTCTTTGCAAATACTCTTACCCTTAAAAACTACACAAATCATTCATATCATGGTTGTTTGATTTGAATTCCAAAATCACTCATGTTTTGTTTAGATCTCTTAGCCTTGTTTTAGTATCTTACTTTTGTAAGCCTAAAATTAGACTCCGTTGGTTCTAACTTTACTTATTTAAAAGCCAAAATAATTCATATATTAAAATTTTTAGTAACTATCATAATAAGCTTGTAGTCTAATTATTTCCATAATTTGGGTGCATTTATTTCCAAATAGTAATGTATTTTATATTGTGCTGTGTGAATTTTTTATAGTACAATTGAATTGCAAATCAAAACCTATTTTCTTGACACTTATATTTTCATTTAAACCTTGGAAATCTTAGTTCTTGTTGAAACAATTTGTTATGTAGCTTTTTAAATACTTTTTAGTGGTGTTTATTCTTCATATTTGTTCACTTTGATAATCTTGCATGCATCTATGGGACATAGAATACACATAATTGACATAATTATAATATTGGACAATTGTATGATTCTAAGCTCTTTTTAGGTACTATGATGTTTAATAAAATAATTCAAATGAATGTTTTATATGTATAAAGAGTTGATACAAATAGAACAATTAATATAGTAGTTAAAAAAATTATGTTTTTGGAGGATCATGCATTTAATATCTTCCCAAGATGGAATTCCCAATGTAAAATTTTAATATCAACATTCAAATCTAAAACCAATAATATTATGGTTTTATAATTTCAATGTTTTCAACTCAACTTTATTTTTTTGGATGTATTGCCAAACACCTACAAGGATTCTTAAAAAGAGGAAATGGAAAAGTATAGTGTTCTAGATCTAGCCATTGATCAACATAATTTAAAATAGTGAGCTTTGTGCTTGTGTTTTAATGAAACCCTTTATTTTAGTAGTTTGGAAAAGATGTTGATTTTTTTTTCTCTCTTTTGTGAGCTTCAACATCCTCTATAGGCCTTTAACACAAGTTTGTGTAAGGCCTTTGTTGACAGGTATAATCATATTAGTAAGAAATTTTTTACAATCAAGATCGACAAACTATCCCACTTTCTTGTCACTGCCACTTATAATACCACTAAGAATAGCATAAGTTGCTTCTTCCTTTATACAATTTATGCCCTTCGCAAGGAGCCCCACAAGTGGAAAAATTGCCCATGTCTTTATTGTAAGCTCAATGTCATCTTGGGTGAGTGTTGTGATATTGGAAATGAACCTACAAATCTCCATATGAAGTTGCCTCATTATGTTCAAATCTCTCTTGTCACCACTTCAAATGATTGCAACAATACGTAAGAGTAATTTATCATTCATAATGTCTTTATAATTCCCATACTCTACAATGTTGGCCATAGTTTCCATGAAAAAAAGCAGTATATGATGAGATCCATGGAAGAGAAGCTGAACAAGGCATGGACAAATATTATTTCTAATGATAAATTCAAGATCGTCACCTTCTTTAGAAAAATATAAAATTATCTTCAGAAATAAGGTTAGGGTTAGGGTTATAATTAGGGTTAGTGTTAGTATTGTGGTGAGGGTTAAGGTTAGGGTTAGGAATAGAATAAACATTAGGAACCTAGAATTATGTTTAGAATTGGAATTAGGGTTATCATTAGTACATTAGCACTCAGATTAGGGTTAGGGTTAGTGATGTAGCCAACAACATACACTCAATAGAATTGTGCCATTAATCTTATGTGAGAGACAAAGATTTGAGAAATTGGAAATAAAAACTTCTATTCACCAACTCTGCTGGTACAATGAGAGAAAACTCTCTTATATCCAAGAAAACAAAAAAAAAAATTATGTTTTTTGGCAGATTTCGACAATTGTCAGATTTTGCCATTTTAGGTAATTTTACATGCATATCTTGAGAATCTAGTTTTTTCCCAAAAACTTCCTAAAACTAGGGTAGGACAGAAAACCACCTAACATCCTAAATTTGAAACATGAGTTTCGAGTTATTAATAAAAGCAACTTTTAAAAACTAGGAAAAAACACTAAATTGCCATTTTGAGGGCCAAGATGAAAGTTTCAAGTCACAAAAAAGTGCCAAGATTGGGTCCAACCACTAAAATCAATTGGGAAATTACATGCCACCTCATAACGCATCCACCTGTAAAATTTCATAGAAAACCCACATCTGAGTCAAAAGTTATGAGCTCTGAAAGTCCCTGCATCAGTTAAACATATAATTATGGTTCAAATTAGGGTTGAGATTATGCTTAACATTAGGGTTAGTGTTAGTATTAGAGTTACGACCAAAATTATGGTTAGAATTATGTTAAATAGGGATAGATTTAGAAATATACTGAGATTGAGGGTTTAATGCCTTATAAAACAATGTTAAGTGTAATCTTATGGTTATGGTAAGAATTAGGGTTAGATTTAGAATTAGGGTTTGGGTTAGGGTCACAAACAAGGTTAGATTAGAATTAGTGTTAGATTTAGAATTAGGGTACCTATTTTTTAAAGAGTATTTTAATCTCAATGTTGAACCCTAACCATAATTCTAACAATAACCCTAACCCTAATACTAATCCTATTTCTAGCTATAATAATAACCCTAACACTACTCCCAATTCTAACCCTAACCATAAAATTGATTCTAATAGTGATTCAAACCCTAAGGCTAACCCTAAATCTCAGCCTAACCCTAACCCTTATTATATCCCTAACCCTAGTTTTGACTATAGTTCTCATTCTAATTGTCACCCTTTTTCAAATGGTAACCCTAATTCTAATTTTAATTCTAACCCTAATCCTAACCCTAAATCTAATTGCAATTCCAACCCTAACCCTAATTATACCCCTAATCATAATCGTAACCATAACCTTAATTCTAATTGTAACCCTAAATCTCACCCTAACCTTTTATTTCATATTCATCCCTAATCTTACTAATCTTTTGTTAAATAAGGAAAAATAAAATAACTCTACAGTAACTAAAACAACATATTAATTTTTTTTAACATGTTTTTAACCTTTTATTTCATATTCATCCCTACAGTTTCCAAGAGGCATTATACAGTCGTATTAAGGGGATGACTAATTGTTCTTTTTTCTTTTCTGCCTAATGAAATCTAATTTCAAAGTTTTTATTCAATACTAATTTATAAAAATTAATTTTTGTTAAATAATATTTTATTTACTCTAGAATAATTTATTTTATAACTATATTTTATTAGGGTTTTATCATATGAAATATAAAAGGAGGAAATTGTATTGGGCAAGTGCATTATATTTTTTTAGGGTTACCTTTTATTTTCTATGTTATTTTATTTACTGTATAGTAAGTTAATTTATAACTATATTTTATTAGGTTTTTTTCATATCAAAATAAAAAAAAGGATCAAAATATACTCATAAAGGGTAGAATTTATTTGAATTAAGTGCATTATATTTTATATATTTAACTATAAAGACTTCAATTTAATTTTGTAGAATGAAATCTAAGAATACTAGAGAAGCACAAGAGTTATTTGAAGGTAACTCTACATACTATTCATATATTTTATTATAGTTTAAATTTGTTTTTCGCACATTCTAATTTAAATTAATGGCTTTTTTTATCATCAATGTATTATTAAAAATATAGTGCTTACTGTGTTACTCCAGATTAATATGTAACATTTTATTAGGGTTATCTTTTCTTTTCTTTGTTATTTGTCACATATGATGAATGAATCCAATTCTTTTCTTCCCCTTTCATTCTAGGGTGTTTAGCTAGGATTCGCTGCAATTCTATATACACTAGGCAAAGTCTGCAGACATGGGAAGCTCCATGGGGCATTCTTATCCATTGGCTTCCTTCGAATTCTAGAGACTTGGAAGCTCCATGGGGAATTCTGGTTGTGAAGACCTCGCAACATTGACTTCCTCCAATGAGAAACTATGTGTTCAATGTCTTGAGGTTAGTGTTGAGACTTCTCAAGAATGTAATGTTTGTAGTTGCATTTGAATCCTTATAAAATATAGTGATAAAAAATATTAGTTTAGGAGATATGAATTCATTATGCAAAAAAAACAAATTAAGTCCTACTAAAATGTGAGAAGTTTTTTTTATTATGATTTTTGGCCAAATAAAAAATTAATTACCATTGACAAATATATGTTGAATAACATTAGGCTTGTCGAATACATTTTTTATATTTTGTTATTCATTTAACTGGAAATGTTACCAACATGTGTTGGCCTCATGGCTATGATAAATTAGAAGAATTCCATTCACACCTTAATAACATAGCTCAGTGCATTTCCATCACCAAAGAAATAGAGATGGATAACCAACTTCCTTTCCTTGATATCCTTCTCATCACAAAACCTGATGGTTCCTTGGCTCGTCGGATGTTCTAAAAAGCAACCCACACAGACCTCTACCTCCACTCCTCTTCTCATCACCACCTTGCTCAAAAAATGGGTATCCTTGAGACTTTGTCCACTAGAGCATTTCATATTTGTGACAAAGAAAACTTAGACCAAGAGCTTGCGCATCTTTGCATAGTCTTCTATAGCACCCCTCAACTTGTCATATATCAGATTGATGTTTGCTTAGTAGTATTAGACTTTATGACAGTATCTTAGACCGTAGATGATGGATCTCTTGTTATCTTGTTACTTTATTATGGACCTAATCAGTGTAGTAAAAATTGTTGATTTTGGATTCTATTATTTTATGTTTTAGAATTTGATAAAATTAGATGTCACAGATGTTTTGATGATATTCACTATATGGGATTGTGAGATAGTTGATCATTTTATGTTGTTGACTAGTAAATGGAAATCTTGCTCAATATAGTTAAATGTTTATACATAAACGTGAATGGAATAGTGTCGTATTACTCGCTCTCGAGTACCCTACCCCACTGCGATTTCTATTCACTACAGGACTGTATGTGGATATATATCTTGAATCTTTAACTGTGCGTTGTTGCAGGAATGCAGGTACTAGGCATCGACTCCACCTGATGTACCAGGTCTGAGCGTGCCTTCGCCAATGGATTAGTTGTTTGGAGTTAATGTGAGGTCCCATGTTAGTGTTGTCAGTTTATCCTTTTGGTCATTGTCTGTCTTTCGATCATGACTTGCAGACAGGTAATATTGCACCTTGGAGTCTAACTAGGTCAAAAGGTGTCTAAGTGTGTAGGGTATCATTGTGCATTAAATAGAATCATATTATGGAAAGTATAATGTTGATAATTAAATATATTTATAAAAGATAATATTGAGCATAATGTCGATAGTTGTTAATTATTGTTGTAAATAAATTATTATTTTATTAGAAGTATAGTTGTTAAATAAAGATTGTAAGAAATTTTGTATTATTTAATATAATATTATTTGCAATAAATATTTAAATAAATAAAATAGTTGTAAGTTATGTTGTAATTAGTGATTTACAACTAAATTAATAAATAAATTAATATATAGTTGTAATATTATAACTTTATTAATGACAATATGGTTGGTCAGTTATAAAGAAATTAAATGTTGTCAGAATTGTGTATTAATATTTAGAAAAAGTAACCTCTTGGGATCATTAAATTAAATAAAAAATATATATATATTTGAAGGGGAGGAGCTGTAGGGGAGATTAGAAGATTGGAGCTCAGAAGGTGGGAGCTGTATGCTGGAATTTGGGTGCAACTTCAAATCTTTTGTCAGCCAAGCATCTGGTCCAGGTTTCATCATTTTTATTGCCTATCTCTGTTTTATTTGAGTTAAACATTATAGAATTGATGTTCTATTCTCCTTCCGTCAATGCTTTTGGTTTGAGTGTTGCAAAAGCCCTTTCATCAAACCCATTTTGGTGCCTATTATGCAATTATTGCATCCCAAGCACTCATATGATTTTTATTATGTCTGTTGTATTTGCTTAATTCCTCTATCTCCTTAACCATTTGATCTCCACCATATTTGCCCATTTTTGCATAGATGTTTGATTGTGCATTCATCGCACTCCATGAGAAGATGTTTCTGTGAGTTGCCTATCAAGCAACCATATATTGTGTCTATGCGTCCAAGACCTACTTTCCTATTGCCTTTTTGGCACCTCCTGTTGAAATGGAATGACACAGAATACCAGAGAATCAATTGCAAACTCCTCTACCTTTATCCTGTTTAAAACCTAAGAAACAAGCAAACACAGATCTAATACTACGAATGCTATTGCTTGGTGTATTACAATAATGTTTTAGTTTTTTTTTGTTCCAGACGAATGTTTAACATCAGTTAAGGTGTCTCTAAGATCGCCAGTATAGGAAAGAAGGTCAACCTTGCTCACATAATGTCCGAATGTAGGTGTAATGCAATATTGGTTACAAATGTGATCAAAGTATGTACAGCTCTCATTCACCAAATCTGCATGGTTGCGTGCACCCCAAATCTAGTAAAACTCACAATGTTAGGATGTCACGTGCTCTGTCTGTGCTTTTGCAATCGCATTGCTTGAAGGGTTCTAAAGCCTTCTCAACAAATTCATTGTAGACATATCCTACAATCGATGCATTTCATAGTTTGTGCCCCAGCTGACACCTTCACATCACATTGGTTGAAAGCTTCTAAATCATATGATCCTCACCATATCCGCTCACTTCTGCATAGATGTTTGCGGGAAGAATAAAGGTTGCGCAACAATTTTGGGATCTGAATCAAATTTAGCATCGCTGTGAGTAACCTAAGTCTATATTCAAGTGTGATTTATAGTTGCCAAATAACATTTCCACTCAACTAGCACAGCTTTAACTGGTATCTCAGTGATGAGTCCAGGGTGTCTTTTGGTTTGCAGCTATGAAATTTGATAAGATTCCTTTATCTTTCATCCTTCTCTACAACCATTTTGAACCCTATCATACCTGCCGCTTCTGCAGAGATGTTTGTGGGAACATGAGTCCAGAAACAATTTGAGGATCCAAATCATAAAGCAGTGTCACTGTAAATACACCTAAGCCTATATTCATATATGATCGACAGGCACCAAGAGACCTCATCAAACGCAATGATCAGCTGATTGTATATAGCAATAAGAGTTACAAAGGAAACTGAAGTATGCACAAATTCTGTCCACTTTATCCATAGGGCCGCACCATCTATTAGGTTTCAAAGCTTTAGTTTAGTAAATTTGAAATGATGATTTGGTAGAAAACTTGTTAGCTGCTGCCGCATTATCATGAGCTGTGGCTCAGCAAAATACACACACAATATATTATGCATACAGATTCAATCTTCATGGCAGATCAACGTCTAGTGGTCATTGTTCAACAATTGAAATTAGTATATATATGAATGCAATTCAATGTCTTTCTTGAAAACAAACCATACAACCAGTGCAGATTTAACAGTCATTTCATTAATTGGGTTCAGCATTTCCTTTGAAGGGCCAGCGCTGCCAAAGGAAACTGTTATGCACACACAGCAATCAGCTGGACGTGAATTGCAAAAGAGTTGTAATCTGTCAATTTCTGTCTGAAATTAAACCAGAAAGAGAGGTATTTTGCCTTACTTCTGAAATGGTAGCTTTTAACTATTTTCCCTTAGATGCTTCAACTCTGCGTACTCCTCCTTAGACGGGCAATGATGTCTTTATTACCATCACTCTATGACACACAAATATGGCTTTTAGGTATGCTACAACTGGTATTAACTATAATTTCCCTTAAGATCACCGATAAAGCTGCCAGTCATAGCAATGAGATGACGCTTCCTTATAAGAGATATAGGTATACATATTATAGAGAGACGCATTTCACTTTGTAATTGTAATGAGAAAATTAAAAAATAAATGTATCACAATAAATAATTTAAAATAGTCAGAGAAATAGTTAACTGCAAGTTACGAAGAAAATAACTTAGGTGAGTATATCAGATTGTGCAATTTTGCTTTACGATTCTACTGGCTATTGTTTGGAGTGAAACAATTCCTTACAAAGGTTAGAAAGTTAAAGTAGGTTTATGGAAGAATTTAGGTATTGAGCTATGCTTTATGCCTGAATTTTATATTTAGGTCTGAGAAGTATACTAAACTGTTCAGATAAAGACTCTGAACAGGGTTATCATATCAGACCCACAACAAATGCTTTAATAAACAAGCTATACCTATAATATACTCAAAATTTCAAAAGGTTTATGTATCACGGGAAGTAATTTTATAGTTGCTAAATAATTAGTATTGTGTAACCCATAATATTGAACTAAGTTATTTTTAGTGTGTCTGAATATCAGCAAGTATTAGACGAGTCATAAAGTAGATTGGTTATTGTTTAACAACTGTGAATTTAGTTGTTATAGTTTCATTTCTAATTGATATTTTGATTAGCAACTTTTAGTACTTTTATTTAAAGTATTAGCTATTCTTTTTGTGGAGTCACTGCCCCCATAGTTTATTGGGACGTCTACTGTTACATCCATGCCACAGTATGGTGGATGGTTGTTCTCTTTAGAAAAAGAATAAACATATACTTAAGGTTATTAATGTATGTATAAGGAAGTAAAATAAAATTATATGATTATTAATGAATATATTCTTAGTGTAGACAATATTGAATATATTTCGTAATTCAGGCAAAAGTAAATTGTAGTAAGAAATGAGTGATAAGTAAATCCATTTGGGCTATTTTTCACACTTTATGGAATAGCCCATGTAAAAATGTTTAAAAATAGATTTGTCATTGAATAAATTACCAGCACTACTACAGAAAATTATTACATTTGATACAAAGTTCATGCAACAATATTAATATCTGAGAGAATGAAATTATTTGCTATCCAATGATTCAAAGTATATTATTATTATTATTATTATTATTATTATTATTATTATTATTATTATGTCTAAAGTAATAGTTGTTTGTTTAGAAGCCAAATAAATTGGAAATTTATAATAATGTTGTCATTGTTAAATTGATAATCGTTGTGACGATATACTAATGGTTAATGAAATTTAGATTAATGGGTTAAGGATTAAGTATATAATTATTGTATTGGAAATTTGATTTAAAGGTATTAGGTAATTAGTTTAGTGTGAATTGAAATTGTATGAAATGGTCAAGTGTAAGTTGTCAAGGGTTCATTTCCAGAGGCCAAAGTTGTTGTGTTTTGACTTCGTGTAAAGTTGTTGATAAGTGTCTTGAGTTAATGAAGTTATGTCACCTTTTTATATGCATAAGGAATTTGGTTCTGGTGTTGTGAAAGAATGTAAATATTCTAAATGCATCATGTTGTGTAGAAAGGCTCTTCATGGATGATATGATTTATTTATTTGTTTGGGATGTTGTGTTGGATTAGACAATGGGGAGACATCAAGAACTATTATGGAGATCTATTATGTATTGCTATGGGCAATGGATTACTGAGCTACATTCTTACGATTAAGTTGTTATGCAAGATGGTTAATGCCTTGTATTATTACGTATACATGTGGATATGAGGATAATTGTTATGCAAGATGGGTTATTCCTTGCATGGTTCATGTATCATCATTGTCATGATGATCTTTGCTAAGTTTGTTGAGTAGGGTCTTCTAGATGCAGGTAGGGGAGTGGCTCTCAATGGGGGCCAGAGCCCAAAAGTGGCGTCCAGGACAACCCATGTTGGAGTTTGTTAACTCAGTGATAACCTAAATAATGAATTAGGGGGTTGGGTAGTTAAACACACTAAACGAGATAAGTGGATGCCTCACTCATGGCTCAAGTGCTTGTTTAGGCTTGAGATGAGATGAGAAGGCCTGGAATGGCAAGATCAACTACCTTGTCCTCATGAAAGGTATGTTGATTCCGCATGAGCGTTGTATGGGGGCCGGGAGCCGGGAGAGGCTACCAGGACAACCCTAGATGGGGGCCGGGGCCTAGGAAGGCTTACCAGGACAACCCATGACAAGCCATGTGATGACACTCCTCTCTACTATAGCCTAGCATTCCCTAGTTGTACTCTCCCCATTCGTTATGTGTTGCCTCTGGAAGTTAAGTTGTGTTGTGTTGTTATTGCCATGTGTAGTATTGGCGTTTGGTCGTCCTCTGTTCATGTTTAGTCTTGTCTACCTGACTGTTATTGTTTGGGACCTCATGTTAACTCCTAGCTCGGGGGGTGGACCTTAGGGTTCCACATGGTCGGGTGGAAGAGCTTTATTATCCATTAGTTTTCCCTTGTCAAGCTCATGTACAGAAAAGATTTATTCCAGATAATTGTACTTGTACCAGTTGATGAAGATGTATGTGTAATCTTGTACCAGACTTGTGTAACAGATCATTCATAATGTATGTAATTCTGATGTAGTCTGAAAATGGCAATGTAATGATGTCATGATGTACTTATGTGTAAGGAAAGCATTTTTGTTATGTATTTAATCATGTAGATTGTATTATTTGACGATGTGTAATGAATATGAATAAGTTATTTAATTGTGCATTGGATTCAGATCAGTTACTGATGTATGTTAAATTATGTTAGTTGAATTGTTAAGTAATGCAGCCTTGAAACCTTGGAGAACATGTCATAAGTGTAATGGTGTAAATAGTTATGTTAACATTACTTTGTTATCTTAATTATTTAAAAAAAAAAAATTGTTCCTGTTTCATGTAGCATAAATGTGATTTTCTCTAAGGTGTTCAAGGTGGGGCGTTACATCTTCTTATTAATGGTTACAAGAGCAAGCACATTTCTAGAGCTCTCAACCAAGCCAAGTCTTGTTTCTCTCCAAACACAGGGTTGCCCTCCCTGCGCCCTCCCTCTCCAAACCTCCCTATTGCTTCCCTCCCATTCATTGAAGGCATCTCCTACAAAATTTCTAAAATCCTTCTTAAAAGGGCCTCCGTGTGCTTTCAAACTTGTTGCAACATTGAGAAACCACATCCCCTCTCTCAAAGACCCTGAAGATGTATGCCTTGACTCTAGGGTGTACAAGGTTGTTTTCTCCTGTGGCACACCCTATATAGGTGAGATAGGTTGATCTTTTAGCACCAGAATCAAAAAGCATTGTGGTGACATTAGGCATGATCAGGTCCTCAACTTTGCCTTGGTAGAGCACTCCTTCTCCACCAAGCACCATATCTCTTTAGAAGACACCCAAATCTTAGCCGTTGAGGACAATTTCTTCAAGAGGAAACTCAAAGAAGCCATTGAAATCAACAAAGACCCTGTAAACCTCAATCGAGATGACAGGTGGAGTCTCAGTTTCTCTTGGCAACCCCTACTAGCCAACCTTAGAAATCAAACCCCTCACCCATCTTGAACCTCCTTTGTGTCAGGCCTTGTTTGGCCCCCTCCTCTCCTTTTCTCCCCTGCTTGTCTTTCTTGGGTTCCCTCCACGTCTCTCTCCCCCACTCCCCCTTTTTGTGGGCTGCCTATCCCTCCATTTCTCCCTCATCCCTCCCCACCTATCCTTAAGGGAGCCTCCTCCTTTGCCTCATCCGCTTCCTTCTCCCTTATTTTTGGATCTCCCTAGTCGCATGCTACTACCCCCCTTCTTTTAGGTTTTTGCTCTTGTTTTGTATTCCTATGCATACATAGTTGTTTAGGCATTTACATGTATATTTGCATATGTTGTTGCATTTGTATTTACATAAATATTTGGATGTGTATAATATGCATATACATTCATTTTTGTTTTCTTTTTGTATTTGTTTATGTATTGGTTTTGACTTTTGTTAGAGTCCCGTGTCATATGTACTTGTATAGGCTCATGTATACGTGCACATACATTAACACACATGCCATTTCTCTTTTGTTTTCTCTTCTTTAGTTTTTTCCTCAGTACATAGATACACCTAGTCACTTGGTTGCTTATATATATACATGTTATTTTTTCTATTTTTGTCATTTGTTTGCTTGTTTGTGAGTCTACGTGTATTGTTTGGTTTCTTTTCTCCTATATATATATGTTGGAGCTGTTTCTTCTGTGTGCTATGTTGTGACTTTTTATTTTATTTTTCTTTTGTCTCATCTTTTGGAGGTTTGTGGGTGTGTTTTTGTGCTTTCGGGTTTCCTTATATATATATACCCACTTTGACTGTTTTCTTTTTCCTCCTTTCTTTCTTTTAGTCATAAGTTACTCCTTTCTTTCTTTTAGTCATGAGTCATTAGTAGATGTGTCGACTCATATTCCACACATCGTGGCTACATTTGAGGGTGGTTGAACCTTGAGCTATTCTCTTGGTTCCATTTTGGCTACCTTTCCTATTCTCTTGGAGGCTTGTTCCACAAGCTTTAGCTATGTATACCGCTTTGGTTGTAAATCAATTTAGTTCATTTTCAATATATTGTATTTGTGTTTGATCTCTAATCCATTGATCTTGGACTTCCACTCCCACATGGTATTAGAGCTAGGCTCAATCTGGCCTTCTCCCATAATTTTTACAGAATTACATCATGCATTTGCATTCAAATTCAATTAACTTTAAAAGGCACGAAAAAAATACAATTAATCCAATCCTTTCCAAATAGAGATTTCCATGCATAAATCATGCGCGTGAAATTAGTCATCAACTCCTTAATCAATACTAGAATAAAAACTGACTTCACATACTTACCAAATGATGCATTGGATGAAAGCGAGCAACAACAAGACAAACAAACTTCACGTAGATGCTACCATTCTGTCCAACTGGGTTCTATTTTTGCCTCAAGTGTTTGAAGACTTGAGATACCACGTGAGAACAAAGATAAAAAGGTTAAGACAATACTCAGGTATGCTTATTAGCAGAAAAATGATTGTGAAGTTCCTATTTTCAGTTTAATAAATAAAGAAATATTTATTTAATGTTGTCCAATATTATGTGACTGTTGTCTCTCTGTTTGTGTGTGAATAAAGGGTTCCATTTCCTGCCAGTCTCTTAATTGTTTGTTGATGCTAACGGGTGCTTCCCTGTTCTATGTTGGGGAGTGTATATATGTACATGTGCGTATATGGAGCCTATTTTAATTCACCTGAAGCCGTTCCCCTTTTTTATCAAGTTCCGTACAAAACACAGATATTAACATTAGAAATAATTTACTCTTATCACATATTTTTTTCTCTAGATGAACTCCATATACATCCCTCTAAACTGATGGAATATAGTGCAAACATAATTCTATATAACAGCTTCCATGTTTGATTTAACTTTTTCAGATTAATTTAAATCGCTATCATAAAAGGTTAAAATTAATTGAAGACAGATTTGTATGTCTTTACGTGGACTTAACTCAGTTAGCCAACTCAGCGAAGTGAAGCAACATGCTGTTGAATGATGGCACACAGAGACTTATATGTGACACCACGTATTTTGTAACTTGTCTTCATATTTCTGCAAATCTCTACACGCATACACAATACGTGTCTTTATAAATGCTGGTTTATTGCGGTATAAATGCTGTGATTATGTAACAAGTTGAGCAAGTTACAAGAGATTTTTAATGGAGCTTGGTGCCATTAGAATGTTTTCTTCTCATTTTTCTTCGTCTATGATCTGATTAAAAACACAAGGTAAACAATTATTATTATTTTAAATTAAAAAATACTACAGTTTATTGGATATTATACAAAATAGAATAATTATTAAATTTGGTGGAGATGAGATATAAAATTTATTTATTATTTTGGGTGGAAATGAGATAGAAAATTATAATTTATTATTGTTTTATATTTTTATGTTTTAATGGTTATGGGATGTCTGTGTTGCAGGCCAGAAGTGGATGATAAAGAAAAGGTACATGTATACGAGGAAAAGATGCTAACAGAAAGATTCGAGAAGTTGAGACGCCTGGCGCAGAAACAGTTTTTTCTTCATAACTCAACAGTAAATTAAATAAATAATATAAAATAACTCTACAATAAATTAAAACAACTTATTAATTTCTTTTAATATGTTTTTATCTTTTTATTACATATTCATCATTAGGATATAATTTTTCTATTTCATATTTATCTAAGGTTTTATTTACTAATCTTTTTTTAAATAAATAAAATAAAATAACTCTATAGTAAATAAAATAACATATTAATTTTGTTTAATATGTTTTTATCCTTTTATTTCATATTCATTCTTAGAGTTTGATTTGTTTTAATTCAAATTTGCCTAGGGTTTTATTAAGTAAACTTTTCATTGTTAATATAGATTAAGAGTTTAATGTTTTCAAAATATACCTGAATAACTAACACAAAGTATTTTTGATTAAAATAACTTCTTCTCCACTATCATTCTTCTCTTTATACTAAGAGGGGTTATACAATGGTATTAAGGGGATAAATTTAATGCTACTAATTTATAAAAATTAATTGCGGTTAAATTATATTTTATTTACTCTAGAATAATTTATTTTATAACATTATTTTATTAGGGTTTCTTCATATGAAATATAAAAGGAGAAAATTGTATTGAGCAAATGCATTCTATTTTGTTAGGTTACCTTTTATTTTCTTTGTTATTTTATTTACTGTACAATAATTTAGTTTATAACTATATTTTACTTGGGTTTATGATATCAAATAAAAAAAGATCAAAGTATATTAGTGAAGGGCCAAAGTTAATATACTTTGGTCCTTTTTTTATTTGATATGATAAAACCCTAATAAAATATACTTATAAATTAACTTACTATATAGTAAATAAAATAACATAGAAAATAAAAGGTAACTATAAAAAAATATAATGCACTTGCCCAATACACTTTCCTCCTTTTATATTTCATATGATAAAACCCTAATAAAATATAGTTATAAAATAAAATATTCTAGAATAAATTAAATATTATTTAATTTTTGTAAATTAGTAGAAATTAAATTTCATTGTGTAGAAAAGAAAAAAAAGTATAAAGTTATAGGACCATCCCCTTAATGCCTCTATATAATGCCTCTTGACACAAAGAACAAAAGAATAGTGGATAAATATGTTATTTTAGTGACAATACTTTGTATTAGTTGTTCAAATATATTTTGACAACATTAAACTCTTAATCTATGTTAACAATGAAAATGTTACTCAATAAAACCCTAGGCAAATTTGAAATAAAAAAAAAATCAAACTCTAAGGATGAATATCAAATAAAAGGATAAAAATATATTAAACAAAATTAAGATGTTATTTTATTTTATTTATTTAACAAAAGATTAGAAAATAAAACCCTAGGCAAATATGAAATAGAAAAATGAAACCCTAGGGGTCAATATGAAATGAAAAGATAAAACATATTAAAATAAATTAATAAGTTGTTTTAATTTACTGTAGAGTTATTTTATATTATTTATTTAAAGAAAGATTTGTAATTAAAAACCTAGGAAAATATGAAATAAAAAAATGAAACCCTCACAAATTTATGAAGTGACAAGATCAGATTTTCTTTCTTTCCAATCCATAAAGTGGTGGTTCAATAGAAATATATCCCTATATATTTAGTTATAGAAATATAATGGTTAAAAATTTGGAATGATAAACAATTCTTTATCATAACAAAAAATAATAGTTCAGATGCATGAATTCTTTTCTCTTCACTACACATCTACAAAATAATTTTATATTATTCTAAGAGGAAACTACACATTTCAAATGTTGTAATCCATTTTAGAGAATCACCATATTTAATTACTAATATGTAATCCATGTTACAGCATCCCCATCTTTAATTACTAATATTGATGTTTATTTTCTAGGTACGGCTCAATCGAAGTTGAATTTTGAAAGTGAGGAGAAGTACAGACAATATCGAAGAGATTATCAAAGAGAATATCAAAGATGACAATGACAATGACAACAAATGACAGATACAGAAAGAGAAGAACAAAGAAAAAGATGAAGTGACAACAACAGAGAAAGATTTGCCAATAGCTTAAGGACCTATATGCATTAGATGTTGACAAGATAAATGTAATAATTGCTAGAAGAAAAAAGAAAAAGATGAAGTGATAACAACAGAGAAAGATTTGCCAATAGCTGAAGGACCTATATGCATTAGATGTTGACAAGATAAATGTAATAATTGCTAGAAGAACAAAGAAAAAGATGAAGTGATAACAACAGAGAAACATTTGACAATAGCTGAAGGACCTATATGCATTAGATGTTGACAAGATAAATGTAATAATTGCTAAGGATGTAAGGGTAATGTTAACTTCTAATCATTGGATAGAAGCAAGTCGTGTAAATGGAACTCTAGGTATGTCTGACAAATAATATATAGACCTATAAGTGCACCACCAGAACCATCCACATATGTTATGGTTAAATTTTGAAGGTAGAGCACAGACAAATGGATTGCTACAACAATTAGGAAAAATAGTTTTCTATTCAAAACTCCATTAAACATTTGCAGAAGCCTCAAATAAAGATAAACTACAATTGGTTACATAGAACCATTTCAAGCAACTGACAAAATATAGACGTAAACTACTAGAAAAGTAACTAAATGTAACATGGAGAAATTGATGAGATTCCTCCAACACTATCCCCTAATTTCTACCACTAATTGTGTAAATAATTAAAATGCCCAAATTTTGTCTTAAATTATCAAAAGTCTCCTTTTCTAAAGCATTGGTAAATATATCTACTACTGGATCTTTGGATTTGCAAAACTTGAAATTGATTTCTTGATTGTTCACTAACTCTGATAAAATGATATCTTGTATCAATGTGTTTTCTCCTCTCGTGAAAAACACAATTTTTTGACAATGACATTATTGATTTGTTGTCACAAAATATTATTTTTGACTTCTCCTATGCTTGAAATAAATTTGCCAATACTTTCCACATCGAAATAGCTTGACATGTTGCTAATGTGTTTGCTATATACTCTTCTTCGCTGGATGGAAGTGTCACTATGGGTTTCTTCTTTGATTGCCATGAGACTACACATGTTCCACAATGAAAGGCATATCTAGAAGTACTCTTCCTATCATCAATGATTCCTGCAAAATCACTGTCAATATAGTCAATCAAACAAAAATCATTAGTCATGGAATATAAAATTCCATATCCTATTGTTCCTACCACATATCTCAATATTCTCTTCCCAACTTGCCAATGTGACTCTTTTGGTGACTCCATGAATCTTGACATTAGAGTAACTCCATACAATAAATATGGTCATGTAGTTGTAAGTTACTTCAAACTTGCAACTAATATTTGGAATATTATAGAATGAACATTAGGTCATTTCTCTTATTTTCCAATTTTAGTTCTTGTAGCATCTGGTGTAGTTATTGGATTACAATTCAACATCTTAAACCTCCTTAACACATCCTTTCAATATTTAGAGTCATAAATAAAAATTGTTGAAAATATTGTCATTGATGACAAAGGGAGGTTGATGTAAGATGAATAATTATTGATGATCCAAAAGTTTCTAAGGCATGATTTCTACCTTTAGTTAGCAAATCACTTGGTTCACAAACTCTCAATTTCGTCAATAGATAGTTTTCTGGACATCGAGCTAGCCGATGAAAATATGACAAAGAATGTTTCTAAGGCATGAATAATTTCTACCTTCAGTCGGTGAATTGCTTGGTTTGTAAGCTCTTAAGTTTGCCGATGGAAAGTTTCTCCGACAACTAGTTCATCGATAGGAACAATTACTGATCAAAGCTTGAAAAATAAATTTTAAAGTTTGAAGTCTTTTTAAGTTTGCTGATGGATAAGATATTAGAAAAATGTCTAGTTTGTGAACTCAAAAGTTCATCAATGGTGAAGGTCACTAATAGGCTACTTCTCTGACATAAAGTTTGTCGAAAGGATGAAGGCGTGAAGAATAAATATGGTTCATGGTTCTCCAATTTTGTAGATAGTGAAAAAGGTTGATGATTTTCCAAGAAGTTTGTGATGAGACAACTTCAGAAATAGGTGATATGATGAAGATTGTGTCAATAAGTTTACAAAGTGGTACTTTTGCTGATAATGGATGAAATGTCCAAAGTTTGCAGAAAGTTGATTTTGCCAATAAAGATTTTTAATTTGAGGTTCGTGGATGCAAACTTTTTCTGTTAAAGAAGAAGATAATTGGTTTATAGAAATAAGCTTTTTCGACAAGCTCGTATGTTTCAGAAATCTCTAATTTTCTGATAAAGAAGTTGAAGGTTAAGTTTGTGAAAATGAACTTTTCCCTATAATGAATAAAGGGTTCAATTTGTTGATGGCTTACATAGGTGATAAAAAAAAAATGCTAGGGAGAGGACATACTCTGATCGGTTTGAAGACATAAGAGATATATATGAGAAACACTTATTGTTAAGGTTGGTTGACTCAGTCTTTTAAATCGGGCCCAAATTCATAGTACGGGAATTTAGGTTGGGCCGACCTAAGTATACATTGAAATTCAAAATATGAAGGCCAACTTTTGAGAATGCTTTAGTTCAATGTATTGTAGCCAACATGAGGATTATATTATACAAGTCGATATTTAAAGTAGATCATTTATTTATTTTTGATGGTGAAGTATATGTGAGCATCAAAGAAAAAAGTGTGTACATCTGAATGTGATTTGAGTGCGAAGGCAATGAATAGAATATAACCTGGAGTTCACATAGTTTGTATTGGTATAAGCATATTTTTCTCTCTTGAGAGGAACCATGCTAAAGAGTGTGTGATGCTGCATATTTGAAGGTGTGTGAAAATTAATGTTTCAAATTTGAGTTGGTGATAAGTGGGAGATTTGATGCTCTATTTTGGAATGAACTTGATCCTATTTTAGTTAGTTGAAGTTGGTGCTTCATAGTTGGGTTGGGGCTCAGTATGGACTGAACTAAATCTTGTTATCTATTGCTTGAAGTTGGTGCTTCATCTTTTGAGGTTGTGGTCAGGGACAGACTTGGTGGTTAGTTTTATAAGGGGATTAAAGTCTCTTGTAGGTTGGTGCATAGAGATCTATAAAAGGATTTTTCTCCTTCTCAAGTTGAAATTCATCTCGGTTGGTGCCTACTAAATATTGTAATTCATAGAGTCATTTTTTGAGGTAGATTTGAGCAGTAGACCCAAGTAGCTTTTCTCACTGTGGTTTTTCCCTTCTAGGTTTCCACATAAATCTTGTATTCTCTTGTGTGGATGTTTGGATATGTTGATGTTTGCATAGTTCGTATATTGATTCTATTGTTGCAATAGAAATGGAGTAAAAATTGGTATATACTAATTCACCCCCTCTCAATAGATCTCTATGTTCTAACAAAAATTTCCCAATGATTGAACCACTTCAATGCCTAAAAAATACTTCATCAATCCTAAATCTATCATCTCAAATTCTTTTTTCATTTCTTATTTAAACATGTCTACTGATAACTTTCTAGTGGAAAGAAAATCATCTAACATATAAACATACAATGAAAACCTAACCTTCTTTCTTGATCATTGTGTACGATGTTGATACCTGAAAATGTCTTAATCCCATTAACCACTTTTCTGCATCAACCACATTACTAAATTCACCTTTCACATCATAATTATCTAATTAATTCACCCTAAATCATAATTATTTAATTAATTCATCACCTTACGACTTCACTCTTCATTAATTAAATAAATATGCTAAATATTTGTTTGGTTAATTTGTCATCTTCTTAAATAAATAATGCTTATTTAATTAATCTACCCTACACTACAACCTAAACCTAACCTAATTAAACAAATACAAATTATTTAATTAGTTACCCTAACCTACTGAAAGAAAACCCCAATGTGTGCGGCGAGGACCTTTAGGGTTTCATTTTTCTATTTCATATTTATTTAGTGTTTTATTTACTAATCTTTGGTTAAAGAAATAAAATAAAATAACTCTATAGTAAATAAAATAACATATTGATTTTGTTTACTATGCTTTTATCCTTTTATTTCATATTCATTCTTAGAGTTTGATTTGTTTTATTTCAGATTTTTCTAGGGTTTTATTAAATAAACTTTTCATTGTTAATATCGATTAAGAGTTTAATGTTTTCAAAATATATCTGAATAACTAATACAAACTGGTATTAAGGGGATGACTGTAACTATGTCTTTTTTCTTTTCTATAGAATGAAATTTAATTTCTAGGTTTTTATTCGCTACTAATTTATAAAAATTAATTGCTGTTAAATAATATTTTATTTACTCTAGAATAATTTATTTTATAACTATATTTTATTAGGGTTTTATCATATGAAATATAAAAGGAGCAAAGTGTATTGGGCAAGTGCATTATATTTTGTTAGAGTTACCTTTTCTTTTCTATTTTATTTTATTTACTATATAGTAAGTTAATTTATAACTATATTTTATTAGGTTTTTTTCATATCAAAATAAAAAGAAGGATCAAAATATATTCATCAAGGGTAGAATTTATTTGAATTAAGTGCATTATATTTTATATATTTAACTATAAAGACTTCAATTTAATTTTACGGAATGAAATTTAAGAATGCTAGAGAAGCACAAGAGATATTTGAAGATAACTCTACATACTATTCATATATTTTACTATGGTTGAAATTTGTTTTTTGCACATTCTAATTTAAATTAATGGTTTTTTTATCATCAATGTATTATTAAAAATATAGTGTTTACTATGTTACTCCAGATTAATATGTTACATTTTATTAGGGTTATCTTTTCTTTTCCTTGTTATTTGTCACATATAACGAATGAATCCAATTCTTTTCTTCCCCTTTCATTCTACGGTGTTTAGCTAGGATTCCCTGCAATTCTATGAACACTAGGCAAAATTTGCAGACTTGGGAAGCTCTGTGGGGTATTCTTATCCATTGGCTTCCTTCAAATTCTAGAGACTTGGAAGCTCCATGGGGAATTGTTGTTGTGAAGACCTTGCAACATTGACTTCCTCCAATGAGAAACTATGCGTTCAATGTCTTGATGTTAGTATTGAGACTTCACAACAATGTAATGTTTGTAGTTGCATTTGAAACCTTATAAAATATAGTGATATAAAATATTAGTTTAGGACATATGAATTCATTATGCAAAATAAATAAATTAAGTCCTACTAAAATATGAGAAGTTTTTTTTATTATGATTTTTGGCCAAATAAAAAATTAATTACCATTGACAAATATATGTTAATCTTTTTTTAAGGAAATATAGTTATAAATTAAATTATTATACATTAAATAAAATAATATAGAAAACAAAAGGTACCCTTAACAAAATATAATACATTTTTTATATTTTGTTATTTATTTAACTATTGGTGGAAACGTTACCAACATGTGTTGGCCTCATGGCTATGATAAATTAGAAGAATTCCACTCGCACCTTAATAACATAGCCCAGTACATTTCCTTCACCAAAGAAATAGAGATGGACAACCAATTTCATTTCCTTGATATCCTTCTCATCACAAAACCTGATGCTTCCTTGGCTCGTCGGGTGTTCTGAAAAGCCACCCACACCGACCTCTACCTCCACTCCTCTTCTCATCACCACCTTTCTCAAAAAATGGGTATCCTTAAGACTTTGTCCACTAGAGCCTTTCATATTTGTGACAAAGAAAACTTAGACCAAGAGCTTGCACATCTTTGCATAGTCTTCTTATTAATGGTTACAAGAGCAATCATATTTCTAGAGCTCTCAACCAAGCTAAGTCTTGTTTCTGTTAGGAATTATTAAGATTGTCTAGAATGTTTCTAGAAGTCTTCCAAAGAACATTCCAGGAAGAAGCTTCCAGTTGTTCTAGAAAAGAACTTTCTAAGAGAAACTTCCAGCTGTTCTAGAAAAGAACATTCTAGGATTTTAGAATCATCTAGAATGCCAGAAGCTTCCAGGCCTCAAAGCTTCTGTAGCTATATATATGTGTTTAGAGAGAGCTGCCGGACATGCATTTGGATGTAATGCAAGTTAGATGAATAAATATTCCTGAGTTTATTCAACTCTGTTTGCCCTGTTTTCTCTTTGTTTTGCTGTTGCTGTTCTGTTTTCATTATCTTGGGACTGTTTTTACATGGTATCAGAGCCAGGTTCAGCTAGATTTTTTTTTCCAGGTTCAGCTAGAGATTTAGTTAGAGGCTCAGTTGGAAGTATAATGCTGAAGTGATTTGTTTGCAGGGCATATATATTGTTGGAAGTGATTTGTCTGCAGGGCTCTTTATTTTTGGCTAACATGGGATCTACAAATGAAGTGTTGCCAATATTTGATGGAAGTGGTTTTGCAGATTGGAAGATTGCAGTCAAGAATGCTTTGAGAGAAAAGGCTCTATGGAGGATAGTGAATAAAGAAATTGGAGAACCCCAAAGTGAAAAAGAAAAGGAGCTATGGAAATGCAAGCTGGAACAAGCTAGAGGTATTATTGGTAAAGCTTTAAGCCCCAATCTCAATAGAAGATTTGTTGATACTGATAATCCAATACAGCTATGGGAGAGTTTAGAAAAAGATTATAAAGATGCAGATATTGCTAGCATGTTTAGCATAGAAGAAAGATTGGTGAATTTAGATCCTTCTGATTTTGAAAAAATGTCTGATTACTTTAATGAAGTTACATTTTTAAATGCTCGGCTGAAGAAAATAGGTGCTGAATATGCAAAAAAAGATTTTCAGTTGATTGCAATGGTTGAAAGTAAGCTTCCCCAGCCATACAAGGTATTTAAGGAATCAAGGAAAAGGGTTCTCCAACTAACTCCCAATGCCCCCCAACAAACTTTTGATCAATTTTGTAAGTCTGTTTTAGATGAAGAGGTTCAACTTATTAAAGAAGGGCATATTAAGAAGAATCATGCATATGCAGCCAAGAGTAAATTTTCTAGATATGATGGAAAGAAGAATTGGAAAGGAAATTATAAGTTTCGAAATGACGGTTCTAACCATTTCTCTAGAAATGACTCTGGAGAAAAGCAAGTTGGAAGGAAATCGATTATTTGCAGGTATTGTGGAGGTGAAAATCACATGGAGAAATTTTGTTTGAAGAAGAGGGACAACGAAAGGCAGCAATACAAGCCCAAGCAAGAAAGGTTCAAGGATGGCAAGAAGGATAGGCATAGCTTCGTAGCCATCTCTCTAAAAAGGCTAGAGAAATCAAATAAGGAGGTAATTGCTAGACCTGAAAGTAATGTTAAGGGGGGATACTTTGCTTCAGATTCTAATAAAGAATGGATTTTAGATTCAGGGGCATCATATCACATGACTGGGGATAGATCTTTGTTTATTGATTTTTATGAAGGGAAGAATTCAGATCAGGAAATTACTATTGGCAATAAAATGAGACTTCCTGTTTTAGGAATGGGGACTGTTAATGTAACGAATGGGTCTTTGAAAAATGTTCTGCTGGTTGAAGGATTAGGGGTGAATCTTATTTCAGTATATAAAATTGTTCAAGCTGGATATGAGTTTGTTGTCACCGTTGATCAAGTTATTGTTAGAGATAGAAAAGACCCAAGCAATATAATTGCTATTGGTAGAGTTGATCATAAAGAGAGTTTATTTAAATTTGTCAGGTTTGTTGATGATGAATATACACTCTCTCATGCTTTTATTGCTCAGGCTGATTATATGTCAAAACTTTGGTATGTTAGACTTGGACATATAAATTATAGAAAATTACAAGATATGATTAGAAAGGATATGGTTAGTGGATTGACAAAAATTTCAGCATCTGAAGGTGTGTGTGAAGGATGTGTGTTAGGAAAACATCATCGAGATCCTTTTGATTCAGGGAAAGCATGGAGAGCTAATCATCCATTGCAGCTCATTCATAGTGATCTATGTGAACCAGGATATCCTTCACTTTCAGGTGCCAGGTACCTTCTGAGTTTTATTGATGATTACAGCAGGAGAGTATGGGTTTATTTTCTTGAAAGGAAAAATGAAGTATTTGAAGTTTTTCAAAAGTTTAAGGCATTAGTTGAAAATCAAAGTGGAAAAAGAATTAAGTGTTTAAGGACGGATAATGGGGGTGAATATTGCAACTATGCATTTGAGTCATTTTGTGAAAATTGTGGTATTAAGGTGCAAAGAACAGTTCCTTATACTCCTCAACAAAATGGGGTGGCTAAACGAATGAATAGAACTCTTTTAGAAATGGCTCGTTGTATGTTGCATTTTAAAAGTTTGCATAATCAATTTTGAGGTTTGGCTGTTTCTTGTGCTGCATATATTGTGAATAGAATTCCAACTAAAGCCCTCCCAAATATTATCCCTGAAGAAGCTTGGAGTGGTAGAAAGCCCCACATTGGGTATTTTAAAGTATTTGGATGCATTGCTTGGACACATGTTCCTGATGAAAAGAGGAAAAAGTTAGAATCAAAGAGTCATAAGTGTTTGTTTGTGGGTTATAGTGAAGAATCAAAGGCTTATAGGTTATATGATTTGACAACAAGAAAGGTCTTTGTTAGTAGAGATGTAAAATTTGATGAGCTTTCACAACTTACAGCCACTTCCTCTCACTCTACAATAGCAAATGTTTCTGATTTTTCAGATATTTTAGTAAGAAATGAAGCCAATAATGATGAGGATGAGGTGAGCACTACTGATGATGATAATACTATTGAAAATGAAACTACTAATGCTTGTACTCATCCATTTTCTGCAGGTAGTGATGATGGAGAAAATGTCATTTCAGCTAGACAAAAGACAAGGAGTGTTGAAGAAATATATAGACAAGGCTCAAACATCCAAGGAAGGAATGGTAGTGCTCTCATGGCCAAAGTATTACAAGTAAATGACCCAATCTCATATGAGCAAGCTAGAGGAAAGAAGGAATGGGAGCAAGCCATGAAAGAGGAATATGATGCATTGTTAGAGAATAAAACTTGGGAACTTGTACCCCAGCCCAAAGGTAAGAATGTTATTGGTTGCAAATGGGTTTACAAAACTAAATTTAAATCAGATGGTGCTATAGAAAAATTCAAAGCTAGATTGGTTGCTAAGGGGTTCAATCAAAAAGAGGGTGTTGATTATGAAGAAATATTTGCTCCTGTCATTAAAATGAACACAGTTAGAATTATTCTTTCTTTGGCTGCAAGTCTTGGGTGGCATATTCATCAAATGGATGTCAAAAATGCATTCTTAAATGGAGATTTATATGAAGAAATATATATGGATCAACCACCAGGTTTTGTGGATCAGCAACATCCTAATCTTGTTTGCAGATTAAAGAAGTCACTTTATGGTCTTAAACAAGCGCCACGAGCATGGAATGAGAAGATTGACAGGTATTTTCAGCTTCATGGATTTAAGAGATGTAAGTCAGATCCCAATCTTTATGTGAAGAAAGTTCAAGATGATATTCTTCTTGTTGCACTTTATGTAGATGATTTACTCATTGCTGGACCGAATATTGGGTTAATCAATGATTTAAAATCAGATCTTAAGAGGACATTTCATATGAGTGATTTGGGTGAACTAAACTATTTTCTTGGCTTACAAGTTTGTCGATTACATGATGGATTGTTCATCTCACAATCAAAATATGCTTTGGACCTTTTAGAAAAGTTTAACATGCTTGAATGCAAGCCAGCATCTACCCCGTTTCAATCCGGAGTCAAGCTTACTAAAGAATGTACTTCCAAGAGTGTCGATGCCACTTTATATAGACAACTTGTTGGTAGTTTGGTTTATTTAACTCATACTAGACCAGATATTTGTTTTGCAGTCAATCTTGTATCTAGATTTATGCAGGCACCTAAACAAAGTCATTGGCTAGCTGCTAAGAGAATTTTACGATACATCCATGGAACCATACACTTTGGAATCTACTATGGTTATAAATCTTCAATTTCTTTGGTTGGATTTACTGATTCAGATTGGGGTGGTGATATAGATGATCAAAAATCTACTAGTGGTTATGTTTTCAATCTTGGATCAGGCCCTATTACATGGAGTAGCAAGAAACAAACAACTACATCATTATCTTCATGTGAAGCAGAATATAGAGCAGCAAAAGAAGCAGGCAAGGAAGCAGTTTGGATTTAGAATCTTCTATTTGAGATTGGTTTTCCACAAAGTTCAACCAGCACTCTGTATTGTGACAATCAAAGTACCATATAGGTTGCCAACAATCCAGTCTTTCATGCTAAAACAAAGCACATTGAGATAGATGTTCACTGCCTTCGGGATCTTGTTCAAGCATCTATTATCACTCTTCAGTTTTGTCCAAGTGAAGAACAAGTAGCTGATATATTCACTAAGAGTATGACTAAAGCCAAATTCTTAAAATTAAGAGGCATGCTTGGTATGTTAGAGGTGAACATTAAGGGGGGATAGTAGTATAATATTCCCCTCTCCTTTTGTATTATGTTTGTATTATTCTAGCCAATCTTAAGGGGGGATGTTAGGAATTATTAAGATTGTCTAGAATGTTTCTAGAAGTCTTCCAAAGAACATTCCAGGAAGAAGCTTCCAGTTGTTCTAGAAAAGAACTTTCTAAGAGAAACTTCCAGCTGTTCTAGAAAAGAACATTCTAGGATTTTAGAATCATCTAGAATGCCAGAAGCTTCCAGGCCTCAAAGCTTCTGTAGCTATATATATGTGTTTAGAGAGAGCTGCCGGACATGATTTGGATGTAATGCAAGTTAGATGAATAAATATTCCTGAGTTTATTCAACTCTGTTTGCCTTGTTTTCTCTTTGTTTTGCTGTTGCTGTTCTGTTTTCATTATCTTGGGACTGTTTTTACAGTTTCCTCTCTGAACACAGGGTTGCCCTCCCCACGCCCTCCCTCTCCAACCCTCCCTATTGCTTCCCTCCCATACATTGAAGGCAACTCCTACAAAATTTCCAAAATCCTTCTTAAAAGGGCCTCCAGTGTGCTTTCAAACTTGTTGCAACATTGAGAAACCAAATCCCCTCTCTCAAAGACCCCAAAGATGTCTGCCTTGACTCTAGGGTGTACAAGGTTGTTTGCTCCTGTGGTAAACCCTATATAGGAGAGATAGGTCGATCTTTTAGCACCAGAATGAAAAAGCATTGTGCTGACATTAGGCATGATCAGGTCCTCAACTTTGCCTTGGTAGAGCACTCCTTCTCCACCAAGCACCATATCTCTTTAGAAGACACCCAAATCTTATCCGTTGAGGACAATTTCTTCAAGAGGAAACTCAAAGAAGCCATCAAAATCAACAACGACCCCGCAAACCTCAATCGGGATGATGGGTGGAGTCTCAGTTTTTCTTGGCAACCCCTGCTGGCCAACCTTAGAAATCGACCCCCTCACCCATCTTGAACCTCTTTTGTGTCAGGCCTTGTTTGGCCCCCTCCCCTCCTTTTCTCCCCTGATTATCTTTCTTGGGTTCCCTCCACGTCTCACTCCCCCACTCCCAATTTTTGTGGGCTGCCTATCCCTCCATTTCTCCCTTGTCCCTCCCCGCCTATCCCCGAGGGAGCCTCCTCCTTTGCCTTATCTGCTTCCTTCTCCCTTATTTTTGGATCTCCCTAGTCGCATGATACTACTCCACTTCTTTTAGGGTTTTGCTCTTGTTTTAGTATTCCTATGCATACGTAGTTGTTTAGGCATTTACATGTATATTTGCATATGTTGTTTCATTTGCATTTACATATATATTTGGATGTGTATAATACGAATATACATTCATTTTCGTTTTCTTTTTGTATTTGTATATGTATTGGTTTTGACTTTTGTTAGAGTCTGGTGTCATATGTACTTGTATAGGCTCATGTATACTTGCACATACATTAACACACATGCCGTTTCTTTTTTGTTTTCTCTTCTTTAGTTTTTTCCTCAGCACACAGATACACCTAGTCACTCTCTTGCTTATATATATACATGTTATTTTTTCTATTTTTATCATCTGTTTGCTTGTTTGTGAGTCTACATTTATTGTTTGGTTTCTTTTCTCCTATATATATATATATATATATATATATATATATATATATATATATATATATATATATATATGTTGGAGATGTTTGTTCTGTGTGCTATGTTGTGACTTTTTATTTTATTTTTCTTTTGTCTCATCTTTTGGAGGTTTGTAGGTGTGTTTTTGTGCTTTCGGGTTTTCTTTCTTTATATATATATATATATACACACACACACACTGTTGGTCGTTTGTACTTATTTTTTTATTTGTTCTTTGACTGGTTTTCTCTTGCCTGCTTTCTTTCTTTTAGTCATGAGTCATTAGTAGATGTGTCGACTCATATTCGACACATCGCAGCTACATTTGAGGGTGGTTGAACCTTGAGCTATTCTCTTGGTTCCATTTTCGCCACCTTTCCTATTCTCGTGGAGGCATGTTCCTCAAGCTTCACCTATGTATACCGCTTTGGTTGTAAATCAATTTAGTTCATTTTGAATATATTGCATTTGTGTTTGATATCTAATCCATTGATATTGGACTTCCACTCCCACATGGTATTAGAGCTAGGCTCAATCTAACCTTCTCCCATAATTTTTACAGAATTACATCATGCATTTGCATTCAAATTCAATTAACTTTAAAAGCCACAAAAAAAAAATGCAATTAATCCAATCCTTTCCAAGTAGAGATTTCCATACACAAATCATGCGCATGAAATTAATCATCAACTGCTTAATCAATACTAGAATAAAAAACTGACTTCACATATTTACCAAATGATGCATTGGATGAAAGCGAGCAACAACAAGACAAACAAACTTCACGTAGATGCTGCCATTCTGTCCAACTGGGTTCTATTTTTGCCTCAAGTGTTTGAAGACTGGAGATACCACGTGAGAACAAAGATGAAAAGGTTAAGACAATACTCATGTATGCTTATTAGCAGAAAAATGATTGTGAAGTTCCTATTTTCAGTTTAATAAATAAAGAAATATTTATTTAATGTTGTCCAATATTATGTGACTGTTGTCTCTCTGTTTGTGTGTGAATAAAGGGTTCCATTTCTTGCCAGTCTCTTAATTGTTTGTTGATGCTAATGGGTGCTTCCCTGTTCTGTGTTGGGGAGTATATATGTACATGTGCGTATATGCAGCCTATTTTAATTCACCTGAAGCCGTTCCCCTTTTTTTTATCAAGTTCCGTACAAAACACAAACATTAACATTAGAAATAATTTACTCTTATCACATATTTTTTTCTCTAGATGAACTCCATATACATCCCTCTGAACTGATGGAATATAGTGCAAACATAATTCTATATAACAGCTTCCATGTTTGATTTAACTTTTTCAGATTAATTTAAATCGCTATCATAAAAGGTTAAAATTAATTGAAGACAGATTTGTATGTCTTTACGTGGACCTAACTCACTTAGCCAACTCAGCGAAGTGAAGCAACATGATGTTGAATGACGGCACACACAGACTTATATGTGACACCACGTATTTTGTAACTTGTCTTCATATTTCTGCAAATCTCTACACGCATACACAATACGTGTCTTTATAAATGCTGGTTTATTGCGGTATAAATGCTGTGATTATGTAACAAGTTGAGCAAGTTACAAGAGATTTTTAATGTAGCTTGGTGCCATCAGAATGTTTTCTTCTCGTTTTTCTTTGTCTATGATCTGATTAAAAACACAAGGTAAACAATTATTATTATTTTAAATTAAAAATTACTACAGATTATTGGATATTATATAAAATAGAATAATTATTAAATTTGGTGGAGATGAGATAAAATTTATTTATTATTTTGGGTAGAAATGAGATAGATAATTATAGTTTATTATTGTCTTATATTTTTATGTTTTAATGGTTATGGGATGTTTGTGTTGTAGGCGAGAAGTGGATGATAAAGAAAAGGTACATGTATATGAGGGAAAGATGCTGACGGAAAGATTCGAGAAGTTGAGACGCCTAACGCAGCAACAATTTTTTCTTCATAACTCAACAGTAAATTAAATAAATAATATAAAATAACTCTACAATAAATTAAAACAACTTATTAATTTCTTTTAATATGTTTTTATCTTTTTATTACATATTCATCATTAGGATATAATTTTTCTATTTCATATTTATCTAAAGTTTTATTTACTAATCTTTCCTTAAATAAATAAAATAAAATAACTCTATAGTATATAAAATAACAGATTAATTTTGTTTAATATGTTTTTATCCTTTTATTTCATATTCATTCTTAGAGTTTGATTTGTTTTATTTCAAATTTACCTAGGGTTTTATTAAGTAAACTTTTCATTGTTAATATAGATTAAGAGTTTAATGTTTTCAAAATATACCTGAATAACTAACACAAAGTATTTTTGATTAAAATAACTTCTTCTCCACAATTATTCTACTCTTTATACTAAGAGGCGTTATATAATGGTATTAAGGGGATGAATTTAATGCTACTAAATTATAAAAATTAATTGCAGTTAAATAATATTTTATTTACTCTAGAATAATTTATTTTATAACATTATTTTATTAGGGTTTCTTCATATGAAATATAAAAGGAGCAAATTGTATTGAGCAAATGCATTATATTTTGTTAGGTTACCTTTTATTTTCTTTGTTATTTTATTTACTATACAATAATTTAGTTTATAACTATATTTTATTTGGGTTTATGATATCAAATAAAAAAAGATCAAAGTATATTAGTGAAGGGCCGAAGTTAATATACTTTGGTCCTTTTTTTATTTGATATGATAAAACCCTAATAAAATATACTTATAAATTAACTTATTGTATAATGAATAAAATAACACAAAAATAAAAAGGTAACCCTAATAAAATATAATGCATTTGCCCAATACACTTTGCTCCTTTTATATTTCATATGATAAAACCCTAATAAAATGTAGTTATAAAATAAATTATTCTAGAATAAATTAAATATTATTTAATTTTTATAAATTAGTAGAAATTAAATTTCCTTGTTCAGAAAAGAAAAAAAGTACAAAGTTATAGGACCATCCCCTTAATGCCACTATATAATGCCTCTTGACATAAAGAACAAAAGAATAGTGGATATATATGTTATTTTAGTTACAATACTTTGTATTAGTTGTTCACATATATTTTGAAAATATTAAACTCTTAATCTATGTTTTTGATAACATAAGGCAGCAGAAACAAGGGGCCAAACCGTTACAACGCAAAAAGGAACCCCAGAGGCAATACAACAAAAATGCCTCATAACAGTCACAACATCACCTGGATAGCCAGCATAGACAGCATATACAACAACCAGTCCAGATATAGAAAATAAGCAGAAAGTAGAGGATCAATAGTATAAAAGAGACTAGAGCTAAGGAGAAGAATTCTCCTAGCAGCTCTTAGCCATGGATTCCATAAAATCATCCAACTTTTTGTAGTTCTCATCCTTGTCAGCTGCAGCAGTAGCTCCAAATACAGCACCTCAGGGCATCAATGTCCTTTCTATAATTAGCTTCTTCCTCCGTTTCATCAGCAGCTTCCTCCACAAACATCTTACCACCTTCGTCAGCATTGTCAGCAGAGTCCCCGATTGCACCACCATCAATCTCCATCTGAGGATTCTCATTCTTTCCTTCCGCCTCTTCAGAAATCTCCTGGACCTCCAAAACCTTAGTCGTACCACCCTGAGTGGACTCATCCGACGCCGACTCCGAGTAATCAATGAGTTTGGCTTTAGGCGCAGGTTTTCCTGCGATCCTCCTCGACCTCCTGACTCTCGAGGAAAAGCACTCCTGCGTGCCCTTAATAGCCAAATTAGGTTTGCTGCCAGGACTCACAGGGGTACTATAGGGATTATTAGGGGTCCCCACAACAAACCCCATAGTCTCCGCTTCAACCCCCTTAAATTTCCTCTTCTTACTCTTAACAGTACTTTTGGACAGAGGGGTATGGGTAGCGGTCACCATAGGACTATCATCATTAGGAAAGGAAACCCCTTTAGACTTAGCGGAACCTGGGGAATGGTAAGGCTCATTAGAAGCAGGAATATCCTCAGGGTCAGTAGACTTTTCCCCACTGTGAGACAAAGGAGGCTTAGCTAGCTCAAGAGCAAGGTGGAAATTGTATAAATAGAGGATGAGACCCTGATGTAGGGGAATAGGTTGCTTGGAGGTTTTTTTAACTAGTTTAGCTTTGACCCTAAAAATTGAATGCTCAAGGGAGGACAAAAGATAAAATGGGAAGCTAATGAGACTATTACGTCTAAAATGATTCAAAAGAGGAAGATGATAGTTGCAAAACCTGGTAAAGCACCCTTCCAGGGTGAAATACTTCATTATCAAGAAACACATAGCATCCCATGGCTCCGACAGCTTGGCCCTATCGAACCCTCCCTGGTAGGGAACCAGTTCGTCACATTCCCCAAGGAAAAGCTTTTGGTTAGAATGATCGACCACCTTAGCTTTTCTCTGCAGCTTGGTCCCTGTAGTCGACATACCAGATGCCATAGCGATAACTTTCTCAGAGATCTCAAACCCAATTCTTCCCACTATGACTCTACGATTATGCTAGGATCTCGCAAATTGCTCTGATAAATTCTCATCATAGCCATTAAGGCATTCCAATAGTAGTTCCAAACCACTGCATTATCTTTAAACTCATAGCATGAAATAGGCTCTATTCAGATCCTATCTCCCCCCATCTTCGCCTTACAGAGAGTAGCACAAAAACCCTAGCACCAGATATTCACAGAGTTAATGGAGAAGGGGAAAGTGATCTCTTGATAGGAAATAATGATAATAATACATCTGCATCCATTGGAATTAATGAGAGCCACCTGCCGCCTACGCTTCCCATACTCGGATGTGATTCCAAGGCATCCACTATGATTAACAGGTAAGCAACTCGTTTTATCACCAAGAAGTAATAAGGCTGATATGACAACCAGCCACGTAATACTCTAGAACCTGTACTTCAAGATACACGTCTGCCTCTTCCACCAAGGCCTACGGAGAGAGCTAAAAATATTTATATGCTGACTCATCATTGACACGTAGACTCTTTTTTAATTAAGTCCCTTATGTTAAGGGGGATGTTGTAAGCTTGGCGCCAATAATGCCAATTTAAAAATTGTTGGCCAAGGTTAGCAAAAGCATCAGCGACAGCATTGCCCTCTTTGTAGATATGAGACATATCCACGCTAGGAATCCGTTGTAGTAGGAGCTGAATGTCCACAATGATGTCTTTTAGTTTCCAGCCACAAGTCGACACATTATTAACCGCATCAATAATAGTTTCGAATCCCCTTGGATACGCAGCTGTCTAATATCAAGGGAAATAGCCAGCTTCACTCCCCATAAAAGAGCAGAGGCTTCGACATAATTATTGCTTTGGAAGCCAATCCCACCAGCATAAGTAGCAACCATCGAACCTCTGTCATCCCTTATAATTCTGCCACTGCTAGCCTTACCATCCCCCTTGGAAGCCCCATCGAAATTCAGTTTGAGCCAACCTGGCTTCGGGGGTATCCATTTAGTATTCAATCTTTGCACTAGTTTGGAGTTGTTATGGGTCAGGATTTGACTAAGAACCCTCCAATTCATAGCAATTTGCTCCTCTTCCTGAGAAAGAGGTTTCTCCGCAGTTTTGATATTGGAATTGGTCACACTTTCCAAAAGAATCTTAGAAAAAGAGTGAAGAACTTGAGAAGTTTCTCTAGCAGCATCCCTGAAAACTCTATCATTCCATTCCTTCCATAAGGTCCAACCAAGACAAGGAAGAGTTTGATTCCAGAGCTCGACAATCCAAGGATGAGAAAAGGGGGGACACCAATTAGCTATGACTTCCCCAATATCAGCATTAAACACCCATTGTATGCCAAAGTTCCTTAAAATAATTGTCCAGATTTCCTTGGCAAAGTCACAATGAAGGATAAAGTGAAAAATAGTTTCCTCTTTTTCCAAGCACAGAGAGCACCTATTAACCAGGGTGAATCCCCTTCTTTGAAGGTTATCTTGAGTTAGGATTTTGTTATGAGTAGCAGCCCACTAAAACATGTTGATTTTAGGGATAAGTTTATAATTCCACACTTTCCTCCAAATATCATTTTTATGCCCTTCAGGGATCAATAGATGATAACCAGACTTAACAAAGAAATAACCTTTCTTGTCCAACCACCAAACCAACTCATTCCCCTAGGGAAAAGAGGAATTCTGATCTCATGAAGAAGATTTTGAATAGCCACCAAACCAACTCTTAATCTATGTTAACAATGAAAAGGTTACTCAATAAAACTCTAGGCAAATTTGAAATAAAAAAAATCAAACTCTAAGGATGAATATCAAATAAAAGGATAAAAATATATTAAACAAAATTAAGATGTTATTTTATTTAATGAAAGATTAGAAAATAAAACCCTAGGCAAATATGAAATAGAAAAATGAAACCCTAGGGGTCAATATGAAATAAAAAGATAAAACATATTAAAATAAATTAATAAGTTGTTTTAATTTACTGTAGAGTTATTTTATATTATTTATTTAAAGAAAGGTTACTAATTAAAAACCTAGGAAAATACGAAATAAAAAATGAAACCCTCACAAATTTATGAAGTGACATGATCGGATTTTCTTTCTTTCCAATCCATAAAGTGGTGGTTCAATAGAAATATATCCCTATATATTTAGTTATAGAAATATAATGGTTAAAAATTTGGACTGATAAACAATTCTTTATCATTACAAAAAATAATAGTTCAGATGCATGAATTCTTTTATCTCTTCACTACACATCTACAAAATAGCTTTATATTATTCTAAGAGGAAACTACACATTTCAAATGTTGTAATCCATTTTAGAGAATCACCATCTCTAATTACTAATATGTAATCCATGTTATAGCATCCCCATCTTTAATTACTAATATTGATGTTTGTTTTCTAGGTATGGCTCAAATGAAGTTGAATTTTGAAAGTGAGGAGAAGTGCAGACAATATCGAAGAGATTATCAAAGGGAATATCAAAGATGACAATGACAACAAATGACAGATACAGAAAAAGAAGAACAAAGAAAAAGATGAAGTGACAACAACAGAGAAATATTTGCCAATCGCTAAAGGACCTATATGCATTAGATGTTGACAAGATAAATGTAATAATTGCTAGAAGAACAAACAAAAAGATGAAGTGATTACAACAGAGAAACATTTGGCAATAGCTGAAGGACCTATATGCATTAGATTTTGACAAGATAAATGTAATATTTGCTAAGGATGTAAGGGTAATGTTAACTTCCAATCTTTGGATAGCAGCAAGTCATGTAAATGGAACTCTAGGTATGTCTGACAAATAATATATAGACCTATAAGTGCACCACCAGAACCATCCACATATGTTATGATTAAATTCGGAAGGTAGAGCAGAGACAAATGGATTACTACAACAATTAGGAAAAATAGTTTTCTATTCAAAACTCCATCAAACATTTACAAAAGCCTCAAATCAAGATAAACTACAATTGGTTACATAGAACCATTTCAAGTAACCGACAAAATATAGACGTAAACTAGAAAAGCAACTAAATGTAACGTGGAGAAATTGATGAGATTCCTCCAACACTCCCCCCTAATTTCTACCACTAATTGTGTAAAAAATTAAAATGCCCAAATTTTGTCTTAAATTATCAAAAGTCTCCTTTGCTAAAGCATTGGTAAATATATCTACTAATTGATCTTTGGATATGTAAAACTAGAAATTGATTTCTTGATTGTTCACTAACTCTGATAAAATGATATCTTGTATCAATGTGTTTTCTCCTCTCGCGAAAAACATGATTTTTTGACAATGACATTATTGATTTGTTGTCACAAAATATTAGTTTTGACTTCTCCTATGCTTGAAATAAATTTGCCTATACTTTCCACATCAAAATAGCTTGACATGTTGCTGATGTGGTTGCTACATACTCTTCTTCAGTGGATGGAAGTGTCACTATGGGTTTCTTCTTTGATTCCTATGAGACTACACATGTTCCACAATGAAAGGCATATCTAGAAGTACTCTTCCTATCATCAATGATTCCTGCAAAATCATTGTCAATATAGTCAATCAAACAAAAATTATTAGCCATGGAATATAAAATTCCATATCCTATTGTTCCTGCCACATATCTCAATATTCTCTTCCCAACTTGCCAATGTGACTCTTTTGGTGACTCCATGAATTTTGAGATTAGAGTAACTCCATACAATAAATATGGTCATGTAGTTGTAAGTTACTTCAAACTTGCAACTAATATTTGGAATATTATAGAATGAACATTAGGTCATTTCTCTTGTTTTCCAATTTTAGTTCTTGTAGCATCTGGTGTAGTTATTGGATTACAATTCAACATCTTAAACCTCGTTAACACATCCTTTCAATATTTAGAGTGATAAATAAAAATTGTTGGAAATATTGTCATTGATGTCAAAGGGAGTTTGATGTAAGAGAAAACGAATAATTATTGATGATCCAAAAGTTTCTAAGGCATGATTTCTACCTTTAGTTAACAAATCACTTGGTTCACAAACTCTCAAGTTCGTCAATAGATAGTTTTCTGGACATCGAGCTAGCCGATGAAAAGATGACAAAGAATGTTTCTAAGGCATGAATGATTTCTGTCTTCGGTCAGTGAATTGCTTGGTTCGTAGGCTCTTAAGTTTGCCGATGGAAAGTTTCTCTGACAACTAGTTCACTGATAGGAACAATAACTGATCAAAGCTTGAAAAATAAATTTTAAAGTTTGAAGTCTTTTTAAGTTTGCCGATGGATAAGATATTAGAAAAATGTTTAGATTGCGAACTCAAAAGTTCATCGATGGTTAAGGTCACCAATAGGCTACTTCACTGACATAAAGTTTGTCAAAAGGATGAAGGCGTGAAGAATAAATATGGTTCATGGTTCTCTTGGCTCTTCGATTGACTATTTTTTCGACAATGGAAAGTTGGTAAGGTATAGGTAAAGTTTTTAGTTCGTGAACTCCTCAATTCACATAATTCAAGGTTCACCGACAAGCAATTTTGCAGATAGTGAAAAAGGTTGATGATTTTCCAAGAAGTTTGTGATGAGACAACTTTAGAAATAGGTGATATGATGAAGATTGTGTCAATAAGTTCATAAAGTGGCACTTTTGCTGATAATTGATGAAATGTCCAAAGTTTGCAGAAAGTTGATTTTGCCAATAAAGATTTTTAAGTTGAGGTTTGTGGATGCAAACTTTTTCCATTAAAGAAGAAGATAATTGGTTTATAGAAATAATCCTTTTCCACAAGCTCGTACATTTCAGAAATCTCTATTTTTCTAATAAAGAAGTTGAAGGTTAGGTTTGTGAAAATGAACTTTTGCCTATAATGAATAAAGGGTTCAATTTGTCGATGGCTTACATAGGTGATAAAATAAAATGCTAGGGAGAGGACATTATCTGATCAGTTTGAAGACATAGGAGATATAAATGAGAAACACTTATTGTTAAGGTTGGTTGACTTAGTCTTTCAAATCGGGCCCAAATTCATAGTACAGGAATTTAGGTTGGGCCAACCTAAGTATACATTGAAATTCAAAATATGAAGGCCAACTTTTGAGAATGCTTTAGTTCAATCTATTGTAGCCAACATGAGGATTATATTATACAAGTCAATATTTAAAGTAGATCATTTGTTTATTTTTGATGGCAAAGTATATGTGAGCATCAAAGAAAAAAGTGTGTACATCTGAATGTGATTTTAGTGCGAAGGTAATGAATAGAATATAATCTAGAGTTCACATAGTTTGTACCGGTATAAGCATATTGTTTTCTCTTGAGAAGAACCATGCTAAAGAGTGTGTGATTCTGCATATTTGAAGTTGTGTGAAAATTAATGTTTCAAATTTGAGTTGGTGATAAGTGGGAGATTTGATGCTCTATTTTGGAATGAACTTGATCCTATTTTAGTTAGTTGAAGTTGGTGCTTCATAGCTGGGTTGGGGCTCAGTATGGACTGAACTAAATCTTGTTATCTATTGCTTGAAGTTGGTGCTTCGTCTTTTGAGGTTTTGCTCAGGGACAGACTTGGTGCTTAGTTTTATAAGGGGATTAAAGTCTCCTGTAGGTTGGTGCATAGAGATCTATAAAAGGATTTTTCTCCTTCTCAAGTTGAAATTCATCTCAGTTGGTGCCTACAAAATATTGTAATTCATAGAATCATTTTTTGAGGTAGATTTGAGCAGTAGACCCAAGTAGCTTTTCTCACCATGGTTTATCCCTTCTGGGTTTCCACAGAGATCTTGTGTTCTCTTGTGTGGATGTTTGGATATGTTGATGTTTGCATAGTTCTTATATTGATTCTATCGTTGCAATAGAAATGGAGTAAAAATTGGTACATACTAATTCACCCCCTCTCAATATATCTCTATGTTCTAACAAAATTCCCCAATGATTGAACCACTTCAATGCCTAAAAAATACTTCATCAATCCTAAATCTATCATCTCAAATTCTTTCTTCATTGCTTATTTAAACATGTCTACTGATAACTTTCTAGTGGAAACAAAGTTATCTAACATATAAACATACAATGAAAACCTAACCTTCTTTGTTGCTCATTGTGTACAATGTTGGCTCATGACTTACTACTTCTGCTAAATCCATTCTTCATCATTGTAGGTACTTGAAAATGTCTTAATCTGATTAACCAATTTTCTGCATCAACCACATTACTAAATTCACCTTTCACATCATAATTATATAATTAATTCACCCTAAATAATAATTATTTAATTAATTCATCACACTACTAAATTCAGCTTTCACATCATAATTATCTAATTAATTCACCGTAAATCATAATTATTTAATTAATTCAGCACTGGACGACTTCATTTTCATTAATTAAATAAATATGCTAAATAATTGTTTGGTTAATTTGACATCTTCTTAATCCTGATTAATTAAATAAATCATGCTTATTTAATTAATCTACCCTACCCTACAACCTAAACCTAACCTAATTAAATAAATACAAATTATTTAATTAGTTACCCTAACCTACAGATGCTGAAAGAAAACCCCAATGTGTGCCGCTGGGAAAAGAAATAAAATAAAATAACTCTATAGTAAATAAAATAACATATTAAATTTGTTTAATATGCTTTTATCCTTTTATTTCTTATTCATTCTTAGAGTTTGATTTGTTTTATTTCAGATTTTTCTAGGGTGTTATTAAGTAAACTTTTCATTGTTAATATCGATTAAGAGTTTAATGTTTTCAAAATATATCTGAATAACTAACATAAACTGGCATTAAGGGGATGACTGTAACTGTGTCTTTTCTTTTCTATAGAATGAAATTTAATTTCTAGGTTTTTATTCACTACTAGTTTATAAAAATTAATTGCTATTAAATAATATTTTATTTACTCTAGAATAATTAATTTTATAACTATATTTTATTAGGGTTTTATCATATGAAATATAAAAGGAGCAAAGTGTATTGGGCAAGTGCATTATATTTTGTTAGAGTTACCTTTTATTTTCTATGTTATTTTATTTACTATATAGTAAGTTAATTTATAACTATGTTTTATTAGGTTTTTTTTCATATCAAAATTTAAAAAAGATCAAAATACATTCATCAAGGGTAGAATTTATTTGAATTAAGTGCATTATATTTTATATTATTAACTATAAAGACTTCAATTTAATTTTTCGGAATGAAATTTAAGAATACTAGAGAAGCACACGAGATATTTGAAGGTAACTCTACATACTATTCATATATTTTACTATGGTCAAAATTTGTTTTTTGCACATTCAAATTTAAATTAATGGCTTTTTTATCATCAATGTATTACTAAAAATATAGTGCTTACTGTGTTACTCCAAATTAATATGTTATATTTTATTAGGGTTATCTTTTATTTTCATTGTTATTTGTCACATATAACGAATGAATCCAATTCTTTTCTTCCCCTTTCATTCTAGGGTGTTTAGCTAGGATTCGCTGCAATTCTATGTACACTAGGCAAAATTTGCAAACTTGGGAAGCTCCGAGGGGTATTCTTATCCATTGGCTTCCTTTAAATTTTGGAGACTTGGAAGCTCCATGGGGAATTCTTGTTGTGAAGACCTCGCAACATTGACTTCCTCCAATGAGAAACTATGCATTCAATGTCTTGAGGTTAGTGTTGAGACTTCTCAACAATGTAATGTTTGTAGTTGCATTTGAAACCTTATAAAATATAGTGATATAAAATATTAGTTTACGACATATGAATTCATTATGCAAAAAAAATAAATTAAGTCCTACTAAAATGTAAGAAGTTTTTTTTATTACGATTTTTGGCCAAATAAAAAATTAATTACCATTGACAAATGTTTGTTGATCTTTTTTTAAGGAAATATAGTTATAAATTAAATTATTATACATTAAATAAAATAATACACAAAACAAAAGGTAACCTTAACAAAATATAATGCGCTTACACTTGGAATAACATTAGGCTTGTTGAATACATTTTTTATATTTTGTTATTCATTTAACTATTGGTGGAAATGTTACCAAAAGTGTGTTGGCCTCATGGCTATGATAAATTAGAAGAATTCCACTTGCACCTTAATAACATAGCCCAGTGCATTTCCTTCACCAAAAAAATAGAGTTGGACAACCAACTTCCTTTCCTTGATATCCTTCTCATCACAAAACCTGATGGTTCCTTGGCTTGTCAGGTGTTCTGAAAAGCCACCCACACTGACCTCTACCTCCACTCCTCTTCTCATCACCACCTTTCTCAAAAAATGGGTATCCTTAAGACTTTGTCCACTAGAGCCTTTCATATTCGTGACAAAGAAAACTTAGACCAAGAGCTTGCACATCTTTGCATAGTCTTCTTATTAATGGTTACAAGAGCAATCATATTTCTAGAGCTCTCAACCAAGCCAAGTCTTGTTTCCTCTCCAAACACAGAGTTGCCTTCCCTTCACCCTCCCTCTCCAAACCTCCCTATTGCTTCCCTCCCATACATTGAAGGGATCTCCTCCAAAATTTTCAAAATCCTTCTTCATAGGGCCTCTGGTGTGCTTTCAAACCTGTTGCAACATTGAGAAACCACATCCCCTCTCTCAAAGACCCCAAAGATGTCTGCTTTGACTCTAGGGTGTACAAGGTTGTTTACTCCTGTGGCACACCCTATATAGGCGAGATAGGTCGACCTTTTAGCAAAGGGCCTCTGGTGTGCTTTCAAACCTGTTACAACATTGAGAAACCACATCCCCTCTCTCAAAGACCCCAAAGATGTCTGCTTTGACTCTAGGGTATACAAGGTTGTTTGCTCCTGTGGCACACCCTATATAGGCGAGATAGGTTGACCCTTTAGCAGCAGAATCAAAAAAGCATTGTGCTGACATTAGGCATGATTAGGTCCTCAACTTTGCCTTGGTAGAGCACTCCTTCTCCACCAAGCACCATATCTCTTTAGAAGACACCCAAATCTTAGCCATTGAGGACAATTTCTTCAAGAGGAAACTCAAAAAAGCCATTGAAATCAACGACCCCGCAAACCTCAATCGGGATGACAGGTACAGTCTCAGTTTCCCTTGGCAACCCCTGCTGGCCAACCTTAGAAATCGACCCCCTCACCCATCTTGAACCTCTTTTGTGTCAGGCCTTGTTTGGCCCCCTCCTCTCCTTTTCTCCCCTTCTTGTCTTTCTTGGGTTCCCTCCACGTCTCTCTCCCCCACTCCCCCTTTTTGTGGGCTGCCTATCCATCCATTTCTCCCTCGTCCCTCCCCACCTATCCCAGATGGAGCCTCCTCCTTTGTGTCATTCGCTTCCTTCTCCCTTATTTTTGGATCTCCCTAGTCACATTCTACTACCCCCCTTCTTTTAGGTTTTTGCTCTTGTTTTTGTATTCCTATGCATACGTAGTTGTTTAGGCATTTACATGTATATTTGCATATGTTGTTGCATTTGTATTTACATATATATTTGGATGTGTATAATATTCATATACAATCATTTTTGTTTTCTTTTTGTATTTGTATATGTATTGGTTTTGACTTTTGTTAGAGTCCGGTGTGATATGTACTTGTATAGGATCATGTATACTTGCACATACATTAACACACATGCCGTTTCTTTTTTGTTTTCTCTTCTTTAGTTTTTTCCTCAGCACACAGATAGACCTAGTCACTCACTTGCTTATATATATACATGTTATTTTTTCTATTTTTGTCATTTGTTTGCTTGTTTGTGAGTCTACGTTTATTGTTTGGTTTCTTTTCTCCTATATATATATATATATATATATATATATATATATATATATATATATATATATATATATATATATATATATGTTGGAGCTGTTTGTTCTGTGTGCTATGTTGTGGCTTTTATTTTATTTTTCTTTTGTCTTGTCTTTTGGAGGTTTGTGGGTGTGTTTTTGTGCTTTCGGTTTCCTTATATATATATACACACACACAGTTTGTTCGTCATTTGTACTCATTTTTTAATTTGTTCTTTGACTGGTTTTCTCTTGCCTCCTTTCTTTCTTTTAGTCATAAGTTACTCCTTTCTTTTTTTTTAGTCATGAGTCATTAGTAGATGTGTCTACTCATATTCGACACATCGCAGCTACATTTGAGGGTGGTTGAACCTTGAGCTATTCTCTTGGTTCCATTTTCGCCACATTTCCTATTCTTGTGGAGGCTTGTTCCTCAAGCTTCACCTATGTATACCGCTTTGGTTGTAAATCAATTTAGTCCATTTTCAATATATTGCATTTGTGTTTGATCTCTAATCCATTGATCTTGGACTTCCACTCCCACATGGTATTAGAGCTAGGCTCAATCTGACCTCCCATAATTTTTACAGAATTACATCATGCATTTGCATTCAAATTCAATTAACTTTAAAAGCCACAAAAACAAAATTAATCATCAACTGCTTAATCAATACTAGAATAAAAAACTGACTTCACATACTTACCAAATGATGCATTTGATGAAAGCGAGCAACAACAAGACAAACAAACTTCACGTAGATGCTGCCATTCTGTCCAACTGGGTTCTATTTTTGCCTCAAGTGTTTGAAGACTGGAGATACCACGTGAGAACAAAGATGAAAAGGTTAAGACAATACTCATGTATGCTTATTAGCAGAAAAATGATTGTGAAGTTCCTATTTTCAGTTTAGTAAATAAAGAAATATTTATTTAATGTTGTCCAATATTATGTGACTGTTGTCTCTCTGTTTGTGTGTGAATAAAGGGTTCCATTTCCTGCCAGTCTCTTAATTGTTTGTTGATGCTAACGGGTGCTTCCCTGTTCTGTGTTGGGGAGTGTATATATGTACATGTTCGCATATGGAGCCTATTTTAATTCACCTGAAGCCGTTCCCCTTTTTATCAAGTTTCGTACAAAACACAAACATTAACATTAGAAATAATTTACTCTTATCACACATTTTTTTCTCTAGATGAACTCCATATACATCCCTCTAAACTGATGGAATATAGTGCAAACATAATTCTATATAACAGCGTCCATGTTTGATTTAACTTTTTCAGATTAATTTAAATCGCTAACATAAAAAGTTAAAATTAATTGAAGACAGATTTGTATGTCTTTACGTAGACCTAACTCAGTTAGCCAACTCAGCGAAGTGAAGCAACATGCTGTTGAATGATGGCACACACAGACTTATATGTGACACCACGTATTTTGTAACTTGTCTTCATATTTCTGCAAATCTCTATACGCATACACAATACGTGTCTTTATAAATGCTGGTTTATTGCGGTATAAATGCTGTGATTATGTAACAAGTTGAGCAAGTTACAAGAGATTTTTAATGGAGCTTGGTGCCGTTAGAATGTTTTTTTCTCGTTTTTCTTCGTCTATGATCTGATTAAAAACACAAGATAAACAATTATTATTATTTTAAATTAAAAAATACTACAGTTTATTGGATATTATACAAAATAGAATAATTATTAAATTTGGTGGAGATGAGATATAAAATTTATTTATTATTTTGGGTGGAAATGAGATAGAAAATTATAGTTTATTATTGTTTTATATTTCTATGTTTTAATGGTTATGGGATGTTTGTGTTGCAGGCGAGAAGTGGATGATAAAGAAAAGATACATGTATATGAGGGAAAGATGCTGATGGAAAGATTCTAGAAGTTGAGACGCCTAGTGCAGAAACAGTTTTTTTTTCATAACTCAACACTAAATTAAATAAATAATATAAAATAACTCTACAATAAATTAAAACAACTTATTAATTTCTTTTAACATGTTTTTATCTTTTTAATACATATTCATCATTAGAATATAATTTTTCTATTTCATATTAATCTAGGGTTTTATTTACTAATCTTTCCTTAAATAAATAAAATAAAATAACTCTATAGTAAATAAAATAACATATTAATTTTGTTTAATATGTTTTTATCTTTTTATTTCATATTCATTCTTAGATTTTGATTTGTTTTATTTCAAATTTGCCTAGGGTTTTATTAAGTAAACTTTTCATTGTTAATATAGATTAAGAGTTTAATGTTTTCAAAATATACCTGAATAACTAACACAAAGTATTTTTGATTAAAATAACTTCTTCTCCACTATTATTCTGCTCTTTATACTAAGAGGCGTTATATAATGGTATTAAGGGGATGAATTTAATGCTACTAATTTATAAAAATTAATTGCAGTTAAATAATATTTTATTTACTCTAAAATAATTTATTTTATAACATTATTTTATTAGGGTTTCTTCATATGAAATATAAAAGGAGCAAATTGTATTGGGCAAATGCATTATATTTTGTTAGGTTACCTTTTATTTTCTTTGTTATTTTATTTACTATACAATAATTTAGTTTATAACTATATTTTATTTGGGTTTATGATATCAAATAAAAAAAGATCAAAGTATATTAGTGAAGGGCCGAAGTTAATATACTTTGGTCCTTTTTTTATTTGATATGATAAAACCCTAATAAAATATACTTATAAATTAACTTATTGTATAATAAATAAAATAACACAAAAATAAAAAGGTAACCCTAAATGCACTTGCCTAATAAACTTTGCTCCTTTGATAGTTCATATGATAAAACCCTAATAAAATATAGTTATAAAATAAATTATTCTAGAATAAATTAAATATAATTTAATTTTTATAAATTAGTAGAAATTAAATTTAGTTGTGTAGAAAAGAAAAAAAGTACAAAGTTATAGGACCATTCCCTTAATGCCACTATATAATGCGTCTTGACATAAAAAACAAAAGAATAGTGGATAAATATATTATTTTAGTGACAATACTTCATATTAGTTCACATATATTTTGAAAACATTAAACTCTTAATCTATGTTAACAATGAAAAGGTTACTCAATAAAATCCTAGGCAAATTTGAAATAAAAAAAAAATCAAACTCTAAGGATGAATATCAAATAAAAGGATTAAAATATATTAAACAAAATTAAATTGTTATTTTATTTACTATAGAGTTATTATATTTTATTTATTTAACAAAAGATTAGAAAATAAAACCCTAGGCAAATATGAAATATAAAAATGAAACCCTAGGGGTCAATAGGAAATAAAAAGATAAAACATATTAAAATAAATTAATAAGTTGTTTTAATTTACTGTAGAGTTATTTTATATTATTTATTTAAAGAAAGGTTAGTAATTAAAAATCTAGGAAAATATGAAATAAAAAATGAAATCCTCACAAATTTATGAAGTGACAGGATTGGATTTTCTTTCTTTCCAATCCATAAAGTTGTGGTTCAATAAAAATATATCCCTATATATTTAGTTATAGAAATATAATGGTTAAAAATTTGGAATGATAAACAATTCTTTATCATTACAAAAAATAATAGTTCAGATGCATGAATTCTTTTATCTCTTCACTACACATCTACAAAATAATTTTATATTATTCTAAGAGGAAACTACACATTTCAAATGTTGTAATCCATTTTAGAGAATCACCATCTTTAATTACTAATATGTAATCCATGTTACAGCATCCCCATCTTTAATTACTAATATTGTTGTTTATTTTCTAGGTATGGCTCAAATGAAGTTGAATTTTGAAACTGAGGAGAAGTGCAGACAATATGGAAGGGATTATCAAAGGGAATATCAAAGATGACAATGACAATGACAATGCCAACAAATGACAGATACAGAAAGAGAAGAACAAAGAAAAAGATGAAGTGACAACAACAGAGAAAGATTTGCCAATAGCTAAAGGACCTATATGCATTAGATGTTGACAAGATAAATGTAATAATTGCTAGAAGAACAAAGAAAAAGATGAAGTGATAAAAACAAAGAAAGATTTGCCAATAGCTGAAGGACATATATGCATTAGATGTTGACAAAATAAATGTAATAATTGCTAAGGATGTAAGGGTAATGTTAACGTCCAATCTTTGGATCGCAGCAAGCCACGTAAATGGAACTCTAGGTATGTCCGACAAATAATATATAGACCTATAAGTGCACTACCAGAACCATCCACATATGTTATGGTTAAATTTTGAAGGTAGAGCAAAGACAAATGGATTGCTACAATGATTAGGAAAAATAGTTTTCTATTCAAAACTGCATCAAACATTTGCAGAAGCCTCAAATAAAGATAAACTACAATTGGTTACATAGAACCATGTAAAGCAACTAACAAAATATAGAGGTAAACTAGAAAAGCAACTAAATGCAAGGTGGAGAAATTGATGAGATTCCTCCAACACTCCCCCCTAATTTCTACAACTAATTGTGTAAAAAATTAAAATGCCCAAATTTTGCCTTAAACTATCAAAAGTCTCCTTTGCTAAAGCACTGGTAAATATATCTACTAATTGATCTTTGGATATGTAAGACTTGAAATTAATTTCTTGATTGTTCACTAACTCTGATAAAATGATATCTTGTATCAATGTGTTTTCTCCTCTCGCGAAAAACATGATTTATTGACAATGACATTATTGATTTGTTGTCACAAAATATTAGTTTTGACTTCTCCTATGCTTGAAATAAATTTGCCAATACTTTCCAAATCGAAATAGCTTGACATGTTGCTGATGTGGTTGCTACATACTCTTCTTTAGTGGATGGAAGTGTCACTATGGATTTCTTCTTTGATTCCCATGAGACTACACATGTTCCACAATGAAAGGCATATCTAGAAGTACTCTTCCTATCATCAATGATTCTTGCAAAATCATTGTCAATATAGTCAATCAAACAAAAATCATTAGTCATGGAATATAAAATTTCATATCCTATTGTTCCTGCCACATATCTCAATATTCTCTTCCCAACTTGCCAATGTGACTCTTTTGGTGACTCCATGAATCTTGAGATTATAGTAACTGCATACAATAAATACAGTCACGTAGTTGTAAGTTACTTCAAACTTGCAACTAATATTTGGAATATTATAGAATGAACATTAGGTCATTTCTCTTGTTTTCCAATTTTAGTTCTTGTATCATCTGGTATAGTTATTGGACTACAATTCAACATCTTAAAGCTCCTTAACACATCCTTTCAATATTTAGAATGACAAATAAAAATTGTTGGAAATATTGTCATTGATGTCAAAGGGAGGTTGATGTAAGAGAAAATGAATAATTATTGATGATCCAAAAGTTTCTAAGGCATGATTTTTACCTTTAGTTAGCAAATCACTTTGGTTCACGAACTCTCAAGTTCGTCAATAGATAGTTTTCTGGACATCGAGCTAGCTAATGAAAAGATTACAAAGAATGTTTCTAAGGCATGAATGATTTTTGTCTTCAGTCGGTGAATTACTTGGTTCGCAGACTCTTAAGTTTGCCGATGGAAAGTTTCTTTGACAACTAGTTCACCGATAGGAATGATTACTGATCAAAGCTTGAAAAAGAATTTTGAAGTTTGAAGTCTTTTTAAGTTTGCTGATGGATAAGGTATCAGAAAAATGTCTAGTTTGCGAACTCAAAAGTTCATCAATGGTGAAGGTCACCAATAGGCTGCTTCCCTGACATAAATTTTGTTGAAAGGATGAAGGCGTGAAGAATAAATATGGTTCATGGTTCTCTTGGTTCTTTGATTGACTAATTTTTCGACAATGGAAAGTTGGTAAGGTATAGGTAAAGTCTTTAGTTAGTGAACTCCTCAATTCACCGATTTTAAGGTTCATCGACAAGCAATTTTGTAGATAGTGAAAAAGGTTGATGGTTTTCCAAGAAGTTTGTGATGAGACAACTTTATAAATAGGTGATATGATGAAGATTGTGTCAGTAAGTTCACAAAGTGGCACTTTTGCTGATAATTGATGAAATGTCCAAAGTTTGCAGAAAGTTGATTTTGCCAATAAAGATTTTTAAGTTGAGGTTCGTGGATGCAAACTTTTTCTATTAAAGAAGAAGATAATTAGTTTATAGAAATAAGCTTTTTCAACAAGCTCGTACGTTTAAGAAATCTCTAATTTTCTGATAAAGAAGTTGAAACTTAAGTTTGTGAAAATGAACTTTTGCCTATAATGAATAAAGGGTTCAATTTGTCGATGGCTTACATAGGTGATAAAAATAAAATTCTTGGGAGAGGACATTATCTGATCAGTTTGAAGACATAAGAGATATATATGAGAAACACTTATTGTTAAGGTTGGTTGACTCAGTCTTTTAAATCGGGCCCAAATTCATAAATTCAGGTTGGGCTGACCTAAGTATACATTGAAATTCAAAATATGAAGGCCAACTTTTGAGAATGCTTTAGTTCAATCTATTGTAGCCAACATGAGGATTATATTATACAAGTCGATATTTAAAGTAGATCATTTATTTATTTTGAATGGAGAAGTATATGTGAGAATCAAAGAAAAAAGTGTGTACATCTGAATGTGATTTGAGTGCGAAGGCAATGAATAGAACATAATCCGGAGTTCACATAGTTTGTACTGGTATAAGCATATTGTTTTCTCTTGAGAACAAGGATGCTAAAGAGTGTGTGATGCTGCATATTTGAAGGTGTGTGAAAATTAATGTTTCAAATTTTAGTTGGTGATAAGTGGGAGATTTGATGCTCTATTTTGGAATGAACTTGATCTTGTTTTAGTTAGTTGAAGTTGGTACTTCATAGCTGGGTTGGGGCTCAGTATGGACTGAACTAAATCTTCTTATCTATTGCTTGAAGTTGGTGCTTCATCTTTTGAGGTTGTGCTCAGGGACAGACTTGGTGCTTAGTTTTATAAGGCGATTAAAGTCTCTTGTAGGTTGGTGCATAGAGATCTATAAAATGATTTTTCTCCTTCTCAAGTTGAAATTCATCTAGGTTGGTGCCTACAAAATATTGTAATTCATAGAGTCATTTTGTGAGGTAGATTTGAGCAGTAGACCCAAGTAGCTTTTCTTACTGTGGTTTTTCCCTTCTGGGTTTCCACATAAATCTTGTGTTCTCTTGTGTGGATGTTTCGATATGTTGATGTTTGCATAGTTCTTATATTGATTCTGTTGTTGCAATAGAAATGGAGTAAAAATTTGTATATACTAATTCACCCCCTCTCAATATATCTCTATGTTCTAACAAAAATTCCCTTATGATTGAACCACTTCAATGCCTAAAAAATACTTCATCAATCCTAAATCTATCATCTCAAATTCTTTCTTCATTGCTTATTTAAACATGTCTACTGATAATTTTCTAGTGAAAAGAAAATCATCTAACATATAAACATACAATGAAAACCTAACCTTCTTTGTTGATCATTTTGTACGATGTTGGCTCATTACTTATAATATGTTTTTATCTTTTTATTACATATTCACCTTTAGGGTTTAATTTTTCTATTTCATATTTATTTAGTGTTTTATTTACTAATCTTTGGTTAAAGAAATAAAATAAAATAACTCTATAGTAAATAAAATAACATATTAATTTTTTTTAATATGCTTTTATCCTTTTATTTCATATTCATTCTTAGAGTTTGATTTGTTTTATTTCATATTTTTCTAGGGTTTTATTAAGAAAACTTTTCATTGTTAATATCGATTAAGAGTTTAATGTTTTCAAAATATATCTAAATAACTAACATAAACTGGCATTAACGGGATGACTGTAACTGTGTCTTTTTTCTTTTCTATAGAATGAAATTTAATTTCTAGGTTTTTATTCACTACTAATTTATAAAAATTAATTGATGTTAAATAATATTTTATTTACTCTAGAATAATTTATTTTATAACTATATTTTATTAGGGTTTTATCATATGAAATATAAAAGGAGCAAATTGTATTGGACAAGTGCATTATATTTTGGTAGGGTTACCATTTATTTTCTGTGTTATTTTATTTACTATATAGTAAGATAATTTATAACTATATTTTATTAGGTCTTTTTCATATCAAAATAAAAAGAAGATCAAAATATATTCATCAAGGGTAGAATTTATTTGAATTAAGTGCATTATATTTTATATATTTAACTATAAAGACTTCAATTTAATTTTACGGAATGAAATTGAAGAATACTAGAGAAGCACAAGAGTTATTTGAAGGTAACTCTACATACTATTCATATATTTTATTATAGTTTAAATTTGCTTTTTGCACATTCTAATTTAAATTAATGGCTTTTTTTAACATCAATATATTATTAAAAATATAGTGCTTACTGTGTTACTCCAGATTAATATGTTACATTTTATTAGGGTTATCTTTTCTTTTCTTTGTTATTTTTCACATATGACGAATGAATCCAATTCTTTTCTTCCCCTTTCATTCTAGGGTGTTTAGCTACTTGGGAAGCTCCTAGGGGCATTCTTATCCATTGTCTCCCTTCAAATTTTGGAGACTTGGAAGCTCCATCGGGAATTCTTGTTGTGAAGACCTCGCAACATTGACTTCCTCCAATGAGAAACTATGCGTTCAATGTCTTGAGGTTAGTGTTGAGACTTATCAAGAATGTAATTTTTGTAGTTGCATTTAAAACTTTATAAAATATAGTGATATAAAATATTAGTTTAGTACATATGAATTCATTATGCAAAAAAAAAAAATTAAGTCTTGTGAAGTTTTTTTTATTACGATTTTTGGCCAAATAAAAAATTAATTACCATTGACAAATATATGTTGATCCTTTTTTAAGAAAATATAGTCATAAATTAAATTATTATACATTAAATAAAATAATATAGAAAACAAAAGGTAACCTTAACAAAATATAATGCGCTTACACTTGGAATAGCATTAGGCTGGTACATTTTTTATATTTTGTTATTCATTTAACTATTGGTGGAAACATTACCAACATGTGTTGGCCTCATGGCTATGATAAATTAGAAGAATTCCACTCGCACCTTAATAACATAGCCTAGTGCATTTCCTTCACCAGAGAAATAGAGATGGACAACCAACTTCCTTTCCTTGATATCCTTCTCATCACAAAACTTGATGGTTCCTTGGCTCGTCGAGTGTTCTGAAAAGTCACCCACACCGACCTCTACCTCCACTCCTCTTCTCATCACCACCTTGCTAAAAAAAAGGGTATCCTTAAGACTTTGTCCACTAGAGCCTTTCATATTTGTGACAAAGAAAACTTAGACCAAGAGCTTGCACATCTTTGCATAGTCTTCTTATTAATGGTTACAAGAGCAAGCACATTTCTAGAGATCTCAACCAAGCCAAGTCTTGTTTCCTCTCCAAACATAGGGTTGCCCTTCCCAAGTCCTCCCTCTCCAAACTTCCCTATTGCTTCCATCCCATACATTGAAGGCATCTCCTACAAAATTTCCAAAATCATTCTTAAAAGGGCCTCCAGTGTGCTTTCAAACCTATTACAACATTGAGAAACCACATCCCCTCTGTCAAAGACCCCAAAGATGTCTACCTTGACTCTAGGGTGTACAAGGTTGTTTGCTCCTGTGGCACACCCTATATAGGCGAGACAAGTTGATCTTTTAGCACCAGAATCAAAAAGCATTGTGCTGACATTAGGCATGATCAGGTCCTCAAATTTACCTTGGTAGAGCACTCCTCCACCAAGCACCATATCTCTTTAGAAGACACCCAAATCTTAGCTATTGAGGACAATTTCTTCAAGAGGAAACTCAAAGAAGCCATTGAAATCAACAACGATCCCGCAAACCTCAATCGGGATGACGGGTGGAGTCTCAGTTTCTCTTGGCAACCCCTACTAGCCAACCTTAGAAATCGATCCCCTTACCCATCTTGAACCTCCTTCGTGTCAGGCCTTGTTTGGTCCCCTCCTCTTCTTTTATCCCATGCTTGTGTTTCTTGGGTTCCCTCCACGTCTCTCTCCCCCACTCCCCCTTTTTGTGGGCTACCTATCCCTCCATTTCTCCCTCATCCCTCCTTGCCTATCCCCGAGGGAGCCTCCTCCTTTGCCTCATCCGCTTCCTTCTCCATTATTTTTGGATCTCCCTAGTCGCATGCTACTACCCCCCTTCTTTTACGTTTTTGCTCTTGTTTTTTGTATTCCTATGCATACGTAGTTGTTTAGGCATTTACATGTATTTTTGCATATGTTGTTGCATTTGTATTTACACATATATTTGGATGTGTATAATATGCATATACATTCGTTTTTGTTTTCTTTTTGTATTTGTATATGTACTGGTTTTGACTTTTGCTAGACGCCGGTGTCATATGTACTTGTATAGGCTCATGTATACTTGCACATACATTAACACACATGCCGTTTCTTTTTTGTTTTCTCTTTAGTTTTTTCCTTGGGACACAGATACAGCTAGTCACTCACTTGCTTATATATATACATGTTATTTTTTCTATTTTTGGCATTTGTTTGCTTGTTTGTGAGTCTACGTTTATTGTTTGGTTTCTTTTCTCCTATATATATATATATATATATATATATGTTGGAGCTGTTTGTTCTGTCTCGTCTTTTGGAGGTTTGTGGGTGTGTTTTTGTGCTTTCGGGTTTCGTTATATATATATATATATATATATATATATATATATATATACACACACACACACTTTGTGGTCATTTGTACTCATTTTTTTATTTGTGCTTTGACTGGTTTTCATTTGCCTCCTTTCTTTCTTTCAGTCATAAGTTACTCTTTTCTTTCTTTTACTCATGAGTCATTAGTAGATGTGTTGACTCATATTCAACACATCACCGCTACATTTGAGGGTGGTTGAACCTTGAGCTATTCTCTTGGTTCCATTTTGGCCACCTTTCCTATTCTCATGGAGGCTTGTTCCTCAAGCTTCACCTATGTATACCTCTTTGGTTGTAAATCAATTTAGTTCATTTTCAATATATTACATTTGTGTTTGTTCTCTAATCCATTGATCTTGGACTTCCACTCCCACATGGTATTAGAGCTAAGCTCAATCTAGCCTTCTCCCATAATTTTTACAGAATTACATCATGCATTTGCATTCAAATTCAATTAACTTTAAAAGCCACGAAAAAAAATGCAATTAATCCAATCCTTTCCAAGTAGAGATTTTCATGCATAAATCATGCTCCTAGAATTAATCATCAACTGCTTAATCAATACTAGAATAAAAAAATGACTTCACATACTTACCCAATGATGCATTGGATGAAAGCGAGCAACAACAAGACAAACAAACTTCACGTAGATGCTGCCATTCTGTCCAACTGGGTTCTATTTTTGCCTCAAGTGTTTGAAGACTGGAGATACTACGTGAGAACAAAGATGGAAAGCTTAAGACAATACTCATGTATGCTTATTAGCAGAAAAATGATTGTGAAATTCCTATTTTCAGTTTAATAAATAAAGAAATATTTATTTAATGTTGTCCAATATTATGTGACTGTTGTCTCTCTGTTTGTGTGTGAATAAAGGGTTCCATTTCCTGCCAGTCTCTTAATTGTTTGTTGATGCTAACGGGTGCTTCCCTGTTCTGTGTTGGGGAGTGTATATATGTACATGTGCTTATATGCAGCCTATTTTAATTCACTGAAGTCGTTCCCCTTTTTATCAAGTTCCGTACAAAACACAAACATTAACACTAAAAATAATTTACTCTTATCACATTTTTTTTTTCTCTAGATGAACTCCATATACATCCCTCTAAACTGATGGAATATAGTGCAAACATAATTCTATATAACAGCTTCCATGTGTGATTTAACTTTTTCAGATTAATTTAAATCGCTATCATAAAAAGTTAAAATTAATTGAAGACAGATTTGTATGTCTTTACGTGGACCTAACTCAGTTAGCCAACTCAGCGAAGTGAAGCAACATGCTGTTGAATGATGGCACACACAGACTTATATGTGACACCACGTATTTTGTAACTTGTCTTCATATTTCTGAAAATCTCTACACGCATACACAATACGTGTCTTTATAAATGCTGGTTTATTGCGGTATAAATGCTGTGATTATGTAACACGTTGAGCAAGTTACAAGAGATTTTTTATGGAGCTTAGTGCCATTAGAATGTTTTCTTCTCGTTTTTGTTCGTCTATGATCTGATTAAAAACACAAGGTAAACAATTATTATTATTTTAAATTAAAAAATAATACAATTTATTGGATATTATACAAAATAGAATAATTATTAAATTTGGTGGAGATGAGATATAAAGTTTATTTATTATTTTGGGTGGAAATGAGATAGAAAATTATAGTTTATTATTGTTTTATATTTTTATGTTTTAACGGTTATGGGATGTGTGTGTTGCAGGCGAGAAGTGGATGATAAAGAAAAGATACATGTATATGAGGAAAGATACTGATGGAAAGATTCGAGAAGTTGAGACGCCTGGCGCAGAAATAGTTTTTCTTCATAACTCAACAGTAAATTAAATAAATAATTTAAAATAACTCTACAATAAATTAAAACAACTTATTAATTTCTTTTAATATGTTTTTATCTTTTTATTACATATTCATCATTAGGATATAATATTTCTATTTCATATTTATCTACGGTTTTATTTACTAATCTTTCCTTAAATAAATAAAATAAAATAACTCTATAGTAAATAAAATAACATATTAATTTTGTTTAATATGTTTTTATTCTTTTATTTCATATTCATTCTTAGAGTTTGATTTGTTTTATTTCAAATTTGCATAGGGTTTTATTAAGTAAACTTTTCATTGTTAATATAGATTAAGAGTTTAATGTTTTCAAAATATATCTGAATAACTAATACAAAGTATTTTTGATTAAAATAACTTCTTCTCCACTATTATTCTGCTCTTTATACTAAGAGGCGTTATACAATGGTATTAAGGGGATGAATTTAATGGTACTAATTTATAAAAATTAATTGCGGTTAAACAATATTTTATTTACTCTAGAATAATTTATTTTATAACATTATTTTATTAAGGTTTCTTCATATGAAATATAAAAGGAGCAAATTGTATTGAGCAAATGCATTATATTTTGGTAGGTTACCTTTTATTTTCTTTGTTATTTTATTTACTTTACAATAATTTAGTTTATAACTATATTTTATTTGGGTTTATGATATCAAATAAAAAAAGATCAAAGTATATTAGTGAAGGGTGGAAGTTAATATACTTTGGTCCTTTTTTTATTCGATATGATAAAACCCTAATAAAATATAGTTATAAATTAACTTATTGTATAATAAATAAAATAACACAAAAATAAAAAGGTAACCCTAATAAAATATAATGCACCTACCCAATACACTTTGCTCCTTTTATATTTCATATGATAAAACCCTAATAAAATATAGTTATAAAATAAATTATTTTAGAATAAATTAAATATTATTTAATTTTTATAAATTAGTAGAAATTAAATTTCTTTGTGCAGAAAAGAAAAAAAGTACAAAGTTATAGGACCATCCCCTTAAGGCCACTATATAATGCCTCTTGACATAAAGAACAACAGAGTAGTGGATAAATATGTTATTTTAGTGACAATACTTTGTATTAGTTGTTCACATATATTTTGAAAACATTAAACTCTTAATCTATGTTAACAATGAAAAGGTTACTCAATAAAACGCTAGGCAAATATGAAATAGAAAAATGAAACCCTAGGGGTCAATATGAAATAAAAAGATAAAACATATTGAAATAAATTAATAAGTTGTTTTAATTTACTGTAGAGTTATTTTATATTATTTATTTAAAGAAAGGTTAGTAATTAAAAAACTAGGAAAATATGAAATAAAAAATGAAACCCTCACAAATTTATGAAGTGACATGATAGGATTTTCTTTCTTTCCAATCCATAAAGTGGTGGTTCAATAGAAATCTATCACTATATATTTATTTATAGAAATATAATGGTTAAAAATTTGGATTGATAAACAATTCTTTATCATTACAAAAAATAATAGTTCAGATGCATGAATTCTTTTATCTCTTCACTACACATCTACAAAATAATTTTATATTATTCTAAGAGGACACTACACATTTAAAATGTTGTAATCCATTTTAGAGAATCACCATGTTTAATTACTAATATGTAATCCGTGTTACAACATCGCCATCTTTAATTAATAATACTGATGTTTATTTTCTAGGTATGGCTCAAACTAAGTTGAATTTTGAAAGTGAGGAGAAGTGCAGACAATATCAAAGAGATTATCAGGGAATATCAAAGATGACAATGACAAGAAATAATAGATATAGAAAGAGAAGAACAAAGAAAAAGATGAAGTGATAACAACAAAGAAAGATTTGCCAATAGCTGAAGGACCTATATGCATTAGATGTTGACAAGATAAATGTAATAATTGCTAAGGATGTAAGGGTAATGTTAACTTCCAATCTTTGGATAGATGCAAGTCATGTAAATGGAACTCTAGGTATGTCTGACAAATAATATATAGACCTATAAGTGTACCACCAGAACTATCCACATATGTTATGGTCAAAAGGTAGAGTAGAGACAAATGGATTGCTACAACAATTAGGAAAAATATTTTTGTATTCAAAACTCCATCAAACATTTGCAGAAGCCTCAAAGATAAACTACAATTGGTTACATAGAACCATTTCAAGCAACTGACAAAATATAGACGTAAACTAGAAATACAACTAAATGTAATGTGTAGAAATTGATGAGATTCCTCCAACACTCCCCCCTAATTTCTACCACTAATTGTGTAAAAAATTAAAATGCCCAAATTATGTCTTAAATTATCAAAAGTCTCCTTTGCTAAAGCATTGGTAAATATATCTACTAATTGATCTTTGGATCTACAAAACTCAAAATTCATTTCTTGATAGTTGACTAACTCTGATAAAATGATATCTTGTATCAATGTGTTTTCTCCTCTCATGAAAAACATGACTTTTTGACAATGACATTATTGATTTGTTGTCACAAAATATTAGTTTTGACTTCTCCTATGCTTGAAATAAATTTGCCAATACTTTCCACATTGAAATAGCTTGACATGTTGCTGATGTGGTTGCTACATACTCTTCTTCAGTGGATGGAAGTGTCACTATGGGTTTCTTCTTTGATTCCCATGAGACTACACATGTTCCACAATGAAAGGCATATCTAGAAGTACTCTTCCTATCATCAATAATTCCTACAAAATCATTGTCAATATAGTCAATCAAACAAAAATCATTAGTCATGGAATATAAAATTCCATATCGTATTGTTCCTGCCACATATATGTCATGTCCCTATAATGATTTATAATTGAATCATTTATTTAAATAATAAGTTAACCTTATATAAACTAAATATATAATATATTTATTTAAAATATATTATTAATATGTATTAGTTAATAAATAATATTATTAAATTAATATAATTTAAATATTATAAAATATATGAAATATATATATTTAATTAACTAGATATATTATAAATATAAATATTTTAATATAATATTTATGTGAATAATTAATAAGCTATATTATTATATATAAAAATAAATATTATGAAAAGTCTTACCCATTAAAGAAAGAACGTAAAGTAATTTAGAAAGTAAAGTAATTTGGAACAAAAGGTCAAATTCAAAATAAAATCATATAAAGATAAAAGTCTAATAAGACAAAAACATTATCCCACCATATTATATGCTTGTGAATAAAATAAGATAAAAGAGCTCCCCTACTTAATAACAAATGTATTTATTTATACTATATATATTATATAAATAATGTACTTTAAAAAGATTAAGGGGAGGCCAAAGGAGGATATTTATAAGTGCAGCGATTAAGTTGGTTGACACCAGCAATCACATTAATAAATAATATATTATAAATATATCTAATAATATAAATACAAATATTATTATTATTATTATCTTATATTGTAATATAAATATAAATCATATATCATTTATTATGATATAAATAATATAAATGAACATCTTTTAACCTATCCTCTTATGATAAGGGAGTTACATATGGTTAGAACTAGTTTTACCACAAAAGGGAATTAATATAAAGTAATAGAAATTATATGAGGGTTAAGTATGTCTTTTACCACCAGGCATAATATGAGATGTGCCTCTTCAAAACATATCCCTTGAAAGAGAAATAAATAAAGGTTGTGAGATAGAAGGAAAGGATCATCGGAAAAAAATATAAAAAGAGTATCCGATAAATACATATATTTAGATCTACATTATATATATGTACATCATCAATAAAAGGGGTGTGAAAATATATATTATAAAATATATAAAAGGCAACAACAATACAATAAAAATTATATTATGGCGGCATAGGTAAGAAATCCCAGGTAAAGCTCGAGCAGGTAAGTAAGTATTTATATTTAAATTGTTCAATCTATAGTTGGTAAATATAAATGGTAAGATTATTATATATAAAAGAATAAATATATGTAGGGTGTAAATGATAGATATATTATAACTAGAATATGTACTCAGTATTAGGTTAAATAAATTGTTTGAAATTAAATATTATTGAAATATGAATAGTTGGTAAATATAAATGGTAAGATTATTATATATAAAAGAATAAATATATGCAGGGTGTAAATGATAGATATATTATAACTAGAATATGTACTCAATATTAGGTTAAATAAATTGTTTGAAATTAAATATTATTGAAATATGAAATAAAATAAGAAAGATGGTCACAGACTAATATAATGAATTAATGTCAATTATATATGTTCAATTTTGATATAAGGCCATGATGTCTAATATAAGGCATCTTGCGTTAAATGATAACAAGAACAATTATGATATTTATGAAATCAAATAAAAGATAAGTTGGTGATATGCTTGGAGCTGACACCAACTCTCCCTTTAACCCCTCTATCACCTCTAAGGTATGACGTAGTTGAAATAGTTTATTTTAGCCTAGGTATCTCTCGACTGGATGTAAGTCCCTCAAGCCAAGTGGTGAGGAACCCCATGTGTGGGTGAAATCCTTGGGCCTAGGAGAACTTGTAAGAGTTGCTCTACGGATGGTGACTCTCGTCTGGATGAGGTACTCCGTGTGTGAGTGAAATCCCATGAGCCAAATGGTGAGGGACTCCGTGTGTGAGTGAAACCTTTGGGCCTCTGTAAGAGGTGGAACTATTTCCTTAATGAAATCATACTTGGTGATCTAGAGCTGGTTAACATAAGAGTCTACCATAAGTCCCTCACAAATCATATCACGAACCAATGATAAAAATGAATAACATATATATGAATCTGCTTATAAATTTATAAATTGCATGCATGATGACGAAACAAATATATGAACTTAATGTGAATATAATCTAATATATTATGGTCTTAATGATTCCATGTTGAAAGAAAAGATAAATGGATTATTAATGTTCTCTTTTACTAAGTTGAAATTGTGCAACGTTGTGAAAATTTTTGGCTTACTAGAAGGGGACATTACAATATCTCAATATTCTCTTCCCAACTTGCCAATGTGATTCTTTTGGTGACTCCGTGAATCTTGAGATTAGAGTAACTCCATACAATAAATATGGTCATGTAGTTGTAAGTTACTTCCAACTTGCAACTAATATTTGTAATATTATAGAATGAACATTAGGTCATTTCTCTTGTTTTGCAATTTTAGTTCTTGTAGCATCTCGTGTAGTTATTGGATTACAATTCAACATCTTAAACCTCCTTAATACATCCTTTCAATATTTAGACTGACAAATAAAAATTGTTGGAAATATTGTCATTAATGTCAAAGGGATGTTGATGTAAGAGAAAACGAATATTATTGATGATCTAAAAGTTTCTAAGGCATGATTTCTACCTTTAGTTAGCAAATCACTTGGTTCACGAACTCTCAAGTTCATCAATAGATAGTTTTCCGAACATGAAGCTAGCTAATGAAAAGATGACAAATAATGTTTCTAAGGCATGAATGATTTCTATCTTCGGTCAATGAATTTCTTGGTTCGCAGACTCTTAAGTTTGCCAATGAAAAGTTTCTCCGACAACTAGTTCACCGATAGGAAAGATTATTGATCAAAGCTTTAAAAATAAATTTTAAAGTTTGAAGTCTTTTTAAGTTTGCCGATGGATAAGGTATCAGAAAAATGTCTAGTTTGCGAACTCAAAAGTTCATCGATGGTGAAGGTCACCAATAGGCTACTTCCCTGACATAAAGTTTGTCGAAAGGATGAAGGCGTGAAGAATAAATATGGTTCATGGTTCTCTTGGTTCTTCGATTGACTATTTTGTTGACAATGGAAAGTTGGTAAGGTATAGGTAAAGTCTTTAGTTCATGAACTCCTCAGTTCACAAATTTCAAGGTTCACCGACAAGCAATTTTGCAAATAGTGAAAAAGGTTGATGGTTTTCCAAGAAGTTTGTGATGAGACAACTTCAAAAATAGGTGATATGATGAAGATTGTATCATTAAGTTCACAAAGTGGCACTTTTGCTGATAATGGATGAAATGTCCAAAGTTTGCAGAAATTTGATTTTGCCAATAAAGATTTTTAAGTTGAGGTTCATGGATGCAAACTTTTTCTGTTAAAGAAGAAGATAATTGGTTTATAGAACTAAGCTTTTTCGACAAGCTCGTACATTTAAGAAATCTCTAATTTTCTGATAAACAAGTTGAAGCTTAAGTTTGTGAAAATGAACTTTTCCCTATAATGAATAAAGGGTTCAATTTGTCGATGGCTTACATAGGTGATAAAAATAAAATGCTAGGGAGAGGACATTATTTGATCAGTTTGAAGACATAGGAGATATATATGAGAAACACTTATTGTTAAGGTTGGTTGACTCAGTCTTTTGAATCGGGTCTAAATTCATAGTACGGGAATTCAGGTTGGGCCGACCTAAGTATACATTGAAATTCAAAATATGAAGGCCATCTTTTGAGAATGCTTTAGTTCAATCTATTGTAGACAACATGAGGATTATATTATAGAAGTTGATATTTAAAGTAGATCATTTATTTATTTTTGATGGCGAAGTATATGTGAGCATCAAAGAAAAAAGTGTGTACATCTGAATGTGATTTGAGTGCGAAGGCAATGAATAGAATATAATCTGAAGTTCACATAGTTTGTACTGGTATAAGCATATTGTTTTCTCTTGAGAACAACCATGCTAAAGAGTGTGTGATGCTACATATTTGAAGGTGTGTGAAAATTAATGTTTCAAATTTGAGTTGGTGAGAAGTGGGAGATTTGATGTTCTATTTTGGAATGAACTTGATCCTATTTTAGTTAGTTGAAGTTGTTGCTTCATAGTTGGGTTGGGGCTCAGTATGGACTAAACTAAATCTTCTTATCTATTGCTTGATGTTGGTGCTTCATCTTTTGAGGTTGTGCTCAGGGATAGACTTGGTGCTTAGTTTTATAAGGGGATTAAAGTCTCCTGTAGGTTGGGGCATAGAGATTTATAAAAGGATTTTTCTTCTTCTCAAGTTGAAATTCATCTGGGTTGGTGCCTACAAAATATTGTAATTTATAGAGTCATTTTGTGAGGTAGATTTGAGCAGTAGACCCAAGTAGCTTTTCTCACTGTGGTTTTTCCCTTCTAGGTTTCCACATAAATCTTGTGTTCCCTTGTGTGGATGTTTGGATATGTTGATGTTTGCATAGTTCTTATATTGATTCTGTTGTTGCAATAGAAATGGAGTAAAAATTGGTATATACTAATTCACCCCCTCTCAATATATCTCTATGTTCTAACAAAAATTCCCTAATGATTGAACCACTTCAATGCCTAAAAAATACTTTATCAATCCTAAATCTATCATCTCAAATTCTTTCTTCATTGCTTATTTAAACATGTCTACTGACAAATTTCTAGTGAAAAGAAAATCATCTAACATATAAACATACACTGAAAACCTAACCTTGTTTGTTGATCATTGTGTACGATGTTGGCTCATTACTTACTGCTTCTGCTAAATCCATTCTTCATCATTGTAGATACTTGAAAATGTCTTAATCCCATTAACCACTTTTTTGCATCAACCACATTACTAAATTCACCTTTCACATCATAATTATCTAATTAATTCACCCTAAATAATAATTATTTAATTAATTCATCACATTACTAAATTCACCTTTCACATCATAATTATCTAATTGATTCACCCTAAATCATAATTATTTAATTAATTCATCACTGGACCTTTAAGACTTCATTCTTCATTAATTAAATAAATATGCTAAATATTTATTTGGTTAATTTGTCATCTTCTTAATCCTCATTAATTAAAGAAATTATCCTTATTTAATTAATCTACCCTACCCTACAACCTAAACCTAACCTAATTAAATAAATACTAATTATTTAATTAGTTACCGTAACCTATGAAAACCCCAATGTGTGCGGCTGGGAAAAGAGGCAGAGTTGAAGATCACCCATCTCATTTTCTCTTCCACTAGTAGGGTTGAGATGCCTAGCGCAGAAACAATTTTTTCTTCATAACTCAACAGTAAATTAAATAAATATTATAAAATAAATCTACAATAAATTAAAACAACTTATAACATGTTTTTATCTTTTTATTACATATTCACCTTTAGGGTTTCCTTTTTCTATTTCATATTTATTTAGTGTTTTATGTACTAATCCTTGGTTAAAGAAATAAAATAAAATAACTCTATAGTAAATAAAATAACATATTAATTTTGTTTAATATGTTTTTATCCTTTTATTTCATATTCATTCTTAGAGCTTGATTTGATTTGTTTTATTTCAAATTTTTCTAGGGTTTTATTAAGTAAACTTTTCATTGTTAATATCAATTAAGAGTTTAATGTTTTCAAAATATATCTGAATAACTAACACAAACAGGCATTAAGGGGATGACTATAACTGCATCTTTTTTCTTTTCTGTAGAATGAAATTTAATTTCTAGGTATTTCTTCGCTACTAATTTATAAAAATTAATTGTTGTTAAATAATATTTTATTTACTCTAGAATAATTTATTTTATAACAATATTTTGTTAGGGTTTTTCATATAAAATGTAAAAGGAGCAAAGTGTATTGGGCAAATGCATTATATTTTGTGAGGTTACCTTTTATTTTCTTTGTTATTTTATTTATTGTACAATAATTTAATTTATAACTATTTTTTTTATATGTTAATAGCTAGTATGGGCCAACAACCTTTGTATTATATCAGAAGTAATGAAAAATTTACATTATACCAGTCCAATGATCCAATAGAAACCAACAGAACCCCGCAGACATACAAAATTATTGATTCCAGCATACCACCTGAACCCCTAAATCACCAATGGATATACAAAATTGTTGTTTCTGGCAATCCATCTAATCCCCTGCTTATCCTCTTTGATCCAATCTTCTCCACAGTCTGACAACCAAGACAACTCCATGTCTTCTACTTCCCCTTCACTATCACTATCATCCGCCAGCATGAATCCCTCCCTAGGCATGAAAGGCTCCATCCACTCCTTTGACGGGGGTGGAAGAATTACGGCCATCTGCTGCAGGAATTCTAGATTTCAGTCTATGTCACCTAGCCTCTCCTCCAGCTCCTTTGTCTCAATAGAAATGACAAGTGAGAACCTTTGAATCTCCTTAGCCCCTCGACCATTCCTCAGATAATACTGATGTGGCAGAGGAATTGTGCCATCATCATGCACATTATCCAGCACGACATCAATCTCACTGAGGTAGACATGCTTGACTACTCTCTGGCATAAATTTTTGACCTTCTGCTTCGAGATACCTCTAGACAAAACAAGTGCCAAGAACATCGCTGGGATATCTATGTTTACCTAGTGCCTGTGGTAGGGCCACATGAATTCCTGCCATAGGACTCCTTCACAGCATGTAGCACCAGCTCATGCTTCACATAAAGGATAACCCACAACCTCTTGTCTAAAACCATGCTAAAGAGTGAGATCATTATTGCCGTAGTCTCGAAACAAATCAGACTATCCATATCTCCAAGAGTGACTACCTCCAACTCAAAAATAAAAAAAGAAAGAAGTGAGGCCAAACTGGCCTGCATCGGCTACAAATACCCTCTTGCCTGATGTTTCCTTGATTAACCTTGTCTTATCACATGCCAAGAGGATGATCGCATGCCTCAATGGATCTAAATTGTCCATCTTAATCACCACTTGTAGAGCATTAATTATTGTGCCAAGCTCTGAATAGCTTCAAACTTCAATTTATCCCTACACTCCGAGATCCTCGTGCAACTATTAGGCCTGACTACATACTTCTCACAATGCTTGACTCATTAATCTCGACATCACCCTATTCCATGTCGATCTTTGCTTAGCTGGAGTCACTCGGCTCCCAAGGACCTCTAGCCACCGCCTCTTTTTGAAGGCAAAATAAACAAAACAAGTGATCTGATGATCACAAACCAAACAATTACAAAAGCCCAGATTGCCTTAGAGATGAAGAGGCAAGGCATTAATATAAAGAGTTTGAGAAACATAAAGGACACAACCACTATACCAACCACTCAACCTGAAAGTCAAGGAAGGCAACTACCAACTCAATGGGCCCAATGGGCATTACAAAGATGTCAAAGATGGCTGCTCCACATGCTATTGACTATTGCATATGTCAAATATGGCTGTTGCATATTATAATTGCTGTCATTCTCCCCCATAATGACCATTGGGAAGAACTTGGAGTAGATCTCTAAGTGTCTCAAACCTTTCATGAGCTAGAGCCTTCGTGAAAATATCTGCGATCTAATCATCTGTACTGCAGTACATAATCTCTATGAATCCCTGTTGAACCAACTCTCTAATGAAGTGATGTTGAATCTCAATATGTTTGGTCCTGCTATGAAACACTAGATTCTTAGTCATTTGTATAGTACTTTTGTTTTCACAATACAACAAAGTAGGTCCATTCTGTATTTGGTGTAAATCTTCCAATAGTCGTCTCAACCACACTGTTTGGCATGCTACAAATGTTGCAGCTTTATACTCTGCCTCTGCTGTAGAAAGTGATACAGTCAGCTGTTTCTTGGACTTCCAAGAAAATACTGCAGAACTAAGACTAAAAGTATAACCAGAAGTAGACTTCCGATCATCTATGGAACCTGCCCAATCTGAATCTGTATAGCCAATCAACTTACTATCTTCTGAATGTTGAAATCTAAGACCATAACTTAATGTCCCTCTGACATATCTAAGAATCCTCTTAGCTGCACTCCAATGTGTTTGCTTAGGTTCTGACATGAACCTAGATACCAAGCTCACTACATAGGTGATATCTGGTCGAGTAGTAGTTAAGTAAATCAAACTACCAATCAACTGTCTGTATATAGTAGGGTCCACTCGATCTGACACATCCAAGTTAGACAATTTAAGTCCAACTTTAATGAGTGTCGCAACTGGTTTGCAACTATTCATCTAAAATTTTTGTAGGATGTCTGAAGCATATTTCTTTTAAGACATGAATATTTCACCTTTGTTTTGCCATACTTCTATACCAAGAAAATAGTGCATTTGTCCCAAATCTTGCATCTCAAATTCAGCAACCATAGCTACTCTAAACTCTGCAAACAAATCTGAATTGTTCCCAGTGTAGATAAGATCATCAACATAGAGAACTAAGAAAAAAATATCCTTAGCTGAGATCCTAATATAAAGATTCGGATCTGATTGGTTTCTTAAGAAACCTTTCTGCTGTAGGTATGAGTCTATCCTTGAATACCATGCTCTTGGTGCCTGCTTAAGACCATACAAGGCCTTCTTTAAGCTGTAAACATTATGTTCTTTAGAAGGTATTTCAAAACCTCTAGGTTGAGAAACATACACTTCCTCATCAGTATATCCATTCAAAAAAGCACTCTTTACATCCATTTGATAAACTACCCAACTTTGCTGAGCTGCCAAAGCCAAAACCAATTTGATAGTATCCATTCGTGCTATAGGTGCAAATGTTTCTGTGTGATCAATACCTTCCTGTTGAGTGTACCCGTTGGCTACCAATCTAGCCTTATGTTTATCAATGCTTCCATCAGATTTATACTTAGTTTTATACACCAATCTTGTACCAACAATTTCCTTACCAGGAGGTAGCTGAACCAAATCCCATGTGTCATTCCTTTCAATTGTTTCTATCTCACTATACATTGCTTCAACCCACTCTTCTTTTTCTTGAGCTTGTTTAAATGTTTGTGGCTCATTACATTCCATGATTTGAGTCATCAAAGCATAATTCACTTTGGCTTGTGATCTTGTTGTCATTTTCTCAAAGTTTGAATCCAACATAAGATTTGATGGATGATTCTTTTTTGTCCTCCTTTGATATTTTTGATACTTTCTTGTTCCTGTACTAGAAGACTCAGGTTCATTTTCTTCTTCTTCTTCAACTTCATCAATCATTATCTCTTTTCCCTTTGTTTCTTTTTCCTTGGTATATTCTGCTGCTTCATTGAAAACCACATCTCTACTTATAACAAGTTTCTTTCCTATTGGGTCATACAATCTATATGCTTTATTTTCTAATCCATACCCAATAAAAATACATTTTAGTCCTTTATCATCTAGCTTAGACCTTTTTTCCTTTGGTATGTGTGCATAAGCAACACACCCAAATACTCTCAAATGTTCAACACTTGGCTTTACCCCAGACCATGCTTGTTCAGGAGTCATCCCCTTAACTGCTTTTGTAGGACTCCTATTGAGAAGATATACAGTTGTGCAAACTGCTTCTACCCAAAACATCTTACCTAAATTCTTCTCTTTCATCATACTCCTTGCCATTTCAACAATGGTTCTATTCTTTCTTTCAGCAACTCCATTTTGTTGTGGAGAGTAAGAAGTAGTGAACTCTCTCTTGATTCCATGATTTCTACAGAAATCTAGAAACTGATTTGATTTGTACTCACCCCCATTATCTGACCTTATCACTTTGATGTACTTACCACTTTATTTTTCAACCAACCTCTTGAATTCTACAAACTTGTCAAACACTTCTAATTTTGAAACCAAACAATATACCCAAGTTTTTCTTGAGTAATCATCAATGAAGATTAGAAAATACTTTGATTTATTTAAAGAAGGTGTTTCCATAGGACCACACAAATCCGTATGGATTATCTGAAGATGCTGCTTAGCTCTACTAGATTTTCCAATTGGAAAGCTAGCTCTATGTTGTTTGCCAACAACACATTCTTCACACACTTCTTTTGTATTTTCAATGAATGGTAGACCTTCAACCATTTTAAATCTCTTGAGTAAAATTAACCCACTAAAACTTAGGTGGCCATATCTTTGAGGTCAAATTCTACTTTCATTCATTTCACTAGACCTCAATGCTTGGTTTCCATGGGTGAAATGGAGAGGAAACATCCTATCACCTGTCATTTTTGCTCTTACAACAACTGCATTTCTTTTTTAATTGTCTCTTATTATGCACTCTTTTTCATCAAAGGTCACATGATAATTTTGCTCTAACATTTGTCCAACGGACAACAAATTCTTCTTGAGGGCTAGAACCAATAATGTTTCATTGATATGTTTTACCTCACCATATTCTGTTGTAACTACAATAGTACCCTTACCTTTGGTTCCATGAGATTGATTATCTCCTAATACCACTGTACTATGATGGTTTTCATCTAATTTGATAAACAAATTTTCATTAGATGTCATATGTGATGAACATCCAGAATCAATGTACCATACACCATTCTCACTAACATTTACATTGAAAGAAGAAATAAACAAATTTTATCTATTTTCAATAGTATTGTGAGCATTTCTCTTTTTTGCTTCTCCTTGTTTAGTCCAACATTCTGATTCATAACGTCCAAACTTGTTGCAATGAAAGCATTGGACATTCTTTTTATCTCCCCCATTATTTCTACCTCTTCCTCTTCCTGTTCCTCTGAAGTTGCTACTTCTTCCTCTGAAACTATTACCTCTTCCTCTAGAACTGCTAGATTCACCTTTGTATTCATTGTTATTTTGATTCCTGAAAAACATGTTTCTTTTACCTCTTATGCTTGCTTTAGAGGAAAATGCTTGTTCTAGACCTTCCTCATTACTTTTCATTCTTTCTTCAGTAGTTAACAATATTCCACTTAGTTCATCTATTTGCATAGTTGAGAGATCTTTGGAAATCTTAATTGTAGAAACTACACCATCAAATTTAGGAACTAAACTCCTTAAAATTTTCTCAATGACATGCTTGTCATCCACAGTTTCTCCTAGAACTTTCATTTGACTAACTAGGCCTTCTACCTTTGTTAGAAATTCATTTACACTTTCACTATTGATCATTTTTACATTTTCAAAATTTTTCCTCATAGTTTGCAATTTTGTAGTTTGTGCTCCTTGATAGGCATTATTGAGAATTTTCCATGCTTGCTTAGAATTACTAGCACCACTTATCCTAGGAAAGATAGCCTGATTGATGCAAACTTTTTCTGTTAAAGAAGAAGATAATTGGTTTATAGAAATAAGCTTTTTCAACAAGCTCATATGTTTCAGAAATCTCTAATTTTCTGATAAAGAAGTTGAAGGTTAAGTTTGTGAAAATGAACTTTTGCCTATAATGAATAAAGGGTTCAATTTGTCGATGGCTTACATAGGTGATAAAAAAAAATGCTAGGGAGAGGACATACTCTGATCGGTTTGAAGACATAAGAGATATATATGAGAAACACTTATTGTTAAGGTTGGTTGACTCAGACTTTTAAATCAGGCCCAAATTCATAGTACGGGAATTTAGGTTGGGCCGACCTAAGTATACATTGAAATTCAAAATATGAAGGCCAACTTTTGAGAATGCTTTAGTTCAATGTATTGTAGCCAACATGAGGATTATATTATACAAGTCGATATTTAAAGTAGATCATTTATTTATTTTTGATGGTGAAGTATATGTGAGCATCAAAGAAAAAAGTGTGTACATCTGAATGTGATTTGAGTGCGAAGGCAATGAATAGAATATAACCTAGAGTTCACATAGTTTGTATTGGTATAAGCATATTTTTCTCTCTTGAGAGGAACCATGCTAAAGAGTGTGTGATGCTGCATATTTGAAGGTGTGTGAAAATTAATGTTTCAAATTTGAGTTGGTGATAAGTGGGAGATTTGATGCTCTATTTTGGAATGAACTTGATCCTATTTTAGTTAGTTGAAGTTGGTGCTTCATAGCTCGGTTGGGGCTCAGTATGGACTGAACTAAATCTTGTTATCTATTGCTTGAAGTTGGTGCTTCATCTTTTGAGGTTGTGGTCAGGGACAGACTTGGTGATCTTGTATTCTCTTGTGTGGATGTTTGGATATGTTGATGTTTGCATAGTTCGTATATTGATTCTATTGTTGCAATAGAAATGGAGTAAAAATTGGTATATACTAATTCACCCCCTCTCAATAGATCTCTATGTTCTAACAAAAATTCCCCAATGATTGAACCACTTCAATGCCTAAAAAATACTTCATCAATCCTAAATCTATCATCTCAAATTCTTTTTTCATTTCTTATTTAAACATGTCTACTAATAACTTTCTAGTGGAAAGAAAATCATCTAACATATAAACATACAATGAAAACCTAACCTTCTTTCTTGATCATTGTGTACGATGTTGATACCTGAAAATGTCTTAATCCCATTAACCACTTTTCTGCATCAACCACATTACTAAATTCACCTTTCACATCATAATTATCTAATTAATTCACGCTAAATCATAATTATTTAATTAATTCATCACCTTACGACTTCACTCTTCATTAATTAAATAAATATGCTAAATATTTGTTTGATTAATTTGTCATCTTCTTAAATAAATAATGCTTATTTAATTAATCTACCCTACACTACAACCTAAACCTAACCTAATTAAACAAATACAAATTATTTAATTAGTTACCCTAACCTATTGAAAGAAAACCCCAATGTGTGCGGCGAGGACCTTTAGGGTTTCATTTTTCTATTTCATATTTATTTAGTATTTTATTTACTAATCTTTGGTTAAAGAAATAAAGTAAAATAACTCTATAGTAAATAAAATAACATATTGATTTTGTTTACTATGCTTTTATCCTTTTATTTCATATTCATTCTTAGAGTTTGATTTGTTTTATTTCAGATTTTTCTAGGGTTTTATTAAATAAACTTTTCATTGTTAATATATTAAGAGTTTAATGTTTTCAAAATATATAATGTTTTCAAAATATATCTGAATAACTAATACAAACTGGTATTAAGGGGATGACTGTAACTATGTCTTTTTTCTTTTCTATAGAATGAAATTTAATTTCTAGGTTTTTATTCGCTACTAATTTATAAAAATTAATTGCTGTAAAATAATATTTTATTTACTCTAGAATAATTTATTTTATAACTATATTTTATTAGGGTTTTATCATCTGAAATATAAAAGGAGCAAAGTGTATTGGGCAAGTGCATTATATTTTGTTAGAGTTACCTTTTTTTTTCTATTTTATTTTATTTACTATATAGTAAGTTAATTTATAACTATATTTTATTAGGTTTTTTTCATATCAAAATAAAAAGAAGGATCAAAATATATTCATCAAGGGTAGAATTTATTTGAATTAAGTGCATTATATTTTATATATTTAACTATAAAGACTTCAATTTAATTTTACGGAATGAAATTTAAGAATGCTAGAGAAGCACAAGAGATATTTGAAGATAACTCTACATACTATTCATATATTTTACTATGGTTGAAATTTGTTTTTTGCACATTCTAATTTAAATTAATGGTTTTTTTATCATCAATGTATTATTAAAAATATAGTGTTTACTATGTTACTCCAGATTAATATGTTACATTTTATTAGGGTTATCTTTTCTTTTCTTTGTTATTTGTCACATATAACGAATGAATCCAATTCTTTTCTTCCCCTTTCATTCTACGGTGTTTAGCTAGGATTCCCTGCAATTCTATGAACACTAGGCAAAATTTGCAGACTTGGGAAGCTCCGTGGGGTATTCTTATCCATTGGCTTCCTTCAAATTCTAGAGACTTGGAAGCTCCATGGGGAATTGTTGTTGTGAAGACCTTGCAACATTGACTTCCTCCAATGAGAAACTATGCGTTCAATGTCTTGATGTTAGTATTGAGACTTCACAACAATGTAATGTTTGTAGTTGCATTTGAAACCTTATAAAATATAGTGATATAAAATATTAGTTTAGGACATATGAATTCATTATGCAAAATAAATAAATTAAGTCCTACTAAAATATGAGAAGTTTTTTTTATTATGATTTTTGGCCAAATAAAAAATTAATTACCATTGACAAATATATGTTAATCTTTTTTTAAGGAAATATAGTTATAAATTAAATTATTATACATTAAATAAAATAATATAGAAAACAAAAGGTACCCTTAACAAAATATAATACATTTTTTATATTTTGTTATTTATTTAACTATTGGTGGAAACATTACCAACATGTGTTGGCCTCATGGCTATGATAAATTAGAAGAATTCCACTCGCACCTTAATAACATAGCCCAGTACATTTCCTTCACCAAAGAAATAGAGATGGACAACCAATTTCATTTCCTTGATATCCTTCTCATCACAAAACCTGATGGTTCCTTGGCTCGTCGGGTGTTCTGAAAAGCCACCCACACCGACCTCTACCTCCACTCCTCTTCTCATCACCACCTTTCTCAAAAAATGGGTATCCTTAAGACTTTGTCCACTAGAGCCTTTCATATTTGTGACAAAGAAAACTTAGACCAAGAGCTTGCACATCTTTGCATAGTCTTCTTATTAATGGTTACAAGAGCAATCATATTTCTAGAGCTCTCAACCAAGCTAAGTCTTGTTTCCTCTCTGAACACAGGGTTGCCCTCCCCACGCCCTCCCTCTTCAAACCTCCCTATTGCTTCCCTCCCATACATTGAAGGCAACTCCTATAAAATTTCCAAAATCCTTCTTAAAAGGGCCTCCAGTGTGCTTTCAAACTTGTTGCAACATTGAGAAACCAAATCCCCTCTCTCAAAGACCCCAAAGATGTCTGCCTTGACTCTAGGGTGTACAAGGTTGTTTGCTCCTGTGGTAAACCCTATATAGGCGAGATAGGTCAATCTTTTAGCACCAGAATGAAAAAGCATTGTGCTGACATTAGGCTTGATCAGGTCCTCAACTTTGCCTTGGTAGAGCACTCCTTCTCCACCAAGCACCATATCTCTTTAGAAGACACCCAAATCTTAGCCGTTGAGGACAATTTCTTCAAGAGGAAACTCAAAGAAGCCATCAAAATCAACAACGACCCCGCAAACCTCAATCGGGATGATGGGTGGAGTCTCAGTTTCTCTTGGCAACCCCTGCTGGCCAACCTTAGAAATCGACCCCCTCACCCATCTTGAACCTCTTTTGTGTCAGGCCTTGTTTGGCCCCCTCCTCTCCTTTTCTCCCCTGATTATCTTTCTTGGGTTCCCTCCACGTCTCTCTCCCCCACTCCCCCTTTTTGTGGGCTGCCTATCCCTCCATTTCTCCCTTGTCCCTCCCCGCCTATCCCCGAGGGAGCCTCCTCCTTTGCCTTATCTGCTTCCTTCTCCCTTATTTTTGGATCTCCCTAGTCGCATGATACTACTCCCCTTCTTTTAGGGTTTTGCTCTTGTTTTAGTATTCCTATGCATACGTAGTTGTTTAGGCATTTACATGTATATTTGCATATGTTGTTTCATTTGCATTTACATATATATTTGGATGTGTATAATACGCATATACATTCGTTTTTGTTTTCTTTTTGTATTTGTATATGTATTGGTTTTGACTTTTGTTAGAGTCCGGTGTCATATGTACTTGTATAGGCTCATGTATACTTGCACATACATTAACACACATGCCGTTTCTTTTTTGTTTTCTCTTCTTTAGTTTTTTCCTCGGCACACAGATACACCTAGTCACTCTCTTGCTTATATATATACATGTTATTTTTTCTATTTTTGTCATCTGTTTGCTTGTTTGTGAGTCTACATTTATTGTTTGGTTTCTTTTCTCCTATATATATATGTTGGAGATGTTTGTTCTGTGTGCTATGTTGTGACTTTTTATTTTATTTTTCTTTTGTCTCATCTTTTGGAGGTTTGTGGGTGTGTTTTTGTGCTTTCGGGTTTTCTTTATATATATATATATATATATATATATATATATATATATATATATATATATATATATATATATATATATATATATATATATATATATATACACACACACACACACTCTGTTGGTCGTTTGTACTCATTTTTTTATTTGTTCTTTGACTGGTTTTCTCTTGCCTCCTTTCTTTCTTTTAGTCATGAGTCATTAGTAGATGTGTCGACTCATATTCGACACATCGCAGCTACATTTGAGGGTGGTTGAACCTTGAGCTATTCTCTTGGTTCCATTTTCGCCACCTTTCCTATTCTCGTGGAGGCATGTTCATCAAGCTTCACCTATGTATACCGCTTTGGTTGTAAATCAATTTAGTTCATTTTGAATATATTGCATTTGTGTTTGATATCTAATCCATTTATCTTGGACTTCCACTCCCACATGGTATTAGAGCTAGGCTCAATCTAACCTTCTCCCATAATTTTTACAGAATTACATCATGCATTTGCATTCAAATTCAATTAACTTTAAAAGCCACAAAAAAAAATGCAATTAATCCAATCCTTTCCAAGTACAGATTTCCATGCATAAATCATGCACATGAAATTAATCATCAACTGCTTAATCAATACTAGAATAAAAAACTGACTTCACATATTTACCAAATGATGCATTGGATGAAAGCGAGCAACAACAAGACAAACAAACTTCACGTAGATGCTGCCATTCTGTCCAACTGGGTTCTATTTTTGCCTCAAGTGTTTGAAGACTGGAGATACCACGTGAGAACAAAGATGAAAAGGTTAAGACAATACTCATGTATGCTTATTAGCAGAAAAATGATTGTGAAGTTCCTATTTTCAGTTTAATAAATAAAGAAATATTTATTTAATGTTGTCCAATATTATGTGACTGTTATCTCTCTGTTTGTGTGTGAATTAAGGGTTCCATTTCCTGCCAGTCTCTTAATTGTTTGTTGATGCTAACGGGTGCTTCCCTGTTCTGTGTTGGGGAGTGTATATATGTACATGTGCGTATATGCAGCCTATTTTAATTCACCTGAAGCCGTTCCCCTTTTTTATCAAGTTCCGTACAAAACACAAATATTAACATTAGAAATAATTTACTCTTATCACATATTTTTTTCTCTAGATGAACTCCATATACATCCCTCTAAACTGATGGAATATAGTGCAAACATAATTCTATATAACAGCTTCCATGTTTGATTTAACTTTTTCAGATTAATTTAAATCGCTATCATAAAAGGTTAAAATTAATTGAAGACAGATTTGTATGTCTTTACGTGGACCTAACTCACTTAGCCAACTCAGCGAAGTGAAGCAACATGCTGTTGAATGACGGCACACACAGACTTATATGTGACACCACGTATTTTGTAACTTGTCTTCATATTTCTGCAAATCTCTACACGCATACACAATACGTGTCTTTATAAATGCTGGTTTATTGCGGTATAAATGCTGTGATTATGTAACAAGTTGAGCAAGTTACAAGAGATTTTTAATGGAGCTTGGTGCCATCAGAATGTTTTCTTCTCGTTTTTCTTTGTCTATGATCTGATTAAAAACACAAGGTAAACAATTATTATTATTTTAAATTAAAAATTACTACAGATTATTGGATATTATATAAAATAGAATAATTATTAAATTTGGTGGAGATGAGATAAAATTTATTTATTATTTTGCGTAGAAATGAGATAGATAATTATAGTTTATTATTGTCTTATATTTTTATGTTTTAATGGTTATGGGATGTTTGTGTTGCAGGTGAGAAGTGGATGATAAAGAAAAGGTACATGTATATGAGGGAAAGATGCTGACGGAAAGATTCGAAAAGTTGAGACACCTAGCGCAGCAACAATTTTTTCTTCATAACTCAACAGTAAATTAAATAAATAATATAAAATAACTCTACAATAAATTAAAACAACTTATTAATTTCTTTTAATATGTTTTTATCTTTTTATTACATATTCATCATTAGGATATAATTTTTCTATTTCATATTTATCTAAAGTTTTATTTACTAATCTTTCCTTAAATAAATAAAATAAAATAACTCTATAGTATATAAAATAACAGATTAATTTTGTTTAATATGTTTTTATCCTTTTATATCATATTCATTCTTAGAGTTTGATTTGTTTTATTTCAAATTTACCTAGGGTTTTATTAAGTAAACTTTTCATTGTTAATATAGATTAAGAGTTTAATGTTTTCAAAATATACCTGAATAACTAACACAAAGTATTTTTGATTAAAATAACTTCTTCTCCACAATTATTCTGCTCTTTATACTAAGAGGCATTATATAATGGTATTAAGGGGATGAATTTAATGCTACTAAATTATAAAAATTAATTGCAGTTAAATAATATTTTATTTACTCTAGAATAATTTATTTTATAACATTATTTTATTAGGGTTTCTTCATATGAAATATAAAAGGAGCAAATTGTATTGAGCAAATGCATTATATTTTGTTAGGTTACCTTTTATTTTCTTTGTTATTTTATTTACTATACAATAATTTAGTTTATAACTATATTTTATTTGGGTTTATGATATCAAATAAAAAAAGATCAAACTATATTAGTGAAGGGCCGAAGTTAATATACTTTGGTCCTTTTTTTATTTGATATGATAAAACCCTAATAAAATATACTTATAAATTAACTTATTGTATAATGAATAAAATAACACAAAAATAAAAAGGTAACCCTAATAAAATATAATGCATTTGCCCAATACACTTTGCTCCTTTTATATTTCATATGATAAAACCCTAATAAAATATAGTTATAAAATAAATTATTCTAGAATAAATTAAATATTATTTAATTTTTATAAATTAGTAGAAATTAAATTTCCTTGTGCAGAAAAGAAAAAAAGTACAAAGTTATAGGACCATCCCCTTAATGCCACTATATAATGCCTCTTGACATAAAGAACAAAAGAATAGTGGATATATATGTTATTTTAGTTACAATACTTTGTATTAGTTGTTCACATATATTTTGAAAACATTAAACTCTTAATCTATGTTTTTGATAACATAAGGCGGCAGAAACAAGGGGCCAAACCCTTACAATGAAAAAAGGAACCCCAGAGGCAATACAACAAAAATGCCTCATAACAGTCACAACATCACCTGGATAGTCAGCATAGACAGCATATACAACAACCAGTCCAGATACAGAAAATAAGCAGAAAGTAGAGGATCAACAGTATAAAAGAGACTAGAGCTAAGGAGAAGAATTCTCCTAGCAGCTCTTAGCCATGGATTCCATAAAATTTTTTGTAGTTCTCATCCTTGTCAGCTGTAGCAGTAGCTCCAAGATCCTGTAAAATAGAGAGATTAAATAAAACCACCCACCTAAGCATGGTGGAGAAAGACTGCTCCAGCTTCACAATACGGCACCTCAGGGCATCAATGTCCTTTCTGTAATCAGCTTCTTTCTCCGTTTCATCAGTAGCTTCCTCCACAAACATCTTACCACCTTCGTCAGCATTGTCAGTAGAGTCCCCGACTGCACCACCATCAATCTCCATCTGAGGATTCTCATTCTTTCCTTCCCCCTCTTCAGAAATCTCCTGGACCTCCAAAACCTTAGTCGTACCACATTGAGTGGACTCATCCGACGCCGACTCTGAGTAATCAATGAGTTTGGCTTTAGGTGCAGGTTTACCTGCGATCCTCCTCGACCTCCTGACTCTCGAGGAAAAGCACTCCTGCGTGCCCTTAATAGCCAAATTAGGTTTGCTGCCAAGACCCACAGGGGTACTATAGGGATTATTAGGGGTCCCCACAACAAACCCCATAGTCTCTGCTTCAACCCCCTTAAATTTCCTCTTCTTACTCTTAACAATACTTTTGGACAGAGGGGTATGGGTAGCGGTCACCATAGGACTATCATCATTAGGAAAGGAAACCCCTTTAGACTTAGCGGAACCTGGGGAATGGTAAGGCTCATCAAAAGCAGGAATATCCTCAGGGTCAGTAGACTTTTCCCCACTGTGAGACAAAGGAGGCTTAGCTAGCTCAAGAGCAAGGTGGAAATTGTATAAATAGAGGATGAGACCCTGATGTAGGGGAATAGGTTGCTTGGAGGTTTTTTTAACTAGTTTAGCTTTGACCCTAAAAATTGAATGCTCAAGGGAGGACAAAAGATAAAACGAGAAGCTAATGAGACTATTACGTCTAAAATGATTCAAAAGAGGAAGATGATAGTTGTAAAACCTGGTAAAGCGCCCTTCCAGGGTGAAATACTTCATTATCAAGAAACACATAGCATCCCATGGCTCCGGCAGCTTGGCCCTATCGAACCCTCCCTGGTAGGGAACCAGTTCGTCACATTCCCCAAGGAAAAGCTTTTGGTTAGAATGATCGACCACCTTAGCTTTTCTCTGCAGCTTGGTCCCCATAGTCGACATACCAGATGCCATAGCGATAACTTTCTCAGAGATCTCAAACCCAATTCTTCCCACTATGACTCTACAATTATGCTAGGATCTCGCAAATTGCTCTGATAAATTCTCATCATAGCCATTAAGGCATTCCAATAGTAGTTCCAAACCACTGCATTATCTTTAAACTCATAGCATGAAATAGGCTCTATTCGGACCCTATCTCCCCCCATCTTCGCCTTACAGACAGTAGCACAAAAACCCCAGCACCAGATATTCACAGAGTTAATGGAGAAGGGGAAAATGATCGCTTGATAGGAAATAATGATAATAATACATCTGCATCCATTGGAATTAATGAGAGCCACCTGCCGCCTACGCTTCCCATGCTCGGACGTGATTCCAAGGCATCCGCTATGATTAACAGGTAAGCAACTCGTTTTATCACCAAGAAGTAATAAGGCTGATATGACAACCAGCCATGTAGTACTCTAGAACCTGTACTTCAAGATACACATCTGCCTCTTCCACCAAGGCCTACGAAGAGAGCTAAAAATATTTATATGCTGACTCATCATTGACACGTAGACTCTTTTTTAATTAAGTCCCTTATGTTAAGGGGGATGTTGTAAGCTTGGCGCCAACAATGCCAATTTAAAAATTGTTGGCCAAGGTTAGCAAAAGCATCAGCGACAGCATTGCCCTCTTTGTAGATATGAGACATATCCATGCTAGGAATCCGTTGTAGTAGGAGCTGAATGTCCACAATGATGTATTTTAGTTTCCAGCCACAAGTTGACACATTATTAACCGCATCAATAATAGTTTCGAATCCCCTTGGATACGCAACTATGTAATATCAAGGGAAATAGCTAGCTTCACTCCCCATAAAGGAGCAGAGGCTTCGGCATAATTATTGCTTTGGAAGCCAATCCCACCAGCATAAGTAGCAACCAGCGAACCTCTGTCATCCCTTATAATTCTGCCACTGCTAGCCTTACCATCCCCCTTGGAAGCCCCATCGAAATTCAGTTTGAGCCAACCTGGCTTCGGGGGTATCCATTTAGTATTCAATCTTTGCACTAGTTTGGAGTTGTTATGGGTCAGGATTTGACTAAGAACCCTCCAATTCGTAGCAATTTGCTCCCCTTCCTGAGAAAGAGGTTTCTCCGCAGTTTTGATATTGGAATTGGTCACACTTTCCAAAAGAATCTTAGAAAAAGAGTGAAGAACTTGAGAAGTTTCTCTAGCAGCATCCCTGAAAACTCTATCATTCCATTCCTTCCATAAGGTCCAACCAAGACAGGGAAGAGTTTGATTCCAGAGCTCGACAATCCAAGGATGAGAAAAGGGGGGACACCAATTAGCTATGACTTCCCCAATATCAGCATTAAACACCCATTGTATGCCAAAGTTCCTTAAAATAATTGTCCAGATTTCCTTGGCAAAGTCACAATGAAGGATAAAGTGAAAAACAGTTTCCTCTTTTTCCAAGCACAGAGAGCACCTATTAACCAGGGTGAATCCCCTTCTTTGAAGGTTATCTTGAGTTAGGATTTTGTTATGAGTAGCAGCCCACTAAAACATGTTGATTTTAGGGATAAGTTTATAATTCCACACTTTCCTCCAAATATCATTTTTATGCCCTTCAGGGATGAATAGATGATAACCAGACTTAACAGAGAAACAACCTTTCTTGTCCAACCACCAAACCAACTCATTCCCCTAGGGAAAAGAGGAATTCTGATCTCATGAAGAAGATTTTGAATAGCCACCAAACCAACTCTTAATCTATGTTAACAATGAAAAGGTTACTCAATAAAACTCTAGGCAAATTTGAAATAAAAAAAAATCAAACTCTAAGGATGAATATCAAATAAAAGGATAAAAATATATTAAACAAAATTAAGATGTTATTTTATTTAATGAAAGATTAGAAAATAAAACCCTAGGCAAATATGAAATAGAAAAATGAAACCCTAGGGGTCAATATGAAATAAAAAGATAAAACATATTAAAATAAATTAATAAGTTGGTTTAATTTACTGTAGAGTTATTTTATATTATTTATTTAAAGAAAGGTTAGTAATTAAAAACCTAGGAAAATACGAAATAAAAAATGAAACCCTCACAAATTTATGAAGTGACATGATCGGATTTTCTTTCTTTCCAATCCATAAAGTGGTGGTTCAATAGAAATATATCCCTATATATTTAGTTATACAAATATAATGGTTAAAAATTTGGACTGATAAACAATTCTTTATCATTACAAAAAATAATAGTTCAGATGCATGAATTCTTTTATCTCTTCACTACACATCTACAAAATAGCTTTATATTATTCTAAGAGGAAACTACACATTTCAAATGTTGTAATCCATTTTAGAGAATCACCATCTCTAATTACTAATATGTAATCCATGTTACAGCATCCCCATCTTTAATTACTAATATTGATGCTTGTTTTCTAGGTATGGCTCAAATGAAGTTGAATTTTGAAAGTGAGGAGAAGTGCAGACAATATCGAAGAGATTATCAAAGGGAATATCAAAGATGACAATGACAACAAATGACAGATACAGAAAAAGAAGAACAAAGAAAAGGATGAAGTGACAACAACAGAGAAAGATTTACCAATCGCTAAAGGACCTATATGCATTAGATGTTGACAAGATAAATGTAATAATTGCTAGAAGAACAAACAAAAAGATGAAGTGATTACAACAGAGAAACATTTGCCAATAGCTGAAGGACCTATATGCATTAGATTTTGACAAGATAAATGTAATATTTGCTAAGGATGTAAGGGTAATGTTAACTTCCAATCTTTAGATAGCAGCAAGTCATGTAAATGGAACTCTAGGTATGTCTGACAAATAATATATAGACCTATAAGTGCACCACCAGAACCATCCACATATGTTATGATTAAATTCGGAAGGTAGAGCAGAGAGAAATGGATTACTACAACAATTAGGAAAAATAGTTTTCTATTCAAAACTCCATCAAACATTTACAAAAGCCTCAAATCAAGATAAACTACAATTGGTTACATAGAACCATTTCAAGTAACTGACAAAATATAGATGTAAACTAGAAAAGCAACTAAATGTAACGTGGAGAAATTGATGAGATTCCTCCAACACTCCCCCCTAATTTCTACCACTAATTGTGTAAAAAATTAAAATGCCCAAATTTTGTCTTAAATTATCAAAAGTCTCCTTTGCTAAAGCATTGGTAAATATATCTACTAATTGATCTTTGGATATGTAAAACTGGAAATTGATTTCTTGATTGTTCACTAACTCTGATAAAATGATATCTTGTATCAATGTGTTTTCTCCTCTCGCGAAAAACATGATTTTTTGACAATGACATTATTGATTTGTTGTCACAAAATATTAGTTTTGACTTCTCCTATGCTTGAAATAAATTTACCAATACTTTCCACATCGAAATAGCTTGACATGTTGCTGATGTGGTTGCTACATACTCTTCTTTAGTGGATGGAAGTGTCACTATGGGTTTCTTCTTTGATTCCCATGAGACTACACATGTTCCACAATGAAAGGCATATCTACAAGTACTCTTCCTATCATCAATGATTCCTACAAAATCATTGTCAATATAGTCAATCAAAAAAAAAATATTAGTCATGGAATATAAAATTCCATATCCTATTGTTCCTGCCACATATCTCAATATTCTCTTCCCAACTTGCCAATGTGACTCTTTTGGTGACTCCATGAATTTTGAGATTAGAGTAACTCCATACAATAAATATGGTCATGTAGTTGTAAGTTACTTCAAACTTGCAACTAATATTTGGAATATTATAGAATGAACATTAGGTCATTTCTCTTGTTTTCCAATTTTAGTTCTTGTAGCATCTGGTGTAGTTATTGGATTACAATTCAACATCTTAAACCTCCTTAACACATCCTTTCAATATTTAGAGTGATAAATAAAAATTGTTGGAAATATTGTCATTGATGTCAAAGGGAGTTTGATGTAAGAGAAAATGAATAATTATTGATGATCCAAAAGTTTCTAAGGCATGATTTCTACCTTTAGTTAGCAAATCACTTGGTTCACAAACTCTCAAGTTCGTCAATAGATAGTTTTCTGGAAATCGAGCTAGCCGATGAAAAGATGACAAAGAATGTTTCTAAGGCATGAATGATTTCTATCTTCGGTCAATGAATTGCTTGGTTCGTAGGCTGTTAAGTTTGCCGATGGAAACTTTCTCTGACAACTAGTTCACTAATAGGAACAATTACTGATCAAAGCTTGAAAAATAAATTTTAAAGTTTGAAGTCTTTTTAAGTTTGCCGATGGATAAGATATTAGAAAAATGTTTAGATTGCGAACTCAAAAGTTCATCGATGGTGAAGGTCACCAATAGGCTACTTCACTGACATAAAGTTTGTGGAAAGGATGAAGGCGTGAAGAATAAATATGGTTCATGGTTCTCTTGGCTTTTCGATTGACTATTTTTTTGACAATGGAAAGCTGGTAAGGTATAGGTAAAGTTTTTAGTTCGTGAACTCCTCAATTCACATAATTCAAGGTTCACTGACAAGCAATTTTGTAGATAGTGAAAAAGGTTGATGATTTTCCAAGAAGTTTGTGATGAGACAACTTCAGAAATAGGTGATATGATGAAGATTGTGTCAATAAGTTCATAAAGTGGCACTTTTGCTGATAATTGATGAAATGTCCAAAGTTTGCAGAAAGTTGATTTTGCCAATAAAGATTTTTAAGTTGAGGTTTGTGGATGCAAACTTTTTCTGTTAAAGAAGAAGATAATTGGTTTATAGCAATAAGCCTTTTCCACAAGCTCGTACGTTTCAGAAATCTCTATTTTTCTAATAAAGAAGTTGAAGGTTAGGTTTGTGAAAATGAACTTTTGCCTATAATGAATAAAGGGTTCAATTTGTCGATGGCTTACATAGGTGATAAAAATAAAATGCTAGGGAGAGGACATTATCTGATCAGTTTGAAGACATAGGAGATATAAATGAGAAACACTTATTGTTAAGGTTGGTTGACTTAGTCTTTCAAATTGGGCCCAAATTCATAGTATGGGAATTCAGGTTGGGCCGACCTAAGTATACATTGAAATTCAAAATATGAAGGCCAACTTTTGAGAATGCTTTAGTTCAATCTATTGTAGCCAACATGAGGATTATATTATACAAGTCAATATTTAAAGTAGATCATTTGTTTATTTTTTATGGCGAAGTATATGTGAGCATCAAAGAAAAAAGTGTGTACATCTGAATGTGATTTCAGTGCGAAGGTAATGAATAGAATATAATCTAGAGTTCACATAGTTTGTACCGGTATAAGCATATTGTTTTCTTTTGAGAAGAACCATGCTAAAGAGTGTGTGATGCTGCATATTTGAAGTTGTGTGAAAATTAATGTTTCAAATTTGAGTTGGTGATAAGTGGGAGATTTGATGCTCTATTTTGGAATGAACTTGATCCTATTTTAGTTAGTTGAAGTTGGTGCTTCATAGCTGGGTTGGGGCTTAGTATGGACTGAACTAAATCTTGTTATCTATTGCTTGAAGTTGGTGCTTTATCTTTTGAGGTTTTGCTCAGGGACAGACTTGGTGCTTAGTTTTATAATGGGATTAAAGTCTCCTGTAGGTTGCATAGAGATCTATAAAAGGATTTTTCTCCTTCTCCAGTTGAAATTCATCTGGGTTGGTGCCTACAAAATATTGTAATTTATAGAGTCATTTTGTGAGGTAGATTTGAGCAGTAGACCCAAGTAGCTTTTCTCACTGTGGTTTTTCCCTTCTAGGTTTCCACATAAATCTTGTGTTCCCTTGTGTGGATGTTTGGATATGTTGATGTTTGCATAGTTCTTATATTGATTCTGTTGTTGCAATAGAAATGGAGTAAAAATTGGTATATAGTAATTCACCCCCTCTCAATATATCTCTATGTTCTAACAAAAATTCCCTAATGATTGAACCACTTCAATGCCTAAAAAATACTTTATCAATCCTAAATCTATCATCTCAAATTCTTTCTTCATTGCTTATTTAAACATGTCTACTGATAACTTTCTAGTGGAAACAAAGTTATCTAACATATAAACATACAATGAAAACCTAACCTTCTTTGTTGCTCATTGTGTACGATGTTGGCTCATGACTTACTACTTCTGCTAAATCCATTCTTCATCATTATAGGTACCTGAAAATGTCTTAATCCGATTAACCAATTTTCTGCATCAACCACATTACTAAATTCACCTTTCACATCATAATTATCTAATTAATTCACCCTAAATAATAATTATTTAATTAATTCATCACACTACTAAATTCACCTTTCACATCATAATTATCTAATTAATTCACCGTAAATCATAATTATTTAATTAATTCAGCACTGGACCTTACGATTTCATTTTCATTAATTAAATAAATATGCTAAATAATTGTTTGGTTAATTTGTCATCTTCTTAATCCTGATTAATTAAATAAATCATGCTTATTTAATTAATCTACCCTACCCTACAACCTAAACCTAACCTAATTAAATAAATACAAATTATTTAATTAGTTACCCTAACCTACAGATGCTGAAAGAAAACCCCAATGTGTGCCGCTGGGAAAAGAAATAAAATAAAATAACTCTATAGTAAATAAAATAACATATTAAATTTGTTTAATATGCTTTTATCCTTTTATTTCTTATTCATTCTTAGAGTTTGATTTGTTTTATTTCAGATTTTTCTAGGGTTTTATTAAGTAAACTTTTCATTGTTAATATCGATTAAGAGTTTAATGTTTTCAAAATATATCTGAATAACTAACATAAACTGGCATTAAGGGGATGACTGTAACTGTGTCTTTTCTTTTCTATAGAATGAAATTTAATTTCTAGGTTTTTATTCGCTACTAGTTTATAAAAATTAATTGCTATTAAATAATATTTTATTTACTCTCGAATAATTAATTTTATAACTATATTTTATTAGGGTTTTATCATATGAAATATAAAAGGAGCAAAGTGTATTGGGCAAGTGCATTATATTTTGTTAGAGTTACCTTTTATTTTCTATGTTATTTTATTTACTATATAGTAAGTTAATTTATAACTATGTTTTATTAGGTTTTTTTTCATATCAAAATTTAAAAAAGATCAAAATACATTCATCAAGGGTAGAATTTATTTGAATTAAGTGCATTATATTTTATATTATTAACTATAAAGACTTCAATTTAATTTTTCGGAATGAAATTTAAGAATACCAGAGAAGCACACGAGATATTTGAAGGTAACTCTACATACTATTCATATATTTTACTATGGTCGAAATTTGTTTTGTGCACATTCAAATTTAAATTAATGGCTTTTTTATCATCAATGTATTACTAAAAATATAGTGCTTATTGTGTTACTCCAAATTAATATGTTATATTTTATTAGGGTTATCTTTTATTTTCATTGTTATTTGTCACATATAACGAATGAATCCAATTCTTTTCTTCCCCTTTCATTCTAGGGTGTTTAGCTAGGATTCGCTGCAATTCTATGTACACTAGGCAAAATTTGCAAACTTGGGAAGCTCCGAGGGGTATTCTTATCCATTGGCTTCCTTTAAATTTTGCAGACTTGGAAGCTCCATGGGGAATTCTTGTTGTGAAGACCTCGCAACATTGACTTCCTCCAATGAGAAACTATGCATTCAATGTCTTGAGGTTAGTGTTGAGACTTCTCAACAATGTAATGTTTGTAGTTGCATTTGAAACCTTATAAAATATAGTGATATAAAATATTAGTTTACGACATATGAATTCATTATACAAAAAAAACAAATTAAATCCTACTAAAATGTAAGAAGTTTTTTTTATTACGATTTTTGGCCAAATAAAAAATTAATTACCATTGACAAATGTATGTTGATCTTTTTTTCAGGAAATATAGTTATAAATTAAATTATTATACATTAAATAAAATAATACACAAAACAAAAGGTAACCTTAACAAAATATAATGCGCTTACACTTGGAATAACATTAGGCTTGTTGAATATATTTTTTATATTTTGTTATTCATTTAACTATTGGTGGAAATGTTACCAAAAGTGTGTTGGCCTCATGGCTATGATAAATTAGAAGAATTCCACTCGCACCTTAATAACATAGCCCAGTGCATTTCCTTCACCAAAGAAATAGAGATGGACAACCAACTTCCTTTCCTTGATGCCCTTCTCATCACAAAACCTGATGGTTCCTTGGCTTGTCAGGTGTTCTGAAAAGCCACCCACACCGACCTCTACCTCCACTCCTCTTCTCATCACCACCTTTCTCAAAAAATGGGTATCCTTAAGACTTTGTCCACTAGAGCCTTTCATATTCGTGACAAAGAAAACTTAGACCAAGAGCTTGCACATCTTTGCATAGTCTTCTTATTAATGGTTACAAGAGCAATCATATTTCTAGAGCTCTCAACCAAGCCAAGTCTTGTTTCCTCTCCAAACACAGAGTTGCCTTCCCTTCACCCTCCCTCTCCAAACCTCCCTATTGCTTCCCTCCCATACATTGAAGGGATCTCCTCCAAAATTTTCAAAATCCTTCTTCAAAGGGCCTCTGGTGTGCTTTCAAACCTGTTGCAACATTGAGAAACCACATCCCCTCTCTCAAAGACCCCAAAGATGTCTGCTTTGACTCTAGGGTGTACAAGGTTGTTTGCTCCTGTGGCACACCCTATATAGGCGAGATAGGTCGACCTTTTAGCAAAGGGCCTCTGGTGTGCTTTCAAACCTGTTGCAACATTGAGAAACCACATCCCCTCTCTCAAAGACCCCAAAGATGTCTGCTTTGACTCTAGGGTGTACAAGGTTGTTTTCTCCTGTGGCACACCCTATATAGGCGAGATAGGTCGACCTTTTAGCAGCAGAATCAAAAAAGCATTGTGCTAACATTAGGCATGATCAGGTCCTCAACTTTGCCTTGGTAGAGCACTCCATCTCCACCAAGCACCATATCTCTTTAGAAGACACCCAAATCTTAGCCATTGAGGACAATTTCTTCAAGAGGAAACTCAAAAAAGCCATTGAAATCAACGACCCTGCAAACCTCAATCAGGATGACAGGTACAGTCTCAGTTTCCCTTGGCAACCCCTGCTGGCCAACCTTAGAAATCGACCCCCTCACCCATCTTGAACCTCTTTTGTGTCAGGCCTTGTTTGGCCCCCTCCTCTCCTTTTCTCCCCTTCTTGTCTTTCTTGGGTTCCCTCCACGTCTCTCTCCCCCACTCCCCCTTTTTGTGGGCTGCCTATCCATCCATTTCTCCCTCGTCCCTCCCCGCCTATCCTAGATGGAGCCTCCTCCTTTGTGTCATTCGCTTCCTTCTCCCTTATTTTTGGATCTCCCTAGTCACATTCTACTACCCCCCTTCTTTTAGGTTTTTGCTCTTGTTTTTGTATTCCTATGCATACGTAGTTGTTTAGGCATTTACATGTATATTTGCATATGTTGTTGCATTTGTATTTACATATATATTTGGATGTGTATAATATTCATATACAATCATTTTTGTTTTCTTTTTGTATTTTTATATGTATTGGTTTTGACTTTTGTTAGAGTCTGATGTGATATGTACTTGTATAGGATCATGTATACTTGCACATACATTAACACACATGCCGTTTCTTTTTTGTTTTCTCTTCTTTAGTTTTTTCCTCGGCACACAGATAGACCTAGTCACTCACTTGCTTATATATATACATGTTATTTTTTCTATTTTTGTCATTTGTTTGCTTGTTTGTGAGTCTACGTTTATTGTTTAGTTTCTTTTCTCCTATATATATATATATATATATATATATATATATATATATATATATATATATATATATATGTTGGAGCTGTTTGTTTTGTGTGCTATGTTGTGACTTTTATTTTATTTTTCTTTTGTCTCATCTTTTGGAGGTTTGTGGGTGTGTTTTTGTGCTTTTGGTTTCCTTATATATATATATATACACACACAGTTTGTTGGTCGTTTGTACTCATTTTTTTATTCGTTCTTTGACTGGTTTTCTCTTGCCTCCTTTCTTTCTTTTAGTCATAAGTTACTCCTTTCTTTTTTTTAGTCATGAGTCAGTAGATGTGTCTACTCATATTCGACACATCGCAGCTACATTTGAGGGTGGTTGAACCTTGAGCTATTCTCTTGGTTCCATTTTCGCCACGTTTCCTATTCTCGTGGAGGCTTGTTCCTCAAGCTTCACCTATGTATACCGCTTTGGTTGTAAATTAATTTAGTCCATTTTCAATATATTGCATTTGTGTTTGATCTCTAATCCATTGATCTTGGACTTCCACTCCCACATGGTATTAGAGCTAGGTTCAATCTGACCTCCCATAATTTTTACAGAATTACATCATGCATTTGCATTCAAATTCAATTAACTTTAAAAGCCACGAAAACAAAATTAATCATCAACTGCTTAATCAATACTAGAATAAAAAACTGACTTCACATACTTACCAAATGAAAGCGAGCAACAACAAGACAAACAAACTTCACGTAGATGCTGCCATTCTGTCCAACTGGGTTCTATTTTTGCCTCAAGTGTTTGAAGACTGGAGATACCACGTGAGAACAAAGATGAAAAGGTTAAGACAATACTCATGTATGCTTATTAGCAGAAAAATGATTGTGAAGTTCCTATTTTCAGTTTAATAAATAAAGAAATATTTATTTAATGTTGTCCAATATTATGTGACTGTTGTCTCTCTGTTTGTGTGTGAATAAAGGGTTCCATTTCCTGCCAGTCTCTTAATTGTTTGTTGATGCTAACGGGTGCTTCCCTGTTCTGTGTTGGGGAGTGTATATATGTACATGTTCGCATATGGAGCCTATTTTAATTCACCTGAAGCCGTTCCCCTTTTTATCAAGTTTCGTACAAAACACAAACATTAACATTAGAAATAATTTACTCTTATCACACATTTTTTTCTCTAGATGAACTCCATATACATCCCTCTAAACTGATGGAATATAGTGCAAACATAATTCTATATAACAGCGTCCATGTTTGATTTAACTTTTTCAGATTAATTTAAATCGCTAACATAAAAAGTTAAAATTAATTGAAGACAGATTTGTATGTCTTTACGTAGACCTAACTCAGTTAGCCAACTCAGCGAAGTGAAGCAACATGCTGTTGAATGATGGCACACACAGACTTATATGTGACACCACGTATTTTGTAACTTGTCTTCATATTTCTGCAAATCTCTATACGCATACACAATACGTGTCTTTATAAATGCTCGTTTATTGCGGTATAAATGCTGTGATTATGTAACAAGTTGAGCAAGTTACAAGAGATTTTTAATGGAGCTTGGTGCCGTTAGAATGTTTTTTTCTCGTTTTTCTTCGTCTATGATCTGATAAAAAACACAAGATAAACAATTATTATTATTTTAAATTAAAAAATACTACAGTTTATTGGATATTATACAAAACAGAATAATTATTAAATTTGGTGGAGATGAGATATAAAATTTATTTATTATTTTGGGTGGAAATGAGATAGAAAATTATAGTTTATTATTGTTTTATATTTCTATGTTTTAATGGTTATGGAAAGATTATAGAAGTTGAGACGCCTAGTGCAGAAACAGTTTTTTCTTCATAACTCAACACTAAATTAAATAAATAATATAAAATAACTCTACAATAAATTAAAACAACTTATTAATTTCTTTTAACATGTTTTTATCTTTTTAATACATATTCATCATTAGAATATAATTTTTCTATTTCATATTTATCTAGGGTTTTATTTACTAATCTTTCCTTAAATAAATAAAATAAAATAACTCTATAGTAAATAAAATAACATATTAATTTTGTTTAATATGTTTTTATCTTTTTATTTCATATTCATTCTTAGATTTTGATTTGTTTTATTTCAAATTTGCCTAGGGTTTTATTAAGTAAACTTTTCATTGTTAATATAGATTAAGAGTTTAATGTTTTCAAAATATACCTGAATAACTAACACAAAGTATTTTTGATTAAAATAACTTCTTCTCCACTATTATTCTGCTCTTTATACTAAGAGGCATTATATAATGGTATTAAGGGGATGAATTTAATGCTACTAATTTATAAAAATTAATTGCAGTTAAATAATATTTTATTTACTCTAAAATAATTTATTTTATAACATTATTTTATTAGGGTTTCTTCATATGAAATATAAAAGGAGCAAATTGTATTGGGCAAATGCATTATATTTTGTTAGGTTACCTTTTATTTTCTTTGTTATTTTATTTACTATACAATAATTTAGTTTATAACTATATTTTATTTGGGTTTATGATATCAAATAAAAAAAGATCAAAGTATATTAGTGAAGGGCGGAATTTAATATACTTTGGTCCTTTTTTTATTTGATATGATAAAACCCTAATAAAATATACTTATAAATTAACTTATTGTATAATAAATAAAATAACACAAAAATAAAAAGGTAACCCTAAATGCACTTGCCTAATACACTTTGCTCCTTTGATATTTCATATGATAAAACCCTAATAAAATATAGTTATAAAATAAATTATTGTAGAATAAATTAAATATAATTTAATTTTTATAATTAGTAGAAATTAAATTTAGTTGTGCAGAAAAGAAAAAAAGTACAAAGTTATAGGACCATTCCCTTAATGCCACTATATAATGCGTCTTGACATAAAAAACAAAAGAATAGTGGATAAATATGTTATTTTAGTGACAATACTTCATATTAGTTCACATATATTTTGAAAACATTAAACTCTTAATCTATGTTAACAATGAAAAGGTTACTCAATAAAATCCTAGGCAAATTTGAAATAAAAAAAAAATCAAACTCTAAGGATGAATATCAAATGAAAGGATTAAAATATATTAAACAAAATTAAATTGTTATTTTATTTACTATAGAGTTATTATATTTTATTTATTTAACAAAAGATTAGAAAATAAAACCCTAGGCAAATATGAAATATAAAAATGAAACCCTAGGGGTCAATAGGAAATAAAAAGATAAAACATATTAAAATAAATTAATAAGTTGTTTTAATTTACTGTAGAGTTATTTTATATTATTTATTTAAAGAAAGGTTAGTAATTAAAAATCAAGGAAAATATGAAATAAAAAATGAAACCCTCACAAATTTATGAAGTGACACGATTGGATTTTCTTTCTTTCCAATCCATAAAGTTGTGGTTCAATAAAAATATATCCCTATATATTTAGTTATAGAAATATAATGGTTAAAAATTTGGAATGATAAACAATTCTTTATCATTACAAAAAATAATAGTTCAGATGCATGAATTCTTTTATCTCTTCACTACACATCTACAAAATAATTTTATATTATTCTAAGAGGAAACTACACATTTCAAATGTTGTAATCCATTTTAGAGAATCACCATCTTTAATTACTAATATGTAATCCATGTTACAGCATCCCCATCTTTAATTACTAATATTGTTGTTTATTTTCTAGGTATGGCTCAAATGAAGTTGAATTTTGAAACTGAGGAGAAGTGCATACAATATGGAAGGGATTATCAAAGGGAATATCAAAGATGCAATGACAATGACAATGCCAACAAATGATAGATACAAAAAGAGAAGAACAAAGAAAAAGATGAAGTGACAACAACAGAGAAAGATTTGCCAATAGCTAAAGGACCTATATGCATTAGATGTTGACAAGATAAATGTAATAATTGCTAGAAGAACAAAGAAAAAGATGAAGTGATAAAAACAGAGAAAGATTTGCCAATAGCTGAAGGACATATATGCATTAGATGTTGACAAAATAAATGTAATAATTGCTAAGGATGTAAGGGTAATGTTAACGTCCAATCTTTGGATCGCAGCAAGTCACGTAAATGGAACTCTAGGTATGTCCGACAAATAATATATAGACCTATAAGTGCACTACCGGAACCATCCACATATGTTATGGTTAAATTTTGAAGGTAAAGCAGAGACAAATGGATTGCTACAACGATTAGGAAAAATAGTTTTCTATTCAAAACTGCATCAAACATTTGCAGAAGCCTCAAATAAAGATAAACTACAGTTGGTTACATAGAACCATGTAAAGCAACTAACAAAATATAGACGTAAACTAGAAAAGAAACTAAATGCAAGGTGGAGAAATTGATGAGATTCCTCCAACACTCCCCCCTAATTTCTACAACTAATTGTGTAAAAAATTAAAATGCCCAATTTTTGCCTTAAATTATCAAAAGTCTCCTTCGCTAAAGCACTGGTAAATATATCTACTAATTGATCTTTGGATATGTAAGACTTGAAATTAATTTCTTGATTGTTCACTAACTCTGATAAAATGATATCTTGTATCAATGTGTTTTCTCCTCTCGCGAAAAACATGATTTATTGACAGTGACATTATTGATTTGTTGTCACAAAATATTAGTTTTGACTTCTCCTATGCTTGAAATAAATTTGCCAATACTTTCCACATCGAAATAGCTTGACATGTTGCTGATGTGGTTGCTACATACTCTTCTTTAGTGGATGGAAGTGTCACTATGGATTTCTTCTTTGATTCCCATGAGACTACACATGTTCCACAATGAAAGGCATATCTAGAAGTACTCTTCCTATCATCAATGATTCTTGCAAAATCATTGTCAATATAGTCAATCAAACAAAAATCATTAGTCATGGAATATAAAATTTCATATCCTATTGTTCCTGCCACATATCTCAATATTCTCCTCCCAACTTGCCAATGTGACTCTTTTGGTGACTCCATGAATCTTGAGATTATAGTAACTGCATACAATAAATATAGTCACGTAGTTGTAAGTTACTTCAAACTTTACAAATAGGAAAGGTATAGGTAAAGTCTTTAGTTAGTGAACTCCTCAATTCACCGATTTTAATGTTCATCGACAAGCAATTTTGCAGATAATGAAAAAGGTTGATGATTTTCCAAGAAGTTTGTGATGAGACAACTTTACAAATAGGTGATATGATGAAGATCATGTCAGTAAGTTCACAAAGTGGCACTTTTGCTGATAATGGATGAAATGTCCAAAGTTTGCAGAAAGTTGATTTTGCCAATAAAGATTTTTAAGTTGAGGTTCGTGGATGCAAACTTTTTCTATTAAAGAAGAAGATAATTGGTTTATAGAAATAAGCTTTTTCAACAAGCTCGTACGTTTAAGAAATCTCTAATTTTCTGATAAAGAAGTTGAAACTTAAGTTTGTGAAAATAAACTTTTGCCTATAATGAATAAAGGGTTCAATTTGTCGATGACTTTTCTCACTGTGGTTTTTCCCTTCTAGGTTTCCACATAAATCTTGTGTTCCCTTGTGTGGATGTTTGGATATGTTGATGTTTGCATAGTTCTTATATTGATTCTGTTGTTGCAATAGAAATGGAGTAAAAATTGGTATATACTAATTCACCCCCTCTCAATATATCTCTATGTTCTAACAAAAATTCCCTAATGATTGAACCACTTCAATGCCTAAAAAATAATTTATCAATCCTAAATCTATCATCTCAAATTCTTTCTTCATTGCTTATTTAAACATGTCTACTGACAAATTTCTAGTGAAAAGAAAATCATCTAACATATAAACATACACTGAAAACCTAACCTTCTTTGTTGATCATTGTGTACGATGTTGGCTCATTACTTACTGCTTCTGCTAAATCCATTCTTCATCATTGTAGATACTTGAAAATGTCTTAATCCCATTAACCACTTTTCTGCATCAACCACATTACTAAATTCACCTTTCACATTATAATTATCTAATTAATTCACCCTAAATAATAATTATTTAATTAATTCATCACATTACTAAATTCACCTTTCACATCATAATTATCTAATTGATTCACCCTAAATCATAATTATTTAATTAATTCATCACTGGACCTTAAGACTTCATTCTTCAGTTAATTTGTCATCTTCTTAATCCTCATTAATTAAAGAAATTATGCTTATTTAATTAATCTACCCTACCCTACAACCTAAACCTAACCTAATTAAATAAATACTAATTATTTAATTAGTTACCGTAACCTATGAAAACCCCAATGTGTGCGGCTGGGAAAAGAGGCAGAGTTGAAGATCACCCATCTCATTTTCTCTTCCACTAGTAGGGTTGAGATGCCTAGAGCAGAAATAATTTTTTCTTCATAACTCAACAGTAAATTAAATAAATATTATAAAATAAATCTACAATAAACTAAAACAACTTATAATATGTTTTTATCTTTTTATTACATATTCACCTTTAGGGTTTCCTTTTTCTATTTCACATTTATTTAGTGTTTTATTTACTAATCTTTGGTTAAAGAAATAAAATAAAATAACTCTATAGTAAATAAAATAACATATTAATTTTGTTTAATATGTTTTTATCCTTTTATTTCATATTCATTCTTAGAGTTTGATTTGTTTTATTTCAAATTTTTCTAGGGTTTTATTAAGTAAACTTTTCATTGTTAATATCGATTAAGAGTTTAATGTTTCAAAATATATCCGAATAACTAACACAAACATGCATTAAGGGGATGACTATAACTGCATCTTTTTTCTTTTCTGTAGAATGAAGTTTAATTTCTAGGTATTTCTTCGCTACTAATTTATAAAAATTAATTGTTGTTAAATAATATTTTATTTACTCTAGAATAATTTATTTTATAACAATATTTTGTTAGGGTTTTTCATATAAAATGTAAAAGGAGCAAAGTGTATTGGGCAAATGCATTATATTTTGTGAGGTTACCTTTTATTTTCTTTGTTATTTTATTTATTGTACAATAATTTAATTTATAACTATTTTTTTTATATGTTAATAGCTACTATGGGCCAACAACCTTTGTATTATATCATAAGTAATGAAAAATTTGCATTATACCAGTCCAAAGATCCAACAGAAACCAACAAAACCCCGCAGACATACAAAATTATTGATTCCAGCATACCACCCGAACCCCTAAATCACCAATGGATATACAAAATTGTTGTTTCTGGCAAACCATCTAATCCACTAAAACACCAACTGATATACAAAATTGTTGTTTCCAGCCAACCACCCAATCCCCTGTAACAATAACACTTAAAACTTTCTACCTGCATGACTGATTCATCTATCACCTATCTGATTCTAAACATGAAAATAGAAAAAACACGAGACTTAGCTTGTCCTCTTCATCTTTAGCTTGACAAGGCCATGCATCGCAGTGAAGATGTGGCTACCGGATCCATTCCAGGGCACTTGTCATCCACTTCCTTCCTCATCTCTCTCACGTGAGCTGCATGAGCTTTCATTAGGCAGTGCAATTTGCATTTCCTGTGTGCCAGGCCTGCAGTAACCTCTTCGACGTCTTGCCCATCCTCTTTGATCCAATCTTCTCCATAGTCTAACAACCAAGACAACTCCATGTCTTCTACTTCCCCTTCACTATCACTATCATCCGCCAGCATGAATCCCTCCCTAGGCATGAAAAGCTCCATCCACTCCTTTGACGGGGGTGGAAGAATTACGGCCATCTACTACAGGAATTCTAGATTTTAGTCTATGTCACCTAGCCTCTCCTCCAGCTCCTTTGTCTCAATAGAAATGACAAGCGAGAACCTTTGAATCTCCTTAGCCCCTCGACCATTCCTCAGATAATATTGATGTGGTAGAGGAATTGTGCCATCATCATGCACATTATCCAGCACGACATCAATTTCACTGAGGTAGACATGCTTGAGTACTCTCTGGCATAAATTTTTGACCTTCTGCTTCAAGATAACTCTAGACAAAACAAGTGCCAAGAACATCGCTGGGATATCTATGTTTACCCAGTGCCTGTGGTAGGACCACATGAATTCCCGCCATAGGACTTCCTTCACAGCATGTAGCCCCAGCTCATGCTTCACATAAAGGATACCCCGCAACCTCTTGTCTAAAACCATGCTGAAGAGTGAGATCATTATTGCCGTAGTCTCGAAACAAATTAGACTATCCATATCTCCAAGAGTGACTACCTCCAACTCAAAAATAAAAAAAGAAAGAAGTGAGGCCAAACTGGCCTGCATTGGCTACAAATAGCCTCTTGCCTAATGTTTTCTTGATTAACCTTGTCTTATCACATGCCAAGAGGACGATCGCATGCCTCAATGGATCTAATTTGTCCATCTTAATCACCACTTGTAGAGCATTAATTATTGTGCCAAGCTCTGAATAGCTTCAAACTTCAATTCGTTTAAAGATTACACATGGATGAGAGATATCCCTACACTCCGAGATCCTCCTACAACTATTAGGCCTGACTACATACTTCTCACAATGCTTGACTCATTAATCTCAACATCACCCTATTCCATGTCAATCTTTGCTTAGCTGGAGTCACTCAGCTCCCGAGGACCTCCAGCCACCGCCTCTTTTTGAAGGCAAAATAAACAAAACAAGTGATCTGCTGATCACAAACCAAACAATTACAAAAGCCCAGATTACCTTAGAGATGAAGAGGCAAGGCATCAATATATAGAGTTTGAGAAACATAAAGGACACAACCACCATGCCAACCACTCAACCTGAAAGTCAAGGAAGGCAACTACCAACTCAATGGGCCCAATGGGCATTACAAAGATGTCAAAGATGGCTGCTCCACATGCTATTGACTATTGCATATGTCAAATATGGCTGCTGCATATTATAATTGTTGTCATTCTCCCCCATAATGACCATTGGGAAGAACTTGGAGTAGATCTCTAAGTGTCTCAAACCTTTCATGAGCTAGAGCCTTCGTGAAAATATCTGCGATCTGATCATCTGTACTGTAGTACATAATCTCTATCAATCCCTGTTGAACCAACTCTCTAATGAAGTGATGTTGAATCTCAATATGTTTGGTCCTACTATGAAACACTAGATTCTTAGTCATTTGTATAGTACTTTTGTTGTCACAATACAACAAAGTAGGTCCATTCTGTATTTGGTGTAAATCTTCCAATAGTCGTCTCAACCACACTGTTTGGCATGCTGCAAATGTTGCAGCTTTATACTCTACCTCTGCTGTAGAAAGTGATACAGTCAGCTGTTTCTTGGACTTCCAAGAAAATACTGCAGAACTAAGACTAAAAGTATAACCGGAAGTAGACTTTTGATCATCTATGGAACCTGCCCAATCTGAATCTGTATAGCCAATCAACTTACTATCTTCTGAATGTTGAAATCTAAGACCATAACTTAATGTCCCTCTAACATATCTAAGAATCCTCTTAGCTGCACTCCAATGTGTTTGCTTAGGTTCTGACATGAACCTAGATACCAAGCTCACTGCATAGGTGATATCTGGTCGAGTAGTAGTTAAGTAGATCAAACTACCAATCAACTGTCTATATATAGTAGGGTCCACTCGATCTAACACATCCAAGTTAGACAATTTAAGTCCAACTTTAATGGGTGTCGCAACTGGTTTGCAACTATTCATCTAAAATTTTTGTAGGATGTCTGAAGCATATTTCTTTTAAGACATGAATATTTCACCTTTGTTTTACCATACTTCTATACCAAGAAAATAGTGCATTTGTCCCAAATCTGTCATCTCAAATTCAGCAACCATAGCTGCTCTAAACTCTGCAAACAAATCTAAATTGTTCCTAGTGTAGATAAGATCATCAACATAGAGAACTAAGAAAAAAATATCCTTAGCTGAGATCCTAATATAAAGATTTGGATCTGATTGATTTCTTAAGAAACCTTTCTGCTGTAGGTATGAGTCTATCCTTGAATACCATGCTCTTGGTGCCTACTTAAGACCATACAAGGCATTCTTTAATCTGTAAACATAATGTTCTTTAGAATGTATTTCAAAACCTCTAGGTTGAGAAACATACACTTCCTCATCAATATATCTATTCAAAAAAGCACTCTTTACATCCATTTGATAAACTACCCAACTTTGCTGAGCTGCCAAAGCCAAAACCAATTTGATAGTATCCATTCGTGCTACAGGTGCCAATGTTTCAGTGTGATCAATACCTTCTTGTTGAGTGTATCCATTGGCTACCAATCTAGCCTTATGTTTATCAATGCTTCCATCAGATTTATACTTTGTTTTATACACCCATCTTGTACTAACAATTTCCTTACCAGGAGGTAGCTGAACCAAATCCCATGTGTCATTCCTTTCAATTGTTTCTATCTCACTATACATTGCTTCAACCCACTCTTCTTTTTCTTAAGCTTGTTTAAATGTTTGTGGCTCATTACATTCCATGATTTGAGTCATCAAAGCATAATTCACTTTTGCTTGTGATCTTGTTGTCATTTTCTCAAAGTTTGAATCCAACATAAGATTTGATGGATGATTCTTTTCTGTCCTCCTTTGATATTTTTGATACTTTCTTGTTCCTGTACTAGAAGACTCAGGTTCATTTTCTTCTTCTTCTTCAACTTCATCAATCATTATCTCTTTTCCCTTTGTTTCTTTTTCCTTGGTATATTCTGCTGCTTCATTGAAAACCACATCTCTACTTATAACAAGTTTCTTTCCTATTGGGTCATACAATCTATATGCTTTATCTTCTAATCCATACCCAATAAAAATACATTTTAGGCCTTTAACATCTAGCTTAGACCTTTTTTCCTTTAGTATGTGTGCATAAGCAACACACCCAAATACTCTCAAATGTTCAACACTTGGCTTTACCCCAGACCATGCTTGTTCAGGAGTCATCCCCTTAACTGCTTTTGTAGGACTCCTATTGAGAAGATATACAGTTGTGCAAACTGCTTCTGCCCAAAACATCTTATCTAAATTCTTCTCTTTCATCATACTCCTTGCCATTTCAACAATGGTTCTATTCTTTCTTTCAGCAACTCCATTTTGTTGTGGAGTGTAAGAAGTAGTGAACTCTCTCTTGATTCCATGATTTCTACAGAAATCTAGAAACTGATTTGATTTGTACTCACCCCCATTATCTGACCTTATCACTTTGATGTACTTACCACTTTATTTTTCAACCAACCTCTTGAATTCTACAAACTTGTCAAACACTTCTAATTTTGAAACCAAACAATATACCCAAGTTTTTCTTGAGTAATCATCAATGAAGGTTAGAAAATACTTTGATTTATTTAAAGAAGGTGTTTCCATAGGACCACACAAATCCGTATGGATTATCTGAAGATGCTACTTAGTTCTACTAGATTTTCCAATTGGAAAGCTAGCTCTATGTTGTTTGCCAACAACACATTCTTCACACACTTCTTTTGTATTTTCAATGAATGGTAGACCTTCAACCATTTTAAATCTCTTGAGTAAAATTAACCCACTAAAACTTAGGTGGCCATATCTTTGAGGCCAAATTCTACTTTCATTCATTTCACTAGACCTCAATGCTTGGTTTCCATGGGTGAAATGGAGAGGAAACATCCTATCACCTGTCATTTTTGTTCTTGCAACAACTGCATTTCTTTTTAACTTATCTCTTATTATGCACTCTTTTTCATCAAAGGTCACATGATAATTTTGCTCTAACATTTGTCCAACGGACAACAAATTCTTCTTGAGTGTTGGAACCAATAATATTTCATTCATATGTTTTACCTCACCATATTCTGTTGTAACTGCAATAGTACCCTTACCTTTGGTTCCATGAGATTGATTATCTCCTAATACCACTGTACTATGATGGTTTTCATCTAATTTGATAAACAAATTTTCATTAGATGTCATATGTGATGAACATCCAGAATCAATGTACCATACATCATTCTCACTAACATTTACATTGAAAGAAGAAATAAACAAATTTTGTCTATTTTCAACAGTATTGTGAGCATTTCTCTTTTCTGCTTCTCCTTGTTTAGTCCAACATTCTAATGCATAATGTCCAAACTTGTTGCAATGAAAGCATTGGACATTCTTTTTATCTCCCCCATTATTTCTACCTCTTCCTCTTCCTGTTCCTCTGAAGTTGCTACTTCTTCCTCTGAAACTATTACCTCTTCCTCTAGAATTGCTAGATTCACCTTTGTATTCATTGTTATTTTGATTCCTGAAAAACATGTTTCTTTTACCTCTTATGCTTGTTTTAGAGGAAAATGCTTGTTCTAGACCTTCCTCATTACTTTTCATTCTTTCTTCAGTAGTTAACAATATTCCACTTAGTTCATCTATTTGCATAGTTGAGAGATCTTTGGAAATCTCAATTGTAGAAACTACACCATCAAATTTAGGAACTAAACTCCTTAAAATTTTCTCAATGACATGCTTGTCATCCACAGTTTCTCCTAGAACTTTCATTTGACTAACTAGGCCTTCTACCTTTGTTAGAAATTTATTTACACTTTCACTATTGATCATTTTTACATTTTCAAAATTTTTCCTCATAGTTTGCAATTTTGCAGTTTGTGCTCCTTGATAGGCATTATTGAGAATTTGCCATGCTTGCTTAGAATTACTAGCACCACTTATCCTAGGAGAGATAGCCTGATTGATTGTGCCTTGAATCAGAAATAAGGCTTCATTATCTTTTTTGACATTTGCTTTGTATTCTCACTTTTGTTGATCATTTAATGCATTAAATGCAGTTGCATCTAGTTCTACATACCCTATTTGTACAATTTCCCACAAATCTTTGGATTTGAGTAGGGTTTGCATTCTAGTACACCAAAATGTGAAATTGTCCCCTTCAAACACAGGAATTAACATGTTAGACATAACATTTCCTGCCATATTTTCCATAAGAGTAATGCGCACAATAACTTAACGGCTCAACACAAAAACCTTAGAGAGATCTCTACAAATGAATACTCTCCGTGTCCTTTCAAATAGGACCCACACCAAAAAGATTTTTATATTATTTTTGTTTTTAGTGTATAAGTGTCGGTTTCAACCGATAATGCACTTAGTTACAAATAAGTTCCTTGTCATTGTGCAAGAAAAAGAAATTACACTTTGAAAAGTTTGAACGTTTAACCCCTTAAAAGTTAATTACAATGTCTAAACACATTACTACCCACCAACCTTTCTATATCCTTTACCTTGTACCCTAATTCTAAATGTAATTCTAACCCTAATCCTAAATCTAAATCTAACTGCAAGTCCAACCCTAACCCTAATTATAACCCTAATCATAATCATTAACATAACTCTAATTGTAACTTTAATTCTAATTGTAACCCTAATTCTCACCCTAACCCTTATTATAACCCAAGATCTAGTTTTGACCCTAATTTTTATTCTAATTGTCACCCTTTTTTAAATTGTAACCCTAATTATAGTCATAACACTAGTTCTAACTCTAACCCCAACCCTAATTGTAATCCTAACCATAACTCCAATTCTAACCCTAACCCTAACCAAAAATATAGCTCTGATTTTAACCCTAACCTTGATCCTAATAAAAACCCTAATCATAACCTTAATACTAAACTTAGCCCTAATTGTAACCCTAACCCTAACTCTAATTAAAACATTAACCCTAATTATAGTCATAACCCTAATTCTAACCCTAACCCTAACCACAACCCTAATTATAATCTTAATCATAACCCTTATCCTAATTTTAACCCTAACCCTAACCATTATTCTAGCCCTAAAAACAACTCTAATTTTAACCCTAACCCTAATGTCAAATCTAACCCTAATCCTAACAATAATTCAAACCCTAACCTTAAACTTAATACTAACCTTAACCCTAAGTGTAACTTTAACCCTAACTCTAATTTGAACCCTAATGCTAACTATAACTCTAATTCTTATCCCAATTCTAGTAGTAACAAACTTTAATTCTAACCTTAATTCTAATAGTAACCTTAATCTTAAGTCTAACCCTAACCCTATCCCTTATTCTAACTATAACTATAATCATAATTCTTACCCCAATTCTAATTGTAACCCACCTTAATTTGAACCCTAATTCTATACCTAATTGAATCCTTAATCCAAAACCTTATTATGAATATAATTCCAATAATAACACTAAACATAACCTTAATGAAAACCTATCTCTAATTCTAACCTTACCTTTAAACCTATTTCGAACCCTAACCCTACTTTTTACTCTAACACTAATTTTAATATTAATCATAATCCTAACACTAATGATAACCCTAAATCTATCCCTAACCATAATTCTAACCATAACCCTCACCCTAGTACTAACCCTTATTCTAGTACTAACCCTAAGCCAAAAACAAACCCTAATTCTACCCCTAATCCTAATTATAACCATAACCCTACCCTAATTCTAAACATAATCTAACCATAATACTAGCCTTAACTCTTTTACTAATTGTAATTCTAACCTTGATTCTAATCAAAACATAATTCTAACGCACCATAAACCTAACCAAAACATAATTATAACCTAACCCTTAACCTAATTCTAACACTACAGTTAGTGTTAGGGTTAGGGTTAGTGTTGGGTCATTTCAAATGCTTTCATTGATGCAATATTAATTCCCAAATTTATATTAATAGATAAGACCATTTTGTATGGAGTGATTGTTTACAGACATCATTTGATATCATAAGACAAACATATAATATGAAGTACTCCAACACGTACATTGCCACCCTAGTAGCTGTACACATAAGAATAGTATTTGTCCACATAATTTTCTTATCTATTTCTTTGCAAATACTCTTACCCTTAAAAACTACACAAATCATTCATATCATGGTTGTTTGATTTGAATTCCAAAATTACTCATGTTTTGTTTGGATCTCTTAGCCTTGTTTTAGTATCTTACTTTTGTAAGCCTAAAATTAGACTCCGTTGGTTCTAAATTACTTATTTAAAAGCCAAAATAATTCATATATTAAAATTTTTAGTAACTATCATAATAAGCTTGTAGTCTAAATATTTCCATAATTTGGGTGCATTTATTTCCAAATAGTAATGTATTTTATCTTGTGTTGTGTGAATTTTTCACAGTACAATTGAATTGCAAATCAAAACCTATTTTCTTGACACTTATATTTTCATTTAAACCTTGGAAATCTTAGTTATTGTTGAAACAATTTGTTATGTAGCTTGTTAAATACTTTTTAGTGGTGTTTATTCTTCATATTGGTTCACTTTGATAATCTTGCATGCATCTATGGGACATAGAATACACATAATTGACATAATTATAATATTGGACAATTGTATGATTCTAAGCTCTTTTTAGGTACTATGATGTTTGATAAAATAATTCAAATGAATGTTTTATATGTATAAAGAGTTGATAGAAATAGAACAATTAATATAGTAGTTAAAAAAATTACGTTTTTGGAGGATCATGCATTTAATATCTTCCAAAGATGGAATTCCCAATGTAAAATTTTAATATCAACATTCAAATCTAAAACCAATAATATGATGGTTTTATAATTTCATTGTTTTCAACTCAACTTTATTTTTTGGATGTATTGCCAAACACGTACAAGGCTTCTTAAAAAGAGGAAATGCAAAAGTATAGTGCTCTAGATCTAGCCATTGATCAACATAATTTAAAATAGTGAGCTTTGTGCTTGTGTTTTAATGAAATCCTTGATTTTAGTAGTTTGGAAAAGATGTTGGTTTTTTTTTTTTCTCTTTTGTGAGCTTCAACATCCTCTATAGGCCTTTGTTGACAGGTATAATCATATTAGTAAGAAATTTTTTACAATCAAGATCGACAAAGTATCCCACTTTCTTGTCACTGCCATTTATAATACCACTAAGAATAGCATAAGTTGCTTCTTCCTTTATACAATTTATGCCCTTCGCAAGGAGCTCCACAAGTGGAAAAATTGCCCATGTCTTTATTGTAAGCTCGATGTCATCTTGGGTGAGTGTTGTGATATTGGAAATGAACCTACAAATCTCCATATGAAGTTGCCTCATTATGTTCAAATCTCTCTTGTCACCACTTCAAATGATTGCAACAATACGTAAGAGTAATTTATCATTCATAATTTCCCATACTCTACAATGTTGGCCATAGTTTCCATGAAAAAAAGTAGTATATGATGAGATCCATGGAAGAGAAGCTAAACAAGGCATGGACAAATATTATTTCTAATGATAAATTCAAGATTGTCAACTTCTTCAGAAAAATATAAAATTATCTTCAGAAATAGGGTTAGGGTTAGGGTTACAATTAGGGTTAGTGTTAGTATTGTGGTGAGGGTTAGGAATAGAATTAACATTAGGAACCTAGAATTAGGGTTATCATTAGTACATTAGCACTCAGGTTAGGGTTAGGGTTAGTGATGTAGCCAACAATATACACTCAATAGAATTGTGCCATTAATCTTATGTGAGAGACAAAGATTTGAAAAATTGGAAATAAAAACTTCTATTCACCAACTCTACTGGTACAATGAGAGAAAACTCTCTTATATCCAAGAAAACAAAAAAAATTAAAAAATTACCTTTTTTGGCAGATTTCGACAATTGTCAGATTTTGCCATTTTAGCTAATTTTACATGCATATCTTGAGAATCTAGTTTTTTCCCAAAAACATCCTAAAACTAGGGTAGGATGGAAAACCACCTAACATCCTAAATTTGAAACATGAGTTTCAAGTTATTAATAAAAGCAACTTTTAAAAACTAGGAAAAAACACTAAATTGCCATTTTGAGGGCCAAGATGAATGTTTCAAGCCCCAAAAAAGTGCCAAGATTGGGTCCAACCACTACAGTCAATTGAGAAATTACATGCCACCTCATAATGCATCCACCTGTAAAATTTTATAGAAAACCCACATCTGAGTCAAAAGTTATGACCTCCGGAAGTCCCTGCATCAATTCAACATATAATTAGGGTTCTAATTAGGGTTGGGATTATGCTTAGCATTAGGGTTAGTGTTAGTATTAGAGTTATGACCAAAATTATGGTTAGAATTATGTTAAATAGGGATAGATTTAGAAATATACTGAGATTGAGGGTTTAATGCCTTATAAAACAATGTTAAGTGTAATCTTATGGTTATGGTAAGAATTAGGGTTAGATTTAGAATTAGGGTTTGGGTTAGGGTCACAAACAAGGTTAGATTAGAATTGGTGTTAGATTTAGAATTAGGGTACCTATTTTTTAAAGAGCATTTTAATCTCAATGTTGAACCCTAACCATAATTCTAACAATAACCCTAACCCTAATACTAATCTTATTTCTAGCTATAATAATAACCCTAACACTAATCCCAATTCTAACGCTAACCATAAAATTGATTTTAATAGTGATTCAAACCCTAAGGCTAACCCTAAATCTCACCCTAACCCTAACCCTTATTATATCCCTAACCCTAGTTTTGACTATAGTTCTCATTCTAATTGTCACCCTTTTTCAAATGGTAACCCTAATTCTAATTTTAATTCTAACCCTAATCCTAACCCTAAATCTAATTGCAATTCCAACCCTAACCCTAATTATACCCCTAATCATAATCGTAACCATAACCTTAATTCTAATTGTAACCCTAAATCTCACCCTAACCTTTTATTTCATATTCATCCCTAATCTTACTAATCTTTTGTTAAATAAAGAAAACTAAAATATTAGTAAGGCCTTTAACACAAGTTCGTGTAAGGCCTTTGTTGACAAGTATAATCATATTAGTAAGGAATTTTTTACAATCAAGATCGACAAAGTATCCCACTTTCTTGTCACTACCTCTTATAATACCACTAAGAATATCATAAGTTGCTTCTTCCTTTATACAATTTATGCCCTTCGCAAGGAGCCCCACAAGTGGAAAAATTGCCCATGTCTTTATTGTAAGCTCAATGTCATCTTGGGTGAGTGTTGTGATATTGGAAATGAACCTACAAATCTCCATATGAAGTTGCCTCATTATGTTCAAATCTCTCTTGTCACCACTTTCAAACTATAACCCTAATTCTTATTGTAATTCCAACCCTAATCCTAAATCTAAATCTAACTGCAATTCCAACCCTAACCCTAATTATAACCCTAATCATAATCATTAACATAACTCTAATTGTAACCTTAATTCTAATTGTAACCCTAATTCTCACCCTAACCCTTATTATAACCCAAGATCTAGTGTTGACCCTAGTTTTCATTCTAATTGTCACCCTTTTTTAAATTGTAACCCTAATTCTAACTAAAATTCTAACTACAATTTCAACCCTAACCACAATTTCAACCCTAACCCTAATTATAACTCTAATCATAACCCTAACCTTAATCCTAATCGTAACCTTAATTCTAATTATAACCCTAAATCTCACACTAACCCTAACCCTTATTATAAACCTAACCCTAGTTTTGACCCTAATTCTCATTCTAGTTGTCATCCATTTCCAAACTGTACCCCTAATTTTAATTGTAATTCTAACTCTAATTCTAACTACAATTCCAATAGTTGTTAAGGGCGTGCTTCGATGGTTAAGTCACTCGATTGTAGTGGCAACCACTAGAGTTTAAACCCCCACTGGGCCAACGTGCTCGCAGGATTTACACCTTCGCTAGGCCAACAAGCTCGTAGGTTTGAAGTGTTCCTTCTTGGGGTTGAGGTCCCCCGTGTTGTGGCCTCACCGATTCATCACTCCAAGAAAAAGCGTTAGTGTGGAGCCAGAGGGTGTGTTGCTTTAAAAAGTTAAGTAGGCACATTTTAAAAAAAAAACTACAATTCCAACCCTAACCCTAATTATAACCCTAACCCTAACCATAATGCTAATTGTAATCCTAATTCTAATTTTAAATTTAACCCTAATTCTCACTCTAATTCTCACCCTATTTTTTATTGTAACCCAAATTCTAATTGCAATGAAAATCTTAATCCTAACTCTAATTCTCACCCTATTTTATAACTATATTTTATTAGGGTTTTATCATATGAAATATAAAAGGAGGAAAGTGTATTGGGCAAGTGCATTATATTTTTTTATGGTTACCTTTTATTTTCTATGTTATTTTATTTACTGTATAGTAAGTTAATTTATAACTATATTTTATTAGGTTTTTTTCATATCAAAATAAAAAAAAAGGATCAAAATATATTCATCAAGGGTATAATTTATTTGAATTAAGTGCATTATATTTTATATATTTAACTATAAAGACTTCAATTTAATTTTGCGGAATGAAATTTAAGAATACTAGAGAAGCACAAGAGTTATTTGAAGGTAACTCTACATACTATTCATATATTTTATTATAGTTTAAATTTGTTTTTTGCACATTCTAATTAAGATTAATGGCTTTTTTTTATCATCAATGTATTATTAAAAATATAGTGCTTACTATGTTACTCCAGATTAATATGTTACATTTTATTAGGGTTATCTTTTCTTTTCTTTGTTATTTGTCACATATGACGAATGAATCCAATTCTTTTCTTCCCCTTTCATTCTAGGGTGTTTAGCTAGGATTCGCTGCAATTCTACATACACTAGGCAAAGTCTGTAGACTTGGGAAGCTCCGTGGGGCATTCTTATCCATTGGCTTCCTTCAAATTCTGGAGACTTGGAAGCTCCATGGGGAATTCTTGTTGTGAAGACCTCGCAAGATTGACTTTCTCCAATGAGAAACTATGCGTTCAATGTCTTGAGGTTAGTGTTGAGACTTCTCAAGAATGTAATGTTTGTAGTTGCATTTGAATCCTTATACAATATAGTGATATAAAATATTAGTTTAGGACATATGAATTCATTATGCAAAAAAAACAAATTAAGTCCTACTAAAATGTGAGAAGTTTTTTTTATTATGATTTTTGGCCAAATAAAAAATTAATTACCATTGACAAATATATGTTGATCTTTTTTTAAGGAAATATAGTTATAAATTAAATTATTATACATTAAATAAAATAATATAGAAAACAAAAGGTAACCTTAACAAAATATAATGCGCTTACACTTGGAATAACATTAGGCTTGTCGAATACATTTTTTATATTTTGTTATTCATTTAACTATTGGTGGAAATGTTACCAACGTGTGTTGGCCTCATGGCTATCATAAATTAGAAGACTTCCATTCACACCTGAATAACATAGCCAAGTGCATTTCCTTCACCAAACAAATAGAGATGGATAACCAACTTCCTTTCCTTGATATCCTTCTCATCACAAAACCTGATGGTTCCTTGGCTCTTCGGGTGTTCTAAAAAGCAACCCACACCGACCTCTACCTCCACTCCTCTTCTCATCACCACCTTGCTCAAAAAATGGGTATCCTTAAGACTTTGTCCACTAGAGCCTTTCATATTTGTGACAAAGAAAACTTAGCCAAAAGCTTGCGCATCTTTGCTTAGTCTTCTTATTAATGGTTACAAGAGCAAGCACATTTCTAGATCTCTCAACCAAGCCAAGTCTTGTTTCTCTCCAAACACAGGGTTGCCCTCCCCACGCTGTCCCTCTCCAAACCACCCTATTGCTTCCCTCCCATACATTGAAAGCATCTCCTACAAAATTTCTAAAATCCTTCTTAAAAGGGCCTCCGGTGTGCTTTCAAACCTGTTGCAACATTGAGAAACCACATCCCCTCTCTCAAAGACCCCAAAGATGTTTACCTTGACTCTAGGGTGTACAAGGTTGTTTGCTCCTATGGCACACCCTATATAGGTGAGATAGGTCGATCTTTTAGCACCAGAATCAAAAAGCATTGTGGTGACATTAGGCATGATCAGGTCCTCAACTTTGCCTTGGTAGAGCACTCCTTCTCCACGAAGCACCATATCTCTTTACAAGACACCCAAATCTTAGCTGTCGAGGACAATTTCTTCAAGAGGAAACTCAAAGAAGCCATTGAAATCAACAACGACCCTGCAAACCTCAATCGAGATGATGGGTGGAGTCTCAGTTTCTCTTGGCAACCCCTGCTGGCCAACCTTAGAAATCGACCCCCTCACCCATCTTGAACCTCCTTTGTGTTAGGCCTTGTTTGGCCCCCTCCTCTCCTTTTCTCCTCTACTTGTCTTTCTTGGGTTCCCTCCACGTCTCTCTCCCCCACTCTCCCTTTTTGTGGGCAGCCTATCCCTCCATTTCTCCCTCGTCCCTCCCCACCTATCTCCAAGGGAGCCTCCTCCTTTGCCTCATCCGCTTCCTTCTCCCTTATTTTTGGATCTCCCTAGTCGCATGCTACTACCCCCCTTCTTTTAGGTTTTTACTCTTGTTTTTGTATTCATATGCATACATAGTTGTTTAGGCATTTACATGTATATTTGCATATGTTGTTGCATTTGTATTTACATAAATAATATGCATATACATTCATTTTTGTTTTCTTTTTGTATTTGTATATGTATTGGTTTTGACTTTTGTTAGAGTCCCGTGTCATATGTACTTGTATAGGCTCATGTATACGTGCACATACATTAACACACATGCCATTTCTTTTTTGTTTTCTCTTCTTTAGTTTTTTCCTCGGTACACAGATACACCTAGTCACTCGCTTGCTTATATAAATACATGTTATTTTTTCTATTTTTGTCGTTTGTTTGCTTGTTTGTAAGTCTACATTTATTGTTTGGTTTCTTTTCTCCTATATATATATATATATATATATATATATATATATATATATATATATATATATATATATATATATATATGGTGGAGCTGTTTCTTCTATGTGCTATGTTTTGACTTTTTATTTTATTTTTCTTCTGTCTTGTCTTTTGGAGGTCTGTGGGTGTGTTTTTGTGCTTTCGGGTTTCCTTATATATATATATATACCCACTTTGACTGGTTTTCTTTTGCCTCCTTTCTTTCTTTTAGTCATAAGTTACTCCTTTCTTTCTTTTAGTCATGAGTCATTAGTAGATGTGTTGACTCATATTCGACACATTGCAGCTACATTTGAGGGTGGTTGAACCTTGAGCTATTCTCTTAGTTCCATTTTCGCTACCTTTCCTATTCTCGTGGAGGCTTGTTCCTCAAGCTTCAGCTATGTATACCGCTTTAGTTGTAAATCAATTTAGTTCATTTTCAATATATTGCATTTGTGTTTGATCTCTAATCCATTGATCTTGGACTTCCTCTCCCACATGGTATTAGAGCTAGGCTCAATCTGGCCTTCTCCCATAATTTTTACAGAATTACATCATGCATTTGCATTCAAATTCAATTAACTTTAAAAGACACGAAAAAAATGCAATTAATCCAATCCTTTCCAAATAGAGATTTCCATGCATAAGTGAAATTAATCATCAACTCCTTAATCAATACTAGATTAAAAACTGACTTCACATACTTACCAAATGATGCATTGGATGAAAGCGAGCAACAACAAGACAAACAAACTTCACGTAGATGCTACCATTCTGTCCAACTGGGTTCTATTTTTGCCTCAAATGTTTGAAGACTTGAGATACCACCTGAGAACAAAGATGAAAAGGTTAAGACAATACTCAGGTATGCTTATTAGCAGAAAAATGATTGTGAAGTTCCTATTTTCAGTTTAATAAATAAAGAAATATTTATTTAATGTTGTCCAATATTATGTGACTGTTGTCTTTCTGTTTGTGTGTGAATAAAGGGTTCCATTTCTTGCCAGTCTCTTAATTGTTTGTTGATGCTAACGGGTGCTTCCCTGTTCTGTGTTGGGGAGTGTATATATGTACATGTGCGTATATGGAGCCTATTTTAATTCACCTGAAGCCGTTCCCCTTTTTTATCAAGTTCCGTACAAAACACAAATATTAACATTAGAAATAATTTACTCTTATCACATATTTTTTTCTCTAGATGGACTCCATATACATCCCTCTAAACTGATGGAATATAGTGCAAACATAATTCTATATAACAGCTTCCATGTTTGATTTAACTTTTTCAGATTAATTTAAATCGCTATCATAAAAAGTTAAAATTAATTGAAGACAGATTTGTATGTCTTTACGTGGACCTAACTCAGTTAGCCAACTCAGCGAAGTGAAGCAACATGCTGTTGAATGATGGCACACACAGACTTATATGTGACACCACGTATTTTGTAACTTGTCTTCATATTTCTGCAAATCTCTACACGCATACACAATACGTGTCTTTATAAATGCTGGTTTATTGCGGTATAAATGCTGTGATTATGTAACAAGTTGAGCAAGTTACAAGAGATTTTTAATGGAGCTTGGTGCCATTAGAATGTTTTCTTCTCGTTTTTCTTTGTCTATGTCTTTATAAATGCTGGTTTATTGCGGTATAAATGCTGTGATTATGTAACAAGTTGAGCAAGTTACAAGAGATTTTTAATGGAGCTTGGTGCCATTAGAATGTTTTCTTCTCGTTTTTCTTTGTCTATGATCTGATTAAAAACACAAGGTAAACAATTATTATTATTTTAAATTAAAAATTACTACAGATTATTGGATATTATATAAAATAGAATAATTATTAAATTTGGTGGAGATGAGATATAAAATTTATTTATTATTTTGGGTGGAAATGAGATAGAAAATTATAGTTTATTATTGTTTTATATTTTTATGTTTTAATGGTTATTGGATGTTTGTGTTGCAGGTGAGAAGTGGATGATAAAGAAAAGGTACATGTATATGAGGGAAAGATGTTGACGGAAAGATTCGAGAAGTTGAGACACCTGGTGCAGCAACAATTTTTTCTTCATAACTCAACAGTAAATTAAATAAATAATATAAAATAACTCTACAATAAATTAAAACAACTTATTAATTTCTTTTAATATGTTTTTATCTTTTTATTACATATTCATCATTAGGATATAATTTTTCTATTTCATATTTATCTAAAGTTTTAGTTACTAATCTTTCCTTAAATAAATAAAATAAAATAACACTATAGTATATACATTAACATATTAATTTTGTTTAATATGTTTTTATCCTTTTATTTCATATTCATTCTTAAAGTTTGATTTGTTTTATTTCAAATTTACCCAGGGTTTTATTAAGTAAACTTTTCATTGTTAATATAGATTAAGAGTTTAATGTTTTGAAAATATACCTGAATAACTAACACAAAGTATTTTTTATTAAAATAACTTCTTCTCCACTATTATTCTGCTATTTATACTAAGAGGCGTTATATAATGGTATTAAGGGGATGAATTTAAAGCTACTAATTTATAAAAATTAATTGCAGTTAAATAATATTTTAGTTACTCTAGAATAATTTATTTTATAACATTATTTTATTAGGGTTTCTTCATATGAAATATAAAAGGAGCAAATTGTATTGAGCAAATGCATTATATTTTGTTAGGTTACCTTTTATTTTCTTTGTTATTTTATTTACTATACAATAATTTAGTCTATAACTATATTTTATTTGGGTTTATGATATCAAATAAAAAAAGATCAAAGTATATTAGTGAAGGGCTGAAGTTAATATGCTTTGGTCTTTTTTTTATTTGATATGATAAAACCCTAATAAAATATACTTATAAATTAACTTATTGTATAATAAATAAAATAACACAAAAATAAAAAGGTAACCCTAATAAAATATAATGCACTTGCCCAATACACTTTGCTCCTTTTATATTTCATATGATAAAACCCTAATAAAATATAGTTATAAAATAAATTATTCTACAATAAATTAAATATTATTTAAATTTTATAAATTAGTAGAAATTAAATTTCCTTGTGCAGAAAAGAAAAAAAGTACAAAGTTATAGGACCAGCCCCTTAATTCCACTATATGATGCCTCTTGACATAAAAAACAAAAGAATAGTGGATATATATGTTATTTTAGTTACAATACTTTGTATTAGTTGTTCACATATATTTTGAAAACATTAAACTCTTAATCTATGTTTTTGATAACATAAGGCGGCAGAAACAAGGGGTCGAACCCTTACAACGCAAAAAGGAACCCCAGAGGCAATAGAACAAAAATGCCTCATAACAGTCACAACATCACCCAGTTAGTCAGCATAGACAGCATATACAACAACCTGTCCAGATACAGAAAATAAGTAGAAAGTAGAGGAACAACAGTATAAAAGAGACTAGAGCTAAGGAGAAGGATTCTCCCAGCTCTTAGCCATGGATTCCATAAAATCATCCAACTTTTTGTAGTTCTCATCCTTGTCAGCTACAGCAGTAGCTCCAAGATCCTATAAAATAGAGAGATTAAATAAAACCGCCCACCTAAGCATGGTGGAGAAAGACTACTCCAGCTTCACAATACGGTACCTCATGGCATCAATGTCCTTTCTGTAACTAGCTTCTTCCTCCATTTCATCAGAAGCTTCCTACACAAACATCTTACCACCTTCGTCAGCATTGTCAGCAGAGTCACCAACTGCACCACCATCAGTCTCCATCTGAGGATTCTCATTCTTTCCTTCTACCTCTTTAGAAATCTCCTGGACCTCCAAAACCTTGGTCACACCACCCTGAATGGACTCATCCGACGCCGACTCTGAGTAATCAATGAGTTTGTCTTTAGGCGCAAGTTTACCCGCGATCCTCCTTGACCTCTTGACTCCCGAGGAAAAGCAATCTTGCGTGCCCTTAATAGCCAAATTAGGTTTGCTGCCAAGACGCATAGGGGTACTACAGGGATTATTAAGGGTCCCCACAACAAACCCCATAGTCTCTGCTTGAACCCCCTTAAATTTCCTCTTCTTACTCTTAACAGTACTTTTGGATAGAGGGGTGTGGGTAGAGGTCACCATAGGACTATCATCATTAGGAAAGGAAACCCCTTTAGACTTAGCGAAACTTGGGGAATGGTAAGGCTCATCAGAAGCAGGAATATCCTCAGGGTTGGTAGACTTTTCCCCACTGTGAGATGGAGGAGGCTTAGCTAGCTCAAGAGCAAGGTGGAAATTGTATAAATAGAGGATGAGACCCTGATGTAGGGGAATAGGTTGCTTGGAGATTTTTAAAACTAGTTTAGCTTTGACCCTAAAAACTAAATGCTCAAGGGAGGACAAAAGATAAAACGGGAAGCTAATGAGACTATTACGTCTAAAATGATTCAAAAGAGGAAGATGATAGTTGTAAAACCTGGTGAGGCGCCCTTCCAAGGTGAAATACTTCGTTATCAGGAAACACATAGCATCCCATGGCTCCGATAGCTTGGCCCTATCGAACCCTCCCTAGTAGGGAACTAGTTCCTCATCTTCCCCAAGGAAAAGCTTTTGGTTAGAATGATCGACCACCTTAGCTTTTCTCTGCAGCTTGGTCCCCATAGTCGACATACCAGACGCCATAGCGATAACTTTCTCAGAAATCTCAAACCCAATTCTTCCCACTGTGACTCTACAATTATGCTAGGATCTCACGAATTGCTCCAATAAATTCTCATCATAGCCATTAAGGCGTTCCAGGTAGGAATTGATGCCACCCTCCTTACAGTAGTTCCAAACCACCACATTGTCTTTAAACTCATAGCATGAAACAGGCTCTGTTCAGATCCTATCTCCCCCCATCTTAGCCTTACAGACAGTAGCACAGAAATCCCAGCACCAGATATTCACAAAGTTAAAGGAGAAGGGGAAAATGATTGCTTGATAGGAAATAATGATAATAATACATCTGCATCTGTTGGAATTAATGAGAGCCACCTGCCGCCTATGCTTCCCATGCTCAGACATGATTCCAAGGCATCCACTATGATTAACAGGTAAGCAACTCATTTTATCACCAGGAAGTAATAAGGCTGATATGACAACCAACCACGTAGTACTCCAGAACTCATACTTCAAGATACACGTCTGCCTCTTCCACCAAGGCCTACGGAGAGAGCTAAAAATATTTATATGCTGACTCATCATTGACACGTCGACTCTTTTTGAATTAAGTCCATTATGTTAAGGGGGATGTTGTAAGCTTGGCACCAACAATGCCAATTTAAAAATTGTTGGCCAAGGTCAGCAAAAGCATCAGCGACAACATTGCCCTCTCTGTAGATATGAGACATATCCACGCTGGGAATCCATTGTAGTAGGAGCTGAATGTCCACAATGATGTCTTTTAGTTTCTAGCCACAAGTCGACACATTATTAACCACATCAATAACAATTTTGAATCCCCTTGGATATGCAAAGGTCTAATATCAAGGGAAATAGCTAGCTTCACTCCCCATAAAAGAGTAGAGGCTTCAGCATAATTATTGCTTTGGAAGCCAATCCCACCAGCATAAGTAGCAACTAGCCAACCTCTGTCATCCCTTATAATTCTACCACTACTAGCCTTACCATCCCCCTTGGAAGCCCCATTGAAATTCAATTTGAGCCAACCTGGCTTCAGGGGTATCCATTTAGTATTCAACCTTTGCACCAGTTTGGAGTTGTTATGGGTCAAGATTTGACTAAGAACCCTCCAATTCGTAGCAATTTGCTCCTCTTTCTGAGAAAGAGGTTTCTCTGTAGTTTTGATATTGGAATTGGTCACACTTTCCAAAAGAATCTTAGAAAAAGAGTGAAGAACTTGAGAAGTTTCTCTAGTAGCATCCCTGAAAACTCTATCATTCCATTCCTTCCATAAGGTCCAACCAAGACAGGGAAGAGTTTGACACCAGAGCTCGACAATCCAAGGATGAGAAAAGGGGGGACACCAATTAGCTATGACTTCCCCAATATCAGCATTACACACTCATTGTATGCCAAAGTTCCTTAAAATAATGGTCCAGATTTCCTTGGCAAAGTCACAATGAAGGATAAAGTGAGAAATAGTTTCCTCTTTTTCCAAGCACAGAGAACACCTGTTAACCAGGGTGAATCCCCTTCTTTGAAGGTTATCTTGAGTTAGGATTTTGTTATGAGTAGCAGTCCACCAAAACATGTTGATTTTAGGGATAAGTTTGTAATTCCACACTTTCCTCCAAATATCATTTTTATGCCCTTCAGGGATCAATAGATGATAAGTAGACTTAACAGCGAAACAACCTTTCTTGTCCGGCCACCAAACCAACTCATCCCCCTAGGGAAAAGAGGAATTCTGATCTCATGAAGAAGATTTTGAATAGCCACCAAACCAACTCTTAATTTATGTTAATAATGAAAAGGTTACTCAATAAAACCCTAGGCAAATTTGAAATTAAAAAAAAATCAAACTCTAAGGATGAATATCAAATAAAACGATAAAAATATATTAAACAAAATTAAGATGTTATTTTATTTACTATAGTGTTATTTTATTTTATTTATTTAACGAAAGATTAGAAAATAAAACCCTAGGCAAATATGAAATAGAAAAATGAAACCCTAGGGGTCAGTATGAAACAAAAAGATAAAACATATTAAAATAAATTAATAAGTTGTTTTAATTTACTATAGAGTTATTTTATATTATTTATTTAAAGAAAGGTTAGTAATTGAAAACCTAGGAAAATACAAAATAAAAAATGAAAGCCTCACAAATTTATGAAGTGACACGATCGGATTTTTTTTCTTTCCAATCCATAAAGTGGTGGTTCAATAGAAATATATCCCTATATATTTAGTTATAGAAATATAATGGTTAAAAATTTGGACTGATAAACAATTCTTTATCATTACAAAAAATAATAGTTCAGATGCATGAATTCTTTTGTCTCTTCACTACACATCTACAAAATAATTTTATATTATTCTAAGAGGAAACTACACATTTCAAATGTTGTAATCCATTTTAGAGAATCACCATCTTTAATTGCTAATATGTAATCCATGTTACAACATCCCCATCTTTAATTACTAATATTGATGTTTGTTTTTAAGGTATGGCTCAAATGAAGTTGAATTTTGAAAGTGAGGAGAAGTGCAGACAATATCGAAGAGATTATCAAAGGGAATATCAAAGATGACAATGACAACAAATGACAGATACAAAAAGAGAAGAACAAAGAAAAAGATGAATGACAACAACAGAGAAAGATTTGCCAATAGCTGAAGGACCTATATGCATTATATGTTGACAAGATAAATGTAATAATTGCTAGAAGAACAAACAAAAAGATGAAGTGATTACAACAGAGAAACATTTGCCAATAGCTAAAGGACCTATATGCATTAGATGTTGACAAGATAAATGTAATATTTGCTAAGGATGTAAGGGTAATGTTAACTTCCAATCTTTGGATAGCAGCAAGTCATGTAAATGGAACTCTAGGTATGTCTAACAAATAATATATAGACCTATAAGTGCACCACCAAAACCATCCACATATGTTATGATTAAATTCTGAAGGTAGAGTAGAGACAAATGGATTACTACAACAATTAGGAAAAATAGTTTTCTATTCAAAACTCCATCAAACATTTACAGAAGCCTCAAATCAAGATAAACTACAATTGGTTACATATAACAATTTCAAGTAACTGACAAACTATAGACGTAAACTAGAAAAGCAACTAAATGTAACATGGAGAAATTGATGAGATTCCTCCAACACTCCCCACTAATTTCTACCACTAATTTTGTCTTAAATTATCAAAAATCTCCTTTGCTAAAGCATTGGTAAATATATCTACTAATTGATCTTTGGATATGCAAAACTGGAAATTGATTTCTTGATTGTTCACTAACTCTGATAAAATGATATCTTGTATCAATGTGTTTTCTCCTCTCGCGAAAAACATGATTTTTTGATAGTGACATTATTAATTTGTTGTCACAAAATATTAGTTTTGACTTCTCCTATGCTTGAAATAAATTTGCCAATACTTTCCACATCGAAATAGCTTGACATGTTGCTGATGTGGTTGCTACATACTCTTCTTTAGTGGATGGAAGTGTCACTATGGGTTTCTTCTTTGATTCCCATGAGACTACACATGTTCCACAATGAAAGGCATATCTAGAAGTACTCTTCCTATCATCAATGATTCCTACAAAATCATTGTCAATATAGTCAATCAAGCAAAAATCATTAGTCATGGAATATAAAATTCCATATCCTATTGTTCCTGCCACATATCTCAATATTCTCTTCCCAACTTGCCAATGTGACTCTTTTGGTGACTCCATGAATCTTGAGATTAGAGTAACTCCATACAATAAATATGGTCATGTAGTTGTAAGTTACTTCAAACTTGCAACTAATATTTGGAATATTATAGAATGAACATTAGGTCATTTCTCTTGTTTTACAATTTTAGTTCTTGTAGCATCTGGTGTAGTTATTGGATTACAATTCAACATCTTAAACCTCCTTAACACATCCTTTCAATATTTAGAGTGACAAATAAAAATTGTGGAAATATTGTCATTGATGTCAAAGGGAGGTTGATGTAAGAGAAAACGAATAATTATTGATGATCCAAAAGTTTCTAAGGCATGATTTCTACCTTTAGTTAGCAAATCACTTGGTTGACAAACTCTCAAGTTCGTCAATAGATAGTTTTCTGGACATCGAGCTAGCTGATGAAAAGATGACAAAGAATGTTTCTAAGGCATGAATGATTTCTGTCTTCGGTTGGTGAATTGCTTGGTTCACAGGCTCTTAAGTTTGCCTATAATGAATAAAGGGTTCAATTTGTCGATGGCTTACATAGGTGATAAAAATAAAATGCTAGGGAGAGGACATTACTCTGATCAGTTTGAAGACATAGGAGATATATATGAGAAACACTTATTGTTAAGGTTGGTTGAATCAGTCTTTTAAATTTGGCCCAAATTCATAGTACGGGAATTCAAGTTGGGCCGACCTAAGTATACATTGAAATTCAAAATGTGAAGGCCAACTTTTGAGAATGCTTTAGTTCAATCTATTGTAGCCAACATGAGGATTATATTATACAAGTCGATATTTACAGTAGATCATATATTTATTTTTAATGACGAAGTATATGTGAGCATCAAAGAAAAAAGTGTGTACATCTGAATGTGATTTCAGTGTGAAAGTAATGAATAGAATATAATCCAGAGTTCACATAGTTTGTACTGGTATAAGCATATTGTTTTCTCTTGAGAAGAACCCTGCTAAAGAGTGTGTGATGCTGCATATTTGAAGGTGTGTGAAAATTAATGTCTCAAATTTGAGTTGGTGATAAGTGGGAGATTTGGTGCTCTATTTTGGAATGACCTTGATCCTATTTTAGTTAGTTGAAGTTGGTTCTTCATAGCTGGGTTGGGGCTCAGTATGGACTGAACTAAATCTTGTTATCTATTGCTTGAAGTTGGTACTTCATCTTTTGAAGTTGTGCTCAGGGATAGACTTGGTGCTTAGTTTTATAAGGGGATTAAAGTCTCCTGTAGGTTGGTGCATAGAGATCTATAAAAGGATTTTTCTCCTCAATTTGAAATTCATCTGGGTTGGTGCCTAGAAAATATTGTAATTCATAGAGTCATTTTTTGAGGTAGATTTGAGTAGTAGACCCAAGTAGCTTTTCTCACTGTAGTTTATCCCTTATGGGTTTCCACAGAAATCTTGTGTTCTCTTGTGTGGATGTTTGGATATGTTGATGTTTGCATAGTTCTTATATTGATTCTATTGTTGCAATAGAAATGGAGTAAAAATTGGTATATACTAATTCACCCCCTCTCAATACATCTCTATGTTCTAACAAAATTCCCCAGTGATTGAACCACTTCAATGCCTAAAAAAAACTTCATCAATCCTAAATCTATCATCTCAAATTCTTTCTTTATTGCTTATTTAAACATATCTACTAATAACTTTCTAGTGGAAAGAAAATTATCTAACCTATAAACATACAATGAAAACCTAACCTCCTTGTTGATCATTGTGTACGATGTTGGCTGATTACTTACTACTTCTGCTAAATGTCTTAATCCTATTAACCACTTTTCTGCATCAACCACATTACTAAATTCACCTTTCACATCATAATTATCTAATTAATTCACCCTAAATAATAATTATTTAATTAATTCATCACACTACTAAATTCACCTTGCACATCATAATTATCTAATTAATTCACCCTAAATCATAATTATTTAATTAATTCAGACCTTATGACTTCATTCTTCATTAATTAAATAAATATGCTAAATATTTGTTTGGTTAATTTGTCATCTTCTTAATTATGATTAATTAAATAAATCATGCTTATTTAATTAATCTACCCTACCTTACAACCTAAACCTAACCTAATTAAACAAGAGCTGCAAAGCAGCCAAGTTTCTGCCAAAATGTTCATGAATAGTCTTGTTTTGTTTTAATTTGTTGAGTTTGTTTAGTTTTAGCAACAATGTTGATAATATAATAACTCTATAATAATCTTGAAATTTGTGAATTTTTTGGTTTAAGTTAGAGTTGATAGTTTTGTAATATTTACAATGAATGTTGAAAATTGAAGAAAATTTAATAATTAGATTGCATAAAATAGAAGTTACAAAGTAAGTGATTTTTTATTATATCTGAAGATTTATGATTATACTTCAAGATTTATGGTGAACTTGACAAAATGGATTATTTGATTGATACAGCCTCCTAAGGCTAGAAATGGGCACCCTGACAATTAAAACTTGGTTCTTGATTGTCTGACAAGAAGCAAATATAGAAGGCGATAAATACACTAGCCTTCAACAGTTTGCACTTAAGCTACAATACAAAGAGTTGTTAGTGTTATAAAAATCACTTAACATCATTATTTTAAAGATTTGAAGTTATAGCTTATAGTGAGGGACAAGTGAAACCCTAAAATTAGTTCTACTATATAACCAGCACTTGCACCAATAAGAGGATCATGGAATACCTTGTTTGGAATAGCAAACGAGTTTAGAAGATCTTTGAGTGTGAATGTTGTTTACAACATGAAATTCAGGGAAAACGCTGATAGGAACCAAACAGTTTAGAAAATTTCCCACATGTTCCAAAACAATGCACAGCCATGTCATTTACATATTAAATGATGAGACTACAAAATACAAATAGTTTTCTGCAACTCAAAATATGAAGATGACTCTCCAAAGAAGATATTAGAATGTGATAGTTGATAGCATGCAACAAAAGCAATATCTTCCCTCAGTTTCAGATCAGATAATGAAAGAAACTGTTGAGCCAATGACATAAATAACAACTACTGCAAGAACCTAAATCTGCAAGAACCTAAATCAATTGAAACCTGTGAACTAAAAAACAATTTAAATTTTTCTAGTCTTACAATAAAATTTTGGCATAAAAATGGTTTGGGTAGTTGAACTGTAATAGTTAGGTGAACTGCACAGATTTTTAATATTTTCAATTTGTTACGAATAGGTTTTGATTTAGGTTTTTAGGGTTGCAAATAATAAATTAAATTCCTTAATTTTAATTTTTATTTATAGAGGAAAGATTTAATTAATTAATTAAAATTAATTAAATTTCATGTGAACGGAGGAGTTATGGAATTGATCACTGGTTAATTTTTCCTATCTATGCATTAATATATATTTTAAAATTTTGATGTATTAGTATATTATTATCATAGATTAAGGATATTATCAATGTAAATGATATATTATTATTATTATTATTATTATTATTATTATTATTATTAGTATTATTAATATTAAAGACATATATATAAATTTGGGATAAACTTATAAATTATATTTGTATTTAAATTCCTATTAGTATTAATATTGATTAATAATAGGAATCTTATATAACTATAATATTTTTATTGTCTAATAATATTATCAATATTAATATTAATAGGAATTTAAATACACGTTTCTTAATATTTTTATTTTTATTTTAGTTATAATATATTTAAATCGGTTAATAGATGAGATGCTAAAAAAACTTTATTGCCTAATATTTTACCCATAAAGTCTCAAACTAGAAACTTAATTAGAAACTTAATAGTTTTAAGTATTAGTATATTATTATCATAGATTAAAGATATTATCTATCACAAAACTTTATAATATAAACCTTGATGATCCGCAATAATCGCCCTTATCGGGTGAAAGTTTTCTGCCAATTAGATTGAAGAAAAAATAGTTTTCAAATATGTTTTGTTAAAATATTTGCATCTATACAATAGCAATAACTAAATATTTTTTAAATAGAAAAACTATTTTAGTTCTCATTCATTGCAAAAAGAATTATTAATAACTAGTTAACAATAGGCCTCGCATATAGTTTTCTTGGTAGAAACTAATAAATACAAATTATTTAATTAGTTACCCTAACCTACAGATGTTGAAAGAAAACCCCAATGTGTGCGGCTGGGAAAAGAAATAAAATAAAATAACTCTATAGTAAATAAAATAACATATTAATTTTGTTTAATATAATTTTATCCTTTTATTTCATATTCATTCTTAGAGTTTGATTTGTTTTATTTCAGATTTTTCTAGGGTTTTATTAAGTAAACTTTTCATTGTTAATATCGATTAAGAGTTTAATGTTTTCAAAATATATCTGAATAACTAACACAAACTCGCATTAAGGGGATGACTGTAACTGTGTCTTTTTTCTTTTCTATAGAATGAAATTTAATTTCTAGGTTTTTATTCGCTACTAATTTATAAAAATTAATTGCTCTTAAAATAATATTTTATTTACTCTAGAATAATTAATTTTATAACTATGCCGATGATGGCATGGTTCGGTGGTTAAGTCGCTCAGGATGTAGTGGCGGCCACCAGAGTTCAAACCCCCGCTGGGCCAACGAGCTCGCAAGGCTTTACGCCTTCGCTGGGCCAATGAGCTCGCGGGTTTGAAGTGTTCTTCCTAGGGGATGAGGTCCCCCAGTTGTGGCCTCACCAGTTCATTGCTCCGGGCAAAAGCATTCACGTGCACCAGCGTCGCCGGTCACATCAAAAAGTTTACCAGGCGCATTATCTTTATAAAAAAAATTAATTTTATAACTATATTTTATTAGGGTTTTTGTAATAACCCCTTCTAGCAAGACAAAATTTTCCAACCTTGCACATAAATTCAACTCACAAAAGAGAACATTAGAGTTCTATTTTCCATTTCATATCATTATTCTAGTTATCTAATTAATATCCTTTCATACTTATGTCCTTATGCTTATGATCTCATAATCCCATTTTCATATTCATAATTATTTTTATATTCACTTTCATATTCATATTTATATCCATTTTCATATATGTATGTAGATTTTCCTTTATTTCTACACTCCTATTTATTCTATATTATTATACCTATACTTATACAGAATGAATGTATATACATCATTGATGGTAATATATTCCAACTATTATTATCATGATATAAGCAATATTCATTTATCTATATTCATATTATTCTTCTACAACATTTATATCGCCTAACCTATTAATAAGGAAAGTGCCTGTACCTCTTTATGCTGCTTTGTCTTGTTGAATCTGCTCACTGGATTCTATTCTCTTTCACCTATTCTTAAATATTTATATATTATAGTATTTTGTTATAATATTAATATCTCTCTATATATATTTATGATATATTTCCTACTTATGACTCAGAAATATATATATAAATATAATACAGATCTAATTATATTTATTTATCAATTTTTTTTTTAATTTATTTCCGATATCTTCGATTCACATCATTATCTTATAGTTTATATCATTCCTATTTACTTTCATGCATGAGACAATTAACTAATACTTAATTTTATTTCTAACTAATACTTAATTTTACTTCTAATCATAATTCATTTACTTCTCTCATAATTATATTATTCCATCATTACATTTCTTATTTATGATCATGAAATCAATTCATTCTATTGGTATATCTTTATTTGTTTAACTTTATTCATTTCTGAATCCACTATTTATTTTACACAGTCTATACTAGAATATTACTAACATAAATTATATTCTATATTTAAATACTTAATGAAAAACATATCTGATATAATTGCAAACTTACCTTGTCTATCCCGTTTCTTCCTTGCAATTTCTCTTTGCTGTGTCTTTGATAACTCTCAATGCCGTTATTCTCTATTGTTTATTGATCTGCTATTTTTCTTTTTCTTAGATTGCCCTCTCCAAATATATATATTTCTCCTTCCCTTCCCCTCTCTAGATATATATTTTTCTTATTCCTTTATTTTTTGCCTTTTATGTTATCTTCTTCCCATCTTTATAGCCTCCTTTAATGAAGGGATGTGTCTTATTGAAAATAACCTTTAATTAATATTTACCTCTTTTATTTACTAATAATCTAACTCACTTCCTCTAACATAATTGTGCATTTATCTTTGTTTTAATAAACTTTGTCTTTTAATAAACTTGGTCTATCTTTATTCGCTGCTGTATACAAATCATAGCCCTTTATTGATATCTTCCAAGGATATTAGTTAATATTAATTTATATATATTTATAATATTATATTTATAATGATCATACTTTATACTAATATTTGATTTAATATTTACATTGATAATTATCTTTATTATATAATAATAATAATAATAATAATAATAATAATAATTATATTTATATTTATTATATTATAATAATAAATGATTATAATAATATTTCTTATTTATATTTATATATTATAAGACATTTGTCTTATATATATTATATGATAATGATATTATAATAACATTTATTTATATTTATATTAATATTAATATACATATTTATATTTATATAATATACATATATATATCATATATAATATTATTTAATAATATTATATATGTTTATTAAATATTATTATATACGTAATTATCATTTAATTTGATAATGACAAATAATGTCTTAATGTTGGGACATGACAGCCCTCCCCACTTGAAATTGCTTGTCCTCAAGCAATCACACTGAGTTCTTTCATTACTTTGCGCTACCTTCTGATGTGTTAAGACAAAGTCATAGTTTTAATTTAGAATGAACATGCTTTAGTGAAGAGAAAATGATTGTGATTCATGAAAGAGAATTTGCGACCAAAGATAACTTGAAATGTTTAATGAAGACAAATGTTCAAGTAAGCATTTGTTTGATGTTTTGAATAATAATGTGATGCAAGTATCATAGATTAAGATGTGGTTTTAGGCAATGAAAATATTTGTAATGCAAAAGAAGATTATAGGAGCATTGAGATTCCAAGATTCCAATGAATGATGAAGATATCTTGATCTTTGATTACAAGATTTGGTCTTATACTTGTCATATGTTATTGACCTCAAAATTGAGAAGAGTCATATTCTTGAGGAGTAATTGATTATATGATGTCATGGGGAGAAATATTATGATAAAAAATTTGGTAAGATTTTATTTGAATAGTGATGTGCTTGATGAAATATAAGTGTTATAGATGAAGTATGATCCTTGGAGTTTGTGGGTTATGGGCCCATAATTTGACTTAGTATCGATATTATGTTACATAAATCAAAAGAAGAATTCAAAGAAGATTCTCGAAGAAATGAATTTAGTTCATGGGTCTTGTGATTAGTGAAATTACTTTTTATTTTCTATACTTCCCTAATGTCTCTTTGAAGGATATACTGATTTTTCCTAGGTCTCAGGGTAAATAAACCATCCCTCCCTAGTCTCCATGTGGCACATGCCATTCATATGGAGTGTCATAGTCCTTATGTGGCGCATGCCATTCATATAAGGTCCTTTCGATCTAATGTGGCGCATGCCATTCATAATAGATCGCCTCGAACGCATGTGGCGCATGACATTCATATGAAGTTCGCCATTTGTTCTTACCTTATGTGGCACATGCCATTCATATAAGGTACCTTCGATCTAACGTGGCACATGCCATTCATGATAGATCACCTCAGACTCATGTGGCACATGCCATTCATATGAAGTCTGCCATTTGTTCTTACCTTATGTGGCGCATGCCATTCATATAAGGTACCTTCGATCTAACGTGGCGCATGCCATTCATGATAGATCACCTCAGACTCATGTGGCACATGCCATTCATATGAAGTCTGCCATTTGTTCTTACCTTACGTGGCGCATGCCATTCATATAAGGTACCTTCGATCTAACGTGGCACATGCCATTCATGATAGATCACCTCAGACTCATGTGGCACATGCCATTCATATGAAGTCTGCCATTTGTTCTTACCTTATGTGGCGCATGCCATTCATATAAGGTACCTTCGATCTAACATGGCTCATGCCATTCATGATAGATCACCTCAGACTCATGTGGTGCATGCCATTCATATGAAGTCCGTTGTTCTCATGATTGCCCTCTCTACATATGCCATGCTAGGAGAGTGAGATTACTAAGGTGTCCTGGTAGCCACTCCCTAAGCCCAGAGGCAGTACCCTTCATACTAAAGGCAGAACCCCTCTGGCCCATGTGGGCTCATTACGTCCCCCCCCGGGTGGCGTACCTAGAAGAGGGCCCTCGCACTGTTTCCTTCATTTCTTCTTCTCCATCATAGCGAAGGTATATGTAGAATAGTGTAATCAAAAATCACATCATTATTTACTTACAAATATAGGTAACATATTATACTCCCATATGAGTATCCTCTCTCTTATTTGCTATTATGCTTCCCTCGATATTTTCTTTTGGGTGCTTGATCCTTGAATCAATTTTCTTTCCTTCTTTTACTTGCACTTATTTCATTCTCCTCTTGTATGTCTTTGTTGGATATGACTTCTATAGTCTGTGCTTGAGTTATTTTTCCACATTTATGCCCCGGCTTACATTTTTGGTTGCATCAAGTTCTTTCACAGGATGGCAGGTCGATAGCTCTGATAACACTGTAATGTCCCCTTCTAGCAACCCAAAATTTTCCAACCTTGCACATAAATTCAACTCACAAAAGAGAACATTAGAGTTCTATTTTCCATTTCATATCATTATTCTAGTTATCTAATTAATATCCTTTCATACTTATGTCCTTATGCTTATGATCTCATAATCCCATTTTCATATTCATAATTATTTTTATATTCACTTTCATATTCATATTTATATCCATTTTCATATATGTATGCAGATTTACCTTATTTCTACACTCCTATTTATTCTCATATTATTATACCTATACTTATACAGAATGAATGTATATACATCATTGATGGTAATATATTCCAACTATTATTATCATGATATAAGCAATATTCATTTATCTATATTCATATTATTCTTCTACAACATTTATATCGCCTAACCTATTAATAAGGAAAGTGCCTGTACCTCTTTATGCTGCTTTGTCTTGTTGAATCTGCTCACTGGATTCTATTCTCTTTCACCTATTCTTAAATATTTATATATTATAGTATTTTGTTATAATATTAATATCTCTCTATATATATTTATGATATATTTTCTACTTATGACTCAGAAATATATATATAAATATAATACGGATCTAATTATATTTATTTATCAATATTTCTTTTTTTTATTTATTTCCGATATCTTAGATTCACATCATTATCTTATAGTTTATATCATTCCTATTTACTTTCACGCATGAGACAATTAACTAATACTTAATTTTACTTCTAACTAATACTTAATTTTACTTCTAATCATAATTCATTTACTTCTCTCATAATTATATTATTCCATCATTACATTTCTTATTTATGATCATGAAATCAATTCATTCTATTGGTATATCTTTATTTGTTTAACTTTATTCATTTCTGAATCAACTATTTATTTTACACAGTCTATACTAGAATATTAATAACATAAATTATATTCTATATTTAAATACTTAATGAAAAACATACCTGATATAATTGCAAACTTACCTTGTCTATCCTGTTTCTTCCTTGTAATTTCTCTTTGCTGTGTCTTTGATAAATCTCAATGCCGTTATTCTCTATTGTTTATTGATCTGCTATTTTTCTTTTTCTTAGATTGCCCTCTCCAGATATATATATTTCTCCTTCCCTTCCCCTCTCTAGATATATATTTTTCTTATTCCTTTATTTTCTACCCTTTATGTTATCTTCTTCCCATCTTTATAGCCTCCTTTAATGAAGGGATGTGTCTTATTGAAAATAACCTTTAATTAATATTTACCTCTTTTATTTACTAATAATCTAACTCACTTCCTCTAACATAATTGTGCATTTATCTTTGTTTTAATAAACTTTGTCTTTTAATAAACTTGGTCTATCTTTATTCGCTGCTGTATACAAATCATAGCCCTTTATTGATATCTTCCAAGGATATTAGTTAATATTAATTTATATATATTTATAATATTATATTTATAATGATCATACTTTATACTAATATTTGATTTAATATTTACATTGATAATTATCTTTATTATATTATTATTATAATAATAATAATAATAATAATAATATTTATATTTATTATATTATAATAATAAATGATTATAATAATATTTCTTATTTATATTTATATATTATAAGACATTTGTCTTATATATATTATATGATAATTATATTATAATAACATTTATTTATATTTATATTAATATTATTATACATATTTATATTTATATAATATACATATATATATCATATATAATATTATTTAATAATATTATATATGTTTATTAAATATTATTATATACATAATTATCGTTTAATTTGATAATGACAAATAATGTCTTAATGTTGGGACATGACAGTTTTATCATATGAAATATAAAAGGAGCAAAGTGTATTGGGCAAGTGCATTATATTTTGTTAGAGTTACCTTTTATTTTCTATGTTATTTTATTTACTGTATAGTAAGTTAATTTATAACTATATTTTATTAGGTTTTTTTTCATATCAAAATTAAAAAAAGGATCAAAATATATTCATCAAGGGTAGAATTTATTTGAATTAAGTGCATTATATTTTATATATTTAACTATAAAGACTTCAATTTAATTTTGCAGAATGAAATTTAAGAATACTAGAGAAGCACAAGAGATATTTGAAGGTAACTCTACATACTATTCATATATTTTACTATGGTTGAAATTTGTTTTTTGCACATTCTAATTTAAATTAATGGCTTTTTTATCATCAATGTATTATTAAAAATATAGTGCTTACTGTGTTACTCCAAATTAATATGTTACATTTTATTAGGGTTATCTTTTCTTTTCTTTGTTATTTGACATATATAACGAATAAATCCAATTCTTTTCTTCCCCTTTCATTCTAGGGTGTTTAGCTAGGATTTGCTGCAATTCTATGTACACTAGGCAAAATTTGCAGACTTGGGAAGCTCCGTGGGGAATTCTTATCCATTGGCTTCCTTTAAATTCTGGAGACTTGGAAGCTCCATGGGGAATTCTGGTTGTGAAGACCTCGCAACATTGACTTCCTCTAATGAGAAACTATGCGTTCAATGTCTTGAGGTTAGTGTTGAGACTTCTCAACAATGTAATGTTTGTAGTTGCATTTGAAACCTTATAAAATATAGTGATATAAAATATTAGTTTAGGAGATATGAATTCATTATGCAAAAAAACAAATTAAGTCCTACTAAAATGTGAGAAGTTTTTTTTATTATGATTTTTGGCCAAATAAAAAATTAATTACCATTGACAAATGTATGTTGATCTTTTTTTAAGGAAATATAGTTATAAATTAAATTATTATACATTAAATAAAATAATATAGAAAGCAAAAGGTAACCTTAACAAAATATAATGCGCTTACACTTGGAATAACATTAGGCTTGTCGAATACATCTTTTATATTTTGTTATTCTTTTAACTATTGGTGGAAATGTTACCAAAAGTATGTTGGCATCATGGCTATGATAAATTAGAAGAATTCCACTTGCACCTTAATAACATAGCCCAGTGCATTTCCTTCACCAAAGAAATAGAGATGGACAACCAACTTCCTTTCCTTGATATCCTTCTCATCATAAAACCTGATGGTTCCTTGGCTCGTCGTGTGTTTTTAAATGCCACCCACACCGACCTCTACCTCCACTCCTCTTCTCATCACCACCTTTCTCAAAAAATTGGTATCCTTAAGACTTTGTCCACTAGAGCCTTTCATATTTGTGACAAAGAAAACTTAGACCAAGAGCTTGCACATCTTTGCGTAGTCTTCTTATTAATGGTTACAAGAGCAATCATATATCTAGAGCTCTCAACCAAGCTAGGTATTGTTTCCTCTCCAAACATAGAGTTTCCCTCCCCGCGCCCTCCCTCTCCAAACCTCCCTATTGATTCCCTCCCATACATTAAAGGAATCTCCTACAAAATTTCCAAAATCCTTCTTCAAAGGGCCTCCAGTGTGCTTTCAAACCTGTTGCAACATTGAGAAACCACATCCCCTCTCTCAAAGACCCCAAAGATGTCTTCCTTGACTCTAGGGTGTACAAGGTTGTTTGCTCCTATGGCACACCCTATATAGGCGAGATAGGTCGATCTTTTACCACCAGAATCAAAAAGCATTGTGCTAACATTAGGCATGATCAGGTCCTCAACTTTGCCTTGGTAGAGCACTCCTTCTCCACCAAGCACCATATCTCTTTAGAAGACACCCAAATCTTAGCCGTTGAGGACAATTTCTTCAAGAGGAAATTCAAAGAAGCCATTGGAATCAACAACGACCCTGCAAACCTCAATTGGGATGATGGGTAAAGTCTCAGTTTCCCTTGCAACCCCTACTGGCCAACCTTAGAAATCGACCCCCTCACCCATCGAACCTCTTTTGTGTCAAGCCTTGTTTGGCCCCCTCCTCTCCTTTTCTCCCCTTCTTGTCTTTCTTGGGTTCCCTCCACGTCTCTCTCCCCCACTCCCCCTTTTTGTGGGCTGCCTATCCATCCATTTCTCCCTCGTCCCTCCCCGCCTATCCCTGATGGAGCCTCCTCCTTTGCATCATCCACTTCCTTCTCCCTTATTTTTGGATCTCCCTAGTCACATTCTACTACCCCCCTTCTTTTAGGTTTTTGCTCTTGTTTTTGTATTCCTATGCATACGTAGTTGTTTAGGCATTTACATGTATATTTGTAAATGTTGTTGCATTTGTATTTACATATATATTTGGATGTGTCTAATATGCATATACATTCATTTTTGTTTTCTTTTTGTATTTGTATATGTATTGGTTTTGACTTTTGTTAGAGTCCGGTGTCATATGTACTTGTATAGGATCATGTATACTTGCACATACATTAACACACATGCCATTTCTTTTTTGTTTTCTCTTCTTTAGTTTTTTCCTCGACACACAGATACACCTAGTCACTCGCTTGCTTATATATATACATGTTATTTTTTCTATTTTTGTCGTTTGTTTGCTTGTTTGTGAGTCTACGTTTATTGTTTGGTTTCTTTTCTCCTATATATATATGTTGGAGCTATTTGTTCTGTGTGCTATGTTGTGACTTTTCATTTTATTTTTCTTTTGTCTCATCTTTTGGAGGTTTGTGGGTGTGTTTTTATGCTTTCAGTTTCCTTATATATATATATACACACACACAGTCTGTTGGTCATTTGTACTCATTTTTTTATTTATTTTTTGACTGGTTTTCTCTTGCCTCCTTTCTTTCTTTTAGTCATAAGTTACTCCTTTCTTTCTTTTAGTCATGAGTCATTAGTAGATGTGTCTACTCATATTCGACACATCACAGCTACATTTGAGGGTGGTTAAACGTAGAGCTATTCTCTTGGTTCCATTTTCACCACCTTTCCTATTCTTGTGGAGGCTTGTTCCTCATGCCTCACCTATGTATACCGCTTTGGTTGTAAATCAATTTAGTTCATTTTCAATATATTGCATTTCTGTTTGATCTCTAATCCATTGATCTTGGACTTCCACTCCCACATGGTATTAGAGCTAGGCTCAATCTAACCTTCTCCCATAAATTTTACAGAATTACATCATGCATTTGCATTCAAATTCAATTAACTTTAAAAGCCAAAAAAAAAATTAATCATCTACTGCTTAATCAATACTAGAATAAAAAACGGACTTCACATACTTACCAAATGATGCATTGGATGAAAGCGAGCAACAACAAGACAAACAAACTTCACGTAGATGCTGCCATTCTATCCAACTGGTTTTATTTTTGCCTCAAGTGTTTGAAGACTAGAGATACCACGTGAGAACAAAGATGAAAAGGTTAAGACAATACTCATGTATGCTTATTAGCAGAAAAATGATTGTGAATTTCCTATTTTTAGTTTAATAAATAAAGAAATATTTATTTAATGTTGTCCAATATTATGTGACTGTTGTCTCTCTGTTTGTGTGTGAATAAAGGCTTCCATTTCCTGCCAGTCTCTTAATTATTTGTTGATGCTAATGAGTGCTTCCCTGTTCTATGTTGGGGAGTGTATATATGTACATGTGCGTATATGCAGCCTATTTTAATTCACCTGAAGCCGTTTGTAATGCCCCGCATGAACACATAAGAGAACAACACATCTACGCTATGCAAAAATGGAATAATTTTTTTTTTTAATGAATAAAGTAACAAAGTAATGTTTAACACATCATTACACATCATTAAACTATCAACTTGTTACTCTAAGATTTCATGGTTGCATTACTTGTCAAAACAATTAACATAATCTAACACACCTCATAAATTAACATCAGTAGATCATTCTAAACCTATTGCATTTAATCAATAAACAGTTACATTTCCATAACATCAGATAAGTAATCATCAGGATTTGGTACATAGTTACAATTTCTTCTCACATATGAGTACATCATTACATTGTGACATAACACCTTCAAAATACATACATTATAACTCCTCTGATACACAGACAAGTACATGAATACAAATTACTTACTTCATATCCGGTACAAGATCTGACGGCTGATACACAAGATACAACATCCTTGCACACGAACAATAGCAAGGAGAAAAAAACCAATGGATAAAAGCTCTTCCACCCGACCATGTGGAACCCTGAGGTCCACCCCCTGAGCTAGGAGTTAACATAAGGTCCCCACTACAACATACAGTCAGGTAGATAGTAGACTATAAGAACAAGACAACACATAACTCCAACAACACAAGTCAATATCACAAACAACTTAACAACACTTCCAGAGGCATGCACATAACGAATGGGGAGAGTACAACTAGGGAATGCTAGGCTGTAGTAGGGAGGAGTGTCATCACATGGCTTGTCATGGGTTGTCCTGGTAAGCCTTCCTAGGCCCCGGCCCCCATCTTGGGTTGTCCTGGTAGCCTCTCTCGACTCCCGGCCCCCATACAATGCTCATGCAGAATCAACATACCTTTCATGAGGACAAGGTAGTTGATCTTGCCATTCCAGTCCTTCTCATCTCATCTCAAGCCTAAACGAGCACTTGAGCCATGAGTGAGGCATCCACTTATCTTGTTTAGTGTGCTTAACTACCCAACCCCCTAATTCATTATTTAGGTTATCACTGAGTTATCAAACTCCCACATGGGTTGTCCTGGACGCCACTTTGGGCTCCGGCCCCCGTTGAGAGCCACTCCCCTACCTGCAACTAGAAAACCCCCACTCAACAAGCATAGCAAACATCATCATGACGATGAGGATACATGAACCATGCAAGGCATTAGCCATCCTCCATAACAATTATCCTCCTATGAACATGTATATGTAAAACTGCAAGGCATTCACCATCTTGCATATCAACTTAATTACAAGGACATACTCTCAATAAATTTTCCATAGCTTCCAAGTGAAGCAGTCCAAGAAAAATAACATAATCCTTTCACATTTCCCGATACCTCCCCATACACATAATCCAATTCAAAAATCCATTACAAGATAAATACAATTAAACGGTCCACAAATCATCCACAAGGGAATTATTAACTCTTCATAATGCACTCACAACTCTGAATATTCATCAATTCCCATTATCTCTCACCAAACTCTCATAATAACAAAAGACAATGTACTTATATAATTTAATTTTCTTGAAGCACTTATCAACCCAATGCTCTCATCTACAACTACCCAACTTATAAATTATTTACGTTTAATTAACAATATCACTTAAGTAAATTAGATTTAAACATAACCTACAATTCATTTTTTTTAATTTAGAACAAATTACTTCTAACTCTAAAAGCTATAACACAATATAAATATTACTTAAGATTTAAATAAAATTACGAGAAAATAAATATAATTACATATCAAAATCCCTAATTTTAAAACTATAATAACAAAAATAAAGTAAATTAGGTAATTATCTACCTATAATTTAAATCTCAACCTTAACAATAACATCATTCTATATTTCATTTCTGAGGAAAACTAATATAATTAATAGAAAGGAACACATAGTTTAATTATCATATAAGAGAAAACCCTATAAAATATTATTTAATCCACTCACTTAAACACATTACTATAATCACCTATGCAAATGTTTACTGCCAGATATTTGTGGAATCTAATATGGAAGCTTTCTAAGAAGACTTCATTTCTACTTCTCCTAACTGCAATTCTAAAAGACTCTTGCTAATTCAGTCACAGATAGAAATGATATAATTGCAATTGATGCATTTAAGCCAGAGAGAAGGCAACAAAAGAAGTTTTCAGAGGTTTTCAATGCAACAATGGTGTATGGCCTGACAGGAAATGAGCCATGAGAAAAATGCAAATTGTAGAACAATAGAGATGTGGAGACGTCACTCATCAACAAGATTATGTGATATATGAATGATTACCATTAATGCATTTTGGCCAGTGATAAGGCAATGCATGAGATTTTCATAGATTTCACTGGAGACGAAAAAGATAGAAAGACAAGGCAAAAATACTCAGCAAAAACATGCATTGAAAGATGGAATGATAACTGATATCAATTGAAGGACATGCACAAAATAAATCTGATAAGCTTAGACACTTTCTAGCAAATGCAACTGGCGGGTTTGAGGAATCCATTGATAGAGACAACCGGCAAGTTAAGAGACTTCTGGCGTGGATGTTATATAGTGTGAGACAATGTTGAGCGCTATATTCTCTGATATCTAATAGGTATAGCCAGTGAATTAGACATTTTCTGGCTTATATGTTCAGGGCATGAGACATTACCAAGCACTATAATGCTCACTAGGCGACATGGGCAAGATATGTACGAAATAGATTTTGCAAGTTAGAATTGAGGGTGGTACACACTTGAATCACATTTGTAACCCTTATCTCAACATGCCTATAGCCGATTCATTATGTGTACATGGTTGACCTTCTAGCCCGTGTGGCTATCTTGAAGACGCCATAAACTTTATCATTGCGATGCCTGTTAAATCTGTAAGGTGTTTTCTTGGTTCTTGCAGATCACATATGAATATCGGCCTAGGAGTATTTACAGCAACCCTACTTTTTGACTGCACAATTTATGTTCTTTTCTCAAATGTCTATGCAGAAGTGGCTTAGTGTGGTGCGTTTCAAATAGTAAGGAGAATCGATGAAAGATAGAGGAATTAATAAGATCTCCGTGTGCAATTGGATTTTTTTCAGGCCATAAAAAGGTACACACTTTTCATGTAGCAGAGATAGGCGCAGGAATATTATGCAAAGTTGGGGAAATTAGCTGGGAAGATGAAGGCAGCCGTGAGAGATATCATCATACGGAATGCAATAGATGAAGGATATACCCATAATAATTTCATTGCGAAGGCTTTAGAGGCTTCCTTACAACTAGAATCGGTAGAAATAATATTATATTTTGATAGAAAACATTATGAAAGTAATGATTGCAGGATCTGCGGAAAATGGATTCAAAGAAAAGGCTTTGGAAGCTTTTTGGCAATGATACCGGTAGGTATAAATGTAGATGACACTATCGTTGCCAGCATCCCTTAGATCACCCTGAAATGGGAGCTTCAGAACAGGAATAAACATCCATCAAAACATAATTGAAGAACAAGATGATTCGTTACACTGGCCTTACAAATTTAAAAGCAAATGCACTCGGCAGGAATGAATTAGATCTTACGGAATTTAGAGTATAATGACTACAGAATATACTTAAAAATGATTTGAATGAGTAGGCATTGAAAGGAATCAAGAACAAAAAACAATGCTCTGGTAGAGGAATGCGCAGAATAAGAATTTCATTAAGGAAACCCTAGATATAATCCTTTAATGCAAGATCAGAAAATAACATTCACACAATTAAAAGAACCTGTATACACTACAAGGACCTCTGTCTATTCTTCGCAGCTCCGTCTTCCTTACTAGATCTCCAATTCCCATTTTTTCTCCCCTTCTCTCTGGTTATTTTATAGAATTCCCTACCCTAATTGCTTGTACTCCACCTTTAGGGGATAAACACACGATCTAATGCCAACCGTAAAGAAAAATACAGCTTACTTTCTTTTAATTTTTAATAACATTATAATATAACCCCTATTTTTTATTTACTCAAGGATAACTTACATTTAATATATTACAACTTGTAATTTTTATTTTATTTAATTTAGTATTTTATATAGATATTTGGTATATAACAACTCATAAATATATATATTACTTTATTTAGTCATTTATTTACTGGGCCACATATACTTCCATGTGTATTTTATTAATTTTTATTTACAACCATACAAAAATAGTTTTTTTATTTTTATTAATTTAATATTTAATATATATTTATTACATAACAACTAATAATTATTTATAAATCTATTTAATAGTCATTCATCAAATTTATCTATTTATATACCACAATTAACCAATCCTAAATCATACAATTGCTCGACCATCAAGCATGCGGAGAAAGCAAGATGACAACCCATGGAGACAAACGAAACTGAGAACAATGACTAGATACATAACTGAAGACATATCCTCTACAAGGATGATGGATGACCGGGGAACCTTATGCTAACTCCCATCAACAATTCCATTGGCTAGGGCGCGCTCAGACCTGCTAGTTCAGGTGGAGATGATGCCCGGTACCTGCATCCTGCAGCAAACCTCAAGGTTAAACATATATATATATATATACAACATGAAGTCATGCACACAGTAAATAGAAATCGCAGCGTGGCAGGGTACTTGGACATGAGTAATGCGACACTGTTCTGTTCACATAAATACATCAACAATTAAGTATTCAGTTGTCTACAAGAAAATAGAATAATCAATAACAATACGATCTAGTATAACAATTATTGTTAAAGTATCATAACCCTGATTAAATATCACATTAAACTCAGAAATAACATTATTCCATTATATCAAATATGTCCATCAAACTACGAAACATAAAATATCAATAATCCAATATCATCAATCATCATCAAAGAAATAGGTCCATAAACAACTCAACGTAATAACAAAGAATCCCATGTCATGATATCTAATCCTACTAGGAATACTATCAGTCTGACAAAAGCAAGGTGAGGGGCACTACACCGTTCCCCTTTTTATCAAGTTCCGTACAAAACACAAACATTAACATTAGAAATAATTTACTCTTATCACACATTTTTTTCTCTAGATGAACTCCATATACATCTCTCTAAACTGATGGAATATAGTGCAAACATAATTCTATATAACAGCATCCATGTTTGATTTAACTTTTTCAGATTAATTTAAATCACTATCATAAAAAGTTAAAATTAATTGAAGACAGATTTGTTTGTCTTTACGTGGACCTAACTCAGTTAGCCAACTCAACGAAGTGAAGCAACATGCTGTTGAATGATGGCACACACAGACTTATATGTGACACCATGTATTTTGTAACTTGTCTTCATATTTCTGCAAATCTCTACACGCATACACAATATATGTCTTTATAAATGCTGTGATTATGTAACAAGTTGAGCAAGTTACAAGAGATTTTTAATGGAGCTTGGTGCCATTAGAATGTTTTCTTATCATTTTTCTTCATCTATGATCTGATTAAAAACACAAGCTAAACAATTATTATTATTTTAAGTTAAAAAATACTACAGTTTATTGGATATTATACAAAATAGAATAATTATTAACTTTGGTGGAGATGAGATATAAAATTTATTTATTATTTTGGGTGGAAATGAGATAGAAAATTATAGTTTTGTTAGCCTCGTGATCATAATACCAGCAAAGGAAAATCACTTTTATCATCGGGGGAATTGTTTGGTTTTGAAATTTTTTCTTTTTCTCCAATAAAGTTTTGAAAGTCATCTAAAATGCCGATATTAAACAAATTGGAGTTCACTGGCAATGCAACCAATCTTCACAACTAATACAAATTACATCTTTCATTTTTGGCAAAACTATTAAGTTTTAATAGTTGTTCAAAATACTGATGAGGTTATGAAGCCGTCCTAAGGAGCCGACGATTTAAAAAAAAAGGTAGTTTTTATAACTACAAGTAGTTATTATAACTACTTAAGGATCGAGAGCTACACAAAACTAATTCATGGTAAAGGCTTTAAAACTCATAATCAGAAGTATTCATCTCTTCAACCTTTGCCAGTACTGTTAGCCCATGCCAAAATGATGGACTCCTAGTAGTATGACCATCCATCAACGCATAAAAGTTATAGGATATTTGTTAGATATTGTGTTTGTGACTGCCCTGGAAGAAAAGTATGCCAAATGTGGGTGCATAGACAAAGCACACAAATTGTTTTACAGTCGGCCTCCAAGAGATGACATCTCATGGTATGCAATGATGACATGATACGTACAAAATAGATTTGTTCAAAAGAGTTTAAAAACTTTCAATGAAATACAATTTTCAGGTGTAAAGATAGACTCTGCAACAACTGCCAGGATGCTCCAGCCCGTGCCTAGATGGGAGGTTTGCAACAGGGTTTGGACTTCCTCAAAGCATAATGGAAAGTGAATTTTTGTTAGATGTAGCATTTACAAGTGCCCTCGAGGTCAATATCTTTCTCCTCGCCTGCACCAGAACGGAACATTAGAGCAAACCATCACAAGAATGCACATAAGATATTTGCCTCAAAGAGATGTCTGCAGCAGATGTACAAAATGGGTGTGTTGAAGACACTCTACAATCTTTCAAGTAAATGCAATTGGTAGGAGAAACTAAAACCATTTGCAACAATCCCCTTTCCCGTGGCAAAAGTAAGAGCTTCGCACTAGTATATGGATGGCCATCAAAAGACATGCACAAAGTGAAAGCACAAGAGAAAACGTGTGGAATCTTGACAATGAACACAAATTGTTTGACAGTATGTCTCAATGTTATTTGGCCAATGGGCTTTATATGTGGGCATCAAAATGCTCAAAAAGTTGTCTCACAACGGCGTATTCCTTGAGCCTCCTATGGGTACAAGTGCCTTCTTGATTTGAAATGCTCTAGTAGACATGCATGGAAATGGCACAGCACAAACAAAGCGCAGGAACCTTTGATGAAGAGATATCGTCTCATGATTACAAGATATGCACAAACTAGTTTTGTTGAGAAGCAAATGCAATTTTTAGATGTGAAGCTCAAATTCTACAATCTCTGTTGACTTCCTCCATGACCCACCAAGGCCACCTACATGCATGGAAAACAATAATGCAGCGTCTGAATACATAATCTAAAATATTAAGACAAGGCATGTGAACCATTTAACGAAGCGCCTCAAAAAGGTTATTGTCTTGAAGAATACATATATTGCACTATGTGAAGGGAAAATATATTGCACTAGGATATTCACAGAACGGACTGTTATAAAGGTTTTTATTATCTTTCAAGCAAGTGCAAATGGTGGGCATGAAATCCAATTCCACAACCTTTACTAGCAATATCTACAGCTAATGCTAGAATGAGAGCTTCTAAATAGGGCCCTTGGTTTATCCTAACTCTTTCGTACAAAGTAGTTATTTTAAGTGCCTATGTTAGGTAGTTACTCTAAGTGACTATCTTTACAAAAGAAAGTTAGTTATTCAAAGTTGGTGCACTTATAAAGGAAGTTATACCAAGGAGTTACAAAATGTGGTGAAGGTAGTTACTTTAAGTGGTTACTAACCTCACCTATAAATACATCATTGTAATTGAATCAAAGGGGGTTCCACTTTTTCACATGATAGTCTATGAAAGACTTGAATAGTGTTATTCAAGTTTGAAAGCAATAAAGAAACATTTTGAATGTATGTTCAACTCAATTTCATGTGTTGTTATTGGTATTCGTATGTTTCATCAATAATGATCATGTGCTTTCCTTTCAAAGTTGCATTGTGAGAAAGATATTTTGCATCAAGTTTTCGTATCTCTACTTTGATGCATGGAACTTAAAGTCATAAGTTTAATTCTTATTTAATCATTAGTGTTTGTTACTTCTTTGTTTTTGTTCTTATAATTCAGGAAAATCCAAATACCCCTATCATATAAGGGAGCTGCCCCTCTTAAACGTAGAGAGCAATCGACATAGACCAGCAATTGTTCAACTGTTGTGAGCAAGTTGTTGCTAATCAAAGGGTGAATAGAGTTACTCAAAAAGATTCTTTTCAAGCAACAAATCTGTTTACCAACAAGTTTATTATTGTTTTATATTTTTATGTTTTAATGGTTATGGGATGTTTGTGTTGCAGGTGAGAAGTGGATGATAAAGAAAATATACATGTATATGAGGGAAAGATGCTGATGGAAAGATTCTAGAAGTTGAGACGCCTAGCGCAGAAATAGTTTTTTCTTCATAACTCAACAGTAAATTAGATAAATAATATAAAATAACTCTACAATAAATTAAAACAACTTATTAATTTCTTTTAATACGTTTTTATCTTTTTAATACATATTCATCATTAGAATATAATTTTTCTATTTCATATTTATCTAGGGTTTTATTTACTAATCTTTCCTTAAATAAATAAAATAACATATTAATTTTGTTTAATATGTTTTTATCCTTTTATTTCATATTCATTCTTAGAGTTTGATTTGTTTTATTTCAAATTTGCCTAGGTTTTTATGAAGTAAACTTTTCATTGTTAATATAGATTAAGAGTTTAATGTTTTCAAAATATATCTGAATAACTAACACAAAGTATTTTTTATTAAAATAACTTCTTCTCCACTATTATTCTGCTCTTTATACTAAGAGGCGTTATACAATGGTATTAAGGGGATGAATTTAATGCTACTAATTTATAAAAATTAACTGCGGATAAATAATATTTTATTTACTCTAGAATAATTTATTTTATAACATTATTTTATTAGGGTTTCTTCTTATGAAATATAAAAGGAACAAATTGTATTAAGCAAATGCATTATATTTTGTTAGGTTACCTTTTATTTTCTTTGTTATTTTATTTACTGTACAATAATTTAGTTTATAACTATATTTTATTTGGGTTTATGATATCAAATAAAAAAAGATCAAAGTATATTAGTGAAGGGTGGAAGTTAATATACTATTTACTGTACAATAATTTAGTTTATAACTATATTTTATTTGGGTTTATGATATCAAATAAAAAAAGATCAAAGTATATTAGTGAAGGGTGGAAGTTAATATACTTTGGTCCTTTTTTTATTTGATATGATAAAACCCTAATAAAATATACTTATAAATTAACTTATTGTATAATAAATAAAATAACACAAAAATAAAAAGGTAACCCTAATAAAATATAATGCACTTGCCCAATACACTTTGCTCCTTCTATATTTCATATGATAAAACCCTAATAAAATATAGTTATAAAATAAATTATTCTAGAATAAATTAAATATAATTTAATTTTTATAAATTAGTAGAAGTTAAATTTGGTTGTGCAGAAAAGAAAAAAAGTACAAAGTTATAGGACCATTCCCTTAATGCCACTATATAATGCCTCTTGACATAAAGAACAAAAGAATAGTGGATAAATGTGTTATTTTAGTGACAATACTTTGTATTAGTTGTTCACATATATTTTGAAAACATTAAACTCTTAATCTATGTTAACAATGAAAAGGTTACTCAATAAAACCCTAGGCAAATTTGAAATGAAAAAAAAATCAAACTCTAAGGATGAATATCAAATAAAAGGATAAAAATATATTAAACAAAATTAAGATGTTATTTTATTTACTATAGAGTTATTTTATTTTATTTATTTAATGAAAGATTAGTCAATAAAATGCTAGGCAAATATGAAATAGAAAAATGAAACCCTAGGGGTCAATATGAAATAAAAAGATAAAACATATTAAAATAAATTAATAAGTTGTTTTAATTTTCTGTAGAGTTATTTTATATTATTTATTTAAAGAAAGGTTAGTAATTAAAAACTTAGGAAAATATGAAATAAAAAATGAAACCCTCACAAATTTATGAAGTGACACGATCGGGTTTTCTTTCTTTCCAATCCATAAAGTTGTGGTTCAATAGAAATATATCCCTATATATTTTGTTATAGAAATATAATGGTTAAAAATTTGGAATGATAAACAATTCTTTATCATTACAAAAAATAATAGTTCAGATGCATGAATTCTTTTATCTCTTCACTACACATCTACAAAATAATTTTATATTATTCTAAGAGGAAACTACACATTTCAAATGTTGTAATCCATTTTAGAGAATCATCTTCTTTAGTTACTAATATGTAATCCATGTTACAGCATCCCCATCTTTAATTACTAATATTGTTGTTTATTTTCTAGGTATGTATCAAACGAAGTTGAATTTTGAAAGTGAGGAGAAGTGCAGACAATATGGAAGAGATTATCAAAGGGAATATCAAAGATGACAATGACAATAAATAATAGATATAGAAAGAGGAGAACAAAGAAAAAGATGAAGTGATAACAACAGAGAAGCAAGTCATGTAAATGGAACTCTAGGTATGTCCCATAAATAATATATGGACCTATAAGTGTAAAAAATTAAAATGCCCAAATTTTGTCTTAAATTATCAAAAGTCTCCTTTGCTAAAGCATTGGTAAATATATCTACTAATTGATCTTTGGATCCACAAAACTCAAAACTCATTTCTTGATTGTTCACTAACTCTGATAAAATGATATCTTGTATCAATGTGTTTTCTCCTCTCATGAAAAACATGACTTTTTGACAATGACATTATTGATTTGTTGTCACAAAATATTAGTTTTGACTTCTCCTATGCTTGAAATAAATTTGCCAATACTTTCCACATTGAAATAGCTTGACATGTGGTTGCTACATACTCTTCTTGAGTGGATGGAAGTGTCACTATGGGTTTCTTCTTTGATTCCCATGCAACTACACATGTTCCACAATGAAAGGCATATCTAGAAGTACTCTTCCTATCATCAATAATTCCTGCAAAATCACTGTCAATATAGTCAATCAAACAAAAATCATTAGTCATGGAATATAAAATTCCATATCCTATTGTTCCTGCCACATATCTGTCATGTCCCTATAATTTATAATTGAATCGTTTATTTAAATAATAAGTTAACCTTATATAAACTAAATATATAATATATTTATTTAAAATATATTATTAATATGTATTAGTTAATAAATAATATTATTAAATTAATATAATTTAAATATTATAAAATATATGAAATATATATATTTAATTAACTAGATATATTATAAATATAAATATTTTAATATAATATTTATGTGAATAATTAATAAGATATATTATTATATATAAAAATAAATATTATGAAAAGTTTTACCCATTAAAGCAAGAATGTAAAGTAATTTAGAAAGTAAAGTAATTTGGAACAAAAGGTCAAATTCAAAATAAAATCATATAAAGATAAAAGTCTAATAAGACAAAAATATTATCCCACCATATTATATGCTTGTGAATAAATTAAGATAAAAGAGCTCCTCTAAGTAGGAACTGATGCCACCCTCCTTATATAGTAGTTCCAAACCACCACAATGTCTTTAAACTCATAGCATGAAACATGCTCTATTCGGATCCTATCTCCCCCCATCTTTGCCTTACAGACAGTAGCACAGAAACCCCAGCACCAGATATTCATAGAGTTAACGGAGAAGGGGAAAATGATTGCTTGATAGGAAATAATGATAATAATACATCTGCATCCATTGGAATTAATGAGAGCCGCCTGCCGCCTACACTTCCCATGCTCAGACGTGATTCCAAGGCATCCGCTATGATTAACAGGTAAGCAACTCGTTTTATCACCAAGAAGTAATAAGGCTGATATGACAACCAGCCACGTAGTACTCTAGAACCTGTACTTCAAGATACATGTCTGCCTCTTCCACCAAGGCCTACTGAGAGAGCTAAAAATATTTATATGCTGACTCATCATTGACACATAGACTCTTTTTGAATTAAGTCCCTTATGTTAAGGGGGATGTTGTAAGCTTGGCGCCAACAATGCCAATTTAAAAATTGTTGGCCAAGGTCAGCAAAAGCATCAACGACAGCATTGCCCTCTCTGTAGATATGAGACATATCCACGATGGGAATCCATTGTAGCAGGAGTTGAATGTCCACAATGATGTCTTTTAGTTTCCAGCCACAAGTCGACACATTATTAACCGCATCAATAACAGTTTCGAATCCCCTTGGATACGCAGCTGTCTAATATCAAGGGAAATAGCTAGCTTCACTCCCCATAAAAGAGCAGAGGCTTTAGCATAATTATTGATTTAGAAGCCAATCCCACCAGCATAAGCAGCAACTAGCCAACCTCTGTCATCCCTTATAATTCTACCACCGCTAGCCTTACCATCCCCCTTGGAAGCCCCATCAAAATTCAGTTTGAGCCAACCTGGCTTCGGGGGTATCCATTTAGTATTCAATCTTTGCACCAGTTTGGAGTTGTTATGGGTCAGGATTTGACTAAGAACCCTCCAATTCGTAGCAATTTGCTCCTCTTCCTAAGAAAGAGGTTTCTCCACAGTTTTGATATTGGAATTGGTCACACTTTCCAAAAGAATCTTAGAAAAAGAGTGAAGAACTTGAGAAGTTTCTCTAGTAGCATCCCTGAAAACTCTATCATTCCATTCCTTCCATAAGGTCCAACCAAGACAGGGAAGAGTTTGATTCCAAAGCTCGACAATCCAAGGATGAGAAAAGGGGGAACACCAATTAGCTATGACTTCCCCAATATCAGCATTAAACATCCATTGTATGCCAAAGTTAATTAAAATAATGGTCCAGATTTCCTTGGCAAAGTCACAATGAAGGATAAAGTGAAAAACAATTTCCTCTTTTTCCAAGCACAGAGAGCACCTATTAACTAGGGTGAATCCCCTTCTTTGAAGGTTATCTTGAGTTAGGATTTTGTTATGAGTAGCAGCCCACTAAAACATGTTGATTTTAGGGATAAGTTTGTAATTCCACACTTTCCTCCAAATATCATTTTTATGCCCTTCAGGGATCAATAGATGATAAGCAGACTTAACAGAGAAACAACCTTTCTTATCCAACCACCAAACCAACTCATCCCCCTAGGGAAAAGAGGAATTCTGATCTCATGAAGAAGATTTTGAATAGCCACCAAACCAACTCTTAATCTATGTTAACAATGAAAAGGTTACTCAATAAAACTCCAGGCAAATTTGAAATTAAAAAAAATCAAACTCTAAGGATGAATATCAAATAAAAGGATAAAAATATATTAAATAAAATTAAGATGTTATTTTATTTACTATAGAGTTATTTTGTTTTATTTATTTAATGAAAGATTAGAAAATAAAACCCTAGGCAAATATGAAATATAAAAATGAAACCCTAGGGGTCAATATGAAATAAAAAGATAAAACATTTTAAAATAAATTAATAAGTTGTTTTAATTTACTGTAGAGTTATTTTATATTATTTATTTAAAGAAAGGTTAGTAATTAAAAACCTAGGAAAATACGAAATAAAAAATGAAACCCTCACAAATTTATGAAGTGACATGATCAGATTTTCTTTCTTTCCAATCCATAAAGTGGTGGTTCAATAGAAATATATCCCTATATATTTAGTTATAGAAATATAATGGTTAAAAATTTGGACTGATAAACAATTCTTTATCATTACAAAAAATAATAGTTCAGATGCATGAATTCTTTTGTCTCTTCACTACACATCTACAAAATAGTTTTAGATTATACTAAGAGGAAACTACACATTTCAAATGTTGTAATCCTTTTTAGAGAATCACCATCTTTAATTACTAATATGTAATGCATGTTACAGCATCCCCATCTTTAATTACTAATATTGATGTTTGTTTTCTAGGTATGGCTCAAATGAAGTTGAATTTTGAAAGTGAGGAGAAGTGCAGACAATATCGAAGAGATTATCAAAGGGAATATCAAAGATGACAATGACAACAAATGACAGATACAGAAAAAGAAGAACAAAGAAAAAGATGAAGTGACAACAACACAGAAAGATTTGCCAATAGCTAAAGGACCTATATGCATTAGATGTTGACAAGATAAATGTAATAATTGCTAGAAGAACAAACAAAAAGATGAAGTGATTACAACAGAGAAACATTTGCCAATAGTTGAAGGACCTATATGCATTAGATTTTGAAAAGATAAATGTAATATTTGCTAAGGATGTAAGGGTAATGTTAACTTCCAATCTTTGGATAGTAGCAAGTCATGTAAATGGAACTCTAGGTATGTCTGACAAATAATATATAGACCTATAAGTGCACCACCAGAACCATCCACATATGTTATGATTAAATTCTAAAGGTAGAGCAGAGACAAATGGATTACTACAACAATTAGGAAAATAAGTTTTCTATTCAAAACTCCATCAAACATTTACAAAAGCCTCAAATCAAGATAAACTACAATTGGTTACATAGAACCATTTCAAGTAACTGACAAAATATAGACGTAAACTAGAAAAGCAACTAAATGTAACGTGGAGAAATTGATGAGATTCCTCCAACACTCCCCCCTAATTTCTACCACTAATTGTGTAAAAAATTAAAATGCCCAAATTTTGTCTTAAATTATCAAAAGTCTCCTTTGCTAAAGCATTGGTAAATATATCTACTAATTGATCTTTGGATATGTAAAACTAGAAATTGATTTCTTGATTGTTCACTAACTCTGATAAAATGATATCTTGTATCAATGTGTTTTCTCCTCTCATGAAAAACATGATTTTTTGACAATGACATTATTGATTTGTTGTCACAAAATATTAGTTTTGACTTCTCCTATGCTTGAAATAAATTTGCCAATACTTTCCACATCGAAATAGCTTGACATGTTGCTGATGTGGTTGCTACATACTCTTCTTCAGTGGATGGAAGTGTCACTATGGGCTTCTTCTTTGATTCCCATGAGACTACACATGTTCCACAATGAAAGGCATATCTAGAAGCACTCTTCCTGTCATCAATGATTCCTGCAAAATCATTGTCAATATAGTCAATCAAACAAAAATTATTAGTCATGGAATATAAAATTCCATATCCTATTGTTCCTGCCACATATCTCAATATTCTCTTCCCAACTTGCCAATGTGACTCTTTTGGTGACTCCATGAATTTTGAGATTAGAGTAACTCCATACAATAAATATGGTCATGTAGTTGTAAGTTACTTCAAACTTGCAACTAATATTTGGAATATTATAGAATGAACATTAGGTCATTTCTCTTGTTTTCCAATTTTAGTTCTTGTAGCATCTGGTGTAGTTATTGGATTACAATTCAACATCTTAAACCTCCTTAACACATCCTTTCAATATTTAGAGTGATAAATAAAAATTGTTGGAAATATTGTCATTGATGTCAAAGGGAGTTTGATGTAAGAGAAAACAAATAATTATTGATGATCCAAAAGTTTCTAAGGCATGATTTCTACCTTTAGTTAGCAAATCACTTGGTTCACAAACTCTCAAGTTCGTCAATAGATAGTTTTCTGGACATCGAGCTAGCCGATGAAAAGATGACAAAGAATGTTTCTAAGGCATGAATGATTTCTATCTTCGGTCAGTGAATTGCTTGGTTCGTAGGCTCTTAAGTTTGCCAATGGAAAGTTTCTCTGACAACTAGTTCACTGATAGGAACAATTACTGATCAAAGCTTGAAAAATAAATCTTAAAGTTTGAAGTATTTTTAAGTTTGCCGATGGAAAGTTTCTCTGACAACTAGTTCATCGATAGGAACAATTACTGATTAAAGCTTGAAAAATAAATTTTAAAGTTTGAAGTCTTTTTAAGTTTGCTGATGGATAAGATATTAGAAAAATGTTTAGTTTGCGAACTCAAAAGTTCATCGATGGTGAAGGTCACGAATAGGCTACTTCCCTGACATAATGTTTGTTGAAAGGATGAAGGCGTGAAGAATAAATATGGTTCATGGTTCTCTTGGTTCTTCGATTGACTATTTTTTTGACAATGGAAAGTTTGTAAGGTATAGGTAAATTTTTTAGTTTTTAGTTTTTAGTTTTAGTTCATAATAAAATTCTCATAGGTGATCAAATTAAAAGACTAGGTTTGGGCTCTAATTTCCCTTGTGTGCTCTGTGGATTGGAGGAAGAATCTTTAGATCACCTCTTTCTTCACTGCCCCTTTAGTAGAGCATGCTGGACCTAGTTTTTCAGGAAGTTAAAATGGACAAGCCCTTTCTCCATATCCTTATATCTTATGTTTAAAAACTAGCCCCATTCGTTTGCTACCTCAACATTAGCATGCCTTTGGGAGTTGGGTCCTTCCATGATTATCTGGCACATCTGGTGGGAAAGGAATCTGTGTATTTTCAGGAAGGAAGCTCAATCAGTGTTTCAGGTCTGTGTTAAACTTGATGCTGCCATAGCGGGCCAGGCAGTGGCTTATCTTAGATCTTTTAATTCCTCTAAGTTGGCTTGGACTAAATGGGATGCAGAAGTTATATCGCTATGGCCCTCAGTCAGATGTTTGGGAGTTGGCATCAATACAGGAACTCCTAAGCTCTCCACAATCAGAGATAAAGTTAAATGGACTCCACCCTCTTCTCCCTTTTGTAAGGTCAACATTGACGGGGCATGCCGAGGGAATCTTGGCCTCTCTGGAATGGGATGTGTCATTCGGGATATCAATGGTGAGTTGATCACAGCTAAGTCATCCAAATTACCCCTAGGTACCAACAATGAGGCAGAAACTTGGGCTCTGGTGCATGGACTAAACCTGGCGCTTGAAAAAAAGTTGAGGAATGTGTGGATTGAGGGTGATTCCTTGCTAGTAATAAATGCAATTAAGGGGAAAGGTTTAGATAACTGGAAGCTAGCATATATCCTCTCTCAGGCTAAAGCTCTTCTGAACAAACTGGACAATTTTTTCATATCCCACATGCTACGGGAAGGTAACAGGGTGGCGGACTTCCTAGCCAATGTAGCAATTGATAGTGATAAAGACACTATTTTTTTCCATCGTGGCGTTCTCCAATTGCCATGTCAATTGACCTCTCTCCTGGCTGCTGATATGGCAGATGAGTAAGTTATATTCCTTGACTGGTTCCAAGAGGTTGACAAGCCTAAAGTATGGTCGGATGGTCTTACACTGGATTCGCTTTGGTTTAGGAAGCTGTCTCATTTATTTCCACATTTATATTCCTGCAAGGATCTCTGACATTCTCCAGGAGCGCTTTCCCAAGTTTTTATTGGGGTGAATGAACTAAGACAGATGTAGGTTTGTCAGATGTCCCGCCTGCAAGGGGAAGATAGCGTATCTGCTCTCACCTTATGGTCATTTATATATATTGTCGTGCTAGGACTGCTTGTCCATCTTTTGACGGCGTAACGGCTTATTTCTTTCGCCTCCTCCTACTTGCAGCGGACACGTTGCCACCTATACTTGCTTTCAAATGGGCTAGCAGAGTACTACTCTCCCCAGTTGTGCGGCTAACGATAGCGCTTTACTTCTCCGCCAGCTCTCTTCTCCTTATTGTTTTCTTACAGGCTCCTTCCAGGTTTCTATTTCTGAGGGCTCTCTCCTGTGTGGTCTCCTTGCTCTGCCGCTTTACCACTTCTTCCGTGTTGCTCCCTCTTTTCAATTGCAATCTCTCATCTCTCGCTGATGATGGCGGATACGCGACTAAATCAGAGGTTGTTTTTCCCTGCCCTTGAGTGGGAACCGGAGATTCGGGGGCGAGTGAAGGCGATTGATCTCATGACCCTTATTGATTCTGATTGCACTCTTATGCAGTTTGCAATTTGAAATGTCGTGGGCTATGCCTGGATCAGAGGCTATGACGGCCGTGTGTTAAACTTCTCAGATATAGTCTCACAACGTCTTTCCAACATAATGGATCTCGTTATGGATGGAGATTATGTGCACTCCATGGCGGCAGGCTTGTTCTTTAAGAATATTTACACAGTGGATCGTTGGGAGGCGGCCGTGTCTAATTATCACATGGAGCAAGGTGATGCCCTTATTGGTGGGCTTTTTAATCTAACAACTCTACGGAATTCTCCTCCACAGCAGGTAATCTACAGAGCTCTGCAGTCCAGTATCAAATCCTTATGTAGTGAGGATTTAGATGATGCCCTACGTGTATACTGTTTTCTTTTTTCCAAGAAAAAATGTGAGTGAATTAGGGACGTGTTCATGGCTATTCATTTTCTCAGAGTCCACACGTCTGACATGGCCCCGAGGATGCCTTATTATGCCCTGGCAGATTTGGAGGAAGGGGGGTAGTCTTCAGCCACAGTGGATATGGAGGCAAGGGACCTGCCGGCGGCTCCACCAGCAGCCTAAGCTTCGTCAGCGGACTACTATCTCCCCTTGTGCATGAGAACAAGTTGGCGGTGGACTGTGTTTTGTTTTGTTTTTCTCACTGTGGATGGTCCCATGGTTTGTTTGTTCCTGCCTCTGTGTTTCTGCTTGAGGGCTCTTCATGGATGGGTGTCTATTTTTTCAGCGGCTTCCCTTCGGTGGTGTTACGGTTGGCTTGGTGGGGGTGTTTGTCTTCGGCTGTGTCGTCGACGTGTGCGCTTGACAGGGTAGAGGATTCCTCTGCTCCCCTGCAAGGTCTTTTCTATTGGTGATGGGGCTTTGTCTTCCGTGTTTCGCTTTGGGTTGGCGGTTTGGTCTTTTTTCCATGATGTTTTAAATCTTGTGTTATCAGGTCTTACATGGGCCGTGTTGTTTTGTTTTTTATTGTTCTATCAGGTCGTCTCAGGACCTTTCCATGTAATTATTTTGGGATGGACTTCTGGGTGTGAAGCCCTTGTTTCTCTTGTTTAAACATTTCTATTAATCCTATGGGTGCTCCGTCACCTTTTTCTGTTAAAAAAAAAAAAGGTAAAGTTTTTAGTTCGTGAACTCCTCAATTCACGTAATTCAAGGTTCACCGACAAGCAATTTTGCAGATAGTGAAAAAGGTTGATGATTTTCCAAGATGTTTGTGATGAGACAACTTTAGAAATAGGTGATATGATGAAGATTGTGTCAATAAGTACACAAAGTGGCACTTTTGCTGATAATTGATGAAATGTCCAAAGTTTGCAGAAAGTTGATTTTGCCAATAAAGATTTTTAAGTTGAGGTTCGTGGATGCAAACTTTTTATGTTAAAGAAGAAGATAATTGGTTTATAGAAATAAGCCTTTTCCACAAGTTCGTACGTTTCAGAAATCTCTATTTTTCTGATAAAGAAGTTGAAGGTTAAGTTTTTGAAAATGAACTTTTGCCTATAATGAATAAAGGGTTCAATTTGTCGATGGCTTACATAGGTGATAAAAATAAAATGCTAGGGAGAGGACATTACTCTGATCAGTTTGAAGACATAGGAGATATATATGAGAAACACATATTGTTAAGGTTGGTTGACTCGGTCTTTTAAATCAGACCCAAATTCATAGTACGGGAATTCAGGTTGGGCCAACCTAAGTATACATTGAAATTCAAAATATGAAGGCCAACTTTTGAGATTGCTTTAGTTCAATCTATTGTAGCCAGCATGAGGATTATATTATACAAGTTGATATTTAAAGTAGATCATTTATTTATTTTTGATGGCGAAGTATATGTGAGCATCAAAGAAAAAAGTGTGTACATCTGAATGTGGTTTCAGTGCGAAGGTAATGAATAGAATATAATATAGAGTTCACATACTTTGTACTGGTATAAGCATATTGTTTTCTCTTGAGAAGAACCATGCTAAAGAGTGTGTGATGCTGCATATTTGAAGTTGTGTGAAAATTAATGTTTCAAATTTGAGTTGGTGATAAGTAGGAGATTTGATGCTCTATTTTGGAATGAACTTGATCCTATTTTAGTTAGTTGAAGTTGGTGCTTCATAGTTGGGTTGGGGCTCAGTATGGACTGAACTAAATCTTGTTATCTATTGCTTGAAGTTGGTGCTTCATCTTTTGAGGTTGTGCTCAGGGACAGACTTGGTGCTTAGTTTTATAAGGGGATTAAAGTCTCCTGTAGGTTGGTGCATAGAGATCTATAAAAGGATTTTTCTCCTTCTCAAGTTGAAATTCATCTTGGTTGGTGCCTACAAAATATTGTAATTCATAGAGTCATTTTTTGAGGTAGATTTGAGTAGTAGACCCAAGTAGCTTTTCTCACCATGGTTTATCCCTTCTGGGTTTCCACAGAAATCTTGTGTTCTCTTGTGTGGATGTTTGGATATGCTGATGTTTGCATAGTTCTTATATCGATTCTATTATTCCAATAGAAATGGAGTAAAAATTGGTACATACTAATTCATCCCCTCTCAATATATCTCTATGTTCTAACAAAATTCCCCAATGATTGAACCACTTCAATGCCTAAAAAATACTTCATCAATCCTAAATCTATCATCTCAAATTCTTTCTTCATTGCTTATTTAAACATGTCTACTGATAACTTTCTAGTGGAAACAAAGTTATCTAACATATAAACATACAATGAAAACCTAACCTTCTTTGTTGATCATTGTGTACGATGTTGGCTCATTACTTACTACTTCTGCTAAATCCATTCTTCATCATTGTAGGTACCTGAAAATGTCTTAATCCCATTAAGCAAAAACATACACAGTTTAATCTAGAAGCAGTTTACACTTAACTCATGGACTATGGAAAACTCATGCCTACTATCAACCACATTACTAAATTCACCTTTCACATCATAATTATCTAATTAATTCACCCTAAATAATAATTATTTAATTAATTCATCACACTACTTTAATTTAATTTGTCATCTTCTTAATCCTGATTAATTAAATAAATCATGCTTATTTAATTAATCTACCTTACCCTACAACCTAAACCTAACCTAATTAAATAAATACAAATTATTTAATTAGTTACCCTAACCTACAGATGCTGAAAGAAAACCCCAATGTGTGCCGCTAGGAAAAGAAATAAAATAAAATAACTCTATAGTAAATAAAATAACATATTAATTTTGTTTAATATGCTTTTATCGTTTTATTTCATATTCATTCTTAAAGTTTGATTTGTTTTATTTCAGATTTTTCTTGGGTTTTATTAAGTAAACTTTTCATTGTTAATATCGATTAAGAGTTTAATGTTTTCAAAATATATCTGAATAACTAACATAAACTGGCATTAAGGGGACGACTGTAACTGTGTCTTTTTTCTTTTCTATAGAATGAAATTTAATTTCTAGGTTTTTATTCGCTACTAGTTTATAAAAATTAATTATTGTTAAATAATATTTTATTTACTCTAGAATAATTAATTTTATAACTATATTTTATTAGGGTTTTATCATATGAAATATAAAAGGAGCAAAGTGTATTGGGCAAGTGCATTATATTTTGTTAGAGTTACCTTTTATTTTCTATGTTATTTTATTTACTATATAGTAAGTTAATTTATAACTATATTTTATTAGGTTTTTTTTCATATCAAAATTAAAAAAAGATCAAAATATATTCATCAAGGGTAGAATTTATTTGAATTAAGTGCATCATATTTTATATATTTAACTATAAAGACTTCAATTTAATTTTTCGGAATGAAATTTAAGAATACTAGAGAAGCACAAGAGATATTTGAAGGTAACTCTACATACTATTCATATATTTTACTATGGTCAAAATTTGTTTTTTGCGCATTCAAATTTAAATTAATGGCTTTTTTATCATCAATGTATTATTAAAAATATAGTGCTTACTGTGTTACTCCAAATTAATATGTTATATTTTATTAGGGTTATCTTTTCTTTTCATTGTTATTTGTCACATATAACGAATGAATCCAATTCTTTTCTTCCCCTTTCATTCTAGGGTGTTTAGCTAGGATTCGCTGCAATTCTATGTACACTAGGCAAAATTTGCAGACTTGGGAAGCTCCGAGGGGTATTCTTATCCATTGGCTTCCTTTAAATTTTGGAGACTTGGAAGCTCCATGGGGAATTCTTGTTGTGAAGACCTTGCAACATTGACTTCCTCCAATGAGAAACTATGCGTTCAATGTCTTGAGGTTAGTGTTGAGACTTCTCAACAATGTAATGTTTGTAGTTGCATTTGAAACCTTATAAAATATAGTGATATAAAATATTAGTTTAGGACATATGAATTCATTATGCAAAAAAAACAAATTAAGTCCTATTAAAATGTAACAAGTTTTTTTTATTACGATTTTTGGCCAAATAAAAAATTAATTACCATTGAAAAATGTATGTTGATCTTTTTTTAAGGAAATATAGTTATAAATTAAATTATTATGCATTAAATAAAATAATATACAAAACAAAAGGCAACCTTAACAAAATATAATGCGCTTACACTTGGAATAAAATTAGGCTTGTTGAATACATTTTTTATATTTTGTTATTCATCTAACTATTGGTGGAAACGTTACCAAAAGTGTGTTGGCCTCATGGCTATGATAAATTAGAAGAATTCCACTCACACCTTAATAACATAGCCCAGTGCATTTCCTTCACCAAAGAAATAGAGATGGACAACCAACTTCCTTTCCTTGATATCCTTCTCATCACAAACCCTGATGGTTCCTTGGCTCGTCAGGTGTTCTGAAAAGCCACCCACACCGACCTCTACCTCCACTCTTCTCATCACCACCTTTCTCAAAAAATGGGTATCCTTAAGACTTTGTCCACTAGAGCCTTTCATATTTGTGACAAAGAAAACTTAGACCAAGAGCTTGCACATCTTTGCATAGTCTTCTTATTAATGGTTACAAGAGCAATCATATTTCTAGAGATCTCAACCAAGCCAAGTCTTGTTTCCTCTCCAAACATAGGGTTGCCCTTCCCAAGTCCTCCCTCTCCAAACTTCCCTATTGCTTCCATCCCATACATTGAAGGCATCTCCTACAAAATTTCCAAAATCATTCTTAAAAGGGCCTCCAGTGTGCTTTCAAACCTATTACAACATTGAGAAACCACATCCCCTCTCTCAAAGACCCCAAAGATGTCTACCTTGACTCTAGGGTGTACAAGGTTGTTTTCTCCTGTGGCACACCCTATATAGGTGAGATAGGTCGACCTTTTAGCACCAGAATCAAAAAAGCATTGTGCTGACATTAGGCATGATCAGGTCCTCAACTTTGCCTTGGTAGAGCACTCCTTCTCCACCAAGCACCATATCTCTTTAGAAGACACCCAAATCTTAGCCATTGAGGACAATTTCTTCAAGAGGAAACTCAAAGAAGCCATTGAAATCAACAACAACCCCGCAAAACTCAATCGGGATGACAGGTAGAGTCTCAGTTTCCCTTGGCAACCCCTACTGGCCAACCTTAGAAATCGACCCCCTCACCCATCTTGAACCTCTTTTGTGTCAGGCCTTGTTTGGCCCCCTCCTCTCCTTTTCTCCCCTTCTTGTCTTTCTTGGGTTCCCTCCATGTCTCTCTCCCCCACTCTCCCTCTTTTTGTGGGCTGCCTATCCATCCATTTCTCCATCGTCCCTCCCCGCCTATCCCAGATGGAGCCTCCTCCTTTGTGTCATTCGCTTCCTTCTCCCTTATTTTTGGATCTCCCTAGTCACATTCTACTACCCCCCTTTTTTTAGGTTTTTGCTCTTGTTTTTGTATTCCTATGCATACGTAGTTGTTTAGGCATTTACATGTATATTTGCATATGTTGTTGCATTTGTATTTACATATATATTTGGATGTGTATAATATTCATATACAATCATTTTTGTTTTCTTTTTGTATTTGTATATGTATTGGTTTTGGCTTTTGTTAGAGTCCGGTGTGATATGTACTTGTATAGGATCATGTATACTTGCACATACATTAACACACATGTGGTTTCTTTTTTGTTTTCTCTTCTTTAGTTTTTTCCTCGGCACACAGATAGACCGAGTCACTCGCTTATATATATATGTGTTATTTTTTCTATTTTTGTCATTTGTTTGCTTGTTTGTGAGTCTACGTTTATTGTTTGGTTTCTTTTCTCCTATATGTTGGAGCTGTTTGTTCTGTGTGCTATGTTGTGACTTTTTTTTTTTTTTTTTTTTGTCTCATCTTTTGGAGGTTTGTGGGTGCGTTTTTGTGCTTTCGGTTTCCTTATATATATATACACACACAGTTTGTTGGTTGTTTGTACTCATTTTTTTATTTGTTCTTTGACTGGTTTTCTCTTGCCTCCTTTCTTCCTTTTAGTCATAAGTTACTCCTTTCTTTCTTTTAGTCATGAGTCATTAGTAGATGTGTCTACTCATATTCGACACATCGCAACTACATTTGAGGGTGGTTGAACCTTGAGCTATTCTCTTGGTTCCATTTTCGCCACCTTTCCTATTCTCGTGGAGGCTTGTTCCTCAAGCTTCACCTATGTATACCGCTTTGGTTGTAAATCAATTTAGTTCATTTTCAATATATTGCATTTGTGTTTGATCTCTAATCCATTGATCTTGGACTTCCACTCCCACATGGTATTAGAGCTAGGCTCAACTGACCTCCCATAATTTTTACAGAATTACATCATGCATTTGCATTCAAATTCAATTAACTTTGAAAGCCACAAAAAAATAATAATCATCAACTGCTTAATCAATACTAGAATAAAAAACTGACTTCACATACTTACCAAATGATGCATTTGATGAAAGCGAGCAACAACAAGACAAACAAACTTCATGTAGATGCTGCCATTCTATCCAACTGGGTTCTATTTTTGCCTCAAGTGTTTGAAGACTAGAGATACCACGTGAGAACAAAGATGAAAAGGTTAAGACAATACTCATGTATGCTTATTAGCATAAAAATGATTGTGAAGTTCCTATTTTCAGTTTAATAAATAAAGAAATATTTATTTAATGTTGTCCAATATTATGTGACTATTTTTTTTTTAACCAGAAAAAGGTGTAGATACACCCATAAATTAGAGATATTAAAAAGTTACAGCTTAAGAGTCTTAACCAAGTTCCAAGGAAAGACAACAAAAAATGATCCTTAACAGATCTGATAAGCACATAAATTTAAAACAAGAGATCCATCCCCATAAAACGTGAGAATGCAAATACCCAAAACCACCACCAACAAACATGAAGCCAGCACCGCTGAACAAAATAGAAACAAAGATGAACAAAACAGTAATCACACCGCCCACGCCACCCCGGACATATCTTAAGCCACTGGCAGAGCAGCCGGCAAGGCCCTTTCGTTCAGGTCTACTATGGCCGCTGACTGATCCCCATCCTCCAAATCTGCCAGAGCGTAAAACGGTATCCCCGGAGCCATGTCAGACGCGTGGACTCTGATCAAGCAGATAGCTATGAAAACATCCCTTATCCGAGCGCTTCTTTTCTTAGAGAGAAAAAAGCAGTAAGTCTGAAGAGCATCATCTAAATCCTCACTGCAAAGGGATTTAATACTAGACTGCAAAGCTCTGTATATGACCTGCTGTGGAGGGGAATTTCGAAGGGTTGTGAGATTAAAGAGCCCACCGATGAGAGTGTCACCTTCCTCCATGCGGTAATTAGACACTACCGTCTCCCAATGTTCCACTGTGTATAAGTTCTTGAAGAACAAGCCTGCCGCAAGGGAGTGCACATATTCACCATCCATTACAAGATCCATAATGTTGGAAAGAAACTGGGAGATAATATCTAAATAGTTTAACACTCGTCCCTCGAAGCCTCTGATCCAGGCATGCCCAACTATATTCTGGACTATGAACTGAGATAGAGTGCAGTCAGAGTCGATCAGGGTCATGAGGTCAATCACATTCACTCGCCCCCGTATCACTGGTTCCCATTCAAGGGCAGGGAAGAAAAGCCTCTGGTTTAGTTGCGTATCTGCCATTGCCAACTATAGTCAGAAGTGAGGCAAGTGAGAAAGAGGGCACAACACGGAGAGGACAGGGAAATGGCAGATCAAGAAGATCAAGAAACACAGAGCCTTTAGAAACTCAATTTTGAGAAGAGCTGAAATACAACGGGGAAGTAAAAAGGAAATAAGAGCTGGCAGAGAAGTAATGACGCTTGCATCGACCGCATAGATGGAGTACTCTTTCATATCATAAGAGGGCAATTAGGGATGCCTACGTGTCCAACGCAGGTAGAAGGAGGCGGGAGGAATAAGTCGTTACGCCGTCAAAGGACAACAAAGACCCATCCACTCCTTGCATGACAATATCTATTAATGAAACATGAGGCGAAAAGAGATACGCAATCCTCCCCTCGCAGGCGGGACATTTTGACACTATGCCAATTGTCTTAATACATTCATCTCATTAAGGCCTTGGAACTGCGCTCCTGCAGAATGTCAGAAGGCCTTCAAAAGGACTAAATGTAGGTATAAATGAGACAGCATCGTAACCCACAACGAAACCATTAGAAAATCAAAACAGCCGTGCTTGAAATGTGGCAACAGCTTGGAAGCTGACAAGAGACATAGATTACTCATCTGCCATGTCAGCTAACAGGAGGGTTATCAAAAGAGAAGGCAGTTGAAGTTCGTCATGTGGGAAGACTATAGTATCTTGATCACTATCAATTGCTACATTGGCTAGGAAGTCCGCCACCCTGTTGCCTTCTCGAAACGTGTGGGAAATGAAAAAATTGTCTAGACTTCGCAGAAGCGCTTTGGCCTGAGAGAGGATTTAGGTCAGCCTCCAATTATCTAAACCTTTCCCTTTAATGGCATTTATAACTAGCAAAGAATCTCCCTCAATCCACACGTTCCTTAAGCCTTTTTCTAGCGCCAGATTGAGTCCATGCACCAGGGCCCAAGCTTCTGCCTCATTGTTAGTGCCTGAAGGTAGTTTGGAAGCCTTAGCTACGATCAACACTCTGTTTTTATCCTTGATGATACATCCCGTTCCAGAGAGACCAAGAATACCTCAGCATGCACCGTCGATATTAAGCTTACAGAAAGGAGAAGAAGGTGGAGTCCATTTGACTTTATCTCTGGTTGTGGAGGGCTTAGGAGCTCCTGTAGTTAAGCCAATCCCCAATCATCTAACAGAGGGCCAGAGAGAGATGACTTCCTCATCCCACTTTGTCCAACTCAACTTGGAGGAGTTGAATGATCTAAGAAAAGCCACTGCTTGATCCGCTAAAGCTGCTTCAAGTTTATCGCAAACCTGAAACACCAATCGGGCTTCCTTCCTGAGGATACGAAGGTTTCTTTCCCACCAGATGTGCCAGACGAGCATAGAAGGACCCAATTCCCAAAGGCAGGCTAATGTTGAGTTGCCAAACGAGAGGGGCCAGTTTTTGAACATAAGATATAAAGATTTGGAGAGTGGGCTTGTCCACTTTAACTTCCTAAAAAACCAGGTCCAATATGCTCTACTAAAGGGGCATTGAAGCAAAATATGATCTAAAGACTCTTCCTCATGTCCACAGAGCACACAGAAGAAATTTGATCCCAATCCTAGTCTTTTGATGTAATCACCTGTGAGGATTTTATTATGTAAAGCACACCATGCGAAAGCTCCAGCTCTAGGGAGAACTGACATTCCCCAGCACAACTTTGAGGGCCAACTTGACAGCGCTTTCTGCATTCCTAGATTGTATCCATCTTTAACTGAGTAGCGTCCTGAAGAAGCCGCAGCCCAGACCACTTCATCCTCCATGTTGGAAACAAGCACTGTCCTTTTACCTAGGAGACAACTGAGAAGAACTTTTTGGGAGTTAGGAAAATTGCAGTCTTGGAATCCTTTCCAGGCAACTGTAACTGATGTTCCCTTCCTAACCACCTACCAGTAATCTTTAACTTTGTGGCCCCAATTTGTTTGAAGGAAGGAACATGCCTCAGAGAGCTTAGAAAATGTAAACAACGGCGCTTCCCCGCCCCGAGAGTCAAGCCAGAAATCTGCCTTTTCCCTGTTATGTATGATCCATGTGAGGTTGGGCTGAAGGAGATCTCTACTTCTTATTAGAAAGTTCTAGATAGTAGACCCCTTAGGAGGGTTTTACACTATGAAGATTCTCTCATTATCCCGCGAGTCGAGATACTTGGCTTTCATAAGTTTTACCCACAAGGTGTTGGGTTTAGAATACATGTTCCACGCCAGTTTGGCCCTGAGTGCTTGATTTTGAGCTTGGATGTTCAGAATTCTCGACCCTCCTTCCACCTTGGGTTTGCACACTTTATCCCAAGCCAATAGATGTATCTTCTTTTCTTCAAGAGATCCTTGCCAGAGAAATTTCCTAAAGAGACCATCAATTTTGGCAATGATTCCTTTTGGGATGTGGAAAGCCGACATCATGTAAACTGGAATTGCAGACAAAACTGATTTAATCAAAACAATTCGCCCTACTAAAGATAGATGACGACCTTCATTTAGCCAATTTTGTATTCAAGTTCTGTATAACCTTGCCCCATAAATTGTTCTTATATCTGCCCATGAATAAGGGTAGGCCGAGATAACTTCCTGGGAGAACCTGAGATTCTAGATTTAGGGTGACTTGAATAAGCTTTTGGAGAAGCGATGGGACATTTTGGAAAAAGACCATAGATTTACTAAAATTCACTTCTTGCCCTGAAACACAACAATATGTGTTGACTGTGTTCATCATTGATCTAGCTTTCCGGATTGACGCTTGACCACAAAGTAAGGTATCATCAGCAAACAAAGCATGAGTGAAGGGCTCCTGTATACCTTTTATTTTGATACCTTGCCATTCTAATCTTCTCTTTGCTTCCTTTATGGACCATGTAAGTGCTTCTGTCAAAATGATAAAGAGATAAAGAGAAAGAGGATCTCCTTGTTTTAAGCCTCGCGAAGGTTCAAGAAAACCTGACTCCTTTCCATTAATTAAAACTGAGGCTTGATAGGCAGGATTTAATCCATTTGACCACTTCTTTGGAAAACCCCATTTGTATCATGATATCAAACAGGAAGCTCCAGTTCACTCTATTATAGGCCTTGGACATATCTAATTTCACCACCATAGCTTTCTTCTTATCCTTGTTTACTGAATGCAAGATCTCATGTGTAAGGATGGCGCCCTCCATGGTCTCTTTTCCTAGAACAAAGCCCCCTTGTTCATTAGAAATCAACTCCTTCAGCAGGGGTGTCAATCTGAGCGCTATAGCCTTTGAAATTATCTTATAAATGAAGTTACATAAAGAAATAGGCCTGAAGTCTTTGAAAGTTTGAGGGAATTTAGATTTGGGAATAAGTATTAGACAAGTCGACTTAAATTCCTTTAGCACATTTTTGGTTTTTCAGGATTCTTCTACAGCCAGAAAGACATCCCTCCCAACCGTATCCCAGCACTTCTGAAAGAAGATACCCATCCATCCATTCGGGCCAGGCGCTTTCTCTCCCGCCAATGAGAACACCATAGTCTTCACTTCTTCTAAAGTGAATGGCTTCAAAATTTCCTTATTATGATGCTCAGTAATTAACTTAGGAATGAGATTACACACCTATAATCCTTTATCCTACTGGTAGGGCGGGCTGGAAAGAAGGTCTGCAAAGAAACTTTGGGCTGTGGCGAGGATCTCTGATTGCTCAGTACACATCTGACCATTTCCCAGGCGAATGGATTTAATTGAGCTGGCACCTGCTTTCACCTTGGCTGACAAATGAAAAAAGGAGGTGTTTTTATCGCCATCTTTCAACCATAACTCCTTGGAACGCTGCCTCCAAAAAATTTCTTCCCTTTTCAAAATCTCTTCAAGTTCTGATCTCAGCTGTTTCTCCTTGTGAAAAGAGGATGAGTCCATGCCTCTATTAATTATGAGGTTAGCGAGTGTTTTCAAATCTTGCTATATTCCAGCTTTCTCAGCAAAGACATTTCGGAAATGATTCTTGTTCCATTCCATTACCCTGTGCCTTAGAAATTTTAATTTGCTTGCTAATTGAAACATTCTAGATCCTTCCATGAAAGGGATATTTCCCCACCAGAGCTGAATATTATCCACAAATGTCAGATCTCTGAACCACATAGACTAAAACCTGAACTGCTTCTTGCTGGGAATAAATTGTCCTCCTAACGAGAGCCTGACTGGAAAGTGATCTGAGCCTGTCAAGGGCCGGATTTCAGCTTCAAACCTGAGTGGAAAATTAAAGCATTTTGGAGACAGAAGGAATTTGTCCAGTCATTCTGCTATTTGTAGAAATCCTTTTCTTCTATTCGTCCAGGTAAAGGTGTCATTATTAGGAATGCAGTCTAACAGGAGATTACTATTCACAAAATCCTTAAAATCCTTCTGGGATCTAGGTGGATGCGTGATACCCCCTGCCTTTTCCTTATCATCTAGTATGGAGTTAAAATCACCCCCTATTAGGAAATTATCATTCCTTTCCACCACCTCCAGGGCTTGGATATGATTCCTCCAGCCTATAGCTAGGCCTCCGATAGCTCCGCGAGCATCCACCTTCTCAAAGCTCCAACCCCTCCAACTTTTAGAGTAAAAATCAAAAGACTCTGAGGCCAATTTAGTTTCCTGAAGAAAGATTATCTCTACTCGTTCCTCATCAATTTGAAATTTGATGAGGTTCCTTTTGTTAGGGGCATTAAGTCCCCTAACATTCCACGTGAGGATCCTCATTCCTTCTGGGGAGAGTAGCTAACTCTCCTCCTGCTGTTTGGACTTCGGGATACTTGGGAAAGAAGACCGCTTGACATATCTTTGTTGTGCCTCAGCTGCTTCTGTTTGGAGCTTTTCTTGACGGGGGTAGGAGTGGCCTTAGTCAGAGGGCTATTCATACATGTACGCAGTAGACTGAGCGGCCTGGTCTCATCCTTTTCTAGGTCTTCCTGAAGAACCTCATCTGCAATATCTTCCATGATGTTTAAAGCCACTTTTGTCACCACCTGATCTAATAGTTCCTTCAAAGTTTCATTATCCTAGATCAAATCCTTGGAGAATTCATTTTGCTCAGCTGCTAACCCCCTAGCAACGTTCTGGTCCTTTGAGGTCTCTGGATTCATGTCCCGCAGGTGGGTGTCCTCCTCCCAGTTTAGAAAGTCCTCTTCTTCCCTTAGCGGAGAGAAACAACTAGGGTCGTGAGTAGAAGTCTCTTTAGTCATATCTTTAAGACAGGAACCCTCCTGAGAGGCTAGCATCACATCTTCAAAATCCTCTAGTAGAAGATGGCATTCCTCATTATTGTCACCAAGGAGGTTAACCACGGGAGATGTCTGGTCTTTTCCCTCTGAGATCCCAATCACCACCTGCAAATCTTTTGGAGATTCACTCATCTAAGCTAAAGCAGTAGCATCTTCCAGCTGGGAGCCCAACAAAACGACATTTCTGCTGCTTTCGCCATGCTCCTCTATGGGCCTATCTGTCAAAGGTACTGGACTGAAAGCTTCCTTCTCTTGCCCCAACCCTCTTCCTTGATTAGGCCGATTATTGACTTGTCGTAAGGAAATCTTGGAGCCTATCTAGATCATCTGAGTTTGCACCATTTTGTAGAATAATCTCTTGAAGCCAAATCCCATTAATAGAATCCAGTTTGAGTCTTTTAGGTAAAAGCTCCTTAGCCTCTATAATAATTTGAAGTCTTACTGAAGAAGAGGTAAGATTTATTTTGGGTATGTCCACTTCTTGACACACCCCCATGGAGTTGCCAAGGCATGTCAGGATTTCAACATCCCTATACTCCATCGGCAGATAGGGAAGATGGACCCAAAGGGGGATTAAAGGGATTTGTTCTTTCTCCACATGAAAGTTTGGACGCCATTTTTGACAACAAATCACTGTTTGATTGAACTTCCATATCTTCTTCGAAAGAATTTTGTTTCTCTCCTCCTTGTCCGGAAGCACAAAACAAAAAAAACGGTTACCTAGTTCACAGAAGTCAACCAGGTTTCCCCACCTAGTTTGCTGCCACTCTATGAGATCTTGAACTGAAAAGTGAGGGGACATCACTTTGCCTATAACAGCTCTCTCTGTCAGGGGTTGGGCTTTATCACGAAGCTTTTTTTCCATCTGGGAGAGAGGAATTTCTTTGAACTCACTGCGCCTTGTAACAGTCTTTATGACAGGGATCCAAATTTTATTTGGCTTTGGGGGAAGTCTTTTCTTTTCCTGATTTCTATGAAAATGAGAAAGAAGAGGGCCTTTTCTCTTTTGCAGTTCCATCGATCGATACCCTTTTGAGTGAGGGCTTTCCAACAATAGGTCTTCCTTGTATCTTGCCCTAGTTTCATCTTTTTTTGCTTGAAATTTCTTAAAGGCAGCTTGCTGAGGCTCCAAAGGTGTCCTAAAAGAGAAAGGGACTTCTTCACGGAAAAAGGTCCGATTTTTTTTTTTTTTTTCCCAGAAAAAGGTGAGGACACCCATAGATATTGAAATTTAGGAAGAGATTATAGATAAGAGGCAAGCGCCAAGTCTGATGATCAAAAAAATACCAAAAAGACCCATATACAGGCCTAGAAAAACATAATAACACAAAAAAGTCCCTTAACGGACCAGCTGAAACAGTTAAAGACAGACAAACCCCACAAACACTACCACCCCCGAACACAGAGGTCATGAAAACAAACCCGTAGAAGCCAACTACGTCAGCAAAACAGAGGAAAACATTTGAAAACCGGACCACCCAAAGAAGCCATCTGCGTCAGCCAAACAGAGGACAAAAACTGAAAACCGAACCACCTGCAAGAGCATCTACCGCCAACTGAACACGAGCTGTAGGGAGGACTGAGGCCGCAGACGAAGCTTAAGCCGCTGGCGGAGCCTCCGGTAGGTCCCTTGCCTCCATATCCACAGTGGCCAGTGACTGACCCCCGTCATCCAAGTCCGCCAAGGCGTAGTGAGGCATCCCAGGAGCCATGTTAGAAGCATGGACTCTGAGAAAACGAATAGCCATGAACACGTCCCTGATTCGCTCGCATTTTTTCTTTGAGAAAATAAAACAGTAGGCTCGTAAGGCATCCTCCAGATCCTCACCACATAAAGATTTGATACTAGACTGAAGGGCTCTGTAAATAGCCTGCTGTGGAGGAGAATTCCGTAGAACTGTCAGATTGGAAAGCCCCCGATCAGGGCGTCACCTTGTTCCATACGATAGTTAGACACTGCCGCCTCCCAACGCTCCACAGTATAAATGTTCTTGAAGAATAAACCTGCCGCCAGGGAATGCACATAATCTCCATCTACGACCAGGTCGGAAAAAGGTCCGATTATGTCCATTTTTTGAAAACCCATCTTGGAACCAAACCTTCCTACCTGACGACTGTCGTCCATGCTCCCTCTGACCTGGTTTTTTTAAGATAGAGCAGAAATCTCTCCTTTGGACTTGAGTCCCCTCCGTCCATCTTGAGGAAGATCCAGGGAAACTCTGGTGCAGAAGGGCTGTACGGTATGCCATTTGTTGTGGATCGACCAGTGGTTTTATTGGATCTGTATTCTCCAATTTCTGTTTTGGCTGCAACTTCCTTCCTTGATAGATGCAAGGTGACTAAATTCTTTGATAGTTTTTGGTCTCACATTTAAATGTTACATTTGGATGCCCACATGGCGAGGATTGCCATTACCTTCCTTTATGTTCCTGGTGGAGTAACTATTGTATCTTAGTTGCCAAAACTTGCAAACACATTAGGACTTTCCAGAGAGGCAATAGGGTTTACTTGTAGTATTTCATTGTCAGATAAGTCAGGGCCTGGTGCAAGCTACAAGACACATCTTTGTAACCATTATGGTAGTGTTGAAGGATGCCAGTTTGCAGATAAGTGTCATTTCTCCTATATAATATTATGTGACTGTTGTCTCTCTGTTTGTGTGTGAATAAAGGGTTCCATTTACTGCCAGTCTCTTAATTATTTGTTGATGCTAACGCGTGCTTCCCTGTTCTGTGTTGGGGAGTGTATATATGTACATGTGCGTATATGGAGCCTATTTTAATTCACCTGAAGCCGTTCCCCTTTTTATCAAGTTCCGTACAAAACACAAACATTAACATTAGAAATAATTTACTCTTATCACACATTTTTTTCTCTAGATGAACTCCATATACATCCCTCTAAACTGATGGAATATAGTGCAAACATAATTCTATATAACAGCGTCCATGTTTGATTTAACTTTTTCAGATTAATTTAAATCGCTAACATAAAAAGTTAAAATTAATTGAAGACAGATTTGTATGTCTTTACGTGGACCTTACTCAGTTAGCCAACTCAGCGAAGTGAAGCAACATGCTGTTGAATGATGGCACACACAGACTTATATGTGACACCACGTATTTTGTAACTTGTCTTCATATTTCTGCAAATCTCTACACGCATACACAATACGTGTCTTTATAAATGCTGGTTTATTGCGGTATAAATGCTGTGATTATGTAACAAGTTGAGCAAGTTACAAGAGATTTTTAATGGAGCTTGGTGCCATTAGAATGTTTTCTTCTCGTTTTTCTTCGTCTATGATCTGATTAAAAACACAAGATAAACAATTATTATTATTTTAAATTAAAAAATACTACAGTTTATTGGATATTATACAAAATAGAATAATTATTAAATTTGGTGGAGATGAGATATAAAATTTTTATTATTTTGGGTGGAAATGAGATAGAAAATTATAGTTTATTATTGTTTTATATTTCTATGTTTTAATGGTTATGGGATGTTTGTGTTGCAGGCGAGAAGTGGATGATAAAGAAAAGATACATGTATATGAGGGAAAGATGCTGATGGAAAGATTCTAGAAGTTGAGACGCCTAGCGCAGAAACAGTTTTTCTTCATAACTCAACACTAAATTAAATAAATAATATAAAATAACTCTACAATAAATTAAAACAACTTATTAATTTCTTTTAACATGTTTTTATCTTTTTAATACATATTCATCATTAGAATATAATTTTTCTATTTCATATTTATCTAGGGTTTTATTTACTAATCTTTCCTTAAATAAATAAAATAAAATAACTCTATAGTAAATAAAATAACATATGAATTTTGTTTAATATGTTTTTATCCTTTTATTTCATATTCATTCTTAGATTTTGATTTGTTTTATTTCAAATTTGCCTAGGGTTTTATTAAGTAAACTTTTCATTGTTAATATAGATTAAGAGTTGAATGTTTTCAAAATATACCTGAATAACTAACACAAAGTATTTTTTATTAAAATAACTTCTTATCCACTATTATTCTGCTCTTTATACTAAGAGGCGTTATATAATGGTATTAAGCGGATGAATTTAATGCTACTAATTTATAAAAATTAATTGCAGTTAAATAATTTTATTTAGTCTAAAATAATTTATTTTATAACATTATTTTATTAGGGTTTCTTCATATGAAATATAAAAGGAGCAAATTGTATTGAGCAAATGCATTATATTTTGTTAGGTTACCTTTTATTTTCTTTGTTATTTTATTTACTATACAATAATTTAGTTTATAACTATATTTTATTTGGGTTTATGATATCAAATAAAAAAAGATCAAAGTATATTAGTGAAGGGCGGAAGTTAATATACTTTGGTCCTTTTTTTATTTGATATGATAAAACCCTAATAAAATATACTTATAAATTAACTTATTGTATAATAAATAAAATAACACAAAAATAAAAAGGTAACCCTAATAAAATATAATGCACTTGCCTAATACACTTTGCTCCTTTGATATTTCATATGATAAAACCCTAATAAAATATAGTTATAAAATAAATTATTCTAGAATAAATTAAATATAATTTAATTTTTATAAATTAGTAGAAATTAAATTTGGTTGTGCAGAAAAGAAAAAAAGTACAATGTTATAGGACCATTCCCTTAATGCCACTATATAATGCCTCTTGACATAAAGAACAAAAGAATAGTGGATAAATATGTTATTTTAGTGACAATACTTCGTATTAGTTGTTCACATATATTTTGAAAACATTAAACTCTTAATCTATGTTAACAATGAAAAGGTTACTCAATAAAATCCTAGGCAAATTTGAAATCAAAAAAAAAAAATCAAACTCTAAGGATGAATATCAAATAAAAGGATAAAAATATATTAAACAAAATTAAATTGTTATTTTATTTACAATAGAGTTATTATATTTTATTTATTTAACAAAAGATTAGAAAATAAAACCCTAGGCAAATATGAAATATAAAAATGAAACCCTAGGGGTCAATAGGAAATAAAAAGATAAAACATATTAAAATAAATTGATAAGTTGTTTTAATTTACTGTAGAGTTATTTTATATTATTTATTTAAAGAAAGGTTAGTAATTAAAAATCTAGGAAAATATGAAATAAAAAATGAAACCCTAACAAATTTATGAAGTGACACGATCAGATTTTCTTTCTTTCCAATCCATAAAGTTGTGGTTCAATAAAAATATATCCCTATATATTTAGTTATAGAAATATAATGGTTAAAAATTTGGAATGATAAACAATTATTTATCATTACAAAAAATAATAGTTCAGATGCATGAATTCTTTTATCTCTTCACTACACATCTACAAAATAATTTTATATTATTCTAAGAGGAAACTACACATTCCAAATGTTGTAATCCATTTTAGAGAATCACCATCTTTAATTACTAATATTGTTGTTTATTTTTTAGGTATGGCTCAAATGAAGTTGAATTTTGAAACTGAGGAGAAGTGCAGACAATATGGAAGGGATTATCAAAGGGAATATCAAAGATGACAATGACAATGACAATGCCAACAAATGACAGATACAGAAAGAGAAGAACAAAGAAAAAGATGAAGTGACAACAACAGAGAAAGATTTGCCAATAGCTGAAGGACCTATATGCATTAGATGTTGACAAGATAAATGTAATAATTGCTAGAAGAACAAAGAAAAAGATGAAGTGATAACAACAGAGAAAGGTTTGCCAATAGCTGAAGGACATATATGCATTAGATGTTGACAAAATAAATGTAATAATTGCTAAGGATGTAAGGGTAATGTTAATGTCCAATCTTTGGATAGCAACAAGTCGTGTAAATGGAACTCTAGGTATGTCCGACAAATAATATATAGACCTATAAGTGCACTACTAGAACCATCCACATATGTTATGGTTAAATTTTGAAGGTAGAGCAGAGACAAATGGATTGCTACAACGATTAGGAAAAATAGTTTTCTATTCAAAACTACATCAAACATTTGTAGAAGCCTCAAATAAAGATAAACTACAATTGGTTACATAGAACCATGTCAAGCAACTAACAAAATATAGACGTAAACTAGAAAAGCAACTAAATGCAAGGTGGAGAAATTGATGAGATTCCTCCAACACTCCCCCCTAATTTCTACCACTAATTGTGTAAAAAATTAAAATGCCCAAATTTTGCCTTAAATTATCAAAAGTCTCCTTTGCTAAAGCACTGGTAAATAGATCTACTAATTGATCTTTGGATATGTAAGACTTGAAATTAATTTCTTGATTGTTCACTAACTCTGATAAAATGATATCTTGTATCAATGTGTTTTCTCCTCTCACAAAAAACATGATTTTTTGACAATGACATTATTGATTTGTTGTCACAAAATATTAGTTTTGACTTCTCCTATGCTTGAAATAAATTTGCCAATACTTTCCTCATCGAAATAGCTTGACATGTTGCTGATGTGGTTGCTACATACTCTTCTTCAGTGGATGGAAGTGTCACTATGGGTTTCTTCTTTGATTCCCATGAGACTACACATGTTCCACAATGAAAGGCATATCTAGAAGTACTCTTCCTATCATCAATGATTCTTGCAAAATCATTGTCAATATAGTCAATCAAACAAAAATCATTAGTCATGGAATATAAAATTCCATATCCTATTGTTCCTGCCACATATCTCAATATTCTCTTCCCAACTTGCCAATGTGACTCTTTTGGTGACTCCATGAATCTTGAGATTATAGTAACTGCATACAATAAATATAGTCATGTAGTTGTAAGTTACTTCAAACTTGCAACTAATATTTGGAATATTATAGAATGAACATTAGGTCATTTCTCTTGTTTTCCAATTTTAGTTCTTGTAGCATCTAGTGTAGTTATTGGACTACAATTCAACATCTTAAACCTCCTTAACACATCCTTTCAATATTTAGAATGACAATAAAAATTGTTGGAAATATTGTCATTGATGTCAAAGTGAGGTTGATGTAAGAGAAAATGAATAATTATTGATGATCCAAAAGTTTCTAAGGCATGATTTCTACCTTTAGTTAGCAAATCACTTTGGTTCACGAACTCTCAAGTTCGTCAATAGATAGTTTTCTGGACATCAAGCTAGCCGATGAAAAGATGACAAAGAATGTTTCTAAGGCATGAATGATTTTTGTCTTCAGTCAGTGAATTGCTTGGTTCACAGACTCTTAAGTTTGCCGATGGAAAGTTTCTCTGACAACTAGTTCACCGATAGGAACAATTACTGATCAAAGCTTCAAAAATGAATTTTGAAGTTTGAAGTCTTTTTAAGTTTGCCGATGGATAAGGTATCAGAAAAATGTCTAGTTTGCGAACTCAAAAGTTCATCGATGGTGAAGGTCACCAATAGGCTGCTTCCTTGACATAAAGTTTGTCGAAAGGATGAAGGCGTGAAGAATAAATATGGTTCATGGTTCTCTTGGTTCTTTGATTGACTAATTTTTCGACAATGGAAAGTTGGTAAGGTATAGGTAAAGTCTTTAGTTAGTGAACTCCTCAATTCACCGATTTTAATGTTCATTGACAAGCAATTTTGCAGATAGTGAAAAAGGTTCATGATTTTCCAAGAAGTTTGTGATGAGACAACTTTATAAATAGGTGATATGATGAAGATTGTGTCAGTAAGTTCACAAAGTGGCACTTTTGCTGATAATTGATGAAATGTCCAAAGTTTGCAGAAAGTTGATTTTGCCAATAAAGATTTTTAAGTTGAGGTTCATGGATGCAAACTTTTTCTATTAAAGAAGAAGATAATTGGTTTATAGAAATAAGCTTTTTCGAGAAGCTTGTACATTTAAGAAATCTCTAATTTTCTGATAAAGAAGTTGAAGCTTAAGTTTGTGAAAATGAACTTTTGCCTATAATGAATAAAGGGTTCAATTTGTCGATGGCTTACATAGGTGATAAAAATAAAATTCTAGGGAGAGGACATTATCTGATTAGTTTGAAGACATAAGAGATATTTATGAGAAACACTTATTGTTAAGGTTGGTTGACTCAGTCTTTTAAATCGGGCCCAAATTTATAGTACGGGAATTCAGGTTGGGCTGACCTAAGTATACATTGAAATTCAAAATATGAAGGCCAACTTTTGAGAATGCTTTAGTTCAATCTATTGTAGCCAACATGAGGATTATATTATACAAGTCGATATTTAAAGTAGATCATTTATTTATTTTGAATGGAGAAGTATATGTGAGAATCAAAGACAAAAGTGTCTACATCTTAATGTGATTTGAGTGCGAAGGCAATGAATAGAATATAATCCGGAGTTCACATAGTTTGTACTGGTATAAGCATATTGTTTTCTCGTGAGAACAACGATGCTAAAGAGTGTGTGATGCTGCATATTTGAAGGTGTGTGAAAATTAATGTTTCAAATTTGAGTTGGTGATAAGTGGGAGATTTGATGCTCTATTTTGGAATGAACTTGATTCTATTTTAGTTAGTTGAAGTTGGTACTTTATAGCTGGGTTGGGGCTCTATATGGAATGAACTAAATCTTCTTATCTATTGCTTGAAGTTGGTGCTTCATCTTTTGAGGTTGTGCTCAAGGATAGACTTGGTGCTTAGTTTTATAAGGGGATTAAAGTCTCTTGTAGGTTGGTGCATAGAGATCTATAAAAGGATTTTTCTCCTTCTCAAGTTGAAATTCATCTAGGTTGGTGCCTACAAAATATTGTAATTCATAGAGTCATTTTGTGAGGTAGATTTGAGCAGTAAACCCAAGTAGCTTTTCTTACTGTGGTTTTTCCCTTCTGGGTTTCCACATAAATCTTGTGTTCTCTTGTGTGGATGTTTGGATATGTTGATGTTTGCATAGTTCTTATATTGATTCTGTTGTTGCAATAGAAATGGAGTAAAAATTGGTATATACTAATTCACCCCCTCTCAATATATCTCTATTTTCTAACAAAAATTCCCTTATGATTGAACCACTTCAATGACTAAAAAATACTTCATCAATCCTAAATCTATCATCTCAAATTCTTTCTTCATTACTTATTTAAACATGTCTACTGATAAATTTCTAGTGAAAAGAAAATCATCTAACATATAAACATACAATGAAAACCTAACCTTCTTTGTTGATCATTTTGTACGATGTTGGCTCATTACTTATAATATGTTTTTATCTTTTTATTACATATTCACCTTTAGGGTTTCATTTTTCTATTTCATATTTATTTAGTGTTTTATTTACTAATCTTTGGTTAAAGAAATAAAATAAAATTACTCTATAGTAAATAAAATAGCATATTAATTTTGTTTAATATGCTTTTATCCTTTTATTTCATATTCATTCTTAGAGTTTGATTTGTTTTATTTCAGATTTTTCTAGAGTTTTATTAAGTAAACTTTTCATTGTTAATATCGATTAAGAGTTTAATGTTTTCAAAATATATCTAAATAACTAACACAAACTGGCATTAAGGGGATGACTGTAATTGTGTCTTTTTTCTTTTCTGTAGAATGAAATTTAATTTCTAGGTTTTTATTCACTACTAATTTATAAAAATTAATTGATGTTAAATAATATTTTATTTACTCTAGAATAATTTATTTTATAACTATATTTTATTAGGGTTTTATCATATGAAATATAAAAGGAGCAAAGTGTATTGGACAAGTGCATTATATTTTGGTAGGGTTACCTTATATTTTCTGTGTTATTTTATTTACTATATAGTAAGTTAATTTATAACTATATTTTATTAGGTCTTTTTCATATCAAAATAAAAAGAAGATCAAAATACATTCATCAAGGGTAGAATTTATTTGAATTAAGTGCATTATATTTTATATATTTAACTATAAAGACTTCAATTTAATTTTACGAAATGGAGTTATTTGAAGGTAACTCTACATACTATTCATATATTTTATTATAGTTTAAATTTATTTTTTGCACATTCTAATTTAAATTAATGGCTTTTTTTAACATCAATGTATTATTAAAAATATAGTGCTTACTGTGTTACTCCAAATTAATATGTTACATTTTATTAGGATTATCTTTTCTTTTCTTTGTTATTGGTCACATATGATGAATGAATCCAATTCTTTTCTTCCCCTTTCATTCTAGGGTGTTTAGCTACTTGGGAAGCTCCTAGGGGCATTCTTATCCATTGTCTCCCTTCAAATTTTGGAGACTTGGAAGCTCCATGGGGAATTCTTGTTGTGAAGACCTCGCAACATTGACTTCCTCCAATGAGAAACTATGCGTTCAATGTCTTGAGGTTAGTGTTGAGACTTATCAAGAATGTAATGTTTGTAGTTGCATTTGAAACTTTATAAAATATAGTGATATAAAATATTAGTTTAGTACATATGAATTCATTATGCAAAAAAAAAAAATTAAGTCTTGTGAAGTTTTTTTTATTACAATTTTTGGCCAAATAAAAAATTAATTACCATTGACAAATATATGTTGATCCTTTTCTAAGAAAATATAGTCATAAATTAAATTATTATACATTAAATAAAATAATATAGAAAACAAAAGGTAACCTTAACAAAATATAATGCGCTTACACTTGGAATAACATTAGGCTAGTGAATACATTTTTTATATTTTGTTATTCATTTAACTGTTGGTGGAAATGTTACCAACATGTGTTGGCCTCATGGCTATGATAAATTAGAAGAATTCCACTCGCACCTTAATAACATAGCCCAGTGCATTTCATTCACCAAAGAAATATAGATGGACAACCAACTTCCTTTCCTTGATATCCTTCTCATCACAAAACTTGATGGTTCCTTGGCTCGTCGAGTGTTCTGAAAAGTCACCCACATTGACCTCTACCTCCACTCCTCTTCTCATCACCACCTTGCTAAAAAAAAGGGTATCCTTAAGACTTTGTCCACTAGAGCCTTTCATATTTGTGACAAAGAAAACTTAGACCAAGAGCTTGCACATCTTTGCATAGTCTTCTTATTAATGGTTACAAGAGCAAGCACATTTCTAGAGATCTCAATCAAGCCAAGTCTTGTTTCCTCTCCAAACATAGGGTTGCCCTCCCCTCACCCTCCCTCTCCAAACTTCCCTATTGCTTCCATCCCATACATTGAAAGCATTTCCTACAAAATTTCCAAAATCATTCTTAAAAGGGCCTCCAGTGTGCTTTCAAACTTGTTGCAACATTGAGAAACCACATCCCCTCTGTCAAAGACCCCAAAAATGTCTGCCTTGACTCTAGGGTGTACAAGGTTGTTTGCTCCTATGGCACACCCTATATAGGTGAGACAAGTTGATCTTTTAGCACCAGAATCAAAAAGCATTGTGCTGACATTAGGCATGATCAGGTCCTCAAATTTACCTTGGTAGAGCACTCCTTCTCCACCAAGCACCATATCTCTTTAGAAGACACCCAAATCTTAGCCGTTGAGGACAATTTCTTCAAGAGGAAACTCAAAGAAGCCATTGAAATCAACAATGATCCCGCAAACCTCAATCGGGATGACGGGTGGAGTCTCAGTTTCTCTTGGCAACCCCTACTGGCCAACCTTAGAAATCGATCCCCTTACCCATCTTGAACCTCCTTTGTGTCAGGCCTTGTTTGGCCCCCTCCTCTCCTTTTCTCCCATGCTTGTGTTTCTTGGGTTCCCTCCATGTCTCTCTCCCCCACTCCCCCTTTTTGTGGGCTACCTATCCCTCCATTTCTCCCTCGTCCCTCCCTGCCTATCCCCGAGGGAGCCTCCTCCTTTGCCTCATCCACTTCCTTCTCCCTTATTTTTGGATCTCCCTAGTCGCATGCTACTACCCCCCTTCTTTTACGTTTTTGCTCTTGTTTTTGTATTCCTATGCATACGTAGTTGTTTAGGCATTTACATGTATATTTGCATATGTTGTTGCATTTGTATTTACACATATATTTGGATTTGTATAATATGCATATACATTCATTTTTGTTTTCTTTTTGTATTTGTATATGTATTGGTTTTGACTTTTGTTAGAGGCCGGTGTCATATGTACTTGTATAGGCTCATGTATACTTGCACATACATTAACACACATGCCGTTTCTTTTTTGTTTTCTCTTTACTTTTTTCCTCAGCACACAGATACACCTAGTCACTCGCTTGCTTATATATATATATACATGTTATTTTTTCTATTTTTGGCATTTGTTTGCTTGTTTGTGAGTCTACGTTTATTGTTTGGTTTCTTTTCTCCTATATACATATATATGTATACATGTATATATATATACATATATATATATATACATGTATATATATATTTACATATATATTTACACACACACACACACACATATATATATATATATGTTGGAGCTGTTTGTTCTGTGTGCTATGTTGTGACTTTTTATTTTATTTTTCTTTTGTCTCATCTTTTGGAGGTTTGTGGGTGTGTTTTTGTGCTTTCGGGTTTCCTTATATATATATATATATATATATATATATATATATATATATATATATATATATATATATACACACACTTTTTTGGTCATTTGTACTCATTTTTTTTTTTGGTTCTTTGACTGGTTTTCATTTGCCTCCTTTCTTTCTTTCAGTCATAAGTTACTCTTTTCTTTCTTTTAGTCATGAGTCATTAGTAGATGTGTCGACTCATATTCAACACATCACCGCTACATTTGAGGGTGGTTGAACCTTGAGCTATTCTCTTGGTTCCATTTTGGCCACTTTTCCTATTCTCATGGAGGCTTGTTCCTCAAGCTTCACCTATGTATACCTCTTTGGTTGTAAATCAATTTAGTTCATTTTCAATATATTGCATTTGTGTTTGATCTCTAATCCATTGATCTTGGACTTCCACTCCCACATGGTATTAGAGCTAGGCTCAATCTAGCCTTCTCCCATAATTTTTACAGAATTACATCATGCATTTGCATTCAAATTCAATTAACTTTAAAAGCCACGAAAAAAAATACAATTAATCCAATCCTTTCCAAGTAGAGATTTCCATGCATAAATCATGCGCCTAGAATTAATCATCAACTGCTTAATCAATACTAAAATAAAAAAATGACTTCACATACTTACCAAATGATGCATTGGATGAAAGCGAGCAACAACAAGACAAACAAACTTCACGTAGATGCTGCCATTCTGTCCAACTGGGTTCTATTTTACACTTGAAGACTGGAGATACTAAGTGAGAACAAAGATGGAAAGCTTAAGACAATACTCATGTATGCTTATTAGCAGAAAAATGATTGTGAAGTTCCTATTTTTAGTTTAATAAATAAAGAAATATTTATTTAATGTTGTCCAATATTATGTGACTGTTGTCTCTGTTTGTGTGTGAATAAAGGGTTCCATTTCCTGCCAGTCTCTTAATTGTTTGTTGATGCTAACGGGTGCTTCCCTGTTCTGTGTTGGGGAGTGTATATATGTACATGTGCGTATATGCAGCCTATTTTAATTCACCTGAAGTCGTTCCCCTTTTTATCAAGTTCCGTACAAAACACAAACATTAACATTAAAAATAATTTACTCTTATCACATATTTTTTTTCTCTAGATGAACTCCATATACATCCCTCTAAACTGATGGAATATAGTGCAAACATAATTCTATATAACAGCTTCCATGTGTGATTTAACTTTTTCAGATTAATTTAAATCGCTATCATAAAAAGTTAAAATTAATTGAAGACAGATTTGTATGTCTTTACGTGGACCTAACTCAGTTAGCCAACTCAGCGAAGTGAAGCAACATGCTGTTGAATGATGGCACACACAGACTATTATGTGACACCACGTATTTTGTAACTTGTCTTCATATTTCTGAAAATCTCTACACGCATACACAATACGTGTCTTTATAAATGCTGGTTTATTGCGGTATAAATGCTGTGATTATGTAACACGTTGGGCAAGTTACAAGAGATTTTTTATGGAGCTTGGTGCCATTAGAATGTTTTCTTCTCGTTTTTGTTCGTCTATGATCTGATTAAAAACACAAGGTAAACAATTATTATTATTTTAAATTAAAAAATGATACAATTTATTGGATATTATACAAAATAGAATAATTATTAAATTTGGTGGAGATGAGATATAAAGTTTATTTATTATTTTGGGTGGAAATGAGATAGAAAATTATAGTTTATTATAGTTTTATATTTTTATGTTTTAATGGTTATGGGCTGTTTGTGTTGCAGGCCAGAAGTGGATGATAAAGAAAAGATACATGTATATGAGGGAAAGATACTAATGGAAAGATTCGAGAAGTTGAGACGCCTGGCGCAGAAACAGTTTTTTCTTCATAACTCAACATAAATTAAATAAATAATATAAAATAACTCTAAAATAAATTAAAACAACTTATTAATTTCTTTTAATATGTTTTTATCTTTTTAATACATATTCATCATTAGGATATAATATTTATATTTCATATTTATCTACGGTTTTATTTACTAATCTTTCCTTAAATAAATAAAATAAAATAACTCTATAGTAAATAAAATAACATATTAATTTTGTTTAATATGTTTTTATCCTTTTATTTCAGATTCATTCGTAGAGTTTGATTTGTTTTATTTCAAATTTGCCTAGGGTTTTATTAAGTAAACTTTTCATTGTTAATATAGATTAAGAGTTTAATGTTTTCAAAATATATCTGAATAACTAATACAAAGTATTTTTGATTAAAATAACTTCTTCTCCACTATTATTCTGCTCTTTATACTAAGAGGCGTTATACAATGGTATTAAAGGGATGAATTTAATGGTACTAATTTATAAAAATTAATTGCGGTTAAACAATATTTTATTTACTCTAGAATAATTTATTTTATAACATTATTTTATTAGGGTTTCTTCATATGAAATATAAAAGGAGCAAATTGTATTGAGCAAATGCATTATATTTTGTTAGGTTACCTTTTATTTTGTTTGTTATTTTATTTACTTTACAATAATTTAGTTTATAACTATATTTTATTTGGGTTTATGATATCAAATAAAAAAAGATCAAAGTATATTAATGAAGGGTGGAAGTTAATAAACTTTGGTCCTTTTTTTATTCGATATGATAAAACCCTAATAAAATATAGTTATAAATTAACTTATTGACACAAAAATAAAAAGGTAACCCTAATAAATATAATGCATTTGCCCAAACACTTTGCTCCTTTTATATTTCATATGATAAAATCCTAATAAAATATAGTTATAAAATAAATTATTCTAGAATAAATTAAATATTATTTAATTTTTATAAATTAGTAGAAATTAAATTTCCTTGTGCAGAAAAGAAAAAAAGTACAAAGTTATAGGACCATCGCCTTAATGCCACTATATAATGCCTCTTGACATAAAGAACAAAAGAATAGTGGATATATATGTTATTTTAGTTACAATACTTTGTATTAGTTGTTCACATATATTTTGAAAACATTAAACTCTTAATCTATGTTTTTGATAACATAAGGCGGCAGAAACAAGGGGCCAAACCCTTACAACGGAAAAAGGAACCCCAGAGGCAATACAACAAAAATACCTCATAACAGTCACAGCATCACCTGGTTAGTTAGCATAGATAGCATATACAACAACCAGTCCAGATACAGAAAATAAGCAGAAAGTAGAGGATCAACAGTATAAAAGAGACTAGAGCTAAGGAGAAGAATTCTCCTAGCAGCTCTTAGCCATGGATTCCATAAAATCATCCAAGTTTTTGTAGTTCTCATCCTTGTCAGCAAGATCCTATAAAATAGAGAGATTAAATAAAACTGCCCGCCTAAGCATGGTGGAGAAAGACTACTCCAGCTTCACAATACGGCACCTCAGGGCATCAATGTCCTTTCTGTAATCAGCTTCTTCCTCTGTTTTATCATAGAGTCCCTGATTGCACCACCATCAATCTCCATCTGAGGATTCTCATTCTTTCCTTCCGCCTCTTCAGAAATCTCCTGGACCTCGATATGATAAAACCCTAATAAAATATAATGTACCTGCCCAATACACTTTGCTCCTTTTATATTTCATATGATAAAACCCTAATAAAATATAGTTATAAAATAAATTATTTTAGAATAAATTAAATATTGTTTAATTTTTATAAATTAGTAGAAATTAAATTTCTTTGTGCAGAAAAGAAAAAAAGTACAAAGTTATAGGACCATCCCCTTAATGCCACTATATAATGCCTCTTGACATAAAGAACAAAAGAGTAGTGGATAAATATGTTATTTTAGTGACAATACTTTGTATTACTTGTTCACATATATTTTGCAAACATTAAACTCTTAATCTATGTTAACAATGAAAAGGTTACTCAATAAAATGCTAGGCAAATATGAAATAGAAAAATGAAACCCTAGGGGTCAATATGAAATAAAAAGATAAAACATATTGAAATAAATTAATAAGTTGTTTTAATTTACTGTAGAGTTATTTTATATTTTTTATTTAAAGAAAGGTTAGTAATTAAAAACCTAGGAAAATATGAAATAAAAAATGAAACCCTCACAAATTTATGAAGTGACATGATAGGATTTTCTTTCTTTCCAATCCATAAAGTGGTGGTTCAATAGAAATCTATCACTATATATTTATTTATAGAAATATAATGGTTAAAAATTTGGATTGATAAACAATTCTTTATCATTACAAAAAATAATAGTTCAGATGCATGAATTCTTTTATCTCTTCACTACACATCTACAAAATAATTTTATATTATTCTAAGAGGACACTACACATTTCAAATGTTGTAATCCATTTTAGAGAATCACCATGTTTAATTACTAATATGTAATCCGTGTTACAGCAGTGCCATCTTTAATTAATAATACTGATGTTTATTTTCTAGGTATGGCTCAAACTAAGTTGAATTTTGAAAGTGAGGAGAAGTGTAGACAATATCAAAGAGATTATCAAAGGGAATATCAAAGATCACAATGACAAGAAATAATAGATATAGAAAGAGAAGAACAAATAAAAAGATGAAGTGATAACAACAAAGAAAGATTTGCCAATAGCTGAAGTACCTATATGCATTAGATGTTAACTTCCAATCTTTGGATAGAAGCAAGTCATGTAAATGGAACTCTAGGTATGTCCGACAAATAATATATAGACCTATAAGTGTACCACCAGAACCATCCACATATGTTATGGTCAAATTTTGAAGGTAGAGTAGAGACAAATGGATTGCTAAAACAATTAGGAAAAATATTTTTATATTCAAAACTCCATCAAACATTTGCAAAAGCCTTAAAGATAAACTAAAATTGGTTACATAGAACCATTTCAAGCAACTGACAAAATATAGACGTAAACTAGAAATACAACTAAATGTAATGTGGAGAAATTGATGAGATTCCTCCAACAGTCCCCCCTAATTTCTACCACTAATTGTGTAAAAAATTAAAATGCCCAAATTATGTCTTAAATTATCAAAAGTCTTCTTTGCTAAAGCAATGGTAAATATATCTACTAATTGATCTTTGGATCTGCAATTGTTCACTAACTCTGATAAAATGATATCTTGTATCAATGTGTTTTCTCCTCTCATGAAAAACATGACTTTTTGACAATGACATTATTGATTTGTTGTCACAAAATATTAGTTTTGACTTCTCCTATGCTTGAAATAAATTTGCCGATACTTTCCACATTGAAATAGCTTGACATGTTGCTTATGTGGTTGCTACACACTCTTCTTCAGTGGATGGAAGTGTCACTATGGGTTTCTTCTTTGATTCCCATGAGACTACACATGTTCCACAATGAAAGGCATATCTAGAAGTACTCTTCCTATCATCAATAATTCCTACAAAATCGCTGTCAATATAGTCAATCAAACAAAAATCATTAGTCATGGAATATAAAATTCCATATCCTATTGTTCCTGCCACATATATGTCATGTCCCTATAATGATTTATAATTGAATCGTTTATTTAAATAATAAGTTAACCTTATATAAACTAAATATATAATATATTTATTTAAAATATATTATTAATATGTATTAGTTAATAAATAATATTATTAAATTAATATAATTTAAATATTATAAAATATATGAAATATATATATTTAATTAACTAGATATATTATAAATATAAATATTTTAATATAATATTTATGTGAATAATTAATAATATCTATTATTATATATAAAAATATATATTATGAAAAGTCTTACCCATTAAAGAAAGAATGTAAAGTAATTTAGAAAGTAAAGTAATTTGGAACAAAAGGTCAAATTCAAAATAAAATCATATAAAGATAAAAGTCTAATAAGACAAAAACATTATCCCACCATATTATATGCTTGTGAATAAAATAAGATAAAAGAGCTCCCCTACTTAATAACAAATGTATTTATTTATACTATATATATTATATAAATAATGTACTTTAAAAAGATTAAGGGGAGGCTGAAGGAGGATATTTATAAGTGCAGCGATTAAGTTGGTTGACACCATCAATCACATTATAAATAATATATTATAAATATATCTAATAATATAAATACAAATATTATTATTATTATTATCTTATATTGTAATATATATATAAATCATATATCATTTATTATTTATATAAATAAACATCTTTTAACCTATCCTCTTATGATAAGGGAGTTACGTATGGTTAGAACTAGTTTTACCACAAAAGGGAATTAATATAAAGTAATAGAAATTATAAGAGGGTTAAGTATGTCTTTTACCACCAAGCATAATAAGAGATGTGCCTCTTCAAAACATATCCCTTGAAAGAGAAATAAATAAAGGTTGTGAGATAGAAGGAAAGGATCATCGGAAAAAAATATAAAAAGAGTATCCGATAAATACATATATTTAGATCTACATTATATATATGTACATTATCAGGGGTGTGAAAATATATATTGTAAAATATAAAAAAGGCAACAACAATACAATAAAAATTATATTACGGTAGCATAGGTAAGAAATCCCGGGTAAAGCTCGAGCAGGTAAGTAAGTATTTATATTTCAATTGGTCAATCTATAGTTGGTAAATATAAATGGTAAGATTATTATATATAAAAGAATAAATATATGCAGGGTGTAAATGATAGATATATTATAACTAGAATATGTACTTAGTATTAGGTTAAATAAATTGTTTGAAATTTAATATTATTGAAATATGAAATAAAATAAGAAAGATGGTCACAGACTAATATAATGAATTAATGTCAATTATATATGTTCAATTTTGATATAAGGCCACGATGTCTAATATAAGGCATCTTGCGTTAAATGATAACAAGAAAAATTATGATATTTATGAAATCAAATAAAAGATAACTTGGTGATATGCTTGGAGCTGACACCAACTCTCCCTTTAACCCCTCTATCACCTCTAAGGTATGACGTAGTTGAAATAGTTTATTTTAGCCTAGGTATCTCTCGACTGGACATAAGTCCCTCAAGGCAAGTGGTGAGGAACCCCCTGTGTGGGTGAAATCCTTGGGCCTAGGAGAACTTGTAAGAGTTGCTCTATGGATGGTGACTCTCGTCTGGATGAGGTACTCCGTGTGTGAGTGAAATCCCATGAGCCAAATGGTGAGGGACTCCGTGTGTGAGTGAAACCTTTGGGCCTCTGTAAGAGATGGAACTATTTCCTTAATGAAATCATACTTGGTGATCTAGAGCTGGTTAACATAAGAGTCTACCATAAGTCCCTCACAAATCATATCATGAACCAATGATAAAAATGAATAACATATATATGAATGTGCTTATAAATTTATAAATTGAATGCATGATGACGAAATAAATATATGAACTTAATGTAGTGCCCCTCATCTCGTCGTCCATCAGATTGATGTTTGCTTAAACTTTATAGTGTCCTAGACCATAGATGATGAATCTCTTGTTATCTTGTTACTTCATTGTGAACCTGATTGTTATGATAATAGTTGTTGATGTTGGATTTTATCATTTTATGTTTTAGAATTTGATAAATGAACTAGATGTTACAGATGTTTTGATGTTAATTGCGATGTTGGATTGAATGTTTTATGTTGTTGATTAATATCAGATACCTTGTTCAATGTAGTTAATTGTTTATACATAAACGTGAATGGAACAGTGTTGTATTACTCACTTTCGAGTACCCTACACCACTGCGATTTCCATTCACTAGAGGACTATATGTGGATATATATCTTGAATGTTTAACCGTGCGTTGTTGCAGGAATGCAGGTACTAGGCATCGACTCCACCTGATTATAGGTCTGAGCGTGCCTTCACCAATAGATTAGTTGTTGGAGTTAACGTGAGGTCCCATGTCAGTGTGGTTTGGTTGTCAGTTATCCTCTTGGTCATTGTCTGTCATTCGATCATGATTTGCGGACAAGTAATATTGCACCTTGGAGTCTAACTAGGTTAGAAAGTGTCTGAATGTGTAAGGTGTCATTGTGCTCTAATTAGAATCATATTACGGAAAGTATAATGTCGATAATTGTTGTTTATTGTTGTAAATAAATTATTATTTTATTAGAAGTATAGTTGTTAAATAATGATTGTAAGAGGTTTTGTATTATTTAATATAATATTATTTACAATAAATATTTAAATAAATAAAATAGTTGTAAGTTATGTTGTAATTAGTGATTTACAACTAAATTAATAAAATAAATTAATATATAGTTGTACTATTATAGATAGTTGTAATATTATAACTTTATTAAATAAAATATGCTTGGTCGGCTATAAAGTCATTAAGTGTTGTCAGGAATTATGTGTTTTCATTTAAAAAAGAAATACAATAAAATAAATAAAGAACTTCTTTGGGATTATTAAATTAAATAAAAATATTAGTAGAGGAGGGAGATGCACGGGATCACGTGCTGAGCCCCTTGGAAGAAGGAAGGGGCTGTGTTATAAAAGAAAAGGCTTGTTGAAGCAAAGGGACAGCATTGCAGGTAGAGAAAAAGTGAAGAAGATTAGGGAAAAAGGCTTGGACTGTAGCAGTTGAACCGGAATTGTCGAATCGGCATCGCAGCCAGGTTCCATTAAAAGTTTAATTTATTCCTCTGCTTCTCTTTCTGAATCTGCAAATGTTGTTGGTTGTTTAATCTTCTAAATGTTTGTTTGGGTTAAATTTATGCTTAAAGATATGATCCAATCTGCAATTGGTTTGCATTCTGAGTTTTAGTCGTCAAATCTTAAACCCGGATGATCATGTCTGTAGGTTGCCCTCTCTACATTTAAACCATAACATCTTTTAGGGTTTTAAATCATTTCTGCCAAGGAATTCGTTGTGTAATTGTCTACCTCCCACTCTATTTACCGGCAAACATAGTGTAGTTCCTTGAATCTTAGCTTGAAGGCAGTGTCATCACAACATTCTGCAGAAAATGCTTTACCAAATGCAATCGATGGAAGGTTTTGAACATTGTCGTTGTAATCCATCCTTTGTGTATTGCAGCGAATTCTTTTTAAATTTTGCTTTAAGCATTCTACAGCTCCTGAGGAATCTGTTCTCAAGATTAGCACATATTTCCAGTGGTAGATGATAAGGGCACCTCAATAGGGAAGCCGCAGACCTTTAGGGTAACCAACTTCATTCGTACTCCAACGGGGTGATCTTTCACAGCTGATAATTGCATACAATAGACTCCAGCCCCATACTGCAACCTGTGCCTTTCTGTTCCAATCATTGCAATACAACAGATCCAATCGAAAATGATTGAAATTCACCGCAAAATTTAGGGTGGTTTCAAAGCGTACATGCATTATACATAATTTAGAGTGAACAGGATGAGCTCATGTGTTGAACGCGTCACCACCTTTGTAGTGGAGCATCAGGTTCCAATTCCAGTGGACATTATCAGATTTGTACGGTGTTTTGGAACTGGGTCTTAATCATGTACATCTTACTTGTGTGATGAAGGTCTGTAGAAAAAGGAATGAAAACCCTTTTTAAAGCTATGTTAGTTTGGAGGGCTAGGGATCATTGTAATTCCTCCATATCTATTTGATCACCTGGACCACTCCTACCACTTCCGCATAGGCGTTGAAGTAGGCTAGAAAGTGACTGCTATCTTCCAATGCTGGGAAATCAATTTTACTTCTGATTGATGGCCTCATTAATCACCGGCTAGCAGGCTTGAATCCACAGCTGTCATTGAAAACAGATGAAGTAAATCTTTTCAGCGAAGTACATTCCATTGCGCTAAAGAAGAGCAGTGAAAAGTCCATTCATCTTTAGCATGGAGATATCTCATCGAACTTGGTTTATTGGCGTCACGAGGATCGCTAACCACCGATATTGGATTGGAGAGTTTGATAAAACCCTAACCAGGGTTACAGATATTTTTTTAGGGTTATAGATCTCGTTTTCGTGGGGGGGCAAATTTGGTAGAAGTTAAATTTCTGTTTACTAACGGAGATCTGAAATTCTCTTAGAGTTTCTATAAGGTGGTTCAGACGAGTCAGGATGGCCAAGCTTGCCACTGCTGGCTCGACGCATGGATCTCTGAATGCATAGTCTCAATATAACTATAAAGATAATTTACACCAGAAGCAAAATGAAATATTGTTATTTGTAATGTTTCAATTTGAGTAGGTAATCTTTGTTTTGACCATGACATTCATCTATACTAGCAAAGCTGCATACTTAAGCTTTCGGCTCCATTCAACTACTTTCGTCAGATATAATTGTCCATTCCTAAGTTTACTGCGTATTGTCTTGGCCCTGATGCACAGAAAGACTTGTATTTTGGCAGTAAAATTGTTTATCCATTATTATTACTTGATTGTCTTGAATGCCATGAGAGAGACCTACCTAATTGGTTTAGTTAAGGGCACCTTACAATAATAGTGATATCAGGTCTGTATATCACGTACGTGAATATGATGTTCACAAACTTAAGCAGGTTGAGGAGCCTCTGGACATTTTTATTTCACACGATTGGCCTCGTGGTATAGCTGCTTTTGGAAACTCGGAGCAACTGCTTCGTCATAAGCTTGTTTTTGAATCTGAGGTACTATTGTTTGATCTGTAAGATATTTTTAGATCACCATTTTTTGCATAAAAGGGAAGGAAACAAACAATTGAGGTTTTGCTGTTAATGCACAAGCTGAGAGACTAAAGGACTCTGTACACCACCAATTAGATTTCATCAGTCAACCCCAAACCACATTAGCAAGGGTATCTAGTTCTAAAGATTGGTCATTTTTATATATACTTGTAATATCATCACAAGATCTGTTGCAACCCAAACCAAAATTCTTTGTTTTCATTGTTGAAATATTAGACTATTGTAACTTGATCTCTTTTAAGCATAGAGATTTAGTCACCACCACCTGCAGTATCTGGAGGAATGAGTTGTCGCATGACTCTAGACAGAAGGCCGTCAATAAGATACTTCTGCCCTGCTTGCAGGACCAAGATTATGATTGGCAGCCCTATCAAAATTTAGTTGTATTCTTCCCTTGCTAAGGATGGCTTCATTTCTCATTAAGCTGTTTTTCCTTCCCCGTTCTAACATCATTTGCAGGAGTGAATAATGCTTTATGAGATAAGTGCTTTGTGGGCAAACTGATTAGCTATCTATTTTAATTCTCAGCCTTGTATTTTTTCTTCACATAAGGAGCCTACCCGTTCATGGTAGTCTGTGCATGTAGGCTTTTTCACAGAGCTGTATGTTTTGTGTAATGTCTGTCTGCAGTGGTATATATTATTCTCCTTGAAGCCAATAAGCATCTCAGTAAACTATGGAGGATTTACCCATGCAGATCGCACCCTTAATGGAGTTTAGCATCTTGTTCCTCATACACAGTGAACATTTCATAACCTTAGAGTCTCAGATTGTATTCTGCAATCTTATTATGGCATATCTCATCCACATTATGCTCTAAGAAATCGTGGTGCCATGAGCATCTCAAGAAATCTGTGGTGCCATCATGGATTATTGCTTTTAAGACATATGGTAGATCTAATAGCTATCTCCATATTCTTGAGGTTTAACTTTATCTTCCGCATTTAGGGTGCCATTTATAAGGAAACCTTGGAAAACACTATACATTTCAAGACATGATCCTTTTCTTTCATTGTCACTCAACATGTAGGCTATTGTTGTGCATTCAGTTATCCACAACATCAACAATGCGAATAGTTAATCCATAATTTCCTAATTCCATTTGATCTCATTTAGGAGTTGTTCTCTTTTTAGGAGTTGTGACTTCGATTTTATTTGGAGGCATTAACAGGATGCTGGGATCTCAAAGAACGCCTTCGTCTTTTATGATTAATGTTGTTCAAGGGTTATATTAATAGAGAGAAGTCGTTAGACTAACTTAATATCATCCATTTCATTGATTAAGCGGTCATTAACAATTTCACACCGTCTCTACGATCAGTGCTTACAATTCAATAGGTTGTTACACTTGAAACAGATATAGTAGAAGCTTTTACCAGAAAACTGTAATGCCTTGGGAACGAACATAGTTAATACATCTATCAAGTTTCGACGGCGTAAGAATGTCTAGTCCCAATCTTCTTCTTAGACAGATTTAAATCATCTTTGATTAAAACATTTCAGAGTCATCGTTATGACGAAGAAATCCAAGCATAGTAAACTGTTATCTGTTTGAGGTCAAGAACATCTGAAGGACCGTATTAGGGTAGAACTTAGAAGAAAACAAAAACATTGATGTTCATTGTTGATGGTAGGACCTTTGTCCTCGTTGTATTGCCGTATAGTTATAAGGTATCATTTTAGTACTTAATCCAGCGTTGGAAAGGTAAGTTAATCAGTGTAAAATTTGTTATACTTGTGTTTTATAATCTATCTTTAGAAACAAATGTAGAATATTTAAATAGTTTAATTGTAATGTATTTGTATAATTGTTGTATTTATTGTGAAATCAATTAGTTTGATTTAAAGAGATAATGTAATCCATTGTTGATTTCATTACAAAGTTATTTATGATGAGACAAGAAGGAATTTTAGTGTTTAATTTCTAGAATCTGAATTGTACTGTGCAAGTTAAGTATTTCTATTGTCTTAAAGAGCTGAATTGAGAGTGGTCATACTCGAAATTCCAGAGGCTTAGTTTGTCGTAGTGTGGATGGATGTTTTTGTATTGTGATGTTATAACGATTATGTGATTCAAATTTAGTATGAAGTATATTGGAGTATTGACTAAGTTGATTAAGTGTTTTGTGATATAATATTCTCTGGATGAGATATTTAACTAGTTGTGACTATCTTGTATCCGTTTTGACGTAATTGTTGTTTGGAGAGACCTGGTATCTGTAAAAGTGTAAAATGTTGTAATGCTATAGGCAGTGGATAACAATTGATGTTATGATTCTGTGTGTAATGCAAGAGGGTTTATGTCTTGCAATGAACAAGTATGTGTATTGCTATAATGCCTTGTATGGTGGTTAGGGTTTACTAGGTGTTAGGAAGGAGAGTGGCTTTCAACGTGGGGCCGGTGCCCAAAGTGGCAGTCAGGATAACCCGTTGAAACTAGATTAATCAAGTGATAACCTAAAATGAACTAGGGGGTTAAGGGTAGATTTCACACTAAACAAGATTAATGGATTCCTCTCCCATGGCCTGTAGTGCTTGTATAGACTAAGGATGGGTAGAGAAGGCCTAGTTGGCATGATTGACTTCCTTGTCCTCATGAAAGGAAGGTCGATTCCACATGTGTCACCCTATGGGGCCGGCACCTAGTGAGAGGCTGTCAGGATAACCATAGATGGGGGCCGGTGCCTAGTGAGAGGCTGTCAAAATAACCCATGCTAGGACCATGCGATGACACTCTCCCTACTACAACCTAGCATTCCTTGTTTGGTCTCTCCACTTATGTTATGTTTCGCCTCTGGAAGATAAGTTGTGCTGTATTGTTATTGCCATGTGTTGTATTGGCGTTTGGTCGTCCTTTGTTCATGTTAGTTCTGTCTACCTGACTGTTATTGTTTGGGACCTCATGTTAACTCCTAGCTCGGGGGGTGGACCTTAGGGTTCCACATGGTCGGGTGGAAGAGCTATTTTATCCATTGGTTATTCTTGTCAAGTTCATGTGCAGAAAAGATTTGTTCCAGTCGTACTTGTCCCAGTTGATGAAGATGCATGTGTATAATCTTGTACCAGATTTGTGTAACAGATCAATCATAATGTATGTGATTCTGATGTAGTCTGAAAATGGCAATGTAATGATGTCATGATGTACTTATGTGTAATAAAAGCATTTCAGTTATGTTTTGATCTTGTAGATTGTATTATCTGATGGTATGTAATGAATATGAATCAGTTATTCAATTATGCATTTGATTTAGATCAGTTACTGATGAATGTTAAATTATGTTAGTTGGTTTGTAAAGTAATGCAGCCTTGTATCCTTAGAGAATATGTCGTAGTTAGTTATGTTAACATTATTTGTTATCTTAAACATTAAAAAAAAAAATGTTCCTGTTTCATGTAGCATAAATGCGTAATTCTTTGAGGTATACAAGGCGGGCGTTACACTTAATGTGAATATAATCTAATATATTATGGTCTTAATGATTCCATGTTGAAAGAAAAGATAAATGGATTATTAATGTTCTCTTTTACTAAGTTGAAATTGTGCAAGGTTGTGAAAATTTTTGGCTTACTAGAAGGGGACATTACAATATCTCAATATTCTCTTCCCAACTTGCCAATGTGACTCTTTTGGTGACTCCGTGAATCTTGAGATTAGAGTAACTCCATACAATAAATATGGTCATGTAGTTGTAAGTTACTTCAAACTTGAAACTAATATTTGTAATATTATAGAATGAACATTAGGTCATTTCTCTTGTTTTGCAATTTTAGTTCTTGTAGCATCTGGTGTAGTTATTGGATTACAATTCAACATCTTAAACCTCCTTAATACATCCTTTCAATATTTAGACTGACAAATAAAAAATGTTGGAAATATTTTCATTGATGTCAAAGGGAGGTTGATGTAAGAGAAAACGAATAATTATTGATGATCTAAAAGTTTCTAAGGCACGATTTCTACCTTTAGTTAGCAAATCACTTGGTTCACAAACTCTCAAGTTCGTCAATAGATAGTTTTCTGAACATGAAGCTAGCCAATGAAAAGATGACAAATAATGTTTCTAAGGCATGAATGATTTCTATCTTCGGTCGGTGAATTTCTTGGATGGCAAACTCTTAAGTTTGCCAATGGAAAGTTTCTCCGACAACTAGTTCACTGATAGGAAAGATTACTGATCAAAACTTTAAAAATAAATTTTAAAGTTTGAAGTCTTTTTAAGTTTGCCAATGGATAAGGTATCAAAAAAATGTCTAGTTTGCGAACTCAAAAGTTCATCGATGGTGAAGGTCACCAATACGCTACTTCCCTGACATAAAGTTTGTCGAAAGGATGAAGGCGTGAAGAATAAATATGGTTCATGGTTCTCTTGGTTCTTCGATTGACTATTTTGTTGACAATGGAAAGTTGGTAAGGTATAGGTAAAGTCTTTAGTTCGTGAACTCCTCAGTTCGCCAATTTCAAGGTTCACTGACAAGCAATTTTGCAGATAGTGAAAAAGGTTAATGGTTTTCCAAGAAGTTTGTGATGAGACAACTTCAAAAATAGGTGATATGATGAAGATTGTGTCATTAAGTTCACAAAGTTGCACTTTTGCTGATAATGGATGAAATGTCCAAAGTTCACAGAAAGTTGATTTTGCCAATAAAGATTTTTAAGTTGAGGTTCGTGGATGCAAACTTTTTCTGTTAAAGAAGAAAATAATTGGTTTATAGAACTAAGCTTTTTCGACAAGCTCATACATTTAAGAAATCTCTAATTTTCTGATAAACAAGTTGAAGCTTAAGTTTGTGAAAATGAACTTTTCCCTATAATGAATAAAGGGTTCAATTTGTCGATGGCTTACATAGGTGATAAAAATAAAATGCTAGGGAGAGGACATTATTTGATCAGTTTGAAGACATAGGAGATATATATGAGAAACACTTATTGTTAAGGTTGGTTGACTCAGTCTTTTGAATCAAGCCCAAATTCATAGTACGAGAATTCAGGTCGGGCCGACCTAAGTATACATTGAAATTCAAAATATGAAGGCCAACTTTTGAGAATGCTTTAGTTCAATCTATTGTAGACAACATGAGGATTATATTATAGAAGTTGATATTTAAAGTAGATCATTTATTTATTTTTGATGGTGAAGTATATGTGAGCATCAAAGAAAAAAGTGTTTACATCTGAATGTGATTTGAGTGCGAAGGCAATGAATAGAATATAATCCGAAGTTCACATAGTTTGTACTGGTATAAGCATATTGTTTTCTCTTGAGAACAACCATGCTAAAGAGTGTGTGATGCTACATATTTGAAGGTGTGTGAAAATTAATGTTTCAAATTTGAGTTGGTGAGAAGTGGGAGATTTGATGTTCTATTTTGGAATGAACTTGATCCTATTTTAGTTAGTTGAATTTAGTGCTTCATAGTTGGGTTGGGGCTCAGTATGGACTGAACTAAATCTTCTTATCTATTGCTTGAAGTTGGTGCTTCATCTTTTGAGGTTGTGCTCAGGGATAGACTTGGTGCTTAGTTTTATAAGGGGATTAAAGTCTCCTGTAGGTTGGTGCATAGAGATCTATAAAAGGATTTTTCTCCTTCTCAAGTTAAAATTCATCTGGCTTGGTGCCTACAAAATATTGTAATTTATAGAGTCATCTTGTGAGGTAGATTTGAGCAGTAGACCCAAGTAGCTTTTCTCACTGTGGTTTTTTCCTTCTAGGTTTCCACATAAATCTTGTGTTCCCTTGTGTGGATGTTTGGATATGTTGATGTTTGCATAGTTCTTATATTGATTCTGTTGTTGCAATAGAAATGGAGTAAAAATTGGTATATACTAATTCACCCGCTCTCAATATATCTCTATGTTCTAACAAAAATTCCCTAATGATTGAACCACTTCAATGCCTAAAAAATACTTTATCAATCCTAAATCTATCATCTCAAATTCTTTCTTCATTGCTTATTTAAACATGAAATTTCTAGTGAAAAGAAAATCATCTAACATATAAACATACACTAAAAACCTAACCTTCTTTGTTGATCATTGTGTACGATGTTGGCTCATTACTTACTGCTTCTACTAAATCCATTCTTCATCATTGTAGATACTTGAAAATGTCTTAATCCCATTAACCACTTTTCTGCATCAACCACATTACTAAATTCACCTTTCACATCATAATTATCTAATTAATTCACCCTAAATAATAATTATTTAATTAATTCATCACATTATTAAATTCACCTTTCACATCATAATTATCTAGTTGATTCACCCTAAATCATAATTATTTAATTAATTCATTCATTCATCATTAAATAAATAAATATGCTAAATATTTATTTGGTTAATTTGTCATCTTCTTAATCCTCATTAATTAAATAAATTATGCTTATTTAATTAATCTACCCTACCCTACAACCTAAACCTAACCTAATTAAATAAATACTAATTATTTAATTAGTTACCGTAACCTATGAAAACCCCAATGTGTGCGGCTGGGAAAAGAGGCGGAGTTGAAGATCACCCATCTCATTTTCTCTTCCACTAGTAGGGTTGAGATGCCTAGAGCAGAAATAATTTTTTCTTCATAACTCAACAGTAAATTAAATAAATATTATAAAATAAATCTACAATAAATTAAAACAACTTATAATATGTTTTAATCTTTTTATTCATATTCACCTTTAGGGTTTCCTTTTTTTATTTCATATTTATTTAGTGTTTTATTTACTAATCTTTGGTTAAAGAAATAAAATAAAATAACTCTATAGTAAATAAAATAACATATTAATTTTGTTTAATATGCTTTTATCCTTTTATTTCATATTCATTCTTAGAGTTTGATTTGTTTTATTTCAAATTTTTCTAGGGTTTTATTAAGTAAACTTTTCATTGCTAATATCGATTAAGAGTTTAATGTTTTCAAAATATATCTGAATAACTAACACAAACAGGCATTAAGGGGATGACTATAACTGCATCTTTTTTCTTTTCTGTAGAATGAAATTTAATTTCTAGGTATTTCTTTGCTACTAATTTATAAAAATTAATTGTTGTTAAATAATATTTTATTTACTCTAGAATAATTTATTTTATAACAATATTTTGTAAGGGTCTTTCATATAAAATGTAAAAGGAGCAAAGTGTATTGGGCAAATGCATTATATTTTGTGAGGTTACCTTTTATTTTCTTTGTTATTTTATTTATTGTACAATAATTTAATTTATAACTATTTTTTTAATATGTTAATAGCTAGTATGGGCCAACAACCTTTGTATTATATCAGAAGTAATGAAAAATTTACATTATACCAGTCCAAAGATCCAACAGAAACCAACAGAACCCCACAGACATACAAAATTATTGATTCGAGCATACCACCCGAACCCCTAAATCACCAATGGATATACAAAATTGTTCTTTCTGGCAAACCATCTAATCCACTAAAACACCAACTGATATACAAAATTGTTGTTTCCAGCCAACCACCCGATCCCCTGTAACAATAACACTTAAAACTTTCTACCTACATGACTGATTCATCTATCACCTATCTGATTCTAAACATGAAAATAGAAAAAACACGGGACTTAGCTTGTCCTCTTCATGTTTAGCTTGACAGGTTCATGCATCGCAGTGAAGATGTGGCTACCGGATCCATTCCAGGGCACTTGTCATCCACTTCCTTCCTCATCTCTCTCGCATGAGCTGCATGAGCTTTCATTAGGCAGTGCAGTTTGCATTTCTTGTGTGCCAGGCCTCCAGTAACCTCTTCGATGTCCTGCCCATCCTCTTTGATCCAATCTTCTCCACAGTCTGACAACCAAGACAACTCCATGTCTTCTACTTCCCCTTCACTATCACTATCATCCGCCAGCATGAATCCCTCCCTAGGCATGAAAAGCTCCATCCACTCCTTTGACAGGGGTGGAAGAATTACGGCCATCTGCTGCAGGAATTCCAGATTTCAGTCTATGTCACCTAGCCTCTCCTCCAGCTCCTTTGTCTCAATAGAAATGACAAGCGAGAACCTTTGAATCCCCTTAGCCCCTCAACCATTCCTCAGATAATACTGATCTGGCAGAGGAATTGTGCCATCATCATGCACATTATCTAGCATGACATCAATTTCACTGAGGTAGACATGCTTGACTACTCTCTGGCATAAATTTTTGACCTTCTGCTTCGAGATACCTCTAGACAAAACAAGTGCCAAGAACATCACTGGGATATCTATGTTTACCCAGTGCCTGTGGTAGGACCACATGAATTCCTGCCATAGGACTTCCTTCACAGCATGTAGCACCAGCTCATGCTTCACATAAAGGATACCGCACAACCTCTTGTCTAAAACCATGCTGAAGAGTGAGATCATTATTGTCGTAGTCTTGAAACAAATCAGACTATCCATATCTCCAAGAGTGACTACCTCCAACTCAAAAATAAAAAAAGAAAGAAGTGAGGCCAAACTGGCCTGCATCGGCTACAAATACCCTCTTGCCTGATGTTTCCTTGATTAACCTTGTCTTATCACATGCCAAGAGGATGATCGCATGCCTCAATGGATCTAAATTGTCCATCTTAATCACCACTTATAGAGCATTAATTATTGTGCCAAGCTCTGAATAGCTTCAAACTTCAATTCGTTTAAAGATTACACATGGATGAGAGATATCCCTACACTCCAAGATCCTCCTGCAACTATTAGGCCTGACTACATACTTCTCACAATGCTTGACTCATTAATCTTGACATCACCCTATTCCATGTCGATCTTTGCTTAGCTGGAGTCACTCGGCTCTCGAGGACCTCCAGCCACCCCCTCTTTTTGAAGGAAAAATAAACAAAACAAGTGATCTGCTGATCACAAACCAAACAATTACAAAAGCCCAGATTGCCTTAGAGATGAAGAGGCAAGGCATCAATATATAGAGTTTGAGAAACATAAAGGACACAACCACTATGCCAACCACTCAACCTGAAAGTCAAGGAAGGCAACTACCAGCTCAATGGGCCCAATGGGCATTACAAAGATGTCAAAGATGGCTGCTCCACATGCTATTGACTGTTGCATATGTCAAATATGGCTGCTGCATATTATAATTGCTATCATTCTCCCCCATAATGACCATTGGGAAGAACTTGGAGTAGATCTCTAAGTGTCTCAAACCTTTCATGAGATAGAGCCTTTGTGAAAATATCTGCGATCTGATCATCTGTACTGCAGTACATAATCTCTATCAATCCCTGTTGAACCAACTCTATAATGAAGTGATGTTGAATCTCAATATGTTTGGTCCTGCTATGAAACATTAGATTCTTAGTCATTTGTATAGTTCTTTTGTTGTCACAATACAACAAAGTAGGTCCATTCTGTATTTTGTGTAAATCTTCCAATAGTCATCTCAACCACACTGTTTGGCATGCTGTAAATGTTGTAGCTTTATACTCTGCCTCTGCTGTAGAAAGTGATACAGTCAGCTATTTCTTGGACTTCTGAGAAAATACTGTAGAACTAAGACAAAGTATAACCAGAATTAGACTTCCGATCATCTATGGAACCTGCCCAATCTGAATCTGTATAGCCAATCAACTTACTATCTTCTGAATGTTGAAATCTAAGACCATAACTTAATGTCCCTCTGACATATCTAAGAATCCTCTTAGCTGCACTCCAATGTGTTTGCTTAGGTTCTGACATGAACCTAGATACCAAGCTCACTGCATAGGTGATATCTAGTTGAGTAGTATTTAAGTAGATCAAACTACCAATCAACTATCTGTATATAGTAGGGTCCACTCGATCTAACACATCCAAGTTAGACAATTTAAGTCCAACTTTAATGGGTGTTGCAACTGGTTTGCAACTATTCATCTAAAATTTTTGTAGGATGTCTGAAGCATATTTCTTTTAAGACATGAATATTTCACCTTTGTTTTGCCATACTTTTATACCAAGAAAATAGTGCATCTATCCCAAATCTGTCATCTCAAATTTAGCAACCATAGCTTTCTTTAATCTATAAACATAATGTTCTTTAGAAGGTATTTCAAAACATCTAGGTTGAGAAACATACACTTCCTCATCAATATATCCATTCAAAAAAGCACTCTTTACATCCATTTGATAAACTACCCAACTCTGCTGAGCTGCCAAAGCCAAAACCAATCTAATAGTATCCATTCGTGCTACAGGTGCAAATGTTTCAGTGTAATCAATACCTTCCTGTTGAGTGTATCCCTTGGCTACCAATCTAGCCTTATGTTTATCAATGCTTCCATCAGATTTATACTTAGTTTTATACACCCATCTTGTACCAACAATTTCCTTACCAGGAGGTAGCTGAACCAAATCCTATGTGTCATTCCTTTCAATTGTTTCTATCTCACTATTCATTGCTTCAACCCACTCTTCTTTTTCTTGAGCTTGTTCAAATGTTTGTGGCTCATTACTTTCCATGATTTGAGTCATCAAAGCATAATTCACTTTGGCTTGTGATCTTTTTGTCATTTTCTCAAAGTTTGAATCCAACATAAGAGTTGATGGATGATTCCTTTCTATCCTCCTTTGATATTTTTGATACTTGCTTGTTCATGTACTAGAAGACTTAGGTTTGTTTTCTTCTTCTTCGTCAACTTCATCAATCATTATCTCTTTTCCCTTTGTTTCTTTTTCCTTGGTATATTCTGCTGCTTCATTGAAAACCACATCTCTACTTATAACAAGTTTCTTTCCTATTGGGTCATACAATCTATATGCTTTATTTTCTAATCCATACCAATAAAAATACATTTTAGGCCTTTATCATCTAGCTTAGACCTTTTTTCCTTTGGTACGTGTGCATAAGCAACACACCCAAATACTCTCAAATGTTCAACACTTGGCTTTACCCCAGACCATGCTTGTTCAGGAGTCATCCCCTTAACTGCTTTTGTAGGACTCCTATTGAGAAGATATATAGTTGTGCAAACTGCTTCTGCCCAAAACATCTTATCTAAATTCTTCTCTTTCATCATACTCCTTGCCATTTCAACAATGGTTCTATTCTTTCTTTCAGCAACTCCATTTTGTTGTGGAGTGTAAGAAGTAGTGAACTCTCTCTTGATTTCATGATTTCTACAGAAATCTAGAAGCTGATTTGATTTGTACTCACCCCCATTATCTGACCTTATCACTTTGATGTACTTACCACTTTGTTTTTCAACCAACCTCTTGAATTCTACAAACTTGTCCAACACGTCTGATTTTGAAACCAAACAATATACCCAAGTTTTTCTTGAGTAATCATCAATGAAGGTTAGAAAATACTTTGATTTATTTAAAGAAGGTGTTTCCATAGGACCACACAAATCTGTATGGATTATCTCAAGATGCTACTTAGCTCTATGTTGTTTGCCAACAACACATTCTTCACACACTTCTTTTGTATTTTCAATGAATGGTAGACCTTCAACCATTTTAAATCTCTTGAGTAAAATTAACCCACTAAAACTGAGGTGGCCATATCTTTGATGCCAAATTCTACTTTCATTCATTTCACTAGACCTCAATGCTTGGTTTCGATGGGTGAAATGGAAAGGAAACATCCTATCACCTGTCATTTTTGCTCTTGCAACAACTGCATTTCTTTTTAACTTGTCTCTTATTATGCACTCTTTTTCATCAAAGGTTACCTAATAATTTTGCTCTAACATTTGTCCAATGGACAACAAATTCTTCTTGAGGGCTGGAACCAATAATGTTTCGTTGATATGTTTTACCTCACCATATTCTGTTGTAACTACAGTAGTACCCTTACCTTTGGTTCCATGAGATTGATTATCTCCTAATACCACTGTACTATGATGGTTTTCATCTAATTTGATAAACAAATTTTCATTAGATGTCATATGTGATGAACATCTAGAATCAATGTACCATACATCATTCTCACTAACATTTGCATTGAAAGAAGAAATAAACAAATTTTGTCTATTTTCAATAGTATTGTGAGCATTTCTCTTTTCTGCTTCTCCTTGTTTAGTCCAACATTCTGATGCATAATGTCCAAACTTGTTGCAATGAAAGCATTGGACATTCTTTTTATCTCCCCCATTATTTCTACCTCTTCCTCTTCCTGTTCCTCTGAAGTTGCTACTTCTTCCTCTGAAACTATTACCTCTTCCTCTAGAATTGCTAGATTCACCTTTGTATTCATTGTTATTTTGATTCCTAAAAAACATGTTTCTTTTACTTCTTATGCTTGCTTTAGAGGAAAATGCTTGTTCTAGACCTTCCTCATTACTTTTCATTCTTTCTTCAGTAGTTAACAGTATTCCACTTAGTTCATCTATTTGCATAGTTGAGAGATCTTTGGAAATCTCAATTGTAGAAACTACACCATCAAATTTAGGAACTAAACTCCTTAAAATTTTCTCAATGACATGCTTGTCATCCACAGTTTCTCCTAGAACTTTCATTTGACTAACTAGGCCTTCTACCTTTGTTAGAAATTCATTTACACTTTCACTATTGATCATTTTTACATTTTCAAAAATTTTCCTCATAGTTTGCAATTTTGCAGTTTGTGGTCCTTGATAGGCATTATTGAGAATTTGCCATGCTTGCTTAGAATTACTAGCACCACTTATCCTAGGAAAGATAGCCTGATTGATTGCACCTTGAATCAGAAATAAGGCTTCATTATCTTTTTTTACATTTGCTTTGTATTCTCACTTTTGTTGATCATTTAATGCATTAAATGCAGTTGCATCTAGTTCTACATACCCTATTTGTACAATTTCCCACAAATCTTTGGATTTGAGTAGGGTTTGCATTCTAGTACACCAAAATGTGAAATTGTCCCCTTCAAACACAGGAATTAACATGTTAAACATAACATTTCCTGTCATATTTGCCATAAGAGTAATGCGCACAATAACTCAACGGCTCAACACAAAAACCTTAGAGAGATCTCTACAAATGAATACTCTCTGTGTCCTTTTAAATAGGACCCACACCAAAAAGATTTTTATATTATTTTTGTTTTTAGTGTATAAGTGTCAGTTTCAACCGATAATGCACTTAGTTACAAATAAGTTCCTTGTCATTGTGCAAGAAAAAGAAATTACACTTTGAAAAGTTTGAACGTTTAACCCCTTAAAAGTTAATTACAATGTCTAAACACATTACTACCCACCAACCTTTCTATATCCTTTACCTTGTACCCTAATTCTAAATGTAATTCTAACCCTAATCCTAAATCTAAATCTAACTGTAAGTCCAACCCTAACCCTAATTATAACCCTAATCATAATCATTAACATAACTCTAATTGTAACCTTAATTCTAATTGTAAAGCTAATTCTCACCCTAACCCTTATTATAACCCAAGATCTAGTTTTGACCCTAATTTTCATTCTAATTGTCACCCTTTTTTAAATTGTAACCCTAATTCTAACTAAAATTCTAACTACAATTTCAACCCTAACCCTAATTATAACTCTAATCATAACCCTATCCTTAATCCTAATCACAACCTTAATTCTAATTATAACCCTAAATCTCACACTAACCCTAACCCTAATTTTGACCCTAATTCTCATTCTAGTTGTCATCCATTTCCAAACTGTACCCCTAATTTTAATTGTAATTCTAACCCTAATTCTCACTACAATTCCAATAGTTGTTAAGGGCGTGGTTCGGTGGTTAAGTCACTCGATTGTAGTGGCGACCACCAGAGTTTAAATCCCCACTGGTCCAACATGCTCATAGGATTTACACCTTCGCTAGGCCAACAAGCTCGTAGGTTTGAAGTGTTCCTTCTTGGGGTTGAGGTCCCCCATGTTGTGGCCTCACCAGTTCATCACTCCAGGAAAAAGCGTTAGTGTGGAGCCAGAGGGTGTGTCGTGTTAAAAAGTTTAGCAGGCACATTTTTTTAAAAAACTACAATTCCAACCCTAACCCTAATTATAACCCTAACCTTATTCTAAATTTAACCCTAATAATAACCCTAACCCTAATTATAACCCTAACCCTAACCATAATGCTAATTGTAATCCTAATTTTGATTCTAAATTTAACCCTAATTCTCACTCTAATTCTCACCCTATTTTTTAATGTAACCCAAATTCTAATTGCAATGAAAATCTTAATCCTAACTCTAATTCTAACTGCAATTCCAACCCCAAATCTAATTATAACCCTAACCATAATTCTAACATTAACCCTAATTATAGTCATAACACTAGTTCTAGCTCTAACCCCAACCCTAATTGTAATCCTAACCATAACTCCAATTCTAACCCTAACCCTAACCCAAAACATAGCTCTAATTTTAACCGTAACCTTGATCCTAATAAAAACCCTAATCGTAACCTTAATACTAAACTTAACCCTAATAGTAACCCTAACCCTAACTCTAATTAAAACATTAACCCTAATTATAGTCATAACCCTAATTCTAACCCTAACCCTAACCGTAACCCTAATTATAATCCTAATCATAACCCTTATCCTAATTTTAACCCTAACCCTAACCCTAACCCTAACCATTATTCTATCCCTAAAAACAACTCTAATTTTAACCCTAACCCTAATGTCAAATCTAACCCTAATCCTAACAATAATTCAAACCCTAACCTTAAACTTAATACTAACCTTAACCCTAAGTGTAACTTTAACCCTAACTCTAATTTGAACCCTAATGCTAACTATAACTCTAATTCTTATCCCAATTCTAGTAGTAACAAACTTTAATTCTAACCTTAATTCTAATAGTAACCCTAATCTTAACTCTAACCCTAACCCTATCCCTTATTCTAACTATAACTATAATCATAATTCTTACCCCAATTCTAATAGTAACTCACCTTAATTCGAACCCTAATTCTAACCATACTTCAAACCCTAATTCTATACCTAATTGAATCCTTAATCCAAAACCTTATTATGAATATAATTCCAATAATAACACTAAACATAACCTTAATGAAAACCTATCTCTAATTCTAACCTTAACTGTAAACCTATTTCAAACCCTAACCCTACTTTTTGCACTAACACTAATTTTAATATTAATCATAATCCTAACACTAATGATAACCCTAAATCTATCCCTAACCATAATTCTAACCATAACCCTCACCCTAGTACTAACCCTTATTCTAGTACTAACCTGAAGCCAAAAATAAACCCTAATTCTACCCCTAATCCTAATTATAACCATAACCCTACCCTAATTCTAAACATAATTCTAACCATAATACTAGCCTTAACTCTATTACTAATTGTAATTCTAACCTTGATTCTAATCAAAACATAATTCTAACGCACCATAAACCTAACCAAAACATAATTCTAACCTAACCCTTAACCTAATTCTAACACTAGAGTTAGTGTTAGGGTTAGGGTTAGGGTTGGGTCATTTCAAATGCTTTCATTGATGCAATATTAATTCCCAAATTTATATTAATAGATAAGACCATTTTGTATGGAGTGATTGTTTACAGACATCATTTGATATCATAAGACAAACATATAATATGAAGTACTCCAACACGTACATTGCCACCCTAGTACCTATACACATAAGAATAGTATTTGTCCACATAATTTTCTTATCTATTTCTTTGCAAATACTCTTACCCTTAAAAACTACACAAATCATTCATATCATGGTTGTTTGATTTGAATTCCAAAATCACTCATGTTTTGTTTGGATCTCTTAGCCTTGTTTTAGTATCTTACTTTTGTAAGCCTAAAATTAGACTCTGTTGGTTCTAACTTTACTTATTTAAAAGCCAAAATAATTCATATATTAAAATTTTTAGTAACTATCATAATAAGCTTGTAGTCTAAATATTTCCATAATTTGGGTGCATTTATTTCCAAATAGTAATGTATTTTATATTGTGTTGTGTGAATTTTTCACAGTACAATTGAATTGCAAATCAAAACCTATTTTCTTGACAATTATATTTTCATTTAAACCTTGGAAACCTAAGTTATTGTTGAAACAATTTGTTATGTAGCTTGTTAAATACTTTTTAGTGGTGTTTATTCTTCATATTTGTTCACTTTGATAATCTTGCATGCATCTATGGGACATAGAATACACATAATTGACATAATTATAATATTGGACAATTGTATGATTCGAAGCTCTTTTTAGGTACTATGATGTTTGATCAAATAATTCAAATGAATGTTTTATATGTATAAAGAGTTGATAGAAATAGAACAATTAATATAGTAGTTAAAAAAATTACGTTTTTGGGGGATCATGCATTTAATATCTTCCAAAGATGGAATTCCCAATGTAAAATTTTAATATCAACATTCAAATCTAAAACCAATAATATTATGGTTTTATAATTTCAATGTTTTCAACTCAACTTCATTTTTTGGATGTATTGCCAAACACGTACAAGGCTTCTTAAAAAGAGGAAATGCAAAAGTATAGTGCTCTAGATCTAGCCATTGATCAACATAATTTAAAATAGTGAGCTTTGTGCTTGTGTTTTAATGAAATCCTTGATTTTAGTAGTTTGGAAAAGATGTTGGTTTTTTTTTTCTCTTTTGTGAGCTTCAACATCCTCTATTGGCCTTTAACACAAGTTTGTGTAAGGCCTTTGTTGACAGGTATAATCATATTAGTAAGGAATTTTTTACAATCAAGATTGACAAAGTATCCCACTTTCTTGTCACTGCCATTTATAATAGCACTAAGAATAGCATAAGTTGCTTCTTCCTTTATACAATTTATGCCCTTCGCAAGGAGCCCCACAAGTGGAAAATTTGCCCATGTCTTTATTGTAAGCTCAATGTCATCTTGGGTGAGTGTTGTGATATTGGAAATGAACCTACAAATCTCCATATGAAGTTGCCTCATTATGTTCAAATCTCTCTTGTCACCACTTCAAATGATTGCAACAATACGTAAGAGTAATTTATCATTCATAATTTCCCATACTCTACAATGTTGGCCATAGTTTCCATGAAAAAAAGTAGTATATGATGAGATCCATGGAAGAGAAGTTGAACAAGGCATGGACAAATATTATTTCTAATGATAAATTCAAGATTGTCAACTTCTTCAGAAAAATATAAAATTATCTTCAGAAATAGGGTTAGGGTTAGGGTTACAATTAGGGTTAGTGTTAATATTGTGGTGAGGGTTAAGGTTAGGGTTAGGAATAGAATTAACATTAGGAACCTAGAATTATGGTTAGAATTGGAATTAGGGTTATCATTAGTACATTAGCACTCAGGTTAGGGTTAGAGTTCATGATGTAGCCAACAACATACACTCAATAGAATTGTGCCATTCATCTTATGTGAGAGACAAAGATTTGAAAAATTGGAAATAAAAACTTCTATTCACCAACTCTACTGGTACAATGAGACAAAACTCTCTTATATCCAAGAAAACAAAAAAAACAAAAAAAATTACCTTTTTTGGCAAATTCCGACAATTGTCAGATTTTGCCATTTTAGCTAATTTTACATGCATATCTTGAGAATCTAGTTTTTTCCCAACAACTTCCTAAAACTAGGGTAGGACAGAAAACCACCTAACGTCCTAAATTTGAAACATGAGTTTCAAGTTATTAATAAAAGCAACTTTTAAAAACAAGGAAAAAACACCAAATTGCCATTTTGAGGGCCAAGATGAAAGTTTCAAGCCCCAAAAAAGTGCCAAGATTGGGTCCAACCACTACAGTCAGTTGGAAAATTATATGCCACCTCATAATGCATCCACCTGTAAAATTTCATAGAAAACCCACATCTCAGTCAAAAGTTATGACCTCCAGAAGTCCCTGCATCAATTAAACATATAATTAGGGTTCAAATTAGGGTTGGGATTATGCTTAGCATTAGGGTTAGTGTTAGTATTAGAGTTACGACCAAAATTATGGTTAGAATTATGTTAAATAGGGATAGATTTAGAAATATACTGAGATTGAGGGTTTAATGCCTTATAAAACAATGTTAAGTGTAATCTTATGGTTATGGTAAGAATTAGGGTTAGATTTAGAATTAGGGTTTGGGTTAGGGTCACAAACAAGGTTAGATTAGAATTGGTGTTAGATTTAGAATTAGGGTACCTATTTTTTAAAGAGCATTTTGTTGTGATGTTCACAACACGCCCCATTATGCTCCTTAGCAAAATGGGGACCCCTGCTGGTGTTTGCTTTTTGCTTCTGCTTGTGTTTTTTTTCTGCTTTCTGGTGGTTTGGCAAAAATAGGTCAGGCGCATCATCATCATGATAAATACGATGAGGTAGGTCATCATCATGAGGTCAGTTTGTCAAAGTTCATATTTTGTTGCTGTGACCTCATATTTAGAAAGAGCTTGAAATTCCATGCAGGTTTGCCTTTTACTTCACTTGAAAATTTTTCCATATGTGAAAGTTATGCACGGTCAAAGTTTTGGTCAAACCTGATATTCGCAGCAGAATCATCATATTTTTATATCCTAAGTCATGTTGTTAAGATCATCATGATCTTGGTCTATCACCCGATAAAAATCATGCAGTCGCAACATCCGGACGTCAATCTTAGGTGGCAGTGCTTTTTACCCGTCAAATGGCCTTATGCGCATTATGCATCATCATCATATTTGAACCCCCCCCCGATAATATCCTGAGGTTCGAATATCATGATGACATCAACTTTAAAGTCAAGGTAAGTTCCCCGTCGGGCAGTCTTTGTATCGCGAGCATCATCATGATATCTATGCATCGCCTAATCTTATCGTATCATGCTGATCACCCTTAGAAAATCCACCTTCGGCATATTTGTATGCGCATGCTATAAACCTATCGCAAGGTCATCATCATGATATTTGCTGAAGTTTGAAATGATGATGACGACTTCATATCATCCTGTTCGTTCACAAGGGTCATATTCGCTGAAATTCGCTAAGTGATGGAGACTTCATCATCATCATAAATCGATAAAGAGGATCATCATCTTCATATCCTCCTGATCGCCTTTTTTCCAGAATATCATGTTGATCACCCTATCTATTCAGAAGAGGGCGATGTTTCATTCCTTAAACAGCATGATCATATTTTACAATATCACCCTAGCGCAAATATCATGATGACCTCAACTTATCCTTGTGCTCTGAAAACAAAGTATGATGATGACGTCATCATCATATTTTTATCCTGTCCTATTGTCAAGATCATCATGATCTTGTTTGTTCACCTGATATTTCGCAAAGTCCTCCTACCGATGAAATACAACCTTTTGCAAATATCCTGATGATCCTCATCATCATCACATTTTCCCTTCGGCAGGATATTTTCCAAACATGATCCAGTTGGCGAAATATCATGATGACGTCATCCCGATATGTTCGACAGAGGCTAATATCCTGATGATCATCATCATCACATTTTTTCCTTCAAACAGGATATTTTTTTCAAGCACGATCCGTTTGCCGAATTATGATGATGACGTCTTATTCCAAGTTCGACGGAAGCCCCAAATATGATGACATTCATCATCCTGATCATGCTCCTTAGGTGACCCGATATTGCAATTATCCCCTGGTCTTAACGAACATGATGATGACGTCATCCTTAGCATTTCAATGAAGCCCGAATATCATGATGACGTCACCATCATCTTCCTTTCCTCAACAGCATGACCATATTCATATCCTCCTATTCTTCTTCAACATGATGATGATGATGATGATGTTGTTCTTTTCTCCAATATGCAGAAGCGAATATCATGATGACGTCATCTGGACCTTCAGGAGGGAGAGCATCATATTTCTGGAATATCATGATGATGAAGTATATCGACCAACATGTTTTTTGACGCACCGACAGCGATGATCATGCCGATGGGCGGGAAATGAGGCGGTGGAGTTTTTTAAGTGTTTTTTTGGCGCCTCTGGCATTTTTTCGGTCAGCGATGGTTGACCCGATGCAGTTTGAGCAGTCTGAACGCATTTTTGGCACGTTTCAGAGGATCTCTGATCCGATCTCCACAATCTTGCGCAGTCACCTGAATTTAAACGATTATTCTAATTTCATGCTATTTTTTTATGATAAATGAAATACTTATTGCTTGTCTTGTCTTGCAGGCTTGCAGTTGAGGAAGCAGCTGGAAAGTCAACACAGTGACTTCATGGAGGCAGAAGATCTGATCTTAGGAGCAAGAAGATAAGGATAAAGTGCGAAAAGTCAAGGCCATTCAAGTGAAAGACAGAGTTGCAGCTGGAGGCGTTACTGCAACAGACAAACAGAAGTTATTGCCCAGCTGCCGGAACTTCTCAGAAGGGGCAATATTTCACCTAGATTTGACACTGCTCAGAGATATTTTGAGAGCTAGTTCACCTGCATTTATTGCTGTAACCAGGGGTTTGAACCAGGGGTTCAGTTAGGTTTTTTGCTGTAGTGAGGACAATCAGGATGTTATATATTATGCCTCTCTACACTGTAATACTTTACAACAGGGGCTACAACAGGGATTTTAGGAAAGCAATAGTGGCTACAACAGAATTTCTTTTTTTAGGAACATACAGCAAGTTAGAATAGTTTAGAAGTAGAAGAAGGAGGTCACCTGTTTGTCTGCAGTAAGGTGCGCGTGGAATGTCTGGCTGCCTTACTGTATCTGTAAAGCTTGTAAGTTCTCTGTAGTATGATCAATGAAACTAAGAGTCATTCCTACATTGTAAATCATGTATGACTATTCGTTTCTAATACAATAGAATCTGGAGTTCTGCATCTATCTTCTGAGTGTTCTCCTGCTCTTCTTTGTGTTTTGAAATATCTTCTTTGAGAGCTTGCAATTTTAAATGTATGTTTGTGAAAATGCTCAGAACTTACATTTAGGGTTTTTACTGTGGATTTGATCAAATTACTGTAGTATTTACATAGTGCATAACAGAAACAATTAGATCCTTCGGTAGATTAAATGAGGTATAGAGTAGATCTTTCTAACTTTTCCCAACCCATCTGAAATATTTAGCTGAAAACGTAGGAATCTAAAGGAAATTGTCTCAAATTTGAAGAAGCATGCATAACAGAGTCTAAGTAGACAGTTTTCATAAGTAGATAAAGAAGAAAGCTGCAAAAAATCCAAGAAAACCATCTGAAACTTGCAACCCAGTAACACTTTTTATGCAAAGGAATGAAAAGTATTGACATATCTCATGACCTTTTTGCATATTCTTAGGCCAGTAAACCACAAAACAAACCTAAACTACGTAAGGCCCCTTGAACATTACAGCTTCACATTGACCAACTGAACTTGACCAACCGAACCATTGTAGACTTGGGATTAGTTGAATCACCAAATGATTCCTTCTTGTCTTTCAAGTATAGTTACAGTTCATGTCATGTGAATTTTAACTTATTGTTATGATTGCATCAAAACAATCATCAACACATTTTAATCTCAATGTTGAACCCTAACCCTAATACTAATCTTATTTCTAGCTATAATAATAACCCTAACACTAATCCCAATTCTAACCCTAACCATAAAATTGATTCTAATAGTGATTCAAACCCTAAGGCTAACCCTAAATCTTAGCCTAACCCTAACCCTTATTATATCCCTAACCCTAGTTTTGACTATAGTTCTCATTCTAATTGTCACCCTTTTTCAAATGGTAACCCTAATCCTAACCCTAAATCTAATTGCAATTCCAACCCTAACCCTAATTATACCCCTAATCATAATCATAACCATAAACTTAATTCTAATTGTAACCCTAAATCTCACCCTAACCTTTTATTTCATATTCATCCCTAATCTTACTAATCTTTTGTTAAATAAAGAAAAATAAAATATTAGTAAGGCCTTTAACACAAGTTTGTGTAAGGCCTTTGTTGACAAGTATAATCATATTAGTAAGGAATTTTTTACAATCAAGATCGACAAAGTATCCCACTTTCTTGTCACTGCCACTTATAATACCACTAAGAATAGCATAAATTGCTTCTTCCTTTATACAATTTATGCCCTTCGCAAGGAGCCCCACAAGTGGAAAAATTGCCCATGTCTTTATTGTAAGCTCAATGTCATCTTGGGTGAGTGTTGTGATATTGGAAATGAACCTACAAATCTCCATATGAAGTTGCCTCATTATGTTCAAATCTCTCTTGTCACAACTTTCAAACTATAACCCTAATTCTTATTGTAATTCTAACCCTAATCCTAAATCTAAATCTAACTGCAATTCCAACCCTAACCCTAATTATAACCCTAATCATAATCATTAACATAACTCTAATTGTAACCTTAATTCTAATTATAACCCTAATTCTCACCCTAACCCTTATTATAACCCAAGATCTAGTGTTGACCCTAATTTTCATTCTAATTGTCACCCTTTTTTAAATTGTAACCCTAATTCTAACTAAAATTCTAACTACAATTTCAACCCTAACCCTAATTATAACTCTAATCATAACCCTAACTTTAATCCTAATCGTAACCTTAATTCTAATTATAACCCTAAATCTCACACTAACCCTAACCCTAGTTTTGACCCTAATTCTCATTCTAGTTGTCATCCATTTCCAAACTGTACCCCTAATTTTAAATGTAATTCTAACCCTAATTCTAACTACAATTCCAATAGTTGTTAAGGGCGTGCTTCGATGGTTAAGTCACTCGATTGTAGTGGCGACCACCAGAGTTTAAACCCCCACTGGGACAATGTGCTCGCAGGATTTACACCTTCACTAGGCCAACAAGCTCGTAGGTTTGAAGTGTTCCTTCTTGGGGTTGAGGTCCCCCGTGTTGTGGCCTCACCGATTCATCACTCTAGGAAAAAAGCGTTAGTGTGGAGCCAGAGGGTGTGTTGCGTTAAAAAGTTTATTAGGCATATTTAAAAAAAAAACTACAATTCCAACCCTAACCCTAATTATAACCCTAACCCTAACCATAATGCTAATTGTAATCCTAATTCCGATTTTAAATTTAACCCTAATTCTCACTCTAATTCTCACCCTATTTTTTATTGTAACCCAAATTCTAATTGCAATGAAAATCTTAATCCTAGCTCTAATTCTCACCCTATTTTATAACTATATTTTACTAGGGTTTTATCATATGAAATATAAAAGGAGGAAAGTGTATTGGGGAAGTGCATTATATTTTTTTATGGTTACCTTTTATTTTCTATGTTATTTTATTTACTGTATAGTAAGTTAATTTATAACTATATTTTATTAGGTTTTTTTCATATCAAAATTAAAAAAAAAGGATCAAAATATATTCATCAAGGGTAGAATTTATTTGAATTAAGTGCATTATATTTTATATATTTAACTATAAAGACTTCAATTTAATTTTGCAGAATGAAATTTAAGAATACTAGAGAAGCACAAGAGTTATTTGAAGGTAACTCTACATACTATTCATATATTTTATTATAGTTTAAATTTGTTTTTCGCACATTCTAATTAAAATTAATGGCTTTTTTTTTATCATCAATGTATTATTAAAAATATAGTGCTTACTGTGTTACTCCAGATTAATATGTTACTTTTTATTAGGGTTATCTTTTCTTTTCTTTGTTATTTGTCACATATGACTAATGAATCCAATTCTTTTCTTCCCCTTTCATTCTAGGGTGTTTAGCTAGGATTCGCTGCAATTCTACATACACTAGGCAAAGTCTGTCGACTTGGGAAGCTCCGTGGGGCATTCTTATCCATTGGCTTCCTTCAAATTCTAGAGACTTGGAAGCTCCATGGCAAATTCTTGTTGTGAAGACCTCGCAAGATTGACTTTCTCCAATGAGAAACTATGCGTTCAATGTCTTGAGGTTAGTGTTGAGACTTCTCAAGAATGTAATGTTTGTAGTTGCATTTGAATCCTTATAAAATATAGTGATATAAAATATTAGTTTAGGACATATGAATTCATTATGCCAAAAAAACAAATTAAGTCCTACTAAAATGTGAGAAGTTTTTTTTATTATGATTTTTGGCCAAATAAAAAATTAATTACCATTGACAAATATATGTTGATCTTTTTTTAAGGAAATATAGTTATAAATTAAATTATTATACATTAAATAAAATAATATAGAAAACAAAAGGTAACCTTAACAAAATATAATGCGCTTACACTTGGAATAACATTAGGCTTGTCGAATACATTTTTTATATTTTGTTATTCATTTAACTGTTGGTGGAAATGTTACCAACGTGTGTTGGCCTCATGGCTATCATAAATTAGAAGAATTCCATTCACACCTGAATAACATAGCCTAGTGCATTTCCTTCACCAAACAAATAGAGATGGATAACCAACTTCCTTTCCTTGATATCCTTCTCATCACAAAACCTGATGGTTCCTTGGCTCTTCGGGTGTTCTAAAAAGCAACCCACATTGACCTCTACCTCCACTCCTCTTCTCATCACCACCTTGCTCAAAAAATGGGTATCCTTAAGACTTTGTCCACTAGAGCCTTTCATATTTGTGACAAAGAAAACTTAGACCAAGAGCTTGCGCATCTTTGCATAGTTTTCTTATTAATGGTTACAAGAGCAAGAACATTTCTAGAGCTCTCAACCAAGCCAAGTCTTGTTTCTCTCCAAACATAGGGTTGCCCTCCCCGCGCTGTCCCTCTCCAAACCTCCCTATTGCTTCCCTCCCATACATTGAAAGCATCTCCTACAAAATTTCTAAAATCCTTCTTAAAAGGGCCTCAGGTGTGCTTTCAAACCTGTTGCAACATTGAGAAACCACATCCCCTCTCTCAAAGACCCCAAAGATGTCTGCCTTGACTCTAGGGTGTACAAGGTTGTTTGCTCCTATGGCACACCCTATATAGGTGAGCTAGGTCGATCTTTTAGCACCAGAATCAAAAAGCATTGTGGTGACATTAGGCATGATCAGGTCCTCAACTTTGCCTTGGTAGAGCACTCCTTCTCCACCAAGCACCATATCTCTTTAGAAGACACCCAAATCTTAGCTGTCGAGGACAATTTCTTCAAGAGGAAACTCAAAGAAGCCATTGAAATCAACAATGACCCTGCAAACCTCAATCGAGATGACGGGTGGAGTCTCAGTTTCTCTTGGCAACCCCTGCTGGCCAACCTTAGAAATCGACCCCCTCACCCATCTTGAACCTCCTTTGTGTTAGGCCTTGTTTGGCCCCCTCCTCTCCTTTTCTCCCCTGCTTGTCTTTCTTGGGTTCCCTCCACGTCTCTCTCCCCCACTCCCCCTTTTTGTGGGCAGCCTATCCCTCCATTTCTCCCTTGTCACTCCCTACCTATCCCCAAGGGAGCCTCCTCCTTTGCCTCATCCGCTTCCTTCTCCCTTATTTTTGGATCTCCCTAGTCGCATGCTACTACCCCCCTTCTTTTAGGTTTTTGCTCTTGTTTTTGTATTCATATGCATACGTAGTTGTTTAGGCATTTACATGTATATTTGCATATGTTGTTGCATTTGTATTTACATAAATAATATGCATATACATTCATTTTTGCTTTCTTTTTGTATTTGTATATGTATTGTTTTTGACTTTTGTTAGAGTCCTGTCTCATATGTACTTGTATAGGCTCATGTATACGTGCACATACATTAACACACATGCCATTTCTTTTTTGTTTTCTCTTCTTTAGTTTTTTCCTCAGTACACAGATACACCTAGTCACTCGCTTGCTTATATATATACATGTTATTTTTTCTATTTTTGTCATTTGTTTGCTTGTTTGTAAGTCTACATTTATTGTTTGGTTTCTTTTCTCCTATATATATATTGGAGCTGTTTCTTCTGTGTGCTATGTTGTGACTTTTTATTTTATTTTTCTTCTGTCTCATCTTTTGGAGATCTATGGGTGTGTTTTTTGTGTGAAAAATCTATTGCAGCAATGATCTCCTCCAGAAATTCTTCTCCCAATTTCTCCTATAGAAATTCCACTACTACTGTCTTGAACGCGATCGCTGCACCCTTGCTCTCACTGCAAATCAATTTGCTATCACTGCAAATTTATTTATTTGCTATCGCTTCAAATACTTCTCGGATCTGTGTTCTCCAAATGCCTATTGATCCTCTTTTATAATCCCCTCATTGGAAACCAATGGCCATGATTTAATCTTAATCCTTTCTTTCTTTTAGTCATAAGTTACTCCTTCCTTTCTTTTAGTCATGAGTCATTAGTAGATGTGTCGACTCATATTTGACACATTGCGGCTACATTTGAGGGTGGTTGAACCTTGAGCTATTCTCTTAGTTCCATTTTTGCTACCTTTCCTATTCTCATGGAGGCTTGTTCCTCAAGCTTCAGCGATGTATACTGCTTTGGTTGTAAATCAATTTAGTTCATTTTCAATATATTGCATTTGTGTTTGATCTCTAATCCATTGATCTTGGACTTCCACTCCCACATGGTATTAGAGCTAGGCTCAATCTGGCCTTCTCCCATAATTTTTACAGAATTACATCATGCATTTGCATTCAAATTCAATTAACTTTAAAAGGCATGAAAAAAAATGCAATTAATCCAATCCTTTCCAAATAGAGATTTCCATGCATAAATCATGCGCGTGAAATTATTCCTCAACTCCTTAATCAATACTAGAATAAAAACTGACTTCACATACTTACCAAATGATGCATTGGATGAAAGCGAGCAACAACAAGACAAACAAACTTCACGTAGATGCTACCATTCTGTCCAACTGGGTTCTATTTTTGCCTAAAATGTTTGAAGACTTGAGATACCACGTGAGAACAAAGATGAAAAGGTTAAGACAATACTCAGGTATGCTTATTAGCAGAAAAATGATTGTGAAGTTCCTATTTTCAGTTTAATAAATAAAGAAATATTTATTTAATGTTGTCCAATATTATGTGACTGTTGTCTCTCTGTTTGTGTGTGAATAAAGGGTTCCATTTCCTGCCAGTCTCTTAATTATTTGTTGATGCTAACGCGTGCTTCCCTGTTCTGTGTTGGGGAGTGTATATATGTACATGTGCGTATATGGAGCCTATTTTAATTCACCTGAAGCCGTTCCCCTTTTTAATCAAGTTCCGTACAAAACACAAATATTAACATTAGAAATAATTTACTCTTATCACATATTTTTTTCTCTAGATGAACTCCATATACATCCCTCTAAACTGATGGAATATAGTACAAACATAATTCTATATAACAGCTTCCATGTTTGATTTAACTTTTTCAGATTAATTTAAATCGCTATCATAAAAAGTTAAAATTAATTGAAGACAGATTTGTATGTCTTTACGTGGACCTAACTCAGTTAGCCAACTCAGCGACGTGAAACAACATGCTGTTGAATGATGGCACACAGAGACTTATATGTGACACCACGTATTTTGTAACTTGTCTTCATATTTCTGCAAATCTCTACACGCATACACAATACGTGTCTTTATAAATGCTGGTTTATTGTGGTATAAATGCTGTGATTATGTAACAAGTTGAGCAAGTTACAAGAGATTTTTAATGGAGCTTGGTGCCATTAGAATGTTTTCTTCTCGTTTTTCTTTGTCTATGTCTTTATAAATGCTGGTTTATTGCGGTATAAATGCTGTGATTATGTAACAAGTTGAGCAAGTTACAAGAGATTTTTAATGGAGCTTGGTGCCATTAGAATGTTTTCTTCTCGTTTTTCTTTGTCTATGATCTGATTAAAAACACAAGGTAAACAATTATTGGATATTATATAAAATAGAATAATTATTAAATTTGGTGGAGATGAGATATAAAATTTATTTATTATTTTGGGTGGAAATGAGATAGAAAATTATAGTTTATTATTGTTTTATATTTTTATGTTTTAATGGTTATTGGATGTTTGTATTGCAGGCGAGAAGTGGATGATAAAGAAAAGGTACATGTATATGAGGGAAAGATGCTGATGGAAAGATTTGAGAAGTTGAGACGCCTGGCGCAGCAACAATTTTTTCTTCATAACTCAACAATAAATTAAAACAACTTATTAATTTCTTTTAATATGTTTTTATCTTTTTATTACATATTCGTCATTAGGATATAATATTTCTATTTCATATTTATCTAAAGTTTTATTTACTAATCTTTCCTTAAATAAATAAAATAAAATAACACTATAGTATATAAATTAACATATTAATTTTGTTTAATATGTTTTATCCTTTTATTTCATATTCATTCTTAGAGTTTGATTTGTTTTATTTCAAATTTACCTAGGGTTTTATTAAGTAAAATTTTCATTGTTAATATAGATTATGAGTTTAATGTTTTCAAAATATACCTGAATAACTAACACAAAGTATTTTTGATTAAAATAGCTTCTTCTCCACTATTATTCTACTCTTTATACTAAGAGGCATTATATAATGGTATTAAGGGGATGAATTTAAAGCTACTAATTTATAAAAATTAATTGCAGTTAAATAATATTTTATTTACTCTAGAATAATTTATTTTATAAAATTATTTTATTAGGGTTTCTTCATATGAAATATAAAAGGAGCAAATTGTATTGAGCAAATGCATTATATTTTGTTAGGTTACCTTTTATTTTCTTTAATATTTTATTTACTGTACAATAATTTAGTTTATAACTATATTTTATTTGGGTTTATGATATCAAATAAAAAAAGATCAAAGTATATTAGTGAAGGGCTGAAGTTAATATGCTTTGGTCTTTTTTTCATTTGATATGATAAAACCCTAATAAAATATACTTATAAATTAACTTATTGTATAATAAATAAAATAACACAAAAATAAAAAGGTAACCCTAATAAAATATAATGCACTTGCCCAATACACTTTGCTCCTTTTATATTTCATATGATAAAACCCTAATAAAATATAGTTATAAAATAATTATTCTAGAATAAATTAAATATTATTTAAATTTTATAAATTAGTAGAAATTAAATTTCCTTGTGCAGAAAAGAAAAAAAGTACAAAGTTATAGGACCATCCCCTTAATTCCACTATATGATGCCTCTTGACATAAAGAACAAAAGAATAGTGGATATATATGTTATTTTAGTTACAATACTTTGTATTAGTTGTTCACATATATTTTGAAAACATTAAACTCTTAATCTATGTTTTTGATAACATAAGGTGGCAGAAACAAGGGGCCGAACCCTTACAATGCAAAAAGGAACCCCAGAGGCAATAGAACAAAAATACCTCATAACAGTCACAGCATCACCCGGTTAGTTAGCATAGACAGCATATACAACAACCAGTCCAGATACAGAAAATAAGTAGAAAGTAGAGGAACAACAGTATAAAAGAGACTAGAGCTAAGGAGAAGGATTCTCCCAGCTCTTAGCCATGGATTCCATAAAATCATCCAACTTTTTGTAGTTCTCATCCTTGTCAGCTACAACAGTAGCTCCAAGATCCTATAAAATAGAGAGATTAAATAAAACTGCCCACCTAAGCATGGTGGAGAAAGACTGCTCCAGCTTCACAATATGGCACCTCATGGCATCAATGTCCTTTCTGTAACCAGCTTCTTCCTCCATTTCATCAGCAGCTTCCTCCACAAACATCTTACCACCTTCGTTAGCATTGTCAGCAGAGTCACCAACTGCACCACCATCAGTCTCCATCTCAGGATTCTCATTCTTTCCTTCCGCCTCTTTAGAAATCTCCTGGACCTCCAAAACCTTGGTCGCACCACCCTGAGTGGACTCATCCTACGCCGACTCTGAGTAATCAATGAGTTTGGCTTTAGGCGCAGGTTTACCCGCGATCCTCCTCGACCTCCTGACTCCCAAGGAAAAGCACTCTTGTGTGCCCTTAATAGCCAAATTAGGTTTGCTGCCAGGACCCATAGGGGTACTACAGGGATTATTAGGGTTCCCCACAACAAACCACATAGTCTACGCTTCAACCCCCTTAAATTTCCTCTTCTTACACTTAACAGTACTTTTGGACAGAGGGGTATGGGTAGCAGTCACCATAGGACTATTATCATTAGGAAAGGAAACCCCTTTAGACTTAGCGGAACCTAGGGAATGGTAAGGCTCATCAGAAGTAGGAATATACTCAGGGTTGGTAGAATTTTCCCCACTATGAGATGAAGGAGGCTTAGCTAGCTCAAGACCAAGGTGGAAATTGTATAAACAGAGGATGAGACCCTGATGTAGGGGAATAGGTTGATTGGAGGTTTTTTTAACTAGTTTAGCTTTGACCCTAAAAACTGAATGCTCAAGGGAGGACAAAAGATAAAATGGAAAGCTAATGAGACTATTACATCTAAAATGATTCAAAAGAGGAAGATGATAGTTGTAAAACCTAGTAAAGTGCCCTTCTAGGGTGAAATACTTCATTATCAGGAAACACATAGCATCCCATGGCTTCGGCAGCTTGGCCCTATCGAACCCTCCCTGGTAGGGAACTAGTTCCTCATCTTCCCCAAGGAAAAGCTTTTCGTTAGAATGATCAACCACCTTAGCTTTTCTCTGCAGCTTGGTCCCCATAGTCGACATACCAGACGCCATAGCGATAACTTTCTCAAAGATCTCAAACACAATTCTTCCCACTATTACTCTACGATTATGCTAGGATCTCACGAATTGCTCCGATAAATTCTCATCATAGCCATTAAGCCGTTCCAAGTAGGAACTGATGCCACCCTCCTTACAGTAGTTCCAAACCACCGCATTGTCTTTAAACTCATAGCATGAAATAGGCTCTGTTAGGATCCTATCTCCCTCCATCTTAGCCTTATAGACAGTAGCACAGAAATCCCAGCACTAGATATTCGCAGAGTTAAGGGAGAAGGGGAAAATGATCGCTTGATAGGAAATAATGATAATAATACATCTGCATCTGTTGGAATTAATGAGAGTCACCTGCCACCTATGCTTCCCATGCTCAGACATGATTCCAAGGCATCCACTATGATTAACAGGTAAGCAACTTGTTTTATCACCAGGAAGTAATAAGGCTGATATGACAACCAAACACATAGTACTCCAGAACGTGTACTTCAAGATACACGTCTGCCTCTTCCACCAAGGCCTACGGAGAGAGCTAAAAATATTTATATACTGACTCATCATTGACACATCGACTCTTTTTGAATTAAGTCCATTATGTTAAGGGGGATGTTGTAAGCTTGGCGCCAACAATGCCAATTTAAAAATTGTTGGCCAAGGTCAGCAAAAGCATCAGTGACAGCATTGCCCTCTCTATAGATATGAGACATATCCATGCTGGGAATCCATTGTAGTAGGAGCTAAATGCTGAATGTCCACAATGATGTCTTTTAGTTTCTAGCCACAAGTCGACACATTATTAACTGCATCAATAATAGTTTCAAATCCCCTTGGATATGCAGCTATCTAATATCAAGGGAAATAGCTAGCTTCACTCCCCATAAAAGAGCAGAGGCTTCAGCATAATTATTGCTTTGGAAGCCAATCCCACCATTATAAGCAGCAACCAGCCAACCTCTGTCATCCCTTATAATTCTGCCACCACTAGCCTTACCATCCCCCTTGGAAGCCCCATCGAAATTCAGTTTGAGCCAACCTGGCTTCAGGGGTATCGATTTAGTATTCAACCTTTGCACCAGTTTGGGGTTGTTATGGGTCAGGATTTGACTAAGAACCCTCCAATTCATAGCAATTTGCTCCTCTTTCTGAGAAAGAGGTTTCTCTGCAGTTTTGATATTGGAATCGGTCACACTTTCCAAAAGAATCTTAGAAAAAGAGTGAAGAACTTGAGAAGTTTCTCTAGCAGCATCCCTAAAAACTCTATCATTCCATTCCTTCCATAAGGTCCAACCAAGACAGGGAAGAGTTTGATTCTAGAGCTCGACAATCCAAGGATGAGAAAAGGAGGGACACCAATTAGCTATGACTTCCCCAATATCAGCATTACACACCCATTGTATGCCAAAGTTCCTTAAAATAATGGTCCAAATTTCCTTGGCAAAGTCACAATGAAGGATAAAGTCAGAAATAGTTTCCTCTTTTTCCAAGCACAGAGAGCACCTGTTAACAGGGTGAATCCCCTTCTTTGAAGGTTATCTTGAGTTAGGATTTTGTTATGAGTAGCAGCCCACCAAAACATGTTGATTTTAGGGATAAGTTTGTAATACCACACTTTCCTCCAAATATCATTTTTATGCCCTTCAGGGATCAATAGATGATAAGCAGACTTAACAGCAAAACAACCTTTCTTGTCCAGCCACCAAACCAACTCATCCCCCTAGGGAAAAGAGGAATTTTGATCTCATGAAGAAGATTTTGAATAGCCACCAAACCAACTCTTAATCTATGTTAATAATGAAAAGGTTACTCAATAAAACCCTAGGCAAATTTGAAACTAAAAAAAAATCCAACTCTAAGGATGAATATCAAATAAAAGGATAAAAATATATTAAACAAAATTAAGATGTTATTTTATTTACTATAGAGTTATTTTATTTTATTTATTTAATGAAAGATTAGAAAATAAAACCCTAGGCAAATATGAAATAGAAAAATGAAACCCTAGGGGTCAATATGAAACAAAAAGATAAAACATATTAAAATAAATTAATAAGTTGTTTTAATTTACTGTAGAGTTATTTTATATTATTTATTTAAAGAAAGGTTAGTAATTGAAAACCTAGGAAAATACAAAATAAAAAATGAAAGCCTCACAAATTTATGAAGTGACATGATCAGATTTTTTTTCTTTCCAATCCATAAAGTGGTGGTTCAATAGAAATATATCCCTATATATTTAGTTATAGAAATATAATGGTTAAAAATTTGGACTGATAAACAATTCTTTATCATTACAAAAAAATAATAGTTCAGATGCATGAATTCTTTTGTCTCTTCACTACACATCTACAAAATAATTTTATATTATTCTAAGAGGAAACTACACATTTCAAATGTTGTAATCCATTTTAGAGAATCACCATCTTTAATTACTAATATGTAATCCATGTTACAGCATCCCCATCTTTAATTACTAATATTGATGTTTGTTTTTTAGGTATGGCTCAAATGAAGTTGAATTTTGAAAGTGAGGAGAAGTGCAGACAATATCGAAGAGATTATGAAAGGGAATATCAAAGATGACAATGACAACAAATGATAGATACAAAAAGAGAAGAACAAAGAAAAAGATGAAGTGACAACAACAGAGAAAGATTTGCCAATAGCTGAAGGAGCTATATGCATTAGATGTTGACAAGATAAATGTAATAATTGCTAGAAGAACAAACAAAAAGATGAAGTGATTACAACAGAGGAACAAACAAAAAGATGAAGTGATTACAACACAGAAACATTTGCCAATAGCTGAAGGACCTATATGCATTAGATGTTGACAAGATAAATGTAATATTTGCTAAGGATGTAAGGGTAATGTTAACTTCCAATCTTTGGATAGTAGCAAGTCGTGTAAATGGTATTCTAGGTATGTCTGACAAATAATATATAGACCTATAAGTGCACCACCAAAACCATCCACATATGTTATGATTAAATTCTAAAGGTAGAGCAGAGACAAATGGATTACTATAACAATTAGGAAAAATAGTTTTCTATTCAAAACTCCATCAAACATTTACAAAAGCCTCAAATCAAGATAAACTACAATTGGTTACATATAACCATTTCAAGTAACTGACAAACTATAGATGTAAACTAGAAAAGCAACTAAATGTAATGTGGAGAAATTGATGAGATTCCTTCAACACTCCCCCCTAGTTTCTACCACTAATTGTGTAAAAAATTAAAATGCCCAAATTTTGTCTTAAATTATCAAAAGTCTCCTTTGCTAAAGCATTGGTAAATATATCTACTAATTGATCTTTGGCTATGCAAAACTAGAAATTGATTTCTTGATTGATCACTAACTCTGATAAAATGATATCTTGTATCAATGTGTTTTCTCCTCTCACGAAAAACATGATTTTTTGACAATGACATTATTGATTTGTTGTCACAAAATATTAGTTTTGACTTCTCCTATGCTTGAAATAAATTTGCCAATACTTTCCACATCGAAATAGCTTCACATGTTGCTGATGTGGTTGCTAAATACTCTTCTTTAGTGGATGGAAGTGTCACTATGGGTTTCTTCTTTGATTCCCATGAGACTACACATGTTCCACAATGAAAGGCATATCTAGAAGTACTCTTCCTATCATCCATTTCCAAATTGTACCCCTAATTTTAATTGTAATTCTAACTACAATTCCAATAGTTGTTAAGGGCATGGTTCGGTGGTTAAGTCACTCGATTGTAGTGGCAACCACCAAAGTTTAAACCCCCACTGGGCTAATGTGCTCGCAGGATTTACACCTTTGCTAGGCTAACAAGATCGTAGGTTTGAAGTGTTCCTTCTTAGGGTTGAGGTCCTCCATGTTGTGGCCTCACCGGTTCATCACTCTAGGAAAAAGCATTAGTGTGAAGCCAGAGGGTGTGTCATGTTAAAAAGTTTACCAGGCACATTTTAAAAAAAAACTACAATTCCAACCCTAACCCTAATTATAACCCTAACCTTATTCTAACTTTAACCTTAATAATAACCCTAACCCTAATTATAACCCTAACCCTAACCATAATGCTAATTGTAATCCTAATTCTGATTCTAAATTTAACCCTAATTCTCACTCTAATTCTCACCCTATTTTTTATTGTAACCTAAATTCTAATTGCAATGAAAATCTTAATCCTAACTCTAATTCTAACTGCAATTCCAACCCCAAATCTAATTATAACCCTAACCATAATTATAACATTAACCCTAATTATAGTCATAACACTAGTTCTAACTCTATCCCCAACCCTAATCGTAATCCTAACCATAACTCCAATTCTAACCCTAACCCTAACCTAATTATAACTCTAATCATAACCCTAACCTTAATCCTAATTGTAACCTTAATTCTAATTATAACCCTAAATCTCAGACTAACCCTAACCCTTATTATAAACCTAACCCTAGTTCTGACCCTAATTCTCATTCTAGTTGTCATCTATTTCCAAACTGTACCCCTAATTTTAATTGTAATTCTAACCCTAATTCTAACTACAATTCCAATAGTTGTTAAGGGCATGGTTAGGTGGTTAAGTCACTCGATTGTAGTGGCAACCACCAGAGTTTAAACCCCCATTGGGCCAATGTGCTCACAGGATTTACCCCTTCGCTAGGCCAACAAGCTCGTAGGTTTGAAGTGTTCCTTCTTGGGGTTGAGGTCCCCCATGTTGTGGCCTCACCGGTTCATCACTCTAGGAAAAAGTGTTAGAGTGGAGCCAGAGGGTGTGTCGAGTTAAAAAGTTTAGCAAGCACATTTTAAAAAAAAACTACAATTCCAACCCTAACCCTAATTATAACCCTAACCTTATTCTAACTTTAACCCTAAGAATAACCCTAACCCTAATTATAACCCTAACCCTAGCCATAATGCTAATTGTAATCCTAATTCTGATTCTAAATTTAACCCTAATTCTCACTCTAATTCTCACCCTATTTTTTATTGTAACCCAAATTCTAATTGCAATGAAAATCTTAATCCTAACTCTACTTCTAACTACAATTCCAACCCCAAATCTAATTATAACCCTAACCATAATTCTAACATTAACCATAATTATAGTCAAAACACTAGTTCTAACTCTAACCGCAACCCTAATTGTAATCCTAACCATAACTCCAATTCTAGCCCTAACCCTAACCCAAAACATAGCTCTGATTTTAACCCTAACCTTGATCCTAATAAAAACCCTAATTGTAACCTTAATACTAAACTTAGCCCTAATTGTAACCCTAACCCTAACTCTAATTAAAACATTAACCCTAATTATAGTCATAACCCTAATTCTAACCCTAACCCTAACCCTAACCGCAACCCTAATTATAATCCTAATCATAACCCTTATCCTAATTTTAACCCTAACCCTAACCCTAACCCTAACCCTAACCATAACCATTATTCTAGCCCTAAAAACAACTCTAATTTTGACCCTAACCCTAATGTCAAATCTAACCCTAATCCTAACAATAATTCAAACCCTAACTTTAAACTTAATACTAACCTTAACCCTAAGTGTAACTTTAACCCTAACTCTAATTTGAACCCTAACGCTAACTATAACTCTAATTCTTATCCCAATTCTAGTAGTAACAAACTTTAATTCTAACCTTAATTCTAATAGTAACCCTAATCTTAACTCTAACCCTAACCCTATCCCTTATTCTAACTATAACTATAATCATAATTCTTACCCCAATTCTAATAGTAACCCACCTTAATTCTAACCCTAATTCTAACCATACTTCAAACCCTAATTCTATACCTAATTTAATCCTTAATCCAAAACCTTATTATGAATATAATTCCAATAATAACACTAAACATAACCTTAATGAAACCCTATCTCTAATTCTAACCTTAACTGTAAACCTATTTCCAACCCTAACCCTACTTTTTACTCTAACACTAATTTTAATATTAATCATAATCCTAACACTAATGATAACCCTAGATCTATCCCTAACCATAATTCTAACCATAACCCTCACCCTAGTACTAACCCTTATTCTAGTACTAACCCTAAGCCAAAAACAAACCCTAATTCTACCCCTAATCCTAATTATAACCATAACCCTGCCCTAATTCTAAACATAATTCTAACCATAATACTAGCCTTAACTCTATTACTAATTGTAATTCTAACCTTGATTCTAATCAAAACATAATTCTAACGCACCATAAACCTAACCAAAACATAATTCTAACCTTAATCCTAATGAAAACATAATTCTAACCTAACCCTTAACCTAATTCTAATCCTAACTCTAATTCTAACACTAGAGTTAGTGTTAGGGTTAGGGTTAGGGTTGGTTCATTTCAAATGCTTTCATTGATGCAATATTAATTCCCAAATTTATATTAATAGATAAGACCATTTTGTATGGAGTGATTGTTTACAGACATCATTTGATATCCTAAGACAAACATATAATATGAAGTACTCCAACACATGTACATTGCCACCCTAGTAGCTGTACACATAAGAATAGTATTTGTCCACATAATTTTCTTATCTATTTCTTTGCAAATACTCTTACCCTTAAAAACTACACAAATCATTCATATCATGGTTGTTTGATTTGAATTCCAAAATCACTCATGTTTTGTTTAGATCTCTTAGCCTTGTTTTAGTATCTTACTTTTGTAAGCCTAAAATTAGACTCCGTTGGTTCTAACTTTACTTATTTAAAAGCCAAAATAATTCATATATTAAAATTTTTAGTAACTATCATAATAAGCTTGTAGTCTAATTATTTCCATAATTTGGGTGCATTTATTTCCAAATAGTAATGTATTTTATATTGTGTTGTGTGAATTTTTTATAGTACAATTGAATTGCAAATCAAAACCTATTTTCTTGACACTTATATTTTCATTTAAACCTTGGAAATCTTAGTTCTTGTTGAAACAATTTGTTATGTAGCTTTTTGAATACTTTTTAGTGGTGTTTATTCTTCATATTTGTTCACTTTGATAATCTTGCATGCATCTATGGGACATAGAATACACATAATTGACATAATTATAATATTGGACAATTGTATGATTCGAAGCTCTTTTTAGGTACTATGATGTTTAATAAAATAATTCAAATGAATGTTTTATATGTATAAAGTGTTGATACAAATAGAACAATTAATATAGTAGTTAAAAAAAATTACATTTTTGGAGGATCATGCATTTAATATCTTCCCAAGATGGAATTCCCAATGTAAAATTTTAATATCAACATTCAAATCTAAAACCAATAATATTATGGTTTTATAATTTCAATGTTTTCAACTCAACTTTATTTTTTTGGATGTATTGCCAAACACCTACAAGGATTCTTAAAAAGAGGAAATGGAAAAGTATAGTGTTCTAGATCTAGCCATTGATCAACATAATTTAAAATAGTGAGCTTTGTGCTTGTGTTTTAATGAAACCCTTGATTTTAGTAGTTTGGAAAAGATGTCGATTTTTTTTTCTCTCTTTTGTGAGCTTCAACATCCTCTATAGGCCTTTAACACAAGTTTGTGTAAGGCCTTTGTTGACAGGTATAATCATATTAGTAAGAAATTTTTTACAATCAAGATCGACAAACTATCCCACTTTCTTGTCACTGCCACTTATAATACCACTAAGAATAGCATAAGTTGCTTCTTCCTTTATACAATTTATGCCCTTCACAAGGAGCCCCACAAGTGGAAAAATTGCCCATGTCTTTATTGTAAGCTCAATGTCATCTTGGGTGAGTGTTGTGATATTGGAAATGAACCTACAAATCTCCATACGAAGTTGCCTCATTATGTTCAAATCTCTCTTGTCACCACTTCAAATGATTGCAACAATACGTAAGAGTAATTTATCATTCATAATGTCTTTATAATTCCCATACTCTACAATGTTGGCCATAGTTTCCATGAAAAAAAGCAGTATATGATGAGATCCATGGAAGAGAAGCTAAACAAGGCATGGACAAATATTATTTCTAATGATAAATTCAAGATCGTCACCTTCTTTAGAAAAATATAAAATTATCTTCAGAAATAAGGTTAGGGTTAGGGTTATAATTAGGGTTAGTGTTAGTATTGTGGTGAGGGTTAAGGTTAGGGTTAGGAATAGAATAAACATTAGGAACCTAGAATTATGTTTAGAATTGGAATTAGGGTTATCATTAGTACATTAGCACTCAGGTTAGGGTTAGGGTTAGTGATGTAGCCAACAACATACACTCAATAGAATTGTGCCATTAATCTTATGTGAGAGACAAAGATTTGAGAAATTGGAAATAAAAACTTCTATTCACCAACTCTGCTGGTACAATGAGAGAAAACTCTCTTATATCTAAGAAAACAAAAAAAAAATTATGTTTTTTGGCAGATTTCGACAATTGTCAGATTTTGCCATTTTAGGTAATTTTACATGCATATCTTGAGAATCCAGTTTTTTCCCAAAAACTTCCTAAAACTAGGGTAGGACAGAAAACCACCTAACATCCTAAATTTGAAACATGAGTTTCGAGTTATTAATAAAAGCAACTTTTAAAAACTAGGAAAAAACACTAAATTGCCATTTTGAGGGCCAAGATGAAAGTTTCAAGTCACAAAAAAGTGCCAAGATTGGGTCCAACCACTAAAATCAATTGGGAAATTACATGCCACCTCATAACGCATCCACCTGTAAAATTTCATAGAAAACCCACATCTGAGTCAAAAGTTATGACCTCTGGAAGTCCCTGCATCAGTTAAACATATAATTATGGTTCAAATTAGGGTTGAGATTATGCTTAACATTAGGGTTAGTGTTAGTATTAGAGTTACGACCAAAATTATGGTTAGAATTATGTTAAATAGGGATAGATTTAGAAATATACTGAGATTGAAGTTTTAATGCCTTATAAAACAATATTAAGTGTAATCTTATGGTTATGGTAAGAATTAAGGTTAGATTTAGAATTAGGGTTTGGGTTAGGGTCACAAACAAGGTTAGATTAGAATTAGTGTTAGATTTAGAATTAGGGTACCTATTTTTTAAAGAGTATTTTAATCTCAATGTTGAACCCTAACCATAATTCTAACAATAACCCTAACCCTAATACTAATCCTATTTCTAGCTATAATAATAACCCTAACACTACTCCCAATTCTAACCCTAACCATAAAATTGATTCTAATAGTGATTCAAACCCTAAGGCTAACCCTAAATCTCAGCCTAACCCTAACCCTTATTATATCCCTAACCCTAGTTTTGACTATAGTTCTCATTCTAGTTGTCACCCTTTTTCAAATGGTAACCCTAATTCTAATTTTAATTCTAACCCTAATCCTAACCCTAAATCTAATTGCAATTCCAACCCTAACCCTAATTATACCCCTAATCATAATCGTAACCATAACCTTAATTCTAATTGTAACCCTAAATCTCACCCTAACCTTTTATTTCATATTCATCCCTAATCTTACTAATCTTTTGTTAAATAAAGAAAAATAAAATAACTCTACAATAACTAAAACAACATATTAATTTTTTTTAACATGTTTTTAACCTTTTATTTCATATTCATCCCTACAGTTTCCAAGAGGCATTATACAGTCGCATTAAGGGGATGACTAAGTGTACTTTTTTCTTTTCTGCCTAATGAAATCTAATTTCTAAGTTTTTATTCAATACTAATTTATAAAAATTAATTTTTGTTAAATAATATTTTATTTACTCTAGAATAATTTATTTTATAACTATATTTTATTAGGGTTTTATCATATGAAATATAAAAGGAGGAAATTGTATTGGGCAAGTGCATTATATTTTTTTAGGGTTACCTTTTATTTTCTATGTTATTTTATTTACTGTATAGTAAGTTAATTTATAACTATATTTTATTAGGTTTTTTTCATATCAAAATAAAAAAAGGATCAAAATATACTCATCAAGGGTAGAATTTATTTGAATTAAGTGCATTATATTTTATAGATTTAACTATAAAGACTTCAATTTAATTTTGTAGAATGAAATCTTAGAATACTAGAGAAGCACAAGAGTTATTTGAAGGTAACTCTACATACTATTCATATATTTTATTATAGTTTAAATTTGTTTTTCGCACATTCTAATTTAAATTAATGGCTTTTTTTATCATCAATGTATTATTAAAAATATAGTGCTTACTGTGTTACTCCAGATTAATATGTAACATTTTATTAGGGTTATCTTTTCTTTTCTTTGTTATTTGTCACATATGATGAATGAATCCAATTCTTTTCTTCCCCTTTCATTCTAGGGTGTTTAGCTAGGATTCACTGCAATTCTATATACACAAGGCAAAGTCTGCAGACATGGGAAGCTCCATGGGGCATTCTTATCCATTGGCTTCCTTCAAATTCTAGAGACTTGGAAGCTCCATGGGGAATTCTGGTTGTGAAGACCTCGCAACATTGACTTCCTCCAATGAGAAACTATGCGTTCAATGTCTTGAGGTTAGTGTTGAGACTTCTCAAGAATGTAATGTTTGTAGTTGCATTTGAATCCTTATAAAATATAGTGATAAAAAATATTAGTTTAGGAGATATGAATTCATTATGCAAAAAAAACAAATTAAGTCCTACTAAAATGTGAGAAGTTTTTTTTATTATGATTTTTGGCCAAATAAAAAATTAATTACCATTGACAAATATATGTTGAATAACATTAGGCTTGTCGAATACATTTTTTATATTTTGTTATTCATTTAACTGGAAATGTTACCAACATGTGTTGGCCTCATGGCTATGATAAATTAGAAGAATTCCATTCACACCTTAATAACATAGCCCAGTGCATTTCCATCACCAAAGAAATAGAGATGGATAACCAACTTCCTTTCCTTGATATCCTTCTCATCACAAAACCTGATGGTTCCTTGGCTCGTCGGATGTTCTAAAAAGCAACCCACATAGACCTCTACCTCCACTCCTCTTCTCATCACCACCTTGCTCAAAAAATGGGTATCCTTGAGACTTTGTCCACTAGAGCATTTCATATTTGTGACAAAGAAAACTTAGACCAAGAGCTTGCGCATCTTTGCATAGTCTTCTATAGCGCCCCTCAACTTGTCATATATCAGATTGATGTTTGCTTAGTAGTATTAGACTTTATGACAGTATCTTAGACCGTAGATGATGGATCTCTTGTTATCTTGTTACTTTATTATGGACCTAATCAGTATAGTAACAATTGTTGATTTTGGATTCTATTATTTTATGTTTTAGAATTTGATAAAATTAGATGTCACAGATGTTTTGATGATATTCACTATATGGGATTGTGAGATAGTTGATCATTTTATGTTGTTGACTAGTAAATGGAAATCTTGCTCAATATAGTTAAATGTTTATACATAAACGTGAATGGAACAGAGTCGTATTACTCGCTCTCGAGTACCCTGCCCCACTGCGATTTCTATTCACTACAGGACTGTATGTGGATATATATCTTGAATCTTTAACTGTGCGTTGTTGCAGGAATGCAAGTACTAGGCATCGACTCCACCTGATGTACCAGGTCTGAGCGTGCCTTCGCCAATGGATTAGTTGTTTGGAGTTAACGTGAGGTCCCATGTTAGTGTTGTCAGTTTATCCTTTTGGTCATTGTCTGTCTTTCGATCATGACTTGCAGACAGGTAATATTGCACCTTGGAGTCTAACTAGGTCAAAAGGTGTCTAAGTGTGTAGGGTATCGTTGTGCATTAAATAGAATCATATTATGGAAAGTATAATGTTGATAATTAAATATATTTATAAAAGATAATATTGAGCATAATGTCGATAGTTGTTAATTATTGTTGTAAATAAATTATTATTTTATTAGAAGTATAGTTGTTAAATAAAGATTGTAAGAAATTTTGTATTATTTAATATAATATTATTTGCAATAAATATTTAAATAAATAAAATAGTTGTAAGTTATGTTGTAATTAGTGATTTACAACTAAATTAATAAAATAAATTAATATATAGTTGTAATATTATAACTTTATTAATGACAATATGGTTGGTCAATTATAAAGAAATTAAATGTTGTCAGAATTGTGTATTAATATTTAAAAAAAGTAACCTCTTGGGATCATTAAATTAAATAAAAAATATATATATATTTGAAGGGGAGGAGCTGTAGGGGAGATCAGAAGATTGGAGCTCGGAAGGTGGGAGCTGTATGCTGGAATTTGGGTGCAACATCAAATCTTTTGTCAGCCAAGCATCTGGTCCAGGTTTCATCATTTTTATTGCCTATCTCTGTTTTATTTGAGTTAAACATTATAGAATTGATGTTCTATTCTCCTTCCGTCAATGCTTTTGGTTTGAGTGTTGCAAAAGCCCTTTCATCAAACCCATTTTGGTGCCTATTATGCAATTATTGCATCCCAAGCACTCATATGATTTTTATTATGTCTGTTGTATTTGCTTAATTCCTCTATCTCCTTAACCATTTGATCTCCACCATATTTGCCCTTTTTGCATAGATGTTTGATTGTGCATTCATCGCACTCCATGAGAAGATGTTTCTGTGAGTTGCCTATCAAGCAACCATATATTGTGTCTATGCGTCCAAGACCTACTTTCCTATTGCCTTTTTGGCACCTCCTGTTGAAATGGAATGACACAGAATACCAGAGAATCAATTGCAAACTCCTCTACCTTTATCCTGTTTAAAACCTAAGAAACAAGCAAACACAGATCTAATACTACGAATGCTATTGCTTGGTGTATTACAATGATCTAATACTACGAATGCTATTGCTTGGTGTATTACAATAATGTTTTAGTTTTTTTTGTTCCAGACGAATGTTTAACATCAGTTAAGGTGTCTCTAAGATCGCCAGTATAGAAAAGAAGGTCAACCTTGCTCACATAATGTCCGAATGTAGGTGTAATGCAATATTGGTTACAAATGTGATCAAAGTATGTACAGCTCTCATTCACCAAATCTGCATGGTTGCGCGCACCCCAAATCTAGTAAAACTCACAAGGTTAGGATGTCATGTGCTCTGTCTGTGCTTTTGCAATCGCATTGCTTGAAGGGTTCTAAAGCCTTCTCAACAAATTCATTGTAGACATATCCTGCAATCGATGCATTTCATAGTTTGTGCCCCAGCTGACACCTTCACATCACATTGGTTGAAAGCTTCTAAATCATATGATCCTCACCATATCCGCTCACTTCTGCATAGATGTTTGCGGGAAGAATAAAGGTTGCGCAACAATTTTGGGATCTGAATCAAATTTAGCATCGCTGTGAGTAACCTAAGTCTATATTCAAGTGTGATTTATAGTTGCCAAATAACATTTCCACTCAACTAGCACAGCTTTAACTGGTATCTCAGTGATGAGTCTAGGGTGTCTTTTGGTTTGCAGCTATGAAATTTGATAAGATTCCTTTATCTTTCATCCTTCTCTACAACCATTTTGAACCCTATCATACCTGCCGCTTCTGCAGAGATTTTTGTGGGAACATGAGTCCAGAAACAATTTGAGGATCCAAATCATAAAGCAGTGTCACTGTAAATACACCTAAGCCTATATTCATATATGATCGACAGGCACCAAGAGACCTCATCAAACGCAATGATCAGCTGATTGTATATAGCAATAAGAGTTACAAAGGAAACTGAAGTATGCACAAATTCTGTCCACTTTATCCATAGGGCCGCACCATCTATTAGGCTTCAAAGATTTAGTTTAGTAAATTTGAAATGATGATTTGGTAGAAAACTTGTTAGCTGCTGCAGCATTATCATGAGCTGTGGCTCAGCAAAATACACACACAATATATTATGCATACAGATTCAATCTTCATGGCAGATCAACGTCTAGTGGTCATTGTTCAACAATTGAAATTAGTATATATATGAATGCAATTCAATGTCTTTCTTGAAAAAAAACCATACAACTAGTGCAGATTTAACAGTCATTTCATTAATTGGGTTCAGCATTTCCTTTGAAGGGCCAGCGCTGCCAAAGGAAACTGTTATGCACACACAGCAATCAGCTGGACGTGAATTGCAAAAGAGTTGTAATCTGTCAATTTCTATCTGAAATTAAACCAGAAAGAGAGGTATTTTGCCTTACTTCTGAAATGGTAGCTTTTAACTGTTTTCCCTTAGATGCTTCAACTCTGCGTACTCCTCCTTAGACGGGCAATGATGTCTTTATTACCATCACTCTATGACACACAAATATGGCTTTTAGGTATGCTGCAACTGGTATTAACTATAATTTCCCTTAAGATCACCGATAAAGCTGCCAGTCATAGCAATGAGATGATGCTTCCTTATAAGAGATATAGGTATACATATTATAGAGAGACGCATTTCACTTTGTAATTGTAATGAGAAAATTAAAAAATAAATGTATCACAATAAATAATTTAAAATAGTCAGAGAAATAGTTAACTGCAAGTTATGAAGAAAATAACTTAGGTGAGTATATCAGATTGTGCAATTTTGCTTTACGATTCTACTGGCTGTTGTTTGGAGTGAAACAATTCCTTACAAAGGTTAGAAAGTTAAAGTAGGTTTATGGAAGAATTTAGGTATTGAGCTATGCTTTATGCCTGAATTTTATATTTAGGTCTGAGAAGTATACTAAACTGTTCAGATAAAGACTCTGAACAGGGTTATCATATCAGACCCACAACAAATGCTTTAATAAACAAGCTATACCTATAATATACTCAAAATTTCAAAAGGTTTATGTATCACGGGAAGTAATTTTATAGTTGCTAAATAATTAGTATTGTGTAACCCATAATATTGAACTAAGTTATTTTTAGTGTGTCTGAATATCAGCAAGTATTAGACGAGTCATAAAGTAGATTGGTTATTGTTTAACAACTGTGAATTTAGTTGTTATAGTTTCATTTCTAATTGATATTTTGATTAGCAACTTTTAGTACTTTTATTTAAAGTATTAGCTATTCTTTTTGTGGAGTCACTGCCCCCATAGTTTATTGGGACGTCTACTGTTACATCCATGCCACAGTATGGTGGATGGTTGTTCTCTTTAGAAAAAGAATAAACATATACTTAAGGTTATTAATGTATGTATAAGGAAGTAAAATAAAATTATATGATTATTAATGAATATATTCTTAGTGTAGACAATATTGAATATATTTCGTAATTTAGGCAAAAGTAAATTGCAGTAAGAAATGAGTGATAAGTAAATCCATTTGGGCTATTTTTCACATTCTATGGAATAGCCCATGTAAAAATGTTTAAAAATAGATTTGTCATTGAATAAATTACCAGCACTACTACAGAAAATTATTCATTTGATACAAAGTTCATGTAACAATATTAATATCTGAGAGAATGAAATTATTTGCTATCCAATGATTCAAAGTATATTATTATTATTATTATTATTATTATTATTATTATGTCTAAAGTAATAGTTGTTTGTTTAGAAGCCAAATAAATTGGAAATTTATAATAATGTTGTCATTGTTAAATTGATAATCCTTGTGACGATATACTAATGGTTAATGAAATTTAGATTAATTGACATAGATTTTAAATATAATTTCTTCATTTTGTTAAGATGAAATTTAGATTAATGGGTTAAGGATTAAGTATATAATTATTGTATTGGAAATTTGATTTAAAGGTATTAGGTAATTAGTTTAGTGTGAATTGAAATTGTATGAAATGGTCAAGTGTAAGTTGTCAAGGGTTCATTTCCAGAGGCCAAAGTTGTTGTGTTTTGACTTCGTGTAAAGTTGTTGATAAGTGTCTTGAGTTAATGAAGTTATGTCACCTTTTTATATGCATAAGGAATTTGGTTCTGGTGTTGTGAAAGAATGTAAATATTCTAAATGCATCATGTTGTGTAGAAAGGCTCTTCATGGATGATATGATTTATTTATTTGTTTGGGATGTTGTGTTGGATTAGACAATGGGGAGACATCAAGAACTATTATGGAGATCTATTATGTATTGCTATGGGCAATGGATTACTGAGCTACATTCTTACGATTAAGTTGTTATGCAAGATGGTTAATGCCTTGTATTATTACGTATACATGTGGATATGAGGATAATTGTTATGCAAGACGGGTTATTCCTTGCATGGTTCATGTATCATCATTGTCATGATGATCTTTGCTAAGTTTGTTGAGTAGGGTCTTCTAGATGCAGGTAGGGGAGTGGCTCTCAATGGGGGCCGGAGCCCAAAAGTGGCGTCCAGGACAACCCATGTTGGAGTTTGTTAACTCAGTGATAACCTAAATAATGAATTAGGGGGTTGGGTAGTTAAACACACTAAACAAGATAAGTGGATGCCTCACTCATGGCTCAAGTGCTTGTTTAGGTTTGAGATGAGATGAGAAGGCCTGAAATGGCAAGATCAACTACCTTGTCCTCATGAAAGGTATGTTGATTCCGCATGAGCGTTGTATGGGGGCCGGGAGCCAGGAGAGGCTACCAGGACAACCCTAGATGGGGGCCGGGGCCTAGGAAGGCTTACCAGGACAACCCATGACAAGCCATCTGATGACACTCCTCTCTACTACAGCCTAGCATTCCCTAGTTGTACTCTCCCCATTCGTTATGTGTTGCCTCTGGAAGTTAAGTTGTGTTGTGTCGTTATTGCCATGTGTAGTATTGGCGTTTGGTCGTCCTCTGTTCATGTTTAGTCTTGTCTACCTGACTGTTATTGTTTGGGACCTCATGTTAACTCCTAGCTCGGGGGGTGGACCTTAGGGTTCCACACGGTCGGGTGGAAGAGCTTTATTATCCATTAGTTTTCCCTTGTCAAGCTCATGTACAGAAAAGATTTATTCCAGATAATTGTACTTGTACCAGTTGATGAAGATGTATGTGTAATCTTGTACCAGAATTGTGTAACAGATCATTCATAATGTATGTAATTCTGATGTAGTCTGAAAATGGCAATGTAATGATGTCATGATGTACTTATGTGTAAGGAAAGCATTTTTGTTATGTATTTAATCATGTAGATTGTATTATTTGACGATGTGTAATGAATATGAATAAGTTATTTAATTGTGCATTGGATTCAGATCAGTTACTGATGTATGTTAAATTATGTTAGTTGAATTGTTAAGTAATGCAGCCTTGAAACCTTGGAGAACATGTCGTAAGTGTAATGGTGTAAATAGTTATGTTAACATTACTTTGTTATCTTAATTATTTAAAAAAAAAAAATTGTTCCTGTTTCATGTAGCATAAATGTGATTTTCTCTAAGGTGTTCAAGGTGGGGCGTTACATCTTCTTATTAATGGTTACAAGAGCAAGCACATTTCTAGAGCTCTCAACCAAGCCAAGTCTTGTTTCTCTCCAAACACAGGGTTGCCCTCCCCGCGCCCTCCCTCTCCAAACCTCCCTATTGCTTCCCTCCCATTCATTGAAGGCATCTCCTACAAAATTTCTAAAATCCTTCTTAAAAGGGCCTCCGTGTGTTTTCAAACTTGTTGCAACATTGAGAAACCACATCCCCTCTCTCAAAGACCCTGAAGATGTATGCCTTGACTCTAGGGTGTACAAGGTTGTTTTCTCCTGTGGCACACCCTATATAGGTGAGATAGGTTGATCTTTTAGCACCAAAATCAAAAAGCATTGTGGTGACATTAGGCATGATCAGGTCCTCAACTTTGCCTTGGTAGAGCACTCCTTCTCCACCAAGCACCACATCTCTTTAGAAGACACCCAAATCTTAGCCGTTGAGGACAATTTCTTCAAGAGGAAACTCAAAGAAGCCATTGAAATCAACAAAGACCCTGTAAACCTCAATCGAGATGACAGGTGGAGTCTCAGTTTCTCTTGGCAACCCCTACTAGCCAACCTTAGAAATCAAACCCCTCACCCATCTTGAACCTCCTTTGTGTCAGGCCTTGTTTGGCCCCCTCCTCTCCTTTTCTCCCCTGCTTGTCTTTCTTGGGTTCCCTCCACGTCTCTCTCCCCCACTCCCCCTTTTTGTGGGCTGCCTATCCCTCCATTTCTCCCTCATCCCTCCCCACCTATCCTTAAGGGAGCCTCCTCCTTTGCCTCATCCGCTTCCTTCTCCCTTATTTTTGGATCTCCCTAGTCGCATGCTACTACCCCCCTTCTTTTAGGTTTTTGCTCTTGTTTTGTATTCCTATGCATACATAGTTGTTTAGGCATTTACATGTATATTTGCATATGTTGTTGCATTTGTATTTACATAAATATTTGGATGTGTATAATATGCATATACATTCATTTTTGTTTTCTTTCTGTATTTGTTTATGTATTGGTTTTGACTTTTGTTAGAGTCCCATGTCATATGTACTTGTATAGGCTCATGTATACGTGCACATACATTAACACACATGCCATTTCTCTTTTGTTTTCTCTTCTTTAGTTTTTTCCTCAGTACATAGATACACCTAGTCACTTGGTTGCTTATATATATACATGTTATTTTTTCTATTTTTGTCGTTTGTTTGCTTGTTTGTGAGTCTACGTGTATTGTTTGGTTTCTTTTCTCCTATATCTATATGTTGGAGCTGTTTCTTCTGTGTGCTATGTTGTGACTTTTTATTTTATTTTTCTTTTGTCTCATCTTTTGGAGGTTTGTGGGTGTGTTTTTGTGCTTTCGGGTTTCCTTATATATATATACCCACTTTGACTGTTTTCTTTTTCCTCCTTTCTTTCTTTTAGTCATAAGTTACTCCTTTCTTTCTTTTAGTCATGAGTCATTAGTAAATGTGTCTGACTCATATTCCACACATCACGGCTACATTTGAGGGTGGTTGAACCTTGAGCTATTCTCTTGGTTCCATTTTGGCTACCTTTCCTATTCTCTTGGAGGCTTGTTCCACAAGCTTTAGCTATGTATACCGCTTTGGTTGTAAATCAATTTAGTTCATTTTCAATATCTTGTATTTGTGTTTGATCTCTAATCCATTGATCTTGGACTTCCACTCCCACATGGTATTAGAGCTAGGCTCAATCTGGCCTTCTCCCATAATTTTTACAGAATTACATCATGCATTTGCATTCAAATTCAATTAACTTTAAAAGGTACGAAAAAAATGCAATTAATCCAATCCTTTCCAAATAGAGATTTCCATGCATAAATCATGCGCGTGAAATTAGTCATCAACTCCTTAATCAATACTAGAATAAAAACTGACTTCACATACTTACCAAATGATGCATTGGATGAAAGCGAGCAACAACAAGACAAACAAACTTCACGTAGATGCTACCATTCTGTCCAACTGGGTTCTATTTTTGCCTCAAGTGTTTGAAGACTTGAGATACCACGTGAGAACAAAGATAAAAAGGTTAAGACAATACTCAGGTATGCTTATTAGCAGAAAAATGATTGTGAAGTTCCTATTTTCAGTTTAATAAATAAAGAAATATTTATTTAATGTTGTCCAATATTATGTGACTGTTGTCTCTCTGTTTGTGTGTGAATAAAGGGTTCCATTTCCTGCCAGTCTCTTAATTGTTTGTTGATGCTAACGGGTGCTTCCCTGTTCTGTGTTGGGGAGTGTATATATGTACATGTGCGTATATGGAGCCTATTTTAATTCACCTGAAGCCGTTCCCCTTTTTTATCAAGTTCCGTACAAAACACAGATATTAACATTAGAAATAATTTACTCTTATCACATATTTTTTTCTCTAGATGAACTCCATATACATCCCTCTAAACTGATGGAATATAGTGCAAACATAATTCTATATAACAGCTTCCATGTTTGATTTAACTTTTTCAGATTAATTTAAATCGCTATCATAAAAGGTTAAAATTAATTGAAGACAGATTTGTATGTCTTTACGTGGACTTAACTCAGTTAGCCAACTCAGCGAAGTGAAGCAACATGCTGTTGAATGATGGCACACAGAGACTTATATGTGACACCACGTATTTTGTAACTTGTCTTCATATTTCTGCAAATCTCTACACGCATACACAATACGTGTCTTTATAAATGCTGGTTTATTGCGGTATAAATGCTGTGATTATGTAACAAGTTGAGCAAGTTACAAGAGATTTTTAATGGAGCTTGGTGCCATTAGAATGTTTTCTTCTCATTTTTCTTCGTCTATGATCTGATTAAAAACACAAGGTAAACAATTATTATTATTTTAAATTAAAAAATACTACAGTTTATTGGATATTATACAAAATAGAATAATTATTAAATTTGGTGGAGATGAGATATAAAATTTATTTATTATTTTGGGTGGAAATGAGATAGAAAATTATAGTTTATTATTGTTTTATATTTTTATGTTTTAATGGTTATGGGATGTCTGTGTTGCAGGCCAGAAGTGGATGATAAAGAAAAGGTACATGTATATGAGGAAAAGATGCTAACAGAAAGATTCGAGAAGTTGAGACGCCTGGCGCAGAAACAGTTTTTTCTTCATAACTCAACACTAAATTAAATAAATAATATAAAATAACTCTACAATAAATTAAAACAACTTATTAATTTCTTTTAATATGTTTTTATCTTTTTATTACATATTCATCATTAGGATATAATTTTTCTATTTCATATTTATCTAAGGTTTTATTTACTAATCTTTTTTTAAATAAATAAAATAAAATAACTCTATAGTAAATAAAATAACATATTAATTTTGTTTAATATGTTTTTATCCTTTTATTTCATATTCATTCTTAGAGTTTGATTTGTTTTAATTCAAATTTGCCTAGGGTTTTATTAAGTAATCTTTTCATTGTTAATATAGATTAAGAGTTTAATGTTTTCAAAATATACCTGAATAACTAACACAAAGTATTTTTGATTAAAATAACTTCTTCTCCACTATCATTCTTCTCTTTATACTAAGAGGGGTTATACAATGGTATTAAGGGGATGAATTTAATGCTACTAATTTATAAAAATTAATTGCGGTTAAATTATATTTTATTTACTCTAGAATAATTTATTTTATAACATTATTTTATTAGGGTTTCTTCATATGAAATATAAAAGGAGAAAATTGTATTGAGCAAATGCATTCTATTTTGTTAGGTTACCTTTTATTTTCTTTGTTATTTTATTTACTGTACAATAATTTAGTTTATAACTATATTTTACTTGGGTTTATGATATCAAATAAAAAAAGATCAAAGTATATTAGTGAAGGGCCAAAGTTAATATACTTTGGTCCTTTTTTTATTTGATATGATAAAATCCTAATAAAATATACTTATAAATTAACTTACTATATAGTAAATAAAATAACATAGAAAATAAAAGGTAACTATAAAAAAATATAATGCCCTTGCCCAATACACTTTCCTCCTTTTATATTTCATATGATAAAACCCTAATAAAATATAGTTATAAAATAAAATATTGTAGAATAAATTAAATATTATTTAATTTTTGTAAATTAGTAGAAATTAAATTTCATTGTGTAGAAAAGAAAAAAAAGTATAAAGTTATAGGACCATCCCCTTAATGCCTCTATATAATGCCTCTTGACACAAAGAACAAAAGAATAGTGGATAAATATGTTATTTTAGTGACAATACTTTGTATTAGTTGTTCAAATATATTTTGACAACATTAAACTCTTAATCTATGTTAACAATGAAAATGTTACTCAATAAAACCCTAGGCAAATTTGAAATAAAAAAAAAATCAAACTCTAAGGATGAATATCAAATAAAAGGATAAAAATATATTAAACAAAATTAAGATGTTATTTTATTTTATTTATTTAACAAAAGATTAGAAAATAAAACCCTAGGCAAATATGAAATAGAAAAATGAAACCCTAGGGGTCAATATGAAATAAAAAGATAAAACATATTAAAATAAATTAATAAGTTGTTTTAATTTACTGTAGAGTTATTTTATATTATTTATTTAAAGAAAGATTTGTAATTAAAAACCTAGGAAAATATGAAATAAAAAAATGAAACCCTCACAAATTTATGAAGTGACAGGATCAGATTTTCTTTCTTTCCAATCCATAAAGTGGTGGTTCAATAGAAATATATCCCTATATATTTAGTTATAGAAATATAATGGTTAAAAATTTGGAATGATAAACAATTCTTTATCATAACAAAAAATAATAGTTCAGATGCATGAATTCTTTTCTCTTCACTACACATCTACAAAATAATTTTATATTATTCTAAGAGGAAACTACACATTTCAAATGTTGTAATCCATTTTAGAGAATCACCATCTTTAATTACTAATATGTAATCCATGTTACAGCATCCCCATCTTTAATTACTAATATTGATGTTTATTTTCTAGGTACGGCTCAATCAAGTTGAATTTTGAAAGTGAGGAGAAGTACAGACAATATTGAAGAGATTATCAAAGGGAATATCAAAGATGACAATGACAATGACAACAAATGACAGATATAGAAAGAGAAGAACAAAGAAAAAGATGAAGTGACAACAACAGAGAAAGATTTGCCAATAGCTTAAGGACCTATATGCATTAGATGTTGACAAGATAAATGTAATAATTTCTAGAAGAACAAAGAAAAAGATGAAGTGATAACAACAGAGAAAGATTTGCCAATAGCTGAAGGACCTATATGCATTAGATGTTGACAAGATAAATGTAATAATTGCTAGAAGAACAAAGAAAAAGATGAAGTGATAACAACAGAGAAACATTTGACAATAGCTGAAGGACCTATATGCATTAGATGTTGACAAGATAAATGTAATAATTGCTAAGGATGTAAGGGTAATGTTAACTTCTAATCATTGGATAGAAGCAAGTCGTGTAAATGGAACTCTAGGTATGTCTGACAAATAATATATAGACCTATAAGTGCACCACCAGAACCATCCACATATGTTATGGTTAAATTTTGAAGGTAGAGCAGAGACAAATGGATTGCTACAACAATTAGGAAAAATAGTTTTCTATTCAAAACTCCATTAAACATTTGTAGAAGCCTCAAATAAAGATAAACTACAATTGGTTACATAGAACCATTTCAAGCAACTGACAAAATATAGACATAAACTACTAGAAAAGTAACTAAATGTAACGTGGAGAAATTGATGAGATTCCTCCAACACTATCCCCTAATTTCTACCACTAATTGTGTAAATAATTAAAATGCCCAAATTTTGTCTTAAATTATCAAAAGTCTCCTTTTCTAAAGCATTGGTAAATATATCTACTACTGGATCTTTGGATTTGCAAAACTTGAAATTGATTTCTTGATTGTTCACTAACTCTGATAAAATGATATCTTGTATCAATGTGTTTTCTCCTCTCGTGAAAAACACGATTTTTTGACAATGACATTATTGATTTGTTGTCACAAAATATTATTTTTGACTTCTCCTATGCTTGAAATAAATTTGCCAATACTTTCCACATCGAAATAGCTTGACATGTTGCTGATGTGGTTGCTATATACTCTTCTTCAGTGGATGGAAGTGTCACTATGGGTTTCTTCTTTGATTGCCATGAGACTACACATGTTCCACAATGAAAGGCATATCTAGAAGTACTCTTCCTATCATCAATGATTCCTGCAAAATCACTGTCAATATAGTCAATCAAACAAAAATCATTAGTCATGGAATATAAAATTCCATATCCTATTGTTCCTACCACATATCTCAATATTCTCTTCCCAACTTGCCAATGTGACTCTTTTGGTGACTCCATGAATCTTGACATTAGAGTAACTCCATACAATATATATGGTCATGTAGTTGTAAGTTACTTCAAACTTGCAACTAATATTTGGAATATTATAGAATGAACATTAGGTCATTTCTCTTATTTTCCAATTTTAGTTCTTGTAGCATCTGGTGTAGTTATTGGATTACAATTCAACATCTTAAACCTCCTTAACACATCCTTTCAATATTTAGAGTCACAAATAAAAATTGTTGAAAATATTGTCATTGATGACAAAGGGAGGTTGATGTAAGATGAATAATTATTGATGATCCAAAAGTTTCTCAGGCATGATTTCTACCTTTAGTTAGCAAATCACTTGGTTCACAAACTCTCAATTTCGTCAATAGATAGTTTTCTGGACATCGAGCTAGCCGATGAAAATATGACAAAGAATGTTTCTAAGGCATGAATAATTTCTACCTTCAGTCAGTGAATTGCTTGGTTTGTAAGCTCTTAAGTTTGCCGATGGAAAGTTTCTCCGACAACTAGTTCATTGATAGGAACAATTACTGATCAAAGCTTGAAAAATAAATTTTAAAGTTTGAAGTCTTTTTAAGTTTGCTGATGGATAAGATATTAGAAAAATGTCTAGTTTGCGAACTCAAAAGTTCATCAATGGTGAAGGTCACCAATAGGCTACTTCTCTGACATAAAGTTTGTCGAAAGGATGAAGGCGTGAAGAATAAATATGGTTCATGGTTCTCCAATTTTGTAGATAGTGAAAAAGGTTGATGATTTTCCAAGAAGTTTGTGATGAGACAACTTCAGAAATAGGTGATATGATGAAGATTGTGTCAATAAGTTCACAAAGTGGTACTTTTGCTGATAATGGATGAAATGTCCAAAGTTTGCAGAAAGTTGATTTTGCCAATAAAGATTTTTAATTTGAGGTTCGTGGATGCAAACTTTTTCTATTAAAGAAGAAGATAATTGGTTTATAGAAATAAGCTTTTTCGACAAGCTCTTATGTTTCAGAAATCTCTAATTTTCTGATAAAGAAGTTGAAGGTTAAGTTTGTGAAAATGAACTTTTGCCTATAATGAATAAAGGGTTCAATTTGTCGATGGCTTACATAGGTGATAAAAAAAAAAAATGCTAGGGAGAGGACATACTCTGATCGGTTTGAAGACATAAGAGATATATATGAGAAACACTTATTGTTAAGGTTGGTTGACTCAGTCTTTTAAATCAGGCCCAAATTCATAGTACGGGAATTTAGGTTGGGCTGACCTAAGTATACATTGAAATTCAAAATATGAAGGCCAACTTTTGAGAATGCTTTAGTTCAATGTATTGTAGCCAACATGAGGATTATATTATACAAGTCGATATTTAAAGTAGATCATTTATTTATTTTTGATGGTGAAGTATATGTGAGCATCAAAGAAAAAAGTGTGTACATCTGAATGTGATTTGAGTGCGAAGGCAATGAATAGAATATAACCTGGAGTTCACATAGTTTGCATTGGTATAAGTATATTTTTCTCTCTTGAGAGGAACCATGCTAAAGAGTGTGTGATGCTGCATATTTGAAGGTGTGTGAAAATTAATGTTTCAAATTTGAGTTGGTGATAAGTGGGAGATTTGATGCTCTATTTTGGAATGAACTTGATCCTATTTTAGTTAGTTGAAGTTGGTGCTTCATAGCTGGGTTGGGGCTCAATATGGACTGAACTAAATCTTGTTATCTATTGCTTGAAGTTGGTGCTTCATCTTTTGAGGTTGTGGTCAGGGACAGACTTGGTGGTTAGTTTTATAAGGGGATTAAAGTCTCCTGTAGGTTGGTGCATAGAGATCTATAAAAGGATTTTTCTCCTTCTCAAGTTGAAATTCATCTCGGTTGGTGCCTACTAAATATTGTAATTCATAGAGTCATTTTTTGAGGTAGATTTGAGCAGTAGACCCAAGTAGCTTTTCTCACTGTGGTTTTTCCCTTCTAGGTTTCCACATAAATCTTGTATTCTCTTGTGTGGATGTTTGGATATGTTGATGTTTGCATAGTTCGTATATTGATTCTATTGTTGCAATAGAAATGGAGTAAAAATTGGTATATACTAATTCACCCCCTCTCAATAGATCTCTATGTTCTAACAAAAATTTCCCAAAGATTGAACCACTTCAATGCCTAAAAAATACTTCATCAATCCTAAATCTATCATCTCAAATTCTTTTTTCATTTCTTATTTAAACATGTCTACTGATAACTTTCTAGTGGAAAGAAAATCATCTAACATATAAACATACAATGAAAACCTAACCTTCTTTCTTGATCATTGTGTACGATGTTGATACCTGAAAATGTCTTAATCCCATTAACCACTTTTCTGCATCAACCACATTACTAAATTCACCTTTCACATCATAATTATCTAATTAATTCACCCTAAATCATAATTATTTAATTAATTCATCACCTTACGACTTCACTCTTCATTAATTAAATAAATATGCTAAATATTTGTTTGGTTAATTTGTCATCTTCTTAAATAAATAATGCTTATTTAATTAATCTACCCTACACTACAACCTAAACCTAACCTAATTAAACAAATACAAATTATTTAATTAGTTACCCTAACCTACTGAAAGAAAACCCCAATGTGTGCGGCGAGGACCTTTAGGGTTTCATTTTTCTATTTCATATTTATTTAGTGTTTTATTTACTAATCTTTGGTTAAAGAAATAAAATAAAATAACTCTATAGTAAATAAAATAACATATTGATTTTGTTTACTATGCTTTTATCCTTTTATTTCATATTCATTCTTAGAGTTTGATTTGTTTTATTTCAGATTTTTCTAGGGTTTTATTAAATAAACTTTTCATTGTTAATATCGATTAAGAGTTTAATGTTTTCAAAATATATCTGAATAACTAATACAAACTAGTATTAAGGGGGTATTAAGGGGATGACTGTAACTATGTCTTTTTTCTTTTCTATAGAATGAAATTTAATTTCTAGGTTTTTATTCGCTACTAATTTATAAAAATTAATTGCTGTTAAATAATATTTTATTTATTCTAGAATAATTTATTTTATAACTATATTTTATTAGGGTTTTATCATATGAAATATAAAAGGAGCAAAGTGTATTGGGCAAGTGCATTATATTTTGTTAGAGTTACCTTTTATTTTCTATTTTATTTTATTTACTATATAGTAAGTTAATTTATAACTATATTTTATTAGGTTTTTTTCATATCAAAATAAAAAGAAGGATCAAAATATATTCATCAAGGGTAGAATTTATTTGAATTAAGTGCATTATATTTTATATATTTAACTATAAAGACTTCAATTTAATTTTACGGAATGAAATTTAAGAATGCTAGAGAAGCACAAGAGATATTTGAAGATAACTCTACATACTATTCATATATTTTACTATGGTTGAAATTTGTTTTTTGCACATTCTAATTTAAATTAATGGTTTTTTTATCATCAATGTATTATTAAAAATATAGTGTTTACTATGTTACTCCAGATTAATATGTTACATTTTATTAGGGTTATCTTTTCTTTTCCTTGTTGTTTGTCACATATAACGAATGAATCCAATTCTTTTCTTCCCCTTTCATTCTACGGTGTTTAGCTAGGATTCCCTGCAATTCTATGAACACTAGGCAAAATTTGCAGACTTGGGAAGCTCCGTGGGGTATTCTTATCCATTGGCTTCCTTCAAATTCTAGAGACTTGGAAGCTCCATGGGGAATTGTTGTTGTGAAGACCTTGCAACATTGACTTCCTCCAATGAGAAACTATGCGTTCAATGTCTTGATGTTAGTATTGAGACTTCACAACAATGTAATGTTTGTAGTTGCATTTGAAACCTTATAAAATATAGTGATATAAAATATTAGTTTAGGACATATGAATTCATTATGCAAAATAAATAAATTAAGTCCTACTAAAATATGAGAAGTTTTTTTTATTATGATTTTTGGCCAAATAAAAAATTAATTACCATTGACAAATATATGTTAATCTTTTTTTAAGGAAATATAGTTATAAATTAAATTATTATACATTAAATAAAATAATACAGAAAACAAAAGGTACCCTTAACAAAATATAATACATTTTTTATATTTTGTTATTTATTTAACTATTGGTGGAAACGTTACCAACATGTGTTGGCCTCATGGCTATGATAAATTAGAAGAATTCCACTTGCACCTTAATAACATAGCCCAGTACATTTCCTTCACCAAAGAAATAGAGATGGACAACCAATTTTATTTCCTTGATATCCTTCTCATCACAAAACGTGATGGTTCCTTGGCTCGTCGGGTGTTCTGAAAAGCCACCCACACCGACCTCTACCTCCACTCCTCTTCTCATCACCACCTTTCTCAAAAAATGGGTATCCTTAAGACTTTGTCCACTAGAGCCTTTCATATTTGTGACAAAGAAAACTTAGACCAAGAGCTTGCACATCTTTGCATAGTCTTCTTATTAATGGTTACAAGAGCAATCATATTTCTAGAGCTCTCAACCAAGCTAAGTCTTGTTTCCTCTCTGAACACAGGGTTGCCCTCCCCGCGCCCTCCCTCTCCAAACCTCCCTATTGCTTCCCTCCCATACATTGAAGGCAACTCCTACAAAATTTCCAAAATCCTTCTTAAAAGGGCCTCCAGTGTTTTTTCAAACTTGTTGCAACATTGAGAAACCAAATCCCCTCTCTCAAAGACCCCAAAGATGTCTGCCTTGACTCTAGGGTGTACAAGGTTGTTTGCTCCTGTGGTAAACCCTATATAGGCGAGATAGGTTGATCTTTTAGCACCAGAATGAAAAAGCATTGTGCTGACATTAAGCATGATCAGGTCCTCAACTTTGCCTTGGTAGAGCACTCCTTCTCCACCAAGCACCATATCTCTTTAGAAGACACCCAAATCTTAGCCGTTGAGGACAATTTCTTCAAGAGGAAACTCAAAGAAGCCATCAAAATCAACAACGACCCCGCAAACATCAATCGGGATGATGGGTGGAGTCTCAGTTTCTCTTGGCAACCCCTGCTGGCCAACCTTAGAAATCGACCCCCTCACCCATCTTGAACCTCTTTTGTGTCACGCCTTGTTTGGCCCCCTCCCCTCCTTTTCTCCCCTGATTATCTTTCTTGGGTTCCCTCCACGTCTCTCTCCCCCACTCCCAATTTTTGTGGGCTGCCTATCCCTCCATTTCTCCCTTGTCCCTCCCTGCCTATCCCCGAGGGAGCCTCCTCCTTTGCCTTATCTGCTTCCTTCTCCCTTATTTTTGGATCTCCCTAGTCGCATGATACTACTCCCCTTCTTTTAGGGTTTTGCTCTTGTTTTAGTATTCCTATGCATACGTAGTTTTTTAGGCATTTATATGTATATTTGCATATGTTGTTTCATTTGCATTTACATATATATTTGGATGTGTATAATACGCATATACATTCATTTTTTTTTCTTTTTGTATTTGTATATGTATTGGTTTTGACTTTTGTTAGAGTCCGGTGTCATATGTACTTGTATAGGCTCATGTATACTTGCACATACATTAACACACATGCCGTTTCTTTTTTGTTTTCTCTTCTTTAGTTTTTTCCTCGGCACACAGATACACCTAGTCACTCTCTTGCTTATATATATACATGTTATTTTTTCTATTTTTGTCATCTGTTTGCTTGTTTGTGAGTCTACATTTATTGTTTGGTTTCTTTTCTCCTATATATATGTGTGTGTGTGTGTGTGTGTGTGTGTTGGAGATGTTTGTTCTGTGTGCTATGTTGTGACTTTTTATTTTATTTTTCTTTTGTCTCATCTTTTGGAGGTTTGTGGGTGTGTTTTTGTGCTTTCGGGTTTTCTTTATATATATATATATATATATATACACACACACACTCTCTCTGTTGGTCGTTTGTACTCATTTTTTTATTTGTTCTTTGACTGGTTTTCTCTTGCCTCCTTTCTTTCTTTTAGTCATGAGTCATTAGTAGATGTGTCGACTCATATTCGACACATCGCAGCTACATTTGAGGGTGGTTGAACCTTGAGCTATTCTCTTGGATCCATTTTCGCCACCTTTCCTATTCTCGTGGAGGCATGTTCCTCAAGCTTCACCTATGTATACCGCTTTGGTTGTAAATCAATTTAGTACATTTTGAATATATTGCATTTGTGTTTGATATCTAATCCATTGATCTTGGACTTCCACTCCCACATGGTATTAGAGCTATGCTCAATCTAACCTTCTCCCATAATTTTTACAGAATTACATCATGCATTTGCATTCAAATTCAATTAACTTTAAAAGCCACAAAAAAAAAATGCAATTAATCCAATCCTTTCCAAGTAGAGATTTCCATACATAAATCATGCGCATGAAATTAATCATCAACTGCTTAATCAATACTAGAATAAAAAACTGACTTCACATATTTACCAAGTGATGCATTGGATGAAAGCGAGCAACAACAAGACAAACAAACTTCACGTAGATGCTGCCATTCTGTCCAACTGGGTTCTATTTTTGCCTCAAGTGTTTGAAGACTGGAGATACCACGTGAGAACAAAGATGAAAAGGTTAAGACAATACTCATGTATGCTTATTAGCAGAAAAATGATTGTGAAGTTCCTATTTTCAGTTTAATAAATAAAGAAATATTTATTTAATGTTGTCCAATATTATGTGACTGTTGTCTCTCTGTTTGTGTGTGAATAAAGGGTTCCATTTCCTGCCAGTCTCTTAATTGTTTGTTGATGCTAACGGGTGCTTCCCTGTTCTGTGTTGGGGAGTGTATATATGTACATGTGCGTATATGCAGCCTATTTTAATTTACCTGAAGCCGTTCCCCTTTTTTTATCAAGTTCCGTACAAAACACAAATATTAACATTAGAAATAATTTACTCTTATCACATATTTTTTTCTCTAGATGAACTCCATATACATCCCTCTGAACTGATGGAATATAGTGCAAACATAATTCTATATAACAGCTTCCATGTTTGATTTAACTTTTTCAGATTAATTTAAATCGCTATCATAAAAGGTTAAAATTAATTGAAGACAGATTTGTATGTCTTTACGTGGACCTAACTCACTTAGCCAACTCAGCGAAGTGAAGCAACATGCTGTTGAATGACGGCACACACAGACTTATATGTGACACCACGTATTTTGTAACTTGTCTTCATATTTCTGCAAATCTCTACACGCATACACAATACGTGTCTTTATAAATGCTGGTTTATTGCGGTATAAATGCTGTGATTATGTAACAAGTTGAGCAAGTTACAAGAGATTTTTAATGTAGCTTGGTGCCATCAGAATGTTTTCTTCTCGTTTTTCTTTGTCTATGATCTGATTAAAAACACAAGGTAAACAATTATTATTATTTTAAATTAAAAATTACTACAGATTATTGGATATTATATAAAATAGAATAATTATTAAATTTGGTGGAGATGAGATAAAATTTATTTATTATTTTGGGTAGAAATGAGATAGATAATTATAGTTTATTATTGTCTTATATTTTTATGTTTTAATGGTTATGGGATATTTGTGTTGTAGGCGAGAAGTGGATGATAAAGAAAAGGTACATGTATATGAGGGAAAGATGCTGACGGAAAGATTCGAGAAGTTGAGACGCCTAACGCAGCAACAATTTTTTCTTCATAACTCAACAGTAAATTAAATAAATAATATAAAATAACTCTACAATAAATTAAAACAACTTATTAATTTCTTTTAATATGTTTTATCTTTTTATTACATATTCATCATTAGGATATAATTTTTCTATTTCATATTTATCTAAAGTTTTATTTACTAATCTTTCCTTAAATAAATAAAATAAAATAACTCTATAGTATATAAAATAACAGATTAATTTTGTTTAATATGTTTTTATCCTTTTATTTCATATTCATTCTTAGAGTTTGATTTGTTTTATTTCAAATTTACCTAGGGTTTTATTAAGTAAACTTTTCATTGTTAATATAGATTAAGAGTTTAATGTTTTTAAAATATACCTGAATAACTAACACAAAGTATTTTTGATTAAAATAACTTCTTCTCCACAATTATTCTACTCTTTATACTAAGAGGCGTTATATAATGGTATTAAGGGGATGAATTTAATGCTACTAAATTATAAAAATTAATTGCAGTTAAATAATATTTTATTTACTCTAGAATAATTTATTTTATAACATTATTTTATTAGGGTTTCTTCATATGAAATATAAAAGGAGCAAATTGTATTGAGCAAATGCATTATATTTTGTTAGGTTACCTTTTATTTTCTTTGTTATTTTATTTACTATACAATAATTTAGTTTATAACTATATTTTATTTGGGTTTATGATATCAAATAAAAAAAGATCAAAGTATATTAGTGAAGGGCCGAAGTTAATATACTTTGGTCCTTTTTTTATTTGATATGATAAAACCCTAATAAAATATACTTATAAATTAACTTATTGTATAATGAATAAAATAACACAAAAATAAAAAGGTAACCCTAATAAAATATAATGCATTTGCCCAATACACTTTGCTCCTTTTATATTTCATATGATAAAACCCTAATAAAATATAGTTATAAAATAAATTATTCTAGAATAAATTAAATATTATTTAATTTTTATAAATTAGTAGAAATTAAATTTCCTTGTGCAGAAAAGAAAAAAAAGTACAAAGTTATAGGACCATCCCCTTAATGCCACTATATAATGCCTCTTGACATAAAGAACGAAAGAATAGTGGATATATATGTTATTTTAGTTACAATACTTTGTATTAGTTGTTCACATATATTTTGAAAATATTAAACTCTTAATCTATGTTTTTGATAACATAAGGCAGCAGAAACAAGGGGCCAAACCCTTACAACGCAAAAAGGAACCCCAGAGGCAATACAACAAAAATGCCTCATAACAGTCACAACATCACCTAGATAGTCAGCATAGACAGCATATACAACAACCAGTCCAGATACAGAAAATAAGCAGAAAGTAGAGGATCAACAGTATAAAAGAGACTAGAGCTAAGGAGAAGAATTCTCCTAGCAGCTCTTAGCCATGGATTCCATAAAATCATCCAACCTTTTGTAGTTCTCATCCTTGTCAGCTGCAGCAGTAGCTCCAAGATCCTGTAAAACAGAGAGATTAAATAAAACCACCCACCTAAGCATGGTGGAGAAAGACTACTCCAGCTTCACAATACGGCACCTCAGGGCATCAATGTCCTTTCTATAATCAGCTTCTTCCTCCATTTCATCAGCAGCTTCCTCCACAAACATCTTACCACCTTCGTCAGCATTGTCAGCAGAGTCCCCGACTGCACCACCATCAATCTCCATCTGAGGATTCTCATTCTTTCCTTCCGCCTCTTCAGAAATCTCCTGGACCTCCAAAACCTTAGTCGTACCACCCTGAGTGGACTCATCCGATGCCGACTCCGAGTAATCAATGAGTTTGGCTTTAGGCGTAGGTTTTCCTGCGATCCTCCTCGACCTCCTGACTCTCAAGGAAAAGCACTCCTGCGTGCCCTTAATAGCCAAATTAGGTTTGCTGCCAGGACCCACAGGGGTACTATAGGGATTATTAGGGGTCCCCACAACAAACCCCATAGTCTCCGCTTCAACCCCCTTAAATTTCCTCTTCTTACTCTTAACAGTACTTTTGGACAGAGGGGTATGGGTAACGGTCACCATAGGACTATCATCATTAGGAAAGGAAACCCCTTTAGACTTAGCGGAACCTGGGGAATGGTAAGGCTCATCAGAAGCAGGAATATCCTCAGGGTCAGTAGACTTTTCCCCACTATGAGACAAAGGAAGCTTAGCTAGCTCAAGAGCAAGGTGGAAATTGTATAAATAGAGGATGAGACCCTGATGTAGGGGAATAGGTTGCTTGGAGGTTTTTTTAACTAGTTTAGCTTTGACCCTAAAAACTGAATGCTCAAGGGAGGACAAAAAATAAAATGGGAAGCTAATGAGACTATTACGTCTAAAATGATTCAAAAGAGGAAGATGATAGTTGCAAAACCTAGTAAAGCGCCCTTCCAGGGTGAAATACTTCATTATCAAGAAACACATAGCATCCCATGGCTCCGACAGCTTGGCCCTATCGAACCCTCCCTGGTAGGGAACCAGTTTGTCACATTCCCCAAGGAAAAGCTTTTGGTTAGAATGATCGACCACCTTAGCTTTTCTCTGCAGCTTGGTCCCCATAGTCGACATACCAGATGCCATAGCGATAACTTTCTCAGAGATCTCAAACCCAATTCTTCCCACTATGACTCTACGATTATGCTAGGATCTCGCAAATTGCTCTGATAAATTCTCATCATAGCCATTAAGGCATTCCAATAGTAGTTCCAAACCATTGCATTATCTTTAAACTCATAGCATGAAATAGGCTCTATTCAGATCCTATCTCCCCCCATCTTCGCCTTACAGACAGTAGCACAAAAACCCCAGCACCAGATATTCACAGAGTTAATGGAGAAGGGGAAAATGATCGCTTGATAGGAAATAATGATAATAATACATCTGCATCCATTGGAATTAATGAGAGCCACCTGCCGCCTACGCTTCCCATACTCGGACGTGATTCCAAGGCATCCGCTATGATTAACAGGTAAGCAACTCGTTTTATCACCAAGAAGTAATAAGGCTGATATGACAACCAGCCACGTAGTACTCTAGAACCTGTACTTCAAGATACACGTCTGCCTCTTCCACCAAGGCCTACGGAGAGAGCTAAAAATATTTATATGCTGACTCATCATTGACACGTAGACTCTTTTTTAATTAAGTCCCTTATGTTAAGGGGGATGTTGTAAGCTTGGCGCCAACAATGCCAATTTAAAAATTGTTGGCCAAGGTTAGCAAAAGCATCAGCGACAGCATTGCCCTCTTTGTAGATATGAGACATATCCACGCTAGGAATCCGTTGTAGTAGGAGCTGAATGTCCACAATGATGTCTTTTAGTTTCTAGCCACAAGTCAACACATTATTAACTGCATCAATAATAGTTTCGAATCCCCTTGGATACGCAGCTGTCTAATATCAAGGGAAATAGCCAGCTTCACTCCCCATAAAAGAGCAGAGGCTTCGACATAATTATTGCTTACCAGCATAAGTAGCAACCATCGAACCTCTGTCATCCCTTATAATTCTGCCACTGCTAGCCTTACCATCCCCCTTGGAAGCCCCATCGAAATTTAGTTTGAGCCAACCTGGCTTCGGGGGTATCCATTTAGTATTCAATCTTTGCACTAGTTTGGAGTTGTTATGGGTCAGGATTTGACTAAGAACCCTCCAATTCATAGCAATTTGCTCCTCTTCCTGAGAAAGAGGTTTCTCCGCAGTTTTGATATTGGAATTGGTCACACTTTCCAAAAGAATCTTAGAAAAAGAGTGAAGAACTTGAGAAGTTTCTCTAGCAACATCCCTGAAAACTCTATCATTCCATTCCTTCCATAAGGTCCAACCAAGACAAAGAAGAGTTTGATTCCAGAGCTCGACAATCCAAGGATGAGAAAAGGGGGGACACCAATTAGCTATGACTTCCCCAATATCAGCATTAAACACCCATTGTATGCCAAAGTTCCTTAAAATAATTGTCCAGATTTCCTTGGCAAAGTCACAATGAAGGATAAAGTGAAAAACAGTTTCCTCTTTTTCCAAGCACAGAGAGCACCTATTAACCAGGGTGAATCCCCTTCTTTGAAGGTTATCTTGAGTTAGGATTTTGTTATGAGTAGCAGCCCACTAAAACATGTTGATTTTAGGGATAAGTTTATAATTCCACACTTTCCTCCAAATATCATTTTTATGCCCTTCAGGGATCAATAGATGATAACCAGACTTAACAGAGAAACAACCTTTCTTGTCCAACCACCAAACCAACTCATTCCCCTAGGGAAAAGAGGAATTCTGATCTCATGAAGAAGATTTTGAATAGCCACCAAACCAACTCTTAATCTATGTTAACAATGAAAAGGTTACTCAATAAAACTCTAGGCAAATTTGAAATAAAAAAAATCAAACTCTAAGGATGAATATCAAATAAAAGGATAAAAATATATTAAACAAAATTAAGATGTTATTTTATTTAATGAAAGATTAGAAAATAAAACCCTAGGCAAATATGAAATAGAAAAATGAAACCCTAGGGGTCAATATGAAATAAAAAGATAAAACATATTAAAATAAATTAATAAGTTGTTTTAATTTACTGTAGAGTTATTTTATATTATTTATTTAAAGAAAGGTTACTAATTAAAAACCTAGGAAAATACGAAATAAAAAATGAAACCCTCACAAATTTATGAAGTGACATGATCGGATTTTCTTTCTTTCCAATCCATAAAGTGGTGGTTCAATAGAAATATATCCCTATATATTTAGTTATAGAAATATAATGGTTAAAAATTTGGACTGATAAACAATTCTTTATCATTACAAAAAATAATAGTTCAGATGCATGAATTCTTTTATCTCTTCACTACACATCTACAAAATAGCTTTATATTATTCTAAGAGGAAACTACACATTTCAAATGTTGTAATCCATTTTAGAGAATCACCATCTCTAATTACTAATATGTAATCCATGTTATAGCATCCCCATCTTTAATTACTAATATTGATGTTTGTTTTCTAGGTATGGCTCAAATGAAGTTGAATTTTGAAAGTGAGGAGAAGTGCAGACAATATCGAAGAGATTATCAAAGGGAATATCAAAGATGACAATGACAACAAATGACAGATACAAAAAAAGAAGAACAAAGAAAAAGATGAAGTGACAACAACAGAGAAATATTTGCCAATCGCTAAAGGACATATATGCATTAGATGTTGACAAGATAAATGTAATAATTGCTAGAAGAACAAACAAAAAGATGAAGTGATTACAACAGAGAAACATTTGGCAATAGCTGAAGGACCTATATGCATTAGATTTTGACAAGATAAATGTAATATTTGCTAAGGATGTAAGGGTAATGTTAACTTCCAATCTTTGGATAGCAGCAAGTCATGTAAATGGAACTCTAGGTATGTCTGACAAATAATATATAGACCTATAAGTGCACCACCAGAACCATCCACATATGTTATGATTAAATTCAGAAGGTAGAGCAGAGACAAATGGATTACTACAACAATTAGGAAAAATAGTTTTCTATTCAAAACTCCATCAAACATTTACAAAAGCCTCAAATCAAGATAAACTACAATTGGTTACATAGAACCATTTCAAGTAACTGACAAAATATAGACGTAAACTAGAAAAGCAACTAAATGTAACATGGAGAAATTGATGAGATTCCTCCAACACTCCCCCCTAATTTCTACCACTAATTGTGTAAAAAATTAAAATGCCCAAATTTTGTCTTAAATTATCAGAAGTCTCCTTTGCTAAAGCATTGGTAAATATATCTACTAATTGATCTTTGGATATGTAAAACTAGAAATTGATTTCTTGATTGTTCACTAACTCTGATAAAATGATATCTTGTATCAATGTGTTTTCTCCTCTCGCGAAAAACATGATTTTTTGACAATGACATTATTGATTTGTTGTCACAAAATATTAGTTTTGACTTCTCCTATGCTTGAAATAAATTTGCCTATACTTTCCACATCAAAATAGCTTGACATGTTGCTGATGTGGTTGCTACATACTCTTCTTCAGTGGATGGAAGTGTCACTATGGGTTTCTTCTTTGATTCCCATGAGACTACACATGTTCCACAATGAAAGGCATATCTAGAAGTACTCTTCCTATCATCAATGATTCCTGCAAAATCATTGTCAATATAGTCAATCAAACAAAAATTATTAGTCATGGAATATAAAATTCCATATCCTATTGTTCCTACCACATATCTCAATATTCTCTTCCCAACTTGCCAATGTGACTCTTTTGGTGACTCCATGAATTTTGAGATTAGAGTAACTCCATACAATAAATATGGTCATGTAGTTGTAAGTTACTTCAAACTTGCAACTAATATTTGGAATATTATAGAATGAACATTAGGTCATTTCTCTTGTTTTCCAATTTAAGTTCTTGTAGCATCTGGTGTAGTTATTGGATTACAATTCAACATCTTAAACCTTGTTAACACATCCTTTCAATATTTAGAGTGATAAATAAAAATTGTTGGAAATATTGTCATTGATGTCAAAGGGAGTTTGATGTAAGAGAAAACGAATAATTATTGATGATCCAAAAGTTTCTAAGGCATGATTTCTACCTTTAGTTAACAAATCACTTGGTTCACAAACTCTCAAGTTCGTCAATAGATAGTTTTCTGGACATCGAGCTAGCCGATGAAAAGATGACAAAGAATGTTTCTAAGGCATGAATGATTTCTGTCTTCGGTCAGTGAATTGCTTGGTTCGTAGGCTCTTAAGTTTGCCGATGGAAAGTTTCTCTGACAACTAGTTCACTGATAGGAACAATTACTGATCAAAGCTTGAAAAATAAATTTTAAAGTTTGAAGTCTTTTTAAGTTTGCCGATGGATAAGATATTAGAAAAATGTTTAGATTGCGAACTCAAAAGTTCATCGATGGTTAAGGTCACCAATAGGCTACTTCACTGACATAAAGTTTGTCGAAAGGATGAAGGTGTGAAGAATAAATATGGTTCATGGTTCTCTTGGCTCTTCAATTGACTATTTTTTCGACAATGGAAAGTTGGTAAGGTATAGGTAAAGTTTTTAGTTCGTGAACTCCTCAATTCACATAATTCAAGGTTCACCGACAAGCAATTTTGCAGATAGTGAAAAAGGTTGATGATTTTCCAAGAAGTTTGTGATGAGACAACTTTAGAAATAGGTGATATGATGAAGATTGTGTCAATAAGTTCATAAAGTGGCACTTTTGCTGATAATTGATGAAATGTCCAAAGTTTGCAGAAAGTTGATTTTGCCAATAAAGATTTTTAAGTTGAGGTTTGTGGATGCAAACTTTTTCTGTTAAAGAAGAAGATAATTGGTTTATAGAAATAATCCTTTTCCACAAGCTCGTACGTTTCAGAAATCTCTATTTTTCTAATAAAGAAGTTGAAGGTTAGGTTTGTGAAAATGAACTTTTGCCTATAATGAATAAAGGGTTCAATTTGTCGATGACTTACATAGGTGATAAAAATAAAATGCTAGGGAGAGGACATTATCTGATCAGTTTGAAGACATAGGAGATATAAATGAGAAACACTTATTGTTAAGGTTGGTTGACTTAGTCTTTCAAATCGGGCCCAAATTCATAGTACAAGGTTGGGCCGACCTAAGTATACATTGAAATTCAAAATATGAAGGCCAACTTTTGAGAATGCTTTAGTTCAATCTATTGTAGCCAACATGAGGATTATATTATACAAGTCAATATTTAAACTAGATCATTTGTTTATTTTTGATGGCGAAGTATATGTGAGCATCAAAGAAAAAAGTGTGTACATCTGAATGTGATTTCAGTGCGAAGGTAATGAATAGAATATAATCTAGAGTTCACATAGTTTGTACCGGTATAAGCATATTGTTTTCTCTTGAGAAGAACCATGCTAAAGAGTGTGTGATTCTGCATATTTGAAGTTGTGTGAAAATTAATGTTTCAAATTTGAGTTGGTGATAAGTGGGAGATTTGATGCTCTATTTTGGAATGAACTTGATCCTATTTTAGTTAGTTGAAGTTGGTGCTTCATAGCTGGGTTGGGGCTCAGTATGGACTGAACTAAATCTTGTTATCTATTGCTTGAAGTTGGTGCTTCGTCTTTTGAGGTTTTGCTCAGGGACAGACTTGGTGCTTAGTTTTATAAGGGGATTAAAGTCTCCTGTAGATTGGTGCATAGAGATCTATAAAAGGATTTTTCTCCTTCTCAAGTTGAAATTCATCTCAGTTGGTGCCTACAAAATATTGTAATTCATAGAATCATTTTTTGAGGTAGATTTGAGCAGTAGACCCAAGTAGCTTTTCTCACCATGGTTTATCCCTTCTGGGTTTCCACAGAGATCTTGTGTTCTCTTGTGTGGATGTTTGGATATGTTGATGTTTGCATAGTTCTTATATTGATTCTATTGTTGCAATAGAAATGGAGTAAAAATTGGTACATACTAATTCACCCCCTCTCAATATATCTCTATGTTCTAACAAAATTCCCCAATGATTGAACCACTTCAATGCCTAAAAAATACTTCATCAATCCTAAATCTATCATCTCAAATTCTTTCTTCATTGCTTATTTAAACATGTCTACTGATAACTTTCTAGTGGAAACAAAGTTATCTAACATATAAACATACAATGAAAACCTAACCTTCTTTGTTGCTCATTGTGTACGATGTTGGCTCATGACTTACTACTTCTGCTAAATCCATTCTTCATCATTGCAGGTACCTGAAAATGTCTTAATCCGATTAACCAATTTTCTGCATCAACCACATTACTAAATTCACCTTTCACATCATAATTATATAATTAATTCACCCTAAATAATAATTATTTAATTAATTCATCACACTACTAAATTCAGCTTTAACATCATAATTATCTAATTAATTCACCGTAAATCATAATTATTTAATTAATTCAGCACTGGACCTTACCACTTCATTTTCATTAATTAAATAAATATGCTAAATAATTGTTTGGTTAATTTGTCATCTTCTTAATCCTGATTAATTAAATAAATCATGCTTATTTAATTAATCTACCCTACCCTACAACCTAAACCTAACCTAATTAAATAAATACAAATTATTTAATTAGTTACCCTAACCTACAGATGCTGAAAGAAAACCCCAATGTGTGCCGCTGGGAAAAGAAATAAAATAAAATAACTCTATAGTAAATAAAATAACATAATAAATTTGTTTAATATGCTTTTATCCTTTTATTTCTTATTCATTCTTAGAGTTTGATTTGTTTTATTTCAGATTTTTCTAGGGTGTTATTAAGTAAACTTTTCATTGTTAATATCGATTAAGAGTTTAATGTTTTCAAAATATATCTGAATAACTAACATAAACTGGCATTAAGGGGATGACTGTAACTGTGTCTTTTCTTTTCTATAGAATGAAATTTAATTTCTAGGTTTTTATTCGCTACTAGTTTATAAAAATTAATTGCTATTAAATAATATTTTATTTACTCTAGAATAATTAATTTTATAACTATATTTTATTAGGGTTTTATCATATGAAATATAAAAGGAGCAAAGTGTATTGGGCAAGTGCATTATATTTTGTTAGAGTTACCTTTTATTTTCTATGTTATTTTATTTACTATATAGTAAGTTAATTTATAACTATGTTTTATTAGGTTTTTTTTCATATCAAAATTAAAAAAAGATCAAAATACATTCATCAAGGGTAGAATTTATTTGAATTAAGTGCATTATATTTTATATTATTAACTATAAAGACTTCAATTTAATTTTTCGGAATGAAATTTAAGAATACTAGAGAAGCACACAAGATATTTGAAGGTAACTCTACATACTATTCATATATTTTACTATGGTCGAAATTTGTTTTTTGTACATTCAAATTTAAATTAATGGCTTTTTTATCATCAATGTATTACTAAAAATATAGTGCTTACTGTGTTACTCCAAATTAATATGTTATATTTTATTAGGGTTATCTTTTATTTTCATTGTTATTTGTCACATATAACGAATGAATCCAATTCTTTTCTTCCCCTTTCATTCTAGGGTGTTTAGCTAGGATTCGCTGCAATTCTATGTACACTAGGCAAAATTTGCAAACTTGGGAAGCTCCGAGGGGTATTCTTATCCATTCGCTTCCTTTAAATTTTGGAGACTTGGAAGCTCCATGGGGAATTCTTGTTGTGAAGACCTCGCAACATTGACTTCCTCCAATGAGAAACTATGCATTCAATGTGTTGAGGTTAGTGTTGAGACTTCTCAACAATGTAATGTTTGTAGTTGCATTTGAAACCTTATAAAATATAGTGATATAAAATATTAGTTTACGACATATGAATTCATTATGCAAAAAAAACAAATTAAGTCCTACTAAAATGTAAGAAGTTTTTTTTATTACGATTTTTGGCCAAATAAAAAATTAATTACCATTGACATATGTTTGTTGATCTTTTTTTAAGGAAATATAGTTGTAAATTAAATTATTATACATTAAATAAAATAATACACAAAACAAAAGGTAACCTTAACAAAATATAATGCGCTTACACTTGGAATAACATTAGGCTTGTTGAATACATTTTTTATATTTTGTTATTCATTTAACTATTGGTGGAAATGTTACCAAAAGTGTGTTGGCCTCATGGCTATGATAAATTAGAAGAATTCCACTTGCACCTTAATAACATAGCCCAGTGCATTTTCTTCACCAAAGAAATAGAGATGGACAACCAACTTCCTTTCCTTGATATCCTTCTCATCACAAAACCTGATGGTTCCTTGGCTTGTCAGGTGTTCTGAAAAGCCACCCACACTGACCTCTACCTCCACTCCTCTTCTCATCACCACCTTTCTCAAAAAATGGGTATCCTTAAGACTTTGTCCACTAGAGCCTTTCATATTCGTGACAAAGAAAACTTAGACCAAGAGCTTGCACATCTTTGCATAGTCTTCTTATTAATGGTTACAAGAGCAATCATATTTCTAGAGCTCTCAACCAAGCCAAGTCTTGTTTCCTCTCCAAACACAGAGTTGCCTTCCCTTCACCCTCCCTCTCCAAACCTCCCTATTGCTTCCCTCCCATACATTGAAGGGATCTCCTCCAAAATTTTCAAAATCCTTCTTCATAGGGCCTCTGGTGTGCTTTCAAACCTATTGCAACATTGAGAAACCACATCCCCTCTCTCAAAGACCCCAAAGATGTCTGCTTTTACTCTAGGGTGTACAAGGTTGTTTACTCCTGTGGCACACCCTATATAGGCGAGATAGGTCGACCTTTTAGCAAAGGGCCTCTGGTGTGCTTTCAAACCTGTTACAACATTGAGAAACCACATCCCCTCTCTCAAAGACCCCAAAGATGTCTGCTTTGACTCTAGGGTATACAAGGTTGTTTGCTCCTATGGCACACCCTATATAGGCGAGATAGGTCGACCCTTTAGCAGCAGAATCAAAAAAGCATTGTGCTGACATTAGGCATGATCAGGTCCTCAACTTTGCCTTGGTAGAGCACTCATTCTCCACCAAGCACCATATCTCTTTAGAAGACACCCAAATCTTAGCCATTGAGGACAATTTCTTCAAGTGGAAACTCAAAAAAGCCATTGAAATCAACGACCCCGCAAACCTCAATCGGGATGACAGGTACAGTCTCAGTTTCCCTTGGCAACCCCTGCTAGCCAACCTTAGAAATCGACCCCCTCACCCATCTTGAACCTCTTTTGTGTCAGGCCTTGTTTGGCCCCCTCCTCTCCTTTTCTCCCCTTCTTGTCTTTCTTGGGTTCCCTCCACGTCTCTCTCCCCCACTCCCCCTTTTTGTGGGCTGCCTATCCATCCATTTCTCCCTCGTCCCTCCCCACCTATCCCAGATGGAGCCTCCTCCTTTGTGTCATTCGCTTCCTTCTCCCTTATTTTTGGATCTCCCTAGTCACATTCTACTACCCCCCTTCTTTTAGGTTTTTGCTCTTGTTTTTGTATTCCTATGCATACGTAGTTGTTTAGGCATTTACATGTATATTTGCATATGTTGTTGCATTTGTATTTACATATATATTTGGATGTGTATAATATTCATATACAATCATTTTTGTTTTCTTTTTGTATTTGTATATGTATTGGTTTTGACTTTTGTTAGAGTCCGGTGTGATATGTACTTGTATAGGATCATGTATACTTGCACATACATTAACACACATGCCGTTTCTTTTTTGTTTTCTCTTCTTTAGTTTTTTCCTCAGCACACAGATAGACCTAGTCACTCACTTGCTTATATATATACATGTTATTTTTTCTATTTTTGTCATTTGTTTGCTTGTTTGTGAGTCTACGTTTATTGTTTGGTTTCTTTTCTCCTATATATATATGTTGGAGCTGTTTGTTCTGTGTGCTATGTTGTGACTTTTATTTTATTTTTCTTTTGTCTCGTCTTTTGGAGGTTTGTGGGTGTGTTTTTGTGCTTTCGGTTTCCTTACATATATATACACACACACACACAGTTTGTTGGTCGTTTGTACTCATTTTTTAATTTGTTCTTTGACTGGTTTTCTCTTGCCTCCTTTCTTTCTTTTAGTCATAAGTTACTCCTTTCTTTTTTTTTAGTCATGAGTCATTAGTAGATGTGTCTACTCATATTCGACACATCGCAGCTACATTTGAGGGTGGTTGAACCTTGAGCTATTCTCTTGGTTCCATTTTCGCCACGTTTCCTATTCTTGTGGAGGCTTGTTCCTCAAGCTTCACCTATGTATACCGCTTTGGTTGTAAATCAATTTAGTCCATTTTCAATATATTGCATTTGTGTTTGATCTCTAATCCATTGATCTTGGACTTCCACTCCCACATGGTATTAGAGCTAGGCTCAATCTGACCTCCCATAATTTTTACAGAATTACATCATGCATTTGCATTCAAATTCAATTAACTTTAAAAGCCACAAAAACAAAATTAATCATCAACTGCTTAATCAATACTAGAATAAAAAACTGACTTCACATACTTACCAAATGATGCATTTGATGAAAGCGAGCAACAACAAGACAAACAAACTTCACGTAGATGCTGCCATTCTGTCCAACTGGGTTCTATTTTTGCCTCAAGTGTTTGAAGACTGGAGATACCACGTGAGAACAAAGATGAAAAGGTTAAGACAATACTCATGTATGCTTATTAGCAGAAAAATGATTGTGAAGTTCCTATTTTCAGTTTAATAAATAAAGAAATATTTATTTAATGTTGTCCAATATTATGTGACTGTTGTCTCTCTGCTTGTGTGTGAATAAAGGGTTCCATTTCCTGCCAGTCTCTTAATTGTTTGTTGATGCTAACGGGTGCTTCCCTGTTCTGTGTTGGGGAGTGTATATATGTACATGTTCGCATATGGAGCCTATTTTAATTCACCTGAAGCCGTTCCCCTTTTTATCAAGTTTCGTACAAAACACAAACATTAACATTAGAAATAATTTACTCTTATCACACATTTTTTTCTCTAGATGAACTCCATATACATCCCTCTAAACTGATGGAATATAGTGCAAACATAATTCTATATAACAGCGTCCATGTTTGATTTAACTTTTTCAGATTAATTTAAATCGCTAACATAAAAAGTTAAAATTAATTGAAGACAGATTTGTATGTCTTTACGTAGACCTAACTCAGTTAGCCAACTCAGCGAAGTGAAGCAACATGCTGTTGAATGATGGCACACACAGACTTATATGTGACACCACGTATTTTGTAACTTGTCTTCATATTTCTGCAAATCTCTATACGCATACACAATACGTGTCTTTATAAATGCTGGTTTATTGCGGTATAAATGCTGTGATTATGTAACAAGTTGAGCAAGTTACAAGAGATTTTTAATGGAGCTTGGTGCCGTTAGAATGTTTTTTTCTCGTTTTTCTTCGTCTATGATCTGATTAAAAACACAAGATAAACAATTATTATTATTTTAAATTAAAAAATACTACAGTTTATTGGATATTATACAAAATAGAATAATTATTAAATTTGGTGGAGATGAGATATAAAATTTATTTATTATTTTGGGTGGAAATGAGATAGAAAATTATAGTTTATTATTGTTTTATATTTCTATGTTTTAATGGTTATGGGATGTTTGTGTTGCAGGCGAGAAGTGGATGATAAAGAAAAGATACATGTATATGAGGGAAAGATGCTGATGGAAAGATTCTAGAAGTTGAGACGCCTAGTGCAGAAACAGTTTTTTCTTCATAACTCAACACTAAATTAAATAAATAATATAAAATAACTCTACAATAAATTAAAACAACTTATTAATTTCTTTTAACATGTTTTTATCTTTTTAATACATATTCATCATTAGAATATAATTTTTCTATTTCATATTAATCTAGGGTTTTATTTACTAATCTTTCCTTAAATAAATAAAATAAAATAACTCTATAGTAAATAAAATAACATATTAATTTTGTTTAATATGTTTTTATCTTTTTATTTCATATTCATTCTTAGATTTTGATTTGTTTTATTTCAAATTTGCCTAGGGTTTTATTAAGTAAACTTTTCATTGTTAATATAGATTAAGAGTTTAATGTTTTCAAAATATACCTGAATAACTAACACAAAGTATTTTTGATTAAAATAACTTCTTCTCCACTATTATTCTGCTCTTTATACTAAGAGGCATTATATAATGGTATTAAGGGGATGAATTTAATGCTACTAATTTATAAAAATTAATTGCAGTTAAATAATATTTTATTTACTCTAAAATAATTTATTTTATAACATTATTTTATTAGGGTTTCTTCATATGAAATATAAAAGGAGCAAATTGTATTGGGCAAATGCATTATATTTTGTTAGGTTACCTTTTATTTTCTTTGTTATTTTATTTACTATACAATAATTTAGTTTATAACTATATTTTATTTGGGTTTATGATATCAAATAAAAAAAGATCAAAGTATATTAGTGAAGGGCCGAAGTTAATATACTTTGGTCCTTTTTTTATTTGATATGATAAAACCCTAATAAAATATACTTATAAATTAACTTATTGTATAATAAATAAAATAACACAAAAATAAAAAGGTAACCCTAAATGCACTTGCCTAATACACTTTGCTCCTTTGATATTTCATATGATAAAACCCTAATAAAATATAGTTATAAAATAAATTATTCTAGAATAAATTAAATATAATTTAATTTTTATAAATTAGTAGAAATTAAATTTAGTTGTGCAGAAAAGAAAAAAAGTACAAAGTTATAGGACCATTCCCTTAATGCCACTATATAATGCATCTTGACATAAAAAACAAAAGAATAGTGGATAAATATGTTATTTTAGTGACAATACTTCATATTAGTTCACATATATTTTGAAAATATTAAACTCTTAATCTATGTTAACAATGAAAAGGTTACTCAATAAAATCCTAGGCAAATTTGAAATAAAAAAAAAATCAAACTCTAAGGATGAATATCAAATAAAAGGATTAAAATATATTAAACAAAATTAAATTGTTATTTTATTTACTATAGAGTTATTATATTTTATTTATTTAACAAAAGATTAGAAAATAAAACCCTAGGCAAATATGAAATATAAAAATGAAACCCTAGGGGTCAATAGGAAATAAAAAGATAAAACATATTAAAATAAATTAATAAGTTGTTTTAATTTACTGTAGAGTTATTTTATATTATTTATTTAAAGAAAGGTTAGTAATTAAAAATCTATAAAAATATGAAATAAAAAATGAAATCCTCACAAATTTATGAAGTGACAGGATTGGATTTTCTTTCTTTCCAATCTATAAAGTTGTGGTTCAATAAAAATATATCCCTGTATATTTAGTTATAGAAATATAATGGTTAAAAATTTGGAATGATAAACAATTCTTTATCATTACAAAAAATAATAGTTCAGATGCATGAATTCTTTTATCTCTTCACTACACATCTACAAAATAATTTTATATTATTCTAAGAGGAAACTACACATTTCAAATGTTGTAATCCATTTTAGAGAATCACCATCTTTAATTACTAATATGTAATCCATGTTACAGCATCCCCATCTTTAATTACTAATATTGTTGTTTATTTTCTAGGTATGGCTCAAATGAAGTTGAATTTTGAAACTGAGGAGAAGTACAGACAATATGGAAGGGATTATCAAAGGGAATATCAAAGATGACAATGACAATGACAATGCCAACAAATGACAGATACAAAAAGAGAAGAACAAAGAAAAAGATGAAGTGACAACAACAGAGAAAGATTTGCCAATAGCTAAAGGACCTATATGCATTAGATGTTGACAAGATAAATGTAATAATTGCTAGAAGAACAAAGAAAAAGATGAAGTGATAAAAACAGAGAAAGATTTGCCAATAGCTGAAGGACATTTATTCATTAGATGTTGACAAAATAAATGTAATAATTGCTAAGGATGTAAGGGTAATGTTAACGTCCAATCTTTGGATCGCAGCAAGCCACGTAAATGGAACTCTAGGTATGTCCGACAAATAATATATAGACCTATAAGTGCACTACCAGAACCATCCACATATGTTATGGTTAAATTTTGAAGGTAGAGCGGAGACAAATGGATTGCTACAATGATTAGTTAAAATAGTTTTCCATTCAAAACTGCATCAAACATTTGCAGAAGCCTCAAATAAAGATAAACTACAATTGGTTACATAGAACCATGTAAAGTAACTAACAAAATATAGAGGTAAACTAGAAAAGCAACTAAATGCAAGGTGGAGAAATTGATGAGATTCCTCCAACACTCCCCCCTAATTTCTACAACTAATTGTGTAAAAAATTAAAATGCCCAAATTTTGCCTTAAACTATCAAAAGTCTCCTTTGCTAAAGCACTGGTAAATATATCTACTAATTGATCTTTGGATATGTAAGACTTGAAATTAATTTCTTGATTGTTCACTAACTCTGATAAAATGATATCTTGTATCAATGTGTTTTCTCCTCTCGCGAAAAACATGATTTATTGACAATGACATTATTGATTTGTTGTCACAAAATATTAGTTTTGACTTCTCCTATGCTTGAAATAAATTTGCCAATACTTTCCACATCGAAATAGCTTGACATGTTACTGATGTGGTTGCTACATACTCTTCTTTAGTGGATGGAAGTGTCACTATGGATTTCTTCTTTGATTCCCATGAGACTACACATGTTCCACAATGAAAGGCATATCTAGAAGTACTCTTCCTATCATCAATGATTCTTGCAAAATCATTGTCAATATAGTCAATCAAACAAAAATCATTAGTCATGGAATATAAAATTTCATATCCTATTGTTCCTGCCACATATCTCAATATTCTCTTCCCAACTTGCCAATGTGACTCTTTTGGTGACTCCATGAATCTTGAGATTATAGTAACTGCATACAATAAATACAGTCACGTAGTTGTAAGTTACTTCAAACTTGCAACTAATATTTGGAATATTATAGAATGAACATTAGGTCATTTCTCTTGTTTTCCAATTTTAGTTCTTGTATCATCTGGTATAGTTATTGGACTACAATTCAACATCTTAAACCTCCTTAACACATCCTTTCAATATTTAGAATGACAAATAAAAATTGTTGGAAATATTGTCATTGATGTCAAAGGGAGGTTGATGTAAGAGAAAATGAATAATTATTGATGATCCAAAAGTTTCTAAGGCATGATTTCTACCTTTAGTTAGCAAATCACTTTGGTTCACGAACTCTCAAGTTCGTCAATAGATAGTTTTCTGGACATCGAGCTAGCTAATGAAAAGATTACAAAGATTGTTTCTAAGGCATGAATGATTTTTGTCTTCAGTCGGTGAATTACTTGGTTCGCGGACTCTTAAGTTTGCCGATGGAAAGTTTCTCTGACAACTAGTTCACCAATAGGAATGATTACTGATCAAAGCTTGAAAAAGAATTTTGAAGTTTGAAGTCTTTTTAAGTTTGCCGATGGATAAGGTATCAGAAAAATGTCTAGTTTGCGAACTCAAAAGTTCATCAATGGTGAAGGTCACCAATAGGCTGCTTCCCTGACATAAAGTTTGTTGAAAGGATGAAGGCGTGAAGAATAAATATGGTTCATGGTTCTCTTGGTTCTTTGATTGACTAATTTTTCGACAATGGAAAGTTGGTAAGGTATAGGTAAAGTCTTTAGTTAGTGAACTCCTCAATTCATCGATTTTAAGGTTCATCGACAAGCAATTTTGCAGATAGTGAAAAAGGTTGATGATTTTCCAAGAAGTTTGTGATGAGACAACTTTATAAATAGGTGATATGATGAAGATTGTGTCAGTAAGTTCACAAGGTGGCACTTTTGCTGATAATGGATGAAATGTCCAAAGTTTGCAGAAAGTTGATTTTGCCAATAAAGATTTTTAAGTTGAGGTTCGTGGATGCAAACTTTTTCTATTAAAGAAGAAGATAATTGGTTTATAGAAATAAGCTTTTTCAACAAGCTCGTACGTTTAAGAAATCTCTAATTTTCTGATAAAGAAGTTGAAACTTAAGTTTGTGAAAATGAACTTTTGCCTATAATGAATAAAGGGTTCAATTTGTCCATGGCTTACATAGGTGATAAAAATAAAATTCTAGGGAGAGGACATTATCTGATCAGTTTGAAGACATAAGAGATATATATGAGAAACACTTATTGTTAAGGTTGGTCGACTCAGTCTTTTAAATCGGGCCCAAATTCATAGCACGGGAATTCAGGTTGGGCTGACCTAAGTATACATTGAAATTCAAAATATGAAGGCCAACTTTTGAGAATGCTTTAGTTCAATCTATTGTAGCCAACATGAGGATTATATTATACAAGTCGATATTTAAAGTAGATCATTTATTTATTTTGAATGGAGAAGTATATGTGAGAATCAAAGAAAAAAGTGTGTACATCTGAATGTGATTTGAGTGCGAAGGCAATGAATAGAACATAATCCGGAGTTCACATAGTTTGTACTGGTATAAGCATATTGTTTTCTCTTGAGAACAAGGATGCTAAAGAGTGTGTGATGCTGCATATTTGAAGGTGTGTGAAAATTAATGTTTCAAATTTTAGTTGGTGATAAAGTGGGAGATTTGATGCTCTATTTTGGAATGAACTTGATCTTGTTTTAGTTAGTTGAAGTTGGTACTTCATAGCTGGGTTGGGGCTCAGTATGGACTGAATTAAATCTTCTTATCTATTGCTTGAAGTTGGTGCTTCATCTTTTGAGGTTGTGCTCAGGGACAGACTTGGTGCTTAGTTTTATAAGGCGATTAAAGTCTCTTGTAGGTTGGTGCATAGAGATCTATAAAATGATTTTTCTCCTTCTCAAGTTGAAATTCATCTAGTTTGGTGCCTACAAAATATTGTAATTCATAGAGTCATTTTGTGAGGTAGATTTGAGCAGTAGACCCAAGTAGCTTTTCTTACTGTGGTTTTTCCCTTCTGGGTTTCCACATAAATCTTGTGTTCTCTTGTGTGGATGTTTCGATATGTTGATGTTTGCATAGTTCTTATATTGATTCTGTTGTTGCAATAGAAATGGAGTAAAAATTTGTATATACTAATTCACCCCCTCTCAATATATCTCTATGTTCTAACAAAAATTCCCTTATGATTGAACCACTTCAATGCCTAAAAAATACTTCATCAATCCTAAATCTATCATCTCAAATTCTTTCTTCATTGCTTATTTAAACATGTCTACTGATAATTTTCTAGTGAAAAGAAAATCATCTAACATATAAACATACAATGAAAACCTAACCTTCTTTGTTGATCATTTTGTACGATGTTGGCTCATTACTTATAATATGTTTTTATCTTTTTATTACATATTCACCTTTAGGGTTTAATTTTTCTATTTCATATTTATTTAGTGTTTTATTTACTAATCTTTGGTTAAAGAAATAAAATAAAATAACTCTATAGTAAATAAAATAACATATTAATTTTTTTTAATATGCTTTTATCCTTTTATTTCATATTCATTCTTAGAGTTTGATTTGTTTTATTGCATATTTTTCTAGGGTTTTATTAAGTAAACTTTTCATTGTTAATATCGATTAAGAGTTTAATGTTTTCAAAATATATCTAAATAACTAACACAAACTGGCATTAACAGGATGACTGTAACTGTGTCTTTTTTCTTTTCTATAGAATGAAATTTAATTTCTAGGTTTTTATTCACTACTAATTTATAAAAATTAATTGATGTTAAATAATATTTTATTTACTCTAGAATAATTTATTTTATAACTATATTTTATTAGGGTTTTATCATATGAAATATAAAAGGAGCAAATTGTATTGGACAAGTGCATTATATTTTGGTAGGGTTACCATTTATTTTCTGTGTTATTTTATTTACTATATAGTAAGATAATTTATAACTATATTTTATTAGGTCTTTTTCATATCAAAATAAAAAGAAGATCAAAATATATTCATCAAGGGTAGAATTTATTTGAATTAAGTGCATTATATTTTATATATTTAACTATAAAGACTTCAATTTAATTTTACGGAATGAAATTGAAGAATACTAGAGAAGCACAAGAGTTATTTGAAGGTAACTCTACATACTATTCATATATTTTATTATAGTTTAAATTTGCTTTTTGCACATTCTAATTTAAATTAATGGCTTTTTTTAACATCAATATATTATTAAAAATATAGTGCTTACTGTGTTACTCCAGATTAATATGTTACATTTTATTAGGGTTATCTTTTCTTTTCTTTGTTATTTTTCACATATGACGAATGAATCCAATTCTTTTCTTCCCCTTTCATTCTAGGGTGTTTAGCTACTTGGGAAGCTCCTAGGGGCATTCTTATCCATTGTCTCCCTTCAAATTTTGGAGACTTGGAAGCTCCATCGGGAATTCTTGTTGTGAAGACCTCGCAACATTGACTTCCTCCAATGAGAAACTATGCGTTCAATGTCTTGAGGTTAGTGTTGAGACTTATCAAGAATGTAATTTTTGTAGTTGCATTTGAAACTTTATAAAATATAGTGATATAAAATATTAGTTTAGTACATATGAATTCATTATACAAAAAAAAAAAATTAAGTCTTGTGAAGTTTCTTTTATTACGATTTTTGGCCAAATAAAAAATTAATTACCATTGACAAATATATGCTGATCCTTTTTTAAGAAAATATAGTCATAAATTAAATTATTATACATTAAATAAAATAATATAGAAAACAAAAGGTAACCTTAACAAAATATAATGCGCTTACACTTGGAATAGCATTAGGCTGGTACATTTTTTATATTTTGTTATTCATTTAACTATTGGTGGAAACATTACCAACGTGTGTTGGCCTCATGGCTATGATAAATTAGAAGAATTCCACTCGCACCTTAATAACATAGCCTAGTGCATTTCCTTCACCAAAGAAATAGAGATGGACAACCAACTTCCTTTCCTTGATATCCTTCTCATCACAAAACTTGATGGTTCCTTGGCTCGTCGAGTGTTCTGAAAAGTCACCCACACCGACCTCTACCTCCACTCCTCTTCTCATCACCACCTTGCTAAAAAAAAGGGTATCCTTAAGACTTTGTCCACTAGAGCCTTTCATATTTGTGACAAAGAAAACTTAGACCAAGAGCTTGCACATCTTTGCATAGTCTTCTTATTAATGGTTACAAGAGCAAGCACATTTCTAGAGATCTCAACCAAGCCAAGTCTTGTTTCCTCTCCAAACACAGGGTTGCCCTTCCCAAGTCCTCCCTCTCCAAACTTCCCTATTGCTTCCATCCCATACATTGAAGGCATCTCCTACAAAATTTCCAAAATCATTCTTAAAAGGGCCTCCAGTGTGCTTTCAAACCTATTACAACATTGAGAAACCACATCCCCTCTGTCAAAGACCCCAAAGATGTCTACCTTGACTCTAGGGTGTACAAGGTTGTTTGCTCCTGTGGCACACCCTATATAGGCGAGACAAGTTGATCTTTTAGCACCAGAATCAAAAAGCATTGTGCTGACATTAGGCATGATCAGGTCCTCAAATTTACCTTGGTAGAGCACTCCTCCACCAAGCACCATATCTCTTTAGAAGACACCCAAATCTTAGCTATTGAGGACAATTTCTTCAAGAGGAAACTCAAAGAAGCCATTGAAATCAACAACGATCCCGCAAACCTCAATCGGGATGACGGGTGGAGTCTCAGTTTCTCTTGGCAACCCCTACTGGCCAACCTTAGAAATCGATCCCCTTACCCATCTTGAACCTCCTTCATGTCAGGCCTTGTTTGGTCCCCTCCTCTCCTTTTCTCCCATGCTTGTGTTTCTTGGGTTCCCTCCACGTCTCTCTCCCCCACTCCCCCTTTTTGTGGGCTACCTATCCCTCCATTTCTCCCTCATCCCTCCCTGCCTATCCCCGAGGGAGCCTCCTCCTTTGCCTCATCCGCTTCCTTCTCCCTTATTTTTGGATCTCCCTAGTCGCATGCTACTACCCCCCTTCTTTTACGTTTTTGCTCTTGTTTTTTGTATTCCTATGCATACGTAGTTGTTTAGGCATTTACATGTATATTTGCATATGTTGTTGCATTTGTATTTACACATATATTTGGATGTGTATAATATGCATATACATTCGTTTTTGTTTTCTTTTTGTATTTGTATATGTACTAGTTTTGACTTTTGTTAGACGCCGGTGTCATATGTACTTGTATAGGCTCATGTATACTTGCACATACATTAACACACATGCCGTTTCTTTTTTGTTTTCTCTTTAGTTTTTTCCTTGGCACACAGATACAGCTAGTCACTCACTTGCTTATATATATACATGTTATTTTTCCTATTTTTGGCATTTGTTTGCTTGTTTGTGAGTCTACGTTTATTGTTTGGTTTCTTTTCTCCTATATGTATATATATATATATATATATATATATATATATATATATATATATATATATATATATATATATATATATATATATATATATATATATGTTGGAGCTGTTTGTTCTGTCTCGTCTTTTGGAGGTTTGTGGGTGTGTTTTTGTGCTTTCGGGTTTCCTTATATATATATATATATATATATATATATATATATATATATATATATATATATATATATATATATATACACACACACTTTGTGGTCATTTGTACTCATTTTTTTATTTGTGCTTTGACTGGTTTTCATTTGCCTCCTTTCTTTCTTTCAGTCATAAGTTACTCTTTTCTTTCTTTTAGTCATGAGTCATTAGTAGATGTGTCGACTCATATTCAACACATCACCGCTACATTTGAGGGTGGTTGAACCTTGAGCTATTCTCTTGGTTCCATTTTGGCCACCTTTCCTATTCTCATGGAGGCTTGTTCCTCAAGCTTCACCTATGTATACCTCTTTGGTCGTAAATCAATTTAGTTCATTTTCAATATATTACATTTGTGTTTGATCTCTAATCCATTGATCTTGGACTTCCACTCCCACATGGTATTAGAGCTAAGCTCAATCTAGCCTTCTCCCATAATTTTTACAGAATTACATCATGCATTTGCATTCAAATTCAATTAACTTTAAAAGCCATGAAAAAAAATGCAATTAATCCAATCCTTTCCAAGTAGAGATTTTCATGCATAAATCATGCTCCTAGAATTAATCATCAACTGCTTAATCAATACTAGAATAAAAAAATGACTTCACATACTTACCCAATGATGCATTGGATGAAAGCGAGCAACAACAAGACAAACAAACTTCACGTAGATGCTGCCATTCTGTCCAACTGGGTTCTATTTTTGCCTCAAGTGTTTGAAGACTGGAGATACTACGTGAGAACAAAGATGGAAAGCTTAAGACAATACTCATGTATGCTTATTAGCAGAAAAATGATTGTGAAGTTCCTATTTTCAGTTTAATAAATAAAGAAATATTTATTTAATGTTGTCCAATATTATGTGACTGTTGTCTCTCTGTTTGTGTGTGAATAAAGGGTTCCATTTCCTGCCAGTCTCTTAATTGTTTGTTGATGCTAACGGGTGCTTCCCTGTTCTGTGTTGGGGAGTGTATATATGTACATGTGCTTATATGCAGCCTATTTTAATTCACCTGAAGTCGTTCCCCTTTTTATCAAGTTCCGTACAAAACACAAACATTAACACTAAAAATAATTTACTCTTATCACATATTTTTTTTCTCTAGATGAACTCCATATACATCCCTCTAAACTGATGGAATATAGTGCAAACATAATTCTATATAACAGCTTCCATGTGTGATTTAACTTTTTCAGATTAATTTAAATCGCTATCATAAAAAGTTAAAATTAATTGAAGACAGATTTGTATGTCTTTACGTGGACCTAACTCAGTTAGCCAACTCAGCGAAGTGAAGCAACATGCTGTTGAATGATGGCACACACAGACTTATATGTGACACCACGTATTTTGTAACTTGTCTTCATATTTCTGAAAATCTCTACACGCATACACAATACGTGTCTTTATAAATGCTGGTTTATTGCGGTATAAATGCTGTGATTATGTAACACGTTGAGCAAGTTACAAGAGATTTTTTATGGAGCTTAGTGCCATTAGAATGTTTTCTTCTCGTTTTTGTTCGTCTATGATCTGATTAAAAACACAAGGTAAACAATTATTATTATTTTAAATTAAAAAATAATACAATTTATTGGATATTATACAAAATAGAATAATTATTAAATTTGGTGGAGATGAGATATAAAGTTTATTTATTATTTTGGGTGGAAATGAGATAGAAAATTATAGTTTATTATTGTTTTATATTTTTATGTTTTAATGGTTATGGGATGTGTGTGTTGCAGGCGAGAAGTGGATGATAAAGAAAAGATACATGTATATGAGGAAAGATACTGATGGAAAGATTCGAGAAGTTGAGACGCCTGGCGCAGAAATAGTTTTTTCTTCATAACTCAACAGTAAATTAAATAAATAATATAAAATAACTCTACAATAAATTAAAACAACTTATTAATTTCTTTTAATATGTTTTTATCTTTTTATTACATATTCATCATTAGGATATAATATTTCTATTTCATATTTATCTACGGTTTTATTTACTAATCTTTCCTTAAATAAATAAAATAAAATAACTCTATAGTAAATAAAATAACATATTAATTTTGTTTAATATGTTTTTATTCTTTTATTTCTTATTCATTCTTAGAGTTTGATTTGTTTTATTTCAAATTTGCCTAGGGTTTTATTAAGTAAACTTTTCATTGTTAATATAGATTAAGAGTTTAATGTTTTCAAAATATATCTGAATAACTAATAGAAAGTATTTTTGATTAAAATAACTTCTTCTCCACTATTATTCTGCTCTTTATACTAAGAGGCGTTATACAATGGTATTAAGGGGATGAATTTAATGGTACTAATTTATAAAAATTAATTGCGGTTAAACAATATTTTATTTACTCTAGAATAATTTATTTTATAACATTATTTTATTAGGGTTTCTTCATATGAAATATAAAAGGAGCAAATTGTATTGAGCAAATGCATTATATTTTGGTAGGTTACCTTTTATTTTCTTTGTTATTTTATTTACTTTACAATAATTTAGTTTATAACTATATTTTATTTGGGTTTATGATATCAAATAAAAAAAGATCAAAGTATATTAGTGAAGGGTGGAAGTTAATATACTTTGGTCCTTTTTTTATTCGATATGATAAAACCCTAATAAAATATAGTTATAAATTAACTTACTGTATAATAAATAAAATAACACAAAAATAAAAAGGCAACCCTAATAAAATATAATGCACCTACCCAATACACTTTGCTCCTTTTATATTTCATATGATAAAACCCTAATAAAATATAGTTATAAAATAAATTATTTTAGAATAAATTAAATATTATTTAATTTTTATAAATTAGTAGAAATTAAATTTTTTTGTGCAGAAAAGAAAAAAAGTACAAAGTTATAGGACCATCCCCTTAAGGCCACTATATAATGCCTCTTGACATAAAGAACAAAAGAGTAGTGGATAAATATGTTATTTTAGTGACAATACTTTGTATTAGTTGTTCACATATATTTTGAAAACATTAAACTCTTAATCTATGTTAACAATGAAAAGGTTACTCAATAAAACGCTAGGCAAATATGAAATAGAAAAATGAAACCCTAGGGGTCAATATGAAATAAAAAGATAAAACATATTGAAATAAATTAATAAGTTGTTTTAATTTACTATAGAGTTATTTTATATTATTTATATAAAGAAAGGTTAGTAATTAAAAAACTAGGAAAATATGAAATAAAAAATGAAACCCTCACAAATTTATGAAGTGACATGATAGGATTTTCTTTCTTTCCAATCCATAAAGTGGTGGTTCAATAGAAATCTATCACTATATATTTATTTATAGAAATATAATGGTTAAAAATTTGGATTGATAAACAATTCTTTATCATTACAAAAAATAATAGTTCAAATGTATGAATTCTTTTATCTCTTCACTACACATCTACAAAATAATTTTATATTATTCTAAGAGGACACTACACATTTAAAATGTTGTAATCCATTTTAGAGAATCACCATGTTTAATTACTAATATGTAATCCGTGTTACAGCATCGCCATCTTTAATTAATAATACTGATGTTTATTTTCTAGGTATGGCTCAAACTAAGTTGAATTTTGAAAGTGAGGAGAAGTGCACACAATATCAAAGAGATTATCAAAGGGAATATCAAAGATGACAATGACAAGAAATAATAGATATAGAAAGAGAAGAACAAAGAAAAAGATGAAGTGATAACAACAGAGAAAGATTTGCCAATAGCTGAAGGACCTATATGCATTAGATGTTGACAAGATAAATGTAATAATTGCTAAGGATGTAAGGGTAATGTTAACTTCCAATCTTTGGATAGATGCAATTCATGTAAACATTTGCAGAAGCCTCAAAGATAAACTACAATTGGTTACATAGAACCATTTCAAGCAACTGATAAAATATAGATGTAAACTAGAAATACAACTAAATGTAATGTGGAGAAATTGATGAGATTCCTCCAACACTCCCCCCTAATTTCTACCACTAATTGTGTAAAAAATTAAAATGCCCAAATTATGTCTTAAATTATCAAAAGTCTCCTTTGCTAAAGCATTGGTAAATATATCTACTAATTGATCTTTGGATCTGCAAAACTCAAAATTCATTTCTTGATTGTTCACTAACTCTGATAAAATGATTTCTTGTATCAATGTGTTTTCTCCTCTCATGAAAAACATGACTTTTTGACAATGACATTATTGATTTGTTGTCACAAAATATTAATTTTGACTTCTCCTATGCTTGAAATAAATTTGCCAATACTTTCCACATTGAAATAGCTTGACATGTTGCTGATGTGGTTGCTACATACTCTTCTTCAATGGATGGAAGTGTCACTATGGGTTTCTTCTTTGATTCCCATGAGACTACACATGTTCCACAATGAAAGGCATATCTAGAAGTACTCTTCCTATCATCAATAATTCCTACAAAATCATTGTCAATATAGTCAATCAAACAAAAATCATTAGTCATGGAATATAAAATTCCATATCGTATTGTTCCTGCCACATATATGTCATGTCCCTATAATGATTTATAATTGAATCATTTATTTAAATAATAAGTTAACCTTATATAAACTAAATATATAATATATTTATTTAAAATATATTATTAATATGTATTAGTTAATAAATAATATTATTAAATTAATATAAATTAAATATTATAAAATATATGAAATATATATATTTAATTAACTAGATATATTATAAATATAAATATTTTAATATAATATTTATGTGAATAATTAATAAGCTATATTATTATATATAAAAATAAATATTATGAAAAGTCTTACCCATTAAAGAAAGAACGTAAAGTAATTTAGAAAGTAAAGTAATTTGGAACAAAAGGTCAAATTCAAAATAAAATCATATAGAGATAAAAGTCTAATAAGACAAAAACATTATCCCACCATATTATATGCTTGTGAATAAAATAAGATAAAAGAGCTCCCCTACTTAATAACAAATGTATTTATTTATACTATATATATTATATAAATAATGTACTTTAAAAAGATTAAGGGGAGGCCAAAGGACACCAGCAATCACATTAATAAATAATATATTATAAATATATCTAATAATATAAATACAAATATTATTATTATTATTATCTTATATTGTAATATAAATATAAATCATATATCATTTATTATGATATAAATAATATAAATAAACATCTTTTAACCTATCCTCTTATGATAAGGGAGTTACATATGGTTAGAACTAGTTTCACCACAAAAGGGAATTAATATAAAGTAATAGAAATTATAAGAGGGTTAAGTATGTCTTTTACCACCAGGCATAATACGAGATGTGCCTCTTCAAAACATATCCCTTGAAAGAGAAATAAATAAAGGTTGTGAGATAGAAGGAAAGGATCATCGGAAAAAAATATAAAAAGAGTATCCGATAAATACATATATTTAGATCTACATTATATATATGTACATCATCAATAAAAGGGGTGTGAAAATATATATTATAAAATATATAAAAGGCAACAACAATACAATAAAAATTATATTACGGCGGCATAGGTAAGAAATCCCAGGTAAAGCTCGAGCTTATATTTAAATTGTTCAATCTATAGTTGGTAAATATAAATGGTAAGATTATTATATATAAAAGAATAAATATATGTAGGGTGTAAATGATAGATATATTATAACTAGAATATGTACTCAGTAAATTGTTTGAAATTAAATATTATTGAAATATGAATAGTTGGTAAATATAAATGGTAAGATTATTATATATAAAAGAATAAATATATGCAGGGTGTAAATGATAGATATATTATAACTAGAATATGTACTCAATATTAGGTTAAATAAATTGTTTGAAATTAAATATTATTGAAATATGAAATAAAATAAGAAAGATGGTCACAGACTAATATAATGAATTAATGTCAATTATATATGTTCAATTTTGATATAAGGCCATGATGTCTAATATAAGGCATCTTGCGTTAAATGATAACAAGAACAATTATGATATTTATGAAATCAAATAAAAGATAAGTTGGTGATATGCTTGGAGCTGACACCAACTCTCCCTTTAACCCCTCTATCACCTCTAAGGTATGACGTAGTTGAAATAGTTTATTTTAGCCTAGGTATCTCTCGACTGGATGTAAGTCCCTCAAGCCAAGTGGTGAGGAACCCCATGTGTGGGTGAAATCCTTGGGCCTAGGAGAACTTGTAAGAGTTGCTCTACGGATGGTGACTCTCGTCTGGATGAGGTACTCCGTGTGTGAGTGAAATCCCATGAGCCAAATGGTGAGGGACTCCGTGTGTGAGTGAAACCTTTGGGCCTCTGTAAGAGGTGGAACTATTTCCTTAATGAAATCATACTTGGTGATCTAGAGCTGGTTAACATAAGAGTCTACCATAAGTCCCTCACAAATCATATCACGAACCAATGATAAAAATGAATAACATATATATGAATCTGCTTATAAATTTATAAATTGCATGCATGATGACGAAACAAATATATGAACTTAATGTGAATATAATCTAATATATTATGGTCTTAATGATTCCATGTTGAAAGAAAAGATAAATGGATTATTAATGTTCTCTTTTACTAAGTTGAAATTGTGCAACGTTGTGAAAATTTTTGGCTTACTAGAAGGGGACATTACAATATCTCAATATTCTCTTCCCAACTTGCCAATGTGATTCTTTTGGTGACTCCGTGAATCTTGAGATTAGAGTAACTCCATACAATAAATATGGTCATGTAGTTGTAAGTTACTTCCAACTTGCAACTAATATTTGTAATATTATAGAATGAACATTAGGTCATTTCTCTTGTTTTGCAATTTTAGTTCTTGTAGCATCTGGTGTAGTTATTGGATTACAATTCAACATCTTAAACCTCCTTAATACATCCTTTCAATATTTAGACTGACAAATAAAAATTGTTGGAAATATTGTCATTAATGTCAAAGGGAGGTTGATGTAAGAGAAAATGAATATTATTGATGATCTAAAAGTTTCTAAGGCATGATTTCTACCTTTAGTTAGCAAATCACTTGGTTCACGAACTCTCAAGTTCATCAATAGATAGTTTTCCGAACATGAAGCTAGCTAATGAAAAGATGACAAATAATGTTTCTAAGGCATGAATGATTTCTATCTTCGGTCAATGAATTTCTTGGTTCGTAGACTCTTAAGTTTGCCAGTGAAAAGTTTCTCCGACAACTAGTTCACCGATAGGAAAGATTATTGATCAAAGCTTTAAAAATAAATTTTAAAGTTTGAAGTCTTTTTAAGTTTGCCGATGGATAAGGTATCGGAAAAATGTCTAGTTTGCGAACTCAAAAGTTCATCGATGGTGAAGGTCACCAATAGGCTACTTCCCTGACATAAAGTTTGTCGAAAGGATGAAGGCATGAAGAATAAATATTGTTCATGGTTCTCTTGGTTCTTTGATTGACTATTTTGTTGACAATGGAAAGTTGGTAAGGTATAGGTAAAGTCTTTAGTTCATGAACTCCTCAGTTCACAAATTTCAAGGTTCACCGACAAGCAATTTTGCAAATAGTGAAAAAGGTTGATGGTTTTCCAAGAAGTTTGTGATGAGACAACTTCAAAAATAGGTGATATGATGAAGATTGTATCATTAAGTTCACAAAGTGGCACTTTTGCTGATAATGGATGAAATGTCCAAAGTTCGCAGAAAGTTGATTTTGCCAATAAAGATTTTTAAGTTGAGGTTCATGGATGCAAACTTTTTCTGTTAAAGAAGAAGATAATTGGTTTATAGAACTAAGCTTTTTTGACAAGCTCGTACATTTAAGAAATCTCTAATTTTCTGATAAACAAGTTGAAGCTTAAGTTTGTGAAAATGAACTTTTCCCTATAATGAATAAAGGGTTCAATTTGTCGATGGCTTACATAGGTGATAAAAATAAAATGCTAGGGAGAGGACATTATTTGATCAGTTTGAAGACATAGGAGATATATATGAGAAACACTTATTGTTAAGGTTGGTTGACTCAGTCTTTTGAATCAGGTCCAAATTCATAGTACAGGAATTCAGGTTGGGCCGACCTAAGTATACATTGAAATTCAAAATATGAAGGCCATCTTTTGAGAATGCTTTAGTTCAATCTATTGTAGACAACATGAGGATTATATTATAGAAGTCGATATTTAAAGTAGATCATTTATTTATTTTTGATGGTGAAGTATATGTGAGCATCAAAGAAAAAAGTGTGTACATCTGAATGTGATTTGAGTGCGAAGGCAATGAATAGAATATAATCTGAAGTTCACATAGTTTGTACTGGTATAAGCATATTGTTTTCTCTTGAGAACAACCATGCTAAAGAGTGTGTGATGCTACATATTTGAAGGTGTGTGAAAATTAATGTTTCAAATTTGAGTTGGTGAGAAGTGGGAGATTTGATGTTCTATTTTGGAATGAACTTGATCCTATTTTAGTTAGTTGAAGTTGTTGCTTCATAGTTGGGTTGGGGATCAGTATGGACTGAACTAAATCTTCTTATCTATTGCTTGATGTTGGTGCTCCATCTTTTGAGGTTGTGCTCAGGGATAGACTTGGTGCTTAGTTTTATAAGGGGATTAAAGTCTCCTGTAGGTTGGGGCATAGAGATCTATAAAAGGATTTTTCTTCTTCTCAAGTTGAAATTCATCTGGGTTGGTGCCTACAAAATATTCTAATTTATAGAGTCATTTTGTGAGGTAGATTTGAGCAGTAGACCCAAGTAGCTTTTCTCACTGTGGTTTTTCCCTTCTAGGTTTCCACATAAATCTTGTGTTCCCTTGTGTGGATGTTTGGATATGTTGATGTTTGCATAGTTCTTATATTGATTCTGTTGTTGCAATAGAAATGGAGTAAAAATTGGTATATACTAATTCACCCCCTCTCAATATATCTCTATGTTCTAACAAAAATTCCCTAATGATTGAACCACTTCAATGCCTAAAAAATACTTTATCAATCCTAAATCTATCATCTCAAATTCTTTCTTCATTGCTTATTTAAACATGTCTACTGACAAATTTCTAGTGAAAAGAAAATCATCTAACATATAAACATACACTGAAAACCTAACCTTGTTTGTTGATCATTGTGTACGATGTTGGCTCATTACTTACTGCTTCTGCTAAATCCATTCTTCATCATTGTAGATACTTGAAAATGTCTTAATCCCATTAACCACTTTTTTGCATCAACCACATTACTAAATTCACCTTTCACATCATAATTATCTAATTAATTCACCCTAAATAATAATTATTTAATTAATTCATCACATTACTAAATTCACCTTTCACATCATAATTATCTAATTGATTCACCCTAAATCATAATTATTTAATTAATTCATCACTGGACCTTTAAGACTTCATTCTTCATTAATTAAATAAATATGCTAAATATTTATTTGGTTAATTTGTCATCTTCTTAATCCTCATTAATTAAAGAAATTATCCTTATTTAATTAATCTACCCTACCCTACAACCTAAACCTAACCTAATTAAATAAATACTAATTATTTAATTAGTTACCGTAACCTATGAAAACCCCAATGTGTGCGGCTGGGAAAAGAGGTAGAGTTGAAGATCACCCATCTCATTTTCTCTTCCACTAGTAGGGTTGAGATGCCTAGCGCAGAAACAATTTTTTCTTCATAACTCAACAGTAAATTAAATAAATATTATAAAATAAATCTACAATAAATTAAAACAACTTATAATATGTTTTTATCTTTTTATTACATATTCACCTTTAGGGTTTCCTTTTTCTATTTCATATTTATTTAGTGTTTTATGTACTAATCTTTGGTTAAAGAAATAAAATAAAATAACTCTATAGTAAATAAAATAACATATTAATTTTGTTTAATATGTTTTTATCCTTTTATTTCATATTCATTCTTAGAGTTTGATTTGTTTTATTTCAAATTTTTCTAGGGTTTTATTAAGTAAACTTTTCATTGTTAATATCAATTAAGAGTTTAATGTTTTCAAAATATATCTGAATAACTAACACAAACAGGCATTAAGGGGATGACTAGAATGAAATTTAATTTCTAGGTATTTCTTCGCTACTAATTTATAAAAATTAATTGTTGTTAAATAATATTTTATTTACTCTAGAATAATTTATTTTATAACAATATTTTGTTAGGGTTTTTCATATAAAATGTAAAAGGAGCAAAGTGTATTGGGCAAATGCATTATATTTTGTGAGGTTACCTTTTATTTTCTTTGTTATTTTATTTATTGTACAATAATTTAATTTATAACTATTTTTTTTATATGTTAATAGCTAGTATGGGCCAACAACCTTTGTATTATATCAGAAGTAATGAAAAATTTACATTATACCAGTCCAATGATCCAATAGAAACCAACAGAACCCTGCAGACATACAAAATTATTGATTCCAGCATACCACCCGAACCCCTAAATCACCAATGGATATACAAAATTGTTGTTTCTGGCAATCCATCTAATCCCCTGCTTATCCTCTTTGATCCAATCTTCTCCACAGTCTGACAACCAAGACAACTCCATGTCTTCTACTTCCCCTTCACTATCACTATCATCCGCCAACATGAATCCCTCCCTAGGCATGAAGAGCTCCATCCACTCCTTTGACGGGGGTGGAAGAATTACGGCCATCTGCTGCAGGAATTCTAGATTTCAGTCTATGTCACCTAGCCTCTCCTCCAGCTCCTTTGTCTCAATAGAAATGACAAGCGAGAACCTTTGAATCTCCTTAGCCCCTCGACCATTCCTCAGATAATACTGATGTGGCAGAGGAATTGTGCCATCATCATGCACATTATCCAGCACGACATCAATTTCACTGAGGTAGACATGCTTGACTACTCTCTGGCATAAATTTTGACCTTCTGCTTCGAGATACCTCTAGACAAAACAAGTGCCAAGAACATCGCTGGGATATCTATGTTTACCCAGTGCTTGTGGTAGGACCACATGAATTCCTACCATAGGACTCCTTCACAGCATGTAGCACCAGCTCATGCTTCACATAAAGGATAACCCACAACCTCTTGTCTAAAACCATGCTGAAGAGTGAGATCATTATTGCCGTAGTCTCGAAACAAATCAGACTATCCATATCTCCAAGAGTGACTACCTCCAACTCAAAAATAAAAAAAGAAAGAAGTGAGGCCAAACTGGCCTGCATCGGCTACAAATACCCTCTTGCCTGATGTTTCCTTGATTAACCTTGTCTTATCACATGCCAAGAGGATGATCGCATGCCTCAATGGATCTAAATTGTCCATCTTAATCACCACTTGTAGAGCATTAATTATTGTGCCAAGCTCTGAATAGCTTCAAACTTCAATTTATCCCTACACTCCGAGATCCTCATGCAACTATTAGGCCTGACTACATACTTCTCACAATGCTTGACTCATTAATCTCGACATCACCCTATTCCATGTCGATCTTTGCTTAGCTGGAGTCACTCGGCTCCCAAGGACCTCTAGCCACCACCTCTTTTTGAAGGCAAAATAAACAAAACAAGTGATCTGCTGATCACAAACCAAACAATTACAAAAGCCCAGATTGCCTTAGAGATGAAGAGGCAAGGCATTAATATATAGAGTTTGAGAAACATAAAGGACACAACCACTATACCAACCACTCAACCTGAAAGTCAAGGAAGGCAACTACAATGGGCCCAATGGGCATTACAAAGATGTCAAAGATGGCTGCTCCACATGCTATTGACTATTGCATATGTCAAATATGGCTGTTGCATATTATAATTGCTATCATTCTCCCCCATAATGACCATTGGGAAGAACTTGGAGTAGATCTCTAAGTGTCTCAAACCTTTCATGAGCTAGAGCCTTCATGAAAATATCTGCGATCTAATCATCTGTACTGCAGTACATAATCTCTATGAATCCCTGTTGAACCAACTCTCTAATGAAGTGATGTTGAATCTCAATATGTTTGGTCCTGCTATGAAACACTAGATTCTTAGTCATTTGTATAGTACTTTTGTTTTCACAATACAACAAAGTAGGTCCATTCTGTATTTGGTGTAAATCTTCCAATAGTCGTCTCAACCACACTGTTTGGCATGCTACAAATGTTGCAGCTTTATACTCTGCCTCTGCTGTAGAAAGTGATACAGTCAGCTGTTTCTTGGACTTCCAAGAAAATACTACAGAACTAAGACTAAAAGTATAACCAGAAGTAGACTTCCAATCATCTATGGAACCTGCCCAATCTGAATCTGTATAGCCAATCAACTTACTATCTTCTGAATGTTGAAATCTAAGACCATAACTTAATGTCCCTCTGACATATCTAAGAATCCTCTTAGCTGCACTCCAATGTGTTTGCTTAGGTTCTGACATGAACCTAGATACCAAGCTCACTACATAGGTGATATCTGGTCGAGTAGTAGTTAAGTAAATCAAACTACCAATCAACTGTCTGTATATAGTAGGGTCCACTCGATCTGACACATCCAAGTTAGACAATTTAAGTCCAACTTTAATGGGTGTCGCAACTGGTTTGCAACTATTCATCTAAAATTTTTGTAGGATGTCTGAAGCATATTTCTTTTAAGACATGAATATTTCACCTTTGTTTTGCCATACTTCTATACCAAGAAAATAGTGCATTTGTCCCAAATCTGTCATCTGAAATTCAGCAACCATAGCTGCTCTAAACTCTGCAAACAAATCTGAATTGTTCCCAGTGTAGATAAGATCATCAACATAGAGAACTAAGAAAAAAATATCCTTAGCCGAGATCCTAATATAAAGATTCGGATCTGATTGGTTTCTTAAGAAACCTTTCTGCTGTAGGTATGAGTCTATCCTTGAATACCATGCTCTTGGTGCCTGCTTAAGACCATACAAGGCCTTCTTTAAGCTGTAAACATTATGTTCTTTACAAGGTATTTCAAAACCTCTAGGTTGAGAAACATACACTTCCTCATCAGTATATCCATTCAAAAAAGCACTCTTTACATCCATTTGATAAACTACCCAACTTTGCTGAGCTGCCAAAGCCAAAACCAATTTGATAGTATCCATTCGTGCTATAGGTGCAAATGTTTTTGTGTGATCAATACCTTCCTGTTGAGTGTACCCATTGGCTACCAATCTAGCCTTATGTTTATCAATGCTTCCATCAGATTTATACTCAGTTTTATACACCAATCTTGTACCAACAATTTCCTTACCAGGAGGTAGCTGAACGAAATCCCATGTGTCATTCCTTTCAATTGTTTCTATCTCACTATACATTGCTTCAACCCACTCTTCTTTTTCTTGAGCTTGTTTAAATGTTTGTGGCTCATTACATTCCATGATTTGAGTCAGCAAAGCATAATTCACTTTGGCTTGTGATCTTGTTGTCATTTTCTCAAAGTTTGAATCCAACATAAGATTTGATGGATGATTCTTTTTTGTCCTTCTTTGATATTTTTGATACTTTCTTGTTCCTGTACTAGAAGACTCAGGTTCATTTTCTTCTTCTTCTTCAACTTCATCAATCATTATCTCTTTTCCCTTTGTTTCTTTTTCCTTGGTATATTCTGCTGCTTCATTGAAAACCACATCTCTACTTATAACAAGTTTCTTTCCTATTGGGTCATACAATCTATATGCCTTATTTTCTAATCCATACCCAATAAAAATACATTTTAGTCCTTTATCATCTAGCTTAGACCTTTTTTCCTTTGGTATGTGTGCATAAGCAACACACCCAAATACTCTCAAATGTTCAACACTTGGCTTTACCCCAGACCATGCTTGTTCAGGAGTCATCCCCTTAACTGCTTTTGTAGGACTCCTATTGAGAAGATATATAGTTGTGCAAACTGCTTCTACCCAAAACATCTTATCTAAATTCTTCTCTTTCATCATACTCCGTGCCATTTCAACAATGGTTCTATTCTTTCTTTCAGCAACTCCATTTTGTTGTGGAGAGTAAGAAGTAGTGAACTCTCTCTTGATTCCATGATTTCTACAGAAATCTAGAAACTGATTTGATTTGTACTCACCCCCATTATCTGACCTTATCACTTTGATGTACTTACCACTTTATTTTTCAACCAACCTCTTGAATTCTACAAACTTGTCAAACACTTCTAATTTTGAAACCAAACAATATACCCAAGTTTTTCTTGAGTAATCATCAATGAAGGTTAGAAAATACTTTGATTTATTTAAAGAAGGTGTTTCCATAGGACCACACAAATCCGTATGGATTATCTGAAGATGCTTCTTAGCTCTACTAGATTTTCCAATTGGAAAGCTAGCTCTATGTTGTTTGCCAACAACACATTCTTCACACACTTCTTTTGTATTTTCAATGAATGGTAGACCTTCAACCATTTTAAATCTCTTGAGTAAAATTAACCCACTAAAACTTAGGTGGCCATATCTTTGAGGTCAAATTCTACTTTCATTCATTTCACTAGACCTCAATGCTTGGTTTCCATGGGTGAAATGGAGAGGAAACATCCTATCACCTGTCATTTTTGCTCTTACAATAACTGCATTTCTTTTTTAATTGTCTCTTATTATGCACTCTTTTTCATCAAAGGTCACATGATAATTTTGCTCTAACATTTGTCCAACGGACAACAAATTCTTCTTGAGGGCTGGAACCAATAATGTTTCATTGATATGTTTTACCTCACCATATTCTGTTGTAACTGCAATAGTACCCTTACCTTTGGTTCCATGAGATTGATTATCTCCTAATACCACTGTACTATGATGGTTTTCATCTAATTTGATAAACAAATTTTCATTAGATGTCATATGTGATGAACATCCAGAATCAATGTACCATACACCACTCTCACTAACATTTGCATTGAAAGAAGAAATAAACAAATTTTATCTATTTTCAATAGTATTGTGAGCATTTCTCTTTTTTGCTTCTCCTTGTTTAGTCCAACATTCTGATGCATAACGTCCAAACTTGTTGCAATGAAAGCATTGGACATTCTTTTTATCTCCCCCATTATTTCTACCTCTTCCTCTTCCTGTTCCTCTGAAGTTGCTACTTCTTCCTCTGAAACTATTACCTCTTCCTCTAGAATTGCTAGATTCACCTTTGTATTCATTGTTATTTTGATTCCTGAAAAACATGTTTCTTTTACCTCTTATGCTTGCTTTAGAGGAAAATGCTTGTTCTAGACCTTCCTCATTACTTTTCATTCTTTCTTCAGTAGTTAACAATATTCCACTTAGTTCATCTATTTGCATAGTTGAGAGATCTTTGGAAATCTCAATTGTAGAAACTACACCATCAAATTTAAGAACTAAACTCCTTAAAATTTTCTCAATGACATGCTTGTCATCCACAGTTTCTCCTAGAACTTTCATTTGACTAACTAGGCCTTCTACCTTTGTTAGAAATTCATTTACACTTTCACTATTGATCATTCTTACATTTTCAAAATTTTTCCTCATAGTTTGCAATTTTGCAGTTTGTGCTCCTTGATAGGCATTATTGAGAATTTGCCATGCTTGCTTAGAATTACTAGCACCACTTATCCTAGGAAAGATAGCCTGATTGATACAAACTTTTTCTGTTAAAGAAGAAGATAATTGGTTTATAGAAATAAGCTTTTTCAACAAGCTCGTATGTTTCAGAAATCTCTAATTTTCTGATAAAGAAGTTGAAGGTTAAGTTTGTGAAAATGAACTTTTGCCTATAATGAATAAAGGGTTCAATTTGTCGATGGCTTACATAGGTGATAAAAAAAAAATGCTAGGGAGAGGACATACTCTGATCGGTTTGAAGACATAAGAGATATATATGAGAAACACTTATTGTTAAGGTTGGTTGACTCAGACTTTTAAATCGGGCCCAAATTCATAGTACGGGAATTTAGGTTGGGCCGACCTAAGTATACATTGAAATTCAAAATATGAAGGCCAACTTTTGAGAATGCTTTAGTTCAATGTATTGTAGCCAACATGAGGATTATATTATACAAGTCGATATTTAAAGTAGATCATTTATTTATTTTTGATGGTGAAGTATATGTGAGCATCAAAGAAAAAAGTGTGTACATCTGAATGTGATTTGAGTGCGAAGGCAATGAATAGAATATAACCTGGAGTTCACATAGTTTGTATTGGTATAAGCATATTTTTCTCTCTTGAGAGGAACCATGCTAAAGAGTGTGTGATGCTGCATATTTGAAGGTGTGTGAAAATTAATGTTTCAAATTTGAGTTGGTGATAAATGGGAGATTTGATGCTCTATTTTGGAATGAACTTGATCCTATTTTAGTTAGTTGAAGTTGGTGCTTCATAGCTGGGTTGGGGCTCAATATGGACTGAACTAAATCTTGTTATCTATTGCTTGAAGTTGGTGCTTCATCTTTTGAGGTTGTGGTCAGGGACAGACTTGGTGATCTTGTATTCTCTTGTGTTGATGTTTGGATATGTTGATGTTTGCATAGTTCGTATATTGATTCTATTGTTGCAATAGAAATGGAGTAAAAATTGGTATATACTAATTCACCCCCTCTCAATAGATCTCTATGTTCTAACAAAAATTCCCCAATGATTGAACCACTTCAATGCCTAAAAAATACTTCATCAATCCTAAATCTATCATCTCAAATTCTTTTTTCATTTCTTATTTAAACATGTCTACTAATAACTTTCTAGTGGAAAGAAAATCATCTAACATATAAACATACAATGAAAACCTAACCTTCTTTCTTGATCATTGTGTACGATGTTGATACCTGAAAATGTCTTAATCCCATTAACCACTTTTCTGCATCAACCACATTACTAAATTCACCTTTCACATCATAATTATCTAATTAATTTACCCTAAATCATAATTATTTAATTAATTCATCACCTTACGACTTCACTCTTCATTAATTAAATAAATATGCTAAATATTTGTTTGGTTAATTTGTCATCTTCTTAAATAAATAATGCTTATTTAATTAATCTACCCTACACTACAACCTAAACCTAACCTAATTAAACAAAAACAAATTATTTAATTATTTACCCTAACCTATTGAAAGAAAACCCCAATGTGTGCGGCGAGGACCTTTAGGGTTTCATTTTTCTATTTCATATTTATTTAGTGTTTTATTTACTAATCTTTGGTTAAAGAAATAAAGTAAAATAACTCTATAGTAAATAAAATAACATATTGATTTTGTTTACTATGCTTTTATCCTTTTATTTCATATTCATTCTTAGAGTTTGATTTGTTTTATTTCAGATTTTTCTAGGGTTTTATTAAATAAACTTTTCATTGTTAATATCGATTAAGAGTTTAATGTTTTCAAAATATATAATGTTTTCAAAATATATCTGAATAACTAATACAAACTGGTATTAAGGGGATGACTGTAACTATGTCTTTTTTCTTTTCTATAGAATGAAATTTAATTTCTAGGTTTTTATTCGCTACTAATTTATAAAAATTAATTGCTGTTAAATAATATTTTATTTACTCTAGAATAATTTATTTTATAACTATATTTTATTAGGGTTTTATCATCTGAAATATAAAAGGAGCAAAGTGTATTGGGCAAGTGCATTATATTTTGTTAGAGTTACCTTTTATTTTCTATTTTATTTTATTTACTATATAGTAAGTTAATTTATAACTATATTTTATTAGGTTTTTTTCATATCAAAATAAAAAGAAGGATCAAAATATATTCATCAAGGGTAGAATTTATTTGAATTAAGTGCATTATATTTTATATATTTAACTATAAAGACTTCAATTTAATTTTACGGAATGAAATTTAAGAATGCTAGAGAAGCACAAGAGATATTTGAAGATAACTCTACATACTATTCATATATTTTACTATGGTTGAAATTTACTTTTTGCACATTCTAATTTAAATTAATGGTTTTTTTATCATCAATGTATTATTAAAAATATAGTGTTTACTATGTTACTCTAGATTAATATGTTACATTTTATTAGGGTTATCTTTTCTTTTCTTTGTTATTTGTCACATATAACAAATGAATCCAATTCTTTTCTTCCCCTTTCATTCTACGGTGTTTAGCTAGGATTCCCTGCAATTCTATGAACACTAGGCAAAATTTGCAAACTTGGGAAGCTCCGTGGGGTATTCTTATCCATTGGCTTCCTTCAAATTCTAGAGACTTGGAAGCTCCATGGGGAATTATTGTTGTGAAGACCTTGCAACATTGACTTCCTCCAATGAGAAACTATGCGTTCAATGTCTTGATGTTAGTATTGAGACTTCACAGCGATGTAATGTTTGTAGTTGCATTTGAAACCTTATAAAATATAGTGATATAAAATATTAGTTTAGGACATATGAATTCATTATGCAAAATAAATAAATTAAGTCCTACTAAAATATGAGAAGTTTTTTTTATTATGATTTTTGGCCAAATAAAAAATTAATTACCATTGACAAATATATGTTAATCTTTTTTTAAGGAAATATAGTTATAAATTAAATTATTATACATTAAATAAAATAATATAGAAAACAAAAGGTACCCTTAACAAAATATAATACATTTTTTATATTTTGTTATTTATTTAACTATTGGTGGAAACGTTACCAACATGTGTTGGCCTCATGGCTATGATAAATTAGAAGAATTCCACTCGCACCTTAATAACATAGCCCAGTGCATTTCCTTCACCAAAGAAATAGAGATGGACAACCAATTTCATTTCCTTGATATCCTTCTCATCACAAAACCTGATGGTTCCTTGGCTCGTTGGGTGTTCTGAAAAGCCACCCACACCGACCTGTACCTCCACTCCTCTTCTCATCACCACCTTTCTCAAAAAATGGGTATCCTTAAGACTTTGTCCACTAGAGCCTTTCATATTTGTGACAAAGAAAACTTAGACCAAGAGCTTGCACATCTTTGCATAGTCTTCTTATTAATGGTTACAAGAGCAATCATATTTCTAGAGCTCTCAACCAAGCTAAGTCTTGTTTCCTCTCTGAACACAGGGTTGCCCTCCCCGCGCCCTCCCTCTCCAAACCTCCCTATTGCTTCCCTCCCATACATTAAAGGCAACTCCTACAAAATTTCCAAAATCCTTCTTAAAAGGGCCTCCAGTGTGCTTTCAAACTTGTTGCAACATTGAGAAACCAAATCCCCTCTCTCAAAGACCCCAAAGATGTCTGCCTTGACTCTAGGGTGTACAAGGTTGTTTGCTCCTGTGGTAAACCCTATATAGGCGAGATAGGTTAATCTTTTAGCACCAGAATGAAAAAGCATTGTGCTGACATTAGGCTTGATCAGGTCCTCAACTTTGCCTTGGTAGAGCACTCCTTCTCCACCAAGCACCATATCTCTTTAGAAGACACCCAAATCTTAGCCGTTGAGGACAATTTCTTCAAGAGGAAACTCAAAGAAGCCATCAAAATCAACAACGACCCCGCAAACCTCAATCGGGATGATGGGTGGAGTCTCAGTTTCTCTTGGCAACCCCTGCTGGCCAACCTTAGAAATCGACCCCCTCACCCATCTTGAACCTCTTTTGTGCCAGGCCTTGTTTGGCCCCCTCCTCTTCTTTTCTCCCTTGATTATCTTTCTTGGGTTCCCTCCACGTCTCTCTCCCCCACTCCCCCTTTTTGTGGGCTGCCTATCCCTCCATTTCTCCCTTGTCCCTCCCTGCCTATCCCCGAGGGAGCCTCCTCCTTTGCCTTATCTGCTTCCTTCTCCCTTATTTTTGGATCTCCCTAGTCGCATGATACTACTTCCCTTCTTTTAGGGTTTTGCTCTTGTTTTAGTATTCCTATGCATACGTAGTTGTTTAGGCATTTACATGTATATTTGCATATGTTGTTTCATTTGCATTTACATATATATTTGGATGTGTATAATACGCATATACATTCGTTTTTGTTTTCTTTTTGTATTTGTATATGTATTGGTTTTGACTTTTGTTAGAGTCCGGTGTCATATGTACTTGTATAGGCTCATGTATACTTGCACATACATTAACACACATGCCGTTTCTTTTTTGTTTTCTCTTCTTTAGTTTTTTCCTCGGCACACAGATACACCTAGTCACTCTCTTGCTTATATATATACATGTTATTTTTTCTATTTTTGTCATCTGTTTGCTTGTTTGTGAGTCTACATTTATTGTTTGGTTTCTTTTCTCCTATATATATATGTTGGAGATGTTTGTTCTGTGTGCTATGTTGTGACTTTTTATTTTATTTTTCTTTTGTCTCATCTTTGGAGGTTTGTGGGTGTGTTTTTGTGCTTTCGGGTTTTCTTTATATATATATATATATATATATATATATATATATATACACACACACACTCTGTTGGTCGTTTGTACTCATTTTTTTATTTGTTCTTTGACTGGTTTTCTCTTGCCTCCTTTCTTTCTTTTAGTCATGAGTCATTAGTAGATGTGTCGACTCATATTCGACACATCGCAGCTACATTTGAGGGTGGTTGAACCTTGAGCTATTCTCTTGGTTCCATTTTCGCCACCTTTCCTATTCTCGTGGAGGCATGTTCATCAAGCTTCACCTATGTATACCGCTTTGGTTGTAAATCAATTTAGTTCATTTTGAATATATTGCATTTGTGTTTGATATCTAATCCATTTATCTTGGACTTCCACTCCCACATGGTATTAGAGCTAGGCTCAATCTAACCTTCTCCCATAATTTTTACAGAATTACATCATGCATTTGCATTCAAATTCAATTAACTTTAAAAGCCACAAAAAAAAATGCAATTAATCCAATCCTTTCCAAGTAGAGATTTCCATGCATAAATCATGCACATGAAATTAATCATCAACTGCTTAATCAATACTAGAATAAAAAACTGACTTCACATATTTACCAAATGATACATTGGATGAAAGCGAGCAACAACAAGACAAACAAACTTCACGTAGATGCTGCCATTCTGTCCAACTGGGTTCTATTTTTGCCTCAAGTGTTTGAAGACTGGAGATACCACGTGAGAACAAAGATGAAAAGGTTAAGACAATACTCATGTATGCTTATTAGCAGAAAAATGATTGTGAAGTTCCTATTTTCAGTTTAATAAATAAAGAAATATTTATTTAATGTTGTCCAATATTATGTGACTGTTATCTCTCTGTTTGTGTGTGAATTAAGGGTTCCATTTCCTGCCAGTCTCTTAATTGTTTGTTGATGCTAACGGGTGCTTCCCTGTTCTGTGTTGGGGAGTGTATATATGTACATGTGCGTATATGCAGCCTATTTTAATTCACCTGAAGCCGTTCCCCTTTTTTATCAAGTTCCGTACAAAACACAAATATTAACATTAGAAATAATTTACTCTTATCACATATTTTTTTCTCTACATGAACTCCATATACATCCCTCTAAACTGATGGAATATAGTGCAAACATAATTCTATATAACAGCTTCCATGTTTGATTTAACTTTTTCAGATTAATTTAAATCGCTATCATAAAAGGTTAAAATTAATTGAAGACAGATTTGTATGTCTTTACGTGGACCTAACTCACTTAGCCAACTCAGCGAAGTGAAGCAACATGCTGTTGAATGACGGCACACACAGACTTATATGTGACACCACGTATTTTGTAACTTGTCTTCATATTTCTGCAAATCTCTACACGCATACACAATACGTGTCTTTATAAATGCTGGTTTATTGCGGTATAAATGCTGTGATTATGTAACAAGTTGAGCAAGTTACAAGAGATTTTTAATGGAGCTTGGTGCCATCAGAATGTTTTCTTCTCGTTTTTCTTTGTCTATGATCTGATTAAAAACACAAGGTAAACAATTATTATTATTTTAAATTAAAAATTACTACAGATTATTGGATATTATATAAAATAGAATAATTATTAAATTTGGTGGAGATGAGATAAAATTTATTTATTATTTTGGGTAGAAATGAGATAGATAATTATAGTTTATTATTGTCTTATATTTTTATGTTTTAATGGTTATGGGATGTTTGTGTTGCAGGCGAGAAGTGGATGATAAAGAAAAGGTACATGTATATGAGGGAAAGATGCTGACGGAAAGATTCGAAAAGTTGAGACACCTAACGCAGCAACAATTTTTTCTTCATAACTCAACAGTAAATTAAATAAATAATATAAAATAACTCTACAATAAATTAAAACAACTTATTAATTTCTTTTAATATGTTTTTATCTTTTTATTACATATTCATCATTAGGATATAATTTTTCTATTTCATATTTATCTAAAGTTTTATTTACTAATCTTTCCTTAAATAAATAAAATAAAATAACTCTATAGTATATAAAATAACAGATTAATTTTGTTTAATATGTTTTTATCCTTTTATTTCATATTCATTCTTAGAGTTTGATTTGTTTTATTTTAAATTTACCTAGGGTTTTATTAAGTAAACTTTTCATTGTTAATATAGATTAAGAGTTTAATGTTTTCAAAATATACCTGAATAACTAACACAAAGTATTTTTGATTAAAATAACTTCTTCTCCACAATTATTCTGCTCTTTATACTAAGAGGCATTATATAATGGTATTAAGGGGATGAATTTAATGCTACTAAATTATAAAAATTAATTGCAGTTAAATAATATTTTATTTACTCTAGAATAATTTATTTTATAACATTATTTTATTAGGGTTTCTTCATATGAAATATAAAAGGAGCAAATTGTATTGAGCAAATGCATTATATTTTGTTAGGTTACCTTTTATTTTCTTTGTTATTTTATTTACTATACAATAATTTAGTTTATAACTATATTTTATTTGGGTTTATGATATCAAATAAAAAAAGATCAAACTATATTAGTGAAGGGCCGAAGTTAATATACTTTGGTCCTTTTTTTATTTGATATGATAAAACCCTAATAAAATATACTTATAAATTAACTTTTTGTATAATGAATAAAATAACACAAAAATAAAAAGGTAACCCTAATAAAATATAATGCATTTGCCCAATACACTTTGCTCCTTTTATATTTCATATGATAAAACCCTAATAAAATATAGTTATAAAATAAATTATTCTAGAATAAATTAAATATTATTTAATTTTTATAAATTAGTAGAAATTAAATTTCCTTGTGCAGAAAAGAAAAAAAGTACAAAGTTATAGGACCATCCCCTTAATGCCACTATATAATGCCTCTTGACATAAAGAACAAAAGAATAGTGGATATATATGTTATTTTAGTTACAATACTTTGTATTAGTTGTTCACATATATTTTGAAAACATTAAACTCTTAATCTATGTTTTTGATAACATAAGGCGGCAGAAACAAGGGGCCAAACCCTTACAACGAAAAAAGGAACCCCAGAGGCAATACAACAAAAATGCCTCATAACAGTATAAAAGAGACTAGAGCTAAGGAGAAGAATTCTCCTAGCAGCTCTTAGCCATGGATTCCATAAAATCATCCAATTTTTTGTAGTTCTCATCCTTGTCAGCTGCAGCAGTAGCTCCAAGATCCTGTAAAATAGAGAGATTAAATAAAACCACCCGCCTAAGCATGGTGGAGAAAGACTGCTCCAGCTTCACAATACGGCACCTTAGGGCATCAATGTCCTTTCTGTAATCAGCTTCTTTCTCCGTTTCATCAGTAGCTTCCTCCACAAACATCTTACCACCTTCGTCAGCATTGTCAGCAGAGTCCCCGACTGCACCACCATCAATCTCCATCTGAGGATTCTCATTCTTTCCTTCCGCCTCTTCAAAAATCTCCTGGACCTCCAAAACCTTAGTCATACCACATTGAGTGGACTCATCCGACGCCGACTCTGAGTAATCAATGAGTTTGGCTTTAGGTGCAGGTTTACCTGCGATCCTCCTCGACCTCCTGACTCTCGAGGAAAAGCACTCCTGCGTGCCCTTAATAGCCAAATTAGGTTTGCTACCAAGACCCACAGGGGTACTATAGGGATTATTAGGGGTCCCCACAACAAACCCCATAGTCTCTGCTTCAACCCCCTTAAATTTCCTCTTCTTACTCTTAACAGTACTTTTGGACAGAGGGGTATGGGTAGTAGTCACCATAGGACTATCATCATTAGGAAAGGAAACCCCTTTAGACTTAACGGAACCTGGGGAATGGTAAGGCTCATCAAAAGCAGGAATATCCTCAGGGTCAGTAGACTTTTCCCCACTGTGAGACAAAGGAGGCTTAGCTAGCTCAAGAGCAAGGTGGAAATTGTATAAATAGAGGATGAGACCCTGATGTAGGGGAATAGGTTGCTTGGAGGTTTTTTTAACTAGTTTAGCTTTGACCCTAAAAATTGAATGCTCAAGGGAGGACAAAAGATAAAACGGGAAGCTAATGAGACTATTACATCTAAAATGATTCAAAAGAGGAAGATGATAGTTGTAAAACCTGGTAAAGCACCCTTCCAGGGTGAAATACTTCATTATCAGGAAACACATAGCATCCCATGGCTCCGGCAGCTTGGCCCTATCGAACCCTCCCTGGTAGGGAACCAGTTCGTCACATTCCCCAAGGAAAAGCTTTTGGTTAGAATGATCGACCACCTTAGCTTTTCTCTGCAGCTTGGTCCCCATAGTCGACATACCAGATGCCATAGCGATAACTTTCTCAGAGATCTCAAACCCAATTCTTCCCACTATGACTCTACGATTATGCTAGGATCTCGCAAATTGCTCTGATAAATTCTCATCATAGCCATTAAGGCATTCCAATAGTAGTTCCAAACCACTGCATTATCTTTAAACTGATAGCATGAAATAGGCTCTATTCGGATCCTATCTCCCCCCATCTTCGCCTTATAGACAGTAGCACAAAAACCCCAGCACCAGATATTCACAGAGTTAATGGAGAAGGAGAAAATGATCGCTTGATAGGAAATAATGATAATAATACATCTGCATCCATTGGAATTAATGAGAGCCACCTGCCGCCTACGCTTCCCATGCTCGGACGTGATTCCAAGGCATCCGCTATGATTAACAGGTAAGCAACTCGTTTTATCACCAAGAAGTAATAAGGCTGATATGACAACAAGCCATGTAGTACTCTAGAACCTGTACTTCAAGATACACATCTGCCTCTTCCACCAAGGCCTACGAAGAGAGCTAAAAATATTTATATGCTGACTCATCATTGACACGTAGACTCTTTTTTAATTAAGTCCCTTATGTTAAGGGGGATGTTGTAAGCTTGGCACCAACAATGCCAATTTAAAAATTGTTGGCCAAGGTTAGCAAAAGCATCAGCGACAGCATTGCCCTCTTTGTAGATATGAGACATATCCATGCTAGGAATCTGTTGTAGTAGGAGCTGAATGTCCACAATGATGTCTTTTAGTTTCCAGCCACAAGTCGACACATTATTAACCGCATCAATAATAGTTTCGAATCCCCTTGGATATGCAGCTATGTAATATCAAGGGAAATAGCCAGCTTCACTCCCCATAAAAGAGCAGAGGCTTCGGCATAATTATTGCTTTAGAAGCCAATCCCACCAACATAAGTAGCAACCAGCGAACCTCTGTCATCCCTTATAATTCTGCCACTGCTAGCCTTACCATCCCCCTTGGAAGCCCCATCAAAATTCAGTTTGAGCCAACCTGGCTTCGGGGGTATCCATTTAGTATTCAATCTTTGCACCAGTTTGGAGTTGTTATGGGCTAGGATTTGACTAAGAACCCTCCAATTCGTAGCAATTTGCTCCTCTTCTTGAGAAAGAGGTTTCTCCGCAGTTTTGATATTGGAATTGGTCACACTTTCCAAAAGAATCTTAGAAAAAGAGTGAAGAACTTGAGAAGTTTCTCTAGCAGCATCCCTGAAAACTCTATCATTCCATTCCTTCCATAAGGTCCAACCAAGACAGGGAAGAGTTTGATTCCAGAGCTCGACAATCCAAAGATGAGAAAAGGGGGGACACCAATTATCTATGACTTCCCCAATATCACCATTAAACACCCATTGTATGCCAAAGTTCCTTAAAATAATTGTCCAGATTTCCTTGGCAAAGTCACAATGAAGGATAAAGTGAAAAACAGTTTCCTCTTTTTCCAAGCACAGAGAGCACCTATTAACCAGGGTGAATCCCCTTCTTTGAAGGTTATCTTGAGTTAGGATTTTGTTATGAGTAGCAGCCCACTAAAACATGTTGATTTTAGGGATAAGTTTATAATTCCACACTTTCCTCCAAATATCATTTTTATGCCCTTCAGGGATGAATAGATGATAACCAGACTTAACAGAGAAACAACCTTTCTTGTCCAACCATCAAACCAACTCATTCCCCTAGGGAAAAGAGGAATTCTGATCTCATGAAGAAGATTTTGAATAGCCACCAAACCAACTCTTAATCTATGTTAACAATGAAAAGGTTACTCAATAAAACTCTAGGCAAATTTGAAATAAAAAAAAATCAAACTCTAAGGATGAATATCAAATAAAAGGATAAAAATATATTAAACAAAATTAAGATGTTATTTTATTTAATAAAAGATTAGAAAATAAAACCCTAGGCAAATATGAAATAGAAAAATGAAACCCTAGGGGTCAATATGAAATAAAAAGATAAAACATATTAAAATAAATTAATAAGTTGATTTAATTTACTGTAGAGTTATTTTATATTATTTATTTAAAGAAAGGTTAGTAATTAAAAACCTAGGAAAATACGAAATAAAAAATGAAACCCTCACAAATTTATGAAGTGACATGATCGGATTTTCTTTCTTTCCAATCCATAAAGTGGTGGTTCAATAGAAATATATCCCTATATATTTAGTTATACAAATATAATGGTTAAAAATTTGGAATGATAAACAATTCTTTATCATTACAAAAAATAATAGTTCAGATGCATGAATTCTTTTATCTCTTCACTACACATCTACAAAATAATTTTATATTATTCTAATAGGAAACTACACATTTCAAATGTTGTAATCCATTTTAGAGAATCATCTTCTTTAGTTACTAATATGTAATCCATGTTATAGCATCCCCATCTTTAATTACTAATATTGTTGTTTATTTTCTAGGTATGGCTCAAACGAAGTTGAATTTTGAAAGTGAGGAGAAGTGCAGACAATATGGAAGAGATTATCAAAGGGAATATCAAAGATGACAATGACAATGACAATGACAACAAATGATAGATACAGAAAGAGAAGAACAAAGAAAAAGATGAAGTGACAACAACAGAGAAAGATTTGCCAATAGCTGAAGGACCTATATGCATTAGATGTTGACAAGATAAATGTAATAATTGCTAGAAGAACAAAGAAAAAGATGAAGTGATAACAATAGAGAAAGATTTGCCAATAGCTAAAGGACCTATATGCATTAGATGTTGACAAGGTAAATGTAATAATTTCTAAGGATGTAAGGGTAATGTTAACGTCCAATCTTTGGATAGAAGCAAGTCGTGTAAATGGAACTCTAGGTATGTTCAACAAATAATATATAGACCTATAAGTGCACTACCAGAACCATCCACATATGTTATGGTTAAATTTTGAAGGTAGAGCAGAGACAAATGGATTGCTACAACAATTAGGAAAAATAGTTTTCTATTCAAAACTGCATCAAACATTTGCAGAAGCCTCAAATAAAGATAAACTATAATTGGTTACATAGAACCATGTCAAGCAACTGACAAAATATAGACATAAACTAGAAAAGCAACTAAATGTAAGGTGGAGAAATTGATGAGATTCCTCCAACACTCCCCCCTAATTTCTACCACTAATTGTGTAAAAAATTAAAATGCCCAAATTTTGTCTTAAATTATCAAAAGTCTCCTTTGCTAAAGTAGTGGTATATATATCTACTAATTGATCTTTGGATATGTAAGACTTGAAATTGATTTCTTGATTGTTCACTAACTCTGATAAAATGATATCTTGTATCAATGTGTTTTCTCCTCCAGCGAAAAACATGATTTTTTGACAATGACATTATTGATTTGTTGTCACAAAATATTAGTTTTGACTTCTCCTATGCTTGAAATAAATTTGTCAATACTTTCCACATTGAAATAGCTTGACATGTTGCTGATGTGGTTGCTACATACTCTTATTTAGTGGATGGAAGTGTCACTATGGATTTCTTCTTTGATTCCCATGAGACTACACATGTTCCACAATGAAAGGTGTATCTAGAAGTACTCTTCCTATCATCAATGATTCCTGCAAAATCATTGTCAATATAGTCAATCAAACAAAAATCATTAGTCATGGAATATAAAATTCCATATCGTATTGTTCCTACCACATATCTCAATATTCTCTTCCCAAGAATCTTGAGATTATAGTAACTCCATACAATAAATATGGTCATGTAGTCATAAGTTACTTCAAACTTGCAACTAATATTTGGAATATTATAGAATGAACATTAGGTCATTTCTCTTGTTTTCCAATTTTAGTTCTTGTAGCATCTGGTGTAGTTATTGGATTACAATTCAACATCTTAAACCTCCTTAACACATCCTTTCAATATTTAGAGTGACAATTAAAAATTGTTGGAAATATTGTCATTGATGTCAAAGGGAGGTTGATGTAAGGAAAATGAATAATTATTGATGATCCAAAAGTTTTGAAGGCATGATTTCTACCTTTAGTTAGCAAATCACTTGGTTCAGATACTCTCAAGTTCGTCAATAGATAGTTTTCCGGACATCGAGCTAGCCGATGAAAAGATGACAAAGAATGTTTCTAAGGCATGAATGATTTTTGTCTTCGGTCGGTGAATTACTTGGTTCGTAGACTCTTAAGTTTGCCAATGGAAAGTTTCTCCGACAACTAGTTCACCGATAGGAACAATTACTGATCAAAGCTTGAAAAATGAATTTTAAAGTTTGAAGCCTTTTTAAGTTTGCCGATGGATAAGGTATCAGAAAAATGTCTAGTTTGCAAACTCAAAAGTTCATCGATGGTGAAGGTCACCAATAGGCTACTTCCCTGACATAAAGTTTGTTGAAAGGATGAAGGCATGAAGAATAAATATGGTTCATGGTTCTCTTGGTTCTTTGATTGACTAATTTTTTGACAATGGAAAGTTGGTAAGGTATAGGTAAAGTCTTTAGTTAGTGAACTCCTCAGTTCACCAATTTTAAGGTTCACCGACAAGCAATTTTGTAGATAGTGAAAAAGATTGATGATTTTCCAAGAAGTTTGTGATGAGACAACTTTATAAATAGGTGATATGATGAAGATTGTGTCAGTAAGTTCACAAAGTGGCACTTTTGCTGATAATGGATGAAATGTCCAAAGTTTGCAGAAAGTTGATTTTGCCAATAAAGATTTTTAACTTGAAGTTCGTGGATGCAAACTTTTTCTGTTAAAGAAGAAGATAATTGGTTTATAGAAATAAGCTTTTTCAACAAGCTCGTACATTTCAGAAATCTCTAATTTTCTGATAAAAAAGTTGAAGCTTAAGTTTGTGAAAATGAACTTTTGCCTATAATGAATAAAGGGTTCAATTTGTCAATGGCTTACATAGGTGATAAAAATACAATGCTAGGGACAGGACATTATCTGATTAGTTTGAAGACATAGGAGATATATATGAGAAACACTTATTGTTAAGGTTGGTTGACTCAGTCTTTTAAATCGGGCCCAAATTCATAGTACGGGAATTCAGGTTGGGCCGACCTAAGTATATATTGAAATTCAAAATATGAAGGCCAACTTTTGAGAATGCTTTTGTTTAATCTATTGTAGCCAACATGAGGACTATATTATACAAGTCGATATTTAGAGTAGATCATTTATTTATTTTGAATGGAGAAGTATATGTGAGCATCAAAGAAAAAAGTGTGTACATCTGAATGTGATTTGAGTGCGAAGGCAATGAATACAATATAATCCGGAGTTCACATAGTTTGTATTGGTATAAGCATATTGTTTACTCTTGAGAAGAACGATGCTAAAGAGTGTGTGATGCTGCATATTTGAAGGTGTGTGAAAATTAATGTTTCAAATTTGAGTTGGTGATAAGTGGGAGATTTGATGCTCTATTTTGGAATGAACTTGATCCTGTTTTAGTTAGTTGAAGTTGGTGCTTCATAGCTGGGTTGGGGCTCAGTATGGACTGAACTAAATCTTCTTATCTATTGCTTGAAGTTGGTGCTTCATCTTTTGAGGTTGTGCTCAGGGACAGACTTGGTTCTTAGTTTTATAAGGAGATTAAAGTCTCTTGTAGGTTGGTGCATAGAGATCTATAAAAGGATTTTTCTCCTTCTCAAGTTGAAATTCATCTAGGTTGGTGCCTACAAAATATTGTAATTCATAGAGTCATTTTGTGAGGTAGATTTGAGCAGTAGACCCAAGTAGCTTTTCTTACCGTGGTTTTTCCCTTCTGGGTTTCTACATAAATCTTGTGTTCTCTTGTGTGGATGTTTGGATATGTTAATGTTTGCATAGTTCTTATATTGATTCTGTTGTTGCGATAGAAATGGAGTAAAAATTGGTATATACTAATTCACCCCCTCTCAATATATCTCTATGTTCTAACAAAAATTCCCTTATGATCGAACCACTTCAATGCCTAAAAAATACTTCATCAATCCTAAATCTATCATCTCAAATTCTTTCTTCATTCCTTATTTAAACATGTCTATTGATAAATTTCTAGTGAAAAGAAAATCATCTAACATATAAACATACAATGAAAACCTAACCTTCTTTGTTGATCATTTTGTACGATGTTGGCTCATTACTTATAATATGTTTTTATCTTTTTATTACATATTCACCTTTAGGGTTTCATTTTTCTATTTCATATTTATTTAGTGTTTTATTTACTAATCTTTGGTTAAAGAAATAAAATAAAATAACTCTATAGTAAATAAAATAACATATTAATTTTGTTTAATATGCTTTTATCCTTTTATTTCATATTCATTCTTAGAGTTTGATTTGTTTTATTTCAGATTTTTCTAGGGTTTTATTAAGTAAACTTTTCATTGTTAATATCGATTAAGAATTTAATGTTTTCAAAATATATCTAAATAACTAACACAAACTGGCATTAAGGGGATGACTGTAATTGTGTCTCTTTTCTTTTCTATAGAATGAAATTTAATTTCTAGGTTTTTATTCACTACTAATTTATAAAAATTAATTGATGTTAAATAATATTTTATTTACTCTAGAATAATTTATTTTATAACTACATTTTATTAGGGTTTTATCATATGAAATATAAAAGGAGCAAAGTGTATTGGGCGAGTGCATTATATTTTGGTAGGGTTATCTTTTATTTTCTATGTTATTTTATTTACTATATAGTAAGTTAATTTATAACTATATTTTATTAGGTCTTTTTCATATCAAAATAAAAAGAAGATCAAAATATATTCATCAAGGGTAGAATTTATTTGAATTAAGTGCATTATATTTTATATATTTAACTATAAAGACTTCAATTTAATTTTACGGAATGAAATTTAAGAATACTAGAGAAGCACAAGAGTTATTTGAAGGTAACTCTACATACTATTCATATATTTTATTATAGTTTAAATTTGTTTTTTGCACATTCTAATTTAAATTAATGGATTTTTTTAACATCAATGTATTATTAAAAATATAGTGCTTACTGTGTTACTCCAAATAACTATGTTACATTTTATTAGGGTTATCTTTTCTTTTCTTTGTTATTTGTCACATATGATGAATGAATCCAATTCTTTTCTTCCCCTTTCATTCTAGGATATTTAGCTACTTGGGAAGCTCCTAGGGGCATTCTTATCCATTGTCTCCCTTCAAATTTTGGAGACTTCGAAGCTCCATGGGGAATTCTTGTTGTGAAGACCTCGCAACATTGACTTCCTCCAATGAGAAACTATGCGTTCAATGTCTTGAGGTTAGTGTTGAGACTTCTCAAGAATGTAATGTTTGTAGTTGCATTTGAAACCTTATAAAATATAGTGATATAAAATATTAGTTTAGTACATATGAATTCATTATGCAAAAAAAAAAAATTAAGTCTTGTGAAGTTTTTTTTATTATGATTTTTGGCCAAATAAAAAATTAATTACCATTGACAAATATATGTTGATCCTTTTTTAAGGAAATATAGTTATAAATTAAATTATTATACATTAAATAAAATAATATAGAAAACAAAAGGTAACCTTAACAAAATATAATGCGCTTATACTTGGAATAACATTAGGCTGGTGAATACATTTTTTATATTTTGTTATTCATTTAACTATTGGTGGGAATGTTACCAATGTGTGTTGGCCTCATGGTTATGATAAATTAGAAGAATTCCACTCGCACCTTAATAACATAGCCCAGTGCATTTTCTTCACCAAAGAAATAGAGATGGACAACCAACTTCCTTTCCTTGATATCCTTCTCATCACAAAACTTGATGATTCCTTGGCTCGTCGAGTGTTCTAAAAAGCCACCCACACCGACCTCTACCTCCACTCCTCTTCTCATCACCACCTTGCTAAAAAAAAGGGTATCCTTAAGACTTTGTCCACTAGAGCCTTTCATATTTGTGACAAAGAAAACTTAGACCAAGAGCTTGCGCATCTTTGCATAGTCTTCTTATTAATGGTTACAAGAGCAAGTACATTTCTAGAGATCTCAACCAAGCCAAGTCTTGTTTCCTCTCCAAACATAGGGTTGCCCTCCCCACGCCCTCCCTCTCTAAACCTCCCTATTGCTTCCATCCCATACATTGAAGGCATCTCCTAGAAAATTTCCAAAATCATTCTTAAAAGGGCCTCCGGTGTGCTTTCAAACCTGTTACAACATTGAGAAACCACATCCCCTCTGTCAAAGACCGAAAGATGTTTGCCTTGACTCTAGGGTGTACAAGGTTGTTTGCTCCTGTGGCACACCCTATATAGGCGAGACAGGTTGATATTTTAGCACCAAAATCAAAAAGCATTGGGCTAACATTAGGCATGATCAGGTCCTCAACTTTGCCTTGGTAGAGCACTCCTTCTCCACCAAGCACCATATCTCTTTAGAAGACACCCAAATCTTAGCCGTTGAGGACAATTTCTTCAAGAGGAAACTCAAAGAAGCCATTGAAATCAACAACGATCCCACAAACCTCAATCAGGATGATGGGTGGAGTCTCAGTTTCTCTTGGCAACCCCTGCTGGCCAACCTTAGAAATCGATCCCCTCACCCATCTTGAACCTCCTTTGTGTCAGGCCTTGTTTGGCCCCCTCCTCTCCTTTTCTCCCATGCTTGTCTTTCTTGGGTTCCCTCCACGTCTCTCTCCCCCACTCCCCCTTTTTGTAGGCTACCTATCCCTCCATTTCTCCCTCGTCCCTTCCCACCTATCCCCAAGGGAGCCTCCTCCTTTGCCTCATCTGCTTCCTTCTCCCTTATTTTTGGATCTCCCTAGTCGCATGCTACTACCCCCATTCTTTTAGGTTTTTTCTCTTGTTTTTGTATTCCTATGCATACGTAGTTGTTTAGGCATTTACATGTATATTTGCATATGTTGTTGCATTTGTATTTACATATATATTTGGATGTGTATAATATGCATATACATTCATTTTTGTTTTCTTCTTGTATTTGTATATGTATTGGTTTTGACTTTTGTTAGAGTCCAGTCTCATATGTACTTGTATATGCTCATGTATTTGCACATACATTAACACACATGCCGTTTCTTTTTTGTTTTCTCTTTAGTTTTTTCCTCGGCACACAGATACACCCAGTCTCTCGCTTGCTTATATATATACATGTTATTTTTTCTATTTTTGGCATTTGTTTGCTTGTTTGTGAGTCTACGTTTATTGTTCGGTTTCTTTTCTCCTATATACATATATATGTATACATGTATATATGTATATACATGTATATATATATATATACATGTATCTATACATGTATATACATATATACATGTATCTATACATATATATATATATATACATGTATATATATATATATACATGTATATACATATATACATATATATATGTTGGCGCTGTTTGTTCTATGTGTTATGTTGTGACTTTTTATTTTATTTTTCTTTTGTCTCGTCTTTTGGAGGTTTGTGGGTGCATTTTTGTGCTTTCAGGTTTCCTTATATATATATATATATATATATATATATATATATATATATATATATATATATATATACACACACACACTTTGTTGGTCGTTTGTACTCATTTTTTTATTTGTTCTTTGACTGGTTTTCATTTGCCTCCTTTCTTTCTTTCAGTCGTAAGTTACTCCTTTCTTTCTTTTAGTCATGAGTCATTAGTAGATGTGTCAACTCATATTAAGCACATCGCCACTACATTTGAGGGTGGTTGAACCTTGAGCTATTCTCTTGGTTCCATTTTGGCCACCTTTCCTATTCTTGTGGAGGCTTGTTCCTCAAGCTTCACCTATGTATACCTCTTTGGTTGTAAATCAATTTAATTCATTTTCAATATATTGCATTTGTGTTTGATCTCTAATCCATTGATCTTAGACTTCCACTCCCACATGGTATTAGAGCTAGGCTCAATCTGGCCTTCTCCCATAATTTTTATAGAATTACATCATTCATTTGCATTCAAATTCAATTAACTTTAAAAGCCACGAAAAAAAAGCAATTAATCCAATTCTTTCCAAGTAGAGATTTCAATGCATAAATCATGCGCCTAGAATTAATCATCAACTGCTTAATCAATACTAGAATAAAAAAATGACTTCACATACTTACCAAATGATGCATTGGATGAAAGCGAGCAACAACAAGACAAACAAACTTCACGTAGATGCTGCCATTCTGTCCAACTGGGTTCTATTTTTGCCTCAAGTGTTTGAAGACTGGAGATACCACGTGAGAACAAAGATGAAAAGCTTAAGACAATACTCATGTATGCTTATTAGCAGAAAAATGATTGTGAAGTTCCTATTTTCAGTTTAATAAATAAAGAAATATTTATATAATGTTGTCCAATATTATATGACATTTGTCTCTCTGTTTGTGTGTGAATAAAGGGTTCCATTTCCTGCCAGTCTCTTAATTGTTTGTTGATGCTAACGGGTGCTTCCCTGTTCTGTGTTGGGGAGTGTATATATGTACATGTGCGTATATGCAGCCTATTTTAATCCACCTAAAGCCGTTCCCCTTTTTATCAAGTTCCGTACAAAACACAAACATTAACATTAAAAATAATTTACTCTTATCACATATTTTTTTTCTCTAGATGAACTCCATATACATCCCTCTAAACTGATGGAATATAGTGCAAACATAATTCTATATAACAGCTTCCATGTTTGATTTAACTTTTTCAGATTAATTTAAATCGCTATAATAAAAAGTTAAAATTAATTGAAGACAGATTTGTATGTCTTTATGTGGACCTAACTCAGTTAGCCAACTCAGCGAAGTGAAGCAACATGCTGTTGAATGATGGCACACACAGACTTATATGTGACACCACGTATTTTGTAACTTGTCTTCATATTTCTGAAAATCTCTACACGCATACACAATACGTGTCTTTATAAATGGTAGTTTATTGCGGTATAAATGCTGTGATTATGTAACAAGTTGAGCAAGTTACAAGAGATTTTTAATGGAGCTTGATGCCATTAGAATGTTTTCTACTCGTTTTTGTTCGTCTATGATCTGATTAAAAACACAAGGTAAACAATTATTATTATTTTAAATTAAAAAATATTACAATTTATCGGATATTATACAAAATAGAATAATTATTAAATTTGGTGTAGATGAGATATAAAATTTATTTATTATTTTGGGTGGAAATGCGATAGAAAATTATAGTTTATTCTTGTTTTATATTTTTATGTTTTAATGGTTATGAGATGTTTGTGTTGCAGGCCAGAAGTGGATGATAAAGAAAAGATACATGTATATGAGGGAAAGATACTGATGGAAAGATTTGAGAAGTTGAGACCCCTGGTGCAGAAACAGTTTTTTCTTCATAACTCAACAGTAAATTAAATAAATAATATAAAATAACTCTACAATAAATTAAAACAACTTATTAATTTCTTTTAATATGTTTTTATCTTTTTAATACATATTCATCATTAGGATATAATATTTCTATTTCATATTTATCTAGGGTTTTATTTACTAATCTTTCCTTAAATAAATAAAATAAAATAACTCTATAGTAAATAAAATAACATATTAATTTTGTTTAATATGTTTTTATCCTTTTATTTCGTATTCATTCTTAGAGTTTGATTTGTTTTATTTCAAATTTGCCTAGGGTTTTATTAAGTAAACTTTTCATTGTTAATATAGATTAAGAGTTTAATGTTTTCAAAATATATCTGAATAACTAATACAAAGTATTTTTGATTAAAATAACTTCTTCTCCACTATTATTCTGCTCTTTATACTAAGAGGCATTATACAATGGTATTAAGGGGATGAATTTAATGGTACTAATTTATAAAAATTAATTGCAGTTAAACAATATTTTATTTACTCTAGAATAATTTATTTAATAACATTATTTTATTAGGGTTTCTTCATATGAAATATAAAAGGAGCAAATTGTATTGAGCAAATGCATTATATTTTGTTAGGTTACCTTTTATTTTCTTTGTTATTTTATTTACTTTACAATAATTTAGTTTATAACTATATTTTATTTGGGTTTATGATATCAAATAAAAAAAGATCAAAGTATATTAGTGAAGGGCGGAAGTTAATATACTTTGGTCCTTTTTTTATTTGATATGATAAAACCCTAATAAAATATACGTATAAATTAACTTATTGTATAATAAATAAAATAACACAAAAATAAAAAAGCAACCCTAATAAAATATAATGCACCTGCCCAATACACTTTACTCATTTTATATTTCATATGATAAAACCCTAATAAAATATAGTTATAAAATAAATTATTTTAGAATAAATTAAATATTATATAATTTTTATAAATTAGTAGAAATTAAATTTCTTTGTGCAGAAAAGAAAAAAAGTACAAAGTTATAGGACCATCCCCTTAATGCCACTATATAATGCCTCTTGACATAATGAACAAAAGAGTAGTGGATAAATATGTAATTTTAGTGACAATACTTTGTATTAGTTGTTCACATATATTTTGAAAACATTAAACTCTTAATCTATGTTAACAATGAAAAGGTTACTCAATAAAATGCTAGGCAAATATGAAATAGAAAAATGAAACCCTAGGGGTCAATATGAAATAAAAAGATAAAACATATTAAAATAAATTAATAAGTTGTTTTAATTTACTGTAGAGTTATTTTATATTATTTATTTAAAGAAAGGTTAGTAATTAAAAACTTAGGAAAATATGAAATAAAAAATGAAACCCTCACAAATTTATGAAGTGACATGATAGGATTTTCTTTCTTTCCAATCCATAAAGTGGTGGTTCAATAGAAATCTATCACTATATATTTATTTATAGAAATATAATGGTTAAAAATTTGGATTGATAAACAATTCTTTATCATTACAAAAAATAATAGTTCAGATGCATGAATTCTTTTATCTCTTGACTACACATCTACAAAATAATTTTATATTATTCTAAGAGGACACTACACATTTCAAATGTTGTAATCCATTTTAGAGAATCACCATCTTTAATTACTAATATGTAATCCGTGTTACAACATCACCATCTTTAATTAATAATACTGATGTTTATTTTCTAGGAAATAGAAAGAGGAGAACAAAGAAAAAGATGAAGTGATAACAACAGAGAAGCAAGTCGTGTAAATGGAACTCTAGGTATGTCCCATAAATAATATATGGACCTATAAGTGTAAAAAATTAAAATGCCCAAATTTTGTCTTAAATTATCAAAAGTCTCCTTTGCTAAAGCATTGGTAAATATATCTACTAATTGATCTTTGGATCTGCAAAACTCAAAACTCATTTCTTGATTGTTCACTAACTCTGATAAAATGATATCTTGTATCAATGTGTTTTCTCCTCTCATGAAAAACATGACTTTTTGACAATGACATTATTGATTTGTTGTCACAAAATATTAGTTTTGACTTCTCCTATGCTTGAAATAAATTTGCCAATACTTTCCACATTGAAATAGCTTGACATGTGGTTGATACATACTCTTCTTGAGTGGATGGAAGTGTCACTATGAGTTTCTATAGTGCCCCTCAACTCGTCATCTATCAGATTGATGTTTGCTTAGTAGTATTAGACTTTATGACAGTATCTTAGACCGTAGATGATGGATCTCTTGTTATCTTGTTAATTCATTATGGACCTAATTGTGATGATAACAGATATTGATGTTGGATTATGTTATTTTATGCTTTAGAATTTGATAAATAAACTAGATGTTACAGATGTTTTGATGTCAATTGCGATATTGGATTTTAAGAGGATTGAATGTTTTATGTTGTTGACTAGTAATCAGAAATCTTGCTCAATCTAGTTACATGTTTATACATAAACGTGAATGGAACAGTGTTGTATTACTCGCTCTCGAGTACCCTACACCATTGCGATTTCCATTCACTACAGGACTGCATGTGGATATATATCTTGAATGTTTAACCGTACGTTGTTGCAGGAATGCAGGTACTAGGCATCGACTCCACCTGATTACAGGTCTGAGCGTGCCTTCGCCAATGGATTAGTTGTTCGGAGTAAATGTGAGGTCCCATGTCAGTGTTGTCTGGTTGTCAGTTTATCCTTTTAGTCATTGTCTGTCATTCGATCATGATTTGCGGACAAGTAATATTGCACCTTGGAGTCTAACTAGGTTAGAAAGTGTCTAAGTGTGTAAGGTGTCATTGTGCTTTAATTAGAATCATATTATGGAAATTATAATGTTGATAATTAAATATATTTATAAAAGATAATATTGAGCATAATGTCAATAGTTGTTAATTATTGTTGTAAATAAATTATTATTTTATTAGAAGTATAGTTGTTAAATAAAGATTGTAAGAAATTTTGTATTATTTAATATAATATTAGTTGCAATAAATATTTAAATAAATAAAATAGTTGTAAGTTATGTTGTAATTTGTGATTTACAACTTAATTAATAAAATAAATTAATATATAGTTGTACTATTATAGATTGTTGTAATGTTATAACTTTATTAATTACAATATGGTTGGTCAGCTATAAAGAAATTAAATGTTGTCGGAATTGTGTGTTAATATTTAAAAAAGAGTAACCTCTTGGGATCATTAAATTAAATAAAAATATATTTTTAGAAGGGAGATGCATGGGATTGCATGCTGAGTTCCTTGGAACATGGAAGGGACTGTGTTATAAAAGAAAAGTTTGTAGAGGCAAGGAGGGGGGACTTTTGCAGGAAGAAGAAGGATCGAGTTTTCTACAACCGAGGAAGAGAGTTCTGCATTGAATCTAGGCTTCAGATACAGGTTCTATCATCTTCCATATTCTATTTGCGTTTTGATGGAAATCTCCCTCTCTTTATTCCTCCATTTTGCATTTTACTTGATAGTCTAGAGCCTCATTGATAACTCATTCTATACCTATCCTGCAACTATTTCATTACAAACAAATTTTCTATTAGAGATATAATTAATTAACGACCTATTTTTGCATAAATAATTGAAGAGAAAATATGAGTCTAATTTTTATTGGCAGGGTTCCAAATTGGTAAAGAGAAAGAAAATCAGCCTTTGAATTTATGCATGATCTATTTCAGATTAATAAAATCATTCGTGCATTCGTTGTTTTTCTATTCCCTATACCCTGAAGGCGTTTGCATACAGTTAATACGATTACCTTGCCTCTTATGCACCCTCAGCTATGATGTGTGAGCATACTTATTCCAAGGCTCCAATTTTGGCGTATATCTGCCAGCGCCATCTGCTTGATCAATAGGTTCCTTTCGTGAATATCCTGCAATCGTTGTTTTCCCCGGCGGCTTCAGCGTCCAAGACAATTCCTTCAATGGCTGTACAAAGATCTTCCCTACTAATAGTTGTGATCTGCCTACTATGTGAAACACGAGCCATTTGATGGGTTTACATTCAACTTCGCCCAGGGATCTTTTTAATTATTCTACCATTCGGCGGTCCTAGATCATTTTGCCCTCATGCCTTGGCCGCCTATGTAGGTTTCTTGGGAGAAGAACATAAGTCACGCAGTAGTTTTGGGGTTCCATGTAGAAGTCACCATAACTTAACTGAGGACTAGATTCACATAAACTCAGATATCAAACGGGTTTATGGGTATCAACTAAGGAAGCTACAGGGAGCAATCCTTACACAGTAAAAGTTATAATATTTGTTATCTTGGACTCGAGTACCCTTATCCTGTCTGGAGATCAACTGTGCTGGATGAAGACAATCTTCAACGCTTTCTCCTCAGTGCTAGTTTGGATCTGAGTACTTGGTTTGGTGTTAATAGTGGTGCGATACATGTTGGATAGCCAGAGACTCCTCTAAGTGCTTGAGGCACTATGGATTGCAATTCTCCTGAGTGATGGCCTCCTCGTGTGGTGTTAGTTATCTGTGTCACAGACACCTTTAATAGCATGATTTCTATATGTGATTCCTCTGTTTAGACTCGGCAATAAGTTCCTGACCAGCCGGTCACCATTTTATGTATACCAGCGACCCTTACAAGTAAAAAAAATGGGTCTCTTCTAGGTACATAAGTCTGTCAGACTCCTGCATATGGGTTGCGCCTGCACTTAGCTCAACGTTTCTTTAAAACAAACTTTTAAGCAGTACAAATATAACAGATATCTCTAGATTAGGTTAACTCTGGAAGGACAGCCTGTCAGGGAGGAGCAACCCAAAGCAAATGACCACAGTAAGTGTTTTGAATCGTTTCAACTAAACTATTATGAAAAGCCTGCCAAGTGATATTATGTGAAATGGAAATAATGGAAATAATGGCGGAAGGCCAAAAAAATGGGTGGTTGCTGCTAATGTCAGTGTTTTATCTACAATATTGGTGGAGTATATGTTTATGATAGGGTTGTTGGTGTCTTCGGTGGGATAGTATTTGGTTTTTCTTTTCATCGGTTTTTTTCTTCCTGTTAATTTTGCTTTGGTTCTGTCTACTGGGTCGTTGCTGGTAATATCCATGTTTTATCTGCAATAATGGCAGAGTATTTGGTTATGCCAGGTTTGTTGGCGTCTTTCTTGAGATAGTATTCAGTTTATCTTTTCTTGGCCTCTCTATTCCTTTCAGTTTTGCTCTGGTCCTCTCTCCTGGGTGAGGTTTTGTACTGCCACCCATTGTTATTTCTGCATGGTGCTTTTAATGTTTGCATTGGTGCCTTATTTTTATTTGTTCTTCTCCCTTTTCTTGGGGTGATGGAGGAAGGTTCTACTATTGCTCATGGGTACTTTGCATTAACGGAGGAGGATAATGCAAAAGCTCTTCATTTAAATTAATGGAATCTTTGGAGAGGGAAGAGGAGTTAGTGGATTTCTTTGTGGATCTACATGAAGGATTCATTATTTTCACAGAGGGCCAGTGGACTAAAAAATCATGCGGTTTGTCCTCCTCGCACAACTAGCATTGCTTGGTATGCTATCCCCAGGCCCTCTACACTCTTTCCTCAACACATAGGGTTAGGGTTTGGGATTGATGGTGACTAGGCTATTAGGAATTCTGGGACCTCTAATGGCTATATATATGCTGAGGGAGTTGTTAGGGATCCTACTATTAGGCACTTTAAATACTTCGGTGGTTGTGGGAGACATAGTGGTATGCCAATCTATTTATTAGAGGATGAGTTTCAGCTTGCGGTGAGGACCAACCAAATTTTACCTATTGATAGATCCGATTCTCCTAATTTGTCTGCTGTGAAATCTGGGGGTTCATGGGTTTTGGGAGGAAATGACGCAAATGCATACGAAAACACAAAAATGAGATCAGACATGTCCTGGGTGGTGATGTCCAGATGTCTCAAATTGTTGAACTGTCTAACACTGTCTTGACTGGTATTTTTTTTTGGGATGAGAATATTTGAGATCAGTTTAGCACAATGGAAAGCATTTGTGGAGTCAAATTTTTAAGGAAGATCAATTATACGAAATAGTTGTAGAGTTGTTTGTTAGGTTTAAAGCCTTATTTTGAGCTTTAGGCTGTTTAGATGTGTTGGTCCACTTTTCTAAACTATCTTGTATAAACTCCTAAACTTGTATGCATAATCCATTGCTAGTAAAGTATTATTGTTATGGTTATTATTTATGTTATTGTTTAATATTATTATTATTAATTCAAACGATATTGTTGTCATCTCCAAGCCATCTAGAAAATGTATGGGAGGAAGTCTAATGGGAAATTATATAAATTATATGGTTGTTAGTTTTAAAAGTGCCAAAATCAAAAGTAGATTAATATTTTAGTTAAGTTAATAGGTTTAATTTATTGAACTATAAGGAAATGTAGTTAATAGTTTAAATTAAATTGTTATGATTATTGTTGATTAATCTTGGTAACGATCTTATTACAAATTCATTATGAAGGTGTTGTTAATTGAAGTTTGATTAAATAGCCTCGATAGTGGGTTTATTAACATTGTAATGAGATTGTTAGTTGTAATGGGGTCCACTGTGCAAGTTGTTTGGGTGTCAGTCCAAAGGCATAGGATAACATGACTTGTTTTCAAGTATAGTGTTTCTATGTATTGGATGTATGATGATATGTTGTCTCTAGTTATGTCTGGGATAAAAGACAATGTGAATGATAAATGTATTCCCTTGGGGATGTATTGTTGTTCGTTTAATTATATTCATCTTGTATCGAGTTTTGTGTTAGATTTTGAAATGGGGAGACATCGAGTATTGTAATAGAGTAATGGTTATGTATTGTTATGGGCAATATTTGTGAGTTGTCCCTGTGATTAAGTTGATATGCAAGAGGGATAATGCCTTGCATTATTATATTTACATGTGGATATGAGAATAATTGTTATGCAAGATGATTAATGCCTTGCATGGTTCATGTATCATCGTTGTCATGATGATGTTTGCTATGTTGTGAGTAGGGTCTTCTAGATGCAGGTAGGGGAGTGGCTCTCAATGGGGGCCAGAGCCCAAAAGTGGCATCCAGGACAACCCATGTGGAAGTTTGATAACTCAGTGATAACCTAAATAATGAATTAGGGGGTTGGGTAGTTAAGCACACTAAACAAGATAAGTGGATGCCTCACTCATGGCTCAAGTGCTTGTTTAGGCTTGAGATGAGATGATGAGGCCTGGAATGGCAAGATCGACTACCTTGTCCTCATGAAAGGTATGTTGATTCCGCATGAGCGTTGTATGGGGGCCGGGAGTCGGGAGAGGCTACTAGGACAACCCAAGATGGGGGCCGGGGCCTAGGAAGGCTTACCAGAACAACCCATGACAAGCCATGTGATGACACTCCTCCCTACTGCAGCCTAGCATTCCCTAGTTGTACTCTCCCCATTCGTTATGTGTTGCCTCTAGAAGTTAAGTTGTGTTGTGTTGTTATTGTCATGTGTTGTATTGGCATTTGGTCATCCTTTGTTCTTGTTGTTTTTTGTCTACCTGACTGTCATTGTTTGGGACCTCATGTTAACTCCTAGCTCGGGGGGTGGACCTTAGGGTTCCACATGGTCAGGTGGAAGAGCTTCCTTATCCATTGGTTATTCTCGTCGAAGTTCATGTGTAGAAAAGATTTACCCCAGTTTTTAGACAATTGTACTTGTACCAGTTGATGAAGATGTATGTGTATAATCTTGTACCAAATTTGTGTAATAGATCAATCATAATGTATGTGATTCTGATGTAGTCTAAAAAATGGCAATGTAATGATGCACTTATGAGTAAGGAAAGCATTTCAGTTATGTATTTGATCATGTATCATTTAACGATATGTAATGAATAGGAATAAGTTATCTACTTGTGCATTGGAATCAGATCAGTTATTGGTGTATGTTAAATTATGTTAGTTGGTTTGTAAGTAATGCAGCCTTGAAACCTTGGAGAATATGTCGTAATTAGTTATGTTAATATTATTTGTTATCTTAATCATTAAAAAAAAAATGTTCCTGTTCATAAAGCATAAATGTGAATTTCTCTAAGGTGTTCAAGGTGGGGTGTTACAGTTTCTTCTTTGATTCCCATGCGACTACACATGTTTCACAATGAAAGGCATATCTAGAAGTACTCTTCCTATCATCAATAATTCCTGCAAAATCACTGTCAATATAGTCAATCAAACAAAAATCATTAGTCATGGAATATAAAATTTCATATCCTATTGTTCCTGCCACATATCTGTCATGTCCCTATAATTTATAATTGAATCGTTTATTTAAATAATAAGTTAACCTTATATAAACTAAATATATAATATATTTATTTAAAATATATTATTAATATGTATTAGTTAATAAATAATATTATTAAATTAATATAATTTAAATATTATAAAATATATGAAATATATATATTTAATTAACTAGATATATTATAAATATAAATATTTTAATATAATATTTATGTGAATAATTAATAAAATATATTATTATATATAAAAATAAATATTATGAAAAGTTTTACCCATTAAAGCAAGAACGTAAAGTAATTTAGAAAGTAAAGTAATTTGGAACAAAAGGTCAAATTCAAAATAAAATCATATAAAGATAAAAGTCTAATAAGACAAAAATATTATCCCACCATATTATATGCTTGTGAATAAAATAAGATAAAAGAGCTCCTCTACTTAATATTTATTTATACTATATATATTATATAAATAATGTACTTTAAAAAGATTAAGGGGAGGCCGAAGGAGGATATTTCGATTAAGTTGGTTGACACCAGCAATCACATTAATAAATAATATATTATAAATATATCTAATAATATAAATACAAATATTATTATTATTATCTTATATTGTAATATAAATATAAATCATATATCATTTATTATGATATAAATAATATAAATAAACATCTTTTAACCTATCCTCTTATGATAAGGGAGTTACGTATGGTTAGAACTAGTTTTACCACAAAAGGGAATTAATATAAAGTAATAGAAATTATAAGAGGGTTAAGTATGTCTTTTACCACCAAGCATAATAAGAGATGTGCCTTTTCGAAACATATCCCTTGAAAGAGAAATAAATAAAGGTTGTGAGATAGAAGGAAAGGATCATCGGAAAAAAATATAAAAAGAGTATCCGATAAATACATATATTTAGATCTACATTATATATATGTACATCATCAGTAAAAGGGGTGTGAAAATATATATTATAAAATATATAAAAGGTAACAACAATAATATAAAAACTATATTACGGCGGCATAGGTAAGAAATCCCGGGTAAAGCTCCAGCAGGTAAGTAAGTATTTATATTTAAATTGTTTAATCTATAGTTGGTAAATATAAATGGTAAGATTATTATATATAAAAGAATAAATATATGTAGGGTGTAAATGATAGATATATTATAACTAGAATATGTACTCATTATTAGGTTAAATAAATTGTTTGAAATTAAATATTATTGAAAAATGAAATAAAATAAGAATGATGGTCACAGACTAATATAATGAATTAATGCCAATTATATATGTTCAATTTTGATATAACGCCACGATGTCTAATATAAGGCATCTTCCGTTAAATGATAACAAGAACAATTATGATATTTATGAAATCAAATAAAAGATAAGTTGGTGATATGCTTGGAGCTGACACCAACTCTCCCTTTAACCTCTCTATCACCTCTAAGGTATGACGTAGTTGAAATAGTTTATTTTAGCCTAGGTATCTCTCGACTGGACGTAAGTCCCTCAAGCCAAGTGGTGAGGAACCCCATGTGTGGGTGAAATCCTTGGGCCTAGGAGAACTTGTAAGAGTTGCTCTACAGATGGTGACTCTCATTTGGATGAGGTACTCCGTGTGTGAGTGAAATCCCACGAGCCAAATGGTGAGGGACTCCGTGTGTGAGTGAAATCTTTGGGCCTCTGTAAGAGATGTAACTATTTCATTAATGAAATCATACTTGGTGATCTAGAGCTAGTTAATGTAAGAGTCTATCATAAGTCCCTCACAAGTCATATCACGAACCAATGATAAAAATGAATAACATATATATGAATGTGCTTATAAATTTATAAATTGAATGCATGATGATGAAACAAATATATGAAATTAATGTGAATATAATCTAATATATTATGGTCTTAATGATTCCATGTTGAAAGAAAAGATAAATGGATTATTAATGTTCTCTTTTACTAAGTTGAAATTGTGCAAGGTTGTGAAAATTTTTGGCTTACTAGAAGGGGACATTACAATAGCTCAATATTCTCTTCCCAACTTGGCAATGTGACTCTTTTGGTGACTCCATGAATCTTGAGATTAGAGTAACTCCATAAAATAAATATGGTCATGTAGTTGTAAGTTACTTCAAACTTGCAACTAATATTTGCAATATTATAGAATGAACATTAGGTCATTTCTCTTGTTTTACAATTTTAGTTCTTGTAGCATCTGGTGTAGTTATTGGATTACAGTTCAACATCTTAAACCTCCTTAATACATCCTTTCAATATTTAGACTGACAAATAAAAATTGTTGGAAATATTGTCATTGATGTCAAAGGGAGGTTGATGTAAGAGAAAACGAATAATTATTGATGATCCAAAAGTTTCTAAGGCATGATTTCTACCTTTAGTTAGAAAATCACTTGGTTCACGAACTCTCAAGTTTGTCAATAGATAATTTTCTAGACATTGAGCTAGCCGATGAAAAGATGACAAAGAATGTTTCTAAGGCATGAATGATTTCTATCTTCGGTCGGTGAATTTCTTGGTTCGCAGACTCTTAAGTTTTCCAATGGAAAGTTTCTCTGACAACTAGTTCACCAATAGGAAAGATTACTGATCAAAGATTTAAAAACAAATTTTAAAGTTTGAAGTCTTTTTAAGTTTGTCGATGGATAAGGTATCAGAAAAATGTCTAGTTTGCGAACTCAAAAGTTCATCGATGGTGAAGGTCACCAATAGGCTGCTTCCCTGACATAAAGTTTGTCGAAAGGATGAAGGCGTGAAGAATAAATATGGTTCATGGTTCTCTTGGTTCTTCGATTGACTATTTTGTTGACAATGGAAAGTTGGTAAGGTATAGGTAAAGTCTTTAGTTTGTGAACTCCTCAGTTCACCGATTTCAAGGTTCACCGACAGGTAATTTTGCAGATAGTGAAAAAGGTTAGTGGTTTTCCAAGAAGTTTCTGATGAGACAACTTCAAAAGTAGGTGATATGATGAAGATTGTGTCATTAAGTTCACAAAGTGGCACTTTTGCTGATAATGGATGAAATGTCCAAAGTTCACAAAAAGTTGATTTTGCCAATAAAGATTTTTAAGTTGAGGTTCATGGATGCAAACTTTTTCTGTTAAAAAAGAAGATAATTGGTTTATAGAACTAAGCTTTTTTGACAAGCTCGTACATTTAAGAAATCTCTAATTTTCTGATAAACAAGTTGAAGCTTAAGTTTGTGAAAATGAACTTTTGCCTATAATGAATAAAGGGTTCAATTTGTCAATGGCTTACATAGGTGATAAAAATAAAATTCTAGGGAGAGGACATTATTTGTTCAGTTTGAAGGCATAGGAGATATATATGAGAAACACTTATTGTTAAGGTTGGTTGACTTAGTCTTTTGAATCAGGCCCAAATTCATAGTACAGAATTTAGGTTGGGCCGACCTAAGTATACATTGAAATTCAAAATATGAAGGCCAACTTTTGAGAATGCTTTAGTTCAATCTATTGTAGCCAACATGAGGATTATACTATACAAGTCAATATTTAAAGTAGATCATTTATTTATTTTTGATGGTGAAGTATATGTGAGCATCAAAGAAAAAAGTGTGTACATCTGAATGTGATTTGAGTGCGAAGGCAATGAATAAAATATAATCTGAAGTACACATAGTTTGTACTGGTATAAGCATATTATTTTCTCTTGAGATCAACCATGCTAAAGAGTGTGTGATGCTACATATTTGAAGGTGTGTGAAAATTAATGTTTCAAATTTGAGTTGATGAGAAGTGGGAGATTTGATGTTCTATTTTGGAATGAACTTGATCCTATTTTAGTTAGTTGAAGTTGGTGCTTCATAGCTGGGTTGGGGCTCAGTATGGATTGAACTAAATCTTGCTATCTATTGCTTGAAGTTGGTGCTTCATCTTTTGAAGTTGTGCTCAGGGATAGACTTGGTGCTTAGTGTTACAAGGGGATTAAAGTCTCCTGTAGGTTGGTGCATAGAGATCTATAAAAGGATTTTTCTCCTTCTCAAGTTAAAATTCATCTGGGTTGGTGCCTACAAAATATTGTAATTCATAGAGTCATTTTGTGAGGTAGATTTGAGCATTAGACCCAAGTAGCTTTTCTCACTGTGGTTTTTCCCTTCTAGGTTTCCACATAAATCTTGTGTTCCCTTGTGTGGATATTTGGATATGTTGATGTTTGCATAGTTCTTATATTGATTTTGTTGTTGCAATAGAAATCGAGTAAAAATTGGCATATACTAATTCACCTTCTCTCAATATATCTCTATGTTCTAACAAAAATTCCCTAATGATTGAACCACTTCAATGCCTAAAAAATACTTTATCAATCCTAAATCTATCATCTCAAATTCTTTCTTCATTGCTTATTTAAACATGTTTACTGACAAATTTCTAGTGAAAAGAAAATCATCTAACATATAAACATACAATGAAAACCTAACCTTCTTTGTTGATCATTGTGTACGATGTTGGCTCATTACTTACTGCTTCTGCTAAATCCATTCTTCATCATTGTAGATACCTGAAAATGTCTTAATCCCATTAACCACTTTTTTGCATCAACCACATTACTAAATTCACCTTTCACATCATAGTTATCTAATTAATTCACCCTAAATAATAATTATTTAATTAATTCATCACATTACAAAATTCACCATTCACATCATAATTATCTAATTGATTCACCGTAAATCATAATTATTTAATTAATTCATCACTGGACCTTAAGACTTCATTCTTCATTAATTAAATAAATATGCTAAATATTTATTTGGTTAATTTGTCATCTTCTTAATCCTCATTAATTAAATAAATTATGCTTATTTAATTAATCTACTCTACCCTAAAACCTAAACCTAACCTAATTAAATAAATACTAATTATTTAATTAGTTACCGTAACCTACAAAAACCCCAATGTGTGCGGCTGGGAAAAGAGGCGGAGTCGAAGATCACCCATCTCATTTTCTGTTCCACTAGTAGAGTTGAGATGCCTGCGCAGAAACAATTTTTTCTTCATAACTCAACAGTAAATTAAATAAATAATATAAAATAAATCTACAATAAATTAAAACAACTTATAATATGTTTTTATCTTTTTATTACATATTCACCTTTAGGGTTTCCTTTTTCTATTTCATATTTATTTAGTATTTTATTTACTAATCTTTGGTTAAAGAAATAAAATAAAATAACTCTATAGTAAATAAAATAACATATTAATTTTGTTTAATATGCTTTTATCCTTTTATTTCATATTCATTCTTAGAGTTTGAATTGTTTTATTTCAAATTTTTCTAGGGTTTTATTAAGTAAACTTTTCATTGTTAATATCGATTAAGAGTTTAATGTTTTCAAAATATATCAGAATAACTAACACAAATAGGCATTAAGGGGATGACTGTAATTGCATCTTTTTTCTTTTCTGTAGAATGAAATTTAATTTCTAGGTATTTCTTCGCTACTAATTTATAAAAATTAATTGTTATTAAATAATATTTTATTTACTCTAGAATAATTTATTTTATAACAATATTTTATTAGGGTTTTTTCATATAAAATGTAAAAGGAGCAAAGTGTATAGGGCAAATGCATTATATTTTGTTAGGTTACCTTTTATTTTCTTTGTTATTTTATTTATTATACGATAATTTAATTTATAACCTTTTTTTTTATATGTTAATAGCTGGTATGGGCCAACAACCTTTGTATTATATCAGAAGTAATGAAAAAGTTACATTATACCAGTCCAAAGATCCAACAGAAACCAACACAACCCCGCAGACATACAAAATTATTGATTCCAGCATACCAGCCAAACCCCTAAATCACCAACGGATATAAACCTAACCCCTAAATCACCAATGGATATACAAAATTGTTGTTTCCGGCAAACCATCTAATCCACTAAGACACCAACTGATATACAAAATTGTTGTTTCCATCCAACCACCTGATCCCCTATAACAATAACACTTAAAACTTTCTACCTACATGACTGATTCATCTATCACCTATCTGATTCTAAACATTAAAATAGAAAAAACACGGGACTTAGCTTGTCCTCTTCATCTTTATCTTGATAGGGCCATGCATCACAGTGAAGATGTGGCTACCGGATCCATTCCGGGGCACTTGTCATCCACTTCCTTCCTCATCTCTCTCGCATGAGCTGCATGAGCTTTCATTGGGCAGTGCAGTTTGCATTTCCTATGTGCCAGGCCTCCAGCAACCTCTTCGACGTCCTGCCCATCCTCTTTGACCCAATCTTCTCCACAGTCTAACAACCAAGACAACTCCATGTCTTCTACTTCCCCTTCACTATCACTATCATCCGCTAGCATGAATCCCTCCCTAGGCATGAAAAGCTCCATCCACTCCTTTGACGAGGGTGGAAGAATTGTGGCCATCTGCTATAGGAATTCTAGATTTCGGTCTATGTCACCTAGCCTCTCCTCTAACTCCTTTGTCTCAATAGAAATGACAAGCGAGAACCTTTGAATCTCCTTAGCCCCTCGACCTTTCCTCATATAATACTGATGTCGTAGAGGAATTGTGCCATTGTCATGCACATTATCCAGTACGACATCAATTTCACTAAGGTAGACATGCTTGACTACTCTCTGGCATAAATTTTTGACCTTCTGCTTCAAGATACCTCTAGACAAAACAAGTTCCAAGAACATCGCTGGGATATCTATGTTTACCTAGTGCCTGTGGTAGGACCACATGAATTCCCACCATAGGACATCCTTCATAGCATGTAGCACCAGCTCATGCTTCACATAAAGAATACCCCACAACCTCTTGTCTAAAACCATGCTAAAGAATGAGATCATTATTGCCGTAGTCTCGAAACAAATCAAACTATCCATATCTCCAAGAGTGACTACCTCTAACTCAAAAATAAAAAAAGAAAGAAGTGAAGCCAAACTAGCCCGCATCGGCTACAAATACCCTCTTGCCTAATGTTTCCTTGATTAACCTTGTCTTATCACATGCTGAGAGGACGATTGCATGCCTCAATGGATCTAAATTGTCCATCTTAATCACCACTTGTAGAGCATTAATTATTGTGCCAAGTTTTGAATAGCTTCAAACTTCAATTTGTTTAAAGATTACATATGGATGAGAGATATCCCTACACTCCGAGATCCTCCTGCAACTATTAGGCCTGACTACATACTTCTCACAATGCCTGACTCATTAATCTCGACATCACCCTATTCCATGTCGATCTTTGCTTAGCTGGAGTCACTCGGCTCCTGAGGACCTCCAGCCACCGCCTCTTTTTGAAGGCAAAATAAACAAAATAAGTGATCTGCTGATCACAAACCAAATAATTACAAAAGCCCAGATTGCCTTAGAGATGAAGAGGCAGGGCATCAATATATAGAGTTTGAGAAACACAAAGGACACAACCACTATGCCAACCACTCAACCTAAAAGTCAAGGAAGGCAACTACCAACTCAATGGGTCCAATGGGCATTACAAAGATGTCAAAGATGGCTGCTCCACATGCTATTAACTGTTGCATATGTCAAATATGGCTGCTACATATTATAATTTCTATCATTCTCCCCCATAATGACCATTGGGAAGAACTTGGAGTGGATCTCTAAGTGTCTCGAACCATTCACGAGCTAGAGCCTTTGTGAAGATATCTGCAATCTGATCATCTGTACTGCAGTACATAATCTCTATCAATCCCTGATGAACCAACTCTCTAATGAAGTGATGTTGAATCTCAATATGTTTGGTCCTGCTATGAAACACTAGATTCTTAGTCATTTGTATAGTACTTTTGTTGTCACAATACAACAAAGTAGGTCCATTCTGTATCTAGTGTAAATCCTCCAATAGTCATCTCAACCACACTATTTGGCATGCTGCAAATGTTGCAACTTTATACTCTGCCTCTGCTGTAGAAAGTGATACAGTCAGCTGTTTCTTAGACTTCCAAGAAAATACTACAGAACTAAGACTAAAAGTATAACCAGAAGTAGACTTCCGATCATCTATGGAACCTACCCAATCTGAATCTGTATAGCCAATCAACTTACTATCTTCTGAATGCTGAAATCTAAGACCATAACTTAATGTCCCTCTGACATATCTAAGAATCCTCTTAGCTGCACTCGAATGTGTTTGCTTAGGTTCTGACATGAACCTAGATACCAAGCTCACTGCATAGGTGATATTTGGTCGAGTAGTAGTTAAGTAGTTCAAACTACCAATCAACTGTCTGTATATAGTAGGGTCCACTCGATCTGACACATCCAAGTTAGACAATTTAAGTCCAACTTTAATGGGTGTTGCAACTGGTTTGCAACTATTCATCTAAAATTTGTTTAGGATGTCTAAAGCATATTTATTTTGAGACATGAATATTTCACCTTTGTTTTGCCATACTTCTATACCAAGAAAATAGTGCATCTGTCCCAAATTTGTCATCTCAAATTTAGTAACCATAGCTGCTCTAAACTCTGCAAACAAATCTGAATTGTTCCCAGTGTAGATAAGATCATCAACATAGAGAACTAAAAAAAATATATCCTTAGCTAAGATCCTAATATAAAGATTCAGATCTGATTGACTTCTTAAGAAACCTTTCTGCTATAGGTATGAGTTTATCCTTGAATACCATTCTCTTGGTGCCTGCTTAAGATCATACAAGGCTTTCTTTAATCTGTAAACATAATGTTCTTTAGAAGGTATTTCAAAACCTCTAGGTTGAGAAACATACACTTCCTCATCAATATATCCATTCAAAAAAACACTCTTTACATCCATTTGATAAACTACCCAACTCTGCTGAGCTGCCAAAGCCAAAACCAATCTGATAGTATCCATTCGTGCTACAGGTGCAAATGTTTTAGTGTAATCAATACCTTCCTATTGAGTGTATCCCTTGGCTACCAATCTAGCCTTATGTTTATCAATGCTTCCATCAGATATATACTTAGTTTTATACACCCATCTTGTACCAACAATTTCCTTACCAGGAGGTAGCTGAACCAAATCCCATGTTTCATTCCTTTCAATTGTTTCTATCTCACTATTCATTGCTTCAACCCACTCTTCTTTTTCTTGAGCTTGTTCAAATGTTTGTGGCTCATTACTTTCCATGATTTGAGTGATCAAAGCATAATTCACTTTTGCTTGTGATCTTTTTGTCATTTTCTCAAAGTTTGAATCCAACATAAGAGTTGATGGATGATTCCTTTCTATTCTCCTTTGATATTTTTGATACTTTCTTGTTCATGTACTAGAAGACTCAGGTTTGTTTTCTTCTTCTTCTTCAACTTCATCATGTTAGCATAATTATTACATTGTTTAGTTTAGTAACTACATTGCATAGTTATATCAGTTATCATCTGCGGTTACACCTTCCACGCAGTTACACCAGTTTATAACTGATAGCCACTGATATATATGCACTTGATGTATTTGCCATAATCATAAAAATAAAGCATTTCTTTCTTTCTTCTGCCTGTCCATTAAATGGTATCAGAGCAGGTTTACATTGCGACAGACTTGGAACAACGAGCACTCAATGCCTCCATTACATCAATCATTATCTCTTTTCCCTTTGTTTCTTTTTCCTTGGTATATTCTGCTGCTTCATTGAAAACCACATCTCTACTTATAACAAGTTTCTTTCCTATTGGGTCATACAATCTATATGCTTTATTTTCTAATCCATACCCAATAAAAATACATTTTAGGCCTTTACAATATAGCTTAGACCTTTTTTCCTTTGGTATGTGTGCATAAGCAACACACCCAAATACTCTCAAATGTTCAACACTTGGCTTTACCCCAGACCATGCTTGTTCAGGAGTCATCCCCTTAACTGCTTTTGTAGGACTCCTATTGAGAAGATATACAGTTGTGCAAACTACTTCTGCCCAAAACATCTTATCTAAATTCTTCTCTTTCATCATACTTCTTGCCATTTCAACAATGGTTCTATTCTTTCTTTCAGCAACTCCATTTTGTTGTGGAGTGTAAGAAGTAGTGAACTCTCTCTTGATTCCATGATTTCTATAGAAATCTAGAAACTGATTTGATTTGTACTCACCCCCATTATCTGACCTTATCACTTTGATGTACTTACCACTTTATTTTTCAACCAACCTCTTGAATTCTACAAACTTGTCAAACACGTCTGATTTTGAAACCAAACAATATACCCAAGTTTTTCTTGAGTAATCATCAATGAAGGTTAGAAAATACTTTGATTTATTTAAAGAAGGTGTTTCCATAGGACCACACAAATCTGTATGGATTATCTCAAGATGCTACTTAGCTCTATGTTGTTTGCCAACAACACATTCTTCACACACTTCTTTTGTATTTTCAATGAATGGTAGACCTTCAACCATTTCAAATCTCTTGAGTAAAATTAACCCACTAAAACTGAGGTGGCCATATCTTTGATGCCAAATTCTACTTTCATTCATTTCACTAGACCTCAATACTTGGTTTCCATGGGTGAAATGGAGAGGAAACATCCTATCACATGTCATTTTTGCTCTTGCAACAACTGCATTTCTTTTTAACTTGTCTCTTATTATGCACTCTTTTTCATCAAAGGTCACCTGATAATTTTGCTCTAACATTCGTCCAATAGACAATAAATTCTACTTGAGGGCTGGAACTAATAATGTTTCATTGATATGCTTTACCTCACCATATTCTGTTGTAACTGCAATAGTACCCTTACCTTTGGTTCCATAAGATTGATTATCTCCTAATACCACTGTACTATGATGGTTTTCATCTAATTTGATAAACAAATTTTCATTAGATGTCATATGTGATGAACATCTAGAATCAATGTACCATACATCATTCTCACTAACATTTGCATTGAAAGAAGAAATAAACAAATTTTGTCTATTTTCAACAGTATTGTGAGCATTTCTCTTTTTTGCTTCTCCTTGTTTACTCCAACATTCTGATGCATAATGTCCAAACTTGTTGCAATGAAAGCATTGGACATTCTTTTTATCTCCCCCATTATTTCTACCTCTTCCTCTTCCTGTTCCTCTGAAGTTGCTATTTCTTCCTCTGAAACTATTACCTCTTCCTCTAGAATTGCTAGATTCAGCTTTGTATTCATTGTTATTTTGATTCCTAAAAAACATGTTTCTTTTACCTCTTATGCTTGCTTTAGAGGAAAATGCTTGTTCTAGACCTTCCTCATTACTTTTCATTCTTTCTTAAGCAGTTAACAATATTCCACTTAGTTCATCTATTTGCATAGTTGAGAGATCTTTGGAAATCTCAATTGTAGAAACTACACCATCAAATTTAGGAACTAAACTCCTTAAAATTTTCTCAATGACATGCTTGCCATCCACAGTTTCTCCTAGAACTTTCATTTGACTAACTAGGCCTTCTACCTTTGTTGGAAATTCATTTACACTTTCACTATTGGTCATTTTTACATTTTCAAAATTTTTCCTCATAGTTTGCAATTTTGCAGTTTGTGCTCCTTGATAGGCATTATTGAGAATTTGCCATACTTGCTTGGAATTATTAGCACCACTTATCCTAGGAAAGATAGCCTGATTGATTGCACCTTGAATCAGAAATAAGGCTTCATTATCTTTTTTGACATTTGCTTTGTATTCTCGCTTTTGTTGATCATTTAATGCATTAAATGCAGTTGCATCTAGTTCTACATACCCTATTTGTACAATTTCCCACAAATCTTTAGATTTGAGTAGGGTTTGCATTCTAGTACACCAATATGTGAAATTGTCCCCTTCAAACATAGGAATTAACATGTTAGACATAACATTTCCTGCCATATTCGCCATAAGAGTAATGTGCACAATAACTCAATGGCTCAACACAAAAACCTTCGAGAGATCTCTATAAATGAATACTCTTTGTGTCCTTTCAAATAGGACCCACACCAAAAAGATTTTTATATTATTTTTGTTTTTGGTGTATAAGTGTCGGTTTCAACTGATAATGCACTTAGTTACAAATAAGTTCCTTGTCACTATGCAAGAAAAAAAAATTACACTTTGAAAAGTTTTAATGTTTAACCCCTTAAAAGTTAATTAGAATGTCTAAACACATTACTACCCACCAACCTTTCTATATCCTTTACCTTGTACACAAGAATAAAAAAAGGGCAACATAAAACTTTAAAAAAATATATATCTCACTTTAATAAATGGTTTTTGACTTAAGAGTAAAGGAGATATTCACGTGGCTTAAACAGAGGAATACTTTTAAGTCTCAAGCTTTTAAGCTTTTAAGACTTTTAAAAAAACAAAACATTCACGTGGGACTTTGGGAGTTTTAGGCGGCTCTAAAAATCAGAGATTTAATAAAGAAAGATTTAAAATGTAGTATTTGTAAGAAACATTTCACTGGCGGGTTCTCTTTCCATGGGCAAACAGAAATATCTTGAAAATATTCACACACATTGTCTTCACACAACCCGCCATAGAGCAGCCTTGATTTCTCTACCCAGTTCATAGTGACAGCAGCTTGGATGTCTTCTACACAGTTTGTAGTGCGAATAGCAGCATCCTCTCCTCTTGGACATCTTTGCTGGAGTCTAGAAACAGTGAGAGCATCTGCAAATAACAAAACTCTCAACTAGAGCACACAGCCAACACAAACCTCACAACCTTAACAGCAGCTACAAAGACTCAAGATTTATCATTCAAATAAACTGGCTTTGATACCAAATGAAGGCAAAATAAACAAAACAAGTGATCTTCTGATCACAAACCAAACAATTACAAAAGCCCAGATTACCTTAGAGATGAAGAGGTAGGGCATCAATATATAGAGTTTGAGAAACACAAAGGACACAACCACTATGCCAACCACTCAACTTGAAGGTCAAGGAAGGTAACTACCAACTCAATGGGCCCAATGGGCATTACAAAGATGTCAAAGATGGCTGCTCCACATGATATTGACTATTGCATATGTCAAATATGGCTGCTGCATATTATAATTGCTGTCACTTTTGCCAGTTCATTTGCCATGGTGTTACCTTCTCGGTAAGTGTGACTGATTTGAAATTCTGCGAAGGAATCAATCAATCTCCTAATGGGAGGAATCCACCTTCACAAACACCAATTAGTTGTGAAGTTAGTTCTGATAGCATTTACTATTAAGAGTGAGTCCCCCTCTAAATGTAGCTTCGACACCTGTAATGCTTTGCCCATCTCCAATCCACACAGGGCGGCTCTAAATTTAGCAATGTTATTCGTAGCCTGCCCAATGCAAACCGCTCTATGATCAATCACTATCCCTTTTGAGTTCCTTGCCACATAGCCAATACTGGCCTAACCTAGATTTCCAACAAAGGCTCCATCAAAATTTATTTTAATCCAACCTTCCTCCAGCTTCTGCCACACTATCTTCCTTCAAATATCTACTTTATGAGTAGTGCAATCCGGTCCTGTCACTGGGGGGATGCCCAACCCCACAAATCTATTTGTTAGCTCAACATCCCTGTTGTTGAAGACATTCTTAGAAATTGATTTTCTTTTGTGTGCCAAATTTGCTAACTCAACTGTTGCCTCCTTGATTTTTCTTACCAGTATTTCCCTGCCCATAGCTTGATTATTGAATGTTTCTTTATTTCTCTCTGCCTCTGGACTGACACCCAAACAACTTGCACAGCGGACCCCATTACAACCAATAATCTCATTACAATGTTAATAAACCCACTATTGAGACTATTTAATCAAACTTCAATTAACAACACCTTCATAATGATGTTGTAATAAGATCGTTAACAAAATTGGATTAATCAACGATAATCATAACAATTTAAATTAAACTATTAACTACATTTCCTTATAGTTCAATAAATTAAATCTATTAACTTAACTAAAATATTAATCTACTTTTGATTTTGGCACTTTTAAAACTAACAACCATATAATTTATATAATTTCCCATTAGACTTCCTCCCATACATTTTCTAGACGGCTTGGAGATGACAACAATATCATTTGAATTTATAATAATAATATTAAACAATACAATAAATAATAATATTAACCATAACAGTAATAATAAATTCAATGGAATATAAGATAGTAAATATTTTTCATCCAAAGAACATTAAATGAACATTATAAATAAATTTAATATGACAATTAGTTATTCAACAATGCCTCTAAAATACTATAACCTACTTTAGTGTGAGTAAATTATACATACCCTAATTATACATTTCATCATAATCCAATGTAAATTTTGACAATTTGTTTCAAAATCTCTTCTGCCACATGATACGGTCCTTTAAAAATTTCAGTTGTGTATTATAGTCAGAATAAATGTTCTAACTATGGTTTCATGTCCTTCTTACTTAGTCTGTAGATAAAGCTTCTATAAATTGATATCCCTTAATGCATTAACCTACAGGTGACCATTACATACAAGGTTGGTTGTTGGCTTTCTTTAGGACACCCTAACTTGTCATAACGCTGCCAATTAAACCTATAGTGATTGTGTCACTACATTTTCTGGGTGGCATCTTCATGTTAGCATTGAGGATAGCACAGATAGTTGCACACATACCATCTTCATTTATGTGACTTCAAGATATATGAACATACAATATTTGTGTCTCTGATGCTTATAGTAGTCTTTGCTGCTTGGAATGATGATGACTAAGATCTTAATGCTAACTCCAAATGTATAATACAACAATCTCAAAGCCTATTCTCCTTCTATCGAAACCTACAAGAGAGCAATTCAACCTCACTATCTCACAACCGCTTGGAAAGGAAATCACCCCCTCAGCTCAGTAATAGACTCCACGCTATTTTCTTGTATGATATCAGTGACCAATGATGGTCAATAAAATGCAAGGGTTCTCCTCAGCTGATCGCTAATCCAAGGAATATCAATGGTATTCCTGCATCTACATATGGACATTCTACTTCTAATATGACAGTCAGATCACTAACATTGATGGATGTTGACTGGGAAACATAGTTTGCTGCTGTAGAATTCGATAGGGATGCAAGACCCATATCACAGTCTTCTCAACCTCTCGATTCTTAATGCTGTGAAAACAAAATTAAAACCAAAGCTTGAGTCTACAAATCGATGCCAAGGAAATCTATTATCGGTGCTCAGCATGACTAATCTAATGAGACTCCAATATTTAATTCCTTTGCAAGCTATATTAGTTTACCATTCTATTATAAGCGACTTCTTCACTTGAGTTATATTTTCCACCCTCACATATCACATTTTATTCGCTTTGACTCGATTTCATTTTATAAACAACGGCTCCACAAATTCTCTTCAAATGGCATCTTAGAATCACACCTTGAATTACGATTGATGCTAATAACCTTCAACTAATAGCTTATAGGATTTCATTATGTGTACATGGTTGACCTTCTTGCCCATGCGGCTATCTTGAAGACACCATAAACTTTATCATTGCGATACCTGTTAAATCTGTAAGGTGTTTTCTTGGTTCTTGCAGATCACATATGAATATCGGCCTAGGAGTATTTATACCAACACTATTTTTGACTGCACAATTTATGTTCTTTTCTCAAATATCGATGCAGAAGTGGCCTAGTGTGGTGTGTTTCAAATGGTAAGGAGAATCGATGAAAGATAGAGGGATTAATGAGATCTCTGTGTGCCGCTGGAATTCCAGGTTGTAAAATGGTACACACTTTTCACGTAGCAGACATATCACACCCATAGGCGTAGGAGTTTTTACAAAGTTGGGAAAATTAGCTGGGAAGATGAAGGTAGCCGTGATCTAGATGTCATCATACGGAATGCAATAAATGCAGGATATACACATAATAAATTCATTGCCAAGGCTTTAAAGCTTCCTTACAAATGGAATTGATAGAAATAATAATATATTTTGATAGAAAACATTTTGAAAGTAATGATTGCAGGATCTGCAGAAAATGGGTTCAAAGAAAAGGCTTTGGAACCTTTTTAGCATTGAAATCGGTGGGTATCAATCTAAATGGAACTACCTTTGCCAACATCCCTTATTTCATCCTGAAATGGGAGCTTTAGAATAGAAATAAACATCCATCAAACATAATCAGAGAACAACATGATTGTTACACTGGCCTTACAAATTTTAAAGCAAATGCACTCGGTAGGAGTGAATTAGGTCTTGACAGAATTCAAAATATAATAACTACAGAATATACTAAAAAAATGATTTGAATGAGTAGACATTGAAAAGGATCAAGGACAAAACAATGCTCTGGTAGAGGAATGCACAGAATAAGAATTTCATTAAGGAAGCCCTAGATATAATGCAAGATGAGAAAATAACATTCACACAATTAAAGGAACCTATTTACGCTACAAAGACCTCTCTCTATTCTTCGTAGCTCCGTCTTCCTTCCCAGATCTCCAATTCTACTTTTTCTTCTCCCTCTCTCCTTCTCTCTGCTTATTTCATAGAATTCCCTACCCTAATTGTTTGTACTCCACCTTTTTAGGGGATATACCCACGATCCAATGCCAACCATCAAAGAAAATACAGCTTACTTTCTTTTAATTTTTAATAACATTACAATATAACCCCTATTCTTTTATTTACTCAAGGATAACTTACATTTAATATATTACAACTTATAGTTTTTATTTTATTTAATTTAGTATTTTATATGGATATTAGGTATATAACAACTCGTAAATATATATTACTTTATTTAATCATTTATTTACTGGGCCACATATACCTTCATGTTTATTTTACTAATTATAGAACAATTCCACAACTTATAATGCCACTTTATAACTAATTTATCTCCTTTATTAATTATTTTTATTTATTTAATATTTAATATATATTTGTTATATAACAACTAATAATTATTTATAAATCTATTTAATAATCATTAATCAAATTTATCTATTTATATACCACAATTAACCAATCATAATCATGCAATTACTCGACCATCAAGCATGCAGAGAAAGCAAGACAACAACCCATAGAGACAAACAAAACTGAGAACAATGACTAGCCACAAAACTAAAGACTTATCCTCTACAAGGATGATAGATGACTGGGGAACCTTATGCTAACTCCGATCAACAATTCCATTGGCTAGGGCACGCTCAAACTTGCTAGTTCAGGTGGAGTCGATGCCCAGTACCTGCATCCTACAGCAAACCTCAAGGTTAAACATATATATTCAAACATGAAGTCATGCACACAGTAAGCAAAAATCGCAGCGTGGCAGGGTACTCAAACACGAGTAATGCGACACTATTCTGTTCACATAAATACATCAACAATTAAGTATTCAGTTGTCTACAAGAAAATAGAATAATCAATAACAATACGATCTAATATAACAATTATTGTTAAAGTATCATAACCCTGATTAAATATCACATTAAACTCAAAAATAACATTAATCCATTATATCAAACATGTCCATGAAACTATGAAACATAAAATATCAATAAACCAATATCATCAATCGTCATCAAAGAATTAGGTCCATAAACAACTCAACATAATAATAAAGAATCCATGTCATGATATCTAATCCTACTAGGAATACTATCAGTTTGACAGAAGCAAGGTGAGGGGCACTACATCCTCCCCCTCTAGGATTAGGCTTACTCCTGGAAGCCTGCAACAAGTATGGGTATAATTCTGACATATAGGTTGCATCTTCCAAGGCAACTAAAGCCACGTCATTAGGATCCCATTGGACCCCTACTTATGAGGGTTAGCCCCCAAAGCTATAGAATGCACACGAGCTCCAAAGAAAGCTACTCGTCCTCTACCAGCGGTCTCCAAGACTATCCCCTGATGCTCTGTCTGGCAGTGATCAACTGCTGTGAACACTCTATGAGACCTCCCTGCATCACCCACTGTTGGCTCTGAAATTGTTGGCCTCTGGCCAAATTCTGCAGTGTTCTTTTGTGGGCACTGCCTAGCAATATTATTATTCTTGGTGGCCAGCTAGAGATTTTGGGCTCTTGTGTAAGGATTTTGTTCTTAGTGGCCAGCTAGAGAAAAACCTCTACCTTTGGAAGGATGTCCTCATCCCAAAAAAGGTTTTTTGACCATTGCTAGACTGGTTCTGCCCTTTCTTTCATCATGTAGCCTATTTTGACCTTGTATTTGCCATCTGCAGAAGTCACCCATCTCAACATATCAATTCCTATCAAATATGGATTTTTCCTCTCTCAGAGAATAAGGCTAAGAGCTATTTTCTGGACCTCCAGGGCATTGAGATTATTTGGATCCTTCCACACCCATTGCTCTATTCCATCCAAACTACTCTTCAATTCGTAAACACACACCCTCGATCCCACACTCTGATTGCTTCTTCTCATATTTCTACCAGCTAAGGGGAGTCACAGAATTTAGGGTGTCCATCCCAAGAGTTGTACCAAAATGAGGCCTTCTGGCCATTGTGCACCTACCACATGACATGCTTTGAAATAATATCTCTGCTTTCACAGATGAAATTCCAAATAGCAGAGCCTCTGGGAGGATCCAGGGTTTTTACTATGCTAACCAGATCATCCAAGTCCAAATATTTTCTCCTCAATAATCTAACCCATTTTTGATTGCTCGAGCTTAACATCTAGACCAGTTTCACCCCCATTGCCAGGTTCATGATCCTTAGTTGCCTGATTCCAGCTCTGCCTACCTATTGTGGCTTACATATCTTATCCCAAGCTAGCAAAGGAATCTTGTTTATGTCATTAGGACCGTTCCAAAAGAACTTGTGCATGATTGTATTGAGTTGATCTTCTATGCTGGTGATGAATTTCAAGTAGGACATTGAGTTAACCAGAATTGCTGCTAGTACTTCTCTTACCATGAGTAGCCTCCCTACAGAAGTTAACCATTTGCCTTTCCACAATTCTTTCTTCTTCTTGCAACTATCTACAAGTTTGTCCCAAAAGCTCTTCTTATTGGTTCCAACAAACAAAGGCATGCCCATAAATCTCACTCGGAGATTGGTTGGTCTTATTCCTAGGATTCTAATTAGGTCTCTTTGAGCACTAGGATGTACATTCAAAAAGTAAACTTTTGATTTTCTCCAATTGACTGCTTGTCTTGAGGCTCTATTGTATGCATTGAACAAGTCTTTGATTTTTTGAGCCTCTACTCTAGTAGCTTGCCCGAGTAAGATAGTATCATCTACAAATTGCTGGTGAGTGCTTGGCCCAACCCCTAGGGCTGCCTTGATTCCTTTCCATGATCCATCCAACCTAGCCTGGTAGATTCTCCATCCTAGTGCCTTTGCCATAATAATGAAGAGGAAGGGGGATAAGGGGTCCCCCTACCGAATGCCTCATAAAGAGCTGAAGAATCCTTGTGCAACTCCATTGACCAGAACTAAAAATCTTGGACACCCTATGCAACTTTTAATACATTCTATCCATCTTCTATTGAAGCCGAATCTGATCAATACTTCTACCATAAAATGTCTATCCACACAATCAAAGGCCTCTAGGATGTCTATTTTTAGAACCATACTTGGTAGCCTAGCTTTCTTGGCTATGTGAATAGTCTGATGTGCCACTATTATACCCTCCACTATAGACCTCCCCTGGATGAAACCACTCTGTTCTTCAGAGATACCCTTGTCAATCACTACCTTGAGCCTATTTGCTATTACTTCTGTTACTATTTTATAAAAAGTGTTGCATAATGAAATCAGTCTATAATCCCCCATGCTTTTGGCCTCCTTATTCTTGGGTATGAGTGCAATAAAGGTATGGTTATTAAACACCCCTAGCATAGTTGTTTTCCCTCTTGATTCTTCCACTGCCTTTAATAGATCCTCCTTGATTGTCTCCCAGGAACTTTGGTAGAAGAGGGCAGGGAAGCCATCTGGCCCCAGGCCCTTGTCTGATCCCAGCTGGAAAGTCACCTTCTTGACCTCTTCCATACTGATTACCTTATATAGCTCCTTGTTTTCTTCTTCTATTATTATAGATAGAATACCTTCCAAAAACTATTCCCTCTCAGGACCCGACATAGGATCAACCCTACAAAAAAGGGCTTGAAAATACCTAACAACTTCCTGATTGATCTCTTCATCTCTTCTAGCAACTGTCCCATCCTCCCTTTCCAGTTCGCTAATCTTGTTTCTACTTATGTTGGCTATAGCTGTATTGTGAAAAAAAATTCTATTCTTATCCCCTTCTTTTAGCCATAATTCCCTCAATTTTTGTCTCCAATGGCATTCTATTTTTGCCAGTATTTCCAACTGCTTGTTTTTTAGTTCCTTCTCCTACAGAAACTTCTCCGAGCCCATGCCTTTATCTATTATTATCTCATTGAGTTCCCATAGCTCTTTTTCTATTTTTTCACTTTCTTCAAAGATGTTTTTAAAGTGTTCCTTGTTCCAAATCTGCAATTTAGACTTGATCCAGGAGAGCTTTTGTGAAAGGACAAAAGTTTTGATTGGTTGTCTACCCACATTTCCCCCCACCATTGTGAAATCAACCCTAGCAAATCAAGGTTCTGCAACCACATTTTCTCAAATCTAAAAGGGGAGCCCCCTTTAAACTCATCCTGTTGTATCGTCAGCTGAATCAGGAAATGATCAGATCCACTAAAGGGTAGTATCATGGATTCCATTATATTGGCTAACTGGTACCAATCCCCAAATATCAGGAATCTGTCCAATTTATCTGAGATTCTGGTGTGGCCCAACCTTCTATTTGTCCATGTGAACACTCCATTTTTGGTCTGAGTTTCTCCTAGTTCATTACTGTCCACAAACTCCTAAAAATCCTGTTACACCCTAGTGATAGTTCTGATTCCACCCTTCTTTTCTAAATTGTTTAATGTGGCATTAAATTCCTTGCCTAACAGTATGCAGTCCACCTTATACTAGTTTAAAAATCCTGATAACATGCCCCAGACATTTCTTTTTACTACTGTAGCCACTGGTGCATACACATTAATCAACTTAGCCTCCTCATTGCTCTATATGTGCCTCATCAGAACTGCCAACCAGTTTTGATTTTCCTCCAAAAGTGTGCATCTTATTTTACCTAGATTCCAAATCAAACCTAGCCCTCCTATGGCTCCCTCTGACTCCACAAAAGCTCCCTCCTAGCCCTTCCAAAATATCATTTTATTACTTTGTTCCTCCTTACTCCATTTTGTCTCCTATATAAATACTATGTCAAGTTTATTGTTGTCTATTTGACACCTAAATAGGCACCATTTGTTAGGGGTGTTTAAGCCCCTAGCATTCCAGCTAATTACCCTCATTCCTCCTCAGGAAGGGGTAATTCCTTCCTGTTTCTCAAAATTGTTTGACTTATTTTGGTCTACCCTTTGGCCACCCTTGCCAAAGCTAACCTTTCTTTATTAGTGTTGTGCCCTCTTTAGCTAGCTGACCTGATCCTGGGTGTCTTCCTGCCTGACTGGACTTGTTCAATTCCCCTTTCCTCCAGAATGCCAACCTAGCAATCCTCAAAGCTTCCCTCCTCTTCTGAATCCATATTTGAACTCCCCTGCACCTGGATTGTCCTATCCTCTATTCCTTCAATTTTTTCAGACTCTTCCTCTCTTGACTCCAGCTATCTTACTTCTGCCCCTTCCTTGGTCACCATTCCACCTTGAGTGTTTGATAAAAAGAGTCTTTCGATGTCTATTCTTCACTAATTGGGATGCTAGCCTTCTATAATGGGGACCTGTGGTCCTGCTAATTATCATCCTTCTCTAATGGATCTGACCCAGAATCAACTCCCCTTCCTCCTTCCTCAACTCCTCTATCCTGAATCCAAATGGATTCCATTAATTCCTTTTCCATATCTATGAGCGGTGATCCCTTCATACTTGCCCCTTTGATTTCTGTCATGATTTCCTTCTCCTCCTCATACATATTTCTAGACCATTGAATATGATGTGGGCTAGGCATCTTTCCCTTCCATGATCCACCGATTTGCCAATAGGGCATAGTATCAAGCAATCTTCACTAACCATTTTTTGCCTCCACACCCTGTCTTCTAAATTTAACTCTACTTCTGGTTGTAGTCCTATCCCTTTCTTGACCGCAACATAGATTCTAAAATATGCACCCCTCAGTCTATCTTCTTGAATTTTGTCTAGGAATTTAAAATTCCCTAATCACCTTCCAATTGTCTTGAGAACTTCTTCATCCTAGTATTCTAAAGGAAGGTTGTATAACCGCACCCAAATAGAGCTTTCTTCAATTTCCTATTCCCTGGCGTCAAAGTTAGGTCTCCAACCCAGAAGGTACATTTGTGATCTCCCCATAAAGTATGGACCTAACCTTGTTGTCGCATTCCTCTCCTCTTTCAATATGAAGGTAACCAAATAAAAATTATTCCTCAAAGCCCTAACTATAGTTTTATTCCCCTAGGTTTCTCTGCACTAGTTTTGAATCTCCACTCGGTCCTTAGGTTGTCCCCCACCCCATTTGATAAACAAACTCCTATCTTGAAGAAGGGCCCTAGTTTGATTAACTGGGTCTACCCTAATAGAGATTACATTTTTGTTTGTAGGGTACATACCATTTTTCGTAGATCCTTAGCCTGAGGAATCAACTTCCCTTGCCCTTACTCCTTTGCTCTTGTCTGCTTCCGCTACCTTTTGGTATTATTCCTCACGTAGATCTGCTAGGTGCCAAAAGTCCTGTCTTTGCCCGATCCACCCATTCGACCTTTTACGTTGAAAATTTCACATTCCTAGACTCTCTTCCTGGTGCAGAGGTTAAGGTAAGATTGTGGTAGAAGTTCACTCAATGAACTTAGATCACTTCCCTCAAGAGGTTAACAATAGTGTTTGTGAAGACAAAGCCTACACAAGGCTATTACAGAGATTGACTTAGCCTAGGATCACTATCTAGTGTCCTCTCAGGCTACCCACTTCTCAATTTGGAGAGTCATTGCTCCATCCAACCTACTTGCACAATACACCCTTTTAAGGACTCACAACCTATTACCACACCTCTACCAATAGTACTCACACATACTTATCATGACAGTCATGAGATCTCTTGACATAAAGATCACTTCCTGCATTTTCTAGACAAAGGACAGTGACAACAATAGGACTGTTCTTGGACAGCAGTTGAAGAAAGTTCAACTCTTGTAGGATTGTTTCAACAAAACTCCTCAAAGCCTAAACAAAAACACCAATACTCAGTGCATACTAAACATTCAATGTGAATGGACAACTATTCACTCACATGTAGGACCAAACTATACTATAGAGGGCAGAGGACAACAATTTGAGGTTTGACTGTCCTATGACAGCCTTAGAATGACAGTTTATCTTGTAGCCTACAAGGAAAGAAAACTAGCATTCTTCTACCATGAAAGGTCCAAACACCACTTACATTCATCAAGGATAGGGTCTACTTGAGGTTTTTGACCCAGCACCTCCCCTTAGTACCTTTCTCTGACAGAAATAAAGATGCTGATGTGACTGTCTTCAGGAAACAGTCATAGAATGAAATTTACTTTATAAACAAAGAGAGTCTTTACCCATTGAACACCCTCAACTCACAATGACTTCCTTCAAGATATGCATCACCCAATTATAGAAAGGAAGCATATACTCTCCTTCTCATCATGCAACTATACTGTACCAGCACGTGCAGGGGCAGCAACTATTTTTTTCTGTCAATACTGTGGTTTCTTTTCCTCTAAAAAGCTAGTCTCTTTGAGACTATAGGAAAGATGTGCATCAAGGACCTTTGTCTGGATGGTAGTCTCTTAAACAAGCCTGTATTCCTTCTTAAACACAATGAACAATTCCATTTTATCAACCATATGACTATTTTCTTTAAGTCTTGCTATCCATTGCCTCTTCTTCACTAACTAGTCACTGTTCTGACTAGCTAGAAGCATGCCAAACATCTGGAGAAGGAGTCTTCCACCTGCACAACATGGAAAAGAGAAAAATCTAATCTAATCTTCCCCATCCTACTGAAAATGATTGAGCTTTCAGAGGATAGAGGCAAGAACCATCATTTTGTCAACAAACCCTAGCTATGGAGGGTTAGACACCAGTCTGTAAATAATGATTCAAAACAAAGCACAAGAAATGTTTCAAAATCTCCAAATAGGTGCAAATGAAAGGTAATTAGATCTACCACAACAATTCTCAGACCATAGATATGCTGCAGTCCATACCAGCCGTACAAGATGGCTATTTTCACCAGAAAACATAAAAAAAATAGTTTTTCTTATAAAAAACTCCTCTCCATATTATTATTGGCATGTTTTACAAACTGATGTTTATAGGAAGTTTCTAAAACTCTTGCACTTCCTATTTGTCCATACAACTACCTAGGAAGGTAGAAAATCGATGGAAAAGGTAGTTTTCTTGAAAAAAACAAATTTCTAAAAAACAGTCCTAGAAAATAGGTCTAAGATAACTCCAAATTAGACTAGTCAAACAAATGACTAAGTCTTTTATTTCAACACAACAAAATGGCTTTCAAAGCCTTAGAGGTATGACAATTTACTAGGAAAATCAACACAAAACTATGGAGCTCCTGTACCACTTCCCTTCCCCTTCTGCCCCAATTTTCTGGGGCAAGATGTGAGTGGTATGCCCTGATCCATGGGGGTTCCCACCTTCTGAATCTTCTTTCTTGAATTGTCCTCTAATCTACTCCATTTCTTCTCCTATCCCTGAGGTCTTGTCTATGGATGATATTCATCTGGCTTCTAGAAAAGTAAGGGTGGCATTTATCAATCCATCTTCCATTCTCCATCACCCACTATGATCTATGTGGATTATTCTGGGCACTGGTGTTACCATATGCACTCCAGCTGTTGTTGATTTTAACCCTGAAGGCCCCCATTGGTTCTACTTGATCCAATTCCTCACCCCAATTCTGGCTTCTAAATCTTCTCTCATTTTGTCCCTCCACCCTAATGTCGCCCCTTTCCTTCTACACTTTGCTCCTCTTCTCATCGCCATTTTGCAATTCACTCCTCATGCTCCATTTTTAATACTATCATTTTATTGTACTCAATTGATATTTATAACTATATTTTACTTGGGTTTATCATATCACATAAAAAAGGATCAAAGTATAGTTGCCAATATACTTTGGTCCTTTTTTATTTGATATGATAAAACCCTAATAAAATATACTTATAAATTAATTTATTGTATAATAAATAAAATAACACAAAAAGAAAAAGGTAACCCTAATAAAATATAATACACTTGCCCAATACACTTTTCTCCTTTTATATTTCATATGATAAAACCCTAATAAATATAGTTATAAAATAAATTATTCTAGTATAAATTAAATATTATTTAACCACAATTAATTTTTATAAATTAGCAGAAATTAAATTTCATTGTGTAGAAAAGAAAAAAGTACACAGTTATTTTATTTATTTAGCAAAAGATTAGTGAATGAAACCCTAGGTAAATATGAAATAGAAAAATGGAACCATAGGGGTCAATATGAAATAAAAGATATAAACTTCTAGAGTTATTTTATATTATTTATCAGCTTGCAATTAATTCACACTTATCTAGTTATCAATCTATTGATTGTAAACCAATCAAAACATAGGATTATTTTTCTTGTTGGGTAAATTTGATTTCAATTTGCACTTTTCCTATGTCAACATGATACATTTTTAACAAAAAAATAATTAAAAAATGATTTATCTATATTGTTATTGGTTGAAGAAAAAAATCTATTTTGTCATTGTCTGAGAGTGCAACAAAAAGCAATAAATGTGGAGAGAATTTTGGTATGAGGGGAGGATGTGGCAAGTAAACAAATTATGAACACAAATTTTATAATATTAATAATAGTATTAAAAATATAAGTTCTACATATTTTAATTTATGAAATTAGATTATTTTGAGATTTCAATTTTATTTACTCAAGAGTTTAGTATTTCAATTTTATTTATAAAAAGTTAAAAATCTATAGTATCATGAAAAATATTTCTCCATGTTATTACATTTTTTATTAGTACCTGCCTTTGAGTTCACACTTATCTAGTTATTAATCTATTGATTGTAAACCAATAAAAAAAGATTATTTTTCTTGTGGGGCAAATTTGATTTAAATTTGTACTTTTCCTATGTAACCATGATAAATTTTTAACAAAAAATTATTGAAAAATGATTCATCTGTATCTGATTTAACTATGTAATATCCATGGAATGACAACACTAAATAGGAAATCTCATAGCATGTTAGTCCATAATGGGGTATTTGTTATCAACAAATAAATAAATAAATTGTTGGGTATTAGGTGTAGAGAGGATCTTTATATTAGTGTCAAATTTAAACCGTAATAATAAATATATATTTATATTAATACCTTAAACCCCATCTAATGCCTACCTACAATGACATGCATTAGTTGAGTAGGTAAATAAAATAAATGAAAGTAGTACTCAAAAAATAAAGATTAAGAATTCAACTATAAGCTTCCTCTTCATTTCATAATATATCTATAATTGACTTGTACTCATCTATAGAAAATGTCCAAAACTCTTTCAACAAAAGTTTCCCTTGGTATGTAATGCCCAGCCATGTAACCCTAGAGATAAGTTCAACTAAAGTGAAACGCCCGCCTTGAACACCTTAAAGAAATACACACTTATGCTATATGAAACAGAATTTTTTTTTTTTTAAATGATTAAGTAACGTTAACATAACTAATTATGACATATTCTCTAAGGATTCAAGGCTGCATCACTTTACAAATCAACTAACATAATTTATCATACATCAGTAACTGATCCAAATTCATGCTTAATTAAATAACTTATTCATATTCATTGCATATAATCAAATAACAGAATCTGCATGATTAAATACATAACTGAAATGCTTTCATATAAGTACATCGTGACATCATTACATTGCCATTTTTAGTCTACATCAAAATTACATACATAAAGAATGTTCTATTACACAAATTTGGTACAAGATTATACACATACATCTTCATCACTGGTACAAGTACAACTGGAACAAATCCTTTTCTGCATATAATCTTGACAAGAATAACCAATGGATAAAAAAGCTCTTCCACCCAACCATGTGGAACCCTAAGGTCCACCCCCCGAGCTAGGAGTTAACATGAGGTCCCAAACAATGACAGTCAGGTAGACAAAAGACAAACAAGAAACAAAGGATGACCAATGCTAATACAACTCATGGCAATAACAATACAACACAACTTAACTTCCAGAGGCGACACAAAACAAATGAGGAGAGACCGAACAAGGGATGCTAGGATGTAGTAGGGAGAGTGTCATCGCACGGTCCTAGCATGGGTTATCCTAACAGCCTCTCACTAGGCGCCGGCCCCCATCTATGGTTATCCTGACAGCCTCTCACTAGGCGCCAGCCCCATAGGGTGACACATGCAGAATCGACCTTCCTTTCATGAGGACAAGGAAGTCAATCATGCCGACCAGGCCTTCTCTACCCATCCTTAGTCTAAACAAGCACTACAGGTCATGGGAGAGGAATCCAATAATCTTATTAATGTGAAATCTACCCTTAACCCCCTAGTTAATTTTAGGTTATCACTTGATTAATCTACTTCCAACGGGTTATCCTGACTGCCACTTTGGGCGCCGGCCCCACGTTGAAAGCCACTCTCCTTCCTAACATGTAGTAAACCTTAAACATCAAGAAAGACTTTATAACAAAACACGTATATGTACATTGCAAGGCATAAACCCTCTTGCATCAAAATAGAACCATAACATCAATTGTTATCCAACACTTTTAACATTACAATACTTTATTCTTTTACAGATTTCATGTCTCTCCATACGACAGACGGTACAATAAGATCACAAGTGGTTTGATATCTCATCCTAAGACTATTACTTTACAAGACACACAATCAACTTTGACAATACCTCATTATACTTCATACTATGTTTGATCCACATAAACGCTATTACATCATAATTACAAAAACAACAATACACAAGTTGCAAACACTCAACTGTGACAACTTAGCCTCTGGAATTCAAGTTTATCCACTCTCAATTCGACTCTTTACAACAACAGAAATACTTAACTTATACCGTTTAATACAGTTCCAAAGTCAACACTGCAATTTCTTCTCTGTTCAATGTAAACAACTTCTATAATAAAATCAACATTAGCTTACATTCTTTACTATTACTATTTATTATAATCCTACTGTCCTGCAAGAGAATTGTAAATGATCCTATTTGAATGGAACGTGAATAGCTCGTATAGGTTGTCAATGAGGAGAAAAATGGCTATTGACTGTTTTATCATTGAAATGGATGACAGTTGATTAGTTTAACAACTTCCTCAACTTGCAAATCTGACGGTATCCACTGATCACAAAAATAACGAAGGCAATAGGTTTGATTGGCTAAGTTCTTATGGTATCCAAGGACGTTCTTTGAGATCCCCACATCTTGTTCGTGCTTCTAACTGTTATGCTGATCTCGCAAACATGGAAAGTGTAATTACGAGTTCAGAAATCACTTCCCCTCAGGTTTAATTTCTGACAGAAAAGGATAGATTACAAACTCTCAGTAGAATTCAACAGCTGATTGCTGTATGTGCTTAGTGGATTCACTTGCTGCGCTGGCCTTTAGAAGAAGTGCCCAAACTGCATCATCGAGATATCTGTTAAGTCTGTGTTGGCTGTGTGGATTGTTTTTGAACATTGTCACATTAATTTAAGGGTGCTCAACATCACTGTATAGACATTAAATGCAGTTTATAAATGATGTGAAAACAGCTTCTAGGATAAATGTGCAGACTGCACTAATTAGTTTCCGTACTCGAAACAATAAAAGGATGGATTATTTTTATGGTCTACTATAATATCTACCCTCTAAGGTTCTACCAGACTCAACTTTAGCTTTCACTCCCTGATACCATCTATCTGCAGGGAGTGCTGTAAGAATTTGTCCTCTCAAATCCACTCCAAGAGTGATTGATGAAAGTTCATGTCTTCGCCAACTAAGAGCATCTACCACCACATTCTCCTTACCTTGGATATATTTTACCTCAAAATCATACTCACATAGAAACTCCATCCACCGCCTCTGTCTCGCATTTAGGTTTGGCTGTGTCAAAATATACTGTAAACTTCAGTGATCACTGTGCAACTCAAACTGATGCCCCAGTAAGAAGTGTCTCCATCTTACCAATGTATGTACTGCTGCAGCTAACTCTAGGTCATGTGTAGGATAGTTCAACTCATGATCTTTGAGTTTACGGGACTCGTAGGCTATCACATGACCCTCCTGCATTAAAACTGCTCCTAAACCTTCCAAAGATGCATCAGTACAAACCACAAAATCCCTGGCAAGATCAGGCACTGCCAGAATAGGTGCACTAGCTAACCGGTCCTTAAGACTCTGAAAGGCTGCTTGACACTGTTCTGACCAAATGAACTTCTTTCCTTTTCTCTGAAGAGAAGTTATAAGGTGAGCTATCTTTGAAAACCCTTCCACAAATCGTTGATAATAGCCTGCTAAGCCCATGAAACTATGAACCTCTGAAACATTGGTAGGAGCAGGCCAGTCCATGATAGCTTGAATCTTTGAAGGATCCACTGCAATACCCTTGTCGGAGATAACATGTCCCAAATATTTCATTTCAGTTTGAAAGAAATCACATTTAGCTAGATTTGCATACAACTGATTTTCTCTTAAACACTGCAGAACTTGTCGCAAATGTTCTTCATGCTCCTCCATAGACCTTGAATAAATCAATACATCATCTAAGAAGACAAGAACAAATCTATCAAGATAGGTACGGAACACACCATTCATCAGACTCATAAATACTGATGGCACATTTGTCAACCCAAAAGGTACAACTGTGAACTCATAATGCCCATAGTGAGTGCAGAATGCTATCTTGTGGATGTCAGCCTCAAAGATGCACAACTGATGATATCCAGATTTGAGGTCTATCTTTGAAAATACCTTAGCTCCCTTGATCTGATCAAAGAGGTCATCAATTCATGGCAAAGGGTATCTGTTCTTCACAGTCACCTTATTAAGCTATCGATAGTCGATGCACAGTTGCAGAGATCCATCCTTTTTCTTCACAAAAATCACAGGTGCTCCCCATGGAGAGACACTTGGATGAATGAATCCCTTTGCTAATAACTCTTCTAGCTGTAAGCGAAGCTCCTTAAGCTCCTGAGTAGTCATCTGATATGGAGCTCGTGAAATAGGTTCTGCTCCGGGAACAAGGTCTATCTTGAAATCAATATCATGCTTCGGTGGCATACCTGGAATCTCGCTAGGAAAGACATCTTCATACTCCTTGAGAATAGGATGATCGTTAAGGGATGTCTCCCTATTTTCTCCAAAATCTAAGTCATTAACTGTTACAGCAAACAACTTGCATCCTTGACACAAACATCTCTTCAATTGCATAGCAGAAATCATGCGCAAGGAGATGGGTCTCTGAATCCCAACCACTTCTACTTCTTTGCCCGATTCATCAACACACCTTACTAATTTGTGGCGACAGTCTATCACCGCTCGATGAGCATCCAACCAATCCATTCCCAACACTATGTCATAGGATCCTAATGGTATAGTGCAAAGATCTGTTGTGGTAGATAAAGAACCTATCCTCAACTCGCAACCATACACAAGAGAGTCTACTGATACCCTAGATCTAGAGGCCAATTCCACCTGCCACTTAACATCTTGCTTTGCTACCACTAATTTGCAACACTCCACTATAGAAGGGGAAATAAAAGAATCTGAAGCACCAGAGTCAAAAAGAATAGAAATGGTAATACCTCGCAAGACACCTGTAGTCTCCACAACGGTACCTTGGTGCTCCGCTTGGCGATTATCCACCGCCGCAAACACCCTATGTGACCTACCTGCATCACCAACAGTGGGCTCTGAAACTGCGAGCCTCTATCCAAATCCTGAAGTATTCTTACGCGGACACTGTCTGGCAATGTGGCCCTGCTGACCGCAAGAGAAACATCCTGTTCCCCTACCAAAACCTCCACCACCGACAGGAGCATTTGACTACTAAAAGCTACCTCTACTTGCTGCAGATTGTGTACTCTGTGCTGGTTGACTGGCACGATCACGTTTAACTCTTTGCCAACTTCAATCCTTTCTGGAATGAAATCTACTACCTTGCTGATATTGAGAGTTTCTTGATTTCGTCTGGGAAAACTGTTGTTGCTGCTGTCCACTCTTAGGAGGTACATGTTGACTCCTCGAGTTACCTGCTGCATGAGACTGACCACCTGGGAAACCCGAACCTACTCGAGATGAGCTACCAATCTGTACACCTGTATGACCCCTAGGGCCATGGTCAAGTTCTCTTCCACTAGTCGAGCCTTCTCAACTGCTACCTCCATGGTCTTCGGCTCGAAAACACGAACTCCTCCACTAATGCGTGCATTCAGACCTCTAATAAAATGCTGAACTAACATGGCCTCGTCATTTCCAATGCCTGCATACTGCTTGAGTTCATAAAATCTGGGCTCATACTGTTCCACTGTCATGGCCATCTGTCTCAACCCATGGAACTCGTCTGCTCGATGTTGCCTCCAGTGATTAGATAAAAATCAAGCTCTGAACCTTTCCAGAAATAGTTCCCATGAAATTGTCGCAATATCAAGATGCAACTTTTGTTCCTCAAGATGCCACCATGTAGAGGTGAATCCTCTTAGATGCATGATGGCACATCTTGCCTTAGTGTTGCTACCATATGAATGCATAGCAAAGCATCTCTCCAAATCAATTAGCCATGTCTCTGCTTCCAAACCGCTACCGGAGCCATCGAATGTAGGAGGACGGGCTCTCATCAAGTCTCTCATGTGGCCTGCAAGAATAGCTTCTTGTTCAGCTGTGATTTCTCTCCTTCTAGGAGATCATTCCCTTTCTCTCTCTTCTGGTTGTTCCACCTCCTGCCTAGGACCAAGACGAGCAAGTACCTCCTCTAGGAGCTGGCGTAGTTGAGCACCCTCGGGCTGATCCTGATTCTCTTGATTCTCACATCCACCTTCTTGAGTACTCCCATGAGGGGAACTAGGAGGAGGGCTGATATCAACACCTCTCCCACGACCCCTACCTCGTCCACATCCTCGACCTCGTAACCTAGGCATCTTCCTGGACAACACATCCAAGAACCACTTCAAGTTGTTAGGCAAGGACTATGAATGAATATGTTCTTCAGAGTTTAAGCAACAAGCATAGCTTAATGGGCTAATTATAAAAAAAACCAGAGTACCCAGTGTTAGAAACTTGGCTCTGATACCAGATGAAACGCCCGCCTTGAACACCTTAAAGAAATACAAACTTATGCTATATGAAACAGAATTTTTTATTTTTTTTAAATGATTAAGTAACGTTAACATAACTAATTACGACATATTCTCTAAGGATTCAAGGCTACATCACTTTACAAATCAACTAACATAATTTATCATACATCAGTAACTGATCCAAATTCATGATCAATTAAATAACTTATTCATATTCATTGCATATAATCAAATAACGGAATCTGCATGATTAAATACATAACTGAAATGCTTTCATATAAGTACATCGTGACATCATTACATTTCCATTTTTAGTCTACATCAAAATTACATACATAAAGAATGTTCTATTACACAAATCTGTTGCAAGATTATACACATACATCTTCATCACTGGTACAAGTACAACTGGAACAAATCCTTTTCTGCATATAATCTTGACAAGAATAACCAATGGATAAAATAGCTCTTCCACCCGACCATGTGGAACCCTAAGGTCCACCCCCTGAGCTAGGAGTTAACATGAGGTCCCAAACAATGACAGTCAGGTAGACAAAAGACAAACAAGAAACAAAGGATGACCAACGCCAATACAACTCATGGCAATAACAATACAACACAACTTAACTTCCAGAGGCGACACAAAACAAATGAGGAGAGACCAAACAAGGGATGCTAGGATGTAGTAGGGAGATTGTCATCGCACAGTCCTAGCATGGGTTATCCTAACAGTCTCTCACTAGGCGCCGGCCTCCATCTATGGTTATCCTGACAGCCTCTCACTAGGCGCCAGCTCCATAGGGTGACACATGCGGAATCGACCTTCCTTTCATGAGGACAAGGAAGTCAATCATGCTGACCAGGCCTTCTCTACCCATCCTTAGTCTAAACAAGCACTACAGGTCATGGGAGAGGAATCCAATAATCTTATTAATGTGAAATCTACCCTTAACCCCCTAGTTAATTTTAGGTTATCACTTGATTAATCTACTTCCAACGGGTTATCCTGACTGCCACTTTGGGTGCCGGCCCCACGTTGAAAGCCACTCTCCTTCCTAACACCTAGTAAACCTTAAACATCAAGCAAGACTTTATAACAAAACACGTATATGTACATTGCAAGGCATAAACCCTCTTGCATCAAAATAGAACCATAACATCAATTGTTATCCAACACTTTTAACATTACAATACTTTATTCTTTTACAGATTTCACGTCTCTCCATACGACAGACGGTACAATAAGATCACAAGTGGTTTGATATCTCATCCTAAGATTATTACTTTACAAGACACACAATCAACTTTGACAATACCTCATTATACTTCATACTATGTTTGATCCACATAAACGCTATTACATCATAATTACAAAAACAACAATACACAAGTTGCAAACACTCAACTGTGACAACTTAGCCTCTAGAATTTGAGTTTATCCACTCTCAATTCGACTCTTTACAACAACAGAAATACTTAACTTATACCGTTTAATACAGTTCCAAAGTCAACACTGCAATTTCTTCTCTGTTCAATGTAAACAACTTTTGTAATAAAATCAACATTAGCTTACATTCTTTACTATTACTGTTTATTATAATCCTACTGTCATGCAAGAGAATCGTAAATGATCCTATTTGAATGGAACGTGAACAACTCGTATAGGTTGTCAATGAGGAGAAAAATGGCTATTGACTGTTTTATCATTGAAATGGATGATAGTTGATTAGTTTAACAACTTCCTCAACTTGCAAATCTAACGGTATCCACTGATCACAAAAATAACGAAGGCAATAGGTTTGATTGGCTAAGTTCTTATGGTATCCAAGGACGTTCTTTGAGATCCCCGCATCTTGTTCGTGCTTCTAACTGTTATGCTGATCTCCCAAACATGGAAAGTGTAATTACGAGTTCAGAAATCACTTCCCCTCAGGTTTAATTTCTGACAGAAAAGGATAGATTACAAACTCTCAGTAGAATTCAATAGCTGATTGCTGTATGTGCTTAGTGGATTCACTTGCTACGCTGGCCTTTAGAAGAAGTGCCCAAACTGCATCATTGAGATATCTGTTAAATCTGTGTTGGCTGTGTGGATTGTTTTTTAACATTGTCACATTAATTTAAGGGCGCTCAACGTCACTGTATAGACATTAAATACAGTTTATAAATGATGTGAAAACAGCTTCTAGGATAAATGCGCAGACTGCACTAATTAGTTTCCGTACTCTAAACAACGAAAGGATGGACTATTTTTATGGTCTACTATAATATGTTATATACCATATCATAAACACAATGAATCTATAATAAAATTGGTAGTATTTCTTCAAGCTGCTGCATGTTTAATCCTTTGGTTTTCTGGTCATCTACTTTACAAAAGAAGTTAAATAGTTTGTAAGGTAGAAATAATATGACAATCGTCCCTATTATCTGAGAGAATTATGACAAAAGTTCAAAACATCAATAAGAAAAGACTTCGACTAACTTATAAAACAGAAACCTATAGACAGTGGCCATTAGACAATCCTGTCCTATGTGCTAAGTTCACACTACTCCTCACTAGACCCACATCTTGGCATATGATGGGTTCACCTAATCATTTCTGCATTACACTATTGTTGTGAGCCTATGGAGTCTATTATTGAGTTTCTAATATAGATTGAGGATTGACCAGAAATGAGACAGCAAAATGTCAAGGACAGTCAGCTGTCCAAATCACATTTGAACCACCATTACACTACAACAACAGTCGATTGCATTGTTGACCATCTTGCCTTCGCTGGCTATCTTGAGGACACCCCAAACTTTTCAGGAATGCACCAGCCAAGGTAAGGCAATCTACAGATTAAATCGACTAAGTTTTACCTCCAACAACTGCAGAAATCATAAGTTCTTAAGACATTACTGCAGCTATATACGCTGTGAATGCGGTCAGGGATTGATGTGTGACGAATACACTAATCAACTTCGATCATGAATACTACAGCCTCCATCATCTTCTAGGGATAATGATGTTGCTCAGCTTGTTTAAAGGCCAACGAAATCATGGTAGCCCAACTATAAAGTGGACTGGTATAAAAAGAAACATTGTCTCAATACAGCAAATGACTGTCAGAGGCCACAAAATAGACATGTTGTAAAGACTTCCAAAACTTCAATCCAGGTGAACAAGGCAATGGCAGCGATCTCTCCATCACACCCAGGCAATTCCACTTGCAGCGTTTCCTATAAATGATTCGGTCCACTTACCAGATGCCACAAAAACAATAAATAGAACCTCAGCAAAATCGCTAAGTTTATCAAGCAAAAGAATTTCCATCGCAGACATTTAAACGGATAATCTGTGCGGCTTATGGGATAACCCTAACCATTGACTAATTGAAACTACTGTAATATCAAATATTATGTCTCTAGAAAGTGTTCGCTAACCCTAGATAAGAGAAACCAAACGATTATTAACTTTTCATGCAGGTCTCAACATTTACAAAGGTTTACAAGCCTGTAATGATGGAAGTATGTGGAAAACCACTATGTGACCTTTGGTTTTGCTTCTAAACTCTCACAATGACACTGACCAGTAATACGATTTCAATGCTGGTTAAAGTTGGTTGAAGGTAGCGATGGCAGAACAGGAAATGGAAGATATTGGAAATGATTTGTGATAGGAAACTAGTTTCTAAAGAAATTTGGGATGAGCTTCCCAAGGCACCAATGCCATCTGCCTACTGGGGTGAAAACCAAATCAGAGAACACTACTCAACTTGCAAATTTAATGTATTTACCTATGGTGGGGCTTTCTAAGAATGATATACGAAAACCCTATTCACAGCCTGTTACGGTCTCTTTTCTAGATGCAAGGTTCCGCAATACACCGACGGCATACCACACAACACGGTGTCATTTTACATCTACAAACCCTACCAATATTACGCCGGTCTGAGAGTGCATACAGAATGATTCGGCAAACAGTGGAAGGAAAACAATTGACTAACGGAATCCTTGAGTAGAAGAGAGGAATTTAAGACCCTAAGAGAAAATGCTATTTAAACACAGAGAGGACAGTCTAAAAACATGAGCTTTGATGGTACAACATAGAATACAACTAAATTCAGATCAAACTATTTGGAATCAAATAAACTACAACAGCATTTGCAGATTCAGAATAAAGTTCAGAGATAAGGCATTCGACAGAAACTGGCTATTCAATCAACTCGACGAATCTGCTTCAATCGCTGTAGTTCCAAGCTGCTTATTTCCTTTCACCTGTGATGCCGTCCTTAATGCCTCTACCGCTCTTTTATAACACAGTCTCTCTCATCTACCAAGGAGCTTGGCATGCGATCCCGTGCATCTCTCCTCTAAAAAATATATTTTATTTAATTTAAAGATCCCCAAATATTATTTATTTTATTTTATTATTATTATTATTTTTTTAAATGCAAACACATAATTTCAGACAAAATCTAATTTCTTTATAGCTGACCCAATATATTGTTATTAATAGAATTGTACTATTTCATCAATCTATAATTTTGTAACTATATTTTAATTTATTTTATTAATCAAGTTGTAAATCACAATTTACAACATGATTACAACTATTTATTTATTTAAATATTTATTATAAATAATATTATATCGAACAATACAAAATTTCTTACAACTTTATTTAACAACACTTCTAATAAAATAATAATTTATTTATAACGATAATCGACAACTAACGACATTATGCCCATCTAACAACATTTATACTCTTTCATATAATGATTCTAATTAAAGCACAACATTACCATACACACTTAGACACCTGCAGAACTAATTAGACTCCAAGGCACAGTATTACCTGACAGCAAGACATGATCGAATGACAACCAATAACCACAAGGGTACACTGACGACCAAGGAACACTGACTAGGGACCTCACGTTAACTCCAACCAACTAATCCATTGGTGAAGGCACGCTCAGACCTGGTACTCAGGTGGAGTCGATGCCTAGTACCTGCATCCTACAGCAACACATGGTTAACCATAACAAGATATACATATACATCACATGCAGTCCCATAGTGAATGGAAATCATAGTGGGGTAGGGTACTCAAGAACGAGTAATATGACACTGTTCCATTCACGTTTATGAATAACAATCAACTATATTGAATAAGGTATCGGATTACTAGTCTACAACATAAAATGATCAACTAACTTCCAATCCCATATAGTGAATAACATCAAAGCATCTAAAACATCTAGTTCATTTATCAAATTGCAAAGCATAAAATGACATAATCCAACATTAACATCTGTTATCATAACAATTAAGTTCATACTGAAATAGCAAAATAACTAGAAATCCATCATCAAACGATCTAAAATACTGTCATAATGTCCAGTACTACTAAGCAAACATCAGTCCAAAAGAGGACAAGTTGAGGGGCACTACATAAAGCAATAAAAGTACAGATTTTTTTTTTATAACTAAAATAGAAGTAACTAAAACATAACATAATCTATCAACAACTAGTTAAACTAACATCTCTATGGATTACATAGCTGCATTATTGAAATTAAACAATAATCAACAACATACATAGTTTATTCAAAAAACTCAAACTAACAACTTGATTACCTCATTAGATACATACATCAACATCTTTGCAATAATGTTTACAAATGTAGAATAGTTTATCTTACAAGAGGAATTACATAATTTCTATGATACAAAAGCACTTTCTTTCTGATTACATCAAATTACATAATGAGTTCCACTGATACACATATCTAGATGCAAATAGTATAAATATCTATCTTCAAATATAGGTACAAATCTTGAAACATGAGATACAACTTCTTTACACATGAGCCATGGTGCCAAAAAACCAATGGAAGAATGCACAACCACCCGACCATGTGGAACCATGAGGTCCACCCCCCGTGCTAGGAGATAACAATGAGGTCCCACTAAGCAAACACACACGAAGTTAATATGCTAATATGTACAAGGACTACACATGACTCCAATACAACATTGGTTGAAATGAACACCACAAGCAACTCAAACAACACTTCCAGAGGCAAATACACAATGAAAGAGGAAACTACAATTAGGGAATACTAGGCTGTAGTAGGGAGAGTGTCATTGCATGGTCTCTAGAAACTAGCCCCCATCTATGGTTATCCTGGCACCGACCCCATAGGGTGACACATTCGGAACTGACACATCCTCTCATGGAGACAAGGAGGTTGATCATGCCAACCACGGCCTTCCCATCCCATCCTTACCCTGAACGAGCACTACAAGCATGGGTAAGGAATCCAATTATCTTATTTAGTCTAAAAACTACCCAACCATCTAAATTTATTATAAACTTATCACTAGATTAAAAACTTCCAATGGGTTATCCTGGTAGCCACTTTGGGCACCAGCCCCACATTAAACGACACTCCCCTCCTTGCATCTAGTAAACCCTATCCATCAAGAAAAACATTACTATCCTAACAACAAGTGCTGAAATACAATACAAGGCATTTACCTTCTTGCATATCAATATATTCAGATGTATAGGTAGACTGAGCAAGGCACAACCATCTTGCACATGTAACATTCCAACATGAATAAGAAACCATATTTCAAGAATACATTTCATTCAACTCACACGATGCACACATGGCCAACCCCCACACAATCACAACCTCCTAGGCCTCTGGAAACCACTTTCCCCAAATTACACAATGCATGACACCATTAAAACACAATGGTCACACATCACAATCACTTCCAAAACACATCATAAACCAAAATTCCTCATCAATACTTCAAAAACAAAACCATAGATGCAACACACGATCTAATGCACTAAGAATGGTCTTGAAGAATGCAACATTAATTCCAATCATGGTCAATCATCCAACAAACATAAAGTGAATCTATCTCAACAATGCAGAAGAATATTATTCTAACTATTAGTAACAGTTACTAATATGATCAAATGATATATGTTCCATAAGTAACAATATTTAATCCATTCCTATACTATTGGAAATAGATAATATTAAGAGTCTTACTTAGACTAATTGCAAGGTTAACATTTAGTAGTTGAAAGTCATGGACTATTATCAATGACTCATCATTAAATGATTTCTAATTAAACCGCAAAATTGATACTTCTACCTTAAATTAGAACTAGGTTGATTCTATTCCCTTCAAACACAATAAGTCTCAAAATTATCATCCAATTTAATTCATTTTCCTTCTAGCATTATCTAATTTTCAGATAAAAGATATAACTTGATAAACGTTATGTTATTTCTAATGCATTTAAGAGAATATAATTCAATTCCAACATAAATATTTTTATAATCACTACCCCATGTATGATTTCCAAAATCTTTTAAGTTATGTTTCTATTATTAAATCCAAATTAGACTATATTGCTAATTTAAAATCCTAAGAAAAGAATCTTAAAAACAAGAATCAGTCCTCAGATAACCAAATATGATGTTCAAAAGCACTAAAATAAACTACTAAGAAAGAAACATACTAATATGATCGATTAAGATATACAAGAATAGATACTATATCAGAAAGAATATAGATATAGAATGTTTTGATAATGATAAGAGACATTGAAAAGGAAATGCTATAGTAGACATGTATGAAAAAGTGAGAGCACAGACAAAGTGCATTAACTGTTCAGCAAATTGCCTCAAAGAGATGTCAAATTATGGAATGCAATGATTAAAGGATATGCATAGAAGGGATTTGTAGATTTAATAACAACAATCAAGATGGCATATGAATGTCTATCACTAATTGATACATATCTCTTAATTGACAAATTGGGTAATGCTAACTCTTTTGGATATAGTTTTCATATGTAAGAGTTGAATCTTATATAAAATTTTTAGAGAAATCCAATTTGAAAATATAGAGTTATTGGTGATGCAACTAACTGTTTTAATAGAGATGAAATGGGTGAAAGGTAGACAGTCACAAAATATTCATATCTACAAAACTATAAACTAGGTGTGGACAATTTTAGGATATGATTTAGGCAACTAGGTCATACACCATATATAAAAAATATAGAGGAACCCAATTCACAAAACTAAAGTTATAGCTAATGTAACAGACTGCTAAAAAAGAGACAAAATAGATGAGAGGTAGACAGTCACAAAACATTCCTATCTCCAAAAAAAAAACTAGGTATGAATGATTTTTGGATATTATTTAGGTGACTAGGTCATACACCATATATCAAAATTTAGAGGAACCTAGTTCGTAAAATGAAAGTTTTGAATAACACAATAGATTGTAAAAATAGAGATAAAATGGGTGAGAGATAGACAGTCACATCATTCGGTGATTCTTAGAAATACAATGATACAAACATGCACAATTGGATCTAATAAAAAGGATTCTAACCTCTCAAGCAAATTATCATCAACAGGAAAAATTATAAATCAAACATTTGCTTCAATAGAAAAATGAGACAGAAATTAGAACCAAAGGAACCTAATTTCGCTTGCTTGGCTCGGCTGAAGATTCGATGTTAGGTTCAACTGTTGCAGCCACAAACCAGAATCCCCCCAAAAGTTCCATCTACTAAAGATTATTATGAGAGAAATTTCCCCCCTAAATACAGTCCAAAAACTCCATATTTTTAGCAAAAGAAATCTCCTAAAATCTTCCAAAAGATTACCCCCACAAGAGGCAATAACTCTTACATGAACAATATCTTACAATTTGCTATATTAAACATTTTACAACCAGACCAAGATAAATATATTTTATGGTAACACATAAATATTATTTATTTATTTATCTCTAGTTGTAATTACATTTATTACTATTATTAATATTATTTATTAACTTAACTTCTAGAATAATATATTTTTCATAAACTAAATTTACATAAAGACATTTATATATTTATTTATTTAACAAAAATGTATAATAACTAATTATTTTATTTTAAGGAAACAATAACCAAACCAATACCAACAAAATAACCCAACTGTCAAACCATACCTGACTACTATGCAAGATCAGAAAACCAGACCACCACAATAATGATTGACTATCATGACCAAACTGACAACACTGACAAGGTACACAACCAGATACTCATCATCTTCAAGGATGATGGCTAGGCTAGGGGACCATATGTTATCTCCATTCAACAAATTCCATTGGTATGAAGGCATGCTCAGACCTGCCGATTCAAGTGGAGTCGATGCTTGGTACTTGCAACTTGAGCAAATAGAAGCGTCGAATACATACATATAATCATCCAAGCAAGCACATAGTGACAGGGAATCGCAGGGTAGTAGAGTACTCATTATGAGTAATACTACACTGTCCCTTCACAAAACACATCACAAGTAATTAAACAAATTTATTAGTAAATAAACAACCAAATAACACATAGACAAATAATCGCATTAATCATGTAGTAAAACTAATCTATAATCAATTAATCTATAACTGATCACAACATAAGCATAATGTACTAATCATAAAGTATCAATAGTGTCACCATAATAAACATCAATGAGTGTCATCAACTATATCACAACAGTAAGCTGACCACCTTCTCACCTTATCCATTTGTTGTTAAAATTAGATGTGTAGTTCAAAATCCTCTTATGCACATCTCATAATATTTGAATTTAAGAAAACCATTATTCCTTATAAAATACTTGTGTATCCAAATACCAAGAATAACCATATAAACTATTAGATGATCAAAATTATCGTGTTCTCAAAAATAATGTCTTTCCTCAACACAACATACCAACCAATAATTTGTTTTCTCTATATTTTCCTAAAGTGCAATGAAAATATATGTCATGTACAACAAGACAAAGACTAGTATACATCAGTTGAGTCAAAATAATATTTTCATAGTTACATATCAAATCTTATAATGATTTATCAAGATTTAACTATGTAATATCCATCCAATGACAACACTAAATAGGAAATATCATAGCATGTTATTTGTTATGGAAAAATAAATAAATATATTATTGGGTATTAGGTGTAGAGAGGGTCATTATATTAGTGTCAAATTTAAACCCTCATAATTTTTTTATAAAACAATAGTGAAAAATTCCAAGAAGTTAAATTTCCAAAACCCTAAGCAAATATGAAATAAAAGATAAAAGCATATTTAATCATCATTATTATTATTATTATTATTATTATTATTATTATAAATTGATTACTTTTTTAATCATTATAATCATTATTATTATATTATTTAAATATTTAATATTTAATTTTCAAAATTCATATACAACTTTAAGTGAAAATATGGACATTGAATATTTAATACATAGGAAACAACTTCCTATTATATTAAATATACACTGTAATAATTTTTTTATAAAACAATAGTGACAAGAGTTTAAAGACTATTTTGTCACTTTGCTTGTATTTAATTGTTTTCTTGCTGTGTACATAATTTTTATTTACCTCTCAATATTGTTAAGTTTGAAGACCATTTGAGCTCACATTATATGAATTTTTAAGTAAAATATATATTTATATTAATTTCTTAAACCCCATCTAATGCCTACCTACAATGACATGCATTAGTTGAGTAGGTAAATAAAATAAATGAAAGTAGTGAAATTCCAATATTTAATGTATTTGTCAGTTATATGAATAATTTATGTTTAATCTATATTTAGTAAAGCCTTTGAAGTTCTTCACTAAAAGTTAGTTATTTTCTGGAATAGGTATATTAATAATTATATTACTTTGTATTGAATAAAATAATATAATTAATAATAATAATAACAATAATATTTCTATGGGATTATTGATTTTACATATGAATGTAATTATGGCTATTCTATTTATATTTATGTTATATTATAGTAAAAATGAAATACTGATATATATTTGTATATAATTTTTTAATATTAATATATTCTAGATGTAAATATTAATATATTATATTATGTAATATTTGTATTTATATGATTAATTTGTTTTTAATCTATCTTTAATAGTAAGCTGATATAAAGTTAGTTATCTTTCAGGGATTATTTAAAACAAATTGTCATTAACTTTTCTAATTTTATTATAAAAAATTCTTGCGGGATGTTTCAACATGCAAACCATTATGTGGATGAGGTGAACAATTTCCTACTTTTTTAATTTGTGTGTTTTGGGGTGCTCAATCATTTTTATAGAGATAGGCATATCTACAATTGGGTCTGTCTTCACTTCAATAATGTTCTTACATATGCCTGGTTTATTTGAAGCTTTTCCAATTTAGATATTAATGTTTACTTAGATTGTTATTGCAGATAAAGACTCACTCTATTGTGAAAGATCCACTCTAGGACATTTTGCCTTTTAGATTTGTTGTTGATGAATTGGCCACAGGGCAGATAGATTGATTGGAAACACCCAATGCCCATATCTTCAAAGTCAATGCTCCTGGTAATTTAATTTCTTCATGGTTTTTGTCATTGTGCTCATTTAGGTTTTCTAATCTTGATTGCTCCAAAATTGAATGTGCCAAACGATGGTGCAACCAAAGATGCTATATGATAATGAGGATGAAACTGTAGTTGCTCCAAACAAGGTTTTAAAAATGAACCATTTGTTGTTGTTTTTTGCATCAATGGAGGAACACTTGGTGTCCCTATTAGGAAATATAAACTTTACTTAGTATTACATTAATATGAAATGGTGGTTCTATTTTTTAGTAGGGCTTAGGAGGATTTGAAATTTACACATGCTTGGACGCTAAAATTTATTTAGTATTACATTAATATGAAAGGGTAGTTTTATTTTTTTGTAAGGTTTAGGAGGATTTGAAATTTACACATGCCTTGACGCTGATATTTAGTTTTGATTTCTAATGATTTTTTGTTGTCAGTAGCTATAATTGAAGGTTTGTAGTGAGTTTATGGGCTTGATATTAGTTTCATATTTTCTTGCTTTATTTTCCCCAATTTTCTAGTATTACATTTTTTATTTTATTCTCCAAACATACAATAGTTTAATGCATTTTAAATTATCATAGTATTAATATTATTATATTTGAATATCTTAAGCAGACATTTCAAATCTCTATAGACTCAGCTAGGGTCAGTTTAGTTTTATAGTTAAGGAAATATTTTAGTGCTATTTTATTTTTACCAAATTAAATTATTTTTTACCCAAAACATTTCAAAATGAGTTCACATAAATTTTTCCTTATAAATTTAATTCTGGAAATATAATAGTTACAAATTTAAAATGATAAACAAAAAAAATTATTGGTAAACCACAATATTAGATTAATTAAAATAATTAATATCATGTTCTCTAAAAGTACTTACTATTATTGCATACACAAAAAATTAAGTACTAAGATAATACTGTACTAATTTAAATATAAATATGTTATTATTATTATATTGTGTAATTATTCTTCAAACTTACAATATTTTGATGCATTTTAAATTGTAATAGTATTCAATATTATTACATTTTAATATCTTAGGTAGACATTTCAAATCTCTCCACACCCAGCTAGCTTTAGGGTTCTATACCAAGTTTAGTTTTATAGTTAAAGAAATATTTTAGTCCTATTTTATTTTACCCATTTGAGATTTCAATTTTATTTACAAATTTGAAATGATAAACAATTCTTATAAATTTATTTATAGAAATATAATAGTTACAAATTTGAAATGATAAACAAAATGATAAACAATTCTTATAACTTTAGTTCTAGAAATATAATAGTTACAAATTTGAAATCATAAACATTTTTCTTTATCTTTAGAAAAAAAATATTACTAATCTAAGTGTAAATTCAAATCCTAAAATGAGAAATTGTGAGGGACTGTTACCACTATAAACACTCTTCAAAAAATAATTTTTTAATTATTGGAATGCAATTTGTCTATACCACCAATAGCTAATCAACAAAAAAAATTACAACTAAACAAATACTATAATAACACTACTACAAAGGCAAGTACTGGACACTACGTGGCACTTATTTTATTCTTCAAACATACAATATTTTAATGCATTTTAAATTATCATAGTATTAATATTATTACATTATAATATGTTAAGCAAAATCTCACAGAATACAAATATGTAGGCTTTGTAAAGTTTAGTTTTATAGCTAAATAAATATTTTAGTGCTATTTTATTTTTACCAAATTAAATTATTTCTGAGATTTCAATTTTAAACAAAAAATTAAGTACTAATCTAAAATTAATATGTTAGGCAAACATTTCAAATCTCTCCACACCCAACTAGGGTTAGGGTTCTACACATTTTATTTTATGAAATTAGATTATTTTGGGGATTTCAATTTTATTTACTCAAGAGTTAAAAATCTACTATTTCAATTTTATTTAGTCAAAAGTTAAAAATTTAGTATCACGATTTTATTTTTTTTAACAAGGGCTAAAAACTTTATTGAAAATCAAAGAGGAACATTACAAGGAAAGCATAGGACCAAAAGCCCAAGAACTAACAAAAGCAGGAGAACTAAACAAGACCAAAGTTAATCAACACCCTAACCCTCCCTATCCTCATCCAGAATTCTCTCCAAATCATGGCGAAGCATCAGAGGAACCAGATCCCACTCCTCATATCTCCTGCCATCCATATGCTTAGATGCCCATTTCACCAAGCAATCTGTAGCCCTATTCCATTCACGTGGAATATGAACAAAAGTTACCATTTCCATTAACAAACTAACCTGCAAAATTTGCTACACAATCAAAGCCAAATGCTAACTGACATCCAACACTTTCCACTTAATGAGAAAATTGATCAAAACTTGGGAACCAGATTCACAAATAATCCGTCTCTAGCCTAGAGCAAGAGCCTTCTCAAAAGCATAGAGAATAGCTAGCCCTTCCATCGTGTTGATGGTCTGTACCCCCTCAGGGATAGAAAAGAAGAAGATCATTGAGCCTACAGAATCTCTGCCTATCACCCCAATACCTGTAGGCCCAGTATTGCCCCTAGATGAACCATCAGTATTAATCTTAAGAATCCCATCGGGAGGAAGCTACCACTGACCAATCCTATGAATCCTCTTATTAGCCATTTGACCTCTCCTGACACAAGCTGAAGTCACAGACAACCCCTGAAACCCCAGTCTCACCACCACCTCAGCATCCTATTTAATTAAGGGAAAACTCACCTCACTCTTAGCCTCCACCGTCTCCTAAGTTATGCCAAAGATATTCTGCTAAACTTGTTGCACCAGCCTCTTCTCTCCACGAAAAATCTACCGATTCCTTTGAAGCCAAAGTTGCCACAACATGAAGATAGGCCCCCCAAACAAAGCAGTTACACTTTGGCCAGGAGAACTTGTTCTAGACCTTCCTCCACTGAACTTCCTCCCAATCCATTCTATGAGATAGTAAAACCTGATATCTTGAGGCAATAGTGTAGACTCCCTTAGGATTGGGAGACTAGGCGAGCACATCGTCCTCCTGGAGGGAACTACATCACCGACTAGAGAGGATATGAAACAACTCTGCATGCTCCTCATACGAGCCAACAACTGGCCAAGCATCAGGAGACTTTCAGCTTGCCACCTCTAGTTGCCCGCAAGAAGTAAAGGATTTGAAATCACTCACCCGAGACCACCCAACCTCAAGAAATCCCTGACAAAGATTCACCAAATTAGGAAACTAAGAGATAATGGGAGGATAACCATCCCAAGAATCGGTCCAGAAAAGAGCCTTGGACCCCTGCTTACAAATCCAGAATAAACCCTCCTTAATAAGAGCAGCCCCTTTTTTGAGAGTACCCAAAATCATCGAGCCTTTCCCATTAAAGGGGTAGCGAGGAATATCACATTGAGGGATCCCCGAGAAGTACTTCTGAGAAAGAATCCTAGCCCAAGCCTTATCTTGTTTAGTGCACCAATGCCAGTACAACTTAGCCGCCAAAGCAACTCCAATTAAGCCTAACTGTTGTAAGCCAAGACCCCCAAACTATTTTGGGCTACAAACATCCTCCCATCTAACTAGACTCCATTTGGAAGAAGCTAGACTACCAACCCATACAAATTGTCTTGTAACCAAGTCTAACTCCTTAACAAATCCTATCGGGGCTACCTGGAGAATACACCTATAAATAGGGAGAGCCTGCACCACCAACTTAATTAACTGAACATGCCCAACAAAAGATAGCCACCAATGAGTCCAGTGATTAACTTTCATCCAAAATTTATCTAAAATATTCTACCAAGACTCCCTGGGTGAACGGCCAACTGAGATAGGAAAACCCAGGTAGACCAAAGGGAGAGTCCTAATCTGAAAATGCAGAGTCTGCGCAATCCTCAACTGGATGGACCTTAGAGTATTGAAGAAGAAGATGGAAGACTTGTCCTCATTGATTAATTGACCTGACGTAATTAGGTAAACATCCACAACCCTGCGCTAATTAACAGCTTCTCTCATTGTAGCCATGCCCATAAGAGCAGTGTCATCCACAAACTGTAAGTGAGATTACGAAGGCAAATCTCCACCCCACCACCATCCCTGAATAAGACCATCTTCCAGGTTTTTCCTAATCAGCCTCCCCAAACCTTCAGCAAGGAGAAGAAACAAATACGGAGACAAGGGATCTCCCTGACGAAGCCCCCTGGAAGTACCAAATAACTCTGTGTGTTCCCCATTTATAAGCACCGAGAAGGAAATTGTAGTAATGCAGCTCATAACCCACTGAATCCATTCTTCCCCAAAACCAAAGGTAATGAGAGTCTTCTACAGGAATGATCACCTGACCCTATCATAAGCCTTAGCCATATCCAACTTAATAAACATCGCCTTATCTTTGGAGCTAAGCATAGAGTAAATGGACTCAGTAGCAATAACAATACCATCCAAAATTTGCCTGCCCTCCACAAAGCCACTCCGCTCCTCCGAGATTAGCTCTTTAAGCCCCCTTTTTAACCTATTAGGAATAAGCTTTGAAGTAATTTTATAAGAAACGTTGCAAAGAGAGATGGGGCAGAATTGACTAAGCCTATCAGCCCCCTCACATTTGGGTATGAGTGCGAGAAAGGTCGAATTAGAAGCCCTAAGCATTTGCTTATTCCATTGAGATTCTTGGACAACCGCTAAGAGGTCCATCTTGATAATATCCCATAATTCTTGGTAAAACTCAACTAGGAAGCCATTAGGACTAGGGGCTTTCCCTTTCCTTCATCTAGAAAATAGTCTCCTAAAGCTCCTTAAGAGTAATATCCTTCATAAGAACCTCATTCAATTCTCTAGTCACTAGAGGGGGAATATAGGAAAGAACCTGGACTTCTTTAGGAGACCCCCCATGCAAGACTTCCCTAAAAAGGGAGGAGAAATACTGCACTACTTCACCTGACATTTCAGGATAGGAGGAAAGCTGCTCACCCCTGTTATTTACTAGAACCGAGATAGAATTACCATGCCTCCTGGCTTTCGCCGAATTGAAGAAAAAAGTAGTATTTTTATCTCCTTCCTAAAGCCATTCTATTTGGGCCTTTTGCTTCCAAAATAGTTCGTCCCAAAGCTCGCATTCCTCCAGAGCTTTCAGAGCCTGAGCTTTGCCTTGAAGTAAATCAGTAGACACCCTATCCTCCCTTATCAGTCTTGTAATACCATCCAACTTGGCTTGAGCTGCTGCCTTAACATGAAAAATATTTCCAAAGCATTGGTGATTCCACCACTTGATCTTATACTTCACATACTATAGCAATTTAGCAAAGGTATACATCACCATACCATGAGCTAGTCTGCCCCACCTCCACCAATTGGCCACATAATCATACAATGACTGGTCCCGCAGCCACATGAGTTGAAATCTAAAGGAAGGAGAGCGGGGCACATGAGTTGACACACTAGTAAGCTTAATGGGCCAGTGATCGGATCCTCTCCAGTCCAAGATTTTAGAGCTTGAGGACCACATACCACCAATCCAATAACATGAAACCAGAAAATGGTCCAATCTCTTAGCAATACAATTTTCCCCAACCCTGCAATTGTTCCAAGTAAATTGACTGTTACTGGGCTTAATATCAACTAAATTCAAGGCCTCAATGTGATTGTGCATAAGCAGCATAGAGGGATCTAGCCTTGCTATACCACCACACTTTTTAGCCAAATCTAAAATAGCATTAAAATCTCCAGCTAAAATCCAAGGATGGAGAGGTGCCAAACTGTGGACAAAACTGATATGGGACCATAGAGATTATTTACCACGCAAGTCAGTAGGAGCATAGATATTAGAGAGGAGTAAGACTTCCCCCATCTCAAAACTAGAAGCAATCATAGTCATGGCAAACTTAGAAGACAACCACCAAAGAGGACAAATCTTCCGTGGGTTCCGAAAGCAAGCTAAACCTCCTGAAGATCCAAGGGCCCCAGTGCATTGACAACCCCTGCTCCTCCACAAATTAGGAGCCAAACTAAACATAGACTCAACTGTAAGCCTAGTCTCCTACAAAAAAAGAATATCAGGACCTTGATTTCTAACCAAATCGTGATCAACTTTTTGTCTAGGGCTGTTGTTCAAGCCCCTTACATTCCATGTTAAAACAATCATTCAAGGGGCTCAAAAAGTGAGAATCCAGAGTCTTTACTGACCCTGACTCCACCAAAGTCTCACCCATCATTTTGTTCTTATCCATATCCTTCTTTCTACCAGGTTTGACAGATTTCTCCGTCCCACCCCTTTTAAGGTCCCTAGGCATAAGGCCCGGATGAGGAGTAGATTTATTGCTCTTAGCTGCAACTGAACCCTCGGGCCTCCTAGAAAGAGAAGAGTCCCCACCAGCTTTCAAAGCTTCAACAGAAGGAGTCGACACCACTGAAACCACCGTCTACTGATCCGTATCCATGTGCAAAGCCTCATCATCTTGTGGTTCTATTGGAGCAATAGTAGAATGGAGTGCCTGGGTTGGATTCTCAACCACCTGATCTAAACTCATTAGCCCCAGGTTCACTTCCTGATGATTAAGATCATCCAAAATCTCAAACCTATTAAATGAATCCTCATCTTGTCTTTCCCTTAAGGTCCACTTTTGACCTCTGTTCTGTTGATAACTGAGAGGGGGGGTGAATCAATTATCCTAATATTTCAACATTCTGTGCTTTCTTAACAGTTAATGAAACATCAGATCAAATAAGCAAGAATAATCATGAAATGGAAATAGCACCAATACAGATGACACAATGATTTTGATGCAGAAACCCTATTAAGGGAAAAACCATGAGGTGATTAACCCAAGATATTAATCTCTGTTAGAAGAATAGAAGATACAAAATGGCACTTACCAATTAGGGCTCACTACCCGAGCACACTTCTCACAAGAGGCTCACTGCCTACAAAAGACTTACTATCTACAAGAAGAAAACTTGAACTGATGAGAAGCATTCACAAATGTTGAAGTTCAGTTCCGGTTAAGCTCAAAAGACTGATCTGATGTACTTCATTCTTACTCTCTTTAAGTGCCGCTATCCACTTACATTCCGAACCTATTTTTTTGCCTTTTATACTATTTTTCTACTTTTATTTACACTTCCAAAAATCCACCACACACACCTTCACATCTAAATCCATCTTGTATATATATATATCCGCACAAGTGATTTAAACACCTTTCTAGTCGGCATCCGGAATATTCAATATTATCTCAAACTCTGGTCTGTCAGCTGAATCCTTGCATACCAAGTAATGTGGATCAAGAATATGCTTGTAGAAGTCTTCAATCATGTCAGCCAATTATGAATGATACCTCAAGAAACTTAGTCATTAACAATATCTCTTCTGGATTTGGGTCTGATACTCTGCCAGTATAGTTCTTCCTCTGTCTACTCTGTCAAACAGGAACTCAACACTGAAGTGCTCATATCTCTTCACCCTTCCATCATCGGAGGCTAAATCCTTGGAATCTATTAGTCAAGGTACTCCTCTTGACTTCCCCAAATCCACACTTTACTGAAATACTTGCTCTGAGAGATCCGGACCTGACTGTCAGACCTTGCTGATTACTCTGTTCTTGCTTACCAGATCATAACACTTCTTCAATCTGACTTCCGATAGAGACTCATCATGTCTTGCGGATGTGTGAGATAACCTTTGTTGCCATCAATGACAACATTCATGAATCCATATAGTGTCTCTTGCCAACAATATCCCCCTTGGCATTGATGGCAACACTTAGTGAAAAATGAATAAGTGTCACACTATACTCCCCCTTGGCTGATGCTCTGTCTCTATGTACATTTTCTGGAGCTCCCCGTTAGCTGGATTCCTCATTTTTCATTGCTCATCACTCCCCCTTTGACATCAATGGCAAAAGGTGGGGTCCGCACACCAAAATTTTTAAAAATTAATCTATACTTAGTCGCATAAGTATATCATCCGGTTGTACTCTACATATACTTTAGTATGTCTGCAAAAGTGTTTTTCAATTGTACAACTTTGGTTGCCCAACTCAACTTCATCCTATCCAAAATTGATATGTGACCACTCAACAGGAATTCAAAAGCTTTTGCCTTGTTCAGATCGGTTAGATCATTTGTCTTGGTTGTGGTTTAAGCATCACTTAGGGCCTCATGCATGGCCTCCAACTTAGGAATGATTATTCTTCTAAGTTCATTTAACCTGCTGATTCTATTTTTCTTTTCTTTCTCTAGTTTCTTAATTTCATCCAAGACTGCAATAGTCTAACATTCTTGATTTATTATGGATGAGGTAAGTGGATCAAAATTTTGAGAAAGTTTTGATAGTTTGATCTCCTATTCTTTCATTTTCTTCTCAATCTCCATTTTTACTTTAGACCATGATAGACAAAATTTATATATTTCCCTACCATCTTTAAGAGCATTTTCTAAGATCTTTATCCCTATATCCATATTTCTTCTATCATTTGATATTAGACTTAGTACTTCAGAGAATCTTTTATCCAAAAACTCTTTTCGGACCTTTTCTTTAGCTGATTTCTCTAAAGACTCAAAATGAGTGCTGACTGAACTAACAAGAGACTTAAGATTACTTGATGAGGAGGCCAATGAATCCTTTAGAAAGGATGGCATGATCTTTTCGAGCACATTAGATGTAGCTTCTATTATCTCATAGTCTTCCATGTGAGACTTCAGGAGTTTTTCTTTTGCCTTTGCATTAGCAAATGAAGCTATCTTCATTGTTTGTACTGGGGAAAGAGAATAAAAATCAAATGGTCCTAGTAGAAGTTCCGGTTCATCAATTTCCATTGTCTCTTTGTTTAAGAATTCTTTGACAATTTCTGTAGTGTCTCTTACTGGAGATAGAGTTTCCTTTTCTTCTGCAGTCTTAGAGCTGTCATCTTCTTTTCCCTTTACTTCTTTTTCTTTCTCCTTTATCCTTTCTTCTCCTTTGGATCCAGAGTCAGCAAGGGAAACTAGAGGAGTAATGTTTGTTTGTTCATGGGCCACCTCTTCCGGAGCAGTGGATTCCAAGCCCTTATCTTTACTAGTGTCCATTACTTCTCCTATCATTTCCTCAGTAGATCCTTCTTCAACACTTGTGGCTGAGGGATCAACACCCAAGTCCTCTATAATAGGAATGTTGAATCTTGAGTATGCATTCCGGAGGATCTCTCCTATCTCTTTTGCTACTTTGTCAGTTTCTCTGAGCATAAGTTGATTCATTCTTGCTTTGCTCTGGAACTCATCCTTGCAGTCTTTGAAGATCATATTCATTTTCTTTGAATCAATTGAAGGATATAGATGAGTAGCTATATGTTCTCAGATCTCAAGATCTTTTGCCATAGCATTATTCTTTCTTATTTCTAACTCTTTCTCTAGGCTTCTGGGAATAAGAGATATAATTTCAATAAAAGCCTTATTGTAGATGTTCAGATACTTGACTGCTACATCCTGCAAGATCTTTTGGTCAGCCTCATTATAATAATCATAGAATTTAGTCATTGGTTGAAGGTTTCTATCCACAGTAACTGATTTGACGACATCATCTAATGATAGAGTGGGCTTTTCAACAAACTCTTCTACCATCTCTTCCTTGTCTTCACCGGTAGAGGGTTCACCAGAAACTTTCTTCTTCTTCTTCATCTTCTTGATTTCTTCATCAGATTATGTCTCTTCTTCATCTTTCTGACTAAAATAAGACCTTGTGGCCTTTGTTTTAGTTCTTTTCTCTTCTTTACCAGATGATTTTGCTTCCGATTTTGATGCCTTTGAGGTCTTAGTAGGTGCAGACCTCTTAGAGGATTTGGTCTGGGAGGAGGCTTTTACCAGATCACTTTCCTTTTCTACTTCTTCCTTCTCTTTTTCTGCCCTTTCCATCTTTTCTCTATGTGCATCAAGTGTTTCTTTTGAGATTCCATGCCTCTTGGCAAAATCTTCTACCTCTTTTCTCACTTTTCTCTTCATCTCTGGTTGTCTGAGTTCCACATGGATTTTTATACTTAATTCTTCAAAGGTTCCAAACCTTTATGCCTTAGGATCCTTTGGTTGACTCAACATGTGCTGAACATGCAGCTCTACGATATTCTAATCCACCTCATACCCCATTGGCATGATCCATACTGTTCTTGGTTCTACTACCTCCATTAGGCACTGATCAGTCTCTACCATAAAGCATACCGTGTCTTTGTATTTCTCAACTAGAGACTGGGGAATTCTCTATCTAGCTTGCATCATGTTTTGGAAGTTTTTGAAGAAACCCTAGAGAGCTGTGTTTTGTGCTTTGTAATCACCAAGTCCATGCAAATAGTCCCTGATTTGTATGGCAACCAGTCTATCACTCTGCCATACCCATCCATTGGATTCGGGTAGCTCATTCATAAAGTAGAAGAATAAGCACAATATTAACCCACCATCCTTACATGAATTCTTTTTATCTTTCTTTATTTTCTGTAGATTCTCCAAGAGTTGATTTAGAAGGAGCTGACAAAGGTCATAATCTGAATTCTTTCTTAACATTTCATAAGCAGTGTAGATAGTAGTTCTAGGTACTGAATTCTCCCTGCTAGAATGATATATCTTGTATCCGATGATCATGGAGGCAAACTTGATATCCAGATCAGTGATATCTTCTATTGTCATTGCTCTTTTGTCAAACCTAGATCCGGTAGCCTCACTTACAGTCTGATTCTTGACCGATTTGAGAATAGGTATCCCACCAGATGAGTGCAGACCAGTAACTACCCTAATGGCATCTTTTGTGATATTGAATGGTCCATTCAACCACATGAAGTTGTCATGTATTCTGATCAAGGCATTTCAGACCCATTCATCCTCAGCAAAGCAGGGGAAATGTATACACTGTGCAAAGTGCTACTCCCGAAGGGCCTTGTATTGGGGTTTGAGCTCAAATGAATCATCTATTAGTTGTTTGTGGTAGATATCCCTCAATTTGAACTCTCCAAATTCTTCAATGTTTGTGTGAATAAAAACCCTAATATCTTCTATATGCAAGACACCATGCGGAACACTGGAAAATGCTCCTAGGGGATCTACTTCCAAGGATTTGTAGGGATGTTTCTTGAATTTGGGGCGAGGCCTAGCAGTGATCTTCACAATATTCAGAGTAGACATCTTTGAAAGATTTGCAAAGAGATATTTAAGAATGGAAAATACCTTTTGCGCCTTTAGGTTTCACAGAGTGAGCCAGATTGATTTCTGGATGAATCAACTTCTGCAAATGAACTTTGACAGGCTTGAGGAAATTTGTTGCAGAGCTCCTCTTTTCTTCTTCTTAAATGCAGAATGAGCAAATGTTTAATAGGAAGAACCCTTATATTACTCCACAAACCCTAATACCAAGTTGCAATAAATGCTCAACCTAAGTCATTCCGGTTTGCCTTTTATTCAGATGACTTGAAGAATCAGATCAATCTTGATCTAAACATCTTACAGATCTTTCAAATCTTAACCATAGTTTATTTAGATGTTTCTCTTATGAACCCTTTAATCCGCAACTCTCCTTGTACCAGTTCTGACACTAATTGACTAGCTAGGGGAAAAAGTTTTTCTTTGTGTCTCTCCCTGAGCTAGAGCTCACTTTTTAATTTCCAAAAGGAATATCAGCACCAGAGTCTGGTACGGATCCATCCCCTACATTCTCTGTACTTTTTTTCACCCAAATCTTCTTCATCTCACTTTGAACTTCATCAGCATTCACTTTTTGTTTTCCCTTATCTTGATTCTGATTATGATGTATCGGACCTCTTTTGTCCTGATTCTTGCTTCTACAGAATTTTGCAATATGACCAGATCTATTGCAAATTTGGCTAACAACATTTCTTTGTATATTTGATTGATATTCTCTTGATCTGCATTGATTAGCCATATGACCCATTCTATTGCATGTAAAGCATCTACCATTGAATGAATTGTTCATTTGCATATTTCTGCATTCATGAGATTTGTGACCATACCTTTTGCAGTTGAAACACTATTTGGAGAAGGATGTATTAGTCTGATTCATTCTCTTTCTGCACTGATTAGCTTTATGACCAAAGTTATTGCAGTTGTGGTAGTATCCATTGAAGGATGGATATCTTTGAGCATTAGGCTGCCTTACAGGAGGTCTTCTAAGCCTGTTCCTTGGTTTTTTTGATCCAAAATTCTTCTGACCAGATCTGGAGCTTTCACCTTTTTCATACCCCAGGCCACACTTGTCATCTACCCTCTTTTGGCTTTCAATAAGAACTTAAAGTTGAGAAAAGCTTATCTTGAATTTCTCTTTGTATTCATTTGTTGTTTGAAGATCCCTTTTAAGAGAGACAATTTGATCCTCAAGTTTTTCTTCAGTATCTTTAGCATCTTCAAGATCAGATTCAAGATGTCTGATTATTCTATCCATCTTGTGGCAGTCTTCTGATTTTTCCTTGAGAGATTTTCTTAGATCATCTTTAGATTTTCTTCTTTCTTCAATTTCTTGGGTGAACTTCATAACTCTTGATTCCATTTCATGTCTTACCATGATGATTTCTTTTGATAACTTTTCACATAACTTGGTTTTCTTTTTTAGATCTCCATTTGTATCATTGGCTTCACCTTGACTTGCCAATTGCTGAAGTAGCTCCTTTCTCTTTTTCATAGAGAGACTCAGTTTCTCTTTTAGTTCTTTTATGAAATCATCAGCCTGTTTGAGTCTTTCCTTCAATTCATTGACTTCAGAGTTTGACTACTCAAGATCATCAAGGGTAGACTTAAGTTGCTCCCTTATACCATACACATCCATTTGAAATCCCAAATCTTCCTCAAGTTGTTAGGCTCTATTGGGAGGAACTTGGCTCTGATACCAATTGTTGATAACTGAGAGGGGGGGTGAATCAGTTATCCTAATATTTCAACTTTATGTGCTTTCTTAACAGTTAATAAAACATCAGATCAAATAAGCAAGCATAATCATGAAATGGAAATAACACCAATACACATGACACAATGATTTTTGATATGGAAACCCTGTTAAGGGAAAAACCACGGGGTGATTAACCCAAGATATTATTCTCTATTAGAAGAATAGAAGATACAAAATGGCACTTGCCAATTAGGGCTCACTGCCTACAAAAGACTTACTGTCTATAAGAAGAAAACTTGAACTATTGAGAAGCATCCACACATGCTGAAGTTCAGTTCTGGTTAAACTCAAAAGACTGATCTGCTGCACTTCATTCTTACTCTCTTTAAGTGTTGTTGTCCACTTACATTCTAAACCTATTTTTTCGCCTTTTATACTATTTTTCTACTTTTATTAGCACTTCTAAAAATACACCACACACACCTTCACATCTAAATCCATCTTGTATATATATCCGCACAAGTGATTTCAACACTTTTCTAGTCAGCATCCGGAATATTCAATATTATCTCAAAATCTAGTCTGTCGGCTGAATCCTTGCATACCAAGTAATGCGGATCAAGAATATTCTTGTAAAAGTCTTCAATCATGTCAGCCAATCATGAATGATACCTCAATAAACTTAGTCATTAGCAATATCTCTTCTGGATTTGGGTCTGATACTCTGCCGGTACAGTTCTTCCTCTGTCTACTCTGTCAAACAGGAACCCAACACTCAAGTGCTCATATCTCTTCACCCTTCCATCACTGGAGGCTAAATCCTTGGAATCTATTAGTCAAGGTACTCCTCTTGACTTCCCCAAATCTGCGCTTTACTAAAATACTTGCTCTAAGAGATCTGGACCTGACTGTCGGACCTTACTGACTGCTCTGTTCTTGCTTACCGGATCATAACACTTCTTCAATCTGACTTCTGGTAGAGACTCATCATGTCTTACAGATGTGTGAGATAACCTTTGTTGCCATCAATGACAACATTCATGAATCTATATAGTGTCTCTTACCAACATGTTCCTATTACGAGCCTTGACTGGAACAAAACCCTCAGCATAAGCCACCTCACCAGGGACAAGGCTCTTCCCCTTATCAGCCCTAGGGGGATTGCGAGTAAGTTGTGAAGGTTGAGAGTCCAAGGGCTTTGATTTAGGACACTGGCACTGCAAATGACCGTAAACATGACAAAGACGGCAACGGAAAGGAAGAGTCTCGTAGTCCAACTATTGCACCCAAGAGAAAGATCTCACACACATGTCCATAGCATCAGGCAGAGGCTTGCTAAGATCAATTTCAACACAGATGCAGGCATAAGTCATAACCTTTTTTCCTAAGGTTGACATTGAAGAACCAACTGGCTTACCTAGCAGCGATGCAAGCAACTGCAAAGTATCTTCCCGACAACACTCCACTAGAAATTGGGGTAAATGGACCCACACTGGAACATGATTTGGCATATCCTCTAAGGGGATAAAGCCTGGATGCCATGGCTTGACAAACAACCCCACCTAGTTGTGAAAATAAGGGCCTCTGGCAAAGACTTTATTGCGGTCAGCCAAGCAGTTAAAAGTGACCATAAAATAGCTATTTGCTAGCAACATGATATCCATTTCACCTTCTGGTGCCCAAGTTCTCTGGGCCCAAGATTCCAAAAACTGTAACGACAACGTCATCCCCAAAAATTTTCAATACAAGGAGTGATTTGAATAATATTCAATGTCTTCGGCAAGCATCTCCAATGGAATGACTAGCTTTGGCCTCTCCTTGCAGCGCTCGAGACAACCATTAACCTTGGGGATCTGCGCAGTATGAGATGCATCTACTCTACAAAACCCTGATTCTAGAGTGAAAAGATTATTGTTGAAAGTCTTCATGCCTTGATCCAGAGACTTTGAGCCTATCGCTGCCTGGAAGTCCAAATCGGGAGACACCCTTGAAGCCTCACCCTTCAAAAAAGCCATCAAACCCTAGCCAGAAAGGCACTACCTACAAAAGGCTAAGTGTGGCGCAGCCCCACACCACCTCTCCCTCTCGCTCTCTGCCCAAACAAACACCACACAAACTAGCCCTCTCCCACGCTAGAAGAGGAGAAAGATACCCCACACTAGAAACCTTAAGCACAACCCACCTCACGCACCCTAAAGCACCAGACTTCGTTACCCAAAATTGTGTAAAAACTAACCGCAGAGACACCAGAGGTGTATTCACCCTGCAGAACACCACAGAATCCCCTTGGCAGACAAGGAACACAGCAATGGAGCTGCCACTGGCTGCGATCACCAGGAAAGAAGGCACAAAGAAAAACAAGCGCAACAACCCCCCTGAAAATACTACATGACCCCACCCAGACAGTACAGGCACCAAAGAAAATTGATCACAAGCTGGGGCTCGGATGGCCTAGCTCAACCCTCAAAAAATAGACAAAAATGCCATTCAAACGTTTCGTTTATTTTTTTCTCATATGGGATAAAATAAATATCACAAATAAAATTTGGCCATGTTATTACATTTTTATTTTATTCTTCAAACTTACAATATTTTAATGCATTTTAAGTTATAAAGTATTAGTATTATTACATTTTAAGGAAATATTTGTGTTATTTAATAGCCTTTGTAAAGTTTAGTTTTATACTTAAGGAAATATTTTAGTCCTAGATTATTTTTGAGATTTCAATTTTATTTACCTAAGACATTTCAACACTCTTCAAAAATTAATATTTCAATGATTGGAATGTAATTTGTCTATACAACCAATACCTAATCAACAAAAAATTACAACTAAACAAATACTATATAAAACCAATAGGTAATAAACAAAAAATTACAACTAAACGAATACTATAATAACAAAACTCAAGGTAGGTGCTGGCCACTATGTGGTACTTGTTTTATTCTTCAAGCATATAATATTTTAATTCATTTTAAATTATCATAGTATTAATATTATTACATTTTAATATCTTAAAAAAACATTTCAAATCTCTATACACTCAACTAAGGTCAGGGCTCTCCACAAAGTACAAATATGTAGGCTTTGTAAAGTTTTGTTCTATAGTTAAGGAAATATTTGTGTTATTTAATAGGATTTGTAAAGTTTAGGTTTATTGTTAAGAAAATATTTGAGATTTTGACAACACTCTTAAAAAATTAATTTTTTGAATTATTGGAATTAGAACTAAACAAATACTATATAAAACTAATAGCTAATCAACAAAACAAATTACAACTAGACAAATACTATAATAACACTACAAGGCAGGTACTAGCCACTAAGTGACACTTGTTTAAAGAAAGGTTAGTAATTAAAAACCTAGGCAAATATGAAATAAAAAATGAAACCCTCGCAAATTTATGAAGTGACACAATGGGATTTTTATTCTTTCCAATCCATAAAGTGATGATTCTATAGATATCTCTCCCTATAAATTTAGTTCTAGAAATATAATGGTTAAAAATTTGGAATGATATACAATTCTTTATCATTAGAAAAAATAATAATTCATATGCATGAATTATTTTATCTCTTCACTACACATCTACAAAATAATTCTATATTATTCTAAGAGGACACTACACATTTCAAATGTTATAAGAGCATCTCCATCTTTAATTACTAATATGTAATCCATGTTAGAGCATCACCATCTTTAAATACTAATATTGATGTTTATTTTCTAGGTATGGCTCTACCAAACTTGAATTTTGAAAGTGAGGAGAAATGCAGACAATATCAAGAATATTAAAGATGACAATGACAACAAATGATAGATACATAAAGAGAAGAACAAAGAAAAAGAAGTGATAATAATAGAGACAGATTTGCCAATAGCTGAAAGTCCTATATGCATTAGATGTCGACAAGATAAATGAAATAATTGCTAAGAATGTAAGGGTAATGTTAACTTCCAATCTTTGGATAGAAGCAGGTCTTGTAAATGGAATTCCAGGGTATGGTCGAGAAATAATATATAGAACTATAAGTGCACCACTAGAACCATCAACATATGTTATGTTTGAATTTTAGAGGCAGAGCAGAGACAAATGGATTGCTACAACAATTAGGAAAAATAGTTTTTCTATTCAAAACTCCATCAAACATTTACAAAAGCCTCAAATAAAGAAAAACTACAATTGGTTACATAGAATCATTTTAAGCAACTAAAAAAATATAGACATAAACTAGAAAATAAACTAAATGTAACGGTGGAGAAATTGATGAGATTCCTCCAACACTCCCCCCTAATTTCTACCACTAATTCTATAAAAGATTAAAATGCCCAAATTTTTTTGTAAATTATCAAAAGTCTCCTTTGCTAAATCATTGGTAAATATATCTACTAATTGATCTTTGAATCTGCAAAACTTGAAATTGATTTCTCCATTGTTCACTAACTATGATAAAATGATATCTTGTATCAATGATTTTTCTTCTCTTATTGAAAAACTTGATTTTTGAAAATGACATTATTGATTTGTTGTCACAAAATATTGGGTTTGACTCCTATTATTGAAATAAATTTTCCAATACTCTCCTCATCCAAATATCTTGCTGATGTGGTTGCTACATACTCTATTTCTATGGATGAAAGTGTCACTATGGGTTACTTCTTTGATTCCCATGAGATTACTCATGTTCCATAATGAAAGGCATATCCAAAAGTATTCTTCAAACTTAGAATATTTTAATGCATTTTAAGTTATAAAGTATTAGTATTATTACATTTTAAGGAAATATTTGTGTTATTTAATAGCCTTTATAAAGTTTAGTTTTATACTTAAGGAAATATTTTAGTCCTAGATTTTTTTTGAGATTTCAATTTTATTTACCTAAGACATTTCAACACTCTTCAAAAATTATTTTTTCAATTATTGGAATGCAATTTGTCTAGACAACCAATACTTAATCAACAAAAAATTACAACTAAACAAATACTATATAAAACTAATAGCTAATAAACAAAAAATTACAACTAAACAATACTATAATAATAACACTACAAGGCAGGTACTGACCACTACGTGGCACTTGTTTTATTCTTCAAGAATATAATATTTTAATTCATTTTAAATTATCATAGTATTAATATTATTACATTTTAATATCTTAAACAAACATTTCAAATCTCTATACCCTCAACTAGGGTCATGGCTCTCCACAAAGTACAAATATGTAGGCTTTGTAAAGTTTAGTTTTATAGTTAAGGAAATATTTGTGTTATTTAATAGGATTTGTAAAGTTTAGGTTTATTGTTAAGAAAATATTTGAGATTTCGACAACACTCTTAAATAATTAATTTTTCAATTATTGGAATTACAACTAAACAAATACTATATACAACCAACAGCTAATCAACAAAAAAAATTACAACTAGACAAACACTATAATAACACTACAAGGTAGGTACTGGCCACTAAGTGGCACTTGTTTAAAGAAAGGTTAGTAATTAAAAACCTAGGCAAATATGAAATAAAAAATGAAACCCTCACAAATTTATGAAGTGACACAATTGGATTTTCTTTCTTTCCAATCCATAAAGTGACGGTTCAATAGAAATCTCTCCCTATAAATTTAGTTCTAGAAATATAATGGTTAAAAATTTGGAATGATAAACAATTCTTTATCATTAGAAAAAATAATAATTCATATGCATGAATTATTTTATCTCTTCACTACACATCTACAAAATAATTCTATATTACTCTAAGAGCACACTACACATTTCAAATATTATAAGAGCATCTCCATCTTTAATTATAATATGTAATCCATTTTAGAGCATCACCATCTTTAAATACTAATATTGATGTTTATTTTCTAGGTATGGCTCTACCAAACATGAATTTTGAAAGTGAGGAGAAATGCAAACAATATCGAGAATATTAAAGATGACAATGACAACAAATGATAGATACATAAAGAGAAGAACAAAGAAAAAGAAGAAGTGATAATAACAGAGACAGATTTTCCAATAGTTGAAGGTCCTATATGCATTAGATGTCGACAAGATAAATGAAATAATTGCTAAGAATGTAAGGGTAATGTTAACTTCCAATCTTTGGATAGAAGCAGGTCTTGTAAATGGAATTCTAGGGTATGGTCAAGAAATAATATATAGACCTATAAGTGCACCACTAGAACCATCCAAGGCAGGTACTGACCACTACATGGCACTTGTTTTATTCTTCAAGCATATAATATTTTAATTCATTTTAAATTATCATAGTATTAATATTATTACATTTTAATATCTTAAACAAACATTTCAAATCTCTATACACTCAACTATGGTCAGGGTTGTCCACAAAGTACAAATATGTAGGCTTTGTAAAGTTTAGTTTTATAGTTAAGGAAATATTTGTGTTATTTAATAGGATTTGTAAAGTTTAGGTTTATTGTTAAGAAAATATTTGAGATTTCGACAACACTCTTAAAAAATTAATTTTTCAATTATTGGAATTAGAACTAAACAAATACTATATACAACTAATAGCTAATCAACAAAAAAAGTTACAACTAGACAAATACTATAATAACACTACAAGGCAGGTACTGGCCACTAAGTGGCACTTGTTTAAAGAAAGGTTAGTAATTAAAAACCTAGGCAAATATGAAATAAAAAATGAAACCCTCACAAATTTATGAAGTGACACAATTGGATTTTCTTTCTTTCCAATCCATAAAGTGATGGTTCAATAGAAATCTCTCCCTATAAATTTAGTTCTAGAAATATAATGGTTAAAAATTTGGAATGATATACAATTCTTTATCATTAGAAAAAATAATAATTCATATGCATGAATTATTTTATCTCTTCACTACACATCTACAAAATAATTCTATATTATTCTAAGAGGACACTACACATTTCAAATATTATAAGAGCATCTCCATCTTTAATTACTAATATGTAATCCATGTTAGAGCATCACCATCTTTAAATACTAATATTGATGTTTATTTTCTAGGTATGGCTCTACCAAACTTGAATTTTGAAAGTGAGGAGAAATGCAGACAATATCGAGAATATTAAAGATGACAATGACAACAAATGACAGATACATAAAGAGAAGAACAAAGAAAAAGAAGAAGTGATAATAACAGAGATAGGTTTGCCAATAGCTAAAGGTCCTATATGCATTAGATGTCAACAAGATAAATGAAATAATTGCTAAGAATGTAAGGGTAATGTTATCTTCCAATCTTTGGATAGAAGCAGGTCTTGTAAATGGAATTCTAGGGTATGGTCAAGAAATAATATATAGACCTATAAGTGCACCACTAGAACCATCCACATATGTTATGGTTGAAAAAAAATAGATGACAAAAAGTTGCAAGAACCCTTTAAATTTCTCACCAACCTAGTTTGTAGTTTTTGAGGAAGGGTCAGAGGCACAATACACAACAAAATGAAGATAGAGTCGCGTGTTTTAATCATATCTCATGAAATGTGTTTTGGGTTCTTGAGAGTTTTAGACTGAGATGAGACGATTATAAGATACAAAAACCCTTTAAATATCTCACCAACCCAGTTTTTAATTTTTGAGGAATCTTCACAATGGTGGGACCTCTTTCTTTTTGCAAATTTGAAGCTACAAAAAGTTATTGTAAAATAATATTTAAAGCAATATCATATAAATTACTTATAAATATTCATTATTTATGCAGTTAAAACTTAGTAAAGCAAACAATATCTTTCTTTTTTCTAGTTTGCTTTCTTTTGGGAGGATATGGACAAAAATAAGCCTTGTAAAAGAAAATCAGAAGAGGTAAGATTAGGCAAATCAGAAGGAAAAGCTACATGACCTATGGTAAGACAAATATTAAAGCAATGTTATTTATAAATTGTTTTTAATATTTTTTCATTTTATGCAGTTAAAACTATTAAAGACAATCAAATATCCTATTTTGGATTTGCTTTATTTTGAGGTAGATGAGGACAATATAAAAAAAAAAGAGCTTTTATTGAGCAAATAAAGCTTGCTTTAAAGCAAATTGTGGGGAGGTCTACCTTGAGGAAGATTTTAATATCTTTCAGATTCATATTGGAGGTGATTTGAAAGCTTTATTTTTGGCTTTTTAGTGGAGCTCAAAAATGGATCAAATTTGCTATTCTAGGAAGATTTCTCAAAATTTTCCTTGGGAGATTTTTGTAGTTATAAATAGCAGATAAAGGCTTAATTTTTTAGGAGTTGATATCCTTCTTTCTTCTTCTTGATGTATAAAATTTTACAGGTTCTAACACCAACATGGGAAGTTTCAAGATTGTGGAACTTGCTACTTGAAACAACCTCTAGATTTTAAAGAAGCTAGCTTTTCTCTATTTTAAATGGGTTTTGAGAAAAGGGTAAGAAGTTAACAACATTATAGATACAATTAAGAAAATCTAACTATGGCAATGCACCTAAATAAAAGTATTCCTTTTAGATTAAGCACAGTGAAACTATTCTCAAGATTCAGTTATGTTAAAGAGAAAACACTGCATGATTAACATAAACAGATGGAATGAATATAATCAAAGGCTCACACTAGACACTTTGCAATGACACAGATAATATCAACCAAGGCATAGAATAGAGTTCTTCTCATTAATCTTCCAGCAACATCAAAGGCATAGATACATGCACATATACATTAACTTTCTTATCAAGAACAACAAAATAAAGGAAAAATGACATAAACTAGCCACAACAAAGTCTCCAACTTCTCTTTTAGATTCTAACTACAAACTTATAAAAAGTATATCTCTATTTCTGTCTCTCTCTATTTCTCGATATATTACAAATACTACATATTTATAACTAAAGATTTGACACTAGATTATTTGTAACAACCGAATCCCCAATGGCTCAACGGAACTGAAGATAACTAGAAGTCCCCGAACAGTTGCGGTCCTTTGAATCTACAACAGTATTCCCTTTCCTGCAAGCTCATTGACTGGGGCAAAATATATGTGGCACACCTACTTCCCTGAGACACAGACACATGGTGAGACCCACGCACTTCAAACTTGAAACATTACTGTGACAGATGGTAGCATCCACAACAAAGTGAGAAAGTCCTTTTACTTTTAAGAAATCAACAGGAAAATGACACTTATCGCATTCCACAGCTTCAAAATCTAATACGTGTCTTCCCCTGAAGGCCCTTTAAAACTGTGTCTTTATGCTCGGGTGGCTTCCTCTATTGACATTTGTTGTAACCTACATCACTTTATAATATGAAACACATTAAAAGATGGGACCCACAGCATCGGTGCTCACTAGCCTTCAAAATAAGAAAACTGGGACAGATGGCAGCTTCCGCGTGTACGCTAACTAACACGTGGCGGTACCCGCAACACTGCTTGAAACTTATAAAACTTTTGAAACTCCCTACAGAAGCTGACACTTGGCGCAACCTGCATAAAGCTATAGAAGCTTTAAGTTTCTCACTGAAAAGGGTCATAAACAAAATAACTCTATCTCTGCGACCACCATGTGGTGACCTCCACAAGCTTAGAATTGAAACATATTGTGGCCCACCATCTTCTTTACTAGCATCAATCATGATACGGAAAGAAACACACGGTAATGTCTGCAGTAAAATAAAAAGACACGTGGCAAACTCCACACCAAACATAGAACTTTAGGGACTGCCTCTGCAAGCTACACGTGGCGACACCTACAGCAAAGCTAAAATTTGAAAGATTGAAACTATTTTCTATGTGGTGCACTCCACACAAAACATAATTTAGAAACAATACTATGGCTTTAACTGTGGCTGGACACTTGGCAGCTTCTACACAGTGATACCTTTGAAACTTGCATAGAAACAAAAAGAGACCCACGTAGAAAGATTTGAAACCTGTGGACTAAGCTGCAACTGAAACAAAATGTAGAGTTTTAACACTCTACGCTTCTCTCTTGAGCACAGGTAGAGAGTTTGTAAACTGATCTTGGCTCATATTTTTCAGAGTTAAATGTAACCCTTTCAGTTCAATACAACAAAGCATTCACGTTTCACAATTGTTGCCTATTTTATAACTTGTATTTGATGTTTTCATTGTGATTATGATGTCTAATCCTTTGATTATGTCTTGATGTTATTAAAATCTATGTAGCTATTGCCCATATAATTCAGGTTGTGTGTTGTGTTTTAATTAAACCTTCATACAAAGTACTTTTGGATTGTTGGACTTAGGTGAAACTAAGAAGGTTACATGCTTGAGAGTTGTTTGTGGGCAAAATTTTAGATTTTTAGATCAGCTTTAGATAAAATAGAATTTCATTTTAGTTATTCCTCATCCTTTTTCTCAAACAAGTGATTAGTTTAGAAGGACTTAAGGAGAACCAACTCACTCTAGAGATTCACTCTCACTATAGGAAACCCACATCCTGAGAGTGTTTCCATGTGTCAACAGGTAGGTAAGTCTTCTGTGAGCTTAGTAGGGTGCATGTCTAATTGATAACAGATATAAGCATGGATTTTATAATGGGATTACCTAAGACATAGAGAGGACATGATTCAATATTTATAGTGGTGGACAGATTTTCAAAGATGGCTCATTTCATACCTTGTAAGAAGACAACTGATGCAGTGCATGTAGCTGACCTATTTTTCAAGGAGATTGTGAGATTGCATGGATTACCTAAGAGTATAGTTTTAGATAGAGATACAAAGTTTGTTGGATACTTTTGGAAGACACTTTGGAAGAAGATGAAGATGAATTTGAAGTTGAGTTCAACTTTTCATCCAAAAATAGTTGGACAGATAGAGGTAGTGAATAGGAGTTTGGGAAACTTGTTGAGATGTTTGGTTGGAGAGAAAACTGAAAGTTGGGACTTGATTCTTTCACAAGATGAGTTTGCATACAACAATTCAGAAAACAGGAGTACCAGAAGAACACCTTTTGAGATTGTTACCGAAGTGAATCTTAGAGGAGTTACAGAATTGAGAGACATCAGTACAGAGGAAAAGAGAAGTGCAAAAGCTGAAGAATTTGTAGATCATATGAAGATAGTGCATAGTCAAGTGAAGTAGCATTTGGAAGATATGAATAGTAAGTACAAGGAAAAGGTAGATGAGAAGAGAAGACATAAGGAATTTCAAGAGGGGTATGAAGTGATGGTGTATTTGAGAAAAGAAAGATTTTCAGTTGGGACATATAACAAGTTGAAGATGAAGAAGTTTGGACCTTGTAAGATACTTAGGAAATTTGATTCAGGAAATGCATATGAAGTGGAGCTACCAGAGACATTGGGTATTTCACCTATTTTCAACATTACAGATCTTTATCAGTATCATGAAGCAGAGTTCAATGATAGCATGGAAGAATACTTGAAGAAGCAGTTACCATAACAAATCCCAGAGCAAACAGAAGACATTTTCGACAATAGAATTAGATGCAGCACTAGACGAAGACAATACAAAGAATATCTTGTGAAGTGGAAAGGCAAACCAGAAGAAGACTCATCTTGGATTTCTCAGGCTAAGGTAGACCATCTTGGTTCTCCCCTAGCTCCAACAAACTGAGGGACTCACTTTTTCAATAACCTTGGATGTTTGATGCAGGAGCATCCCTAGTTCAAGAGCAATCTTGCATCAACCAAAAACATTTACATTTCATCTTGTTGGCATTTTTGTTCTTTCCTTTTTCCAATTCAGTTCAAGCAGTTTAATCAAAAGTAGTTTCAAGTTTTGGTCTAGTTGTGGCATTTCACAACTTGCAGATCTAGAATTAGCATCTACATTCATTCATCTACATCATATCAAGAATTTGGAGCATTTGGATCAGTTACTAAAAAGTTATCGCTATCAGAAGATCAACTATTTTCTCAGAGCAGAGCATCCTAATAGTACCTAATAATCAACTGAAGGAGAAGGCTTGCAGATCATTCCTTGACTTGTGGATCCCAATGACACATCATTCAATGATCCTTAGTTTGTGGACAACCTTCCCTAGAGGTCCGTACATTATTCCATTCATTTGAAGAAGTGTTCTATGCATTTAGGTTTGAACTATATGTGAACACGTTACATCTCTTCATTGGAGTTTGTGACCTTCCTTGGCCGACGTGAAGGAATCTATTAGTCCAGAAAGGATATATATTAATGTAATAGATCCGTAGGAAAGTAGTAATCTTCATAAGAAAGATCTGATAGTTTAGATTTGTGTGAAAGAGCTTCAAAGCCTTATCTTGCGCATGCATGTATTCAAGCCTTTGAACCCTAGTTGTAAGTCCACATGTTGTCGGCCAGAATGTATTTGAATTCTTTGATATACTAAATGACTGAATCTATATTTTTTCCATATTCTTGTGTTGTTTCCATTGTGTTACTCTTGTTGCATGGTCTAGATAGTTCATTCTATGAACCATCCTACTATGACTACACCACTAATTATAGTTGTAACCTTAATTCTAACCCTAACCCTAACCCAACCCTAATTATAATCCTAACTGTAACCCTAATCCTAATTTTAAACCTTACCCTAATTGTAACCATTATTCTAGCCCTAAAAATAGCTCTAATTTTAACCCTAACCCTAACCCTCACCATTATTCTAGCCTTAAAAATAGCTCTAATTTAAACCCTAACCCTAACTCTAACCCTAAGCCTGACTATAATTCAAACACTAACCCTAACTTAATACTATTGTTAACCCTAATTGTAACTTTAACCCAGGCTCTAATTTGAACCCTAACCCTAACTATAACTCTAATTCTTACCCTAATTCTAATAGTAACCCACCTTAATTCTAACTCTAATTCTAATAGAAACCATAATCCTAACTCTAAATTCTAATAGTAACCCACATTAATTCTAACCCTAATTCTAATAAAAACCATAACCCTAACTCTAACCCTAACCCTAATTCTAATCATAACTCTAATTGTAGCCTACATATAACCCTAATTTTAAGTCTAACAATAACCCTAATTCTAGCCCTTACCTTAATCCTAATTCTAACTATGATTTTAACAATAACTCTAACCTACATTTTAACCCTAACTATAACCTTAATTGTAATTATAACCCTAAATCTCAACCTAACACTAACCCTTATCGTAATTTGACCCTAATTCTAATTGTTATTGTCATCCTTCTTTAAACTATACTCTAAATTGTAATTATAATTCTAACCCTAATCCTAACCCTAATTCTATCTGTAATTCCATCCCTAAGCCTAATTATTACCCTAATCATAACCCTAATGTTAACCCTAACCCTAACACTAATTGTAACTCTAATTCTAGCCCTAATCCTTAACCTTATTGTAACTCTAATGCTTACCCTAATTTAGTAACCCTAATTCTAATTCTAACCTTAGCCTCAATTCAAACCCTAAAAATGATCCTAATTGAAACCCTAACCCTAACCTTAATACTAAACATAATCCTAATTGAAACCCTAACCCTCACTCTAATTCTAGCATTAACCATAATTATAATCGTAGTCCTAATTCTAATCCTAAATATAACCCTAATCATAACCCTAACCTTAACTGTAACCCTAACTCTAATTGTAACTCTAATCATAATCCTAATTCTAGCCCTAACCCTAACCATAACTCTAATTGTAACTCTAATCATAACCCTAATGCTTACCCTAATTGTAATTCTTACCCTAATTCTAATAGTAACTCGCCTTAATTCTAACCCTAATTCTAATAGGAACCCTAATCCTAACTCTAAGAATTACCCTAATGCCAATTCTAATCATACCATGATTCTACTCTAACTATAAACCTAATTTTAAATCTAATAACAACCCTAATTCTAACCCTTACCTTAATCGTAATTCTAATTATGATTTTAATGCTAACCGTAACCTAAATTCTAACCCTGACTCTAGCCCTAACCCTAACCCTAACTGTAACTTTAATGATTTCCCTAATTTAGTAACCCTAATTATATTTCTAACTCTAATTCTAATCCTAACCCAAACCCCAACCCTAATTATAATTGTAACGCTAACCCTAATCCTAATTTTAGCCGTAATAATAATTCTAACACTAATTCTTACTCAAACTCTAACCCTAATTCTAACTGTAACCCTAACCTTAATATTTAGGACAATACTAACGTTAATTTTAACCCTAGCCCTAACCCTAATTCCAATCATAGTTCTAACCCTACTCCTAACCTAAACCCTATTTCTATACCCTAATTGTAATAATTTGTAACTATAATTCTAACTTGAACTTTAATTGTAAACTAAAATATATCAATATCCATAATTTAAGTTCCCTATCCCTAAATGTAACTCTAACCCTAACCCTAATTGTATCCCTAATACTAATCGTGATTCTAATTCTAATTGTAACCTTAATTCTAACCCTAAAGTGCAAAATAATCGAATTACATAGTTAAACAAAAAATAAGGATGACCTCTTTGCTTAGAGGTTGTTTTTCTTCACTATCCTTAGTATAGACCTCTCCACCAAATTAGTCTGATTCTAATATTTTGAATGGAAAGAGTTTCACTATTGCTAGCATGAATGTTTCAGTCATAGGGCCTCTGAGTAGCCTCTTTGAAAATAGTATGAAATATGCAGTTGCAAACCTTTATGAAACTTGTAACCAGTTAATAAATTACTATTCACTTTAATTCAAAAACTTATCTATATTTTTATAAAGATATTAAATTTTTAAATTTTAACATCAAACTAATTCATATTATCTATTTGTAATGGATGAAGTTTGTCTTAGTACAAATTAGTATAACATTGTCTCAGCACACTAATTAGAGACCTCTGAATACCACATTTTGTAGTTTCTAAAGAATCCTACTTTATTGATCATAGCATATGAAATTATTTCAATTGATGAAGAAGCACATGAATGGGAATGAAAATGTAATAGTATTAATCTACCAAGGTAATGACCAACCACTACATAAATATGCACTATCTAAATATGATGCAACTGGAAACTATTACAAAACATATATATGCACCATCTCAGAGATTATTAAGAAATGAATCACAAAAGCTTGTCTTTTCGATGTAAAAGTATTACTGAAAGAACTACAACAAACTTAAGTATATTCAATCCATGTTTCCTAGATATGTGAAGCTAAAGCAAAAATATCAACAAAATTCAAAACTGTAATGGGCTAACCTTTGATTCCCAGAAAGTGATTCCACACTCCCCTTCCATAGTCCCTTTCAGCTCCTGTAATTTGATATTTTGCCTCAATTCTACATGTGAAAAAAATTGAGGCAATACAAATAGAGATGAATGTGTGGATATGTCATTCAGTAACATTTATTTCTTTGACCTTAATTAATAGTGATGGCTTCTTTGAAACTACCATATACCTTCCTTTCCATCTCACTTACAGTTTATTTTTTTCTTTTTTATTGCTTTCACCTCTTTTTTTTGGGTACTTTTTTTTTTTAATTTGTGGAGTGACTATTTATGTTTTTTAATAAATATTCCAATTATAAGTTAACGAAGACATTTTGGAATATTTGACCTCTTGTTCTACATCTATGTTGTGAATGTAGGAATGCCTCTTGGCATAATTATAAGAATTATTATAATTATTTATAATATAGATTAGATATATTAAATTAGAATAAATTATATAATAATATATTATATTATTTTTATAATTATTATTATAATATATAATAATTAAAATTATATATTATATTTAGGATTACAGTTAGGGGTTAAATATAGGGTTAGGGTTAATGTTTAGGTTGTAATTAGGGTTATTATTAGTATTAGAGTTAGGGTGATGATTAGGGTTAGAATTATGATTAGAAATAGGTTTAGGGTTAGAATTATGAATCCTAAACCTAATTCTAACAATAACCTTAACAATAATACTAACCCTATTTCTAGCTATAACAATAACCCTAACACTAATCCTAATTCTAACCCTAACCATAAAATTGATTCTAACCATAATTTTAATTCTAACATTGATTCAAACCCTAAGGCTAACCCTGAATCTTACCCTAACCCCAACCCTTATTATAACCCTAACCCTAGTTTTGACTATAATTTTCATTCTAATTGTCACCATTTTTTCAATCTATAACCCTAATTCTAATTGTAACTCTAACCCTAATCCTAACCTTGAATCTAACTACAATTCCAACCCTAACCCTAATCATAATTGTAACCATAACCCTAACCATAACCTTAATACTAATTGTAACCCTAAATCTTACCCTAAACCTTATGATAACCTAGTTCTAGTTTTGACCCTAATTTTCATTCTAATTGTCACTGCTTTTCAAATTGTAACCCTAAATCTAGTTGTAATTCTAACCACAATTTCAAACCTAACCCTAATTATAACCGTACCCATAAGCCTAACCATAACCCTAATTGTAACCTTAATTCTAATTGTAACCCTAAATCTCACCCTAACCCTAGGTTTGACCCTAATTCTCATTCTAGTTGTCACCCTTTTCCAAACTGTACCCCTAATTCTAATTGTAATTCTAACCCTAATTCTAACTACAATTCCAACCCTAACAATAATTATAACCCTAAAGTAATTGATAACTTTAACCATAATTAAAATCCTAAGCTTAACCCTAATTGTAACCCTAGCCCTAACCACAATGTTGATTGTAATCTAAACTCTGATTCTAAACCTAACCCTTATTCTCAATCTAATTCTCACCCTATTTTTAAATGTAACCCAAATTCTAATGTAATGAAAATCCTAAACTTAACCCTAATTCTAACTACAATTCCAACCCCAAATCTAATTATATCCCTAACCCTAATTCTAACATTAACCCTAATTATAGTAATAACCCTAATTCTAACCCTAACCACAACCTTGATTGCAATTCTAATTGTAACTCTAATTCTAACCATAATCCTAACCCTAATTATAATCCTAACCCTAAACATAGCTCTAATTTTAACCCTAAGTGTAATCCTAATTGAAATCCTAACAGTAACCTTAATAATAAACTTAACCCTAATTGTAACCCTAACCCTAACTCTAATTCTAACATTAACCCTAATTATAGTCTTAACCCTAATTCTAACCTTAACCCTAACCCCACCCCTAATTATAATCCTAACCATAAGCCTAATCCTAATTTTAACCCTAACCCTAACCATAACCGTTATTGTAGCCGTAAAAATAGCTCTAATTTTAACCCTAACCCTAACCCTCAACGTTATAATGGCCCTAAAAATATCTCTAATTTCAATCCTGGTGACAAAATTTTGCTCCATTTCAAAACTTTTAAATATGGGATAGATCTTGTCTATTTGCTTTAGTTTAGTAGATTCACAAGGTTCAGTGCCAGTCTCTGTAGTGGCTGCCTCAACAGTTTCAATGCATAGTAAAAGATCTCTAGTCATTAATGTTTTCACACGCTCTCTATTAATGTTGCTGGTATCTCTATGTTAAGACTCAGAATTTGTGACATGACTCATTTGGAAAAATTTACAACAGCCACCGTTGATACAGAAAATATCTAACAGTGTGGATACAGAAATAAAGATGAGTGCGGAGGCTGCCAGATGTAAGCACCCAAAGCAATGAAAAGAACTGAAGAGAGATGCAGAAGAAGCCACATTGTGCAGCCCACGCACAGGAGAGGAAACGCTTGTTTCATTTAATTAAATGCATCAATGTTACGGGATTTTTATAAGGAGAGTTTCTTTTCTTAATGAAATAAATGGTGGGCCCTCCCTTTAATAAGTAAAACTTATTAAATTTTAAAGTATCCCACATTCTAAGAAAAGAATGCTATGGAGAAGGCCACATGCAAGCACCCGAGCAGCTCAAAGAGTTTTAAAGTCATGCAGAAGCCACGACGTGGAGGCAGCCAGGAAGAGATAAAAGCCTTTCATTTTATTTTATTAAAACTTAAATATTTCATGGGAAATGCTGAAGTTTCAATATTAAGTCATATGGTGGGTCCCTCATGGAATGAAGTCATGGGAATTAAATAGTGAAAGCCCCAAATTAAATGAGCCACTTTATTGTAGAAACTCAAATTGATGCAGAAGCCAACACATGGAGACACTTGAAAGCAATAGAAATCAAGTTAAAAGATGCAAAGAAGGGCACGTGGTGCAGTGGAATTAAAAGAAAGCAAAAGCAAGTTATGCGGAGGCTGCCAAATGTAAGTGTCCGCGGCAATGAAAAAGAAACTGAAGAGTCATGCGGAAGCCACCACGTGGAGCAGTCCGTGTACAGGAGACACAATGCTTGATCTCATTTAATTAAAATGCATCAAATATGTCACGGAAAATTAAGAGGCTGAGGCTTGAATATAAGTTTCTTATTCTATTAAATAGTGGGGCCCTTTTCATATGAAGCTGATTATTTTATTTAAGTTGCATTAAGGATCTTCACGGGAGTTTGTAGGAAATTGCTCGAGCATTTTTTTAAAGAAAATAAGAGGCAATATAAAATGACATTTGTCAACACCCGCATCAATTTAAAAGAAACTCAAAATTCAATGGAGGCCACCACATGGAGCCGTCCGTGCACAAGAAGGAAATAAAGTTTGTTTTTCATTTTAAATAGACACATTTAAAGCAAGCTACGGGAGTTTTAAAGGAACAGTTTTAAAATATAATAGGGTCTATGGAGAGACAAGGTGGGTCCCAGCAACATAAAATAAAGTTTATTTTAAAATTGACTCTTATATGATTCACGTGAAAAAAAAGTGAAACCCTAAATGTGAGTAGCCATTTTTATTTTTATGGCAATCTACAGGAAAATAGCGGCGGGAGTTTTCTTTCTCACACAGAGATATTTTTCTAGCCATGAGAAAAATAGAAAGGCACAATTCAGTTTCAAATGTTGGATTTGGTGCCGGATTTTGCAGATTCAGTTGTGGATTTTGAGAGGCCGTTGAGGATTTGTTGGGTCTTTCAAGCTATAAAATAGCCAGATCTGGGTCACATTCAGGAGTTCTTTAGATATGTTCAAAGAGAGTTCTTCATACATATAGAGTTCTACATTCTACAGATCAGAGAGTTGGAGCAGCAGACATAGATTTTCTTTCTTCTTGCCTTTGCAATTATTTCTTTATGAGAATGTAACAGTCATTTTGTGCAACAACTTTTGCCTCTATAACTAGTTATTCAAATAAAGAGATGTGTTCTGTACATATTGGATATCTCTATTTCTTGTCTATAATTTCTCTATTTCTATACCTCTGTTTAATGTGTTTCTCAAACTGAGTTTTAATCATGCATATTTTGCTCTTTAGATCCATTTAAATCCTTCAAGTTAAACACTGTGCAAATAATAGTTTCAAATCCGGTGAATTGCCTTAGATTAGGCATTTGTTTTCTAAAATATAGTTTCCTTTCTAACTTTTTCTCAAACCCCATTGAAGAATGAAAGAGCCAGCTTCCCTAAAATCTGGATGTCACTCTGAGGAGCAATCCCATGTCTTAGAGTTTCCCATGTTGCTACTGGATTATCCACAGATTTATGCATCAACAGTTTTTGGCACGCCCGGTGGGACTCAAATTCTAAGACTTGAGTCTTTGTTTTCTTGAATCTTTGCCCTGTATTTTTTGGTTTTGATGGAAAATCACAAAAATATTTGCTCATAGGAGCATGAATTTTCCATCTAGCAACTCTATTGGTGGATCTTTCTTGAATCTTTGCTCCTGCAGATCATGGCAGCCCTTGGTATATATGTGCACCTAAATATTCAAAGAAATCTACCCTTTGTCACTTGGGATTCAAGTCCTCTTGTTCTTTAGCAATAGGGTCAAGTTCCTGACACAACCTGGAAGGCACTACCTCATTTTCCAGGAGATGGCTCTATTTTCCCTGCAAATCACATTCAAGATGTTGCAAATCTATGCTCTATTCACAATGTCACAACTTAGAATCATGCCCTCTTGTTGCTTGCATCATCCCTTAAAGACAAAGCAAAAGAATGGTATAGAGGTCTGTAGCCCAGTTCAATCACTGGATGGGATCAACTTGGGGAACTCATCTACAATCAGTTCAGAGATAGGACGGATGTTAGCACTCTCATCCAGAACCTGATTACAATCAAGAGGCATCCAATGGAGTCCATGCATGATTTCAATTCAAGATTCGACAAGGTATGGAAAAAAATTTCAATAGATATCAGGCCATCTCCAGTCTTTGCTTTCCTGTACTATTTAAAGGCTTTAGACCCTGACATCTCTGTCATGATACAATCTTTGGGAGGTGAAACTCTGCCACAGTTGTATGATCTTGCCAGTAAAGCTAAAAGTAATCTCATATTATCTGGTAAACTGCCTCCCTTGCCCTTAGAATAGTTGATGCCTCATGCAAATAGCCTATCTCAGGTTCTTTCTTGTAACCAGATGCATACGAATTTTAGTCCACCCACTCTCCCTGCTGATTTGACAAATCATGAGGAGATGAGTGCTGTGAAAAAACTAATTAAAACCCTCTCCCATGAGATCAATGAGTTAAAAGGACAAACCTGTACCATGCTGATCTATGTTTAATACCTCAAGATTCTTATGAACAGCAGTATGAATATAGCCAAAGAATGCCCAATTGTCTTGAAAATTACCCTTTACAAGCCTCCATAACTGCAAATCAACCTATAGAAGCCATTGACCAGGTTCTCTATCACTTTGACATTGAAGAAAAATCAAGTATCAAGAAACAAATTACAAGCAAGAAAGTGGCTCCTGTGTGTCTTTTTGATATTGAAAATCATGCACATGTGGCAACATTTGATTTAGAAGATGCTAATGAGGTGGTGTTTCTAGAAGCTAAAAAGTACTCTAAGAAGGGATTTAAAGCTGAAAAGTACTGGGTACATGATTATGGACATTTTATTCCTGATTTTGAGGTTACAAGTGACATTATACCAGATGAGTGTCTTTATTACTGCAATGAAGTTTCACACTTGCAGGAGGAAGACACAGATATTCATGAGCAACACTTGGAACATGATGAGGATTTGTTCTCACTTTTGCAACAAGGATATCAGCTACTAAATGAGGAAGATCTTGCAATTGAAAAAGTACAAGGTTCATTTGTAAGGCTTGAAGGTGATCATGGAGGAAATGTTGAAATAGAGGAAGATTCAAGAGCTGATTTGTTTACTATTTTTTCAAATGGCGGTTGTCTTCTTCTTGATGAAGATTTGCCTCTACAAGATGATGAGATTCAGAGGAACATTTGCCATAGTGCAGAACCACATATAAGGTCACAAATAGAGTTAGATTCTACACATTTCTTCTTGCATGAAGGGATCCCAATCAGATTCAGGACTGTTCTTGGTAGTTCTGTCACTTGTCAACTAGATCTTGATGCTATCATGGATCATCATTCTAATGAAGAGTCAACTAAAGAGGTCACTAATGACTTTATGATAGTAGAAGTTTTCAAAAGCAAATAGAGGAAAGAGTTTCAGTGTTTTATTTTCCCTCCTTGCCCTCCACTGATGTAAGAACAACATGTTGATCAGCCTGACGGGTGTTTTGAAGCAAAAGGAGAATCTCCTAAGTGCAGAGAAGTAAAAAGGTACAAAATATTGTTGTATTTCATTATACAGTTTATCTGGTTCCTTTTCAGTTTGATGTGGATAAATTGGAGCAACATAATCAGACATGGTAGCTATTTTGCCATTCCGGTGAATGGACATGTTCTTGTATGTTTCAGTTGTCAATAATTTGGTTTCAATGTTCAGAATAAGCTACAACAGTAGCATTAGTTTCAGTTTCAGTTAGTTTTTGTTTTCAATAAAGTCTCAGATGCAAAGGAGAATGGTGTTTCAGAAGTCAGTTTTAGTGCTCAGTGTTAGTTTCAGTGGTGGGATGTATTCTAGGTCAGTGGTGTTTTAGTTTAGTTTCATACGTTTTCAGATTCAGATGTGTCTTCAGTTTCAGATAATGTGACTCTATATGCCCAATGGATAAGGCACTAATTTGCTAATCAGAAGATTCTAAGTTCGGAGTGAGCAAGCCCACTCTCCCAGCCAGTCGCCATAAATTGGTGACAAAATTTTGCACCATTTCAAAACTTTTAAATATGGGATAGATCTGTATCTATTTGCTTTAGTTTAGTAGATTCACAAGGTTTAGTGTTGATTTCTGTAGTGGCTGCCTCAACAGTTTCAATGCATAGTAAAAGATCTCAATTCATTTAATGTTTTCACACACTCTCTATTAATGTTGCCAGTATCTCTGTGCTAAGACTCAGAATTTGTGACATGACTCATGAAAAAATTCACAACAGCCACCGTTAATATAGAAAATATCTAACAGTGCGGATACAAAAATAAAGATGAGTGTGGAGGCTGCCAGATGTAAGCACCTGCAGTAATGAAAAGAACTAAAGAGAGATGCGGAAGAAGCCACGTGCTGCAGCCCACGCACAAGAGAGGTAACGCTTGTTTCATTTAATTAAATGCATCAATGTTATGAGATTTTTATAAGGAGAGTTTCTTTTCTTAATGAAATAAATGGTGGGCCCTCCCTTTAATAAGTAAAACTTATTAAATTTTAAAGTTTCCCACATTCTAAGAAAAGAATGTTGCTGAGAAGGCCACATGCAAGCACCCAAGCAGCTCAAAGAGTTTTAAAGTCATGCGGAAGCCACCACGTGGAGGCAGCCGGGAAGAGATAAAAGCCTTTCATTTTATTTTATTAAAACTTAAATATTTCACGGGAAATGCTGAAGTTTCAATATTAAGTCATATGGTGGGTCCCTCATGGAATGAAGTCATGGGAATTAAATAGTGAAAGCCCCAAATTAAATGAGCCACTTTATTGTAGAAACTCAAATTGATGCGGAAGCCAACACGTGGAGACACTCGAAAGAAATAGAAATCAAGTGAAAAGATGCAGAGAAGAGCACGTGGTGCAGCAGAATTAAAAGAAAGTAAAAGCAAGTTATTTAGAGGCTGCCAAATGTAAGTGTCTACGGCAATGAAAAAGAAACTAAAGAGTCATTCGGAAGCCACCATGTGGAGCAGTCCGCATATAGGAGAAACAATGCTTGATCTCATTTAATTAAAATGTATCAAATAAGTCATGGCAAATTAAGAGGCTGAGGCTTTAATATAAGTTTATTATTATATTAAATGGTGGGGCCCTTTTCATATGAAGCTAATTATTTTATTTAAGTTGCATTAATGATCTTCACGAGAGTTTGTAGGAAAATGCTCGAGCATTTTTTTTAAAGAAAATAAGAGGTAGTAGAAAGTGACATTTGTCAACACCCACATCAATTTAAAAGAAACTCAAAATTCAATGGAGGCCACCACGTGGAGCCGTCCACGCACAGGAAGGAAATAAAGTTTGTTTTTCATTTTAAATAGACACATTTAAAGCAAGCTATGGGAGTTTTAAAGGAACAATTTTAAAATATAATAGGGTCTATGGAGAGACACGGTGGGTCCCAGCAATATAAAATAAAGTTTATTTTAAAATTGACTCATATATGATTCACATGAAACAAAAAGTGAAACCCTAAATGTGAGCAGGCATTTTTATTTTTATGGCAAGCTACAGGAAAATAGCGGCGGGAGTTTTCTTTCTCACACAGAGATATTTTTCCAGCCATGGGAAAAATAGAAAGCCACAGTTCAGTTTCAAATGCCAGATTTCGTGCCAAATTTTACAGATTTAGTTGTGGATTTTGAGAGGCCATTGAGGATTTGTTGGGTCTTTCAAGCTATAAAATATGTTTAGAGAGAGTTCTTCAGATATGTTTAGAGAGAGTTCTTCATACATACAGAGTTCTACATTCTACAGATCAGAGAGTTGGAGCAGCAGACATATATTTTCTTTCTTCTTGCCTTTGCAATTATTTCTTTATGAGAATGTAACAGTCATTTTGTGTAGCAACTTTTGCCTCTATAACTAGTTATTCAAATAAATAGATCTATTTTGTGCATATTGGATATCTCTGTTTCTTGTCTCTAATTTCTCTATTTCTCTGCCTCTGTTTAATGTGTTTCTCAAACTAAGTTTTAATCAATCATATTTTGCTCTTTAGATCCAGTTAAATCCTTCAAGTTAAACTCTGTGCAAATAATAGTTTCAAATCTGGAGGATTGCCTTAGATTAGGCATTTGTTTTCTACAATGTAGTTTCCTTTCTAACTTTTACTCAAACCCCATTGAAGAATGGAAGAGCTAGCTTCCCTAAAATCTGGAGGTCACTCTGAGGAGCAATCCCACGTCTTAGAGTTTCCCATGTTGCTGCTAGATTACCCACAAATTTATGCATCAACAAATCCTAACCCTAACCCTAACTCTAACCTTAAGTGTGACTATAATTCAAACCCTAACCCCAAACTTAATACTAATGTTAACCATAATTGTAAGTTTTACCCAAGCTCTAATTTGAACCCTAACCCTAATTTCAACTCTAATTCTTACCCTAATTCTAATAGTAATCCACCTTAATTCTAACTCTAATTCTAATAGGAACCATAATCCTAACTCTAACCCTAACCCTAACCCTAATTATAATCATAATCCTAATTGTACCCTACATATAATCATAGTTTTAAGTCTAACAATAACCCTAGTTCTAACCCTTACCTTAATCCTAATTCTAACTATGATTTTAACACTAACCCTAACCCTAACTGCAACCCTAATTATAAATCTAATCAAACCTAACCCTAAACCTAACCTTAATTCTAATTGTAACCCTAAATCTCACCCTAACACTAACCCTTATTATAACCCTAAATATAGTTTTGACCCTAATTGTAATTTTTATTGTCACCCTTGTTTAAACTATAATCTGAATTGTAATTATAATTCTAACCCTAATCCTAACCCTAATTCTATCTGCAATTCCATCCCTAACCCTAATTATAAACATAATCATAACCCTAACCTTAACCCTAACCCTAACTCTAATTGTAACCCTAATTCTATCCCTAACCCTAACTATAACTCTAATTGTAACTTGAATGCTTCCCCTAACTCTAATTCTTACCCTAAATCTAATAGTAACTCACCTTAATTCTAACCCTAACCCTAACCCCAATTCTAATCATAGTTCTAACCCTACTCCTAACCTAAACCTTATTCTAGACCCTAATTATAATAATTTGTAACCCTAATTCTAACCTGAACTTTAATTGTAACCTGAAATATATCACTATCCATAATTATAGTTCCCTATCCCTTAATGTAACTCTAACCCTAACTATAATTGTGTCCCTAATACTAACCATAATTCTAATTCTAACTATAACCTTAATTCTAACCCTAAAGTGTAAAATAATCGAATTGCATAGTTAAACCAAAAATAAGGATGGCCTCTTTGCTTAAAGGTTGTTTTTGTTCACTATCTTTAGTATAGACCTCTCCACCAAATTGGTTTGATTCTAATATTTGGAATGGAGAGGATTCAACTATTGCTAACATGAATGTTTTGGTCGTAGGGCCTTTGAGTAACCTCTTTGAAAATAGTATGAAGTATGTAGCTAGAAGCCTTTATGAAACTTGTAATCATTTAATAAAACACTATTCACTTTAATTCCAAAACTTAGCTATGTTTTTATAAAGATATTTTTTTAAATTTGAACATCAAACTAATTCATATGATCTATTTGTAATGGTGAAGTTTGTCTCAGAAACTTAGTATAACATTGTCTCAGCAAACTGATTAGAGACGTCAGAATACCTCATTTTGTATTTTCAAAAGAATGCTACTTTATTAATCATAGCATATGAAATTCTTTCAATGAAGGAAGAAGCACATTAACGAGAATGAAAATGTAACAGTATTAATCTAGCAAGGTAATGACCAGCAACTAAATAAATACACACCATCTAAATATGATGCGACTGGAAACTATTACAAAACATAAATACACACCATCTCAAACATTATTAAGAAATGAAGCACAAAATATTGTCTTTTGGATGTAGAAGTATTACTGACAGAACTGCAACAAACTTAAGCATATTTAATCAATGTTTACTAGATATGTGAAGCTAAAGCCAAAAAAATAATAAAATTCAAAATTATAATAGGCTAACCTTTGATTCCTGGAAAGTGATTCTACACTCCCTTTCTACAATCCCTTTCAGCTCCCGTAATTTGGTATGATTGCCTTAGTTCTACATGTGAAAAAAAAATTAAGGAAGGAAGCAATATAAATAGAGATGAATGTGTGGATATGTCATTTCATAACATTTCTTGCTTTGATCTTGATGCATAGTGATGGCTTCTTTCAAACTGCCATCAACCTTCCTTTCAATCCCACTTGCGTTTTCTTTTTTTCTTTTTTTATTCCTTTGACCTTCTCTTTTTTTTTTTTTTTAATTTGTGGAGTGACTATTTGGTTTTTTCAATAAAGATTCTACATTGGAATCTTATAAGTTTATGGATAAATTTTGTAATCTTTGAGCTCTTGTTCTCCATCCATGTTGTGAATGTAGGAATGCCTCTTGCCATAATTATAAGAATTATTATAATTAATTATAATATAGATTAGATAAATTAAATTAGAATATATTATATATTATTTTTATTGATAAGTGTCACCAAAGGTGGTGGCTCCCAGTAATACATCATCAACAAGAATTACAAACACGAACGAGAACGAGAAGATTGAGTATTTATAGAAGAAACCCAACCATCCATGGTGCCTATAAATGGAACCTAACCCATAGAGAGAGATGACAGCCAAGAGAGAGAAAACATGAATGGTGGAGGCCCTAAATCGGTTCGTCTCAACACGAATCCCTACATGATAGTAGTCAGAGGAACAAACAAAAAAAGTACACGGACTGCCAATTAGCCTGTGAACACTGGACATCCATCATGGGGGGGAAATCATTTTCCAATATGGCCAAAACATCTACATGCTCTGAGTGATCAAGATCAGTGATCCATTCAAGTCTTCTCTTGTAGCCCCTATGTTTGCTAGCTAGTTAGCTGCCTACTTAGCCTCTTGATATACATGGGAAATGGAGAAGTCCATCTTATCCAAGAACACCCAGGCTAATTTCACCAGTTTTTTGAGCTTCTAATTTCGACAGTGCCTTTTCCTAATGTTTTTTATACAAATTAGAGAGTCCCCCTCAATGTCAATTAATAAATGGTTTCTTTTAATACATTTCTCCAAACCTTTGACTAATTATCTGAATTTAGATTCATTGTTTGTGGAGATGCCGTTCCCCCTAGCCATCACCTAGATTGCTCTACCTTGATCATCCCTGATAATGCAACCGAAACCTGATCTACTTGGGTTGCCTTTAGTAGCCCCATCAAAATTTATTTTGAGTCTGCCACTCAGAGGAGCCAACCACTTGGCTAGCCTTCTATTTTCTAGTATCACCCTATGACCAACCAAAGATCCAACCACAATGGACACCTTCAAACCTACCCAACATCTCCCCATTAGCTTGTCCTAGAAGGAGAATTTAACAACCCTTGTTTTGGGTGCTTTACAATTGATAAATTCAACCATGGCATGTTCAATCCTAACCTTTAGTTCCTCAGCAGATAGTTCATTTCCTTTGAATACCCTCCTATTGTGCTCCTTCCATAGGTGCCACACTAACATGGAAGGAGCACAGACCAACAAGCCTCCCCATAAGTGATAAAAAAACATTTCAGCAACCGTGAAGAAATTCCTTCAATTTAGCATTCTTTGGCCGGTTACCATTTAGCTTACCTTGCAGCCAATCCCAACACAAGACTACCACTAGGCACTAGAAGAGCATATGCTCACATGATTCCTCCACTTGCTTGCACATAAAACACCTAAAAGTCCTGTTAAAACCAATCTTTTGTAGTCTTTCACCAGTCGATATCTTCCCACGCATAGCCAACCATAAGAAGGCACCCACCTTAGGAAGTGCACAGCTCCCCCAGCATAGATCCTTATGCCATTCAATAGACAACTATTCTTTATTCAATATCTAGAACCCTAATTTTGTGGAGTAATTACCTAACTTTGCCCCGCAACAGACTAGTTCATCCTCGTGATTATTAAGCTCAACTTTCCTCTCCACCAAGAAATCAGCAAGATGAAACTTTACCTCAGCTTCCAACTACAGACCATAAAAAATTTTCCACTTCCATTCACCATCCTTGTTGCTGCAATCTTTTTCAATGTAGTCCACCACCTTATCACCGATGCCAGCCTATAGACGAGGGCATATACCGGCTAGAACAGTATCCTCTACCAAAGGGGGGTGGCCCTCCCATGAATTAGCTCAAAAATCTACAATGGCCTCGTTCTAGATACTCCATGTCATATGGTTAGTAATAACATGCCGACACCCACACATGAAGTTCCAAACCACCAACCCATGAGGTGGGTTGGCAATTGTGACTATCCTCTTAGGATCAACCAAATCCAAGTATTTGTTGTGCATCACTTTGCACCAGATCTTATTAGGTGTCCTGACCATTTTCCAAACTAATTTGGTACCCAATGCTTGGTTGAAAAGATGAAGATTTCTCACACTGGCCCCGCCATCCTTCATGTCTCTACACACCGTATTCCACATGAGAAGAGGAATCCTATGAGCATCATGAGAGCCTTCCCAATTTTTTTTTCTAAAAATACTTTCGAGAATGCCAATAGCACACTTGGTTAGCTTCAAACAAGACATCATGTAGACAGGCAATGCACTGAGGACCGCTTTCACCATTATTATTCTCCCTACCTGTGAGAGCCAATGCCCCTTCCATGACGGAGCCCTGAACTTACACTTTTCAATACACTTAGTCCATAGTGATTTTCTTGAAGCCCCAACATGAAGAGGGGCCCCTAGATATTTGGACAGGAGCATGTCAATGGAGAAGCCCATAATTCTGGAAATTATTTTCTAGCTCTCATTTTTATTTTTGAAAAAGTATATCTTCATTTTGTCCTTGTTGATACATTGCCCCAAGAAGTGATTGTAAAGGTCCAGAGTTTCTTTCATAAATTTTCCCTCTTATCGATGCCTCCCCCAATAGAGTAGTGTCATCAGCGAACTAAATGCCTAATATTGGGAGCATGTTCTCAGCCACCATTACACCCTTCAACACACCCTCCACCACTATCCTTTTAATGAGGCAGCCAAGGGCCTCAGCCATTAGCATGAATAAGAAAGGTGAGAGGAGATCACCCTATATCAGACCTCTCTACATTTGAAAAAATTTGTACAAAGACCCATTGACTATAATTGAACATCTCACTGAGGATATATAGTAGAAGATCCTCACCACCCACTCTTCACTAAAACCAAACTTTCTCAAAACCAAAATCAGAAAATGCCAACTTACCATGTCGTATGCTTTTTTGACGTCTAATTTTACAATCATGCTCTTCATTTTTCCCATACTTATTGAATGAATTGTTTCATTTGCCAAGATAATGTTGTCTGCTATATCTCTTCTGGGGGTGAATCCAATTTGCTGTTCTGAAATAATTTTCTCTAAAACAACCTTCAATCTATTAGCCATAGCTTTAGCGATAATTTTGTACATTGTATTGCAGAGTGAGATGGTACAGAAATCAGCAAAAGAAGAACAATCCAACCTCTTGGAAATCAAGGTGATAACAATGTTATTTAGATCTTTAATAAACTTGCCCCTACACCTAAATCCTTATTATATAATTATATATTATATTATATATTATTATTATTATAATAAATATAATAATTAAAATTAGATATTAGATTTAGGATTAGAGTTAGGGGTTATAATTAGGGTCAAGGTTTGTGTTTATGTTATAATTAGGGTTACACTTAGTATTAGAATTAGGGTCTAAATTAGGATTAGAATTATGATTAGAAATAGGGTTAGGGTTAGAATTATTGTTAGAATTGGAGTTAGCATTAGCATTAGTGTTAGGACTCAGGTTAGGGTTAGGGTTAGAAATATAATTAGGGTTCAAATTAGGGTTGGGATTATGGTTAGCATTAGGGTTAGTTTTAGTATTAGAGTTATGACCATAATCATGGTTAGAATTATGTTAATTAGGGGCAGATTTAGAAATATAGTTAGATTGAGGGTTTTGACACTTATAAAATAATGCTAAGCCTAATTTTATGATTATGGTAAGAATTAGGGTTAGATTTAGAATTAGGGTACCTATTTTTTAAGGAATATTTTAATCTCAATTTTGATCCCTAACCTTAATTCTAACAATAACCCTAACCCTAATACTAACCCTATTTCTAGCTATAACAATAACCTTAACACTAATCCTATTTATAATCCTAACCATAAAATTGATTCTAACCATAATTTAAATTCAAACACTAATTCAAACCCTAAGGCTAGCCATAAATCTTACCCTAACCCTAACCCTTATTATAACCCTAACCCTAGTTTTTACTATGATTATCATTCTAATTGTCACCCTTTTTCAAACTATAACCCTAATTCTAATTGTAATTCTAACCCTAATCCTAAATCTGAATCTAACTGCAATTCCAACCCTAACCCTAATTATAACCCTAATCATAATCATTAACATAACTCTAACTGTAACCTTAATTCTAATTGTAACCCTAATTCTCACCCTAACCCTTATTATAACCCAAGATCTAGTTTTGACCCTAATTTTCATTCTAATTGTCACCCTTTTTAAAATTGTAACCCTAATTCTAACTATAATTTCAACCCTAACCCTAATTATAACTCTAATCATAACCCTAACCTTAATCCTAATCGTAACCTTAATTCTAATTATAACCCTAAATCTCACACTAACCCTAACCCTTATTATAACCCTAACCCTAGTTTTGACCCTAATTCTCATTCTAGTTGTCATCCATTTCCAAACTGTACCCCTAATTTTAATTGTAATTCTAACCCTAATTCTTACTACAATTCCAATAGTTGTTAAGGGCGTGGTTCAGTGGTTAAGTCACTCGATTGTAGTGGCAACCACCAGAGTTTAAACCCCCACTGGGCCAACGTGCTCGCAAGCTTTACACCTTTGCTAGGCCAAAAAGCTCGTAGATTTGAAGTGTTCCTTCTTGGGGTTGAGGTCCCTTGTGTTGTGGCCTCACTGGTTCATCACTCCAGGAAAAAGCATTAGTGTAGAGCTAGAGGGTGTGTCACGTTAAAATTTTTAGCAGGCGCATTTAAAAAAAAACTACAATTCCAACCCTAACCCTAATTATAACCCTAACCTTATTCTAACTTTAACCCTAATAATAACCCTAACCCTAACCATAATGCTAATTGTAATCCTAATTCTGATTCTAAATCTAACCCTAATTCTCACTCTAATTCTCACCCTATTTTTGATTGTAACCCAAATTCTAATTGCAATGAAAATCTTAATCCTAACTCTAATTCTAACTACAATTCCAACCCCAAATCTAATTATAACCCTAACCATAATTCTAACATTAACCCTAATTATAGTCATAACACTAGTTCTAACTCTAACCCCAACCCTAATTGTAATCCTAACCATAACTCCAATTCTAACCCTAACCCTAACCCAAAACATAGCTCTGATTTTAACCCTAACCTTGATCCTCATAAAAACCCTAATCGTAACCTTAATACTAAACTAAGCCCTAATTGTAACCCTAACCCTAACTCTAATTAAAACATTAACCCTAATTATAGTCATAACCCTAATTCTAACCCTAACCCTAACCGCAACCCTAATTATAATCCTAATCATAACCCTTATCCTAATTTTAACCCTAACCCTAACCATTATTCTAGCCCTAAAAACAACTCTAATTTTAACCCTAACCCTAATGTCAAATCTAACCCTAATCCTAACAATAATTCAAACCCTAACCTTAAACTTAATACTAACCTTAACCCTAAGTGTAACTTTAACCCTGACTCTAATTTGAACCCTAACGCTAACTGTAACTCTAATTCTTATCCCAATTCTAGTAGTAAGACACTTTAATTCTAACCTTAATTCTAATAGTAACCCTAATCTTAACTCTAACCCTAACCCTATCCCTTATTCTAACTATAACTATCATCACAATTCTTACCCGAATTCTAATAGTAACCCACATTAATTCTAACCCTAATTCTATACCTAATTGAATCCTTAATCCTAAACCTTATTATAAATATAAATCCAATAATAACACTAAACATAACCTTAATGAAACCCTATCTCTAATTCTAACCTTAATTGTAAACATATTTCCAAATAACCCTAAATCTATCCCTAACCATAATTCTAACCATAACCCTTATTCTAGTACTAACCCTAAGCCAAAAACAAACCCTAATTCTACCCCTAATCCTAATTATAACCATAACCCTACCCTAATTCTAAACATAATTCTAACCATAATACTAGCCTTAACTCTATTACTAATTGTAATTCTAACCTTGATTCTAATGAAAACATAATTCTAATGCACCATAAACCTAACCAAAACATAATTCTAACCTAACCCTTAACCTAATTCTAATCCTAACCCTAATTCTAATACTAGAGTTAGTGTTAAGGTTAGGGTTAGGGTTGGGTCATCTCAAATACTTTCATTGATGTAATATTATATCCCAAATTTATATTAATAGATAAGACCATTTTGTATGGAGTGATTGTTTACAGACATCATTTGATGTCATAAGACAAACATAATATGAAGTACTCCAACACATGTGCATTGCCACCCTAGTAGCTGTACACATAAGAATAGTATTTGTCCACATAATTTTCTTATCTATTTATTTGTAAATACTCTTACCCTTAAAAACGACACAAATCATTCATATCATGGTTGTTTGATTTGAATTCCAAAATCACTCATGTTTTGTTTGGATCTCTTAGCGTTGTTTTAGTATCTTACTTTTGTAACCCTAAAATTAGACTCCGTTGGTTCTAACTTTACTTATTTAAAAGCCAAAATAATTCATATATTAAAATTTTTAGTAACTATCATAATAAGCTTGTAGTCTAAATATTTCCTTAATTTGGGTGCATTTATTTCCAAATAGTAATGTATTTTATATTGTGTTGTGTGAATTTTTCATAGTACAACTGAATTGCAAATCAAAACCTATTTTCTTGACACTTATATTTTCATTTAAACCTTGGAAATCTTAGTTCTTGTTGAAACAATTTGGTATGTATCTTGTTAAATACTTTTTAGTGGTGTTTATTCTTCATATTTGTTCACTTTGATAATCATGCGTGCATCTATGGGACATAGAATACACATAATTGACATAATTATAATATTAGACAATTGTATGATTCTAAGTTCTTTTTAGGTACTATGATGTTTGATAAAATAATTCAAATGAATGTTTTATATGTATAAAGAGTTGATAGAAATAGAACAATTAATATAGTAGTTAAAAAAAATTACGTTTTTGGAGGATCATGCATTTAATATCTTCCAAAGATGGAATTCCCAATGTAAAATTTTAATATCAACATTCAAATCTAAATCCAATAATATTATGGTTTTATAATTTCAATGTTTTCAACTCAACTTTATTTTTTTGGATGTATTGCCAAACACGTACAAGGCTTCTTAAAAAGAAGAAATGCAAAAGTATAGTGCTCTAGATCTAGCCATTGATCAACATAATTTAAAATAGTGATCTTTGTGCTTGTGTTTTAATGAAATCCTTGATTTTAGTAGTTTGGAAAAGATGTTGGTTTTTTTTTTCTCTTTTGTGAGCTTCAACATCCTCTATAGGCCTTTAACACAAGTTTGTGTAAGGCCTTTGTTGATAGGTATAATCATATTAGTAAGGAATTTTTTACAATCAAGATCGACAAAGTATCCCACTTTCTTGTCACTGCCACTTATAATACCACTAAGAATAGCATAAGTTGCTTCTTCCTTTATACAATTTATGCCCTTCGCAAGGAGCCCCACAAGTGGAAAAATTGCCCATGTCTTTATTGTAAGCTCAATGTCATCTTGGGTGAGTGATATTGGAAATGAACCTACAAATCTCCATATGAAGTTGCCTCGTTATGTTCAAATCTCTCTTGTCACCACTTCAAATGATTGCAACAATACGTAAGAGTAATTTATCATTCATAATATCTTTATAATTCCCATACTCTACAATGTTGGCCATAGTTTACATGAAAAAAAGTAGTATATGATGAGATCCATGGAAGAGAAGCTGAACAAGGCATGGACAAATATTATTTATAATAATAAATTCAAGATTGTCACCTTCTTCAGAAAAATATAAAATTATCTTCAGAAATAGGGTTAGGGTTAGGGTTACAACTAGGGTTAGTGTTAGTATTGTGGTGAGGGTTAAGGTTAGGGTTAGGAATAGAATTAACATTAGGAACCTAGAATAATGGTTAGAATTGGAGTTAGGGTTATCACTAGTACATTAGCACTCAAGTTAGGGTTAGGGTTAGTGATGTAGCCAACAACATACACTCAATAGAATTGTGCCATTAATCTTATGTGAGAGCCAAAGATTTGAAAAAATGGAAATAAAAACTTCTATTCACCAACTCTGCTGGTACAATGAGAGAAAACTCTCTTATATCCAAGAAAACAAAAAAAAATTACCTTTTTTGGCAGATTTCGACAATTTTGCCATTTTAGGTAATTTTACATGCATATCTTGAGAATCCAGTTTTTTCCCAAAAAACTTCCTAAAACTAGGGTAGGACGGAAAACCACCTAACATCCTAAATTTGAAACATGAGTTTCAAGTTATTAATAAAAGCAACTTTTAAAAACTAGGAAAAAACACTAAATTGCCATTTTGAGGGCCAAGATGAAAGTTTCAAGCCCTGAAAAAGTGCCAAGATTGGGTCCAACCCACTACAATCAATTGGAAAATTACATGCCACCTCATAACGTATCCACATGTAAAATTTCATAGAAAACCCACATCTGAGTCAAAAGTTATGACCTCTGAAAGTCCCTGCATCAGTTAAACATATAATTAGGGTTCAAATTAGGGTTGGGATTATGCTTAGCATTAGGGTTAGTGTTAGTATTAGAGTTACGACCAAAATTATGGTTAGAATTATGTTAAATACGGATAGATTTAGAAATATACTGAGGGTTTAATGCCTTCTAAAACAATGTTAAGTGTAATCTTATGGTTATGGTAAGAATTAGGGTTAGATTTAGAATTAGGGTTTGGGTTAGGGTCACAAACAAGGTTAGATTAGAATTAGTGTTAGATTTAGAATTAGGGTACCTATTTTTTAAAGAGTATTTTAATCTCAATGTTGAACCCTAACCATAATTCTAACAATAACCCTAACCCTCATACTAATCCTATTTCTAGCTATAATAATAACACTAACACTAATCCCAATTCTAACCCTAACCATAAAATTGATTCTAATAGTGATTCAAACCCTAAGGCTAACCCTAAATCTCACCCTAACCCTAACCCTTATTATATCCCTAACCCTAGTTTTGACTATAGTTCTCATTCTAATTGTCACCCTTTTTCAAATGGTAACCCTAATTCTAGTTTTAATTCTAACCCTAATCCTAACCCTAAATCTAATTGCAATTCCAACCCTAACCCTAATTATACCCTTAATCATAATCATAACCATAACCTTAATTCTAATTGTAACCCTAAATCTCACCCTAACCTTTTATTTCATATTCATCCCTAATCTTACTAATCTTTTGTTAAATAAAGAAAATAAAATAACATATTAATTTTGTTTAACATGTTTTTATCCTTTTATTTCATATTCATCCCTACAGTTTCCAAGAGGCATTATTGCCTAATGAAATCTAATTTCTAAGATTTTATTCACTACTAATTTATAAAAATTAATTTTTGTTAAATAATATTTTATTTACTCTAGAATAATTTATTTTATAACTATATTTTATTAGGGTTTTTATCATATGAAATATAAAAGGAGGAAAGTGTATTGGGCAAGTGCATTATATTTTGTTAGGGTTACCTTTTATTTTCTATGTTATTTTATTTACTGTATAGTAAGTTAATTTATAACTATATTTTATTAGGTTTTCTTCATATCAAAATTAAAAAAATGATCAAAATATTCATCAAGCATAGAATTTATTTGAATCAAGTGCATTATTGTAACGCCCGCCTTGAACGCCTTAAAGAATACACATGTATGCAATATAAAACAGGAAATTTTTTTTTTTAAAACTGATAAAGTAAGTTAACACAACTAATTACAACATATTCTCTAAGGGACCAAGGCTACATCACTTAACCAATCAACTAACATAAATTAACATACATCAGTAATTGATCCAAATTCTTTTTCAATAAATAACTCATTCACATTCATTGCAAACATCAGATAACGGAATCAGCATGATAAGATACATAATTGAAATGCTTTTATATAAGTACATCAAGACATCATTACAAGGCCACTTTTAGTCTACGCCTAAAGTCACATACATAAAGAATATTCTGTTACATAAATCTGGTACAAGGTTGTACACTTACATCATCATCATTGAAACAAGTACAACTGAAACAAATCCTTTTCTGCATAAGATCCTGACAAGAGAACCAATGGATAAAATAGCTCTTCCACCCGACCATGTGGAACCCTAAGGTCCACCCCCCGAGCTAGGAGTTAACATGAGGTCCCAAACACTGACAGTCCGGCAGATGAAAGACAAAACAAGAACAAAGGACGGCCAATGCCAATACAACACATGGCTATAACAATACAGCACAACATAACTTAACTTTCACTTCATTTCCAGAGGCGACACAAAACAGGCGAGGAGAGACCGAACAAGGGATGCTAGGTTGTAGTAGGGAGAGTGTCATCGCATGGTCCTAACATGGGTTATCCTGACAGCCTCTCACTAGGCGCCGGCCCCCATCTATGGTTATCCTGACAGCCTCTCACTAGGCGCCGGCCCCATAGGGTGACACATGCGGAATCGACCTTCCTTTCATGAGGACAAGGAAGTCAATGATGCCGACCAGGCCTTCTCTACCCATCCTTAGTCTAAACAAGCACTACAGGCCATGGGAGAGGAATCCATTAATCTTATTAATGTGAGATCTACCCTTAACCCCCTAGTTAATTTTTAGGTTATCACTTGATTACTCTACTTCCAACAGGTTATCCTGACTGCCACTTTGGGCGCCGGCCCCACGTTGAAAGCCACTCTCCCTCCTAACACCTAGTAAACCTTAAAACATCATGCAAGACTTATAACAATACACGTAAATGAACACTGCAAGGCATAAACCCTCTTGCATCAAAATAGAATCATAACATCAATTGTTATCCAATACTTTTAACGTTACATAACTTTATTCTTTTACAGATTTCAGGTCTCTCCTTACGACAAAACAGTACAATAAGGTCACAAGAGGATTGATATCTCATCCCGAGATTATTACTTTACAAGACACAACATTCAACCGTGACAGTACCTCATTATACTACACACTTTGTTTGATACATATAAACGCTATTACATCACAATCATAAAACAGCAATACACAAGTTGCCAATACTTAACAACGACAACTTAGCCTCTGGGATACGAGTTTGACAACCTCGATACGACTCATTACAACACTCATACAAATCAACACAATTCAGATTCAGGAGGTAAAATACTACAGCTCATTCTCAGTTTAATGCAAACAACTTTTGAAATAAGATCAACATGATATTATAACACTTGCATCAAAATCTCTAACTAATCTTTATTTTGCTTCTAACGATAAATAAATTGATTAACTAAATCATTATAACAATTGACATAAGAACCACTTAATTTCTGTTTACCGTTCGACACTTTCAAATGATACGATCTCATATACTTCCTTTAATCTTGTCCAATTGACCTTAACCTATCGAGTAGTGAAATGAACAATAACACCATATTACTGCATGACGTTCATATCTAGGAAAAATCGTCAAAGACGGTGTAATGGTTTTATGACATGTTTTCGCCGTAATGGTGACTCAGAAATGCTAAAACGAAATGATTTACGTCTGTCCAAACAGAAGATCAGAATTGCCATACATATGCCGTTATGTTTATCTTCATGGCGTTCTGATTACTATTGCCGCTGATTCATTCTGTAAGATTCGACAGTTAATTTCTGTAGGTACTCAGTTGAACTTTCTCGCTGCACTGCCCTTCAGAAAGGCGCCAATTCTACCAATGAAATATCTGTTAAGCCTGTGTCAGCTAGGTGGACTGTGTTACATTCCGCTAAGTTAAGACGAAGGTGCAAGGACAGAGAGGAACCTCTCAGCTGTATCAGAAGATAAATAAATTGTAAGTTACCAGCCAGGTGTATACATATACGGTAAGTTCCAATGAAATATCAGAGTCGCTGGTTTTGGTTAATAAAAAGGGATTAAACTTCTAAAACAAGGTGCAGCTACTGACAGAGACAATGATCTATACGAAGTAGAAAGGATTGCAGAATATATGCAAAACAAGGTAGCTGTCAAGGTAGCGTTCTATGTCATGAATTTTACTTTCAGAAGAGCGCCCAGTCATACTGGAGCGATCTGCCCAATCAAATTGACTAAAATTTAGATTTTAAACTCTAACTATTTACAGGAAACATAAATTCTTATTATCCCAGCCAAGACGGTGTGGGTGCAATAACACTTGGCGCATAACTTGGCCTCTTTCATCTTCGGCGATTGATCATGCTCGCCCAGCTCAAAGGTAAACAACTGTTGTGGGCCAGCGAAGTCATGGCATTCCAATCTACAATATAAACTAGTCAAGGAAAACATCTCGCCATCATTTGCTGAGTGACGAAGACCTCTAGGAAGGATATGCTAAAACAGCTTCTGTCACTTTCACCCAAGGCGGCAGGCAAAGCACAAACGGCAATGAAACTGCCAGAGTAACCAGCTAGACACCAGTTAAATCTATGTTGGGAGTTTGGTTCGATTCCTTGGTGCAAGCGATTACCTGAGGCTAAGGATTCCTTTCTACAGTTTAGGTTTCACTCAGCTTGAAGGTTCTTATCTGTTGGAAGGCCAGCGAATCACGACAGCCCAATTACAATGTGGCTAGTCAAAGGAAAACACCACACCTTCGTTAATGAATGACAAAGACCTCCAGAAGAGAAACACTGAAAGACTTCAGGCACTTCCAAAGAAAGCGAAAGACAGCCACTACGGCAGTGAGACTGCCAGAATAACCAGCTCCATTTTACGCCCTAAAAATTATAATCTAGCGATAACATGCCATCACTTGCTATGATAGGTTCTCAGCCAAAACCACAGACGAGGTTTGAAACTCACGGTTGGACATTAGATTTGTGCAGTTTGCAAGGGCGAAATCTCTTGGGTCCATCAACCACAGGCAAATTTCTGATCAGGAAGAGGTTGCAACGCTGTTCCAGACACTAGCAGTGACGTGCCATTAGAAATAACACCGAAACTAACATCTGCGCCCACTAGAGGTTGAAGGAATACGCCCTCATAGACCATGGAGACAGCAACGAACAGTTTCATAGCCCTTTCTGCCCCTGGCAGATACACGCCTAGCCCCATACGACTAGCAATATACCTAGGACGAGTGCAGCATTAAACGGAGAACTTCCCAATTCGAAAATGAAAGGGATACGATCAACCGGCTATGGAATGGGATAGTCACTTGGACATGGTATGATACTAAGCAAATGGCTAAGAGAATAAAAAGGGTTCGGTCTTTCATTACAACCGAGTGACATCCAGCAGCGGACTACCTATCATCATCGGTCCACAGACGGAATGATGCCAAACACACAAGACCGTAAACATAAGGTATCGTTTCATGACCCTAGATGAAAGACGGTTTATCAAGGCTTCCGGTTTTTTGATCACCACGATTGATATTCTGACAGTGAACTACCTTATAAAAACAACCTCAGCAAAACGATATGCATGGAGTGGCGTGACAACAAGTTTCAGAGATTTTCAGCCAAGTCAAATAACAATAAGGCAATAACAGTGCGATTCCAATTACGTCCTAGCATTGCAACTTGCAGCGATTCATGTGATCAGTAGGCGGGTAAATAAGGTCAACAGGAACAAGAGGATTCACTGATTCTCAGACCCAAAAACCCTAACCAGGTCTATTCGAACGAAGGAGCTTCATTTGCAGATGTGAGGGCAGATTAAAAAGGTACACAACCAGGGAAATCAAGTGAATACAAGGCGACTTACAGAATCCTTGGGCAGTACCGATGTATTTAAACCCTAAGAGAGGATGCTGTTCACACACAGAAAGGACAGACTGCCGAACTATGCGGAATCAAACAAACTATAAACACATTTGCAGATTGAAAGGAAGTTCAGAGATAAGGCATTCGACGGAACCTGATTTCGCAATCACCGCGACGAACCTGCTCCAATTGTTGTAGTTCCAAGCTACTTCTTTCCTTACCCCTGTGATGTCCTCCTTGATACACCGACAACTCCTTTATAACTCAGTCCCTCTCTCCTCTCCTAGGGCTTCACACGTGATTCCGTGTAACTCCTTTTTAAAGAATATGTATTTTTTAATTTAATATAATGATTCCCAATTATTAGATACTTTATTTTATTATTATTTTCTTTATAACCGACCCCAAAATATTATCATTAATAGAATAGTACTACTTCAACTATCTATAATTTTGTACTATCCTATAATTTATTTTATTAATCCAGTTGTGAAACACAATTTACAAGCATGGCTATAACTATTTATTTATTTAAATATTTATTATAAATAATATTATATCGAATAATACAAACTCCTTACAACTTATTTATCAACAACACTTCTATTAAAATAATAATTTATTTATAACTAAAATCGACAACTAACGACAATATGCCTATTTAACAACACTAAACTCTTCCGTAGAATAATTCTAATTAAAACACAACATTACCACACATACTTAAACACCTTTGAACTTGGTTTGACTCCAAAATACAATATTACCTGACAGTGAGACATGGGCGAATGACCACCAATAACCACAAGGGTAAACTGACGACGAAGGAACACTGACTAGGGACCTCCTGTTAACTCCAACCAACTAATCCATTGGCGAAGGCACGCTCAGACCTGTAATCAGGTGGAGTCGATGCCAAGTACCTGCATCCTGCAGCAACGCACAGTTAACCGTAACAAGATATACATATACATCACATGCAGTCCTATCGTGAATGGAAATCGCAGTGAGGTAGGGTACTCGAGAACGAGTAATACAACACTGTTCCATTCACGTTTTAAAATAATAATCAACTAAATTGAACAAGATATCAGATTACTAATCTACGACATAAAATGATCAGCTAACTTCCAATCCCATATAATGAATAACATCAAAGCATTTAAAACATCAGTTCGTTTATCAAATTGTAAAGCATAATGACATAATCCAACATCAACATCTGTTATCATAACAATTAGGTTCATACTGAAATAGCAAAATAACTAGAAATCCATCATCAACGACCTAAAAATACTGTCAAAATGTCCAGTACTACTAAGCAAACATCAGTCCAAAAGACGATAAGTTGAGGGGCACTACAATTATATTTTATATATTTAACTATAAAGACTTCAATTTAATTTTGCGGAATGAAATTTAAGAATATTAGAGAAGCACAAGAGTTATTTGAAGGTACCTCTACATATTATTCATAAATTTTATTATAGTTTAAATTTGTTTTTTGCACATTCTAATTTAAATTAATGGCTTTTTTTATCATCAATGTATTATTAAAAATATAGTGCTTACTGTGTTACTCCATATTAATATGTTACATTTTATTAGGGTTATCTTTTCTTTTCTTTGTTATTTCTCACATATGACGAATGAATCCAATTCTTTTCTTCCCCTTTCATTCTAGCGTGTTTAGCTAGGATTCACTGCAATTCTACGTACACAAGGCAAAGTCTACAACGTGGGGCATTCTTATCCATTGGCTTCCTTCGAATTCTAGAGACTTGGATGCTCCATGGGGAATTCTTGTTGTGAAGACCTCGCAACATTGACTTCCTCCAATGAGAAACTATGCGTTCAATGTCTTGAGGTTAGTGTTGAGACTTCTCAACAATGTAATGTTTGTAGTTGCATTTGAATCCTTATAAAATATAGTGATATAAAATATTAGTTTAGGACATATGAATTCATTATGCAAAAAAAACAAATTAAGTCCTAAAATGTGAGAAGTTTTTTTTATTATGATTTTTGGCCAAATAAAAAATTAATTACCATTGACAAATATATGTTGATCCTTTTTTTAAGAAATATAGTTAGAAATTAAATTATTATACATTAAGTAAAATAATATAGAAAACAAAAGGTAACCTTAACAAAATATAATGCGCATATACTTGGAATAACATTAGGCTTGTCGAATACATTTTTTATATTTTGTTATTCATTTAACTATTGGTGGAAATGTTACCAACGTGTGTTGGCCTCATGGATATGATAAATTAGAAGAATTCCATTCACACCTTAATAACATAGCCTAGTGCATTTCCTTCACCAAAGAAATAGAGATGGATAACCAACTTCCTTTCCTTGATATCCTTCTCATCACAAAACTTGATGGTTCCTTGGCTCGTTGGGTGTTCTAAAAAGCCACCCAAACTGACCTCTACCTCCACTCCTCTTCTCATCACCACCTTGCTCAAAACATGGGTATCCTTAAGACTTTGTCCACTAGAGCCTTCCATATTTGTGACAAAGAAAACTTAGATGAAGAGCTTGCGCATCTTTGCATAGTCTTCTTATTAATGGTTACAAGTGCAAGCACATTTCTAGAGCTCTAAACCAAGCCAAGTCTTGTTTCTCTCCAAACAAAGGGGTTGCCCTCCCCGCGCCCTCCCTCTCCAAACCTCCTTATTGCTTCTCTCCCATACATTGAATGCATCTCCTACAAAATTTCCAAAATCCTTCTTAAAAGGGCCTCCAGTGTGCTTTCAAACCTGTTGCAACATTGAGAAAGCACATCCCCTCTCTCAAAGACCCCAAAGATGTCTACCTTGACTCTAGGGTGTATAAGGTTGTTGTTCCTGTGGCAAACCCTATATAGGTGAGATAGGTTGATCTTTTAGCACCAGAACCAAAAAGCATTGTGTTGACATTAGGCATGATCAGTTCCTCAACTTTGCCTGGGTAGAGCACTCCTTCTCCACCAAATACCATATCTCTTTAGAAGACACCCAAATCTTACCCATTGAGGACAATTTCTTCAAGAGGAAACTCAAAGAAGCCATTGAAATCAACAACGACCCTACAAACCTCAATCGGGATGACAGGTGGAGTCTTAGTTTCTCTTGACAACCCTTGCTAGCCAACCTTAGAAATCGACCCACTCACCCATCTTGAACCTCCTTTGTGCCAGGCCTTGTTTGGCCCCCTCCTCTCCTTTTCTCCCCTGCTTGTCTTTATTGGGTTCCCCCCATGTCTCTCTCTCCCCCACTCCCCCTTTTTGTGGGCTGCCTATCCCTCCATTTCTCCCTCGTCCCTCCCCGCCTATTCCTGAGGGAGCCTCCTCCTTTGCCTCATCTGCGTCCTTCTCCCTTATTTTTGGATCTCCCTAGTCGCATGCTACTACCCCCCTTCTTTTAGGTTTTTGCTCTTGTTTTTGTATTCCTATGTATAGGTAGTTGTTTAGGCATTTACATGTATATTTGCATATGTTGTTGCATTTGTATTTACATATATATTTGGATGTGTATAATATGCATATACATTCATTTTTGTTTTCTTTTTGTATTTGTATATGTATTGGTTTTGACTTTTGTTAGAGTCCCGTGTCATATGTACTTGTATAGGCTCATGTATACTTGCACATACATTAACACACATGCCATTTCTTTTTTGTTTTCTCTTCTTTAGTTTTTTCCTCAGTACACAGATACACCTAGTCACTCGCTTGCTTATATATATACATGTTATTTTTTCTATTTTTTTTTGTTTGTTTGCTTGTTTGTGAGTCTACATTTATTGTTTGGTTTCTTTTCTCATATATATATATATATATATATATATATATATATATATATATATATATATATATATATATATATATATATATATATATATATATATATATATATGTTGGAGCTGTTTCTTCTGTGTGCTAAGTTGTGACTTTTTATTTTATTATTCTTTTGTCTCATCTTTTGGAGGTTTGTGGGTGTGTTTTTGTGCTCTTAGGTTTCCTTATGTACATATACCCACTTTGACTGGTTTTCTTTTGCCTCATTTCTTTCTTTTAGTCATAAGTTACTCATTTCTTTCTTTTAGTCATGAGTCATTACTAGATGTGTTGACTCATATTCGACACATCGCGGCTACATTTGAGGGTGGTTGAACCTTGAGCTATTCTCTTGGTTCCATTTTCACCACCTTCCCTATTCTCGTGGAGGCTTGTTCCTCAAGCTTCGGCTATGTATACCGTTTTGGTTGTAAATCAATTTAGTTCATTTTCAATATATTGCATTTGTGTTTGATCTCTAATTCATTGACATGGTATTAGAGCTAGGCTCAATCTGGCCTTCTCCCATAATTTTTACAGAATTACATCATGCATTTGCATTCAAATTCAATTAACTTTAAAAGGAACGAAAAAAAATGCAATTAATCCAATCTTTTCCAAATAGGAATTTCCATGCATAAATCATGCGCGTGGAATTAATCATCAACTGCCTAATCAATACTAGAATAAAAAACTGACTTCACATACTAACCAAATGATGCATTGGATGAAAGCGAGCAACAACAAGACAAACAAACTTCACGTAGATGCTGCCATTCTTTCCAACTGGGTTCTATTTTTGCCTCAAGTGTTTGAAGACTGGAGATACCACGTGAGAACAAAGATAAAGGTTAAGACAATACTCAGGTATGCTTATTAGCAGAAAAATGATTGTGAAGTTCCTATTTTCAGTTTAATAAATGAAGAAATATTTATTTAATGTTGTCCAATATTATGTGACTGTTGTCTCTCTGTTTGTGTGTGAATAAAGGGTTCCATTTCCTGCCAGTCTCTTAATTGTTTGTTGATGCTAACGGGTGCTTCCCTGTTCTGTGTTGGGGAGTGTATATATGTACATGTGCATATATGCAGCCTATTTTAATTCACCTGAAGCGGTTCCCCTTTTTTATCAAGTTCCGTACAAAACACAAATATTAACATTAGAAATAATTTACTCTTATCACATATTTTTTTCTCTAGATGAACTCCATATACATCCCTCTAAACTGATCGAATATAGTGCAAACATAATTCTATATAACAGCTTCCATGTTTGATTTAACTTTTTCAGATTAATTTAAATCGCTATCATAAAAAGTTAAAATTAATTGAAGACAGATTTGTATGTCTTTACGTGGACCTAACTCAGTTAGCCAACTCAGCGAAGTGAAGCAACATGCTGTTGAATGATGGCACACACAGACTTATATGTGACACCACGTATTTTGTAACTTGTCTTCATATTTCTGCAAATCTCTACACGCATACACAATACGTGTCTTTATAAATGCTGGTTTATTGCGGTATAAATGCTGTGATTATGTAACAAGTTGAGCAAGTTACAAGAGATTTTTAATGGAGCTTGGTGCCATTAGAATGCTTTCTTCTCATTTTTCTTCGTCTATGATCTGATTAAAAACACAAGGTAAACAATTATTAATATTTTAAATTAAAAAATACTACAGTTTATTGGATATTATACAAAATAGAATAATTATTAAATTTTGTGGTGATGAGATATAAAATTTATTTATTATTTTGGGTGGAAATGAGATAGAAAATTATAGTTTATTATTGTTTTATATTTTTATGTTTTAATGGTTATGTGATGTCTGTGTTGCAGGTGAGAAGTGGATGATAAAGAAAAGGTACATGTATATGAGGGAAAGATGCTGATGAAAAGATTCGAGAAGTTGAGACGCTTGGCGCAGAAACAGTTTTTTATTCATAACTCAACAATAAATTAAATAAATAATATAAAATAACTCTACAATAAATTAAAACAACTTATTAATTTCTTTTAATATGTTTTTATCTTTTTATTACATATTCATGATTAAGATATAATTTTTCTATTTCATATTTATCTAGGGTTTTATTTACTAATCTTTTCTTAAATAAGTAAAATAAAATAACTTTATAGTAAATAAAAGAACATATTAATTTTGTTTAATATGTTTTTATCCTTTTATTTCATATTCATTCTTAGAGTTTGATTTGTTTTATTTCAAATTTGCCTAGGGTTTTATTAAGTAAACTTTTCATTGTTAATATAGATTAAGAGTTTAATATTTTCAAAATATACCTAAATAACAAACACAAAGTATTTTTGATTAAAATAACTTCTTCTTCACTATCATTCTTCTCTTTGTACTAAGAGGGGTTATACAATGGTATTAAGGGGATGAATTTAATGCTACTAATTTATAAAAATTAATTGCGGTTAAATAATATTTTATTTACTCTAGAATAATTTATTTTATAACATTATTTTGTTAGGGTTTCTTCATATGAAATATAAAAGGAGCAAATTGTATTGAGCAAATGCATTATATTTTGTTAGGTTACCTTTTATTTTCTTTGTTATTTTATTTACTGTACAATAATTTAGTTTATAACTATATTTTATTTGGGTTTATGATATCAAATAAAAAAAGATCAAAGTATATTAGTGAAGGGCGGAAGTCAGTATACTTTGGTCCTTTTTTTATTTGATATGATAAAACCCTAATAAAATATACTTATAAATTAACTTATTGTATAATAAATAAAATAACACAAAAATAAAAAGGTAAATTAAATTATTTTAGAATAAAGTAAATATTATTTAATTTTTGTAAATTAGTAGAAAGGAAAAAAAGTATAAAGTTATAGGACCATCCCCTTAATGCCACTATATAATGCCTCTTAGACATAAAGAACAAAAGAATAGTGGATAAATATGTTATTTTAGTGACTATACTTTGTATTAGTTGTTCACATATATTTTGACAACATTAAACTCTTAATCTATGTTAACAATGAAAATGTTACTCAATAAAACCCTAGGCAAATTTGAAATTAAAAAAAATCAAACTCTAAGGATGAATATCAAATAAAAGGATAAAAATTTATTAAAGAAAATTAAGATGTTATTTTATTTACTATAGAGTTATTTTATTTTATTTATTTAACGAAAGATTAGAAAATAAAACCCTAGGCAAATATGAAATAGAAAAATGAAACCCTAGGGGTCAATATGAAATAAAAAGATAAAACATATTAAAATAAATTAATAAGTTGTTTTAATTTACTGTAGAGTTATTTTATATTATTTATTTAAAGAAAGGTTAGTAATTAAAAACCTAGGAAAATATGAAATAAAAAATGAAACCCTCACAAATTTATGAAGTGACACGATCAGATTTTCTTTCTTTCCAATCCATAAAGTGGTGGTTCAATAGAAATATATCCCTATATATTTAGTTATAGAAATATAATGGTTAAAAATTTGGAATGATAAGCAATCTTTATCATTACAAAAAATAATAGTTCAAATGCACGAATTCTTTTCTCTCTTCACTACACATCTACAAAATAATTTTATATTATTCTAAGAGGAAACTACACATTTCAAATGTTGTAATCCATTTTAGAGAATCACCATCTTTAATTACTAATATGTAATCCATGTTACAGTATCCCCATATTTAATTACTAATATTGATGTTTATTTTCTAGGTATGGCTCAAACGAAGTTGAATTTTGAAAGTGAGGAGAAGTGCAGACAATATCGAAAATATTATCAAAAGGAATATCAAAGATGACAATGACAATGACAATGACAACAAATGACAAATACAGAAAGAGGAGAACAAAGAAAAAGATGAAGTGACAACAATAGAGAAAGATTTGCCAATAGCTGAAGGACCTGTATGCATTAGATGTTGACTAGATAAATGTAATAATTGCTAGAAGAACAAAGAAAAAGATGAAGTGATAACAATAGAGAAAGATTTGGCAATAGCTGAAGGACCTATATGCAGTAGATGTTGACAAGATAAATGTAATAATTGCTAGAAGAACAAAGAAAAAGATGAAGTGATAACAACAGAGAAACATTTGCCAATAGCTAAAGGACCTATATGCATTAGATGTTGACAAGATAAATGTAATAATTACTAAGGATGTAAGGGTAATCTTAACTTCCAATCTTTGGATAGAAGCGAGTCGTGTAAATGGAACTCTAGGTATGTTTGACAAATAACATATAGACCTATAAGTGCTCCACTAGAACCATCCACATATGTTATGGTTAAATTTTGAAGGTAGAGCAGAGACAACTAGATTGCTACAATAATTAGGAAAAATAGTTTTCTATTCAAAACTTCATTAAACATTTGTAGAAGCCTCAAATAAAGATAAACTACAACTAGTTACATAGAACCATTTCAAGCAACTGACAAAATATAGATGTAAACTAGAAAAGCAACTAAATGTAACGTGGAGAAATTGATGAGATTCCTCCAACACTCCCCCCTAATTTCTACCACTAATTGTGTAAAAAATTAAAATGCCCAAATTTTGTCTTAAATTATCAAAAGTCTCATTTTCTAAAGCATTGGTAAATATATCTACTACTTGATCTTTGGACCTGCAAAACTCGAAATTGATTTCTTGATTGTTGACTAACTCTGCTAAAATGATATCTTGTATCAATATGTTTTCTCCTCTCATGAGAAACATGATTTTTTGACAATAACATTATTGATTTGTTATCACAAAATATTAGTTTTGACTTCTCCTATGCTTGAAATAAATTTGCCAACACTTTCCACATTGCAATAGCTTGGCATGTTGCTGATGTCGTTGCTACATACTCTTCTTCAGTGGATGGAAGTGTCACTATGGGTTTCTTCTCTGATTCCCATGAGACTACACATGTTCCACAATGAAAGACATATTTAGAAGTAATCGTCCTATCATCAATGAATATAGTCAATCAAACAAAAATCATTAGTCATGGAATATAAAATTCCATATCCTATTGTTCCTGCCACATATCTCAATATTCTCTTCCCAACTTGCCAATGTGACTCTTTTGGTGACTCCATGAATCTTGAGATTAGAGTAACTCCATACAATAAATATGGTCATGTAGTTGTAAGTTACTTCAATCTTGCAACTAATATTTGGAATATTATAGAATGAACATTAGGTCATTTCTCTTGTTTTCCAATTTTAGTTCTTGTAGCATCTGGTGTAGTTATTGGATTACAATTCAACATCTTAAACTTCCTTAACACATCATTTCAATATTTAAAGTGACAAATAAAAATTGTTGGAAATATTGTCATTGATGTTAAAGGGAGGTTGATGTAAGAGAAAATGAATAATTATTGGTGATCCAAAAGTTTCTAAGGCATGATTTCTACCTTTAGTTAGCAAATCACTTAGTTCACGAACTCTAAAGTTCGTCAATAGATAGTTTTCCGAACATCGAGCTAGCTGATGAAAAGATGACAAAGAATGTTTCTAAGGCATGAATGATTTCTGTCTTCAGTCGGTGAATTGCTTGGTTCACAGACTCTTAAGTTTTCTGATGGAGAGTTTCTCCGACAACTAGTTCACTGATAGGAACGATTACTGATCAAAGCTTGAAAAATAAATTTTAATGTTTGAAGTCTTTTTCAGTTTGTCGATGGATAAGGTATCAGAAAAATGTCTAGTTTGCGGACTCAAAAGTTCATCGATCTTGAAGGTCACAAATAGGCTACTTCCCTGACATAAAGTTTGTTGAAAGGATGAAGGTGTGAAGAATAAATATGGTTCATGGTTCTCTTGGTTCTTCGATTGACTATTTTTTCAACAATGGAAAGTTGGTAAGTTATAGATAAAGTCTTTAGTTCGTGAACTCCTCAGTTCACCAATTTCAAGGTTCACCGTCAAGCAATTTTATAGATAGTGAAAAAGGTTAATGATTTTCCAAGAAGTTTGTGATGAGACAACTTCAGAAATAGGTGATATGATGAAGATTGTGTCAGTAAGTTCACAAAGTGGCACTTTTGCTGAAAATGGATGAAATGTCCAAAGTTTGCAGAAAATTGATTTTGCTAATAAAGATTTTTAAGTTGAGGTTTGTGGATGCAAACTTTTTCTGTTAAAGAAGAAGATAATTGGTTTATAGAAATAAGCTTTTTTGACAAGCTCATACGTTTCAGAAATCTCTAATTTTCTGATAAAGAAGTTGAAGCTTAAGTTTGTGAAAATGAACTTTTGCCTATAAAGAATAAAGGGTTCAATTTGTCAAGCTTACATAGGTGATAAAAATAAAATGCTAGGGAGAGGACATTATCTGATCAGTTTGAAGACATAGGAGATATATATGAGAAACACTTATTCTTAAGGTTGGTTGACTTAGTCTTTTAAATCGGGCTCAAATTCATAGTATAGGAATTCAGGTTGGGCCGACCTAAGTATACATTGAAATTCAAAATATGAAGGCCAGCTTTTGAGAATGCTTTAGTTCAATCTATTGTAGCCAACATGATGATTATATTATACAAGTCAATATTTAAAGTAGATCATTTATTTATTTTTGATGGCGAAGTATATGTGAGCATCAAAGAAAAAAGTGTGTACATCTGAATGTGATTTGAGTGCGAAGGCAATGAATAGAATATAATCCGGAGTTCACATAGTTTGTACCGGTATAAGCATATTGTTTTCTCTTGAGAAGAAGCATGCTAAAGAGTGTGTGATGCTGCATATTTGAAGGTGTGTGAAAATTAATGTTTCAAATTTGAGTTGGTGATAAGTGGGAGATTTGATGCTCTATTTTGGAATGAACTTGATCCTATTTTAGGTAGTTGAAGTTGGTGCTTTATAGCTGGGTTGGGGCTCAGTATGGACTGAACTAAATCTTGTTATCTATTGCTTGAAGTTGGTGCTTCATCTTTTGAGGTTGTGCTAAGGGATAGACTTGGTGCTTAGTTTTATAAGGGGATTAAAGTCTCCTATAAGTTGGTGCATAGAGATCTATAAAAGGATTTTTCTCCTTCTCAAGTTGAAATTCATCTGGGTTGGTGCCTACAAAATATTTTAATTCATAGAGTCATTTTTTGAGGTAGATTTGAGCAGTAGACCCAAGTAGCTTTTCTCACCATGGTTTTTCCCTTTTGGGTTTCCACATAAATCTTGTGTTCTCTTGTGTGGATGTTTGGATATGTTGATGTTTGCATAGTTCTTATATTGATTCTATTGTTGTAATAGAAATGGAGTAAAAATTTGTATATACTAATTCACCCCATCTTAATTTATCTCTATGTTCTAAAAAAAATTCCCCAATGATTGAACCACTTCAATGCCTAAAAAATACTTCATCAATCCTAAATCTATCATCTCAAATTCTTTCTTCATTGCTTATTTAAACATGTCTACTGATAACTTTCTAGTGGAAAGAAAATCATCTAACATATAAACCTACAATGAAAACCTAACCTTCTTTGTTGATCATTGTGTACGATGTTGGCTCATTACTTACTACTTCTGCTAAATCCATTCTTCATCATTGTAGATACCTGAAAATATCTTAATCCCATTAACCACTTTTCTTCATCAACCACATTACTAAATTCACCATTCACATCATAATTATCTAATTAATTCCCCCTAACTAATAATTATTTAATTAAATCATCACATTACTAAATTCACCTTTCACATCATAATTATCTAACCCTAAATCATAATTATTTAATTAATTCATCACTTGACCTTAAGACTTCATTCTTCATTAATTAAATAAATATGCTAAATATTTATTTGGTTAATTTGTCATCTTCTTAATCCTGATTAATTAAATAAATCATGCTTATTTAATTAATCTACCCTACCCTACAACCTAAACCTAACCTAATTAAATAAATACAAATTATTTAATTAGTTACCCTAACCTATAGATGCTGAAAGAAAACCCCAATGTGTGCGGCTGGGAAAAGAGGTGGAGTCGAAGACCACCCATGTCATTTTCTGTTCCACTAGCAGAGTTGAGATGCCTGGCACAGAAAAAAAAATTTCTTCATAACTCAACAGTAAATTAAATAAATAATATAAAATAAATCTACAACAAATTAAAACAACTTATAATATGTTTTTATCTTTTTATTACATATTCGCCTTTAGGGTTTCATTTTTCTATTTCATATTTATTTAGTGTTTTATTTACTAATCTTTGGTTAAAGAAATAAAATAAAATAACTCTATAGTAAATAAAAAAACATATTAATTTTGTTTAATATGCTTTTATCCTTTTATTTCATATTCATTCTTAGAGTTTGATTTGTTTTATTTCAGATTTTTCTAGAGTTTTATTAAGTAAACTTTTCATTGTTAATATCAATTAATAGTTTAATGTTTTCAAAATATAACTGAATAACTAACACAATCGCTACTAATTTATAAAAATTAATTGCTGTTAAATAATATTTTATTTACTCTAAAATAATTTATTTTATAACTATAGGGTTTTATCATATGAAATATAAAAGGAGCAAAGTGTATTGGGCAAGTACATTATATTTTGTTAGAGTTACCTTTTATTTTCTATGTTATTTTATTTACTATATAGTAAGTTAATTTATAACTATATTTTATTAGGTTTTTTTCATATCAAAATAAAAAAAAGGATCAAAATATATTCATCAAGGGTAGAATTTACTTGAATTAAGTGCATTATATTTTATATATTTAACTATAAAGACTTCAATTTAATTTTACATAATGAAATTTAACAATACTAGAGAAGCACAAGAGATATTTGAAGGTAACTCTACATACTATTCATATATTTTACTATGGTTGAAATTTGTTTTTTGCACATTCTAATTTAAATTAATGGTTTTTTTATCATCAATGTATTATTAAAAATATAGTGCTTACTGTGTTACTCCAGATTAATATGTTACATTTTATTAGGTTTATCTTTTCTTTTCTTTGTTATTTGTCACATATAATGAATGAATCCAATTCTTTTCTTCCCCTTTCATTCTAGAGTGTTTAGCTAGGATTCGCTGCAATTCTATGTAAACTAGGCAAAATTTGCGGACTTGGGAAGCTCCTGGGGCATTCTTATCAATTGGCTTCCTTCAGATTCTAGAGACTTGGAAGCTCCATGGGGAATTCTTGTTGTGAAGACCTCGCAACATTGACTTCCTCTAATGAGAAACTATGCGTTCAATGTCTTGAGGTTAGTGTTGAGACTTCTCAACAATGTAATTTTTGTAGTTGCAATTGAAACCCTATAAAATATAGTGATATAAAATATTAGTTTAGGACATGAATTCATTATACAAATGAAGTCCTACTAAAATGTGAGAAGTTTTTTTTTATTACGATTTTTGGCCAAATAAAAAATTAATTACCATTGACAAATATATGTTGATCTTTTTTTAAGGAAATATAGTTAGAAATTAAATTATTATACATTAAATAAAATAATATAGAAAACAAAAGGTAACCTTAACAAAGTATAATGCGCTTACACTTGGAATAACATTAGGCTTGTCGAATACTTTTTTTATATTTTGTTATTCATTTAACTATTGGTGGAAACATTACCAACGTGTGTTGGCCTCATGGCTATGACAAATTAGAAAAATTCCACTCGCACCTTAATAACATAGCCCAGTGCATTTCCTTTACCAAAGAAATATAGATGGACAACCAACTTCCTTTCCTTGATATCCTTCTCGTCACAAAACCTGATGGTTCCTTGGCTCGTCAGGTGTTCTGAAAAGCCACCCACACCAACCTCTACCTCCACTCCTCTTGTCATCACCACCTTTCTCAAAAAATGGGTATCCTTAAGACTTTGTCCACTAGAGCCTTTCATATTTGTGACAAAGAAAACATAGACCAAGAGCTTGCACATCTTTGCAGAGTCTTCATATTAATGGTTACAATAGCAATCATATTTCTGGAGCTCTCAACCAAGCCAAGTCTTGTTTCCTCTCCAAACACAGGTTTACCCTCCCCGCATCCTCCCTCTCCAAACCTCCCTATTGCTTCCCTCCCATACATTAAAGGCATATCCTACAAAATTTCCAAAACGCTTCTTAAAAGGGCCTCCGGTGTGCTTTCAAACCTGTTGCAACATTGAGAAACCACATCCCCTCTCTCAAAGACCCCAAAGATGTCTGCCTTGACTCTAGGGTGTACAAGGTTGTTTGCTCGTATGGCACACCCTATATAGGCAAGATAGATCGATATTTTAGCACCAGAATCAAAAAGAATTGTGCTGACATTAGGCATGATTAGGTCCTCAACTTTACCTTGGCAGAGCACTCCTTCTCCACCAAGCACCATATCTCTTTAGAAGACACCCAAATCTTAGGCGTTGAGGACAATTTCTTCAAGAGGAAACTCAAAGAACCCATTGAAATCAACAACGACCCCGTAAACCTCAATTGGGATGATGGGTGGACTATCAGTTTCTCTTGGCAACCCCTGTTGGCCAACCTTAGAAATCGATGCCCTCACCCATCTTGAACCTCTTTTCTGTCAGGCCATGTTTGGCCCCCTCCTGTCCTTTTCTCCCCTGATTATCTTTCTTGGCTTCCGTCCACGTCTCTCTCCCCCACTCCCTCTTTTTGTGGGCTGCCTATCCCTCCATTTCTCCCTCGTCCCTCCCCGCCTATCCCTAAGGGAGCCTCCTCCTTTGCCTCATCCACTTCCTTCTCCCTTATTTTTGGATCTCCCTAGTCGCATGCTACTACCCCGCTTCTTTTAGGTTTTTGCTCTTGTTTTTGTATTCCTATGCATACGTAGTTGTTTAGGCATTTACATGTATATTTGCATATGTTGTTGCATTTGTATTTACATATATATTTGGATGTGTATAATATGCATATACATTCATTTTTGTTTTCTTTTTGTATTTGTATATGTATTGGTTTTGACTTTTGTTAGAGTCCGATGTCATATGTACTTGTATAGGCTCATGTATACTTGCACATACATTAACACACATGTCGTTTCTTTTTTGTTTTCTTTTCTTTAGTTTTTTCCTTGGGACACAGATACACCTAGTCACTCACTTGCTTATATATTACATGTTATTTTTTCTATTTTTGTCCTTTGTTTGCTTGTTTGTGAGTCTATGTTTATTGTTTGGTTTCTTTTCTCCTATATATATAAATATGTTGGAGCTGTTTGTTCTGTGTGCTATGTTGTGATTTTTTATTTTATTTTTCGTTTGTCTCGTCTTTTGGAGGTTTGTGGGTGTGTTTTTGTGCTTTCAAGTTTCCTTATCTATATATATATATACACACACACAGTCTGTTGGTCATTTGTACTCATTTTTTTATTTGTTCTTTGATTGGTTTTCTCTTGCCTCCTTTCTTTCTTTTAGTCATAAGTTACTCCTTTCTTTCTTTTAGTCATGAGTCATTAGTAGATGTGTCGACTCATATTCGACACATCGCAGCTACATTTGAGGGTGGTTGAACCTTGAGCTATTCTCTTGGTTCCATTTTTGCCATCTTTCCTATTCTTGTGGAGGCTTGTTCCTCAAGCTTCACCTATGTATACCGCTTTGGTTGTAAATCAATTTAGTTCATTTTCAATATATTGCATTTGTGTTTGATCTCTAATCCATTGATCTTGGACTTCTACTCCACATGGTATTAGAGCTAGGCTCAATCTGGCCTTCTCCCATAATTTTTACAGAATTACATCATGCATTTGCATTCAAATTCAATTAACTTTAAAAGCCACACAAAAAAAAAAATGCAATTAATCCAATCCTTTCCAAGTAGAAATTTCCATGTATAAATCATGCACATGGAATTAATCATCAACTGCTTAATCAATACTAGAATAAAAAACTGACTTCACATAATTACCAAATGATGCATTGGATGAAAGCGAGCAACAACAAGACAAACAAACTTCACGTAGATTGTGCCATTCTGTCCAACTGGGTTCTATTTTTGCCTCAAGTGTTTGAAGACTGGAGATACCACGTGAGAACAAAGATGAAAAGGTTAAGACAATACTCATGTATGCTTATTAGCAGAAAAATGATTGTGAAGTTCCTATTTTCAGTTTAATAAATAAAGAAATATTTATTTAATGTTGTCCAACATTATGTGACTGTTGTCTCTCTGTTTGTGTGTGAATAAAGGGTTCCATTTCTTGCCAGTCTCTTAATTGTTTGTTGATGCTAACGGGTGCTTCCCTGTTCTGTGTTGGGGAGTGTATATATGTACATGTGCGTATATGCAGCCTATTTTAATTCACCTGAAGCCGTTCCCCTTTTTTAGCAAGTTCCGTACAAAACACAAATATTAACATTAGAAATAATTTACTCTTATCACATATTTTTTTCTCTAGATGAACTCCATATACATCCCTCTAAACTGATGGAATATAGTGCAAACATAATTCTATATAACAGCTTCCATGTTTGATTTAACTTTTTCAGATTAATTTAAATCGCTATCATAAAAAGTTAAAATTAATTGAAGACAGATTTGTATGTCTTTACGTGGAACTAACTCAGTAAGCCAACTCAGCGAAGTGAAGCAACATGCTGTTGAATGATGGCACACACAGACTTATATGTGACACCACGTATTTTGTAACTTGTCTTCATATTTCTGCAAATCTCTACACGCATACACAATACGTGTCTTTATAAATGCTGGTTTATTGCGGTATAAATGATGTGATTATGTAACAAGTTGAGCAAGTTACAAGAGATTTTTAATGGAGCTTGGTGCCATTAGAATGTTTTCTGCTCATTTTTCTTCGTCTATGATCTGATTAAAAACACAAGGTAAACAATTATTATTATTTTAAATTAAAAATTACTACAGATTATTGGATATTATACAAAATAGAATAATTATTAAATTTGGTGGAGATGAGATATAAATTTTATTTATTATTTTGGGTGGAAATGAGATAGAAAATTATAGTTTATTATTGTTTTATATTTTTATGTTTTAATGGTTATGGGATGTTTGTGTTGTAGGTGAGAAGTGGATGATAAAGAAAAGGTACATGTATATGAGGGAAAGATGCTGACGGAAAGATTCGAGAAGTTGAGACGCATGGCGCAGAAACAGTTTTTTTCTTCATAACTCAACAGTAAATTAAATAAATAATATAAAATAACTCTAGAATAAATTAAAACAACTTATTAATTCCTTTTAATATGTTTTTATCTTTTTATTACATATTCATCATTAGGATATAATTTTTCTATTTCATATTTATCTAAGGTTTTATTTACTAATCTTTCCTTAAATAAATAAAATAAAATAACTCTATAGTAAATAAAATAACATATTAATTTTTTAGTTTCTGCCAAGCAAACTATAGGCAAGGCCTATTGTTAACTAGTTATTAATAATTCTTTTTGGAACCAATGAGAACTGAAATAGTTTTTCTATTTAAAAAATATTTAGCTATTGCTATTGTATAGATGCAAATATTTTAACAAAACATATTTGAAAAATAATTTTTCTTCAATCTAATTGGCAGAAAACTTTCACCCGATAAGGGCGATTATTGCGGATCATCAAGGTTTATATTATAAAGTTTTGTGATAGATAATATCCTTAATCTATGATAATAATATACTAATACTTAAAACTATTAAGTTTCTAGTTTGAGACTTTATGGGTAAAATATCAGGCAGTAAATTTTTTTAGCATCTCACCTATTAACCAATTTAAATATATTATAACTAAAATAAAAATAAAAATATTAAGAAACGTGTATTTAAATTCCTATTAATATTAATATTGATAATATTATTGGACAATAAAAATATTATAGTTATATAAGATTCCTATTACTAATCAATATTAATACTAATAAGAATTTAAATACAAATATAATTTATAAGTTTATCCCAAATTTATATATATGTCTTTAATAATTAATAATAATAATAATAATAAAAATAATAATTTATCATTTACATAGATAATATCCTTAATCTATGATAATAATATACTAATACATCAAAATTTTAAAATATATATTAATGCATACATACGAAAAATTGACCAGTGATCAATTCCATAAGTCCTCCCTTCATATGAAATTTAATTAATTTTTATTAATTAATTAAATTAATTTTTATTAATTAATTAAATTTCCCTTAATCCCTAATCTACCTTTAATCATAAGATTTAATTAATTTTAATTAATTAATTAAAAATTGAAAATATTAAAAACTCATGCAGTTCACCTAACTATTACAGTTCAACTACCCAAACCGTTTTTATGCCAAAATTTTATAAATACCCAAACCTTTTTTATGCCAAAATTTTATAAATACCCTACATTTCCTAAATCAAATTTATGATAGGACAATCTCGGTTTCGAGGTGTTGCCTGTTTATTTTAAAATATCAAACTTTAATATTTGATGGCCTTAGTTTTTGTTTTTAATCTTGAAATTTAAATCTTGAATACTTCAAATAACAAATCATAAGTGCTTTGAAAATTTTCTCATGCCTGAGCTTTTATATGAAAGCATTATAGTGCTGGAATTATCTCACGCCCTAAAAAAAAGTATTATAGTGCTGGAATTATCTCACGCCCTAAAAAAAGTTTACGCATTGAGTTTTTTCCTACACAAAACGGTCCGGCAAAAATTATCTCAATTTTCTTTGAACTCATTGATTCTTTTCTATCACCATATTCTTTGAACTCATTGCTTTTTTTTATAGGCATATTCCTAGAACTCGTTGCTCATTCCTATCAGCGCATTCCTTGAACCTATGGAACCCTAAAATTACACCTCTTCAAATTGAAAACATAGCCGCTCCTACTTAGATCCCAATCCCATCACACAGTGAAAACAACTTTGTGTTGTGAAATTTTCTAAACTCATTGGTTGTTCTTATTGTTATTAAAAACCTCAGACCCTGCCAAGAAAACACATCCCAACAACCAAAAGAGAGTTAATGATAACCAATTTTAATATTTTTTAAAGCTGTGAGAGAACCTGCATTATCTGATCTAAAATTGAGGGAAGATATTCTTTTGCCATGTGCTATCAACTATCACATTCTAATATCTTCTTTGCAGAGTCATCTTCATATTTTGAGTTGCAGAAAACTATTTGTATTTTGTAATCTCATCATTTAATATGTGAATGACATGGTTGTGCATTGTCTTGGCCTATCAGTGTATTCCCTAAATTTTATGTTGTAAACAACATTCACGCTCGAAGATCTTCTAAACTCATTTGCTATTCCAAACAACGTATTCTTATTGGTGCAAGTGCTAGTTATATGGTAGAACTAATTTTAGGGTTTCACTTGTCCCTCACTATAAGCTATAAATTTAAATCTTTAAAAGAATGATGTTAAGTGATTTTTATAGCACTAACAACTCTTTATATTCATGATGTTAAGTGATTTTTATAGCACTAACAACTCTTTGTATTGCAGCTTAAGTGCAAACTGTTGCCTCTTGTTAGACCATCAAGAACCAAGTTTTAATTGCTAGGGTGCCCATTTCTAGCCTTAGGAGGCTGTATCAATCAATTGCCAGGGTGCCCATTTCTAGCCTTAGGGGGCTGTATCAATCAAATAATCCATTTTGTCAAGTTCACCATAAATTTTGAAGTATAATCATAAATCTTTAGGTATAATAAAAAATCACTTACTTTGCAACTTCCATTTTATGCAATCTAATTATTAAATGTAGAATCTCAAAGTTCTTCAATTTTCAAAATATTACAAAACTGTCAACTATAATTTAAACCAAAATATTCACAAATTTCAAGATTATTATAAAGTTAATATATTATCAACATTGTTGCTAAAACTAAACAAATACAACAAATTAAAACAAAACAAGACTATTCATGAACATTTTGGTAGAAACTTGGCTGCTTTGCAACACTTGTTCAATATGTTTTTATCCTTTTATTTCATATTCACTCTTAGAGTTTGATTTGTTTTATTTCAAATTTGCCTAGGATTTTATTAGGTAACTTTTCATTGTTAATATAGATTAAGAATTTAATGTTTTCAAAATATACTTGAATAACTAACACAAAGTATTTTTGATTAAAATAACTTCTTCTCCACTATTATTTCAGCTCTTTATACTAAGAGGCATTATATAATGGTATTAAGGGGATGAATTTAATGCTACTAATTTATAAAAATTAATTGCAGTTAAATAATATTTTATTTACTCTAGAATAATTTATTTTATAACATTATTTTATTAGGGTTTGTTCATATGAAATATAAAAGGAGCAAATTGTATTGAGCAAATGCATTATATTTTGTTAGGTTACCTTTTATTTTCTTTGTTATTTTATTTACTATACAATAATTTAGTTTACAACTATATTTTATTTGGGTTTATGATATCAAATAAAAAAAGATCAAAGTATATTAGTGAAGGGCGGAAGTTAATACACTTTGGTCCTTTTTTTATTTGATATGATAAAACCCTAATAAAATATACTTATAAATTAACTTATTGTATAATAAATAAAATAACACAAAAATAAAAAGGTAACCCTAATAAAATATAATGCACTTGCTGAATACACTTTGCTCCTTCTATATTTCATATGATAAAACCCTAATAAAATATAGTTATAAAACAAATTATTCTAGAATAAATTAAATATTATTTAATTTTTATAAGTTAGTAGAAATTTAATTTCGTTGTGCAGAAAAGAAAAAAAGTACAAAGTTATAGGACCATCACCTTAATGCCACTATATAATGCCTCTTGACATAAAGAACAAAAGAATAGTGGATAAATTATTTTAGTTACAATACTTTGTATTAGTTGTTCACATATATTTTGAAAACATTAAACTCTTAATCTATGTTAACAATGAAAACGTTACTCAATAAAACCCTACGCAAATTTGAAATAAAAAAAAATCAAACTCTAAGGATGAATATCAAATAAAAGGATAAAAATATATTAAACAAAATTAAGATGTTATTTTATTCACTATAGAGTTATTTTATTTTATTTATTTAACAAAAGATTAGAAAATAAAACCCTAGGCAAATATGAAATAGAAAATTGAAACCCTAGGGGTCAATATGAAATAAAAAGAAAAACATATTAAAATAAATTAATAAGTTGTTTTAATTTACTGTAGAGTTATTTTATATTATTTATTTAAAGAAAGGTTAGTAATTAAAAACCTAGGAAAATATGAAATAAAAAATGAAACCCTCACAAATTTATGAAGTGGCATGATCAGATTTTCTTTCTTTCCAATCCGTAAAGTGGTGGTTCAATAGAAATATATCCCTATATATTTAGTTATAGAAATATAATGGTTAAAAATTTGGAATAATAAACAATTCTTTATCATTACAAAAAATAATAGTTCAGATGCATGAATTCTTTTGTCTCTTCACTACAAATCTACAAAATAATTTTATATTATTCTAAGAGGAAACCACACATTTCAAATGTTGTAATCCATTTTAGAGAATCACCATCTTTAATTACTAATATGTAATCCATGTTACAGCATCCCCATCTTTAATTACTAATATTGATGTTTGTTTTCTAGGTATGGCTCAAACGAAGTTGAAGAGATTATCAAAGGGAATATCAAAGATGACAATGACAATGACAATGACAACAAATGACAAATACAAAAAGAGAAGAACAAAGAAAAAGATAAAGTGACAACAACAGAGAAAGATTTGCCAATAGCTGAAGGACCTATATGCATTAGATGTTGACAAGATAAATGTAATAATTGCTAGAAGAACAAAGAAAAAGTTGAAGTGATTACAACAGAGAAACATTTTCCAATAGCTGAAGGACCTATATGCATTAGATGTTGAAGGACCTATATGCATTAGACATTGACAAGATAAATGTAATATTTGCTAAGGATGTAAGGGTAATGTTAACTTCCAATCTTTGGATAGAAGCAAGTCGTGTAAATGGAACTCTAGGTATGTCCGACAAATAATATATAGACCTATAACTAGACCACCAGAACCATCCACATATGTTACGATTAAATTTTGAAGGTAGAGCGGAGACAAATGGATTGCTACAACAATTAGGAAAAATAGTTTTCTATTCAAAACTCCATCAAACATTTGCAGAAGCCTCAAATCAAGATAAACTACAATTGGTTACATAGAACCATTTCAAGTAACTGACAAAATATAGATGTAAACTAGAAAATCAACTAAATGTAACGTGGAGAAATTGATGAGATTCCTCCAACACTCCCCTCTAATTTCTACCACTAATTGTGTAAAAAATTAAAATGCCCAAATTTTGTTATCAAAAGTCTCCTTTGCTAAAGCATTGGTAGATATATCTACTAATTGATCTTTGGATATGCAAAACTGGAAATTGATTTCTTGATTGTTCACTAACTCTGGTAAAATGATATCTTGTATCAATGTGTTTTCTCCTCTCACGAAAAACATGATTTTTTGACAATGACATTATTGATTTGTTGTCACAAAATATTAGTTTTGACTTCTCCTATGCTTGAGATAAATTTGCCAATACTTTCCACATCGAAATAGCTTGACATGTTGCTGATGTGGTTGCTACATACTCTTCTTCAGTGGATGGAAGTATCACTATGGGTTTTTTCTTTGATTCCCATGAGACTACACATGTTCCACAATGAAAGGCATATCTAGAAGTACTCTTCCTATCATCAATGATTCCTGCAAAATCACTGTCAATATAGTCAATCAAACAAAAATCATTAGTGATGGAATATAAAATTCCATATCCTATTGTTCCTACCACATATCTCAATATTGTCTTCCCAACTTGCCAATGTGACTCCATGAATCTTGAGATAAGAGTAACTCCATACAATAAATATGGTCATGTAGTTGTAAGTTACTTCAAACTTGCAACTAATATTTGGAATATTATAGAATGAACATTAGGTCATTTCTCTTATTTTCAAATTTTAGTTCTTGTAGCATCTAGTGTAGTTATTGGATTACAATTCAACATCTTAAACCTCCTTAACACATCCTTTCAATATTTAGAGTGACAAATAAAAATTGTTGGAAATATTGTCATTGATGTCAAAGGGAGGTTGATGTAAGAGAAAATGAATAATTATTGATGATCCAAAAGTTTCTAACACATGATTTCTACCTTTAGTTAGCAAATCACTTGGTTCACAAACTCTCAAGTTTGTCAATAGATAGTTTTCCGGACATCGAGCTAGCCGATGAAAAGATGACAAAGAATGTTTCTAAGGTATGAATGATTTCTATCTTTTGTCTGTGAATTGCTTGGTTCACAGACTCTTAAGTTTGCCGATGGAAAGTTTCTCCAACAACTAGTTCATCGATAGGAATGATTACTAATCAAAGCTTGAAAAATAAATTTTAAAGTTTGGAGTCTTTTTAAGTTTGCCGATGGATAAGGTATCAGAAAAATGTCTAGTTTGCGAACTCAAAAGTTCATCAATGGTGAAGGTCACCAATAGGCTGCTTCCCTGACATAAAGTTTGTCGAAAGGATGAAGGTGTGAAGAATAAATATGGTTCATGGTTCTCTTGGTTCTTCGATTGACTATTTTTTCGACAATGGAAAGTTGGTAAGGTATAGATAAAGTCTTTAGTTCGTGAACTCCTTAGTTCACCTATTTCAAGGTTCACCGACAAGCAATTTTGTAGATAGTGAAAAAGGTTGATGATTTTCCAAGAAGTTTGTGATGAGACAACTTTAGAAATAGGTGATATGATGAAGATTGTGTCAGTAAGTTCACAAAGTGGCACTTTTGCTGATAATGAATGAAATGTCCAAAGTTTGCAGAAAGTTGATTTTGCCAATAAAGATTTTTAAGTTGAGGTTCATGGATGCAAACTTTTTCTGTTAAAGAAGAAGATAATTGGTTTATAGAAATAAGCTTTTTCGACAAGCTCGTATGTTTCAGAAATCTCTAATTTTCTGATAAAGAAGTTGAAGGTTAGGTTTGTGAAAATGAACTTTTGCCTATAATGAATAAAGGGTTCAATTTGTCGATGGCTTACATAGGTGATAAAAATAAAATGCTAGGGAGAGGACATTATCTGATCAGTTTGAAGACATAGGAGATATAAATGAGAAACACTTATTGTTAAGGTTGGTTGACTTAGTCTTTCAAATCGGGCCCAAATTCATAGTACGGGAATTGAGGTTGGGCCGACCTAAGTATACATTGAAATTCAAAATATGAAGGCCAACTTTTGAGAATGCTTTAGTTCAATCTATTGTAGCCAACATGAGGATTATATTATACAAGTCAATATTTAAAGTAGATCATTTGTTTATTTTTGATGGCGAAGTATATGTGAGCATCAAAGAAAAAAGTGTTTACATCTGAATGTGATTTGAGTGCGAAGGTAATGAATAGAATATAATCTGGAGTTCACATAGTTTGTACTAGTGTAAGCATATTGTTTTCACTTAAGAAGAACCATGCTAAAGAGTGTGTGATGCTGCATATTTGATGGTGTGTGAAAATTAATGTTTCAAATTTGAGTTAGTGATAAGTGGGAGATTTGATGCTCTATTTTGGAATGAACTTGATCCTATTTTATTTAGTTGAAGTTGGTGCTTCATAGTTGGGTTGGGGCTCAATATGGACTGAACTAAATCTTGTTATCTATTGCTTGATGTTGGTGCTTCATCTTTTAAGGTTTTGCTCAGAGACAGACTTGGTGCTTAGTTTTATAAGGGGATTAAAGTCTCCTGTAGGTTGGTGCATAGAGATTTATAAAAGGCTTTTTCTCCTTCTCAAGTTGAAATTCATCTAGGTTGGTGCCTACAAAATATTGTAATTCATAGAGTTATTTTTTGAGGTAGATTTGATCACTAGACCCAAGTAGCTTTTCTCACCATGGTTTTTCCCTTCTGGGTTTCTTCATAAATCTTGTGTTCTCTTGTGTGGATGTTTGGATATGTTGATGTTTGCATAGTTCTTATATTGATTCTATTGTTGCAATAGAAATGGAGTAAAAATTGGTATATACTAATTCACCCCCTCTCAATATAAATTCCCCAATGATTGAACCACTTCAATGCCTAAAAAATACTTCATCAATCCAGATCTATCATCTCAAATTCTTTCTTCATTGCTTATTTAGAAAATTATCTAACATATAATCATACAATGAAAACCTAACCTTCTTTGTTGATCATTGTGTACAATGTTGGCTCATTACTTACTACTTTGCTAAATCCATTCTTCATCATTGTAGATACCTTAAAATGTCTTAATCCCATTAACCACTTTTCTGCATCAACCACATTACTAAATTCACCTTTCACATCATAATTATCTAATTAATTCACCCTAAATAATAATTATTTAATTAATTCATCACACTATTAAATTCACCTTTCACATCATAATTATCTAATTAATTCACCCTAAATCATAATTATTTAATTAATTCATCACTAGACCTTACGACTTCATTCTTCATTAATTAAATAAATATGCTAAATATTTGTTTGGTTAATTTGTCATTTTCTTAATCCTGATTAGTTAAATAAATCATGCTTATTCAATTAATCTACCTTACCCTACAACCTAAACCTAACCTAATTAAATAAATACAAATTATTTAATTAGTTACCCTAACCCCAATGTGTGCGGCTGGGAAAAGAGGCAGAGTTGAAGATCACCCATCTCATTTTCTGTTCCACTAGCAGAGTTGAGATGCCTGGCACAGAAACATTTTTTTCTTCATAACTCAACAGTAAATTAAATAAATAATATAAAATAAATCTACAATAAATTAAAACAACTTATAATATGTTTTTATCTTTTTATTACATATTCACCTTTAGGGTTTCATTTTCTATTTCATATTTATTTAGTGTTTTATTGACTAATTTTTGGTTAAAGAAATAAAATAAAATAACTCTATAGTAAATAAAATAACATATTAATTTTGTTTAATATGCTTTTATTCTTTTATTTCATATTCATTCTTAGAGTTTGATTTGTTTTATTTCATATTTTTCTAAGGTTTTATTAAGTAACCTTTTCATTGTTAATATCGATTAAGAGTTTAATGTTTTCAAAATATATCTGAATAACTAACACAAATTGGCATTAAGGGGATGACTGTAAGTGTCTTTTTTCATTTCTATAGAATGAAATTTAATTTCTAGGTTTTTATTCGCTACTAATTTATAAAAATTAATTGTTGTTAAATAATATTTTATTTACTCTAGAATAATTTATTTTATAACTATATTTTATTAGGGTTTTATCATATGAAATATAAAAGGAGCAAAGTGTATTGGGCAAGTGCATTATATTTTGTTAGAGTTACCTTTTATTTTCTATGTTATTTTATTTACTATATAGTAAGTTAATTTATAACTATATTTTATTAGGTTTTTTTCATATCAAAATTAAAAAAAGGATCAAAATATATTCATCCAGGGTAGAATTTATTTGAATTAAGTACATTATATTTTATATATTTAACTATAAAGACTTCAATTTAATTTTGCGGAATGAAATTTAAGAATACTAGCGAAGCACAAGAGATATTTAAAGGTAACTCTACATACTATTCATATATTTTACTATGGTTGAAATTTGTTTTTTGCACTTTCTAATTTAAATTAATGGCTTTTTTATCATCAATGTATTATTAAAAATATAGTGCTTACTGTGTTACTCCAAATTAATATGTTACATTTTATTAGGGATATCTTTTCTTTTCTTTGTTATTTGTCACATATAATGAATGAATCCAAATCTTTTATTCCCCTTTCATTCTAGGGTGTTTAGCTAGGATTCGCTGTAATTCTATGTACACTAGGCAAAATTTGCAGACTTGGGAAGCTCCGTGGGGCATTCTTATCCATTGGCTTCCTTCAAATTCTAGAGACTTGGAAGCTCCATGGGGAATTCTTGTTGTGAAGACCTCGCAACATTGACTTCCTCCAATGAGAAACTATGTGTTCAATGTCTTGAGGTTAGTGTTGAGACTTCTCAACAATGTAATGTTTGTAGTTGTATTTGAAACCTTATAAAATATAGTGATATAAAATATTAGTTTAGGACATATGAATTCCTTATGCAAAAAAAAAACAAATTAAGTCCTACTAAAATGTGAAGTTCTTTTTATTATGGTTTTTGGCCAAATAAAAAATTAATTATCATTGACAAATATATGTTGATCTTTTTTTAAGGAAATATAGTTATAAATTAATTTAATATACATTAAATAAAATAATATAGAAAACAAAGGGTAACCTTGACAAAATATAATGGGATTACACTTTGAATAACATTAGGCTTGTCGAATACATTTTTTATATTTTGTTATTCTTTTAACTATTGGTGGAAACGTTACCAACTTGTGTTGGCCTCATGACTATGATAATTTAGAAGAATTCCACTCGCACCTTAATAACATAGCCCAGTGCGTTTCCTTCACCAAAGAAATAGAGATTGACAACCAACTTCCTTTCCTTGATATCCTTCTCATCACAAAACTTGATGGTTCCTTGGCTCGTCAGGCATTTTGAAAAGCCAACCACACCAACCTCTACCTCCACTCCTCTTCTCATCACCACCTTTCTCAAAAAATGGGTATCCTTAAGACTTTGTCCACTACAGCCTTTCATATTTGTGACAAAGAAAACTTAGATCAAGAGCTTGCACATCTTTGCATAGTCTTCTTATTAATGGTTACAAGAGCAATCATATTTCTAGAGCTCTCAACCAAGCCAAGTCTTGTTTCCTCTCCAAACACAAGGTTGCCCTCCCTGCGCCCTCCCTCTCCAAACCTCCCTATTGCTTCCCTCCCATACATTGAAGGCATCTCCTACAAAATTTCCAAAATCCTTCTTAAAAGGGCCTCCGGTGTGCTTTCAAACCTGTTGCAACATTGAGAAAGCACATCTCCTCTCTCAAAGACCCCAAAGATGTCTTCCTTGACTCTAGGGTGTACAAGGTTGTTTCCTCCTATGGTACAACCTATATAGGAGAGACAGGTCGATCTTTTAGCACCAGAATCAAAAAGCATTGTGCTGACATTAGGCATGATCAGGTCCTCAACTTTTCCTTGGTAGAGCACTCCTTCTCCACCAAGCACCATATCTCTTTAGAAGACACCCAAATCTTAGGCGTTGAGGACAATTTCTTCAAGAGGAAACTCAAAGAAGCCATTGAAATCAACAACAACCCCGCAAACCTCAATCAGGATGACGGGTGGAGTCTCATTTCTCTTGGCAACCCCTGTTGGCCAACTTAAAAATCGACCCCCTCACCAATCTTGAACCTCTTTTGTGTTAGGCCTTGTTTGGTCCCCTCCTCTCCTTTTCTATAACAATGCTCCTGATGGCTTTATCATAGTGGGAGTGGGAATTGATATAGTGGGAGTTGGAGGATGTGGAGTAGCTGTCACCTCTCATCCACACCCCTCCCTCGGTAATGCTTGATTTAGTATTTTAAGTAGAAATATCTGCTGAGTGGGTCACCAACGAAAGGAGGATGAGGATTCAAGATATTATCTCTTGAAAAGGGAGTTAACGCATTTTTTTGGGAGGATAAGAGAGGATGGAGGTAAAAAGAATGGGGGAAGAATGGTAGAAAGAGGTAAAAAAATAAATAAAAAGGAGAGATTACGTGAAAAGAGGAAGGAGTTACTCTATTTTGGAGGAGAAAACTCAAAAAAAATTTAAAAAAAATTTAGAGGAACACAAGGAAGGAAGTGCACGAGGGCAACTAAGAACTCAGGCAAGGAGATCAATTTGCAAATCTAAAGTGATCTGAGGGGAGTGTGAAGTAAATAGAGGTATTTCACCTCTTTCTTTTTCTTTTCCAGCACAAAAACTTAAATCTATTTGCTACGATGTCTATAACCACAGAAAAAAAAATTGAAGCTCCATTGTTGCCCTTAAAACCAAATATGCCAGAATTTATTCAAATGCAAGATATTTACATTGCCTCTATTGTTGAAATTATTTTAATTTGCAGAACTATTTCCTTAATCCGTTAGATAGGGGGAGTTTCAAAGAAAGAGCATGTGGTTTTGGTTTATAATTTTTTGTTAAAGGGGTTTTGGTAAGAGTTACCTGAGAATTTATGAACCACCCCATTCTCATCTTTTTAAACTGCTAAATACGATTTGGGTATTGCTATTTTTTAATTTGAAGAAATAAATTATAATTAAAACACCTCCTATGGTCCCTAAATAGTTACTCTAATTTACAACTTAACCATAGGATTGTGGACAATAAAGAGGATGATACTAACTAGTTACATTTTATTCATGTGGTGATTGAATAAACAAATATTTATATTTATAAATATTATTTTTAATTAATTGTTTGTTAAACTTTTTATAAGCACTTTACATACTTGACATTTTTTTTCCTTGATAGGACCAAGGCTATAACAGGCTGGCTGTATTGCCATTTTGTGTTTCTTCATAAAAAGTTTCCCATCAATTATGTGTATGTTTGTGAAACATGACCAAATAGGGGTCACTACAGTTATTACACAACTGATTTAACTGACAAAGGGCTATTTTTAATAAAACTACACTATCATCAAAAGCTTTTGTATTGTAGGTCTCATTTATCATATTTACTATTTCAAATTTAGAATTTAGTGTTATAGTCTATTTTAGATTACCTCATTTGGTCAAACGAGATGAGATTGGTCTAGGTAATTAGAGTTGTCACTTGGAGTGGCTCTCTATGGGCCCGAGGCCCACAAGTGGCTGCCAGGGGAACTAGTAGCAGAGTTTCATTAAGTGATAACTAAATGAAAACATTGCGGTAAAAATATTAATAAGATAATTAGTCCTCATGCATGGCCTTGAGTGCTTGTAAAGGCTAAGGATGCAAGGAGAAGGCCTATCTGTCTGCAGGATGTCGAGTCATCCGTCTGCGGGACGTGGATTCGGGCACGATTGAGTCTCCTCGTCTATATGAGAGGTACTTGGTCCCATGTGTGCCATCCCTTCGAGCACATATGATGACACTCCATATGATTACACTCTAGTATCTAGCACCTTATGAGTCGTGAGTAGTACTTGACTTATGATTTAGATGAGTACACCTATTTTATTACTCTGACTGTAAGCACTGTTCTCCGTGTCTTCTCTGTGTCTAATGTGTGTGTTGGCCATCTTGTATCCCCTTGTTGTTGTTCATCCATTTGGGCCTTGTGACTATCTCCGAGCATGGTGGGGTGGTCTCTTAGGAGTCCACATGATTGGGAGGTGTTGCCACCACCATTGGGGACCGGTGAACTAGTTTTAGAACACCAGTTGGAGATGATCTCTCTTTCCATTACTTCATTCAGCTACTATAACCATTCAGTCCTTGTACCATACTCAGGACTATGTTATTATACTTGTATCCTATTCTAGAATATATCATTGTAATTGTTTATGTAGTTATGTGATTGAACTCTCTTAGGAGAGAAGTTGTAATCATTGTAATTAATGAGAAGAAATGTGATGTTCCTTTATTACTTTATGGATTCCAGTGTGGGTATCGGATCCACCTATATTTTATGCTTATGGATTCATGTTTTTATCATATGTGATTTGGAACATTTGTTTTGGTGTTTAAAATGAATGGTATCAATCTATTGCATTGACAGCTAAATCTATGTATGTTGTTTACTTAAGTTTTAAAAAAAAATTATCTTATCCCCTTTTGGCTCTTACCCTTCTGGGTTACGTAGCAGGATGTTACATTTTCTTCCCCTGCTTGTTTATCTTGGGTTCCCTCTACGTCTCTCCCCCACTCCCCCTTTTTGTGGGCTGCCTATCCCTCCATTTCTCCCTCGTCCCTCCCCGCCTATCCCTAGGGAGCCTCCTCCTTTGCCTCATCCGCTCCCTTCTCCCTTATTTTTGGATCTCCCTAGTCGCATTCTACTACCCCCCTTCTTTTAGGTTTTTGCTCTTGTTTTTTTATTCCTATGGATACGTAGTTGTTTAGGCATTTATATGTATATTTGCATATGTTGTTGCATTTGTATTTGCATATATATTTGGATGTGTATAATATGCATATACATTCATTTTTGTTTTCTTTTTGTATTTGTATATGTATTGGTTTTGACTTATGTTAGAGTCTGGTGTCATATGTACTTGTATAGGCTCATGTATACTTGCACATACATTAACACACATGCTGTTTCTTTTTTATTTTCTCTTCTTTAGTTTTTTCCTCGGCACACAGATACACATAGTCACTTGCTTGTTTATATATATACATGTAATTTTTTCTATTTTTGTTGTTTGTTTACTTGTTTGTGAGTCTACATTTATTGTTTGGTTTCTTTTCTCCTATATATATATGTTGGAGCTGTTTGTTCTGTGTGCTATGTTGTGACTTTTTATTTTATTTTTCTTTTGTCTCATCTTTTGGAGGTTTGTGGGTGTGTTTTTGTGCTTTCGGGTTTCTTTATATATATATACACACACACTCTGTTGGTCGTTTGTACTCATTTTTTAATTTGTTCTTTGACTAGTTTTCTCTAGCCTCCTTTCTTTCTTTTAGTCATAAGTTACTCCTTTCTTTCTTTTAGTCATGAGTCATTAGAAGATGTGTCGACTTATATTCGACACATCGCAGCTACATTTGAGGGTGGTTGAACCTCGAGCTATTCTCTTGGTTCCATTTTTGCCACCTTTCCTATTCTCATGGAGGCTTGTTCCTCAAGCTTCACCTATGTATATTGCTTTGGTTGTAAATCAATTTAGTTCATTTTCAATATATTGCATTTGTGTTTAATCTCTAATCCATTGATCTTGGACTTCCACTCCCACATGGTATTAGAGCTAGGCTCAATCTGGCCTTCTCCTATAATTTTTACAGAATTACATCATGCATTTGCATTCAAATTCAATTAACTTTAAAAGCCACCAAAAAAAAATGCTATTAATCCAATCCTTTCCAAGTAGGGATTTCCATGCATAAATCATGCGCTAGAATTAATCATCAACTGCTTAATCAATACTAGAATAAAAAACTGACTTCACATACTTACCAAATGATGCATTGGATGAAAGCGAGCAACAACAAGACAAACTTCACGTAGATGCTGCCATTCTGTCCAACTGGGTTCTATTTTTGCCTCAAGTGTTCGAAGACTGGAGATACCACGTGAGAACAAAGATGAAAAGGTTAAGACAATACTCATGTATGCTTATTAGCAGAAAAATGATTGTGAAGTTCCTATTTTCAGTTTAATAAATAAAGAAATATTTATTTAATGTTGTCCAATATTATGTGACTGTTGTCTCTCTGTTTATGTGTGAATAAAGGGTTCCATTTCCTGCCAGTCTCTTAATTGTTTGTTGATGCTAACGGGTGCTTCCCTGTTCTGTGTTGGGGAGTGTATATATGCACATGTGCGTATATGCAGCCTATTTTAATTCACCTGAAGCCGTTCCCCTTTTTATCAAGTTCCGTACAAAACACAAATATTAACATTAGATATAATTTACTCTTATCACATATTTTTTTCTCTAGATGAACTCCATATACATCCCTCTAAACTGATGGAATATAGTGCAAACATAATTCTGTATAACAGCTTCCATGTTTGATTTAACTTTTTCAGATTAATTTAAATCGCTATCATAAAAAGTCAAAATTAATTGAAGACAGATTTGTATGTCTTTACGTGGACCTAACTCAGTTAGCCAACTCAGCGAAGTGAAGCAACATGCTGTTGAATGATGGCACACACAGACTTATATGTGACACCACGTATTTTGTAACTTGTCTTAATATTTCTGCAAATCTCTACACCCATACACAATACGTGTCTTTATAAATGCTGGTTTATTGCGGTATAAATGCTGTGATTATGTAACAAGTTGAGCAAGTTACAAGAGATTTTTAATGGATGTTGGTGCCATTAGAATGTTTTCTTCTCGTTTTTCTTCGTCTATGATCTGATTAAAAACACAAGGTAAATAATTATTATTATTTTAAATTAAAAAATACTACAGTTTATTGGATATTATACAAAATAGAATAATTATTAAATTTGGTGGAGATGAGATATAAAATTTATTTATTATTTTGGGTGGAAATGAGATAGAAAATTATAGTTTATTATTGTTTTATATTTCTATGTTTTAATGGTTATGGGATGTTTGTGTTGCAGGCGAGAAGTGGATGATAAAGAAAAGATACATGTATATGAGGGAAAGATGCTGATGGAAAGATTAGCAGAAACAGTTTTTTCTTCATAACTCAACAGTAAATTAAATAAATAATATAAAATAACTCTACAATAAATTAAAACAACTTATTAAGTTCTTTTAATATGTTTTTATCTTTTTAATACATATTCATCATTAAAATATAATTTTTCTATTTCATATTTATCTAAGGTTTTATTTACTAATCTTTCCTTAAATAAATAAAATAAAATAACTCTATAGTAAATAAAATAACATATTAATTTTGTTTAATATGTTTTTATCCTTTTATTTCATATTCATTCTTAGAGTTTGCTTTGTTTTATTTCAAATTTGCCTAGGGTTTTATTAAGTAAACTTTTCATTGTTAATATAGATTAAGAGTTTAATGTTTTCAAAATATATCTGAATAACTAACACAAAGTATTTTTGATTAAAATAACTTCTTCTCCACTACTATTTTGCTCTTTATACTAAGAGGCGTTATACAATGGTATTAAGGGGATGAATTTAATGCTACTAATTTATAAAAATTAATTGCTGATAAATAATATTTTATTTACTCTAGAATAATTTATTTTATTAGGCTTTCTTCATATGAAATATAAAAGGAGCAAATTGTATTGAGCAAATGCATTATATTTTGTTAGGCTACCTTTTATTTTCTTTGTTATTTTATTTACTTTACAATAATTTAGTTTATAACTATATTTTATTTGGGTTTATTATATCAAATAAAAAAAGATCAAAGTATATTAGTGAAGGGCGGAAGTTAATATACTTTGGTCCTTTTTTAATTTGATATGATAAAACCCTAATAAAATATACTTATAAATTAACTTATTGTATAATAAATAAAATAACACAAAAATAAAAAGGTAACCCTAATAAAATATAATGCACTTGCCCAATACACTTTGCTCCTTTTATATTTCATATGATAAAACCATAATAAAATATAGTTATAAAATAAATTATTCAAGAATAAATTAAATAATATTTAATTTTTAAAAATTAGTAGAAATTAAATTTCGTTGTGCAGAAAAGAAAAAAAGTACAAAGTTATAGGACCATCCCCTTAATGCCACTATATAATGCCTCTTGACATAAAGAACAAAAGAATAGTGGATAAATATGTTATTTTAGTGACAATACTTTGTATTAGTTGTTCACATATATTTTGAAAACATTAAACTCTTAATCCATGTTAACAATGAAAAGGTTACTCAATAAAACCCTAGGCAAATTTGAAATATCAAATAAAACTCTAAGGATGAATATCAAATAAAAGGATAAAAATATATTAAACAAAATTAAGATGTTATTTTATTTACTATAGAGTTATTTTATTTTATTTATTTAAGAAAGATTACAAAATAAAACCCTAGGCAAATATGAAATAGAAAAATGAAACCCTAGGGGTCAATATGAAATACAAAGATAAAACATATTAAAATAAATTAATAAGTTGTTTTAATTTACTGTAGAGTTATTTTATATTATTTATTTAAAGAAAGGTTAGTAATTAAAAACCTAGGAAACTATGAAATAGAAAATGAAACCCTCACAAATTTATGAAGTGACACGATCAGATTTTCTTTCTTTCCAATCCATAAAGTGGTGGTTCAATAGAAATATATCCCTATATATTTAGTTATAGAAATATAATGGTTAAAAATTTGGAATGATAAACAATTCTTTATCATTACAAAAAATAATAGTTTAGATCCATGAATTCTTTTATCTCTTCACTACACATCTACAAAATAATTTTATATTATTCTAAGAGGAAACTACACATTTCAAATGTTGTAATCCATTTTAGAGAATCACCATATTTAATTACTAATATGTAATCCATGTTACAGCATCCTAATCTTTAATTACTAATATTGATGTTTATTTTCTAGGTATGGCTCAAACGAAGTTGAATTTTGAAAGTGAGGAGAAGTGTAGACAATATCGAAGAGATTATCAAAGGGAATATCAAAGATGACAATGACAATGACAATGACAATGACAACAAATGACAGATATAGAAAGAGGAGAACAAGGAAAAAGATGAAGTGACAACAACAGAGAAAGATTTGCTAATAGCTGAAGGACCTATATGCATTAGATGTTGACAAGATAAATGTAATAATTGTTAGAAGAACAAAGAAAAAGATGAAGTGATAAAAACAGAGAAAGATTTGCCAATAGCTAAAGGACCTATATGCATTAGATGTTGACAAGATAAATGTAATAATTGCTAAGGATAGAAGTAAGTCGTGTAAATGGAACTCTAGGTATGTTCGACAAATAATATATAGACCTATAAGTGCACTAGGATAACCATCCACACATGTTATGGTTAAATTTTGAAGGTAGAGCAGAAACAAATGGATTGCTACAACAATTAGAAAAAATAGTTTTCTATTCAAAACTCCATCAAACATTTGCAGAAGCCTCAAATAAAGATAAACTACAATTGGTTACATAGAACCATGTCAAGCAACTGACAAAATATAGATGAGATTCCTCCAACACTCCTCCCTAATTTATACCACTAATTGTGTAAAAAATTAAAATGCCCAAATTTTGTCTTAAATTATCAAAAGTCTCATTTGCTAAAGCATTGGTAAATATATCTACTAATTGATTTCTTGATTGTTCACTAACTCTGATAAAATGATATCTTGTATCAATGTGTTTTCTCCTCTCATGGAAAACATGATTTTTTGACAATGACATAATTGATTTGTTGTCACAAAATATTAGTTTTGACTTCTCCTATGCTTGAAATAAATTTGCGAATACTTTCCACATCGAAATAACTTGACATGTTGCTAATGTGGTTGCTACATACTCTTCTTCAGTGGATGGAAGTGTCACTATGGATTTCTTCTTTGATTCCTATGAGACTACACATGTTCCACAATGAAAGGCATATCTAGAAGTACTCTTCCTATCATCAATGATTGCTGCAAAATCATTGTCAATATAGTCAATCAAACAAAAATCATTACCCATGGAATATAAAATTCCATATCCTATTGTTCCTGCCACATATCTCAATATTCTCTTCCCAACTTGCCAATGTGACTCTTTTGGTGACTCCATGAATCTTGAGATTATAGTAACTCCATACAATAAATATGGTCATATAGTTGTAAGTTACTTCAAACTTGCAACTAATATTTGGAATATTATAGAATGAACATTAGGTCATTTCTCTTGTTTTCCAATTTTAGTTCTTGTAGCATCTGGTGTAGTTATTGGATTACAATTCAACATCTTAAACCTCCTTAACACATCCTTTCAATATTTAGAGTGACAAATAAAAATTGTTGGAAATATTGTCATTGATGTCAAAGGGAGGTTGATGTAAGAGAAAATGAATAATTATTGATGATCCAAAAGTTTCTAAGGCATGATTTCTACCTTTAGTTAGCAAATCACTTGGTTCACGAACTGTCAAGTTTGTCAATAGATAGTTTTCCAGACATTGAGCTAGCCAATGAAAAGATGACAAAGAATGTTTCTAAGGCATGAATGATTTCTGTCTTCGGTCAATGAATTGCTTGGTTCGTAGACTCGTAACTTTGCCGATGGAAAGTTTCTCTGACAACTAGTTCACCTATAGGAATGATTACTGATCAAAGATTGAAAAATAAATTTTAAAGTTTGAAGTCTTTTTAAGTTTGCCGATGGATAAGGTATCAGAAAAATGTCTAGTTTGCAAACTCAAAAGTTCATTGATGGTGAAGGTCAACAATAGGCTGCTTCCCTAACATAAAGTTTGTCGAAAGGATGAAGGCGTGAAGAATAAATATGGTTCATGATTCTCTTTGTTCTTTGATTTGACTAATTTTTTGACAATGGAAAGTTGGTAAGGTATAGGTAAAGTCTTTAGTTAGTGAACTCCTCAGTTCACCGATTTTAAGGTTCACCAACAAGCAATTTTGCAGATAGTGAAAAAGGTTGATGATTTTCCAAGAAATTTCTGATGAGACAACTTCAGAAATAGGTGATATGATGAAGATTGTGTCAGTAAGTTCACAAAGTGGCACTTTCGCTGATAATGGATGAAATGTCCAAAGTTTGCAGAAAGTTGATTTTGCCAATAAAGATTTTTAAGTTGAGGTTTGTGGATGCAAACTTTTTATTTTAAAGAAGAAGGTAATTGGTTTATAGAAGTAAGCTTTTTTGACAAGCTCGTATGTTTCAGAAATCTCTAATTTTCTGATAAAGAAGTTGAAGCTTAAGTTTGTGAAAATGAACTTTTGCCTATAACGGATAAAGGGTTCAATTTGTCGATGGCTTACATAGGTGATAAAAATAAAATGCTAGGGAGAGGACATTATCTGATCAGTTTGAAGACATAGGAAATATATATGAGAAACACTTATTGTTAAGGTTGGTTGACTCAGTCTTTTAAATCGGGCCCAAATTCATAGTACGGGAATTCAGGTTGGGCCGACCTAAGTATACATTGAAATTCAAAATATGAAGACCAACTTTTGAGAATGCTTTAGTTCAATCTATTGTAGCCAACATGAGGATTATATTATACAAGTCGATATTTAAAGTAGATCATTTATTTATTTTGAATGGAGAAGTATATGTGAGCATCAAAGAAAAAAGTGTGTACATCTGAATGTGATTTGAGTGCGAAGGCAATGAATAGAATATAATCCGGAATTCACATAGTTTGTACTAGTATAAGCATATTGTTTTCTCTTGGGAACAACCATGCTAGAGAGTGTGTGATGCTGCATATTTGAAGGTGTGTGAAAATTAATGTTTCAAATTTGAGTTGGTGATAAGTGGGAGATTAGATGCTCTATTTTGGAATGAACTTGATCCTGTTTTAGTTAGTTGAAGTTGGTGCTTCATAGCTGGGTTGGGGCTCAATATGGACTGAACTAAATCTTGTTATATATTGCTTGAAGTTGGTGGTTCATGTTTTTTGGTTGTGCTCAGGGACAGACTTGGTGCTTAGTTTTATAAGGGGATTAAAGTCTCTTGTAGGTTGGTGCATAGAGATCTATAAAAGGATTTTTCTCCTTGTCAAGTTGAAGTTCATCTAGGTTGGTGCCTACAAAATATTGTAATTCATAGAGTCATTTTGTGAGGTAGATTTGAGCAGTAGACCCAAGTAGCTTTTCTCACCGTGGTTTTTCCCTTCTGGGTTTCCACATAAATCTTGTGTTCTCTTGTGTGGATGTTTGGATATGTTGATGTTTGCATAGTTCTTATATTGATTTTGTTGTTGAAATAGAAATGGAGTAAAAATTGGTATATACTAATTCACCCCCTCTCAATATATCTCTATGTTCTAACAAAAATTCCCTAATGATTGAACCACTTCAATGCCTAAAAAATACTTCATCAATCCTAAATCTATCATCTCAAATTCTTTCTTCATTGCTTATTTAAACATGTCTACTGATAAATTTCTAGTGAAAAGAAAATCATCTAACATATAAACATACAATGAAAACCTAACATTCTTTGTTGATCATTGTGTACGATGTTGGTTGATTACTTACTCCTTCTGCTAAATCCATTCTTCATCATTGTAGATACCTAAAAATGTCTTAATCCCATTAACCACTTTTTTGCATCAACCACATTACTAAATTCACCTTTCGCATCATAATTATCTAATTAGTTCACCCAAAATCATAATTATTTAATTAATTCATCACTCGACCTTACGACTTCATTCTTCATTAATTAAATAAATATGCTAAATATTTATTTGGTTAATTTGTCATCTTCTTAATCCTCATTAATTAAATAAATCATGGTTATTTAATTAATCTACCCTAACCTACAACCTAAACCTAACCTAATTAAATAAATACTAATTATTTAATTAGTTACCCTAACCTATAGATGCTGAAAGAAAACCCCAATGTGTGCGGCTGGGAAAAGAGGTGGAGTCAAAGATCACCCATCTCATTTTTTGTTCCATTAGTAGAGTTGAGATGTCTGGCGCAGAAACATTTTTTTCTTCATAACTCAACAGTAAATTAAATAAACAATATAAAATAAATCTATAGTAAATTAAAACAACTTATAATATGTTTTTATCCTTTTATTACATATTCACCTTTAGGGTTTCATTTTTCTATTTCATATTTATTTAGTGTTTTATTTACTAATCTTTGGTTAAAGAAATAAAATAAAATAACTCTATAGTAAATAAAATAACATATTAATTTTGTTTAATATGCTTTTATCCATTTATTTCATATTCATTCTTAGAGTTTGATTTGTTTTATTTCAGATTTTTCTAGGGTTTTGTTAAGTAAACTTTTCATTGTTAATATCGATTAAGAGTTTAATGTTTTCAAAATAATCTAAATAACTAACACAAACTGGCATTAAGGGGATGACTATAACTGTGTCTTTTTTCTTTTCTATAGAATGAAATTTAATTTCTAGGCTTTTATTCTCTACTAATTTATAAAAATTAATTGATGTTAAATAATATTTTATTTACTCTAGAATAATTTATTTTATAACTATATTTTATTAGGGTTTTATCATATGAAATATAAAAGGAGCAAAGTGTATTGGGCAAGTGCATTATATTTTGGTAGGGTTACCTTTTATTTTCTATGTTATTTTATTTACTATATAGTAAGTTAATTTATAACTATATTTTATTAGGTTTTTTTCATATTAAAATAAAAAAAAATCAAAATATATTCATCAAGAGTAGAATTTATTTAAATTAAGTGCATTATATTTTATATATTTATCTATAAAGACTTCAATTTAATTTTACAGAATGAAATTTAAGAATACTAGAGAAGCACAAGAGTTATTTGAAGGTAACTCTACATACTATTCATATATTTTATTATAGTTTAAATTTGTTTTTTGCACATTCTAATTTAAATTAATGGCTTTTTTTAACATCAATGTATTATTAAAAATATAGTGCTTACTGTGTTACTCCAGATTAATATGTTACATTTTATTAGGGTTATCTTTTCTTTTCTTTGTTATTTGTCACATATGACGAATGAATTCAATTATTTTCTTCCCCTTTCATTCTAGGGTGTTTAGCTAGGATTCACTGCAATTCTACGTACACTAGGCAAAATCTGTAGACTTGGGAAGCTCCTAGGGGCATTCTTATCCATTGTCTTCCTTCAAATTTTAGAGACTTGGAAGCTCCATGGGGAATTCTTGTTGTGAAGACCTCGCAACATTGACTTCCTCAGCCCATATCCGTACCGTGGAGAAACCTCTGACCTAGGATGAATAACAAATTGCGGTAAACTGGAAGATTCTTAATCATATTCCTGCTTATAACAATACCAAATTATTGCAGAGGCTTAACACTAGATGGAAGCCTTCGATTTCTAACTGGATAAAGTTCAACTTTGATGGGGCTTCTAAGATAGATGGTACAGCTAGTGGGGGGATCAACAGAGATGATAAAGGGTGGATGTTTGTTATCTATGCTGAAGGTCTGGGCTATCATAGCAATAACTATGCTGAGGCTATGGCTCTTCTTTGGGGGCTTAAATTGGCCATATCCCTTGATATTAGGAATTTGGATATCCAGGGAGATTCTAAAATGGTCATTGGTACCGCAGAGAAACCTCTAACCCAGGAGGAAGAACAAATTGTGGCAAACTGGAAGATTCTCAATCATATTCCTGCTTATAACAATACCAAATTATTGTAGAGGCTTAACACTAGATGGAAGCCTTCGATTTCTAACTGGATGAAGCTCAACTTTGATGGGGCTTCTAAGATAGAAGGTACAGCTAGTAGGGGGGATCATCAGAGATGATAAAGGGTGGATGTTTGCTGTCTACGCTAGAGGTCTGGGCTGTCATAGCAATAACTATGCTGAGGCTATGGCTCTTCTTTGGTAGCTTAAATTGGCCATATCCCTTGGTATTAGGAATTTGGATATCTAGGGAGATTCTAAAATGGTCATTGATGCCGTTGCTAATGTGTCGAATGTTGGCATTCAGTTGAAAGACATTATTAGGGATATATAGCTTCTCTTGCAGAGGATAACTAATGTGCATATCTCACATATTTACCATGAGGGCAATGGAGTTGCAGACACCTGTGCTGAACTTGGACAACAATATTCAAATTGGAGGGTTTGGTGCCAATTTGATCATCTTCCTTTAAATCTTAAGATGCTCATTCTTAAGGATGTGGCCGGGTCTTAATGAGTCAGATGTGTTTGAAAGATAGCTCATATTGTCAGCTCCTTGGGTGGGGGATGACATGTCTATTGAAGTACGAGTCCTCTCGTAACTTCTCTACTGTCAACTCCACTCCATTCTCTCATAAGGTGAGCAGACGGCCGGATCATCATGGCGGGTGCTAGGTAATTATGGTTAAGCATGGGATTGGCATTTGCAAGGCTTCCCATATTTATGAGATTGTGTGCGATGTTATTACCTACATAATTAGCCTCGTTCATGTTAGTAATTCTCTTGTAAAGCTGACTGAGGAGACTTGGGGTTTCTATGGCATGCGTTGTAATTCCACCATGGGAGGCGATAGAATTAGAACTTAACCCATCTCGTGCTGTGAATTTAAGGACAATTTGGTGGTTTGGCATTACTGCAAAGAGAGAGGAATTAGCCCCTATTTGGAGAGGCTTAATGGGTACAATGAAGCTATTTATAAACAATTTGTGTAGTCTTGGCAGAACATATGGGTTTCGGTGGGTGGAATCAATTTTGAAGTTTCTGAACGCGTGATCGCTATGGCCACTGGTATGTCTACTCAGGGCTTGAAACTATAGAGGAAAACTAAAATTGTGGACCTCTCCAGTCAGAAGCTATTCCTCGGTGATGGCGAAGAATTAGTCTCTTACTAGGGTGGTTTTGATAGAGCCAAGTTGCCGGAGCCATGGGACGCTATGTGTTTTATCCTCATGAAGTATTTCACCCTCGAGGGGCACTTCACCAGGTTTTATAACTATCATCTCCCCCTTTTAAATCATTTCCGTCACAATGCTAAAATTAGTTTTCCATTTTATTTGCTTTCCTCCCTTGAGCACTCCATCCTTAGGGTTAGGGTGAAACTACCTAAAAACACTGCTATGAAGCCTATCCCTCTTCACCAGGGCCTTATTCTCTATCTGTATAATCACCATCTTGCCCTCGAACCCTCTAAGTCCATTCCTACTATTAGTGGGGAAGGGGAGCCCTCCTCTAACCCTAAGGATATTCCTGATGTTAATGTTCTCGGGCCCTCCCCTGTTCCTATCAAGACTAAAGAAGTTTCCTCTTGCACTCCTGTAGAAAGTCTTGTTGATACTCCAGGCCCTACCGCTACTATGAAGGGTAAAAAGTGGAAGGTTGTTGGAGAAATAAGCACTAGGAAGGCAGTGGTTGGGACCCCTAAAACTCTTGGTAGGACCCCGATGGGCTAGAGAAGTGTTTCTTCTGCAAAGGTTTGTAGGGAGGGGCCCATATCCGTACCGTGGAGAAACCTCTGACCCAGGAGGAAGAACAAATTGTGGCAAACTGGAAGATTCTCAATCATATTCCTGCTTATAACAATACCAAATTATTGCAGAGGCTTAACACTAGATGGAAGCCTCTGATTTCTAACTGGATGAAGCTCAACTTTGATGGGGCTTCTAAGATAGATGGTACAGCTAGTGGGGGGATCATCAAAGATGATAAAGGGTGGATGCTTGCTGTCTATGCTGGAGGTCTGGGCTGTCACAGCAATAACTATGCTAAAGCTATGGCTCTTCTTTGGGGGCTTAAATTGGCCATATCCCTTGGTATTAGGAATTTGGATATCCAGGGAGATTCTAAAATGGTCATTGATGCCATTACTAATGTGTCGAATGTTGGCATTCAGTTGAAAGACATTATTAGGGATATACAGCTTCTCTTGCAGAGGATAACTAATGTGCATATCTCACATATTTACCATGAGGGCAATGGAGTTGCAGACGCCTGTGCTGAACTTGGACAATGATATTCAAATTGGAGGGTTTGGTGCCAATTTGATCATCTTCCTTTAAATTTTAAGACTCTTATTCTTAAGGACGTGGCCGAGTCTTGATGAGTCAGATGTGTTTGAAAGACACCTCATACTGTCAGTTCCTTGGGTGGGGGCTAACGTGTCTATTGAAGTACGAGTCCTCTCATACCTTCTCTACTGTCAACTCCACTCCATTCTCTCATAAGGTGAGCGGATGACTAGATCATCATGGCGGGTGCCGGGTAATTATGATTAAGCATGGGATTGGCATTTGTACGGCTTCCCATATTTATGAGATTGTGTGCAATGCTATTACCTACATTATTAGCCTCATTCATGTTAGTAATTCTCCTGTAAAGCTGACTAAGGAGACTTGGGGTTTCTATGGCATGCGATGTAATTCCGCCATGGGAGGAGATAGAATTAGAACTGAACCTGTCTCGTGCTGTGAATTTAAGGACAATTTGGTGGTTTGGCATTACTGCAAAGAGGGAGGGATTAGCCCCTATTTGGAGAGGCTTAATGGGTACAATGAAGCTATTTCTGAACAATTTGCGTGGTCTTGGTAGAACATATGGGTTTTGGTGGGTGGAATCAGTTTTGAAGTTTCTAAACGCGTGATCGCTATGGCCACTGGTATGTCTACTTAGGGCTTGAAACTATAGAGGAAAACTAAAATTGTGGACCTCTCTAGTCAGAAGCTATTCCTCAGTGATGGCAAAGAATTAGTCCCTTACCAGGGCAGTTTTGACAAAGCCAAGTTGCCGGACCCATGGGACGCTATGTGTTTTATCCTCATGAAGTATTTCACCCTGGAGGGGTGCTTCACCAAGTTTTATAACTATCATCTCCCCTTTTTAAATCATTTTCATCACAATGCTAAAATTAGTTTTCTATTTTATCTGCTTTCTTCCCTCGAGCACTCCATCCTTAGGGTTAGGGCGAAACTAGCTAAAAACACTGCTATGAAGCCTATCCCTCTTCACCAAGGCCTTATTCTCTATCTGTAGAATCACCATCTTACCCTTGAACCCTCTAAGTCCATTCCTACTATTAGTTGGGAAGGAGAGCCCTCCTCTAACCCTAAGGATATTCCTGATGTTGATGTTCCTGGGCCCTCCCCTGTTCCTATCAAGACTAAAGAAGTTTCCTCTTGTACTCCTGCAGAAAGTCCTATTGATACTCCAGGCCCTACCACCACTATGAAGGGTAAAAAGTGGAAGGTTGCTGGAAAAGTAAGCACTGGGAAGGTAGTGGTTGGGACCCTTAAACTCTTGGTAGGACCCCGGTGGGCCAGAGAAGTGTTTCTTCTATGAAGGTTTGTAGGGAGGGGCTTTCCTCTGGAGTTTGGCGGTCAGGGCATATTGCGGGCAAACTGGCTCCTCTAGTAAAGCTCATTGACTATTCTGAGAGCAGTTCAGATGAATCCACCTAGAGGGAGGACGACAGGGATATGGAGATTCAGGACATATCTGGTAATGATGAAGACAAGCAGGAGACTCATGATACGGGGGCTACCACTGAGGATGTTGCTGACTCTGCTGGAAATGCTGACAAAGCGGGTGAAATGTTCGTGGAAGATGCTGAGGATGCTATGGAGACTGATGATGGTTTGGGGGCTGAACTTGTGGGCCTGTGCGATCGCATTGCAAAGCTGGAACAAAATCTCTCCATTGTGGTTAGGACCTCTATTCTCCTCAACCTCTCTGTGCTGAAGAATCTGGGGGTAAATGTCAATGCTGACAATGATGATCTGGCTAAAAAAGTGGATGATATTACTAAATCTATGGTCTAGAAAGGAGTGATGTTGCCTCCTTAGTTTTTGTTGTTATACTGTTGATACTCTGTTACTCTATTTTTATGACATTAGTTTTTAGTAGCTGGTTTTGCTGGTTATGCTGGAAATCTATTATTGATGTATCTATTGTTTCTGGTTTAAGGCACTATTGATGCTTGCTGCCTTCGGGCCTCTTTGTTTTTTGTAAGGGTTTGGCCCCTTGTTGAGCTGCCTTATATTATCAAAAACATTGACTTCCTCCAATGAGAAACTATGCGTTCAATGTCTTGAGGTTAGTGTTGAGACTTCTCAAGAATGTAATGTTTGTAGTTGCATTTGAAACCTTATAAAATATAGTGATATAAAATATTAGTTTAGGACATATGAATTCATTATGCAAAAAAAAAACAAATTAATTCTTGTGAAGTTTTTTTTTTATTGCGATTTTTGGCCAAATCAAAAATTAATTACCATTGACAAATATATGTTGATCCTTTTTTAAGGAAATATAGTTATAAATTAAATTATTATACATTAAATAAAATAATATAGAAAACAAAAGGTAACCTTAACAAAATATAATGTGCTTTCACTTGGAATAACATTAGGCTGGTGAATACATTTTTTATATTTCGTTATTCATTTAACTATTGGTGGAATTGGTGGAAATGTTACCAACATGTGTTGGCCTCATGGCTATGATAAATTACAAGAATTCCACTCACACCTTAATAACATAGTCCAGTGCATTTCCTTCACCAAAGAAATAGAGATGGACAACCAACTTCCTTTCCTTGATATCCTTCTCATCACAAAACCTGATGGTTCCTTGGCTCGTCGAGTGTTCTGAAAACCCACCCACACCGACCTCTACCTCCACTCCTCTTCTCATCACCACCTTGCTCAAAAAAAGGGTATCCTTAAGACTTTGTCCACTAGAGCCTTTCATATTTGTGACAAAGAAAACTTAGACCAAGAGCTTGCGCATCTTTGCATAGTCTTCTTATTAATGGTTACAAGAGCAAGCACATTTCTAGAGATCTCAACCAAGCCAAGTTTTGTTTCATCTCCAAACATAGGGTTGCCCTCCCCCAACCCTCCCTCTCCAAACCTCCCTATTGCTTCCATCCCAAATATTGAAGGCATCTCCTACAAAATTTCCAAAATCCTTCTTAAAAGGGCCTCTAGTGTGCTTTCAAACCTATTGCAACATTGAGAAACCACATCCCCTCTCTCAAAGACCCCAAAGATGTCTGCCTTGACTCTAGGGTGTACAAGGTTGTTTGTTCTTGTGGCACACCCTATATAGGTGAGACATGTCGATCTTTTAGCACCAGAATCAAAAAGCATTGTGCTAACATTAGGCATGATCAGGTCCTCAACTTTGCCTTGGTAGAGCACTCCTTCTCCACCAAGCACCATATCTCTTTAGAAGACACCCAAATCTTAGCCATTGAGGACAATTTCTTCAAGAGGAAACTCAAAGAAGCCATTGAAATCAACAACGATCCCGCAAACCTCAATCGGGATGACGGGTGGAGTCTCAGTTTCTCTTGGCAACCCTGCTGGCCAACCTTAGAAATCGACCCCCTCACCCATCTTGAACCTCCTTTGTGTCAGGCCTTGTTTGGCCCCCTCCTCTCCTTTTCTCCCCTGCTTGGCTTTCTTGGGTTCCCTCTGTCTCTCTCCCCCACTCCCCCTTTTTGTGGGTTGCCTATCCCTCCATTTCTCCCTCGTCCCTCCCCGCCTATCCCCGAGGGAGCCTCCTCCTTTGCCTCATCTGCTTCCTTCTCCCTTATTTTTGGATCTCCCTAGTCACATGCTACTACCCCCCTTCTTTTAGGTTTCTGCTCTTGTTTTTGTATTCCTATGCATACGTAGTTGTTTAGGCATTTACATGTATATTTGCATATGTTGTTGCATTTGTATTTACATATATATTTGGATGTGTATAATATGCATATACATTCATTTTTGTTTTCTTTTTGTATTTGTATATGTATTGGTTTTGACTTTTGTTAGAGTCCGGTGTCATATGTACTTGTATAGGCTCATGTATACTTGCACATACATTAACACACATGCTGTTTCTTTTTTGTTTTCTCTTTAGTTTTTTCCTTGGCACACAGATACACCCAGTCACTCGCTTGCTAATATATATATATATATATATATATATATATATATATATATATATATATATATATATATATATATATATATATATATATATATATATATATATATATATATATATATATATATATATATATATATATATATATATATATATATATATATATGTTATTTTTTCTATTTTTGTCATTTGTTTGCTTGTTTGTGAGTCTACATGTATTGTTTGGTTTCTTTTCTCCTATATATATATATATATGTTGGAGCTGTTTGTTCTGTGTGCTATGTTGTGATTTTTTATTTTATTTTTCTTTTGTCTTGTCTTTTGGAGGTTTGTGGATGTGTTTTTGTGCTTTCTGGTTTCCTTATACACACACACACACACACACACACACACACACACACACACACACACACACACACACTTTGTTGGTCGTTTGTACTCATTTTTTTATTTGTTCTTTGACTGGTTTTCATTTGCCTCCTTTCTTTCTGTAATACCCCTGGCTTTTTTTTGGCTTGTGTTAGATGTTGTTTCTATCATTACTTTTGTCAGTTCTGGAACAGTTGATAGTTGTTATTTCCTAATTTCAGTTCGAGACATTTGGACTAGTGTGTATTGGTTTATGCTCTCATTTATCTTGTTGGACTATGTTCGAGGGATGCACTGAAACATGTGATATGAGTTTTTTTTTTGGTTGATGATACTATGTTACTTCAGTTTTTGATGAGATGGATATGATTGGTATTGGTTAGAAAAGGTCATACTTATGTTTCTGATTATAGTCTTGTGTTGGAGCGGGGACGGTGTAGTATTGCTCGGATCGAGCACCCTACTACGCCGCAATTCTCCGTCTCGATGTTGTGATATATATGCATGTAGTTGATCATAGATAACCATTGGTTTTCAACAGGTTGCACGATGGGGCATTACACTTTCTTTTAGTCATGAGTCATTAGTAGATGTGTCAACTCATATTCAACACATCGCTGCTACATTTGAGGGTGGTTGAACCTTTAGCTATTCTCTTGGTTCCATTTTCGCCACCTTTCCTATTCTCGTGGAGGCTTGTTCCTCAAGCTTCACCTATGTATACCTCTTTGGTTGTAAATCAATTTAGTTCATTTTCAATATATTGCATTTGTGTTTGATGTCTAATCCATTGATCTTGGACTTCCACTCCCACATGGTATTAGAGCTAGGCTCAATCTGGCCTTCTCCTATAATTTTTATAGAATTACATCATGCATTTGCATTCAAATTCAATTAACTTTAAAAGCCAATAAAAAAAATGCAATTAATCCAATCCTTTCCAAGTAGAGATTTCCATGCATAAATCATGCGTGTAAAATTAATCATCAACTGCTTAATCAATACTAGAATAAAAAACTGACTTCACATACTTACCAAATGATGCATTGGATGAAAGCGAGCAACAACAAGACAAACAAACTTCACGTAGATGCTGCCATTCTGTCCAACTGGGTTCTATTTTTGCCTCAAGTGTTTGAAGACTGGAGATACCACGTGAGAAGAAAGATGAAAAGGTTAAGACAATACTCATGTATGCTTATTAGCAGAAAAATGATTGTGAAGTTCCTATTTTCAGTTTAATAAATAAAGAAATATTATTTAATGTTGTCCAATATTATGTGACTGTTGTCTCTCTGTTTGTGTGTGAATAAAGGGTTCCATTTCCTGCCAGTCTCTTAATTGTTTGTTGATGCTAACGGGTGCTTCCCTGTTCTGTGTTGGGGAGTGTATATATGTACATGTGCGTATATGCAGCCTATTTTAATTCACCTGAAGCCGTTCCCCTTTTTATCAAGTTTCCGCACAAAACACAAACATTAACATTAGAAATAATTTACTCTTATCACATATTTTTTTTTCTCTAGATGAACTCCATATACATCCCTCTAAACTGATGGAATATAGTGCAAACATAATTCTATACAACAGCTTCCATGTTTGAGTTAACTTTTTCAGATTAATTTAAATCGCTATCATAAAAAGTTAAAATTAATTGAAGACAGATTTGTATGTCTTTACGTGGACCTAACTCAGTTAGCCAACTCAGCGAAGTGAAGCAACATGCTGTTGAATGATGGCACACACAGACTTATATGTGACACCACGTATTTTGTAACTTGTCTTCGTATTTCTGAAAATCTCTACACGCATACACAATACGTGTCTTTATAAATGCTGGTTTATTGCGGTATAAATGCTGTGATTATGTAACAAGTTGAGCAAGTTACAAGAGATTTTTAATGGAGCTTGGTGCCATTAGAATATTTTCTTCTCGTTTTTCTTCGTCTATGATCTGATTAAAAACACAAGGTAAACAATTATTATTATTTTAAATTTAAAAATACTACAGATTATTGGATATTATACAAAATAGAATAATTATTAAATTTGGAAGTTTAATCAAACAGTTATTTGGTGTCAAAAATGGCGCCCAAATTTTCATGTTGGGAAAGAACAAATCCCTTTGATCCCTCTCTGGGTTCATCTTCCCTATTTGCCGATGGAGTATAGGGATGTTGAAGTCCTGACATGTCTTGGTAACTCCATGGGGGTGTGTCAAGAAGTGGACATCCCCACAGTAAATCTCACCTCTTCTTCAGTAAGACTTTGAATCCTTACAGAGGCTAAGGAGTTATTGCGCAAAAGAATCAAACTGGATTCTATACATGGAATTTGGCTACAAGAGATTATAATACAAGATGGTGTAAATTCAGAGGATCCGAAAAGGCTCCAAGATTTTCTTACGATAGTAGATAACCTGTCTAATCAAGGAAGAGGGTTGGAACAAGAGAAGGAAGCCTCCAACCCAGCATCTTTGGCAGAAGTGTTCTTAGAGGAGCACGGATTAAGTAGCAGTAATGCCGTTATGTTGGGTTCCCAGTTGGAAAATATTTCTATCTCGGCTCGGATGAGTGAATCTCCACAAGATCTACAGGTGGTGCTTGGGATTTCAGAGGGAAAAGATCAGTCATCAAATGTGGATCTACCCCTCGGAGATAATATTGAGGAACGCCAACCTTTGCCAGAGGACCTAGAGGACCTTGAGGATTTGATTTTCACTTCCCAGGAAGGTACTTGCCTTGAAGACGCGAACAAAGAGACTTCTACTCATGGCCGTAGTTGTTTCTCTCCACTAAGGGAGGAAGAGGATTTTTTAAACAGGGAGGAGGACACCCCCCTGCGGGATATGATTCCAGCTACCTTAAAGGACCAGCATGCCTCCAGGGAAATAGCAACCGAGCAAAATGATTTCTCCAAAGACTTGATTCAGGATAATGAAACTTTGAAGGAACTGTTAGACCAGGTGGTGTCAAAAGTGGCTTTAAATGTGATGGAGGAAATTGCAGATGAGGTTCTTCAAGAAGATCTAGAGAAGGAGGAGAACAGGCCACTCAGCCTACTCCGAACAAGCTTGAAAAGCCCTCTAACTAAAGGCACCCCTACCCCCCTCAGGAAAAGTTCCAGACAGAAGCAACTGAGGCACAACAAAGACGAGCCCAGTGGTCTCCACTCTCAAGTATCCCGAAGTCCAAACAGTAGGAGGAGAGTTAGCTACTCTCCTCAGGAGGTATGAGGATTCTCACGTGGAATGTTAGGGGCATTAACACCCCTAACAAAAGGAACATCATCAAATATCAAATTGATGAGGAACAAGTAGAAATAATCATGCTTCAGGAAACTAAACTGTCCTCAGAGTCTTTTGATTCTTTCTCTAAGAGTTGGAGGGATTGGAGCTTTGAAAAGGTGGATGCTCGTGGGGTTGCTGTAGGGTTAGTTACAGGCTGGAGGAATCATATTCAAGCCTTGGAAGTAGTGGAGAAGACTGACAACTTTATAATTGGTAAGTACCCTGAACTTTTTAACGGAGCTGACTTATGGTTTGTGAACGTATATGCGCTTGTAGATTTATCACAGAAGAAATTAGTTTGGGATAATCTATCTATTTGGTTGAGGAAGCTGAAATGGAGCCCTTTCATTTTAAGGGGCGATTTTAATTCCATATTAGATGACAAGGAAAAGTTAGGGGGTATCATGCATCCACCTAGATCTCAGAAGGACTTCAAGGCTTTTGTTAATAATAATTTTTTGATAGACTGTATTCCTAATAACGATACTTTTACTTGGACGAACAGAAGAAAAGGATTTCTACAAATAGCAAAAAGATTGGACAGATTCCTTCTGTCTCTAAAATGTTTTAACTTTCCATTCAGCTTTGAAGCAAATATTCAGCCCTTGGTAGGCTCAAATCATTTTCCAGTTAGGCTCTCCTTAGGAGGACAAAATTTTCCCAGCAAGAAGTGTTTTAGGTTTTAGTCTATGTGGTTTAGGGATATGACTTTTGTGGATAATATTCAGCTCTGGTGGAAATCCATTCCTTTCGTGGAAGGATCACGAATGTTTCAATTAGCAAGCAAATTAAAATTTCTAAGGCACAGGGTAATGGAATGGAATAAAAATCATTTCCGAAATGTTTTTGTTGAGAAAGCTAGAATATTACAAGAATCAAAAGCACTGGCTGATTTCATAATCACTAGAGGCATGGATTTATCCTCCTTTCAGAAGGAGAAATAGTTGACATCAGATCTGGAAGAGATCTTGAAAAGGGAAGAACTTTATTGGAGGCAGCGTTCCAAGGAACTATGGTTGAAAGACGGTGACAAAAATACCTCTTATTTTCATTTGTCAGTCAAGGTGAGAGCTGGGGTCAATTCTATTAAATCCATTCAATTGGGAAATGGGTAGACATGCACTGAACAATCAGATATCCTTGCCGTAGCACAAATTTTTTTTGCAAATCTTCTTTCCAGCCTGCCTTACCATCGGAACAAAGCTTTAGAGGTGTGTAATTTCATTCCAAAGTTAATCAAAGAACATCACAATAAGGAACTTTTGAAACCATTTTCCTTAGAAGAAGTAAAGTCTGCGGTGTTCTCTTTGGCGGGAGAGAAAGCGCCGGGCCCGGATGGATGGACTAGAATTTTCTTTCAGAATTGCTGGGCCACGGTTGGGAGGGATGTTTTCCTGGCTGTAGAAGAATCCAGAAAAGCTAAGAATGTGCTAAAGGAACTTAAATCGACATGCTTAATGCTTATTCCCAAATCAAAATTTCCCCAAACTTTTGAAGACTTTCAGCCTATCTCTCTGTGTAACTTCATCTATAAGATAATTTCAAAGGCCATAGCGCTCAGATTGTCACCCCTAATGAAGGAGTTGATTTCTAGTGAACAAGGGGGTTTTGTACTAGGAAAAGAGACCATGGAGGGCGCCATCCTTACTCATGAAATCTTGCATTCAGTGAACAAGGAAAAGAAGAAAGCTATGGTTGTGAAACTTGATATATCTAAGGCTTATGACAGAGTGAATTGGAGCTTCCTGCTTGATATCATGATGCAAATGGGGTTCTCCAAAGAAGTGGTTAAATGGATTAATTCATGTATCTTAGGGTTCCGAGCTTTAGTTTTAATAAATGGAAAGGAGTCTGGCTTCTTTGAACCTTCACGTGGCTTAAAACAAGGAGACCCTCTTTCTCCTTACCTCTTCATAATCATGACAGAAGCACTCACTTGGTCCATAAAGGAGGCAAAGAGAAGGTCAGAATGGCAAGGTATCAAACTAAAAGGTATTCAAGAGCCCTTCACTCATGCTTTGTTTGCTGATGATACATTACTTTTTGGTCAAGCGTCAATACGGGAAGCCAGATCAATGATGAATATAGTCAATTCTTATTGCTGTGTCTTAGGACAAGAAGTGAATTTTACTAAATCTATGGTCTTTTTCCAAAATGTTCCCTTGCTTCTCCAAAAGTTGATACAAGTTATCCTTAACCTCGAATCCCAGGTTCTCCCAGGAAGCTATCTCGGTCTGCCCCTATTCATGGGCAGATACAAGAATAATTTATGGGGCAAGGTTTTACAGAATTTGAACACAAAGCTGGCTAAATGGAAAGGTCACCATCTATCCTTAGCTGGGCGAATAGTTTTGATTAAAGTTGTGTTGTTTTCGGTGCCAGTATACATGATATCAGTTTTCCATGTCCCCAAAGGAATTATTGCTAAAATTGATGGTCTCTGCAGAAAATTTCTCTGGCAAGGCTCTCTTGAAGAAAAGAAAATAGACCTATTAGCTTGGGATAAAGTGTGCAAACCCAAGGCGGAAGGAGGGTCAGGAATTCTGAATATCCAAGCTCAAAACCAAGCACTCGGGGCCAAATTGGCATGGAACATGTACTTCAAACCTAATGCCATGTGGGTAAAACTAATGAAAGCTAAGTATCTTGATTCGCTGGATAATGAGCGGATCTTCACAGTGCAAAACCCTCCCAAGGGGTCCGCTATCTAGAATTTCTTAATAAGAAGTAGGGACCTCCTTCAGCCCAACCTCACTTGGATCATACATAATGGTGAAAAGGCAGACTTCTGGTTTGACTCTTGGGGCGGGGAAGCGCCACTGTCTACGTATTCTGAGGCATGTTCCTTTCTCCAATCACATTGGGGACACAAAGTTAAAGACTACTGGCAGGTGGTTAGGGAGGGGACATCAGTTACAGTTGCCTAGAAAGGATTCCTAGACTACAATTTTCCTATCTCCCAAAAAGCACTTCTCAGTCGTCTCCTTGGTAGGAGGTCAGTGTTTGTCTCCAGCATGGAGGATGAAGTGGTCTGGACAGTGGCTATTTCAGGATGTTATTCAGTTAAAGATGGATATAATCTAGGCGTGCAGAAAGCGCTGTCAAACTAGCCCTCGAAGCTGTGCTGGGGCACGTCAACTCTCCCTAGGGCTGGAGCTTTCGCTTGGTGTGCGCTTCATAATAAAATTCTTACAGGTGACCGAATCAAAAGACTAGGATTGGGCTCTAATTTCATTTGTGTGCTCTGTGGATTGGAGGAAGAATCTTTAGATCACACCTTGCTTCACTGCCCCTTTAGTAGAGCATGCTGGACCTGGTTTTTCAGGAAGTTAAAATGGACAAGCCCTTTCTCCAAATCCTTATATCTTATGTTTAAAAACTGGCCCCATTCATTTGCTACCTCAACATTAGCATGCCTTTGGGAGTTGGGTCCTTCCATGATTATCTGGCACATCTGGTGGGAAAGGAATCTACGTATTTTCAGGAAGGAAGCTCAATCAGTGTTTTAGGTCTGTGTTAAACTTGATGCTACCATAGCGGATCAGGCAATGGCTTATCTTAGATCTTTTAATACCTCTAAGCTGGTTTGGTCTAAATGGGATGCGGAAGTTATATCACTTTGGCCCTCAGTCAGATGTTTGGGGATTGGCATCAATACAGGAACTTCTAAGCTCTCCACAATCAGAGATAAAGTTAAATGGACTCCACCCTCTTCTCCCTTCTATAAGCTCAACATTGATGGGGCATGCCGAGGGAACCCTGGCCTCTCTGGAACGGGATGTGTCATTAGGGATATACATGGAGAGTTGATCGCAGCCAAGTCATCCAAATTACCCCCAGGCACCAACAATGAGGCAGAAGCTTGGGCTCTGGTGCATGGACTTAACCTGGCGCTTGAAAAAGATTTAAGGAACGTGTGGATTGAGGGTGATTCCTTGCTAGTAATAAATGCAATTAAGGGGAAAGGCTTAGATAATTGGAAATTGACCTATATCCTCTCTCAGGCCAAAGCTCTTTTGAGTAGACTAGACAATTTTTTCATATCCCACACGCTACGGGAAGGTAATAGGGTGGCAGACTTCCTAGCCAATGCAGCAATTGATAGTGATAAAGACACTGTTTTCATCCATCGTGGCGCACTCCAATTGCCATGTCAACTGACCTCTCTCCTGTCTGCTGATATGGCAGATGAGTAAGTTATATTCCTTGACTGGTTCCAAGATGTTGACAAGCCTTAAGTACGGTCGGATGTTCTTTCACTGGTTTCACCTTGGATTAGGAAGCTGTCTCATTTATTTCCACATTTATACTCCTTGAAGGATCTCTGACATTCTCCAGGAGCATTTTCCCAAGTTTTTATTGGGATGAATGTATTAAGATGGATGTAGATTTGTCAGATGTCTCGCCTGCAAGGGGAAGATAGCGTATCTGCTCTCGCCTTATGTTCATTTATAGATATTGCCATGCTAGGACTACTTGTCTACATTTTGACGGCATAACGGCTTATTTCTTCTGCCTCCTCCTACCTACTATGGACACGTTGTCACCTATACTCGCTCTCAAATAGGCTAGCAGAGTACTATTCTCTTCAGTTGTGCGGCTGACGCTAGCGCTTTTATTTCTCCGCCAGCTCTCATTTCCTTATTGTTCTCTTCAAGTTTGTGTCTCTGAGGGCTCTCTCCTATGTGGTTTCCTTGCTCTGCCACTTTACCACTCTTTCCGTGTTGCTCCCTCCTTTCAATTGCTATCTTTCATCTATAGTTGATGAGGACGGATACGCAACTGAACCAGAGGTTGTTTTTCCCTACCCTTGATTGGGAATTAGAGATAGGGGGCGAGTGAAGGCGATTGATCTCATGACCCTTATCGACTCTGACTGCACTCTTATTCTGTTTGTAGTTCAGAATATCGTGGGCCATGCCTGGATCAGAGGCTTTGACGGTCGTGTGTTAAACTTTTCAGATATATTCTCACAACTTCTTTCCAACATAATGGATCTTGTTGTGGATGGAGAATATGTGCACTCCCTAGCGGCAGGCTTGTTCTTTAAGAATATTTACACAGTGGAACGTTGGGAGGCGGCAATGTCCAATTATCGCATGGAGCAAGGCGACGCCCTTATTGGTGGGCTTTTTAATCTTACAACTCTACAGAATTCTCCTCCACAGTAGGTAATCTACAGAGCTCTGCAGTCCAGTATCAAATCCTTATGTAGTGAGGATTTAGATGATGCCTTAAGAGCATACTATTTTCTTTTTTCCAAGAAAAGATGCGAGCGAATTAGGGACATGTTCACGGCTATTCGTTTCTTTAGAGTTCACGCATCTAACATGGCCCCGGGGATGCCTTATTATGCCTTGGTAGATTTGGAGGAAGGGGGTCAGTCAGCGGCCACAATGGATATGGAGGCAAGGGGCCTACCGGTGGCTCCGCCAGCGGCCTAAGCTTCGTCAGTGGCCTACTATTTCTCCTAGTGCCTGTGAACAGGTTGGCGGTGGTCTGTGTTTTTTTCATTTTGCTCTCTGTGGGTGGTCCCATGGCTTTGTTGTTCCTGTCTCTATGTTCTGCTCGTGGGTTCTACGTGGATGGGTGTCTGTTTTGTTCGGGGGCTTCCCTACGGTGGTGTTGCGGTTGGCTTGGTGGGGGTTTTTGTTTTGGGCAGTGTCTGCGTCATGATGCGCTTGACAGGGTGGCAGGCTCCTGTGCTCCTCTACAAGGTTTTACTATTGGTGATGGGGCCTTGTCTTCCGTGTTTTGGTCTTTCCTTTTGAACTGGGCTAGCGGTTTGGTCTTCATTCCATGCTAGTTTAAATTATGTTTTATCAGGTCTTTTAAGGGCCGTGTTGATTTGTTTTAAATTGTTATATCAGGTCGTTTCAGGACCTTTTCATGTAATTATTTTGGGATGGACTTCTGGGCGTGAAGCCCTTGTTCTTTCTGCTTAAACGTTTCTTTTAATATTATGGGTGCTCCGCCACCTTTTTCTGTTAAAAAAAAAATTATTAAATTTGGTGGAGATGAGATATAAAATTTATTTATTATTTTGGGTGGAAATGAGATAAAAAATTATAGTTTATTATTGTTTTATATTTTTATGTTTTAATGGTTATGGGATGTTTGTGTTGCAGGCCAGAAGTGGATGATAAAGAAGAGATACATGTATATGAGGGAAAGATGCTGATGGAAAGATTCGAGAAGTTAAGAAGCCTTGCGTAGAAACAATTTTTTCTTCATAACTCAACAGAAATTAAATAAATAATATAAAATAACTCTACAATAAATTAAAACAACTTATTAAATTCTTTTAATATGTTTTTATATTTTTAATACCTATTCATCATTAGGATATAATTTTTCTATTTCATATTTATCTAGGGTTTTATTTACTAATCTTTCCTTAAATAAATAAAATAAAATAACTCTATAGTAAATAAAATAACATATTAATATTGTTTAATATGTTTTTATCCTTTTATTTCATATTCATTCTTAGAGTTTGATTTGTTTTATTTCAAATTTGCCTAGGGTTTTATTAAGTAAACTTTTCATTGTTAATATAGATTAAGAGTTTAATGTTTTCAAAATATATCTGAATAACTAATACAAAGTATTTTTGATTAAAATAACTTCTTCTCCACTATTATTCTGCTCTTTATACTAAGAGGCGTTATACAATGGTATTAAGGGGATGAATTTAATGCTACTAATTTATAAAAATTAATTGCGGTTAAATAGTATTTTATTTACTCTAAAATAATTTATTTTATAACATTATTTTATTAGGGTTTCTTCATATGTCATATAAAAGGACCAAATTGTATTGAGCAAATGCATTATATTTTTTTAGGTTACCTTTTATTTTCTTTGTTATTTTATTTACTTTACAATAATTTAGTTTATAACTATATTTTATTTGGGTTTATGATATCAAATAAAAAAAGATCAAAGTATATTAGTGAAGGGCGGAAGTTAATATACTTTTGTCCTTTTTTTATTTGATATAATAAAACCCTAATAAGATATACTTATAAATTAACTAATTGTATAATAAATAAAATAACACAAAAATAAAAAGGTAACCCTAATAAAATATAATGCACCTGCCCAATACACTTTGCTCTTTTATATTTCATATGATAAAACCCTAATAAAATATAGTTATAAAATAAATTATTCTAGAATAAATTAAATATTATTTAATTTTTATAAATTACTAGAAATTAAATTTCATTCTAGAGAAAAGAAAAAAAAGTACAAAGTTATAGGACCATCCCCGTAATGCCACTATATAATGCCTCTTGACATAAAGAACAAAAGAATAGTGGATAAATATGTTATTTTAGTGACAATACTTTGTATTAGTTGTTCACATATATTTTGAAAACATTAAACTCTTAATCTATGTTAACAATGAAAAGGTTACTCAATAAAACCCTAGGCAACTTTGAACTAAAAAAAAATCAAAATCTAAAGATGAATATCAAATAAAAGGATAAAAATATATTAAACAAAATTAAGATGTTTTTGATAAAATAAGGTGGCTAAAACCGGGGGCCGAACCATTTTACAAAACCAAGCCCAGGGGGTAAGAAGACAGCGTACTGACAGTACTTAGCCAGCACAGAGAAAAGATCAGTAGCAAAGGCACAACAACCTTGCTAAGAAAAAAACAACAGCAAAGCCCAATAGACTAAGCAACAAGGTTGCAAGGAGCAACAACCTAAACAATAGCAGAACCAGACCTATTAGTTCGAACACCCTTGGCACGAGTGTGGTTCAAAGAAACATGCTTGGGAAGACCTCGCTTCCTCCTTTGGACAATACATCATCTCCATACACAGAAATAGGAGAAGAAGGAGAAACTCTCTCCAAATCCTTGGAAGGGGGCAGAGCTTGGGGCACAACAACATCAGCCCCAACAACATGTGTACCTATATTAACAGTGCGAGACATATTAGCAGCTAAGATCCTGTAGCAGAACCACCAGCAATCCCAATAGTATAACCACCAACAACACCAATAATCCTAGTAGCAGAAACATCATCAACACTTGAAATCCCAGTAGTAGAACCACCAGTAACACCAGCAATCCCAGCAGCAGAACCACCAGCAACACCAGCAATCCCAGCAGTAGAACCACAAGCAGTAGCATCCATAGCTGTAAAATCTGAAACCCTTTCAATATCAGGAGTAGACCCGTCATCATCAGAGGAAGATTCAACCACCTCTAACTCAGAAATATACTCAATAGCACCAACTGTAAGATGTTCATGTAAAGAATTCTTCCACCAGGAGGAAGAATGAGCGATCTTTAAGTGAGGACACCCAGAAGCCAGATGACCCGTAGCAAAGCATCTACGACACCGGAAGGGAATACCTTCATACTCCAAAATCTACCTCCAAGAATTATCAGCAACCTGTAGCATAATCTCAGCCGGGAGAGGCTTAGAGAGATCGAGATCCACTAGAACACGAGCATATGTGGTATGAAAAAATAAGGTAGTCACTTGATCTACCATAATAAAAGAGCCCAAAGAATTACCAATACCCTTATAACACGATTTCTACCAAAGATGTAGTGGAAGATTCAGGAGACAAATCCAAATAGGCATTCTATTGAAAGACTCAGTCAATGGGTTAAAGGAGGGAACCTAAGGCTTGAGAAGGAGGGCATGATTGCCCCAAAACTAGGCCTGAGTATGAAGAATAGCATTCTGATCAGAAACTGAAGCATAAACAACTACAAAGAAACCCTTTGCACAAGGGTAAATTTCTATTTTTCCCTCTATGATAGGGCGCCAATGCTCTAAAATCCAGAGGTTCAAATCACCTAGCCGATGCCACCAATGATCAAATCTACAAATCAAACCCTGCTAAGGGAAATAGTAAATATTTTTTAAAACCTCATCCCCTAGGACCACACTAGCCACTGAGCCCACGGACGACACACAAACAGTCACACTAGCTGTTGAGCCCACGGACGGCACATGAATAGCCATAGCCACACAAGCCACTGATCCCACGGATGGCACTTGAACAGCCACAACCACACCATCAACAGAAAAAAACCCAACAGCAACAGACTGACCCCTGCATGTAAAGTAGTAGATGAACCCTGTAAGGTAGCAGTTGTAGGCACAGACGGCGATCCAATAGCAAAAGTAGCATTGCCCATGGATGGCACACCAACAGCTGTAGCCACACCAGCAGCAGAAGAAGACCCTACAGTTAGCCCAGAAATAGATGAATCCTATGATCCAGGAACATGGGCGGGAAGAGGAGTAGGAGAGCCCATTTCAATTTACAAAATTAAGATGTTATTTTATTTACTATAGAGTTATTTTATTTTATTTATTTAACGAAAGATTAGAAAATAAAACCCTAGACAAATATGAAATAGAAAAATGAAACCCTAGGGGTCAATATGAAATAAAAAGATAAAACATATTAAAATAAATTAATAAGTTGTTTTAATTTACTTTAGAGTTATTTAATATTATTTATTTAAAGAAAGGTTACTAATTAAAAACCTAGGAAAATATGAAATAAAAAATGAAACCCTCACAAATTTATGAAGCGACATGATAGGATTTTCTTTCTTTCCAATCCATAAAGTGGTGGTTCAATAGAAATCTATCCCTATATATTTAGTTATAGAAATATAATGGTTAAAAATTTGCATTGATAAACAATTCTTTATCATTACAAAAAATAATAGTTCAGATGCATGAAATCTTTTATCTCTTCACTACACATCTACAAAATAATTTTATATTATTCTAAGAGGACACTACACATTTCAAATGTTGTAATCCATTTTAGAGAATCACCATCTTTAATTACTAATATGTAATCTGTGTTACAGCATCGCCATCGTGTAAATGGAACTCTAGGTATGTCCGACAAATAATATATAGACCTATAAGTGTACCACCAGAACCATCCACATATGTTATGGTTAAATTTTGAAGGTAGAGCAGAGACAAATGGATCCCTACAATAATTAGGAAAAATAGTTTTATATTCAAAACTCCATCAAACATTTGCAGAACCCTTAAAGATAAACTACAATTGGTTACATAGAACCATTTCAAGCAACTGACAAAATATAGACGTAAACTAGAAATACAACTAAATGTAACGTGGAGAAATTGATGAGATTCCTCCAACACTCCCCCCTAATTTCTACCACTAATTGTGTAAAAAATTAAAATGCCCAAATTTTGTCTTAAATTATCAAAAGTCTCCTTTGCTAAAACATTGGTAAATATATCTACTAATTGATCTTTGGATCTGTAAAACTCAAAATTCATTTCTTGATTGTTCACTAACTCTGATAAAATGATATCGTGTATCAATGTGTTTTCTCTTCTTACAAAAAAACATGATTTTTTGACAATGACATTATTGATTTGTTGTCACAAAATATTAGTTTTGACTTCTCCTATGCTTGAAATAAATTTGCCAATACTTTCCACATTGAAATAGCTTGACATGTTGCTGATGTGGTTGCTACATACTCTTCTTCAGTGGATGGAATTGTCACTATGGGTTTCTTCTTTGATTCCCATGAGACTACACATGTTCCATAATGAAAGGCATATCTAGAAGTACTCTTCCTATCATCAATATTTCCTGTAAAATCACTGTCAATATAGTCAATCAAACAAAAATCATTAGTCATGGAATATAAAATTCCATATCCTTGCCACATATCTGTCATGTCCCTATAATGATTTCTAATTGAATCATTTATTTAAATAATAAGTTAACCTTATATAAACTAAATATATAATATATTTATTTAAAATATATTATTAATATGTATTAGTTAATAAATAATATTATTAAATTAATATAATTTAAATATTATAAAATATATGAAATATCTATTTAATTAACTAGATATATTATAAATATAAATATTTTAATATAATATTTATGTGAATAATTAATAAGATATATTATTATATATAAAAATAAATATTATGAAAAGTCTTACCCATTAAAACAAGAAAGTAAAGTAATTTAGAAAGCAAAGTAATTTGGAACAAAAAGTCAAATTCAAAATAAAATCATATAAAGATAAAAGTCTAATAAGACAAAACCATTATCCCACCATATTATAAGATAAAAGAGCTCCCCTACTTAATAACAAATGTATTTATTTATACTATATATATTATATAAATAATGTACTTTAAAAAAATTAAGGGGAGGCCGAAGGAGGATATTTATAAGTGCAGCGATTAAGTTAGTTGACACCAACAATCACATTAATAAATAATATATTATAAATATATCTAATAATATAAATACAAATAATAATATTATTATCTTATATTGTAATATAAATATAAATCATATATCATTTATTATGATATAAATGATATAAAATAAATAATATAAAATAAATAATATATAATGATATAATATAAATACAAATAATATAAATAATAGTAAAAATAAACATCTTTTAACCTATCCTCTTATGATAAGGGAGTTACGTATGGTTAGAACTAGTTTTACCACAAAAGGGAATTACTATAAAGTAATAGAAATTATAAGAGGGTTAAGTATGTCTTTTACCACCAAGCATAATAAGAGACGTGCCTCTTTGAAACATATCCCTAAACATATCCCTTGAAAGAGAAATAAATAAAGATTGTGAGATAGAAGGAAAGGATCATCGGAAAAAAAATATAAAAAGAGTATCGAATAAATACATATAGTTAGATCTACATTATATATATGTACATTATCAGGGTGTGAAAATATATATTATAAAATATATAAAAGGCAACAACAATACAATAAAAATTATATTACGATGGCATAGGTAAGAAATCCCAGGTAAAGCTCCAGTAGGTAAGTAAGTATTTATATTTAAATTGTTTAATCTATAGTTGGTAAATATAAATGGTAAGATTATTATATATAAAAGAATAAATATATGCAGGGTGTAAATGATAGATATATTATAACTAGAATATGTACTCAGGTTAAATAAATTGTTTGAAATTAAATATTATTGAAATATGAAATAAAATAAGAAAGATGGTCACAGACTAATATAATGAATTAATGTCAATGATATATGTTTAATTTTGATATAAGGCCACAATGTCTAATATAAGGCATCTTGTGTTAAATGATAACAAGAACAATTATGATATTTATGAAATCAAATAAAAGATAAGTTGGTGATATGCTTAGAGTTGACACTAACTCTCCCTTTAACCCCTCTATCACCTCTAAGGTATGATGTAGTTGAAATAGTTTATTTTAGCCTAGGTATCTCTCGACTGGACGTAAGTCCCTTGAGCCAAGTGGTGAGGAACCCCGTGTGTGGGTGAAATCCTTGGGCCTAGGAGAACTTGTAAGAGTTTCTCTACAGATGGTGACTCTCATCTGGATGAGGTACTCCGTGTGTGAGTGAAATCCCATGAGCCAAATGGTGAGGGACTCCATGTGTGAGTGAAGCCTTTGGGCCTTTGTAAGAGATGGAACTATTTCCTTAATGAAATCATACTTGGTGATCTAGAGCTAGTTAACATAAGAGTCTACCATAAGTCCCTCACAAGTCATATCATGAACTAATGATAAAAATGAATAACATATATATGAATGTGCTTATAAATTTATAAATTGAATGCAGGATGACAAAACAAATATATGAACTTAATGTGAATATAATCTAATATGTTATGGTCTTAATGATTCCATGTTGAAAGAAAAGATAAATAGATTATTAATGTTCTCTTTTACTAAGTTGAAATTGTGCAAGGTTGTGAAAATTTTTGGCTTACTAGAAGGGGACATTACAATATCTCAATATTCTCTTCCCAACTTGCCAATGTGACTCTTTTGGTGACTCTGTGAATCTTGAGATTAGAGTAACTCCATACAATAAATATGGTCATGTAGTTGTAAGTTACTTCAAACTTGCAACTAATATTTGCAATATTATAGAATGAACATTAGGTCATTTCTCTTGTTTTGCAATTTTAGTTCTTGTAGCATCTGGTGTAGTTATTGGATTACAATTCAACATCTTAAACCTCCTTAACACATCCTTTCAATATTTAGATTGACAAATAAAAATTGTTGGAAATATTGTCATTGATGTCAAAGGGAGGTTGTTGTAAGAGAAAACGAATAATTATTGAAGATCCAAAAGTTTCTAAGGCATGATTTCTACCTTTAGTTAGCAAATCACTTGGTTCACGAACTCTCAAGTTCGTCAATAGATAGTTTTCCGAACATCGAGCTAGCCGATGAAATGATGACAAAGAATGTTTCTAAGGCATGAATGATTTCTATCTTTGGTTGGTGAATTGCTTGGTTCGCAGACTCTTAAGTTTGCCGATGGAAAGTTTCTCCAACAACTAGTTCATTGATAGGAAAGATTACTGATCAAAGCTTTAAAAATAAAATTTAAAGTTTGAAGTCTTTTTAAGTTTGCCGATGGATAAGGTATCAGAAAAATGTCTAGTTTGCGAACTCAAAAGTTCATCGATGGTGAAGGTCACCAATACACTGCTTCCCTGACATAAAGTTTGTTGATAGGATGAAGGCATGAAGAATAAATATGGTTCATGGTTCCCTTGGTTCTTTGATTGACTATTTTGTCGACAATGGAAAGTTGGTAAGGTATAGGTAAAGTCTTTAGTTTGTGAACTCCTCAGTTCACCGATTTCAAGGTTCATGGACAAGCAATTTTGCAGATAGTGAAAAAGGTTGATGGTTTTCCAAGAAGTTTGTGATGAGACAACTTTAGAAATAGGTGATATGATGAAGATTGTGTTAGTAATTTCACAAAGTGGCACTTTTGCTGATAATGGATGAAATGTCCAAAGTTCGTAAAAAGTTGATTTTGCCAATAAAGATTTTTAAGTTGAGGTTCCTCGATGCAAACTTTTTCTGTTAAAGAAGAAGATAATTGGTCTATAGAAATAAGCTTTTTCGACAAGCTCGTACATATAAGAAATCTCTAATTTTCTGATAAAGAAGTTGAAGCTTAAGTTTGTGAAAATGAATTTTTGCCTATAATGAGCAAAGGGTTCAATTTGTCGATGGCTTACATAGGTTATAATAATAAAATTCTAGTGAGAGGACATTATTTGATCAGTTTGAAGACATAGGAGATATATATGAGAAACACTTATTGTTAAGGTTGGTTGACTCAGTCTTTTAAATCGGGCCCAAATTCATAGTACAGGAATTCAGGTTGGGCCGACCTAAGTATACATTGAAATTCAAAATATGAAGGCCAACTTTTGAGAATGCTTTAGTTCAATCTATTGTAGCCAACATGAGGATTATATTATACAAGTCGATATTTAAAGTAGATCATTTATTTATTTTTGATGGCGAAGTATATGTGAGTATCAAAGAAAAAAGTTTGTACATCTGAATGTGATTTGAGTGCAAAGGTAATGAATAGAATATAATCCGAAGTTCACATAGTTTGTACTGGCATAGGCATATCATTTTCTCTTGAGAAGAACCATGCTAAAGAGTGTGTGATGCTACATATTTGAAGGTGTGTGAAAATTAATGTTTCAAATTTGAGTTGGTGATAAGTGGGAGATTTGATGTTCTATTTTGGAATGAACTTGATCCTATTTTAGTTAGTTGAAGTTGGTGCTTCATAGCTAGGTTGGGGCTCAGTATGGACTGAACTAAATCTTGTTATCTATTGCTTGAAGTTGGTGCTTGATCTTTTGAGGTTGTGCTCAGGGATAGACTTGGTGCTTAGTTTTATAAGGGGATTAAAGTCTCCTGTAGGTTGGTGCATAGAGATCTATAAAAGGATTTTTCTCCTTCTCAAGTTGAAATTCCTCTGGGTTGGTGCCTACGAAATATTGTAATTCATCGAGTCATTTTGTGAGGTAGATTTGAGCAGTAAACCCAAGTAGCTTTTCTCACCGTGGTTTTTACCTTCTGGGTTTCCACATAAATCTTGTGTTCCCTTGTGTGGATGTTTGGATATGTTGATGTTTGCATAGTTCTTATATTGTTTTTGTTGTTGCAATAGAAATGGAGTAAAAATTGGTATATACTAATTCACCCCCTCTCAATATATCTCTATGTTCTAACAAAAATTCCCTAATGATTGAACCACTTCAGTGCCTAAAAAATACTTTATCAATCCTAAATCTATCATCTCAAATTGTTTCTTCATTGCTTATTTAAACATGTCTACTGACAAATTTCTAGTGAAAAGAAAATCATCTAACATATAAACATACAATGAAAACCTTACCTTCTTTGTTGATCATTGTGTACGATGTTGGCTCATTACTTACTGCTTCTGCTAAATCCATTTTTCATCATTGTAGATACCTAAAAATGTCTTAATCCCATTAACAACTTTTCTGCATCAACCACATTACTGAATTCACCGTTCATATCATAATTATCTAATTAATTCACCCTAAATAATAATTATTTAATTAATTCATCACATTAATAAATTCACCTTTCACATCATAATTATCTAATTAATTCACCCTAAATCATAATTATTTAATTAATTCATCACTGGACCTTAAGACTTCATTCTTCATTAATTAAATAAATATGCTAAATATTGATTTGGTTAATTTGTCATCTTCTTAATCCTCATTAATTAAATAAATTATGCTTATTTAATTAATCTACCCTACCCTACAACCTAAACCTAACCTAATTAAATAAATACTAATTATTCAATTAGTTAGTGTAACCTACGAAAACCCCAATGTGTGCGGCTGGGAAAAGAGGCAGAGTCGAAGATCACCCATCTCATTTTCTGTTCCACTAATACAGTTGAGATGCCTGGGGCAGAAACAATTTTTTCTTCATAACTCAACAGTAAATTAAATAAACAATATAAAATAAATCTACAATAAATTAAAACAACTTATAATATGCTTTTATCTTTTTATTACATATTCACCTTTAGGGTTTCCTTTTTCTATTTCATATTTATTTAGTGTTTTATTTACTAATCTTTGGTTAAAGAAATAAAATAAAATAACTCTATAGTAAATAAAATAACATATTAATTTTGTTTAATATGCTTTTATCCTTTTATTTCATATTCATTCTTAGAGTTTGATTTGTTTTATTTCAGATTTTTCTAGGGTTTTATTAAGTAAACTTTTCATTGTTAATATCTATTAAGAGTTTAATGTTTTCAAAATATATTGAATAACTAACACAAACATGCATTAAGGGGATGACTGTAACTGCGTCTTTTTTCTTTTCTGTAGAATGAAATTTAATTTCTAGGTATTTCTTCGCTACTAATTTATAAAAAATAATTGTTGTTAAATAATATTTTATTTACTCTAGAATAATTTATTTTATAACTATATTTTATTAGGATTTTTTCATATAAAGTGTAAAAGGAGCAACGTGTATTGGGCAAATGCATTATATTTTGTTAAGTTACCTTTTATTTTCTTTGTTATTTTATTTATTGTACAATAATTTAATTTATAACTATTTTTTTATATGTTAATAGCTAGTATGGGCCAACAACCTTTGTATTATATCAGAAGTAATAAAAAATTTACATTATACCAGTCCAAAGATCCAACAGAACCCCGCAGACATACAAAATTGTTGATTCCAGCATACCACCCGAACCCCTAAATCACCAACGGATATACAAAATTGTTGTTTCTGGCAAACCATCTAATCCCCTAAAACACCAACTGATATACAAAATTGTTGTTTCCAGCCAACGACCTGATCCCCTGTAACAATAACAATTAAAACTTTCTACCTACATGACTAATTCATCTATCACCTATCTGATTCTAAGCATGAAAATAGAAAAAACACGGACTTAGCTTGTCCTCTTCATCTTTAGCTTGACAGGGCGATGCATCATAGTGAAGATGTGACTACCGGATCCATTCCAGGGCACTTGTCATCCACTTCCTTCCTCATCTCTCTCGCGTGAGCTGCATGAGCTTTCATTGGGTAGTGCAGTTTGCACTTCCTGTGTGCCAGGCCTCCAGCAACCTCTTCGACGTCCTATCCATCCTCTTTGATCCAATCTTCTCCACAGTCTGACAGCCAAGACAACTCCATGTCTTCTACTTCCCCTTCACTATCACTATCATCCGCCAGCATGAATCCCTCCCTAGGCATGAAAAGCTCCATCCACTCCTTTGACGGGGGTGGAAGAATTGCGGCCATCTGCTGCAGGAATTCCAGATTTTGGTCTATGTCACCTAGCCTCTCCTCCAACTCTTTTGTCTCAATATAAATGACAAGCGAGAACCTTTGAATCTCCTTAGCCCCTCGACCCTTCCTCAGATAATACTGATGTGGCAGAGGAATTGTGCCGTCGTCATGCACATTATCCAGCACGACATCAATTTCACTGAGGTAGACATGCTTGACAACTCTCTGGCATAAATTTTTGACCTTCTGCTTCGAGATGCCTCTGGACAAAGCAAGTACCAAGAACATCGCTAGGATATCTATGTTTACCCAGTGCCTGTGGTAGGACCACATGAATTCCTGCCATAGGACTTCCTTCACAGCATGTAGAACCAGCTCATGCTTCACATAAAGGATACCCCGCAACCTCTTGTCTAAAACCATGCTGAAGACTGAGATCATTATTGCCGTAGTCTTGAAACAAATCAGACTATCCATATCTCCAAGAGTGACTACATCCAACTCAAAAATAAAAAAAGAAAGAAGTGAGGCCAAACTGGCCTGCACCGGCTACAAATACCCTCTTGCCTGATGTTTCCTTGATTAACCTTGTCTTGTCACATGTCGAGAGGATGATCGCATGCCTCAATGGATTTAAATTGTCCATTTTAATCACCACTTGTAGAGCATTAATTACTGTGCCAGGCTCTAAATAGCTTCAAACTTCAATTCATTTAAAGATTACACATGGACGAGAGATATCCCTACACTTTGAGATCCTCCTACAACTATTAGGCCTGACTACGTACTTCTCACAATGCCCGTCTCATTAATCTCGACATCACCCTATTCCACGTCGATCTTTGCTTAGTTGGAGTCACTCGGCTCCCGAGGACCTCCAGCCACCACCTCTTTTGCCAGTTCATCTGCCACGGTGTTACCTTCTCGGTAAGTGTGAATGATTTGAACTTCTGCGAAGGAATCAATCAATCTCCTAATGGGAGGAATCCACCTTCACAAAAACCAATTAGGTGTGAAGTTAGTTTTGATAGCATTTACTATTAGGAGTGAGTCTCCCTCTAAATGTAGCTTCGACACCCCTAATGCTTTGCCCATCTCCAATCCGCACAGGGTGGCTCTAAATTTAGCAATGTTATTCGTAGCCTGCCCAATGCAAACCGCTCTCTGATCAATCACTATCCCTTCTAAGTTCCTTGCCACATAGCCAATACCGGCTGACCTAGATTTCCAATAGAGGCTCCATCAAAATTTATTTTAATCTAGCCTTCCTCTGGCTTCTGCCACACTGTCTTCCTTCAAATATCCGCTTTCTGAGTAGTGCAATCCAGTCTTGTCACTGGGGGGATGCCCAACCCCACAAATCTATTTGTTAGCTTGACATCCCTGTTGTTGAAGACATTCTTAGAAATTGATTTTCTTTTGTGTGCCAAATTTGCTAACTCAACTGTTGCCTCCTCGATTTTTCTTACCAGTATTTCCCTGCCCATAGCTTGATTATTGAATGTTCTTCTGTTTCTCTCTTTCCACAACTCCTAGTAGACCGTGGAGGGCACAATTTGCCAAATACTACTAAAAACTTGCTTACATTTCTTCCCTGGCCAGGCAATCATCCATTCACACAAGTTTTCAGAGAAGGGTGTCTGGAAATCTAGCTTTTTCAATACATATTTCCAACAAAATTTGAAGTATGGGAAAAACATCAGCAGATGATCCATGCTCTCTAATTCTCTTTTGGATAGAATACATCTGTTGGGTCCTCTAAAAACAAGCATCTCCAGTCTATCTTGTGTAAGGATTTTGTTCTTGGCGGCCAGCTAGAGAAAAACCCCTACCTTTGGAAGGATGTCCTCATCCCAAAAAAGGTTTTTTGGCCATTGCTACACTGGTTCTGCCCTTTCTTTCATCATGTAGCCTATTTTGACCTTGTATTTGCCGTCTGCAGAAGTAGCCCATCTCAACATATCAACTCCTATCAAATATGGAATTTTCCTCTCTCAGAGAATAAGGCTAAGAGTAGTTTTCTGGGCCTCCAAGGCATTGAGATCATTTGGATCCTTCCACACCCATTACTCTATTCCATCCAAACTACTCTGAATCCGTAATCACACACCCTCGATCCCCACACTCTGATTGCTTCTTCTCGTATTTCTGCCAGCTGAGGGGAGTCATAGAATTTAGGGTGTCCATCCCAAGAGTTGTGCCAAAAGGAGGCCTTCTGGCCATTGTGCACCTACCATGTGACATGATTTGAAATAATATCTTTGCTTTCACAGATGAAATTCCAAATAGCAGAGCCTCTAGGAGGATCCAGGGTTTTTACTATGCTAACTAGATCATCCAAGTCCAAATATTTTCTCCTCAATAATCTAACCCATTTTTTGATTCCTCGAGCTTAACATCTAGACCAGTTTCACCCCCATTGCTAGGTTCATGATCCTTAGTTGCCTGATTCGAGCTTTGCCTACCTATTGTGGCTTACATATCTTATCCCAAGCTAGCAAAGGAATCTTGTTTGTGTCATTAGGACCGTTCCAAAAGAACTTGCGCATGATTGTATTAAGTTGGTCTTCTCTGTTGGCAGTGAATTTCAAGTAGGACATTGAGTTAACCAGAATTGCTACTAGTACTTCTCTTACCATGAGTAGCCTCCCTACAGAAGTTAGCCATTTGCCTTTCCACATTTCCTTCTTCTTCTTGCAACTATCTACAAGTTTGTCCCAAAAGCTCTTCTTATTGGTCCCAACAAACAAAGTCATGCCCATAAATCTCACTGGGAGATTGGTTGGTCTTACTCCTAGGATTCTAATTAGTTCCCTTTGAGCACTAGGATGTACATTCAAAAAGTAAACTTTTGATTTTCTCCAATTGACTGCTTGTCTCGAGGCTCTGCTGTACCCATCAAACAAGTCTTTGATTTTTGAGCCTTTTCTCTAGTAGCTTGCTCGAATAAGATAGTATCATCTACAAATTGCTGTTGAGTGCTTGGCCCAACCCCTGGGGCTACCTTGATTCCTTTCCATGATCCATCCAACCTAGCCTGGTAGATTCTCCATCCTAGTGCCTTGGCCATAATACTGAAGAGGAAGGGGGATAAGGGGCCCCCCTACCTAATGCCTCACAAAGAGCTGAAGAATCCTTGTGCAACTCCATTGACCAGAACTAAAAATCTTGGACACCCTATGCAACTTTTAATCTATTCTATCCATCCTCTATTGAAGTTGAATCTGATGAATACTTCTACCATAAAATGTCTATCCACACAATCAAAGGCCTCTAGGATGTCTAGCTTTAGAACCATACTTGGTAACCTGGCTTTCTTGGCTGTGTGAATGGTCTGATGTACCACTATTATACCCTCCACTATAGACCTCCCCTGGATGAAACCACTCTATTCTTTAGAGATGCCCTTGTCAATCACTGCCTTGAGCCTATTTGCTATTACTTTTGTTACTATTTTATAAAAAGTGTTGCATAATGAAATCAGTCTGTAATCCCCCATGCTTTTGGCCTCCTTATTCTTGGGTATGAGCTCAATAACTGTATGGTTAAACACCCCTAACATAGTTGTTTTCCTTCTTGATTCTTCCACTACCTTTAATAGATCCTCCTTGATTGTCTCCCAGGAACTTTGGTAGAAGAGGGCAGGGAAGCCATCTGGCCCTAGGCCCTTGTCTGATCCCAGCTAGAAAGCCACCTTCTTGACCTCTTCCATACTGATTACCTTATATAGCTCCTTGTTTTCTTCTATTATTATAGCTAGAATACCTTCCAAAAACTCTTCCCTCTCAAGACCCGACATAGGATCAACCCTACAAAAAAGGGCTTGAAAATACCTAACAGCTTCCTGATTGATCTCTTCCTCTCTTCTAGCAACTGTCCCATCCTCCCTTTCCAATTCGCTAATCTTGTTTCTAGTTATGTTGGCTATAGCTATATTGTGAAAAAAATTTCTATTCTTATCCCATTCTTTTAGCCATAATTCCCTCGATTTTTGTCTCTAATGGCATTCTATTTTTGCCAGTATTTCCAACTGCTTGTTTTTTAGTTCCTTCTCCTCCAGAAACTCCTCTGGGCCCATGGCTTTATCTATTATTATCTCATTGAGTTCCCTTAGCTCTTTTTCTATTTTTTCACTTTCTTCAAAGATGTTTTTAAAGTGTTCCTTGTTCCAAATCTGCAATTTAGACTTGATCCAGGAGAGCTTTTTGTGAAAGGACAATAGTTTTGATTGGTTGCCTACCCACATTTTCCCCCACCATTGTGAAATCAACCCTAGCAAATCAAGGTCCTGCAACCACATTTTCTCAAATCTAAAAGGGGAGCCCCCTTTAAACTCATCTTGTTGTATCGTCAGCTGAATCAGGAAATGATCAGATCCACTGAAGGGTAGTATCATGGCTTCCATTATATTGGCTAACTGGGACCAGTCCCCAAATATCAAGAATCTGTCCAATTTATCTGAGATTCTGGTGTGGCCCAACCTTCTATTTGTCCATGTGAACACTCCATTTTTGGTCTGAATTTCTCCTAGTTCATTATTGTCCACAAACTCCTAAAAATCCTGTTACACCCTAGTGATAGTTCTGATTCCACCCTTCTTTTCTAAATTGTTTAATGTGGCATTAAATTCCTTGCCTAACAGTATGCAGTCCTCCTTATACTAGTTTAAAAAGCCTAATAACATGCCCCAGACATTTCTTTTTGCTACTGTAGCCACTGGTGCATACACATTAATCAACTTAGCCTCCTCATTGCTCTATATGTGCCTCATTAGAACTGCCAACCAGTTTTGATTTTCCTCCAAAGGTGTGCATCTTATTTTACCTAGATTCCAAATAAGACCTAGCCCTCCTATGGCTCCCTCTAACTCCACAAAAGCTCCTTCCTAGCCCTTCCAAAATATCATTTTATTACTTTGTTCCTCCTTACTCCATTTTGTCTCCTATATAAATACTATGTCAGGTTTATTGTTGTCTATTTGATGCCTAAATAGGCACCATTTGTTAGGGGTGTTTAAGCCCCTAGCGTTCCAACTAATTACCCTCATGCCTCCTCGGGAAGGGGCAATTCCTTCCTATTTCTCAAAATTGTTTGACTTATTTTGGTCTACCCTTTGGCCACCCCTTCCAAAGCTAACCTTTCTTTATTAGTGTTGTGCCCTCTCTAGCTAACTGACCTGATCCTGGGTGTCTTCCTGCCTGACTGGACTTGTTCAATTCCCCTTTCCTCCAGAATGCCAACCTAGCAATCCTCAAAGCTTCCCTCCTCTCCTGAATCCATATTTGAACTCCCCTACACCTGGATTATCCTATCCTCTATTCCTTCTATTTTTTCAGACTCTTCATCTCTTGACTCCAGCTGTCTTACTTCTGCCCCTTCCTTGGTCACCATTCCACCTTGAGTGTTCAATAAATGCAAAGAGTCTTCCGATGTCTATTCTTCACTAATTGGGATGCTAGCCTTCTGTAATGGGGACCTGTGGTCCTGCTGATTATCATCATTCTCCAATGGATCTGGCCCATAATCAACTCCCCTTCCTCCTTCCTCAACTCCTCTATCCTAAATCCAAAAGGATTCCACTAATTCCTTTTCCATATCTGTGAGCAGTGATCCCTTCATACTTCCCCCTTTGATTTCTATCACGATTTCCTTCTCCTCCTCATACATATTTCTAGACCATTGAATATGATGTGGGCTAGGCATCTTTCCCTTCCATGATCCACCAATTTGCCAATAGGGCATAATATCAAGGTATCTTCCCTAACCACTTTTTGCCTCCACACCCCATCTTCCGAATTTAACTCTACTTCTGGTTGTAGTCCTATCCCTTGCTTGACCGCAACATAGATTCTAAAATATGTAGCCCTTAGTCTATCTTCTTGAATTTTGTCTAGGAATTTAAAATTCCCTAATCGCCTTCCAATTGTCTTGAGAACTTCTTCATCCTAGTATTCTAAAGGAAGGTTGTATAACCACACCCATATAAAGCTTTCTTCAATTTCCTATTCCCTGGCATCAAAATTGGGTCTCCAACCCAGAAGATACATTTGTGATCTCCCCATAAAGTATGGACCTAACCTTGTTGTCGCATTCCTCTCCTCTTTCGATATGAAGGTAACCAAATGAAAATTATTCCTTAAAGCCCTAACTACAGTTTTATTCCCCTAGGTTTCTCTGCACCAGTTTTGAATCTCCACTCAGTCCTTAGGTTGTCCCCTGCCCCATTTGATAAACAAACCCCTATCTTGAAGAAGGGCCCTAGTTTGATTAACTGGGTCTACCCTAATAGAGATTATATTTTTGTTTGTAGGGTACATACCATTTTTCGTAGATCCTTGGCCTGAGGAATCAGCTTCCCTTCCCCTTACTCCTTTTCTCTTGTCTGCTTCTACTACCTTTTGGTATTATTCCTCACATAGATCCACTAGGTGCCAAAAGTCATGTCTTTGCTCGAACCACCCATTTGACCTTTTGCATTGAAAATTTCACATTCTTGAACTCTCTTCCCTTCCCCTTCTGCCCCAATTTTCTAGGGCAAGATGTGAGTGGTATGCCCTGATCCATGGGGGTTCCCACCTTCTGAATCTTCTTTCTTGAATTGCCCTCTAATCTACTCCATTTCTTCTCCTGTCCCCGAGGACTTGTCTATGGATGATATTCATCTGGCTTCTAGAAAAGTAAGGGTGTCATTTATCAATCCATCTTCCATTCTCCATCACCCACTATGGTCTATGTGGATTATTTTGGGCACTAGTGTTACCATATGTGCTCCAGCCATTGTTGATTTTAACCCTGAAGGCCCCCATTGGTTCTGCTCGATCCAATTCCTCACCCCAATTCTGGCTTCTAAATCTTCTCTCATTTTGTCCCTCCACCCTATGTCACCCCTTTCCTTCTATGCTTTGCTCCTCTTCTCATCGCCATTTTGCAATTCGCTCGTCACGCTCCATTTTTAATACTATCATTTTGTTGTACTCAATTGATATTTAGGGTTTATCATATCAAATAAAAAAGGATCAAAGTATAGTTTTCAATATACTTTGGTCCTTTTTTATTTGATATGATAAAACCCTAATAAAATATAATTATAAATTAATTTATTGTATAATAAATAAAATAACACAAAAATAAAAAGGTAACCCTAATAAAATATAATACACTTGCCCAATACACTTTTCTGCTTTTATATTTCATATGATAAAACCCTAATAAATATAGTTATAAAATAAATTATTATAGAATAAATTAAATATTATTTAACCACAATTAATTTTTATAAATTAGCATAAATTAAATTTCATTGTTTAGAAAAGAATAAAGTACATAGTTATAGTCATCCCCTTAATGCCACTATATAATGCCTCTTGACCTAATGAACAAAAGAATAGTGGATAAATACATTATTTTAGTGAAAATACTTTGTGTTAGTTGTTCAGATATATTTTGAAAACATTAAACTCTTAATCTATGTTAACAATGAAAAGTTTAATCAATAAAACCCTAGGTAAATCTGAAATAAAAAAATCAAACTCTAGGGATGAATATGAAATAAAAGGATAAAAATATATTAAACAAAATTAAGATGTTATTTTATTTATTTAGCAAAAGCTTAGTAAATGAAACCCTAGGTAAATATGAAATAGAAAAATGAAACCATAGGGGTCAATATGAAATAAAAGATAAAAACTTGTAGAGTTATTTTATATTATTTATCAGCTTGCAATTAGTTCACACTTATCTAGTTATCAATCTATTGATTGTAAACCAATCAAAACATGGGATTATTTTTCTTGTTGGGTAAATTTGATTTTAATTTGCACTTTTCCTACATGATACATTTTTAACAAAAATTTTTTGAATTCCTATGTCAACATGATACATTTTTAACAAAAAAATTATTGTCATTGGTTAAAAAAAAAACCTATTTTGTCATTGTCTGAGAGTGCAACAAAAAGCAATAAATGTGGAGAGAATTTTGGTTTGAGGGGAGGATGTGGCAAGTAAACAAATTATGAACACAAATTTTATAATATTAATAATACTATTAAAAATATAAGGTTCTACACATTTTAATTTATGAAAATAGATTATTTTGAGATTTCAATTTTATTTACTCAAGAGTATAGTATTTCAATTTTATTTATAAAAAGTTAAAAATCTATAGTATCATGAAAAATATTTCTCCATGTTATTACATTTTTTATTAGTACCTGCCTTTGAGTTCACACTTATCTAGTTATTAATCTTGTGGGGTAAATTTCATTTAAATTTGTACTTTTCCTATGTCAACATGAAAATTTTTAACAAAAAATTATTGTGATGTATCTATATTGTCATTAGTTAAAAAAAATGACCTCTTCTCTACCGATTGTCAGATTGTCAAAGAGTGCAACAAAAAACTATAAATGTGGAGAGAATTTTGGTTTGAAGGGAGCACGTGGCAAGTAAACAAATTATGAACACAAATTTTGTCTCCCACTAGTTAAGTCATGTCTAAATGGATGGCGATTAATTTTTATCTTCATTAGCTTAGTTTTAAGGGTTCTGCATATTTTATTTTATGCAATTAAATTATTTTAGGGAATTCAATTTTATTTTCTCTAAGAGTTGAAAATTTTGGATTTCAATTTTATTTAGTCAAAAATATACAGTAATTAGATTTTTTATTTTATTCTTCAAACTTACAATATTTTAATGCATTTTAAATTATAAAATTACATTAATTAATTCTTTAATCATTATAATCATTATTATTATATTATTATATTATTTAAATATTTAATATTTAATTTTGTTTTAAGTGAAAATATGAACATTGAATATTTAATAGATAGGAAACAACTTCCTATTATATTGAATATACACCATAATAATTTTTTTTTAAAACAATAGTGACAAGAGTTTAAAGACTATTTTGTTATTTGCTTGTATTTAATTATTTTCTTGTTGTTTAGAGAATTTTAGTTTACCTCTTAATATGGTCAACCATGTTAAGTTTAAAGACCATTTGACCTCACATTATATGAATTTTTAAGTACAATATATATTTATATTAATACCTTAATCCCCATCTAATGCCTACCTACAATGACATGCATTAGTTGAGTAGGTAAATAAAATAAATGAAAGTAGTACTCAAAAAATAAAGATTAAGAATTCAACTATAATCTTCCTCTTTGTTTCATAATATTCAGTTGAGTCAAAATAATATTTTCATAGTTACAAAATGATTTATCAAGATTTAACTATGTAATATCCACACAATGACAACACCAAATAGGAAATCTCATAGCATGTTAGTCCATAATGGGGTATTTGTTATCGAAAAATAAATAAATATATTGTTGGGTATTAGGTGTAGAGAGGGTCTTTATATTAGTGTCAAATTTAAACCGTAATAATAAATATATATTTATATTAATACCTTAAACCCCATCTAATGCCTACCTACAATGACATGCATTAGTTGAGTAGGTTAATAAAATAAATGAAAGTAGTACTCAAAAAATAAAGATTAAGAATTCAACTATAATCTTCCTCTTCGTTTCATAATATATCTATAATTGACTTGTACTTATCTATAGAAAATGTCCAAAACTCTTTCAACAAAATCTTCCCTTGGTATGTAATGCCCCGCCATGCAACCCTAGAGATAAGTTCAACTAAAGCAATAAAAGGACAGATTTTTTTTTTATAACTAAAATAGAAGTAACTAAAACATAACATAATCTATCAACAACTAGTTAAACTAACATCTCTAGGGATTACATAGCTACATTATTGAAATTAAACAATAATCAACAACATACATAGTTTATTCAAAAAACTCAAACTAACAACTTGATTACCTCATTAGATACATACATCAACATCTTTGCAATAATGTTTACAAATGCATAATAGTTTATCTTACAAGAGGAATTATATAATTTCTATGATACAAAAGCACTTTCTTTCTGATTACATCAAATTACGTAATGAGTTCTACTGATACATAGATCTAGATGCAAATAGTATAAATATCTATCTTCAAATATAGGTACAAATCTTGAAACATGAGATACAACTTCTTTACACATGAGCCATGGTGCTAGAAAACCAATGGTAGAATGCACAACCACCTGACCATGTGGAACCATGAGGTCCACCCCCCATGCTAGGAGATAACAATGAGGTCCCACTAAGCAAACACACAAGAAGTCAATATGCTAATATGTACAAGGACTACACATGACTCCAATACAACATTGGTTGAAATGAACACCACAAGCAACTCAAACAACACTTCCAGAGGCAAATACACAATGAAAGAGGAAACTACAATTAGGGAATGCTAGGCTGTAGTAGGGAGAGTGTCATCACATGGTCTCTAGAAACTGGCCCCCATCTATGGTTATCCTGGCAGCCTCTCTTTAGGCACCGGCCCCATAGGGTGACACATCTGGAACTGACACATCCTCTCATGGAGACAAGGAGGTTGATCATGCCAACCACGGCCTTCTCATCCCATCCTTAGCCTGAACGAGCACTACAAGCATGGGTGAGGAATCCAATTATCTTATTTAGTCTGAAAACTACCCAACCATCTAAATTTATTATAAACTTATCACTGGATTAAAAACTTCTAATGGGTTATCCTGGTAGCCACTTTGGGCACTGGCCCCACATTAAAAGACACTCCCCTCCTTGCATCTAGTAAACCCTATCCATCAAGAAAAATATTACTATCCTAACAACAAGTGCTCAAATACAATACAAGGTATTTACCTTCTTGCATATCAATATATTCAAATGTATAGGTAGAGTGAACAAGGCACAACCATCTTGCACATGTAACATTCCAACATGAATAAGAAACCATATTTCAAGAATACATTTCATTCAACTCACATGATGCACACATAGCCAACCCCCACACAATCACAACCTCCTAGGCCTCTAGAAACCACTTTCCCCAAATTACACAATGCATGACACCATTAAAACGCAATGGTCACACATCACAATCACTTCCAAAACACATCATAAACCAAAATTCCTCATCAATACTTCAAAAACAAAACCACAGATGCAACACATGATCTAATGCACTAAGAATGGGTCTTGCATAATGCAACATTAATTCCAATCATGGTCAATCATCCAACAAACATAAAGTTAATCTATCTCAACAATGCAGAAGAATATTATTCTAACTATTAGTAACAGTTACTAATATGATCAAATGATATATGTTCCATAAGTAACAATAATTAATCCATTCCTATACTATTGGAAATAGATAATATTAAGAGTCTTAGACTAATTGCAAGGTTAACATTTAGTAGTTGAAAGTCATGGACTATTATCAATGACTCATCATTAAATGATTTCTAATTAAACCCCAAAATTGATACTTCTACCTTAAATTAGAACTAGGTTGATTCTATTCCCTTCAAACACAATAAGTCTCAAAATTATCATCCAATTTAATTCATTTTCCTTCTACCATTATCTAATTTTTAGATAGAAGATATAATTTGATAAACGTTATGTTATTTCTAATGCATTTAAGAGAATATAATTCAATTCCAACATAAATATTTTTATAATCACTACCCCATGTATGATTTCCAAAATCTTTTAAGTTATGTTTCTATTATTAAATCCAGATTAGACTATATTGCTAATTTAAAATCCTAAGAAAAGAATCTTAAAAACAAGAATCAGTCCTCAGATAACCAAATATGATGTTCAAAAGCACTAAAATAAACTACTAAGAAAGAAACATACTAATATGATCGATTAAGATATACAAGAACATATACTATATCAGAAAGAATATAGATATAGAATGTTTTGATAATAATAAGAGACTTTGAAAAGGAAATGCTATAGTAGACATGTATGAAAAAGTGAGAGCACAGACAAAGTGCATTAACTGTTCAGCAAATTGCCTCAAAGAGATGTCAAATTATGGAATGCAATGATTAAAGGATATGCATAGAATGGATTTGTAGATTTAATAACAACAATCAAGATGGCATATGAATGTCTGTCACTAATTGATACATATCTCTCAATTGACAAATTGGGTAATGCTAACTCTTTTGGATATAGTTTTCATATGTAAGAGTTAAATTTTATATAAAATTTTTAGAGAAATCCAATTTGAAAATATAGAGTTATTGGTGATGCAACTAACTGTTTTAATAGAGATGAAATGGGTGAAAGGTAGACAGTCACAAAATATTCATATCTCCAAAACTATAAACTAGGTGTGAACAATTTTAGGATATGATTTAGGCAACTAGGTCATGCACCATATTTAAAAAACATAGAGGAACCCAATTCACAAAACTAAAGTTATAGCTAATGTAACAGACTGCTAAAAAAGAGATGAAATAGATGAGAGGTAGACAGTCACAAAACATTCCTATCTCCAAAAAAAAACTAGGTATAAATGATTTTTGGATATGATTTAGGTGACTAGGTTGTACACCATATATTAAAATTTAGAGGAACCTAGTTCGTAAAATGAAAGTTTTGAATAACACAATAGACTGTAAAAACAGAGATAAAATGGGTGAGAGATAGATAGTCACATCAATCGGTGATTATTAGAAATACAATGATACAAACATGCACAATTGGATCTGATAAAAAGGATTCTAACCTCTCAAGCAAATTATCATCAATAGGAAAAATTATAAATCAAACATTTGCTTCAATAGAAAAATGAGACAGAAATTAGAACCAAAGGAACCTGATTTCGCTTGCTTGGCTCGGCTGAAGATTCGATGTCAGGTTCAACTGTTGCAGCCACAAACCAAGATCCCCCCAAAAGTTCCATCTACTGAAGATTATTATGAGAGAAATTTCCCCCCTAAATACAGTCCAAAAACTCCATATTTTTAGCAAAAGAAATCTCCTAAAATCTTCCAAAAGATTCCCCCCCACAAGAGGCAATAACTCTTACATGAACAATATCTTACAATTTGCTATATTAAACATTTTACAACCAGACCAAGATAAATATATTTTATGGTAACACATAAATATTATTTATTTATTTATCTCTAGTTGTAATTACATTTATTACTATTATTAATATTATTTATTAACTTAACTTCTAGAATAATATATTTTTCATAAACTAAATTTACATAAAGACATTTATATATTTATTTATTTAACAAAAATGCATAATAACTAATTATTTTATTTTAAGGAAACAATAACCAAACCAATACCAACAAAATAACCCAACTGTCAAACCATACCTGACTACTATGCAAGATCGGAAAACAAGACCACCACAATAATGATTAACTATCATGACCAAACTGACAACACTGACAAGGTACACAACCGGATACTCATCGTCTTCAAGGATGATGGCTAGGCTAGGGGACCATATGTTATCTCCATTCAACAAATTCCATTGGTATGAAGGCATGCTCAAACCTGCCAATTTAGGTGGAGTCGATGCTTGGTACCTGCAACTTGCAGCAAACAGAAGCGTCGAATACATACATATAATCATCCAAGTAGGCACATAGTGATAGGGAATCGTAGCATAGTAGGGTACTCATTATGAGTAATACTACACTGTCCCTTCACAAAACACATCACAAGTAATTAAACAAATTCATTAGTAAATAAACAACCAAATAACACAGACAAATAATCGCATTAATCATGTAGTAAAACTAATCTATAATCAATTAACCTATAACTGATCACAACATAAGCATAATGTACTAATCATAAAGTATCAACAGTGTCATCATAATAAACATCAATGAGTGTCATCAACTACATCATAACAGTAAGTCGACCACCTTCTCACCTTATCCATTTGTTGTTAAAATTAGATATGTGTAGTTCAAAATCCTCTTATGCACATCTCATAATATTTGAATTTAAGAAAACCATTATTCCTTATAAAATACTTGTGTATCCAAATACCAAGAATAACCATATAAACTATTAGATGATCAAAATTATCGTGTTCTAAAAAATCATGTCTTTCCTCAACACAACATACCAACCAATAATTTGTTTTCTCTATATTTTTCCAAAGTACAACTAGCATATATATGTCATGTACAACAAGACAATGACTAGTATACATTAGTTGAGTCAAAATAATGTTTTCATAGTTACATATCAAATCTTATAATGATTTATCAAGATTTAACTATGTAATATCCATCCAATGACAACACTAAATAGGAAATATCATAGCATGTTAGTCCATAATGGGGTGTTTGTTATGGAAAAATAAATAAATATATTCTTGAGTATTAAGTGTAGAGAGGGTCATTATATTAGTGTCAAATTTAAACCCTAATAATTCTTTTATAAAACAATAGTGAAAAATTCTAAGAAGTTAAATTTCCAAAACCCTAAGCAAATATGAAATAAAAGATAAAAGCATATTTAATCATTATAAACATTATTATTATTATTATTATTATTATTATTATTATACATTGATTATTTCTTTAATCATTATAATCATTATTATTATAATATTTAAATATTTAATATTTAATTTTCAAAATTCATATACAACTTTAAGTGAAAATATGGACATTGAATATTTAATACATAGGAAACAACTTCCTATTATATTAAATATACACTATAATATTTTTTTTATAAAACAATAGTGACAAGAGTTTAAAGACTATTTTGTCACTTTGCTTGTATTTAATTGTTTTCTTGCTGTGTACATAATTTTTATTTACCTCTTAATATTGTTAAGTTTGAAGACCATTTGAGCTCACATTATATGAATTTTTAAGTAAAATATATATTTATATTAATTTCTTAAACTCTATCTAATGCCTACCTACAATGACATGCATTAGTTGAGTAGGTAAATAAAATAAATGAAAGTAGTCAAATTCCAATATTTAATGTATTTGTCAGTTATATGAATAATTTATTTTTAATCTATATTTAGTAAAGCCTTTGAAGTTGTTCATTAAAAGTTAGTTATTTTCTGGAATAGGTATATTAATAATTATAATACTTTGTATTGAATAAAATAATATAATTAATAATAATAATAACAATAATATTTCTATGGCAACAATCTTGGTGATAAATTTCATTGCAATTTGGCAATTAGGGTTTTATCTTTGAGTGCTTCCGGTGTCAATGGAGGCTGCTACCTTGGGCAGTGCCTCTAGGACTGCGAACCTGATGGAGGATGATCCTTCCAATGGATGGAAGAGAGCGTTAATAGGGGAAAAGATGGGTTCTTCTAAATGCATGTTGGGACTTCCTGTCAAAAAAGTTTCTGTAAAAGGTACAGCTCTAGATATTCTGGATGTTCTGATTGAAGAAATCGTGGTGACCATGGATCTTGCTCTGGTAGGTAAGTTCTTTTCCTTCCGTCCCAATATTGAGATGGTCTAAACATGGGTGATCTCTTGGTGGAGAATCAAAGGTAGTGTTTCAGTTATTTCTATGGCAAGAGGGTTATTCCTATTTAAATTCACGAATAGGGAGGATATGATAGCTACTCTTGCTGGGGGACCTTGGCTTTATGGATCACATTCGCTTGCTTTGTGTCCTTGGAAACTTGGGTTTGACCCTAGCTCAGACCTTAATAAGTCTGCTCCTATTTGGGTTAGATTACTCAGGTTTCCCTTAGAATTCTGGGATGAAAAAATATTTACCACTATTGGCAACTCCTTTGGCAAGTATGTTATTGTGGATCATACTACCCGTACTCAATCCCATTGTGTTTATGCTTGGTTTTGTGTCAATGTGCAGATCAACCAAACCCTCCCAATGTCCATTGAGTTAAACTCTAAATATGGGATTTGGACCCAGCCAATCCTTTATGAAAATGCTACCACATTCTGTCAGATATGCAAGAAGAAGGGCCATATAATGACCCAATGTAAAGCAAAGAAAATGGGCAAGAAGATTGACCCCCATAATGAGGTTGAGGATCATTCACAAAAAACTGTTACCCCTGGCAATCAGGGAATGGGGGGTAATGCAGAAAATGCTTTCCCAAATGATAATACTGAGTAGGCTATGGAAAAAGATTGTCAGACGACTTCAGGTAATGGGGATAATGCTTACCTAGATGATAATACTAAGAAGGTTCTGGACAAAGCTTGTCAGAATGATGTTTTAGATACAGTTAATTATATGGATCAATAGACCACCAATGGGTTTGAGGAGGGTGAAATACAGGACCAATTGATAGATGGGGATGCTGAAGAAGGTAAAGTTTTGTAGGATGATCCACAGGTTCTTTGTAAAGAGACAGTAGATACTGAAGGAGCAATAGCTTTTGAGTCAACCTAGGATAATGCTCTAGAAATAGGTGACCAATCAGATAATCCTTCATTAACAGTGGAAATCAGTCCAAGTGGTAGTGGTAATGAACAAGAGGAATGGATTACCCCTAAGAAAAAGACTTGTAAAGGTAAAAAGACTACTGATGTTGGCACTGACTCCAAACAAGGGAGACCGACCCTACGGGAAACACATCAAAGAGAGATTGCCAGGGAAATTGCCAGTGGTAAGCAGAAAACATTGGAGGTCAATTCCCTCAAACCTTCTAAATGAGGATTTTATCCTGGAATCTGAGGGGTTTCAACAGCCCCACCAAATAGTTTGAGGTTAAAAACTATGTTTTAGATAATAAATTAGATATCTTGCTTCTTCAGGAGGTCAAGATGAATGAGGAGAGCTTTAAGAAGATAGCTGATTACATATGGCCTAAGGCTGAGTTTTGCATTAGTTTGGCTATAGGAGCTTCTGGTGGGATTGTTACAATGTGGAACAGTGCTAAAATTTAGGGTTCTCTTGTGGCTTCTAGCAAGCATTTTCTGGTTATCAACTTCTCCTTGCCTTCATTCAATTGGTATTTAATCAATATCTATGCTCCTAATACTAGAGTTCTGAGGCAATCTTTGTGGACTGATTTGAGTAGCATTTTGACCAATTCCCCATGCTCTAGATGGATGTTGGCTGGTGACTTCAACACTCTTTTATATCCCTCTGAGAAATCTGGTGGGATCCTTGATTACTCTGACAACATGTTTGACTTTGTAGAATTTATTAATGTTTGGGGATTGCTAGATGTGGAGCTGCAAAATTAGATTTTTACCTGGTCTAATAGACGACGAGGCAACCATATGATCCAAGTTAAATTAGATAGGGTTTTTATTTCAAGTAATTGGGATAATCATCATAATATGCATTTGTAGGCTTTTCCTAGAACCATATCTGATCACTGCCCTATCTTCCTTCATTGGCAAGATCAATGCCAATGAGGCCCTTTCCCTTTCTGCTTTGAAGCAATGTGGATTAAGCATAAAGACTTTAGACAACTTGTGACTCAATGGTGGCAAATTCCTATCCAGGGTACTCCTATGTTTAGACTAGTTAAAAAGCTTATGCATATCAAACAGGAGGTTTGTGGATGGAATAGATACAGTTTTGGTCATGTGTTTTTTCAGAAGAAAAATATAACTGGAAAACTAGTAGATATTCAGCAGCGGATTGCTCAAGGAGATGTTTCAGAAGACACTACTAAGGAAGAACATGATCTGATTTTGGACTAGAGGAATCTTATGTGCCAAGAAAAGGTCTTTTGGAAACAGAAGTCTAGAATTCAGTGGCTTAAAGAGGGAGATAGGAATACAACTTTTTTCCATATTTCTTCCATGAAACATAGGAAGGCTAAATCCATCACAAAATTATGTTTGGGCAATGGCAATGTTATCATTGAGGATAATGAGATTGGAGAACAAGCTGTAATATTGTTTCAGAATTTGTTGACTGAACAAGCTAATGTTGTTGACAATGGCAGGACTATGAATCAATTCATTGACAAATTCCCTGTCTGATAACTGAGGAAGATAACCTGGAAATGCTAAGGCCTATATCTGAGGAGGAGGTTTCTGCTGTTTTATTCTCTATGGGTCCCTTCAAAGCTCTAGGTCTGGATGACTTCCCTCCTATTTTTTTCCAGGAATATTGGGATATTGTGGGGGCTGATCTTACCGCTGTGGTTTTTGATTTCTTCAAAACTGGTAAACTTTTAAAATAGCTCAATAATACCTTTATTGTCCTTGTTCCTAAAAAACTAAAATCCACCAATAGTTCTGAATTCAGACCTATTAGCCTATGTAATACTATCTATAAGCTTTGCACCAAAGTCCTTGTCATGAGAATTCAACCTTTTTTAGATAAAATTATTCCCCCTTCTCAAAAAGGTTTTGTCCCAGGTCATCAAATTCTGGATGCTGTGATCTCCACTCATGAAACTATTCATTCCATGGATAAGAGTAGAATACTTGGCATGGCTCTTAAGCTGGATATCTCTAAAGCCTATGATAGGGTCTCATGGACTTTTCTATTTCAAGTTATTAGGAAATTTAGGTTTAATGAAAAAATATATCTCCTCATTTGGACGGTTGTTTCTTCCACCAAATTTTTAGTCCTGGTTAATGGGGTCTCTAGGGGTTTTTTCTCTTCCTCGAGAGGACTCCGTCAGGGGGATCCTCTTTCCCCTTACTTGTTTATCATAATGGTGGAGGCACTCGGGAGATACATTCAAGCTAATGTCACTTCTAAGCATCTTGTGGGCATCAAACCTGCTTCCTCCCTTGCCCCTATGTCTGTGCAACAATTTGTTGATGATACCATTCTTTTCGGCACCTCTTCTGTGCTTGAATCTTGAAGATGGAAGAATATTTTAAACTTTTATGCCATAGCTTCTAGGCAAAGCATAAATTTCCAAAAGCGTAATGTGTATTTTTTTAATACTCCTAATGATCTCTGACAAAAAATCATTAATATCCTAGACTGTGCTGAAGATGATCTTCCTGCTATCTATCTGGGTCTTCCCTTTACGGTTAAAGAGGTGTCTTAAAGTTTCTGGAACAGTATGTTGGAAAGAACTCAGTGGAAATTGATTGGTTGGAAAGGGAAATTACTCAGTAGTGCTAGCAAATTACAGCTTCTTCGGGCCTCCCTGCAAGGTATACCCACTTATTTCCTGTCTCTTTTTAAAATTCCTACTTCTTTTGCTGACAGGTTGGAATAGATTCAAAGAAAATTTTTATGGACGGGAGTAGAAGATAAACAAAGAATGTCCTTGGTCAGCTAGGAAAAAGTGTGTCTCCCTAAATCCCATGGAGGTCTCAATATTAGATCCATCCGCAACATGAATAAAGCCCTTCTCTCAAAAATCAATTGGAACCTAATTCATCAACATAAAGATTGGGGGGAAATCATGCAAGCAAAATATCTGCATGTCACTGACTGGTCCAACTTCCTCCAATAAGAAGGTTTACCTCAGGGATCTATTATATGGAATAAAATGCCGAAATCTAGAAGCCTTCTTACACAAGGGATTAGATGGAAATTGGGTAATGGTATGTCTATTAAGTTTTGGATTGATATTTGGATAAGAGATAAGGCTCTCATTACTTAGGGGGATTATGGTGAAATTGCTGGAATTGCTACTCAGTTTTTTGGTGATAAAGTCAGCGATTACATGTTAAATAATAATGGCAACAGGAGCTAGAAAAATTTATTGGACTGCTGCACACATCACCCTGATCTCGCCTCTAGAGTTCAGGTTGTTCAACTGTTGATTCAGGGAGTCAAAATCCCTCTCTTCCCTCATGAGGATGAGCAGTTTTGGTGGCCGGATAAGAATGGGCATTTCTCTGTTAAGTCTGCCTATCATTTACTGGTTCCTGAGGTTCATAGAAAGGAGATATGGGGAAAAGTTTGGAACCACAAACTTGTACCGAAAATCAATATGTTTTGGTGGGCTTCTATTCATAACAAAATTTTGACCCAAGACAACATATAGAAGAGAGGTTTTATCTTGGTCAATAGATGTTGTCTGTGTTGTGATAAGGAGGAAACTGTTTCTCATCTATTCCTTCACTGCGATTTTGCTAGGGAAATCTGGAACTTAATCCTAAGTAATTTTGGTATTCAGTGGGTTTGTAATTCTGATATTACGGAAGTTATTAACATCCGGTATCTGCCCTTTTCTCATCCTTAGCTTGTTGAGTTATGGAATCAAACTCTGTTGTGTTTGAGCTGGACTTTGTGGAAAGAGCGCAATCATAGGATTTTTAGGGATAACTAGAGATGCCTCTCAGGTTTCTCACACTTTTATTAAGACTCTAATGGAAAGTGTCACTAATGCCCATGTCTGAATTGCGGAGAAAGCTCTAACTCATGAAGAGGAACAAATTGTGGTGAATTGGAAGATTCTCAATCATATTCCTGTTCATAACAATGCCAAATTGTTGCAAAGGCTTAATACTAGATGGAGTCCTTCGAATCCTAACTGGCTGAAACTTAACTTTGATGGGGCTTCTAAGATGGATGGTACAACTAGTGGGGGAGGGATCATAAGAGATGACAAAGGGTGGATGGTTGCTGTCTATGCTGGCGGTCTGGGTTGTCAAAGAAATAACTATGCTGAAGCTACTGCTCTTCTATGGGGGATTAAATTGGCTACATCCCTTGGTATTAGGAATTTGTATATCTAGGGGGACTCTAAAATGGTTATTGATGCAGTTAACAATGTGTCGACTATTGGCATTAAGTTGAAAGATATTATTAGGGATATACAGATTCTCCTATAGAAGATTCCCAGTGTGGACATCTCACATATTTACCGTGAGGGTAATGGTGTTGTAGATGCCTGTGCCAAACTTGGACAACGGTATTCAAATTGGCATTGTTGGTGCCAAATTGATCATATCCCTTTAAATCTTAAAGCTCTCATTCTAAAGGAAGTGATGGGTTGAGGATGAGTCAGATTTATTGGAAAGACAACTCACTTTGTCAGCTCTTTGGGAGGGGGCTAACGTGCCTCTTGAAGTACAGGTTTTTTTGTACCTTCTTAATTGTCATTTCCACTCCTTTCTTTTATAAGGCTAGCAAGCTGCTTGATCATTATGGTGTGTGCCGTGTAATTATGATTAAGCATGGGATCAGTAAGTGTCATCTTTGTAAGGTTTCCCATATTTATGATAATGCGTGCTATTTTATCACCAGCATCATTAGCCTTGATCAAGGGAGTAATGTTATTGTAAATACGACTAGGGAGATTTGTGGTTTATGTGAACTGCTCTGTAATTCTGACATGGGTGGCGATAGAATCAGAACTGAACCAGTCTCTTGCTATGAGTTCAAAGACAACCTGGTGGTTTGGCATTATTGCAAAGAGGGTGGGATTAGTCCCTATTTGGAGTGGCTCAACGGGTATAATGAAAATTTATCTGAACAGTTCGCTAGGTTTTGGCAGAACCGGCATGTTTCTGTGGGCGGAATTAGTTTTGAAATTTTAGAAAGTGTGATTGCTATGGCCACTGGTATGCCTACTCAGGGGATTAAACTGCAAAGGAAAACTAAAATTGTGGACCTTTCCAGTCAGAAGCTCTTTCTTGGAGATGGCGAAGAATTAGTCCCCTATCAGGGGGGATTTGACAAAGCCAAGCTGCCCGAGCCTTGGGATGGTGTGTGTTTTCTCCTCATGAAGTATTTCACCTTGGAGGGGCGCTTCACTAGGTTCTACAACTATAATCTCCCCCTTTTGAATAATTTTCTATGCAATGCTCATATTAGGTTTCCTTTTTATCTACTTTCTTCCCTTGAGCATTTTGTCCTTAGGGTTAGAGCTAAATTGGCTAAGAACCCTGCTAAGAAACCCATCCCTCTTTATCAGGGCCTTATCCTCTATCTTTATAACCACCATCTTGTCCTAGAACCATCTAAGGCCATTCAAACCAATAGTGGGGAACTATTTTCTAACCCTAAGGATATTCCTAGTGTTGAAGAACCATGCCCTTCCCCTGTTCCTACTAAGACAAAAGAAGTTTCTTTTTCTACTCTTGAGGAGATTCTCGCTGATACTTTGGGTTCTACTGTCAGTACGAAGGGCAAAAAGAGGAAGACACATGTTGGTGAAATGGGCACTGGGGGGGCTATGGTAGGGACACCAAAAAATCTTTGTAGGACCCCTGTGGGACAAGGTAGTAAGTCTCATTCATCTGCTAATGTTATTAAGGATGGTTTCTCCTCAGGAGTTAGGCGGTCGGGGTGAATTGCTAGCAAACCTGATCTAAAAGCAAAACTTATTGATTATTCTAAGAGCGCTTCTGATGAATCCACCCAGGGGGATGAGGCTAAGGATATGGATGTTTAGGAAATCTCTGAGGATGCTGATGGTAAGCAGGAGACTCAAGAAATGGGGGCTACCACTGAGGATGCTGTTGATTCTACTAAAAATGCTGGCAAAGCAGGAGAGATGTTTGTGGAAGAAGTCGATGATGAAATGGACACTGATGCTAGCCTGGAGCTGAAATTGCGGTACTGAGGGCTCACATTGAGAAACTGGAACAAAATCTTTCCATTGTGCTCAGGAATTCTATTTTCCTCAATATTTCTATGCTGCAAACCCTGAGGGTTACTGTTACTACTGACAATGATGATCTTGCTAGGAAATTGGATGACATTATTAAATCTATGGTTAAGTAAGGAGAGAATCTAACTCCTTAGTTTTTGCTTTTATATAGATGATACTCTACTACTCTGTATTTACTATCTTAGTTTATAGCGGCTGGTTTTGCTGTTTATGTTGGGAAAATAGTATTTGATGTATCTAGTTTAAGGCACTTTTGTGCTTGTTGCCTTTGTGGCCTCTCTACTTTTTGTAAGGGTTCAGCCCCTTGTTTAGCCGCCTTATATTATCAAAAACAATAATATTTCTGTGCGATTATTGATTTTACATATGAATGTAATTATGGCTATTCTATTTATATTTATGTTATATTATAGTAAAAATGAAATACTAATATATATTTGTATATAATTTTTTAATATTAATATATTTTAGATGTAAATGTTAATATATTATATTATGTAATATTTGTATTTATATGATTAATTTGTTTTTAATCTATCTTTAATAGTAAGCTGATTTAAAGTTAGTTATATTTCAGGGATTATTTAAAACAAATTGTCATTAACTTTTCTAATTTTATTATAAAAAATTCGTGCGGGATGTTTCAACATGCAAACCATTATGTGGATGAGGTGAACAGTTTCCTACTTTTTTAATTTGTGTGTTTTGGGGTGCTCAATCACTTTTATAGAGATAGGCATATCTACAATTGGGTGTGTCTTCACTTCAATAATGTTCTTACATATGCCTGGTTTATTTGAAGCTTTTCCAATTTAGATATTAATGTTTACTTGGATTGTTATTGCAGATAAAGACTCACTCTATTGTGAAAGATCCACTCTAGGACATTTTGCCTTTTAGATTTGTTGTTGATGAATTGGCCACAGGGCAGATAGATTGATTGGAAACACTCAATGCCCATATCTTCAAAGTCAATGCTCCCGGTAATTTAATTTCTTCATAGGTTTTGTCATTGTTCTCATTTAGGTTTTCTAATCTTGATTGCTCCAAAATTGAAGGTGCCAAATGATGGTGCAACCAAAGATGCTATATGATAATGAGGATGAAACTGTAGTTGCTCCAAACAAGGTTTTAAAAGTGAACCATTTGTTGTTGTTTTTTGCATCAATGGAGGAACACTTGGTGTCCCTATTAGGAAATATAAACTTTATTTAGTATTACATTAATATGAAATGGTGGTTCTATTTTTGTGTAGGGCTTAGGAGGATTTGAAATTTACACATGCTTGGATGCTGAAATTTATTTAGTATTACATTAATATGAAAGGGTAGTTCTATTTTTTTGTAAGGTTTAGGAGGATTTGAAATTTACACATGCCTTGACACTGATATTTAGTTTTGATTTCTAATGATTTTTTGTTGTCAGTACCTATAATTGAAGGTTTGTAGTGAGTTTATGGGCTTGATATTAGTTTCATATTTTCTTGCTTTATTTACCCTAATTTTCTAGTATTACATTTTTTATTTTATTCTCCAAGCATACAATATTTTAATGCATTTTAAATTATCATAGTATTAATATTATTATATTTGAATATCTTAAGCAGACATTTCAAATCTCTATAGACTCAGCTAGGGTTAGTTTAGTTTTATAGTTAAGGAAATATTTGTGTTATTTAATAGGATTTGTAAAGTTTAGTTTTATAGTTAAGGAAATATTTTAGTGCTATTTTATTTTTACCAAATTAAATTATTTTTTACCCAAGACATTTCAAAATAAGTTCACATAAATTTTTCCTTATAAATTTAATTTTAGAAATATAATAGTTACAAATTTGAAATGATAAACAAAAAAAATTATTGGCAAACTACAATATTAGATTAATTAAAATAATTAATATCATGTTCTCTAAAAGTACTTACTATTATTACTTACACAAAAAATTAAGTACTAAGATAATACTGTACTAATTTAAATATAAATATGTTATTATTATTATATTGTGTAATTATTCTTCAAACTTACAATTTTTTGATGCATTATAAATTGTAATAGTATTCAATATTATTACATTTTAATATCTTAGGTAGACATTTCAAATCTCTCCACACCCAACTAGTTTTAGGGTTCTATACCAAGTTTAGTTTTATAGTTAAAGAAATATTTTAGTCCTATTTTATTTTTACCATTTGAGATTTCAATTTTATTTACAAATTTGAAATGATAAACATTTTTTTTATCTTTAGAAAAAAATATTACTAGTCTAAGTGTAAATTCAAATCCTAAAATAAGAATTTGTGAGGGAGTGTTACCACTATAAACACTCTTCAAAAATTAATTTTTCAATTATTGGAATGCAATTTGTCTATACAACCAATAGCTAATGAACAAAAAAATTACAGCTAAACAAATACTATAATAACACTACTACAAGGCAAGTATTGGCCACTACGTGGCTCTTATTTTATTCTTCAAACATACAATATTTTAATGCATTTTAAATTATCATAGTATTAATATTATTACATTATAATATGTTAAGCAGAATCTCACAGAATACAAATATGTAGGCTTTATAAAGTTTAGTTTTATAGCTAAGTAAATATTTTAGTGCTATTTTATTTTTACCAAATTAAATTATTTTTGAGATTTCAATTTTAAACAAAAAATTAAGTGACTAATCTAAAATTAATATGTTAGGCAGACATTTCAAATCTCTCCACACCCAACTAGGGTTAGGGTTCTACACTTTTTATTTTATGAAATTAGATTATTTTGGGGATTTCAATTTTATTTACTCAAGAGTTAAAAATCTACTATTTCAATTTTATTTAGTCAAAAGTTAAAAATTTAGTATCACAAAATTTTATTTTTTTAACAACAAGGGGTAAAAACTTTATTGAAAATTAAAGAGGAACATTACAAGGAAAGCATAGGACCAAAAGCCCAAGAACCAACAAAAGCAGGAGAACTAAACAAGACCAAAGTTAATCAACACCCTAACCCTCCCATCCTCATCCAGAATTCTCTCCAAATCATGGCGAAGCACCGGAGGAACCAGCTCCCACTCCTCATATTTCCCTCCATCCATATGCTCAGATGCCCATTTCACCAAGTAATCCGCAACCCTATTCCATTCACGCGGAATATGAACAAAAGTTACCATTTCCATTAACAAACTAACCTACAGAATCTGCTGCACAATCAAAGCCAAATGCCAATTGACATCCAACACTTTCTGCTTAATGAGCAAATTGATCAAAACTTGGGAATTAGATTCACAAATAATCCATCTCCAGCCTAGAGCAAGAGCCTTCTCAAAAGCATAGAGAATAGCTAGCCCTTCCATAATGTTGATGGTCTGCACCCCCTCAGGGATAGAAAAAAAGAAGATCACAGAGCCTACAGAATCTCTACCTATCACCCCAATACCTATAGGCCTGGGATTACCCCTAGATGAACCATCAATATTAATCTTAAGAATCCCATCGGGAGGAAGCTGCCACCGACCAATCCTATGAATCCTCTTATTAGCTATTCAACCTCTCCTGACACAAGCCGAAGTCATAGAAAACCCCTGAAGCCCCAGTCTCACCACCACCTCAACATCCCATTTAATTAAGGGAAAACTCACCTCACTCTTAGCCTCCACCATCTCTTGAATCATGCCCAAGATATTCTACCAGACTTGTTGCACCATCCTCTTCTCTCCATGAAAAATCCACCGATTCCTCTCAAGCCAAAGTTGCCACAACATGAAGATAGGCCCCCCAAACCACACATCCCGCAAGAAAGGAGCCATAGAAGGGGGCTTGCCCACACTATTCCAAAAATCAATCAAGGAGGAAGCATGAACACAGGGACTCTGCCAGACATCCCACCAAAAGTGCCAAATCTGAATAGCAAAAGGACATTAGAAAAACAAGTGAGTTGAGTCTTCTTCAGCTGCCCCACAGATAACACAAACAGAAGGACCCTGGAAGCCTCTCTTCCTGATATTATCCCAGGTCAAACACCTATTTCAGGCTAGCATCCAAACAAAGCAGTTACACTTTGGCCAGGAGAACTTGTTCCAAACCTTCCTTCACCACTGAACTTCCTCCCAATCCATTCTATGAGACAGTAAAACCTGATATCTTGAGGCACCAGTGTAGACTCCCTTAGGATTGGGAGACCAGGCGAGCACATCATCCTCCTGGAGGGAACTATATCACCAACTAGAGAGGATATTGAACAACTCTACACACTCCTCATATGAACCAACAACTAGCCAAGCATCAAGAGACTTCCAGCTTGCCACCTCCAATTGCCCGCAGGAAGTAAAGGATTTGAAATCACTCACCCGAGACCACCCAGCCTCAAGAAATTCCTGACAAAGATTCAACAAATTAGGAGACTGAGAGATAATGGGAGGATAACCATCCCAAGAATTAGTCCAGAAAAGAGCCTTGGACCCCTGCTTACAAATCTAGAATAAACCCTCCTTAATAAGAGCAGCCCCTTTTTTGAGAGTACCCCAAATCACTGAGCCTTTCCCATTAAGGGGGTAGCGAGGAATATCACACTGAGGGATCCCCGAGAAGTACTTCTGAGAAAGAATCCTAGCCTAAGCCTTATCTTGTTCAGTGCACCAATGCTAGTACAACTTAGCCACCAAAGCAACTCCAATTAAGTCTGACTGCCATAAGCCAAGACCCCTAAACTGTTTTGGGCTACAAACAACCTCCCATCTAACCAGACTCCATTTGGAAGAAGATAGACTACCAACACATAAAAATTGTCTTGCAACCAAGTCTAACTCCTTAACAAATCCTATCGGGGCTACCTGGAGCATACACCTGTAAATAGGAAGAGCGTGCACCACCAACTTAATTAACTGAACACGCCCGGCAAAAGATAGCCATCGATGAGTCTAGTGATTAACTTTCATCCAAAATTTATCCAAAATATTCTGCCAAGACTCCCTGGGTGAATGCCCAACCGAGATAGGAAAACCCAGGTAGACCAAAGGCAGAGTCCCAATCTGAAAACATAGAGTCTACACAATCCTCAGCTGGATGGACCTCAGAGTATTGAAGAAGAAGATGGAAGACTTGTCCTCATTGATTAATTGACCCAATGCAATTAGGTAAACATCCAAAACCCTGTGCCGATTGACAACTTCTCTCATTGTAGCCATGCCCATAAGAGCAGTGTCATCCACAAATTGCAAGTGAGACCATGAAGGCAAATCTCCACGCCACCGCCATCCCTGAATAAGACCATCTTATAGGTTTTTTCTAATCAACCTCCCCAAACCTTTAGCAAGGAGAAGAAACAAATATGGAGACAAGGGATCTCCCTGACAAAGCCCCCTGGAAGCACCAAATAACTCTATGTGTTCCCCATTTATAAGCACCGAGAAGGAAACTGTAGTAATGCAGCTCATAACCCACTGAATCTATTCTTCCCCAAAACCAAAGGCACTGAGAGTCTTCTGCAAGAAGGACCACCTGACCCTATCATAAGCCTTAGCCATATCCAACTTAATAAACATCACCTTATCTTTGGAGCTAGCCGTAGAGTAAATGGACTTAGTAGCAATAACAATACCATCCAAAATTTGCCTGCCCTCCACAAAGCCACTCTGCTCCTCCGAGATTAGCTCTTTAAGCCCCTTTTTTAACCTATTAGCAATAAGCTTAGAAATAATTTTATAAGAAATGTTGCAAAGAGTGATGGGGTAGAATTGACTAAGCCTATCAGCCCCCCCACATTTGGGTATGAGTGCGAGAAAGGTTGAATTAGAATCCCTAAGCATTTGCTTATTCTGTTGAGATTCTTGGACAACCGCTAAGAGGTCCATCTTGATAATATCCCAGAATTCTTGGTAAAACTCAACCGAGAAGCCATCAAGACCAGGGGTTTTCCCTTTCCTTCATATGGAAAATAGTCTCCTCAAGCTCCTCAAGAGTAATATCCTTCATAAAGACCTCATTCAATTCTCTAGTCACCAGAGGGGGAATACAGGAAAGAACCTGGGCTTCTTCAGGAGACCCCCCATGCAAGACTTCCCTAAAAAGGGAGGAGAAATACTGCACCACCTCACCTGACATTTCAGGATAGGAGGAAAGCCGCTCACCCCTGTTATTTACTAGAACTGAGATAGAATTACCATGCCTCTTGGCTTTCACCGAATTGAAGAAAAAAGTGATATTTTTATCCCCTTCCTGAAGCCATTCTATCTAGGCCTTTTGCTTCCAAAACAATTCCTCTCGAAGCTTGCATTCCTCCTGAGCTTTGCCTTGAGGTAACTCAATAGTCACCCCATCCTCCCTTATCAGTCTCGTAATACCATCCAACTTAGCCTGAGCATCTACCTTAACATGAAAAATATTCCCAAAGCATTGATGATTCCACTGCTTGATCTTATACTTCACATACTGCAGCAATTTAGCAAAGGTATACATCGCCGTACCCAAATTTAGTTTTTCAAATCGAACCCAAATTCATAGTGCAGGAATTTAGGTTGGGCTGACCTAAGTATACATTGAAATTCAAAATACAAAGGCCAACTTTTGAGAAAGTTTTAATTCAATGTATTGTAGTCGACATGAGGATTATATTATACAAGTCAATATTTAATGTAGATCATTTATTCAATTTTGATGGTGAAATATATGTAAGCATCAAAGAAAAAAGTGTGTACATGTGAATGTGATTTGAATATGAAGGAAATGAACAAAATATAATCAAGAGTTCGCACAGTTTGTACTAGTATAAGCATATTATTTTATCTTGAGAAGAACCATGCTAAAGAGTGTGTGCTGTTGCATATTTGAAGGTGTGTGAAAATTAATGTTTTAAATTTGATTTCGTGATAAGTGGGAGGTTTGATGTTCTATTTCGGAATGAACTTTATCATGTTTCAGTTACTTGAAGTTAGTGCTTCATAGTTGGGTTGGTGCTTAGTATGGACTGATCTGAATTTGGTTATCTACTGCTTGAAGTCAGTGCATCATCTTCTAAGGTTGTGCTTAGGGATAGACTTGGTGCTTAGTTTTATAAGGGGATTAAACTCTCCTATAGGTTGGTGCATAGAAACTTGTAAAATAATTTTTCTCCTTCTTAGATTGAAATTCATGTGGGTTGGTGCCTACAAAATATTGTAATTCATTTATTCATTTTGTGAGGCTAGATTTGTGTAGTCTAGACCTAAGTAGGTTTTCTCACCATTTTTTTCCCTTCTAGGTTTCCACGTAAATCTTGTGTTCTCTTGTTTTGATGTGTTGATATGTTTATGTTTGCATAGTTCTTATATTGATTTTGTTGTTGAAATAGAAATAAAGTAAAAATTGGTATATACTAATTCAGCCCCCTCTCAGTATATCTCTATGTTCTAACTAAAATTCCCTAATGATTGAACCACTTCAATGCCCAAAAAATACTTTATCAATCCTAAATCCATGATCTTAAATTCTTTCTTCATTGCTTATTTAAATGTGGCTACTTACAAATTTCTAGTGAAAATAAAATCATCAACATATAAACATACAATCAAAACCTAACCTTCTTCGTTGATCTTTGTGTATGATATTGGCTCATTACTACTTCTACTAAATCTATTTTCATCATTTTAGACACCTAAAAACATGTCTTAATCCCATTAACCACTTTTCTGCATCAACCACGTTACTAAATTCACCTTTCACGTCATAATTATTTAATTAATTCACTCTAAATCATAATCATTTAATTATTTCATCACTGGACCTTACAACATCATTCTTCATTAATTAAATAAATATGCTAAATATTTATTTGGTTAATTTATCCATCTTCCTAATCCTGATTAATTAAATAAATCATGCTTATTTAATTAATCTACCCTACCCTACAATGTAAACCTAGCCTAATTAAATGAATACTAATTATTTGATTAGCTACCCTAGCCTACATAACCCCTAGACTAAAATTAATTAAATAACCCCTTATTTAATTAATTTTAACCCCTGATTAACCCATCCACTAATTTTTTCGAGCCACATTAATTAAGTTAATCCCTTTATTAACTTGGTCAAATCATCATTAACACCCATTCCCACACAATTTGAAAAAAATGGGTCACATGAACCTGCCAACTCATCTTTCCTCTTTCATGTTAGAGGCCTTTTTTATGCAAAGATCTCACACATGTGTTTGCCAAATGCACACATGTGATCACATGTCATCTCTTCTACCCATAAAATGGAATTTTTAATTTGACCTCCTCCCACACAAATTATTTTTTTATTCCTCACTTGTCTTAATCTTCATTAAATGCAAAACCATTCCCCGTGTGAATTTAAAATTTACTTTTAATCTCATCCATCTAATCTTGTTGATGAATATCTAACCCTCCATCTCATCCTATCATGTCCACCATTGATTTCAACTTTTAATCTCCACTGTTGGATCAAAATCCCCTCCAATTTGCCTATAAATACAAGCCTCCATAAGTCATTTTCATCATCCAAGTTTAAAGTAAATTCATTATGTCAAAATATCTCCAATGTCCATATCCTCTTATCTATATTATGCCCATATTGTATCCAATTTAAGAGCATTCCACATTCAACCATCTTGTTTGGGTAAAGCTAGGAAGCTTGGGTGTACTTCCTCAAACATATCAAGGAGTGAATGAGATTTCAAGGACTTACAAAGATATATTGCTTTGTTTTTAGTTTTATTTTCATGTTTTTATGTCCTTTGAACATCTTTTTCATCTTAAATCATGTATGAAACAATCCTACTATACCATGCTATTGGTACTTGTTTGAGACCATAGAGTGCCTTCTTCAATTTATAGACCTTGTCTTCATGTCCATGCACTTCATAAGCTAGTGGTTGTTTCAAATATACTTCTTCAAGAAAACATTTCAAGAAATTGGATTTGACATCCAATTGCCAAAATTTTAATTTATTTTATGAAGCTAATGCTAAAACCATTCTAATAGTATCATGTCAAGCAACTGGAACAAATATTTCATTATAATCAATTCCTAGTTGTTGTGCAAAACCTTTTACTACTAACCTTGCCTTATGCTTTTCAATTTTACCTTCTGAATTAAATTTGGTTTTATAAACCCATTTAACTCCTATGCAATCCTTACCTTCAAGTAAATCAACTAGGTCCCATGTTTTATTTCTCTCAATAGACTCCATTTCTTCATTCATTTCTTTGATCGAATGGTCCTCCTTAACTGTTTCTTCAAAATATATAGGATCATGAGTGAATAAGAAAAATTTGAATGGAAATCTAAGTCACCTTCTCTTTCTTATCCTTTCTCATAAATCTCCTTCAGGCTTCTAGTTTTCCTTAATCTTCTTGTACATTGATCTCTTAGCTAAGCCAAAGTAGGATCAAAATCACCACTTTGTATATTGGGAGAAGAGTTTTCACCTTGTTCAACATTCCTTGGAGTTCTTGTTCGATCACTTGGTACTAGTTATTGTGTATGTGGACATGACCTATTACCTTGCACATTGTGATCTTTAGATTCTTCATCATCAAGGGGTATTGATTCTCCAATTGTGATTGTTCTATCAATGATTCCATCCCATGCTTCTTCTTCTTTAAATTCTACATCTCTATTAACAATCAATTTCTTTGTAATGGGATTAAACAACTTATAAGCTTTTGATTCTTCACTATATCCAATAAAAATACATTTCTCACCTCTATCTTCATGTTTCCTTCTAATTTCTTATGGCATAAGAGAATATGCAAAACAACCAAAAATTTTCAAAATGATGTACACTATGTTTCTTACCACTCCAAACACACTCTTTGTTGGACTTCTATTTAAAATATACACTACACATGCTACTACTTCCACCCAATATTCATTTGAAAAAGTTTTCACCTTCAACATGCTTCTAGCCATCTCCATGATTGTTTCATTCTTCCTTTCTCCTGCACCATTTTTTTGTGGCATGTATATTGTAGTAAACTGCCTTTTGATTCAATAATATCTACAAAAATCCAAAAAACATTAGACATATATTCACCTCCTCTATCTGATCTCAATGCCTCTATATAATGGCCACTTTTCTTTTCCACCATAGATTTGAATTCTCTAAACATTCTGAAGGCTTTAGCCTTCTGCTTGAGAAAATATATTCATGTCTTTTAGCTAAAATTCTCAATGAAGGTTAGAAAATAAACACTGTATCCAAGTGACGGAGTTCACATTTATCCACATAATTCACTATGAACTAGCTCCAATAATGCCCTTGCTCTATATGAGACTCCACTTGGGAAACTCTCCCTATGTTATTTTTCTAGAATGTAACTCTCACATGAACTAGATGGTTTCTCTATTTGTGGCAAACCTTTCTGTGATGCCCCATCATGCAACCCTAGAGAGCTAGTCTAACAGGTGATATAATTACAGAAATATTTTTTTTAAGCAAGTAAATGCATTAATCATTAGATGAAGTTGACACTACTCACAACATTTAAATAAGATGAACAACTAACACCTCTAGGGAACATAACTGCATTAGATAAACATAAAATCATAACAATACAAGTAATATACATTATGATACCATAGAAGAGGATTACATCATTCATTTACAAATATGAATAGTTACAAATGTTCAAATACAAGATTACATTATTTCAAGATTCTTGAATGATTACACTGGTTACAATTTACATCAAGATTATACAATTCTAAAAGTATTATATAGCTTTGAAGATGCAAATACAAAATTGGAACTGGAAGCACATCTATAGTGAGCACGGACCTGGTCGACCAAGAAAACCAATGGATTAAGCTCTTCCAGCCAACCATGTGGAACCCTGAGGTCCACTCCCTAAGCTAGGAGATAACAATGAGGTTCCACTAAGTCAAAGGATACAAACAAACAGATACAACCAAATAGATACAAACTCAACACAGATAAAACAAATCATCAAGACTACACAATTCATCAAGATAAGTCAGTGCTCTAGAGGCAACATCAAAAGATAACAAACAAGAAGTAACTATGCTACAGTAGGGGGAGTGTCATCGTATGGTCCTAGCATGGGTTATCTAGGCTATCTCTCTCTAGAAATCAGCCCCCACCTATGGTTATTCTAGTAGCCTCTCACTAGGCACCGGCCCCATAGGGTGACAAATGTGGAACCAACACATCTTCTCATGGAGACAAGGATGTTGATCTTGCCAACCATGCCTTCTCATCCCATCCTTAGCCTGTGAGAGCACTCAAGACATGGGTGAGGCATTATACTTATCTTGTTATGTGAATTACTACCCAACCCACCTAGATAAATTATTAAGTTATCACTTGATTACAACTTCCATGGGGTTATCTAGGCAACCACTTTGGGAACCAACCCCACCATGAAAGCCACTCTCCTACATGCAACTACCAATTTCTAACCAACATTTAGAACCAATTAAATGACATGCATGGACAAGGGACTAAAAGGCATCTATCTTTTGCAAACTAATACATTACATAGACAATTTTAAATCCAACACCTCAACCACAAAACTTTTCCCCATCCATTTCATAATCTCAAATCAATTAAAAATATTTAAAATGACATGACACAATGTTGTACTGGGACAAAGTAGCTTAACCTCTGGAGTAAGGAAAATTGAAACACAATACCGCTATTAATACATCCATTTCCCGATATGGAAAGATGAAGATTTTAGTGACTTGACATTTAACAACCATAACATTCCATTAGAACAATATGACCCAGAACCAAAGGAAAAATACACTACCCAATTCGCTTCATTACTACTTGATGATAATAAAAAACATTGGAATTACAAGCAGGACCATATAATATATCTAAAATTAACTCAACATATCGCCATTGAACAATTTTAAATAGGAAAGCACTATAAGGTTTTAAGTCTCCTTTAAATAAAATCCTAATAATAACATATACTATTCCATTCTAGAATTATAATTTCATCTAACACTAGTCTTACCATATAATCTACTTTACATTTAAACTCTAATTTACTCCACTTTTCATTTAACAATCTTACATCCACTAATTAAATTCTATTCCTAATAAGGATAGTTACTCTATAGAATAAAATATTTCAAATCTAAGTTATACTAATCATTAATTTCATCATTTTTAATTCCTAATGAGTATATTAGATTCCATTAACAATTTAACTAACTCAAAATGATAATCTTTTAAGCAAAGTTTACTAAACGTTCCTGGAGTTTTCTATTAGAAACATTCTAAAAAAATTTAATTGCCAATCTCCCTATTTATTTAAGCGAACTCTTGCTAAAACTTCATTGTCAGAAAAGAAACAATTAATAATATAATTATAATTGTAAGTTAGTAAATCTAGAGAGAAGAAAATTGAAGAAGACTTTTGAGGTTGATAAGAAAATGGAGAATCGTCTACCAGAGAAGCCATGAGAGCAAGATTGCAATATAGAGTTCAGAGACAGAGAATGAACCATTACAAATTTTCAGCGGTTCAAGAATTTTAACTGAGAAACTAGAGATTTTCAAATTGTCTGGCAGAGGAGGAGAAAATTATAGTAGATTCAAGAAGAAAAATGGCCCCAAGAAGTACTGATCACAAGCAAGAAACAAGTTTTATTTTTATTTTTAATAAAAGGGGTAAAAACTTTATTGAAATTCAGAAAAGAACATTACAAAGCATCAAAGGGCCAAGGCCCTAGTAATCCATAAGAAATAGCCAGACAAAGCATGAAACAACATCATCCTTCACCAATACCATTTCCATCCTTAGCAAGAATCTTCTCCAAGTCATATCGGAGCTCATGAGGAACCTGCTCCCATTCATCAACCTTCCAACCATCTAAATGCTCAGAAGCCCACTTAGCCAAACAATCTGCTTCCCTATTCCACTCCCTTGGAATATGGACAAAAGACACCATCTCCATCAAAGAACTTATCTGCAGAATTTGTTGCACCATCATAGCCAACTGCCAACTAACATCAGAAACCTTCTATGTATTCAGCAAATTAATCAAAACCTGTGAATCAGACTCACCGATAACCTTGCGCCATCCTAAAGCATAAGCCCTCTCCAAAGCATAGAGGATCGCCAAACCTTCCATAAGGTTGATAGTTTGCCATCCTTCATGAACAGAGTAGAAAAAAACCACCGATCCCGAAAAATCCTTGCCAGTCCCACCAATCCCAGCAGGCCCAGGATTGCCCCTTGAAGAACCATCAGTATTGAGCTTTAGAATGCCAGACGGAGGGGGAAGCCATCTTCCCACCCTTTGCACTTTCTTTTTCACTCACCTTCCTTTCCTGACACAAGTCGAAGCTGGAGACAACCCCTGAATACCCAATCTATCCACCAACTCAGTATCTCCTTTCTCCAAAGGGAACACCACATCACACTTAGATTCCACCGTCTCCCGAATCATACTCATAATTTTGTGCCAAACTTGTTGAATCAACAACTTCTCACCTCGAAATATTCTGCGATTCCGTTCCAACCAAATCTGCCATAGTATGAAGGAAGGCCCAGCATACCACACATCTTGCAATAAAGAGGCCATAGAAGGAGGTCTACCCAGACTACTCCAAAACTCCACTAGGGATGAAGCATGAACACAGGGGCTTTTCCAAACTTCCCACCAAAAATGCCAAAGCTGCAAAGTCAAGGGACAACGGAAAAACAAGTGAGAGGAGTCCTCCTCTCCACATCCACACATAACACACATAGAAGGACCTTGAAAACCCTGCTTCTGAATATTATCCCAAGGCAAGCACCTATTCCAAGCCAAAGTCCAAATAAAGCAGTTACACTTCGGCCAAGAAAGCTTATTCCACACTTTCTTCCACCAATGAACCTCCACCCCCTCCAGCTGGTTAGATAACAACACCTGATATCCAGAAGTAACAGTATAGACACCCTTAGAATTAGGAGACCAAGAAAGAACATCCCCTTCCTGGAGGGAGCTACAACGTCTACGAGAAAGGATACTATGAAGCTCAGCACACTCCTCCTCCATACCAACAACAGGCCACTCATCAGGATTCTTCCATCTTGCCACCACCAACTTCCCATGAGAAGAAAAGGACTTGAAGTCACTCACCCTTGACCAACCAACTTCACAGAACCTCTAGCACAGAGTCACCAAATTAGGAAACTAAGAAACAATGGGAGGAAAACCATCCCAAGAATCAGACCAAAAATGAGCTTTTGTCCCTCTTTTACAAATCCAAAATAAACCATCCTTGACCAGAGTCACCCCTTTCTTGAGTGTACTCCAAATCACCGAGCCTTTCCCCACTAGTGGATACCGAGGAATATCAATTTGAGGGATCCCTGGGAAGTATTTCTTAGTTAATATCCTGGCCCAGATCCCATCCTGCTCCACACACCACCGCCAATACAATTTAGCAGCCAACGCTATCCCTGACAACGACGACTGCCTTAACCTGAGGCTGCCAAACTGCTTCGGGCTACAAACAATGTCCCATCTAACAAGGCTCAATTTAGAGGACAATAAGCTACCAGCCCATAAAAACTGTCTTGCTAAGGAATCCAATTCCCTAACAAAACCCAAAGGGGCCACCTGAATCATACATCTATAAATGGGGAGGGCCTGCACCACAGACTTGAGCAACTGAACACGACCCGCAAAGGACAACCAGCGATGGGTCCAATGATTAACTTTCACACGAAATTTATCTAGAATATTCTGCCAAGACTCCTTGGGAAGTCTTCCAATAGAGATGGGAATACCAAGATAGGTCAAAGGGAGAACCCCAGTCTGAAATCTCAAGATATGAGCAATTCACCTCTGAATGGAACCTGGAGTATTGAAGAAAAAGATGGAAGACTTATCTTCATTGATCAATTGGTCCGAAGCTAGAAGATAAACATCCAACACCTTGCGCAAATTCAAAGCTTCCCTAATTGTAGCCATACCCATCAAAGCAGTGTCATCAACAAACTGCAAGTGAGATTGTGGAGGTAAACCACCTCCCCACCCCCAGCCCTGAATGAAACCTAACTCCACATTCCTTCTTATCAAGCATCCTAGACCCTCAACAAGAAGAAGAAACAAGTAAGGAGAGAGGGGGTCACCCTGCTGCAAACCCCGAGAGGCGCCAAAAAGCTCAGAGTGCTCACCATTTACTAACACAGAGAAGGAGACTGAAGTAACACAACTCATAACCCAATAAATCCACGCATCCCCAAAACCAAAAGCACCAAGAACCTTCCGAAGGAAGGACCATCGAACACGGTCATAAGCCTTAGCCATATCAAGCTTGATGAACATTGCCTTATCTTTGGAATTAGCCATAGAGTGAATGGTTTTAGTTGCAATAACAACCCCATCTAGAATCTGACGTCTCGCCACAAAACCACTCTGTTCCTCAGAAATCAGCACTTTAAGCCACTTTTTCAATCTATCAGCAATCAATTTAGAGATAATTTTATAAATCACATTGCAAAGAGAGATAGGACAAAATTGACTTAACCTATCCGCCCCATCACACTTTGGAATGAGAGCAAGGAAGGTAGAATTCAAAGCCCGTAACATCTATTTATTCTTATGAGACTCCTGAACCACTGCCAACAAGTCCAACTCGATAATCTCCCAGAATTCTTGAAAGAACTCAATCGGGAAACCATCAGGGCCAGGAGCTTTCCCCTTCTTCATTTGAAACACGATCCCCTCTAGCTCCTCAATCAAAATATCACTCATAGGATGCTCATTCATCTCCTTAGAAACCAAAGAAGGGATACAAGAAAGGACCTGAGCTTCCTCATTAGAACCCCCCTGCGAGTCCTCCCTAAATAAAGAAGCAAAATATTGCATAGCTTCACATGTGATTTCCTGCAAAGAAGAAAGAGTTTCACCCCTATTATTCACCAGAGTAGAAATAGAATTGCCATGTCTCCTGGCTTTCACCGAGTGGAAGAAAAAAGCGGTATTTTTATCCCCTTCCTGAAGCCACTCAATCCAAGCCTTTTGTTTCCAAAAAACTTCCTCTCGTAGCTCACACTCTTCCAATGCTTTCAAAGCCCTAGTCTCTTCCCGAAGCAGGTCCTCAGTCACTCCATCCTCCCTGATCAACCTCATAATACCATCCAACTCAGCCTGGGCATCAGTCTTAGCATGGAAAATGTTTCCAAAGCACTACTGATTCCAACGTTTAAGCTGATACTTGACAAATTGAAGTAACTTAGTAAAAGTATACATTGCTGTACCATAAGCAGGTCTACCATACCTCCACCACTCAACAATATAGTCATGGAGAGAGGAGTCATGCAACCACACAAGCTGGAACTTGAAAGAAGGAGACCGAGGCACACGAGCTGAAGAAATAGCCAGCTTGATAGGCCAATGATCTGATCCCCTCCAATCCAAAATTTCAGAGCTAGAAGACCACAACCCACCAACCCAGTAGCAAGAAACCAGAAAGCGGTCAAGTCATTCCGCAATGCAGTTATTCCCAATCCTCTGATTATTCCAAGTAAACTGGCCATTAATGGGCTTGATATCCACCAGATTTAAAGCTGAAATGTTATCCTGAAGTAGCAGTGCAGAAGGCTCAAGCCTCGCAATACCACCCCTCTTCTCAGCCACCTTAGAAATAGCATTGAAGTCTCCAGCCATAATCCACAGATGGAAAGGAACCATGCTTTGGACAAACTGGATATGGGACCACAACAGTTATTTACCCTGAAGTTCGGTAGGCGCATAGATATTGGAGAAGAGAATAGACTCCCCTGTCTCAAAACAAGAAGCAATCATAGAGATAGAAGACTGAAAGGACAACCACCAAAGAGGGCAGATCTTTCGAGGATTCCATAAACAAGCCACTCCTCCAGCAGACCCTTGAGCACCAATACACTGGCACTCTCCACTCCCCCACAACTTAGGCACTAAACCAAACATACACTCCACTGATAACTTAGTCTCCTGCAAGAAAAGAACATCAGGAGATTGACTTCTAACCAAATCACGAATAGCTTTTTGTCGAGGGCCACTGTTCAAGCACCTTACATTCCAGGATAGAACAATCATTTCAAGGGGCTCAAAAAATGAGAATCCAGAGTCTTAACAGACCCTGACTCTACCAAAGTTTCCCCTGTTAATTTAATCTTATCCAAATCTTTTTTTTACCAAGCTTGGAAGACTTCTCCCCAGTCCCTTTTTCTGGATCCTTTTGATGAAGACCCAAATGAGAAGAAGACTTATTAATCTTCACCCCCTCAGTACCTACATTTGAAACAAGAGGAGATCCATCCTCACCACCCTTCTTCCCTACTATAATAGGAACTGATGCCACCTGGACTTCCATTTGAACATCTGTGTCCATTTGCAAAGCCCTATTATCCTGCAAAGCCTAAGTAGCTTCAGAAAGAAGGCCCTCCTATCCTGTACCTGAAGCACCTTGATCCATATTCACCAAGCCTGGATTCACTTCCTGTTGGCTGAGATCATCTAAAACTTCAAATCTATTGAAAGAATCTTCATCCTGCCTTTCCTTCAAAGTCCTCTTTTGACCTCGATTCCTATTTCGAGCCTTGACAAGAACGAAACCATCAGCCCCATCCACATCACCAGGAATGGGTTCCTTCCCCTTTTCAACTCTAGGGGGATTGCGGGGAGGCTGAGAAGGCTAGGAGTCCATAGGCCTAGCCTTAGGGCATCTCCTCTGTAAATGTCCATATTCATGACAGAGACGGCACCAAAAAGGAAGAGTCTCATAGTCCAACTGCTACACCCAAGAGTAAGGACCCGGACACATATCCACCGAATCTGGCAAGGGTTTACTTAAATCAATCTCAACACATATACGAGCAAAAGTCATCACCTTTTTAACTTGAGTCTGCTATGAAGCACCAACTGGTTTTCCTAGCATTGAAGCTAACAAGTGTAAAACATCATCCTGCCAACATTCCACAGGAAACCTTGAAAGCCGAACCCACACTGGAACCCGGTTCGGAAGCTCATCAGCAAGATTGAATCCTGCATGCCAAGGTTTAATGAATAACCCAATCTGATTATGAAAATAGGGGCCTCCTTCAAAGGCCTTATTGTGATCTGCCAAGCAATTGAATGAAACCATGAAAAAGTTATTTGCTAAAAGCATAACCTCCATTTCTCCCTCTGGCATCCAAGTCCATTGGGCCCATGATTCAAGAAATTTTAAAGAAACCTGCATCCCCATAAACTTGCACAGCAATGCATGCTTCGAATAATAATCAATATCTTCCGCAATCATCTCTAGCGGGATAACCAATTTTGGCCTCTCCTCACAACGTTCAAGACATCCATTGATCTTTGTAATCTGAGTACCACCAGACAAACCTGAACCAACCAAACCTAGATTTGGTGAGAACAAGTTATTATTAAAAACCTTCGAAGCGTGCGAAGGAGAATTTGCACCAACCGCTGCTGAGTGAAAATCCATCTTGGGACTAGCCCCTGAAGACTCCCCGATCGGCATTGAAACTAAACAAGATCCAAGGCGGGCAAGCAGGCCCCCAAGAAAAAAGAACCACCACTAGGGTTTAACCGATCCACCACCCAACACTGCCTTCGAACTGCAGACCCAAACTAACCAGGCACAAAAACCCCACCCACGGCCTCCAACCAGGCACAAAATCCCTGCACACTTAGGGAGAAAGAGACACCGATGCTGCCGAAAAACTTTGCACTGATAAAAAATACAACCCCAGACCTCCCCAAAACGCATGCACTCCCCACACTTCGCACGACCAAGAAAAAACCAGAGGATCGGGCTAGGGCACGAAAGCCCTAGCTCGACATGCAGAGCAAAAAATCAACATCCTTCTTTTTTCATTGTCAAGAAACAAGTTTTATTATCTTTTATTATTATTTTTTTATTTTATACTGACTGGAATAGCCCAGCTAAACATTGTACCATGGCCTTGGAGGAGGTTTAAAAATCAAATTCCTGAGACTACCCAAACCCTCCTTATCACACATCATACGATTAGGTAGGAGATTGCAGGAGGAATAAAATTTAAGGCAGAAAAAAAATGCAAAGAGGGTAGGGATGAGGAGGCCGTACAGCGGTGGCTGAGGAAGTAGGCTAAAAGTAGCTTAAAGTTTGACCAAAAAAAAATTGACCCATCAACACTAACTCATATCATTGATTTCAGGCAGAGATAAGAGAAATAAAGATAGAGGTGTTGTATAATGGCATGTTGACGCAGAGGTAAAACAAAGTTTTAATTGATATCTCTGGCACTATCTCTTCCGCAAAGCCATCATTGGTTTTAAATTCTCATTTTCTGGCAATGGGTTTAGAGATACAAATACTGAGTAAGACAAATTCTGTCATTGAGGGTAGCAAGATAGGTAAGGGTCTAGAAAGAGATCTGAATAGAACAAATTCTCACCAATTCCAAATGACATTGCAAACTATCAAATTTAAAACTATAGGATTTTCAGGCGATAGGAAGATAGGAATTCCAGCGAAATAAAGAAAAAAGTTCAAAAATACACACAAGAAATTTAGTAGAGACACAAACTAATTTTATCAAATTTCTCAAAAGAACAAGTAAGCATACCCAAAATTTTGATGCCAGGCTTTCAAAAATTCTTCAGTTTCCCAATTCTTCAGCTTCCCATAAAATTTTTTCTCCTTCCCTTCTAGAAAACATCCCTCACAAATAACATCCCACAACCAAAAATAGGCAAACTCCATTAATTTTTGACTACCATAATCCTTTTCAAAATCCCACAACCCCCCTAAAACTAAAAATAATAAATTTTCTTTGAGAAAGATTTTCCCGGTCAAGAATCTTCATCCAACTCATAAGCACTAAATTATTAACTAATAATATTTTTGAACCTACCATATAATATTCAATGATGATAAATTATGACAATATCCTATTAAACTCATTAAAACTATTAATTTAATCTTTATCAAAACACTTAAACAATATTCCTAATTTCACATTGCTAAATAATGACTAATAAATACTATTACATGTAACTTATTAATAATTATTATTATAATAGTAATTTATTTCCAACCATTTCATAAAGATGAAAACCATCAAATTCAAGAAAAGACAATTATATACCAGTGACAACCATAAACCTGAGGCAAGGACCAAAGAGTGACATCCTCACTCACGACCACAAATTGAAGAGGGAAACTGACCTAGGGAAACCCCATGCTATCTCCCATCCACATTATCCATTGGTGCAAGGGCACACTTAGACCTGCTAAGTCAGGTGGAGTCGATGCCTGATACTTACAACCTACATCAAAATAATAGGTTGTAGACGAACATATGCATATCCATCAACACATGGAGTCAGGGAATCGTAGTGTAGTAGGGTGCTCAAAATGAGTAATACTACACCGTCCCTACTCTAAAGTATAATAGTAAACATATACATCTCTAACTAACAATTAGATAACATTCAATCACATAAAGCAAGGTAACATTATTGTGCATAATCAATTAACCATCAACTAACCATGTCCAAGCACAACATAAACTGTAATCTCAATAATGTCATCATACTGCTCATTACACATGTCAATAACCACATCAGTCAACCATAGTCCATCATGAACATAATAAGCATAAACCATAAGTCTAACAACCAAATGTCTCAAAACTGTCTAAGTGCAATAGAAGAACTAACAACTGTCACAAGCCAGAATTGAGGGGCATTACATCCTCCCCCCCAGAATCAGGCTTACTCTTGGAAGCCTATAAATAAGGGTATAACTCTCTCATCTTGGAAGCATCCTCCCAGGTAGCAGAAGTCTCATCATTAGGATCCCACTAGACCCTAACCTGTTCCACATCTCTGCAAGTCTCCTATGCTATAGAATGCCTACGGGCTCCAAAGCTAGCTACCCTTCCTCTACCTATAGAGTAGTCCAATCAAGAACATAAGCAATATCTAGATAGTAAGGTCTAAGTACAGAAACATGAAACACATCATGGATGCATGAAAGGCTGGGGAGCAAAGCAAGACGATAAGTGAAAGGACCGATCCTCTCCAACACCTCAAAAGGTCCAACAAAGAATGGTGCTAGCTTAGAGGCTTTTCTATAATGGATCAGAACACTTGATCCCCAATTGAAAACTATCGATCGACCCTATGAGCATTTGTATACTTCTTCTTCCTATCCTATGCTGCCTCCAAATGCTCCCTAATCCACTCGACCTGCTGCTCCATATCTCTAAGCATATATGGTCCTAAAAGAACTCTATCCTTAAGATGGTCCCAACTTAGTTGGGTCCGACAAGGACAACCATACAAAGCCTGAAATGGAGACATGCTAGTAGAACTATGATATCCATTATTATATGCAAACTCCACTAGATACAAGTAGTCCTCCCAATGGCTTTGCTGATCCATCACATACATCCTAAGCATATCCTGGAGAACCTAATTAACCCTCTCAGTTTGACCATCAGCCTCTGGATGGTATGCTGAACTATAGTTCAGTTGTGTCCCCAAGGCATGCTGCAGAGAAGTCCAAAGGGCTGAAGCAAACACTAGATCCCTATCGGAGATGATCCTATGAGGAATCCAATGAAGTTTGACTATGTCCTCCATGAACACTCTAGCCACCATAGACGCATTATAAGATGAACAGACAGGAGGGAAGTGGGAAAACTTCATCAACCTATCCACATTGGCCATAATAGCATCATGTCGACAGGAGGATACCGGCAAACCAACTATGAAATCTATCAAAATGATGTCCCATTTCCATTCTGGAACAAGTTGGGGCTGCAAAAGACCTCCAGGGTTCTGGTGCTTGCCTTCACCCTTTGACACTCAAGACATCTCGACACAAAATTAGTAATATCTCGCTTCATACCACTCCAAAAGTACAACTGACGGAGATCTGAATGCATCTTCTTGACACCCAGATGAGCAGAATAGGGTGACCGATGCACCTCTAACATAACTAGGGTATGAAGACCCTCTAAACTAGGAACAAAGATATGACCTAAATGTTGCAAAAGACAATCTGACTCAAGAGAGTAAACATAAAATCTACCCTCCAAAGGTCTACCTGACTCAACCTCAGCCTTCACCTCCTGATACCAAATGTTGGTAGGAAGTGCTATAAGAATCTGGCCTCCCAAATCAACTGTCAGAGTGACTACTAAGATCTCATGTCTCTGATGACTAAGAGCATCTACTACCACATTCTCTTTGCCCTGAATATACTTGACCTCAAAGTCATACTCACACAAGAACTCCATCCATCATCTCTACCTTGCATTCAAGTTTGGCTGTGTGAAAATATACTACAAACTAAGATGATCATTGTACAGCTCAAACTGATGCCCTAGAAGAAAATTCCTTCACCTCACCAAGGCATGCACAACTGCGGCTAACTCTAGATCATGAGTGGGATAGTTCAATTCATGATCCTTGAGTTTACGAGACTCATAGGCAATCACATGACCATCCTACATCAGAACTGCTCCTAAACCCTCTAAAGAAGCATCTGTACACACAACAAAGTCCCCGGTAGGATTAGGAACTGCCAGAATAGGTGCACTAGTCAACCACTCCTTAAGGGTCTTAAAAACTACCTGACACTACTCTGACCAAACAAACTTCTTCCCTTTCCTTTGAAGAGAAGTAAGAGGGTGAGCAATCCTTGAAAAACCCATAACAAAATGGTGATAATAGCTTGCCAAACCCATAAAACTATGGACCTCAAAAACATTAGTAGGTGTAGGCCAATCCATAATAGCTTGGATCTTCGAAGGATCCACTGCAATACCCTGTCTAGAGATGACATGACCCAAATACTTCACCTCTATCTAATAGAATCCGCATTTTGACAAATTAGCATAAAGTTGATTTTCTCTCAGAGACTACAACACTTGACCCAAATGCTCCTCATGCCCCTCCATAGTCCTTGAATAGATCAATATATCATCCAGAAATACAAGGACAAATCTATCAAGATAAGTGTGAAAAACACCATTCATTAGGATCATGAAAACTGAGGATGCATTCGTCAACCCAAACGGTATAACTATAAACTCATAATGGCCATAACAGGTGTGAAATGTTGTTTTATGAATATCTACCTCAAAAATCTACAACTGATGATATTCTAACTTAAGGTCAATTTTAGAAAACACCTTAGCTCCCTTAATCTAGTATCTATTTTTCACTATCATCTTATTGAGCTATCGATAGTCGATTCATAGCCGTAGAGATCCATCCTTTTTCTTCACAAAGATCATAGGTGCTCCCCATAGAGAAACACTAGGTTGAATGAATCCCTTGGCTAACAACTATTCCAATTGCAATCGAATATCCATAAGTTCTAGTGTGGTCATCCTATATGGAGCTCGTGAGATAGGCTCTGCACTGGGAACAACATCAATCTTGAAGTCGATGGCATGCTTAGGTGGCATCCCCAGAATCTTAGAAGGAAAAAACATCAGCATACTCTCTAAAAAGTGGGTGATCATCAAGAGATGTCTCTCAACTCTCCTCCATCTCTAAGTCATTAACTGACACTGCAAAGAGCTGACATCCCTGATGCATGCATCTCTTAAGCTACATAGTAGAGATCATACATAGGGAAATAGGTCTCTAGATACCAACTACCTCCACCTCACTACCAGAATCATCCAAACATCTGACAGACTTATGCCAACAATTGATCACTACATAATGGGCCTCTAACCAATCCAGACCCAATACTATATCATATGATCCAAGGGGTAGGATGTGAAGGTCTACTATAGTAGATAGAGAGCCAATCCTCAACTCACAACTGTGCACTAGAGACTCAAATGCGACCTTAGCCCCATAAGCTAACTCAACCTATCACCTATCATCCTACTTTATTCCCACTAAACCACAATGCACTGCAAGAGAAGGAGAAATGAATGAACCAGAAGCATTGAAGTCAAAGAGAACAGAAAAACCAATACCTCGCATGAAACTAGAAGTCTCAACCATGGTGCCCTGATGCTCTGCCTAGTGGTTATCAACCACTACAAAGACTCTGTATGACCTGCCTGCATCACCTACCATCGACTTTGAAGCTGTCAGCCTATGACCAAAACCTGAAGTAGTCCTCTGAGGACACTATCTAGCAATATGAACCTGTTGGCCGTAAGAGAAACACCATGTGCCTCTACCAAAACCACCACCACCCTGGAAGGCACTAGACTATAGGAAACTACCCCAGCTTACTACAGTTTGCATGCTCTGAAAGGGTCGATCAACACGATCCTGTCTAGAACGCACTAGTTTCAGTTCTTCTTATTCTAAAATCTAGTACCCTGCTGTGGCTGAGAATTCTTTGATTTGGCCTGAGAGTATTGCTGCTACTATCCACCCTTTGAGGGTGCATGAGATCCTAATGCCTGAGCATGTCCACCACGAGAACTAAATCTTACAAATGATACACTACCAATATGTACACCTATATGCCCTCTGAGTGCCATAGTCAAATTCTCCTCCACTAACCAGGCTTTCTCCACTGCTACCTCCATAGTCTTGGGTTTGAAAACACGAACCCGTCCACTGATTTGGGCATTCAAGACCTTGATAAAATGCTGCACTAACATAGTCTCATCATCTTTGAAGCCCGCATACTTCTTGAGCTCATAGAATCTACGCTCATACTGCTCAACTGACATGGTCATCTACCTTAGCTGATGGAACTCATCTGCATGATGCTGCCTCTAATGATCAGATAGGAAATGGGATTTGAATCTCTCTAAGAACAACTCCCAAGAAACTATGCTAATATCCAAGTGCATCTTCTACTCCTCTAAATGCCACCAAGTTGAAGCAAAACCTTTGAGATGCAGGATAACACATCTAGCCTTGGTGTTGCTGCCATATGGATGCATGGTGAAACACCTACCTATATCCAATAACCATGTCTAGTAACCATGTCTCTACCTCTAGACCACTACTAACTCCATCAAAGGTGGGAAGGCATGCCCTCAGAAGATCGCTCATATGACTTTCTAAGGTGGACTCCTGCTTAACTGTCAATTCTATCTACCTAGGAGATCTCTCTCCTTCCCCAACTTTTGGTTGGTCTACTTCTTGTCCCCCTCTAGGCTTCTCTACGTCCTGTCTAGGGTCTAAATATGCAAGGGCCTCCTCAAGTAACTATTGCAATCAGGCTCCCTCAGGCTGACCCTGACATTCCATATTCTAATCCCTGCCTTCATGGGCACTCTCGTGAGGAGAACTAGGAGGAGGTGTACCGCCACCAACTCTCCCACGACCCCTACCTCTACCATGACCTTGACCTCTACCTCTAGGCATCTACCTACAAACTAAAGAATAATTTATTACACACAGAGAGGAAACAATATTGATGAAAGTTAAGATGCAGAGTTTAAGCACTAGGTCACATAATGGGCTTAGTTATAACAAGAGTACCTAGTGTTTAAACATGGCTCTGATACCAAATGTGATGCCCCATCATGTGACCCTAGAGAGCTAGTCTAACAGGTGATAAAATAATAGAATTTTTTTTTTAAGAAAGTAAATGCATTAATCATTAGATAAAGTTGACACTACTCACAACATTTAAATAAGATGAATAACTAACACCTCTAGGGAACATAATTGCATTAGATAAACATAAAATCATAACAATACAAGTAATATACATTATGATACCACAGAAGAGGATTACATCATTCATTTATAAATATAAATAGTTACAAAAGTTCAAATACAAGATTACAAGAGGGTAGGGGCCCTGGCTCGATTGGCTAAGTAATTCCGTTGTGGTAAAGATGGTCACAAGGTCCAGTCTCCCCCCTGTCCACCTGATAATTGTAACCGGTTCATAGCTCCGGTCAAAAGCGTTTACCCATGAATAAAAAAAAAAAATACAAGATTACAAGATTTCAAGATTCTTGAATGATTACACTGGTTACAATTTATATCAAGATTATACTATTCTAAAAGTAATATACAGTTCTAAAGATGCAAATACAAAATTGGAACTAGAAGCACATCTGTAGTGATCACGGACCTGGTCGACCAAGAAAACTAATGCATTAAGCTCTTCCACCCAACCATGTGGAACCCTGAGGTCCACCCCCTAAGCTAGGAGATAACAATGAGGTTCCACTAAGTCAAAGGATACAAACAAATAATTACAACCAAATAGATACAAACTTGACACAAAAAAATAGATCATCAAGACTACACAAATCATCAAGACAAGTCAGTACTCCAGAGGCAACATCAAAAGATAACAAACATGAAGTAACTATGTTACAGTAGTGAGAGTGTCATCACATGGTCCTAGCATGGGTTATCCAAGCTATCTCTCTCTAGAAATCGTCCCCCATCTATGGTTATCCTAACAGCCTCTCACTAGGCACCAGCGCCATAGGGTGACACATGCAGAACTGACACATTCTCTCATGGAGACAAGGAGGTCAATCTTGCCAACCATGCCTTCTCATCCCATCCTTAGCCTGTGCGAGCACTCAAGACATGGGTGAATCATTATACTTATCTTGTTATGTGAATTACTACCCAACCCACCTAGATAGATTACTAAGTTATCACTTGATTACAACTTCCATGGGGTTATCCAGGTAGCCACTTTGGGCACCAGCCCCACCATGGAAGCCACTCTCCTACATGAAACTAACAACCCCTAACCAACATCCAGACTCAATTAAATGACATGCATGGACAAGGGACTAAAAGGCATCTATCTTTTGCAAACCAATACATTACATAGACAATTTTAAATCCAACACCTCAACCACAAATCTTTCCCCCATCCATTTCATAATCTCAAATCTATTAAAAACATTTAAAATTACATGACACAATGTTGTACTGGAACCAAGTAGCCTAACCTTTGGAGTCAGGTAAATTGAAACACAATACCACTATTAATACATCCATTTCCTGATATGGAAAGATGAATATTTTAATGACTTGACATTTAACAACCATAACATTCCATTAGAACAATACAACCTAGAACCAAAGGAAAAATACACTACCCAATTCCCTTCATTACTACATGTTGATAATAAATAACATTGGAATTACAAGCAGGACCATATAATATATCTAAGATTAAGTCAACATATCACCATTGAACAATTTTAAACAGGAAAAAACTATAAGGTTTTAGGCCTCCTTTAAATAAAATCCTAATAATAACATACTATTCCATTCTAGAATTATAATTTCATCTAACATTAGTCTTACCATATAATCTACTTTACATTTAAACTCTAATTTACTCCACTTTTCATTTAACAATCATACATCCACTAATTAAATTGTATTCTTAATAAGGATAGTTACTCTATAGAATAAAATATTTCAAATCTATTCTAACATATATATTTAAGTTATACTAATCATTAATTTCAACATTTTTAATTCCTAATGAGTATATTAGATTCTATTAACAATTTAACTAACTCAAAATGATAATCTGTCAAGCAAAGTTTACTAAACATTCCTAGAGTTTTCTATTAGAAACATTCTAAATAAATTTAATTGCCAATCTCCCTTTTTATTTAAGTGAACACTTCCTAAAACTTCATTGTAAGAAAAGAAACAATTAATAATATAATTATAATTATAAGTCTTTAAATCCAGAGAGAAGAAAATTGAAGAAGACTTTTGAGGTTTACAAAAAAATGGAGCATGGTCTACTAGAGAAGCCATGAGAGCAAGATGGCAATACATATTTCAGAGACAGAGAAGGAACCATTATAAATTTTTAGAGATTCAAGAATTTTAACAGAGAAACTAGAGATTTTCAAAATGTCTAGCAGAGCAGGAGAAAATTGTGGTAGATTCAGGAAGAAAAATGGCTCCTAGAAGTACTGATCACAAGAAAGAAACAAGTTTTATTATTATTATTATTATTATTATTATTATTTTGATTTTATATAGACTGGAATAGTCTGGCCAAATGCCATACCACTTCCTTGGAGGAGGTTTAAAAATTAAATTCCTGAGACTGCCCAAACCCTCCTTATCACACACCGTATGGTCAGGTAGGAGATTGTAGGAGGAATAAAATTGAAGGCAGAAAAAAATGCAAAGAGGGTAGGGATGAGGAGGTCGTACAGTGGTGGCTAAGGAAGTAGGTTGAAAGTAGCTTAAAGTTTGACCAAAAAAAAAATCAACCCATCAACACTAACTCATATCGTTGATTTCAGGTAGAGATAAGAGAAATAAAGATAGAGGGGCCATACAATGGCATGCTGAGGTAGAGGTAAAAATAACGTTTTAATTGATATCTCTAGCACTATCAACTCCACAGAGCCATCCTTGGTTTTAAATTCTCATTTTCTAGCAATGGGTTTAGAGATGCAAATGCTGAGTAAGCTAAATTTCGTCACTGAGGGGAGCAAGATAGGTAAGGGTCTGGAAAGAGATCTAAATAGAACAAATTCTCACCAATTCCAAATGACATTGCAAACTATCAAAATCAAAACTATAGGATCTTCAAGTGACAGGAAGATAGGAATTCCACCTAAATAAAGAAACAAGTTCAAAAATACACACAAGAAATTCAGCAGAGACACAAACTAATTTTATCAAATTGCTCAAAAGAACAAGTAAGCATACCTAAAATTTTGATCCTAGGATTTCAAAAATTCATTAGTTTCCCACTTCTTCAGCTTCCCGTAACAATTTTTCTCCCTCCCTTCTAGAAAACTTCCCTCACAAATAACTTCCCACAACTTAAAATAGGTAATCTCCATTAATTTTCCACTACCAGAATCCATTTCAAAATCCCACTAACCCCCTAAAAACTAAAAACAATAAATTTTCTTTGAGAAAGACTTTCCTAGTCAAGAATCTTCATCCAACAACTCATAAGCACTAAATTATTAACTAATAATATTTTTCAACCTACCATATAATATTCAATAATGATAACTTATGACAATATCTTATTAAACTCATTAGAACTACTAATTAATCTTTATCAAAACACTTAAAAAATATTCCTAATTTTGCATTGCTAAATAACGACAAATAAATTCTATTACACCTAACTTATTAATACATTATTATTATAATAGTAATTTATTTCCAACCATTTCAAAAAGATAGAAACCATCAAATTCAAGCAAAGACAATTATATACCAGTGAAAACCGTAAACCTAAGGCAAGGACCAAAGAGTGACATCCTCACTCACGACCACAAACTAAAGATGAAAACTGACCTAGGGAAACCCCATGCTATCTCCCATCCACATTATCCATTAGTGCAAGGGCATGCTCAGACCTGCTAAGTCAAGTGGACTCGATGCCTGGTACTGCAACCTACATCAAAACAATAGGTTGTATATGAACATATGCATATCCATCAAAACACAGAGTCAGGGAATCGTAGCATAGTAGGGTGCTCGAAATGAGTAATACTACATCATCTTGCTCTAAAGCATAACAATAAATATATACATCTCTAACTAACAATCAGCTAACATTCAATCACATAAAGCAAGGTAACATTATTCTGCATAATCAATTAACCATCAACTAACCATGTCTAAGCACAACATAAACTATAATCTCAATAATTTCATCATACTACTCATAACACATGTCAATAACCACATCAGTCAACCATAGTCCATCATGAACATAATAAGCATAAACCATAAGTCTAACAACCACGTCTCAAAACTGTCTAAGTGCAATAGAAGAACTAACTACTGTCACAACCCAAAATTGAGGGGCATTGCACTTTCACCATATGCTTCTTTTGTAAAAAACTCAAACCTCCAAAATATAAATGTCCATACCTAGAATGCCATAACCATGATTAGTCTAAATGCACAGTCTTGAAATTTAATTCCTCTTCTCCTTGGGTGCATTGAATTTGAAAGGAGGAACATCTGATTCCTTGTCATCTCCGCTTTTTCAACCAACCTATCATTTGGAAATCTATCCAATATAGTGCAAACAATGTCCTTAAAAGATACCCTATAACCTTTTTATATTGACTATCCAATCTCATACAATTGTTTTCTAAACCATGCATGAAATAAATCTTATTTCACCATTCTTTGTCAAAACTTTTATTGCATCTTTACCCTTTACAAGTACCTTATTATCATTTCCCAATTACACAAGTCAAATTTAACATAATCATCAAGACTAGCAAACAATTCCTTATTGCCTATCATATGGTTGCTACACCAAGTATCTAAAAGTCATATATCCTTAGCACTTTCTTGAGTAACATGGCAAGTGATAAATAAACTTCCAAATTAGATTCATTTGTTTAATTTTAATTCTATTTGCTCACCCCTCCTTGCTTCTTTCTACACTCATATGCATAATGCCCATTTTTTTGGAATAAAAACGCTGAATGCTAGATTTATCAGACCTATGTGAATGTTGCCTAAAATGAGTGTTGCCTCATCCTCTATTATTGTAGTATTGATTTTCATACAAATAGATAAATAAATTGTAATTTAGTCATAACATAACATTACAAATAAATAATATTGTAATAGTCATGAATAAGAGCGATACAATAAAATAATAAGGGCATTATTTCATAATAATTATAAAAACTTTGTAAGAAGTACACCAAATAATATATTATGTATTAATAATCATGAAAATATGCAATATAGTTGAGAGAATATCTAAACTATCCATTATCTCATACTCATAGAAATATATTCAATACTCATCGAAATAATAGTTCAATAATACAATTGAGAGAATATCTGAATTGTCTATTATTTCATACTCAAATAAATATAAATCACAATAGGTTGCATAGAACCGTTTCTGACAAAATAGAGTTGTAAACTAGAAAAGTTCCAAGGTGAAATTAATGAGATTTGACCAACAAATTTGACATTTATCTAGGACCATTTGAAGATCAAACTCCTCAAACAATATCAAATAATACTAATTAAACAAATATAATTACACCAATAGAAAACATGTTCATTATTCCATAATCGAATAAATAGAAATTACATTTGGTTGAATGGAACCGTTTCAATAAATTAGCAAAACAGAGATGTAAACTAGAAAAGAAACTGAATGTAATGGTGGAGAAATTAATGAGATTCCTCCAACAAATTTGATAGTCATTTAGGACCATTTCAAGATCAAACTCCTCAAACAATACCAATTAAACAAATACAATTACACCAATAGAAAACATGATGTGTTGCACTTGTAAATCTATGTCTATGAGTATAAAATAAAGGAGAGTTAAAATATTCTCTTAGCTCTATTGCACATTTCATGATTATTAATACATAATAAATGATCTAATGTACTTCTTACAAAGTTTTTTCAATTATTATTGAATGATGTACCTTTTTTAGATTATCTTGCTTGTATTTCTCTTATTGTTCTCTAAAAGTACTACACTATTATTAAAATCATGTTGTTTACATCTTCAAACTACAGATGCTAGTATCATACCTATCTTTAGAAAAATATATTTAAACTACATCGAGAGATAACCTTCTGGACATAAAAACTAAATAGAGCTGGGATATTAACCCTTAGGGTTTCATTTTTTATTTCATATTTTCCTAGAGTTTTATTTTCTAATCTTTCATTCAATAAATAAAATAAAATAACTCTACAATGAATAAAATAACATTAATTTCATTTAATATGTTTTTATCTTCTTATTTTCATATTCAGATTATTTAATATTAATTTTATTTAATGTGTTATAAATGAAGATCTATGGTATGTTCTAGAAATAATATAATGAAGGTCTATGGTATGTTCTAGAAATAATATATAGACTTTAAGTGCACCCCCAAAACAACCCGCATATGTTATGGTTGAATTTGACAGTTATTTATGAACATTTGAAGATCAAAATCCCCAAAAAATAGCAATTATGATGTGATGTACTTCTTGCAAATCTATTTCTAGTATTAAATAATGGATAGTTTAGATACTCTCTCAACTGTATTACACATTTTCATAATAATTAATACATAATAAATGATGTAATGTACTTTGTGTAAGTTTTTTAATTATTATTAAATAATGTACCCTTTTTGAGGTTATCTTACATGTATTGCTCTTATTCATGACTATTACAATATTATTTATTTGTAATTTTATGTTCTTTTACAATATTCATGACTATTAACATATTTAAATGGTTTTTTTACTAAATAAAAATAAATAAAAATTTCATTGTGCAAAAAACAAAAGAGAATAAAATTGTAACTTATGCACTTGTCCAATATACTTTTCTATTGTTGTAATGAAGGATTACACCCTGTCAAGCAATAAGCTCAATAAGCTAGTGAAACGTTGGATCACACTCAGACTGTGGGTTGTCTATGGTAAGAATGAACATCTGAAAGAGCCGACCCCCTTTAAATGCCCCTAGATCTGATATACTTTCATGGAAAAGAGCTAGAAGGATGATTAAATAAATTGGAACTAATCTAAAGGGGTGATGCACCAATATTTGTATTCTAATTTTTAATCTGATTCACAAATATTTTTCCAATACATCTCTTCATATAACTCAAACTAAACAATCTTATCACATGAATGTTTCACAAAAAGGCATGAAATCACTTGCACAATCTATAACCTATAGTAAGATTGCACTTTGTATACTTGCATTCAAAGAATGAGACAGAGAACTTAATTTTTTTTATTTTAAAACACAGTAAATCCTTATAAAATCATTCACAAGATAACAAGACACTTGAATTCAAGAAGAAGAACACCTATTTTTTATTGAAAAATCAAGGAATACCTCTACAATAATTGTAAAATTGTAAAATATGCTAAAAATGAAGTTTCTACTGTATAAAACCTATAAAAATAGTTGAGTTACAATACTCAATCTATCTCTGTAATGTCTAAAGGAAAGAGAAAAAGTAAGAACTAAGAAAAAAGCCTAAGCTTTTTCTCCTATAATACAAAAATCTATCCCAAAAAGCAAAGGGAAGATCAACTCCTATCAAACTGCACTCCAAGTGATGCATGAGTAGGCTAGAAAAGTCAACTCCCAGTTGTTGGGCGAGCAAGAGGAAAATGCCTAAAAAATAGGGTCCATAACTACTCGAAATTGAGCTATTTTAGCTCAAAACTCCTCTCAAGGTGTTTGACCAAATTGACCTAAAAAATTAGCCTGTTTGACTCCAAGTCAAAAATAGAAGTGAAGTAACCTCCTGCATGAGTTTGCCACCTCAGTTTGTCTCCACTTCACTCCCTTGCATGATTTGAGGGCAAAAGTATAATTATTTTAACAAATATTAAGGGAAATCCATGTGTATGATTTACCATAATACTTGTTTTGTAATTATCTCCTTGGTTTTATGAAACAAATATTAATGTAATTTATAAAATATTACCCATAATAAGTGTTTAAGATACAATATTTCAATATTTTTTTCCTTCTTCTCATTGAAAGTTAAAGTGTTTAAATAATACTTCATGGAATTTATACCCCTTACAAAAGCTCTCAAAGCTATAATAATCCCTTTTCACCCTTGGCTTAAAAAAAAAAAAAAAAATCCAAACATGCTCCATGATGTAAAAACTGACCTAAAGTCAAATATTAATCATCTTTTGAGGTTTAATGTTTTAAAAAATCATAAAAAGGTCAAAACCCTCAATAATTACCTTATGGTTTCTACTTCCACTCATGCTCATGATGATCTCCTAAGCATTCATCATTTAAATGTATTGACCATGACCCTTATTTCATTTATTTCAATGATTTAATTTCAAAAGTCATAGAAAAGCTCGAAGAAGCCTTGTGCATTGAGTGTTTGAATTAATTTTTTAGGGCTTTTATGTTGAGTAAAAAGGTTTTCCAAACCCTAAATGAGCACACCATTTGATCTTTTCTTCATTGATTTGCTCTTGTATGTGGGAGAGCACTGCCATGTATCTTTGTTGTAGCTTCTTCTTCTTCTTTGGATCTTCACTCTATTTCTCTAGTAATCTTTTTCTCTCATTTCCAGTGGGAAACAAAACATTTCTTTGTTGTTGGCCTGTCCTTTGATGAAACTATAAGAAGTTCCCCCTTTTTTATGTTCTATGAAAACCCCTCCTTTCTATTTTCTGTATATAATATTTTGAGGAAGGACAACAAAAATATCTATTGTCTCCTTTATTCTGCATACTCAAGTGATCTCCTTATATCATGTATAGTATATACCATTTTCCATCAAGTGAAATGTATCTGTTTCATTACAGGCTTCTTGTGGGAAAAGGGTGAAAAGATTTTCTTTTTTCTGCTCTAATGGTCATACAGTGCCTTGACTAAAACCTCTTCTCTACATACTGCTCTTTTTCTATAAAGACTATGCATCAGGAATAATGAAAATGGGGTTTTTATAGTTCATAAATTTTTGCTAAGGTTTGCTCATCAAACTAGAGTATCTTATCTTTCTTTGAAACAAAAACTTTGCAAATGTAGAACTAAATATGGATTATAACCCTCATTGTGTATTAAAACACACTTAAGTGACTTTATATGTGATGGTTGAACTTTCCTTACTGCTGTAGTGTAAGGTGTTTTAGTGGCAGACCTCCTGCTATTCATTATGCATTGTTCCTGCCGTTCTTTATCTCATTGTTCTTTACATGTGCATACTCCTTTGTGGTGATATGTCTATTTCTTTCTCTTGAAATTCTTCTTAAGAATGCAGACTCTTCTTTGTTTTCTTGACTATTCCATCCTTCTATTGATGTTGGTGGTAACTGTGGCTGCTCGTTTAATTTTTCTGATGACAGCTCTTAACTACTATAGACTGTCTATTTTTGTTGTTGGACTCCTCTAGATGCTTTATACATGTTTAGGTTGCTTCTCCAATGTACAACTGACTACTCCTTTGTTCCTTTATCTGACTAGCATGCTGCTTCATTCACTTTGATAGTCATTCTTTGATTTTGAACCACTCTTTCAACTGCCCCATTGTGACCGCCTCTCAAGTGACTTGATCCATTTGGTTTTCAAACAAACATTATTAAAGACTTAAGGCATTTTAGTAGCTACCTTTGATATCTGATAGGTGTGTCAAGATTTAGTAGAGTTCAATGGGTAGGGGTAAATGACTATTTTATCTTCTTCTTCTTGTTTTATTCCTATTGCAACTTTTGAGATTGCAGGCTCTGAAATGTTCTATATACTTTGCTCATTGTCTTGATAAGTTCTTTGACTAAGTGGTGAAGGCCTTTTGGAGTTGTATGATAGTCCTTGTGATGACTTTTTCTTGATTGTTCCAGTCACTTATATGACTATCCTTAGGCTACATATAGTCACCTTGGTTGTCCTTGAATGTATGACAATCATCTTGATTGTCCTTGTTCTTTAGAACCCTTTCTTCTATTTTTCCTCTGCCTTCCTAACAATTATTTGATGACTATTTTTTTCTAATTTTATGACAGTCATTTTGGTCACTATTTCTCTGATTTTAATGACTATTTTCTGCCTTATAACAATCTTTTTTATGACTATTTTTTCTAATTTTATAACAGCCTTTCTAGTGACTGTTTTTCTAATTTTTATAACAGTCATTTTGTTCACTATTTGTGGTCCTGTTACATTCTATCATGAACTACTGCTCTTACCTAGATTTAGATGATTGTATGACTATATAGGACTTCTTTATGTCCCCCTTGGTTCTAAAAGACCTTTGCATGTTTATTATTGAAAATGAGATATCTTCTTCCCATTTAAGGCTTATTAACATGAATGGATTTCTCTCATTGTTGACATTGAGCATCATGTTTTGGCTTGTACAAGCTCCAGTAGAAATCACAGACCATGTAAACACCTAACATGCCTACAAAAAGGTTTATCTAGAGACTTTCACATATGCATACTCTTCATACTTGATAGTCCTAGAACATGACTACCAACATCTATTAATGCTACTCCAAGAATAATGAAGTCAATCGTACAGGTAGATTGTCAGAATTCATTTATATTGTCTTCAAAATTATCATCCATAATGGTGGCATCAATATACTATTCCAATATAACTACTTTTGTTTCCATTTTATTGGTTTTATAGTCACTGTTAGACTGTCTCTGATTGATCTGGTCTATCACACTTTTCACTATATGACTGTTGTTCCTGAACCTATGAATTCCCTTTAACATGTCATGGTCAATGTTGGGCATCTTTCTAAATAAAATTCATTCAATGATTCTTTGCTTACTGACAAGGCTCAAAGAAGGCTGGTAGAACCTCACCAATATAGGTGTGCCCATCATAAAATTGCAAATTAGACCCTGTGTATTTTGCAACAATTGCTCCTAGTTGCTTATTGTGTTTGTTGACTATCACTTTGGTGTAGACTACCCTTCATACTTTTGGATTTGTGTAGACTATTTCTTCAAATGCATTGGCTACTCCTTCATACTTCTAATGACTGCTCCCCTTCGCTCATCTACTCCTAGTGACTGTCATAGGCACAATATTTATCCTGCTCCTTATTGTCTTACCCACCTCATAGGCTTATAGGGTATATGACAGTCCTCTAAAAATCAATAAGGATCCTTTATGTAGTCTCATTGTTTCCTCTGTCCTCCTACCACATGCCTATTCAATCTTTTTCTATCCTCCTTCACAGGCTATCTAGTCAAGTCATACATGTCGTTCCTTAAAACAAGTGATAACTGTCCTCTTTTTCATGACAATCATGAGGGCTATTCTTGGATGCATGATACTAATCCTACTCTTCTAATGGATCTTAGAGGCCACTTCTATCAAAATGGTAGTCCATTGCATTATCGATTATTCTTAACATGATTGCTCTCTTAACAATTAGACTACTAGCTATTATCGATAGATCACCTCTTTGTCTCTGTTCTGTGTTGAACTCTCAATGACTTCTATGATGACTGTACAAGCTGTAAGAGAGATAACTACCTCTTAAAGTCTCAACATTTTATGGAGAGCTTCTGTCATGGTTGCTATCCTTTGTTATGGTCTCTTTTAATGTTCATGTTGAGCCTCTTGTGGTACAATGGACCTTTGTGAAGTCTCAGATACTTCTATCAGACCTTGTACAACATTTAATCAACTAGTATTTCTTTGATTCTTTGCTCATTACTCATGACTATCTTCATTAATGTTTCTCTATATGACTGTTGACAGTCACCCCTTTTCTCTTTATCTTTGCATTGTACATTGTGCCTCATGATAGTCCTCCATATGACTACTATAAGCAACTTTCTATGACTAGTCTCAGGCTTACATATGACTATACTTTCAAGACTATCCTAGTACCTGTTCCTTGCATTTATGACTGTTATAAACAAATTTCATTAATGACTAGTCTTCAAGCTCCTGTACCTACATAGTCATCAAACTAGTTAGAGAAAACATAGAGGCTTAGTAGCATCTCCTTTGATTGTTTGATCTTCATCTTTTGCATCCTTTTATAGTTGTATGATTGCATTATGGAGTTTCTAATCTCTCTCATCCTCATGATTAGATGTTGTGTAAGATAGCAAGTACTTTTTGATATTGCTGCATATAGAAGTCAAAAAGGATCCTAAGCTCTAACACCCTCCTCATTCTCTCTTGCAGGTCCTCCTAGAGATATCAATGGGGCAAGCTAAAGATGATGCTTCCAGCAGTGGGGATTCATCATTTAGGAAATGATGGATCCTTTCTCCCTCCTATATGTTTCTTTTCTATTTTAGTTGTACTTGTTCTCTTTCATTGCATTTTGTATAGTTAATCCCATGGATTGTGTGGGAGCATATAAACACTTTCTTCTTTCGAATATGAATAACTATTTTATGCAATGCTTTTGTATGTTGCCTCTTCTTTGTGAATCAATAGCATAAAGATAAACTGAAAATGATTTTGTGATATAGATGTTCATAATCATGAATATATTTAGCAAAATTTGTGTACATTTTTATCATTTGATAATGTATCAGCTGTAATGAATGAGCAATGACAATAAAATGCAACACAATCTGCAACACATAGATTATCTTTCCTTTCTCCTGCTAGACCTAGGATATCTCTTGCTCTGTTGGAGTGTCCTTCCCATCTTATCTAGATCTTGCAGTAGCTCTTGATGAGCTACTACATGGACTTTAATATGATTGTTGGAATGACCCTCAACTAGGACAGTAGGCCTTCTAGCATTGACTGAGACTCTTGAACCTTCTTCTCATTTCTCCTTGAACCTAACTGCTTCTTCAAAGCAACAAAAAGTAAATGCTATTACAGCCTGACCTGATTGGGCTAAAAAGCACAATTGGGTAACATCTACTTTTATATTCAAGATATGATAAAACCCTAATAAAATATATTTATAACATAATATTTTAGAGCACCACGTTAAACCCTAATAAAATATAGTTATAAAATTTAATTTATCCTATAAAAATAAAGTAATGTAAAATAATGGGTTCTAAGTTGTAAAGTGGAGGCACTCTAAGTTTTGATCCATTTTTAGCTAGCGTCTAAGTTCAAGAGTAGGTCGAAGGTTGCTGGTAGCCTAAGTAATGGCCCTTGCTCATATGCAGGATTGTAGTATACTTTTTTAAGGTCATTAGCCTCTTTTTATTCTTTGTAAGGGGTCATGGGAGTTGGAGGATAGGGTAAACCCTCTTAGACTTCTGTGTCTAAGATTTTTGTGCTTTTTGGTGCTATGAACAGTGGTAAGCTACATGGCAACCTTTGGGGGTCTAGGGGACCCCTTTTTGGGTCTTTCAAAGATGTGCTTAATGGGGATGAGCCCTCCTTGTCTAGACATTTAGACATAATTAATTTTCTCATGGATACAATTGAGGAATCCAAATTGGGTTAGCTTTTGAGACATTGGGAGTCTAAAAATGATCATAATTTGGGAATCATCCAAAACCCAATGGTTGCCTAGTGAAAATAAAAGGTTGCCATGTGGTAGTAAAAAATCCTAACTATTTTGCTGATGATGCTCTATATTTGATAAAACATGCTTTAATTTTCAAGTTTATGGGTGTTTAGATTTCTCTACCTTTTTTGGAGGCTTGTGGGTTAGGAAAAATTGGAATCCTAAAGGGGATATAGCAATTATCTTAGCATAAAATGGCTACTTCTTTGTGGTATTCACCTAAATTGCAAACCATAATATAATTTTTGAAGGAGGTCCCTACTTTCACAACCTTGTGGGCCTATTTATGAAACCCTAGCATATAGGGTTTGATCCTCTAAAAGAGTTCCCATCTAGGATTCCTATTTGGGTTCAGCTTCCTTGGATTCCCATGGAGTTCTGGCATTAGGATTTTATGCATTCCATAGTGGTGGTTTTGTAAAAACCATTGGGTCCTTCCCGTCTTTTTGTTAAAATTAATTTGAATAATCTGCTTCCTGAATCTCAAGAGATTAAATTGGGTAGTATGATCTAGATTCAACAAGTGAATTATGAAGCACCCCCTTTTTGTTGTTGTGTTTCCCATGATTATGGACACCTATAAAGAAATTGTCCTAAAATGGGGACTAAATCAACCCAATTGGCTCTTGAGTCGAATGCAACCAATCTAAAGAAAAGGAAAGGATCCAGTCTAGAATAATAGCCTAGACCCACATGAATTCATTCCTAATGAAATCTAAGCAAAGGATAAGATGTTGAATCATCAATTCAATGCTAATCCTAAAGGTTCCTCTAGTAACATATATGACATTCTTGAGAACTTTGAAGAGTTGGACTCAATGGAACATGATAGCAACATGGTGAGTTAGGACATGCATTTCATGGGCTTGAGTATTCCCACTCCTCTCATTCTAGATCCTTCTATAGAGATGTAAGAAGCAACAAGGGAAGGATATGTTCCTACCCCTACTTAGGTTGAGATTATGGATAAGGAACTTGAAACTATAGAGCCACCAATAGAGGGATTAGACTGTGTTCCTTAAACCAAGATCTAAATGGAACCAAGGGTAGACACTATTATGAATTCACTTTGTGAATGAACACGTGGCCAAAGAAGATGACAAAAAAAAGGTACCTCCTATGATAGGGCTTGAACACAAGAGTATTAAGAAAGGGAGAGGTGATAAAACTTCAAGAGCTAGAAGGATTTAAGGATCAGGAGAAGGTAAAGCTGATAGGAGAGTCATTGGTGGAATTTGGTGTTAATAGGACATTGGATACTCACTTTTGTTCCTCTAAAAAATAATTGTGATTTCTTCCAATGCTAGGGGTTGAGTAGCATATGTCGATAAAAGGATACTCAATAATTGATTCATGAAAATAAACTTGATATCTTATTTATTTAGAAGACTAAGCTTTGAATGGAGGATCTGACCAATATATCTTCTAATATTTGGAGAAGGGTTCAATGTTAGTGTGTAGGCTCCCAAGCTATAGCTAGTGGTGTTGCTTGTTTATGGGGCCCCCTATAGTATCACACATGTCTGGTGGTTGGGAAGTAGGAACTAAATCTTGCTGATGGTGACATGTTTTGACTCTGGTGAGACTCTTCTTCTCAGCAATGCTTATGTGCCTACTAATTTTCCTAGTAAGGCTTTATTTTGATCTCATATTAGATTTGTTTGTTCTTTTTTTCTTGTTTTCTCTTGGATTCTAGTAGGAGACTTCAATTCTATATGTAGTATAGAGGAAAATTCACGAGTGTTGGGATATGGTGTTGTACACAATTGCATAATTTGATATATTTTATAATGTTATAAATAAATAATTATTTAGTTGTGATGCATCTAGGTGGTGTGGTTAATCATACTAGGTGATTATTTAAGGACCATTTTATGTTGTATTGTAACATTAAGATATTATTTGTATTATTTGGTTAATTGGGAAAACTTAGTACCAATAGTCAAATGGGGGTTAATAGTTTTATAGGCTAATGGTTTTGTGTATCCATGGTTTTGGAACACATGGTTTTATCCAATACCACAAGTTGTATTTGTGCGAGCTTGGTCTATAGAAGCAAGCACATGGGTAGAGGTTTGGAGTTGGCCATTTCATTGTAGGCTAACGAAGGTTTGTGAGAGGTTGTAATTGTATTGAGCTCTCTCCTATAAGTGCATATTGTGAAGCATGGTACATGATGTGTGGATTCATGCTTGGACACATGAAGGATTCATTGTAGGTGCTTGATGGTGCAGAGGTATTCATGGAGACTCATGGCATGTATTGTAATATCTTTATTGCTGAATAATACATATGATTGTGGATGCTTTTGGAGGTTGGGTTTTTCCCTCTTGAGGGTTTTCCTAGGGTATATCTTGTGTTATCTTGTGGCTTGTTCATTTGATCTTTGCATAATGGTTATTTGATGTATCTTATTCTCCTATTGGGTTATGTGGAATTGGTTTTATTTGACCTATAAATTCCTAACAAGTGGTATCAAAGCCATGTTTATGGTTGATGGAGTTGTGAGCTCCCTTGATGTGTATATCTCTTGTGTGTGTAGATCAAGTGCAAAATGGAAGCCATGGCAATGCATGTAATGATTTGGAACACTACAAGGTTTTGTGTAGATTGTATTGCAGATTAAGGGCTCTGGGTATTGGAGATTTTCTATGTATGTTGCAGATTGGGTGATTGAAAAATCATGGCTTATGAGGGTTTTGAGGAATTTCTACAAATGACCTCTTGGGACAAAACAGACCTTACCATTGAGTTGAGAAGGCCCAAGAGGTGGAGAAAAACATATCATTTGTCCTATTTTGGCCACAAACCCTGGAAGGAGAAAAAATTGCCCATCCTTGGTTCGTCGGTATGGCCGTACAGCTGTTGCAGGTATGATTTCAAAAAAATATTTTTTTTTAATCCCTGCTCTGTGTTTTGATTTTTTCTATAGTTTGAGGAAATTTTTTATTAAAAAACTATAGAAATGGTTTTATTAAAAATCAAGATATAAAAACAAAAAAAAATTTGCAGGGGGTGGCAGTATGTAGACCATTGTACCCCCCCTACGCAGCAGGTATAGTGGGGTACTACCAGCGTCAGGGCTAGTTGGACCCCCCACTCCCGCTATGTAGTGCCCCTCCAGATTCACCTTGGATGTGCAGGTGGTTGGAGCAAGGAGCAGGAGGATGAATGGAAATACTCAGAACATTCAAAGTATCTTAGATCTGTTGATATCAGAATTCAAATGCAGTGGTTATAATCTTGTTTCAAAGAGCAGAGATGATGTAGTACTACTCACTTTGAGCACCCTACTATGCCATGATTCTCTGACTCTGTGTGTGTCTTGACATATATGTATTTGATCGTATACAACCAATTGTTCGGATGTAGGTTGCAGGTACCGAGCCTCGACTCCACCTGATATAGCAGGTTTGAGCGTGCTCTTGCACCAATGGGTATCAGTGATGGGAGATAATGCGGGGTCTATTCCACTAGGTCAGTCCTTGTCTTCTGTTGTGGTCTCGAGTCGTGTTGTGATGCTTGGTCCTTGCCTATTAGGGTTGGTAATCTTGTGTTGAGGAGTATCATCGAGTTGTGTTTAATGATGCTTAATTTTGTTCATGTGTAGTTGGATAATACTTTAATGATTTATTATTAAAATAATGATGCTTCTATTATGTTTATTAGATAATAATTGGTTTAGCCTAAAACTTTGAATGACACCTTGGTTAAATTTTATAATAGTCTAGAATTAAATTATCTGCTATCCAAGAGTATTTATGTTATAAGTTGTAGTTACGGGTAATTAGTATATATTTGGTTCCAGAATAATTTTTGATCTGTGAAATTAATGCCTTGAGTTGTCAATTTTGAAATTGGAAGATTTGGGATCACTTTTTATAGCAAAATTTTTATTTTCTTGGGGGAGTGGGATGTTGGGTAATAGATGCATGTCTGCATTAATTTTATGAGCTGAACCATTTTTATATGGGGAAATTTTGTTCTGAGGGGGAGTTGGAAAGAGAATGGAGATATTGGGGAGAAGAACAGAGAATTTGGTTGCAAGAGTTGGAGAAATTTTGAGGTGGGACTAAAATTTGTGTATGTGATTTGTCTCTCTTTGTGAAATTTACAATTTTTGTAGCTTGTAAGTTAAATTTTATTGCAACATGTTCTGTGTGTGAAACTAGCATGTCCTATGTATGAAACTTACATGTTCTGTAATTTGAAATTTAAATATCTCTGTGGCTTGTATCATCTTGTACCTGGATAGTTGAATGCTGCTCCAACCTCTATAGATTCTTTCAAGATGTTATTCTACTGGTTTAGCCTTTTCTTAATTCCTCTTGAAATCATTAGCTCAGTAACCTTGCATTGTGATCTCAATCCTGAGAAATAGATGACTCAATTTTAAGCTTTTATAAATCTCTTGTTCCTATCGTTCTTGCATATTTATCTCACATATTTACCTCTCAGATAGAAGTGGATTACCCAGTAAGAAATTATAACCAAATTTCACACCAGTGTGTCTCTCTCTTCTAATAAATTGCTTCTGCTCTTATTCAGTGACAACTTGATTGAGTTGAATGCATATGAGGCTATTTTGAATGTTCCACCATTCTATAGATGGCCTTTACTTATAATTTCCATGAGAACCTGTTAGTGCTTGCAACCATGTTTTTTGGTCCTCATTTTATTCATATTCCTTCTTACCTTGGATTCCTTGCTATAGCTTAGCTACTTCCTTCTTTATGTTTTTTTCATTATTGCCTCTAGAGTGATGTCTTGTCTTGTGCAGTTTTGTTGATATGGTTGGTTGTGTCAAGTCTATTTCTTTTGGATTATATTGGATGTTGTTTCTTTGGCTTAGTGGAATCCTCTTTGTTATCTCCTAGCTCGGAGGGGTGGACCTCAAGGTTCCACATGGTTGGGTGGCAGAGCTATCCATTAGTTTTCTTGGAGATTCGGTTCGAGACCTGTACTAAGGTGTTCTAGTTCTAGATTGCTTTCCACCTTCAGAGTTGTTGTATACTTCCTTATGTTTTCAGTTGTAAACTGACATGATCGGTCTTGTAATCTTGTACTGTAACTTTGTAAACAAACTATCTTGCAAATGTAAAAGTGGTTCTTTCTTTAGTATTAGTATAATTTATATCTCTTGTGTGGTTTTAACTGTTATTCTTTGATGCAGTTATGTTTCCCTAAAGGTGTTAGAAGTGCACTTTTCTTTATGTTGTGGATTGTGTTACCTTTGGTTATTAATGTTGCAATATCTTGCTTTAAAAAAGAAGAAAAAAATTTATTTCTGTAATTTTGCACTTATAGTCTCGCACTCTAGGGTTGCATGATGGGGCATTACATGCTGCACCGGCAGGGTAGGCCGGAACCCATGGCCGCCGGTAGCCCTTCAAACGGGAAGAAAACAAACAAAATAAATGACCAATTTTTTTTAAAATAGTGGTGGCATTAGAACTATGACAACAAATAAATTTTGATTCAAACTATTTAAAAATTAAACGTCATTTTTAAATCTACTTTCGAGTCAGATGAAATCAAACAAAATTTAAACCTTGTGTTAATTCCGTCAGTCAATGACAAGATGATGATGCCAGCCTAGTCTTACACCACATTATCATAGTGGGTCCCACCTCACCCAGTCAGCATATAGTAACTGCCACATCAGTGATGATGTCAGCAAGGTACAAGTCTCGCTAGGGGTCTCGTTTTAGCCGTAAGAGGGTATTTTCTTCTAGGGGGTATAAATTTCACATACGGTATCAATTTTTTGACTTCTTATACTTGTCAGAAAGGTCTCTCTGAGCACTACATAACGGTGTAGGTTTTGTGATCAGACCTTCCTGTTTGTGTTAGAATTTGGTGTCTAAAGCTAGGAAGTGTTTTGAAAGGAAGCTAGGTGTGCAGAAATCGCTTCCTACACTAATCTAATGAGGAGAGATGTATGCAAATTCAACTTTATCCTAACTATTACAGCAATGTTAAACCATTAACATGAGATATTGCAACAAAACACAAGAACCAGAAAGAAGACAGAGAGAGATAGACAAGATATGCGTGGGGAAAACCATTACGGCTGAAAAACCCCACACTCCAAAACATAGCTCAAATGTATTATAGTAAACAATAATAGATTACAATATAGTTTCAGAGCCAATGCTCTTTCAGGAGTCTTCGAATGTTGAATCTAGAGATATTTCGGTAGCATAATAATACTTGTACCAAAGTCATCTATCTCCCATCCAAGCACCTGTTTATATAGAGTTTACAAGGCAAATATGGAACCTTCTAGAGATGGGCGTCCATCTTGGACTCATGCCCCAAAACCCATGCCTAAGGACACTTGTCCAACATCCCATCCCAAAGTGGGTACCTGGTCCCAAGATAGGTTACGACAGATGCTCTTACACACCTTACAGCTATCAGAGAATCTGTCATACATTGACTAAACATATCATATTCCTCTTACATGTCATAACCTCCCTTGACTGCTACAGGGAGCGCGCCAAGGGCGCTGCCCCTGGACCCCACAAGGGGCTATGCCCCTTGACCTTGTCTTGGGGGCGCTACCCCCAAACCCCCTTTAATTATTCAAGGGGGAAACTGTGGCTGCCAAAGTCACCAAAATTTACCCTGCTGCTATACACAAGGTGATGACTATGCCAACTCAACATGGGATAAATAAATACAACATTAGGAATTTGCAAAGGTTGAGAAACCTTAATTCCCAACATTCTCCCACTTGTCAAACACCTTGCAAGGGTCAATGTGCTTTATTCTAGCATGGAAAGTTAGATTCTTCGCAAGGCAAATTGCACTCTGACTATCACAACTAATCATGATCTGACCTGCATCAACACCAATATCTAAACACAATCTCTTAAGCCAAATGGCTTCCTTACAAGCATGAGTTGCTGCCATATACTCAGCTTCTGTCATGGACAAAACAACAACTGGTTGTCGCTTACTCATCCAACTAATAGCACCACCAAACAGTGTAAAAACATAAGCACTGGGGGATGTCATGCTATCAATGTCACCTGCCTAATCTAAATCCACAAATCCATGAATATCAATATAATGTGGAGGTCCTGAAACATTACCATGATACCAAATGGAATACTCAGAAGTACCCCTCAAATATTTGAACACTCACTTAACTGCATCCCAATGAACCCGTCTAGGATTAGCCATAAATCAACTAAGGACTCCCACTACTTGGGCAATGTCTGGTCTTGTGCAGACAATGGTATACATCAAACTGCCAATAGCACTAGCATAAGGTACTCTGCTCATGTCCTCCACCTCACTAGGAGATTTTGGACAATCCTCAATAGACAACTTTGTCCCCAAAGAAACGGGAACACACAATGGTCTACAATTTGCCATGCTGAATCTGTCCAACACGGACTTCACATACTTACTCTGGCTTAACCAAAGTTTTCTATTGGTTCTGTCTCTTCTGATTTCCATTCCTAGAATGTACCTGGCTGCCCCTAAATCTTTCATTTCAAACTGAGCTGACAACTGAGATTTAAAATCAGAAATCATATTTTTACCCTTCCCAATGAGCAACATATCATCAACATATAGTGCAACAATGAGAATACGATCACCATCAAATTTATAATACACACAGTGATCTGATTTCAATCTCACAAATCCAATTGACAACACAAAGGCATCAAACTTCAAGTACCATCTCCTAGGGGATTGCTTCAAACCATACAAAGACTTCTTAAGTTTGCAAACCAAATTTTCTTTACCTTTCACCATGTAATGCTCTAGCTTTGACATGTCAATCTCTTCCTCCAAGTCACCATGAAGGAAAGCTGTCTTCATGTCCATCTATTCTACCTCCAAGTCATAAGCTGCTGCGAGTGACAACAGGAATTGAATGGATGTCATCTTTGCAACGGGAGAGAAGATCTCACCATAATCTATACCCTCCACTTGTGAATACCCTTCGCAACCAATCTGGCCTTATACTTCTCAATACTGCCATCTGCACCAATCTTCTTCTTGAACACCTATTTACATCCAACGTGTTTCCATCCAGGAGGCAAAGGCACCAAGTCCCAAGTTTGATTCTTTTCCAAAAAAGCCATTTCTTCCTCCATGGCCTCCTTCCAGGAACCTGCATCCTTCATATCCAAAGCCTCTGATACAGTTCTAGGTTCATCACTGTTAGTAAGCAAAGCATAAGCACAACTAGAATCAAGCAATGTAAAACCAAACCTTTTAGGTTGCTTCCTTATCCATGTAGACCTTCTCAAGAGTTGAGGTTGAGGTTCAGCTTCTTCATCTGAGCTTTTAGAGCTGCTAGAGATCTCCTCATTATCTGGTCCAACATTGTCTTTCTGTTCAGTCTTCTCAAGGGTGAGAGGAAACTGAACAACATCCTCTTTCTTTTCTTTTTCTTCTAGTTATAAAACAATAGGAGAAGGTGTAAGCTCTTTGAAGATGACACATCTACTATACAACACTTTTTCGGCCATGGGGTCCCAAAGCTTGTATCCTTTCACACCAATAGAATAGCCGATGAAGATACACTTAACATCTTTGTTCTCCAACTTTGACCGCTTCTCCTTAGGCACATGTGCATATGCCTCACAACCAAAAACATGAAGATGCCTTACTAAAGGCTTTCTACCAGACCACACCTTCATGGGTGTCTTTCCAACAAGAGCTGATGTAGGAGATTTGTTTACCAGATAGCAAGCAGTGGCAATAGCTTCAACCCAAAACTTTTGTTCTAGACCAGCTCCACTAAGGATACTCCTAGCCTTCTCCATCAGTGTCCTATTCATCCTCTCTACAACTCCATTTTGTTGATGTGTGTATGGAGTTGTCTTATGTCTTTCAATCCCAAGTTCCTTGCAATACTTATCGAATTCTATAGAATAGAACTCGCCACCATTGTCAGTTCTCAAACATTTAATCTTTTTACCAGTTTGATTTTCAGCAAAGGCTCTAAACTCCTTAAACTTGCTATAGACTTCAGATTGTTGTTATATGGAGCCTAATCAGACTCAGAGGTTATATTTACCCCACTTTTATCAGCGCAGTTTCCCCCCAAATTCCTACGGGGTCAAGGGGCAGCGCCCCTTGCGGGGGTTTGGGGGCAACGCCCCCAAGACGGGGTCAAGGGGCAGCACCCCTTGCGGGGTCCAGGGGCAGCGCCCCTAGTGCATTCCCTGTCACGATACAGGGCGGGGTCGAGGGGCAGCGCCCCCATGGGGGCTCGGGGGCAACGCCCCCGAAACCTCACACGGTTTTTTATTATTTTATAATGCACCGGGAGTTAATTTTTTCATTGACTGACATAAGAAAACCCTATTTTGTAACCGACAAAAAGCTTGATAAAAAGCGGCTAAGGGTTAGGGTTTTGATATTGTATTGTAGCATTTTGCAGTGGTATTGAGTTGCAGGGATTGCTGATTGTAATCGGTTTGATTTACTGGATAATAATATTGGACTCTCTATTTGGTGGATGTAGCCCGAGTTTGGGTGAACCACGTTAAAACTTGTCTCTCGCTATTATTATTTCTGTGTATTTCCATTTCTCTGTTTAATCTTTATTTGCATTTAATTGATATCTTCTGCCGGCTAACCCTAACAAGTGGTATTAGAGCGGGTTGTGTTAAATTATTGTCTGCAGGAAAGTCTCACGGTTGAGTGGGAGCAATGGCGGATGAGGGTAAAACTAAGGTTGATAAATTCAATGGGCAGAACTATCAGTTATGGAAGATGCAGATGGAGGATTACCTCTATCAAAAGGATTTATGGAGGCCGTTGGAAGGAGTAGCCAAGAAACTGGCAACAATGTCTGATGAGGATTGGAATCTTCTTGACAGAAAGGCACTGGGAACCATTCGGTTGTGCCTGGCACCGTCGGTGGCATTCAATATAATAGAAGCGAAGACGACAGATGGTCTGATGAAAGCTTTGGAAAAATTGTATGAAAAACCCTCAGCCTCAAATAAGGTATTTCTCATGAAGCAGTTGTTTAATTTGAAAATGGTTGAAGGTGGATCTGTGACAGGTCATTTAAATGGATTTAATACGATTGTCAGTCAATTGACTTTTGTAAATGTAAAATTTGATGAAGAAGTTAGAGCTCTCTTGATATTATGTTCATTGCCTGAAAGCTGGGATAGTTTGGTAATGGTGGTTAGTAACTCTGTTTCTGGTTCAAATACCCTAAAATTTGATGATGTTGTTGGTGTTATTCTGAGTGAGGAAATTCGTAAGAAAAGCTCAGGTGGATCCAAATCAGGCAGTGTTTTGAATACAGAAAGTAGGGGCAGATCAAAGGAGAGAGGAAAAGGTTCTGGAGGTCATGGGAAGTCACAAGGAAAATCAAAGGACAAAAGATCCCAAACCAGAGGATAGAAGGATTGCTGGTACTGTGGAAAACCAGGTCATCTGAAGAAAGATTGCTGGTCTCAGAAAAACAAAGAAGGAGACAAACAAGAAGGCAATAAGGAAGCAAATGTGGTAAGCAATAAGTCTGAAGATGATGCTTTGATTCTTTCCCTAGATAATGCTGATGATTCATGGGTTTTAGATTCAGGGGCCTCATTTCATGCTACACCCCATAGAAGTTATTTCCTTGATTATGTCCAAGGGGATTTTGGGCTGATTTATTTGGGAGATAACGAACCCTGTCAGATTGTTGGAAAGGGAAGAATCAAAATTAAGTTGCAGAATGGGAATCATTGGCTACTACAAGAGGTAAGGCACGTTCCAAGGCTCAGTAGGAATTTAATTTCAGCAGGGCAACTAACTGAACAAGGTTGCACTGTTACATTTACTGATAAAAATTGGAAGGTTTCAAAAGGTGCCTTAGTAGTAGCAAAAGGTGTGAAAGTAGGCACCTTATATCTTTGTACAGGTCATACTATTCTTTCTACTTTAGCTGTTACAGAGAAAAAATAAACAAGTTTAGGAACAGTTGCTGCAGGTTTGCAGGAAGAGACTGGAAAAGTTGCTGCAGGTTCTGAGACAACATTGTGGTATAACAGACTTGGGCATATGAGTGAAAAAGGTATGAAGGTACTTCATTCTAAGAAAGTTTTACCAGGTCTAAAATGTATTAATATGGATTTTTGTGAAAGTTGTGTGTATGGAAAACAAAAGAGAGTCAGTTTTCTTAAGGATGGGAAGCAAAAGAAAAATAAAAAGTTGGAGCTTGTGCATACAGATGTATGGGGACCAGCTCAGGTATCTTCTCTTGGTGGCTCTCGATATTATGTTACATTCATAGATGATGCAACTAGGAAGGTCTAGATTTATTTTCTTAGACATAAATCTGATGTATTTGAAACATTTAAGAAATGGAGAAGCTTGGTTGAGAATGAGACGGGTAAAAGATTAAAATGTCTCAGATCTGATAATGGCGGTGAGTATTGCAGCAAAGAATTTGAAGATTATTGTTCCTTTAATAGAATTCGTAGGCAGAAAACGGTTCCAGGGACTCCACAGGAAAATGGAGTGGCTGAACGCATGAATAGGACAATAATGGAGCGTGCAAGGACCATGAGATTGCATGTTGGGCTGCCTTTAAACATGTGGGCAGAGGCTGTCAACACTGCTGTATATTTAATTAACAAAGGTCCTTCAGTTCCTTTGGGCTGTGGTATTCCAGAGAAAGCATGGACAGGCAAGAAGGTGAGTTATTCTTTTCTGAAAACTTTCAGCTGTGAAGCATTTGCACATATAGATTCTAAACATAGAACCAAGCTGGATGCAAAATCAAAAAGGTGTACCTTTGTTGGATATGGCATTGATGAATTTGGTTATAGGCTTTGGGATTTTGAAAATTAGAAAATTGTGAGAAGCAGGGATGTTATATTCAATGAGAAGGTGTTGTACAAAGATCAATTGCAGCAGCATGAGAAGAAAGAAAAGGATTATGTGGTGCTGGATGATACTCCAAATAGTGATGTTCCAGTGGTTCCTCATGCTCTGCAACAGCAACCAGAAATACCACAAACTCCAGTGAATGTTAGACTGTCCACAAGGATAAGTAGACCTCCTAAAAGGTTTTCTCCCTCTTTGTATTCTATTTTGTTAACAGATGCTGGTGAACCAGAAGGGTATGATGAAGCTATGCAGGTGGATACACAGGTTCAGTGGGAGCTTGCAATGAAAGAAGAAATGGACTCCTTGCTGAAAAATCAGACTTGGGAATTATGTAAGTTACCTACAGGTAACAAGGCTTTACCAAATAAATGGGTTTACAGGTTGAAAGAGGAAGATGGAGGTAAGAAAAGATTTAAGGCCAAGTTAGTTGTAAAAGGATTTGCACAGAAAAAGGGCATTGATTTTGATGAGATATTTTCTCCGGTTGTCAAGATGACTTCTATTCGTACTGTTTTAAGTATTGTGGCTGCTGAAGATTTACATTTGGAACAGCTAGATGTTAAAACTGCCTTTCTCCATGGTGATTTGGAGGAGGAGATCTATATGGAATATCCCCAAGGATTTGAGGTCAAAGGTAAGGAGAAACTAGTGTGCAGATTGAAGAAGAGTTTGTATGGCCTGAAACAAGCACCTTGGCAATGGTATTTGAAATTTGACAGTTTTATGGCTGAGCAAGGCTACAGCAGGTGTAATTCTGACCATTGTGTTTATTTTAAGAGGTTAGATAATGATAGCTACATTATTTTATGTTTATATGTTGACGACATGCTTGTCGCTGGGTCTAACATGGATCACATCAGAGAATTAAAACAGCAGTTGGCAAAATCATTTGATATGAAGGATTTGGGGGCAGCAAAACAAATCTTTGGTATGAAAATTTGTAGAGATAGGTAGAACCGAAATTTAACACTATCTTAGGCTGCTTATGTTGAAAAGGTGTTGCAGAGATTCCACATGGAGCATGCAAAAGCTGTCAGCACACCTTTGCCTAGTCATTTGAAATTGACTAAGGACATGTGTCCTAAGACACAAGAGGAGCAAGAGAAAATATCCAAGGTACCATATGCTTCAGCTGTAGGTAGTTTAATGTATGCCATGGTATGCACGAGACCAGATATTGCACATGCTGTAGGAGTCGTTAGCCAGTATATGAGTCATCCCGGATTAGAGCATTGGAATGCGGTAAAATAGATTCTCAGATATTTGAGAGGTACATCTAATAAACACTTATGTTCTGGGGGCTCTAGTACTGATTTAGCAGGTTATGTAGACTTAGATTTGGCAGGAGATATTGATACCAGGCGGAGTACTACAGGTTATGTCTTTACTATAGGTGGAACAGCAGTGAGTTGGATTTCCAGGTTGCAAAAGGTGGTTGCTTTATCCACCACAGAGGCAGAATATGTAGCTACAACAGAGGCAAGTAAGGAGATGATATGGCTACAATCTTTCATGAATGAATTGGGCACACAACAGGTTAACAGTTATTTGTTTACAGACAGCCAGAGTGCCATACATCTTGCAAAGAATTCTGCCTTGCATTCAAAGACCAAACACATACAGTTGAGGTATCACTTCATTCGGTTAGTGTTGGATGATGGACAGTTACAGCTAGCAAAGATACATACAGATGACAATCCATCAGATATGTTGACAAAGGCAGTGACAAGGGCGAAGCTGAGCTCCTCTTTAGCTTCGGTTGGTCTTCTAGACTGAACACAACAAAAATAGAACAGCAGAGTCCAGGGTGCTTATTTCCAGTGGGAGCTACAGGTTCAGTGGTGTTATGATCAGTCTCCAAGTGGGAGATGATATGTTGTGGAGTCTGATCAGTCTCCAAGTGGGAGATTGTTGTTATATGGAGCCTAATCAGACTCAGAGGTTATATTTACCCCACTTTTATCAGCGCGGTTTCCCCCCAATTTCCTTGACAAAAAGCTTGATAAAAAGCGGCTAAGGGTTAGGGTTTTGATATTGTATTGTAGCATTTTGCAGCGGTATTGAGTTGCAGGGATTGCTGATTGTAATCGATTTGATTTACTGGATAATAATATTGGACTCTCTGTTTGGTGGATGTAGCCTGAGTTTGGGTGAACCACGTTAAAACTTGTCTCTCGCTATTATTATTTTTGTGTATTTCCATTTCTCTATTTAATCTTTATTTGCATTTAATTGATATCTTCTGCCAGCTAACCCTAACATAGATTTGCTTCTGAGAAAATAAATCCATGTCCTTCTACTATAATCATCTATAAAAGATACAAAGTATATAGATTTTGATAATGAAGGAACATTAATAGGACCAAACACATCAGAATGAATGAGGTCCAACACACCAGAAGACTTATAAGAACTCGAGTAAAACTGAACACGGTTTTGTTTTCCATAAATGCAATGTTTGTAAAAGTTGAACTCAAGATTACAATCATCTAATTCCTCAATGAGGTTCTTATTTTTTAGGGTACGTAGACCCTTCTCACCAATGTGGCCAAATCTCTTATGCCATAACATTGTCTTTTCTACAGGCAGTTTAACTTCCAATGCACGATTACAACCATCAAGATTAGAAACAACAGATTTCTTCACTTCTCGTTCAGATGGTGGGGATGAAGTGACTACTGCCCTCTTCCTTGAATCAGAAGAACTATTGCATTGTGCAATGCATGCTTCCAGCTGAAACAGAGTACCTCTCTAAGTACCCTTAGCAAGCACCATAGATCTTCTAGTCATCTTGCATCCTTCTTTCGAAAAGATAACCTACACACCTACATCATTCAAACTACTTACAGAAACAGGTTCTGTGCTAAGCCTAGGATGTGCATAACCCTAGAGATCCCCTTCACTTGACCATTAGGGAATCAGATAAAGACTCTTCCATGACCAACAATCTTTAGGTGAGAGTCGTCACCCAAATACACCTTTCCACCATCGAACTCCTTATACTTAGTGAACCAGTCTTGAAGCAAGGTCATGTGGAATGATGCACCAAAGTCAATTAGCCACACATCATTAGATGCATGGGTTGCCAGGGCTAAGATGAAGGCATCACTCTCATCTTGTGATTTGTCATAATCTGAATTAGGAGCTTTCTTTTTTTCTTCTTCTCCTCTTTGCATTCCTTTCAGAAATGCCCGGTCTTGCCATAGTTCCAACAAAGAGCCTTGGACTTTCCAGGAGATTTGGATCTCCCACGGGATTTGGATCTACCCTTCTTAGCTTTCTTGTCCTTCTACTGACCTTTCTCCTTGGGACTTCCACGAACTGCAAGGGCTTCTTTGGCTGCCTCAGAAGACTTTCTCCGCATCTCTTCCGATAACAGTGAAGAAACCATCTCTTCCATTTTGAATGTGGATGTGGTGCTTCCGATTGCCATGAAAAGATGATCCCATGAGTCCGGTAGAGAACAAAGCAGGGTCATACACCGATCCTCCTCCTCCATCTTTACACTGATAGATGTCATTTGTGCAACCAACATGTTAAAGGCATTCATATGCTCAGCCATGGATCCTCCATGCTCCATTCGAAGAGAATACAACTTCTTTCTCAGGAAAATTTTATTGACAAGGGATTTGGATTGATACACATCCCCCAACTTCTTCCAAAGGAGTGTTGCAGTAGTCCCCTCATGGACATTTAACAACACAGAATCGGCAAGACTAAGTCTTATGAGACCCTTAGCCTTCCGATCCTTGAGATCCCAATCAGCTTGTGTCATTGTAGCTACTTTAGTTCCATTCACACTTTCCCAAAGGTCTCGGTCAACTAACATGTCTTCCATCTTGAGCTTCCACAGCTCAAAATTACTGCCATTGAACTTCTCCACTTCAAACCTTCTTGATGTGCTTGCCATCTCTTTGCTGTAATAGAAATTAGAATTCTCTGCACAGACTCCCACTCAACCTAAGATTAGCTCAAAAAACCCTTACCCAACAACTAGGACCAAAGGTGATCAAGCTTTGATACCAACTGAAAGGAAGCTAGGTGTGTGGAAATCGCTTCCTACACTAATCTAATGAGGAGAGATGTATGCAAATTCAACTTTATCTTAACTATTACAGCAATGTTAAACCATTAACATAATGCAACAAAACACAAGAACTAGAAAGAAGACAAAGAGAGAGAGAGAGACAAGATATATGTGGGGAAAACCCTTACGGGTGAAAAATCCCACACTCCAAAACATAGCTCAAATGTATTATAATAAACAATAATAGATTACAATATAGTTTCAGAGCCAATGCTCTTTCAGGAGTCTTTGAATGTCAAATCTAGAGATATTCCGGCAGCATAACAGTACTCCTACCAAAGTCATCTATCTCCCATCCAAGCACCTATTTATATAGAGTTTACAAGACAAATATGGAACCTTCTAGAGATGGGCGTCCATCTTGGACTCATACCCCAAAACCCACGCCTAAGGACACTTGTCCAACATCCCATCCCAAAGTGGGCGCCTGGTCCCAAGATAGGTTATGACAGATGCTCTTACGCACCTTACAGCTATCAGAGAATCCATCATACACTGACTAAAAATATCATATTCCTCTTACATGTCATAACCTCCCTTGACTGCGACAGGGAACACGCCAAGGACACTACCCCTGGACCCCACAAGGGGCTACGCCCCTTGACCCTGTCTTGGGGGCGCTGCCCCCAAACCCCTGTTAATTATTCAAGGGGGAAACCACGGTTGCCAAAGTCACCAAAATTTACCCTACTACATATACACAAGGTGCTGACTATGCCAACTCAACATGGGATAAATAAATACAACATTAGGAATTAGGAAAGGTTGAGACACCTTAATTCCCAACATGTTTCGAGACAGTTTTATGCTCATTACTTTTTAATACAGAATCACATTTTTTATTTTGGATAGGCGCTAGAGAGAAATTATAGGGTACTACAGTTTGGATTGTGTAGATATTTAGTTTGGTGTGTATTTGGAGTTTGGTACTTGTTTGATCACTTGTAGGAGCCTGAGATTTAGAGTGTGTTTACAAGTGCATTCAGATGGATATTTGGTCACAGACTTGTGGGAGTGAATGTTATTATGAGACCATCAACATGGTATAGCATGTTTTCAAATTTGGTACTTCCTGATATAGGTTTACAGGTGTTTTCAGAGTTTGGACTTTGATGGAGATAGGTACACAGGTTGTCTTTTGGTTTGAGGACATGGTTGATACGTGTGTGAGACTTGGAGTCTCATTTCAGTGGGAGTTGAGTATAGGTAAAGCGATGATGATGACTATGGTGTCATGGATATGCAGGTTCACTTTTGCATTGGCATAACATGCTCATGTATGTGATTGATAGTTATGGGCTATGATATTCGATTCATGATTACAAGTGGTGTTGTGGTGTTATTTTAGGGGATTGTTTTTATCTCCTAGATGCTTGATTAGTTCCTTGACTATGGTGACTTGTTGTGGACTTGTTTGGCAAATTGAAACTAGCATTGATTTGGTGTTTGAGTCTTGGAGTATATAGATTATCTTCTTTGATATCTTAGTTTGCATGTTACTAGTGTGATGATGAGTTTACATGTTATATTTGTTTTTTATCCATAGTTATGTAGTTTTGTGGATTAGCTACCCCTTGGCTACAATAGGATGACTCTTATGTGGATTGTCTATATCCATAAGATTGATTTAGTGTTTATGTAGACTTTGTGAGTTGTCCTTGTCTATGGTCATTTGTACATTGGTATGTTGCATTGAGATGAGAGGATGGATGATTAGAGTGCCTATATAGTTGGTTGTTGTAACTTGTAGCATGTTTTATCATGATATCTGTTACCATTTTTTCACCATAGCTCAAAATTGGCAGGGCTGGTGCAACAAATTCATTTTTAGAGTGAAGGTTAACATTCTTCTGTTATAAGTTATTTGCAAAGTTATTGTGTTTCAGTGATAATTGCAGTGTTGTTTAGGATAAGAAAGAGAAGGTCATAGCCATCATTGTCTTGAAGGTTTTCAATCTTTGAAGTTGTCTTCTGTTTCTACTCCTGATCTTGACGTGAACCTACAAAAATGTGGGAATATCATATTAGAGCTCCAGTTACGAGATCTCTATATCCTATTAGAAGAGGCATAACACTTTGTTTATAATGCACTGATCAATGAACATCACCACATGTAAGAAGAGTTGAGAAAGAAACAATCATGGAATTTCAATGTTTTATTCTAATCTATTTGTTTCATGTGCAGGTATAGGATAAGTTATGTAGCTAATTGAAAATAAATTAGCATGTGGAATAAAATGGGCTCCCACAAAGGTTGAGCTCAACATGCTGCCCCAATTCCTGAGAGGATTGTGAAAAGAGTATGAAAGAGAAAAGTGTCACATAAAGACCCTGTAAACTAAAGATAGATGTCACATGTTTTGATAATATCTCAGAAAATATGATCTGGGTTCCTGAAATGTTTGGATAAGGCACAAAAACCCTTTAAATGTCTCACCAACCCAGTTTGTAGTTTACAAGGAACCGTCAGAAGCACAATACACAACAAAATAAAGATGCAGTCGTGTGTTTTAATCATATCTCAAAAAATATGATCTAGGTTTTTGTGATTTTCAGACAGAGATGAAAATGGAACAAAGCGTAAAAACACTTTAACTATTTTACCAACCCAGTTTGTCTCTTTCATGTAATATTCACAATGGCGGACCCTCTTTCTTTTACAAATTTGAAGAAGCAAAAAAATTATTGAAAAATGATATTTAAAACAATATCCTATAAATTGCTTATAAATATTCATTATTTATGCAATTAAAACAAATTAAAGCAAATAATATATTTCTTTTTTTGAGTTTGCTTTCTTTTAGGAAGATATGGACAAAATAAGCCTTGTAAGATTAGGCAAATCAGAAGGAAAAGTTGCAGGACCTATTGTAAGACAAATATTAAAGCAATGTTCTTTATAAATTGCTTTTAATATTTCGTCATTAAAACAAATCAAATATCTTTTTCTGGATTTGCTCTATTTTGAGGCAAATGAGGATAATAAAAAAAAACTAAGCTTTAATTGAGCAAATAAAGCTTGTTTTAAAGCAGATTTTGGTGAGGTCTACCTTGAAGAAGATTTTGCTAGCTTTCACATATAGATTGGAGGTGATTTGAAGGCTTTATTTTTTGGCTTTGTAGTGGAGCTCAAAAATAGATCAAATTTTCTATTGTAGGAAGATTTCTTAGCTTTTTCCTTGGGAGATCTTTGGAGTTATAAATAGGGGAGAAAGATTTAGTTTTCAAGGTGGATATCTTTATTTTCTTCTCTCTTGAGCACAGGCAGAGAGTTTGTAAACTAATATTGGCTCATATTTTTCAGAATTAGATGTACCCCTTTCAGTTCAATACAACAAAGCCTTTCTGTTTCACATATGTTGCCTCTTTTATAACTTTAATTTGATGTTTTCACTGTGATTATGATGTCTAATCCTTTGATTATGTCTTGATGCTATTAAAATCTTTGTAGCTATTGCCTGTTTAATCTAGGTTGTGTGTTGTGTTTTAATTAAACCTTCATACAAAGTACTTTTGGATTGTTGGACTTAGGTGAAACTGAGAATGTTACAAGCTTGAGAGTTGTTTGTGGGTAAAAAATTTAGATTTTTAAACCATCTTTAGATAAAATAGAATTTTATTCCAGTTATTCCTCATCTCTTTTCTTAGACAAGTGATTAGTTTAGAAAGATCATAAGGAGAACTAGCTCACTCTTGCTATAGGAAACCCACATCCTAAGAGTGTTTCCATGTTTCAACAGATAGCTAAGTCTTTTGTAGGCTTAGCATAGGGTACATATCTGATTGATAATAGTTTTTGGCATGCCTGGTGGCACAAAAGCACATTGCTTTCTTTGTTGTTTGGTATGTACAGCAAGGTTTCAACCTTTTAGAGGTAAAATCAGCATACTTGGCGACTCAAATCTCTAGTTTTTACATGCAAATCCAGTGATCAACACATGAAGAACAACACATGTTGAAGAATCGAGTGTTTTCTTCAGTATCAACAACCTTTAGAGGTAATTTTTTTTTAACATCTTGGAGACTCTAAATAAATGGCCAGACTGTATCCTTTTGTTGTATTTAACAGGGGCAGCCTGTTACAACCTGCTTAGCGTGATGACATTCCAACTGCAGCCCTCAAAGGATTGTCATATTTCATCAGAGAAGATCACATCACAGCTGTTGAGCATATGCAAGATGTTGTAACTCTATGTTTAGTGCATAATATTATCCGAGAGAATGTGGCAATCAGACTATTGGCTGCATCATTGAAAGGGAAAGCATTGCAATGGTTTCGAGGACTCACAACAGGCTCAATCACATCATGGGATCTACTGGGAGATGGATTGTACAAGCACTTTGAAGACAAATCTGATCTTTTGTCTTTGTTGCAATAGTTGAGTACCATTAAGAGGCATCCGAATGAACATATGTCAGACTTTAACTATCGCTTTTAGAGAAATTGGGATAGAATCCCCGTGACAGTAAGGCCTACACCACAACATGCCTTTCTGTTTTATCTTAGAGCTTTAGATAGAAAAATATTTGTTATGATTCAGGTTCTGGGTGGATCTACCCTTCCCGATGCTTTTGAGATTGTTGTTAGAGCAAAAAACTACCTTATTCTAGTAGGGAAAATACCCCCAAGGCCTCCCTTACCCATTGTTCCACAAATCCAGCCACCTGAGCCCATGGTAGTTCCCTTTTTGACTGTTATCCCAGCGATTCTAGCCATAGGACACCAGGTTGCTACTCAAGATCCTGTTGTTCTAACTCATTCTCAAGAGCTTCAAGAGGGTAGAATTATGCTACAAGTTGTTGGCAAAGAATCTGTTAATATCAGTAAGGCAAATTAGTCAAGAACATAAGCCATACCAAGCCCTGTATCAGTCTAATCAGCCAAGCAGGCCACCCTTCCAAACTAATCGACATGCCCCAAGAAGAAGTTGTAACCCTGAGGTGGTTTTGTATGAATTGGCAAAGCACTGATTTTTGTGATGTGAATTACCCCCAAGGCCAAGAGATGGGTTTTGAATGCAAACAAATTCCTCAAGAGATCAAAATCCTGAGTTTTAGAAGTTCTGATTCTACTCAGGAGTCTGTCTACGTTCAAGACCAGTCCATTAGTCCTCAGTTTCAACCATATCAAAAAATCAGACCGATTGAAATCACAAATGTCAGGCTAGCATCTGAGAAATCAAATAAAGAACAAGAAGCTTCTGTTGTTTGTCCGGTAGCCTCAACTAATTATGAGGATAATGAATGTACAAAGGAAGTTGATTCAAACTTGATCCTAAATCCTTTGCATTTTGATTCTTTTGACAAGTTTTCTAATTCTTTTTATAAGATGAATCAAAGTAGGATGCAGAGCTTGGAGGGTGAAAGTCTCCAGTTGCAAAGACAAATTACCCAAGTTCAAATGGAGAATAAATCGGAAGAGGGAGATGATTCAATTTTCTTGTTTGATCAGCTGTCCTCTTATGTTGTAGATGATGAAGACAACATGCAAGAATCCCACTTATCAGCTGATTTAGGATAGCCAGAAGATATTGTAGAAAACAATGCACTACTATTTTGAAAGGGCAATGATGAGATTTAGACCCCAATTCAGTTTGAAGAGTAGAGAGGTAGTTTTTTCTCAGAACCTAGCATGCTTGTTTTGCATGAAGATCCTAACTACCAGCATAAACACAAGGTTGAATCAAATAAAATTCTTTATGAGGATGAGGCATATAGTTTGTTCTTAGAGCTTCCATTGTACTGTAATGAAGAAGTTGATATGAACGGGACTAAAGCAACTTACCTTGATGAGCAAACAAGTCAACTGGCTAAAAATGATCAAGTTGTCCAAGATAACTTCATTGATTGTCAGGATCTTGACTGTTCAGCTTGCACAGAGATTGCCACACTACTGATTTCTTGCAATAATTAAAAGCCCAAGCTAGTTGATGATAAGGATAATAAGCAGTTTGAAAAGAATCAATTAAGCAAGGTACAGATTTGGGAAGACTCTAGTAATGACAGCCATGACACAAAGTAGCTTGAAACTGATGTTATGCTATTTGATGGTATGTTGAAAGAGGTTAGTTCATCATTCAAACACTTGCCTTCATTTATTAAAGAGGAAATTTCTATTTCTGAATGTTCTTCCTTGGTTAATAATGTGTGTTTTGAGACTGGTCCAACTCTGGTTAAGAGCCTATTTAGAGTTGATACCTTTGACAAGTTGTTAGCAACCCTAACAAAGGAGGATGACCCATTAACCAAAGAGGAGGAAACCACATGGTAGGCTATCATGCAAGGTATAGATCATACTATAGTTTCCAGTCCCAAACCTTTGAGAGGCTGCCCCATTAGAGATTTGGCCAATCAAGTGACTGATAGCTTTCAGAGTGTTTTCAGTGCCCCTAAGGATGAGATTGCAGTTAAGGGACAACAGATTCAATTTGCCCATTCATGGCCAATTAGGCATATACCCCAATAGGATCAAGAGTTTCAAACCTTTGAATGTATTCTGCAAGTTGCAGTACTTCAATTTATAAGGTGTATTCTTGTGTTTTACTCCTTATTGCCAGTTTGTAAGCATGAGAAGCATCTTGAGTTGATTCGGAAAGGTAATTATTTCACCCAATATGTGAATGGTTTTGTTTGATCAGTATCTTTGGCTAGTTAGAGTAGGTTAGGGTAGTGTTTTTACTTAATAAGTGCTTCTTGCACATTTATTTTTAGTATTTTGTTTTCCTAAGTGCGGCTGCACAGTTTTCTGGCCATCAAGGCCTATTAGTTTATTTGTTTTCATTTTTCTATTGCTATTTGAACTGGTTGGAGAGCTGAATTGCAGTGTTTTCTAAGTTTGAGAAGAGAAGAGTATGACTCAATGCCCAATGGATATTCAAGGCAACTGATCCGATGCGTAGCAGGCAAGCATATAGCAGAAGTCGCCAGAAATGTTGCCATTTTTTACCACAGCTCAAAATTGGCAAAGCTGATGCAACAAATTCATTTTTAGAGTGAAGGTTAGTATTCTTCTATTATAAGTTATTTGCATAGTTATTATGTTTCAGTGATAATTGTAGTGTTGTTCAGGATAAGAAAGAGAAGGTCATAGCCATCATTGTCTTGAAGGTTTTCAATCTTTGAAGTTGTCTTCTGTTTCTACTCCTGATCTCGACGTGAACCTGCAAAAATGTGGGAAGATCATATTAGAGCTCTAATTATGAGATCTCTATATCATATTAGAAGAGGCATAACACTTTGTTTATAATGCATTGATCAATGAACATCATCCAGATGCAAGAAGAACTGAGAAAGAAACAATCATGGAATTTTAATGTTTAATTTTAATCCGTTTGTTTCATGTGCAGGTATAGAATAAGTCATGTAGCTGATTGAAGATAAATTAGCATGTGGAATAAAATGGGCTTCCACAAGGGTTGAGCTTAGCATGCTGCCCAATTCTTGAGAAGATTGTGAAAAGAGTCTGAAAGAGAAAAGTGTCACATAAAGACCCTGCAAAATAAAGACATATGTCACATGTTTCAATCATATATCAGAAAATATGATCTGGGTTCTTGAAATTTTTGGATATCAATTAGAAGACAATAAGATACAAAAACCCTTTAAATTTCTCACCAACCCAGGTTGTAGTTTTCGAGCAACTGTCAGAAGCACAATACACAGGAAAATAAAGATACAGTCGTGTGTTTTAATCATATCTCAAAAACTATGTTCTGGATTTTTGAGATTTTTGGACAGAGATAACAATGGAACAAAGTACAAAACCCCTTTAAATATTTCACTAACCTAGTTTGTCACTTTTGCGTAATCTTCACAATGGCGGACCCTCTTTCTTTTACAAATTTGAAGCTGCAAAAAATTATTGAAAAATGATATTTAAAGCAATATTCTATAAATTACTTATAAATATTCATTATTTATGCAATTAAAACAAATTAAAGAAAACAATATCTTTCTTTTTTTTAGTTTGCTTTCTTTTGGGAAGATATGGACAAAATAAGCCTTGTAAGATTAGGCAAATCAGAAGGAAAAGCTACAGGACCTATTGTAAGTCAAATATTAAAGCAATGTTCTTTATAAATTGCTTTTAATATTTCGTCATTAAAACAAATCAAATATCTTTTTCTGGATTTGCTCTATTTTGAGGCAAATGAGGATAATAAAAAAAAACTAAGCTTTAATTGAGCAAATAAAGCTTGTTTTAAAGCAGATTTTGGTGAGGTCTACCTTGAAGAAGATTTTGGTAGCTTTCACATATAGATTGGAGGTGATTTGAAGGCTTTATTTTTTGGCTTTTTAGTGGAGCTCAAAAATAGATCAAATTTTCTATTGTAGGAAGATTTCTTAGCTTTTTCCTTGGGAGATCTTTGGAGTTATAAATAGGGGAGAAAGATTTAGTTTTCAAGGTGGATATCTTTATTTTCTTCTCTCTTGAGCACAGGCAGAGAGTTTGTAAACTGATATTGGCTCATATTTTTTAGAATTAGGTGTACCCCTTTCAGTTCAATACAACAAAGCTTTCCTGTTTCACAATTGTTACCTCTTTTATAACTTTGATTTGATGTTTTCACTGTGATTATGATGTCTAATCCTCTGATTATGTCTTAATGTTATTAAAATTTGTGTAGCTATTGCCCATCTAATCTAGGTTGTGTGTTGTGTTTTAATTAAACCTTCATACAAAGTACTTTTGGATTGTTGGACTTAGGTGAAACTGAGAATGTTACAGGCTTGAGAGTTGTTTGTGGGTAAAAAATTTAGATTTTTAGACCATCTTTAGATAAAATAGAATTTCATTCCAGTTATTCCCTATCCCTTTTCTTAGACAAGTGATTAGTTTAGAAAGATCATAAAGAGAACAAGCTCACTCTGGAGATTCACTCTTGCTATAGGAAACTGACATCCTGAGAGTGTTTCCATGTTTCAACAGATAGCTAAGTCTTTTGTAGGCTTAGCATAGGGTTCATATCTGATTGATAACAATATTATGGATAGATTGGATACATAGTTTTATGTGACCTTTTGATAGTAATGGTTTTATCTTCTTGGTTTGGATATTTTGGTCTACTTTACCTTTTGGGAGCTATTGATGTTACAGTGGGATTCCATCATTGGTTTGGGGCCATGGATAATCTTCATATAAAACATGGTTACTTTGTTGTCATGGATGGCTCGGTATCACAGTTTAGTGGGAGCTTTGGTAGTGATGTGGATTCATCAGTTGTGATTCTATAGTGGCTATGGGTCTCTTAGAGAGACTCTTGGGTTATGATTCATGTTTTAGTGAGAGTGCTTTGACATCCTGAGTTCCATTGTTAGTAGATTTTTATCTTCATGTGGGTGGAGATGTTGACATCTTGGTTTACCATGGAGGACTTCTTTCAGTCTTTCATTAAGGTATTGGGTTATGAATTTTCAGTTTGACATGTTTATCCTTGATTTGGAGATATTAATATTGTGTCTTGATGGACTCTTGATAGCACATTAGAGTTTTGGCATGATACACCTGTTCTCTTGAGATAGAATGTATGCATTGTTGCATGTGATCTCTTTGGAGGAGATGGTTAGATCATGATGTCATGATGTCTGGCTTCTTGATTATGCAGACGTGTAGTGGGAGCATTGATAGTGATCTTGTTGGTTCTCTTGGTATTGAGTACTTTGATCATTTGGTTGATTACTTCATGATGGTGCTATGTTGCATTTGGAGTTTTCCATGTATTGGTCAGTTATAGGTGCTCATGCATACTTGTAGATGTAGGTGAGGCTAGAGTTCTCTTATGATTAGAGACACTTGTTGAGAAGGTTACTCTTTGGAGGTTTTAGTAGATAGACCAAGGAGCCTTACACCTGGATATGAACGTGAGTTGATTATGGACCTAGAGGAGATTTTTCTTGGAGAGAGTCATTGTGGCTTGGTGTACCCTGGAGGAGCATTCTCATTCCCCACTCTTGGTCTACTCGACGGTTTATCATCTATGAGGTATTTCCCTTCCTTTGAGATGCATTTTTCTTTATGCTTTGTCTTCTCATAGATATGGATCTTGAGCTATGGTTATTGGTTCTGGAGGGTTCATTTCAGGGATGTTGGCATGGTTATCTCCTTGTTCATATGGTTTGATTTATGATGTTCATTAGGAGGAGTTTAGGAGTGTGATTGGGCTTATTCCTAGTTATGGAATGGTTATTAGTTTGATCTACCTTGATTAGAGAGGTTACATCCATGTTGGTTACATGATACACATGTTTATTTGATCTTATGAGATTGAATGGTTGGGTGTTGTTGAGGCTTTTCATTTGGGGTTGTAGAGGATATCATACTTGACACAACTTAGCACTTTGAGGTGTTTGTAGAAGGACATTATGATTTATAGGTTTTCCCTCTTTTTCTTATGGCTACTTCCTAGAGGATAATGTTGATATGGTTAGAATTAGGATAGTTATGGTGACATGTTGTGAGAGAGTATGCAGTGATTCATCATGCATGTGTGGATCATTGTGATTGTTCTTGATACTACATTGGCTTGTTGATTAGCCACACCTTAGTTTGAGTGTTGATTGATAGACTTGGTATGCCTTGGATCTATTTTCAGATTTGACATTACCCATGTAGTGGGAGTTCCTCGATGCATGTGTTCTTCATTGATAGGTTTTATACATGGAGCTTGTGATTATGGTATATGGGTTGGATATGTAGTTGGCATGAGTTTATTGATGTTGAACTGATACCTATGAGGTATGGATGGTTGGATGTATTAGCATATGTCGTGGGTGTTATTTCTAGTCATTTGTGTTTTTTACCTTTGACAGCATCTTGGAGCCTTTGGATTCACTTGGATTTGATGCTTGTGTTCTTTGGATTCGTGCATCTTCACTATGGCATGATTCCTTTTTTTCCATAGGTGGCATGTTGGAGGATGAGAGGAGTTTTTTCTTGAGATGGTGGTCACTTTGATTTTACTTTAGGTATCTTGATGGAGCACAAGAGAATTCTAGAGTTTCATGTGATTTCATGTTTGCCTATGATTATGTATTTTATTGATTGACCCTTACGCAATGTATACAACAAGTGGGAGAATGTTTGGATATGGAGTTGTACACCATTGCATAATTTGATATATTTTATAATGTTGTAATTAAATAATTATTTAGTTGTGATGCATCTAGGTGGTGTAGTTAATCACAATAGGTAATTATTTGGGGACCACTTTATGTTGTATTGTAACATTGGGATATTATTTGTATTATTTGATTAATTGGAAGAACTTAGTAACAATAGTCAAATGGGAGTTAATGGTTTAATAGGCTAATGGTTTTGTGTATATATGGTTTTGGAACACATGGTATTATCCAATACCACAAGTTGTATTTGTGTGAGCTTGGTCTATAAAAGAAAGCACATGGTTAGTGGTTTGGAGTTGGCCATTTCATTATAGGTGAACATAGGTTTGTGAGATGCTATCATTGTATTGAGCTCTCTCCGGTAAGTGCATATTGTGAACCATGGTAGGTGATGTGTAGATTCATGCTTGGACACATGGAGGATGCATTGGAGGTGCTTGATGGTTTAGAGGTATTCATGGAGATTCATGGCATTTATTGTAATGTATTTATTGTTGAAAAATACATATGAGTGTGGATGCATTTGGAGGCTAGGTTTTTCCCTCTTGAGGGTTTTCCCAAGGTATATCTTATGTAATCTTGTGGCTTGTTCATTTGATCTTTGCATTATGGTTATTTTCTACATCTTATTCTCCTATTGAGTTATGTGGAATTGGTTTTATTTGATCTACAAATTCCTAACAACAGGGAGTTGGCCGTGTTGGATTATCTTCTACCTTGATGATTAATAGTATCTCCTTTTTGAATTTTTAGGATGTTAATCCAAGTAATCAGTCATTTACTTGGCATAATAGAAGGTGTGGAAATGATTCTATTTCTTAAAGGATAGATAGGTTTCTTGTGTAAATTTTTTAGATCAATAATAATTGGACTACTTCTTTTGAGATTTTGGGGTGGAGAGGCTTAGATCACTAGCCTATCAATTTGTCCTCATCATTTTTCTCTATGCCCAAAAAGCCTCCTATTAATTTTTAGCTCATTTAACTTCATGACTCTAATATGCACAAGCTTGTACAAGCCTGATGGTTAGAGGGCAAGCTAGATTGTTGAATTGTTGGGTTTTATTTCTTCAAGTGGCTCTAATTTTTCAAATTCAAGCTCTAAAAATGGAATAGAAACTATTTTGGAAATATTTTTCATATAAAAAACCATTTGCAGGACAAGCTGGTTAATCTAACTTTCAGAACTAAGGAAGAGGGAATGATAGAGGAACTATTGTGGGAAGAGACCAAGTGGTCAAAGGAGCTAGCTGAATGGGAGTTGAGGGAAGAGATTTTTAGGAAACAAAATCTTGGGTTTATTGGCTCCAGGAGGGGGATAAAAAATAATGCTTTTTTCATCACTCAGTGAATGATCGTAGAAGTGGTATGCAATATTTTCTCTCATATTAGCTTAGGGACAATAGTTAAAACCTATCTTCAAAATATTTTAGAGGAAGTGGTAAGGTTCTATTCTTCTTTGTTTAGTGAGACTGGTCCTCAAGCTCTAGATGAGGAGAAAATAATTCTTGATTACATTCCTACTTAGGTGTCATATGACATGAATAATTCACTAATAGAACCTATCTCTATGGAGGATCTTGAGAATGTTGTGTTTCAGATGACAAAGGTAAGGATCGTAGTCCATATGGTCTTCCTATCATGTTCTCCCAAGAGTTTTGGGATAGCCTAAGTTCTAATTTATTATAGATGGTCAGAGAATCACAATCTAATAGGCAAATGCTCAAATCCATCAACTCCACCTTTCTTTCTTTAAATCCCATAAAATAAGGTGCTAACTCTATGGATTATTTTCATCCCATCATTTTTATGCAATGTGACTTACAAGATAATCACAAATATCATTGGAAAGAGGTTGAAAATTCATTTGGGTCCCTTGATTGCTTTGGAATAGGGGCTTTTGTTCAAGCATGATAGATTTTGGATGGTATAGTGGTGGCAACCAAGTCTATCTATTTCATGTCTACTTCTAAGGAGAAGGCCATGTTCATTACATTGGATATGTCTAAGGCCTATGATAGGGTTAAGTTTCCTTTTATCTAGCACATTTTATTGGCTTTTGGATTCTATTCAGAGCGGATTAGATGAGTCATGAGGTGTGTGACTTCATGGCTCCTTTTCAGTTTTGACCAGTGGTGTTCTATCCTATCTTTTTACAACCTCTTGGGGTCTCTAACAAGGAGATCCTTTATCTTCTTGTGTGTTCATTTTAATGTTGGAAGGATTAGGGCACTTGTTGAATTAGTATTCAGAAAAAGGTCTTATTCATTGCATGAGTTGGGCTCAGGATTTTCCCTCTCAGTCTCACCTCCAATTCGTGGATGACACAACTCTTCTAGGCCTTGCTAGAATTGGTGAGGCTATAAACTTCAGGGAAGCTATTGATATTTATTTATCTTCCTTTGGCCAACAAATTAATTAAGACAAGTCTAACATCTTCTTCTTCAATATGCTTGAGCCTATTCAGTAAAGAATTGCTAATATTTTTTACTTTCCAATTTGAAGAATTTTTGTAGAGTATTTTGGTATTCCTTTATCTTTAGGTGCATTGAATAAGATCTGTTGGAAGATGATTCTTGAGAAATTTTGATCAAAGGTTAACCATTGAACTTTTTGGTGGTTATATTTTGATGGCAGGTTGACTCTTCTTAAATCTATCTTACACACTCTTCCTTTATACATGTTTATGGTTCTTTCTATCTGAAAGAATTTTCTCAAAGAGCATGATGCTCTTGTTCAAAAAAAATTATGGGTAGGAAATCTTGACAATAAAAAATAGAGCCTTGTGAGTTGGGACCAGGTGTGCAAACCAAAAGAGGTTGGTGGTCTTGTAATTTGACAATTTGAACTCAATAGGTAGGCTTTAGCAACTAAACATTATTGACATTAGTGCAATTTTCCAAATCAACCTTGGGCAAGGATCCTTAGCTGTAAGTATTTGGGCAGAGTTGCTAATGAGGATATTCCACAAATGGAATTTTTAGGGAAGGGTTCTATGATCTAGAACATAATTAAAAGGGGGGTCTCTATTATAAAGGATGGTATATTTTGCTAATTTCACAAGGGGTATAAGGCTTTCTTTTGGATTGACTCCTGGTATGGCCACCCCGCTGGGTAGAGAATGACAAATTTCAAGTCCTTCCATCCTATGGGGGATCCTTAATTTGTTAGTGGAGAGACTCTAGAAGTTGTCCTAGAGGGGGGTCTCAAGAGGATTAGGATAATTTTTATTTCTATTCTTGTTGAGAGACCCTTTTGTTCTTCTGAGAATAGGGATATGCTAGCCTGGGGGGCATAATTCTAAAGGTGTTTATTTAGTGTCTCTAGGTTACACTTGTTTGGAGCAACAACAAAGGGACCATAGAGAATTTCATTGGTGGAGATGAATTTGGAACACTTTCAGATGGCCTAAGTGAAACTTTTTCTTGTGGCTTTTGAGTGATAATAAATGTCTTACCTCACAAAACATAATAGGTACTTTTGGTCCTTTGATTTGTCTTCTTTGTGGATACAGTGAAGAAATCACAAATCATCATTCTTTCAGTGTCCCTTCTCTGAGGAAATTTGGGGTTTATGGTGGAAGTTATGGAAGAGACCTTTCTTTCAAGCCACCTCCCTGTTTGAGTTTTGGGATAATATGGGACCTCATCTGACATCTTCTATCTTCCTTGTGGCAACTTGGGAGTTTGGGCCATCCTTTGTTTGTTACCAAATTTGGTTAGAGTGAAATCAACTTATCTTCAAGGAGTGCAAAACCAGGGTCTTTGGGGTTTTGTCTAAGGTTAAGAGCATGCTCATAGAAACTTTTGAAGCCAAGTTTGTTCTAAAGGATTCTCTTTCTTTTTCAGATGCTTATATTTCTAATCTTCTAGAGCTTTCCCTTCCCACTATTGTATAGACTCATCCTAGACATAGAGTGCACCCATAGATTTTTTTAGTGGCAAATATTCTCCAATTGGTGAATAGTTAAAATTAGGGCCTCCAAAAATGACAAATAGTACAAGCTCTACAGGAGACTAAATCACTCAATTTACAGAAACTTATTTTGTCTTGGTTAATTTACCAATGTATTATTTTTAAACTAATAAACCAAGTTGATTTGCCAAGTAAATTATGCGGCATTGGATCTAATTTGCCTAGAGTTTATAACGTAATTCCAAATCTTTATTATATTCACCATTAATAGTATATTCCTTCCGTTAATTTTGGGTCAATATCACCATTAATAATGAATTCCCACTTAATTTTAGGGATATTTTCACTTTGAAAAGGGGTTTTATTTGTTGCCATTGATTACCTTTTTAATCAAATGGATGTGGTTTAATTCTAGGGGACTCTATGCATATGCCTTTGAAAAGGATTGCTGGGGCTCATAATTTGTTTTGGGCCACACGATTAGATTTAATCGTGTGGCCCAAAACAAATTCTGGGCCTAAAAAATCCTTCTCAAAGGCACATGCCTAGAGTGTCACGGAATTGAACCACAACCATTAGATTAAAAAGGTAATCGATTGCAAAAAAAATTACTTTTTTTTAGTCTTTGTTTTAAAATGAGATATTTTAAAATATTGAATCCGTGTGTGCTCCAATGCTTTTTAGATAGTGGATTCGTGCTTGGTGGCGAGAGGTTCTGCCCCCAACCCCACCTATATTATGATAGGAGCATTCTGTGGCCACTGTCCCTAGACCCCATGATGGGGCACTACCCCCTCAACTCCTACAAGAGGGCATTGCCCCCTTGACCCCTGTTGTCAATCAAGATTGCACCACTAGTCAAGTCAAGCTTGACTATCTTGTTAAAACATGGAAACCCTCCCAAATTGTGGGTGATCTATGGTGAGAGGGAATCTCCAGAGTCAACTGGTTCTCCTTATGATTTTCCTAATCTAATGACTTGCAGTGGAATAGGGATAGGAGGATATGCTAAAATAAATAACTAAAATGTAATCTAGGTGATACACAATTAGATCTTATTCACAGTCACACCACATAACTCTAATCTTCACCACACTTCTTATTTTACTCAATTCATGAATATTTTGCATGAAGGTTTAATTAAACATAACATGCAACCTAAATTAAGTAAAAAACTGCATATCCTATTACAAAACCAAAACAAAGGCAGAGGATAAATCTTTCTCACAGTGTAATATCAAATCAGTTGTGCAACAAGAGAGGTAAAAATGAAGGAAAACTACTACTCTATATCTGAAGGAATAATGAGTACATGAAATGATTACAACACTCTTGATGTGAAAGGAAGATTCTGATATCTCTGTACTCTGATCTCTACTCTATGTTGTAAAAACTCTAACTGGGACTACTAAAAAAGAATTCTATCTTTGACATATATGTTGTGAATGATCTTCCCCTAAAAGATGGAAAAAAGCTCCTAAATATAGGTCTCCATGTCCATTTTTGAGCCACTTAGAAAAACCAAAATAAAATCTCTCCAAATGAGTTCAAACTATGAAAATAGGATGCCAAAAGATCCCCTCATGTGACCCCACCACAAATATGCTTTCTTCTACCTATGAGATCTCAAATTGTGTCCATATCTACCTCTAAATAAATCAAATCGAAAAAGAATATTTGATTTATTTTATTAACTCCAACTGCCTAAAAATAGTTAAGTTTTAAAATCAATTTATAAATGATTGTTTTAAAACTAACTTTACAACACTTGGCAGTTTTAATCTATCTCATATTTGATTTGATTTTTTGCAAAAATAAAACTATATGGCTTATAAATTTGCCATTTTTGCAATCACAATGTTTGATTTTTCAATAAAAATCATAAAAATAGTATCAAGGGATCATATGATATTTGCAAAAATAAAACCCTTGATGGCTTATCTCCACTTGAGTTGGTGATCTCCAAGGCACACATGGCATATAGTTTGTCTCACATCAAAATGGAAAGTTTGCATCTATCCTTAAGGCATGAAGTTCACTCTATCTTCAAAGACTATGGCATATGATATATTACAAGGTGACCTAAGTGTTTAAAAGCATTGAATATTTTGAGGGAGCCATGCTCGACCTCATTAAGTCATAAGACTTAGGCACCATGGTTGTAATGACTTAAAACCATGAAGGTATTAATCTCAGCTACAAAAAATGAAATGAATGTGACAAAATGCCACTATTCGATTAGGGCTCCATGAAACCCTAAGAACAAAACCTTTTCTCTCCCTATCTTTTTGCATCATTTGACTTTGGCATTTTTTAGAGTTTGAGCTCTACTGTGGCTGATAATGAAACTAGGGATTCAAGCCTAAAAAATGCATTTTGTTGGTGCTCTGATGCTCGACCTCCATAGATCTTTTCATGAAAAGGAAGGTAATAGCCAACTGGTGCATTTTATATTCTTTCTCTGTGATTTCTTCCATTCTACTTAATATTTCTATGATAAAAGGATTGAAAGAAACATGGGATGTGCACATTTAGATGGTTTTGTTTACAATTTTGTTTCTCTGTCACTCCTCTTTTTGTATATGGCTGCCATTATTACATTTTGAGAGAGGAAAATGAAGCAACAAAAAGGTTTTAAACTCTACACCACCACACATTATCTCCAGGTGATGTAAGGCTTCATTTTATCACTGTGTTTTTCATTTCCTAAAGCATTCTATGTATTCTAAGGGTTCTAAACTTGTAGCCATACCCCTTGTTCTGTTGTAGCTTGTATTGATTTGATGGGTTTCTAAGTTTTGATTAAAAAAAACAAATAAAACTTTAACAGCGGCTGTAGCTTAAGACTTCTACACAGTTTTACATTTCTATGGCTCAAAAGCTTCTTCAATGGCTCTGCGTCTGCATAGATTCAATGTACATTGCACTTGTTTCTTTGAAACCCTAAGAGGGTTTGAGAAAAAATTAGCTCTTTCATTTCTTTCTGTATGTGTCATTTTGAGAGGTCACGACGTGTAGCTATGCATCTAAGTTAAGCATATATCAAACCCTCTTCATGAGGTCATGGCATCTTCTTTTCTATCAATCTAAACTTCCATTTTGATATGCACATCAATTCCAATGGCCATGGGGGCTGCGGCTAGCAAGATATATCTTTGCACATTTTTGTCATTTGTCCTGGTTGTCACTTCTACTATACAGTTTTCTCCATACACAGGTTCGAAACCCTAGGGTTTGGATCAAAAAAAATTTCATTCCCATTCACCTATGCACATATACTTGATGTTTAAGATGCATAATCTCCTGTGTCAAAGCTGCTTGACTCATACCATGTACCACTCAAAATGAGGCCATGGCTGTCTATGTATCTTTGTATTCACTTTGATCTGGTTGTAGCAATACATTTTGTGCACTCTCCATTTGATATGTTCACTGTATTTGATGTCTGGAAAATTCACATGGTTGCTCCTGTAGCATTATTCATTGTTCCTAAAGAAAGACACTTTTCCTGTAGCATACATTCATTTCATTTCTATATCATTGTTTTGACTGTTTACAAACTCTACATTTGTATCTGGTTATTCCTAAGGCATAAAACATGTTCATTTTGGCAAAAAAAATCATATACTATAATGAATACCAATATTCTTCCTTTATTGCATGCCAACAGTTGAGATATATGATAGTTGATTGCTCATCTACCTATGACAAGATGCTCATTTGTTTCTCCAATATATATACTTTACCAGCTGCTCCTTCTTTTGAATGGACAATTTCTCCTTTTTTGTAGCATGCACTTGATACTCATGGTAATTGTATTGGTTGACTTCCCTTTCTTTACTCATTGCATATTCTATAGATGTTATGTAGACTTATACATTCTTGCCATTGTAACTTATCATAATGGCATAGAGGCATATACATATCTTGATCACTGAGATGATCCACTATTGTAAAACATCTATAATGCATATATATGACATGGTTACTTTACCTTGTTTCAACATGAAAGAGAAATGATAGCATATGTTGTTCCATGTTTTGTTGTCCATTTGCACCTTTCATTTCATTTAAATCATGCATAAAAATGATATCTACTTCTAATGTTATATTATGATCAAACAATTATGAAGTGTTGCATGACATTATCCATTAGAAACTTTTAACATTCAAAAGATGAAATGTACTTGTTGTTCTTAATTTCTCTAATGCACACTATGAAAGATATAAAATGAAATACCTATGGATATCATTTTTCCATTACAGCTGAAGCAATAATCACAACTATCTATGCATTAAATGTTGTCTTATTAGTTTAGTTCATTTTTATGGTTGCATTTGATTACTTGAATTGTAATCATGACTATGTCCTGAAACGGAAACTGATGCATATGATTGCTTTTGCTATTTCTTCAGTCTATCATGTAATTGTGAACAATGATTCCTTCCTTTTCCATTCATCCCTTCTGAGACTAAAGGGAAGCAGCATGCTAGGTTGAACCCTTGTGGGAGCCCACTTGACACCACATGCTGAAAGTCTTTAATCAGCTACATGACTTATCCTATCCCTGTACATGAAACAAACATATTAGAATAAAACACTGAAACTACATGATTGTTTCTTTCCCAATTACTTCTACATATGGATGATGATCATTGATCAATGCATTATAAACAAAGTATTATGCCTCTTCTGATAGGATATAGGATTTCCATAACCGGAGCTCTAATAGGACCCTTCCACATTTTTACAGGTTCATGTTGAAGATCGGGAGTAGGACAGATGACCACTTCAAAGATTGAAAATGATGTAACCGAACTTCACAACACAAAATTCAACTCTATTATTACAAAAGAATACCCATAAAACTTAGAACTATTTTTTCAAATTTCTTCTCATTCCATTCCATCCTACTACAACTAAAGATAAACATCCAATTTATACCAAAAAAAAAAAAATTACCATTTTTTGCAGATTTTCACAACTTTCTAAAATTGTCATTTTTGGTAACTTCACATCCTTATCTGTATGACCATGAAAGTTTCCAAATATTGGAAACTTATTAAAAATGACTAATCATCAACTTTCTAATCTAATTGCAAGTAAATCTAGGAAAATATTTAGAAAAAAACAAGTCAAAAAATATTGAAAAAAACATTAAAACCTTATTTTGAGGCCCTAGATGATCGAATAAGGTACCAAAGAAGTGTCAAAACAGTGACCTACCAAATTTACCAATTCAGTGGGTTTTTTTATTAAACTCTTCAAGACGCATCTGCTCACCAAATTTCAGCTCCAACAAACCTCCAGGTAAAAAGTTATGACCTCCGGAAGTTCCTGCATCAGAAAACCTCCAAGGCAATGATGGCTATGACCTTCCCTTTTCTGATCATTAGACGCATAGTATTTTCTTTATATCTGCATATGTTCAGTTATACTCACAACTTATGTGGGACATTTAATATGTCATTATTTCTTTCATTGCAATGCTTATTATTTTATGTATTTCAACTTGTAAATGAATAATCACTGTGGTGAATGAAATACTTATCTCTCCTGTAAATATTCTGCAATGCAATGAATGATCTAAAATTGTTTCTTCTTTTGAACAATTGAACTGCATTTAAAATTGAAACATAATCAACTATGTAAATAATTCATAATAGAAGAATGTTAACCCTCATCCATAAAATGAATTTGTTGGACCAACTCAGCCAATTTTAAGTTGTGAAAAAATGGTAACTACCCCCACAAGGTGCACTACCCCTTGACCCTGCCGATGACTGCCACCCCCAAGCCCCTGCTTCAACATTAAAAAAAATTAAAAAAATATATATTGGGGGATTGCACCTACCAACTAGAAAAATTTTTAAAGGAAAGATTCACCACTGTAATTAATTTCTTTAGAAATTATTTGCTAGGATTAGCCATTGTAATTTTTTTTTACCAATTATTTATTAGGATTCACCAAAATTTTACAAATTTTTTAATAATGTGCACAGATTCACCAAGAAAATTATTATTTTTTTCAAAAAAAAGGAAAGATTTGCTAGGAAAGTTATGGCACTTAGCTAGGATTCAGTAGGATTTTATATGTTTTTTTAGGCGGGTCTCCTTAAAGTTATCACTAGTGCAAACTTCCAAAAGGATAAATAGATTAGGTAAGTGGAGATCTCCAAATAAATTTTATAAGATCAATATTGATGTCTATACCTAGGACAACTTCGGTGTGGCTAGGATTGGTGGAGTTGGTTGAGATAGTAGTGGATCTAATTAGTTCATTTTCTCCACTTACATGTGTGTGCACTCAAATAATTATATGAAAGCTCAGATGATGTTAAAGGTGTTGGAGAGAGGTTGTGATTTGGGTTGGAGGAAGCTGGTATATGAAATAGATTCTATGATCTTGGTTTCCCTTCTTAATAAGAGAAATCTTTAGGATTCCTCCTGGAGACTAACTCTGATTGTTAAGAAAATATTTTTTCTAGCCTCTACCTTTGATACTATTTCCTTTGTTCATGTTCCTAGGGAATGGAATAAACTGGCTAATTGTCTAGCCAAGTGGGCCTCTGAAGAGATGGATTTTTGGCAGGTGGTGGATTGGGGATAGTTAGATCAGACTAAACCTCAACAATTGCTTCAGATTTTTCATGATGATAAAGATGATTAAAACTAGTCGGATGGACAAGGACTAATTTTTTATTGTAGTTTTTGGTTGTTTGTACTTTGAGGTGGTTTTTCTTGAGTTCCCCATCTGGGTCCCTCTTGTTGTGTTTTTCCTGATGGTTCTTTCTATTTAGAATTCATCTTTGTGTAGCTATAAGTTATTTTACTTGAAGTAATGTAAAATAATATTTCAGAGCTATATTTAATTAGGGTTTAATTTTTTTTTCTTCTTGGTCTATTTTCATCTAATATGTTGGTTTATTTACTTTAAAGTTATTTTCATGAAAATAATTTGTGTTACTTGTTTAGATATATTTTTAACACAATAAAGTCTTAATCTATATTTAGAATGAATAGGTTACTCAATAAACCCTAGGTAAATATGAAATAAAAAATCATACACTAGGAGTCAGCATAGAATAAAAGGATAAAAACATATTAAATAAAAATAATATTTTGTTTTATTTACTATACAGTTGTTTTAATTTATTTATTTTACTATAGTGAGAAGCGAGAAGGGAACAAGTTAATTGAATGGTAAGTGCACTATATTTTATTACTAAACCACAATAAAAGAAATTAATATGTTGTTCTATTTATTGTAGAGTTATTTTAATGAAAATAATTTGTGTTAGTTATTCACATATATTTTAAAAACAATAAACTTTTAATCTATATTAAGAATGAATACGTTACTCAATAAAACTCTAGACAAATATGAAATAAAAATGAAACCCTAGGGGTGAATATGAAATTAAAGGATAAAAATATATTAAACAAAATTAATATGCTAAAAAAGGGAGACCTTTTGGTGAAATGGTCAGGCTTCTTTCTTGTAGTGCCAACAACCTCATGGGGTTGCCCTCTACCATGTCCACAATTAAGGGGCCTTACCTAGTTGAGACCCTATGCTGAAATGGTGGGTCTTCTTAGTTGTAGTTATAACAACCAAGGTTTAAACCTTGTGAGGTTTCCATCTATCACATCAAAAATTAGGGAAATTTACCTCCAATTTTTTATAATTACAATGGCGAGTCAATGAATTAAGGCAACTACCGCTAAGTGTGTTGAAAGAGATCTGGAAGAAAAACACAAACTAGTCATTGGAAAAATGGAGGACCTTCCATCGTACCCTTATATTTACATCATGGTGGAATGTGCAAAGGAGATGGACATGCTTCTCAATACAACTTTCATATGTTGTTTCATAGGTCCCAAATTGTGGATAGCCCAAATCCACTCATGGCTTGAGTAAAACTGGAATATATTGTGCATTCTAAAATTTCTCTAAAAGGTTTTTTATGTGCTATCCTCTCATCAGAAATAGACAGAGATAAAATTCTAAAGGGAAGGTCATGGTGAATGGGTAATATCCACCTTTACATTCAGAAATGGATCCCAAACATTGATCCTATAATTTACAATTCTTATGATGAGCCTAAATGGATCTGACTATATAATTTGCCTTTGGAATTTTGGACTGAGGAGTGTCTAACAAAAATTAGGCCAGGATTTGTAACCCTAAAAAATATCAACATGAAACGGATTGAAAAAGACTCTTATTTATATGCATGAATATAGGTAGTAGCCATCAAAAGGTTCCTAAAGGAAATAAATTTGTGCTCTTCACACCAATATTGGACTCAACCATTGGCGATTGAAAAAACTAGATTTTATTTTCTAACTTGTGGAAGCAAAAACCATTTCAGTATCAGGTTCCCTAAACAAGCCAGGGAGGATGAGTACCCTACTATTCCAGTGGATCTAAAGAATAAGGAGTAGGGAAACAATCATCTTACACATTCCCCACCACCACCTATTGCCAAAGGAGGGAAGGAAATAATTACACAAGGAGAGCACCCCAAGACCAACCAAGAACAAGTACTAATCAAATTACACTCTTGACTCAATTTAGAGGAGAGGAGGTGGAGGAAGTCCTCAGAAGAAGAATAAGGTAGCAATAACACTCCCATGTACCACTATCACATAGGCTTGTGCCCCCCCAAAACTGGTGAATGACAATCTAAAGTTGTAAGGTGTAGGAAATGGGATTGCACATAGAAAGGTTGCACCCACAATACTGATTCATCCTTCCCCCCTGGTTCCACACTTACCAAGGGACTTTTAATTAGGAATTTCTTACGAGGTGGGAAGGGTGGAACCCTCCCCATCCTATAGAATTGATCAAGGAATGTCAGAGGTGATCTGGCCCTATAATTAGTATTTCTCAAAATGCTAGTCACATGCATATTTTGAGAAGTGTCCAGTATTTGTCTTGATGGTTTGTGACCTATGATTCTAATCCATTATCTGTTGTTCTTAATTGGGAAGAAGGAAAATAGAAACATGGCCTTTGAACTTGATAGGATATCAACTAGAATCATAAATTATATACAATGACTTAACAAATGAGTAAATTCATGCATCTTTAGCAATCATGCCTTTCGAGAGTGTTTTCTTTACTTTCACTCTGACAATAGAATCCATCCTCATATCTGGCAAATGCACTTTGGCTCTCAAGTATTATCTTTGGTTACTCACAAGGACCTTGGTGAACATGTATATGTGGTAGAAGAGTACAGCTAAATCTAGGAAGATCAATCGTAGGCAAGATTACTAGTTGGCCATCCTTCAAGGGCAGAACAATTTCTAAATTTGGATTTCTACATGTTGGATACAATGCAAATAATTAGAGTTATATGAAATGGACCAATGAATTTCCATAGAATGTATCTGTGCATGCAACCAGGAGAGGGAAGAGGAGTCTATAGAAGAAAGGGAAGATGAAGAAGAAGAAAATGAGGAGGAAGAAACTGCACATGAGAAGATTGAGCACCTATTCAAGATAGAGAAGGAAGAAGTTGCATTTGCAATCAAAAAAACATCGGCTCCCACTTGTTATCCAAGGAGAATATCCATGATGGTTTCCTCTACAAGGAATTTTTTATGAAAACCATGCTTATTTTTAGAAGGAAGGCATGCGACAAGATTATGCCAAACACTTTCATCATAGACAATATGAAGGAGGCGGCATATGCAACCTTTTCAATCTTTCAACAAAAAACCAAAGTAGGGTCTCTTGGCATGTGTGTTCAATGCAGAAATGATTAATATACATAGGGTGACTGGCCAGACTCTAAGCTTATTCAAAGAATTCATCAGTAATAACATAATAGAGACCTTCACCTTCTTTCTCAGCCAATACAGAGATCTACTATCCCCTCCTTAGATCGAGAGAGCTTTGGGAAGGCCTAGTTTTCTTATGGCACCTCCCCACCCCAAGCGGCTAATTCCACAAGGCTCCCCTGAGAAACTACATATGTATTGTGTCTGATTTTATTTTGGTAGTAGAATTATTCCCCATGCTAGGATATGATCACCTACTGGCACTGTATTTTTTCATATGGCAATATAATAGGAGTTGCCCCCTTGACACTATTTACACATTAACAAACTAATATGGTAAATACTCTGAATATTAAATAAAAGGATAAAAACATACTAAATTAATATGTTATTTTATTTACTTTAGAGTTAATTTATTTTATTCATTTAACAGAAGATTACTAAATAAAACTCTAGCCAAATCTGAAATGAAAAATGAAATCATTGGGTTCAATATGAAATAAAAGGATAAAAACATATTAAATGAACTTAATATGTTGTTGAAAATAAAGGAAATTAATATGTTGTTTTATTTAATGTAGAGTTATTTTAATGAAAATACTTTGATAATTTTAAAACAATGAACCCTTAATCCATGTTTTTGATTAGTTTAGTTGGAAAAAAGGGTCCAAAAATTATTACAAAGCAACCCCCAAGGATAAACAAGGCCTTAAATGAGGTAGAAATAGCACATTGATAGCACATAGACAAAATAGCTACAACAAGGCAGCATGGAACAACAAAGAACTAAACAAAAGAAGAACCTGACCTAGTAGGTCGAACACCCTTGGCTCGAGTACGGGTTAGAGAAAAATGCTTAGGAAGACCTCTCTTCCTTCTTTAGACAATAGTCCAAAAGACACCATCATCTCCATCTACAGAAGTAGGAGAAGTAGGTGGTGTAACTTTCACAAAAGCCTTCATGGGAAGAGGAAGAACCTCTCACCACAACAATAACCCTAATAACAAACTAGACCCTAACAACAATAGAAACAATAGTGGAAGTCCCAACAACAGTCCCAGCAACAAAACCACCCTTGTTATGGGTGGAAAACTAGCAGTAATGACAAAACTAGTAGCAACAACCTCTAAAGTGGATTGTACAATAACATGAGAGTTTTTAGCAGAGGTAATGTCCCAAAAGTATATGACACCTGCAAACCAGTCACCAATGACTCATGGATAGGAAGAAGAGCAGGAGATTGATCCTCAAGCTGAGGAGCCACAATAGAAGTAGAGGATGGAGGTGTAGTCACAGGAGGAAGGGTGAAGTCCATGCGCTAAACACCTCACCACCAAGAAGCCAAAAAGGATTTGGGCTTAGAGCGTGAACAATACTCAGCCAAATGACCAGTGCCAAAGCAATGTCAAAAATGAAAAGGAATACCCTCATAGTCTAAACTATGGCACCACTGACGATCAACAACATTAAAGATAATCTCAGCCAGGAGGGCCTTAGTCAGATCTAGATCCACAAGAATCTAAGAATAAGTTGTATCTGTAAATTGTACAATAAAAAGAACAGTCTTAATAAACCACCAAAGAGAGTTCACAATCACAGAATAGCAAGATTCTTGCCAAAACTAGGTTGAAAAGATTAAACTAAGGATGAAGCAACATGGAGTTTTGGTCCCACAACAAAATAGAACCCTCAAACATAACATCACAATCCTCAATATCATCAAGTGAAACAATAAAAACACCTCTAGCACATGGGTAGATTCTAATTCTACCATTAGTGAATGGTCCCCAAAAATTAGAGATCCATGACTTTAGGTCATGGAGGCGTGGCCAAAAATGATTGAATCTACAAATCAAAGCATTAGAGGAGAAAAACCCAAAAGAGGTAACTGCAGAAGTAGTACAGGGCAGAGGTGACCCTTGACACTTCCCTAGAGCAACAACTATGAAATATTTATTCCTAGCCACACTCATAGATAAAGCACCAACAACAACAACAACAACCTCTGATGCTGATGACACACCAACGACAATAGAGGACCCAACAAAAGGCACAATAGGTGAACCCTGCAAACCCCCAACTGTAGCATCCATACCCATAGACTTTGCTCCAGCAACAACACATCCCACATTCGCAAATAGTGTACCAACAATAGTAGCCTTGTCAGCAACAACCTCACCAACAGTAGCCACGCCAACAATAGAGATCCCTTCAATCCCAACAACTAATGAACCCTACAAACCAGATGCATGGGTGGGAAGAGGAGGGGGAGAGGCCATTTTAAAAAATGGGAAAATTAACTTTTAATCAATAAAACCCTAGGCAAATCTGAAATAAAAAATCAACCCTCAAGGGTGAATATGAAATAAAAGGATAAAAACATATTAAACAAAATTAATATGTTAAATACTCTAAATATGAAATAAAAGGATAAAAACATATGAAACCAAATTAATATGTTATTTTATTTACCATAGAGTTATTTTATTTTATTTATTTAACAAAAAATAGTAAATAAAACCCTAGGTAAATATGAAATAAGAAATGAAACCCTAGGGGTAAATATGAAATAAAAGGATAAAAATAAATTAAAGTTAATATGTTGTTTATTTACTATAGAGTTATTTTATATTATTTATTTAAAGAAAGGTTAGTAAATAAACCCTAGGCAAATATGAAAAAAAAAATGAAACTCTTAGGAATTTATGAAGTGACACGATTGGATTTTCATTCTTTCCAATAAATAAAGTGATGGTTGAATAGAAGTTTTTTTCCTTTAAATTTAGTTTTGGAAATATAATGATTAAAAATTTGAAATGATAAACTAGTGGCAGCCACCCAAAGTTCAAACCACCCAAAGTTCAAACCACTACTAGGCCATTACCCATTAAAACAAATGATAAACAATTATTTATCATAAAAAAAGTTCAGACTCATGAATTCTTTTATCTCTTCACAAGGACACTACACATTTCAAATGTTTTAATCCATCTTAGAGCATCGTCATCTTTAATTATTAATATTGATGTTCATTTTCAAACAATATCAAAGAGATTATCAGAGGAAATATCCAAGATGACAATGGAAACAAATGATAGATGTACAAAGAGAAGAACAAAGAAAATGACAAAATGATAATGACATAGAAAGATTTGCCAACACTTGAATGTCCTATATGCATTATATGTTGACAAGATAAAGGTAATAATTGCTAAGGATACAAGGATAATGTTAACTTCCAATCTTTGGATAGAAGTGGTCTTGTAAATGGAGCAAGATAAAGGTAATAATTGCTAAGGATACAACGGAAGTAGGTCTTGTAAATGGATCTCTAGGGTATGTTGGAGAAATAATATAAGACATGTATGTGCACCACTAAACCACCCACATATGTTATGATTGAATTTCAAATTTATTCAAGCATTCCATTTTAAGATAAAACTCCTTAAACAATACCAATTACACCAATAGAAAAGATGATGTATGTACTTGCACATCTATTTCTATGAGTATGAAATAATGGGCAGTTCACATATTCTCTCAATTGTATTGCACATTTTCATGATAATTAATACATAATAATGATATTTTGTACTTCTTAGAATGTTTTTTCAAATGTACCTTTTTCATATTAGCTTACCTATATTTCTCTTATTCATGACTATTACAATACTAGTTATCTATAATGTTATGTTCTCTAAAAGTAATATACTATTATTACTCAAACAAAAATTTCTTGAACATTTAAATAAGGTTGTTTACATCTTTAGATTCTACTAGATTACCTGTATTTAGAGAAATCTATCTAAAATACACCTTATTTACATCTTTAGATTCTACTACAATACCTATCTTTATTGGTGAGTGGAATGTTATTTTATATGTAATATAATGAAACCCTAATAAAATATAATGTTATAAAATTCAGTGAAAAAGAAATAAATTAAATTTTATTATGTAGAAAATTAAATTAAATTAAATTGATGCCTCCATAGTAAAATATATAAAATATAACTTCTCCCATTGTTGAATATAATTTGCTCCTTTTTATTTATATAATAAAACCCTAATAAAATAACATATTAATTGATTGTGAGAAAACAAAATGAAACCCTAATAAAATATAGTGACACTTTATTTTTATAAATAAATTAAATTTTACTAAACTATATTTTATTAGGGTTTTATCACATGAAATAAAAAATAGAAAAGAATAATCAACAATCTTATTCTAATTGTAAGTGCATTATATTTTATAGATTTTACTATACGTTATCAATTTAATTTTGTTTTTGGGCATAATAAATTTTATGTATTTATTGGGGCGAGCCCTGGCTCGATTGTTGCGATAAAGATGGTCACAATGTGCCAGCGTCATCGATCATGTGAAAAATGTTTACCAGGCACAAAAAAAATTATAAATTTATTTTTAAAAAACTACCATATCTATATTTAAAAATATATATCTAAAATACGCGGAGAGATATCCTTCTCGAGGTGCCTATTTTTTAATCAATTTTCCACACATAGGTGGATATGCTAGTTATGCCATAATGGCAGCAAGGGGTAGATTGTATTGGCTTGATCGTGTTAACAAAAAATCCTACCTTTTACCTTAAATTTGACAACCATTTACATGTCAAAGTATTAAAAATATAGTAGACATATATATTTTAGAAAAACTAAAACTATAATAGTCCTTAAAATTTATGATTTTATTAATTATATTGATATATTTTTAAATTTTATTAATTTTATTAGATTGATTATTTTATTATTTTATTAATTACTAATTTTATAAAGGATGAAAAAATATAGACTCTAAAAAATTAGGAAAATGACTTAAGGTTGCTATGAGCGAAATGATAGTATTTTCTTTGTTAAATTACAAGTTAGGTTTAAATTGAAATATTATTTTTACAATAATTTAATAATTTTACAAGTGTGTTACAAAATAGATCTTCACAAATTAGTTTAGTTGACATTTAATAAATCTCTTATGTAAAAAATAGTTAAGTTTAAATTAATAAATCTCTTATCTAAAAAATAGATAAGAAGTAAATAATTTGTTTTTTTTTATTTACGAAATTTTTTTTTATTCTCTCTACTACATATTTCTTAAACACAATAAAAATTTTTATAATACATTTGAATCACAAGAGTAAGATTAAAAGAAAAGATAAATAAATACATAAAATTTGGTATTACTTACTAAAGATGTACTAGAGGGGGAAAACAATGAAAATAATATGGAAGAAAATAAATAAATAAATAAAATTTGCTATTACCTTTCACCATGTCTACAACCCATTTTAAAAGAGGAAAAACAATGAAAACAAAAAAATATAGAATGAGGTGAACAAAGTAGGAAAAAATTTAGAGTTATGTATATAGTAAATAAATTAGTTTTAAATAAAATAAACTAGCATACCTATCTTTAGAAAAATCTATGTAAAAGATGCGGAGGGTTATCATTATCAAGGCACCTATTTTTAACTAGGTCTTGATTAAAATTGGAATAGGCACCTAGAGATCTCAAGGCACCTATTTTTAACTAGGTCTTGATTACAATTGGAATAGGCACCTAGAGAATGATATCTCTGAGCGTCTTTTACACATTTTTTTCTAAACATAGGTTTGCTAGTATGTAAAACAAGAGTACATAATTGAAGTGGGAAAAAAATCCCATAGAAAATGGCCCATGGCCACGATAGGAAACCCAGGAGAAAACATAGATAATGGAGGACCAGAAAAAGTCACCCTTAGAGTCATGCAGAAGCACATTTAAGTAGGAACATTTAGACCAATGACCTTGGGAGTGAAAGAATGTTCAAATATTAGTATTTTTTAAGTTCTTTATGCTGAATAAATATTTAAATTCTTTGATATTGTTTACAATTACTTGGATCTATAATAGTGACAACAATTAGGAAACAATTAGTTTATTACTAGCATAGATATCTTAAATACATCTATCTAAAAGACACAGAGAGATATTTTCAATATAGGCACCTAGAGACTTTTGGTGTCTTCTAGATAGATGTATTTATGATATCTATGATAGTTATTAAATCAAGTTACTAATTAAATAAAAATAAATAAAACTAAGTTAAACAATTTATTTAAAATGATTGAACAAGAAATTTTATTATTTATTAATAAAATGTTAACTTTCCATAAAAGATTAATGAAATATTTGAATAAGAATAAATATTAAGAATAACTAATTTCTAATTTACTATCAAAATAAAATGAATAATAAAATTTATATATATATATATATATATATATATATATATATATATATATATATATATATATATATATATATATATATATATATATATATATATATATATATATATATATTTCTAATTTCACTATGTACTTCTAAAAATCATAAAGCAATGTAAAAAGAAACATTGGGAAGTAATAAATAGCTTTTTTCCATTGTGTCTCCTATTCTTTTAATTTACACTTGGCAAGTTTTAATTTAACTAAATTCTGGATCTATAATTTTTTCAACCGTACACAAAAAAATCAATGTGTGGTTAACTAAAACAAAATTCTTAATCTGTAATTTTTTAAAATATTTTAGAAACATATTTTTTTCAATATTTTAGAAATGGATTTTTTGCAGGTTTATATTTTAGACTTTTATTTTCTCATGTTGATTTTAATTTTAATTTTAATTTTTTAATTTTATTTTAGAGAATTTCAAACATTTATATTTTATATTTATTCTTAATTATTATTGCCTTTGCAATATTTATGATTAATTATTTGAATATGTGGGCTATTTAAATATTATTTTTAATTTATTAAGTGAACATCAAAGTATTTTTGTTAAGGTTAGGGTTCAAACACACACACACATGCATTTCAAACAATGTGAATGTCAATATTAACTTTTCACACACACACACACGTGCATGCACATAGAGTGATTTCCTAAGTTAGCTTTCAAATCCATAGACACACAATGACGTCAAAGTTAGTTCACACACACACACACACACACACACACACTTCAAACAAAGTGAATGTCAAAATTAACATTTACACACACATAGAGATGTGCATGTACATAGAGTGAATGTCAACATTCATTCCCACATTTATTGTTAGGGTTAGGGTTAGAACTAGAAATAGGGTTAGGCTTAGGGTTAAAATTATAAATAGGGGTAGGGTTAGATTTATAGTTAGGATTGAGATTTGAATTATGGTTAGCACTAGGGTTAGAATAATTAGGGCTAGGGTTAGGGTTAGAATTAGGATTAGGGTTATGAAACTTAGGGTTAGAATTAGGGTTAGGTTAGGGTTAAAGTTAGGCTTAGGGTTAGAGTTGGGCTTAGGGTTATGGTTAGGCTAAGAATTAAGGTTAGAATTATGGTTGGGGTTACAATTTGGATATCTAAAATTCTATAGGATGCAAGAATGGTATCATAAATCTACATTGTAGAGTTCATGTAAAAAAAATACAACATTCATCAAACACATGTTTTAAGGCATACATCAAAACCTATTATTTTAATACGAGAGTTGAATTGCAAGTATTTTCTTCCATCCTTTTAAAATTATCCTTTACAATTAAAATGATCAACTAATCAAATCACATGATGATACGTTACAAAGAATAGTTACACTATGCATATCAAAATGGCTAAAACATACAAAGAACATTTACACTTTGGATATCAAAATATAAATCTATTTGGTGATAGACTTATAAATATTTGTGCCTATTAGTCATTTGATAGCACCTTTGGTGCTTTTACTAGTTGTTAACACACTCACCCCATTTCACCCCATTCTACCATTGTAGGTCATAGGAAATTTAAATTTTTTAGATAAAACAAAATATAGGTGTGCTAGTAGCATCTGGAGCAGCAAGCCTAATTCTAACTATACTTTATAATTATAAGAATTATTATAATTCATTATAATATAGATTAGATATATTAATTTATAATATGTTATAAAATAATAATTATTATTATATATAATAATTAAAATTATATATTATATTTATGGGTTAAGGGCGTGGTTCAGTGGTTAAGTCACTTGGTTGTAGTGGCGGCCACTAGAGTTCAAACCCCCGCTGGACCAATGAGCTCATAGGTTTGAAGTGTTCCTTCTTGGGGATGAGGTCCCTTGTGTTAAGATTAGTATTAGAGTTAGGGTGAAAATTTAGGTTAGGGTTAGGGTTAGAAATAGAACTAGGGTTAGGGATAGAATTATGGTTAGAATTGGAGTTAGGGTTAGCATTAGTGTTAGGACTCAGGTTAGGCTTAGGTTTAGAAATATAATTAGGGTTAAAATTAGGGTTGAGATTATGATTAGCATTAGGGTTAGTGTTAGTATTAGAATTATGACCATAATTATGGTTAGAATTAGGTTTAAAGTAGGAATATATTTAAAAATATAGTTAGATTTAGGGTTTTGAGGCTTATAAAACAATGCTAAGTTAGATCTTATAGTTATGGTAACAATTAGGGTTTGCATTAGGGTTAGAACCAAGATTAGATTAGAATTAGTGTTATATTTAGAATTAGGGTACCTATATTTTAAGGAATATTTTAATCTAAATGTTGAACCCTAACCCACCCTAATTCTAAAAATAACTATAACCCTAATACTAACCCTATTTCTAGCTATAACAATAACCCTAACACTAATCTTAATTCTAACCTTAACCATAAAATTGATTCTAACCATAATTTTAATTCTAACACTGTTTCAAATCCTAAGACTAATCCTAAATTTAACCCTAACCTTAACTCTTATTATAACCCTAACCCTAGTTTTTACTGTAATTCTCATTCTAATTATCACTCCTTTTCAAACTCTAACCCTAATTATAAACATAATTCTAACCCTAATCCTAACCCTGCATCTAACTACAATTCCAAACCTAACCTTACTTATAACCATAACCTTAACTGTAACCTTAATTCTAATTGTAACCCTAAATCTCACCCTAACCCTTATTATAACCCTAGTTCTAGTTTTGACCCTAATTTTCATCCTAATTGTCACCCTTTTTCAAATTGGAACCATAATTGTCATTGTAATTCTAACCCTAATCCTAACCCTAATTCTAACTGTAATTTCAACCCTAACCCTAATTATAACCATAATCATAACCTTAATTCTAATTGTAACCTTGAGTATAATTGTAACCCTAAATCTCACCCTAACCCTAACCCATATTATAACCCTAACCCTAGTTTTACCCCTAATTCTCATTCTAGTTGTCACCCTTTTCCAAATTATACCCCTATTTTTAATTGTAATTCTAACCCTAATTATAACCCTAGTCTAATTCTAACTTTAACCCTAATTATTACCCTAACCCTAACCCTAATTATAATATCTATTCTTAAATATCATCTAGTTTATCAGTCAAAGGTTAATTTTGGCCAGTAAAAATAGGACAAATATTTAACGCTTTTTGTTGTGAATCAGGTGTAAAATTACTATTGATTATTTGACCATTGAAGTGGACGATATTTAAGTAGAGTGTATTGTAACCCTAACCACAATGCTAATTGTAATCGTAACTCTAATTTTAAACCTAACCCTAATTCTCATTCTAATTCTCAGCCTATTTTTAAGTATAATCCAAGTTCTAATTGTAATGAACATTTTAAACCTAACCCCAATTCTCATTCTAATTTTAGGCCTATGTTTAAGTGTAATCCAAATTCTAATTGTAATAAAAATTCTAATCCTAACCCTAATTCTAACTACAATTCCAACCCCAAATCTAATTATAACCCTAACCCTAATTCTAACATTAGCCCTAATTATAGTCATAACCCTAATTCTAACCCTAACCCCAACCCTAATTGTAATCCTAACCATAACTCTAATTCTAATGCTAACCCTAACCCTAATTCTAACCCTAACCCTTATTCTAACCCTAAGCATAGCTCTAATTTAAACCTTAAGCCTGATCCTAATTGCAACCCTAATGGTAACCTTAATACAAAACTTAACCCTAATTGTAACCCTAATCCTAACTCTAATTCTAACATGAACCCTAATTATAGTCGTAACCCTAATTCTAACCCTAACCCTAACCCCAACCCTAATTATAATCCTAACTATAACCCAAATCCTAATCTTAACCATAACCATAACCCTAACCCTTATTCTAGCCCTAAACAAAGCTCTATTGTTAACCCTAACCCTAACCCTAACTCTAACCCTAAGTCCAACTATAATTCAAACCCTAACCCTAAACTTAATACTCAACTTAACCCTAATTTTAACTTTAACCCTAACTCTATTGTGAACCCTAACCCTAACTGTAATTCTAATTCTTAGCCCAATTATAATAGTAACCCACCTTAATTCTAACCCTAATTCTAATAGTACCCCTAACCCTAACCCTAATTCTACACTAACTATTACTGTAATTATTACCCTGATTCTAATAGTAACCCACCTAAATTCTAACCCTAATTCTAACCATACTTCAAACCCTAATTATATACCTAATTGTAACCCTAATCCTAAACCTAATTATAAATATAATTCTAATAATAATAGTAAATGTAACCCTAATGAAACTCTAACTCTAATTCTAACCTTAACTGTAAACCTATTTCCAACCCTAACTTTACTTTTAACTCCAACACTAATTTTAATATTAACCATAATCCTAACAATAATGATAACCCTAATTCTATCCCTAACCATAATTCTAACCATAACCCTCACCCCAATACTAACTGTTACTCTAATCATAACCCTAAGGCAAACCCAAAGCCTAAGTCTACCCCTAACCCTAATTATAACCATAACCCTACCATAATTATAAACATAATTCTACCCATAATTCTAGCCCTAACTCTATTGCTAAATATAATTTTGATCATGATTTTGTAAAGTAATGAATCCATAACAAAAGTTACTGAAGTAACAATCCACTTATTTACACCAACTCAAGTAAAAAGATAGATCTCATAAATATTAATCAATAATATCATTTAAATCTTACAAATCATGTGCTTAATCTAGGTATTAGCACTATAAAGAATATACATGTCCATTTGGATTTCTTACCATAATTCATCCAAAGATACTTACAAGATACAATAATCATGTACAATATAAGAAATATTAAATCAAACAAACTCTCTAGTCACCATGAACCCGCATGGTCCTCTTGAGAGCCAAGAGATGGGAACATGACTCAAGCACTTTTCTGCCCAACCATGAAGCAATTACACTCCCACAGATCCCTTAATAACATGAAGGAAACCCAGCCCTACACAAAATGTCTAGCAACTTGGAAACAACTAGCAAGAGGGAACACATGATGCAACCTAAAGTCTAATGTGCAAATCTAAATAATGATATGCAAATTGTCTCACAACAGGATGTGGCAAAGATATATATAAATAAAGTTTTGCTAGATAAATATTCATCTCATTTCATTAAATTTCTAGCTTGGCCAAGCATATAAAATAGTGTAAGGTTTAAATCCCAAAAAGAGGAAAAGCCATCTCTAATATTCCACATTCGACATCCTAGCCTAGAAAGTAACCCCAAAAACACATAAACATAGCTACTTTCCTTTCAAAGAAAACTAAATCTTTTCTTTTGCACAATCAAAATGAATTCTCTTTCAAGCAATAATTCTAATGAAAAAGCTTAAGGATATATTTATTCAAGATCCATAAATAAGACATAAACTAAAGATAATTTAACTCATTTCATTCCTAATTACCTCAAAAGAATCATGTGTCTACATACTTTCTCCTAGATACAACTATACATTCTTTACTGTTGCTCAATCAACTAGATTATGTTTCAAACAATTTCTTTTTTGCTTCATGAGAGAGATCTTGTTAATATAGTAATAGAAAAATTACAAATATCTACCACCCAACAAAGAAGAAGCTAAGAGAAACATAAGCCTCCAATAGAATAAAAGAAGAAAGAGGAGAACTAAAGAAGCCTATAGAAGAATAAAGAACTGAAACAAGTTCTTAGTATCAATGCAAAGACACTATAGAAAAGAAGGCAATGCTTACCCAAAAAACTATGCCCTTCAAGTGTTTCAAAAGAGAAGTGCATCCAAGGTCCACTATGAGCTAGCTTCCACCACTTCTGAACCTTCAATGTGAAGCTTTTCAACTTCAGACTTCCTCCCAGCCTTACGTTTTGAACCACAATCAGGTTTTAATTTGCCACTTAAAGGCTAAGAAATCTTGAGTTTACGAGGTGGGTCTAGAGTAAAATCATCAAAACAATCATGAATTTGCTCATCCAAATCCTCCATGAAATTGAAAGTACCATAAAAATTAGAGCCGTCGTCCTCCATCCCAGAAGGAGAATCAGGTTGGATCTCAAGGACAAGGACAATTGAAAGAGAAAAGCGATCCACTGGCTGGTCCAAAATCAACCCTGACTCCTAGGGAGGTTTGAAGAACTTGCCAAGATTCCTCCAAATGAAATATGTATCCAAATCACCACCCTTTTTGACCCACTTCTTCGAGAAAACATTCCTCTCCCCAGCCAAACATTTTAGGGAACAAGCATCAATTCTGTGAGAAAGCATATTGTAGTGGAAGCAGCGGAAAGGTAAATCCTCAAAATTTAAAAACAAAGTCTAGACACCATGAGAAGAATGGATCTAGATAGAATGAGAGAGGGGTTTAGAAATATCCACCATTGCACAAACCCTATAAAATCTATGATTCGAAGCCACCAAGTCCGAACCAAGCTTGACAAAAGACCCCACCTGGTTGATCATATTGCTAAGCAGATCCAAACTATGTAGAACTAGGGGCAAATTGTAAAGCCTGATCCAAAGAGAAATAAGTGTAATCTTCACTGTTGCCACATCAAAGAAAGGTCACCAAGGAGAAATAAAGAGGCTAGAGTTACCAAAAAACCAAGGCCCTTTCTGCAAAACAAAGTTATAGTCCTCCACAAAACAAAAGGTTATCACAAAAAACCAAAGTCTAGAGATTCAACAACAGGTAGAGAAAGATTACTCCAGGTGCATTTGATTCAATTAAGAATGGAAGATGCCAAAGGATGCCTATGCAAGTATCATAAAAAAACTAAGTGGTTACCACAGTCCTCAGCGATGCCTTCAATGCATCCATAAAAAATGCTAAAACCCACAAGCTCATCAAAAAAGGAGATAATAGAATTCGCAAAAGAGAAATGAGCGATGCCAGATTGAGAGACACTATCCATTTTTGATGGAGGGGAGAAATAAGAAGAATCTAGAGGGTAGAGCAGATTAGGGTTTACTGACATAGCATGCTTACAGTAATAATCCAAGCACACATGAAATGAGTTAGCCCTATTTCTGCACCCTTCAACAAACCCAAAGGGCACAAAGCCAGAAGAAGCCCCTGCATCATCAGCAACCAACGTATCAATAGTCCAAGGGGCAGGAGGAGAAGATGGTGTTGGGTCCTGAGACACCCCAAAGTGAAGGGCATACCTCTTCCATCCCTTACCTGATGCAGTTGTGTGACCACCACACTTTGCACTAGGGATACACTTGGATTTGCCATTCATTGGAGCCTACACAATGCCATTTTTCCCGTAGCCATCCCCATGCACATCCAAGGAAGTAGGTCCACCAGTGTAAGTTGCGCTAGGAGAGCCCTCATACATCTTCGTTTAGTGATTGCAAAACATTCAGTATAAATTATTCACACATTGCTTACATTTCAAACAATATTTATAACAAAGAGTGGGATTTAATCATTCAAGATATACATAGAAAGAGATAAAGCTAGTTATTTTTCCCAACTCATGTTTCAGTCATAATTTCTTTAGATAAAGATAAATTGAATGACATCAATCAAGTTGATGGTTTCACACACTCAAAGTAAACCAATTCATTTTCAAAATAATATGTACATTTTCCTATTAGTTGCTAGTTACTCTCCCTCACATGATCAATATGAATACTCTTCTAAAGAAATTAATTCTAATAGAGAACACCATGCCTTAATAATTTATTAATTATAGAACCATATGAGAAACTATAAAACAAGATATATACTGTAATCCATATTCCATTCAAAAGTTTCTAATATAAATATAGATTAAGATTTTCTATCCACAAGCAAGTTTATAATTTTCATCCAATTAAAATTTGTAACCAAGTATCCAAAAAGGTGTGTAATATTTGCCAATGAAACATTATTTAAAATGAAGGCATAAGTGTAATTAGATAGTTTAAACATATCCTAAGTTTGCTATAGGAATAGAATTAAATCTGCTATAGGAACAACAGAAAACAAGCTACAAGAACTAGCTAAAGTGCTCCTATAAAAACGCTTTAAGTGCTACTACAAAAAAAGATAACTGTGATAGCAAAATAATAGTGACAGGATTAGATATACTACTACAACAAGAAGTAACAAATATGCGACATAACTAAATCTATTGTTTTATTACAAGAACACACATGTAACAGATTGAAACAATCAGCAGTGATGATAAGGTAATTGTGACAAGAATTAAACAGATCCACTACAAGAATTAATATAAACTGCTATGATAGAAAACCAGTTACAACTTACATGAAAATATAGATGTGCCATAGGTAGATTTAATAGACACTGGGGTTTTAAACACAAGATAAGACAACATAGGTTGCCTAGATCATACTTAGACTAGAAAGAAGCACACCAGATGCTAAAAGATATAAAAGCCACTTAAATAATAAAAGAAAAGAGATTGTTTAGGGGGGTAAACTATAGGCCTTTTTAGATATAAAACAAGCCATTAATAAATCTTTAGGTTGTTACAACTATACAGATGTTTAAATAAAACACACTCTAACAACTTAACATCGTTACCTATAGGAAATATTAGGAGTCTTTACAATCAATGAGCATGTTGTTTAAAATACATAGGGGTCAATAAATCCATAAAGAAACAAATAAGATAGCATAATATGCCATTTTAAGTAACAACCAAAGGTTGACTAGATTCACCTCGACTGTTGAGGATAAAACACTGACCGGGGTTAAAATTTTTGTCATAGGCTATTTTAAAAGATTCAAATCAAGTCAAGACTCAACCAACAAATAGTTGCAACCTAAGGTGAACATAAGGTATAAGATTCTAAACAAAGCAATATTGAAATAAATCAAAGAAAGGTTAAACCAGCTTCCTGGAATAATATAGGGCGATTAATAAATAGAGTGATGAAACCAAACACTCAATAGCTAAAAATAGGAAGACAAGTCGATCATAATTATTACACAAACCAGTATGTGGCTAGTATACAGTTCTCACAACATATGCAACATAAAAGCCATTGCAACATATGTGATGCCCCATCATGCAACCCTAGAGTGTTATACTAACAAGTACAAAATTTATAGAAATATTTTTTTTTGTTAGAAACTAGTAAATGCATTAACATACAATTAACACAAACATCTCTAATTAGACAACATTATATCCATATAGCATAGTAACATTATTCTGCATAATCAATTAACTATCAACTAACCATGTCACAACATAAATTGTAATAACAATAATGTCATCATAACACATGTCAATAACCACATTAGTCAACCATAGTCCATCATGAAAATAATAAGCATAAACCATAAATCTAACCACTCAAATGTCTCAAAATTGTCTAAAAGTAATGGAAAACTATCAACTGACACAAGCCAAAATTAAGGGGCATTACAATATAGACCAGAAAGTAAAATACCTAGATATATATGATCCTTTTGATGGAAAATTTCCCTTCATGTCGTTACGGTCGCTGCCCTCTTTTTCTCTTTTGTTGTTGATTGTTGATCCTCTTTCTTTCCTTTCCGTCATTGAAATTAATGGTAATTTTTCTTCCCTCCACCTACTATGCATGCTCTCTTTTATCCCATTCCCCTTCTAATAATAATCCCTATATTTTTTAGTGAAACTTAGCCTTCTTCCCTGATCATGGCATTCACATCTTTAGATTTTAGTTCCTTGTGGATATCTGCCAATTTTATCCTTAGCTTTGCATGGTGTTTTAAAAAAAAAAAGAATTTTATTAAATAAATCTTATTTATTACTACCACTCAAAATTTGCATGACAATAATACAATAAAAAGATTATTTTATTATAATTTTTATCTTTTCTTATTTTAATATACTCTTATATTTGCTTTATTTATCTTTTGATAATACATATTTATTTTTAGTCTAGCCAAGATATTGTTTTCAAACAATAATATATATTAAATAAATAGGAAAACACTTTAAATATTTATAATTAAATAATATCATATACACAACTCTACTAAATATAAAATGAAGGAACATAATATTTTCATGACTAAATGCATTCAAACTGACTTCTTGAAGAAACAAAACACATACTTATCTATCCATTAAGCATCAATCACATTTATTTACTTTATAAAATACTCAAACAAACTAGCAACCACTTAGAGATGCATAATAAAACTACTCAATAATATAATATGATATGAAACTATGTGAGTGTGTGCATGCATCAGGTTTAATCCATCCTATCAGTTCTTGTCAGACAACTAGAACATCTCTACCTCAACCATGTTCTTGTCTTTGCCATTTTCCTTGCACTCGTTCGCACTTAGATTTTTATTAATATGTTAGTTCCCCAAAATCATAGCTAAAACAAAACAAAATGTACATCCATAATTGTACCAATAATATTTAATTATTAAATCAACATTCAAAATCATGCATTTATAACATTAATGACAATTACTTTCACACACGAGTAATCACTCATAGTAAATTAATCGTAGTAATAATTTACAATTATTTAAATTATAAATAAATTCCAAAAACGAGATGTGACATCCTTCCCCACTAGGAAGATACATCATCGTGATGTCTTATCACAGTCATACTAAAAAGTATATCACTATAACAATCATGTATCAGTAAGGTATTATCAAATTAGACAAAGCATCTCTACTAATACCATTTACATCCTCCTATGTGGCACCATCCACAAAATATTGGTTCTACTCAATCTTACACAGAACAATAACTCTATTCTGCACTTTAATAGTCCATCTATCAATGAAATACAAATATATAATCAATCAATTGATTCACACGACACAACTACCAATTCCAAGTATATAACCCAACACATGGTACAAGTACCACTCAATTGCATTCATTCTAACATAAGGATAATAATCACATCTTTAATGCATGCTAAATGAGGCACAATGATAGTTCATAATAAACATACATAAGCATGAATCAACATCACAAAGCACATGCAATCTCATGGTAACACAATATAATATCAAAATACTAATCCTCCAAACCAACACTAGGTCAAGATTTCAAATCAACAAAATAAATTCCAAAGGTGCACCAACTAGGTCATAACAAACCATTATGCATAGAACTCCTCTAAGAATACACCACTCCATCCTCCAACTGCTACTACAATGAAAAGATACTCTAGCCAAAAGGTAAAACAACTACAAGAAAGTCTAGTCCACCACTATGCTAGGATAATACCTCAAGCTATCTACTAAGTCTAAGGAAAATCACAAGGCTATCATTCCCATTCTCAAGGATAATTATAAAGGATCACTCTCTCAACATTCCTTCCTCAAGCACTACCTATAATAAAAGAACTCAAGGTTCATGGAAAGCTAACTTGAAAGGGTTATATGCATTACTACCGCACCTTTATCTTGATCAAAAGCATGCCTCAACTCTAGACATGGTTTCCCCACATGAGGTACTTCCTCACATTCACTCTAAAAGAGAGGGTTTCTCTTACACTCTAGCTCTATAATATCAACCTAGGATCAACCAAATAGGTTCATAGAGGGAAGAATCTAACCACACCCTCCAACAACATACACACTTCAATCAAGAAAGGTTTATCAACTTGCTACTCACTAGGAGTACATCTACAACTGCTACAACTCACCAACAAGGTGTAAGACTACTCAAAACACCACTTCAACTCTTAGATAAGTTAGACTTAAAGGTCAACAATACAACATGATCATGAGTTCATGATCAACTAGGAAACACAAGGCTTCGTTGTGGCCTAACATCAAGTATCCATAAAATGGAATACAAAAGACAACACATTTATCATACAAGGATTTGCATCCATTCCAAAATCAAGCTAGAAAATCTCCAACTAGTAAGGGAAAACATAGGGAAAACATCTGAGACAACCAAATTCCCAAGGTTGGAAACTCAACAAAAGTAAGAAGACAACTAGAATACCATAAATATATATATATATAACTAAATAAGGTTCTATCTAACCCTACACTATGTCAAAACATACGCATATTTATGAAACTCTGAAACAAAGTACACACTAGCACAACACTCTCCAAAACCAAGATTCAATCCAACAAGCTCTCTACATATCTCATACACATAAACATCATGTAATTTCACAAAATTCAACTCATATCAAGTAATCCATAGTGACAAAAATCCATTTCATAACTTCCTCGATACTTCAAACAATGTTCATTGCATTTAACAACAATTAATGAATTCAATCTACCAAAGCTCTAAGTAACATGGACACCGTGAAACAATATATCCTTCACACCCTACTCCCTTATACAACCCATCAGAGGCCCATCATGGACATTATAGAAAACATAACATGATACATGACCAACAGTTTAAAACATTCAAGCATAGCCACCAATAATAATTAAATAAATAAATTTTGAAGAAAATAAAAAATTCAATTCCAACAATAAGGAATAAAATGAGCTCAATTTCAACAGTAAATCAAACATGACCATCAAGGTCAAAAGATAAGTAAATATCAAATTTTGATGGCTATATTTTTTCATAAATAAAAATAAAATTTCAATGTTGGTCTTTACAACGTTTAGAGAAATTACCAAGGTCAAATGAATAAAATATCAAAATTTGAAAGTTCAACATTACAAGAACTATGTGACTAATTCTACCCACTAGAGAGGGAGTACGATGCTACACTATGCCTGGGTTCCAAGCTGATGCAAGGAAGAGAACACACTCAATCACACCAAACAAAATGAGTACTCTAAGACTTGAAATACTTCTATAACATAGGATTATTTATACTTAACCACACAAACATCATTCAGTGATGCCAACAACAAAGGTTGTATTTTGTTTAAGGGAATCACAATCATCATTCAAAGACACAAGTAGTCATAAACTAGCAAACATCCAACAACCAAGTTTAAGCTAGGATAAAATTAGGTTCACAATAACGATTAACATTTCTCACCAATCAAGGATTCACCAATCATAAGGATAATGAATTTAATGAAACATTCTCATTAGATAAAATTTCTTCACAACATGATGACAAGCATACTAAATGCACACTTAGTAACAAGGGAATCACAAATCAAAGTCACAAGATGCAGGGTTTTCTAATTCACTCATGATTCTAACACCTCAACATCACAAGGACTCTACAAATGACCCTTTTCACACTCCTAATTTTCTATTTAGCTCTTCAAATAATGAAATGTATTAAGTACACCCAAGTTCTCACATGAATCCTATTGATGGGGGTTTTAGCACACATGTTCAATGCAAATGAAATACACAGTATCTCACCTCTTGAAAAGGAATCTTATCTAGAAAAGATTTCCCCAAGGTTTATATAGCTAGGTCTTAGCTTGCACGATAACTCAGTGGATATGTGTTTTAGTTGTACCAACAAGGGGACTTACATATATTGATAGGTTTTATAAGATAGCACATCAATGTGCATGCAGAAACCCTATAAGCTACAGACTATAAATTCTAAATTACCAACAAATGATCAAAGTGGATGATTCTTTGAAACCTAGTTCTAACAAATAGTTGTAAAGAAAATACAAAAGGTATAAAGGTAAAGAAAAGTATTACAACCTAAGGGGCAATTACAATCTGGCTAAAATGCTACAAATAAACAAACACCTTCAGTTCAAACCATTCCCTGTTTAACCAAGTCAGTAGATCAAAATACTATAGAAAATGATGCTATCTTCAAAGGAAACTTATGGTTTTCAGATTGCATTCATTCACCAAGCACCCAACTAATGGTGCAATTTAATTATTGAAATGCAATTGAACTAGGCTATTAAAATGGAGTTCAATCTAACTATGCACAACAACTTGCAATAAACAAGTACCAATAGTATGAACCAAAGCATTCATCAAAATAGTTTAGCATTTATCCATCAATGCAAAAGCACATTTAACTAACTTTAGATTGATATGAACCATGAAATCCAAAAGAGATAACACGAGAATGCAAATTCCTAGCAACCTGCAAAACTTGCTTTGTATTAATCATATTTTAGCAGAGTCTCAGCAATTTAGTATCAAGTCTTAGTTAGAAAGAGAGAAAATGATGGCCCCTTTATAGACAAGACACCATAGCGAGTTTTTCGTGGATGGTGGAAATTAGCTCAACACCAATGGTCTAGATTTACATTGCATTGAATGGGGTACAACAATTTGTTACATTTTTGGATTTAATTTTGTCATGTTTGAAAAACACAAAATACAACTTGTAAATACATTGAATGTGGACAAAATGAGTACCCATTTGGATGTACATGACAAAGAGCTAATTTTCAAGATAGAATAAAGTCAAAATAAAGTCATATGACGCTTGAAAATATGATTTGATGTGGATTGATAGGATTTCCATGCTAGTTGGATCATGTCACTACTCATCGTTATCAATGTTGACTTTATTCTTCTCAGCTTCCCTGTTTGTCTAGGCTATGAAGGCTTCCAAAGCTGGGTTGATGTCAGCTGGTTGGGGATCTTTGACATAATCAATTCTGAATTTAACCTGGTCAACCTCTAATTAAAATTTATAATATATTGTATCTCTAGACCTCTTATTCCTTTTGAATTCTTTGAATGTTGCCCTGAGGTTACTTACCCCTTCCATTTTTCCAATCATATTGAGGGGTGAGTCACCATGAATAATATGTTTCAATTTATCCTTGCATTCTTGGGCATCCACAAGAGCAATATCATCTAGGTCCATATTTGTGCAAGCCTGAAGCACGTCATTCAGCCTATATATGACATCCAGAACTTGAGCCTTGGCTAGCTCAAAAGAGTTCCTGGCTTTATCAAACACTTCTTTCCTCAGCCTTATTAATTCCAACAATTATTCTGGCATATGTAATCTATTGTGTGTCAAAATATTCTCTGCCAGTAGGGTCTCATCTGGGAGATTACACATAGAAAAAACTCTAGGATGTATATGAGAGTAATAGTCATCATAATCTATGCAATCATTGGCAACTTCTTCCCATTCTGACTTCAAAATATAAAAATCCTTATTCAATTCTATAGCCTCATCTATTACTTCACATTTGTTTGCATATACCTTATTAAACCATTCTTCTATGGAAACTGTAGTGGTTTTAATGTTGTCAAAATTTTGTACCTCTTCTTTAGAGAGAAGAGATCATGTTTCTAGTTCCCCATCTGTGGACATAGGTTTCATTAAGAATTTTATGTACGCCCTTAATTCTTCATTTTACTGCATTGCTGCTTAGTCAACTCATCTTTATCTAGGATGATCAAAATATTAGAAATAGACCCCTTGAATTCATCAATTTCTTAAGTTTTGGAAGCTAGTCCTAGGTTAAGTGTTGCACGATCATATAATCTTCTGGTCTAACATCTTCCTTATTTGCCTATTTTGGTGGGACTTCTACCTATGTAATTCATGATTCTGTAGCATCCTTGTAGATCCTAGATTGGATTTTATCTTTTTAATTTTTTTGGCTTCTTGAATCTGGCTAGGAAGCTATCCAAATCTAGAGACCTAACCTCTACTCTTGGAGGTTAGCTGCTTAATCTCTGTTGCAACCATTCTAGATTTGTAGAAGAATGTTTTGGTGGGTCAATGTGACAATCCACTTTATTCAAAGAATCATTTAAATGAATATTTTTGTCTCTGGACCTTATTCTGCCTATTTATCCTCTTATGTACCTTGCTCTTCTAACTCAATGTTCTTTATGGGAAATTTTGATTGTTCTATATACTGTAAATTTTCAATCACTACCTATTTTTCCATTTCTAACATTGAATCACTAGCTACCTCCTCTAATGGGTTGTCCTCTATATTCACAATTTCTAATGTGTTGGGATTTATAGTAGGTTCATCTGTTATATCTTCAATGAACACCTCCCCCAAGAATCCAACATAGCACATACCTTTTCAATAGCTGGTAATGAGGGAACTAGAAGGGGTGTTTGCATAGGCACCTGTGTTGAGTCATTAAAGGGCCTAGACAAAAAAGTTATTTATGGTAATAAGGGAATTGGTAGTAGAGGGGGTGAATATAACCTAGATAAGTTGGCAAATGAGGCAAAACTTGTGAAAGGAAGAGAGGGAGATGATAGTACAGAAGAAATGGCAAGTGGGGTTGAAAGGTTTAAGGATGCCAAGGTTAAACGAGGTGGTGAGAGGATGGTTGAGATGGGAGGTAGAGATGAGGATGAAACAGAAAAGGGATAACTTGAAGAAGAAGAGAAAATAGGGAGACCCATGGATGCAATGGCAGGCAAAGAAGATGGAGAAATGGATGAGATTGGGATGGAGGAAATGGATGGCAAAGAGGAAATGGAAGTGATAGTGGAAGGTGAAGTAGGTGGAAGAAGGCAAGTGGATACACTTACACTTGATGCAGAAGCAGACACAACTATAGAAATACTATAGCAAATAGGAAATGAAGTGCTAACAGCAGTAGGAGATGAAGTAGTAGTGTCAGTACTTTACTGTGGGGCTGCAGAGGAAATAGGAGGTGCAGTCACTGTGGGTTGCTTCTTGATCCTTTTAGGCTTAGATGACTAACCAATCCCACATGGCAAATCTCTCTTCTTGGAGCCCCTTATTCTTGCCACTGGAGGATTATCCTTCTTCTAATGTTTGGGAGGGCTCTTTTTTTCTTTTCCCTTATCAGTAAGACATATATCTTCCTCATTATCTCCTCCTGGTACATTCCCCTTAGTAACTCCTTGTTCTACATCATCTTCTATTTCTATGGGTTCATCCTCCTCATCCTCAATTGATCTGTCTTGCTGCTTTCTATATGTAAGATTCACCCCTACTTGTGTGAAAGCTAGAATTTGTGTTCTCACCCAGTTTCTACTGAACTTAGAGGAATTTCTCATTACTTCATCTAGCAAACTTTTTGTTGGCAAGAGACACTACAAGGCATGTCATGTGTTGTCATTTATGGAAAATAAGTCCATCCCACACATCCACAGTGTAACTATAAGTTCTTACCAGAAGTTAGTTCTAAGATTTGTCATGTTCGGATAGACAAGAACAAGGTCTATGACAGAGTTCAGTATTTTGGTCAGCAAATCTCTCCAATTAATCATTGTGTGTTGCAAATCTGAGGGAGTTCAGAGGAATGTTAGGGCAATCTAAATCCAAGATCTCAGCCTCCAGTGACAAAGGGATTAAAATTTATGAGCATCTGAGTACCGGGTCCTAATATGATAGAACAGTTCTATGAAGAAGACACCGACTTGTGTTAGATCCTTATGTGGATCTAGTAGAAGTGTTTTGGTGAGTTGTGTATGGGATATAATGTTAGTAGCTGACATGTATGCTGACCTACAAGTGTTATTTCTGGTACGCATCAATATTGATGTATGGATTCAACTGACAAAATAGAGTACTTGTATTGTATGTTAAGTTCTTCATAAGGCCGATAGAAAAGTGATTAAATTTCTTGAAGCGGATATATATATTAGATGGACTCAAGTGTTTTATGGGTGAGAGATGTATGCAATGATGGAGTAAGTGCAAGAAAGGAAGATTAAAGTGTAGAAGAGAAAAGATCTAAGGTCCAGATTATGGAAAGATAGTAAACAAGGCAGAGTGAAGATGAAGTGTGTAAGATCAGTATTTAGTGCTTAACTATAACTAAATTCTTCCATTGGCAGATGCTACTCTTCAGTTCAAACAATCTGTAATCTTTTTGTAATCATTCTTGTAGGCATTGAGCCCAAAGGCATGTGCCTTCCCCTTTTGTAATACTTTTAACAGAGTATAATCTTTGTGGGCTAACCCCCACCATGGTTTTTCCCTTAACTAAGTTTCCATGTTAAAAATCTTTGTGTCAAGTGTGTTATTAGTGTTTTTTCTCATGTGACAATAACAAGGATAAGGCCCTGAAGAGAAGACAAAGGAATGTGAGAAGTTATCTAAAGAAGTTGTACTAAAACATGAGATGGAATCCAGGGTGATGAGGCTAACCAAGGAAATTCAAGATAGGAAGAAAACTGAAGAAGACCTAAATCAAAATCTAAAAGAAAGAACTGAAGAATGTTGTAGATTAGATGGAATAACTGACCTCCTTGAGTCTAATTTACAAGAAAGCAGAGACAATGAGAGAGAACTTGAGAGGCAAATTATCATTCTCAGACATGACCTAGAAGTTGCAAATGAATACAAGGAGAAGTTCAAGGTAAGCTCAGTAAAACATGAAGCATTGCTTGAAAATTAGAAAAAGGTTGATGATAGGCATGGTCTTGGATATGAGAAAGGTGAAAGCTCTAGATCCAGACAAAGCAATTTTCAACCAAGGAATGGAAGAAATAGACCTAGAAGACATCTGGTAAGACAACCTAATGCTCAAAGATATCCATCCTTCAATGGCAATTGTTTCAATTGCAATAAATTTGGTCATAGAGCTACTCAGTGCAGAAGCAGAGCAAATCAAAATGCTCCATCTCTCTCTGGTCAATGCTTCAAATGTAAGAGGTATGGTCATAGATCAAATGAATGCAGAAGTATGATAATGAATAACTCTAACAATAGAGAAAATGACAACTCTTTCAATGGCTACTATTTTGCTTGCAATGGATTTGGACAATTTGCTAATCAGTGCAGATCAAGAGTAAATCAAGTATATAAGTAAAAAAATGTTGTGTGCTTTAATTGCAATAGATCTGGTCATATTGCAAGATTCTGTAGAAGTAGGAAGAATGAAAGAAGAGGTCCGGTAAACAAAAAATCAGATGAGTAGAAACAAGACAAAGGCAAGGGCAAAATTGACGTGATTAAGATCCAAAATGAGATGAATAAAACATGGGTAAAAAAAAGTGAAATGAATGTTGACAATGGGTTCGCACCAAAATTTGGTGCTAACAATTCCTCTAGGAATCAAACCAAGAGTTCTGGCTTAGGGGGAGCTGCATTGAAGATCAAATTTCCCCAGCCAGTAAGTAGGTGCCTAAATTTGGCACAATGAATGAAGTTTGAGAAACTTATTACATAACTTTTGAAGAAACTTTCAGAAGAAAAAAAACAAATGTGACTAATTGCGGAGTAATTGAGGACTGATTGCATGCAGCAATTGTGTAACCGGATGTGTTAGGGCAAAGAATTTATTACAAAGGCAAATTAGGTTTTGCGGAGAATAAAAAGGTATTCACTCTTCATTTGAATCACTTTGCATTTGAAGAGACCAAGAAGAATAGTGTCTGAGCTAAGATTACAAGCAATTGAAGTACGACCAACAAATTTATCCATCAACCCTAATTTTGTGAAAAAGGTATTTATCTATGAAGCTTTGAACATGTAATCCTTTTGCAATGGCTATACCTTTGATTGTTGATATTACTGAAATACCTCAACCCAAATTTAAGAAACATCCACACAAATCAATAGAAGTCGACCCATTAGGTGCATTTTCAAGTGTTCAGTATGGTGTGATGCATATTGAAGATATTAGGGTTTATATTCATGTGAACATAGATGAATTTGGGGACTCAAGGTTTGTAGATTTGTTTGAGAGTCATCTAATGGATGAAAATCATGATCTTAAACTCAAGTATAAAGCATTGCATGATAAACATTTTATTCAGACTATAGGGTTTCCAACATTCGATGAAGATGAGTGGGTCCGGTATGTTTTGAGTCAGATGCATGACAAATTCATATGGGTGTTAAAACCATTCAAGATTACCAAGGATGTTATCAGAATTGTTACAGGGATACATTCAACCAGTGGATTACCAATGTTGAAATCTATGAAAAACTAAACTGTTACTAATGCAACTGGTGCAAAGTTTGATGAGACGGTAATGACCATTAATGACATTATAGAACCAGATGTTAAGTATGCATCCATCGTGATTGGCTACAAGCTTTATCACTCCAGTAGGGAGAATTCTATCTCTGAAACTACCATATATGCAGCATATCAAATGTTGAAGGTGTTGCAAGTATGAGGTAAACCAGTGTTGTCATTGATGTCAACATACTCATATTGCTTTGACAAGAAGGATTCAATGAGCAGTGTGCTGAGGATATTGAGAAAATTAGCCTCAGTCAAGAACAGTAAAGAACAGTGATGAGAAGAAGGCAAATGTACTATATAGGATGCGAACTGGAGGATGCGGATTAAAGGGTTTGTAGATATGAGTCTTGAGATGCTTCAGTTAAGATTTCAGAGGTCCACATGAATATTTGAAGGAGTTGTGGCTGTCGGTGTAGAACCGGTTCCGGCAAGTATTCAGAGGTGACAGAGGATCACAAAAAGGTCCGGTGAGGTCCGGAATTGTATAATCCTAATCTGGGGATTAGAAGGAGTCTTCGGGATGTCCTTGTGATGTGCCATCTCAAGTTGTGTATGATTTGGAGGTCCGGAAGTACCTCTTGCATTATGACAGTGGTGACAGACAGTGTTCTTGAAGTTCCAGAAAAGGAAGAGAAGAGATTCCAGTAAGTAAAGAAAGTGCGGATGTACCTGGTCATTCAGGCAGGCTTGTGAAGGTTCTTGGATCATGTTGAGGTTGTGTTGTTGGTCCGAATTGATAGTAGAGCCCGGAATTGAAGTTATTCTTCTGGATGAAGTTCTTGCTCTGTTTAGCCGACCGGATGAGTTGTTCATCCTGCGAATGTTCTTGTGGTGGCCAACCGGATGTGTTATTCATCTTGCGGATACTCTTATGGTTGTTTTCCGACTTAGATGTTTGTTCCTAAGTCGATGTCTTGTATAAATAACGGTTTGTGAGTTCATTTTGAAGTGTGGATTGTGTGGATGAGTGTGGCATAGCGAAGAGAAGTGCGAAAGGCAGAGCAGAGGTTTTTGGGCTTAAATGGAACTGATCCAGACATGGTAGAGATGTCATTCTCCAGTTCAAAACTGTGATTCTTATCACTTTGTAGACAGTGTGTCTCCTTGTAGGCAGTGGGCCTCTTTGTGAGCAGTGTGCTCAGGCAGTGAGCCCTAATTGGCAAGTGCCATTCCTTTTTTATTCTTCTAACAGAGAATAATCCTTGGGTTAATCACCCCGTGGTTTTTCCCTTAACCGGGTTTTCCACGTTAAAATCTTGGTGTTCAATGTGTTGATGTTTATCTGCTCTTGTGTTTATGTATTATGCTTTCATGGATGATTAATTGATATGCTATTAACTAAGAATGAAGAATCAAGTGTTTGAAAGAACAAGAAGTTTTATACAACTGATTCACCCCCCCTCTCAGTTGTATGCCTTAAATCCAACAATTGGTATCAGAGCCAAGTTCCTCTGAAAGGAGCTTAACCGCTTGAGGAGATCCAGGATGTTGTCATACAAGAAGGATAGTCCGAAGTTCGATGGAACCAACTTCACTCTCTGGAAAGGTCGCATGAAGTGTCACTTGGAATGTATGGGAAAAGCATACTTGGCTATGGTCTCAAAACCATATGTACCTCCACAAGGTGGTCCGACAACTCTGAATGAAATCACAGATGCTGAAAATAATCTGCGGACCAAGGAAGCCCTACTAAGCGCATTGAATGATTCAGATCTCTCAAATGTTATTGACCTACCAACTGCATATGAGATCCTGACTAAACTGGAACTTCTGTATGAAGGAGATGAGTTTGTCAAAAGTGCAAGGTTGCAAAGTCTGAAAGGGAAATTTGAAAGATTGAAGATGAGAGATGATGAAAACATCACTACCTTTATGCCAAGAGTGAATGAGCTGGTATGTGGAATTAGAAATGCTGGTGGAACTCTAGATGAAAATGAGATTGTCTACAAAATCCTAAGATCCCTTCTTGCTACCTACAAAATCAAGGTTGCTGCCATTGATGAATTCAGAGCCCACACAACTGTCACAAGAGAACAACTGGCTGGCAAACTAGCTGCATTTGAAATGACCGAGTTTGGAGATGATCCTCCCAAGACTGAATCTGCTTTCAAAGCCAGTGCCTATGTGAAAGGCAAACAGAGACTTGATCCGGGAGAAACCTCATCAAGGAAAATGTCATGGTATGATCAAGCAAGAAGAGACATGGAAGAAGAAGTAGAAACAGCTCAACTTGAAGCCCTCATTGCAAAGAGACTGCCAAGAGGATCCAGTAAGTATGAAGGAAAACTACCCTTTAAGTGTTTCAACTGCAATAAGATTGGTCATTTTGCTTCAAGATGTCCGGAAAGATCTGCAAGGTCTAATACTAACAGACAAAGGTTTCAAAAGAATTGCTATTATGTTCATGAAGAAGATGACAATGAAGGAGTAACAGATGATGAATCAGAACTAGGAAGCAAATCCGGAAATGAGTGGGTGTTTATTGCCATCAAGGAAGAAGATTCAATACTCTCTGAATCTGTCAATCACAAAGTTGTTGAAAAAGCTTTGGCTGCTCAAGTGGAAGAAAAGGATGATTGGGTTATTGACAGTGGATGTTCTCACCATATGACTGGTGACAAGAATAAGTTCTTGAATTTGGAAAGGTATGAAGGAGGAATGGTAAAGTTTGGTGACAATTCTGCTGGCAGAATCAGAGGTAGGGGAACTATTTCCTTTGATGGAAAGAGCAAAACAGGTAACGTACTATATGTTGAAGGATTGAAGCATAATCTTCTCAGTGTTGGTCAGTTAGTGGACAAAGGCTATGATCTCCGGTTCAAGAATGGAAAATGCAGAATCTTTACAAGCTCTGGAACTGAAATTGCATCCGGTACTCAGACAAAAGGTAATATCTTTCATCTGGTTGGTTCAAATAAAAGTTGTTTGTTTGTTCAAATTGATCAGAGTTGGTTATGGCATAGAAGAATGTGTCATGTAAATTTTGATAACATCATCAAGATAAGCAATACTCAGGCTGTAAGAGATCTTCCAAAATTGATGAAACCTACAAATAGTTTGTGCAAAGAATGTCAGCTAGGTAAACAAAGCAGAGTCTCTTTCAAAAGCCAAGATCAGTCTTCTACCGGATTGTTGGAATTAGTACATACTGATCTCTGTGGTCCGACAAGAATCAAGAGTCTGCAAGGTGATAGATATTTCATGTTGTTAATTGATGATCATTCTCGGATGATGTGGGTTACCTTTCTAAAAGAAAAATCAGAAGCATTTGAGAAGTTCAAAATCTTCAAAGCTATGGTAGAGAATCAAACCAGATTGAAACTAAAGTGTCTAAGGTCTGATAGAGGTGGTGAATTTACATCTGGTGAGTTCATTGACTTTTGTGAGAAGCAGGGTATAAGGAGACAGTTGCCTGCTCCTAGGACTCCATAGCAGAATGGAGTAGTTGAGAGAAAGAATTGGACCATCCAGGAAGCTGCCAGGACAATGATGTTGGAAGCAAATGTTCCTCAAATGTTTTGGAAAGAAGCTATCAGCACTGCAGTCTACACTCTCAATCGAGTTCAAATCAGAAACAACACCAGTAAGACCCCCTATGAACTCTGGTTTGGCATCACTCCTACTGTGAAATATTTTAGAGTATTTGGTAGCAAGTGTTATATTAAAAGAGATGAAGATCTAGGAAAGTTTGATGCTAGAAGTGATGAAGGAATTTTCTTGGGTTACTCCACTCAAAGCAAAGCATACCGGTGTTACAATAAGAGATTGAGGAAGATGATAGAAAGCACCAATGTGAAAGTTGATGAAGGAATTGAGAAGCCTTCAAGATTTTATGAGTTTGATGAAGATGACCAAGACAGTGTTCAAGGAACTCAATCCTCTCCGGTAAGACAAAGTCAGCCTGATCCGGTAAATCAGGAAGAAGAGATAGGTTTGAATGAGCCTGATCAAGAAGCAGCAGTGCAGGATACTCCCAAAATTCCAAGGTATGTAAGACTGAACCACTCTGAAGATCAGATCATAGGTGACAGAAGCAAAGGTGTACAAACTAGAAGGAATGTTGCTCAAAATCAGGATGAATGTTGTCTGATTTCAAAGATTGAACCTAAAACAATAAATGAAGCCTTCAATGATGAAAACTGGACCAAAGCAATGGAAGATGAATTGATGCAAATTGAGAAAAATCATACTTGGGATCTTGTTCCCAGACCTAGAGACAGGAATGTAATTGGAACCAAGTGGGTCTTCCGGAACAAACTAAATGAAGCTGGTGAAGTAATCAGAAACAAAGCTAGATTGGTCTGCAAAGGCTACTCTCAAATAGAAGGAATTGACTTTGACGAGACTTTTGCTCTGGTGGCAAGAATTGAAGCAGTCAGATTACTTCTTGCATTTGCTGTCTTCAAAGACTTCAAGGTATATCAGATGGATATCAAGTCTGCCTTCCTAAATGGTGATCTGGAAGAAGAAGTCTACATTGAACAACCGGATGGATTTCAATTGTTTGATAATGATGATATGGTCTGCAAGTTGAAGAAAGCTTTGTATGGATTGAAGCAAGCCCCAAGAGTATGGTATGAAAGGTTGGATAAGCATCTTGTGCAGATTGGATTCAACAAAGGTACTGCTAACAGTAACTTATATTTCAAAATTGATCATGAAAACATTTTGATTGTTGAAGTGTTTGTGGATGATATCATTTTTGGAGGAAGAGATAGTATGTGCAAAACTTTTGCAAATCAGATGAAAAGTGAGTTTGAAATGTCTATGCTTGGTGAAATGAATTTCTTCTTGGGTCTGCAAATTACTCAAACAAAAGAAGGGATCTTCATTTCTCAGACCAAATACGTGAAAGAATTGTTGAGGAAATTTGGTATGGAAGACTCAAAGCCAATGAACACTCCTATGGCAACCGGATGTAAGTTAAGCAAAGATGATGATTCTCCAAAGGCAGATCAGACAAAGTATAGATCAATGATTGGTGGATTGTTGTATCTCACTCAAACTAGACCAGATATAATGCAGGCTGTTGGTCTTGTGGCAAGATTCCAGGCTGATCCTAGAGAATCTCATGTTATGGCAATCAAAAGAATTTTTAGGTACTTGAAAGGAACAGTTGAGTATGGTCTATGGTACCCTAGAGATCCAGATTTCTCTCTTCATGCTTACACAGATGCAGATTGGGCAGGAGATGTGGATGACCGGAAGAGCACTAGTGGTGGAGCATTCTTTTTGGGGAAGAGATTGGTTTCTTGGCTAAGCAAGAAACAAGATGCAATATCTCTGTCTACAACTGAAGTAGAATACATTGCAGCAGTAGGTAGTTGCACTCAAATCTTATGGATGAAGCAGATGCTAAGAGACATTAAAGTTGAATATGAGGAGCCTATCACAATTTTCTGTGATAATTCAAGTGCAATTAATATTTCTAAGAATCTGGTATTGCATTCTAAGACTAAGCACATATCTATCAAGTTTCACTTTTTGAGAGAACAAGTGAACAAGGAAGAAGTCAGATTGGAGTATATTCCCTCAAAGGATCAGATTGCAGACATCTTTACTAAACCTCTTCCCAAGGACTCTTTTGAATATCTCCGGGAGAAGTTAGGGGTCATGGCCCCTCCGGTGATGAACTAGGATGCACTGATGTGCATCAGTCCGGTGGATATCACAGTCATATCTTGTGATCCAGATTGATGATGGGGAGCTGCAACTAAGGGGGAGCAGCTGGTATGATTCTGATGTATGAGAATTGCAAGTATGAGCCCTTTTCCATTGATGTCAAAGGGGGAGAGAAGACATGTGAAAAACAAGTAGCTGATGATCAAAAGGGGAGCAGTAAATGAGGAGAAGACATGTTGCTGATAGGGGGAGAAGTGACAGAAAGGAGAAGTTTCTTGTCTTGATGGTTTTTCACATCATATGTTGCCATCAATGACAAAGGGGGAGATTGTTGCAAGTATGAGGTAAACTAGTGTTGTCATTGATGTCAACATACTCATATTGCTTTGACAAGAAGGATTCAATGAGCAGTGTGCTGAGGATATTGAGAAAATTAGCCTCAGTCAGGAACAGTAAAGAACAGTGATGAGAAGAAGGCAAATGTACTGTATAGGATGTGAACCGGAGGATGCGGATTAAAGGGTTTGTAGATATGAGTCTTGAGATGCTTCAGTTAAGATTTCAGAGGTCCGCATGAAGATTTGAAGGAGTTGTGGCTGTCGGTGTAGAACCGGTTCTGGCAAGTATTCAGAGGTGACAGAGGATCACAAAAAGGTCCGGTGAGGTCCGGAATTGTATAATCCTAATCTGCGGATTGGAAGGAGTCTTTGGGATGTCCTTGTGATGTGCCATCTCAAGTTGTGTATGATTTGGAGGTCCGGAAGTACCTCTTGCATTATGACAGTGGCGACAGACAGTGTTCTTGAAGTTCCAGAAAAGGAAGAGAAGAGATTCCAGTAAGTAAAGAAAGTGCGGATGTACCTGGTCATTCAGGCAGGCTTGTGAAGGTTCTTGGATCATGTTGAGGTTGTGTTGTTGGTCCGCATTGATAGTAGAGCCCGGAATTGAAGTTATTCTTCCGGATGAAGTTCTTGCTTTGTTTAGCCGACCGGATGAGTTGTTCATCCTGCGAATGTTCTTGTGGTGGCCGACCGGATGTGTTATTCATCTTCCGGATACTCTTATGGTTGTTTGCCGACTTAGATGTTTGTTCCTAAGTCGATGTCTTATATAAATAACGGTTTGTGAGTTCATTTCGAAGTGTGGATTGTGTGGATGAGTGTGGCATAGCGAAGAGAAGTGCGAAAGGCAGAGCAGAGGTTTTTGGGCTTAAATGGAACTGATCCGGACATGGTAGAAATGTCATTCTCCAGTTCAAAACTGTGATTCTTATCACTTTGTAGACAGTGTGTCTCCTTGTAGGCAGTGGGCCTCTTTGTGAGCAGTGTGCTCGGGCAGTGAGCCCTAATTGGCAAGTGCCATTCCTTTTTTATTCTTCTAACAGAGAATAATCCTTGGGTTAATCACCCCGTGGTTTTTCCTTAACCGGGTTTTCCACGTTAAAATCTTGGTGTTCAATGTGTTGATGTTTATCTGATCTTGTGTTTATGTATTATGCTTTCATGGATGATTAATTGATATGCTGTTAACTAACAACGAAGAATCAAGTGTTTGAAAGAACAAGAAGTTTTATACAACTGATTCACCCCCCCCCTCTCAGTTGTATGCCTTAAATCCAACAGAAGGAGAATGTCGATTATGACCTATGTGAGCTGTTATAGAACCAACTGATTGCTAACTTGAACAAAATCAAGAAAGATAAGAAAAACACTTTTAAATATGGTACATTGGTTCTATGTTTGTTCTTCTACTATATGAATGAAGTACCTGGAGTAAAGAGTGCACATTGGACTAATGATGTGCCAGTTTCTATTCAGATCAGAGATCACCTACACAACATTGGTAACTATAAAGCACAGAAAACTGCAATCTGGGGATACTTCAAGAACTTTCAGAGTATGATGCATTCAAGGGAAAGAATCCCTAAAACAATTGTTGAGAAGTACAAGAATGAAATATTTTTCATGGTAGACACTAATCAGTGCTTAATGGAAGTAGTAGAACCCATAACTATTTTGATCATGCCTATGGGGTATGAAGTGGATGAGAAAACTTTGAATATGTATGCTCAACACCTTTTGAGCAAGCCAAAAGACACAACAAATGAAAGATTTGGGATATATGGGGAACTAAGTGTAAAATTGCATGATGACCTCAAAAAACCTAAAACCAAAAGGAAAGTAAGAAAAGAAGTTGAGTGGTTGGCTAAGAATTTAGGCCTCACAAAGGAAGCTATGAGACAATTCAAGGAAAGAATTAAAAAGACAGAGAAGGAGAAACAAGACAAGAAACAAGGAAGTGCTCTAATAGAATCCTCCTCCACTCTAAGGACTAATAGGAGCTCTTTTGCTACCCCTATTCCCCCAAAGTTTGCCAATCTTAAGAAACTGGAAGACATATCATCTGGTGAAGGAACAAAAAGAAAGAAAACAAAGGCCACAAGAATGTAGATGAGTACAAAAGATGATGAAGAGATGGAGATAGATGAAGAAATTAAAGAAATAAGATCTAAGAGAGCCAAGACTTCAAAGCCTTCTGAGGACCAGCCTTCCGGAAGTAAAAAGGCAAGTAAAAAGCAAAAAATTGGTAAGATTCCTATGACAATTGATGAAATTGAAAAATAACTACTATTTATGGAAATATAAGGCCTATCAGAGAATATTATGATAGTTTTGATAAAGCAAATAAGAAAATTTTAGAGGATGTCACCATCCTGTAATTGAATAAATTCAATAGAGCTCTACTGGAAATTTTGCAAAAAATTCCTAAAAGTTTAAGGAATATACTAGAGATGAGGAAGGAAGCCACCATGGCTAAAGACATAGAACTCAGAGAACATGTCCTCTCCACCTTGTGTCCAATAATGACTAGAAGGGAGGCAAGTAAAATCATCAAGGAAGCTAAGGAGGAATTCAAAAGCAAGATCTAAATGAACAAGCTAATGCTTGGTAAAAGTGAGGAAGTTGTAAAGGAAACAGAGGAAATTTTGAGGAAGGCCATAGACAAAGATAAATATTATGTTGTTTCAGAGAAAAAAGTTGAGAAAGGCAATCCTTAAGTTCTAGAACAAGAAACTTTAGAAGAAGAGACTGGAAAGGGAAATGATCCTCCAAAGAAAACCTATGTGAAAACACTAAGTCCTACTCAAGATGACTCTAGGAAGAACAAGGATAAGAAGACAGAAGAGACTGAAGGCAAAAAGGATACCTAGGATCAAATAGATGGAGTTAACACAGAAGTAAACATAGAAATAGAAATTCCCACTGAAGTTGGCTCACAACAAAAATAAGAAGAAGAAAAAGTCAAAGGTAAGGAAGATAAAGTAGAAGAAGATGGTGCAAATATTAATGCACCCAAACAAAATAATCATGATACTAAAACTGAGAAAACTCAAGGGAAGAAAGCTGGCCCAGAAATTGTGACAAGAGACACTGCAGATGCATTGAAGAGTTTCCTGAGTAAAGAGATGCTAGAGTTTGATGAACTAGAATTGATTCAAGGACCGATAAACCTAGATACTCTCTATTTAGACCAAATGATGAAGATAGCATCTTTCACACAAGCTAAGGCTAGTGAAAGGATATTGAAATCCCACATAGAGGATATTGAGCTGTTAGGCCTTGCATCCAGTATATTAGAGAAGATAATGGCAAACTTCCAAAAGAATTCATTTGATTCTCCCTCCAGTAATCTGAAGAGTCTTGTAAATTCTGTAAGTACACACTTTGAGTCCTTTGAGAAGTTTGCAGAAATAAAAATCTGGAATGAATTTTTGGATAAGAGATTTAGTGAGATAAAGAGCCTAATAGGGACTGACAGAAAGATACTTGGTATCAGTACAAAGAGTATTCAAAATTACCTCAATGATGGAAGTGATATATACAAATTTTGTCTATCTTGGCCCAATGTTATTGAGGATAATGAGAAGAAGATAAAGGAGCATGAACAAAAATTGTTAAATCTATGTCAAAATTTTGATCCTCTAACAATTTCTCCGGTAATTCTAGAGTGTCAAGCAATCAACTTGACTAATGAAACAAAGAATCTTGTTAAAGAAAAGAGCAATATTGTGGAGAGAATGTATGAGCTCTAAGGATTGATTTCCCTCAAGTTAGAAACAATGTTTATTGCTTTATCAGAAGCCCAAGTTGCAGTCCGAAGAGGTGATCCTTTAGATCTGAAGAAAGAAGAAACATAGGTACTCCTACTAAGAGAACAAACCTCAATTTTGGATGGAATGAAAAGTAGTTGGGCCTCTGAACTTGTGCAGTTGAAAAATAGTTTTGTAGATATCCTCAAGTTCATGTAAATTTAATGTATTGATTATTTGTACATATGCAACCTTATATATAGATTTCTTGCAAAAATTTTGGTTTGCAGATCCCACCCTTTGCCATTGATGTCAAAGGGGGAGTGAGAGACAGTGAAAAATGAAAGAAAATGAAGAATCCATCAAAGGGGGGGTAGTGGAAGAATATATAAGTGTACACAACAGGGGGAGTCAGTCATGACACTTAGTCATTTTTCACTAAGTGTTGCCATCAATGCCAAAGGGGGAGATTGTTGGCAAGAGACACTGCAAGGCATGTCATTTTTTGTCATTGATGGCAACTAAGTCCATCCCACACATCCACAGTGTAGTATCAGTTCTTACCAAAAGTCAATTCCAAGATTTGTCAAGTCCGGATAGATAGGAACAAGGTATATGGCAGAGTTTAATATTTTGGTCAGCGGATCTCTCTAGTTAATCATTGTGTGTTGCAAATCTAAGGGAGTGTAGAGGAATGTTAGGGAATTCTAAATTCAAGATCTTAGCCTCTGATGACAAATGGATTGAAAGTTATGAGCTTCTGAGTATCAGGTCCTAATATGACAAAACAGTTCTATGAAGAACATGCTAACTTGTGTTAGATCCTTATGCAGATCTAGTAGAAGTAATTTGGTGAGTTACGTATGGGATATAATGTTAGTGGCCAACATGTACGGTGACCTGCTAGTGTTATTTCAGGTACGCATCAATATTGATGGATGGATTCAACCAACAGAATAGAGTACTTGTATTGTTTGTTAAGTTCTTCATAAGGCTAACAGAAAAGTGATTAATTTTCTTGAAACAAATATATATAGTCGATGGAATCATGTGTTTTGTGGGTGAGAGATATATTCAATGATGGAGTAAGTACGAGAAAGACAAATTAAAGTGTAGAAGAGAAAAGATCTAAGGACTAGATTATGGAAAGACGGTAAATAGGGAAGAGTGAAGATGAAGTGTGTAGGATCAGTATTCAGTGCTTAACCAAAACTAAATTCTTTCTTTGGCAGATGTTACTCTTCAGTTTAAACAATCTGTAATCCTTTTGTAATCATTCTTGTAGGTAGTGAGCCTCTTTTGAGTAGTGAGCTCTAGGAAGTGAGCCTAAAGGCATGTGCCTTCCCCTTTTGTAATACTTTTAACAGAGTATAATCTTTGTGGGTTAACCCCCACCATGGTTTTTCCCTTAACTGATTTTCCATGTTAAAAATCTCGGTGTCAAGTGTGTTATCAGTGTTTTTGCTCATGTGTTATTGATTTTTGCTTTTCATGATTATATCATCAATCTGTGAAGAAGTGGTAAAGAAGAATTAACTACAGTAAGTATTAAAGTTTTAAGACAACTAATTCACCCCCCACCTCTCAGTTGTCAGCCCTAATTCCAACACTTTCCTCAGCATTTTCCCAATTGGGAAAAGGAATAGACTGATCAAACAATACCTTCAAAGGTCTTCTTTGTACTATATTTTTATCCTCTACAACCTGATCTGGCACCTCTATGATGTTAAATCTCTTTATAAAATCCAAGGACAACCATGAGTTTTTCCTCCTCAGAACCTCATGTAGTCATTAAAACAATTGGCTTGAAATTTGTCAAGGTGCTCCCTATGAACCATCTTCTTACTGACATGTCTCTCCATGGCTCAAAAGGGATCAAAGTGTGTTCTCTTTTGATAGTAGTGTAAGCTTAGTAGTTGGATCTATGTATCTGAGTGTTCAACTGCTCCAAGAGAAACACAAGAGAAATTTCCTCTACCCATCAGTATTTGGAATTTGATGGATACCCTATGTAAGTGTTTTAACTTCTCAGCACAAGTTAGTAGTTGCCTTGTCAACTCTAGGAGATCAGCTTGTCTATTGGGTACCTAGGCAGCTTGTAAAGTTTTCCAGTGAAGCCTTGGACTCTGAGATATGTGAATTTCTAAAATTGGATGTGCCATCTCCCATACAGTTGTACAACATTGGCTGCCTCAAGAGATAATCTCCTAGCCATGTCACCTTGTAATATCTGGGTAATGTGCATAGTGAATGCATCATTAACCCTCTTGTAGTGTTGTTGTCACAAAGGATTACACCTTGTTAAGCACTAAGCTCAACAATCCCATGAAACATTTGATCACTCTTAGACTGTGGGTTGTCTATGATGAGAATGAACCTCTGGAAGATCCATCTCCCATTAAAATCCCCTTAGTTCTAATGTAATTTTGAAGAAAAAAGATAGAAGGATAATTAAGTAAACTAAAACTTATCCTAAGAGGGTGATGCACCAATAATTGAAACCTAACTTGCACTAATTCCCAACCTTTCTCAATGGATTTGTTCTTACAACTCAAACTGAACAATCTTATCCCATATATATTTCACAGATAGGCATGAAATCACTTGCACAATCTATAACCTATGGTAAAATTTGCACTTTGTGTACTTGTATTAAAAGAATGAGACAGAAAACTTAAATGTTTTGATATAAAAACACAATAAATCTTGATCAAATCATTTCAAAAGAGACAAGACACTTGAATCCAAGAAGAAGAACACATGATTTTATTCAAAAATGAAAGAATACCTCTACAATAACTATAAAACTATAAAATATGCTAAAAAATGAAGTTGCTACTATAGTAAAACCTATAAAAATGTCTGAGTTACAATACTAGAATCTCTCTTTGCAATGTGCAAAGGCAAGAAAAAGCAAGAACATAGAAAAAAAGTATAGCACTTTCCCTATAATACAAAAAGATCGAGAGCCCCAAAAGGCAAAGGGAAGTAATCTCATGTTTAAGTGGACTCCAACTAATGCATGAATAAGTTGGAAAAGTCAACTCTCAGTTGTTAGGCAAGCAAGAGGAAACTGCCTAAAATAGAGGGCCACAACTTCTCCAAACTAAGCTATTCTAGCTCAGAACTCCTCTTCCCAAGGTGTTTGACCAAACTGACTTCCAAAATTAGCCCAGTTTGACTCTAGGTCAAAATAGAAGTGAAGTAACCTCTTGCATGAGTCTCTAACCTTAGTTCAACTCTATCCCTCTCCTTTGCATGATTTGAGGGAAAAAAATACTTTATTTGAACAAGTATTAAGGATAATCTATTTTGGTTTTACGTTACTAAGTGTTTAATAATTATCTTCTTGATTTTGTGGAACAAATAGTAAGGTAATTTATAATTATTACCCTTAATATTTTCTTAAACACAATATATTTTTTCCCTCTTCTGATGCAAGAGAAAAAGAGAAGTTGCATTATTTCTACACTTCATATCTATCCCATAAAATGATTCCCTCTTCACTTTTGACTTATAAAAAGTACTCTCACAACTTCCCTAATGATGCAAAACCTCTAAGTCAAATCAAAAAGACCCTTAAAGGTTACTATCCCACCTTAGTTACAATATTCATCATAATACAAAGGTCAAAAAAGCATTACCTCATTATACCTACCATGGGCTGCAGCATGCTCTTATTAGGTTTTCACACTTTAAAAGATGTGACCACGATAGGAATTACCTTCAATGATTTTCTTGAAAAAAAGTCAAAAAAGAGTTGAGAGCACTCGAGATAGGGCACAAAGTGAACAAAAGAAACCCTAAAACTTCATTTTTGTTCATTCTTTCACCTTTCTTTGCTACTCCTATATTCTGGGCTACCAAGAAGATTATGCTTAGCCCCTGTTTAGCTTCCTTGATGGGCTTCTTGTACTGTTTGGAGCCTTCACTACTTCACAAAGGTAAGTTTCTCCTTCGTACCACTAATTCTTTGCATGAATCCAACTGTTATGTATGCTAGGTTTTCATCTGGAAGCTTCACTCTGATGACAAGATATAGAAGACACCTCATTGTTTTTGTTGTTCTTGCACAATAAAGAATCAGGTGCTTTCAGGAGAAGTTCATGCTACTGTTACTCCTTGCACTAATGAAGAAATGAAGGGATTTCTCCTTTTTTTGTAGCTCTCTATCTCAGAGTATCTACTTTTGTTGGCTCCTTTACTTTACATGTTTTACAAAAATATTAGGAAACCCTCCTTTCCATCTTTTTTCTATGGATAAAAAATAAAAGAGGAGGCTTTGCCCTGATGAACCCTTGCTAGGGTTTATTGGATTATTCTATTTGATACTCCTAGTAGAGTTAACCTCCTTTTCTATGTCTTCATCATTCATGATGGATAGTATTGATGTCTCTTTGATTCTATCTATCAGTTTCAAAACCAAGTAACTATAAGTTTTTAGTAAGCCCTTGAGATTGCTTGAGAACCCACAATAATATAGGGTTTGTGTTTGGTAATCTAATTTTGTCAAGATTCATTGGTCTCTTATGCTCTATGGGACTATTATGAGCATTTATGACTACTATCTCTTTTCATCAGTGAAGTGCCTTTATTGAGTACATTTTTCCAACCATAAGTGTGTCACAACTGCCCTACTAGTAGTCACTTCCTCTATCCTAATTGCTTTAGCATTTGGCCATTACTTTTGTTTATTTCTCGTTGATTTAGAGTTTCAATGGATAGGTCTCCTTCTTAAGTCATATTGGCACTAGAGTCCTTTAACACAATCTAGAGAAGAGCACAATGTGTCTCTGCCAAGAGAGCTATGTTACGTTCTTTGTAATCAATGGCCTTTTCTTCTTTTTAACAGTGACTATACTTGTTCCTTGTTTAAGGCTTATCAAAATAGTTAAAGGATCTCAAGACATGGACTAGACATTGTTAAAGGAAGACATTTTCTATACTTTTTCATGACTATGCATGTTGCTAGAAAAATCTTGCATTCTTGGTATTACATCTGCAGGCATGATGTAAGACTGTAGGTGACAGTCTTCTCACTATTGTTCTTCACTACTCAAGACTCCTCTTTTTATGTGAGGGATGTGAAAATAATAATAAAAGGTGGGCCTATGTGTATCATTTAATATCAGTTATATGAATGAAGACTCAATGATTCTTGTATTCCTCTAAGATCAGGCATGTCCTTGTTCACTTTAAGACTGTCTAGATTGGCTGCTCCTCAAAATGCATGTTATTCCTTCAAAGTGATTCCTTACTGACTATCCTTCTCTATCTTCATGAAGGTATACAGGTCTACATACACCATTGTTTTATTATTTGTAAGATGATAAATCTCCTTCTGCTTCATTGTGGAGTGTTAACCTCTAACATAGATCTTTGTTTAGACCTTAAACTCCATGAAAGCTATCATAGTTTTCTTACTAACATATCCTTGGATGGCTACACAACCTTCTAGCATTGATCTTAAAAAAATCTATGAGCAAGTATAAGGCCTTTTTGAAGTCTTGTAGTTATACTTGATTTGAAAGTCTTTAAACCAAAGAGGTCATGATGTTACTGACCAAGAGCTTTCTTTTGTTGCAATCCATTGTGAATGCTATGATAGTCTTTTATGACTATTAAGACGGCATTATGGCAGTGATATTATGACTATTATTTATGTTCTTTGACATGGTTCTTTTGGTAGTCTTTGATTGCTTCTAATCACTGCTCTTGCTACCATTCTCATACATTGTTCTTGTTCATAATGACTATCTTGAAAGACTTTGCACTGTCGGTGATAGGTAAGGACATACTCATGTACTATTCCTCTTACATTACACTATGATCCCACTATCTTTGCATGACCATGACTGATGTCTTGAGACTACCACTTGAATACTGCTCATTTTTTCAATGAAGTTTGCTCACCTTTCTTTTTCTAGGACCGATCCTCCTTTCCTGTATGAATTTTTACCTATATGCTCTTTCATGGATGATGTGAGAGTCCTTTCACTCATGATTATGGTTCTCACTTGTTTAGTGTTATGCATTGATTGTTCCATTAAGTAGCCCTGGTATTCATTCAAGGTAGATTATTACACTTCTTTATTGACTGTGAGGAATTTTGATAGTTTGTCCTTTGAAACTATATATTGCCTTCTATTAGCAACTCACGGTGCTCTTTATCATTGTTCCCTGATGACATTTCTTGAGATTGTATACGCCTAAAAATGACATGACTCAGTCTAAATAAATATTCTTAATATTTATTCCCTTCTAATCCCTCTATCAATAAATAAATAAACAAATTTATTTATTCGATTCATATTCCTCTAAATTAATTAAATATCAAAATATTTAATTACCTCTTCTAAAGTCAAAATTAAATAAAAATCCTTTATTTAATTAAATTCTTCCAAAAAATTAAATAATTCTTAATTATTTAATTAAGTCAACTCATTCTTCCAAATTAAATAAATAAATCAAATCAAATTTATTTAAATCCTCTCAATCTCTAAAAATAAAATATAATCAAATATTTTATTTATTCTTCCAAATCATGCACAACAATTAAATAAATTTATTTATTTAATTTTATTTCTTATCTTCTAATTCTTCAAATATCTTCCAAATCTTCTAAAAATAAGTCTTCTTCCTCATGCACACAAAATTAAATAATTTATTATTTAATTTCTCTCAAATCATGCAAAAGCAAATCACAAGTTGAGTTTTCTATTCAATCAACCTTGTTTTTATCAATATCTCTTAAATTAGAAAAAAACTTTCTAATTTATGAAAAGCATGTCTTATCTTTAGAAAAGAAAGTAGTTTAACTCAAATAAAACAAGTTTTGTGTGACACTTGTCTTCTTCTTATTCACGCACATTCCTCAACTGTTCTATACCATTGATCTTCTCATTCTTTCTATACCGTCAATCTTCATTCTCCCAAGTCTATAAATTGAACCTCATTCTTCCATTTCAATCATCCAAGCTTTAAGTATTGTTACTCTGCAAGAATTACAGTGTGTCTTTAGCACCAATTCCTTTATTGCTTGTGATCACACTCATTACTACGCACTACTATCATTGTTGTGAAGCTCATCTTCATGGTGATATTATCATAGTCGTTCCCATTTGACATCTTGGAATCATAGCAAGGAAGTGTGCCTTCTAAGACCATATTCATAGACAAGACCATTTGTGATAGGTGATCAATGGAAGCTATGAATTAAGGAGGTTTGTTTTGTTGTTGTTCATTGTTTATTTGAATCTCTTTTGTTCACCATTTCATTGAGTTTTGGGTATCTTGATATTTGATATTATTGATTATTCTTTTGAATCCAATTTTCCATTAATAGAGATCATTGCCTCTATTCATCATCTACACTAATGATTGTTTTATACCTCTGACTCTTATTTTATCTCCTAGGTCTTATAGGATTTTAGAGAAACAAAGACCTTAGACTTGATAGATGCTGAGTGGTTCTATGGAGCTCACAATGTTCTATGACAGTGCCATTTCTTTTAATTATCCTTTCTGTTATGATTGCTCTTTCCATGTTGTGATAATCATTGTTGATTTTTCATCTTTGTTTGTGAATTGTCCCTTCTTTGAATAGTGCCTTCCTTGACTATTCCTTTGTCTCCATTCCTCTATACACTACTAAGACTTCTTCAGTCCATGTCCTTGATGAGATATCTTCATACACCTACACAATCAGTAAACAAGATAAGAAAACAAATGAGGCTATAAGCTCTTCCTTTGATGGTGATCTGATCTACTCTTCTATTTCCTTTTAGTGCATGTATAACAACATTCTGGAGCTATTTATCTTTGTTATCTCCTGATCACATGTTTAATGACAAGTAGCATGTACATATGATATTACTACATATAGAAGTGGAAAAGTACCTTGAGCTCTTACATTCTTAGGACTTAATTTCTCTTCCAGGTCCCCTTGAAGATACCATTGAGGGAACTGCCAGCAGTGGGATTCATCATTCAGGAAATGACAGTCCCTTTCTCTCTTTTATATGTTTGCACCTTTTGTTTTAGATGTACTTGTTCCTTTTGATTGCATTATATACAGTTAATTTGTATGCATGTGTGGGAGCATAAACATTTTTCTTTTCATGAATATGAACAATTATTTTATGTAATATTTTTGTATATTGCTTCTCCTTTGTGAATCAATTGCGTAATGTTAAACTAAAATGATTGCATGATACAGATGTTCATAATCATGAATAAATTTAGCAATATTTGTGTACACATTTTTTCATTTGATAATGTATCAATTGTAATGAATGAACAATGGAAACAACTTGCAACACATATATTAACTTTCTTTTCTCCTGCCAATCCTAGGATATCTCTTGCGCTATTGGACTGTCCTTCCCATCTTGTCTGGCTCATATAGAAACTCTTACTAAGTTGCTACATGAGGTTGGTAATGACACTGATCATTGGAATGTCCCTGTACCAGGACAATAGGCCTTTTAGGGCTGACTGAGACTCTTGACCCTTTCTGCTTCTTCAAAGCAACAAATCATGGTGTTGTTCTAGCCTGACCTGATTAGGCTGAAAGAATAATTGGGTAACAAGTGTACAAGTGATTGTGAAATCTCCAACTATGTATAACACTCATACACTTTGTATTGGTGCTCTGCATTACCTACTTCTCCCAACCTTGATAGATCAGGATAAGCAAATTTTCTAGCTAGAGCATAAACCATGTAGGAAGTCCATCTAAATGTTTCTTTCTCATGGAATGCAAAAAAAGCCTTGTGAATATTATTGCTTAGTATCTAAGCCCAATGAAACCTCTTGTCTCCATGCAATATTTCATGCACATAAGGGAACATCCACCCTTCAAAAGTGGAGGTAGAAGGTAGTCCCATGATTATGCTCAGGAGGGTTACTGGATCTCCTATTTCCTCTTTGAAGTCACTCCTATACAAAACTTGACGAAGCTTTGACATAGATGTTCTCTTTTTCTTCATCCACCCCTCATTGATCTCTTTCCTACAAGTCTCAGGGTCTTGGTTGTACATCTTTTTATTCTCTTCCTTATCCATCATGGTTAGAACTAGGAAAGGAGGAATATTAAAAATCTTAGCCAAAGCCAATGGGCTAAGATATGCCAATACTTGGCCATCTTCTGTCTGCACTGTCCTAGTCATCTGATCATACCTCTCTGTGCATGCAACAATCAGCTCTGGGCATTGGACAGAAGTTGGGAAAGCAGCAACATGAGCAATCTTGTTATCTCTAATCTTCTTGAATTGAGGTATAGGATTAGGACCCAAAATCCTCAGACTAAATTCTTCTCTGTTGATTTTCCCAAAGTCGGTATCTCCTATGTTGTATCAAGATTAGGTGATCTTTCTCACTTGAGGAATTCCTTTGAATTCATATTTCATGATTATGGCTTGGGAACACATTTATCCTACAGGACAAGGACCCAATGAGTAACCTTTGTAATTTTAGTATCTTGATGGTCTAGACTTAGGTTTCATGGCTACTAAACAATCTAGAAGTATGAATGTTTATGTATTCCATTACTTAATATTTACCATGTGAAATTATAAGCAAAAGTAGGAAGAGTAGCTTAGCACGTTTTTAAGGCCTCACTAGGTATAAATAATAAATGCTAAGCTTAATGCTCATTTAATGCATGATATCATGAAATTCATATTAAAACATGTAGATTATAGAAAACATCATGTAATCACTCAGATTCATCAATTGAACACCTTAATTCCCCTTTAAAATACCTTATTAGTGCATTTGGAATAAAAGCAGAGTTTTGGACTTTACCAAATATATGCAGTGAGGAAAGATTCTAGTGGCAACTACATTTTAATGCTCTTGCAGGAATTTCGGCCTACACTAGATTAGCAGGGATTTGTGTCATCACAAGATATGTGCAATGAGGTTCATATTTAGCACTGATAGGATTTAGTATTCCTATAGGGTTTTTGAACTCTACTAGACGTGCAGATTTTCTTTGTCCATAGGATATGTCAATTGAAGACCATTATTAGCGTTAACTCCTATGAGGGATAGTTTTAGTGCTAGGCATCTCAAAGGTTCTCAGTAAGGATTTTGTCATCCACTAGACATACATCAAGTGGGGGAGGATTTTAGTGTAGAACCACCACATAAGGTTTTAGCGGAGCTTTCACCAGTAGGCAGATTGGCAGGATTTTTTGACACTACAAAAAATGTCTAGTGAAGGCAAATTTTACTACTAGTCAAGTGATAGCAATTTTTAGCACTAAGTCTATATGGGAATCTAATGTCTTAGTCTGTGGAGTTTTATGGATCGATGAGGTTAGTGGAACTTTTAGCCATCACTAGATGCATCCTGTGGAAGGCACTTTTAGTGCTAGGGCAAGTAATGTGGTTTTCATAGGTTTGTGAGAGATCTCAGTGGAGGTGGATAAAAAAAGGTTTTGGTTTCAAGTGGATATATGTGCCTCTCTTCAATTTTAGCATAATATTTAACATAGGGTTTAAGGGAAGGAGTAGTGCATAGTATACATTAATCTGAAAGTAATTTTCACATAAGCCCACTACCAAAGGATTTTTGCTCAAGATCTTGGCTACAATTTCTGTCAAAACTAAATCTTTGTAAAGAGAGAATAAAAATCTAATGACCTAGATACATACTGACGCATAATCATGTATATATTCCCTTCTTGAATGAAACCCTAGTTTAAATCTCATGCTGACTATCCCAAAACATTTCTCGTTAAATGCCCATACAAAACAAGAAAACTTCAACATGAAAGCTCAATCAATTCACACTTTAAACCCTAATTACAAAATTGAAAACAAAATGTGGAACTTCAACTACCTACCTGTAAATGTAGAGAGGAAAAAAAATTAAGTAGATCAATCCACCGCTACAATGCACTCCAAAATCTCCCCAAATCACAAAATTGCTTGGGTACTTAGCTAATGTAGAGATCACAGTGTTTCTGGAGTGTAGAATGAGGCAAAATGAGGGATTTCATGCTGCTTATACCCCCTTGTGATTCTCCATAACTGGTTGAGTATAGTGACAGAGTCTCACACACTTGTAGGGATTTGGCTCCTAGAAGGATGGCAAGATTTTCAGTCACCACCAGATATGTTTAGTGATGAGAAAATTTAATGCAAATCTAGACTCCTTCATTTTTAGCACAAATTCTTAATACGTGCTCCAACGAAACTTTCACCCTTCACTAGATCAGTTGGGTAAATAGAATCAATCAGATATGTCTGGTGAGGAGAGAGTTTAGTGCACATCCTATGTAAGGGGATTTTAGTATAGACATGTGGTAAGGAGACTTAGTGCTAATATCTGGTGGTAAGGGATATTATCGCAAGTGTAGTGAGATGCATTTTGAGCATAAAACAACCTAAATGTCAAAAGTCTTGACTTAACCCACTCAATCTGAATTAGACTCAATCTTCAAATACACCCAATCACACCATCATTCTAAAATTTATGCAATCAGACTCAAATATGTGCAAATTGACCTTGTGACCAAGACATCACAACATCATTTCTCTCAAGCAACCTACTAAGACCAAACCAAACAAAAGGTAAAGAAAAATAAAAAGGGGCTTTCCATTTCGTAAAATGGGACGTGTGTGCAAGGCACAACAAATGGTGACTCTACTAGGGAAATGTTCCAGAGCATTTCTAAGATAAAAATTAGTTTCAAACCCAAAATATTCGTGTTTCCCACTTATTAAACTAAACAGCAGGATACAGGATCAAAGGAGCAGAGATCACTAACTCAGCACAACCATCATTATCCTGAAAGTCTAAGTGTGTGCAGTTGCATTCATTCCCATCCCTCTATAACCAAGATTGTCAAGGCTTACTTGCATTAAGGTATGTAATGATACATACCTTTTGAACTACCTTGGACATTGCCTTGCTGCTAGTAGGTATCTATAGCCCCAATGAGGTAGTCTCTATGATTCCCTCAAGCATTGCTCTCCTACATGTTAGGTGTCCATAGCCCCTGATAGAGTTACTTGAATCCTCCAGTTAATTGAATAATTTAGGGGAGTATTATGAAGTACCACTCTTAATAAAGTATTTGGAAGTATTGCTTCAATAGGGTACTCATTTGATAATTCATTGAGCTTAGCTCTTGATATGAGTACTAGAGAGTACCACATACCCTTGTAGCACATGATAAATATCACATGGGCTCTAAATTGGTTCAACTTTGCTAGGCTACGAATCATAGTGGCAGCAAAGGTGAGCCTAGAGATTTTTCACTTAACCCAAGATCAATGAGATTCCTTCAGAAGCTTCAAGAATATTTAAAGATGTGAGAGGTATTGGACTAGAGAATACTTCAAGTGAACCAAACAAATGACTCCTTTCCCATGAACAAGCATCATACCATCTAAGAATAACAATAGAACCCACAAGAAGACCTAAGTGGAAAACCAAAGTTTCTCAAAGAAATCCTCTTGATTACTTACCCAAAGAGAACCTTTTGTAGAACTACACAACTACCGCATTATTCAAAAAATGGAGAACCCCAGCAAAAATAAGTGCAGGAAGCAAAAAGCAAAGCAAGCAAAGCAACTAACCTAAACAAAGAAAATTATTCTAACCAAAGAAAGCAAACAAAATTAGAAAAGACATGCCATGTATACAAAAGAAGGTAGAAACGCCTCCTAATCCTAAAAGTAATGCTTTAGGAATTGCCCATTAATAGGCAGTGGGAGTTCATCACCATTGAGAGTTTTCAATCTATATGTATTGTCCCCTAAAATTTTAGCTATTTGGTAGGGATCTAACCAGAGCTTATCAAACTTCTAGTGTTCACCTTTCTTTTTGTGAGATTTGTCCCAATACATGACCAAATTAGAAATGTGGAAGGCCTTCACTTTGGCCCTCTTGTCAAACTAGCACTTCACTACACCTTGACATTTAGCAAAGTTTTCAATTGCAGCATCGTATTTTTCTTCTAAATGCAGTAGCTGAGTTAGGCGGGTGGAAGTTCTATCATCAAGTTATAAATAGTCTTGTATAAACTACAACACAAGGATTCATAGGTGGATAGGGAAGACAAGTTCTAGACCATAAACCAAATGATAAGGTAAGGTCTCTAAGGTGGCTTTATGTCTGATTCTATCTGCCCACAAGGCAAATCTGAGCTAGGTATGCTAGTCTTTGAGGTTTTTATCAAGCAATTTTTTGATGACCTCAAGCAAGTTCTTATTAGTAGATTTGGCAACTCCATTCTCTTAAGGGTAATAATTTGATTAAATTTTAGCACAATACCATAATCAAAATCCCAATTTGAGAAGCGTAAAGATGTAAATGTTGGACCATTATCACAGATAAGAGAAAAAGGACATCTAAACCTTGTAATGATATATTCTTCAATGAATTTGATTACTACATCAGTTGTACATTATTTACAAGCCTGAGCTTCAGACCACCTTGTGAAATAATCAGTAGCAGTTAGAATATACCTATGCCCTACAGAGGAAGGTAGATTGATTATACCAATGAAATCAAGCCCTCATTGTGTAAATGGGCGTACCTCCACCACTAGCTGTAAAGGCATAGTAATATTTTTCTCTTGAAGCAATAGTTTGGTAAATGTGACATGCGGGTGTGTGTATGTCCATCCTAGAGAATCTAATTCATAGTAGAGTGCACAGAGCCATGGCCTATCCCAAACTTCTCATAAAAACTGGTTAAAACCTGTGCCACCTCTGTTTTGTCCAAGCATCTCAAATAGATCCCTTCATGATTCTTCTTATACAATACTGATCCTTTAACTATGAAACTTCTACTCTTCAACCTCAAGGTTCTCCTCTGAACTAAATTCAAATGAGGTAGACATTGTTGGTTAACAAGATAAAATAAAATGTCACCATATAATTCATCTTTTGAAATATCATCCAGTGTATATTGTTGGGAAACCAATCCTGGATCGGTTTCTACCATTGTTCTTGTAAGTTCTTGGCCTCTTACTAATTTCAAGGGTTGTATTTCTGATTCAAATTCTTCTAGTATCATGACCCATTTACCTCTCCTTTTACCAAGTTTATTCTGCATCAACGGTGCTTTTACGGTAGCGTCCGGAACTATGGCAGTCACGCTACTTCTAAGAATATAATGACAAAATTTATTAACTTCTTTAACAGATGTATAGACTTGTTTCTCAACATTTAGATATCTAATTTCTACATCTTTTAATGGGGTGCTCATGAAAGCAATAGGACATTCATCATCGATTCCCCTTTTTTGGGTCAACATGGCTGCACATGTGTGTTCAGAAGCAAAGGAGTATATACAAAATGGGAGGGCATAGTCTAGACTTACTAGGACTAAAGCAATATCCATTGTCTGCTTGATTTCTATAAAGTCTTCCTTGGCCTTCAGTGTCCACTCAATTTTGGCATCTTGTTTCAACATTGCATTCAAAGGTTGGACAATCTTGGCAAAACTAGTGATAAACTTCTAGATGAAATTAATTTTACCAAAATAAGATTTTAGTTCTTTCTTACTAGCTGGAGGTTGAATCTTGAGAATTTCTTAGACTCTATCATGGTCTATAGATATTCCTTCTTCTGAAATCACATGTCCTAATAGTTCCCCTTCAATGATGGTGAAAAATACACTTCTTGGGATTCAAGAAAATTCCTTAATCTCTGCAATGTTGTAGTACTTTCTTCAAATAAGAAATATGATCCTCCCTCTTCTTAGAGAATATAGTCAGATCATTCATATAAATGATGATTCATTTTAGTACCAATCCCTTAAAAGCAATGTCCATTGCACGTTGGAATGTTGCTCCTGTATTAATCAGACCAAATGGCATCCTTCGATATGCAGAAATACCCCATTTGCATGTGAAGGTAGTTTTGAGTCTATCGGCATATTCAACCATCAACTAATTATATCCTTAATATCCATCCAAAAATGACATCATCTGTGACCCATAGACTATCTGCAATACTTCATCAAGGGATGGCAATGGATAGTTGTCTTTTTCAGAGGCCTTGTTCAAGTTCTTGAAGTCTACACATAGTCTTATTTCACCATTTTTCTTATGTAGCAGGACCAGATTGACTACCCATGTGGAATGCCTTACCAGAAATATAATCCTTACTGATTACAACTTCTAAACTTCTTTAAAAATTAGTGGCTCCAAAAGAGCATTGACTGGTTGCTGCCTCTATTGGAATGGCTTGACTCCTGGTTTCAGAGGTATGGTATGGGTTATAATAGAGGTGTCATACATCTTCAGGTCCTCATAGCTCCATCCAATAGTTTCATGATAATCCCTCAAACCCTAAATAACTCTATCCATTTCCTTAGGGGTACAAACCTTACCAATAAACACATTCTTGAGTTCATCTTTTGTACCCAAATTATATGGATCACACCTACCTCCCATAGAATTAGTATGTTCCTTATGTGTTCCAAACTGATCTGAGTCAAACAATCTTTCTAGCTCCACCATACCTCAAGGGATGGTATTAATTTTTAGGTTTAAGACTCCTTGTAGGTCCATCTTGATTGGTTCTAAATCTTCTTCATCAATTATCAAGGCACCAAACACATCTAAGGATGTAAGAAAGTCAATGGTATGTTTATCATCTCTGAAGACTTGGAAATGACTAATATTGTCTAGTATAGAGGGAGTTAGAACCAACTCAACAGTGAACTTCTTTAGATTAGACATGGCCAATAGTTCCAGTGAACTTGTAGCCTATGCTAAGATATCAGCAACATGATTTTGCCTCTTTGGGATCAATCAGATATTAAAATCATCAAGGCACTCAATAAGATCCCAAACCTAATTTCTGTAGTGATTGAGCCTTTTATCATGACATGAATATTGTCTTCTAACTTGCTTAATCACCATCTCAGAATCACTAAACACTTGAATTAGCTTGACTTTATTTTGGATGGTGATCATTAATCCATTCACTAATGACTCATATTCTACCACATTGTTAGTACAGGGGAAATGTAGCCTATACATGGCCAAATAAGAGTCCCCTATAGAACTGATCAATTCTAATCCTATACTAGATCCTTTCTTGAATCTTGATCCGTCAAACCTTAGTGTCCAAATCTAAGGATTTGCAGTCCCTTGATCCAAACTGACCCTATGTTTAACTAGTGATGTAACCTTATGACTAACTGTAGGAGCAAATTTAGTTTCCTTTTCATCTTGGGTGGATGGCAGCTTCAAATGTTTCTAAACTTGATATACCATCTATTGACATAAGGGATAGGTAAATTCTAAGGGTGATGCATTGTGAATATGACACCAACTTGCCAACAATAGCTCCTCCATTTGTATCTTCTTCCCAGCTACTAGTTGATCATACATAAACATGGCCATGAAGCTTCTAAATCCTTGAAATATACCTGGCTCCTCATCAAAAGAAGACTCCTGGTCTAACTAGACACATGGCTCTATTGTTTCTTGGCACTTGGTAAGTGGCCTATTAGAGTACTTATTACAGTTCAACATGAGTACTTCTTCTACCTAGTTTATCTAAGGGAGATAAACTCCTAAATCCACCTCTAAATATAAGATCTTATTTCCCTGATTCTACTCTATGATCATGTGTTTCATATTAGGGTCTCTCAATGTGAATTTGATTAGTAGTCCTTTCCATGGAAATCACATATGAGAGAAGTTAGTAGCCATGTAACCATTCAATGTTTTGGACTAGTCTCTGCTATGTAACATGCCATAAGTATCAGGGATATCTACCACTTGTATGTCTATGTACTATTGTACTCGTGGATATGATACCAATTGCATATGAATCCTACTTAGCTCTCCCATGACATGTTGACTTCTATCTTATCTAATTGAGTAACCTTTCTAGATGACTTGGTAGGAGTTAGACCCAGTGTCTTACAAACTGATAGAGGCATTACATTAGTAGAAGCTCTTGAGTCTATGAAATAGTTGTGAAGGTTCTTTCCAAATATCCTAAGGGTTAGCAGAAAGGGAGGCAACTCTCTTTTCTTTGTATAAAGTCACATGCTAATTGACATCTATGATGTGAACCTTATCTTTTCCTTTATCAAGATTGTACTTTTGTGGGTTTCTTTAGGATAAGGATTAGTCCTAGAATGTGCTCCAATGTCTTGAAGGAAGGTTGTTCTGACCTCTAGGACTTTCATCAACTAAAATACTAACAAACTAACCTTCATCCTTTTGAGTTCATCAACTACATATTGGCCTAACTTTAGCTACTTCATATTTCTAGGAGGATTTAGCTGGTTGGTTCTGATTTATGATTTCAGATGCAACTCTAGGAGGCTCGAGATTATTGGAAGCTTTAGGATCTGGTGGGACTTGATAGTTATTTGGAGGAATGGAAGTGGTAAAAGGCCCCTTTGGTTTGTTACTCCTGAGATTATATGGGGTTTTATTATACTATTGATATGCATGCACTTCATCAAATTCCTCTTCTTCAGGCTAGTTCTCCTCTTGAAAATGAAAGATATAGCTATCTAACACTAAGACTGTATCATACCTTTGAGTAGGCACTAGTGTGTATCCTCGTGGGTGGAGTCTCTTGTGCTTCACCATTCAGGATTTCCCTCTATAAAATATTGGATGCAATCTGGAACTCATGAAAGTCCAACTACGAATGAGCATTTGTGTTATGAATCCTACACCATGAAGACAACAATGCCTCTGCCAAGATTACTCATCCTGATGGATGATTTTCTATATTCTGGGTCTCCAATGGTGAAGGCACTCCTCCATTATTTGGCCTAGTATTCCATGTCTTGTTCTATCACTGATAGTTCTGATTTTGGTATTGATTCTAACCTTTGTTCCTCAGCTATAGATAGGTATTTTAATTTCTTAAGTGTGTCACCTCAGTTGTAAGCTTCTTCATCAGCTCTACTAATTCCCTAATGTCATCCTTATCATCTATAACTTTTACGTTTTTAACTAAATGAAGGAATACTGGTTGAGAAGGGGCTAGTTCTGTAATAGGTCCTCTAGGGTACACAACCAAATATTGTGTTATCTAGTAGGGGTTGGAATAGGGTTCAGTAATAGAGTATGATTAGCCAAGATAAGGTTGATCAGTGGTATTTGGTTTGGCATGGCTATAGGACCGAGGTGATTTAATTGGCCTGCAACAGCCTATCCCAACTCTGAATTTACCTTGATGGCCTAAGTGTATGCCTATTCTAGAGTTTATGGAACCTGAGTAGCCCTCCTTACAAACATAGATGTCAACTTATCCAATGTAGCATAATAGATACACAGAACAACTACCTGATCAAGAGCAAAGGGAGCCTATAGTCGATAGTAAGCCTTAAGGAACCTATTATTGAACAAGCTTATCAGTTCTCCTATAGCTCTAGGAATCTCCACAAAAGACTTGTAAAGATTAGCAGGGGTGGTGGGCATCCAGAATTGGTTTCAGAGTGCATTCTTTAGGGCCTGCAATGAATCTAGTGAGGCTGAAGGGAGGTTAGTGAACCAATAATATACTTCATCTTGCAGTGAGTAGGGAAACAACCTGTAAATCACATATTCATGATATACTTGCAGCATGTACATATTTCTTTCAAAAATCTTTATGTATTCATCAACAGTTCTTTGAGGGTCATTAGGACGAACTTTGAACAATACTTATTAGGGTTTTTAGGCATGTCATGATAATTGTTGAAATTTATAAGAGAGGGGTTATTAGCAGAAAAGAAATCCATATTGAGGAAGTTATCTTGAATTGTCTGTGCATTTATTTGAATGGATTGTTCCCTAGGGATCCTAGGTATCCCTTGGTCTCTCCTTATCCTTCTAAACTAGGTCAGGAACAAAAAATCTTCTCCAGCTGAACTAGATCTAGTATGCCTCTTTCTAGTCCATAGTCTTCCTTTCCTTGAACAAGAGGGTTCATATGAGGTTTAAACTTGTGGCCCTTCTTCTAGCACCAATTCTATTAATGGTGGTTTTAGCAAACAACAACACAGATGAAATATAAGGTATCTCACCTCTCTTGAAAAGGAATCTTATCTTGGAAAATATTTCCCCAAGGTTTATATAGCTAGGTCTTAGCTTGCAGGATAACTCAGTGGATATGTGTTTTAGTTGTACCAACAAGGAGACTTACATATATTGATAGGGTTTATGAGATAGGACAACAATGTGCATGCTAAAACCCTATAGGCTACAGACTATAAAGTCTGAATTACCAGCAAATGATCAATGTGGATACTTCTTTAAAAACTAGTTTTAATCTAGATATTCATAAAGAAAATGTAAAATGTATAAGGGTAAAGAGAAGTATTGATATCTAAGTGACAATTACAATCTGGATAAAATGCTACAGATAGACAAACACCTTCAACAAACCATTCCTTGTTTAACCAAGTTAGTAGACCACAATACTATAGAAAATGATGCTGTCTTCAAACGAAACTTATGATTTTCATATTGTATTCATTCACCAAACACCCAACTAATGGCATAGTTTAATTATTGAAATGCAATTGAACTAGGCTCTTAAAATGGAGTTTAGTCTAACTATGCACAACAACTTGCAATCAACAAGTACCAATAGTATGAACCAAAGCATTCATCAAAACATCTTAGCATTTACCCATCATTGTAAATGCACATTTAACTAACTACAGATTGATATGAACCATGAAATCGACAAGAGATAACACAAGAATGCAAATTCCCAGCAACCTACAAAACTTGCTTTGTACTATTAATTAGATTTTGGTAGAGTCTCAGCAATTTAGTATCAAGTCTTAGTTACAAAGAGAGAAAATGATGGCCCCTTTATAGAAAAGGCACCATACCAATTTTTTCATGGATAGTGGAGATTAACTCAACACCAATGGTCTAGATTTACATTGCATTGAATGGGGTACAATAGTTTGTTACATTTTCAGATTTAATTTTGTCTTATATGAAAAAGATAAAACAACTTGCAAATACATTGAATGTGGACAAAATGAGTACCCATTTGGGTGTACATGATAAAGAACCAATTTTTAACACAAAAGAAAGTAAAAATAAAGTCACATGACCCTTGAAAATATGAACTGACATGGATTGACGTTATTTCCATGCTAGCTGGATCATGTCACTGCTCATCATTATCAATGTTGACTTTATTCTAATCATCTTTCATGTTTTTGTAGGTTGTGAAGGCTTCCAAAGCTAGAATGATGTCAGCCAGGTGGGGATCTCTGACATAATCAATTCTAAATTTGACCTAGTCAACCTCTCATGAAAATTTATAATATGTTGTATCTCTAGACCTCTTATTCCTTTTGAATTCTTTGAATGCTTCCTTGAGGTCACTTACCCTTTCTAGCTTTCCAATCATATTAAGGGGTGAGGTACCATGAATAATATGTTTCAAGAATATTGAGGGGTAAGTCACCATGAATCATATTTGTGCAAGTCCGAAGCACATCATTAAGCCTATATATGACATCCAGAACTTGAGCCTTGGCTGGCTCAGAAGTGTTCCTGGCATTATCAAACATTTTTCCCCCTAGCCTTATTAATTCTAGGCATTGTCTTGGCATGTGCAATCTATTTTGTGTCAAATTATTCTCTGCCAGTAGGGTCTCATCTGGGAGATTACACATAGAAAAAACTCTATGATGTATATGAGAGTAATTATCATCATAATATGTGCAATCGCAGGCAACTTCTTCCCATTTTGACTTCAAAATACATAAATCCTTATGCAATTCTATAGCCTCATCTATTACTTCACGACCTTCTACATATACCTTATGAAACCATTCTTCTGTGGCAGCTGTAGTGGTTTTAATGTTGTTAAAATTTTCTAGCTCTTCTTTAGAGAGAAGACAAGGTGTTATTTCCAGTTCCCCATCTAAGGACATAGGTTTTATTAGTAATTTTATTGAGGCCTTATATTCTTTGTTCTGCTACCTAAGTTGTTGCTTAGTCAACTCATATTTATTTATGATGTTCAAAATAATAGAAATAGACCCCTTGAATTCATCAATTTTTTGGGTTTTGGAAGTTTGCCCCAGGTTAAGTGTTGTGTCTGTATAGTCTTCTGGCCTAACATCTTCCTTATTTTCCTATTCTAGTGGGACTACTACATCTACAATTCATGATATTGTGGCATCCTTGTAGATCCTAGATTATATTTTGGCCTTCTTTTGTTTCTTTGGTTTCTTGAATTTAGCCAGGGAGCTATCCAAATCTAGAGACATAACCTTTACTCTTGGAGGTTGGCTACTTAATCTCTGTTGTAGCCATTCTAGAACTATAGAAGAATATTCTAGAGGGCCAATGTGGCTGTCCTCTTTATTCAAAGAATCATCTAAATGAATATTTTATGTCTCTGGACCTTGTTCTGCCCCTTTATACTCTTATGTACCTTGCTCTTTTATCTGAGTGTTCTTTATGAGTGATTTTTATTGTTCTATATGCTCTAAATTTTCAATCACTACCTATTTTTCCATTCCTAACATTGAATCACCAGCTACCTCCTTTGATGGGTTGTCCTCTATATTCACAATTTCTAATGTGTTGTGTAGGAGGTTCATGTGTTATATCTTCAATGACCACCTCCCCCGAGAATCCAACTCAACACATACCTTTTCAATACCTGGTAATGAGGGGACTGGAAGGGGTGCTATCATAGGCACCTATATTGAGTCATTAAAAGGTCTAGATAAAGAATTATTTATGGTAACAAGGGAATCAATAGTAGAGGGGGGAAATATAACTTGGATAAGTTGGCAAATGAGGCGAAACCTATGAAAGGAAGAGAGGGAGATGATAGTATAGAAGAAATGGCAAGTGGGGTTGAAAGGTTCAAGGATGGAAAGATGAAAAGAGGTGGTGAGAGGATGGTTGAGATGGGAGGTAGAGATGAGGATGAAAAAGAAAGGGATAGTGAAGAGGAAGAGAGAACAGGGAGACTCATGGATGCAATAGTAGGCAAAGAAGATGGAGCAATGGATGAGATGGGGATGGAAGAAATAGATGACAAAGAGGAAATGGAAGTGATAGTGGAAGGTGAGGAAGGTGGAAGAAGGGAAGTGGATACACTTGCACTTGATGTGGAAGAAGAAACAACTACAAAAATACTAGAGGAAATGGGAAATGAAGTTCTAATAGTAGCAGGAAATGAAGTAACAGTGTCTGTACTTTGTTCTGGAGCTACTGAGTAATAGGAGGTGCAGTCACCATGGGTTTCTTCTTGGTACTTTTAGTCTTAGATGACTCACCTATCCCACTTGGCAAATCTCTCTTCTTGGAGCCTCTTAATCTTGCCACTAGAGGATTGTCCTCCTATTGTTTTGGAGAGTTCCTTTTTGCTTTTCCCTTATCAGTAAGAGGGGTATCTTCCTCACTATCTCCTCCTGGTGCATCCCCCTTAGAAACACCTTGTTTCGTATCATCTTCTATTTCTATGGGTTCATCATCCTCATCCTCACTCAATGTGTCTTGCTGCCTTGTTTATGTAAGATTCTCCCCTGCTTGTGTCAAAGCTGTAATTTGTGTTTTCACCCAGTTTCTGTTGAACTTAAAGGAATTTAACATTACTTCATCTAGTGAACTTTCCTCGGCATCTACACAATTGGCCAAAGGAATAGATTGATTAAACAGTGCTTCTAAAGATCCTCTCTATACTATATTGTTATCCTATACAACCTGATCTAACACCTCTATGATGTTAAATCTCTTTATGAAATCTAAGAATAGACTTGAGTATTTCGTCCATAGAACATCATAGTCATCCAAACAATTGGCCTAGAAGTGTTTAAGGTGCTCCCTATAAAATATCTTCTTACTGACATGTCTCTCCATGGTTCCAAAGGGATCAAAGTGTGTTCTCTTTTTATAGTAGTGTAAGTTTAGTCGTTGGAGCTATGTATCTAAGTGTTCAATTGCTCCAAGAGAAGAACAAGAGAAATTTCCTCTACCCATCAGTATTGAGAATTTTATGGACTCCCTATGCAAGTGTTTTAACTTCTCAGCACAAGTGAATACTTGCCTTGTCAAATCTAGGAGTACCACATTGTCTATTGGGTACCTAGGTAGCTTGTAAGGTTTGCTAGTGAAGCCTTGGACTTTGAGATATGTAAATTTGTAAAATTGGATGTACCATCTCCAATACAGTTGCACAACATTGGTTGAGTCAGGAGATAGTCTCCTAGCCATGCCACCTTGTAATATCTGGGTAATGTGCATAGTGAATGTATCTTTAACCCTCTTGTAGTGTATAAGTGATTGTGAAATTTCTAACTGTGTATAACACTCATACACTTTGTATTGGTCCTCCCCATTACCTACTTCTCCCAACTTTGATAGACGAAGGTAAGAAAAGTTTCTACCCAGAGCATAAACCATGTAGGATTTCCTTCTAAATGTTTCTTTCTTACAAAACGTAACAAAAGCCTCCTAAATATTATTGCTTAGTATCTGAGCCCAATGAATCTTCTTATTTCCAAGCAATATTTCCTGCACATAAAGGAATATCCACCCTTGAAAACTGGAGGAATAAGGTAGTCCCATGATTATGCTTAGGAGGGTTGCCAAATCTCCTATTTCCTCTTTTATGTCACTTTTGTACAAAAATTGAGGAAGGTTTGACATAGTTGTTCTCTTATTCTTCATCCACCCCTCATTGATCTTTTTCCTACAAGTCTCAAGGTCTTGGTAATACATCTTCTTATTATCTTCCTTGTCCATCATGGTTAGAACTGAGAAAGGAGGAATATCAAAAATCTCAGCCAAAGCCAAGGGGCTAAGATCTGCCAATACTTGGCCATCTTGTGTTTGCATTGTCCTAGTCATCTAATCATACCTCTCTACACATGCAACAATTAGTTCTAGGTGTTGGATAGAAGTTGGAAAAGTAGCAGCCTGAGAAATGTCGTTATCTCTAATCTTGTTGGCTCAAGGTGTAGGATTAGGACCCAAAATACTCAGTTTGAAATCTTCTATGTTGATGTGCCCAAGGTTGGTATCTCCTATGTTGTCCCAAGATGAGGTGATCTTTCTCACTGGGGGAATTCCTTTGAATTCATATTTCACGCTTATGGCTTGGGAATAAATTTATCCTGTAGGATAGGGACCTAGTGAGTAATCTTTGTAATTTCACTGTCTTGATGGTCAGCACTTAGGTTTCATGGCTATTAGACAACCTAGAAGTATGAATCTTTATGTATTGTTAGTTTGCTTCTAAGTTAAGAATCCAGGCTAAATAGGGCAATTAGCTAAATACCATTGAAAACCTATGATTCCCATCTAAAATCTACTGTAATTAGTTTAAGGAAACATGAAATTTTCATTACATTCTATTCCTTAATATTTACCATGTGAAATTATAAACAAAAGTAGGAATAGTAGCTTAGTGGGCTTTTAAGGCCTCACTAGATATAAACAATAAATGCTAAGTTTAATGCTTAATTAAAGCCTGATATCATGAAATTCATATTAAAACATGTAGATTAAAACAAACATCATGCAATTCACTCAAATTCATAAATTAAACACCATAATTCCCCTTAAAAAATACCTTATCAGTGCATTTGGAACAAAAGTGGGGTTTTTGGACTTTATCAGATATGTGCAGTGAGGATAGGTTCTAGCGGCAACTACATTTTAATTCTCCTATGGGAATTTTAGCCCACACTGGATTAGTGGGGATTTGGGTCATCATAGGATATGTGCAATGAGGTTTATATTTAGTGCTAGTAGGATTTAGTATTCCCATAGGGTTTCTGGACTTAAGTGGACATGTGCATATTTCCTTGTCCATAGGATATGTCACATGAAGACCATTATTAGTGCTAACTCTTATGAGGAATATTTTTAGCTTGCAAGGCTCTTAGCAAGGGTTTTACTTTTCATAGGATGGTAGGGATTTTGTCACCCACTGGACGTGCCCGATGGGGGATGATTTCAGCATAGAACCACCACTTAAGGTTTTAGTGGAGCTTTCACTAGTAGGTGGATTGACACGACTTTCGGGCACTACAATATATGTCTAGTGAAGGTAAAGTTTATCTCTATTTAGGTGATAACATTTTTTAGTGCTATGTCTATATGGGCATATAATGTCCTAATCTATAGAGTTTTATGGGTTGATGAGGTCAACGGGACTTTTAGCCATCACCAGATGCATCCAATCGAAGGCACTTTTAGTGCTGGGGCAAGTCATGTGGATTTCATGGGTTTGTGGGAGATCTCAGTAGAGGTGGATAATAGAGGTTTTGGTTTCAAGTGGATATATCTACCTCCCTTCAATTTTAGTGCAAGATTTAACATAGGCTTTAATTGAAGAAGTTGTGCACAGTATACAATTGTTTCATATCAAAAGAGGGAAAATGGTAATTTCAAGGCTTTGTGTTAAATCCTACTTTCACATCAACATTCAAGGATATTCAATCAAGTAGAAGATTATACTATAGATTTCCTATCACTGGGAATAGAAGAGAAGTTTGGAATTGTATCAATTTGTTGTTTAATTAAGTCAAATTATGCTTAAAACCCTAATTCAATGAAATTGTAAACAAACAGGTGAATAACAAAAAATGCTCGTACACAAAGATATCAAATGATAATTGTTGTCACAAAGGATTGTGCCCTGGGTGCTAATCCTTTTCAAGCTTGGAAATCCTATGCAACATGGGAATGTTCTTAGACTATGGGTTTGCCTGTTACGAGAACGAACCTCTAGAAGAGTTGGCTCCCTTTAAATGCCCTTTAGATCTATAAATTAATGCAGAAAAGAGATAGAAGAAAACTTGAATAAACTAAAAACTAAACTAAAAGTCTATCTAAATGGGGTGATGCACCAATATTTTGACTTTAATCTGCAATATGACTTACAAACATTCTTCAATACACATGTTCTTACAATCGAAACTGATCAAATTCACCACATAAGTAATTCAATGAGAGGCATGAGAAACTTGCACAAGCTATGACCTATAATAAATTTTGTAATTTGTGTACTTACATCCAATAAATGAGGCAAAGGATTCAGAGGTTTTGAAGCAAAACATAGTAAATTCCTATCAATTCACTCACAAAATAAGACAAGACACCTGAATTGAGATAGAAGAACCCCTGATTGTATTATAAAATGGAAGGAAGCTCTACAAAATAACAATAAACGGCTAGAAAATAATCTGTTGCTATTGTAAAAATTGTAAAAATGGCTGAGTTACAAGAAAATCTCCCTCTCTGCAATATGCAGAGGCAAAAAAAAGCAAGAACTAAGGAAAAAAGCATAAGTTTTTTTCTATACAATAAAAAATATTTCCCCAAAAGTGGATGGGTAGTCAGCTGTAGTTAAAATCCCTCTCAAAATATGCATGAATGAGTTAGAAATAGCAACTCCAAGTTGTTGGGCGAGTACAAGTGAAAAGCCTAAAATTTAGGCCCCAAAACTACTCCAAAATGAGCAAAAATAGCTCAAAACTGCTCCTCCAAGGATAGTTGACCAAACAAAATCCAAAATTAGCTCACTTTGACTCAAAGTCAAAAATAGTACTCAAAATAACTCTCCCTACATGAGCATGTACTCCAGTTCAACTCCTCTCCTATTTTTTCATGATTAATGGGCAAAAATAACCTATTTTCACAATTATTAAATGCAATCAATGTGATTGATTTAATAAATGTTATGCATGTTTCTCTCTCTCTCTCTCTCTCTCTCTCTCTCTCTCTCTCTCTCTCTCTCTCTCTCTCTCTCTCTCTCTCTCTATAGCTATTACATAACAAGTATTAAGGCAATGATTAACATTTTTGCAGTTAATAGTTGTTAACATACAACATTTTTGCCAATTATTTATGCAAAAATATAAGGGGTTTTACATTCATTACAATAGCCCTTAAGGCAAAAATAACCCCCTTCCTCCATTTTCCATGCAAAAATAATACTCTTCTACCCTTGGTTTATGAATAGTGTCTCCAAGCCACTAAAAATGCCTAAGTCAAGTAAATAAAGTCAAACTAAGCCCTCATTGCCTTGACAATATTCAACCTTAATTATCTCAGTCATAATCATCCTTTTATTTGACTCTAAGGTTTGAAAATATTTGAAAAAAATCACAAAATACTTCTTATGATTCCCAAGACCCCCACAGGCTCCCTTTGTATGATTAGGTCTTTTTGATGATTATGTTTCTTGAAGGTCAAAACACAATAATGCCTTATTACCCCACGACCCCTTGGTCTTCATTAGGCTCTCATGACTTAAAAGTCATGGCCCACAAGCCCCCATTGATCATTTTTCATGATTTCAACTTTTAAAAGTTTAAAAACATACTCCTAGGGCATTGTCAAGATGACAAAACATCCATGAAACCCTAAAGGCACTCATTATTTTTCTTGTTCTCGCTTAGCTCCATGTTGTTGCACTGACACTATGAGGGTTTGGAGGGTTTGAAGGATGGTTGCCTACTATTCCAATTGGTTATTCTCCCTTACTGGTAAGCAACATTCTCCATTTTTTGGCACCGAGACTCTCTTTTGCTTGCATAGGCTTCATACTCTTCTCATTCTATAGTGATATGACATTTCCTTGCTTGATAAAATCGTGTTTTTACAATGGCTTCTCTTGTATGAGTAACTGAAACCCTAAACTCTCCTTGTTTTATGTGTTATTTCCTTGAATCTATGAAAAATGGCTACTCATACTCACCATATGGCTTTGACTGTGTATATTCACATCTTCTACTAGGGTTTGTCTAAAAAATTTATTTGAAAACTATGAAGCCATAGATGTTTTGAACATTAAGCATACTCTTCAAACTGCAAGTTTGAGTAGATACTTGTGTTTGATAGAATGTTTCTTTAGCAGACCTATTGAAAGTGGCTTTGTATCATTTGTGGACAATGGGAACAAACCGTGGTTCTCTAATGTTGAAAACAAATACTAGCCACCTTTTGCCTTTTTACCTTCAAGTTCATCCCTAGAACTAAATACCTTGCAAATGCCATATGTTTTAGATGTGTTTTTTCGGCTCTAAGAAAACTCACTAAGAAGAAGCTTTGGGTTGGAATAGATTAGCTTATTGTTATCCTTTTCTAGTGTTGTAACCCCAAATTTTAAAACATCTCTTACAATAAGTTCAACTTCAGGCATGGACCTAGAAGGAGAATAAGAGCCAGTTTTTATGATAGTCATTTACTTGAGTGCTCTTGTGGACCATAATAGTATATACAGTTATTGATTACTTTCTCCCTTTTTTCTCTTTCATGATATCTCTTTTGATAAGGTGACTGCACCTATTTTTCTCATAAAGATGTCCTTCCTCAGGCTCTTGGTACCTATCTTTACCATTATTGTGACTACCACAGTTTTATCATCTTTTTTTATCCTCCTCTTAAACATTATTTGTATCATGCTTCTTATGAATGTTTCTATATAGTGATCACTATCATCTTTGTTTGCTTACCACACTGTTGTGTGCCTATTATTCATGATGTCCTTTCATGCTCTATATATGATTGTCAAATCTCCTAAGCAAGTCACAACCTACCAGCTCTGGCATACTCTTCAAACTTCAATTCTCATGTGTATTATCTAATGCCTTCCAAGGCTACTCCTTATCAGCTGGTAAAGTTTAAAAGCTATTAATATGTATAGGACAACTAAGAGGGGGGGGTGAATCATTTGTCCCAAAACTTTAATCACTTATCAATACTTCAAATGTTCACTCATTGTTTTTAATATTTAATCATGAAAGCATGAAACATGAAGTTTTAACACAATAGCATATTCAACACATGAGACACCAGATTTTTACATGGAAAACCCTATAAGGGAAAACCAAAATGGATGTTAGCCCATAGAAATATATATGTTATAACAATACCAAAAAATAGAGGCTCACTGCCTACGGCTGACTACCCAAAGATGCTCACTGCAAAGATCAGCTCACTACCAAGGGGTGGCTCACTGCTAGGGATTTACGAACTAATTTGATAGCATCTACTCCATGCATGAGTTCAGTTCCATTGAAGCACAATGCTTCTTCCCTGCTCTCCTTTTTTTACCCTTCTAACTTATCTTTGCATTTTTGCATGGGATATTTTTTTCACAATTATATTTAATGTCTTTATACAATTCATCAACCTTGGAATGTACATCAAAGTCAGTATTACATTCATCAACCGTTGGAACAAACTCCAAGGTCAGCATTACAAACATGCATAGAAATAGGTCTGGACCTAATACAAAAATTTGCTAAGGGAAAGATGTAAAGATGTATGTGGATCACACTATGCCTTAGCTGGGACTCAAATACAATCTTCCATGCTACTATAACCTTCAATGCATCTCCACAAATAGTAAAAGAAACCAAGTTGTTGATGATTGTTTGGATGCAATCATAACAATAAGTTAAAATTCACATATAATGAACTGAAACTATACTTGAAAGATAAGAAGGAATCATTTGAGATTCAACTAATCCCAAGTCTACAATGGTTCGATTGGTCAAGTTCAGTTGGTCAATGTGAAGCTGTAATGTTCAAGGGGCCTTACGTAGTTTAGGTTTGTTTTGTGGTTTACTGGACTAAGAATATGCAAAAGAGCATGAGATATGTCAATACTTTTCATTCCTTTGCATAAAAGTGTTACTATGCTGCAAGTTTTAGATGGTTTTCTTAAATTTTTTGCAGCTTTCTTCTTTATCTATTTATGAAAACTGTCTACTTATAGCTCTGTTATGCATGCTTCTTCAAATTTGAGACAATTTCCTTTAGATTTCTATGTTTTCAGCTAAATATTTCAGATGGGTTGGGAAAAGTTAGAAAGATCTAATCTATACCTCATTTAATCTACCAAAGGATCTAATTGTTTCTGTTATGTACTATGTAAATACCACAGTAATTTGATCAAATCCACAGTAAAAAACCTTAAATGCAAGTTCTGAGCATTTTCACAAACATACATTTAAAATTGCAAGCTCTCAAAGAAAATATTTCAAAACACAAAGAAGAGCAGGAGAACACTCAGAAGATAGATGCAGAACTCCAGATTCTATTGTATTAGAAACGAATAGTCATACATGATTTACAATGTAGGAATGACTCTTAGTTTGATTGATCATACTACAGAGAACTTACAAGCTTTACAGATGCAGTAAGACAGCCAGACATTGCACGCGCACCTTACTGCAGACAAACAGGCGACCTCGTTCTTCTACTTCTAAACTATGCTAACTTGCTGTATGTTCCTAAAAGAAAAAATCCTGTTGTAGCCCCTGTTGTAAAGTATTACAGTGTAGAGAGGCACAATATAAAGACATTCTGATTGTCCTCACTACAGCAAAAACCTAACTGAACCCCTGGTTCAAACCCCTGGTTACAGCAATAAATACAGGTGAACCAACTCTTCAAAATATCTCTGAGCAGTGTCAAATCTGGGCGAAATATTGCCCCTTCTGAGAAGTTCCGGCAGCCTGGCAATAACTTTTGTTTGTTTGTTGTAGTAATACCCTCAGCTGCAACTTTGTCCTTTATTTGAATGGCCTTGACTTCCTCGCACTTCATCTTTATCTTCCTGCTCCTGAGATTGGATTTCCTTCCTCCATGAGGTCACTGTGTTGACTTTCCAGCTGCTTCCTCAACTGCAAGCCTGCAAGACAAGACAAGCAATAAGTATTTCATTTATCACATAAACAGCAGGAAATTAAAATAATCGTTTAAATCCAGGTGACTCTGCAAAATTGTGGAAATCGGGTCCAAAATACTCTAAAAACGCGTTCAAAACGCATTCAGACTGCTCAAAACCCATCGGGTCAACCATCGCTGACCGGGAAAATGCTACGGGCACCAAAAAATGCTTTAAAACTCCACCGCTTCATTTCCCGCCCATCGGCATGACTATCGCCATCGGCGTGTCAAAAAATCGCTCGGCTGATGTTCTTTGTTTGGCCGATAGCAAGACTTAAAACTTTCATCCGCATGATATTTTGGAAATATGATGCTCCCCTTCCGAAGGTCCAGATGACGTCATCAGGATGTTTCGCTTCTGTATATCGGGGAAAAGAATAACATCATCATCATCATCATCATGTCGAAGGAAAAAAAAGGAGGATATGAAATATGATCTTGCTGCTGAGGAAAGGAATATGATGGTGGTGTCATCATCATATCCAGGCTTCATCAAAAATGCAAATGATGACGTCACCGTCATGTTTAGTTAAGATCAGGGGATAAATGTAATATCGGGTCACCTAAGGAGCATGATCAAGTGGTGAATGTAATATGACCCCTTTGCGGCCAAGGTAACCCTCTCGAAAGATCAGGATGATGATGATGATCAGGATATCCGGGGCTTCATTAAAGTGCAAAAGATGACGTCATCATCATATTCGCGAACCGGATCATGTTTTGGAAAATATCCTGCCGAAGGGAAATATGATGAGGAGGATCATCATATTTTTATCCTGTCATATTGTCAAGATCATCATGATCTTGTTTGTCTACCCGATATTTCATAAAGTCCTCCTTCCGAGAAATATGACCTTTTGCAAATATCCTGATGATCATCATCATCACATTTCCCTTCGGCAGGATATTTTCCAAAACATGATCCGGTTTGCGAATATGATGATGACGTCATCTTTTGCACTTTAATGAAGCCCCGGATATCCTGATGATCATCATCATCCTGATCTTTCGAGAGGGTTACCTTGGCCACAAAGGGGTCATATTACATTCACCACTTGATCATGCTCCTTAGGTGACCCGATATTACATTTATCCCTTGATCTTAACTAAACATGACGGTGACGTCATCATTTGCATTTTTTATGAAGCCCGGATATGACGATGACATCACCATCATATTCCTTTCCTCAGCAGTAGGATCATATTTCATTAGTTCGATTATACTCTGTTATCATATGTTTCATTCTGGGCTCTGCCTCTATTCTGATCTGGTTTGGGATGCCTCTCCACGGTAACCACATGTGTGAAAAGTCAGTAGCCATATATCCGTTTAATGTCTTGGACCAATCCCTACTTAGCAACATTCCATAATTTATGGGTATATCCACTACTTGAATGTCAATGATTTGGCTTACCCTAGGGTCTGAAGCTAATTGCACTTGAATGTTCATGAGTTCTCCTATTACGCTAACCTCGGTCTTATCTAATTGCGTGACAACCTTGGCAGATTTGGTGGGAGTCAGCCCGAGAGTTTTACATATTCCTAAGGGCATTACGTTGGCTGAAGCACCAGAATCTACCATGCAATTGTGTATATTCTTCCCACACAACCTAACAGTTAATAAGAAAGGTTGAGTATCCCTCTTATCCGTATGTATTACCACATTTGTATTGGAAGGCTGCTCAACTTTCTTACCTTTCTCCTTAGGTGGTGAATCACTATTAGGAACAGTTATATCAGCAGACACCTTGTTTGTTATGGATGTATCCAAGGATTTTAGAAAAGCATTTCTGATCCCTGGGGTCTTCAATAATTCATTTAGAGGTATACTGACCTTAATTTTCTTTATTTCCTCTGATAAGTAATTCATTAATCTTGTTGTCTCCATTGCTTCTGTCTTACTTGTTTGATCCTTTTGCACTGTTGTTCCATTATTTGTGTGCTGACTAGCTTTAAGTATGGCAGGATTGTTGCTAGCATTCTGATCTGGGGGTGTATTGATGTTATTCGGAGGAGTGGAAGTGGTGAAAGGTCCTCCCGGCCTAGGGTTGTTCCTCAAATTGTAGGTGTGGCTTTTATTTGTCTGTTGAAAGGCTTGTACCTCTTCTGTTTCATTTAATATCTCATTTTCAGATTCAAAAGGAAACTGAAAAGCATTTAACACAAAGGTTGATTCAGGATAAAGACTTTCACAACAGCATGGCTCATCCTCTAGCAATTCATCCTCTTTCTCTTCTGCAGTTGCAAAGGTAAACGTTTCTAAGACTAATGTTGTGTCATATTCTGAGGGTACTACCTCATTACCCTTAGGAATGAGAAATTCAGAGGTAGGAGGCTGTACATCTATGTTGAAAATACTAGCTGCCAAGTGGAACTATGGACAGTCGTGCTCAGCATGGGCATTGGTATTGTGAAATCTGCACCAATTTTTGGGTGCTGTACTGGCCATTTGTATGCTAGTCGTTTGTTTTGCACCATGATTATCTGTATTCTCAAAAGGAGAAGCCAGAGTACCGTTGTTGGGCCCAGTGTTCCATGTCTTGGGTGGCCTAGGTTGATTCTGATTTTTGTTATTATTGCCCCAGGTCCTATTATCTATCACTGGCCCCCTATTTTGCATTGGTTGCCCCTGACTGGGGCCTTGATGCTGATTGTAGCTTTGGTTCTGATTGTACTGCTGATTTTGATTGAGACTATAATTCTGATTTTGGCCTTGGTTTTGATTTTGATGTGGATTGTAGTTTTGGTTGCTTCTTCCATAGAGGTTCCCATTTCTTAGCTGTGTCACTTCGGTTGTTAATCTTTTCAAATGTGCAGTAATTTCTTTAATTTCTTCCCTATCCTCTTGTGCTTTTGCCATAGTTACATCCCTAGGAAGTTGGAAGAAAGGCTGACCGTTATTTTGACTGTTATTGGAAGTACTAGCCGTGTAAGGAGTTATAGCTTGGATTGGAGTAGGATTATACACAGGTGTGTAAGAAGGAACCGGATTTACTAGTGGAGAGTGTTGCACAGGGACTCCATTCCATGGGTGTGCCTGATTCTGCACCCCAAAATTTCCTCCATTGACAAATGGACTATAAGTTGTATGCCTCATTTCTTGGTTCACTGAGGCTGCCTCTTTATAGGCTTTGGATATTGAATCTATGTCAGGTTTTCTTTTGACAAACATGGCAGTTAAAGGATCCAAGGCAGCATAGTACATAGCCAACAAGGGAGCATCATCTATGGTATAAGGGGCTACCAGCCTAGAATAGGCCTTTTGAAATCTGTCATTGAAATTATCAATTAGCTCTGCCTCACCTCGTTTTATAGCAGCCAATTTATGATACAAAGCGCAAGGGTCAATGGGTCCTCTAAATCTTGACAGAAATGCTTCTTCCATAAGTGCCCAGGAAGAAATGTAACCATTGGGTAAGTTTACATACCAGCTAGAGGCCTGCTCATTAAAGGTGTAAGGAAACAATCTACACACAACATCCTCGTGCTCTAACATAGCCCTAAAACATGCTTCCTTAAATATTCTAATATGATCTTCTGGGTCCTGATGCAACTGGTATTTGGGACATATCTTTTCCGGATTTTTTGGCATCTCATGATAATCATTGAAGAGTATGGGAGAATTGACATCGAAATAAGCCATTGCAGGTGTTTGAGCTTGACTTGAACTTGCAGGAATACCTGAATTGATTGGTGGATTAGGATTTAGAGGAGGATTGAGACCTCCAGGAATGCCTGAACCAAGATTTAAAGATCTGAACAGTGATCTATCAGGACTTACAATACTACGGATGTTAAAAGGTGACCCAGGAGGTGTTCCAGATGAACTTCCCGCTTGCGATAATTTTGGATTCCAAATTAAAGGGTTTTTACTTTGCCTTGTATCAGGTAGTTGCACAAATATATCTCCTGAACTGGATCTAGACCTAGTCACCCTATTACTGTCGTTATCCAGTTTGAAATGAAACCTAACTCAGGAAGGCCCTCCTTCTAGCGCCAGAAAACTGTTGATGATTGTTTGGATGCAATCATAACAATAAGTTAAAATTCACATATAATGAACTGAAACTACACTTGAAAGATAAGAAGGAATCATTTGAGATTCAACTAATCCCAAGTCTACAATGGTTCGGTTGGTCAAGTTCAGTTGGTCAATGTGAAGCTGTAATGTTCAAGGGGCCTTACGTAGTTTAGGTTTGTTTGGTGGTTTACTGGACTAAGAATATACAAAAGAGCATGAGATATGTCAATACTTTTCATTCCTTTGCATAAAAGTGTTACTGTGCTGCAAGTTTTAGATGGTTTTCTTGAATTTTTTGCAGCTTTCTTCTTTATCTATTTATGAAAACTGTCTACTTATAGCTCTGTTATGCATGCTTCTTCAAATTTGAGACAATTTCCTTTAGATTTCTACGTTTTCAGCTAAATATTTCAGATGGGTTGGGAAAAGTTAGAAAGATCTAATCTATACCTCATTTAATCTACCGAAGGATCTAATTGTTTCTGTTATGCACTATGTAAATACCACAGTAATTTGATCAAATCCACAGTAAAAAAACCTTAAATGCAAGTTCTGAGCATTTTCACAAACATACATTTAAAATTGCAAGCTCTCAAAGAAAATATTTCAAAACACAAAGAAGAGCAGGAGAACACTCAGAAGATAGATGCAGAACTCCAGATTCTATTGTATTAGAAACGAATAGTCATACATGATTTACAATGTAGGAATGACTCTTAGTTTGATTGATCATACTACAGAGAACTTACAAGCTTTACAGATACAGTAAGACAGCCAGACATTCCACGCGCACCTTACTGCAGACAAACAGGCGACCTCCTTCTTCTACTTCTAAACTATGCTAACTTGTTGTATGTTCCTAAAAGAAAAAAATCCTATTGTAGCCCCTGTTGTAAAGTATTACAGTGTAGAGAGGCACAATATAAAGACATTCTGATTGTCCTCACTACAGCAAAAACCTAACTGAACCCCTGGTTCAAACCCCTGGTTATAGCAATAAATACAGGTGAACCAGCTCTTCAAAATATCTCTGAGCAGTGTCAAATCTGGGCGAAATATTGCCCCTTCTGAGAAGTTCTGGTAGCCTGGCAATAACTTTTGTTTGTCTATTGTAGTAATACCCTCAGCTGCAACTTTGTCCTTTATTTGAATGGCCTTGACTTCCTCGCACTTCATCTTTATCTTCCTGCTCCTGAGATTGGATTTCCTTCCTCCATGAGGTCACTGTGTTGACTTTCCAGCTGCTTCCTCAACTGCAAGCCTGCAAGACAAGACAAGCAATAAGTATTTCATTTATCACATAAACAGCAGGAAATTAAAATAATCGTTTAAATCCAGGTGACTCTGCAAAATTGTGGAAATCGGGTCCAAAATACTCTAAAAACGCGTTCAAAATGCATTCAGACTGCTCAAAACCCATCGGGTCAACCATCGCTGACCGAGAAAATGCTACGGGCGCCAAAAAACGCTTTAAAACTCCACCGCTTCATTTCTCGCCCATCGGCCTGACTATCGCCATCGGCGTGTCAAAAAATCGCTCGGCCGATGTTCTTTGTTTGGCCGATAGCAAGACTTAAAACTTTCGTCCGCATGATATTTTGGAAATATGATGCTCCCCTTCCGAAGGTCCAGATGACATCACCAAGATGTTTCGCTTCTGTATATCGGGGAAAAGAATAACATCATCATCATCATCATGTCGAAGGAAAAAAAAGGAGGATATGAAATATGATCCTGCTGCTGAGGAAAGGAATATGATGGTGATGTCATCGTCATATCCGGGCTTCATCAAAAATGCAAATGATGACATCACCGTCATGTTTAGTTAAGATCAGGGGATAAATGTAATATCGGGTCACCTAAGGAGCATGATCAAGTGGTGAATGTAATATGACCCCTTTGCAGCCAAGGTAACCCTCTCAAAAGATCAGGATGATGATGATCATCAGGATATCCGGGGCTTCATTAAAGTGCAAAAGATGACGTCATCATCATATTCGTGAACCGGATCATGTTTTGGAAAATATCCTGCCGAAGGGAAATGTGATGATGATGATCATCAGGATATTTGCAAAAGGTCATATTTCTCGGCAGGAGGACTTTATGAAATATCGGGTAGACAAACAAGATCATGATGATCTTGACAATATGACAGGATAAAAATATGATGATCCTCCTCATTGAATTATCATGATGACGTAACCATCATATTCCGTCAATCGGAGCATGAGGATGAGTTGAGGTCATCATCAGGTTAGCACTAGGGTGATATTTAAAATATGATGATGCTGTTGAGGAATGGAATATCACCCTCCCTTAAAAGATAGGGTGATCATCATGATCATGCAAAAGGAGATCAGGAGGATATGAAGACGTCATCATCATCCTAGCGAATATCAGCAAATATGACCTTCCCTTGAAAGATCAGGATGATGATGATCATCAGGATTTTGGCATGCGCATGCAAATTATGCAGATGGTGGATTTTCTAAGTCAGGGTGATATTTAATATCAGCATGATATTATAATATCAGGTGATGCTTAAATATCATGGTGCTCGTTGTTATGAAATATCAGGTTACACTCAAAACATGATGCTCACGATGCACATAAGGCCATTTGATGGGTAAAGGGCACTATCACCTAAGATTGACGTCCGGATATTTCGACTGCATGATTTTATCAGGTGAGAGATCAAGATCATGATGACCTTGACAATATGAAAAAAATATGATGATCACTTGCGATTATCAGGTTTGACCAAAACTTTGACTGTGCATAACTTCCACATATGGACGAATTTTCAAGTGATGTAAAAGCAAAACCTGCATGGAATTTCAAGCTCTTTCTAAATATGAGGTCACAGAAACAAAATATGAACTTTGACAAACTGACCTCATGATGATGACCTACCTCATCCCGACCTTCATGATGATGATGCACCTGACTCATTTTTACCAAACCGCCAGAAAGCAGACAAACACAAGCAGAAGCAAAAAGCAAAGCGACAGCAGGGGTCCCCATTTTGCTAAGGAGCAATAATGGGGCGTGTTGTGAACATCACAACACAAGTCAACCAAGACTAGTGTTCACATTAAGACTTTCAAGAAAATTCCTTAGCTATGATCCAAATTTCTCTTTACAGACAAATCCAAAGATAGGAACATGATCAAGAGACATTCACAAGCACATTAAAATCAACAGTCCTAGCAACCGCACAACCTCTAACCACTCTATCAAATAGATTTTTCAAATCAGAGCTCATAAACAACACTGTCAGCTACTGTCATAAGGAAAAGATCACTTGTAGACCACAAAATCATGGACCATTAAAGTTGAAGGCACATAACATCATCTCATACTTAACTCTAGAACCATAGATAAAAATACTTCAATGTGGACGAATGCAGAGCATAATACATTCTCCCTATCACCACCAAATATATAGAAAAAAACTATGTCCATTCTGGTGAACATAACTCACTCAAATCTTCATGTCAAAGGCTCAAACTTGGAACATAGCATCTTCATACATGCCTCTAAATAAATTCCAATCCAAAAATAAAGATATTTATTCCACAGGAAATGTGAAGTATGTTGGACTGTTCTTCTACAAACAAAGATACTCTGCAACATAGTGTTTCTGCTGGAGGAGCAAATTTTCTCCATATCCTCAATATTAGTATTTCCATCACTTACATAAGCAAATACAAAGTATCTAACTCATTACAAGCAAGCATCAAAACAAGAGCACAGTTGACACCAATGACAATACTAATATGTTGACATCAATGACAACACCAGTTAGGCACATACTTGCAAAAATCTCTCCCTTTGTCATTGATGGCAACATATGATGTGAAAAGTAGTAAAAACCATCAAGACAAGATTCTCCCCCTTTCACTTTACATATCTGCACTCTTTCTTCTCTAAGTTTTTCACATGATTTCTCTCCCCCTTTGACCTCAATGGAAAAGGGCACATACTTGCATTTTTCTACTCTAATCCAACTAAACTTTCTTTGTTATTAATACTTTCTTTATTAAGAACTTATACCAGTAGCATCTAGCTACTCCCCCTGAGAGCTAGCTCTCAAAACATCAATCCAAATCAAAGAATGAGACTTTGACCACTTCTGGACTAATGCATTCCTATGCATCTTAGTTTAGACCAGGAGGGGTAATGACTCCTAACTTTTCTCTGAGATACTCAAAAGTATCCTTAGGTAGGGGCTTAGTGAAAATATCGGCAATCTAATCCTTTGTTGACACATATTCCAATTTTACTTCATTCTCTATCACTTTTTCTCACAGAATGTGATACCTTATAGATATATGCTTTGTTCTTGAGTGCATTTCTAGATTCTTTGAAATGTTTATAGCACTTATATTATCACAAAATATTGCAACTAGATCTTCATACACAACTCCTATGTCCTTCAATGTCTTCTTCATCCATAACACTTGAGTAGAACAACATGCTATTGCAATATACTTTGCTTCTGTAGTTGACAAAGAGATTGAATCTTGCTTCTTGGTTAGCCATGAAACCAATCTAAATTAGCCAAAAAGAAAGTACCTCCACTTGTCCTCTTTCTGTCATCAACATCTCTAGCCCAATCGGCATCTGTATAAGAACTGAGTGTGAAATCATTATCCTTTGAATACCATAAGCCATGATCCAATGTGCCTTTCAAATACCTCAAGATTCTCTTTACTGCCATCACATGTGACTCTCTTGGATCTGCTTGAAATCTTGCAACAAGACAAACTACATGCATAATATCAGGTCTGGATTGAGTTTGATAAAGAGATCCTCCAATCATGGATCTATACTTTTTCTGATCAGTCTTGGGTGACTCATCAGTTTTAGTCAACTTGTAGCCAATCACCATGGGAGTATATATTGGTTTAGAGTCTTCCATCCCAAACTTCTTCAATAACTCTTTCACATACTTAGACTGAGATATGAAGATTCCTTTATCTAATTGATTAATTTGTAGACCTAGAAATAAATTCATTTCACCAAACATAGACATCTCAAACTCATTTTGCATTTCACCTACAAACTTCATGCGCATACCTTCATTGCCTCCAAAGATAATGTCAGATCAACAAAGACTTCAACAATCAGGATTTGATTATCATTGATTTTGAAATACAGATTGTTGTTAGTAACACCTTTATTGAAGCCTAATTGCAATAAATATTTGTCTAACTATGCATACCAGGCTCAGGGGGCTTGTTTTAGTCCATACAAAGCCTTCTTCAATCTGCACACCATATCACCTTGTTTTGATAATTTAAATCCTTCTAGTTTCTCAATGTAGAACTCTTCTTCCAATTCAATTCAAGAATGCAGACTTAACATCCATCTGATATACTTTGAAGTCTTTGAATGCTGCAAATGCCAAAAACATTCTAATTGCTTCAATTCTTGCCATGGGAGCATAGGTCTCTTCAAAATCTATTCCTTCAACTTGAGAGTATCCTTTGCATACCAATCTTGCTTTGTTTCTTACTACTTCTCCATTCTCATTCATCTTGTTTCTGAAAACCCATTTGGTGTCAATCACATTCTTATTAGTAGGACTAGGAACTAGTTCCCAAGTTTGATTCTTTCCTATCTGTAATAGCTCCTCTTTCATGGATTTTACCCAATTTGCATCATTGAAGGCTTCCTTCATAGTTTAGGTTAAACTTTTGAAAGCAAACAGTAATTCACATGTTCTTCTGTAGCTCTTTTCCTTGAAAATACCCCTTTGCTTTTGTATCCTATAATTTGATCTTCAGAATGATTAATTCTTACATACCTAGGAGTCTTAGCAGTGCTTTCTAGAGCATTTTCTTCTTCATCTTGACTATCTTCTTGATCAACTTTTTCTTCATTTACTGTAGCAGCAGGCTCATCTGATTCATAGCCACTCAGATATGAAATTCTTCATTTGTCTTCATAAACCTTCACATTAGCATTCTCAATGATTTTCTTCAATCTCTTATTGTATCACTGGTAGGCCTTACTCTTGGTAGAGTAACTAAGGAAGATTCCTTCATCACAGCTAGCATCAAACTTGCCTAGATCTTCTTCTCTCCTAATATAACATTTTCTACCAAAAACTTTAAAATATCTCACCGTAGTAGCTCTTCCATACCACAATTCATAAGGAGTTTTAGCACTGTTACGTTTTACTTGAACCCTGTTTAGAATGTACACTGCAGTGTGCATGGCTTCTCTCCAGTATACTTTCAGTAGGTCAACTTCCTTCAACATAATCCTAGTAACCTCTTGAACTATCATGTTCTTTCTTTCAACAACTCCATTCTGCTAAGGAGTCCTAGATCTACAGATAATTATCTCTTTATTCCTTGTTCTCCACAGAAGATATTGAATTCATTTGATGTGAACTCACCTCCTCTATCAAAAATCAAGCATTTGATCTTCAACTCTAACTCATTCTCAACCATTGCCTTGAAATCTTTGAACTTGTCTAGGGCTTCTAATTTATCTTTTAGAAGAGTGACCCAAATCATTCTGGAATAATCAACAATAAGCAACATAAACTATATGTCCCCTTGCAGACTTCTTGTTCTTGTGGGACCATATAGATCTGTATGAATCAGCTCCAGCAATCCAACAGAGAATTGTTCTTTGCTTTTGAAACATGTTCTTATTTGTTTCCCAAATTGGCATTCTTTTCAAATGGTGTTAGCATGTTTCACAAGCTTAGGCAAATCTCTTACAGCCTGAATAGAACTTATCTTTACCAAGTTGTCAAAATTGATATGACACACTCTTTTATGCCATAGACAACTCTCATAAGTCTAAGCTAATAAATAATATCTATTAGTTCCTTTCAAATGATAAACATTACCTCTAGTCTTTTACCAGTAGCAATCACTGTTCTGGAGCTCGCCATGATTTTACATCCATTGTCCTTGAATCTCAGATCATAACATTTGTCACACATCTGACCAACACTCAAAAGATTTGCTTTAAACCCTTCACATACAGAACATCATCAGTATTTTTCTTTCCATCAAAATAAATAGATCCTCTTCCATAAATCTTACTAGCTATATCATCTCCAAACCTTACTAGTCCACCATCATATTTTTCCAAACTAACAAACTTACTTTTGTCACTAGTAATGTGATGATAGCATCCACTATCAATAAACCATTCATCCTCATCTTTGTCAACTTGAACAACCAAAGCACTTTCTTCCACTAGTTTTTCTTCCTTCACATAGCTAGCAGGATTAGTAGACACAGGTTCTTTTTTAATAGAAATAAACAAGCACTCATTTGCACTAGTACCAACATCATCAAATTCATCATCAAGATCCCTAACATAGTAGCATTTCTTTAGAGCTCTAGGTCTGTTCTCAAATCTTTTTCTATTCCTTTCAATTCTTTCAAGACATCTAGAAGCATAATGACCACCTTTACCACATGAAAAATATTTGAAAGGTAATTTTCCTTTGAACTTACCGGAACCTCTTTGCAATCTATCATCAAAGTTAGCTTCAATTTCATCAAAGTCATCAATAGGCTCCACTTTGTATTTTTCAACTCTAGAGATCTTTTTAGAAGTAGTAGTTTTGAAAGAAATCTCAACTTTCAGCAAAGCATCACCAAATTTTCTCATCACAAAGGCTATAACCTTTCCAAATAATTGATCCTTGTCGATAGTTTTTATAGTCATTAATTCTTCAATTGTAGCTACCTTGTGATTGTAGGACTTTGGTAGTGACCTGAGGATTTTCATCACAACATTCTTCTCACCAATAGTTCCTCCCATACCTTTTATTCCATTGATAAGTTCATAAACCTTTTGCATGAAGGTTGTTATGTTTTCATCTTCATTCATATTTAAACCCTCATATTTCGCTTTCAGGCCCTGCAACTTGGCTTCTTTTACAGAATCATCTCCTTCATACATATTTTTCAACTTTTCCCAAACTTCATTTGCATATTCTAGATCCATGACTTTTATCAACTTAGTATCAGTCAAGGCACTTAACATGGCATCTCTAGCTTTTATATTCAACTCATATTCTTTTATTTCATCTTCACTTGTCAAACCATTTGGAGGCATGGTATGTAGGAGTTTAGGACAACACCGAGAGGGGGGGTGAATCAGTTTTGTGTAAATTTTTAAATCTTTTTGTAAACTTTAACTTTCAAGACACAAGGAGAGAGATATATCATTGATTTGTCAAACACATATGCACATGACTGAGAATGAAGACAGAGAACAAAAACTTCATGAGCAAGGAATTAACATACACACATACAGATGAAAGCAATATGAGACATAAGACAAATTTGCACAAGTGGAAAACCCTCCTGGGGTAGAAAAACCACTCCAAAATTGCCTCACTGGCTTAACCTTGAAAAATATCTTTACAAGCCTCACTGGCTGATGTAAGTGTCTCACTGACAAATGGTCTTACTAACCTACAAGTCTCACTAGCATACTATTGTGCCTCACTGGCATTTCTCAATCAATTAGAACTAAAAATCTCATGTACAAGAAGTGATTCCTGTTTAATCTGATTTGTACCATTCAAATCAACTCATCTGCAACATATATTCCATCATTCCAAACCTCTGATATTTTATCCTTGAATAATCTAATTCACCTAATCAGGGAAATATGTCTTCTTCATTGCAAATTAGTTCACATTTATTTGAATCATTATCTTTTCCATTGCATGTTGATCTACACAACATCACTCACACCCAGTGTATCTGTAAAAACAATATTTATAAGAAATACAAAAATGTCCTTTCATCTTCAAAGCAAACTTTTATTTTCCTCTTTTCAAAAACCTTTCATTTTCCAAAATAAATAGCTCCATCTACAAAAATTCATCTTCATTAAATAGAATATCTTCAACAATAAATTTTTAATCTACCCTTGAAAGAGAAAAATAAAATCTCTTTATAAAAATAATCAATCTCCTCCTTTGCAAATATCATTTTCATAAAATGATATCTATTCACCAAATCCCCACACACTTTTCTGGTCCTCATTTTTCACAACCTTTCACTTTTATGCTTCTTTATTTTTGTTTCAATTTCACCTTCTAACCCTTGACATCTGCATAAACAATTCATCTAAAAACAATAGTAAGATCATACAAAAATCTTCAATAAAATCATTCAGTGCCCTGTAGGAGAAAATAAAATCTCTTTTACTTATATCCTCTTCATATTCTCCCTTCATTTCCTCAATCTCTTCAAAAAAATCTTTAATGAAAATCAAACCAATCAATCTGCCCTTGTTATGTTCAATCTATCCATTCTTCATGAAAACCTTTCACCTTCTCTAATAAAAATCTTCATTAAATTCTTCAATTGTAAGGAAGAGAAACTAAAATGGATTTTCCTAAAAATTTCTTTTAAAAACATCAACCAATTCCATGAAAAACTCCTTGAAAAACTCTAATACTTTCCATATTGGATCTCATGCCTTTTTAAAAAAAGAAAATAAAATAGAAATTGAAAAATAATTTCTAAACTTTAATTACATAACCTTTTATGGCTAATCCACATACTTTAAAATAATTTTTGAAAGTTTATAAGTCTTATACAAATTCATGCCCACTCATATGTATTATAAAGCATGCCTTTTTCCTTTGAAATAAATTTGAAAACTAACACTTATGACGAGCTCCTTTATAAAGGTCATTTGAAAGCCTTTTTAAAAACCATGCTCTCCACAAAGTTTTAAAATAAATTTATGACTTGTTTTTCCTGCTCGAGTTAAGTGACGACCGATGAAGTAGGTTAATAGGGTGAAGGGACCGGTGTGCACCACAACTGGAGACCCCTTTAGCAAGTGACATAAGTGATATGACTTGCATTAACAAGTCATTGACCAATTAGAACAATTAAGCAACAATTAAGGTGAATATGGATCTTAAAGCATTTTCAAAGCATGATGAGATTAGGATTTTAGTGATTTTGTTCCTCCATGATTATATCATCTTCTAATTAGGATCCACTGATGATCTTTCTACAAATGATACAGAATTCTAGTAGAGTATGTAATTTACCTCCTTTGACATCCACTTGCTCCATGATCACAGTTATGCACCGTTTATAAAGTCATGTTCCATCACAACAATTGTTTAATATCTTTCAATCATAATACATTTGAAGAAACACATGTGAACAACATGATTGAATCTAATGATATAAACACTTCTTGCTTTCATAAACCATTTGTATCACCTAACTCAACCATGAAGCAACACCATCATGTCATCAAAACAACAAACTTATGTTCTCATATAAATTATAAAAACTTTGATCATAATCAACTTTGTGAGCACAAGATAATCATGAAAGCATTATACTCTTGATTTGATTTGAAGACAATACAATGAAGCAACCTGGGGTAAGCATGACATTATCCTGACCAAGAGCAACCAAGATACTATGATTTCATCACCATCAATGTGACCACCATAAGCTTGTGTAAGAACAAATCTCCTTTTATAAACTTGAATTATCAAGAACTAAATGAATATACATGTCCTCTACCTGTTTCCTTATGTGTCAAACTAATGAGATAAATTTAACTCATCTGAATTCTCCTCAAACATGGATGGTGACCATTATCAACTGAGTCCAACAACTTGCATCAACTCAACATCTTGTGTGAAGAATGACCAAGAAGAACAAGAAGCATAATAACATAAATGCACTGCAACTTACCATCAAACAACTTGATTCCTGCCACATACTGCTACTACATCCTTGAAGACACCACACTATATGAAAGATATACACTTATCAAGATTGAGTGAACAACTCCTGATTGATTCCTACCATAAGTGAACAACTGTGAAATGCATGATCATTAACAACCTCTGTCAGTCCTACAATCCTAATGATACCTTGTGAAGATGCACAACAACTCAACTCTCTCAATACCTTTTGACATCAATGACAAACTATCACCATCAATCACCCCCTTTGTCATTGATGGAAAAACTCCATGTAGTATTCTTTCTTTCTCCCCCTTTTTGACATTTGATGACAAAGACTATTATCTCCCCCTGAGAAAATAACTCCACTAAAAGATGTTAAAGCTTGATCATAACAATTATAATCACATTGAATTATGAGCACTTTGAAGACATAAACTCCTGTTAACCTTTGAACAAGTAATGGTTTATGATGATAACAATCTTGAAGCCAACATATGACCCACCTTGTTGAACATTATCATCTGCTATTGTTGATTCAAGACATACCTTTAACTTCTTCTGAAGAAATACAACATATCACCATCAATGACATAGCTTGAAGAACTCTATCTAAAACATATTAGTGAGGAAGATCATCAATGAACCATGTGAAATTATCACACCAAAAACTCCTTAATATCTCTAGTTTATCATCTTCTTTTGACACTATCTTCAAACCACCTAAAAGCTCCAAGACACATGTCATAAAACATAACTCAACAAAGTAACAGATATGATCATCAAACTAACACCTTGATATGAATTATATGAACTTGAATTTCATGCAAACACTACACTTTTCACCAATAATAATCAGTATGAATTACAATCCATAAAGACATGAATAACACACAAGAGATGTCCTTCCCAAAGGCTTCCAACATGAACCATTATCCTGCAACCAATCTATTATTCCACACCCTTTTTGACCTGAAAAAGAATGAAGACTATCTAAATAAATGAAGACTATTTGATGAATACCATCCTCCTATTCTGCACAAGACACTTTTCACAACATAAGAACTAGTCCCTTTTTAACCTTGTAATTCAAATCAGCCCATCAAGACTGCACAACAAGTTCTTCCTGCAATAATACTTTGCAAAACCAAATGCAGAGACAAGAATTATGAATTGAATTATTTCATTTGAAACCTTCTTAGCCAACATATCTTGATAAGAGCTTCTTGAGAACATCTCAAGCTCTTTGCCCTGACAAGCAAGATCACACTGAACTGCAACACAATTTTTGTAAGTACCAACATGATATGAACAGTATACAAATAGAATCAAGTCACAACATCATCAACCTCTTTGTACCTATATTACTAACATACACTTAAACTAAAAAAAACATCAGAAACTTCATTTCAAATATTATCAATCAAGCATGATAAACAAAACAAGTTCATCACATTGATAAACATCAACTGAACTCCTCCTGTAACTTCTTGGGGATAAATGATAGAACAAGAACAACTCCCCCTCACATCATTCTATCTATTATTCAACTGATAATGTAACTTGTGCCAGATGTACAAGTTTAGCTTCTGACTTCTCTTTACTTTCTTTTTGCTTCCAATTTTTCATAGGTTCTTTCTTCCTCCAAACCTTTTTACCTTCTTTTCTTTTCAACTTTTTCAAATCAGGTGAAGCATACATTCTGCAACTCTGTGCTTTGTGTCCAAGAGTATTACAATTATAACAAACTATGTTATAATCATAATCAAATGACTGATAGTACCTTTGAGCACTCATATTAAGCTTCCATGCAAGATCATACCTTCTATGCACTTTACAATTTCTTTGAATGTGTCCAACATTATTGCACTTGTAACAAACAATATCAGTATTGCTTATGCAATTAACTGATTTGTGTCCAAATTGATTACAAGTATAACAATAACCATTAACTGAATAGTTATACCTCTACATGTATGCTTGTCTTATAGCAGTAGGTTTTTTGAAATTCCTTCTTTGATTGTGTACAAATTCATCTTTAGTTTTTGGTTCAGCTTCATTATTCCTTTTACCTTCTGTGGTAGAAACATGATGACTTAAATAAATTTTCCTTCTAGGAGTCTCTCTAGCTTTGGAACATTCCCCTTCTTCAAATCCTAAGCCAGTAGTATCCTGATGATGCTTCTGTTTGCCCAACATCTCATGCAACTTGTTTGAACTATCTTCAAACACTTGATATTTCTAGATAAAGCCTTGAGACCATCATATTCTTTTCTCTGATTGATAATTTCACCCTCTAGTTTTAGATTCTCAATCCTAGTAACTTTAAGGTTAGATATTGAGACATCAGCTATCCTCTTAGCTTCTTCAATTTCTGTCTTCAAACTGACAATCAATTTGTCTGATTCACCTGCTTGATTCTTCAAGTCTACAATCAGGTTTCTAGCATCTTCAAGATCTGTAAGAGCTTTGTCTTTTAAATCTCTTTCTTGTTGCAGCTACAACATTAATTTCTGGTTCTCCTTCTTATAATTCTTGAGTTCACTCAGAGCATATATAAGCTCTCCTTTCATATCAATCTCGTAATCTTGTTCATCATAATCCTGATCATCATCACTTGTGATGTTAGCTTCTTCTGAATCTGATTGGGTTTGTACTTCAATTTCTTCATTTGAAATTCTCCTTTCATTGCCACTTTCTTCACACACTAGAGTGTCCTCTACTTTATCATTATCTTGATAAATTATTTTCAATCTCCTCCACATATCCTGAGCTATAACACAGTCCATAATTTTACAAGAAACATCATTAGTCAGAGCAGACAATATGGCCTTCTTTGCAATTTGATTACATTCAAGGGCTTCTTTTTCATTTCCATTCTCAACTAACATTAAAACATCACATCCTAAAGAGGATAAATAAATCTACATTCTAACATACCAAACTGAAAAAGCTGAACCATCAAACTGAGGAACTCCTAAAACCTTTTCTTCTAATACAATATCAGATTCAACTTGAGGAACATTTATATCAACAAGTTCTATATCAACCCTTGAATTTGATAAAGATGAAGAGTTTTGACTAGTCTGAGTCTTGACAATTTTCTTGCTCTTATTTCTTCTGCACTTACCCATTGAACTCTACACACAGGACCTACCCGAGCCTATTAGACTTCAAAAAGGGAACTTGGCTCTGATACCAATTGTAGGAGTTCAGGACAACACTAAGAGGGGGGTGAATTAGTGTTGTGTAAATTTTTAAATCTTTTTGCAAACTTTAACTTTCAAGACACAAGGAGAGAGAGATATCATTGATTTGTCAAACACATATGCACATGACTGAGAATCAAGACAAAGAACAAAAACTTCATGAGCAAGGAATTAACATACACACATACATATGAAAGCAATATGAGACATAAGACAAATTTGCATGAGTGGAAAACCCTCCTGGGGTAGAAAAACCACTCCAAAATTGTCTCACTAGCTTAACCTTGAAAAATATCTTTACAAGCCTAACTAGCTGATGTAAGTGTCTCACTGACAAATGGTCTTACTAATCTACAAGTCTCACTGGCATACTATTGTGCCTCACTAGCATTTCTCAATCAATCAGAACTAAAAATCTCATGTGCAAGAAGTGATTGCTACTCAATCTAATTTGTACATGCAAGAAGTGATTACTGCTCAATCTAATTTGTACCATTCAAATGAACTCATCTACAACATATATTCCATCATTCCAAACCTCTAATATTTTATCCTTGAATCATGTAATTCACTTGATCAGGGAAATATGTCTTCTTCACTACAAATTAGTTTTCACATTTATCTGAATCATTATCTTTACCATTGCATGTTGATCTATACAACATCACTCACACCCAGTGTATCTGCAAAAATAATATTTATAAGAAATACAAAAATATCCTTTCATCTTCAAAGAAAACTTTTATTTTTCTCTTTTCAAAACCTTTCATTTTCCAAAATAAATAGCTCCATCTGCAAAAATTCATCTTCGTTAAATTGAATATTTTCAACAATAAATTTTTAATCTACCCTTGAAAGAGAAAAATAAAATCTCTTTATAAAAATAATCAATCTCCTCCTTTGCAAATATCATTTTCATAAAATGATATCTATTCACCAAATCCCCACACATTTTTTTGGTCCTCATTTTTCACAACCTTTTATTTTTATGCTTCTTCTTTATTTTTGTTTCAATTTCACCTTCTGACCCTTGACATCTACATAAACAATTCATCTAAAAACAATAGTATGGTCATACAAAAATCTTCAATAAAATCAATCAGTGCCCTGTAGGAGAAAATAAAATCTCTTTTACTTGTATCCTCTTCATATTCTCCCTGCATTCCTTCAATCTCTTCAAATAAATCTTTAATGAAAATAAAACCAATCAATCTGCCCTTCTTATGTTCAATATGTCCATTCTTCATGAAAACCTTTCACCTTCTCTGATAAAAATCTTCATTAAATTCTTCAATTGTAAGGAAGAGAAACTAGAATGGATTTTCCTAAAAATTGCTTTTAAAAACATCAACCAATTCCTTGAAAAACTCCTATACTTCCCATATTAGATCTCATGCCTTTTTTTAAAAAGCAAATAAAATAGAAATTAAAAAATAATTTCTAAACTTTAATTACATAGCCTTTTATGGCTAATCCACATACTTAAAAAGAATTTTTGAAAGTTTATAAATCTTATACAAATTCATGCCCACTCGTATGTATTAGAAAGGATGCCTTTTTCCTTCAAAATAAATTTGAAAACTAACACTTATGACGAGCTCCTTTCTAAAGGTCATTTGAAAGTCTTTTTAAAAACCGTGCTTTCCACAAAGTTTAAAGAGAAACTTATTACTTGTTTTTCCCGCTCGAGTTAAGTGACGACCGATGAAGTAGGTTAATAGGGTGAAGGGACCAATGTGTACCACGACTGGAGACCCCTTTAGTAGGTGACATAAGTGATATGACTTGCATTAACAAGTCACTGACCAGTTAGAACAATTAAGCAACAATTAAGGTGAATATGGATCTTAAAGCATTTTCAAAGCATGATGAGATTAGGATTTTAGTGAATTTGTTCCTCCATGATTATATCATCTTCTAATTAGGATCCACTGATGATCTTTCTGCAAATGATACAGAATTCTAGCAGAGTATGTAATTTACCTCCTTTGACATCCACTTGCTCCATGATCATAGTTATGCACCATTTATAAAGTCATGTTCCATCACAACAATTGTTTAATATCTTTCAATCATATGACATTTGAAGAAACACCTGTGAACAACATGATTGAATCTAATGATATAAACACTTCCTGCTTTCATAAACCATTTGCATCACCTGACTCAACCATGAAGCAACACCATCATGTCATCAAAACAACAAACTTATGTTCTCATATAAATTATAAAAACTTTGATCATAATCAACTTTGTGAGTGCAAAATAATCATGAAAGCATTATACTCCTGATTTGATTTGAAGACAATACAATGAAGTAACCTGAGGTAAGCATGACATTATCCTGACCAAGAGCAACCAAGATACTATGATTTCATCACCATCAATGTGACCAGCATAAGCTTGTGCAAGAACAAATCTCCTTTCATAAACTTGAATTATCAAGAACTAAATGAATATACATGTCCTCTACCTGTTTCCTTATGTGTCAAACTAATGTGATAAATTTAACTCATCTGAATTCTCCTCAACCATGGATGGTGACCATTATCAACTGAGTCCAACAACTTGCATCAACTCAACATCTTGTGTGAAGAAATGACCAAGAAGAACAAGAAGCATAATAACATAAATGCACTGCAACTTACCATCAAACAACTTGATTCCTGCCACATACTACTACTACATCCTTGAAGACACCACACTATATGAAAGATATACACTTATCAAGATTGAGTGAACAACTCCTGATTGATTCCTTCCATAAGTGAACAACTGTGAAATGCATGATCATTAATAACCTATGTCAGTCCTGTAATCCTGATGATACCTTGGGAAGATGCACAACAACTCAACTCTCTCAATACCTTTTGACATCAATGAAAAACTATCACCATCATGGTATATTTTATCTTTGCTGCTTTCCACACTTTATAACCAAGACAAATGAGATGGATTTTCATTTGTACCTTCCATAGAGCATAATTTGTCCCACCAAACTATGGAGCTTTCTTCTTAAAAGACATCCTAGATCTTCCTCAAGTTGTTAGGATTTCTTTTGAGGAGGCTGCTCTGATACCAATCATTAATATACATTGGAAAACTGAGAGGGGGGTGAATCAGTTGTCCCAAAACTTTAATAAGTTATCAATACTTTAAATGTTCATTAACTATTTTTAGGATTTAACCATCAAAGCATGAAACATGAAGTTTTAACACAATACCATATTCAACACATGAAACACCAGATTTTTATGTGGAAAACCCTATAGGGGAAAACCATGGTGGGTGTTATCCCATAGAAATATAAATGTTATAGCAATACCAAAAAATAGAGGCTCACTGCCTACGAGATCATTGCCAAAAGATGCTCACTGTAAAGATTGGCTCACTACCCACAGCGTGACTCACTACCATGGATTTGCAAACTGATTTGATAGCATCTACTCCATGGCTGAGTTTAGTTCCATTGAAGCGCAATACTTCTTCTCTGCATTTCTCTTCTTACACTTCTCACTTATCTTCACATTTTTGCACACAGATATTTTTTTTGGCAATTACATTTCATGTCTTTATCAAATTCATCGACCTTGGAATGTACATCAAGGTCAGCATTACATTCATCAACTATTGGAACAAACTCCAAGGTCGGCATTACAAACATACATAGAAATAGGTCTGGAATGAATACAAAAATTTGCTAAGGGAAAGATGTAAAGATGTATGCGGATCACACTACACCTTAGCTAGGACTCAAATACAATCTTCCACACCACAACACACTACTACAATCTTCAATGCATCTTTGTAAATAGTGAAAGAAACCAAGTTAGCCAAGACTGGTGTTCACATTAAGACTTTCAAGAATAGTCCTTATCTACGATCCAAATATCTCTTTGCAAACCAATCTAAAGGTAGGAACATGATCATGAGACATCCATAAGCAGATTGAAATCAATAGGAACAATTGCACAACCTCTAACCACTCTACCAAAAAGATTTTTCAAACTAGAGCTCATAAACAACACTGTCATAAGGAAAAGATCGCTTGAAGACCACCAAATCATGAATCATTAAAGTTGAAGAAACATAACATCATCTCAGACTTAACTCTAGAACCACAGATCAAAATACTTCAATGCAGAGGAATGTAAAGCATAATACATTCTCCCTATCACCACCAAATATACAGAAAACAATTGTTTCCATTCTGGTGAACATAACTCACTCAAATCTTCATACCAGAGGCTCAAACCTAGAACATAGCATCTTCAAACATGCCTATAAATAAATTCTAATACACAGATAAAGATATTTTCTCTACAAGAAATGTGGAACAATTTGCTGGACTATTCTTCTGTAGACAAAGATACTCTGCAACATACTATTTCTACTAGAGGAGCAAATTTTCTCAACATCTCCAATGTTAGGATTTCCAACAATTACATAGGAAAATACAAAGCATCTAACTCATTACAAGAAAGCATCTTGAAATAAGTGCACAATTGACACCAATGACAACACTGATATGTTGACATCAATGACAACACCAGTTAGGCACATACGTGGAATAGAAGCATCTAACCTTTCTGACATAAATATGAAGAAAGGGTCGTTTGATGATATATCTGTCTCTTCCATTCTCTCCTATGATCTTGTAGCACCATATTGTAATTCCTCCTTATCATGATTCTTCTATTCTATTGAAAGTCCTCACACCTCTATATCATCCTATTGAAAGGATGTACAATGATATATGTTATCTTGCAGACCTTGACATCTTTGTTAGTTTCCTTGCATGTATTTGAGGTTGCCATTATTTGCATGCCCAACATTATTCAGTGGGGCTCATTTAGCTATATTGGTAAGGTCTCTAGACCTATATGTTACTCTTCCAATATGTTGTAATGACTTATTTTAGACTATATTTCATCATGTCTGCTTGTTGTTCCTCTAGATCCTTCCAATTTCAAATAAGATCTTTTTCTTCACTTTCTAATTAACTATCTTTTAATATTTCTAATGCTAATGACAGTCATTTCACTGTGTTTGACTATCTTGCACTTTTGTCTATAGGATTATGGCTTTGTTGTTTATGATACTTCTGATATAACCCTTTACTGTGGCTATTCAATTATTTGCTTCTAGATTGTCCTTACTCTTGCTGATTGTTCATTACCTTTAAGTGTCATTCTTGATTCTTATAAACCTTTCCAAGTCTTTATATCGCAGTCATTCCTGACTGTTCAAAGATAGCAGTCATTGTCCCAATCCTTGTTTTCCTTTTTTTATTTATCTGCATTATTAATTCGTCAGGCTTATAAACACCTAATAGAGCTACCATTGTATTTATGTTTTCACATATCTATAAAGATCCTTAAAGACCCTTCATAATTTATAAAACTTTGAACCTCTTAAGGATAGTTCACACAAGTTTTCAAAGGTCAAAAGATGGTCCTCAAAACATCTCCATAAGACTCATGCAAGGTCTCTAAATGAAAAAACATAAAGGATGATCTACTTTAATGCTTGAGGAAGTTACTAGGGACTATAGTTTTAACTTACCCTAAACTGATCTCAAACTTGGTATGAGTCTCCATCCATTGTGATGTCCTTGTGTTGTTAGATCCTCTGAAGAGTATAGAGACCTACTAGATAGTGAGCAGGCACTATGTCCTCCTTGTTGCCCTAGTTGTGACTATCCTTAGATGAAATGTTCTTGCTCTTACTATTGTGGCTCCTTGATTGCTATTCCACTATGTTACTGGTCTTTCTTTGATGTTGTCCTCATAGACCCTATTGGTCTTTCCACATTGCAATAAGGACTAGATTTTATTATAGGAGTTTCTAAGGCTTCATAAGATGACTAGTTGATCTATTTATGGACGGTTGGCCCTTCTGTTGGTCATTTTATATTCCCAACCTAATCTTATGAAAACAAATCTATAAAATAACCATTTCTAATAACTGATTTGCCTCAAGGGATTGGCCAACAAATAGGAAATGGGGTTTCAATCCCTTTTCCTCTGCACTTTAGGCTCTGTAAGACCAAGGAGGGTGTTCCTCTTTATGAAAATAGTGTTCTAATTAAATGGGAGGGGGTCCCTAAATACTTTCTCGAGAACACTATTTTTAAAACTGATATGTTCCTTCTAGATAGAGTAAAGTAACGGGCTAGATTCTTAAGCTTCAACCTAATTCTTTATAGAGGAACATGTTAACAAAAATATCATCAACATGAGTACAAAAATTAAAACTGTTCTTTGACTTATATGAAATGATCAGGGAGATTTAGATGAGGACAATCACCATCAAAAGATTAGTGCCTAAATCTAGGGTTACAGAGTCAAGAAACAAATATAAATGAACTTTGCATAATAATACACTCATAACTTTAATAATAATATTGTAACAATGCATTACATCACCACACCTTGAAATTAGATCAAACTAATTGTACTTGCTTATCCCTATATACATCTACTCTATTTAATCTCTTCCTTGAAGCATTAAATCTACTCTTTGAGTAAAAGCCTTTTGGAATAGATATCCTTCCACAGGAAAGACTGTGAAGATGAATAATATTGACACTTGACCAATTTATTCAAAAATATAGCAAAAGATACAATTGTAGGAGACAATATAGTCTGAACCTTAACAATATATTCAAAATACTAAGTTTAACACAATTTTATACCAATAGTTACAAGTACAAATGATTTTATTTCTCAAAAAACACACCTAGAAGTAAAAACTACTTATTATGATATTGTACTGTGCTATAAAAAATTCCTCCAATATCCTTGTCAATAGGTCCTAAATTCCCTTTTATAGAAACAAGGGAGCAAAACAAGCTTTAGACCTAGAAAGAGATGTCATCCCTTTATTTGAAAAATTGCACTAATTAGAAAAGAGAGATTACTAATTGTACTTGGATATTTTCATAGGAGCATAGGTTGTTACATGTATGTTGTTACTGTTGGCAAGAGACACTACTCCGGTATGAACCTATATGTTGTCATTGATGGAAACAAGGCTCAGAGATCCTATGACCATGATAGGAAGAGATATCTCCGGAAGAACATATTGGATCCTAGGTCATACCAGAGGCTCAAACCTAGAACATAGCATCTTCAAACATGCCTATAAATAAATTCTAATACACAGATAAAGATATTTTCTCTACAAGAAATGTGGAACAATTTGCTGGACTATTCTTCTGTAGACAAAGATACTCTGCAACATACTATTTCTACTAGAGGAGCAAATTTTCTCAACATCTCCAATGTTAGGATTTCCAACAATTACATAGGAAAATACAAAGCATCTAACTCATTACAAGAAAGCATCTTGAAATAAGTGCACAATTGACACCAATGACAACACTGATATGTTGACATCAATGACAACACCAGTTAGGCACATACGTGGAATAGAAGCATCTAACCTTTCTGACATAAATATGAAGAAATGGTCGTTTGATGATATATCTGTCTCTTCCATTCTCTCCTATGATCTTGTAGCACCATATTGTAATTCCTCCTTATCATGATTCTTCTATTCTATTGAAAGTCCTCACACCTCTATATCATCCTATTGAAAGGATGTACAATGATATATGTTATCTTGCAGACCTTGACATCTTTGTTAGTTTCCTTGCATGTATTTGAGGTTGCCATTATTTGCATGCCCAACATTATTCAGTGGGGCTCATTTAGCTATATTGGTAAGGTCTCTAGACCTATATGTTACTCTTCCAATATGTTGTAATGACTTATTTTAGACTATATTTCATCATGTCTGCTTGTTGTTCCTCTAGATCCTTCCAATTTCAAATAAGATCTTTTTCTTCACTTTCTAATTAACTATCTTTTAATATTTCTAATGCTAATGACAGCCGTTTCACTGTGTTTGACTATCTTGCACTTTTGTCTATAGGATTATGGCTTTGTTGTTTATGATACTTCTGATATAACCCTTTACTGTGGCTATTCAATTATTTGCTTCTAGATTGTCCTTACTCTTGCTGATTGTTCATTACCTTTAAGTGTCATTCTTGATTCTTATAAACCTTTCCAAGTCTTTATATCGCAGTCATTCCTGACTGTTCAAAGATAGCAGTCATTGTCCCAATCCTTGTTTTCCTTTTTTTATTTATCTGCATTATTAATTCGTCAGGCTTATAAACACCTAATAGAGCTGCCATTGTATTTATGTTTTCACATATCTATAAAGATCCTTAAAGACCCTTCATAATTTATAAAACTTTGAACCTCTTAAGGATAGTTCACACAAGTTTTCAAAGGTCAAAAGATGGTCCTCAAAACATCTCCATAAGACTCATGCAAGGTCTCTAAATGAAAAAACATAAAGGATGATCTACTTTAATGCTTGAGGAAGTTACTAGGGACTATAGTTTTAACTTACCCTAAACTGATCTCAAACTTGGTATGAGTCTCCATCCATTGTGATGTCCTTGTGTTGTTAGATCCTCTAAAGAGTATAGAGACCTACTAGATAGTGAGCAGGCACTATGTCCTCCTTGTTGCCCTAGTTGTGACTATCCTTAGATGATATGTTCTTGCTCTTACTATTGTGGCTCCTTGATTTCTATTCCACTATGTTACTGGTCTTTCTTTGATGTTGTCCTCATAGACCCTATTGGTCTTTCCACATTGCAATAAGGACTAGATTTTATTATAGGAGTTTCTAAGGCTTCATAAGATGACTAGTTGATCTATTTATGGACGGTTGGCCCTTCTGTTGGTCATTTTATATTCCCAACCTAATCTTATGAAAACAAATCTATAAAATAACCATTTCTAATAACTAATTTGCCTCAAGGGATTGGCCAACAAATAGGAAATGGGGTTTCAATCCCTTTTCCTCTGCACTTTAGGCTCTGTAAGACCAAGGAGGGTGTTCCTCTTTATGAAAATAGTGTTCTAATTAAATGGGAGGGGGTCCCTAAATACTTTCTCGAGAACACTATTTTTAAAACTGATATGTTCCTTCTAGATAGAGTAAAGTAACGGGCTAGATTCTTAAGCTTCAACCTAATTCTTTATAGAGGAACATGTAAACAAAAATATCATCAACATGAGTACAAAAATTAAAACTGTTCTTTGACTTATATGAAATGATCAGGGAGATTTAGATGAGGACAATCACCATCAAAAGATTAGTGCCTAAATCTAGGGTTACAGAGTCAAGAAACAAATATAAATGAACTTTGCATAATAATACACTCATAACTTTAATAATAATATTGTAACAATGCATTACATCACCACACCTTGAAATTAGATCAAATTAATTATACTTGCTTATCCCTATATACATCTACTCTATTTAATCTCTTCCTTGAAGCATTAAATCTACTCTTTGAGTAAAAGCCTTTTGGAATAGATATCCTTCCACAGGAAAGACTGTGAAGATGAATAATATTGACACTTGACCAATTTATTCAAAAATATAGCAAAAGATACAATTGTAGGAGACAATATAGTCTGAACCTTAACAATATATTCAAAATACTAAGTTTAACACAATTTTATACCAATAGTTACAAGTACAAATGATTTTATTTCTCAAAAAACACACCTAGAAGTAAAAACTACTTATTATGCTATTGTACTGTGCTACAAAAAATTCCTCCAAGATCCTTGTCAATAGGTCCTAAATTCCCTTTTATAGAAACAAGGGAGCAAAACAAGCTTTAGACCTAGAAAGAGATGTCATCCCTTTATTTGAAAAATTGCACTAATTAGAAAAGAGAGATTACTAATTGTACTTGGATATTTTCATAGGAGCATAGGTTGTTACATGTATGTTGTTACTGTTGGCAAGAGACACTACTCCGGTATGAACCTATATGTTGTCATTGATGGAAACAAGGCTCAGAGATCCTATGACCATGACAGGAAGAGATATCTCCGGAAGAACATATTGGATCCTAGGTCTGATTGACAAAAAATGGCTAAGTATGAAAAGTATTCTGAGTAGAGGACAATAAGTTAGATAGTATGTCTCCGAAGATGATGATCAATTAATACAATTTAGGTATGATGTTCTGAGTTGTTTGATAGTGATATGCTTCAAAGGTTAATTCATGATCGCCTCTGGAAGTCACCTTAAAGAATTTTCTAAGTTTGGATAAGCAAAGGTATAGCAGGAACAATGAACAAGGTCTAATGCAGTGGTCCGCATTCCTCTATAGATAAGAATTTTGTTATGTGATTTTAAGTTGTTGTAAACACTTATATAAAGTGTCTTATTCTAGAGTTAGGAGATCTAAAGTCTACTAGAAGGTTAGCTACAAGGTGCTAAGTATTAGCATAGTGTTTGACAAAGTTTGATAGAGATAGAGTTTGAGTTCTGATGGTGGGCACTTCTCTGCAAGATGACATAATTCCTTGCAGTTTTGAGGGTATGATTGGGAATGTGTAAAGAGTCCTTGATGCGATTTTGGAAGTGTTTTGTGATCTGCAGTAGAAGTTGTAAGTCAACAAATGAACCTATTAAGCATGCTCTTGAGAAACAGGCTGACTGGTGAGATAAATCAGGATGTGGAGAAAGAATATTGTGTTAAAGATCTATTCAAGTAATTGAGTGATCAGAGCCAACCTATATGAATACATTTGGGAAATGATTTGGGTTTGCTTGAAACATAGTGCATTGGATTGAGTGACAAGGTACATCTTTCTATGTACACGTTTCACTTGGATTCTAACCTAATTATGGATTAAATCATGATACAAATATATAAGAGTGATGATTTTTGGTTGAGTGCATGTGGCAAAGAAGTGTGTGTGTGTGTGTGATGCAAGCATGTGAATAGAAGAGTAGAGTTAAAAGAGAAGCAATGATGAAGACTTGGGATTCACAATTTAGTTACTAAATGACTCCACCCTAGCATAGTGGAAGATGCTTAAGCAATATTCAATTTTCATGTGTGATCTAATTGGAAGTAATATTTTGTCATCAAGGTAGTGAGCTAGCAGGGAACCTTCAATAGGGTTTAATAGGCCTCAGGGTTTAACAACCCTTATTGTAATCTTGCTAGGTTTAGGGTTGAGGCAATGAGCCTACTAAATCTAGTTGTACTCCATGGCAATGAGCCATCATGTTCTAGGTCCATGGAGTGACCAAGCCTGTACATTATTTTGTAAAGATTGTAATATATATTTGAGAGCTAATCCTCTCCGTGGTTTTTTCCTTTTTGGGTTTTCCACATAAAATCTTGGTGTTATGTGTCATGCTTTTGTGGATGTTGTTTAGTTGTATATTTTGCTTCTATTTGATTATTATTTTGAAATGATTAAAATTAAAAGTGCAAGAAAAGATTTATAGAACACTGATTTAGCCCCCCTCTCAGTGTTCCTGACAATCAACAATTGGTATCAAAGTGAGGTTCCTTGGAAAAATTTTAACATCTTAAGGAAGATCTGGGATAGTATGATCATGGCAAAAAGAAGGTGCGGAAATTATGAAAGATACAATCAACTAGAAGCAGCTCTTATCGATCATGAAAACTCTAAAGTAGAAGTCAAGGATCTGAAGGATAATCTAAAACAAGCTAATGAATGTATCTTGAAACTAAAAGAGCAAATCAAGAAATTCAAAAACAAATACAAAGAAGTTAGTGATCAATTGTTATCAACAAATGAAGCCCTGAATAATTTGGAAGAAGAATTTATTGAAAGAACAAGAGCAAAAGATGATCTAAATGTGATTGTGAAGAACAGATTAGAAGATTGTGCAAAACTTGAAAAAGAGATTGTAAGTTTAAAAACAAATCTGGAAAAGGCAAGAAGTTTTGAAGAAAAAATCAAGATAAGCACCACAAAGCTTGATGAAATGATTGCTAACCAGAAGAATGTTGATGATAAACATGCTTTAGGATTTGAGAAAGGAGAAAGTTCAAATTCTAGTCAAATGACTACTGAGTTGAGGCAAAACAAAGGATACCAATTCAGAAATCAAAGAAGAAGACCTAGAAGATCTCCGGTTAGACAACCAAATGCTCAAAGGTAACCATCTTTCAATGGTTATTGTAATTCATGCAATAAGTATGGTCATAAGGATACTCAGTGTAGGAGCAAAATAAGTCAAAAAATTCCATTATTCTTTGGTCAGTGTTCCAATTGCAAGAAAATTTGTCATAGAGCAAATGAATTTAGAAATCAGATCAGGAAAAGTTTCAACAATGGGAGGAATGAACAATCCTTCATATGCAGAAGTAAAGGAAATCAAAATTCTATTAGGTGCAATACATGCTATAAAATGGAACACAGATCAAATGAATGTAGCAACTCGGTAAGAACTAACTTTCAAAATACAAGGAACAATCAATCATTCAATGGAAAGTGTTTTGCATGCAATAGATTTGGACATATGGCTAATCAATGCAGATCAAATTCAATCAATGGAAGGAATCAAGGTCAAAAGAATGTTGTGTACTTCAATTGTAACAAATTCGGACATGTTACAAGATTTTGCAAAAACATGAATGTGAAGAAAAATAACTAATCTGAAGAAAGGAAAATAGAGAAGAAAAATGAGAAAGGAAAAGAAAAGATTGATCCAATTGAAACTAAGGAAGAAATGGACAAGATTTGGATTGATAAGGAAGTAATTTTAATTGAGGATAGATCCGCAGCATCTGATGCAGATACCCTCTTTGAAGAATAAATTGAGAGCTCTAGCTTAGGGGGAGTGGTGTTGAAAATTTAAAACCCCTAACCAGAAAGTGGGTGGTAGAATTAGGCACGAAGATGTACAATCCAATGTAACAAAGCTCTTAAAAGAAAACCAGAAGTAAAAGGGTCAATGCGGCATATTGTGGAGCAATCTTAATCGATTGTGTTCTATATTGAGGGGTTTTTTACAGCTTTTAAAATAAGCATTAATGACAATTAGGTCAAGTCATGTTGAGGATAAAAGGAAATCTGTTGGGTACCAAAATCATTTTGCACTCGATGCTTTCAGGTTTTCAGAGAGATTGAAGCAGTTTTTGAGCAGCCATGACCAAGATTTGAAGAAATTGGAAACCCTCTTTTTGAAAATATGGTTAAAATCTAAAATGGTGACTCCACAAGTTGTAGACATTACTAAGCGTCTAAGACCAAAATTCAAGAAACACCCATTTAAATTGGTAGAAGTCAATCAGATGAGTGCATTTTTAGAAGTCCCTCATAGAGTCTTCATGTAGAGGATATTAGGGCTTATATTCATGTTGCCCTAGAAGAACATCAGAGAATCAATCTCACTAACTTATTTCTAAATCACTTGAGCGACGAGGGTTGCATGTTGAAGGATGAATTTAAAATATTGAAAACTAAGAAATTCATTCAGTACATCAATTTTTTGACTTTCACTAAGGATGAATGGGTCTGGTATGTTTTGAGTAGAGTCCATGATGAATTCATATGGCTCGAAATACCCTTTAAGATTAAAAAAGAAGCCATAAGGACAGTTACTGGTTTGTGCTCCACTGGATCATTACCATTATTGAAATCTATAAAGAATGACAAGGTCATGGAGGTGACCGGAGCAAAGTTTGATAAGAGGGCACTTACCATCAATGACATTATAGACAATGCAATAAAATTTGCATCTTTGGTTATTGGGTACAATGTCTATTTTTCAAATAGGGAAAATTTAGTCTCCGGCACTGCAATTTATACAACATTTCAAATGGTAAAGGAAGATATAGAGTATGATCTGTGTGAACTTCTTTGACAATAATTGATGCAGAATCTGAGGAAAACTAAAGAGCAGAAATATCCATTCAAGTATGGTACACTGATTGTTTGTCTGTTCTTTAATTTCATGCAAGAATTGCTGGGAATGAAAAATCTCATCTGGACAAGTGATAAACCTATTGCAATACAAATCAGAGATCATATATTTAACATAGGTGATATAAATGCTCAAAACACTGCCCTATGGGGCTTTTTCAAAAATTTCCAAAGGACAATGCAAGCCAGAGAAAGAATTCCTAAAATAGTGGTTAAAAAATACAAAGACAGTATTTTCTTTATTGTTACAAAGGATCAGTGTTTGATGGAGGCTTTTGAGCCTAGAACTATATGGGTAATGCCCATGGGATATGAGGTAGATGAGAGAATTCTAGATAATTATGCACAACATGTACTAAGTAAATCAAGAGACCCTAAGGAAGAAAGATTCAGGATCTATAATGAACTACATGTAAAAATTCATGTTGAAGTTAGAAAATCTAAAATCTCTAGGAAAATGAAGAAAGTGGCAGAATAAATTGCCATAAAGGTTGGCTTTACAAAAGAAGAAGTGGCAAAGGCAAGGGAAAAGGCACAAGCCATCAAGGAAGCAGAAGAAAAGAAAAAAGGTGAATTGCCTGGAGCTCCGAAAGAAACCAAGGGTAAGCCAAAAGCGACAGAGAAGTCAAAAGGGAAAACTAGAGCCTCCACCTCTGCAAAAGCCACATCCATTCCCTATGGTCCCACATCTTCTACAAGCATGTAAACTCCTTCAACTAGCTCCAACAGAAAGAAAACCAAGGCAAAGAGAACACATGTTAGCATAACCATTGATGATGAAGCAACTGAATTAGATGAGAAAGTGAAAAGGATGAAGACTAAGGCTACTAAAGCCTCTAAAGCCAGTACTAAGAAAACCTTTGGTAAGAGTAAATCTAGACAAAGGGTACAACATGATAACTCCCAGATAGAAGAGGCTACTATAAGTCTTGAAGACATTCTCAAAACCATAACAGTTGATGGAAATCTGAAACCCATAGCTCAGTTGTATGATGAATACAATGATCGAGACAAGAGAATCATTGAGACTACTATTGTAGAATATCTAAACATCTACAATAAGGCCTTGATTGAAATTATTACTGATCTACGACACATCCTAGGTAACATAATGAGTACAAGAAAAGAAATAGCTATGGCAAAAGATGTTGAGCTGAGAGAGCATTCATTGATACGATTATGTCTAAGAATCACTCATGAGGAGAAGATAAAAATATCAAAGGAAATGAAAGATGCTTTCAGGACCAAGAAAAGAATGAACTCATTGATGTTGGGAGAAATTGACAAAGTGGTTAAAGAAATAGAGGAAATCACCTTAGTGGCATTAAAGATAAACATTATTCCCACTATCTATGACAATAAAGAAGCAAATGATGAAGACATATCTCCACTGGAGGTGAGTCAAAATCAAGGACCAGAATAGATTAATCAAGTCCCCAACACTGATATAGTGGATATGACAGATCAAGGAAAAATTGAAACTAATTTGCCTCTTGAGTAACAAGTTGAGGATGAAGACAATAGGGAATGGATAAGGAGCCCTACATTGGAACAAAACATAGATCAACAAGAAAATATGGACATGAATTCTCTAAAATGAAATCAAGAGGAAGTATTTGAGAGAGCAAGGGACACTACAAATGTCTCAGTTGGTTCCAGAAGTCAGCAAGTTGCAGATGAGTCTGAACTCCTTCAAGGACAAATCAACTTGGCCTCATTGTCACCCGCACAAAAATTCAAGCTAGTATCTATTGTTCAAGCCAAGGCACAAGAAGAGATGATGAAATCACATGACCAAGATAATAAGTTAATAAATGATGCATCCATCATTCTGGAAAATTTTATGCCAACATTTCAAAAGGATACCTCATTATCCTCTATTGATCATTTCAAGGAGCTATTAGATTCTATAAGTACACATTTTGAGTCTTTTGAAAAGTCTACAGAAGCAAAAATTAAAAGAATTTGATGAAAATAGATTGATTGAGTTAAAGGCTATGTTAGCAAAAGACAAAACTACATTAGAAAATGTGATAAAAGGCATACAAAGAGCCATTGAAGAAGCCTATAAAGTTTATAAGTTTTTCTTATTATGGCCAAAAGTTACAAAGGAATTAGATGATAAAACCAAAGCTTTGGAACTCAAACTGATTACTATCTCTTAGACATATCATTCGGTAGTTTAGTCAATAAATGCCAAAGAAGCTCAAGTTGCAAGCATTCACAGTGAGTTAAGGGGATTGATAAGTCTAAAAATTGATTCCATGACCAATCTGGCAAATGAATCCATGAAATCACTTGCACTAGTTGATACACCATCAGATGTGTAGAGGGTAGAGAAGCTAGTTTTTCTGATGAATGGACACGTCCATATCCTAGAAAGTGCAAGGAATAGATGGAACAGAGAAATAGATCTGATAAAGACTATCTATATTTGTAAATATGCAGCAGAGTACAAAATTTTGAAGTTCTAACAAATTTTTGGTTCCGAATCACACCCTTTTCCATTAATGTCAAAGGGGGAGAAGAAGTTTAGTGAAAAATGGATAATCATCTCAGGGGGAGCAGGAAAATAAAGTGTATATAGTAAGGGGGAGCAGTCAAACATTATTCACTAAGTGTTGGCAAGAGACACTACTCTAGTATGAACCCGTATGTTGTCATTGATGGCAACAAGGTTCAAAGATCCTATAACCATGATAGGAAGAGATATCTCTAGAAGAACATATTGGATCCTAGGTCCAGTTGACTGAAAATGGCTAACTATGAAAAGTATTCTAAGTAGAGGACAATAAGTCAGATAGTATGTCTCTGCAAATGATCATCAGTTAATATAGTTTAGGTATGATGTTCTTAGTTGTTTGATGGTGTTATGCTTCAAAGGTTAAGTCTTGATCTCCTCCAGAAGTCACCTTGAAGAATTGTTTAAGTTCAGATAAGAAAAGGTATAGCAGGAACAGTGAACAGGGTCTAGTGCAGTGGTCTGCATTCCTCCATAGATAAGTATTTTGTTATGTCATTTTAAGGTGTTGTAAACACTTATATGAAGCATATTATTCTAGAGTTAGGAGATTTGATGTCCATCGAAAGGTTAGCTATAAGCTGCTAAGTATCGGCATAGTATTTGACAGAGTTTGACAAAGACAAAGTTTGAGCTCTGATGGTCCACATTTCTCTGCAAGATGATATAATGCCTTGCAGTTCTGAGGCTATTATTAGGAATGTGTAAAGAGTTCTTGATGAAATTTTGGAAGTGTTTTGTGTTCCGCAGTAGAAGTTGTAAGTCAGTAGATGAACCTGTTAAGCTTGCTCTTGAGAAATAGGTCGACTAGTGAGATAAATCAGGATGCGGAGAAAGAATAGTGTGTGAAAGATTTATTCAAGTAATTGAGTGATTAGAGATGACCTATATGAATACACTTGGGCAAAGATTTGGGTCCACGTGACACATAGTGCATTGGATTGAGTGACAAGGTACATGTTTCTATGTACACATTTCACTTCCTAGATGTTGACCTGATTATGGATTAAATCATGATGTAAATATATAAGAGTGATGATTTTTGGTTGAGTGTGTGTGGAGAAGAAGTGTGTGTGTGTGTGATGTGAGCATGTAAATAGAAGAGCAGAGTTAGAAGAGAACCAACGATGAAGACTTGGGATTCAGAATTCAGTTGCTAAATGACTGGACCCTGGCATAGTGGCAGATGCTTAAGTAGTATTCAATTTTCATGTGTGATCTGATTGGAAGCAAGCTTTTGTCATCAAGGTAGTGAGCTGGCAGTGAGCCTTCAATAGGGTTTAATATCCCTCAGGGATTAACAACCCTTATTGTAATCTTGCTAGTTTTAGGGTTGAGGTAGTGAGCCTACTAAATCTAGTTGTACTTCATGGCAGTGAGCCAACATGTTCTAGGCCCATGGAGTCACCAAGTCTAAACATTATTTTTTAAACATTGTAATATATATTTGAGAGCTAATCCTCTCCGTGGTTTTCCCCTTTTTGGATTTTACATGTAAAATATTGGTGGTGTGTGTCATGCTTTTGTGGATGCTATTCAGTTGTATATTTTGCTTCTATTTGATTATTTTTTTGAAATGATTAAAAGTAAAAGTGCTAGAAAATATTTATAGAAGACGGATTCACCCCCTCTATCAGTGTTCCTGACAATCAATAGTTACATGTATGTCTGTAAGACAAGTTGTCCTTGGGGAGTGTGCCTTTGAAGAAGGTGTAATAAACTCTACCAGCCTTTGCTCTTTATTTGCATTTTTATACCTTCCTTATGAGAAAATTGATGGTTGCATAAGAAAACAAATGAGATCACTACATGGCAAATATGTGCCCGAATTTTGAGAACAAGAAGATTCCATTTTCTAACAAGGAGACCGGTAGGAGTATATTCTAAATTTTGAAAAAGGAGTAGGCAATGAGTATTCAGCTATCCATAACTTTCACAATAGTTAATACTTCAAATATCAAGTAACTCATTATATTTTTTATCCCAGGCTTAATATTGCTCCTTTATGGGCCATTGAAAGTTGATGAGATTATCCACACAAGATAAATACTTTTATTGTACTTGGCCAAAACTGATCCACATTCCCTTGTAAAATCAGTAGCTAGCTGACATGAATCCCATAGTTTGTTGATGCTTGTTCTAAATAGGGGAATATCTATCTTATTATTTTGACAGATGAAGAAAGATATGATAGGGATGATATTTCTGAATTGGAGCATCCATGATTGGGATGGCTTAATGTCACCACTCTCAGTTTTTATCGTAGGGATTATCCAAACCTTATCATTATCAAAACCTTGAATTAACTTCAATGCCCTTTCCTCAAGACGGTTTATAAATTCTTGGGATTCTCCTACTTCTTTTGCTATCATATAGACTTGCTTAACATCCTTGGGAGCATTAGGATCATGATTTACTCCTTTACAAATGCCTACTAAAGAAGCAATCCTAGGGATCCATTTATTGAACAGAGGCACCGTTTGTTCCTTATCATCTACAAATTTCTTAATGACTTGTGACAAGTCATAGTAACATTTATGGATTCCAACTGCTTGGCCTGACACTTTGTTCATTAACAACTCTAAAATACTTGAAAGAATACACCATTTATCCTCCTATTGTTTAGGAAAAGCATTTGTAAAAATGTCTTCAAATGAATTAATTTGTTGCCTTAATTCTTCATTTTCCTTTTCAAGAATAAACCTTCATGAAGAAGAAGGATTAAAAAAGAGGAAACCTGAATCCCTGACTACCAATGCTATTTTTGGTGAGGATGATGTTGAGGCATGTTGCTACCACTGTATTTCTCTTTCTTTCATCCTGTTGTATTCTTGCGACATGCCCATATGTTCTTTTAATAGATCATCATACTTTTTTCTAGAGAGCATTGGTGGTTGCTTTACTAAACTTTACAACTTCTACTACCAATTTGAATGCTTCTATAGCGAGGGTATCAGAAACTCTTTCTGTTATTAAACCACCTTTCAAATCTCTGTCAGGTTTGGCAACTAGAGGTTTATCAGTGTTAGGAGCCAAAGCCCAAATGGCTAGGGTCTCCCACTTCGGGTTGAATTTGGCACCTGTTAATGCAGCCTTAGCCTTTTCCTCTGTAGAGAAAACCTCATTATCTTGTCTTCTTACAATATCCAAAATGATAATAGAAGCTATATCCCACTCAGGGAGTGACAAGATTCCACTGTCTCTAATCACCTGTCTACCCTGATCTGGAGAGATGTTCTTGATCTCCTCTTTCATTTGTGTAAGTATCCTGATGGATACCTATTCATGAGCTTCTTGAAGAGAGTGAGACATTTCTTCTCCTAATCTTTTCTCATATTCATTCTTTTTGCTAATCCATAAGAAATTAGAAAACTCCTTAGAATTGACAAAATCATCATCACTAATGAAGCTACTGCATGCTATAGTCTTGATGTCATCTGAAACATCATTGCCCTTCATGGTAATATCAGAAATCCTATTCAAATGTAGTCCTTCATGCACATTTTTTCTAGGAGATGGCATTTCACACTGTATTTCTTCCTTAGTTATTTTATTTCTCCTTCATCATCGAGGTAGTCAACTAAAGGACCCATTTCAACCTTCCTTCTTTTTGGAGAAGGCTCTCCATGAAGAGAGTCATCCTCAGTCATTGGTATAGAAGGAGAGGATGATTGTGGAGGTAGTAAAAGAGAGAGAGAGTTAATTTAGTTGGTGGAAGAGCCTACAGAGCTTGTTCCTTAACTTCATTTCTGGCTCTTCTTTTGAAAGTATATTTTATTAAACCTCTAGTAGGGGGCTGGAATGAAGGCCTTTCTTCTGTGGGGAGCTGAGTAGACTCACTATTTTGTATATCAACCAATTCAACAATATGAAATAAAATATTTTTTATCCTATTGATGGGGTCATTAACCTCTAGGAAAAGTCCCTTGTAAGAAGGCTTCTTCTTCTTCATTCCTTCTTCATATTTCATGTATATTGTCTATTTTTATCTTTTTGTTTTCACTTCTTCATCAGTAGGATAATTTATGATAACATCCTTAAGAAGGAAAACTTCATGGGCAATGTAAGACCTGTTGATACCTCTTCTAATGGTGTTTATGTATCCTTTAGGATTAGAGAACCTAGCCCTCTCCTGCCTCATTTTAAAAGGCAACAATTTATCATTCAGTTTAGAAAATCCTTCCTTGTTCATCCTGAAGTCATAAAACATTGCCAAGAAAGGAAACAAGGATCCCATCTTTTGTCTTGCTAAGTGAGCTTTTTTTGATTCATCTAATTGCCAAATTACCTCCAAAAAACCATTCCTCAATGGAACGTACTTGGATAAAATGTGAGGACCAACAGGGGTGCCATAAATTCTAAAAACTATGCCCTCTTCATGGGGGATGAAGTTGCCCCTATTGTTCTTAATTTCCAAAGGAGGGACCCTCATTACAAGTCTAAGGAAATTTAACAGTGGTTCTGGAATCCTGGGTATGTCTGACTGGAAGTACCTTAACACTGTGACCACAAAATAATCTCTGAACAATCTATAACTAGAATTGGGATCATGCTTGTCTCATATGTGAGTGTAACACTAGACAAACAATACATTTCCCATCTCATCAACATGGTTAACCATTAATTTGGGGTTCTAAACCATCTTTATTTTTCCATGATATAGGAGCATATGGCAAAGCAATGAAAACCATCTAGAGTTAATGGGCTCCTTATTTTTTATGTCCGCCAGCCCCTAATGTATATGTTTTGCTAAATAGGAAGCAAAGCCAAATTGAACATTCTAAGATGGATGTTAGCTATCAACAGCCATATAAGTAAGATCAATGGGAATCCTCTCTTTCTTGTCTTCTCCTAACACTTACAAAGAGCATAGTAGGTTTTGGTAAAATAACCTTTAAAAGTATCTAGCTTAAAAGGCTCTTGCTCACTTTGGGGAATTCTTATTGATCTACCATTTGGTTCCTTTTCCCTAAACCTAGGCAAATATATGGTTTTGTAACTACTTTTATCATTTGTATATAGGGCTTTGAATCTATTTGCACCAGTATCTGTAGAAGCGGCCAAGTTTAGCCCAAAGACCATTGCAATAGTTTCTCTACTAATTTCCACTAGAACTCCCCCTTTCATGCTTCTAATTGCTTTAGATTTTTCATCATAATGGGTAGCCATGGCTTGGAGTAACTCAATATCCTCAAATACATTAGTAACTATTAGCTTTCCTAAATCACTCTCCCATGCATTAGATAATTGTGTGTGAGCATTTCTCTTGCTCCACCAGTGTTAAAATAATGACCAACCATGAACAAGGATTTCCGCATCTCTATAGTCAACAAACTTGTCAGCCAACCTGTCTTTGCCTTTAGGGACAATTACTCTTATCCTTTGTGCACTAGAGCCAGGGAGTTGGTTTACAAGGTCTTCATGTATGGCTTATTTTTTGGAAATAGAGGAAGCCAGGGCTTGAGGTGGAGCCATTGTCAAATGGTGATATTTGGGTGAGGGTTTTCTCTCTTGTTGTTCAGGGATTCAAACAATTCACACCACAGAAGATTTTCTTATGAATAGATGGAAATAAAAGATCCCTAATGGAAAAGCAAAGTGCAATAAGAGGAACAAACAACTCACTGGATTTATTTTGCATAGCCACTCTAAATTTAACACCAGAGATATGGTAGCAACTATCAGCTTCAGTGCTCTAACATTTCAATGTTTTTGGAATAGCAAGTATAGAAGAATTTAGGATGTGAGTCACATAAATACCATTTATCCATGACTAGAATTAGTCACGTCTGCCTTCACTTCATCTTAGGTGAACTAGATATGCAAGATCATTCACTTTGGGAGATTTGAATATCGACTGTTAGATTGTATGATAGTGTCAAAAATTTGATGGCCACGATCGGTCCTGAGAACTTGATTATATATGACACATCCAGTAAATTTTACTAAACCAATCATAAAGTTATTTCTTATTATTTCCTGATTTATTGCCAAAACGGATAAGCCATAGATATTATGCCATTCCTGTTATGTGGTAGTTTTCTATTGTTTTGTAGTCTGACGTGGTACACTGATTAATGATCTAGTGGAATGACAGAGGGATGAAAGCCATAACATCAAACATGCCCTTTTCTAGATGGATACTTTCTTACAGATGCAGTAGCCACATGTCAAACTTCTGCTTCTCTGTGGATGCTAGCAGGGACTTTTGAATAGAGCTTGGTAGAATGGCGGAGGCATTAAGAATCCTTTATATGCTGGACAAGACCCACCATTGTTCACTTTATTGCAATGGGAGACAGTTCTCCACCAACTGGAACCTATTCTGTAATTCTGCAAACATCTTTTACAATCACTTTTGGGTGTTCGCAGACTGGCAAAAATGTGCGAATACACTTCACCTGTCAAAAGGGGTTGGCAGTACCCGACCCTTGGCATATAATTTTAAAATCAACCTTCAGCTATTAGGAATGAAAATGAGGCATGGGATCACTTAGTCATTCTAAAATAATTTTTCTAGGTACGGGATAGAGGCAGTGGCTGTATGGCAAGGGGTCATTCAAATAACGTTCTGGGAAACACAAGGAAACAACTTAAAAGCCTAGGTGACAGGGGATAAGTGGTCTACCTGAATTGTACAATAAAAGAAAAAAACCTTTAGGATGCACGACACAAGGGCTTAGGTCTTCTTTGAGGATTATTGCTCAGAGTACTCTTATTTTGTAAAAAACCTAAGTTACAAACCTTCTATCATGATGTCAAAAGACTAAAACCATGGAAAAATTTTACATGGTACCATTAGTGGCTCTAGTTGGGGATGCATGTTTAACCTAAACAAGGTGAGATCACAGAAAGACTTAGGAGGAGGAGACCATAACACAAAAAGGAAGAAAGGAAACAACCTAAAAAACAAACTAAAGTAGGGAGCTACCTAAAACTAAAAATAAACTATGCATGGAAAAGGATCATACCTTATGAAAAGTATGATTTCAAGCATTGTCCATGCATTGGCAGTTCAAGTAATTCTCCAACCAAACTCTGTAATAAATAAGAGTCTTCTCTGTGAGTGTTGCTGATTAGATATGGTCCAAGCCAAAGGGCATCAAGCTTAGCATTTTTCCCCTTATCTTGAGACCTAGCATTCCACAGCAACACCATATCTCCTATCTGAAACTTGCTTTTAGACATTCTCTTGTCATGCAGATTTTTAACCTGTTACTACAACTTTATGTTTCTTAGTTGAGCTAGCCTTCTTGTCTCATCCAATTGAGTTACCTGATAAATCCTATTCTGCATAGCATTAGAGATGCCATCATCATGTTCTTGTATAAACTTGAAAAGAGGTAACAGGTTATTTATGGACATCCTTGCCTCTAGGCCATACACAAGGTCAAAAGGGGCTTGCCCAATAGCCTTTTTCACAGTCACTCTATTAGCCTAGATAGCAAGTCTTAATTTGGTATCCCAAGACTTCTTGTTCTTCTCTATGATTCTTTTGACAATCTTCATCAAGCTTTTATTACTTGGTTCATCATGTCCATTACCCTGAGGATGGTATGGGGATGAGTAAGAAATCAAAATCCCATACTGGCTAAAAAAATTCATGAATTCCTCAGACCTAAAACACATTGCATTGTCTAAAATTATTTTTATGGGCATACCAAACCTAGTTATGATATTGTTCATTAGGAAGTTGATCACAACCTTGCTAGTTGTCCTTTTGGTGGGGATGGCCTCAACCCATTAAGTGAAATAGTCAGTGGCTACTAAGATCTAGCTATATCCTCCACTTGACTTCTCAGTTATCTCACCTATGAAATCTAATCCCCACTGCTGAAAGGGGGCTTCTATTGTTATAGGCTTGAGGGGTAATTTCTAGAAAATTTTAATTTTCCTAAGAACCTCTGACATGCATCACAACTTCTGACCATTTGGTGAGCATCCTTGAAAATAGTAGGCCACCAATATCCAACCCTCAAGACTTTATAGGCTATTGTTTTAGCCATATAATGACCTCCACAAACACCATGATGCATATCCTTCAAAACTTCAAAAGACTGATTATTGTTTATACATTTGAGTAAAATACCCTCAAAATTTCTCCACCAAATTTCACCCCTATGATCACATATTTTATGGACTGTAACCTCAATGTTCTTTTCTAAATTTTAGTCATTCCATCTGGGCAAGACATATTTTGTAAATAGTGAACAACATTCCTATACCATTCAGAATCTTTCATGTCGCAATCAACCATTGCACCCTAAGTTTCAATATTGTTTATGTAGTTAGCCTCTAGATTTGACTCCACCATTAACTTTGCCAATCCTTGTCCTCATACCAACTTAGTAATCTAAATGTCAATATTGAACTCTTGGATCCTGTTGATCCATCTACATCTTCTCCCAGTTACCTCTTGCTAGGTAAAAACATCTTTGATAGCAGTTGTTGGTACATAGGCAACAATACTTGCCCCAACCAGATAAGGCCTAAAATTCTTAAAAGATTTTACCAGAGCATAAGCCTATTTTTTATTTATGTCATATTTTAGCTCAGATGCCTAAATAGATTTACTAAAAAATGGGATGGGTTGTTCATAACCCTCATTATTTTTTTGTAGTAAAACTATGGCTATGGTATGGAAGGAAGAAAAAGAAAATAGCTGAAATGGCTTGGAAAAATTAAGGGACTTCAACACAGGGGCCTCCTTAATGGCTCCTTTGATGTTCCTAAAAGCATTTATTGGTTCATCATTCCATGAAATATCCTCTCCTTTCTTCAGCATCCTGGATATCGGTCTAGTAGTTTCAGCAAAATTTGTAACAAATGCCCTTAGGAAGTTTACCTGTCCAAAGAAGGATTGAATTCTGTTAATAATTTTGGGTATTGGGATTTTCTCAATAGCAGCAACCCTCTTTGGATCAATCCTAATTCCTTCCTTAGACACTATGTGGCCTAGGAGTTTTCCTTCTGATACTCCAAACACACATTTCTTAGGGTTAACAGAGATGACAAACTTCATGCATCTTTCAAAAAATTTCTCCAGATGAGAGAAATGATCTTGTTCCTTTTTTAAATATGTGGTTAAATCATCCTGGTACACCACCATTATTAGATTTATGAGATCAGAAAAATCCACATCCATAGCTTGCTGAAAGGTAGCTCGAGCATTAGTTTAGTCAAGGGGAATTCTAATGTACACATATGTGCCCCATGGAGTAGTGAATGTGGTTTTATATTTCTCACTCTTTAACCATTACCTTGTTGTACCCTAAAAAGCCATCCATCATAGATAAAATCTCATATTCAGTTACCTTTTGTAGCATGGCTTCCATATTTGGTAAAGGATAATTATCCTTTAATGACACTACATTCAGGTTTCTAAAATAAAAATAGAGTCTTCTATCTCCATTTTTCTTTCTAACAAGAACCAGGTTTGAAACCCAAGTGGAATGTCTTATAGGCTTGATAATCCCACCCACTTAACTTGGCTAGTTCTTGCTACATTTTTGGCCTTAGAGTAGGATTAATAGGTCTTTGCTTTTGCCTAAAAGGTTTTGCATCTAGTTTCAAGGGGATTTCATGGTGAAACAAATCTTCTTGATATGCCTTTAAATCATCATAGGACCATGCAAAAACCTTCCTGTCTTATGAGAAAAGAAATAAAATATTCCTTAATTTTTGGGTTCAGGTGCTTACCTATAAAAACCAGCTTTGGATGGGCTTTAGTTCTTAGGTTGACCTCTTCAAGTTCATTTAGGTGCACTGGAGCAAATCTTATAGTTTACTTTTCATTTCCATCGAAGACTCTTTCTAGAGCCACCACTCCTCTGGGAATTCTATTAGTCTTTAACTAGATGATCTCATTACCAAATATTGTTTGTTTGCCATCTACCATCTCCACAAATTCTTGGAAATTAATTTCCTATGCATGATATTCATCTATGCAATTCATGAATTTATAAAGATCCTGGTCATCATTAAAGATTTTCTAGTGGTGAATATTATCAGAAACAAAAAGTCTTGTCAGTATTTCTACTTTGGAAATTCCTACCAATGTGATATCTTCAAATTTGACTGCAATGTTTTCCAAAACATCGGCCATAACATTCTTACTTCACTCTATCTAGTCAATAGAAAAGGCATCAAATTCTTGAATAGTGTCCCAGACTGCATTTCTGTATTGTCTAAGTCTTTTTATTTTTTGAAGCGTACCTGGATCTAATCTATGAGACCACCAAATTGGAATCTCCCAGAAACCCTGATCTTTTTAACACCATGCTTAAGGGCCATCTTCAAACCTATGAGTAAAACCTCATATTTTGCAACATTATTAGTACATGCAAAACAAAATCTAAAAGAAGATCTAAATCCTTTTCCATAAGGAGCCATAAGCATGACTCCTACACTAGAGCCCTCTTTAGAACATGCCCCATTGAACTACATAGACCATAATCCATCTTCATCCTTAATTACCTTGGGCTCATGTTTTAATGAAGTGTCACTATAATCCTCAATTCTAAAGTTGTCTATAGCTACATTCAAGAAATATACCTGATCACCTTTCTCACTGATGCCATCTATTATTTGGGGACATTTCTTTTCACTATCTAGCCTTACATTTTTACTATCCATGGGGATCATAGTGTATGAAGAGTCCATCTGGATGCTACCACCCATAGTGGAGGCCCACTTTCTTGAGAATAGCATCCCATGCATAGGAGGAATATCTACCATAGTAACATTCATTTTATACTCTTTATGAGGGAAAGATGCAAGTTTGAAGCTGATATCCTTGATGATTCCAATGATGGGGACTTCTCTTGAGTCCATGGAAAAACACTTCCCATAGGTTTTGGTTACTTGTAAGCCTAGAATCTCCATGACTCCCAAAGACATTATATTTGTAGAAGCACATGAGTCAATCATTGATTCTTCAAAAATATTCCCTTTATCATGAGAGTGACAAAGAACAGATCTACTTGAGAAGGGCACTTTTGTAAAGTGGTGCCCAAATATACCTCAAGTATTTTAGCACTGTATTTCTTAACTTCTCTAGTTGGTAACTTCTTTACCTCATGTGGTTTGACATGTCCATGTGCCATCTCAAGTGTACAAGGAGATGTGTCATTTATTGCAGCCACAGCCCTACTCTTATGCTCAGGTATCCTCATCATTTCTAATAAAGGAACCGTCAGCCTTATCTAGCTAAATATATGGGCCATGTATAGTCAAATATGTTTGGGCACTAAGCTGATCCAAGTATCATCAGTACTAGCTGCAGGGATGGGAGATGTGTCTACCTTACCAGATTTTTGTTCTACTAGGATTTTCTTAGCAATTTCCCTTTCTACTAGTATTTTAGCTTTAGGGGGTGGATGGTGATGTGAATTACTTTTATCCCCATTTTCTATAGGTATTTTCATAGACCCTACTTCCCTCTTAGGGTTAGGAGGATGCTGCTCTTCTTTTATGAAAATGCTTCCTGCATTTTCCCTTGTACTACTTTCTCCTTGGTTCTTCTTATTTCTCAAGTTGTAATTACTCTTGACCTGAGCAATCTCAGAGGCAATCGAATCTTTGATCTCCTCAGCAGAAGGTTTTCTTAGTCAGATGTCACTATCTTTGGTGTTTAACTAAAGAACATAATCACCACCTCTATTCATACTTAGGGTAGGTCGTTATTCAAATGACTTCCCCTTTTCCATTATAACTTCATCTTGTGAGCACCCACTATCAGAAGAATCAAAATCTTCCATAGTGCACCCTTGATTAAAAACCATATTTACATTATGGTCCTCATAATCATCTCAATCCTCATACTCTTCATATGGGGTTGTATTTTTATTCATAGATATTACAATAGCACATGAAGTAGAGGAATGTGGAGCTTGGTAGTGTAGACACCATAGTTCTTCATCTGTGGCATGCACTCCATTTCTCAAAGGATCAGGGGTCTCTTTTGACAAACCTCCCCTATCATTAGTGGGGACTGGCTTCCCATCTCGCCAATTTGTGTTATAGGGTTGATTAACCAACCTTGGCATTTTCTCTTGTCTATTGAAAGGAGGCCTTTCATTAGGGATTCTTTTATCACTCCTCACCAAGGAGATCCTTATTTCCTTAACTTCCTTCCACAACTTATCATACTCAATAGTGATAGGAACTTTACTATTATGTCCTCTTTCTTGTGGGGTGATTCTTACATCACCTCTCTTATAAGACTTTCCAGACACTTTTCTGTTATTTGCAATATGTAAAGTTGCTCTGAAAGCATCCCTAACAGTTTGAGGCTCTATATTTCTTAATTCATATCCCATATTGGGATCATAAGCATTTTGGTAAACTACCAAGCACATGGGCTCATTTGGTCTCAAGTGAAGTGGGATCTTATTGCTTACTTTTAAAAACCTTGTGTTGAAATCATGGATAGTTTCATTGAGTCCATTTTGAATACTTGTGAACTTAGTCACAACAAATCATGGATCATTATTATCTCCATATTCCTCTTTGAAAATCCTCTTCAATCCTCCCCAAGAATCAATACTAGCATCTGGTAGACTCTTATACCATTCCCTTGCATCTTTTGTTAAGGATTGTATGAATAACTTTATGGCTACATCCTCACACTCTACCTCAAAGTCATCCAGTACATTGGTGAATGCATTTAGGTGATCCTCACCAGATATTGCATTATTTCCTTCAAACCTTGGTAGGACATTTCTTACTATGTTCTCAATGAGATTTGGATATCCCTGTATACCAGACATATCAATCTGTTTATACCAAGGCGACTGCATTGGTCTTATGACAAAAGGATTTATCAAAGGTCCCCTCTATCATTTCCTAGGTTTATTGGAGGATTTGGAGGGGACAACAAATTTGGTTGCAACAGTGTGTATAGGTTATGACGATTTCTGGGTATTACAGGGGGGTTTTGGTAAGGATTTTACCCCGCCATTTTAGCATGTGGGTTCTAAGGAGGGATTTGAAAACAATTAGTAGGCATGAAAGATGGGAAATCATTCTCCTAGAGCTAGATCAGGGGCTCTGGTTGGGTATTGGGTTTTGGGCCACTCTGGGGTAGCCTATTTACTGCATATGTGTCAAGAACATCATTATTGTCAGAAATACCTGGTTTGTTCATATTTTGCAATCTAAGCAATAGTTCTTCTTTTCTTTTTAATGTTTCCATTCTGGCTACCCTCAGGGTCAACTCCCTAAACTCATTATCCAACTCTTCATCCATCTAGTCTGTGTTAGAAGCTATGCCCATATCAAGATAACTATTGGTATTAATGGATTTAGCCTTTCCTAATTTGGGAGAGGGCAACCTTACACAGGGTGTAGTTATTTTAGGATCATGGGGTTTTTGTATAGGATCAATTTGGGATTCTCTCATGGGGGTAACCTTTTCATCCTGTGGGATCAGAGGCAGTTCCATATAATAGATCTCATCTCCCTTAGAATATACCAAACCCTCAGGGACATTCTTAGTGGCATATACAATACTATGCTCTCTTCTTTCTTTTATGCTTTGTAAATTATCCATGCTTTGACCCAAAATAGGTTCATTAAATGCCATGAGATCACAAATAGGGGGAAGTATACTCACCTAAGTCCTTGGTTCTTCATCTTTGAACAACGGGCTCCTGTACCAAAGGTTTACTTGGGTTCCCTTTCTATTGTGATATCCTTCCATACATCTTTATTTTTTCACCCATATATAGGGTCAGAAAACTCTAACGAACTTTTAAAAATGTCAAAAAATGATATAACTAAAAAATTTAGTCCAATAAATGAATTTATCGTTCTCAATCGAATAGCACTATATGATAAAATATTTCAAGATAACATATAGGCACAAGTCTTTCTTAAGAGAAACTTTCCTTAATACTATAAATAAGGAAATTTTTATTAGAGTTACCACCCTTTTCAGGGAAAATAATGAGAACAAATTCTACACCAACTCTAAAAACCCATGACAATCTACTACACTGATATTTAGAACTTTATATATACAAGTCCCCAGTAGAGTTGCCAATCTATTGGTTGTTTTAAATTCCCAACCTGGTCTCAAGAAAATAAATCTATAAAATAGCCATTTTTTATAGCTGATCTATCTTGAGGGATTGGCCAACAAATAGGAAATGGGGTTTCAATCCCTTTACCTCTTCACTTTAGTCTTTGTAAGACCAAGGAGGGTGTTCCTCTTTCTGAAAAATAGTTTTCTACTTAAATGGGAGGGGGTCCCTAAATACTTGCTCGAGAACACTATTTTTAAAACAAATATGTTCCTTCTAGATTGCTTAAAGAATTTCTGATAGAGTAAAGTAATGGGTTAGATTCTTAAGCTTCAACTTAATTCTTTGTAGAGGAACATGTAAACAAAAATATCATCAACATGAGTACAAAAATTAAAATTATTCTTTGATTTATATGAAATGATCAGGGAGATTTAGATGAGGACAATAACCATTAAAAGACTAGTGCCTAAAGTTGGGGTTACAAAGTCAAAAAACAAATATAAATGAACTTAGCATAATAATGCACTCATAACTCTCATAAGAATATTGTAATGATGCATTACATCACCACACCTTGAAATCAGATCAAACTAATCATACTTGCTTATCCATGCATACATCTACTATATTCAATATCTTCCTTGAAGTATTAAATCTAGAACTCTTTGAGTAAAAGCCTTTTAGAATAGATATCCTTGCACAAGAAAGGCTATGAAAATGAATAATATCGACACTTGACCAATTTATTCGAAAATATAGAAAAAGATACAATTGTAGGAGACAGTATAGTCTAAACCTTAACAATATATTTAAAATGTTGAGTCTAACACAATTTTATACCAATAGTTGCAAGTAAAAATGATTCTATTTCTTAGAAAACACATCTAGAAGTAAACGCTACTTATTATGATATTGTATTGTGCTACAAAAATTCCTCCAAGATCCTTGTCAATAGGTCCTGAATTACCTTTTATAGAAACAAGGGAGCAAAACAAGATTTAGACCTAGAAATAGATGGCATCCCTTTATATCACAAAATTGCACTAATTAGAAAAGAGAGATAAGTGATTGCACCTAGATATTTTCATAAGGTCATAAGCTATTACATGTGTGTCCACAAGACAAGTTGTCCTTTGGGAGTGTGCCTTTGAAGAAGGTATAATTGTTGGCAAGAGACACTATGTGGCTTCAAGAGTGTTGTCATTGATGGCAACAAAGTCTATCCCACGCATCCGCAGTACATAGTATGCCTATACCAGAAGTCAGATTGAAGATTGTTTTAGTCCTGTGAACAAGAACAGAGTATGCAAAAAGGTTCAACAATCAAGTCCAGATCTCTCAGATGGTTTAACTTAGGAAGTTGTAGACTTGGATAACTCAAGAGGAGTATCATGACTACTATATTCTAGAGATTTAGCCTCCAATAGTAAAGCATGGAAAAGATATGAGCATCTGAGCATCAGGTTCTAGTCAAGTAGAGCAGATAGAGGAAGAACTGACTGGCAGAGCATTAGACTTCAATCTGGATGAGTAAAAGGTGTTGATCAAGCTATTTGGGGGATCATACATTATTGGCTGACATGATTAATGACTTCTATGTGTATTTTTTTGATACGCATCACAAATCAAGCATAGATTCAGCCGACAGATCAGTAACTTGTAAATATCTTGAGTATTCTTGTTGCTGACTGGGAAGTTGATGAAATCCTTGATGTGGATATAAATATCAGATGGAATCCAGTATGTAAGTGTGTGAGGTGAATTAGGGGATGAAATAAAGTGTTAAGAAAGGCAGGGATATGTGTGGAAGTAGCTATATAATTTTGGTATGTGACAGAGAAACAACACTAAAGTAGAGGAAGAATGAAGCGCATCAGATCAGTGTATTGTGCCAAACTGGAACTAAACTCTAGCATTTGTAGATGCCTCTCATCAGTTCAAACACCTAATTACCTTCTATAAGTTCTATAGATAGTGAGTCTCTTGTAGGCAGTGTGCCTCTTGTAAGTAGTGTGCTCGAGCAATGAGCCCTAATTGGCAAGTGCCATTTTATACTTCTTATTCTTTTAACAAAGAACACAATCTTGGGTTAGTCACCTGTGGGTTTTCCCTTAACAGGGTTTTCCACATAAAAATCCTTGTGTTATGAGTGTTGATTTTATTTTTGTTCTTATGGTCATATATGCTTATATTTTTTGATGCTACACTAATTATTAAAGGAGAAAAGAAAGTTAAAGATATTTGAGATAACTAATTCACCCCCCCTCTCAGTTATCTACTTTGTTTCCAATAATTGGTATCAGAGCTAAGTTCCTCTAAACAGAGCCTAACAGCTTGAGGAAGATCTGGGAATCTCAATGGATATGTATGGTATGAAGGAACAACTTCAGTCTACCCTAGATGATCTTGAACAATCTCACTCTGAAGTCATAACTTGATTGAAAGACTCAAACAAGCTGATGATTTCATAAATGAGCTAAAAGAAAAACTAAGTATCTCTATGAAAAAGAGAAAGAAACTACTTCAAAAATTAGCAAATCAGAGTGAAGCCAATGATACTAATGAAGATTTGGATGAGAAAAACAAGCTATGTGAGAAGCTGTCAAAAGAGGTCATTATTGTAAGGCATGAGATGGAATCAGGGGTTATGAGATTCACCCAAGAAATTGAAGGAAAAAGGAAAATCGAAGATAATCTAAAACAATCCCTTAGGGAGAAGACATAGGACTGCCACAAAATAGATAGAATAATCAGGCATCTTGAATCCAATCTTGAAGAAGCTAGAGATAATGAAGAACAACTTAAGAATTAGATAGACACTTTTAAACAAGATCTTCAAATAGCAAATGAATACAAAGAGAAATTCAAGATAAGCTCAAGCCAACTTGAAGTTCTTCTTGAAAGCCAAAAGAGGGTAGATGATAAGCATCTTTTGGGATATGAGAAAGGTGAAAGCTCCAGATCTGGTCAGAAGCATTTTGGATTAGGAAATCAAAGAAACATGCTTAGAAGACCTCTGATAAGGCAACCAAATGCTCAAAGATATCCATCCTTCAATGGATACTACTTCAATTAGAACAATTTTGGTCATAAAGCAACTTAGTGCAGAAGGAGAATGAATTAGACTAATCCATCCTTCTTTGGACAATGTTTCAACTGCAAAAGGTATGGTCACAAATATCATGAATGTAGAAATATGCAAATAAATAATTCATTCAATGGTAGATGCTTTGTATGTAATAGAAAGGGACATATGGCTAATCAATGCAGATCAAGAGGATATCAATCAAATATGAAAAGAAATGTTGTTTGTTACAATTGCAATAGATCCAGTCATATTACCAAATTCTATAGAATTAAAAATCAGGATAAAAAGGGTCCCGTGCATCATAATAAAAAACAAGATAAGGGTAAAGGAAAAGTGAATGCAGATGAAGTTCAAAGGGATATGAGAAAGATTTGGGTGAAGAAGAGTACAAAAAATATTGGGGATGGATCTGCACTAGAATCCAGTGTTGATATTCCTTCTAGAAACTAAACAGATGAGCTTTGGCTTAGGGGGAGTCACAGAGAAAAACAAATTCCCCCAGCCAATCAATTAGTGCCTAAATTATCACATGGAATGCCGAGAATAAAAGGGTTCTTTCACTCATCATTTTCACACTTGCATTCATGAAGAAGATAAGAAGAGCTCTGCAACAAAGTTCTTACAATCCACTCAAAGATCAACTGGGAAATTGAATTCAACCAACGATTTGTTCTGGCTCCTATTTGAAACCCTAAGGCATAAAAAGGTACTTCCAATTCTGAAAATCTCTCTCTAAATCTTTTGCAAGATGGCTACTCCAATGATTGTAAAGATCATTGATAGGCTGCATCCTAAATTCAAGAAACATCCCTAGAAATCTCTAGAAGTTGATCCTTTAGGTGCATTTTCTAGCATTCTACATGGGGTATTGTATGTAGAAGATGTTAGGGTCTATATCCATGCCAACATTGAGGAATTTGGAGACTCTAAGTTAATGGACATCTATCACAAATAGCTAATAGATGAGAGTTTTGAACTCAAACCCCAATACAAGGCCCTCCGGGATAAACATTTCGGACATTGCATACACTTTCCTTGTTTTGTTGAAGATGATTGGGTCCAGTATGTCCTAAGAAGAATGCATGATAATTTCATGTGGTTAATAAGGCCCTTCAAGATAAAAAAGGATGCCATCAGGGCAGTAACTGGACTGCACTCATCTAGTGGGTTACCTGCACTCAAATCTACCAAGAACCAGATAGTAACTGAAGCCACCAGATCTAAGTTTGACAAGAGAGCAATGACCATAGATGACATCACAGATCCAGATGTCAAATTTGTCTCAATGATAATTGGATATAAGATCTATCATTATAGCAGGGAGAATTTTGTGTCTGGGACTGTAATATATGCAGCATATCAGATGTTGAGGGATAATGTAGATTATGAACTATGTGATCTTCTCTTAAATGAACTATTAGAAAATCTGTAGAAGATCAAGAAGGATAAGAAGAACTCCTTTAATTATGGTTGTTTAATACTATGTCTATTCTTCTATTACATGAATGAGCTACCTGTATCAAGTGGTTGGGTTTGGCAAAATGACAAACTAGTTGCAATCCATATTAGAGACTATATGTATGGACTTGGTGATGCTAAAGCTCAAAGCACAGCTCTCTAGGGTTACTTTAAGAACTTCCAAACCATGATGCAAGCCAGAGAGAGGATACCTCAATCCATAGTTGAGAAATACAAGGATACAATGTGCTTCATGGTTGACACTGATCAATGCCTAATGGAGGCAGTTGAGCCCAGAACAATGTGGATAATGCCAATGGGATATGAGGTCGATGAGAAAATCTTGGAGCTACATATTCAACACCTGTTGAGCCATCCTAAGGACCCTAAGGCAAAAAGGTTTGGAACCTTTCAAGAACTAAGTGTAAAAATACATGTTGAGCTAAGACAACTGGAGATAAAGAGCAAAGTTAGAAGGGAAGTTGAAGAAATTGCAAAAAGATTTGGCATATTAAAAGAGGTAGTAGATGCAAACAGAGAGAAAATGGAGAAGGCTAAGTAAGAGAAACAAGAAGCAAAGAAAGGGGGTGTTCTGGTAGAAGCCCCCTCCCGAACTAGATCCTCCAAGAGCTCTGCACCTGCCACTCTTAAAATCTCAAAAGCCACCAAACCGGAAGTCAAGACATCTGGAAAAGGTGAAAAGAGAATGAAAAAATAAGCCACAAGGTCATACACAAGTCTCAAAGATGATGAAGAAATAGAATCTGATGAGGAAGTTAAGAAAATGAAGAAGAAGAAAACATCTGGGGAATTCTCTTCTAGTAAAAACAAAGAAGAAAAGGTAGAAGAATTTGTTGAAAAGCCCACTCTTTCCATTGATGATATCATCAAGGCAGTTACTATGGATGGGAACTTGCAACTAGTAACAGAGTTCTATGATGAATAAAATGATATTGACAAGAGGATTCTGGAAGAAGCTACAGTTAGGTACCTGAATATTTACAATAAAGCACTCATTGAAATTATATCATTAATTCCCAAAAGTCTAGAGAAGGTACTTGAACTAAGAAGAGAGAATGCAAAGGCAAAAGACTTAGAGATCTGAGAACAGATTGCAATTTAGCTCTATCCTTCTATTACTCCAAAGAAAATGGACATGACCTTTAAGGACTGTAAGGATGAGTTCTGGAGTAAAGCAAGAATGAGTAAACTTATGCTTGGAGAAACTGACCAGGTAGCAAGAGAAACAAGACACATCCTCTGGAATGCCTTCAAAAGAATCAATCTTCCTATTGTAGAGGAAACAGATGAAGAACCTTCTACCATGGATGGTGAAGGATTAAATGTAACCAATGAAGAATCTTTTGACAAAAATGTAGAAGGATCAAAAGAGATAGATGAAGAGAAGTCTAAGGACTTGGATTCCTCTATTCCAAAAGAGGAAGTTCATGAAGTAGTAAACATAGGTAACATCTCTCCTCCGGATCCCAATACAAACATTTCAGATTCAGGAGCTAAAGGAGAAGGAAGAAAAGAGGAGAAAGTGAGTCAAGAAGAGGAGGTTAAGGGAAAAGAAGAAGAACAAGCAGAGAAGACCTATGATGACAGTTCTGAGATCCAAAAGGAAAAGAAGACTCAATCTCTGGCAAGAGACACTGCAGAGGCAGTGAAGAATTTCTTGAACAAAGAAATGATGGAAATAGATGAACCTGAGCTATTTCAAGGACCACTAAATTTTGACTCTCTCTCTCCGGTCCAGACAATGAAAATATATCTTTTGCTCAAGCCAAAGCAAAAGAAAAACTTCTAAAATCTCACATGGAAGACTGTGACCTATTGGAGATTGCATCCGGGATGCTGGAGAAGATTATGTCATCATTTCAAAAGGATCTTTTAGCCTCTCCATCCAGTAACTTGAAATCTCTAGTAAATTTTGTTACCACTCATTTTGAATCTTTAGATAAATCAACTGGAGCAAAGGTCTAGAAGGAGTTTTTAGGAAAAAGATTTACTGAAGTGCAAGGACTGATTACTAGTGATAGGAGGACCCTATGGATTGGGATAAAGAGCCTTGAAAATGCTCTTAAAGATGGTGGGGACATGTACAAATTTTGTCTATCTTGGTCCAAAGTGATAGAGGATATTGAAAAGAAAGTGAAAGAACAAGAAGATAAAACATCAAGTTTATCTCAAAATTTTGATCCCCTCACTACATCCTTAATGAATCAAGAATGCCAAGCCATTGTCATCATAAATGAAATAAAGAGGCTGAACAAAGAAAAGAAGGATATAATAAACAAAATGAGTGAACTTAGAGGGATAATTATCCCTAAGTTGGACGTAATGCATGAGGCCTTGACAGATGCTCAGACTACAACCTGGACCAGTGATCTGGTAGATTTAAGAAGGGCAGAAGCATATGCATTTTTTCTGAGTGGTCACATCTCCATTTTGGATAGGATGAAGCAGAGTTGGGCAACATAATTTGTATAGTTGAAGGCCACTTTTGCAGATATACTTAAGTATATGTAAGTATAATATATATATATGTGTGTGTGTGTGTGTGTGTGTGTGTGTGTGTGTGTGTGTGTGTGTGTGTGTGTGTGTGTCCATGTATGGGTTAGTTTTTGCAAATTTTGGTGTGTGGATTCCACCCTTTGCCATTGATGTTAAAGGGGGAGTGAGGAGTAGTGAAAAATGTGGAATATAACTAAGGGGGAGCTCCAGAAAAATAGTGTAAAAGATAGAGCATCATCCAAGGGGGAGTTTACTGCGACACTTAGCCATTTTTCACTAAGTGTTGCCATCAATGCCAAAGGGGGAGATTGTTGGCAAGAGACACTATGTGGCTTCATGAGTGTTGTCATTGATGGCAACAAAATCTATCCCACACATCCGCAGTACATAGTATGCCTATATCGAAAGTCAGATTGAAGATTGTTTTTGGTCTAGTGAACAAGAGCAGAGTATGCAACAAGGTCTGACAATCAGGTCTCAATCTCTTAGATGGTGTACCTCAGTAAGTTGTGGCTTAGGATAAGTCAAAAGGAGTATCATGACTACTATATTTCAGAGATTTAGCCTCCTATAGTAAAGCATGGAAAAGATATGAGCATCTGAGCATCAGGTTCCAGTCAAGTAGAGCAGACAGAGGAAGAACTCACCGACGGAGCATTAGACTTCAATCCAGATGAGTAAAATGTGTTGACCAAGCTATTTGGGGGGATCATACATTGTTGGCCAACATGATTAATGACTTCTATGTGTATGTTTTTGATACGCATCACAAATCAAGCATAGATTCAGCCGACAGATTAGTAACCTGTAAATATCTTGAGTATTCTTGTTGCTGACTAGGAAGTTGATGAAATCCTTGATGCGGATATAAATATTAGATGGATTCCAGTATGTAAGTGTGTGAGGTGAATTAGGGGATGAAATAAAGTGTGAAGAAAAGCAGGGATAAGTGTGGAAGAAGCTATATAAGTCCGGTATGTGACAGAGCAATAGCACTAAAGTAGAGGAAGAATGAAGTGCATAGATCAGTGTCTTATGCATAACCAGAACTGAACTCTAGCATTTGTAGATGCCTCTCATCAGTTCAAACACCTGATTACCTTCTGTAAGATCTATAGACAGTGAGTCTCTTTTAGGCAGTGTGACTCTTATGAGCAGTGTGCTCAGGTAGTGAGCCCTAATTGGCAAGTACCATTTTGTACTTCTTATTCTTTTAATAGAGAATACAATCTTGGGTTAGTCACCCCGTGGTTTTTCCCTTAACAGGGTTTTCCACGTAAAAATCTTGTGTTATGAGTGTTGATTTTATTTCTATTCTTATGGTCATATATGCTTATATGTTTTTATGTTGCACTAATTATTAAAGGAGAAAAGAAAGTTAAAGATATTTGAGATAACCGATTCACCCCCCCTCTCTGTTATCTACCTTGTTTCCAACAGTAACAAACTCTACCAACCTTTGCTCTTTATCTGTATTTTTATACCTTCCTTATGAGAAAATTGGTGGTTCCATAAGAAAATAAAAGAGATCACTACAGGAAAAATATGTGCTCAAATTATGAGAACAAGAAGATTCCATTTTCTAACAAGGAGGTTGGTAGGAGTATATTCTGAATTTTAAAAAAGGAGTAGGCAATGAGTATTCAACTGTCCATATCTTTCACAATAGTTAATACTTCAAATATCAGGTAACTCATTATATTTCTTATCCCAAGATTGATATTGCTCCTCTGTGGGCCATTGAAAGTTGATGAAATTATCCACACAAGATAAATACTTATTATTGTACTTGGCCAGAACTGATCCATCTTCCCTTGTAAAATCAACAGATAGCTGACATGAATCCCATAGTTTTTTGATGCTTGTTTTAAACAGGGGAATATCTATCTTATTATTTTGACAGATGAAGAAAGATATGATAGGGATGATATTACTGAATTGGAGAATCCATGATTGGGATGGATTAATGTCACCACTCTCAATTTTTATCGTCGGGATTATCCAAACCTTGTCATTATCAAAACCTTGAATTAACTTCAATGCCCTTTCCCCAAGATGGTTTATAAATACTTGGGATTCTCCTACTTCTTTTGTTGTCATATAGACTTGCTTAACATCCTTGGGAGCATTAGGATCATGATTTTCTCCTTCGCAAATGCCTACAAAAGAAGCAATCCTAGGGATCTATTTATTGAATAGAGGCACCGTTTGTTTCTTATCATCTACAATTTTCCTAATGACTTGTGACAAGTCATAGTAACACTTATGGATTTTGACTACTTGGCTTGACACTTAATTCATTAACAACTCTAAAATAATTGAAACTGTAATGTCAGAAAATGTCCCCTTAGGGGCTTTTCCCTCATAAGGTTTAGCTCCTGGGTCTTTAGTATGCATATAGGACATTTTACTTCATAGTTTGGCATCCTGATGGAATGAGACATAGGTTCCATGTTAAATTGGACCTAGGTGGACCCCTTGAGTTGTACCCTACCCAAAATAGGGGGGAGGACTTGGGCACCCGCACCCTAGTCCTACCCTATTTTGGGGCAGCCCTAATTTCTGGGTGTCAGTTTATGATAGTTAGTTGGTTCTTTTGCCAACATGGTAAAGTTTGATTTTTAAAATCTTGGCAGGAATGCTTGTAGTTGCATATATAAGCATGCTTAGACATTCATTTGTAAACTAGATGATCATTGTGAACTCTAGGCATTCTCAAGGTGATTGAAGGCTTTCTATTGTGTTGCAAGAGCAGACTTGTATGTTTTATTTGTTGATATTTGCAGATTTGAGCATCAATCTCCCCATGGCATGAAAATCATCTTCCTCCATGAGAGCTTCACTACAAGGTGACATAATATTATGTTTTCATCATTGATTCCTTTGCTTTTTATGCCTTTGCCTCATAAGGGCACACACTCTTTGTCTGACAACGGTGTTCGGAGACTTAAGTGTCCTCTGGGGCTTGACTAAGGCAATCCTCTAAACACCACAACCCCCAAACCAAGTTTTTTGATTGCAGGTTATAGGTGTCGCATCCAAAAAAAGTGGAGTTGTAGGAAGGCTTGGCAGGCATCAAGGATTCAGGATCTGAAGAAAAGTCAGATGCAGGAGCACTTCTAGGACTTGGGCACTTGCACGAGTGTCCTTCATAGACAAATCTCAAGAAATAAAAGTTACATGGATGATTAGTGTCAGAAGAAGGTCCATATTCCCCAAAAAAGTAGGTACCTTGAACTTGGGTACCTACTCTAGTGTCCCCGCCTATACTGCCTTGGAACCCTAAAAATAGGTATTCTGTGATTTGCTATTTTACTCCCGTTTGCAAGAGCTTTTTCTATCTTTTGTCAATTTGTTGTCGTATTTGCATATTTAGGGTTTTAATGGTCAATTAGACATAGGAGAAGGAAAAATTGATAATTAATTCCCCAATCCAAGTTTCCCTACATCTAAAAGTGACCTAGGGAATGATGGTGCTCACCACTCGACCCTAGATCCTTCAATATTTAGTGGAAAGGAGGGTTTTAACATTTAAACAACAAAAGATTAACAAAATCCAATTTTACCCTAAACATTTTGGTGAACCTGTATTTTTTGAATTAAATTGCAACTTGATGAGTGTTTTTCTTCAGATTTGGTGTTATTTCATTCATTCATATAGGCATTTACTTTATTGCATTGAGAAAAATTCAAAAAAAATGAAAATTTTGAAAAATACAAAAAGATTGCATTGTTTGGCTTACTAAATTGTATCAATTCTTCCTAAATTTTCCTAATTCATGATTTTTACATCATATCTGATATAAACTACAAAAAAATCCAAAAAATCAAAATTTTACATTGCATTTTCATCATTTAATTGCTAGGGTTTTGTGGAAACTTTGACAATTTTATATAACCTGGTAATTACAAAATCTAGGGTTTGTAGGAAAAATCTTTTATCAAATTTTTCTACTGATTTTAGAGGCCCATTAAAAATTTTATTTGGATTTAGTCTTGCATTTTAGTGTGAATTTGCATTTAGATTTAAAATATTTGCAATTTTGCATAGAAAGTTTCAACAAAAACTAGCAATTTCAATGCATTTTCATTAAATTTGTATGGGCATTTTGCATGTTAAGTATTGAAAATAATTTCCAAATCTAGAGTATGTCATTTTCATCATAAATCTGACTTCAAAGTATTCACATAGCATTTTTACCCAATATCTCAAACCTAGGGCTTCAAAAACAATGATTTTCACTAAATTTGGCCTTATCGACTTTATAAACTTGCACCATAGGCATGTTGTGAAGAGTATTTTTGGATTAATTTGTTGTTATCATGGTAATAATTTTATTCCCCTCATAAAAATCTTCACAACACCCTTTTAACGGGCTCTTGTAGTGAAAATTTGGTGAAAAACTACACATTTTAACTATTTTTGCCCTAGGGTTTGACCTAGTTTGCACTCCAAGCGTGTTGTGATCAATTTTATGGATTGAGGTGACTGATATTATTGATATTTTTTTTTGAACCTCCTAAAACTCATTACAACACCCCTCTTGCTAGGTCTTGGAGTTGAAAAATCGTGAAAAATTGCATATTTTGCTATATTTTCACTATGGTTTTACCTTAAATGGCACTAAAAGTGTGTTGTGTTGGATAGTTTGGCACCTAGTGGCTTTTATTACTGATATTATTTTCTTTCCATCATCATTTTCCTCACAACACCCTTTGTTATGCTCTGTTGCATTGAGTTTTGGTGAAAAAAGTGCTTATTTTGACATATTTTCACTATAAATTGACTTGGCATTATCTTAGATTCACATCAAGAGTGTATTGAGAAGAATATATTTCTTTTTTGGACTGATATCAGAAATGTAACTTTTTCCCAAATCAAAATCCTTACAACACCTTTTTGTTTCATTCATTTGCATTGAAAAAAGTACAAAAAATCAAGCATCTAGGTCATTATTGCATATAGTTTTGCACTTGTCTTTTGCATAAAGTTGGAAAATCTTTTCAAAATATGATCTTACATTGAAATGAAACCTTCATGTCATTTTTCAATGGTATCTCTACGTGTATTTATCAAAGATCTTGATTTCAACAAATTCCTAATATTCATGATTGAGCCTCCTTTGTTATTAGAAGACTTAACTAAATTCATCTCTAGGAACACTAATGAGAAAGATGAGAGTGAAAAACCTTTTTCCACAACAGAGGATGATGATGATGATGTACCTTCCTCTCATCCCATTGCTCTCCCTAGCCAAGATGTAGCATTAGTGGATGAGAAAAGGTCTCTCACATTAAATCCTTTGGGGATGGATATTGGGTGCAATCAAGAGGAAAACAATGTTAATTCAATAGTCATTAATGGAATTCATAGCAATATTCCTAAAATGATTGTCCAAGGGGCACTTAGTGCACCCTCTTGCTTAAAACTGGTGATTACAGTTCAAGGTGTTCAAAATGCATTACAACAACCACACCATAATGTGATTGCTCATGCATACAACACTCATAATAACAAGAAAAGTAACCAAGCACCACCTGTGCATGTCTCTCTTCCATGTTCTCAACCTATGCTCCCTCCACCACCTTGCCTTACTCATAAAAGTGGTCAAGAGTATGATCTTGTCAAACAGCTTCGCACTACTCCAGCTACGATCTCTCTATGGGATTTGAGACAAACATCACCTACATACCATGGAATGCTCCAAGAAGCTTTACAAAAGGTGCTTGTCCCACCTACTACTAAGCCTACTGATGTAGAAACCGTATTGGATAGTATGCATGTTGCAAAAACAAATATTCTCTTTCAACCACAAGAATTACCCTCAATTGAAGTTCAAAACCAATATGATCCTCTTATAATATTTGTTAGAATAAATGGAATGTTGGTAAAACGGGTTATGATTGGTAATGGATTGGCTCTTAATGTTTGTGGCATTGACTTATTACATAAGATTAAAGTTGATACATTTGCCATCAAGCTGGAACCATTAAGTATCTGTGGTTTTAACAATATTGGATGACAATCTATAGGTACTATAACTTTACCTATACAAGTGGGACTTGTGATTGTGCCTACTCTGATTCATGTCATGCCTAGTTCTTTATCTTATAAGATGATTCTTGGTAGACCTTGGATTCATGCATTGGGGGTAGTCCCTTCCAGTCTACATCGTTCAATCAAATTTATATTCAAAGGTAAACTTCATACTATTCATGTTGATCCTAAACCAGATAACTATTTACACTTTGAAATGCAAAAACTAGTTTAGAATCATATGATCTTAAACAATTTGTGAGGTGATCTATCAAAGCCTCTAGCCACAAATGATGTTATGAATGAATCTAAACCATTAATGCACTTTTTGGTGATGATTGGGGTTTATTAGATTTTAATCCTTGCAGCATAGGGGATTATAAACATAATAACCTTGACACATCAAAAGTAGCATAGATCTCATCTAAGCAATCTTTTGAAGTATCTAAGAACAACAAAGTCTCCTTGGTTGAAAATAAAGACAATACTCTAACTTATACTACAAATTATGATACCTATGAGGCTTCACCTTCCTCTAAGGAACTTGATTCTCTATATGGCCATGGATTTCAAATTTTGTATAAACATAACAACTATGTAGGTAAGGGATGGGATGTAAATTAACAAGGAATTCAAGTACCTATAGAATCCACTTCAACACATTACTCAAGTGGTATTGGATATAGTCCTTTTAAAGAAAAGAAAGCCTCTTGTCATCCTAAACTTAATACAATATCAAAATGACATGAGAGATATCCTAGATATGTATGTTCTTAACGATGGTGCTACCAAGTAAAAATCTCTAACCCTTTATTTCTCTTGTGATGTACTTCCCCCGTGATGTGTTAAATGTTGTTTAGACCTCATGGGATGACCCCTGATTCTCCCATAAGGTTCAAGATACCAGGAGACCACCTCTGTTGTGATCTTCTTCTATTTGTATCATCGTTCTTTGAAAATTACCTCTCTCTAATTTTATCGTTGTGTGTTGTGTCTTACAGACATAGCGTCGCGCTTCATGATTTGGGGGCACCCTCCTACATGATTGTCCCTAAGACACTTGTTTCCCCTCTCTTATTTGTTGTTTCTCTTCCTGTACTATTTCCATCTAGTAGGCGACTAACTAAAAACATTTATATTGATGCAAACCTAGTGTCCCTTTTGAGAGCAATAAAAAAATGGACTTAGTTCCTAATATGATGATGGGGTTGTATATCTTATTCAACGCTTGGCTAGTGGAAGTACTCATGCTTTCCGCATAGTGAATTTTATGATGTTTCTATACAATTAACAAACATTAACAATACTCCTGCTCCATGTACCTTTGTTTGTCTTTGAATCTAGCCTTGGTGGTACTCGATTAGGAGAGCTTCATGATATAGCCCCATGGTTATCCTCAAACTTCAAATCTATTGTATAACCTTCACCCTTTGTGTGGTTAATCATATGCACTGATGTTGTTGTTTATCGTGATGTTGTAGACACTAACATGTTTCTTGTAGGGATGTGTTTGTGGGAACATTTAGTGATCATAAAGTACCAGTCACCTCTGGGGGGCATGGGTTTTATGAAAGTCTGTGTTCCCTTGTGTGTTTTCTTCCTACCTTAACGTGCTTGATATCGATGCTTGATATCAACCACCTTAAGGTGGGGGCATATATAAGGTAAGCTATCTATTGTAGATGTTAGCAATGTGCTTGTCATTAGGTGTAGGCTAGTACGATGAGTACTTCCTGCATCCTAAGTTTGTTTGCAATCAATCAATCTATCTATTGCCTATACCTTTCATTGTAAGGCATCTCCATGATGTGGGTGGGGTTGTATATGTTGGCAAGCAACATTATGTGGCTTCATAAGTGTTGTCATTGATGGCAATAAAATTGATCCTACACATCCGTAGTACATAATATGCCTATACGAAAAGTCAGATTGAAGATTGTTTTAGTTCGGTGGACAAGAACAGACTATGTAACATGGTCTGACAATCAAGTCCAAATCTCTCAGATGGTGTAACTCAGTAAGTTGTAGACTCAGACAAGTCAAGAGCGGTATCATGACTATTGTATTCTAGAGATTTAGTCTCCGGTGACAAAGCATGCAAGAGATATGAGCATCTGAGTGTTGGGTTCTATTCAGACAGAGCAGACAGAGGAAGAACTGACTCACAGAGTATCAGACTTCAATCTAGATGTGTAAAAGGTGTTGACCAAGTAATTTTTGACATTGTACATTATTGGCTGACATGATTAATAATTTCTATACCTAAGTTTTTAATATGCATCATCAGTCAAGTATGGATTTAGCCAATAGAATAGTAACTTGCAAATATTCTAAGTATTTTTGTTGTCGACTAGAAAGTTGTCAGAAATCCTTGATGCGGATATATATACCCGATGGAGTCAAGCTTGTGAAAAAAATGGTAATGGGAGATTGGATGAAGTGTGAAGAAAAGAAGAGAAAAGTAAGAAGATAGTAATCCAAGATCAGAATGTGACAGAAGAGTGACACTAAGCAAAAGAAGAATGAAATGTGCTAGATTAGTATATTGAGCCTAACCAAAACTAAATTTTTTCATATGTAGATGTTGTTCATTAGTTCAAACACATTGGTATCATCTGTAAGTATCTAGTAGGTAGTGAGCCTCTTGTGAAAAATGTGCTCAAGTAGTGAGCCCTAACTAGCAAGTGCCATTTTGTACTCTTTTATTCTTTTAACAGAGAATACAATCTCGGGTTAGTCACCTCGTGGTTTTTTTCCTTCACAGGGTTTCCACATAAAAATCCTTGTGTTATGTGTGTTAATTTCATTTTAGTTCTTATGGTTGCTTATGCTTTCATGTTTTGATATAGCATTGAATGTTAAGAAAGTGAAAGTAAGAAAAGTATTAAGATAACTAATTCACCCCCCTTAGTTATTTGTATTGTTTCCAACAATTGGTATCAGAGCTAAGTTCCTTAGAAAAAGCCTAACAACTTGAGGAGGATCTGGGAATCTCAATGGATGCATATGGTATGAAAGAACAACTTCAGTCTGCCCTAGATGATATTGAACAATCCCACTCTGAGGTCAATAATTTGAGAGAGAGACTCAAGGAAGCTGATGACTTCATCAATGAGCTAAAAGAAAAATTTAGTAATTCTGTGAAAAAGAGAAAGGAATTACTTCAGAAATTAGCAAATCATAATGAAGCCAATAATACTGATGAGGAGTTGAGTGAGAAAAATAAGCTATGTGAGAAGCTGTTAAAAAAAATTGTTATGATAAGACATGAAATGGAATCAGGGGTTATGAAATTCACCCAAGAAATTGAAGAGAAGAGAAAGACTAAAGATAACCTAAAATAATCCCTCAAGGAGAAAACAGAGGACTGCCACAAAATAGACAGAATAATTAGGCAACTTGAATCTAATCTTGAAGAAGCTAGATACAATGAAGAACAACTTGAGAGCCAGATTGACACCCTTAAACAAGATCTTCAATCTGCAAATGAATACAGAGAAAAATTCAAGATAAGCTCAGCGCAACTTGAAGTTCTTTTTGAAAGTCAAAAGAGGGCAGATGATAAGCATGGCTTGGGATATGAGAAAGGTGAAGGCTTTGGATCTGGTCAAAAGAACTTTGGATCAGGAAGTCATAAAAACAGGCCTAGAAGAACTCCAGTAAGGCAACCTAATGCTCAAAGATATCCATCTTTCAATGGAAGTTGCTTCAAATGCAATAGATTTGGTCATAAAGCAACTCAGTGTAGGAGCAAAATAAATCAAATTAATCCATCCTTCTTTGGTCAATGCTTCAATTCCAAAAGATATGGTCACAAATCTCATGAATGCAGAAATATGCAAATGAACAATTCTTTCAATGGTAGATGCTTTGCATGCAATAGAGTGGGGCATATGGCTAATGAGTGTAGATCAAGAGGATATCATTCAAATAATTGAAGAAATGTGTCTTACAATTGTAATGGATGTGGTCATATAGCTAGACTCTGTAGGAGCAAAAATCAAAATGGAAAAGGTCTGGTGAAACATGATCAGAAACAGGACAAAGGCAAAGGTAAAGTAAATGTGGATGAGGTTCAGAAGGAGATGAACAAAATTTGGATAAAGAAGAATGTGATAAACATTGGTGATGGGTCTATACTAAAATCTAGTGCTCATAATTCCTCCATAAATTAAAAAGTGAGCTCTGGCTTAGGGGGAGCTACAGGGAAGATCAAAATTCCCCCATCCAGTTAGCAAGTGCTTGAATTCAGCACATTGAGTAAACATCTGATGTTCTAGATTAAAGGGTTCTTAGAGAATCCTCCAAAGAGCTTTCAGTCAAAATGTGAGAGGTCTGCATGAAGATTCAAAAGGTTTATGATCACTTGAGTAGATCCGGTTCTAGCAACCATCTAGTGTTAATAGAGAAATACAAATTGTTCTGGTATAATTTGCAAATACAATATTCTGATCTATAGATCCAGAGGAAAGTCTTTAAGACACATGTGTGTTATCAACACACTAAAGTACTAGTTTGAAGATCCGTAAGGTGATTCATGAAAATTTCACTTGAGAAGTAGGGTAACCAGATGACTTAAATGGTTGTGCATTTATTACAATGGCAAATTAGGTTTTGCTATAGGATAAAAGGGTCTTCATTTGTCATTTATCAATACTTTGGATTCAAAAATGAAGAAGAAAGAAGAGCTCTAAGAAGAGATCCTGCAAAACATTCAAGAAGAAACCAAAGATCAAAATCAATCAAAAGTTTCACTTCGACAGTTGCAACAAACCCTAAGGTGCATAAAGGTATTTCTTTTCTATGAAATCTCTTCAAAATTTGTCAATTAGAATGGTTACTCTAATGGTTGTTAATATCTCCGAAAGGCTGAGACCAAAATTCAAGAAACACCCTTACAAGTCACTAGAAGTTGATCCCTTGGGTGCATTTTCTAGTATTTTGTATGGTGTCCTGCATGTAGAAGATATTAGGGTTTATATTCAAGCAAACATCAAAGATTTTGGAGACTCAAAATTGATCAACATCGATTAAAAATAGTTAATAGATGAGAATTTCAACCTCATAGCTAAATTCAAGACCCTAAAGGTCAAGCACTTTGAACATTGCATACATTTTCTATCTTTTGCAGAAGATGAATGGGTCCAATATGTTCTAAGTAGGATGCATGATCACTTTATGTGGCTAATGAGCCCATTCAAGATAACCAAAGATGCCATCAAGGTTGTGACCGGACTGCATTCAACTGGTGGGTTGCCCGCACTCAAATCTATAAAGAACCAAATGGTAACAGAAGTCACCAAATCAAAATATGACAAGAGAGCAACTGTTAGAGTTAGCCAGTAGAAGACATCAATTAAATGCAAATAAAGATTAAACAGAGAAATAGAAATACATAGAATTAATAACAACAAGAGATAAGTTTTAACGTGGTTCACCCAAACTCAGGCTACATCCACCAAACAGAGTCCAATATTATTATCTAGTAAATCAAACCGATTACAATCAGCAATCCCTGCAACTCAATACCATTGCAAATGCTACAATACAATATCTCAAAACCCTAACCCTTAGCTACTTTTATCAAGCCTTTTTGTTAGTTACAAAAAATTAGGGTTTTCTTATGTCGGTCATAAAAAATAGGATTTTTTATGTCGGCCCTAAAAAAATTTCTCGAGGCTGCCGCCCCTGAACCCCTGCTTGGGGCTCGGCCTAGCCTCGAACCCTAGCGAGGATACATGGCTAGTGTACAGTACTTTCCTGATCAATCACCACCTACCAACAATCTCCCACTTGGAGACTGATCAGGCTCCACACCAAACAATCTCCCACTTGGAGACTGAGCCTGGATGACACCACTGCGCATGAAATAAGCACCCTAGACTCTACTATTCTATTGTTATTGTTTTCAATCTAGAAGACCAATCGAAGTTGAAGAGGAGCTCAGCTTCTCCCTTGTCACTGCCTTTGTAAACATATCCACTAGATTTTCATCTGTATGTATCTTTTCCAGCCTTAACTATCCATTATCCAACATTGACCGAATAAAGTGATACCTCAACTGTATGTGTTTGGTCTTTGAATGCAAGGTAGAATTCTTTGCAAGATGTATGGCACTCTAACTATCTGTATACAAAGAACTATTAGCATGTTGTTTACCCAATTCTTCCATGAAAGATTATAGCCATATCATCTCCTTGCTTGCCTCTATTGGAGCTACATATTCTACCTCTGTGGTGGATAAAGCAACCACCTTTTACAACCTAGAAATCCAACTCACTGATGTTCCACCTACAGTAAAGACATAACCTATAGTACTCTGCCTAGTATCAATATCCCTTGCCAAATCTGAGTCTACATAACCTACTAAATCAGTATTAGAGCCCCCAAAACATAAGTGTTTATTAGATGTACCTCTCAAATATCTAAGAATCCATTTTACCGCATTCCAATGCTCAAATCCAGGATGACTCATATACCTGCTAATGACTCCGACAACATGTGCAATATCCAGTCTCGTGCAAACCATGGCATACATTAAACTTCCTATAGCTGAAGCATATGGCACCTTGGACATTTTTTCTTCCTCCTCTTGTGTCTTTGGACACATCTCCTTAGTCAATTTCAAATGACTAGGCAAAGGTGTGCTGATAACTTTTACATTCTCCATATGGAATCTCTGCAACACCTTTTCAACATAAGCAGCCTGAGATAGAGTCAATTTTCTGTTATTCCTATCTCTATAAATTTTCATACCAAAGATTTGTTTTGCTGCCCCCAAATCCTTCATATCAAATGACTGTGCTAACTGCTATTTTAACTCTCTTATGTGATCCATGTTAGACCCAACTACAAGCATGTCATCAACATATAAACATAAAATAATGTAGCGGTCATTATCCAACCTCTTAAAATAAACACAATGGTTAGAATTACACCTGATGTAGCCTTGCTTAGCCATAAAACTATCAAATTTCAAATACCATTGTTGAGGTGCTTGTTTCAGGCTATACAAACTCTTCTTCAATCTGCAACCTGTTTCTCCTTACCTTTGACCTCAAATCTATGGGGTTGTTCCATGTATATCTCCTCCTCCAAATTACCATGGAGAAAGATAGTTTTCACATCTAGCTGTTCCAAAAGCAAATCTTCAGCAGCCACAATATTTAAAATAGTACGAATAGAAGTCATCTTGACAACCGGAGAAAATATCTCATCAAAATCAATGCCTTTTTTCTGTACAAATCCTTTTACAACTAACCTGGCCTTAAATCTTTTCTTACCTCCATCTTCCTCTTTCAATTGGTAAACCCATTTGTTTGGTAAAGCCTTTTTACCTGCAAGTAACTTACATAATTCCCAAGTCTGATTTTTCAGCAAGGAGTCCATTTCTTCTTTCATGGAAAGCTCCCACTAAATCTGTGTATTCACCTGCATAGCTTCATCATACCCTTCTGGTTCACCAGCATCTGTTAACAAAATAGAATACAAAGAGGGAGAAAACTTTTCAGGAGGTCTACTTATCCTTGTTGACCGTCTAACATTCACTAGAGTTTGTGGTATTTCTGGTTGCTATTGCAGAGCATGAGGAACCACTAAAACATCACTATTTGGAGTATCATCTAGCACCACATAATCCTTTTCTTTCTTCTCATGCTGTTGCAACTGATCTTTGTACAACACTTTCTCATTGAATATAACATCCTTGCTTCTCACAATTTTTTTATTTTCAAAATCCCAAAGCCTATAACCAAATTCATCAATGCCATATTCAACGAAGGTAGACTTTTTTGATTTTGCATCCAGCTTGGTTCTATTTTCAGAATCTATATGTGCAAATGCTTCACAGCTGAAGGCTTTCAGAAAAGAATAACTCACCTTCTTACCTATCCATGCTTCCTCTGGAATACCACAGCCCAAAGGAACTGAAGGACCTCTATTAATTAAATATACAGTAGTGTTGATAGCCTCTGCCCACATATTTAAGGGCAGCCCAACATGCAATCTCATGGTCCTTGCATGCTCCATTATTGTCCTATTCATGCGTTTAGCCACTCCATTTTCCTGTGGAGTCTGTGGAACCATTTTCTGCCTACGAATTCCATTAAAGGAACAATAATCTTCAAATTCTTTGCTACAATACTCACTGCCATTATCAGATCTGAGGCATTTTAATCTTTTACCTGTCTCATTCTCAACCAAGCTTCTCCATTTTTTAAATGTTTCAAAAATATCAGATTTCTGCCTAAAGAAATAAATCCATACCTTCCTAGTTGTATCATCTATGAATGTGACATAATATCGAGAGCCACCAAGAGAAGATACCTGAGCCAGTCCCCATACATCGGTATGTACAAGCTCTAATTTTTCATTTTTCTTTTGCTTCCCATCCTTGAAAAAATTGACTCTCTTTTGTTTTCCATACACACAACTTTCATAGAAATTCATATTAATACATTTCAAACCTGGTAAAACTTTCTTAGAATGAAGTACCTTCATACCTTTTTCACTCATATGCCCAAGTCTGTTATGCCACAATGTTGTTTCAGAACCTGCAGCAACTTTTCCAGTCTCTTCCTACAAACCTGCAGCAACTGTTCCTGAACTTGTTTGTTTTTCCTCTGTAACATCTAAAGTAGAAGGAACAGTATGACCTGTACAAATATATAAGGTGCCTACTTTCACACCTTTTGCTACTACTATGGCACCTTTTGAAACCTTCCAATTTTTGTCAGTAAATGTAACAATGCAACCTTGTTCAGCTAGCTGTCCTGCTGAAATCAAATTCCTACTGAGCCTTGGAATATGCCTTACCTCTTATAGTAGCCAATGATTCCCATTCTGCAACTTAATCTTAATTCTTCCTTTTCCAACAATCTAACAGAGTTCGTTATCTCCCAAATAAACCAGCCCAAAATCCCCTTGGACATAATCAAGAAAATAACTTCTATGGGGCGTAGCATGAAATGAGGCCCCTGAATCTAAAACCCATGAATCATCAGCATTATCTAGGGAAAGAATCAAAGCGTCATCTTTAGATTTATTACTTACCACATTTACTTCCTTATTGCCTTCTTGTTTATCTCCTCTTTATTTTTCTGAGACCAGCAATCTTTCTTCAGATGACCTAGTTTCCCACAGTACCAACAATCCTTCTGTCCTTTGATTTGGGATCTTTTGTCCTTTAATTTTTCTCATGACTTCCCATGACCTCCAAAACCTTTTCCTCTCTCTTTTGATCTGCCCCTACTTTCTGCATTCAAAACACTGCCTGATATGGATCCACCTGAGCTTTTCTTACAAATTTCCTCACTCAGAATAACACCAACAACATCATCAAATTTTAGGGTATTTGAACCAGAAACAGAGTTACTAACCGCCATTACCAAACTATCCTAGCTTTTAGGCAATGAACATAATATCAAGAGAGCTCTAACTTCTTCATCAAAATTTACATTTACAGAAGTCAATTGACTGACAATCATATTAAATTTATTTAAATGACTTGTCACAGATCCACCTTCAACCATTTTCAAATTAAACAAACTCTTCATGAGAAATACCTTATTTGAGGCTGAGGGTTTTTCATACAATTTAGCCAAAGCTTTCATCAGACCATCTATTATCTTCGCTTCCATTATATTGAATGCCACTGACGGTGCCAGGCACAACCGAATGGTTTTCAATGCCTTTCTGTCAAGAAGATTTTAATCCTCATCAGACATTGTTGCCAGTTTCTTGGTTACTCCTTCCAATGGCCTCCATAAATCCTTTTGATAGAGGTAATCCTCCATCTGCATCTTCCATAACTGATAGTTCTACCCATTGAATTTATCGACCTTCAATTTACCCTCATTCGCCATTGCTCCCACTCAACCGTGAGACTTTCCTGCAGATGATAATCGAACACAACCCGCTCTAATACCACTTGTTAGGGTTAGCCGGTAGAAGATATCAATTAAATGCAAATAAAGATTAAACAGAGAAATGGAAATACATAGAATTAATAACAGCAAGAGACAAGTTTTAATGTGGTTGACCCAAACTCGGGCTACATCCACCAAATAGAGAGTCCAATATTATTATCCAGTAAATCAAATTGATTACAATCAGCAATCCCTGCAACTCAATACCACTGCAAATGCTACAATACAATATCTCAAAACCCTAACCCTTAGCCACTTTTATCAAGCCTTTTTGTCAGTTACAAAAAATTAGGGTTTTCTTATGTCAGTCATAAAAAATAGGATTTTTTATGTCGGCCCTAAAAAAAAATTTCTCGGGGGCTGCAGCCCCCGAACCCCTACTCAGTGCCCGACCCCACCCCGAACCCCGGCGAGGATACATGGCTAGTGTACAGTACTTTCCTGATCAATCGCCACCTACCAACAGCAATGACTATAGATGATATCATAGACTTGGATGTCAAGTTTGCATCAATGATAATTGGTTACCAAATCTAGCACTCAAGTAGGGAAAAATTCGTGTCTTGTATGACAATCTATGTTGCATATTAGATGCTGAAGGAAAATGCAGATTATGATTTGTGTGAGCTTCTATTGAATCAACTGATGAAAAATTTGCAGAAGATCAAGAAAGATAAGAAAAACTCTTTCAAATATGGTAGTCTACTATTGTGTCTTTTTTTCTACTATATGAATGAGCTACCTGGATCAAAGGGTTGGGTCTAGCAAAATGATAAACTTGTTGCAATTCAAATCAGAGATTACATGTATGGACTTGGTGATGATCAAGCCCAAAACATAGCTCTCTGGGGTTACTTCAAGAGTTTCTAAAGCATGATGCATGCCAGAGAAAGAATACCAAAGTCAATAGCTGAGAAATACAAAGACACAATTTTCTTCATGGTTGACACAGATCAATGCCTAATGGAGGCAGTTAAGCCAAGAACTATGTGGATAATGCCCATGGGATATGAGGTTGATGAAAACATATTGGAGGTACATGTTCAACACTTACTGAGCCAACCTAAAGACACTGAAGCAGAAAGGTTTGACACCTTTGATGAGCTAAACATAAAAGTACATATTGAATTAAGGCAGCCTGAGGCAAAGAGAAAAGTAAGAAAGGAAGTTGAAGAACTTGCTAAAAGGTTTTGCATATCAAAGGAGGTAGTAGATGCAAATAGAGAGAAAAAAGAGAAGTTAGAAAAAGAAAGACAAGAAGCAAAGAAAGAAAGCGTTCTGGTGGAAGCCTTCTCCATGACAGGATATTCCAAGAGTTCTGCTCTTATCACTCCTAAAAGCTCAAGAACTACCAAATCGAAAGTCAACCCATTCAGAAAAGGAGAAAAGAGAATGAAGACCAAGGCCACAAGAACATATGTAAGCCAAAAAGATGATGAAGAGACAGAACCAGATGAGGAAATTAGAAAAATCAAGAAGAAAAGAACTTCTAGGAAGTCCTTTGGTAGCAGAAATGAGGAAGAGAAAATAGAGGAATTTGTTGAAAAACTCACTCTCTCAATTGAAGACATCATCAAATTAGTTACTATGGATGGGAATCTGTAGCCAATAATAGAATTCTACAATGAATAAAATGATGCAGACAAGAGAATTATTGAAGAGGCAATGGTAAGATACCTGAACATTTACAACAAAGCTTTCATTGAAATAATTTCCTTGATTCCCAAAAGCTTAGAAAGGGTTTTGAAATTAAGGAAAGAAAATGCCAAAGCAAAGGATTTGGAGATTTGAGAGTAGATTGTGATACAACTATGCCCATCTATCACTCCAAAGAAAATGAACATGGTCTTCAAGGATGCCAAATAAGAATTCTAGAGCAAGGCAAGAATGAATAAGCTCATGCTTGGAGAAACTGACCAAATAGAAAATGAGACAAAAGAAATTCTCTGGAGTTCCTTGAAAAGGCTCAATCTCCCCATTGTAGAAGAAACAAAAGAAGAATCTTCTGACATGGATGTTGAAGGATTAAAGAAAATAGATGAAGAGAAATCTGGGGACTTAGACTCCTCTGTTCTAGAAGAGAAAGTTCACAAAGTAGAAAACACTAGTAATGTCACTCCTCTAGATCCCACAGTTGTCAAGAAAAATCTTCCAGGCACTGAAGAAGAAGAGGAAGGAAGAAAAGAAGAGAATGAGAATCAAAAGAAAGAGGATAAGGCAAAAGAAGAAGAACAAACAGAAAAGGATGGTGATGACACATCCAAACCAGTTAGTCCTGACATCTCGAAACGAAAAAAAATTGAATCACCAACAAGAGACACTGTAGAGACACTACATAATTTCTTGGACAAAGAAATGATGGAGCTGGATGAACCTGAGTTGATTCAAGGGCCACTAAATTTGGACTCTCTCTCTCTCTCCAGTTCAGATAATGAAGATGGCATCTTTTTCTCAGGCCAAAGCTAAAGAAAAACTTCTAAAATCTCACTTGGAGGATAGTGAACTACTAAATATTACATCTGGTGTACTAGAGAAGATCATGCCCACATATCAAAAGGATGCATCTACCACTCCATCTGGTAACTTGAAAAACTTGGTTAATTCTATCAATTCTCACTTTGAATCTTCAAAAAAATTGGCAGAAACTAAGGTTCAGAAAGAGTTCTTTTGAAAAAGATTTAGTGAGGTACAAGGTCTAATTAACAATGACAAAAGAACCTTAGACATTGGAATAAAGAGCATTGAAAACATTCTTAAGGATGGAGGAGATATATATAAATTTTGTTTATCTTGGCCTAGAGTTACAGAGGACATTGAAAAGAAGATGAAAGAACAAGAAGAAAAATTGATAAACCTATCTCAGAATTTTGATCATCTTACTATCTCTCTAGTAAACCAAGAATGTCAAGTAGTTGTTATCATAAATGAGATAAAGAAATTGGTTAAGGAAAAGAGGCATCTAATGGATAGAATGGGTAAACTTAGGGGAATAATTCTCCCTAAGTTAGAGGTATTGCCCAGACTAGTAATCCAACAGATTTGAAGAGGGCAGAAGCATATGCATTTTTGTTAAGTGGACACATCTTCATTTTGGATAGAATGAAGAGGAGTTGGGCCACAGAGATTGTACTGTTGAAGACAACCTTTGTGGATATACTTAAGTATAAGTAAGTATAACATATGATTTTAATATACATATGCGGCCATGTATATAATAGTTTTTGCATAATTTTGGTATGCGGATTCCACACTTTGCCATTAATGTCAAAGGGGGAGTGAAGAGTAGTAAAAAATGAGGAATCTAACAAAGGAGGAGCACCGGTAAACCAGTGTAAAGAAACAGAGCACAAGCAAAGGGGGAGTTACTACGACACTTAGCCATTTTTCACTAAGTGTTTCCATCAATGCCAAAGGGGGAGATTGTTGGCAAGAGACACTATGTGGCTTCATAAGTGTTGTCATTGATGGCTACAAAGTCTATCCCACACATCCACAATACATAATATGCATATACCAGAAGTCAAATTGAAGATTGTTTTGGTCCGGTGGACAAGAACAGAGTATGTAACATGGTCTGACAATTAGGTTAGATCTCTCATATGGTGTAACTCAGTAAGTTACAGACTCAGACAAGTCAAGAGGGGTATCATGACTATTGTATTCCAGAGATTTAGTCTCTGTTGACAAAGCATGCAAGAGATATGAGCATCTGAGTGTTGGGTTCCAGTCAGATAGAGGAAGAACTGACCGACAGAGTATCAGATTTCAATCTGGATGTGTAAAAGGTGTTGACCAAGTAATTTGTGACATTGTACATTATTGGCCAACATGATTAATGATTTCTATGCCTAAGTGTTTGATACACATCATCAATCAAGTATGGATTCAGCCGACAGAATAGTAACTTGCAAATATCCTAAGTATTTTTGTTGCTGACTAGAAAGTTGTTGGAAATCCTTAATGCGGATATATATACCTGATGGAGTCAAGCTTCTGAAAAAATGGTAATGGGAGATTGGATGAAGTGTGAAGAAAAGCAGATAAAAATGAGAAGATAGTAATCCAAGCTCAGAATGTGATGGATGAGTGACACTAAGAAGAAGAAGAAGAATAACATGTACTAAATCAGTAATTTGAGCCTAACCGAAACTAAATTTTTGCATATGTAGATGTTGCTCATCAGTTCAAACACATTGGTATCATCTGTAAGTCTCTAGTAGGCAGTGAGCCTCTTGTGAGTAGTGTGCTTGGGTAGTGAACCCTAACTGGCAAGTGCCATTTTGTACTCTTCTATTCTTTTAAGAGAGAATATAATCTTGGGTTAGTCACCCCGTGGTTTTTTCCCTTAACAGGGTTTCCACGTAAAAATCCTTGTGTTATGTGTGTTAATTTCATTTCAGTTCTTATGGTTTCTTATGCTTTCTTGTTTTGATATAGCATTGAATGTTAAGAAAGTGAAAGAAAAGTATTAAGATATCTGATTCACCCCCCCTCAGTTATCTGCATTGTTTCTAAAAGTATACTTTTGAGCTCATACCTCCTTTTCACTATAAGGCATCTCCATAACGTGGGTGGGGTGGTATGCCATGCTTCCTTTTCACTGTAAGGCATCTCTGTGATGCGGGTGGGGTTGTATTTTCAAAAGTCCTCTATGGAGGCAGGGAGTGGTTATGTGACTAACTCAACCCTTAAGCGTGTTTTTAGTGATTATTGTGGCGAAGCCCAATCGTTGGTGTGTGCCTGTAATGTGCTTGAGATGGTGATGAGCCTAGAAATAGGGAACACACCATCGCTTGTCTACTATGTTTTCTCTGTGTCTTCAAGTGTGTGTGTTTTGGCATGCTTTCTTTGTTTGGTGTGTTTGTTGCCCCATATGTGGTATGCATTTTGGGAGGTTTTGCATGTCTTGTGTTTGTCTTGCCCCATATATACAGAGACCTATGACCTAAGGTAGTGCATCCTATATTATGGGAGGTTTGTTTACTTTCCAATACTTGCATTTGCATTTCATATATATGTGGAAAAGAAAAGAAAAGATATCATTTCTATCTTCCATGCCTTAAAGTGTCTCTAATGCATTGACTATCTTCTTCGTGTTCTACGTGACTATAACTATCTTCTTCGTCTTTTGCATGCCTGTTACTATCTTCTATGTGATTGGCATGTCTTCTCCATGATTGGTGTGTTTGTTATGTTTGTCACCTTACTTTAATGCATGTATGGGCCTAGCATTTATACATACATTAAAGTGGAGGCTGAATGTAATGTCAGAAAATGTCCTCTTGGGGGCTTTTCCCTCATAAGGTTTAGCTCTTGGGTCTTTAGTATGCATTTAGGACATTTTAGTTCATATTTTGGCATCCTGATGGAATGAGACCTAGGTGGTCCCCTTGAGTTGTACCCTGCCCAAAATAGAGGGGAGGACTATTGGAAACAAGGTAGATAACTGAGAGGGGGGGTGAATCAGTTATCTCAAAATTTCCTTAACTTTCTTCTCTTTTGTTATCTTAATATTCAGTGTTGCATCAAAACATGCAAGCATATGTAATCATAAGAATAAAAATAAAATTAACACACATAACATAAGGATTTTTACTTGGAAACCCTGTTAAGGGAAAAACCTTGGGATGACTAACCCAAGATTGTATTCTCTATTAAAAGAATAAAGGAGTACAAAATGACACTTGCCAATTAGGGCTCACTGTTCGAGCACACTGGTCACAAGAGGCACACTGCCTACAAGAGAATCACTATCTATAGAACTTACAGAAGATAATCAAGTGTTTGAACTAATGAGAAGCATCTACAAATGCAAGAGTTCAGTTTCGGTTAGGGTCAATACACTGATCTGATGCACTTCATTCTTCCTCTGTTTTAATACTGTTGCTCTGTCACATACTAGACTTGAATTACTGCTCTCACACTTATCCCTACTTTTCTTCACACTTTATTTCATCACTCATTCACCACACACCCTTACATGCTAAAATCTATCTTCTATATATATCTACATCAAGGATTTTTATCAACTTCCTAGTTGGCAACAAAACACTGCAAGTTATTAATCTGTCGACTAAATCCATGCTTGATTTGTAATGCATATCAAAAACATAGGTATAGAAGTCATTAATCATGTTGACCAACAATGTATAATCCCACAAAATGCTTGATCAACACCTTTACTCATCTAGATTGAAGATTGATACTCTGACGGTCAGTTCTTCCTCTATCTACTTTACCTGACTGGAACCCAACACTCAGATGCTCATATCTTTTTTTATGCTTTATCACTGGAGGGTAAATCTATAGAATACAGTAGTCATGATACCCCTCTTGACTTGTCCAAGTCCACAACTTTCTGAGTTACACCATCTGAGAGATCCAAACCTGATTTTCAAGCCTTGTTACATACTCTGTTGTTGTTCACCAGACCAAAACAATCTTCAATCTGACTTCTGGTATAGGCATACTATGTACTACGGATGTGTGGGATAGACTTTGTTGCCATCAATGACAACACTTATGAAGGCACATAATGTCTCTTGCCAACAATCTCTCCCTTTGGCATTGATGGCAACACGTAGTGAAAAATGGCTAAGTGTCACAGTATCTCTCCCTTGGTTGATGCTCTGTCTTTTGCACTATTTTACTGGAGCTCCCCCTTAGCTATATTCCACATTTTTTACTACTCCTCACTCCCCCTTTGACATCAATGGCAAAGGGCAAAATCCACATACCAAAATTTTCCAAAAATTGTCCTATACATAGCCACATAAGTATATTTATGTGTTATACTTACATATACTTAAGTATATCCGCAAAAGTTGCCTTCAACTATACAAACTTTGTGGCCTAGCTCTACTTCATCCTATCCAAAATGGAGATGTGACAACTCAAAAAAATGCATATGCTTCTGCCCTTCTTAAATCTACCAGATCACTGGTCTGGGCTGTGGTCTGAGCATCTGTCAAGGCCTCATACATTGCCTCTAACTTAGGGATAATTATCCCTCTGAGTTCACCCATTCTGTTCATTATGTTCTTCTTTTCTTTGTCCAGCCTCTTTATTTCATTGATGATAACAATAGCTTGGCATTCTTGATTCATTAGAGAGGTAGTAAGGGGATCAAAATTCTGAGATAAACTTGACAGTTTACCTTCTTGTTCTTTCACTTTCTTCTCAATGTCTTTTGTCACTTTGGGCCAAGATAAAAAAAAATTGTATATGTCCCCACCATCTTTAAGAGAATTATCATGGCTCTTTATTCCAATGTCTAGGGTCCTATCATTAGCAATAAGTCCCTGTACTTCAGTGAATCTTTTTCCCAGAAACTCCTTTCAGACCTTTTCTTCTGTTGATTTCTCTAGAGATTTAAAATGAGTGTTAATAGAATTTACCAAAATTTTCAAGGTACCAGATGGTGAGTCTGAAGGATCCTTTTGGAAGGATGGCATAATCTTCTCCATCATCCTGGATGCAATCTCCAATAGTTCACAGTCTTCCATGTAAGATTTTAGGAGTTTTTCTTTTGCTTTGGCTTGAGCAAAAGATGCTATTTTCATTGTCTGAACTAGGGAGAGAGAGTCAAAATTTAGTGGCCCTTGAAATAGCTCAGGTTCATCTATCTCCATCATTTCTCTTTTTAAGAATTTCTTCACTGCCTCTATAGTGTCTCTTTTCGGTGATTGAGTCTTCTTTTCTTTTGGGATATCAGAACAATCATCATTAGTCTTTTTTTCTTGTTCTTCTTCATTTCCCTTACCCTCCTCTTCTTGACTCACTTTCTCCTCTTTTCTACCTTCTCCTTCAGCTTTAGAATTTGGAATGTCTACAGTGGGATCCGGAGGAGAGATGTCGCCTGTGTTTACTACTTCATGAACTTCCTCTTCTGGAACAGAGGAATCTAAATCCTTAGACTTCTCTGTATCTATTTTCTTTGATCCTTCTACATCCCTATCAGAAGATTCTTCATTGATTACATTTAATCCTTCAACATCCATGGTAGAAGGTTCTTCATCTATTTCCTCTACAATAGGAAGATTGAATCTTTTGAAAGCATTCTAGAGGATATCTTTTGTTTCTCTTGCTACTTGGTCAGTTTCTCCAAGCATAAGTTTATTCATTCTTGCTTTACTCCAGAACTCATCCTTACAGTCCTTGAATCCATTTGTTTTGGAGTGATAGAAGGATAAAGCTAAATTTCTATCTGTTCCTGAATCTCTAAGTCTTTTGCCTTTGCATTCTCTTTTCCTCATTTTTAGTAGCAGAGAATTTCCTGGATGTTTTCTTCTTCTTCATTTTCTTGATTTCCTCATCAAATTCTATTTCTTCATCATCTTTAAGGCTTGTCTATGACCTTGTGGCTTTGGTCTTTGTCCTCTTTTCTCCTTTTCTGGATGTCTTGACTTCCAGTTTGGAAGCCTTTAAACTTTTAGGAGTGGTAGGTGTAGAGCTCTTGGAAGATCTAGTCTAGGAGGAGGCTTGTACCAGAGTGTCTCCTTTCTTTGCTTCTTGTTTCTCTTTTTTAGCCTTCTCTATCTTCTCTCTATTTGCATCCATAGCTTCCTTTGATAAGCCAAATCTTTTGGCAATTCCTTCAACTTCCCTTCTTACTTTCCTCTTTATTTCTGGCTGTCTTAACTCAACATGTATTTTTACACTTAGTTCTTGAAAGGTTCCAAACCTTTCTACCTTAGTGTCCTTGAGTTGGCTCAGTAGATGTTGAATATGAAGCTTCAAGATTTTTTCATAGACTTCATATCCCATAGGTATTATCCACATAGTTCTTGGCTCAACTGCCTCCATTAGGCATTGGTCAGTGTCAACCATGAAGCAAATTATGTCCTTGTATTTCTCAACTATGGATTGAGGTATTCTCTCTCTGGCTTGCATCATGCTTTGGAAGTTCTTAAAGTAACCCTAGAGAGCTGTGTTTTGGGCTTGAGCATCACCAAGTCCATACATATAACTCTAATCTAAATTGCAACTGGTTTGTCATTTTGCCATACCCAACCATGTGATCTAGGTAGCTCATTCATATAATAAAAGAATAGACATAGTATTAGACAACCATATTTAGAGGAATTCTTCTTATCCTTTTTGATCTTCTGCAGGTTTTCCAACAGTTGATTTAGAAGAAGCTCATATAGATCATAGTTTGCATCTTCCCTTAACATCTGATATGCTACATAGATTGCAGTGCCAGACATAGAATTCTCCCTACTCGAATGATAGATCTTATACCTGATTATCATTGAGGCAAACTTGACATTCAGATCTATGATGTCATCTATGGTCATTCCTCTTTTGTCAAATTTAGATCCAGTGGCTTCAGTTACTGTTTGGTTCTTTACAGATTTAAGTGTAGGTAACCCACCAGATGCATGCAGTCCGATCACTGCCCTGATGGCATCTTTAGTTATCTTGAAGGGCCTCATTAGCCACATGAAATTATCATGCATCCTACTTAGAACATACTGGACCCAATCATCTTTTGCAAAACATGGAAAGTGTATGCAATGTTTGAAGTGTTTATCCCTAAGGGCCTTGAATTCAGGTTTGAGTTTGAAATTCTCATCTATTAGTTGTTTGTGATAGATGTCCATCAATTTTGAGTCTCCAAATTCCTCAATGTTGGCACGGATATAGATCCTAACATCTTCTACATGCAATACCCCATGCGGAATGCTAGAAAATGTACCTAAAGGATCAACTTCTAGAGATTTCTAAGGGTGTTTCTTGAACTTAGGATGCGGCCTATTAGTGATCTTGACAACCATTAGAGTAGCCATTTTGCAAGAGATTCAGAGAGAGATTTTCAGAATGGAAGTACCTTTTCATGCTTTAGGATTTGAAATAGGAGCCAGAACAAATTACTGGTTGAATTCACTTTTCCAATTGATCTTGAGTGAATTGTAGAAACTTTGTTCAATAGCTCTTCTTTTCTTCTTCATGAGTGCAAGTGTGCAAATAATGAGTGAAAGAACCCTTTTATTCTTGTGCAAACCCTACTTTCCTTTTGTAATAAATGCACAACTTAAGTTATCTAGTTGCCCTGTTTTGAGAGAGATCTTCTTGAATCACTGCACTGCACTTAGAATCATTGTCAGTGAGGATTAAAAATGTATCTTCTTTTCTTCAATCATACCATGGGTCCACAGATCAAATCATTTCAATTTTGAATCATACCGGATCTGTCTATGAAATTATGCTTTACTGGATAGCTGTCAGAACCAGATTAACTTGAGTAGTTATAAATCTTGCAAAACTTCATGTAGATCTTTCACATTTTGACTGAAGGTTATTTGGAGGTTTTTCTGAAAACCCTTTAATCTATAGTGTCAGATGTTTACTTAATGTGCCAAATTTAGGCATTAGCTGACTGGCTAGGGGAAATTGTTTTTTTTCTCTGTGACTCCCCCTGAGCCAGAGTACCCTTTTAGTTTTCAGAAGGAATATCAGCACCGGATTCCAATGCGGATCCATCCCTAATAATCTTTGTAGTCTTCTTCACCCAAATCTTTCTCATCTCCTTTTGAACTTCATTCGCATTCATTTTACCTTTCCCCTTATCTTGTTTCTGATTATGTTCCACTGGACCTTTTCTATCCTGATTTCTGCTTCTACAAAATTTGACAATATGACTAGATCTATTACAATTATAACATACAACATCTCTTTGCTTATTTGATTGATATCTTTTTCATCTACATTGATTAGCCATATGTCCCATTCTATTGCATGCAAAGCATCTACCATTGAATGAATTATTTATTTGCATATTTATGCATTCATGAGATTTGTGACCATACCTTTTGCAGTTGAAACATTGTTCGGAGAAGGATGGATTAGTCTGATTCATTCTCCTCCTACACTGAGTTGCTTTATGATCAAAATTGTTGCAATTGAAGCAGTATCCATTAAAGGATGGATATCTTTGAGCATTTGGTTGCCTTATCGGAGGTCTTCTAGGCTTGTTTCTTTGATTTCCTGATCCAAATTTCTTCTGACCGGATTCAAAGATTCACCTTTCTCATAGCCCAATCCATGCTTATCATCTACCCTCTTTTGTCTTACAAAAAGAACTTCAAGTTGGGTTGAGCTTATCTTGAATTTTTCTTTGTATTCATTTGCAGTTTGAAGATCTTGTTTAAGAGTGTCTATCTGATTCTCAAGTTGTTCTTCATTGTCTCTAGCTTCTTAAAGATCAGATTCAAGATGCCTGATTATTCTATCCATTTTGTGGTAGTCCTCTATTTTCTCCTTGAGGGATTGTTTTAGATTATCTTCAATTTTCCTTTTTTCTTCAATTTCTTGGGTAAATCTCATAACCCCTAATTCTATTTCATGCCTTACCATAATGACTTCTTTTGACAGCTTCTCACATAGCTTATTTTTCTCATCCAGATCTTCATTAGTATCATTGACTTCACTCTAATTGGCTAGTTTTTGAAGTAGTCCCTTTCACTTTTTCACAGAGATACTAAGTTTTTCTTTTATCTCATTTATGAAATCATCAGCTTGTTTGAGTCTTTCTCTCAAATATTGACTTTAGAGTGGGATTTTTACAGATCATCTATCCATTGAGATTCCTAGATCTTCCTCAAGTTGTTAGGATTTGTTTAGAGGAACTTGGCTGTGATACCAATTGTTGGAAACAAGGTAGATAACTGAGAGGGGGGTGAATCAGTTATCTCAAAATTTCCTTAACTTTCTTCTCTTTTGTTATCTTAATATTTAGTATTGCATCAAAACATGAAAGCATATGTAATCATAAGAACAGAAATGAAATTAACACACATAACACAAGGATTTTTTTGTGGAAACTATGTCAAGGGAAAAACCACGGGGTGACTAACCCAAGATTGTATTCTCTGTTAAAAGAATAAAGGAGTACAAAATGGCACTTGCTAATTAGGGCTCACTACCCGAGCACACTACTCACAAGAGGCACACTGCCTACAAGAGACTCACTATCCACATAACTTACAGAAGGTAATCAAGTGTTTGAACTGATGAGAAATATCTACAAATGCAAGAGTTCAATTCTAGTTAGGCATTGTACACTGATCTGATGCACTTCATTCTTCCTCTATTTAAATGTTGTTGCTCTGTCACATGCCGGACTTGAATTACTGCTCTCACACTTATCCCTTCTTTTCTTCACACTTTATTTCATCACTTATTCGCCACACACCCTTACATGTTGAAATCTATCTGGTATATATATCTACATCAATGATTTTTATCAACTTCCTAGTCGGCAACAAAACACTACAAGTTATTAATCTATCAGCTAAATCCATGCTTGATTTGTAATGCATATCAAAAACATAGGTATAGAAGTCATTAATCATGTTAGCCAACAATGTATAATCCCACAAATTGCTTGATCAACACCTTTTACTCATCCAGATTGAAGACTGATACTCTGCCAGTTAGTTCTTCCTCGATCTACTCTGCCTGACTGGAACCCAACACTAAGATGCTCATATCTTTTTCATGCTTTATCACCGGAGGCTAAATCTCTAGAATACAGTAGTCATGATACCTCTCTTGACTTTTCCAAGTCTGTAACTTGCTGAGTTACACCATTTGAGAGATCCAGACCTGATTGTCGAACCTTGTTACATACTCTATTCTTGTTCACCGGACCAAAACAATCTTCAATTTGACTTCTGGTATAGGTATGCTATGTATTGCAGATGTGTGGGATAGACTTTGTTGCCATCAATGACAACACTTATGAAGCCATGCAGTGTCTCTTGCCAACAGAGGACTTGGGTGCCTGTGCCCTAGTCTTTCCCTATTTTAGGGAAGCCCTAATTTTTGGGTGTCAGTTTAGGACTAATAGTTGGTTCTTTTGCCGACATGGTAAAGTTTGATTTTTAAAATATTTGCGGGAATGCTTGTAGTTACATATATAAGCATGCTTAGGAATTCATTTATAAACTAGATGATCATTGTGAACTCTAGGCATTCTCAAGGTGATTCAATGCTTTCTATTATGTTGCAAGAGCATACTTGTATTTTTTATGTGTTGATATTTGCATATTTGAGCATCAAATCCTCATGACATGAAGAGTATCTTTCTCCATGAGAGCTTCATTACAAGGTGACATAATATTGTGTTTTCATCATTGACTCCCTTAATTATTTTTGCCTCTACCTCACAAAGGCACACACTCTTTGTCTGACAATGGTGTCCGAAGAATTAAGTGTCCTCTAGGGCTTGACTGAGGCAAGCCTCTAAACACCACAACCCCAATACCAAGTCTTGTGATTGCAGGTTAAAAGTGTCACATCTGGAAAAAGTAGAGTTGCAAGAAGGCTTGGTAAGCATTAAGGATTCAGGATCTGAAGGAAAGTTGGACACAGGAGCAATTCTAGGACTTTGGTGCTCGCACCAGTGTCCTCCATAGACAAATCTCAGGAAACAGAAGTTACAGGGCTAATCAGTGTCAAAAGGATGTCCAGATTCCTTGAAAAAGAAGGTACCTTGGACTTGGGTGCCCGCTCTAGTGTCCCTAACTATTCTGCCTTGGAATGCCGAAAACAGGTAATTTGTGATTTTCTATTTTACCCCCATCTATAAGAGCTTTTTTTGTCTTTCGTCAATTTGTTGTCGTATTTGCATAATTAGGGTTTTAATGGTCAATTGGACATAGGAGAAGGAAAAATTGATAATTAATTCCTTAATCCAAGTTTCCCTACATCTGAAAGTGACCTAGGGTATGACAGTGCTCACCACTCGACCCTAGATCCTTCAATGTTTAGTGGAAAGGAGTGTTTTAACATCTAAACAACAAAAAATTAACAAAATCTAATTTTACCCTAAACAGAAACAATACACAAATTATCCTCCTATTGTTTATCAAAAGCATTCGTAAAACTGTCTTCAAATGAATTGATTTGTTGCCTTAATTCTTCATTTTCCTTTTCAAGAAAAGACCTTGATGAAGAAGGATTAGAAAAGTGGAAATCTGAATCCCTGACTACCAATGCTATTTTTGGGGAGGATGATGTTGAGGCCTGTTGCTCCCACTATATTTCTCTTTCTTTCAACCTATTGTATTCTTGCAACATTCCCATATGTTCTTTGAACAGATCATCATACTTTTTCTAGAGAGTATTGGTGGTTTCTTTAATAAACTTTGTAACTTCTATTTCAAATTCAGATGCTTCTATAGCAGGGCTATCAGAAACTCTTTTTATTACTAAGCCACCTTTCAAATCTCTGTCAAGTTCTACAACTAGAGGTTTATCAGTGTTAGGAGCCAAAGCCCATATGGCTAGGGTCTCCCACTTTGGGTTGAATTTGGCACTTGTTAATGCATCCTTAGCCTCCTCCTCTATGGAGAAAACCTCATTATCTTGTATTCTTACAGTATCTAGAATGATAGCAGAAGCTATATCCTATTTAGGGAGTAACAAGATTCCACTATCTCTAATCATGTGTCTACCTTGATCTAGAGAAATGTTCTTGACCTCCTCTTTCATTTGTGTAAGTATCCTGATGGATACCTACTCATGAGCTTCTTGAGGAGAGTGAGACATTTCTTCTTCTAATCCTCTTCCATTAGAAATCAGAAAACTCCTTAGAACTAATAAAATCATCATCACTAATGAAGTTCATGCACGCTATAGTCCTGATGTCATCTAAAACATCATTTCCCTTCATGGCAATATCATAAATCCTATTCAAAGGTAGTCCTTCAGGCACATTTCTGCTAGGAGATGGCATCTCACAATGTATTTCTTCCTTAGTTATTTCTATTTCTCCTTCATCATTGGGGTAGTCAACTAAAGGACTCATTTCAACCTCCCTTCTTTTTGGAGAAGGCTCTTCATGAAGAGAGTCATCCTCAGTCATTGGTATAGAAGGGGAGGATGATTGTGGAGGCAGTAAAAGAGAGAGTTAATTGAGTTGGTGGAAGAGCCTGCGGAGCTTGTTCCTTGACTTCTTCATTTCTAGCTCTTCTTTTGAAAGTACATTTTATTAAACCTCTAGCAAGGGGTTGGTCTGAAGGCCTTTCTTCTCTAGAGAGCTGAGCAGACTCACTATTTTGTATATCAACCAATTCATCAATATGAGATAAAATCTTTTTTATTCTATTGATGGGGTCATTAACCTCTGGGAAAAGTCCCTTGTAAGAAGGCTTCTTCTTCTTCATTCCTTCTTCATATTTCATGTATATTATCTATTTTTCTCTTTTTGTTTTCACTTCTTCACTAGTAGGAGAATTTCTTATAACATCCCTAGGAAAGAAAACTTGATGGAGAATGTAAGACATGTTGATACCTCTTCTAATGTTGTTTATGTATCCTTCAGGATCAGAGAACCTAGCCCTCTCCTGCCTCATTTTAAAAGGCAACAATTTATCATTTAGTTTAGAAAATCCTTCCTTGTTCATCCTAAAGTCTAAAAACACTACCAACAAAGGAAAGAAGGATCCCTTCTTTTGTCCCACTAAGTGAGTTTTTTCTAATTTAGCTAATTGCCAAATTAACTCCAATAAACCAATCCTTAATGGTACATACTTGGGTAAACTGTGAGGACCAATAAGGGTACCATAAACTCTAAAAATTGTGCCCTCTTGATGGGTGATGAAGTCACCCCAATTGTGCTTAATTTCTAAAGGAGAGAACCTCACTACAGTTGTAAGGAAATTTCATAATGGTTCTAGAATCTTGGGTATGTTTGATTGGAAGTACCTTAACACTGTGACCACAAAATAATCTCTGAAGAATCTATAATTGGAATTGGGATCATGCTTGTCTCATATGTGAGTCTAACACTGAACAAGCAATAAATTTGCCATGTCATCAACATGGTTAACCATTAATTCGGGGTTCCAAACCATCTTTGTTTTTCCATGATACAGGAGCATATGGGAAAGCAATGAAAACCATCTGAATTTAATGGGCTCCTTATTTTTTATGTCCACCAACCCCTGATGTATATGTTTTGCTAAATAGGAAGCAAAGTCAAATTAAACATTCTGAGATGGATGTTGGATATCAGTGGCCATATAAGTAATATCAATGGGAATCCTCTCTTTCTTATCTTCTCCTAACACTTGACAGAGAGCATAGTAGGTTTTGGAAAAATAACCTTCAAAAGTATCTAGCTTAAAAGGCTCTTACTCACTTTGGGGATTTCCTATTAATCTACCATGTGGTCCCTTTTCCTTGAACCTAGGCAAATATATGGTTCTGTAACTGCTTCTGTCCTTTGTATATAGGGCTTTGAATCTATTTGCATCAATATCTGTAGAAGCAACCAAGTTTACCCCAAAGATCATGGCAATAGTTTCTCTACTAATTTCCATAAGAAATCCCCCTTTCATCCTTCTAATTGCTTTAGATGTTTCATCATAATGGGTACCCATGGCTTGGAGTAACTCAATATCCTCAAATACATTAGTAACTATTAGCTTTCCTAAATCACTCTCCCATACATTAGATAATGGTGCATAAGCATTTCTCTTGCTCCACCAGTGGTAAAATAATGACCAAACATGAACAAGGATTTCTGCATCTCTACAGTCAGCAAACTTGTCAGCCAACATGTCTTTGCCTTCAAGGCCAGTTACTCTTATCCTTTGTGTACTAGAGCCAGGGAGTTGTTTTAGAAGGTCTTCATGCAAGGCTCATTTTTGGGAAATGGAGGAAGCCTGGGCTTTAGGTGGAGCCATTGTCAAATGGTGAAATTAGGGTGAGGGTTTTCTCTCTTGATGTTTAGGGGTTCACTCAATTCACACCATAGAATATTTTCTTACAAATAGAAGGAAATAGAAAATACCTAACAGAAAAGTAAAGTGCAATAAGAGGAATAGACAACTCACCAAATCTATTTCACACAACCACTCTAAATTTGACACCAAAGATATGGTAGTAGCTATCAACTTCAGTGCTCCAACATTTCAATGTTTTTGGAATAGCAAGTATAGAAGAATTCAGGAGGTGATTCACATAAATACCATTTATACAGGTCAGGAATTAGTCACGTCCACCTTCACTTCATCTTGGGTGAACTAGATATGTAGGATCATTCACTTTAGGAGATTTGAATATTAACTATTTGATTATATGATACTAGTAGAGATTTGATAGCCATGATCGATCCTGAGAACTTGATTATACATGACATGTCTAGTAAATTTTACTAAACCAATTAGAAAGTTATTTCTCATTATTTCCTAATTTATTGTTGAAACGGACAAGCCATAGATATTATGCCATTCCTATTATGTGGTAGTTTTTTGTCATTCTGCAGTCCAGTGAAGCACATTGATTAATGATCTAGTAGAATGATGGAGGGATGAAAGCCATAACATCAAACATACCCTTCTCCAGATTGACCCTTTCTTGCAGATGCAGCAACCACGTGTCAAACTTCCACTACTTTGTGAATGCTAGCAAAGACTTTTGAATAGAGCTTGGTGGAATGACAGAGGCATTCAAAATCCTTTATATGTAAGATGGGACCCACCATCATTTACTTTATTGCAACGGGAAATAGTTCTCCACCAGCTAGTGCCTATTCTATGGTCCCGTGAATGTCTTTTACAATCACTTTTGGGTGTTGGTAGGTTGGGGCAAATGTGCAAATTAACTTCACATGCCAAAAGGGGTTAGCGGTACTCGACCCTTGGCGTATAATTTTAAAAACAACCTTTGTCTATTAGGAATGAAAAAGGGGCATGGGATCACTTGGTCATTCCAAAATGAAGTTTTTTAGGTATGGGCTAGAGGCGGTGGTTGTATGGCAAGGGGCTAGTCAAATAATGTTCTAGGAAACACAAGGAAACAACTTAAAATCCCAGGTGACAAGGGATAAGCGGTTGAACCCAATTGTACAATAAAAGAAAAAAACTTTTGGATGCACCACACAAGAGCTTAGGGCTTCTTTGAGGATTATTGCTTAGAGTACTCTTGTTTTGTAAAAAACCTAAGTTACAAACCTTTTATCATGATGTCAAAAGACTAAAACCATGGAAATATTTTACATGGTACCATCACCTTCCCTTCCTTGGTAGTGGATGTTGTCCTCATGGTTTATTTTGCCTTTAGATTGGTCACTTTCCCCCATGACTACCAAAACACAGTCACCTCTAACTCCTAAACCATGGAAAATGACTATTATCTACTGCTCCTTGGGTTTGAATGCATGAGGCTGATAATAGCTTGGTACATTTCACTGTGATTACTTCTAAAATCTTTCATTTTATTGACTATCCTATAGGTGTATACTATCTTGTTGCCCTCTAGGACTATCCATTGTCATCAAGACCTTGCTTCCTTGTATCACTCCTTTACATTGCTTTAGTGTCTATTGATTTCAATTATAAAGACTATCCCAATCTTCTTTTGCATAGACCATTACCTCATTGAGCAAGAATAGGACCTTGACTATGCATTGATATTTCTATTGACTACTACTAATAGGCTATTATAACTATCACACCTCAAGTGTTTTAATCTTTTATTGACTGTCTCATGCTTTTATGGTTGTTGTAACAAATGAGATGACATTAATGAATGATCTTGATGTACCTGTATCTGCACAATGAAAAAACATGTTAGTTAAAACATTGAGCCTAAAGCTTCTCTCTTGGTTGTTTGATCTAATATTCTTCCTTATGTTTCATTCCTCTGCATCTCATGCTTAGTTTATAAGTTCTACTTTTCTGATTTGATGTAAAATAATAATTACATTCTAAGTTACTACATATAGAAATAGAGATGAAACCCTAATCTCTAACATCACTTTTCACTTCCTCCTACAATTTCAATTGGAGCCACCACTAGGATAGCTAGAGATGCTAGTGCAAGAAACATGATTCATCATTCACTCAGGAAATGATAGGTCCCATATTTACTTTATATACTTTCCTTTAGTTTAGATATTCTTATTGTTGTGCATTGAATCACATACAATTACTCCTGTACCTTGTGTAGGACCATATCACCACTTTTTCATTGAATATAATTAGTTGTTTCATGCAATATGACTTGTGTATATTTTCTTTTTCTTGTAACTCAATTGCATAAAACTGCAATGAATGATTTGCAATGAATGACAACTGAAACATGATCTATCATAACTAGATTAGCTTCAACTTCACCTATTAGACTTAGGATAGCTCCTGCCCTGTTGGAGTATCCTATCACCCTATTTGGCTCATGTAGCATCTCTAATTGTGTTGATACATGATCTTGGTACTATGATCCCTGTAAGGGTCCTCTATCGGGATAGTAGGCCTTCTAGGCTGGCTTGTGAACTTGAATTTTCTTCTCCCCTCCTTTTGACTTGTCTACTTCTCCAAAGCAGCAACATAAATTATTGTTATAGTCTAACCAAATTGGCTATAAAGTATAATTTAGTAACATTGTTGGCGACCTCTAAGCCAATTTTTCTTACTAAAACTCCAAGTCCAGTTGCCTAGTGAATCCATTGGGAAATAGAGTCCATTTTTTAGCCTTTACAACTTAGAAAACTTCATGACAACTCAGCTACAAGGAAAATAGTAGCAGTAGAAAGAAAAATGAAAACAAAACAATGTTGGCTCTAGACTTGACTAGCCAACTATGCATCTGCACTTCTTGGAAAACAAAACAGAACTAAAACAAATGGCCTACCTACCTACAGCTAACAAATGAAATTAGCTAGCTAAATGAAACCATTAACTGGTTCTACAAAATATCTCCCTTTTTTATCAACTTCGGGTGTTTTTCCTACTTCTGAGTGGCCAAGAAGAGGTGTGGAATGGACAAATTCATGATCAACTGAAGAAATATCTCCTTGAGAGTGAAAATGAGTCCACTTACCTCATCATAATGATCACACAGGTTGATGCTTGGAAGTATATAGGTAAGATGAAACTATTCTTCAGCTGCAACTTCATGCTTAGGTGTAGGCATGAACTGTGATGCTTTATTGTACTTGACCTAAGCTAGATATCTAATAGGACATCCTCCTGAAAGGACAAAAGGTAAGGTTTCCTTGCCAGTTTTTTGCTCATGCACTATTGTCTCATCATTTTTCTGATTCAAAGGTGCTTGTTTGTCATCCAATTGTGAAACAAATACCTCAAGATCATCCTAAATAGGGTCCTCTTCGACCTCTTCTTTGTTTTTTTGTATGAGAGCATTGTTTTTGACCTTATGATGTAGTGGCATTGCTCTCCATCTAAATTTCGTTTGCATGTTGTTTTAGTTTCTGTAGATTGGGGTTTTTTCTGATGTGTTTTTGGTGTTTGTTGCATCTTCTTATCGATTTAGCATTTTGTCCTCCTATCATCAAGGAACCAGTGTCTAGATTTACTGTTGTTGTTTGACAATTACATAATACATGAAAAAGAAAATAATTGTCCCCAATTCTTGGTCGGATTCAACACTTGGCTGATGGTTGAGGCTTGACCGTTATGGAAAGGAGAAGTAATGAAAGATAGTGGAGTCTTATGGGCATTTCATTTCAGATTTCTGGTGGCATGTCAAAGGCGTTCAACATCAACACTTACATTGGAGCTTCCTTATGGTGATTCTCTCTGCCATCCACTCGATTGTTCATGTTACACTCTACTAGGTTGTTGTTTTATTCTCCACATGGGGAGGGGTGACTAGCAGTCTCTTAGTATTTAGAATACTTATTTAGTGTTTGGGGAGGAGGAAAGCCTTTCATGTTGGCTATAAAGATTGGTAGAAAGGAAGAGCATGTTAGGAAGGGCAATGAAAAATGTGAAGTCCAAGTTGAGAAGAGAGGTCGAATGCTTAGAGGAAGTAGTAGGAGTCTGAATTAGAATTTTTGTATTATGTCTATCAACATTCTAATTGTGGTGGCCGAAATTGTGAGTAGATGAATAATTTCTATAGTTGAATGTGAAAATTACATTATTCTATTTCATGTGAGGACTTTTTCTTTGTATTAATGGATTCTTGTCTCTAATCAATGATAATATCTATTTGTACTATTATTCCTCTCATTGATAGAATTTCATGTCTTAGAGTCCTAAACTTCCTATCATTATTGTGGGGTGTAGTGAACTGGAATCTATGTTCAGTTTCAATTTCATCTTGCAATTTGAAATCTACCATCAAGTGGTATCAGAGTACAGAAGGTTCTGTGTGCATGGGTAGAGTGCCAATAGTGAGGCAACCTATGCCAAGACTAGTGGGCATGCGAAAAGTGTCAAGTGGTCGTGTCTCAAGTAAACCCTAGGAAATTTCTTGCACAGGGTAGAGAAGGAGGCACAAAAGATTGATTGTAGAGTGTGAGTTGGCAAAGTATTACAGCAATGAAGAAGATGAATATTGTAGTTAGAAGACCCATTGAAATACCATCGTGGGCTAGATATTGGGATGGTGTGGAGAAGAGAAAGCTATACGAGAAATTGCAAAACATCTCAAGTCGAATGGATGCATTAGAAATGTATTATTTTTCTAACCCTATGGTGATTGCAGGACATTCAAAGAAAGCCAAGGAAATAGAGCTTGAAGTAGAGCCAAGTCAAGAAGAAGATTATGAACATTTTGTCAATGTTAAGGAAGAAGATTATCAAGTAACAAAAAATGACAAAAATATAGATTTTCAGATGTTTGAAATTGATCATTTTGATGCTCACAGTAATTCTGAGTTCAATGCCGGAGAAATTATAGTTCATGCTTTTATTTCTGAAGATGATAAATGTAATCAAGATGAAAAGAAACCCATGTTTTCTAGAGAGAATGAGCAACTAGAAGTATAGAATAGTTTGAAAAGACATTGGGAAGGTGAAAGTTTGGCCTTGGTAAAGGTGATTATAGTAGAGAAAGAAACCACTGAAGTTTCAATTAATATTTCATTGGAGAAATCAACAGATGGAGAAGGTTTAGATGATTTATTGGTTTTAGTAATGAAGATTCCTGAGGTAATTTCTTTTACACAAAGCAAGGATGAAGTTTTGTTTTCATGTGAGATGATGCCAATGGAAGACCATGATGATGAGCCAAAATGGTGGCAATTTGAACTAGAGAATCGATGGAGAAAGTATGCATAGAAAGAAAGAGGCAGACGAATGCAGATTGAGAAATATCAAAGGCAAAAATACAAGTGTGTTTGTGTGTCAAGATTCATAAAGGTTGAACAAATGGAAGATGAGGAAAAAGAAAGAGGAATTGAAGTTTCCATCATGAACTTCATGTGCAAGAGCCCATGAATTTTTAGTTCCTTGGGGAGTCTGATGCAATGGCATTACTCTCCATCCAATTTTGGTTTGCATTTTGTTTCAATTTTTGCAGTGTGGGGTTTTTTGTTGCATTTTGGGTGTTTGTTGAAGCTTCCTATCACTTCACCATTTTGTCCTCCTGTTGTTGAGGAACCAGTGTCTACATTTCTTGTCATTGCTTGACAGTTACACAATGCATGAAAAAGAAAATAATTGTCCCCAATTCTTGGTCGGATTTGACACTTGGCTAATGGTTGAGGCTTGACCATTATGGAAAGAAGAAGTAATGATAGATAGTGGAGTCTTATGGGCATTTCATTTTAGATTTTTGGCGGCATGTGGAAGGCATTCAACATTAGCATTTACATTGGAGCTTCCTTATGGTGCTTCTCTCTACCATCCACTCAATTGCTGACATTATTCTTTGCTAGGTTGGTGTTTTATTCTCATGGAGAGGGGCGGCTGGTAGTCGCTTAGTATTTAGAATACTTCTTTAGTGTTTGGGAAGGAGGAAGGCCTTTCATGTTGGTTGTAGAGATTGGTAAAAAAGAAGAGCATGATAGGAAGGGTGATGAAAAAATGTGAAGTCTGAGTTGAGAAGAGAGGTCAAATGCATAGAGGAAGCAGTAGGAGTCTGAATTAGAATTTTTGGTATTATGTCTATCACGAGGCCAACTATGGTGGCCAAAATTGTGAGTAGATGAATAATTTCTGTAGTTGAATGTGAAAATTACATTGTTCTATTTCATGTGAGGACTATTTCTTTGTATTAATGGATTCATATGTCTAATCGATGATAGTATTTTTTTGTATTGTTATTCCTCTCATTGATAGAATTTCATGTCTTAGAGCCCTGAACTTCCTATCATTATTGTGGGGAGTAGTGATCTTGAATCTCTATTCAGATTGAATTTCGTATTGCAATCTAAAATCTTTATTACCTTATGAACCAACATTTCCTCCTAATTTTCCTCTTCTTTCAGCTTGTCCAAAACTTTCTCAATTTCTTCAACCTGCTACCCTGGTTGATCATGCTCCTCCACCCTTTTGAATATGACTAATTTGTCACCATCTACTTTGTGTTTAAGCATATGAACAAAAACATTTCTTCTTGTTTCTGCTCAATTATCTCCTTTTTATGCTCACTAAACCAATAGCTTTGATGATTACATAGTGACTTATTTGGAAATATGATGACTTCTATCTTATATTCATGTTGTTCCTGAACTTCTTCCTCCTGAGGTGTTGGTTTGATGGCCAAGTTAGAGAAAAAAGTTTCTATGATATCCAAGAAAAGGTCTTCCTCAATAATATCTTCACTTTTTGGTATGAGATAGGTAGCTTCCATATGAACATGAATCTCTCCAATCTGCAAAATAGGACTGCTTTGGTGTTCTTCTTCATGAATTAAGAGTTCATCCTCACTTATTTTCTTGGACTAGCAACTCAATAAATTCTTCAACATCTTCCTGCTGCTCCAAATCTGTCATTGATGTCAGAATGAATATTTTCTCTTCATCACTATCAACACAACTAGGCAGCCGATCAAATAAAGAAACTGAATCCTCTTTTTTATCTAATTTCATCTTCATTGGAACTTGGGCAATTTGTCTTTGCAACTAAAGACTTTCACCTTGTGACCTCTGTACTCTACTTTTGTCCATCTCATAAACAATATTAAAAAACCTTTCAAATGAATCAAAATGCAAAGGACTTAGTGCCAAACTTGAACCAACCTCCTCTGCACATGCATGAGGAAGAATGGGCTTTTGAGTGGGCTATTCTTGACAAACAATGGGCTGATTTTCCACCTATAACGTCTCTTGCAAAAGGCCTAAATCTCTGAAACTTGGAATCTTAACATGAGGAGAGCTACTTGTTGATTCATAAAAATTCTCCTTATTGAAACTTGGGATTTTGAACTCTATAACCTCCTCTTGTAGCAAGTCTAATTTTTTCTCATGAGAAGACAAAATGATAGCCTTCGTTGCCTCCCTAATCTCACACTTTGCTTCCTCTTGGCTCTTTGAGATTTCACTTACATGCCACACCACAGGTCCACCTGGGAAGAGTGAAATGGTGCTAGGACAAGTATGTTCTACTATATCATATGGAAGCTTACAGACAATAGATGACTCCCTTTTTGTCTTCACTAACTCTTCCTTTTGCCCACCACACCAACTTGGAATCATGATTCATCCTAATTACACTACCCTTTCTTCTTCTTGATTTTGGATTTGTATAGAAGGAGTAGCCTTAACAAGGTTTGGTATTTTATAACCAGGATGCTTGGTCTAAGAAGGATGCCATGGCTATACATTACTTTAGTGACTTGGTTTAAACCCTTGAGATGGCTGAAACTAGGGATTAATGGACTAGTTTTTGTTGCAAACAAGCTAATGAAAAAAATTTGCATCTCTGAAACATGGAATTTGGAGACTTTAGGGAGGTTGTTGGATAGCTTTAGCTTATAACCAAGTATAAACTTGAGCTAGAAGTTGTCTCATTTGTTCCTTGTCTTCTTCATACTTTCTCTTTTCTTCCATCTCTTACTAATAACAAAAAGCCTCATAAGACCATTGCTCTTGCTATTGGAGATATGCTTGATAAGACAATTCCTCCTGGTGCATGCTATACTCTCACTCTCTATCAATATCATCTAACTGTCTTTGCAAATTCAAAGCAAAATCCTGAAGATCTAAAGTCATATCCCAATTGCTTAAAGTCATAACCTGAATGCTCATGCTATTATCATACTTTGGCTGATCAACAGAAAAAGTACACTGATTGGGAACACAATAGTCTTCATGGGGCTGATTATGAGCATAGGTGTGCTGCCATGAAGGTTGAGCAGGAGTGGGTGGGAGGTAAGCATGTTCAGCATGCTAATATATTGTTGTTGCATGGCTGCTTGGGATGAAACCAACAACATTCTTAATCTAATATGGCTAGCTAGAAGGCTGATAATGTTGGTTATAATGAGGGACATGATTGTTTGGGGTCCTACAACTTGGATTTTTGTGATATGGTAGATAATCACCATAATTGCTGCAACATCTTGACATTTTACATGAAAGGTCTAAACCATATGACTATCCAAACATGAACATTAAAAGACAACACCAACCTGATTCATTGTAGATTCCTAGACTACTAAAACCAGCTGACATATGCTTAGAGGTGTCATGGTGTTTAATGATTTTTCCTCCAATGGCTGATAACACTAAAGAAAACACTAGATCCTTCAATTTATAGTCTTCTTATGCATTGTTCACACTAGATCTACTTAAAAATTAGAGAACATAGTCGCTAGGTATATGTTTATAACCTCAGAAGGTCAAAAAAACTATTGTCTATACCAAAACAACAATGGAAATGGTATCTAGTGGCCTAAACTTAGTTCAGAGTCCCACAGAGCATGACAAACAACTATTGTCATGATGGATTGCACCCTGGGTGCTAAGCCTTTTCAAGCTGGCAATCCCATGCAACATGGGAATATTCTCAGACTATGGGTTTTCTTATTATGAGAATGAATCTTTGGAAGAGCTAGCTCCCTTTAAATGTCCTTTAGATCTATAAATTAATGGAGAAAAGAGACAGACAAAAACTTGAATAAACTAAAAACTGAACTGAAAATCTATCTAAATGGGGTGATGCACCAATATTTTTACTTTAATCTACAATATGACTCAGAAACATTCTTCAATACACCTGTTCTTACAATCCAAATTGATCAAATTCACCACATAAGTAATTCACTAAAAGGCATGAGGAATCTTACACAAGCTGTGACCTCTAATGAATTTTGTAATTTGTGTACTTGCATCCAATAAATGAGACAAAGAATTCAAAGGTTTTGATGAAAAACATAGTAAATTCTAATCAAATCACTCACAAAATAACCCAAGAAACCTGAATTTAGATAGAACAAACCCTGATTGTGTGGAAAGTACAAATTCATGATCAACTGCTAAAATATATCCTAGAGAGTGAAAACGCGTCCACTTACCTCATTATAATGATCACACAGGTTGATGCTTGCAAGTATATAGGTAAGATGAAACTGTTCTTCAGCTGCAACTTCGTGCTTAGGTGTAGGCATGACCTATGATGCTCTATTGTACTTGACCTAAGCTAGATATCTAATAGGACATCCTCCTGAAAGGACAAAAGGTAAGGTTTCCTTGCTAGTTTTTTGCTCATGCACTATTGTCTCATCATTTTTCTAATTCAAAGGTGCTTGTTTGTCATCCAATTGTGAAACAAATACCTCAAGATCATCCTAAATAGGGTCCTCTTCAACCTCTTCTTTGTTTTTTTGTATGAGAGCATTGTTTTTAACCTTATGATGTAGTGGCATCGCTCTCCATCTAATTTTCATTTGCATTTTGTTTTAGTTTCTATAGTTTGGGGTTTTTTTGTTGTGTTTTTGCTGTTTGTTGCACCTTCTTGTCGATTTAGCATTTTGTCCTCCTATCATCGAGGAACCAGTGTCTAGATTTCCTCTTTCTATTTGGCAATTACATAATGCATGAAAAAGAAAATAATTCTCTCCAGTTCTTGGTCGGATTCGACACTTGGCTAATGGTTGAAGCTCGACAGTTATGGAAAGGAGAAGTAATGAAAGATAGTGGAGTCTTATGGGTATTTCATTTCAGATTTCTAGTGGCATGTCAAAGGCATTCAACATCAACACTTAGATTGGAGCTTCTTTATGGTGATTCTCTCTGCCATCCACTCGATTGCTGATGTTATTCTCTACTAGGTTGGTGTTTTATTCTCCACAAGGGGAGGGGTGACTAGCAGTCTCTTAGTATTTAGAATACTTCTTTAGTGTTTGGGGAGGAGGAAGGCCTTTCATGTGGGCTATAGAGATTGGTAGAAAGGAAGAGCACGTTAGGAAGGGCGATGAAAAATGTGAAGTCTGAGTTGAGAAGAGAGGTCAAATGCTTAGAGGAAGTAGTAGGAGTCTGAATTAGAATTTTTGTATTATGTCTATCAACAGGCTGATTGTGGTGGCTGAAATTGTGAGTAGATGAATAATTTCTATAGTTGAATGTGAAAATTACATTATTCTATTTCATGTGAGGACTTTTTCTTTGTATTAATGGATTCTTGTCTCTAATCGATGATAATATCTATTTGTACTATTATTCCTCTCATTGATAGAATTTCATGTCTTAGAGTCCTAAACTTCCTATCATTATTGTGGGGTGTAGTGATCCCGAGTCTATGTTTAGTTTGAATTTCATCTTACGATCTAAAATCTACCATCAAGTTGTATCAGAGCATAGAAGGTTCTATGTGCATGGGTAGAGTGCCAATAGTGAGGCAACCTATGCCAGGACTGGTGGGCATGGGAAAAGTGTCAAGTGGTCATGTCTCAAGTAAACCCTAGGAAATTTCTTGCACATGGTAGAGAAGGAGGCACAAAAGATTGATTGTAGAGTGTGAGTTGGCAAAGTATTACAGCAGTGAAGAAGATGAATATTGTAGTTAGAAGACCCATTCAAATACCATCATGGGACAGATATTGGGATGGTGTGGAGAAGAGAAAGCTATATGAGAAATTGCAAAACATCTCAAGTCGAATGGATGCATTAGAAATGTATTATTTTCCTAACCCTATGGTGATTGCAGGACATTCAAAGAAAGCCAAGGAAAGAGAGCTTGGTGCAGGAGCACCTACCTGACAGCTGGCCTTCATGAGGCAGTTAGTTAGTTTGAGTCTTGTTTATGTTTTCAAGAAGGTCTGATAAGACCAAATGCATGTAATAAGGTCATGCTGATCATGATAAGATCATGCTAACCATGCTTTTACTATTTTTAGCCAGTTTGTTAGAACAGCTGTCATGCTGTAGGGTCGGTTGGATCTCCCAGCCGCCTGGAGAGTTCCCAACCGCTTGGAGTCGGGTCAGTAGTACTCGTAGGAAAATCTATTTAAGCATGAGGATCGGTTGATATTGCATAGAGAGAGATATCATCGATCAGGCTTTACTGAGAAAGAGAGTGACTGAATATTGTAATAGCATCTTTTGAAATCGAATAAGAGATCCTGTTGTTTTCATTTTCTGTTTGATCTCCTTTGTGTAATCGATTTGCTGGTTTGGGTGGTTTCATGGATTCACTAATCCATTCCACCGGTTGATTCGTCTGATCGGTGGAATGGTTATGTACAGTAGGGTAGGTGTTAGTTTGTTTGTTTGCATGTAGGTGTGCAGGATCGCCGTCAAGAGATGTTGAGAAACCCTAGCATGGGCATGTGCTAGGCCGAGCTGATAAAGTGTGGAAGATCACCCTGGAAGTGGATCGAGTCATCCCAGGAAGTTCGACAGATAAGAACAGTGAAAATCTGCTAAGGCTGGAAATTTGTCAAAACGGCATCATCAGGATATTTTGGTGAATATCCTGCAGTCGCTTTGGACATCGTCGTCCGGATAAGTGAAGATGAACATGATGCAGTTGGGTGCACGAAGTGAGTGTGCGTCGGGGTGATCATCATCAGGAGTTGCCGAGGAGGAGTGCATCGGCGTAAAGTAGAAGATCAGGTTGATCGCGGGCCGAAAAAGCTAAGTTTGGCCAACAGCAGGATATTTCGGAGCAGCAGGATATTGAGGAGCTGCGGGTGACGTCATCGTCATCAGGATATACGTCATCAGGATATCGGGTGACGCAAGCATCAAGGGAACGGTGCGAGGAGTTAAGGATCGTCATCATCAGGATAAATGGAAGGAACCGGATGTTCTTTATCCTGTTGATTATCATGATGTTGAATATCATGATGCTGAAGATAGTGAAGACGGAAGTTGTCGCTGAAGTGAACAGTGGACGTCAGGAGGATGTTCGCGCTGGTCGAACATGATGAAGCTGTCGATAAACGAATAAGGTGATGCTGTTGACATGCGAAAGAGCGAAGGCTTGTCATCAGGAGGATATCGGTCGGTACAGTAAATATGATGATGCTGATGATGATGATGGACTACAGACATCCATGCTATGTGTTAATGTTTTAGTGTGGATGCCTCTGCATCAGAGCTCAAAGTAGAGCCAACTCAAGAAGAAGACTATGAACATTTTGTCAATGTTGAGGAAGAAGATTATCAAGTAACAAAAAATGACAAAAATGTAGATTTTCAAAGGTTTGAAATTGATCATTTTGATGCTCACAATAATTCTAAGTTTGATGCCGGGGAAATTATAGTTCATGTTTTTATTTCTGAAGATGATAAATGTAATCAAGATGAAAAGAAACCCATGTTTTCCATAGAGAATGAGAGAATAGTTTGAAAAGACATTGGGAAGGTGAAAGTGTGCCCTTGGTAAAGGTGATTACAGTAGAGAAAGAAACCACTAAAGTTTCAATTAATATTTCTGTGGAGAAATCAATAGATGGAGAAGGTTTAGATGATTTATTAGTTTTAGTAATGAAGATTCCTTAGGTAATTTCTTTTACACAAAGCAAGGATGAAGTTTTGTTTTCATGTGAGATGATGCCAGTGGAAGACTGTGATGATGAGTCAAAATGGTGGCAATTTGAACTAGAGAATCGACAGAGAAAGTATGCACAGAAAGAAAGAGGCAGACAAATGTAGACTGAGAAATATCAAAGGCAAAAAATGCAAGTGTGTGTGTGTGTCAAGAATAATAATGTTTGAACAACTGGAAGATGAGGAAAAAGAAAGAGGAATTTAAGTTTCCATCATGACCTTCATGTGCAAGAGCCCATGAATTTTTAGTTCCCTGGGGAGTCTGATGTAGTGGCATTGCTCTCCATCTAATTTTGGTTTGCATTTTGTTTCAGTTTCTACAGTGTGGGGTTTTTTGTTACATTTTTGGTGTTTGTTGAAGCTTCCTATCACTTCAACATTTTGTCCTCCTGTTGTTGAGGAACTAGTGTCTAGATTTCTTGTCATTGTTTGACAGTTACACAATGCATGAAAAAGAAAATAATTGTCCCCATTTCTTGGTTAGATTTGACACTTGGCTAATGGTTGAGGCTTGACCATTATGGAAAGTAGAAGTAATGATAGATAGTGGAGTCTTATGGGTATTTCATTTTAGATTTCTGGCAGCATGTGGAAGGCATTCAACATTAGCTTTTACATTGGAGCTTGCTTATGGTGATTCTCTCTGCCATCCACTCAATTGCTGAAGTTATTCTTTGCTAGGTTGGTGTTTTATTCTCATGGGGAGAGGTGGCTGGAAGTCACTTAGTATTTAGAATACATCTTTAGTGTTTGGGAAGGAGGAAGGCCTTTCATGTTGGCTATAGAGATTGTTAAAAAATAAGAGCACGATAGGAAGGGCAATGAAAAAATGTGAAGTCTGAGTTGAGAAGAGAGGTCGAATGCTTAGAGGAAGCAGTAGGAGTCTAAATTAGAATTTTTGGTATTATGTCTACTACGAGGCCAACTGTGGTGGCCAAAATTGTGAGTAGATGAATAATTTATGTAGTTGAATGTGAAAATTACAGTGTTCTATTTCATGTGAGGACTGTTTCTTTGTATTAATGGATTCATATCTCTAATCGATGATAGTATTTTTTGTATTATTATTCCTCTCATTGATAGAATTTCATGTCTTAGAGTCCTGAACTTCCTATCATTATTTTGGGGAGTAGTGATCTTGAATCTCTATTCAGTTTGAATTTCATATTGCAATCTAAAATCTTCCATCACCTTATGAACCACCATTTCCTTCTAATTTTCCTCCTTTCAGCTTCTCCAAAACTTTCTCAATTTCTTCAACCTGCTGCGTTGGTTGATCATGCTCCTCCACCCTTTTGAATATGTCTGATTTGTCATCATCTACTTTGTGTTTAAGCATATGAACAAAAACATTTATTCTTGTTTCTGCTCAATTACCTCCTTTTTATGCTCACTAAACCAGCTGCTTTGATGATTAGAAAGTGACTTATTTGGAAATATGACCACTTCTATCTTATATTCATGTTGTTCCTGAACTTCTTCCTCCTGAGGTGTTGGTTTGATGGACACGTTAGAGAAAAAAGTTTCTATGATATTCAAGAAAAGCTCTTCCTCAATAATATCTTCACTTTTTGGTATGAGATAGGCAGCTTCCTTATGAACATGAATCTCTCCAATCTGCAAAATAGGACTTCTTTGGTGTTCTTCTTCATGAATTAAGAGTTCATCCTCACTTATTTTCTTGGACTAGCAACTCAATAAATTCTTCAACATCTTTGTGCTGCTCCAAATCTGTCATTGATATGAGCATGAATATTCTCTCTTCATTTCTATCAACACAACTAGGCAGCTGATCAAACAAAGAAACTGAATCCTCTTTTTTATCTGATTTCATCTTCATTGGAACTTGGGCAATCTGTCTTTGCAACTGAAGACTTTCACCTTGTGACCTCTGTACTCTACTTTTGTCCATCTCATAAACAATATTAAAAAACCTTTCAAATGAATCAAAATGCAAAGGACTTAGTGCCAAACCTAAACCAACCTCCTCTGCACATGCATGAGGAAGAATGGGCTTTTGAGTGGGCTGTTCTTGATAAACAATGGGCTGATTTTGTACCTATAATGTCTCTTGCAAAAGGGCTGAATCTCTAAAACTTGGAATCTTAACATGAGGAGAGCTACTTGCTGATTCATAAAAATTCTCATTATTGAAACTTGGGATTTTGAACTCTATAACCTCCTCTTGTAGCAAGTCTAGTTTTTTCTCATGAGAAGACATAATGATAGCCTTCATTGCCTCCCTAATCTCACACTTTGATTCCTCTTGGCTCTTTGAGATTTCACTTACTTGCCACACCACAGGTCCACTTGGGAAGAGTGAAATGGTGCTAGGACAAGCATGTTCTGCTATATCATATGGAGGCTTCTAGACAACAAATGACTCCCTTTTTGTCTTCATTAACTCTTCCTTTTGCCCACCACACCAACTTGGAATCATGATTCGTCCTAATTATACTACCCTTTCTTCTTCTTGATTTTGGATTTGTATGGAAGGAGTAGCCTTAACAAGGTTTGACATTTTATAACCAGGATGCTTGGTCTAAGAAGGATGCCATGGCTGTTCATTACTTTAGTGACTCAGTTTAAACCATTGAGATGGCTAAAACTGGGGATTAATGGACTAGTTTTTGTTGCAAACAAGCTCATGAGCAAAATCTGCATCTCTGAAACATGGAATTTGGAGACTTTGGGGAGGCTGTTGGATAGCTTTAGCTTATAACCAAGTATAAACTTGAGCCAGAAGTTGTCTCATTTGTTCCTCCTCTTCTTCATACTTTCTCTTTTCTTCCATCTCTTACTAATAACAAAAAGCCTCATAAGACCATTGCTCTTGCTATTTGAGATATGCTTGATAAGACAATTCCTTCTGGTACATGTTATACTCTCACTCTCTATCAATATCATCTAACTGTCTTTGCAAATTCAAAGCAAAATCCTGAAGATCTAAAGTCATATCCCAATTGCTTAAAGTCATATCCTGAATGCTTATGCTATTATCATACTGAGGCTGATCAATAGAAAAAGTATGCTGATTGGGAACACAATAGTCTTCGTGGGGCTGATTATGAGCATAGGTGGGCTGCCATGAAGGTTGAGCAGGGGTGGGTGGGAGGCAAGCATGTTCAGCATGCTGATATATTGTTGTTGCATGGCTGCATGGGATGAAACTAGCAACATTCTCAATCTAATATGGCTAGCTAGAAGGCTGATAATGTTGGTTATAATGAGGGACTTGATTTTTTGGGGTCCTACAGCTTGGATTTCATGATATGGTAGATAATCACCATAATTGCTACAACATCTAGACATTTTACATGAAAGGTCTGAACCATATGATCATCCAAACATGAACATTAAAAGATAACACCAACCTGATTCATTGTAGATTCCTAGACTACTAAAACCAATTGACATATGCTTAGAGGTGTCATGGTGTTTGATGATTTCTCCTCCGAAGGCTAATAACACTGAAGAAAACACTAGATCCTTCAATTTGTAGCCTTCTTATGCATTGTTCACATTAGATCTACTTAAAAATTAGAGAACAAAGTCACTAGGTATATGTTTATAACCTCAAAAGGTCAAAAAAATTGTTGTCTATACCAAAACAACAATGGAAATGGTATCTAGTGGCCTAAACTTAGTTCAGAGTCCCACCGAGCATGACAAACAACTGTTGTCACGATGGATTGCACCCTGGGTGCTAAGCCTTTTCAAGCTGGCAATCCCGTGCAACATGGGAACATTCTCAGACTATGGGTTTTCCTATTATAAGAATGAATCTCTGGAAGAGCTAGCTCCCTTTAAATTCCCTTTAGATCTATAAATTGATGGAGAAAAGAGATAGACAAAAACTTGAATAAACTAAAAACTGAACTAAAAATCTATCTAAATGGGGTGATGCACCAATATTTTGACTTTAATCTACAATATGAATTAAAAACATTCTTCAATACACCTATTCTTATAATCCAAATTGATCAAATTCACCACATAAGTAATTCACTGAAAGGCATGAGGAATCTTGCACAAGCTGTGACCTATAATGAATTTTGTAATTTGTGTACTTGCATCCAATAAATGAGACAAAGAATTCAAAGGTTTTGAAGCAAAACATAGTAAATTCTATCAAATCACTCACAAAATAAGCCAAGACACCTGAATTCAGATAGAACAACCCCTGATTATAAAATATATATACATGAGTCAAAAATACCAACTCCAAGTTATTGGGCGAGAACAAGTGAAAAGCCTAAAATTTAGGCCCCAAAATTTCTCCAAAATGAGGAAAAAATAGCTCAGAACTGCTCCTCCAAGGATAGTTGACCAAATGAAAGCCAAAAGTAGCTTAGTTTGACACAATGTCAAAAATAGTACTTGAAATAACTATCCCTGCATGAGCCTGTACTCCAATTCAACTCCTCTCCTATTTTTGCATGATTAAGGGGAAAAAATAACCTATTTTAAAACAATTATTAAATGCAAGATTCAATGTGATTGATTTAATAAATGTTATGTAATGCATTTTCTCTCGCTCTCTCTCTCTATAGTTATTACATAACAAGTATTAGGGCAATGATTAACATTTTTGCACTTAATAGTTCTTAACATACAACATTTTTGCCAATTATTTATGCAAAAATATAAAGGGTTTTACATTTATTACAATAGCCTTTAAGGCAAAAATAACCCCCTTCCTCCATTTTCCATGAAAAAATAATACTCTTCTGCCCTTGGTTTATGAAAATAGTCTCCAAGCTACTCAAAATGCCTAAGTCAAGTAAATAAAGTTAAACTGAGCCCTCATTGCGTTCACAAACTTCAACCTTAATTATCTCAATCATAATCATCCTTTTATTTGACTCTAAAGTTTGAAAATATTTGAAAAAAATCAAAAAATACTCCTTGTGACTCCCAAGACCCCCACGGGCTCCCTTTGCATGGTTAGTGTTGGCAATCAGGATTGCACCCTTAGCAAAGATAAACTTAGCTATCCTGTTGCAACATCGAAACATTCTCAGATTGTGGGTAACCTATGTTGAGAGAGAATCTCTAGAGTGAGCTAGTTCTTCTTATGGATTTTCCTAATCTAAATGACTTTGAGAGGGAAAAGAGATAGAAGGATAACTATAAATAAAACAAATAACTAAAACTAACTCGTAAGGTGATGCACCAATATCTAATTTCCTACCAGAACTTACCCACAATCAGTTCATAGAACTTAACTCTCACAACCCCTTGATTATACTTAATTCATTAATATTTCACATGAAGGTTCATCAGAACACAACATGCAACCTGAAATAAATAATAAACTTGCATACCCATCACCAAATTCAAGACAAAATAAAAGATAAATAGCTATCACAATGTAGTATCAAATCAATTTATAGATAAGTAGACATATGGGAAGGAAAAATGCTTCTCTATAAACTGGAAGGAGTAATGAGTACAAAATATCTTGTACAACTCTCTTAGTGTGAGAGGAAGACTCTGAAAATCTAACCTTTGATTTCCAAAATCTCTAACTCTAACTAGAACTACCAAGAAAGAACTAACCATCTACCATATATCCTATGAAATAATCTCTCCAAAAGGAAAAGCTGAAAAAACTCCTAGTAATAGACATGCCAATCCATTTTCAAGCTCCTCAAAAAAGCCAAAAAGTGGGCCACCAAAATGCCTCCAAACTGTGTGTGCAAGCTTCCAAAATATTCTCCAAGGTAGAGCCCACCAAAAATTTGCTTTGTCTACTCAAATAAACTCAATTTTTGTCCATATCTGACTAGAAGAAAGAAAAATAAATATATCAAGATTTGTTTGCTTTATCTTCTTTTAACTGCATAAAATAATGAATATTTTAAAAGCAATTTATAGATTACATGGCTTTAAAATATCATTTTGTAATAGATTGCAGTTTGATACATATCTTTATTCGATTCAATTTTTTGCAAAAATAATAATACAAGGATTTAAAATTGCCAAGTACATACATATACATAGCTTGTGCAAAAAATAAAAACCTATACCCTACCCTCCAAATGATCTGCAAAATATATTCAAGTGTATATGATTTACTCCTCCAAGGAGTCCAAGGTATATGGCATATCTCTAAAGGTGACCAAAATGGTTTTAAGGTATCAAACCTTAAGATGGAATACATAAGAGCCTATGGTTTCAATATCACTCTAAGTCTTAAGACTTAGGCACTATGACAACATGATACCACGAAGGGCATTAGTTTATGCCTTCAAAAATGAATAAAATGTGATTACAATCACCATTTGAATTAGGGTAGAGGGAAACCCTAAAGCACAAAACACATTTGAAACCCTATTCTTTTGGGCTCATTTTACTTTTGCAATTTCAAGAGAGCTCTTTGTAGCTGCCATGAAACCCTAGGGTTTGAATTTTAGAATCTTTGATTTCCTTGTGTCTCTAGGTATGATTTCCATGGATTTCATATAGAAAACAAAGGTAAGACTCTGTCTAATACAAATGTGATTCATATTCTTGATTTTCTTTCATTTTCTAAGATGAAAATAGCTTTTCTAGCCATGGCCTTTGCATTGTTTCTAATGTATTTCATTGCTCTTTGTTTCTGCCATTTTCCCTGTGCTCGGACCACTATTATCATGATGGTTTGACATCTCTAATGCATTTGTTTCTCTCTGTTTATTACCCATTCCTTGTGTTTGGGCCACCATTGGAGACTCCAACTCGATCTTGTTTGAGAAAATCATGACGAAACCCATGGCCCTATGTATTCGATGAAAGGTGAGTTCTTTATCTTTAAAGTTTATTCTTTGTTCCATCCCTGTTAAAATCATATAAAACCCATTGCATAGTTTGAAGGCCACAGTGACAATCATAGGAGCTCGCATCTATATTTCTTTTTATCTTGGCCTACGACTATGACTGGTAATCTTTCATTTTGTGCACCTGTAGCTAGAAATCTTAAATGAAATTACCTTTTTCTAGCCGTGACTGGAAACACACATTCTATAGTCATTTTTTAGAATGGAACCCTAGATGGCACAAGCAAAATGAGCTTTATTTTATCATTCGAATTCATCATATGTATATATATGAGTTTTATCTGGGCATACTCTCTTTGTCTATACTTGCCCTTCATGGAAAGGTTGTGGCTATGCCTTCTAAGCATTTGTGTATTTTCTTTAGACCCTTACAGATTCGAACTCATGACCTCATCTAGACCTACATACCGGGCCACGGGCTCTACTCTGTATCTGATATGAGTTTTAACCTCAGTAAAAAGATAGTTGTATATGATGTGACAAAATTCTTCTATCCTTAGTAATTTCATGGTGGCCAAAAGATATTCACATTACTGTTGTTAACATTTGCATTTATGAGATAAGATATCTCACACTGTTATGCCATTGGAACTCTGTCGTGACAATATACATACTATTCTTCCCTCTCTTGGATTTCAACTATATACTTCTTTGTGACTATGCTTTACAATTATAATTCTACACTTCTGAAAAGGAAATAGAAAGGCTAAGATGTATGTTGTTAGTATCTCTTGTAGCCATCTATATTCATGAGGCACTCTTTTGATATATATGCCTGTTGCATACTCTATATATATCTTCTTGTTCATAGCTATAGTTGTCCATCTGTATTCATCAGTTTTCTCAAAAGTAATATTCATATTATTGAAACAACAGGATTCATGAGGTGACTGTTACTTATTTTGGCACAAAAATGACTCTTCATTTATATTGTTCTTTCATTATGTATTATACCAGCATATGCACATAAATCCTCTTCTTGAGCTTCTATAGCTGAATATGAATCTTGAGTTTTTCATTTTTACCATAATGAAAAATATCAAATAAAACACATGTTGTTCCACTTGCATCTTTTCCTATCACTCTTCCTATAGCATTGAAATTGCAGGGTATATTTAATATCCACATAGTCATTACCTCATTATGCTTGACTGATAAATGTGACACTTTCATTCTTTCTCTTTAACATATGATATTGAATAAGGCACTTCTGATTAGTATATTATTCTGCAGCAACACTATTATGTGGGAGAGAAAATATGATTAAACTATATTTGGCATTTATCATCTTACACTTGCAGTTCATTATGTCTTTGCAAAGACACCATATCTAAGGACAACTATCCCTCCTCTTCACTATATATTATGGGCATTCTTTCTGTAGTCACTTGTATCCTATACCACACAAGTGAGAACTTGATGAGCTACTTCCTGTAGCTACCTTGGCATATAGGACATAACTATGCATTAGATTCTTATTCTGTCACTCTTCAGTTTACTCAATCATACATAGAATGATAATTATTTATGATGCTATTATGTGACTAAAATAGACATCCATCACTAAATGATGTTGTCCATTGGCAATTATTTGGCATATAAATATTGAAATTGTACCTGATGTTCTTAATGCCTTGGCTGCACACAAATATTATGAAAGATACATAGTTGGAAAATACCTATCATGTTGACATGATATGCTACTCCTTGATCAGCATAAGAGTTCTCTGGTCCTCTTGTAACAACAAATGAATGAATAATCTCTTTCATGCATCTACTCTTGTTTTAGACAACATGAATAAGCTCAAAGATCACCTATGACTTTCACTTCGTCAATTGCTATTGGAGCAATGATGACAACTATTCTTTTGCATTGGATACTGTCCTATATGAGTTCAATTCACCCTTATGGTTTCACTTCATTCTTTGAACTGTAGTCATGAGTGTGTCCCATTCTCGAAACTAATGCACCTGATTGATTTGTTACTCCTTCCATTTAGTTATCCAATCTAAGAAATATGAATAATGATCTCTATTCCATCCCCTTTGAGATTAAAAGGCAGGGTAGCACGCTAGGCTCAACCCTTATGGAGCCCAATTGACACCACATGTTGATATGTCTTCATACAGCTCCATGCCTTATCCTATACCTGCACATGAAACAAACAGATTAGAAAAAACAATGAAGTTCAATGATTGTTTCATCTTTAGTTCCTCTATATGTGAATGATGTATGTCTGATCTAGTGCATTATAGACAATATATTATGCCTCTTCTAATAGGCACATAGGGAACTCATAACTGGAGCTCTAACAGGTCTTTTCCCAATTTTTTGCAAGTTCTTGTTGGAGATCAAGATCTAAGACAGAAAGCAACTTCAGAAACCAAAGACACTAAAAGGCAATGATGGCTATGATCCTTCTCTCTTCTATCTTTAGATGCATAATATATTTCTTATATTTGGACTTGTTCATCTATTCCCACGGCTTGTGTGGGACATTTTATCTATCATCTTTTCATTCAATGCAATGCTTATTTCTTTTATGTATCTCATTTGTAAAATGAATAATCATTGTAGTGAAATGAAATAACTTATCTCTTATACACCCTTCTGCAAATGAATGATGATCTGAAATTCTTTTCTCTATCATGAGAGTGAAAATTGAACTCCAAATGTACCTTATATTATGCAAAATAAAACATAGTAGAAAAAAGTTGAACCCTTCACTTTAAAAATGAACTTGTTGTATTGGCTCTACCAATTTGAACTATAAGTGAAAAATGGTAACATTTCTAAAAAATTGTTGGCAATCAGGATTGCACCCTTAGCAAAGATAAACTTAGCTATCCTATTGCAACATGGAAACACTCTCAGATTGTGGGTAATCTATGTTGAGAGTGAATCTCCAAAGTGAGATGGTTCTCCTTATGAATTTTCCTAATCTAAATGACTTTCAGAGGGAAAAGGGATAGAAGGATAACTATAAATAATACAAATAACTGAAACTAACTCCTAAGGTAATGCACCAATATCTAATTTCCTATCAGATCTTACCCACAATCAGTTCATAGAACTTAACTCTTGCAACCCCTTGATTATACATAATTCATTAATATTTCACATGAAGGTTCATCAGAACATAGCATGCAACTTGAATTAAATAATAAACTTGTATACCCATCACAAAATTCAAGACAAAACAAAGGATAAATAGCTATTACAATGCAGTATCAAATCAATTTGTAGATAAGTAGATAGATGGGAAGGAAAAATGCTTCTCTCTAAACTAGAAGGAGTAATGAATACAAAATCTCTAGTACAACTCTCTCAGTGTGAGAGGAAGACTGAAAATCTAAACTCTCATCTCTAAAATCTCTAACTCTGACTTGAACTACCAAGAAAGAACTAACCATCTGCCATATATCCTATGAAATGATCTCTCCAAAAGGAAAAGTTGAAAAAACTCCTAATAATAGACATGTCAATCCATTTTCGAGGTCCTCAAAAAAGCCAAAAAATAAGCTACCAAAATGCCTCCAAACTATGTGTGCAAGCTACCAAAATATTCTCCAAGGTAGACCCCACCAAAAATTTGCTTTGTCTTCCCAACTAATCATAGTTTATGTCCATATATGACTAGAAGAAAGAAAAATAAAGAAATCAAGATTTGTTTGCTTTATCTGCTTTTAACTGCATAAAAATAATGAATATTTTAAAAGCAATTTATAGATTACATTGCTTTAAAATATCATTTTACAATAGATTGTAGTTTGATACATATCCTTATTTGATTTGATTTTTTGCAAAAATAATAATACAAGGCTTTAAAACCACCAAGTACATACATATACATAGCTTGTGAAAAAAATAAAAACCTATACCCTACCCTCCAAATGATCTACAAAATATATTCAAGGATATGTGATTTACTCCTCCAAGGAGTCCAAGGTATATGGCATATCTCTAAAGGTGACCAAAATGGTTTTAAGGTATCAAACCTTAACATGGAATACATAAAGGCCCATGCTTTGAATATCACTCCAAGTCTTAAGACTTAGGCACTATGACAACATGATACCACAAAGGGCATTAGTTTGTTCCTTCAAAAATGAATAAAATGTGATTAAAATCACCATTTGAATTAGGGTAAAGGGAAACCCTAAAGCACAAAAAATATTCAAAACCCTATTCGTTCGGGCTCATTTTACTTTAACAGTTTCGAGAGAGCTCTCTGTAACCTCCATGAAACCCTAGGGTTTGAACTTGAGAATCTTTAATTTCCTGGTGTCTATGAGTATAATTTCCATGGATTTCATATAGAGAGAAAAGGTAAGACTCTGTTTGATATAAATGTGACTCATATTCTTTATTTTCATTTATTTTCTGAGATGAAAATGGCTTTTCTAGCCATAGCCTTTGCATTGTTTCTGATGGATTTCATTGCTCTTTGTTTTTGTCATTTTTCCTTGTGCTCAGGCCACCATTATGATAATGGTATGACATCTCTGATGCATTCATTGATCTTTGTCTATTACACATTTCTTGTGTTTGGGCCACCATTGGAGAGTCCAACTCAAGCTTGTTTGAGAAAATCATGACCAAACCCATGGCCCTATGTATTTTATGAAAGGTGAGTTCTTTATCTTTAAAGTTTATTCTTTGTTCCATCTCTGCTAAAATCATATGAAACCCACTGCATAGTTTGAAGGTCATAGCCACAATCATATTTTCAGAGAATTTTACTCTATCATAGGAGCTCGCATCTGTATTTATTTTTATATTTGCCCATGACTATAATTGACAATCTTTCATTTTGTGCACCTGTAGATGGAAATATTAAATCAAATCACCTTGTTTTGGCCATGACTGGAAACACACATTTTATAGTCATTTTTTAAAATGGAACCCTAGATGGCACAAGCAAAATGATCTATATTTTATCATTCCATTTCCTCCTGTATATATGGGTTTATCTGGGCATACTCTCTTTGTCTGCACTTGCCTTTCATGGAAAGGTTGTGGCTATGCCTTCTAAGCATTTGTGTATTTTATTTAGACCCTTATTGATTTGAACTCATGACCTCATCTGGACCTGCATGCCGGGCCATGGACTCTACTCTATATCTAATATGAGTTTTAACCTCAATAAAGATAGTTGTATATGATGTGACAAAATTATTCTATCCTTAGTAATTTCATGGTGGGCACAAGATATTCATATTACTATTGTTAACATTTACATTTATGAGATAAGATATCTCACACTGCTATTCTATTGGAACTCTGTCATGACAATATACATACTATTCTTCCCTCTCTTGGATGTCAACTATATACTTCTTTGTGACTACACTTTACATTTATACTTCTACACTTTTGAAAAGGAAATGGAAAGGCCGAGATGTATGTTGTTAGTATCTCCTGTAGCATCTTCATGAGGCACTCTTTTGATATATATGCATGTTGCATACTCTATATATATCTTCTTGTTCATAGCTATAGATGTCCATCTATATTCATCAATTTGCTCAAAAGTGATATTCATATTCTTGAAACAACATGATTCATGAGGTGACTGTTAGTTATTTTGGCACAAAAATGACTCTTCATTTCTACTGTTATTTAATTTTGTATTATACCAGCATATGCACATAAATGTTCTTCTTGAGCTTCTGTAGCTAAATATGAACCTTAATTTTTTCACTTTTGCTATAATGAAAAATATCAGATAAAACACATGTTTTTCCACTTGCATCTTTTCCTATCACTCTTCCTATAGCATTGAAATTGTAGGGTATATTTAATATCCACAGAGTCATTACCTCATTATGCTTGACTAATAAATGTGACACTTTCATTCTTTCTCTACAACATATGATATTGAATAAGGCACTTCTGATCAATAGATTATCCTGTAGTAACAATATTATGTGGAAGAGAAAATATGATTAAACTATATTTGGCATTTATCATCTTACTCTTGTAGTTCATTATGTCTTTACAACTACACCATATCCAAAGACAACTACCCCTCCTCTTCACTATATATTATGCACAATCTTTCTATAGTCACTTGTATCCTATACCACACATGTGAGAACTTGATGAGCTACTTTTCTGTAGCTACCTTGGCATTTAGGACATAACTGTGCATTGGATTCTTATTTTGTCACTATTCAGTTTACTCAATCATACATAGAATGATACTTATTTTTTATGCTATTATGTGACTAAAATAGTCATACATCACTGAATGATCTTGTCCATTGGCATTTATTTGGCATATAAATATTGAAATTGTACCTGATGTTCTTAATGCCTTGGTTGCATACAAATATTATGAAAGATACATAGATGGAAAATACCTATCATGTTGACATGATATGCTACTCCTTGATCAACATAAGAGTGCTCTAGTCCTCTTATAACAACAAATAAATGAATAATCTCTTTCATGCCTCTACTCTTATTTTAGACAACATGAATGAGCTCAAAGCTCACTTACGACTTTCACTTCCTCAATTGCTATTGGAGCAATGATGACAGTTGTTCTTTTACATTGGATACTATCCTATATGAGTTCAATTCACCTTTATGGTTTCACTTCATTCTTTGAATTGTAATCATGAGTCTGTCATGTTCTTGAAACTAGTGCACCTCATTGATTTGACACTCCTTCAGTTTAGTTATTCAATCTAAGAAATATGAATAATGATCTCTATTCCATCCCCTTTGAGATTAAAAGGTAGGGCGGCATGCTAGGCTCAACCCTTGTGGGAGCCCACTTGACACCACATGTTGATATGTCTCCATACAGCTACATGACATATCCTATAACTGCACATGAAACAAATAGATTAGAAAAAACAACAAAGTTCAATGACTGTTTCATCTTTAGTTCCTCCGTATGTGAATGATGTATGTCTAATTTAGTGCATTATAGGCAATATATTATGCCTCTTCTGGTAGGCACATAGGAAACTCATAACCGGAGCTCTAACATGTCTTTTCCCATTTTTTTGCAAGTTCTTGTTGGAGATTAGGATCTAAGATAGAAAGCTACTTCAGAAACCGAAGACACTAAAAGGCAATGATGGCTATGATCCTTCTCTCTTCTATCTTTAGATGCATAATGTATTTCTTATATTTACACTTGTTCAACTATTCCCATGGCTTGTGTGTCACATTTAATCTATCATCTTTTCATTTAATGCAATGTTTATTTCTTTTATGTATCTCATTTATAATATGAAATAACTTATCTCTTATACACCCTTCTGTAAATGAATGATGATTTGAATTTTTTTTCTCTATCATGACAATGAAAACTGAACTCCAAATGTACCTTAGATTATGCAAAATAAAACATAGCAGAAAAAAGTTGAAACCTTCACTTTAAAAATGAATTTTCTATACTAGGTCTACCAATTTGAGCTATAAGTGAAAAATGGTAACAATTGGGTCTTTTTGATGATTATGTTTCTTAAAGGTTAAAAGACAATAATGCCTTATTACCCCATGACCCCTTGGTCTTCATTAGGGTCTCATGACTTAAAAGTCATGTCCCACAAGCCCCCATTGATCATTTTTCATGATTTCAACTTTTAAAAGTTTAAAAACATACTCCTAGGGCATCGTCAACATGACAAAACATCTATGAAACCCTAATGCCACTCATTATTTTTCTTTCTCTCACCTGGCTCCATGCTACGGTGCTGGCACTATGAGGATTTTTAGGTTTATAAGGATGGTTACCTACTATTCGACTTGTTATTTTCCCTTACCGGTAAACAACATTCTCCATTTTTTGGCACCAAGACTCTCTTTTGCTTGCACAGGCTTCATACTCTTCTCATTCAATAGTGATATGGCATTTCCTTACTTGATAAACTCATGTTTTTATAATGGCTTCTCTTGTATGAGTAACTAAAAGCCTAAACTCTCCTTGTTTTGTGTTATTTCCTTGAATCTCTGAAAAATGGTTATTCATACTCACTGTATGGCTTTGACTATGCATAGTCACATTTTCTGCTAGGGTTTGTCTAAAATCTTTATTTGAAAATTGTGAAGCCTTAGATGATCTGAGCATTTAGCATACTCTTCAAACTGCAGGTTTGGGTAGATACTTTTGTTTGACAAAATATTTCTTTACCAGACCTGTTGAAAGTGGCTTTGTATCATTTGTGGACAATTGGGACAAACTATGGTTCTCTAATGTTGAAAATGAATACTAGCTGCCTTTTGCCTTTTTACCTTTAGGTTTATCCCCAAAATGAAATACCTTACCACTGCCATACATTTCAGATGTGTTTTTTAGGCTCTAAGAAAACTCTCCAAGAAGAAGCTTTGGGATTGAATAGATTAGCTTATTGTTATCCTTTTCTGGTGTTGTAACTCCAAATTTTGAAACATCTCTTACAATAAGTTCAACTTTAGGTATGGACCCAGAAGGAGACTGAGAGCCAATTTTTATGACAATAATTTACTTGACTGCTCGTGTGAACCACAACAATATATATAGCTATTGATTAGTTTCTCCCTTTTTTCTCTTTCATGAGATCTCTTTTGATAAGGTGATTGCACCTATTTTTCTCATAAAGATGTTGTCCTTCCTTAGGCTCTTGGTACCTATCTTTAGTATTATGTTGTGACTGCCACTATTTTATGATCTTTTTTGATCCTCCTCTTAAACATTATTTGTGTCATGCTTCCTATGACTATTTCTATATAGTGATCGCTGTCATCTTTGTTTACTTACCACATTGTTGTGTGCCTATTATTCATGTTGTTCTTTCATGCTCTATATATGATTGTCAAATCTCATGAGCAAGTCATAGCCTACCAGCTCTATCATACTCTTCAAACTACAATTCTCATGTGTATTGTCTAATGCCTTTCAAGGCTTCTCCTTGTCAGCTGGTAAAGTTTGGAAGCATCTAACCTTTCTAACTTAAATATGAAGAAATGGTAGTTTCATGATATCTCTGTCTCTTCCATTCTCTCCTATGATCTTGTAGCACCATATTGTAATTCCTCCTTATCATGCTTCTACTATTCTAGTGACAGTCATCACACCTCTATACCATCCTATTGAAAGGATGTACAGTGATATATGTTATCTTACAGACCTTGACATCTTTGTTAGTTTCCTTGCATGTCTTTGAGGTTGCCATTATCTGCATGCCCAACATTGTTCACTGGGGCTCATTTAGCTATATTGGTAAGGTCTCTAGACCTATATGTTGCTCTTCCAGTATGCTATAATGACTTATTTTAGACTGTATTTCATCATGTCTTCTTGTTGCTCCTCTAGATCCTTCCAATTTCAAATAAGAAATCTTTCTTCACTATCTAATTAACTATATTTTCATATTTCTAATGCTAATGACAGTCCTTTCACTGTGTTTGACTATCTTGCACTTCTGTCTACAAGGTTATGGCTTTGTTGTTTATGATACTTTTGATATATCCCTTCACTATGGTTTTTCCTTTGTTTGCTTCTAAATTGTCCTTACTCTTGCTGATTGTTCATTACCTTCAAGTGGCATTCTTGACTCTTTTAAACCTTTCCAAATATTTATATCACAGTCATTCCTGACTGTTCAAAGATAGCAGTGACTGTCCCAGTCCTTGTTTTCCTTTTTTCTTTATTTGCATTACTGATTCTTCAGGCTTATAAACCCTAGATAGAGCTACCAATGTATTTATGTTTTCACATAACTATAAAGATCCTTCAAAAGACCCTTCATAATTTAAAAAACTTCATACCTCTTCAGGATAGTTCATAGAGGTTTTCAAAGGTCAAAAGATGGTCCTCAAAACATCTCCATAAGACTCATGCAAGGTCTCTAAATGAAAAAACATAAAGGATGATCTGATTTAACATTTGAGGAAGTTACTAGGGACTGCAATTTTACTTTACCCTAAATTGATCACAAACTTGGTACTCCTCCATCCTTTGTGATCTCCTTGTGTTATTAGATCCTCTATAAGGTATACAAGCCTATTGGACAGTGAGCAGGCACTATGTCCTCCTTGTTGCCCTAGTTGTGACTATCCTTAGATGATATGCTCTTGCTCTTACAATTGTGGCTCCTTGATTGCTATTCCACTTTGTTACTCGTGTTTATTTGATGCTATCCTCATAGACTCTACTAGTTTTTCCATATTGCAATAGGGACTGGCTTTTATTTTAGAAGTTTCTAAGGCTTCATAGGATGACCGATTGATCTGTTTGTGGACTACTGCCTTCCTTTCCTTGGTAGTGGATGTTGTCCTCATGGTTTATTTTGCCTTTAGACTAGTCACTTTCCCTTATGAGTACAAAAACACAGTCACCTCTAATTCCTAAAACATCATAAATGACTATTATCCACTGCTCCTTGGGTTTGCATGCATGAGGCTGATGATTTAACTTGGTACATTTCACTATGATTACTTCTAAAATCTTCCATTTTGGTGACTGTCCTATAGGTGTATAATGTCTTGCTGCCCTCTAGGACTATCCTTTATCAACAAGACCTTGCTACCTTGTATCACTCCTTCACATTTCTTTAGTGTCTACTGGTTTTAGTTATAAAAACCATCCAATCTTCTTTTGCATAGACCATTACCTCATTGAGAAAGAATATGACTTTCACTATGCCTTGATATTTCTATTGACTGCTACTACTAGGCTATTATAACTGTCATACCTCAGATGTTTTAATATTTTATTGTATGTCTCATTCTTTTATGATTGTTGTAACAAATGAGATGACATTAATGAATGATCCTAATGTACCTATATCTGTACAATGAACAAACATGTTAGTTAAAACATTGAGGTTGAAGCCTATCTCTTGATTTTTTGATATGATATTCTTCCTCCTATTTCATTCCTTTACATCTGATGTTTAGTTTATCAATTCCACTTTGCTGATCTAATGTAAAATAATAAGTACATTCTAAGTTGCTACATATAGAAATAGAGATGAAACCCTGAGCTCTAACATCATTTTTCACTTCCTCCTATAGGTTCAATTGGAGCCACCACTAGGACAGATGGAGATGCTACTGCAGGCAATGGGATTCATCATTCACTAAGGCAATGATGGATCCCATCTTTACTTTATATGCTTTCCTTTAGTTTATATGTGCTTATTGTTGTGCATTGAATCACATATAGTTACTCCCTGTCTTGTGTGGGGCCATATCAACACTTTTTCATTGAATATAATTAGTTGTTTCATGCAATATGACTTGTGTATATTTTATTTTTCTTGTAACTCAATTGCATAACATAATTGAACATTATTGCATGTAATAAATGTTTATAATCATGGAAACTTAACAAAGTTATATGTACCTTTCTATAATGCATAAAACTGCAATGAATGATCTTCAATGAATCACAACTAAAACATAATCTGTCATAACTAGATTAGCTTCAACTTCACCTATTAGACCTACGATACCTCTTTCCCTATTGGAGTATCTTGTCATCCTATCCAGCTCATGTAGAAGCTTTGATTGAGCTTATACATGATCTTGGTACTATGATCCCTGCAAGGGCCCTCTATTGGGATAGTAGGCCTTCTAGGCTAGCCTGTGAACCTAAACTTTCTTCTCCCCTCCTTTTGACTTGTCTCCTTCTCCAAAGAAGAAAAATAAACTATTGCTACTGTTGGAAACAAGGTAGATAACTAAGAGGGGGGGTGAATCAGTTATCTCTAATAACTTTATTTTTCTTTTAATAATTTGAGTAGCATCAAAACACATAAGCATATATAATCATGAGAGTAGAAATGAGATCAACACACATAACACAAGGATTTTAATGTGGAAAACACTGTTAAGGGAAAAACCACGGGGTGACTAACCCAAGATTGTATTCTCTATTAAAAGAATAAGAAGTACAAAATGGCACTTGCCAATTAGGGCTCACTGCCCGAGCACACTACTCACAAGAGGCACACTACCTACAAGAGACTCACTATCTACATAGTTTAAGAAGGTAACCAAGTGTTTGAACTGAAGAGAGGCATCCATATATGTTGAAGTTTAGTTCCGGTTAGGCTCAATATACTGATCTAATGCACTTCATTCTTCCTTTGCTTTAGTGTTGTTGTTCTATCACATACCGGACTTGTATTGCTGCTTCCACACTTATCTCTACCTTTCCTCACACACTATTCCTTTCTCACACTCCATACTAGAATCCATTAGCTATATATATCCGCACCAAGGATTTCAACATCTTTCTAGTCAGAAACTAGAATACTCAAGATATTTACAAAAAACTGATCTATCAGCTAATTCCATGCTTAATATGTGATGCGTATCAAAAACATAGACATAGAAGTCATTAATCATGTTATCCAACCATGTATGATCCCTCAAATAGCTTGATCAACATCAATTACTCATCTGGATTGAAGTCTGATACTCTGTTGGTCAGTTCTTCCTCAGTCTACTCTGCCTGTCTGGAACCCAACACTCAGATGCTCATATCTTTTCCATGATTCATCACCGGAGGCTCAATCTCTGGAATATAGTGGTCATGATACTCCTCTTGACTTTTCCAAGTCTGCAACTTGCTGACTTATACCATCTGAGAGATCCGGACCTGATTGTTAGACCTTGCTCCATGCTCTATTCTTGGTCACCAAACCTAAACAATCTTCAATTTGTCATCTAGTATAGATATATTATGAGATGGAGATGTGTGGGATAGACTTTGTTGCAATCAATGGCAACAATCATGAAGCCACACAGTGTCTCTTGCCAACAATCTCCCCCTTTGGCATTGATGGCAACACTTAGTGAAAAATGACTGTCATAGCAAACTCCCCCTTAGCTGATGCTTTGTCTTATGTACTATTTTACTGGAGCTCCCCCTTACCTGGATTCCACATTTTTCACTACTCCTCACTCCCCCTTTGACATCAATGGAAAAGGGTGGAATCCACATAGTAAAATTTGCAAAAATTAACCTATACATAACCGCATAATTATATATACATGTTATACTTACATATACTTGAGTATATCCACAGAAGTGGTCTTCAACTGTACAAATTATGTTGCCCAAATCTGCTTCATCCTGTCCAAAATTGAGATGTGACCACTAAAAAAAATACATAAGGTTCTACCCTTCTTAAGTCTGTCAGATCACTGGTCCGGGCTGTGGTCTGAGCATCAGTTAAGGCCTCATGCATTGCCTCTAACTTGGGGATAATTATCCCTCTAAGTTCACTCATCCTACTTATTATATTCTTCTTCTTCTTTTCTAGCCTCTTTATTTCATTTATAATGGCAATAGCCTAGCACTCTTGATTCATTATGGATGTGGTGAGAGGATCAAAATTTTGAGATAAACTTGACAGTTTACCTTCTTGTTCTTTCACCTTCTTTTCAATATCCTATGTCACTTTAGACCAAGATAGACAAAATTTGTACATTTCTCCACCATCTTTAAGAGAGTTTTCTAGACTCTTTATCCCAATATCTAGGGTTCTCCTATCATTAGCTATGAGTCCCTGTACTTCAGAGAATCTCTTTCCCAAAAATTCTTTCTAGACCTTTTCTTCTGTCAATTTCTCTAAAGAATCAAAATGAGTGTTGATAGAGTTACTAGAGATTTCAAGTTACCAGATGGAGAGGCCAAAGGATCCTTTTGGAAGGATGGAATGATCTTCTCCAGCATCCTAGATGCAATCTCTATTAGCTCACAGTCTTCCATGTGAGACTTCAAAAGCTTTTCTTTTTCTTTATCTTGGGAAAAAGATGCTATCTTCATTGTCTAGACCAAAGAGAGGGAATCAAAATTTAGTGGTCCTTGAAAAAGTTCTGGTTCATCTATCTCCATCAACTCTTTGTTCAAGAATTTCTTCACTACCTCTATAGTGTCTCTTGCTAGAGACTGAGTGTTCTTTTCTTTTGGAATCTCTGAACTGCCATCAGAGATCTTCTCTATTTGTTCTTCTTCTCTTCCATTTACCTCCTCTTCTTGACTCAATTTTTCTTCTTTTCTTCCGTCTCCTTCAGTTCCCAAGTTTGGAATGTTTGCAGTGGGATATGGAGGAGAGATCTTAATTGCTTCATGGACTTCCTCTTCTAGAACAGAGGAATACAAGTCCTTAGACTTCTCCTCATCTATCTCTTTTGGCTTTTCTACATTTTTCTCAATAGATTCTTCTTTTGATGCATTTAATCCTTCAACATCCATGGTAGAAGGTTCTTCATCTATTTCCTCTATAACAAGAAGATTGAATCTTTTGAAGGCATTCTAGAGGATGTCTTCTATTTCTCTTGCTACCTGATTAGTCTCTCCAAGCATTAGTTTGTTCATTCTTGCTTTGCTCTGGAACTCATCCTTGCAATCCTTAAAGATCACATTCATTTGCTTTGGAGTAATGGAACGATAGAGCTGAATAGCAATCTGTTCTTTGATCTCTAAGTCCTTTTCCTTGGCATTCTCTTTTCTGAGTTCAAGTACCTTCTCTAGACTTTTGAGAATTAGAGAAATGATTTCAATGAATGCTTTATTATAAATGTCTAGGTACCTGACTATAGCATCTTCCAATATCCTCTTATCAGTATCACTATATTCATCATAAAATTCTATGACTTGTTGTAGGTTTCCATCCACTGTGACTGCCTTGATGATATCATCAATAGAAAGAGTGGGCTTTTCAACAAATTCTTCTACCCTTTCTTTGTTTTTGCCAGTAGAGGATTCTCTAGATGTTTTCTTCTTTTTCATTTTCTTAACTTCCTCATCAGACTCTGTTTCTTCATAATCCTTTTGGCCTATGTAGGACCTTGTGGCCTTTGTTTTCGTTCTTGTTTCTCCCTTTCCGAATGTCTTGGCTTCCGGTTTTGAGGCTCTTGAGCTCTTAGAGGTGGCAGGTGTAGAGCTCTTAGAGGATCTAGTCCAGGAGAAGGCTTGCACCGGAACACTTTCTTTTTCTGCTTCTTGTTTCTCTTTCTCGGCTCTTTCTATTTTCTCTCTATTTGCATCAACTGCCTCTTTTGATATGCCATATCTTTTGGCAATTTCCTCTACTTCCCTTCTCACTTTTCTTTTTATCTCTGGTTGTCTCAGTTCAACATGTATCTTTACACTTAATTCTTCAAAGGTTCCAAACATTTATGCATCAGGGTCTTTAGGCTGACTAAACAAGTGTTGGACATGTAGCTCCAAGATTTTCTCATCAACCTCATATCCCATTGGCATAATCCAAACTGTCCTGGGCTCAACTACCTCCATTAGGCATTGATCAGTGTCTACCATGAAGCATATTGTATCCTTATATTTTTCAACTATTGTTTGAGGAATTCTTTCTCTAGCCTGCATCATACTTTGGGAGTTCTTAAAGTGTCCCTAGAGTGTTGTGCTTTGAGCCTTAGCATCACCAAGTCCATACATATAGTCTCTGATTTGTATGGCAACTGATCTGTCATTTTGCCATACCCAACCACTTGATCCGGGTAACTCATTCATATAGTAAAAGAACAAAAATAGTATTAAGCCACCATACTTGAATGAGTTCTTCTTATCCTTCTTGATCTTCTGCAAGTTTTCTAATAGTTGATTCAGAAGAAGATCACATAGGTCATAATCAACATTTTCCCTTAACATCTAATATGATGTATAAATTGCAGTTCCAGACATAGAATTCTCCTTGCTAGAATGATAGATTTTATAACCAATTATCATAGAGGCAAATTTGATATCTGGATCTATGATATCCTCTATTGTCATTGCTCTTTTGTCAAACTTAGATCTGGTAGCTTCACTTACTATCTAGTTCTTGATAGATTTGAGTGCAGGAAACCCACCAGATGAGTGCATTCTAGTTATTGCACTAATGACATCTTTTGTTATCTTGAATGACTTCATCAACCACATGAAATTATCATGTATTCTATTAAGAACATACCGGACCCATTCATCTTCTGCAAAATAGGGAAAGTCGATGCAATGTCCAAAACGCTTATCTCGGAGGGCCTTGTTTTGAGGTTTGAGTTCAAAAGTTTCATCTATTAATTGTTTATGGTAGATATCCATCAGCTTAAATTCTCCAAATTCCTCAATATTTGCATGGATGTACACCCTAACATCTTCTATGTGTAGAACCCCATGCAAAATGCTAGAAAAGGTGCCTAAGGGATCAACTTCTAGGGATTTGTAGGGGTGTTTCTTAAACTTTGGGCATGACCTATTAGTGATCTTAACAACCATTGGAGTAGCCATATTTGCAAAAGATTCAAAGAGAGATATTCAAAAATGAAAATACCTTTTTATTCTTTTAGGGTTCACAATAAGAGCTGGAAGATGTCACTAGTTGAATCAGATTCTGCAGTTGATCTTTGAGAAAGTTGTAAAAACTTGATGTAGAGCTCTTCCTTTCTTCTTCTCAAATGCAAATGTGCAAATGATGAGTTAAAGAACCCTTTTATCTCTGCACAAAAACTAATTTCCTATTACAATAAATGCACAACTTAAGTCATCTGGTTGCCTTGTTTTGAGAGAGATCTTTTCGAATCACTGAGATGCACTTAGAATCATTTTTAGTGATAATTGACAATGTATCTTCTTTCCTCCAATCATGCCATGAATCCACAGATCAAGATATCTCAATTTTGAATCATACCGGATCTAAATGTGAAAATCCTACTTTTACCAAATGACTGCCAAACCGGATTGATCTTGGATGATTAAACTCTTGCAAAACTCCATGCAGATCTTTCATATTTTTACCAAGGGTTATTTAGATAATTTTCTGATAACCCTTTAATCTGCAACATTCCAAGTGCCAAATTTAGGCACCAATTGACTAGCTGGGGGAATTTATTTTTCTTTGTGACACCCCCTGAGCCAGAGCTCATTTGTTTTAGTTTCTAGAAGGAATATCAACACCAGATTCTGGTGCGGATCCATCCCTAGCATTTTTTGTACTCTTCTTCACCCAAATCTTGCTCATCTCCCTTTGAACTTCATCCACATTTACTTTGGCTTTTCCCTTGTCTTGATTTTGATTATGATGCATCGAACCCCTTTTATCCTGATTTTTACTTCTACAGAATTTGGTAAAATGACTGGATCTATTACAATTGTAACAAACAACATTTCTTTGCATATTTGACTGATATCCTCTTGATTTGCATTGATTAGCCATATGTCCCATTCTATTGCATGTAAAGCATCTACCATTGAATGAATTGTTAATTTGCATATTTCTACATTCATGAGATTTGTGACCATACCTTTTGCAATTGAAACACTGTCTGGAGAAGGATGAGTTAGTCTGATTCATTCTTCTTCTACACTAAGTTTCTTTATGACTGAAGTTGTTGTAATTGTAGCAGTATCCATTAAAGGATGGATATCTTAGAGCATTTGGTTGCCTTACCAAAGGTCTTCTAGGCCTATTTCTTTGATTTCCTAATCCAGAGTTCTTCTGACCAGATACAAAGATTTCACCTTTCTCATATCCCAAGCCACGCTTGTCATCTACCCTCTTTTGTCTTTCAAGAAGAACTTCAAGTTGAGATGAGCTTATCTTGAATTTCTCTTTGTATTTATTTGTTGTTTGAAGATCTTGTTTAAGAGTGTCTATCTGATTCTCAAGTTGTTCTTCATTATCTCTATCTTCTTCAAGATTAGATTCAAGATGCCTGATTATTCTGTCCATTTTGTGACAGTCCTTTGTCTTCTTTTTGAGAGATTTTTTTAGATTATCTTCAATTTTCCTTTTCTCTTCAATTTCTTGGGTGAATCTCATAACCCCTGATTCCATCTCATGCCTTACCATAATGACCTCCTTTGATAGCTTCTCACATAGCTTGTTTTTCTCATTTATAGTTTCATTAGTATCATTGGCTTCACTCTGACTTGCTAATTTTTGAAGTAGTTCCTTTCTCTTTTTCACAGAGATACTCAATTTTTCTTTTAGCTCATTTATGAAATCATCAGCTTGTTTGAGTCTTTCTCTCAAGTTGTTGACTTCAGAGTGAGATTGCTCAACATCATCTAAGGCATACTGAAGTTGTTCTTTCATACCATACATATCCATTGAGATTCCCAGATCTTCCTCAAGCTGTTAGGCTCTATTTAGAGGAAATTAGCTCTAATACCAATTGTTGGAAACAAGGTAGATAACTGAGAGGAGGGTGAATCAATTATCTCTAATAACTTTACTTTATTTTTCTTTTTATAATTTAAGTAGCATCAAAACACATAAGCATATATAATCATGAGAGCAGAAAGGAGATTAACACACATAACACAAGGATTTCAACATGGAAGACCCTGTTAAGAGAAAAACCATGGGGTGACTAACCCAAGATTGTATTCTCTGTTAAAAGAATAAGAAGTACAAAATGGCACTTGCCAATTAGGGTTCACCGCCTGAGCACACTACTCACAAGAGGCATACTACCTACAAGAGACTCACTATCTACAAAGTTTATAGAAGGTAACCAGGGTTTTGAACTGAAGAGAGGCATACATATATGTTGAGGTTCAGTTTCAGTCAGGCTCAATATATTGATATAATGCACTTCATTCTTCCTCTGCTTTAGTGCTACTGTTCTGTCACATACCAGACTTGTATTGTTGCTTCCACACTTATCTCTACCTTTCCTCACACACTATTTCCTTTTTCACACTCCTTCATACTAGAATACATTAGGTATATATATCTGCACTAAGGATTTCAACATCTTTCTAGTCGGCAACCAGAATACTCAAGATATTTACAAAACACTAATCTGTCAGCTGATTCTATGCTTAATATGTGATGCGTATCAAAAACATAGACATAGAAGTCATCAATCATGTTGGACAACCATGTATGATCCCTCAAATAGCTTGATCAACATTAATTACTCGTCCAGATTGAAGTCTGATACTTTGTCGGTTAGTTCTTCCTCAGTCTGCTCTGCCTGTCTGGAACCCAACACTCGGATGCTCATATCTTTTCCATGATTCATCACTGGAGGTTCAATCTCTGAAATATAGTGGTCATGATACTCCTCTTGACTTTTCCAAGTCCATAACTTGCTGACTTATACCATCTGAGAGATTCAAACCTGATTGTTGGACCTTGCTATAGGCTTTGTTCTTGCTCACCGGACCTAAACAATCTTCAATCTGTCATCTGGTATAGACACATTATGAGCTACAGATGTGTGGGATAGACTTTGTTTCCATCAACAACAATAATCATGAAGCCACACAGTGTCTCTTGCCAACAGTTACAACCTCGAAAAACTAGATGCAAAGCACAATTTGGTAATGATAATAAAATGCATACCAAATTTTGAATTTTGGTGTTTAGAAATGTCAGGGACTAATGAGCAGGTGTCCTAGTGTAGTGTACCATTTTTGTCAAGATTTGGGAAGGCTTTTTGCAACTTGATTCTTCTTTCCCCAAGATTTTACTATTGTCAAATCAAGAGGAGTATTGAGTGGGCTCCCTAGTCCAGGTCCCTATTTTCCACTTTTCTCTACACTTCCGACAGTTTGCACTACTCCCCTACAACTTCACTTCCTTCTCTTTCGTAACCTATAGCCTACCATCATAGAAAAGAGGGTTGGGCGTTGTGGTTTTTAGAGACCTACCTTGGTCAAGCCTTGGAGAGACATTCAAGTCTTCCAAACACCGTTGTCAAATAAAGAGTGCATATCCCTGCGAGATAGTGCCAAAAATCCAAATGATAAATGATTGAAACACAATTAAATGTCACATTGTATTTTAGATCTTATGGAAGGAAGATGCTCTTCATGCCACAAGGATATGGAATCAAATATGCATAAACAAATACAATAACAAAACAATATCGCTTTGCAACATAATGATATCTTTAAATCTCCTTCACATAAACTCAAATCAAACATGTCATCTAGTTTCCATCTAGTTTACAAATGAATGCCTAAACATGCTTATATATGCGACTAAACAACTTCCTGCCAAGAAATTTGTAATTCAAACTTGAGGTGTCAGCATGGGACCCAATAACAGTCACATAACTGACACACAAAAATAAGCCTTGGCCTAAAATAGGGTAGGACTAGGGCGCGGGTGCCCATGTCCTCCTCCCCCATTTCAGGCAAGATTCATGTTAAGCACATCTCGTAAATCTCATTTGCCATGAAACTTTAGGGTTTTCTCATCGGGAGTCACCATTAACATGCAAGATGACCTAAATTCTTTCTAAACGACCCAAGAGCTAAACCTTAGGAGGGAAAAGCCTCCAAGGGGACATTTTCTGACATAACATTTAGCCCCCACTTTAATGTATGTATGAAAGTGAGGTCAATACATGCATTAAAATAAGGTCAACAAACACAACAGACACACCAGGCATGAAGATGACACGCCAATCACAATGAAGATAGTAGCAGGCACCCAAAACATGGAGAAGACAATTATAGTCACACAAACCATAGAGAAGACAACATTGAATACACGCAAAACATAGTAAATATAGTGAATGTAGTGATTATTTATTTTTTTCTCATATTTATGAAATGTAAATGTAAGTACAAGGAAAGTAAACACACAACCCAAATGCAAGAGGAGCTCATCACCACTAGTCTTGAAACTGCATAAGGGGCAACAAACACACTAAACAAATCTCAGAGTGTAGGAAGAGCTCATCGCCACTAGTCTTTAAACTACACTTGAGAACACACACACCATACAAATCCTAAAGCATAGGAGGAGATCATCGCCACTAGTATTGAAACTATGTTTGGGAACAAACATGCCATACACACATGGAAGACATAGAGAAAACATGACAACCAAGTGATGGAGGAAACCTATTGCTAGGTTTGTAGCCATCTTAGGCACATTACAGGCACACACCAATGATTGCACTTCACCACAACAATCGCTGAAGACACGCCTAAGGGTTAGGATAGTCTCAAATTTGCTCCATGCCTACTCAGAGGACTTTTTTAAAATGACAGGATGTGTAATCTCCTTGAGAAATACACCATTCCTGCCTCTGTAGAGGGCTTAACATAAAAAGGATATGCACGATATCCCACCTCTGCAGAGAGCTTAATGATTACAACAGATTTCAGATTTCACAAACATACTTTGCTAGCATCTAAATTAGATAGCTTACCTTATATGCCCCCACCTTAAGGTGGTAGATATCATGTACCAATATTAAGCACGTTAAGGTAGGAAGAAAAAGCACAAGGGAACTCAAGCTCTTGCAAAGCCCATGCCCCTGGAGGTGACATGTTCTTTATTATCACCAAATGTTCCCACAAACACATTCCTACAAGAAAGAGGTTAGAAATATTTTCATAAGAAAACAACCACATCACATGATAAAATAAATGTATGAAAAATCATCACATCAAGAAGCCAAGGTTACACTATAGATTTAGAAACCAAGTATAACCATGGAGCTACACTACAAGATCTCAGAATTGAATGTAAATGAGGTGAGATTCAAAGATAAACAAAGTACACAGAGCAACTATATTGTTATGGTTTTTTTAGTGAGATAAGACAACATCAAATTATCACATAGATTGATTCTACTAGCCAAGTACTAGATAATATATATATACCAACCCCATCGTCATGATGGACTAGGTCAGTTTTTTAATTTCTCGCTAAAGGGACACTTGGTCCATATTAGTTATTATTTGTTATTCGTTATTCGCCTACTAGATAGAATCACTAGAGGAAGGTAAATAATAAATCTAGAGAGGAGAACAAGTGTCTTAGGAAAAATCATGTACGAGGGTGCCCCCAGGTCACCAACTGCAACACTATGTCCATAAGACACTCCGATGAAAATAGAGGAGAAGCAATATAGAAGAATGATGGTACAAATAAAAGAATGGTCACAATGGAGGTGGTCTCCTAGTATCCTTGACCTTACAAGAGAATCAAGGGTCATCCCAGAAGGCCTAAACAACATGTAACTGTTGACCTATTTTTCCTCTAGCAGGAGTGAAATAGTTCAAGCAGCATTAGTCAGTGTGCATATCCCCAATGTAAGCTATATTTGTGATCTTGAAGTCTGAACCCAAATCTCAAGGTCTGAGGCTTGCCTGAAGAAGCTTACCATGTGAAAGAGCTTGAAAAAATAGTCAAGTTTGCTTTTTAGATCACCCTGAAATTCGCTAAAATGAGCAAGTTATGTGTGGTCAATGTTCTGGTCAACCTGATTTTTCAAGGGGGGGTGATATTTCTAGCATCGGGTCATTTTCCAAGTATTGGGTGATATTCTGAACATCGGGTGATATTCTGAATATCACCCTGATATTCGTCATATCACCCCTTCCTCCGAATATCACCCCTTCCTCCGAATATCACCCCGATGTTCGTAATATCACCCCTTCCTCCGAATATCACCTTGATATTCGTAATATCACCCCTTCCTCCGAATATCCCCCTGATATTCGTAATATCACCCCAATATCCTTAATATCACCCCTTCCTCTGAATATCACCCCGATATTCGTAATATCACCCCTTCCACCAAATATCACCCCTTCCTCTGAATATCACCTTGATATTCATAATATCACTCCCTTTTCCAAATATCACCATGATATTTGAAAAATCACCCCAAGCGTCCATGATGGTGATGTCACCATCATATCCCAAAACTTTGACCGCCTGTATCTCCTTCATCCTGGTGAATTTCGACATGATATAAGAGGCAAAAATGCATGCTTTTGCCTCCTCTTTCATTTTGGTGGGCTTTTTAGAGGAATATTCTCACTTTTCAATTTTGGATCTGGATTTATATATGTTGGTTGAGTTGACGTTTCATGGACCATTTTTGGGGCAGATGCAGATATTTCTTACATTTATTGCTGCACAAGGAGGAGGCAGCTCTCATTCATGATCATAAAGATATTTCTCCACTACCTAGTTTGAGATCGATGAGTAAGCTGTTGCATTAAAGACTTAAAAATATCTTCTATTTGCTAGTCCCAGATATTTAACGCCATAACTGATGCAAGTGGATAGTCATTCACGGGAGATATTTTCTGATACATCTCATAGAGTGATTTTGTAGCCGACTTACAGCATTTTTGAAATACTATATAAGCTGAAGCTTATGATGTAAATAAGTTGGAAATTTTTTGGCATTCTGGTCTTTTTGTTTCCAAATAGAGTTTTCATATACTATAACCGTGCCTTTTCATTGGATATATGCAAGTTATTTTACCTCCTTTGCTGATTTTATAGTTCTGTGTGAATCTGCATGAGGTTGTCTATGAACATTCTGTTCCTCTCAACCCTATTGTGCCTTACCTCTGCTAGAATCATCTAATATGTGTATGTTTACTTACTGTATCTGATTATATTGTGCATTTTCTCAGTTTTGTGAAAGTTTCTTTAAATCTGTCTGGTGCATCACCCTTTGTTTTCAAGTTTTATGTTTCATCTTCAATTTAAAGCTTTCCTTCTCCCTTTTCCCCTCAAAGTTCAATAATTTTAGGTGATAATCAAGAAAGGAAGCCAGCCTTCTTCAAAGGTCTGATCTCATTTAGCAAAGTCCCCCACTTAGAGATCATTCCCATGTTACCCCAAGTTGCATGATGTTTCACAGCTGCATGTTAAGGTGTGAATCTGGGTGATAACAACTTTGGCACGCTCGGTGGGACCATTCGATGAATTTCTCATCAAGTATTAAGAGATTTGATGTTTCTCCTAGTATTACTAGCCTTCAAAGAAATTTATTCAACACCATGGTGACTCTACTGAACAAATCTACTAATGAAAGTAGCCCAGGTACCTAAAATTTAATCAAAGGTTAGGATTTTGGTGATTTTCCTAGTCTATTCAGCTTCCAGAAGCGTTTCAATCACTTGGTGACTCCTCTAGTATGTATCCAGTTTCTCTTTGGTTGCAAACCTATTTTTCTCTTATTCTAACATTTTCATGAATACCCAGCATTTAGATGCTATAGAATGTCAGAATTTTATGGGAATCATGGCTTTTCCCCTTCCCCGAATCCAAATACAGGCTATTGGCCCCCATATCAGCAATACTAGGCCCCAAATGCCTTTGATTTTATGCCATACAGCCCTGCTGCTGTAGAATATCAGCATCCTCATGATGCTTACCTTCCTCCTACCCCTAATGTTGCCCCTGAGAATATTGAGGCTTTCAACAAGCTCATGATTGCTTTTCTAAAGCTTGACATAAATTTAGATAAGGGCAAAAGAGCAGCGGGGTATAGTCGGCCTTAGCGGTTTTATGACCTCAACATCATAAGCATGTATGGTCTCAAGAAGCTGTCTCTAAATCTAAATAGGGAGGCTGATAAATTTATAGAAATGTTAAAATGTGACCAGCATCAAGAGGCACAAGAGGTTTTTGATGAAAACCTTGCTATAAGGAGGACACCTACTCAGCCTACTATTGAAGAAGCCCCAAATTTAAAAATCCCAAGTGTTAGAGGCCCTCAACCTTCACAGGAGCCTATTCCTAGCTTCAAACAAGTCCATCCTTCAAACCAAAGTGAATATATGAAAGTGGCTCAAGCTTCTTTATCATGGCAGCCTTCTTGGATCGAGCATCTTGGTTACAAAATGCCAAACCTTGAAAAGGCCAATCCTCTCATACCAATTCAAAATCAGGCAGAGGAAAATGTTGTAGAATCCAAGCCTGGCATAAATTCCAATTTTTAGGAGTGTTTCTCCAACCCAATGACCTATACTAGACCAAGAACAACCTAGACTCCACAAGTTCCCAGGTTTCAACGCTTTTATCCCTTCACAAGTCCCTATTCCTATGCAAACTCAAATTATCATTCCACAGGAACAAATTTGTCCAGAACCCTCTCCCCTCCAAGAAATTCAAAATGATATTTAGGCCTCTTTCCCTGATGATATTTCAATCCTCAAGGATGGACTTTTTGTCTACCAAGAAAATTGGAAAGATGAGCCAGAAGAGGAGGTGGAAGAAGATAAAACTAATGAGGAGCAGTTTGTTCCCACACTCACAGAGATAGAATTGTTTGAACCTATTACACTTGTGAGTACTGTTAACTCAAATAACAGATTGAGTCCTCAAAACTTTAGTTTTTTTAAATCCTTTTCTCATGCATCCAATCAAGCAAACGAGGTTGAAATGTAAAAAGTGCATGGAGAAAGCCTTCAGCTACAGAGACAACTTAACCAAAATCTAGAAGATCTGTAGTCCAAGGATGGAGGCGTAGGGAAACAAGTTGCTAAGGTCACTTTAGAAATGGATGATGCTACCCTACTACATGAGCTACCTGATTATGTTGAAGATGAAGAATTTGAACAACTAGTTATGGATAGGCGGCAATAAGAGACCATTGAAAATAATGATAACTTGTTATACATGGAGGCCCAACATGGTAGTGAGTTTCCAGCCCTTGAAAACTTGGAGGAAGCTCTTTTTCTGGGATGAGTGTGCTATGGTGGAGGCTATTGTTGAATTTACTTAGAAGGCAGATGATGCTGCCTTGTTTGATGAATTCCTCCACCACATTGAAAATGAAGATGAAGGCAAGCTGCCAACAGACCTAAAAAATTTTGGAGGCAGCGAGCATGATTGTGAGTTGTTGGCATGTGAAAAAGGGTAGGGATATCAGCTTCTTAATGGGGAGGTCTTCTCTTTTGAGCATGTGCATGGCTCATTTTCTGAACCTAAGATAGAAAATCATGAGCATCTGGTTCATGAGGTGGAGACAACCATATCTCTAATTGAGATATATTCAGGCCAGCAAGAAGAAAAAGAATGCAGTCATGATGACATTAGATCAGCCTTCTTGGTTTCTTTGAAGGAGGAAGGAGAAAGCCATGAGGTCTCAAGTCAACTTTTTCACACACCAGAGCAACATGAGAGCAAGGTGGAGGTTACCATCTTACCAAATGAATAACAAGAGGCAATCAATCCAAAACCTTCAAGGGGATGCCCAATCAGGCATCTTGCCTAGCTGGAGACACATCAGGATGAGTCACCACTTGTCATGCTTACCTCTAAGCATGAAGTTGAGCATCAAAATGAGTGGGATCAGCCCACTTATTCACCACAAGCTAGAAACATCAGCAATCAATCCAAGTGGATAGGTGAGTTTATCTCCATTTTGTGGGGGGTGTTTTATCAATTTGTCATATGCCCATTCCCCCTTCACTCCTATTTAACTGCCCACATGAATGGGAAACATTATAAATTGTTAAGGAAGGGTAGTTACTTTCAAGAACTGGTTAATGGCTTTGTTTAAGGTCATGTCTGACTAGTTAGTTTAGGATTAGAGTAGTTTCATCTTTGCTTTAGTTTTCCCTTTTTCCTAAGTGCTTCTGCATAGGCTGCATTGTCATTAGGAGAATGCATGCCTTTTCCCCTTTTTATGTTTTGGAGGCAGTTTCCAGTTTCCCAGCATGTTTTTGATTTGACTCCATGCCCAATGGATGCTCAAGGCCACTGATCTAATTGTTTAGCAGGTAAACATCCCATAGAGGTCGCCAAATTGTTGACCTATTTTTCCTCTAGCAGGAGTGAAATAGTTCAAGCAACATCAGTCAGTGTGCATATCCCCAATGTAAGCTATATTTGTGATCTTGAAGTCTGAACCCAAATCTCAAGGTTTGAGGCTTGCCTGAAGAATCTTACCATGTGAAAGAGCTTGAACAAATAGGCAAATTTGCTTTTTACATCACCCTGAAATTCACTAAAATGAGCAAGTTATGTGTGGTCAATGTTTTGGTCAACCTAATTTTTTGGGGGGTGATATTTCTAGCATCAGATCATTTTCCAAGTATCAGTGATATTCTGAACATCGGGCAATATTCCGAATATCACCCCAATATTTGTAATATCACCCCTTCCTCCAAATATCACCCCTTCCTTCGAATATCACCCCGATATTCATAATATCACCCCTTCCTCTGAATATCACCCCTTCCTCCGAATATCCCCCCAATATTCGTAATATCACCCCTTCCTCCAAATATCACCCTGATATTCGTAATATCACCCCTTCCTCTGACACCCCTTCCTCCAAATATCACCCCGATATTTGTAATATCACCCCCTTTTCCAAATATCACCCTGATATTTGAAAAATCACCCCAAGCATCCATGATGGTGACGTCACCATCATATCCCAAAACTTTGACTGCCTGTATCTCCTTCGTCCTGGCAAATTTTGACATGATTTAAGAGGCAAAAATGTATGCTTTTGCCTCCTCTTTCATTTTGGCAGGCTTTTTAGAGGAATATTCTCACTTTTCAATTTTGGATCTAGATTTGCATATGTTGGTCGAGTTGATGTTTCAATGACCATTTTTGGGGCAGATGCAGATATTTCTTGCATTTATTATTGCACAAGGAGGAGGTAGCTCACATTCATGATTAGAAAGATATTTCTCCACCACCTGGTTTGAGATCAATGACTAAGCTGCTACATTAAAGACTCAAAAATATCTTCTATCCACCTAGTCCCAGATATTTGACGCCATAACTGATGCAGGTGGATAGTCATTCAGGGGAGATATTTTCTGATGCAACTCATAGAGTGATTTTGTAGCCGACTTAGGGTATTTTTGAAATACTATATAAGCTGAAGCTTATGATGTAAATAAGTTGGAATTTTTTTGGCATTCTGGTCTTTCTGTTTTCAAACAGAGTTTTCATATACTGTAATCATGCCTTTTCATTGGATATATACAAGTTATTTTACCTCCTTTGCTGATTTTATAGTTTTGTGTGAATCTGCATGAGGTTGTCTGTGAACATTCTGTTCCTTTCAACCCTATTGTGCCTTACCTCTGCTAGAATCATCTAATCTATGTATGTTTACTTATTGTATCTAATTATGTTGTGCATTTTCTTAGTTTTGTGAAAGTTTCTTTAAATCTGTCTGGTGCATCACCCTTTGTTTTCAAGTTTTATGTTTCATCTTCAATTTAAAGCTTTCCTTCTCCCTTTTCCCCTCAAAATTTAGTAATTTTAGGTGAAATCAGGTGAGGAAGCCAGCCTTCTCCGGAGGTCTGATCTCATTTAGCAAAGTCCCACACTTAGAGATCATTCCCATGTTACCCTAGGTTGCATGAGGTTTCACAGCTGCATGTTAAGGTGCGAATCTGGGTGATAATAGTAACATAGCATGGGGAAAACACAACATAGAGGTAAAGGTTAGAAATACTTACCTGCCAGTACAACCGTACTAAAATTTGGACCTTGCGAGCATCTTGGAGAGATGTTCCATCAAGTTTTGTGCAAAGTTTGAGTGGTTTGACTATAAATTGTTCGTTGCTCTCATAATATCCATATGGTGCTAGTTTCTCATATCCTTGTATATGTGATGTCTTTTGTTGCTTATGAGGAGGAGAACCAACATTATGTCTGACTAATGATAACCATCATGCTCTTTTCAAATTTTTATTTCTCTTATTTTTCTAGTTCTGTCTATTGTAGTGACAAGGACTATCTTGTACTATCTTAATCTTTTCTTCTATCAGAGTCTCTTGCTTTGGTTGTTCCATTTGTCATTACAATGTGTTTTTGTTATCTTCCAATCCTTGAAGGGATAAGGGAGGAGGAACCACAGCAGAGATACCCTTTCCCCATGGATGAGGTGGACTATCCAACTTTTCCTTATCCACTTCTATCATACCTACAATGTCATCATAATCTATATAGCCATCTTCTATTTCAACTATATTCTATTCCAACATGTTATTGGTATTCTTAGGGAAAGGATTAGTAAAAATTTGTAAATTCTGAGTCAGAGGAGCAACCGCCTTATTTCCATTATCATTCACACCTAATACTTGTATAACACTTGAGTCGACGAGGTCTTATATTTCATGTTTAAGATGCATACATCATTCAGTATCATGTCCTTGTTGTCGATGAAAATGAAAAAAAGACATTAGCATTGAAATAAGGTCCTTGCATTTTACTAGGATCCAAAGGTTTAATCGGGGGAAGAATCAAGAGGTTATTGCTCACAGCTTGATTCATGATAGAATGATAGGATTCATATGTTTCAGTAAATTTTCTGTACTAAAATTGTGTCTTCTTTGGATTGGTAATCACAAAGGGCAATACATAAATGTTGAAAGGAGTTATACTTCATCAAGAGAATTTTATCATATATGTTAGGTTTTTTATTTGTAATAAACACCTTCTGAACATCCTCATCCTTCATCTGATATTTAATTTGTGTATAAAGAGCTTGATACTGACTACTAAACTCAGTTAACTTTTCTTTTGGACCTTGCTTGTAATGAACTAAATCAATCAAGGAGACTTGAGGTCCAATGTTTGCTTGAAAATGTTGTAAAAATTGATCAATTAACTGCAAAAAAGAGTGTATTGAATTCTAAGGTAAAGAGAAAAACCATTCTAAAGTAGTATCTTTGAGAGATCATGGGAAAATTTTTGCTAACAAATCCTCTTCAAAGTAAAAATCACTACACATAGCCATGAATGCTGCCACATGAGTATTAGGATCACCTTTCTACCATATTTTTGAAAGTGAGGACTCTCAAACCTCTCAGGCATAGGAGTTCTCAAGATTGCATAAGATAAGGGATTACGGGCATGATAAGTTGGTATATTAGGTTGGGAAGAATTTGTCAAATTTGTCACCTTTTGTTGTAAATAAATCATGCCTTGCAATAGTTGGTTTAAGATGGCATCATTAGGAGATGTGGTTTGTTGTGAGGAATTAGAACCAAAGTGAGGAGGTGAGTGAGCCTGAGTAGTGATAAGTGGAGGCTATGAATAGGTGACTAGTGGTTGAACATAGTGATAAGTGGAAGGTGGTTGAGAATAAGTGGGATGGAGAGGTGGTTGAGAGTAATTATTCATAGAAGAGGTCACCTTAGATAGCAAGTTTTAATAGTTAAATCCCACAACTTTGTAATTTTGTGAATTAGTGCCCTTAGATACTCCAATACTAGTGGTAGCATTACTACAAGCATTTGCATTAGTTGTTAAAATCATTGATGTAAATGTAGATATTCTTGTAGTTGGTATTGGTGCCGATACTTGTATATGAGATGATGAGCCATGTTATTAATACCATTCGCACATTCAATCACTTCCATAAAATTATTGTGTACTATATGTGTTAAGCCTCAAATAACATTAATACCATCTTGTCCTTCTATTATCATCTCTCTTATGTTGTGAATCATAGGTATAGCTCCTTCTGATATCCTTTCATTTTCAATAAATGCTTGAAACTCAGCTAACTCTTTATCAAGTTTGTTTATTTTCTCATTATGTATGTGTGTTAGCACTTCAATGGTGTTCCTCAACATCATGAAATAATTGATCTTCTATAGTGGTTGTATGATGTATAGTTTCTTGCAAAATTTGTTTATCTCCTTTTGTAAAGAAGGTATTCAATGGATTTTCAGAGGTAGGAATACCATTTTCTTCAAGAGCACTAGATCCCATGAGTCTTCTACTTCTTCTTAAAGGGATATTTATATTAGGGAAGAAGGTTATAATACTCATAGAAAATAATGCAACACTCAATTCACAAACTAATAGAACAAACCCTAGGAGAAAGATACATCTAAGATCAAAAATACTTGATTTTCACTTTTTTTCAATGCAAATCACTAAGAGAAGAGGTGTTGTGAAAAATTTCAAGAGAAAAATAAAATAATATGCCTACTAATAGTTCAATGATGCCACAATATCTTTCACAACACACTTTTGATGCAACTCTAGAGTGATAACAAATCAAAACCTAGCGAAAATACACCAAAAACATGCAATTTTTCACCAATTTTTCTTTAAAGGCCCAATAGAAAGGGTGTTGTAAATAATTTGAGGAGGGGAAGCAGATTATAACCCTAATAATAGAGAATTAATGCAGAAAAAATCTTCACAACATGCCTATGATGCAATTCTAGAGAGATGATAAGGCCAAATCTAGTGAAAAATGCAAGGTTTTCAAACCTTAGACATGAAATTTTATAAGGAAACCACTATGATGAAACACTATAGTTAGAAATTAGTCCTAATGAGTGTTTGAACATAGTAGTAAAGTCTAAAACAAGATTTTGACTACAAACCCTAGCTAATGCAAAACTAGGTTATTATTAAAAATGCCCAATTTCAAGCAAATTTTAACAATTTAATCATGAAAATGCAATGTAACTGAATGATGGATTTCTATATTTTAAATCACATATGATGATAATGACAAAAATTTAATGAAATTAAATGCCAACTAATTTAAATTATTTGAAAATGCAAGCTAAAAATGCCAAATTTTTTTTCAAAGTTTTCCAATATTTCAATTTTTTTTGTAATTTTCAAATGAAATAAGATGAAAACTAAATGAATGAATGAAATGAATGTAAATCTGAAGTACAACACTCAACAAGGTGTAAAAATCCTTAAAACATAGGTTCACCAAAATGTTTAATATGAAAAGAGGGAAGATGGTAATTTCAAGGGTTTATGTTAAATCCTCCTTTCACATCAACATTCAAGGACATTCAATTGAGTAGAAGATTCTACTAAAGATTTCCTATCACTTAGAATGGAAGGGAAATTTGGAATTATATCAACTTGTTGTTCAATAAAGTCCAATTATGCTTAAAACCCTAATTCAAAGAAATCATAAACAAACAAACAAATAACAGAAAATGCTTGCACACAGAAATATCAAATGATAATCAAATACATACCAAATTTCAATGTTTGGTGTTTAGAAATGTTGGGGACTAATGAGTAGGTGCTGTAATCTAGTGTACCAATTTTTGTCAAGATCGAGGAAGGTTGTCTGCAACTTGATTTTGTTTTTTAGAGATTTTACTATTGCAAGATCCAAAGGACTATTGAGTGGGCACCCTAGTCTAGGTCTCTGTTTTCTTCTTTTCTCTACACTTTTGATAGTCTACACTACTCCCCTGCAACTTCACTTCTTTTGCTTTCGCAACCTATAACCTGCAATCACATAAAAGAGGGTTGGGGGTTGTGGTGTTTAGAGGCTTGCCTCAGTCAAGCCCTAAAGAGACATTCAAGTCTTTCAAACACCATTGTCAGATAAAGAGTGAGTATCGCTGTGGGATAGAGGCAAAAATCCAAATGATAAATGATTAAAACACAGGTAAATGTCACCTTGTAGTGTAGATCTCATGGAAGAAAGATACTCTTCATGCCATGAGGAGATGGAATCTAATCTACATAAACAAACATGGAGGATTTGAGAGAGCCAGACTTCATAAACCATGGGTGGATATGTGCTATATTATGATGAAGTACTCCACTTTGGAGGGTCAATTCACCAGGTTCTATTACTATCATCTTCCATTGTTAAACCACTTTAGAAAGAATTCTACTATTAGTTTCCCTTTCTTTCTTCTCTCATCTCTTGAGTACTCTGTTCAACATGTTAAGAAGATTTTGGTTAAAAAGCATGATGAAAAGCCTATTCCCCTCCATCAAGTGCTTATCCATATGTTATACCAGTTTCACTTGGCTCTATCTTCTCCTTCTTCTATTCATCCCTCTGGTCTTGAACCCTTTACTAATACCCCTACTTCCTCTATGAAAACTAGTCATACTACTCCTAAGTTGTTTCTCGAAGGTGTTCCTTCTTCTGGTACTCCTAAATTTTCTATTGTCAAAAATGTTCAAAACCCTCTTACCAAATCCAAGTTGAAATCTAAAAATCATCTTTCTGATACTACTATGGAAGCTAACTCTTTGAATGAGGACATTGGAGATTCTGGGCTCCAGAATGAACATGAACTGACTAGGGAAGGACCCTCAAGAAATTTGAAAAAAGTTAAATTAGAGGGTAAATTTGTTGTTGTTAAGCAGTCTGGTCGTATTGCTGGCAAACCAGCTCCTAAGTTGAAGCTGATTGATTACTATGAAAGTAATTTTGAATCCTCTACTCAAGAGGGGGAGGATAAGTCCAAGATTAATGATATTCAGGAGATTGTTGTTGAAGATTTAGATGGTGTTGAGGAGATTGATGGGCAAGAAATACCTACGGAGACCTTTGATACTGAGGGCAATAAAAGGTTTGAAAATTTTTCTCCAATTGGTGATTTTATTGATATGGGAGCTACTACTACTCATGTGGAGGCTACTGGTACTAATGATAACAATGGGAATGATGTTCACTATGTTCCCACTGAGGTTCCTATAGACCCTGATTTTGTTCAGGAGGATTGTAACAATGTTGAAGGTGGAATGGATGAGGAAGTAAATGAGGAAGGTAATCATTCTGATGATTTGTCTTAGTTGAAGGAGCAGGTGGATTTTATGGAGAAAAGGGTCTTTTCTCTTTGCAGGATCATTACAATCATGCTTTGTAGGCTGGCTATGGCTAATCTCTCTATGCTATAGGAACATGAAGTCCTCACTCATGGTGTTGATGATGACAGGGCTAAGGAATTTGACAAAATGTTTGAGTTTCTTTCTAAAGGCTGGGAAGACATTCTTTCCCAGTCTTCTTTCTAAGCTTTCTATTAGCTAGTTTTTAATGATAGTTTCTATTTACTGTATATCAGTTGTATGTAAGTTGTTTGTGTTGGTTCTGGCTCTTTTTATTTTCTGAACCTTTTTTGCCCTTTTTGGGTTCTGCATTGTAAGGGTTTGACCCTTGGTTTCTCCACCTTATATTATCAAAAATAAAATAATACTACTCTGCAACATAATGATATCTTTGAATCACCTTCACATAAAATCATAAATCAAACATACCATCTAGTTTCTATCTAGTTTACAAATGAGTGCCTAACCATGCTTATATATGCAACTCAACAACTTCCTAGCAATAAATTTGTAATTTAAAATTGAGGTGTTGGCTTGGAACCCAATAATGGTCACATAAATGACACACAAAAATCAGCCCTAACCTAAAATAGAGCAGGACTAGGTGTGGGTGCCCAAGTCCTCCCCCTCTTTTTCAGGTAGGATTTATGTTAAGCACATCCCCTAAGTCCCATTTGCCATGAAAATTTAGGGTTTTCTCATCAGGAGTCATCATTAATATGCGAGATGACCTAAATGCATTCTAAAGGACCCGAGAGCTAATCCCTAGGAGGGAAAAGACCCCAAGGGGACATTTTCCATGATTACAATAATAATCTGAAAGTAATTTTCATGTAAGAGCACTACCAAAGGATTTTTACTCAAGACCTATGCTACAATTTCTAAGTCAAAACTAAATGTTTGTTAAGAGAGAATCAAAATCTAGTGACCTAGATACATACTGACAGATACTCATGTATATATTCCCTTCTTGGATGAAACCCTAGTTTACATCTCATGCCTACTATTCCAGAAGATTTCTTGTTAAATGCCCATACAAAATCAGAAAACTTCAACATGCAAACTCAATCAATTTACACTTTAAACCCTAATTATGAACTTGAAAAAAAATGTGGACCTTCGAACACCTACCTGTAAATGTAGAGAGGAAGAAAAATGAAGTAGATCAATCCACCACTACAATGCACTCCAAAATATCCCCAAATCGTGAAATTGTTGTGGCACTTAGCTAATGTAGAGCTCACAGAGTTTTTGGAGTAAGAATGAGGCAAAATGAGGGATTTCAAGTCACTTATACCCCTTGGTAATTTTCCATAAATGGATGAGTATGGTGATAGAGTATCACACACTTGTAGGGATTTGGCTCTTGGCAAGATGGCAGGGTTTTCAGTCACCACCGGATATGTCTGGTGATTAGAAAATTTAGCACAAATCTAGTCACCTTCATTTTTTGTAGAAATTCCTAATAGGTGTTCCAACGGGACTTTCACCCTTCTCTGGATCAGTGGGGCAAATAGCATCAATCAAATATGTCTGGTGAGGAGAGAGTTTAGCACACATCCTGTGTAAGGGGATTTTAGAGTAGACCTGTAGTAAGGAGACTTAACACTGATATCTAGTGGCAAGGATTATTAGTGCAAGTGAGGTGAGATGCACTTTGAGCACAAAACTACCTAAGTATCCAAAGTTTTGAATTAATTCACTCAATCCTAATTAGACTCAATCTTCAAATACACCTAATGAGGCCATCATAGAAGATTTATGCAATAAAGACTCAAATATGCACAAATTGAGCTTGTGACAGAGACGTCACATCATCATTTCTCTCAAGTAGCCTACTAAGACCAAACCAAACAAAAGGTGAAGAAAAAGAAAAAGGGGGTCTCCATTTGGTAAAATGGGGCATGTGTGGAAGACACAACAAATGGTGACTCTAGTGGGGAAATGCTCCAAACAATTTCTATGATAAACATCAGTATGGAACATAGAATATCTATGTTTCCCACTTATTAAGCTGGATAGCAAGATACAGGATCAAAGAAGCAGAGATCACTAACTCAACACAACCATCCATTTCCTGAAAGTCTAAGATGTGTAGTTACATTCATTCCCATCCTCTTGCAACAAATATTGTCAAGTCTTATTTGCATTAAGCTACAAAATGATAGACACCTTTTGAACTACCTTGGACATTGCCTTGCTTCCGGTAGGCGTCTATAGCCTCGATGAGGTTGTCTCTATGATTCCCTCAAGCATCTATCTACTACCCCTTAGGTGTCCATAGCCCCTGATAGAGTTACTTGAATCCTCTAATTTATTGAATGATTTAGGGGAGTACTATGAAGTACCACTCTTAATAAAGCATTTGGAATTATTGCTTCAATAGAGTATTCATTTGATAATTCATTGAGCTTAGCTATTGATATGAGTACTAGAGAGTCCCACATACCCTTACATCACATGATAAATATCACATGGGCTATGAATTGGTTCAACTTCGTTGGGCTAGGAATCATAGTGAAGGCAAAGGTGAGCCTATAAAGTTTTCACTTAACCCAAGATCAATGAGATTTCTTCAGAAGCTTTAGGAATATTTAAAGATGTGAGAGGTATTTGACTACATAATACTTCAAGTGAACCAAACTAGTGACTCCTTTCCCATGAACAAGCATCATACCATCTCATAGTAACAATAGAACCAACAAGAAGACCTAAGTGAAAAACTAAAGTTTTTCAAGTAAATCCTCTAGATTACTTACCCAAAGAGAACCTTTTGCAGGACTACATAGCTACCACTTTATTCAGGAAATGGAGAACCCCAGCAAAAACAAGAGCAGGAAACAAAAAGCAAAGCAAGAAGAGAAACTAACCTAAACAAAGACAATTACTCTAACCAAAGCAAAGCAAGCAAACAAAATAAGAAAAGATACACTATGTACATAAAAGAAGGTAGAAATGCTTCCTAATCTTGAAAGTAGTGCTTTGGGAACTACCCATTAATAGGTAGTGGGAGTTCCTCACCAGTGAGAGTCTTCAATTTGTATGTAGTGTCCCCTAGGATTTCATCTATTTGGTAGGGACCTAACCAGAGCTTAGCGAACTTCTCGTGTTCACCTTTATTTTTGTGAGATTTGTCCCAATACAGGACCAAATTGGAAATGTGAAAGGCCTTCACTTTGGCCCTCTTGTCAAACTAGTGCTTCACTACACTTTGATGTTTAGCAATTGTAACCTCACATTTTTCTTCTAAATGTAGTAGCTGAGTTAGGCAGTTTGAGGTTCTATCATCAGGTTCAAAATAGTCTTGCATGAACTGTAGCATAGGGATTCATAGGTGGATAGGGAAGATAGGTTCCAAACCATAAACTAAATGATAATGTGAGGTCCCTAAGGTGGATTTATGTCTGATTCTATCTTCCCACAAGGCAATTCTAAGTTGGGTATGCCAGTCTTTGGGATTTTTATCAAGTAGTTTTTGGATGACCTCAAGCAAGTTCTTATTAGATTCGGCAATTCCATTCCCTTGAGTGTAATAATTAGATGTAAATTTTAGGACAATACCATAATTAAAAGCCCAGTTTGTGAAGTGTAAAGATGCAAATATTGGACCATTATCACATACAAGATATATGTTCTTCAATGAATTTGATTACTACCTCATTTGTACATTGTTTACAAGCCTAAGCTTTAGACCACCTTGTGCAATAATCAGTAGCGGTTAGAATATACTTGTGGCCTATAGATGAAAGCTGATCAATCATACCAATGAAATTGACCCTCCATTGTGTAAACAGGCATACCTCCACCACTAGATGTAAAGGCATAGAAACATTTCTCTCTCAAAGCAGCAACAGTTTGGCAAATGTGACATGTTTGGGTGTGTGTATGTGCATCCTTAAACAAGGTTGGCCAATAATATCTAGCCTAGAGAATCTAATTTGCAGTAGAGTCAGCAGAGCAATGGCCTATCCCAAACTTCTCATGAAAACTGGTTAAAACCTATGGTACCTCTGTTTTGCCCAGGCATCTCAAATAGATCTCTTCATGATTCTTCTTATACAATAATGATCCTTTAATGATGAAATTGCTGCTCTTCAACCTCAAGGCTCTTCTCTGAATTGAATTCAAATGAGGTGGACATTGTTGGTTAAGAAGTTAAAACAATATGTCACCATACCATTCATCTTTTGAAATATCAACCTATGTATATTGTTGGGAAACCAATCCCGGACCAGTTTCTGCCATTGTTCTTGTAAGTGTGTGGCCTCTTACTAATTTCATGGGTTGTATTTCTAGGTCAAATTCTTGTAGTATCGTGACCCATTTATCTCTCCTTTCACCAACTTTGTTCTATATCAACAATCCTTTTCGATAGCATCTAGAACTATGGCAGTCACTCTGCTTCTTAGAATATAATGACAAAATTTCTTAACTACTTTAACCAATGCATAGGCTTGTTTCTCGATATATGGATATCTAAGTTCTGTATCTTTTAATGGGGTGCTCATGAAAGCAATAGGATGTTCATCATCAATTCCTCTTTTCTATGTCAGCATGGCTACACTTATGTGCACAGAAGCAAATGAGTATATGAAAAATAGGAGGGCATAGTCTAGACTTACTAGGACTGGAGTATTAGTTATTTCCTGCTTGATTTTTGCAAAATCTACCTTGAACTGTAGTGTCCACTCAATTTTGGCATCTTGTTTCAAAATTGGGTAAATGCCGGACAATGTCAACAAAACCAGTGATAAAGTTCCAAATGAAATTAATCTTACCAAAATAAGATTTTAGTTCTTTCTGACTAGTGGGAGGTTGAATCTTGAGAATGGCTTGGACTCCATTAGGGTCTATAGATATTCCTTCTTCTGAAATCACATGTCCTAACATTCTCCCTTTAGTGACATTGAAAATACACTTCTTGGGATTCAAGGAAATCTCATAATCTCTACAACGTTGCAGTACTTTCCTCAAACAAGAAATATGATCCTCCATCTTCTTAAAGAATATAGTCAGATCATCCATATAAATGATTATGTTTTTGCCTACCAATCCGTTAAAAGCAGTGCCCATTGTACGTTGGAATGTTTCTCCTGCATTAATCAGATGAAATGACATCCTTCAATACACATAAATACCCTAGTTGCATGTGAAGGTAGTTTTGAGTCTATGGGCATATTCAACCATCACTTGATTATATCCTAAATATCCTTCCAAAAATGACATCATCTGTGACCCATTGACTATCTGCAATAGTTCATCAAGGGATGGCAATGGATAGTTGTCTTTTTCAAAGGCCCAGTTCAAGTTCCTAAAGTCTACACACAATCTTATTTCACCATTTTTATTATGTACTAGGGCCAAATTACCTACCCATGTGGAATACCTTACCGAAAATATAATCCTTGCTGACAGCAACTTTTGAACTTCTTTAAAAATTAGCGGCTCTAAAAGAGCATTGACTGGTTGATGCCTTTTTTCTGGAATGGCTTGACTCCTGGTTTTACAGGTATGGTATGGGTTATAATAGAGGTGTCATATGTCTTTAGGTCTTCATAGCTCCATGCAATGATGTCATGATAATCCCTCAAGGCCTAAATAACTCTATCCCTTTCCTCAGGGGTACAAACCTTCCCAATAAATGCATTCATGATTTCATCTTTTGTACCCAAATTATATGGATCGTACTTACCTCGCATAGAATCAATATGTTCCTTGTGAGTCCCAAATTGATCTAAGTCAAACAATCTTTCTAGCTCTAGTACCATACCTCGAAGGATGGTATTAGTTTTTAGGTTTAAGACTCCTTCTAGGTCCATCTTAGTTGGTTTTGAATCTTCTTCATCAATTATCTAGGTAGAAAACACATCTGAGGATGTAAGAAAGTCAATGATAATTTTATCATCCTCGAAGACTTGGAAATGAGTGATATTGTCTAGTACAAAGGGAGTTGGAACCAACTCAATAGTGAACTTCTTCAAATCAGACATGACCAATGGTTCCAGTGAACTTTCAGCCTATGCTAAGGCATCAACAACATGATTTTTCCTCCTTGGGATCAATTGAATAATAAAACCATCAAAGCACTCAATAAGATCCAAAACCTAATTTTTGTAGCAATTGAGCCTTTTATCATGACATGATTACTATCTTTTGACTTTCTTAATTACCAGCTTGGAATCACCAAACACTTGAATTATCTTGACTTTCTTTTGCATGGTGATCAACAATCTATGCACCAATGACTCGTATTCTGCCACATTGTTAGTATAGGGGAATTGTAGTCTATACATGGCCAAATACGAGTCTCCTTTAGGACTAATCAATTCAAACCCTACACTAGAACCTTTCTTGGATCTTGATCCATCAAACTTTAGTGTCCAAATCAAAGGATTTGTTGTTCCTTGACCCAAATTGACCCTATATCTAACTGGTGATGCAGCCTTATGACTAACTGTAGGAATAGATTTAGTTTAATTTTCATCTTGGGTAGATGGTTGCTTCAAAATTTTCTAAAATTGATATACCACTTGTTGACATAAGGAATAGGTAAACTTTGAGGGTGATGCATTATGAATATGACACCAACTTTGCAGTAGTAGCTTAGGTCTATTTACATCTTCTTCCCAACTGCTAGTTGATTGTACATAAACCTAGCCATGAAGCTTCTAAATCCTTCAAAGATACATGTCTCATCATCAAAAGAAGACTCCCGGTCTGACTAAAAACATGACTCTGTGCTTTCTTGGCACATGGTAAGTGGTAGATCAGAGTACTTAGTATAGTTCAATATGAGTACTTTTTCTACTTGGTTTATCTAAGGGAGATAAAATCTTAAATCCACCTCTAAATATAAGATCTCATTTGTCTGATTATACTCTGTGATCATGTGCTTCATCTTAGGCTCTCTCTCAATGTAAATTTGATTAGCCACTCCTTTCCATGGCAACCACATATGAGAGAAGTCAGTAGCCATATAACCATTTAATGTTTTGGACCAGTCTTTGCTAAGTAGGATGCCATAAGTATTAGGGATATTTACCACTTGTATGTCTATGTACTATTGTACTCATGGATCTAACGCCAATTGCATATGAATCTTGTTTATCTCTCCAATGGCATTGACTTTTGTCTTATCTAATTGAGTAACCTTTCTAGATGACTTGGCAGGAGTTAGACCTAGTGTCTTACAAACCAATAGAGGTATTACATTAGTGAAAGCTCCTAAGTCTACCAAACAATTGTGAAGGTTCTTGACAAATATCTTGAGGGTTAGTAGAAAGGGATGTGACTCTCTCTTTTCTTTGTATAAAGTCACATGCTGATCGACATCTATTACGCGAACTCTATCTTTTCATTTATCAAGATTGTCATTTTGTGGGATTTCTTTAGGATAAGGATCAGTCCTAGCATGTGCTCCAATGCCTTGAAGGAATATTATCCTGACCTCTGGGACTTTCATCAACTCAAATACTGACAGACTAACATTCATAATTTTGAGTTCATCCACTACATAAATTAGCCTAACTTAGCTACTTTAGATTTCTTGGAGGATTCAATAGGTTGGTTCCAATTTACGATTTAGGATGCAACTCTAGGAGGCCTGGGATTATTAGAAGCCTTAGGATATGGTGGGGCTTGATAGTTATTTTGAGAAATGGATGTGGTAAAATGCCCCTTTGGTTTGTTACTCCTAAGATTATATGGGGTCCTATTATACTGCCGATAAGCATGCACTTCATCAGCTTCCTCTTCTTTAGGCTAGTTCTCATCTTGAAAGGGAAAGATATAGCTATCTAACACTATTACAGTATCATACCTTTGAGTAGGCACTAGTTCATATCCCATGGGTGGAGTCTCTTGTGCCTCAACATTTTTGATTTCCCTTTGATAAATATTGGACACAATCTAGAACTCATGACAGTCCAACTATGACTAAACATTTGTGTTATGAATCCTACACCATGAAGACATTGCTACCTCTGCCAGCATTACTTGTCCTAATGGACCATTTTCTATATTCTAGGTCTCCAATTGTGAAGGCACTCCTCCTTTGTTTGGCCTAGTATTCCATGTCCTATTCTATCACTGATAGTTCTGATTTTGGTACTGATTCTAACGTTGGCTCCTCTACTATACATAGACATTATGATTTCTTAAGTGTGTCACCTTATCTTTAAGCTTCTTCATCATCTCTACTAATTCCCTAATGCCATCTTTATCATTTCTAACTTTTGCATTTTTAGCTAACTGAAGGAAGGGTAGTTGAGTAGGGGGTAGTTCTGTAATAGGTGCTCCAGGGTGCACAACCAAAACTTGTATTGTAGCAGGGGTTGGAAAAGGGTTTAATACTATATTATGATTAGCCAAGGCATGGTTGATCAGTGACATTTGGTTTGGCATGGCTATAGGACTAAGGTGATTTAATTGGCTTTCAACATCCTATCCCAACTTTAAATTCACCTTGACATCCTCAGCGTATGCATCTGCTAGAGTCGTTGGAGCCTGAGTAGCCCTCCTTACAAACATAGATGTCAACTTATCAAATGTAGCATAATAGATAGGTAGAGCAGCTATTTAATCAAGAGAAAAGGGAGCTTGTAGTCAATAGTAAGCCTTATGGAACCTATTATTGAATGAATTGATCAGTTCTCCTTCAACTTTGCGAATCTCCACAAAAGACCTGTAAAGATCAGCATCGTTGGTGGGCATCCAGAATCAGTTTAAGAATACATTCTTTAGGGCCCACAAATAATCTATTGAGGCTAAAGGGAGGTTAGTGAACCAATAATATGCCTCATCTTATTGTGAGTAGGGGAATAACCTACAAATCACATCTTCATGTTGTACTTTCAGCATGTACATATTACTTTCAAAAATCTTTCTGTTCATGAACAGTTCTTTTAGGGTCATTAGGAGGAAACTTTGAACAATACTTATAAGGGTTCTTAGGCATGTCATGATAATTCACAAAATTGATTAGAGAGGGGTTATTAGCAGCAAAGAAATCCATATTGAAAAAGTTAACTTGATTTGTAGATGCATTTCTTGGAATGGACTATGTGCTTGAGGTCCTGGGTATCCCTTGGTCTCTCCTTGTCCTTCTAAATTAGGTCAAGAACAACAAATCTTCTCTAGCTAAATTGGATCTAGTATGCCTCTATCTAGTCCCCAGCCTTACTTTCCTGGAACATGAGGGTTCATATGAGGTTTAAGGTTGAGGCCCTCCTAGCACCAATTTTGTTGATGGTGGTTTTAGCACACATCATAACAGATGAAATTCAGGGTATCTCACCTCTCTTGAAAAGGAACCTTATCCTAGAAAAGAATTCCCCAAGGTTTATACAACTAGGATTTAGCTTGTAGGAAAACTTAGTCGATACATGTTTTAGCTGTATTAATAAGGGGACTTACATATATTGATAGGGTTTATAAGATAGGACAACATTGTGCATGCAAAAACCCTATAGACTATAGACTAAAAAGTCTGAATTACTGACAAATGATCAATGTGGATGCTTCTTTGAAACCTAGTTCTAACATATTGTTGTCAAGAAGGATTGCACCCTGTCAATCACTAAGCTTAACAATCTTGTGAAACGTTGGATCACTCTTAGACTGTGGGTTGTTTATGATGAGAATGAACCTCTGGAAGAGTCAGCTCCCTTTAAAAGCCCCTTAGATTTGATGTACTATTGAGGAAAAGAGATAGAAAGGTGATTAATAAAAATGAAATTGCTTCTAAGGGGTGATGCACCAATGATTGAATCCTAACTTGTAACTTGACTCACAAATGTTTCTCAATATATCTACTCATACAACTCAAATTTGAGCAACTTTAACACATAAATATTTCCAAGAAAGGCATGAAATCAATCTACTTTTTGCTAAAGGAAAACCAATGTTCTCACAACTTAGAGGAGTAAACGAATCACCTGCACAATTTATAACATGTGGTAAAATTTGCACTATTGTATACTTGTTTCAATAGAATGAGACATAAAACTTGAAGGTTTCGATTTAAAACACAATAAATATTTATCAAAGCATTCAAAAGAAATCAAGACACCTGAATCTGAGAAGAAAAACACTTGATTTTATTGAAAATAGAAAGAATACCTCTACAATAACTATGAAATCTATTGAAAAGTAAACTGCTACTGTATAAAACCTGTAAAAAATAGTTGAGTTACAATACTAGAATCTCTCTCTACAATGTTCAAAGGCAAGGAAAAGCAAGAACTGAGAAAAAAAAGAATAACCTTTTTTCCTATAATACAAAAATCTCTCCCAAAACACCAATGGGAACTCATCTCTAGTCAAACTGCACTCCAATTGGTGCATGAATAGGCTGAAAAAGTCAACTCCCAGTTGTTGGGTGAGCAAGATGAAAATGCCTAAATAAGAGGGCCCACAACTACTCCAAATTGAGCTATTTTAGCTCAAAACTCCTTCTCTCAAGGTGGTTAACCAAACTACTTTCAAAAAGTAGCCTAGTTTGACTCAAATTCAATAATAGAAGTGAAGTAACCTCCTGCATGAGTTTGCCACCTCTTTCTCTCGCCACTTCACTCTTTTGCATTATTTGAGGGCAAAAATACATTATTTTGACAAATATTAAGGGTAATTCATGTGCATGCTTTACCTTAATAATTAGTGTTTTATAATTATCTTCTTGGTTTTTATGAAACAAATATTAATGTAATTTATAGAATATTACCATTAATAAGTGTTTAAAATACAATATGTTTTTCCTCCTCATGCAAAAGAAAAGGGTTTACATAATAAATTCACTTAATTTCTACCCTTTACAAAAGTTCATAAGGCTATAATAATTCCCTTTTTCATCTTTGTCTTTCCAAAAGACCTCAAAACTGTCTAATGATGTAGAGTTGACCAAAAGTAAAAAAAGAACCTTCTAAATGTTATCAAAACATTCTTTTGATTTCCTTAACCTCTAATGACATTTCTTGTGATGTTTAAGGTTTTAAAAGGAACCTTTAAGAGGTCAAAATATCCATTATACCCTTATAACTCCCACGGCCTCATCAACCTTCACTAGGTATTTCAACACTTAGAAGGATGTGACCATGACCTCTCATTTGATTTTCAATAATTTTAAATTTAGAAGTCAAAAAAGAAAATAAGCCCATCGGGCTAGGGCATTCTTACAAACAAAACATCCTTTCCAAACCCTAAAATCTTATCATTTGGTTTTCCACTTCATTCTGTTGCTCTGCACTACGCCATCATGGTGGTTTGAAGGGTTGTTTTGAAGGCTTCATGTGTTTCTAGGAGTCTCTCTACTGTGCCATCTGGTGAGTTTTTCCTTCTTTCATGTTGCCTCTTCATATACTGGTATACACTTTGAAAGAAATGTTTTCCTACCATTTATATACTATTACTTTGGCAAGAATAATGAGAACTTTGTTTCCTGTATGCACTGTGCTTTTGTATTTCCTCCTCCTTTATTTACACATGATGAAAACTTTAGCTCTTTGATCTTTTGTTGTGCCTTTTGTAAATGAAAATGCTCTATTATCTTGTATCTTTTATAAGCTTCCATTTGCTACGTGATAAGGGTAAGAACCTGCTTTCTTTATGGCTCTACTCCCTATATGACCCTTGCTAGGGTTTACGGGACTGTGAAAGAATATGATTCTTCTTTGTGTGGAAGAACTAAAATCATTTTTTCTTCAAGCTGTGAATACCTATAAGTTTTGTGGTTTTTCTTAATTTCACTAGTAAACTGATTATCAAAAGTTAATGGGGTCTCTATATTCTCTGGCATGTGCAATATATTCATGTTTGTTCTGAAAATTGATGAGATCATGTAAACCCCCTTTTTTGAAGCTAAGAAACGACTATATTATTGCAATCTCTGCCTATTGAGAACTTACAACTTTCTAAGACTGTTGTTGTTGTTTGTTTAAAATGTAAGATGTTGTTGGATGCCTCTCTTATTATCTTACTATTTCCTTTCAGCTGCTCCTTTCTTTGTAGTAACCAAAAGGTTGTTCTTTTATTGTATATCTATCATTCCTTGTCCACAACATTAGTTGACTATGTTCCTTTTCTAGTTATTGAAAGGGAAAGGGAACCCAGTATGCACCTTCCAGTACCCTATCTTTTTATTAAACATATATTTAATAAGTTGATACAAGCACATTCTACTATGCCCTTAAAGCAGAAATAGACATAGTTGATTTCCCATCATATTAACTCTTATAGGTAAGATAATGTAGCTTACAGATCTAAGTAAATTTCAGCAGCATAATGACATGTAAATTAACACTTTAAGAATATGAAAGAAGAAGAATAGAAGAAAAATAGACAGAAGAGAAGAGACACCAATATACATGGTAAAAACTCTTTCAAGTAAAAAATCCCACACTCCAAAGCATCGAACCAATGTATTAATCTGCAACAACAAACATGTTACAATACACTTCCAGGCACAAAGCCTTAACATGGAGATTTACATCTTGCTCCTCTGGAGGAAAAACTGATAGCATAACCCTGCATAAAACACTCCTCTCAATGCCTCCATCTCAAGCCCTCAATATATAGAATCCCAGGGGCCCAAAACACAACCATAAGTCATTACCATGGGCCTAAACAAGGTCCAAAAATACCATGGTAAAAATCCATACGACCCACATTTCCATGACATAAAATTCCAATGCCTAGGCTAAGTTTGGGCTTCCAGGCTATTATTAGAATATTCCTTACACATTTAAGATGTTGTCATATGTTGTCATAGTCAACCCACCAACTTAGGCACCTAAAATATATCATTTACCTCCTTTAGAAAGATGCCTATGACATATGTCATAAACTAGCATAATGTTGGTCAAGATTCATAGTTCACAATTAGTAACTCCCTATAATCATGCTCTTATGCATCATAATAATCTACTATAAATAAACCTTCTGATGACACATTAAAACACACCACAAGATGTTGACACATGCCAAAGATGCCACCTTGGAAATCCCATGCCCCATTTTGGTGGAGCAAAATTATTAAATAAAATACATTATAACAATTTCTAAATAATTATGAGAAAATGAGTAATTATAAATAAATAAATTTAGGAACTTGCAAAGGTTGAGACACCTTAATTCCCAACATTCTCTCACTTGTCAAACACCTTGCAAGAGAAAAATAGAAACACAACCAATCTATGAACCACTAAGGTTACCCTATTGTCTAAACTTAACTCCATTGTGCTCACAAGCTTTACAAGAGCACCTGCAACATCTTCCAAGTGATCACCAACATGACAAAAGATTAGAAAGCCAAAAACATGATGAAACACTAAATGTCACATAGACACACCAATGTATCCAACTTCAAACTTGTTACCAGAACACAACTCTGAAGTCCAAACTTCCTCCAAAACAAGATCGAGCATGAATGCTCTAGAATAGTTAGAATAACAACCACATCTAGTTGTTTACATCTAACTAAAAAACTCACCATTGATAGAACTTCTACATTTGACATATATAGCCCGTGCTGCAACTCTCATCCATGTATAATCCAATGTCCTGCTAAAAGTTACCATCTTCCATGATAACAAACACACCAAAACCATTGATGTGCAAAAAATATGAAGACCCTTGATACTGTAGTCCAATGAAAAACAATCTACCAAAGACAAACATACATCCTAGGAACCAAACTACATGAGCAATACCAACCAAAGCAACACAAAGTCTACCAATCAACACTTACATAAAAGTGTGGCTTATAATCAAATCATGTAATACAAAGAATAATCACAATGATCTACAAACTGCAACTAATAGTTGCAAAATAGAGCATACTTCCACAAATAATTTTCTACTCACTCTCTCACCTTTGATCTCCTCCACTTCTCCCAAGTCCTCCACATCTCAAATGATATACATTAAAAGAACACATAATGTTTCTGAAAAAATAATAAAGTATAACAACAATAGATGACCACAAACCCAGTGATCATACTAGATGAATAAGAACCTCTAGGAAGAAATATGAGACCATAAAGAGAAACTGCAAACCATATCATGTCTTTATGCCAACACCAACAAGTGCTAAGTTGTGCCAAGTAAGATCTCCTTCACAAAACCCCAATTGAAAAGCCTCACCAACACCCAAAAGTTCAATCTCAAAAGATCAAACAAAACATATTAATCTCATATAACAAAAATAGATGTAAGCTTCTCCAACCAAAGAAGATCAAACTCAAAGAAAAAAAATTCCATTCCAAAAAATAGGAATACAGCCCACTAACATCTCCAAAACTTCTCATAAATCAAACCATATACCTAAGGAGATAACCATGCCAAGTACTCCTCAAATGAACCCTCCAGAACTAGAACCTATATCTCAAGATCTATATCCATGATAAATGAAAGCATAAAACAAAATGAATCTGAAATAACATGGGCAATACCTATCAGATCATTTTCTATCGAGTGAACTAAGAGTGGGGAATGAGAATGATACACTAAGATACACTAACCCTCATAGACTCTCTCCAAGAACAATCTCCTCTCAAGTTCAAACATGAACTTATGTCCATACCCAGGTGAAAGGCTCCTCGGTCTTTATGCTGAAACTTCACGATTCCAACACATGATCCCCACAATAAGAGATCTCAAGCCTCACCTCAAGTCTTTGTAGTATCCATGAGCACCTATCAACCAATTCATGCCAACGTCAAATGCATCCTGAAAAATCATGAAGCTTGAAGCAAATAATTAATACTCAAAACCAAAGAGAACTTCACTAGACTACTGTCAAAGCTCCTACTGCACGTCTACAAAATCTAGGAACACACATGACATCATGATCTAACATCTCCTCCTAGGAGATCACTACTTGTTCCAATAAAGATATCTTGCCAAAGGGCACCATCATGCCAAAACTCCAATATTAGAAATAAGAATCCATCATGGCACAATACCATCTCCAATCACATGAAGATAACCACCCCCTAACAATGGAACTCAAGATGTCAAAATAATTTCATATCATATAAGAATCATAATCTAAAATCCTTACCATGACACCTACAACCACTGTAGAAGATCAAATATCACCAAGTGATAGATCCACATCACTGCCGAAGATCCCACTAAAACTATGATACCAAGCTTATCAAGGCATTATGATAACTATCCTCTCAATGAAGATCATCCATGGCTCTAACACAATCTAATAATTAACCTGTGCAATACCAAAAACACAAAAGAAAAAAGTAGAACCAAGATCTCCAAGTCAAGAAGATAAAACCATCACTGTCGAAAGCTCACATAAAACCATGCATCCAAGCTATCCATGACATCATGATAATCATGCTATAAGTCTCAATAGCTGACTATCCAGGCACTCTAATCATCCATACTTTTATTCCAATGCAACATACTAATCACAAATGACCACAGACAAGGCCAACTAACAAAGTCTACATTAACATTGAATCAATCTCGTGGATAAAGATAGTCCACATTCAAGTCATCCCACTACATTTAATGGGTAGCTAATCCACAAACTACATAACTCAAAGATCCAAAACAAATGTAACATGCAAACTCATCATTACATTAGTAACCTCCAAACTGATATATCAAAGAAGACAACCTGTAGACTTTAAGACTCAAACACCAAATCATCACTAGATTCAATTTGCCAAACAAGTCCACATATGAGTAACCATAGTCAAGGAACCCATCAAGCATATACTATAGAAATGATGAGTGACTAATCACATACCAACATCTCCACACTGAGAAAGCTACAAACCTCCTCACACCATGCATGAAGCATACATGCAAACCTGTAACTATCTTACATCCAAAAACACCCCCAAGGAATCATAATCTGCAAAATAGTTTGTCTGTAGATCTATGAAATTACAAGTTTTGATTAACCATGTAAAACCTGCAAAACCACCATGTCACTAACATACATGTAAATCCATATCCACTTATCATCTGGAAGACCCACAAGCCTAAAAACCACCAAAATAGTTAAACCAGAATAATGGAATAACACAGATAAGCATAACTATAGATTTTGAATAGAAAATCTACAAAACCCTCAGATAAAATCAATATGAAACTGAGACATGCAAGTACAACCAACCAAAATGAAGTAGAGGTCTAGGAACTTCAGGCCCACTTGTAGGCCAACTCCACAACCACCATGTACAAGCATATGGAGGAGCTAGGCTATTCTAGAAGCTTTTAGATCATCCAATGATTAACTCCATAGCCTACATGCATTCGAGGTTAACAAAACAATGCCTTCCAATGACAGGGACTAAAACCAAGAACCCAACATAAGCACACCAAACCATAGTCATGGCAACCCAAGTTTATCCATGTGATCAGGGAGCTAAGAACAAATACCCGACATGAATGTACTTTGTTGCAAATGACCATAGAATGAAAGAACATAACCACCATGCATGAGGGTTATTTCATACTATCAAACAGGAGCTCCAAATCAATATCATATTAAATGTAACCACATGATCAACTCCATTATACTCCATCTTTTCCATCCTTCAAATGTTTGCTATATCTTGAAAACAAGATCAACTGCAAGACTTCCACTCAAACAAGGATTAATAATCAATCAATTTCTTCATACAGATTCCCTCAAGCTTTCCAAGCTAAGAAATCACAATGAAGAAATACCCAAAAATTTAAAAACTATAAATCAATCACATGCAAGGAACATGCAAGTCCATGAAAGTACATGCAACTCACATGCAAGCACATGCAAACACATACAAGAACATGCAAGCAACATGAAAGTACATGCAACTCACACGTACAAGCACATGCAAGCCATAGAACAACCTTAAGCTCTGATACTAGTTGAAAGGGAAAGCGAACCTAGTATGCACCTTCCAATACTCTATCATTTTCTTAAACATATATTTAATAAGTCAATACAAGCACATACTACTATGCCCTTAAAGCGGAAATAGACATAGTTGATTTCCAATCATATTAACTCTTAGAGGAAAGATAATGTAGCTTACAGATCTAAGTAAATTTTGGCATCATAATGACATGTAAATTAACACTTTAAGAATGTGAAAGAAGAAGAATAGAAGAAAGATAGACAGAAGAGAAGAGACACCAATATACATGGGGAAAACCCATTCGGGTAAAAAACCCCACACTCCAAAGCATCGAACCAATGTAAATTAATCTGCAACAACAAACATGTTACAATACACTTGCAAGCACAAAGCCTTAACATGGAGATTTGCATCTTACTCCTCTAGAGGAAAAATTGATAGCATAACCCTGCATAAACACTCCTCTCAATGCCTCCATCTCAAGCCCTCAATATATAGACTCATGGGGGCCCAAAATACAACCATAAGCCATTACCATGGGCCCAAACAAGGTCTAAAAATACCATGGTAAAAATCCATACGACCCACATTTCCATGACATAAAATTCCAATGCTTAGGCTAAGTTTGGGCTTCCAGACTATTATTAGAATAATCCTTACACATGTAAGATGCTATCATATGTTGTCATAGTCAACCCACCAACTTAGGCACCCAAAATATAGCATTTACCTCCTTTAGAAAGATGCCTATGACATACGTCATAAACTGTCATAATACTGGTCAAGATTCCCATTTCACAATTAGTAAGTCCCTATAATCATGCTTTTATGCATCATAAGAATCTACTATAAATAAAACTTCTGATGACAAGTTACAACACAACACAAGATGCTGACACATGGCAAAGATGCCACCTTTGAAATCCCATGCTCCATTTTGGTGGAGCACAATTATTAAATAAAATACATTATAACAATTTCCAAATAATTACGGCAAAATGAGTAATTATAAATAAATAAATTCAGGAACTTGCAAAGGTTGAGACACCTTAATTCCCAATAGTTATGGCCTTGCATATCACTTTAGAGTTCATGGGACTATTCCTCTATCCATTATACTACTCCATTTTTCATGAGACACTTCCTTTGTTTTGGTGACTATTCCTTTTCATTTTTCTGCTTTGACTGTTATTTATCATCTTTGTTTGTTCATGCTCCTTTGACTATGGTTTAACATACTTCCTATTGCCTTTCTTAACCTTCCACATACTCTTTCCACCTGTTCTTGTGCTATTATCTCTATATGCATGATGTGGGTTTCTATCATTTTCATAGTCCACTTCCTTGCTAACTAAGCATGCATCCTGGTCACTATAGCATCTTTGTTGGCTTGTTGGTGACTGCTATCCATTACTTGCATGAAGTCTACTCAACCTGCTTTTGCTAGGACTGTTCCTCCATATTTGTGGCTTCTTTCCATCATGATAGTCATCACAATTGGTTGTTCCCTCTATTTTTCACATGGACTGCACCCCTTGCACTATATGACTATTTCTTTCATTCTTTGATGTGACTTCTCTTAAGTAGGACTGCTACTCATGCCTTTGAATGTCCTAGCACCTGCACCTTGCAGTTATTGTAATGACCATACTTATCCTAAACCGATTATCATTAAACTCTGATTTCAAAAATACCAATGAATAAAATTTTGATCTGACAGATGTAGGAAATGTGAAATTCTTCCAAAAGTGCTTAATGTATGCTATAGCAATGCGATGAAACATGAAATTTAGTTTCCTAGAATCATCAGGTTCTTAAATATCACCAATTTGAAATCTAGTGAAGAGAGAGTACATTACGAGAGAAGGTACATTATGGAAGATAACCTAGAAGAATAACGAATTAGTTCATACCTTAAATCATGCATTACATCCTGCATTCATTTTTGATAGCTTGCTTCTCCTCTAGTAATTGTATCCTTATCATCTGTACAAAATTAACTTAACAATCTCATGTTAACACAACTCAGTAATCACTACTCAGAGAATTAAGATCACGATGCTAATTGGAGAACACCCTACATCTAGGGGACCTGAGTACTGGGGGCATCCTTCACCGTCCAAACTACCTACATACCCTGTATCCACGGGATCAAGGCCCCCTCCTTTAGATGTGACTAACGCAGAGAATGCAAACATGTAGTTCTATTTTGCACTATGTTTGATATAACTATGAGCGGGTACCTAGCCCTTTCTAGGGTTATTCCCTGCCCCAGACAGTTCTTCGTCGGCTGCCACCAACTCGGTGAAACAGAGATGGAATTCCTAAGAAACTAGCATTGTAAACACACCTCCCGGGAGTGTTTGGCGTTTAAGTTTTCAAGTGTGAATAATTTACCTATCATGCATATTTCCCCGATGAGGTCTTCCCGTTGATCGTCCTACAACATTTTTTGATAGTCTCACCTTTTTCTTTTTTTTAATCTTCTTAGTCAGGTATCCGAGGAGATTTTCCCTTCCTGCGGATTTAACTTAGAGATGTTCCCTATTACTCCCCGACGATTTAGAGGGACGGTGCCCAGACGTCATTGTTGCAGCTATGTTAGACACGAGGTACTTGGTTCAACACGACGACATTACCCGTAAACGTGACACACAGGTACCGTAAATACCGAACACTATGAATGTTTGAGTTTGGATGTTTGTTTATAAGGTTTACCTATCTAATGATAAAGGAAAAACTTGCACAATAACAGTTGAGTTTAAAATGGCCACTCATGGAATGCATGTGATGGCTTTTTGTGTTTATTTTCAGTGTCATTTGTAAATGAAGGGGTCATACTTTCCTCTTCATTTTCTTGTCATTTAATTTAGCATAATTGTTAAAACTTCTAAGAAACTCTTCCTTGAAATTAAAATATATTTACCTATGCTCTTTTTAAATTGTAATTGTATAAACAATGTATTTCTGAATTCCAATTCTAAGTTTAAACATCTATTCAATTTGTATTATACATTATGCATAAATAAATCCCACTTTCCTTGATTAAAATTTCTATTTCAAATCAAATGTTTTAAACTACATATAGCTTCCCTTCAAATGAATAGTGAAAAGTGAATAGTGATTAGTGGAAAGTGAATAGTAAATAGTGAAAAGTGAATAGTAAAAGTGAATAGTGAAATGGTCCCCATCCTAGGAAGAGACCCTCAAGGACGCGGTAATTTCAAAAGAAATACTACAACCCAAATTTCATTTCTTTCAAGGTAACAAAATTACAACTTGACTTATAACAAAATTTAAAACTAATATTTCTACTAAGCTTGCATAGAAATAATACTTTTACAAATTTAATTAAGACATCAACTAACTCTCAACATTACAAGTAGGAGAAGGAACTAGACAATTTTAATATCCTATTAAAAACAAATTTTCTTTTCCTCTTCTCATTTCTAAATGGTAAAACTTAATGAACTGTAAAATCACAACTAACAACACATTAAGGGAGGATTTTCTCACAACTCTAAAATACCAAATTATACAACAAAAGAGAGAGAATGTTCCCCTCTTGTAAAATCAACAAGGATGAAGATATTAAAAGACCAAGCTCCCTTAAGAGCAAAGGAAAATAAAATAATTCCCAAAACAGAAAAAAAAAACTCTTCAACTCCACTTTAAGCTCTATGAAAATATGCATGACACACAAGGGAAGAAAACACCACACAAGCTGCTCTCCTCCCTACCATAGACCCGCAAGAGGGTCACCCCCGAACTAGGGAGATCATTCACACACCTAGGGGATTCAACGCACTTCACAACAAGATAAACACAACACACCAAAACACAAATACACCCATAGATATTTACACAACACAAAACTCATCCACTGTGAGTTTAAAGAGACGTAGGAGAGTGGACACACTCAACTCTAGAGTGTCACCCTTCAATTAAATTTCAACACAGTTTCCTTCTCATGGCCTCAAGCCAATTTGCCAACAAAGATTCCAAGGAGTTCATATTTTGATTCTCAAGCTAAATAACACAATTTCTCAAAGTCACACAAATGCCCTCAAGGCTTTCAACATCCTAAAAGAAACAAGGCATGCACTCGAGGAGGATCACTCCTCCCCTACCCCACACTTAATGAGAATTTCTCCCAAGTGGAAGAAGCTCTGCCAACATCCCAATAAAATTTTCCACAATAACAAAATTTACAACACAAGCAAAATAAATAATTTTCACACATCCTTCATGCAACAAATAGAAATACAAAGGAAAAGCCATGAAATCAAACCTGGAAAAGCCCTTTAATGGATGAAGTTGATGTAGAGTTCCTCTCCAGCCTCCTCTCCAAATCTCTCTTCTCAAAAACAAAACAATCTCTATGATCACAAGCAAGAGATAATGAATGGAGGATATAGGATGGCTAGAATAATTTCGGCATTATGAGGCTATGAAGAGGAGAATAGAGAAGGAATTAGGCATTATGAGGATGCCAGAGAAGATTTCCTAGTAGAAATTAGGCATGATAAGAATGCAAGAATGAAGTCCCCCTGCAAGAATGAAGTTCCCCTGCAAGAATCAAGTTTCCCTGCAAAAATCTAGTCTTCTTTAATTGCTTAGAGAAGGGTCTTATTTATAGATTTTCTGAACAGGGAATGGAAGGTGAGGATCAAGAGTTGAGATCAAGGGCTCACATTATTTGTGAATTTTAAATTCACATGTGAGGACAAAAATGAATTAAACATTCAGTTTTGGGAAGAGTGGATTATGACAAGTTGAAGTAAAAATAACCCCACTCCTTTTTCCACTATCCCAAGTGGGATTAAAAAATATCCCCACTATCCCAAGTTGATTTTAAAAAATATCCATACTATCCCAAGTGGGATTAAAAAAATATCCCCACTATCCCAAGTGGGATTAAAAAAATATCCCCACTATGAGGTCCTCCACCATAGTCCTTTTCCAACATATGGAGGAATAAAATAAAATAAGAAAAATAAAAATAAAAAGGAAGTGGATGACACAGCGCCCTTTTTATGGGGAACTCCCACCAAAAGAGAGGCACAAAGAGACGAAGCACTCCATTATTGGTGGATCATGGAGTCATTCCGTGACTTGGAAGTGGGCCTGAGTGTGGATTCCACTCATCCCATTATCCCCATGCTCCCAAATTCGTCACTTAACTTCACTATGAAGTTAAAGTGACCATATGGAGGTTATCCAAGGGTTACCCAAGTCAAAAGTGACCCTAGACCCATGGGGTATAACCCATGGTTAATTTAAACTTAGTTAGGACTCCCAGGGTCAAGTTAAAGCACAAATAAAAGGGTCTCAAAATTTAAAATTCAAAAATAAGATAAAAATTAAAAAAAAAAAATAATTCTTACAACACATATCATAATTTTAAATTTGAAAAATATTAAGTTGTGACATCCTTCTCCCCTAAATTTATGCATCATCCTGATGCATGTTAGAAATAAGATCAAAACATATAGAAATAAATATACTTTCCTATTTTAAATTCCATCCTTCAACAAGGTAGGTTAAATAGTTTATCATAGATAAAGATAACAAGGAGTATTATCTAAGCATAACTGTTTGTATCATCTAAACATCATTGAAGTTATAATTCGTAATTAAAATTCTACTAGGTTCCAAAATGATAAAGTATCCATGTATTATCATGACATTGTGAGTTTAAGAAACATCTTTAACTTTTCAAACCTGATTGAGCATATCCTTGTAACTTGTCCTCGAGTCTGAAATGTTGAATGTTCATTTGAATTTTTCTGTGTCTAGAATAAACACTTGCAATTCACTTTAAAATTTCCATCATTAAAGATAAATCAACTTTCTAAGTGTGGTAAATAAAAATTTAGGTTCATAGATTCTCCCTTGGTAATCCAGATCATTATCAAAAAATTTAGTTACATTTGAAGTTTACTCCAACATGTGCTAGAATCCAAGAGTAGTGATGCACCACTATAGATTAGAAGAATTATATTCTCTTAGTAAATCTGAGTACTTAGGAAATAGCCAATCCGGGCTAAAGTGTCCAAAACGGGACATACTAAAATAAAGCCAACCGGGCTCTTCTGTCCTTTGGGAAAACTGGTAAATGCAGTTTAGTCACGCTGTTATCTTCACTTTCATCTTCTAAAGAAACTTCTGCAACATCATGAAACATCACAAGGTTTAGGCTTAGATTTCAAGTTTTCATTTTCTTTTCTGCATGCTACAAGTGACTTCTCTAATTGATTAACATGTTCTTTGAATCCTGCTACTATTCCCCCTTTTTAATTCTTTCAAACTATCTTCTATTCCTCTCTCTGTTTCCAACAACTTTGAATTATGCCTTTTGATTTTGCACAATTCTCCAAAATGATGGCCAAATGGCCTACACTAGTCAAACGGATCAAATCTTTATCTAATAGGAAAACACAATAGCCATACGGGCTAAATAGGACAAGAATCATTATGCTCTGGCCAGAGACTTTTGACTCCTTTAGGATCAATCTGGATCCATGAGTCACTTCCTGGAGACCACAGTCCGCCCAAGCACTGTGCTGAGGATGTCAACCAGGGAATACAATATCGACTTGTACACACCTCAGTATTGGCAAAGCCGGTACAAGTAATCCACCCCAGGGATTCTTCTGAGTACCAGTGACTTCTATTATTCTGATATCATATAGACATTACTCTTAAAATGAATTCATGCTCAAGCGCACACATCAAGACTCAAATGAAAGATAACAATTCTAGCGATCATGCATGCTGATTTATCAAAAACTTCTTCCAAACTTTCCATCCATCTCTCTTCGCAACTGTCACATCAATTAGTGCCACCTTAGGGCTTGTTATCTAAAAGTAGTGATAGCATCCCAAAATTGATAGTAGCTTCCCAAAATAGGAGTCCATGAATGTCATCAGTTTCTCAAAAGTCAATAGCTATCTCTAGTACTCATCATATAGTCTCAAGGATTTATGGAAGCTGCAAGGAAGTGCCAATAATAGAGGAGGACTTAAATGTTGATGATCAGGAGTGTAAGATGAATAAAATCCATTCTCTAAGAACACAACCAGAGATCTGTAAAGAGTGCATAGAGGACAGAGAAAACTGTGAATTTATGCGTAAATTGGAATATAGAAATGAGGAGATTTGTATACATCTTTTTCGATGTAAAGAACCTCCTAGGTCCATTTTAGCTTCCTCTGGGTCTTTATCTGATGTTGAACGGTGCACATCAAAGAGGTCTCAGAAGACATCGACAAATGGTAGCTCAATTAACTTGAGAGTTTCTGGATGCACAACTGTGTATTAATTGAAGATGATGGTGTGGGAGTCCCTTGGTGTGGTGAAGGAAAATTAGAAGCTTCATAAAGGCACAATGGAACAGGTCAACGAATTGGCCACTTTAGCCGACTTGAATGTTTTCCCTGGGGATAGTTTGTGGGTTATGGATACTGAAGTTTATGAAAATTGAGATATTGCTAAGGAGCTATCAGAGTAGGAAATGGAAAATGAGCAATTGGAGGAAGGATTCAAGGGGACACTTTTGACATCAACTATCCCTGCTCAAGTGGTTGCAATAGATGAATGGAGGATATACTTGGAAAGGAAGTATGCCAAGAAGTCTCCAAAGCATGTTGTTGATATTTTGCTCCTTGTCTTTATCAAGATCTAAGGTGGGAGATATAGTGGATAAGAATATGATAGGATAAGGATAAGATAGTGGATAAGATGTGTAAGGATATTTTGGATGTGGATGAAGGATATGGTTTTTCCCTCAAGTGTAGGGATACAAAATGAATGGAGAAGGGATTATGCATGACGCCCACAAGGGGTTTTCATCATGGTCTTTGTAGTGCCAAGTAACTGAGAAATAAAGATGGTTTTTAGGGCCCTCGTAAGAACCCCTCCACACGTTTCCTAATACCTTGCATTTGTTTAAGGTGTTATCCTCCAAGAGGGAGGTATGCAAGAAATAGACACACAAATCTAGGGGGATGGACGGATTATGACTATCCCATACCAGTCCCATCTGCAACCCCATCCTTGCCATAGAATCTCCCTAGGCCACCTACTTCCCCATACAACCTGCCAGGGCCCTACCTATATATGGCAGTTTTACAGAAGTCACATTACTCCACACATGCCAGTAGTTGTAAAATTAAAAATGCCTCAAATCAAGAAGGATTAAGTGAAACAAGTCAATAAGTTAAATCCTTAATTAAAATAAAACAAGCCAAGAAAAAGTGAAGATCAAAGAAACTATTGCAACATCCCAAGTTCAACAAAGAACAAGTCCTTGAGGCAAAAGGACCATCTCAAAATTTAAATAAAGAAATAAAACACTGCGGCTTAACACTTAAGTAAAAACTTTATCACAAGAATAAATAATGCAACAATCTCATAAAATTTACACATTACAATCACCATGTAGCCTTACAACAAGACCACCTAAGGGGAGTATAGAAACTGGGTGGACTTCTATTGCTCCAATAACTAAATTGTACAATGGTCTCTAACCACATAGAGAACAATGATAATCGCCATGTCACGTTAAGCATTCCCCACACAACCTGAAGCAACCTTATCATACTTCTATATCCAAAATCCAAATGAATAGGCATATGACCCCATACAACCCAGGGCATGCCATTCTAAAAAGATTACGATATGTCACAAGAGGAATTAGCCACGGAATATGATATTCACTTCACAAGTCTTACGACTATCATATACCCAACAATTGTTGTCTCATTACACATACCATTACTGTCATTAAGCTATTCCTTTCACCCTCTAAGGAGGCGTTGCTTACGACCTTATCATTTCCTTTTCATGTTTCTATCCATGTTTATCATTAACTAGACGATCATTAGATCGCAAGAGGGGACATTGCTATTAGCCTTATGTCTTAATTTCAACCACGCTTTAGGTTAGAGGACCTTCAGGCCTAGTGTCCAAACCAAAAGCTCTAATACCACATGTAATGACCATACTTATCCTAAACTGATTATCATTAAACTCTAATTTCAAAACTACTAATGAATAAAAATTTTGATTTGACAAATGTAGGAAATGTGAAATTCTTCCAGAAGTGCTTAATGTATGCTATAGCAATGCGATGAAACTTGAAATTTAGTTTCCTAGAATCATCAAGTTCTTAAAGATCACCAATTTTAAATCTAGTGAAGAGAGAGTACATTATGAGAGAAGGTACATTATGGAAGATAACCTAGAAGAATAATGGATCAGTTCATACCTTAAGTCATGCATTACATCCTGCATTCATTTTCAATAGCTTGCTTCTCCTCTAGTAACTGTATCCTTATCATCTACACAAAATTAACATAACAATCTCATGTTAACACAACTCAGTAATCACTACTCAGAGAATTAAGATCATGATGCTAATTGGAGAACACCCTACATCCAGGGGACCTAAGTACTGGGGGCATCCTTCACCATCCAGACTGCCTACATACCCTGTATCCACAGGATCAAGGCCCACTCCTTCAGATGTGACTAACACGGGGAATGTGAACATGTAGTTCTATTTTGCACTATGTTTGATGTAACTGTGAGCAGGTACCTAGCCCTTTCTAGGGTTATTCCCTGCCCCAGACAGTTCTTCATCGACTGCCACCCACTCAGTGAAACAGGGACGGAATTCCTAAGAAACTAGTATTGCAAACACACCTCTCAGGAGTGTTTGGCGTTTAAGTTTTCAAGTGTGAATAATTTACCTATCACGCATATTTCCCCGATGAGGTCTTCCTGTTGATCGTCCTACAACATTTTTTGATAGTCTCACCTTTTTCTTTTTCTTAATCTGTTTAGTCAGGTATCTGAGGAGATTTTCCCTTCCTACGGATTTAACTTAGAGATATTCCTTATTACTCCCTGATGATTTAGAGGGACGGTGCCCAGACGTTGTTGTTGCAGCTATGTTAGGTGCGAGGTACTTGGTTCAACGTGATGACATTACCCGTAAACGTGACACAGAGGTACCGTAAATACCGAACACTGCGAATGTTTGAGTTTGGAAATTTATTTATAAGGTTTACCTATCTAATGTCAAAGGAAAAACTTGCACAATAACAGTTGAGTTTAAAATGGCCACTCATGGAATGCCTATGATGGCTTGTTTGCATTTATTTTCAGTGTCATTTGTAAATGAAGGGGTCATACTTTCCTCTTCATTTTCTTGTCATTTAATTTGGGATAATTGTTAAAACTTTTGAGAAACTCTTCCTTAAAATTAAAATATATTTACCTATGCTCTTTTTAAATTGTAATTGTATAAACAATGTATTTTTGAATTGCAATTCTGAGTTTAAACATCTATTCAATTCATATTATACATTATGCATAAATAAATCCCACTTTCCTCGATTAAAATTTCTATTTCAAGTCAAATGTTTTAAACTACATATAGTTTGCCTTCAAATGAATAGTGAAAAGTGAATAGTAAAAGCAAATAGTGAATAGTAAAAATGAATAGTGATTAGTGGAAAGTGAATAGTAAATAGTGAAAAGTGAATAGTAAAAGTGAATAGTGAATAGTGAATAGTGAAATGGTCCCCATCCTAGGAAGAGACCCTCAAGGTGGCGGTAATTTAAAAAGCAATAATGCAACCCAAATTTTATTTCTTTCATGGTAACAAAATTACAACTTGACTTATAACAAAATTTAAAACCAATATTTCTACTAAGCTTGCATAGAAATAATACTTTTACAAATTTAATTAAGACATCAACTAACTCTCAACTTTGAAAGTAGGAGAAGAAGGAACTAGACAATTTTAATATCCTATTAAAAACAAATTTTCTTTTCTTCTTCTCATTTCTAAATGGTAAAACTTAATAAAATATAAAATCACAACTAACAACACATTAAGAGAGGATTTTCTCACAACTCTAAAATACCAAATTATACAACGAAAGAGAGAGAATGTTCCCCTCTTGTAAAATCAACAAGGATGAAGCTATTAAAAGACCAAGCTCCCTTAAGAGTAAAGGAAAATAAAATAATTTCCAAAACAGAAAAAAAACTCTTCAACTCCACTTTAAGCTCTATGAAAATCTGCATGACACACAAGGGAAGAAAACACCACACAAGCTGCTCTCCTCCCTACTATAGACCCGCAAGAGGGTCACCCTCAAGCTATGGAGATCATTCACACACCTAGGGGATTCAATACACTTCACAACAAGATAAACACAACACACCAAAACACAAATACACCCATAGATATTTACACAACACAAAACTCATCGACTGTGAGTTTAAAGAGGGGTAGGAGAGTGGACACACTCAACTCTAGAGTGTCACCCTTCAATTAAATTTCAACACAGTTTCCTTCTCATGGCCTCAAGCCAATTTGCCAACAAAGATTCCAAGGAGTTCATATTTTGATTCTCAAGCCAAATAACACAATTTCTCAAAGTCACACAAATGCCCTCAAGGCTTTCAACACCCTAAAAGAAATAAGTCATGCACTCGAGGAGGATCTCTCCTCCCCTACCCCACACTTGATGAGCATTTCTCCCAATTGGAAGAAGCTCTGTCAACATCTCAATAATATTTCCCACAATAACAAAATTTACAACACAAGCAAAATAAACAATTTTCACACATCCTTCATGCAACAAATAGAAATACAAAGGAAAAGCCATGAAATCCAACCTTGAAAAGCCCTTTAATAGATGAAGTTGATGTAGAGTTCCTCTCCAGCCTCCTCTCCAAATCTCTCTTCTCAAAAGTAAAACAATCTCTATGATCACAAGCAAGGGATAATGAATGGAGGATATAGGATGGCTAGAATAATTTTGGCATTATGAGGCTATGAAGAAGAGAATAGAGAAGGAATTAGGCATTATGAGGATGCCATAGAAGATTTCCTAGAGGAAATTAGGCATGATAAGAATGCAAGAATGAAGTGCCCCTGCAAGAATGAAGTTCCCCTACAAGAATCAAGTTTCCCTGCAAAAATCTAGTCTTCTTTGATTGCTTAGAGAAGGGTCTTATTTATAGATTTTCTAAACAGGAAATGGAAGGTGAGGATCAAGAGTTGAGATCAAGGGCTCACATTATTTGTGAATTTTAAATTCACATGTGAGGACAAAAATGAATTAAAGATTCATTTTTGGGAAGAGTGGATTATGACAAGTTGAATTAAAAATAACCCCACTCCTTTTTCCACTATCCCAAGTGGGATTAAAAAATATCCCTATTGTCCCAAGTGGATTTTAAAAAATATCCCCACTATCCCAAGTGGGATTAAAAAATATCCCCACTATCCCAAGTGGGATTAAAAAAATATCCCCACTATGAGGTCCTCCACCATAGTCCTTTTCCAACACATGGAGGAATAAAATAAAATAAGAAAAATAGAAATAAAAAGGAAGTGGATGACACAACACCCTTTTTATGGGGAACTCCCACCAAAAGAGAGGCACAAAGAGACAAAGCACTCCATTATTGGTGGATCATGGAGTCATTCCATGACTTGGAAGTGGGCCTGAGTGTGGATTCCACTCATCCCATTATCCCCATGCTCCCAAATTCGTCACTTAACTTCACTATGAAGTTAAAGTAACCATATGGAGGTTATCCAAGGGTTACCCAAGTCAAAAGTGACCCTAGACCCATGGGGTATAACCCATGGTCAATTTAAACTTAGTTAGGACTCCCAGGGTCAAGTTAAAGCACAAGTAAAAGGGTCTCAAAATTTAAAATTCAAAAATAAGATAAAAATTCAAAAAAAACAATTCTTACAACACATCATAATTTCAAATTTCAAAAATATTGAGTTGTGATAGTTATGACTATTGTCCTCAAGGACTGCCATGACTGTCATCCACCATCCTTGCATCAACATTTATAACTGCACTTCTTTACGTAGAATGACTTCTCCTTTACCTCAGATGTGATCTGTCTTTGTCATCTTGTTACTCCTTCTTGGTACTTGATTGTAGTGACTATCATTCAATAATTGTCCTCTTCATCACAAGTACCTATACCTTGGCATTTATAATTGTTGTCAGCAAATGTCATTAATGACTAGTCTTCAAGTACCTATACCTACATAGTCAACAAACTAGTTAGAGAAAACAAATGAGGCTAAGAGCCTCTCATTTGATGGTGATCTATGTAGACACCTAAAAATACCCTTCGCATCACATCACTTAGATATATTAATTCTTCCCAAATCACTTGCATTATTATTTAATTAATTTCATCAAGTTCTTCTATTTATTCTATTTTCCCTAAATTCAACATTAATTGAATAAATTCTATTAATTTAATTAAAATAAAATCTATTTTATTCTTCCAAATTAAATAATCTTAATTATTTAATTAAATCGTTATCCGCTTCCAATTTTCAAATCCACATTAAATAAATAAATAAATTATTTAATTAATTCATCATCCAATTTCCTCTTAACCACAATTAAATAATCTTTAACTATTTAATTAATAAAATATTCTTCTAAATTTAAATAAATTATTCAAATTTATTTAAGTTGACTTATTCTTATAAAAATAAATAAAATCAATATTTTATTTATATCTTATCTTTTTCCTCAATCATGCATAGTTAATTAAATAAATTTTATTTATTTAATTTCAATATATCTTCAATTATCTTCCAAAAATAATCTTATTCTTCCATGCACAATAAATTAAATAAATTTATTTATTTAATTTGTTTTTATCCTCCAAATCTTCTGAATTAAATATTTTCTTCTATGTGCACAATCAGTCTTATTTTTAGAACTTCAGAAAACAAATCTAAAGTTGAGTTAATTAGCTTTAATCAATATCTTTATTCATCAATTCATAAATTAGAAAAAGCAATCTAATTTTATGAAATCAAATCCTATCTTTAGCCTGAAAGTAATTAACTTAACAACAATATCTCTAGAGCATGACACATGTCATGTGCACATTCATCATGAGCTCTTGATTTATCTCATCCATCTATTTCATTGATTTATCTCCATTGTTGATCAATCAAACCCTAAAAACTATATATACCCCCTTCACTCCTTTCATTAATCCTCTTCGATCATTTAGCTTTGGCATTTCTATGGTGCTTGATCATTCATCACATCATTGAGCACATCGTATCTTTGAGCACTTTGAGCACTTATCTACATCTGCTTGTTGCAACCATGGTTGCACGACATATGGAGCAATCCACATAAATCTAAGAGATCAACACAATCTAGGTGATAGCTTCATTATTTGTAATTTGCATTATTCATTGATTTGGTTATCATTTATATAGATCTTTTGATGTTATAGGATTGAGTTATTATTCATTGTTTTGATTTATCCTAAGCTCATTTTTTACATATACCCAATTTGATCTCTTCTTGGCTCCTTTTGGTGCTTGTATCACTGCATTCTGGAGATGCTGATCTCTTTTATCTTCTTGATTAGATGTTTGTGTAAGATAGAAAGTACATTTTGATATTAATGCATATAGAACTGAAAAAGGACCCTGAGCTCTAACATTCCTCCTTTGTCTCTTTTGCAGGTCTTCTTGGAGATATCAACAAGGAAAACCGAGGATGATGTTGTTAGTAGTAATGTTCATCATTCATGCAATGACGAGTCATTTCCCCTTCCTATATGTTTACATTTTACTTTGGATGTACTTGTTTTCTTTCATTTTATCATGTATATTTATTCCCATGGCTTGTGTGGGAGCATATAAACACTTTCTCCTTATTAATATGAACAACTATTTTATGCAATGTTTTTGTATGTTGTTTGTCCTTTATGAATCAATTTCATAAAGATAAATTGAAAATTATTGCATGATACAGATGTTCATACTAATGAATAGATTTAGCAAAATTGGTGTACCTTTTTATCATTTGATAATGTATTAGCTGTAATGAATGAACAACAACAACAAACTACAACATAATCTGCCACACATATATTAACTTTCCTTTCTCCTACCAGTCCTAGGATATCTCTTGCTCTATTAGAGTGTCCTTACCATCTTATCTAGCTCATGTAGCAACTCTTACTAGGTTGCTACATGATCTTGGTAATGGTGGACACTAGAATGGCCCTCCACTAGGGCAGTAGGCCCTCTAGGGCTGACTGAGAATCTTCATTCTTCTTCTCCTTTTCCCTTGAACTTATTTGCTTCTTCAAAGCATCAATTCTTGGTGATGTTCCAGTCTGACTTGATTGGACTAAAAGCATGATTGGGTAACATTTTTGGTGACCTCTATGCGAGTTTTTCCTGCTAAAACTATCTTGACCAATATCCTACTATATCCATTGGGCAATAGAGTCTTTTCTTGACCTTTACAACTAAGAAAAGTTCTTGGAACTCAGCTGCTAGAAATAGAACAACAACAAAACAAACTGAAAACAAAATGAAGCTAGCTCTAAATAGGTCCAGCCAAACTGTGCAACAACACTTCTTGAAAATACAAAACTGAATCAAATGGTCTACCTACCTAAACTAAATAAAAGAACAAGCTTACTAAACATAACCATTAACTATCTCTTCAAAATAGCTTCCTTTCCTAATCAACTGGGGTGTTTTCCACACTTGTAAGCAACCAACAAGGGGTGTGGAAAGGGTGGGCATGCAATAGACCTATATAATACTTCTTCAAGAAAGAGAACAAACACACATACCCACTTGTTTAGAATGAAAATACATTTTTTTTGAAGTGGATAAACAAGCTGACTCTCCTCTTTCTGCTTCTTATCTTCATGCCTTGGAATGAGCATGATTGGTAATGGATTTTCTTTGCTTCTTTCGAACTGGGTTAAATGTCAAATAGGACATCCTCTTGACAAAGTCATGCTCAAACACATAGTGTTGTTTTTATGTTTACAATTTGTTGTTTCTTCCTCATCCTGTTGATTAGAAACCTTTGAAAAAATAGCAATTTCCACTTTCTGTTCTTGCTGTTTATGAACCTGAGGTGTTGTTTTGACATCTAAATTTGCACAAAAACCCTCTAATTCATCCCAGAAAGAGTCATCTTCAATATATTCTATACTTGTTTGCATAAGAGGACTCACCTCAGATTTATAACAGCCTTCTTGAAGGCTTGATGAAGCATCAAGATCACCCTTTCGAAGCACAAGCTATGATCTTGCTACGTGTTCAATCTGGTAAACATCTTCATGCAAAGCATTCTCATTAGCCTCCAAAATAGGGCTGTCCTTTCTCTTCTATATGAATTGAGGCTCCATTTGCATTCTTGTTTTCATGAACCAACAACATATCATGTTCTATAATGTCTTCTTGCTGCTCCAAATTAGCTGGTAAGATGAGCATTTGTATGCTCTCTTCATCAGTGTCAATAAAATCAGGTAGCTGATCAAACAAATAAACTAAATCTTCCTCCTCTTGTGGTGCCTTCTCTAATGAATCGTGTACAAGTTATCTTTGAAATTGAATATTTTCACCTTGTAACCTTTGTACTCTTCTTTTATTCATCTCATAGACAACATTAGAAAACTTCTCAAATGAATCAAAATGCAAAGGATTCAGTGTCAAACATGAACCAACCTCCTCTGCACATGCATGAGGAAGAATGGGCTTATATTTAGCTGGGAACATGGTACAAATAGTAGAAACCACTTTCTCTTCTTGCAATAGAGTTTCATTTTCATACTTACCTCCTTGTAAAAGGTCTAATTTCTCATCTTGTATATCATATGGAGGCTTGTAGATGGTAGATGATTCCTTTTGTCTTCACTAACTCTTCCTTTTTCCCACCACACCAACTTGGAATCTTGATTGGTTTAGATTCTACTACCTATTCCTCTTTTTTATTTTGGATTGGTATAGGAGGAGTAGCCTTAACAAGGTTTGACATTTTATAATCAGGATGCTTAGCTGAAGAAGGCTACCATGGTTGTTCAAAACTTTGGTGACTTAGTTTAAACTCTTGAGATGGCTGAAACTAAGGACTAATGAACTTGTTTTGAATGCAAAAAAGCTCTTAAACAAAATCAAAACCTTTGAAACTTGGAATCCTAAAATGAGGGGACTTGTTGATTCAGAAGGATTTCCCTGATTCAAACTTGGGATTTTGGACCCTGAAACCTCCTCTTTAAGGGCTAATTTATGATTCTATGAGGTGCTTTCCTGAAGCTAGGAATACAAGAACCTGATTGGGCCTCTAGCCTTTGTGCAGAGATAAGTAATTGTCTAATTTGTTCTTCCTTAGCTGCAACCTGTCTAGAAAAACATTCCTCTTCATACTTCTTCTTCTCTTCCACCTCTTACTGATAGAGATAGGCTTCATATGGCTATTGCTCCTGCGATTGGAGATAGGATTGATAAGAAAGTTCTTCCTGTTGCATGTCATACTCTTGTTCTCTTTCAATTTCTTACATCCACCTTTGAAAATCTACCAGTATACTCTGGATGGTACCCAAGTCAGTGTCAAAATTGTCAGCACTTTGAGGATGATTGGGGAAATTAGAGGGCTGGTTTAAAGAAAGATAAGTTCCATAAGGTTGGGTATGGGTGTAAATAGGCTCGTGAGGTTAAAAATAACCTTCATGGGGCTGATTATATGTATGACTAGGCTACCAAGAAGACTGAGCAGGGGTGGGTGTGAGGTAAGCATGTTGAGCATGCTAATATCTTGGTGTTACATGGTTGTTTGGGATGATACCAACAACATTTTCCATTTGATATGGGTATTGACAAGGCTCTAAGACTACATTTTGGCAAAATGAGGAGATAAGAACATATTTTCCTTGATAGTTTGTCATGCTATAACATGGAAATGAGCTGGGCTTTCATGAAAATCTCTTTTTGAAACAAGGAAAAGAATACTTGACTCAAACATTTATACACATACCAGTAGAGTTGCCAGGTGATTGGAAGGATTCCACGAAGGAAAGAACCAATAATATCACATAAATCCTAATCTTTGATAACTTTTGAGCATCTGGACTACTGAAATTAATAGATTTGAACCTGTAGAGTCACCAAGTGTGTGAGATACTACCTCCAAAGGCTGATCTTGCTAATATACACACCGAATATCAAAAATAGATGAGAACTTATGGACTGTAATAGTCTGATCTATCCCACTAGGCGTGCCATAAATTGTTGTCAAAAAGGATTGCACCCAATCAAGCACTAACCTTAATAATCCTGTGAAACATTGGATCACTCTTAGCTTGTGGGTTGTCTATGATGAGAATGAACCTCCAAAAGAGCCAACTCCCTCTAAAATCTCCTTAGATCTAATGTACTTTTGAGGAAAAGAGATAGAAAGGTGATTAATAAAACTAAAATTTCTTCTAAGGGGTGATACACCAATGATTGAATCCTAACTTGCAATTTAGTCACAATTGTTTCTCAATATATCTGCTCATTCAACTTAGATTTGAGCAACTTTAACACAAATATTTCATAGAAAGGCATGAAATCAATTTAGTTTTTGTTGAAGGAAAACCAAAGCTCTCACAACTTAGAAAAGTAAATGAGTCACCCACATAACAATAACTTGTGTTAAAATTTGCATTGTTGTATACTTCCTTCAATAGAATGAGACATAAAACTTAAAGGTTTTGATTTAAAACACAATAAATCATTATCAAATTAATCAAAAGAAATTAAGACACCTAAATTTGAGAAGAAAAACACTTGATTTTATTTATAATGGAAGGAATACCTCTGCAATAACTATGAATTCTACTGAAAAGTAAACTACTACTGTATAAAACCTATAAAAAATAGGTGAGTTATAATACTGGAATCTCTCTCTGGAATGTGCAAAGGCAAGAAAAAGCAAGAATTGAGAAAAAAAGCATAAGCTTTTCTTCCTATAATGGAATCTCTCTCTGCAATGTGCAAAGGCAAGAAAAAGCGAGAATTGAGAAAAAAAGCATGAGATTTTCTTTTTATAATACAAAAATCTCTCCCAAAAATCCAATGGGAAGTCATTTCTAGTCAAATTGCACTCCAACTGATGCATGAATAGGCTAAAAAAGTCAACTCCTAGTCACTGGGTGAGCAAGAGGAAAATTCCTAAATAAGAGAGCCCACAACTACTCAAAATTAAGCTATTTAGCTCAAAAACTCCTTCTCTCAAGGTACTTGACCAAACTAATTTCCAAAATTAGCTTAGTTTGACCTAAAGTCAAGAATAGAAGTTAAGTAACCTCCTGCATGAGTTTACCACCGCTTTCTATTTCAACTTCACTCTTTTACATGATTTGAGGGCAAAAATACATTATTTTAACAAATATTAAGGGTAATTCATGTGCATGCTTCACCTTAATAAGTGTTTTATAATTATCTTCTTGGTTTTATGAAACAAATATTAAGGTAATTTATATAATATTACCTTTAATAAGTGTTTAAAATAGAATATTTTATGCCTCCTCATGCAAAAGAAAAGGGTTTACATAATAAATTCGCTTAAATTCTACCCTTTGTAGGAGTACAATCAATAGTGAGAGGGGGGATGAATTAGTGTTGAGTCTAAAACTAGATTTTAGAACTTTTCAAAATTGGCAATGAACTTTATTAAAAAGATGAGTTAAATACTTAACAACCAAAACTAAATGTTCAAACATATAGAATAAATGAATTCACACAAGACATGAGATCATGACACAAAAGATTTTATGAGTGGAAAACCCTCCTGGGGTAGAAAAACCACTCAAAACCATCTCACTGGCTTAAGTATAAAAATATCACCATTTACAAAGTCTCACTAACTTATGAATGCTTGACTAGAAAAATGAAAGTCTCACTAACTTAGGAAAGTCTCACAGACTTGATAAAAACACTTTGACTACAAAGCAAAATATCTCAGAGGTTTACCTCATTTCACTCCATCAAAAAATCTTATTTCTCCTTTTGTTTTCACCTGAACAAGATTTTCTTTAATGTTTAAAAATTCAATCTAGTTTTAATCTCTAACACATGTATCAATCTCTACAAGAAACAAATTCATTTATCTGACCAAACATTAACCACTATAAGTATCAACTGATCTTTAGTCTTTAAACACTGCAATTCCTATGATTTCCTCCATAAAACTCAAACATCTCTCTACAATAATTTCTCTAGAACACACCATATACATTCAACCTTTGCAAAACCTTCAATATCATCGATCAAAAACCTTAAGAACCTCAAACGTCTCTCTGCAATAATTTCTTTGGCACACACTATATACATTCAACCTCTACAAAAATATAAAACTCCTTCACAAAAACTTGCAAAACAATATATTGGCACAAAGATATATCTCTTACAGACTCAAACCAATGACTAAAAACTCAAAAATCATCATACAGTTCTTATCAGGAAATTCATTGGCCCTCTCTGCTAAAAAGATGGGATAAAAGAATTCTTTTTGGCTTTTATATCAAAAAAGCCCGTTAATTTTAGAATATGTTTAGCGACTGTTGGAGTTCAAAAAGGCACACAAAGCGCCACCCTTCGATCATGTTTCGTGCCATCAACAACATTAAATTTGTACACTCGATCTATATTTCACGCTCATAACCTTTTTAGAACCTAATATCCCCGGGCCACTAGGAAGATGGGACCAATCATTCAACAGACTGAAGACCCATAAGATGTGAGTTATGTCACTTATTACTTGCAATAAGAAGTCACCAATAAAATAGGAAAAGTGCTCGACAGGTAAATAACAGTTATAAGACAAAGTGTCTTAGATATCATATTTAGGGTTTTAAACCTTAGTTCCAAGAGTTGTGAAGAACAAAGAAGCCACATCATGATCTAAGATAATTTCCACTGAAAACTGGATATATGGAGAATTTGATGATGAAGTAGAGACTATACTGAGATCCTATTCTAAATACCAACCAATGTCTTTGACTGAGGTTATTTATTTTACCAAAGCACCTTGACACACTTCTTATCATGCACCAACCCCTAATCATGAGAGCATTACAAATATCTCTCATCATAGTACCCACAACTGTTCTTGGAGAAATATAAACCACTTCTCTAAAGGCACATCAAACTCCTCTGAAGGGACATCAACATGATGTCACAACACCAACTACAACATAACATTAAGGCACATTGTTAAACACTATGATAAGAGTTACTTTATCAACCAAATCCTAATAAAAGATTATAACATGAAGGTTCATACATATTCATTTCAAAGCAACACCTATGATCAAAACATCTGATCCAAGTGCAAGTTAGTAAACCTACTTTTGTCTGCAATACAAGAAATCATCAAATTTCTCTTAAATGTCTTGCAATCAATGACCAAAAACAACCAACTGAAGATCCTTGAAACATGAACAACTGAGCAACACACTCCTGAGATCACTTCTACCTCTGCCATAATGGCACCTAATTGACAATATGATTAACTTCTTTGGACATTCTTGACAGTATGCATAACCTACCTCTTTTGACATCAATGACAACACTTAAGATGGGGGCAAAAAACTCCCCCTTTGTCATTGATGACAAAACCAAATGCTAAACATCTGACATGATCAACTTGTCATCTTAGCAACCACAAATGCCAAACCTCTGACATGATCAACTTGTCATCTTAGCAACCAAAACTTGCATGATCATCTCCCCCTTTTTGAGAATCAATGACAAAGTCTAATCTACAATACAGTCAAAGAAAAAAATGACATCATACCTCTTTTGTTGACAACATACTGCTGCACCAAGACTCCTCACAATGAAATATAGTTCAGAATCTGACTTTTATCTTCTATCTTTCAACTGTATAAATAAACTTAAGAATTTCTAATTGCTGAACCCTATTTCATATGATTTACAAAAATGAAATATAGTCCAAAAATGAAACTATCTCTTTCTTCTATGTGAACTCAATACTATCCTCTGCCTCCTCACTATTCAAACTCTATTTAATAGTCTGATAAAGAGAAAGAATGCTGCCACCACTTTTCCTGATATCTTTTTGATCTCACAACCATGAGCATTAAATACAACACTGGATCCATTATCATAGGTTTCACTAACACTCAATAAATTATGCTGCAAGTGTTAAACATAATAAACATCATGTCATGGAGTTTCAACATCTAAAAGAATAGTACCTTTTCCTTTGATCAAAATGCAATCATTATTGCCAAACATGACTGATCCTTTAGTAAGATCTTCAAACTTGATAAATTTCCCTTTATCTCCTGTCATATGATTAGAACAACCACTGTGTATGACCCACTGATCCTTCTTTTTGGAATGAAAAGCAACTTGAACTATCATAGCTTCAATTTTCTTATTTATTATCTTAGTCTTCCAAATAAGCATTTTCTTATCAGCATTTGAAGAGTACCTTTTGGAAAGAATATTCATCCTAGTTTGCAGCACTTGCATATTAGGTCTATAGAATTTGGCTATATGCCCAAAGTTTTTGCAATTAAAGCATCTTAATCCTTTTAAGAACTCAAAAGGATTTCTTCTCAAAATATTTGCTCTTCTTCTAAAATCAGACCTACACTCATTTGATTTCTACCCATATTTGTTACAACTAAAATAGTAACCAACGAAATGCATATTATACTTGAAAGTATTACTTCGTTTGAAGTTTTCTATTGTTATAATACTTTTGTCATTGATGTTAGCATGTTGAGAACTACTGGTGTATGAGCATTGTCCTTCCTCAAACCCTATACTTGATTTGTCTTTCAAACCTTTTTGTTTTTCCAATAGGTCTTCAAGTTTATCACTGCTGCTGCACATATCAAGTCTTCTTAGAGTCAAATTTTCAGCTACAAGAGTATGACATTCTTTAACTTTGGCATCTAGCTCCTTGATTGTAACATCAACAACCCTTTTGCTCTCCTCAAGACACAATTTTATATCAGCAATTTGCTTCTCATAATCAGTTACATTGTTGATCATAATTTCATTGTCTTTTTGAAATTGACTTATTTGAGCAATTGTCTCCTTTTTGAGCTTCTTGACCTCACTTAGAGCACACTTCAATTCACCTCTAGGATCAACAACTACTTCATCATTTTCTAGTTGATCTTCACATTTATCATTTTGTTTTTCATTTAGGATGGCCATAAATAAAGTCTCTACAGCTTCCTCAAGAGAATCCTCTGAATCACTGTCAGTTATATTAGCATTTTTTGTAAACAAACTCTTCTTCTTTTTGAAATTACTTTTATTTTTGGGAATGAATTGTTTCTTGTTTTCTTCCTCATCACTATCTAGATCTTTGTAAGGACATTTAGCAGCATAGTGTCCTATTCTCCCACAACCAAAACATTTAAATGGCAGTTTACCTTTATACTTTCCTGCTGATCCCTTTCTCAATTTGCTTACAAAGGAAGATTCCTAATCATCATCTACCTCTTCTTAATGTGACTTTAACTCTTTCTCCTTTTTGACTAATTTGAATGCAACTTCTTTACTTGATGTAGTATCATTACAGATCCTCATCTCAAAAGTAGTGAAAGTACCATGAAGCTCATCAAATGTCACTTTGCTCAAATCTCTCTCCTCTACTACAGACACTTTGGATTCATATTTAGGAGTTAGAGTGCTTAAAACTTTAGTTACAACTACCTTTTCTTCTAAGGTATCACCCAAACCCCTAGTTGCATTACCAATCTCTTGAACTCTCAGTAGATAATTAGCCACCTTCTCATCATCATTCATTTTTAGACTTTCAAATTTAGCCCTATAAGAGTGTAACTGTGCTTCCTTGATTTTATCATCTCCTTGATAGATATTGGGTAGCTTATACCAAATGGCCTTAGCTGATTTACAATCCATGATTTTGACAAGTATCTCAGTGGACAACACACAACTTATTGCATTTTTTTGACTTAGCATTGTTTTCATATGCCTTCTTCTCATCAGGAATAGAGGGAGGATTTATCTCTTTGTACTCATTTTCTATAGCAGCATACACATCATACACCAAAGAAGACACATATGACTCGATTCTATACTTCTAGAAAGAACAATTAGACCTATCAAATAAAGGTGCCTTGTATGTTGAAAATCCCTCTTGACTTGCCATGACAAGTACTCCACTTATAGGACCTACCCAAGCTGATTAAGCCTCTATAGGGAACCTACACTTTGATACCAATTGTAGGAGTACAATCAACACTAAGAGGGGGAGTGAATCAGTGTTGAGTCTAAAACCATATTTTAGAACTTCTCAAACTTGGCAATGAACTCTATAAAAAAGATGAGTTAAATACTTAACAATCAAAACTAAATGTTTAAACATATAGAATAAATGAAGGGTAAGTGCAATAAGATGGGTGGCCAAAAAGGGGTCTTAAGTGGCCACTTTTTTCTGAAATCAAGAAATGTTGATCTTGGATGAGAAATTGAGCATAATTACACTCAAAATTTGGAGATGCAACCAAAACAATGTTCATAGTGCTCTGAGTCTACTTTCTAAACTACCAATTTTTTAAAATGGTATAGATTAAGGGGTTCAATAGAGGGAGCCATAGAAATTGGTGGTGTTTCTATCAAAAAAATATAACATAGCTTATTTTGTGGCTCCCTCAAAAGGTTAACTTTTTTTTGGTATTTTTAAAATCTCTTTAGTGGGAAATTAGCTACCAACATGTAATTTATGCCTGATTTTTCTGATAATTTTTTAATGAATATTTGATTTTTTACTAATTTTCAAAGTGGACACATCCTGAAAAATATAATTTTGGCCATGCTACCACTATAAATTTTGAAAACTAATTGAAAATCAATTTTTTGAAATATGTGTAGAATGGAGTCTAGTTTCTAGAAATGTATTTTTTTTTAATTTCAATGAATGATTAATTTACAATGAAAAAATGACCAAACACTAGTTTTTGCCCAAAAACGGACACACAAACAAAAGAAATTAAAGATGAAAGGCTTAACATTGTTAAAATGTGAAAAAAATTACATTGTTAAATAGATAAGAGAAAACCTAACATTACCTAGGTGTTTGATTTGTTTGACCTTGAAACACGTGCAAATCTGAGGGTTAGCATGAATGAAATTATGTGAAATCCTGTAGAATATGCAAAAACATGTTTCTAGACATTGGGAAGGCAATCCAAGCCTTTGAGTTGGAAATCCAAAGAAAATCCCAAGCCTAAGTCTTGGGATTCCCAAACTAAAATATAATGCAAGCGCATCATAACGCGCTCGCGTTATGTTCTATTTTGCATTTTTCCCTTTTCACAAAAGTTTGCTCAATGTTTGTCATGTTTGACATAATGCGAGCGTGTTATAATGCGCTTGCGTTATGTCCCCCTTGGATTGTTTTATGTTCAAGGTTATTAAGCATGTATGTATGCATGCTTGTATGTATGTATGCATGCTTGTATGTATGTATGCATGCTTGTATGTATGTATGTATGTATGTATGTATATATGTATATATGTATATATGTATGTATGTATGTATAGTGTTGAGGGTAGAGGAGGGTAGAGATGGGGGTGAGGTAGATAGGGGAGGAGAGGGGTGGATAAGGGTTGAGGTATTAGGGTTTAGGGTTGAGGGATTAAGGTTTAAGGTTGAGGGTTTAAGGATAGGATTTATAGTTTAGGGATAAGGGATTAGGGTTTAGGACCTTCAGGGATTATGGTTTAGGGTTGAGGCTTTAGGGATATCATTTAGGGTTGAGGGTCTAGGGATTACGATTAACGTAGATTGTTGAGGGTAGAGGGATTAGTGATAGGGTTTAGGGTTGAAAGTTTTAGGTTGAGGGATTAGGGTTTAAGGTATAGTGTTGGGGGTTGAGGGTTGAGGGTTTAGGGATAGGGTTTAGGATTGAAGGTTTAAGTGTTGAGGGTTGAGGATTTAGGGATAGGGTTTATGGTTTAGGTATAAGGGATTAGGGTTTAGGGATTAGGGTACCATAAATTATAATTAGGGATTAGGGTTTATGGTTAAGGGATTAGGGATTAGGGTTTAGGGTTAAGGGATTAGGGTTTAGGGTTTAGGGATGTACAATTAAGGGGTACCATAAATAAACTGGAATTTAGGTAGAGTTGGGAAAATTTTGTGAATCATCATGGGCTGGAGATTGGAGATTTTGTTGTGTTCAAGTACATATCCAAGTCATATTTTAAGGTTAAGATATTTCAAAGAACATGGTGTGTGAAAAACATGAATGCTCTTCAACTTATGAATACCAACATTGATACAGATAAAAGATGCCCTTCATCTAACAGAGTATGTAGTTCAAGTCAACCAATGGGTAGCAAGTTGTTGAATGAATTGGTTTAATTGGTGTGCCTCCTTCAAAGTTATGCTTGAAGACTTTACACAAAAACTAGTAACTCTATACATTATTTTTCATTCTTTTAGTTCCTGTAGACTATTAAGAACTTGTAAAATCTAATTGTGTAATGTGTTTATGGAAACATATTCCTCCTACATTTGCTTCACATTTTATAGACAACACAGATGAACATAGAGTGTTGAAAGGCCTAGGTGGGTAGGAGTGGGATGTACAATTAGGGGGTACCATAAATAAAATGGAATTTAGGTAGGGTTGGAAAAATTTTGTGAATCATCATGGGATGGAGATTGAAGATTTTGTTGTGTTCAAGTACATATTTAAGTCATATTCTAAGGTTAAGATATTTCAAAGAATAGGGTGTGTGAAAAATATCAATGCTCTTCAGCTTATGAATACCAACATTGATACAGATAAAAAATGCCCTTCTTCTAACAAAGGATGTAGTTCAAGTCAACCAATGGCCATCAAGTTGCTGATTGAATTGGGTTCTAATGAAGAAGACAATGATGTTGTTGCAGCAATGGAAGAAAATCAAAATTGTAAGTCTAATTTAATTTATTTCAACTTTCAAAGTAGGCATTTGAATTGTATCTTTACGAGGAGGATTGGTATAACAAAAACTTAATTTTGTTATAGGCCTTTCTTCAAAGAACCCTGGACATTATGGACCCTATCATCTAGAAAAGCACATGACAGTGAACTCTATCCCACCTTTCAAATCAGATAAACCTTTTCATTCAATGAAAATGAAGTCAAGGAATGTAAGCCGACCATGCATACTAGTAAGATCAAATTCTCTGCCTTCTATTCTTATTATTCTTACTTTATTAAGAGAAGAGTGTCAAAAAGAATGGGTTTAATTGTAAGCTAACATAAGGCAAAGCAGTTTTGTTATTACATTTTTCTGAGGGATCTCTAGAATAGTCTTATATAATGCAGTCTTCTATAATATGAACATCTGCATTTATGTGAATGCTTAGATTTAATAGTAGAGTATTAAATCAATGCAATCAACTATTTATTGGGTTAAAATAACTTAGTTTTTGTAATGGTTTGGGAATGTAGGAGTTTCCAAAAATAGGTGAATATCCTCTACAATTATCAAGAGAAAAAAAGTTTAGTAGTTCTTGTCGATAGAGATAGTAAACAATGGGAGATTATTTCCTTGTTTCATAACAATATACCTATGCTAAGTTCAGGGTGGGCATATTTTGTACGTCATAATAATATCAAGGAAGGAGACGTTTGCATCTTCGAGCAATTTGATAGCAAGAAACATAGATTTATGTTTAGAGTTCATATAGATCGAAAGATAAAATAAGGATCCTTCTGAAAGAACTTCTAGGAGGGAAAAGATAGGCCAAAGATAAAAGGAAAAAATTATACAAGAAAATATCTTCATGAGGATTGTAATATTTTGTCTAAAACAAACAAAAATTAGTTAATTAAAAATAGAAAATCAAGAAAGAAATGGTACTAAAATGTATAGTTACGGATATCTAAAATGTATAGTTACTAATATCTATTTTTAAAAGACTGGTTAATTTTTATAGCCAAAGTTGTTTATTTTACCTAGTTGATGGTTTTAATTACACCCAGGTTATACATTGGGAGTAGATGTTTGCACATTTTTATGGCCCTGATTCAAATTCAAGCAAAGAGGTGGAGAGAGTATGTTGATCTTTTAAAAAATCTTAATAAAAAAATATTCACTTAATGTTGACCAAGGGTTCTGATTTCAACCATTCATTGCCCACTGTGGATGTACCCCAATGCAAAGATTTTCTCATAATGATCATCCTTCTAATTTCAACTGTTAATTACTGACTGTGGATGTACCAGACACAAATATTTTCTCATAGTGTGTACACCTATTGGCATTATGAACCCCAGATGGGCCAGAAAAAAATGCCATATAATTTGAATATTCACTTCACCTAGAAAATTTTACTAATGGAGATAGAAACTAAGAGAATTGATAGGGCACAATATGGCCCAAGATGTGAGATGCAAGCAAGGACAACTCATGAATCTAAAGAGTTAATGTGCATTTCAAGGACCTTTCCTAATTTCAATGGATGACATTTGCTCTTGCTAGTTGATGGCAAATACTGCAGTTTTGTAGACTTTATTTTCATTATCCAAGAGAGAAGCATTAGGGTTTAGGGATAGGGTTTAGTGTTGAGGGATTAGGATTAAGGGTCAAGGGATTAGAGTTTGATGTTGAGGGTTGAGGGTTGAGGTTCAAGGGTTGAGAGTTTAGGGATAGGGTTAAGGGTTGAGGGATTAAGGTTAAAGTAGAGTTTCGAGGGTATAGGGATTAGGGATAGGGTTGGAGGGTTTAGGGATAAGGGATTAGGGTTTAAGGTATAGTATCAAGCCCATTGAGGGTTTAGGAATAGGGATAGAGTTTAAGGTTTAGGGATGAAGAATTAGGATTAAGGGTTGAGGGATTAGGGTTAAGGGTTGAGGGATTATGGTTTAGTGATAGGGTTTAGGGTTTAGGGTTGAGGGATTAGGGTTTAAGGTATAGTGTTGAGGGTTTAGGGATAGGTTTTAGGGTTGAGGGACTAGAGTTAAGGGTTGAGGGATTGGGGTTTGACATTGAGGGTTGAGGGTTTAAGGATAGGGTTGAGGGTCGAGGGATTAGGGTTAAAGTAGAGTGTAGAGTGTATATGGATTAGGGATAAGGTTGGAGGGTTTAGGGATAAGGGATTAGGGTTTAAGGTATAGTATCGAGCCTGTTGAGGGTATAGGATTAGGAATAATGTTAAGGGTTTAGGGATGAGGGATTAGGTTTGAGGGTTTAGGGATTAGGGTTGAGGCTTTAGGGATTAGGGTTTAGGGATAGGGTTTAGGGTTTAGGGTTGAGGGTTGAGGGATTAGGGTTTAGGGTTGAGGGTTGAGGGTTTAGGGATAGGGTTTTAGGTTGAGGGATAAGAGTTAAGGGTTGAGGGATTAGGGTTTGACATTGAGGGTGGAGGGTTGACGTTTTAGGGTTGAGGGTTTACGGATAGGGTTGAGGGTCAAGGGATTAGGGTTAAAGTAGACTATCAAGGGTATAGGGATTAGTGATAGGGTTGGATAGTTTAGGGATAAGGGATTAGGGTTTAAATTATAGTATCAAGCCCGTTGAGGGTTTAGGAATAGGGATAGCATTTAGGGTTAATGGTTAGATATTAGGGTTTGATGTTGAGGGTTGAGGGTTGAGGTTTTATGGTTGAGGGTTTAGGGGTAGGGTTGAGGGTTGATGGATTAGAGTTAAGGGTTGATGGATTAGGGTTTGACATTGAGGGTTGAGGGTTGAGGTTTTAGGGTTGAGGGTTTAGGGATAGGGTTGAGGGTCGAAGGATTAGGGTTAAAGTAGAATGTCGAGGGTATAGGGATTAGGGATAGGGTTGGAGGGTTTACGGATAAGGGATTAGGGTTTAAGGTATAGTATCAAGCACATTGAGGGTTTAGGAATAGAGATAGCATTTAGGGTTTAGTGATGAGGGATTAAGGTTGAGGGTTGAGGGATTAGGGTTGAGGGTTAAGGGATTATGGTTTAGGGATAGGGTTTAGGGTTTAGGGTTGAGTGATTAGGGTTTAAGGTATAGTGTTGAGGGTTTAGGGATAGGGTGTAGGTTTGAGGGATTAGAGTTAAGGGGTGAGGGATTAGGGTTTGATGTTGAGGGTTGAGGTTTTAGGGTTGAGGGTTTAGGGATAGGGTTAAGGGTTAAGGCATTAGAGTTAAGGGTTGAAGAATTAGGGTTTGACATTGAGGGTTGAGGGTTGAGGTTTTAGGGTTGAGGGTTTAGGGATAGGATTGAGAGTCGAAGGATTAGGGTTAAAGAAGAGTGTCAAGGGTATAGGGATTAGGGATAGGGTTAGAGGGTTTAGGGATAAGGGATCAGGGTTTAAGGTATAGTATCAGGCCCATTGAGGGTTTAGGAATAGGGATAGTTTTAGGGTTTAGGGATTAGGGTTGAGGGATTAGGGTTGAGGGTTGAGGGATTAGGGTTGAGGGTTGAGGGATTAGGGTTAAGGGATAGGGTTTAGGGTTTAGGGTTGAGGGATTAGGGTTCAAGATATAGTGTTGAGGGTTTAGGGATAGGCTTTAGGGTTGTGGGATTAGAGTTAAGGTTGAGGGATTAAGGTTTTATGTTGAGGGTTGAGGGTTGAGGTTTTAGGGTTGAGGGTTTAGGGATAGGGTTGAGGGTTGAGGGATTAGAGTTAAGGGTTTAGGCATTAGGGTTTGATGTTGAGGGTTGAGGGTTGAGATTTTAGGGTTGAGATTTTAGGGATAGGGTTGATGGTCGAAGGATTAGGGTTAAAGTAGAGTGTCGAGGGTATAGGGATTAGGGATAGGGTTGGAGGGTTTAGGGATAAGGGATTAAGGTTTAATGTTTAGGGATAGGGTTTAGGGTTTAGGGTTGAGGGATTAAGTTTTAAAGTATAGTGTTGAGGGTTTAGGGATATTCTTTAGGGTTGAGTGTTAAGGTTTGAGTCTTGAGGGTTTAGGGATAGGGTTGAGGGTCGAGGGGTTAGGGTTAAAGTATAGTATTGAGGGTATAGGGATTAGGGATAGTGTTTAGGGTTGAATTTTTAAGGATTGAGGGTTGAGGGTTTAGGGCTAAGAGTTAAGGGATTAAGGTTTAGTGATAGGGTGTAGGGTTTAGTGATAGGGTGTAGGGTTTAGGGTTGAGGCTTTAGGGTTTAGGATTAAGTGAGACCTAGATGGCTAAGGATGGGTAGAGAGGTAGACAAGGAGTGACTGAGAGACATAGAGAGGGGTGAGGTAGAGAGGTGAGGGGGAGAGATAAGTGAGATATAGAGAGGTGAGAGATAGAACATGATCTAATGGAACTAGAGGTGAGATATTGCAAAGGTGCTATCAAAGGTGAGATAGGCACAAATATTTATGGATCAATCTATATCAGGACAAAATGCGAGCGCGTTATAAGGTGAGCATGTTATAACATGAGCGCATTATAATGTTCTCATATTTTGTCCTACTATAGAAATGGTAAATAGACTTGGACCCCTATGATCCAGGCCCACATGCTTTGTTTTCATGATGATTATGCGCATGTTCCAACAAAAAAGAAGTGTTTTCATGTTGTTGGGAAGTTCACATGCAAATTTTACACATTCTACCACCTTTGTATGATCTTTCCACCACCTTTTCTACTTTGCCAACTTGAGAAGGAGGAAATAACATAGTTTTCACATCAAATTTGATATATATCTATTCAAGTTTTAATTTTTGTAGTGTTGCAATATTAATTGTGATTTAATTTTAGGAATTTAACATTATAGATTGGTTAATAGTATTATTGTTACTAATTATATTTGAGTGTTATTCAATTTAACATTGAAAAGGAAGCAAGTGGTGAAAAACTCAAATTGTTGAGGAGTTTGATGGAAGAAGAAAAAAACACTACATAATTTGGTACTCTCTCCATTCAAATCTCTGTTTTTTAGGTATGTCAAGTCTTTACATGCATGTTTTTTACATTTTCCTTAATTCTATTTGAATTACTTTATCATGCTTTATCATACATGTTTATATCACAAGTGTATCTAGTATGCATAATAAAAAACTATGTATACATATCTTGTATTTATATAATAGACTATGTTTTAAATTAGTTCATGATATGCATAATAAAAGATATCTCAAAGGTCAACATTAATTAAAATAGACACATTCCCAATGAAGAAAGCAACGTACAATCTAACATGATGCCATGTATATTTTCTACACTTGGGCTCTTTAATAATTATGTGTAATAAATAGACCTTAACATACCATGATGTCAAACTATACAAGAATAAATCCTTACAACATAATAAAATACAATCCCACTATTATCTTGTCATATTAACAATATAAAAAATAAATAAATAGGTGCCAAGATCATACAAGTATGCACATGACATGATAATTTGTATGCACATATCTTGGGCTAGGACATTCCTTATGCACCTATTCATGATGATTTGTATGCACATGGCACAACAATATTTCAAAATTTCCTAATTGTCCTTTGTTAGCACATGATGGTGGTTACCTTGATCAACTATATACCATTCAATACCCTAAATTACAGAGATTAGTCTAATGATTTTTATGACAATCCTAGGTATGTGATGCAGAGGTAGGGTTTAACTCAATCCAAAGGGGGCTCGTACCAACAGTTCTTCAAAATTCATAAGCTTTCCTCTTAAGCAATCTCCCTATACAAAGGCACAAAGAGGGTCTTCAATACTTCAAAACCTAACAAGGTTACTAGAGGTCTTCAACACAACCATTCTAAACCCTTACTCAAGTCTACACTCTTCAATTGTTGTCTATTCCTTCACAAGCCACCCAGATTCTTGGTTTTCTCCATGGATCTCCATCATTGTGTTCATGAATCATATAATTCATCATGTCATAGTGCCTTCATCATTCCATAATTGACTTTCCCACTTGACAAAAGGCCTAATTAGGCTTGTGCAAATAGGTCAGTATAGGTTTTTTGATCTCCAGGCTTCCAATCTTCAAACCAAGACAAGAAACATGTCAAATTGGGTCTGCCTCAACCTTTTCAAGCACGAAGTCCCATGTACTCTTCACTTGTAGCCTCAATAAGTGACTCTCCTTTGACCTTATCCTCATCTAGGATGGACGTGAACTTTGTACCATAATGCTTTGTATGGCTACAATAACATTGTGCAATAATGCTTTGTATGGCTGCAATAATTTGCTTTCTATACTTTATACCAATTTTGGTTGAGTGACATTTACTTTTTTACATGATGAATGTATGTACATTTAATATGAAGGGTTGAATGACATATATTTTAGTTATTTGTATGGATTCATTTCTTAAGAACTAATATTGGTCTCTTTATCATGATATAGACAAATTCTCCATCGTGCCGAGGAAGCGATCAAGAATTAAACCAACACAGGAAGAGATAGAAGCTAAGAATGCAAAGAAAGTAGCGACTATGAGGGAACTTTGTGAGAAGAGGAAATTGAACATGATAAATGAAGAGATGCCAATTGAAGAGGAACCGCAACCATCACAAAGAGATATGGTATTGGAGGCACAAAGAGAACAAATGCAAAAACTTCATGCTATGAGAGATTTGAATACCATAGTTGGAGACACGTCCTCTACCGCAAGTCAACATGTAGGGACACCATCTACCGCATCTCAAGTTGAGAGTACACCATCACTCACATGTGATGAAGGAGGTACGCCATCATTCCCACCTCAACCTCAAGGTATGTCATCTATTCCATCTTTGATTGAAGGTATACCATCTAGCCCATCTCATTTAAATATTGATGAAATTCCTAATGTTGAGATGAATTTACCTAACTTAACACTACCTAGAATTTTGCATAGAAATCCAAAGTATTTTATTGATATTGATGAGAATATTTTGTAGCCAATGGAAGGTAAGATTCCAAAACACACTTGTAGAAGATATGCTCATAAGATTTGGAGATTGTTCTTTGAAAAGTTAAATGAGACTGCAAGATGTCAACTATTTGTTGAAATGATTTGAAGTATAAAGTATAGGTCCATCATGAAGATTCTTGGGTTGAGAACATCAGAGGCTTCAAGTGAAAAATCTATTTTCAAGAATCTAGTGAGTGTGTATGAGAGTGTGGGTAACACCTCACTCACAAAAGATAGTAATGCAACATGGCATGTGATTACATCGACTATAGTAAGTAGTCAAACAATGAAAGCTCATCTCATTAGAAAGATGAGTCAAGTATTGAGAATTAATAGGAAAACTTTATCAAGAGCCATTAGAAGACACCAAAGAATTGAGGACACTAATGCCATTGCATTATGGGTGTTCTCGGGGAGACAACCACGAAAAGTTAAACCAATTGTTGAAGCATTGAGATCACTAATTGAAGACTTTTGGAAGAATTACACAAGGGTATCTCTGAATCAAAGGGATGTGGTAAGAAGGAGAATCGGTAGTCGAAACCATGAGCCACATCCAAAGCATTTTTTGGATATGACTCAAACACAATTTTTTGGTAAATTTCTAGAGAAGTATCCTCAAATTCAAATTTGTTAAAGAATTTTTGAAATGCTAAAACCTTTCTATGTCAAGATAAATCACACACGCACTACTTGTCGATTACATATTGAATTTTCTAACCATTTTGATGTTTATCAGTCTATATGTTTAGATTTGTATACTAACAATGTTTTGCAGGGTTCTAGCATATGTGCCCCACCAACATCTTCAAGAGACTTCATATCAAGAATTTTATGTGAAAGAGAGGAAGGTCAAATATTCTACAAGAATATATGCTTGGATGGCGCATGTCATCGTTATGGTGGCTTGCAATGTATGCCAATATGTGAACATATGTAAAGAACACATGTAGTTGGAAATGAACTAGTAGAGCTTGGCAAGTATAAAATAGTGGCATACAATACAAAAGATGGCAAAGAAGCAAAGAGGTGTGAATTGGTTATTGGAAAGATTCCAGTGTATCAATTTATGCCTATATTTCATGATAGCATAGTGTATGAGTATGCAAGACATGCCCATAGAGCTCGATGGTTGGACTTGCAATTCAAGTTATGCAATGACACATTTCTTGTTGGTAGAATTATTTCAGTCATTGACTTTGCATAGAACTACAGTCTACAGCCACAACGTGAGGTGTAATCACAATATTACAACTCCATACAGGTTTCTATATTTGTGCACATCGCATTCATTCATGCGAATGATAGTACATAGGATGACAAAAAGATCATGAGGGAGTATCATTTCTATGTCAGTGATTAATCGAATGCATTCTAGAAAGTTTGTGCAAGGTTACTTTCAGGTGTTCTACAATGATTTGGCTAGAAGGGGCATATCATTCAGTCAGCATATCATATGGTCGAATAACTGTGCATCACAATTCAAGAACTCATGGAATTTCAATTGGCTAAGCAGGAGGCATAATTTTATAGGTATTCATCATATGTGAAACTTTTGTGAGGCTGAACATGGAAAGGGGGAGCATGATGGTGAAGGAGCATGTATCAAAAGAGCCATAGCACAAGAAAAGTTAAAGTATAAAGACACTGCAAAGTTGACAAATGCAAAATTGATTGTTGAGTGGTGTAATGCTTCCATGGGTCTATGTAATGAAGGTGATTCTTCAGTTCATAGATTTTTTTGGTTGATAGATGATACTAACATTGCACCATATGAGGACTATTCTACACTGACAGGATCAAGTGAGATGCACTCTTTTAGAAGCTCAATTGTAGGTTCATGGAGTATCCGTACACCAAAGATGTCATGCTTTTGTTTTTCCTCTACAATTCAAGTCTGGGATGAGTGTGAGTCAAATGAGTGGGTTGACGAATGGCAGTTAAGTTATCTTAGCCCACTTGACATGTATCAACCCCCGAAGGTAGTGGAACTAACACAGATGGAATCATCAGTTGACTTTGACCACATATCAGATCTAGTTCAACCAGGTAATATATCTATTTACATAATTTTTGAAATTCCTAATGTCATCTTACTTTGTAGTGTTTTTGTAATGTTGACTAATTTCATCTAATTTTCTCCACATATCAATGTAGGGCATGTATATGCAATCATTATAGATGAAGATAATGAAGAGGGAACATATTATTACTTGTGTGGTTGTGTTGAGGCCAAAAAGAAATTGGAGGCCCCAATTACAGATGGAGAAAACATCAAATACCCTATAGGCTCAGTGGTTGTTACTAGAACATGGCTTAGAAGGTACCCACATAATAGTGTTAATGTTTCATTGTTTTAGGACTTTTACATGCATCAAAAGATTTTTCATTACTCGAACCTTATCATGGCATACAATGTTTATTTGATACAATATCAGGGTAAACCTTTGAACAAGACCTTGTGGAAGGTGTGTGAGTCTGACCATGAAGTAATACTTGACACAATAAAGAGTAGAGCAGACCCGGATGGTTCATTGGATTAATTTGTAAGTACTCACATTGATTTTGTAAAGTCATGCTACATTGAGTTGTAAGTATGCACATTAATTTGTAAGGTTTGTCTTTTTATATTTGCTGCTACATTTTTATGTATATATACATTTTTACATCATGATGTTATGCTTCATGGGGTTAGACCTAAGTGATGGATGAAGTTGATCCTGAGAATAATGTATAAAATCTAGGTAATGTATAAAATATAGGTGTATCTAGGTGTCTTGGTTTCTAACTAGATAATAGGTGTCTCTAATTGTGTCTTAGGTATATAATATATGATATGTCAACTAGGTAGATAGAGACTAGAAAAAAGGTATTTAAGCTAATCTAGGTGTCTTAGGTAGATACTATATATTAATGACCCATCTAGAGACTAGAATACAGTATAATCTAGAATGATCTAGGTGTCTTCTAGGTAGGTGTCTTCTATAATTTAATCTAGGTGTCTTAGGTAGGTACTATATGTCAACTAGGTCTACCATAATAGGTGTCTCAGGTATAACTATAATCTAGGTGTCTAGTTGACTTAGGTCTAGACTACGACAAGGTATAAAGACTAGGTGTCTTAGGTCTACTATGTCTATAAAATCTAGATACATACTATATAATAGGTGTCTTAGGTGTCCTATGTCTATTAGAATACATGTGTCTTAGGTCTTAGGTGAGGCGGCATGAGATTACACCTTCACATGATTGGCCTTGTTAGTATAAAATATTTATATTTCTTGAAGCTAAAGGAAGTTCTTTTTCTTAATAGGAAAACTTTATCGACTTTAGTTGCACTAATAAGGTCTTCTAAGACCATTTCATATGTTTTTGAGTTAGTTTGAGTCTTTGAGTCTTGTTGCAAAAAATTATCAATATTATCAAGTTACACAAAACAACTTTTGCATTTTTGGTGTCCTACTCCTAATGAGACCAAATTGACAGTTTCAACATGTCTGGATGGGTACGTTTAGGTTAGGCATGGTCCTATTTTTCACCCAAACATGCTGAAATAGTCCAAGCTACATTGTACCGGTGATATCCTTGAAGAGTCCAAAGTGTAAAAAGACAACAATTTTTGATGAGCTGTTACTCAGAAACCATGTCACTTAGAAACATTTCATCTAAGGAAACACGATCATGTAGGGTTCTTCTATAATAACCTCTCTCAGTTTTTTATATCTCTAAGGTGTTTTCCCATGGTGAAAGGTTTTCTTCTGCCCCAAAAATCATTAGAAGGAGGTAGTGTAAAGATGCAAAGGGGTGTAATTTTCATCTTCCTCCTAATGTGACCAAATTGACTATTCCAACATGTCTAGATGGGTATGTTTACACTAGGCATGGTCCTTTTTTTCACCCAAACATGCTGAAACAGTCCAAGCTACATTGTACCGACAATATCCCTGAAGAGTCCAAAGTGCAAAAAGATAGCAATATTTGACGAGATGTTACTCATAAACCATGTCACTTAGAGACATTCTGTCTAGGGTAACGTAATCACATAGGGTCTCTCTACATTAAATTCTCTTGATTTCTTATATCTTTGAGGCCTTTTCCCGTGGTGAAAGGTTTTCTGTTGCCCCAAAAATCATCAGAAGGAGGTAGTGTAAAGTTGCAAAGGGGTGTAGCTTTCATCCTACTCCTGATATGACCAACCTAATTATTCCAAAGTATATGTATGGTTATGTTTAGGCTAGGCATCATCCTATTGTTCACCAAAACATGCCGAAATAGTCTAAACTACATTGTACCGACGATATCCCTGAAGAGTCCAAAGTGCAAAAATGAAGCAATCTTTGATGAGATATTATTCAAAAATTGTGTCACTTAGAGACATTACATCTAAGGTAACGTGATCATGTAGGGTCCCTCTACAATAACTTCTCTCAATTTTTTATATCTTTGAGGCATTTGCCCATGGTGAAAGGTTTTTTGTTTTGCCAAAAATTGTCAGAAGGAGGCAGTGTAAAGTTGCAAAGGGGTATAACTTTCATCTTGCTCTTGATGTGACAAAAATGACTATAATAACACATCCGGATGGGTACGTTTAGACTAGGAATGGTCCTTTTTTTCACCCAAACATGCCGAAACAGTCTGAGCTATATTGTATCGACAATATCCCTGAAGAGTCCAAAGTGCAAAAAGGTAGCAATCTTTGACGAGATGTTACTCAGAAACTATATCACTTAGGGACATTTCATCTAAGTCAATGTGATCATGTAGGGTCTCTCTACAATAACCTCTCTTGGCTTTCTATATCTCTAAGGCATTTACCCATGGTGAAAGGTTTTCTGTTGCCCCAAAAACTGTTAGAAGGAGGCAGTGTAAAGTTGCAAAGGGGTGTAACTTTTGTCCTGCTCCTGATTTGACGAAACTGACTATTCCAATGCATTTCGATGGGTATGTTTATGCTAGGCATGGTCTTTTTTTTCAACCAAACTAATGGGGAGAGAACAACGGAAACATCAGGTCAGGCCTAATTACTTCACAAATAACAAGACTTCACATATGAGCCACCGAACATTTCCATCGGCTGAACAACCACCATCAGGATGACTTCCTAGACTCACTCTGTCATCTGACTTATGCCAATAATTGTCTTCCTTTGGCGTGACTTGCTCTATTAGTGAACACTTGCAACCTTCAGCCGATGCACCAATGAATCAACACCGCAATACATCGTTAGGGTTTTCAGCCTGCACACAGTCTGAACTCTACTCTATGCCTAGCACATAGAGATGCTAGGGCACGCTAATATGCACACACCTCAGTCTGGAATGCCTGCAATATCGACACAAAACAAAATAAAGAACAAAATGAATACTGGTACATCGGAGCCATTCCACTGATTTCGATAGAAATCTCACCAGTAGAATGCTTTGCAGCGACATACAGCAACAATGGAAAATGCAAAATGAATGGAAATCTACAGTTGTGTGATTCGAAGTTATAAACATGGAAATCAAATGGACAGAACATAATTTCTTTATTTCTCCTGAGCATAATACAATCACATTCAATCACACTACTTCAATCTGATTACAATATCTGATCTTTTGGTTCCTCACTCAAGGTGTTTATCAACTCACCCTGAGTAGTACCGAACTGACTCAAAGCGGCTGGGAGATCAATCCAAGCAGCTGGGAAACACTACTGCCTATTTTTGGCATTATTGCTATTTTTAGCATTATCCAATTACAATTAGACAAATGTCCCCAAAGTCACTTGGGACTTACAAAATGAACCTACATACTGAAATGAAAAATGCATTGGTCAAATAGACCTTATTAGCAAAGAAAACATGATTGCCTAGGAGCTCCTGCACCATACTCCCCGGGTGAAAGTTGTCTCAAGTCCTCTTAGAGACAAACTGCTGCAAATCACCACCCTACTTTTTGATGTCTACTTCCAGCATCCATGTGGCCTCTGAGGCTGGAAGTCCTTGCCATTTGACTAAGTGCTCAAAATATGACTCATTTCTAGTCTTCTTGGCTATCCTGCTATCCAAAATACACTCCATCTGCAGTGGTTCCTTAGGTGGTAAATGTTGCACCCACTCTGCATTGTCTTGGACAAAATTGTCTATACCTTCTCCTATATCAGGACTCCTATATAATGTTAGATCAACAACATTGAAGATAGGTGAACTAGCAATGTCATCAGGGAGTTCAATTTTGTAAGCATTAGAACCATATTTCTATAGAATCTGACAAGGTCCAATTTTTCTCATCATCAACTTGTTGTGTTTGCCTATGGGTAGTTTGTTCTTATTGAGATGAACCATAACCATATCTCCTATTTGGTACGGCACATCCCTTCTTCTTTGATCCACTCGAGCTTTGATCTTCTAACTATTCTAGTGTAGAGTATCTCTAACTTGTTGATGGATCTCTTTCATAGCCTCGATAAATGTATCAACATGTCCACTCCTTTTGTCCATCCCTTAAACATCTCTTAATTCAAAAATTCCTCTAGGATGACTACCATAAACAACTACAAAAGGACTTAGACCTGTACTTCTATTTGTAGAATCATTAGATGCACACTCTACTTGTGGGAGTACCACATCCCAACTACTGCCATGTTCTTTTGTCAAACATCTCAGCAGATTTCCTAAAGACCTATTCACAACCTGAGTTTGGCCATCAGTCTGAGGATGATAGGCTGAACTAAAAGACAAATTTGTACCCAATCTTTTCCACAAGGTTCTCCAAAAATGTCCCACAAATTTGTTGTCTCTATCAGATACAATACTCAAAGGTAATCCATGAATCCTAACAATTTCTTTAAAGAACAAACCTACAATGTAACTAGCATCATTGGTGGTCTTACAAGGAATAAAGTGCACCATTTTGCTGAATCTATCTACCACAACAAACACACTATCATAACATGTGCTTGTCTTGGGCAATCCCATCACAAAATCCATACTCAAACTTTCCCAAGGTTTGTTTGGTATGGGTAAAGGTTGGTACAGTCCTGCATTGGTTGAGACTCCCTTTGCTCTCTAGCAAATTAGACAACTCTCAACAAACCTTTTGATATCAGATTGCATCCTTGGCCAAAAGTAAAACCTTCTTACAAGATCTAAGGTCTTATTAAGCCCAAAATGTCCTCCTAAACCACCACTATGTTTTTCCTTCATAATATTATCCCTCATTGAACACTTAGGGATACATAGTTGACTTCCCTTAAACAAAAGCCCATCCTGCAATGTATAATCTTAAAAATCAATGTGGAAAGCATTGGCAAACTCACTACATACCTTGTAAATCTCCTTAAAATTGTGGTCCTCTTCATACAATCCTTTGAGTGACTCAACACCCATACTTTGTAGCTGCACTTCTTGCACTGTCAACACCCTTCTGCTTAGAGCATCAGCAACCTTATTGGTTATTCCTCTCTTATGTTTGATGATGAAGGTGTAGGCTTGAAGACTTTCCACCCATTTCATGTGTCTATGACTGAGTTTTTCCTATCCATTCAAAAAACTGAGAGCATGATTGTAATTGTACACAATAAATTCTTTGGGAAGCAAGTAGTGCCTCCATTTCTTTAGAGTTTGTACCATAGCATACAACTCTAGATCATAAGAGGAGTATTTCCTCTTGGCTTCATTTAAATTTTCACTAAAGAAGGCTACTGGTCTGCTTTCTTGGGTCAACATGGCTCCAATGGCCAATCCACTTGTATCACATTCAATTGTGAAAACCTTATTAAAATCAGGTAACACTAAAATAGGGAATTTAGCAACTTTCTATTTTAGACTTTCAAAACTCTGATCTACCTCTCTCGTCCACGCAAACTTCATCTTACCTCCACCCTTGATGGTCTCCAACATAGGTGCACAGATGTCACTGTAGTTCTTAATGAATTTCTTGTAAAATGTGGCCAAACCATGGAAACTTCTGACCACTCCTGTTGTCCTGGGTGTAGACCAATTCAAAATAGCTTCTACCTTGGAAGGATCCATTTTCAAATCACCCTTACAGATGACAAAACCTAGGTACACCAATTCTTTCTTCATGAAGTCACATTTTTCCAAATTTATCAGTAACTTATGATCTTGCAACCTTTTCAAGACTATCTCAAAATGTTTCAAGTGCTCTTCCTTGCTCTTACTGAACACCAAAATATCATCAAGGTAGACTACCACAAATTTTCCTATGAAATCCTGCAACACCTCATTCATTAGCCTCATAAAGGTGTTAGGGGCATTAGAAAGACCAAATGGCATCACAAGCCACTCATACAACACTTCATTGGTTTTGAAAGCTATCTTCCACTCATCCCCTTCTCTTATCCTTATCTGATGGTACCCACTCTTCAAGTCTATCTTAGAGAAATAGGTAACACCTCCCAAACAATCCATTAGATCTTCTATTCTAGGAATAGGAAACCTATATCTGATGGTTGTTCTATTTATTGCCTGAGAATTAATACACAGTCTCCATTTCCCATCTTTCTTTGGGGCTAAAACAATAGGTAATACACATGGACTAAGACTCTTCATTATCAGCCCTTTGTTTAGGAGTTCTTGAATTTGTTTTGATATCTCTTCATTTTGTTGAGGTGTCATTTTATATGCTTCCTTATTAGGAAGTACTGCTCCTGGTATGAGATCTATCTGATGGCTAATGTCTCTAATTGGTGGTAGGGAATCAAGTATATCCTTTGCAATCACTCCTTTGTAACTCTCAAGAAAATCTCTGACCTCTTTAGGTCCTACTTCTCTCACACTTTCCTTCTTTTCCCCCTTAGGCTTCACGATCAAAGTAAAACCTACTCCATCACCTTCCTTTAATGTGTCCATGAATTATTTTTCTCCTACCAACATTACACTAGACCCTACATGTTGTGGATCCTCTCCTACCAATGATTGTATCCTATAATTCGCACCATCCTTTTGGAATGAGTAAGCATTATTTTCTCCATCATGATGAGCCTTTCTATCAAACTACCATGGTCTGCCTAACAAAAGATGGCAAGCATCAATTGGAAGGATGTCACACAAAATCTTGTCTCTATACCCTTAATACTAAATTCTACCCATGCTTGTTCATTGATGAGTACTTACTACCCCTTGTTCAACCAACTGACTTTATAATGACTGCTATAGGGTATCTTTTCTAACTTCAACTTATTCACTGCTTCCAAAGATATAATGTTATCAGTAGAACCAGAGTCAATAATGACCTTACAAACCTTACCTTGGATCTTACATTTGATCCTAAACAAAGCCCTTCTTTGTGATGGTTCAGCCTGCACTGGTTCCTTGAGTAGCGTCCTCTTGATCATCAGATTCTCTCATGTTTCTGAATCTAGATTCACTTCAGGATATGTCACACTCCTTGCATCTTCTTGAATCAAAGTGGTTCTCTTCTCACCACCATGAGAAGTTGAGGCCTTCTCTGGACACTTGTATGCCAAATGCCCTATTTGATTGCAGTTATAACATCTCATAGTGGAGAATTTGGATCCTCTACCTGATCCATTTGTCCCACCTCTTCCATTTGGCCTTCTTCCTCGGTAGCCTCCTCTGCTACTTGAGTCCCCAACTTACTCTTTTTGGCTAGACTCACCACTAGTTCTCTGGTTAGGACTTCTTCCTCCAAAACTACCTCTACCTCTGAATTTCCTTCCACCTCTACCTCTATTGTTCTGCTCACTCTTCCTTTTCTACTTTTCTTCTACTCTCAGTGCCACCTGGAAACATTTGTCCACGGTTTCTGATGTCAAGATGTAATCTCATCTTGTATACTATACTTCAGGCCATTAATATACCTGGCAACTCTTCCTTTCTCATCCTCAACATGTCCACACCTTAGGGATAGTTTATGAAATTTCTCTGTATAGGTGGATACATCCATATCCTTCTACCTAAGATTCTACATTTTCTTATATATCTGCACTTCATAATCCACTAGTAGGAACTGAGCCTTGATCCTCTCTACCATCTAACTCTAGGATGAGATTATGCTCTTGCCACTCTTCACCCTTTCTCCCTGGGTGTAGTTCCACCACATGAGTACAGCGCCCTTCAATTTCATCTTTGCAAACTTGAGTCTTCTATTTTCCTGTACCTTCTTGTACTCGAAGTAATTATTCAAAGCCTCGACCCATTCGATGACTTCATCTACATCCATTTTTCTGCTTAACATCAGAATCTCCATTCTCACCTCGGATGACTCCTTACCAAGTGATTTTATGGCCTCCAGAAATTATTTCTGATCTACAGATATACTTGTCTATTTTGGGGTTGTTTCCTCTTCCCCATCTTCTTCTTCTCCATCAGACTCCTTGTTTGATTTCCTACCTTTTCCCAAGGTCTTCAACTCAGCCTGGAGTGCTTCCTTGACTCTAGTCTTGATCATCTCCTCCATCTCCTTGAATTTCTTGACCACTTCGGTGGTCATTCCCTTTGGAGGGATATCACTAGCCCCTTCTTCACTTTCTCTATCTGACATAAACATTCACAGACAACACCCAAATGTCAAAACTCCTGCAAATCCTCAATTCGATTTGCCGCCCAAATCTTTTCAGGCTTTGATACCAAAATGATGGGGAGCAAACAACGGAAATAGCAGGTCGGGCCTAATTACTTCACAAACAACAAGACTTCACATATGAGCCTCTGAACATTTCCATCGACCGAACAACCACCATCAAGATGACTTCTTGGAGTCACTTCATCGTCTGACTTACGCCGATAACTATCTTCCTTCAGTGTGACTTGCTCTATCGGCAAACACTTGCAACCTTCAGTCGATGCACTAATGAATCAACACTGCGATACGCCGTCAGGGTTTTCAGTGCACACATAGTCTGAACTCTACTCTACGACTAGTACATAGAGATGCTAGGGCACGTTACTGTGCACACACCTCAGTCTGGAATGCCTGCACTGTCGACACAAAACAAAACAAAGAACAAAATGAATACTAGTACATTGAAGCCATTCCACTGATTTCGACAAAAATCTCACCAATGGAATGCTTCACGGTGACATACGACAACAATGGAAAATGCAAAATGAATGGAAATCTACAGTTGTACAATTTGTAGTTATAAACATGGAAATAAAATGGATAGAACAAAATTTCTTTATTTCTCCTGAGCACAATACAATCACATTCGATCACACTACTTCAATCTGATTACAATATCTGATCTTTTGGTTCTTCACTTAAGGTGTTTATCAACTCGCCTTGAGTAGTACCGAACTGACTCCAAGTGGTTGGGAGATCAATCCAAGCGGTTGGGAAACACTACTGCCTATTTTTGGCATTATTGCTATTTTTAGCATTATGCAATTACAATTGGACAAATGTCCCCAAAGTCACTTGGGACTTATAAAATGAACCTACATACTGAAATGAAAAATGCATTGGTAAAATAGACCTTATTAGCAAAGAAAACATGATTGCCTAGGTGCTCCTGCACCACAAACATGCCGAAACAGTCCAAGCTACATTGTACCAATTATATCCCTGAAGAGTCCAAAGTGCAAAAAGAAAACAATCTTTGATGAGATGTAACTTAGAAATCGTGTCACTTAGAGACATTTTGTCTAAGGAAACGCGATCATGTAGGGTCCCTCTACAATAACCTCTCTTAGTTTTTTATATCTTTGAGGTGTTTGCCCATGTGAAAGGTTTTCTGCTACCCCAAAAATAATTAGAAGGATCCAGTGTAAAGTTACAAAGGGGTGTAACTTTCATCCTACTCCTGATGCGACCAAACTAACTATTCCAATGCATCTAAATGGGTACATATAGGCTAAACATGGTCCTATTTTTCATCCAAACATGCCAAAATAGTTTGAGCTAAATTATACCAATGATATCCCTAAAGAGTCCAAAGTACAAAAATGCAGCAATCTTTGACGAGATGTTACTCAAAAATTGTGTCACTTAGAGACATTATGTTTGAGGCAACTTGATCATGTAGGGTCCCTCTACAATAACCTCTCTCATTTTTTTATATCTCTGAGGCATTTGCCCATGGTGAAAGGTTTTATGTTGCCCCAAAAATTGTTAGGAGGTAGTGTAAAGTTGCAAAGGGGTGTAACTTTTGTTCTCCTCATGTGGCCAAACTGATGGTTCCAACACATGTGGATGGGTAGATTTAGGCTAGGCATTGTCCTGTTTTGCACCCAAACATGCTAAAACAATCCGAGCTACATTGTACCGGTAATATCCTTGAAGAGTCCAAAGCGTAAAAAGGTAGCAGTCTTTGACGAGCTATTACTCAAAAACCATGTCACTTAGAGACATTCCATCTAAGGTAATGAAATCATGTAGGGCCCCTCTAAAATAACCTCTATCAATTTTTTATATCTCGGAGGCATTTACCCGTGGTGAAAGGTTTTCTGCTACCCCAAAAATCATCAAAAGGAGGCAGTGTAAAGTTGCAAAGGGGTGTAACTTTTGTTCTTCTCCTCATGTGGCCAAAATGATAGTTCCAATGGGTCTGGATGGATATGTTTAGGCTAGCCATGCTCTTGTTTCACACATAAACATGACAAAATAGTCTGAGCTACAAACACTAACTAGTCTTCAATCCTCAAACACTACAAATACCATGATATATTGCATAAAGTTGTCTTTTAGCCTTTTATAAAGGCATGCCCTTCAAATTCAACCACATAGAGATGAGTATTTATATTCCAAATTCCTTTTAAATACTAACCTTCGAATCCTTTTTTCCGCCCTCATATCAATTAAATATGACCTTCGATTATGATATGACAGTCGGGCTTATGAGAGTTTACCTGAGAGGCTAGTTGAGTTAGGTTGAAGGGTCGGTGAACTAATGACTTAAAGACCCTTTAGTAGGTTGACTTAAGTGATAATAACCTATGATTATAAGTTAATATTAAATTAAAACAAAAGTGCACTTTACACACAACAGGCAATTGAGGGTTTTAAAGTCTTAAGAAAAGTAGATTCTTTTTAGGGTTTAAAGCCCAATCTATAAACCCTAACTATCAATAAGAAAGACTTAAACATTCTAACTTTCATTAAGAGATATCTAGGACATTTCAAAGACCTCAGGGACATCAGAAGAAAGACATTAGAATATGACACTTATCATAGGCTTAGGGTTCTAAGACATGAATAACTTCACATTCAAATCAAACTCATGAGTCCCCTTGATAAATATAACTCTCCTTGATGATGATATTGAATTATGATTATGAAAGCTTGTGTCTTCTCTGACTTCTTATTGCATGAACAAAACCACATCCACCATGAACTTGAACCTTGCATCATATCAACCTTCCAAGATAGACCTTATCATGAAAACCATATTCACAACAAAACCTTGCATGAACAAAACCACATCCACCATGAAAATGAACCTTGCATCATATGAACCATGTTTGTCTTATGCAACATGAACATGAACTGAGAGACCTTATCATGAAAACCATATTCACAACATCATGCACTTCATGACTATCACCTACCTTGAATCACTTTATCACCTTATCAATATCATGGCATCAACCTTGACATCAATGACAAACAACCTTGACCCTTTGACTTCAATGACAACCTCAAACTTTGATTGTTGATGACTTATGGAGCTTCCTATAGCCCCAATGTTATGTTACATACTAAAATTAGGTAAGACTCAATGTACTCTCATAACCTTGCCTTATATGCAAGAGGAATTACATTTAATAACAACAATGGTTATTAGGTGCTCATAAGAATATGACTTTGACTATCTTATTCAAAACAACAAACATACTCTTTGCATCCCAATATGGTATAATAACAAGAAATTAAGAAATATTTTCAATTGAGCAACTCATAAAGAATATGGATCAGCATACTCATTTGAATATTTTCTATTCAACATGATGATTCATTTTTTATTTTAAATACAACTTTTATCTTTTAGTTCTAGAATGAGGTTTAGGTGATACTTGAATAACAATAGCTAGATTATTGGATCAAAACACATCCTATGTAATACAATTAGACTTCAAATATTTTAAGTAACCATCTACAAATATCCATTGACACATGGATTTATAAAACAAATATGGATGCCATCAATAAAAAAGATTTGTAAATTAACCAAATATCCATATAGGCATACATCAATATCTATCAATATAAGTATAACATATATACAAAGTAGCCATATAGGCATACAATGTCTCCTATATGCAATATAAAATATATATCCGCAAATGCCATATAGGCATACAACAATGGACCCCAATAAGCATTCATTCCCCTATGTTTGGTGAAGGGAATAGATCATGAGTAGCCTTTGATCTTAGGGAGGATGGAGATGTGTATGAGGGCAGTCTACTACAAACCTGAGGGCTACTCCTATTTAATTCTTCGTGAATCTGTAGTTGTTACAATAAAAAGTATAGACATTACTATATATAAATTACATGTTATAAAAAATGAAACATTTAACAAAATAATCACTTACCACTACCATATAATATGCCTCCTCATTTGCCTTATTAGTAGGATTAGGCTGTGGTGATGTCATGCCCTATAGAAACCATCCAGATAGAAATTAAACATCAAATCAATAATCATTTGATTTTTCAAAAATAAACAACTATAACAATGAATGTAAATTAAAATTTAGTAATCTACCTCATACCCCTGTCAATTGCATGGAGCTATGAATCACAGTGGACATTCCATGCTCCATCACCCTATGAACTTCAGGAGGTGTCTCCACAACCTACATCATCTAAAAATAAAACAACATTATTCAATTATGAAACTAGAATATTGATGCAAGTCATAGTTCCTAGCATACACACATGTTCACCTAAACATGGAAGTACACACAATAAAGCACACTATGATATTCATTATCAACAATGCGTCACTATGATACAACTAGACACATAATACACATAATCACAATGAAGATTTTGCTCTCTTGGTGATATACTATTGCTCTTTCTTATAGATGTAGGGATGGAAGAAATTGAGCCAATAGGATTGACATAAGTTTGTAGGGGAAAGGGTTATTGTAGATTTGAAGATTTTGGTTAGGGGTGACTTGTTGCCTCCATAATTAATACCTAAAACTTAGATGATGTTTGAGTCAATCATATGCTATATATGATGTCATAGGCTAATGCCCCTCTCTAGTGTCATGTCTTGGGGTCTAACTGGTGGTAATTGGATGAGTTTATTAGAGAGAATTTGTTTAAGAATAGTGTGGAGGGGATCAACAAGCTTTGGTAGACATGTATGGAAAATGTAGTAGCATAGACAAGGCAGTGAGCTATTTGAAAAGATGACTCAAAGAAAAGTGGTCTCATGGTGATGTCCTTGTCTATGCATCTGCTTCTCATGGTATTCCATGAGACAACAATTCTTTGAGCCATTTTTTTCAAATTTAACTATATTATAATTGAAATTTTGTCATCTATCAACATCTAGCTATTAGTTATGCAATGTTTAATAATGCTTTGAGTTTGAAAGATGTGTAATGCAATGTAATCACTGATACGAATATAAAATATAAAAATCTTTGAACTACACCACCACTGGTAGGTGTTACCGTGAAATATCCAAGATAAACCTATTCAACATCCAAAATCAGATATTAGAATACCATTCATATAATAATGCTACTCACATGTAATATTTATAATTGTTTAATAGTTACATACCCCGACAGTAGATGTCATAGTGTAAAATGCAGGTGGAGTACTACTAAGAACTGCATCAATGCCATGACCCTAAAATTTCATCAAAATCATCAAACTAAATTAGTTAATCTTGCATTTCAAAAATAAAATTTAATAAATTAAATTCAATGAACTTGCTAATATTTACCTGAGTATCAAGGCTAAAAGTCTCACTCAGGAGGGTACCTATCATCACCATCTGCTTAGCTGTAGTTGTAGCCTACACACCTGCATCCTGACTATCCATGGGGTCATAACCACAGGCTGACCCACAAGTCTGACAAGTATGGGGTGGAACCCTACTCCTCGCACTATCTCCCAACCCATGCTATGCTGCAGGATTGGCATGCTCTATGATGCTCTAGGTCAACTCACTAATGGACTAAAGTGTCTCGACCTCAACACTCTCCTTCACAATGGAAGGGATAGACACATGCTCATGGGATGGTCTACTGATTACTTGTCTCACTAGCCACTATGGGTCAACACATGCCCCTAGTCTATCTTGTACTAACCCACCACCTCTACCCTAAAACTCCCGCATATCAAAATAGTTTGGCACTTTATTGAGGACAAACTTGCAATAGAGTTTCCTTAAAAAGTATTGCGGGACCTTATTATTGTTGCATGGAGGCTGGTCAAAAACCATCCACCACCTCTACCCAAAGTTGTCCCTTATCACTTGGTTGTTGTACCAATGGATAGGGAACCTCTTGCATCTAATGTGTGGAGGTTGATTTATTTGTGGGTTTGTGAAAATAGAACACAAGTCCAATTTTGTAATTTGTAACTTTTTCACATCTTCATATGATAGCTTGTCTGTATAATACTCTCTAAATTCTCTCCCTTTATCTGACCAACTAGATATTTGCTTGCTAGTTGAATCTACATTTGATAACATAGATTCAAGAGATTGACCAAGCGTGGACCTATGCAAGGTTGAAGTTGAAGGAACTTTTAACCTTGCAATTATATCTTCAATTTCTTTTTTATTGTTTTCAATTTACCCCATTAGATTTTCTTGTGTTCCAGGGGCATGTGAAGCAATGGATGGAGGAGTTTGTTCTTCAGGTTGTTCTTTAGTAGGTATTTCCTACTCAGGATTTTGTGGATTTAGAGGAGGAGGAGGAGGAGGTGCATTAACATTTCCTGACAATTAAGGAAATTTACATCAAAAATCAACTCAAACCTACCTATTTAGAAACAAATTCAGACCAAAAAAAAACTCACTCCTTTAGCATGCTCAACATTGTGGAGGCATTTTGGCAATGAATCAGTGAGATTTTGGTGTTGAATTAGGTCTCCAAAAATGCAAGAGCACTCCTTAGGGTTTGCAGGCCATGGGTGTAGAGAGAATAAAAGAAATCAAATGAGTAGAAATGCTCTTTTTATATATATAATTAAACATAATGCACTCGCATTATAATGCGAGCGCATTATGGTTTGGTTTTGGCGAGCCTTAGGATCATCATTACCAAACCATAATGCGAGCACATTAGAATGCACTCATGTTATGTCTTAATTTTTGTTTTAAATGATTGGCCACTTTTTGGCCCCCTAACTTTTTGCACTTACCCTGAATTCACACAAGACATGAGATCATGACACAAAAGATTTTATGAGTGGAAAACCGTCCTAGGGTAGAAAAACTACTCAAAACTACCTCACTGGATTAAGTGTAAAAGTATCACCATTTACGAAGTCTCACTGACTTATGAATGCTTCACTAGCAAAATGAAAGTTTCACTGACTTATGAAAGTCTCATAGACTTGATGAAAACACTTTGACTACAAAGCAAAATATCTTAGGGATTTACCCTGTTTCACTCCATCACAAAATCTTATTTCTCCTTTTGTTTTCACCTCAACAAGATTTTCTTCAATCTTTAAAAATTTAATCTATTTTAATCTTTGACACATTTATCAATCTCTATAAGAAACAAATTCATTTATCTGACCAAATGTTAACCACTGTATATCCTTTCTTGAATAGAAGATGATCTATAAGCATCAACTAATCTTTAATATTTAAACACTACAATTCCTATGATTTCCTGCATAAAACTCAAACATCTCCCTGCAATAATTTCTTTGGTACACACCATATACATTCAACCTCTGCAAAACCTTCAATATCATCAATCAAAAACCTTAAGAACCTCAAACATCTCTCTGCAATAATTTCTCTAGCACACACTATATATATTCAACCTCTACAAAAATATAAATCTCTTTCACAAAAACTTGCAAAACCATATATTGGCAGAAAGATATATCTCTTACAGACTCATATCAATGACTAAAAACTCAAAAATCATCATACAGTTCTGATCAGGAAATTCACTAGCCTTCTCTGCTAAAAATATGGGATAAAAGCATTCTTTTTGGCTTTTATATCAAAAAAGACCATCAAATTTAGAATATGTTTAGCAACCATTGGAGTTCAAAAAGGCACACAAAGTGCCACCCTTCGATCATGTTTCATGCCATCAACAACATTAAATCTACACCATCGATCTATATTTCATGCTCGTAACATTTTTAGAACCTAATATCCCTGGTGCCCCTAGGAATATGGGACTGGTCATCCAACAGACTGAAGACCCATAAGATGTTACTTAAGTCACTTATTACCTTCAATAAGAAGTCACCGATAAAATAGAAAAAGTGCTCGTATAAGACAAAGTGTCTTAGATATCATATTTAGGGTTTCAAACCTTAGTTCCAAGAGTTGTGAAGAACAAAGAAGCCACATCATGATCCAATATAATTTCCACTGAAAACTAGATATATGGAGAATTTTATGAAGAAGTAGAGACTATACTGAGATCCTGTTCTAAATACCAACCAATGTCTTTGACCAAGGTTATTTATTTTACCAAAGCACATTGACACACTTCTTGTCATGCAAGAACCCCTAATCATGAGATCATTACAATAGTCTCTCATCACACTACCCACAATTGACCTTAGAGAAATATAAACCACTCCTCTAAAGGCACATGAAACTCCTTTGAAAGCACATCAACCTGATGTCACAACACCAACTCCATCATAACATTAAGGCACATCATTAAACACTATGATAAGAGTTACTTTATCAACCAAATCCTGATAAAAGATTATAACATGAAGGCTCATACATATGCATTTCAAAGCAACACATCTGATTAAAACATCTGATCCAAGTGCAAGCTACCAAACCTACTTTTGTCTACAATAAAAGAAATCATAAAATGTCTCTGAAATGTCCTACAATCAATGACCAAAAACAACCAACTGAAGATCCTTGAAACATGAACAACTTAGTAGCATGCTCTTGAGATCACTTCTACCTTTGTCATAATGGCACCTACTTGACAATATGATCAACTTCTTTGGACATTCTTGATAGTATGCATAACCTACCTCTTTTAACATCAATGACAACACTTGAGATAGGGCCAAAAAACTCCCCCTTTGTCAGGGATGACAAAATCAAATGCCAAACATCTGACATGATCAACTTGTCATCTTAGCAACCACAAATGCCAAACCTTTGACATGATCAAATTGTCATCTTAGCAACCAAAAATGGCACACCTCTGACATGACCAACTTGTCATCTTAGCAACCACAAATGCCAAACCTCTAAGATGATCAACTTGTCATCTTAGAAACCAAAACTTGCATGATCATCTCCCCCTTTTTGACAATCAATGACAAAAGTCTAATCTACAAGACAGTCAAAGAAAAAAATGACATCATACCTCTTTCACTAACAACATACTGTTGCACCAAGACTCCTCACAATAAAATATCATTCAGAATCTAACTTTTATCTTCTATCTTTCATCTGTATAAATGAACTTAAGAAGTTCTGATTGTTGACCCTATTTCATATGATTTAAAAAAATGAAATACAATCCAAAAATGAAACTATGCTCTTTCTTGTATGTGAACTCGATAATGTCCTCTGCTTGTTCACTGTTCAAACTCTATTTAACAGTCTAATAAAGAGAAAGAATGCTGCCACAACTTCTCCTGATTTCTTTTTGATCTCACAACCATGAGGATTAAATACAATATTGAATCCATTATCACAGGTTTGACTAACACTCAATAAATTATGTTGCAAGCCTTAAACATAATAAACATCATGTAAAGGAGTTTCATCATATAAAAGAATAGTACCTTTTCCTTTGATCAAAATGCAATCATTGTTGCCAAACATGACTAATCCTTTAGTAAGATTTTCAAACTTGATAAATTTTCCTTTATCTCCTGTCATATGATTAGAACAACCACTGTGTATGACCCATCAATCCTTCTTTTTGTCATGAAAAGTAGCTTGAACAATCATAGCTTCGATTTTCTTATTTATTATCTTAGGCTTCCAAATAAGCATTTTCTTATCAGCATTTGAAGAGTACCTTTTGGAAAGAATATTCATCCTAGTTTGCAGCACTTGTACATTAGGTCTACAGACTTTGGCTATATGCCCAAAGTTTTTGCAATTAAAGCATCTTAATCCTTTTAAGAACTCAAAAGGATTTCTTCTCAAAAGGTTTTCTCTTCTTCTAAAATCAGATGCATGGTCTACACTTATTTGCTTTGTGCCCATATTTGTTACAACTAAAACAGTAACCAAGGAAATGCATATTATACCTAAAAGTATTACTTCGTTTCAAGTTTGCTGTTGTTATAATACTTTTGTGGTTGATGTTAGCATGTTGAGAACTATTGGTGTATGAGCATTGTCCTTCCTCAAACCCTATACCTAATTTGTCTTTGAAACCTTTTTATTTTTCCAATAGGTCTTGAAGTTTATCATTGTTGCTGCACGTATCAAGTATTCTTCTTAGAGTCACAATTTTAGCTTCAAGAGTATGACATTCTTTAAATTTGGCATCTAGTTCCTTTCTTGTAACATCAACAACCCTTTTGCTCTCCTCAAGACACAATATTAGATCAGCAATTTGCTTCTCATAATCAGTTACTTTGCTGATCATAATTTCATTGTCTTTTTGAAATTGACTTCTTTGGGCAATTGTCTCCTTTTTGAGCTTCTTGGTGTCACTTAGAGCACACTTCAATTCACCTTCAAGATCGACAAATGCTTCATCATTTTCTAGTTGATCTTCACATTTATCATTCTATTATTCATTTAGGACAGCCATAAATAATGTCTTTGCACCTTCCTCAAGAGAATCCTCTTAATCACTGTTAGTTATATCAACATTTTTTGTAAACAAACTCTTCTTCTTTTTGAAATTGCTTTTCTTTTTGGGAATGAATTGTTTCTTCTTGAATTGTTTCTTGTTTTCTTCCTCATCACTTTCAAGATCTTTGTAAGGATGTTTAGTAGCATAGTATCCTATTCTTCCACAACCAAAACATTTAAATGGAAGTTTACCTTTATACTTTCTTGACGATCCCTTTCTCAATTTGCTTATAAAGGAAGATTCTTGATCATCATCTACCTCTTCTGAGTCTAACTTTAATTTTTTCTCCTTTTGGACTGATTTGAATGAATCTTCTTTATTTGATGTAGTATCATTACAGATCCTCATCTCAAAAGTAGTGAAAGTACAATGAAGCTCATCAAATGTCACTATGCTCAAATCTCTCTCCTGTAGTGGAAACATTTTGGATTCATATTTAGGAGTTAGAGTCCTTAAAACTTTAGTTACAATCTCTTGAACTCTGAGGAGATAATCAGCCACCTTCTCATCATCATTCATTTTTAGACTTTTAAGTTTAGCCCTGTAAGATTGTAACTTTGATTCCTTGATTTTATCATCTCCTTGATAGATATTAGATCTAGCTTATCCCAAATGGCCTTATCTGATTTGCAATCCATGATTTTGACAAGTATCTCAGTGGACAACACACAACACATTGCATTTTTTGCCTTAGCATTATTTTCATACGCCTTCTTCTCATTAGGAGTAGAGGGAGGATTTGTTCCTTTGTACTCATTTTCTCTAGCAACATACACATCATACTGCAAAGAAGACACATATGACTCCATTCTAGACTTCTAGAAAGCATAGTTAGACCCATCAAATAAAGGTACCTTGTATGTTGAAAATCCCTCTAGACTTGCCATGACAAGTACTCCACTTATAGGACCTACCCAAGCTGATTAATCCTCTATAGGGAACCTAGGATTTGATACCAATTGTAAGAGTACAATCAACACTGAGAGGGGGGTGAATCAGTGTTGAGTCTAAAACCAAATTTTAGAACTTCTCAAACTTGGCAATGAACTTTATCAAAAAGATGGGTTAAATACTTAACAATCAAAACTAAATCTTTAAACATATAGAATAAATGAATTCACACAAGACATGAGATCATGACACAAAATATTTTATGAGGGGAAAAATATCCTGGGGTAGAAAAACCACTCAAAACTACCTCACTGGCTTAAGTATAAAAGTATCACCATTTAAAAGTCTCACCAACTTATGAATGCTTCACTAGAAAAATGAAAGTCTCATAGACTTGATGAAAACACTTTAACTACAAAGCAAAATATCTCAGGGGTTTACCCTGCTTCACTCCATCACAAAATCTTATTTCTCCTTTTGTTTTCACCTCAACAAGATTTTCTTCAACCTTTAAAAATTCAATCTAGTTTTAATCTCTGACACATTTATCAATCTCTGCAAGAAACAAATTCATTTATCTGACCAAACATTAACCACTGTATATCCTTTCTTGATTAGAAGATGATATATAATCATCAACTGATCTTCAATCTTTAAACATTACAATTCCTTTGATTTCCTGCATAAAACTTAAATATCTCTCTGCAATAATTTTTTTGGCACACACCATATACATTCAACCTCTACAAAACCTTCAATATCATCAATCAAAAACCTGAAGAACCTCAAACATCACTTTGCAATAATTTCTCTAGCACACACTATATACATTCAACCTCTGCAAAAATATAAAAGTCCTTCACAAAAACTTGCAAAACCTTATATTGGTAGAAAGATATATCTCTTACAGACTCATATCAATGACTAAAAACTCAAAATTCATCGTACAGTTCTTATCAGGAAATTTACTGGCCCTCTCTACTAAAAAGATGGGATAAAAGCATTCTTTTTGGCTTTTATATCAAAAAAGCCCATCAAATTTAGAATATGTTGAGCGACTATTGGAGTTCAAAAGGGCACACAAAGTGCCACCATTCAATCATGTTTTGCATGTGCACACTTGATCTATATTTCATGTTCATAACCTTTTTAGAACTTGATATCCCCGGTGCCACTAGGAAGATGGGACTAGTCATCCAATGGACCGAAGACCCATAAGATGTGACTTAAGTGACTTATTACCTGCAATAAGAAGTCACTAATAAAATAGAAAAAGTGCTATATAGGTAAATAAGGGTCATAAGACAAAGTGTCTTAGATATCATATTTAGGGTTTTAAACCTTAGTTCCAAGAGTTGTTAAGAACAAAGAAGCCACATCATGATCTATTATAATTTCCACTAAAAACTAGATATATGAAGAATTTTATGAAGAAGCAGAGACTATATTGAGATCATGTTCTAAATACCAACCAATATCTTTGACTGAGGTTATTTATTTTACCTAAGCACATTAACACACTTCTTGTCATGTACGAACCCCTAATCATGAGATCATTACAATCATCTCTCATCACACTAGCCACAACTGACCTTAGAGAAATATAAACCACTCCTTTAAAGGCACATCAGCCTGATGTCACAACACCAAATCCATCATAACATTAAGCCACATTGTTAAACATTATTCTTTTTGGCTTTTATATCAAAAAAGCCCATCAAATTTAGAATATGTTGAGCGACTATTGGAGTTCAAAAGGGCACACAAAGTGCCACCATTCAATCATGTTTTGCATGTGCACACTTGATCTATATTTCATGTTCATAACCTTTTTAGAACTTGATATCCCCGGTGCCACTAGGAAGATGGGACTAGTCATCCAATGGACCGAAGACCCATAAGATGTGACTTAAGTGACTTATTACCTGCAATAAGAAGTCACTAATAAAATAGAAAAAGTGCTATATAGGTAAATAAGGGTCATAAGACAAAGTGTCTTAGATATCATATTTAGGGTTTTAAACCTTAGTTCCAAGAGTTGTTAAGAACAAAGAAGCCACATCATGATCTATTATAATTTCCACTAAAAACTAGATATATGAAGAATTTTATGAAGAAGCAGAGACTATATTGAGATCATGTTCTAAATACCAACCAATATCTTTGACTGAGGTTATTTATTTTACCTAAGCACATTAACACACTTCTTGTCATGTACGAACCCCTAATCATGAGATCATTACAATCATCTCTCATCACACTAGCCACAACTGACCTTAGAGAAATATAAACCACTCCTTTAAAGGCACATCAGCCTGATGTCACAACACCAAATCCATCATAACATTAAGCCACATTGTTAAACATTATGATAAGAGTTACTTTATCAACCAAATCTTGATAAAAGATTATAACATGAAGGCTCATACTTATGCATTTCAAAGAAACACATCTGATCAAAACATCTAATCCAAGTGCAGGTTAGCATACCTACTTTTATCTGCAATACAAGAAATCATCAAATATCTCTTAAATGTCCTGCAATCAATGACCAAAAACAACCAACTGAAGATCCTTGAAACATGAACAACTGAGCAATAAACTCCTGAGATGACTTCAACATCTTTAATAATGTCACCTACTTGACAATATGATCAACTTCTTTTGACATTCTGGATAGTGTGCATAACCTATCTTTTTTGACATCAATGACAACACTTGAGATAGGAGCAACACCCTTTACAAAAGGTCATAAGGCTATAATAATTCCCTTTTTAATCTTTGGCTTGGCAAAAGACCTCAAAATTGTACAATGATACAGAGTTGACCAAAAGTCAAAAAAGAACCTTATAAAGGTTATCAATACATTCTTTTGATTTCCTTAACCTCTAATGATGTTTCTTGTGATGTTTAAGGTTTGAAAAGTAACCTTTAAGAGGTCAAAATATCCATTATACCCTTATAACTCCCACAACCTCCTCATGCTTCACTAGGTTTTCAACACTTAGAATTCTATGACCATGACCTCTCATTTGATTTTCAATAATTTTAACTTTAGAAGTAAAAAAATATGCCCATCGGGCTTGGGTATTCTTATGAACAAAACATCATTTGCAAACCCTAAAATCTTATCATTTGCTTTTCCACTTAATTGTGTTGCTTTGCATTGCACCACCATGGTGGTTTGAAGGGTTGTTCTGAAGGATTCATATGTTTTTGGGAGTCTCTCTGTTGTGCCATCTAGTCATTTTTTCATCCTTTCATGTTGCCTCTTCATATGCTAGTATACATGGTGAAAGAAATACTTTCCTACCATTTATATGTTGTTACTTTGGCAAGAACAGTGAGAACTCTATTTCCTGTATGCATTGTGCTTTTGTATTTCTTCCTCCTTCATTTACACATGATGAAAACTTTATCTCTTTGATCTTCTGTTGTGCCTTTTGTAAATGAAAATACTCTATTTTCTTGTATCTTTTATAAGATTCCATTTGTTGTGTGGTAAGGGTAAGAACTTGCTTTCTTTATGTCTTTGCTCCCTTCTTTGTATGGAAGAACTAAAATCACCTTTTTTCAAGCTGTGAATTCCTATAAGTATTGTGGTTTTCTTTTATTTCACTTGTAAGTTGCTTGTCAAAAGATAATGGGGTCTCTCTATGTTCTGGCATGTGCAACATATTCATATTTGTTCTGAAAACTGATGAAATCTTGTAAACTCCATTTTTTGAAGGTAAGAAATGACTATATTATTTCAGTCTCTCCGTATTGAGAACTTGCAACTTTCTAGGACTATTGTTGTTGTTTCTTTAAAATGTAGGATGTTGTTGGATGCCTCTCTTATTATCTTGTTGTTTCCTTTTAGTTGCTCCTTGCTTTGTAGTAACCAAAATGTTGTTCTTTTATTGACTATCTATCATTCCTTATCCACAGCATTAGGTGATCGTGTTCCTTTTCTAATTATGTCCTTGCATATCACTGCAGGGTTGATGGGATTGCGCTTCTATCCATTATACTACTCCATCTTTCATGAGACACTTCCTTTGTTTTGGTGACTATTCTTTTTCATTTTTTTTGCTTTGATTGTTATTTGTCATCTTTGTTTCTTCATGCTCCTTTGACTTAGCCATATATGCTTTCTATATATTATGCAAGCTTCTTTGAATCTGGTCTAACATGCTTCCTGTTGCCTTTCTCATCCTTCCACATACTCTTTCCACCTATTCTTGTGCTATTATCTTTGTATGCATGATGTAGGTTTCTATCATTTTTCTAGTCCATTTCCTTTCTAACTAATTGTAGAGTTTTAACTCTACATTTTGCTTTAGCAGTGTTGCGATATATGTTATAATGGATAATATTTCGTAACTGTGTTTGTTCATACACGTGGATCATGCCAAGTGTCTTAGCCACAACAAAGGAGAACGGTTTTGAGTTTTAAGTGGATAGTGCCACATGCTATTTGTTTTTTGAGTACTCACAGTGGAGCATGCCACATATTAAGTCATAGTTTCTTTTATGAAGTTTCAAAGTGTCGCGGGCTTCGCCACGTGTTGCTAGTGGAAGCAGTTTGAAAAAGTTTCTTTTCTTGCCACTTATTCCTACGTATTGCCACATGTTCCTTTTGAGCCTTAAGAGGATAGTGCAGTGTGTCTCTCTTTTAAGAATATATATTAATATCGGCATCTATATATATGGTGGCCCAAAGTTCAAAGACAGTTTCAAGCTTGCACCGAGGAGCGTCACGTGGTGATAACAGAAAAATGTTTTCTTTATTTGTAATACTCTCGGAGTGAAGCATTTTGATTCACAATTGCTATGGAATGTGACAAGTGTCAGCTTCCGAAGGATTCTTGAAAGTTTCATAAGTTTTAACTAAGTTGTCGGAGGCTATTGCATGTCTAGTTTGTTTGCTAGCAGAGGACGCCATCTGTCCTAGTTTATTTTCCTATGTAACAAGTAATGAATGCAATGGGTCCCATTGATATTATATCTCAGTATTGAAGTATAGCAGATGATGACAAATGTCACAGCACTAAGATGACCGAGTATAAAGATACAGTTTTAGAAGTGACAACAGAGAAGAACACGTATCATTTTCAAAGTTAAGTGGAGTGTGACAAATCATAGTTTTCTGTGTGTTTCTTTTGGAGCTAAGGAGTTATAAGTAATAAGCCCTCGGGTGTCACCATGTGTCTTGACCATGATATAGTTAGAGTGCCACATTCTTGACCAATGAGTGAGTGGCAAAGATAACAATAGCCGATTCAAAAGATTGTAACTATCATGGACTTCCAGTCATCTTCAGTTATGTTTGGTTGTTGAGGATTCAGGTGGTTATAGGAAAATCTACGGTTAAGTCTATGATTATAAATATGTAGCAATTGTAATAGATAAATATAGAATTTTAAACAAGAGATCTAATTTTGATAAATTTGTAAAAGGTCTAAAAGAGAATTCAGAGACTTTGTTGTAACCAGATTATGCCATTTTGCCTTTATTTTGTTGTTCTTGATAAGAAAGTTGATATTCCTATGCATGTTTTTGTGCCTTTCATGTTGCTGGAAGATTAATGAGAAAACTCTATTATGTGCCTTGGTTGATACCATCTGTGTCTTTGTAAAGTTTTCTGGTTATAAGCCTTTGACAATATTCTTTTTTCTCTATTTATATTGATCATGTGGTATCTGCTCTTTAATATAACTATATCTTGAGGATTTGTTCACTGTACTAAATTGAAGGAATACTTTTTGTTTAGGTGCATCACCATAATTTAGATTTGCTTATTGTATCTGTAATCCTGTTTATCTTTTTCCCTTAACCCAAAACCCAATTTAAATAGGAAGAGCCAGCTTCTTTAAAATCTAGAGGTTGTTTCAAGTAGCAAGTCTCACATTCTTGAAACTTCCCTTGTTGGTGTTGGAAGTTGCGCGATTTTAAGCATCAACAATTTTTGGCACACTCGGTGGGACCTTTCTTGAAGTTCTTATCAAGATCATATGAGCCAAAGAGCTATAAGGAGTCAGAGCTGTAGACTGACAACAAGAGTGTAGTCTGCTGCAAATCCAGGTGTTTCATTGCCACCTTTAGTTACTACCTAAAGAAGAAGAGTGAATCAAGCTACAGTGATACAAGGAATAAATATGGGAGCACCTATACCCCCAAGAAATTATGCAAATTGGAACACTAGAAGTCCCCTCATTTTGCCAGTACCACTACCTACTTGGGACCCAATTCCAGCCAATGCTTTGAAGGCTCTGCCTAAGTTCAATGGAGAGGATTTTAAGACACCAGGAGAACATCTCCAAGATATGTCTGATGTGTGTGCAGTCCATGTTATTATTGAATAGAATGTGGCAATAAGACTGCTAGCAGCTTCCTTTAAAGGAAAGGCTCTAGACTAGTATACATCCTTGACACCAAACACAATATCTACGTGGGATCAACTTGGTGATGCTTTCTTTGCAAGATTTAGTGAGAAGGGTGACAAATCATCTCTACTGCAACAATTGATGACCATCAAAAGGGTACCACAAGAAGCCATGACTAATTTTAACTCAAGGTTTCAAAAGACCTGGCATAGAATTCCTGTTATAGCAAGACCACCATCAGGTATGACTATTGTATTCTACCTCAAAGCTTTTAATTATGACATATCTGTAATGATTCAGTTCTTCGGAGGTCAAACTTTGCCAGAGGCATGGGTTAGCTATTAAAGCTGAAAATAACTCAATAGATGCTGGAAAACTAGCTCCAAGGCCTCCTATGCCCATGTTCCCAGAAATCTCTTTACCTTTGCCACAAGAAGCCCCTAATATGGCAGTTCCACCTGTGTCTATGTATGCATTCCCAACACCTCCACAACCCATTGTGGCAACGCCTTCTACTTAACCATCTGAAATGGATGATGTCAAGAATATCCTCAGAACCTTTTCAAATGAGATAATTAATCTCAAAAGGAAACAAACCTCCTATCTAAAGCCTTCTTACCAAGGTTTCCAAGGAAATAGACCCCCATATCAATCAAATCAATATCAAGGCCCTTAAAGGCAAAATAATCCTCAATCATCAAATCAGCTGGTCACATTCCCTACACCCCTACATGCCATTCCTCATAATCCCAGTAGAGAAATAGTTCTTAGACACAATAATTTAGTAGGAGACACCAATGCTTGGTGCTTCCCTTGCAATAATGCTCATATGCCTAGAGATTGTCCCAGAGGCAATCTGCAACAAAAGATAGTAGAACAGAGAAGAGGAGAGGGTCAAGTCATGACATCTAATGCTCTACCATATCAGTCACCCGGAGTCTAGAATGTAGTAATGGTGGCTCAGATGCAAGGGATGTCTATACAACAAGAAGAGGAAATTTCTCCTGAACATGCCTTATTTTCATGGATTGAAGATGAAGATTCAGTGTTCTTGAATGAAACATCCACGTCAAAGGAACCATTGGTGTAGTCAGATTATTACACAAGATCAAAACAAAGAATGATGGAACAACCCAAAGTCACAAATAATGAGACCATTGGGGCTCCTCCTTTCCAGAACCATTATAATCTAGTTGCTAGGCAAGAAGTGCCTTAGCCAATTCAGAATCAAGCATCCTTTGGGAAGATGTTGGAAAGAGCAAGGTATCCTTATTATCCAAAGACACAAACCCAAGGATGTATGAATGTGGTAGAACAATTGAAAAAGACTCCAGCACATGTGTCAATTTGGGATATGCTAGCAATTCCTGAGAAAAAGACACTGTTACAAGAAGCATTACAAAGCTAGGTGAACTCTAAAAACACTAATACTATAGAGGGAGTTACTGATAAAGGGAAGGCTCAACACAAGGACACTACACCTGTGCAGATGACAACCCTTTTAAACAATACACCTGAGGTAGGTAAATCTAAGCCAAATCCATTTTATCTAACTTTAATAGTGGGAAAGAAATTGCTACATAATTCAATGATAGATTTTGGAGCTAGTACTACAATTATGTCAAAGTAGATAGTAGATGCTTTAAAGATAAAATATGAGCCACTTTCTAGGGGGGTCATGCAATTAGATGGAAAGTCTATCTAGACTATAGGAAGGATCAAACAACTCCCATTGTAGATGTATACATGCCCCAATATAATTGTTAAACAAGATGTAGTAGTCATAGATATCCCCCTATCTTTGGTCTTTTCCTATCTAGAGATTTCACAGCCAAGATAGGAGGATTTATGTCATTAGATTGGAGACATTTAATCTTGAGAACCAAGTATGGAACAAAGATGAAAGTATTGTTAGAACCTTTGTCTAAAGATCATATCACTGATCAACCAGTCCCAAAGGTAGACACCTCCCATACCATGATGAATAAGGAAGAAAGAGTCTTTGTTGAAAGATTAGATGATTGGACTAAACATAACCAACAAGAAGGAGAAAATAGTCAACGGATGACCATGATGTAGAGTGATCCTTATGGGAATTATGACTCTACTAGTAGGGGCACCTATTTTATTTTTTAAGAAGACCAAGAAGTCCCAAATGTTATGAGAAAAGAGTTACCTGAGAGGGAAGAATCATTAAGAAACCCTAAAATCTAGACTTTAAATTTTGATGGGGCTAGAAGCAAAAATGGTGCTAGAGCAGGAATTTGTCTCACTGCCCTGAATGGTGAGAAGGTTCTAAGAGCTATATGCTTTCAGTTCGCTTGTACCAATAATGATGCTGAATATGAATCTTTGGTACATGGTCTTATGTTGGCCAAGAAAAAGGGAATTACGAACTAATAGTTAGAGGAGACTCAGAACTAGTGGTAAAACAAATTAGAGAGAAAACTGTAGCAAAGAATGTAAGAATGAGATCTTACCACCATAGGATCTAGGATCTAATAAATGGGTTTGATGCTTTCAATATCCAAGTTATTCCTAGGTCATAGAACACTCAAGAAGATAGAATGGCACAAATTGGTTCTCAGTTCGATCTAGTAAGTGACCTACTTGTCAATAATGAGTTAGTCAAAGTTATAGTGAGACTAGCAATCCCTAATAATGACCAGAATTGGTAGGTTTTTGATAGTGAACTTCAAGTACTTTTGTTTCTGCAATAGTCAAGAGAATTCGTTAACTAGTTACAACCCAAAATTGATGAATCTTATGGAGACCAAATCATTCAACTAAAATCAAATAAACTTCAAAAGGGACTTATCACTCTAGAGAATCTGTTTGACCCTGAAGATGTATGCCTAGACAAAAGGAAGTTTAAGGAAAGTAAAGATTACTATTCTGAAATCCAGGTCAGCGAAGGAAGAAAGTTAAAGATAGGAAATGCTACTACCTAAGGGGAAAAGGAGAAGCTGATTGCTCTATGTAACAAGTATGATAGAGTAATCTCTTGGACCTATGAGGATCTCCATGGCTACAACAGAGACATCATTCAACATACTATAGAGCTGGCTGAGGGATCAAAACTAGTCTGATAGAAGCAAAGGCTAGTAAATCCTAGAATCAAGCCAATTATGGTAGATGAACTTCAAAAGCTTCTAGAATCAAAGATCATTTTTCCAATCAAGCACTCAACCTGGGTGTCTAATTTAGTACCTGTAAGGAAAAATAACAGTGATATAAGACTTAGTGTAGATTTTAGGGACCTAAATAGAGCATCATTAAAAGACCACTACCCCCTACCCTCTATGGAACAAATCTTATAGACTATGGCTAGGTCAGAAAGATTTTCTTTGCTTGATGGTTTCTCAGGATATAATTAGATCTGGTTGGCAGATGAAGACCAACACAATATAGCATTCACTACAAAGTGTGGAACATTTGCATATGCCAAAATGCCTTTTGGTCTTTTAAATGCTAGAGCTACTTTTCAGCGTGCTATGGATGTTGCATTTGGGGAACTCATAAATAAGATCATTTTGATCTATCTAGATGATCTGACCATATTTACTAAGCATGCCAAAGATAATTTTGAACACCTAGAAGCTATTTTTTAGAAGTGTCAAGAATTTGGATTATCTCTAAATCCTAAGAAGTCTATCTTTGCAGTAGCTCAAGAGAAACTTTTGGGACACATAGTTTCAAAAGATGGGATTTCTATAGATCCAAAGAGAGTCACAGCTATAATGAATCTATCCTTGCATGTTAACAAGAAGGCAGTTTAGTCCTTCTTGGGAAAGATTAACTTTGTTAACTGCTTTATATCTGATTGTGTAGGACTGGTCAGACCCATTACATTATTGCTAAAGAAAGATTTGATTTTCAAATGGACTACAAAAGGAAGGAAGGCCTTTGAAGAGGTTAAGAAATCCATTTCAACTTCCCTAGTACTAAGAAACCCATATTTCTCAAAACCTTTTATAATGTATGTGTATGGAAGAGAATTTAGTGTTGCAGCTGTTCTAACTCAAAAAGATGATCAAGAGGAAGGGGAACATCTGATATCATTCTTCTCTAGAACACTCAGGGAGTATAAATCAAGATATAATTTTGTAGAGAAACAAGCCTATGCTATGGTAAAAGCCCTTAAGAAATTTAGACACCTAGTAATAGGGAACAAAATTCTACTATTGGTAGCCCATCCTAGTGTAAGGGAATACATCAAGGAAGGTGAGATCACTAAAAAAAGAGCTAATTGGATAACTAAGATTTTAGAATTTGATGTAGAAGTAAGGCCCACTGAGTTGGTTAGAGGCAATGGACTGTGCCAATATATGACCCAAGACATAGAAAAATTAGTATCTGAAGAAACAGAAAATGAAAAGGTGTTGAAACTCCAAGAGGTTGACTAAGACTCTTGGGTTAGAGACAAAATACAGTTCATGAAGACTGGGGTGTTCCCAAATGAACTTTTTCCTGATAAGAAAAGGTACTATAGGCAAAAAGGAATCCATTTTGTATTAATAGATTAGATTTTATTTAAAAAGAATACTAATGGAATACTCTTAAGATGTATAGAGAAGGATAAATCTCAAAGAGTATTGATGAATTACATCATGGGACCTCTAGAGGTCATTTTTTAGCAAGAACTACTGCAATCAAAGTGACACAAGCTAGCTATTTCTGGCCAACCCTATTTGTAGATTGCTATCAAATGGTCAAGGAATGTCAGGCTTGCCAATTTTACATTGGAAAGAGGAGAAATGCAGTAATGCCTTTAAGTCCAATAGTTGTGGATGAACCCTTTTCTCAATGGGGTTTAGATTTTATTGGCATGATCAATCTAGTTTCAAATATGGGACATAAATGGGTTCTTACTACAACAGACTACTTCACCAGATGGAGTGAAGCAGTACCACTTAAGGAAGCAACTGAAAAAAACATCCTAGAATATTTAGAAGGCATAACTTCTCAGTTTGGTCCTCCTCGTACCATCATATTAGATAATGTTAAAGCATTTTTGGGGACTAAATTGTATGAGTTTGCTTTAAGAAATGGGATATATTTGAAAACTTCTTCCAATTATTATCCACAAGGTAATGGTTTGGTAGAGTCTACCAACAAGAACCTTATCAGACTCATAAAAAGAATAGGAACTAATTATCATAGAGAGTGGCACAAGTTACTTAATACAATGTTGTGGGCTGATAGAATCACACCAAAGCAAGTAACTAAGATGTCTTCCTATGAGTTGGTTTATGGTAAACCAGCAATGATGCCACTAAGTTTAGAGATCCCTACCTTATAGCTATTGAAACAAATGGAAATTGAGGAAAATGGCTGAATGCAAGTCAGACTGGTTAAGTTGTTGGAGGTTCAAGAAAAGAGAGAAAAGGCACATGAATTAGTAATGAAACATCAAAAGATGGTTAAGAACTAGTTTAACAAGAGAACTTCTAATCCAAAATTTGAAGCTGGGCCTCTGGTATTCAAGTGGGATGAAAGAGCTGCCAAGCTAGGTCGACATAAAAAATTTGAATCATTATGGACAGACCCTTATAAGGTTCATTCTTGCAAGCAAAACAATTCATTTGAGTTGGAAACTATGGATGGAGAACCTGAGGAGATTCTCGTAAATGGGATATTTCTAAAACATTTTACCTAAGTCTAAAACTCATCATGTATCATAGTTAAGTAGTTGTTTTCTTTCCTTTTCCCACTTTTGTCTCGTTTTCCCACTTTTCCCCTTTTAAATAAATGTTCAGTGAACATGTGTCATAGTGCAAAAGTCCCTCCTCTTTTAGCAAATTGCATTTATTTGAGGTTGTTCAATAGTCCCTTAAATTCCAAAGAGGTACACACTTTTTTAGAAAGATAGCCACTCTTATGGCATATCTGACACTCCATCCAATATAGATTTCAAAAGGATATGCTAACTGTCTTTCATTACTAGCATCATTAATGTGATGAGATGTGTCATTAATTGTTCCATAATGCCTTGCTAAGCTAAGTATTAGTCTCTTCAAGAGTTGCAATTGCCATTATCACTCTGCATTCTTAAGCTACTATTGCACTTAGCATCCATTCTCCGCAAGCATTTCAAGCTAAACACAATTCCTTCATAGTTCTCTTATCTTTTGTGTCAAAACCCCTAGTTTTCTGCAAAGGAGAAATGTCGGAGGCCCAATCATCACAGGAAGGAATTGGGATCTTTGAGCACACTGACAAGCTAATGAACAACAAGTCTTATGCTTCAACACCTACACAGCTAAGGAAAAACTATCCAAGAACAAGGGTTCCAGAATCAGGAGTAAGTGTCGACCCAGCCTAGGTGAAAGATTTCACTGATAATATATATTTGACACCCACATACAGAAAAATACTAAAACTCTTAGAGAAGGGGCTCACCAAAGATGCCTCCTCTAAGTGTGAAAGGGACAATAGGAAACTTTCAGGATGAGAATTTGGACTTCCCAATTGGTGTAGTTTCTGGAACCTAATGTGCATCCATGCCCTGAGTTGGTCAATTTATGTGCAGAGTTGTTACACCCTCCATCACAAACCATTCAACAAGGTCCATTCATGATTCAAATTACCCCTAAAGCAATTAGGGACATGTTGGCTTTGAAATATAATAGGATGGTCACTTTTCCTAATGTCACTAAGTTGCAAGGCACCTGGGCAAATGTCCATGATAAGGTGAAATTTCTAAACATTGAAATGTGTCTGGGAGAGGATAACACACAGTTGTTTGCATTACCCACTGGCCATGCTCAATTCAGTTCTAACGTCCAAGATGCCCTCGCTATGTTAGCTTTTATCTTCAGCTAGAATGAAGACTCTATAGTTTATGACTGGCAGTTGGTAGTTATTTTTAGATTGAAAACCATTGACAAGTCCATGGAGTACTGGCTAGATTTCTTGAAGCAAATTGCAGCAGTGATGATTGACCAGCTTGCCAATTTCAAGACCAAGTGCATATTCATTTATTCTGCATATCTGTTCCATCTAATGTTGTATCAAAATGTTAGCCTCTTCACTCAGTATATGCCTTTGAATATGTATGACCCAGAATTTGATGGTAGTAGAACCATTCCTGTGTCTGCATGGACCTATGTGTTATCTGATACTTCTAATCCCTATGATTTCTCTAAATTCTTTGTTGCAACTATTTTTAGCCAATTAAGCCCTGAGCCTGTAGAGCATAGGATGACACAGAGCATTAGGGGTCTCCTAACAAATTAACCAATACCTTGTGACTATTTCTTTGGAGCCTACACTACTATAATCAGAGTCCATGGTTTTAGTGGGGAGCCTATTTTACTACCCAAAGTCTTGACCCCTAGGGTCACATTTTTAGAGATTTCTCATCAAGTATCTATTTTAGATAATGATTATGGCCACAAGAAAAGGAAGAAAAATATGTATGATGTTCCCTGGACCAGAGGGAAAATGAAAATTGAGGTTAGAGGAAAAATAACCTCCTATTAAGGAAATTGGTTGCCTATGGTTTCCTAATCATAGAGGATAAATGGAAATATGACCCAGATAGTTTCCTACCCTCCTGGATCATCAGTAACAGGGTCTCTGCCAAAGTAGTACATGAGGGAAGCCTATTTTGGGAGGACAGAAGGTCCCCAAAGGAAGATAACCTAGACTTCTATGTGGAATTAACTGATCTGGCTTATGAGGGTCCTAGAGCCTGAGAGACCTTTTATGTGAAGGAAAAAGAGTATGACCCTAAATTGAAGATGACCCAGGGCTTGAGGAGAACATTGAAAAACAAAGACTGGAGCATAGAGAAGATTGAACCCTATTGGAAATATCAATAAGAAATTTCTAAGATTACACATAAATTTGGAGATGTAGACACAAACAAGACATGGGAGTCAATATGGGATGAATGGCATCCATCTCTAGTTTCAAGTCCTAATACAAGAAGAATTTAGAAGGGTGGTGAAGAAGCATCTAAAGAAATAGAGGAGGCTCCAAGAATGCAAGAAATAGGGCAAGCACCCTCTGCTGATCCTAGATCTCCATGGCCTCAATCCCTTAGTACCCTTGAGAAACATAAAGGAGTTGTGTCGTCACCATCTCTTGGGACCCATATAGCTTCAACATAGCTTCGACATCTGGGGGTTCTAGAATGGCCCCTTTGCAACAACTAATGATTGTGAATATTGAAGATGAAGAAATAGAGGAGACAACAGAGAGGCCTCAAAAGATGAGAAAACTGAAGAATGGAAAAGAAGAGGAAGAAGAAGTACCAGCATCCCAACAACAATAGGCTCTAATCATCTCACCATCCATTCAAGTAAGTACTTCTCCCCTTTTATCTCCTACCTCTCTTTCTTCTCACTTAAGAGTGGCATCCCCAAGTCCCCAAGTTTATACATCTCCTGCCACTTCTGATGTGCCTTTACAAACCTTTTCTCCAATTAGCAGTACATCAGCCATGTCTTCACAACCCATAACCTTGCCTTTGTTTTCACCTTATGTGCCCAAGCAAGCCTCGCCTCAAATTTCCCCTAGCCAACAACTATCTGCTATTCCTTATGGCCTGCCTCAGGGTCATCCTTTTGCTAGAGGTTATATTGCATCTCCTCCTACCTTCCAAGCCCAAGTAGATACAACAAGAAATGCTAGAGAGGCTAGAATGGAGAAGAAGAGAAAGAAAGAGAATGAAAGCCCTGTAGTGGCTCATATGAAATCTCTCTTTGACCCTATCCAACAGTCCCTGACTGTGACAAATTTGTCTCCAAATGTGGTAAAGCCAAATGAGAAAATGCAACCACAGGATTATGCCATGAATGCAGTGGCCATGGATATGTCTCTGTTTAGGCCACATGACTAGGTTGAGCTAATGAATGAGACTATAACTACAGTTGCTACTGACTATCTAAAAGTGTCCAAGAAACTACAAAAGATGGAATCTGATTTGGCCCAGGAATAGGTGAATAGCAGTAACCTCACCTGGGAGATACAATCTAAAATAAATGAAATTGATAATTTGAGCAAATAGTTGCAGACCACCATTTCATTACAAATTCATCAGGCCACACAGGGTCAGGTTGCTTCTCTAAAGACTAAGTTGGCACAAGAAAATGCTGCAGTTACTATTTTAAGACAAGAGAAGGCTGCTATAGAAAAAAGATGTCAGGACAAATTGCAAGAAGCAACACAGCTGCAACAAATGTTATCAAAAGAGTAGAATGCCAATAGTGTAGCTCAAGTAGAGTTCCTGGCTGAGCAGTAGAAAACAAAATAGCTAACAATTAAGTTGGCTAATAGAGCACATAATACAGGAGTCCTGAATCTAGTAAAAGAATTGTATGTTATAGTGTGGAAAAGAATCTCCAAGGAGATTATTCAATTCAAGCCATCTTTGACCTTTCTATTAAATGCTTAGTAGCTGTGTGAGAAAGTGGAGTCTTCTATTCAAGCCACTTTATCTACTATTTCACTAAGAGTTTTTGACTCTCAACTTCTATTACAATAGTTGTATGACTCAACAGATGAGGCATTATCAGTAGCGAGTATTGATGATAGAATGATTGCTACTAAGAAGGTTAATGAAGTTTTGAGTTGTAATTTTGTAGCTACAAATTGTCAAGAGCTCCTAGATATTGTGAAGCAAGGAGTAAAAAATATCAAGAAACACATTGAAAATTTGGTGCAGCTGGGACTTCCATCACCTTTCCAAGATGGTAATATAGTATTTATGATAGATGAAATAAAGGCCCTTCTTTTGACAAAATAGAATGATCAAGCTATTTTCCAAGATCTGAGTGATTCATCAACAGTGGGGGAAGATGAAGCTATTTTGATACCTATGGCCCAGTTGGAGTTTTAGTTGAAAGCTGTGGTACAAATTTTGCAATAATTCTCCCATAAAGATATAATCAATCTTGATTTTTCTTTTCAAGATTTGCAGAGTAGGCAGGGGCTATCAAATTTAGAATGGTCTATATATCAAACGGCATTGCAAAATCTATAATTTGAGTTTTCATTTCAGTCATAGTATATTTTGTTAGTTTTGGGTTCTTTTAGAGTAGTCTCAAAAGTCTTGATGGTTGCCAAGAACTGTAGAGTTTTAACTCTACATTTTGCTTTAGTAGTGTTGCAATATATGTTACAGCAGCTAATATTTTGTAACTATGTTTGTTCCTAAACACGCATCATGCCAAGTGTGTCAGCCACAGCAAAGGAGAACAGTTTTGAGTTTAAGCAGATAGTGCTATGTGTTATTTGTTTTTTTGAGTACTCGTAGCCGAGCATGCCATGTATTAAGTCATAGTTTCTTTTATGAAGTTTCAAAGTGTTGTGGGCTTCACCACGTGTTGCTAGCGGAAGCAATTTCAAAATGTTTCTTTTGTTGTCGCTTTTTCCTGCGTATTGTCGTGCGTTCCTTTTGAGGCTTAAGCAGATAGTGCCTCGTGTCTCTTTTTTTAGAATATATATTAATATCGGCATCTATATATATGGTGGGCCACAGTTCAAAGACATAGTTTCAAGCTTACACCGAGAAGTGCACGTGGCGATAGCGGGAAAAGGTTTGCTTTATTTGCAATGCTCTCAAAGCAGAGCATTTTAATTCAGAGTTGTTGTGGAATGTGACAAGTGTCAGCTTCTGAAGGATCCTCAAAAGTTTCATAACTTTCAACTAAGTTGTCAGAGGCTTCCGTGTGTTTAGTTTGTTTTCTAGTAAAGGATGCCATCTGTCCTAGTTTATTTTTCTGTGTAAGTAACAAGTAATGAATCTAGTGGGTCCCATTGATATTATATATTAGTATTGAAGTATAGTAGATGATGAAAGATGTCATAGCGCTAGGACACTAGAGTATAAAGATACAATTTTAGAAGTGATAGCAGAGGACATGTATCATTTTCAAAGTTAAGCGGAGTGTGACAAATGGCAGTTTTCTGTATGTTTCTTTTGGAGGTAAGGAGTTATAAGTAATAAGCCCTTAGGTGTTGCCATGTGTCTTGACCATGATATAGTTAGAGTGCCACATTCTTGATCAATGAGTGCGTGGCAAAGATAATAGTAGCCAATTCAGAAGATCGTAACTATCATGGACTTCTAGTCATCTTTAGTTCTATTTGGCCGTTGAGGATTCAGGTAGTTGCAGGCAAGTCTTGGGTTAAGTCTATGATTATAAATATGTAGTAATTGTAATAGATAGATATAGAATTTGGAACAAGAGATCCAATTTTGATAAATTTTTAAAAGGTCTATAAGAGAATTCAGAGACTTTGTTGTGACCAGATTATGTCATTTTGCCTTTATTTTGTTGTTCTTCATAAGAAAGCTGATATACCTATGCATGTTTTTGTGCCTTTTATGTTGCTAGAAGATTAATGAGAAAACTCTATTTTTTTCCTTGGTTGATATCATCTGTGTCTTTGCAAAGTTGTCTGGTTATAAGCCTTAGACAATGCTCATTTGTATTTGTTTACATTGATCATGCGGTATCTGCTCTTTAATATAACTGTATCTTGAGGATTTGTTCACTGTGCTGAATTGAAGGAATATTTTTTGTTTAGGTGCATCGCCATAATTTAGATTTTCTTATTATATCTGTAATCACGTTTTTCTCTTTCTCTTTACCCAAAACCCAATTTAAATAGGAAAAGCCAGCTTCTTTAAAATTTGGAGGTTGTTTCAAGTAGCAAGTCTCACATTCTTGAAACTTCCCATGTTGGTGTTGGAACCTGAGAAAATTTAAGCATCAACACTAAAAATGCATCCTAGTCACTATAGCATCTTTGTTGTCTTGTTGGTGACTGCTATCCATTAATTGCATGAAGTCCTCTCAACCTACTTTTTCTAGGACTACTCCATATTTGTGGCTTCTTTGCATCCTGACAAACATGACATTTAGTTGCTCCCTCTATTTCTCACATGGACTACACCCCTTGCACTATATGACTATTTATTTCATGCTTTGATGTGACTACTCTTTAGTAGGACTGCTACTCATGTCTTTGACTGTCCTAGCACCTACACGTTACAATTATCACTGTTGTCCTCAAGGACCATCATGACTATCATGCACTCTAGTTGCATCAACATTTATAACTACATTTCTTTACCTAGCATGACTATTTCTTTACCTCAGATGTGATTTGTCTCTATCATCTTGTTACTTGACTATAGTGACTTACATTTAATAACTGTCCTCTTCAACACTATAAGTACACGTACCTTGGTATTTATAATTGTTGTCAACAAATGTCATTAATGACTGGTCTTCAAGTACATGTATCTACACAATCAACAAACTAGTTAGAGAAAAGAAATGAGGCTAAGAGCCTCTCCTTTGATGGTGATCTAAGCTCTTCTTGGCTCCTTTTAGTGCTTGTATGACTGTATTCTAGAGCTGTTGATCTCTTTTATCTTCTTGATTAGATGTTTGTGTAAGATAGGAAGTACATTTTGATATTATTGTGCATATAGAAGTGAAAAAGGACCCTGAGCTCTAACATTCCTCCTTTGTGTCTTTTACAGGTCTTATTGGAGATATCAATGAGGAATACTAAGGATGATGTTGTCAGTAGTAGGGTTCATCATTCAGGCAATTATGGATCCTTTCTCCTTCCTACATGTTTACTTTTTACTTCAGATGTACTTGTTTTCTTTCATTTCATCATGTACAATTATTCCCATGACTTGTGTGGGAGGATATAAACATTTTCTCCTTATGAAAATTGACAACTATTTTATGCAATGTTTTTGTATGTTGTTTCTTCTTTATGAATCAATTGCATAAAGATAAATTGAAAATGATTGCATGATAAAGATGTTCATACTGATGAATAGATTTAGAAAAATTTGTGTACCTTTTTATCATTTAGTAATATATTAGCTCTAATGAATGAACAATGACAACAAACTAGAACACAATCTACAATACATAGATTAGCTTTCCTTTCCCCTGCCAGTCCTAGGATATCTCCTACTCTATTGGAGTGTCCTTCCCATCTTATCTGGCTCATGTAGAAACTCTTACTGAGTTGTCACATGATCTTGGTAATGGTGAACACAAGAATAGCCCTCCATAGGGTAGTAGGCCCTCTAGGGATGACTGAGAATCTTTAGCCTTCTTCTCCTTTTCCCCTAAACTTATCTACTTCTTCAAAGCAACAAATCTTGGTGTTGTTCTAGCCTGACCTGATTGGGTTGAAAGAACGATTGGGTAACATAGATATTTGTAAAGAAAATAGAAAAGGTATAAGGGTAAAGAGAAGTATTGACACCTAAGTGACAATTATAATCTGGATAAAATGTTGCAAATAGACAAACACCTTCAACAACCCATTCCCTATTTAACCAAGTTAGCAGACCACAATACTATAGAAAATAATGCTACCTTTGAAGGAAACTTATGATTTTTAGATTACATTCATTCACAAAATACCCAAATAATGGAACATTTTAATTATTTAAATGAAATTGATCTAGACTCTTAAAGTGGAGTTTAGTCTAACTATGCACAACAACTTGCAATCAACAATTACCAATAGTATAAACCAAAGCATTCATCAAAATATCTTAGCATTTACCCATCATTGTAAAAGCACATTTAACTAATTTTAGATTGATATGAACCATGAAATCTAAAAGATATTGTGATCTATGAAGTCAAATGAAAGCCAAAAATACAAATCAAATGCAATAACAAATGATATACCTTCATAATGACCCACAAATCCAAGATAGGGTCGAAGGAGTTGCACCCAAACTCCTTAGATTTACCCAAGTAGATGAAGAATGGAATGTGGATTGCTCAATGCTTGCTCAACACAATAGGATGAGAGACAATAGATAGATAGAGATTGAGATGGAGATGAGGATGAGAGATGGAGAAGATAGAAAATTTGGCATAGTTTTGATGCAAGAAGAATTTGTTATTAATGGCTTGGGTGAGGGCTTCATTTATAGATTTTTAGAAAAGGGATGGAAGGTGAGGATTAAAAGTTGAGATCAAGGTCTAGGAATGATTGAGAGTTAGGGTTTGGATTGGAGTCATAGCCTTGTGACAAGTGTCACAAGAGAAGTGGATGAGAGGGATCAATGGTTGAGATTTGGTCAATGGGATTGGAGGGTTCTCATTATTTGTGAATTTTAAATTCACATGGGGAAAGGTGTTGAGGATAAAAATGAATTAAAAATTCATTTTTGGGAAGAGTGGATATGACAAGTGAATTAAAAATTTAACTCATGGGGGAGTGTGAATTAAAAAATCACTTTTATGTGGAGGTGTGAAGGTTGAAGGACACATGTACACTTACATGTGTAAGAGGGTGATAAATGAGTTGTAAGGAAGATTTGACCCTTTGAATAAAAAATTGATATTTATTCAAAGGTGTGTGGGAAGATGGGATAAGAAAGGTTAATTAAGTGTTAAGCTTAATTAATTTAGGTCTAGAGGATAGGTAGGCTAGGGTAGCTAATTAAATAATTGATATTTATGTAACTAGGATATGGATAAGTTGATTAATAGGGTAGATTAATTAGGTAAGCATGATTTATCTAATTAACAAGGATTAGGGAGATGGACAAATTACCTAAATAAATATTGAGAATATTTATTTATTTAATGAGGATATAGTCATAAGGTATATTGATAAATTAAATGAATTAATTGATCACCAAGGATGGGTGAATGGCTAAGAGTAGATGATGAGGGATAAATTAATTAAATAAAATGAATTTATTTAATTAATAGGAGGGATAATTGGTGGTGTAGAGATACAGGAAATTGGTTTGCAAAGCAAGTGAAGTTTAGGTGTCTACATTTGCCCCTCTTTGAAATGGTGTTGTGGCTAAGTAACATTATTTCAAAGAAGTTCAAATATAGAGTTGGGTTGGATAGAGAAAGGTTTTGGCTTAGAAGAATAAGGGAAGGTTTAGGGATAATTGGTAAGGGGGTTGCCCCCTCAAGAGGACATGTGGGTTGCAAGAACACAGGTATACTCTCGAAATGGATGAAACAGATTGGTTGAGGGATGAAGGATAAGGGGTGAGATGAAAGATTGATGATGTTGGGTAGATGATTAGATGATGGATGGATTGGAAATGGAAGATTATTATGCTGAAAATGATTTAGAGAAATTCTAAGTTTGTTATAGCAAAGTGGATATTTTCACCAAGGTATAGAAGACCAGGGTGATGATGTTTATCCAACATTTGCATGGACTATACATGCAAACAAAGGGATGATCCCATGCATGCCCAAGATAGTACAACCTTGTCTAAACGAGGGAAGGGGACTCATAACATAAGCCCTTAATACACAAAAGGTATGATGAACCTTGGATGCACAAGGGGATCAATATGCTAGAACCGACCCTATGATCCACAACATATGAATACTAGCTTGGAGTAATGAAACCAACCCACAAGAACAACATACAAGAGTAAGGCCATGCACCATTCTAGATGTTTTCACCACATACCAAGATATAGTGAGATCAAGGTAGTTTTGATGTGATCTTCGAATAGGACAAAAGATAAAAAATCAAGAACCAAAAGACCAACGAACCAAGCAAATAGCCATTGTATCTCTTGCCAAGATGGGTGATGATAGGATAGATTTTGCCTATCATAGGAGTGATATATCCTAAGGTGGGAATCGATGGTTGATGTTGTTGGATTGGCGCAAGATATGATGGTGACAAGTTGATGTTGATTTGATAGTTAATGATTTTTGTTAAGGGATGATGCTTTGATAGGTAATGTGATGCTTGGGATATTGCATTTGGATCTAGTGTAAGATTAATAGGTAGGAACCATCCAAGCAGGTTGGATGGGTGCATCTTATGTACCTGAGTACTAGAAACTTCCTTCGTATTCCAGACTTCCTACATACCCTGTATCGATAGGATCAAGGTACATTAAGATGTGGGTGGTGATGATATGTAGTTCTTATTTGTGATGATGATGTGGGATGATTGAGGATAGATGTGATGATGATGAAATGTTGATTTTGGGATGGATATTTTTGGGATTTTATGGATTTTTTGAATTTTTTGGATTTTTGTGACTTTCGAAAGGGAATGATTTTTTATGAGATGGTTGCATTGGATTTCATTTGGATAGCCTAAGTGCTATATACCAATGACAAGAGAACACCAAGTCTAGAGGGGTTGGGTTGGGGGATTGGTGATGAAAGGATAATGGATAGGAGGTTTAAGGGGTAGGATGGGGGATAAAGGATTAGGTAGGGATACATGATAAGTAGATGGAGGGATTAGCAGTGGTAGGTGATAGAGAGGAGATTCATGATGGATGGATTGGAAGATAGAGATAGGGATGCAAGATAGATGGATGAGATATGGGGATAAGGGTTTTCTCCAAGGGCTAGGTTGCAAGGAATCATATGCCCCAATGCTTAGAATTTTGTATGATGTGTTCATATTTGAATGGATGGACTTTGTAGTAGATGGATGGAGGATATGCTTGGAAAGGGAGTATGCCGAGAGGTGTCCAAAGCAAGTTGTTGATATTTTGCCCCTTGTCTTTATCACAATCTAAGGAGGAAGATGTAGTGGATAGGATGGATGGGAAATGATAGGATAACTAGGGCGATGGAGGATAGGAATATGATGGGGTAAGGATAAGATAGTGGATAAGGTGTGAAAAACATATTATGGATGTGGATGAAGGATGTGATTTTACCCCCAAGTGTAGGGATACAACATGGATGGAGAAGGGATTACGCATGATGGTCACAAAGGGTTATCATCATGGTACTTGCCCAAGGTGTCACAAGGAGTGGTTTTCACCATTGGAAGGATTTTTTTCTCTTTATTATTTTCTTGATTTATTTATCTATTTTTTTCATGGATTGGGGACTCTAGCATCTATTTCCATAGCAAGGAGAAGATGGTCCCATGTTGGATAGCATTATGGATGATGATTGCATGGGTGTTGGTAGATAAGGGAAGATGGCATGGATGGTAGATAGTGGATTATGATGTCAATTACGCAAAAGCATGGACCATAGGGATGTGATCGGAGAGATATGTAGGATAGTGGATGCAAGATGGAGAGATGGAGGTATGTAGGAATGTCATGTGGTGGAGGGAAACCAAGGCCAATGGTTGCACACACCATGATGTATTTGGAAGCTTGTATTTCGGATGTGGAGTTGGGAGTAATGGGGAATGGGATATGAGATTTTTGGATGGCTGATTTGGGGTTTTAGGTACCCAAATGGACTAAAGAATTATGGGATTTTTAAATGGGGAACGAGATGTTTGGGACTTTGGAGTGGATTGGGATGTGGATGCCTCATTAGAGTTTGGTACTTTTTGTTTAGGAACCCACACCATTTTTGTTTTTGCTATTTCTTGTGATCGTGTGGGCTTTGATAGCCTTTTGGATTTTTGAATTTGCTTGGAAAGGATAACATCTTTAGGCTTTTGTGCTTTTGGAGTCGAGGAATTCAAATTTTTACTTTTGAATCCCATGGATTTGGGGGAAGCTTCATTTTTGAAAGATGTGTGCTTTTGTTGGTCTTGATTGGGGATTTTAGGGGATTTATGGGTGGAGGGGTTGAAAGTGGATTTATGGATAAATGGATCAGGGGATTTAAGGATAGGGATATTAGGAGTTGGGAGGATGGGAGGAGAAGAGGATTTGTGGATAGGAATGTTTAGCATTGGTAGGATAGGAGGTAAAGTGGATTTGATAGAGATATTAGGAGTTGGAAGTAGTGGAGGTAAATTTGATGGAGGAAGATGGATGGTCACATGCTTTTGTAAATGATATGACGATGGAGGATGGATGGCGACATATGATTTGGAGGTGTGATGAGATGCATCGTATTTGGGATTAGATGAATGGATTTTAGAAGGTGCATGGGTGGTACCAACATGTTTATTTTGTTCTCCTTGGGATGTATAGGCAAGGCCATGCGAAGATGGATGGAACGTGGTGTGGATGGGCTCCAAAATGCCTTGTTCATGAAGGCCTAAGCCTTTACCTTGATAGTTCATATTTTGGAGCATGCAACATGCAATGGGATATTTAGTGCTTTAGAAACAAGACACGAGTCCATTATTTGTTGGAGAAGGATAGGTGGTGGATGGAAGTTGTTCACCTCCTATGAGGGAGTCACCACGAATGAAAGTGCTTTTTCCAAGTGGATAAGGAGATGGATTTGGGATGGGCTTGGTAGATGGAGGTGAAGGATTAATGGGGGATGGTAAAGGGGCAGTAGAAGATGGTGTGGGATCAATAAGATGATCAATAGATGGGAGGGGATCAGGGATGGGATTAGATGGGATGGTTAGATCTTGATTAGGAGAATGGGTTGATATTTCAACATGCTTTGGATTTGATTCTTGACATAGCTCGTGTGTTTGAATAGAAGTGCAATTGAATTGGATGGTAATGGTAGATTCTTGGATGGGTGTGATAGGGGTTTGACTTGTGCTAGGAGATTGTTCAAGAGTTTTGGTGGGTGTTGGATTGCATGAGGGTGTTTGATTCCTTGCTAATAGCCAATGGATGGAATCCTTCATGAGTGTATGGGTTGAAGAACAATATAACAGATGGATAATGATGGTGGATGGTGTAGGATTAGGATTGGGATTGGATAGTTGAATGATGGGTTTAGGTAGTGATGGTTCTTGGATGGGTTCAAGCATAGGTGTTGGATTAGATGGTGGTGTTGGAGGTGTGAGGGATTTGGGGGATTTTATAGCTTTGCTTTCATTTTTTTATGTTCTTTGGAGGAAATCCCACAAGGATTCTTTGGATGTCGTGAGCTTAGGATTTGGAAGATTTGATGGTGGATTAGAGGGTGTATGGGTGATATGGTTTGGTGGATTGGGAGATACATAAGGTGATGGATTAAAGTTGGTAGGGTTGGATGGATATTGTGATGGGAGGATTAGAGGATGGTGATTGTAAGGTAGAATTGGTGATAGATTAAGGTTGATAGGATGGGGATTAGAGGATGAGGGATTTGCATGGGTAAATGGTTGTTGATATAAGCTTTGGATTTTGGATATAAGGTGTGCTAGAGTTCCCTTGATTAAAGTTATCATGACAAAGGTCATGGGATGGATAAGTCGGAGGTATTGATTGGTTGGATAAGTATAATGGCATGGATGTGTAAGGGGATGAATATTGATATGAGGGTGAAGGTTGATATGATGAAGGTTGATATGAGGTCCATGGTGTGGGTATATAGGATGAAGGTTGGTATGATGAAGGTTGAAAGAATGAAGATTGATATGATGTGGATGGGGATGATATGTAGGGTTTTTGTTGATATGATGAAAGTTGGGTAAGGGCTTGGGATTCCCCAATGATGAGGTGTCCTAAGGGTATATCTCTAATGTCATTTTTGCATTTTTCCTTAGCATTAGGATCCATGTTCTCATATATTTTTCTAAGTCTTTGTAATTGTTGCATTGCTACATAAGGATCTATGTTGTTGGAGAGGTATGGGATGAAATGGTAGATAATGGATGATTGTGATGTTGGGGATCAAAATTCAAAACCTTAGGATGATTTCAAAGGATGGATGATTCTTTATACTTAAGGTGGACTAATGACACTTAAGTAATAGAGTTGATTTGGTTTGGTTCAATTAACTAAGGTCTTAATTTTTTATTGGGTTGATTTGGATTTGGATTTTGATAATGATGTTGGGGGATTTTGTTAATGATGTGGATAGTTGTGGTTGGGCTTTTGGAGGAGGGGATTGATGGAGGATGAAGGAGACTAGGTCCTTAACCAAGATTTAATTTGCAAGGGATGATTTTTTGACTAAGGATTAGGAATTGGAATGTTTGATTGGAGTGGACAAGGCATGAGGGATGATTGATGTTGGATTTGATTTTGGATTTGGATTGGTGTTATGATTTTGACTTGGGGTTGATTTTGGGATGAGGATTTGGATAATGTTGATCAAAAGGATGAAGATATGTGATTAAGATGGTGAATTGGATAAAGGATGATGAGGATGATTATGACTAGGGATGAAGTGGATGAATTTTGATTAAGCTCAAATAAAGGGATTGGGTAAACTCAATTGATGGGATTCTTGTCAAGAATGCAAACACTTCACACAAGAGAATACAATGGCCAAAGGTTTGATTTATGAAAAATGTGATAATCAAGCATGTACAACCTAAGGCAAAGCAAGGACAATACTTGTGGAACAAGTAGAGGGATTTAGGCCACTAAAACAAAGGTTCGTAGTGGGGGAACATCTGGGGGATTGGCACGATACGAGCATCTGATAAACCACTCAAGGTTTTTACTAGTGCTACTAGGGGTCTCATATACACAAGGTACTACTCCCTTTCAAGCTAAAATTGAATGGTATACACTAATACCAATTTGGACTTAGCTGTCACCTTATCCTATTTTGTAGAGCAGACTGGATGAAAGTATCGCTTGGGGTCACCAATGAGTTCTCCATGCGGATGTGTCTCAAGGGCAGGCCCACTCCTAAAAATAAAAATAGAGGAGAACCATTTCTCTTCACCCAAGATCCTTTTGAAGGTGAGGGGAGAGGACACTTTGATTCTATCCCTTGGGTTTAACACAAGTGTGCAAGTGCACAAGACACATCAAACAAAGCTATGTTTTTTTTAAGCCCAAATCAAAATGTGCCTAATGTTGTTTGTTGCAAGAAATGACTAATTTTAGATGCACCAAAGTCAAATGTTGTCTATGCTAGGCACACAAATGGTTCTTTTTAGGTACACCAAAATGAAATGTTTGTTTGTAGATTGTTTGTCAAGCAATGGCTAATTTTAGTGCACCAAAAGATATGTCTAAGATACTAAATCCCTACAAAAGATGTTAGTAGTTTGATTTTTGATCTTGGGCAACTTTTTTGATACCTACAAAGTGTGTTAGAAGCCTACACAGACCCCAAGAAATTATTATGAAAATAGTGCTAAGATAGAGAGAAATAGCACCAATATACAAGATAGCACCACAATACTGGAAGATAGCGCTAATTTACAAAATAGTACTAATATACAAAATAGTGCTAATTTACAAAATAGCACTAATTTACAAAATAGCGCTAATTTACAAAATAATGCTAATATACAAGAAGATAGCACTAATCTGTGTTATTTTCCTTAATTTACCTTCTGCAGTAAAAAAGATAGCATCGACTGGGTGATTTTGGCATCAAAATGACGTAGTGTTGGCCAAGGAAGATGTAGGATGGATTTTAGGGAGATTTTGCAATAGTTTCTCCTTGTTTCTGTGTAAAACCTACAAAACCTGAGAGCTAAAATGCTAGAAAAGCAAGAAAACAAGAAAAAGAGGGTTAGATTTGAGTCAAAGATGAGGGGATTGCCATGCTAAAATAGTGCTACAATAGACCAACAATTGCACTACTATATGCAAAAATAGTACTACTATACGTAGAAATAGGGCTACTTCACTGAGAAATAGTGCTACTGCACAAAGAAAAGGCACTGCAATATGTAAAAATATATTTTCTACAAGAAAAACTCACACAAATGATTAGATTTAGACCTTACAGGTCCCACTGGGCGTGCCAAATGTGATCTATGAAGTCAAATGAAAGCCAAAAACACAAATCAAATGCAAAAACAAATGATATACCTTCATAATGACCCACAAATCCAAGATAGGGTGGAAGGAGTTGCATCCAAACTCCTTAGATTTACCCAAGTAGATGAAGAATGGAATGTGGATTGCTCAATGCTTGCTCAACACAATAGGATGAGAGACAATAGATAGATAGAGATTGAGATGGAGATGAGGATGAGAGATGGAGAAGATAGAAATTTTGGCATAGTTTTGATGCAAGAAGAAGTTGTTATTAATGGCTTGGGTGAGGGCTTCATTTATATATTTTTGGAAAAGGGATGGAAGATAAGGATTAAAAGTTGAGATCAAGGGCTAGGAATGATTGAAAGTTAGGGTTTGGATTGGAGTCATATCCTTGTGACAAGTGTCACAAGAGGAGTGGATGAGAGAGATGAATGGTTGAGATTTGGTCAATGGGATTGGAGGGCTCTCATTACTTGTGAATTTTAAATTCACATGGGGAAAGGTGTTGAGGATAAAATGAATTAAAAATTTATTTTTAGGAAGAGTGGATATGACAAGTGAATTAAAAATTTAACTCATGGGGGAGTGTGAATTAAAAAATCACTTTTATGTGGAGGTGTGAAGGTTGAAGGACACATGTACACTTACATGTGTAAGAGGGTGATAAATGAGTTGTAAGGAAGATTTGATGATTTGAATAAAAAATTGTTTTTTATTCAATGGTGTGTGGGAAGATGGGATAAGAAATGTTAATTAACTGTTAATCTTAATTAATTTAGGTCTACGGGATAGGTAGGCTAGGGTAGCTAATTAAATAATTGATATTTAATTAACTAGGATAGGGATGGGTTGATTAATAGGCTAGATTAATTAGATAAGCATGATTTATTTAATTAACAAGGATTAGGGAGATGGACAAATTACCTAAATAAATATTGAGAACATTTATTTATTTAATAAGGATATAGTCATAAGGTATAGTGATAAATTAAATGAATTAATTGATCGCCAAGGTGGGTGAATGGCTAAGGGTAGATGATGAGGGATAAATTAATTAAATAAAATGAATTTATTTAATTAATAGGAGGGATAGTTGGTGGTGTAGAGATACAGGAAATTGGTTTGCAAAGCAAGTTAATTTTAGGTGTCTATAGAGATAACACAAGAATATAAATTCCTAGCAACCTGCAAAGCTTGCTTTGTATTAATCATCTTTTAGCAGTCTTAGAAATTCAATATCAAGTCTTAGTTACAAAGGGTGAAAATGATGGCCCTTTTATAGACAAGGCACCATACCAAGTTTTTCATGGACAGTGGAGATTAACTCAACACCAATGGTCCAGATTTACATTGCATTGAATGGGGTACAACAATTTGTTACATTTTCGGATCTAATTTTATCTTGTATGAAAATAGATAAAATACATCTTGCAACTATATTGAATGTGGATAAAATGAGTACCCATTTGGATGTACATTTCAAAGAACCAATTTTCAAGACAAAGGAAAGTCAAAATAAAGTCATACGACCCTTGAAAATATGAGCTGACATGGATTGCTGGGGTTTCCATGCTAGTTGGATCATGTCACTGTTAATCATTATCAAGGTTGACTTTATTCTTCTCAGCTTCGCTATTGCTATAGGTTGTGAAGGTTGATGTCATCCGGTTGGGGATCTTTGATGTAATCAATTCTAAATTTGACTTGGTCAACCTCACATGAAAATTTATAATATACTATATCTCTAGACCTCTTATTCCTTTTGAATTCTTTGAATGTTGCCCTGAGGTCACTTACCCTTTCCAGTTTGCCAATCATATTGAGGAGTGATTCACCAAGAATAATATGTTTCAATTTATCCTTGCATTCTTGGGCGTCCATGGGAGCAATATCATCTAGGTCCATATTTTTGCAAGCTAGAAGCACATCATTCAACCTATATATGACATCCAGAACTTGAGCCTTCGCTAGCTCAGAAAAGTTCCTGGCTTTACCAAACATTTCTCTCCTCAGCCTTATTAATTCTAGCTATTGTTATGGCATATGCAATCTATTCTATGTCAAAATATTCTCTACCAGTAAGGTCTCATCCGGGAGATTACACACATAGAAAAAAACTCTAGGATATATATGAGAGTAATAATCATCATAATCTATGCAATCAATGACAACTTCTTCCCATTCTGACTTCAAAATACAAAAATCCTTATGCAATTTGGCAGCCTCATCTATTACTTCACATCCTTCTACATATACCTTATGAAACCATTCTTGTATGGAAAGTGCAGTGGTTTTAATTCCAAAATTTTCTACCTCTTCTTTAGAGAGAAGAGAAGGTGTTGCTTCTCGGTCCCCATCTGAGGACATAGATTTTATTAAGAATTTTATGTAGGCCCTCAATTCTTCATTTTGCTGCCTGAGTTGTTGCTTAGTCAACTCAACTTTATTCAGGATGTTCAGAATATTAGATATAGACCCCTTGAATTCATCAATTTCTTGGGTTTTGGAAGCTAGCCCTAGGTTAAGTGTTGTGACCGTATAGTCTTCTGGCCTAACATCTTCCTTGTTTGCCTATTCTAGTGGGACTGCTACCTCTGCAATTCATGATCCTATAGCATCCTTGTAGATCATAGATAGGATTTTTTCCTTCTTTTTATCGTTTGGCTTCTCAAATCTAGCCAAGAAGCTATCCAAATCTAGAGACATAAACTCTACTCTTGGAGGTTGGCTACTTAATCTCTGTTACAACCATTCTAGATCTATAGAAGAATGTTCTAGAGGGTCAATGTGACTATCCTCTTTATTCAAAGAATCATCTAAATGAATATTTTCTATCTCTTGACCTTGTTCTTCCCTTTTATCCTCTGATGTACCTTGCTCTTCTGACTCGATGTTCTTTATGGGTGATTCTGATTGTTCTAAATGCTATAAATTTTTAATCACTGCCTATTTTGCCATTTCTAACATTGAATCACTAACACCTCCTCTGATGGGATATCCTCTATATTCACAATTTCTAATGTGTTGGGATTTGTAGGAGGTTCATGTGTTATATCTTCAATGACCACCTCCCCTTGAGAATCCAACTCAACACATACCTTTTCAATACCTAGTAATGAGGGGGCTGGAAGGGGTGCTAGCATAGGCACCTATATTGAGTCATTAAAGGGTCTAGAAAAAGAATTATTTATGGTAATAATGGAATGGGTAGCAGAGGGGGCAAATATAACCTAGATAATTTGGCAAATGAGGAAAAACCTGTGAAAGGAAGAGAGGGAGATGATAGTACAAAAGAAATGACAAGTGGGGTTGAAAGGTTAAAGGATGGCAAGGTGAAAGGAGGTGGTGAGAAGATGGTTCAGAGGGGAGGTAGAGATGAGGATGAGAAAGAAAAGGATAGTGAAGAGGAAGAGAGAACATGGAGACTCATGGATGCAATGATAGCAAAAGAAGATGGAGCAATGGATGAGATGGGGATGGAGGAAATGGATGGCAAAGAGCAAATGTAAGTGATAGTGGAAGGTGAGGTAGGTGGAAGAAGAAAAGTGGATATACTTGCACTTGATGTGGAAGAAGACACAACTACAGGAATATTACACGAAATGGGCAATGAAGTGCTAATGGTAGTAGGAGATGAAGCAACAGTGTCAGTACTTTGTTGTGGTGCTACAGAGGTAATAGGAGGTGTAGTCACCATGGGTTGCTTCTTGGTTCTTTTAGGCTTAGATGACTCACCTATCTCACTTGGCAAATCTCTCTTCTTGGAGCCCCTTGTTCTTACCACTAGAGGATTATTCTTCTTCTGTTGTTTTGGAGGGCCCATTTTTGCTTTTCCCTTATCAGTAAGAGGAATATATTCCTCACTATCTCCTCCTATTGAATACCCCTCAACAACTCCTTGTTCTACATCATCTTCTATTTCTATGTGTTCATCCTCATCATCCTTGCTTAATCCATCTTGTTGCTTTGTATATGTAAGATTCATCCTTGCTTGTGTCAAAGCTGCAATTTGTGTTCTCAACTAGTTTCTACTAAACTTAAAGGAATTTCTCATTACTTCATCTAGTGAACTTTCTTCAGCATCTACCCAATTGGGCAAAGGAATAGACTAATTAAACTATGCTTCCCAAGGTCCTAGTTAAATCTCTTTATGAAATCCAAGGACAACCTTGAGTATTTCCTTTTCAGAACCTTATAGTCATCCAAACAATTGGCCCAGAAGTCTTCAAGGTGCTCGCTATGAAATATCTTCTTACTGACATGTCTCTTGATGGTTTCAAAGGGATCAAAGTGTGTTCTCTTTTGATAGTAGTGTAAGTTTAGTAGTTGGAGCTCTGTATTTGAGTGTTTAGGTGCTCCAAGAGAAACACAATAGAAAGTTCCACTACCCATCAGTATTGGGAATTTGATGGATGCCCTATACAAGTGTTTTAACTTCTCAACACAAGTGAGTAGTTGTCATGTCAACTCTAGGAGCACCACCTTGTTTGTTGGGTACCTTGGTAGCTTGTACGGTTTTCCAGTGAAGCCTTGGACTCAGAGATATGTGAATTTATGAAATTGGATGTACCATCTCCCATATAGTTGCACAACATTGGCTACCTCAGGTGATAGTCTCCTAGCCATGTCACCTTGTAATATCTAGGCAATGTGCATAGTGAATGCATCATTAACCCTCTTGTAGTGTACAAGTGATTGTGAAATCTCCAACTGTGTATAACAATCATAAAATTTGTATTGGTCCTCCCCATTACCTACTTCTCCCAACCTTGATAGATCAGGATAAAAAAAGTTTCTAGCTAGAGTATAAACCACATAGGAAGTACATCTAAATGTTTCTTTCTCATGAAATGTAACAAAAGCCTCATGGATATTATTGCTTAGTATCTAAGATGAATGAATCTTCTTGTCTCCATGTAATATTTCCTACACATAAGGAAACATCCACCCTTGAAAAGTGGAGGTAGAAGGCAGTCTCATGATTATGCTCAAGAGGGTAACTAGATCTCCTATTTCCTCTTTGAAGTCACTCATGTACAAAATTTGAGGAAGCTTTGACATAGTTGTTCTCTTATTCTTCATCCAACCCTCATTGATCTTTTTCCTACAAGTCTTTGGGTCTTGGTCATACATCTTCTTATCCTCTTCCTTGTCCATCATGGTTAGAATTAGGAAAGGAGGAATATAAAAAATCTTAGACAAAACCAAGGGGCTAAGATCTGCCAATACTTGGCCATCTTGTCTCTGCATTGTCCTAGTCATCTAATCATACCTCTTTGCGCATGCAACATTCAGTTCTAGGCATTGGACATAAGTTGGGAAAGTAGAAGCTTGAGCAATGTCATTATCTCTAATATTCTTGGCTCAAGGTGTAGGATCAGGACCTAGAATCCTTAGTCTGAAATCTTCTATGTTGAGGTGCCCAAGCTTGGTATCTCCTATGTTGTGCCAAGCTGAGGTGATCTTTCTCACTGGGGGAATTCCTTTGAATTCATATTTCATGCTTATGGCTCGAGGAGGCATTCATCCTGCAGAAAAGGGACCTAATGAGTAAACTTTGTAATTTCACTATCTTGATGGTCTAGACTTAGGTTTCATGGCTACTAGACAACCTAGAAGTATGAATGTTTATGTATAATTTTGCTTCTAAGTTAAGAATCTAGGATTAATAGGGCAATTAGCTAAATACCATTGAAAACCTATGCTTCCTATCTAAAATCTATTGTAATTAGTTTAAGGAAACATGAAATTTTCATTACATTCCATTCCATAATATCTACCATGTGAAATTTTAAGCAAAAGTAGGAAGAGTAGCTTAGTGGGCTTTTCAGGCCTCACTGGATATAAACAATAAATGCTAAGCTTAATGCTCAATTAATGCAATATATCATGAAATTCATATTAAAAAATGTAGATTACAGAAAAAATCATACAATTCACTTAGATTCATCAATTGAACACCTTAATTCCTTAAAAAATAACTTATCAATGAATTTTGAACAAAAGCAATGTTTTTGGACTTTACCGGATATGTCTAATGAGGACAAGTTTCGGCGCCAACTACATTTTAATGCTCCTACGGGAATTTCAATCTACACTGGATTAGCGGGGATTTGGGTCATCACAGGATATGTGCAATGAGGTTTATATTTAGCATTGGTAGGATTTAGTATTCTGGTGGGGTTTATGGACTTTAGTGGACATGTGGGGATTTCCTTGTCCATAGTATATGTTAGGTGAAGACCATTATTAGTGCTAACTCCTATGAGGAAAAGTTTTAGTGCTAGGTATCTCTAAGGTTCTCAGTGGGGGTTTTAATTTTTGATAGGATAGCAGGAATTTTGTCACCCACCGGACATGTCTTGTGGGGGACGATTTTAGTGCAAAACCACCACTTAATGTATTAGCAGAGCTTTCACCAGTAGGCAGATTGGTAGGACTTTTGTGCCCTAAAGGATATGTATAGTGAAGGCAATTTTTTTCACTAGTCTTGTGATAGTAATTTTTAGTGCTAAGTATATATGGTCATCTAATGTCTTAGTTTGTGGAGTTTTATGGGTTGATGAGGTTGGCAGGACTTTTAGCCATCACCGAATGTATCGAGTGGAAGGCACTTTTAGCTCCGGGGCAAGTCACATGGATTTCATGGGTTTGCAGGAGATCTTAGTGGAGGTGGATAACGTAGGTTTTAGTTTTGAGTGGATATATTTGCCTCCCTTCAATTTTAGCATAAGATTCAACACATGGTTTAATGGAAGGAGTAGTACATAGTACATAATAATTTAAAAGTAATTTTAACATAAGCCCACTACCAAAGGATTTTTGCTCAAGACCTTGGCTATAATTTCTAAGTCAAAACTAAATATTTCTAAAGAGAGAATCTAAATCTAATGACTTAGATACATACTTACACATACTCATGTATATATTCCATTTTTGGACGAAACCCTAGTTTAAATCTCATGCTGACTATTCCAAAAGATTTCTCATTAAATGCCCATACAAAACCAAAAAACTTCAACATGCGAGCTCAATCTTGATTTATACTTTAAACCCTAATTATGAACTCAAAAGCAAAATGTGGAGCTTCGAACACCTACCTGTAAATGCAAAGAGGAATAAAAATGAAATAGATCAATCCACTGCTATTATGTGCTCCAAAATCTCCCCAAATCATGAAACTGCTTGGGAACTTAGCTAATACAAAGCTCATAGAGTTTTGGGAGTGAAAAATGAGGCAAAATGACAGATTTTAAGCTACGTATACCCCCATGGTGATTCTCCATAAATGGCTAAGTACGGTGATAGTGTGTCATACACTTGCAGGGATTTGGCTCCTGGCAGGATGGTGGGGTTTTCAGTCACCACCGGATATGTCCGGTGATGAGTAAATTTAGTGCAAATCTAGTCACCTTCATTTTTATCATAAAGCCTTAATAGGTGCTCTAGCAGAACTTTTACCCTTTACTAGGTCAACTGGGCAAATAGCATCAACCGGATATGTCCAGTGAGGATAGAGTTTAGCGCATATCTTGTGTAAGGGGATTTTAGCATAGACCTATGGTAAGGAGACCTAGTGCTAGCAAGTGCAGTGAGATGCACTTTAAGTGTAAAACAACCTAAGTGTCTAAAGTCTTGACTTAACCCAATCAATCCTAATTAGGCTCAATCTTTAAATACACCAAATGAGGTCATCATAGAAAATTTATACAATCAGACTCAAATATGCACAAATTGACCTTGTGATGAAGACATCACATCATCATTTCTCTCAAGCAGCCTACTATGACCAAACCAAACAAAAGGTGAAGCAAAAGAAAAAGGGGGTCTCCATTTGGTACAATGGGGCATGTGTGCAAGGTACAACAAATCCTAGGGAAGAATACAATCTAGGAACATAAGTCATTACCCTAAATGATCTATCTAGCAATGCGATGCAATATTATCTTTCTTACAACCACATAATGGATGCATACTTAGTGACATGCTCTCAATAAGACAATGTAATATTCATTCAAGAAAGCATTCTCAGTCACCATGCAGAGGTAATTATTAAAATATGAAAAGCATATGATAAAACATTATTTTTCACATACTAATGCATAACTCTTAAAGTACTCAAGAACATAGTATTTTATTTCACGCAAATTTTTTGATAACTCCACTACCACAAGTTGTCATACAAGAACGAACATGACCCTACAATGGCCACTCAAGCACTCACACTACAAAGGCTCATGACAAGCCTTCAGGACATCAAAAAGGTAAACACACATAAGTAGCTTCTATGCAACCACTAGGGTCTATCTAACCCTAAAATCAATGTCCCTCACCATACACATGCAAGGAAGACATAAAAATAGAAAGCACATGCCAGCCACAGTAGGCAACACACAAGGACCCACTCATGCTCAAACAAACTGAGCAACACACACCCTAAAGCTCCTAATGCTAGAACCGTGCTCTAATACAAATGTAAAGTACAAAATCCATAACAAAAGTTACTGAAGTAACAATCTACTTATTTACATCAACTCAAGTAAAAAGATAGATCTCATAAACATTAGTCAATAATATCATTTAAATCTTACAAATTGTGTGCTTAATCTAGGTATTAACACTATAAAGAATATACATGTCCATTTGGCTTTCTTGCCATAATTCATCCAAAGATACTTACGAGATACAATAATTACATACAATATAAGAAATAATAAATCAAACAAATTCTTCAGTTGCCCCAAACCCACATGGTCCTCTTGTGAGCTAGGAGATGGGAACATGGCTCAGGGGCTTTTCCACCCAACCATGAAGCAATTACACTTCCCAAAATCCCTTAATAACATGAGGGAAACCCACCACTACATGAAATGTCTAGCAACCTGGAAACAATTGACAAGAGGGAACACCCGATGTAACCTAAAGTCTAATGTGCAAATCTAAATAATGATATGCAAATTGTATTACAATAGGATGTGGTAGAGATATATATAAATAAAGTTTTTCTAGGCAAATACTCATCTCATTTCAATGAATTCCCATCTTGGCCAAGCATATAAAATAGTTTAAGGTTCAAATCCTAAAAAGAGGAAAAACCATCTCTAATATTCCACATTCACCATCCTAGCCTAGAAACTAACCCCAAACACACATAAAGATAACTACTTTACTTTCAAAGAAAACTAAATATTTTATTTTATACAATCAAAATGAATTCTCTCTGAAGCAATAATTCTAATAAAAAAGCTCAAGCATATGTTTATTCAAGATGCATAAATAAGACATAAACTGAATATAATATAACTCATTCCATTCTTAATTACCTCAAAAGAATCATGTGTCTACATACTTTCTCCTAGATACAACTATAGATTCTTTACTCTTGCTCAATCAACTAGATTACATTTCAAATAATATTTATAACAAAGAGTGACATTTAATCATTCAAGATATACATAGAAAGAGATAAAGCTAGTTATAATCCCCAACTCATGTTTCACTCATAATTTGTTTAGATAAAGATAAATTCAATAATAGAAAGAAAGTTGATGGTTTCATACACTCATTTAGTAAACCAATTCATTTTTAAAATAATACATGCATTTTCCTATTAGTTGCTAGTTACTTTCTCTCGCATGATCAATATGAATACACTCTTGAAGAAATTAATTCTAATAGAGAACACCATGCCTTAATAATTTAATCATTGAAGAGCCATATGAGAAACTATAAAAGAGGGTATATTCTATAATCCATATTCCATTCAAAAGTTTCTAATATAAATCTAGATTAGGATTTTCTATCCACAAGCAAGTTTATAACTTTCATGCAATTAAAATTTGTAACAAGGTTTCCAAAAAGGTGTGTAATATTTGCCAATGAAAAATTATTGAAAATGAAGGCATAACTGTAATCAAATAGTTTAAACATACCCTAAGTCTGCTACAAGAACAGACTTAAATCTGCTACAGGAACAAAAGAAAACAAGCTATAGGAGCATAATTAAATCTGCTATAGGAACAACAAAAACCAAGCTACATGAACTGGTTAAAGTGCTGCTACAGAAACTCTCAAGTGTTGCTAGAAAAATAGATAACTGTGATAGTAAAATAACAGTGACAGGAGTATATATACTGCTATAACAAGAAGTAACAAACATGTGACAGAACTAAATCTATTGTTTTATTACAATAACACACATGTAACATATTGAAACAATTAGCAGTGAAAATAAGGTAATTGTGAAAGGAATTAAACAGATATGCTACAGGAATTAATATAAACTATTCTGACCAAAAACCGGTTACAACTTACAGGAAAATACAAATGTGCCACATGCAGATTTAATAGACACTGGGAATTTAAACATGAAATAAGACAACATAGGTTGCCTAGATCATACTCAGACCACAAACATACATGCCGGATGCTAAAAGATATAAAAGCCACTTAAATAATAAAAGAAAAGAGACTTTTTAGGGGTTAAACCATAGACCTTTTTAGATATAAAACAAGTCATTAAAAGAAATCTCTAGGCTATTACAACTACATAGAGGTTTAAAGAAACATGCTCTAACAACTTAATACCATTGCCTACATGAAATATTAGGAGTCTTTACAATCAATGAACATGTTGTTTAAAATACACTAGGGTCGATAAATCCATAAACAAACAAATAAGACAACATAATATGCCATTTTAAGTAACAACCAAAGGCTGACCAGATTCACCCCAACCATTGAGGATAAAACACCAACCGATTAAGAGTTTTGTCATAGGTGGTTTTAAAAGATTTAGATCAAGTCAAGACTAAGCCAACAAAAAGTTGTAGCCTAAGGTGAATATAAGGTATAAGATTCTAAATAGAGCAATATTGAAATAAATCAAAGAAAGATCAGACTGGCTACATAGAATAATATACGGTGATTAATAAATAGAGTAACAAAACCAAACACTCAATAGCTAAAAACAAGAAGACATGTCGATCATAACTATTACACATACCAATATGCAGCTAGTATACAATTCTCACAACATATGCAACATAAAAGACATTGCAATATAGACTAGAAAGTAAAATACTCAGATATATATATATATATATATATATATATATATATATATATATATATATATATATATATATATATATATATATATATATATATATATATATATATATATATATATATATATATATATATATATATATATATATATATATATATATATATATATACACACACACACACACAATCATGTCGATTTAAAATTTCCCTTCCTATCATTATGGTCACTACCCTCTTTTTCTCCTATGTTGTTGATTACTAATCCTCCTTCTCTCCTTTCTGTCATTAAAATTAATGCTAATTTTTCTGCCCTCCAGTGTTGTGCATGCTCTCTTTTATCCCATCCCCCCTTTCTAAGAATAATCCCTAATTTTTTTTACAATTGAAAAACCTCTTTCATGACTAATTTATGCATTGAAAAGGACTTACTGAAGAAACTAAACACATATTTATCTATCTTGATTAAGCATCAATCACATTTATTTACTTTATAAAATACTCAAACAAACTAGAAACCACATAGAGATGCATAATAAAATTACTTAATAATGTAATATGAAATGAAACTACATGATTGTGTGCGTGCATCAGAATTAATCCATCCTATCAGTTCTTGTCAGGCAGCTAGAACACTTCTACCTCAACCGTGTTCTCATCTTCGACATTTCCCCTCCACTCATTCACACTTAGATTTTTATTAATAGGTTAGTTTCACAAAATCATAGCCAAAGCAAAACAAAATATACATCCATAATTGTACTAGTAATATTCAATTATTAAATCAACTTTCAAAATCACACATTTATAACATTAATGACAATTACTTTCACACACGTGTAATCACTCATCATAAATCAATCATAGTAAAAATGTACAATTATTTAAATTATAAATAAAATCCAAAAATGAGATGTGACAGATTGTAATGAAAACACAATTCTAACCAAAGCCAAACCTAACCAAAACATAATTCTAACCTTGATTATAACGAAAACATAATTCTAACCTAACCCTTACCCTAATTATAACCCTAATCCTAATTCTAACATTGGAGTTAGTGTTAGGGTTAGGGTTAGAATTATAGTTATGGTTAGGGTTGGGTTATTTCAAATGCTTTCATTGGTGCAATATTAATTCCCAAATTTATATTAATAGATAAAACCATTTGGTATGGAGTAATTGTTTAAAGACATCATTTGACATTATAAGATAAATATATAATATGAAGTATTCCTACTCATGTACATTTCCACCCTAGTACTTGTACACATAAGAATAGTATTTGCCCACATAATATTCTTATCTATTCCATTGCAAATACTCTTACCACTAAAAATTACACAAATCATTCATATCATGGTTGTTTGATTTGAATTGCACAAATCACTCATGTTTTGTTTGGATGTCTTAGCCTTGTTTTAGTAGTTTAGTTTTGTAACCCCAAATTACACTCTTTTAGCTCTAACTTTAATTATTTAAACTCCAAAATAATTTATATGTTAAAACTTTGAGTAACTATTATAATAAGCTTGTAGTCTAAATATTTCCATAATTTGGGTGCATTTATTTCCAGTTAGTAATCTATTTTTTATTGTGTTGTGTAAATTTTTCATAGTACAATTGAATTGCATACCAAAACCTATTTTCTTGACAATTATATTTTCATTTAAACCTTGGAAATATTAGTTCTTGTTGAAACCATTTTCAGTGCTGTATATTCTTCGTGTTTGTTCACTTTGATAATCTCTCATGCATCCATGAGACATAGAATACCCACAATTGACATAATTATAATATTGGAGAATTGTATGATTCTAAGCTCTTTTTACATAGTATGACGTTTGATAAAATAATTCAAATGAATGTTTTATATGTATAAAGAGTTGATATAAATAGAACATTTAATATAGTAGTTATAAAATTTTACTTTTTTGAGGATTGTGCATTTAATATCTTCCAAAGATGGAATTCCCAATGTAAAATTTTAATATTAACATTCAATAATCTAAACCAATAATATTATGCCCTTATAATTTCAAAGTTTTGATCTCAACTTAATTTTTTTGGATGTATTGCCAAATGCACACAAGGCTTCTTAGAAGGAGGAAATACAAAAGTATAGTGCTCTAGATCTAGCCATTGATCAAAATAATTGAAAAGAGTGCTCTGTGCTTGTGTTTTCATGAAATCCTTGAGTTTAGTAGTTTGGAAAGGATGTGGGTGTTTGTTTTTCTCTTTTGTGAGCTTCAACATCCTCTCTAGTTCTTTAACTCAAGTTTGTGTAAGGCATTTGTTGATTGGTGTAATCATATTAGTAAGGAGATTTATACAATCAAGATCGACAAAGTATCTCACTTGCTCGTCACTACCAGCATTAATACTACTAACAATAGCATAAGTTGCTTCTTCCTTTATACAATCTATTGCCTCTGCAAGGAGCCCCACAAGTGAAAAAATTACCCATGTCTTTATTGTAAGCTCACTGTCATCTTGGGTGAGTGTTGTGATATTAGAAATGAAACTACAAATCTCCATATGAAGTTGCCTCATTATGTTCAAATCTCTCTTGTCACCACTTGAATGATTACCACAATATGTAAGAGTACTCCATCATTCACAACATCTTTATAAATCCCATACTCTACAATGTTCGCCATAGTTTTCATGACAAAAAGTAGTTTATGATGAGATCCATGAAAGAGAAGCTGAACAAGGCATGGACAAATATTATTTATAATGATAAATTCAAGATTTTCACCTTCTTCAGAAAAATATAAAATTATCTTCAGAAATAGGGTCAGGGTTAGGGTTACAATTAGGGTTAGGGTTAGTATTGTGGTGAGGGTTATGGTTAGGATTTGGAATAGAATTAGGGTTAGGGTTAGAATTATGGTTAGAATTGGAGTTAGGGTTAGCATTAGTGTTAGCACTCAGGTTAAGGTTAGGGTTAGAAATATAATTAGGGTTCAAATTTGGCTTGGGATTATGGTTAGCATTACGGTTAGTGTTAGTAATAGAGTTACAACCAAAATTATGGTTAGAATTATGTTAAATAGGGATAGATTTAGAAATATAGTTAGATTGAGGGTTTTGAGGCTTATAAAACAATGCTAAGTGTAATCTTACGATTATGGTACTAAGAATTAGGGTTAGATTTAGAATTAAGGTTTGGGTTAGGGTCAAAACCAAGGATAGATTAGAATTAGGGTTAGATTTAGAATTATTTCTTAAGGAATATTTTAGTCTAAATGTTGAACCCTAACACCAATTCTAACAATAACCCTAACCCTAATAGTCTCAATGTTAAATAAATAAAATAAAATAACATATTAATTTTGTTAATATGTTTTTATCCTTTTATTTCATATTCATCCCTAGAGTTTGATTTATTTTTATTTTAGATTTGCCTAGGGTTTTATTGAGTAACATTTTCATTGTTAAAATAGATTAAGGGTTTAATGTTTTAAAAATATATCTAATCAACTAACACAAAGTATTTTAATTAAAATAACTTATTTCTTTGGTAGTCTTTTCTTCTTTATGCTAAGAGGCATTATACAGTAGTGTTAAGGGGATGACTATAACCTTGTACTTTTTTCTTTTCTGTAGAATGAAATCTAATTTCTCGGTTTCTATTCACTACTAATTTACAAAAATTAATTACGATTAAACAATATTTTATTTACTCTACAATAATTTATTTTATAACTATATTTTATTAGGGTTTTATCATATGAAATATAAAAGGCGCAAAGTGTATTGGGAAAGTGCATTATATTTTGGTAGGTTTTGGGCCTAAATTTTAATGCATGCCTTAGCCCATGGTTTCTTATCTCTAAGCTTGCTAAAAACCTTATAAAACTCTAAAAGCCTAGTCTTATTACATTGGCCTTTGTGTGCCCCTTATTATAATCCTTCATTGACCACTGATTGACTATTCCCAGTTTCTTCAGTTGTTCCTTATGTGTTAAACATTATCATCCGCTTACTAGCCCCCATTGTTAGGTTGTTGGTCTGAGGCTTCTATTAAAAACAAATTTTTATGCATGTACTAAAAATGATCTTTAAGTTACATCTGGACATCATGCCACATAGTTATGCCTCTATTTCATGGAAGTTTTTCCTTCACTGGACCTTGTTCTTGCTTCCTGTAGGATCGCAATGACATCCATGTCATCTGACATGTCCTGTCTATTTCGAGGTATCATTGGTTTTGTTGAAGGCCACTTCCCCACTCAGAATCCTAAACACTCCTCACAGAGGGGCAAGGATGTTGTGGTCAAAGGATCTATATTGTAGTGGTGTTTCACAATGGGGTACTTATTTGTTGGAACCATTCCAAAGCTTCTGCAGGACCACAAAATGTATGAGGTGGACCAATGTGTATGCAATATCCATGGCGTCAACAAGAGTAAGAATTTCACTAGGAACATATACTTCACCTGGCCTGCAAGTTGATCACTGCAAATTTTTGAAGGAGCACCTTTGGCATGGAGATGTTGAATCATAAAGTAATATATGTCACCACTGGGGGAAAATTCAAACCTTAGTAGTGGTCATTGATTTGGAAAGATCTATGATGGGTATTCAAAGTCTGGAATGGTTGTCTTCCCTCCCTCATTTGACATTAATGGCACCCTAGTTTGTTTCATGAGGCCCTCTTCTCATTATTTCAAATAATTGAGTATGTAATTTCAATCCCTAAGCTGTATGATTATTTCCTAGCTAGAGTTTCTTAGTTTTATGCATCAAATGAGGGATTAATCAATCAACCTGAGTTAGAACAACCGCTAGCAACCTGGAAGTGTCCTCTTCTTTCTTGGGTGAATTAGGTTTTCATTTCCTAAAAAATGTAATTACTTTGAAGAGAAACCATTGTTAAGTTTCCTAGTCATCAAGAATCTATTTAAAAGGTTAGCGAATTTGTTTCAAGTAGTTGTAGAATTACCTAAAGATTTACTCAAGAAAATAAAAACCCAAAACCCCCATACATTCAACATGGCTAGTTCATCTCAAAATTCTATGAAAAGGGGAGACATGAAGAGAGATAGAGAATTTAGTAATGATATCTTAGCCCAATTGCCTAGGTTCTCTAAGAGGCTCTATCATTTACTCAGTTCAGGCATATTGGCAGATAGAATCTCTGATACTCATGGAGGTTTCAAGATGTTATCCTCGTAATTGAAGGGTATACATTATTCAAGTATCATTTCCACAAATGTCTCTAGAGGAGCCCAATGAGTAACCCCTGGAGGTTGGGATTTGCTAGGTTAGTAGTCCAAATGTTTTTGTCAGTGTTGAGATGATAAAGGCACTAGTCAAGAATTATTCTCCTAAGAACAAGGTCATATATGGTAATAGTGGAGGCATCCTAGTAAGTTTAGGCCGTGAGTAATATTTGTTAGGTGTTTTTTCTATACCACAACCTATGTGTTCCTTTAGAAAAGGGGGCTCTACTCTAGGAATATCATAGGATAGGTTCTGTTTATAACATGAGGTTTCTTCCTTCTCACATGTCCAAATAGGATGGAAAGCTACATAAATTCAAGAATGATGAAAAGAATCCATTCAGATATGACCTCTTTGAGGATTATTTTCAGATAACATATTTTGTTGTGTGCCAAGTAATGGGGATAGATGCTAGTATTCTAATTCCTACTGTTGCTATGGTTTTAACGAATGATATTCAGAAATGGGAAGACAATAGTCATTTTGATTATGCATCATATATAGAAGACAAGCTCAACACATATTTGACATGCCTAAAAATTAATATCTCTATCATTCACTTTAGGTATTACTTCCTTTTGTGTCATATGTAGGGAAAGAAAAGAAGACCTGGTCACCACAACTAAAACTCAAAATAACAAGTGAGTACGGTCATGTGTATCCTATTCAGGAAAGGACATTCATATGGGATAGAAATTGCATCAAATATAATTGTTTGGTTTTTGAAGAATTCTTTGTTAGGAACATCCTTAAGGCACTTGGTCATCAGGACTATAGGTTATCATAAGAGGTTCATAGGTTTTGAGACTAAAAGATATGTGCCCAGAGCTTGGCATTGACCATAATTGGGGTGATTGGTTTCTCTTAAAGGAAGCTACTATCATCATGGTATATGGATTTGAAAGAGTCCCTCACTTTCTACCAAGGATGGCCTTGGATAGGGTTGTGTTCCTAGAGATTATGTTGAAGATGAATGAGTCAGATAAAACTCATTTTAGGAATTTCTAGAAAACATCTTTACTTCCTGATACTATTGCCTTTTCTAATTTTTTTATCACATCAATAGAGGGACTAGAATTGCCAACTAAAAAATTGCAATATTATAAGATACCTACAACTAAATCACGGAAGGGTGACCCAAAGAAGTTCATACATAATGCTAGATTAAAAAATGATTCCGTGGGCTACGTGCATAAATTCCACCCCTTGGAGGATATCATCATAAATAGTGTCACATTTGAAGAGGCTGAAGACAAGGCCAAAACATGGAAAAGGATTCCCAAAGCAGAGAATTATAGATTAAGGGCTACTCCTGGCTATAAGGGAGCGTTCAAAATATTACAAACATTATTGAGAGGGTTAAGACTATGATGCAAAATGCCAATGAATTATGTTCTAACTTGCCTGTTGTTCCCGAAGAGGCACTTTCCCCTATCTTATCAAAGGAAGAATCTAGTTCTCAGGACCCTAGGGTTGTTACTCCTCTTCATCAGGTCTCTCCTAGATGGTCTCCTTCTCCTAGTTTCTTGGTGGATGAAAGTGAAGCTCCAGATTCACCAAATATAATGGAAGTGATGCAACCCTCTGTTGTAAGTACATAGACTCCTTCTGAAGAATGAATGATGATTACTTTTGAAGAAATTGGTGAAATATCAGATAATGTAAGAGCATTAGCAAGTCAAAAGTTTGTTGATGATTATTATTTCATTCACTCTAAGGAATTTTGGGATTTTATTTTGAAAATAAAGGGGTAGGAAATATTGAAAAGGGTCAAGGGATTGACCCCTAAGAATAGAGAGCAAGCTAATAAGGAATTTTTGATTAGAGTGCATAAAGAAATGGATGGAATAACCCTAGAAAAGGGAAGAGAGATTGTTAGTGAAAGTGGTTGTATGTTACTTCCTAAAAGGGATATATCATCTACAATAGAATTTGATACTATTAGAAGGCAAGAGAATATCAATATAACAAAGGAATTGGCCCAAAACTATATTATGGATCAACTTTTGACCTAGATTCTAATTCTTTGGCTAATTGGTTGATTTCCATTCCAGGAAATAAGCCCCATGTTATTGATGACCCTAGTATGATTACTAGGAATCTAATAGTGCATAGATTTGAGGACCCTTACCCCAATCAAGCTACTTCTTTGACTACTCATGTTTCTTTGTTCACAGGGACCTCAGTCATGAAAATGCAGGTTGACATGGAAAAATTAAGTAAGCATAATCTTTATCTAGATGAGACATTGAATGTGGTTAATAGAGCACTCCCACCAATCACTTTTCCAATTCCCTCAAAGGAAGAAGAAAGACTTAAAGGAGAATTGAGTAAGAGTCAGGCTAAGGAAGAGGATGTATTAAAGAAATTGAAGTAGATAAAGTTGGATTTCATACAGGGCCTATTGAACATAAAGTTGGAAAGAATAATGTTTTGTGTGGACAAGATTTGGGAATGTCATTGTACTCTAAGGAAAATGCATGAAGAGCATATAAAATTGGAAATTAGGGGTGGGACATGGGAAAAATGCATGACAGCCATGGTCCTTTATTTCAATATGTTGATTCAAAAGCATTAATGTGATGAATATACTAGTAAGCATCTGATAGAGTTAAGTAGCCCTATCTGCGCCACTAGGAAGATAGTGTGGAAACATAAAAATTCACCAAAGGGTTTTCTAGAGAGTTCACATACTTTCATAGGGTACAAGGGTCATATTTTTCATCATTAAGAAGAGACGATAAAACATTGAAGGGTCTTGAAGAATGGAGAGAGGAATGCTCAAGGCTCTCTATCCCAATTATCCTAGAGATCAATAAGGATGAAGAGAAAATAATCAACATCTTGAGTTCAACCTTGGATGAGTTATCTAGAATTGAATTTCAAATGGCAACCATCATTCCCTTAGTTTTTGGATTTAATATCGGGCACAAAATTTATTCAAAAATATAAAAAGTTATAGTACATCAAGGTGGTCAAGGAGGCCACCCCATATATCTTATCTACTAACTATTTCAATCCAAAGCTACACCTATAACATACTATATGTTTGTAAAACTAAGATAAAAATTACACTATGGGATAGAGTGTATTAACTGTACCGTGATAGTTATGACAAGTATATAGATTTATATCTTAACACATTGATGATCATCATATAATAGCTACTGAATCTTGTTCCATAGTGATTGCTCTGCTGAGAGAATTATCAGATCCTGCCTTGTCCCCATTCTCTTCTTCACTATCTATCGGTAACCTAGAGTCTCTACTATGTTGTACCTAAAAGTCCTTTCTTCCCTGCATATAGCCACCAAGGTAAAATCCCTGACAGTCGTAAAGCTCTATACCCTAGTTTTCTTCATTGATCCCTGTTGAGCCCATGAAGTCCTTCTATTGCATTAAGAAGTTCTAGTACCTTTATGCCCTTACATAATTCTTGATGTCACTGTCACTATAGGTGGTAGTTCCATGCATTTTGCCCCTAGGATTGCCAAGATTTATTTGAACAATGTTGTTATTGCCATTATGACAAGAAGATTCAATGCCCTCTTTTATTTTATCAATCTGGTGAAGGGCACAATACCTGTCTAGAAAGTCCTTGTGTTCTTTTTTTAATCTTTCCTCATACCTATTTCAATCCTGATTCCTCTAGGATTCATGTTGGATGTCCTCTTTGTAAATCATTGTGCCTCTGTATATTGCATTGAGATTATCAATTGTAACCTCCAGAGTGACAACTACCTATTCAAACAATTTTGATTTTGTGAGTATTAAGCAAGCCTCCGTGACGTCTCCCCTTTTGCCTTGAAACTTATCTTCATTCCTCGATTTCCACAAAAACCATAAAAACTCAGTTGACAAGACAAGCCAAAATTTGTTACATTTTATATTTAGACCTTCAACATATTCACATAATATATCCTTCCAATTGGTTGTTTTTATAGGAGACCAATTAGGAATATAACTTATAAACAAAGACCAAACAAACACATCATACTTGCACTCAAAAAATAGATGCCAGCAGCTGTCTACATTATTACACAATGGACACATGTCATTTTCTAAGCCAATGTTAAGTTTGTTAACGATTAAGAGCCATCTAAAAGCACTTTTTTTAGGTTCAACATTTCTAGGCCAAATACATTTAAAAGTTTTAGATAGTTCCTTATGCTCTAGGGAGAATTTCCAAGCTAGGTTGATATTTTTGAATACCACCAACGAGTTAGTAATCATCTTGTATATTTTCTTTGAGTCCACATTCAATAACTTGGATCCATCGATCCATCTTAGCTCGTTTCAATGCAGTCTTCCCCAAGGATAGAGACCTCTTGAGAGAGCCTAAACAAGAGGGCCTTAGAGAGAGTGAAATATGTTCTCTTCTATGTAGTGGATAAAGGGTATTCATCTATGAGCTTCTCCCAAGATTTAGGAAATTTGTTATCAAATAAATTGCCCAAAACCTTCAATCATTGACTATTCCATTTCTTAGCTGAGCACTCCTGAAGAAGGGCAAGTGGTTTTCCTTTTTTCTCAACTTTCCACCAGATAGATCTATGACCAATCACAGAGTTACAGGTGAAATCAAATGCATTTCTATTAAAGATTAAACTCTTGGCATCATCCCATGCTTTCCATATACTGTAGAAAACAACAAACCCTAAGGGCTTGGCAGTGAAGTCCCCAAACAAAATATCTTCGATATATAGATTATCCCACCCGTACACTTGCCAGCTAAAGTAAGGTAAATGTTATTTCTGATCAAAATTTTCCAGGGCTCATTTCCATTTAGGGCTTTAATCATCCATTTTGATGCTATGGCAATTCCTTGATTTTTCAAAATTTTATGTCCTAACCCTCTAGTAGCCTTATCCAAACAACACCATTCCCACTTTACATCATGCTTTTTATTTTTGCCTTTTCCATCTAACCATAAAAATCTCCTTAATACCTTTGAATGAGATAAAATTCATAATTAGAAAAAAGCCACATTAAAGAGAAGTAAATGGAATATGCTAAGAGTATATTTTGACAAACTTACAACCTGCTAGCAACGGATAGGAAATTCCTATTCCAGCTGCCCAATTTTTTCTCAATCTTGAAATAAAGCCATTCCCACATAAGTTTCAATGTGGGGCTAACTGTGAAATGAATGTAGGAAACAAGGCTGATAACTGAGAGGGGGGGTGAATTAGTTATCTCAAAATATCCTTGTCTTTCTTTTCTTTTTGTTATCTTAATAATCAATGTAGAATCAAAACATATAAGCATATGTGATCATAAGAACAGAAATAAAATCAACACACATAACACAAAGATTTTTACGTGGAAAACCCTGTTAAGGGAAAAACCACAGGGTGACTAACCCAAGATTGTATTCTCTAATAAAAGAATAAAGAAGTACAAAATGGCACTTACCAATTAGGGCTCACTGCCCAAGCACACTGCTCACAAGAGGCACACTACCTACAAGAGACTCACTATCTACATAAATTATAGAAGATAATCAAGTGTTTGAACTGATGAGAAGCATCTACAAATGCAGAAGTTCAGGTCCAGTTTAGGCACAATATACTGATCTGATGCACTTCATCCTTCCTCTGTTCAATGTTGTTGTTCTATCACATACTAGACTTGGATTGATGTTCCCACACTTATCTCTACTTTTCTTCACACCTTACTTCATCACTTGTTCACTTACTTCCTCACATGCTGAAATCTATCTAGTATATATATCTGCATCAAGGATTTTTATCAACTTGCTAGTCAGCATCAAGAACACTGCAAGTAATTAATCTATCGGCTAAATCCATGCTTGATTTGTGATGCGTATCAAAAACATAGGCATAGAAGTCATTAATCATGTTAGCGAACAATGTATGATCCCTCAAATTTCTTGATCAACACCTTTTACTCATTCAGATTGAAGTCTAATACTCTGTCGGTCAGTTCTTCCTCTGTCTGCTCTGCCTGACTGGAACCCAACACTCAGATGTTCATATCTTTTTCATGCTTTATCATTAGAGGCTAAATCCTAAAATATAGTAGTCATGATACCCCTCTTGACTTGTCCAAGTCTGCAACTTGCTGAGTTACACCATCTGAGAGATCTGGACCTAATTGTAAGACCTTGTTACATACTCTGTTCTTGTTCACCAAACCAAAACAATCTTCAATCTGACTTCTGGTGAAGGCATACTATGTACTACGGATGTGTGGGATAGACTTTGTTGCCATTAATGAAAACACTAATGAAGCCACACAGTGTCTCTTTCCAACAATCTCCCCCTTTGGCATTGATGGCAATAGTTAGTGAAAAAAGGCTAAGTGTCGCATTAAACTCCCCCTTGGCTGATGCTCTGTCTTTTGCATTGTTTTACCAAAGCTTCCCCTTAGCTTGATTCCACATTTTTCACTATTCCTCACTCCCCCTTTGACATCAATAGAAAAGGGCGAAATCTGCATACCAAAATTTTGCAAAAATTATCCTATACATGGCCGCATAAGTATATATGTATGTTATACTTACATATACTTAAGTATATCCGCAAAAGTGGCCTTCAACTGTACAAACTCTATGGTCTAGCTCTGCTTCATCCTATAAAAAATGGAAGTGTGGCCACTCAACAAAAATGTATATGTTTCTACCCTTCTTAAATCTACCGGATCACTAGTCCGGGCTGTGGTCTAAGCATCTGTCAAGGCCTCATGCATTCCCTCTAACTTAGGGATAATTATCCCTCTAAGTTCACCCATTCTATTTATTATGTTCTTCTTTTCTTTGTCTAGCCTCTTTATTTCATTTATGATGACAATAGCCTAGCATTCTTGATTCATTAAAGAGGTAGTAAGGGGATCAAAATTCTAAGATAAACTTGATAGTTTACCTTCTTGTTCTTTCACTTTCTTTTCAATGTCCTCTGTCACTTTGGGCCAAGATAGGCAAAATTTGTATATGTCCCCACCATCTTTAAGAGAATTTTCAAGGCTCTTTATTCCAATGTCTAGGGTCCTCCTATCATTAGTAATCAGTCCTTGCACTTCAGTGATTTTTTTTCCTAAAAACTCCTTCTGAACCTTTTCTTTTGTCGATTTCTCTAAAGATTCAAAATGAGTTCTAATAGAATTTACAAAAGATTTCAAGTTACCAGATGGAGAGGCTGAAGGATCCTTTTGAAATGATGGCATGATCTTCTCTAGCATCCCAAATGCAATCTCCAACAGTTCATAGTCTTCCATGTGAGATTTCAGGAGTTTTTCTTTTGCTTTGGCTTGAGCAAAGGATGCTATTTTCATTATCTAAACCAGAGAGAGTCAAAATTCAAGTTCATCTATCTCCATCATTTCTTTGTTTAAGAAGTTCTTCACTGCCTCTGTAGTGTCTCTTGTCAGTGACTCAGTCTTCTTTTCTTTTGGGATATTAGAACAATCATCATTAGTCTTTCCTACTTGTTCTTATTCTTTTCCCTTAACCTCCTCTTCTTGACTCACTTTCTCCTCTTTTCTTCCTTCTCCTTCAGCTTCAAAATCTAGAATGTCTGTAGTGGGATCCAGAGGAGAGATGTCACTAGTGTTTGTTGCTTCATGAACTTCCTTTTCCCAAACAAAGGAATCCAAGTCCTCAGACTTCTCTTCATCTATCTCTTTTGATCCTTCTACATCTTTGTCACAAGATTCTTCATTGGTTACATTTAATCCTTCAACATCCATGGTAGAAGGTTCTTCATCTATTTCCTCTACAATAGGAAGATTGAATCTTTTGAAAGCATTTTAGAGGATGTCTTTTGTTTCTCTTGCTACTTGGTCAATTTCTCCAAGCATAAGTGTATTCATTCTTTCTCTACTCCGGAATTCATCCTTACAGTCCTTAAAGATCATGTCCATTTGTTTTGGAGTGATAGAAGGATAAAGCTGAATTGCTATATGTTCCTAAATCTCTAAGTCTTTTGCCTTTGAATTCTCTTTTCTCAGTTCAAGTACTTTTTCTAGACTCTTAGGAATTAAGGATACAATTTCAATGAAATCTTTATTGTAGATGTTTAGGTACCTGATAGTAGATTCTTCCAAAATTCTCTTGTCAGTATCATTGTATTCATCATAGAACTCTATTACTAGTTGTAGGTTGCCATCCACAATAATTGCCTTGATGATGTCATCAATGGAAAGAGTGGGCTTTTCAACAAATTCCTTTGCCTTTTCTTCCTCATTTTTACTAGCAGAGAATTTCCCGAATGTTTTCTTCTTCATTTTCTTGATTTCCTCATCATATTTTGTTTCTTCATCATCTTTAAGGCTTGTATATGACCTTGTGGCTTTGGTCTTTGTCCTCTTCTCTCCTTTTCTACATGTCTTGACTTCTAGTTTAGTGGCCCTTGAGCTTTTAAGAGTGGCAGGTGCAGAGCTCTTGGAAGATCTAGTCTGGGAGGAGGCTTGTACCAGAACATCTCCTTTCTTTGTTTCTTGTTTCTCTTTCTCAACCTTCTCCATTTTCTCTCTATTTGCATCTACTACCTCTTTTGACAAGCCAAATCTTTTAGCAATTTCTTTAACTTCCCTTCTTACTTTCCTCTTTATCTCTGGTTGTCTTAACTCAACATGTATTTTTACACTTAGTTCTTGAAAGGTGCCAAACCTTTCTGCTTCAGGGTCCTTAGGCTAGTTTAACAAGTGTTGAATATGTAGCTCCATGATTTTTTCATTGACCTTGTATCCCATAGGCATTATCCACACAGTTTTGGGATCAACTACCTCCATTAGGCATTGGTTAGTGTCAACCATGAAGCACACTGTGTCCTTATATTTCTCAACTATGGATTGAGGTATTATCTCTCTGGCTTGCATCATGCTTTGGAAGTTCTTGAAGTAACCCCAGAGAGCTATGTTTTGGGCTTGAGCATCACCAAGTCCATACATATAATCTCTAACTTGAATTGCAACTAGTTTGTCATTTTACCAAACCCAACCACTTGATCCAAGTAGCTCATTCATGTAATAAAAGAAAAGACATAGTATTAGACAACCATATTTGAAGGAATTATTCTTATCCTTTTTGATCTTCTGTAGGTTTTCTAACAGTTGATTTAGGAGAAGTTCACACAAGTCATAATCTGTATCTTCCCTCAATATCTGATATGTTGCATATATTGTTGTCCTAGACACAGAATTCTCCCTGCTCAAATGATAGATTTTGTAGCCAATTATCATTGAGGAAAACTTGACATCTGGATCAGTGATGTCATCTATAGTCATTGCTCTTTTGTCAAATTCAGATTTGGTGGCTTCAGTTACTGTCTGGTTCTTGACAGATTTAAGTGCAGGTAACCCACCGAAAGAATGCAGTCAAGTCACTGCCCTGATGGCATCTTTAGTTATCTTAAAGGGCATCATTAACCACATGAAATTATCATGCATCCTACTTAGGACATACCGGACCTAATCATCTTCTACAAAACAAGGAAAGTGTATGCAATGTTTGAAGTGTTTATCCTGGAGGGCCTTGAATTGAGCTTTGAGTTCAAAACTCTAATCTATTAGCTATTTATGATAGATGTCCATCAATTTTGAGTCTCCAAATTCCTCAATGTTGGCATGGATATAAACCCTAACATCTTCTACATGAATACCCATGCAAAATGCTAAAAAATGCGCCTAAAGGATCAACTTCTAGAGATTTATAAGGGTGTTTCTTGAATATAGGATGCATCCTATCAGTGATCTTGACAACCATTGGAGTAGCCATTTTGCAAGAGATTTAAAGAGAGATTTTTAGAATGGAAGTACCTTTTCATGCTTTAGGGTTTGAAATAGGAGCCGGAACAAATCGTTGGTTGAATTCAATTTTCTAGTTGATCTTGAGTGAATTGTAGAAACTTTGTTGTAGAGCACTTCTTTTCTTCTTCACGAATGCAAATGTGCAAACAATGAGTGAAAGAACCCTTTTAACCTTGTGCAAACCCTAATTTCCTTTTGTAATAAATGGACAACTTAAGTTATCTGGTTGCCTTGTTTTGAGAGAGATCTTCTTGAATCACTGCACGGAAATTAGAATCATTGTAAATGAGGATTGACAATGTATCTTCTTTTCTTCAATCATGCCATGGGTCCACAGATTAAAGTATTTCAATTTTGAATCATACCGGATCTGTCTGTGAAAATCTTGCTTTACTAGAGCGCTGTCAGAACCAGATTGACTTGAGTGGTAAAACTCTTGTAAAACCCCATGTGGATCTTTCATATTTTTACTGAAGGTTATGTAGATGTTTTTCTAAGAACCCTTTAATCTGTAGCATTCCATGTGCCGAATTTAGGTACTAGTTGACTGGCTGGGGGAATTTGTTTTTCTCTGTGACTCCCCCTGAGCTAGAGCTCACCCTTTTAGTTTCCAGAAGGAATATCAGCACCGGATTCTGGTGTGGATCCATCCCCAATATTTTTTGTACTCCTCTTCACCCAAATCTTGCTCATCTCCTTTTGAACTTTATCTACATTCACTTTACCTTTGCCCTTATCTTGTTTTTTATTATGTTGCACCAAACCTTTTCTATCCTAATTTCTACTTCTGTAGAATTTGGCAATATGACCGGATCTATTGCAATTGTAACAGACAACATTTATTTGCTTATTTGATTGATATCCTTTTGATCTACATTGATTAGCCATATGTCCCATTCTATTGCATACAAAGCATCTACCATTGAATGAATTGTTTATTTGCATATTTTTGCAGTTGAAACATTGTCCAGAGAAGGATGGATTAGTTTGATTCATTCTCCTCCTGCACTGAGTTCCTTTATGACCAAAATTGTTGCAATTGAACTAGTATCCATTGAAGGATGGATATCTTTGAGCATTTGGTTGCCTTACCAGAGGTCTTCTAGGCCTGTTTCTTCGATTCCCTGATCCAAAGTTCTTCTAATTGGATCCGGAGCTTTCACCTTTCTCATATCCCAAGCCACGCTTATCATCTACCCTCTTTTGGATTTCAAGAAGAACTTCAAGTTGGGTTGAGCTTATCTTGAATTTCTCTTTGTATTCATTTGTTGTTTGAACATCTTGTTTAAGAGTGTCTATCTAATTCTCAAGTTGTTCTTCATTATCTCTAGCTTCTTCAAGATCAGATTCAAGATGCCTGATTATTTTGTCCATTTTGTGGAAGTCCTCTATTTTCTCCTTGAGGGATTGTTTTAGATTATCTTCAATTTTCCTTTTTTCTTCAATTTCTTGGGTGAATCTCATAACCCCTGATTCCATTTCATGCCTTACCATAATGACCTCTTTTGACAGCGTCTCACATAGATTATTTTTCTCATTCAAATCTTCATTAGTATCATTATCTTCACTCTGATTGGCTAATTTTTGAAGTAGTTTCTTTCTCTTTTTCACAGAGATACTAAGTTTTTCTTTTAGCTCATTTATGAAATCATCAGCTTGTTTGAGTCTTTCTCTCAAATTATTGACTTTAGAATGCGATTGTTCATGATCATCTAGGGCAAACTAAAGTTGTTCCTTCATACCATTAATATCCATTGAGATTCCTAGATCTTCCTCAAGCTATTAGGCTTTGTTCAGAGGAACCTGACTATGATACCAATTGTAGGAAACAAGGCTGATAACTGAGAGGGGGGGTGAATCAGTTATCTCAAAATATCCTTGTCTTTCTATTCTTTTTTTATCTTAATGATCAGTGTAGCATCAAAACATATAAGCATATGTGATCATAAGAACAAATATAAAATCATCACACATAACACAAAGATTTTTACGTGGAAAACCCTGTTAAGGGAAAAACCACGGGGTGACTAACCCAAGATTGTATTCTCTATTGAAAGAATAAAGAAGTACAAAATGGAACTTGCCAATTAGGGCTCACTACCCAAGCACACTACCTACAAGAGACTCACTGTCTATAGAACTTATAGAAGATAATCAAGTATTTGAACTGATGAGAAGCATCTACAAATGCAGGAGTTCAATTCTGATATAGGCACAATATACTAATCCAATGCACTTCATCCTTCCTCTATTCAATGTTGTTGTTCTGTCACATACTAGACTTGGATTGTTGTTCCCACACTTATCTCTACTTTTCTATGCACCTTACTTCGTCACTTGTTCACTTACTTCCTCACATGCTGAAATGTATCTGGTATATATATCTGCATCAAGGATTTTTATCAACTTGCTAGTCGGCATCAAGAACACTACAAGTAATTAATCTGTCAGCTGAATCCATGCTTTATTTGTGATGTGTATCAAAAACATAGGCATAGAAGTCATTAATCATGTTGGCCAACAATGTATGATCCCTCAAATTGCTTGATCAACACATTTTACTCATCCGGATTGAAGTCTTATATGTTGCCGATCAGTTCTTCCTCTGTTTGCTCTACCTGACTGGAACCCAACACTTAGATGTTCATATCTTTTTCATACTTTATCATCGGAGGCTAAATCCCTAGAATACAATAGTCATGATACCCCTCTTGACTTGTCAAAGTCCACAACTTGCTGAGTTACACCATCTGAGAGATCCAGACCTGATTGTCAGACCTTGTTACATACTCTGTTCTTGTTCACCAGACTAAAACAATCTTCAATCTGACTTCTGGTGAAGGCATACTATGTACTACAAATGTGTGGGATAGACTTTGTTGCCATCAATGAAAACACTAATGAAGCCACACAGTGTCTCTTGCCAACAAGGAATAGCTAAGAACCTTTTTATTTCCTACTGACCACCCCAGTTCCACTTACTATCTTTCAACCAACTAGGAGTGTCATCATCCCAATAGAGAATTACAGATTTGGAAGGGGAAATCTCTACCCCTGAAGTTAGGTAGAAAATATCTAATTTGACATCTAAACTTCTAAATTCATCTCTAGCAAGTTTGGAAAATAGAGTAGTGTCATCTGCAAATTGAAGATTCAAAAGTCTATCATGATTAGGAAGAGAGATGCCACAAAGCTTTCTTGGAATAACATCTATTCTAAGTGGGTAAAAAAGGGCCTCAGGGGCTATTACAAACAAGATAGGAGCAAGTGGACAACCTTGTCTAATGGACCTGCCCAATGGGAAAGATTTAGACAGAACTGTTGTTCCTTGCACACACGCCCCATTTTGCCAAATGGAGACCCCCTCTTTTTCTTTGGCTTGAAGTCTCAACCTTTGTTACTTATGACGACGAGAAGGTGGATTTGTGTTTAGAATACAAGATTTGTTCAAATTTGAGTATTTGGCATGTTTGGAGTCATTTGATGTCTTTCATGATTGATTTGGAGGTTTCTTGAGTGGTCTTGTGCTTAAAAGATAGTCATTTGTTGCATTTTATGCTAAAGTTGGGTGTTACTATATTTTTCTCCAAAATCTTGTGTCACTGGATATTGTCCCTGAAATTGCTACTGTAGGATGTGTCATGTTGAAATTCCTAGTATCAAAGACTTATAGTTGCAAAATCATGTCAAATTTTGCAAGATTTCACTAAGAGTTTCATATACTTTCATTCTGATGCATGGTCCTAAAGCCCTAATTTGGCTAAGTCTAAAACCCTAAAAACCTTGAAAAGTGGCTAAGTCTGAAGCCTGGTGGAACCTCAAAAATCTAGAATCTACATATTAAATATTATGGATCTAGAACCTATCTCAAACATCCTGACAGTATATTTCAAAATATTTAAAGTATAAATATATTTTGAAATATACTATCACCCTAGCCAATTCAAACTCTAGCACTAAAAATGCCTCCTACTGCCAAAAGAGCTAAAAACAACTTGCACTGCATGGTGCTAAAAGGAGCACCTATCGACTTGCGCTAAAAACCCACTCCACTGACTTGCGCTAAAATGGACTTCTACCGAATAGTGCTAAAAATTGCTCTCACCACCTTTGGTTAGTCAAACCTAAAATCTGCGCTAAGGTTACTCAGACCTTAGATTAGCGCTAGTGCTAAAAATAGACCCCACTGACCTATGCTAAAAAGTGCCCTCACCAAATTTAAATCTGTGCTAGGTCAGTCAGACATAAAATCTGCGCTAAGGTCAGTCAGACCTAAAATTAGTGCCAAACCTATTTTGTGCTAGAAACCTTAATCTCCATCCTGTGCTAAAAATCATTCTTACTGACTTTACTCAATAGACCTCAAAATCACCACTTTTTGATAATTTGGCCTAAAAAACTAATTTTTTTTTTGGTGAATTTGAATTGCATTTCAATTTATCACATCATGATCAACACTTTTATGAATTTTGTGTGGATTTTGGGCACATTTTACAACAATTAATGCTACTACACCTTAAAAGTCAGTACCCCCCAAACATCTTGATTCTTGCAAAAAAATCTATAAAAATGTAAAACAAATGTCCTCAAATGGATTTTAATGACCACAAAAACTTCCCAGGTCAATATATTGGCCAAATGGGTACTTGAAAATGGTGGAGAACTCAGGAAATAATGTAAAAATCACTAAATTTGTGAAGATGGGCATAAGGAAGTGACATTGACAATGAGCTATCCTAAACTGATCTGAGGCTGCAAATGGATATATTTTGATCTAAATTGATGGAAAATGATTTGTTTGTGGTGAAATTGATGCTTTCAATTATGAATTGCAGATTTGAGAAGATTGGAAGGACAAAGGAGCTTGTTGGAGCTGCCTCGGAAGGATGAACACACAGAGGTACCCTACTGACCCAGAAATGTAGAATTGATATTCTATCAACCAAATTGATGTTGTACATGCAAGAGGAAGTTAATATGATGTTCCAGATGATGGAAATGAGCCTTAGAAGCTTGAATACATAGAATATCAAATCTACTTCATGGTTGTTCCTATAGATCGAGCCCAATGTTCGAGACATGTTTGTAACTGTTCTAGTAGTCCAATCATCAAAAGTTGTATCCAACAAGCATCTAGTTGGATGTAACTTCATCAAAAATATGCCACATACTCTTCTTGAGTAGTGAACACATTGGAAAAGTCATTTGTCTCATTAGAGAACTCAAAAAGTTGTTATTTCATCTTATTCTCTTGAGCTAAAAAGTTAATTTTTTCATCTTTTTCCTACAAGACAAGAAAATCTTGGATTGTAACTACACACCATCCAAAATTAGATGCCATGTAATTTGAACCATTGGTCTTGAGTTAATCTTCATCATCCATTGAAAACTTAGTATGGTTCCTTGTCTATAAAAGGGCCATCATTCTCTCATTGTAACAAGTAAGATTTGACAATGAATTGTTGAGACTCAGCCAAAATACAGTCAATACAAAGCAAATTTTGTAGGTTGCTAGGAATTTATGTTTCCGTGTTATCTCATTTTGGATTTCATGGGTCATGTAAATCTAAAATTAGTTAACATTCAGTTGCATTTGTGATTAATTATTCAGATATTTAATGGATTTCCTATCCATACCATTAATGGCTTGTTGATTGTATGTCATTGTGCATGGTTAGTCTAGGCATATATTATATGAGCTGAGTTCGATTGTGTGATTTTATTGAGCTACGCCAGGAATTGGGTGTTTGATGAACCCTCCACAATTTGAAAATTATTATGTTTCCTTAGAATATTGCACAATCTCTGTGGCATTGTGTGTTGCATAGTTAAGCAGAGATCTATTTATTATTGGGAATCTGTCTATCTATGTGTTGATCATTCTTGTAGTTGTCTATAGGATTTCTTATCCCTTTTCTCTCCCCTCTTTACCTTATAGATTTTATTTAGTCAAGCTTTGTTAGGTTAGGTTATAAGCAGCATCTACATTACAAAATTGCTTAAAGAATCATAGGGTTTCTGCATACATACTACTTTCATATCTTATAAACCCTATCAAATGTAAGACCCCTTGTTGGCACAACTAGTACATCCCACTAAGATATTCCATACAATCTAAGACCTAGCTGTATTATCCTTGGGATAGTCCTATCTGGGATAGGATACCTTTTTCAAGAGAGGTGATATATGTGTATTTCACCTAGGTTGTGTGTCAAAAACACCATCAATTTAAGTTGTTGCTCAAGAACCATTAAATTCAACCTATGCAGATGCATCCATAAATAACACTTTAACCATCATGCAAAGGTAATCAGGGAATCCCATGACCTTTAGCATCACGAAGATGAAAGACCATTCTACTATGTCATATTCTTTTTCAAAGTCTAGTAACAATATCCCTACTTTTTGTTTTGTTTCTTTAGCCCAATTAAGAGCTTCCCAACTAGTAATTAGATTTTCTAGGATGTACCTACCCTTAATGAATCCAATTGAAGTGTTATTGATAAAATTGGGTAGGATTTCCTTTAGCCTTAATACTAACACTTTGGCTATGATTTTATAAAACACATTCAATAATGTGATAGGCTTGAAGTTCTTGATGTTTTCTTTATCACCCTCTTTGGGGAGCAATCTAATAATACCTTTATTAATATCCTTCTCCAAGGAACCCTATTTAAAATCCTCTTGGTATAGTTCCCACAAGTCTTCAACAACCCATTCTAAATTAGCTTTGTCAAAGTCAATAGGTAGTCCATAAGGACCAGGGGATTTGCCATTGTCCATTGACTTGATTTCTTCTTCTATTTCTTTTTTTGTTATTTCAGTATTGATTTTCTGGCACACTTTCCTATTCAACTTTTTATCACATATTCTACTGCAAAGATCTTGAGCATTTTTACATTCAACTAAACTATCTTTTGCCTTGAAAATCTTTTCATAAAATGATTTAAAGGCATCTTTTATGTCCTCATTTTGAAGCCATTTTCCATCTTCAAGGACATGAACAATTCTTCATTTTATGTTTCTGAACTTAAGTAGATCAAAGAAATATTTAGAGCCCCTATCCCCATCCCTGAGCCAATTGATCTTAGATCTAACACTCACACTTTAGGTCTTTCTAATTTGAGTCTTTCTAAGTTTGTGCTTGACTTCTCCAAGTTCCAGGGCCAACGCTTCTACATCATGATTCTCCTGCACCTTTTCCTCCAACTCTAAGAATGCTTTTTGAAGTAGACATTCTTCTTTCCTACTATCCAGAGCATATTTTTTGCCAACTATCTTAAACAAAACATTGCAAGATCTCACCAGGTTATTCTAGAATTCAATTGCATTTGAGGTAGAGGACTTGGCCTTACATAGGCTTCTGAGGGTATCGACACCTTTCATGTAGTCTTCATTAAACAACAAGAAGAAGTTTAATTTAAAACTATAGCCTTTCAGTTTGGTTGCTTTGCAATAGCAATGACTACTTTGATAGGGTGATGATCAGATAAAGCATTAAGCAAGACTTAAATAGAGTTGCAGCTACTACCACCCTGGAAATCAAAGAAGTCTTTACTAGCATAAAACATGTCTAGTCTGCAATGAATCCTTCTTATTCCTTTATGACTATTACTCCATGAAAACCAAATACCTTTGCTAATCTCTCTCAACCCTTCCAATGGGTCAAAAATATTTAAATAATTCTTAAGTCTAGTCCAAATGAACTTCTCATTCCCTTTCCATTCCAAGGAAATGACCCCTATTTATCATCCTTATGCTCAATCATATTAAAGTCACCTCTAATAAACCAAGGAAGTTTAGGCAAATCTCTAGTCATCCATTCCCACAGCTGTGCTATGTGGAGGTAACCATTAGGAGCATAAACAGAACAGAGACCAAATTTCCATTCACCTTTCTCTAAGACTACCCATACACATCTACCATAGGGAGAGAACCCAAACTTAGATATGAATTTTTCCCATTTATTATTTAACATAATAACATTACCCCCTTTACCTCTAATATGTTTGGAAGACAAAACACTAGCATCTTTCCATATAAATTTCATACTAGTTTCCAAAGTAAACCCTACTGCTTTCACCTCCTAAAGAAACATGGTATCCATTGTTCTATTTTTATTATAGAAGTTTCTAACCACATATTTTTTGTTAGGGGATTCTAACTCCCTTGCATTCCAATTGTAACAATGCATGTTTTTCATTTAAGCAACTTAGGAAGAGTGGTTTTTGTTCCTGCTACACAACTTGTCCAAACATTTGGGAAATGAATCATCTTTGCCTTTTTTCCCTTGCTTAGTGGAGGAGTTGGTTCTGCTCACAATCCTCCTCTTCTTATTCTCTTCTCCTTTCTTATCTACTTCATCTTGAGATAAGAACCTATTTTCTGAAATTACATCATTGTCTTTACCATTTTCCTTCAATCTTTTATTATTCTAATATTTTCATTTGAGGAATTCAAATGCCACTCTCTTAGGGTCTGCTTTATTTTTCTTAAGGAATTCCTCTATCAGCAAATCTAGCTTTTCTCTTTGTGTTGTCACTTCTCTAATCTTTTCTAGGGCTAGTTCTTGTGCATTATTCTTCTTCCCTAATTGATTAACCCCTTGCATGCACTTACTATGATTAACAAAGATGGAAGTCAAATCCCCTCGAGCACCTTTCAGTGCAACAAAGGAGCTCTCATCAACAAAGGCAGTCAAGGGGTCGAATTGGGTGTCCATGACTTGGAACACAAAACAAGGGTTGTATACCAGTAAGTTAATATATTTAGGTTCTTGATATTTAATACTCTCTTCAGTAGTTTCATCAGAGTCATAAACTTTAGGTAATTTATCTTTAGGGTCACATTATGCCATTAAATCCTCATTTACACCTAAAGGTGCATTATTAATCATATTGCCCTCTACACTACAATTTTTTTCTGCCTTATTAATCCTATTAGAATGAGAAAGAGTGGTCTCATTATTGACCATAGGAGAGTCTTCAATATGAGGTAATGTAGATTAAACAAGATTTTTTGAGGAATTGAGAATGGATTCACCCTCAACCCCAACATGAGAAGCATAATTTGGAGAATGATGCTCATCATTGTTGGACTCTACAACCCTAGGATCAAATTTGGAGTCATCTTTATGTTTTCTCGATCTCAAAATAGGGCAGTCAAATTTTTTATGCCCCTCCATTTTGCAAAGAAAGCAAGAATTAAGTCCACCAAGTCCAATTACTTCATAGGTTATAGTTTTGTTCTTTAGTTGAGTTTCTAAAATCTTTGAGATAGAGGAGCTTGTGTTAATAGACATAAGGATTCTTGCATCCGTATGAGGTAAAGACACTTTTGTTTCATCAAATTTTAATACTTTCCCAAAGGATTTGACTATTTGAGGCAGAAAGTCCCAAAGTTGAGCAGTGAAATTTTGATAATGATCCATTTGGGGATAGAACAGAATTGAATCTCTTCCTTAGATATTTTTGGGGCCCAAGAAAAGGCGTTGAATAGGGCCTATCTGATATTCCAATAGTTCCTCTCGAACACCTATTTTTGCATGTTATGATTTCTAAATAAAATTATAAAAAGGCCATGATTAACCATCCAGCAAAATGAAACATGAATACCAAGGTTTCTTTCCCACGCAAAAGCTAACCAATTATCAAATAAATTTCTCGATGGCAATTTATCTATGTTAAAACAGGTAAAGAATATTGCAACATTTTTTAGCCTTTTTTCTTCATTGTTGATGGCCTTTTGCTTACTATCATTAGGACATAAAGATAGTTTTCTAGGTAACCGCAGGCCCTCACCTTTCTTAGAGGCTCCTACATCATCTCCTCACTGGGTTTCACAGGGGATTCGACTATTGGCTCCAGCAAGCCTTGCACCTCGAAGTCTGTGTCTTCATCTAGTGTCTCGGCATTGTCACTATCAAGAACTTCTTTGTAAGATTTACCAATTGCTTTTGAAGTCCTTTCAGTTTGAACATTATTATCTTCCATTACATCCCCCGGAGCAAAATTAATTTCTGTCTGTGACAAATAACTTCGATAGTACCCGAACTACCAACCCGGCTAGGTGACATGTGGTTACAAACGGAGGGCAGGAGAACATTCCAAATATGCTAAAATGATTTGTTATTAACAATATTCAATTTTAGGCATGAAATCACATACATAAAAGAAATAACAATGACAAAACCAAGCCTAGGTTTCGATTTAGGAAATTAGACCAGGAGTATCAAAATGTAGTAAATGAGGAATAAGATTTGTTTCAAGGCAAGGAGATAGCCCAACCTAGTTTCTCATGGAGGGACACATAAACACTCGAACAACCGCTAGGCTCTCCTTCAAGAGAACTCAACTTTGTCTCATCATTCGCCTAGATACTCTCTTTGCCAACAAGAAATACAAAAAGCATTAGGTAGATATTCACCAGTGTTTTCCACCTAAGCAATAATAGGGGTATATTTTGTCCTCTAGTGGATTATCTCATTTGAAAATCTTCATCAACAAACAAATTATCAAATGACACCCAAATGCAACAAATACACACAAATTTGAATTTCAATTACCATGAAGTTTGCACTCATGCTTGTGTCATCATTGTGAGGTAATGTACGTACAAAGCATATGGTTGCAACTCTCAAGTGTGGCTGAAGTAAGTTTCAAGAAAATGAACATCTTCCTTGATTTCTGTTCCAATAACACATTTTCTCTCAAATATGTTTTGTCCTATTAAGATAAAAAGGATACCTTACAATATTCTATTGCAATAAGAAGTTGTTCACATTGTGGCCTGAAGCTTCTTTTTCTCCCTTGTTTGCATAAAAGGGAAATCAAGGCCATTTTATAAGGGCTCAGAATCTCTAGTTTAGGCAATGGTGTAACCTATGTTTTAGTCTAGGGTAATAGAAGAAAAGTTGCATTTCAATTTGTGTTCAAATCTATAATACAATGTCATTTTCAAAGTTTAATACATTGTCATACTAGGTATATAACCTTTTCCATATTGCATTAGCATGAATTTAATATGAATGCTCAATATCAAGGATATTTTAGTTCATATTTGCAGTTTTATGTATTGTGTATATTTTCTCTGGTTTTCTTTCAAGGAGAGCAATAATAGCTCAGAAGATCTATTTTGTTATCTTTGTCTGCATTGTGGTTTCAACAGGTAATTCTATAGTACTAAGTAAAGGAGGCATTAATGTAAGGTATTTATGTTATTTGTCTATTAGTAATGAAGTAATATTACTTGAATGATACACATGTTTTGTGCAACTTGACTATGTGACTAAATGGATTAGGCACCGATCTCTCATTGAGCTAATATGTTGATTTAGATCAATTCCAAATAACCAAAATCACTTCTATTTCTGTTGTTATTCTAAGAATAGATTTGGATAAATAATTGTTCTCAATCATGGTTTCAAATGTGTTTCCAAAGGATTAAGCCAATTCAGATGGAATCAATCATTTCCTTGGTTTATTGTTATTGAGAACCTTTTGTTTTGATGCAACATCCCAAACAACTTTTGAAATACATTTAGATGTTGTAAAGGGTACACCTAACTTAGTCTTGCAGAACCAAAAGTACAGTGGATCTTAACTATTTATTGAATCATGTTCGTTGACCACTGACCTAGAACCCTTAAGTATGAAAATTTGGATTTAGATAATTAGTTGGAAGAACCAACAGTAGTGTTACCTTTTATTTTTTGTCTTATTTTATTTTAAGTTAATTTATAACTATATTTTATTACGATTTTATCATATAAAAAAAAAGGATTAAAGTATATTCGTTAAGGGTAGAATTTATTTAAAGTAAGTACATTATATTTTATATATTTTACTATAAAGACTGCAATTTAATTTTATAATGAAATTTAAGAATGCTAGAGAAGGGCAAGAGTTATTTGAAGGTAACTCTACATATTGATTTATAAAAATTAACTATGATTAAATAATATTTTATTCATATATTTTATTACACTTTCAATTTGTTTTTTGTACATTCTAATTGAATTTAATGGTTTTTTATCATCACTATATTATTAAAAACATAGTGCCATAAAATATCGAATCAAATAAAAAGGAGCAAAGTATAGTGGACACGTGTAAGGTTATTCCAATGGTAATTTGTTTTATTGAGTTATTTTAATGAAAATACTCCAAATTTATAAGTTACCTTTTATTAGAGTTATCTTTTTCTATGTTATTTGTCACATATGACAAATGAATCCAGTTATTTTCTTCCCCTTTCATTCTATTGTGTTTAGCTAAGATTCGCTCCAATTCTACTTATACCTCGGCAAAATCTGTAGAATTGGGAAGCTCCTGGGGAATTTTTATCATAAAGACCTTGCACCATTGGGAAGCTTCATGGGGAATTCCTATTGTTAAGACCTCGCAGCATTGGCTTTGTCTTCAGGGTAGTGTTGAGAGACTTGTTATAAAATATTAGTTTAGGACACATGAATTCATTATGTAGAAAATACAATTAAATCCTAATAAAATGTAAGATGTTTTTTTATTATGATTTTTGTTCAAATAAAAAATTAACTGTCGTTGACGAATATACTTTAATCCATTTTTAAGGAAATATAGTTATAAATTAAATTATTATACATTAAATAAAATAATATAGAAAACAAAAGGTAACCCTAATAAAATATAATGTACTTGTACCCTTAGAATAATTTTAGGCTTGTCGAATACATGTTTTTTATTTTGTTATTTTATTAATTGTTGAGTTATTCTAATGAAAATACTCCAAATATTATCTTAGAGTAAATGCATATTTACTTAAGTAAATTACTTAGGTAGACTATAATTTAGTTGCATTAAATTATTAAACAGGGAAATTAGATGTATTTCCCATAGGGTGGTTTTTAACCCATCATTTCATTTTCTTGTCTTTACAAGACACCTTTGTACAATAAAGTAAATTATCTCATTCTCAATACATTTTCTCTTGCGTGAAATATCTTCTCTCTTGTGAAGGTTTATTTATGCAGTTGGTCATCCTGGGTGTATTGCTCTCTCATCATATCAGAGCCACCCACTACAACTCCTTCCTGAGAGTCTTCATCGGAGATTTTAAGATTGATTGGAGATCATCCGGCATTTGAAATTTTTTTATGAAAATTGATTGGAGGCCGATTTCTATTTTTGGGGGCAGCGATCCAAATTTGGAGGCTGCGTGGGTTGTGTGCTGGCATGATATTTCTATGCAAATGGCACTATCCAAAGCGTGAGAATGAAATTTCTCTAATCCCTCGTGGGATCTATTTGAAAGGTGTCGTTTTCACATAACACGTGAGAGGTGCAGATTCATTTTCGATCTACAATGCATTTTCTCTCAAATATGTTTTGTCCTATTAAGTCAAAAAGGATACCTTAGGCATATTCGATTGCAATAAAAAGTTGTTCACATTGTGGCTTGAAGCTTCTTTTTCTCCCTTGTTTGCATAAAAGGGAAATCAAGGCCATTTTATAAGGGTTCATAATCTCTAGTTTAGGCAGTGGTGTAACCTATGTTTTAGTCTAGGGTAATAGAAGAAAAGTTGCATTTCAATTTGTGTTCAAATCTATAATACAATGTCATTTTCAAAGTTTAATACATTGTCATACTAGGTATATAACCCTTGCCATATTGCATTAGCATGAATTTAATATGAATGCTCAATATCAAGGATATTTTAGTTCATATTTGCAGTTTTATGTATTGTGTATATTTTTTATGGCTTTCTCTCAAGGAGAGCAATAATTGCTCAGAAGATCTTTTTTATCCTTGTCTGCATTGTGGTTTCAACAGGTAATTCTATAGTACTAAGTAAAGGAGGCATTAATGCAAGGTATTTATGCTATTTGTCTATTAGTAATGAAGTAATATTGCTTGAATGATACACATGTTTTGTGCAACTTGACTATGTGACCCAATGGATTAAGCACTGATCTCTCATTGAGCTAATATGTTCATTTAGATAAATTCCAAACAGCCAAAATCAATTCTATTTTTGCTGTTATTCTAAGAATAGATTTGGATAAATAATTGTTCTCAATCATGGTTTCAAATGTGTTTGTAAAGGATTAAGCCAATTCAGATGGAATCGGTCATTTCCTTGGTTTATTGTTATTGAGAACCTTCTATTTTGATGTAACATCCCAAACAACTTTTGAAATACATTTAGATGTTGTAAAGGGTACACCTAGCTTGGTCTTGCAGAACTACAAGTGTAGTGGATCTTAACTATTTATTGAATCATGTTCGTTGACCATTGACCTAGAATCCTTAAGTATGTAAAATTGGATTTCGATAATTAGTTGGAAGAACCAACAGTAGGGTTACCTTTTATTTTTTGTGTTATTTTATTTTAAGTTAATTTATAAGTATATTTTATTAGGATTGTATCATATCAAATAAAAAATGATTAAAGTATATTCGTTAAGGGTAGAATTTATTTAAAGTAAGTACATTATATTTTATATATTTTACTATAAAGATTGCAATTTAATTTTATAATGAAATTTAAGAATGTTGGAGAAGTGCAAGAGTTATTTGAAGGTAACTCTACATATTGATTTATAAAAATTAACTGTGATTAAATAATATTTTATTCATATATTTTATTACAGTTTCAATTTGTTTTTTGTACATTCTAATTTAATTTAATGGTTTTTTATCATCACTGTATTATTAAAAACATAGTGCCATAAAATATCAAATCAAGTAAAAAAGAGCAAAGTATAGTGGACAAGTGCACGGTTCTTCCAATAGTAATTTGTTTTATTGAGTTATTTTAATAAAAATACTCCAAATTTATATGTTACCTTTTATTAGGGATATCTTTTTCTGTGTTATTTGTCACATATGATAAATGAATCCAATTCTTTTCTTCCCCTTTCGTTCTATGGTGTTTAGCTAAGATTCACTCCAATTCTATGTATACCTTGGCAAAGTCTGTAGAATTGGGAAGCTCATGGGGAATTTTTATCGTAAAGACCTTGCACCATTGGCTTCCTCCAAATTCTAGAGACTTGGAAGCTTCGTGGGGAATTCCTATTGTTAAGACCTCGCAGCATTGGCTTTGTCAAGTTTTCAAGAATGCAACGTTTGCAGTTGCATTTGAAACCTTATAAAATATAGTGATATAAAATATTAGTTTAGGACACATAAATTTATTATGTAGAAAACACATTTAAGTCTTAATAAAATGTAAGATGGTTTTTTATTATGATTTTTAGTCAAATAAAAAATTAACTGTCATTGACGAATATACTTTAATCTATTTTTAAGGAAATATAGCTATAAATTAAATTATTATACATTAAATAAAATAATAAAGAAAACAAAAGGTAACCCTAACAAAATATAATGAACTTGTACCCTTAGAATAATTTTAGACTTGTCAAATACATGTTTTTTATTTTGTTATTTTATTAACTGTTAAGTTATTCTAATAAAAATACTCCGAATATTGTCTTAGAGTAAATGCATATTTACTTAAGTTTTAAAATTTTCAAAGGTTCCGTATTATTCTTTTTTTGCTAGCGAATGAGAATTGATTGGAGGCTGATTTCCATTTTTGGGGGCAGCGATCCAAATTTGGAGGCTGCGTGCGTTGTGTGTTGGCATGATATTTCTATGCAAATGGCACTATCGAAAGCGTGAAGATGAAATTTCTCTAATCCCTCGCGGGATATATTTGAAAGGTGTCGTTTTCACATAACACGTGAAAGGTGCAGATTCGTTTTCGATCTACCATTTTTAGGTTGTCTGTAGCTGGTGAGTTTTTACTGGGGCATCTGAGCATGATGCCCTCACAAACTCTTGCCAGGCAAATTCTCTAGTCTAAGATGGGAATGAAAGGCTGCCATCATTGATCTTCTACATCAGGGATTGTATGTCTTGGGTGCTTTGTGCGAGAAAGTTGCTATTGTAAATCATGTGATCGAGTGGAGTTTGTTGTGGTGTGGTGTTTACTCCCATCCAAGTTGCCTTGAACCAGAAATCGGCTACATTCTAGCCGCTTGCCTATGTTTCCTACATACCTTTTATGGTCTTTGCAAGGGCACTAATCCATTGCAGATCTATCCCATTGGAACGGCGAGTTAGAGCAGAGTGTCTGAAGGTGCCCTTGATGCGTATTGGTTTCCTAGAGTTGCTCATTGCTAGGGCTATACAGAGGTGGGCAGATTAGAGGCTTTTGATTGGCCGATATATCCAATTTTATATTAGACTTTATATATTTAATGTTTGATATCAAATATTTTCTTAGGGTTCGGTCTGTAGTGGACCTGACGACCATTCCTTTTGGCATGGACTTTAGACATTAGTCCCACATTTGCCCCTTAGTCGTCTCTTGTAGCACTTTATATATGTGAGCACTTGCTTTGAATATTTGTGAAAGTTTGTGGACAACTTGCGGAGTAATGCATATTTGGTGTCTCGTGCAAAGTTTGCTCAAACTTAGTGTGTGATAGGATGCTCAGTTTGGTGATTGTTTGGCACAATTGCCATCATATTTTGCTACATCTTTGTTGCACTTTTTTGCTCACTTGTAGTTGTGTGATAGGATGCTTAGTTTGGTGATTGATTGGCACAATTGCCATCATATTTTGCTACATCTTTGTTGCACTTTTTTGCTCACTTGTAGCTGTGTGATAGGATGCTCAGTTTGGTGATTGATTAGCACAATTGCCATCATATTTTGCTACATCTTTGTTGCACTTTTTTGCTCACTTCTAGCTGGTGGTCACATGGGTGACCAGGGCCTAATTCGATCTTCCATTCTTGCATTGAGCTCCAATAGGCGATTTTTCTTCTATAGAGCATATCTTTGGCATCCGGAGTCCGTTTTTAGCATTCCGCATATCATCGGAAAGTTGACTTCGCCAAGCTTGCAATGGTATAGGTAAATCTTCCTAATTTTTATGATTTGAAGGCTTCATCTACAATATTTGGAATTTTCTAATTGTTGTTGAAGGTTAATGTCTTTGTAATTATAGAGATTTGTAATAGTTCATTGTGGGGTTTTTATTTCATCCTGATGTGATTATGTTAAAAACTAAAAATTATAAACAATGGAGAGATGGTATCATAAAACATCTTAGATGGCTTCATTTGTTGCCACATTTATATAATCTAGTTCTCCTTCCTAGTACTGAAGTATGAAATTTGCAAGGAATTGCACAAGGAATCATGTCCTAGGAGTTATTGCAATTCATATTAATGATGCCACTTTGAATGCTATTAATCATTTTGAGTGTCCTCATATTCTTTGGACTAAAATTTGGGAAATACATGGAGATCCTGATACCCAACTATTCGTAGATGATCCTGTTTTAGATTGTCTTTTGCCTCTTCAATTTTTTAGATAGGATACCCTATGATCATGTTACTATGCAGGAGTTTGAAGCTTTGGAATACTTTGAATCTTTAGATGAGGATGACGAGGGTTCTTTAGATGATCCTTCTTCTCCATCAGGGATAGTTGATGTACCTTCATTGATTCATTGTGCAAAGTCATTGATTAAGGCTCCTATCATTCTTGTTCACCAGGACCATTCATCTTGTGTTGATGATTCATTGATTATGTCTAGTGATTCATCACAACACATATCTCATTGTCTTCCTAATTGGGATTCTTATCTTGCGTACATTGGTTCCTTGTTCGTAGAATATCATATTTCTGATTTGGAAGACACATTTAAGGGTATATCTCCTATTTGATGATAGTTCTTGTACAACTATTGTCACCCTATCAATGTCTTTGGAGAATGTTCAAAATTAGTTTCTAGTGGTACCTTGTTTGTCACCTTCTATTGTGATTGGGCATGTTCCTGATTGGTTCATGGTGTTATCTTCCAATGTCTTGACGAAACATGAGCAGATTTCAGAGACATTATCATCCTACATTTGGATTTCACTTGTTAATTGATATCCACAATGGGAAACATACTTGCATCTATACATGGTTTTGTTTCTTCCAAAAGGGAGACAAGTTGTTTGTCGACATTGGATCATGTTTTGTCTTAAGGCACTTACCTTTTTTGTAGGCGATTACACATTGTGGGGGGGCTACATAGTCTCTCTCTTTCCCTCTTATGGCGTGGCTATTGATTGTATATGCATGATGTATGTAGTCCTTGGGGGGTGGTATTGAGTCCTCCATCCATGCATCATTTTGTTTTCTTTTCTTTCTTTTGGAGAGGGTTTTTTCCCACAGGGTTTTTCTCCTTTTCTCTGTTTGTGAGAGATTTCTCTTTTGCATTGTAAATGGGTACCTAAAAAGGTTGTGTAGCCAAGACCTATATTGCATCTTCATATTGCCTTGTAAATGGGTACCTAAAAAGGTTGTGTAGCCGAGACCCATATTGCATCTTCATATTGCATTGTAAATGGGTACCTAAAAAGGTTGTGTAGTCAGGACCCATATTGCATCTTCATTCTCCCTAAGTTGCACTTAAGGAGTGTGTTAGAGTAAATGCATATTTACTTAAGTTTTACTTAGGTAGACTATAGTTTAGTTGCATTTAATTTATTAAACTAGGAAATTACTTTTCTTTCCCCAGCTTTGTATAATAAAGTAAATTATCTCATTCTCAATGCATTTTCTCTTCCGTGAAATATCTTCTCTCTTGTGAAGGTTTATTTCTGCATTTGGTCATCCTAGGTTTCTCTTGAAACAATTTTCTCCATGTAAATCACTTTGTTGTGGTATGATTGCTATTTATGTTTATTTCCTTATAATTTTTGTAACTATTGTAAAGATCTCAATTTTTTTTGCATAATCTTCCTCTCAAGATTAGTGTAGGTAGTTGTTCTAATACATTAGCTTCCTTACAGTAGATGATGAAGAAGAAAGGTCGATGGTTGAGTGATTTGAATCTGGCATGCAAGTGGAGGTGAGTCTGAAAGAAGAATTTATAGAAAAGGAGGAACAATTGCACAATTGAATATTGCCTAGTGATGTAGAAGAAAAGGAGGATGTGGATGAAGGACATGTGAATGAGGAAGAAAAAGAGTTTAATTTTTTGGCTAAATGCAAATTTATTTCAAATGATTTATTTGTTCTAGAATAGTTGATTTTGCAGAAGAAACAAGGGATTCATACTACCAAAAAATAGTATCTATGTTGTGTATATGAAGGAGATCTAGCAACATATCAGGTAGAATGAGAAAGATGAGAAACAACTTGTGTTGAAGGCATGAAAGATGAAGAATGACAAGTTTACTTGTAGCAACACATCTTATGAGTTGCAAGTACAATTTTGACAGTGAGCAGAGGCTCACAATTTTTGTAACTTTGAGAGTTTGATGCAAGGGCATCATATATGACCAATGAGCAACTTTTCCACATTTAAAAATTTAAACTTCTTACACCCTCTAGTATAGATCCATTTAAATAGCCTACAACCAAATTTAATGTCATGACTAAACAAGTACCAGAAGTTGGTGAAATCAAACTCCTCAAGACTTTTTTTAATCTAAGTAATCATTTTGGTGTTCTAATTGAAGATTTGGGCACTAAAATAAAGATATAATCTATAAGGTAGTAGAAGGGGCTTCTAAGACCCACTGAAGGAGAGGCCCAAGAACCAAGTTCTACGATTGGAGGAGAGGTCCAAGCAAGAATTGAAGTTTTAGTCACCTTGTAGTGGATGTAGCATGTGAGAAGCTCGATTGGAGGGGATTTTGGGAAGAGTTTATTTTATGGGCTATGTGGAAGGGAAGAAAAAAAGGTAGTCATGGATAAAAGAAAAGAGGCACCAAGAGAATGAGGGAGAGCTTAGAGCTAATAACTAGGTTGAGGGGATTTGCAAAGAGATTTTGAGAGGAGAGAGACGTGAGGATAGGAGGAGAGTAGTGTATAGGAGAAAAAGACTAGAAGGCTACATAGTACAATAAGAGAACAAAGGGATGCATGAGACAGAACAACAAGATAATGAAGTTTGTTTATATTAGAAGGAATGAGTAGAGGGAAGCAGCAGCAAGAGATGAAGAGAAGGTATGGTCATAAGGGATAGAGAATGAAAGTGTATTCTAGTTAGTGTTGGAAAAAATATGTAGTGGAAAATTGAAATAAATAGTAAAATAGTAATAAATTGCACAAAGTTGACAACATAGATTTACCTGGGAAACCTAGATTTACATGGAAAACCTAGTTATATACCAAGAAAAACTACCGGCAAAGGTCTCTCAATAATTTTATTCTTACAACAAAAATCCTTTTTACAAAATTACATCATGCATTTGCATTCAAACTTAACTGACTTTAAAAGCCACAAAAAAACATGCAATTAATCCAATCCTTTCCAAAGAAGGATTTCCATGCATAAATCATGCGTGTAGAACTAGTCCTCAACTGCTTAATCAATGCTAGAGTAAGCAAATGACTTCACATACTAACAGTTAACGTAAAGGCGTAAACCTGGTTACCAAGTGATGCATTGTATGAAAGCAAGCAACAACGAGACAAGCAAACTTCACGTAGAGGCTGCCATTCTCTCCAACTGAGCTCTATTTTTCCCTCAAGTGTTTGAAGACTAGCGATACGACGTGAGAACAAAGATGAGAAGGTTAAGCCAATACCCATGTATGCTTAGCAGAAAAATGATTGTGAAGTTCCTATGTTCAGTTTAATAAAGAAATAAATATTTATTTAATGTTGTCCAATGTTATATGGCTGGTGAATAATGGTTCCATTTCCTGCCAGTCTCTTAATTGTTTGTTGATGCTAACGGGTGCTTCCCTGTTCTGTGTTGGGGGGTGTATATATGTACATATGTGTATGTGCGGCCCAGTTTAAATCACCTGAAGCCAATCCACATTTTTTTATCAAATTCCCTACAAAACACAAACATTAGAAATAATTTACTCTTATCACACATTTTTCTCTCTGCATGAATTCCATATACATCCCTCTAACTTGATGGAATATAGTGCAAACATAATTCTATATAACAGCTTCCATGTTTGATTTAACTTTTTCAGATTAATTTAAATCGCTATCATAAAAGTTTCAAATTAATTGAAGACAGATTTGTATATCTTTACGTGGACCTAACTCAGTTAGCCAACTCGACGAAGTGAAGCGACATGCTGTTGAATGATGGCACATACAGACTTATATGTGACACGTATTTTGTAACTTGTCTTCATATTTCTGCGAATCTTTACACGTCTGCACAATACGTGTCTTTATAAATGCTGGTTTACTGTGGTATAAATGCTGTGATTATGTAAGAAGTTGAGCAAGTTATAAGAGATTTTTAATGGAGCTTGACACCATTGGAATGTTTTCTTCTCATTCTTCGTCTGATGATCTGATTAAAAACACAAGGTAAACAATTATTATTATTTTTCAATTAAAAAATACTACAGTTTATTAGATATTATACAAATAGACTAATTATTTATTAATTATTTGGTGGAGATGAGATATAAAATTTATTTATTATTTTTTTTTTTTTGGTGAAAATGAGATAGAAAATTACCTCTAATTCCCCCAACGTAATTCAGAGCTTGGCCATTGGAACGGCTAATCCTCCCAACGTAATCACCAGAGGGACTACATGACAGAGCTCAAGCAGAAGTTCAAGAGAATATGTAAGCCCATATATGACATTTATATAGTTTATTTATTGCTTTACATTTTTATGTTTTAATGGTTATGGGGACGTTTGTGTTGTAGACGAGAAGTCGATGATAAAGAAGAGGTAGATGTATCCAATGGAAAGAATGGAAAACCCCAATGTGACGCTAGAGATGGTGGTGGTGGAGGTGCTGCGGCTGGGAAAAGAGGTGGTGGTGGGGCGGAGTTTGTAATTTTTACACTCTAAAATAATTTATTTTATAACTATATTTTATTAGGGTTTTATCATATGAAATATAAAAGGAGTCAAGTGTATTTGGCAAGTGCATTATAACTATTTTTAGAATTATTTTATTTATTACAATAATTTAATTTATAACTATATCTTATTAAGGTTTTATCGTATCAAATAAAAAGGGATCAAAGTATATTTGTGAAGGGCAGAAGTTATTGGAAGTAAGTGCATTATATTTTGTATATTTTACTATAAGGACTTCAATTTAATTTTGCGAAGGTAACTCTACATTATATTTTATACATTTTCATATAAAGGATTCAATTTTATTTTATTTTCTTTTCTAGAGAATGATTTTTGGGTTTTTATTCACTACTAATTTATAAAAATTAATTGTGATTAAATAATATTTTATTCATATATTTTATTACAGTTTGAATTTGTTTCTTTTACATTCTATTTAATTTAAATGTTTTTAATCATCACTGTTTTTAAATTAAATAATACTTTTATTTACTGTTGAATTATTTTAATGAAAATACTCCAAATTAATATGTTACCTTTTTAGAGTTATCTTATCCTTTATGTGTTATTTATCACATATAAGGAATGAATCCAATTCTTTTCTTCCCCTTTCATTCTAGCGTGTTTAGCTAAGATTTCCTCCAATTCTACATATACCTCGGCAAATTCTGTAGAGTTGGAATCTCCTTGGGAATTCTTGTTGTAAAGACCTTGCAGCATTGGCTTCCTCCAAATTCTGCATTCGTGGGGAATTCTTGTCATAAAATTCTCACAGCATTAGAGGTGCTGCGTTCAATGTGTTAAGGTTAGTGTTGAGAGACTTCTCGAGAATGCAACATTTGCAGTTACATTTGAAACCTTATAAAATATAGTGATATAAAATATTAGTTTAGAACATATGAATTAATTATGCAGAAAACAAATTTAAGCCTTAATAAAATGTAAGAAGTTTTTTTTATTGTGATTTGGGCCAAATAAAAATTTAACTGCCATTGATGAATATACTTTGAATCTTTTTAAGGAAATATAGTTATAAATTGAATTATTATACATTAAACAAAATAATACAAAAAACAAAAGGTAACCCTAAAAAAATATTCCCCATGGAGCTTCCAGTAAGTTATTTTAATGAAAATACTTTGTGTTAGTTGTTCAGACATATTAAACTCTTAATCTATGTTAACAATGAAAAGGTTACTTGATAAAACCCTAGGCACATCTGAAATAATAAAAATCAAACTTTAGGGATGAATATGAAATAAAAGGATAAAAACATATTAAACAAAATTAATATGTTATTTGATTTACTGTAGATTTATTTTATGTTATTTATTTAACAAAAGATCAGTAAATAAAACCCTAGGTAAATATAAAATAGAAAAATGAAACCCTATGGGTCAAATATGAAATAAAAAGATAAAAACATATTAAAAGAAATTAATAAGTTGTTTTAATTTACTATAGAGTTATTTTATATTATTTATTTAAAGAAAGGTTAGTAAATAAAACCATAGGCAAATATGAAATAAAAAATGAAACCCTCACAAATTTATAGTGACACGATAGAATTTTATTTCTTTCCAATCCATAAAGTGATGGTTCAATAGAAATTTCTTCCTATATATTTAGTTCTATAAATATAATGGTTTAAAATTTGGAATGATAAACAATTCCTTTATCATTAGAAAAAAATAACAGTTTAGATGCATGAATTTTATTATCTCTTCACTACACATCTACAAAATAATTCTATATTATTCTAAGAGGACACTACACATTTCAAATGTGTAATCTATTTTAGAGCATCACCATCTTTAATTACTAATTATGGTGAGAGGCGAATCCTAGAGGCATTATACAACCAGCACGATTGCAATTTTTATTTTGCCGATTTAAATTGATGGTTTGTTAGTTGTCATAAAATAAATTAAATAAAGTAAATAAAATGAATTAATTTTAAATGGATTTTTATGGGAATACGTGGGTCGTTAGGGTTTGACACAATCTTTTCACTGTACCTAAAGTTAGTAGATTTAGAGGATTACTGATTGCATTTAATTTGTTTGTTTTTTTTGTTTTTAGGCCGTCCTTGCTGTTGTGGCCTCCCCGTAGAGAGCTGTACATCCCCAGATGAGGGTGTGACCCTCACTAGACCCAAGCGCTTCAGTTTGAAGGCAAATTCTGGTTGCAACATAGATGTCTATGGTGTATTTAATGTTGTCTACAAGTTTCACAAGGGAGAAACAAAATCTGGGTGACTTTGGAACGGATTTAATGTAGTTTCCAGACTGATGTTGTATATTAGCCCTTTACAATTGGAAATCAGAAATGGGTATGCATTAAATCTATTTTGCCTTGTTGGTTTTTTCTTTTTTGGTTTATAATATTACTATTCCTGGCCAATGGGCTCATACTGGCCTCTGGAACTCGCAGGTTTTCATATTTTAAATTTGTTTAGATCTATTTAAATTTATTTTACCCATGTACTCTTCTTGAATGGCCCTAAGAATGAAATCAGAAGGACCGCTACTTCTATTGTACCATACAAAGTCAATCCGTCATTTGTCAGTTGCAGAGGAGGGTATGATTCATGGTTCAGTCACCAAGGCAGAGACCCCAATGTTTTAGTTGGCGCTATAGTTGGAGGACCTGATCAGAATGATAACTTTGCAGATGAAAGAGACAATTATGAGTAGACAGAGCCAACAACCTATAACAATGCTCCAATGGTGGGAATCTTATCCAGACTTCAATATGGAAATATTGAAAACAACCAGCTTCAACGAGGTACTTGTGTCTTATAGAATGAAATTTCATATGAGTGAATTGTTTTCATGATTCTTTGTGTGTAACTGGTTGTTCTCTTGGTAGATATGGCACCTAAGCCTGAAATAGGATCAGGCCCCCAAACTGGGAAACAAAAGCCAAAGTATAACCACTTGTCTGTACCTCAACAGGGATCTCCTCCTCCAACTTTACCACAGAATAAGATCTGTTGATCCCATGTTTTGTATGCCAAAAGCCAATTTTCATTTTTAACAAATCATTAAGTCAACAATAGCGGATAATTTATCACAAGACATTTTGAGTATTAGCAGTTTATATATATACAAATACATATATATTTTTGCTGCAAAGGGCATATATAATCTGTGAGTTATAATTTGTTGAATCTTTTAAAATCTAAGAGGTCAATTCAGTATTGAAAAAAAGAGAGAGAAGTTTGATGTACATAGAGTATATAATCTGAGAACCCTAGAAGGTTTAGATAATGTTTTAAAAAAAAAATCTATCCTATTCAATATAATGATTATCCATCTTCTAAAATGCATTGGTATTTTTTCATCTAAAAATCTATTAACTTTTTGTTCATTGTTCATGATCTACAGCTAACATACTCCCTCCAGATAACCAATAAATCTCAATATCAAACAATTACAACACTCATCCTGTATATTGAAAGGCTTTATGGTCCTATATGGGGTCTCTCCAAAGAAGATGCCAACAACAAACTCGTTTCCTGAATGGTTGAAGTCTGGTTGAAGTCTCTCCCTCCTAGTCAGAGTATGGATGTTGTGTACATTCAAGCTGCTCCTCAAGCAATTGTATCACTTGTTAATTATCAATTAAGTTGAATTGATAGAACTTCAATTAGTTGGTCCATTCATTTATTGTAACTGGAATGCCGAAGAGGAGAATAAAAAGCCTTATATTTTAAAAGGCCTTGTACAGTGACATAAAAAAAAACCCAATGTCTTGAGCCTATAAATTTTTAATTTTTAGTACCTGTCATTGGCAGTACTCTTGTAATGAGAATCACTTAGGAAGCAGTCCCATGGGAGGGGGCTTCCTAAATTATCTCAGTGGTGCTGTTGATATTTTTTATGAGCATTTTACAGCAGGTGTTCCTATGATGCTAAATAATTTATCAGAGATTTTTATAAAATTCCCCTCAATCTTTTCGCTAAATTAAGTGGTTGGAATAAGAAAACTATTAGTTAACTCCCTCAGTAGGTGGGGGCTCAAAAATCACCTCCTAAACATTAGTTCCTCATATCTTGGAGGAAAAGATTCTGATTTAAGCACTAGAAATTTTTTTGAGTTCCATGGGACCCTTTACTGTTAAGGATTAAGATTGTCTAGAAAATTGTAGAATGATTCTAGAGCCTTCCACAACTAGAACATTCCTGGAGCTGTTCTAGAAAAGAATATTGTAAGATATGTTCTAAAAAAGAACATTTCAGGTTTAAGAGTTTTCTAGAAAGCTAGAAGCTTCCAGGCTTCAAAGGTTCTATAACTATATATATATGTGATTGGAGAGAGTTGTTGTATATATAGAGCCTTTGGATGGTTGCTGGATATAGCATCCGGATAGCTGTTAGATACAGCATCTGGATTGCTGCTAGATACATGGCATTTGGATGTAATGCAAGTTAGATGAATATATATTTCTGAATTATCTAACTCTGTTTTGCCCTGTGTTTGCTATGTTCTGTTATGTTTTGCCCTGTCTTTTGGTGTTTATTGGGCCTGTTCTCACATGGTATCAGAGCGGGGTTATGGGTTTGAATCCCCTTGGGTAACGCTGAGGGGATTGTTGGAAAAAAAAAAGATTCAGCTAGAGGATCAGCCCAAGTTCAGCTAGAGTTTCAACCAGGTTCAGCTAGAATGTTTTCCTGGTTTAGCTAGAATGTTTTCCAGGTTCAGCTAGAGGACCATCAAGAGGTTCAGCTAGAAGTTCAGTTAGAAGTGTATTACTAGAGTGATTTGTTTGCAAGGCAAAGATATTGCTGGAGTGATTTATTTGCAGGGCTGAGATATTGCTGGAGTGATTTGTTTGCAGGGCTGATATATTGCTAGAGTGATTTTTGTTTGCAGGGCTATTGCTGGAAATGCAAGTTGGAACAAGCTAAAGGTATTGTTGGTAGTGATGATGGAGAAGATGAATTTTCAACTAGACAAAAGATAATGAGTATTGAAGGCTTAAAGTTTCAATCTCATATGAGCAAGTTAGAGGAAAGAAAGAATGGGAGCAAGCCATGAAAGAGGATTATGATCGAAGAATGCTTGGTATGCTAGAGGTGAACATTAAGGGGGGATAGTAATATAATATTCCCCTCTCATTTGTATTTTTTCTGTATTATTCTAGCCAATCTTAAGGGGGGATATTAAGGATTAAGATTGTCTAGAAAATTGTAGAATGATTCTAGAGCCTTCCACAACTAGAACATTCATGGAGCTGTTCTAGAAAAGAATATTGTAAGATATGTTCTAGAAAAGAACATTACAGGTTTAAGAGTTTTCTAGAAAGCTAGAAGCTTCCAGGCTTCAAAGGTTCTATAACTATATATATATGTGATTGGAGAGAGTTGTTGTATATATAGAGCCTTTGGATGGTTGCTGGATATAGCATCCGGATAGTTGTTAGATACAGCATCTGGATTGCTGCTAGATACATGGCATTTGGATGTAATGCAAGTTAGATGAATATATATTTTTGAATTATCTAACTCTGTTTTGCCCTGTGTTTGCTATGTTCTGTTATGTTTTGCCCTATCTTTTGGTGTTTATTGGGCCTGTTCTCACATTTACTCCACAAAAATAGATCCTCTAGTAGCTCCATGGGACCGCTTCCTTAATATGTTTGTCATATTGAGACATTTTTATAGTTAAATCATTCTGATTACAAGCATTTTATTCAAAAATAAATACTGACCCTCAATTCTATTCCAGGAAAGGAAGACAATGAGAAAGAGAAGGAAAAGCAATTTAAGTAGAAGAAAAATTCCCAAAAAGATTGGAGTGGTTGATTAAATGCGAGAGAAATGTTTTGTAATTTGCAAGGACTGTGAACCTCTATCTGATGATTACAGCGAGAGAAATGTTTTGTAATTTGTAAGGACTATGAACCTCTATCTGATGAAGATAGAGAAAAGGCCGAGGAGAAGTTAAGGGGGCGGCTTAAAGTGAGGGTTACACATAGAAGGTGTTTACAAAAATACACTATAACTGGTCTAACGAAGGAGATAACTAGAGACCTCAAATTTGATGTTATAGAAAGTAACAGGTTAAAGAAGAGTGTTGTTGTCATAGATTACTAATATTGATTTTTATTTTATAGGTATGGCTCCACCAAAGTTCAATTTTGAAAGTGAGGAGCAGTGCAAAAAATATCAAAGAGATTATCAAAGGGAATACTGAAGATGATAATGACAACAAATGACAGATGCAAAAAGAGAAGAACAAAGAACAAGATGAAGTGATAACAAGAAAGAAAGATTTGCCAGCAACTGAAGGTCCTATATGCACTAGATTTTGACAAGATAAATGTAATAATTGTTATGGATGTAAGAGTAATGTTAACTTCCAATATTTTGATAGAAGGAGGTCTTGTAAATGACACTCTAGGGTATGTTTGAGAAATAATATATAGACATGTAAGTGCACCACTAGAGACACCCACATATGTTATGGTTGAATTTTGAAGGAAGAGTAGAGACAAATGGATTGCTACAATAATCAGGAAAAATAGTTTTATATTCAAAACTCCATCAAACATTTGTAAAAACCTCAAATAAAGAGAAATTACAATTGGTTACATAGAACCATTTCAAGCAACTAAAAAAATATACATGTAAACTATAAAAGAAACTATATGTAACGATGGAAAAATTATTGAGATTCCTCCAACACCCCCCCCCCCCCCCCTCCGGCAATTTCTACCACTGATTGTGTAAAAATTTAAAATGTCCAAATTTTGTCTTAAATATTCAAAAGTCACCTTTGCTAAAGCATTGGTAAATATATTTGCTAATTCCACTATTCAAATCCACAAAACTCCAAATTGATTTCTCCATTGTTCACTATGTCTGATAAAATGATATCTTGTATGAATGTGGTTTCTCCTCTTATGAAAAACATGATTTTTTGATAATGAAATTGTTGATTTTTTGTCACAAAATATTCGTGTTAAATCCTCCTATGCTTGAAATAAATCTGTCAATACTCTCCTCGTCTAAATAGCTTGACATGTTGCTGATGTGGATGATACATAATCTACTTCAGTAGATGAAAGTATCACTATAGGTTGCTTCTTTGATGCCCATGAGACTACACTTGTTCCACAATGAAAGACATATCTAGAAGTACTCTTCCTATCATCAATGTTTCCTGCAAAATCACTATCAGTATAGTCTATCAAACAAAAATCATTAGTCATAGAATATAAAATTCCATATCCTATTGTTCCTACCACATATCTCAATATTCTCTTTCCAACTTGCCAATGTGAGTCTTTTGGTGACTTCATGAATCTTGAGATTAGAGTAACTCCATACAATAAATCTGGTCATGTAGTTGTAAGATACATCAAACTTCCAACTGATATTTTGAATATTGTGGAATCAACATTAGGTCATTTGTCTTCTTTTCCAATTTTAGTTCCTGTAGTAGCTGGTATAGTTATTGGATTACAATTCTACATCTTAAACCTCCTTAACAGATCCGTTGCATATTTAGATTGACAAACGAAAATTGTTGGAAATATTGTCATTGATGTTAAAGGGAAGTTAATGTCACAAAAAAAGAATGATTATTGATGATCCAAAAGTTTCTAAGGCATGATTTCTACCTTTAATCAGTGAATCACTTGGTTCATGAACTCTCAAGTTCATCAACGAATAGATTTCCTGACATCTAGCTAGCTGATAAAAAGATGACAAACAAACTTTCTAAGGCATGAATGATTTCTACCTTTGGTCGGTGAATCGCTGTATTCATGAACTCTTAAGTTCACCGATGGCAAGTTACTATGACAGCTAGTTCGCCAATAGGAAAGTTTACCGATGAAATCTTGAAGAAGAAAATTTAAAGCTTGAAGTCTCTTTCAGTTAGTTGATGGATAAGGTATCAAAAAAATGTTTGGTTCATGAACTCAAAAGTTCACTAAGGGTGAAGTTCACCAATAGACCGCTTCCCTGACAAAGAGTTGGCTAAAAGGATGAAGTTGTGAAGAATAAAGAGGGTTCATGGTTCTCTTGGTTCGCTGATAGACTATTTTCTTGACAAGGGAAAGTTGGTAAAGTATGAGAAAAGTCTTTAGTTCGCAAAGTCCTTAGTTCTTTGATTTCAAGGTTCACTGAAAAGTGATTTTGTTAATAGAGAAAATGGTTGATGGTTCGCCAATGGGTTTGTGCTAAGACAACTTCACTAATAGGAGATATGATGAAGACTATGTCAGTAAGTTCACAAAGTGGCACTTTTGCTAATAATGGATGAAATGTCCAAAGTTTGTAGAAAGTTGATTTTTATGACAAAGGTTTTTAAGTTGAGGTTTGTGGATGTGAAATTTCTCTAATGAAGAAGAAGATAATTTGTTTGTGGAAATAAGCTTCTACCGATAAGCTCATAAGTTTCAAAAATCCCCAATTTTCTTATAAATGAGTTTAAGCTTAAGTTTGTGAAAATGATTTTTTGCCTATAATGAATAAAGGGTTTATTTTGTCGATGGCTTACATAGATGACGTAAATAAAAATGCTAGGGAGAAGACATTATCTGATCAGTTTGAAGACAAAAGAGATATATATGAGAAACACTTATTGTTAAGGTTGGCTGAATTAGACTATTTAATTCAGGCGAAATTCATAATGCGGAAATTGAGGTTAGGCTAACCTAAGTATATGTTGAAATTTAAAATACAAAGGTCAAGTTTGGAGAATGTTTTAATTCAATGTATTATAGCTGACATGAGGATTATTGTACAAATCTATATTTAAAGAAGATCATTTGTTTATTTTTTATGGTGAAGTATATGTAAGCACCAAAGCAAAAAGTGTTTACATGTGAATGTGATTTGAGTGTGAAGGAAATGAATAGAAGATAATCTGGAGTTCGCATAATTTGTTCTAGTACAAGCATATTATTTTATCTTGAGAAGAGTTGTGTTAAAGAGTGTGTGATACTTCATGTTTGAAGGTGTGTGAAAATTAATGTTTCAAATCTGAGTTGGTGATCAATGGGAGGTTTGATACCCTTTTTTGGAATGAACTTGATCTTGTTCTAGTCAGTTAAAGTTGGTGCTTCATAGCTGGGTTGGTGCTTAGTATGGATTGATCTGAATCCAGTTATCTACTTCTTGAAGTTGGTGCTTCACCTTCTAAGTTGGTGCTCAGTTTGATAAGGGGATTAAAGTATCCTATAGATTGGTGCCTATAGATATGCACAAAAGGATTTTTTTCCTTCTCAGGTTGAAATTCATGTGGGTTGGTGCCTACAAAATATTGTAATTCCTAGATTCATTTTGAGAGCTTAGATTTGGGTAGTATACCCAAGCAACCTTTCTCACCATGGTTATTCCCTTCCAAGTTTCCATGTAAATCTTGTGTTCTCTTGTGTGGATGTGTGGATATGTTTATGTTTGCATGGTTCTTATATTTATTCTATTGTTGCAATAGAAATGAAGTAAAAATTAGTATATAATGATTCACCCTCCTCTTAGTATATCTATGTGTTCTAACAAAAATTCCCCTAATGATTTCAAACCACTTCAATGTCCAAAAAATACTTCATCAATCCTAAATTTGTCATCTCAAATTATTTCTTTGTTGCTTATTTAAATGTGTCTATAGACAAATTTCTAGTGGAAAGAAAATCACCAACATATAAACATATATTAAAAACCTAACCTTCTTTGTTCATCTTTGTGTACAATGTTGGCTCATTAACGCTTCTGCTAAATCCATTCTTCATCATGTATGAATTGATCCTACTATACCATGCTCTTGGTGCTTGTTTGAGACCATATCAGTGTCTTCTTCAATTTACAGACCTTGTCTTCATGTCCATGCACTTCATAACCTAGTGGTTGTTTCACATACACTTCTTCTAGAAAACCATTCAAGGAATTTGATTTGACATCCAATTGCTAAAATTTCCATTTATTATGTGAAGCTAATTCTAAAACCATTCTAATAGTACCATGTCTAGCAACTGGAGAAAATGTTTCATTATAAGCAATTCCTCGTTGTTGTGCAAAACATTTTCCTACTAACCTTGCCTTATTCTTTTCAATTTTTCCTTCTACATAAAATTTGGTATAAACCCATTTAACTCCTATGCAATCCTTACCTTTAGGTAAACCAACTAGCTCCCATGTTTGATTTCTCTCAATAGACTCCATTTTTTCATTCATCACTTTGATCCAATGGTCCTCCTTAATTGAATCTTCAAAATATATAGGATCATGAGTGAATAAAGAATTTTTTTAAAGGAAATCTAAGTTACCTTATCTTTCTTCTCCTTGCTTATAAATCTCCTTCAATGTTCTAGTTTTCCTTAATCTTCTTATACATTGATCTCTTAGCTAGGCCAAAGTAGGATCAGAATAATCAGTTTATGTATTGGGAGAAGAATTTTCACCTTGTTCAACATTCCTTCAAGTTCTTGGTTGAGTACTTGGTACTAATTCTTGTGTATGTGGACTTGTCTTATTATGTTGCACACCATGATCTTCAAATTCTTCATCATCTAGGGGTATTGATGCTCCAATTGTGATTATTCTATCAATGATTCCATCCCATGCTTCTTCTTCTTTAAATTCTACATTTCTACTAACAATCAATTTATTTGTAATAGTATTAAACAAATTGTAAGCTTTTGATTCTTCACTATATCTAATAAAAATACATTTCTCACTTCTATCTTCATGTTTCCTTATTATTTGTAATGACTGAAGAGAATATACAAAGCAACCAAAAAATTTGAAATGGTATACACTATATTTTTTACCACTCCAAGAATCTTCTAGAATTTGGTCCTTGACACTCTTTGTTGGACTTCTGTTTAAAATATACACTGCACATGCTACTACTTCTACCCAATATTCATTTGACAATTTTTTGGCCTTCCTTCTATCCATTTTCATGATTGTTTAGTTCTTCCTTTCTACTACACCATTCTGTTGTGGTGTGTATATTATAGTAAACTGCCTTTTGATCCCATAATATTTGCAAAAATCCAAAAAATAATAGACATATATTCACCTCCTCTATCTGATCTCAATACCTTGATATAATGGTGACTTTGTTTTTCCACCATAGCCTTGAATTCTTTGAACCTTCCAAATGCTTTAGCCTTCTTCTTGAGAAAATATAGCCATGTCTTTTTGATGAAATTATCAATGAAGGTTAGAAAGTAAAACTACAACTAAGTGGAGTTTGCATTGGTCCACATAAATCACTATGAACTAGCTCCAAAAATGCCCTTGCTTTATATGAGTCTCCACTTCGGAAACTCTCTCTATGTTATTTTTCTAGAATGTAACTCTCACATGAACTAGCTGGCTTATCTATTGGTGGCAAAGCTTTCACCATATGCTTGTTTTCTAACAAACTCAAACATCCAAAATATAAATGTCCATACCTTAATGCCATAATCATGATTAGTCTAGATGCACAGTCCTGAAATTTACTTCCTCTTTTCATTGGGTGCATTGAATTCGAAGGGGGAACATCTGATTCCTTGTCATCTCCACTCTTGCAATCAACCTATCATTTGGAAATATATCTAATATAGTGCAAACATTGTCATTAAAAGATACCATGTAACCTTTTTATATTAACTATCCAACACTCATAACATTATGTTTTATATTAAACCATGCATGAAATAAATCGTCTTTCACCATTCTTTGTCAAAACATTTATTCCGCCTTTACCCTTTACAGGTACCTTATTATCATTTCTCAATTTCACTTCAGATTTAACATAATATAGCAAACAATTCCTTATTCCCTATCATATGGTTTCTACACCCACTATCTAAAAACCATATATCTTTAGCACTTTCTTCAATAACATGGCAAGTGATAAATGAAGTTCCAAATTATATTCATCTATGTAATTAACATTTTGTTTGCTCACATCTCCTTATTTATTTCTACACTCATATGCATAATGCCCAAATTTTTTACTCATCCTCTATTGTTGTAGTATTAATTTTCTTACAATAGATAATATTGTAAAAGTCATAACATAACATTACAAATAAGTAATATTGTAAGAGTCATGAATAAGAGGGATATAGTACGATAACAAGGGTACATTATTTCATAATAAAAATAAAAACTTTGTAAGAAGTACACCCGATCATTTATTATGTATTATATGCAATATAGTAGAGAGAATATCTAAACTGTCCATTGTTTCATACTCATAGAAATAGATTTAATACTCATAGAAATAATAGAAATAATACATTTGAGAGAATATCCAAATTGTCCATTAATTCATACTCAAATAAATATAACTTACAATGGGTTGCACTGAACCGTTTCTGACAAAATAGAGACGTAGACTAGAAAAGAAACTGAATGTAATGGTGGAGAAATTAATGAGATTCCTCCAACATATTTGATAGTTATTTATTACCATTTGAAGATCAAAGTCCTCAAACAATACCAATTAAACAAATACAATTACACTAATAGAAAATATGATGTGATGTACTCCTTGGAAATCTATTTCTATGACTATAAAATAATGGATAGTTCAGATATTCTCAGTTGTATTGCACATTGTCATGATTATTAATAGATAATAAATGATCTACTGTACTTCTTACAAAGTTTTTTGAATTATTATGGAAAAATCTACCTTTTTCAAATTATTTTGTTTGTATTGTTCTTATTCATGACTATTATAATATTATTTATTTGTAATGTTATGTTCTCTAAAAGCACTACACTATTATTAAAATAGTGTTGTTTACATCTTCAAATTACAAATGCTACTAACATAACTATGTTTAGAAAAATATATTTAAACTACATCAAGAGATATCCTTCCCAACATAAAAACTAAATAGAACTGTGATATTGACTCCTAGGGTTTCATTTTTTATTTCATATTCACCTAAGGTTTTATTTACTAATCTTTCATTAAATAAATAAAATAAAATAACTCTACAGTAGATAAAATAACATATTAATTTCATTTAATCTATTTTTATCTTTTTATTTTCATATTCAAAGTATTTAATGTTAATTTTATTTTAATATTCAGAGTATGTTCTAGAAATAATATATAGACTATAGACCTTAAGTGCACCACATGACCCACATATGTTATGGTTGCATTTCAAATTATTCAGGACCATTTGAAGATCAAACTCCTCAAACAATATCAATTACACCAATAGAAAGTATGATGTGACGTACTTCTTGCAATTCTATTTCCATAAGTTTGTTGGCAAATTTGGTTGGAGTGAAATTGACGTATCTTCAAGGAGTACATAATTGGGGTCTTTCAGGTTTCGTATAAGGTTAAGAGCATGCTCATGGAAACTTTTGAAGCCATGTTTGTTCTAGAGGAGTCTCTTTCTTCTTCAGATGCTTATATTATTCCCACTACTATACGGGTTTGTCCTAGACATAGAATGCAACCTTCTAGAAAGGTAAATAGATCAGGTAAGTGTAGTCCTCCTGCCAATAGATTTTCTAAGATCAATATTGATGGCTCTACTCGAGGCAACTTGGGTGTGTATGGGATTAGTGGAGTTGGTTGAGATAGTAGTGGATATGTTTAGTTCTTTTTCTCCACTTACGCATGTGTGCACTCAAATAATTATATGGAGGCTTGGGCGACACTGAAGGTGTTGGAGAGAGCTTATGATTTTTGTGAAATAGATTCTATGATCTTGGTTTCCATTCTTAATAAAAGAAATCTTCAAGATTCCTCCTAGAGACTAACTTTGATTTTTAAGAAAATCCTTCGTCTAGCCTCTATGTTTGATAATATTTCCTTTGTCCATGTTCTTAGGGAATGGAATAAAGTAGTTGATTTTCTAGCCAAATGGGCCTTTAAATAGACGGATTTTTTGTAGGTGTTGGATTGGACAAGGATTGTTTTTTTTATCGTAGTTGTTGGTTGTTTGTACTTTCACGTAGTTTTTCAAGTGCCCCCTCTAGGTCCCTCTTGTTGTGTTTGTCCTAATGGTTCTTACTATTGGAAAGTCATCTTGGTGTATATGTAAGTTATTTTATTTGAGGTAAGTTAAAATAATATTTTAGAGCTATATTTTATTAGGCTTTAAATTTTTTTTCTTCTTGGTTTATTTTTATCTAATATGTTTTTTTATTTACTTTAGAGTTATTTTCATGAAAATACTTTGTGTTACTTGTTTAGATATATTTTTAAAATGTTAAAGTCTTAATCTATATTAAGAATGAATAGGTTACTTAATAAAACCCTAGGTATATATGAAATAAAAAATCATTCGATTTGAGTCAACATGAAATAAAAGGTTAAAAACATATTAAATAGAATTTTATTTTTTTTATTTACTACAGAGTTGTTTTATTTTGTTTATTTTACTATACTGGAGAAGCGAGAAGGGCACATGTAAATTGAACCATAAGTGCACTATATTTTATTACTAAACCACAATAAAAGGAAATTAATATGTTGTTCTATTTATTTTAGAGTTATTTTAATGAAAATACTTTGTGTTAGTTGTTTAGATATATTTTAAAAACAATAAACTCTTAATCAATATTAAGAATGATAATCTTACTCAATAAAACTCTTGGCAATTATAAAATAAAAAATGAAACCCTATGGGTGAATATAAAATAAAAGGATAAAAATATATTAAACAAAATTAATATGTTAAAAAAGGGAGAACCTTTGGTGAAATGGTAGGGCTTCTTGCCTGTAGTGCAAATAGTGCAAACAATCAAGGTTCAGACCTCACGGGGTTGCCCTCTATTGTGTCCACAATTGACAGACCATACCTAGGGGGGACCATACCTAGGGGAAACCCTATGGTGAAATGGTCAGTCTTCTTGCCTGTAGTGCCAACAGCCAAGGTTCAAACCTCGTGGGGTTTTCTTTACCACATTAACAATTGAACTGAGGGTGGTGAAATAGATCTAGAAGGGAAACAAAAGGTAGTCTCTAACAAAAAAGAGGAACTTCTACCATGACCTTATATTGACATCATGGTGGAATGCACATAGGAGATGGAGTAGCTTCTCAATACAACAATCATATGTGGTTTCATACGTAGATCTAGAAGGGAAACAAAAGGTAGTCTCTAACAAAAAAGAGGAACTTCTACCATGCCCTTAAATTGACATCATGGTGGAATGCACATAGGAGATGGACATGCTTCTTAATACAGCAATCATATGTGGTTTCATAGGTCCCAAATTACGGAGAACGCAGATCCGCAGGGAAACAAAAGGTAGTCTCTAAAAAAAAAAGAGGAACTTCTACCATGCCCTTATATTGACATCATGGTGGAATGCACATAGAAGATGGACATGCTTCTCAATACAGCAATCATATATCGTTTCATAGGTCCCAAATTATGGAGAACCCAGATCCGCTCATAGGCTGATGAAAACTAGAATATATCATGTGTTCTAAAATTTCTCTCAAATTTTTTTTCTGGGCTATCCTCTCATCTAAAACAGAAAAAGATAAAATCCTAAAGGGAAAGTCTTGGTGAATGGGTGATATCCCCCTCTACATTTAGAAATGGATCCCAAACTTTGATCCTACAATTTATGATCCTTACGATAAGGCTAAATGGATCCAACTATATAATTTGCCTTTGGAATTTTATACTTAGGAGTGTCTAACAAGTATTAGGTGAGGATTGGGAACCCTAAAAAATATCAACATAGAACTGCATGGAAAAGAATAGATTATTTGTATGTACAATTATAGGTAGCAGCCATCAGAAGATTCCCATAGGAAATAATTTTATGCTCTTCACACCAATATTGGACTCAACCATTGGAGATTGAAGATACTAGATTTTATTTCCTAACTTATGGAAGCAAAAACCATTTCAATATTAGGAGCCCTGGACAAGCTAGGGAGGAGGAGCATCCTACTATTTCAGTGGATCTGAAGAATAAGGAATAGGGAACCAACCAACCTGCACATATTATGAAAACAAAAATCTCTAACACACAATCTACAAACACAAAATAGAGACTTCTATGTTCAAATAAATATAACTCAGATTACAATAGACTAACAAAGCACAAATTCTTCTTAATCTAAAATTGTCTATATTCAAGAAATCAAATATAGAAATCTCCAACAAAGAATTACAACTTATTACATTTGTGGCCTATCACATGCAATCTCTCTTTTCTCTTTTGCCTTCAACAATTCAGTGTAGTCTTCATCTTCAAAATTGTAGTTCTCAAACACTCATTTCTTTCCTATGTATGTAACCTTCAAATAGGTGTTCCCACTTCCATATTTCAAGCAATCTTCCTCAACACAAACCTAGTGCTTGACACTTTTTTAACCTTCTGCTTTGGTGCTGCTAAAATAGGTACTTCATTCCATCATTTTTCTGTTGGTTTCAACCTCTAAAAGAGGTGTTTCATCTTCCTCCCATGGCACTTGCTCTCTTTTAATTTTTCTGTTTATAAAATCTGCCTCTTGAAGTTCTCCTTAAATGCTTACCAATCTTTTTTTTACGTATTGTTTGAGGCATTAAAACCTTTTAAAAGAATGACACTTCCCCTTATTTCATTTCTATTTTGTTTTCTATTTTAAATTGCCTCTAAGAGACATTGAAAAGCCTCCTTAGGTTGTGGAATCTCTCCTCCAAAGAATGACATTAAATTTGCTTCATTTGGCATCCACTTCCCATTTTCAGATTCTTTGTTTCCTTTTCAATTAATTTGAGGTGTTTGTTTTTAGCAGATGATTATTTAGAGCTGGTAAATTACTTCTAAAACACTTCATTTTGAACCACAAACTTCTTGTGCGCCTTGCTCTTTACTTCTATTATTTAGAAACCATTTTTTATTTCTTGGGTCATTTTAATATAATTTTATTCTTCCATAACATCCCACTTTAAACACATTCAAATGCTAATTAATATCTCATGAAACAATTTAAGAGAAAATACCCAATTATGTGACTCTGACAGGCGAAATCCATGTCGATAGGCAGAAAAACCAAAATGCTCTGATTTGTACAAAATTTGGAAAGTAGACTTGGAATAATATCATCAAGTCCCCTATAGAAGGATTTCTCTCCAGCCTCAAAGGATTTCAAAATTTTAAACTATTCGTAAATTTCCATCCCCGACCAGATAGTTTTAAAATCTCCAAAACATTGTGACATATGATTGTGAAATATTTTCCACTGACGTCCAAATACCCCCAAAAATATACCTATGAAAGGATTTGATGCCACACCTCGCCAATCTCACTAAACAATTTTTTTTGTTAAAACTGTCAATGATTGCCGAAATCGAACATATGTCCAAAACTGAACTCTTGCAAATTTGATTGTGCAAAGTGTCCTCAATGCTGAGAGATGCCAAAAAAAAACCTAAGAAAAAAAAATTGAAATAAACAACTACAAACCTTTTTAGGTGATGTCGATTGCATGTGCACCCAGGTGCTCTTGCATCAGACACGTCGGGTAAAAAGTTTATGAGAGGCTCAGAAAAGTGGAGTTGAGTAGTTGAACTACCCTTTCAGGTTGCAATCAACCTGCAACAAACTCCATCACTAAAGAATGTGCACATGATAAATTTTTCTTTCTCTTCTTCCAACATCTCGCTGGCACACTTCTCATCCTCCATCCACAACTCCATTCACCACTCCTTTCTCCTCTCATGGATTCACATCCACCATAGACCGTCCTCCTCCACCAAATGCTCTCTACTCTCCTCTCCTTCGTGGGATCCAACCCACCATACACTGACCAACTCCACCAAATTACACATGAATCATCATCCACAACCTCTACAAGCAAATATGCCCTATACAAACACCAATCTGCAATTACATAATCACTCTTCTATTTACTAACTCCTTATGCATCTAAAAAATAGAAAAAATTTAAAACTTACTGTCATCACAAGGGATTTCAACCTGAATGCTAAGTCTTTACAAGCTTGGCAATCCCATGCAACATGGGAACATTCTCAAACTGTGGGTTTGTTTGTTTCGAGAATGGACATCCAGAAGAGCCGGCTCCCTTTAAATGCCCTTTTGGATCTAGAAACTGATAAGGAAAATAGGTAAAAAAATACTTGAATAAATTGAAAATGAATAGAAAATTTATCCTAAAGGGTCCGACACACCAATATTTTGACTTAAATCTGCAATATGACACACAAACACTTTCCAATATACCTGTTGTTACAATCAAAACTGATCAGATTCACTACATAAGTATTTCATAGAAAGCCACGAGAAATCATGCACAAGTTGTGACCTATAATAAACTAAAATTTGTATACTTGCATATAATAAATGACACAAAGAATTAAGAGGTTTTGAAGCAGAACACAAAAAATTCTCATCAAATCACTCACAAAATAAACAAGACACCTAGATTCGGATAGAAGAACCCCTGATTGTATTAGAAAATGGAAGGAATCTCTGCAAAATAACACTAAACTGATAGAAAATAAGCTGCTGCTACTATAAAAACTATAAAATAAGCCTTTTTCTATTTAATACAAAACTATCCCCAAAAAGTGAATGGGATGTCAACTCTAGCTCAAATGGACTCCAAAATATGCATGAATGAGTCTAGAATAGCAACTCCAAGTTGGTTGGCGAGCACAAGTGAAAAGCATAAAATTTACCTCCAAGATGAACAAAAATAGCTCAGAACTCCGAGTCACAAAGTCCTTGACGAAGAAACTACAAAAAATAGTCATGTTTGACCCAAAGTCAAAAATAAAACTCAAAATATCTCTCCCTGCATGAGCATGTACTTCAGTTGCACTCATCCTTCTATTTTTGCATGATTTTGGGACAATAATAAACTATTTGAGTGAATATTAACCATAATCAATTATGATTTACTTTAATGAGTGTTATGTGATTGTTTACTTCTTGCATTACACGACAAATATTAAGGTAATTTACATAATATTACCTTTCATATTTGTTTACATACATTGTTTTTGTCTTAACTTAATACAAAAATACAATGGGTTAATTTAATCCATATTAGCCTTTAGGGAAAAAAATAGCCCTCTTATCTCCTTCATGCAAAAATATCATCTATTTTGCGTTGTCACTGTCAAAAGTCTCCAAACCCAAATTTGTCTAAGGCATGCAGTAATGTCAAAAAACCGCTCATTTTCCTTCATCAAATCTTTGACCCTAATCATATTATTTGATTGTTTGGATTCTTAAATGTTTAAAAATCAACATTAACTCTCAAAAAACACCCATAAACCCTTATGACTCCCTGGACTCCACATCTCTCACTAGGCATTATGATTTCAAGTTTTGACCTCGAGCTCATTATGTTGTTTTGCAATGATTTTACTAAAAGGATCAAAGTAAAAAATCCTCCAAATCAAATTAGGGATTGTATGTAAAACATAATGGGGTAAGTGTACAAAGATGAGGGACCAAAATGGGGTCTTAAGTTGCCACTTTTTTTCTGAAATCAGGAAACATTGATGTTGGATGAGAAATTGAAGATATCTACACTCAAAATTTGAAGATGGAATAAAAACAAGAGTTTTAGTGCTCTAAATCTAGTTTCTAAACTACTATTTTTTTCTAGAAATGGTTGAGACTAAGGGGTTCAAAAATGGGGAGCACACAAATTGGTCATATTTTTCTCAAAAAAATATAACATAGCGTCTAGTGTGCTCCCCCTAAAATGTTAACTTTTTTTTAGTATTTCAATAATCTCTCTAGTCAGAAATTAGGTAACACCATGTAGTTTATCCCTACTTTTTTTGATGATTTTTTAATGAATAATTGATTTTTTAGTAATTTTTAAAGTGGACACATCTTGAAAAATAGAAATTTGAGCATGCTCCCCCCTAAAATGTTTGAAAACTAATCGAAAATCAATTTTTTTTTTAATTTGTGTAGAATGGAGTCTAGTTTCTAAAAATATAACTTATTTCATTTTTTGATAAATGGTTAAAAAAGAAGTTAAAAATACTAGACACTAGTTTTTGACAAAAATTGGACACACCTACAAAAGAAATTCAAGATGAAACACTAAATGTACTCAAAATGTGAAAAAAATTATATTGTTAGATAGCTAACAGAGAGCTTAAGATTATGGTGGTATTTTTTGGTAGTTTTCATTGAAAAAAGTGTCATCTTGATGGGGAGCATGCTCCATCTTATCTATAGATTTTGCTAAAAATTGATAAAAACACGTCAAACAAAGCACATCATAAGATGAGCACATTATAACGCACTCACGTTATGTTGAATCAATAATGTGAGTGTGTTATATCACGCTCGTGTTATGATGAGCATAACTAGCAATACACATGCCAATTGCATTTTCTTGAAAGTTTCTAAAGCCTTTTCAACAAATCCATTTTTTGCATATCTTGCAATCATTGTATTCCATTATAGAACATATCTTTGAGGTGTTACGTCTTACAATTGACATGCCTTGTCTATGCTCCCACACTTTACATACATGTCTACAAGGGCAGCTGCACTTCATATTGTCTCTCTCTATTTCTCCCCCCTCTCTATGTCCTACCCGTTCTTTGAGTCTTTGCTTCCCTCCACTCTCTACTTCCCACATTGTCTCTCACTATCTTCTTCCCTCCCCTATCTACCTTCTACTGTCTCTCTCACTCTCTACTTGCTTCTCCTATCTACCTCCTACCCTCTTTCTGAGTCTTTGCTTCCCTTGCTTCTCTACATCCTACCTTCTCTCTCACTCTCTTCTACCCCTCCCTCTCTACCTCTTACCCTCTTTCTCACTTTCTACTTCCTCCCCTGTCTACCTCCTACCCTCTCTCCCAATCTCTACTTCCCTCCCCTGTCTACCTCCTACCCTCTCTCTCTTCTTCCTTGCCCTGTCTACCTCCTACGGTCCTCTCCTACTCTCTACTTCCATCATGTCTCTACCTCCTATCCTCTCTCTCACTCTCTGCTTCCCTCCCCTCTCTACCTCTCCTCCTCATTCTTCCCATCCAAAGAAATTTCATAAATTATCTTATTTCCATTTCATTGAACCCCAATTTATATCATCATCCATCTTTGCATGTCCTATTTTTCTTACATTTCCATGTTCTTTTTCGACAAGGGAGAGCAAGAGGAAGGAAAAGGTAGAGAGGATGGAGATGGAGGGGAGAGATACCTGGTGATAGAGAGAGAGAGAGTGTGTGTGTGTGTGGGGGTTAGGTTTATGAGTTTAGAATTGCTTAAGTTTAGGGTTTAGGGGAATCATTTAGGGTTTAGGGGTTAGGGCTACTCAGGTTTATGGTTTGTTGTTTAAGGGTTAGGATTTAGGGGCATTATTTAGGGTTTAGGGGTTTTGCAAGAGAGGGGGAGGTTTAGAGTTGCTCAGGTTTAGGGTCATTATTGAGGGTTTATGAGCTTAGGGTTGCTTAGACCTTTAGGGGAATTATTTATGGTTTATGACCTTAGGGTTTCTCAAGTTTAGGGTTTAGGGTTTAGGGTTAGGGTTTAGGGGAATTATAAATAGGGTTGAGGTGTTTACAATTGCTTAGGTTTATGGTTTAGGGTTTAGGGGTTAGGGTTTAGGTGTTAGGGATTAAGGGTTGCTCAGATTTAGGGTAAATAGGGATTAGGGTTTAGCGAGAGAGAGAGAGAGGGGGGGATTAATAGATATTGGGAGAGATCTAGGGAGATAGAGGTTTAGAGTTGCTTCTAGGGTTTATGGTTTAGAGGTTTGGGGTTTAGGGTTGTTTAGTTTTAGGGTTTATGGGTTAGGGGTTAGGGGCATTATTTAGGGTAACTTAAGGTTTATGTTTTAGGGGTTAGGGGTTAAGGCTTAGAGGTTTAGGTTAGGGTTTAGAGAGAGAGGACTGATAGGGAGATATAGAGGAGACCAAGGGGAGACATAGGGAGATAGAGGGTGAGGGACATGGCTAAGGACATAGGTAGAGAGATTGAGAGGTAGAGGGATGATAGAGACAATGAGATAGGGTTTAGGTGGATTAGATTTAGGGGTGATCGGGTTTAGGGTTTAGGGGTTAGGAGTTTAAAGAGGGAGAGATATAGAGATAGAGGACGCGAGACATGGCTAGAGACATAGCCAAAGAGATTGAGAGGTATAGAGATGATAGAGACAAGGAGATATGGGTTTAGGATTGATCAAGTTTAGAGTTTAGGGGTTAGGAGTTTAGAGAGGGAGAGATAGGGAGATAGAGGGTGATGGACATTGCCAAAGACATAGGCAGAGAGATTTAGAGGTAGAGATGATAGAGACAAGGAGATAAGGGTTTAGGGTTGATCAGGGTTAGGGTTCATGGTTGCTATATATGATGTATAGAATGGTGTAAATGACTAATATACTGGCGCTTATGATGTTCTGATGGCTCATGTGTCTAGCAAAGGGTAGAATGACACCTATGGTTGGCTAGGTGTAGAATGATGTTTGTGATTGATAGGTAGGTGCTACTAAGGAGCATATTGGTACATACAATATACAAAATTGTACAAATGACTAATAGATTGGCACTATGATATTCTATTGGGTACTGGTGACGTATTTGTTTTCTTTTGATTTTTTTTGGATCATTTGAGATGGAGCTTAGATTGATTCGGGATGGAGTTGGGATGAAATGGATTGGTTTAGGGATGATGAGAGGTGAAAAGGACTAGATTAGGAATGATTAGAATGGTTTTAGGGATGGTCTGAAGTGGTTTAGTGCTGATTAGGGAATAATTAGAATGATTTAGGAATAGTTTAGGGATGTATTTGAGATGAAATCTAGGTTGATTAGAAAGTGATTAGGGATGAAGTTAAATTAATTTGGATGTGATTTAGGATGGTGTGAAGTGGTTTAGGGATGATTAGAGATGAAATTGAATGGATTAGGGATGTTTTGGGATTGATTAGGAATGAATTTGGTTGGAATGAAAGCTTAATGTTTTCATGTTTTCACATTATAGAGATTGCGAGAGATAGGGAGATAGATGTTTAGGGTTGCTTCTAGGTTTTATGGTTTAGGGACCTTAGGGGTTTTGGGGTTTAGCGTTGCTCATTTTTAGGGTTTAGGGGTTAGGGTTTAGGGACATTATTTAGGGTTGAGCGTTTATGGTTTAGGGATTAGGGGTTAAGGTTTAGAGGTTTACCTATTTATTGTTTAGGTAGAGAGGTGAATAGGGAGATACAGAGGAGACCAAGCCTGGGAGAGATATCTCTATCTCCTCTATCCCTCTCTCTAACTATACCTACCTTTGCTTCTAGGTTTTCTGGTTTAGGGACCTTAGGGGTTTAAGGTTGCTAGATTTTAGGGTTTAGGGTTAGGGGCATTATTAAGGGTTTAGGGTTTGTGGTTTATGGTTTAGGTACAGGGGAGAATAGGGATCCCTATCTCTATCTCTCTAGACATATGGATCCATATCTTTTAATCTATCGCTTGTTACCTCTCCTCCTCTTTATCTCTCTCTCCATCCTTCTACCTCTTGAATTCTCTCTCCCTATGTCTCTAAACATCTCTTGATCTCTTTTCCTATCGAGCTATCTATCCTCATAACCCCATCTCTTAATATACCCCTCCCTACCTCTCTCTCTATATTTCCCTATCTATCTCTCCCTTTCTAGATCTATCTCCCTATATCTCCCCTCTCTATATATATGTATCTCTATCTTTCTCCCTCTATAGACCCCTTTCTCCATCTCGATCCCCATCTCTCCCTTTCCCCATCTCTATAGCCACCTATCCTCTCTATCTCCATGTCCCTCTCTATCTCTCCATGTCTCCCGATCCCTCTTTATATATAGGATAGAGAAATGAAGAGAGAGACAGAGAGAGAGACTCTCTCATGTAGATACAAGGTTACCTTTATATTATCATGCTTCCCATAACACACTCGCATTATAATGTGAGCGCATTACAACACAATCATGTTATTGGAAGCATGGAAAATGGTCAAAAAGCATGTGGGATCCATGTCTTAGACCCCACATGCCTGTTATTCTTGCTTTTCATGAGTATATCAGACAAAACAATGCTTTTCATGTTGGTTGACTAATTGAGAATCATTTTTATATGAATCCACCACCTTTTTTTTTTTAAACATAGAAGAAGTGATTTTTCATGTTTTTGGAGAAAATTTGATTATTTAAACTGAAAGTTTCATGTTTCATGTGTGATTTTGTTTCAAAGCTAATTACCATCGATATATAGATTGAATTGGATGATATATGTTTGTTTTTTACATAAATTTTACTAATCCTATTCTAGAATTATATAGAATTCATAATCAAACTTGAGAAAAACAAGAATTTGAGGATTTTGAAGCCATCTTTTGGAGAATTGGTCAACTGCAATACCGAATTCTAAGGTATGTTCAATTTTAATTCACATATATATGTTTTTATGTTCTTTATGTCTTTAAATGTCCTTATGTCTTTATGTTTTTTATGTTCTTTATGTTCTTCTTGACATATATGTGTCTAGGTATATCAGTTAATTTAGTCAAAGAGACTCCAAATTCTTTATGTTTCCACTTTGTTTCCTCCCTTCATGCCTTTATTTCACCTATTTTCAGCTATACAAGAGAAAAACATTATCAAATACTTAATAAAATAATTTTAGTGAACAATTGTTTGTCATACTCATATTTGATTGTATACATGGAGCCAAAATTGATTTTGGAAGACTCTTAATTTTTTCCTTAGGATGACATAAGATGATACAAATGGTGTTACAAGGAGATAAAACACTAAAGAGGAGGTTTTCATGAGTGTAGGACAATCATGTAAGTCTATATAACAATCCACTATCATAGTCTATATATAAACCTGCTGCCATGTATGATCCTCCTTGCATTTGAAGGTCATTTTACAATGCTATGAAAGTTATAATTTATTACAAAGTGATCCTTCTTATTGCATCTATGTACAATGAAATTCATACATTTATACACTATTTACAATGAACTTGTAAAGAGTTCTCTTCCTACAACTATGCACATGTTACAGCTGAGATAAGAGTTTATGCACATTACAATAATGAAAACCATCACTATTATGCTATAGGTCATCTATGTTACATGCTACAACATTTATGTTACTATGGAACACAAATGAGCATGCTTACAACACCCAAAACATATCACTAGCTCTTACATTCTCTATTTTCCTTGTCCTTTCTTGACCTCTAAGTGGCATACTTCTCATACTCACCCATAGTGAGTGAAACATACTACTTGCTTTCTCTTCTTATTCTCTTCTCCTTTCTTATCTACTTCATCTTGAGATGAGAACCTATTTTCTGAAATTACATCATTGTCTTTACCATTTTCCTTCAAGTTTTTATTATTCTAATATTTTCATTTGAGGAGTTCAAATGCCACTCTCTTAGGGTTAGCTTTATTTTTCTTAAGGAATTCCTCTATTAGCAAATCTAGATTTTCTCTTTGTGTTGCCACTTCTCTAATCTTTTCTAGGGCTAGTTCTTGTGCATTATTCTTCTTCCCTAATTGATTAGCCCCTTGCAGGCACTTACTGTGATTAATAGAGATGGAAGTCAAATCCCCTTGGGCACCTTTGAGCGCAATAGAGGAGCTCTCATCAGTAGAGGCAGTCAAGGGGTCAAACTAGGTGTCCATGACTTGGAACACAAAACAAGGGTTGTCTACCAGTAAGTTAATATATTTAGGTTCTTGATATTTAATACTCTCTTCAGTAGTTTCATTGGAGTCATAAACTTTAGGTAATTTATCTTTAGGGTCACATTATGCCATTAAATCCTCATTTACACCCCAAGGTGCATTACTAATCATATTGCCTAGTACACTACAATTTTGTTATGCCTTATTAATCCTATTAGAATGAGAAAGAGTGGTCTCATTATTGGCCATAGGAGAGTCTTCAATATGAGGTAATGTAGGTTAAACAAGATTTTTTGAGGAATTGAGAATGGATTCACCCTCAACCCCAACATGAGAAGCATAATTTGGAGAATGATGCTCATCATTGTTGGACTCTACAACCCTAGGATCAAATTTGGAGTCATCTTTATGTTTTCTTCATCTCAAAATAGGGCAATCAAATTTTTTATGCCCCTCCATTTTGCAGAGAAAGAAAGAATTAAGTCCACCAAGTCCAATTACTTCATAGGTTACAGTTTTGTTCTCTAGTTGAGTTTCTAAAATCTTCAAGATAGAGGAGCTTCCGTTAATAGACATAAGGATTATCGCATCCGTATGAGGTAAAAACACTTTTGTTTCATTAAATTTTAATACTTTCCCAAAGGATTTGACTATTTGAGGTAGAAAGCCGCAGAGTTGAGCAGGGAAGTTTTGATAATGATCCATTTGGGGATAGAACATAATTGAATCTCTTAGATATTTTTGGGGCCCAAGAAAAGGCTTTGAATAGGCCCTGTCTAATATTCCAATAGTTCCTCTCCAACACCTATTTTTGCATGTTATGATTTCTAAATAAAATTATAAAAAGGCCATGATTAACCATCTGGAAAAATGAAACATGAATACCAAGGTTTCTCTCCCACACACAAGCTAACCAATTATCAAAGAAATTTCTCAATGGCAATTTATCTATGTTAAAATAGGTAAAGAATATTGCAACATTTTTTATCCTTTTTTCTTCATTATTAATGGCCTTTTGCTTACTATCATTAGGACATAAAGATAGTTTTCTAGGTAACCATAGGCCCTCACCTTTCTTGGAGGCTCCTGCATCATCTCCTCACTGGGGTTCATAGGGGATTTGACTGTTGTCTCCAACGAGCCTTGCACCTCGAAGTCTGCATCTTCATCTAGTGTCTCGGCATTGTCTCTATCAAGAACTTCTTTGTAAGATTTATCAATTTCTTCTAAAGTCCTTTTGGTTTGAACATTATTATCTTCCATTACATCCCCTAGAGCAACATTAATTTTTGTCTATGACAAATAACTTTGACAGTACCCAAACTACCAACCTGGCTAGGTGACATGTGGTTATGGATGGAAACCAGGAGAACATTCAAAATATGCTAAAATGAGTTATTATTAACAATATTCAATTTTAGGCATAAAATCACATACATATAAGAAATAACAATGACAACACCAAGCCTAGTTTTCAATTTAGGAAATTAGACCAGGAGTATCAAAATGTAGAAAATGACGAATAAGATTTGTTTCAAGGCAAGGAGATAGCCCAACCTAGTTTCTCATGGAGGGACACATAAACCCTCGAACAACTGCTAGTCTCTCCTTCAAGAGAACTCAACTTTGTCTCATCATTCACTTAGATACTCTCACCACCAACTAGAAATACAAAAAGCATTTGGCAGATGTATACTAGTGTTTTCCACCTGCCCAATAATGGTAGTATATTTTGTCCTCTAGTGGATTATCTCCTTTGAAAATCTTCATGAACAAACAAATTATCAAATGACACCCAAATGCAACAAATACACACAAATTTGAATTTCAATTAGCATGAAGGTTGCACTCATGCTTGTGTCATCGTTGTGAGGTAATGTACATACAAAGCGTATGGTTGCAACTCTCAAGTGTGGCTGAAGTCAGTTTCGAGAAAATGAACATCTTCCTTGATTTCTATTCTAACAATGCATTTTCTCTCAAATATGTTTTGTCCTATTAAGTCAAAAAGGATACCTTAGGCATATTCGATTGCAATAAAAAGTTGTTCACATTGTGGCCTGAAGCTTCTTTTTCTCCCTTGTTTGCATAAAAGGGAAATCAAGGCCATTTTATAAGGGTTCATAATCTCTAGTTTAGGCAGTGGTGTAACCTATGTTTTAGTCTAGGGTAATAGAAGAAAAGTTGCATTTCAATTTGTGTTCAAATCTATAATACAATGTCATTTTCAAAGTTTAATACATTGTCATACTAGGTATATAACCCTTGCCATATTGCATTAGCATGAATTTAATATGAATGCTCAATATCAAGGATATGTTAGTTCATATTTGCAGTTTTATGTATTGTGTATATTTTCTATGGCTTTCTCTCAAGGAGAGCAATAATTGCTCAAAAGATCTACTTTTTTATCTTTGTCTGCATTGTGGTTTCAACAGGTAATTCTATAGTACTAAGTAAAGGAGGCATTAATGCAAGGTATTTATGCTATTTGTCTATTAGTAATGAAGTAATATTGCTTGAATGATACACATGTTTTGTGCAACTTGACTATGTGACCCAATGGATTAAGCACCGATCTCTCATTGAGCTAATATGTTCATTTAGATAAATTCCAAACAACCAAAATCAATTCTATTTCTGCTCTTATTCTAAGAATAGATTTGGATAAATAATTGTTCTCAATCATGGTTTCAAATGTGTTTGTAAAGGATTAAGCCAATTCAGATGGAATTAGTCATTTCCTTGGTTTATTGTTATTGAGAACCTTCTATTTTGATGTAACATCCCAAACAACTTTTGAAATACATTTAGATGTTGTAAAGGGTACACCTAGCTTGGTCTTGCAGAACTACAAGTGTAGTGGATCTTAACTATTTATTGAATCATGTTCGTTGACCACTGACCTAGAATCCTTAAGTATGTAAAATTGGATTTCGATAATTAGTTGGAAGAACCAACAGTAGGGTTACCTTTTATTTTTTGTGTTATTTTATTTTAAGTTAATTTATAAGTATATTTTATTAGGATTGTATCATATCAAATAAAAAATGATTAAAGTATATTCGTTAAGGGTAGAATTTATTTAAAGTAAGTACATTATATTTTATATATTTTACTATAAAGACTGCAATTTAATTTTATAATGAAATTTAAGAATGTTGGAGAAGCGCAAGAGTTATTTGAAGGTAACTCTACATATTGATTTATAAAAATTAACTGTGATTAAATAATATTTTATTCATATATTTTATTACAGTTTCAATTTGTTTTTTGTACATTCTAATTTAATTTAATGGTTTTTTATCATCACTGTATTATTAAAAACATAGTGCCATAAAATATCAAATCAAGTAAAAAAGAGCAAAGTATAGTGGACAAGTGCAAGGTTCTTCCAATAGTAATTTGTTTTATTGAGTTATTTTAATAAAAATACTCCAAATTTATATGTTACCTTTTATTAGGGATATCTTTTTCTGTGTTATTTGTCACATATGATAAATGAATCCAATTCTTTTCTTCCCCTTTCGTTCTATGGTGTTTAGCTAAGATTCACTCCAATTCTATGTATACCTTGGCAAAGTCTGTAGAATTGGGAAGCTCATGGGGAATTTTTATCGTAAAGACCTTGCACCATTGGCTTCCTCCAAATTCTAGAGACTTGGAAGCTTCATGGGGAATTCCTATTGTTAAGACCTCGCAGCATTGGCTTTGTCAAGTTTTCGAGAATGCAACGTTTGCAGTTGCATTTGAAACCTTATAAAATATAGTGATATAAAATATTAGTTTAGGACACATAAATTTATTATGTAGAAAACACATTTAAGTCTTAATAAAATGTAAGATGGTTTTTTATTATGATTTTTAGTCAAATAAAAAATTAACTGTCATTGACGAATATACTTTAATCTATTTTTAAGGAAATATAGCTATAAATTAAATTATTATACATTAAATAAAATAATAAAGAAAACAAAAGGTAACCCTAACAAAATATAATGAACTTGTACCCTTAGAATAATTTTAGGCTTGTCGAATACATGTTTTTTATTTTGTTATTTTATTAACTGTTGAGTTATTCTAATAAAAATACTCCAAATATTGTCTTAGAGTAAATGCATATTTACTTAAGTTTTAAAATTTTCAAAGGTTCCGTATTATTTTTTTTTGCTAGCGAATGAGAATTGATTGGAGGCTGATTTCCATTTTTGGGGGCAGCGATCCAAATTTGGAGGCTGCGTGGGTTGTGTGTTGATCATGATATTTCTATGCAAATGGCACTATCGAAAGCGTGAGAATGAAATTTCTCTAATCCGTCGCGGGATATATTTGAAAGGTGTCGTTTTCACATAACACGTGAAAGGTGCAGATTCGTTTTCGATCTACCATTTTTAGGTTGTCTGTAGCTGGTGAGTTTTTACTGGGGCATCTAAGCACGATGCCCTCACAAACTGTTGCCAGGTAGATTCTCTAGTGTAAGATGGGAATGAAAGGCTGCCATCATTGATCTTCTACATCAGGGATTGTATGTCTTGGGTGCTTTGTGCGAGAAAGTTGCTATTGTAAATCATGTGATCGAGTGGAGTTTGTTGTGGTGTGGTGTTTACTCCCATCCAAGTTGCCTTGAACCAGAAATCGGCTACATTCTAGCCGCTTGCCTATGTTTCCTACATACCTTTTATGGTCTTTGGAAGGGCACTTTTATGGTCTTTGGAAGGGCACTAATCCGTTGCATATCTATCCCTTTTGGCGTGGACTTTGGACATTAGTCCCACATTTGCCCCTTAGTTGTCTCTTGTAACACTTTATGTATGTGAGCAATTGCTTTAAGTATTTGTGAAAGTTTGTGGACAACTTGTGGAGTAATCCATATTTGGTGCCTCGTTTGGTGATTGATTGGTGCAATTGTTATCATATTTTGCTACATCTTTCTTGCACTTTTTTGCTCACTTGCACTTGGTGGTCACGTGGGTGACCAAGGGCCTAATTCGATCTTCCATTCTTGCAGTGAGCCCCAATAGGCGATTTTTCTTCTATAGAGCATATCTTTGGCATCCGGAGTCCGTTTTTAGCATTCCGCATATCATCGGAAAGTTGATTTCGCTAAGCTCGCAGTGGTATAGGTAAATCCACCTAATTTTTCTGATTTGAAGGATTCATTTGCAGTATTTGGGATTTTCTAATTGTTGTTCAAGGTTAATGTCTTTGTAATTTTAGAGATTTGTCATAGTTCATTGTGGGGTTTTCAATTCGTCCTGACATGATTATGTTAAAAATTAGAAATTATAAACAATGGGGAGATGGTATCATAAAACATCTTAGATGGCTTCATTTGTTGCCACATTAATATAATCTAGTTCCCCTTCCTAGTACTGATAGTAAGAAATTTGCATGGAATTACAAAAGGAATCATGGCCTAGGAGTTATTGCAATGCATATTGATGATGCCACTTTGAATGCTATTGATACCTAGCCTGATACCCAGCTATTCCGAGATGACCCAGTTTTAGATTGTCTTGTGCCTCTTCAATTTTTTAGACAGGATACCCTATGATCATGTTACTATGTAGGAGTTTGAAGCTTTAGAATACTTTGAATCTTTAGATGAGGATGACGAGGGTTCTTTAGATGATCCTTCTTCTCCATTAGCGATAGTTGATGTACCTTTAGTGATTCATTGTGTAGAGTCATTGATTAAGGCTCCTATCATTCCTGTTCACCAGGACCATTCATCTTGTGTTGATGATTCATTGATTACGTCTAGTGATTCATCACAACATGTATCTCATTGTCTTCCTAATTGGGATTCTTATCTTGCAGACATTGGTTCCTTGTTCATAGAATATCATATTTCTGATTTGGAAGACACATTTAAGGGTATATCTCTCCTATTTGATGATAGTTGTTGTACAATTGTCATCACCTTATCAATGTCTTTGGAGAATGTTCAAAATTAGTTTCTAGTGGTACCTTGTTTGTCACCTTCTATTGTGATTGGGCATGTTCCTGATTGGTTTGTGGTGTATCTTTGAAGGTCTTGATGACACGAGCAAATTTCAGAGACATTATCATCCTACATTTGGATTTGACTTGTTAATTCATATCCAGAATGGGAAGCATACCTGCATCTATACATGGTTTTGTTTCTTCCAAAAGGGAGACAAGTTGCTTGTCAAGATTGGATCATGTTTTGTCTTTAGGCACTTACCATTTTTGTAGGTGATTACATATTGTGGGGGGCCTACGTAGTCTCTCTCTTTCCCTCTTATGGGGTGGCTATTGATTGTATATGCATGATGTATGTAGTCCTTGGGGGGTGGTATTGAGTCCTCCATCCATGCATCATTTTGCTTTCTTTTCTTTCTTTTGGAGAGGGTTTTTTCCCATAGGGTTTTTCTCCTTTTCTCCGTTTGTGAGAGATTTCTCTTTTGCATTGTAAATGGGTACCTAAAAAGGTTGTGTAGCCAAGACCCATATTGCATCTTCATATTGCCTTGTAAATGGGTAACTAAAAAGGTTGTGTAGCTGAGACCCATATTACATCTTCATATTGCATTGTAAATGGGTACGTAAAAGGTTGTGTAGCTGGGACCCATATTGCATCTTCATTTTCCCTAAGTTACACTTAAGGGGGCTGTTAGAGTAAATGTATATTTACTTAAGTTTTACTTAGGTAGATTATAGTTTAGTTGCATTTAATTTATTAAACTGGGAAACTACTTTTCTTTCCCGTAGGGTGATTTTTTACCTATGTGGGTAGTTTTCTAACCCATCATTTCATTTTCTTGCCTTTATAAGGCAGCTTTGTAGAATAAAGTAAATTATCTCATTCCCAATGCATTTTCTCTTCTGTGAAATATCTCCTCTCTTGTGAAGGTTTATTTCTGGTTGGTCATCTTGGGTGTATTGCTCTCTCATATTGTAATCTTATAAATTTCTGAATAATATATTGGGCCTTTTTTAGAGTGGGTTTTTTCTCTTGAAACAATTTTCTTCATGTAAATCACTTTGTTGTGGTATGATTGCTATTTATGTTTCTTTCTTTATAATTTTTGTAACTATTGTAAAGATCTCAAATTTTTTTGCATAATCTTCCTCTCAAGATTAGTGTAGGTAGTTGTTCTAATACCTTAGCTTCCTTATAGTAGATGATGAAGAAGAAAGGTCGATGGCTGAGTGGTTTGAATCTCGTGTGCAAGTTGAGGTGAGTCTGAAAGAAGAATTTATAGAAAAGGAGGAACAATTGCACAATTGAATATTGCCTAGTGATGTAGAAGAAGAGGAGGATGTGGATGAAGGACATGTGAATGAGGAAGAAAAAGAGTTTAATTTTTTGGCTAAATGCAAATTTATTTCAAATGATTTATTTGTTCTAGGAGAGTTGATTTTGTAAAAGAAACAAGGGATTCATACTACCAAAAAATAGTAGCTATGTTGGGTATATGAAGGAGATCTAGCAACATATCAGGTAGAATGAGAAAGATGAGAAACAACTTGTGTTGAAGGCATGAAAGATGAAGAATGACAAGTTTACTTGTAGCAGCACATCTTATGAGTTGCAAGTACAATTTTGACAATGAACAGAGGCTCACAATTATTGTAACTTTGATAGTTTGATGCAAGGGCATCATATATGACCAATGAGCAACTTTTCCACAATTAAAAATTTAAACTTCTTACACCCTCTAGTATAGATCCATTTAAATAGTCTACAACCAAATTGAATGCCATGACTAAAAACGTACTAGAAGTTGTTGAAATCAAACTCCTCAAGACTTTTCTTAATCTAAGTAATCATTTTGGTGTTGTAATTGAAGATTTGGGCACTAAAATAAAGATATAATCTATAAGGTAGTAGAAGGGGCTTCTAAGACCCACTGAAGGAGAGGCCCAAGAACCAAGTTCTATGATTGGAGGAGAGGTCCAAGCAAGAATTAAAGTTTTAGTCACGATGTAGCATGCGAGAACCTCCAATTGGAGGAGATTTTGCGGAGAGTTTATTTCATGGGCTATGTGGAAGGGAAGAAAAAAAGGTAGGCATGGATAAAAAGAAAAGAGGCACCAAGAGAATGAGGGAGAGCTTAGAGCTAATAACTAGGTTGAGGGTATTTGCAAAGAGATTTTGAGAGGAGAGAGACGTGAGGATAGGAGGAGAGTAGTGTATAGGAGAAAAAGACCAGAAAGCTACATAGTAGAATAAGAGAACAAAGGGATGCATGAGACAGAACAACAAGATAATGAAGTTTGTTTTTATTAGAAGGAATGAGTAGGAGGGAAGCAGCAGCAAGAGATGAAGAGAAGGTATGGTCATAAGGGATAGAGAATGAAAGTGTATTCTAGTTAGTATTAGAAAAAATATGTGAAATAAATAGTAAAATAGTAATAATTTGTACAAAGTTGACAACATAGATTTACTTGGGAAATCTAGATTTGCGTGGAAAACCTAGTTATGTACCAGGAAAAACTACGAGCAAAAGTCAATAATTTTATTCCTACAACAAAATTCCTTTTTACAGAATTACATCATGCATTTGCACTTAACTGACTTTAAAAGCTACAAAAAAACATGCAATTAATCCAATCCTTTCCAAAGAAAGATTTCCATGCATAAATCATGCACGTAGAACTAATCTTCAACTGCTTAAGCAATGCTGGAGTAAGTAAATGACTTCACATCCTAACAGTTAACGTAAAGGCGTAAACTTGGTTACCAAGTGATGCATTGTATGAAAGCAAGCAACAACAAGACAAGCAAACTTCACGTAGAGGCTGCCATTCTCTCCAACTGAGCTCTATTTTTGCCTCAAGTGTTTGAAGACTAGAGATACGACGTGAGAACAAAGATGAGAAGGTTAAGCCAATACCCATGTATGCTTCTTAGCAGAAAAATGATTGTGAAGTTCCTATGTTCAGTTCAATAAAGAAAGAAATATTTATTTAATGTTGTCCAATGTTATATGGCTGGTGAATAATGGTTCCATTTCCTGCCAGTCTCTTAATTCTTTGTTGATGCTAACGGGTGCTTCCCTGTTCTGTGTTGAGGGGTGTATATATGTACATATGTGTATGTGCAGCCAAGTTTAAATCACCTGAAGCCAATCCACATTTTTTTATCAAATTCCCTACAAAACACAAACATTAGAAATAATTTACTCTTATCACACATTTTTTTCTCTGCGTGAATTCCATATACATCCCTCTAACTTGATGGAATATAGTGCAAACATAATTCTATATAACAGATTCCATGTTTGATTTAACTTTTTCATATTAATTTAAATCGCTATCATAAAAGTTTCAAATTAATTGAAGACAGATTTGTATGTCTTTACGTGGACCTAACTCAGTTAGCCAACTCAACGAAGTGAAGCGACATGCTGTTGAATGATGGCACATACAGACTTATATGTGACACGTATTTTGTAACTTGTCTTCATATTTCTGCAAATCTCTACAGGTCTGCACAATACGTGTCTTTATAAATGCTGGTTTATTGCGATATAAATGTTGTGATTATGTAAGAAGTTGAGCAAGTTATAAGAGATTTTTAATGGAGCTTGACGCCATTGGAATGTTTTCTTCTCATTCTTCTTCGTCTGATGATCTGATTAAAAACACAAGGTAAACAATTATTATTCTTTTAAATTAAAAAATACTATTTATTATTTTTGGTGAAAATGAGATAGAAAATTACCTCTAATTCTCCCAACGTAATTCAGAGCTTGACCATTGGAACGGCTAATCCTCCCAACGTAATCACCAAAGGGACTACATGATCGAGCTCAAGCAGAAGTTCAAGAGAATATGTAAGCCCATATACGACATTTATATAGTTTATTTATTGCTTTACATTTTTATTTTTTAATGGTTATGGGGACGTTTGTGTTGCAGACAAGAAGTCGATGATAAAGAAGAGGTACATGTATCCGACGGAAAGAAAGGAAAACCCCAATTTGACGCAAGAGATGGTGGTGGCGGAGGTGCCGCGGCTGGGAAAAGAGGTGGTGGTGGCGGAGGTGCCGCAGCTGGGAAAAGAGGTGGTGGTGGGGGCAGGCGGAGTTTGTAATTTTTACACTTTAGAATAATTTATTTTATAACTATATTTTATTAGGGTTTTATCATATGAAATATAAAAGGAGTCAAGTGTATTTGGTAAGTGCATTATAACTATTTTTAGAATTATTTTATTTACTGTACAATAATTTAATTTATAACTATATCTTATTAAGGTTTTATCATATCAAATAAAAAGGGATCAAAGTATATTTGTGAAGGGCAGAGGTTATTGGAAGTAAGTGCATTATATTTTATATATTTTACTATAAAGACTTCAATTTAATTTTGCCAAGGTAACTCTACATTATATTTTATACATTTTCATATAAAGGATTCAATATTATTTTATAATCTTTTCTAGAGAATGTTTTTTGGGTTTTTATTCACTACTAATTTATAAAAATTAAATGTCATTAAATAATATTTTATTCATATATTTTATTACAATTTGAATTTGTTTTTTTACATTCTATTAAATTTAAATGTTTTTTATCATAACTGTATTACTAAAAATATAGTGCAGTAAAATATCAAATCAAATAAAAAGGACGAAAGTAAAGTGGACAAGTGCAAAATTATTGTAATGTTAAGTTGTTTTATTTACTGTAAATTAAATAATACTTTTATTTACTGTTGAATTATTTTAATGAAAATACTCCAAATTAATATGTTACCTTTTTAGAATTATCTTATCCTTTATGTGTTATTTGTTACATATGAGGAATGAATCCAATTCTTTTCTTCCCCTTTTATTCTAGCATGGTTAGCTAAGATTTCCTCCAATTCTACATATACCTCGGCAAATTCTCTACACTTGGGAATCTCCGTGGGAATTCTTGTTGTAAAGACCTTGCAGCATTGGCTTCCTCCAAATTCTGCATTCATGGGGAATTCTTGTCATAAAATTCTCACAGCATTAGAGGTGATGCGTTCAATGTGTTAAGGTTAGTGTTGAGAGACTTCTCGAGAATGCAACATTTGTAGTTGCATTTGAAACCTTATAAAATATAGTGATATAAAATATTAGTTTAGAATATATGAATTTATTATGCAGAAAACAAATTTAAGCGTTAATAAAATGTAAGAAGTTTTTTTTATTGTGATTTTGGGCCAAATAAAAATTTAACTACCATTGACGAATATACTTTGATTCTTTTTAAGGAAATATAGTTATAAATTGAATTATTATACATTAAATAAAATAATACAAAAAACAAAAGGTAACCCTAACAAAATATTCCCCATGGAGCTTCCGGTAAGTTATTTTAATGAAAATACTTTGTGTTAGTTGTTCAGACATATTAAACTCTTAATCTATGTTAACAATGAAAAGGTTACTTGATAAAACCCTAGGCACATCTGAAATAATAAAAATCAAACTCTAGGGATGAATATGAAATAAAAGGATAAAAACATATTAAACAAAATTAATATGTTATTTTATTTACTATAGATTTATTTTATTTTATTTATTTAACAAAAGATCAACAAATAAAACCCTAGGTAAATATAAAATAGAAAAATGAAACCCTATGGGTCAAATATGAAATAAAAAGATAAAAACATATTAAAGAAATTAATAAGTTGTTTTAATTTACTATAGAGTTATTTTATATTATTTATTTAAAGAAAGGCTAGTAAATAAAACCATAGGCAAATATGAAATAAAAAATGAAACCCTCACAAATTTATAGTGACAGGATCAAATTTTATTTCTTTCCAATCCATAAAGTGATGGTTCAATAGAAATTTCTTCCTATATATTTAGTTCTATAAATATAATGGTTAAAAATTTGGAATGATAAAAAATTCCTTTATCATTAGAAAAAAATAACAGTTTAGATGCATGAATTCTATTATCTCTTCACTACACATCTACAAAATAATTCTATATTATTTTAAGAGGACACTACACATTTCAAATGGTGTAGTCCATTTTAGAGCATCACCATCCTTAATTACTAATTACGTGAGAGGCAAAGCCAGGTGTTATACAACCAGTATGATTGCAAGTTTTATTTTGCCAATTTATATTGAGGGTTTGTTAGTTGTCATAAAATAAATTAAATAAATAAAATAAAATAAATAAAATGAATTAATTTTAAAAGGTAAATGGATTAATTTTAAATGGATTTTTATGGGAATACGTGGGTTGTTAGGGTTTGGCACGATCTTTTCATTGTATCTAAAGTTATTAGATTTAGAGGATTACTGGTTGCATTTAATTTGTCTATTTTTTTTGTTTTTAGGTTGTCCTTGCTGTTGTGGCCTCCCCGTAGAGAGCCGTAAGTTATTAGATTTAGAGGATTACTGGTTGCATTTAATTTGTCTATATTTTTTGTTTTTAGGTCGTCCTTGCTGTTGTGGCCTCCCCGTAGAGAGCCGTACATCCCCAGGGGAGGGTGTGACCCTCACTAGACCCAAGCGCTTCAGTTTGAAGGCAAATTTTGGTTGCAACATGGATGTCTATGGTGTATTTAATGTTGTCTACAAGTTTCACAAGGGAGAAACGAAATCTGGGTGACTTTGGAAGGGATTTAATGTAGTTTCCAAACTGATGTTGTATATCAGCCCTTTACAATTGGAAAGCAGAAATGGGTATGCATTGAATCTATTATTATTGCTTTTTAAACTTCTGGTATTATCTATATAAGTTTATATGGAAAGCTCATTATTATAATAACTCTGCATTTAATTCGTTTTGAGGGCTTTAGTAGGGTTTAAGGCTTTGGGAGTACAATTCAAAGAATATTTTCTTTGAAGCTTGGGTAAGTTGCCTTGTTGGTTTTTTCTTTTTTGGTTTATAATGTTACTATTCCTGGCCAATGGGCTCATACTAGCCTCTGGAACTCGCAGGTTTTCATATATATATATATATATATATATATATATATATATATATATATATAACAGAAAAAGGTGGTAATCCACCCATACTAGAAATTATATTAAAGAAAAAATGGGTTACAAGAGAAAGGGAGGCAAAGGCCTCAACCCCAAAAATCATACAAGTCATGTCAGCAGAACATAGTTGCTGACAGCAATGTCCTCAGATAAGATCTGTCAATGGACATAAAGGCTACGCCAAATCCATCAGGAATCCGCCCATTAAAAACACGGAAGGTCATTAATGTACCCAAGACAACCGTTGAAGGAAGCGCATGAGTAACAGGCATTTAAAGCAGGGATTTCAATTCAAATTTTCACCTACTCCTGAAGCTATCCTAGAAAGCATGCGCAACTGATATTCATCAATGTAGGGCCAGTGAAAAGACCTTAGAGAATGGAGATCATTGGTCCCCCAATGGTACAAGATGCCTTTAATCAGAGCCTTATGAAATTTGAAAAAGGCCATTGGAGGGAAAAAAGACTGTTGTAAGCTCCCCTGAAACCTTGTGCTATCCATGACTAGCTTGAAAGATACGCCGCATAGACAAAAAACACAACACAGACAGTGAGCGGCATCCAAAACATACACCCTATAGATCGTAGATCAAAAAAATTGAGCAATTTTTCCTCGGAAGGAGTCTCCATCAAGACCAAGCAAATTGGTGAGGATCCATTGTACCGCCCAAGCATTCCCTCATGAAGCCACCATAAAATAGGATGGAGGGAGGACGCTGAGGAAGAAGGATCAGGCGGTGCTAGCATAACCACACCGAATGCTATCTCGAAGCCTAAGAAAAGATGAATAGAAAAGATCATAACCTAAAGTCAAGATCCTCCAGCATCTGGCTTCGTAACCCAGGGCACAACCACCCTGTCAAATGCATGATAAAAGCCCCCCAAATCCTCTGCAGGGGTAAAAATTATAAACACCAAGATCCTCCCATGTCCAGCTTCATAACAAAAAACCAAAAACAACGTAACCATGGCCCCGCACAATAAGAGCCTCCCAAATCCTCTACTGGGGTTAAAGGATAGAAGCACAAAGTCTTCCTTTGAAGAGAAAAATAGCCCCTAATAGCTTCCAATCCATCCTCACCTTGTTCCTCGTGAGACGACAATTATTAGGAGCTTACCAGCTCCTACCCTGCTTGAGGTAAAAAAATTTATCAAAAGATATAAGGAGAGCCCACCACTCTCCTTGACCTTAGGATTTTCTCTATCATATTTTGGAAGCCAGTACTTGGTTCCCCTTCATGCAAGAAATTCAAAGATTATGGCAGTTGCTTTTAGAAAAAGTCCTCCTTCGTCCTTATCCTTGTCTAAAATCTCCTTACAAGAAAAAATGCTTAAGGGTTCTGGCTCTTCTCCTGAGATCTCACCTTCCAAATTATTATTCAAATTTGTGGAGATTCCTCTGCTTGTCTTGCCCGAAGAAAGAAATGTGCTAACCAATGGAACCTGAAGAGAGACCTTTTTTGTGCTTGACTTGGAGATGGGGTCTAAACTACTTTTATGAGGGCCAAGACCCCCACTAGTTATGCATCTGGATTCCAAATTCTCATAGCAAATTTCATATTTTAAATTTGTTTAGATCTATTTAAATTTATTTTACCCATGTATTCTTCTTGAATGGCCCTAAGAATGAAATCAGAAGGACCGCTACTTGTATTGTACCATACAAAGTCAATCCATCATTTGTCAGTTGCAGAGGAGGGTATGATTCATGGTACAGTCGCCAAGGTAGAGACCCCAATATTTTAGTTGGCACTATAAGTTGGAGGACCTGATCATAATGATAACTTTGCAGATGAAAGAGACAATTATGAGTAGACAAAGCCAACAACCTATAACAATGCTCCAATGGTGTGAATTTTATCTAGACTTCAATACGGAAATATTGAAAACAACCGGCTTCAACAAGGTACTTGTGTCTTACAGAATGAAATTTCATATGAGTTAATTGTTTTCATGATTCTTTGTGTGTAACTGGTTGTTCTCTTGGTAGATATGGCACCTAAGCCTGAAACAGGATCGAGCCCCCAAACTGGGAAACAAAAGCCATAGTATAACCACTTGTCTGTACCTCAACAGGGATCTCCTCCTCCAACTTTACCACAGAATAAGATCTATTGATCCCATGTTTTGTATGCCAAAAGCCAATTTTCATTTTTAACAAATCATTAAGTCAACATTAGTGGATAATTTATCACAAGACATTTTAAGTGTTAGCAGTTTATATATACATATACATATATATTTTTGCTGCAAAGGGCATATATAATCTATTATAATTTGTTGAATCTTATAAAATTTAAGAGGTCAATTTAGTATTGAAAAAAAGAGAGAGAAGTTTGATGTACATAGAGTATATAATTTGAGAACCCTAGAAGGTTTAGATAATGTTTAAAAAAAAATTCTATCCTATTCAATATAACGATTATCCATCTTCTAAAATGCATTGGTATTTTTTCATCTAAAAATCTATTAACTTTTTGTTCATTGTTCATGATCTGCAGCTAACATACTCTTGGAGTCAAAATGGAAGAACTTATTACAGATACTCCCTCCAGATAACCAATAAATCTCAATATCAAACAATTACAACACTAATCCTGTATATTGAAAGGCTTTATGGTCCTATATGGGGTCTCTCCAAAGAAGATGCCAACAACAAACTCATTTCCTGAATGGTTGAAGTCTCTCCCTCCTAGTCAGAGTATGGATGTTGTGTACATTCAGGCTGCTCCTCAAGCAATTGTATCAATTGTTAATTATCAATTAAGTTGAATTGATAGAACTTCAATTAGTTGGTCCATTCATTTATTGTAACTAGAATGCCGAAGAGGAGAATAAAAAGCCTTATATTTTAAAAGGCCTTCTACAGTGACATAAAAAAAACTCAATGTCTTAGACCTCACATGGTTTTTTATTATTTTATAATGCACCGGAAGTTAATTTTTTCATTGACTGACATAAGAAAACCCTATTTTGTAACCGACAAAAGCTTGATAAAAAGCGGCTAAGGGTTAGGGTTTTGGTATTGTATTGTAGCATTTTGCAGCGGTATTGAGTTGTAGGGATTGCTGATTGTAATCGGTTTGATTTACTGGATAATACTATTGGACTCTCTGTTTGGTGGATGTAGCCCGAGTTTGGGTGAACCACGTTAAAACTTGTCTCTCACTGTTATTATTTCTGTGTATTTCCATTTCTATGTTTAATCTTTATTTGCATTTAATTGATATCTTCTGCCGGCTAACCCTAACAATAATTTGCTTCAATAGATGAAAGTGTCACTATGGGTTGCTTCTTTGATGCCCATGAGACTACACTTGTTCCACAATGAAAGACATATCTAGAAGTACTCTTCCTATCATCAATGTTTCCTGCAAAATCACTGTCAGTATAGTCTATCAAACAAAAATCATTAGTCATGGAATATAAAATTCCATATCCTATTGTTCCTACCACATATCTCAATATTCTCTTTCCAACTTGCCAATGTGAGTCTTTTGGTGACTCCATGAATCTTGATATTAGAGTAACTCCATACAATAAATTTGGTCGTGTAGTTGTAAGATACATCAAACTTCCAACTAATATTTTGAATATTGTGGAATCAAAATTAGGTCATTTGTCTTCTTTGCCAATTTTAGTTCCTGTAGTAGCTGGTGTAGTTATTGGATTACAATTCTGCATCTTAAACCTCCTTAACACATCCGTTGCATATTTAGATTGACAAATGAAAATTGTTGGAAATATTATGATTGATGTTAAAGGGAAGTTGATGTCACAAAAAAAAAAAAGATTATCGATGATCCAAAAGTTTCTAAGGCATGATTTCTACCTTTAATCAGGGAATCACTTGGTTCATGAACTCTCAAGTTCATCAAAGAATAGATTTTCTGATATCTAGCTAGCCGATGAAAATATGACAAAGAAACTTTCTAAGGCATGAATGATTTCTACCTTTGGTCGGTGAATCGCTCTATTCATGAACTCTTAAGTTCACCGATGGCAAGTTACTATGATAGCTAGTTAGCCAATAGGAAAGTTTACTGATGAAATCTTGACGAAGAAAATTTAAAGTTTGAAGTCTCTTTAAGTTCGTTGATGGATAAGGTATCAGAAAAATATTTGGTTCATGAACTCAAAAGTTCACTGAGGGTGAAGTTCACCAATAGACTGCTTCCCTGACAAAGAGTTGGCTGAAAGGATGAAGGTGTGAAGAATAAAGAGGGTTCATGGTTCTCTTGGTTCGCTGATTGACTATTCTGTTGACAAGGGAAAGTTGGTAAAGTATGAGAAAAGTCTTTAGTTCGTGAAGTCCTTAGTTCGTCGATTTCAAGGTTCACTGACAAGTGATTTTGTTAATACAGAAAATGGTTGATGGTTCGCCAATGGGTTTGTGCTGAGACAACTTCACTAATAGGAGATATGATGAAGACTATGTTGGTAAGTACACAAAGTGGCACTTTTGCTGATAATGGATGAAATATCCAAAGTTTGTAGAATGTTGATTTTTATGATAAAGGTTTTAAGTTGAGGTTCGTGGATGTGAAATTTTGCTGATAAAGAAGAAGATAATTTGTTTGTGGAAATAAGCTTCTGCCGACAAGCTCATAAGTTTTAGAAATCTCCAATTTTCTTGTAAATGAGTTTAAGCTTAAGTTTGTGAAAATGAACTTTTGCCTATTATGTATAAAGGGTTTAGTTTGTCGATGGCTTACATAGATGACATAAATAAAAAGGCCAGGGAGAAGACATTATCTGATCAGTTTGAAGACAAAAGAGATATATATGAGAAACACTTATTGTTAAGATTGGCTGAATTAGATTGTTTAAATCAGGCCCAAATTCATAATGCGGGAATTGAGGTTAGGGTGACCTAAGTATATGTTGAAATTTAAAATACAAAGGTCAACTTTGGAGAATGTTTTAATTCAATGTATTATAGCTGACATGAGGATTATTGTACAAATTGATATTTAAAGTAGATCATTTGTTTATTTTTTATGGTGAAGTATATGTAAGCACCAAAGAAAAAAGTGTGTACATGTGAATGTGATTTGAGTGTGAAGGAAATGAATAGAAGTTAATCCAGAGTTTGCACAATTTGTACTAGTACAAGCATATTGTTTTATCTTGAGAAGAGTTGTGTTAAAGTGTGTGTGATGCTTCATATTTGAAGGTGTGTGAAAATTAATGTTTCAAATTTGAGTTGGTGATCAATGGTAGGTTCGATGCCCTTTTGTGGAATGAACTTGATCTCGTTCCAGTCAGTTGAAGTTGGTGCTTCATAGCTAGGTTGGTGCCTAGTATGGATTGATCTAAATTTGGTTATCTACTTCTTGAAGTTAGTGCTTCATCTTCTAAGTTGGTGCTTAGTTTGATAAGGGGATTAAAGTATCATATAGATTGGTGCCTATAGATATGCACAAAAGGATTGTTTTCCTTCTCAGGTTGAAATTCATGTGGGTTGGTGTCTACAAAATATTGTAATTCCTAGATTAATTTTGAAAGCTTAGATTTGGGTAGTATACCCAAGCATCCTTTCTCACCATGGTTTTTCCCTTCCAAGTTTCCATGTAAATCTTGTGTTCTCTTGTGTGGATGTGTGGATATGTTTATGTTTGCATGGTTCTTATATTTATTCTATTGTTGCAATAGAAATGAAGTAAAAATTAGTATATAATGATTCACCCTCCTCTTAGTGTATCTATGTGTTCTAACAAAAATTACCCTAATGATTTCAAACCACTTCAATGCCCAAAAAATAATTCATCAATCCTAAATTTGTCATCTCAAATTATTTCTTTTTTGCTTATTTAAATGTGTCTATAGACAAATTTCTAGTGAAAAGAAAATCAGCAACATATAAACATATATTAAAAACCTAACCTTCTTTGTTCATCTTTGTGTACAATGTTGGCTCATTAACACTTCTGCTAAATCCATTCTTCATCATGTATGAATCAATCCTCCTATACCATGCTCTTGGTGCTTGTTTGAGACCATATGGGTGTCTTCTTCAATTTACAGACCTTGTCTTCATGTCCATGCACTTCATAACCTAGTGGTTGTTTAACATATACTTCTTCTTCTCTAAAACCATTCAAGGAATCTAATTTGACATCCAATTGCTAAAATTTCCATTTATTATGTGATGATAATGCTAAAACCATTCTAATAGTACCATGTATAGCAACTGGAGAAAATGTTTCATTATAAGCAATTCCTTGTTGTGCAAAACAATTTATGACTAACCTTGCCTTATTCTTTTCAATTTTGCCTTCTGCATAAAATTTGGTTTTATAAACCCATTTAACTCCTATGCAGTCCTTACCTTCAGGTAAACCAGCTAGCTCCCATGTTTGATTTCTCTCAATAGACTCCATTTTTTCATTCATTGCTTTGATCCCATGGTCCTCCTTAATTGAATCTCCAAAATATATAGGATCCTGAGTGAATAAAGAAATTTTTTAAAGGAAATCTATGTTACATTATCTTTCTTCTCCTTGCTCATAAATCTCCTTTAATGTTCTAGTTTTCCTTAATCTTCTTATACATTGATCTCTTAGCTAGGCCAAAGTAGGATTGAAATCATCACTTTGTGTAATGGGAGAAGAGTTTTCACCTTGTTCAACATTCCTTGGAGTTCTTAGTCGAGTACTTGGTACTAATTATTGTGTATGTGACCTTGTCCTATTATGTTGCACACCATGATGTTCAAATTCTTCATCATCTAGGGGTATTGATGCTCCAATTGTGATTGTTCTATCAATGATTCCATCCCATGCTTCTTCTTCTTTAAATTCTACATTTCTACTAACAATCAATTTATTTGTAATGGTATTAAACAAATTGTAAGCTTTTGATTCTTCACTATATTTAATAAAAATACATTTCTCACTTCTATCTTCATGTTTCCTTCTTATTTGTAATGGTAGAAGAGAATATACAAAGTAACCAAAAAATTTGAAATGGTATACACTATGTTTTTTACCACTCCAAGATTCTTCTGGAATTTAGTCCTTGACACTCTTTGTTGGACTTCTATTTAAAATATACACTGCACATGCTACTACTTCTACCCAATATTCATTTGACAATTGTTTGGCCTTTAACATGCTTCTATCCATTTTCATGATTGTTTTGTTCTTCCTTTCTACTACACCATTATGTTGTGGTGTGTATATTGTAGTAAACTACCTTTTGATCCCATAATATTTGCAAAAATCCAAAAAATATTAGATATATACTCACCTCCTCTATCTGATCTCAATACCTTGATATAATGGCGACTTTGGTTTTCCACCATAGCCTTCAATTCTTTGAACCTTCCAAAAGGCTTTAGCCTTCTTCTTGAGAAAATATATCCATGTCTTTTTTATGAAATTATCAATGAAGGTTAGAAAATAAAACTACAACTAATTGGAGTTTGCATTGGTCCACATAAATCACTATGAACTAGCTCCAATAATGCCCTTTCTTTAAATGAGACTCCACTTGGGAAACTCTCTCTATGTTATTTTTCTAGAATTTAACTCTCACATGAACTAGGTGGCTTATCTATTGGTGGCAAAGCTTTCACCATATGCTTCTTTTCTAACAAACTCAAACCTCAAAAATATAAATGTCCATAACTTAACCAACTAGCTCCCATGTTTGATTTCTCTCAATAGACTCCATTTTTTCATTCATTGCTTTGATCCAATGGTCCTCCTTAATTGAATCTCCAAAATATATAGGATCATGAGTGACTAAAGAATTTTTTTAAAGGAAATCTAAGTTACCTTATCTTTCTTCTCCTTGCTCTTAAATCTCCTTCAATCTTCTAGTTTTCTTTAATCTTCTTATACATTGATCTCTTAGCTAGGCCAAACTAGGATCAAAATCATTACTTTGTGTAATGGGAGAAGAATTTTCACCTTGTTCAACATTCCTTGGAGTTCTTGGTCGAGTACTTGGTACTAACTCTTGTGTATGTGGACTTGTCCTATTATGTTGCACACCATGATCTACAAATTCTTCATCATCTAGGGGTATTGATGCTCCAATTGTGATTGTTCTATCAATGATTCCATCCCATGCTTCTTCTTCTTTAAATTCTACATTTCTACTAACAATCAATTTATTTGTAATGGTATTAAACAAATTGTAAGCTTTTGATTCTTCACTATATCTAATAAAAATACATTTCTCACTTCTATCTCCATGTTTCCTTCTTATTTGTAATGGCAAAAGAGAATATACAAAGCAACCAAAATTTTTGAAATGGTATACACTATGTTTTTTACCACTCCAAGATTCTTCTGGAATTTGTTCCTTGACAATCTTTATTGGACTTATGTTTAAAATATACACTGCACATGCTACTACTTCTACCCAATATTCATTTGACAATTTTTTGGCCTTCAACATGCTTCTATCCATTTTCATGATTGTTTTGTTCTTCCTTTCTACTACACCATTCTGTTGTGGTGTGTATATTGTAGTAAACTACCTTTTGATCCCATAATATTTGCAAAAATCCAAAAAATTATTAGACATATATTCACCTCCTCTATCTGATCTCAATACCTTCACATAATGGTGACTTTGCTCTTTTCCACCATAGCCTTCAATTCTTTGAACCTTCCAAAGGCTTTAGCTTTCTTCTTGAGAAAATATATCCATGTCTTTTTGATGAAATTATCAATGAAGGTTAGAAAATAAAACTACAACTAAGTGGAGTTTGCATTGGTCCACATAAATCACTATGAACTACTTCCAATAATGCCCTTGCTTTATATGAGACTCCACTTGGGAAACTCTCTCTTTGTTATTTTTCTAGAATGTAACTCTCACATGAACTAGCTTGCTTATCTATTGGTGGAAAAGCTTTCACCATATGCTTGTTTTCTAACAAACTCAAACCTCCAAAATATAAATGTCCATACCTTAATGCCATACTCATGATTCGTCTAGATGCACAGTCCTAAAATTTACTTCCTCTTTTCATTGGGTGCATTGAATTCGAAGGGGGAACATCTGATTCCTTGTCATCTCCACTCTTGCAATCAACCTATCATTTGGAAATATATCCAATATAGTGCAAACATTGTCATTAAAAAATACCATGTAACCTTTTTATATTAACTATCCAACACTCATAAAATTATGTTTTATATTAAACCATGCATGAAATAAATCATCTTTCACCATTCTTTGTCAAAACATTTATTGCTCCTTTACCCTTTACAGGTACCTTATTATCATTTCCCAATTTCACTTCAGATTTAACATAATCATCAAGGCTAGCAAACAATTCCTTATTCCCTATCATATGGTTGCTACACCCACTATCTAAAAACCATATATCTTTAGCACTTTCTTGAGTAACATGGCAAGTGATAAATAAAGTTCCAAATTAGATTCATCTATGTAATATATCCAATATAGTGTAAACATTGTCATTAAAAAATGCCATGTAACCTTTTTATATTAACTATCCAACACTCATAACATTATGTTTTATATTAAACCATGCATGAAATAAATCATCTTTCACCATTCTTTGTCAAAACATTTATTGCTCCTTTACCCTTTACAGGTACCTTATTATCATTTCCCAATTTCACTTCAGATTTAACATAATCATCAAGGCTAGCAAACAATTCCTTATTCCCTATCATATGGTTGCTACACCCACTATCTAAAAACCATATATCTTTAGGACTTTCTTGAGTCACATTGCAAGTGATAAATAAAGTTTCAAATTAGATTCATCTATGTAATTAACATTGTGTTTGCTCACCTCTCCTTGTTTCTTTCTACACTCATATGCATAATGCCCAAATTTTTGCCTTATCCTCTATTGTTGTAGTATTAATTTTCTTACAAAAGATAATATTGTAAAAGTCATAACATAACATTACAAATAAGTAATATTGTAAGAGTCATCAATAAGAGGGATACAGTAAGATAATAGGGGTACATTATTTCATAATAAAAATAAAAACTTTGTAAGAAATACACCAGATCATTTATTATGTATTAATAATCATGAAAATATGCAATATACTAGAGAGAATATCTAAACTATCCATTATTTCATACTCATAGAAATAGATTTAATACACATAGAAATAATAGAAATAATACAGTTGAGAGAATATTTAAATTGTCCATTATTTCATACTCAAATAAATATAAATTACAATGGGTTGCATTGAACCATTTCTGACAAAATAGAGACATAAACTAGAAAAGAAACTGAATGTAATGGTGGAGAAATTAATGAGATTCCTCCAACATATTTGATAGTTATTTACAACCAATTGAAGATCAAAGTCCTCAAACAATACCAATTAAACAAATACAATTGCACTAATAGAAAACATGATGTGATGTACTCCTTGCAAATCTATTTCTATGAGTATAAAATAATGGATAATTCAAATATTCTCAGTTGTATTGCACATTGTCATGATTACTAATACATAATAAATGATCTAATGTACTTCTTACAAAGTTTTTTGAATTATTATGGAAAAATGTACCTTTTTCAAATTATCTTGTTTGTATTGTTCCTATTCATGACTATTACAATATTATGTATTTGTAATGTTATGTTCTCTAAAAGCACTACACTATTATTAAAATAGTGTTGTTTACATATTCAAATTACATATGCTACTAACATACCTATCTTTAGAAAAATATATTTAAACTACATCAAGAGATATCCTTCCCAACATAAAAACTAAATAGAACTGTGATATTGACCCCTAGGGTTTCATTTTTTATTTCATATTCACCTAGGGTTTTATTTACTAATCTTTCATTAAATAAATAAAATAAAATAACTCTACAGTACATAAAATAACATATTAATTTCATTAAATCTGTTTTTATCTTTTTATTTTCATATTCAAAGTATTTAATGTTAATTTTATTTTAATATTTAGAGTATGTTCTATAAATAATATATAGACCTTAAGTGCACCACATGACCCACATATGTTATGGTTGAATTTCACATTATTCAGGACCATTTGAAGATAAAACTCCTCAAACAATATCAATTACAGCAATAGAAAGTATAATGTGACGTACTTCTTGCAATTCTATTTCCATAAGTTTGTTGGCAAATTTGGTTGGAGTGAAATTGATGTATCTTCAAGGAGTACAAAATTGGGGTCTTTCAAGTTTCGTATAAGGTTAAGAGCATGCTCATGGAAACTTTTGAAGCCAAGTTTGTTCTAGAGGAGTCTCTTTCTTCTTCAGATGTTTATATTTGTAATCTTCTAGACCTTTCCATTCCCACTGCTGTACGGGTTTTTCCTAAACATAGAGTGCAACCTTCTAGAAAAGGTAAATAGATTAGGTAAGTGGATTCCTCCTACCAATAGATTTTCTAAGATCAATATTGATGGCTCTACTCGAGGCAACTTGGGTGCATCTGGGATTAGTGGAGTTGGTTGAGATAGTAGTGGATATGTTTAGTTCTTTGTCTCCACTTACGTGGGTGTGCACTCAAATAATTATATGGAGGCTTGGGCAATGTTAAAGGTGTTGGAGAGAGCTTGTGATTTCAGTTGGAGGAAAGTGGTCTGTGAAATAGATTCTATGATCTTGGTTTCTGTTCTTAATAAGAGAAATCTTCAGGATTCCTCCTAGAGACTGACTTTGATTTTTATGAAAATCCTTCATCTAGCCTCTACCTTTGATAATATTTCCTTTGTCCATGTTCCTAGGGAATGGAATAAAGTAGTTGATTTTCTATCCAAGTGGGCCTTTAAATAGATGGATTTTTTGTAGGTGTTGGATTGGACAAGGACTATTTCTTTATCATAGTTGTTGGTTGTTTGTACTTTTAGGTAGTTTTTCAAGTGCCCCCTCTGGGTCCCTCTTGTTGTGTTTGTCCTAATGGTTATTGCTATTGGGAAGTCATCTTGGTGTATATGTAAGTTATTTTATTTGAGGTAAGTTAAAATAATATTTTAGAGCTATTATTTATTAGGCTTTAATTTTGTTTTCTTCTTGGTTTATTTTTATCTAATATGTTTTTTTATTTACTTTAGAGTTATTTTCATGAAAATACTTTGTGTTACTTGTTTAGATATATTTTTAAAATGTTAAAGTCTTAATCTATATTAAGAATGAATAGGTTACTCAATAAAACCCTAGGTACATATGAAATAAAAAATCATACGATTTGTGTCAACATGAAATAAAAGGATAAAACCATATTAAATAGAAATAATATATATTTTTTTTACTACAGAGTTGTTTTATTTTATTTATTTTACTGTACTGGAGAAGCTAGAAGGGCACATGTAAATTGAACCATAAGTTCACTATATTTTATTACTAAACCACAATAAAAGGAAATTAATATGTTGTTCTATTTATTTTAGAGTTATTTTAATGAAAATACTTTGTGTTAGTTGTTTAGATATATTTTAAAAATAATAAACTCTTAATGAATATTAAGAATGAAAAGCTTACTCAATAAAACTATAGGCAAATATAAAATCAAAAATGAAACCCTAGGGGTGAATATGAAATAAAAGGATAAAAATTTATTAAACAAAATTAATATGTTAAAAAAGGGAGACCCTTTGGTGAAATGGTAGGGCTTCTTGCCTGTAGTGCAAACAATCAAGGTTCAGACCTCATGGGGTTACCCTCTACTGCGTCCACAATTGAGGGACCATACCTAGGGGAAACCCTATGGTGAAATGGTGGATCTTCTTTCCTGTAGTACCAATAGCCAAGGTTCAAACCTCATGTGGTTTCCTTTACCACATTAGCAATTGAGGGACTTTACCTCTAATATTTATAATTACAATGATGAGTGAGCGAATTAAGGTAGCTACTGCTGAGGGTGGTAAAATAGATCTAGAAGGGAAACAAAAGCTAGTATCTAACAAGAAAGAGGAACTTCTACCATGCCCTTATATTGACATCATGGTGGAATGCACATAGGAGATGGACATGTTTCTCAATACAACAATCATATGTGGTTTCATAGGTCCCAAATTACAGAGAACCCAGATCCGCTCATAGGCTGATGAAAACTGGAATATATCATGTGTTCTAAAATTTCTCTCAATTTTTTTTTCTGTGCTATTCTCTCATCTAAAACAGAAAAAGATAAAATCCTAAAGGGAAAGTCTTGGTGAATGGGTGATATCATCCTCTACATTCATAAATGGATCCCAAAATTTGATCCTACAATTTATGATCCTTACGATGAGGCTAAATGGATCCAACTATATAATTTACCTTTGGAATTTTATACTAAGGAGTGTCTAACAAGTATTAGGTGTGGATTGGGAACCCTAAAAAATATCAACACAAAACTACATGGAAAAGAATAGATTATTTGTATGCACGAATATAGGTAGCAGCCATCAAAAGATTCCCATAGGAAATAATTTTATTGCCTTCACACCAATATTGGACTCAACAATTGGAGATTGAAGATACTAGATTTTATTTCCTAACTTATGGAAGTAAAAACCATTTCAGTATTAGGTTCCCTACACAAGCCAGGGAGGAGGAACATCCTACTGTTCCAGTGGATCTAAAGAATAACGAATAGGGAACCAACCAACCTGCATATATTATGAAAACAAAAATCTCTAACACACACAATCTACAAACACAAAACAAAGACTTCTATGTTCAAATAAATATAACTCAAATTGTCTATATTCAAGAAATCAAATATAGAAATCTGCAACAAAGAATTGTAAATTATTACATTTGTGGCCTATCACATGCAATCTCTCTTCTCTCTTTTGCCTTCAACAATTCAGTCTAGTCTTCATCTTCAAAACTACAGTTCTCAAATGCTCATTTCTTTCCTATGTATGGAACCTTCAAATAGGTTTTCTCACTTCCATATTCCAGGCAATCTTCCTCAACAAAAACCTAGTGCTTGACACTTTTTTAACCTTCTGCATTGGTGCTGCTAAAATAGGCACTTCATTCCATCATTTTTCTATAGGTTTCAACCTCTAAAAGAGGTGTTTCACCTTCCTCCCATGGAACTTGCTCTCTTTTTATTTTTCTATTTATAAAATCTACCTATTGAAGTTCTCCTCAAAATGCTTACCAATCTTCTTTTTACATATTGTTTGAGGCATTAAAACCTTTTAAAAGAATGGCACTTCCCATTATTTCATTTCTATTTGTTTTGTATTTTAAATTGCCTCTAAGAGACATTGAAAAGCCTCCTTAGGTGTTGGAATCTCTCCTTCAAAGAATGACATTAAATTTGCTTCATTTGGCATCCACTTCCCATTTTTAGATTCTTTGTTTCCTTTTTCAATTAATTTGAGGTGTTTGTTTTTAGCAGATGATTATTCAGAGCTGGTAAATTAATTCTAAAACACTTCATTTTGATCCACAAACTTCTTGTGCGCCTTGCTCTCTACTATTATTTAGAAACTATTTTTTATTTCTTGGGTCATTTTAATATAATTTTATTCTTTCGTAACATCCCACTTTATTCTTCTTCATGAGATCAGAATTCCTCTTTTCCCTAGGGGGGATGAGTTGGTTTGGTGGCCGGACAAGAAAGGTTGTTTCTCTATTAAGTCTGCTTATCATCTATTGATCCCTGAAGGGCATAAAAATGATATTTGGAGGAAAGTGTGGAATTACAAACTTATCCTTAAAATCAACATGTTTTGGTGGGCTGCTACTCATAACAAAATCCTAACTCAAGATAACCTTCAAAGAAGGGGATTCACCCTGGTTAACAGGTGCTTTCTGTGCTTGGAAAAAGAGGAAACTGTTTCTCACTTTATCCTTCATTGTGACTTTGCCAAGGAAATCTGGACCATTATTTTAAGGAACTTTGGCATACAATGGGTGTGTAGTGCTGATATTAGGGAAGTCATAGCTAATTGGTGTCCCCCCTTTTCTTATCCTTGGATTGTTGAGCTCTGGAATCAAACTCTTCCCTATCTTGGTTGGACCTTATGGAAGGAACGAAATGATAGAGTTTTCAGGGATGCTGCTAGAGAAACTTCTCAAGTTCTTCACTCTTTTTCTAAGATTCTTTTGGAAACTGTCACCAATTCCGATATCAAAACTGTGGAGAAACCTCTTTCTCAGGAAGAGGAGCAAATTGCTATGAATTGGAGGGTTCTTAGTCAAATCCTGACCCATAACAACTCTAAACTAGTGCAAGGATTGAATACTAAATGGATAGCCCTGAAGCCAGGTTGGCTCAAACTGAATTTCGATGGGGCTTCCAAGGGGGATGGTAAGGCTAGCGATGGCTGAATTATAAGGGATGACAGAGGTTAGTTGGTTGCTACTTATGCTAGTGGGATTGGCTTCCAAAGAAATAATTATGCCGAAGCCTCTTCTCTTTTTTGGGGGTGAAGCTGGCTATTTCCCTTGATATTAGACAACTGCATATCCAAGGGGATTTGAAACTGGTTATTGATGCAATTAATAATGTGTCGACTTGTGGCTAGAAACTGAAAGACATCATTGTGGACATTCAGCTCCTGCTACAATGGATTTCCAGCATGGATATGTCTCATATCTACAGAGAGGGCAATGCTGTCACTGATGCTTTTGCTGACCTTAGCCAACAATTTTTAAATTGGCGTTGTTGGTGCCAAGCTTACAACATCCCCCTTAACATAAGGGACTTAATTCAAAAAGAGTCGACGTGTCAATGATGAGTCAGCATATAAATATTTTTAGCTCTCTCCGTAGGCCTTGGTGGAAGAGGCAGATGTGTATCTTGAAGTACAGGTTCTGGAGTACTACGTGGCTGGTTGTCATATCAGCCTTATTACTTCCTAGTGATAAAACAAGTTGCTTACCTGTTAATCATAGTGGATGCCTTGGAATCATGTCCGAGCATGGGAAGCATAGGTGGCAGGTGGCTCTCATTAATTCCAACAGATGCAGATGTATTATTATCATTATTTCCTATTAAGCGATCATTTTCCCCTTCTTCGTTAACTTTGTGAATATCTGGTGCTGGGGTTTCTGTGCTACTGTTTGTAAGGCTAAGATGGGGGGAGATAGGATTTGAATAGAGCCTGTTTCATGCTATGAGTTTAAAGACAATGCGGTGGTTTGGAACTACTGTAAGGAGGGTGGCATCAGTTCCTACTTGGAACACCTTAATGGCTATGATGAGAATTTATCAGAACAATTCATGAGATCCTGGCATAATCATAGAGTCACAGTGGCAAGAATTGGGTTTGAGATCTCTGAGAAAGTTATTGCTATGGCATCTGGTATGTCGACTATGGGGACCAGGTTGCAGAGAAAAGCTAAGGTGGTTGATCATTCTAACCAAAAGCTTTTCCTTGGGGAAGGTGAGGAACTGGTTCCCTAACAGGGAGGGTTCGATAGGGCCAAGCTGCCGGAGCCATGGGATGCTATGTGTTTCCTGATAATGAAGTATTTCACCCTGGAAGGGTGCTTTACCAGGTTTTACAACTATCATCTTCCTCTTTTGAATCATTTTAGATGTAATAGTCTCATTAGCTTCCTATTTTATCTTTTGTCCTCCCTTGAGCATTTGATTTTTAGGGTCAAAGCTAAACTGGTTAAAAAACCCTCCAAGCAACCTATTCCCCTGCATCAGGGTCTCATCCTCTGTTTATACAATTTCCACCTTGCTATTGAGCTAGCTAAGCCTCCTCCGTCTCATAGTGGGGAAAAGTCTGCCAACCCTGAGGATATTCCTACTTCTGATGAGCCTTACCATTCCACGGGTTCCTCTAAGTCTAAAGGGGTTTCCTTTCCTAATGATGATAGTCCTATGGTAACCGCTACCCATACCCCTCTGTCCAAAAGTACTGTTAAGAGTAAGAAGAGGAAATTTAAGGGGGTTGAAGCGGAGACTATGGGGTTTACTGTGGGGACCCCTAATAATCCCTATAGTACCCCTATGGGTCCTGGCAACAAACCTAATTTGGCTATTAAGGGCATGCAGGAGTGCTTTTCCTCAGGAGTTAGGAGGTTAGGGAGGATCGCAGGTAAACCTGCGCCTAAAGCCAAACTCATTGATTACTCAAAGTCAGCGTCGGATGAGTCCACTCAAGGTGGTGCGACCAAGGTTCTGGAGGTCCAGGAGATTTCTAAAGAGGTGGAAGGAAAGAATGAGAATCTTTAGATGGAGACTGATGGTGGTGCAGTCAGGGACTCTACTGACAATGCTGACGAAGGTGGTAAGATGTTTGTGGAGGAAGCTGCTGACGAAACAGAGGAAGAAGCTAGTTACAAAAAGGACATTGATGCCTTGAGGTACCACATTGTGAATCTGGAGTAGTCTTTCTCGACCATGCTGAGGTGGGTGGTTTTATTTAATCTCTCTGTTTTACAGGATCTTGGAGCTACTGCTGCAGCTAACAAGGATGAGAACTACAAAAAGTTGGATGATTTTATGGAATCCATGGCTAAGAGCTGGGAGAATCCTTCTCCTTAGCTCTAGTCTCTTTTATACTATTGTTCCTCTGCTTTCTGCTTATTTTCTGTATTTGGATTGGTTGTTGTATATGCTGTCTATGCTGACTAACCGGGTGATGCTGTGACTGTTGTGAGTCATTTTTGTTCTGTTGCCTCTAGGGTTCCTTTTCACGTTCTAAGGGTTCAGCCCCTTGTTTCTGCCACCTTATGTTATCAAAAACATCCCACTTTAAACACATTCAAATGTTGATTAATACCTCATGAAATAATTTAAGAGAAAATACCCAATTATGTGACTCTAAGAGGCAAAATCCATGCCAATAGGTAGAAAAATCAAAATACTCTGATTTGTATGAAATTTGGAAAGTAGTCTCAGAATAATATCCTCAAGTCCCCTGTAGAAGGATTTCTCTCTAGCCTCAAAGGATTTTAAACTTTCTGTAAATTTCCATCCCCGACCAGATAGTTTTAAAATCTCCAAAACAGTGTGACATATGATTGTGAAATATTTGCCACTGATGTCGAAATACCCCCAAAAATATACTTATGAAAGGATTTGATGCCACACCTCACAAATCTCGCCGAACAATCTCTTTTGTTAAAACAGTCAATGAGTGCTGAAACTGAACATATGTCCAAAACTAAATTCTTGTAAATTTGAGTGTGCAAAGTGTCCTCAATGCTAAGAGATGCCAAAACAAAACCTAAGAAAAACAAAATTGAAATAAACAACTACAAATCTTTTTGGGTGATGTTGATTGCACGTGCGCCTAGGTGCTCTTGCATCAGACACGTCGGGTAAAAAGTTTGCGAGCAAAGGCTCAGAAAAGTGGAGTTGAGTAGTTGAACTACCCTTTTAGGTTGCATTCAACCTGCAGCAAACTCCATCACTAAAGAATGTGCACATGATAAATTTTTCTTCCTGTCCTTCCAACATCTTGCTGGCACACTTGTCATCCTCCATCCACAACTCCATTCACCACTCCTTTCTCCTCTCATGGATTCACATCCACCATAGACCATCCTCCTCCACCAAATGATCTCTACTCTCCTCTCCTTCGTGGGATCCAACCCACAACAAACTGACCAACTCCACCAAATTACACATGAATCATCATCCACAACCTCTACAAGCAAATATACCCTATACACACACCAATCTGTAATTACATAATCACTTTTCTATTTACTAACTCATTATGCACCTAAAAAATAGCAAAAAAATTAAAACTTACTGTTGTCACAAGGGATTGCAAGCTGAATGCTAAGTCTTTACAAGCTTGGCAATCCCATGCAACATGGGAACATTCTCAGACTGTGGGTTTGTTTATTTCAAGAATGGACCTCCGGAAGAGCTGGCTCCCTTTAAATGCCCTTTTGGATCTGGAAACTGATAAGGAAAATAGGTAAAAGAATAATTGAATAAATTGAAAATGAACAGAAAATCTATCCTAAAGGGTGTGACGCACCAATATTTTGACTTAAATCTGCAATATGACGCACAAACACTTTCCAATATACATGTTCTTACAATCAAAAGTAATCAGATTCACTACATAAGTAGTTCATAGAAAGCCATGAGAAATCATGCACAAGTTGTGACCTATAATAAACTAAAATTTGTATACTTGCATATAATAAATGACACAAAGAATTAAGAGGTTTTGAAGCAAAACGCAAAAAATTCCCATCAAATCACTCACAAAATAAACTAGACACCTGGATTCGGATAGAAGAACCCCTGATTGTATTAGAAAATAGAAGGAATCTCTGCAAAATAACACTAAACTGATAGAAAATAAGCTGCTGCTACTGTAAAAACTAGAAAAAATGGTTCAGTTACAAGACAATCTCCCTCTCTGCAATATACAAAGGCAAAAAAGCAAGAACTAGAGAACAAAGCATGAGCCTTTTTCCATATAATACAAAACTATCCCCAAAAAGTGAATGGGATGTCAACTCTAGCTCAAATGGACTCCAAAACATGGATGAATGAGTCTAGAATAGAAACTCCAAGTTGGTTGGTGAGCACAAGTGAATAGAATAAAATTTACCTCCAAGATGAACAAAAATAGCTCAGAACTCCGAGTCACAAAGTCCTTGACCAAGAAACTACAAAAAATAGTCATGTTTGACCCAAAGTCAAAAATAAAACTCAAAATATCTCTTCTTGCATGAACATGTACTTCAGTTGCACTCATCCATCTGTTTTTGCATGATTTTGGGACAATAATAAACTATTTGAGCGAATATTAAACATAATCAATTATGATTTACTTTAATAAGTGTTATGTGATTGTTTACTTCTTGCATTACATGACAAATATTAAGGTAATTTACATAATATTACCTTTCATATTTGTTTACATACATTGTTTTTGTCTTCACTTCATGCAAAAATAGAAGGGGTTAATTTAATCCATATAAGCCTTTAGGGCAAAAAATAGCCCTCTTATCTCCTTCATGCAAAAATATCATCTATTCTACGTTGTCACTGTCAAAAGTCTCCAAAATGCCCAAATTTTTCTAAGGCATGTAGTAATGTCAAAAAACCGCTCATTTTTCTTCATCAAATCTTTGACCCTAATCATATTATTTGATTGTTTGGATTCTTAAAGGTTTAAAAATCAATATTAACTCTCAAAAAACACCAATAATCCCTTATGACTCCCTGGACTCCACATCTCTCACTAGGCATTATGATTTAAAGTTTTGACCTCGAGCTCATTATGCTGTTTTGCAATGATTTTACTAAAAAGATCAAAGTCAAAAAGCCTCCAAATCAAATTAGGGATTGTATGTAAAACATAATGGGGTAAGTGCACAAAGAAGAGGGACCAAATGGGGTCTTAAGTTGCCACTTTTTTTCTGAAATCAGGAAACATTGATGTTGGATGAGAAATTGAAGATATCTACACTCAAAAATTGAAGATGGAATGAAAACAAGAGTTGTAGTACTCTGAATCTAGTTTCTAAACTACTAATTTTTTCTAGAAATGGTTGAGACTAAGGGGTTCAAAAATGGGGAGCACACAAATTGGTCCTATTTTTCTCAAAAAAATATAACATAGCATTTGGTGTGCTCCCCCTAAAATGTTAACCTTTTTTTAGTATTTCAATAATCTCTGTAGTTAGAAATTAGGTAACATCATGTAGTTTATCCTTGTTTCTTTTGATAATTTTTTAAGAATAATTGATTTTTTAGTAATTTTTAAAGTGGACACATCCTGAAAAATAGAAATTTGAGCATGCTCCCCCCTAAAATGTTTGAAAACCAATCAAAAATCAATTTTTTTTGAATTCGTGTAGATTGGAGTCTAGTTTCTAAAAATATAACTTATTTCAATTTTTGATGAATGGTTAAAAAAGAAGTTAAAAATACTAGACACTATTTTTTTGACAAAAACTGGACACACTTACAAAAGAAATTCAAGATGAAACACTAAATGTACTCAAAATGTGAAAAAAATTATATGGCTAGATAGCTAACAGAGAGCTTAAGATTATGGTGGTATTTTTTGTTAGTTTTCATTGAAAAAAGTGCCATCTTGATGGGGAACATGTTCCAGATTATCTCTAGATTTTGCTCAAAACTAATAAAAACATGTCAAACAAAGCACATCATAAGATGAGTACATTATAATGCACTCACGTTATGTGAAATCAATCATGCAAGCACGTTATATCGCGCTCATGTTATGATGAGCATAATTGGCAATACACATGCTAATTGCATTTGCTTGAAAGTTTCTAAAGCCTTTTCAACAAATCCATTTTTTGCATATCTTGCAATCATTGTATTCTGTTATAGAACATATCTTTGAGGTGTTACATCTTACAATTGACATGCCTTGTCTATGCTTCCAAACTTTACATACGTGTCTACAAGGGCAGCTGCACTTCATATCGTCTCTCTCTATTTATCTCCCCTCGCTATGTCCTACCCTTTCTTTGAGTCTCTACATCCCTCCACTCTCTACCTCCTACATTCTCTATCATTGTCTTCTTCCCTCCCCTATCTACCTTCTACTGTCTCTCTCACTCTCTACTTCCCTCTCCTATCTACCTCCTACCCTCTTTCTGAGTCTTTGCTTCCCTTACCTCTCTACATCCTCCCTTATCTCTCACTCTCTTCTCCCCCTCCCTCTCTACCTCTTACACTCTCACTTTCTACTTCCCTCCCCTCTCTACTTCCTACCCTCTCTCTCAATCTCTGCTTCCCTCCCCTGTCTAGCTCCTACCCTCTCTGTCTTCTTCCTTGCCCTGTCTACCTCCTACAGTCATCTCCTACTCTCTACTTCCATCATGTCTCTACCTCCTATCCTCTCTCTCACTCTCTACTTCCCTCCCCTCTCTACCTCTCCTCCTCATTCTTCCCATCCAAATAAATTTCATAAATTATCTTATTTCCATTTCATTGAATCCCAATTTATATCATCATCCATCTTTACATCTCCTATTTTTCTTACATTTCCGTGTTCTTTGTCGACTAGGGAGAGTGAGAGGGAGGAAAAGGGAGAGAGGATGGAGATGGAGGGGAGAGATACCTGGTGATAGGGAGAGAAAGAGAGAGAGAGTCCCAGTTTTCTTAATTTGGAGAGAGAGAGAAGGTGGGTTAGATTTATGAGTTTAGGATTACTTACGTTTAGGGTTTAGGGGAATCATTTAGGGTTTAGTGGTTTAGGGCTGCTTAGGTTTATGGTTTATGGTTTAAGGGTTAGGATTTAGGGGCATTATTTAGGGTTCAAGGGTTTTGCAAGAGAGGGAGAGGTTTAGAGTTGCTCAGGTTTAGGGTCATTATTGAGGGTTTATGAGCTTAGGGTTGCTTAGACCTTTAGGGGAATTATTTATGGTTTATGAGTTTAGGTTTTCTCAAGTTTAGGGTTTAGGGAAATTATAAATAGGGTTTAGGTGTTTTCAATTGCTTAGGTTTACGATTTAGGTTTTAGAGGTTAGGGTTTAGGTGTTAGGGATTTAGGGTTGCTCAGATTTAGGGTAAATAGGGGTTAGGGATTATAGAGAGAGAGAGAGAGTGAGGGGATCAATAGATATTGGGAGAGATCTAGGGAGATAGAGGTTTAGAGTTGCTTATAGGGTTTATGGTTTAGAGGTTTGGGGTTTAAGGTTGCTCAGTTTTAGGGTTTAGGGGTTAGGGATTAGGGGTTAGGGACATTATTTAGGGTAACTTAAGGTTTATGTTTTAGGGGTTAGGAGTTAAGGTTTAGAGATTTAGGTTAGGGTTTAAAGAGAGAGGACTGATAGGGAGATATAGACGAGACCAAGGGTAGACATAGGGAGATAGAGGGTGATGGACATGGCTAGAGACATAGGCAGAAAGATTGAGAGGTAGAGGGATGATAGAGACAATGAGATAGGGTTTAGGGTTGATTAGATTTAGGGATGATCGGGTTTAGGGTTTAGGGGTTAGGAGTTTAGAAAGGGAGAGATATGGAGATAGAGGGTGAGAGACATGGACAAAGACATAGCTAGACAAATTGAGAGGTATAGAGATGATAGAGACAAGGAGATATGGGTTTAGGGTTGATCGGGTTTAGAGTTTAGGGGTTAGGCGTTTAGAGAGGGAGAGATAGGGAGATAGAGGGTGATGGACATAGCCAAAGACATAGGCAGAGAGATTGAGAGGTAGAGGGATGATAGAGACAAGGAGATAAGGGTTTAAGGTTGATCAGGTTTAGGGTTCATGGTTGCTATATATGATGTATAGAATGTTGTAAATGACTAATATATTGGTGCTTATGATGTTCTGATGGTTCATGTGTCTAGCAAAGGGTAGAATAACACTTGTGATTGGCTAGGTGAGGAATGATGTTTGTGATTCATAGGTAGGTGCTACCAAGGAGTATATTGGCACATACAATATACAAAATGGTGCAAATGACTAATAGATTAGCACTATGATCTTCTAATGGCTACTAGTGAGGTATTTGTTTGATTTTGATTTTTTTTTGGATCATTTGAGATGGAGCTTAGATTGGATGGAGTTGGGATGAAATGGATTAGTTTAGGGATGATGAGAGGTGAAAGGGACTAGATTAGGAATGATTAGAATGGTTTTAGGGATGGTCTAAAGTGGTTTAGTGCTGATTAGGGAATGATTAGAATGATTTAGGAATAGTTTAGGGATGGTATTTGAGATGAAATCCAGGTTGATTGGAAAATGATTAGGGATGAAGTTAAATGGATTTGGATGTGATTTGGGATGGTGTGAAGTGGTTTAGGGATGATTAGAGATGAAATTGAATGGATTAGGGATGTTTTGGGATTGATTAGGAATGAATTTGGTTGGAATGAAAGCTTAATGTTTTCATGTTTTCATGTTATAGAGATTGTGAGAGATAGGGAGATAGAGGTTTAGGGTTGTTTCTAGGTTTTATGGTTTAGGGACCTTAGGGGTTTTGGTGTTTAGGGTTGCTCATTTTTAGGGTTTAGGGGTTAGGGGTTAGGGTTTAGGGATATTATTTAGGGTTTAGGGTTTAGGGGTTAAGGTTTAGAGGTTTACCTGTTTATGGTTTAGGTAGAGAGGTAAATAGGGAGATATAGAGGAGACCGAGCCTGGGAGAGATATCTCTATCTCCTCTATCCCTCTCTCTAACTATACCTACCTTTTATTCTAGGTTTTATGGTTTAGGGACCTTACGGGTTTAGGGGTTTAGGGTTGCTATATTTTAGGGTTTAGGGTTAGGGGCATTATTAAGGGTTTAGGGTTTATGGTTTAGAGGTTTAGGTTTATGGTTTAGGTATAGGGGAGAATAGGGATCCCTATGTCTATCTCTATGGACATATGGATCCATATCTCTTAATCTATCCCTCACTACCTCTCTCTCCTCCTCTTTATCTCTCTCTCCATCCTTCTACCTCTTGAAATCTCTCTCCCTATGTCTCTAGATATCTCTTGATCTCTTTCCCTATTGAGCCATCTATCCTCATAACCCCATCTCTTAATATACCCCTCTCTACCTCTCTCTCTCTCTCTCTCTCTATTTCCCTATCTATATCTCCCTTGCTAGATCTATCTCCCTATATCTCCCCTCTCTATATATATGTATCTCTATTTTTCTCCCTCTATAGACCCCTTTCTCTATCTTGATCCCCATCTCTCCCTTTCCCCGTCTCTATAGCCACCTATCCTCTCTATCTCCATGTCCCTCTCTATCTCTCCATGTCTCCCGATCCCTCTTTATATATAGGATAGATAAATGAAGAGAGAGAGAGAGAGAGAGAGAGAGAGAGAGAGAGAGAGAGAGAGAGAGAGAGAGACTCTCATGTAGATACAAGGTTACCTTTATTTTCTCATGCTTCCCATAACACACTTGCATTATAACGTGAGCACATTATAACACAATCGCATTATTAGAAGCATGGAAAATGGTAAAAAAGCATGTGGGATCTGTGTTTCAGACCCCACATGCCTATTATTCTTGCTTTTCATGAGTATATCAGACAAAAAAATACTTTTCATGTTGGCTGACTAATTGAGAATCATTTTTATATGAATCCACCATCTTTTTTGTTTTTTCAACGTAAAAGAAGTGATTTTTCATGTTTTTGGAGAAAATTTGATTATTTAAACTAAAAGCTTCATGTTTCATGTGTGATTTTGTTTCAAAGCAAATTATCATTGATATATATATTGAATTAGATGATATATGTTTTTTTTTTACATAAATCTTACTAATCCTATTCTAGAATTATATAGAATTCATAATCAAACTTGAGAAAAAACAAGAATTTGAGGATTTTGAAGCCATCTTTTGGAGAATTAGTCAACTGCAATACCGAATTCTAAGGTATGTTCAATTTTAATTCACATATATATGTTCTTATGTTCTTTATGTCTTTAAATGTCTTTATGTCTTTATGTTTTATGTTCTTCTTGACATATATGTGTCTAGGTATATCAGTTAGTTCAGTCAAAGAGACTCCAAATTCTTTATGTTTCCACTTTGTTTCTGCCATTCATGCCTTTATTTCACCTATTTTCAGCTATACAAGAGAAAAACATTATCAAATACTTAATAAAATAATTTTAGTGAACACCTATTTGTCATACTCATATGCGAGTGTATACATGGAGCCAAAATTGATTCTGGAAGACTCTTAATTTTTTCCTTAGGATGACATAAGATGATACAAAGGGAGTTACAAGGAGATAAAACACTAAAAAGGAGGTTTTCATGAGTGTAGGACAATCATGTAAGTCTATATAACAATCCACTTTCATAGTCTATATATAACCCTACTGCCATGTATGATCCTCCTTACATTTGAAGGTTATTTTACAATGCTATGAAAGTTATAATTTATTACAAAGTGGTCTTTCTTATTGCATCTATGTACAATGAAATTCATTCATTTATACACTGTATACAATGAATGTGTAAAGAGTTCTCTTCCTACAACTATGCACATGCTACAGCTGAGATAAGAGTTTGTGCACATTACAATAATGAAAACCATCACTGTTATGCTACAAGTCATCTATGTTACATGCTACAACATTTATGTTACTATGGAACACAAATGTACATGATTACAACACCCAAAACATGTCATCACTAGCTCTTACATTCTCTATTTTCCTTGTCCTTTCTTGACCTCCAAGAGGCATACTTCTCATACTCACCAATAGTGAGTGAAACGTACTAGTTGCTTTCTCTACAAGTGAAAAACTTGAACACAACTCAATCCATATGAAAAACTTGGAGTGCTAATCAAATGCCCCTATGAATGAAAGAAACTCACACTTATCTCCTTTGCAAATCAAGTAAATACTCTATCCAAGAAGATCATTACATACTAACATCATTGAATGTTGATGTAGACTCATGTGAGAGCTTTTCTCTCTTTGAATTTGATGTTATAGTGTGCTTTTTTTCCCTTTGTGGTTGCTTACTCTTGTGTTTCTCATTTGGGTGAATCTCTAGATGAAGCTACCAACACTTGTCATAACAATATCCTCCAACCTTGAAATAAGACCAAAAGTTTTTAGCTTTGTACATACTCAAATCAACTTGTTTGTTCTCTTCTCTGAGTTTTTTTTGGCCTTTCTCTTCCCTTAGTTTTGGAGAGTTACTTCTTTTTCCATCCTTGCTATGGAAAATGTGCTCCTTAGTGGTGTTTGCTTTGTGCATCATTCTACAATTTACTACTTCAGCTTTCTACTTCTTCAAACATTCCATAGATCCCTAAACTTAGTAAATAGTCCTTATTTAGGTTGCCAAACTCCCAAATCCACACTCACATTCAATTGGCATGATCATTTATGATGCAGACAAAAAAAGGAATTCAAAGCATTGAATACCATATTTCACAAATCAACTCAACCATAAACCAAAATCTTGTAATGGCCCAACTAGGTTCTTAAGGGTATCATAAAGTATTTAGACACCCACTATGGAGTAGAACATATCAAAAAATTTCATGCCCTTGTTTTAGGGAAAATGTGAGTTCTATGACCAACCCTCTCTAGAAATAGGCCTAATTTGGTCCAATTAACAAAGAAAGTACCCTAGGACCATTCAATAACCACTCCAAACCCCAAAACAGTAGATCTATATATCACAAAACTTCAAATTCCACCATTGGTTAGTAAAGCCATGCTCATCTAGGGAGCAAACTAGAAAACCTTTCATTTCTTCACAAATAAGGGGGTTTTAATGAAAATCTCATATCCATTCCAACCTAGAACAAACTAACACTTGATTCACCTCTAAAATAGGCCTGCATATGCTATAGGAATACTTACTTGGCTATGTTGCATTCAAATTCACAAAGAACCACTATTTAGCCACCATTTCCACTTGGAAAATGCATGATAACATGGTATAATGAGTTATAGCAGAAAAATAGGGTATAACTTTTTATTTCTTCCTCCAAGTTTGTCCTCCTCTCTTCTATTCAAACTAGATTCAAGTGTTATGTGTGTTCAAATGCATACTCTATGACTTATGTATGTTCAAGTTATCTTGATATGAGGTGTCTTATTTAGAAGTTTGTAAAACATTGTTATTCATTCTGACTGTGTTATTCATTGTCATTATAAAATTTCTAATGATCATTGTCTTATTCTTCATGCTTGTAGAAATCATCATGATGCTGAGGAAATGAGCAAAGACTCTAACACTAGAAGAGCGTGAAGTTGAGAATGAGAGGAAAAGAGAAAGAATGAGGTGAATTTAGGAAAGTAGGAAATTGTCAACCATACAAGAAGATATTCCACCATTACCAATTGAAGAGGAATGTGCCATGTCTAACGAAGCTAAGAAAGAGATGGAATTGGTAGCACAAAGGGAATGAATGTAAAACTTCCGTGCAATGAGGAAAGTGAATCTCCAAGTTAGAGGCAGTCCATTGTACATAGGTCAAGTTGAAGGGACACCATCATTATCTTCTCGAATTGGAGACACTCCATCTTTCACAGCTAAAGTAGAAAGCACATCTACATTTTCTTCTCAAGTTGGTCACATGCCATCATTCACACCTCAAGTTGAAGGTAAGTCATTTTCAACCTTTTCACCTCTAATAGAAGGTACGCCATCTATCCCATCTCAAGTAATTATTGAAGAAATTCCTAATGTTCAATCTACTTTACCAAATAGAATGCCTCCTAGAATTTTGTAGAGGAGGCATAAGTTTCTAATTGATATTGATAAGAATGTATTGGAGCTAATGTAGGATAAGATTCCCATACGTACTTGCCAAAGATATGCAAATAAGATATGGAAATTATTCTTTGAGAATTTAAATGAAACCGAAAGATGTCAACTCTTTGTTGAATTGATGAGAAATCTAAAATTTAGGCCCACTATGAAGATTCTTGGCCTAAGAACATCAAATGTATCAAGTGAAAAATCAATTGTAAAGAATCTAATGAGTGTGTATGAGAGTGTGGGTTCCACCTCACGCACCAAGGATAGTAATGTCACACAACGTGTCATTACATCGACAATTGTAAGCCAACAAACAAAAAAAGATTGCCTCATTAGAAAGACAAGTCAAGCATTCAAAACAAATAGAAAAACTCTAATGAGAGCCATCGGAAGATGTCAAAGAGTTGAGATCCAAGCACTGGTGAATTGTGGGCATTCTCTAGGAGACTCCCATGAAAAGACAAATTTGTTTTCGAAGCTTTGAGATCACTAATTGAATACTTTTAGAAGAATTACATAAGGGTATCTCCAAATCAAAGGGATGTGATAAGAAGGAGAATTAGTAGTTGAAATCATGAGCCACATCCAGAGCATTTTTTGGATATGACTCAAACAGAGATTTTTGGTAAATTTCTAGAGAAGTATCCTCAAATTAAAATTTCTCAAAGATATTTTGAAATGATAAAACCTTTCTTTGTCAAAATAAATCAAACATGCACTACTTGTTGTTGTAGATTACATATTGAATTTTCTAACCATTTTGATGTTTATTGATCTATATGTTTAGATTTACATACTAACAATATTTTGTAGGATTGTGGCATACATGTCCCACAAACTACCTCAAGAGACTTGATATCAATGATTTTATGTGATAGAGAGGAAGGTCAATTATTCTACAGGAAATTATGCTTGGATGGTACATGTCAGCATTGCGGTGGCTTGCAATGTATGCCAATATGTGAACATATGGAAATAACACATGCAGTTGGAAACAAACTAGTAGAGTTTGGTAAGTATAAAATAGTGGAATATAATACAAGAGATGGTAAAGAAGTAATGAGGTGTGAATATATTACTCAAAAGATTCCAGTGTATCACTTTATGCCTATAATTTGTAGTATTTTTTGTATTGTTGTTGAAATTTAATCTAATTTGCTACACATATCATTATAGGGCATGTTTATGCAATTATTGTAGATGAAGATAATGAATAGAGAATATATTATTACTTATGTCATTGTGTTGAGGCCAAAAATAAATTGGAGGCCCTAGTTACAGATGGAGAAAACATCGAATACCATACAGGGTCAGTGGTCATTACTGAAACATGGCTTAGAAGGTACCCACATAAGAGTCTTAATGTTTGGTTGTTTGAGGACTTTGACATGCATTGGAAGATTCTTCATTACTCCAACCTTGTCGTGGCAACCAATGTTCATTTGATATAATATCAAGGTAGACATTTGAAAAAGACCTTTTGGAAGGTGTGTGACTCTGACCATGAGGACATACTTGACACAATAAAGAGTAGAGAAGACCCAGATGGTTCGTTGGATTAATTTGTAAGTATGCATAAAAATTTCCTAGATGGTTACGTGTACTTTGTTTTGTATATAAATAGTAGTATGAATTTCTTCCCTCAAGTATATTTATGTTTAGTCAATTTTTCTTTTTGATGCTTCTCACAGGAGGTCACAACTCTAGTTCATCCAACTATGAATAAACAAGCTCAAGAAAAGATGGAGAGTGATCATTAGATGGCAGTAAGTGATTGATTACATAAGTGATGTTATGTATTTCATGTACATTTCGTTTGATTTGTTTCATGAGGTTAGATCTAAGTAATGGATGAAGTTGATCCTAATTGGTCTTAATCCTATTCACTCATGTTTCACTCATGTCATATCAAGATTCAAGTCAAAGGGTTTGGATATTAGTTCCTAACATTCATGTTTATCATGTTACAATAGTAGGACATAGTTGTTTATGTCATTGGTTCATGCCATTGGATCATTCGATTTTGGTTGTACTTCTTCATCATAACAAGTCATGCTTTCGGGAGTTAGATTGGGTTGTGGTTCTTCCTCATGATAGGATTTAGTTCATGTCTTCATGCTTCTTTGTCCTCCATGTCTTTAGTGTTCTCAGTGTCTTCATGCTTTTAGGAGTTTGATTGGGTTGTGGTTCTTCCTCATGTTTGGAAAGGTCCTAGGAGTGACATTTTACATTCCATAGCTCATGGGTCTAAACAAAGTTCACCAATACATTGGGGTGGGTGGGTAAATGCCAAGGGAGGTCTTATTTTGTGTGCCAATCATCGCATTCGTTCGGGGCAGCACGCTACTAGCAAATTCCCTTAAGCGCCCTGAGATGAAAAAATTGCCAAATTTTGATGGGACAGTTCTTGAAATCTGTGGCAGTTGGGAACATGTCATTTAGACCTATAGATTCACATGGAGTTCATCCACAATAACCTCTCTCAGTTTCATTCAACTCCAGTTCGTTTGATCGTGTCAGAATCAAATGCATTCTTGCAAAATGCTTTAGTTTCATTCAGTGGAAAGGTGGAAGGAGTGACATTTTGCATTCCATAGCTCATGGGACCAAATGGAATTCACCAACACATCAAGGTGGGTGGGAAAATGCAAGGGGAGGTCTCATTTCATGTGCCAAGCGCCGCAGTCATTCGGGTCAGTAGGGTACCAGCAAAGTCCCTTAAGATCCCTAAGATGAAAAAATTATCAAACTTTAACGAGATAGTTCTCAATATTTGTGGCACCTGGGAATGTTCCATTTGGACCTATAGGTGCATGTAGAGTCCCTCCACAATAACCTCTCTCAGTTTCATTCAACTCCAGTCCGTTTGGTCATGCCGAAAACAAACACATTCTTGCAAAATGCTTTAGTTTCATGCTGTGGAAAGGTGCTAGGAGTGACATTTTACATTCCATACCTCATGGATCCAAATAGACCTTGCCAATGCATTGGAGTGGGAAGGTAAATGCCAAGGGAGGTCTCATTTCATGTGCCAGGCGCCACATTCGTTCAGGGTAGTAGGCTACTGGCAAAGTCCCTTAAGTGCCATAAGAAGAAAAAACTCCCAAAATTTGATGAGACAGTTCTCAAAATTCGTAGCAGATGGGAATGTTTTGTTTTGACCTATAAGTGTATGTGGGGTCCCTCCACAATAACCTCTCTTAGTTTCATTCAACTCCAGTATGTTTGACCGTGCCAAAATCAAATGCATTCTTCCAAAATGCTTCAGTTTCATGTAGTGGAAAGGTGCTAGGAGTGACATTTTGTATTCCATAGCTTGTGGGTCCGAATGGACTTTGCTAATGCATTGAGGTGGGTGGATAAATGCTAGGGGAGGTTTCATTTCATGTGCCAAGTGTTGCCTTCGTTTGGGGTACCAGGCTACCAGCAAAGTCCCTTAACCGCTCCCTGAGATGAAAAAATTACCAAATTTTGATGGGACAGTTCTCAAAATTCGTGGCAGCTAGGAATGTTCCATTTGGACCTATTGGTGTATGTGGGATCTTTCCACAATAACCTCTCTTAGTTTCATTCAACTGTAGTCTGTTTGAGCCTGCTGAAATCAAACGCATTCTTGCAAAATGCTTCAGTTTCATGTTGTGGAAAGGTGCTAGGAGTGACATTTTGCATTCCATAGCTCATGGGTCTGAACGGACTTTACCGAAATGTCAAGGTGGATGGGTAAATGCCAGGGAGGTCTCATTTCATGTGCCAAGCATCGTATTCATCCGAGGCATCAGGCTACCGGCAACGTCCCTTAAGCGCCCTAAGAGGAAAAAACTGCCAAACTTTGACATGATAGTTCTTGGAATTTGTGGTAGTTGGGAATGTTTTGTTTAGACCTATAGATGCATGTGGAGTCCATCCACAATAACCTCTCTTAGTTTCATTCAACTCTAGTATGTTTGATCGTGCTGAAATCAAATGCATTCATGCAAAATGCTTGAGTTTCATGATGTGGAAAGGTTGCCGGGTGCCATATTTTTTGTTCTCCTCATCGTGGGGACAAATGGACTATGCCAACATGTTGGAGTGGGTGGGTAAATGCTAGTGGTGGTCTTGTTTCATGTACCAACCATCCCAGCCGTTCTGCCTACAAGCTACTGAGACCTAACACTTTTTGAGTTTACCGGTAGCTTGCAGCCTAGAACGACTGAGACACTTAGCAGACCAAACAAGACCTCCCTTGGCATTTACCCACACACCTTGATGTGTCAGCATAGTCCATTCAGCCCCACAATGAGCAGAACAAAAAATATGGCTCTTGGTAACCTTTCCACAGCATGAAACTAAAGCATTTTGCAAGAATGTGTTTGATTTCAGCACGATCAAATGAACTGGAGTTGAACAAAACTAAGAGACAATATTTTGGATAGAGTCCATTTGCACCTATAGGTCCAAGCGGAATGTTCCCATCTTCCATAAATTCTGAGAACTATCCCATCAAAGTTTGGTAGTTTTTTTGTCTTAGGGAGCTTAAGGGACTTTGCCAGTAGCCTACTACCTTGAACAAATGCGATGCTTGCCACACAAAATGGGACCTCCCCTAGCATTTACCCACCCACACCGATGTGTTGGCAAAGTTTGTTCAGACTCATGAGCTATGGAATGCAAAATGTCACTCCTAGCACCTTTCCACTGCATGAAACTGAAGCATTTTGCAATAATGCATTTGATTTCGGCACGGTCAAACAGACTAGAGTTGAATCAAACTGAGAGAGGATATTTTGGAGGGACCCCAGGTGCACCTACATGTCCAAATGAAACATTCCCAGCTTCCACGAATTTTGAGAACTATCCTGTCAAAGTTTGACAGTTTTTTCCTCTCAGGGCACTTAGGCGACTTTGTGGGTAGCCTACTACCCTAAACGAATACGATGCTTAGCACACAAAACGAGACCTCACCTAGCATTTAACCACCCACTCTAATGCGTTGGTGAAGTCTGTTCAGACCCATGAGCTTTGGAATGCAAAATGTCACTCTTAGCACCTTTCCACTACATGAAACTAAAGCATTTTGCAAGAATGTGTTTAATTTTGGCACGGTCAAACAGACTAGAGTTGAACAAAACTGAGAGAGGTTATTGTGGAAAGACTCCATGTGCACCTATAGGTCCAAACAAAACATTCCCACCTACCATGAATTCTGAGAACTGTCCTGTCAATGTTTGGCAACTTTTTCATCTTAGGGAGTGCTTAAGGGACTTTGCCGATAGCCTACTGCCACGAATGAATGCAATGCTTGGCACATGAAATGAGACCTGTGCTGGCATTTACCCACCCATCCTGTTGTGTTGGCAGAGTCCATTCAAACCCACAAGACATGGAATATAAAATGTCACTCTTAGCAACTTTCCACAGCATGAAACTGAATCATTTTGTAAGAATGTGTTTGATTTCGGCACAATCAAACGGACTAGAGTTGAAAGAAACCAAGAGAGGTTATTGTGGAGGGAGTCCACATACACCTATAGGTCCAAACAAAACATTCCCAACTGCCACAAATTCCAAGAACTATCTTGTCAAAGTTTGGTAATTTTTTCATCTTAGGGATCTTAAGGGAGTTGCTAGTAGCCTGCTGACCTGAATGACTGTGGTGTTGGATAATCTATTCAGTCCCATGATCTATGGAAAGTAAAATGTCACTCCTACCACCTTTCCACTACATGAAACTAAAGCATTTTGCAAGAATGTGTTTGATTCCCACACGGTCAGACGGACTAGAGTTGAATGAAACCAAGAGAAGTTATTGTTGACAGACTCCACATGTACTTGTAGGTCCAAATGAAAGGTTCCCAATTTCCACGAGTTTTGAGAACTACCCTGTCAATGTTTGGCAACTTTTTTGTCTTAGGGAGCACTTAACCGACTTTGCCAGTAGCCTACTGCCTGAAACGAATGTAATGCTTGGCACATGAAATGAGACTTCCTTGGCATTTACCAGCCCACCCCAATGCATTGGTGAAGTTTGTTTAGACTCACGAGCTATGGAATGCAAAATGTCACTCCTAGAACCTTTCAACAACATGAAATTGAAGCATTTTGCAAGAATGCATTTGATTTCGACACGGACAAATGGACTGGAGTTGAACAAAACTGATAGAGGTTATTATGGAGGGACCCCACGTGCACCTGTAGGTCAAAACAAAATGTTCCCAGCTACAACAAATTTTGAAAACTATCCCATCAAAGTTTGGTAGTTTTTTCCTCTTAGGGCACTTAAGGGACTTTGTCGATAGCCTGCTTCCCTGAACGAATGCGACACTTGGCAGATGAAATGAGTCCTCCCCTGGCATTTACCCACCCATCCCAACATGTCAAAAAAGTCCATTTAGAATGACGAGCTATGGAATACAAAATGTCACTCCTAGCACATTTCCACAACATGAAACTGAAGCATTTTGCAAGAATGTGTTTGATTTCGGCATGATCAAACAGACTGTAGTTGAATGAAACTAAGAGAGGTTATTATGGAGGGACTCCACATGCACCTATAGGTCCAAATTTAATGTTCCCAGCTGCCATGAATTCTGAGAACTACCCTGTCAAAGTTTGGTAGTTTTTTCATCTTAGGGATCTTAAGGGACTTTGCTGGTAGCCTGCTGACCTGAACGACTGTGGCGCTTGACACATGAAATGAGACCTCCCCTGGCATTTACCCACCCACCCCGATGCATTGGTGAAGTTTGTTTGGTCCCACGAGCTATGGAATGCAATCTGTCACTCCTACCTGCTTTCCTTATTGTCCTTTGTTACTACATAATTGTCTAGACTTTGGGATAGCGATTATAACTTTTTCCATGGGTCAAGAAAATGAACTACGGATTGATTGTTTAGAAGTTATGAACCTTATCCATGTCTAGGACAACATGTACATCATAAAAACAAGTTTTATCAAATCTAGAATAGCCATGAAGCTTCGACATGGTGCTTCATTGTTTCATCATGGTTTCATGGAGTTTTCAGTATGAATAGAGAATGTTCTTTCCTAGATTATGAAGTGTCCATGACAAAATTTCACACCTAGACCACTATATGGCATAAATACACCCAATATGGACTTAGTTAGACCTTATAGCACCAAAAAAATATGACTTGGACATACAAAACTCACTAAAGACTCTTATTTACAACATTTGACCAACATTGTGAAGGTGCTCCTGCACCAATGATGGTGGAGGAAGACTTTCATGACACATTTGACATGATTTTGATTATACCTCTTGATGATTTTGAGTAAGGTAGGGGAGTTCTAAATTGTTGTTCCAACTATTATAACAGTCTTATTATAGTAGATAGGAAGGATATTAATTATGAACTTCATAATATAGTAGATAGGGAGTTCTAAATTTCACACCATGCAATATAATTTACCACTTTATAATGGAAATTGATAATGAAGTTTGTGGTACAAATCCATTTATGCAACTGCCCTATGAGACATGTATGCAAATTTATGAAACACATTGATAATGTTGTAGTTGCAACTGCCCTGTGAGACATGTATGCAAAATATGTATGTAATTGGCAGGTGTAAATCCAAATCCACAACCTTTGCCAACATCCTCCTTGCATGTACCAAAATTAGGTCATTGGAATAGGGTATGGACATCCATCAAAGCATGGAGGATATGGGAATTCTATCAGATGTTGTAGTTGCAACTACATTGAGAGACATGTATGCAAAATGTGGAATGGTAGATGAGGCACATGAACTATTTGACAGAACACATCAAAGAGGTGCGATCTAATAGAATGCCTTGATTGTAGGATATGCACAAAATGGATTTGTTGAAAAGGATTTAAACACTTTAAAGAAAAGATAGTTGGTAGGTGTAAAACCATATTCCACAACCTTTTCCAGCATCCTCCCTACCTATGCCAAAATGGGATCTTTGGAACATAGTATGGACATCCATCAAAGCATGAAGGATATGGGAATTCTATTAAATGTTGTAGTTGCAACTGCATTGAGAGACATGTATGCAAAATGTGGAATCATAGACAAGGCACTTGAACTATTCAATAGAACACCTCACAGAGGTGTCATCTAATGGAATGGCTTGATTGAAGGATATGGGAATTCTATCAGATATTGTAGTTGCAACTGCATTGAGAGACATGTATGCAAAATGTGCAATCATAGACAAGGCACATGAACTATTTGACAGAACACCTCACAGAGGTTCCATCTATTGAAATGCCTTGATTGTAGGATATGCACAAAATGGATTTGTTGAAACGGATTTAGACACTTTAAAGAAAATATAGTTGATACGTGTAAAGCCATATTACACAACCTTTGCTAGCATCCTCCCTGCCTGTGCCAAAATGGGATCTTTGGAACATGGTATGGACATCCATCGAAGCATGAAGGATATGGGAATTCTATCAGATGTTGTAGTTGCAACTGCCCTCAGAAACATGTATAGAAAAATTATAAACTTTTAAACAAATGGCATTGGTAGGTGTAAAGCAAAATTCTACAACCTTAGCCAATATCCTCCTTGCTTATGCCAAAATGGACATCCATCAAAAGGATAAAAAATATGGGAATTTTGTTAGATGTTGTAGTTGCAACTACCCTCAGAGACATCTCTACAAAGTGTGGAAGCATAGAAAAGGCACGTGAACTGTTTGGCATGCTGCCTCAAAGAAATGTCGCCTCATGGAATACAATGATTACAAAATATGAACAAAATGGATTTATTGATAAGCCTTTAGAAAGTTTTGAGAAAATACAATTGGCAAGTGTAAAGACAAATTCCAAAACCTTATAAATGGTATGTTTGGAGAACGGTATAGACATCCATCAAAGCATAAAGGATATAGGAATTTTCTCAAATGTTGTAGTTGTAAGTACCCTACAAGACATGTATGCAACTTGTGTGGAAGCATATATAATGAACATGAATTGTTAGATGTGATCCCTCAAAGAAATGTTGTCTCATGGAATGCAATGATTGTAAGATATGCACAAAATGGATTTTTTATAAGGCTTTAAAAACTCTCAAGCAAATGCACAAAAACAAATTTCAACCATTTACACAAATTTTGGCACATCTAAAACTAAATTGCACAATCTTAACCAACTTCCTCCTTGTCTATACTATAATGGTATCTAGAGAACATGGTGTGGACAACCATCAAAGCATAAATGATATAGGAATTTTCTCACATGTATTGTATTTGCAAAGCTGCCCTAGTAGACATGTATGGAAAGTATGGAAGCATAGATAAGGCACATGAACTATTTAAAATGATGCCTCAAAGAAATGCACAATTTGACATAATTCAATGATTGCAAGATATGCACAAAATGGATTATTTGAAAATGATTCATAAACTTTCAAGCAAATGCAATTGGCACTTGTAAAACCAAATTCTTGTAACAATAATTGATTATCGTATTAGATATTTAATATAAACTATCATATATAAATAATGTCACGAACATAACATTTAGTTTATATAAAAAGCCATATAGGCAAATGTACAAAAATATACATCGGATTAACATACAAACGTATGTATACAAAGCCATCTAGGGATACAAAATTTTTTCCCAAAACTAGTTTCCTATGGACTTTTAGGAAATAATCAGCAGCCCTTCTTTGACTGAGAAGATAGAGACCAAGTCAGTGACACATCATCTCTCTTCCATCGAGTAGACCTCTTCAAATAAATTTTATCTAGCTACACCTTTTAATACAAACAAACAATATGTGCATTAGTATAAAAAATGTATGAAATATATAACATCACATATGTAATTGATCACTTACTACCAACTGATGATCACTCTCCATCATCTTGACTCTATTTTCATCTGTAGTTGGCTGGATTGGAGTTGTGACCTCCTGTGAGAAGCATCAAGAAGAAAAATTGACTAAACATAAATATCATTTATGTACATCAAATGATGAGATAAAAAATAAATACAAAATTATGATATTTTCATGTTATTGGTTCATACCTCAGTCAAAGGATTTGACGACATCATGGTTGCATCAATGCCTATCTGCACTGACTCATGAACATGAGGAGGAGTCTCCAATGTATTCAACATCTAAAAATCAAGTTCAAGATTATAAAAACAAAAAAAATACATAAGATTATATTTAAAATGCATAATGATTAGAAATGTTTAAATTTACCTTAGTAAAAGTGGTGGTTTAGCATCTAGGAGACCAAGGAAACCATGGAGGTACTGGTGACTATTAAAATCATCAAATCAAGTCACAAAATAATATTACCATTGACATATCTACAATAATTATGAATATATGATAAATTACATACCTGCTGACTTGACCTTCGCTCATAAGCCACCAATGGATGTCTAACAGAGGTAGGATGAAGACTCTGACCCTAGAATTTCATTGCGCAAACAATTACATACACTATTTTTGACTTATAATATAGATAATCATATAAAATTAATTACAAATTTCAAATAATAATATACTAAATCAAGATGAAACTTGTAAGAAATTACCTGAGAGTCAATACTAAATGTATCCTATAAGAGATCGTCACTGAGAACAAGATCATCCAATATGTCCTTCCCTTGTGTCGCATCATCCTGCCCCTATGTTGCAGCATTTTGCCCCTGTGTTGCAGAGTCATGTCACGCCTCCTGCATCCCATAATCACATAGGTTCCCACATGTGCTAAACAAATGTGGGGACACATGATGCCTACTACTTTCACCCTCATTGCCCTAGGTAAAATCATCTATGTGCTATGATAGTGTTTGGGTGAGAGTAGTTAGTGAATGTACAGAAGCCAGCTCAACACTCTCCTTCAAAGCCAAAGGGAGTGGCCTATGTTCTGGCTTCCCTTGGGGTATAGACACATGTTGTTCATCTCTCTTAGCCCTGAGTCTATCTTGGGCAGAGCCACCACCTCTACCCTCGAAATCACGAATATCAAAATAATTTGAAATCATGTTGAGGACAAAGTCGCAATAGATATTCCTCCAAAAATATTGTGGTACCTCATCATTGTTGCATGGCTGCTCATCGAAGACCATGTACCATCTATCCCAAAAGTTTTGGGATATGTCTTCATTCCTACACCAATATATAGGAAACCATTTGCAAGTTTCCTCTAATGTTTGGTTGGTTTTGGGATTAGTAAATTGTCCACATAATTGAGATTTTGTAATTTTTTCCTTCTTCACTTGTTCATATGACAACTTTTCAACATAATATTGCTGACTCCTCTCCCTATAGTCTTGGAAATCGGTGATTTGTTTTGTCACCAAATCTGTGTGGGAAACAATCTCTTGTAGTGATTTTACAAGTGCCCTCCTATGCTCAGTGGTTCCACTTGGATTGTTTAGGGTTTGAATAATATTTTCAAGATGTTTCTTGTTTTCTTATATTATCCCTAAGTAGTGTTCTTGATTATCCCTTACATGAAAAGAAGGTGAAGGTGGGTTTTGAGGGTCTGGAGGGTTTTGGGGGTTGTTTTCACCCTCCTCCACTAGATTTTGATTTTCTACTTCTCCAATAACATTAAATGCAATATAAACATAAATAAAACATTGTAAAACTAAAAAATTGATCTGAAACTAATAAATTCAGACAAATCCTACCTTCTTCATGTGCTGGAGCCTCCAAATTTGCACGGCGATGTCTTTGACAGCGAGGTGGCATTGTGAATTTCTTGTTTTCTCAGTTGCACTTGATCGAATCTCCTTTTTATCAACATGAGCGCATTTTTCTTGCTTTCTTTGCTGCTATCAATAACCTAGCCACAGGTGAATGTGTAGAAAATGCTTTTTTTTTAATTAAAAGCAAAATACACTAGAGTTATAATGCGCATGTGTTTTAAAATGCATGCACGTTATAACGTGCTCATGTTTTGCTTTAATTTTGGAGATGGTGGCAACTTTTGGTCCCCCATCTCCTTGCATTTACTTGATGAAAACCCTAAACTCTTTCATTTTTAAAATTTTCACCTTTCAACTATTGTATCGCCACCATGGAAGGGTTTTCTAAGGGTTTGAAGCTTCTTGAGGCATCTGGAGGGTTTCAATAGCCATTTCTCTACTACAGACAGTCTATTAGCTCATTTATTACTCATGGTAAGTCACATTCTTTGCTTTCACTATGTTTCCTGCAAGAAAAAAGGGAAAGAATACTCTTTTCTTCGATGTTTCTGCTATAAACTTATAACTTCTGTTGATATAGTACTCCCTTCTTCTTACTATTGCATTTCTTTTTTAGTAAAGTGGCACTGAGATTTAATCTTATCTGGAATTACAATGACCTTCATTCTTCATACTTCTATGTTTACAACATATTTATGTAGCTTTTCACTTTGGGCTCAGGCTGCTTTCATTTTCTTTCTCTATTCAGGGATTATGAAGGCTATGAGGGTTTACATCTTTCTATTATTTTGGATATTGGTAAAAGCTTGCTTTAGCTATAGAAGAAAAACCTTCTCAAATGTGGTTGTAACTCTATTTTCTTAGTATGTGGAGGTACTTTCATGATAAAATGTTTTATGTAACTTTTCCCTCATCTAGAACTATGCACACTAAGGCTTTCTACTATATACTTTGTGATGAGTAATAATACTGCAATGGGTTTCTGTTCGTTTACTTCTCTCCTTGATATACTATTGCTTTTGGTTTCTGTGTATTCATTTACCAACACCTAGACTTGTTCTTGGATTCATGTCCACCTCAATGTTGTATTACACTCCTAATGCTTTTCATGTAATGTCCCCTGCTTGTTATTTTGTTTCTCTGCCATTATGCATACTTTGTTCTCTTCAAGAACCCTGCTAGGATTTGATTTGTTCCTTCACTTGTGGCACTATGGGTTTCATATATCTTTTATTGTAGGACTTGAAAATGAATGAGATTACTATTTGCTCACTTTGAAATGCTCTTTTTTACTCTTCTGTATCTCTTATGTTTGGTACAAGATAGTAAGGCTGATGGAGAGCACACAATGGAAGCAGATAAAATAGATAAAACAGATCAACTCATACACATCGCTTGACTTGTTATTGCTGGTTTACATGCATCGATTCACAATTACACTTGGTCACTGCTTGTATCTACTGAAAGATACATTCTCAATGTACATCCCTCGCATGCATTTGTGACATACATTCGCAATGTACATTCGAGCCATGCTCGTTGGTGGGACTTGGATTATTGGCTGGGCTTACCACAGAGTTGTTGTTTCATCAATCATGCCAATAAAACACATTCAAACACATTCGTCAACCTGATTTCAATCATCGGCGAATACTAGGGTTTCTTATGCCACTACTTCTATACATCGTTGCACATTCTGCCTTCACTGAATCCTAGCACATGGAAATGCTAGGCGATCTACTATGCACAATCCACGATCCAAAACATCTGTGCCACTGAAACAATGAGACAAACAGGAAATGAAAACATATATATATATATATATATATATATATATATATATGTTGGCAAGAGACACTATATGGATTCATGGTTGTTGTCATTGATGGCAACAAAGGTCATCCCACATATCCGCAAGACATGATATGTCTCTACCGGAAGTCAGAATAAAGAATGTTGTGGTCCGGTGAAGAAGAACAGAGCATGTGGCAAGGTCCGACAGATTGGTCCGGACCTCTCAGAGGAAGTGTCTTGGTGCAGTGCGGATTTGGGGAAGTCAAGAGGACTACCTTGAGTGATATATTCCAAGGATTTAGCCTCCGGTGATGGACAAAGAAAAAGATATGAATGGTTGAGTACCGGATTCCTGAGAGACAGTGAAAACAGAGGAAGAACTGACTGGCAGAGTATCAGACTACTTTCCGGATGGGTTACTGTTGATGACAGAGGTTGTGAAGGCATGAATCATGTTTGGCCGACATGATTAATGATATCTACAAGTATATGCTTGATCCACATTGCTTGGTGAGGAAGGATTCAGCCGACAGAATGAGAGTTTGTAAGAAACTAAGACTGTTCCGGATGCCGACCAGAAAGGTGATGAAACTACTTGTGCGGATATATATAGAGGATGGATTTAGTTGTGAAGTGTTGTGTGGGTGTGGAGAGATATGCGAATAAGTCCAGAGAAAGAGCAAAGGTAGCAAAAAGGATCCGGTATGTGAAAGATAGCAGAACAAAGAACAGAGGAAAGATGAAGTGCAGCAGATCAGTGTACTGAGCCTAACCGGAACTGAACTCCAGCATATGCAGATGCTTCCAATCAGTTCAAGACTGTGATTATCATCACTTTGTAGACAGTGTGTCTTCTTGTAGGCAGTGGGCCTCTTGTGAGCAGTGTGCTCGGGCAGTGAGCCCTAATTGGCAAGTGCCATTTTTGTAATTTTCTATTCTTCTAACAGAGAATAATTCTTGGGTTAATCACCCCGTGGTTTTCTCCCTTAACAGGGTTTCCACGTCAAAAATACTGTGTCATGTGTTTCTTATTTCATGGTTAATGTCTTGTGTTTGATTTTATGCTGCTTCAATTAAAAGAAAAGTTCAATAAGGGAAATAATTAGGATAACTGATTCACCCCCCCTCTCAGTTATCAACAATTGGTATCAGAGCTAAGTTCCTCCTAATAGAGCCTAACAGCTTGAGGAAGATCTGGGATTTCAAATGGATGCATATGGTTTAAGGGAGCAACTCAAGACTGCTCTTGAGGATCTTGAACAGTCGAATTCTGAAGTCAGTGAATTAAAGGAAAGACTCAAACAGGCTGATGAATTCATGAGAGAATTAAAAGACAAATTAAGTCTCTCTATGAAAAAGAGAAAGGAGCTGCTTCAACAGTTGGCAAGACAAAGTGAAGAAAGCAATACAAATGAAGAATTGACTGAGCAAACCAAGTTATGTGAAAAGTTATCAAAAGAAGTCATTATGTTAAGACATGAAATGGAATCAGGAACTATAAAGTTTACTCAAGAGATTGAAGAAAAAAGAAAGGCTGAAGACAATATAAGACAATCTCTTAAAGAAAAATCAGAAGAATGCCACCAGATGGACAGGATTATCAGACATCTTGAATCTGATCTTGAAGATGCCAAAGATAATGAAGGAAAACTTGAAGATCAAATTGCCTCTCTCAAAAGAGACCTTCAAACAGCAAATGAATATAAAGAGAAATTCAAGATAAGTTCTGCTCAACTTGAAGTTCTTCTTGGAAGTCAAAAGAGGACAGATGACAAGTATGGCTTGGGATATGAGAAAGGAGAAAGCTCCGGATCCGGTCAGAAGAATCTTGGATCAGAAAATCCAAGGAGCAGGCCTAGAAGACCTCCGGTAAGACAGCCAAATGCTCAAAGATATCCATCCTTCAATGGATACTGCCACAACTGCAACCACTTTGGTCACAAAGCTAATCAGTGCAGAATGAGAATGAATCAGAATAATTCATCCTTCTCCGGACAGTGCTTCAACTGCAAAAGGTATGGACACAAATCCCATGAATGCAGAATTATGCAAGTAAACAAATCATTCAAAGGTAGATGCTTCACATGCAATAGAATAGGTCATATGGCAAATCAATGCAGATCAAGAGGATATCAGTCAAATATGCAAAGAAATGTTATTTGCCAAATCTGCAATAGGTCCGGTCATAATGCTAAAATCTGCAGAAACAAGAATCAGGACAAAAGAGGTCCGGTGTATAATCAGAATCAAGACAAGGGTAAACAAAAGATGAATGCGGATGAGGTTAGGAATCAGATGAGCAAGATTTGGGTGAAGAAAAGTTCAGAGAATGTAGAGGTTGAATCCGCACCAGACTCTGGTGCTGATATTTCTTCCAGAAATTAAAAGTGAGCTCTGGCTCAGGGGGAGACTCAAAGAAAATCTTGTTCCCCCAGCCAAACAAGTGGTGCCGGATGTGGCACAAGATGCGGATCAAAGGGTTTGTAGATATGAGTCTTGAGATACTTCAATCAAGTTTTCAGAGGTCCGCATGGAGTTATGAAGAAGCTATGATCGATCAAATAAGACCTGTTCAGGGAAATGCTCCGGTATGATAAAGGATTACAAAAAGGTCCGGAAAGATCCGGAAATGCACTATCTTGTTCTGCGGATTGGACAGAGTGTTTGAGATGATCTTGTAATATGCCACCTCGATTTATTCATGATTGAAAGATCCGGATGATATCCACAGATCAGGACTAATCCGGGATACTCCAAGCTATCCAGACAAGGCAAACCGGAATGATGTAGGTGAAGCATTTATTGCAGACAGGTATTAGGGTTCGCGGAGCAATTTAAGGGATTTCTCAAAGGTCATTTTTCATTCTGCACTCGAGAAGAAGCGAAAAGTGGAGCTCTACAACAAGGTTCTTCAAGCACACCAAGGATCTCCTGCCGAAGCTATTGGATAAAGAAATCAATCCAACCACTCCGTGCAAACCGAAGGCGCATAAGGTATTCTCTGTTTTTCATTACCTCACTGCAAATATTTGAAGAATGGCTACTCCAAACATAGTTAAGATCTCCGATAGACCTCGCCCTTCATTCAAGAAACATCCCTACAAATCATTGGAGGTTGACCCACTAGGAGCCTTCTCTAGTGTTCCTCACGGAGTTTTACACACCGAAGACATTAGGGTTTACATACATGCTAACATTGAGGAATTTGGGGATTTCAAATTAAGAGACCTCTATCACAAGCAGCTGATTGACAATGCTTTTGAGCTTAAACCAGAGTATAAGGATATTCAGAAGAAACAATTTGAGCAATTTATTCATTTCCCCTGTTTTGAAGAGGATGAATGGGTCCGGTATGTACTGAGCAGGATGCATGACAACTTTATATGGCTAGATAGACCCTGCAAGATCACAAAAGAGGCAATTAGAGCAGTAACTGGCCTATACTCCTCCGGAGGAGTACCTATCCTTAAATCTGTCAAGAACAACATTGTAACTGAGGCCACCGGATCAAAATTTGACAAGAGGGCAATGACCATTGAAGATATTTCGGATCCGGATATCAAATATGCATCAATGATAATAGGATACAAGATCTATCACTCCAGCAGGGAGAATTCTGTATCCGGAACTGCAGTATACACTGCTTTTGAAATGCTAAGGAAAAATGCAGAATATGACCTCTGCGAACTACTGCTAAGCCAATTAATGGAAAATATACAGAAAATCAAGAAGGATAAGAAGAATTCCTTCAAGTATGGTACTCTTATTGTATGTTTATTCTTCTACTTCATGAATGAGCTACCCGGAACAAGTGGATGGGTATGGCAGAATGACAAACCTGTTGCAGTCCAGATAAGAGACTACTTGCATGGACTTGGGGATGCAAAAGCGAGAAATTCAGCTCTATGGGGATACTTCAAAAACTTTCAGAGCATGATGCAAGCAAGAGAGAGAATTCCCCAGTCTCTCATTGAGAAATACAAGGACTCAGTGTGCTTTATGGTTGACACTGATCAGTGCCTGATGGAGGCAGTGGAGCCAAGGACTGTCTGGATCATGCCCATGGGGTACGAAGTTGATGAACAGATAGTGGAGCTGCATGTTCAACACATGCTAAGTCAACCCAAAGATCCTAAGGCAGAAAGGTTTGGAACCTTTGAGGAGCTGAGTATAAAGTTACATGTAGAACTCAGGGAACCTGAGATCAAAAGAAAAGTGAGAAAAGAAGTAGAGCACATTGCTCAAGGTCTTGGAATCTCAAAGGAGGCACTTGATGCCAGCCGGGAAAAGAGGAGGAAGGCCGAGGAAGAAGAGAAAAGCAAAGAAAGTGCTCCGGTTGGAGCTCCCACCCGGACCAGATCAACAAAGAGATCTGCACCTCCCTCAACCAAAAGTTCAAAACCGGAAGTCCAGGCATCCGGTAAGAGATCAAAGGCAAAAGCCACAAGGGCTTATGGAAGCCAAAAGGATGAAGAGGAGACAGAATCAGATGAAGGAGTAAGAGAAGTAAAGAAACAGAAAAAGAAAGGATCCGGTAAGCCCTCCACAGGCCAAGAAAAGGAGGAAATGGCAGAGGTAACTGTTGAAAAGCCCACTCTGTCATTAGAGAGCATAATCAAGTCGGTCACGGTGGATGGAAACCTTCAACCAATGACAGAATCATATGATGACTTCAGTGAGGCCGACCAAAAGACTCTGCAGGAGGCCACAGTGAAATATCTTAACATATATAATAAGGCTTTCATTGAAATAATATCTCTTATTCCTAAAAGCCTAGAAAAGGAAATGGAAGTGAGAAAAAATAATGCTCATGCTAAAGATCTTGAGATCCGGGAGCAGATAGCTATTCAGCTATATCCTCAAATTGATCCCAAGACAATGAACATTATCTTCAAGGACTGTAAAGATGAGTTCAGAAGCAAAGCCAGGATGAATCAACTCATGCTTGGTGAGACTGACAAAGTGGCCCAAGAAACAGAAGAGATCCTCCGGAAGGCCTTCAAAAGGTTCAATCTTCCTGTTGTAGAGGACTTAGGTGCAGAAACAGCTGCTGATTTGGAATCTTCTGTTCCGGAAGAAGTGAGCCTTGAACAGACAAGTGAGGACTTGGGACCCTCTACTCAAGAAGAAGTGGCCCATGAACAAGTTAGCATCTCTCCTCCGGTTTCCCCTACAGTCTCCGGATCCAAAGAAGAAGAGCAACTACAGGAGAAGGAAGCAGTGGTGAAAGACAAAGAGGTTGACAGTTCTAAGACTGCAGAAGAAAAGAAACATCTGTCTCCGGCAAGAGACACTGCACAAACTGTTCAACAATTTTTGAGTAAAGAAACTCTAGAGATTGATGAACCGGAGCTTCTCAAAGGTCCATTTGATTTTGACTCTCTCTCTCCGGTACAAACAATGAAGATAGCTTCATTTGCAAATGCCAAGGCAAATGAAAAGCTCCTGAAGTCTCATATGGAAGACTGTGAGTTGATAGAGGCTGCTTCCGGAATACTTGTAAAGATCATGCCATCAATCTAGATAGATCCGACAGCCTCCACTTCCGGTAATCTAAAAACCTTAGTCAGCAGTGTTGATACACATTTTGATTCTTTAGAAAAATCAGCTGAAGAAAAGGTCCGGAAGGAATTTTTGGATAAGAGATTTTCAGAAATATTAGAATTAATCTCTAAGGATAGGAAGATTGTAAGCATTGGAATAAGGAGCTTAGAGAATGCTCTTAAGGATGGCGGTGATATCTATAAATTTTGTATATCCTGGTCAAAGGCAACAGCAGCACTTGACAAGAAAATAAAAGAGGAACAGGATAAGCTACAAAGCTTATCTCAAAGTTTTGATCCTCTCTCTTCCTCTATAATAAATCAAGAATGTCAGACTATTGCAGTCTTGAACGAAATAAAGAATCTTGAGAAGGAAAGGAAGAACATCACCAACCGGATGGGAGAACTTAGAAGGATTATAATCCCTAAGTTGGAAACCATGCATGAGGCCATCAGTGATGCTAGGACCACCGCCCAAACAAAAGATCCGACAGATCTCAAGCGGGCAGAAGCGTTTGCATTTTTGTTAAGTGGTCACATTTCAATTTTGGACAGAATGAAGCAAAGTTGGGCTACCGAAATGATTCAATTACAGACATCCTTTGCAGACATTCTTCAATATATGTGAGTATGTAAATATGCGGCTAAGTATAAGAAATTTTTGAAAATTTTGATATGCGGACCCTACCCTTTGCCATTGATGTCAAAGGGGGAGTGAGGAGCAGTGAAAAATGAGGGATCCAACTAAGGGGGAGTTCCGGAAATTGTATATAAAGACAGAGCATCAACAAAGGGGGAGCATAGTGTAAACACTTAGTCATTTTTCACTAAGTGTTGCCATCAATGCCAAAGGGGGAGATTGTTGGCAAGAGACACTATATGGATTCATGGTTGTTGTCATTGATGGCAACAAAGGTCATCCCACATATCCGCAAGACATGATATGTCTCTACCGGAAGTCAGAATAAAGAATGTTGTGGTCCGGTGAAGAAGAATAGAGCATGTGGCAAGGTCCGACAGATTGGTCCAGACCTCTCAGAGGAAGTGTCTTGGTGCAGTGCGGATTTGGGGAAGTCAAGAGGACTACCTTGAGTGATATATTCCAAGGATTTAGCCTCCGGTGATGGACAAAGAAAAAGATATGAATGGTTGAGTACCGGATTCCTGAGAGACAGTGAAAACAGAGGAAGAACTGACTGGCAGAGTATCAGACTACTTTCCGGATGGGTTACTGTTGATGACAGAGGTTGTGAAGGCATGAATCATGTTTGGCCGACATGATTAATGATATCTACAAGTATATGCTTGATCCGCATTGCTTGGTGAGGAAGGATTCAGCCGACAGAATGAGAGTTTGTAAGAAACTAAGACTGTTCCGGATGCCGACCAGAAAGGTGATGAAACTACTTGTGCGGATATATATAGAGGATGGATTTAGTTGTGAAGTGTTGTGTGGGTGTGGAGAGATATGCGAATAAGTCCAGAGAAAGAGCAGAGGTAGCAAAAAGGATCCGGTATGTGAAAGATAGCAGAACAAAGAATAGAGGAAAGATGAAGTGCAGCAGATCAGTGTACTGAGCCTAACCGGAACTGAACTCCAGCATATGCAGATGCTTCCAATCAGTTCAAGACTGTGATTATCATCACTTTGTAGACAGTGTGTCTTCTTGTAGGCAGTGGGCCTCTTGTGAGCAGTGTGCTCGGGCAGTGAGCCCTAATTGGCAAGTGCCATTTTTGTAATTTTCTATTCTTCTAACAGAGAATAATTCTTGGGTTAATCACCCCGTGGTTTTCTCCCTTAACAGGGTTTCCATGTCAAAAATACTGTGTCATGTGTTTCTTATTTCATGGTTAATGTCTTGTGTTTGATTTTATGCTGCTTCAATTAAAAGAAAAGTTCAATAAGGGAAATAATTAGGATAACTGATTCACCCCCCCTCTTAGTTATCAACAATATATATATATATATAATGAAGCCATTCCACTGATTTCGACAAAAATCTTATCAGTGGAATGCTTCAATTCGACATACTGTAACAATGGAAAATAGAAAGGAAAGAAAATCTATAACTATGCAATTTCGTATTTACAGAGGATGGGAAACAAAATTGACAACACAGAAAAGATCAACTTCTCCTTAACAAAGCTTGATTACAATCACAATATCATATGACTGATTGCAATCTCAATCCCTCATATGTATGCATTTGATTCATTTCTCTAGGTTTTATAAATTCACCCAGAGTAGTACCAACTGACTCCAAGCAGCTGGGAGATCAATTCCAAGTGGCTGCGAAACACTACTGCCTATTTTTGGCATTATTGCTATTTTTAGCATTATGCGATTACAACTGACAAATGTCCCCTCAGTCACTTCGGACTTACAAAATGAACCTAGACATAAACTGAAATGAAAGTGCATTGGTCAATAGACCTTATTACAACATAAAACAAAAAATGAACTTAAATGACTTGTGTTAGGTGCCCCTGCACCATACTCCCAGGGTTTAAAAGAACTCAAGTCCCTTGAGGAACCAAGTCTAAAATATTGACCCCATGCTTGATGATGTCTTCCTCACTCATCCAGGTTTCATCCTCATCAGGTAAACCACGCCACTTGACCAGATACTACTTGTAGGTTTTATGTCTGGTCTTCTTCTGAACCTTTGTGTCCAAAATACATTCCAACTAAACTGGCTGGCTCGGTGGAAGATCAAAAATCCATTCTGCATCTTCTACTCCTGTCTTTGTTGCATTGGCTCCTCTGAATGGAAACAAATCTACCACATTAAGAATGGGTGATATTGCTAAACCTGGAGGAAGTTCAATTTCATATGCATTAGGACCAAATTTGTGTACAATCTTGCATGGACCTATCTTTTTCATGAGAATTTTTGTTGGCTGCCCCTTCGGAAGTCTTTCCTTCTTCAGATATGCCATTACTAGATCCCCAACTTTATATTGGACATCCCTTTTGTTCTGATCAGCTCTCTCTTTGTATTTCCCTATGTTCTTTTGGATTGTTTCCCTTACAGCATCATGGATATCCTTTAGACTGACTACAAAATCTTCTCCTTGTGCACTCCTTTTCTCCATGTTTTGGAGATCCCTGAGCTCCAAAATTCCCCTGGGATGAATCCCATATACAACTTCAAATGGGATTTTTCCTATGCTCCTATTAACAAAATCGTTAAATGCAAACTCTTCTTGTGGGATGATCATATCCCATGCTTCTCCATGTTGTTTAGTCAAACACCTCAAAAGATTACCTAGTGATCTATTCACCACCTTAGTTTGTCAATCTGTTTGAGGGTGATAGGTTGATGTGAAAGATAATTGAGTGCCCAATTTCTTCCACAATGTGCGCCAAAAATGTCCCACAAACTTGGGATCTCTATTAGTAACTATGTTCAATGGTAAACCATGAATTCTTACTATCTCTTTGAAGAAAAGACCAGCAATATGTGAAGCATCGTTAATACATTTACATGGCACAAAATGAGCCATTTTACTAAACCTGTCAACAACCACAAATACACTATCAAATCCTCTTTGAGTTAGGGGAAGACCCAAAACAAAATCCATACTGATGCACAGCCATGGCCTTTGAGGAATTGGAAGTGGTTGATAGAGACCTACATTAGATGAAGTTCCTTTTGCCCTCTGACAAATGCTACAAGTTTCCACAAATTTCTTGACATCAGTTTGCATCTTAGGCTAGAAGTAAAGCCTTCTCACTTATTCCAACGTCTTGTCCAGTCCAAAATGACCTCCAAGGCTACCGCAATGTTTCTCTTTTATGATGTTCTCCCTCATGGAACATCTAGGTACACACAACTGGTTGCCTTTAAACAATAACCCTTGCTATAGCAAAAATTTAAAAAAATTAGAATGATAAGAATCTAAAAATTGTGAACAAACTGCATATATCTCCTTGAAGTCCTCATCATCCTGGTACATATTCTTGAGAGAATCCACTCCCACACTTTGCAACTAGATTTCCTATATAGTACACACACTTTTGCTCAAAGTATCTGCCACTTTGTTGGCTTGTCCCTTCTTATGTTCGATGGAAAAAGTATAAACCTGGAGTTGTTTGACCCACTTCATATGCCTGTGATTTAGCTTCTCCTATGAATTCAAAAAACTCAAAGCATGGTTGTCAGTATAAACAATGAATTCCTTGGGCAAGAGATAATGTCTCCATTTTTTCAATGCTTGAACCATTGCATACAATTCTAGATCATATGTGGAATACTTTCGTTTAGCATCATTCAGATTTTCACTGAAGAAAGCAACAGGTCTACCTTCTTGACTCAAGACAACACCAATGGCAAGCTTACTGGCATCACATTCCACAGTAAACAACTTATTAAAATCGGTCAAAAATAAAATGGGTTTCTTTGCTATTTTTTGTTTGAGAATCTCAAAAGACTCATCAACTTCTCTATTCCAAACAAACTTACATTTCTGTCCTCCTTTTATGGTATCTAGAATGGGTGCACAAATATGACTGAATCCTCTTATGAATTTCCTATAAAAAGTTGCCAACCCATGAAAACTCCTTACATCACTAACCATTTTGGGTGCTGGCCAAGACAGAATAGCATTTACCTTTTCTACATCCATTTTCAAACTTCCCTGGGATATCACAAATCCAAGGTATGTGATTTCTTCCTTCATGAAGATACTCTTCTCCATATTAATCATTAGTTTCTCCTCATGCAGCTTCTTCAACACTTGTTCCAAATGTTGCAAATGTTCTTCTTTTGTCCTGATAAAAACCAGAATATCGTCAAGATAGACAACAACAAATTTGCCAATAAAATATTTCAATACCTCATTCATTAGACGCATGAGAGTACTTAGAGCATTGGACAGACCAAATGGCATCACCAACCACTCATAGAGACCTTCATTAGTCTTAAAGGCTGTCTTCCATTCATCCCCTTATCTAAGCTTGATCTGATGGTATCCACTTTTGAGATCAATTTTAGAAAAGTATCGAGCTCCACCCAAACAATCCATGAGGTCCTCTATTCTGGGCATAGGAAACCTATATCTGATGGTGATCTTATTTATGGCTCTTGAATTAGTACATAACCTCCATTTGCCATCCTTCTTGGGAGCTAATACTGTGGGTACAACACATGGACTAAGACTTTTCCTCACCAAACCCTTATCCAATAGTTCTTGTACTTGTTTAGCAATCTCCTCATTCTTATTAGGTGTCATTTTATAAGCTAGTTTATTTGGCAATGTAGATCCTGGGCTGAAGTCAATCTGATGACTTATGTCTCTCCCAGGGGGTAGTACATTGGGCATATCCTGCACCATGATACCCTTATATTTGTCTAACAATTCCTGCACTTCCTTAGGGACTTTTTCCTTGTTGTTTTCAGACAAATCAAAATTGTCTTTAGGTTTCAAAATCAGAGCATACCCTTGGGTTCCCTCTTCTTTTAAGGTATGGAGAATGTCCTTTCCACTCATTAACATGATGCTTGAGCCTACATTCTTGTCTACACCTTCTTTTGGTAAAGGATCCATTTTATATTGTCTAACATTCTTGGTGATCACAAAGGAATTCAACTTACCATCATGCTAGGCTTGTACATCATACTGCCAAGGTCTACCTAATAGTAAATGGCATGCATCCATGGGAATTATATCACACAAAAGTTTATCCCCATATTCCCCTATCTGAAATTTGACCTAAGCTTGTTCATTAACCAAGACTTGTTGCCCTTTGTTCAGCCATGACACTTTATATGGAATCATATGTGGCAATCTTTTCAAATTCAACTTCTCTACCATTTCTACTGAAACTAAATTTTTAGTTGAACTAGAATCAACAATTACCTTACACCTTTTGCCAAAAACTTTCCACAGAGTTATGAATAGTGTTTTCCTCTGCAGTGGTTCTTTGTTTTGTGGTACCTTCAGCATCGTTCTTCTCATCATGAGACTTTCTCCATCTTGTGTTGGAGCTACACTTCCCATAGGTGAAGTCACACTCTAACAATCTTCTTCTTGAATCAACTGGCTCCTTCTCTCTCCTCCATGAGAGCTTGAGGCTTTCTCTGGACACCTGCCTGCTGTGTGCCCAATTTGGTTACAATTATAACATCTTCCTGTGAAGATGTTAGGACCTCTGCCTAGTCCACCAAATCTGCCTCTCCCATTGGGTCTCCTTCCTCTAAAACCCTCTCTGGAACTAGATTCTCCACTGTGTTCTTGCTGACTAGACTCCCCTTGATTCTTCTAGAACTAATTTTTGCCACCAAAGCTATTTCTGCCCCTAAAATTCTTTCCACCTCTACCTCTGTTCTGCTGTTCTCCTTTTCTTTTCAATTTCTCTTCTACTCTTAGTGCCACCTAGAAACATTTGTCCACTGTTTCTGGTGTCAAGATGGTAATCTCATCTTGTATACTATACTTCAGGCCATTAATATACCTGGTAACTCTTCCTTTCTCATCCTCAGCATGTCCACACCTTAGAGACAATTTATGAAATTCCTCTGTATAGGTGGATACATCCATATCCTTCTGCCTGAGGTTCTGCTTTTTCCTGTATATCTACACTTCATAATCTACTAGTAAGAACTGAGCCTTGATCCTTTCTACCATTTGATTCCAAGATGAGATCATGCTCTTGCCACTCTTCACCCTTTCTCCCTGGGTGTAGTTCCACCATGTGAGTGCAACGCCCTTCAATTTTGTCTTTGCAAACTTGACTTTTCTATTCTCCGGTACCTCTTTGTACTTGAAGTAATTGTTCAAAGCCTCGACCCATTCGAGGACTTCTTCTATGTCCATCTTTCCGCTGAAAATCAGAATCTCCATTCTTGATTCAAATGACTCCTTACCAAGTGATTTTATGGCCTCCAGAAATTGTTTCAGATCTGTAGATATATCTGTCTATCCTGGGGTTGTTTCCTCTTCTCCATCAGTCTCCTTGTCTAATTTCCTACCTTTTCCCAAGGTCTTCAACTTAGCCTGGAGTACTTCCTTGACTCCAGTGTTGATCAGCTCCTCCATCTCCTTGAATTTCTTGACCACTTTGGTGGTCATTCCCTTTGGAGGCATATCGCTAGCCCCTCCTTTGCTTTCTCTGTCTGACATAAACATTCACAGACAATGCCAACACTTTTATAGACCTTTCACTAGCTCTGATACCAAAATGATGCAAAGCGCACAATGGATGTGGATAAAACAGATCAAATAGATCAACTCATACACATCGCTTGACTTGTTATTTCTAGTTTACATGCACTGATTCACCATTACACTTGGTCACTACTTGTATCTATAGAAAGATACATTCTCAATGTACATCCCCCGCATGCATTTACGACATACATTCGCAATGTATATTCAAGCCACACTAGTTGGAGGGACTTGGATTATCAGCCGGGCTTACCACGGAGTCACTGTTTCACCGATCACGTCGATAAAACACATTCAAACATATTCATCGACCTGATTTCAATCATCGCTGAGCACTAGGGTTTCTTATGCCACTACTTCTATACACCATTGCACAGTTTGCCTTCACCGAACCCTAGCACATGGAAATGCTAGGCGATCTACTGTTCACAATCCATGATCCGAAACATCTGTGCCGTCGAAACAATGAAACAAACAGGAAATGAAAACAAATATATATACAATGAAGCCATTCCACTGATTTCAACAAAAATCTTATCAGTGGAATGCTTCAAATCGACATACTACAACAATGGAAAACATAAAGGAAAGAAAATCTATAACTATACAATTTCGTATTTACAGAGGATGGGAAACAAAATTAACAACACAGAAAAGATCAATTTCTCCTTAACAAAGCTTGATTACAATCACAATATCATATGACTGATTACAATCTCAATCCCTCATTTGTATGCATTTGATTCATTTCTCTGGGTTTTATAAATTCGCCCAGAGTAGTACCAACTAACTCCAAGCAGATGGGAGATCGATTCCAAGCGGCTGGGAAACACTACTGCCTATTTTTGGCATTATTGCTATTTTTAGCATTATGCAATTACAACTAACAAGTGTCCCCTAAGTCACTTGGGACTTACAAAATGAACCTAGACATAAACTGAAATGAAAGTGCATTGGTCAATAGACCTTATTACAACATAAAACAAAACATGAACTTAAATGACTTGTGTTAGTTGCCCCTGCACCAAAGGCCCTCTAGAGATAAGTACTCTCTATCAATCACTGTCCACTTATGACAAAAACCTTATACAACATCACAAGGCTCCTTAAAGTGCTACAAATCTGTATAAGACTTCAAAGTCCCTTGATGCTTCACTACATACCTGATATAAAGCCTATGGGAAACTATGTCCCTCTATCAAACTCCTAGCAGTGACTGTTATCAACTTTCATTAGACCCTTGTCAACATTGCCTCCTTTTATGAGTTAATAAAAATCTTCACGAGAATATAGACCCTGAACAATAAAACCTCCAAAACAATGGGCAAATCTCTTCGAGAAGAATGGTGTATACTATTTCATAACTATGTTAGACCTTTGAACCTTCTCCTTGACTAGGTTTTGACTGCGTCTTGCCTCATTCGCTGTCTCTTAATCCATGCAGTTACCCCATTGATTTCTCCTCATGCCTTTGTTGTTGTTCTTTATTGTTTGCTAACTATTTTTTCATGCACTCAAGATTGACTGCTCCCTATCGACTGTTAAAGTCATTTATAATTGTTAAGGTCTTCTCTCCAACATGACTATTGGACCCTGCATCTTGATGCTAGTCTGTTGTCCCTGATAATGCTATGTAGGACTATTCTTTTCTTTGTCACTGACTACTTATTTTGTTGAGCCTACTCCTTGCCTATAGACTTCTTCAACAAGCTTCATGGAACCTCTTCATAGTCAACAAAATTCTCAATGCTGTCTCCGACAAGTATTAGTACCTTTGAAGATTAGCATAGGAATTAGAAACCTTTGACTGGCTCTAACACACCTACAGACCTCATGACTATCATCACAACTTTTACTTATTATTCTTGCTGATCTTCAAATACTTTCATTTTTAAAGCACCTACATATGCATGTTTCCTTTGATAGGACACTTGATGACCTTTTGTTACAAAACCTTTTCTTGTTGTTGTCTTTGTGGGATTGCTCTAAAGCATCAATAAGGTTCTCATGCCACCTTGGTATCCCTCTCCTCATGACTTGTCTTACCCTGGTGGCTACCCTTCTAACATTTGTCAAAAATCCTAACCAAATCCTCAAGTTTTTTGGTATAGTTCATGGTCTGGTTAGTCTGTCACGCTTGCTGAGATGACAAAACCAGTGACAATGTCTTCATTGCATCTACTACTATCTTTTATATCATCAAAGGGATAACTATTTTATCCAATTCCTTTATTGTCTTGATCACTTTTGTGCTCGTGTCTGACCTCTCATGTATTCTCAAAGGTTTCTCAATGATAATGTGATCATGTTGTCACTGATATGCATTCATTCTTCATATTTGGGTATATTGTTTCCTTGCTTATTGGCAATCAAGATGGCTTCTTTATGTGTAGGACCGTTCTACATGACTTTCATGTATAATGTGCCTATAGGATGACTATCCTCTGACCTTTTAGCAATGACTGCTTTGTTCTTCTCGATTAAATAGATATTAGTCATGTTTGATAGTCTTTTAACAGAACTTCCTCCTCATTTCTTTGTAAACCCTTTGCATTCTACCAAGCAAATCACTGTTACTCTCCCAAACTCTTGATGCAAAAATTTAACTATATCATGCATAGGTTTGTTCTATGTCCTTGAAAACCTTCTATTTGACCTATGCATGTTGTTACAAACCTATTTGTGATAGTCAAGATTATTGTTTGAAAGCCTTCTATTTGACAGTCCCTTAACTGAAACAAGATCATGCAGATTAAAGGTATGAAAGCAAGAATACCTTACAAAATGTATGTACTTTAAGCCATGTCCACCTTCACTGTACCATTGTATATACTGTCCTTTATATCTCTGTGTTATGGGCCCTAACTATTGCTTAACTTTGATGCTCCTAATGATGATTGTCACACCATCCACTTTCAATTGCTACTCCTTTATATCTGAGGACTGCTTCAGACTTGTCATGACTACTATAACCTTGGTGATGATTGTTCAAACTCCAGGGAGATATGCTATATCTGATTAGTCAATGTTGTCCTCATTTATGGTTGGCTATCTCTAGGAAACCTCTAGTCATGACTGTCTCCTTTGTGTTTTCTCCCTTTTTGTGAATACCTTCATGAATGTCTCTAGATTCTTTTGGACTATACTTAAGCTGTTCATAGATATGATGTTAGCATGACTGTTATAGTACCTTCAAAACTACCTCCTTGAGGTTTGATTGTTCTTGACAAGTCTTTTATGATACTTGATTGCACCTTTTTATGGCTATACTATCAAAATTTATGATTGTTGTAAGAGATGCTATTGATGAAAGGTCTCTAGGTACCTGTATCTGCAGAGTGAACAAACATGTTAGATAAAAACATAGAGGCTAAAGCCTCTCTCTTGATTGTTTGATTTGATATTCTTCTTCCTATTTCATTTCTCTGCATCTGATGCTCAGTTTATATGTTCTACTTTGTTGATGAGATGTAGAATAGCAATTACATTTTAGATTATTTTATATAGAAGGAAAGATGAAACCATGAGATTTAACATCATTTTTCTCTTCCTTCTATAGGTTGTCTCTCAGAGCTATCACTAGGACAACTAGAGATGTTGATACAAACAATAGGATTTGTCATTCACGCAGGCAATGATGGGTCCCATATTTCTTTTATATGCTTTATTTTCTTGCAATGTACTCATTATTGTGCATCTTATCACCTAAAGTTACTCCCACGGCTTGTGGGGGATGATATAAACACTTATCTTCTGAATATAACAATTATTTCATCTCATGCAACGACTCATGTATAATCTCTCTTTGTAAATCAATTGCATAGCACAAACTAAACATTATTGCAAGAGATATGTCTTTATAATCATGGAAAGTTTGACCAAGTTATAAGTACCTTTTCTGAAAGTGTACCAAACTGCAATGAATTGATTGCAATGAACATATCTGAAACATGATTTGCAAAGAACTAGTTTAGCTCCATGTTTACTTGTCATCCTTTGGATACCTCCTGCCTTATTTGGGCACTCTTTGTTTTATTTGGATCATGTAACAACTCTATTTGAGGTGTTACATGATCTTGGTAGCATGATCATTAAACACTTCTTTATTAAGACAATAGATATTGACTGGATGGCTCATGAACTTAGGCTTTTTTTACCTCTTCTGTTTGAACTATCTGCTTCTCCAAAGCAGCAATAGAAACTGTTATTATAGCATACCCAAATTCACTGCAAAGCACGATTTGGTAATATTTTGCCTGCTAAAACTCCAAGGCCACTTGCATAGTGAATCCATTGGGTAATAGATTCCCTTTTTAGCTTTTGCAACTCAAAAAATCTCTTGAAAAATTAGTTGCTAGAAATAGAATAGTAGCAGAAAACAAAAGTAAAATAAAACCATGATGGCTCCAAACAAGACCAGACAGATGTGCATCAACACTTCTTGGAAAGACAAAACTGAAATGAAACTACTATGCAACCAACACTTATTTAACTAAAAAACTACTCTACTATGATACAATACCAACTTTTTTTCTTCTCAAAAATAGTGTTTGAGGTGAATCCCATTAACTGGGATGGGTAACACCTCTCCTTCCATTGTAGCTTGCTAAAAAGCATTGTGTTATTTACATTCAACAATAATGAATGGACCTACCCACATAACATCAAACTTATTGTGCTTACGAGGTCTACTTTTTTGCTCATCCCATTTAAGAACAATGTCCCCTTTTTTGAAAACACTGAAAGTTGCCCTCTTGTCGAATGTTCTTTTCATTTGCATTTGGTACATCTCCAATTGCTGGGTGTTTGCTTCCTTATTTCTTCCAACTCTACTAGCTCAAGCAACCGTACCTCCATAGGACCATCCTCCATGAACTCAAGTTCTTTCATGAGACTTAGGGTTAGTTGGTAGCTCAATTGAGATAGGTAGTTTATCCTCTTTACCATAAACAAGTCCAAAATGAGATTGACCTATTGACCTTTTAGGAGTCACTCTATAAGGCCATAAGGTTGATTTCAACTTTTAATGTTAGGTTATCTGGTTATCTTCTATTGTTCGTTTGATGATCCTAATGAGGTTTCTATTCATGGATTCATCCTGCCCATTCTATGAGGGTAGTAATTTGATGAAATGCTTAGGTAAACACCATGTTTGATGGCCTAGTCAGTTATTTTTAGACTAATAAAAGCCAATGCATTATCTAAAATGATTGTATTTGGTACATGAAACCTGACTACTAAGTCTTCATAGAAGTGTTACCAAATTTTTACCACAACTCAAAAATTGGGTGAGCAGATTTACCATCTATCATTTTTGGATGTGGTTTGATTTATTTCTATTATGTGCTAGTTGCATAGTTATTATGACAAATGTAGTTCAATTGTTTAGATGTAGAAAAAAAGTTTCAAGTCATCCATTGCATTATAAAGTAGTAAAATGAGATAAGTATTCATTCACCACCATGGTTATTCATTTACAAGTTTGAATACATAAGAGAATAAACATTGCATTAAAGGAAACTAAGACATATAAGATGTCCCACACAAGCCATGGGTTTTAGTTGAACCCATGCAAATAAAAATAAAATACTATGCATCTAATGAAAGAGGAGGGAAAGACATAGCCATCATTGCCTTGTTTTGGTTGATTTTCGTAGTAGCCTCCAGTCTTGCTCCTGACCTTGAAATGTACCTAAAAAATTGTGGGAAGGGTTCTGTTTGAAGCTCTGGTTATGAAAATCCTTCATCTATTAGAAGAGGCATAATACTCTAGTTATAATGCATTGATCAAATGAGAAACATCCATATGTAGAAGGAATTGAAGAGAAGCAAACATAGAGCATCATTGTTTTATTCTAATCTGTTTGTTTCATGTGTAGGTATAGCACAAATCATGAAGCTGATTGAAGACATTCAACATCTGGTGTCAAATGGGCTCCCACAAGGGTTGATCCCAGCATGCTGCTGCCCCTTGATCTCAAAAGGGATGAATAGAAAGAATAAAATCATTTATCACATTCACATGACAAGCTAAAGGGAATAGCAAAGACAATCATATGCATCATTCCCATTTCAAGACATGACCATGATTTTACTTCAAGGTATGAAATGCAACCAAGAACATGACCTGAACTAATGGAGGACAATGTTTAATGCATATAACAGCTTATGTCATTGCTCCAACTGTCATGAAAATGACATTATTAGGCATGATAATGATTAGGAGGACACAATGCATGTATAATCATCAGACTAATAAATAATATGTGTTCATAAGGCATGCCTATTTGAAGAATGCTTACTCATCCATGATCAACAATCCAATAGGAGTATCCATTATAAATCAGTAAGCAAGTTTGCAAGAACATGTGGGTACCAAGCATCATACTTTCTCATTTTTATGGAGCAACAAATGTTTGGTATATTTCATCAAGGAAGCAATGTAAAAGTCCCAATGTCTATGTACCTTAAGAACATATCAATAATTGTAACTATATCAAATAGTGCTGAAATCAAAGAGCCAAGTTGGAATAGCTATGTGCCAAAGGATCATGAAAAGATAATGAGATCAAGTGCTGCCATCAAATGACAGTGAGCTACAGTTGGAGACAAGTTAGATAAAATGGATGATCTAGGAGTGATAGTCATAAGAAAAAAACATGATATGCTATAGTAATAGAAATGTCTAAGTATCCATAGAAGAGGGACAATCATGCAATGATCAAACAAATTTGAGATATGAGCCATAGATGTGAAAGAAATCAAGTATATCAACAAGTGAAATAATAGATGAAAAAACATATGTAGCAGGAAAGTGGAGAAGCAATATACATGGTTCAATTGTGTAGGTTGCCACAAAGGTGTTGTTGAATTCATTCGAAGAGCCATGTGATACAGTAAGCCCAACTAAAACTAGTCAATGCACAATATAACAGATACAGTCAAGGCATAATGTTTAGTAAACAATGGCAAGAAATGCAATTTGAATACTCATGTGCAGCTATAGGAGTTCCAAATATATATATATGAAATTGTATGAAGATAAATGTAGGTAACAATGAGCCATAAGAGTGCCAAGAATATATCTAGAATCACAATATCCATATACAGTTACAAAATGCATCCATTCAAGAGAGGGAACAATAGTGCAAGAAATGATGGTACATGGTAAGAGAGACAGTCGTTAAGATCTCACTGTCATAGGAAAACCAACCATGAGTGTTTTCTTCACATATTTAAAACCTTATCATAGCCATAGTACATTTTATTCCTATTAATAGTGTGATTCATATGAGGTTTTATATATAGACACAACAAAGAAATATTTCCATACATTCTTTATAAAACCCACTAAAAAATTCAAATAAAATTATAGGTTTAAAAGGAAATGAGTTTTGTTATTCAAATTTACAAGGGACCTGTTCATAGCCACAGAATTGTTTTGACATATATTTAAATACAAATATGCAGATACAGAACTGTATAAGTGATTTCGAGCCATTAGAAAAAAAAATTCATAGAGATTGCTATCATGTTGAGCTGCGGTCAAAGAGAGGAATGTCTAATTCATTTCATAGCAAGATAACCATCAGGGTTTCATATAAAATGACAAGGAATAATGCTTTCACATCGGTAAGAGATCATGAGAATACAACTCAATTTATGATGTTACAACCATGGTGGCATTGTATGAAGAGAATGCAGCAGGACCATAAACTGTTTTGGTGTCTCCAAATGTAAGGTAAAGCACAAGAAATAATAAATGGAACTCACTCTGCATAAACCCACTTGGGGTTTTGTTCCCAAACTGCTCAAAATGTATGATTTGGCTGCGGCCTTTCCAAACATAAAAGATGAAAAGGAAATCTATCGAATGGACACAGAGAGTAAAAGGGTTTGAACTTATAATATATGTAAATGCTCAGAAATGGATGCCATTTTCGTAGAAAGGATTGATAGTGAACTAAGTATAAACAAATTTATCAGGATTATAGTAGAAGACACATCATGTGAGGCTGAAATGATGCAAAAAGTAAATAAAAGGCCTGAATACACAACAAACCAAATGAAATCATAAAGCATCATTGTGGTAAGGAGGCTTACCCATGTCACTATATTGGATATGCATTCGAAAACCCCAATAGAGAGCCTCAGAGATTCAGTTTATGGTAGCCTCGAATACGATAGAATGTGTCAATAGTCAGAGATCACAAGAGAGACAAAGCAAAATGCATCAGATAAACCTAAGAGGCCATAGCTGTAAAGGTTTTCCTACCTCAGAAGGTGAAAATGAATTATATCGAATAAATGGAGGGATGTTACCTTGTGTTTGCTATTTGAGATCTTCAAAGAAATTGTTTAGAGACTGTGAAAGGCCAAGGGTTTAGGCTAGAACCCTAACCATGGCGACGGTATGCAGTAGGGTTCCATTGAAAATTGCAAGTAAGAATGGCCCGAAAAGTTAGGGCATAACATGTTTTGGTTGTTAGGGTTTTTGCCCTAATCCAAAACAAGGCATTTTTATTACATTTGAAGCCTTTATTATTTTCCAAGCAAATACCATCAGGGTCATGAAGTGTTTTCCATGTTTGTGCATAAGTCCCAAAGACCTAGGAGAGGTCGACGACCATAAGAGACCATAGCCCCTTTTTTATATGTTAAGGCTTGATGCCTTTGAGACCATTTAATCTCCTTGGGAAAAATAACACGTTTCCACATGCCATAGGCCCTTTTACCTTAGGGGTTCTTTTTGCAAGGTGATGACAGGGGATAGGTCACTTACCTTAGACAATTTTGGCCATAGGATCAGATGAATTACAGCCTATTTAGGCTTATTTTAGTTTGCAAAACATGTGTAATATTTTCATCATTTTTATGATTTTTTAGAGAAAAATCAATTGTGATATATTGTAAATATTTGGTCAAATTATAAACCAAGTATTCTTTTATTTTTTGTGAAGAATCAAATCAAATAACGATATAATAAAATTGCCATGTCATGTAAAGTTTAAATTTTAAAGCAATGCAGTTAAAAATTTCTTGTAAAGTTGAACTATTTTTAGGCAGTTAAAGCATTTTGCTTTCTTGGGAGAAATTAGGCAGATGAGGACAAACCTTTTTCTTTTATGAGGTAGATTGGATAGATTTCGATGCAAAGTTGGTGGGAACCACCTAGAGGATCAAGTTGGCAGCTTTTATTTGAAGTTTGGGAGGATTTTTGGAGGCTTTTTGATGGATTCTGAAAATGGATTTGCATATCTATTATTGGAGTTTTTCAGCTTTCTTCTAGGGAGATCTTTTGGAGGTATTTATAGGAGAAGTGGTGCAGGAGCACCTAAAAGAATACCTTGGAGCAAGAAGACAAAAATGACCATGGAAGGAACCTATGGAACAAATAAAGTCAATTGGGACACCTTACAACCAATTATGACATGTTGTAATATTCAAAATGATGTAATAGTTAAATGTCTTGAGGGTCCTAGTAAGGACCCTAGAACCAAAAATGATGTAAGTTGGGCCAATAGTGCCCCTAGAGTCAAATAGAGGTGTCTAAGACTAGTAAGAAAGTATAATGAACCTAAGAAGATCATACATGGTGAATTAATAAGGTAGGTATTCATTAAATAAGGTAGAAATCCTTTAAACCAAAGTTTTAAATTCAAATTTTTGAATTATGCATTTAGGCGGGAAAGGCCTTTTTGATTAGCTTTTGAAAGTTTAACCATCCCTAACTGATGGGAATTGGTTGTAGAAGTTAGGGAGAGGTTATATAAGCCTGTTCAAGGCATGAGATGTACGGACTAAGCATTTTTGGAGGACTGGGTTGTACAGCAGGCTGAAAACAACAGTAAATTCCAGTTTTTCTTGCATTTCCTTCTTGTTTCTGTTGATCTTTTTGATTGTTGAGTGTTGGAAAATGTATTAGGACCTCAGTTAAAATTAATAGACTTCATTTCATGCTCTGAGAAGGTTTCTTTAGGTAGTTTTATTGCTGTTCATCTGACTGCTACAAGGAATAGCAGACTGTTCTGTGAGTTCTTGAGTGGTTGCAATGCATCATAGGACCTTTCCATGGATGTAAGATCCTGATTCTCATGGAATAGGTCCTTAGTAACATGTATAATATGATTCCTAACTTTGCAAAGTAAGACGAGTGCAAATGGAGAGGTGATCACCGTTGGAAGTCTAGTTTTGCATGTGGAAAGAGCATTGAAATGGTGGCTCAGTTATAGCAGCAGGAGATCGGCCTTAATAAGGTGATGGTTTTATGTTTGATGTTGTTTAATATGGTCAAGTACATGGTATTAGACCTCTGGATGAGGTCTGGAAGTGATTGGAGGTGGGAGATCTAGCAAGCCCTGGGTTTTTAGGCTTAGAAATGAGGTTTTTGTATCTCAAACCTTAAATGTGCCAACCACCTGATAAGACCTAGAAAATACTTGGTTTTGAACCCTTTCCTAAGATTGTTTTTAGGTTTGAAGTGTGTGGGACAAGTTTGTCATAGGGTTCCTTTGGAAAATGGTCAATTTAGGCCTTGTTGGAAGGCAGCAGGGTGTCAGGACAGTCACATTCCGTCCAAAACAATAGTAGGTGAGTTTGAGATATGTTTTAGAAATCAATAGAGGGTATCCAAATTAGTTATTTTTTTCAAGAGTGTTTTCAAAAAGTTTGGAGAAAAGTACAGTTTAGTCGCTGAACAGGACTACTAGGATTAGGCCTATTTAAATGGAGTTGTCAATGAACCAAGCAAAATGGTGTGTAAAACATGTTGAATCTTGTTGGTTGGGGTAGGTTAAGACCCTAGAAGGCATAAGTTTTCATCTCAGAAGTTGGAACACAAATTTGAGCACCTTGGTGGAAATTAAGGCAAGAGGAAGACTAGAGAAGTCTTATTGGTGGAAGCCACAAACTATTGAAATCTTTTGTTCCTATTAAATTATCTCATAAGACCTGACACCTCTTCATCATAGTGGTATCAGAGCAGCAAGTAGGTCCTTGAAGGAGTAGTAGGATCTTGTGAAGAAGCTAAGAGTTTGGTGAGAGTTGTAAAGATGCCTCCTAAGAATCAGATGGCTAGGGAGAATAATGAACTGAGGAAAGCCATAGAGGCAAGAGAAAAAGAGTTGAGGGATAGAAGAGAACATGATGCTGCAAGGGAAAGAGAGTTAAGACAAGTAAGAAGGGAGAATGCATCAATCTTGGCAAGGTTGGAAGCATTGGAGAAGAATCCTAGAGGGGATGAACAAGATGATCAATAAGGAGATGATGGAGGACATGAGAAGGTAGATGAGAACACTCCTGAGGATGAGTTAGATGTTGAAGAAAGGAGATTTGTGAGATTGCTTAAGGCAGTCCAAGGAAGTGGAACAAAGGCAAACATAGAGTTACCTATCTATCAAGGGAAGATGGATAGTGAAGAGCTATTAGGGTGGATAGATGCCGTTGAAAAAAATTTTGAGTATGAGGAGATGAGTGATGAGAAGAAGATTAAATTTGCAAAAACAAAGTTGAGAGGGATAGCACTTACATGGTGGAGTAGTGTGCAAATAGAAAGAGTGGCTAGAGGTGGAACAAGAATCACTTCTTGGGGTAGGATGAAGGATACGATGAAGGATCAGTTTCTTCCATCTGATTAATCCATTCAAACAAAGAGGATGAGGCAGAAGGACATGGATGTTATGTCCTATACTGAGAAATTTCATAAGCTTAGTATTAGAGGAGGATTGGAAGATGAAGAAGAGAAAGTGGCAAGATACCTTAATGGGCTTAGGTATAACTTGCAAGATGAGATTGGTTTGACCATACCAAAATCACTTAGAGAATGTTTTCAGTTAGCCATAAGGGTTGAAGAGAGGGTGAAGAGGAAACAAGAAAGACAAGGAGGTAGTGGTAGAGGATATAGAGGTAGGGGCAGACCTACTAATGAAGGATAGAGCAGCAATGAGAAAGGTAAAGAGTTTTCTGCAGATCATAGTGGTGAATATAGAGGTGGAGGTAGGTTTGGATCAGGTAGAGGAGTATTCATAGGCAGATGTTATCATTGCAATGAAGTGGGACACACATCTTTCAAATGTCCTAAGAGGGATGATGTTGATAAGAGCAAAGAGAGAAGAGTTCACTTGGCACAAGAAGAGGAAAAGAAGGATGAGCAAGAACCAGTAGTAGCCTATCCTGTAACAGATGGAGACATGCTCATGGTGGAAAAAGGCAAAATGCAGCAAGCACCACAGGTATCCATTTTTAAAACTAATTGTTTAAGCCATGGAAAAATGTGTAAGTTGATTATAGATTCAGGTTCACATGATAATGTAGTTTCCTGGGATATGGTGCACAAGTTGGGATTGAAAACATTTGATCATCCTAGTCCTTACAATGCCACTTGGGTAAGTCAAGAGCAGCAAGTAAGGGTTAGTCAGAGGTCATATGTTGATTTTTCAATTGGTCCATATCAGGATTATGTTTTGTGTGATGTCATTTCAATGACATGTGGGCATGTAATCTTGGGTAGACCATGGCAACATTTAAGGAGGACGATTCATGATGGTTATACTAATAACTATTTGGTGCACAAAGATGACAAACAGTTTAGACTAATCCCTTTACCTTGTGGAGACAAGAAGGAACATGTTACTATCTATTGTGGAGAGAAATTGAAGTTGGATGTGCAGGTTAGACATCAGGAACAGTTGCAGCAGAAGAAGGTTTGTAACAGTCCTAAAGAGCAGCAAATTTGGGACTTAAGTTATGTCAAGATTGGACACATTGATTGTCCTATAGGAAGGCAGGAAAGGGAAGGCAAACAACAAGGAAAAATAGATCCAAATCTCAAGATGGAGAAGGCAGAAACACCACAGCAGCAAGGTCCTAGGCAAGGACACCAAAACATGTTTTATGATGCTAACATTGTTTGTAAGAGCCATGCAGGTGGAAGAAGGAGAAGGATGACCCTTGGAGAGTTCATGTTTCCTATCACAAATTAGAGGAATATTTCAAAGAGACTACAGGAGGTTTGGAGCAGATCACATGCCTCTTGGGACAAGAGTTTTTATCATGCTGGGGAGTATGGTGTAGGAGCACCTAAAAGAATACCTTGGAGCAAGAAGACAAAAATGACCATGGAAGGAACCTATGGAACAAATCAAGTCAATTGGGACACCTTACAACCAATTATGGCATGTTACAATATTCAAAATGATGTAATAGTTAAATGTCTTGAGGGTCCTAGTAAGGACCCTAGAACCAAAAATGATGTAAGTTGGGCCAATAGTGCCCCTAGAGTCAAATAGAGGTGTCTAAGACTAGTAAGAAAGTATAATGAACCTAAGAAGATCATACATGGTGAATTAATAAGGTAGGTATTCATTAAATAAGGTAGAAATCCTTTAAACCAAAGTTTTAAATTCAAATTTTTGAATTATGCATTTAGGCGGGAAAGGCCTTTTTGATTAGCTTTTGAAAGTTTAACCATCCCTAACTGATGGGAATTGGTTGTAGAAGTTAGGGAGAGGTTATATAAGCCTGTTCAAGGCATGAGATGTACGGACTAAGCATTTTTGGAGGACTGGGTTGTACGACAGGCTGAAAACAACAGTAAATTCCAGTTTTTCTTGCATTTCCTTCTTGTTTCTGTTGATCTTTTTGATTGTTGAGTGTTGGCAAATGTATTAGGACCTCAGTTAACATTAATAGACTTCATTTCATACTCTAAGAAGGTTTCTTTAGGTAGTTTTATTTTTGTTCATCTGACTGCTACAAGGAACAACAGACTGTTCTGTGAGTTCTTGAGTGGTTGCAATGCATCATAGGACCTTTCCATGGATGTAAGATCCTAATTCTCATGGAATAGGCCCTTAGTAACATGTATAATATGATTCCTAACTTTGCAAAGTAGGAGGAGTGCAAATGGAGAGGTGATCACCGTTGGAAGTCTAGTTTTGCATGTGGAAAGAGCATTGAAATGGTGGCTCAGTTATAGCAGCAGGAGATCAGCCTTAATAAGGTGATGGTTTTATGTTTGCTGTTGTTTAATATGATCAAGTACATGGTGTTAGACCTTTGAATGAGGTCTAGAAGTGATTGGAGGTGGGAGAACTAGGAAGCCCTAGGTTTTGAGGCCTAGAAATGAGGTTTTTGTATCTCAAACCTTAAATGTGCCAACCACCTGATAAGACCTAGAAAATCCTTGGTTTTGAACCCTTTCCTAAGACTTTTTTTAGGTTTTAAGTGTGTGGGACAAGTTTGTCATAAGGTTCCTTTGTAAAATAGTCAATTTAGGCCTTGTTGGAAGGCAGCAAGGTATCAAGCCAGTCACATTCTGTCCAAAACAATAGTAGGTGAGTTTGAGATATGTTTTAGAACTCAATAGAGGGTATCCAAATCAGTCATTTGTTTCAAGCATGTTTTGGGAAAGTTTGGAGAAAAGTATAGTTTAGTCGTTGAACAGGGCTACTAGGATTAGGCCTAGTTAAATGGAGTTGTCAATGAACCAAGCAAAATGGTGTGTAAAACATGTTGAATCTTGTTGGTTGGGGTAGGTTAAGACCCTAGAAGGCATAAGTTTTCATCTTAGAAGTTGGAACACAAATTTGAGCACCTTGGTGGAAATTAAGGCAAGAGGAAGACTAGAGAAGTCTTATTGGTGGAAGCCACAAACTATTGAAATCTTTTGTTCCTATTAAATTATCTCATAAGACCTGACACCTTTGCATCAAGAAGACTTAGTTTTTTGCAGTTAGTTAGCATCAGTTTCTTCTCTCTTATTCACAGGTAGAGTTGTATACAAGCAATTGGCTCATTTTTTTAGTTTATGCATTGTACTCCTTTCAGTTCTAATAGCAAATCATCTTGTTTCACATATTTTGTAGTCTTGATTAAATGTTATATTGTGACTTTATTTTTCCTTTACTATGTATCAATGTTGTTAAAATTTAGTTTTTCCTGGTTGCAGTTTGTGTTTGATCCAAACCTTGTTGCAAATTACTTAAGGAATAAACTATCAGTGAAATTGTGAGGATTCAGGTTAGAGGATCTATTTGTGAGATATAATTTTATCCAGTTTAGATTCTAGAGTTAGTCTGCATTTCAAGTACATCCTTCTATCCTTTTTCCCTCAAGTAAGTAGTTTAGGAATTATAAGAGAACCAGCTCACTCTAGAGATTCGTTCTCATGAAAGGAGACCCACATCCAAGAATGATTCCATGTTTCAACAAGTACTTAAGTTTTCACAAAACTTAACAAGGGTATATACTTGAATTGACAATAGTTTTTGGTACGCCCAGTGGGACTCTAAAATCTTTTTTAGATAAGTTTTTAAATCTTCAAGCTGTTGTCCTGGTATACACAACAGTGTTCTAGCCTTCAGAGGCATCTTACAAGTATACCTGGCAACTCTAAGTTTGAATCTACTAGTTTCAACATGATCAAGTGCTGGTATGTTATAAAATTCACTATTTTCTAGCCTTGATATGAGTAGAAATGTAAGATTTTCATAGGCAGTATGAATATCCTCCACCATACTATGAAGATGTTGTCTATAGGTCCCCTTATTAGCCATATTACACCAATCAAGTTGTTGTTTCAAATTTCATGGCCCTACAAAGCCAACATGCATAGTATAATTGCCACCCACCCACCCCTGCTTAGCTTCCTTACCAACCATACACAAGTGACCATGATATTGGTTTTATTCCAAATACTCAGGATGCTTACCACATGCCTATTCCTACCCAAGCTTCTAATCAGCTTCAAAATTCCCAAACTAAGGAACTTAAAGACATTTTGTCAGACTTTAATGAGCAGATGGAAGAGCTTGAGAGGGAACATGAGTATAAAGAACACCAATAGGAATTGGCTTATCAGGCATGTCTTCATGAGTAGGAATTGGAAGCACAAAAGGCACATTTTGAACAAGAAATAACAGCTCGAGAACAATAGATGATGGTTTTGCTCCATGAAAAGCATAGGCAACAAATTCAAGCAGTTCCTATCATTCAGAATCAACCCTTTGGGATGAGGTATGTGAGTATAATTTTGCATGTTTCAATCAAAGTGAACCTATTATGCTTGCCAAGGTCAAGATTCCTAGTTTCATGAACCCTTTACCCTTGCAAGAATCTAGGTTGGTACAGTATGAGCATATTATGATTCAAAATCAGCCACCTTATGAGGTCTTTATTTCTGATGAGGAGTGGTAGACATGAAAGAGACAATTTGAAGAGAATCTTGAAAGAGAAGTAGCTACACAAACCAAGTTCTTGCTTGCTCGAGCTCAAGCAACCCCTGCTATCCTAGAATAGCCTGCTCAAAAAGAGGTAGGTAAGTACAACTTTCCAAGTTTTAGACAAGATAAGCCTCTTAATACCCCTAAAGTAGAAACTCTGAGTTGCAGGCCACCTGAGGAATCCTCTTCTTGCCAAGTAGGAGATCTTGAATGCAAACAGACTCCTTAGAAAATTAGAATCCCAAGTCTTAGAGGATCTAATTTTGCTGAGGAGCCTATCAGCATTCAAGATCAGTCTGTTGACCAACAAAATAGAGATATGCTAGTGAATTTACTACATGTAGCTTTAGAGCAATACTGGTTAGAACAGAAAAGGATCGAGTAAGAGAGGATCCCTTCCGATGAATCTATCAATGTTTGCACTGAAGAGGTTCCTTGTGTTGGAAAAGATGTTAGATTTTTTTTAGAAAATAAACTGGTGCAGAAGGCTGATTCACCTAAAAAGGCTACTACTATGTGTATATAGCAAGTAGATTCAAATCTAATACTAAACCTTTTGAATTTTGATTCATTTGAAATTTTTTCTAAAATTGTTCATAAAATGCATGAAAGCAGGATGCAGAAGTCACAGGGTGAAAGCCTTTAATTGCAAAGATTGAAAGCCCAAGTCTCATCTGAGAAAGCACTAGATCATGAAAAAGATCCAGTAACCTTGTTTGATCAGTCACCTGGTTGTGTTGAACTAGAGGAAGAGAACATGCCCATACCAGAGGTAGTAGTTTTGCAACAACATGAGGATCCTCAACTATCTGGTGAGCTGCTGATTGAAGCTGAGCAATTTGGTATGGATGTTTTGGATCATGTAGAAGAGCTTGAAAGAAAACCTATCATGCAAGTTACACAGCTGACTGAGTGTTATCATGAGCTAAACATTGGTCCTCTTTCATAAAAAATTCAAGAGGAATATGAAGAAGATATGTTCTGGGATGATCTTGAGCTTTCTGTTTCAAATTTAGATGTCAAACATTCATCTTTTAAGGGGGAATGTATGTAATAGCAAGATGGAGAGGAAAAGGTGAGTGTTGGAACTCAGGTTTTGACTGCTCTATTTGCTAACCTTCATTTGTTAGTTAGTATTGATGAAGGAAATGCAGATGAACTAACAAGGTACGATGAAGGCCATTTAGACCAAGGACTATTCTAGGAGCAATCACATCAAGACAACTTGTTTGTGGAGGAACACAAGGTTGAAGTTGTGTTTCAGCCAAAGCAAGAAGCAATTGTGTTTGAGGAGGCAACCAATGAGACTAAAATCAACAATAAAAATTTAGGCTACATCCTTACAAGAGGTTGCCCTATAAGGGATTTGGCCAATGGAGTAACTAGCAAGGTTTGAAGCATATTCAATTCTCTTGAGGATGAGATCGCCTTTTTTGAGTAGTAGAACCAACTTGCTCATTCATGGCAAACTAGAGGTATTCTTGAATAGAGTCAAGAAATTCAAGCCTTTGGTTGTGTTTCTCAGGATACATTACAATATTTTGTAAGGAGTGTCCTTGTTTTTCACTCCTTATTTTCAGTTTGTGAGTATGAGAAAAATCCTCAGTTAGTTAGGAAGGGGAGTTATTTCACTCAAACAGTGAATGGATATGTTTGATTAGCATGTTGGATGGTTAGAGTAGGTTAGATTAGTTTTGTAGTGAATAAGTGCTCATACACATTTGTTTTCAACATTTTTTTGGCCATCAAGGCTTGTTAGTGTTCTTTCAGTAGAGTTTGTTTTTAGTTTTTGTTGTTGTTTTAACTATTGGAAAGTTGAATTGTAGTGTTTTTTGAGTGAGAGAAGGATAGAGTATGACTCTATGCCCAATGGATGTTAAGGCAACTGGTCAGATGCTTAGTAGGCAGGCATATATTAGAAGTCACTAGAAATGTTACCATTTTTTTACCATAGCTCAAAAATTGGCTAAGCAGATTTATCATCTATCATTTCTGGATGAGGTTTGATTTATTTCTGTTATGTGCTAGTTGCATAGTTATTATGACAAATGTACTTCAGTTGTTCAGATGTAGAAAGAAAAGTTTCAAGTCATTCATTGCATTGCAGAGTAGTAAAATGAGATAACTATTCATTCACCACAATGGTTATTCATTTACAAGTTTGAATACATAAGAGAATAAACATTGCATTGAAGGAAACTAAGACATATCAGTTGTCCCACACAAGCCACAGGTTATAGCTGAACTCATGCAAATACAAATAAAATACTATGTATCTAATGAAAGAGGAGGGAAAGACATAGCCATCATTGCGTTGTTTTGGTTGATCTTCATAGTAGCCTCCAATCATGCTCCCGACCTTAGCATGTACCTAAAAAATTCTGGGAAGGGTCCTGTTAGAAACTCTGGTTATGAAAATCCTTCATCTATCAGAAGAGGCATGATACTCTAGTTATAATGCATTGATCAAATGAACAACATCCATATGCAGAAGGAACTAAAGAGAAGCAAACATAGAGCATCATTGTTTTATTCTAATATGTTTGTTTCATGTGCAGGTAGAGGACAAATCATGAATCTAATTGAAGACATTCAACATGTGGTGTTAAATGGGCTCCCAAAAGGGTTGAGCCCAACATGCTACTACCCCTTGATCTGAGAAGGGATGAATAGAAAGAAGAAAATCATTTATCACATTTACATGACAAGCTGAAGGGAATAGCAAAGACAATCATATGCATTGGTCCCATTTCAAGACATGACCATGATTTCACTTCAAGGTATGAAATGCAATGGAGAACATGACCTGAACTGATGGAGGACAACATTTAATGTATATAACATCTTATGTCATTGCTCCAATTATCATGAAAATGACATTCTCAGGCATGATAATGATTAGGAGGACATAATGCATGTATAATCATTAGACTGATAAAGAATAAGTGATCATAAGACATGCCTATTTGAAGAATGCTTACTCATCTATGATCAATAATCCAATTGGAGTATCCATTATAAATCAGTAAGCAAGTTTGCAAGAGCAGGTGATACCAAGCATCATACTTTCTCATTTTTATGGAGCAACAACTATTTGGTATATTTCATCAGGGCAGCAATGTAAATGTCCCAATGTCTGTGTGCACCAACAACATATCAATAATTGTAATATCAAATAGTGCTGAAATAAAAGAGGCAAGTTGGAATAGCTATGTGCCAAAGGATCATGAAAAGATAATGAGATCAAGTGCTACCATCAAACGATAGTGAGCTACAATTGAAGACAAATAAAATAAAATGCATGATCTAGGAGTGACAATCATAGGAAAAGAACATGATATACTATAGTAATAGAAATGTCTAAGCCTCCATAAAAGAGGGAAAACCACACAATGATCAAACAAATTTTAGATATGAGCCATAGATGTGAAAGAAATCAAGTATCTCAACTTGTGAAATAACAGATGAAACACCATATGTAGCAGGAAAATGGAGAAGCAATATACATGGTTCAATTGTATATGCTTCCACAAAGGTGTTGTTGAATTCATTCGAAGATCCATGTGATACATTAAGCCCAACTAAAACTAGTCAATGCATAATGTAACAGATGCAGTCAAGCCATAATGTTTAGTAAACAATGGCAAGAAGTGCAATTTGAATACTCATGTGCAGCTACAGAAGTTCCAAATATATATATATGAAATTGTATGAAGACAAGTGCAAGTAACAATGAGCCATAAGAGGGCCAAGAATATATCTAGAATCTCAATATCCATGTATAGTTACAAAATGCATCCATTCAATAGAGGGAACAATAGTACAAGAAATGATGGTGCATGGTAAGGGAGATAGTCATTCAGATCTCACTGTCATAGGAAAACCAAGCATGAGTGTTTCCTTCACATATTTATAACCTTTTCATAGCCACAATACATTTTCTGCCTATTAATAATGTGATTCATATGAGGTTTTTTATATAGCCACAACCAAGAAATATTGCCATACATTCTTTATAAAACCCACTGACAAATTCAAATAAAACTACAAGTTTAAAAGGAAATGAGTTTTGTTATTCAAAGTCACAAGGGACTTGTTCGTATGCACAGAAGGGTTTTGACATATACTTAAATACAAATATGTAGATACAAAACTATATAAGTGATTTTGAGCCATGAGAAGATAGAATGCATAGAGATTACTATCATGCTGAGCTGTAGTCGAAGAGAGGAATGTTTAATTCATTTCATAGCAAGATAACCATCAGGGTTTCATATAAAATGACAAGGAATAATGCTTTCACATCAGTAAGAGATCATGAGAATACAACTCAGTTTATGATGTTATGGCCATGGTGACATTGTATGAAGAGAACGCAGTAGGATCATAAATTGTTTTGGTGTCTTCAAATGTAAGTTAAAGCACAAGAAATAATAAATGGAACTCACTCTGCATAAACCCACTTGGGGTTTTATTCTCAAACTACTCAGAATGTATGATTTGGCCGCGGCCTTTCCAAACATAAAAGATGAAAAGGAAATCTATCAAATGGACACAGAGAGTAAAAGGGTTTGAACTTATAATATATATAAGTGCTCAGAAATGGATGTCATTTTCGCAGATAGGATTGACAGTGAACTAGGTATAAACAAATTTATCAGGATTATAGCAGAATCCACAACTTGTGAGGTTGAAATGATTCAAAAAGTAAATAAAAGGCTTGAATACACTACAAACTAAAGGAAATCATAAAGCATCATTGTGGTAAGGAGGTTTGCCCATGTCACTGTATTCGAGATGCATTCGAAAACCCTAACAGAGAGCCTTAGAGATTCAGTTCATGGCAGCCTTGAATGTGATAGAATGTGTCAATAGTTAGAGGTCACAAGAGAGACAAAGAAAAATGCATCAGATAAACTTTAGAGGCCATGGCTATAAAGGTTTTCCTACCTCAGAAGATGAAAAGAAATTCTATCAAATAGATGGAGGGATGTTACCTTGTGTTTCCTATTTGAGATCTTCAAAGCAATTGCTTAGAGAATGTGAGGGTTTAAGCTAAAACCCTAACCATGGCAACGGTATGTAACAAGGTTCCATTGAAAATTGCAAGTAAGAATGGCCCAAAAAGTTAGGGCATAACATGTTTTGGTTGTTAGGGTTTTTGACTTGATTTAAAACAAGGCATTTTTATCACATTTGAAGCCTTTATTATTTTCCAAGAAAATACCATCATGGTCATGAAGTGTTTTTCACATTTTTGCATAAGTCCCAAAGACCTAGGAGAGATCGATGACCATAAGAGACAATAGCCCCTTTTTTATATGTTATGGCTTGATGCCTTTGAAACCATTTAATTTCCTTCAGAAAAATAGCACATATGTCCACATGCCATAGGCCCTTTTACCTTAGGGGTTCTTTTTGCAAGGTGATGATAGGGGATAGGTCACTTACCTTAGACTATTTTGTCCATAGGATCAAATGAAGGACAACCTTTTTAGGCTTATTTTATTTTGCAAAACATGTGTAATATTTTCATCATTTTTATGATTTTTTATAGAAAAATCAATTGTGATATATTGTAAATATTTGGTGAAATTATAAACCAAGTAATCTTTTATTTTTGCGAAGAATCAAATCAAATAAGGATATAATAAATTGCCATGTCATGTAAAGTTTAAACTTTAAAGCAATGCAATTATCAGTTGCTTTTAAAGTTGAACTATTTTTAGGCAGTTAAAGCATTTTGCTTTCTTGGACGAAATTAAGAAGATTTGCACTAAAAATTTGCTTTTATGAGGCATATTGGACAGATTTGGATGCAAATTTGATGGGGACCACCTAGACGATCAAGTTCGCAACTTTTATTTGCAGTTTGGGAGGAGTTTTGGAGGCTTTTGATGGATTCTGAAAATGGATTTGCATATATATTTTTGGAGTTTTTTAAGCTTTCTTTTGGGGAGATCTTTTGGAGTCATTTATAGGAGAAGACTTAGTTTTTTACAATCAATTAGCATCAATTTCTTCTCTCTTGTTCATAGGAAGAGTTGTATACAGGCAGTTGGCTCATTTTTTTTAGTTTATGCATTGTACTCCTTTCAGTTCTAATAGAAAATCATCCTATTTCACATATTTTATAGTCTTGATCATATGTTATATTGTGACTTTATTTGTCTTTACTATGTCTCAATGTTGTTAAAATTTAGTTTTTCCTGGTTGCAGTTTGTGTTTGATCCAAACCTTGTTGCAAAATACTTAAGGAATAAACTATCAGTGAAATTGTGAGGATTCAGTTTAGAGGATCTATTTGTGAGTGATAGAATTTTATCCAATTTCGATTCTATAGTTAATCTGCATTTCAAGTGCATCCTTCTATCCTTTTTCCTTCAAGTCAGTAGTTAAGTTTTCACAACTCACTTTGGAGATTCGTTCTCATGAAAGGAGACCCACATCCAAGAATGATTCCATGTTTCAACAAGTAGTTAAGTTTTCACAAAACTTAATAATGGTGTATACTTGAATTGACAACAAGAAGTTCAAAACAACACTCTCATTAGATTCTTTCGAAGCTACTACCTCTATCCACTTAGTAAAATAATCTGTAGTTGTTAGTATCCACTTGTGACCAGAACTTGAAGGTGGATTAATTGCCCTAATGAAATCAAGGCCCCACTTGGTGAAGGGTTGATCAACTGTGATGGGTTGTAGAGGCATAGCTACTAATTTCTATTTACCTGGAAAAACAACACATTTGGCACACTTTCTTACCCAAGTATGCACATCCTTGAAAAGAGATGGCTAGTAATATCCAACCTTCATGATTTTTTAGGCTATTGTGTGGGATGCAAAGTGACCACCAATTGGTCCATCATGAAACTCATGCAATACTTTATCAATCTAATCTAGTTTAATGCATCTTAAGAGCACTCCATTGTAATATTTTATGAACAAAATATCATTGACAATAGCATAAGGAATGGCTTGTATCCTATAATACCTTCTTTTTTCTACACTTAGCCCCGCTAGGCACTCTTCGGTATGTAAATAATTCATCATATCTCATGTCTAGCTAATGTTACTAACTAGGACAATAGGTACAACAATAGTATTAGCCATTAGAACCACTTCTTCTAGTAGTTTTACCTCATTTTCTATTATTTCAGCTAGCTTTTCACATTGTCTGTTACCCCAAATCAGCTTGGTAACCTTGATGTCAACATCTACTCCATCACTCTTGTTATCGAACTAGCTCTTTTATTTGCTAGATCTTTGCTCAACAAAAATTCTTTCACAGTTGGATGGGCAACCATTAGTTGCATTTTATTGTTTAATAACATGTGTCTAAATTTTGTAAGACTTCTTATTACAGCAAGTACATGCTTTTCAAGGAATGTGTACCTTTGGTCATAGCCTTCTAATCCCTGGCTAAAAAAGGCTATTGGTTGCTCGTGGCCTTCCTTGTTATGTTGAGTTAGCATAGCAGAGATAGTGTCAACTCCTCCATAGGCATACATAACAAATTCTTTTGAGAAGTCTGGGTTTATTAATATTGGAGCTACTACTATAACTGCTTTAATTTCTTCAAACTTGTTCTTTCCTTATTTAGTCCAACTAAAATTAATGTTCTTTTTAAGATGGCTCTTAGAGGCTTTACTAGCCTTGCAATATTTGGACAACCATCTAAGAAAATTGATTCTACCAAATAAACTTTGCAGTCCCTTTTTATGGGCTAGTAAGGGTAAGGCTACAATAACACTTACTCTTTCTAGATCAATTGTTATCCCATGTTTGGAAACAATATGACCCAATAACTTACCTTTGTGGACAACAAATATGCACTTCTTCAGATTGAGTGAAACTACATATTCTCTACATCTTTCAAACACCTGTTTAAGATGGGAAAAGTGATCTTTGGCATCCTTATAAAAAATAGTAATATCATCTAGATATACCAAAAGAAACTTATTCATTATGCCCTGAAAAGCCATATCGATGGCTCTCTAAAAGGTTGCTCCAGCATTCAACAACCCAAATGGCATCTTTTGATAAGCCATAGTACCCAATTTGGTTGTGAATGTTGTCTTATACTAGTCTTCCTCCTTAACCAAAATTTGGTTATACCCTAAAAAGCCATCCAACAAAGAAAAACTTTTAGAACCTGAAACCACTTGCACAATCTAGTCCACTGAGGGCATCAGATAGTGGTCTTTCAATGATGCCCTATTTAGGTCCTTGAAATCAACACACAACTTGATTTCACCATTCTCTTTCCTAACAGGCACTAGATTGGACACCCAAGAGGTGTGTTTAGTTCAAAAAATAATGTTGCTTTGAATTAACTTATTCAATTCTATCTTCATAATAATTTCCAGCTTGGGGTTACGAGGCTTTTGCTTCTACCTTATTGGTTTTGCCCTCAGTTCTAACTCTATAGTGTGCTAAGGTAGCTCTGGGTTAAAACCTTTGAGATCTTTGTACTCCCATGCAAAAATATCATCAAATTCTTGGCATAATAACACAAAAGCATGCTTATCTTTAGTTGTACATACCTTTCCTAATTTGAGAATCTTGGACTTGAAGATTTCAACTAATTCATAGTGTTCCTCTTTGATAAGTATGCGGGAATTTTATTTCCTTAATAGATCATATGAATTCAAGATTGACTCCAAAGTCACCAAGCCTTTTGGCAACTTATTTGTCTTAAGCTGTACAATCTAGTCCTCAAATTGTTGCTGCAATTTTTGCTGGTTACAAGATGAAAACTCAGCTTCCTCTATGAGAAAATTTTCTTTCTAGTTATCACTTTCAAAAACCTACCAATGTATGTTATTATCAGGTACTAATGGCCTCACAACCACCTTCACATATAGATATTGCTCAATATTTATGATTTCTTTGGGTATATAAAACTTAGCCCCCATGGCTGCAATCTTATTAGCCTATTTGTTTTGGCTTCTAGGCACAGAAAATAGATTAAAAGCATCAAAATATTCAATCGGATTCCATACTATGTGCTTATATCACTTAAGCAAGTCATTTTTCGTGACATTTAAGTTCCTTACTTTATTTGCAACTAGTTCACTGCCACCATACAGCTTCAAACACTTAATATTCTTCCTTTTGGCCCATTCTAAGCCATGAATGAGTGCCTCATATTCTGTTGTGTTATTTGAATAGATGAATGCAAATCTAAAAGTTGTATAATACTTCTCATTTTTGGGTGAAATAAGCATAGCTCCACCTCATGCACCTACTTTGCTCCTTACACCATCAAAATATAGCTACCACGGGTCATTGACCACATGCTTAGATTGATGTTCATGTTGTTCTTTACCTTTCATAAGGTTAGGAACAACCTGATTCTATCTGTGAATCATATAGATTCCTAATCAAGCTCTTCCATTTGCTTATAAGGGTCATCTTCATGGTTTTCAGATGCCCATTCATCGAAAAATAGGTCTGAAATGCTCTCGATTGGGGTATGATTCTCATGAACAATAGGTTGCTCTTTATCATGGTAGGTAAGGTTACCATTAATAGCACTACGAACATAGGGTTCCATGTGATCTTTAGGAAGGGATTTAGATTTTATGGTTACCCTTGTACCATACCTAGTCCTAAACCACATATGAGTCCAATCAGCTGACAAATAACCTCCTAACTTTGTTTTGAAATCCCTAGAAAGGCATAAGGCAAAGTATGGGGGTAGGTCTATTACATATATGTCTTGAGAAGTTACAAAATTTTGACAAGCATGTAATGTGAGATCTAAATTTATTATGACTCCAATGGTGTTAATGGATGAACCATCTAACTATGTTACAGGTTTGGATATTGGTTCATAAGTTAGTCCCAACTTATCCACTATATGTTTTGGCATGATTGAAGTACTAGCACCTGAATCTATGATACAATTGTACACAAGGTGGTTGCCAATTATTAGAGACACATAAAATGGTGTTGTTTTGGCCTCATATGCTTGGTGTTCTTTCTTAGATGGTGGGTCACTTGCAAGCACAACTCTATTTTGGTCTCTACATTGACTTTGACTTGGCTCAGTGGTCAAGGAAACATTAGATAATGCCTTTTGTAACAAATCTCTTTGACCTGGAAGAGATAATGACTCCCACATAGACATTCTAACATTTGCTTCATTCATATAATCAATGATATTTAAAGAAAATGAACCAACCTTTGGGTGTCCTTTCAAAACAATAGGATCAGCTTGCTATTGTACTTGGTGGCTGACCTCTGTGCTGGTTTTGACTTGGAATATGCTACCCTCTTGGTAAGACATGAATATTTGACTACTATGATAGATCATCAACACCTTGCTGGCTCGATTTAGCCTAATTTTGGACTCTTCCATCTTGTTGTCCAGTATCTATAGCTCTCTTTTTGGCTCTTGTGTTAGTTTCTATGAATTGGGCAGATTGATTTTTCCACTACATATGTGTAACCCTACAAAACTCCTCACCCTACCAATTCATGAATGCTACATCAGATTGTTGTTGTTTGGGATTATAATATTGATGTTCTAAAACTTCATGTATAGTACTTTTCTAGACAACTTTATTTTACACCATCAAGGCCTAATTAATCATGCAATTTGAGTAGATTGATTGGTTGTGTGCTTGGTTAACTTGGGGTAATACAATTCGTACTCTTGTGCCATATTATTTTGCACTGGCATTAAAACTCTAGATGAGCTAGTAGCATGCTAGTTGTAAGGCTAATAAGGCCTTGTATTGAAGTTCCTTCTTTGGCCTTAGTTTTTAGGCTAATAAGAAGGTCTGTTCTACTAGTTACCTTGTTGGTTTTATTGGTTTTTTTTTTGCTGATTATGGTAAGCGGCCTAATAAGGTTTATAAATTTGATTTGGCTATTTTTTTATGCTTATTAACTCCTTGCCAATAGTTTGCAACAACTCTTCTTGACCTTGTAACAACTCTGTTTACTTTTGTAATAACTTTGTTTGCCTTTTTGCCTCCTAAGATGGGGCTATGGCAGCATTTGTTTGGGCTAAAACATGATAATTGAGGGTTGGTACAACAGGTACAGAAACAATAGGTGGGATTTTTAATGGGATTGATGGTTGTATCTCTAGAAAAATAGGCATTAATAGCCTTGGGACTATTTTACCACCCTGAATTAGGTTGTTTTCAGCTCTTATAGCAAATGCATAAGCTCCCGACAGTGTTGTACCACACATAGATTGCACTATTACTACTATATCACTATTTAAAGCTCTAAGAAAGTACATAAATGCATGTTCATCAGTAGGCCATACTAATGGGAATTAAAGTGTCTCAACCTTGGGAATTCCTTACATTATTTATGATTGTATTTATTAATTCATTACCTATGATATAAATTAATTGTAAATTTCATATTGTCATTTTGTCGGATGAGGCATGGTGATGTGTCATCCTACATGGAAGATGACAACTTGTAATTTTTTCCTCACATGAGGAGATGGACATCCCACTTTGTGGTAGGATAATTTTTCCATGTGTCAGCATCTTGAATGTTGTGTAAGGGAATGTTGACCGAAATGATTATGACGGATTCCTATGACGGAGTTATGACATGTAAGAGTCCGAAATAGAAGCTTGTAAGACATGTGAAGACATGTGTCATGAAGCATCTTTGAAAAAGGCATATTTGGGCACTCGAAGCTGGACAATGACATCTTGTAAGAGAATATGCTATTTATAGCCTATGTTTGACAGATTCTCTTACAACTATAAGTTGTAACTGCTATGACAGATTCTATAACGGTCATAAGAGTTGTAAGAGCATCTGTCATAGCTCATTTTTGGGAATAGGCAACCTCTTTGGGATGGGAGTTGTGGACAAGCATCAGGAACATTGTATAATGTTGATCAAGTGTCCTTAGGCATGGGTTTTGGGCCATGAGGCCATGTTGGACACCCATCTCAAGATAGAGCCAATTTTGCCTTGTATATTCTAGATGAACAAGTGCTTGGAGGAGGAGATGTATTATGTGATTGACAGGTACTATTATGTTGCCAGATTGACTCCAGACATGAGTGTTGAAGAGCATTCAAGATTGCATTGCAAGTATATTGCAAATAATATTCAGTTTTGTTAATACATTGTGCAAGTTTCTGAGTGTGGCATTTTTCACCCAATAAGGGTTTTCCCCGTGATATATCTTGTCTCTCTTCTTCTGTCTTCTTTTTGGTTCTATGTGCATTGCTGAAATATCTCTGGTATATGTTTCATGTAACTGTAATTGTAAAGATTAAATTGAATTTGTATAGTTCTCCCTTCATTAGATTAGTCTAGGAAGTGATTTCTACAAACCTAACTTCCTTTCAATTGGTATCAGAGCTTGATCACCTTTGGTCTTAGTTGTGGGGTAGGGGTTTTTTGAGCTAATCTTAAGTTGAGTGGGAGTCTATGCAAACTATTCTAAATCTTATTACAACAAGGAGATGGAAAGCATATCCAGAAGGATAGAGGTGGAGAAATTCAATGGCACTAATTTTGAGCTGTGGAAGCTCAAGATGGAAGACATGCTTGTTGATTGAGACCTCTAGGAAACTATTAGTGGAACAAAACAAGCTGCAATGTCACAAGCTGATTGGGATCTCAAGGATTGGAAGGCTAGGGGTCCCATAAGACTTAGCCTTGTTGATTCTATCCTATTAAATGTCAATGAGGAGGCTACTACAAACTTGCTTTGGAAGAAGTTGGGAGATGTGTATCAAGCCAAATCCTTGGTTAACAAACTTTTTCTGAGAAAGAAGTTGTATTCTCTTTGAATGGAGGATGGAGGATTTGTTGCAGAACATATGAATGCTTTCCACATGATGGATGTACAATTGACATCCATTGGTGTGAACATGGAGGAGGAGGACTGTTGTACGACCTTGCTTTGTTCTTTGCCAGACTTGTGGGATCATCTTGTCATGGATATTGGAAACACCACATCCACATTCAAAATGGATGAAGTGGTTTCTTCACTGTTGTTTGAAGAGATGCAGAGAAAGTCTTCTGAGGTAGCCAAAGAGGCTCTTACGGTTCGTGGAAGACCCAAGGAGAAAGGCAAAAAGAAGGACAAGAAAGTTGATAAGGGTAGATCCAAATCTCGTGGGAGATCTAAATCTCCTGGAAAGTCCAAGGTGCTCTATTGGAACTATGGTAAATCTAGACATTTTTGAAAGGAATGCAAAGAGGAGAGAAAAAGAAGAAGAACACGGATTTAGATTCTGACAAGTCACAAAATGATGGTGATGCTTTCATCGCAGCCCTATAAACTCATGCATCTGATGATGTGTGGCTAATTGACTCTAGTGTATCATCCCACATGACCTTGCATCAAGATTGGTTTATCAAGTATGAGGAGTTCAATGGTAGAAAGGTGTATCTGGGTGATGAATCTCATCTGAAGATTGTCAATCGTGGTAGAGTCTCTATCCGATTCCCTAATGGATGGGTGAAGGGGATCTTTAGGGTTATGCACATCCTAGGCTTAGCACAGAACCTACTTTCTATAAGTATGTTGAATGATGCAGGTGTGCAGGTTGTCTTTTCGAAAGAAGGATGCAAGATGACTAGAGGAGCTATGGTGCTTACTAAGGGTACTAGGAGAGGTACTCTGTTTCAGCTAGTGGCATGCATTTCACAATGCAATAGTTCGTCAGACTCCAGAAAGAGGGCAGCGGTCATTTCATCCCCACCATCTAAACAAGCAGTGAAAAAATTTATTGTATCTAGTCCTGATGGTTGTAATCATGGCTTGAAAGGTAAGCTTCCTGCTGAAAAGACAATGTTATGGCATAAGAGATTTGGCCACATTGGTGAGAAGGGTCTGCATACCCTAAAAAATAAGAACCTCGTTGAGGGGGTAGATGATTGTAATCTTGAGTTTGACTTTTGCAAACATTGCATATATGGAAAACAAAACCATGTTTAGTTTTACTTGAGTTCTCATAAGTCTTCTAGTGTGTTGGACCTTGTTCATTCTGATGTATTTGGTCCTATTAATGTTCCTTCATTATCAAAATTTGTATATTTTGTATCTTTTTTAGATGACTATAGTAGAAGGACATGGATTTATTTTCTTAGATGCAAATATGAAGTCTATAGTAAGTTTAAGGAGTTTAAAGAATTATTAAAAATCAGACTGGTAAAAAGATTAAGTGTTTGAGAACTGACAATGGTGGTGAGTTATGTTCTATAGAATTCAATAAATATTGTAAGGAACTTGGGATTGAAAGACATAAGACAAATCCATATATCCCACAGAAAAATGGAGTTATAGAGAGGATGAATAGGATAGTGATGGACAAGGCTAGGAGTATGCTTAGTGGAGCTGGCCTAGAAAAAAAAATTTGGGTTGAAGTTGTTGCCATTGATTGCTATATGGTAAATAGATCTCCTCGATCAACCCTTGTTGGCAAGACACCTATGGACGTGTGGTCTGGTAGAAAGCCTTTAGTAAGGTATCTTCATGTTTTTGGTTGTGAGGGATATGTACATGTGGCTAGGGAGAAGTTATCAAAGTTGGAGAACCAGGCTCTTAAGTGTATCTTCATTGGCTATGGTGTTGGTGTGAAAGGATACAAGCTTTGGGATCCTATGGCTGAAAAAGTGTTGTATAGAAGAAGTGTCATCTTCAAAGTGCTTACACCTTCTTCCACTATTTTATAGCCAGAAGAAAAAGAAAAGAAAGAGGATGTTGTTTAGTTTCCTGTTACCGCTGAGAAGACTGAACAAAAAGACAATGTTGGACCTAATGATGAGGAGAGCTCTAGAAACTCTGAAAGCTCAGATGAAGAAGTTGAATCTCAACCTCAGCCCCTGAGGAGGTCTACACAGATAAGAAAGCAACCTGAAAGGTTTGGTTTTGCATTGCTTGATTCTAGTTTTGCTTATGCTTCAATTACTAATAGTGATGAACCTAGAACTATGTCAAAGGCTTTGGCTATGAAAGATGCAGGCTCTTGCAAGGAGGCCATGGAGGATGAGATGGATTCTTTGGAAAAGAATCAAACTTGGAACTTGGTGCCTTTACCTCCTAGATGGAAACCTATTCGATGCAAATGGGTGTTCAAGAAGAAATTTGGTGCAGATGGCAGTGTTGAGAAGTATAAGGCTAGATTGGTTGCAAAGGGGTATTCACAAGTGGAGGGTATAGATTATGGTGAGATCTTCTCTCCTGTTACAAAGCTGACATCCATTCGATTCCTATTATCTCTTGTAGGATCTTATGACTTAGAGGAAGAACAAATGGATGTGAAGACAACTTTCCTTCATGGTGATTTGGAGGAAGAAATCTACATGTCATAGCCAGAGCATTACATGCTGAAAGGTAATGAAATATTGGTTTGCAAGTTAAAGAAGTCTTTGTATGGTTTGAAGCAGCCTTCTAGGAGGTGGTACTTGAAGTTTGAAGCCTTTGTGTTCTCAACTGGATTTGTGAGATCAAAATCGGATCATTGTGTGTATTATAAGTTTGATTGTGTTCATATTCTCATTATTGCACTGTATGTTGATGATATGTTGCTTATTGGGAAGGGTAAGAATATGATTTCTAATTTTAAATCTTAGTTGTCAACACAATTTGAAATGAAAGATTTAGGGACAGCCAAGTACATTCTAGGAATGGAAATCATGAGAGACAAAGCTAACATAAAACTTTGTTTAATCTAGAGTAAGCATGTGAAGACCTTGTTGGATAGGTTTAGCATGGAAGATTGTAGACCATTGTGTGTTCTTGTTTCTTTAGGGACAAAGTTATCTATTAATGATTGTCCAAAATCTCCTAGTGAGGTGGAGGACATGAGAAGAGTACCTTAAGCTAGTGTTGTTGGTAGTTTGATGTATGCTATCATTTGCACAAGACCAGACATTGCCCAAGTAGTGCGATTTCTTAGTCAATTTATGGCTAATCCTGAATGGGTTCATTGGGATACAGTCAAGCAAGTGTTTAGATATTTGAGGGGTACTTCCAAGTATTCCATATGCTATTATGGTAATGTTATAGGACCTCCGCATTCTGTTGATGTTCATGGATTTGTAGATTCTAATTGGGCAGGTGACATTGACAGTAGGAGATCCACCAGTGCTTATGTGTTTACACTGTTTGGTGGTGCTATTAGTTGGATGAGTAAGTGACAACCTATGGTTGCTTTGTCCATGACAGAAGCTGAGTATATGGTAGCAACTCATGCTTGTAAGGAATCCATTTGGCTTAAGAGATTGTGTTCAGCTATTGGTGTTGATGCAGGTCATATTGCGATCAGTTGTGACAGTCAGAGTGCGATTTTCCTTGTGAAGAATCCAACTTTCCATGCCAGAACAAAGCATATTGATGTACAATTTCAATTCATGCGAGACATGCTAGAGGATTGGAAGGTAAATTTGGAGAAGGTAGATACTTTGAAGAATGTTGTAGATGCATTGATGAAGCCAGTGAGCAAAGAGAAGTTTAGATGGTGCTCGGAATCTATGGACCTCTCGGCCTATAGCAGTTAAGTTATGTTCTTCTATTGGCTCTTACAAGGTGTTCGACAAGTGGGAGAATGTTGGGAATTAAGATGTCTCAACCTTGGTAATTCCTTGCATTATTTATGATTGTATTTGTTAATTCATTACCTATGTTGTAAATTAATTGTAAATTCCATATTGTTATTTTGTGGGATGTGGCACAGTGATGTGTCATCATACATGGAAGATGACAACTTATAATTTTGTCCTCACATGAGGAGATAGGCATCCCACTTTGTGGTAGGAGATTTTTTCCATGTGTCGACATCTTGGATGTTGTGTGAGGGAATGTTGACTGAAACAGTTATTACAGATTCTTATGACAAAGTTATGACATGTAAGAGTTAGAAATAGAAGCTTCTAAGACATGTGAAGACATGTGTCATGAAGCATCTTTCAAAAAGGCATATTTGGGCAACCCAAGTTGGACTATGACATCTTGTAAGAGAATTTTCTATTTATAGCCTATGTATGATAGATTCTCTTAGAGCTGTAAGTTGTAACTGCTATGACAGATTCTATGACAGTCGTAAGAGTCGTAAGAGCATCTGTCATAGCCCATTTTTTGGAATAGGAGACCTCTTTGGGATGGGAGCTATGGACAAGTGTCAGGAACATTTTAAAATGTTGACCAAGTCTCCTTAGGCGTGGGTTTTGGGCCATGAGGCCAAGTTGGATGCCCATCTCAAGATAGAGCCAATTTTGCCTTGTATATTTTATATAAATAGGTGCTTGGAGGAGGAGATGTATTATGTGACTGATAGGTGCTATTATGCTACCCAATTGACTCCAGACATGAGTGTTGAAGACCATTGAAGCTTGCATTGAAAGTGTATTATAAATAATATTCAGTTTTGTTAATGCATTGTGCAGGTTTCTGAGTGTGGGGTTTTTTACCCAATAAGGGTTTTCCCCATGATATATCTTGTCTCTCTTCTTTTGTCTTCTTTCTGGTTCTATGTGTATTGCTGAAATATCTCTGTTATATGTTTCATGTTATTGTAGTTATAAGGATTGAATTAAATTTCTATAGTTCTCCCCTCATTAGATTAGTGTAGTAAGCAATTTCCGCACACCTAGCTTCCTTTCACTTACCACTGTTGGTATTCTATCCCAAGTCCATTGAAAATAGAAGTTGAAATAACTCATGCTCCTGTGGAGCTCTCTTGATTGTGCTGAGTTGTCCAACCATGGATAGATTGTCAGACTTGTCTTTGAATTGTTTCTTCAATTCATCCCCTAACATATCCCATGATGTAAATGAGCCTACTACCAATCCTCTAAACCATTGAAGGGCCTTAGCCTTTAGAGATGCAACCAAAAATCTCACTGCAATAGTCTCTGCATTATGTGATGGACTGAACACAACATAGCCACATCTTTTTTATGCTCAAATGGTGTAGTTTGGTCTTCACCTTTGAAAAATGGTAAGCCTCTCAAGGCTGCCACCAGAATATCATCATGTGCTACAAGAAGCAATGGCCTGCCAGTATTGAATTGGACAAAAGGATATCTCCTCTCCATTGGTGGATCTTGAGGTCTCTATGGAGTTTGAGTTTGGGGACTCTGTGGAGTTTGTATTTGTAAATTTATCACTAAATTTTTCTGATGAAACTCTGCAGTCATGAGACATGGAGGGGTAGATTGATTTCTCCCTACTGGATTGGGTGTTCTTACTACTATTTTGCCTCTTCTCCTTGGAGGTGACTGCTGTAGATACTCAAACTTCCTCTCGTTTGGACCTTTCTCATGTGCTAAATTCACTAGATGTGCAAAAAATAGAATTTGAGTCACCAAATATGTTGTTTTTTTACCTCTGAAAGGATGAAAAACCTTGTTGTGCATAGCAAACAACAAAGAAAAAATGTGTTAAAGTGGCCTAAAACTTTGTTCAGAGTCACGAGGGATTATGTCCTGAATGCTAAGCCTTTACAAGCTTGGAAATCCCATGCAACATGGGAACATTCTCAGACAGTGAGTTTATCTATTTCGAGAATGGACCTCCAGAAGAGCTAGATCCCTTTAAATGCCCCTTTGGATTTGTAAACTTGTTACCTATTGAGTCACCCTTATTTATCTATTGGTAAGATTTCCTTAACAAGAGTCGATTTGCTGTGTTGTATTATTGGTCATACCTTTGTTTCTTAAATCGGCTCTTGATCCTTCAAATTTTACCCGTTTATCATCTTTGTGTGTGAAATTACTTAAGGTTTGAACCTTTGAACCTGAACCATTCTCAAAATTCAAAGTTTAAATGGTTCAATGTGTTCAAAGTCTCTCAAAAAGCAAGCTATTTTGTTCTGTGTATTATAAACGTCTTTACATTTTCATGTTGAACTTGAACCCTTTTTGTCAATAGTTCAATGGTTCCATGGTTCAAGGTTCAACATTCAATGCCTTCTAATAAGTCGCGTCATGCAGTTATCTTGTGTAATTAATGTATCATTGAACCATTCGCTTGTACTCTATAGCAAAGTTTGACGGTTCAATGGTTCAAGGTTCAACATTTCACTATCTCATTGTTAAAAGCCTTTTACAAAGCCGCGTGACTGTTGGTCAGTCTGTGTAGTCCTTGCATCTTTGAACCTTCGTATTGAACTATATCCTAACAAGTTCAATGGTTCATGAGTCTAAGTTCAATATTTCTGTAAGTGAACCTTTACTCCTTTATATGATCCAACTGGTATGATCAAACCACCACATTGAACCACATCCCAAAGGTTCGATGGTTCAATGGTTCAAGGATTTGGTGATTTTGATCTCATTTCTTCCCGAGGCTTTCTAAGTCAAATTTAGCGAGAAAGTTGGAGGAAAATATGTCTGAAACTCATTATGAAACAGAAAGTTCTAGTTTGGTGGAGGTTACGGATAATTATTATACATCATGATCACGTGTGAATAATACTTGCTATTAATGAAGATGTCAGAATTCATGTCTTTTCAAACATTTTTGGCACGTAATGTTTCGGGTAATAATTATTCAATCTGGTTAGTCCCATTATTAACAAAGAACAAGCCAAATTTAGCAAGTGAACATACTGTGCGACGCAGAGGAGACCAACGCAGGAAGTGTAAGGTTCTTGTTACCCAAACTTTGTAGTAAATTCAAATATCTTGAAGGTGAGTTCTGTTCTTCCTATATGTTGTTCCTATTTCTTAGCTAGAAAGAAGAATCTCTTGAGTTTCTGACATTATTTTCAAAATTTGAAGTGTTTTTCATTTTATCCTCCAAGAATGGATTTGAAATTTACTTGTCTGGGGAATGAACATGGCCCTGGTCTTACCTATTCCCACTCTAAATTTGGGGATACTGCGCTGGTGCAATATGATTTAGAAGAATTTAGAGAAAGGTCTAGAAACCCTGTGCAAACCTCTATGATGAAGAAAATAGTAGACAGTGGTTTAATTGAAGCTGCGGCCTTTCCCATGGCTGTACAGTGCCCAGAACTGGTTCAGGAATGCATGAATAGGTATGAACCCTAAAACAGATACATTAGAAATGCAGATGGTGATGTATTGTTTCATGTCGACAGACAAACCCTGATGTCTGTGATGAGAATACCACCTAAAGAGGCATATTCCAGCCTTAACATTACTTCTTCTTATGGGCATTTCTCGGAGAAGAAAACAATTTACAAAAGTGTAATAGCAAGAAATTGGCTACTGAAGTTTCAAAAAGGTGGCTCAAGGTTGCCTAGACTACTTACCAGGGATCATATGATTAATGAAGTGAGGGATATTGTGGTGTTATTAAACCGACTGAAAGGCAGCCAGCATGCATATTATTGGGAAGATTGGATGTACTTTTTTGTACAAGTTATCCTCTAAGGAGAGCAATATTTGGACTGGGTAGAAATTTTAGCTGATTGTTTGCATCAGGGACTAAGTAATTGTTTGGGAGATAGAAATTTTTATATGCCTTCATACCTATTTTATTGCTTGGCATCTACAAGACAGTGGTTAGGTCTGCCTCATGCACCTTTAGTAGAAAATAGTAAAATTTACAAATATTATTCACAATTGTAGATGTAGAACTGTTATGAAAATTACAAAAGGGTTAGTGATGTTTTCACTGGAAGAATGACTTATGACCTGGCAGGTGATTTGAATAAAAGAAAGTCTGATGAGGCAATACAGCTAATTAGCATTTATGGTAGTTTCTTTATTCAATTCCCAAAATCCACTTATGTCTGGGTTAGAGGATTTGATGGTGAACCTGTTAAGCTACCCAGGTATGCATTTGACCATTTTGTGCTAATAGAAGTATGCAGATAGTTAGCACATGTAGATGAAAAGTTCTCAGCAAAGAGGGGATCTGGTATTTCTTTCCCCATTGAACTTGGACATTATTTGTGCCGGTCAAAATTTGATGCTTTGAATTTAGAAGTGAACCTTAAAAAGTTCAAGTTCTAGTTTTTCACTGTCAGATCCCAATTTGATAGCAAATGCTTCATTAGGGATAACCTAGATTTTGGGGCAGGGCATTCGCATATCCCTAAATTGGAAGATTACTGGGAGGATTGCCCAGATGAATTTGAAGTCAGGAGAAGACTATGGTGCAGGTTCTCTTTGGGACAGATAATCACCCTTAATCTGAGAATGGACATTTCTGGAGTTATTGATAATCAAGAGCAGATGATTGATCCCCAATTTGAATAGATAAAATAATCACCCATTCCAGAAATTGATTGGAGTAAAAAGGAGGAAGATAAGATTGAGGTGAAAAATTTCCCAGTGATAAGGAGGATAGAGAAATGGTTGAGGGAACAGAAATAGAAAGTGTTCCAGAATAAAGACACCCAATAGTGCATGTCAATGATTGAATCGCCAGTCCAAATAAGCTCCTCTAATCAGTCTATTGCTATCTGTGGTGCAGGTACTTCCAAGCCAATAATTGGGAGGAGTCCTGCTATTAAAGAATCTAGAAGAGCCCTCACAACTATTCTACCTCCTTGTGCCACCAGGTCAAGAACCAAAAACAAAAGAAAGAAATAGGTTTCAGAAAGAATAGTTGTGGATTTGAATTCAGAAGAGGACTCGGCCGAAGCCATGGATGATAAGGAACCTGGTTCACCAAGAACAAAAGAGGTTAGTGCCAAACAATAGTCAGAAGCTATCGAAGAGAACCCTGAAATAATGATGATTTTTGATGTACCCTCTGATAAATTGGATTGTGGGAAAGAAGACTCACCCCTTGTCCCTAAATGGATGGAGAATTCTATTAGTGATAAAAGAAAAATAATCCCATTTTCTGTGCCTTTAGAAGATATGGTAAGCAAATGTTGGGAAAAATGCCTAAATCAAAGAAGCTGAAGACGACATCCAGGGTAAGCATTGACCTGAACACCAGGAATTGGAGTGCAAAAATAGCCAGGCTAGCAACTGATGAAGAAGTACAGGAGCCCACTGTATAGGATTTCACTGTTGAAAGGGTGGATCTTGGAATTGCTTCAAGAGCAGCAGATGTTCATCATCTTGAGACATCCACCAAAAGAATCGTGAACTGGGCCTAGAAAGATGAGAAGGATAAGAAAGTATTGAAGCAGACTCCGCGTACCATGGCAGAATACATAGATGCCATTCATAATCCTAGCCCGCAGCCGGTCTCACAGTTTTCTCTATCTTTTGATCCTAAGTCACCAGCCAATCAGAAGATGTTAGACCAAGTTAACAAAAATAGAATGGTGACTAAAGTATTTGATGATTGGTTGGACTGCATTGTGCAAAAGGGTACTGAGTATATCCATGAACTTAAGAATATATATGATCAAACTGTAGCCACCATCGAAGACCTTAAGTCACAGATTGCTTCTTGGGTGAAAGATGAAGGCAAGTGGATGAATGTGCTGAACCAAATTGATGAGGTCCAAAAATATGGGGTAATGAAATTTCTGTCAAAGAAAAGTTTAACAGGTGTGGATGAGGATCTGCTGTACGTGAATAAGAAATACATTAAATGGAGAAATTTAGTATCAGGACAAGGGCGTCTTGAACTCACGAAATTAATTAAGGAAATCACCAAGTTCACTCAATCACTGCAACATGATTTACAATGCATTGATGTGAAATACATAAAAGATGATGGGAAACTAGAGGAGGATGTCGACACAGTGGTTCAATCCTTTAAGGATAAAATTAGCTTTGTCAAAGAAAGTAACAATATCTTAATTGAAGATTTCTCCCGAATCTCTAAGGTGGAGTCACTACTTTACCTATGTATCGATGCACTTCCAAAACATAAGGAGAAAATTGGGAAAATACGAAGGGAGAAGGATGTCTGGAAGACAAGGGTGAGACACATAGGCATCCCCAACCTTCCAAAGATTCAGGAGTTTGTTACTACGGTTCAAGAGTGGAAGACTCAACGTGCCTCCCTGATCGGCGATAGTAAATCTACAGATTCAAATCCATTACCACTGCCGTGATCTTATTTGCCCAGTTGCTTTTATTCAGTTTCTTTTAGTTATGCTATTTTCAAGACTTGATCTTTAAAATCAATTTGTTAAGAAACTAAATCCTATGTGGGTCAGAGTTACTTTAACTCTGGGTTGTTTTCACTTGATTAAGGAATTAGGGCAGTCATATATATAGGTTTTTCATTGCTTAAAAAGAGGAGAAAGAGGAAAGAAAGAGATAGAAAATTCTGAAGCTAAACTACTGTTGTTTTGATGAGCATATATGATTTTTGTTTGAAACATCTTTTTCATCTGTGAATGAAAGGAAGAAACAATTGCTGCATTCTTGAATCTGTGCATTTGAGTTTCTGAAATTGGATTTCCTATGCAAAGTTTTCTTTCTTCTGGTAATTGTTCGTTTAGATAATTCATTATATGTGTTCCATAAATTATTGGTTCAGCAACAGTTATATGTTTATGTATCTGATTAATTTTTAAACCATAGAATCTGTGTATTCTATCATAATGTGGTGTTTTAGAAAAGAATATTGCATTCATTACATGGTGATGTATGAATGTTAGTTTGGCCTTTAGGCACTTTCTGGTTAAAAGTGTGTTGGGATAATTAACATAGATTGAATTCATTGAAGATCTTAAAGGGAGCTGTACCTCAATTCAGAGGGGAACTATTTTTGAAAGTTCACCCATTTGTTGATTAATTCATTTGTTCTTTAAGGAAGAAAAAGCATAGAGTCAGAATAGAGTGATTTTAAATAAAGACAAACCTATTAACCAACAAAACTGATAAGGAAAAGAGAGAAGAATACTTGAATAAACTGAAAATGAACTAAAAATCTATCCTAAAGGGGGTGATGCACCAATATTTTGACTTAAATCTGCAATATGAAACACAAACACTTTCCAATACACATGTTCTTACAATCCAAACTGATCATATTCACTACATAAGTAATTCACAGAAAGGCATAAGAAATCTTGCATAAGATGTGACCTATAATTAACTAAAATTTGTACACTTGCATCTAATAAATGAGAAAGAATTCAGAGGTCTTGAAGCAAAACAAAGAAAATTCCTATCAAATCACTCACAAAATAAACAAGACACCTAGATTTGGATAGAAGAGCCCCTGATTGTATTAGAAAATGGAAGGAATCTCTACAAAATAACAATAAATTCTTGGAAAAGTAAGTTGTTGCTACTATTAAAACTGCCAGTTTTGTTACAAGGCAATCTCCCTCTTTGCAATATGGAAAGGAAAAAAAGCAATATCTAGAGAAAAAAACATACGCTTTTTTCCATATAATACAAAATAATCCCCAAAAAGAAAATGAGAAGTCAACTCCAGCTCAACTGGACTCCAAAATATACATGAATGAGTCTAGAATAGGAACTCCAAGTTGTTGGGTGAGCACAAGTGAAAAACCTAAAATTTAGACCCCAAAACTCCTCCAAGATGAAGAAAAATAGATCAGAACTCCAAATCTCAAAGTCCTTGACCAAGAAACTTCCAAAAATAGTCATGTTTGACCCAAAGTCAAAAATAGAACTCAAAATATCTCTCCTTGCATGAGCCTGTACTTCAATTGAACCACTCCTTATGTTTTTGCATGATTTTGGGACAACAATAGACTATTTGAACAAATATTAAAGATAATCAATTATGATTTACTTTAATAAGTGTTATGTGATTGTTTAATTCTTGCATTAGATGTCAAATATTAAGGTAATTTTCATAATATTACCTTTAATATTTGTTTACTCACATTAATTTTGTCTTAACTTCATGCAAAAATACAAGGGGTTAATTTAATCCATATTATCCTTTAGGGCAAAAATAGCCCTCTTAAATCCTCCATGCAAAATTATCATCTATTATGCCCTAACACTATCAAAAGTCTCCAAAATGCCCAAATTTTTCTAAGGCATGCAATAAAGTAAAAAAACCCCTCATTTTCCTTCATCAAATCTTTGACCCTAATCATATTATTTGATTGTTTGAATGCTTTAAGGTTTAAAAATCAACATTAACTCTCAAAAAAACCCACAAACCCTTATCACTCCCGTGGACTCCAAATCTCTCACTAGGCATTATGATTACAAGTTTTTAGCTCGAGCTCATTATGCTCTTTTGCAATGATTTTCTTAAAAAAGATCAAAGTCAAAAAGCCTCCAACTCAGATTAGGGCTTGTATGTCAAACATGATGAAAACCCTAAACTCTTTCATTTTTACAATTTTCACCTTTCAACTACTGCGCCACCACCATGGAAGAGTTTTCTAAGGGTTTGAAGCTTCTTGAGACATTTGGAGCGTTTCAATAGCCATTTCTCTACTACAAACGGTCTATTAGCTTATTTATTTCAAATGGTAAGTCACATTCCTTGCTTTTACCGTGTTTCCTACAAGAAAAAGGCAAAAGAATACTCTTTTCTTTGATGTTTCTTCTACAAACTTATAACTTCTATTGATATAGTGCTCCCTTCTTCTTACTATTGCATTTCTTCATTAGTAAAGTGGTAGGGAGATACTCTTATATGGAATTACAATGACCTTCATTCTTCATACTTCTGTGTTTTCAACATATTTCTATACCTTTTCACTTTAGCCTCAGGCTACTTTCATTTTTTTTGTTTGTTCGAGTATTGTGAAGGCTATGAGAGTTTACATATTTCTATTGTTTTGGAGATTAGTAAAAGCTTTCTTTAGCTGTAGAAGAAAAACCTTCTCAAATGTAGCTGTAACTCTATTTGCTTAGTATGTGGAAGGTGTATACACCTAAAATTGGCTCATGTCGAATTATGTAAATATTTTAATATTTATCTTAATTCTTATTTTCTTCTAGCAATTAAATAAATATTCTAAGTTTATTTGATTGGTTCATTATCCCATAATTAAATAAAATCATTTTATTTAATTAAATTCCCTAAATTCTTCTAATGTTTCACATAATTAAATAATCCTAAATTCCTCTACCCTAAGTCCTAATTTCATAAATCCACCTCATAAATCCACCCCACCTTTCCACCTCACGTTTTCCACCTCACCATGTTGCACATGTAATTAAATATTTTAAATATTTAATTAGCTAATATTGCCTCACCCACATGTCCTATTTATCCTCCAGTCAAAATTAGTTAACTCATCAATCAAATTTGTTAACTAATTAGTCATTCGAGTTCACTAATCAATCAAATTTGTTAACTGATTAGTCAATTCAATCAACTCCCCAATCAATTCACTTAATCGATTTGTCTATTTTATTAACTCTTTAATCTATTATGTTAACTCCCCTATTGTATGATGGAGCTTGGACACTTGTCCTCTTTCTATTCACACACCATCCTCAACCATCCTCAACCATTGATCTATTCTCTTCCGAGTCTATAAATTGAACCTTATTCTTCCATTTCTATCATCTAAGCTTTAAGTCAAATTACTCTATCGAATTACTAGCATGCCTTTGGCACCCCCACTATCACCTATTTTCTTGAGATGACTCTCATTACTTTGAAGCTCATCTTCATAGCAATAATGTATCACAACCATTTCTCCATCACCATCTTGAAGAATGAAGCAAGGAAGTGCATTTCTTGAGGGCAATTTTCATCACAAAAGACCAATCGAGACTAGGTGAACAATGGAAGCCGCAGGATAACAAGGTTTGTGTGAGGTTTGTGCTTTATTTGTTCAATCTTGTGATTCACAATTTCTATTGATGTTCATTGGTTTATTAATGGTATTATGTTGTTAACCACATTTCCTAATGTGAGGGGGAAAATAGGTTAATCCAAAAGATTATAAGAACCCTAAGATCTATAGAATCTAAAGATAAAAGGAGATTAAAACAAATAACAAATAATACCTTGCACCTTTACCTTTCGCTTTCCATAGTTTGCCTATCTTTCTTTGATCTTGATTGTGAAGCCCTCATAAGCTAGTTGCTTGCTTGCTTGTTGAAGATGACAAAGGAAGAATGGCTATGATACTTATGTATTTGAAGATGAGCTTCAAATATAGAAATGGGGTATGAATGAGAATGCTTAAATGGGAGTAGGGGTGCCAAAGGTGTGCTGATATCTTTGCAGCATAAGTTTACACAAAATCCAGATATGAAATGAAGAGAAGAAGGCTGTATTTATAGAAGAGAGTGAGGGAAGATCAATGGTTGAGAAGAAAAGAAGGAATCAATGGAGGAGGATTGTTGTGGAACGTGCATCCAATAGAAGGAGGACACATGTCATTCCAAAAGAAACTTAGTTGAGTTAACTCCTCTCTTGATGAGGATAAGATTTGATTTTCTTAAATTAGAATTTATTTTTCTAATTTAAGAGAAGATTTGCTTTAAAGATGTTTTAAAACTGATTTTGCTTTTGTAACTCAGAGTTTTGCTTTTGTGTGACAAGAGGAAGGTTATTGTTGAAAGATAAGAATGATTTTTCGAAGAGATAGAAAGCATAATTAAATAAATGAATTTATTTAATTATTTTACAGATAATTGAGAGGAATAAATAAAATATATAAATATATATTTTATTTTTGTGAGGATTTTTTATTTTATTTAAATAAAATTTGCATTTTATTTAAATTTGAAAGAATAAGAGATTTTAATTAAATAATTAAAATTATCTAATTATTTTAGAAGAATGAAGTTGGTGTAAGTGATTTTAATTAATTAAATAAATGTGTTTATTTAATTAAATGAGAGGAAGTGAACCACATAAGTAAATAAATTTATTTATTTATTGATAGAAGCATATGAAGGATGAAATAAATATTTAAAATATTTATTTAAGCAGAGTCATATCAATTTTAGGTGTATACATTTTGCCCCTCTTTGATGCAATGTGTTTTATCACGTTGTTTCAAAGAATAAGAATTTTTGACAGTGATACATGCCCCAGTTTGCCCCTGGTGCAAGTTTAATGATAGGATGCCCCCTCGGGAGATTGGATGGGAAGAAGATTGAAGGGCGTGAGACAGACAATCTCACGAAGAAGAAGGTGAAGAACGGGCTAAGGTGGAGAAAAATGGGATATGGTTAAGAGAAAATGACATGGGAAGTAGCCGTAGGGTCATGCAGTCAGATATGGGTAATTTGCTATATATAGGAGCTGGGGCCACATATTCTATTCATTTGTACACTTGTCCCTAGTTGATTAGTCCTCTAGAGAGCTTAGGAAAGTATGGCAACCAGACAGTTGGATATTTTGCGTGAGGAGCATCAGTTTGAGAGGATTCGATGGTTCGATCGGCCAGCAGAGGCAGGACCCCTGGTATGTATTTCTTCAAAGCTTGACAAAAGTCAATTTTTATGCGCATTAATGGCTAGGAAGACCAACTAGGATAGATGTGCAAAAACTCCCATTTGGCACATATGTGCTCCGATATGGCCCATGCGTTGCGGAATGGTGCATTCACGCCTCAAAGTGGCGCATTTGTTCATTTTGCACATTTGAGCCATGAATGTGCGCATTTGATTACATTTGCGCTTTTGAGCTATTAAGTGGCGCATGCATCCTAAAATTATGCATATGTGTTTTGAATGGGCGCATATGCTAGTGTTGTGCATGTGATTCCTGAAATGGCACATTTGTTGTGAAATTGCGCATTTGATAGAGGAAGTGGCGCATGTGCCAGAATGGCGCATACGCATCAGAAAGTGGTGCATTCACGGTGAAGTGGTGCTTTTGGTATGAAACGGTGGATTTGCCACCTGGATTGGTGCATTTGCACTTAGGAAAATCAGTTGACTTAATGAAATTAACCCAATTGGCATCCTGATCGATGAGTCAATTGATTTAGCGATCTCTGAGATTGCCAAGAATCTAGTCGAGAGATGATATGCTATTTTGATTAATTTGATATGTTAAGCCAATGATAGGATAGCTTGATTGCTTTGAGTAGGTTTCGATATGGATCTAGATTTGATTGACGGTATGCTTTGCTTGGTTATGGATTTTGTTGACAGTATGCTTTGCTTGGTTGCAGGAGGATATTTCGACTGCCCTGACATCACAAGAGTTGTTCCCATTGCCGTTGTTGCAGCGGTATATGTTGACTGAGATAGATTGTAAGGCTTTAGGCACTATGGGACTGCACTATATTTGCTTTATGCCCGAGGTTCGCACGAACCGGGCTATGTTGATAGTAGCGGTGTGTTGATGTTTGTTTTTGGACAAGTCAACAATAGAGTGAAATACTAGAGTATCTGACTCTCTCTTGAGCAAAGCCTCTCGAATGCTGAATGAAGTGATCAAACAAGATGACTCCAAGGTTCTTTTCTTATGATTTTGTAAGAGATAGCTCAGTGACTAAGTATGATTTTGCTAGTAAACACAAAGGGACTTACACAATTGTTCGACAAGTTGTTGATTCAATAAAGGAGAAGATAAACACTGGAATATCTAAGTACTACAACTTATGACGTATGATATTGCGATGATGTTCTTGATCCTAATCCTAACCAAATGGATAAAAAAGAACAAAAGATGAAGGTTCAGTAATACTAATCTAATCCTAGATACAAGGATAATTATTGCTCAGGTGAAATCAAACCAGATCTTGCTTCGCCAAGTTAGACAACTACACAAGATTGATGCAATCTTCTAAGGTCTTATAAGATGTTTAAATTGATTATGCTCATGAAAGATTCAACAAACTTAAAGATCAAATTGAAGTTTAGTTTTGTTCAGACTAACCATACACTAAAATTTGCATGCCACAAACCACAAATGGTGTGAACTTATAGATTTCACCACAAACAACAATGAAGCATTCCACCAACTAAAATAAACTTAAAGAAAACTTAATCTAACTTATTATGCGCTTGAAAATCCAAACCATGCAACACTTCGAAACATATATATAGAGTCACCAAACAATGAATCTTATATTATTTCATAGAGCCTTTTGCAACAATTCCAGAGTCTTCAATCGTCCAAATGAGAGCAACAAGAGCCCTTTTATAGACCTCAAAATGAATGAAGGGTCAAGATCGATCGACCAGGCCAGCGAACCAGATCATGCCACATCACAAGTAGTTATAACAAACTCTTATTTTATTAAATGAAAGAGACTATCTTTAATAAATGAAAGAGACTATGAAGGAGGGAACAAAGGCACGCTTCCCAAGAAGATAAGAATGACACATCAGCAGCTTATGAAGAGTCTCCATGTGAATATCCATCACTAGAAGCTTGACATTAAATGAATCTAGACACTATTTGCTTAACATTATCTAAAGGTACACTTGGTGCATTCTGAATGGTTCCTTCAGCTTCAAATACATCATCTGAATAAAGGCCAAGTGTCTTATCCCAATCGGTCATCCTCACTTTGTTGGTGCCAAGGTGGACAGCAAGTGAGAAAATACTATCAAGCTTCTCATCAGAAACATCATCTTCTTGAAAATAGAAAGCTTGAACTTGTTCTTTCATGTTATCAAGAGTCATCTCTCCAAATGGGTTACATATCTTCATCAAGGAAGCATGTATTCCATCCTGAATCCTTTGAAGTACACTTCTTACTCTTGACACATCTATTTCTATCTCATCCAGCAACTGTCCTTTGATGCGAAAGCCATAATACCAAGAAGAGAAGTCATATACTCTACCTTCCTCAATTACTTCAGCATGTATCAACTCATCAACTGATGTTTCCATCAAACTCTTCAAATGCGGCAAGTACTGTTCCTTGATGTTTTTGAATTCAACACAAACTGTCATTAATGCAAGTACCCTTTCCCTGAGATCAACAATCTTATCACACACTTGCATGATATCTTCCAAATGTTTATATGTAGCCTCCTTTGATCTCTTCATCCACTCCCTCATTCTATGAGATGAAGACTTCAACTCCTCTAGGTGTTCAACTATTTCTGGAGGAAGAAGAGATGGAGGTGTAGAAACCTTGTCCTGTTGACGAATAGGATGAACCAAGTGCTGAATATACTACTCTAAGGCTTGGCACCTTTGCTCAGCTTTAATTCTACCTTCTATTTCTTGTCTTATAATAGCTCAAGCATTATCAATTGAATCTTGAAGTTCTTCTATTTGCATTCCAGTCAATGGACCCAAATTGATTATATTGATATCATAATCATCAGATGTTACTTCTTCTATATTCTTATCAAGCTTTGGAACTGCTACATGAACTTTCCTTATACCTGCTTCATCTTTAGTGATCTTTGAAAGGATAGTGGCCTTCTTCTCAAGTTTTTCATTAGACATATCTAGAAGTAACTCATCAACTGGAAGAGGAGGATATTTCTCAACTTCATAATTTTCCTGGATTCTTTCCTGTAGCCACTCTGGCAATGATGAAAGATCTTGTAACTGTTATAATTACTTTCCTTGTGTAGGCAATGACTCTTCTTCAGCTTCATCCTTGTCTTCGGTGTTCGCTTCATCAATGATCTCAGTATCATGCGGACTCGAAGGTACTTCTTCAACTGGAGCTTCTAGAAATGCATTCTTGATATGTACCACTACATCTTGATTCAGTGGGATATCACCTGGCTGTCTAGAGGAAATAGTTTCAATACTTATCCTTTTCTTCTTCTTACTAGATTCTCCTTGTGTAGATTCAATTTTTTTTCTTTTCTTTGCTTGAGCTAAATCTCTTTCATTTTCTCTGCTTTATAAATCTTTGCTAGGTGCATTGTGTTGTTCTTGCTGATCAACTTCTCCCATTTTAGTATAGGTGAGTTTCTTCCCTTCATCAAGCAAGGCTTGTACTTGCTCATTTATCTACTCTTCAGTAATAGCAATGATAGGCCTTATCAACCCGTCATCATCAACCTTTTCTCTATCAGCCTAGTTGACATCATAAGGCAAATTTTGGATCTTATTGTATTCATCACCTAGAAGAGCTCTTTCACCTTCTAATTGATCAGGAATCCTTAGTACCTTCGTAGCTCTTACTAAATCCCACCTCAACCTTGAACATTTTTGCATTCTGATATCATCATCATCTATAACATTAGGCCAATGATCTTCTAGTTGTTCAATATGCATGTAAGAAGAATATGACTATTTAATGGCTCCATGTGGATCAAAGTTTTCTCTCCTTGAATCATGTGGATGTAGATGATATGCTTGAAGTTCAACTTCTGAATGCTCAGCTACCTGAAGTGATGGATAGGAATAATATCTGCCAAGCTAGAGGGGAAACTAAACTCTGGCTTTCTTTCTTGCTTTCTGCATCTTATGAAACTCTAATAACTATCTTGAAACCTCTAGCAACACCATCCTGTTTGAATGATATCTAGGCAATCTATATGGAAAGGATGTAAAACCCTGAATCCTAATTTATGTGAACTTGTCATACTGGATGTAGTATCTTCCATACTACTTGATGAAGTTTCTAGCAGCACCTATTAATCTTCTATGTGGTTCACCTCTCAATTTTCTCACTATGAACATGGCGAAAGCATCATTGAACCTCTTATAGTGATTAATGTTCTTCAAGTGGAGTTGAGGATAACACTGATGTGAAAGAATCTGTCCAGGCTTTGTACCTACTTCTCCTTTAGTTGTTAATCCTTTATAGACTACATTTCTTGCCAAGATATAAACAAGATATGAAGTCATGAAGAAAGACTTTGTTTCATCAAACCTCTCAAATTGCTCATCAAGGCAATGGCTTATAAGGCCAGCCCAGTCAACCATCTTATTTTTTGTAAACACATGATCAAAGTAAGTATACATCCATCCTTCGAAAGTAGATGATTGAGGCCTACCTGTTACTCGATTTAAGAACATGATCAAGTAACTTATCTCTTGTTTGAAGTTAGCCTTGTGATACTTGGGATCCTCAGAGTTATATATCTTGATTGATGGATCAATCATCCACTTCTTTCTCACCTCTTGCATGTAATGCTTGGAGCTGCCTTCAAAAACACTTTGAGCAGTTGTAGGACAAATGAATACTCCCTTCTAGCTTGGGATGTTGAAGATCTCCTGGATGGCTTCCCTTTGCAGATAGGCGAGAACAGTCCCGTCTTTGGCTATAATCTGTCTCTTCTATTTGTCATAATGTTAAACACATTCCAACACTAACTCAGTACTAGGTGATGTAGGCGGGAAGCATGCTGCTTGTACAATTCCACTCTTCACTATGGCCTTGATGTCTTCATTCCTAGTGATGGCGAACAAGAGAACTTTCACTTCCTCGAGGTTGACGTGTCCCATGTTGGTGTCTCCCATGTTCTTCCAATGAGTTTCAATCTTAGAATCAAGTATGTTGGACTTGGCATCCATCTTGATCATCACTTGCCTTTCTTTAGCCATCATGCCCATCTACCTACAAACCAGACTCAAATAAGTGACTTGAAAATGGAAATTTTACCCTCATAATCCTGATTTTCAGATGATAAAATCATAAAATTATGTAAAATTAAATAAATAAAAGACAACTTTATGAGGTGAACATACCTTGTATCAGATTTCTGATCTAGAAAAAAGTAGATTTCTATATTTAATGATAAAAATTAGTCTTAAAATGGCAAAAAATAGAAGTAGAATGTTAGATCAGTCCTCCAAAAGGCAGGTCTGTCTTGAAAAACTATCTCTTTCCTTAGGAAAATTCACTCCTCCTTCTATAAAATTCACTGCCCTTTAAAAGAAATGCGTTGCTCCTCTTCAAATTGTCATTGCCTTTAGAATTTGCAATATAGGTTATGAGAAATGAAAGGCAACGCCCTCCTTATATAGCAAATCTACCTATATCAAAAGCTGGCGGCTATAAGAAAGGGGTCAGCCTAATGCATTTAATATTTTTTTTTGTTTTTCAAAATTCAAACCTTTGGGCGCCAAAGAAAGTACAAGGTCATATGAAGGGCGCTAATTTGGATGTCTTTTATCCAACTGACCAAGGTGGATAACTCACTTCAAGGCTTCAACTCACTTCAAGATTTCAACTTACTTCAAGATGCCAACAAGATTTCTCCATACAAGGGTGCCTAAGTCACTTCTGCCATCAACATCTTCAATCTGTCTTCTACTCGCCCTTCAAGTTAGTGTTAAGACCAACAAACTTCAACATACCCTAAGGTGCTAAATTCAACCCCTTCCCTCTAGGTGCTTACTTAGTCTCTTTAGTGATGCAATTCTAGTCTAGGTGCTTATGGAAGCAGGAGCAACGAGTCAAGGTGCACTATAACCCTCGGGGGTATTAATATCTTTAAGGCACACCCAACCCTCTAAACTCCAAGGAAAGCTGGATTCTCCAAGGTGCTAGAATAGATGAATTTATACATGAAAGGTGCCAAAAATGATTGAGGTCTTGAACTTGTTTTGATGGTCTAAAGCAATTAAACATGCATTAGAAAGATTTCTTTCTCAAAACACCAACTTTGAATCATAAACTTAAGTGGTTTTACTCAGGGCGCTCAGAATGATAAAACTTGAAGTTTCTCCTCCTAGGTGCTAATTGAGATGGAGGAGCTAGGTGCAAGGGCGCCTAGGATAGAATGGCCTTAAATTTTCTACTTTGTGATTCCAAATGTTTCAACAAGTCTCAGGGTAACTCTCTCCCTCTAGGCGCTCACTTTGCACTGGGAATTGACGCATTCCTCTTGAGGCATAAATTTTGATGTGCAATGAGTCAAATGAGCACCTAGATTCACTTGGCCTCTTTCTTTGGTGTTTTGATAATTTAAAACTCAAATTTAGACTCTTCAGAGGCTCCTTTATTAGGGTGCCTAAAGTTAAACTTTCAAAACTTCACTTTCAAGCCTCATCTCTCTTTTAGGCACTAAAATGACTAGAATTGCAAAAGATGGCACCAGAGGCCTTAATGCACTTTCAATGACTTCAAATACTTGTTGAAGGTTCTAAAAAATCTATACTCCTTAGGCGCTTACTGAGGTGGTCTTGATAGTAAATTAGCACCTAGACCTAAATGTCATTATTCTTGCAATTTGGCAATTCTAAATGATGAATCATATTTTGGAATGATTTAGACTTCCAGCGCCTACCATCAAGTATGGATGGAGTGATTCTCTTCAAGGTGCCAAAGCAGGTTATTGATCCATCGTCCTGTTGGATTCTCAATATCAACCAAGGTGTAATTTGATGGAGTTATTTGGAAGTCAACCTTCCTCTAGGTGCCATCATGGTGATGATTTGACTTGCTTATCTAGAATGATACTAAGTGATAAAGAACAAAAGAGTGCCCTTCTTATACATTTTCTTGCTTCAAAGCACTTCTAACTTGTTCTAAATCCCTTAGACGCTGTCATTTATATACTCAAACCTCAAAATACTCTATGGTGCCAATATGGGTAAAAATCTACTTGAAGAGTGCCAAAAAAAGGGGTAAGATGCGCCTAAAGTTAAAGTTTCAATCAAACACCACACATGTGCCTCACTCCTTCAAAGCGCCCAACTTCAATGACTTCAAATACTCCTAATCACTTTTATTGATTAAGACGCTCATTATGATGATTGTTTAACACTTAGGCTTCAAGGCACCAAAACGATGAACTTGAACAAGAATAGCACCTAGACTTCCTTCAAAGGTGCCACCTTGGCAAAGTGTGCCTAAGGTCTTTTGACTTAAGATTTTCATTCTTCTAGGTGCACAGTGAAGTCCCAACCTAAGGCACTCATAAAGAAAACTTCAAATTATAAAACAAAACCTCTTTCAACATCATCTGGAATTAGACAAAAGCATCAAAGCTTAAGAAAAGAGGGGGGTCCCTATACTAAATGGGGTGATGTGTGATTTGGGCACAACGTGGTGGAGCATTTCCACAGCAAGGATGGTACTTTCCATCTACTGACTGGGGAGATGGCGGTTACTCTCGAGGATGTGTACTAGATTCTGTACCTCCTGATTCAGGGAGAGCTGGTTGAGTACGACTCGCAGCGGGATGACAGCTTAGAGGAGTGCAGATGTGTTTTTGATGACCCAGAGTTGGTAGGGGAGGAGATTTCGTGGCAGGACATGCATGACTATTATGACTACTTCTCGGGCATAGTGGCTGGATTGATCGGTGGCGTGATATGCCTCGATAGGAGAGTGCACAGCTTCCCGATCAGCTGGGGTAGGGTGCTGGAGAGTATGATCACAGACGGGACTTGGTATGCATGGGGGGTGTGTGTGCTTGCCCACTTATACAGAGACATGCACCAGGTGGTTTATCACAGAGGAGCCAGTTTATCTGCGGGTACGTCGCTGTTGTAGTTTGGGTTGTGGGAGCACATTGCTATCACACGACCGATATGCATTTTTCACAGGTAGAGGGGTGAGCCCTATAGTTACGGCTATGCAGGTGTGATTTCCTAGCACAAGCTGGGGACATTGGAGTACTAGAGGCATGCTTTTGATGGCGTAGATGTAGTTGTCTAGTGGCCGTACATTAACTGTGAGGTATGGGATGACGAAGCAGATGAGCTGCCTTATTGCTTCCAGACGAGATGGTTTATTGGCAGGACTCGGTATATTTTAGAGTGACATATTGTCAGCCGAGTTCAGAGATAGTTTGGCCGTGTATAGGGCAAATCATAGGGTGAGGTACACTTTGCCAGGACTCACGCAAAGAGGTATAGGTGGGGTCCTGTGGCATCTTATGAGGAAGCATTGGCTGATTTTCAGCAGATTCCCTATGTAGCCTAGCCGATGAGGAGAGACATAGTAGATGCTGGCATGATGCCAGACTATAAGGAGTGGTTCACGGCACACCCATTCCTGAGGTACTCAGGACCAGGAGAGTTGGCTCCTCGTATTGACGAGGAGGATTCAGATGAGGAGGGTGCAGCAGGTAGGAGGAGGAGAGGACAGAGGAGGAGGAGGAGAGATCAGGGAGATGATGGGAGACTGAGACAGAGGCAGAGGGTCGGAGAGGGGCTTGTGGGCCAGTAGGCAGTTGGACAGGCATAGGTCTAGGGGCCAGTTCAGCCAGAGGTAGCACAGAGACAGATGTCGCCACCGCAGTAGGTGGCACAACTAATACAGGGACAGGTGCCAACATAGCAGGTGGCACAGGTAGAGCAGGTTCCACAACCTGATGTGCATCAGTAGGTTATGGTTTCACTATAGAGCTAGATTAGGCGGTTGAGGGCTCATCTGAGAGTAGCAGAGTCACGGAGATAGTCAGATGCGACTCGGATATCAGAGTTGACGAGGGAGAGAGATGCAGCCTTAGCTAGCATGCGGGCTACGAGGGCAGAGAGAGATGCAGCCATGATGGCCATGGGAATAGATGGGACATCTAGATTTTTGGTTTCACAGGTGCAGCAGGCACAAGCACAGGTGGTCCAGGTGTAGGGTGAGCTTACTAGAGTCCAGGCACAGGCTCAGTACTACAGATTGTTGTATAACAGAGCTGTGTCAGTAGAGCATCGTGCCCCTAGCTTCAGAAGCCAGTCAGAGGTATTACAGAGGGCAGGTGGGTCTTAGTCTATAGGCTCAGTGAGGGGTCCCCAGCAGTCAGGGGGAGACAGGGGAGAGGCCAGTGTAGGGAGCAGTGTTCCCAGGTGGCAGGGTTAGGCACACCCTGATGATTGTTCCATTTGTGATTGGATTTGTACCCATTTTTGATGGATGGCTGAGATAGCCTATATATGTACTTGTTTTGCCCTGAGACATGTATCACTATTTGTTATGTTTTGTATACCCTTATGATATGACTCTGAGAGATTGGACAAAGATTTGTACATTTGGACATGTTTTTTTTTATGATTATATGATGGTGCAGTTGTTCATGGTCTACATGCATGTGTTCTTATGTTTATATGCTATGGATGCAATCAATTTGATGATGTACTTGTGTATGTGATGCATACTAGATGGATGTTAGGATGATTTGATATGTAAATGTAAATGTGTATGGATATGATTATGTAGCTCTTATATGGAAATGTCCTTGTTTCTTATTTTGTTGCTATTGATATACTGATGCATATGTATGTGGATAACCTAATGTATGTATGCAAAATGCTTTAATCATGTGGATGACTATCTCATGTGATATGATATGCAATCTATGCTATGTTTTTGATATATCCAAATGTACTCAATCGACACAGGTGATGACATAGAAGGAAGAAGAGATGAAGAAATACTGACTTTCATTTGATATATTGCAGGATTGATTTATGGCATGGATGATATGGATTTGCTAGATATGAGATGGATATGGATGTGGATTGTCATCTTGAGATTTTTACAAGGTTTTTGCTTTCATCATCAGGCACTTTTTGGTATTTTTTGCTTTTTTGAAATGTTGTAAGAAAATACAAGCATCTAGGTATAATTAAACCGAGATGACCTGAGTTTGTCTTACATGGATTTTGATATAGCAAGTTGATACAAGCATCTAGTCAAACTTGAATCTAGATGACCTGAGTACTTCTTGCATTTTAACAGACAAGGATTGTGCCCCTTTTCATGTTTAGACCTCAGAGTCCTCGATGATCTTTTGCTGATCATGTCGTTAAACGAAAGTTGTCACATTACTAAAGTTTAATCCACAAGCAGTAGACAAAGAAAAATTATGCCTCCATCATAGCATCTCTAGCTTGTGGCATCCTTGAGTAGCATAGGAAGACATAATGACAAAAATTCAAGACCCTGTAAATTAACCTGTTGACAAAAATTCTTTGCATTAGATGTGTCTTTTGCCATAACTGATACATAATCATTTTGAGTGTTTTGATACCTTGCTTCATTTTGGATAGGTTGATGTTTTGTGTCAAGACTTTTGGTTTTGGGTAACTTGTTTTTGCTGTGCTTGTTTGCCTAGTGAAAGGTATTGCAATCCTTATTGGTATCCTCTTAGAACAGTGGCATTCAAGAATCCAAATCCGCAACTAGGTCAATGAGTTGCCCCCAGTTTAGACAAGGATCAATTTATTTGGAGTGAGAAGACAGACATGGAGAGACGGACCCTAAGGGACTGACTTAGTGCCTTAGGGGCTCATTGCTAAATGGCCTTGCCTACGTGATGACGCAGAGGCAACGTAGTTCAGGGTAAACCTTGATGGACCTAAGACCTAGGCGATGGAAAGATGTAGAAAATGGGACGAACTCAGATTGGTAGAAGGACTAGACATGGGGTGGATGGGACAGTGGAGTGGAGAGGAGCGAAGCCTCAGGGGCGCATTGAGAATGGCCTTGCCTACGTGATAACTCAGAGGCAACATAGTTCGACAACAGTTCAAAGGACTGGTTCAAGATGAACGATATGATGGACACAAGAGACATGAAGTCGGAATAGATGGAGGAAGTGGTTTGTCACAGATAGCACCTGTTTACCAGGTTTTCACCACTTACTTTTATTTGCACGAGAAGCTAAAAGTACACATGATGCCTATTTGCCAGGTTTTCACCATGGTACCTATCCTAGGCACCTGTTTGCCAGGTTTTCACCGTAGGACGATTTTTTTGTTATTTTCTCATTTTTTGCTTTTTTTTGTTTTATTTTTTATCATTTTTTCAATTTTTTTGGATTTTTTCAGGACTCCCTTACATTGGGGTTTTCAGGTATAGAACTTGCAAAGGTACATGCTGTTGATAGGATCATCGACCAATTCACCTTCAGATGTAGCAAATTGATATGCCTCCGATCCATAAGCTGTGATGACGACATAGGGACCCAGCCAATTAGGTTCAAATTTTCCTTTCTTTTCTCAGTCTTGCTGATTTCTGGGATTTTCTCTTAGGACTAGGTCACTGACTTGGAATATCTGGGGTTTTACTTTGTGATTGTAGCTTCTGGACATGCATTGTTGATATGCTTTCAGGTGGTTAAAGGCATGTTGCCTCTTCTCTTCGAGCAGTTCTAATTCTTGGAGTATGGTTACTCTGTATTCTTCATCTGATATGAGGCCTTTTAATGAGACTCGCAAGGATGGGATCTCGACTTCAATGGGCAAGATAGCTTTAGATCCATAGACTAGGGAGTATGGTGTTGAACCTGTGGGTGTGCGGATGCTTGTGCAATAGGCCCATAGCGCAGGATTTAGTTGGACATGCCAATCATGGCCAGCATCATTGACAGTCTTTTTTAGAACTTTTAGGATGGTTTTATTTGATGCCTCAGCTTGGCCGTTGCCTTGTGGGTAGTAGGGGGTTGAAAAGTGGTGCTGGATATGGAATTTGTCGCATAGTTCCCTGCCATCTTGGTTTTTGAAGGGTCATCTGTTATCTGTGATAATGGATGAAGGGACACCATAATGACAAATGATATAGTTTAGGATAAATGAGGCAATCTATTTGCCTGTGATGTTGGCTAAGGGCACGGATTCAATCCACTTCATGAAGTACTCTATGGTAGTGATAATGAATTTATGGCTGCTTGAGGAAGGAGGATGAATCTTGCCCACTAAGTTGAGTCCCCACTGACAGAAAGGCCAAGGAGTCATTAATGGTTGTAGCTCCTGCGCTGGTGCATGTATCAGGTTCCCATGGATTTGGCATTTTTTGCACTTCTTTACAAACTGATAGGAGTCTTGTTCCATTGTTGGCCAGTAGTATCCCATGCGGATGAGTTTCTTGGCTAGGGTAGGGCCAGTAGAGTGAGCCCCGCATATCCCATCATGTATTTTGCTTATAGCAGTTTGATATTCCTCTCTATCTAGACACCTAAGGAGAGTACCATCGAGACCTCGGCGATATAGGGTGTTAGCGACAATGGCATACCAGGATGCCTGCCAGATGAAGGTTCTTTTCTGGTTATGGGAGAGGTCAGGCGGGAGGGTATTCTCTTTCAGATAGGCAAATATTTTACCATAGAGAGGGGAATCAGTTCCTATGATGTGGCATATGATATGAGAATCTGGAGTGTCATAAGCACGACAGGAGACTAGCTCTACTAAGAACTCATACCATGTTTGATTACTCGGTATGTTGAGGCGAGATGCGATCATGGCCATTGCGTCTACAGCTTTATTCTTGATCCTTGGTATCTGTTCGAATGATATCTTGACAAAATATTCCTTGAAGTCATCTACCATTCGTTTCTAAGGAATCAGTTTCTCATCCTTCGTTTGGTAGTCGTCGTTTACTTGGTTGATGACCAGTTGTGAGTCACCATAGACTTGAAGTTCCTTGATGTTTCACTCAACTGCTAGCTTGATACCGATGACCAGAGCCTCATATTCCACTACGTTGTTAGTGCAAGGGAACATTAATCTGTATGACTTTGGAATAGTGTCGCCATTAGGTGTGATTAATAAGATACCTGCCTCCGATCAATGTTGAGTGTAGGAGCCATCAAAGTACATTTTCCAGTTTGTTGTGTTGATGTGGAAGATAGATTCATCTAGAAATTCAAAGCTCAGGGGGTTGTCATCCGTTAAAGGTGCATCTTCTAGTTGATCTGCAAGCACATGTCCTTTTATCGCTTTTCTATCCACATATTCAATCTCAAACATGCTGAGAAGTATGACCCATTTTGATAATCTACCTATTAAGGCAGCCTTGTTGAGTAAGTATTTTAGTGGATCAATTTTTGCTACCAATTTAACAAAGTGTGACAACATGTAATGTCTCCATTTTTGTTAAGTGAAGACTACAGCTAGACATTCTCTTTTGATTGGTGTGTATTGCAACTCGTATCCAATGAGTGTTCAACTGATGTAGTAGATAGCCTGTTCTTTTCCATCATAGTTCTGTTGTGCAAGGAGAGCTCCCAGAGCTGTTGGTGTAGCTGAGATATATAGTAATAGGGGCTTGCCCTGAATTGGTGGCATTAATACCAGTGGTTTCATGAGATATTCCTTTAGTTGCTGAAATGCCTATTCACATGACTTGTTCCATTTGAAGGGGACATTTTTGTGTAGCAGATGAGAGAATGGGTGGCACTTGTCTGCCAGTTGGGAAATGAGCCTTCTAATAGACTGTAGTTTGCCTTGTAGGGATCTTAATTGAGTCAGATTTTTAGGAGGTGGCATTTCCATGATTGCCTTCACCTTAGCGGGATCAACTTCGATACCATTGGTAGATACTATGTATCCCAATAGTTTTCCTGATGTAACCCCAAACACACACTTCTTTGGGTTAAGTCGCACATTGAACTATTCCAGTCTGTTAAAGATCTTGTCTAGGACTGCTAGATGCCCTTCTCTTGTTAGAGACTTTGCTAGAATGTCATCGACGTAGTCTTCCATTATAGTATGCATCATATCGTGGAAGATTGTTGCCATTGCTCTTTGATATGTTGCCCCAGCATTTTTTAGACCAAACGGCATAACACACCAGCAGTAAGTGCCCCAAGGACATGTGAAGGTAGTTTTGTGTTGGTCTTCAGGTGTAATCTTTATTTGGTTATATCCACAGAAACCATCCATGAGTGAAAGCATAGTGTGTCCTGTCGTGAGCTCTACAATCATGTCTATGTTGGGTAGGGGGAAATCATCTTTGGGACAAGCCTTGTTCAAGTCTCTGAAATCATTGCATATTCTGACCCTGCCATCTGGTTTAGCCACTGGTACTATATTCAAAACCCATTCAGGATAGTCTATAGGCTTGATAAATCTGACATCTAGGAGTTTCTTTAGTTCTTCCTTTACCATGAGGGGCACATGTGGATGCATCTTTCTGATTTTTTGTTTGATCGGTTTAGCTCCTAGAGCTAGAGATAGATGATGCATGATAAGATTTGGATCTAGCCCTGGCATGTCAGCGTATGTCCATGTGAAGTTGATTTGTTTTCTCTTGACGAAATCTATAAATGCTGGTTTTTCATGTTTTGTGAGAGCTTTTGCCATGTGGATCATTCTAGGCTCATCACCTGTGCTGACATTGATTGGTTCTGCCGGTTCTATTAATATCAATGATCTCTCCTGATGTGTAAGATTGGGGAGAGGGTCAAGCCTTCCATCCTTCGATGCCTCAGAGAGGTTTTCACCATTGGATACATCTTTATTTTTACTATTTTGATGATCTTACACTGCTGCAGAGCAGTTTTCACCGTTAGATCATTCTTTTATCTTGATATTTTTATGACTGAAAGGCTTGGCACTCTCTCCAAAGTAGGCCTTCTCGTTGAGTTCAATAGCATAGCTAGCTCTATGGTCGCTTGCAGGTATGTGAACTCTAAGCTCAAGGTAATCGATGATTGCATCATCATTTTCAAAGGTGTCTAGTTCAGGGGTGGTACCTTCTAGGTCCCAGTTGATAAGTTCAGGGTGTACCAAAGGTAAGAGATCATTAGGTTGGTCTGGTTCAATGGTGTTGATCATTAGGATAGAGTTGTTGAAGAAGCAGACAAAGTCTGTGATGGTACTCTCTATTAGTGGGTCCGTCAAGGGGGGAAACATTCCTTCCTCATGATTTTCACTATTGTTGCTATGCGGGTCAGACTCTAATGGCCTATCCCTTAGACCTTGTTCCTCATTGTCATGGGTTGGGTCGTACTCATGGACAACATCAATATCCTTTTCGTCACAAGACATCTCAGAGAGGCTATCCCATTCATACTCGTTAGAGTCAGTTTCGTTCCCCATTTGCATTCTCTAAATTTGTTCAACCAAATTGCTAGTGGATGCTTATGGTTGTTTGCCTTTGTTCTTGTTAGTTTTGTTGTTTCTTGGTGCTCCAGTGTACCCTAGCCCTGTAGTGTCTCAGGCTGTTAAGGTATGGGGTTGGATGGGTTTAGTGATGCCATCCTTTCTTGAACCGAGTGGACCATGTCCTTCATACCCCATTCTCTGTAGCATTTGAAATCCTTGACCATATTGTGCCATTTGTATAATGGGATGGTCATGTTGTGTTGAGGAGCTACCTTCATCCTTGTATAGCCACTGTAGGATATCTTTTTCATCACTTTCATCTTCTAGGCTTCCCCATTTCACAAAGGGTCCTTTGGTTGGCTTCTCTACTGTGGGTGTTTTTAAGATAGGTCTCCCATAGGATCGAGGAGATAGAGGCAGTTGTGCCAAGCAGAGGGACTGAGATACCATGTACTCACCCAAGCCTTTATCTTTGAGTTGGAGTTTAGGTTGAGATGCCCCTGAAGAAGAAGCAAGTGTAGCTGGGTCAACATGAGAGGAGGAAGAAGTAAAGGCATGGTTATTGGGGATCACAACTTCTGGTTTGGGCTGAATGGAGTTACAGTATTGATAGGGGTTAGGATCACCTTGGATGGTGATCTCTTGTCCTTCATGTGGGAACTTGATACATTGATGGTATGTAGAAGGTACTACTTTCAAAGCATGTATCTATGGTTGCCCAAGAAGAATGTTGTATGCTAGCTCCATGTCAAGGACTTGACAAGCTACATCTTTCACTATGGGCCCCACCCTGATTGGTAGGGTAACAATTCCTTTAGATGTTCTTTCATCCTCATCATAGGATTTTATGGTGATTTTTCTTTTCAGATCTATAGCCTTCTCTGAAAACCCCAATGTAAGGATTAGCTTCAATGTGCAGATATTCAAACCAGCCCCTCCATCGACTAGGACTCTTTTGATCTTGTGCTTGTGTATGAAAGCTTCAATGTGAAGGGAGGCATTATGGGGTTGAGTGATAGACATATCATCCTTCTTAGTAAATGATAGGGAGTGCTGTGAGGTGATGTGACCAACCATAGTTTGGAATTGATCTTCAGCTAGGTTCGTGGGAACGAAGGCTTCTGTTAAGGCTTTGTCAAGTATGGACCTATGAGAAGGAGATAGACATAGAAGTTCTAACATGGAGATGTGTGCAGATGTTTTGTGGAGTTGATCCATGATACTGTATTGACTAGACGGAGGAGCGGAAGCTCCTCTAAGGGTGACCCTGTTACTATGGGTAGTAACATTGCAATCTGAATCCTTGTTGATAGTGATCACATTGATGTGTGACTCACCTTATGAGATATGGTTAACATAGTCGAAGCCGACATTTGTGTAGTTTACATTGGTAGAGCCACTGTTATTTCTATTGGAAGGTCCTCCCTGCTCGTAGTTAGGAAGAGGATCCTTGAATGCTTGATGATCGCTATTGGAGGTATGTCTATGAGATTGTCCATTAATGTATATTTTGTTTTGCTCTATTAGGTCTTGGATTATGTGCTTGAGTGCAATACAATCATTTGTCTTGTGCCCCTTGTTTTGGTGATATGCACAGAAGTCATTGTCATTCCACCAGTGGGGTTTCACCTTTCGTTCGTACTCTCGTGCTGAGGGAAGCGTTATGAGATTGTTGGCGATTAGCTTCCATAGGGTAGTTTCTAGTGACTCGTCCAAAGGTGTTAACTTTGTCCTAGGCCGAAAGTTGGTGAGCCTAGATTCAGTATTTCTTGGTTTGTCTTGTGGGGGGTTATTTTGAGGTGTTGATAGGTTGAAAATTGGTTGCTTAGGTGCCGCATTTTTGGCATCCACCACCCCGTCATTCACAACGTTCTTGTTTTTCCTCTAGAATCTAGGTTTGTCATTGTTGGTGTTGGTATTGGGAGAGTCTTTATAGAGCTTGATTTGACCTTTTACGATTAGGGCTTTTTCTATGATGAGGCCCATCTCAATGACCTTGCTAAAAGAAGTAGGACATTGGATTTGGATTTGGTAGCTTAGGTCCGTTTGCAGATTGTGGACGAACATTTCTAGCATCTATTTCTCCAGCATTTGGTGTGGGCACTTGCTTGCCAGTTGTCTCCATCTCTGTAAGAAGGCAGCAAAAGATTCTCCTCCTTTCTATTTGGTGTTACAAAGATCCAATATTGAGGTGTCATGCTCAATATTGTAAGAGAAGTGGGTGACAAATTTGTCTACAAGCTCATTGAAGGTTTTAATACGAGGTGGCAGTCTAGAGAACCATTCCATGGCTTGCCCACCTAGGCTTCGTGGGAAGAGTTGCATAAGGTATGTGTCATTATGTGTGACCTCGACGCAAGTAGCATTGAATTCTCTGATGTGATCCCTTGGGTCACCCTTTCCTCGATATTTGTCAAACTTAGGCACCTCAAATTTTGAGGGGAAAGGTATCATGACCAAGGCTGGTGCAGGGCACCTAGGAGCACCTTGGTTCCTAAAGTCACTTTGTTTGCATTTTTTTTGAAAGTTGTGGTTTTGATTGTAATAAGGCTTTAGCCATGAGTATATGGTCTTTTTTGTGTGGTCAAGATGATTGAGGTAACCATATAAACCTCAATCATGCTTAGTCCACTTGGATCCTTGTTATGCCACTTAGGCCTAGAAGGTATAAGGGTTGGTTTTTGAGTTTTTTTTTATTGTTTGTGTGTTTTATCATGTTTTGGGAGTATGGAGGATGTTTTGATTCCATTGGCCAAGAAAAACAAATCGCCATCCTTTGGAAAATGCAAAAACTCCATAGTGTCAAGTGTTGTCAATGGTGTTAATGACACATTGACCGGTTGCAACTTCATTTTGGTTATTCAAACTATTTGTAGAAGTTGTAAACCAACTTGGATGGGTTAATATGGTGAATATCTGACTCCAGTACGGAGGAGGAAGTTTTTGTATGGAATTTGGGCACAAAAATCAAGAAAACTAACTGGTTTTCGCTATTTTTCTTGCTGTGTACGGACTGTACGGACTTTTCAAGTGTCCAAATGATATTTTTCTGAAATCTCTTGGAGTCAGGGTTCCAATGCAACTAGTTTGAGGTCCTGAAGTGGTCAGGATCAAAAGTTATAGATTTTTCTTTCAAAACAGGTCCAGAAACCCTGTTTTCTAGGGCAGCCATAGAAATCCGGCCCTAGAATGCATTTCCACCGTTGAAAATTTGCAAAAACTGGTGAAATGCAGGCTAGGGATATGTACAATAATATTCCAAAAGATTTTTGTCAGAAAATGCAGTCTTCTATTTTTAAGGTGATGCCCTAGGTCAAGTATTTCATTGTATTTGGCCAATTTCATGCTATTTGAGGTTGTAGATGATAGAATCCTGTTAGGGTGAGCAAATAAATGATGGATTTGTGTTGTAGGGACATGGCAGAAGCATTCCAAGTTCCTGCCCCTGACCTATGCACCCAATTTTGAGCACTTGCTTTGTAACCTAGCCTAAATTGATCAATTAGGCCTAGAGACCTAGTAGGCGTTCTGGATTGCTGGAGTAGAGTTGGAGCAGGAGATTTGGAGAATTGTTAGGGTCCCCTGAAAGGTGTTTAATTCCATCATTTTTTTTCCTAGACCTTTGGGATTTTGTCAAGTTTTGTTGAGAAAACCTAGTTTGGAGGGCTAGTAGCCTTACTAGTCAAGGTATAGGTTGAAGAGTTTTGGGAAGTTGGAGACCAAACCAACTGCATAGAAGGTGTTTGTTGATCTGTCCTGAGGTGTTGGAGAAGCCTAGAAGGTGGAGCCATCACTAGGATACCAAATCCTTCATACACCCTTGAATGTGCCTTTGGTTGCTTGGTTGAAGGCTGTTTGAAGTGGGTGAGTGGGCAAAGGACAATAGAGTAAACCCTTGTGTGTTGCTTCCCTTGTGCCACTCTGCATCAAAGGCCCTATCAAAGCCATCAAAGAGATGGGAGATAGAGAAGAAGAGGAGGAAATTCCTTCAAAGGTGACAAATGCCGAATTGGCAAAGATAGTGAGAGAGCAAGCAGCCAAGAACAAAAGGATGGAGGCTGAGATAGAAAAGTTGAAGAAAGACAAAGACAAGAAGAAGAAGTCAGAAGTCATCTTAGATTTAGATGAAGAGGATCAAGATGAGGAAGAAGAAGTGCCTATGGAAGAGCCACAAGGAGGCATGTCAGAGAGACAATTCCTAGATGCACTTGGAAAGTTGAGTAGGAAGGACACTAAGGCAGACTTACCTATGTTTCCTGGTAAGATGAATCCAGAGGAGTGCCTTGATTGGATTGAGGCAATGGAGAACTATTTTGAATGTGAAGAAGTGGCAGAAAATCAGAAAGTGAAGATTGCCAAATCAAGAATGAAAGGGCCAGCCTTGAGTTGGTGGAATTTTATTCAAAATGAAAGGATAGAAGATGATAGGAATCCTATCTCTACATGGAGGAAGATGGTACTTGAAATCAAGAAGTAATTTGTCCCTGAGGATTATGAGGTCAACTTGAACAAGAAGTTGCACAACTTGAGACAAAAGGACATGGACGTGAGCACCTACACAGAGGAGTTTCACAAGATGACATTGAAAGCCAAGATGCCTGAGAATGAAAAATAGAAGCTTGCAAGGTATCTTAATGGCCTCAAGTTCTCCATTCAAGATGAATTAACTCTCTTTAACCCGGAGACAGTCCATAAGTGCTTTCAAATGACACTAAGGATTGAGGATAGGCAGAGAAGAAAAGGAGATTTTGGTAGCAGCAGCAGAGGCAGAGGAAATCAGAACTTTAGGGGTAGGGGCAGATTTCAAAACAGAGATAATTTCTCTAGATTCCAAGGTGGCGGATCACAAGAAGGCAGCCAAGGGCAGGCTGATAAAAACAGTGCTGATAAGGGTCAGTTTAGGGGCAGAGGTAATGGCAGAGGAAGAAGTGGGGGCAGAGGTCCCAATGTGTTTACAGGAAGGTGTTTCTCTTGCAATCAAATTGGACATCAGTCCTTTAGGTGCCCGGAGAAGATGGGAAACACTGCTGCAAATCAGAAAGAAAGAAGAGTACAACTCCTTCAAGAAGAGGATTGTCAAAGCACCACAAGTTACCAAACAGGCTCTTCCAAGTCTGCAGCACCTGAGATTGGAGAATGCATCATGTTCAATAGGTCACTCATCATGCCAGCCACCAAGGAGCAGCCCCAAAGAAACAACTTGTTCAGAACCACTTGCAAGGTGAAAGGAAAAGTGTGCAAGGTAATAGTTGATTCAGGTTCTTCTGAAAATTTGGCTTCTAATGAAATGGTGACTAAGTTAGGATTGGAAAGAATGCCTCATCCTAACCCCTATAGAGTCTTTTGGCTAACCAAGGAACAACAAATTGTGGTGAAAGAGCAATGTTGGGTTGAATTCAAGATAGGTGAATATCATGATAAGGTTCTTTGTGAGATAGTGGATATGGATGCATGCCACCTTCTTCTTGGAAGGCCTTGGCAACATGACACAAGTGCCCAACATGATGGTAAGAACAATGTGATTCATTTGTCCAAGAATGGTGAAAAGTTTACAATGACTCCTTTGATTGATGATTGCAAAGAGAAAGTCATTTCTAGTTCAGTTATGTTGGTAGGTGAAAAAGAGTTTTTGGCTAACCTCAAGGAAGAGAAAGTGCCATGTTTTGCAGTAGTCATCAAGCCCAAGGATGTGAATCCCAAGAAGGTCAAAGTGCAGCAACCTCTTAGGAGGATTGGACCAAAGGAAGTGGAAGAATTATTGGAGAAGTTTCAGGATGTGATAGCCGATGAAGGCAAGGATGCCCTTCCACCAAAGAGGGAGATTAGTCATTGCATTGATCTCATCCCTGGATCCACCCTACCAAACCAAGCAGCCTACAAGTTGACTCCAGAGCAAAATGCTGAAGTGGCAAGACAAATCCAAGACTTGTTGGATAGAGGGCTTATTAGGAGGAGTATTAGCCCATGTGCAGTACCTGCAGTGCTTGCACCCAAGAAGGAAGGAACATGGAGACTATGCACTGATTCCAGGGCCATCAACAAGATTACTATCAGGTATAGATTTCCAATGCCTAGAATAGAAGATTTAATGGATTGCTTGGGTAGGGCTAAGTATTTTACCAAGATAGATCTAAAAAGTGGTTATCACCAAATCAGGATAAGGGAAGGGGATGAGTGGAAAACTGCCTTCAAAACCAATGAAGGACTATTTGAATGGGTTGTCATGCCTTTTGGCTTGTCAAATGCACCAAGCACCTTCATGAGATTGATGAATGAAGTGCTAAAACCTTTCCTTAACAAGTTTATTGTTGTATATTTGGATGATATACTGATTTTTAGTGACAGCAAGGAAGACCACATAAGGCATATCCATCAAGTGCTCAGGAGGCTTCAAGAGGAGAAGTTGAGAATCAATCTTGACAAATGTGTCTTCCTACAAGAAGAGTTGATATTTTTGGGGTTTGTCATCTCCAAGGGCAGCCTAAAAATGGATCCAAGTAAGGTTGCAGCCATTCTTAATTGGCCAACACCTACAACAGCCTCGGAGGTAAGGAGTTTCCATGGTTTATGCATCTTTTATAGAAAGTTCATTAGAGGGTTTAGTGGCATTTGTGCTCCACTTGTTGACACCATAAAAGGAGGCAAGAAATGTGTGTTTGTATGGACAAATGAGGCCAACAAAGCCTTTGAACTGTTAAAGAAAAAAATTTCAGAAAAACCAGTCCTAGTACTACCTAATTTTGACAAGGTCTTTGTGGTAGAATGCGATGCAAGTAAGAGGGTTGTTGGAGGAGTCCTAAGTCAAGATGGGAGGCCTGTAGCATTCTTTAGTGAGAAGTTAAATGAGGCAAAACAAAACTACTCCACCTATGATCTAGAGTTATATGCCATGGTTCAGTCATTGAGGAAATGGAGACACTACTTATTGCCAAAGGAATTTATAGTTTTTACTGATAACCATGCATTAAGCTTCTTGAACAGGCAGCAAAAGTTGAATCACAGACATGTCAAGTGGATGGAGTACATCCAAGCATACACCTTCTCTATAAAACATAAGAAAGGAGTGGCCAATAAGGTAGCCGATGCCTTAAGCAGGAGAAATCTTGTTGTGCAAACTATTCAGTTGGAAAGTACAGGTATTCATGCCATTAAAGATCAGTATACAGCAGATGAAGACTTCAAAGAACCATACCTCTCTTGCAAGGCCATGACAGGAAGGTATAATACTAATTTTTCTGATTTTTTGTTGCAAGATGGATATCTTTTCAAGGGTAGCATGTTGTGTATCCCAAGAGGATCTATTAGAGAGAATATAATAAAGGAAAAGCATTGTGGCAGCATGTCAGGTCACTTTGGTATTGATAAGACCCTAGAATTGGTTAGGAGGTACTATTTTTGGCCAAAATTGCCAACCGATGTAAGGAAGTTTGTTGAAACTTGTCAAATTTTCCAAAGAGCAAAGGGGCATACATCAAATGCAGGTTTATACACTCCTCTACCTATTCCTTCAAAGCCTTGGGATTCCATAAGTATGGACTTTGTACTTGGTTTGCCTAGGACAAAGAATGGACATGACAGCATTTTTGTGGTTGTAGATAGGTTCTCAAAAATGGCTCACTTCATCCCATGTAAAACCACACATGATGCCTCACACATAGCAGGTCTTTTCTTCAAAGAAATAGTCAGGTTACATAGTTTACCTTTGTCCATAATCTCAGACAGAGACCCCAAGTTCATAGGACACTTCTGGAGGACACTGTGGAAGAGACTAGGTACAAATTTGTCCTTATCATCTGCCTATCACCCTCAGTCTGATGGACAAACAGAGGTGATTAATAGGTCACTTGGCAACCTCCTAAGATGCCTAACCAAGGAGCAGGGTGCTAGTTGGGATTCACTTTTGGCTTAGGTAGAGTTCTCATACAATGACACTGTCAATAGAAGCACCGGCCTGTCTCCTTTCCAAATTGTTTATGGCACTCACCCAAGGGGTATTTTGGAACTAAGGGAGGTTAAAGGACTGGAAAACAGTAGTGCCTTGGCTGAAGACTTTGTTCAAGTCATGAAAGATGTCCATGAACAAGTACAACAGAAATTGCTGTCCACTTCTCAAAAATATAAACAATTTGCTGACAGAAAAAGAAGGGATTTGCAGTTCAAGGAAGGTGATTTAGTAATGGTTCATCTGCAGAAGGAGAGGCTCCCTGTAGGTAAACACACTAAGCTACTCATGAAGAAGATTGGGCCTTGTGAAGTGCTCAAGAAATGTGGAGAAAATGCCTACAAAATTAGACTTCCGGATGGCATTGCTTTGTCTCCAATTTTTAATGTTTCAGACCTTTATCCCTATAAAGGATCTGATCCTCAGACTGTTGTTGAAGCAGATCAAACTGATCACACACTCCAAGAACTCATTCCTTCATCTCTAAATCAGATTGATTGCATTTTGGACAAGAGGATTGCAAAACAAACTAGAAGGCACACCTATCATGACTATTTGGTGAAGTGGCTAAACAAACCTCAGGAGGATGCCACTTGGATGAGCAGGGCAGACATTGAGAAGGCAGGTTTCACATTTGACAGCATTCCAACTCAAGAGACTTGAGTTCTCTTTGACAGTGGGTGTATGGTGCAGGGCACCTAGGAGCACCTTGGTTCCTAAAGTCACTTTGTTTGCATTTTTTTTGAAAGTTGTGGTTTTGATTGTAATAAGGCTTTAGCCATGAGTATATGGTCCTTTTTGTGTGGTCAAGATGATTGAGGTAACCATATAAACCTCAATCATGCTTAGTCCACTTGGATCCTTGTTATGCCACTTAGGCCTAGAAGGTATAAGGGTTGGTTTTTGAGTTTTTTTTTATTGTTTGTGTGTTTTATCATGTTTTGGGAGTATGGAGGATGTTTTGATTCCATTGGACAAGAAAAACAAATCGCCATCCTTTGGAAAATGCAAAAACTCCATAGTGTCAAGTGTTGTCAATGGTGTTAATGACACATTGACCGGTTGCAACTTCATTTTGGTTATTCAAACTATTTGTAGAAGTTGTAAACCAACTTGGATGGGTTAATATGGTGAATATCTGACTCCAGTATGGAGGAGGAAGTTTTTGTACAGAATTTGGGCACAAAAATCAAGAAAACTGACTGGTTTTCGCTATTTTTCTTGCTGTGTACGGACTGTACGGACTTTTCAAGTGTGCAAATGATATTTTTCTGAAATCTCTTGGAGTCAGGGTTCCAATGCAACTAGTTTGAGGTCCTGAAGTGGTCAGGATCAAAAGTTATAGATTTTTCTTTCAAAACAGGTCCAGAAACCCTGTTTTCTAGGGCAGCCATAGAAATCCGGCCCTAGAATGCATTTCCACCGTTGAAAATTTGCAAAAAATGGTGAAATGCAGGCTAGGGATATGTACAATAATATTCCAAAAGATTTTTGTCAGAAAATGCAGTCTTCTAATTTTAAGGTGATGCCCTAGGTCAAGTATTTCATTGTATTTGGCCAATTTCATGCTATTTGAGGTTGTAGATGATAGAATCCTGTTAGGGTGAGCAAATAAATGATGGATTTGTGTTGTAGGGACATGGTAGAAGCATTCCAAGTTCCTGCCCCTGACCTATGCACCCAATTTTGAGCACTTGCTTTGTAACCTAGCCTAAATTGATCAATTAGGCCTAGAGACCTAGTAGGCGTTCTGGATTGCTGGAGTAGAGTTGGAGCAGGAGATTTGGAGGATTGTTAGGGTCCCCTGAAAGGTGTTCAATTCCATCATTTGTTTGCCTAGACCTTTGGGATTTTGTCAAGTTTTGTTGAGAAAACCTAGTTTGGAGGGCTAGTAGCCTTACTAGTCAAGGTATAGGTTGAAGAGTTTTGGGAAGTTGGAGACCAAACCAACTGCATAGAAGGTGTTTGTTGATCTATCCTGAGGTGTTGGAGAAGCCTAGAAGGTGGAGCCATCACTAGGATACCAAATCCTTCATACACCCTTGAATGTGCCTTTGGTTGCTTGGTTGAAGGCTGTTTGAAGTGGGTGAGTGGGCAAAGGACAATAGAGTAAACCCTTGTGTGTTGCTTCCCTTGTGCCACTCTGCATCAAAGGCCCTATCAAAAGGATATGGTGAAATATCCTCTAAGGTGTAATGTTTAGTTGATGCTCCCATTTTCATGTCTAGAATTTGTTGTTGGAGATCTTCATATTTTCGGTTCATTAGACTTAGGGCATCTGTAGCATCAGTGTTGGTTTTACTTTTGTCCGAAGGTGTTTCTTCTTCATGTCTACTTCCCTCAGTTTCTTTGAGAGTCTCTACATCATAATCCTTAGGGAGCTTGACTCCTAGACTTGCCAGATGTAAAAAGAATTTTGTGGGATCTTGAGCAAGTGCTCCTTCTAATAGGCGTTGAAATTTTGGGTCATGCTGCTTGTGAAGGATCTCGTCCATAGAAATTTCTTCTTCATTTTCGTGAGTGTTTGGAATCATTTTCTCAGCCATTTCTAACTTTTTTTTTTTTGTAATCTTGTTAAGACCATGCAAGGTAGTAAAGAGATGGGATGAAATGAGATTTTGAGCGAGGTGCTAGGATGAAACAAGGTTTTAGCAAGGTTCTTCTTAGATCTAGGTGGTGTCAAACAAAGTGGGATATACAAAAGTGATAGTCAAAAGCTAGGATGTTAGGAATCCATTACTTGATGTTGACTAGCTTTGCACAACCCCCTAGTGGAGTTCCGAAAGGATAAGTAACCCTTGATATTGGAGCCTCACTAGGTTTTTGCTTGAGATTTTGATTTTGATCAAGAATAATTTGGCTATAACCTTGTTGGAAATTTGGAAGAAGATTTTTGCGAGATTTTGGATGAGCAAGCAGCTATGGTGCAAAAAAGAAGGAGAAATGGTTGATTTGCAAGGTCTCAATTAGATTTTGAAAAATTGAACATGTTTTGAAGATGGTTTTTGAAAAGTTTTTGACAGTTTTGCTCTTCGAAGGTACTGAATTTTGTTCTCTAGTTCAAATGCGTAACAACAGGAGTCAAATGCACCAAAAGTCAGAGTGAATGCGCAATTCTGTGTTTGTTTAAATGCGCCGCCTAATCAGATGCGTAATAAGTCGAAGCAGATTTGCAATTCTGGCTTTTTTTTTTGTTTTCTCTAAATTTTGGATCATTTTTCAGGATTTTTCACTGTTTTTGGTTTGAAAAACTTGGTGTTCCTGATGAGGTTGCTATTCAATTATGACAAAAGCACAGCAAACACATAGAAGTTTTCCATTTTTATCTTTTTATATTTTTTTGTGTTTTTGGACTATTATGACTCAAAACAAGTACAACCTAGGCTAGATGAGACAATATTCATTGAATCCTCTAGCTGTACCACTCAAAGCGTGTAGCTCCAGGATCTGGTAGCACCGGCTCCCCTCCACGGCACTCACTTCTCACGCATACCAGATCCGGGTTTCCTTAGGCTCGTCCCCACACCGAACCTTAGGATTGTCCCTGCTACCTCTACTAAGAGTCACTTGAATCAAGGCCGCTTCAAGAGCTCCGCCCTTTGCATCAAAAAATAGGGGATTTTGGCTTGCTACACAATGGGTTCTTAGTTAGGGCAACCGTTCGAGTGGTTACACATGCGGCAGCGCTACTCTCCATTATGGAGTCTCCCAGCCTCAAAGGGTTATGCCTATGAGGGTTTTGGGGGAGGTTGGCCATCAGTGTAACACAGCAGCACTCGTTGCTTGAGGTTTTCACCCCAAGCACAATTTATTTTAAGTGGCTTGGTAGGGCTTGGCTTTAGCTTGTTACCACTCAGGGTCGTTCCCACTTGGACAAGCGTGCATCGAAGGGTAGGCCCCCCTAAAGGTTTGATAAAAAGAATGACAAGTCTGGTACTTTGATCACCCAATTAAGGGGAGAGCATAAGCCTATTGTCATTCACAAGAATAGAGAACACTTATTTATCCAACCTAGTTAAAAATAGAAAAACTAAATGAGTTAATCTATTTGTACACTCACACGATTGTTAACTTGGAAGTGTTTAGATCATAGCATTGTCCATTCCCTGTTTGTTAACTTGGAAAGTGATTAAGACATAGCATTGTTCATTTTCTATTTGTAAAGATAGTAGTGGTTTAACTAGAAAATGAATCGACAATGCACTGATAGCAATAAGGTCCAGTTACTTCCTTCCTAGTTAGAGAGCTATGTGAAGCTTTGTATGAAATGCACAAGTTACTTTCAACCCTAGTTAATCTAAGTGAACTTAGGCAAAATATCTAGATGACCTAATCCAGCCACTACTCCTACAAAACTGACGTTAGCTCAACATGCAAAAATCAGAAACCGTACAACAAAAAAAGCATAAGATAGATGCGCAACACTGCAGCCTGAATGCACATAAATAGGGAGTGTATGCATCTTTGTATAGAAGCACAAGAATAGAAATCAGATGTGCAAGATCACAAGGTATATGTGCAATAACAACAGATGTGCTGTTTGACAAAACAAATGAGCAAAAAGATAGGGTAAATGCGCAACTTGGACAGATGTGCAAGTAGATAGAGTGTATGCACAAGTTGAACTCAGGTTCTATAGCCAAGGTTGGATGCACAACTTTGGAGGTTGGATGCGCAACTGTGGAGGTCAGATGCACCAAACACATTAGATGCACAGCCTCGGGAGGTGTATGTGCCGTTTCAGAAGTTGAATGCGCAAAAACTGTCTGTCAGAGACCCGTTCGTCACCTGTACGGACCTGTCTACAAGAAAACTCAGATTTTTTTGATTAGTAGAGGGGCAAGGGCCCCACGGTGGGCACCAAAATGTGAGGGGGAAAAGAGGTTAATTCAAAAGATTATAAGAACCCTAACATCTACAGAATCTAAAGATAAAAGGAGATTAAAACAAATAACAAATAATACCTTGTACCTTTACCTTTTGCCTTCTGTAGTTTGCCTATCTTTCTTTGATCTTGATTGTGAATCCCTCAGAAGCTAGTTGCTTGCTTGCTTGTTGAAGATGACAAAGGAAGAATGGCTGTGATACTTATGTATTTGAAGATGAGCTTCAAATATAGAAAGGGGGTATGAATGAGAATGCTTAAATGGGAGTAGGGGTGCCAAAGGTGTGCCGATATCTCTGCAGCATAAGTTTACACAAAATCTAGCTATGAAATGAAGAGAAGAAGGTTGTATTTATAGAAGAGAGTGAGGGAAGATCAATGGTTGAGAAGAAAAGAAGGAATCAACGGAGGAGGATTGTTGAGGAACGTGCATCCAATAGAAGACGGACACATGTCATTCCAAAAGCATCTTAGTTGAGTTAACTCCTCTCTTGATGAGGATAAGATTTGATTTTCTTAAATTAGAATTTATTTTTCTAATTTAAGAGAAGATTTTCTTTAAAGATGTTTTAAAACTGATTTTGCTTTTGTAACTCAGAGTTTTGCTTTTGTGTGACAAGAGGAAGGTTATTTTTGGAAGATAAGAATGATTTTTCAAAGAGATAGAAAGCATAATTAAATAAATGAATTTATTTAATTATTTTATAGATAATTGAGAGGAATAAATAAAATAAATATATATATATATATATATTATTTTTGTGAGGATTTTTTATTTTATTTAAATAAAATTTGTATTTTATTTAAATTTGAAAGAATAAGAGATTTTAATTAAATAATTAAAATTATTTAATTATTTTAGAAGAATGAAGTTGGTGTAAGTGATTTTAATTAATTAAATAAATGTGTTTATTTAATTAAATGAGAGGAAGTGAACCACATAAATAAATAAATTTATTTATTTATTGATAGAAGCATACAAAGGATCAGATAAATATTTAAAATATTTATTTAAGTAGAGTCATGTCAATTTTAGGTGTATACACCTAATAACATTTCTAACAATCCCAATCACGGCCAACAAATGTAGATTTTGTCTAAACAAAGGGCTTCCTTCAACCTCACTTCCACCATCCCACGGGAATTCAACAATGAATATTTGGATGCCTCTCCCTATAAAGTCAAAAATCCTAAGAGTCCTCATGACCTAGGATACAAAATCCAAGAATCAAAGAAACATCCTTCTCGAGAGCTGCATACACCCACACACTTATATGCCAAACTGAAAAAGGTGTGGGTTCGCATCCAACAAATGATTACCTCCGAAGATGCACCAAAGATGCATACACCCCAGCCCATACCTTCACAGGTACTATCTAAAAGGAAAATGGTTTGGGTGCCTAAGAAAAAAGCCCGCATGTTACATGAGGCATCCACCTCTCAAGAATCCCAACCATCCACTTTCTCCCTTTCCATACAAAAGTCTCAAATTCTTCCATCCCACATGACAAACAAAAATTAGAAAAATACCCAGTCTTTGTGGATCCCTACATGCCTAAGTCATTCATCCACAAAAAAAAGTCTCCATTGCTTCCTACACTACTTTGTCATCACCAACTTTAATATTTATCATGATATGTGCAACCGTTGGTCATGATTCCTTTCCATCTCACAAACATTTCCATATACCTCCTACATATCTTCCCCATCCTCCTCCCGTGGTCCATTCTTTTGCATAAGCTTTCCATCCATATTCTGCATCATCATCCACTATTGCACCTTCCTCAATCTGCTATATACCTTCTCCATCTCACTGTCACGCAATCTCCTACCAACATCTATGAGAACACCCGATATGGTCCATGCGACAACATCTTTCTAGTGGGACTATCACCTTACATGGAACCTGACAATTGAGGCCCTCTCATCCATATCCACCTATCCTATTCGAATATTCAAAAAAAAAGGAAAAAAATTCAAGAAAAATCCCTTCATCTAAAGGTGAAAATCTGGCAAACAGGTGCCTTGGATAAGTACCATGATGAAAACCTGGCAAACAGGCATCATGTGTAAGTTGATCTTCTATTTCACCTACACTTGGGGGTACTTTGTCTGATCAGGTTATCACTCTTCTCCTATCAGTTTCCTTCCATACAATTTCCTATCCTATCCTTCCATACTGTCCAGTCTATCCATCCTAATCCTCCCTTCCTCCATTTGTTTGATATTAATAAAGATTGGGGGCACAATGTTGACAAATGTTTTAGATGTCTCTTGACATACCTTATCCCTCCAAAACCGCACAATCCTTCATTAATCCTCTCATCCTCCTATCTTCATAAGCATTGTCATTATTCTACCTACAATGGGGCATGCTATTCTTATGCGACATAGTCATTGGAGATCACATCCTTTTTTCCTTCTACCTAACCATCTTGATCTAGTATCACCCATCCATCTGCCTATCCATGGTGTTTCCTTGTCATCAGTATCTAGCATTAAGACTATCCATAAAGGTCATCTTATCCTATCATGGCTTGATACTCTATCTCTTTTGGTGCTTTATCAACTAAGGTCTTATCCAATATTCTATCCACAGTGTCAGCCTAGCATAGCATCTATTGGCAGTGTCCACATGGTCCAAAGTCCATGAACTACATTGCCTCTGTGTCATCACGTAGGCAAGGCCATTATCAATGCGCCCTTGAGGCTCCACTTCCCTATCATTCCCATATCTTGTCATCTTTCCTCTAGTGCATCCACAGTCTAGTCTCGAACTACATTGCCTCTACATCGTCATGTAGGCAAGGCCATTGTCAATGTTCCCCCAAGGCACTAGGTCATTCCGTTAGGGTTCGTTTCCCCAGTAAGAATTGTGGAACCTTTCGTAAGGCAAGAAAGCACAAGCAAAGTTCGTTTCCATACAAAAGTTTTGACGCAAAACATCATTCTATCCAAAACAAAGAAAAAACAAGAGCAAAGCAATCCAAATGATTCTATCTAAATTATGGCAAGAAAGATACATCTAATGCAAGAATGTTTTGTTTCAATTAGTCCATCTTAAAATCTTGATTTTTTTTATTATGTCTATCTAGATGCTACTTGACGATGTCAAAAACTAGAGATGTTATGATGGGGGCATAATCATTTTCTTTGTTTGTTGCTTGTGGGTTTATCTTTAGTAATGTGAATCCTTGTCTAAAGACATGATCAAGACAATGATCACCAAGGACATTAGGGGTCTAACATGAAACAAGTATAATCCTTGTCTGTTGATATGCAAGAGATACTCAAGTCATCTAGATTGATTTATACCTAGATGCTTGTATTAACTTTCTAAATCAAAATCCATGTAAGCGATACCCAGGTCATCCTGGTTCAATTATACCTAGATGCTTGTATTTTCTTACAACATTTTAAAATGGCCAGTGATGAAATAAGCACTTCAAAATACTTGCAATATCAAGATGGAAAAATCCATTTGCATTCCATATCCATAACATATCCAATTATATTCCATATCCATACCCATTACGTATCTAATTGTATTTCATATCTGTATCCATATCCCATGCAATAAAGATTCTATGCAAAGTATGAATGTTTATAAACAAAGCTTGTGAGTCATTCTTCTATCAATCAACTTTCTATCTATCATCATATCTCTCATCAATAGTTCTAGCTATCAGTCTGAGCAATGATCCAAATGCAAGTCTATCATTCATCCATACCACTCAAATTAAGTCAATCTTGTCAAATGATCCAATCACAATCAGTGGTCTTGATCCTAATCTGGTCATAAACCAAATCAATCAATCATCATCATCAATAGTGGGATATATCTTTCCCACATCTTTGTGTTGATCTAGGGATATATCTTTCCCCACAATGACAACACTATCGTCATCCATCATTATTGATTTATCATCAATTTATGGCTAGATAGGGGCAATACCTTGTTTGTTCTTGTATCATTTATGTATACTTGCTTGCTTCTGTGTGTTATTAATTTATCTTGCATAACATGTCATTTGACTCTTCCTTCAACCAATTCTTCATTCTAACTTGTTTTTCACCTTCTTCATCGTGAGATTGTCCAATCTCCTAAGGGGGCAAACTAGGGCATGCATCATTGTCAAAAAAATTCTAATTCTTTGAAACAATGTGATAAAACACATTGCTTCAAAGAGGGGCAAAATGTATACACCTAAAATTGGCTCATGTTGAATTAAGTAAATATTTTAATATTTATCTTAATTCTTATTTTCTTCTATCAATTAAATAAATATTCTAAGTTTATTTGATTAGTTCATTATCCCATAATTAAATAAAAACATTAAATTTAATTAAATTCGCTAAATTCTTCTAATGTCTCACATAATTAAATAATCCTAAATTATTTAATTAATCCTAAATTCCTCTACCCTAAGTCCTAATTTCATAAATCCGCCTCATCAATCCACCTCACCTTTCCACCTCACCTTTTCTACCTCACCATATTGCACATGTAATTAAATATTTTAAATATTTAATTAGCAAATATTCCGTCATTCACATGTCCTATTTATCCTCTAGTCAAAATTAGTTAACTCATCAATCAAATTTGTTAACTAATTAGTCATTCGAGTTCACTAATCAATCAAATTTATTAACTGATTGGTCAATTTAGTCAACTCCCCAATCAATTCACTTAACTGATTTGTCTATTCTGTTAACTCTTCAGTCTATTATGTTAACTCCCCTATTGCATGATGGAGCTTGGACACTTGTCCTCTTTCTATTCGCACACATTCCTCAACCATCCTCAACCATTGATCTTCTCATTTCTTCTCAACCGTTGATCTCTTCTCTTCTGACTATATAAATTAAACTTTATTCTTCCATTTCTATCATCCAAGCTTTAAGTAAAATTACTCTGTTGAATTACCAGTGTGCCTTTGGCACCCCCACTATCACCTATTTTCTTGAGATCACTCTCATTTCTTTGAAGCTCATCTTCATAACAATAAAGTATCATAGACATTTCTCCATCGCCATCTTGAAGAATGAAGAAAGGAAGTACGCTTCCTGAGGGCAACTTTCATCACAAAAGATCGATTGAGATTAGGCCAACAATGGAAGCCACATGATATTAAGGTTTGTTTGAGGTTTGTACTTTATTTGTTCAATCTTGTTATTCAAAATTTTTATTGATGTTCATTAGTTTATTAATGGTATTATGTTGTTAAACACATTTCCTGATAACAAAAGGTACTTTAATGTTAAAGTATTTTATGTAACATTTCCCTCATCTAGAACTGTGAACACTAAGGATTTCTACTGTATACTTTGTGATGAGTAATAACAGTGCAATGGGTTTTTGTTCCTTTACTACTCTCCTTGATGTACTATTGCTTATGGTTTTTGTGTATTCATTTTCCAATGCATGTACTTGCTCTTACATTCATGTCCACCTTAATGTTGTATAAAACTCCTAATACTTTTCATGTAATATCCCCTACTTGTTATTTCTACTTTGCCATTGTGCATACTTTGTTCTCTTCAAGAGCCCTGCTAGGGTTTGATCTCTTCCTTCACCTGTGGAACTGTAGGTTTCATATATCTTTTATTGTAGGACTTAAAAATGAAAGAGTATACTATCTGTTTGCTTTGAAATGCTCTTTTTTACTCTTCTGTATCGCTTCTATTCGGCACAACACAATAAGGCTCTCTAGATATAAGTACTCTCTATTAATCACTATTATCTTATTGCAAAACCTTATACAACATCACAAGGCTCCTTAAAGTGCTACAAATCTATATAAGACTTCAAAGGCCCTTAATTCTTCACTACATACCCCATATAAAGCCTATGGGAAACTTTGTCCCTCTATCAAACACATAGTAGTGACTACTATCCACTTTCATTAGACCCTTGTTAACATTGTCTCCTGTTATGGGTTAACAAAAATATTCCTGAGAATATAGACCCTGAACAACAAAACCTCCAAAACAATGGGGAAATCTCTTTGATAAAAATGGTGTATATTGTTTGATAATTGTTTCAGACCTTTGAACCTTCTCCTTGACTACTTCTTTCCTCATTCACCATCTCTTAATCCTTGCAGTTACCCCATGGATTGCTCCTCATGCCTATGTTATTGTTCTTTATTGTTTAGTGATAGTTTTTTCATGCACTCAAGATTGACTGTTCCCTATTGACTGTTATAGTCATTTATGATTTTTAAGGTCTTCTCTCCTACATCTTGATGCTAGTCTGATGTCCCTGATAGTGCCATGTAGGACCGTTTGTTTCTTTGTCACTAACTACTCAGTCTACTAAGCCTACTCCTTTCCTATACACTTCTTCAACAAGCTTCATGGAAGCTCCTCATAGTCAACAAAATTCTCAATGTTGTCTCCAACATGTATTACTAGCTTTGAAGATTAGAACAGGAATTAGAAACCTTTGACTAGCTCTAACACACCTATAGACCTCATGACTATTATCACAGTTTTTACTTACTATTCCTATTGATCTTCAAATGCTTTAATTTTTAAAGCACCTACATTTGTATGTTACCTTTGACAGAACCCTTGATGACCTTGTTTTGTTACAAAACCTTTTCTTACTGTTGTCTTGTGTGACTACTCTAAGGCATCAATTAGGACCGTATGCCACCTTGGTATCCTTCTCCTCATAGTTGTCTTACCATGGTGTCTTCCCTTCTAACATTTTGTCAAAAATCCTAACCAAATCCTCAATTTTCTTGGTACAGTTCATGGTCTAGTCAGTCTCTCATGCTTGTTGAGATGACAAAACTAGTGGCAGTGTCTTCATTGCATCTGTTGCTATCTTTTATGATAGCAAAGGGATAAATTTTTTATCTAATTCCTTTACTATCTTGATAACTTTTGTGCTTGTGCCTGACCTCTCATACATGCTCAAAGGTTACTCCATGATAAGGTGATCATGTTGTCACTAATACGCATCCATTCTTCATATTTGGGTATATTGTTTCCTTGCTTATTGGCAATCAAGATGGTTGCTCTATGCCTAGGACTAATCTTCATGACTTTCATGTATAATGTGCCTATAGGATTACTTTCCTTTGACCTTTTAGCAATGACTATTCTATTCTTCTTGATTAGATAGATATTATTCATGTTTCATAGTCTTTTAACAGGACTGCTCCCTCATTCATGTGTAAACCCTTTGCATTCTACCATGCAAATCATTGTTACTGTCCCAAACTCTTGATGCAAACATTCAACTATATCATGCATAGGTTTGTTCTATGATCCTTGAAAGCCTTCTATTTGACCTATGCATGATGTTATGGACCTCTTTGTGATAGTCATGATTATTGTTTGAAAGCCTTCTATTTGACATTCCCTTAGCTAAAACAAGATCATGCATATACAAGGTATGAAAGGAAGAATACCTCACCAAATATATGTGCTTTGAGCCATCTCCACCTTCACTGTACCACTGTATATATACTATCCTTTGTATCTCTATGTTATGATCCTTGACTGCTTCTTAACTTTGATGCTCCTAGTGATGACTGTCATACCCTCCACTTTGAGTTACTGCTCCTTTGTATCTGAGGACTGCTCTAGACTTGTCATGACTGCTATAACCTTGGTGATGATTGTTTAGACTCTAAGGATATATGCTCTGTCTGATTAGTCAATGTTGTCTTCATTTATGGTTGGATGTCTCTATGAAGCCTTTGCTCACGACTGTCTCCTTTATGTTTTCTCCCTTTTTGTGAATACCTTCATGATTGTCTCTAGATTCTTTTAGATTGTACCCAAGCTATTGATAGATATGATGGTAGCATGACTATTACAATACCTTCAAAACTGTCTCCTTGAGGTTTGACTATTCTTGATTAGTCTTTTATGATACTTGATTGCACCTTTTCATGGCTGTACCATCAAAATTTATGATTTTTGTAAGAGATGCTATTGATGAAAGGTCTTCAGGTACATGTATAGACCAATGAACAAACATGTTAGATAAAAACATAGAGGTTGAAGCCTCTTTCTTGATTGCTTGATTTGATATTCTTCCTCTTGTTTCATTCCTCTACATTTGATGCTCAGTTTATCTGTTCTACTTTGCTGATGAGATGTAGAATAGCATGTACATTTTAGATTATTGTATATAGAAGAATAAATGAAACACTAATCTCTAACATCATTTTTCTCTTCCTCTTGCAAGTCTTCTCTTGGAGCTATCACTAGGACAATTGGAGATGCTGGTGTGGACAATAGGATTTGTCATTCACTCAGGCAATGACAGGTCCCATCTTGCTTTTATATGCTTTCTTTTCTTGCAGTGTAGTTGTTATTGTGCATGTTATCACCTACAGTTACTCCCACGGCTTGTGTGGGATTATGAAAACACTTCTCTTTTGAATATAATAGTTATTTCATCTCATGCAATGACTCATGTATAATTTCTCTTTGTAAATCAATTGCATAGTACAAACTAAACATTATTGCATGAAATATGTGTTTATAATCATGAAACGTTTGACCAAGTTATAAGTACCTTTTCTAAAACTATACCAAACTACAATGAATGGATTGTAATGAACATATCTAAAACATGATTTGCAAAGAACTAGTTTAGCTTCAGGTTAACCTGTCATCCTTTGGATACCTCCTACCTTGCTGAGGCACTCTTCATTTTATTTGGATCATTTAATAGCTCTATTTGAGCTGTTACATGATCTTGGTAGCATGATCATTAAACAGTTCTTCATCAAGATAGTAGATATTGACTGGATTGATCATGAACATAACCTTTCTTTTACCTCTTCTTTTTGAACTATCTGCTTCTCCAAAGTAGCAACAAAAACCTCTATTATAGCCTAACCGACTTGGTTGCAAAGCACAATTTGGTATCACTTACCTCTTCATTCTTTTCTATGCAAACATCATCCTTCGCTGTAGTCTTCATCTTCTCACCTTCATTTGCTACAACATATCTTTCACCCTTCTATATTACTGCAGTCTTAATCTTCTAACCATTCATTCTCCACTACCAAAATCTGCAAAAATAAGTCATCTTCTACCTTATCCTTTATTGCAACCTCTTCATATTCTATCTCTGCAATCACATTCTCCACAGATGCATCTTCAACCTCTTTATTCTCACTACCCACCTTTTCTTCTTCAACCACTACTTCACACAACTTTTCATCTTGCTTGACCAACTCACCATGCTATAATGCTTCCAATCTGCTCAATCTCTTATCTAATCTCTCACATATACGTATCAACATCTCGAGAGTCTTTTGCTCTTGATACTACCTCCAACCTTCCCATATCATGGGTCTCTTCCTCAACAATATCCCCATCTCTCTCACTGTTGCAATCTCATCTCAATCTACTACTGCAATGTTACCTCAATCTACATCACACTCTTCACAACCTACAATTCCTCATAGTTTTCTAGCTCTCACTTTCTTGGGACTCCTCTCTACCTGCAACAATCTTTTTAGCTCTCCACATCCACTTTACTCTCTCCTTCTCCCTGTAGGTCCTAGTGTAGGCTGCCTCACATTCGTCACTCTACATAACACACTCAAGACCTCTATCTCTGATACCATTTAATGAAAATAGAAACCTCTAACCCAGACAATCAATCGACAAAAAATAGATACTTCTCTATTCAAATAAATAGAACTCAAATTGCAACAGAATAATAAAGCACAAATTCTTCTTAATCTCAAATTGTCTATATTCAAGAAATCAAATACAAAAATCTGCATCAAAGAATTACAACTTATTGCATTTGTGGCCTTTCACATGCAATCTCTCTTCTCTCTTTTGCCCTCAACAATTTGGTGTAATCTTCATCTTCAAAACTACAACTCAAACTCTCATTTCTTTCCTATGTATGGAGCCTTCAAATAGGCATTTCCATTTATATATTTTAGGCAATCTTCCTCAACACAAACTGGGTACCTCACTTTTTTTACCTTCAACATTGGTGTTACTAAAATAGGAACTTCATTCCATCATTTGTCTATAGGTTTCAGCCTCTAAAAGAGGTGTTCCATCTTCCTCCCATGATGCTTTCTCTCTTTTTATTTTTCTGTTTATAAAACCTACCCATTGAAATTATCCTTAAATGCTTAGCAATCTTATTTTTAACTAGGTTTTGAGGAATTAAAACCTTTTCAAAGAATGGTGCTTCCCCTTATTTCATTTATATTTTGTTTTCTATTTTAAATTGCCTCTAAGAGACATTGAAAAGCCTTCTTAGGTGCTAGAATCTCTCCTTCAAAGAATGGAATTAAAGTTGCTTCATTTGGCATCCACTTCTCATTTTTTAGATTCTTTATTTCCTTTGTCAATTAATGTAAGGTGTTTATTTTTAGTGCATGATTATTCAGAGTTGGTAAATTGCTTCTAAAACACTTAATTTTAAACTACAAACTTCTTGTGCACCTTGCTCTTTACTTCTATTATTTATAAACTATTTTTTTTAATTTCTTGGGACATTTCAATATAATTTTATTCAATTGTAACATCCCACTTTAAACACATTCAAATGCTGATTAATAACTCATGAAACAATTTAGGAGAAAATACCCAATTATGTGACTATGACAATCAAAATCCATGCTGGCAGGTGGAAAAATCAAAATGCTCTGATTTGTATGAAATCTGGCAAGTAGACTCGGAAGGATGTCCTCAGGTCCCTTGTAGAAGGATTTTTCTCCAGCCTCAAAGGATTTCAAAATTTTTAACTTTTTGTAAATTTCCATCCCCCAACAGAAAGTTTTAAAATCTCTAAAATAGCGCAACATATGATTGTAGAATCTTCACCAATGATGTTGATATACCCCCAAAAATATACCTATGAAGGGGTTTGATTCCACACCTCACCAATCTCATTGAACAATTGTTTTGATGAAAACCGTCAATGAGTGCCGAAACTAAACATATGGCAAAAACTAAATTCTTGTAAATCTGATTGTGCAAAGTGTCCCCAACACTAAGAGATGCCAAAAAAAACCTAAGAAAAACAAAATTGAAATAAATAATTGCAAATATTTTTGGGTGATGGTGATTGCACGTGTGCTCGGGTGCTGGACTACATCAACATACTACACCACCATTTGCCACCAAAGGAGGAAAGGACACAATTATGCAAGGAGAGCACCCTAAGGACCAACCAAGGCTAAGTACTAATCATAATTATGCTCCTAAATCAATTTAGTATAGGAGAGAAGGCAGAGGGAGTCCTTAAAAGAAGAATAAAGTGATGAAAACACTCCCATGCACCACTATCACAAAAGATTGTGTCCCCCAAAAGTGGTGAATAAGAATCCAAAGCTGTAAGCTATAGGAAATTGGCTTGCACATAGCAAGGTTGCACCCACAATACCGGCTTTTCCATCCCCCTGAGTTATACACTTACCAAGAGACATTCAATTAGGGATTTCTTATTGGGTGGGAAAGGAAGAGCCATCCCCATCCCAAAAAATTGATCAAGGAATGTTGGCGATGATTTAGCCCTACAATTGGCATTGCTCCAAATGCCAGTCGTACGCATATTTTGCGAAGTGTCCAACATTTTTCTTGATGGTTCTTGACCTAACATCCTGATCTATTATCCATTATTCTTGATTGGGAAGGACAACAACCACATGGCCTTTGAACTCAATAGGATATCAACTAGAATCAAAAAGTATCTAGAATGAGTTAACAAATGAGGAAGCTTCATGCACCTTTATCAATCATGGCTTTTGGGAGCATTTTCTTTGCTTCTACTCTGACAATAGAATCTAATCTCATATTTGGGAAATACATTTCGGCTCTCAAGTACTATCTTTGGTTACTCACAAGGACCTTGGTGAACATGTATATGGTGGTAGAAGAGTATATCTAAATCTAGGAAGATCAATTACAGGTAGGATTTCCATTTGGTCATCCTTCATGGCCACAATAGTTTCTAAATTTTGATGTCTACATATTAGATACAACACAAATAATGAGATTTATCCAAAATGGCCCAACAAATGTCCATAGAATGTATCTATTCATGTAACAAGGAGAGGGAAGAGGAGTCTGAGGAAGAAATAGAAGAAGAGGAAGAAGAAAATGAGGAGGAGGAGGAAGAAACTACATATGAGAAGATTGAGTACCTATTCAAGATAGAGAAGGAAGGAGTTGTGTTTGAAATCAAAAAATCATTAGCTCCCACCTATACTCTAAGGAACATATCCATGATGGTTTCCTCTATGAGCAATTTTTGATGAGCACTATGGTTATTTTAGGAAGGAAGGCATGTGGCAAGATTATGGAAAATACCTTTGTCAAGGATGATATGAAGGAGGTGGTGTATGCGGCCTTTTCCTCTTCCAACAAAAAACAAAGTAGGGTCTCTTAGCAGACATGTTTTGTGCAACAATGGTTAATAGGCATAGGGTGACTACCCAAGCTCTGAGCTTATTCAAAGAAGGCATCAATAGGAACATAATGGAGACCTTCACCTTCTTTCTCAGCCAATATACAGATCTACTCTCCCCTTCTTAGATCAAGAGAGCTTCAGAGCTTAGGGAAGGCCTACATTTCCTGTGGCACTACCCCACTCCAAGTGGCTAATTCCACAAGGCTCCCCTAAAAAGCTATATCTATATCGTGCCTAATTTTATTTAGGTAATAGAATTGTTCCCCATGTTGGGGTATTCTCACCTACTCGCAATGTATTTTTTCATATGGTAATATAATGGGAGTTGTCGCCTTGGCAATATTTATGCATTAAAAAATTAATATGTTAAATACTCTGAATATGAAATAAAAGGATAAAAATATATGAAACAAAATTAATATGTGTTGCCTCAAGTTCTGTCTTTGTCTATCCCTTGTGGTTTTCACAAACCTTATTCATCTATCTTTCCCCCTTGAGTCATCTTTACTTAGTCATTTTCCTTCGCAAGTCAGCAATCCTTTGTATTCGTGTAGCAAGTCAGCGGGTTCACAAGTTCATGAAACACCCGACATGCTGACTTACCTTATATTTTTAGTACTCTGAGTCTATGCTAAGTTTTTGTAAAAGGTTTTTCCTTGTAGTCGGGGGGTCAGAGATTCTTTGAAGTCTTGAATCTTCGACTCCTAGTTCAAAGTTCATATTTTACCCAACTCGCTGATTTCTCGCGGCACTCTTTCTTAAGAAGCCTAGGATGCATTGGCATGGTGTACGATGTAATGAAACTTGTCATTGTGTATTCAATTTTAGGAATGTGCGGGCATTGTGGCACATTTATCGAAGGGAAAGTTGAGGCATGCATTTATGATTTCTAATGATAAACTTGCCACCAATATTTAATGAGAATTTTATGAGAAGTGACTTGAAGGCTGAGTAAGGTGGTATTATGAGCCGAAGAATGTGTTGCAAAGGGAGGACTAGCTAGCTCACTTCGTGTAGAATTTCAAATCAATTATACTCTCACAAGTTAGTGAAGCTAGTAAATTTTCCTTCTTTATAAAGACCTCATATCTTCTCAGAGACGTAATACATTTCTGTTTCCCATGAATATACATAAGGAGTTCTATGTGAGAATTTTGCCTCGTTCCCTGCTATCTGCATACATCTCTGAGTCTCTCATCTATTGGTTTCTAGAGAATACAAAAATAAAATTTATGTTTCAAGGAGCTCATGTATCCTCTATTATAGAGAATGGTCTGGCTAGAGTGAGGGATATGAATTTGGACCATGTTGATTTAAATGATTTTTGGGGAAGAATACAATTCGAGAAAAGAACCCCTTTAGTAGGGAAAATTGTTAGCATTGGTTTGCATAAAGTAGGTGGCTTTCCTCTTGCCATGCCTTGTCCTGAGTTAATGGTTGAATGTGGAAATGGTTATTTTCTAGACTCTTAGGAAATAAAGACTCCTAATGGTATTGTAGTGGCCAAAATCAATTCTGAGTCTGTTACTCTGGCTTTGGACTTAGAAGAATACGAAGATGATGAAGATGTTTTTGTGTCCTTGGCTTAGAATTTCTACAATGAAAAGAAGGACTGGTGCCATACCTGTGTCGCCAAGCATTGGCTGGAGGAAGAAAATACTGGGAAATCTCGCTTGCCTGCTAACTTGAAAAGAAGCCATTTCAAGGAGAAAATCTCAGATATGATAACCCTACTGAATAGAGCAATTGGTAGTCCTGAGTTAGATGGTTTTGAATTTTGGATGTGCAGGTTTATCCTATTAATTTCTAGAGATCACCAAATTGATTGGCCAAGAATCATCAGTAGTTGTCTACATGAGCAGTTGATAAATTTCACGTGAACCACAATTTTCCATGTGTGTTCTCAGTTGGTCTACATCTTAGCTCAGAAAGAGGATACTTGGCCTAGTTTAAGGACCTAGAGGAGTTCTTTGGTGAGTACACCTATGTATCAAATCTTCCCTCAGTTGCAAAGAAATGAAGGTATCAAAGATTTATGTCATGTGAATGATGCATTTTCTATGATGTTAGCTAAAAGAATTGATGGCTCAATGGAGAGGAGATTTTCCATAGAAGCCTTTTTATTGGTCACAAAATTTGGGAGTGTCTATGTTTTGTTTGATCGCTTCTCTTATTTGAGGATTGGGGTTATGAAGATGCCCCTTTAAAGTTGCCTCGGTACCCCTCTGACTATTCGGTGTTATTGGAGGTTTGTCGTCAGATAGCTGTGGTTAATGTCAAGTATCAGGCGATTAAAAAGAAAGGGTATTCATTTTCTATGTATTTATCCTTTTATTCCCGCAAGAATAATGAAAGTGCTCGGAATGTTGAAAAATTGTTGTTTGAGTTTAGTCTTCATAGTTTGTCTCCTCGGGTAGCATTTGATAGTAAAATTTTATAAAAGAACATATGCATGGAGGCAGTTCTTATTTACACATTCCTGAACTTGAAGACTTTTGGGAAGACTATGTTGATGAGAGAGAGGTTCAGAAAAGGAATTTGATGAGGTTGATTATTGATCAAGTCCGTGCTTTTAAGCTAAGTATTCAGGTCCCAAATATGATTGATGATTTTTTAGATCTTGTGAGTGAAGAGTATAGTAAAGTGCCTGGAGATCCCCTACCTCCGTACGATTGGTCAGTGAGAGAAGTCATAGATATCATGTTACTATCATTTCATGTTTTAAGGAGAACTGAGAAGTGGTTGCAAGCAAAGTCTAAAGAGTGCGCTAGCTCATCGACACCTAAAGACCCAGCGTCTCAAAATCAAGCCAAGTTCCAGATTGCCACCTCACATAGTAGAACACCCAGTTTGGGCCTGGCTTTGTAGAGAGCTAGTTCACAACCAAATGGTGATGGTGAAGGTCCACCTGAGGATCTTGGAAAGTTGAAAACTACCTTTGAACAAGATGTTCATGTCACAAAAACAAATACCAGATTGGCAGCCTTATCATCTAGCGCTGACCATGTACCCTCATGAAACAATCAGGGAAGTGATTCTGATTCTTTTATCTTTTCACAATTAGGAGATAATTTATTGCATTCATTACTTAGTCCACCGAATTCCCCACAACAAAAAGAGATGTCTGTGCAAAATATTCATCCTGCTCAACTGGTGATGACTACTGATGTTGTCAACACACTAGTCTCTTCTCCTAACTAGATAAAGAAGGTAGTTTAGAAGAGGAAAAGATGTACTATTCCACCCGATGATGGCATTGATATTGTTGCTAGTCTATTGCAAATGGTTGGAAAACCTAAATGTGCAAAAAGAATGTCTAGGATGGTGACTGATGCCACCTTAGGAAATCAATTTTTGGAAATTGGAGACCCGTTAGTAGAGAAGAATGAAGATGAAATAACTAAGGCTGATTTCAGAGTGAGCCGAGTGGATCTAGGACCATCAACCACTGAAGGTGATCTATATCACATGCACTATTTAGTGGGCAACATTTCTAAAAGAGTGAAAGATTTGTAGGATGAAAATTTAAAGTTGTTGGCACATGTAAGTTCTCTATCTTCCTTCACCAATTCAATTTCCAAGATAGTCACCCCTTCTGTTGGAACTTCTTCTACTATTAAGATTCCCACTCTCGACCCAAATCTACTTCAACAAATTAAAATTTCTTTGTCTCTGAGGCAAGATATGGAGCAATGGATTGAAAAGATCATATTTGCTGGTCTTATATTTATTAAAGAAGTAGTGAAACTGTTTGATTTGATTCATGCTAAGAGAGGAGTTTTAATAGTGGAATTTGAGAAAGTTTGAAGGAATCACAATACTTTGAGTATACTCTCCAAGGAAGTGCGTGAGATTGCTAACATGGACCCTTGCATCCTAATGGCTGAAGAGATCATAGCTGATCCTAAAGAATTAGATACTGATACATGGACTGATGCATTGGAATGGAAAATTTGTGTGTTCACAGTAATTGAGGAAGAAATAGGAAAGGCAGTGGCAATTTATTATAAGGAGATGATGAGAATCAAAAGGGACTTTGCTGCTATGGATGTAGAAGCTAATGGGTCTAATGATGAAAAACAACTAGACATCAAGATAATCAAACAGAATTTCAAGAAGGTGGTGAAAGATGATATAGTAAACTACTATACTATTACAGGGGAATCATTGGGCAAACTTCCTAAAATGGCATCCTACATTAACACTTGCAAAAATGACCTTGAGGAGATGCATCGAAAGGTGATTAACCTAGATAGGACTATTATGAAGAAGAAGCGCTGAATCAGCATGACTAGATCTCCACCTGACATGGTATTAACACTAGTTATCAACAACTTCAAAACATATGAAGCCAGGTTACAAGCACAGGTACCTCAAGTGGTGTAAAGTGTCAACAAGGAGGGTGAACAATCAAGGGAAGACGAAGAGATGGATGATGCCGACATGGACTTGCAAATCTTGAATTAGCTTAGTGTTTTACATCTGCAAGTTATCTTTTATTTTCTCTAAAACTATTGGCTCTGGAGGGCCCCTTTATTATTGTTTAAAAACAATATTTAATCGGCTATTTCAAGAAGCCGTTATGGTTTTTGTGGATGGTTATGGTTTGGCTTAGCTATATATTTGATATGGCTAGTTGAACTGAGGACTCTTCTTTTTGGTAAAAATTTTGGTTTTTCTCTAGGAAGGGTGATAACAATATTTTTTTTCTAACTTCTATGATATATGAAATATAGTCAATACAATGGAGTTTCGAGTGGTTATGGACTTTGTGCTATGATTATCTAGAATTATGTTCTTCTTATGTTGAATATTGTTCTTTTGATGTTAATGTTGTTCATATATTATGGTGGTTGTATGTTATTGATTCTCGCTCACTGCTTCGAATGATTTATCTGTTGGTATTTTATCTCAAGGTGGTGATTTCATCTGTACGTATAGTGTTCTTGTTGGGAATTAAGGTGTCTCAACCTTGGTAATTCCTTGCAGTATTTATGATTGTATTTATTTATTCTTTACCTATGTTGTAAATTAATTATAAATTTCATATTGTCATTTTGTGGGATGTGACACAGTGATGTGCCATCCTACATGGAAGATGACAACTTGTAATTTTGTCCTCACATGAGGAGATAGGCATCCCACTTTGTGGTAGGTATATTTTGCCATGTGTCAGCATCTTGGATGTTGTGTAAGGGAATGTTGATCGAAAGGGTTATGACGGATTCCTATGACGAAGTTATGACATGTAAGAGTCAAATAAAAGCTTGTAAGATAAGTGAAGACATGTGTCATGAACCATCTTTGGGCAACCCAATGTGGACTATGACATGTTGTAAGAGAATATATTATTTATAGCCTATGTATGACAGATTCTCTTATAGATGTAAGTTGTAACTGCTATGATAGATTCTATGACAGTCATAAGAGTCATAACAGCATCCGTCATAAACCATTTTAGAAATAGGCGTCGGATGGGGGTTGTGGACAAGTGTCAGGAACATTCTACAATGTTGACCTAGTGTCCATAGGCATGGATTTTGGGCCACGAGGCCAAGTTGGATGCCCATTCCAAGATAGATTCAATTTTGCCTTCTATATTCTATATAAGTAGGTGCTTGGAGGAGGGGATGTAGTATGTAATTGACAGGTACTGTTATGTTTCCAGATTGACTCTAGACATGATTGTCGAAGACTATTGAAGCTTGTATTGCAAGTGTCTTGTAAACAACATTCCATTATGATAATACATTGTGTAGGTTTCTGAGTGTTGAGTTTTTCACCCAATAAGGGTTTTCCCCACGTTATATCTTTGTCTCTCTTCTTCTGTCTTATTTCTAGTTCTATGTGTGTTGCTGCAATATCTCTATTGTATGTTTCATGTCGCTGTAATTGTAAGGATTAAATTGAACTTGTATAGCTTTCCCCTCATTAGATTAGTGTAGGAAATGATTTCCACACACCTAGCTTCCTTTCAGTTGGTATCAAAGCTTGATCACCTTTGGTCCTAGTTGTTGGTTAGGTGTTTTTTGAGCTTATCTTAAGTTGAGTGGGAGTCCATGAATAGTATTCTAAATCTTATTGCAGCAAGGAGATGGCAAGCACATCCGGAAGGATAGAGGTGGAGAAATTCAATGGCACTAATTTTGAGCTATGGAAGATCAAGATGGAAGACATGCTTGTTGATCAAGACCTCTAGGAAATTATCAATGGAACAAAACCAACTGCAATGTCACAAGCTGATTGGGATCTCAAGGATCAAAAGGCTAAGGGTCTCATAAGACTTAGTCTTGTTAATTCTATCATGTTAAATGTCCATGAGGAGAAAACTACAAACTTGCTTTGGAAGAAATTGGGAGATGTGTATCAAGCCAAATCCCTGGTTAACAAACTTTTTTTGAGATAGAAGTTCCACTCTCTTTGAATGGAGGACAGAGGATCCATTGTAGATAACACTTTTAACATATTGGTTGCATAATTAACATCCATTGGTGTGAAGATGGAGGAGGAGGATCAGTGTATGACCCTACTTTGTCATATGCCGGATTCGTGGGATCATCTTGTCATGGCTGTTGGGAGCACCACATCCACTTTCAAAATGGATGAAGTGGTATCTTAACTGTTATTCGAAGAGATGCAAAAAAAGTCTTTCGAGGCAGCCAAAGAGGTTCTTGTGGTTCATGGAAGACCCAAGGAGAAAGGGAAGAAGAAGTAGAAGAAAGCTGAGAAGGGTAGATCAAAATCCCGTGGGAGATCCAAGTCTCCTAGAAAGTCCAAGGCTCTCTATTGGAACTGTGGCAAAACTAGGCATTTTCTAAAGGAATGCAAAGCATAAAAGAAAAAGAAGAACCTAGATTTAGATTCTCACATGTCACAAGATGATGGTAATGCCTTTATCGCAACCCTGGCAACCCATGTATCTGATGATGTGTGGCTGATTGATTTTGGTGCATCATTCCACATTGCCTCGTATTGAGATTGGTTTACTAACTATGAGGAGTTCAATGGTGAAAAGGTGTGCCTGGCTGACGACTCTCATATGAAGATTGTTGGTTGTGGAAGAGTCTCTATCTGATTCTTTGATGGACTAGTGAAGGTGATCTTTGGGGTTATGCACATCCCGGGCTTAGCACAGAACCTGCTTTCTATAAGTTTGTTGAATGATGCAGGTGTGCATGTACTAGGAAAGGTACTCTATTTCAACTAGAGGCATGCATTTCACAATGTAATAATTCTTCTAACTCAAGGAAGAGGACAACAGTCACTTCATCCCCACCATCTGAATGAGCAGTGAAGAAATCTGTTATATCTAGTCCCGATGGTTGTATTCATGCCTTGGAAGTTAAGCTTCCTATTGAAAAGATAATGTTACGGCATAAGAGATTTGGCCACATTAGTGAGAAGGGTCTGCATGCCCTAAAAAATAAGAACCTCATTGAGGGGTTAGATGATTGTAATCTTGAGTTCAACTTTTTTGAACATTGCATATATGGAAAAAAAAACCATTTTCGATTTTATTCGAGTTCTCATAAGTCTTCTGGTGTGTTGGATCTTGTTCATTCTGATGTATTTGGTCATGTTAATGTTCCTTTATTATCAAAATATTTATATTTGGCATCTTTCATAGATGACTATAGTAGAAGGACATTGATTTATTTTCTTAGAAGTAAATTTGAAGTCTATAGTAAGTTTAAGGAGTTTAAGGCCATTGCTAAAAATTAGACTAGTAAAAAGATTAAGTGTTTGAGAACTGACAACAATGGTGAGTTCTATTCTACAAAATTCAATAAATATTGCAAGGAACTTGGGATTGAAAGACATAAGACAACTCCATACACCCCACAACAAAATAGAGTTGCAGAGAGGATGACCATGACACTGATGGAGAAGGCTAGGAGTATGCTTAGTGGAGTTAGCCTAGAACAAAAGTTTTGGTCTGAAGCTATTGCCACTACATGCTATCTTGTAAATAGATCTCCTACATCATCTCTTGTTGGAAAGACACCTATGGAGGTGTGGTCTAGTAGAAAGCCTTCAATAAGGAATCTTCATGTTTTTGGTTGTGAGGAATATGCACATGTGCTTAGGGAGAAGTGATCAAAATTGGAAAACAAATTTGTTAAGTGTATCTTCATTGGCTACTTTGTCGGTGTGAAAGGATACAAGCTTTGGGACCCTATGGCTGAAAAAGTGTTTTATAGAAGAAGTGTCATCTTCAGAGAGCTAACACCTTCTTCCACTATTTTACAACCAAAAGAAAAAGAAAAGAAAGAGGATGTTGTTTAGTTTCCTGCTACCTCTGAGAAGACTGAATAGAAAGACAATGTTGGACCTAATGATGAGGAGAGCTCTAGCAGCTCTAAAATCTCAGATGAAGAAGATGAACCTCAACCTCAGCTCTTGAGGAGATCTACACAAATAAGAAAGTAACCTGAAAGGTTTGGTTATACATTGCTTGATTCTAGTTGTGCTTTTTCTTTTCTTACTAACAGTGATGAACCTAAAATTGTATCAGAGGCTATGGATATGAAAGATGTAGGTTCCTGGAAGGAGGCCATGGAGGATGAGATGGCTTCTTTGGAAGCCTTTACCTCCTGGATAGAAACCTGATGGATGAAAATGGGTGTTCAAGAAAAAATTTGATGTAGATGGTAGTGTTGAGAAGTATAAGGCCAGATTGGTTGTGAAGGGGTATTCACAAGTGGAGGGTATAGATTATGGTGAGATCTTCTCTCCTGTTGCAAAGCTGACATCCATTCAATTCCTATTATCTCTTGCAGCAACTTATGACTTAGAGGTAGAACAGATGGTTGTGAAGACAACTTTCCTTCATGGTGATTTGGAGGAAGAAATCTACATGTCATAGCCAGAGCATTACATGGTGAAAGGTAAAGAAAATTTGGTTTACAAGTCAAAGAAGTCTTTGTATGGTTTGAAGTAACCTCCTAGGAGGTGGTATTTGAAGTTTGATGCCTTTGTGTTGTCAATTGGATTTGTGAGATCAAAATTGGATCACTGTGTGTATTATAAGTTTGATGGTGATCATATTCTCAATGTTGCATTATATGTTGATGATATATTGCTCATTAGGAAGGGTAAGAATATGATTTCTAATTTTAAATCTCAGTTGTCAGCACAGTTTGAAATGAAAGATTTAGGGGCAGCCAGGTACATTCTAGGAATAGAAATCAGAAGAGATAGAAGTAACAGAAAACTTTGGTTGAGCCAGAGTAAGTATGTGAAGACCATGTTGGATAGGTTCAACATGGTAGATTGTAGACCACTGTGTGTTCCTGTTTCTTTGGGAACAAAGTTGTTTGTTAATGATTTTCCAAAATCTCCTAGTGAGGTGGAGGACATGAGTAGAGTACCTTATGCTAGTGCTATTGGCAGTTTGATGTATGCTATGGTCTGCACATGACCAGAATTGCCCAAGTAGTGGGAGTCCTTAGTCCACTTATGGCTAATCCTAGACAGATACATTGGGATGAAGTTAAGTGAGTGTTCAGATATCTGAGGGATACTTTTGAGTATTCCATATGCTATCATGGTAATGTTACAGGACCTCCACATTCTATTGATATTCATTGATTTGTGGATTCAGATTGGGCAGGTGACATTGACAGTAGGATATCCACCAGTGCTTATTTGTTTACATTGTTTGGTGGTGCTATTAGTTGGATGAATAAGAGACAACCTATGGTTGCTTTGTCCATGATAAAAGCTAAGTATATGGCACCAAATCATGCTTGTACAGAAACCATTTGGCTTAAAATATTATGTTCAAATATTGGTGTTGATGTAGGTCAAATTATGATTAGTTGTGACAGTCAAAGTGTGATTTCTTTTGTGAACAATCTAGCTTTCCATGCCAGAACAAAGCATATTGATGTTTAGTTTCACTTCATGCGAGACATGGTAGAGGATGGGAAGGTAAATTTGGAGAAGGTAGATACTTTGAGGAATGTTGCAGATGCATTGACATAACCAGTTAGCACAGAGAAGTTTAGATGGTGTTCGGATTCTATGGGCCTCTTAGCTTATAGAAGTTAAATCCTGTTATTCTATTGGCTCTTACAAGGTGTTCAACAAGTCAAAGAATGTTGGGAATTAAGGTGTCTCAACCTTGGTAATTCATTGCATTATTTATGAATATATTTATTTATTCTTTGCCTATGTTGTAAATTAATTGTAAATTCCATATTGTCATTTTGTGGGATGTGGCACGGTGATGTGTCATCCTACATGGAAGATGAAAACTTGTAATTTTGTCCTCACATGAGGATATAGGCATCCCACTTTGTGATAGGAGTATTTTTCCATGTGTCAGCATCGTGGATGTTGTGTAAGGGAATGTTGACTAAAACGGTTATGACATATTCTTATGACGAAGTTATGACATGTAAGAGTCAAAAATAGAAGCTTGTAAGACAGGTGAAGACATGTGTCATGAAGCATCTTTGAAAAAGGGATCTTTGGGCACCCCAAGGTGGACTATGACATGTTGTAAGAGAATATGCTATTAATAGCCTATGGATGACAGATTCTCTTACAGCTGTACATTGTAACTGCTATGACAGATTTTAGAAATAAGTGACCTCTTTGGGATGGGGGCTATGGACAAGTGTCAGGAACATTCTACAATGTTGACCAAGTGTCCATAGGTGTGGGTTTTGGGCCATGAGGCCAAGTTGGACGCCCATTCCAAGATAGAGCCAATTTTGCCTTCTATATTCTATATAAACAGGTGCTTGGATGAGGAAATGTAGTATGTGATTGATAGGTACTATTATGTTGCCGGATTGACTCTAGATACGAGCGTCAAACACTATTGAAGCTTGAATTGTAAGTGTATTGTAAACAACATTCAGTTTTGATAATACATTGTGCAGGTTTCTGAGTGGGGTTTTTCACCCGATAAGGTTTTTTCGCACATTATATCTTTGTCTCTCTTCTTCTATCTTCTTTCTGGTTCTATGTATTGCTGCAATATCTCTGTTATATCTTTCATGTTGCTATATTTGTAAGGATTAAATTGAATTTTTATAGCTCTCCCCTTATTATATTAGTGTAGGAAGTGATTTTTGCATACCTAGCTTCCTTTCAGTTCTAAAGTATTCTGGTGTGATTAGAAGTTCATGAACTTCTTGTGTTGGTGTTAGAATTATAGATTCACCTTTATATCTTTTTGGTCAAAATCTTTGCCTTTGTTTCTCTTTCTAGTTAAAAGAAACTTCAAATTTACATTCCTCGGAACATTTCTAGAAGGTAGTTGTGCCTTGTTAAGTAAGCAGAGAGCCTATATAAAATACCAATATAGTGGGTTCAACTGTTGATTACATTTGTCACTTGTCTGGGCGTGAGCATATAGAGTTATGTGACAAATCTATTAACCAATAGATTTTTGGTGACTCTACTGGGGACACTAATTCAGAGTTTATTATATCATCTTTGTGAGTTGCTTAGTTGGATTTTATGGTTATTCATGGGAGGCATACACTAGCTTTATAGCCTAACATTGATTGGCTAGTAGGAGACCAAGAAGACTTTATTACTGGCCCTAGGCTTGTTGCCTGGCAAACTAGAAGAACTAAAAAGTAGTATCACTAAGTCAATGAAGTGCTAGAAGAAGAGGAAGAACTTAGTGAGATTATAGAAGAAAACACATGTCATTTTACTGACGTGCAGGAGTTAATTTTCATCAGACTGATTGTTCCTGCACCAAGGAGAGCAAAGCCTCAGCAAGTTAGATTGGTTCCTAAAAATAGACTAAGAAATGCTGCTACAAGACTAGGGAATCAAAATCTTGTTAGACCGGTTCCTCCTCACAATAACCAGTAAGTGGTTTGGTGACTCTACTTAATTGTTTTACATATCTATAGAAGTGGTATATTAAAAGATATAAATGAGGGGATATAAAAAAGGGCATAGGTGATATTGATTTTGATTTGCTCCAATCTTTGAGCTTTGCTCCTTATCCTCCCACAAGAAAAATCAAATCCTTGAGTAGGCCATCTTCTCCCCCTCCCACAAGAAGTGTCGTGGGTTCATCCTGCCAAAGATTTACCTTACATAGTACTATCTTACCCTTACAACTAAATTGCCTTCCTTTGAATATGGCCCATCCACAACCTCCACCTGTTCCATGGGGCGTAGCCATTGGGCCTCTTAACCTTGGTGCTAACCTGCATGATCTTCCAAGAGGGTCAAGTAAAATATTTCCTAAGTTTAAAGGTGATGGCAAGGTTACCCCTGAAGAGCATATCAATGCCTTCTTTGCTTCATGTTCCATCCTGGGGGTCCAACATGAAGATGTATCTATCAGGCTATTTGTCGAATCTCTCACTGACTTAGCTACTAAATGGATTTACCACCTTCCTAATGCTTCTATTAATGACTAGGCTACAATGAGATAAAGGTTTGAGGAAAGATTTAAAACTACTAATAATGAACATACACTGGTGGCCCAATTGTCCACTATGAAGAAGGAGATTCAAGAGCATATGAGGAAATATGTAGCCAAGTTCAACAGACTAGCCAATAGAATTCCTGCAAATGTGAGGCCTAGAGATGGGTTAATGATGTGTTTATTTATCAATTCACTTCCACCGAATGTCAGTTATGCCATTAAAAGACAAGGAATCCCTAACTTGGCTACCAATGTAATCATTGGTTGTAACTATGGAAGATGATTTAATTATTGTAGGAAAATGGAAGAGAGCATTAGAAACTAGCAAGACTGTAGTTACTAGTCCTACCAATCTTGTCATTCAGAGAATGGTCAATGAAATTATCACTCTGAAATGTCAGATGCCTAAAAGCCCTATGCAAAATCCTCAAGGAGGATATCATAGAATGTTATAATTGCCTGGCCCTAATCAGAAGTTAGCTATTAAGGGACCTTTGGCTAGCAAGAGTAATCATATGGTTTTCAATTTTCATCTCACATCTAATCATGATGGAACCTCTTGTCCTAAGATGATGTGATTTATGCAAATGCTATCCATGAATGAACATGTTGAGGAACCATTAGTAGAAGAACCTCCCACACATGGTGATGCTGGTGTGAATTTCTTTGAATATGAATCAGATGAAGATGATAGAGAGGATGTGTATACTAAAGTGGACAATTCTAACTGCGTAGTGTTTTCTCATGGCCAAAAAATACAGAGAGGTCAGAATACTCCAGGACAATCCAATAATTCAACTTTTTCTCCTAAGTATATCTTAATAAGACAAAATAATGCTAAGAAGGCTGAGGAGGTGTCAACCAGAAATGCAGCCACTAAGGTACCTTCTACTTCATCTCCTAAAACTCAAGTCTCAAGTTCATTTGATATTGTAGAATCATGTAAGAATACTAAGATTGAAATTTCCCAAGCTGAGTATTTAAGGCTTAGCCCATCTAAACTTGATAGACTGGTTACATACATTAGATAGGACCCTTCCCCTTCTCACTGTAATGTTCAAAAATCCAGTGATGCCGAAGCACATGTAAAAAACTAAAATTGTTCAAACTCTAGTGCTCAAGACATTGGTACCCAAAATCCTTTTATCAAGCTAGAGCCCTTTTATATTTCTCTCTATATTGTTGGTTTTAAACTCGGTAATTGTGTTATTGATTATGGGGCCTCAAAGAATATTATGCCTACACAAGTTGCCAAAGCTTTGGGTTTGTCTTATACACCATCACATGGCAAATGTTTTTCAATGGATGGTTCTCCAGTGCCTATCTTGGGTTAGATTAAGGACGTCCAAACTACTTTTGTTTCCTCCCCAAAGAAAAGGTTGATGCTGACTATCCTTGTGGTTGACATACTTGCCAGTTACAGGGTGCTCTTAATTCAGAGTTTCTATAAAGACCTAGGAGGGGAAATTCAAATGGATTGGTCACATGCTTTGATACCTGTGGATGAGAAGAAAGTTCACCTTAATCCTAAACCTAAAGATAAGTTCACTGTGCTCAAAACTAGAGATCCTAGAACAGACATTCAGTTTGTGGAAAATGGACCAGGCACTTATATGTGTACATCTACTAAAGATGAGAGTATGAATCTAATCAATCCTGACCTAATTGATGAGTTGTGGACTCTAGAGTTTGATGGTAGTTGTTCTACCATTGGATCCGGGGTAGGGGTTGTTTTGATTTCACTTGATGGTTACTCCTTCCCATTTGCCTTCAAATTAGAGTTTGAGAATACAAATAACATAGCCAAGTATGAAGTCTTATTGTCGGGTCTTGAATTGGCTAAGGAAAAAGGTATAAAGCAGTGAAAAGTTAAGGGAGATGCTAAATTAATTGTTAAGTAGGTGAGAAAGTTGTACACAGTCAAAAATGGGAGATTGAGGCATTATCATAATAGGGTATGGGATATCATTGAAGAATTTGATGCTTTTTCCATAGAAGCAATACCTAGAGAGTAGAATTTTAAAGTGGACTCTTTAGTTGTTTTAGCATCACTTCTCCTACCACATCCAAACTTTAAAGACAAACCATATAGGATTGAAGTGGTGTACAGACCCAATGTTCCTGATAATGTTAATCACTAGCAAGTTTTCAATTCTGATTAACAAAATTATTTCATTTCTTGAAAAGGTTGAATCTTTTGCTAGTATATTTTTTGAAGGTAGTAATGATGACACTAATGACGTCCTAGAGGAAGAGATGAAAACCTCTGATAGTTCAAGCTTAGAAATGATTCAACTGAAAGGAAATAAGAACCCTAAAGGACTGGTTTCTCTTGAAGATATTTTTAATAGACATGATCAGTACCTCAAAAGGAAGAATAAATTTTCAATAAGAACTTCAACTAATTATGCTAAGGTGAATATTGGTATAGAAGTTGATCCAACGATTGTTTGTATTGGTAAATGTTGTTCTAAAGATGAAAAAGAATGTTTGATCTCTCTACTCACTAGATACAAAGATGTCTTTGCTTTGTGTTATGTTGACCTTAAAAGATTAAGGAATGTAGAAATGCAACATCATAATCCCTTGAAGCTTGGCACCATACCTTTTAGGCAAAAATAGAGGACTTATAACCCAAAAATAGATGAAGCTATCTTCAATGAAATCGACAAAATGCTGACAGCAAAAATTATCTACCCTATTCACCACTCTACTTGGGTGGAAAATATAGTGCCTATTAGAAAGAAGAATGGAGAGATTCGGATTTGTTTAGATTTCAAGAATTTGAACCAAGCCTCCCTAAAGGATAATTATCCCTTGCCAGTTATGGACTATATTTTACAGACTGTGTCTAGTTCAGAGATGATGTCTATGCTTGATGGGTTTTCTGGATGTAACCAAATTGATGTAGCCCGAGAAGGTCAGCATAAGACAACTTTCACTACCCTCATTGGTGTATTTACATATAATAGGATGCCTTTTGGTCTCATAAATGCTAGGGCCACATTTAAGAGAGCAATGGATTTAACTTTCGGTGATTTGAAAAATAAAATCATTGTAGTGTATCTTGATGACCTGACAGTTTTCTCCAAGAAGAAATCTAATCATTTACATGACTTAGAGGTGGTTTTACAATAGTGTAGAGAGAATGGTATCTCCCTAAATCCTAAGAAGTCAATCTTCGCAGTCATTAAAGGAAAGTTTTTGGGTCACATTATCTCAAAGGATAGAATAAAGATCGATCTAGAAATAGTTAAGGCTATTTAGTAGCTAAGCCTACCTGCAATGAAGAATAACACGAGGTCTTTTTTCGATCAGGTAAATTTTCTAAGAAGATTTGTCCCTAATTTTGCTGAGCTGACTAGACACATTGTACAAATGATGAAAAATAATCCTATTTTTAGTTAGAATGCTAAAGGGAAGAGGGTGTTTGAAGACATTAAAAGAGCCATTACTAATGCACCCACACTCGTGTACCTTGATTTCTAGAAAGATTTTATTATCTATTGTTATGCCTCTGAACATACCTTATCGGCTATCTTACTACAAAAACATGAACAAGGAATTAAAGCTCCCATTACTTTCATGAGTGTGCTGTTGAAAAACTATGAGCTTAAATACTCTACTCTCAATAAACATGCATGTGTAGTAGTGAAAGCATTAAAGAGTTTTAGGTTTTATATCTTACATTTACATACTATGGTATATGTTACAGGATCTACGATTAAAAGTATATTAACTCAGCAAGAGATTGGTTGTAACAACAGGGGAAATTAGATTTCTAAAGTGTAAGAATATGATGTTGAAATCAAACCTACTAATCTGGTCCAGGGTAAAGGATTGTGTAAGATGATTTCAAAAATGAGTAACATAAAGAGGAAATACCCTTGGTTCTTTTCACTAGTAGTACTAATGAGTGGTTCTCTAATGTTTCTTACTTCTTAACCTATGGTGACCATCCATCCCACCTTTCAACAAAGGAGAGGAGAAATATGAAGCTCAAGGAACACAAGTATGTTATTTGGGAAGGTAATTTGTATAAGAGAGGAATTGGTGGAACTTTCCTGAGGTGTGTGGACAAGTATCAATAGAGGAAGCTACTGGAGGCTTTCCATAATGAAGCTTATGGGGAACATTATTATGTGTTGGTAATGGCTTTCAAAATATTGAGACAATGTTTCTATTGGCTTGGGATGTTTAAAGATGCTTATGAATGGGTATCAAAGTGTGAAAAATGTTCAAAGTTTATAGGCAAACCACAGTTAGCCACATTGCCTTTGAGGCCAGTAATTGTAGATGAACCTTTCCAACAATGGGGTTTAGATCTCATTGGACCAATTAATCCCAACTCAAGTGCCAAACATACTCACATTTTGACTACAATGGATTATTTCACTAAATGGGTAGAAGCTATACCAGTAAAAAGTACTACCTCTAAAGTGGTTTGTACTTTCCTTAAGGAAAACATTATAGCCAAATTTGGTGTACCTAAGAAGCTGGTGACTGATAACACTTCAAGCTTTTCCTCTATGAAAATTACCCTCTTCTGTTATGATTTTGGTATCATCTTATCCCATTCATCATATTATTACCCACAAGGTAATGGCCAGGCAGAGTCTAGCAACAAAAACCTTATCTCTATTGTTAAAAAGCTAGTTGAGGAGAATTAGAAAGGATGGCATAAGCATTTATATAATGCTCTTTGGGCTGATAGGATAATATATAAAAGAGCAATTGGCATGTCCTCTTTCCATCTTGTTTATGGCATTGATAGTGTAATTCCTATTCCCTTGGAACTTTCTGCATTAAATCTACAAAAGGCAATTGAAGACGAACAATTTTAGTCAGCCCTAGAAAAGAGAATCTTGTAATTACAATAGCTAGAGGAGCAGAGAGAAGTTGTTGTGGATAGGATTTCCAAACATCAACAGACTGTGAAGAAGGTTTTTGACAAAAGGGCTATGCAAAGGACTTTTGTAGTGGGAGATTTTGTACTTTTATGGCATCAGAGAAGAGAACCAAAAGGTTCACATAAGAAGTTTAATTCTTTATGAAAATGCCCCTTCAAAATTAGGGAAGTTGTGGGAGAAAATCCTTTTCTAGTGGCATATCCTGATGGAACACCATTATCTCTTGCCTATAATGGGCATAATTTGAAATTATGCAATTGGTAGGGTTTTTGAGTCTGGTCCTATACCATAATTTCTTTCCTCTTTTTTCTATTTTTGTTGTGTCATTTCATTTTTGGCGTGACTCTATCACCCTTGGAGGCTCGTTGGCCATTTTTCGTCTGGGCTCTCTACATTCTCTCGAGTCCTTGTCTTCAATTAGAGCTAGTTGTTGCCCCAAGTTCTGTGTTTGTCTATCCCTTGTGGTTTTCACAAACCTTATTCGTCTATCTTTCCCCCTTGGGGTAGCTTTACTTAGTAATTTTCTTTCACAAATCGGCAATCCTTTGTATTCATTTAGCAAGTTGGCGGGTTCACAAGTTTATGAAACACCTGAGGTGCTAACTTACCTTATATTTTCAGTACTCTATGTCTATGTTAAGTTTTCGTAAAAGGTTTTTCCCTTGTAGTCAGGGGGTCAGAGATTCTTTGAAGTCTTGAATCTTTGACTCCTAGTTCAAAAGTTCATATTTTACCCGACTCACTGACTTCTCACGACACTCTTTCTTAAGAAGCCTAGGCTATGCCAACATGCTATACGAAGGAATAACACTTGTCATTGTTCATTCAATTTGAGGAACATGTGGGCATAGTGGCACATTTATCGAAGGGAAAATTGAGGCATGCATTTATGATTTCTAATGATAAGCTCACCACCAATATTTAATGAGAATTTTATAAGAAGTGACTTGAAAGTTGAGTAAGGTGGTATTATGAGCTAAAGAATGTGTTGCAGAGGGATGAACAGCTAGCTCACTACATGTGGAATTTCAGCTCAATTATACTGTCACAGGTTAGTAAAGCTGGTAACTTTTCCTTCTCTATAAAGACCTCATATCTTCTCAAAGAAGTTATACATTTCTACTTCCCATGAATAGACATAAGTAGTTCTTTGTGAGTGTTTTACCTCATTCCTTGCTATCTGCATACATCTTTGAGTCTCTCGTCTACTAGTTTCTGGAGAATACAAAAATGAAATTTATGTTTCAAGGAGCTCTCGTAGCCTCTATTATAGAGAATGGTCTGGCTAGAGTGAGGGATACAAATTTGGGCCATGTTGATTTAAATGATTTTTGGGGAAGAATACAATCTGAGAAAAGAACCCCTTTAGCAGGGAAAACTTTCAGCAGTAGTTTACATAAAGTAGGTGGCTCTCCTCTTATCGTGCCTTGTCTTGAGTTAATGGTTGCGTGTGCAAATGGTTATTTTCTAGACTCTCAGGAGATAAATACTCCCAATCGTACTATAGTGGCCAAAATCAATTCTAAGTCTATTGATCTGGCTTTGGACTTAGAAGAATACAAAGATGAGGAAGATGTTTTTGTGGCCTTGGCTTGGAATTGCTATAATGAAAATAAGGACTAGTGTCGTACCTGTGTCACCAAGCATTGGCTGGAGGAAGAAAAGACTGGGAAGTTTCGGCTGCCCACTAAATTGAAAAGAAGTCATTTCAAGGAGGAAATCTCAGATATGATAACCCTACTAAATAGAGCAATTGGTAGTCCTAAGTCAAATGTTTTTTATTCTAGATGTGTAGGTTTATCCTATTAATTTGTGGAGATCACCAAATTTATTGGCAAAAAATCATCAGTAGTTGTCTACATGAGCAGTTGATAAATTTTACGCGAAGCACAAATTTCCATATGTGTTCTCAGTTGGTGTACATCTTAGCTCTAAAAGAGGCTACTTGTCTTGGTTTAAGGACCCAGAGGAGTTCTTCAGTGAGTATGCCTATGTATCAAATCTTCCCTTAGTTGCAAAGAAATGAAGGTATGAAATATTTTCGTCATGTGAATGATGCATTTTCTATGATGCTAGATAAAATAATTGATGGGTTAATGGAGAGGAGATTTTCCATAGAAGCCTTTTCATTGGTCACAAAATTTGGTAGTGTCTATGTTTAGTTTGATTGCTTCTCTTATTCAAGGATTGGGAGTTATGAAGATGCCCCATTAAAGTTGCCTCAGTACCCCTCTGACTATTTGGTGTTACTAGAGGTTTGTCATCAGATAGCTATGATTAATGTCAAGTATCAGGTGATGAAAAAGAAAGGGTATTCATTTCCTGTGTCTTTATCCTTCTATTCCAGCAAGAACAATGAAAGTGCTTGGAATGTTGAAAAATTGTTGTCTGAGTTTAGTCTTCATAGTTTGTCTCCTCGTGTAACATTTGATAGTAAGAATTTTATAAAAGAACATATGCATGGAGGCGGTTCTTATTTACACATTCCTCAGCTTGAAGATGTTTGGGAAGATTGTGTTGACAAGAGAGAGGTTCAAGAAAGGAAGTTGATGAGGTTGATTGTTGATCAAATCCATGCTTTTAAGCTGAGTATTCAGGTACCAGATATGATTGATGATTTTTTAGATCCTCTGAGTGAAGAGTATAGTAAAGTTTCTGGAGATCCCCTACCTCTGCTAGATTGGTTAGTGAGAGAAGTCACAAATATCATGTTACTGTTATTTCATGTTTTAAGGAGAACTGAGAAGTGGTTGCAAACAAATTCTAAAGAGTACACTGGCTCATTGACACCTAAAGACTCAGCCTCTCAAAATCAAGCTAGGTCCTAGACCGCCACCTCACACAGAAGAACACCCAGTTCTGACCTGGCTTTGCAGAGAGTTGGTTCGCAACCAAATGGTGATGGTGAAGGTCCACCTGAGGAGCTTGAAAAGTTGAAAACCGCATGTGAACAAGATGTTCAAGTCACAAAAAGAAATACCAGATTGGCATCCTTATCATCTAGGGCTAGCCATGTGCCCTCATCAAACAATTAGGCAAGTGATTATGATTCTTTTATCTTTTCACAATTGGGAGATAATTTATTGCATTAATTAATTTGTGGACCTAGATCCCCACAACAAAAAGAGATGTCTATGCAAAATCTTCATCCTACTCAAATGGTGATGACTACCAATGCTTTCAATACACCAATCTCTTTTCCTAACTGGTTAAAGAAGGTAGTTCAGTAGAAGAAAAGATGTACTATTCCACCTGATGATGGCATTGATACTATTGCCAGTCTATTGCAAATGGTTCCAAACCCTAAACATGTGAAAAGAATGTCCAAAATGGTGACTGATGCCATCTTGAGAAATCAATTTTTGGAAATTACAGACCCATTAGAAGAGAAGAATGAAGATGAAATAACTGAGGCTGATTTCAGAGTGAGCCAAGTGGATCTGGGACCATCAACCACTGAAGGTGATCTATATCACATGCACTATTCAGTGGGGAACATTTCTAAAAGAGTGAAAGATTTGCAAGATGAAAATTCAAAGTGGTTGGCACATGTAAGTTCTCTATCTTCATTCACTAATTCAATTTTTGAGATAGTCACCCCTTCCGTTGGAACTTCTTCTACTATTAAGATTCCCACTCTCGACCCAAATCTACTTCAACAAATTAAAACTTCTTTCTCTCTGAGGCAAGCTATGGAGAAATGGACTGAAAGGATCATATTTGATGGTCTTATATTTATTAAAGAAGTAGTGAAATTGTTTGATTCGATTCATGCTAAGAGAGAAGTTTTAATAGTGCAATTTGAGAAAGTTTGAAGCAATCACAATACTTTGAGTATACTCTCCAAGGAAGTGCATGAGATTGCTAACATGGACCTTGGCATCCTAATGGTTGAAGAGATCATAGCAGATCCCAAAGAATTAGATACTGATATGTGGACTGATGCAGTAGAATGGAAATTTTGTGTGTTTGCAGAAACTAAGGAAGAAATAGGAAAGGTAGTGGCAATTTATTACAAGGAGATGATGAGAATCAAAAGGGACTTTGCTTCTCTCAATGTAGAAGCTAATGGGTCTGATGATGAAAAACTGCTAGACATCAAGATAATCAAATAGAGTTTCCAGAAGGTGGTGAAAGAAGATATAGTAAACTACGATACTATTACTAGGGAATCAGTGGGTAGACTTTCTAAGATGGTAGCCTACATTGACACTTGTAAAAATGGCCTTGAGGAGATGCATCAAAAGGTGGCTGACCTAGACAAGACTATTATGAAGAAAATGCGCCGAATCAGCATGACTGGATCTCCACTTGGTATGGTATTAACACTAGTTATCAACAAATACAGAACATATAAAGCCAAGTTACGAGAACAGGTACCTCAAGTGGTACAAAGTATTAACAAGGAAGGTGAATAGTTGAGGGAAGATGAAGAGATGGATGAGGTGGACGATGGTGACAAAAACTTGCAAATCCTAAATTAGCTTAGTGTTTTATATTGGCAAGTTATCTTTTATTTTCTCTAAAACTATTGGCTTTGGAGGGCCCCTTTATTCTTGTTTAAAAACAATCTTTAATCAGCTATTTCAAGAAGCCGTTATGGTTTTTCTGGATGGTTATGGTTTGGCTTAGCTATATATTTTGAATGGCTAGTCGAACTGAGGACTTGTCTTTTTGGTAAAAAATTTGGTTTTTCTCTGGGAAGGGTGATAACAATATTATGTTTCTCACTTCTATGATATATAAAATATAGTTAATACAGTGGAGTTTCAAGTTATTATGGACATTGTGCTGTGATTATTTAGAATTATGTTCTTCATATGTTAAATATTGTTCTGCTGATGTTAATGGTGCTCATATATTATGGTGGTTGCATGTTATTGATTCTCGCTCACTACTTCAAATGATTTATATGTTGGTACTTTATGTCAAGGTGGTGATTTCATCTGTATGTATAGTGTTTTAAAGTATTCTATTGTGATTAGAAGTATGTGAACTTCTTGTGTTGGTGTTAGAATTATAGATTTAGCTTTATAGCTTTCTGGTCAAAAGGTTTGCCTTTGTTTTTCTTTATGGTTAAAAGAAACCTCAAATTTACATTCCTCAAAACATTTGTAGAAGGTAGTTACGCCTCATTAAATAAGCAGAGAGGCTATATAAAATACCAATATAGCAGGCTCAACTATTGATTACATTTTGAAGAGAACGTGTGTCTCAGATTACTACTTGAATTTCATGTTTCCTAGTAATTCTTCATTGAACCTTTTTGGAGTTAAACGTTTTCATCACTATGACAGAACACTATCGGTGGGTCTTTATTAAGCTACACCAATGACTTGTTTTATACCGATGCTAGTGGCCATCGGGATGATGTTCACTATCGGCGGGAGTTCAGAGTCTTATGCCGATCTCCAAGGTCTTACCGATGCTAGTGACCATCGAGATGATGTTCACTATCGGCAGAAGTTTAGAGTCTTATGCCGATCTCCAAGGTCTTATCGATGTGAGAAGTCCATCGACATAAGGTTGGGCATTGGGTAAACTCATGGTGGTCGTTCTGATAGCAGTGTGTTACTCCGATGGAAGCATACGTTGAGATCAATGGTTCATCAATGTAAGAGCTACTTTTGGCCAAACTTTGTTAAGTCCTTCCGACGCTCGTTGTCTGACCGATGAAGGCAGGAGGACTTGGGCATCGTGGAGACATTGGTCTATCAGTGTGAGATTTGAAGTGCTCACCGATGGAGCAGGTTAGGCCGATAAGGCTATAGCTTGGCATAGTCGGCAACACAATTGCCGACGATGGTTTTACCGTGTGGTTGACCATATAAACTGGAATTGTTTATGTGACTTGGTGCATGTGGGACTAATGGTCTCATGAGAATACAAACAGTCGCAAGGTTGAAGTCTTGGTGCTGGATCAGTTGGATTGGTCGGTTAGGGACGGTTTTCTGCTCTTGAAAACAAATATAGAAAATCTGATGGAGTGGTTCGATGGAGAAGAATAGTTGAAGAGATTTGATTATATGGTTCATTCTGTAGATTTACAGATGTGTGTTGAACTGAATATAATCTGAGTATCGATACCTGAGAAAAAAAGCTAAGATCTTGATTGTAACTGTAAAGTTTACTATAATAAAGATTAATTCTTGTGGTGGTGGGTTTTTTACTCGAAAGAGTTTTCCCACGTAAATCTAGTGTCATTCTCTATATCTTGTTTGTTTATTCTATTTTTCTAGTGTATTCATCTGTGTATTGAATTGAAAGTTACCTGTCTGCATTATCCCCTTTGAATTAACATTAGGGAAGCTGTATTCTGCACCTCTGCTTTCCTTACAAGTGGTATCAGAGACTAGCCCGTTGTGTTATCCTTGTTGGTAGGTTGGGTTTTTTGTGTTAGTTCAGTGAGTGGGAGTTCTGTAGAGGTCTATTCTGTTAAATAAGATGGCAAGTACATCAGGAAAAATAGACATTGAAAAATTCAATGGCACAAACTTTGAGTTGTGGAAGATTAAGGCTGAAGATTTGCTGGTCAACAGAGATCTTTGGATTGCTGTGTCTGGGGTTAAACCTACAAGCATGAAACAAGAAGATTGGGACCTAGCTGATAGAAAAGCTAGAGGATTGATAAGATTAAGTCTTGCAGATTTTGTTTTATTGAATGTCCATGAAGAGAAGTCAGCCAAAGATCTGTGGAAGAAGTTGGGAGATATTTACCAGGGCAAGTCCTTGGTGAATAAACTATTCCTCAGAAAGAAGTTGTATTCTTTGAAGATGGATGAAGATGCATCTATAGCGGACCATTTGAACACATTTAATTTGATTGTTGCACAGTTGACTTCTGTAGGTGTAAAAATAGAAGAGGAAGACCCTTGTATGCTTCTATTATGTTCCTTACCTGATTCGTGGGATCATCTTGTGATGGCTATTGGAAGTACAACAACCACATTTACAACTGAAGCGGTTGTTACCTCGTTATCTGAAGAGATGCAGAGGAAATCTTCTGAGACAACCAAAGAGGCCCTGTCTGTTCGAGATAGATCAAAGGAAAGAGGCAAGAAGAAGGACAACCAGTCTAAGTCCAAATCAGAGGGGAAATCAAAATCTCTTGGCACAAAGTCCAAGGTGAAGTGCTAGAATTGTGGGTAGAAAGGTCACATTAGAAGAGACTGTGAAGAGGAGAAAAAGAAGAAGAAGAAGAACTCTTCTGACAATGATTCTTCTCAGAGTGATGTTGATGCCTACATTGCTACCTTGGCAATGCCTACATCTGAAGATGTGTGGTTGGTGGATTCAGGAGCATTGTTTCATATGACATCTCACAGAGAGTGGTTTACAAAGTATGAACCGTATGCTGGTGGAAAGGTGTTCCTGGCAAGTGATTCAACACTGAAAATTGTTGGCCGAGGACGAGTCAGAATCCAGTTCCTAGATGGCAGGATAAAGGGAATGAATGGAGTTCTTCACATACCAGGTCTGGCTCAAAATTTACTTTCTGTTAGTAAGCTTAATGATGTTGGAGTGCAAGTTACTTTTGTGAATGGTGGTTATAAAATGACTAGAGGTTCTATAGTACTGGCAAAGGGTGAATGCATTGGAACTCTGTTAAGATTAGATGCTAAACTAGTGTGTTGTAATAGTGTCTCTATAAAATCTGAAAAAGCTACTATTGTAACACATGATGCAAATTCTATGGAAGTTAAACTTCCTATAGAAAAAATAATGCTCTAGCATCATAGACTTGGTCACATAGGTGAAAAAGGTTTAAAAACCTTGAAAAAGAAAACCCTGGTAGATGGACTAATTGATTGTAATCTGGAGTTTGATTTCTGCGAACATTGTATATATGGAAAACAGAACTGTGATTCATTTTATTCTAGTTCTCAAAAATATTCTGGTGTTCTGGACTATGTACATTTTGATTTTTTGGTCTAGTTGATGTTCCGTCTTTATCTAAATCAAGATACTATGTATCGTTCATTGATGATTATTCAAAGAGGGCATTTGTATATTTTTTGAAAAATAAATCAGAAGTGTTCAGTTGGTTTAAAGAATTTAAAACTCTTGTGGAAAACTAAACTGGTAGAAAAATAAAATGCTTGAGAATAGATAACGGTGGTGAATACTGCAATGTGAATTTTGACAAGTATTGTGTAGATCATGGTATAAAAAGACACAAAACTACACCTTATACTCCACAACAAAATGGAGTTGTTGAAAGGTTAAATCGATCGTTAATGGAGAAAGCAAGAAGTATGTTGAGTTATGCTGGTCTTGAACAAAGGTTTTGGGCTGAGGCAGTTGCTACAGCTTGTTACTTGCTGAATCGTTCTCCTACTTCAGCATTGGTTGATAAGGCACCTATGGAAGCATGGTCTAGAAAGAAGCCATCTCTAAGACATCTTCGTGTCTTCGGCTATGAGGCATATGCTCATATTCCTGAGGTAAAAAGATCTAAGTTAGATAACAAGGCAGTCAAATGTATCTTTATTGGCTATGGAGTCGGTGTTAAGGGGTACAAGCTTTGGAATCCTGAAACTGAAAAAGTAATTTACAGCAGGAATGTAATTTTCAGAGAGCTGAAACCTTTGGTTAGTATTTCTCAGCTGGAGAAGATAGAAGAAAAGAAAGAAAAGAGTGTTGTTAATATTCCTTTGACCCCTGTAAAAGAGGAACAACAAGCACCAAGTGTAGATGGTTCAGATGTGAGTTCAAGTAGCTCCGAAGATTCAGATCCAGAGCAAGAACCTGAACTTGCACCTCAACCATTAAGGCGGTCTACACGTGAAAGAAGACAACGAGATAGGTATGGATTTTCAGTACATGATTCAAGTTGTGCCTATGCTTTACTTACTGATACTAATGAACCTAGGACTATGAAAGAAGCTATTAGCTTACTTGATTTAGATTCTTGGTTGGAAGCCATGGATAGCGAAATGTCATCGTTGGAGAAAAATGGAACCTGGGATCTGGTGCCCTTGCCTGAAGGTAGAAAACCTGTGGGCTGTAAGTGGGTATTTAAAAAGAAATATGGTCTAGATGGTAGTGTTGATAAGTACAAGGCAAGAGTGGTTGCTACAGGGTATTCCCAAAAGGAAGGTATTGATTATGGAGAAATCTTTTCTCTTGTAGCTAAGTTGACATCCATTAGATTTCTATTGTCACTTGCAGCAGCATATGATTTTGAAATTGAGCAGATGGATGTGACAATAGCATTTCTTCATGGAGACCTTGAAGAAGAAATTTATATGTCCCAGCCAGAGTATTTTATGGTAAAAGGTAAAGAACATCTGGTATGTAAACTTAAAAAATCTCTTTATGGTTTGAAGTAATCTCCCAGAATGTGGTATCAAAAATTTGATACGTATGTTTTATCCTTGGGGTATGTGAGATTTAAATCTAATCATTGTGTCTATTATAAAAATGAAGGTGATCGGATTCTTATAATTGCACTGTATGTGGATGACATGTTATTCATTGGCAATGGTAAGGGGATGATCTCAGAATTAAAATCTTAGTTGTCCTTGAAATTTGAAATGAAGAATCTGGGGGCAGCAAAGTACATTCTGGGAATGGAAATCAAAAGGGACAGGTCTAAGAGAAAGATTTGGCTCAGCCAGAGCAAGTATATTACCAATGTTCTTGATAAGTTTCATATGTCTGATTCTAAACAGTTAGTTGTTCCAGTTTTACAGGGACCGAAATTATCTGTTGAAAATTGTCCAGAATCTTTGTATGAATCTAATGACATGAAAAGTGTGCCTTACGCAAGTGCTGTTGGTAGTTTAATGTATGCAATGGTCTGTACCAGACCAGACATTGCCCAAGCAGTGGGAGTTTTGAGCTGGTTTATGGCAAATCCAGGCAGATCACATTGGGATGCTGTGAAGAGAGTTATGAGCTATTTGAAGGGAACTTCTGACTATGCTTTATGCTATCATGGAAACTCAGTTGGATCACAAATATCTATTAGCATTCAGGGATATGTGGATTCTGATTGGGTAGGGGATATTGACAGTAGAAGATCCACCAGTGGATATGTATTCATGTTAAATGGTGGTGCTATCAGTTGGATGAGTAAGCGGAAGGTTGTAGTCACTTTGTCCACAATAGAAGCAGAGTACATGGTAGCTACTCGTGCATGCCAATAAGCTATTTGGTTGAAGAGGTTGTATTCTGATGTTGGTTTTGATGCAGGGCAGATACAAATACACTGTGATAGTCAAAGTTCTATATGTTTTGTGAAGAACCCTACTTTCCATGCTAGGACAAAACATATTGATGTCCACTATCATTTTGTTCATGATATGGTGGAAGATAGAAAGGTGAAGCTGGAAAAGGTTGACACTTTGGAAAATGTCGCTGATGCCTTAACTAAACCAGTGAGTATGGCCAAGTTCACATGGTGTTCAGATGAAATGGGTCTGTGGACCCATAGTTCTCATTAATCACATAAGGATTGGGAGGTAGCAGTAATCTCCTCGACAAGTGGGAGATTGAAGAGAACGCGTGTCTCAGATTATTGCTTGAATTTCATGTTTCCTAGTAATTCTTCATTGAACCTTTTTGGAGTTAAACATTTTCATCGCTGTGACAGAACACTATCAGGAGATCTTTATTAAGCTACACTGATGACTTGTTTTATAACGATGCTAGTGGCCATCGGGATGATGTTCACTTTCGGTGGGAGTTCGGAGTCTTATGCCGATCTCCAAGGTCTTACCGATGCTAGTGGCCATCGGGATGATGTTCACTATCAACGGAAGTTTAGAGTCTTATGCCGATCTCCAAGGTCTTACCAATGTGAGAAGTCCATCGGCATAAGGTTGGGCATCGGGTAAACTCATGGTGGTCGTTTTGATAGTAGTGTGTTACTCCGATGGAAGCATACGTCGAGATCAATGGTTCATCGGTGTAAGATCTGCTTTCAGCCAAACTTTGTTAAGTCCTTCTGACACTCGCTATCTGACCGATGAAGGTAGGAGGACTTGGGCATCTCAGAGACATTGGTCTATAGGTGCGAGATTTGAAGTGCTCACCGATGGAGCGGGTTAGGCCGATAAGGCTATAGCTTGGCATAGTTGGCAACACAATTGCTGATAATGGTTTTACCATGTGGTTGACCATATAAACCGGAATTATTTATGCGACCTGGTGCATGTGGGACTAATGGTCTCGTGAGAATACAAATGGTTGTGATGGTTGAAGTCTTGGTGCTGGATCAGTTGGATTGGTCGGTTAGGGCAGATGAAGCATAATGGTTTTCTACTCTTGAAAACAAATATAGAAAATCTGATGGAGTGGTTTGGTGGAGAAGAATAGTTGAAGAAATTCGATTATATAGTTCATTCCATAGATTTGTAGATGTGTGTTGAACTAAATATAATTTGAGAATCGATACTTGAGCAAAAAAGCTGAGATCTTTATTGTAACTGAAAAGTTTACTGTAATAAAGATTGATTCTTGTGGTGGTGGGTTTTTTACTCGAAAGAGCTTTCCCATGTAAATTTGGTGTCATTCTCTGTATCTTGTTTGTTTATTCTATTTTTCTGGTATATTCATCTGTGTATTGAATTGAAAGTTACCTATCTGCATTATCCCCTTTGAATTAACATTAGGGAAGCTTTATTCCGCACCTCTACTTTCCTTACACATTTGTCACTTGTCCGAGCGTGAGTATATAGAGTTAAGTGACGAATTTGTTAACCAACATTATGTTATTTTATTTACTCTAGAGTTAGTTTATTTTATTTATTTAATAAAAGAATAGTAAATAAAACTATAGGCAAATATGAAATAAAAAATGAAACCGTAAGGGTCAATATGAAATAAAACCATAAAAATATATTAAATGAAATTAATATGTTCTTTTATTTATTATAGATTAATTTTAATGAAAATACTTTGTGTTAGTTGTTTAGATATTGATGCAGTGGCATCACATTTCCTTCAATTTTGGATCTTGCATATTTTTATATTTTAAGTTTTGGGGCTTGATTGTGGAGCTCCTATCGCCCTTATGTCAGTTACTTGTTTGGCCATTCCTGTTGCTAAGAAATTAAATTTCTATTATTATCTAAAGGTCATGGCAGTCAGTATCTATAGATTTTAGTAATAAAAGGCCGCAAATTGTGGTAATAAAGCATGGACCCCACTGGCACAACAATATAAGGATTCATTTGTGATTTTTAGTTTGGCTTAATATAGAAACAACAATAAACCTTCTTTATGGGTGATGATGCTTTGGGTATAAACATTTTCTTTCTACATTATCATTCTATCTTTGGCATTATGGATGTTCATCTTTGGCAGTGACTGATATAATTTCTTCTAAGCATAGACATCATGATATCTCCTTTGGCGACAGCACGTTTTGAAGTTTGAATTTTAGCAGACCACAATAAGGAATCGTGAGCAATCATGCTTGGTGGGCATTGACCGTTATGAGGAGTCATTACCTGGATCATAGCTAAGTATATAAGAAGGAGAAAACATAGCATATCAGTGGGGGTGGACGGTAGAGGCCATTCATATTGGCCATGTACTTTAGAGGAGGAGAGATTAATTGTCTAAAGATTGATTATCATATATGTCAAAAATATGTTTTGTGTAGGAATTAGAGTGATTAGAGGTGGAAATAGATAGAAAGAAGAAGCTAAGAGGATGAGGAGGCCATGGTCAAGTAGAGGAAAGGGAAATGGTTCATTCAGAGTCGTTTGATATAAGCTAGATAGCTTAAAATCATTTCTTTTGAAATTCTACAGTGTGAGGCTGAGTATATGGGCCAATATTTTGATTATGTAATATTGAATTAAAAGGAAATATAAGTTAATGGAGAATATCTCTCCTATCATATGTATTTTGTGTTGTTGATCTTGTTATTTCCTATCATTGAAAAGGAATTACCTTATGTTTTATGTCACTATTTCTAAATTCTCTTGGTTTGTGTTTCTAGTAAATGGGATTTGGATCTGAATATGTAATCTCTCCCATCAAGTGGTATTAGAGCCTAAGGTTGGTCTTGAGTACTAAGTTGATCACCAAAGAGATGCAACTTAGTGAGGACTAGTGGGTTTGGGAAAAGTGTCAAGTTGTTATGTCTCAAGTAAACCCTAGGAGAATTTGTTGCAGGAGAGAGGAGACCTATAACTGTAGAGGGTAGAGAAGGAGGCACAGAAGATTGGTTGCAGAGTACGAGTTGGCAAAGTATTACAGTAGGGAAGGATGAAGACTGCGGTTAGAAGACCCATTGTTATACCATCCTGGGATAGATATTTGGATGGTGTAGACAAGAGAAAGTTCAGTGAGAAATTGCAAAAGCTCTCAAGATGAATGGATGCACTGGAAAAGTATTATTTTCCTAATGTTGGTGTGATTGCAGGAAAGAAGAAAGTGGAAGAAAGCAGGCCAATAATAGACATAGAAGGCATTAATAACAAGATTTATTAATAGACTAGTGCATTAATAGACTAGTGCAAATATTAATTCTCTAAATCTAGTAAGTTCATATTTTGGTTCTTCTGAGCTTGAAGATGGAAAAGATTTTGTTCCTATTTTTTTTCTAACAATGGCAAATGTAGTGAGGATGAGGAGAAATTTGTGGTTGCAAAGGAGAATCTGGGAGTAGAGGAAATGTTCAGTTTGGAAGAATATTTGGAAGAAGAGAGTACAGACTTAGTGAAGGCAGATGTAGTAGAGAAAGAAAGTGCAAAAGGTTCAATGAAAGAACCAGATGATGTAGAAGACGTAGAAGACTTACTGTTACCATATAACATTGTAGTCATGAAGCTTCCAAATGTAATTTCTTTTAAACCTAATAAGGATGAAGTTTTGTTTGATATGATACCATTGGAAGACCATGATGATGAGTCGGAATGGTGGAGATTTGGATTTGATAAGGAGTATCGAAGGTGGAAGTATGCATAGAGAGCCAAAAGCTGATAAATGAAGATAACAAAACTTCGAAGGGAACAATGCAAGTAAGGAAGGTTAGAATTAAGAAACTGGAAAGTGAGGAAAAAGAAAAAAATGGAATCATGGACCTCATGAGAAGGAGCTCATGAATTTTTTTTCCTAGGGAGTCTGATGCAGTGGCATCCTGTTTCCTTCAATTTTGGATTACATATTTTTATATTTTCAGTTTTCGAGCTTTATTGTGCAGCTCCTTTCGCCCTTATGTCAGTTACTTATTTGGCCATTCCTGTTGCTGAGAAATTAAGCTTATATTATTAACCAAAGGTCATACTAGTTATTTATCTACATATTTTAGCAATAAAAGGCCGTAAATCATTGTAATAAAGTATGGACCCCGCTGGCACATCAATAATAGGATCAGTTTGTGATTTTTGGTTCAGCTTAATATAGAAGCAACAATAAACATTCTTTATGGGTGATGATGCTCTGGGCATAAACATTTTATTTTTGCAATATCATTCTATCTTTGGCGTCATGGATGTTCATCTTTGTTAGTGACTGATATAATTTCTTCTGAGCATAAACATCATGATATATGCTCTACGGCGACAGGTTTTGAAGTTTGAATTTCAACAGACCACAATAAGGGATCGTGGGAAGTCATTCTTGGTGTGCATCGACCATTATGAGGTGTCATTATCTGGATCACAGCTGAGTATATAAGAAGGAGAAAATGTAGCAGATTAGTGGGGTGGACGGTAAAGGCCATTCATATTGGCCGTGTAGTTTAGAGGAGAGATCGATGGTCTAAAGACGGATTATCATATATGTGAAAGATATGTTTTGTGTAGGAATTAGAGTGATCAGAGGTGGAAATAGATAGAAAGAAGAAGTTAAGAGGATGAGGAGGCCGCAGTCAAGTAGAGGAAAGGGCGACGGTTCATTCATAGCCGTTTGATACAAGCTAGATAGGTTAAAATCATTTCTTTTAAAATGTTGTAGTGTGAGGCTGAGTATATTGGCCAATATTTTGTTATGTAATATTGAATTAAAAGGAAATATAAGTGAATTAAGTATACATCTCCTGTCATATGTATTATGTGTTGTTGATCTTGTTATTTCCTGTCATTGAGAAGGAATTGCCTTATGTTTTTTGTCACTATTTATAAATTATCTTGGTTTGTGTTTTTGGTAAATGGGATTTAGGTATGAATCTGTAATCTCTCGCATCAGATATAATTTGAAAACAATAAACTCTTAATCCATGTTAATAGTAAAAAGCTTACTCAATAAAACCCTGGGCAAATTTTAAATAAAAATCCACCCTTAGGAGTGAATATGAAATAAAAGGATAAAAACATATTAACCAAAATTAATATTTTAAATACTCTAAATATGAAATAGAAGGATAAAACATATTAAACCAAATTAATATGTTATTTTATTTACCGTAGAGTTATTTTATTTTATTTATTTAAAAACAAATAGTAAATAAATCACTAGGTAAATATGAAATAAAAAATGAAACCCCTAGGGGTAAATATTATTCTAAGAGGAAACTACACATTTAAAGTGTTTTAATCCATTCGTAGAGCATCACCGTCTTTAATTACTAATACTGATGTTCATTTTTTAGAAATTTCTCGACGAAGGTTGAATTTTGAAAGTGAGGACCAATGCAAACAATATCAAAGAGATTATCAAAGGGAATATCCAAGATGAAAACAACAACAAATGATAGATGTAGAAAGAGAAAAACAAAGAAAATAATGAAATGATAATGATAGAGAAATATTTGCCAATAACTCAAATTCCTATATGGTAAGTGCAAGAAGATGAGTTCATTTTTTGGCCAAAAAGTGAATGTACTTTTTCCTATTTTTCAAATTTTATCGTACTTGGAGACATAATTGGAAGCACTTGCACATAAAATATTAAGATGATGTAAAATAAGAAATGTAGGATTTTGTTTCTAGATTTCAAATATGTAATTTTTTCTAATATCCAGATGATGCTTAGTTTTAATTGGATGTACAAAAAGTGGCTTTTTAAAAGTCTCCTATTTTTGCAAAAGCATGCATGTGTACGAACAACATAATTTGACCTAAATTAATGTATTTTTGTAATTCCTTTTGTGGAAATATTCTCTCGATGTTGAATTTTGGTAAGGATATATTTTTTTAATTTTTTGATAAATATTTATTTTTTATTAATTTTTTAATGGCCCTAATTAGTGTTCTTTAAAACCCCTCGTGTATGGCCAACATAATTTGAGCTAAACTAATCAATTCAGTAAATTCCTATTATCATGTAGATAATGATGTTTAGTTTCCTTAGACATAATTTTTTTTTCAAGAAACTTTCAAAATCAAAAGTTATTGAAAAAATAGTAACCTATGTTATTTCAATCTTATTAGTTAGTTTGTTTAGAAAATAATTAATAAATAGAAAATTATATTCAATAGTAAAAAAATTACATAATTGAAAACTAGACTTTTAGATATACAATGGGTTTTAATTTTGTTAACATATTTTGAAAAAAAAGTGCTTAGCCACAATGGTGAAATTGGTTTTTTCTCCCATTGTTTTCATGGCTTCTTAGTTGTAGGATGGTTGCAGATCCAATTCTTAGGCTCATATTTCCAAGCCTTTACCAAGCCTAAAACCAATGCAAATTGGGGGGTGTCATATTTGAAAAAACAAGAAATGGGTACCCATTTCTAAACAGGTACCCACTTGTAACGGGTTCCCGTTACAAACGGGTACCCATTTATTTTTATTTTCTATAGAATGGGTACCTGTTTTAAAATGGGCACCCATTTCTATTTTAGCCATTATTATTTTTCTAATAACTTGGTATTACGACTAAAACCCTGCAACATTCCCTTTTACCAGTACGGCTGACAGTGATAGATTCTGTTACTTTTTAATGTGAAAAGTGTTGATTTAAGCTCTCAACGGGGCATATATTATGCAATTATTATAGGGATTCAATCATAAGGAGAATTTTTATATGGAATGAAGTAGAAAATCTATTTTTTATAGGCATTCAATTTCTTGGATAGACATTCATTTTTACCAATACACCAACCGTGATGAATTCTGTGACTTTTTTATATGCAAAGTGTTAATTCAAGCTCTCAAGAGGACATATTTTATGCAATTTTTATAGGGATTCAATCATAAAGATAATTTTAAGATGGAATGAAGTAGGAAATCTATTTTTTAGAAGGATTCAATTTCTTGGAGAGATCAAACAAATATCAAGGAACTATCATATTGAACAAAGGATCTATTTCTACTTCTATTTCATGCATTTTTTAAGGGTTCCAACACATTTTGGTAATCATGGAATCAAGTAAACGTAAAAAAAAAATGAAAGGTTATGACAGTTGAAGAAATTGAAGCACATCAAGAGAAAGAGGCAAAATGACAAAGAGATATGAGAGAGAGGATTGAAAAAATGAAGAATGATGTAGCATCTAGTTCGATTACTATTGAAGAGAACATTGAGGAGGAGAACATTGAAGAGGAGAATATTGGAGAAACCAATTTAGATGAAATGAATTTATATTTTGCAAATGTGGAAGAGGTCAAGAACATGGAAAATGCAAATATAAGAATGAATCCAGGAATGTCTTCGAATCCATTGAATGATAATGAGATTAAATATTTAAAGCGAGTTGGATATAATATTGATGAGATAAATGCTTCTACTACAAACAAGACATTAAAGAATGAAAATGAAAACCCTTGTATGCATGAAAATGAAAATATTTTTTTTAAATTGAAAGTAATGTTTTGAAGGATCTTCATGGTAAGATATCTTGGAGACAAATTTAGACACATGCAAATAGATTGTACAAACAAATTTTTCTATAGAAAAACTCTTGGATTTCAATGCCAACTTGTATTACAATTGATGAGAATAATGAGAAAAATAATGAAAAAATTAGGCATTTTTATAAAACCCAAAAAGGTGGATGAATCAATGGATCAAGTTATGTTTAGTGTTGCTAATGCTATTGGTTGTATAGGAAAAAATAGTCGATCTAAGGATAAGAATACAACACATCAAAAAATAACAATTGTTTTAGTTAATAAATCAATTGTGAGCAAAAGAATGATACATAAAACAAGTGGATATTTAAATGTGCATACTCTAACATTAAGAATAGTAGCAAAGAGAAGAGTAGGTATTGAAGAGGATCCAATCAACCAATGTTGGAATTTTAGTGGTAGACTCCCAAGGTCTGACATGAAATTAAACAATGAAATTAGGTCTTTGATTAAAAAATATTGGCATGATAATACAAGGGTTTCATCAAATTCTAGAGATTTTTTAAAATTAAGGGTGGGGTCAAAAAATTGTGATCCTCATCCAAAACATCTTTTAGAAATTACTCAAATCAAATTATATAGAAAATTTATAGATGATTCAGTTATAGAAAATTTTAGTATAAGTCAAAGATTGTTTGAGAAATGCAAACCTTGGTATGCGAAGATTAATAATCAATGAATGTCTTATTGTTGTAAAACTCATGTGTAATTTCATTATTTTTATGATGTTTTTCGATATATACATTGTACTTTGCATTCTAACCAAATTATGTAGGAATGTGATATTAATATGCCACCTACAATAGTTAAGGATTTTATACCAAGTATACCTTGTGAAACAATTGATGGGCAATTCTATTTTTCAAAACCATGTGTTTCTAGACAATGCAATAGATGTGGTAACCTTTTGTTGTTAGGAGAATACATGGATGAAAGTAGTTCACGTGATTTTGGACAACAATTAGTGTTTGTGAAGAGGTTCACCAATGTTCAATATCCATTAAAGGATGGAAAAATTGGAAAACGTTGTGAGTTAGTCACAGAACAAAGTAGTGTACATGCATTCATCACAGAGTTCAAGAATAAGACTATGTATAAATATGTGAAACATTCTCAATATGCTTAGTGGCTTGATTAACACTTCTGCAGATGTAAAAAGCACATTTCCAATTGGAACTATACTTTCAGTGGTTGACTTTGCAGAAAACTATACACTTGATCCACAAGAGGAGATTCAATCTCAATATTATAACTTAGTACAGGTGGCCATATTTGTTCATATTGTATATAGACATGCAGTTGATAGTATAGAAGGTGACAAGAAAATTTTGCTAGAGTACCATTTCTATGTGAGTGATAACAGGTTACAATCATCAGAGTTTGTGCAGTATTGTTTCAAAGTATTTAATGACAACTTAAAAGAAAGACAAATTTAGATGACAACATTTTATATGGTCAAATAATTGTACAGGACAATTCAAAAATTCTTGAATGTTTTTGTGGTTAAGTAGGGTCCACAAAGAAAATTATATCCAACATATTTGGAGTTTCTTTGAAGCTAGACATGGTAAAGGAGAACATGATGGAGCTAGATCATGTGTGAAAAGGGCTCTTGCTAGGGAGAAACTAAAATTTCATGATGCAGCAAAGTTTCAAGATGCACGTACAATTGTGGATTGGTGTAATAGAAAATTGACTATAAGATCAAGTGAGAACTCTAAAGTTCAATGGTTTTTTTGGTCAAGTTGAAGAAGAAAGCATTCATCCCTGATTTAATTGTGATACAATTAGTGGATCAACAAAATGACATTCATTTAAGAGTTCAAATGCAAGCACATGGAGTCTATGGACTAGAGAGCTCACATGTTTTTGTCAGTTTTGTATCGTAGATGAGTGGGAAGCATGTGAAAATACAGATTGGGTTGAAGAATGGCAACAAAAGTCCTTAATACCTCTACAAACACATGATCAAAATGAGATAACATTTGAGGAGGATAATCATTTGCAAGCATCAGATGACTATGAGCATATTTCAGACCTCGTACAAGAAGGTACATTTATTCAATATTTCTTTTTGATAATTTTTTTTGGAATATATATTTAATTGTACATATGTATGTATGTATATTTTTGTGAATTATTGAATTTAAAATTTTTTTGTAGGACACGTGTGTACTATTGTTGCACCCAAGGGTAATGAAGAGGAAACTGAGTATTTTTAATGCCCCTCACTTTTGCTTGTGATAGATGTTATTTTCATGTTTCCTATGACAGTTCTGGTAGAGAGGATAGTCTTATAGTGCATGTTTACAGTTTCAAGATATTTTTACTTCTATGTTATGGTTTATGCTCTCCTTGATCTTGATGGGCACTTTGTTATTATGCGAACTGATTATGGATCTATGTTAGGATGATACTTGATTACTTGTACTTTGTGCTTTCACAGTTCGATGGACATGATTATAGATTAATGTTATTTTAGGTTTAATGTGTTATTCAATCATGATTATGATGTATAACTAGTAATGAATGTAGTTATCTAATGATGTGTTTACATGAACGGAATAGTGTTGTATTACTCGTGTCTGAGTACCCTACCACGTTGCGACTTCCGTTCAATTTGTCGGTGATTACATGATTATATATGGATATATGCACAACCTTGGTGTTTATTGCAGGATGCATGTACCGGGCATCGACTCCACCTGAATTACCAGGTCTGAGCGTGCCCTAGCCAATGGAATTGTGAATTGGAGTTGACATGAGGTTCCCTATTTAGCCAACATCCTCAAGGAGGATGAGTTTCCAGTGTTGTACCCTGTCGTCACCGTTAGTGGGACTGATGTCATCATTTTGTCATCATGTCCTGTGGCTTCACTTGGGGTCAGGTATCATCTTGTAAGTTAGGGTATATCCAATTTAAGTGTCAATTTATGCATGGTTAGTATTTCATTAAAATAAGGTTATAATTAAGCTAATGTGAAATAAATAGGTGCTATGGGAATTATGTGTTGTGATTATGTAAAAACGATTTAATTGTGTGGTAATTGGTAAAATTAACCGGAATTAGTAAATAAATAAATTAAATTAGATAAATAATTATATGAAATATTAAATTGCAAATTGTAAGCGGATTAAATTAAACAGAAAACAAAAATGCATATGTAAAAGTGAATAAACAACTACATTGTTGATAAAGTAAATTTATAATAACAATGATATTATCTCAAGGTTAAAAATTTTGTCTAGGGTTGTCTCTTAACACCACATATTCATTATTTTGGGATGAGCAAACTTAATGCCGTGTGCTAGCAATTACAAATTGGAGGTTCAAAATTTTTTGATAGGGTAAACTTTTGAACATTTCAAGATGGTGGGTTGTGGAAAAAGAGAGGAATGTCTCTGCATTCACTCAAGGAGTCCAACCTGTATTCTAAGAAAGTGGGTGTCAGGAAGAGAGGATGTCTCTTGCTTTTATGGGAGGGAGTTGAGTCCTAGTGGGAGAGCAGGAAGAACAGAGAAAAATTAGTGGCAAGAACTGGGAAGGGGCTGAGGAGTTTTGGAGGAGGCTGAAGTTGCAAGCTAGGGTTCGAAAGAAATAGTAATCCATCAATAGTCTAGGTTCCATTGTCCTTCGATACCTCTCTTTCTGCTTGTATATGTAAATGGTTTTAGATAGATAAATGTTGCTTCTTCTGTGCCGTGTGTTTTTTCCCTTGTTTGAGCCTTCAACATATTGGCATTAAAATATGTATTTTTCTTTCATTTTATACTTGCCATTTTTGGTGTTAAAATCTGAATTTTATTTTATGTTATATTTGCTATTATTTCACATTAAAATCTGTAGTTTTCTTTTATGATATACTTCTCATTATTGGAGTTAAAATCTGAATTTTATTTTGTGATTGTACTTGCCTCTATTGGCATTAAAATCTATATTTTTCCTTCATTTTATACTTGCCATTTCTGGCATTAAAATCTGGATTTTAGTTTATGTATATTTGCCATTATTTCACATTTAATCTGTATTTTCTTGTATGTTAGACTTGCTTATATAGAACTGAATGTCAAAGAGAAACAAACACCTATTTCTTTTAAAATGTGGCATCATGTATGTAGCTACCACCACTACCACTGAGATCATATTAAATTTGTGCTGCTCAATCAGTTTCTCAACCTATTGTAAATGTTGTTGCTCTCTTCTCCGTGATTTTTTTTTATCTGATTTTTGTTTTGTTTCTAGCCATCTCATATTTAGGCGTTGATGGTTATAGTTGTAGGAGAAATGCTTATGGTTGAAAATTATAAGCTGTTTTAATAATTTTATTTGAGAACATATTAAACTGCCTTCAGTATAATTTGCTATCATTGACAACAATGACATATGCTATGGTATGTACAGCTTTTAAACTAATCCATAATCATATAGACGTGTGTCATAAATTTTATTCCCAAGATTTCTAGTGGCTGTAATGAGGATTGTATTCTATTTTCTGTGTTTTATTTCAGGAAGTTAAAGCACATTAATACCCTAAAAAAATATATTTATTTATTTGCTGTGCTTACTGGACATTAAAATCTAAAAATTAGTCAATTAAAATAAAATTGTATAGTCTCATATAAATGCTCAAAAATTAGATTTGTCAGCTAATTAAATTTCAGCGTATACCTTATAGTTGTAATTAGTCATTTTAGCTATAAATCACAACTGAAGGTTAAAATAAATGAGTGTATTATATGAATGGAGAGATTTAAACAATTTGTCAAATTTACATAGTTATAATGATATGCATATTAGGTTTTTATGTGAATTACTTATATTAAAGTAGGTCAAAGTGTTTTGAAGGCACTATTGAATAGATAATTGTTATATAAAAAGAAATAAAATGGAGGCAAGGAATTAATATAATTACTTCTCATGGGATGAAAATATTGCTATTGAATGATTCAAGGTTATTATTATTATTATTATTATTATTAATCCTCAACCAACTAAATATGTACATTAAGAAACATAATCCATATTGTAATATAAAAATTACCTTTCTTACTTGAGTAGAATTGCTGGTAAATAAAGAAATATATATAATTGATATTTCTAGGATTTAAATTTAATTTAGCAACCATTATTGGCATCATTTACTTGCTATTGTTTTAATTAAGAATTTTGTGACTTATAGTAAGGATGCCTCTCGTGTTGATTAGTTGTATTAAAAGAATGTTAATATTATTACTTGACGGTAAATGAAGTGTCAGGAGGAACGATGAATTACATGCCTTAGGTTAAGATGGAAAAATATGTTTTTTTCTTAAGAGTAAATATTAACACTTTTGCTGTAAATAAGATGTAAATTGTTATTGGTTGTTTTACCACAGAAGAAATGATATTTATGTAGAGTAATTAAAGTTGTTTCTTTTTTTTACTTTTAAGTTAAATATGTTTATAAAATAAATAGGAACCCTCAAATTTATCCTCAAGAGCTGAATTTAAATGATATTGTAATTATTCAATTAACTTGCTTTATGCAAATAATTAATAGTGGCTTACTTTAGTTATGTTAATAATATATATAAATAAATTTATGTCTCTTAAAATTAATTAAATAATTGTTTTATAAATATTTACATGTAGTTAACTTTTATTGTAGTTGCAGATTTATTCCTTAATAAGAATATAATCAAATGATAGGCTATGTTTTAATGTTAATATACTAGTAATAACTTAGTCAATTGTGATTAGCTATAGTGGATTAACTAGCTGTAAAGTAGGCCTAATTTAATTATCAGTGTGTTGATTTTGGGAAAATGGAAATTGCCAGTAATAGGCTTAGGAAATTCAATATGTGGGTCATGAACTAGTTCATATAGCCTTTCAATTTTGCATCTACTGGTTTGGTTAGTTGTTCTAGAGGCATAGGATAAAATAGTTTAATTTCAAGTGTAGAGTTGTTATCTGTTTTGGATTTACGACATTATAAGAAACATGTTGTCTCTAGTTGTGTTGAGGTATAAGATCTTGTGAGTGATGCATAATCTAAGTTGTGAATGATAAATGTATTGCTCTATGTATATAATGTTGTCCATTCAGTTGTATTTGTTGTATATCCAGTTTTGTGGTGAGTTATGGAATGGGGAGACATGGAAATCATAGAGATGTAATGAATGTGTGTTGTTATGGGCAATGGTTTAGGAGCTCTACCCTTATGATTATGTTTGAAGGGTCATCGCCTTGCATTGTTATATATATACATGTTGATATAAGGAAAATTGTTATGCAAGATGGTTAATGCCTTGCATGGTTCATGTATCCTCATTGTCATGATGTCATTTGCTATGCTTGTTGAGCAGGGTCTACTAGTTGTAGGTAGGGGAGTGGCTTCCAATGTGGGGCCAGTGCCCAAAGTGGCTGCCAGGGTAACCCATTGGCAGTTGGTAATCAAGTGATAACCTAATAATAAATCTAGGGGTTGGGTAGTTTTCACATTAATCAAGATTATTGGATGCCTCACTCATGCCTATAGTGCTCATTTAGGCTAAGGATGAGATGAGAAGGCCATGGTTGGCAAAATCAACTTCCTTGTCCTCATGAAAGGAAGGTTGATTTTGCATGTATCACCCTATGGGGCCGGTGCCTAGAGAGAGGCTACCAGAGTAACCATAGATGGGGGCCAGTTTCTAGTGAGAGATAGCCTGGGTAACCCATTCTAGGACCATGCGATGACACTCTCCCTACTACAGCCTAGCATTCCCTAGTTGTACTCTCCCCATTCATTATGTGTTTGCCTCTGGAAGTACTGTTGTGTTGTTGTGATATTGACTTATGATGTTGGAGTCATGTGTTGTCTTATAGCCACTATCCACTTGTCTATATGTTGTAGTGGGAACCTTATGTTAACTCCTAAGCTCAGGGGGTGGACCTCAGGGTTCCACATGGTCGAGTGAAAGAGCTTTATCCATTGGTTTTTTCTCTTTCTTGTCATTGTTCAAGAGCGAGGAGGATATACCTTGTGTATCAGACATCAAATCTTGTACCTGGTTATGAAGACAGTCATTATGCTCATGTACTAGCCTGTGTATCAATTGATTTATAATTTATGTATTCAGATGTATTCAGAAGGTGATAATATATCAATGTATTGATGTACTCTTATGTATGGACCTAAATATGTACATGTTATCTTGATCAAGTTGATTATCTAACTGATGTCATGAAATGGAGATGTATATGTATAATCATCAGTGTAATAGTTTCAGATTGTTCTACCGATGTTAGTTAGTAATGCATGTGAAATATGTTGATTAAATTGTCAAGTAATACAACCATGAGACCTTGGAAGACAAGTTGTTAGTTAATGATGTGCATAGATTTGTTCAACTTTACCTTGTTATTTTATACAAAAAAAATATTTCTGTCTTGCATAGCACAAATGTGTTGTTTTCTAGGGTTATCTTAGCAGGGTATTACAGTATTGGTTGGCTCAGTGTGTTGAGGCAAAATAGAATTTGTTACAACCTAGAGTAGATGATGATAACTTTGAGTATCCAACAAGTTCTGTGGTTGTTACTAGCACTTGGCTATGTAAATATTTCATAAGGAGGAATGGTATACCTGCATTTGAAGATTATGAAAGACATAAAACAATTTTGTACTACTCACATCTGATTGTGGCAACAAATGTACAATTAGTGAGATAAAAAGGGAGACCTATCACAAAAGAATTATGGACACTTTCTATGGAAGAGCATGATGCAATACAAAAAAGAAAGGATGCAAATGGTACAACAGAGTAAATGTTTTAAATGATTAACATGTATGTAGAAATTTTTAAACTTTTAATCTTTGTCTAGGATGTAAGTTTAGGATTAATATGATTGATAACTTAACTAATTGATTGCATCTCCTCTTAAGCATCCTCTTAAATCACCTTAAGCCATCCCTTAGCTATGTTTCATAAGTTAGGTAAGTCATCTCCCCTAATTCATTGCATCTTCCTTAAGCCATCCTCTTAACTCCCCTAAAGCAATCCCTTAGCTATGTTCAATAAGTTAGGTAAATTTAGGATTTAGTCTAATAACTTCAATATAGTTAATTGATATAGCTTAGCACACCCTTACCAAAATACTAGAGTTGATTCCATCTCCCCTTAAGACATTCTCTTAACTCCTCTTAATCCATCCCTTAGCTAAATGATATAAGTTAGTGCATGTACCCTTACCAAAAATACTATAGTTGATTGTACCATCTCCCCTTAAGACATTCTCTTAACTCCCCTTAAGCCATCCCCTAGCTAAATGATATAAGTTAGTGCATATACCCTTACCAAAAATACTATAGTTGATTGGAACATCTCCTGTTAAGACATCCTCTTAACTCCCCTTAAGCCATCCCCTAGCTGAATGATATAAGTTAATGCATGTACCCTTACCATTTAAATACTACAATTGATTCCATCTCTGCTTAATGCATCCTCTTAACTCCCCTTTTAAGCCATCCTCTTAACTCACCTTAAGCCATCCCCTAGCTACATTCCATAAGTTAGGTAAATTGTCATCTCTCCTAATTGATTGCATCTCCTCTTAAGACATCCTCTTAACTCCCCTTAAGCCGTCATATTAATATTCCTAATTCTCTTAAAAATCATGACACATTAGATAATGTTTTTACATTTCATTACATGGTGCAAGAGATGTTTTTTGCAGTCATAACAGAGGCTAGAAAATAGAAGGTGTAATACTTCACTTACACTTTATTTCAGGTATTCACTAGACCCACACTATTAATTATTTGAATTTATGCTTAAATAGTTCTTTCATTTCATTATAATTTCAATGGAAATTCTTAACAAATTCTATCTTTAAATAAAATGATCTATAGAGACCTTCTAAATTTTTATATATGTTTCATCATGGCCTGACCTCTAGCTTTGTTTTTGCAATTTCACATGTAGTGTTGAAACGATTCAAATCTATTGTTTCTTGTAGCATAGGTATGATCTCTACACATGTTTCATATCTAGAGTCTTCAACTTCTAGGTGTCAAGTATAAAATCTTAGATGATCTAGACTTAGAGAATAACATTGTATAAAATCTAGATGTCTCTAGGTGTCTTGGGTTCTAACTATATAATAGGTGTCTCTACCTGTGTCTTAGATATTCTATATGTCAACTAGGTAGATATAGACTAGAAAAAAGGCATTTAATTTAATTAAACTAGGCGTCTTTGGTAGATACTATATATCAACTACCTATCTAGAGATATAATATGGAATCTAGGAATGTCTTAGGTAGATACTATATATCAACTACTTATCTAAAGACTAGACTAAGGTATATTTTAATCTAGGTGGCTTAGGTAGATACTGGATATGTCAACTAGGTCTACCATGTAATAGGTGTCTAAAGCCTTTGTCTCAGGTAGAACTATAATCTAGGTGTCTAGGTGTCTCTACCTATGTCTTAGGTATACTATATGCCAACTAGGTGTCTAGGTGACTTAGGTCTAGACTATGATAAGGTAAAAAGACTATATATGTCTATATATAATTTATCTAAATACATACTATACAATATGTGTCTTAGGTGTCCTACATAGAACTAGAATACATGTGTTCTAGGTCTTAGGTGAGGCCACATGAGCTTCCACCTTCACGTGTTTGGCCTTGTCAGTATAGAATATTTATATTTGTTGAAGCTAAGGGAAGCTCTTTTTCTTGTATATATAAGCTATGAAAAATTAACTAATGCATTGATTAAGTTATTATTTAGTTCTCTTGATAAAATTACATACAAAATACTATTGTTTCTTATATTTTTTAGAAATTATAATTTTTTAGTTTTTTACAAAATTCTAGAAGCAAATCTCAAAAGTTTTAGTAGATAGAACCAAGTATTGTTTATCAAATATATATATTTACATGTAACCTAAATATCAAAAGAAAAATAAACAAATACCTCTCTCTCTCTCTCTCTCTCTCTCTATATATATATATATATATATATAGAGAGAGAGAGAGAGAGGTATTTGTTTATTTTTCTTTTGATATTTAGGTTACATGTAAATTTTTGTATTTTTCTTTTGATATAAATTAGGGTAGACTTAAATTTCTCTAATTTTCTTTAAATTCTTTTTGTAAATTTATAGGGAAGGTATTGATCTATGAAATGTTTAATCTAGATTTAAAAATAAATTGATTAAACATCGTTACTAGATTGACAAATCTAATCAATAAAATTTTCCTAAATATTTAACTCAATTAAAATTTTACACAAGTATCCCAACATTTGACTCATGTAAATCCAAACAAATTCATTCTAGTTCAACAAAGTTAATTTTCATTTTATTTTTTAAATTTATTTAGGGAAGGTACATTTAGTCTATATAACTATCCAACCTAGAGTCTGTATCTAATAAATGTTTAATAAATTAAATCAATTGAAAATTTTCTCATATCTAATTAGAATTAGTATTTTACAATTTTATTTAATTAAACACATGATTTAATTTGAAGTGTTAAATATGAGATATATGAAATTAAAGTTTTAATATAGATGCATATAGTGGAAATTCAATAAATAGTAAAATCTAGTCTAGTCCATGTAAAAATAGTGAAATAGTCACAAAACATATATGTCTAGTCAATACTGAAATAGTCATAAAATACTCACGAAATAAACAATCTAATACATCATCATCATGGCCATCCATCATCCATCTATCAATATAAAACATGTGTGCACACTAAGTTTTATCATCATCCATTTCAAGCCGCCTTTTGGTCCCATGTGATTGAGAGGGCAACTCATGTTGTGTACAAGAAAAAGAAGCTTTAAATCAATTTTAATGTCAAAACTGCATCCTAATTAAATTTAAATCAAATATTTAAAACCAAACCATCAAATTAATTTTTTAAATCTAAACTTCAAAATATCTAAGAATACCACAACATGCTCATCATCTCTCCTACCATGCCCCTGTGCAACAAATGTTGCCGATTTAGATGATAGATTAAATGTCTATGTTGTCAATTCCTATATTGCAATAAAACACATGAATTCTAGACTCTAGAGTATAGATACAAAATGCAAGGTTGAATGATAAAAAGACTTTGAAATCACATAGGATTTAACTATAGGACCTGAAATATGAGAGATGACTCATGCACTTGTGCAGGCTCATCAATGATAGGATTAATTGAGCCTGCACCTAAACTAATCTCATCTTGCATATATATGTGTACATGTCTATATAAATTCAATTTTAAATACATGAATTTAAAATAATGAAATTACACTAGAAATTCAAATTTTAACTAAAAATGTACAATTTTAAGATACAAACCATGGCATATGAAGTAGGATCCTCTATAGACGATGTTGCCACTGGTCATAGATGACTAGGTTGGTTTGACACAAAAATGTCAGAACCTCCCATTTGCTTTAAATTAAAATGTCACATTTCTATATTAAATTATATATTTTTAAATTAGATATATCCAATTAAATAATCTTTATATGTCCCAATTTTTATACCTTGACCGTATAAGGTCTACCCAACTCTAGTGCCATTGACACTAAATGGTCCAGCTATGATGAAGTGGAAGCAGCTGACGGAGTCATCTGTACCAATCAACATGAACATATATTTATTAATATATATTTATAATTTGTTTAAAAGATTGATAATTGATAATTGTCCAAATCTATATTAACTTATATAAATTTTAATTTTATTAAATGTGGCATACATACCGATTCCATAAGAGAAAATAATGTAGCCAAAAAGGAATCCTCCTTCAAAGCAGATGTAGGACCAAAATATGGATGATGACAATTCTGACAATAATGCGGTGTGGACCGCAATGACATCAATCTAGGTGATCCATCAAGATCAGCATTAGTTACTCCTCTACATTGTACAAGCTCTCCAAGATTGAGTTCATCTACCAAGTGAGTAGCTTGGTTAGTTAATTTTCTTGAGAGAGATGATAACACTCTGAGTGCTGAGACGACCATCTGTTGGTGAAAGGGCACATGAACAGAGGGTGGAGAAGGGACAATATGTGTAGGGGTCAAATGATGATTTGGATTGACATGTGCCCCTCGTCTATGTTGTGGCATTCCACCACTCACGCCCTGAAATGACCTCATATCAAAATAATCGAGCTTTTTTCCCATCTCAAACTCCGCCCATAATTTTTTCAGAAAATAAAAGGGATCCTCAAAATTAGCATGAGGTGGATGGTCAAAGACCATACACCATTACTCCCAAAAATTATCAGCTATCTGCTGATGTGTGCATCATTTGATTGAAATTTTCTTTTCAGTTGGTGGTATTTGTTCACCTATGGAGGGATCAATGAAATATGGGGCAATTGTATTTTTGGCAATATGTAAATCATTTATCTCTTTATATGAGAGATCATTTGCATAAAATTGCCTCCTCTCTTCCTGTCATGAGTGGAATGTGTCTAGATCCATTTGGACAACTCTCGTTGAATCAACAATAGTTTGCATCATAGATGCAAATTGTGAAATGTGTGGAGGGGTTTGGATTTGGATTTGCAAGAAATTGATTTTCTTGCAATGTTTGTATATTTTCATAAATTTTTTCTCACAAATGAGCCTCATCATGCAGTGGTGGTGGAGGGTAGGTTTGGGTGGGGGGGGCGGGTTCGGGTGGGGGATCCTGTGGGGGGTCATGGGCTAGATTGGCCATGTGTACAAATAAGGTCTACAAGTAGAGCTACAATTACAAAAAATATTTAAAATGAAATTAGTAATTGAAAATATATATTAAATTGCATGCACAGCATATGTTTAAATATACATATACATATAAATTGAAAACTTGGAAATTTATAAATTTGTGTGGTTTAAACAATGCATTAAAGCATTTAATTTAACATATACATGCATTTAAAATTTAAACTTGTTACAAAATGCTTAAAATCAAAATTTATACATTTAAGAATCATGACATGAATAAAAATTTATGTCCTAGTATCTAGTCAACATTATTTTGTCTTTCAAGTCCTATAATCTTATTTTACTAAAGATGTATGTATGTACATGTATATATGTATGTCTAGACAATTTCAAATGATCTTAGTTAATATATCATTCCTAAAAGTTTAATGTATAGCCTAAATGTCAATCCATCTAGGGCCATGTTACCATTTCCTAGATTTTGGTAAAATTTATGTTGATTTTGTTTTCTATAAATTTATGCAATGTTTGTAGAAATGAAAATCCTAAAAATAATTAACTAGCCAGGCTATTGTTACTTAATATATTACATGTCCACAAACCGTGAATATCAATAGAAGTCCTAATCCTAGAGGTTATGATTAATGAGTGGACAATTTAGTTAGAAATGTTTCCTTGAGGTTTTGAAAAGAAGACAATTAAAGAGAAAAAATCAATAACACCTAGGTTGTTTACAACCGCACTCATGTATTACATTCAAACTCCTAAACATGTCACTAAGTTCATGCTAACCTATTGGCTACAACTATAGCTACAAGACCCTAAATGTCATGTGTTTATTGTATATAGCCTAAATGTCATTCCATCTACCCATGTTACCATAAATCCTATTTCGTTCCTAATCCATGTTTATCCTTCCTAAGTGTGTCATTTTATTCAATATTTGAACCTATCCTATGTACACTCAACATTATTTTAAAATTTTCCCATTGTTGTTGTCCCCTTTGCCCTTTTGTTAAGGTTCAAGTTGTCATAGATATATGGATATGTTTAAATTAAATATTTAAACATAATAAAATGACCTCTAAGTTTTAGGTCTAGATTTAATAAGTCATTTAGGCTAGGTCTACAAAAAGATATTAGGGTCCTATCATGTCTAGTTTGTAGGTTTTTAGCTTCATGAAAAGAGTTTTACAAATTGTTAAATTAGGACTATGGGACTCATCAGGAACATTAAAAGCCATGAAGACTAAAGAATAAGCCTACATCACATATAACTAGTTCAAGGTCTAGATATAGGGGAAAATAACTAATATGTGAGATAATATATGTGCATTTAATGACAAATATATTTAAAAGTTTACTAGATTTGTTATGACTTTAAGATTGTTAGTGTTGTACTATAACTACTAAAAACTTAATGACTAAATAACCAATCATACATGATGTTGTATTAGCCCACCAACAAAACATGACACATGACTTAATGCACACCTATTAGTCCACCCTTTTTTGGGGGGAACTATTTGACACCTCAACAAAAAGAACTTACTTTTATCTTTACCCACTATAAGCTATAAAGTCTTAAAGGCCTTAATAGATGATTAAATTCAGAGTTCCTTTCATTGCACAAAATAAAAAAGACATGAATTATTTTTCATATTGAAAGACTAGATAATGCTCTTTAGGATAATAGTCTTGTTATTTTAAGGAGGAGGCCTCTAAAGGGAAGAAATTTATTCCTAATCAAAAGGCCAAGAAAACATATAAGACCTGAAAACTATAGGAGCACAAGCGGATGTGGAGGAAGAAGAAATTCCTTTGAGGAAGAAGATCAGAGGGACAACCAAGCCACCTCCTTAGAAACCTTCAACTATTGAATTCACATCCTCTCTTCCTATGCAAAAGGATCCAACCATGCAGCCCATTCTTCATCTAGTTATTCCTATCTCCACTAAGGTTAGGATGTTAGTCTAGAAAGACTCTATTCCCAAAGCTTCCACATCTACTATTCCTATCCAATCTCATTCTTTTCAAACCATTCTTGCACCTCTAATTAATTCAACCATGCCTATTAATAACAATTTCCATGCCTTTACCTATTAAGGAAGGAACTATAGAACTAGCTTCTCTAACCCCTTCTATTCCAAGGTCTATTCCCTCTTCCCCTCCTAACTCTTCACCCTCCCTCTCTAACATTGAAAAAGTTGTTAAGGATTTAATAGAAGAATAGTTTGAGAAGAAATATAAGGAGCAAAGTGAAGGAACTAACTTGCTTAAGGAGTAAGAGAAACATGAAGGAATAATTCATCCAAGGGATAACCTAGAAGAGGCCTGAGTTGAAAAGGAAAAAGTCAAAGGATCTCCCGATGAAAAGGATAAAGAGGAGAACACCAATGTTATCAATCCTCTCACCATAGAAGAAATAATTAAAGGGGACAAGTTATTGGATGAAATGGAGAAATTACCTAATAGGTTGGATCTAGTAGAGCAATAAGAAGAACGGGCCTTCCCACCACCTCATGAAAAAAACTTATAGATCCATCTAATTCCTTGGTTCCAACCTACGTTTATGTGGACATTCAAAGAAGAAAGTAGACAATAAAACAATTTTCAAAGGATATGTCTTCCATATTGGTGATGATTGAAGCTCCTTGTCCTGAGAAGACTAGAACTCTTTTGTCTATTAGATTGTATGCTTCTAGGTCTAGGATTACAAAGGTGGCAAGTATAATGGTCAATAAAGATGAAAGAGACATGCTATCCTTATACTATCAAATCATTGCTTATAATTTGGGGAAGTAGACTAGGGAGGAAGAGATACATGGAATGCAAACAATAGTATTTACTATAGTCTCCTAAATGGATGAGGACTAAAGGATGAAAAGGGATTAAAGATCAGATTTCTTTAGCATAATAGAGGAGGTGAGCATATCTTCATATACTTTTAACAAATTTCTATTAATTATGGCATCACATTTCATCACACAATTCACTACACACCATGGAAGAATGAGGTCATAAATTGGATGAATCATGCCATTACATGTGTTGATGTGGCATCATATTTGATGATATGGCCCTGAAACCTTATAAGGATGGGCCTTGCCAAGTAAGCTACTGTAAATTTTTTTGGAGTGATTCAAAATTTCCATGTGTGATTTTGTGAGGCGTGAAGTTAGGGTGATCAACTACTGGGTCCTCTCCCCTAAACAATTTCAAATGATTTTGAAATATCATTCCTAAAGGTTTATTGTTAAGCCTATATGATAGAAACCCTATCTAAGTTCTATCAAACCAGGTAGTTCATGGAGGGATTGTCATGTGGCCATAACTATTTGTACAAATATTATATATATGTCCATATATTTAAATTAAAGTTTTAAACATAATAAAGTGAAGTTTCTACATTTTAGGGTTAGGTTTAATAAGTCATTTAGGTTTTAAAGAATAGGTCAGTTTAGTTTATGAAACCCTAGTTTATGAATTAGGGTTTAGTGTTTATGAATTATGATTTTACAATTTACTTTTTATGAAATCCTAGTTTATGAATTAGGGTTTTACATTTTACTATTTATGAAACAATAGTTGATGAATTAGGGTTTTACAATTTAGTCTTTATGAAATAGGGTTTACCATTTATGAATTAAGGGTTTACAATTTATGCATTAGGGTTTATTTGTTTTGGATTTGAGGTTGAATATATATAGTTTAATGTTGTAAAAACAACTAAAAAACAAAAAAATACAAAGCAAAAACAATGAAAATTTGTAGAAATGGACGGGAAACCAACCTGGGGCACTGGTTATTCAATATGATGAGGTAAGGACACTTTAGAGGTGGAAAATGGGGTCATCCAATGTGAGTACCCATTATTGGTGTCATTCTCCCTTGTCTTTCACGACCTGTAGCTGTTAAAATGAAGCTACATGCCTATTTTCTTAAAAAAATGTACTTTCCAAAAATGGGTACCTGTTCCTAATAGTTGCCCATTTTAGCTTTGGGTGCTTGATCATAAACTGGAACCTGTTTCGTAACAAGCACCCATTTTAGCTAGGGCTCCGATTCCAAGTAGTATTTTTCATCCGTGGAAGACTTCCATGAAATATATACTCAACTTCTTGCTTTAACCCTATATACATTAGATGTTGACAAGATAAAGGTAATAATTGCTACGGATACAAGGGTAATGTTAACATCCAATATTTGGATAGAAGTAGGTCTTGTAAATGGAGCAAGATAAAGGCAATAATTTCTAAGGATGCAAGAGTAATGTTAACTTCCAATCTTTGGATAGAAGTAGGTCTTGTAAATGGAGCTCTAGGGTATGTTCAAGAAATAATATATAGACATGTAAATGCACCACTAAACCACCCACATATGTTATGGTTGAATTTCACAGTTATTCAGGCATTCCATTTGAAGATCAAACTCCTCAAACAATACAAATTACACCAATAGAAAAAATGATGTGATGTACTTCTTGCAAATCTATTTCTATGAGTATGAAATAATGGACAATTAAGATATTCTCTTAATTGTATTGCACATTTTCATCATAATTAATACATAATAAATGATCTTTTGTACTTCCTAGAAAGTTTTTAAATTATTATGAAATAATGTACCTTTTTCAAATTAGCTTAACTATATTGCTCTTATTCATGACTATTACAATATTATTTATTTGTAATGTTATGTTCTTAAAAGTAATGCACTATTATTAATCAAACAAAATTTCTTGAACATTTAAATAGGGTTGTTTACATCTTTAGATTCTACGAGAATACTCTTTTTAGAGAAATCTATCTAAAATATGATAATAGATATCCTTCTCGAGGCGCCTACTTTTAAATATGTTGGTGGTCAAGTTGCAAGGTTATTGTGGCAACAACAAAGGTTCAAACCCTCAGTGGGTCAAAGAGCTCATAGGATATGGGCCTTCACTTGACCAATGGGCGAAAGAGCTCATAGGCTGTGAGCCTTTGCTCAACCAATGATGTAGAGGCATCCATTTAAAATTTGAAAATTGTCTTTGACAATGAATTTTTGGTATGAAGAAGTGGGTCAAGTGACAAATAAGGAGGAACGAAGCTCATATCGCCAAGGCAACATGAACAATAATAATTCTTTATTATATTCTAGAAAGATGGATAAGTGGTGTAGGTGGTGATGATTGCGGGAAAATAAGTTAGTTTGTTATTTTGAGATGGGAAGGTAGCCAAAAGGCAGAAAGGCAAAATATGCAGAGGTGGCAGAAGAAAATAAAAGCACCCCCTATGCAATTAAAAGTGGGTGACTAAGAATAGAAAAGAAAAGGCCGATTAATGATACGGCTAAGGATAAACACTGTGGCAGTTTGTGACAAGGCATAAAACAATGTATGGCAAGCATAGAAAGAAGTGACCATTGTAGGAAGAATAAGAAAGGTAGACAAGCAAATGGAGGACCACATGCATGGATGGAGGCCGATAGTAATTAATGGACAATAAGTATTGCAGGATAAAGGCTGCATATAGAAGGTAGTAGAAATTAATTAAAGAGACTGTTAAAATATGAAAGAGGCTGATATAGAAGGAGAGGTTGATCATAATGAGAGGGATGGAGGTGACAATAATCAGGCCATGTATTTTCTGAGTCAAGTTGATTAATGGAGGAGGCTAGAAATAATGAAAGAGGGAGAGGCTGACATATGAGAGGATGCATATATTGTTAAGAAAGATGAAAAAGGAGGAGGCCACAAGTATAAGGAAAGTGACAGATATAGACCACACAGATATTTGAAGGAAAGACCATATATTAATTGAGAGAAGGCCATGAGCTAATGGAGGCCGAGCACAGTTGGAATAAAAGCCTATAATTATTGGAAGAGACCGCGAGTATAGAGGAGGGCCAGAGAATATACCAAGGTGGCCGATCATTGCTGAGGCAAAACTTAGAGGGAAGGCTTATGCTAAGAAGCCGTCAGAGAAAGGAGAGAGGAGAGGCAGTAGAAATAGATGAGAAGAAGGTCGCAGATATGATGAGGTGGTCGATAGGCCAAGAGAGAGGAGGCTGAAATTGAATAAGAGTTAATATAAATGAAGGAGCATGAATGATTATATGAAGAAAGGCGAGGTGTTGAGAGGCCGATGGAGAGAATAGCCAGAGAGGAGTATAAGGGGCTCGATGTAGAAGAAGACTGTTGATGAAGAGTTCAAGAGAAGAAAGTCGATTGTGGTAGTAGGCCAAATAAGTCTAAAGTTGTAAGGAAAGAAGAAGAAGTATAGGGCAGTGGGCCTGATCCATGAGTCAAGTTTTTGTATGAATAATAAATAGAGAAGATGATTTGGCTATTTTGAATGAAAGTCTAGTTACCTTATTATGTAGCTTGATGGTGTGTTCTTGTAGCAAGTCAGGACTATAGAGTATAAATATTGTTAATTAATATTTCTTTAAGTTCCTATCACATTGCATATGAATGATTTGTTAATATTTGTATTGCTACCAAGTTCCTATCATTTAATTGACAAAAGTTATGGTAAGCCCTATTAGACGAGCAGAGACTTGTTTCTCAATTGAAGATTGTAAGGGTATTTGTGCATGTTCGTGGAAGTGTTCTATCAGCTAATATCTATATGTATACTTTAGATAGACTTTTCTAAAGATAGGTATGCTAGTAAAGTAACTATTTTAAATTAAAAATATATAGTTGACATAGTTTTATAAAATGAATGGACATAAAAATAAAGTCAACATAGAGTAATGTATATAAATACAAGTAATATTCAAACATAAATTATAATTGATAACATTATAATTATCTGTGGAGGCATTCTACATGAGCATCATAGGTGTAAATTTATGTTTTCTTATTATGCTTAGAGGCATATAAATTTATGTAAAAAATACAACTTACAATAGAAAAGATGAAAATGAGTGAAATAATGTTATTTTGGGATAAAAGGTTTTGAAAGTACGCATACTTTATATTTTACGCCTATGTAAAAAATATAACTTACAATAGAAAAGATGGAAAGGAGTGAAAGAATGTATTGTTTGCATAAAAAGGTCCCAAAGCACACATACTTTATATTAATTACGCCGAGATGTGTAACTAACAATGGCAGCAAGGGGTAGATTGTAATGCGTGACATGTTAACAAAAACTCTTACCTTTGACCTTAAATTTGACAACCATTTACATGTCAAAGTATTAAAAAATAGTAGACATATATATTTTGAAAACTAAAACTATAATAATAATCCTTAAAGTTTATGATTTTATTAATTATATTTATATATTTTTAAATTTTATTAATTTTATTAATTTTATTAGATTGATTATTTTATTATTTTATTAATTATTTATTTTATAAAGGATGAAAAATATAGACTCTAGTTCAAAAAGTAGAAAAATGACATAAGGTTATTATGAGTGAAATGATAGTGTTTAAGGTGAAATTTGATGAAGAGGATTTGTTTGTGTTTAGGGTTAATTTGTATGAATCCTCCTTTCACCTCAAACATTCAAGGACTCCAGCCAAGTAGGAAGTCTACTATCAGGCTTTCAGTCACTTGGAATGTAGGAAAAATTGGAATTATGTGATTTAGTTGTCTAATTGAGCCCAATTATGCTCCAAGCCCTAATTATGCAAATTCAGAAGCAAACAGACAAATTACAGAAAATGCTTGCAAACAGAGATATCAAAAGACAATCAAATGCATACCAAATTTCAAAGTTCAGGAAGCAAAACAGTCAGGGACTAATGAGTGGGTACCCTAGTTGAGTGTCATACATTTTGTTGGGATCTAGAAACCTTGTTTGCAACCTGTTCCTATTGTTTCGAAGATTTTCCTGTTGTGGGATCCAGAGGACTAATGAGAGGGTGCCCCTATCCAAGTCCCTATTTTCTTCTTTGATCTACAATTCTGACAATCTACACTACTATCTTGTAACTCCACTTTTTCTTCTTCTGCAACTTGTAACCTGCAATCATGGAAAAATGGATTGAGGGTTGTGGTGTTTAGAGGCTTGCCTCAGTCAAGCCCCAGAGAGACATTCAAGTCTTCCCAACATTGTTGTCAAATAAAGAATGCGTATCCATGCAAGATAGAGGCAAACTCCAAATGATAAATGATAGAAAACACTATTGATATCACCTTGTAGTGAAGATCTCATGGGAGGAATATGCTTTTCATGCATATGAGGAGATGGATGCCAAATCTACAAATACAAACACATAGACAACACAAATTCTACTCTACTACACACAATGAATGTTGTGAATCACTTTCACATAAGCTGTAAGTTTGCAATATTCATCTAGTTTACAAATGAATGCCTAAGCATGCTTATATATGTAACTACAAACATTCCTGTTAAGAATTTCATAATTGAAACTTATCGTGTTAGCATAGGACCTAAATAATGGTCATAAACTGACACTTCAAACTTAGCCCTGACCTAAAATAGGGTAGGACTAGGGCAGATGCGCCCAAGTCCTTCCCCCCTATTTCAAGCAGAATTATTGTTAAGTACATCTCCTGAGTCCAAATTGCCATGAAACTTTAGGGTTTTCTCATCAAGAAGTTAGATTAACATGAAAAATGCTCTAAATGCATAAACAGGACCCAGGAGCTAAACCTTAAGTGGGAAAAGCCCCCAAGGGGACATTTTCTGACGTAACATTTAGCCCCCACTTTAATGTATGTATAAACACAAGGCCAATACATGCATTAAAGTACGGTCAACAAACACAGAAAACATGTCAAGCACAGAGAAGGCATGTCAATCACAAAGAAGATAGTAATAGGTATGCAAAATATGGAGATGACAGTTACATTCACGTAAAGCACAGAGTATACAACATTGAAGACACACAAAATACAGTGAAGACAAATGATTTTATTTTCTTTTTCTTTTCATATATATGAAATCCAGATGTAAGTAAAAGGAAAGTAAACAGACCATCCATAATGTAGGATGGACTCATCGCCATCAACCTTTAAGATTGCATATGGGGAAACACACACGCAAAACATGTTTGTTACCATTTTTGCACCACAACTCAAAAATTGGTAGAGCTGATGTGACAAGTTCATGTTTAGAGTGAAGCTTAGCATTCTTCTGTTATGAGTTATTTGCATAGTTATTATTTCTCAGTATTAATTACAGGTTAGTTGTCAAAAGAAGAAAATATTTCAGATCATTCATTTCATTGCAAAGTATTCAAGAGAGATAAGTATTTCATTCACCACAATGATTATTCATTTACAAGTTAAAATACATAAAAGAATAAGCACTGCATTGAAAGAAATAATGACATATCAAATGTCCCACACAAGCCATGGGTATAGCTGAACATATGCAGATATAAAGAAAATACTATGTATCTAATGATAAGAAAAGAGAAGGTCATAGCCATCATTGCCTTGGAGGTTTCCAATCTTTGAAGTTGTCTTCTGTCCTGCTCCTGATCTTTGACATGAACCTACAAGAATGTGGGAGGATCCTATTAGATCTATGGTTATGAGATCCCTATATCTTATCAGAAGAGGCATAACCCTTTGTTTATAATGCATTGATCAATGATCATCATCCATATGTAGAAGGAATTGGGAAAGAAAACAACCATTGAACTTCATTGTTTTATTCTAATCTGTTTCTTTCATGTGAAGGTATAGGATAAGTCATGTAGCTGGTTGAAGACACATCAACATGTGGTGTAAAATGAGGCTCCCACAAGGGTTGAGCCCAGCATTCTACTTCCCCTTTATCTCAGAAGGGATGAATGGAAAAGAAAGAATCAGTATTCACATTTACAAGACAAACTGAAGAAAGATCAAAAGTAGTCATATGCATTAGTTTTTGTTTCAGGACATAGTCATGATTACAGTTCAAGAAATGAAATGCAACCATAAAAATGAACTAAACTAAAAGGACATCATTTAATGCATAGATAGGTATCATCATTGCTTTAGCTATCACAGAAAAATGACATTCACAGATATGTAGATGCCTCTATACTATCATGATAAACTATAGTGGCAAAAATGTGCAAGAAATCTATAGAATATCATAAGTTTCTATGTGGACAACTGATAAAGAAAAGTCATACTGTATGTGGTGTATGAAAAGGAATGGCCAACTAACAGTCAACATATAACATTATGACAATTGCCATTCTAAAGAAACTGAAGAGCTAAAAAAATTATAGAGAAAGTAACATGTGCTTTATCTCTTACTATTCTACCCATGAGTGTAGATGTTACAGTGCATATTGAAGCAATCAAAGTATGATAGAAGGGAAATGAACTGAACCAACATCACATGAACTTGCTACAGATGCAATATAACAGTGCATCATTCCAGTGATCAAAGTATCTATAGTAACAAGAGTAATAAAGTGACCATGACTGTCTGCAATACAGAAAGAAGTGTATAAATGGAATGGCTAGTCATGAAATCATCTATAGATCAAATGAACATTTTGTCATAAAGCAAATAAATAGTCAACCTATCATGATAAGAGAAAGCCATTGTCATTCCAAAAGATATGTGAAATAGGTGCCAAATTTGTTCACCATGGTTGTAGGAGAAACCACATGAAATATGTAGAAGTTGAACAACCAAATAGAAAGGTAGCCATCAATGATGGAGATGGTACTTATAGAAATGAAGTATGTATATCTGAATGATAAAATGTTGTGCATAGGAGAAAACCTTTTTTTTTCTTGTTTGTTTAGAACCATACAAGTTTTTACACTACCCAGATGGAGGTTTTTAAACCATGAAAAGAGTATATCTTCATCAAATGGCCAGATTAAAATGACAAAAAAGTGCAAAGATATATCTTGCTAGTTTCCGCCCCATGACACAGTAACAAGTATATATCGAATGGAGAAGCTCAGAGTTTTATGGAGGACTATAGTCATGGCCATACAAAGTTACATATATTCTTTCATGATCTGTCAAATCCACCTAGGGTTTTAGTGAAACAAAAACTTAGAAAATTTGCTATACATGGCCAAACAAGCTTCAGAGAACCCATTTTGAGCTTATTAAAAGTATCATATATAGAAATACATAGTGAAATGAAAAATTTACTTGAACCCTCTTAAGGTTTTTTAAGAAAAAATGTAGTATACAGTGGGTCTATGCAGATATGGAATATCAAAAGGGTTTCAAGCCATAGAAAGGCAAAGACTATGTAGAAGTAAATATAGCTACAACAAGTAAAGAACACAAGGCCGTGAAGTTCCAGCCCTCAGATGCTATAGAGTCATGAAAAAAAGAAAGACTGATAAATATGAAGCTTACCTATGTATGAAGGAGATACATAGTTGTGCAGAGCCAAAAAGTCTTTCCTTTTTGTTTCATTTCCCTTTCAAAAAATGCAATCATGGTGGCCAAATACAATGAAGGAGTGACAGTGAATAAAATGACAACAAAATCATCAAAGTGTATAGGTCACGACTTTAACAGCCTTTTTGTCTTGGAAATTTAAAGAAGAATGGGAGAAACCACAGGAAAAGAGTCATATATACACTAGATGACATTGTTACCTCTCTTTTGTGAAGCACACACAGATGAGGGTTTTTAGTTTGAAACCCTAGCATGTCAGCCACAACTGAGAGCTCTCATCTCCAAAAAAACCAAGTCAAAATGATCAGAAAAGATAGAGCGAAAAATGTTTTGTTCTTAGGGTTTCATGGATCCCTAATTGAATGCTGAAATTTTGTCACATTCATTTCCTTTTGTTGCTCAAAATTAATACCTTCATGGTATTAACATGATTATGACATGATGGTTCCTAAGTCTTATAGCTTAGTGGAGGTCAAGCATGGGTCCCTCTTGATTTTAATGCCTTTAAACTGCCTAAGTCACCCTAAATTATGTCATGTGGAGATAGGAAGGGACTTCATGCCTCAGGGATATATGCCAACTTTCCATTTTGATGTGAGACAAGTACATATGCCACATATGCCCTAGAGATTGTCAGTTTATGTGGAGATAAGCCATCAGGGCTTTTTATTTTTTTGCAGATATCATATGATCCCTTGATATTATTTTTATGATCTTTTTATTGAAAAATCAAACATTGTAATGATAAAATGGCAAAATTATGAGCCTTAGAGATTTATTTTTGCAAAAAAAAAAATCAAACATGAGATAAATTAAAACTGCCAAGTGTTGTAAAGTTTTGGTTTAAAGCAATCATTTATAAATTGCTTTTAAAGATAGAACTATTTTTAGGAAGTTAGGCTAATAAGACAAATCATACATTATTATTTTTTATTTGTTTTATTTAGAGGCAGATATGGACAAAATTTGAGATCTCAATGGGCAGAAGAAAGAAAATTTTTTATGGGGCCACATCAAGGAACCTTTTGTCATCCTGTTTTCACAACTTAGACTCTTTTTGAGTGCTTTTATTTGTGTTTTTCTAGGGAGCCCGAAAGTGGGCTTGGAGGTCTATTTTTAGGAGATTTTTTCTAGCTTTTAAGGAGAGATTGATTTCAGAGCATATATGTCAAAGATTCATTTCTTTTTCAGCAATTCCAATTCTAGTTAGACTTTGAGAGCATAGAGTAGAGATTAGAGTGCAAAGATATCAGAGTCTTCCTCTCACAGTAAGAGTGTTGTATTCTGTCAATGTACTCATTATTCCTTTAGATATAGAGTAGTAGTTTTCCTTCATTTTTCCTCACTTTTTACAAAATTGATTTGATATTACTCTGTGATGAACATTATCCTTTGTTTTGTCTTGGTTTTGTGATAGGTTATGCAATGATTTTTCTTAATTCAAGTTGCATGTCGTGTTTGATCAAACCTTCATGTGAAATATTTATGAATTGGTTAAAATCAAAATGTTGTGAAGATTAATGTTCTGTGGTCTGAGTGTGAGTAAGATCTGATAGGATTCTAGTATTGGTGTATCACCTTAGATTTCACTTAAGTTATTTACATCAATTTACCTCTCATGTCCCTTTTCTTAGATAAGTCATTATATTAGGAAAAATCATAAGGAGAACTAGCTCACTCTGGAGATTCCCTCTTGAAATAGATCACCCACAATCTAAGAGGGTTTCCATGTTTCAACAAGATAGTCAAGCTTGGCTTGACCTGTGGTGCAATCTTGATTGACAATAATGCCATACAAAGCTACAAGCATGCCATACAAATCCCAAAGCATAAGAGGCACTCATCACCACTAGTATTTAAGACTATGCTTGTGAACAAATAGACAATACACACATATTTGGAAGACACGGAGAAAACGTGACAAACAAGTGATGGAGTGTTTCTATTTCTAGGCTCATCACCATCACCATCACAGACACATTATAGGCACATACCGACAATTGCGCTTTGCCACAACAATCACCAAAGACATGCTTAAGGGTTGAGTTAGTCAAAGAACGGCTCCCTGCCTTGTAATGAAGACTTTTTGAAAATGATAGGATGTGCAAGAAATACACCACCCTCACCTTGCGATGAGGGCTTAAGATAGAAAAGGGATGTGATATCCCTACCTCCACATAGAGCTTAAATGATTGTAAGTTGATTTCAAACAAATCTCAGAGTGTAGGAGGGACTCATCGCCACTAGTCTTTAAGACTACACCTGAGAACAAGAACCTTGCTAACATCTACAACAGATAGCTTACTTTAAATATATGCCTCCACCTTAAGGTGGTTGATATCGAGTATCGATATCAAGTGCATTAAGGTAAGAAGAAAACACACAAGGGAACATGAGCTATCACAAAGCCCATGCCCCCCAGAGGCGACATGTACTTTACAATCACCAAATGTTCCCACAAACACATCCATACAAGAAAAGTGTTAGTGTCCAAATAATCATGATAAACAATAATGGATATTATCAATCACACAAAGAACAAAGGTTATACTATGAATTCGGGGGCTATATCGTGAAAATATCAAAACTAAGTGTACCCAAGGAAAGATTCAAAGACAAACAAAGTGCATGGAGCATTAGTATTGTCATGGTTTGTAAGTGCGATAAAAAATAATCAAGGTCACATGACAATGTGCACAGAGTGATTCTACTAGCCAAGTGTTAGATAATATATACCAACCCTATCATCATAACTGAACTAAGTCCAATTTTTGATTTCTTGCTAAAGGGACGCTAGGTCCGCATTAGTATAAAATATTTTTCATCATCCATCCACTAGATAGAAACACTAGAAGAAGGGAAATAATAAATCAAGAGAGGAGAAACAAATGCCTTAGGGACAGTCACATAGGAGGGTGCCCCCAAGTCACCAACCATGACACTATGTCTGTAAGACAGAACACACAACAATAAAAAATAGAGGAGAAGTAATATAGAAGAATGATGATAGAAATAGAAGAAGGGTCACAACAAAGGCGGTCTCTTGGTATCCTAGACCTTACAAGAGAATCAAGGGTCATCCTAGGAGGCCTAAACAACACATAACACATCACGGGGGAAACACATCATGAGAGATAAAGGGTTAGAAATACTTACCTGGTAGTACCATTGAACTAAATTTTAGAGCCTGCAAACCTCTTGGAGAGGTACTCAATCAAGTTTTGTGTGAAGGTTGAGTGGTTCTTATGAGAGTCTTGTTTATTGTCATAAAATCTATGTAATTCTTATTTCTTGGATTCTTGTGTAATTGAGACCCTTTGTTTCTTATGAGGAGGAGAACCACTATTATTTCCAACTTATGATCTAATCATCTTATTCTTTTCCAATTTTTAGCGAGTTTTCATTGTTTATTTTGTCTACCATAGTAACAAGAATCATCCTATACTATCTTGCTTTGTTGCATTGTTATAGTTGCTTGTATCGGTTGTTCTACTTATTTTCTGATGCATTTTGGTTATCTCCTAATCCTTGTAAAGATAATAGAGGAGGAACCTCAACATAAATTCCATTTTGGCATGGACAAGGTGGGTTATCCAACTTGTCCTTGTCCACTTCTATTATGTCCACAATGTTATCATATTCCAAATAATCATCATCGTCTACTACTAAGCCCTATTCCATCATATTTGTATTACTATGATTAGGGAAATGATTAGTAAAGATTTGTAAATTTTGATTCAGTAGAGAAACTGACTTATTTCCATTGCCATTCACACCTGATACCTCTATCACATTCAAGTCAATGATGTCTTGTATTTCATGTTTAAGACACATACATCGTTCAGTATCATTTGCTTGTGCCCGATGATAATGACAAAAGAAATTAGCATCAAATTACAGTCCTTGATATTTGTTAGGATCTAAAGGCTTAATCGAGGGAAGCTTCATTAAATTATTACTTACATCTTGATTCATGATAGAACAGTAAGAATCAGATATCAAAGAAAACTTTCTTTGCTGATACGATGTCGTCTTCAGATTAGTGATAGCAGACACTTGAGAATAGTTATTTGAATTCAACCCATTAATCTTGATGAAACTCCTATTATTGTTCTTTTTAAAGTTGTTTTATGACAGTCCACCCATGGATTGACCAACTTGAGCCGATGAGTTTTAGTTTTCATACTGACTAGACAAAAGTTGATAATCATGAAGGGAAGTGTATAAATGTTGAAAGGAGTTGTATTTCATTAAAATAATCTTATCATAGATATTAGGTTGTAGATTTGTAATAAACACCTTCTGAACATCCTCATCTTTCATCTGATATTGAATCTGTCCATAAAGAGATTGATATCGACTAATAAACTCAGTTTAACTTTTCTTTCAAACCTTGCTTGCAATGAACTAAATCAATCAAAGAGACTTGAGGTCCAATGTTTTCTTGAAAATGTTGTAAAAATTGATCAACTAATTGCAACAAGGAGTGTATTGAATTCAGAGGTAAAAAGAAAAACATTCTAAAGCAGTATCTTTGAGAGATCATGGGAAAAATTTTGCTAACAAGTCCTCTTCAAAGTAGAAATCACTACACATCGCTGTGAATGCTACCACATGACTATTAGGATCAACTTTTCTACCATATTTTTAAAGGCGAGGGGTCTTAAAAATTTTAGGCATAGGAGTTCTCAAGATTGCATAGGATAGGGGATTACATGCATGATAAGTTGGTATATTAGGTTGAGAAGAATTTGTCAAATTTGTCACTTTTTGTTGTAAAGTAGTTATACCTTGCAGGAGTTGGTTTAATATGGCATCATTGGGAGATGTAGTTTGGTGCAAGGAATTGGAACCAAAGTGAGGGGGTGATTGATCCTGAGTAGTTATAAGCGGAGGCTGTGAATAGTTCAATGGTGGTTGGACTTAGTGATAGGTGGAAAGTGGTTACGAATATGTAATAGGTGGCTGAGAATAAGTATAATGGATAGGTGGTTGAGAGTAAGTATTCATAGAAGAGGTTCCCTTAGAAACCAAATTCTGATAATTAAATCCCACGTCGGGTTCAACAAAATGTTTAAGGTGAAATTTGGTGAAGAGGAATTGTTTGTGTTTAGGGTTAATTTGTATGAATCCTCCTTTCACCTCAAACATTTAAGGAATTTAGCCGAGTAGGAAGTCTACTATCAGGCTTTTAGTCACTTGGAATGTAGGGAAAATTGGAATTGTGTGAATTAGTTGTTCAATTATGCTCAAAAACCTAATTATTAAAATTCAGAAGCAAATGAACAAATTACAAAAAATGCTTGCACACATAGATATCAAATGACAATCAAATGTGTACCAGATTTCTAATTTCTAGAAGTAGAACAATTAGGGACTAATGAGCGAGTGGCCCAATCTAGTGCCATACTTTTTGTCAAGATCTTGAAACCTTGTCTGCAACATGTTCTTGCTATTATGGAGATTTTCCTATTGTAGGATCTAGAGGACTAATGAGCGGGTGCCTAAGTCTAGTTCCCTATTTTCTTCTATGATCTATAATTCTGATAGTCTACACTACTCTCTTTTAATTCCACTTTTTTTGTTCCTGTAACCTATAATCTACAATCATGGAAAAATGGGTTGGGGGTTGTTCTATTTAGAGGCTTGCCTCAGTCAAGCCCTGGAGAGACATTCATGTCCTTTGAACATCGTTGTCAGATAAAAAATACGTATCCCTACAGGATAGAGGCAAAATCCAAATGATAAATGATAGAAAACACAATTGATATCGCCTTGTAGTGAAGATCTCATGGAAGGAAGATGCCCTTCATGCCATGAGGAGATGGACACCAAATCTACAAATACAAACACAAGAACAACACAAATTTTGCTCTACTACACACAATGAATTCCTTGAATCACTTTCACATAAGCCACAAGTTTGTAATATCCATCTAGTTTTCAAATGAATGCCTAAACATGCTTATATATGCAACTATAAACATTCCTGCCAAGAATTTCATAGTTGAAACTTACCGTGTTAGTATAGGACCTAAATAATGGTCATAAATTGACACTTAAAAATTGGTCTTGACCTAAAATAGGGTAGGACTAGGGTGTAGGTGGCCAAGTCCTTCCACCCTATTTTAGATTAGATTATTGTTAAGTACATCCCCTAAGTCCAAATTGCCATGAAAATTTAGCATTTTCTCATCGAGAAGCCAGATTAACATGAAAAATGCTCTAAATGCATAAACAAGACCTGGGAGCTAAACCTTAAGAGGGAAAAGCCCCCAAGGGGACTTTTTTGACGTAATAGATAGTATTTTCTTTGTTACAATTACAAGTTAGGTTTAAATTGAAATACCATTTTTACAATAATTTAATAATTTTCCAAGTGTGTTACAAAATAGGTCCTCACAAATTAGTTTAGTTTAGATTTCAAATTAGTTTAGTTTAAATTAATAAATCTCTTATGTAAAAAATAGCTGAGTAAATAATTTGTTTTTTAATAATATTCTCTCTACACCATTTTTCTTAAACACAATAAAAAATTTATAAACTGTCATAATAGTGAGAGTAAAAGAAGATAAATAAATACATAAAGTTTAGTATTACTTTCTAAAGATTTACCTTTGTTCACTAGGTCGATGGTGATGAGTGCCAAGTAGCACCCATAAAATACATTTTTTTACCTCTCTTTTTCTCCTTTCTAATCCCATCTTTCTTGATGTCTCCACCTGAATGGGCTAGCAAGATTCTTCTAAATAATGATTAAATGAAGATAAATTATGTAAGATCATGATTTCTGATTAAAGGACTAATGTGCATGGAATTGATTGAAATATGTAGAAAACCTTCTCTTTTTGAATCAATAGGCGTAGATGATCGAGATGACAATTTTGTGCATCTCCGGAGGTAGTCCTAATGATCTCTGGAGATAATACCAGAATACCACGACATCATAAGTTTTGAAGTAAAGAGGAAAAGCCTCTCTAGAGCTGGACTAAACTCTGGAGCATATCTGGAGCTGAGCAAGAAGGCCACAATTATATCTCCAAAGCTACAGACATATCTCTAGAGCCGCAAACAGAGACATACATTTCCAACGCCTCTCTAGAACAGAGTAGATTTCCAACACAACTATCGGTTAGGCACTTTTAGCAGTTGTCATGATACCCCTCATATTACTCAAATCATCACTTGAGTGATTAAGGGCCATCTTTAGTTAACTGCTGGGAGTTTTTATCTCTTTTTAGTTTTTCCATGAGTAACTGATGAAACTAATTTAATATCCATAAGTTCAGGGCCTCATTGCCCAAATGTATTAAGACTCAAACTTAGATTTAGAGTGGACTTCTATTCCACTCAATCTATTTTTATTGCATTGTTATTTTTCATAGTTAGATAGCTAGTATAATAAAGAGATGGATGTCATCTCATAGAAGAATTGGTAGATAAGATAAGTGATATGTCATCACTCATTATATATATATACTTACAGAAGAAGCAGAAAAGGGTGACTTTTATTATTCTAATTTTCTGTAATCTCAATTTGGATATCAATATTTCTCTGAATGCAAAGGGAATGGGATTGAACCAAATTAAGTTGTGATCTTATTCTTTTGTACTGATTCCTTACTGTAGCCTTCAGCCCTAAGGGTGTGGAGCAAGGGCCTACTCTCACCACCAAGGCTGAAGGCTAGTACCACTATTTTGTTGTTTTAGATTTTGCTTTATAGAATACTTACATATTTCGATAGATAGATACAGGTTGTAGTTTATAGATTTTCTTTGAGTAATTTACTGTTCAATTCTATTTTTAGCATTCTTTGAATTCATTTAGTAAGAAGATAGATCAATCCCTTTAAATTAGTAAAACTCATTAGAATTAGCTAAAGAAACTGGTAACTGTAGAATCCCTAATTGTAGATAGACGAGGACACAGCCCTGGATTTTGACATCTCAAATATGATTAAATGATGAGGAACAATGACACCTTGTCATTTATGGCATCATTGCTAGGGATTATTATGTTAATTACGAAAACTTAGCTAAACAAATTTTAGGTTAGATCTGTATGGTTAGAGCTAGAGATTCAAAAGGAAGATACATAAAAGAGACACCCCATCAACAAACTATAGGAGAAATCAGTGGGGTGGAACAAGATCTTGTTAAAGAAAGAAACTTAAAACCTACCTTGGAAGTTGCACCTCCAATCAATAATCCCTTAGATCCTCCAAATCTTCCACTCACTAATTATATCCAAGAATTACAACAAAAGTTTTAGGCAGATCCTTCAATAGAATCTAATTTGCTAGAACCTCATAGAGAAGAACTAGTACTAAACATGGATGATAATAATGATAATCATGAAGAGGAGGAAAATCAGGGTCCAAGAACCTTCTCATATCCCATTGTTCTGGTTGTTGGAGACAATGCTCCTATGAAAAATATCTCACCAGCACACTTGCCAAATTTTAGAGGTCTTTCTTCTAAGGATCCAAATCAGTTTCTATTTGAATTCAAAGTAGTATGCCAAACTTATGATTATGGATCAGATAACCAAAAACTCAAACTATTCCCTTCAACCTTGAAAGATTCTCTGATGAGATAGTTTATGGGTTTACCCCAAAACTCTCTACATTCTTGGCATCAGATGGAAATAGTGTTTTTAGGAAAGTACCAAGATTACTGTAGAGTTAGTAATAAAAACAAGGAATTGTTTAAAATTAGACAAGGAGAGGAAGAGACCTTAGAGGACTATATGGATAGATTTAATTTTGCCTTGAGAAAGTATGGCAACCCAATAAATCACTCTTTGGCCAAAACCCTATTTGTAAAAGGATTAGATAAAGAATCAAAATAGGTACTGGATCTAATGGGAAAAGGAAATAACAAAAAAATAGATATACCTACTATAGAAGAACTCTGTAGGAACTATTCAAGAACCCAAGATGGAGTGAAATCATCCAAAACCTTCAAATGGAAGAATGAAATGGGATAGTTAATGGAAGAGATCGCAAATCTAAAAATAGATATTTTGGTCCAATTAAATACCACATTGGATGGGATTCAGGTAAAAACTAGAACAGCTAATCAAAATAGAACAACTGAACCACTCTCCATCGATTGTCCTAGGTGTAGAAACAAGCATCAGTTGAGAGAATTACCTCTAGACAAATCAAAGATTTGTCAGATTTGTGACAGGGAACATCCTACCAGTTAATGTAGTCAACTTCCAACCTTGAAAAGGTTGAGTAAGAAGAATGCCATAATAGAAGAAAAATTGAACTATGTGGGACAAAAACAAGTTGGTAATTTCCCTTATAATCAGTATCCAAACCAGCCTTCTTACAAGGGCCCTTCTAATTGGAGAAATAATCAATGGAATCCAACTTGGCATGTGCCTCATAATAATCCTCCCTAGGGATAGCAGGATTGGCCAAATCAACATTGGCAAAATCAGCACTGAGGAAATCAATAGTGGCCACCACAGTTTGGATCAAAAAACATGTAAGCTCAATGGGGTCCTCAATAGGGATATAATCAACAATACAAGGGACAACCTAGATGTTTCCAACCTCAACAACAAGATTTACTAACTAGACCATCTAACACACAAGGTCAATCATAAAATGAGCCAGTTAGCCAACCACCCTTACCAACTCAGCCTATACCAAACCCACAAAACAAATAGGGAGCAGCTGTTTACATGATAGAGTAAGAAAACATGGCTGGTATTAATGCTATATATTCAAATAATCTCTAGATGTGTTCTAGAAAAGCATTCCCAAGACCATCTCCTCCAACTATAGTTGAAGTAACCAATGATGAGGAACCTGAAAATTCATCCACTCAACTCCTAGAGGAGATTACTACTAAAAAAGTGCTAAAAGAATCATCCTTCGATAACTCCAGAGTTACTCTTAAAAGACTGACTCTGGAGAACATTCTTGGACACAATTCTGATAAAAGCTCAGGAGATGGAAAAACTAGCACCAAACCCAGAATGGCTCAAACAACATGTTCCATAGAAAAAGATCTTACAAAAACAAGTCCAACCCAACCTGGAATCAAAACTTTTACAAGAAATTAGGTAACTAAACATTGAAATTCCTCCCCTCCAAGCAATCAGAGATGTACTAGAACTAAATCAATTCATCAAATAGCATTGTGTCAAAACACAGGGCCGGAAGAAAAATTTTCCTTCTACAATCTAGGTGGAAGGAAAAGTAGTAGATCTATTAATGGGAGAAGTACTCCTCCCAAAATATGGAGACCCTGGAAATCCTGTCATAACTATTTTCATCTCATGGGTAGAAATTTCAAATGTTTTGGTTGATTATTGAATTTCTAGTAGACTTCCTTATATTAGAACCAAGAAACCAGAGAAATACTTATCCACTGATTTTAGGAAGACCATTATTGGCTACAACAGTAGCATCTATTGATTGTTGAACTAGGGATATGGTCATTTCTAATGGGGTAGATTTGAAGAAAATATCTTTGTATCCTCCAGCTAAACCATCAATACATTATACAAGAAGAGTATGGGGATGAACCAGATAACAATGACAACAGGGCCTCAGTGGCTATGGTAACCATCAGGGAACATTTGGGAGAGTTGGAAGAAGAAATCTACTGTGATACAACAAAAGACATTACACACATACTAATTAATGAGGATGTGATGGAGCTTGCCCAAGACTCTAGGAGAGAACTTCTTACTTCTACTCATTGTACTGTAGCAAATATCATTCCTTGTGGGGAGACCTTTTACAGAGACTTAACCGCATTCCACATGTTGCTTCCACATTCTTGTCCCCTTAATACCATGACTCCAGTGTATGGATTAACTACATCCATGGATCAAATCACAAAATAGGTCATGATTTTACCAAGGAAAACACTTAATATCAATACTCAGCTAAGAGCAAATCAGGAAGAAAAACTTATTCAACTTCTGATTTCCCATTCATCAGCTTTTGCTTGGGAATACCAAGATATGGAGGGCATCCCTCCTAATATATGTACTCATCATATCTACACTAAGGATATTAAACCTGTCAGACAACCCCAAAGAAGATTGAATCCTACTTTAAAAGACATTGTTAAGACTACAATAGGAAAATTACTACAAGCAACGTTTATATATCCAGTCACAGATAGTCAATGGGTCTTACCCCTAGTCATAGTACCTAAAAAGAATGGGAAATGGAGGGTATTTATTGACTATAGGAAATTAAACAAAGCTACAAAAAGGACTATTTTCCCTTACCATTCATTGACCAAGTACTGGACAACCTTGCTGGGAGAAAGTATTTCTTTTTTCTAGATGTATTTAGTGGATATATCAGCAAATTCCAATAGCACATAAAGACCAGGACAAAACCACTTTCACCTACTCTTGAGAAACTTTTGCTTATAAAGTTCTTGCATTTGGACTATGTAATGCCCCATCTACATTTCAGAGACTTGTTTTAGCCATTTTTACTAAACTAGCTAATGAATGCATGGAGGTCTATATGGATGACTTTACTGTGTATGGGGATAATTTTGAAGAAGCTCTCACAAACCTTGAGAAACTACTAAAATAGTGTGAGAAAAATCAATTATCCCTTAGCCATGAAAAGTGCTTCACAATGGTAGAGGGAGGAATTGTATTGGGACACCACATTTTAAAAAATGTGATCAAAGTGGATCAAAACAAGATAGAAGTGATCACACAGTTGCCTTCACCCAAAAATTAGATAGATGTTTGAAGTTTTCTAGGCTATGTAGGCTACTATAGGAGATTCATAGAAAATTTCAGTAGAACAACTGACCCTGTTTACCCTCCTTAACAAAGACACAAAATTTCTATGGACAGAAGACTGTCAATCAACATTTGAAACCTTGAAAGAGAAGCTTACTGTCACACCAGTTTTGAGAGGACCTAATTAGATTATACCATTTCACATACAAACTGATGCTTCAAATTAGTCCATTGGAATAGTTTTAGGACAAAAGGAGGAAGGAGAAAGTATGCATGCTATTTATTACATTAGCAAAAACCTTACCTCTGTAGAAAGAAATTACACCACAACTAAAAAGTATTCTTGGTAGTAATCTATGCTATAAACAAATTTAGGCATTATATCACTGGATATAAAATATTTGTACACACTAATCATGCAGCCATCAAGTACCTAATGAATAAGCTAGTAGTAGGTGCAAGGATCATTAGGTGGTTATTTCTATTACAGGAATTTGATATTACCATAGTTGATAATCCCAGTAAGTTTAATTTGGTTGCCGATTTTCTATCAAGATTGCATACAAGAGGAGAAAACTAACCAGTGGAGGATAGGTTCCAAGACGAACATCTTTTTCCTATCTCCTCTACTGTACCTTGGTTCACTGACATAGCTAATCTATTAGCTATAGACTTGTATCCATCCCATTTTCCCTCAAAATAGAAAAATGTTTAGTTAAGGAAATCTTATCTTACAAATGGTTAAATGGATTGCTATTTAAATGTGGTCCTAATTTCATTTTACACAGGTGTCTAAAAATTGATGCAATTTTTTATGTATTCAGAGCATGTCATGATGAACCATCTGGTGGGCATTACTCTTCCCACAAAACTATCCATAAGATCCTAGGAGCTGGTTACTACTGGCCCTCTCTTCATAAGGATACTAAGAAGTATGTGCAGTAGTGTGACCAGTGCTAAAGGATGGGAGAACCAACCTTCACCCAGGAGATGTTATTGCATCCTCAAGTCATGATGGAACCATTTGAATAGTGGGGTCTAGACTTTGTGGGACCAATTTCTCCACCATCATTAGGCAAGGAGTATATTTTAGTATGCATAGACTATGTGACCAAATGGGCTAAGGTTCAAGCATTGCAATTTGTACGAGAAGAAAAAGTCACTGATTTCCTTTATAATAAGATTTTCTTGAGGTTTGGAGCCCCAAGATCCATAGTTTCAGACATAGGACCTCAGTTTACTTCATAGGTAATCAGACCATTCATAGATTTATATCAAGTCAAGCACAGAAAATCTTCACCTTACCATCCTCAAGCCAATGGGTAGGTAGAGGTAACTAATAGGGAACTTGAAAATATTTTGACAAGGATAGTAGAAATGAACAAAAAGAATTGGGCTAACAGATTACCTAAAGCAGTTTGGGCGTACAATACCACTTGGAAGTCCACAAAAAAGTTCTCACCATATGAATTAGTTTATGGAAAAAAGCCTATTCTGTCTATAGAATTTGAACTCCAGACACTTAAAACTGCATTTGATATTGGTCTACCATTGTCCATAGCTCAACAGAATAGAATTTTTTAGCTCAATGAATTGGATGAAATCCAGACAGAGGCCATTTAGAAAACAGAACTAGTTCAGTATCAAAGGAAGTAATGGCATCACCAACACATCAAGAGGACATTTCAATAAGGTGATTGGGTTCTTCTTTATGATTCTAAATTCAAGGAGTTCAAAGGGAAATTACAAACTCATTAGATGGGTCCTTATCAGATAAAGGATGTTTTTGAAAATAGAACAGTATTGTTGGAACCTATTGATGGAGGCATAGTCACATTCTTTGTGAATGGCCACCAAATCAGACTCTATAAAAGACCATCCACTAAAGAAGACTTCCTCAACAATTTGTACTTTGATAAAGGTGATACCTCCTTTGTCATAGTTTTGGACTAATTAAAAGAAAAAAAAAAAGGTTGAAAACCAACAAATGGCAGCCTTCTGGAAAAAAAAAAGGTTGAAAACTAGCAAATGGCGGCCTTGTAAAAAAATAAAAAAATAAAAAATAAAAAATAAAAAAGAGGAAAATGGAAAACCAGTAAATGGCTGTCTTTCTTGACCAAGGGAATTGAAAACTGGCAAATGGTGGTTCCCTTTTTCATGCCAGTTGAGAATAATCAAGCTACGAAGGTGATCAGGTGCCGAGAGTTACTCAAACACACCTCCGCCGCTTCATAGTCTAGGAGCACCACTGACGCTTCACAAACTAGGAGTACCTCCAGCACTCCACCAATAAAGAGTTATTTACAACCATAATAAGTGAGAGGGGAGCCACCTCTCTAGGCAATAAAGTAGAGACATCATTTGATGAGGTCATCATGACTCATCCTCTACTTTATGGCGGAAATAAAATCAAATCAACATGCATATCGTGAGAAATCATTATTCTCATTTGCACAGGTACTTGGAAAGACTGCATTAACATCACCTAGAATACATGGATTCTCGAAGCACTCAGAGGGAATGATTGTAGGTTGCCTGACAATGAAGATGATTGACATCATCTCAAGCCACAAAAAGTTGCTCAGGTGCCATGTCGCATCCAATCTCATCAATGCCGCAGCATCTCAACCAAGTACATCGCACCTCATCATTAAAAATAGTTCAAGTAATTTTATCTTAATTAAGCATTGAATAACAATTGTCTTGTCATTCTATTTTTGGGTGCCATCATTATGACATGTCCTCCTGCCATCATTTTCCTTCCCAAATTCATGCATGCAACCATCTTTGTTGTGCTATCACCTTGCCTATGGAGTGTCCCATCACTCTGCTTCATTTATGACCACATAAGCACTCTAACTAATTTTTAGTTCTCTCTCCATAAGCCTAATCCATTAAGAGAATTGACATAATAATCCTCATTCAAACTGTAACATACCCTGAAGAACAAAGTCAGGTGAAATAGTTGTTCGGAGCCTATGGAGTGATGAAGGATTATAAGCACATAAGATAGGAAAAAAATTTAGAAACTGGGGTTAAGAAGAAATCAGAACCAGAAAGTGCTACAGGCCTTTTGTAGGATGAAGCTATAACAAACATTCTAAGAAAAGAAGGATGGTTGGAATTTCTGGAAAAATTTGAGGGGTTTTAAGAAGATATTGTTGATGAGTTTCTAAGAAACCCGAGGGACAATTAGACAGCTGTAAGGGGAGTCCAAATCAATCTCTCTACAACCACTATCAGTCATATTTCTAGGTTGCCTGAATAAGGTGAGAGGTTCTATCATCTGAAAACCTTATATGTTGATTTGATTAGGAATTTCTCTATTGAAGCTGAATCAGCAATACAATTGCATTTAAATAAAAATGAGGTTAAAGGAATTCTTAGGTCCTCACTTCCAAACCCTTGACAATATGTAGCTATATGGATGATGAAATATTTCACATGTGATGGTCCATTTTCCTTAGTTTTAGGACCAATAATGAAAATGTTGATTTTTCTGAGGCATGGGAATGGACACCCTAAATTCAGCATAAACATTCTCAACTTCTTGTACTCTACCATTAGGGAAACTACAGAAAAATATTAGCAAAACAAGGGTCCTATGAAACATCATGGCCTCATTTTTCTAATAGTTAAACACCACTTTATTTCTCAAGCTGACAGGGAAGAATTATGGCAAACCTTTCTTGAACAAAATCCCTAGGGCAGAGAGCCAGAGAGGGCACAAGTAGAGAGTGAGGGTTCCTCTACCCAACAAGAAGAAGAAATAGAACCTTCAACCTCCTCTACAACTGTTCAAAAAGAAAAGAAGTCCTCACTGGAGGCAACTTCATCTGCAGCCCCTATTTTTGATAAGACGAAGAAAGACAAAGAAATTAAAGAGCCTTCTCTTAAGCAAACTCCATACATGACTCACTCAACCAGGAGGAAGATGACTCTAACTGAGGAATCTTTCCTTAAGGAACTAATAGGGGAGAGGTCAAGGCAGAAAGCAAAGAAAAACCCAAAGAAAGATTACTCTAGAATACACTATTGGGCTGAAGAAGCATCCCATGATTCTGATGAGATCCCTCTAGTGAGAAAGAAAAGACCAAGAGAAGTTTCTCCACAACCATCTGTCCATCTGGGTTCAAGTCCAACTTCAGAACAATCACCTACTCCGGAGACAGAACACAAGAAAATTTTTACTATTTTCTTAGATTCTGAGGATGAGACACCTGCTCTGGAGGCACCTGCCCCATCCTATGCTATGAAGAAGAAAAAGAAAAAGGCAGCTCTCCCAAACTAAGAAAGATATTGCTCTCCTATCTAAAGTGCTTATGGGTTTCAGAACTTCTGAGGAGAAAGTTGGGCCTTCATCAATGCCAGCACAAATAGAGAAAACCCAAGAAGAACCTCAAGACAAGGAGGCTACAGGGAAAGATAAAATAGACCAATTGGGTGCAGCTGATAGTGCAGGACAGATGGCTATGGAAGATCCTAATGTGCAGCAAACAAAAGAAGAAACGTGAACTTTCTCTCATCCCTTTGATCAAGAGGATATTGAGATTTCAAAAGAGAAGCAACTATTGGAAGAAATTGATAATCTAAAAAGATTACTTAGGGGGAGAAATCAAATTATCACTAACCCCAAGAAGGACAATGGAAATAGAGATGGAGCAAAAACAAGTAATTGAAAAACTACAAACAGAGCTCTAGAGTAAAGACCAAATAATTCAAGAGAGGGAAGCAAAACTAGAAGCCCAGAAGATAGAGACAACTAAAATCGTGATGGAAAAGGAGATAGAGGTAGTACAAATTATCTCTTATCTTACCAAGGCTAGGGAAAATGGTTTCATAGTAATTGCAGCATTAATTGAGAAAGTATAGAGCCAAGATAAACAATTGACTTGGGCCAACAACAAAATAGATGATCAAGAGGACTATATTCAAGAGTTGGCTGGCCCAAGGGCAACTAGTGTACAGGAGGTACAAACAGATCTATATGTGGGTCCAATCCCCATTGATATTTCTAAGGCCCTATTTCATTGGGAAAGGAGATGTAGAGAATATGAGGCTTCTAAGCATATGCTGCAACTATATAGGGCAAGTACTACCATGACCAAAAGAGTGGAAACCCTAGAGGAAAGAGTCATTCAGATAGCCTCCATTTCTTCTGAGATTTTATCTTATAGACCTCCAAGTGCTAGTTATGCTATGTTTTTACAAGACAGGGTCTTACAAAGAAAGTTGTCTTCAGTGTTGTCTGATCTACCTGAGAACACATAAATAGTAGAGGGCTTCATGGAAGCCTATACAAGGAGTTCTGATAAAGACAAAAAAAATTGTGTGAATTATATCTACATGGATTCTATGTTAACGATATGACCTTCATTCTTAATTATTTTGTAGGAGATTGCCAGTTCAAAGCATTCATGTCAATGATGAGGAATCATTAGATTTGGAATGAGTGAATGGAGGCTCACCTCAAGAAAGATACAGAAACAAATCTTTTCATCAGAAAGGAGTGTCCAAACCCTCAAGGTCTTAAGGTCCAATTCAGGGCATATGTCTATCACCCTCAAAGCTAGAACAAAATTTTGCCATTATACCCGAAAAATTTGCAAGAGTGTTCCATTGATTTTGGTCTTTTTATGAACAGTTCAGCTAATCTAGTGCTTGCAATAGCTAAGAAAAGGTGGAATATTCTAACCTGAAAACAAAAAATGAGAGAGGTGGTAACCCCTGCAAACTTAAGGTTATTTATGAGGAAGGCAAGGTTTAATCCAAAATGATGGATAAGCATAAACAGAAGTGGATAGGTGCCCATTTCAGGCCCCCTCTCATAATTGAACCACTCCCTGTCTGGGCCGAGCAAATGGAAGATGAGAAATTGCAAGAGTGGTTAAAGTAGGTTAATCAGCACAAAGGAAATGGTAATACCAAATGCACCACTTGGTCTACCTATGCACAAGACTACAGCATGACTGGTAGGCTAATCCACCAAAATAAATCTAGATTGTGAGAAGCAGGAGGACCTGCTAAACCATAGGTATGGGGGGGATGATGAGTGCCAAGTAGCACCCATAAAATACATCTTTGTACCTCTCTTTTTCTCCTTTCTGATCCCATCTTTCTTAATGTCTGCACCAGAATAGGCTAGCAAGATTGTTCTAAATAATGATTAATTGAACATAAATTACATAAGATCGTGATTTTTGATTAAAGGACCAATGTACATGGAATTGATGGAAATATGCAGAAAAACTTCTCTTTTTGAATCAATAGGTGTAGATTTTTGGGATGACAATTTTGTGCATCTCCGGAGGTAGTCCTAATGATCTCTGGAGATACTACCAGAATACCACGACATCAAAAGTTTTGAAGTAAAGAGGAAAAGCCTCTCTGGAGCTGGACTGAAGTCTGGAGGATCTCTAGAGCTGAGAAAGAAGACTGCAATTATATCTCTAGAGCTACAAACATATCTCAAGAGCTGCAGACAGAGCCATACATTTCTAGCACCTCTTTAGAATAGAACATATTTTTAGCACAGTTGTCGGTCAGACACTTTCAGCGGTGATCGTGATACCCCTCATATTACTCAAATCATCACCTGAGTGATTAAGGGCCATCTTTAGTTAACTGCTAGGAGTTTCTATCTGTTTTTAGTTTTGGCATGAGTTACTGACGAAACTAATTTTATATCTATATTTTTAGGGCCTCACTGCCCAAATGTATTAAGAATCAAACTTAGATTTAGAGTGGACTTCTGTTCCACTCAATCTATTTTTATTGCATGATTATTTTTCGTAGTTAGACATCTAGTATAATAAAGAGATGGATGTCATCTCATAGAAGAATTGGTAGATAAGATAAGTGATAGTTCATCACTCATTTTATATATATACTTACAGAGGCAGCAAAAAATGGTGACTTTTATTAATTTGATTTTCTGTAATCTCAATTTGGATATCAATATTTCTCTAAATGCAAAGTGAATGGGATTGAACCGAATTAAGTTGTGATCTTATTCTTTTGTGTTGATTCCTTACTGTAGCCTTCAGCCCTAATGGTGTGGAGCAAGGGCCCACTCTCACCACCAAGGCAGAAGGCTAGTACCACTATTTTGTTGTTTCAGATTTTTGCTTTATAGAATACTTAGTAATTTTTATAGATAGATGCATGTTGTAGTTTATAGATTTGCTTTGAGTAATTTATTGTTTAATTCCATTTTCAGCATTCTTTGAATTCATTTAGCAAGCCGATAGATCAATCTCTTTAAATTAGTAAAAGTCATTAGAATTAGCTAGAGAAACTAATAACTGTAGAATCCCTAATTGCAGATAGCTGAGGACACAACCCTAGATTTTGACATATGAAATATGATTAAATGATGAGGTACAACGACACCTTGTCAGATGGCCCATTGAAATAGAGGGGGTAAACAATGAAAATAATATAAAAGAAGATAAATAAACAAATAAAAGTTTCTATTGTCCCCGTTCAAGGGGTGTCCCTGGATAATTTGATGGTTAGAAGAGAAAATGAAAGATGGTTGGTCCTTGATGTGGGTTGGGCCAAACTCAACTTTGACGGTGGCTCTAGGGGAAATATGGGGTTGACCTCGATTGGCGCAGTATTATAAGAAGTGAGAAATGTGAGATAATTGGTGCTACTTCTAAGATATTTGGAGAGTCTACCAACAATGAGGCAGAATTATGGGCACTTGTTCTAGGTCTAAAGCTAGGGCTTTCAATTGGGGTCAGAAATATCCATATTGAAGGGGACTCCCAGATAATTGTTAGCACCATTCAAAATAGTCAGACTCAAAACTAGAAATTAAGAAACAATTTGGCCAAAGGAATGGAGTTACTTAATAAATTTAGGGAATTCAATGTCAACCATATCTTTAGGGAAGTAAATGAAGTGGCCGACTTGTTGGCTAATCTAGCCTTTGAGTTACCCATTGAATTTCAATTGATGTATTCTTTGGAATAGGCTAGCTCCCTTGCCTCGAGGCTAGAAGAGTTGATCATGGAAGAGGCCAAGTAATTTTATGCTCAAGTGGGGTAGCTAGCAATTTATGTGGGATGAAATAGCACCTTTGGCTAGTGTGGAGGTGGCGACGCATTGACTGACTAAACTAATCCATGTGTGTTTTTTTGTTGGATGCCTCGGGCTATGAAATGTTTAGTGATGTAAGTTTTGTGGCTTAGAGGATGTTTTGGCATGCTTGGCCTTTATTTAAAGCTATGAGAATTTATTTCCTAGGCTTCTTGACCATGAGGATATATGTGAAAGGACAACATAGTGTGTGATGTTGGCTAGCGATGGCTCAAGATGGTTTATTTTAAACCTAGTGAGCTAGGATATCATTCCCACTTCTGTTTGATGATCTTAGCCTTGGCAGATTGGTGGTGGTCATGGATTCAAATGTCCCTCTATTACCTGGAAAGAAGCAAATGGATTTTTTAGAGCCAATCTCTGACCAAAGTTTCATGAAGGTTTTCAATATGAAATCTTTGATGGGATTAAATGCCATTAAGGTGGTCCTTGGGTTGACTTTCATTAGTGTTAAGAACAAATACAAGGTTAACTTTGATATTGCAGCCATGATTGTTGGCGTTCTTCTACATGTCAGTTTGGAGAAGGCTTTAGTAAAGGCGCTGGTGATGGCATTGATCAAGGTTGAGTGGTGTCAGAGACTCAATCTGGTGCTAGAGCTTTCTAGCCCAAGTATTGGCCTATGGAGAGACGGTAATTTATGACTAGTTCTCCTTCCTTTTTCCAATGGACCATGGACTCCCTTTGTAACTAAGGTAGTGGGCACTGATCTTTTGTTTCGTAGGAGCATTGTTCAAGAGGGGATTGATTTTCATAAGCAACTTATTGGTGGTCCTATCCCTATGGGGGTGGTTGATGCAGTGGTGGCTTACTCCCAAAGTTCAGGTGCTGAGGATTTTGAGGGTGAAGCAGATCTGATGGAGGAAGAAGATGTAGTGTAGGTGTTAAGTTATTTCTTTTTGGCTTTCAATGTGTTTATAGTGGTATTGTAAATGATAATCTATACTATATCAAAGATTATATAATGGAATTTATATTTTGGCCCTTGTTATGAGCAGCGAAGTTTTATTTTTATTTTCTTTCTTTAATGGGTTTGGGCGCCCTCTGGCTATATTCAACTATAAAAAAATGTTTCTATTACTTGAATAGATTTACCTTGGTTCACCATGTCTACAACCCATTCAAGTAAAGAGGAAAAATAACGAAAACAATATAGAATGAGGTGAAAAAAAAGTAGGAAAAATATTTAGAGTTATGTATGTAACAAAGAAAATAGTTTTAAATGAAATAAACTAGCATATCTATCTTTAGAAAAATCTATGTAAAAGACGTTGAGTGTTATCTTTCTTGACTATTTTTAACTAGATATTGATTAAAATTGGAATAGACACCTCAAAAATGATCTCTCAGCATCTTTTACATAAATTTTTGTAAGGATAGGTATGCTAGTATATAAAACAAAAATCGTAGTTTTAACTAGATCTTGATTAAAATTGGAATAGACACCTCAAAAATGATATCTCTCAACCTCTTTTACATAAATTTTTGTAAGGATAAATATGCTAGTCTATAAAACAAGAGTACATGATCCAAGTGGAAAAAAAAACCATAGAAATGGCTAGGAGAAAACATAGATAATCGAGGACCAAAAAAAGTAACCCTCAGAGTCACGCACAAGCACATTGATGTCGGAAGTAGCAATCGAGGAAGCAGCCAAAGTAGGAACATTCACCGGATGACCCTCGGAGTGAAAGAATGCTAAAATATTAGGGTTTTTTAGTTTCTTTACCGTGAATAAATATTTAAATTTTTGATAGTTTATAATTACTTACATCTATAATAGTGGCATGATTTAGGAAACAATTAGTTTAATATTAAAAATTACATAGAAAATTAAAACAATTTAGATAAAATAAAATATAGGTATGCTAATAACATCTAGAGTGGCAACCCTAATTCTAACTATATTATATAATTATAAGAATTATTATAATTAATAATAATACAGGTTAGATATATTATTAGAATATATTATATAATTATACATTATATAATAATATTATATATTATATTTAGGATTAGAGTTAGGGGTTAAAATTATAGTTAGAGTTAGTGTTTAGGTTATAATTAAGCTTACAATTAGTATTAGAGTGAGGGTGAAAATTAGGGTTAGAATTACAATTAGAAATAGGGTTAGGATTAGGGTTAGTATTGTGGTGAGGGTTAGATTAAAGTTAGGGTTAGGAATAGAACTAGGGTTAGGGTTAGAATTATGGTTAGAATTGGAATTAGGGTTAGCATTAATTTTAGGACTTAGGTTAGGGTTAGGGTTAGAAATATGATTAGGGTACAAATTAGGGCTGGGATTATGGTTAGCATTAGGGTTAGTGTTAGTATTAGAATTAGGACCAAAATTATGGTTAGAATTATGTTAAATAGGGATAGATTTAGAAATATAGTTAAATTGAGGTTTATGAGGCTTAGAAAATAATAGTAAATGTAATCTTACCATTATGGTAAGAATTAGCGTTAGATTAAAATTAGAGTTTGGGTTAGAGTCAAAAGCAAGGTTAGATTTTGGTTTGTGTATGATTTTGATGGCATCTCACAGCCTTATAGTGCAGGTGGAATAATTAGATTTGATAAAATTGAGTTTTCCTCGGTTGTTGGTTTTAGCGCATAATAAGCTGGTTTCACAAAAAACAATTCTTATGGTGAATCAAAGAGGTTTGGTTGTTAACCCTCTCATAGGCTGATTGTGGAAAACATTTCAGAATTAATGGTGAAAGTTTCGAGGTCAAATTCTTCTTGGTTATGGAGATATAATTGTTTCGCGATCATCACTGGCAGATTGGCAAAACTTAAAAGTTTTGCAATCGGTGAAGTTTGAGGAAGAACAACTTGGTAGAGAGCTTAGGGTTATCGACGTCATCCTTTTTGCAAGTTTTCAATTGATTTTGAGCTTTTGGCAAAACGTTGTGTCTGAAGTCAGTTTTCAAATTCTTGACCATCCTATCGCAATTGCATCAGTGAGCTTTCTCTAGTATTTAAGCTGAGTTCCCGTGAAGAGCTTAAGGAGGTTCATACTCCCTCAACTACTAATCAAGTTGTTTAATCTAAAGCACAACACTCTTTGGGAGAGGGATTCTTTGTATTAGTTCATGGTTGCAATGATATTATTTGGATCGGCGACAATTTCTATCTTACCTTTGTGTTTTATCGGAAGCCAAAAGACATTAGAAGTTGTTATTGATACGAGAGGATGTGGCCATCTAGAGAAAGCATCTTGATATTAGCTTCTTTTCAGAAATTAAGATGTCTATGTAATGTCATTTATCATACCGTTCAATGCTTGTGGAAGTATTTAATATTTGTTTCTGTTATGAAGGTTATGGGCAGTGTAAGAAATGAAGAAATTTCTACTAAATCTCAACGCACATATTAACATATACTCTAGCATCTTATTGATCCTAAGGCGATTGTGTAAAGTTCAAAGCCTGATCTACTGTCTAGGGAACGTGGCAGCCTTGTAGGGGAGAATCGTTCGAATTGAAACATCTCACAAAGATAAAGCGTGGGGGTTCAAAGGCAAAAGTCAAAAATCAAAGCCTACAGAGGAAACGCCTCTTAAGAGGCAGCGTGGGATTTCCTTCAAACAGAGGAAAAGTAACAAAAGGGAGTCATATAAGGAGGTCGCCTCATCTGCCACGAAGAAGGCATCTTAATGATTTTTTTTTTGATACTGATACACAGAGTTAGAAAATTATGCGGAGAAGGCAGATTAAAGAAGATTGAGACACTTTGGGCAGAATCCACGAAGGGGATTAGACAAGGGAATGTGCTGCCATAAACTCCGAACAGGTAAAATGTGAAAAGGAAAATGAATAATATAGAATTTTGTAGTTCAAACACTCCCAAAATTCAAAAACAGGAAGACAATGGATTGAAGTTAGCTGCCACAAATAAGTAAAATAGAAATAGGTGTTTGGCATAGAGTCACCACCAAATGAAGACACAGACTTTGTAGGAGAGAATGATAGTACATTGAGCATAACAGATGATTGATGAACGTGACCAAAAAGTAAAGGGAGGTTGTATGTAGGTTTGAGCAGAGGATGGGTGTTAGAGGAGGAGCACAGGAGGGGAGAAAAACTCAAATTGAAAGTTGAATTATGTAGGCATGTGAAAACAGCCTAAGGCCAATCGAGGACCTAGTTTTGTAAATTTGATCTCCATTTGTGCTATGATGAATTGAATTAATAAAAATCAATTTCATTGACTGCAATTCTATCTAGTTTTGGGATAGAATATTGCTCATGCGAAAGTGAATTGGATATTGAGTATAGAAAATCAGAGAAGATTGTGTTTTATTCGATGGACAACAAAAACATTTATACAAGGATAAAAGCAGTTAGGAAGTTCTAAACTACATAACTGCAACATAATAACTGGTAACCGCTGCTGTCCCGCTGTCTTAACTGAAGGAACCGTTGTCCCACTGTCTTAGCAGATATTAAACAATGTAATATTACTGTTATGCTAACATTTCCCCCTTTATTACATTGTTCCTGTAATAGTACTAAGGGACCCCCCCTGAATGTTAAAATACTCAACAATGCTGATTACATAGTATGAATACATATATTTTATAGAAGATCTTCTCCCAAAGAACAAATTTTGAACCAAGCGAGGCTCAATCATGCTATCTCGTCTACCCTCGGAAAGGCATCGCTTCGAGCTGTGTTCTTGAGCTCTTTAGTCCCAAGCTCTTAAATCACAGAGTCTTGAATTATTCGACAATGGCACCTAAGAGATATGACAGATCTCTGCCATGTTGTCTAGTGACTGCGAAAGGGTATAATTCAAGATCATATACTCTTTGAAGCTTGCTGGACAACAATCCATATTGAGCTCAACATCAAACCCCAAACCTGTCTCCAAAACAAAATCTTCACAAAACATACATTCTTCAAATCTGTCAGCTCTGTCAGCAATAACAAAGAAAAACAAAACAACCAAAACTAAAAATGCTTTTCATGCAAAGCATCATCTCAAAGCGAGAAGATAACTTGAGATGATGGTAAATCCTCCATCCTCCAATGCCATCTACCTCCAATATGACCCTGCTCAAAGGGCATATCCACAGAAATTAATAGTACCATCTGGTGGATTCTCATCCTCAATATCTGTTGGGTCCTTATCATCTTCAATGCAAGCAAGATTTCCTTCATTTTTGAGCTTTCCTTTAAGAACATCACTTGCTCGAGTTCTACAATCCCAAGCTATGTGACTATTTTTCATACAATAAAAACATTTGATTCTCTCTGATCTCTTGTAATTGCTTCTTGAAAATAATGCTTTCTCCTAAGGATCATCTTCTGAATCTTTTGTTGTTCTCTTCTCTTCTGATAGAAGAGCAGAAATCATACCTTCTAGAGTTTGTGAAGATATTTGACTGGGAGTAAAAACAACATTGTTGTATTTTGAAGGCAAGCTATTTAATAGGATGGCCCTAGCATCATCATCATCTACTATAACCTTAACCTCTACTAGCTGTCTAATAAGAGAATGCAAGTTACTTATATGATTTGACATTGTGATTCCATCTTCCATCTTAAATCAAAATAATTGAAGTTTTAGAGAAAACTTTGCATTAAGGGCTTTTGCTCCAAACAATTTATTCAGATTATCCCAAATTTCGGCTGATGATGCATCCAAATCAATATGGTGCAATTCAGTGTCAGAAAGAGCAAGACCAATTATAGCCTTGGATTTACCATCTCTACTACTCCAATCTAATAACTTATTTGCATCTATAGGTGCTTTTTCATTTCCACTGACTATTGCCCATAAATTTTTATCCATTAGTTGCATTTAAATTTTCATTCTCCAAGTATGAAAATTGGAACCAGAATACTTGTCTAATGGGATCTCCATTTAGATAATAGTCAAAAGATTGAATTTAGACTTAAATATATTTGTTTATAAAATTTGCATTTACAAACACACATCAATACATACCAATAATGGACATCCACTTTTCTTTGATTGCCAGGTTTTGCAGACTATGTCTTCCTCTTTCAGGTGCACAGCGCCTTTGTTATGAATCATAGATGAACTTCCCACATGATTTCCATGAAAATCTAATGGATAAGAGTAACAGTAAATCTTCTATTAATGCATTCAACTCACGGCCTCCACAAGGATCTTTGTCAGAGGCTACACTACTTATGCCTCCCTTTATTCTAACACGCCATTATAGGTTGCGCCATTGCAGGTTCTATTTGTTTGTCATATTTCACGCCTCCTCACGTTAGTTTTCATCTGAATTCTGCAATGATTCAAGGAAAGATTACTGGCAACATTGTGACTCCCCACTTACAGCAATGCACACCAATATGTATTTCTTTCAATGCTTGCTCTTTTCATATAGACTAGCAGGGCTTTCATACAAATGTGACATCACCTTTCAACATCTTCATGGCTGCATTCAATGGCCTTCACCTAACGCGATCTCCAAAACTACATGTCTGGTAAGAACTAAATTGAACTTCCACATTTCATTCCCTTCTGCAGTCCATAAACAACTCCTTCTCGCTCAGGTCATGCTAAACGACTCTAATACCAAATATAGAAAATCAGAGAAGATTGTGTTTTATTCGATGGACAACAAAAACATTTATACAAGGATAAAAGTAGTTAGGAAGTTCTAAACTGCATAACTGCAACATAATAACTGATAACCGCTGTTGTCCCGCTGTCTTAGCAGATATTAAACAATGTAATATCACTGTTATGCTAACATTGAGAATCTATATGAAATTGACTTTGTGAGTTTTGTTGATCTAGATAAAGCATTTCTGTTTTGGTAATCTTGTGAGTGATTTGGTATATTTGGCAGAGGGGAGTTTGTCTACATCATATGGTATTAGAATAGGGGATCTTGAGAGTGGAGAGGATCCACCACAACCTGCGGGTAGTGAAAAGTGAGAAAGAGGTAGAGGAGAAGCTCATGTGAGGGCTGTCGCAGGTAGGAGAAGTCCTGAGCAGCAAGAGAGCTTGAAGCTACAAAAAGATTAAGAGTGATGTGGATTGTAGATTGAGGTGAGATTGCAACAACAAGTGAGATGGGAATATTGGTGAGGAAGAAGCCCATGATATGGGAGGGCTAGATGCAGTATAAGAAGAGGAAGATTTTGGCAATGATGATTGCCATTAATGCGGGAGTGGATAGATTGGAAGCATGGTAGAATGAAGAAATTATCAAGCATGACAAAGGGAAGAGTGATAAGTTTTCAATGAAGGTATGGCATGAGAAAGGCATGAAAGGAAAGGATGAGGAAGATAAAAGAGTTGTGTGAAGTAGCAATTGAAGATGAAAAGGTGGGCAATGAGAATGAGGAGGTTGAAGAGGCACCAAGAGAATCAGGGAGTGGTTAGAGAAGGCTCTATTTTAGCACTAATAACTAGGTTGAGGGGATTTTTGAAGAGATTTTGAGATGAGAGAGAAAGAGGATAGGAGGAGAGAGTAGCATATAGTAGCAAAAGACCAGAAGGTTGCATAGTAGGAGAAGACAACAAAGGGACACATGAGACAGAATAACAATATAAGAGAGTTTGTTTATATTAAAATGAATGAGTAGGAGGGAAGCAATAACAAGAGATGAAGAGAAGGTATGGTCAAAAGGGATAGAGAATGAAAGTGTATCCTAGTTGGTGTTAGAAAAAATATGTAGTCTAGAATTCAAATAAATAGTGAAATAACAATAAATTGTACAAAATTGACAACATAGATTTACGTAGAAAACCTGGTTATGTACTGCTAAAACTATGGGCAAAGGTCTCTCAATAATTTTATTCTTAGAAGAAAATTCATTTTTCTAGAATTACATAATGCATTTGCATTCAAACTCAACTAACTTTAAAAGCCACCAAAAAAATATGCAACTAATCCCATCCTGAAGAAGGATTTCCATGCATAAATCGTGGAAGTAGTCGTCAACTCCTTAATCAATGGTGGAATAAGAAACTGACTTCACATACTAATAGTTAACATAAAGGCGTAATCCTGGTTACCAGAGGATGCATTGGATGAAAGCAAGCAATAACAAGACAAGCAAACTTCACGTAGAGGCTCCCATTCTCTCCACCTGGGCTCTATTTTTGCCTCAAATGTTTGAAGGCTGGAGATACCATGTGAGAACAAAGATGAGAAAGTTAAGCCAATACCCATGTATGCTTATTAGCAGAAAAATGATTGTGAATTGTGAAGTTCCTATTTTCAGTTTAATAAAGAAATAAATCTTTATTTGATGTTGTCCAATGTTATGTGACTGTGGTCTCTCTGTTTGTGTGTGAATCAAGGGTTCCATTTCCAGCCAGTCTCTTAATTGTTTGTTGGTGTTAATTGTTCTGTATTGGGGAGTGTATATATGTACATGTGTGCATATGCAGCCCATTTTAAAACACCTGAAGCCAATCCCCTCTTTTATCAAATTCCGTACAAAACAAAAACATTAGAAATAATTTATTCTTACCACACATTTTTCTCTCTACATGAATTCCATACACATCCCTCTAACTTGATGGAATACAGTGCAAACATAATTCTATATAACAGCTTCCATCGTTTGATTTAACTTTTTCAGATTAATGTAAATCGCTATCATCAAAAGTGAAAATTAATTGATGACATATTTGTATGTCTTTACGTGTGCCTAACTCAGTTGGCCAACTCAACTAAGTGAAGCAACGTGCTGTTGAATGATGGCACACAGATTTATATGTGTCACACGTATTTTGTAACTTATCTTCATATTTCTGCACATCTCTACACGCCTGCACAATACGTGTCTTTACAAATGCTGGTTTATTGCGGTATAAATGCTGTGATTATGTAAGAAGTTGAGGGAGTTACAAGAGATTTTTAATGGAGCTTGGCGCCATTCGAATGTTTTCTTCTCATTCTTCTTCGTCTGATGATCTGATTAAAAACACGAGGTAAACAATTATTATTATTTTAAATTAAAAAATAATACAGTTTATTGGATATTATACAAAATAGAATAATTAGTAAATTTGGTGGAGATGAGACATACAATTTATTTACTATTTTCGGTGGAAATGAGATAGAAAATTACCTCTAATCCTCCCAACGTAATTCAGAGTTTGGCCATCAAAACCGCTAATTGTCACCAGAGAATATGTAAGCCCATATACTACATTTATATAGTTTATTATTGTTTTACATTTTTATGTTTTAATGGTTATGAGGATGTTTGTGTTGCAGGCGAGAAGTCAATGATAAAGAAGAGGTACATATATCTGACGGAAAGATACTGAAGGAAAACTCAATGTGTGGGGCAGCTTGAGTCGAAGAACACCCATCTCATTTTATAAAATAATTCTACAGTAAATTAAATGTTTTTATCTTTTTATTTGATAGGGTTTTATTTTTCTATTTCATATTTATTTAGGGTTTTATTTAGTAATCTTTAGTTAAATAAATAAAATAAAATAACTCCAGAGTAAATAAAATAACATATTAATTTTGTTTAATATATTTTTATCCTTCTATTTCATATTCATCTTTAGAGTGTTTTTTTCTTATTTCAGATTTGTCTAGAGTTTTATTAAGTAACCTTTTCATTCTTAATATAGATTAAGAGTTTAATGTTTTCAAAATATATTTAAACAACTAACACAAAGTATTTTCATTAAAATAACTTATTTCTCCAATATTGTTTTGTGTTATACAGTGGCATTAAGGGGATGACTGTAATGGTGTTCTTTTTTTTTTTCTGTAGAATGAAATCTAATTTCTAGGTTTTTATTCACTATTTATTTACTCTAAAATAATTTATTTCATAACTACATTTTATTAAGGTTTTATCATATGAAATATAAAGGAACAAAGTGTATTTGTCAAGTGCGTTATATTTTGTTAGGGTTACCTTTTGTTTTTTGTGTTATTTTATTTATTGTATAATAATTTAATTTATAACTATATCTTATTAGGGTTTTATCATCATATTAAATAAAAAAGGATCAAAGTATATTCATGAAGTTCGAAGTAAGTGCATTATATTTTATATATTTTACTATTAAGACTTCATTTTAATTTTGTAGAATGAAATTTAAGAATATTGGATAAGTGTAAGAGTTATTTGAAGGTGACTCTACATTATATTTTATAGATTTTTGTATAAAGGATTCAATTTTATTTTATTTTGTTTTCTGGAGAATGATTTCTTGGTTTTATAAAAATTAATTGCAGTTAAATAATATTTTATTCATATATTTTATTACAGTTTAAATTTTTTTTTTTTACATTCTAATTTAATTTAAGCATTTTTTATCATCACTATATTACTAAAAATATAGTGTCATAAAATATCAAATCAAATAAGAAGGAGTAAGGGATAGTGGACAAGTGTAAAGTCATTCTAATGGTAAGTTGTTTTATTTACTATAAATTAAATAGTACTTTTATTTACTGTTGAATTATTTTAATGAAAATACTCCAAATTAATATGTTACCTTTTATTAGGATTTTTTCTTTTATGTGTTATTTGTCATATATAAGGAATGAATCCAATTATTTTCTTCCCCTTTCATTCTAGGGTGTTCAGGTAGGGTTTACTCCAATTCTACATACGCCTCGGCAAATTCTATAGACTTGGGAAGCTCCGTGGGGAATTCTTGTCGTAAAGACCTCGCAGCATTGGCTTCCTCCAAATTCTGTAGACTTGGAAGCTCTGTGGAGAATTCTTGTCATAAAATTCTCACAGCATTGGCTTCCTTGAGTGCAAAACTGTGCATTCAATGTCTTAAGGTTAGTGTTGAGAGACTTCTCCATAATGCAATGTTTGTAGTTGCATTTGAAACCCTATAAAATATAGTGATATAAAATATTAGTTTAGGATACATGAATTCATTATGCAAAAAATAAATTTAAGCCTTAATAAAATGTAATAAGTTTTTTTATTCTGATAAAAAATTAACTGCCATTGACAAATATACTTTGATCTTTTTTAAGGAAATATAGTTATAAATTAAATTATTATACATTAAATAAAATAATACAAAAAACAAAAGGTAACCCTAACAAAATATAATGCACTTACTCTTGGAATAACTATAGGCTTGTCTAATATATTTTTTATATTTTGTTCTTTTATTACGTAATAACAAAATATAAAAAATGTATTTCACAAGCCTAAAGTTATTCTAAGGGTAAGTGCATTATATTTTGTTAAGGTTACCTTTTGTTTTCTGTATTATTTTATTTAGTGTATAATAATTCAATTTATAACTATATTTCCTTAGAAAAAGATCAAAATATATTCGTCAATGGCAGTTAATTTTTTATCAGAATAAAAAAAACTTCTTACATTTTATTAAGGCTTAAATTTGTTTTCTGCTTAATAAATTCATGTATCCTAAACTAATATTTTATATTACTATATTTTATAAGATTTCAAAGCAACTGCGAATGTTGCATTCTAGAGAAGTCTCTCAACACTACCCTCAAGACATTGAACACATAATTTCCCACTCGAGGAAGCCAATGTTGTGAGTTCTTTAAGACAAGAATTCCCCATGGAGCTTCCAAGTCTGCAGAATTTGGAGGAAGCCAATACTGCGAGGACTTTATGGAAAGAATTCCCTACTAAGCTTCCCAAGTTTATAGAATTTGTCCAACTGTAGAATTGGAGCCAGTCTTAGCTAACCTTAATAAAAGGTAAAATATTAATTTGGAGTATTTTTATTAAAATAACTCAATAGTAAATAAAAGTACTATTTAATTTAAATAGTAAATAAAACAACTTACATTCCAATAGCTTTGCACTTGTCTACTATACTTCACTCCTTTTTATTTGATTGGATATTTTAGGGCACTATATTTTTAATAATATAGTGATGATAAAAAATCATTAAATAAAATTAGAATGTACAAAAAACAAATTAAAATTGTAATAAAATATATGAATACAATATTATTTAACTATGGTTAATTTTTATAAATCAGTAGTAAATAAAAACCTAGAAATCATTCTGTAGAAAAGAAAATAGAATAAAATTGAAACCTTTATACAAAAATGTATAAAATATAATGTAGAGTTACCTTCAAATAACTCTGGGCTTCTCTAAAATTCCTAAATTTCACTCTACAAAACTAAATTGAAGTCTTTATAGTAAAATATATAAAATATAATGCACTTACTTCTAATAACTTCTTCCCTTGAAGAATATACTTTGATCCTTTTTTTAATATAATAAAACCCTAATTAAATATAGTTATAAACTAAATTATTGTACAGAAAATGAAAGGTAACCTTAAAAAAATATAATGCACTTGTCAAATACACTTTGCTCCTTTTATATTTCATATGATAAAATCCTAATAAAAGATAGTTATAAAATTAGCCGATGATGGCATGGTTCGGTGGTTAAGTCGCTAGGTTGTAGTGGTGGCCACCAGAGTTCAAACCCCCACTGGGCCAACGAGCTCGCAAGGCTTTACGCCTTCGAAGTGTTCTTCGAGCAAGGTTTGAAGTGTTCTTCCTAGGGGATGAGGTCCCCCAGTTGTGGCCTCACCGGTTCATTGCTCCGGGCAAAAAGCATTCGCGTGGACCCGGAGGGCGTGTCGTACCAGTGTCGCCGGTCACGTTAAAAAGTTTACCAGGCACATTTTTTTTTTTTTAAAAAGATAGTTATAAAATAAATTATTCTAGAGTAAATAAAATATTATTTAACTGTAATTAATTTTTATAAATTAGCAGTAAATAAAAGTTAGAAATCAGATTTCATTCAATAGAAATGAAAAAAGAACACAATTATAGTCATCCCCTTAATGCTACTGTATAACGCCTCTTGGTGTAAAGAGTAAAAGAATACAAGAGAAATGATTTATTTTAATGAGCAAAAGAATACTGGAGAAATGAGTTATTTTAATGAAAATACTTTGTGTTAGTTGTTCAGACATATTAAACTCTTAATCTATGTTAACAATGAAAAGGTTATTTGATAAAACCCTAGGCACATCTGAAATTAAAAAAATCAAAATCTAGGGATGAATATGAAATAAAAGTATAAAAACATATTAAACAAAATTAATATGTTATTTTATTTAGTGTAGAGTTATTTTATTTTGTTTATTTAAGAAAATATTAGTAAATAAAACCCTAGTTAAATATAAAATAGAAAAATGAAATCTTAGGGGTCAAATATGAAACAAAAAGATAAAAACATATTAAAAGAAATTAATAAGTTTTTTTTATTTTACTGTGGAGTTATTTAATATTGTTTATTTAAGGAGAGGTTAGTAAATAAAACCCTAGGCAAATATGAAATAAAAAATGAAACCCTTACAAATTTATAGTGACACGATCACATATTCATTCTTTCCAATCCATAAGGTGATGGTTCAATAGAAATCTCTCTCTATATATTTAGTTCTAGAAATATAATAGTTAAAAATGTGGAATGATAAACAATTATTTTATCATTATAAAAAATAATAGTTCAATGTATGAATTCTTTTATCTCTTCACTACACATCTACAAAATAATTTTATATTATTCTAATAGGACACTACACGTTTCAAATATTGTAATCTATTTTAGAGCATTGCAATCTCTATTTACTAATATGTAATCCATCTTAGAGAATCTCTATGTTTAATTACTAATATTGATGTTTATTTTCTAGGTATGGCTCTACCAAAGTTGAATTTTGAAAATGAGGAGCAGTTCAGACAATATCAAAGAGATTATCAAAGGGAATATCGAAGATGACAATGACAACAAATGATAGATGTATAAAGAGAAAAATAAAGAAAAAGATGAACTGATAACAACTGAAGGTCCAATATGCATTAGATTTTGACAAGATAAATGTAATAATTGCTATAGATGTAAGAGTAATGTTAACTTCCAATATTTTGATAGAAGGAGGTTTTGTAAATGGAACTCTAGGGTATGTTTGAGAAATAATAGATAGACATGTAAGTGCACCACCAGAACCACCCACATATGTTATGGTTGAATTTTGAAGGTGGATTGCTACAACAATCAAGAAAAATAGTTTTATATTCAAAACTCCCTCAAACATTTGCAAAATCCTCAAATAAATAAAAATTACAATTGGTTACATAGAACCATTTCAAGCAACTGAGAAAATATAGACATAAACTATAAAAGAAACTAAATGTAATGATCAAGAAATTAACGAGATTCCTCCAACGATCCCCCCTAATTTCTACCACTAATTGTGTAAAAATTTAAAATGCCAAACTTTTTTCATAAATATTCAGAAGTCTCCATTGCTAAAGGATTGGTAAATATATTTGCTAATTGATCTTCGAATCTACAAAACTCCAAATTGATTTATCCATTGTTCACTAACTCTAACAAAATGATATCTTTTATCAATGTGTTTGCTCCTCTTGTGAAAAACATGATTTTTGACAATCAAATTATTGATTTGTTGTCACAAAATATTGGTGTTGACTCCTCCTATGCTTGAAATAAATCTGTCAATAGTCTCCTCATCCAAATAGCTTGACATGTTGATCTGGCTGCTACATACTCTGCTTCAACGGATGAAAGTGTCATTATGGGTTGGTTCTTTAATGCACTTGAGACTACACCTATTCCACAATGAAAGACATATCTAGAAGTACCCTTCATATCATCAATGCTTTCTACAAAATTACTATCAGTATAGTCAATCAAACAAAAATCATTAGCCATAGAATATAAAATTCTATATCCTATTGTTCCTGCCATATATCTCAATATTCTCTTTCCAACTTGCCAATGTGAGTCTTTTGGCGACTCCATGAATCTTGAGATTAGAGTAACTCCATATAATAAATCTGGTCATGTAGCTATAAGATACATCAAACTTCCAACTAATATTTTGAATATTGTAGAATCAACATTAGGTCATTTGTCTTCTTTGCCAATTTTAGTGCCTATAGCAGTTGGTGTAGTTATTGGATTAAAACTCAACATCTTAAACCTCCTTAACACATCCTTTGTATATTTAGATTGACAAATGAAAATTGTTGGAAATATTGTCATTGATGTCAAAGGGAAGTTGATGTCACAAAAAAAGAATAATTATTGATGATCCAAAAGTTTCTAAGGCATGATTTCTACCTTTAGTCAATGAATTGCTTAGTTCATGAACTCTCAAGTTCATCAACAAATAGTTTTCCCAACATCTAGCTAACTGATGAAAAGATGACAAAGAAAGTTTCAGTCGACAAATCACTCTATTCGTGAACTCTTAAGTTTGACAATGGCAAGTTACTCCAACAGCCAGTTCACCAATAGGAAAGTTCACCGATGGATGAGGTATCAACAAAATGTTTGGTTCTGGAACTCAAAAGTTCACCGAGGGTGAAGTTCACTGATAGACCGCTTCCCTGATAGAAGTTGGCTGAAAGGATCAATACGTAAAGAATAAAGATGGTTCATGGTTCTCTTGGTTCACCGATTGACTATTTTGTTGACAACGGAAAGTTGGTAGGGTATCGAAAATGTCTTTAGTTTATGAACTCCTCAGTTCACCAATTTTAAGGTTCACCAACATGTGATTTTAACAATAGAGAAAAAGGTTGACAGTTTGCTAACGAGTTTGTGATGAGACAACTTCGCCAATAGGAGACATGATGAAGACTATGTCTATAAGTTCACAAAGTGGCACTTTTGCTAATAATGGATGAAATGTCCAAAGTTAGCAGAAAGTTGATTTTACTAGTAAATATTTTTAAGTTGAGGTTCGTGGATGTGAACTTTTGTTGATAAAGAAGAAGATAATTGGTTCAGTGAAATAATTTTTTGCCGACAAGCTCATAAGTTTTGGAAATGTCCATTTTTTTGATAAAGGAGTTTAAGGTTAAGTTTTTGAAAATGAACTTTTGCCTACAATGAATAAAGGGTTTAGTTTGTCGATGGCTTACACAGGTGACAAAAATAAAAGGCTAGGGAGAAGACATTATCTAATCAGTTTGAAGACAAAAGAGATATATATGAGTGTAACATCACATTCCATAATGCTCAATAATTAACATAAGTACATTCATCTCAACCAAGAATCAGAATACATCATGATTATCCAAATTAAAGTTAGACAAGAATGAATCATTATCATTTCAATAATTAAGCATGTTATTCTAAACTAGAATATAACAAAGCTTTCAATTACAATATCCAATTACATCTCATTAGTGAATAACCTTCACTATGCATGTACAAAGTTATGCTTAAGGCATCAAATATCAAACTATACATTATAATTGACTATCAAGTCATATAATAAGAACCACTACATCTAGAACATATGACATCTGTCTTCATAATCCTTAGCTTGTCTCATGCTTGGGAAGGAGAGAATCATCCAAGTGATTTTCTTCCAACCACAAATCAGCAATCCCCCACACAACTTCCTACTTGAAGTGGCCCTACCCTTCACGGAAGGTATAGATTTAAGGAGCCATTAGGTTACCCATCTAAGTATCTAGTGTTGTGTCCTTCTTAATGTCTCTCGATCACATAACTATAGATCTACTCTAACTATATATGACACTACTAGAGACATTATGCCATATGGAACATTGTGGACTGACAATGCATGCAGAGATGGATGCATTACTTTGTCCAAAGATTTACATACATAAATGTTATGCAATGAACATTGTCATATGTCCACCACCTTGACTTGACTTATAAGCTGTCATGTCCTACAGTAAACATAAATTTGACCCTTCTCGGTAGTTAACTTTAGATTGTCTTAGTCCATTCCTTGGACATTCAACTTCTGTCTTGATAACCAAATTCTTATGGTTCTCATTGCTTAAGCAATCAAGAACTAGTGACTCCACGTCACTTTGTCCCGCATTTGTTTGTAGAAAAATGTTCAATCATGTTCACAACACTTAACCATACTAGTTTGGTGTTTACTTTGTTAATCTCATTTAAGGTTTACCTGCAAATTATAATGTCAATGGGTGAACTTGTAGTAACTCAGAGAGTCAATTCCCTTTAACAAGGTTCAATCTCAAGAGACCTTCTTGATTTCAAATTCTTAAAGAAGAATCTTAGCCATTAGAAAAGAAAGTGTTCATGTACTATTACACAACATGATATATGGTGACAAGGTTCTATTCTTGTAAAAGAACATTTCAAGAATAACTTTCCCTTAAGGAAATATGGCTCAAACCCATACGAGTCAAAAGATAATGACATGTCCACAAGAACCTTCTCATTACCATGAAAAATCATTTAGTAACAAAAATACAATACATGCACGAAGGGTATCATTACATGCAGTCGAAGGTTTACATCTTTCACTTTGAGGAGATAAGTATAATGTTAAGAACACCAGTTCAAGAAAGAGTTTTCCATCAAGACTGGAACAGTCTTCATTATAATACGGGTTGAACTTACTTAGTTTTCATAAGTCAATAACACAGTATGATTCAACCTTTCTTTCTATCATATACAAGGCTCTAGTTATTGAGAACATAGGCCGATGCCCTCGGCTATCATAGTTATTAAAAGTATAGTCGCCCTATCAGGTAATACAAGTAAAACAACTTTCAAGCCTTCACAACTATCATTCAACCACTATGAAACATTATAACAGAGTTACAAGGCTCTAAAGCTACCAATCATAAGTTGATAACCCTAGACAAGTTTAACACTAGTAAGAAATGATAATGTCTGCTAATTAAATGTAGTCATCATAACAATGACATGAAACTATAGAAGTTAATAGGGTTTGAAACCCTACCATACGGCACACCTTAGGATTCATGTATGCAGAACTCTCATGTCATGGCTCCAAGTTGACTGAGGTTACAATAGATATAGTATGTTGTGTGTGGCCTTAAACAATATTATAGCAGTTAATACAAAGATAATATACATTATTTAACTAGTGTTTAAAATAGCTTCGAAATCCATTACATAACAGTGCATGAATAACGTGGATTGACACTGTCAACACCCACTTAGAACAATTGAAGACTCATATCAAATATGATTATTGAGTATAAAATGATGAGCTATAGTTCATACCTATAGCTATTGCCTATTTAAAGGTAGTAGCTAGGCACAAAGCATACACAGTTCCAACTTGACTCCTCCAAGCATTTGTTGTAGCAGTAATACCCCTGCAAAGAATACTCTATCTCTCTACCCAAGCATCACCTAAAAAGCATCACCAAGAATAACATATCACAATACAAGCCAGCGACCAAAACAAAACTCCCTATCCAAATTAGAATTAATCGATTCTTGCATGCATGCAAAACCAAGAACAGTTTTGCTGAGCTTAAAGCTTGCCACCTTTTAATCAACGATAGGTTAGCAGAGATATTGGCTAGAGAATAGGGTACATTCAACTGCCACTCTCCTTCCCACTCCTCATGGGTGGTGATTGGCTGAGTGCCCCACCAAAACATGAACAACATTTGAATAAAAGAATAATGTAATGATTAAACATGTTCAGCCTCATGAGGGGTTTAAACAAGTGTAACATATATAATTATACATATACTTCCTTATTTGAGGTTTATGAATTATAAATATCTAAGGTCTTAATAATATCCAAACTATTAGAAAAGGATGCATTCATACAATGTGACTACGAGGTCTAACACTGCTCCCTAGAAAGCATCATTCACCAAAAGACATAAATATCCAGATAAAATAGTCATAGTACATAATGTGGAAAAAGAACATGGAACCAAAGGGTCCTCAACAACTTTGCCAAAATTAGCAAGCAACTCAAAAAGAGATGTTCTTGTGAACATCATTATTTCAACAAATTGATGTTGAAGACATCGAGAAGAGTCTATTTGACCAGTCGAAGAGAGAAAATAAAAGACTAACACAGGAGATTAAACTCACCCTAATAGAAAAGATTCAAAGGACAAAGTTTGATACTCATATGGATGTTTAACCCCTTTTCCCGACATCTATCTCTTCCTCCCGAATGATACCCTCCTTCCATCTTCGAAGGATGATTACTTTCTTGATCAAATTCACCACCATTAAATCATGATTAGTGTATCATGATATGATTGATAAATCATAATAATTAAATAATCATTTAAACTTGAAATCTCATATCTAACTAGCATTAGTCAGTTTCCTCATAAACAATAATTAATTTGATATTTTCCACAAACATCTAATCATTTAACTCTAGTTAATCATCATGATTACCATGCAAAAGTAAGATTAAGCTAACTCATAAGTTGGGGATGTAACATATCTTCCCCCATAAGCATCATTGTCCCCGATGATTTAATGTCTTCATAGTCAATCAACATAGTAAGAAAAATGTTTTGAGAACATAATAAAAAAAAGTTTTCAGAAAAGATGAGGAAATCTCACATAAAAGTCATAGTTTTCCCAGGTGGGATTTTCCTCTGCATATGGTCCCACTGTACCTTGCACTATGTTATTTCTTTGTTACAACTGTAGATTACGCATTTTGAGCACCTTGATGGGCTTGATCACCACCACCCCTGGGTCCTTCACATGTATAGCATTCCAATCGAACATAGGAATTTGATTATCTGTAGTATTAAAATTTTTCAAATAAGAAACATGAAACACACTTCCATCTTTGAAGGATGATTACTTTCTTGATCAAATTAACCACCATAAAATCATGATTATTGCATCATCATATGATTGATAAATCATAATAATTAAATAATCATTTCAACTTGAAATCTCATATCTAACTAGCATTAGTCAGTTTCCTCATAAACAATAATTTTAATTTGATATTTTCCACAAACATCCAATAATTTAACTCTTGTTAATCATCTTGATTACCATGCCAAAGTAATATTAAGCTAAATCATAAGTTGGGGATGTAACATATCTCCCCCCATAAGCATCATCATCCTCAATGATTTAATGTCTTCATAGTCAATCAACATAGTAAGAAAAATGTTTTGAGAACATAATAAAAAAAAGTTTTAAGAAAAGATGAGGAAATCTCACATAAAAGTCATCATATTTTTCCCAGGTGGCATTTTCCTCTGTATATTGGTCCCCCTGGACCTTGCACTACATTATTTCTTTGTTACATAAGTGTAGATTACGTGTTTTGAGCACCTTGATGGGCTTGATCACCACCACCCCTAGGTCCTTCACCTATATAGCATTCCAATCAAGCATAGGAATTTGATTATCTATAGTATTAAAATTTTTCAAATAAGAAACATGAAACACATTATGCATCATGGCAAGTGCTAGCAGTAGAGCAGTTTTGTATGCTATTGGGTTGACTTCTTCGAGAACATTGAAGGGACCCACGTATCTAGGAGCCAGTTTGGACATATTTCCAAATTTAATGGAACTCTTATGAGGTTTTACCATTAAATGTACTTTCTCTCCCACTGTGAAATGTCTTTCAATACGCTTAACATCTACATAACTCTTTTGTCTATCATTGGCTTCTGCTAGCTTTCTCTTAATCAGATGGACTTGCTCTTCCATCTATGACAGCATTTCTAGACCAAGGCTAACACTATCTTCTAGCTTGTCCCAACTTAGAGGGGTTCTACACTTCCGTCCATATAATACCTCAAATGGAGCCATCTTAATAGCAAGGTGATATGAATTATTATAGGCAAATTCCATTAGAGGAAGATAATCTTCCCATTTTTATTGTTGATCCATGCAATACATTCTCAATAAATCCTCCAGCACTTGGTTTACCCTCTGAATTTAGCCACCTGTTTTAGGATGATAAGCAGACCTTATATTCAACTGGGTTCCAAGTGAAGAGAACAAGGTTTTTTGAAACATCTATGTCATTCGTGCATGCCTATCTGAGATAATCTTCTCAGGAATGCCATGCAGTCTGAAAATCTCTTGAAAAAATTTTCAAGCTATGATGGGTGCCCCATCCATCAAGTTCCCAAGTATAAAATGAGTAGCTTTGGTGAGTCTATCCACCACAACCAAGATAGCATTGTGCCTGTTTCTTGACATAGGAAGCTGTTGCACAAAGTCCATGCTTATAATTTGCCATTTCCACTCAAGAATTTCATGAGGGTATAAGAGTCTTTTTGGGTGATGGTGTTCCACCTTCCCCCTCTGGGATTCCATACATGTAGCTAAAAAATTTGCAACATCCCTCTTCATTCCTTTCCATAAATATAGGGGTTTCAAATCAGCAAGTAACTTTGTTACTCTAGGATGTCCAGAATATGGTGCAGAATGAACCTCCTTCCACACCATATTCCTTAACTCTATAGAGTTAGGTATATACATCCTTCCTTTAAACCTTAATAACCCATTTGGTTCAAGGCTAAATCCCTCACATCTCAGGTTCTAGGGATTTTCCTCAAGGGCCTATTTTACTTGCTCATAACACTCATCTCCCTTAGATATCTGTAATACCTAATTCATAAAATCAGAATGTATGGAGATCATTGAGGAGATGTGTCTTCTCCTACTCAAAGCATCTACCACTCAGTTTTCTTTTCCTTGAATATATTTAATCTCAAAATCATAATCTGAGATGAATTCCAACCATCTTCTTTTCTAAACATTAAGATGTGGTTGAGTGAACAGATATTTGAGTCCTTGATGATCTGTTTTTAACTCAAAAGGTTTTCCAAGAAAATAGTGTCTCCACATTTGCAATGCATGAATGACTGCTACTAGTTCTAAATCATGTGGGGCATAGTTTTGTTCATAAGTTTTTAGTTTTTAGGATTCATATGCAATGACTTGTCCATCCTGGACTAGTACACCACCTAAGCCTTCCCCTGAGGCGTCGATAATGACTACAAATTGACCTTCTAGGTTAGGTACCTTCAAAATTGGTGTTGAAGTCAATTTTTGCTTCAATAGGTCAATGGCCTCCTGACACTTTTCTAACCACTCAAATCTCTTGCCTTTTCTCTACAAGGATGTTATAGGGTATGCAATTTCTGAAAAGTTTTTCACAAACTTCTTGTAATAACCTGTAAAGCCCATGAAATTTCAAACCTCGTGAACACTTCTTGGTATTAGCCATTCCAAAATAGCCCTAATCTTAGCTAGGTCCACACCTATTCCCTTCGCTGATATTATGTGGCCCAAGTACTGCACTTCCTTCTGAAAGAAAGTACACTTTGAGAGATTCCCATATAGTTTATGCTCTCTCAACCTCTGAAGAACAATTCTTAAATGTTGCAAATGTTCTTCCTTATTCTTAGAATAGATTAGAATGTCATCAAGAAACACTAGGACAAACTTTTCCAAATAGTCCCTAAACACACTGTTCATTAGATTCATAAATGCCACTGGTGCATTGATGAATCCAAAAGGTAGGATAGTAAACTAATAATGCCCATACCTGGTTCTGAAGGTTCTCTTATGGATGTCCTCATCCTTTAACCTCAATTGGTGATACCCAGATAGAAGATTGATCTTAGAAAACATGGTTGCACCCCTCATTTGATCGAAAAGATCATCGATGCAAGGAAATGGGTATTTATTCTTAACTGTTTCTTTATTCAATGTTCATGTAGTAATCTATGCATAACTGTAAAGTGCCATTTTTTTTATTCACAAATATGACTGGTGCTCCCCAGGGTGATACACTGGGTCTAATCAACCCTTTATCCAACAATTCATGTAATTGAGATTTTAGCTCCATTAGTTATGTGGTGGTCATTCTATAAGGGCCTTTAGAAATGGGTTCTGACCCTAGAATTATATCAATGTAGAAGTCAAAGGCTGTTTTAGGAGGTAATCCCTATAGCTCATCCAGAAATATGTCCTCAAAATCTCTAAGGAAAGGGTACCTATCCATATATGATATTCCCTGATCTATGTCGACACCTTACCAACTTCATTGAGTTTTTGAGATTCATAAACATTAAATCATCTCATTTAGTTTTTCCATCTTGACAGCAAAAAGTTGACATATTTTTCTTTTAGCTCTTTTCATTTGTAGAGCATAAATTTGTCTTAGTTTGACTTCCTTAGGGTTCCCTTGTAGAAAGACTTTGTTTCCTAAGTCATCAAGACACTCTATTGTTTTGGCATAACAATCCACTTTGGCTCGATGTCTCCATAGCCAATTTATCCCTAGGATAACATCGTACAAGCCTAGCGGGGCTACATAAAGATTTACTTTTGTGGAGAAACTTGGAAGTTCAACCCTAGCCTCAAATAGGCATTGCTCTACATGAGCCTTGGTTTGATTTACATATTCTAAAGATCATATGTTTGTCATGAATCCAGCATTTCTAGAAATTTTGCTTACAATTTTAGGGAAAACAAAACATTCGATAGCACTAGTATCAATCAAAACTTAAATCAAAAGACGAGATAAAATACCTATTGTTTCAATGGGAGTTATTTGGTATTTGGCTTTCCTGTTGTCTAAGATTGCATGAATGCATTGTTGGAACGCTGCTTGTTGAGAGGGTAGAGGGTTTCCTATTGGTTGTGCTCCCTATGTCTTCTTAGGACACTGGTTAACATAATGATCTCCACCACATGTGTAGCACCCTCCCACTAGTCCTTGCCTCTCCTTAGGTTTTCCAGAATTGTCTCCATTCTTCTTGAGTAGTTATTACCCTTCTTGTCTCCCTTGGATTCAATTTGCTTATGCTTGGTCCCTTTATCATTTTTCTCAGTAAAATCCCATTTCTTCCCCTTTTTCTTAGAGGATTGCGAGGATTGGGACCAATTGTATCTCTTTCGATTCCTTTCTCTATAAGCCAACATAGCTTTTAGTTTTTCTTCCTATTTGATGGCCTTTTCATATAACTGGTTGATTATAGTAGGAGCATGAACATCAACCTCGCCCCCAATTTGGGCATTCAATCCCATTATAAACTTCAAATGTGGAATCTCTCATCATGTTGGTACTACGGCACATACTTAAGCAAGTAGGTGAACTTTTCCCAATATTCATTCATAGACAAATCAACTTGTTTCATATTTTGAAAGTCTATAAGCTTCTAATCATAGAACAACTAAGGAAACCATCTTTGCCTGAAAAGTTCCACGAACCTGTCCCATGTAAGGCTTGTAGACCTCAAGCCTAGTTCCATATTTTTATTCATCCACCATGTGGATACTTCACCTGCCAGCTGGAATTCCCACCATACTGCTTTAGTGACCTCATTATAGTTTCTAATTTCAAAATACTTTTCCATTTCTGTAATCCATGCCTCCGTGGCATCTCTGCTTACAGATCCATCAAATTTAGGAGGCATAACCTATAACATCCCGATACATAACCCCTGAAGGGTAAGAGCCAAAAGAGGACAAGATATTTTTTTTTGACATAATGCGAGAACAAACATAGGATACAGTTGTCGATTCGATATGTCGACAACATTCATGGCCAATTATGGTCGAATGAACAACCCACGGGGGAGAACTAAATCACTCTCTAAAGGAACATTGATAAAACTATGTTCATTTTAATCACCAATCCAAATGTTCCTATATCCCATATCCAAAATAAACATGAATCCAAAAGCATCATAATACAAATAGATCTGATACACACACTGGAATCTGTAAACTAAATAGGGAACATCTCATTTCTTCTCATTAATTTGCATGATAACATATTCTGTCATAAGAGAGTACAATTTGTTGCAAGTATGAGGTTAACCAGTGTTGTCATTGATGTCAACATACTCATATTGCATTAATGAGAAGGATTGGATGAGCTGTGTGTTGAGGATATTGAGAGAATAAGTCTCAATTAGGAACAGTGAAGAACAATGATGACAAGAAGGCAAAAGTCCTCAATAGGTTGAGGATCAGAGGATACGGTTTAAAGGGTTTGTAGATATGAGTCTTGAGATGTTCCAGTCAAGATTTCAAAGGTCTGCATGAAGATCTGAAGAAGTTATTATTGCTCAAGTAGAACCAGTTCCGGCAGGTGTTCAGTGGTGATAGAGTGTCACAGATTGGTCCGGTGAGCTCCAGAATTGTGCTTTCTCATTCTGTGGATTGGAGAAAGTGTTGAAGAAGTTCATGTGAAGTGAAAACTACATTTGTTCATGGTTTGGAGGTCCAAAAGCACCTTTTACATTATGACAGTGATGACAGACTATGTTCTTGAAGTTCCAGATGAAGAAGAGAAGGATTCCAGTAAGCTGATAAAGTGCGGATGTGTTTGGTGATTCAGGGAAGGTTATGATGATCATTGGATCATGTCCAGTTAATGATGGTGATCCACATTAAAGTTAGAGTGTGCATTTGAAGAATAACCATAGATATTGGTGTTCTTCTTAAGACTGGCCGACCGGATGTATTACACGTCTTGCGAATGATCTTATAGGTGTTTTCTGACTTAGATGATTGTTCCTAAGTTGATGCCTTGTATAAATAAGGGATTGTGAATTCATTTTGAAGTGTGTTTTGTGGTGATGAACATGGTATAGCAAAGAGAAGTGCGAAAGGCAGAGTAGGAGTTTTTGGGCTTACATGGAACTGATCTAGGCATGGTAAAGATGTCAATCTCTAGTTCAAGTTTGTAATACTTGTTACTTTGTAGATAGTGTGCCTCTTGTGGGCAGTGTGCTCAGGTAGTGATCCCTAATTGGCATGTGCCATCTATTTTTCTATTCTTCTAACAGAGAATAATCCTTGGGTTAATCACCCCATGGTTTTTCCCTTAACCGGGTTTTCCACGTCAAAATCTTGGTGTCTCATGTGTTGATGTATATCTGCTCTGGTGTTTATGCTTTATGCTTTCATGAATGATTAATTGATATGCTATTAAATAACAAAGAGGTTTTAAGTGTTTGAAATAGAAGCAAGTTTTGTACAACTGATTCACCCCCCCTCTCAGTTGTGTGCCCTAGATCTAGCAATTGGTATCATAGCCAAGTTCCTCTAAAAGGAGCTTAACCACTTGAGGAGATGTAGGATGTCGTCATACAAGAAGGATAGTCTGAAGTTTGATGGAACCAACTTCTCTCTTTCGAAAAGCCGCATGAAATGTCACTTGGAGTGCATGGGAAAGGCGTACTTGTCCATGGTCACAAAATCTTATACACCTCCACAGGGTGGTCCGATAACTTTAAATGAAATCACAGATGCTGAAAACAATCTATGGACCAAAGAGGCTCTTCTAAGTGCATTAACTGACTCAGAGCTCTCAAATGTCATTGACCTACCAACTGCCTATGAGATCTGGATTAAACTAGAACTTCTACATGAAGGAGATGAGTATGTTAAGAGTGCAAGGCTGTAGAATTTCAAAGGGAAATTTGAAAGACTGAAGATGAGAGATGATGAAAATATTACTACCTTTATGCCAAGAGTAAATGAGCTGGTGTGTGGAATTAGGAATGCTGGTGGAGTTTTGGATGAAATTGAGATTGTTGGCAAAATTCTCAAATCCCTTCCTGCTGTCTATAAAATCAAGGTTGCTGCCATTGATGAATTCAGAGCCCATACAACTGTCACAAGAGACCAATTAGCTAGCAAACTGGCTGTATTTGAAATGACCAAGTTTGGAGATGATCCCCCCAAGACTGAATTTGCATTCAGAGCCAGTACCTCTGTGAAAGGCAAACAAAGATTTGATCCGGGAGAAAATTCTTCAAGGAAGCTGTCATGGTATGATCAAGCAAGAAGAGACATGGAAGAGGAAGAAGCAGAAATAGCTCAACTTGAAGCCCTCTTTGCAAAAAGACTGCCAAGAGGATCCGGTAAGTATGAAGGAAAATTACCCTTTAAGTGTTTCAACTGCAATAAGATTGGTCATTTTGCCTCAAGATGTCTAGAAAGATCTACAAGGTCAAATTCTAATGGACAAAGGTTCCAAAAGAATTGTTATTATGTTCATGAAGAAGCTGATAATGAAGGAGTAACAGATGATGAATCAGAGATAGGAGACAAATCCGGAAGTGAATGGGTGTCTATTGCCATCAAGGAAGAAGATCCAATTCCTCTATATCTGTCAATCATAAGGTTGTAGAAAGAGCTTTGGCTGCCCAAGTTGAAGAAAAGGATGATTGGGTTATTGACAGTGGATGCTCTCACCATATGATAGGTGACAAGAACAAGTTCTTAGATTTGGAAAGGTATGAAGGAGGAGTGGTAAAGTTTGGTGATAATTCTGCTGGTAGAATCAGAGGAAGAGGAACTATTTCTTTTAATGGAAGAAACAAAACTAGTAATGTGCTATATGTTGAAGGCTTGAAGCACAATCTTCTCAATGTTGGATAGTTGGTGGACAAAGGCTATGATCTCTGATTCAAGGATGGAAAATGCAAAATCCTTGAAAGATCTGGAACAGAGATTGCATCCGGTACTCAAACTAAAGGTAATATCTTCCACTTGGTTGGTGCTGATAAAAGTTGTCTATTTGTTTAAGTTGATCAGAGTTGGTTATGGCATAGAAGGATGTGTCATGTAAATTTTGATAACATCATCAAGATAAGCAATACTCAGGCTGTAAGAGATCTTCCAAAATTGGTAAAACCTACAAATAGTTTGTGCAAAGAATGTTAGCTGGGTAAACAGAGCAGAGTCTCATTCAAAACCAAGGATTAGTCCTCTACCGGATTATTGCAATTAGTTCACACTGATCTATGTGGTCCGACAAGAGTCAAGAGTATGCAAGGTGATAGATACTTCATGTTACTGATTGATGACCATTCCCGGATGATGTGGGTTACCTTTCTGAAAGAGAAATCAGAAGCATTTGAGAAGTTCAAAATCTTCAAGGCTATGGTAGAAAATCAAACTGGATTAAAACTGAAATGTCTGAGGTCTGATAGAGGTGGTGAATTCACATCCAGTGAATTCATAGACTTTTGTGAGAAGCAGGGTATAAAGAGACAGTTATCTACTCCTAGGACTCCACAGCAGAATGGAGTAGTGGAAAGAAAAAACTGGACCATCCAGGAAGCATCTAGGACAATGATGATGGAAGCAAATGTTCCCTAGATGTTTTGGAGAGAAGCTGTCAGCACTGTAGTCTATACTCTCAATCGAGTTCAAATCAGAAGCAATACCGATAAGACTCCTTATGAACTTTGGTTTGTCATCACTCCTACTATGAGATATTTGAAAATATTTGGTAGCAAATGTTACATTAAAAGAGATGAAGATCTAGGAAAGTTTGATGCTAGAAGTGATGAAGAAATTTTCTTGGGTTACTCCACTCAAAGCAAAGCATACTGGTGTTACAATAAGAGACTGAGAAAGATGATAGAAAGCACAAATATGAAGGTTGATGAAGGTATTGAGAAGCCCTCAAAATTTTATGAGTATGATGAAGATGATCAGAATGGTGTTCTGGTTCAAGGAACTCAATCCTCTCTTGAAAGTCAGATTCAGACTGATCTGGTAAATTAGGAAGAAGAGACAGGTCTGAATGAGCATAATCAAGAAGCAGAAGTGCAAGAAACTCCCAAAGTTCCAAGGTATGTAAGACTGAACCACTCTGAAGATCAGATCATAGGTGACAAAAGCAAAGGTGTGCAAACCAGAAGGAAAGTTGCTCAATATTCAGATGAATGTTGTCTGATTTCAAAGATTAAACCTAAGACAATAAATGAAGCCTGCAATGATAAAAATTGGACTAAAGCAATGGAAGAAGAGTTAATGCAAATTGAGAAAAATCACACTTGGGATCTTGTTTCTAGACCTAGAAACAAGAATGTGATTGGAACCAAATGGGTCTTCCGGAACAAACTAAATGAAGTTGGTGAAGTAATCATAAATAAGGCTAGATTAGTCTGCAAAGGCTACTCTCAAATAGAAGGGATTGATTTTGAGGAAACCTTTGCTCCAATGGCAAGAATTGAAGTAGTCAGACTATTTCTTGCATTTGTTGCCTTCAAGGATTTCAAAGTGTATCAGATGGATGTCAAATCTACTTTCCTAAATGGTGACTTAGAAGAAGAAGTGTACATTGAACAACCGGATAGATTTCAGTTATCTGAGCATGGTGATATGGTCTACAAATTAAAGAAGGCACTGTATGGTCTAAAGCAAGCCTCACGAGCATGGTATGAGAGGCTGGACAAACATCTTTTGAAGATTGGTTTCAACAAAGGTACTGCTAATAGTAACCTATATTTCAAAATTGATCATGAAAACATCTTGATTGTTGAAGTATTTGTTGATGATATCATCTTTGGAGGAAGAGACAGTATGTGTAAAACCTTTGCAAATCAAATGAAAAGTGAGTTTGAAATGTCAATGCTCGGTGAAATAAATTTCTTCTTGGGTTTGTAAATTACTCAGACAAAGAAAGGAATCTTTATTTCTCAGACCAAATATGTGAAAGAATTATTGAGGAAATTTGGAATGGAAGATTCAAAGCCAATGAACACTCCCATGGCTACCGGATGTAAGTTAAGGAAAGATGATGACTCTCCTAAGATAGATCAGACAAAGTACAGATCAATGATTGGAGGATTATTGTATCTCACTCAGACTAGACCAGATATAATGCAAGCAGTTGGTCTTGTGACAAGATTCCAGGCTGATCCCAGAGAAGCTCATGTCATGGCAATCAAAAGAATTTTTAGGTACTTAAAAGGAACAGTTGAGTATGGTCTATGGTATCCTAGAGATCATAATTTTTCTCTTCATGCATATACAGATGCAGATTGGGCAGGAGATGTGGATGATAGGAAGAGTACAAGTGGAGGAGCATTCTTTTAGGGGAAAAGGTTGGTTTCTTGGCTAATCAAGAAACAAGAGGCAATATCCCTGTCTACAACTGAAGCAGAATACATTGCAGCAGCAGGTAGTTGCACTCAACTTTTGTGGATGAAGCAGATGCTAGGAGACATTCAAGTAGAATATGAGAAGCCTATCACAATTTTCTGTGATAATTCAAGTGCAATAAATATTTCTAAGAATCTGGTGTTGCATTCTAAGACCAAGCATATATCTATCAAATTTCACTTTCTGAGAGAGCAAGTGAACAAGGGTGAAGTCAGATTGGAGTATGTGCCCTCCAAGGATCAGCTTGCAGATATTTTTACTAAACCTCTTCCCAAGGACTCTTTTGAGTATCTCAGGGAGAAGTTAGGGGTCATGGCCCCTCCAGTGATGAACTAGGATGCACTGATGTGCATTAGTCTGATGGATATCATAGTCATATCTTGTGATCCGGATTGGTGATGGGGAGCTGCTACTCAGGGGGAGCAGCTCGTATGATTCTGATGTGTTAAAGTTGCAAGTATAAGCCCTTTGCCATTGATGTCAAAGGGGGAGAGAAGACATGTGAAAAACAAGTGGTTGATGATCAAAGAGGGAGCAGTAAAGAAAGAGAAGACATGTGAAGAGTTGTTGCTGATAGGGGGAGCTGTGACAAAAAAGAGAAGTTCTTGCCTTGATGGCTTTTCACATCATATGGTGCCATCAATGACAAAGGGGTAGATTGTTACAAGTATGAGGTTAACCAGTGTTTTCATTGATGTCAACATACTCATATTGCATTAATGAGAAGGATTGGATGAGCTGTGTGCTGAGGATATTGAGAGAATAAGTCTCAATCAGGAACAGTGATGACAAGAAGGCAAAAGTCCTCAATAGGTTGAGGATCAAATGATGCGGTTTAAAGGGTTTGTAGATATGAGTCTTGAGATGTTCCAGTCAAGATTTTAGAGGTCCGCATGAAGATCTGAAGAAGTTATGATCGCTCAAGTAGAACTGGTTCCGATAGGTGTTTAGTGGTGACAGAGTGTCACAAATTGGTCCGGTGAGCTCTAGAATTGCACTTTCTCATTCTACGGATTGGAGAAAGTGTTGAAGAAGTTTGTGTGAAGTGACAACTAGATTTGTTCATGGTTTGGAGTTTCAGAAGCACCTTTTGCATTATGACAGTGATGACAGACTGTGTTCTTGAAGTTCCGGATGAAGAAGAGTAGAATTCCAGTAAGCTGATAAAGTGCGGATGTGTTTGGTGATTCAGGGAAGGTTATGATGATCATTGGATCATGTCTAGTTAATGATGGTGATCTGCATTAAAGTTAGAGTGTGCATTTGAAGAATAACCACGGATATTGGTGTTCTTCTTAAGACTGGCCGACCGAATGTAGTACATGTTTTGCGAATGATCTTATAGGTGTTTGCTGACTTAGATGATTGTTCCTAAGTTGATGCCTTGTATAAATAAGGGATTGTGAATTCATTTTGAAGTGTGTTTTGCAGTGATGAGCATCGTATAGCGAAGAGAAGTGTGAAAGGCAGAGCAGGAATTTTTGGGCTTACATGGAACTGATCCAGGCATGGTAAAGATGTCAATCTCCAGTTCATGTTTGTAATACTTGTTACTTTGTAGATAGTGTGTCTCTTGTAGGCAGTGTGCCTCTTGTGAGCAATGTGCCCGGGTAGTGAGCCCTAATTGGCATGTGCCATCTATTTTTCTTATTCTTCTAACAGAGAATAATCCTTGGGTTAATCACCCCGTGGTTTTTCCCTTAACTAGGTTTCCCATGTCAAAATCTTGGTGTCTAATGTGTTGATGTATATCTGCTCTAGTGTTTATTCTTTATGCTTTCATGAATGATTAATTGATATGCTATTAAATAACAAAGATGATTTAAGTGTTTGAAATAGAAGCGAGTTTTGTACAACTGATTCATCCCCCCTCTCAGTTGTGTGCCCTAGATCTAACACAATTATATAAAAGAATATACAAGTACAATGATATAATTTTGAATATGATACAATGATTGAATGAGTACAATAACTGAATGAAGTAATGAAGAGAGAGAACATCTCCAACTGGTGCTCCAATAACCTATTTGCCGATCCCCAATGGTGGTGGCAACGCCTCTCAACTATGTGGACTCATATGAGACCACCCCACTATGCTCAGAGATAGTCACAAGGCCCAGTCAGAAGTAACAAATAAGGTACACATGATGGCCAACACTCACATCAATCACAGAGCAGACACGGAAAATAATGCATACAACTAATATCATAACATAGAGGTACTCATCTAAGTCATAGTTTAGGTACTACTCACGACTGCTAAGGTGTTAGATACTAGAGTGTAATCAAATGGAGTGTCATTATGCATTCTCAAAGGGATGGCACCACATGGAACCAAGTACTCCTCTCATGTAGATGAGGAGACTCAATCGTGCCTGAATCAATGCCCCACTAATGGATAGGCCTTCTCATTGCATCGTTAGCCTTTACAAGCACTCAAGGCCATGCACAAGGTCTAATTATCTTATTTGTATTTTTTTTACCTCAATGTTTTTTTAATTTAGTTATCACTTGTTACTATAACTCTTCTACTAGTTCCCCTAGCAGCCACTTACGGGCTCCAAGCCCATAGAGAGCCACTCCAAATGACAACTCTAATTACCTAGACCTAGTTCATCTCATTTGACGAACGAGGAATCCAAAAATAACTACAACACTAAATTCTAAATTTGAAATAGTAAATAAAGAGAAGTGATATACAAGACGAAAGCTTGTGGTAATAGTGTAATTTATTGAAAACAACCCTTTGTCAGTTAGATCAGTTGTGTAACAACTCTAGTGACCCCAATTTAATCACTTTTCATAAAGGAATGCACAGATAACATAAGAAAACATGGCAAATGGTATTACAAGTCTACTCATAGCCAAAATTTTGCATATTGTCTACCATATTTAACATAACAAATTAAAATGTTAAAAGACTTACAAAATGGAAATCTTAATTTTTTGAGTCCTACTGAGCTATATAGGTCATCTGTATATGTTGATAAAGCTTCTTATCCCTTTCCTTCTTCTCAATTTCATTAACTTTTCATACTAACTATATTTTATGCTAAGTCCAGGAATACAAAGTTGCTCTCTACATTGGTATTCATTATGTCTACTCCCCGCAGTTGCAATGTAACTTGCCTCTTGCTGCAATCTTTAGCACTAGTACCACCAGCCAAACTCTATTACCCATCTTGGAGTATTTGGTCTATATTAGAGTGATCATGTCTCCTTATATTTAACTGTCTTCCTATTCACTAGCATATGGTAATTTTCATTCACAAAAAAATGAAGATATTTGTTTTCATCCACAATCAAAATGATATTGATTGAACATGTCAACACATTTAGACAATCGAGCTTTCAAGCAAAAAACCTATTTCTAGAATTGTATAGTGAAGATTTGAACTGTATACCATAACTAGTAGGGTTTGATAGGGATATATTTACTTCTCTTCCACCCGATGCTTGATAACATGTTTGAAGATTTACATGCAGAAATAAAATCTCTAAAACAGAATGTTGCGTGGGTGTTCAGGGACTAAGATCTCTTCAATCTCTATCATTACTTCCTAGTTTTATAGTATGGCTGCACTCATTACATTCTCTGAAAAAAAATAAACCCCTATTTTTCTTTTTTTTACCAGCAATTATAAATCAGAAACCATAAGACCTTTCTTGAAAACCCATTAATCAAAAAATATGGAAATCGATCTACATAAGGGAAATAATTACACGGACAGAGGAAATGTAAATATCTTTCATCGAAATAAACATGGGAATATTTACTTTTAAAGGTTGCGACGGGGTTTCAATTTTCTGTGCTTAATGAAAATGCAACAAACATGTCTTAGATTTTTTAAGGCAGTAATGAGGTTTTGGTTTCTCTGTACTTAATGAAATAGAAGCAGACATTTTGTAGTTTTTGTGCTGGAAAAGACAAAGAAACTGAAGTAAATACCTCTTTCACTTTGCACTCCCCTTCACTTCACCTCAAAACTTGCAACGTGGTCTGCTGGCCTCCCTACATGCACTCCCCTTCACATTGCCTCAAATCGTACAATGATATGCTCGCCTGGGATATTTGTTTTTCTCTACACTGTCTTGCTTCATTTCCTCCATTCCTTTTTTGTCTTTTCCTTCCTTTTTAAGTTTCTCTCCTTCCTCAAAACATGTGTTGACTCCTCCTTAAGAACCTGCAGTCCCTCTCACCAAAAGCATTCAACTTGCACCTAAAATCCAGATATTTTCATCTGCATCATTAAAACAAACTCTACCTCCTCATTTCCTTGACTCCCTCAAAGAGATATTTTTTTGCATTAACACCCTCACCAGCTTTTTCCAAGGGTCGTCGACTAAGGCATGGTATGAGTTTTTTTTTTTTTTTTTTATAAAATAAAAATTGAGATTCTTTTCTCCCAGAGTGATTGGAATCCCATCCTACCCAAAATGGAACAACTGTCTCATTCCAATAGGGGTGGCTAGCTACTATGAGACTCAGGCTTTTAAGAGGAATTCAATTCCTCCAACCACCTACAGATATCTTCACTGCAGCATTAAAACAACTCATCCCCTCGCCAACAGGGGGGTTGTTACATAACCTTTTTCATTTCTTGGGATAGTTCCATAGCCATATGGCTCCTTCTATCCACTTCTTGTCGACCCCTGACTTCCTATTTGAGAGTTCCTACTCTCGCTCTTGTGTCTTGAAGTAAGTACAATAATCTGATCAAGTTTAGTTTCAAAGTACCCCGAAGCTTGCCCTTCACCCTGGCTATCTCCCATCCTAGTTCTTATCTAAACCTTTGCTGCAATCTACGTCTTCCTGAAGTTTGTAAGTTAATCACAGATTAGTTTTTCCATGTCATTGAATTCATTCATAATACAAATCTATTCTCATTCATGTAATGTTTAACAAGAAAGGAAATATTGTTAGAATTTTTTCAATTGCACTATAGTTTTCATTGGATTACATATAATCCATCAAAATTACAAAATTTTGTTTACACCTTGCTACTGCAAGTCATTTTCGATCTGGGATAGCTTCCCATGTTCATTTCTTAACTTTGTGGTTTATCATTTTAGTTTTAGGAGGTGGAGGTACATGCAGGTACTCTTCCACAACCTCATTAGGTACATCATAATCCTTAGGATTGTTTCCCATAGTTGGTGCTTTAGGTGCAGAGGGTTTTTCTGATGCATCAGTAGAGTTAGGAGCAACAATCCTAAATTCTTTCCTTAACTCTTGCTTGATTGGTTTCACGGAATCAGTGAAAGTCTCCTCATCAGTCAACGATGCTCCTACTAAATAGCTAGTTTGTTCAAGTGTTTTCATTCTTGAGGCTCGCTCCCTCAAGACCTTTTGATGACGTAGGTAATGTCCATATTCCATTACCTTCTTTCAGGGTGTTGTTCTAATTCTTACCATTCTAGCATAGAACATCCAATCATTAGCATATGTTAATGTTGGATGAAAAGTAATCATCAAATAGTGAGCTCATAGATCCATGTATTGCACCCAGTAGCTCTGATACCATATGTAACATCACATTCCATAATACTCAATAATTAACATAAGTATTCACGTTAACCAAGAATCAGAATACATCATGATTATCCAGATAAGAGTTAGACAAGAATGAATCATTATCATTTCAATAATTAAGCATGCTATTCTAAAGCAGAATATAACAAAAGATTTCAATTACAATATCCAATTACATCTCATTAGTGAATAACCTTCATTATGCATGTACAAAGTTATGCTCAAGGCATCAAATATCAAATTATACATAGTAATTGACTATCAAGTCATATAATGAGAATCACTACATCTGGAACACATCTGTCTTCATAAGCCTTGGCTTGTCTCATGCTTGGGAAGGAGAGAATCATCCAAGTGATTTTTCTCCAACCATAGACCGGCAGTCCCCTACACAACTTCCTACTTGAAAGCAGCCCTACCCTTCATGGAAAGTATTGATATAAGGAACCATTAGGTTGTTCATCTGAGTATCTGGTGTTGTGTTCTTCATAATGTCTCTCGGTCACACAACTATAGATCCACTCTAACTATGTATGACACTATTGGAGACATTATGCCATCTAGAGCACTGTGGACCGACAATGCATGCATTACTTTGGCCAAAGATTTACATGCATAAACGTTATGTAATGAACATTGTCGTATGTCCACCACCTCGACTAGACTTATAAGTTGTCATGTGGGTGACTGTGAGATCATGATGGGCCAAACAATAGCAATAGCAAAGAAAGTTTGCTAAATGAAAAGTGGTAACATTTAGACTTATATTTAGATTTGGATGAAAAAGTTTTAATATTTATATCTCAAATATGGATTCCCTCCATAAATACCTTGGGATTACCTTAGATTTAGGAAAGTAGGGATCCTTAAACTTTCCAAAGAAACATGCAAACCACTCGTTTAGTATTATCCTGAAACTTTCCATGAGTTCATCCCTGAAGATGATAGACTTTTTTGTATTGAAAAATTAATAGAATTAAAAGGGTTTGTAGTAGAAACTATCAATATTCTAAAAATATGATATATGCCTCTTTAAAATTTTAATATATAATTATTATTATTTTTCTACATACACTATGTCTGATTTCCTGATAGACATATATATTCAAAAATCATATCTTTAAAGCTATTTATCATTTATTAAATCTAAAAGATGTGTCACATTCTATGGTTTATTAGGTATATATTTTTAAAAAAAGAAGTCTTGAATTTCATATTTTTTTGACTAAGTTAGGTTGGCCTGAATTATATTTTTTAATATATTTATAAAGTCACAGTAAAAAATTCATAAATCATTATTTAATTATTAAAAAAATTCAAAAAAATATGCTTCACATCTGCCCATGTGTCCTTTATTTAAATCTAAATCTTGGAGAAAAATAATTGTGTTTTTCTCATACTTAGGTTGGCTGGAATGATACCTACATTTTATGTTTTTTTCTAAAAATTTTAGTATCGTCTCATTGAAATATCTAATTTTCACTTAACCAATTTTAAAATTTTAAAAAAAAGTAGCATCCAATAAACTACATTCAATTTCCTACAACTTGTATTACTAGCTTATTTTCTATTTATGTAGATAACTTATTCAATTTTTGATGTGAAGTTCCTTAATTCTATTTTTAGCATTTTCATTGCCACTTAGGGGTATTCTTTGGCCCATCATGATCCTGCACTCAACCATGTCCTATAGTAAACATAAATTTGACCCTTCTTAGTCTAGAACAATTAAGTTCAAATCATCTTAGTTCATTCCTTAGACATTTGACTTATGTCTTGATAACCCATTCTTAGGGTTCTTGTTGCTTAAGCAACCAAGAACTAGTGACTCCTCATCACTTTGTCCTACATTTGTTTGTAGAAAAAGGTTCAATCATGTTCACAACACTTAACCATACTAGTTTGGTGTTTACTTTGTTAATCTCATTCAACGTTTACCTACAAATTATAATGTCAATGGGTGAACTTGTAGTGACTCATCGAGTCGATTCCCTTTAATAAGGTTCAATATCAAGAGACCTTCTTGATTTCAAATTCTTAAAGAAGAATCTTAGCCATTTGAAAAGAAGGCATTCACATACTATTACACAACATGATATATAGTGACAATGTTCTATTCTTGTAAAAGAACATTTCAAGAATAACTTTCCCTTAAGGAAATATGGCTCAAACCCATAAGAGCCGAAAGACAATGACATGTCCACAAGAACGTGCTCATTACCATGAAAAATCATTTAGTAACAAAATACAATACATGCACGAAGGGTATCATTACATGCAGTTAAATGTTTACATCTTGAACTTCTAGGTGATAAGTATAATGTTAAGAGCAACGGTTCAAGAAAGAGTTTTCCATCAAGACTGGAACAATCTTCAACATAATACGGGTTGACCTTACTTAGTTTACATAATTCAATAACACAATATGATTCCACCTTTCTTTCCATCATATTCAAGGCTCTAGTTATCAAGAACATAGGTTGATGCCCTCAGCTATCACAGTTATTAAAAACGTAGTCACCCTATCAGGCTATACAAATAAAACAACTTTCAATCCTTTGCGGCTACCATTCAATCACTATGAAACATTATAACAGAGTTACAAGGATTGAAAACCACCAATCATAAGTCAATAACCCTATACGGGTTTAACACTGGTAAGAAATGATAATTTCTACTAATTAAATATAGTCATCATAATGATGACATGAATCTATAGAAGTTAATAGGGTTCAAAACCCTACCATACAACACACCATAGGATTCATGTATGCACAACTCTCATGTTGCGGCTCCAAGTTGGCCAAGGTTACTATATACATAGTATGTTGTGGGCAGCCTCAACAATATTATAATAGTTAACACATAGATAATATACATTATTTAACTGGTGTTTAAACTGGCTTGGAAATTCATTGCATAATAGTGCATGAATAACGTGGGTCTACACCATCGACACCCACTTATAACAATTGAAGACTCCTATTAAATACAATTATTGAGTATAAAATAATGAGCTACAGCTCATACTTGTAGCTATTGCCTATTCAAAGGTACCATCTAGGCATAAAACATACACAGTTCCAACTGGACTCCTCCAAGAATTAGTTGTAGCAGTGATACCCTTGCAAAGAATCCTCTATCTCTCTACCCGAGAGTCACCCAAAAAGTGTCACCAAAAAAATACATATCACAATACAAGCCAATGACAAAAACAAAACTCCCTATCCAAATTTGAATTAACCAATTCTTGCATGCATTGAAAACCAAGAATAGTTCCATTGAGCTTAAATCTCGCCACCTTTTAATCAACAATAGGTTGATTGTGATATTGGCTAGAGAATAGGGTACACTCAGCCACCACTCTCCTTCCCACTCCTCGCAGGTGGTGACTGGCTGAGTCCCCCACCAAAACATGAACAACATTTGAATAAAAGAATAATCTAATTATTAAACATGTTCGGCCTCATGAAGGGTTTAAACAAGTGTAACATATATAATCATATATATACTCCCTTATATAAGGTTTAAGAATTATAAATATCTAAGGTGTTAACAATATCAACACTATTAGATAAGGACACATTCTTACGATGTGACTATGGGGTCAAGCACTGCTCCCTAGAAAGCATCATTCACCGAAAGACATAAATATCCACACAAAATAGTCACAATACATAATGCAGAAAAAGAACATGGAACCAAAGGGTCCTTGACAACTTTTCCAAAATCAGCAAGAGACTCAAAAAGAGACATTCTTACGAACATCATTATTTTGACAAATCGACATTGAAGACGTCAAGAAGAGTTCAGTTGACCAATCAAAGAGAGAAAATAAAAGACTAACATGACAGACAAAACTCACCCTAATAGCAATGATTCATTGAACAAGGTATGATACTCAAATGGTTGTTTACGACCTTTTTCTAACATCTATCTCTTCTTCCTGGATGATACCCTCCTTCCGTCTTCGAAGGATGATTACTTTCCTGATCAAACTCACAAATGTAAAATCATGATTAGTGTATCATCATATGATTGATAAATCATAATAATTAAATAATCATTTCAACTTGAAATCTCATATCTAACTAGCATTAGTTAATTTCCTCATAAACAATGATTAATCTGATATTTTCCACAAACATCTAATCATTCAACTCTAGTTAATCATCCTGATTACCCTACAAAAGTAAGATTAAGCTAAATCATAAGTTGGGGATGTAACAATGAGAAATAGTTATTGTTAAGGCTAGTTGACTTAGTTTGCTTAAATTAGGCCCAAATTCATAATGCAAGAATTCAGGTTGGGTCGACATAAGTATATATGTTGAAATTCTAAATACAAAGGCCAACTTTGGAGAATGATTATATTGTACAAATTGATATTTAAAGTAGATTATTTGTTCATATTTGATGGTGAATTATATGGAAGCATCAAAGCGAAAAGTGTGTACATGCGAATGTGATTTGAGTGTGAAGGAAATGAACAACAGATAATCTGGAGTTCACATATTGTTTTACTGGTATAAGCATATTGTTTTATCTTGAGAAGAACTATGTTAAAGCCTGTGTGATGCTTTGTATTTGAAGGTGTGTGAAAATTAATGTTTCAAATTTGAGTTGGTGATTAGTGGGAGGTTTGATGCCCTATTTTGGAATGAACTTGATCCTTTTCCAGTCAGCTGAAGTTGGTGCTTCATAGCTGGGTTGGTGCTCAGTATGGATTGATCTGAATCTAGTTATCTAGTTCTTGAAGTTGGTGGTTCATTTTTTGAGTTAGTGCTCAGTTTGATAAGGGGATTAAACTCTCCTATAGGTTGGTGCCTACAAAATATTGTAATTCCTTGATTCGTATTGTGAGGCTAGATTTGGGCATTGGACCAAAGCATCCTTTCTCACTGTGGTTTTTCCCTTCTAGGTTTCGATGTAAATCTTGTGTTCTCTTGTGTGGATGTGTCGATATGTTTATGTTTGCATAGTTCTTATATTGATTTTGTTGTTACAATAGAAATGAAGTAAAAATTAGTACATACCGATTCACCCCCCTCTCAGTATATCTTTGTGTTCTAACAAAAATTCCCTAAACGATTGAACCACTTCAATGCCCAAAAAATACTTCATCAATCCTAAATCCATCATCTCAAATTCTTTCTCAATTGCTTATTTAAATGTGTGTATAGACAAATTTCTAGTGAAAAGAAAATCATCAACATATAAACATATAATCAAAACCTAACCTTCCTTGTTGATCTTTGTGTACAATGTTCACTCATTTACACTTCTTCTAAATCCATTCTTCATCATGTATGAATCAATCCTACTCTACCATGCTCTTGGTACTTGTTTGAGACCATAGAGTTCCTTCTTCAATTTATAGACCTTGTCTTCATGTCCATGCACTTCATAACCTAATGGTTGTTTGACATTTACTTATTCTTCTAGAAAACCATTCAAGAAATCTGATTTGACATCCAATTCCCAAAATTTCCATTTATTTTGTGAAGCTAATGCTAAAACCATTCTAATAGTATCATGTCTAGTAACTGGAGCAAATGTTTCATTATAATCAATTCCTTGTTGTTGTGCAAAACCTTCTACTACTAACCTTGCCTTATGCTTTTCAATTTTACCTTTTGCATTAAATTTGGTTTTATAAACCCATTTAACTCCTATGCAATCCTTACCTTTAGTTAAATCAACTAGCTCCCATGTTTGATTTCTTTCAATAGACTCCATTGCATCATTCATCTCTTTGATCCAATGGTCCTTTTTAACTACTTCGTCAAAATATATAGGATCATGAGTGAATAAAGAAAAAATTGAATGAAATCTAGGTTACCTTCTCTTTCTTCTCCTTGCTCATAAATCTCCTTCAAGCTTCTAGTTTTCCTTAATCTTCTTGTACATTGATATCTTAGCTAGGCCAAAGTAGGATCAGAATCATCACTTTGTGTATTGGGAGAAGAGTTTTCACCTTGTTCAACATTCCTTGGAGTTCTTGTTCAAGTCCTTGGTACTAATTCTTGTATATGTGAACTTGGTCTATTACCTTGCACACTATGATCTTCAGATTCTTCATCATCCAGAGGTATTGATGCTCCAATTATGATTGTTCTATCAATGATTCCATCCCATGCTTCTTCTTCATTAAATTCTACATCTCTACTAACAATCAATTTCTTTATAATGGGATTAAACAACTTATAAGCTTTTGATTCTTCACCATATCTAATAAAAATAGATTTCTCACTTCTATCTTCAAGTTTCCTTCTTATTTCCAATGGTAGAAGAGAATATGCAAAACATCCAATTTTTTTGAAATGATGTACACTATGTTTTTTACCACTCCAAGATTCTTGTGGAATTTGGTCCCTGACACTATTTGTTGAACTTATGTTTGAAATATACACTACACATGCTACTACTTCCACCCAATATTCATTTGACAAATTTTTGGCCTTCAACATGCTTCTATCCATTTTCATGATTGTTCTGTTCTTCCTTTCTGCTAGTGCCATTTTGTTGTGGTGTGTATATTGTAGTAAACTGCCTTTTGATTCCATAATATTTGCAAAAATCCAAAAAATCATTAGACATATATTCATCTCCTCTATCTGATCTCAATACCTTGATATAATGGCCACTTTTCTTTTCCACCATAGCTTTGAATTCTTTGAACTTTCCGAAGGCTTTAGCCTTCTACTTGAGAAAATATATCCATGTCTTTTTGCTAAATCTATCAATGAAGGTTAAAAAATAAATATTACATCTAAGTGATGGAGTTTGCATTGGTCCACATAAATCACTATGAACTAGCTCCAATAATGCCCTTGCTTTATATGAGACTCCACTTCGGAAACTCTCTATGTTATTTTTCTAGAACGTAACTCTCACATGAACTAGTTGACTTCTCTATTGGTAGAAAACCTTTCACCATATGTTTCTTTTGTAACAAACTCAAACCTCCAAAATATAAGTGTCCATACCTCAAATGTCTTGATGCATAGTCTTGAAATTTACTTCCTCTTCTCCTTGGGTGCATTGAATTTGAAGGGGGAACATATGATTCCTTCTCATCTCCACTTATGCAATCAACCTGTCATTTGGAAATCTATCCAATATAGTGCAAACATTGTCATTAAAAGATAACATGTAACCTTTTTGTATTAACTATCCAACACTGAGAAGATATGTTTTAAACCATGCATGAAATAAATCTTCTTTCATCATTCTTTGTCAAAACATTTATTGCTCCTTTACTCTTTACATGTACCTTGTTATTATTCCCCAATTTCACTTCAGATTTAACATAATCATCAAGACTAACAAACAATTCCTTATTCCCTATCATATGGTTGCTACACCCACTATCTAAAAACCATATATCCTTAGCACTTTCTTGAGTAACTTGGGAAGTGATAAATAAACTTCCAAATTAGATTATCTATGTAATTAAGATTATGTTTGCTCACATCTCCTTGTTTCTTTCTACACTCATATGCATAATGCCCAAATTTTTGCCTCATCCTCTATTGTTGTAGTATTAATTTTCTTACAAATAGATAATATTGTAATAGTCATAAAATAACATTACAAATAAATAATATTGTAATATAATAAGAGGGATACAGTAAGATAATAATAGTACATTATTTCATAATAATTATAAAAACTTTGTAAGAAGTACACCAAATCATTTATTATGTATTAATAATCATGAAAATGGACATAATATCTATACTGTCCATTATTTCATACTTCATAGAAATAATAGAAATAATACATTGAGAGAATATCTGAATTGTCTATTATTTCATACTCAAATAAATATAAATTACAATGGGTTGCATAGAACCGTTTCTAACAAAATAGAGACGTAAACTAGAAAAGAAACTGAATGTAATGGTGGAGAAATTAATGAGATTCCTCCAACAAATTTGAAGATCAAACTCCTCAAACAATACCAATTAAACAAATACAGTTACACCAATAGAGAACATTTAATGTGATGCGGTCTTTGCAAATCTATTTCTATGAGTATAAAATAATGAACAGTTTAGATATTCTTTCAGCTGTATTGTAGATTTTCATTATTATTAATACATAATAAATTATCTAACATACTTCTTACAAGGTTTTTTAAATTATTATGCAATAATGTACCTTTTTTTCAGATTATCTTATTTGTATTGTTCTTATTTATAACTATTACAATATTATTTATTTGTAATGTTATGTTCTCTTAATGTACTATACTATTATTAAAATAGTGTTGTTTACATCTTCAAATTAGAAATGTTACTAACATACCTATTTTTAGAAAAATCTATTTAAACTACATCAAGAGATATCTTTCTCGATATAAAAACTAAATAGAACTGTGAAATTGACCCCTAGGGTTTCATTTTTTATTTCATATTCTCCATAAGGTTTTATTTACTAATCTTTCACTAAATAAACAAGATAAAATAACTCTACAATAAATAAAATAACATATTAATTTCATTTCATATGTTTTTATCTTTTTATTTTCATATTCAGAGTATTTAATGATAATTTTATTTTAATATTCAGTGTGTTCTAGAAATAATATAGTATGTTATGGTTGAATTTCACAGTTATCCATTTGAAGATCAAACTCCTCAAACAATATCAATTAAACTAATAGAATTATATGATGTGATGTACTTCTTCCAAATCTATTTCTATAAGTATGAAATAATAGACAGCTTAGATATTCTCTCAATTGTATTGCACATTTTCATGATAATTAATACATAATAAATGATCTGATGTACTTCTTACAAGGTTTTTTAATTATTTTTAATAATGTACCCTTATTTAGGTTATCTTACATGTATTGTTCTTATTCAGACTTACAATATTATTTATTAGTTTCTGTTAAGGAAATTATAGGCGAGGCCTGTTCTTAACTAGTTATTAATAATTCTTTTTGCAACCAATAAGAACTGATATAGTTTTTCAGTTTAAAAAATATTTAACTATTACTATTGTATAGATGCAAATATTATAACAAAACATATTTGAAAAAATTATTTTTTCTTTAATTTAATTGGCAGAAAACTTTTACTTGATAAGAGCTATTAATGTGCATCCATTATATATTTAACAATCTTTTTGCAACACCTATAAATTCTAAAAAATAATATTGTTTTGCAGTTCACCAGCGCCGCATCTTCATTGAAATATATGTATAAGAATGTGCTGAATTAGTTAATCTTACCATCACCTTTTCCCTATTCCAGTCTTTGCGTTCTTTAACCTTGCGGGATTGTAGAGGATTCTATAGCCTGCCTGAAACCATTGGGAACCTACCACTAATGAGCAAAACGCCTATGAATTTGGCACGATCACACGACCCCATTAAAACTGAAAAACAAATCTATACGGAAGAATGGTGTAGTTAGATCAAAACGGCAAGCCAGCTAAGTTTATCTAGCTACATTTTTCTCCGTAACGGTATTACCCCTGCCTTTGCCATGTGTATTTGCATGAGGTCGAGGTCGAGGTCTGGTAGTTTAGTACCCAAAACAATGGAGAAACAAAAACAATTTAAAGCAGTTTGGCAGTATTAAGGTAATTTTTTGAGAAATTTGTTTTTAGCTACTTTGCATTGAAATCTATGCATTTTCTTTTAAATAAAATATAATATTTATTATGTGTTTTTATCTCAGATTTTGTTGTGTTGTTTTCAAAGTAATATGAAGCTTCTGTGTGTGAAATTTTAGAATACTGGAAATTACAGTAAACTTAGATTTGAGAAAAGATAAGGCTAATTTGTAGCCTAATATGTTCTTCCCCATGTTCTTGCGATGTGTTCCTCTTTGTTATGTTTATAAATTTCAATGCTGCAAAATTATAAACGTTTAAATTATTGTTTTCAGTCTATTAATACAAATACTATTCAAAACTATAGCTACGCTTGAATCAACCCTATGAAATATCATCACCAGTATTTCACAAGAATCCATTCTTTGCAAACCAGATTTAGGAAAGAGTATGGAATCATGAACATCATTCAAGAGAACCAGCACTGGAAGGACGATCAAATCAATTTCTTTAGTGTATATCCTTTGAAGTTGATGTGTTTTAACTATTATAAGCATTAAGCTAAATAAATATTATCATCATACTTGTGCAAATGATATAACTTTGATAAATATATCCAAAATTGATAAGTTCATACAGTGCAGAGAGTGATCCCCACAAGTCAATCTCAAAATAATTCAATGCTATGCTTGGAACCCTATCCAAAACTATCCCATCCCAAATAACCCAGATATCTAGAATGTAAATAAATCTATAGTGTGGAGAATTGCACCAAAACCTCACAAAGCTTCATCAAAAAGATTATTGGTGATAAGTTTGATAGGTGAGGCTATTTTGTGCCAACCTCTCATCAAGTGAGGGATAATTTTGGATAGATCAAGTCCCATAGTATAGAGAGGTTGTAAGAGTGTTAAGGTTTCGTGTCTTCCAGCTTGACATGGTATCTAGTTGCAGCTTAAGCAACTAATGACAAGGTAAATTACAATGCAAGTCGTCACAAATTTTCACAAGTTATAAATGTACCCAAGTTCAGAAAGTAGAAAACGCATACTCAGGCCTCCCATGCCTACTTAATCAGGTCATACTACTTCCTGTTTTAGAGAGATTTCAATAATCATATCTAGAATCTAAAGAAGGCAGGTATAAATGGTGTATATTAAGATGCAAAACAATCTTATTAGCTTTAGACCACAGTGAGTAGATCAAAAAAGTAATTGCACAATCCATCTGGCAGAATCAAATTTAGATGGAATAATACAGAACAAAACATACATTGGTTGAACTGAAAAATGAAAGTGGATTAAAAAGAAAAAAAGCTTCTAATGCCTGATAAAGTTGTTTACGGAAAAGCAAATCCCACAGTTAAAAAATACAATCCCATCCCACTCACTCTATGTTTACGGAAAAGCAAATCCCACAGTTAAAAAATACAATCGCATCCCACTCACTCACTCTTTCTTTAGTTGCAAGATACTCTCTCAATCAAATTAATGAAAACATATTGAAACTATAATTTAATTTCTAATAGCAGAGGCCTCTCAAAATCCTGTATTGTAAATTTAGAATCAACTTTTATTTAGAATCAACTTTTTTCCATGTTGCCACCAAATTAAAACAAAAAAAGCAGGAATCAAACAAAATGAAATCTATACGCCACAGCCCAGAGAAGATAACCACAGGAGGAGACATTTAATGTTTTAGTTTCCATGACAGTCTGTCCCCAAATGTATCTAGTTTTAAGAGGATTGTTTCTATGCTATTGAGTTTATTAAATAACGTATATTTAGGCCACTTTATTGTTGATTTTTTCTTATTTCCTACTGCTGAGACAGCTCCTTCGATGCCATTGGTGCTGACCTAAGATTGGACAAGCTACTAGACAATGATTTTGAACTGAATAAGTAGCTGATCCTCCTACTGAAGGGTAAAAGGGTTGTCTTACTTGGCCTTTTGTTCATATGATAATCCCTGGGTCACAATGACCACTTTACCTTTGTGAAACAGTTCTTATCTTCTGGCAGAGAATTTATCTGCATGAGTGTTGAAGTTTGGCATCCTAGAAAGTAAGTGGTTACTTAGAGCACCAAGCCCCACCATAAAAAATTACACTAATAAAATCAAGAAATAGTAATTGTCTGGTGATTCTTTAGAATTTGTTAATACGTTTAATTTATTTCACAATTGTTTTTTATTTAAACCTCTGAAACAGCAAAAGATATTTGGCATTTATCATTTCACGACAGTCCAGAGAGGTTTCTATTCAAACTAATATTATTACAAATGATTTTATTTGTAATTACCAGAGGAGTTAGAGTGGTATATTCAAAAGAGTCTTAACCCTTTCCTGGTACATCTTGTTTGTTAGCTCCCCAGTTGAGGGCAAGGCGTGCCCCCTTACCATTGTATGCAAGATAAAGGAAGGATTTACGACTCTTTTGAAAACCATTTAAGAGGATTGTTTCTGTGCTATTGAGTTGATTAAACAACGTATATTTAGGCTACTTTATTGTTGATTTTTCTTGTTTCCTACTGGTGAGACAGCTCTTTCGATGCCATTGGTGCCAACCTAAGATTGGACAAGCTACTAGACAATGATTTTGAATTGAATAACACATGCATATAACAAAACTATTGATCTCTCATCCTTGGTGATCCTAATTTTTTTTATCATCAAAAGATCATTTTTGAGTCGAGTATTCTCTGTAGTTACCTTCTTTTGCTATATTTTTATATGCAATTGTTTGAGAAAGGTCCTTTATATTTCCCTTATCTCCCCGATTCTGCCCTTTCCACAACTTTCCTTGCCAAGTCCAAAAGGAGTGGTGGTTTCCATTAGATAGAATATGCCCTCCTTTATTCAATTCTGATCATTTTTGTACTTTCCCAAGTGTACTTTCTTTCCACACACTGATCTGTGATCTGCAATATAAACTCCAAAACAGATTTATTCACTTTCATATTGATGATAAGACCATGCTATTAAAATTCAACATAATATAACACTAAAACACGATTATGATGTTATGTTCTTAAAACTACTTCAATATTACTACTCAAACAAAAATTTATCAAACATTAAAACATTAAAATAGTGTTGTTTACATCTTTAAACTGAAGATGCTACTAGCATACTTATCTTTAGAGAAACCTATATAAAATACACTAGAGATATTTTATGGAGGAAACTATTTTTAAATATTTTCTCATAAGTTCAATTTAGATAAACTTTTCTAAAGATAGGTAATGCTAGTAAGTATTTTAAATTAAAAATATATAGCTGACATAGTTTTATAAAATGCATGCACATAAAAATAAAGCTGACATAGAGTAAATAATGTATATAAATACAAGTAATCTCAAACATAAATTAAAAAATAAATCAAATCAATAAAAAAGGTAGACTATACAAGCCTAAAAATTAATTGAAATGCTAAGGGCATCATATTTTATCGAGTTTTACTATACAGTCATGAATTTTATTTTTCTTTTATTTTTTTACAATAAAATCTATATAATTTTTTTAAAAATATTTTTTTAAGCACTATATTTTATTATTATAACACTATATTTGATTAATGCCGATATCATCAAAAATAAAATATTAGAAAACAAATACAATTCTATAATAAAATACACTAATTTTTATGTTTTAAGATTTTCATTAATAAAATATAGTAGTGCAAAATAATATTTTATTACTATCTTATGTTTTATTAAGGTTTTTTGTTTTAAGCTTTCTCCCATTATTAATTATAATAATAGGGCACTATATTTGATTAAGGTATTGTATTTATTTTGTTATTGTAGTCTATTTGTTTTATATTTTAATTTAATTTTTCTAACATTAATAGTATATAGTGCAATAATAATATATTGCACATTAAACATTAATTTAGAAGTGAAATTGTATTGCAAATTAATATCCTATTAAAAATCTAAATAATATATAATCATTAAAATGATTTTTTTTATCAAATAAAACAAATAAATTAAATTTTATTGTGAGAAAACAAAAGAAAATAAAATTGTAATTTATGCACTTGTTCAATATGCTTTGCTACTTTTTTATTTGATTTGATAAAACCCTAATAAAATATTATTTTAGAGCACCACATTGAACCTAATAAAATATAATTATAAAATTTAATTTATTTTATAAAAAATAAAGTAACTTAAAATAATGGATACTAAATTGTAAAGGGGAGGCGCTCTGAGTTTTGATCAATTTTTAGCAGGCGTCTGAGTTCAGGAGTAGGCCGAAGGTTGTAGGCGGCCTCAGCTTCTACGCAGGGCTGTGGTCTGCTTTTTTAAGGCCGTTGGCCTCTTTTTATTCTTTGTAGGGGGTCGTGCGAGGTGGAGGTGAGGGTAAACACTCTGACTTCTATGTCTAAGCTTTTTTGTGTTTTTTTTTTTTTTTTTGGTGCTGTGAAGAATGGCAAGCTACATGGCAGCCTTTAAGGGTCCAAGGGGACCCCCTTTTTGGGTCTTTCACAGATGTGCTCAATGGGGATGAGCCCTTCTTGTCTAGACATTTAGACGCTATTAGTTTTCTCCTGCATGCAGTTGAGGAATCCAAATCGGGTCAGCTTTTCAGAGATTGAGAGTCCAAAAATGATCATAATTTGGGGAATCATCCGAAACCCAATGTTTGTCTAGTAAAAACAAAAGGCTGCCATGTGGTAGTAATAAATCCTAACTCTTTTGCTGATAATGTTCTATATTTGGCCGAACATGCTTTAATTTGCAAGTTTATGGGTGTTTAGATTTCTCTTCCGTTTTTAGAGTCATGGGTGTGGAAAAATTGGAATCCTAAAGGGGATATGTAAATTATCTTAGTGACAAATGGCTACTTCTTTGTGGTATTCCCCTAAATTGCACATCGTAATATAATTTTTGAAGGAGGTCCCTACTTTCACAATCAGGTGGGCCTATTTATCAAACTCTGGCGTATAGGGTTTGATCCTCTAAAGTAGCTCCCACCTAGGATTCCTATTTGGATTTGGCTTCCTTGGATTCCCATGCAGTTCTGGCATTAGGATGTTATGCATTCCATAGTGACGGTTCCTTCCCGTCTTTGTGTTAAAATTAATTTGAGTAATCCTCTTCCTGAATCTCTAGAGATTAGATTGGATGGTATGATCCAGATTTAAAAACTGAATTATGAAGCATTCCCTTTTCATTGTTGTGTTTCCCATGATTATGGACACTTGTAAAGAAATTGTCCTCAAATAGGGAATAAATCACCCCAAATGGCTCTTGAGTCGCATGCAGTCAATCCAAAAGTAAAAGGAAAGGATCCAATTCAGAATAATGGGCTAGACCCACATGTATTCATTCCTATGAAATCTTAGGCAAATGATAAGATGTTGAATCATCAATTCAATGCTAATCCTAAAGGTTCCTCTAGTAACAAATATGATGTTATTGAGAACTTTGAAGAGCTGCACTCAATGGAACATGATAGCAACATGGTGAGATAGGACATGCATTTCATGGGCCCAAGTATTCCCACTCCTCTTGATCTGGACCCTTCTATAGAGATGTAAGAAGTAATGAGGGAAGGAGATGTTCCTAACCATAGTTAGGTTGAGATTATGGATAAGGAACTTAAAATTGTAGAAGAGGGATCAGACTCTGTTCCTTAAGCAAAGATCCAAATGGAGCCAAGGGTAGACACTATTATGACTGGACCTATGAATGAAGTCATGGTCAAAGAAGATGGAAAAAGGAAGGTGCCTCTTGTGTTAGGGCTTCAACAGAATAGTATTAAGAAAGGGGAAGGTGATAAATTTCAAAAGCTAGAAGGATTTAAGGATCAGGAGAAGGTAAAGCTGTTAGGAGAGTCATTGGTGAAATCTGGTGTTATTTAGGCATTGGATACTCACTTTTGTAGCTCTCAAAAATAATTGTTATCTCTTGGAATGCTAGGGGTTTGAGTAGCATCCCTCGATAAAAGGCTATTTAAAAATTGATTTGTGAACATTAACCTGATATCTTATTTATTCAGAAGACTAAGATTTCAATGGAGGATATGACTAGTATGTCTTCTAATATTTGGAGAAGGGGTCAATGTTAGTGTGTCGGCCCCTATAGTGGTGTTTCTTGTTTATGGGGCCCCTATAGTAACACACTTGTTTGGTGGCTGGGAAGTAGGAACTCAATCTCACTGATGTCATCATCCTTTGACACTGGTGAGACTCTTCTTCTCACCAATGCTTATGTGCCTACTAATTTTCCTAGTAAGGATTTTTTTCAAGATCTCATATTAGATTTGTTTGTTCTCTTTTTCTTGTTTTCCCTTAGATTATGGTAGGAGACTTCAATGTTATGTGTAGTCTAGAGGAAAAATTAGGAGGAGTTGGTTGTATTGGCCTATCTTTTACCTTTTTTAAAAAAAGAAAAAGGTGAGGAGTCACCCATAGTATTAAAAGGAGAGTTTATACAGAAAGTAAATAGGACGCCATATCCAGATGTCCATAAAAAAATATTACAGACAAACGACCCTTAGCAGAACTGATAAGGCATTTCAAAAAATAGACCAAGAAAGCAACCAAAATGCCAACCCTAATTACAAAGATTATCAGAGAAAAAAAACACAACCCCAGTCCCGTGTATCTTCCATCTGACATCAAACAGGCCTATCTTCTACCTTGATTATTTATAATGTCTCCTTTCTTCATTTGATGGATGTTAAGCTAAGTAATGGGACATTTACTTGGCATAATAGAATGTGTGGAAATGATTCTATTTCTGAAAGGATGGATGGGTTTCTCATGTAAAATGTTTGGATCAACAATAATTGGACTACTTCTTTTGAGATCTTGGGGTGGAGAGGCTTAGATCATTGGCCTATCAAGTTGTTCTCATCACTGTTCTATATGCCCAAAAAGCCTCCTTTTAAGTTTTAGCTCATGTTGCTTCATGACTCTAATATGCACAAGCTTGCAGAAGCCTGATGGTTAGATGGGAAGCTGGCTTGTAGAACTGCCATGTTTATTTTCTTCAAGCAGCTCCAATTTGTCAAATTCAAGATCAGAAAATGGAATAGAAACTATTTTAGAAATCTTTTTCATATAAAAAACCATTTCCAGGACGGGTTGGATAATCTCACTTTCTGAACTAAGGAAGAGGGAATGATAGAGGAACTATTGCGGGAAGAGACCAAGTGGTCAAAGGAACTGGCTAAATGGGAGCTATGAGAAGAGATTTTTAGGAAACAAAAATCTTGGGTTTATTGGCTCCAGGAGGGGGATAAAATACTACTTTCCTTCATTACTCAGTCAAGGATCATAGAACTAGTAATGTAATAGCTTCACTCATCTTAGCTTAGGGAGAATAGTTAATTTCTTTTCAAGCTATTTTAGAGGAAGCGGTAAGGTTCTATCTTTCTTTGTTCACTAAGAATGGTCCTCAAGCTCTAGATGAGGAGAAAATCATTCTTGATTGCATTCCTCAATTGGTCTCATATGACATGAATAATTAACTAATAGAATCTATTTCAACAGGGGAGCTTGAGAATGTTGTGTTTCAGATGAAAAAGATAAGGTTCCTAGTCCAAATAGTTTTCTTATCAAATTCTTCCAAGAGTTTTGGGATAGCCTAAGCTCTAATTTATTAGAGATGGTCAGAGAATCACAACCTAATAAGAAGATGCTCAAATCCATGATCTCCACCTTTCTTTCTTTAATTCCCAAAAAATAAGGTGCTAAATCTTTGGATTATTTTCGTCCCATCACTTTATGCAATGTGACTTACAAGATTATCACAAATATCATTGCAGAGAGGTTGAAAATTTATTTGGGTCCCTTGATTTCTCTGGAAGAGGGGTTTTTTGTGCAAGGGTGATAGATTTTGGATGGTATAGTGGTGGCAACTGAGGCTATCCATTCCATGTCTACTTCCAAGGAGAAGGCCATGTTCAATAAATTGGATATGTCTAAGGCCTATGACAGGGTTAAGTTGTTTTTTATCTAGCATATTTTATTGGCTTTTGGATTCTATTGAGAGTGGGTTAGATGGGTCATGAGATGTGTGACTTCCTCCTTTTTAGTTCTAATCAATGGTATTCTGTCATCTCTTTTTACAACCTCTTGGGGTCTCTGACAAGGAGATTCTTTATCTCCTTATTTGTTCATTTTAGTGGCAGAAGGATTAGGGCACTTGTTGAAGTAGTATTTAGAAAAATGTCTTATTCATCGCATGAGTTGTGCTTAGGATTTGCCCTCTTAGTCTCACCTCTAGTTCATGGATGACAAAACTCTTTTAGGCCTTGCTACAATTGGTGAGGCTATAAACTTCAAGGAAGATATTGATATTTATTTATCTTCCTCTTGCCAACAGATTAATGAGGACAAGTCTACCATCTTCTTCTTCAATATGCCTGAGCCTATTCGACATAGAATTGCTAATATTTTTCACTTTCCAATTGGAACATTTTTTGTGGAGTATTTTGGTATTCCTTTATCTTTAGATACATTGAAGAATATCTATTAGAAGATGATTCTTGAGAAATTCTGAACAAAGGTTAGCCATTGGACTTTTTGGTGGTTATATTTTGATGGAAGGTTAATTCTTCTTAAATTTGTCTTGCATGCTCTTCCTTTATATAGATTTATGGTTCTTTTTGACCCAAAGAGTTCTCTTAAAGAGTATGATGCTCTTGCTCAGAAATTTTAATGGGCAGAAAATATTGACAATAAAAAATGGAGCCTTGTGAGTTGGGACCAGGTGTGCAAACCAAAAGAGTTTGGTGGCACTGGAATTAGATAGTCTAAACTCAATAGCCAGGCTTTAGCAGCAAAACTTTATTAGTATTGGTGCAATTTTCCAAATCATCCTTGGGCAAGGATCCTTAACTGTAAGTATTTGGGAGGAATTACTAATGAGGATATTCCACAAATTGAATTAGTAGGGAAGGGTTCTATGATCTAAAACACAATTAAAAGGGGGGTAGATCTCTTATAAAGGAAGGTCTTTTTTTTATTGTTTGCAAGGGGGATAAGGCTCCCTTTTGGATTGACTCCTAGGACGGTCACCCCCTATTCTTTCCTCTTTTCCCCAGCTTTTGTTTTTGAGTGAAACTTTTTTGGCATCTGGGTGGTCTAGAGTGGTGAATTTCAAGTCCTTTTATCTTGTGGGGGGATCCTCAGTTTGTCATTGGAGAGACTTTAGAAGTTGGCCTAAAGGGGGCTATCAAGAGGTTCGGGATATTTTTATTTCTATTCTTGTCGAGAGACCTTTTTGTTCTTCTAAGGATAGGGATATGCTAGCCTAGGGGCATAATTCCAAAAGTGTCTATTTAGTGTCTCTAGGTTACACTTGTTTGGATCAGCAGCGAAGGGACCATAGAGAATTTCCTTGGTGGAGATGAATTGGGAACCCTTTTAGATGGCCTATGTGAAACCTGTTCTTATGGCTTTTGAGTCACAATAAATGCCTTACCTCAGAAAACATACTAAGTATTTTTGGTTCTTCCATTTGTTTTCTTTGTGCCTGCAGTGAAGAAATCACAAATCATCATTCTTTTAGTGTCCCTTCTTTGAGGAAATTTGGGATTTATGGTGGAAGTTATGGAAGAGACCTTTCTTTCAAGCCACCTCCCTATTTGATTTTTGGGATAATACGGGACCTCATCTGACATTTGCTATTTTCCTTGTGGTAGCTTGGGAGTTTGGGCCATTCTTTGTTTGTTGGAAAATTTGGTTGGAGTAAAACTGTGGTATCTTCAAGAAGTGTAGAACTAGGGTCTTTCAGATTTCGTATAAGGTTAAGAACATGCTCATGGAAACTTTTGAATCCAAGTTTGTTCTAGATGAGTCTCTTTCTTCTTTAGATGCTTATATTTCTAATCTTCTAGTGCTTTCCCTTCCCACTGTTGTATAGGTTTATCCTAGACATAGAGTGCAACTTTCTAGAAAGGTAAATAGATCAGCTAAGTGGAGTCCTCCTCCCAATAGATTTTATAAGATCAATATTGATGGCTCTGCTTGGGGCAACTTGGGTGTGTCTGGGATTGGTGGAGTTGGTTGAGATAGTAGAGGATCTATTTAGTTTTTTTTCTCCACTTACATGGGTGTGCACTCAAATAATTATATGGAGGCTTGGGAGATGTTGAAGGTGTTGGAGAGAGCTTGTGATTTGGGTTAGAGGAAGGTGGTCTATGAAATAGATTGTATGATCTTGGTTTCCCTTCTTAATAAGATAAATCTTCAGGATTCCTCTTAGAGACTGACTTTGATTGTTAAGAAAATGTTTCATCTAGCCTCTACCTTTGATACTATTTCCTTTGTTCATGTTCTTAGGGAATGGAATAAAGTGGCTAATTTTCTAGATAAGTGGGCCTCTGAAGAGATAAATTTGTGGTAGGTGGTGGATTGGGGACAATTAGATTAGACTAAAGCTCAACAGTTGCTTCAGATGTTTCATGATGATAAAGATGATTAAATTTAGTTGGATGGACAAGAAGGGATACTTTTTTATTGTAGTTGTTGGTTGTTTGTACTTTGAGGTGGTTTCTCAAGTGCCCCCTCTGGGTCCCTCTTGTTGTGTTTGTCCTGATGGTTCTTGCTATTTGGAAGTCATCTTGGTGTATCTGTAAGTTTTTTTATTTGAAGTAACATAAAATAATATTTTAGAGCTATATTTTATTAGGGTTTAATTTTCTTTTCTTCTTGGTTTATTTTCATCTATAATGTTATTTTATTTACTTTAGAGTTATTTTCATGAAAATACTTTGTGCTACTTGTTTAGATATATTTTTAAAACAATAAAGTCTTAATCTATATTAAGAATGAATATGTTACTCAATAAAACCCTAGGTACATATGAAATAAAAAAATCATATCTTAGGAGTCAACATGAAATAAAGGATAAAAATATATTAAATGAAAATAATACTTTTTTATTTACTACACAATTGTTTTATTTTATTTGTTTTACTATACTAGAGAAGTGAGAAGGGCAACCGTAAGTGCACTATATTTTATTACTAAGCCAAAATAAAAGAAAATTAATATTTTGTTATATTTATTGTAGAGTTATTTTAATTAAAATACTTTGTGTTAAAGTTGTTCGGATATATTTTAAAAACAATAAACTCTTAATTAATATTAAGAATGAAAAGGTTACTCAATAAAACTCTAGGTAAATATGAAATAAAAAATGAAACCCTAGAGGTGAATATGAAATAAAAGGATAAAAACATATTAAACAAAATTAATATGTTAAATAAAGGAGACCCTTTGGTGAAATGGTGAGATTTCTTACCTATAGTTCCAACAATTAAGGTTCAAACCTCGTGGGGTTGCCCTCTACCGCATCCACAATTGAGAGATCTTACCTAGGAGAAACCCTATTGTGAAATGGTAGGTCTTCTTGCCTATAGTGCCAACAGCCAAGGTTCAAACTTTTAGAATTGGAAAAATTCACATTTTTCACCACTCACTTGTCCTCCGCATTTACCACACATTTATCTTATGATTAATACAGATTGTCAAAATTTGTGTGACAAGATAATCATTTCTCTAATCATAGTTGTGCAAAACAAACAATTGACCCCTATTGGCAAGATCATATGCATGTCTTCCTGACCAGATAAGCCATAATCCTCTAATGGACATTTTCATTTATATTAGGAAGACCTAAATGGAGTTACACCAATCAAAGAACCCAGAAGTAAAAATTGTGCAACAATTAGGAAGACTACATATTGTGTCATCGATAAAAAGCTTATCAGCAAGAGGGATAAAGTCAGAGTAAAAATTTGAAACCGCGCTGATCTCAAAAGTCATACTAATGAACATAAGTTTGGCAAGAGGTGTATGTATTCTCGTTGATGAGTAGATACACTGGTTTTATTGGCATGACATCGACCATCGGAATGGGTTTTTTTATGTCTTCCCAACTATGCAAGTCACCCAGATGAGAAGGTATGGGAATGTCTTGACGAGAGTCCTACCGATGTACCCCATGAACAAAGGATATCAGAAAATATTATCAGCAAGACTTAATGTATCAGAAGAACATTTTATTCTCTTTACGATAGTGATTGTCAAGTCGATGGCTACAAGATAACGACTACTCATCGGGAAAACACTCATCGATGTCCAAAAGCAACTTTGATAGTCAGGACCACCTTGATGTCGGAGTGAAAGTCATAATGTCTCCCCAAAATATTAAAAATAGAAAAACAAGGAAAAGGGATTTGTGTATCGATGGAAGTGTTAAAAAGTCTTCCTGATAAGACCAGAACCAAAAGAACACCTCCTATCAAAGAGACATTAAGATTGTCCTGGCGATCGTTCGGGAATGTATAAACAAAAGATGGTTCCAAAATGAACATATAGATTGGCATGAGATTAAAATAGTCTTCCTAACACAATTAATTATATCCATTTGACATTTTTGGAGCTCGAGAAGCCTGCTGCATTCAATTCCAGTGGCCAACATTAGTGGTCGCTTGAGCATGATCTCATACAAACTGCTCTGATTCATAATGAATTGAAATCAAAAGAAATCTTTGAGGGTTGCAGTGGAAGAGGGGGGAATTCACCAAGAGATCGAGAAATTCATGACACACAGCACATACAAGTAAGTATTGCAAACCTTCTTGTTAATGATAGATTTTAAGGTTAAATCTGGTGTCTAGAGTAGAGATAAAATGGAGGGTTCTTTGAAAACAAAAAGAAAGTAGCAAATTGAAACTAGCCAAACCAAAAGGAAAAAGCAAAAGGTTGAAACAGGGAAGGGAGAGAAAACACAGGAATAAAAGCTTAATCAAGACCTTATAGACCAATTACCTGGTTCAAGCCCTAAGGCTAGGAGAATTGCACAATTAAGGGCAGACATGGAAAAAATGGAAGACAAATATAAACATTTAGGGAATATATGGACCCCTATCAGGGGATACAAAGTATTTATGTTTCACTACAATAGAAGGAATAGGTTGAAACTCGTCTGTAACCCGTGGAATCTTAACTTGGGTAGGCTAGTTGTCACAGATGTCTTTGTAAATATAGATCTTGTAAAAAACTTGGCCTACCATTACGACCCTAGCCTAAAAGCCATTTGCAACCTGAAAAGGGAACCATTTGTTCATGTATCTAAGAATGCAATATGTGAAGTTTTTGGCTTAGATGACACGTGCAATACTATGATCATATATGAAGATTTGGAAAAAGAATATTTGAGAATGGATGCTACTTATAAGGGATGGAGATTGCCACTGCATAGAGCTAGAGAGGAGGGAAATCTAGTACCACTTGAGGAAGGTGATGGGCCTCCTTTTCATGTCAATCTGTTTGAACCCTATATGAAATATACGTATTATTCAATGGGACAAGTATTGGGAATAGAGGTCCCCAAATTCATGTTCATAGCACCCATGGTCATCTTTGCAGACATACAATGCCATCATGCTAGAACTTTTGATTATGCTTCACACCTCTTTAGGGGAATTGATTTAGGACTGAAGGCCATCAAAAATGGCTCTCCAACCATGAGTTTTAAGCATTATTCTTCTCTTATGCATATGGTGTTATATTATGGTCAACAATTAAGAATGTGGCCTAAACAATTGAGAATTGTTGGGAATTAAGCTATCTCAACCTTGGTAATTCCTTACCTTATTAATGTTTGTATTTATTATTTAATTGCTTATGTTATAAATATTTGTAAATTCCATATTGTCATATTGTGGGATCTGGCACGGTGATGTGTCAATCCTACATGGAATATGACAACTTGTAATTTTGTTCTCACATGAGGAGATAGACATCCCAATTTGTGGTAGGAGCATTTTGCCATGTGTCAGCATCTTCCATGTTGTGTAAAGGAATATTGACCGAAATGGTTATGATAGATTCCTATGATAAAATCTATGACATGTAAGAGTTAGAAATAGAAGTTTGTAAGATAGGTGAGGACATGTGTCATGAAGCATATTTGAATAAGGCATATTTGGGTGCCCCAAGGTGGACTATGACATGTAAAAGAATATACTATTTATAGCATGTGTATGACAGATTCTCTTACAGCTGTAAGTTGTAACTGCTATGACAGATTCTATGACGGTCGTAAGAGTATCTGTCATAGCCCATTTTGGAAATAGGTGACCTCTTTGTGATGGGAGCTATGGGAAAGTTTTAGACACATTCTACAATGTTGACCAAGTGTCCTTAGGCATGGGTTTTGGTCCATGAAGCCAAGTTGGCCGCCCATCCCAAGATAGGTCCAATATTGCCTTGTATTTTCTATATAAATAGGTGCTTGGAGATGGAGTTTGTATTACAGGTTTACAAGTACCATTATGCTACTAGATTGACTCCAGATATGAGTATCAAAGACCATTGAAGCTTGCATTGCAAGTGTATTGTAAACATTCTTTCAGATTTGTTAATACATTGTGCATGTTTCTGAGTGGGGTTTTTCACCCGATAAGAGCTTTTCACACCGTATATCTTTGTCTCTCTTCTTCTATGTTCTTTCTGGCTCTTGTGTATTGCTGTAATATTTCTATTAGATGTGACATGTTGCTATAGTGATAAGGAGTAAGTTGAATTTGCATAGCCCTCGCCTCATTAGATTAGTGTAGGAAGCATTTTCCGCACACCTAGCCTCCTTTCAGTTGGTATCAGAGCTTGATCACCTTTGGTCCTAGTTGTTTGGTAGGGGTTTTTTGAGTTGATCTTAAGTTGAGTGGGAGTCTATGTAGAGTGTTATGATTTCTATTGTAGCAAGGAGATGGAAAGCACATCCAGAAAATTTGAAGTGCAGAAATCCAATGGAACTAATTTCGAGCTGTGGAAGCTCAAGATGGAAGACATGCTTGTTGACCAAGACCTTTGGGAAAGTTTTAATGGAACTAAACCAGCTGCAATGTCACAAGATGAGTGGGATCTCAAGTATCGGAAGGCTAAGGGTCTCATAAGACTTAGTCTTGTTGATTCTATGTTGTTAAATGTCCATGAGGAGAAAATTGCAACCTTGCTTTGGAAGAAGTTGGGAGATGTGTATCAAGCCAAATCCCTAGTTAATAAACTTTTTCTATGAAAGAAGTTGTATTCTCTTCGAATGGAGGATGGAGGATTTGTCATTGAACATATCAATGCTTTTAACATGCTGGTTGCACAATTGACATCTATTGGTGTAAATATGGAGGAGGAGGATCGATGTATGACCTTGCTTTGTTCTTTGCTGGACTTGTGGGATCACCTTGTCATGGCTATTGGAAGCACCATATTCACATTCAAAATGGATGAAGTGGTTTTTTTTATGTTATCCAAAGAGATGGAGAAATAGTCTTCTAATGTAGCTAAAGAGGCTCTTGCAGTTCGTGGAAGACCTAAAGAGAAAGGGAAAAAGAAGGACAACAAAGCTGAAAAGGGTAGATCCAAATCTTGTGGGAGATACAAATCTCCTAGAAAGTCCAATGCTATCTGTTGGAACTGTGGTAATTCTGGACATTTCCAAAAGGAATGAAAAGAGGAGAAGAAGAAAAAGAAGAAGAAATCTCCTGACTCAGATTCTAACAAATCACAAGATGATGGTGATGCTTTCATCGCAGCCCTGGAAACCCATGCATCTGATGATGTGTGGCTGATTGACTCTAGTGCATCATTCCACATGACCTCGCATCAAGACTTGTTCACTAAGTATGAGGAGTTCAATGGTGGAAAGGTGTACTTAGGTGACGACTCTCATTTGAAGATTGTTAGTCATGGAAGAGTCTCTATCTGATTCCCTGATGGTCTACTGAAGGGGATCTCTGGGGTTATGCATATCCCAAGCTTAGCATGGAACCTTCTTTCTGTAAGTAGTTTGAATGATGCAAGTGTGTAGGTTGTCTTTCTGAAATAAGGATGCAAGATGACTAGATGAGAAATGGTGCTTGCTAAGGGTACTAGGAGAGGTACTATGTTTCAATTGGAGGCATGCATTTCACAATGCAATAGTTCTTCTGATTCAAAGAAGAGGGCACCAATCACTTCATCCCCACCATCTGAATGAGTAGTCAAGAGATCTATTGTTTCTAGTTCTGATGTTTGTAATCATGTCTTGGAAGTTAAACTTCTTGCTGAAAAGACAATGTTATGGCATAAGAGATTTGGCCACATTGGTGAGAAGGGTCTGCATACCCTAAAAAATAAAAAACCTCATTAAGGGGTTAGTTTATTGTAATCTTGAGTTTGACTTTTATGAAAACTGTATTTATGGAAAGCAAAACCGTGTTCAGTTTTACTTGATTTCTCACAAGTCTTCTGGTGTGTTGGACCTTTTTCATTTTGATGTATTTGGTCCTATTAATGTTCCTTCATTATCAAAATATGTATATTTTGTATCTTTTATAAATGACTACAGTAGAAGGACATGGATTTATTTTCTCAGAAGCAAATCTGAAGTCTATAGTAAGTTTAAGGAGTTTAAGGCCTTTGCTGAAAATCAGATTGGTAAAAAGATTAAGTGTTTGAGAACTGACAATGGTGGTGAGTTCTGTTCTATAGAATTTGATAAATATTGCAAGGAACTTGGGATTGAATGACATAAGACAACTCCATACACTCCACAGCAAAATGGAGTTGTAGAAAGGATGAATAGGACACTGATGGAGAAGGCTAGGAGTATGCTTAATGGAGCTGGCCTAGAACAAAAGTTTTGGGCTAAAGCTATTGCCACTTCTTACTATCTTGTTAATAGATCTCCTACATCAGCTCTTGTAGGAAAGAAACCCATGGAGGTGTGGTCCGATAGAAAGTCTTCAATAAGGCATCTTCATGTTTTTGGTTGTGAGGCATATGCACATGTGCCTAGGGAGAAGCAGTCAAAATTGGAGAACAAGGCTGTTAAGTGTATCTTCATTGGCTATGGTGTTGGTGTGAAAGGATACAAGATTTGGGACCATGTGGTTGAAAAAGTGTTGTATAGAAAAAGTGTCATTTTCAGAGAGCTTACACCTTCTTCCATTGTTTTACAGCTAGAAGAAAAAATAAAGAAAGAGGATATTGTTCAGTTTCCTCTCACCCCTAAGAAGACTGAACAGAAATGCAATGTTGGACCTGATGATGAAGAGAGCTCTAGCAGCTCTGAAAGCTCAGATGAAGAAGCTAAACCTCAACCTCAACTCTTGAGGAGGTCTACACGGATAAGAAAGCAACCTGAAACATTTGGTTTTACATTGCTTGATTCTAGTTGTGCTTTTGCTTTGCTTACTAACGGTGATGAACCTAGAACCGTATCAGAGGCTATGGAAATTAAAGATGCAGGTTTCTGGAAGGAGGCCATGGAGTATGAAATGACTTCTTTGGAAAAGAATCAAACTTGGGACTTGGTGCCTTTGCTTCCTGGATGGAAACCCATTAGATGCAAATGGGTGTTCAAGAAGAAATTTGGTACAGAAGGCAGTGTTGGGAAGTATAAGGCTGGATTGGTTGTGAAGGGGTATTCACAAGTGGAGGGTATAGATTATGGTGAGATCTTCTCTCCCGTTGCAAAGCTAACATCCATTTGATTCTTGTTGTCTCTTGTAGTAACCTATGACTTGGAGGTAGAACAGATAGATGGAAGACAACTTTCCTTCATGGTGATTTGGAGGAAGAAATCTACATGTCATAGCCAGAGCATTACATGGTGAAAGCTAAAAAAAATTTGGTTTGCAAACTTAAGAAGTCTTTGTATGGTTTGAAGCAATCCCCTAGGAGATGGTACTTGAAGTTTGATGTCTTTGTGTTGTCAATTGGATTTGTGACATCAAAATTAGATCACTGTGTGTATTATAAGTTTGATGGTGATCATATTCTCATTGTTGCACTGTATGTTGATGATATGTTGCTCATTGGGAAGGGTAAGAATATGATTTCTAATTTTAAATCTCAGTTGTCAGCATAGTTTGAAATGAAAGATTTAGGGGCAGCAGGTACATTCTAGGAATGGAAATCAGAAGAGAAAGAACCAACAGAAAACTTTGGTTAAGCCAGAGTAAGTATGTGAAGACCGTGTTGGACATGTTTAGCATGGTAGATTGTAGACCATTGTGTGTTTCTGTTTCTTTGGGGACAAAGTTTTCTGTTGAGGATTGTCCAAAATCTCCTAGTGAGGTGGATGACATGAGCAGAGTACCTTATACTAGTGTTGTTGGCAGTTTGATGTATGCTATGGTATGCATAATACCAAACATTGCCCAAGCAGTGGGAGTCCTTAGTTGATTTATGGCTAATCCTGGATGAGTTCATTGGGATGCAGTTAAGCGAGTGTTTAGATATTTGAGGGGTACTTCTGAGTATTCCATTTGCTATCATGGTAATGTTTCTAGACCTTTGTATTATGTTGATATTCATGGATTTGTGGATTCAAATTGAGCAGGTGACATTGACAGCAGGAGATCCACCAGTGCTTATGTGTTTACACTGTATGGTGGTGCTATTAGTTGGATGAGTAAGCGACAACTTGTTGTTTCTTTGTCCACAACATAAGATGAGTATATGGCAGAAACTCATGATTGTAAGGAAGCCATTTGGCTTAAGAGATTGTGTTCTGATATTGGTGTTCATGCTAGTCAGATCACGATCAGTTGTGACAGTCAGAGTACAATTTGCCTTGCAAAGAATCCAACTTTCTAGGCTAGAACAAAGCACATTGATGTTCAGTTTCATTTCGTGCAAGAAATGGTTGAGGATGGAAAGGTAAATTTAGAGAAGGTATATACTTTGAAGAATGTTGTAGATGCATTGATGAAACTAGTGGGCACAGAGAAATTCAGATGGTGTTCGGAGTCTATAGGTCTCTTGGCCTATAGCAGTTAAATTCTATTTTTCTATTGGCTCTTACAAGGTGTTCAACAAGTGGGAGAATGTTGGGAATTAAGGTGTCTCAACCTTGGTAATTCCTTACATTATTAATGTTTGTATTTATTATTTAATTGCCTATGTTGTAAATATTTGTAAATTCCATATTGTTATATTGTGGGATGTGGCATGGTGATGTGTCAATCCTAAATGGAATATGACAACTTGTAATTTTGTCCTCACATGAGGAGATAGGTGTCCCACTTTGTGGTAGGAGCATTTTTTGATGTGTCAGCATCTTCCATGTTGTATAAAGGAATATTGACCAAAACAGTTATGATGGATTCCTATGACAAAATCTATGACATGTAAGAGTCAGAAATAGAAGTTTGTAAGACAAGTGAGGACATGTGTCATGAAGCATCTTTGAATAAGGCATATTTGGGCACCCCAAGGTGGACTATGACATGTTGTAAGACAATATGCTATTTATAGCATGTGTATGATAGATTCTCTTATAGCTGTAAGTTGTAACTGCTATGACAGATTCTATGATGGTCGTAAGTGTCATAAGAGCATCTTTCATAGCCTATTTTGGAAATAGGTGACCTTTTTGGGATGGGAGCTATGGAATAGTGTCAGACACATTCTACAATGTTGACCAAGTGTCCTTAGGTGTGGGTTTTAGTCCATGAAGCCAAGTTGGATGCCCATCCCAAGATAGGTCCAATATTGCCTTGTATATAAATAGGTGCTTGGAGATGGAGTTTGTATTACAGGTTTACAGGTACTGTTATGCTACTAGATTGACTCCAGACACGAGTGTCGAAGACCATTGAAGCTTGCATTGCAAGTGTATTGTAAACATTTTTTCAAATTTTTTAATACATTGTGTAGGTTTCTAAGTGTGGGGTTTTTCACCGGATAAGGGTTTTCCCCACTGTATATCTTTTTCTCTCTTCTTCTATCTTCTTTCTAGTTCATGTGTATTGCTTTAATATCTCTATTAGATGTGATATGTTACTGTGGTGATAAGGAGTAAGTTGAATTTGTATAGCCCTCCCCTCATTAGATAAGTGTAGGAAGCGTTTTCCGCACACCTAGCTTCCGTTCAAAATTACATAGTTTGATAAAGGGGGTCAGCCTCTGCCCATGCAATTATGGACTTCCATATTGGATAGTAGGTTTGTGAATTCTAGTTATGTACATTTCAAAGAATTCTTTGTTAAAACACTATACAGATGTTATGGATATTCGTGTAGTTATTCTTTGTCAGATGAAATCAAAAAGTAGTTAAGGCCCAAGGAGTTTAGAGGACCAGCAACTGTGAACCACAACTGGGGTGATTGGTATTGTTTCCTCGATTTGACCATGATTAGAGTATATGGCTTTGAGGATACACCATTTTTGTTACCTAAAACAGTACCAGACAGAATTGCATACTTGGAGATTGTCAGGCAGATGGACTATTCAAATGTTATGATTTTGAGTGCCTATGATAAGCAATCTTTCATGCCAAGCACATTATGCTTTGGAGATTTTACTATGTTGTCAAGAGAAGGTTATGACCTTATTCATGACAAATTGGTACATTTTAATTTGAGAAAAGCAATACCAAGGAAAGGGTTTGACCCTGAAGGATTTATTGACTTTGTAAGAAGGAAACAAAATCTAAGTGGATACATTCATATTCCATTCCCACATGATGATGTTATTAGGAATTTGGAAGAGGCAGAGGCTAAATTTGCCATTGATGAGTATAATTAGGAGATTGTAAAGAGGAAAGAGACACAAGAGGTAGAGGTATTACCCTCTAATAGTGAAGAATCCCCTGATAAAAGACCTCAAGACCAGCCTAATATAATTCCCAAACTTAGAATTGAAGAATATAAGCCTTCAAATAGAGAATTAGAGATTGAGGAGACACCCGATATAGATCCCAGGTAGTTGGCGTACAATTCTTTTATCTCAGATGATCAATTCATTAAGTCCCCAGAATTTAATTTTTTCTTGTATAAGCATTAAGGCAAACCAATTAGATAATTAGTTCTAGACATCACACCGAATAATGAAAAATAGATATTAGAAACTTTTAAAATAGATGTTGAAAAGGAGATAAAAGACATGACTCCAGAAAAAGGGAGGAAACTCTTAGAAGAAGCTGGTGTGATGATTTTTCCTGGTCTGGATTTGAAATCTTTTTTGGTTTTTGATAGCTTTTTGCATAATGACAATTCCAAACATAAACTTAGTTTAGAAGGTGTGACAGAGGTGTACACTAGATCACTATATAATCCTAATGAACAATCTCTTATGATATGGGCCCTAGACCCTCCACACCAAAAGCTTGTCATTATTGACACAGAGAAGACATTTGGCCATGTGATGACACTGAAGGTGGGTGAGACCGATCCTATGGTTACTACAAAAATTGGTGTTAATGTGGCTAAATTAAATAAAGCACAGATTCAAATGCTGATACGAGAAAGAGACATGTATAAATTGAACTGTAAGAGAATGCAAAAGGAAAAAGATTTTCTGAAAGATTTAGTTCTTGCCAAACTATTAACCTAAGGAAAAAGTTCCCAGACAATGGACAAAGGTGAAACATCACAGGTTAATACTCAAATAACCTAGGCCAGAGTCAATGCACTCTCCACAATATTCAAAAGCAGACATACTAACATGATAACATGGATGAATAAATTCTAGAGTACTCATTTCAAAAATAAAACTCCTCTCCAAGAACACAAAAGGTTGGCTGACAGACTCCAAGAGAAACTCCTAGAAATACAAAATAGAGACCCTCCTAATACTACAGCCGTTAGCAATGCTTAGGACTTGATCAAGGCACATACAAGTTTTTATGAAGATCTTCAAGTAGAATCTAAGGAGTTCATTAATGCTTCTAGAGAAGGAGTGCCTGCATTATGCAATAATGATAAAAGTTTGAAAAGTCAAGAGGATTGGACAAAGGAATGCCAACTAATTCTACACGAAACTCTAGAAGCAATGAAACGTGAACATCCAGCATTGGAGGAGGCTTGTGCATGCATCGAGAAAATGCTTACAATAGAATTTACTGCAAAGTGTGCCGTGGAATGTGCAGATACTCAATTAAGCCAAAACTATTTGGATCATGTTACTAAAATCCATTTATGGCTTATTAGAGCCTAATAATGATTTGTTTGTTGTTGTTAAAATTCCAAGAGACGCTTGTGAAGGGGTACATCCTCTTCAAAATATAGCTATATAATCCAGGAGAGTAGGAATAAAATATCATCATTACCATCTCATTTTTAGGTAGGGCATTAATAAGAAGATAGATTGCACCTATTCCACCCATCCACTTTCATATCTCAGAAACTTATGCAACCACTATATATTATCTGAAGAAATATAATGGAGCAAATTGATATTTCATGGTGATCTATTCTTAGTGTTCAACTGTTGTGTTAATTTATTATGCACATATGTTATTTGGCTGTCTCCAAAATGGTTGTTTATGTTATTCAAATTGAGTGTGAAGATGCATTTGATTTGTCAATACACATTTGTTGTAATTGTCTGGTGCTGCTGATTGGTTTCTGTGTGCAGAAGGATTAAATTACCTTTTAAGAAATCTAATTTGATTGGTTCCTATGTGGATTAAAATCCTTTTAAATAAATTGTCTTAATTAGTTTCTCTTCACATTTGAATTAAAATCCTTTCACAACTTCACAGTAGCATAAGGGGATATCACTGGGATTATTAAGAAGAACTCAAATAACCTATATACTTGCATGTTTGTATAAGGTATAGACATCTGAAAGTGCTCAACTATTAGACTTAAGATGAGAACTAAATCTACCAATCTCACACATCTGCCTCCATAATCACCATTTATCCACTGACTCCATCCACCCAATAGATTAGGCACTGACCAATTTTGAGAACTCTTTATATAAATTTAATTCATATCCTTCATACTTCAAGCTTTTATTAGGAGTTAGTAAGTAAGCTATGTAATTTTCTCACAGTTGTGTGCCATAGTGAGTAAAATGACCTAAACCAGAATCCACTTAGATTTTAAATCTGCCTTATCATTTAGGTGCACCTGCCTAGGTCTAGAAGAACCTAAAGAGTAGGGGGTTTTCAAGTACATAAACCCTATCTTGTTGACTAAAAATGTATCAAGAGATTGGTACCCTATTGTGGTCTAAAAACCAGCATTTTTGAGACCCAACAAATTGGCGACTCTACTGGGGATAAGCCCATTCTAAACTTCAGACTTCCATCATAGAGTTATCTCAAAGTATCATAACATATTTAAGGCACTGCTGGGGAGAACTCCAATCATTTTCCTACTTACAAAAAAGTAGGTGGCGACTCTAAAATTTTATTACTGATGAAATAGATATCATATTAGAAAGGATAGATGATAGAAATTTGAGATACATAATATCATCCAACATGAATGGAGGGAGATCTATACATCAAGAAAGTCCCAAGCAAAACAATCTCAAGTGGACAGACAAGCATGTACCCCCTCATGGAAAGAACACTACAAATAGGGGTGAAGCAGTACCGAAACAGCCTGAAGACTATGTAAACACATTAGAATAGCCCTTTACAATATTCAATTCCCCAACACACAATTGATAACATCCTCAGTTACAGGATAGATTCTCAAGAAGTAATTGAATTTGAGGAAAGGATGAATGAAGAAAGGAGGCATAAACATGAAGAATCTGATAAGGGATTTTTGTCACAAGAGGGAGAAGAAAACTAGGAAGGGTTTGCAGATCATATTATTGATTTTGATGCTATGAGTAACCAAGAGATTGAAATACATTTGGAGTGGAAAAGACAACAACTTAGGAGAAGACAATAGATGATACAAGAGAGCCATGAAATAAACTGACAAATGGCACAGTTAAAAATCCAAACAGCAAAACCTCTGAGATATGTCCCTCCACACAAACAAGGTAGTAATGCCAACTCACATGGGATATCTCAGAATACAACTGCTCTGGGTACCTCAAGAATGCCCCATAATGCAAGAGGTAATTCAAGACAATATGCTCAACATAGTATGTCATCACAAAGACCCCAACCCCCTAATACTGGCAATATTCCCCAATATCACCCACCAGCAGGTCATCATGGAATCCCACAACATCAGCAACACATACCACCTCAGAATATACACCCTCAGCAACATATACAACAAAATGCTTACCATCAGCCTCCATATGGATACCAATATTACCGCAATCCAGCACCTATGAATATACCTCCACAAAACCTTATGAGTGTATGTAAACAATTTGATTTAATAGGATATCGATTATATCCATACCCTATAGACAACAGTTGGAGAAATATGGTCTCCAAATTCATTCAGAACAATGGGATATTAGCTGAAGAGCACATTAGGAATTTCAATGCCTTTATACATGACATTGGTATGGAGCATGAGAATGTAAACATGAGACTCTTCATGATGTCCCTAACTGAAGATGCAAGGGATTGGTTTAATGGTTTACTAGATGCCTCAATTTATTCTATAGCAGACTTCCGTGACAAGTTCAAAGAACAATATGGAAATTAGTATGCCCTTCAATTTGCCCTACATGAACTAATAGGCATCTAGAAATACCAGAATGAGTCAGTATATGACTTCAATCAAAGATTCTCCAAATTGTACAATAAAATACCAGAGGGATCCAAATTGACTAATTTAGTAGCTTTGAGTATCTATCTGAAGGCTTTTGATCTGAAAACTAGGTATGAACTCATAAATAAGGCTCCCATGACCTTAACAGAGGCACAAAAGGTAGCTATCAGTATTGAAAGTAATAAGAAGGCTGCACGGATAACTGGAAAAAGGGACAACCTTATAATGCCCCAACAATCTAATAACCCCAAAATAAGCATGATTACTAGTATAGGAATTAAAGACCAAGATTACACGATATGCCCTATAATACCAATTGGAAGGATGGAAGACCTTTAGAAAATAATAGAAAGCAGAATTATGGGAAAGACACTACTGATCCTCTTAAAAGAAATGGAACACATGTAGTGGAGAATAATCCATGGTGCTTGGTTTGTAATCTGCCTCACTCACCTGATTATTGTGTGGTGGCACAATCAATATAGGAAGAAGGAACATCCTATTGGTAGGAAAGAGACAACCATACCATAAACATGCTTGAACTTAGACCCCATTAGATTGATGAAGAATATTCATCCACGGAGGAGGATGGATATGAATATGATGTAACAAATCAGAGGTATAATATCAATATGGGGAGATAGCGGGTGTTTTTAGATCAAGATGATAATTATGAGGAAAATGTCTATGATCATAGTGGGCCACTACAAAACCAATGGAGGAAACCAACCGAAGAAGAAAGAAAGGCTCTTACAATGGCTACGGTGGCACAGGCAAAAAGTAGTTATAACCTGAGAAATAGGATAGTCAATCTAGATCAAGGAACACCTAGAAGTATGTTCATAAAAGACCAGATTCATAATAAGGACAATATAAAAAATACATCTAAAGAGCCAGCAAAGACTGAACAAAGTAAGATAAAAAATAAAATACTAGCTGAAGAAAAGGGCTATAACAAAATAGAAAAAACTGATCAAACAATGACTCCATCATTTGACATAGCCCAGGCAATATCCCAAGTCAAAATATTAGTACCACTGCTTGAAATGATGAAGGTAGATAAACATAGAAATACAACGGCCAAGATGATTTCAGATGTATCAAAAAAGAAGCAAGAACCTGAAGTCAAAATAAACAATGTTCGACAAGAAACTGCTAAAACTCCAGAAGTGTATTTGGGTGACACTTTAACAAGGAATCCCTCTCAAGTAGATTCTTTTTACACTGCCTTGCTGGTTAAAAATATGCTGGTGAGAAAATGTATGATTGATTCTAGGGTAGCTATGAACATCATGCCTATAGCAGTCATAGAGTTAGGAATGTGGGTTGACACCACATATGGAAAATGCTATGCAATGGACAATAGATCCATCCCTGTCGTGGGTATTATGAAGGATGTAGAGATCAGGTTGACTGCCTACCCTAAAGCAGCATATAAGATTGACATCATCACAGTGGATATCCCACCCTACTATAGAATGTTGCTATCTAGACAATGGATTGTAATAACTGGAGGAAATGCCCAGTTGAATCTATCCTATGCCACTATACCAGTAGGAGAAAAAGAAATTAAGTTGTGCAGAGAACCAATGTATGAGAACATCATAGAATGCATTGATCAGAATCAGGTAAATTTCTTCTGTGTTACAAACCTTGGTGCATTCAAAATTGAGAAAAGTCAACCAGAATTATATAACACGGACCCAATACACCAAGAAGCCCAAATTGATGAATGTGGTGTATGGAAAATGTATTTTGATGGTGCTTGTAGTAAGGCTGGTAATGGAGCAGGAGTATTGTTTATCTCACCAACAGGTAAAACTTTCAAGTACTCATTCCTACTAACATTTGAGTGTACCAATAACATAGCAGAATATGAAGCTTTGCTCACTGGCCTGAACATTGCCATAAAGTACAAAATAAAATGCCTTGTTGTGTATGGACATTTAGAATTGGTTATATCTCATGTTAGAGAGAAGTATTCATCCAAGAACAAAAGATTGAAACAATATAGAAATGTTGTCTGGGATGATATTGAATCGTTCGATGCTTTCTCCATTAACTGGGTAGATAGATCAAAAAATATAATAGCAGACTTCCTGGCAAATATAGCCTTGAAAAGGGATGATGTCACATTAGCAGCCATTATTGAAGTTGAGTTTAAAACTAGACCTACAATCCTAGACAATGTCTATAATTGGCAATTTTTCAATGATGACACTGATCTGATTAAATTCTTACAGTGTATTGACCAATATGAGGCCCAGGAGATTGATTTTAATGCATTTGTGGAGGAAGTAGATGGAAAGCAAACTTTGTTTCATAAAGAAATCATCCAGCTTAAGACTAACAAGATTCCTAAGGGGCTTGTGGCACTAAAAAGGGTGTTTGATGGACATGACCAAGCCCTTATGAAACAGACACTAGTAAAGAAGGAAGACCTTGAAGAAATCAACTTGGGTACTGAAATGGCACCGAAAAGGGTATATATTGGGAAAAAGATAAGCCCTACAATCAGAAAAATATTGATTGCTCTATTGAGAAAGTATAAGCACATCTTTGCTTGGTCTTATGATGACCTTAAGGCATGTAGGGAGGATCTATTCCAGCATGAAATCCCTCTCAAACCTAATGTAAAATCTTTTAGACAAAAACAAAAACCCATAACCCAAATTTACAGCCCAAAATGCATGAAGAACTTGTGAAGCTCAGGGAGGGAGGTATCATTAAGCTTATTAGACATTCTACATGGGTCTCCAACTTGGTGCCAATCAGAAAAAAGAATGGTGACATAAGGTTATGTGTAGATTTCAGAAATCTAAATATCTCATCCCTTAAAGACAACTATCCACTTCCAAATATGGAGGCAATTCTACAAAAGGTTATAGGATGTGAGTTGTTATCAATGATGGATAGATTTTTGAGTTATAATCAGGTGAAAGTGAAAGAATCAAAACAATATAAAACTGCATTCACTACTCCTTGGGGCACATATCTATATGTTAGAATGCCATTTGGACTTACAAATGCTGGTGCAACTTTCCAGATAGCCATGGATGTTGCTTTTGCTAAACTGATTAATGTTATAATGGTGGTCTATCAAGATGACCTATTTGCATACTCCAAGAAAGTAGAAGATCATGTTGATCATCTTAAAAAAAAATTTGTCAAAACTTTGGAATATGGTATTTCTTTGAATCCAAAGAAATGCCATTTTGTAGTGACGGAAGACAAATTACTCGGATATATAGTGTCCAAATACGGGGTTAAAATTGATCCGGAAAGAGTTGAAGTCATAGAGAAGATCCTTATTCCTAAAATAGTTAAATCCATCCAATCCTTCTTTGGGAAAATAAATTTCATAAGAAGATTTATTCTAAACTTTGCTGAAATAGTCAAACCCATTTCAAAAATGTTGAAGAAGGGGGCTAAGATAGATTGGTCTGCAGATGCACTAGATGCATTTGTAGCCATAAAAGGAGCAATTAAAGAGGCCCTAGTATTGAAATCCCCTGATTTAAGTAAGCCATTTCAAGTCTTCTCATTTGCATCATACCATACTATTGCCACAGTAATGCTACAAAAGAATGATGGATATGAACAACCTATATCATTTTTCAGTAAATGCCTCCAAGGGGCAGAATTGAACTATGATATTACAAAGAAACATGCATATGCTTTGGTGAAAGTAGTGAAAGTTTTTAGACCTTACCTGGTAGGGACAAAAGCGATTGCATGTGTTCCCAATGCTGCGGTTAAAGATGTGTTTGTACAAGCAGAAGTTACTGGGAGGAGATGTAGATGGATCAATAGAATCCAGGAGTTTAACATAGAGGTCCAAATCATCAAATTAGTGAAAGGATAGGGTTTAGCTAAACTAATGTCTAAATCAAATCTAGAGGCTTCTCAAATTTAGAATGTGGGAAAAGAAGAGATCGTGATTGCAAGCATTGAAAAAATAGCTTGGTACACTGACATAATATATTTATTGAAAATTTAGAAATGCCTTGAACATTTGAATGGCAATCAAAATAGAACTTTGAAACTACATGCCTCTAAATATGTTTTCCTAGATGGTGACTTATAGTGGAAGAATAGAGATGGGGCACTACTACTATGTCTGGATGACTCCCAGGCAAGAACAATATTGAAAGAAATGCATGAAGGAGTTTGTGGAGGACACTTTTCCAGCAAAACTACTACCCATAAAATTTTAAGAGCTAGTTATTACTGGCCGAGAGTTTTCAATGATGCTTTCACATATGTAAGGAAGTGTGAAGCATGTCAGAAGTTCTCAGGAAAGATGAAATATCAAGGAGCACTGTCACTCAAGCCAATGCAAGTTGAGGCTACTTTTTACCAATGGGGAATCAATTTTATTGGAGAGATATCAAAAAAATCTAGTGGAGGTCATAAGCGGATATTGGTAGCAACTGATTACTTCATGAAATGGATAGAAGCCATCCCAACTAAACAAGCCACTAGCAAGGTTGTAATTAATTTCTTGATGGATAATGTCATTACAAGGTTTGGGACATCTGCCAGGATAATCACAGACAATGGAATGTGTTTTAGATCAGATGAATTCAAAAAAATTTGTGAATCACATGGTATTGTGATTTCATATGCCTCACCATACCATCCACAGGTGAATGGACAAGCCAAGTCAAGTAATAAGAGTATCCTGAAAATTATTAAAAGGATTTTGGACAGAAATAAGAAGGCATGGGATTCTAAATTAAGGATGGCAGTATGGGCAGAATAAATCACTGTAAAGAAATCAACTGGTAAATCACCTTTTGAGCTAGTTTATGGAGCATAGTCTAGAATGCCCATGCAAAACATGCTACCTATATACAAATTTATACTTCAAGAAGATCTGGATGTCCCTGAACCAATGAAAGAAAGAATGGAACAGTTGGTAGAATTGCATGAGATTAAAAGATTGGCCCAAGAATAGAATACTAAGATCCAATCACAGATGAAGTATTTATTTGAAAAAAGGGCAAATGATAGAAAATTCAATGAAAATGATATGGTCCTACTGTCGAATGCAAGGTGCCAAGATAAAGGGAAACATGGAAAGTTTGAAGCTCTTTGGATTAGGCCTTTTGTTATTACTGGAAAAGGAGGATAAGATTCATATTATCCACAAAATATGTCAAGAGAAGATCAGGAATTCCCAATGCATTGATAATTCTTGAAACACTTCTTTTCTTAAAAACTTCCATGCACAGTAGTCTAGGAAAAGGCCGAGAATTGCCAGTGCATGGACAATTCTCAAAAAATGCCTTTTTACAATATTTTTCCATGCACAGTAGTATAGGATTTCATTCCACTTCCATTACTTATCCATACCAACTCCCACTTTAAATACATTCCAAGTTCCATACCATATGGTCTGCTTCCTTGATATCTTTTTGGATTCTTCCAATGATCTCACGCTCATTCATCCCCAATCAAAGCCACTACTAGAACTAGAAAAATTCACATTTTTCACCACTCAATTGTTCTCCACATTTGCCACACACTAATCTTATGATTAATATAGATTGTCAAAATTTGTGTGACAAGATCCATCTCATAACCCATAACAATTGATGATTCCATAAATATGATCTTTAAGATAAGCATTTCTCTTATCATAGTTGTGCAAAACAAACAATTGACCCCTATCGGCAAGATCATATGCCTGTCTTCCCAACTAGATAAGCCATAATCCTCTAATGGACATTTTCATTTATATCAGGAAGACCTAAATGGAGTTACAACGATCAAAGAACCCAGAAGTAACAATTGTGCAACAATTGGGAAGACTACATATTGTGTTGCCGATAAAAAGCTTATCGGTAAGAGAGATAAAGTTGGAGTGAAAATTTTAAACTACGCTGATCTTAGAAGTCATACCGATGAACATAAGTTTAGCAAGAGGTGTATGTATTCTCATCGATGAGTTGATACACTAGTTTATTCAGCATGACATATACCATTTGAATGAGTTTTTTATGTCTTTCTGACTATGCAAGTCACCATGATGAGAAGGTATGGTAATGTCTTGGCGATAGTCCTAACAATGTACGCCATGAACAAAGGATATAAGAAAATATTATCAGCAAGACTTAATGTAGCAGAAGAACATTTTGTTCTCTTTGCGATAGTGATTGTCAACACGATGGCTATGAGATAACTATTGCTTGTTAGGAAAACACTCGTCGATGTCCAAAAGCAACTTTGATAGTCAGGACCACCTTGATGTCGGAGTGAAAGTCATAATGTCTCCTTGAAATGTTAAAAATAGAAAAACAAGAAAAGAGGATTTGTATATCAATGGAAGTGTTAAAAAGTCTTCTCGATAAGATCAAAACCAAAAGAACACCTCCTATCCAAGAGACATTGAGATTGTCTTGGCAATCGATTGGGAATGTATTAACAAAAGATGGCACCAAAATGAACATATAGATTGGCATGAGATTAAAATAGTCTTCCTGAAACATTTAATTATATCAATTTGACATTTTTAGAGCCCGAGAAGCCTGCTGCATTCAATTCTAGTGACCAACATTAATGGCCACTTGAGCATGATCTCATACAAACTGCTCTGAGTCATAATGAATTGAAATCAAAAGAAATCTCTAAGGTTTGCAATGGAAGAGCAGGGACTTCACCAAGAGACTAAGAAATTCACGACGCAGAGCACATATAAGTAAGCATTGCAAACCTTCCTGTTACTAATAGATTATAAGGTTAAATCTAGTGTCTAGCGTAGAGATAAAATGGAGGGTTCTTTGAAAACAAAAAGAAAGCTGCAAACTAAAACTAGAAAAATGAAAAACAAAAATCAAAAGGTCGAAATGGGGAAGAGAGAGAAAACACAGGAATGAAAGCTTAATCAAGACCTTCTAGACCAATTATCGAGTTCAGGCCCTAAGGGTAGGAGAATTGCACAATTAAGGGCAGACGTGGAAAAATTACAAGATAAATATAAACATGTAGGGAACATATGGGCCCCTATCAGGGGATACGAACTGTTTATGTTTCACTACAATAGAAGGAATAGGTTGGAACCCGTCTGTAACCCGTGCAATCTTAACTTGGGTAAGGTAGTTGTTACAGATGTCTTTGTAACATAGATCTCATAAAACTCTTGGCCTACCTTTATGACCCCGACCTAAAAGACATCTGCAACCTACAAGGGGAACTATTTGTTCATGTGTCTAAGAATGCAATATGTGATGTATTTGGCCTTGATGACATAGGCAATACTCCCATCATATATGAAGATTTGGAAAAAGAATATTTGAGAATGGATACTACTTATAAGGGATGGAATTTGCCACTACATAGAGCTAGAGAGGAGGGAAATCTAGTACCACTCGAGGAAGGTAATAGGCCTCCTTTTCATGTTGATTTGTTTCAACCCTATATGAAATATACGCATTATTTAGTGGGACAAGTATTGGGAATAGAGGTCCCTGAATTCATGTCCATAGCACCCATGGTCATCTTTGCAAACATACAATGCCATCATGTCGTAACTTTTGATTATGCTTCACACCTCTTTAGGGGAATTGATTTAGGACTGAAGGCCATCAAAAATGGCTCTCCAACCATGAGTTTTAAGCATTATTCTTCTCTTATGCATATGGTGTTGTATTATGGTAAAGAATTAAGAATGTGGCCTAAACAATTGAGAATTACATAGTTTGATAAAGGGGTTTAGCCACTGCCTGTACAATTATGGACTTCCATATGGGATAGTAGGTTTGTGAATTCCAGTTATGTACATTTCAAAGAATTCTTTGTTAAAACATTATACAGATGTTATGGATATCCATGTAGTTATTCTTTGTTAGATGAAATTAATTTTTTTTAAAGTCCGAAGGATTTTGAAGGACCAGTGACTATGAACCACAACTAGGGTGATTGGTATTGTTTTGTTGATTTGACCATGATCAGAGTGTATGGCTTTGAGGATACACCATTTTTGTTACCTAAAATTGTACCAGATAGAATTGCATACTTGGAGATTGTCAGGCAGATGGAATATTCAAATGTTATGAATTTGAGTGCCTATGATAAGCAATCTTTCATGCCAAGCACAATATGCTTTGAATATTTTACTATGTTGTGAAGAGAAGGTTATGACCTTATTCATGACAAATTGTTACATTTTAATTTAAGAAAAGCAAAACCAAGGAAAGGGTTTGATCGTGAAGGATTTATTGACTTTGCAAGAAGGAAACAAAATCTAAGTGGATATATTCATGTTCCATTTCCACATGATGATGTTATCAGGAATTTGGAAGAGGCAGAGGCTAAATTTGCCATTGATGAGTATAATCAGGGGATTGAAAAGAGGAGGAAAGAGATGCAAGAGGCAAAGGTATTATCCTCTCATAGTGAAGAATCCCCTGATAAAAGACCTCAAGACCAGCCTGATATAATTCCCAAACTTAGAATTGAAGAATATAATTCTTCAAATAGAGAATTAGAGATTGAGGAGACACCTGATATATATGCCAGGTAGTTGGCCTACAATTCTTTTATCTCAGATGATTAGTTCATCCAGTCCCCATAATTTAAATCTTTCTTGTATAAGCATAAAGGCAAAGCAATTAGAGAATCAGTTCTAGACATCACACTGAATAATGAAAAATAGTTATTGGAAACTTTGAAAATAGATGTTGAAAAGGAGATAAAAGACATGACTCCAAAAAAAGGGAGGAAACTCTTAGAAGAAGCTAGTGTGATGATTTTTCCTGGTCTAGATTTGAAATCTTCTTTGGTTTTTGATAGCTTTCTACATAATGATAGTGCCAAACATAAACTCAGTTTAGAAGGTGTGACAGAGGTGTGCACTGGATCACTATACAATCCTGATGGAGAATCGCTAATGATATGGGCCCTATACCATCCACACCAGAAGCTTGCAATTATTGACATAGAGAAGGCATTTGGCCATGCGATGACACTGAAGGTGGATGAGACTGATCCTATGGTTATTGTAGAAATTGGTATTAATGTGGCTAAATTAAATAAAGCACAGATTTGAATGTTGATCCGAGAAAGAGACATGTATAAATTAATCTGTGAGAGAATGTAAAAGGAAAAAGATTTTCTGAAAGATTTAGTTCCTACCAAACTCTTAACCCAAGGGGAAAGTTCCCAAATAATGGACAAAGGTGAAACATCACAGGTCAATACTCATATAACTGAGGCCAGAGTCAATGCACTCTCCACAGTATTCAAAATGAGACATAAACATGATGACATGGATGAATAAATTCTAGAGTACTCATTTCAAAAATCAAACTACTCTCCAAGAACACAAAAGATTGGCTGATAGATTCCAAGAGAAACTCCTAGAAATACAAAACATAGACCCTCTTGATACTACAGCTGTTAGCAATGTTGAGGACTTGATCAAGGCACATACAGGTTTTTATTAAGATCTTCAAGCAGAATCTAAGGAGTTCGTTAATGCTTCTAGAGAAGGAGTGACTGAATTATGCAATAATGATAAAAGTTTGAAAAGTCAGAAGGATTAGACAAAGGAATGCCAACTAATTCTACATGAAGCTCTAGAAGCAGTGAAACATGAAGTTCTAGCATTGGAGGAGGCTTGTGCATGCATGGAGTAAATGATTGCAATAGAATTTGCTGCAAAGTGTGCTATGGAATGTGCAAATACTCATTTAAGACAAATATTTGGATCATGTTACTAAAATCCATTTATGGCTTATTAGAGCCTAATAATGATTTGTTTGTTGTTAAAATTCCAAGAGACACTTATGAAGGGGTACATCCTCTTTGAAATATAGCTATATAAGCTAGGAGAGTAGGAATAAAATATAATCATTACCATCTCATTTTTAGGTAGGGCATTAGTAAGAAGATAGATTACACCTATTCCACTCATCCACTTTCATATCTCAAAAACTTATGCAACTACTATATATTATCTGAAGAAATATAATGGAGTAGATTGATATTTCATGGTGATTTATTCTCAATGTTCAACTTTTGTGTTAATTTGTTATGCACATATGTTATTCGGCTATCTCCAAAGTGGTTGTTTATGTTATTCAAATTGATTGTGAAGATACATTTGGTGTAATTGTGTGGTGTTGCTGATTGGTTTCTATGTGCAGAAGGATTAAATTACTTTTTAAGAAATCTAATTTGATTGGTTCCTATGTGGATTAAAATCCTTTTAAATAAATTGTCTTAATTGGTTTCTCTTCATATTTGAATTAAAATCCTTTCATAACTTCACAGTAGCATAAGGGGATATCATTGGGCTTATTAAGAAGAGCTCAAATAACCTACATACTTGCACGTCTGTATAAGGTACAAACATCTAAAAGTGCCCAACTATTAGAGTAAAGCTAAGAACTAAATCTACTAATCTCACAAATCTACCTCCATAATCACCATTTATCCACTGACTCCATCCACCCAATAGATTAGGCACTGATCAATTTTAGAACTCTTTATATAAATTTAATTCATATCCTTCATACTTCAAGCTTTTATTAGCAGTTAGTAAGTAAGCTCTACAATTATCTCACAATTGTGTACCATAGTGAGTAAAATTGCCTAAATTAGAATCCACTTAGATTTTAAATCTACCTTATCATTTAGGTGCACCCGCATAGGTCTAGCAGAATCTAAAGAGTAGGGGGTTTTCAAGTACATAAACCCTATCTTGTTGACCAAAAATGTATCAAGAGATTGGCACCCTCTTGTGGTCTAAAAACTAGGGTTTTTGAGACCCAACACAAACCTCACGGGGATTCCCTCTACCATGTTAACAATTGATGGACTTAACCTCCATTTTTTTATAATTACAATGACGAGTTAGTGAATTAAAGTAGCTACCACTGACGGTGGTGAAAGAGATCTAGAAGGGAAACCCAAACTAGTCTTCAATAGAATAAAGGGCCTTCTACCATGCACTTATATTGACATCATGGTGGAATGCGTAGAGGAGACATACATGCTTCTCAATACAATAGTCATATGTCATTTCGTAGGTCCCAAATTATGGAGAGCCCAGATCTGCTCATAGGTTGAGGAAAACTAGAATATATCTCATGTTCTAAAATTTCTCTCAAAAGGTTTTTCTATGCTATCCTCTCATCTGAAACAAACAAAGATAAAATTCTAAAGGGAAAGTATTGGAAAATGGGTGACATCTCCCTCTACATTCAAAAATGGATCCTAAACTTTGATCCTATAATTTACAATCCTTCGATTAGCCTAGATCCAACTCTATATTTTGCCTTTCGAATTTTAGACTGAGGAGTGTCTAACAAGAATTAGGTGAGCATTGGGAACCTTAAAAAATATCAACACAGAATTGCACCAAAAAGACTCTTATTTGTATGCGCAAATATAGGTAGTAGCCATCAAAAGATTCCCATAGGAAATAAATTTGTGCTCTTCACACGAATATTGGACTCAACCATTAGAGATTGAAGATACTAGATTTTATTTCCTAACTTGTGGAAGTAGAAACCATTTTAGTATCAGGTGCCCTAGACAAGCCAAATAGGAGGAGCATCCTACTAATCTAGTGGATCTGAAGAATAAGGAATAGGCAAACAACCAACTTGCACATACCCTACCACCACCTGCCACCAAAGGAGGGAAGGACACAATTACACAAGGAGAGCACCCCAAGGACCAACCAGGATCAAGTACTAATCATAATTATGCTCCTGAGTGAATTTAGAGTAGGAGAGGATGTGGAGAGAGTCCTCAAAAGAAGAATAAGGTGACAAAAACACTCCAATGCATCACTATCACATAAGCTTGTGCCCCCCAAAAGTGGTGAATAACAATCCAAAGATATAAGTTGTAGGAAATGGGCTTGCACATAGCAAGGTTGCACCCATAATACTGGCTCATCCACCCCCTGGGTTCCACACTTACCAAGGGAATTTCAAATAGGGATTTCTTATGCGGTGGGAAGGGCAGAACCATCCCCATCCCAGAGAATTTATCAAGGAGTGTCAGGGCAATCTGGCCCTACAATTAGCATTGATCCAAACACCAGTCACATGCATATTTTGAGAAGTGTCCAGCATTTGTCTTGATGGTTCTTGACCTACAATCCTAATCCAGTTTCAATTTTTCTTGACTAGGAAGAAGGACAATATCCACATGACCTCTGAACTTGATAGGATATCAACTAGAATCAAAAAGTATCTAGAATGACTTAACAAATGAGGAAACTTCATGTGCCTTTAGCAATCATGCCTTTCAAGAGCATTTTCTTTGCTTCTGCTCTAACAATATAATCCAATCTCATCTCTACGAAATGCACTTCGACTCTCAATTAATATATTTGGTTATTCACAAGGACCTTGGTGAACATGTATATGGTGGTAAAAGAGTACATCTAAATCTAGGAAGATCAATTACAAGCAGAATTTCTAGTTGGTCATCCTTCACAGGCACAGCAATTTCTAAATTATGATGTCTACATATTGGATACAAATCAAATAATCAAAGTTATCCAAAATGGCCCAATGAATGTCTATAGAATGTATTTGTGCATGTATCCAGGAGAGGGAAGAGGAGTATGAGGAAGAAAGGGAAGAAGAGGAAGAAGAAAATGAGGAGGAGGAAGAAACTGTAGATGAGAAGATTGAGCACCTATTCAAGATAGAGAAGGAAGGAGTTGTATCTTCAATCAAAAAATCATAGGCTCCCACCTATTCTCCAAGGAGCATATCTATGATGGTTTCCTCTATGAGGAATTTTCTATGAACACAATGCTTATTTTCGGAAGGAAGATGTGCAGGAAGATTATGGAAAATAACTTTGTCAAGGATGATATGAAGCAGGTGGCATATGCTGCCTTTTCTTCTTTCAACAAGACACCAAAGCATAGTCTCTTGGTAGGTGTGTTCGATGTAGCAGTGGTTAACAGGCATAGGGTATTTGCTTAGGATCCAAGCTTAATCAAAGAAGGCATCAACAGGAACATAATGGAGACCTTCAGCTTCTTTCTCAGTCTATATAGAGATCTACTCTCCCATCCTTAGATCAAGAGAGATTTAGAGCTTTGGGAAGGCCTACATTTCCTATGGCACCTCCCCACCCCAAGTGGCTAATTCCACAAGGCTCCACTAAGAAACTATATCTGTTTCACGTCTACTTTTATTTAGGTAATATCATTGTTCCCCATATTGGGATATGATCACCTACTAGCAATGTATTTTTTCATATGGCAATATAATGGGAGCTACCCCCTTGGCCCAGTATTTACACATTATCAGATTTAATATGTTAAATACTCTGAATATGAAATAAGAGGATAAAAATATATGAAACAAAATTACTATGTTATTTTTTTTACTCTAGAGTTTATTTATTTATTTATTTAATAGAAAATTAGTAAATAAAAGTCTAGGCAAATATGAAATAAAAAATGAAACCATAGGGGTCAATCTGAAATATAAGCATAAAAACATATTAAATGAAATTAATATGTTGTTGAAAATAAACGAAATTAATATGCAATACGGAACATGAGGAAGTACAAACTTATCCATACTTGCAAACACACACTTTGATACCATTGATGAAAGAGGGGTCTCACATAACCCTCACACAAACATATTCAAAATTAACAACAACTAACAAGGTGCATAAATATGCAGCAATAGAATTTTATTTTCACCATTCAACTTGTAACATTGTTTAACAATTTCAGAGAAATCTGATTACAAAAGTTTGTGCAGCCATACTGGCTAAAGAAAATCATTACAAAATAGATATAAATCTGCTATAGGACATCAAACATCAGTAAAAACAAACTCCATATGCTTCCCCTTTCAAAAAATCCTCCTGCACTATAAAACTAGCCCTCCAATCTGCAATATTCAACAATCAAATTTATTGAACTTCAAACGTGGATATCATAATCCACTTGCTGCTGCTCTACACCGTCAAAACCTACAACAAAATGTCTTCTCACATCCTCTAGGAAAAGCAACACCATCTTTTTCCTTCCCCCAAAAATCTTCAAGAATCCTCAAAAATTGCCAAAATCCTTTTTATAATGACTCCACAACCACCATTTTCTGTCCCTTCCAACTCCAACACCCAAATTGGGAGCATCTTTAAAAAAATCATGGAAAAAATAATATTAATTGCTCAATAAAAGAAAAATCAAATCCACTCCCACAATTTGCTAAAAATAAGTGACAACTCAAATTCCCACTCCTAGAAAATAGGTCCTATTTTGGAAAAAGAATATGCCAACTCAACATGGGGACCCAAATCCTCCAGCTACATTTGAGGAGCATTAATTAGTTGTCTTCAAGTGTAACTTCCCAAAAATTCATCCCTAGATCCTTTTTTTTAAATTTTTCCCTTAAATTTTGTTTTTGAATCACATCTCAACATTGCCACCTAAACTATCTCCAACTCCAAGATTTCTGCAACATTATTATTTTTGCAATATTATAATAAGGCCAATTTATTTAATATATTATTTAGTCCTAATATTGCATTAATTTTCTAACTTCCAAATTACCAAACTATAGGAAATTAAAATATTTTCTTTTTGGTTGATGAGGATTGCCATTAAACATGAATGCTCCTGCATCAGACACCCAGGGTAAAAAGTTTATGAGCATACACTAACAAATATGTGCACAAAAAAATTTCTATCTCTTTTTCCTCTTTTCCAGCATCTACCTGGAACACTTCCCATACTTCTCCAATTGCATTTCACTCTCTTCTTTCTTCTACCATACGTCAAACTCCTCCACCAAAAGTTTTCTTTAACCTCCTCTGCAACACCTACATAAACTACATCATGGAAATCAAATGTTTCCATATGCTCTTCTACATACATTTCTTCTTCCTGACATTCTTCTAACTTATCATCTTATTCTCCTATCACCATTCCATCTTCATTCATATCAACACCTTCTTCATCATCACTAATATCAAGAAAATTAAATCTTACCACTTTTCTTTCTATTGTTGCAATATTTGCCCTTTCACCTTCTGCTGCAACATCTCCCTTATCTCTTTCTTCTTTCATACCTTCAACAAGTCCAACTGCTCAAATCTCTTCAACTACATGCAATCTGTTTTCATCTACATCATTCAAATGAAAAACATCAAGTCTTACCTTGCTAATCTCTTCTTTGCTTTGCTCTATAGCTTCATTTTACTCATCAACCTCCACTGTAATTTCTATTTTGATGCCTTCATTAGGGTATGTTTCTACAATCTTTGGCTTTTCTTCTTCATCCTCTTGTATGAGGATCTCATCTTCACATTCTGCTACAACTTCCTTCCTACCTGCAAACAAGCTATCACAACTAGAATCATGAAAATCAAACCATTCTTCTTTGTGTTCTTCTAACACATCACCCTTTAGCAACTTATTCAATCTTTTTATCTCTTCTCCCAATAAGAGATCTTCATCTTCACCCATTTCTTTGTCAAATTTAGGACCTTTGAAACTTGTTATTTCTGAGTACAAATCTTCTTTATTTCCTTTATCAAAAACTTCCATTTTCTCTTCTTTTTCTGTTGCATTTTTCTCTTCTTCCTCACTCACTTTATCCATGTTTTCCTCATGGCATGCTAATACAATTTCTTCCTTTTCATCCTTTGCTGCAACCTCTTTGTATTCCATCGCTGCATCTTCATTCTTCTTTTTTTGGCAACCTCTTCTACATTCTTCCTTACGCTTTTCACATCTTTCACTTCCACAATCACAACTACAAATGATTCTTCATCTTGTTTGTGAAAGGAAGCTAGGTGTGCGGAAATCACTTCCTACACTAATCTAATGAGAGATGTATGCAAATTCAATTTTAATTCTTACAACTACAACAACATAGAACATCTAATAGAGATATTGCAGTAATACACATACACATAGAAAGTAGACAGAAGATAGAGAGACAAGATATACATGGGGAAAACCCTTACGGGTGAAAAACCCCACACTCCAAAACACAGCTCAAATGTATTACAGTAAACAATAACAAGTTACAATACAGTTTTAGAGCCAATACTCTTTCAGGAGTCTTCGAATGTTGAATCTGGAGATATTCCAACAGCATAACAGTACCTGTACAAGAATTACTTATCTCTAATCCAAGTAGCTATTTTTATAGAGTTTACAAGGCAAATATGGAACCTTCTAGAGATGGGCATCCATATTGGACTCATGCCCCAAAACCCATGCCTAAGGACACTTGTTGAACATCCCATCCCAATGTGGGCACCTTGTCCCAAAATAGTCTATGACAGATGCTCTTACACACCTTACAATTGTCATAGAATCCATCATAATTGACAGCACTTACAACTGTAAGAGAATCTGTCATACACTGACTAAAAATATCTTATTCCTCTTACAACTTGTCATAACCTCTCTTGACCACCCAAATATGTCTTTCTCTCGTGCAAAGATACTCACCAACACTTGTCATTAAATAAAAGTCATTTGAGATTTGGGGGGCGTTGCCCCCACAAGGGCGCTGCCCCTTGACCCTGTCTTGGGGATGCTGCCCCCAAACCCCCATTAATTATTCAAGGGGGAAACCGCAGCTACTAAAGTCACCAAAATTTAGCTTGTTGCATGTACACAAGGTGCCAACTATGCCAACTCAACATGGGATAAATAAATACAACATTAGGAATTTGCAAAGGTTGAGACACCTTAATTCCCAATAGTTTGACCAATTCCTTTCTCTACCTTTCTTCCCATCTATCCACTCTCACTTTAATGTCTGCCATCATCTCAAGGATCTTCCTATTTCCATACTATATCCATCCATCCCATACCACAAGCTTCTCCCTCAATAATATTCCCATCCTATTGGCTGCAATTTGTCACACATCATACTCTCAATTTGTAATTCTTCATGATTCTTTAGCTCTTGATTTCTCAGGGTTTCTCTACCTACAACAATCCTTGCATGAGCTCTTCATAATCACTTCACTCTCTCGCAAGTCCTGGCATAGGCTGCCTCACATTCAACTCTCTGCCTATGCATTGAAGAACTCTAGCTCTAATACCACTGATGAAGTACAAACTTATCCATACTTGCAAACACATGCTCTATTACCACTGATGAAAGAGGGATCTCACATAAACGTCACACAAACATATTAAAAATTAACAACAAACAAGGTGCACAAATATGTAGCAATATAATTTTATTTTCACCATTTAGTTGGCAACATTGTTTAACAATTTCAGAGAAATATGATTACAAAAGTTTGTGTAGCCATACTGGCTGAAGAAAATCATTATAAAATAGATATAAATCTGCTATGGGACATAAAACAACAGAAAAAACAAACTCTAGAGGCAAGTCCCCTTTCAAAACATCCTCCTCCCCTATAAAATTAGCCCTCTAATCTACAATATTCAACAATCAAATTTATTGATCTTCAAACATGGATATCATAATCCATTTTCTGCTACTATACACTTTCAAAACCAGCAACAAAATGTCTTCTCACCTCCTCTCAGGAAAATAAACACCTTTTTCCTTCCCCCAAAAATCTGCAAGAATCCTCAAAGATTGCCAAAATCCTTTTTATAATGACTCCATAGCCGCCATTTTCTCTCTCCTCCAACTCCCACGCCCAAATTGGGAGTATCTTTTTAAAAATTATGGAAAAATAATATTAATTGCCCAATTAAAGAAAAATCAAATCCACTCCCATAGTTTGCTAAGATTAAGTGACAACTCAAATTCTCACTCCTAGAAAATAGGTCCTATTTTGGAAAAGGAATATGCCATCTCAACATGGGAGCCCAAATGCTCTAGCTACACTTGAGGAGCATTAATAAGTTGTCTTCAAGTGTAACTCCCCAAAATCCATGCCTAGATCCTTTTTTTTTTACTTTTCCCTTAAATTTGGTTTGTGAATCACACCTAACATTACCACCTAAAATATCTCCCACTCTAAAATTTTTGCAACATTATTATTTTTGCAATATTATAATAAGGCCAATTTATTTAATATATTATTTAGGCCTAATATTGCATTTATTTTCCAGCTTCAAATTTACCAAACTATAGGAAATTAAAATATTTTCTTTTTGGTTGATGAGGATTTCCATTGACTGTGGATACTCCTACATCAGACACCCAAGGTAAGAAGTTTGTGAGCATACACTCACAAATATGTGCACAAAAAAAAATGTTATCTCTTTTTCCTCTTTTTCTAGCATCTACCTGGAACACTTCCCATACTTCTCCAATTGTATTTCACTCTCTTCTTTCTTTTACCATATGTCAAACTCCACCAAAAAATTTCCTCAACCTCCTCTACAACACCTACATAAACTACATCATGGAAATCAAATGTTTCCATCTACTCTTCTACATACATTTCTTCATCCTCACATTCTTCTAGCTTATCATCTTCTTCTCCTATCACCATTTCATCTTCATTCATATCAACACATTCTTCATCATCACTAATATCAAGAAAATTAAATCTTACCACTTTTCTTTCTGTTGTTGCAATATTTTCCTTTTCACCTTCTACTGTAACATCTCCCTTATCTCATTCTTCTTTCATACCTTCAACAAGTCCAATCGCTGAAAATATCTTCAACTACATGCAATCTATTTTCATCTACATCATTCAAATGAAAAACATGAAGTCTTACCTTTCTAATCTCCTCTTTGCTTTGCTCTGTAGCTTCATTTTTCTCATCAAAATCCACTATAATTTCTATTTTGATGCCTTCATTAGGGTATGTTACTACAATCTTTGGCTTTTCTTCTTCATCCTCTTCTATGAGGATCTCATCTTCACATTCTACTACAACTTCCGTCCTACCTGCAAACAAGATATCACAACTAGAATCATGAAAATCAAACCATTCTTCTTCATGTTCTTCTAACACATCACCCTCTAGAAACTTATTCAATCTTCTTATCTCTTCTCGCAATAAGATATCTTCATCTGCACCCATTTCTTTGTCAAATTTAGGACCTTTGAAACTCATTATTTTTGAGTACAAATCTTCTTTATTTCCTTCATCAAAAACTTCCATTTTCTCTTCTTTTTCTGCTACATTTTTCTTTTCTTCCTTACTCACTTTCTCCATGTCTTCCTCATGGCATGCTACTGCAATTTCTTCCTTTTCATCCTTTATTGCAACCTCTTCACATTGCATCGCTACATCTTCATTCTTCTTACTTTTGGCAACCTCTTCTACATTCTTCCTTTCACTTTTCACATCTTTCACTTCCTCAATCACAACTGCAAATAATTCTTCATCTTGTTTGATAAATTCCTTTCGCTACCTTTCTTCCCATCTATCCACTATCGCTTTAATGTCTACCATCATCTCAAGGATCTTCCTATTTTCATACTGTATCCATCCATCCCATACCATGAGCTTCTTCCTCAACAATATCCCCATCCTATCGGCTGCAATCTATCACACATCACATTCTCAATCTGTAATTCTTCACGGCTCTTTAGCTCTCGATTGCTCAGGGATTCTCTACCTACAACAATCCTCACATGATCTCTCCATAACCGCTTCACTCTCTCACAGGTCCTAGCATATGCTACCTCACATTCGACGCTCTTCCTATGCACTCAAGAACTCTAGCTCTAATACAACTGATGAAGTACAAACTTATCCATACTTGGAAACACATGCTTTGATACCACTAATGAAAGAGGGGTCTCACATAACCCTCACACAAACATATTCAAAATTAACAACAACAAACAAGGTGCACAAATATGTAGCAATAGAATTTTATTTTTCACCATTTAACTTTCAACATTGTTTAACAATTTCAAAGAAATCTGATTACAAAAGTTTGTGTAGCCATACTGGCTAAATAAAATCATTATAAAATAGATATAAATATGCTATGGGACATAAAACAATAGCAAAAACAATCTCTAGATGCAAGTTCCCTTTCAAAACATCATCCTGCACCATAAAATTAGCCCTCCAATCTGCAATATTCAAGAATCAAATTTATTGATCTTCAAACATGGATATCATAATCCATTTGCTACTACTGTACACCTTCAAAACCTACAACAAAATGTCTTATCACCTCCTCTCAGGAAAAGTAACACCTTTTTCCTTCCCCCCAAAATATGCAAGAATCCTAAAAAATTTCCAAAATCCTTTTTATAATGACTCGACGACCACCATTTTCTTTGTCCTCCAACTCCCATAGCCAAATTGGGAGCATCTTTTTAAAAAATTATGGAAAAGTACTATTAATTGCTCAATAAAAGAAAAATCAAATCTACTCCCACAATTTACTAAAAATAAGTGACAACTCAAATTCCCACTCCTAGAAAATAGGTCCTATTTTGGGGAAAGAATATGCCAGCTCAACATGGGGGCCCAAATCCTCTAGCTACATTTGAGTGGCATTAGTGATTTGTCTTCAAGTGTAACTCCCAAAAACTCCATGCCTAGATCCCTTTTTTAACTTTTCCCTTAAATTTGGTTTTTGAATCACACCTCAACATTGCCACCTAAAATATCTCCCACTCCAAGATTTTTACAACATTATTATTTTTGCAATATTATAATAAGGCCAATTTATTTAATATATTATTTAGGCCTAATATTGCATTTATTTTCCAACTTCCAAATTACCAAACTACAGTAAATTAAAATATTTTCTTTTTGGTTGATGACGATTGCCATTGACCATGGATGCTTCTGCATCAGAACTCACCTTCCTCCAGACAATCTTCAAGAAGAGGCATTTCCAAGGATGACTCCTCTAATTGTTCAAGTGATTTCTCTTCCATAGGGAAGCCAAAATCATTAAGACAACCACATATCTCCAATGCTACCTTAGAGAAAAGGGTTTGCTCTTAATTTCCCATAGGAGTTTCTTTTTCCACTTCCTACAAAATGGGAGGATAGACCTCTGAATTCCCCTCTCTAAGACTTCCTTTATCCACCACTCCCACTTTTGGTTGAGTACTACCATCTTGAGGAGGCTCAAAGGGTCTAGGATCATCGTTTCTTTGGGTTTGGGGGATTGAAGAGGTCCCGAGAGCTCCTAAAAAATTAGGGTTGTTTATACCTGAATCCCTTGACCCTGCTAGTTTGCTAAATCTTCATTGGATCCCTATTCTAGAAGGGGGATATCACAAACCATATTATGCTTCTTATCCTCCAATCCCTCTTTCTTCCATCAAAATTCATCTATTTTTTCATCCCTTCTAGTCTCCAAACCATGGTAAGGTTTACCTCTGCTACAATTATTGTCTTTAGCAATCTTTTGAATCCATCTCCCATTCTCGGTTACGATTTCTAGCTCTTCCCACAAGCCCCCTTGTAGATCAATCTCCACACAAATTTTTACCACACGCCTAACCTTCCCATTCATGAATGACTCATCTATCCCAATGAAGGAACCTAAGGCTTCCCCCTAAATTTTGAGGGCTTTCTAGTTCCAATACTCCATCGAGAGATTGGGAAGCTTGATCCACATAGGGACCCTTGTTGATCTATGATTCCATGGATTAAAGTTTGGAATCGATTCTGTGAAATAAAACCAAAACCCATGAAAGATAGGGGTTCTCCATCTAGAATTTTGGTTTTTAAATCTATATTACTGCATTCCAAAAGAATAAAATCATTGGGAAGTTGTTTGAGAATTACCTCATTTCCAAACAATTGGAAACACCATTCTTGAAATTGTTCCCACTGAAGCCCTTGGCCAGACCATTTTGCAATTAGGGTTTTTTCTTTCAAGAAATCCAACTCTAGTTTCTATGAAGGAATGGTCACCACCTTGCTTCTCCCCATTCTAATGTGAGCCTCTTGTTGCTCCTCAACTCTTTCTTTTCCTTTATCATTTTGTCTCCTCCAAGGCCCATTTTGACTGGCATTTCTCCATCCCTTATTTGAATGGAAGAACTATTGAAAGCGTTTCAGAGGAGATGCTCGCTTCTCCTTTATTCCTCCTCCAATCAGGATGGCAATCACCCTCATGGCACATTCAGGAATTTCTTCCTGCTTACTTTCATACCGATCCCTAAAACACCAAGTTTCAGAAGTTTGCATGCAAATGCCCCTCTATATGTCACGAGTAAACTAGGATACAAGATCCTAGGGGCCCCTCAATTGTTGACATGGTAGAGGGCAACCCTACGAGGTTTGAACCTTAGTTCTTGGCACTATAGGCAAGAAGCCCCACCATTTCAATAGAGGGTCTCCCCTAGTTTATTATTATTATTTTAATGATGTAATTTTTAATTAGTTCTACAATTAAATTAAACAAACTAATAATTTTTCTAGATAACATACACATACACCATCTTATCTCCATTTCAATATTCACTTCCATTATAACATTTCTCATTCCGTTAAATACTAATTAATGAATTAAGCTCCACCACATAAACATCATTTTAAAAAAAATTATTAACATAAGTAGAAGCATAAATTGTTCACTTAAATAATATTTAAACAACCTAACTATTAAATAATAAGATTTAGGTTTTTTAATGCATTTGAAATTGTTCTAAACTTACACTATTTTCTAATTACAAGACAAGTCTCATTATTACAATACTATAAAGTCAAGTGTTGGCCACTATGTGGCACTTGTTTTATTCTACTAAATTAGATTTTTTTTTGGGATTTCAATTTTATTTACTCAAGACATTTTAAATCTCTTCGTACTCAAAGAGGATCAAGGTTTTTCACATTAATAAAAATATGTATGCTTTGTAATAAAATATTTTAGTGTTATTTTATTTTACAAAATTAGGTTACTTTTTAGATTTCAATTGTTTTACTCAAGAATTAAAAATATAGAGTATCAGGGGAAATATTTTAATTTTTGACATTTCAATTTTATTTAACCAAGAGTTAAAAATCTAAATGAAGTGACACCATGTTGCTCCATGTTTACTTTATTCTTCAAAGTTTAATTTTATAGTTAATGAAATATTATAGTGTTAATTTATTGTACCAAAGTAGATTATTTTTGGGATTTGAATTTTATTTACTCAAGGCATTTCAAATCTCTCCACAACTAAATAAGCATAGGGTTCTTCACATAAATAAAAAAATATTCATGCTTTGTAAAGGAAATATTTTAGTGTTATTTTATTTCGATTCAATATAGGATATATCTGGGCATATTTTAGGTAGACTTTTCTAGTTATAATATATATTAGTATATCTATCTTTAGAAAAATTTATTTATTTTCGATTTCATTTAAATTACAAATCCACACAAAAAATGCACCCAAAATGATAGCTCTCAATGTCTTTTACATGGATTTTTTTGAAGATAGGTACATTAGTTTTATTAATTTTATAATTTTAAATTTTATAAATTTAATAATTTTATATTTTTTAAATTTATTAATTTTTTATTTTTTAAGCCTCTCATGGCATTAAGGGGATGGTTGTTACGTTGTACATAAAAAAGTAGAGCTGACACATATTTAAACAAGAGCTGCAGAGTAGCCAAAATATTCATGAATAGTCGTGTTTTAATGTTATATTATGTTAAATTTCAGTACCATGGTCTTATCATCAATATGAAAGTGGATAAATCTATATTGGAGTTTATATTGTAGATCGCAAATCATTGTGTGGAAAGAAAGTATACTCGGGAAAGTACAAAAATGATCAGAATTGAATAAAGGAGGGCATATTCTATCTAATGGAAACCACCACTCCTTTTGGACTTGGCAAAGCAAGTTGTGGAAAGGGAAGATTCGAGGAGATAAGGGAAATATAAAGGACCTTTTTCAAACAAATTCATATAAAAATATAGCAAAAGAAGATAACTACAAACAATACTCAACTCAAAAATGATCTTTTGATGATTAAAAAAATTAGGATCACCACGGATGAGAGATCAATAGTTTTTTTATATGCATGTGTGCACAGATATATACATTCATATATTTTGTGGGTGCACACATGTCACATCATTAGAAGGATCACTACTTATTCAGTTCAAAATCATTGCCTAGGAGCTTGTCCAATCATAGGTCAGCACCAATGGCATCGAAACAGATGTCTCACTAGTAGGACATAAGAAAAATCAACAATAAAGTGGCCTAAATATACATTGTTTAATCAAGTAAATAGCACTAGCAAACAAACCTCTTAAATGGTTTGTTGCACATCCTTCTTTGATCTTTCATACAATGGTAAGGGGGCGGGCCTTTCCCTCAACTGGGGAGCTAAAAAACATGATGTACCAGGAAAGGGTTAAGATTCTTTTGAATATACCACACTAACTCCTCTAGTAATTACAAATAAAATCATTTCTAATAATATTAGTTTGAATAGAAACCTCTCTAGACTGTCATGAAACAATAAATGCCAAATATGTTTTGTTGTTTCAGGGGTTTAAATTAAAAACAATTGTGAAATAAATTAAACGTATTAACAAATTCTGAAGAATCACTAGATAATTACTATTTCTTTATTTTATTAGTGAATTATTTTATGGTGAGGCTTGGTGCTCCAAGACTACCACTTACTTTCTAGGATGCCAAACTTCAACACTCATGCTGATAAATTCTCTGCTAGAAGATAAGAACTATTTCATAGAGGTAAAGTGGTCATTGTGACCTAGGGATTATCATATGAATAGAAGGCCAAGTAAGAAAACCCTTTTACCCTTCATTAGAAGGATCAGCTACTTATTCAGTTCAAAATCATTGTCTAGTAGCTTGTCCAATCTTAGGTCAGCACCATTGGCATCGAAAGAGTTGTCTCACCAGTAGGAAATAAGAAAAATCAACAATAAAGTGGCCTAAATATATGTTGTTTAATCTACTCAATAGAATAGAAAGAGTCGTCTTAAATGGTTTTCAAAAGACTAGTACATCCTTATTTTATCTTGCATACAATGGTAAGGGGGCACGCCTTGCCCTCAACTAGGGAGCTTACAAACAAGATGTACCAGGAAAGGGTTAAGATTATTTTGAATATACCATAGTAACTCCTATGTTAATTACAAATAAAATCATTTGTAATAATAATAGTTTGAATAGAAACCTATCTAGACTTTCATGAAATGATAAATGCCAAATATCTTTTATTGTTTCAGGAGTTTAAATAAAAAACAATTGTGAAATAAATTAACTGTATTAACAAATTCTAAAGAATCACTAGACAATTACAGTTTCTTGATTTTATTAGTGTATTTTTTTATGGTGAGGCTTGGTTCTCCAAGACTACCACTTACTTTCTAGGATGCCAAACTTCAATAGTCATGCAAATAAATTCTCTTCCAGAAGATAAGAACTATTTCACAAAGGTAAAGTGGTCATTGTGAACTAGGGATTATCATATGAACAGAAGGCCGAGTAAGAAAACCCTTATACCCTTTAAGGATTGACATGGAAAATTGAAGCTAGAAATAGATCATGTAAGTGTACAAAATTGAAATGCATCAAAATTACTTATTTACATATACAAAATTTGTAGTTCAATATAGTAGATTGTTTGTGAAAGTGCAATTTGTGGAAACAATAAAAAAGTCATTGTTGAACAATTTTCACAATGAAATTGTTAACAGATAGTGTAAAAGTTCCTTGCAAATGGAATTTGAATAACAAGAACACTGCGGGTGAAATGTCATCTTTATATTCCTCATATGTTATTTCTGCAAGCTTTGGAAAACTTTGTTTAAGGAGGTCTCCATCTAAGAAGCAACCAATGTTTACTTCTTTTCTATACAATGTGCAAGCCAGATTGTGATGATAGAAAAGTCGGGTAGTTGTTTGCAATACATGCAATTGGCAGATCCTTTTTCAAGAGACTTGTCAAATAGCATGGAGCGATTACATGTGCTACAACAAGATTTGAAGGGTGGGAAGTGGACATTCTTTCACTTTAGTGTGCCAAGTACCTGTGAAAAAAAAAAACTTGTTATGTGAGTGAATGCAAGATCATGATGGGCCAAACAGTGGCAATGGAGAAAATCTTGCTGATGAAAAAGTGCTAACATTTAGGCTAATATTTAGATTTGGAGGGAAAGGGTGTTAATATTTCTAGCTCAAATATGGATTCCCTCCAAAAATGCCTTAGGATTACCTCATATTTAGGCAAGTGGGAGTCCCAAAACCTGCCAAAGAAACATGCAAAACCACTCATTTAGTGTTATCCTGAAATTTTCTACAATTTCATCCTTGAAGATGAAAGACTTTTTTGTAACTAAATTTAATCAAATGAAAAGGGTTTGTAGAGGAAGCTATTAAGATTCTAAAAATATAATATATGCCTTATAATAATTTCAATAGGTAATTATTAATAATTTTCTACATACGCTATGTCTGATTTCCTGATAGATATACATATTAAAAAAATCCATAACTTTCAACATACTAATCTTTTTTAAATCCAAAAGATGCGTCACATTCTAGGATTTATTGGGTATACATTAAAATTTAAAATTTTTCAGTTTCATATATTTTTGACCAAGTTAGGTTGGCTGGAAAATTAATTTTTAATATTTTAAAAAAATCATAGTAAAAAATCCATAAATAATTATTTATTTACTTAAAAAATTCAAACAAATATGTGTCACATCCGTTCATGTGTCCTCTAATTAAATCCAAATCATGGAGGAAAAATATTATCTTTTTCTCATACTTAGGTTGGCCAGAATGACACCTCTTTTTACATTTTTCTAAAAATTTTAGTAACTTGCTTCATTGAAATATCCAATTTTCACCAAACTATTTTAATTTTTCTTTTAAGTAGTAGCTCATAAACTAAATTCAATTTATTACAACTTTTATTACTACCTTATTTCTAGATTGTGTAGATAACTCATTTAATTTTTGACATGAAGTTACTTAAGTTTGTTTTTCACACTTAGGGGTAGTGTTTGGCCCATCATGATCCTGCACTCACCCATGTATTTTGTAGGGAACTGAAATAATTTAATAGATATGTTATGTAAATGTAACAAAAAATATTATTTTTTGTGCTCTTGCCTGAATGTTACATTTTCCAAGAGATTGCAACTATGCTCTTCTGCATGCATTGTTAATCTCCTCAAAAATGTTGCTTGTGTTGTGCACATTACGTTTGTGCCTTGTGAACCATTGCTAACAAAATTTTTGACAAGGGGGAGTGGCATGTCTATTTTTGAAAATATTTATTGTAAATATGCACATAAATCTATGTTGGTACTTGAGATAACAAACTAAAAAAGAAAATTGTTAATGAATTTAAATTTATAAGTGTTACCAAATTTTTTCTATAGCTCAAATTGGAAGATATAGAGTGCATTCAGTTCATTTTAGATGAGAAAGTTTTTAATGTTATCTTGTTTTGGATAGTTAAAGTGCTTGAAAGATTTAGTTATGATGCATTGTTATAATAGAGGAAATGGATTCAGTTCATTATTTGATGCTTTGTTGAGTATTCATCAGTGATACAAGTTATTTCATTTCATTACAATGATCATTCAATTTACAAATGAGATATACACAAATGGAATAAACATTACATTGAAAGAAAACATGACAAATCAAATGTCCCACACAAGCCGTGGGAATAGTTGAACCAATACATCATAGGGAATGAACTATACAACTGAAGATGAATAAAGGAAAAGAAGCATATAATGAAAGACATATTCATCATTTCCTGTTGGTGTGGGGTGTTGGTCTTCATTGCAGTTTTCTCCTCCTCACTCCTGATCCTTGAGTGAATCTACATCATGATATGAAGAGTTGGTTAGATCTCTAAATATGTGTTCACTATGTGCTCTATCTACAGAATATAGTACATTGCCATGATGTATTGCATCAATTGAATGGACATCAGATAATGAACATCAAAGAGAGCCTAAAAAATAAAGTATCATAGGAGCATTGAGCTTCATTGTTCTATCTAACATGTTTGTTTCCTGTGCAGGTATAGGTGAAATCATGTTGTTGTTTGAAGACCATTTCAGCATGTGGTGTAAAGTGGGCTCCCACAAGGGTTGAGCCTAGCATGCTGCCCCTGATTCTTAGGAGGGGATGGAATAGGAGTTTACACTTTTGTTTCTCAAATCAAGATATATTCAGCTATTACATTAACCGAGTGTATGAACTTCAAGATCATTACCCACCTATGACTATCAGTTCAAACATGATGAAGTGAGAGTCATAAGTGAGCATTGAGCTCATTCAAGATAGCTCAATAATGTCTAAAACTGAGTAAAGGCATTGTCAAGATTATACATTTGTTTGCTATTTAAGTATGATTTGAATGCATTCAAGGAACCCAGGGACTGTAGTCCAGTTTTATCATGTAGTCTTGCATATGAAGAAATAATATAAACAAAGGCAATTACACAATGCAGCCTGCAAGTGTTCATATGAAGAAGACATCACAAGTTGGGCCAAAGTGGCTATGTTATTATAAGATGCTATCATAGTCAAATGTCTTGTTCAAGTCCTCATTAGAGAGACAATTGGACAACAATATGCTAGGTATTTATCTTTTGATAAAGTGTGAAATTAGTTACAAATGTCATGGTCACAAATACAGCTATAGGAAGTAGCTCATGGTTTTTTTGCTTGAGATAAATGATTAGTTCAACCATATGAGTATCATTTTATTCATGAATGAGCAAACTGATGAGTACACAAATGGATAGCCACATAATATTCATGATCAGCTATAATACAGTCAAGATGATACAGTTGGAAGTTGTACTCATGAGCAATGAAGAAAACTATCCATGATGTATGTAAATGAAAGGAGTCATTGTTATTTCAATATGATATGAGCAAGAATATATTTGATATAATACAATAAACCAGATAGCAAGTAACATGCCATATCACAGATTAAGTTTGATCATTCAAAGTGTATACAGAATAGGAAGATAAAAGTGCCACATTTATCAAAAGAGACATGCACATACAGTCATAAAGCACCACAGGAGAATCATGGATGCAAAAGAATATAGTAGACAATGAAACTATATATTGAAAAGATAAGGTAAAACTACACAGTGAGTCCATTGTTATATACTCAAGGTGATATCAAGATACAATGTGCATAGTGATGGTAAAAAGTAAGAGTGCCTTCAATGGTTATTGCATTGTTCTAACATGATACAAGTGTTTGGATCTTATTACCAAAAGTAAGTTAATTTACACAGTGATATTTTGATATCCATGGCATAGTTAGAGTGCAATTGGAGCAGCAAGAATATGAAACATGATATATATACTTTCTATATATAGAGATGAGGACGATTATAAATACAGTGAAAATTGAGAGTTTTGTTTTAAACTTATGGAAATTAAAGTTACAGTAGAGAGAAGTGTAATGAGGATATCTTTCATATACAGAGATAGAAAACCCAATTCGTGTACTTGAGATCTGCTGCTAGAGATTTGTGTTTCTTACAAACCCTTATTATATTTTTGCATAGATAGTTTCAGACATAGCCGCGGCTTGGTACAGTGTTTGTATGAGGGTTTTTCTTTTAGAAACATAGGAAATAATAAATGAAACTCATTTTGTATGTTATGCTCAAACCTGCTTGGGGTTTCATTTTAAAATTTAGATACAAAATGGTAAGTATAACTGCATCAACAATAGAAAAGAAACATTTTTTCTTCATAATAAGTCAATGCATCAAGGTTTCGAGTTTAAAAGACAAATATAGGAGGAAAATGAAATGTTTTAAATTTATTTCATCTCACAAAATGCTTAGAAATGCCATCAAAGTTGTGGCCTCTAATGAAAGAGATACACAATGAAATCTATAGGAAATAGATGAATATTGATAGAAAAGACAAAAGATAAAAATGCATCAGTGAAATGAAACCATGATCACAGCTATGAAAGTTATTATTCTTCACATAATGAAGAAAATTATAATATATATGTAACAAAGGGTTCTTACCTTTCATTATATGTAGAGATTCTTCAGAAAATGGTAGAGAATCGATTGTCTTCAGTCTAAACCCTAACTCCCTTGGCAGCTCCAGTGCAGAGAAGAAGTGATAGAGGGCATAGACATAGAAAAATACATCAAGGTTTTGGTTGAGGCTGCGACCAGAGGGCCACAAAAATCAATGATAAATGAAGAAAATGGATATACGAAGGTCACATGGAGTTTTACTTCTTATTTCCTGTTGAAAATCTTCAAAAAATCATTCTTAGACACATAGGAATCAAAGGGTCGAGCTTTGAAACCCTAGTTTGGTGGCGGCCACAAGTAGAGACAAGCCGAGAGTCCATCAAAATTTTCAAGTGAAAATGAGCCCGAGAAACTAGGGCTAGAGTTTGTTTTGTTCTAGGGTTTCTCATACCCTAATTCAACTAATGTGATATTTTGTCACATTGAATTAGTTTCAAATGCCTTGATTAATACCATGGGGGGTATGTTGCCCACTTTGTCTTCATCTAGTCCTAGTGACTAAAGATACCACATGCATTAGGTCCTTTTGAATATTCATTGCCTACACCCTATGCCTTAGAAGGATTATTTGATTACGTTAGAGGATGAATGCACATATTATATGCCTTTGATCACCTTGGATATACAATTGCTTGGGGTTTATGCCTCAAACCCAGTTAGTCTCTTTTAAATATAGGTCCATATGCCCTTAGGGATATTTTGCAGAGCCAGATAGAAGATTGAGCCTTATAGGCTTGTCAAACCTTCATGCAAAACACTAATGTATTGCATTAATTTCAGTGGAAATGTGAGGGTTAAAAGTCTTTGTCAGGCTAATTGTGGGTGAATAGATAGAGTTCTGGTGCATCAACTATTAGATTTGAGGATTTCAATTATAGTTAACTTTCTATCCTTTTTCTCATAAAATCATTTAGATTAGGTGGTTTACCAGGGGAACCAGCCCATTCTGGAGGTTCACTCCAAGTCTAGGCAACCCACAGGCCTAAGAGTGTTCCCATGTGTCAACAAATAGTTAAGTTGGTAGCTTAGCATAGGGTGCATATCCGATTGATAACAATAAGTAAAGTTGAATATGAAAATAAAATATAGATGGTTAGAGATATACAGTTGCCATGTCTTCTTGGAGATCTCCATCTTTGACATGCAATTCAAATTGGTTTTTGTTCAAATAATAAGATGTTCCTATTGCTCCAAATGAACCAACAGAATAGTCATAGTCTGCTTCTATTAGTTGGGAGATAGTTACATTTGGAGTTAATCTACATTTTTTGCAAATAGTTGGCACACTTTCAACTATGCTTCTACTAGTTAAGATAAGGCAATAGTCTGCATCGCCTCTTTCATATTGAGTTTTAGTCTTGATTAAAAAGTTGGTGATGCAAATGCTAGACCCAACAAACATACGGGGCAAGAATGTATTGATCAGATTGTTGCTAATGTTTACAATTATAGTCATTTGACCATTGCAATCTACAAAATCCACATGTACTATTTCTGCATTTTTTTAGGTGTTGGTTTACTTTAGAAGCAGGACCATATACAACAAGGGCATCTCCTTCGAATACAAAACTAGTTCATTTTGTACAAATCTCCATTATTGTACTGGCTTTTGAGTTTGTTGAAATTATGCTGTAAAAATGAATTGTGTAGTTAATTATGTGTTGTAAACATATATTCTAGTTGTCAACATTGAAGAATAGAAAATGCATGTGATTATCAATTGTGCAAATATAAATTAAAGATTTTTCACTATGTATGTTGGTGTTTGTAGAAATCTATGAAAAATGTGGAACCATATACATATCTTTTTTACAACATTTGGTATAAAAGAATACTATTAAAAATTAATACCTTTCTTTGTTGCTTTGAGTAGTCATTCTAGTAGGAGATGTGCTATTTAGTTCGATGCTTTCCAAATGGTTGTAGCAAGAAATGAAATTGTTAGTCATGAAATTTGTACAAAATATTATTTAATTTTTCATTAATTTGGAAGAATTGACAAGTCTCACCATATTGTTATGCATACTATTGTAGTTACAGAAAATGCATGTTATTCTCAATCGTGCGAATATAAATTAAAGATTTTTCACTATGTATGTTGGTGTTTGTAGAAATCTATGGAAAATGTAGAAGTATAGACATAGATTATTAACAAAATTTGGTAGAAAAGAAGAAGAGTGTTAAAAATTAATACCTTTCTCTGCTGCTTTGAATGGTCATTCTCATAGGAGAAGTGCTATTTAGTTTGATGCTTTCCGAATGACTGTAGCAAGAAATGCAATTGTTAGTCATGTAATTTATGGAAAATACTATTTAAATTTTAACTAATTTGGAAGAAATGATATGTCTGACTGTTTTGTTATGCATTCTTTTGCAGGTACAAAGAAAGATTCATCAAGATCATCTACATCAAGATCTTCTTCACTGATTTTGATGTTTTTTAGAAAACTACAAAATACCTTTTTTTTTTTTTACTTCTATAGTAATCTACTATTAAAATAGTGTTCTCCCTATACATTTAGATATATTTCTTATATATTTGGAAATTGTTTTGTAGTTGATTTTTGCTAGTATACATACCTTCCATCTGATGTAATATTGGTTGTATGGACAGTTGTTGCTGGAGTGTTCCTCACTTTATTCATGTCCAATCGCCTTTGACAAAACAAATGTGTTTGTCAACTATGGTTTTTCAAGACAGTATTTTTTTAAAGAAAATAAATTATGTATGTTGTCCATGTAATTTAGTCTTTATTTGTGCCTTGTTGTGCTTTTGCAGGTACTGAAGTAGATAGTTTGTTTTTCCCAATATTCATGATTTCAAGTTACCTTTAAAACAATATTTGTATTATTTTTCATTATATGAATTATGATCTATATAATAGTATAACTAATGATTTTAAGTACTATTTTTTAACTAAGATTTAATGTATGTAGACAATAAATTTGTTGTACATGATTACCTTTTCCAAGATGAGCATGGCTAGACGATGTTGGCAACATGAAATAGAAGAGTGTCATGATCTGTCCAATACGATTTGAATCTTTGAATTTTTGTTGTATTTGCATAATTGTTTGTCCACACATGATCAATAATGGTCGTTGAGAGAAGTTTTGTATTTTCCTATAATAAGCGCAAGTTGTGTTTTTGCATGTTCTCTTTAAGTATTTCTAAATTTTTTGAGGAGTTGGAAATGTCAATGTTGAAGTCACCTACAATGTAAATAAGGCTTCCAGTAGAAGCAATTGTCATTGCTTTGTTAACAATTTCTATAATATTTGTAAGTGATGCTACTGGTCTGGCATAGATATTACAAATATAAAGGCTTCATTTACTAAATATCAATGTACTAAATTTTGCTTCAACATTATCTTCTATAGGTGGAATTGCATTTGATATGTGTATATCTTTTTTTGTGTAGGGCATTGTCCCATGTATATGGTATGTTGCAGAGCAATTATATTTTGTTAATGCATCATTTGTTATCAGTTTTCCAAATATGTCTCTTGCAAACAAATAATGTTCGATGACATTAAATATTTGTCATGTACAATGTCTTGTTTGTGTGGCTAGAAATGACGAGTGTTCAATGTAGATATGGTAATACATGATGTTTGAGTTTTGTAATGTATGTCATTTTGAAGAGTCAACTTAGCTTTTGTTTCTAACCGTGTCATTTCATCTATGATTTTTGCTCTTACTTTAAAGTTTTTGGTAGTTAGAGGGCTTAACAAAAATAATGTTTCAATTGTTGATGTGTGGGAAAGAGTTGTGTAAGTTAACCCATGTATCTGTACACCTAATGGCTCAAATGCAAAGCCATGCATTGTAAGCCCTTGTGATCTATGTATTGTTTGAGCACATGCTAATTGTATTGGAAATTGTTTCGTAACAATATTTGTACCGCCTCGGCTAAGGAACCCCAGAGGACAACACTAACTAGGCCGAATTAAAGGATTTTTTTTTTAATAAATATAAAATGCATAACATAACAGGATAACTAATCCTAGGTCCTCTAAGGTTCCTCGACTGTGCTATTCACAAAACAAGGTTATTGGAAACATTTCATTAGAAAATAAAAAATGAACATTACATTAATTGATATTATTCATTTCCACATGTGACAATAAAAAATCAACATTAAAGATCATTTTGTAACCACTATCATAAATGATGCATTACTTTATAGTACTCATAACAAGATGAATTCATCAATAATAATTACATCATTACAATAATCACCATGTTGCTTTCCTCAACACATGGGAGAGATTACATGAACATATATTAATAAATCCAATCTGATATACCACCATTATACATTACATGAAAAGATTGCCTTCGCAAACTAGAATAGGACCTGGAGTCCACATCACAATGAACAATCTCTAAGTTCATGAATATGAAGCAAGAATACCCAATGGAGAAAAGTCACCAACCTCCCGACCATGTTGAACCCTGAGGTCCATCCCCCATGCTAGGAGATAACACAAGATCCCATATTTAACTAACAGTCAAGAGAACAATAGGCTAATATAAGCAACAGGGTTATACACGACACCAATCGCCATACTGCCAACAATCAACATTACTTACACACTTACTGTACTTCCAGAGGCACTCACACAATAGAAGGAGGAAATGTAACTAGGGAGTGCCAGACTATAATAGGGAGGAGTGTCATCACATAGCTTGATATGGGTTGTCCTGGTAGATCTTCCTAGGCCCCAGCCCCCATCCTGGGTTTTCTTGGCAGCCTCTCTCAATCCCTGGCCCCCATAAAAACTCATGTGAAACCAACATACCTTTCTTGAGGACAAGGCTATTGATCTTGCCATTCCATGCCTTCTCATCTCATCTCAAGCCTAAAAAAGCACTTGAGCCATAAGTGAGGCCTTTATTATCTTGATTAATGTGAATTCTACCCATCCCCCCTAATTCATTATTATGGTTATCACTGGATTAAGAAACCCTCCAATGGGTTGTCCTGGACACCACCTTGGGTTCTAGACCCCACTGAGAGCCACTCCCCCTACTTGCAACTAGTAAACCCTACACAGGGCAAGGTATTGACCATCTTGCACATTTATCACAATTACATGCATTTATACAAGAATAGGAGACAACATTCTAGTGTTACATTATACATATTACATATGACCCACCACCTATTCAACCACCTTCAAGGTTACAATATCACAAGGGCCATACACACAACTACACCCTCCTAGGCTTCTGGAAACCAACCTCCCAAAGACACAAAAATTTGACATCACTCTTTAATAATAGCATAACATTTAATCCACCATTTATGACACATGGGTTAATACAAACAATAAATCCTAGCAAGTTAACAATGTAAATCTTTGATCACACATATGCACATTATTATTATCAAATCTACAAACCATTCAATTCTTTATATTTGAATAAACTAATTCCTTTAATTCTATACACAAAGCAAGTAAATAGTAAACATGAAAAGGCAATTACCTATATGTAATTTCCCCACAAAAAACATTCCTTACAACTGTCGTATAGAACTTATTAATACAACGATAAAATACATTACTAATTCATTTATTTCAAACAAAATCTCATGAACATATAATTAAAAATCAATATAAGCAAAATATTGTTGGATGGACATGAAGAATCGTGATAACTACATGTTCCTAAACAAAACTGATTATTTAGTCACAATGCAACATATATATATATATATATATATATATATATATATATATATATATATATATATATATATATATATAATTTATTTATAAAACTAATTATTAATATGCATATATATAACAATATCAAACTGATTAAATTAATATAAAAGATTAATATAATGTTTATAAGAATAAACATACCCTAATCAAAACCCTAAATATAATGTAATGGTTGCCAAATATAAACAAAATGGATTTGTTGAAAAGATTTGAGAACCTCCAGCAAATGCAACTGACAAGTGTAAAACCAGACTCAAGAGGTTTGCCAATGTCTCTCTACCTACAGCAGTGTGGGAGCTTAGACAAGGCACTTGAACTATTTGATAGAATGGCTTAGGAGATGTCATTTCCTGGAATGCAATGATTGCAGGATATGCACAAAATAGATTTGTTGAAAAATTCATTAGAAACTTCCAAGAAAATGCAATTGGGAGGCGTAAAACCAAATTCACAACCTTTTCCAGTGCCTCTCTACCTATGCCAGCATGGGAGAAAAGACAAGGCACGTGATCTATTTGATAAAATACTTCAAAGAAATCTGATAGACATGTATGCATAACATGGAAAACATAGACAATGGACATGAACTGTTTGACAGCCACCAATGTCATCTCATGGAATGCTATGAGTGCAACATATATATATAATGGATTCTTTATAAAGACTTTAGTAGATGAAATGCCACATTACACAACTCGCAGCTGCATCCTACTCCCACATGCCAAAATGGAAGATTTAGAATAGGTTATGTATATCCCTCAAAGCATAACTAGTAGGGGAATTTTGTTAAATGTTTTTCTTTGTAACCGCTCTAGTAGATATGTATGCCTAAAATATGAAAGCATAGACTACCCACATGAATCGCTTTACAAATTGCCTCAAAGAGATGTCATCTCTTGTTATGCAATGGTTGCAAGATGTGCACAAATTGGATTTGTTGAAAAGGCTTTAGAAACTTTTAATTAAATTGATGTAACATCTAGGAATGCAAGGATTGTAGGATATGCATAAACTAGATTTGGAAAAATAAATGTAATGATTGCTTTTTTATATATACAGAAATCCATAAACAGAAATTGTTAGACAATCAAACATTTGGTTTTCAACATGCAGAGAAAGAGAGAAATCAATTACATCAAACACACACTTGGAAAAGAGGAGTGAAAGATCAAGCCAACCTGGATCAAATGCTGGTAGGGAAGGAATTTTCTGCTGTGCTTGAGTTTCGCTCTAAGTTCAAACTTCTCCCATTTCCTGGTTCCCAGTCTCCAACCCCAAATCTCCACGCAAATATCTAGAATAGAATGCAATCCTCAGACCCCCAAACAAAAAAAAATGTTTCTAGAGCAAACAAAGTATGGGAAAACAAACCAACCCAATGAATTACAATAATATTAAATTTATTAAATCCATAGTTAACATAGTTACAAATTACTCAATTTGTAATTAATTCATGCAGACGGGTAACTCATTTACCCCACATTTACGCATACCATATAATTAATTTTTTACTCGAATACTTTCCATTTATCTAACATATTATTATCATTATAATTATTATCATTAACTTAATATTACATTACACATTGACTATAAGTTATATATATATATATATATTTATCAAGGTATTTGTTCTTTCCTAACATTTATTTTTAATGCACAAATTAACCAAGGCATTTATCCAACAATTTAAATTAAATAAAATTAGATGCCACCATAATAACCTGACCACTAACTTGGGTAAAATATAGAACCTCAAGCAACACTGACTGACCACTAACAAAACTGACAAGGTACCGGACTAGGTACTCATCCTCTTAAGGATGATGGCTAGGATAGGGGACCAAGTGTCATCTCCAATCAACAATCCATTGGGTTTTAATGCATGCTCAGACCTGTCAATTCAGGTGGAGTCGATGCCTAGTATCTGCAACCTGTAGCACAAAATGATCAAGCATATATATATACACATATAAACAGGCACACTATGAAAGGGAATCATAGCGTCACAGGGTACTCACAAGTGAGTGATGCGACACTGTCCCTCTTCACCCAAACACATCAACAGGAACAACACCTAGTAATCAACTCAATCTCATAAACAATCATGTACATAGCAATCAAGATAAAATCAATCACCTAACCATCATGATAAAATAACCACATAATGCTGATTAGTTCTCATAATCTAATCGAATCTCTATAATCACCTGAATAAAACCATTAATCATAACATGTGCATAAAACCTCAAGTAACAGAAGTATCATCATCATATCAATAAATCAAACATCATATAGTGTATCAAAGTATCTCATCCTAGAAAAAATAAACTGTCAATCTATAAGAGAGAAAAGTATGAGAGGCACTACATCCTCCCCCTCTAGAATCAAGCTTGCTCCTGGAAGCATGTAAACAAGAAAGGGTACAATTCTCGCATCTGAGATGCATCATCCCAAGTGGCTAATGACTCATCATTTGGATTCCACTAGACCCTCACTTGCTCAATATCTCAACCCTTGAGGGAGAGTCTATTGTGCTATAGAACGCCCATGGGCTTTAGAGCCAGCTACATGTCCTTTACTTGTAAAGCATTCTAGTAAAGAACATGTGAAATATCTGGATGGTACGGCTTGAGAATAGAAACATGAAATACTTCGTGGATATGCGATAGACTGGGTGACAAAACAAGATGGTACACAACAAGGCCGATCCTCTCCAAAATATTGAATGGCCCAACAAAACACGGTGCAAGCTTAGAGCCTTTTCCATAACGAATCAGACTCTTTCACTGACGCACCCTCAAAAACACTTGGTCACCAACAAAAAACTGACGATCTACCCTATGAGCATCAGCGTACTTCTACCTGTCTTGCGCTACCACCAAATGCTCTCTAATATGAACAACCTACTGTTCCATCTCCTAGAGCATCACTGGACCTAGAAGGATTCTGTCCTCAAGACAATCCCAACTCAGTGGGGTTTGACAACGACAACCATACAAGGCCTAAAAATGGGACACACCAATAGAACTGTGGTACCCATTGTTATATGAAAACTCCACAAAGGACAGATAATCCTCCTAGTGAGTCTGCTGATCCATGACATACATTCTGAGCATATCCTCAAGGACTTGATTGACACTCTCTGTCTATCCATCTATCTCTGAGTGGTAGGCTGAACTGAATTTCAACTAAGTCCCCAATGCATGTTGCAAGGACACCAGAAAGCAGAAGTGAATACCAGATCTCTATGAGAGATAATCCTATGTGGAATCCCATGCAATCTGACTATATCTGCCATAAAAATATTGGCCACTGAGGAAGCATTATATGAAGACCAAACAGGAGAGAAGTGTGCCACCTTAGTCAGTCTATTCACGGTGACCATGATGGCATCATGGTCTAACGAGAAGATACTGGAAAACCTACTATGAAATCCATTGAAATAATGTCCCATTTCCATTCTGGGACAAGATGCGGCTGAGGAAGACCTATGGGGTGCTGATGTTCTACCTTAACCCTCTGGCACTCCAAACACCTCAAGACAAAATCTACAATATCCCTCTTTATCCCAGACCAAAAGTACAACTGACGAATATTTACATGCATCTTCTTGACACCAAGATGAACTGAGTAGGATGCCTAATGAGCCTCTGATATAATTAGGGTACGAAGACCCTCAGAAGGTGGAACATAAATGCAACCTAAGTTCTACAAGAGACCATTTGACTCAAAGGAATAACCTGCATACCTGCCCTCCAAGGCTCTGCCTGACTCCACCTCTGACATCACCTCCTAATACCAACTATCTGTCAGGAGTGCTGCAAGGATCTGGCCCTTCAAATCTACTTCAAGAGCAACTGCTAAAAGCTCATGTCTCCACCGATTGAGAGCATCTTCCACAACATTCTCCTTACCCTTGATGAACTTCACCTCAAAATCATACTCACACAGAGACTCCATCCACCGCCTCTGCCTAGCATTCAGGTTTGGATGCGTAAATATGTACTGTAAATTGCAGTGATTGCTATACAACTCAAACTAATGCCCTAACAGAAAATGTCTCCATCTCACCAAGGCATGAACGACAGCTACTAACTAAAAATCATGCGTAGGATAGTTCAACTCATGATTCTTGAGTTTGCAAGACTCATAGGCTATCATGGGACCCTCCTGCATCAAAACTACTCCTAGACCCTCCAAGGATGCATCAATACACACCACAAAATCTCATGTAGGATCAGGAACTGCCAATATGGGTGCACTAGTCAATCTCTCTTTGAGAGTCTGGAAGGCTGTCTAACACTATTCTGACTAGATAAACTTCTTCCCTTTCCTCTGAAGGGAGGTGATGGGGTGAGTTATCCTCGAAAAGCCCTACACAAACCACCGATAATAACCAGCTAAGCCCTTAAAATTATGAACCTCTAAAACATTAGTGGGCTTGGGCCAATCCATGATAGATTGGATCTTTGAAGGATCCATGTTAATTCCTTCTCCTAAAATGGCATGCCCCAAATATCTCACCTATATCTGAAAGAACTCACACTTTGCCAAATTTGCATATAGCTGATTCTCCCTTAGACACTACAATACCTACCACAAGTGCTCCTCATGCTCCTCCATAGTCCTAGAATAAATCAAAATGTCATCTAGGAACACCAGGACAAATCTATCAAGGTAGGTGCGGGATACTCCATTCATCAAGCTCTTAAATATAGATGGTACATTCGTCAACCCAAATGGCACAATGGTGAACTCATAGTGCCTATAGCGAGTGTGAAATGTAGTTTAATGAATGTCTACCTCCAGAATGCACAACTGATGATACGCCAACCATAGGTCAATCTTTAAGAACACCTTGGCTCCCTTAATCTGATCAAAGAGGTCATCAATCCTCGGCAAGGGATATATGTTCTTCATAGTCACCTTGTTCAACTGTCGATAGTCAATACACAACCGAAGGGATCCATCCTTTTTCTTCACAAAAATGACTGGTGCTCCCCAAGGAGAGACACTAGGACGAATGACCCCTTAGTCAACAACTCCTCTAACTATAGACGAAGCTCCTTAAGCTCTTGAGTAGTCATCCGATACAGAGCTCGATAAATAGGTTCTACCCCAGGAACAAGATCTATCATAAAATTGATGTCACGCTTAGGTGGTATCCTTGGAATCTCACTAGGGAAGATATCTACAAACTCCCTCAGAATCAGATGATCATCGAGGGACACCTCTTGACCCTCCCCTAGCTCCAAAGCATTAACTATCACAACAAACAACTAGCAACCCTAATGCATACATCTCTTTAACTACATGGAAGCAATCATATGCAAAGAGATGGGTCTCTAAATGCCAATTATCTCTACTTCCCTGCCTGAATCATCCAAACACTACACCAACTTGTGCCGACAATCTATAACTACTCGATGAGCATCCAACCAATCCATACCCAACACAATGTCATAAGATTAAAGGGGTCTGATGCAAAGATCCACGATGGTAAGGAGATTCCCAATCCTCAAACCACATCCATAAACAAGGGATTCTACCACTACTCTAGCTCTAGAGGCCAACTCGACCTGCCACCTAACATCCTTCTTTGCTACCACCAGCCCACATTGCTCCACTAAAGAAGGGGAAATAAATGAATCAAAAGCACCAGAGTCAAAAAGGATAGAAATGCCAACACCCGGAAACACACCTGTGGTCTCCACAACTATGCCCTGATGCTCACTCTGGTGGTTATCGACCACTGCAAACACTCTATGAGACCTACCTATATCACCCACTATCAGCTCTAAGGCTACCGACCTCTGACTGAGACCTGATGTGCTCTTATGTGGACACTACCTGGCTATATGTCCCTGCTGGCCACAAGAAAAACATCCTATACCTCTGCCATACCCCCTGCCAGTTGATGGTATACTAGACTACTGGAAGCTGCCTCCACTAGCTGCAGACTGTGTGCTCTAAGTTGGCTGGTCAAGATGATAATGCTTCACCTACTGCCAATTGCAGTTTTTCCCAGATTGAGTACCACCACCTTGCTAAGGTTAAAAGTTCTTGGATTTCAACTGGGAACGCTACTATTGTTGTTGCTACCCACCCTTAACGGGTGCATGATGGCTGCTAGAGGGACCTGCTGCCTGAGTCTGAAAACCTTAGGACCTGAAACCTGTTGACAATGCACTGCCAATTTGAACACCTGACTGACCTCCTAGTGCCATGGCCAGGTTTTCCTCTACCAATCAAGCCTTCTCCACTGCCACCTCCATGGTTGTCAGCTCAAAGACATGGACTCCCCCACTAATACGAGCATTCAAACCCCTAACGAAATGCTAGACCAACATAGCCTCATCATCACCAATAACTGCATCCTTCTTGAGTTCAAAGAACCTATGCTCATACTGCTCCACAGACATAGCCATCTGCCTCAACTCATGAAACTCATTCACACAACACTGCCGCCAGTGATCTGATAAATAGTGGGCTCTGAACCTCTCTAGAAACAACTCCCAAGAGACTGATCTAATATCCAAATGCAATTTTTGTTCCTCCAACCACCACCATCTAGAAGAAAATCCCCTAAGGTGCATAATGACACATCTCACCTTAGTGTTACTGCCATACGAGTGCATGGAAAAACACTTGTCCAAAACAATCAACCAAGTATCTGCCTCCAAGTCACCCCTAGAACCATTGATGGTAGGAGGGAGTGCCCTCAAGACATCCCTCATATGACCTACTAAAATAGCCTCCTACTCTGTTGTGGCCTCTCTCCTCCTAGGAGACCAAGCTCTCTTTCTATCCATGTGCTCAGCATGCTAGGATTCTCCCTATTGATTGCCCTCCTGTCTATGCTTAGAGTGCTAGGATTCTCCCTACTAATTACCCTCCTGTCTAGGGCCTAGGCAGGCAAGGACCTCCTCAAGTAAAAGATGTAACTAAGCTCTCTCAAACTTTAGCTAGCCACGATTCTGACCACCGCTTCTCTGATCATTTTGAGAGCCTTGATGCTCCTCATGATCACCCTCATGGGAACTCTGAGAATGGGTGTTCTGACGGTTAACCCCATGACCACCCCCATGACCTCTACTACGAACCCGACCTCAGCCTCTAGGCATCTTCCTACACAACACCACAAAGGGATAGGTCTAAGGTTGTTAGGCGAGGATGGAAAAAAAGAGAAAACTTAATCTCTGGAGTCTTAAGCAACTAAGAAAACATAATTGACTCATATTAAACCAGAATAGCTAGTGTTAGAAACTTGGGCTCTGATTCCAAGTGTAACGCCCCTACCAAGGAACCCCAAAGGACAACACTAACTAGGTTGAATTAAAGGATTTTTTTTTTAATAACTATAAAATGTATAACATAATAGGATAACTAATCCTAGGTCCTCCTCAGCCTCTAGGCATCTTCCTACACAAACACCACCAAGGGATAAGTCTAAGGTTGTTAGGCAAGGATGGAAAAAAGGGGGATACTTAGTCTCTAGAGTCTTAAGCAACTAGGATAACATAATGGACTCATATTAAACCAGAGTACCTAGTGTTAGAAACTTGGGCTCTAATTCCAGGTGTAACGCCCCTGCCAAGGAACCTGAGAGGACAACACTAACTAGGTCGAATTAAAGGAATTTTTTTTAATAACTATAAAATGCATAACATAACAAGATAATTAATCGTAGGTCCTCCTACTCTATTGTGGCCTCTCTCCTCTTAGGAGACGTCTCTCTCTCTATCCATGTGCTCAGTGTGCTGGGATTCTCCCTGTTGATTGCCCTCCTATCTATGCTCGGAGTGCTGGAATTCTCCCTGTTGATTACCTTCCTGTCTAGGGCCTAGGCGGGCAAGGACCTCCTCAAGAAAAAGATGTAATTATGCTCTCTCAAACTCTGGCTGGCCACGATTCTAACCCCCACTTCCCTGATCATTATGAGAACCCTGATGCTCCTCAGGATCACCCTCATGGGAACTCTGAGAAGGGGTGTTCTGACAGTTAGGCCCATGACCACCCCCATGACCTCTACCACAAACCCAACCTCAGCCTCTAGGCGTCTTTGTACACAACACCACCAAGGGATAAGTCTAAGGTTGTTAGGCGAGGATGGAAAAAAGGGGAAAACTTAATCTCTAGAGTCTTAAGCAACTAGGATAACATAATGGACTCATATTAAACCAGAGTACCTAGTGTTAGAAACTTGGGCTCTGATTCCAAGTGTAATGCCCCCACCAACGAACCCCAGAGGATAAGACTAACTATGTCGAATTAAAGGAATTTTTTTTAATAACTATAAAATGCATCACCCACTATCAACTCTAAGGCTACCGACCTCTGACTGAAAGTTGATGTGCTCTTATGGACACTACTTGGCTATATGTCCCTGCTGGCCACAAGGAAAATATCTTGTACCTCTGCCATACCCCCTACTGCCTGATGGTATACTAGATTGCTGGAAGCTGCCTCTACTAGCTATAGATTGTGTTCTCTAAGTTGGCTGGTTGGGATGATAATGCTTGGCCCATTGCCAACTGTGGTTTTTCCTAGACTGAGGACCACCACCTTGGTGAGGTTGAAAGTTCTTAGATTTCGACTAGGAATGCTGCTATTTCTACTGCTGCCCACCCTTAATGGGTGCATGATAATGCTTAGAGGGACCCGTTGCCTGAGACTAAAAACCTTGGGACCCAAAACCTACTGATGACACATTGCCAATCTGAACACCTGACTGACCTCCTAGCACCATGGCTAGGTTTTCCTCTACCAATCAAGCCTTCTCTACTACCACCTCCATGGTCTTCGGCTCAAAGACACAGACTCCCCCACTAATATGGGCATTCAAACCCCTAATGAAATGTTGGACTAACATAGCTTCATCATCACCAACACCTTTTGACCCCCGCTTCCCTGATCATTCTGAGAGCCTTGATGCTCCTCATGATCACAATGCCCTGAACCCCAAAGGACAACACTAACTAGGTCGAATTAAATGAATTTTTTTAAATAATTATAAAATGCATAATGGATTGGATAACTAATCCTATGTCCTATAAGGGGTCATGTAGAGGTCATGGGGGTGGTCATGGGATGAACCGTCAGAATACCCTTTTTAGAGTTCCCATGAGGGTGATCGTGAGTAGCATCAAGGCTCTCAGAATGATTAGAGAAGCGGGAGTCAGAATCATGGCTAGCTAGAGTTTGAGAGAGCTTAGTTACATCTTTTGCTTGAGGAGGTCCTTTCCTACCTAGGCCCCAGATAGGAGGGTAATCAACAGGGAGAATCCCAGCACTCTAAAAACATAATGGACTCATATTAAATTATAGTACCTAGTGTTAGAAACTTGGGCTCTGATTCTAGGTGTAACACCCCCGCCAAGGAACCCGAGAGGACAACACTAACTAAGTCAAATTAAAGAATTTTGTTTTAATAACTAGGATAACATAATGGACTCATATTAAACTAGAGCACCTAGTGTTATAAACTTGGGCTCTGATTCTAGGTGTAACACCCCTGCCAAGGAACCCAAGAGGAAAACACTAACTAGGTCGAATTAAAGGGATTTTTTTTAATAACTATAAAATGCTAAACATAACAGGATAACTAATCCTAGGTCCTCTAAGGATCCTCGACTGCACTACTCGCAAAACAAGGTTACTGGAAATATTTCATTAGCAAATAAAAGTGAACATCACATTAATTGATATTATTCATTTCCACATGTGACAACTGAAAATCAACATTAAAGATCATTTTCTAACTACTATCACAAATGACGCATTACTTTACAATACTCATAACAAGATGAATTCATCAATAATAATTACATCATTACAATAATCACCACATTACTTTCCTCAACACATGGGATAGATTACATAAAGATACATTAAGAAATCTGTTATACCACCAGTATACATTACATGAAAGGATTGCCTTTGCAAACTGGAATAGGAACTAGAGTCCACATCACAATGAACAATCTCCAAGCTCACGAATATGAAGTAAGAATACCTAATGGAGAAAAGGCACCAACCTCTCGACCATGTGGAACCTTGAGATCCACCCCCATGCTAGGAGATAACACAAGATCCCACATTCAAGTAACAGTCAGGAGAACAATAGGCTAACATAAGCAACAGGGTTATACACGACACCAATAACCATATTGCCAACAATCAACATCACTTACACACTTAATGAATTTCCAGAGGCACTCACACATAAAAAGGAGGAAATCTAACTAGGGAGTGCTAGACTGCAATCGAGAGGAGTGTCATCACATAGCTTGATATGGGTTGTCCTGGTAGATCTTTCTATGCCCCAACCCCCATCCTGGGTTGTCCTAGCAGCCTCTCGCGATCCCCAGCCCCCATACAAACTCATATGGAACCAACATACCTTTCATGAGTACAAGGTAGTTGATCTTGCCATTCCAAACCTTTTCACCTCATCTCAAGCCTAAATGAGCACTTGATCCATGAATGAAGCATACATTATCTTAATTAATGTGAATTCTACCCATCCCCTCTAATTCATTATCAAGGTTATCACTAGATTAAGAAACCCTCCAATGGGTTGTCCTGGACACCACCTTCGGTTCTAGCCCCCATTAAGAGCCACTCCCCCTATTTGCAATTAGTAAACCCTACACAGGGCAAGGCATTGACCATCTTGCACATTTATCACAATTACATGAATTCATACAAGAATAGGAGACAACATTCTAGGGTTACATTTTACATATTACATATGACCCACCACCTACTCAACCACCTTCAGGATTACAATATCGCAAGGGCCATACACACAACTACAGCCTCCTAGACCTCTGGAAACCAACCTCTTAAAGACACAAAAATTTGACATCACTCTTTAATAATAGCATAACATTTAATCCACCATTTACGACACATGGGTCAATACAAACAATAAATCCTAGCAAGTTAACAGTGTAAATTTTTGATCACACATATGCACATTGTTATTATCAAATCTACAAACCATTTAGTTCTCTATATTTGAATAAACTAATTCCTTTAATTCTATACACAAATCAAGTAAATAGTAAACATCAAAAGACAATTACCTATATGCAATTTCCCCACAAAAATCATTCCTTACAATTGCCATATAAAACTTATTAGTACAATGATAAAATACATTACTAATTCATTTATTTCCAACAAAATCTCATGAACATATAATTAAAAATCAATGTAAGCAAAACATTGTTAGATGGGCATGAAGAATTGTGAGAACTACATGTTCCAAAACAAAATTGATTATTTAGTCATAATGCAACATATATATATATATATATATTTAATTCAATTATTTAAAAAACTATATATATATATCAAACTAAACATACCCTAATCCAAACCCTAAATATAATTCAATGGTTGCTGAATATAAACAAAATGGATTTGTTGAAAAGATTTCAGAACCTCTAGTGAATGCAACTGGTAGGTGTAAAACCAGACTCAAGAGCTTTGCCAGTACCTCTCTACCTGCACCAACATGGGAGCTTAGATAAGGCATGTGAACTGTTCAACAGAACACCTCAGGAGATGTCATTTCCTGGAACGCAATGCTTGCAGGATATGCACAAAATGAATTTGTTAAAAAAGGTGTCAGAAACTTTCAAGAAAATGCAATTGATAGTAAGAAAACCAAATTCACAACCTTTGCCAGCACCTCTCTACCTACACTAGTGTGGGAGCTCAAACAAGGCATGTGATATGTTTGACACAATACTTCAAAGAAATCTGATAGATATGTATGCATAACGTGGAAAGCATAGATAATGGACATGAACTGTTTGATAGTCACTGATGTCATTTCATGGAATGCTACGAGTGCAACATATATACAAAATGGATTCTTTAGAAAGACTTCAGAAACTTTCAAATGAATGTGTTTGATAGATGAAAAGCCACATTCCACAACTCGCAACTGCATCCTACTCCCGCATGCCAAAATGGAAGCTTTAGAATAGGTTATGTATATCCCTCAAAGCATAACCGGTACGGGAATTTTGTTAAATGATTTTTTTTTGTAACCGCTCTGGTAGATATGTATGACTAAAATCTGAAACCATAGACTACCCACATGAATCGCTTTACAAATTGCCTCGAAGAAATGTCACCTCATGTTATGCAATGGTTGCAAGATATGCACAAATTAGATTTGTTGAAAAGGCTTAAGAAACTTTTAATTAAATCGATGTAACATCTAGGAATGCAAGGATTATAGGATATGCATAAACTAGATTTGGAAAAATAAATTTAATGATTGATTTTTTTTATACAGAAATCCATAAACAAAAATCGTTAGACAATCAAACATTTGGTTTTCAACAGGCAGAGAAAGAGAGAAATCAATTAAATTAAACACACAGTTGGCAAAGTAGAATGAAAGTTCAAACCAACCTAGATCCAATGCTGGTAGGAAAGAAATTTGCTGCTATGCTCGACTTTCACTCTCAGTTTAGACTTCTCCCATTTCCTGATTCCTGGTCTCCAACCCCAAATCTCCAGGTAAAAATCTAAAATAGAATGTAATCCTCAGACCCCAAACAAAAAAATGTTTCTAGAGAAAACAAAGTACGGGAAAACCAACCAACCCAACAAATTACAATAATATTAAATTTATTAAGTCCATAGTTAACATAGTTACAAATTACTTAATTTGTAATTAATTCAGGCAAACATGTAACTCATTTACCCCACATTTACGCCTATCATATAATTAATTATTTCTCCAAATACATTCTATTTATATAACATATTATTATTATCATTAACTTAATATTACATTACACACACATACATATATATTTTAAGGTATGCCTTCTTTCCTAGCATTTGTTTTAAAAGTATGAGATATGTATGTTACATGAGTGACCAAATTGAAAAGTTATTAAGGAATTTAGTATATAGACTTGCATTAACTCCTTGATTGCAAATTAATGATCTATTTCATGTAGAAATATATCTAGTTATGATTAGATTATTAATTGTAAAAATTTCATGAATCTGTATTAAATTACACTAGAAAGTGTTATTGAAAATATCTAGAAAATTGTAAAATAGATTTATAGATGAAGTTAAGTGAAATGAAGTCATGGCATGATATTGATATTGATAGTGATACATCCATATTTATTTAACTAAATGATTTTGTATGTTTTGTTATAGATTCTCTTTGAGCTACTGAGGACAACAACTAAGCTACATGGGAAGTTGTTATGGGACTTTTTCCCAGAGAAATAAATTAAATAAGTAAAGTTTATAAAACATTATTAAAGAATAAAAAAGAGAAAAGAAAAGAAAAATAAATTTTTTAATAGTAAAAACAAAAGAATGAGAAGAAAGTTACTTTCAAGTTAAAAGGTTAAAATAACCTTATAAAAATAAAAACAATTTTATTTATGTGATTGAGTGTGATGATTGGAAGCCACCCTTTGGGTTATTATTTAAACCCATGAAATGAATATAAATAGGTGGAATTATTTGAGAAATCATTGAGGAACAACCGTGATTACTCTTTCGAGTGCAGTACAACATCTCAGTATTTCACAGATAAGTGATTTTTTTATTTATTTGTAGTAAATATTATCAATGTAGCATTACATGTAACATCCCGCTACATAACCCCGAAGGGTAAGAACCAAAAGGGGGCAAGATAAATTTGTTTTTGACATAAGTAAACAACATACACAGGTTCAGCTATCAATTCGATAGATTGATACCATTCATTTTAAACACCAAAGCAAATGTTCCTAATCCCATCTGATAAAAAACATGAATCCATAAGCATAAAATATAGGCGGATCTGATACTCACACTACAATTCATAAAGCAATAAAGGAACATCATATTTCTTCTCATTAAATACAATGATTACAACTTCTCTCCTATGAGAGTTCAATTACATAACTACATATACAATTACAATGATATATTCTAGAATATAATACAAGTACAATAACATAGTCCTGAGTATGATACAAGGACTGAATGGTTACAATAGTTGAAAGAAGCAATGGAAAGAGAGATCATCTCAAATTGGTGCTCCAAAACCTGTTCGCCGGTCCCCAATGGTGGTGGCAATGCCTCCCAACCATGTAGACTCCTAAGAGACCACCCCACCATGGTCGAAGATAGTCACAAGGCCCAAATGGATGAATAAAAACAAGGGGATACAAGATGGCCAACACTCACATTAGACATGGACCAAACATGGAGAACAATGCATACAGCCAAAGTCATAACACAGGTGTACTCATCCAAGTCATAGGTTGGGTACTACTCACGATTGCTAAGGTGCTAGATACTAGAGTGTAATCATATGGAGTGTCATCATGTGTGCTCGAAGGGATGGCACACACAGGACCAAGTACCTCTCATATAGATGAGAAGACTCAATCATGCCTGAATCAACATCCTACAGATGGATGACTCAACGCCCCACAGACAGATAGGCCTTCTCATTGCATCCTTAGCCTTTACAAGTGCTCAAGGCCATGCATGAGGTTTAATTATATTATTAGTGTTTTTACCCCAATGTTGTAGTTTTAGTTATCACTTGTTAATGTGACTCTGCTACTAGTTCCCTTGGCAGCCACTTGCGGGCCCTGGGCCCATAGAGAGCCACTCCAACAAACTACTCTAATGCCTAGACCTTGTTCATCTTGTTTGACTAAATGAGGAATCTGAAAAGAATAAAACACTAGTGTAGAAATTAGAAATAGAGGAATGTCGTCTACAAGACAAAAGCTTCCATAGGTAGTGTAGTGTTATTGAAAACAACCCTATGCTAGTTAGATCAGTTGTATAATAACTCCACTGACCCCAATTTGGTCATGATTAGCAAAGGTATGAAAGGATAAAAATAAGAATAAGCACGGCAAAAAGGGTATAGCAAGTCTTTTCATAGCCAAATTTTGCATATTGTTTACCATATTGAACATGGCAAAATAAAATGTTAAAAAGAATTACAAAAGGGAATTCTGAATTGATTTTCCTCCTACACAGATTGTTGTTCATAGAACACAGATCGCTGCTCCTAAGGAATTTAGTGCCATTTCATTCATTAACACAAAGATGATGGTTTCCACAAGGCTTGCAGTTAGCAAGAAATGACTGTAATGGCCAAAATGCAAATCCACTTAATTTTCTAAGAAGAGATGTATTGGAACAGCCAAACAACATCATTCTGTAAGTTATTACTACTATTAATTTTAATATTAATTGGTAAACATCTATAGATATTGCTATAATGGTATTCTACAGTACAAATTTATATATATTTTTAGTCCCATAATATTTGATAATATTTGGAGGTTGTTGTTCTGTACTTCATATTTACTCCATTTATGTAAGTAGGAAGATATCAAAGGGTGAAAATCACTTCAAAGAAGTCAACATATGAAAACAAGGTTACATGGGACTTAGATCTCTTCAATCTCTATCATTATTTCTTAGTTTTATTGTATGGCTACACTCATTACATTTTCTAAAATTGAATCCCCTATTTTTTTTTATAAAATTTTTAAATCAAAAAGCACGTAATCTTTTGAAACCCCCTCCCTCTTATCTTAGAGAAAAAGGAAATAGATCTACATAACATAAGGGTCAATTCAAGGGAGAGAATGTAAATATCTTGCAATTAACTAAATTCTAGCATGTTTTCTTTTAACGACAGAAATAGAGTTTCAAATTGTTGTGGGTAATTAAATACAACAAAGTTAATTTAGTTTATTTATTTATTTTTTTGTTAAGGTAGTAATGGGATTTCGGTTTTTTTTTGTGCTTCATCAACATCAACAAACATATTTTAGTTTTTGTACTGGAAAAACAATGCACAGAGGTACATACCTCTTTTCTTTTGCACTCTCCTTCACTTCACCACAAAACTTGCAAATGATATGCTTGCCTGAGAGATTTGATTTTGTTTTCCTATGCTGCCTTGCTAAATGCCTCTCCCTCTTTCACTCATCGGCATAATCCTTGGGGCCTGCGTTCTTTAAAACTATCCTCTACTTTTCTTTTCTTTTCTTTTTCTCTCTGCAATCGCTCACCAATCTAGGCAAATATTGTTCTATCTGTCTCTTATTTTCTTCAAACACAGAGAGCCTCCCACCAAAAATCGTAGTGTGATTCCAAAAACCTCCGTTGACTCTTCTTGTCCCCCTCTGCCCACAGATATTTTCTTCATCCTTATCTTCTTCCCGTCACTCACAACTACCAGGCAAATATTTGCTACCACATTCAACTCTCCCAACCACTTTCCTATCCCCCCTCGTAAAGGCAAGGGAAGGAAGATTAAAATAATAATAATATCTCCCTTTTCCTCCATCCTACGCTAACCAAGAGGTGTCATCTCTATTGATATTTTCTGCATTTAACACTCCCACCAACTTTCATTGCCAACGCAGCAAGGAGGTTGTTACATACTACCCCCTAGGACTAGGCTTACTTCTAGAAGCCTACAAATGCTAAGATGTAGCCAAAGCACACACTAGTCCATGAAACTTAAAACAAGAAAAGGAAACCAAGAAGAAAAGCCTCAACCATCACACTGGCAAACTACACATGACCATAAGGTGTGATCCGGACATTACTTTTAGGTAACCAGATGATAAGACAACACGGAAACACTACACTAGCAAGGTATAGTGGGCTAGGCTAGGGTATAGGGTATAGGGCCTATGACTATCTCCAGTAACCACCATCGAGGATAATAAGAGTATGCTCAGGCCTGTGAATCCAAGCGGAGTCAATACTTAGTACTTGCAACATTCCAAGCAGACGTCAAGTTACCTATACATAAATATACATCATATAGCCGAAGCAACATCAATCATGTAAGCATGAAATCCATTGTAAGTAATAATAATGTCCACATCATAATAGTATCGAGATTGTACATCACCAGTGCCAATATAAAATAATAACAAGATGCGTAATCCAAAATAAAATATACAGTCATTCAAGTCCATCAAGATAAGAAAAAAATAAGACAAACACAGGGGTCATTACATCCCCTAGAAGTCTACAAAAAGATATGGATAAAGGTCTCTCATCCTCGTCGCATCTTTCCAAGATGCTGAGGACTCACCATCAGGATCCCATTGGACCCTTACCTGCTCTAAGTCCCAACCCCTAAGGGTCAACCTCTAATGTTGAAGGATGCGTACGAGTTCCAAAGAAAGTTGCCCATCCGCCTCGACCTACAAAGCAGTCCAATCAAGAACATGGGTCACATCAGGAATATACTATCTAAGAATTGAAACATGGAACACATCATGGATGTGTGATAGACTAGGTGGTAATGCAAGGCGATAGGCAACAGGACCAATCCTCTCAAGGATCTCGAAAGGTCCAACAAAACAAGGTGCTAGCTTCGAGTCTTTCCCATAATGGATAGGGCTCTTCCACGGATGAACTCTCAAAAACACACGGTCACCTACCAAGAAGTGGCGATCCAACCTACGGGCATCAGCATACTTCCTCTACCGATCCTGAGCTGTAGCCAAATGCTCTCTAATCCGCACTACCTACTGCTCCATATCCTAAAGCATCTCTGGACCCAAAATAACTCGATCCTCTAAGTGATCCCAACTCAACAGAGTGCGACATGGCCTACCATACAAGGCTTGGAAGGGAGACATACTGAGCGAACTATGATACCCATTGTTATAAGAAAACTCAACTAGGTACAAATAGTCCTCCCAATGAGACTGTTGATCCATAATGTACATCTGAAGCATATCCTCTAAGACCTAATTAACCCACTCCGTCTGTCCGTCTGTCTCAGGATGATATGCAAAGCTGAAATTAAGTTGATCTCCCAAAGCATGCTGAAGAGAAGTCCACAAAGTTGAAGTGAACACTGGATCACGATTAGAAATGATCCTACAAGGAATACCATGCAGACGCACAATATGCTCCATAAACACTCGAGCTACAGACACTGCAGTGTAGGAAGATCTCATGGGTGAGAAGTGTGCCACCTTAGACAACTTGTCCACTATAACCATAATAGCATCATGATGACACGAAGACATAGGTAACCCCACTATGAAATCTAGAGATATCATATCCCACTTCCATCCTTGGATGGAATGAGGCTACAACAATCCTTCTGGGTGCTGATGCTCTGCCTTCACCTGCTGGCACTCAAGACATCGAGCCACAAAATCAGCAATATCTCATCGCAAACCTGCCCAATGATATAACTGTCGAAGATTGGCATGCATCTTTGTGACACCTAGATGAGATGAATAGGGTGCACGATGGGCTTCTGATAAAACCAAGGAATGAAGATCACTAGAATCTGGGACATAAATATGACCAAGATGTCACAAAAGTCCATAAGGCTTGAGAGAGAACCCTACAAACCTGCCCTCAAGGACTCTCCCAGACTCAATCTCTACTCTCACCTCCTGATACCAAGTATCACTAAGAAGTGACTCCAAAATACAGCTCTGCAAATCCACTCCAAGAGATAAAAGTGAAATCTCGTGTCTCCTCCTACTCAAGGCATCCGCAACAACATTCTCCTTACCCTGAATGTAGCGAACCTTGAAGTCATACTCATAGAGGAACTCCATCCAATGGCGCTACTGAGCATTCAAATTCAGCTGAGTGAAGATATACTACAAACTACGATGATTACTATGCAACTCAAACCGATGTCCTAAAAGGAAATGTCTCCAATGCACAAGTGCATGGATGATAGCTGCTAACTCCAAATCATGGGTGGGGTAGTTCAGCTCATGATCCTTGAGCTTACGGGACTCATATGCAATCACTCATCCCTCCTGCATGAGAATTGCCCCCACACCCTCCAATGAAGCATCGGTGCACACTACAAAATCACCTGTAGGATCTGGCACTACCAGGATAGGTGCACTAGTCAGCCGCTCCTTAAGAGTCTAAAATGCTAACTCACACTGATTTGACCACACAAACTTCTTCCCTTTCCGCTGAAGAGAAGTGATGGGATGGGCTACCTAAGAGAAATCTCTCACAAATCAGGAATAGTAACCTACCAATCTCATGAAACTGTAAACCTCGGTCACATTCATTGGTGCTAGCCAATCTACAATAGCCTAAATCTTAGAAGGATCCATTGAGATACCCTCTCCTGAGATGATGTGGCCTAAATATCTCACCTCAGTCTGGAAGAACTCACATTTGGCCAAATTGCCAAATAACTTATTATCCCACAAGCACTACAACACTTGCTGCAAATGGGCTTCATGCTCCTCCATAGTCCTTGAATAAATAAAAATATCATCAAGGAACATGAGAACAAACTGGTCAAGATAGGTGCGAAACACCCCATTCATCAAACTCATGAAAACTAATGGAGCATTGGTCAACCCGAAAGGGACAATCGTGAACTCATAATGCCCATAGCATGTACGAAATGTTGTCCGATGAATGTCTACCTCATGAATGCGAAGCTGATGGTATCCTGACTTCAGATCTATCTTGGAGAACACCTTGGCTCCCCTCATCTGATCGAACAAATCATCTATTCGAGGCAACAGGTATCGATTCTTCACCATCACTTTGTTCAACTAGCGATAATCAATACACAAGTGAAGAGATCCATCCTTCTTCTTCATGAATATGACAGGTGCACCCCAAGAGGATACACTAGGATGAATAAAACCCTTCTCTAGTAACTCCTCTAACTGCAACCACAACTCACCCAACTCCTAAGTAGTCATGCGATATGGTGCCTGAGAAATAGGCTCCGCACCAGGAATGAGATCGATATGGAAGTCTATGTCGCGCTTAGGTGGAATACCTGGAATATCACTCAAAAAGACATCTGCAAACTCCTGAAGAATAGGATGATCATCGAGAGATACCTCCTGAATCCCACCCTCAGTAAGATCACTAACTAAAATAGCAAACATTTGACAACCTTTCCACATGGTACGCTTCAGCTGCATAGCTAAAATCACACAGAGAGAAATGGGTCTCTAAACCCCAACTAACTCAACATGCTCCCCAACATCATCAACACACTGAGCTGACTTATGCTGACAATCTATACTGGCTAGATGAGTCTCCAACCAATCCATGCCTAAAACAATCCCGTAGGACCCCAAAGGCAACACACGGAGATCCACTGTGGTAGTGAATGTGCCCAAATCCAACACACAACCATGAACAAGGGAGTCTATAGCCACCTTGGATCCAGTAGCTAACTCAACCTGCCAACCAATGTCTTGCCTTGCCACCACGAGTCCACAACGCTCCACGAGAAAAGGAGAAATGAAAGAATCTGAAGCTCCTAAATCAAACAAGATAGATGTGGTAATCCCACATAACACACCTGAATACTCAACTACAGTGCCCTGATGCTCAGCCTAACGGTTATCAACCGCTGCAAAAACTCTATGTGATCTGCCAACATCACCTACTGTAGGTTTTGAAGTACCCTGTCTCTGACTACCTCTAGCCATTGATCTCTAAGGACACTGAGTAGCTATATGACCATGCTTCCCACAAGCATAACAACCACCCCTACCAAAACCTCAGCCTAAAAATGGTGCACATGACTGCTGGGATCTACCACCCCTAGAACTCTGCTGAGCACTCTGAAAACTCTGTGATGGACTACTCTGTTGCCTACTCTAAGAGTGATGATGTGAACGATCTCTAGCAAATGGAGTACTAGGATTATGCCCACTCTATTGAGACTGAGCAGGCCTATGCCTCTGTCGCTGACCATGTCTAGGAGGTGCAGTATGAGATCTAGATGGTCCATCTCCCTGAGACTGTGTACCCCAAACAGCTGATCCTAAAGGAGGGGCACTACCAATCTAAACACCTGCCTAACCGCTAAAACCTCTAGTCAAATTCTCCTCTATCAACCTTGCCTTCTAAATGGCAACCTCTAAGGTCTTCGGCTCAAACACACGGACACCACCACTGATATGGGCATTCAAGCCCCTGATGAAATGTTGTACTAACATTGACTCATCATAAAAAATTCTAGCATATTGCTTTAGCTCAAAGAAGTAGTGCTCATATTGATCTACTATCATAGTCAATTGCCGAAGTTCATGGAACTCATCAGCACATCTCTATCGATAGTAATCTAAAAGAAATCATGCACGGAATCTCTCTAAGAATAGTCCCCATGACATAGAAGCAATATCTAGGTGAAGCTTCTGCTCCTCTACTCTCCACCATGTAGATGCAAAATCTCTGAGATGCATAATGGCACATCAAGCTCTAGTATTGCTACTATAAGGATGCATAGTAAAACATCGATCGAGATCGATCAACCAAGTCTCTAGCTCGGTACCTATACCAGTACCATCAAAAGTAGGGGATGAGCCCTAAGAAGATCCTTCATGTGACCTATAGTAACACTATCTCCATCCACCCTATCCCTCACAACAACTACTCTCGAATGATCTAGACTACGAGAACGCTCACGCTCAGCTCCAGCATCCTGACCATCCTAACGAGAAGGGTGTGACTCTACCTCATGAGATACCTCCTGACGAGGTCCTAATCCATCCAAAATCTGCTATAAAATAGCTAAAACATGAGCACCCCCAAGCTCTTCGGCTTGATTCTCAACACGCGGTTCCTCCTGACGCTCACCCTGATTGCCCTAATTGCCCTGAGTACCCTGATTAGCATCATGTAGGGTGCTACATCGAAGAACAGTGGCTATACCTCTAATTTTGCCTCTGGCTCTACCCCTAGGAGGCATCCTAAAGGAACAAAGAACACATCAAAATAGATCATCACAAAGATGACATAAGCACCATCCTAAGGCATGAAAGCATAACAACATGACTATAGAACAATATAACAAGCTCATGCCACACATGCCAAACACAACAAAACATAGAAGGCTCAAGTACGCCAGAGCTCCTAGTGTGTGAACATGGGCTCTGATACCAGATGTAACATCCCGCTACGTAACCTCGAAGGGTAAGAGCCAAAAGGGGGCAAGATAATTATTTTTTTGACATAAATAAACAATATACACAGGTTCAGCTGTCAATTCGATAGATTGATACCATTCATTTTAAACACCAAAGCAAATGTTCCTAATCCCATCTGATAAAAAACATGAATCCATAAGCATAAAATATAGGCAGATCCGATACCCACACCAGAATTCGTAAAACAATAAAGGAACATCGCATTTCTTCTCATTAAATACAATGATTACAACTTCTCTCCTAAGAGAGTTCAATTACATAATTGCATTTACAATTACAATGATATATTTCAGAATATAATACAAGTACAATAACATAGTCCTGAGTATGATACAAGGACTGAATGGTTACAATAGTTGAAAGAAGTAATGGAAAGAGAGATCATCTCAAACTGGTGCTCCAAAACCTATTTACCGGTCCCCAATGGTGGTGGCAATGCCTCCCAACCATGTGGACTCCTAAGAGACCACCCCACCGTGCTCAGAGATAGTCACAAGGCCCAAACGGATGAATAACAACAAGGGGATACAAGATGGCCAACACTCACATCACACACGGAGCAAACATGGAGAATAATGCATACAGCCAAAGTCATAACACAGGTGTACTCATCCAAGTCATAGGTTGGGTACTACTCACGATCGCTAAGGTGCTAGATACTAGAGTGTAATCATATGGAGTGTCATCATGTGTGCTCAAAGGGATGACACACATGGGACCAAGTACCTCTCATATAGATGAGGAGAGTCAATCGTGCCTGAATCCACGTCCCGCAGACGGATGACTTAATGCCCCGCAGACAGATAGGCCTTCTCGTTGCATCCTTAGCCTTTACAAGCGCTCAAGGCCATGAACGAGGTTTAATTATCTTATTAGTATTTTTACCCCAATGTTTTAGTTTTAGTTATCACTTATTAATGTAACTCTGCTACTAATTCCCCTGGCAGCCACTTGCGGGGCCCGGGCCCGTAGAGAGCCACTCCAATAGACCACTCTAATGCCTAGACCTTATTCATCTCATTTGACTAAATGAGGAATACGAAAAGAATAAAACACTGGGGTAGAAATTAGAAATAGAGGAATGTGGTCTACAAGACAAAAGCTTCCATAGGCAGTGTAGTGTTATTGAAAATAGCCCTATGCCAGTTAGATCAGTTGTATAATAACTCTAGTGACCCCAATTTGGTCACGATTAGCAAAGGTATGAATGGATAAAAATAAGAATAAGCACAGCAAAAAGGGTACAGCAAGTCTTTTCATAGCCAAATTTTACATATTGTTTACCATATTTAACATGGCAAAATAAAATGTTAAAAAGAATTACAAAAGAGAATTCTGAATTGATTTTCCTCCTACACAGATCGCTATTCATAGAGCACAAATCGCTGCTCCTAAGGAATTTAGTGCCATTTCATTCATTAACACAAAGACGGTGGTTTCCACAAGGCTTGCAATTAGCAAGAAATCGTTGTGATGGCCAAAATGCAAAGCCACTTAATTTTCTAAGAAGAGATGTATTGGAACAGCCAAACAACATCATTCTGTAAGTTATTACTACTGTTAATTTTAATATGAATTGGTAAACATCTGTAGATATTGCTATAATGGTATTCTACAGTACAAATTTATATATATTTTTAGTCCCATAATATTTGATAATATTTGGAGGTTGTTGTTCTGTACTTCATATTTACTCTGTTTATGTAAGTAGGAAGATATCAAAGGGTGAAAATCACTTCAGAGAAGTCAACGTATGAAAACAAGGTTACATGGGACTTAGATCTCTTCAATCTCTATCATTATTTCTCAGTTTTATTGTATGGCTGCACTCATTACATTTTCTAAAATTGAATCCCCTATTTAAAAAAAAAAAAAATTTAAATCAGAAAGCACGTAATCTTTTGAAACCCCCTCCCTCTTATCTCAGAGAAAAAGGAAATAGATCTACATAACATAAGGGTCGATTCAAGGGAGAGAATGTAAATATCTTGCAATTAACTAAATTCTAGCATGTTTTCTTTTAACGGCAGAAATAGAGTTTCAAATTGTTGTGGGTAATTAAATACAACAAACTTAATTTAGTTTTTTTTTTTGTTAAGGCAATAATGGGCTTTCAGTTTTTTTTTGGTGCTTCATCAGCATCAACAAACATATTTTAGTTTTTGTACTAGAAAAACAATGCACAGAGGTACATACCTCTTTTCCTTCACACTCCCCTTCACTTCACCTCAAAACTTACAAATGATATGCTTGCCTGAGAGATTTGATTTTGTTTTCCTACACTGCCTTGCTAAATGCCTCTCCCTCTTTCACTCATCGGCATAATCCTTGGGGCCTACGTTCTTTAAAACTATCCTCTGCTTTTCTTTTTTTTTTCTCTGTGCAGTCGCTCACCACTCTAGGCAAATATTGTTCTATCTGTCTCTTCTTTTCTTCAAACACAGAGAGCCTCCCACCAAAAATCGTGGTGTGCTTCCAAAAACCTCTGTTGACTCTTCTTATCCCCCTCTGCCCACAGATATTTTCCTCATCCTTATCTTCTTCTTGTCGCTCACACCTACCAGGCAGATATTTGCTGCCACATTCAACTCTCCCAACCACTTTTATATCCCCCCTCGTAAAGGCATGGGAAGGAAGATTAAAATAATAATAATATCTCCCTTTTCCTCCATCCTACGCTAACCAAGAGGTGTCATCTCTATTGATATTTTATGCATTTAACACTCCCACCAACTTTTATTGCCAATGCAGCAAGGAGGTTGTTACATTACAATTGATGTTATTGTAGTAAATATTATCAATATTGCATTGATTAAATTATTGTTACAAATTCATGTTATTAAATTTTATTGATTTGACTGTACAATGTTATTTGCTATGTTTAAACATTTGTTCACTATATGAAAATTAGATTTGTTTATTTCTATTTCAAATAATTTACCTGCTTTAGGTGTTAAGAAAATAATAACTTTTCGGTAAATAAATGTTAGTTGGGTGAAAAGAAGATCACATAAATCATGTGTGTGAAACTAGTAGTCAATTGTTTTAATCAATATTGGAATAAGAAACTGACTTTACATACTAACAATTAACAATTAGCGTAAAGGTGTAAGAGTTACCAAGTGATGCATTGGAAGAAAGCAAGCAACAAAGAGAGAAGCAAATTTCACCTAGAGGCTCCAACCGGACTGTATTTTTGCCTCAAGTGTTTGAAGATGGGAGATACCATTTGAGAACAAAGATGAGAAGGTTAAGTCAATACCCATGTATGTTTATTAGCAGAAAAATGATTGCGAAGTTCCTATTTTCAGTTTAATAAAGAAAGAAATATTTATTTAATGTTGTCCAATGTTATGTGACTGTGATGTCTCTCTGTTTGTGTGTGAATCAAGAGTTCTATTTCCTGCCAGTCTGTTATTTGTTTGTTGATGCTAATGGGTGCTTCCCTGTTCTATGTGTTGGGAGTGTATACATATGTAAGCCAATCCCCCTTTTTTTTAATCAAATTCCCTACAAAACACAATCATTAGAAATAATTTAATCTTATCACACATTTTTGCCCTACATGAATTCCATATACATCCCTCTATCTTATGGAATATAGTGCAAACATAATTCTATAGTACAGATCCCATGTTTGATTTAACTTTTTCAGATTAATTTAAATCGCTATCATAAAAAGTTAAAATTAATTGAAGACAGATTTGTATGTCTTTACGTGGACCTAACTCAGTTAGCCAACTCAACTAAGTGAAGCAACATGCTGTTGAATGATGGCACACACAGACTTATATGTGACACGTATCTTGTAACTTGTCTTCATATTTCTGCAAATCTCTACACGCCTGCACAATACGTGTCTTTATAAAAGCTGGTTTATTGCGATATAAATGCTGTGATTACGTAACAAGCTGAGCGAGTTACAAGAGATTTTTAATGGAGCTTGACGCCATTGGAATGTTCTTCCTCTGATGATCTGATTAAAAACACAAGGTAAACAATTACTATTATTTTAAATTTAAAAATACTACAGTTTATTGAATGTTATATAAATAGAATAACTATTTACTAATTATTTGCTGGAGATAAGACACAAAATTTATTAACTGTATATTATATAAATAGAATAATTATTTACTAAATATTTGGTTGAGATAAGATATAAATTTATTTAATATTTTTGGTGGAAATGAGATAGAAAATTACACAATTTAAAATGAATAATGCTTAACATTGAACAGCCAAAACATCAAACTATACCATTATACTTTAATTTCCAAAATTCTTATAGTAAAAGCTTGGTGACAAACAGAAATTGCATTGCTCATAGATTTGATGAGACTCTAAGATAGATTTGCCCTGATGACAATCTAGGATAGATTTACCTTGGACCAGATCCGACAACCCTGCAATCACCAATCCATCTATACATAATTCAGGATTCCTTACACCTTAGACAATAATATCTAAATGTCAAGATATATTCCTCTCTATATGAGAATTAGGCAATTAGGCAATGTCTTCAATTTCAAAATGAGCATTAGAAATTGGACACATTTGCTCCGAGCATTAGAAATTGTCGTGCTTTTGGTCTTTCCTCTTCAACTTCACAGTATAATCTAAAAAGTTTTAGGCTTCACCACGACAAGAAGTCATTGCATCCACTTCAACATCTTTCATGATTTACTACTACTAATACTAACAAACAGAAAGAGGTCATAACTATAAACTACTGAAAGAGAATTAGAATCCATTATTTACCACAAATAAGTTTTCAAGATACAACAGTACAATAAAGTAAAAGATTATTATTAATAGTATTTACGTATTAAATATTTGAATTTTCCATGCTCAAATCTGCAGCCTGCATGGCTTTGCTTTCATATTTTCCTTTTAAAATGTTTAGAAGATTATTCATGTTGCCTATGACCCAATTGCTGATAATCAAAACACGATACTTTTTAAAACTGATAGTTTTAAAAAGCAGTTGCACAATACATGTGTGCAACGGATCTGCGATAGGCCAGTTGAATGGAAGTCTTTTTTAATAATATTCCTTTTTTTAATAATATTATGAAATTGTAATGATTTATTTAAGGAGACTTCAAGACATCCAACATTTTGGCAGTGGTGGAGTCTTGCAAGTACGAAACCTCACACAGCATCAAGTAGAAAGTGTAGTAATGTAGTATACATGAAGTATGAAATACTATATACTTATTTTGGAAAAAATAACTATATTTTCTTAGAAAATTTAGGAGTTGATTGGTCTTCTGAAGAGTTACTAATATTGTTGAGTCCATTTCACCATAGTAGTATTTACCACCCTGTACTTAAATATCTAAGCACATGTGGTAAAATAGAAGTTGTAGTAATGTCATGTACATGATGTGTGAAATACTATATATAAATTATGGATCAAAGACACCAAAAATATCAAGCCAATGCATTGTCTTGATTGTTATTGTTATCTCTGCATTTGATGAAGAGTTTCAGTTGTTGTTATAGGCATATTGATTATTGTTAGTATGCCAATATGTGATGGAAAGAATTGGGTGAAATTCCATACAATTCTATTTATAAAAAGTTTTGAAGATACCACAGATGAAGATTCTTGATTATTATTTCATACGACCCTCTTTACAAAAATGTTCTGAAGGTATGGAACCTAATGTCTCTTCTTTTATTCATTCTTTTTCATTTTACTTTAATGTTAACCTTTAAAATAGTTTTTCCCAAAATATTTGGTGAAATTCTATACAACCCAAATAAAATGTTTTGAAGATGCCACATTATTCATATAATCCTACTTATTAAGAAGTTCTGAAGGTCTCTTGGTTTATTATTAAACCTTAAAATAGGTAAGATTCAAACTAAATCTCCTTTAGTTATATTTTAATAAAAATTTTAGGTTTTCGAATTGCAAAAGTCTGAAGATTTTGAACAAGATATATTATATATTAAAAATTTGTTTTTTTAGAAAAAGTAAAGTCCTTGTTAAAAAACTTAGGGGTTTTAACGGTTTCTGAAGAGTCACTGATACTTGTGAGCCCGTTCTAATAATAACCATATATAGACACTTAACTTGAAAAGAAATAGTTCAATCATAGGGTAACATGTTAGATCCGACAATGTTAGTCCTTATTGACTCTAATCATCTAGTCTCTGTTAATTTTGGAGGACCGACATTAATTTAAGGAAAACCATTCCTTTCTCTGAGTATGTATTATGTATATTTAATGTGCATTGAAGAATTTTTTTTTGCTATTTGTTGCTAATTTTTTTTAGACTTTTTATTTAGAGGTGATTTTTTTCAATTGGGTGATGCCTGTAGACACTTTAAAGAACCTAGTTGTGATTTTTTTGGGTGGTTGTCATTGTGGATAATTTTAGGATGAGGGAAAAGCAAGAAAGAAGTTTAATCTGGGCATAAACAAGGTGATTGCAGTTTTTTCTGCTAACTGTTTTCAGGATGGCACCAAAACCTGTATTTATATATTCATGTACCATGTTTTTTAATGTGGATGCTCTAATAAGTTTCAAGCTGTTAAAAGTTGAAGATAATAATGTCAATGAGAGCAGCCTTAGGCAGCTATCAGATTCACTAATCATTGAAGAGAGAAAGAAGGAGCAGTTTGGAGCAGATCAGTTTGCTTACAATTCATCTATGCCAACAGATACAGGAAAGGATGAAACCGACTCAGATGATATTGACTCTGAGAAGACAATACCAGATACTGGAAAAGGTGACGAGTCTGAGAGGACTATATCAGATACTGGAAAATGTTCTAATCATTCTGAGAGGACTATTTCAGATACTGGAAAAGGTTCTAATAGTTCTGAGAGGACTATTTCAGATACTGGAAAAGGTTCTAATAGTTCTGAGAGGACCATATCAGATGATGGGTACCTAATAACAGAAGAAGATTACCAGTTAATGCTTATAAAGCATATGAACAAAAGATAGAAAGTGGCTGCTGCTTCTCCTAGTAATGCAAGAAGAATGAAACCATGTCATGTTTCTCAAGATGGACCTTCAACCGAATTATTAGAGATAGGAAATGGTACTGTTTTTCCAATCCCACCAACTTATGATGTTTTGACACAATCTATGAATTTGCTTACTTTTTCAGATGTTCGAATTGATGACGGTTTCATTAGCCGTGGTTAGGATTTCAAATGTTTAGATGTAATGATGGCTGTTGAAAGAAGAAGGGCTACGATCGAAATGGAGGATCAATAATGTATGCATCTCTTTTGGACAGATTAAACCATGCATTACCAGCTTCTAATTCAATTCCGTTCAATCTAAAAGTTGCTGAATCTGATGATGTTGAGGCAATAAAGATGCAAGCTTTTGATTCTGATCATGTTGAGGCCTCAACAATGCAGCATGAACCAGTGACAGAAAAGCCATTAGTCCTAGAGAGGCTTGTCATGCCTGTAACAGATCAATTGCAACAACTTAAAGTTGGCATGGAGGTTTTGGACCAAGTAAATGACTCTCTTCGTATTATTGAAGGCCAGTTACCTAAGAGACAGTAGCGCATGTTACAGAAAGGCTCGCCAAGGGAGAATGCTGATCAGAAAGTTAGAAGTTGGTGGCAAAAAATTGTTAAAAAAGACATCCCAAAGCACCACAAAATTACATGTTGCAATAGAGAAAATAGTTAATTGCTAAGAGACTTGCAGAATGTTGCCAAAAGGAGGCAACTGTAACTGCAGGCTGGTCTTTATCACTGTCTTTCTCCTCTTCTTCTGCTTCACATTTTCCTGCATCTGTAAGCTCCTCGTTCAGCCTTCCAACCTGCAAATAACATAAACTGAAATGGTTGACCTAAGTAAAAAAGCAACCCCAATCCCAACCGCGAACGATGAAGCAATTCCAGCAGCTGCATTATGTTTTGATTTTTTGCACTGCCGTCTTTTGAAGTGGTACGACCATACTGAATTGTTTACGGGAACAATTCAGCGGTATCAGGGAAAGAACGGAGAAAAAACTCCCATAGTAAAGCCTATTGACTAAATATTTAACAACCGTTTTAGTCAAGGAATTTTTGTATAGAAAGGATTATAAAAATACTTCTGAACTATTTTTAAAAAAAAAATTGTTTATCTAAACTAATAAATATTTCTTTCTCTCAACTAAATATTAAGATATGACAACTTGTAAATGTAAATCTCTTTGAAAATTGATATCAATCAAGATTTTAAAAAAAATAACAATTAAATATCCACATGTCGACATGTCTTTTTATCTCCTTGTTTAGCTCCTACATCCCTTAATTGCATTATATCATCAAAATGTTTCTCCCGATGCAGAATTTCCCGACACTGACATAGATTTGAATTTGCCTCGACCAAAAAGAAGGGACTTGGTGAAACCGTAACTTAGAGCATTTGCATCTTGCTGATTCTTCAAATCAGATCTTGCATTGATTTATTACACATTTTTCATTATTCATTTAAAAATTTTGCATCATTTCACATCCTTAATTTGAAAATTCATACTTTTGCAATTGCATATTGTATATTTCAACGTAAGAAATTTGACATCTTTTTCACATATCTTTACAAAAAATCCTAAAGTTTTCTATATTGTCTTTTTGTGCAACACTTTCAACATCGTGATCACTTGGTTTGTAGTGACACTAGTGTGTTTTTAATCTTTGCAAAAACTTCAAAAACCCAGTTTCGTCAAACTAGTATCTTGGTGTACAAAAGTCTCACATATATGGCATCCAATCACAAGAAGTGTGGTATGGCTCCTCTCTGATCTAACAAGAAAATGAAGGATCCCGAACCCATCATATCCTTCACACCACATGAGGTCACTATTCGAGACATTGATGCTCCTCTTTATATAACAGTAAGAATAAATGGAAATCCTACAAGAGGAGTTCTTATTGATCCCAATTGCACGACAAATGTTATTATAGAAGAATTTGTATACATGCACGATGTAGCACAAGATACTTATGATCCAACTGACTCAATGATAAAAGCACCTAATGGTTATTTTCTTTTGGTAATTGGAAAAATAACACTTTGTATTAAGGCGGTTGAAAAAGCCCTAGAAGCACCAATTGTCATCATTTCCACCTCGGATCTCTTTCATGTGAAGTTAGGACATCCATGGCTAAAATCCATGAAACCAGTTCCCTCTACTATACACAAGTGCTTAAAGTTCCCTCATAAAGGTCGAGTGCATGTTATCCATCACAGTGGATTTAAGCCATTAGCCACTAGTGAAAATTTTAATTTGGATTATTTTTGGCCACAACCTATTGATGCGAACCAAACAAGACAAGATCAATTCTTCTTGGCATATCAAAAGTATAAAACAAAGAATATAGCTAAACTATCATGTGGTAAGAATACTCTTGGACCCTCTTGGTGCTCTGAGGCTACACAATTCCTCCTATTGATCAAATAGAGAGTGAAAATCAGCTTGAGATGAAGGATTCACCTCAACCAAGAGGAAATTTATGAAGTTCCTCCTCCGCCATCCTTACAAGGATTGGGAGAAAACTTTCAAGAGAGAAGCTATCCATCACAAAATCATAAAATCAATTTTGTACCATCTTCCTCAAGTCACAAATGCTGAAGAATGCAGAAAATAGTGAACCCTTGATGGTGGACAAAGAAACTCCCTTGGGAAATATAACTAACAAGACTAGAATAAATTAACATGCAAGGGGAAGAAGAAGAAAGCACCAAGCCTTAGCTCAAAAAATGTCACCGCAAGAAGAAAACATCCCATCGAGAGAAATGGAATCAAAACTATAACTAAATGAGGAAGTTACAAGATGGGCTATAGTGCCATATGTGCCACCTATTTCATATGAAGATCAAGATTGTGAAGAAGATGATTTGATCAAGGACAACCACTAGCATGGTTGTTTTTTGAGTACCATGTTCTCCAACAATGAATCAGGTAAGTATTTCTCACTCATTCAGCCACACTTGGTGTAGCACCTCTTTGAGATGCTCGTAAGTTTGGCCTCCTCTTAGATCGATATGTTGTTGTGTTTTGTTCCCTCGTGTGGTGATAAATGTTTGTTTAGGTCTTGTTGTATGACCCTTGATACTCTTGTAAGGTTAGGGATACAAGGAGACCACCTTTGTTGTGACATTCCTTCTATGTGTTTCTCTTTCATTCTACACTTCTCTTGTTGTGACTATTGTGGGTCGTACCTTGGGGGCATAATATTGTTGAGGGGGTATCCTTCGACATTGTGGTCCTAAGTCACTTTTGCCTCCTCTCTTATTTTTTTGATTTCATTCTTCTGTTGTACTTGTGGCTTTACTAGTCGATGGATGACAATAATGAATATACACTTCTGATAAGAACCGTGCGTCACTAAAATAAGAAAACAAAAATTGACCTGGTCCATATATGAAGATGGGGGTAATTTGTTACTGATGTTTGATGACTAGAATCACTCTCTATTTGGTCAATAGGAGGAATTTTGTAGCCTCAGAGCACCGAGAGGGTCCAGGAGTATTCTTACTATTGATCAAATAGGGGTAATTTGTTATTGACATTTGTATTGTGAAATTGTTGTAACAAGCCTTTGCAATACTCTAATATGCTTCTACTCACTTGTGAAATGTTTTAATCTCACCTTGTAGATACACTAGGTTCTAAGATACCTGAAGTATAACCTCATAGCTATACTTGGTTCCGAACTTGTAAGCATAGCCTTGGCTTGTTTGAGTGGTATATTGCCTTATTTTTTGTATTAGTTTCATGAGATGCTATGGTCATTATCTTAGCTTATATTTTATAACCAAAGATTGTTTTGATTATCTTTTGTACATGTATATTGTTGATCAATGATTATTAGCAAGTGATATTGATGTGTTTCTATTGTGATTGTTGGGAACAATTTGGCGATTGTAAGAACATGTCACTTTGGGGCATGGGCTTTGTGAAAGCTCTTGTTCCATCATGTGTTTTCAACCTTACCTTAAATGTGATTGCTACCGGCAAGCAGGTGTAACCACTTTAAGGTTGGGGCATATATTATGGTAAATGCTTGGATATCTTAGATATTATGATAAAATGTGTTATATACTACCTTTTAACTATAAGGCATCTTTGCGATGTAGGTGGGGTTGTATACTTTGAATGTTGTGTTATGTATACTTCTTTTTCACTATAAGGCATCTCCATGATGCAAGTGGGGTTATATATTTTGAATGGTGTGTTTGCGTAAAATTCCTTTTCACTATTTAAGGCATCTGTATGATGCAAGTGGGTGTGTATACTTTTATTTTTTGTGTGCGCATGCTTCCTTTTCACTGTAAGGCATCTCCATGATGCAGGTGGGGTTTTATGCTTTTGTTCATTGTAAGATGTCTCTATGATGCAAGTGGAGTTATGCCTATCTCCGAGGAGATTACATGGATCATTTTGAAAGCCTTTCTACAGAAGGCAGGATTGTGTATTCCCTTAAGTGGTTACACATCATTTTTGAAAAAGTCCTCTCATAGGAGGTGGGGTTGGGTCTTGAGTTACTCACCCTTAAGCATGTTTTTAGCGGTCATCGTAGCATGGTGATGAGCCCTTTGACTGTCAGGTGTGTTTGGCATGTCTTAGATGGAAGAGCATAGTGATCACCTCCTCCCCATCACCCGTGTTTGTTGTGTATAAGTTGTATAGTGGGTTGATGACACACTCTACGACACTCATGTATTCCATATGTTTTTTTGTGGCACGTAACAAGGAGTTCCCCCCACACCATGTGTGTTTGCATGTTTTGTGGTGGTGCGTAGTGATGAGCTCCCCCCACGCCATGTGTCTTGCATGTTTTGTGGTGGCGTATACCGATGAGCTATGTCCACGCCGTGTATTTTGCATGCTTTTATGGTGGTGCATAGCAATGAGCTCCCCCCATCACCTATTAGTGTTATATAATTGTTTAATCACATCTTCTACTTGGGCATGCTTTATGTATTGTGGGAATGTATTCCTATTTTCTCTATGTATTGTGTGCTTCCTTACTATTTTCTTCATGTTTTGTTTTCTTATGTTTTCCTAAGCTTGGGGGCTAGAGAGGGTCTTCCAAACTTGGGGCATGCTATTGGCTATAGTGTCTGACATGCTTGATGTCTTTTCAACCGTACTTTAATCCATGCACTGATCATAAGATCATACACACATTAAAGTGGGAGCTAAATGTTAAGGAGTAAAAAGTGTCCACATGTCTTTTTACCTCATTGTTTAGCTACTAGGTCCCTTAATTGCATTATATCATCAAAATGTTTCTCCTAATGCAAAATTGCCCAACACCGTGATGGAATTAGAATGTGGGCTACTTAATCTATCTTACCTCAAACACAAAGGAGGCTAAAGGACCTGAGCAGTACTGCCCAAGTCCCTCCTTTTAAGTTGGGGTAAATTCAAATCTATGTTGACATTACACCTCTCTAGAGGTTTCTCCTTATTGGCTCTTTTGGTTTGAATTGTCGATTGTAAGTGGGAAAGCATATTTAAGTGTGTTTTTGAGTTCAATGTATAAGAAGATGGAGATAGCTAACTTGAAATCTTGAAGTGAAGCGAGCAAGAGAATTCATTATGATCCTAGAGAAGATTTGTGTATTGTCATTGTGTTGTCATTGTAGATATGGAGCTATCATCTATCCTCCTTAGGAGTTGAAGGATCTTCATCATTCTAAAGGTTCATCACATAAGTGATATCATTGTTATTTATTATCATTTGAATCATCATATTATTATTGTTTTCAACCTCTGCCCCCATGAGGGCACGCTCTCTTTATCAATTAACGGTGTTGGGAATCTTGAATGTTATCCCAAGATTTGACTAAGGCAAGTCCTTAAACACCATAATCCCCAAACCCCTTCTTATCTTCTTATGTGCAGGTTATAGGAGGGAGATCTGGAAAATACAGAACTACATGAAGACTGAGTGTAAATCAGGGTTTCAGGATCTGAAGATTGTTACAAAATATTCCTCCATCAGGGACCTGGGTAGAACTGCCTTGGTCCTCCTGCCTTTTCTAGGTTTGGCTCTAGCATTAGGATAGAATTTGAAGTAGCTTTCCAGTTCACACCTTCAATTGATTCTTCCATTCTGAACATAGGCGGTACCATCGAGGTCCTCTGACATCTCTAATTTTTTGAGATAGGTTTTATCTTCCCTTTAATTATCTTTGTGCAATTAGTTTTTGGGTTTCTATCGTATTTTCTCTGTTACAAGCAAATGATTGTAAAACTAGGGTTTTAATGCATTGTTGTTCTAGGGTTTGAAAAAAAGACTAAGTTAAATCTTATTCATCTGTAGCATGCAAGAATCCAAGGTCAGTAGCTAAGTCCTTCATTTGATAGAGATTTGGCTTGGCCTTGTCCTTGAATGTTATATGGAAAAGAATTCGATCTAGTTTATTATTCTAGTTATTGTCATTCTCCTTTTCCATATCAAACAATTTTAAATATATAAATGTAAAATTTTATGATAATTAATATCAAAAGTTGTAACTATTATAAATCAAATTATATTTTTTTAATTTTAAAATAATTAGTATCAAAATTAATAAAAAACTCTTCAACTATTTTATTTACTTGAGATTTATTTCATTTTACTTTCAAATTATTTTATTACATGAGAGATGTTATACAGTAGAATTAAGGGGATGAGTGTATGTACTAAGACTGTGTACATAAAAACTAAATAGAGATGACAATTTTTTTAAAATTATGAAGTGTTTTAAATTCAAAACATCTATAACCAACATACTTTTATTATACGAATGCACATAAAAATTATAAAGTAATTGTTTTAATTTAAATTTTAATTATGAAGTAAGTGTTTTAAATTTAAAAAATCTATAACCAACATACTTTTATTAAACTAATTCACATAAAATTATAAAGCAATTATTTTAATTCAAATTTAAAATATATAATGGACATACTTTTACTAAATGGATGCACATAAGACTTAAATTTAAATATATAATCGACATATTTTTATTAAATAAATGCACATAACAATAAAGTTGACATAGTAATACTGAAACATAATGTGACAAACCACAAGATCCTTGGATGATTTCCTACACCCAATCAACCACTTAAGACAAGCAAAGGAAAGCCTATCCTACAAAAAGGATACAAAACACAAATATGCAAAGCAAATACTTCAATGAAGAATGAATTAATTTGGATAGTCAAATAGCTCACAATGTGAGATACATATAGCCTGCATAATTGACTAATAGTATTCGATCCAATAATAAGAAAATCTCACTATAAATAGTGGCGGTCAAAAAATATGCATGCTACCACTTAACTTAGACAAAGCTAATCTAGGCATACCAAGTATAGCTTAAGGCTAAACATAGACTCCTAAATATGCACTCCTAAGTGAGCTTAATATAGACCACCACTCCCCCTTAAACATAACTTAGGTGGGCTACATGAAGATGGGTCCCCCCTTAAGCATAGCTTAGGTGGGCTAAATGAAGATGGGTCCCAGCAACTAGGCATGATCAGGTACCGGTGTACAATGCAATCTCTCATAAAAACATAGAAATGAAAAAACCATGTGGGAAAACCTTCCCTCCAAAAAGAGAGAAAAAATAAAATAAGAGGACTAGGAAGCCTCCTTGATGATGATAACTCTGCACCAAGCTTGAAACCATGTCACTCTGACTGTGATGATGTAGATAGCTCCCACCATAGGAGAGAGAAAGAGACTATGTAGCCCCCCACATTGAAGTAGTCCCCATGTCAAAAGAGAATGCCCATACATATGAATGCTGAAAATGATCCATTTGTGGCAAATAACATTTCTCCCCTTAGGAAGAAACAACTCCAATGGTGAATGCTGAAGTAACTCCAAATCAAAGAATCAAGGTGAGGTAGTAAGTTTCATGATGTATCATATCTCAGAATACTTAGAAAATGTCGTAATGCTGATGTTGACTTTAAGTCACAAAAAATCATGAGTCCCAGGCCTAACTAAAACAAGTGATGTCTCAAAATCATGTGAAAAATAATGAAAAGCAAGATCCAAAGAATTGATATATGGATGTGGAATGTCAATGCATCAATATGGATAAAATGCAAATCCCACAAGATGTCCTACAAAGAATCACTGGAAGCCCATGGTGAAGACTCTCTGAACTCTATAGTAGTAGCAAGTGTATGTGTACTATCATCAAACTAAACGACAAGATCCTCCAAAGTGTCATCAAGATCCGAAATGTGAGACTCTACAAATAGCCAAGAGATGTCTTGTAGAAATATGTCCCAATGAGGTGAATCAAGAAGATGAACGTAAGCCTGCTACAAAGAATCACTAGAAGCTCTTGAAGAAGTGACTCTAGAATCTGATGAAACAACAGGGGCTGAAGGAGTGTCCTCAACTATAGATGGGGTATCAATGTATGCCTTGAACCAAATAGACTGATCATCCCATGAGAATGTTTCCACACAAGAAGGGGAGATATAAGTCTCAGTATCATCCACATGGTTATCCACAGAAACATCACTTTCATACAAAGAATCAAGATCTTCATACATCTGCTAGATGATGGTCCAAGAAATGAAAGGGCACTTAGTGTGCTCTATATGATGTAAGATATCCACAAAAATAATAAGACCTATTAGTCCGTAGACCATGTCTTTTTTTTAAAGCATTTATTCTTCTATTTATATTCACTTGGCTCAAGAGCAAGTCTAAGGAGATAGGGTAATTGATCCTGTTCAAGACAATGATTATTTATCCCTTGTTTCTAGGACAAATAGTTATCTAAGGTTAGCCTAACTACAAAAGATTGGAAATAGATACCAGAATCCATTATGTACCCCCCAAATTCAGAACTTTATCTCAGTTCATTGATTACAAAATATTGTGCATAATTCCCCTGAATCAACACTTTATAATGTAGTGCTTTAGGCAAATCCAATTAGAGCGAATTAGGGCACTTTATAATTTTAGTGTGATAACATATTTAATGGATCATGATAGAAAGAATATTCACTTTTACAAAAAAATGACTCTCAATTTTGAGTAGCCAATGAAAAGTTACAATGTTTTTCTATTTCATCTAATAATAACCTACATTCAAAAAAATGCCTCTAGGAGTAAAATTAGCACTCATATCTCAAAAAAACTCCTCCAAGCTAAAAAAAAAAAAAATGGCCTCCTCTTTTTAGCACAAAACTAGAAAACCTCATTAAGTGATTTGGGCCAAAATTTAAAAAACCAGAAAGAAGCTGGCTAGAGTTAAGTTTGACACCTTGCTGGGCACTACTCAAAATACGGTTAAATAAGGGAAGAATGATGCAAATTAGGGGATATTTGTGGGCCTCCACAAACCCTTTGTGCTTTGAAGGACTCTCATGCTACTTCTAATCAATTTTTGTGTTCAAATCAACCTACTGTGCCTCTTTGCTGCAATAATTTTGACACTCTCACAACCTTCACAACTTAAGAAATGCCTTGCACACAAGTGAAAAAATGTCTTACAAGCTACTCTGTTGATAGTAAAAAAACACCTTGCAAGCCTCCACGAGTTTGGGTTTTCAGCAGGGGTGATTTTCCCAAATGCTAAAAAATAACACGGGTGATCTTGATGCAGGGTTTCATCCCAGTAGATAAGGTTGTTCTGTTTGTCAACAAGAGCATTCAAATCGCACCTCCTGGGAGACCGCCTTCACACCTTTTTGCTGAGGAATCAGCCTTGCTCCAGAACATGGGCCTTCAAGATAAGGCACACCCCCTTCAACAGGCTACGACCCTTCAAACAGGTCATACACCTTGCAAATAGGCTGCATGCCTTTGCAAAATGATGCGAACCTTCAAAGGAAGCCACGAGCCTTTAACTTGGCCCTGCCCTTCTACACCTTGCCTTGGGTGATTCAAAGTTTGATTCACCCTTCAATGCACTCGAAATCCTATAGATCGGTCTATATTTCACTCAATTAGCTTGCAAAAAACAATTTCTTCCACCGGCACGAGTACAAAACTTCTTGATTTTATGCAAAACCCTATTTTTAATTAAACTATTCTATAATACCAGACCACCATTCAAACCAAAACAAGATTTGATACCATGTGAGAAACCGCAGGATCCTTGGAGGATTGCCTACACTGAATCAGCCACTTAAGAGAAGCAAATGCACACTTATCTTGCAGAAAGGATCTAAAACAAAAATATGCAAAGCAAATACTTCAATGAAGAATGAATTAATTGCGATGGTGAAATAGATCATAATGTGAGATATATATAGGGCATAATCGACTAAGAATAGTTGAGCCAATAATAAGTGCTCCAGAAATAGGGATGCAACCACTTAGACAAATCTAATCTAGGCATGCCAAATATAACTCAAGGATAAACATAGACTCCTCAATATGCATTCCTAAGCAAGCTTAATATACACCAACACATAAATCACAAAAATATCAAATCAAATAAAAAAGAGAAAAAAATATATTAGAGAAGTGAGAAGTTATTTGAATGATAACTGAAGTTAATTTTTTTCTATATTTTACTGTTATTTTATTTTACCAAATTAGGTTAATTTTGGGATTTCAATTTTTTTACTCGAGTTAAAAATTTAGAGTATCATAGAAAATATTTAGATAAAGTGACACATTGTTGTTGCATTTTAAATTGTAATAGTATTGAATATTATATTTTAATATTTTAGGTAAGCATTTCAAATCTCTCCACACCCAACTAGTGTTAGGATTATACACATAAATAAAAATATGCACACTTGTAAAGTTTAATTGCATAGTTAACCTTTAGTGTTATTTTATTGTAAAAAATTAGATTATTTGTGGGATTTCAATTTTATATACTCAAGACATTTCAAATCTCTCTACACCCAAATAAGGTTAGGGTTCTTCACATAAATAAAAATATGCATGCTTTGTAAAGGAAATATTTTAGTGTTATTAGTAATTGCCTTCAGCAATACTATTGCAATCATTGTGGCTTATCTTTTGATTAATCTAGCAATAGTAAACCAATCCAAACATAGTATAAATTTTCTTGTCGAGCAAATTTGAATTAAATTTCAACTTTTCCTATGAATTAAATTTGGACTTTTCCTATGTGAACATGAAAAAATTTTAACAAAAAGAATTGGAGAAATTATTTATCTGTGATTGGCTAAAAAATGGCCTCTTCTCCGCGGATTGTCGGAGTTTGTCTCACTTCGACATGTGTACTCACACATGTGAGACACCTATTTCGTTTTGACTTGCCACTTTCCCTCACACATGTCATGTGAGTTAGACAAGTGTTGCATGCTTGTAGGGTAGTCAGTAGTTCAGTCCTACCTTCCTACCTCCTTCTCCTTGCCTATATATGCAAGACTCATTGTATTTTTTTATTAGCTCTTGAATATCAAATTTGGCTTTTTGTGCTCATACTTTGTAGAAGTTTATCTTTATCTTGTTTTTCATTTGTTGATCTCGACTAATTCCAACATGGTATCAGAGCCATGCAAGTGAAACCCTTCTCGTTTTGAGCAAATTTAAGCATCTGGCCATTTCAAGGGATCAATTTTCAATATTTTCTTTCCAATTAGGGGCCTGTACTATTCTGTACAGAAAAGTTGTAAAAAATCGAAAAATGTTTTAGCAAAGGGCCTTTCAACCCTCTGCTCATCTACCCATTTTGGGTATAATCCGTATTGTGCGGGTTTGCAAGCTTATTTAGCCAGTTTGTGGCCTTTTCGGCCCTTACCAAATCGTTCTTCCAATCTGTTTGCATCATCCTCTGGTTCGAGGCATTTGAAGGGTTGCCATCTTCTATGAAGTTCTAGTCGATGTTTGCAGTAGCCAAAGGTCACTGTTTTTTCATTGCTAGTGATTTTGTTTGCAGGCGTTTCATTTATCAGAGGGTCGTTGTTCCTCTAGAAGGCATCATCTTCATCAATAGTTCATTTTTAGGCATCAAATTCTTTTTGGCATCACTTGGACTCCATTCAAGGTCATGCCTTTCCTCTGCAGGCGTCCCTTCTTCTATCTGGCGCTGCTCCATTTGCACCTACCCAGAATTTGTGCATATTCTTTGGATCTCCTTCATTGCCAGCCTCTCAAGCTCGTCCAAATCCTTGGCTGATCTGTATTTGCATTTGCATTTGGTTGACTTGCAGCCTTCTTAGACTCCTCTAGCTGCCCACTTGGCCCAGATCTGACTCCTTTATTGCATGTTGTGGTCTTTGCTGCAGAGGTTGCCCTTCCAACAATCAAGGTAGCAGTTGCGAAGGAAGTTATTCTATGGTGGCAAATTGTTTGAGTCCTAACTGGAATTTTCTTTTAGAAGTGCTGGGACACGGTTGGAAGGGATGTTTTCCTGGCTGTAGAAGAATCCAGAAAAGTTAAGAATGTGCTAAAGGAACTTAAATCGACATGCTTAATGCTTATTCCCAAATCAAAATTTCCCCAAACTTTTGAAGATTTCCGGCCTATCTCTCTGTGCAACTTCATTTATAAGATAATTTCAAAGGCCATAGCACTCAGATTGTCACCCCTGATGAAGGAATTGATTTCTAGTGAATAAGGGGGTTTTGTTCCAGGAAAAGAGACCATGGAGGGCGCCATCCTTACCCATGAAATCTTGCATTTAGTGAACAAGGAAAAGAAAAAAGCAATGGTTGTGAAACTTGATATGTCTAAGGCTTATGATAGAGTGAATTGGAGCTTTCTATTTGATATCATGATGCAAATGGGGTTCTCCAAAGAAGTGGTTAAATGGATTAATTCATGTATCTCAGGGTTCTGAGCCTCAATTTTAATAAATGGAAAGGAGTCTGGCTTCTTTGAACCCTCGCGTGGCTTAAAACAAGGAGATCCTCTCTCTCCTTACCTCTTCATAATCATGACAGAAGCACTCACTTGGTCCATAAAGGAGGCAAAGAGAAGGTCAGAATGGCAAGGCATCAAACTAAAAGGTATTCAAGAGCCCTTCACTCATGCTTTGTTTGCTGATGATACATTACTTTTTGGCCAAGCGTCTATAAGAGAAGCCAGATCAATGATGAATACAGTCAATTCTTATTGCTGCGTCTCAGGACAAGAAGTGAATTTTAATAAATCTATGGTCTTTTTCCAAAATGTTCCCTGGCTTCTCCAAAACTTGTTACAAGTTACCCTTAACCTCGACTCTCAGGTTCTCCCAGGAAGCTATCTCGGTCTGCCCCTATTCATAGGCAGATATAAGAATAATCTATGGGGCAAGGTTTTACAGAATTTGAATACAAAGCTGGCTAAATGGAAAGGTCGCCATCTATCCTTAGCTGGGCGAATAGTTTTGAATAAAGCTGTGTTGTCTGCAGTGCCTATATACATGATGTCAGCTTTCCATGTCCCTAAAGGAATTATTGCAAAAATTGATGGTCTCTGCAGAAAATTTCTCTGGCAAGGCTCTCTTGAAGAAAAGAAAATCCACTTATTGGCTTGGGATAAAGTGTGCAAACCCAAGGCGGAAGGAGGGTCCAGAATTCTGAATATCCAAGCTCAAAACCAAGCACTCGGGGCCAAATTGGTGTGGAACATGTACTTCAAACCTAATGCATGTGGGTAAAACTAATGAAAGCTAAGTATCTTGATTCGTTGGATAATGAGCGGATCTTCACAGTGCAAAACCCTCCCAAGGGGTCAGCTATCTGGAATTTTTTATTAAGAAGTAGGGACCTTCTTCACCCCAACCTTACCTGGATCATACACAATGGTGAAAAGGTAGACTTCTGGTTTGACTCTTGGGGCAGGGAAGCGCCACTGTCTACGTATCTCGAGCTCTCTGAGGCATGTTCCTTTCTCCAATCACATTAGGGGCACAAAGTTAAAGATTACTGGCAGGTGGTTAGGGAGGGGTCGTCAGTTACAGTTGCCTGGAAAGGATTCCTCGACTACAATTTTCCTATCTCCCAAAAAGCACTTCTCAGTCATCTCCTTGGTAGGAGGTTAGTGTTTGTCTCCAGCATGGAGGATGAAGTGGTCTGGACAGCGGCTACTTCAGGATGCTACTCAGTTAAAGATGGATATAAACTAGGCTTGCAGAAAGCGCTGTCAAACTGGCCCTCAAAGCTATGCTAGGGCTCGTCAACTCTCCCTAGGGCTAGAGCTTTCGCTTGGTGTGCACTTCATAATAAAATACTCACAGGTGATCGAATCAAAAGACTAGGTTTGGGCTCTAATTTCCCTTGTGTGCTCTATGGATTGGAGGAAGAATCTTTAGATCACCTCTTGCTTCACTGCCCCTTTAGTAGAGCATGTTGGACCTGGTTTTTCAGGAAGTTAAAATGGACAAGCCCTTTCTCCATATCCTTATATCTTATGTTTAAAAACTGGCCCCATTCGTTTGCTACCTCAACATTAGCATGCCTTTGGGAGTTGGGTCCTTCCATGATTATCTGGCACATCTGGTGGGAAAGGAATCTGCGTATTTTCAGGAAGGAAGCTTGATCAGTGTTTCAGGTCTGTGTTAAACTTGATGCTGCCATAGTGGACCAGGCAATGGCTTATCTTAGATCTTTTAATTCCTCTAAGCTGGTTTGGTCTAAATGGGATGCGGAAGTTATATCGCTCTGGCCCTCAGTCAGATGTTTGGGAGTTGGCATCAATACAGGAACTCCTAAGCTCTCCACAATCAGAGATAAAGTTAAATGGACTCCACCCTCCTCTCCCTTCTGTAAGCTCAACATTGATGGGGCATGCCGAGGGAATCCTAGCCTCTCTGGAACGGGATGTGTCATTCGGGATATACATGGAGAGTTGATCGCAGCCAAGTCATCCAAATTACCCCCAGGTACCAACAATGAGGCAGAAGCTTGGGCTCTGGTACATGGACTAAACCTGGCGCTTGAAAAAGATTTAAGGAACGTGTGGATTGAGGGCGATCCCTTGTTAGTAATAAATGCAATTAAGGGGAAAGGTTTAGATAACTGGAAGTTGGCATATATCCTCTCTTAGGCTAAAGCCCTTCTGAACAAACTGGACAATTTTTTCATATCCCACACGCTACGGGAAGGCAACAGGGTGGCGGACTTCCTAGCCAATGTAGCAATTGATAGTGATAAAGACACTCTTTTCTTCCATCGTGGTGTACTCCAATTACCATGTCCATTGACCTCTCTCCTGGCTGCTAATATGGCAGATGAGTAAGTTATATTCCTTGACTGGTTCCAAGAGGTTGACAAGCCTAAAGTACGGTCGGATGGTCTTACACTGGATTCGCCTTGGATTAGGAAGTTGTCTCATTTATTTCCACATTTATACTCCTGCAAGGATCTCTGACATTCTCCAAGAGCGCTTTCCCAAGTTTTTATTGGGATGAATGAATTAAGATAGATGTAGGTTTGTCATATGTCCCACCTGCAAGGGGAAGATAGCGTATCTGCTCTCGCCTTATGTTCATTTATAGATATTGCCATGCTGGGACTGCTTGTCTATCTTTTGATAGCGTAACAGCTTTTTTCTCCCACCTCCTCCTACCTGCTGTGGACACGTTGTCACCTATACTCGCTCTCAAATGGATTGGCAGAGTACTACTGTCCCCAGTTGTGCGGCTAACGATAGCGCTTTTACTTCTCCGCCAGCTCTCCTTTCCTTATTGTTTTCTTACAGGCTCCTTCCAAGTTTGTGTTTTTGAGGGCTCTCTCCTGTGTGGTCTCCTTGCTCTGTCACTTTACTACTCTTTCCGTGTTGCTCCCTCCTTTCAATTGCTATCTCTCATCTCTAGCTAATGATGGCAGATACGTGACTGAACCAGAGGTTGTTTTTCCCTGCCCTTGAGTGGGAACCGGAGATTCAGGGGCGAGTGAAGGCGATTGATCTCATGACCCTTATTGATTCTGACTGCACTCTTATTTAGTTTGCAGTTTGAAATATCGTGGGCCATGCCTGGATCAGAGGCTATGATGACCGTGTGTTAAACTTTTCAGATATAGTCTCACAACTTCTTTCCAACATAATGGATCTTGTTGTGGATGGAGACTATGTGCACTCCCTGGCGGCAGGCTTGTTCTTTAAGAATATTTACATAGTGGATCATTGGGAGGTGGCCGTGTCTAATTATCACATGGAGCAAGGTGATGCCCTTATTGGTGGGCTTTTTAATCTAACAACTCTACGGAATTCTCCTCCACAGCAGGTAATCTACAGAGCTCTGTAGTCCAGTATCAAATCCTTATGTAGTGAGGATATAGATGATGCCCTACGAGCATACTATTTATTTTTTTCCAAGAAAAGATGCGAACGAATTAGGGATGTGTTCACGGCTATTCGTTTCCTCAGAGTCCACGCATCTGACATGGCCCCAGGGATGCCTTATTATGCCCTGGCAGATTTGGAGGAAGGGGGTCAGTCATCGGTCACAGTGGATATGGAGGCAAGGGACCTGCCGGTGGCTCCGCTAGCGGCCTAAGCTTTGTCAGTGGCCTACTATCTCTCCTAGTGCATGTGAACAGGTTGGCGGTGGTCTGTGTTTTGTTTTGTTTTGCTCTCTGTGGGTGGTCTCGTGGTTTGATTGTTCCTGCCTTTGTGTTCTGCTTGAGGGCTCTACGTGGACGGGTGTCTTTCTACGGTGGTGTTGCGGTTGGCTTGGTAGGGGTGTATGTTTTTGGCAGTGTCGATGACGTGATGCGCTTGACAGGGTAGCGGGATCCTCTGCTCCCCTGCAAGGTCTTTTCTGATGGTGATGGGGCCTCGTCTTCCGTGTTTTGCTCTGGGTTGGCAGTTTGGTCTTTTTTCCATGCTGGTTTAAATCTTGTGTTATCAGGTCTTTCATGGGCCGTGTTGTTTTGTTTTAAATTGTTATATCAGGTCGTTTTAGGACCTTTTCATGTAATTATTTTGGGATGGACTTCTGGGCGTGAAGCCCTGTTTCTTCCTGTTTAATCGTTTCTATTAATCTTATGTGTGCACCATCACCTTTTTCTGCTTAAAAAAAAAAATTGGATTCTCTCCACATTCAGCTCACTCGGTTGAGACTTCGCCCAAGACTCAGTGAAATATGAGCTCACACTTTTCTTACGAGCTCACAGTTTTCTTCTATTGTAGGTACATTGGTTGCTTTATCTACAGCTACATTTATGGTTGTTGTTATGTTTATTGTTGGCTATTCTATAGGTTACTAGTTTGCTATCAGACTCTACTTAAAAAGGTTAACATGTCTACTTTGGCACTGTAAATAGTGACGGTTTCTATTACATGTCACATTTTACTAACCTACACATCAAATGTACTTGCTAGCCTTTTTGTTCTAGCTACTAACCATCTATGTTTGCATTATATGCTACAATTAGCATCACTTGTAACTTTAAAAATTTACTATAACCTTTTATGCTAGCAACTATTGTAACTACCCCTAACTGCCAGAATTAACATCAACTAACAAAGCTTTGTAAAGGGGTTAGTTTTTCAATTTTGGGTAAAATTGTCTCAAGAGAATTCTTATGAGACTTTTCAAAGTCACAATTTATTGTGAACATATAAAACTGACATATAAAGTTAGCATTTAATTGGTAACATATAAAGTCAGCAAATAAAGTTCACTTATTAATCACTCATCGAAGACAAAGGGTGAGGTCCGGTTTGGCAGGAGGCCAATTTGCCCCTACATTCAAACCCCTTCTATTCTTCTTTTCACCCCAATTCCAATGAGTGGTTGGAAGGGCATATTCACCTCTCTGATAGGTTCTTTTTTTGCTTTTCAAGTGCAGTTTATTAAATTAGGCCATTTTTGTGGGAAATTGACTATTTAATAACTTTTGCTCAGTAGCTCGAAATTGAGTACCGTTTTTTGCAAAAGTGAATGGTTTTTCATTCTCCACACCTTGGTCTAATTTATTTTGTAAAACACACTAAGTCATAAAGTGCCAAAATTTTGGGGGGTCTCTCTTTCAACAGTTTCGGGCGGAGGGGGGGGCTTTTTTGCATTTGATATTTTGCACATTATACCATGTCTACATGTTGCGAAGTCAAGTGTACCTATTGTGGGAGCACTCAACATAGGGATGCACTCTATCCTCATTTCTCTCACACTACTTTTTTAATGTTCTGTAAGACTACAAAATCACCACTTGATGTTTCATTCAGGTTGACTTTTAGTGATTCCTTGCATCAGAACATCGTCATCATTACTCCAAATCTGCCACATTGGGATGCATATCTACCTAACATTTCATGTCTTTTCATAGAGTCCTACATTACAAAATTGGGAGACACCATTGAGAACATCCATCTTCTTTTCGATGCCAGCTTCGATGAAGTTGCATCACCATCGTCTTCAGATATACTTGTTCATGCCTTGCCTATTTCAGCTTATATAGTGACTAATTCTATAGATACTTATGAGTCTACATATCAGACTCTGTCATCATCTAGTTTGACACCTTTTGTAGAAGTATTAGATTCACACTCCTATGGTCCGATTTCTTCCTAAAGGGAGAAATGTTGTTCAACATTTGTGGATCGTTTTCAGCATCCATTCTCGAGCATCCATCAGCACTACCAAAGGTATTTTGAGAGGAGGCTGCATGGTTAGTCTTCTCATCTTAGTTTTGGCAGGATCCATCTCTTCTCATGGAGTTCATTACTTCATATTTTCTGGGGTTTCACATCGACCTTCTCATTTTATCTCCTATGGGGGGATATCTATTATACATTGATGTTAGAAGTAGTCCTTGGGGGGTTCTGAGTCCTCCATCTATCACTCTTCTTCTTCACTTGTACATTTCTTTCTTGCTCATTTCTCTTTTGGAGAGGAGTTTTGTTCCCACTGGATTTTCTCCTTTTTTCTCTTCTTATGAGAAATTTGTTCATGGGTGCCTAACATGGCCTAGTAGCTGGGACCCATCACCATCTTTGTATTCTTCCTAAGTTGAACTTAAGGGGGGTTGTTAGTGTAAATAGTGTCATTATCTAACCAGTTTATATTTCACCTCTTTGAAGGTTTGACCTATTCACACATAGGCTTAAGTTTACTTAGTCTTCTAGGAGTTTGTGTCACTTTGACATGTGTACTCACACATGTGAGACACCTATTTCCTTTTGACTTGCTACTTGCCCTCACACATGTCATGCCCGTTAGACAAGTGTTGCATGCTTGTAGGGGTAGTTAGCAGTTTAGTCCTACCTATAACAACCCTCCCTTTGCCTTTCGGTGGTCCTTTGAGAAGTTGGTGAGTGAGTTTAAGAAGTAAGATATTATCTAATCACTGTAGATGTTAGAGCGGGCTGAGTCAAACACCTTGGGAAGAGGCCCTTGAAAACAAAAATAAGAGAAGTCAGATTTTTTTAGCTTTGACCATGCTAGATGCGATGGCTCTTGGCAGAGTTGTTGAGAATGATAAATGCAAAAAGAAACATCTAAGAGGAGGTAGCGTGTCGAAAGGGGGATGGTGACTCCATTTTAGGAGGAGTTAATGAAATGAAAAGATCATAGAAACAAGAATGCATTGGCTTGGGAAGGAAGAAAGACTGGTACACGTTGAAAAGGCAGACAGAAAATAGGGGATAGAGAACCAAAAAAATGGATGCATTGGCATGTTTGACATGAGAGGAGGGGAGTGCGATAGGAAAAAGAGATCCATCTTGCGCATATCCTGCAATCATTACATCCATGAGAGCGCATCTCTTTGATTTCCCATGATGGTGCAAATTATCAACGGGAAGGGTATTGCCCAATCCATTCACAGCAAGATCATAAAAGATGTCTCAGATCTCTCCAACAACTATGGCAAGGTATTTAACTCTTGATTTTTATCATACTCTTTTGTTCAATTATCCCCTTTATGGAATGGCGGATCTTTAGAACACTCAACAATGGCGTTTATCTGCACTATGCATCCCTACCATCAAATATACAACCAATAGGAACTCTTAGTAGAATTGATTTTCTTTTAAAACCATACATATATGAAAAAGGGCCAATCTAGCCTCAACCCAATTCTTTGAGGATATTTACAACTCTTAAAAAAAAATAGCAAATCTGTAACTCGCTTTTTTACATTTTCTCCACTCCTTACCATTGAACATAAAATAGAAGTTGAATAGCCGTTTCATCAATCCATGTTGTGCTTAACATGTAATTGTGGAAGTCCATGAAATAATGCCTCTTTGAGGCATTCTGCCAAACAGAGCACGTGTGTTCTTTGTGCTTCCATTTGGCACAGGCAGGGAGGACGTGGCCAGGGTAGATGAGTTTATCTCTACGCCTCCCTATGGCATTAACTTGAAAGTTTCTAAAGCCTTTATATCAGATCCGTTTTGTGAGTATCCTGCAATTTTCGCTATCCATGAGACTACATTTTTTGAGGCATTCTGTCAAATAGTTAATGTGCCTAGTTATGATTCCACAGTTAGCATACCTATCTAACAAATCGATCTATGCATATCCTGCAGTCATTACAGTCCATGATAAATCACCCCTTTCAGGCATTCTGTCAAACCATTTGTATGCCTTGACTAATCTCTTAATCTACTTCTTAGATGTATTTACAACTATGTGTAATTTTTTTAACATCCATAAAACAAAACAAAAAGAAAATGTATTGTTGTTTCTGTTGTATGGAACCTATCAACACGAGTAAGATGGATAGAGGGGTTTTTGAGTTCTTTATGCTAATATATTCTCATATTGTGCTGCTAGGGATATCCAAATCCTCAATACATTTAGTTGCCTTCATTATTAAAGATGAGAAAATTTTTCTCAGACAAATATTTTCAATAGAATTATTAAAAAATTAAATTAAATTAGAAAATTATTACTACTCTATAATGTTTCTATACATTAAAGAATTGAGATATTGTAAATGAAATCATTTGAAAATAAAGTTATCAAATGACAGCTTCAAGATTTTAAGGTTCCCAGAGAAATATTTCAAGTTGTGGAGTACTTTAACAAAATCTTATGGTTTAAGAGAAATGTAAAATCCTTTGAATCCAAAAATTCCTTTTAAGGGAAATATGAAAAGTTGTTTAAGTTGGGTCAGCATTTTGCACACTACAAAGACTTGATATTACCGTTAATAAAAATTTCAGGATATAGAGCTTGATTCAGGATAATATAAGAGTCTGGTTAAAGTTTGTGGGATCTAGTAAATCTTTAATTCTGCCCTAGTCCTCTTACAACTTTCAAAGATAGAAATTTAAAATCCTCTGAATATAGAGTTTCCATACAGGAAAAAAAATGAGGAACTAGGTTAAATTATTTAGATGGATTTAATTGATGTTATCATGGATTGTGACTGGTTATTGAATTGTTTTGATTTGGTTTTATATATCTCGTTTGGTTAAACAAGATGAGCTTAGGTTTAGGATATTGAGTCCTCGTGCATGGCCTTGAGTGCTTGAAAAGGCTAAGGATGCATATGAGAAGGTCATTTCGTCTATGGGGCGTCGAGTTATCCATTTGTGGGGCATTGATTTGGGCATATGTTTGAGTCTCCTCATTTGATTGAGTAGTGTACTTGATTCTGTGTGGTGCCATCCCTTTGAGCACACATGATGACTTCCCATCTGATCTGTACTGTAGTGTCTAGTGCCTTGGTAGTCGTGAGAAGTACCCGACATTCTGTTTGATGACCATCTCTATGTTATGATTGTGGCGTTATGCATTGCTTTATGTGTTTTCTCTGTGATTGATGTGAGTGTTGGCCATCTTGTATACTCTTGCCTTATCACTTTTGTTTGGGCCTTATGACTATCTTAGAGCACGGTGGGGTGGTATCTTATGAGTCCACATGGTTGGGAGGCAATGCCACCGCCATTGGGGACCAGTCAATAGGTTATTGGAGCACTAGTTAGAGATATTCTCTCTCTCTGTTACTTTATCAGTGGATGTACTCTTTCAGTTATTGTATCATATTTAGGATTTTGTTATTGTACTCTCTTAAGAGAGAAGATGTAATCATGTAAATTAATGAGAAGAAATGAGATGTTACGGATTCCGGTGTCGGTATCAGATCTGCTTGTACTATGGTATTTATGGATTAATGTTTATATTTGGAATGGGTTACAGGAACATTTGGGTTGGTGTTTAAAAAGAACGTAGTTTATTAATGTTTCTCTAGAGAGTGATTTAGTTCTCTCCTGTGGGTTGTGCATTCGGCCATGCATAGGCATGAATGTTGTTGATATATCAAATCGACAACTATATAATGTGTATGTTATCTCTTGTTATTCAAAAAAAATATTCTTGTCCTCTTTTGGCCCTTACCCTTCAGGGTTGCGGGGCAGGATGTTACATCTGGTATCAGAGCCCATGTTCACACACTGGGAGCTCTAGCGTACTTGAGCCTTCTCTGTCTCATTGAGTTTGGCATGTGTGGCGTGAGCTTGTTATATTGTTTTATAGTCTTGATTGCTTTCATGCCTTAGCATGGCATTAGTGGGTTATGTTACAACCCCATTCTTGAAAATTACGGAGGAAATGGCATCCTTGGTCTTACCTTACTCATTGGGACTTGAGTGTTGACCTTGGTTGAGAGTCTCCCATGGTTATGAGTGATTAGTCTCCCATGTTATAAGATGGGGGCAAGAATGTTCTGCCTTCTATGTTTGTGGGTTGAAGGTAACTTGGGTTGCCTAATTACCCCTGCTTGGATGTGCTCTTCTTGTGTCTTCCTTTATGTTGCTTGTGACTGGAATGACCGTAATTGGTCGTGAATTGCTCTTGTAATTCCTTCTTGTATTATAGATGTAAAGGATGATATGATGTAGCTTTTTGTGGATGTGGACAGATTAGTTTGATTGCCCCATGCTCTCTTGTAAGTGAGGGATGATTTTTTATTTTTCTCATAACCTCTTGATGTGCTTGATTTGCTACAATTTGTCATCCTTGGTAACATACTGAAGTTATTGGAATACTAATTTTCCTTAAACATTCCCTTAGTAGAATTTGCATGTGAAAGTTGTGATAAGTAAAATAATTAGTGAAGAATAACTTATGCTTGTTATGGTTATGTGTTGAAAGTGTTTATATGTTAATTAGTGCCTCCTTGTTTAATGAACTCGAATGAGGACCATAATTGCTTAGTGGATATATCTTGTTGATGAAATTTGATCTCCTCTATGGCATTGTTGATTTCAATGAGACTTTATAACTGAATGCTTTAAGGTAATAAGAATGTTACATATCGTGCCTTGAGTGAACAATTGCATGCTATTGACATGACCATGGTTACTTAATCTAATATGTATGGATGTGAATGTAGATAAATGCTTAGAGTTCCTCAAACAAAAAAAATTTAATTTTCTGATTAACATCTGATTCTCTTGTGAACGAATGGTATTCATGTGACTTGTGACATGATGTTGCAGTATGTGTCATTATGAGATGTATATCATTATGTGATTATAGAAGTGACTATAATAATGATTTTGAAAAATGTTACTTATGTTTATGCATTGATCTAAAAGTTATAGTGATGATGCTATACATGTTCATGCACCATTGTGTTATGTTTTAAGAATTGCAAAGTGAGTTTATGATGTTATGGTTAAATGAGTTGCCCTTGTGAAAAGAGAAAATTAGTTTGGAAGTTTGGGAGTACTTTTTTTGGGTAAAGTGTATATTTTCATCATGTTGCATAGTCATGTGTGGGCTGCGGTTATGCCTGGGTAAGAGAAACTGTGATTGTATTTCCCATGTTGTCGACATCCATTGATGTATTCCTGTTGATTGTTGTGATTAACTAGTGCTTGAGATGTGTGCCCATGAGATGTTGATACTGTGTACCCATCCATGGAGGATATGTATGGATTATGTGTATGGGAGAGAACCATACCATCTATGTGTTTTATGTTGTCACCCTATTGACTGCCAACTCGAGGGTTGTTGATAGGTCAATATGTGGAGGGTAGTAGCAGCAACAAAGTTCCTTGGGAGGGAATGGCATGGCTTACACATTATGGTGGCGTGAAATGATGGCGATCGTTTCAACCTCTCGAGAAAGTACTCACTACTTCTCCTTATTAATGGACCAGATACTTGGTTCATACAGTGTTAGGCTAATCTGCATAGTTCTTGAAGATGATATTATTTTATGGTATGAGCACTAGTGACATCTATGATCTTACCCTGATGTGATTGTTTTAGATATGATGCCACCCCCCTACTGGTGTTCTAACATAGTTCTGGTGAGGACGTCATGTCACTAATGGTAGCGAGCCGAGCTCGAGGACACGATGCCATGTACCTAGATGCATGAAGGCTTAGTATATTTTTTGTATCCCTACTTCTACAGATAGGAGTGGTTGCTCGCACAGAGTAGACGGTTCGCTTAAGAGGGCCTTGATTCCAATCGGTTGGCATGCGATTGGAACCTAGCCATGTGCACCTCTGGATTGTTGTGTTACCACACGTGCTTTCTCCGTAGTTACACACTATGCGGGATGTTCCTATGATTAGGACACTGCCACACAGTATTCAGCCATTGCATGCTTTCTCCACTTGGAGTATACCATATGTGGTCACGTCGCATGAGGTATGTGACCTGGAAGTTCCAGAACAATACCTTTCAATGTGGAGGTTGCATTAGTTGGCCATACCCACGTGAAGGACTATTAAGACAGTCACGCTCCTTCCTCGTGTGGTGACTAGCGATAGTCACATAGTGTTGTGATGTGTATACTTCAAAGATTGTGAATCTTCTTTTCGGTTATTGGTGACTTTTATTTTACTTGTGTGAACCAGCACTTTGGTATCTTGTTGTATTGGTTTAGCCACGGATGGTTTTCTTAGCATGTAACTCTTACAGTTACATTCGATTTATTATTGAGATTATGCGCATTTTTCTTATCTTATTGTTGGAATTGAGATTTATTTCTCTTTATTTACATTCTTGGTGGCTAAACTTATTGACTTTTCTATTTTGAATGTTGGTCTTGTGTTGTGATGTGATTCCTCATCGGGTATGTTGAGACCCACACATTTAAGTGTATACGAGGAAGTAGACGTAGGGAAACCCTTGAGGATCGGGGTATGTGTGAGCTATTCTAAGCTCTAATTCACTACCCTCCTATTGTTTGACTATCTCTTGAAGGCTAAAACCCTTACACAAACAAGAGATATGTCATTGTAGCTTGTATGGATGGCTCACTAGTTGGGTCAATGACATCAAGACACATGGATATGGATATTGGTCATGGTTATTGGTTATGGACTCATGGTTATAATTGGATTTGGATGGTACTATGACATCCATGTGAACCCCTGGTGTAGCCTTGTGATATGAATGAGTATGTTGTATATGTAGGTGTTACAATTGCCATGTATGTAGTTTCATATTAAAATATAGAAGAGAACAAAATTTGCATCATTATGCCTTAAAAAGTGACAAACTATTGCATTTTATGTAAAGAGAGGTCATGCATGCTATGAAATCAGAGGTTGAGATTATGTATATGTGTGTATGTGTGCTCCATTTTATAGATTGCTGAATATAAAAGTTAGAAAATTTAAAATTTTATGTCTTGAAAGTGCATTTTGCCACAAATTATGAGAAAATTGTGTGGTTTATGCAGGTATATATGTACAAATTGTTGGTTGTTGCTTTTCCTTGATGGATTCTAATATTATTATGATGTTGACATGATTGGTTATCATGTTGGATTACATGCTTACTATTGCTTTGGCTATGATGTATGTTATATGCACATGTGTTTGACGTGTCATTGGAGTGATGTAGGTATTGGGTATCGACTCTACCTGGACTCAAAGACCTGAGCATACTCTTATTATCTCCAATGGTGGTTACTAGAGATAGTCACAAGCCTTGTTCCCTACCCTAGCCAATATACCCTACTAGTGTTGTGTTCCCATGTTGTTGTCTTATCATCCGGTTACCTAACGGTAATGTCTAGATTGCCCCTTATGGTCTTGTGTAGTTTTCTAGTGTGGTGGTTGATACATCTCTCCTTGGTTTCCATTGATTGTTCAATGTGGTTTCCTTGGCATCATTTTTATTTTGATTGGGGAAAATTGTTTTATGCTAATGTATTTTGTAGGAATGAGTGCCTTGCCTATTCCTTACCCATGTACTAGGACTAATTGCATGTATTTGTGCATGTGATAACCTGAGTTTATAATTGTATCGAGTTTCATGTCCTAATGTGTGCTTTGGCTACTTCTTAGCATTTGTAGGCTTCCAGGAGTAAGCCTAGTCCTAGGGGGTAGGATGTAACAACCCTCCCCTTGCCTTTCGGTGGTCCTTTAAGAAGTTGGTGAGTGAGTTTAAGAAGGAAGATATTACCTGGTTGCCGTAGATGTTGGAGTAGGCTGAGTGAAATACGTTGGGAAGAGGCCCTTGAAACAAAAAAAAATAGAAGTCTAATTTTTGTAACTCCAACCATGCCAGATGTGATGGCTCTTTACAAAGTTGTTCAGAATGATAAATGCAAAAAGAAATATTTGAGAGGAGGTAGCGTGTAGAAATGGGGACAACAACATTTCAGGAGGAGTTAATGAAATGAAAAGATCAGAGAAACAGGAATGCATCCGCTTGGGAAGGAAGAAAGACTAGTATACATTGACAAGGTAGATAGAAAACAGGGGATGGAGAACCAAAAAAATGGATGGATTGGCATGTTTGACGTGAGAGGAAGTGAGTGCGATAGGAAAATAAGATCTAGGTTGCGCATATCCTGCAATCATTGTGTCCATTAGAGAGCATCTCTTTGAGTTCCCATGATGGTGCAGATTATCGATGGGAAGGGCATTGCCCAATCCATTCAAAGTGAGATCACAAAAGATGTCTCAGATCTCTCCAACAACTATGCCAAGATATTTAACTCTTGATTTTTATCATACTCTTTTATTCAATTATTCCCTTTATGGAATGGCAGGTCTTTAGAACACTCAACAATGGCATTTATATGCACTGTGCATCACTAACATCAAATATACAACCAATAGGAACTCTTAGTAGCATTGATTTTCTTTTAAAACCATACATATATGAAAAAGGGCCAATCTGGCCTCAACCTAATTCTTTGAGGATATTTACAACTCTTAAATTTTTTTTAGCAAATCTGTAAGTCACTTTTTTACATTTTCTCCACTCCTTACCATTGAACGCAAAACAGAAGTTACATATCCATTTCATCAATCCGTGTTGTTCTTAACCTGTAATCGTGGTAGTCCATGAAAAAATGCCTCTCTGAGGCATTCTTCCAAATAGAGCACGTGCCTTCTCTATGCTTCCATTTGGCATAGGTAGGGAGGACATGTCTAGGCTAGAGGAGTTTAACTCTACACCTCCCTATGGCATTTGCTTGAAAGTTTCTAAAGCCCTTATATCAGATCCATTTTGTGAGTATCCTGCAGTTTCCATTGTCCATGAGACTGCATTTTTTGAGGCATTCTATCAAATAGTTAACATGCCTGGTTATGCTTCCACAATTAGCATACCTGTCTAATAAATCCATTTGTACATATCTTGTAGTCATTGCAGTCCATGATAAATCACCCCTTTCGGGCATTCTGTCAAACCATTTGCATGCCTTGACTAATCTCTTCATTTACTTCTTAGATGTATTTGCAACAATGTGTAATTTTTTTAATAGCCATAAAACAAAACAAAAGGAAAATGTATTAGCGTTTCTATAGTATGGAACCTATGGATAGGAGTAAGAAGAACAAAGGGGTTTTTGAGTTCTTTATGCTAAGATATTGTCATATTGTGCTGCTAGGGATATCCAAATCCTCAATACATTAACTTGCCTTCATTATTAAAGATGAGAAAATTATTCTTAGACAAATATTTCAATAGAATTCTTGAAAAATTAAATTAAATTAGAAAATTATTACCACTCTATAATGTTTTTGCACATTAAACAATTGAGATATTGTAAATGAAATCCTTTGAAAATAAAGTTATCAAATGACATCTTAAAGATTTTAATGTTCCCAGAGTAATATTTCAAGCTGTGGAGTACTTCTGCAAAATCTTAATGTTTGACAGAATTGTAAAATCCTTTAAATCAAAAAATTCCTTTTAAGGGAAATATGAAAAGTTGTTTAAGAGGGGTAAGCCTTTTGCACACTACAAAGACTTGACATGATTGTTAACAAAAATTTCACGATATAGAGCTTTATTCAAGATAATATAAGAGTCTAGTTAAAGTTTCTGGAATCGAGTAAATCTTTAATGCTGCCCTAGTCCACTTAAAGCTTTCAAAGACATGAATTTTAAAATCCTCTGAATATAGATTTTCCCTACAAGAAAAAAAATGAGGAACCAGGTTAAATTCTTTAGATGGATTTAATTGATGTTATCATGGATTGTGACTAGTTATTGAATTGTTTTGATTTAGTTTTATATACCTCGTTTGGTTAAACGAGATGAGCTTAGGTCTAAGATATTGAGTCCTCGTGCATGGCCTTGAACACTTGTAAAGGCTATGTATGCATACGAGAAGGATGATTCATCTGCAAGGCGTCAAGTTATCCATTTGTGGGGCGTTGATTTGCGTATATGTTTGAGTCTCCTCATTTGATTGAGTAGTGTACTTGATTCTATGTGGTGCCATCCCTTTGAGAATGCATGATGACTTCCCATCTGATCTGTACTCTAGTGTCTAGTTCCTTGGTAGTCATGAGTAGTACCCGACATTCTATTTGATGAGCATCTCTATGTTATGACTGTGGACTTATGCATTTTTTTCCATGTCTGCTATGCGATTGATGTGAGTGTTGGCCATCTTGTATACTCTTTCCTTGTCACTTCTGTTTGGACCTTGTGACTATCACCAAGCACAGTGGGGTGGTCTCCTATGAGTCCACATGGTTTGGAGGCATTGCCATTGCCATTGGGGACTGGTGAATAGGTTATCGGAGCACTAGTTGGAAATGTTATCTCTCTCCCTTACTTTATTAGTTGATGTACTCTTTCAGTTATTATCTCCTATTTAGGACTTTGTTATTATACTTGTATATTCTTTTAGGTAATTGTACTCTCTTAAGAGAGAAGATATAATCATGCAAATTAATTAGAAGAAATGAGATGTTTCCTATTTGGGTTATGGATTCTGGTGTGCGTATCGGATCTGCTTGTACTAGGGTCTGCTTATGCTTGGGTAAGAGAAATTGTGATTGTATTCCCCATGTTTTCGACATCCATTGATGTATTCCTATTGATTGTTGTGATTAACCAGTGCTTGAGATGTGTGCCCATGAGATGATTATATTGTGTACCCATCCATGAAGGATATGTATGGATTATGTGTATGGGAGAGAACCATACAATCTATGTATTTTTAGTTGTCACCCTATTGACTACCAACTTGAGGGTTGTTGATAGGTCAATATGTGGAGGGTAGTAGAAGCAACAAAGTTCCTTGGGAGGGAATGGCATGGTGTACACATTATGGCATCATGAAATGATGGTGGTTGTTTTAAGCTCCCATGAAAGTACTCATGACTTGCCCTTATTAATGGACCAGATACTTGGTTCATACAGTGTTAGCCTAATCTGTATAGTTCTTGAGAATGATATTATTTTATTGTATATGCACCTGTGACAGCTATGATCTTACCCTAATGTGATTGTTTTAGATATGATGCCACCCCCCCACTAGTGTTCTGAGATAGTTCTGGTGAGGATGTTGTGTCACTGATGGTAGTGAGCTGAGCTCGAGGACACGACGCCACATACCTAGATGTGTGAAGGCATAGTATATTTGTTGTGTCCCTACTTGTGCGAAGAGGTGTAGTTGCTTACACAAAGTAGAGGGTTCACTCAAGAGGGCCTTGATTCCCATTGGTTGGCATGCGAGTGGAACCTAGCCATGTGCACCTCTAGCTCGGTGTGTTACCACACGTGCTTTCTCCGTGGGTACACACTATGTGGTATGTTCCTATGATTAGGACATTGCCATGTGGTATTCAGCCATTGCATTCTTTCTTCGCTTGGCATGTAACTCTTGCAGTTACATTCTATTTATCATTGAGATTATGCGCATTTTTATTATCTTATTGTTGGAATTGAGATTTATTTCTCTTTATTTACATTCTTGGTGGCCAAACTAATCAACTTTTCTATTTTGAATGATGGTCTTGTGTTCTGATGTGATTCCTCATCGGGTATGGTGAGACCCACTAGTTTGAGTGTATAGGAGGAAGTAGACATAGGGAAACCCTTGAGGATGGGGGTATGTGTGAGCTGTTCTAAGCTCTAATTCACTACCTTCCTATTGTTTGACTATCTCTTGGAGGCTAAAACCCTTACACAAATAAGAGATATGTCATTGTGGCTTGTATGGATGGCTCACTAGGTGGGTCAATGTCATCAAGACACATGGATATGGATATTGGTTATGGACTCATGGTTATAATTGGATTTGGATGGTACTATGACATCCACGTGAACCCCTAGTGTAGCCTTGTGATATGAATGAGTATGTTGTATATGTAGGTGTTACAATTGCCATGTATGTAGTTTCATATTAAAATATAGAAGAGAACAAAATTTGCATCATTATGCCTTGAAAAGTGACAAACTATTACATTGTATGTAAAGAGAGGCCATGCATGCTATGAAATCAGAGGTTGAGGTTATGTATATGTGTGTATGTGTTCTCCATTTTATAGATAGCTGCATATAAAAGTTAGAAAATTGAAAATTTTATGTCTTGAAAGTGCATTTTGATGCAAATTATGAGAAAATTGTGTGGTTTCTACTGGTTTATATGTACAAATTGTTGGTTGTTGCTTTTCCTTGATGGATTTTGATATTATTATGATGTTGAAATGACTAGTTATCATGCTAGATTACATGCTTACTATTGCTTTAGCTATGATGTATGTTATATGCACATGTACTTTGACGTGTGATCAGAGTGATGCAGGTATTGGGTATCAACTCTACCTGGACTCATAGGCCTGAGCATACTCTTATTATCCCTGATGGTGGTTACTGGAGATAGTCACAGGCCCTATTTCCTACCCTAGACACTATACCCTGCTAGTCCTGTGTTCCCATGTTGTTGTCTTGTCATCCGGTTACCTAACGGTAATGTCTAGATTTTCCCTTATGGTCTTGTGTATTTTTCCAGTATGGTGGTTAATGCATTTCTCCTTGGTTTCCATTGATTGTTCGATGTGGTTTCCTTTGCATTAATCTTTATTTTGATTAGAGAAAATTATTTAATGCTAATGTATTTTGTAGGAATGAGTACCTTGCCTATTCCTTACCCATGTACTGGGACTGATTGCATGTATTTGTGCATGTGATAACCTAATTTTATAATTGTATTGAGTTTCATGGCTTAGTGTGTGCTTTGGCAGCATCTTAGTGTTTATAGGATTCTAGGAGTAAGCCTAGTCCTAGGGGGTTAGGATGTAACAACCCTCCCCTTGCCTTTTGGTGGTCCTTTGAGAAGTTGGTGAGTGAGTTTAAGAAGGAAGATATTATCTGGTCACTGTAGATGTTCGAGCCAGCTGAGTCAAACACCTTGGGAAAAGGCCCTTGAAACAAAAAAAAAAAGAAGTCAGATTTTTGTAACTCTGACCATGCCAAATGCGAAGTCCATGAAAAAATGCCTCTTTGAGGCATTCTTCCAAATAGAGCATGCGCCTTCTCTGTGCTTCTGTTTCGTATAGGAAGGGAGGATGTGGCCAGGGTAGAGGAGTTTAGCTCTACACCTCCCTATGGTATTCGCTTGAAAGTTTCTAAAGCCTTTATATCAGATCCATTTTGTGAGTATCCTGCAATTTCTATTGTGCATGAGACTGCATTCTTTGAGGCATTCTATCAAACATTTAACATGCCTGGTTATGCCTCCACAGTTAGCATACCTGTCTAAAAAATCCATTTGTACATATCCTGTAGTCATTGTAGTCCATGATAAATCACCCCTTTCGAGCATTCTGTCAAACCATTTGCATGTTTTGACTAATCTCTTCATCTACTTCTTAGACGTATTTGCAACTATGTGTAATATTTTTAACAACCATAAAACAAAACAAAAAGAAAATGTATTGTTATTTCTATAGTATGGAACCTATGGATAGGAGTAAGAAGAACAGAGGGGTTTTTGAGTTCTTTATGCTAAGATATTCTCATATTGTGCCGCTAGGGATATCCAAATCCTCAATACATTAACTTACCTTCATTATTAAAGATGAGCAAATTATTCTTAGACAAATATGTTGTATAGAATTCTTGAAAAAATAAATTAAATTAGAAAATTATTACTGCTCTGTAATGTTTTTGCACATTAACAAATTGAGATATTGTAAATGAAATCCTTTGAAAATAAAGTTATCAAATGATAGCTTAAAGATTTTAAGGTTCCCAAAGAAATATTTCAAGCTATGGAGTACTTCTGCAAAATCTTAATGTTTGAGAGAATTGTAAAATCCTTTGAATCCAAAAATTCCTTTTAAGGGAAATATGAAAAGTTGTTTAAGCCGGGTCAACCTTTTGCACATTACAAAGACTTGACATGTCTGTTAACAAAAATTTTAGGATATAGAGCTTGATTTAGGATAATATAATAGTGGTTAAGTTTTGTGGGATCGAGTAAATCTTTAATGCTTCCCTATTCCTCTTACAACTTTCAAAGACACGAATTTTAAAATCCTCTGAATATAGAGTTTCCATAAAGGAAAAAATGAGGAACCAGGTTAAATTATTTAGATGGATTTAATTGATGTTATCATGGATTGTGACTGGTTATTGAATTGTTTTGATTTAGTTTTATATACTTTGTTTGGTTAGACGAGATGAGTTTAGGTCTAGGATATTGACTCCTTGTGCATGGCCTTGAGTGCTTGTAAAGGCTAAGGATGCATACAAGAAGGCCGATCTGTCTGTGGGGCATCGAGTTATCCGTTTGCGGGATGTTGATTTGGGCATATGTTTGAGTCTTCTTATTTGATTGAGTAGTGTACTTGATTCTATGTAGTGCCATCCCTTTGAGTACGCATGATGACTTCCATATGATTTGTACTCTAGTGTCTAGTGCCTTGGTAGTTGTGAGTAGTACCTTACATTCTATTTGATGAGCATCTCTATGTTATGACTGTGGCATTATACATTGTTTTTCATGTCTGCTCCGTGATTGATGTGAGTGTTGGCCATCTTGTATACTCTTGCCTTGTCACTTTTGTTTGGGCCTTGTGACTATCTCCAAGCACGGTGGGGTGGTCTCTTATCAGTCCACATGGTTGGGAGGCATTGCCACCGCCATTGGGGAGCAGTGAATAGGTTATCAGAGCACCAGTTGGAGATGTTCTCTCTCTCTGCTTTATCAGTTGATCTACTCTTTCAGTTATTGTATCATATTCAAGACTTTGTTATTGTACTTGTGTATTCTTTTAGGTAATTGTACTCTCTTAAGAGAGAAGATGTAATCATGCAAATTAATGAGAAGAAATGAGATGTTTCCTAATTAGGCTACGGATTTTGGTGTGGGTATCAGATCCACTTGTATAATGGTGTTTATGGATTAATGTTTATATTTGGAATGGGTTATAGGAACATTTGGGTTTCTGTTTCAAAAGAACGTAGTTTATTAATGTTTCCTTGGAGAGTAATTTATTCCTCTCCTATGGGTTGTGCATTTGGCCATGCATGGCTATGAATGCTGTTGATCTATCAAATCGACAACCGTATAACGTGTATGTTTTCTCTTGTTATTCAAAAAAAATATTCTGGTTCTTTGTTGGCCTTTACCCTTCAGGGTTGCAGGGCAAGATGTTACACTACCTTCCTACCTCCTTCTCCTTGCCTATATATGCAAGGCTCATTGTACTTGTTTATTATCTCTTGAATATCAAATTTGACTTTTTGTGTTCATGCTTTGTAGAAGCTTATCTTGTGTAGAAGTTTATCTTGTTTTTCATTTGCTGATCTTGGCTAATTCCAACAATAAGGAGACAAATCTAGTTACAAGAGAGGAGGTGGCAATGGAAAGCAAATAACTTTTTAAATTTTTTTTTATGACTGAGGCAATATTTGCAGGAATTTGCTTATGAAATAATTTATTTATGCTTATTAAATTGTTGTATTATTATTATTATTATTATTATCATCATCATCCAAATAGTTTTTTTAATATTTTTATGAGTGAGTCAATATTTGTGGGAATTTGGTTATGAAACAATTATTTTTGCTTATTACTTATTAAAATGTTATATGATTATTATCATTTTTATAATTATAAAATCATTGTAATATTTATATTATCATAATATAATGATTTCATGTATTAGTTAGTTTTCTATAATTTTTATTGTTTTGGGTATAAAAATAACTAACAAATTAATTTGCTTTTTATTAATATTAATATTATTATTTTATTCTCTTATGTTTTCTAAATATTAAAAATTAGTAACAAATTAATTGCTTGGTTTTAGCAACAATGTTGATAATATAATAACTTTATAATAATCTTGAAATTTGTCAAGTTTTTGGTTTAAGTTACAGTTCTATTTAAAAAATTATAATACATTTTTTTACTATGGGAATTAATTCTTGTAAAAAAATATAATAAGTTTTTGTTATCATTTAGATTAAATTATTGAAAATATTTCATTAAAAATTAATTATTAGAGTTAACAATTAATGGCGTGAGTGTGTTAACAAAATCTATTAAAGAGTCGACATATAAAAATAATTATACTAGAGGAGTGATCGAGTGGCATTAAGGTACATAAAACAAAATAGAGCTGACATAGTTTTTTTTAGCCTAGATAGTTTATTAAATCAATGAAGAGAGAAGTTTAATTGGTAAGGGCACTATGCAGCCATTTTTTTTATTTTTTCTTACCAAATGAATTTATGAAGTGATACAATGCTCTTATTATTTATAGAAGGTTAGATTAGGCATTGCATATTATTATTGCACTTAAAGTGCACCTTAAATTATAAGGTATAAATTATTATTTATTTAATATTCTTATTTAATAAACAAATCTCTGAAAACCAAGGCTAAATTATTAAATAAATTAATATTAACAAAGGGTTAGGGTTCTTCAATCTTTAAAAGCCACAAAGAAAATAAATATTTAGTTTAATGACCTTTTGTTTTAGATTTTTACAATGAAATTAATTGCTTTAAAAAATTATAATAAGTTATGCAACTACACATGATTGATATGCAAATATAAAACTGATACATTATGGCCGATAATAAGTCTCTTTCAAAACAAAGAGATAATTTTAGAAAAGAAAAACTTTATTTTAATTTAATGAAAGTACACAAATATGCAACTACACATGATTGATATCCAAATATAAAAGTACTAGTTCCCTGTTATTTCTAAATAAAACAAAATCATTGATTAAATGATACATTATGGCCGATAATAAGTCTCTTTCAAAACAAAGAGATGATTTTAAACAAGTGCCACGTTACCTGCCATGTAGTGTTGTAATTATCGTATGTGTTTTAGTTGTAATTATAGTTGTGTTTTAGTTTTAATTTTTTAATTCATGAGGTAAACTTCAAATTTACTTTTTGTCAAACCAACAATATGGATATTATTTATAGTTATAATATTAATTATATTATTAATATTTATTATAACAGTTAGATATATTATTTTAATTGATATTATAGTATTATAATATAGTATAATATTAATTGATAATATTTGACTTACTTTTCTTCTTAGAATAAAAATTTGTTGTCTAGAGAAATTTGATTCAAATAATGTTAAACAAATATATATTTTTTAAAGCCACTATAAACATTATAACAAAATTGTAATATTTATAGTATACTTTATAAATTTTTTTAGTTTAAATATTAATGAAATAGTATAATTAATTATTGATTCATAATAAACAATGTTTATATTATAAATATGATAATAATATATTTATATTATTACATTATTCTAATATTATAATATTTTTATATAGTATTATATTATATTTTTGTTTTTATGTAGTATTATATTATATTTTTAAAAATCTTAGCCAAGATTGATGATTGATTTTTTAATAATATTCGTTAAAATATCTGCATATATACTTAGGAAATATTTAAGAAAAAATTAATATTTGTTTAACGTTTAGTTTAATGACCTATGTTTTAGATTTTTACTATGGAAATTAATTGTTTTAAAAAATTATAATAAATTTTTTACTATGGGAAATAATTCTTGTAAAAAAAATATAATAAGTTTTTGGTATCTTTTAGATTAAATTTTTGAAAATATTTCATTTAAAACTAATTATTAAAACTAACAATTAATTAGAAAAGAAAAACTTTATTACGCTGGGAGGCGAAGTTATACAGCCACAGCACGATTGCAAGTTTTATTCTACCAATTTAAATGGACGTTTAGTCAGGTGTCATGATAAATTTGCATATAGTTATAGTTAAATAAAATAAAATAAAAGCTATTAACCTAACGAATCGTTTGATGTAATTACGCTGATAACAATTTTTAGGTGGTTTAATGCTTCGAGCATGCGAGGGTTTTGGACGACGAGGGAACCCCATTTTAGATCTGTAAGCGCTTTGTCTCCGTATATACCAGGCAATCTCAAAAACCTTGGATAGTTTACAGGGTATTTGATAGCTACATGAATTTTAGTTTCTCCGCTATTGATTAAATTCTGTGTGAAGCGTTGTCCTGAGGTATAAATTTATGTAGGGTTTTGTTCATTCATTATGTTCAGATTGTAGGTTGTGTCAAGGTTTTAGCATCTTGTATTTTTCAGGTATTATGATTGAAGGCCGAAATGAGTGGCGCAGCATTTGTCTATCTTCCATTTCTCGCTCTTGTCGTTATGCTATAACGAGTGTTCTTATTATAGTAGGGTTGCGGTCCATTTGAGATAGTTTGAGGATATTGTCAGTTTCAGTATAGTGTATTGAATGGTGCAACGTGTATTGACTGCCTTTGTTATGGTGTTTTTCAGTTACAGTTTAGAGAAGGTTTTCTTCGAAGCTTGGGTAAGTTGCCTTCTTCATTTTTTCTTTTTGGCATTATAATTTTTTGGCAATGGCAATGAGTGTTTCGGGTAACTTAGAACCATTTTTTTTAGTTACAATTTTGTGGTAGGCTCAGAAGGGGTTTGTGTTGGGGTTTTATGTGGCTAGGGTTTTAATTTGATTTATGTTGTTTTGCAGGCTCTGGTGAAGTAGTTACTGTTTGTAAGTGGTCAGGCTCTGGTGAAGTAGTTACTGTTTGTAAGTGGTTAGAACCAATTTTTGGTCCTTTCATTGAATCAATATTCTATTGAGTTCCGCAAGTTAGGGTTTTCACAAGAATATCCTAGGGTTTCATTTTCTGCTCCTGGATAAAAAGCGTTCTATTTAGCATATCTGGGGAGGAGTTTTACGATGGGTCCTTACGATTTATGGTTATGGTAAGCCTGTAACTTGATTTAGTTTCACGTTATTTTTTTGTATGCTTTAACTCTGTTAAGGCAAGAGTGATGAATCAATTAGATGTCCGAGACAGATTATCTGTCTCTGAGTGATAAAACCTGAGGCATATTTTCTTCTGACTTGCTAAAACAAAGATCTTGTCTTGTACACTGCAACTAAATTTCAAGATTTTGAGATAAAGGTAGCTATTTTAGATTGATGCTTCGTGATCCTAATGTAGACTGGGAAAGTATATGTTTTTAATGATGTTTTCAATTGTTTATGTGATTTGAGGCACAGTGCTTAAGAGCGCCTTCTCGGATCTTTATGGAAGGGATTCAAGTCATAACTATGCAATATTAAAACTAGGGTTTATCAGAGGTTACCCTGAAGCCCTTTCCTCTTTCGCGTTGTGTAGCATTAGCCTCTCAGGCCTTGCAATGGTGTCGTCTATGTAATACGGTTTACATATCACTGCAGGTATTGCTTTGGCATGTTCTGCTACTGATTTGAACCATATTATGTGTGTATCCATAACCTGCTTGAATGACAGCTTTGTTGCCTTGGGAAGTGGAGTATATTACCATGGTAAATAGTAAGTGCCTTTACGTTGCCATTTTATTGCAGTCTTTAATTGTTTCAGATTTAGGAAGGTGCTTTTGTTTTGAATAAGCATAACATTTTTATTCGCTATGTTGGTTTCATGCATTGTTTTTCATTGTGTTTTTCTGAATTGGTAATATACATAGAACAAATTGCATGGACCTTATGTTTGGGTTAGTTATATAATTTGTTTCTTGAATTGGGGTAAATCTTGGGTGAAGTTATAGGCCACAGGTATAGGATGAGCTTTGTTCAGAACATAACTTCAAGATTAATAAATAGTAAATATGGGTTAAGCCAGAATGTAGGACCTAATGGTTGCATAGTCTGCTCTTAATCATATTTCTTGGTTGTATTGGAGCTTACATTCACTGGGTTATTTGTAGTATATGTTTTTTCCTTTTCTTATTTGTATGGGTTTACCTCCTCCTATTAGGATCCTTTGTTCTTTTAGTTTTGGATGCTTATAATTGGTTTTAGATACTTATATTTGGGTTTTGGAAGTCTTTCTGTACTTTTTATTGTCATTTGGGGACTATTCTTTTGCATACATTTGTTCCTTGTATGGTCTATTGTATTGGATTATACTAATTAAAACTAGATTATTATTTATGTCATCTTTTTGTAAGATTTTGGTATTTGTTTAGATCCAAGAGGTGTTCATGTTATCCTGAAATTGTTGCATTGAATCTGACTCTTTCTGTACTATATCACATCTTAGCAGGTTTGAACAATGTGAGCAATCTTGTCAAGAATTCTGACTTGATAGTTTGCTTTGGGGAGATGCTCATTGATTTGGTTCCAACAGTCTCTGGTGTTTCCTTGGATAGCTAGGCTTGGAGGTCATACAACATTCATTGGGAAAGTATTGTAGCTATACTACATTTTATCTCTGAATTGGTGGTATTTTATCTCTGAATTTTTCTATAGCGTTTCGCTTTTTGATGGTAGAGGAGCAATACAATTGAATCACTCTACCATCTATAAGGCTACATGCACCCTAAGAGACCGATGGGATGAAAAAGCATGGCTCAAGTAAACTTGATTAAAGTCAGCGAAGACTCAATGCCAAGCACAAGACTGAGAAGATATGCGCCATCAAAATATCTATGAAAAGGCTTCTTAGCCTTCCAAACATTTCCAACAAATGTTTGAATCATTATAAGTAGGTATCGAAGCCCAAGAACTCTATATATAACTGTTATGCAGACTGAATGTTTTCTATCATAGGAATAATCTAATGCTTTATTTCAGTCATCTTTAGATTTGATGGATTATTGCCATTGACTAGAAAAGCCCACTAGCATGCTCCTTCACGGTTACCTTTCTATGAATTGGCAGAAATACTACGCAAGGTACTTGATGAAAATTTGGTTTTATTGACATTTTAATGTAAATGTGTTGTACAACCTCTATGTTTAGGTTCTGATATATTTGTAATCTGTCTGAGTACATAGGTACATTTCTGCTCGGTCATCAATGCTTTATAAATTCTTGAATACACAGATATGCACATTTTTTATGACAATGGCCGCAACAATATTATACTTTTCTTATTAAAAAGAGGTTCAAGAATAGTCCAAATTTATATTTTTCTAATTTGAAGTTATTGCCAAAATTGTAAGAGAAATGTAATCTGAAACATTCCAATTTATGACATCCTATTATTGTGTTATATATATAAAATATGCCTACCTGAATTTCTAAAGAATCACAGGAAGAATACAATTAAAAATATTGCCAAACAAACAAGCAACCCAGCTTCGTAGTAGAGCGCATGGATTGGTATGCTAGATACTATTTCAATCTTTTAACATCAAAGACTTCCAAAACCCAAGAACTCTATATATAACTGTTATGCAGACCGGATGTTTTCTATCATAGGAATAATCTAATGCTTTATTTCAGTCATCTTTAGATTTGATGGATTATTGCCATTGACTAGAAAAGTCCACTGGCATGCTCCTTCACGGTCACCTTTCTATGAAAGAAAAAAAAAATATTGGCAGAAATACCACGCAAGTTACTTGATGAAAATTTGGTTTTATTGACATTTTAATGTAAATGTGTTGTACAGCCTCTATGTTTAGGTTCTGATATATTTGTAATCTGTCTGAATACATAGGTACATTTCTGCTCGGTCATCAATGCTTTATAAATTCTTGAATACACAGATATGCACATTTTTTTATGACAATGGCCGCGGCAATATTATACTTTGCTTATTAAAAAGAGGTTCATGAATAGTCCAAATTTATATTTTTCTAATTTGAAGTTATTCCCAAAATTGTAAGAGAAATGTAAATCTGAAACATTCCAATTTATAACATCCTATTATTGTGTTATGGCAAGAATGATGAATCAATTAGATGTTCGAGACAGATTATCTGTTTCTGAGTGATAAACCCTGAGGCATATTTTCTTCTGACTTACTCCTCCAGACATCTCGTCTTATACACTGCAACTAAATTTCAAGATTTTGAGATAAAGGTAGGTATTTTAGATTGATGCTTCGTGATCCTAATGTAGACTAGTAAAGTATATGTTTTTAATGATGTAAAAGGTATAAATATATTCCTTTTCCATTCTATAATGCAAATCCATTGCATGACTCACAGAAGAATAGGAAATCTAGCATTTCCATAGTCTCCATCATATAATGGGCCTCTTCAATCTCGAAGTAGATACACCAGTAGGGCTCAGAAAACATGCAATCAGTCTAGAAATCTTATGAACGAGCATAGTATCCAGTCAAAATACCCAAAAGACCAACAAGAATAACCAATAGAAAGGAGAAGCCTTGATAGTGACAGGTTGTCATTTATGTCAAAAGTGTATAGTTGTTGCAGGACATCAGGAGGAGATATTTGTTCATTGTTTGGTCAGTTCACAGAGATGTGGAGTTGGTTTGGTGTAATGCAGTATTGATGGTAAGAGTTTCTTCTTGTTTCAGGATGTGTTTGATCAGGATATCTTCAAGATGGTCTCAAGATGGTTTCTCATTTTCTTGATGTCTCATAGTGATCTTTGGAGTTCTTAGTTTTGTGTTAGAATGTTAAGTTGTTTGATCATCATCTTCTTTCATAGTGGCAGCATGACAAGGTTGACATTGTTGACAGATGTGGTGTATTTGTTGAAGTGTTGGAACAACTTGCATGATATATATTGATCCTTGCATGATATATATTGATCTTTATCTCATCAGGGTATCATGGCAAATGAATGTGTCTTGTTATTCACAGGTTGTCCATCAAAATAGAGAGCAGAAAATAAATTTGGAATTTTGGTTGAATTATCATTTATGATTAACAAATTTGTATTGTGTTCTTCATGAGGGTGTTGACATTGGTATAGATATTCTTGATGTTCATGACAATCAAGTTGTTGTTATCTTACTCTGCATAGTGAGCTTCTTGGTTATCTCAGGTTGATCTTACATGATAATGTGAAGGGTATTCATGCTTTATCATATCTTATCAGACTTGTTCATTGTTTATGACTTGTTCATGGTTGAGTTGAGTAAGCTTTGATAGGCGTTCATGATGTTTGGAGTTTACAAAGGGGTTTCAAATGCAAAACAGAGAGGATGATATGATATCTCTATCAGCATTTTTCACAATTCAGATACAGGGGTTTTTGATCAAATGCAAATGCAGATGTAGGTTCATGATGCAGATGTTAGAAGCCATAAGATCAGCGTCTTAAATCTCTAAATTCATCTACTTAATCCTACTTATGCTTTGAAACCTAAAAGGTTATTTCTTTTCCTAGACCTTTGAACATAATGTGCACTTAATGTTATAATAGGTTGGTGACTTCTTATAGCAGGTTAAGTCACTTAAAGTGACCGGTTGAAGGGTTGTGAAATCATATGTAATCGGCCCTCTTTATATCTTCAACCTTCTCTATTGGTGGTTTGGTGAGCGGTCTTATAGGCACCAATAGTTCTTTTATTGTTTTTCAAAGCTATCGAATATCCTTTTCAAGTCTTATGCAGCTCGAGAAAAACAAAGGTGAATGAAGGTCTTGTTTTTTGTGAAGAAAAGCATCAAATGTGTTTTGTATATTGAAAAAGGCATCGTAGTTTATTAATTCAAATGTCTTAATAAAAGATCATTGATTATCAAATGCTTTATGAGGAGGTTGATGAATAAGTGGAGCTCGACATTAGAAGGAATATATTGGTTTTTAAAGTTTCCTTCTAAGCAAAAGACATCTATTCGGTGGAAAGCTTTAGTTTATAAAGCATATAATGAATTTAGTAAAAGGTACGTGCCTTAAGGTAACAAAGAAACCATTGATTGTTTTATATTGGAGACCATGTTATAAGGAGGAGCATATTTTGTATAAAGCATAGAATGCTTTATAATTAGAAATTTTCTATTTTCCATCAAATAATATGGAGATGATAATGTTTTTTAAGGAGATTTTTTAGTGCTTCTAAAAGGCCAATTTTCTTGTAAAAGGAGGAAAGTTATAATGTTTAAAATTAGAAGATTTTTGTTTGAAGTTTATTTTGCAGAGAAGGAGAATGAATTGTTGAATGAATATGAAAAGACTTATGCAAAATGAAGAATTTTTTACAGGAATATGAAGGACATGCATGAAGGTTTTTTTTTTATGGAACATGAAAATGAGGACAGAGATTTTATTATAGGGGTAGATTCAAAATATATTATGGAAGATATTAATTTTGTTTGAGAATTTTCTTAACATTGAATAAGATTTTCTTCTTGCAGATGAATTTTTTTTGCAGTTTATAAATAATACAGAATGGAGATCTATTTGATGCAATCAAATATTATTTTCTTTCAGAGAAGATGAAAGGTTTTGATAAGTGGATAATGAAAATATGTTTTGAAGGTGAAAGGACATTAAATTTGTGTACAATGGTTTTTTAGGTGCATTGATGCAACTATATAAATAGACATTGATGAAACATACAATGCATGTAGTGTTGTTGAGTGGATCAGGATACAGGTTTGATTTTGAATATCTGAGTTTTGTATATGATTTGGGTTGATGAAAAGAATGGCTATTTGACAGACACATGTGAGAGAAGAAGTGTTTTGTATTGAAACAGAGAAACCCTCTGAGTTTTTAATTTGTTCTGTATTAGGGGTTGGTGCTCCTTGAAGTTGGCGCTTCAAAAAGAATTAGGGGTTGGTGCTCCTTGAAGTTGGTGCTTCTAAACATTGTAACCAGTGAGGTTTTCATTTAAGCCAGTGAGGTAGTTTTGAGTGGTTTTTCTACCCAAGAAGGGTTTTCCATTCGTGCAAAGCATGGGTCATGTTTAATATTGTTTTCATCTGTATGTGTGTATATTAGTGCTTTGCTTATTAAGTTTTGTTCACATCCTTCATTATTAATCTTGTGTACAAATCATTAATATATTCGTCTCTATTTTTTCTATAAGAGAAAGCTTGCAAAAAGTTGTAAAATATTTGAAAAATAATACAACACTAATTCACCCCCCCTCTCAGTGTTGTCCTGGACTCCTACAATTGGTATCAGAGCTAGTTTCCCTTTTGCAGCTTAATCAGCTTGGGTAGGTCTTGTGTGTGGAGTTCAATGGGTAAGTGCAGAAGAAATAAGAACAGAAATGTCAAGCTTTATTCTGGTCAAAAGACACAAAAGACATCATCTATATTAAATCTAAATGTTGATATAAAGTCAGTTGATAAAGATATTGAATCTAATATTGTCTTAGAAGAAAAAGTTTTAGATGTTCCTCAGTTTGATGGTTCAAATTTTTCAGTTTGGTATGTTAGAATGCAAGTGTATTTATCCTCTTTAGGATATGATGTTTTAATGATAGTTGAGAATGGTTATTGTATTATTGATAACAAAGAAGCTATTGAATATAATCTTATTGCAAAGAAGGCTATATTGTCTGCTCTATCTAATGATGTTACTTGTAAAGTTATGGATTGTGTTACAGCTTAGGATATATGGAGGAGATTGAAAAGAATTTATCAAGATAATGATAAAGAAGAGGACACTCTAGTGTGTGAAGAAAGTGGCAATGAAGGAGTTGAAGTTCAAACCTAATCAGATTCAGAAGAAGCTAGCATCATAAGTGATGATGATCAAGAATATGATGAACAAGACTATGAGATTGATATGGAAGGAGAACCTATATATGCTCTGAGTGAGGTCAAGAATTATAAGGAGAACCAGAAATTAATGTTGCAGCTACAGCAAGAAAGAGATTTAAAAGACAAAGCACTATCTGACCTTGAAGATACTAGAAGTCTGATTATGGATTTGAGGAATCAAGTTAGTGAATTAGATAAATTAATTATTATTCTCATGATGGAGATTCAGGAATCTAAGAGGATTATTGATATAACAAAGGTTGAATTGGAAGCTAAATCAGTTGAATGCCAAAAATTTGAAGGAGAAATAGTTTCTTTAAGAAAAGATCTTGAGAATGTTAGAAAGCAGTTGGAAAAGAATTTGAAGCTTGAAGAAAGTTGAAATAAGTTGCATAAGATGCTTGGTAAACAAAAAGTATATGGAGACACTACTGGACTTGGTTTTGAAGAAGGAAAATGTTCAAAAGCTAGAGAGACACCTAGAAAGAAGATTGATTTGAATGTTGCCACTGAAAACAAAATGCAAAATCAAAGAAGAAGAAATTTCAGAAGAAATGCTCCTGTAAGACAAGCATACATGTACAGGTATAATTATTCTTTTAGTGGTTATTGTTATACTTGTAATCAATTTGGACACAAATCAGTTAATTGTAGAAGGAATATTGATATTGTTTGTTACAACTGCAATAATGCTGGTCACATTCAAAGAAACTGTAAAATGAATAGAAGGTGTGTTCCTGCATGGAAGCTTAACATGAGTGCTCAAAGGTTCTATCATTCATTTGATTATGATTTTGACATAGTTTGTTATAATTGCAACACTCTTGGACACAAAGCATAGAGTTGCAGAATGTATGCTTCACCTGATTTGAAAAAATTGAAAAGAAAAGAAGGTAAAAAGGTTTGGAGGAAGAAAGAACCTGTAAAAGTGTGGAAGCAAAAATAGAGTCATGAGAAGGCAAATCCTAAACTTGTGCATCCTGCACAAGTTACATCATCACTTGAATAATTAATAGCATGATGTGAGGGGGAGTTGTTCTTGTTATATCATTTATCCCCAAGAAGTTACAGGAGGATATCAGTTGATGTTTATCAATGTGATGATCTTGTTTTGTTTATCATGCTTTCTTGATAATATTTGAAATAAAGTTTCTGATGTTTTTGAGTTTCAGTATATGTCAGTAATACGGTGTTCAAAAGCTCTCTGCACAAAGAGTTTGATGATATTAAATAACTTGGTTGAGTTGGTATGATGTTGCAGTTTAATGAGATCTTGATATGGTGAAGTGTTTGTTGTCATGCCAAAGAGATTAAGATATTTCCAAAATCTCTTATCAGATATTAGCATGTGTTGGCTAAGGTGGTTGAAAATGAAAAATTCAATTCATAGCACTTATCTCTGCTTTTGATTTGTGCAAAGTGTTGTTGCAGGAAGAATTTGATAATCAGTTTGTTTGTTGTTATGCTAGTTTGAAGGACAAAGTCAAGAGGTAGCAGTTCTTGTATAGTACAGTCAGATGTGGTTTTGTATTTATATTAGAATTGACATTATGTTGTGAAAAGTGTCTTGTGCAGAACAGGAGGATTGTATTCATCAAATAGTCTTCATTTATTCAGATGGTCTTCATTCTTTTTCATGTCAAAAAGGGTGTGCAAGAATAGATTGGTTACAGGATAATTCTTCATGCTATGACATTGATGGTGATATCTTGTATTTCATCATAAGAAGTTAAAGGTATGTCTTGAATCAACAATTGCAGATGATAATGTTCAACAAGGTTTGCCTTTTACTGGTTTCAGGATTGTTATCATCATAAATTATTCTTGTTCAAAGGTTAACAGGAATTTATGCCTTCAAAGTGTTCAGGGGGAGTTAATTGAGCCTATAATTCAATATGATTATAATTGTTATGATCATGCTATAACATTTTTTCTATGGAGTTGGAGTTGTTCTCAGGGGGAGTTAATTGAGCCTTTGTCATCAGATGTCAAAAAGGGGGAGAAAGAGAAAATGTTTCATGAAGTTTTGCCATCAATGACAAAGGGGGAGATTGATAGTGACAGGTTGTCATTGATGTCAAAAGTGTATAGTTGTTGCAGGACATCAGGAGGAGATAGTTGTTCATTGTTTGGTCAGTTCACAGAGATGTGGAGTTGGTTTGGTGTAATGCAATATTGATGGTAAGAGTTTCTTCTTGTTTCAGGATGTGTTTGATCAGGATATCTTCAAGATGGTCTCAAGATGGTTTCTCATGTTCTTAATGTCTCATAGTGATCTTTGGAGTTCTTAGTTTTGTGTTAGAATGTTAAGTTGTTTGATCATCATCTTCTTTCATAGTGGCAGCATGACAAGGTTGACATTGTTGACAGATGTGGTGTATTGGTTGAAGTGTTGGAACAACTTGTATGATATATATTGATCCTTGCATGATATATATTGATCTTTATCTCATCATGGTATCATGGCAAATGAATGTGTCTTGTTATTCAAAGGCTGTCCATCAAAATAGAGAGCAGAAAATAGATTTGGAATTTTGGTTGAATTATCATTTATGATTAACAAATTTGTCTTGTGTTCTTCATGATGGTGTTGACATTGGTATAGATGTTCTTGATGTTCATGACAATCAGGTTGTTGTTATCTTACTCTGCATAGTGAGCTTCTTGGTTATCTCAGGTTGACCTTACATGATAATGTGAAGGGTATTCATGCTTTATCATATCTTATCAGACTTGTTCATTGTTTATGACTTGTTCATGGTTGAGTTGAGTAAGCTTTGATAGGTGTTCATGATGTTTTCAGTTTACAAAGGGGTTTCAAATGCAAGACAGAGCGGATGATATGATATCTCTATCAGCATTTTTCACAATTCAGATACAGGTATTTTTGATCAAATGCAGATGCAGATGTAGGTTCATGATGCAGATGTTAGAAGCCATAAGATCAGGGTCTTAAATCTCTGAATTCATCTACTTAATCCTACTTATGCTTTGAAACCTAAAAGGTTATTTCTTTTCCTAGACCTTTGAACATAATGTGCACTTAATGTTATAATAGGTTGGTGACTTCTTATAGCAGGTTAAGTCACTTAAAGTGACCGGTTGAAGGGTTCTGAAATCATATGTAATCAGCCCTCTTTATATCTTCAACCTTCTCTATCGGTGGTTTGGTGAGCGGTCTTATAGGCACCAATAGTTCTTTTATTGTTTTTCAAAGCTATCGAATATCCTTTTCAAGTCTTATGCAGCTCGAGAAAAATAAAAGTGAATGAAGGTCTTGTTTTTTGTGAAGAAAAGCATCAAATGCTTTTGTGGGGCCATCAAACGGTTTTATGGACCTTGTTTTTATATATTGAAAAAGGCATCGTAGTTTATTAATTCAAATGTCTTAATAAAAGATCATTGATTATCAAATGCTTTATGAGGAGGCTGATGAATAAGTGGAGCTCGACATTAGAAGGAATATATTGGTTTTTAAAGTTTCCTTCTAAGGAAAAGACATCTATTCGGTGGAAAGCTTTAGTTTATAAAGCATATAATGCATTTAGTAAAAGGCACGTGCCTTAAGGTAACAAAGAAACTATTGATTGTTTTATATTGGAGACCATGTTATAAGGAGGAGCATATTTTGTATAAAGCAAAATGCTTTATAATTAGAAATTTTCTATTCTCCATCAAATAATATGGAGATGATAATGTTTTTTAAGGATATTTTTTAGTGCTTCTAAAAGGCCAACTTTCTTGTAAAAGGAGGAAAGTTATAAAGTCTAAAATTAGAAGATTTTTGTTTGAAGTTTATTTTGCAGGGAAGGAGAATGAATTGTTGAATGAATATGAAAAGACTTATGCAAAATGAAGAATTTTTTATAGGAATATGAAGGATCATGCATGAATGTTTTTTTTTTTATGGAAGATGAAAATGAGGACAGAGATTTTATTACAGGGGCAGATTCAAATTATATTATGGAAGATATTAATTTTGTTTGAGAATTTTCGTAACATTGAATAAGATTTTCTTCTTGCAGATGAATTATTTTTACAGTTTATAAAGAATACAGAATGGAGATCTATTTGATGCAATCAAATATTATTTTCTTTCAGAGAAGATGAAAGGTTTTGATAAGAGGATAATGAAAATATGTTTTGAAAGTGAAAGGACATTAAATTTGTGTACAATGGTTTTTCAGGTGCATTGATGCAACTATATAAACAAACATTGATGAAACATACAATGCATGCAGTGTTATTGAGTGGATCAGGATACAGGTTTGATTTTGAATATCTGAGTTTTGTATATGATTTGGGTTGATGAAAAGAATGGCCATTTGACAGACACATGTGAGAGAAGAAGTGTTTTGTATTGAAATAGAGAAACCCTCTGAGTTTTTAATTTGTTCTATATTAGGGGTTGGTGCTCCTTGAAGTTGGTGCTTCTAAACATTGTAACTAGTGAGGTTTTCATTTAAGCTAGTGAGGCAGTTTTGAGTGGTTTTTCTACCCAAGAAGGGTTTTCCACTCGTGAAAAGCATGTGTCATGTTTAATATTGTTTTCATCTGTATGTGTGTATATTAGTGCTTTGCTTATTAAGTTTTGTTCACATCCTTCATTATTAATCTTGTGCACAAATCATTAATATATTCGTCTCTATTTGTTCTGTAAGAGAAAGCTTGCAAAAAGTTGTAAAATATTTGAAAACTAATACAACACTGATTCACCCCCCCTCTCAGTGTTGTCCTGGACTCCTACAAGCCTGATGTTGGAGCTTTCAGAAATCCTTGTTTCTCTAATGATGCCTGCAAATAAATAAGATTAATGTAAATAAAAGTGGACCTAACCTAAATAGAGGATAAAACTTTAAGAATTTTCAATTGTAGAATGTAGAAATTAGGGTAAAGTTAATAAATATTTAAGCCTATGAGGTAGGCTATGTCATCCTTGTTGACAAAGTTTTCTAATTATATATAAATACATACTGTAAGTATGAAAAAGGTTCTCATTCATTGACAACTTTTGTGGCAAGTTGGTGATGATGAATTTGGGCATACGTTGGTGGGCATTTTAAAGGAAAATGGTGTGGTTGACAAGGGGTTTCTATTTCATAGCAATGCTAGAATGACACTTGCATTTGTAACATTGTTTATTATCAAAATGCCAATTAAACCTGTGGTGGTTGTGTGGGCATCTTTTCTTGGTTAGGAGAATTTACAGCAATAGAGGAATTAAAAAGAATCATGGATGTAGTTGGATTGAAGACAATACAATGGTGCATACTTTTTGTGTAGGAGACATATCACATCCACAGACAAAGGAAATATATGCAAAGTTTGACCAAAATATTCTGACACTATGTATAAGTTTATAAATTGGATTGACGACAATACAATGGTGCATACTTTTTGTGTAGGAGACATCACATCCATAGACAAAGGAAATATATGCAAAATTGGACCGATATATTGTGACACTATGTATAAGTTTATAAATTGTTGTTGATGAGAGGAGGATCAAAAGTTGACTAAAAGAGAGTCTTATTGGGCTATGAACTACAAAGCTAAGTACATGATTTGTAGTTATGCTAGATTGTATGGGAAGAGAAAAGAATATTATTTATTGTAAATATGAATTTGGGAAGATGATCAAATTATTTTGAGTAAAGTTATGGAAGAGACATATAGGAGTTAGAGAAAAAGTGTTGTAAATCTAACAAATGTTGATAAAAATCAAATTCCACATGATACAATATAAATCATACGAGTTCCATACCAAATGAATACCATTGACACCAAATTTCATGTGGCCTGTTTAAAGTTAGTCATTTGTTTAAACTTTGAATTCAAAATTAAGGTGAATTGTTAGGGGGCCTTGGTCTCCTCCTACTTTGTGCAAGATGGAAAATTCATAACTATAAAAGTTTGAAATTTTATATTACAAACTTAATGTAAAATACACTATATTATTTCAGAATTTAAAATTTTATATTACAAATTTGTTGTAAATTGCTAATTCTAAAAGTTTGAAATATTACAAAATTAATGTAAAATATACAAATACTATTTCAAAATTGGAAATTTTATATTACACCTTTGTGGTAAATTGCTAATTATAAGTGGCCTTTAAAAAATGTCAAAGTAAAAAAAAATGGTTGCTTAAACTTTGAATAAAAATTAAGGTGGTAAATTGCTAATTATAAAAGTATGAGTTTTTATATTACAAATTTAATGTAATATATAATTTCAAACTTTTATAATTAGCAATTAACCACAAATTTGTAATATTAAATTTTAAACTTTTATAATTAGGATTAGGGTGAGGGCTCATAGTTATAATTAATTTTTAAATTAAAAGTATGAGTTAAAAAACCAAAAAAAAGTATGGTTCAAAATGTTCAAAATTCTTTTAATTAGGGTAAAAATAAGAGTTAGGGTTAGGGCTAGGGCTAGAGTTAGGGTTAGGGTTAGGGTTAAAATCATAGTTAGAATTAGGATTAAGGTAAGGGTTAGAATTAGGATTATTGTTAGACTTAAAATTAGGGTTATAGTTAGAGTACAATTAGGGTTAAGGTAAGAGTTAGGATTAGGATTCCTATTAGAATTAGGGTTAAAATTAAGGTGGGCTACTATTTGAATTAGGGTTAAAATTAAGGTGGGTTGAAATTAGAGATAGGGTTAGAGCTCAATTAGGGTTTGAATGATAGTTAGGCGTAGTGTTAGGGTTACAGTTAGGGTTAAAATAGGAGCTATTTTTAAGGTTAGAATAAGGGTTAGGGTTAGGGTTAAAACTAGGATTAGGATTAGGTTTAGAGTTAGAGTTAGGATTACAATTATCAATGTGGTTAGGGTTAGGGTTACAATTAGGGTTAATGTTAGAATCAGGTTAGGATTATAATTAGGGTTAGGGTTTGAATTGAGGATAGGGTTAGAGTTACAATTAGGGTTACTAAATTAAGGTAGGCATTAGCGTTATAATTAGGATTAGGGTTAGAATTCAGGTTAGGGTTAGGGTTAGAATTTAGGTTAGGGTTAGGGTTAAATTGTAGTTTGAAATATGATTAGGGTACGGGTTAGAATTAGGGTTATTGTTAGATTTAAAATTAGTCTTATAGTTAGGGTAGAATCAAGGTTATGATTAGAATCAGGGTTACGATAGGGTTAGAGTTAAGATTAGGGTTCCTATTAGAATTAGCATTACAATTAACATGGTTATTATTAGAATTAGAGTAAGAATTAGAGTTAGGGTAAGCATTAGAGTTAGGGTTAGGGATAGAGTTAGAATTTTGGTTAGGGTTACAGTTAAAATCATAGTTAGAATTACGATTAAGGTAAGGGTTAGAATTAGGGTTATTGTTAGATTTAAAATTAGGGTTATAGTAGGGTAGAATCAGAGTTATGATTAGAAATAATTATTCTGATTTAAATTAATTATTGTGATTTAAAATATTAAACTATTTGTGCATAAAATAATAAACATTTATAATTAAATAATAATAATATAAATACATTAATACAATGTTTACTAATATTATACTACTTTATTATGATTTAAAATTATTAAAGTATATAATAATTACAATTATAATTTAAAATAAATTGATTAAAAGAGGCCTTGAGATGGATACTTCTCAGCATACTTTAGATATATTTTTTAAATATAGCTATAATAATAATAATAATAATAATAATATTGAATTATTGATTCTACATAAAAATAGAATTATGATTATTGTATTTATATTTATGTTATATTAGACTAAAACTAAAATATTGATATATATTTTGTATATAAGTATTAAATATTACTATATTTTAGATGTAAATATTAATATATTATATTGTGTAAATTTAAATTAATATCATTATTTTATTTTTGAAAAGTAAGAACAAAGAAATTATGGGATTAATATTTTTTTTGGTATTACTCTTTAGTTTCTATTTTTCTCTCATAAATATGATATTCATTTGCAATTTGGGGCTACGAATTGAAACATTTGATTTGATACAAGGAAGTTTATGGGTGAATTCTGAAGTGGATTCCTATTTAGGGATTTAAGTGGCTTGGGGTTTGGCGCAGAGGAAAACACACTCCCCTCTTGCAAACAAACTTTGACAATACACAAACTTAAACACACAAACAATACTTTGCACAAGATTATAACATAAAATTTGTATTCAAATCAATATTTATACAAGTCTACGACAAATTTACATAAAGGCCTTCATGGATTTTCTCATTCACAACCAATCTGCATTTTCTCTTTCTCACAGCAATCCTCTATGCTAGGAATAGCGTCTGATCTACCTTCTTTCCTTCTCTTTGCCTTCTTAGACACCTCAACTGGCATGCTCTACAATTTTCCTCTACTTCCTGGCCAAACCTCTCTTTCTTCCTTCATTGGCCGACCACATTCAATCTATTTTCTTTCATGTATATTTTCAAACAAAAGGAATTGAATAGAAATTTTGTCAATTACTGAAGCGTCACTTTTTCTTTTGTTGAATGGAAGTCATGGAATTTAAAAAGTTACCCAAACATAAATACAATTTTCATGCTGGTGTTGACCACTCAAGAGGAAATAAATGAATGCCACATTAGAAGTGTCCAATCATGGTCTTATTCTAAGCTAATTGATACTTCTAAAAATTTAATTCATTAAGGTTTATAACTGCCGAACCCCCTTCAAATTGTTATCCTTTCTATTTTTATATTCCATTAATTAACAAAATCCATCAAAATGGATCACTCAGGAAGATACAAGCATTTTAAATAGAGTTTCATTTTGTTCTTCCTCTTTATTTCCTATTTTATTAAAACATTACAATTTCAAAACTTGGTTTAAGAGCCTTTTTCCACTCTAGTGCGCTTTCTCTGTGTAATTACATACAAGGAAGATGTATGGAGTAGCTCTATTGAAAAGGACACAAAATAATACTAAACATGTCTCAAGTGAGGTGTTTTTCCTTACTCTCATGCAACAGACTTGTCAAGGGCATTTCCTTGGTTTTAGTTTTATACATTATAGAACATCAAACTTATTCTTCTCCTTGGTGTCACCTCCAAAACTAATATCATGGATGATAAACACCCAATTATAGTATGTATAAATTGGGCATGACTTCCCTATAGCCGTGAGCTCCTATCATACCACGTCTAGCAGATTTCTTTGATACACTAAAGTGTGCATTGACATCATTCTCTCATCCTCGATATACATATATTTATTGACCAATATTCCATATTAAATGAAATGTGTGTCCAATTTTGCATATTATTGGTACAATGATCTCAGAAAAGCCTTACGAGGTGACAACATCCAAAATTTCACAAAACTTCAAACTGAACCAATTTACCTTGACTTGGCTAAGGTTGAAATTGTAAATGTTCGTGAAGTAAAACTGACAAAACCAATGGAAAACAAGCCAAAACTCAAATAAAAACCTACAAATATTTTTTGTTAATGCAGATTGCCAGTTCGCCCAGGGTGCACCTACATCAGACATGCCAGGTAGAAAGTTTGTGAGCATAGGCTCACAAAAATGGAGTTGAATGATAAAACCACTCTTCCAGGTCGAACACAACCTGCAGTGAACTCCATCACTGATGAAGACAAAAAGAATTTCTTCCTCTGTCTCTTCTAGCACTTAGTCGGGACACTTGCCATCCTCCTCTGCCAAATGTGCACCTTGTTCCTCCTTCCTCTCATAGACTCACATCCACCATAGACCGACCACCTCCACTAAATCTCTCCTATCACATGCTCTACATGCTCTACACACAAAAATCCAACATCCACATGTAAATTTGCAACTACATCCTCTCTGACCTTAACCCTTGCAAATAAAGCTAAATTAATCTCAAATTATTCATAGTTTACCTCATTCTCCTTCACCGCTCCATCATCATCTTTACTTTTATCTCTAGCTGCAATGTTTGTCTTTGCACCTCCATCGACAATCTTTTCAAGCCATTCCTCTTCCACTGCTAAAATCTTTGACAATAAATCATCACCATCTTTGTTATCTGCTTCAACCTCTAGACTTTCTTTCACCTTCTCATCTCCTTCAACCATATTCTCATCTACTACTATATTCACATTCCCCAAAGGACTTTCTCCCACTACTGCTACAACTTTCTCATCACCTTCTGTACATGCAGACTCACCTGTAAACAAACACTCGTCAGAAGAAACATGGGACTCCTTCCTACCCACTTTCTCCTCTACAATAATTTCTCTAATGCTGTCCTTCAGCTCTTACCTCAGTTCTTCTTGAAACCTTTGTGCCTCTCTTTCAACTATAACCATCAATCTTTTCTTTCTTCCCTTTTTCAACACAGGAATCGTCAACACCAAACCAATCACAAAACTTCACTTTTTTCTCTTGTTCTTTTTCTCTTCATAGTAATGTCTCCTCATGCTCTCACTATTGTAGGACTCCTCCATACCTACCCTAGGCTTTCAAACTTCTCTTAGACACTTTACTTCTGCAACCTTTCACACATCTTCATTCTTGTCTTCACGGCTTCAAATTCTCAACCGATAAGGACTTCACACTTTCAACGATCGTTTCAATCTCTCTTAACCACCTTCTCTACTGCTCCATAGGTCCTAGTGGATACTCTCCATGCTCAGGAACAACCCACTTCGATACCAATTGATGTAGAGGAAAACACACTCCCCTCTTGCAAACAAACTTTGACAATACACAAACTTAAACACACAAACAGTACTCTGCACAAGATTGCAACATAAAATCTATATTCAATTCAATATTTATAAAAGTCTACGATAAATTTACATAAAGGCCTTCATGGCTTTGCTCATTCACAACCAATATGCACTTTCTCTTTCTCACAACAATCCTCTATGCTAGGAATAGCCTCCGATCTGCCTTCTTTCCTTCTCTATGCCTTCTTAGACACCTCAACATGCACACTCTGTAATTTTCCTCTACTTCCCAACCAAACCTCTCTTTCTTCCTTCATTGGTCAACCACATTCAATCTATTTTCTTTCCTTTATATGTTCAAAACAAAAGGAATTGAATAGACATTTTGTCAATAACTAAAGTGCCACTTTTTCTGATGTTGAATGGAAGTCATGGAAGTTAAAAAGTTACCACCCCATTTTGTCAATAACTGAAGTGCCACATTTTGTCAATAAATTGATACTTCTAAAAATTTAATTCATTGAGGTTTATAACTACCGAACCCCCTTCAAACTATTATCCTTTCTATTTTTATATTACATTAATCAACAAAATCCATCGAAATGGATCACCCAGGCAGATCCAAGCATTTTAAATTCCCTCTAATATACCTTGTGTGGCCTTTTTCCTTTTTTATTGCTGAGAGTTTTGTTTTGTTCTTCCTCTTTATTTCCTATTTTATTTAAACATCACAACTTCAAAACTTGGTTTAAGAGCCTTTTTCTACCCCAACACACTTTCTCTGTGTCATTACATACAAGGAAGATGTATGGAGCAACACTATTCAAAAGGATACAAAATAATACTAAACATGCCTGAAGTAAGACATTTTTCCTTACTCTCACGCAATAGACTTGTCAAGGACATTTCCTTGGTTTTAGTTTTATATGTTATAGAACATCAAACTTATTCTTCCCCTTTATGTCACCTCCAAAAATGAGATCATGGATTCTAAATGCCCAATGATAGTTGTAACAACCCCTATGTGCACATTTTGTTGTTTCTTTTCCTTGATGGATTCTGATAACTATGTATTTTGTATTAGATTGTTCATCCTATCATTATTTTGTATTGGCAACCATGAGGTGCAATTCTTATATTATTATGATGTTGACATGATTAGTTATTATGGTGGATTACATGCTTATATGTTTAGATAATGTTATCATTTCTTTTGTATGATTATGGACAGGAAAGGGATGATGTTGTAACACTCGTTTCTTGAGGCTTATGATGTCATGACCCTCTTCCTGATGCTTACTGTTACTTTGGCTATGATGTATATTATATGCACATGTGCTTTGACATGTGATCCGAGTGATGCAGGTACTAGGTATCGACTCCACCTAGATTTACAGGCCTGAGCGTACTCTTACTCCCTGATGGTGGTTATTGAAGATATTCATAGGGCAAACATTCCCTAGCCTAGCCCACTACACCCGGTTAGTGCAGTGATTCCGTGATATGTGTTTACCTTCTAGTTACCCTGCAGTAACATCCTGATTTCCCATCTGGTCTTATGTGATTTTCTAGTATTGTTTGTTGAGTTATCCCGTTATGGGTTGTTGGTATTTTATTATGGTTTTGCATTAATTTATTATGTAGTTTATTTTGGTATGTTATATCAGTGATTTAAATGATTATATTTGCGTGGTTTTGTGAATGGGGTATTATGTGATTTTTAAATAAATCAGTTTGAGAACTCTATTAAATTAATTAGATTATTGGCATTTTAAGTATTTGTGCTAATTAGTATTTTATGTGTATTAAGGGAGCTTGATATATTTAGTAATTTTATTTGGAGTATGGAATGTTATATTTCATTAAGTGATTTCAAGTATTTCAAATTAGTTTTACGTTAGTGATTTTAATAAATCATTTATGTGAGCTTTGATAATTGTTTATTTTAATTTAAAGTTCCATTTAAATTTGATTTTGGGAGTTTAATAAAAAGTAAAGTAAGTTATTTTTTTATATAATTCTATGCTTTCGTGGGATTGGAGGGAGGATGGTAAAAAGGTAAATAAAGGCTATTTTGAAAAGCATTGAAGCCATTCATTGAGGCATGAGAAGAAAAATCTGATTGTTGGGGAAGAAGAAAACCCCATGCTTTAGAATTGCTATGGGAAGGAAGATTTGCAGTTGTCTAAGGATATTTTGTGGGTATTTGTCTATTGGATTTAGTACATTATTTCTATCTGGCTGCTCTATTTTGGAAGCCTGTCATGTATTGTGGACAGATCTCTCCTTTACTTTATGATTTGGGCAAACTCTAAGGTATTCCTCTGTTTACTCCCTTGAATCCTTGGGTGATTGGTAGGCTCTAAATTGCATTCAATTTGCTTTATGTTTTTGGGCTGTCTATATCTCTTCTTGGCAGATTTAGTTGTAATTCTTTATTTCAATTTCATGATATCCATCCAAACAATGGGGAAAAACCACAATCTCTTTAACCATGATCAAACTTCTTTCATGAACTTGAAACCAAATATAAAATTCAATTGGAAACACTTAAATCTCAACTGGGTTGGAGTCAAAAGCAAATTTTGGGCACTTTCATTTTTGGTTAAAATTTGTGTCAGCCTGGTAAAACATGTTTTTTAATCCAGCACCTGAACAACCTATCACAAATGCAAACTAAAGTTGGATTCCATGTAGAAACATCCATATATCAACTAGGTTGAAGTTAGAATTCAATTATGGGCACTTTAATTTTTGGGCAAAATATGCCCAGCCGGTACCTGTCACCCCATATAATCTCTTTTTTTTTTAATTTCTCAAATTTCTTGAGCAATCTGTATGCTAGTGTTTGAAATCAGTTTGGAAGTTGTTTAATTGAAATTTATTTATCTCCAATCTTCTTTTAGTTTCCTCTTTTCAGCCTGGTAAAATTCATTTGTATTTTGGGGTAAAATAAAGCATTTCCTTACTAGCTTGAAACCCCATGTCTTAAACTTAAGTTTCAAAGTGGTATTCAACTAGAAACACCAAAATATGAACTCCATTGTGGTCAGATTTCAGATTTGGGCATTTTCTATTTTGAGCATGTTTATGCTGTCGAAACCCTGTCAATAGCATTGTTAGTTATTAAGTGTTGTCATTTATATGCTTGTGTGCAATTTTAGTGCCCTGTAGGTAGCAACAAGAAGATGAATCTCTTATTACATAAGTGAGTAGTTTAATGAATTTTAATGATGAAATATGGATTGTTTTAATTATTATTAAAAGATGGAACTGCTCTTGCTTGGCTGATTTGAATATTTAAATAGCATTTTTTTACTTGATGGATTTAATTGATATTATCATGGATTGGGATCAGTTATTGAATTATTTTAATTTGGTTTTGTATACCTAGTTTGGTTAAACGAGATGAGGTTAGGTCTAGGTAATTAGAGTGGTCTTTTGGAGTGGCTCTCTATGAGCCTGGGGCTCGCAAGTGGCTGCCAAGGGAACTAGTAAAAGGGTTATAGTAAATAGGTGAAAACTAAATAAAAGCAATGGGGTAGAGCACTAATAAGATAATGAGTCCTCATGCATTGCCTTGAGCACTTGTAAAGGCTAAGGATGCATACGAGAAGGCCTATCCATCTGCGGGGCATTGAATTATCCATCTACAGGGCATCGATTTGGGCATGATTGAGTCTCCTCATCCATATGAGAGGTGTACTTGATTCCATGTGGTGAAATCCCTTCAATCACGCATGATGACACTCCATCTAATATGCACTCTAGTATCTAGTACCTTAGTAGTCGTGAGTAGTACCCAACATGTTATTGGTTGAGCATCTCTATGTTGTGACATTGGCTTTATACATTGTGTGTTGTGTCTACTCTATGACTGATGTGACTGTTGGCCATCTTATATACCCTTATTGTTATTACTTCTGTTTGGGCCTTGTGACTACCTTCGAGCATGGTGGGGTGGTCTCTTATGAGTCCACATGGTTGGGAGGCGTTGCCACTGCCATTGATGTCATGCCCACATTTGAACTGTGGTCATGACACGCTACACACGTTTCATGTCCACATTTGTTATGTGACCAGTGATGACATGAAAGATGAAAAAAATTTCTACCTGACTCAACAAACTCCCTCATGTGCATCAAGCGCACTCGATGACCCATGCACATAACATAGGCATGCTAGCAGCTATGTTAAACATGATGCTTGAATTAAGGAAGTCAATCATCTTTAGGTTAATACTATCTCCAATCGCAACCTTACAAGGTGATAGCCACTAGGGGGTATACGTCGCGTAAGCGACATTGAGAGGGTTGGATCCTGTCTCGGGATCCAATCCTAGAATTTACTCTATGAGGTGGATTGATTTTGATTCAAATCAAAATCTAACCTAAGGGACACTAACAACTTAATCAAAAGAATATAAAATTAACACTATAATTAATTTCGACACAAAAACATCTAATTAAGCATCAAAAGCAACGAAGGGAAAATTAATTGACAATTTAACATAATTTTATCCCATAAAGCCTTAGAGAAATTTTAATAGCATAATAGATCAAAATAGAAAAAAAGTAGAATAAATCTTATAGTGATTTTGGCAAAATAACACCACCTCATCAGCTATAGGAGGTTGTGAAAAAATTAATTTAAAAATAAAATAAATTTCCTACCCTACCCCTTTTCAAATTTAAAGAAATTAATTGCATGACACAACCAAATCCCTTCCCAAAAAATTTTGAAATAAAAACAAATCAATCTAACCATCACTATAGCTTTATTTCAATTACTATACCAAAATCATTTCAACTAAAACCCCTTCCAATTATTTAATTAACCTAAAACAATAAACTATTTAACATGACTAAAACTATATTTTCAATTCTAACTTGACACATAATGAAGATAGGATTGCACAAAGGTACTTAATTAAACTACATTTAAAGGTTACATCACCCACTCCATTTACACATATTGGATAAAACAAACATAAATAAAGGGTATGTGAAGGATCATGATGGGCCAAACTATACCTCTAAGTGGCCATGAAAATATAAAAAATCAGACATAATCAAGTTCATATGAAAATTTGAATGGATTATCTACACAGTTTAAAAAAGATGTAAGAACAAAATTTGTAGAGAATTGAATCTAGTTTATGAGCTACTAATTTTTTTTTTTTAAACTAAATTTACTTAGTGAAAAATGAATATTTCAATGAATAGCTATTAATTTTTTTAGAAAAAAATAAAAAGTGGGTGTCTGTCGAGCCAAACTAACTATGAGCAAAAAAAAAAAAAATAGAAACTTTCAAAATAAGTAGAGGACTCATGACTGGATGTGACCCATATTTTTTGAAATTTTTTTCCAATAAAATAGGTAGTTATGATTTTTTTACTGTGACTTTTTTTAAAAACTAAAGAGTAATTGTCCAACTAACCTATCTCGATAAAAAAAATCAGAATTCAAATTTATTTTGTTTAACCTATAGCCAATGGAGCATACAGTGTGATGCATCTTTCGGATCTAAAAAAGGTGAAATGGTTTGAAAGTTATTGATATTTTTTAATCAGTGTATCCATCAAGATTTCGGACACACACTATATAGAAAATTATTAATAATTATTTAATAAAATGATAATAAAGAAAATATTATATTTTTAGAAAGCTGACAATTTCCTTTATAAACCCTTTTCGTTTAATATTTTTAGAAAGCTGAAAATATTATATCAGCACGAAGGGTGAAGCTCAAAGAAGAGAGTGAAACCTGTAAAAATGTTAGAATTGAGGGAAAGTCAACTATGACATCCCCAAGCCTACATACAAGACAAAAGCGAAGCAAAACGGATATCCGTTATTAACGGATATCCATTTTTCTTTGGTAAAATACCATTTTTCCTTTTTTATGTTTTACAAAATGGATATCCATTTTAGGTTGCCCAAAACGGATATCCATTTTTGGTTTCCCAAAATAGATATATGTTTTTGTTTACCCTGTATGTTACTCTCTCTCTCTCTCTAAAGGTGGTCTATCGATATCCTGCAGTGGTCATAAGAATTCATCTTTAGCTTTGTATAAAATGCTAAAAATGTGATCTATCGATATCCCGCCATATTCTTATGACCATTGCATCTAATTTCATCTATGATCGAAAAGGCTTGTCTATTTTCTAAGTTTTGTAAAGAGCATTGATAACAAAATTGTAATGTCCATTTTTAGATCCATTTTTTGCATTTCCTATAATCATGGTAATCTATGAAATCACATTTTTTTGAGGCATTCTATCAAATAGTTAGCAATGCCTTGTCTATATTTCCATAGTTTTTATAAATATTTACTAGAAAGATACCAAATATAATATTTGATAAGAATCCCCCTATCATTATTCTTTTGATGGATGACCATGTACCATTCCTTTGGTGTAAGTAAATAAGATAGTAGAAAAGATCATGGAGTTTGGCTATATACAAGTCGACTACATTTGTTTGAGGATTTTTTTAGCTTTTTCAACAAATTTCATTATGTTATGCATTGTAATGTTGACACTTTGTAAGTTCTTTTTTGAAATGTATGTAAACATAAGAAAAGTCTACACATAATAGTTGGTCTTTTGGTAAATGAACATTGTGGAACTTTATGAGGCATGGGGACGTTGAACTTGACTACAATTTACAAGTTTGTGGATGAGTGCATTAGGATTTTGCATTGATGATGCATAATTATTTTTAAAACCTTCATTTATATATTTATGAGATTTTGGGAAGTAGAGTCATGTTTTCTATCTACAACTTTGCAAAGGTTCCACTTTTCCACCAAATAGATTAACATTACTTTTAATCATGTAAGACTTTGGGAATGTTAAGATAAAATTAAGTTGGCAAAAGTGCACCTTGACTCTACAATTCTACTTTTTTGGATCTCTCTCTCTCTCTCTCTCTCTCTCTCTCTCTCTCTCTCTCTCTCTCGCACACTCTAACCTATCTACCTCCTAATTAAATCCTATTCTTAGCTTTCATAGTTTTCCTTTTCCTTTCCAATTTCCTTAGGAGAGAGAGAGAGAGAGATAGATAGATAGAAAGAGAGTCCTAGTTTTCTTGTTTTCATTTCCTTTGTCAATAAGGGAGAGGGAGAGATAGAGGGGGGTAAAAGCACAAAGTTGTGTCACACTTTTATATAGAAAACGACCAACACTGATCCAACTTTTGAACTTGAATCACTAAAAAGTGACATATGTTTTGAATTTTGAAATGATGTAAACTAATAAAATATTTATTTTTTAGTATATTTTATGTTTGTATTCTTTGAAAAAATTAAAAAATTATTTGAATATAGTTTTTAATAATGACACTATAATTTAGTTGTTGATAAAATGCTGAAAAATGAAGTTACATGAGACGTCAATCTTTATATAGTATTTTTTTTTCTTCAATTTTTTTTGTGTATTTATAACTTGAAACTTTAGTGCATGGATTTTTTTTTTCAATTTTGATAAATATGTATTTTTAAATAAATAATAAAATGTGTGTGTATTAAAACGTAGTTGTTTCCATTCAATGTCAACTTCATATTAACTGTTTCTCTAAAATAGAAAAAAAATTATACCATCTTGATATAGATTCTTTTATCTAGTGAATATAGTTTTTAATAAATTGACACTATAATTTAGTTGCTGATAAAATGCTGAAAAATGAAGTTACATGAAACGTCAATCTTTATATAGTAATTTTTGTTTTCTTCAATTTTTATTGTGTATTTATAACGTGAAACTTTAGTGCATGGATATATTTTTTTCTAATTTTGATAAATATGTATTTTTAAAGAAATAATAAAATGTGTTTGTATTAAAATGTAGTTGTTTCCATTCGACGTCAACTTTCATATTAACTGTTTATCTAAAAAAAAAAAAAATTTATACCATCTTGATATAATTTTTTTCAATTTTTTTATAAGTTTTACTATTTTTCCTTGACATGGTAATCGACCTAATGTTTTGTGCTAATAACCTACTTTTAGTAAAATAGAAAGGAAAATATAAATAATAATTAAACTATTAAAATATATATATTTTAAAAAACTAAAATTATAGATCTACAAAAGGGTATTTTTATATTTTTTTAAAATGTTATTTACATGAGTAGAATTTGTTGAAATATCAAGTTTTTCAAATAATTTTGTTTTTTTTGGTAAATTGGCCTCATAGTGGTGCTACATATGCATTTAGCTAACAATTTTAGTTAGAAAAGTTGTGGACATATCTAACTTATCTAGAATAAATCTTACAAGATCATATATTTGACCAAAATTAATTTTTAATTAGAAATACTTGAATTCACTTGTGCTGATAAGTTAGCTTAAAGTGTGACATAGCTTTGTGCTTTTACCTAGGGGAGAGATAGGGAGATAAAGTAATGATAGGGGAGAGAGAGGTAAGAGATAGAGAGATAGCTAGATAGATAGAGAGAGAGGAGACAGAGGGGAGAGATAGGGAGATAGAGAGTGAGCGAGATGTCCAGAGAGATAGGGAGAAGGATTGAGAGCTAGAGGGTGTTGCAAGCATGGTCCTAACCGGTGTTGTCATTGATGTCAACATACTCCTATTGCATTGATTTCAAGGATTGGATGATCTGTGTGTTGAGGATATTGAGAAACTTAGTCCTATCAGAAACATAGAAGAATACTGAAGACAATGAAGCTCTATGAAGTGAAGATCCTAGCTAAGGTGAAGATCAGAGAATGTGCATCAAAGGGTTTGTAGATATGTGTCTAAAGATGATCTAGTCAAGATTTGAGAGGTCTACATGAAGATTTGGAGAAGTTATGGCCACATGAGTAAAACTAGTTCTGGCAGATGTTCAGAGGTGATAGAGTGACACAAATAGGTCTGGTGAGATCTAGAAATGCAATATCTTGTTCTGTGGATTTGGTGGAATGTTTAGGAAGCCAATGTGAATTGACAACTCAATTGGTTCATGGTCTAGAGGTCTTCAAGCATATATTCTAATGTGACACTGATGACAGACTATGTTCTTGAGATTCTGGATGAAGATGCAAATGATTTCAGTAAGTAGAAGTGGTGTGGATGTTCTTGGTGATTCAGACAAGCTTGTGGGGGTCTCTAGATTGTGTCCAGTTCATGTTGGCAGTCCGTATTGAAGATTGAGCTCGTAATTGAAGATTTACTCTCAGGTGATGGTGTTCTTCCTAATCATGGCCGACCGGATGTTTTACACATCTTGGGGATGATCTTGAAGATGTTCTATGAAGCATGGTGTGTTCCTCAAAGAAGATTGAAGTCCTAGATATGTGTGGCCAATAGTATGGTGATACGCATGAAGTTCTTGTAACAAATCAAGTTATATCTTTGTAATTTCTCTATAATAGAATATGTTGTGCCGACTTTGATGATCATTCCAAAGTTGATGTCATGTATAAATAAGAATTGTGAAGTCATTTCAAAGCATCCTTGTGAAGATGAGAGAGTGGTAGAGAGGAGAAGAGTGAAAAGCAGAGCAGATGTGTTGAGCTTAAATGGAACTATCTCAAGCATGGTGATGATGCTAATCTCCAGTTTAAGTATGTAAAATTTATATTATTCTGTAGACAGTGTGTCTCCTATAGGTAGTGGGCCTCTTGTGAGAAATGTGATCAGATAGTGAGCCCTAATTGGCATGTGCCATTTTGTTCTTCTTATTCTTTTAATAGAGAATACAATCTTGGGTTAGTCACCTCGTGGTTTTTCCCTTAATCGGGTTTTCCATGTTAAAATCTTGGTGTCATATGTGTTAATGTGTTTCTACTCTTGAGTTATTGCATTGTGCTTCCATGATTGAATCATTATTATGCTGTTGAAATATAAGAAGGATTTAAGTGTTTAAAGAAAAGAAAGTTTTTGTGACAACTGATTCACCCCCCTCTTAGTTGTCTGTCCTAAAACCAACAATTGGTATTCTGAACTAATTTCCTCTAAAAGAGCTTAATCGCTTGAGGAGATCCAGTTTGTCTTCCTACAAAAAGGATAGTTTGAGGTTTGATGGAACTAATTAGACTCTTTGGAAAAGATGCATGGAATGTCACTTGCAATGTATGGGAATGCAATATTGGACCATGACTTCAAAGAAGTATGTTCCTCCAAAGAATGGTTTGAAAACTGTAGATAAAATTAGAGATGCTGAAGATAATCTTTGAGCTAAAGAAGCCTTACAAAGTGCCTTATTTGATTCAGAGCTGACAAATTATATGGATTTAAAAATTGCATATGAGATTTGGTCAAAGCTGGAACTTCTACATGAAAGAGACAAATATTTAAAATGTGCCAAGCTACAGAGTCTGAAAGGAAAATTCAAAAACTTCAAGATGAACGAAGATGAGAAAATCACTACATTTATGCCAAAATTAAATGAGCTTATTTGTGGCATTAGGTGTGCTAGTGGAACCTTGGATGAAGATGAGATTGTTGCCAAAGTTCTCAGATCCCTACCTCCTACAAACACAAGGTTGCTGCTATTGAAGAATTCAGATCTTTATCAAATATCACAAGAGATCAATTGGATGGAAAATTAGCTGCATTTGAATTGGATGAGTTTGGAGATGCACCCCCAAGACTGGATCTGCATTCAAAGCTAGTGCCTCTGTAAAAGACAAACAAATGTATGATCTAGGAGAGAACTCCTCAAAGAAACTATCATGGTATGAAAAAGCAAGAAAAGATCTGGAAGAAGATGAGGCAGAAGCTACTCAACTTGAAGCTCTTATTGCAAAAAGACTGCCAAGAGGATCTAGTAAGTATGAAGGAAAATTACCCTTCAAATGTTTCAACTGCAACAAGATTGGTCATTTTGCTTCAAGGTGTCTAGAAAGATTTTAAAGGACTAATCCCAATAGATCAAAATTTCAATATAAATGTTACTATGTTCATGAAGATGATGATGATGAAGGAGTAACAGATGATGAATCAGAGACAGGAAATAAATCTGGAAGTGACTGGGTGTTTATTGCCATCAAGGAAGAAGATCCAATGCCCATTGAATCTGTTAATCATAAAATGGTAGAAAGAGCTCTGGCTGCCCAAGTTGAAGAAAAGGATGAATGGGTCATTGACAGTGGATGCTCCCACCATATGATTGGTAAAAAAAAAAAGTTCATAGATCTGGAAAGATATGAAGGAGGAGTTGAAAAATTTGGTGATAATTCTATTGGCAGAATTAGAGGTAGAGGAACTATTTCTGTTGATGGAAAGTACTAAACTAGTGATGTACTATATGTTGAAGGTCTGAAGCATAATCTCCTCAGTGTTGGGAATTTGGTGGACAAAGGCTATGATTTCTGATTCAAAAATGAAAAATGTAAGATCTTTGAAAGTTCTGGAACAGAGATTGCATCCGGTTCTCTAACAAAAGATAACATATTCCACTTGGTTGATACTGGAAAAAGTTGTTTATTTGTTCAAATTGATCAGAGTTGGTTGTGGCATAAGAGAATGTGTCATGTAAATTTTGATAATATCATCAAGATAAGCAACACTTAGGCTATAAGAGATCTTCCAGGACTGATAAAACCTACTAATAGTTTGTACAAAGAATGTTAGTTGGGTAAGAAGAACAGAGTCACATTCAAAAGTAAGGAACAATCTTCTACCAGATTGTTGGACTTAGTACATATTGATCTATGTGGACTGGCAAGAATTAGGAGTTTGCAAGGTGATAGATATTTCATGTTACTAATTGATGACCATTCCCAGATAATGTGGGTGACTTTCCTAAAAGAAAAATTTGAGGCTCTTGAGAAATTCAAAATATTCAAGGCTATTGTAGAGAATGAAACCGGGTTAAACATAAAATGTCTTAGGTCTGATAGAGGTGGAGAATTCACATCCGGAGAGTTCATAGAATTCTATGAGAAACATGGGATAAAATGATAGTTATCTACTCCAAGGACACCAGAGAAAAATGGAGTAGTGGAGAGAAAGAATCAGACCATCCAGGAAGCATCTAGAACCATGATGATGGAAGAAAATGTCCCTCAGATCTACTAGAGAGAAGTTGTAGGCACTGTTGTCTATACTCTTAATTGAGTATAAATTAGAAGCAATACTGGTAAAACCCCTTATGAACTTTGGTTTGGCATCACTCCTACAGTAAAGTATTTTAGAGTCTTTGGTAGTAAATGTTACATTAAAAGAGATGAAGACCTTGGCAAATTTGATGCTAGAAGTGATGAATGAATATTCTTGGGCTACTCTACTCAAAGCAAAACATACCTATGTTATAAAAAGAGATTAAGAAAGATTGTAGAAAGTACAAATGTGAAGGTTGATGAAGGCATAAAAAATCCCTCAAGCTTTTATGAGTACAAAGCAAATGATTAGAATAATGTTCTAGTCCAAGAAGATTTAGCCCCTTTTGTAGTTTAGATTCAGACCGATCCGAAGAATCCTGAAATACAGGAAGAAGAGATAAGCTTGAATGAACTTGTCCAAGAAATAGAAGTGCAAGAAATTACCAAAACTCCCAGGTATGTAAGACTAAATCATTTTGAAGATTAGATCATAGTTGATAGAAGCAAAGGTGTTCAAACAAGAAGAATGGTTTCTCAAGATTCTGATAAGTATTGTCTGATTTCAAAGATTGAACCAAAAATAGTAAGTGAAGCATGCAATGATGAAAGCTGGGCCAAAGCAATGGAGGAAGAGTTGATGTAGATTGAGAAAAATCACACTCAGGATCTTGTTCCTAGACCTAGAAAAAAAATGTGATTGGGACCAAATGGGTCTTCTGGAATAAACTGAATGAAGATGATCAAGTCAGAAACAAAGCCGGATTGGTCTGCAAGGGTTATTATCAAGTAGAAGGGGTTGACTTTGAAGAAACTTTTGCTCCAGTGGCAAGAATTGAAGTAGTCAAATTATTTCTTGCTTTTGCTGCCTTCAAGAATTTCAAAGTATATCAGATGGATATCAAGTCTGCCTTCTTGAATGGTGACTTGGAAGAAGAAGTATACATTGAGCAACCGGATGGATTTCAATTGTCTAATCATGGTGATATGGTCTGCAAGTTGAAGAAAGCACTGTATGGACTCAAACAAGCCCCAAGGGCCTAGTATGAAAGATTGGATAAACATCTTTTAAAGATTGGTTTCAACAAAGGTACTACTGACAATAACTTGTACTTCAAGATTGATCATGAAAATATCTTGATTGTTGAACTATTTGTTGATGATATCTTTTTTAGAGGAAGAGATAGTATGTGCAAGACTTTTTCAAATCAAATGAAAAGCAAATTTGAGATGTCTATGTTTGGGGAAATAAATTTCTTCTTGGGTCTGTAAATCACTCAAACAAAGAAAGGAATCTTCATATCACATACCAAATATGTGAAAGAATTGTTGAAGAAATTTGGGATGGAAGATTCAAAACCAATGAATACTCCCATGCCAACCGGATGTAAACTAAGCAAAGATGATGAATCTCCTAAGCCTAATCAGAAAAAGTATAGGTCAATGATTGGAGGATTACTGTATCTTACTCAAACTAGACCTGACATTATGAATGTTGTTGGTCTTGTTGCGAGATTTCAAGCTAATCATAGAGAATCTCATGTCATGGAAATCAAGAGAATTCTCAGATATCTAAAGGGAACAGTAGAGTATGGTTTATGGTATCCTAGGGATCATGATTTCTCTCTTCATGCATATACAGATGCGGATTGGGCAGGAGATGTGGATGACCAGAAGTGTACCAGTGCTGGTGCATTTTTTTAGGGAAAGATTGGTTTCTTGGCTGAGCAAGAAACAAGAGGCAATATCTATGTCCACTGCAGAAGTAGAATATATTGTAGTAGTAGATAGTTGCACTCAAGTATTGTGGATGAAGAAAATGCTAAGAGACATTAGAGTGGAGTATGAGGAACCTATCACAATCTTTTGTGATAACTCAAGTGCAATAAACATATCAAAAAATCTGGTGTTGCATTCAAGGACAAAACATATATCCACTAGTTTCACTTTTTGAGAGAGCAGGTGACCAAGAATGAAGTTAGATTGGAGTTTGTGCCCTCTAAGGATCATATTAGAGACATTTGTACTAAACCTCTACCTAAGGACTCTTTTGAGTATCTCAAGGAGAAGTTAGGGGTTATTACCCCTTCGGTTTTGAATTAAGGTGCGCTGATGTGCATTAGTCTGGTGGATCTCATAGTCATATCTTGTGGTCTGGATTGATGATAGGAAGCTGCTACTCAGGGGGAGCAGTCTGTATGATTCTGATTGATGCAAGTATGTGCCCTTTGCCATTGATGTCAAAGGGGGAGAGAAGACATGTGAAAAACAAAAGTGGTTGCTGATCAAAGGGGAAGCAGTAAAGAAAGAGAAGACATATGAATGATTGTTGTTGATAGGGGGAGCTATGTCAGTTAGTGAGGAGAAGTTCTTCTCTTGATGGTTCAAATAGTTTCTCACATCATATGTTGCTATCAATGACAAAGGGGGAGATTGTTGCAAGTATGGGCCTAACTGGTGTTATCATTGATGTCAACATACTCCTATTGTATTGATTTCAAAGATTGGATGAGCTGTGTGCTAAGGATATTAAGAAAATTAGTCCTATCAAAAATAGAAAAGAACAGTGAAGACAGTGAAGCTCTATGAAGTGAAGATCCCAACTAAGATGAAGATCAGAGAATGCACATCAAAGGGTTTGTATATATGTGTCTAAAGATGATCCAGTCAAGATTTGAGAGGTCCACCTGAAGATTTGGAGAAGTTATGGTCATATGAGTAAAACTAGTTCTAGCAGATGTTTAGAGGTGACAGGGTGACACAAATAGGTCCGGTGAGATCTGGAAATGCAATATCTTGTTCTATGGATATGGTGGAATGTTTAGGAAGCCAATGTGAATTGACAACTCAATTGGTTCATGGTCTGGAGGTCCCCAAGCATGTGTTCTAATGTGATAGTGATGGACGACTGTGTTCTTGAAGATACAAATGATTATAGTAAGCAGTAGCGGTGTGGATGTTCTTGGTGATTCAAGCAAGCTTGTGGGGGTCTCTAGATTGTGTCCAGTTCGTGTTGGCGGTCCGCATTGAAGACTGAGCTTGTAATTGAAGATTTACTCTTGAGTGATGGTGTTCTTCCTAATCATGGCTGACCGGATGTTTTACACATCTTGTGGATGATCTTGAAGATGTTCTGCGAAGCATGGCATGTTCCTCAAAGAAGATTGAAGTCCCAAATATGTGTGGCCAATAGTATGGTGATACACATGAAGTTCTTATAACAAATCAAGTTGTATCTTTGTAATTTCTCTGTAATAGAATATGTTGTGCCAACTTTGATGATCATTCCAAAGTTGATGTCATGTATAAATAAGAATTGCGAAGACATTTCAAAGCATCTTGGTGAAGATCAGAGAGTGGTAGAGAGGAGAAGAGCAAAAATTAGAGCAGAAGTGTTGAGCTTAAATGGAATTGTCTCAAGCATGGTGAAGATGCTATTCTCCAGTTCAAGTATGTAATATTTATATTATTTTATAGACAGTGTGTCTCCTATAGGCAGTGGGACTCTTGTGAGTAGTGTGCTCAGGTAGTGATCCCTAATTGGCATGTGCCATTTTGTTCTTCTTATTCTTTTAACAGAGAATACAATCTTGGGTTAGTCACCCCGTGATTTTTCTGTTAACTGGGTTTTCCATGTTAAAATCTTCGAGTCATATGTGTTAATGTGTTTCTTCTCTTGAGTTATTGCATTGTGCTTCCATGATTGAATCATTATTATGCTGTTCAAATATAAGAAGGATTAAGTGTTTAAAGAAAAGAAAGTTTTTGTGACAACTGATTCACCCCCCCTCTTAGTTGTCTGTCCTAAAACCAATAGAGGGATGATAGAGATAGGGAGATAAGGGAGAGAAAGGGAGATAGAGTTTTAGGTTTCCTCGAGTTTAGGGTTTAGGGTTTAGGGGTTAGGGGCACTATTTAGGGTTTTGGGAGAGAGAGAGAGAGAGAGAGAGTTGCTTGGGGTTAGGGGTCAGGGTTTAGCATTTATAAGTTTACAATTGCTCAAGTTTAGGGTTTAGGGGAATTATTTACAGTTTAGGGGTTTAGGGCTACTCAGGAGACATAGGGAGAGAGATTGAGAGGTAGAGGAATGATAGAGATAGGGAGATAGCGAGATAGAGGTCTAGGGTTGCATGGGTTTAGTGTTTAGTGTTTAGGGGTTTGAGGTTTAGGATTTAGGGGTTTATGGTTTCTCAAGTTTAGGGTTTAGGGCTTAGGGACATTATTTAGAGTTTATGGTTTAGGGGTTAGGGTTTAGGAGCATTATTTAAGATTTAGAGGTTTTTGGTTTCTCAAGTTTAGGGTTTAGGGGCATTATTTATAGTTTACAGTTGCATGTCAAAAGAAGTCTCTCTCTCTCTAAATCCATGGACCCTAAATAATGCCCCTAATCCCTAACCCCTAACCTATAACCCCTAAACTCTAAACCTAAGCAACCCTAAACCTCTATCTCCCTATCTCTCCCTTATCTCCCTCTCTCTATCATCCCTCTACCTCTTAATCTCTCTTTGTATCTCTCTAGACATCTCACTCACTCTCTATCTCCCTATCTCTCCCTTTGTCTCCTCTATCTCTCCCAATCTATCTCCTCTCTCTCTCTCTCTCTACCTATATATCTCTCCCTATCTCTTGCCTCTCTCTCCCATATCATTCCTATATCTCCCTATATCTTTGGACATCTCGCTCACTCTCTATCTCCCTATCGCTCCCCTCTGTCTCCTCTATCTCTCCCTATTTGTCTCCTCTCTATCTCTCTCTACCTAGCTATCTCTCCCTATCTCTCTATCTTTTGCCTCTCTCCCCCTATCATTCCTATATCTCCCTATCTCTCCCTTATATCTCTCCCTCTCCCTTATCAATGAAGGAAATGAAAACAAGAAAACTAGGAGATAGAGTTGCTTGGGGTTAGGGGTCAGGCTTTAGGAGCATTATTTAGGGTTTATGATTTTAGTATTGCTCAAGTTTAGGGTTTAGGGTTTAGAGGTTTGGGGTTTAGGGTTTGAAGAGAGATAGAGAGAGGGGATTAATAGAGATTGGGAGAGATAGAGGAGACATAGGGGAGAAATAGGGAGATAGAAAGTGAGAGACATGTCCAAAGACATAGAGAGAGATTGACAGGTAGAGCGATGATAGAGATAGGGAGATAGGGAGATAGAGGTTTAGGGTTTCTTGGGTTTAGGGGCATTATTTAGGGTTTAGGGTTTATGGTTTTGGGGTTAGGGGTTAAGGTTTAGAGGTTTAGGGTTTAGAGAGAGATACAGGACGAATAGGGAGATATAGAGGAGTCTGGGGGGAGAGATAGAGAGATAGAGTGTGAGGGACATGGCCAAAGACATAGGGAGAGAGATTCAGAGGTAGAGGGACAAATGTGATAGAGAGATAGGGGAGAGATAGGGAGATAGAGGCTTAGGGTTACCTAGGTTTAGGGTTTAGGGGTTTAGGGTTTCTTGGGTTTAGGGGTTAGGGGTTAGGGTTTAGGGGCATTATTTAGTGTATAGGGTTTATTGTTTAGGGGTTATGGGTTCAGGTTTAGAGGTTTAGGGTTTATAGAGAGAGAGAATGATAGGGAGATATAGAGGAGACCAAGGAGAGAGATAGGGAGATAGAGAGTGAGGCACATGGCCAAGGACATAGGGAGAGAGATTGAGAGGTAGAAGGATGATATAGATAGGGAGATAGAGGAGAGATATGGAGATAGATGTTTAGAGTTGATTGGATTTAGGGGTTAGGGGTTAGGGGTTAAGGTTTAGAGATTTATGATTTAGTATTTAGAGAGAGAGGACCAATAGGGAGATATATAGAGTGAGGGACATGGCTAGAGACATAGGGAGAGATATTGAGAGGTAGAGGAATGATAGAGATAGGGAGATATGGAGATAGAGGTTTAGGGTTGCTTGGGTTTAGAGTTTAGGATTTAGGGGTTTGGGGTTTACGATTTAGGGGTTTAGGGTTTCTCAGGTTTAGGGGTTAGGGCTTAGGGATTAGGGTCATTATTTAGAGTTTATGGTTTAGGGGTTAGGGCTTAGGTTTTAGGGTTTAATGGAATTATTTAATGTTTAAAGGTTTCTATGGTTGCTTGGGTTTAGGGTTTAGGGGCATTATTTAGGGTTTATGATTGCATGTCAAAAGAAGTCTCTCTCTCTAAATCCCTCAACCCTAAATAATGCCCCTAATCCCTCACCCATAACCCCTAAACCCTAAACCTGAGAAACCCTAAAGCTCTATCTCTAGGTATCTCTCCCTTATCTCCCTCTCTCTATCATCCCTCTACCTCTCAATCTCTCTCCCTATCTCTTTCAACATCTCACTCACTCTCTATTTCCCTATCTCTCCCTCTATCTCCTCTATCTCTCCCAATCTATCTCTTCTCTGTACCTATCTATCTCTCCCTATCTCTTGCCTCTCTCTCTCTCTCTCTCTCTCTCTCTCTCTCTCTCTCTCTCTCTCTCTCCCCTATCATTCCTATATCTCCCTCTCTCTCCCCTCTATCTCTCCCTCTTCCTTATCAATTAAGGAAATGAAAACAAGAAAATTAGGACCGTCTCTCTCTCTCTCTCTCTCTCTCTCTCTCTCTCTCTCTCTCTCTCTCTCTCTCCATGCACATACCCATTAGGTAGGCTATTTTGCATATGGTGGTCATATCCTTTAGGTCCAATCACCTCTAAACTTCACAAATAGATATAGAGCATAATTCTAAGAATCTTTCATAAATCCTACTTCTCTACATAGGTGCAACTAATACCACTTTTTCATTGTTTTCCACATTTAATACTTATTCTTTTCTATTTTTGAAGTCCTACATGTGTTTGGAAGTTGTATTGTTTGTCAAGTTTTTAGTCTAATTGTTAGTCCTAGTTCCCATGGATACTAAAATGTTAGTATAGTTAGATTTATCCTTAGGTAACATTAATTTACACATTGTTGCACAAACAACCACACTCAAAAATTAAACCTTACCTAATTAAGGTTAACCTTTAAGGTTCTTTCATTTGGTGAGCCTAACAGATCCAACTAGTTCAATCTTCTTATAGTCCATGCTTAGCCTTCCAAGAGAGTTCATGCCATGTTAACTTTGCATTATGTCCTCACTTTCCTCTTGCTGGTTGTAGTACTCTTTTTTTCTAATCCTATCCCTATATCATACTATTGTTGTTGACTTTTGTTTCCATCTTCATCATCATAGTCCTAGTTATACTATTTTGAGCCTACCATGTATCCTTAGCCATGTCTTGTACTTCTTCTATTCATGTCAATTTTAATGACCTCCAAATTTTCTATAAATTCTTCTCCACCAAACCCTAGACCCTCACCCAATTCCTTATTTTCCTAAGAAAAGCCCTTCCCCAGACATCATTTGATCATGTGGCTCCTTCCATCACTAGACATGTGCCCCTACTTTCTATTATTCATCCAATACAATCCCAATGTCATAGCTCACATTCTCACACCTACATTCATAGAATCCATTCCCCCTATTGACACCATCATTGATAATCATTTTAAGGAGTCTCCCTTGAATAATCATTAAACCATGGATTATCCCATATCCCCATCCTATAGTTTCCTCACCTTTGAACCCTTAGAAAATGACATTTAGTTATCCCCACCATTACCAATCACTCTTTCTAGCAATCCCACATAAGACACCTTACCCATCACTTCACCTAAGTCATCACTAATTAAATCATCTCATAACTCCATTCAACCATACCCATACCACCACTTTCTCACTGCACAACTTGTATTAACACATGATTCACCCCATGACATGCTACAGTTACGACAATGCCAATTCACTCTACCATCATTCTTTATATTATCTTATGAATCACCATCCTTTCTTCCCATTCCTTGAGACATCATACCATGACACACGCCAATGAAAACAATTAAAAAACCAATGAAAAGAATTTAAAAAAACCATTTTTAGAGTTTCAGGAAATGGATATCCATTTTGGGAATATTCCAGAAATGGATATCCGTTTCCTGAAACTATAAAAATGATTTTTTAAACCACAAAATGGATATTTTTAACATGCTTGTGAAAGTCAAAGTTAGCCAATTTGCGAATTTGGCTAAGTAAAGACGCAATTTTTTTTCCATTGCCATTGTTTGGCCCACAATGATCCTGCATATACCCTAAATAGATAAGATAAAAAAGAATCCAAAAACCCTCACACACACTAAACCTAATTACCAACTTAATTAAAGCATATAACCTCTCCCTAATTCCTAGGGCACCAAACCCTAGATAAAGGTTTATAAAAGCATGTTTAGAGCCTATTTGCTCACAACCTCATTGTTTAAATGACAGGTTGCAAGTGGAGAGGCAAGTGGGGAGGTACTTTCCCAAGTGGAAAGTATCTCCACAATGAACGATTTTTTAACATGGTTTTATAGTTTTCTAGAAATAATTCCCTTTATACAAGTTTACAAATTTTCTCTAACATAATTATCTTATTCTATAATTTTGTTGTAAGCATAGGTCTCTATACTAAGCTCTCCAATATTCTAACAATTTCTATTTCTTGTTTTCTATTCTTTTGTAGCTTCTATTTGTCCACTAACACTTCTATAAATTTCTAACAGGTTTTGCTTTTTTATTTGTTTACTAATTCCTAACATAGTTTAAGAGATCAGCTATGTTTTCCATGTTTGCTCTCCAGATATTATCGTTTTCTCTATTTTTTTTTAATAAAATACAAAGAGATTACATAGCAAATAGCACAAGAAGTCTTTATCATAAACATAGTCCAATAAATATTAAACACAGAGAGTAAGAATAAATCATAATGCCCCTTCCATGATACTATTGAAAATATAATAAAAGAAACATACCGCACACAGTAGACATATATATGTATATAACAAAAAAAATGAACATTGAGCAAACTTAAATCTAAAAACACAAAGGTCTGTATATAAGACCACGACCAAAGTTTTCGGCAAGGCAAAGTTTAACATTAAGGGAGGTTGCAGAGGTTAAACACAGGCAGCACCACCTATTTTACCCTACGCCTTAAGCACAACAACGAAATAAGTAATGGAGGGTGGAGCTCCCGCCCCACTCACAGGGAAGCCCCTGTGGGTGGGACAGGGGTCTCAACACCCCGTCGACCATAAAAAAAAACCAAACCCCTACTCAAGGCTTGGTACCTTGCGCTGGGCACTTTAAGAAAACACCGAAACCAACGAAATTAACTCAGTCTTCCCTAAAATGCGTTCAACACATGACTTAATAAAATGTTTTACATTAAGAGAATCATTCGTCCATATTCTGGTTTAAATTTTATTCTAACTCAATATTTATTTAGTTATATATATATATATATATATATATATATATATATATATATATATATATATATATATATATATATATATAGTTATATAAATAATCTTAAAACTACCCACTAGTCTATTATCATTTTTTTTTTACAGTGGAAATACAAAACAAATAGTGAGCCAAAACAATAGAAGATATATATATCACAACTAGGTTTATTGTATTATGTTAAACATAATTAAATTCCTTTTCTTTTTACATAAGCAATAGAATTTACAAATCTTTTATTCTAAAACACCAATACATGGATAGAATATTTTCTTTCTATATAAACACAAGGAGTTTCACAAGGGATCATATATATATATATATAGAAAGAACAAGTATAAGAAGCATCTATTCCTTTTTACAAATTCGTAATATATTCATTATATTTCTCCAAGTCTTTTTTCTCATGCGTACATTATAACAAAGTAAAAAGGGAGGGAGAAGAGAGAGACATTGGTTTAACATTAATACTCATTTAATCAACTCAATAATGCATAAAAGAACATTAGAATAAGAACATATAAAGGACCAATTTCCATTCATACTATTGATATTACCACAAGAATACACAATATCTTTTTTATTGGGGTGCAACCAAGTAGTTTATGAAAAGCTTGAATCTAATACATGCACTAACTATTACAAACCCAAGCTAGGGTTAAGATATCTGAATGCCATCTCTTATACAAAAACTACAAAGTTCAAAAACCAAGTTTCCTTCCAAGCCTCAACCTCTACATAGCCACCATGTGAACCTATAAAACATACAAAAATAGATAACCATGCCCATGGGATGCTCTCCTCCCAACCTAGGCCTACTAATAGGCCACCCCCAAGCTAGGAGGCCTTCCAACAACCAAGTTGCAAACCACATAAAATGCAACACTCACATCAAGCACATTTACACCCAACCAAGGCCAAGACACATAACTAATCCACTTTAGAAATGGATTTGAAGGTGAGAGAGTGGACTCAATCTACTAAAGGAGACCCACACTCTTATTACTCAAAATTCTCAATAATCACTTGGCCTCTTGCCATACTTCTCTTTTCACAAAACCGAGGCACTCATGCCATAAAACAAACTCCTCAAAACTCCAAATAAAGGCCCTTGGCCACAAATCTATACCAAAAACAAACAGGGCAAACCGAGGAGGTTCACATCCTCTCTCACCCAAACTAAGGTGAGCTCTCTCATATGGAGAGATCACCCAATAACCCTTTAAACCCACAACACATACAAACTAAAATAGCATAAGCATAAAACATGGATATAATGATTGCATAAGAAAACAAGTAAGTAAATGGCTTGAAGCCTTAAGAAATACCTCTCATGCTTCAAGGATGGAGTATGTTTGGTGAAGAGCTCCCACAAGTCCTCCCAAAATCTCCAAGTCCTTCACTCTCCCAATAGAAGTCTAAAATTTCCCCAAAAGAAATGAACAAAAGAACCCCCATCTCATCAAAATGAGAGAGATATAAAGACAAGTCTCTCAAACCCTAATGGATGAGAAGGTGACACATGTTGCCCTCTCCTCCATCCACATAACCCTCCTCACAACCCCACAAGAATGTGGAGGTGACACTTGTCACCTCCCAATTCCACAATGCTACACATTCTCCCACAAGTGTTGTCACACATGTGTGAGATCATAGAGAGATGTGAGCACACAAGGGAAGCTTCTTATGAATGACGAGCTGACACTTGTCACCTTCTCACTCATCCAAGCTACACTCTTCCCCACAAGTATTCTCACACATGTGTGAGTGCATATGGAAGAGGTCCCACATATGTGAGAAGCTTTAAGAAGCTTCTAAAGCATGTCTAGCAAGGGTAAGCTTACCCAAGTGGGTGAGGTTGAGGTTAAGTGAGATGGTGACCTTCCAACCACCTCTCACACTTCCAAAACTCGTCACTTGACTCAAGGGTCAAGTTTTAGGTGACCATACAAGGTCGAAATCAAGTTTAAACAAGCTAGGAATGGTCCTAGACCCTAGGGGTATGACCTAGGGTCAATATTTGACCATTAACAACACTTAGAAACACATAAAATCACTTGAAAGGGGCTTCAAAGATTTAACACTAAAAAATTCTACAAACCCAACATTACACATCAAAATCTAAATTAAAAAGGGATAAACCTTACAAAATGTCATAAATCAAATACAACATGATCAACATTCTCAACACATATGACCTTAGTCCTACTTAGGACTAGGTCGGATTAACAGGGGTATAACATATGGTTATTGTCTAACCTCTGATTTTCCATGGGCATGGAAAGTAATCTGCACACTTTCACAAACCCATTAATAGCACATGGTAAAAATAGCCGAAGCAAAATGAACAACATACATCACACACATGATCGCATAATCGCATATAACAACAATAATAACCACATGCTAATATATATATATATATATATATATATATATATATATATATATATATATATATATATATATATATATATATATATATGTCTTTCAAGTCATTCTCTTTCACAAGTATAATCAATATCTCATAATGCAAGATAATTCATTAAATTCACCATCAATACACATACTAATAATCATCAATGAAATCATAGCATCTAAACATCATATCATTAAATGAAATCTAACAGAGATCTAATCATCCACAATGCCTAAACTATCTATCTAATCAAGCATAAGATAGAGTAAGAAAGTCTAAGTATGGAAACAATAGTCCCCAAATGTCTACATGCCCAGCCTAACATCCATCTGATAAGTATCATAAGTAATAATATAAGGTGAGATCAAAGTAGGCTTCTCACCACAACTTCAGTACACTGACTCAAGCTAGGGCCTCAGTACCATAGATTGAACCATTAGCTAGGGTGAAGTGAAACAACATGGTCAAAAGGGAAAATTAATCTACAATTTAACATAATTTTATCCCATAAAGCTTTAGAGAAATTTTGATAGCATAACAGCTTAAAATAGAAAAAAAGGTATAATAAATCCTATAGTGATTTTGGAAGCATAAGGCCACCTCATCAGCGATAGGAGGTTGGAAAAAAATTAATTTAAAAATAAAATAAATTACCTACCCTGCCCCTTTTCGAATTTAAATAAATTAATTGCATGACAAAACCAAATCCCTTCCCAAACAATTTTGAAATAAAAATAAATCAATCTAACCATCACTATAACTTTATTTCAATTACTATACCAAAATCATTTCAACTAAAACCCCTTCCAATTATTTAATTAACCTAAAACAATAAACTATTTAATATGACTAAAATTATATTCTCAATTCTAACTTGACACAGTGAAGATAGAATTGCACCAAGATACTTAATTAAATTACATTTAAAGGTTACATCACCCACTCTATTTACACATATTGGATAAAACAAACATAAATAAATAAATAAGATAAAAAGAATCCAAAAAGCCTCACACACACTAAACCCAATTACCAACTTAATTAAAGCATATAATATCTCCCTAATTCCCAGGGCACCAAACCCTAGATAAAGGTTTATAAAAGCATGTTTAGAGCCTATTTTCTCACAACCTAATTGTTTAAATGGTAGGTTGCAGGTAGAGAGCCAAGTGGGGAAAGTATCTCCCCAATGAAGGATTTTCTAACATGGTTTTATAGTTTTCTAGAAATAATTCCCTTTCTACAGGTTTACCAATTTTCTCTAACATAATTATCTTATTCTATAATTTTGTTGCAAGCACGGGTCTCTATACAAAGCTCTCCAATATTCTAACAATTTCTATTTCTTGTTTTCTAATCTTTTCTATCTTTTATTTGTCCACTAACAGTTCTATAAATTTCTAACATGTTTTAGTTTTTTTCTGTTTACTAAATCCTAACATAGTTTAACAGATCAGCTATGTTTTCCATGTTTGCTCTCCGGATATTATCTCTTTCTCTATTTTTTTTTGATAAAATACACAGAGATTACATAACAAATAGCACAAAGAGTCTTTATCATAAACACAGTCCAATAAGTATTAAACACAGAGTAAGAATAAATCATAATGCCCCTTCCATGATACTAGTGAGAATATAATAAAAGAAACATACGGCACATAGTAGACATATATATGTATATAACAAAAAAAAAAAAATGAACATTGAGAAAACTAAAATCCAAAATCACAGAGGTCTGTATATAATGCCATGACTGAGGTTTTTGGCAAGGCAGAGTTTAACATTAAGGGAGGTTGTGGAGGTTAAACACAGGTGCTGCTGCCTGTGTTACCCTGTGCCTTAAGTGCAACAATAAAATAAGTAAAGCCCCTGTGGGTGGGATAGGAATCTCAACCCCACCGTCGGCCATAAAAAAAAACTAAACCCCTACGCAAGGCTTGGTACCTTGCGCTGGGCGCTTAAACAAAATTTTGACACCAACAAAATTAACTCAGTCTGCCCTAAAATGCATTCAACGCATGACTTAATAGAATGTTTTACATTAAGAGAATTATTCATCTATACTCTGGTTTAAAAGTTATTCTAACTCAATAAATTTAGTTAGTTATATAAATAATCTTAAAACTACCCACTGGTCTATTATCTTTTTTTCTTTTACAGTGGAAATAAAAAAAATAGTGAGCCAAAACAAAAGAAGATATATATATCACAACTAGGTTTATTGTATAAGGTTAAACATAATTAAATTCCTTTTCCTTTTACATAAGCAATAGAATTTACAAATCTTTTATTCTAAAACACCAATACATGCATAGAGTATTTTCTTTTTATATAGACACAAGGAGTTTCACAAGGGATAAAAAATAAATGTATTTTTTTTCTTAGAACAAGTATAATAAGCATTTATTTCTTTTTACAAATTCCTAATATATTAATTATATCTCTCTAAGTCTTTTTTCTCATGCGTACATTATAACAAAGTAGAGAGGAAGAGAGAAGAGAGAGACATTGGTTTAATATTAATACTTATTTAATCAACTCAATAATACATAAAAGAACATTAGAATAAGAACATATAAAGGACCAATTTCCATTCATACTATTGATATTACCACAAGAAGACACAATATGTTTTTTTATTGGGGTGCAACCAAGTAGTTTATGAGAAGCTTGAATCTAACAAATGCACTAACTATTACAAAACCAAGATAGGGTTAAGGTATCTCAATGCCATTGCTTATACAAAAACTACAAAATCCATAAACCAAGTTTCCTTCCAAGCCTCAACCTCTCCATAGCCACCATGTGAACCTACAAAACATACAAAAATAGATAACCATACCCATGGGATGCTCTCCTCCCAACCTAGGCCTACTAATAGGCCACCCCGAATCTAGGAGGCCTTCCAACAACCAAGTTTCAAACCACATAAAATGCAACACTCACATAAAGCACATTTACACCCAACCAAGGCTAACACACATAACTAATACATTTTAAAAATGGATTTCAAGGGCGAGAGAGTGGACTTATTCTACTCTAGGAGTTCCACACTCTAAATACTCAAAATGCTCAATAATCACTTGGTCTCTTTCCATACTTCTCTTTTCACAAAACCAAGGCACTCATGCCATAAACCAAACTCCTCAAAACTCTAAATAAAGGCCCTTGGCCACAAATCTATACCAAAAACAAAAAATTAAAACTGAGGAGGTTCACATCCTCTCTCACCCAAACTAAGGTAATCTCTCTAACATGGAAAGCTCACCCAACAACCCTTTAAACCCACAACACATACAAACTAAAATACCATAAGCATAAAACATAGATATAATCATTGCATAAGAAAACAATTAAATGGATTGAAGCCTTCAGAAATACCTCTCAAACTTCAAGGATGGAGTATGTTTGGTGACGAGCTTCCACAAGTCCTCCCAAAATCTCCATCTTTCACTCTCCCAACACAAGTCTAAGATTTCCCCGAAATAAATGAACAAAAGAACCCCCATCTCATCAAAATAAGAGAGATATAAAGACAAGGATCTCAAACCCTAATGGATGAGAAGGTGACACTTGTCACCCTCTCCTCCATCCACATAACCCTCCTCACAACTCCATAAGAATGTACAGGTGACACTTGTCACCTCCCCATTCCACAAAGCTACACATTCTCCCACAAGTGCTCTCACACATGTGTGAGAGCATAGGGAGATGTGAGCACACAAGGGGATCTTCTTATGAATGAGGAGGTGACACTTGTCACCTTCTCATTCAACAAAGAAACACTCTTCCCCGCAAGTGCTCTCACACATGTCTGAGAGCATAGGGAAGAGGTCCCACACATGTGAGAAGCTTCAAGAAGCTTATAAGGCATGTGAAGCAAGGGTAACCTTACCCAAGTAGGTGAGGTTGAGGTTAAGTGGGATGGTGACCTTCCAACCACCTCTCACACTTCCTAAACTCGTCACTTGACTCAATGGTCAAGTTTGGGTGACCATACAAGGTCCAAATCAAGTTTAAACAAGCTAGGAATGGTCCTAGACCCTAGGGGTATAACCTAGGGTCAATATTCGACCATTAATAACACTTAGAAACACATAAAATCACTTGAAAAGTTCTTCAAACATTTAGCACTAAAAAATTGTGCAAACCCAACATTACATTTTTTGCAACACATCAAAAGCTAAATTAAAAAGGGATAAACCTTACAAAATGTCATAAATCAAATACAACATGATCAACATGTTCTCAACACATATGACCTTAGTCCTACTTAGGACTAGGTCGGCTTAACAAGGGTATAACATATGGTTATTGTCTAACCTCCGATTTTCCATGGGCATGGAAAGTAACCTGCACACTTCCACAAACCCATTAATAGCACATGGTAAAAATAGCCAAAGCAAGGTGAACAACATACATCACACACATGATCCCATAATCGCATATAAGAACAATAAATAACCACATGCTAATATATATATATATATATATATATATATATATATATATATATATATATATATATATATATATATATATATATATATCAAGTCACTCTCTTTCACAAGTATAATCAGGATTAATCAAGATCTCATAATGCAAGATAATTCATCAAACTCACCATCAATACACATACTAATTGTAATGTCAGAAAATGCCCACTTGGGGGCTTTTCCCTCATATGGTTTGGCTCCTGGGTCTCTTAGCTACATTTAGGACATCTTACATCATCTTTCAACATCCTGATGAGAAAACCCCTAAGTGTTTTGGCAAATAGGACCTCAGGGGACTACTTGAGATAAACCCTGCCCAAAATAGGGGTGGAGGACTTGGGCACCTTTGCCCTAGTCTTGTCCTATTTTGGGGTAGTCCCAATTTTTGTGTTTTGGCTTGTGACCGTTATTTAGATCCTATGGTGACATGGTAAGTTTGAATTATGAAATTCTTGGCGGGAGTGTTTGTAGTTGCATATAAAAGCATGTTTCAGCATTCATTTGTAAACTAGATTTTAACTAGATGATTACTATCAAGCTATTATGTTCTAAAGGTGATTCAAGGCTCTCATTATGTTGCAAGAGAAGATTTGTGTTGTCTATGTGTTTCTATTTGTAGATTTGAGAAACCATCTCCTCATGGTATGAAGAGCTTCTTCCTCCCATGAGATCTTCAATACAAGGTGATATCATTTGTGTTTGTAAGCATTTATCATTTGGTTTTGGCCTCTGCCTTCCTGGGGCACACACTCTCTATCTGACAATAGTGTTCGGAAGACTTGAATGTCTCTCCGGGGCTTGACTGAGGCAAGCCTCTAAACACCACAACCCCCTCCCAAAGTGTTGATGATTGCAGATTACAGGTGTCAGATCTGGAGAAAGTGAAGTTGCAAGAAGGTTCAACAGAGTGTTAGAATTATAGATCAGAGAAAGAAACAACTCCCTAGACTAGGGCACCCACTCATTAGTCCTTAAAGTTTTGTGACGGGAAAAATTTTGGTACACCAGGAACAGGTTGTAGGTCTTGTTTGCAGATCCTGACAAAAAGTAGGGTACTGGACTTGGGTGCCCGCTCTTTAGTCCCCGATTGTTATGCTTTGGAACCCCAAAAATAGGTACACAATTATTTGTCATTTCAGATCTTTCTGTAGCAGTATTTTTTGTAATTCATTTGTTTACTATCGTATTTGAATAATTAGGGTTTTAAGGTATAATTGAGCATAAGAGAAGATAATTGGCAATCAAACCATAAAAATCTAAGTTTCCCTACATCTCAATCATGACTTAGGGTAGGATAGTACATTGCAACTCGACCCTAGGTTCTTGAATGAAGGGGTGAAAGGAGGATATACACCAAAACTACCAAAACCATAACTATCCAAATTTTACCCTTTACACTAATAATCATCAATGAAATCATAGTATCTAAACATCATATCATCAAATGAAATCTAATAGAGATCTAATCATCCACAAAGCCTAAACCATCTATCTAATCAAGTATAAGATATAGTAAGAAGTTCTAAGTACAAAAACAAAAGTCCTGAAATGTCTACATGCCTAGCCTAACATCCATCCAATAAGTATCGTAAGTAAAAATATAAGGTGAGATAAAAGTAGGCCTCACACCACCACTTCACTACACTAACTCAAGCTAGGGCCTCAATACCATAGATTGAACCCTTAGCTTGGGTGAAGTGAAACAACATGGTCAAAAAGGCAACTATTTCCAGTCGCACATAGGTGGGCCTCACAATTGGGGACTAGTGTACATGTTATTGGAGCACCAGTTGGAGATGTTCTCTCTTGTATTTATTTTATCAGTTATTGTATCATATCCATGGCTATGCCATTGTTCCTATATATATTCTTTTATGGAATTTGTACTCTCTTGAAAGAGATGATGTATATTATATTAATGAGAAGAAATGAGATGTTTTATATTTGGCTTACGGTTTTCCGATGTTGGTATCAGATCCACTTGTACTATGATGATCATTATGAATTTATGTTTAAAAGTGGAAATGGGTATTAGGAACATTTGAATTGGTGTTTAAAATAAATGTAGTATTAGCAATGTTTCATTGGAGGGTGAATTAGTCCTCTCCTTTGGGTCGTACATTCGGTCATATTTGGCCATGAATGTTGTTGATCTATCAAATCAGCAACTGTATCATGTGTATGTTATCTATTTATGTCAAAAAAAATATTTTTGTCCTCTTTTAACTTGTACCCTTCAGGGTTACGTAGCAGGATGTTACATCTGGTATTAGAGCCCATCTTCACACATAGGGAGCTTTGGCGTACTAGAGCCTTCTATGTTTTGTTGTGTTTGGTGTGTGTGGCGTGAGCTTGTTATATTGTTTTTATAGTCTTGTTGTTATGCTTTCATGCCTTAGTATGGTGTATAGGTCATCCTTGTGATGATCTAATTTGATGTGTTCCTTGTCTCCTTAAGGATGCCTCCTAGGGGTAGAGCCAGAGGTAGAGTTAGAGGTAGAGCCACTATTCTTTGACGTAGCACTTAGCGTAATGCTAATTAGGGTAATCAGGGTGAGCATCAAGAGGAACAACGTGCTGAGAACCAAGCCAAAGGGCTCGAGGGTGCTCAGGTTTTAGCTCTTTTACAGTAGATTATGGACCGATTAGGACCTCGTTAGGAGGTATCTCATGAGGAGTCACACCCTTCTCGTCAGGATGGTCAGGATGCTAGAGCAGAGCATGAGTGTTCCCATAGTCTGGGTCATTCAAGAGCTAATGTTGTGATGGATAGGGTGGCTGTAGACTTCCTTGTTCATGGTGGTGTGTTGGATTTGGGAACCTTCACTACCACAGTGGATCTCTGTGTGTTACCTTTGGGGTCCTATGAGATTATTTTAGGCATGGATTGGTTAGAGACCCACCTAGCTAGTATAGATTGTTAGCATAAGTCAGTTTAGTGTGTAGAGAATTTTGGAGAGCATGTTGAGTTAGTTGGGGTCCAAAGACCCATTTCTCTCCATGTGATTTCAGCTATGCAACTGAAGCCTGCCATGTGGCAAGGTTGTCATATGTTCACTATTTCAGTTAGTAACCTTGATGAGGGTGGGATTCAGGAGGTATCTCTTGATGATCATCCTATTCTTTAGGAGTTTGTGGATGTCTTTCTAAGTGCTATTCTAGGTATGCTACCTAAGTACGACATAGACTTCTATATTGATCTCATTCTTGCTGTGGAGCCTATTTCTTGGGCACTGTATTGCATGACTACTTAAGAGTTGAGTGAGTTGCGGTTGTAGTTAGAGAAGTTACTGGAGAATGGTTTCATTCATCCTAGTGTATCCCCTTGGGGAGAACCTATCATCTTCGTGAAGAAGAAGGATGGGTCTCTTCACTTGTCCATTGATTATCGTTAGTTGAACAAAGTGACGGTGAAGAATCAATACCCGTTGCCTCAGATAGATGATTTGTTTGATTAGATGAAGGGAGCCAAGGTGTTCTCCAAGATAGATTTAAAGTTAGGATACAATCAGATTTGTATTCAGGAGGCAGACATTCATCAGATGACATTTTGTACATGCTATGGACATTATGAGTTCACGATTGTCCCTTTCAGGTTGACCAATGCTCCATCAGTTTTCATGAGTTTGATGAATGGGGTGTTTCACACCTATATTGATCGATTTGTTCTCGTGTTCCTTGATGATATTTTGATTTACTCAAGGACTATGGAAGAGCTTGAAGGCCAATTGTGGCAAGTGTTGCAATGCTTGCGAGATAATTAGTTGTTTGACAATTTGGCCAAGTGTGAGTTCTTCCAGACTGAGGTGATATATTTGGTCCATATCATCTCAAGAGAGGGTATCTCAGCGGATCCTCTAAGATTCAAGCTATTATGGATTGGCCAGTGCCAACAAATGTCACTAAGGTTCGCAGTTTCATGGGATTAGTGAGTTAATATTCCTGATTTGTGAGATATTTCTCTCAGGTAGCTCATCCCATCACTTCTCTTCAACAAAAAGGCAAGAAGTTTGTTTCATTAGATTAGTGTGAATCATATTTGTAGGATCTTAAGGAGTAGTTGACTAGTACACCTATCCTGGTGGTGCCAAATCCTACAGGAGATTTTGTAGTGTGCATCAATGCTTCGTTGGAGGGTGTGGGGATAGTTCTTATGCATGAGGGATGAGTGATTGCATATGAGTCCCGTAAGCTCAAGGATCCTAAGCTGAACTACCCCACCAATAATTTGGAGTTAGCAGCCATCATTCATGCACTTGTGTGTTGGAGACATTTCCTCATGGGACATCAGTTTGAGTTGCATAGTGATCATTATAGTTTGTAGTATATCTTCACTTAGCCGAATTTGAATGCTTGGTAGCACCGTTGGATGGAGTTCCTTTGTCAGTATGACTTTGAGGTTAGCTATATCTAGGGTAAGGAGAATGTTGTTGTCGATGCCTTAAGCAGGAGGAGACATGAGATCTCAGTTTTGTCCCTTGGAGTGGATCTGAGGAGCCATAGTTTGGAGTCACGTCCTAGTGATACTTGCTATCAAGAGGTTAGAGTAGAGATTGAGTCTGGGAGAGTCCTTGAGGGAAGATTTGGGGGTTTCTCTCTTGAGTTTGATGGACTTTTACAACATCTTGCTAATATTTATGTTCCATATTTTGGTGATCTTCGTTCCTTTGTTTTGTCAGAGGCCCATTGTGCACCCTATTCAACTCATCTGGGTGTCACAAAGATGCATGCCGATCTTTGACAGTTGTATCATTGGGAAGGTTTGTGGTGTTACATTGTCATTTTTGTGGCTCGGTGTCTTGAGTGTTAGTGGGTGAAGGTGGAACATCAGCACCTAGCAAGACTGTTGTAACCTCATTCCATCCTTGGATGGAAGTGGGATATGATATCTCTTGATTTTATAGTGGGGCTACCTATGTCTTTGCATCGTCATGTTGCTATTATGGTTATAGTGGACAAGTTGTCCAAGGTGCACTAGTAGAAATATGTCAAATAAATGAGCAGGTTACTGAAACTTTTAGTCACGTGACCAAATTTTTTTGCAACACAGCTATAAATGACTAATTTGATCATCAGGCAAAAAAAACAACTAAATAATTGGTCAGACAAATAAAAATGACAAAATAAATTACTATTACTCCTCTATCATTTTTTCATTCCAAGTTGATCATAATCCATGAATTCAAAGACAATACAAGGCAAGGCAATAAATATCCTCTTAGACCAAAGGAATAAAGGGAGAGAAAGCTCGACGTTTCCCACGAGCGAAGCTAGATTATCTTGGCTCTTCAATCTATCTTAGTGCACTAGCCACGGCACAACATGCCCATTAATGATCCACAGGCTTAGGGAAGTGACTGTCTAGCCCCGACCTACTAAAAGCATCATTACTTGCCACCTTGCCAACATCTACCGAGGCCTTCAATCGCACTTTCTGATTGTTGAAAAATAGAGCTGACCCACATAAAATGTCTAGGGGCTATCTCTACCCCCTCCATGTGAGCTCTCATGTCTACCTAAAGATCTAGCCCTTTATCAGATGATTATATAATATATATTATATTATATATTATATAATATTACATAATATTTATATTATATTATAATATAATATTTATATTATAATAATATATAATAATATAATATTATATTCTTTCTAAAAAGGTTATATATACCTAATGTAAACGAAGAGAAAAAATGGAAATGAGAGAGAACAAAGAGTAGAAGAATATATTTAATCTAAAATAAATTCATGTATCTTACCACTATATGGTCTTCAATAAATGTTTTATCAATATGAGACCCATATTTTATTGTGAATCCTATAGTTGTGCATAATAAATAATATATATTTCAAATCTAATTTCACATGAATTTCCAAAATTTTCTTGTGTAGATAGTGGTAGATGAAGCTTCATTGGTGGGAGGTCAGATTTTCGGTGGGACGCATTTTGGGGTTTCCCTAATGGGCTGATCGTACATAGCAACAAATGTATATCAAAGTGACTCCAAGGCATCAGAGTGACTCATTTCTAGGTCTCTTCGACTAGGCAATAAAGTAAGGGTCCATGGAGGCTTCAGATCATGAGCCATGTGTCAAGATCAGAGTCGATCTGTAGAGATAGAGGATCCAATGGCTATGCTAGGCCTTTAAGGATTCTTGGGAAGGTGTGGCAGACCTGTGAGCAAGAATAGGGAAAATTTGGGGATTTTGGACCTCCTTCCTCTTTGTAACTATTTTAGTCCTCATCTGTTTGGTCTTGTTGTAATTGAATTTTTTTATATCTTTGAGGAAAGTGATTGAAAAGAAGCTATTAATGAATTTTGACAGGGTGAAAGGAAAAGAATGGGTTGGAGATTGTTGACATCCAACTGGAAACGTCTAAAAAGTTGGCATGATCTTGATCTTGCAGTCAATATCTCAAAAGAAATGGATTACTCAGAAAACCCTCTATAAAATATTTGAGGAGTTGTGGTTACAACTTATAAGGTTTTGTTTTTATTTTCCTCGAGTAGAATTGTAATTTATTCATCTGCATTCAAGTAAAATAAATGAGGCAGAATTGCATGAATTAGTGGAGTGATTTTGGTTTCCTCTTTTTGTGGAGGCAAATCCTCATAACTTTGTAAGCCCTAGTTTTTGTAGTGGATTAGGACTCTTTGCAAGAATTGGGTGTGTGTCTTGTTTTTGTTTGGTCTTGTTGTAGTGAATATTCAAGGCTGATGCTGCTCACATCTTTGCTTTTCTCAAGAAAACCATTAGGCCATTGTAACTATTTCATCCACTACCTGGAGGGATGGTAGGTTTGAACCAGAACAAAATGCAGGTCATGTCATTTCTTAATCTATTGAAGCTTCAGAGTCATAGTTTTCATATCAAAAATTAGAATCCAATCATGGTGCGAACCATAGTGCATGCATTAAAACAGATTACTCACTTATCACAATCAAATCATAGCATATTTGTGTAGTGTTTCAAGACTTAGCTCTATTATTTAGGGTAATCTAATTGTGATTGCTTGATTGCTTTTATTTGCCCTAATACTTTAAAATAAAATATTTTATTTCTTTTCACTTTCCAATTGACATGCCTTACCAAGCATGATACATCCATATTTACATATTGAAATTTGTAAGGTGATCCCCATGTGTGACAAGTGTATGCAGATGCTAGTTTCTTCTCAGGATTTTCTATTCTGTTGTGACTCCATGATGCTTGGAAGCATATCCCTTTCTAAGAGAATGTGGTTAGTGGCTTGGAGTGGTTTTAGACTCTCATGTTCCTATAAATATGAAATGAAGAGCCTAAAAATTTATGGATTTTCTATTTGTTGAGTCTGGATTTTTTGTAAATATGATAGAGTACAATGTTGAGCAAAATGAAAGATCCCAATTTAGTTTCTATGATTAAAATGGTTTTGAATGGAGGGCATTTTCAATATGGATTTTCTTTGTCAAAGGAAGTTGCAATCATATCTATTCTATTTTCTTCTATCTTTTTATGAATGGTTGAACATCTCTGAATTTTGATGATGTTAGAACTTTGTTTGATTTCATTTTTTATGTTCTTTTTCTTTAAATTGGATTGATATACTAGTTCATGAAAATGACGTGTTTAGAACATGGTGTTTTTGCATGTTTTTATAACTAATACAATCATGACTTATTTCCTATACTTTTTTGAAGCATGATGCTATTTTACTATTGGTATAGATGGTTATATTGAGTTTTAAAAGTCTAAAGATTCAAAGTTTATGCCAAATGAAGCTTGTTTACCTAAATTGTTTGTTTCTCCTTTCTATATTTGCACAAAATGAAGAAAATAAAATAATCAACTGTATTGCAGTTTTTCAGTTGTGATAAAAGCATTCATGTATCAGAAGCATGGTTGTAGCTGGAAACAATTGAAATGATAATGAGTGTTATGTGGACAAGTTAGCAGTTTTAGAAAGGTCTAGATGAAGTGATAAGCATGGAAGCTTGGGAGATTTTGATTGTTGATGAGGAATTTTTGAAAAGATAATACGGTGCAATGGTTGGTGGGAGGATAGATATTAATTTAGTTTCCATGATTACCATGGTTTTAACTAGACATTTTGATATGGATTTCCTTTGGCAAAGTGTGTTTCCAACTACCTGTGTTGTTTTCTTTTCTGCGTACCTATAAATAGTGGAATAATTCTAAATCTTAATCCTGTTTGTTTGATCTCAGCTACTATGCTCTTTTTGTTTATAATGAGCTCATCTGCTGGTTGATGAATTGAGATGTTTACAAGAACTAACTAATAAGCCTTTGTATATATTTCTATCAAAATTTGCCTCTTGTATTGCTGTAAAAGAATTTTGCCTTTTCTCCCTTTGTATGAAAAATGCTTATATGGAACATTTTGAAGTTTTGAAATGCGGAAGGTTATGTTGAATGCAAGCTATTCATATGTATAGTGTAAAAGGTTGATTTGGTCACATTTTATCTGACAATGCAAGATCTGATGCCTATCTTGTTGGTGGCTATGTAAGAGATCTCCTTTTAAAGAATATACCTAAAGACTTTGACATTATCACAAATGCAGATCCTGTATAGGCTTCTTTACTTCCACAAAACAACTTGCATTTTTGCAACAATTTTTTGTTTTGCATTCTAAAGTTCATGCCTGTAACTGAATGTTCTATACTAGTGTAGATTATCAAAAGATTTTACAGATGCCACCTAGTCAGGAAATGATTTCCTATTTGTCTTGTGTGGGTTAAAGGTTCTATGGTTGAGGTACTAATAGAAGTATTAAGGTTTATATCATTTATTATAGCATAATTATGTTTTCAGTAAAAAGGCCTAAGTTGTTGATCTTGGTACTAATATGGGTATGGGGTCTAGGTATGGATTTAAATAATAACTAACAATTGATAATTAAATGCCAAATATCATGATCAATCCAAATGAATTAATAGTCAGTGGTAGAACTACAATTAACAGTATAAAATATAAACTCAATATAAATCATCGTACTGCTTTTTGTTGAGAGCATCAACATCATCATGTGGTTGATTTGAACCAAAAGCAATAGTAGTGTTAGTCCCACTAATTGTGCCATGTGGGTCCTTTAAAGGACTCTCTTTTCATTGTCTATAGAGTAATGAAAGATGGGCAATGGAAGTATCTAAAGACAGTATGCTTTTGCAATAAATCCTATTTTTCGTACTCAACCTACTCATGTGATAGAAGGCACAAGTTGGGATGCATGTAGATCAATTCCACCTTCTTTTTTGCCAATCGATTGTGCTTATTTGAGTGGATAAAGGAGAATGGACCCCAATTCTGGAAAGTTGAAGAGGAATTCACAACCTATTGAGTTAAGACTCAAAATCAATGCAAAATTAAAATTTACAAATTTTAAAAGAAAATTAAAACTAAATGCCTACAAAATTAAAGCTAAAAGAATGTTACAGACTCAAAAATCACAACTACAATGGGATTTACATTTCAAAAATCTACAAGTGCATAGATCCTTGTCCTTAGATTCACCAACATGTATGAACATCCTTCTTTCACTTGTCTCAAAGAGCACAAACACTATGACCGGTGGAGGTCATGAAATTCCCAAACTCACCCACAACTATGTCTTCTACATCTCGATTGGGGAAGAGTCTAGTGAATGTTGGCTTATATGCATCACTAAATTCACATCCTTGTATGGTGGGGCCTTCCTAGGCCAAGAAAGGATCTCCTTGTAGTATTCTAGAGTCAAGGCAAAGGCAAGGAATAAACTAAACAAGGTGTCCAAAATATGTATTTGTACCTTGCCTCAAATATACATTCTTGTGGCTTTGCCATTTTTAGCATTTTCTATTATGAGTTGGACATGTGTTGAGTCCCCACTTTCTCAATGGACTTTATGAGGATGTTGATGATGAATGTGCTTCCTTCACCTCCTCTTCACAATCAACGACTTTCAAAAACATTACTTCTTTTTAGCACACTGCAACCATATTAATCATTGTCCCATTAGCTACATATTTCTATTCATAAGAAATGAGGGATGCCCCTATTTTGATCAATGAATCCCTAATAAGCTGCAACAAATCATCTACCTATTTTATTTCTTTGGCCAACAAGGTGTGCATGCCATGCCAAATGATCTGATCTACTACTCATTTTGAAATAACCTTTCCAACGTGTTTGCATCTTCTATTCTTTTTTGAGAAAGAGATGAGTTCTCTTCATTTGCATATGGTGTCACCAAAAACGGATGTGTTTAAGATGGAGCAGTAGATGGATTGCTAGGTCTAACTTCTTTATTTTTGAAAGGATGCTTTGATTTTATGGAAAGTGATGCAATGACTTCTTCTTGCTCTCTAATCTATTTATAGATCTTTGATTTTGGCAACCCTTTTCTACTTGTCTAAGACAACCTAATAGTCCTTGGCTAGGAATTGCACACAAATGGGATTTTACCATACTGTATTAGCAAAAAATTTCACCTTTTTGGTCAAAATACAGAAACACACATTCTGAGTTGTATTTTAGAAATAAAGAAGTGAAGAAATATGTTAGTATTGTGGTAACTAGCACAATCAGGTATGACTTGCGATTTTCCAATTTATCAAAATTTACCCAACTTAGCAGTGAAGAAAAGTTCAATGTCAAGTTTAATGGTTATTTTCCAAGTGTGTGTACACACTACTACATAGGCTTTAAGGACTGGGTAGGATGATCATGATCCACACATTAGGGAACTAGGATTTCTATCACATAAGCATTGTAGCTTCTTATAATCTCTTTTTTTCTGTGTTCGAGTCCATATTTAGTTGAGGTTACAATATACTGGATAGAAATGTTTTTTAGATTTTTGGCTATTCTGTGGTATTTAACATTTATTGATTGTGGGTTTCAGTGGAGAAGGTGTACCAGATCTCCTTATGTTACTTGTGCAGTTAACACAAAAATGATGGAGGAAAATCTTATGTACATCAGTGAAGTTCAGGTAAGGTTCATTATAATTATAACCTCTTGAAACTTTGCTAAGATGAATGCATTAGTTTATTCATTGTCAACAGTACCATTGGAAGTATAGCTAATGTATTGCTAGCATTTCATTATTTGTGCCCTTAGATGTTTGTAGTAGTTTCTCTACATGACTTTATGTCGGATGGATGTGGCTTTATTTCTTCCTTGTATAATTTCACATGTAAATATTTATTTAATGTCACTTTAGCCAAGAAATCTTCTTGGCCATACAAGAGATGTAGATTGAGTTGAGTTGCAAATCTATTGTTCTAGCTTCCTCCAATATTCTATTCAATGTCCTTTTAGGGGTTTAGCTTTCATTCGTGCCAATAATTACCATAGAACCTCGAGTAGTAGGCTTTGTACACTTTGCAAGATCTTTAGGCTTCACACTAGCACTGGGACATCCTTATCATTATTGTTTCTTTCTAGAATATATAGAAGAAAGGCCCATAATAAGGTCTCCATATTAGTAATAATGGATGTAATGAGTAAACAAATTTGAGTTGAGGTGATAGCTCATACTTGGTAGCCCATATTATAATTTTCATTGTAATGAAACCTTTACACAATTCCACATAAAATTGGACTCACAACAAGATGAAAGTCTCTAAAAAGAGCTTTTAGTGAGCTTCTAATTGTCGTGACAGTCTTATTTTTGCACTCTTCCATCCTACCAACATGATATTATAGAGGTGTCCTTCTTCCATATTTAATCTCTAACTTCCACAATTAATTATTGTACACTATGTTGATAGGTAATGCCTTTTAAATATTAAGTTCTAGGTGTTAAACCTTCTTGTGGTCCAATCAATGTGTGACAGCCTTTGAGACATTCACCCTCATCTTGAAGTGCATAAATGGAACATTCATAGCTCTAAAGTAATCTTCTAATGGAAAAAATCTCAACATCATTGATATCAAGTTCTAGGCCAACCTCCTTGGATAATAACCATGATTTGGAAGATCATGAAGGTGGGAGAGAGATAGAAGGAAAATGAAATGACAGTGATGACTGTCATTACTATTTGACTATGTTTCGCATCTTAGGGTGATGAGTGGGTGTCCACACTAGCACTTTGCTTTGAATAAATGGATATAGCAATCTTTAGCCTTCCTCTTTGTGGGGATCTCATGATCTTACAAGTGCAACAATCATTCATATATGAGTGTTATGGAGGTACTTTGGCTGCATACAAATGTGACTATCACAAGATTTGATGCCTATTTTAATATAACAGTCCATGACAATAGTGTCCATCGAGTTTTATGACTACCCCCACACTAGTGGTGATTACATATGCTTGACTAAATCATGTTGTTGTCTCACTATTGATTACACTTGGGGTGGAAATTTAAGGACTATTGTTTATGGGGGACTAATTTTCATCTTTGCATTAGAACTTTCTTGAGATTGTTGTCATAGTATTGGACCTTCTAGGTTTGTGATAGGGTCTACTTCTATCACTCCACTTCAAGCATTGTCAGAAATATTCCAAATAGCACCCATGCCCTCATGGTTGTTATAGTATTTACAACAATCCTATGAAGGAACTTGAACTAGGATAGTCCTCCAAAATCAGATGTTGCCTCATTCAATGACTAAACTACCTTTTACCCCAGGCCCTTGGTACTGTAGCATAAAAAGACATTATTCAGGAATCTCAAACAGTCAGGTGGGTACTACAAAGAATGACACACCAACATAACCCAATGTTGATGTATCCTATCATAATTATATATTAAGACACCCACCCATACCAATCTAGATTTGATTGGAATCCAATATGCATGATGATTTCCCTCTGTGATCCTATAACATGAATGCATTCCCTTATGGCCAGGATAGTCTTGTTGGGCATGACAATTTGGCCACAATACCACCCTATGACAACAAATCCAACTTCATAACTATCCCCCACTTTTATCAACCTAAGATGAACTGACATTCATAATGATTGGCCTTATGTTTCCTTCAGATCTAATCAACCTATTATTCCATGGCTTCACATAAGTGGCAACACTTTACCAAGAATGGGAAACATCTCGATAGGGTTGGATAGTCTTTGTTTAACTGTGACATCATTTACCTGGAATATCTCCAATCTCTCTTAGTATATTAATACCCTAACCATGATGCAGGACCGAGCAATGGCCCCCAAGGTAAGGTGTTAGGAAATAATAACCATACACCTAGGGTTTTGACAAGTCCCCACCTAATAGTTGTTGATAGAACTACAAAACAATTCCTTCATAAGGAAAGATAACAATATGGGTAAGAGCACAACCAACTGCCTTAGGGTTGTATCAAAATGGGAGCTTTAGAACTGGGTATGGACATACACCAAAGCATAAAGGATAAATGAATTTTGATAGATGTTGTAGTTGCAACTACTCTAGTAGACATGTATGTGAAATGTGGAAACATAGACAGGGCACATGAACTATTTGATAGAATGCCTTAAAGAAATGTGGTCTCATGGAATGTCATGATTGTAGGATATGCACAAAATGGATTTGTTGAAAAGTCTTTAGAAACTTTCAAGAAAATACAATTGGTAGGTGTAAAGCCAAATTCCATAACCTTTGTCAGCATCCTCCCTGCCTATGCCAAAATGGGAGCTTTGGAACAAGGTGTTGACATCCATCAAAGCATAAAAGATAGAGGAATTATGTCAGATGCTCTAGTTGCAATTGCCATGGTAGACATGTATGCAATATGTGGAAGCATAGACAAGGCACATGAAGTGTTTGATAGAATGTCTCAAAGATATGTGGTCTCATGGAATGCAATGATTGCAGGATATACACACAATGAATTTATTGAAAAGGTTTTAGAAACTTTCAAGCAAATGTAATTGGCAGGTGTTAAGCCAAATTCCACAACCTTTGCTAGCATCCTCCCTACTGGTGCCAAAATGAGAGCTTTGGAATAGGGTATAGACATCCATCAAAGCATAATGGAAGGGGGCATTTTATGAGATATTATAGTTTGAAATGCTCTGATAGACATGTATGAAAAATGTGGAAGCATAGAAAAGGCATGTGAACTATTTGATAGAATTCCTAAAAGAGATGTCATCTCATGTCCATGCAATGATTACAAGATATGCATGAAATGGATTTGTTGAAAAGGCTTTAGAAACTTTCAAGCAAATGCAATTAACAGAAGAAAAGCCGGATTCTACAACCTTTGCCAAAGTTCTTCCTACTTGTGCGAAAACATGTGCTTTTGAATAGGGTATGGACATCCATCAAAGCATTAAGGATAGATAAATTATGTCAGATGTTGTAGTTGCAACTACACTGGTAGACATGTATGCAAAATGTGGAAACATAGACAAAGCACGTGAATTGTTTTTCAAAATGCTTCAAAGAAATGTGGTCTCCATGGAATGCCATGATTGCAGGATATGCACAAAATAGATTTTGCAAGGATGCTCTTAAAATATTTGAGTTAATGAAGCACTCTGGAACATATCTTGACATTGTAAGCTTTGCTTGTGTTCTATGTGCATGCAACCATGTAGGTTTAGTGGATGAGGGATGTACATACTTCAATCACATGAGTAAACATTATTGCATTACACCTACACTTGATCAATATGTGTGCATGGTTGACCTTCTTGCCCATTCTGGATATCTTGAGGACAACCTAAACTTTATCATTAAGATGCCAATTAAACCTATGTTGGTTGTGTGGATGTGTTTTCTTCGTTCCTGTAGATTACATATGAATATAAGCTTAGGGGAATTTACAGGGATGCTGCTTTTTGGTTTGGATCATAAAAATGATGCGACTTATGTTCTTCTCTCAAATATCTATGCAGAAGTGGGCAGCTAGGGCAAGGTTCAAGTGATAAGGAGATTGATGAATGATAGAGGAATTAAAAAAATCCCAGGATGTAGTTTCTTTGCAATATTAGTGGACTGATATCTTAGTGGACTTTCTTTGCGATTCATTTAATTTAAATAAACATCTATGAAAAAAAAATTGTTTTGAAAGAATCCACAGTGCACAACAATAAGAAGTACAGGTTTTTTTGGAGTCTAGTCTTATTTTAATGTAAGATATTGAATTTGCCATTTGTAGGCAGTCCTCTGTTCACCCAGATGATGTAGTTACAAAAGATGTAAGTCTTTTATCTGAGACTACAATCCATGTGTTTGTTCTTTGTTCATTTAATTTTTCAATGCATTTTCTTTGTGCATCTTATTTGGTTTCAGTCTAGTTTGATATCTAAATTTGTGACTTTTCTTGAGTTCTAGATTGTTGTTAGACTAAATAGTCCAAAAGGATCTCATTTTTGTTGTGTAGGACCAAGGAAAAAGGTATGTCTCTTTGATGAAAATAGATTTCAAAGTAAAATTTCAAGTTTGCCCAACTTGAATATGTGATGCTGATTTTTCTTAACAGGTCTATTTTAAACTAAATGAAGTGCATGCCTGTATAGTAACATGGGGAGATCTATGCCCAGGGCTTAACACTACGTATGCATTTCTTCTTGAATATTGGACATGTATAAATGAACTATGTAGTTTGACTATCAAACCTGTACATGCATTTCTGCTTGAATACTTTCATAATATATGCCTATATTGCTGTAAAATTCCTTATCATCCCACTTTGTTTTTCATATTTCAAAGTTTAATAAATCTTTTAAAAATATTAACAAATTTTGAGTTTTTTTATTGTGGACAGGTACAGAGCAAGGAGAAAATGCAAAACCAGTGCCTTCTAAATGCATTTATAGCCCACCCCATGTGCAACAATGGCATCACTGAAGACATGCATTCACACCGATAGATTTTTAGATTTAGTTTTAGTTTTTTCAAATTTAAAAGCATAATAAATCAGCAGTTTGCATACTGCAGAAAGATTCTGTCTTGAAAACTCTATATATAGAGTTCTTTGTAACATATTTTATATACAGTTTGTATATACAGTGACTTATTTTCCAGCATTGTTGTTTCAATCCTTTGAGCAAATTTTTTGATAAAGGAGTTCTTTGTAATATATTTTATATACAGTTTGAATATAAAGTGAATTATTTTCTAGCATTGTTGTTTCAATCCTTTGAGCAGATTTGTTGAAGTTTATCAACAAAAAATGGCATAGTTGATGTTTATCATGTACTAGTTGTTTATATATGACTAGTTGACGGGAAAATAATGATTAAAATGACCAAATATACTACCAATGGATGGAAATTAGTTAATACAAATGACTAAATATACTACCAATTGATGACAATTAATGATTACAATGACTAAATAAATGACTAGTTAACAAAAATCAATGACTAAATTAATGACTAAATATACTACCAAATTACCAAAGATACTACCAAATTGATGACTAAATATACTACCAAATTACCAAATATACTACCAAATTGATGACTAAATATACTACCAAATTAATGACTAAATAAACTACCAAATTAATGACTAAAATTTGTTTGGTCATAAATTTGGTCACGAGATAAATGACCAGCAATAAACTACCAATGGTCAAGTGACCAAACTACTAATCACATGACCAATTTTTGATAGTTTATTTAGTCATTTATTTCTATTTTTCTACTAGTGGTGGCATGCTTCTCACCCATGAAATCTTCGCACACTGCAACGTATTTGTCTCAACTGTTTATGGAGGATATTGTGCGTCTACATGGTATTCTTCATAAGATCATTTTTGATAATGATCCAGTGTTCACTTCAGCTTTGTGGACTTCTCTTTAGAATGCTTTGGGAGCTCAGCTTAATTTCAGCTCTGCATACCATCCCGAGACTGATGGACAGACGAAGCAGGTTAATCAGGTTTTAGAGGATATGTTTTAGATATACGTTATGGATCAATAGTCTCATTGGGAGGACTACTTATATGTAGTTGAGTTTGGGTATCACAGTTCTCTTAGTATGTCACACTCCATTGAGTTCGGATCACTTAGAGGACTGAGTTCTTTTGGGTCCGGAGATGCTTTAGGACATGGAGCAGTAGGTAGTGTAGATTAGAGAGAAGTTGGATACATCTTAGGATCGACAGATGAAGTATGCCAATGCCCATAGGTTGGATCGCCACTTCTCGGAGGGTGACCGTGTGTTTCTGAGAGTTTGTTCGTGGAAGAGCCCCATCCGTTATGGGAAAGGCTCGAAGTTGGCACCTCATTTTGTTGGACCTTTTGAGATCCTTGAGAGGATTGGTCTTGTTTCCTATCATCTTACATTGCCACCGAGTCTATCTCACATTCACGATGTTTGCCATGTTTCATTTCTTAGAGAGTATATTCCTAATGTGACCCACGTTCATGATTGGACTGCTTTGCAAGTTGAGCTGGACATGCAACTTTCTTTAGAGCCCATACGCATCCTTCAGTGTGGGAGGATGACCCTTAGGTGTCGGGACATAGAGTAGGTAAGGGTCCAGTAGGATCCTGATTGTGAGTCCTTAGCATCTTGGGAAGATGCAGCGAGGATGAGAGACCTTTATCCATATCTTTTTGCAGGCTTCCAGGAGTAAGCCTAGTCCTATGGGAGTAGGATGTAACAACCCACATGTTCACATTTTGTTGTTACTTTTCCTTGATGGATTATGATAACTGTGTATTTTGTATTAGATTGTTCATCCTATCATTATTTTGTATTGGCACCCATGAGGTGTAATTCTAATATTATTATGATGTTGACATGATTAGTTATTATGCTAGATTAAATGCATATATGTTTATTACAGTTATCATTGCTTTTGTATGATTATGGAGAGGAAAGCGATGATGTCATAACACTCGTATTTGAGAGGCTTACAATGTCATGACCCTCTTCTTGATGCTTATTTTTGCTTCAGTTATGATGTATGTTATATGCACATGTGCTTTGACGTGTGATTGGAGTGATGCAGGTACTAGGTATCGACTCCACCTGGATTCACAGGCCTGCACATACTCCTATTCCCCGATGGTGGTTACCAGAGATAGTCACAAGCCAAACGTTCCCTAGCCTAGCCCACTACACCCGGTTAGTGCTATGATTCTATGATACATGTGTTTATCTACTGGTTAGCCTGCAGTAACATCTGGATTGCCCATCTGGTCTTATGTGGTTTGCTAGTATTGTTTCTTGAGTTATCCCATTATGGGTTGTTAGTATTTAATTATGGTTTTTCATTAGTTTATTATGTGGTTTATTTTGGTATGTTATGTCGGTGATTTAAATGATTATATTTGCATGGTTTTGTGAATGTGGTTTTACATGATTTTTATATAAATCAGTTTGAGAACTCTATTAAGTTAATTAGATTATTGGTATTTTATGTGTATTAAGGGAGCTTGATATATTTAGTAATTTTATTTAGAGTATGGAATGTTATATTTCATTAAGTGATTTCAAGTATTTCAAATTGGTTTTATGTTAGTGATTTTGATAAATCATTTATGTGAGCTTTGATAATTGTTTATTTTAATTTAAAGTTCCATTTTAAATCTGATTTTGGGAGTTGGATAAAAAGTAAAGTAAGTCAATTTTTTATATAATTCTATGCATTCGTGGGACTGGAGGGAGGATGATAAAAAGGTAAATAAAGGTTGTTTTGAAAAGCATTGAAACCATTCATTGAGGCATGAGAAGAAAAATCTGATTGTTGGGCAAGAAGAAAACCCCACGCTTTGGAATTGATGTGGGAAGGAAGATCTACAGTTGGCTAAGGATATTTTGTGGGCATTTGTCTATTGGATTCAGTGCATTATTTATGTCTAGCTGCTCTATTTTGGAAGCCTGCCGTGTATTGTGGATAGAGCTTTCCTGTACTTTATGATTTGGGCAAACTCTAAGGTATTCCTCTATTTACTCCCTTGAATCCTTAGGTGATTGGTAGGGTCTAAATTACATTTGATTTGCTTTATGTTTTTGGGTTGTCTATATCTCTTCTTAGCAGATTTAGTTGTAATTCTCTATTTCAGTTTCATGATATCCATCCAAACAATGGGGAAAAACCATGATCAAAATCCTTTCATAAACTTGAAACCAAATATTAAATTCAACTGGAAACACTGAAATCTCAACTGGGTTGGAGTCTAAAACAAATTCTAGGCACTTTCATTTTTGGTCAAAATTTGTGTCAGCCTAGTAAATTACATTTTTTAATCCAGCACCTTAACCACCTATCACAAGCATAAACTAAAGGTGGATTCCATGTATAAATGCCCATATCTCAACTAGGTCAAAGTTAAAATTTAGTTCTGGGCACTTTGATTTTTGGTCCAAATCTGCCCAATCGGTACCCTGTCGCCCCATATAATCTCTTTTTTTTTCTTGAATTTCTCGAGCCATCTATATTGCTAGTGTTTGAAATTAGTTTGGAAGTTGTTTAATTGCACTTTCTTGATCTCCAATTTGGTTTTGGTTTCCTCTTTTCAGCCTGGCAAAATTTATTTGTAATTTGGGGCAAAACAAAGCATTTCCTTATCATCTTGAAAACCCATGTCTTAAATTTAATTTTAAAAGTGGTATTCAACTAGAAACACCAAAATACCAACTGGGTTGTGGTCATATTTTATATCTAGGTATTTTCTATTTTGAGCATGTTTATGCTGTTAGAACCCTATTAACAACATTGTTACTTATTAAGTGTTGTCATTTATATGCTTGTGTACTATGTTAGTGCCCTGTAGGCTATGACGGGAAGATGAATCTCTTATTATAGAAGTGGAGTAGTTTTAATAAATTTTAATGATGAAATATGGATTGTTTTAATTATTATTAAAAGATGAAATCATTCTTGCTTAGCTGATTTGAATATTTAAATAGTGGTTTTTTTACTTGACGGATTTAATTGATGTTATTATGGATTGGTATCAGTTATTGAATTTTTTTAATATGGTTTTGTATACCTCATTTGGTTGAATGAGATGAGCTTAGGTCTAGGTAATTAGAGTGGTCTTATGGAGTGGCTCTCTACGGGCCCGGGGCGTGCAAGTGGCTGCAGGGGAACTAGTAGTAGAGTTATAGTAAAAAACTGATAACTAAATAAAAATAATGGGGTAGAACACTAATAAGATAATGAGTCCTTGTGCATGGCCTTGAGCACTTGTAAAGGCTAAGGATGCATACGAGAAGGCCTATCCATCTGCGGGGCGTCGAGTTATCCATCTACATGGCATTGATTCAAGCATGATTATGTCTCCTCATCTATATGAGAGGTGTACTTGATTCCATGTGGTGCCATCTCTTTGAGCACTCATGATGACACTCCATCTGATCTGCACTCTAGTATCTAGTACCTTAGTAATTGTGAGTAGTATTAGACATGTTATTGGTTGAGCATGTCTATGTTGTGACATTGGCTTTATGCATTGTGTGCTGTGTTTGCTCTATGACTGATGTGAGTGTTGGCCATACTGTATACTCTTGCCATTATTACTTCCTTTTGGGCCTTGTGACTACCTTAGAGCATGGTGGTGTGGTCTCTTATGAGTCCACATGGTTGGCAGGCGTTGCCACCACCATTGGGGACCGGTGTACAGGTTATTGGAGCCCCAGTTAGAGATGTTCTCTCTTGTATTTATTTCATTAGTTATTATATCTTATCCATGGCTATGCCATTGTTCTTGTGTATATTCTTCTATGTAATTTGAACTCTCTTGAGAGATTATGTATATTATAATAATGAGAAGAAATGAGATGTTTTATATTTGGCTTACGGTTTTCTAGTGTTGGTATCGGACTCACTTGTACTATGATGATCATTATGGCTTTATGTTTAAAAGTGGAAATGGGCATTAGGAACATTTGAATTGGTGTATAAAATGAATGTAGTTTTAGTAATGTTTCATTGGAGGGTGAATTAGTCCTCTCCTTTGGGTTGTACATTCGGCCATACTTGGCCATGAATGTTGTTGATCTATCGAATCGGCAACCGTATTATGTGTATGTTATCTATTTATGTAAAAAAAAATATTCTTGTTCTCTTTTGTCTCTTAACCTCTGAGGTTATGTAGCGGGATGTTAGAATAGTATGTATAAATCAGGCATGACTTCCTTATAGCTGTGAGCTCCTATCATACCACATCTAGCAGATTTCTTTGATACACTAAAGTGTCCTTTGACGTCATTCAATCATCCCTGATATACATATATTTATTGACCAATATTCCATATTAAATGAAATGTGTGTCCAATTTTGCATATTGCTGGTACAATGATCTCAGAAAAGCCTTACGAGCTGACAACATTGAAAATTTCATAAAACTTCAAACTAAACCAATTTGTCTTGACTTGGCTGAGGTTCAAACTGCGAATACTACTAAAGCAAAACTGACAAAACCAATGGAAAACAAGCCAAAACTAAACTAAAAAACCTGCAAATAGTTTTTGTTGATGTAGATCACCAATTCACCCGTGGTGCAACTACATTAGGGTTCACGATTCAGTGTGTGGGTTTAATGGTTTGTCTTTGTTCAAGATCAACATTGATGGTTATGTTTATGCTTTATGGATTTTCATCTTACATTCTTTCATGGTTGTTGAGGAGGTGGGTTTTAAGAGATCATAACTATAGAAGTTTGTGATAGTTTGATTTTGGTTTTGTTATAGGCCTTTCATATGGGGTGGATAATCAGACACTCAGATATTATTTTTCTACTTTTGGGTAAGTTATAGATGCTATGTATGTGTGTTTAGCCTATTATTCTTCTAGTCAATGTTTGAACTATGCTTTTGGGTGTGGGTTATTGGTTGCATTACATATTATTTTATGAGATAATGATGTTCGGAGTAAGGATCATCAATGACCGAGAGACTGTGAGGTGAAGAGGCTTTGGCTTTCTTAGCTTCATTTTCGAGGAGGATGCCAATGCCTCTATAGAGGAAATGGATGGAAAGGTATACATTCTTTTGTGGCTTCATTTATTTGTGAAGAGGATGTGGCATTTGAGACCTATGTTTAATGCTTGGTTTGTAACATTCATTGGATGTTTGCACCTCTATTTGTATGGATTTCCTTGACTAATGTTGCATTCTATGTTTGGATACTGATCACTTCTCATGGCGTGTGCATCTTGTTTTAGAGGATGTGCCATAGTTGGAGGTGGCGCTTTATTTCATATTGGTAGCATTGAAGACACGCCTTCTTTTGATATAATGTGTGTACCATTTGGAATAGCAGCACCTTCATTTGATATACCATACCATACTTTGGATACCCAGGCCATCCTCATTTATATATGAGACTGCACCTTGCATGGAATTTGTCGTGGCTTGTTCTTTGAGTTGAACCTCTATTGTATTCTTCACCTTTGGTCTTAAGGCTTGCACAATCTTTTAACACTTGCACTCCACTCATATTATTTGCACCACATCTAACATAGGCTAATGCCTTGAATTTTTAATGGGTGTAACTTGTTATATAGCTTGTGCCATGTTCAGTAGGTAGTGTGCTTTATTTTATAGTGTGCCTCCATTCTAAATGGTTGCACCTATGACTCAGGCTGTGTGTTGCCTTTATGGGCTTGTGCTATGTGTCTTAGAGGCTGAGCTTTCATAATACTTATGCTATGTTGGAGTTTCATATCTACACCATATTCTATTTAACTTTCCTAGAGTGTGCCATTATTGAAGTGGCTCGTGAGCTTCTCTATTTCAGACAACCCCTCAATTTTTTTGTTTTCTAAGCCAGATATCACAAGGGGGACCTCCTCCCCATCAACATACTCAACTTATAATGCACTTAGTCAGCTCAACCAACTTAGAAGCCACATAGATGTTACTTGGGGATTCAAACTTGGATCTCCATCTTGAGAACCCTATGGCCTTGCCATTTAAGCACAACCCTATTCACATGATTATGATTGCACCCAACAGCTCCTCATTTTCATTGTTGATGTTGTGAATCTATTTGTTGTTGCCAAGACTCCATATAGAGGTTGCTCCATCATTTTCATCTATTGGGCATTGATCTTTTAGACTATGCCTATATTTGGATAGGTAGTGTGCTTCATTTTGACTATGCCTCTTTGGACCATATAGGCCCCATGCCTTTCATTCAAAGGTGGCACTTTTGTTTATACATGGATGGCCGTGATAATTAGAAGTGTTTCCAGTGAGATTTTAAGTTGTGCTTTGATTTTCTATGCATATGTTGTAACATCTTGCTACATAACTCCGAAGGGTAAGAGCCAAAAGAGGACAAGAACATATATATTTTTTGACATAAATAGATAACATACACATGATATGGTTTCTAATTCAATATCTCGACAACATTCATGGCCAAGTATGGCCGAATATACCACCCACGGGAGAGGACTAAATCACTCTCTAGAGGAAACATTATTAAAACTGCATTCATTTTAAACACCAACTCAAATGTTCCTATATCCCATTTCCAAATATAAACATGAATCCATAATTATCATAGTACAAGTGGATCTAATACCCACACTGGAATCCGTAAGTCAAATAAGAAAAATCTCATTTCTTCTCATTAAATTATATGATTACATCTTCTCTCTTAAGAGAGTATAATTACATAAAAGAATATACAAGTACAATAGTATAGCCATAAATATGATACAATAACTAAATGAGTACAACAACTGATAAAGTAATAGAGAGAGAGAAAATATCTCCAACTGGTGCCACAATTACCCGTTCACCAGTACCCAATGGTAGTGGCAATGCCTCCCAACCATGTGGACTCATAACAGACCACCCCACTATGCTCGAAGGTAGTCACAAGGCCCAAACAAAAGTAACAAGGCAAGGGTATACAAAATGGCCAACACTCACATCAATGATGGAGAAGACACAGAAAACAATGCATAAAGCCAATGCCATAACGTAGGGATGCTCATCCAAACATAGGTCAGGTACTACTCATGACTACTAAGGTACTAGATACAAGAGTGTAAATCAGATGGAGTGTCATCATCCATGCTCAAAGGGATGGCACCACACAGTACCAAGTACAGCTCTCATATGGATGAGGAGACTCAATCATGCCTAAATCAATGCCTCGCAGATGGATAACTCGACGTCCCACAGACGAATAGCCCTTCTCAGATCCATCCTTAGCCTTTACAAGCACTCAAGGCCATGCAAGAGGACTCATTATCTTATTAGTGTTTTTACCCCAATATTTTATTTAGTTATCACTTGTTTACTATTACTTTGCTACCAGTTCCCCTAGCAGTCACTTGTGGGCCCTAGGCCCATAGAGAGCCACTCCAAATGACCACTCTAATGCCTAGGCCTAGTTCATCTCGTTTAACCAAATGAGGAATCCAAAATTGACTGAAACATTGAATTATAAATTTGAAATAGTAAATATGAAAAATGTGATCTACAAGACAAAAGCTTGCAATGACAAAGTAATTTTATTAAAAATAGCCCTTTGTCAGTTAGATCAGTTGTGTAATAACTCTAGTTACCCCAATTTTATCACTCTTCACAAAGGAATGCATATATATTACAAGAAAAAGCACAACAAAATGGTATTGTAAGTCTTCTCACAACCTGAATCTTGCATATTGTTTGCCATTTTTAATATAATAAAAAAAAGTAAAAACAAAGACTTACAGAAAGGAGTTCTTAATTTTCCTCCTACAGTAGTTCCCTTAGATCCTTGTATGCATGGCAAATTTTCCCAAATAGAAATTATGTGACTAAATTTCAATGCACAAACACAAATCATTGTTTCAAAGGTATTTTAGTGCCATAACATTCTTTAAATCAAAGGCAAAGGTTTCCATAAGGTTGGTGATTTAGCAGAAAATGACCGTAATACCCAAAACAAAAAGCCACTCAATATTCTAAGAAGAGTTGTAAATAAAATCACTTCAGAGAAGTCAATGTATGACAAAAAGGTTCCATGGGACTTAGATCTCTTCAATTTCTATCATTGCATCCTAGGTTTTAGTATGGCTGCCCTCATTATATTCTTTATAAAATTGAACCCCTATTTTTCCCTAAAAGTTATAAAATATAAATCACATGATCTTTCTTGAAAATTGTTTCATCTAAAGAATTCAAAAAATAGTTCTTCATGTTTAAAAATAAATTCTAGGACAAAGGCGATGCAAATATCTTGCATTGAATAAATTTTGGCATATTTTAAAACACAGCCATGGGGTTTTAGTTTTTTTTTTTTTTCTGTGGAAAGGAAATTGCAGAAAACAAGTTTTAGTTTTTCTGTGGTGGAAAAAAAAACAAAGGACTGATGTAAATACCTCCAATATGATCACACCCTTTAGATTCTAATCGTACTCCCCTTCCTCACCTCAAATCTTGCAACTTGATATGCTCGTCTGAGTTCTTTGTTGTCCTCCATGTGCTTCCTATATCTTCCTTTTTCTATTCTCTCTTCCTTTTTTTGTTTTAGAGCCTCTCAATATCAGGTGTTGACTCTACCTCCCCTTCCACCGTATCCAAGGTTCCTCTCCCAAAAACCATCAATTCACACCTGTCTCCATAGATATTTTTCCTGGTATCATTTATCATACTCACCAACCTGTTCGATCTGCTTACTACCTTCAAGATATTTACTTTACACTTATTTCCATGAGGCCACCATGTCCAATACACCTCTAGATGCTCATTTTACTTGTCTTTCCCTATGACTAAGAATGGTGACATGGCTCTAACAAAATCATCAGTTGTATATTGTCAATCTAGTGTCGATCTCCCTAGCGACCTGACAATAATGATAACCCACAATAACCTTATATGTAGGGATGTCATCTTTTTTTATATTCTCCCCCTGGTTGTGGATGGATTTTGTGGTTAAACCTTAGAGGAGCCATCTAACTTGGCAATTTGTTTATCTTTCCTTGAACAACGACTTAATAACATTAGAACTTTGAATTAAAATATCAAAGCTTCACAAGTCAGATTTAGATAAGACTAAAAGAGCTCGCACAAAATGGATAAATAAAAGCATTTAAAATAACATATTTAAAACCACATAGTTAAATAACTTAAATCTCCATTATGATGCCAGAATAACCACAATGAACAATTTATGAAAAATAAGGACAAAAGCCTCAACAACCACACTTGAAAACTACACATGACCATGTGGGGCAATCCATACATTACCGTTAGGTAATCAGATGATAAGACAACAACATGGAAACATTGCACTAAAATGGTACAGTCGGCTAGGCTAGGGTATAGGGCCTGTGACTATCTCCAGTAACGACCATTGGGGAATATGAGTACACTCGGGCTTGTGAATCCAGGTGGAGTCGATATTCAGTACCTGCAACACTCCAATCACATGTCAAAGTACCTGTACATATAACATATATCATATACAACCGAAGCAACATCAATCATCAGGAAGAGGGTCATGGTATCATAAGCCTCTTGGATACGAGTGTTACAACATCATCCATTTCCTGTCCATAATCAAACAAAAGTAACAATAACAACATCTAATCATGTAAGCATGACACCCAACATAAACAATAATCATGTCAACATCATAAAAGTATCAAGATTGCACATCACTGATGCCAATACAAAATAATAACAGGATGCATAATCCAATATAAAATACACAGTTATCGAAATCCATCAAGGATAAGAAAAAGCAATATGCGAACATGTGGGTTGACACCTTCATCTATGCCTCACATTTGAATCTTAGAGGCCAAGCCTTTGAAATGGCCCGTGCCTATTTTATTGTGCCTCATCTAAATCTTCACTTACTTAATCTGACATTGAATTGGAAATGCCATTAAAAGAATTTTAATTGTTTGATATGTTCTGCCAAAACTTCTAAACTACTAATGTTCTTTATGTTCTTTATGATATGAGTTAACTTGGCACAAGAAAAAACTTTTGGTGGTGGTGGTGGTAGTTTTGGTGGAGGAGGAGAGGGTTATGGTGGTGGAGGTGGCAGATTTGATGCTGGTGACAACAATGCCAGTGGTGGATATTAAGTCTAATTTTGAGTTCTGATGATGTAATTCATATAATAATGAACATGACACTTCAATCCTTATGTTTCTTTGATAGTGTTTTCTTAGTGATATTTTTCTTTGATTTGGTAGCTATTTGAATTACCAATTTTGTTTTGGCAACATAGGAGTTTTTCCCTCAGAAAAGCTAGGGTCCCTCAGAAAAACTAGGTTTTTAATTTTTTTTGCAATACTAATGTTTTAAAAAGTTTGTGATAGTTTGATTTTGGTTGTGTTATAGGCCTTTTTTATGGGGTGGATGATCAGACACTCAAAGTTAAGCTTAAAAGATTGTTAATTTTTATTTAAGGTTTATATAGGGATTAAAGCCACAACTATATTTACAATTTTAGTTGTAATAATCATTAATTTATAGGTTTTGTATTATTTTTGTTGAATTTTTTTTTTGTGGTATTATGCTTATGAGATAACCATTTATGATAATGTTATGAAAATATATGGCTTTTTACAATGATCACATTTATTTAAAGTAAAATTTCATCTAATTTACTAAAATTTACAAATTTGTAGAAATTAGAAGAATCCATAAATAAATTGGTATTTTTCACTTTAAAATTGAAAAAGCAATTTCAAAAACCATCTGGAAGCTTACTATCCTATTACATTCTTAATACTTATTGCATTTAAAAGTTTCAAACCCTATCTTTGTTTGGAATTACCAATTCGTTACTAAGCCATATTTGATGATTGATTACAATTAACAACATTTGCATTGGATTGATTTCTCAATTAAAAATATTCTCAATAAATGTTTTATATTTTTCTCTGTGTTTTACATATTAAGTATTCTCACACCAGTGTTAAAAATATGAAATAAAAATACTAACAAAAAATTCAAAGAACTTTGATAGGCTTTTAGGGCCAAAAATTTGTCATCATCGAACAAATCAAATCAATAATGTGAAAAATCAAATCTTCCCACAAATCAGATCTAAATATATGAAATCATATTAATGCATCTAAGTTACAAATATCATTATTGGGACAAATCAAATCTTAAGTTACTAATATCATTATTTTCCTATCTTTGAAACCCTTTCACCTCTTAAAGATACAAGTTCTATTATTTATTATAAACTATTTATAGTATCATTTTAAAAAGATATCATTATCTTTTAATTTTTATATAAATTACCATTTGACTAATCATCAATTAAATTTAAATATTTGAAATTGATATATTCTTTGAAAATATTTATATAACTTAAAAAATATTTTTATTAAATTCATTCACATTATCTACATAATACATTTTTTTTATCTACATTATCTACATACCATTTTCTTTATATCTTGCTTTTTATTAAATTATTTTTAAATTAATATTATTTTTTTGATTGAGTTTTTTAAAAGGACCTAATATTAATATTAAATTAATAATAATATTAGTATTTAAATTTATAAAATATACATTATAATAATATTTTTAACTAACATTATAATTTAATTTTACATAATTATTTTAAAAAACTTTTCTTATAATAATAAATTAACTAAAACTATTTTAAAATAATTTGAACCATACTAAATTGCTAAGGCAAATCCGGGCAAGGCCAGTGGTGGTGGAATATCAAGAGATCATATTGGTCAGCCTTTGGGGTGGTACTCGAAAGATTTTGGTGAGGCCTCAAACAACATTGCTGAAGCTCGAGCTTTATGGACTCGTCTTAAGATTGCCAGAGATTACAACTGGGGGAGGCTGTGTGCTAAAGTAGATTCAAAGCTTATCATAGACCTCATGAAGGGTGGCTACTCCCACCACTAGAAACTTGCTGTTATCATTGATGAAGCCTACCGCCTGGCTTCCTCGTTTCTTGAGATCTCCTTTTCCCAAATCGGTAGAGTCAGCAACAGGGTGGTTGATTGGGCTGCCAATCATGGCGTGGGGCTGAGGGATAGGCATGGTTAGCATAGGGTGAAATGGTATGTCTCCTATCCTCAACCTGTGTTAAAGCTTATTCAAGATAGCATAAAGGCACATCGTCCTGATCATGTGGCTATGGAGTAATTTTGTTGCGCTCCTCTACATTTTGTCTCCATGCCGTAGGCAGCTGTCTCCTCGTTCACTCCAAGGCTTAAGATGCTTGCTGCATCTTAATTAAATTCTCGGGCTTTTGCCCTATTTTTTGTGGTTCTTGGACCCTTATAACTAGGTTATATTTAACCAAAAAAAATTAAACCATACTAAATGAAAATAAAATACATGTTGAGAAATTAGATTTATTTTTAGTATTTTCCTTGTGAACCATTAAAAAAGACATAAAATAAACTAAACCTAAGAATTTTTATGATTAGTTATTCCTTCAAATTTTTCCTATATTTACCATTATTCTTTTCCTATATTTATATTTATTATTATATTATTATATTATATTATATTTATGTTTATTATCAGTACCTATCTTTGGTAGTACTATTGCATCCGCTGAGGCTTATCTAGTTATTTATCTATTATGAACACTAATCTTACCTCCCACGAGTTAAGTCATACCTAAACGGATGGCGATAATTCTGAGTGAGAAATCATCAGTTTTTTAAAATTTATTTTTTTACTTCGTTACCTAAACTTCAAAATTACTTTTTGTCAAAGGTACAAGATCATTATTATTTATAGTTATAATATTAATAATACTATTAATAATGTGGGTGGTAGGGTGGGAGTCCTTCCACACAATTAGGTGTGGAAGGACTAGGATCATCACATTAGATTGCTTTTCAGAATCATTGGCTTTGTCAGCAGAAGGGAGTATTCATAGATAACATAAATCATTAATAAAAAATTGGATATCTCTTATAGATTGTGGGTGGGATATTTTGATTGACAAAAAATTAATTCTCTCCAGATTTCATCCTACAAGCGAAGGATGGCATGATTGGGCAATTATTTCCAGTCACCTCTAAGGCAGGAACATTGTTTTGAGAAAGGGGGACATCTCCAAGCTTCGAAGAGTCTAGAAGGTCACTCGCAATCTATTTCCTTCCCTCATTCAGCCCGACTTCATAGTGTCCTCTATAGACTGCGAAACTCTCCTTCTGTTTCCATGGTAGGGAGATCAAGATTTGCGGTACGAATAGCACTAGAAGGCCTAATCAATTTAGGGTTGGACACTCCTATCCAACTAGAAAGATCAGTTAGATAAGTGGCATTCAAAGGGGTGGTAATAGATCAAAGATTAAGAAGGATCCTGCATAGAATAGATGGCTTGCCTATTGCAGTAGTGAAGGTTATTGTGGGAAGAGGATTTTTGAAGAACACTGAATGCTACATGGTGGACACTTCCATTGCCTCACGGTTCCTGGCAGTATTATTGAATGTGGGCTTGCAGAAGCAAGAAGCCAAACTTTTAGTAAGGAAGACATTTAAGCCAGAGCTGCTGATAGGCTTCCACGACATCATACAAGTAGTGGCTCCAGGTGTAGGGATTCCCAGCTCAAAGGACTTCCCATTTCTCCAAGATGCAGATGAACTAATTAGATACTTTCTCTTCATTCTGGATTTAAAAGGTTTGGCCCTCATTAAGCATCATGAGCACGCAGAAGTAGGGATAAGATTCCTGAAAAAATCAATGCAGATGGAGCAGGTTGGTGGGGAGTTTGGCTAGGTGGTGGATTTCTAGGCGGTGAAACACTTTCTAGGTTTCATTTGATTTTAGTTGTTTCAAGGTTTTCTATTTTCAGTCTCTCGGTTGTCTCCTATTTCTGGTTCTGGCTGTTTGGGTAGTTAGTTCTATGCTTCAGGTTTTTGCAACCTTGTCCTAGACTAGGTTCATTATGCTTTGTTCATAAGTAGAAATTATAGGGGATAAGGAATGGTACTGGTCTTGCATGGCCATTTTTGTTTAATAGTAAGGACCCTCCGTTATCATGGAATGAGACCGTGCGTGGTCATACAAAATAATCTCCAACCTAGGAATGGATGGTATCTGAATATGACAAGTAGTCATACATGTAATGTTTCTCCTTCAAATTAATATTGATGCAGGAGCATCCCTAGTTCAAAGAAAACTTGCATCAACCAAAAACATTTGCATTCCAGTTTGTTTGTTTCTTTTCATTCTTTCATTTTAGTTTAGGCAATTCAGTCAATAATCAGTTTCAGTATCTTAATCAGCATTCTATCACAGTAGCACCTCAAGCACTATGGATCTATTTTATGGCATCTAGATATGTTCATCTACATCACTCTAAGTCTATAGAGCATTTGGATCAATTACCAGAAAGTTATCTCTATCATAAGGTCCTCTATTTTCTTAGTGTAGAGCTTTCTAATAGTCATGAACAATCAGCTGAAGGAGAAAATTTGTGAGTAGTGGTTGACTTGCAGATCCTAATGATACATTCTACAATGTTCCTTGGTTTGTAGCTGAACTTCCATGGAGGTCCATACATCATTTCATGCATTCGATGAGGATTTCAAGCCGATAGGTCCGACCTATCGAAGAACACACATTACACCTCTTCTTTGGAATTTGTGATCTTCCTTCACTGACGCGGAGGAATCTATTGGTCTAGAGATGATATATAATGATGTAATAAATCCTTAGGAGAGTAGTTAACAACTTCTCATGATTTAGAAGATTGATAGTTTAAATTCTTACGAAGGAACTTTAAAGCTTTATCTTGCGCATGTATGTAATCAAGCCTGTGAACCCTAATTGTAAGCTCTCATGTCACCGGCCAGATTGTATTTGAATTGTTTGATATATTGAATGACTGAATCTACATTTGTTCCATTTCTTTGAGTTGTTTCCATTGTGTTTACTATTGCTGCATGTTCGAACAGTTCATTCTATGAACCCTCCAACCGTGACTGCACCAAGTGGTACCAGAGCTAAAGTTTGAATCTTTGGGAGTGAATTGAGTGAAGTTGGTGAGGGAATTCCATAAAATCTTGCTGTGGATATATCACCAAATTGATGCAGGTTACTTATGTTGCAACCAATCACCGATTGTGAGGCAGTTGTCACCTTGTAGCCTGATCACTGAACCTGAGGCAGTTTGCACTTGATCCGAAGAAGAATACCGCCGAGGAGAGTTGTTGCCATTGGTACAATGAATGGTAGAATGGATGAGATGATAGAATTAATGAGACCAATGTGAATTCATTTGGATGTTGTTGAAGAAGATAGCCGAAGAGGATTGACACTGAGACCTAATGTTGAAAGTGATGAAGAAGAACAATTTCAATCTATTGAACAAATTGGCAAAACCCTATGAGATGATGAAGAAGAAGAATAAGATTAGGTAAAGATGTTGTAAGCTATTTGAAAGATTAGAAAGAGACCTAGAGTTGATGTACCAAATTATACTGGTAATTTGAACCCTAAAGAGTTGATTGACTGGATAAATGACATGGAAGAATACTTTGAATATGAGGAGATTGAAGATTGGGAGAAGGTGAAATTTGCAAAGACAAAGTTGAAAGGAGATACTGCTATATGGTGGAAAGAAACAAAAGAGGAAAAGAAAAGATTACAAAGTGGGACTGGATGGTGACAACGTTGAAGAATCAATTTATACCTACTGACTATGAGTTGGAGCTATTGAAAAGATTGCAAAACTTGAGACAAAAGGAGAAATCTGTGAAGGAATATACTGAGGAATTTCATAAAATGATCATAAGGATAGGACATAGTGAACCAAGCAAGGAGAAAGTTGCTAGATACATCAATGGATTGAGATTGAACATTCAAGAGGAACTAAGTTTGGTGAGGAGGTAAATTTCAGAGAGGTAAGACATTTTTTGGAGGAGACAGATCATATCCAAAGTAGAGCAAGTTTGATAGTACATTCAAGGAGGATAGAGATAACAATGCTTACCAAAGAGATGACAAAACTTTTTACTAGAGAGGAAACCCTGGTGCATACCAAAATGAAGAATATAGAAGAGAAGGAAGAGGATTTGATAAGAGAACATTTAGAGGTACTTGTTTCAAGTGTGGAGGTGAAGGACATAGAGCATTTGAGTGTAATCAGGGTAGTACAAGTAAGAGGATAGAAAATAGTGGAAGCGCAGCCTATGTTGAAGAAGAACCTATTGAATAACATAGTTCAGTTGGCAAACCTAAGAAAGGAGAATCACTGGTGATGATGAGAGCACTATTCTAAGTAGAAATAGATGAGGGACCACCGCAGAGGAAAAGGTTGTTCAGAACTAGATGTAAATCATGAGGTAAGTGTTGTAAAGTTGTAATTGATAGTGGTAGTTTAGATAACCTAATTTCAGAGGAGATGGTGACTAAGGTAAAGTTGGAGAGATTGAAACACCCCAAGCCTTACCATATAGCATGGATTCAGGATGATCATAAGTACTGATGAGTGAACAATGTTTGGTGAAATTTCATATTAGATCTTATCATGATGAAGTCTTGTGTGATATTATGCCTATGGATGTTTGTCATATCTTTTTGGGTAGACCTTGGCAGTATATAGAAAAGCTATACATGATGGGAGAAAGAATCATATACTATAACAAAAAATGGAAAGAGAATTACTTTGATTCCTTTAGAAGATGATCCTAAGAGTGAACTATGTGGGAATGCTAGAATCTATTTAGTAGATGTAAGAAAATTTTTGGATGGTTTGAGACATGAGAATATGTGTTATGCCTTGATTCCTAAGAAGCCTGAACCATTGAAGAAGGACACTGAAGAATCACAATCAGAGGAGATAATGGAGTTGCTGATAGAGTATGAAGACATCATATCAGATAATGTACCTGAAGGATTATCACCTATAAGGAGTATCAATCATCACATGGATCTTATACCGGGAGTGAGTTTGCCTAACAAAGCAACACATAGAATGACACTAGCAGAGAATGAAGAATTGAATAGACAGATACAAAAGTTGTTAAGAAAAGGTTCGATTAGAGAGAGCTTGAGCCCTTGTGTAGTACCTACAGTTCTTGCACCTAAGAAGGATGGAGAATGGAGAATGTGTACTGACTCTAGAGCAATAAACAAGATCACAGTTAAGTATAGATTTCCTTTACCTAGGATGAATGATATCATGGATTGTTTGAGTGGAGCAAGATATTTCACAAAGATAGATTTGAAGAGTGGATACCATCGGATCAGAATCAAAGAAGGTGATGAATGGAAGACTACTTTCAAGACAAATGAAGGATTGTATGAGTGGTTAGTGATGCCCTTTGGATTGACAAATGCACCGAGTAGTTTCATGAGATTGATGAATGAAATCTTTAGAAATTCTTGGGTAAGTTTGTTATTGTGTACTTGGATGACATTATGATTTTCAGTAAAACAAAAGATGAACATTTGTGGCATATTAGACAAGTTTTGCAGAGACTGAGAGAAGAGAAATTGTTGATAAACATCAATAAGTGTAATTTCATGAAGGAAGAACTAGTGTATTTGGGATTTGTGATTTTTGCAAAAGGATTGAAGATGGACCCTGAGACAGTGAAAGCAATTGTTGAATGGCCTACACTAGAGAGCATTGGAGAAGTTAGATAATTTCATGGATTGGCTAGTTTCTACCAGAAGTTCATTAGAAATTTGAGTTCAGTTTGTAAACCTATGACAGAGACAATGAGAGGTGACAAAGGATTTCAAGTAGACATCAGGAGTAGATAAAAGTTTTGAGTTGTTGAAGCTGAAAGTGATAAAGCAACCTGTTTTGGCATTATCAGATTTCAATAAGGTATTTCAAGTTGATTGTGATGCAAGTGGAAATGCGATCGGAGCAGTGTTAAGTCAAGAATGAAGACCAGTAGCATATTTCAATGAGAAGTTCAATCATGTAAGGAAAATATATTCAATTTATGATGAGAAGTTCTATGCCATAATTCAAGCCTTGAAGAAGTGGAGACATTATTTGTTGCCTAAGGAGTTTGTGTTGTATATAGATAATCAAGCTTTGCAATATTTGAATAGTCAAGGTAAGTTGAATCAGAGACATATGAGATGGGTAGAGTTCATGCAGAGTTATATTTTTGTGTTGAAGCATAGGAGTGAAAAATCAAACAAAGTTGTTGATGCATTGAGTAGAAGTAGAAACTTGTTGACATAGATGAGAGTTGAAGTGTTGGGTTTTGATGAATTAAAGAGCATGTATGAGGGAGACACTGATTTTGCAGAACCTTGGAAAGCATGTAAGGAACCTATTGTGACAGACAGAAGTAAGTGATTGGACTATTTCATTCAAGAAGATATGTTGTTCAGAGGAAATTAGTTGTGCATACCTAGAAGTTCAATGAGAGGTAATCTGATCAAGGAGAAGCATGGTGGTGGATTGGAAGGACACTTTGGCATTGATAAGACAATGGCTTTGGTGAGTGAATATTACTTTTGGCCTTAGATACATAAGGATGTTAGGAAATTTATGCAGAGTTGTAGAGTTTGTCAAGTTGCAAAAGGGAGTAGTTAGAACACTGGATTGTATAAGCCTTTAACAGTACTAGAGAGACCTTGGGAAGATATAAGCATGGATTTTGTAATGGGATTGCAAAAGACACAAAGAGGACATGATTCAATCTTTGTAATGGTTGACAGATTTTCAAAGATGGTTCATTTCATACCTTATAAGAAGATAATGGATGTAGTGCATGTAGCTTGTTAGTGCCTGCATAAACATTCAGGTTTCAAGCATTTAAATAAGTAGGCACCTTCCCAAAAAATTAAAAAATTTCTAAGTCTTTTGGCCTTTGTAGTTGAGAAGTACAAAAAATTCAGTTGCATGCATGTATCTTTGTATATACAAAGGGGTTTTTATGTGCAAATGCAAATATACATTGGCGGGCTTGCAGAAATTTTGATCGGCCGTCAAAAATGGTGAAAAATCAGTTATATGCATTTCACAATGCATACTGGGCTTAAAAAGGTGCATATACATTGAGGAATCTTTTGTATATTCTAGGAATATTCCTTGCTTGTATATCAAGTTGCATCTATATTTTGTGTTATATGTTCAGACATACAACGACTAGATACAAAGGAAAACATACAAAGAAAATATACATTGGCGGCATACAAGTGAAACATACAAGGGTCAATGTACATCAAGACAGATGCAATGGTGAATGTATGTCTGACATACATTAGGAATGTACATTGCAGATATACAAAGGGGGTTCATATACATTCGCTATAGTGCAAATATACAAGGGGTTTTGTATATTTGGCAACATACAAAGCAGCAGGAGATACATTTGGTGGCACCCGCAAGTATACAAAGAAGATTGTATATGTTCCCAACATACAATCAAAACATGCAAAGGATATATGCAAGTGGTGGGCTCCACAAGGTTGTATATGCATTCGCTTGTCGGTTTGCACATACAAAGGGAATTGCATGTATGTTCAAAAGTATGTTCGCATATACAAAAGTAGATGCAAAGCAGATGCGACAAGAAGGTTAACTGCATTGGCGAAGTGGATGAAGTCCGCGGTTGTATGGTGGGCTTGTATGTTCCCAATGCACATTCAAACATACAAGCATAAGATACAAGTGAAACATACAAGCGGGAGTGGTCAACAAGTCAACAGTTTCAAATGCATGGTGGGGCCCGCAGGTTGTATGTTTTGCATTTGTATATGCCGACATACAGAAATTGAAGATGCAAGACTCGAATCTCAAAGTTGTTCCAATCTGCCTCATAATTATTTGAGATCCGTTGAATGTATATTGCATGTTGTATGTCGCAATATACAATGGGAATATGCAAAAGTGATATACAATCTGGATCCGATGGAGATTTCAAACTGCTTCATAAATATTTGTGGTTGGTGGGTTGTATAAAGTGCTTGTATATGCCGATATACAAGCCGATGTGCAATGAAAAGGATACAAGCCACATTTCAAAATGAGGTACATTTTGATTCATAATGATTTGAAGTCCACGGCTTGTATGTATGTGTGTGTTGTATATCGCGGATATACAAAGGAGAGATATACAATCTAGACCAGAATAAGTTTTCAACCTATTTCATAAAGGTTTGGGGTCTGACTTGTATGTAAGGTGATTATATATGCTTTTGCATATACAAAGGGGTGAAAAAAGTAAAAATACATGCTGCGATGGAAAAGTCAAAGTTGCAGAACCATCTACGTGGCACATTCTCATTGGCCAACGACTTGCTTATCGGATTTGAGCTGTAGATTTGGGAGATGCAGAGAAAGATCAATAGGTAGGTTTGAATACAAGGTTTTCTTCATGATTGCGGTGGCATTCTTGGCGGGAAGGTTTCCAAAGCACGTAGTTTGTTATGTTTCCACAGGACACCAGTAGGTCGATCATTGATTGCAAAATTATAGAGGCATGGGTTGATGATGGATGTGCCACCTACCAGTTTTTAGAGAAAAATCCCCAAACGGTGGCACAGGGCTCGAGTCCAACTACCCCTCGCCTCTCCTTCTGCTTGCTACATTGATGTTTTGGGCACCATTTTTGTGGTGCGCTGTATCTAGCAGATTTTTGAATTTTCCCCTGTAATTAATTGCTGAGAGCACAGCCTTGCTATAAAAGGCAAACTCTGTCACTCATTTATTGTTGTTGAAAATTGGACAAATTTTGGTGCTGTAATAAGATACAACTTCGCTAGTAGCTCTGTTTTGTGCCTTGTGAGTTTATGAGTTGTATGTCGAATGTATTATGCATAGAATTCATCAGTTTCATGTTGATTTAAATGAGCAATGCTTCATTGCATGTGTTTTGTTATTTGTCTCCAAGTTGAATGTGTTCTTCTTCTGAATCTAAACAACTAACGGGTGTTTGAGATTCTAGGACATGGGTTTGCTATGTTGAATGCTTGATCTTTTACTTCTACTCAATGAGTAGATTAAATGTTTTGGTTTAAGTGTTGGGAAGAATATATTGCAGTGAGGATGTTTGTAAGTAGAAATAACTGAATACTTAGTCTTGGGTAGTGTCTGTAATGCAGACATTACAAAAAACCCCCTTGAAATCTGATTATTGTTTTAAGTCTATGGTAAACATTCACGTGTATATGTCTATTGACTTCGAGCCTTGAGGTAGGAACTAGACTAATCTTGTATTGAGGTTACAACCAAAGTCCTAGTTTTGCATCCAAATTCAAAACATAAATTCATACTTTAAAATACAAATCTTTAGCACATTTAGAAGTAGTTTTAGGACCAAAATCCTCTGTCTCACAACTGAACATAAGCCCAAAGTTAGCCCCTCTGCACTTATTTTATAGTTTTGGTCTGCATATATGAGGTATTATCTGCTTTGTCTCAACATCCCACCATGTTATTAAGCACATTTCATAGATGTTGACTAGGAAATACCCCCTTGGTTCTGTAGAGCCTAAAGAAGAAGAGGAGATATTTATAGAGTCTATCTCCTATACTGTTGGCCCCTGGCCCAGAAATCCTATTGATCAATGATGGCTACCTTGTAGGGATAACTGGGAACATCCAGTCGTATTGAACACTAATAGAAATGGTGACTCTGCTAGGGAGTTTTGTGTAAGAACCCTGGTGAAAAATAATTCCTAATAGTAGGTGGCGACTCCGAACAATCTCCAAACTAGTAAAGTAAAAATTTGTATGCAAGGGAGAAGATCCCTGTGTAATCCTCTGTCTGAAGAATTACCTAGATAAATGATGTACAGGAAAAAAGGGACTGTTCAAGCCAGTCAAGAGGGTTCTCCCAGAAGTAATGATAATATTCAAGACAATCTAGGATCTTAAGAGTGGACAATACCTTATTTTTCAAACATTGAGGCTGAAATCCAGAATGTATATGAAAGACAACAATGTGTTAATTTCAGAGTGAGATCAGAGGTGTTTCAGGAATGCCCTTTCTTAGATCCCTCTGACAGATTTGAAGAGACTGAGTCCCCAAGGGATGATGATAATGACCAATATGCAAAGGGACCATCCTCTTCTATGCACAAAGATGAACAATTAGCTGAAGAAATCAAAAGCTTAAGAGATGAATTAGAATATTTACAAGCTGTGAAGATTAGAGATGATATGAGACAAAAAGTGTAAGCTCTGAGAACTATTCAACATGATGCAGTCCCCACCCTTGATAATGCAAATGTGTTGAGAAACTAGCATAGAAATGAAATCCAATGTCAACAGAATGATCAAAGACAGAATGTAAACAATGTTAGGGTACCATTAAATAATGTGAGAAATCAAAATGCAAATGGGAATGCTGATGTTAATCAGTTTGGTAGATAGCCTATGTAGCTGGATAGATTCAGGTAGCTTGTTTTTGATGGTATTCCTGGCTACCCTAATCCCATTGACAAACATGTGAGGCCGTAGGTGCCAAAGTTTTCAAGAAACAGTACTGTGTTAGGTGAGGATCATTTAAAGTCTTTTCAAAATGTTATGGACAACTTTGAGGTCAAGCATGAGGATGTTTTTATGAAGTTGTTTATGCAATCCTTAGTTGATGAAGCTAGAGAATGGTATACAGGTCATGGGATGATTTCAGAAGGATTTTTAAGGAGCAGTATGGTGACAAGACTAACCCAAGCTTTTTTGTAAATTAATTCACCAGTATCACTAAAGGGTCAAATGAGCAGGTTGCAAATTTTAATGCTAGATTCACTAAAATGTTTAACAAATTGCCACCTCACATGAGACCTAATGAACCAATGTGCATGGTGTTGTACATAAATGCTTTTGATGCCAAAATAGCCTATGGATTAAGAGATAATGCTCCTACTTGCCTTAGGGATGCTTTCAGCATTCCAACAAATATTGAAAATAATATGAAAGCATCTGGTAAGACAAATAGAAGGGATGATGTGAAGATTCTGCAAAATCCAAATAAGCCTCAAAGTACTCAAGGTAATGCATCTACTTCTAAGGATAAATTAGATAGATTGACAACTGTTGATAAGGACTTAAGTTATAGACTTGCTAAAAATGAAAAGGGAATAGGTCCTGACAGGCAGGTTTACCAGAGACAAGAAAAGAGACCATCATTGCATGATATGCCATATAACACTAATTGGCATAATGGTAAACCCATTCTCCCACATAACAACAACAACAATCAAAGAGCCCAGAATGCAAGGGAAATTCCTGATCCTTTAAAGAAGGCTGTAAATATTGTTGATGATACCCCATGGTGCATAATATGTCAAATGCCTCATTCGCAATCACAATGTATGATTGCTCAGTCTCTGTATAATAATGTTGTTGCCTATGATGAATGCAATGAGCCACATTGTATGGAGGATGATAATGTAAATATGTTGTCCACAAATAGGGAGTGTTCTTCCTATGATGCAAATGAAAATATAAGTTATGGGACTTAGGTTTGCCAATAGTTTCCCTGTGATGAAGATGATGAAGACAACTATGCTTATGCTCAGGACTCACACATTTTTCTAAATAATTTGAGAAGGCCTTCTGATGAAGAAATTAGAGCTCTCACAGCTGCGGCAGTAGCTCAGGTCAAAATCAATTATAATCTTAGAGGTAAAGCTCAGGTAGGTGATCCACATCAACCAGAAAACACCTTTGTAAATCAACCAGTGCATAATCATAAGAAGCTTGAACCACAAAAGATGTAGTGGAGCAGTAATAAGAACTCTAAGAAAAAAATGGGTCATGATTCTCAAGGACCAGAAAATAAAATTCCCCAAAGTGAGGATCAAAATAAGGATTCTTAGGTCCTATATAACAGTTAGAGGGCCGCTAAGATTAAAGCTAGATCATCTCAGGATAAGAGTAAAACCATAGCTCAGGCTACAACTGTTATACAAAATTATGCTCCCTTTGACATAACTCAAGTTTTATCCCAGGTGAAGATCTTTGTTCCGTTGATGGAAATGATGAAAGTTGAAGAAATCAGGAATAAGGCATTCTCATTAATTTCGGGAGTAGCTTGTCAGGCTGAGCAAAATGTTGAGGGTCAAGGTAAGAAACAGGCCTTGTGTGTTGAAGAGGATGAGATTCCTGAGGTTTATCTGGGGGTGACCATGACAAAATGCCCTTCACAGGTTGAGCCATTTTATGTCTCCCTTGTTATTAATGGAAAAACAATCCGGAATTGTATGCTTGATTCCGGAGCATCAACAAATATTATGCCTCTGGCTGTCATGCAGCAAGCTAGATTGAAGACAGATAAATCATGTGGAAAATGCTATGCAATGGATGCTAGGAAAGTACCAGTTATTGGAATCATAAAGGATGTCAATTTTAGATTAGCAGCATATCCAGAAAAAAACATACAGAATGAACATAACAGTGGTCGACATAAATCCACAATATGGTATGCTGTTGTCAAGAAGATGGGCAGCATTGATTGGAGGAAGTATGCAGTTAGATCTATCATATGCCATGATTCCAATGAATGGTAAAGATGTCAAACTGGTCAGAGAAGAAAGGTCATTAGAAACAGTTGAGGATCAAGATTAGGAGGAACATGTCTGTTCTATGGATATTGACTGTGAGAACTTCAAAATTGTCTCGGGTGATCAAGGAGGTAAAAGGAAAGATATTTGCATTCAAGAGTTGGACCAATAGGGTCTATGGACTATGTATTTCGATGGAGCTTGTTCAAAGGAAGGTTCTGGTGCTAGAGTTGTGTTTTTGTCTCCAGCTGGTAAGCTTCTAAAGTTCTCTTTCCTGTTAAAGTTTGCCTGCACAAATAATATTGCAGAATATGAAGCACTGTTGCTAGGATTGAATGTTGCTCTGAAGCATGGAATTAAGATGATAAAAGTATTTGGAGATTCTAAATTAATTGTTTCCTAGGTTAGAGATAGATATGCTTCGAAGAATAAAAGGTTAAAACAGTATAAGCATGCTGTGTGGGATACAATTGAATTATTTGATGCATTTTCAATAAACTGGATAGAGAGATAAAAAAATGTCATGGCATATTTTTAAGCTAATGTGGCCATAAGGCTAGATGATATTACTCTATCTGATGTTACAAATGTTGAGGTTAAAATTAGACTTGCAACACCAGAAAATATATGCATTTGGCAAGTATTTGATGATGATAAAGATTTGTTGAGGTTCCTGCACTGTATAGATGAATATGAGAATCAAGAAATTGATTTTCAAAATTTTTTAGAATTTGTGGATGGAAAAGAAACTCTTTTGGGGAAAGAAGTAATTCAACTCAAAACAAATAAAATCCCCAGAGGGCTGGTTGCTTTAGAGAGAGCATTTGACAATAGAGACTAGTTTGTTACAAAGGCATCTTCTACAAATAAGAATGATTTGGAGGAGATAAACTTGGGGACATCTCATGCCCCCAAAAGGGTATACATTGGCAAACAACTCAAGCCACACATCAGGAACATGTTGATAGCATTATTGAAGAAATATAAGCATGTCTTTGCCTGGTCATATGAGTACATAAAGCTTATAGAGAGTATTTATTCCAGCATGAGATCCCATTGAATCCTGGAGCTAAGCCATTCAGACAGAAACAAAGACCTATTAATCCAACTCTGGCTCCAAAAATGCAAGAAGACCTTATGAAGCTTAGGGAGGCTGCAATAATTGTGCCTATTAGATATTCAACCTGGGTGTCCAATCTTGTCCCAGTCAGAAAGAAAAATGGTGACATAAGACTTTGTGTTGACTTCAAAAATTTGAATATGTCTTCTTTAAAGGATAATTATCCACTGCCCAACATGGAGGCTATGCTACAGAAAGTAATTGGTTGTGAGCTTTTATCCATGATGGATGGATTCTCAGGATATAATCAGGTAAAGGTAAAAGAATTTGAACAATACAAGAATGCTTTTACCACTCCATGGGGAACCTATGTATATGTAAGAATGCCATTTGGACTAACAAATACAAGTGCTACATTTCAAAGAGCTATGGATGTTGCTTTTACAGAATTGATTGACTCAATTCTAGCTGTGTATCAAGATGATTTAACTACCTATTCAAAAAAGGAGGAGCAACATTGCATGCATCTTGAACAAATTTTTATTAGAGCATTGGAATATGGCATTTCACTTAACCCAAAGAAGTGCACTTTTGGGGTAATAGAAGGAAGATTATTGTGATGCATTGTTTCCAAAGATGGAGTTAGGATTGATCCTGAAAGGGTTGCTGCAATTGACAGAATTCAGATCCCTACAACTGTGAAAGATATTCATTCTTTCTTTGGGAAAATTAATTTTGTTAGAAGGTTCATTCCCAATTTTGTAGAGGTCACAAAAGATATCTCTAAAATGTTGAAGAAAGGTGCAACTGTCAAATGGGAAAGTGAAGCAACTAAATCATTTCAGAACATCAAAGAAGCTATAAAGATGGCTCCTATATTAAGATCTCTTGATTTTTCGAAGCCACTTCAGTTGTTCTCATTTGCTTCTTTTCATACTATTGCTACATGTTTATTACAAAAAAATGAGGATGGTTTTGAGCAACCTATTTCTTTCTTTAGCATGTCATTGTAGGCAGCTGAACTGAAATATGATATCATGGAAAAGCAGGCATATGCATTAGTTAGAGAAGTCAAGAGCTTTAGGCCATATTTAGTAGCCTCTCAGATAGTTGCATATGTGCCCCATGCAGTAGTTAAAGATATTTTTACTCAGAAGGAAGTGACTGGAAGAAGATGCAGGTGGATTAACAAGTTGCAAGAGTTCAACATTGAGATACAAATCACAAAACTGGTAAGGGGACAGGGTTTGGCTAAGATGATGACATAGTCAAATCTGGAAGCATGCCAAGTGAATGTAGTTCAGAATGAAATTGTTAATATGTCAAAATTTAAATGGTACAAGGACATTATATTACTTGCAGAATTTGAATTGTCCTTCCCATCTCAGTGATAGTCAGAAGAGGATTTTAAAACTACGTACTATCAAATACATAATTGTTCAAGAAGAGTTGTATTGGAAGAATCATGATGGTGTCCTACTTAGGTGTGTGGATGAAAACTAGGCTACAGATATTTTAAATGACATGCACAAGGGAGTGTGTGGTGGACATTACACTGCCAAGACAATAGCCCACAAAATTCTTAGAGCAGGCTATTGGTGGCCTACCCTTTTGTTAGATGCACAAAAGATGGTAAGAAAGTGTGATCCCTGTCAAAGGTTCTCAGAAAAACTAAAGTATGAAGGTGCATTACCCCTTAGAACTGTAACTGTGGGGGCTCCATTTCAGCAATGGGGAATCAATTTTATAGGGGAAATTTTAGAAAAATCAAGTGGAGGACATAGTTGGATTCTAGTTGCTACTGATTATTTTACCAAATGGGTTGAATCAATTCCAACTAAAAAGGATACAAGTAGGGTGGTGATGGATTTTATTTTGGAACACATTATTATCAGATTTGGAGTGCCAGTCACAATGGTCACAGATAATGCCATGTACTTCAGATCTAGTAAATTTGTTGATTTTTGCAACAAATATGGATTAATTTGTCATATGCATCACCATATCATCCACAAGGAAATGGTCAAGCAGAGTCAAGTAACAAAAGCCTCATGAAAGTCATCAAAAGGATGGTGGATGAGAACAAAAAGGCATGGGATTAAAAGTTAAAGATGACATTATGGGCTGACCAGATAGCAATGAAGATAGCAATTGGAAGGTCACCTTTTGAGCTAGTGTATGGTGTAGTAGCTAGGTTACCTGTGAATAATCTCTTGCCAATCTATAGATTCATACAAGAAAATGATGAAGAGATTGAAAACTCAATGAATGAAAGGATAAATCAGCTAATCTCATTGGATGAAACTAGAAGAGAAGCACAAAAGACAAATATCAGGATACAACAGAAGGTAAAATATTTGTTTGATAAAAGGGCTGTAGAAAGAAAGTTTCAGATAAGTGACTTGGTCCTTGTTTGGAATGCAAAGAGCCAAGATAAGGGTACGCATAATAAATTTGAGCTGTTATGGATGGGCCCATATCAAATCAGTAATATTCATGGAGAAGATTCCTACTTTCTCTAGTCCCTAAATGGTGAATTACTAGAACTGCCTGTGCACGGTCAGTTCCTAAAGCCCTATTTTTCATAAATGATTATCCTGTGTGTACATTGTAAATTAGGTGTAAATAGTCTGTGCGTGCCTTGTATAATCACTGGTGTTTTGTGTTTTGCTTGGTCTCTCCCGGAGTGGTTTGGTGGTTGGAGCCAATGTTAGTGCCTGCATAAACATTCAGGTTTCAAGCATTTAAATATGCAGGCACCTTCCCAAAAAATCCAAAAATTTCTAAGTCTTTTGGCCCTTGTAGTTGAGAAATGCAAAATATTCAGTTGCATGCGTGTATCTTTGTATATACAAAGGGGTTCGTATGTGCAAATGCAAATATACATTGGCAGGCTTGTAGAAATTTTGATCGGCCATAAAAAAAGGTGAAAATCAGTTATATGCATTTTGCAATGCATATCGAGCTTAAAAAAGGTGCATATACATTGAGGAATCTTTCCTAGATTCTGAGAATATTCCCTACCTATATATCAGGTTGCATGTATATTTTGTGTTGTATATTCAGACATACAATGGCTAGATACAAAGGAAGACATGCAAAGAAAATATACATTGGCGGCATACAAACGAAACATACAAGGGTCAATGTACATCGAGATAGATGCAATCGTGAATGTATGTCTGACATACATTAGGAATGTACATTGCAGATATACAAAGGGGGCACATATACATTCGCTACAGTGCAAATATATAAGGGGTCTTGTATATTCGGTAACATACAAAGCCGCAGGAGATACATTTGGTGGGACTCGCAAGTATACAAAGGAGATTGTATATGTTCCCAACATACAATCAAAACATGCAAAGGATATATGCAAGTGGTGGGCTCCACAAGGTTGTATATGCATTCGCTTGTCGGTTTGCACACACAAAGGGAATTGCATGTATGTTCAAAAGTATGTTCGCATATACGAAAGCAAATGCAAAGTGGATGTGACAAGAAGGTTAACTGCATTGGCAAAGTGGATGAAGTCCGCACTTGTATGGTGGGCTTGTATGTTCCCAATGCACATTCGAACATACAAGTAGAAGGTACAAGTGAAACATACAAGCGGGAGTGGTCAACAAGTCAATAGTTTCAAATGCATGGTGAGGCCCACAGGTTGTATGTTTCGCATTTGTATATGCCGACATATAGAGATTGAAGATGCAAGACCCAGATCTCAAAGTAGTTCCAATCTGCCTCATAATTATTTGAGATCCGCTGAATGTATATTGCATGTTGTATGTCGCAATATACAACAGGAATATGCAAAAGCGATATACAATCCGGATTTGATGGAGATTTCAAGCTGCTTCATAAATATTTGAGGTCCGTGGGTTGTATAAAGTGCTTGTATATGCCGATGTACAAGCCGATGTGCAATGAAAAGGATACAAGCTGGATTTCAAAAGGAGGTACATTTTGATTCATAATGATTTGAAGTCCATGGCTTATATGTATGTGTGTGCTGTATATCGCGGATATACAAAGGAGAGATATACAATCCGGACCCGAATAAGTTTTCAACCGGTTTCAGAAAGGTTTGGGGTCTGCCTTGTATGTAAGGTGATTGTATATGCTTTTGCATATACAAAGGGGCCAAAAAAGTAAAAAAGCATGCTGTGATGGAAAAGTCGAAGTTGTAAAAGCATCTATGTGGCACATTCTCATTGGCCAACGACTTGCCTATCTGATTTGAGCTCTAGATTTGGGAGATGCAGAGAAAGATCGATGGCTATGTTTGAATATAGGGTTTTTTTCATGATTGCAGTGGTGTTCTTGGAGGGAAGGTTTCCAGAGCATGTAACTTGCTGTGTTTCTGTAGGACACCTGTAGGTCGATCATTGATTGCAAAATTACAGAGGCGTGTGTTGATGATGGACGTACAACCTAAAATTTTAAGAGAAATATCCCCAAACGGTGGCACAGGGCTCGAGTCCAACTACTCCTCGCCTCTCCTTCTGCCTGCTACATTGATGTTTTGGGCACCATTTTTGTGGTGCGCTATATCTAGCAGATTTTTGAATTTTTCCCTATAATTAATTACTGAGAGCACAGCCTTGCTATAAAAGGCAAATTGTGTCACTCATTTGTTGTTGTTGAAAACTGGACAAATTTTGGTGTTGTAATAAGATACAACTTCGCTGGTAGCTCTATTTTGTGCCTTGTGAGTTTATGAGTTGTATGTCGAATGTATTATGCATAGAATTCATCAGTTTCATGTTGATTTAAATGAGCAATGCTTCATTGCATGTGTTTTGTTATTTCTCTCCAAGTTGAATGTGTTCTTCTGAATCTAAACAGTGAAGGGGTGTTTGAGATTCTAGGACATGGGTTTGCTATGTTGAATGCTTGATCTTTTACTTCTACTCAATGAGTAGATTAAATGTTTTGGGTTGAGTGTTGGGAAGAATATATTGTAGTGAGGATGTTGGTAAGGAGAAATAACTAAATACTTAGTCTTGGGTAGTGTCTGTAAGGCAGACATTGCAAAAAACCCCCTTGAAATCTAATTATTATTTTAAGTCTATGGTAAACATTCACATGTATATGTCTATTGACTCCGAGCCCTGAGGTAGGCACCAGCCAAATCTTGTATTGAGGTTACAACCAAAGTCTGAATTTTTAATCCAAATACAAAACATAAATTCATACTTCAAAATACAAACCTTTAGGACATTTAAAAGTAGTTTTAGGACCAAAATCCTCTATCTCACAACTGAACATAAGCCCAAAGTTAGCCCATCTACACTTATTTTATAGTTTTGGTCTGCATATATGAGGATTTATCTGCTTTGTCTCAACATCCCACCAATTTAATAAGCACATTTCATAGATATTGAATAGGGAATACCCCCCTTGGTTCTGCAGAGCCTAAAGAAGAAGAAGAGATATTTATAGAGTCTGTCTCCTGTATTGTTGGCCCCTGGCCCGGAAATCCTATTGATCAATGATGGCTACCTTGTAGGGATAACTGGGAAACATCTAGTTAGATTGAACACTAACATAGCTAACTTATTTTTCAAGGAGATTTTGAGATTGCATGGATTACCTAAGAGTATAGTTTTAGACAGAGACACAAAATTTGTTGGATACTTTTGGAGGACACTTTGGAAGAAGATGAAGACAAATTTGAAGTTCAGTTCAACTTTTCATCCATAGACTGATGGATAGACAGAGGTAGTAAATAGGAGTTTGGGAAACTTGTTGAGATGTTTGGTTGCAGAGAAGACATGGAGTTGGGATTTGATTCTTTCACAAGCAGAGTTTGCATACAATAATTTAGTTAATAGGAGTACCAAAAGAACACCTTTTGAGATAGTGACCAGAGTGAACCATAGAGGAGTAGCAGAATTAAGAGATATCAGCATGGAAGAAAAGAGGAGTGCAGAAGTAGAAGAATTTGCAGATCATATGAAGACAGTGCATAATCAGGTGAAGAAGCATTTGGAGAATATGAATAGTAAGTACAAAGAGAAGGCAGATGAGAAGAGAAGACATAACGAATTTGAAGTTGGAGAGGAAGTGATGGTGTACTTGAGAAAAGAAATATTTCCAGTTGGGACATATAACAAGGTGAAAATGAAGAAGTTTGGACCTTGTCAGATACTTAGGAAATTCAATTCAGGAAATGCATATGAAGTAGAGTTACCAGAGACATTGGGTATATCACCTATTTTCAACATTGTAGACCTTTATCAGTATCATGAAGCAGAGTTTAGTGACAGCATGGAAGAGGACTTGAAGAAGCAGTTACCACAAAAAACACCGGAGTAGATAGAAGACATTTTGGACAACAAAGTTGGATGCAACACTAGAGGAAGACAATACAAAGAATATCTTGTGAAGTGGAAAGGTAGACTGGAAGAAGATTCATCTTGGATTTCTCAGGTTGAGGTGGACTGTCTTGTTTCTCCCCTAGCCTGACAAAGTGAGGGACTCACTTTTTCAATAACCCCAAATGTCTGATGTAGGAGCATCCCTAGTTGAAAGTGATCTTGCTTCAACCAAAAACACTTGCATTCCATTTTGTTTGTTTCTGTTCATTCTTTCATTTCAGTTCAAGCAATTTAGTCAATAAGCAGTTTCAGTATCTTGATCAACATTCTATCATAACAACACCTCAAGCACTGTGGATCTATTTTCTGTTATCTAGACATGTTAATCTAAATCACTGTAAGTCCGCAGAGCATTTGGATCAGTTACTGGAAAGTTATCGCTATCAGAAGGTCCTCTATTTTCTTAGTGCAGAGCTTTTTGACAGTCATGAACAATCAGCTGAAGGAGAAGATTTGTGAGAAGTGGCCAACTTACGGATCCTAATGATACATTCTACAATGTTTCTTAGTTTTTAGTTGACATTCCCCAGAGATCCACACATCATTTCATGCATTTGAGGAGGATTTCAAGCCGATAGGTCCGACCTATCCAAGAACACACATTACACCTCTTCTTTGGAATTTGTGATCTTGCTTGGCTAATGTGGAGGAATCTATTGGTCCAAAGATGATATATAATAATGTAATAGATCCTTAGGAAAGTAGTTAACAAGTTCTCATGATTTAGAAGATTAATAGTTTGAATGCTTGTGAAGGAGCTTCAAAGCTTTATCTTAAACGCATGTATGTGATCAGGCCTATGAGCCCTAATTGTAAGCCCACATGTTGCTGGCTAGATTGTACTTAAATTCTTTGATATACTGAATGACTAAATCTATATTTATTCCATTTCTTTGAGTTGTTTCCATTGTGTTTACTCTTGCTGCACGGTCTGGACAGTTCATTCTGTGAACCCTCCAACTGTGACTGCACCAAATATAAAATATACTGTTACGAAGAAAAAAAATAATACTATTAATAATATCATTAATAACCTTTATTAACACTTCTTCATATTTTATCTTAATTGATATTATATTATTATAATAATATTGTATAATAATTTAATAAACTTCAAAATTACTTTTTGTAACAACCCTCCTTTAAAACCTAGTGGGAACCACTGGTCTGAGTAGACATTTTCTTGTGGAGACTTGGTCATAAGGGAAGGAGCGTGGTTCTTAGCAGGTTGCCCAAGTCAATGATGTGGATGAATGCTAAAAAGGAAAATATCTTGAAAGTAGGTATGAATTGATGGTTCTTGGAGGGAGTGACTATAGAAGGAAAGGGAAGTGGGTGAAAGTGTTTAAGGAAAGAAATATCTGGCTGACAGTGGGGAGAGCTAGTTGTAGGTGAAGTTGACTCTGTTTAATGCTTTGACAAATATTTCAATACCAGCAGAGCCCCTCTTTGCTTTGATTTGGCAATATCCATGCCCTATTTTTGCATTTCCTTCTTTCTTGTCCAACGTGGAGACCTATGTACATTCATGGTATGAATTTTTTGCTGTATAAGTGTTTTTTTTCTTATCAGGCAACTTTTTGGTACCATTGACAACACATCACTTCCCAATCAACATATTTTTTGCAAATTGGTTGGCATATTGGTGCTCTTCTCTAGACAGCATTGTGGAGCTCATAGGTGATGTGTTGGGTGATGTGTAGAGTAATGGAGAGGATTTAAAACTTGATAGGCGTCCTCTTGGCTGGTTGTTATAGGGATTGCAAATTTACAAGGCATAGATCAGGCAAGGTGATATGGGGGCAATATGCATGTGTGTTCCATGTTGTTTCTAGCCAAAGATTTCAAACCATGGATGTCACTTGCATTTATGAGATCTTCCATGCCTCTATGTCTGAAGACTCTATTTTCTTGAACGAGGGTTTTTGGGAGATTTATCTGGTTTTGGGAGTAGCTTGATAGGGAGGATGTTGGTTGCTCATTTTGAAGAGTGGGGTGATGGCTAAAAAGAGATCTTGAAGGCAGATCTAGAAGAAGGGGAACCACATTTTGGGCAGCACTGCTTGGGAATATTTCAACCCAACTGAGGACGCACAAAGAGGAGGTGAAGAGGAGTGCGATCAGGAGAAAAGGTATGAGCATCAGTGTTTGGTTTTCCAGCACACACAAAAAGAAACTAAAGTCAGTTTGCTCCAATTTCCTTCACCACAGTAAAACTAAAACCCAGTACTGTCATTTTTAAAACACATAGGTCTGAGATATATTTCAATGCAAGATATTTATACTGCCACTTTCCTAGAGTTTATTGTTAAAATGCAGAGCTATTTCTTATTTTTTAGATAAAAGGGTTCTCAAAGATAAATCATGTGTCTTCTAATTTATAATTTTTAATAAAAATAAAGGGGGGTCAATTTTATATTGAATATAATTAGTACAGCCATTCAAAATTGGGATGCAAGGATAGGGAGTAAAGAGATCTAAGCCCCATGAAACCTTTGTGTTGTTTGATGACTTCTTACTGAAAGAAATAAATATGTACTATTGTTACTGCTACAATGAAATATGTCTAGGTATATAATCTTCTAACCAATACCCTTAGTGGAGTTTTAGATTGATTTAAATGGTAGATAAAAAATATAAAACCATGATATAGCTACAATAAGGCTCTTTGCTTTATTTATTGATCTATAACTATTTGACAGTTCCAGGTACATGTATTTTTATGATCAGACTTAATTAGGAAATTTGAAAACAATTTACAATACATACCTGATAAAGAAACCTCTAAAATTAGTTTCAACTCACTATATACTGACTAATACAAAGACTACAGGCTGTAGACTGTCGAGTGATGAATCACCTCATAGGAACTAGTAATAAACCCCCTATAACACTCCCAAGGTATGTGGATCTGTAACACACAGACCTAAAGTAATTACTATAGAAGGAAACAATTAGGTTTTTCATTTTCTAAGTCTTTTAACATTTCAGTTTGCTATGTTAAATATGGTTGACAATATGTAATTCTAGGGTATGAGTAGCCTTGCAATACCATTTATCATGTTCTCTTATGATTTCCATCCATACCTTTGTGAACAATGATCATATTGGGGTCAGTAGAGTTATTACAAAATTGATCTAACTGACAAAGAGCTATTTATAATAAAACTACACTATCATCAAAAACTTCTATTCTGCAGGTCACATTTATAATATTTACAATTTCAAATTTATATTTCAATGTTTCAGTCAATATTGAATACCTCGTTTGGTTAAACAAGATGAGCTTAGGTCTATGATTTTGAGTCCTCGTGCATGGCCTTGAGTGCTTGTAAAGGCTAGGGATGCATACAAGAAGCCCTATCTGCCTGCGGGACATTGTGTTATCTATTTGTAGGGTGTTGACTTGGGCATGGTTGAGTCTCCTCGTTAGTATGAGTAGTGTTCTTGATTCCATGTGATGCCATCCCTTCTTGCACGTCTGATGACACCCCATCAGATCTGCACTCTAGTGTCAAGTGCCTTGGTATTAGTGAGTAGTACCTAAAATTCTATCAGATGAGCATCTCTATGTTATGACTATGGCCTTATGCATTGTTTTCCATGTCTACTCTGTGATTGATGTGAGTGTTGGCCATCTTGTTGCCTTGTTACTTCTATTTGGGCCTTGTGACTATCTCTGAGCATGGTGGGGTGGTCTCATATGAGTCCATATGGTTGGGATGTGTTGCCACTACCATTGGGGACTGGTAAATAGGTTATTGGAGCACCAGATTGGAGATGTTCTCACTCTTTGTTACCCTATCTATTGTTGTATCTATTTAGTCATTGTATAATATTTAGGACTATGTTATTTTACTTGTATATCATACTCATGGCTATGCCATTTCACTGTATATTCTTTTATGTAATTGTACTCTCTTAAGAGAGAAGATGTAATCATGTAAATTAATGAGAAGAAATATGATGTTGTTTCTTATTTGACTTACGGATTCCAGTGTGGGTATCAGATCCGCTTGTACTATGATGATTATGGTTTCATGTTTACATCTAGAATGGGTTATAGGAACATTTGGGTTGGTGTTTAAAATGAACGTAGTTGTATTAATGTTTCTCTAGAGAGTGATTTAGTCCTCTCCTCTAGGATGTGCATTTGGCCATGCATGGCCATTCAAATGTTGTCAATCTATTGAATCAACAACCATATATGGTTATGTTATCTACTTATGTCAAAAAAATTGTCTTGTCCTCTTTTGGCCCTGACTCTTTGGGGTTGCGGGGCGGGATGTTACATCTGGTATCAGAGCCTAGGATCACACACTAGGAGCTCTGGCATACTTGAGCCTTCTATGTTTCATTGTGTTTGGTGTGTGTTGCGTGAGCTTGTTATATTCTTTTTATAGTCTTGATTTCTTTCATGCCTTAGTATGGTGTTGAAGCATAAATCTTTTTATAGTCTTGATTTTTGTGATGTGGGATTGACCCCAGAAACAACCTCCAAATTTTAAGGAAGTTGGCTCTTCCATTCTTTCAGTGGGAGCTTGAGAAAATGGTTAGAAATAAATAGGATTTGTAGAAATAAATTCCTAAATCTAAGGTAATACGTCAAACTTAAAACTCAGTTTGCATAGTGTCAAAGCTTTAAAGATTCAATTGGAATTTTAAAGAGCAAAATGCATGATTAAAACTAGTTTGTAAGCAGATCTAACCGAGGAGAATAAATAGAGAAATCAGAAACATGAAACATAGATTAACTCCAATATGCATAGAACACTAACTCTTTATTTGAATGATAACAAGTTATAGAGGCAAAATTTACTACACAGAATAAACTATTACAATCCTCCTGAAATAGAAACTGTTAAGGCAAGAAGAAACTATGTCTGTTGCCGCTACAAAAAACTCTGTCGCATGTGAAAACTCTAAAGAAGACCTTGTATCTGACCAAGGTCTTCCTTTTATAGACCAAGAAATCAAACAAAATATCTCTAAGTGCCCAAGAAATCTCAACTAAAACTCATGAAATCTGGCATAAAATCTGAGAATGACTATAACTGCAGCTGAAACTAAATTGTGGCAATTGACTGATAACCAAACTAGCTATTCCATTTCCTCCACCCTCTTTGGCTTGCAAAAAAAATTCTTACCGTCGCCTCTTTTCTTCCTATAGCTTACCGTGAAAAATATAAATGATCATGTATGAAGATTAGGGCTTCACCTCCATATTCGGTGTGAAATAATCAAAAAGAGACTTTATTTTAATAAAGCCGTAACTTCTTTGGTTCATCGGACCCACCATTTTCTTTAAAATAGAATTTCCATTATTTCATTTAAAATTGATTTTAGTCTCTCCCGTCATTTCAAAACAAAGGAATTTTTTGTCCTTTAATAAATTCTAGCTTTATTGGAGAGAGGGACCAACCATTTTGAGAAACTCAATATATAACAAAAAACTTACCCCACCTAGTTGACGTGAATCGTCTCCATTTAATGAGTTTTAAAATAAAATAAAATAAGGCATTTATCTTCCTTCAGCTTCATCCACGTGGTGGACCTACGCTTCTTTAGAATGAAAGCTTCACTTTGCCCCCAAAATTCCAGTTGCTTCCACGTGTCACCGTTTGCTTCACTGAAGCTTTTTATAGAACCCACACAGAAATTTACATCTGGCATCCTCTACTTGTTTCCCTTTTCTATGCTTTGAAGCCGTTGATTGATTTTGATTGGAAGGATGCTGTGCATTGCAAATGGAAAGCCTATATCTTTATTTACCATGAACCTCCATTTTATATGAAGTGGTCTTCATTAATGATTGAGGCTTTGCTTCTGTGTGATTATTTACCCAGTGTTCATTTATATAAAACTCGTTGATACTATGTGTGCAACATTACTCCTTATAGTATGGATCTGAAACTTCTTCCAGATGTGGCAGCTTCTGCTATAAGAGAGACTTACCTCTATTGGGACTGCAATTGCCTTCTAGTGGTGGCATCTCATCAAGGGTAGATGTTCATCAGTGATATGGTCCTTGCAACTTTAATGATGCACTGAGACTAATTTGAACAAGCCAAGCTTTGATTTCTTTATGCGGTTGAATGTTCAATGTAGGGATGAAACTTTACCTTATCATTGCATATTACTCTTGATGGCTCGCACCCCGTGGGACTTCTCATTATCTATATGCTAAGCACCATCATTTGTTTGGCCCATAAGGTTTCAACCTTGCTTTTATTGACTAAGAAACTCTTTTCTGTGCAAACAACTCCCAATTTAGGATTGATTGCTTTTGATTTAATACAAGAAACTGTATCTCATTCTGAATGAAATGTATCTAAGGTAGCACCATGATAATGAACAACGTGCCGTAGTTGAGATACATCTTATAGTGTCATTTAGAATGGAAATTCTCTTTGCTATGTCTTGAATAGGCCGCTATCCTTTTGTGAAGTGCACCTTGGTCATGGCTTGGAACATTATCACATATAATGTGCCTACAAGGTAACGCCTTTCCCTCAATACTTGTGCCTCATTATCTTATGGCTCGCCTAAATTTGAAACAATGTCATGTTCCTAATATGGTGATCTCCCCTCCTTTAGAAACTACCTCTATTAATCTGTGTTAGAAAATGAAGTGGCACCCGATTAGAAATGCAATATCATGACTTCTTCAGAAGTTTTACTAGGCCTCTTCATTATCTTATGGTAGTTAATAGTAAATAACTTTGGATGCCCATATGGTTTCACATCATCTGTATACAATCTCACTCTTTTATGAATGTGCCTTATTAAGTTTTGTCTAGATGGTTGAGCATCATTGAGCAGTGCCACTTCATATATGCACCCTTCCTTTAATCATGGTAAATCTTCTTTTATGCATCATATTATCCTCATAATAAACTTATACTTCATATAGTATTAATTTGAGAGGCTGAGTCTCTTCATTTTAGTAGTGCTTAAATAGACTAAGCTTATAATACAATCAATGCCTTCCACTGGAGACTTTGGTATAATAGCTTCCTCATTAATTGGCTAAGTCAAATTACCTTTGTTACACCATTGATGAGTTGTGTTATGCTTTTACAACCTGGTACCTTTGATTTCTTTTGACCATAACACTATGCTGATGATGCTGCAAACTATTAGGTTGAATTTCATTTCTAGAAGGTGCCCTTTGAAATAACCGAACCTATGTTGAATTAGCTGATGTGATTTATAGAGGTGCGGGCTATGTCTTTATTTTTTGACTGTCACTTTGCATTAAATGAAATGGTGCTTATCTGGCAGGCAATACTCTCATACTAAACTTAGTAGCACCTTATTATACATTTGATAATGACTAGATGTATGGTTTCTAACTATTTCTTTATATCGGGCACCCTTTAGTCTCATTGAATCCTCTCAAAATCCTCATTGAAACTTTTCAAAATCGTGTGTAAAACTACACAATAGTTCTTGGCAGCTTGTTGGGAAAATGGGTCTAGCCATGAGAATTCTACAGTCTCTGGTTTCGCACTGAAGCCTTATTCATTGGACAAATAGAGTCATTATACTGAAACTAAAAACATAACTGAATCAGAAGATATGAAGCTAAAATTGAAACACTGCTGAACACACACTTTGCGAACTGAAACCAAATGACCATAACTGATGAATGAAACCTTTGGCATTGACACATGACTGAATGACAGAATTAAACTCTTCATCTCTTTATTGTAGCAACTGAGATTTATTGGAAACAACAGCCGCAAATTATTGCAAAGCATTGAGACTATATTACGGACATGTTGACCTCAGAGGGACATGCCCATTCAAAGGAAGGGAGAATAACTACCTAATCTATTGATGTTGCTCCAGTGAACCCACATTGTACTGAGAATTGTCCAAATAAAATACATGAAGAAAAATAGCCAGAATTTGTACCTTTTTGCCTTTCTGCATTCTAGAGGCTCACCATTTGCATTAAAATACCGGTTAGGTTGTTCTACATGTTGTTCTTGATTGAGTGGAGGGTGGGAAGGGAAAATTAAGTGGTGGAGCTCACCTCTTTTATTGTGTGTGAAAGCATTTATGATCTTGGGCTTCTCAATGACTTCACTTGATTGTACTTTTGTATGCTCATAATCCATATTGGCTGCAAACTCTGGCTAGAAGGTGATAGAGCTGGCAAGAACTATCTTGAATCTAATTGACACTTCTTCTTGAATGAAGAACGGAGTATGATGAGACTCTATGTCTGACTCTTCGCCACTTATGTCTCCCGATACATCATTATCATCGGGGCCACTTGCCTTTTTATCATGATCATCCAAATTTAAATAAAAATCTTCTAGATCATCCCAAAAAGAATCATCCTCAGACTCATCTTCACCTTTTTACACAAGTAGACCTACCTTTTGTTTTTCTACAAACTAAGGCAAAAAATTTATATCTTCTGATGAACAATACTTTCAATTTCTAGAAATAAGCCATTGTTATGTATCCCATCCTCTTCTTTGAGTGACTACAACTCTAGACCATTTCCTTCAAGGTGTGAAATTTTTTTACAGAAATATTGCCCTTCATTTGTAGATTCAATAATAAATTATTTTGCAACTGCCACCTCCAGATGTGATATAGATGATACACTATTGTTCTCCCAGTACTTTTTAGTTTCAAATCCCCTCTTGAAGTACTTATCAGCTTCAAGAAGTGTTGTCTCATAAGAATCTCCTGAATCTTCATTATGACTTGACTAGGTTTCTGAGTTACATTCTGCCATAGGTGCATGATGCTGATAATCAGAAGAACCCGTTGAATAGATAGGAACCACAATCTTGCTTGAATTTTGATTTTTAGGACTCAAATCTTCCTTAATGTCAAAATGACAAAGTACTTGAGCTATGGATTTTATCAACTGATTTGATTCTACAAAAGCTTGTGAAGTACAATTTTCAAGATAAGTGAGTCTGTGCTGAGCCTGAGGGAGGATCTCTTCAATAAACTGGTTAGACTGATATTGCTGTCCATACATGCTTTGAGGCATGAAAATTGGATGATCATGATACAAGGATTGGTTTCTTAGCTCATTAAGCTCTTGGGAAAAAGATATTATGAGTTGTTTTACCTCCATCATCTCCTTATGATTTGGCAATTCAGTAGGGAGGGTTGGTGGATTCAAACAATTATGCATTTGGCTACTAGAAAGAGATTGGGATGGGATATTTGTATAAGGCATCAATGGTTCTAAAGATAGAGGGAGCAATTTTCCAACATCTATGAGGTTATTTTCAGCTGTAATAGCTAGATCATATGATTGGGGCAGAGTATCACCTCCTAGGGCTTGTATCATAACTAATATTTCAGGGTCTAAAGCTTTCAACTAATAAAGAAATGCAAAAGCTAGAGGAGGCTTGATATCAATAGAGAATTTCTTCCATACCTTATCAAATCTTGAGTTGAAGCCACACATGCTTTCCCTCGGATGCCTCTTGATGGTGATGAGATTCTGGGTAAGGGTGCTAACATCTATCTTCTCTTTGAACTAATTGTAGATGAGCCCCCCAAGTTAATACCATCCAGTGATTGAACCAGGCTATAAACTTCTATACCATTCTTTTGCTTTGCCTTTGAGGGAAGATGCAAGCAATAGAAGTGCATGATTCTCAGTTGTGACATTGTGAATGGAGCATAAGCTTGCAACATCTTGAATGTGATCAATTAGACAAACAGAGCCATCCCCAAGAAAATGAGGTAGTGCCTTCTAGGCTATGTTAGGAACTTGACCCTACTACTAAAGAACAAGAGGACTTGAATCCCAAGTTACAAAGGGTAGATCCCTTTGAATATTCAGATGCACATAGATACCAAGGGTTGCCATGGTCAACAGAAGCAAAGACCTAAGAAAGAACCCTCAGTAGAATCGCCAGATGGATGATTCATGCTCCTATGAGCAGATATTTTTGTGATTTTCCATCAAAACCACAGAATACAGGGCAAAGATTCTATGAAAACAAAGACCCAAGTCTTTGATCCCAGTCCCACTGGGCATGCCAAAAACTATTGAAGCATAAATCTATGGGTTTAATCTAGCAACAACATGGAAAATTTCTGAGATGTGGGATCAACCCCATAAATAACCTCCAGATTTTAAGGAAGCTGGCTCTTCCATTCTTTCAGTGGGGGTTTCAGAAAATGGTTAGAAATAAATAGGATTTACATAAATAAATGCCTAAATCTAAGGTGATACGCCAGAATTATATCTCACTTTGCACAGTGTCAAAGCTTGAAAGATTCAACTGGAATTTTAAAGAGAAAAATGTATTATTAAAACCAGTTTGTAAGCAGATCTAACAGGGGTAGAATAAACATAGATTAACTCCAATATGCACAAAACACTGACTCTTTATTTGAATGATAATAGGTTATAGAGGCAAAAGTTGCTACATAGAATAAACTATTACAATCCTCCTGAAAGAGAAATTATTAAGGCAAGAAGAAACTCTGTCTGCTGCCACTAAAAAAAACTCTATCTATGTGTGAAAAATCTAAAGAAGACCCTATATTTGACCCAGATCTACCTTTTATAGCCTAGGAAATCAAACAAAATATCTCTAACTGCCCAAGAAATCTCAACTGAAACTCATGAAATCTAGCATAAAATCTGGCAATGACTATAACCGCAACTGAAACTAAACTGTGGCAACCGACTGATAACCGAACTGGCTATTCCATTTCCTCCATGGATGGAAAATATTTCCCCCACCCTCTTTGGCCTGAAAAAAAAAATCTTCCCGCCTCCTCTTTTCTTCCTGTAGCTTACCATGAAAAATAGAAATGGCTGTGTATGGAGATTAGGGCTTCAACTCCATGTTTGGTGTGAAATAATAAAAAAGAGACTTTATTTTAATAAATCCGTAACTTCTTTGGTTGATGGGACCCACCATTTTCTTTAAAATAGACTTTCCATTATTTCATTTAAAATTGATTTTAGTCTCTCTTGTGGTTTTAAAACAAAGGAATTTCTTGTCCTTTAATAAATTCTAGCTTTATTGGAGAGAGGGACCCACCAATTTGAGAAACTCAATATTTAACCAAAAACTTAGCCCACCTAGTTCACGTGAATCTTGTCCATTTAATGAGTTTTAAAATAAAATAAAACAAGGCATTTATCTTCCTTTGGCTTCACCCACGTGATGGACCTGTGCTTCTTTAGAATGAAAGCTTCACTTTGCCCCTCGAACTCTTGCTGCTTCCACATGTCACCGTTTGCTTCGCTAAAGCTTTATATAGAACCCATGTGGAGATTTACATCAGACATCCTTTGCTTGTTTCCCTTTTCTATGCTTTGAAGCTGTTGATTGATTTTGATCAAAAGGATGCTGTACATTGTAAATGGAAACCCTATATCTTTATTTACCATGAACTTCCATTTTATATGAAGTGGTCTTCGTTAATGATTGAGGCTTTTCTTCTGTGTGATTTTTTACTTGGTGTTGATTTATATAAAACTTGTTGATACTATGTGTGTAGTACTACTCCTTATAGTATGGATCTGAGACTTCTTCTAGATGTGACGGCTTCTGCTATAAGAGAGACTTATCTCTATGTGGATTGCAATTGCCTTCCAACGGTGGCAGCTCATCAAGGGCAGAGGCTCATCAGTGATATGGTCCTTGTCACTTTTATGATGCACTAAGACTAATTTGAACAAGCTGAGCTTCGATTTCTTTATGCGGTTGAATGTTGAATGTAGGGATCAAACTATACCTTATCACTGCATATCACTCTTGATGGCTCACACCCATGGGACTTCTCATTATCTGTGTGGTGAGTGCCATCATTTGTTTGGCCCATACGGTTTCAACCTTGCCTTTATTGACTGAGAAACTCTTTGCTGTGCAGACCGCTCCCAATTTAGAATTGATGGCTTTTGATTTAATACAAGTAGCAGTATCTCATGCTAAATGCAATGTATTTAAGTTAGCACCATGATAATGAACAACGTGCCCTAGTTGAGATACATCTTACGGCATCATTTAGAATGGACATTCTCTTTGTTGTGTCTTGAATAGGCTGCTATCCTTTTGTTAAGTGCACCTTGGTCATGGCTTGGAACATTATCACATATAACATGCCTGCAAGGTAACGCCTTTCCCTCAATACTTGCGCCTCATTTTCTTATGGCTCACCTGAATTTGAAGCAATGTCTTGTTCCTAATATAGTGATCTCCCCTCCTTTAGAAACTACATCTATTAATCTGCGCTAGAAAATGAAGTTGCGCCCGATTAGAAATGCAATATCATGATTTCTTCAGAAGTTTTACTAGGCCGCTTCATTATCTTATGGTGGCTAACGGTAAATAACTTTGGATGCCCATACGGTTTCACATCATCTGTCTACAATCTCAATCTTTTATGAATGTGCCTTAATAAGCTTTGCCTAGATGGTTGAGCATCATTGATTAGTGCCACTTCATATATGCACCCTTCCTTTAAACATGGCAAATCTTCCTTTATGCATCATATTATCCTCATAATAAACTTATACTTCATATGATATTAATTTGAGAGGCTGAGTCTCTTCATTTTAGTAGTGCTTAAATAGACTAAGCTTATAATACAATCAATGCCTTCCATTGGAGACTTTGGTATAATACCTTCCTCATTAATTGGCTGAGTCAAATTTCCTTTATTACGCCATTGATGAGTTATGCTTCTGCAATCTTGTACCTTTGATTTGTTTTGACCATAACACTATGCTGATGATGTTGCATACTATTATGCTAAAGTTCATTTGAAGAAGGTACCCTTTGAAATAGCCGAACCTATGTTGAAGTAGTTGATGTGATTTATAGAGGTGTGGGCTGTGTCTTTATTTTATGACTGTCACATTGTATTAAATGAAATGGTGCTCATCTAGTAGGCATCACTCTCATACTGAACTAGGTAGCGCCTTATTATACATTTGATAATGACTACATGTATGATTTCTAATTATTTCTTTATATCAGGCACCCTTTAGTCTCATTGAATCGTCACAAAATCCTCATTGAAACTTTTCAAAATGGTGTGTAAAACTACACAACACATGGCATAGGGGGTTAAGCTACAACCTCATTCTTAGAAATCATGGAGGAAATAACCTCCTTGGCCTTAGCATACCAAATGGGACTAGAGTGTTGACCTTGGTTGAGAGTCTCCCATGGTTAAGAGTGATTTCTCTCCCATGTTATAAGACGAGGGTAGGAATGTTCTGACTTATGTGTTTGTGGGTTAAAGGTAACTTGGGTTACCTAATTACCCCTGCTTGGATATGCTCTTCTTGTGTCTTCCTTTATGGTACTAGTGAATGAAATGACCCTAATTGGTCATGAATTGCTATTGTAATTTTTTTTGTATTATAGATGTAAATGATGATAGGATGTAGCTATTTGTAGATGTGAATAGATTAGAATGAATTTTTGCTCCATGCTCTCTTTTAATTGTTGGACAATTGCTTATTTTTCTTATAACCTCTTAATGTTCTTGAGTTGCTACCATTTATCATCCTTGATAACAAACTGAAGTAATTGGAATACTAATGGTGCCTTAAACTTTTCCTTAGTAGAATTTGCATGTTTGTATAATGACTATTGGATGGCATATAATGTCTTGACGTGAGATGAAATATAGCCTTCTCTCCTCTTCTTAGTTGTCAATAGTTGACAAGATGTTAGGATAATGGCATATGGATTTCATTAGTATGTTGCAATAAGTAAAAGATTTAATTAGATAGGAGTGAAGAAAACCTTATGCTTGTTATGGTTATGTATTGAGAATGATTACATGTTATTGGTGCCTCCATACTTAATGAGTTTACATGAGAACAGTAATTGTTTGTGGATATATATTGTTGATGAAAGTTGATCTCCTCTATTGCATTGTGGTTTTAATGTGATCATATAGGCGAACACTTATACTTTAATGCAAACAAAAATAGTGAATGTTAAGGTAATAAGAATGTTGCATACCTTGCTTTGAGTGAGCAATTGAATGCCATTGACACAACCATGGTTACTTATGCTTATATCTATGGATGTGAATGTTGAGAAATAAAAAGGGTGCCTCAACCAAACTCATTTAATTGTCTTGCTAGTTTCTCATTCTCTTGTGAATGAATATTATTATTGTGACTTGTGATATGATGTCGCATTATGTGTTATTATGAGATGTATATCATTATGTGGTTATAGAAGTGACTGTAATAGTGGTTGTGAAAAATGTTACTTATGTTTATGCATTGATGTAAAAATGATAGTGATGATGCTATACATGTTCATACACTATTGTGTTATGTTGAAAGAATTACAAGTGAATCTATGATGTTATGGGTGAATGAGTCGACCTTGTGGAAAGAGAAAATTGGTATGGATGTTTGGGAGAACTTATTATTGTGTAAATTTGTATATTTTCATGTTGCATAATCATGTGTGGGATATGGTTATGCCTAGGTAACACAAATTATGATTGTATTCCCCATGATGTGAACATCCATTGATGCATTCCTATTGAGTGTTGTGATTAACCAGTGCTTGAGATGTGTGCCCATGGGATGGTGATATTGTGTACCCATCCTTGGAGGGTATGTATGGATTATGTGTATAGGAGAAAACCATACCATCTATGTGTTTTCCTGTTGTCACCCTTTTGACTGCCAACCTGAGGGTTGTTGATAGGTCAATATGTGGAGGGTAGTAGCAACAATAAAGTTCCTTGGGAGGGAATTGCACGGCGTACATATAATGGTGGCATGAAATGATGGCAATCATTTCAACCTCCCAGGAAAGTACTCACCACTTCCCCTTATTAATGGACCAGATACTTGGTTCATACAGTGTTAGTCTTGTCTGCACAATTCTTGAGGACGATATTAGTTTATGGTATGATCACCTGTGACAGCCATGATCTTACCCTGATGTAAATGTTTTAGATATGATGCCACCCCCCACTGGTGTTTCGACATAGTGCTAGTGAGGATGCCATGTCATTGATGGTAGCAAACCAAGTTCGAGGACACGATGCCACATACCTAGATGCATGAAGGCGTAGTATATATGTTGTGTCCCTACTTATGCAGAGAGGAGTGGTTTCTCGCATAGAGTAGAGGGTTCACTCAAGAGGGCCGCAATTCTAATTGGTTGGCATGCAAGTTGAACCTAGCCATGTACACCTCTGGCCTGGTGTGTAGCTGCACTTGCTTTCTCCATGGGTACACACTATGTGGGATGTTCCTATCAGTAGGACATTGCCATGTGGTATTCGGTCATTACATGCTTTCTTCGCTTGGCGTATACCATGTGCAGTCGTATCACATGAGGTATGTGACTTGGGAGTTCTAGCATAGTAGTTTTCCATGTCAGGGTTGCATGTGTTGGCCACACCTACATGAAGGACTGTGGTGACAATCACGCATGTTTCCCTCATTCCTTGTGTGGTGACTAGCGATAATCACATAGTGTTGTAATGTGTATATTTCAGAGTTTGTGAATCTTCCTTTCAATTATTGGTGACTTTTACTTTGCTTGTGTGGACCAGCATCTTAGTTATCTTGCTTGTATTAGTTTATCCATGGATGATTTTCTTGGCATGTAACTCTTGTAGTTACATTTGATTTATTGTTGAAGATTATATGCTTTTTTCTTACTTTATTGTTAGAATTGAGATTTACTCTTCCTTATTTATATTTTGGTGGCTAAACTCATTGACTTTTCTATTTTCGAATGATGGTCTTGTGTTATGATGTGATTCCTCATCAGGTATGGTGAGATCCATCCATTTGAGTGTATAAGAGGAAGTAGACGTAGGGAAACCCTTAATGATGGGGGTATGTGTGAGCTGTTCTAAGCTCTAATTCACTACCTTCCTATTGTTTGACTATATCTTGGAGGCTAAAACCTTTACACAAACAAGATATATGTCATTATGGCTTGTATGGAAGGACTCACTAGGTGGGTCAATACCATCAAGACACATGGATATGGCTATTGGACATGGTTATTTGTTATGGACTCATGGTTACTTTGGATTTGGAGGGTACTACGGCATCCACGTGAACCCCTCATGTAGCCTTGTGATGTGAAGAGTATGTATGTATATGTAGGTGGTACAATTGCCATGTATGTAGTTGCATATTAAAATATAGAAGGGGACAAAATTTGCATCATTATGCTTTGAGAAGTGACAACTATTGCATTATATGTAAACAGATGTCATGCATGTTATGAAATTAGAGGATGAGATTTTGTATATGTGTGTATGTGTGCTCCAACTTATAGATAGATGCATATAAAAGTTAGAGAATTGAAAATTTTATGTCTTGGAAGTGCATTTCGCTACAAATTATGGGAAAATTGTGTGGTTTATGCTGGTATATATGTACAAATTGATGGTTGTCACTTTTCCTTGATGGATTCCGATATTATTATGATGTTGACATGATTGGTTATCATGCTGGGTTACATGCTTACTATTCCTTCGGCTATGATGTATGTTATATGCACATGTGCTTTGACATGTGATCGAAGTGATGCATGTATTGGGTATCGACTCTGCCTAGACTCACAAGACTGAGCATACTCTTATTATCCCTGATGGTGGTCACTAGAGATAGTCACAGGCCATGTTCCCTACCCTAGCCACTATACCCTACTAGTGCAGTGTTCCTATGTTGTTAACTTATCATTTGGTTACCTAATGGTAATGTCTAGATTGCCCCTTATGGTCATGTGCATTTTTATAATGCGGTGGTTGAGGCTTTCCTCCATTGATTGTTTGATGTGGTTTCCTTGGCATCATTCTTTATTTTGATTGGAGAAAATTGTTCTCTGCTAATATATGTTTTGTAGGAAAGAGTGCCTTGCCTATTCCTTACCCATGTTCTAGGACTAATTGTATATAATTGTGCATGTGATAACCTAATTTTTATAATTGTATTGGGTTTCATGGACTAGTGTGTTCTTTGGCTACATCTTAGCATTTGCAAGCTTCTAGGAGTAAGCCTAGTCCTAGGGGGTAGGATGTAACAACCCTCCTTTAAAACCTAGTAGGAACTGCTGGTCTGAGTAGACATTTTCTTGTGGAGACTTCGTCATAAGGGGAGGAGCATGGTGCTTAGAAGGCCGCCCAAGACAATGAGGTGGATGAGTGCTAAAAAGGAAAATATCTTGAAAGTAGGTGTGAATTGATGGTTCTTGGAGGGAGCGACTGTAGAAGAAAAGGGAAGTGGGTGAAAGTGTTTAAGGTAAGAAAATATTTGGCTGACGGTGGAGAGAGCTAGTTGTAGGTGAAGTTGACTTTGTTTAATACTTTGACAAAGTTTTCAATACTAGCAGAACCCCTCTTTTCTCTGATTTTACAATATCCATGCCCTATTTTGGCATTTCCTCCTTTCTTGTCCAATGTGGAGACCTATTTACATTAGTGTTATGAGTGTTTTTTTGCATAGGTGTTTGTTTTGCTTATCAGGGAACATTTTGTGCCATTGACAGTACATCACTGCCCAATCAACATATTTTTTACAGATTGGCTGCAGTATTGGTGTGCTTCTCTGGACAACATTGTGGAGCTCGTAGGTGATGTGTTGGGCAAAGTGTAGAGTAATGGAGAGGATTTCAAACTTGATAGGAGTCCTCTTGGCTGGTTGTTATAGGGATTGCAAATTTGCAAGGCATAGATTGGGCATGGTTTGAGGTGATATGGGGGCAATATGCATGTGAGTCCCATGCTGTTTCTAGCTAGAGATTTCAAACCATGGTTGTCACTTGTATTTATGAGATCTTCCATGCCCCTATGTCTTAAGACTCTGTTTTCTTGAACAAGGGTTTTTGGGAGATTTATGTGGTTTTGGGAGCAGCTCGATAGGGAGGATGCTGGTTGCCCATTTTGGAGAGTGGAGTGATGGCTAAAAAGAGATCTTGAAGGCATATCTAGGGGAGGGGAACCATGTTTTGGGCAGCACTGCTTGGGAATCTTTCAACCCAGCTGAGGGTGCATAGAGAGGAGGTGAAGAGGAGTATGATTAGGAGAAAAGGTATGTGCATTAGTGTTTGGTTTTCCAACACACAAAAAAAGAAAAAAACACTAAAGTCAGTTCACTACAATTTCCTTCACCACAAAAAACCTGAAACCCCAGTACTATCATTTTAAAAAAACATAGGTCAGAGATATATTTCAATGCAAGATATTTACATTACCTCTTTCCTAGAGTTTACTGTTAAAATATAGAACTATTTCTTATTCTTTAGATAAAAGGGTTCTCAAAGAAAAATCATGTGTCTTCTGATTTATAATTTTTAATAAAAATAAAGGGGGGTCAATTTTATATTGAATATAATTAGTGTAGCCATTCAAAATTGGGACACAAGGATATGTAGTGAATAGATCTAAGCCCCATGAAACCTTTGTGTTATTCGACAACTTCTTACTGAAAAAAATAAATATGTACTACTATTACTAGTAAAATGAAATATATCTAGGTATATAATCTTCTGACCAGTACCCTTTAGTGGAGTTTCAGACTGATTTAAATGGTAGATAAAAATATATAAAACCATGATATAGCTGCAATAAGGCTCTTTGCTTTATTTATTGATCTATAAGTATTTGATAGTTCCAAGTACATGTATTTTTATGATTAGACATAATTAGCAAATTTGAAAATAATTTACAATACAAACCTGATAAAGAAACCTCTGAAATTAGTTTCAACTCATTGTATATTGACTAATACAAAGACTGCAGGCTGTAGACTATCTAGTGATGAATCACCTCATAGGAACTAGTAATAAACCTCCTTTACCACTCCCAAGGTATGTGGATCCAAAACACAAGGACCTAAAGAAATTATTGTAGAAGGAAATGATTAAGATTTCCATTTTGTATGTCTTTTTAACATTTTACTTTGCTATGCTAAATATGGTTGACAATATGTAATTCTAGGTTGAGTAGTATTGCAATACCATTTGTTGTGTTCTCTTATGATTTTCGTGCATACCTTTGTGAATAGTGATCATATTAGGGTCACTAGAGTTATTACAAAACTAATCTAACTGACAAAGAGCTATTTTTAATAAAACTACACTGTCATCAAAAACTTCTATTCTGTAGGTCACATTTATAATATTTACAATTTGAAATTTATATTTTAGTGTTTCAATCAATTTTGAATACCTCATTTGGTTAAACAAGATGAGCTTAAGTCTAGGATTTTGAGTCCTCATGTATCACCTTGAGCACTTGTAAAGGCTAAGGATGCATATGAGAAGGCCTATCCACCTACGGGGTGTCGAATTATCTGTCTACGGGGCATTGATTTGGGCATGGTTGAGTCTCCTCATCAGTATGAGTAGTGTTCTTGATTCCGTGTGGTGACATCCCTTTGTGCATGCCTGATGACACCCCATCCAATCTAAACTCTAGTGTCTAGTGCCTTGGAGTAGTGAGTAGTACCTGACATTCTATCTGATGAGCATCTCTATGTTATGACTGTGGTGTTATACATTATTTTTTGTGTTTGATCTGTGATTGATGTGAGTGTTTGCCATCCTGTATACCCTTGCCTTGTTACTTCTATTTGGGCCTTGTGACTATCTCCAGGCACGGTGGGTGGTCTCGTATGAGTCCACAGGGTTGGGAGGCGTTGCCACCACCATTGGGGACTAGTGAATAGTGTATTAGAGCACCAGATTGGAGATGTTCTCACTCTTTGTTACCCTATCTGTTGTTGTACCTATTCAGTCATTATATCATATTTGGGACTATGTTATTTTACTTGTATATCATACTCATGGCTATGCCATTACACTGTGTATTCTTTTATGTAATTGTACTCTCTTAAGAGAGAAGATGTAATCATGCAAATTAATGAGAAGAAATGTGATGTTGTTTCTTATTTGACTTACGGATTCTGGTGCGGGTATCGGATCCGCTTGTACTATGATGATTATGGTTTCATATTTACATCCGGAATGGATTATAGGAACATTTGGGTTGGTGTTTAAAATGACGCAGTTGTATTAATGTTTCTCTGGAGAGTGATTTAGTCCTCTCCTCTGGGATGTGCATTCGTCCATGCATGGCCATTCAAATGTTGTCAATCTATTGAATCGACAACTGTATCTAGTGATGTTATCTAGTTATGTCAAAAAAAATTGGCTTGTCCTCTTTTTCCCCTTACCCTTCGGGGTTGCGGGGCGGGACATTACACTTTTTGTCAAAGGTACAAAATCATTATTATTTATAGTTATAATATTAATAATACTATTAATAATATTATTAATATCCATTATTAACACTTCCTTATATATTATCTTAATTGATATTATAATATTATAATAATATTGTATAATAATATAATAAGCATAAACATTAATATAATATAATATAATAGTATAATAAAAAACAAAAATATAATATAATACTTTATTAGAATATAATAATATTAGAATAATGTAATAATATAAATATATTAGTATCATATTTATAATATAAACATTGTTTATTATCAATAAATAATTAATTATACTATTTCATTAATATTTAAACTAAAAAAAATTTATAAGTTATACTAGAAATATTACAACTTTGTTATAATATTTATATTAGCTTTAAAAAAATTATTTGTTTAACATTATTGGAATCCAATTTCTCTATACAACAAATATTTATTCTAGGAAGAAAATTAAGTCAAATATTATATCAATTAATATAATACTATATTATAATACTATAATATCAATTAAGATAATCTATCAAGTGTTATAATAAATATTAATAATAGAATTAATATTTTAATAATAATATTATAACTATAAATAATAACGATTTGTTGGTTTGACAAAAAGTAAATTTGAAGTTTACCTAATGAATTAAAAAAATTAAAACTAAAACACAACTATAATTACAACTAAAACACATACTATTATTACAACACTACAAGGCAGGTACTCCCCACTAGTGGCACTTGTTATATTATTATATAATATTATTATAATATTATAATATCAATTAATATAATATATAAACAAGTTTTATAATATATATATATTAGTATATCTATCTTTACAAAAAATTATGTATCTTTTATTTCATTTAAATTACAAATCCACACAAAAAATAGATGCAAAATGATAGCTCTCAATGTCTTTTACATGGATTTTTCTAAAAATATGTATGTCAGATTTATTAATTTTATAATTTTAAATTTATAATTTTTTTTGTTTTTACCCCTCTACTGGCATTAAGGGGATGGTTGTTAACACATATTTTAAAAATTATACATGGCATTAAGGGGATGACTATGACCATGTAAAAACTAGCATAGATATCTTAAATACATATATCTAAAAGGTGTCGAGAGCCTCTATTGAAATTGTAATTGAGAACAAATAGACGAGATTGATATCCCTCAGCTTCTTTTAGATAGGCATATTTAAGATATCTATGCTAGTTTAATAATTTTATTAATTTATTAAAATATATAGAGTGAGGAGCTAAAATATATACGTCTTACTATATAATGATAGTTTTACTTAAATAGTTATTTTATTTACTTTATAGATTTGCATTTAAAAGATTGAAGAATCCTAAAAATTAGTATTTAATTTAATCCAAATGATATCAAAAACTTAATTATAACTGTCTAATGGAATTACTTCCATAGAAAAATATTTAATCTTTTAAATATTGGAGAACTATAATCCTACCCAGCATTGGCAATGAGAATGTATGGCTTTTAAAGATTGAAGAACTATAATCCTAACCCTCACTAAACTAAAATAAGGTTATTTACTAAACTAAAGTAAATAATTTACCCTACTTATTTTTCTTTGATGTAGTAGCAATACTAATTTTCAGTAATTTAATCCAAATGATACAAAAAATTTAATTGGGTGGGTAGCCATTTTTGACACATTAAATGAGGTTTGAATGGTTTTTTTTTTCAGTTTTTCAAAGTTTTTTTCTAATTAGTTTTCAAGTTTTACATGCAATTAGATTAGAAAAGGTAGCCATTTTTGACACATTAAATGATGTTTTAATGTTTTTTTTTTCAGTTTTTTAAAGTTCTTTTCTAATTAGTTTTCATCAAGTTTTACAAAGCTGATACTATCATCAAATAATTGGAAAATTTTATGGTCATATGATGCAAAGTTACCAAAAATGACAATTTTAGAAAGTTGCTAATTGGGTAGGTAGCCATTTTTAAAGTTGTTAATTGGGTAGGTAGCCATTTTTAACACTTTTTTGGACCTTTTCCTATATCTAGGGCCTCAAAATGAGGTTTTAAATTTTTTTTTTTCATTTTTTAAAAGTTTCTTTCTAATTATTTTTCAAGTTTTACATGCAATTAGATTAGAAAGTTGATGATCAGTCCTTTTAGTTAGTTTCAAATTATTTTCTCTTTTTCATTTATTATAGATCTTGACTACTTGCTATTATTGAAAATCCCATTGAACTGCCAAGTTTGGTAGGTCGTCATTTTGACACTTTTTTGAGACCTATGGCGTAAAATGAAGTCTTAATTATTTTTTAGGATTTTTCCAAATTGTTTTTTTAATTATTTTTCAAACTTTACATACAATTAGATTAGAAAGTGCACACTTAATCCTCTTTTAGTTAGTTTAAATAACTGGCAATTTTCATGACCATATGGATATGGATGTGAAGTTAGCAATTTTAGAAAGTTGCCAAAATCTATAGAAAGGTAATATTCATTTTTGTATAAATTTGGAATTTACATCAAGAGGGGTAATATAGTGGCACCAAGGGGCGGAGTGTAATGGCGTGAGCTTATTAGCAAAAACTATTAAAGACCCGACATATAAAATTAATTACATCTATAGGAGTAGTGGCATTAAGGAGATGATTGTGTCGTGTACATAAAAATTAAATAGAGCTAACATATTTTTTTTAAATAACTAGACACATTTTGTTAAATAATTATAAATATATAGCCAACATAGTTTATTAAAGCAATGGACATAAAATAAAGCCAATAAAATAATGTGTATAAATATAAGTAGTACTAAAATTAAGAAGTTTAATTGGTAAGGGCACTATGCAACCATTTTTTTTATTTTTATTGCAAAATGAATTAATGAAGTGATGCAATGCTACTTCTATTATTTATAAAATGTAGGGCCCCTCATTTTGCTTTCTGATAGATTGATAGCTATTTTATTTGAGCTAGACATTATGACATCTTGTTGATGATGGATTTACTATTTTGATGTAGTTGGTGATACTTATTGATGTTGACCTACTGCTATGATGACACTTGATGATACTATTAGTACTAGTGTTTTATGCTTATGTTATGATCAGTTATGGACTTAATTTACTATGTGGATCAATCTTACTATGTGCATTATGCGATTATTTGATGATGTTCTTATCTAATTGTTCAACTACTAATGAATATGCATGATGTGGTTACTTGTTGATTTGTTTCATGAAAGGTATAGTGTCACATTACTCATAAGTGAGTACTCTACTACGCTGTGAATCCCTTTCATGATGTGTCTGATTGGATGATTATATATATATATATATGTTCAACCATTTCATTTGCTACAGGTTGCAGGTATCAGACATCAACTCCACCTAAATCAACAGGCTTGAGCGTGCTTTAAATCCAATGGAGAATTGATGAATGGAGAAGACATAGGGTCCCTCATCTTGTCACCATCCTCGAAGAGGATGAGTATGCAGTCCTGTGTCCTGTCAGTAAGGTTGGTTTGGTATGATTATAAGTCACTGTTGTTTGATCATGTTTTGTCTTAAGGTTTTGTTTAGCATGTGGTTATTTAGGTTTTAATCATGTGATTAGTGTTGGTTAATTGCTTCCTTGAAATAGAAATTATTAGTCTACCCCGATAAATAAATAATAACATTAATGAAGTATAAAAAATATTTTAAATGGGAATTTAATTGATAATTTTAACATAAAAAAATAATTTGTAAACAATTAATGTCTTGTTAGTGTTCTTAAAAATAAATTTACTATTTCCATACTATCATAAAATATTCTTTACCCTAAATTAAGATCAATAAATATTGATAAATATGAGCTATGTCATATAGTAAATACGAAATAAATAAAAATTAGAAAGGAATCTTTTGTCTGGCTGAATATTAATGTATGGCCATTTTTGCAAGAAATGAATTGGGTGGAGAGAGTGGGTGTTCTGGAAGGAATAGATGAATTTATTGTTTTTACTATATTTTATTCTTTCGGGCAGATATTTGTGGGAGGTTCTAGGGAATTGGGAAAAACATGGTTTTCTTGGAAATTGGAGAAACTAGTTTTGGAGGATTTCAGGGAATTACTTCTGGAAAATGCAAATAGTGGGTTGGAGAAAAATCCAAGTACATTTGTATAATTGTTTTATGTTTTGTGTTGAAGATCTCTTTGTATTCAGTCCCCGGTTTGTATGCGTATTTGAATTTTCATCTAGCATCCAATCCTAGGTTTAGGGTATTATTCTTGTCATCCTATAAGAGTGGAATTTGGTTGTTTCTACCCAAATCCAGTCAGGCATTTTGTGCATTGACTCAATTGGAGCTAAAATCTTCACTAGACATTCTTTCAATGACTCTTGAATCTGTCTATGTTTTTTTTTATTTCTTTCTTCAGAGCCCGCCTTTTAGCATTGTATGAAAGTTCTAGTGCTATCTTTCAATATTCTATTTGTGCATTAACTTACCTTGCAATGATTTTCCATCACCAATAAGTTGATGCCCTTGAGACATAATGACATATACTGCTCGATCTTCGTTTCTGCCATAGGATTTTGGATTCAATTTATCATGTACCATTTTTAGTTGTGTAAAAGTTTCTAAATCCTTTTTGACAATTCTTTTGGTGCATATTTAACTTTAATACCTGATGAAACTATATGTTGGTCTGCTTAATAGGTAACCATACCCTGTTTTAGCTGCCAATCACGTTCCGTTGAAATTTTTCTAAAAGTCTTCCAACAAATCCATGTTGTTCGTATCTTGTTACCATTACATTTCTGAGATGACATTTCCTTGCACACTTGGTGATGAGTCCACTTTTATTTGCAAACTTTGGCTGGGTGGGTGCTTCTCCAACTTCTGATATATTTTTTTCTTTTTCTTTTCATTATGATTGAAAAGCTCCTACCATTCCAAGCTCCCTTTCAAGCTGTAGGCTAGTGGTTTTCTGGCAAAGAGTGTAGAGTCCTCAAAATTGAAATCGCACATTCTAGAAAGTTTCTTAACCCATTTTATGCTAATCATATGGTTTTTTTTTTTGCTGCTATCCTTTGATATTTCCCGAGGCATTCTTCTCAATAGATTGACGCACAATCTCTAAACTCCCTTATTTGCATGCTATCAAGTTGAGTATTTTGAGCCATGATTCCTACCTGAGATCCACTTTTATTTGTATTGATGGTTGCCTCTTTCCCTTCTCAGATTTCATTTTGGTGTAGAATGAGTTGGTTTTTACTGCCGTTGCTTTTGCTTGGAAGTTTCTAAAGCCTTTTTCCAATGAATCCACTTTGTGTGTATTTTGAATCCATCGAACCCATAAGAAGAATGCCTCCTTAAAGCGACATGTATGGTCTCTATTTGTTTTATGCTTCATGGATTTTTCCCTTATCATGTATTTTTACAGAGAGCCTCATTTAGTACCACCAATAAAACTACACCATAATCTTCTCCATGCATGATGCATCCTATTTCCTCTTCCACCATTTATGCTGATGAGCTCTTATAGATTTAGGAACATAAAGAAATCTGCATTAGATCTTTTTCCCCAAGATATCAATTTCCATTAAAATACTATAATGTTAATATGTTTAAGACTTGCTTAAAGTGTCAGTTCATTATAGAAGATTCTATAAATTTTGAAACTATTTTTTATGGCATCGCCTGATGACTAGAGGTTTCCTTCTTATGCGTTCAGCCACTACATTCTATCAGTAAATTAAGTTAGTTCTTTAATATAGTTTTGAATTGATCCTTTTTAAGAATGAAGGGTTGAGCCAATTTAATTTATATTTCCCTAGATTGTGTAAGTTCATGGATAAAATATTAGGAGAGTGGTTAGATTAATTGACTATGATGTTAATCTATGCTTCTTGTGTACCTTATATGGGTTATTTTACTATTAGAAAATGAATGATTTCTCAAGTTCTTGCAAGTAGATTTAATGTTTATTGCTTGCTTCTAATACATTTTGATTAGGATCATGACTCGAAAAAAACAATAAGAGATTTGTAATTTAGTTTGTATAGCTTCTGATGTATTGTTCAAGTCAATTGTATGAAAGTCGAGATGTTATAGGTGGGCAAGTTGATAAAATTTAATTCCAGAGGCTTAGGTGGTGTTGTTTTAATTCTTGTATTATGTCGACAGGTGTTTTGTGGTAATGGAGTTATGAGAGTATGATGTTTCCTGTTATTGTATGAGGTCATTGGTAATTATGAATAAGGAAGGATGTTGTTTGGACAACATAAGAAGAGTTGGTTCTACAGGTTATGTTTTGTATGAAAGGAGGGAAATACCTTGCATTGTTCATATATATATACTTGTCATTATGAGGATAATTGTATGGTTTGATAGGGTCTTCTAGATGCAGATAGGGGAGTGGTTTTCAATGCGGGGTCAATTCCCAAAGTGGTCGCCAGGATAACCCATTGGATGTTGTTAATCAAGTGATAACCTAATAATTAATTTAGGAAGGGTTGGGTAGTTTATCATATTAATTAAGATAATTTTATGCCCCACTCATGGCTCAAGTGCTCATTTATGCTTGAGATGAGATGAGAAGGCCTGTAATGGCAAGATCAACTACCTTGTTCTCATAAAGGGTATGTTGATTCTGCATGAGTTTGTATGGGGGCTGGGGATTGGGAGAGGTTACCAGGACAACCCAAGATGGGGGTCGGGACCTAGTAAGGTCCATCAAGACAACCCATATCATGCCATGTGATGACACTCCTCCCTGCTTTAGTCTAGCATTCCCTCTTTCTGCCTTTCTTCCTCTTTGTTTCCTGACTACCTCTAGAAGTGATGATTTAGCTACTAGTGATGTTCATTTTGATTGTGATGTGTTGGAGTCTGAGGTAGTCTATGTATCCATCAGTTTATTGTCTTTTTGTTTGTTCATGTCGTGGGACCTTATTGTTATCTCCTAACATAGGGAGTGAGCCTTAGGGTTCCAAATGGTCGGGTTGTTGTACTTTATCTCCATTGATTTCCTTGTTGTCGTTCATGTGAGAGGAGGATATTTCACATGTATTAGATCACCGATCTTGATTTTCCTTAAGGAGACATATACTTATGTTTATATTCTAGTGTTGTATATTAGTTGGACCATGTAATATTGTATTGATGTATACTCTCTAATATAATCAGGAAGCAATATTGTTAACATTGTATTAATGTTCTTTTTTTGTAAAGGGAATTGTAAATGTATTTTTAATCCATTATGCAAGATCTTGATGTTACTTATTTGATGTTGTATTATGATAGAAATATATGTGTTGATTTATTTTGTTGCATTTGGATTTGGAATGAACCATGGTTTCTAGGTAGATTATGTTAGTAATTAGTAATGCAACCATGAAACCCCTAGAGGTTAAAGCTTAACTTAGATGTTATGTAGATATATGATTACATTTCATTATTATTTCTTCTTTAAAAAAAATTGTACTTTTGTATTGCATAGTTAAGCTTATCTGTAGGGTTTCATGATGGGGCATTACATTTGGTATCAGATCCAAGTTTAAACACTAGGTACTCTGGTTTTATATGAGACCATTATGTTGTCCTAGTTGTTTAAATTTTGTAGGTTATGTTTTTCCTTTTTTTCTTCCTCATCTAATAAATTGAGGTTGTCCTTTAGTGGTAATTGCATAGATAGATTCCTAGAGGTCAAGGTAGGGGATGTGGAAGAGGTGGTGGCAGCAGCCCTCGTCCTAGTTCCTGTAATGAGAGTGCTCAGGAAGTCAGGAGTTAGAATACAGAGAATCAGGGTCAGCTTGAGGGATCTCAGTTGCATCATATACTTGAGAAGGTCCTTGCCTACCTAGGTCCTAGATAGGAAGTAGATCAACCAGAGGGGAGGGAAAGAGAAAGGTCTCCTAGAACAAGAGAGATGACAGTAGAATAGGAGGCCATCTTAGCAGGTCACATGAGTGATCTTTTGAGGGCATGCCCTCCCACTTTTGATGGTTCTGGTAGTGGCTTGGAGGCATAGACCTGGTTGATAGATTTGGGTAGGTGTTTTGCCATGCATCCATATAATAGTAACACCAAGGCGAGATGTGCCATCTTGCACCTTAGAGGTTTTGCTTCTACATGGTGGCAGTTGGAGGAGCAAAAGTTACATTTGGATATTGGTACATTTTCTTGGGAATTGTTTTTGGAGAGGTTCAGAGTTCATTTCCTGTCAGATCATTGGAAGCAACGATGTGCTGATGAGTTTCATGAGTTGAGATAGATGGCTATGTCAGTGGATCAGTATGAGCGTAGATTCTGTGAGCTTAAGCAGTATGCATGTAATGGAGATGATGAGGCTATGTTGGTTCATCACTTCATTAGGGGCTTGAATGCCCGTATCAGTGGAGGAGTCCGTGTTTTTGAGCCTAAGTCTATGGAGGTGGTAGTCGAGAAGGCTTGTTTGGTAGAGGAGAATTTGGCAATGGCTCTTGGAGGTCATATAGGTGTGCGGATTGGTAGTGCACCTTTAGTAGGATTTAGATCTCAGGGTGGTCAGTCTCAGGTAGCAGGTTCTTCTAGAGGCCATCATGCACCCACTAATGGTAGACAGTAGTAGAGCAGTATTTCCAGTCGAACCAAAGAATTCTTAGTCTCAGCAAGTTGGTGGCCCTCAGTCAAAGAAAAACTACAATTGGCAGCGGACTAAGCATTATCATCCCAATCAACCAGCTCAGAGTACCCAATTTGCAATTAGTAGAGGTAGTTTTCAGCAGTCCAATGCATTCTCAAGTGACAGAGGATTTAGCAGAGGTATAGGATGTTTCTCTTGTGGCTAGCAGGGCCATATAGCTAGGCAGTGTCCACAAAAGAATGCTATAGGATTTGGTCAGTGGCTGGCAACTTCAGAGCCAACTATGGGTGATGCAAGAAAATCTCACAGGGTGTTTGTAGTGGTTGATAACTACCAGACAGAGCATTAGGGCACAGTGGTGGAGACTTTTGGTGTGTTACAAGGTATTGGTATTTCCATTCTTTTCGACTCTGGTGCTTCTCATTCTTTCATTTCTCCTTCTTTAGTGGAGAGCTATGGATTGGTGGGAGCAAAGTAGTATGTTAGGTGGTAGGTTGAATTAGCCTTCGAGGCTAGGGTAGTGGTAGAGTCCCTCGTGTATGGTTACAGTTTGAGGATTGGTTCTCTCTTTACCACAGTAGATCTCTGCATCATACCCCTTGGATCTTATGATATAGTGTTGGGTATGGATTGGTTAGATGCTCATTGAGTAGTGATAGATTGCCAGCATAAGTCAGTGAGGTGTTTGGATGATTCTGGGAATGAGGTAGAAGTAGTTGGAATACGAAGACCCATCTCCTTGCATATGATCTCGGCCATGCAGCTAAAGAGATGTATGCGTCAGGGTTGTCAGTTGTTTGTCATAATAATTAATGATTTGGAGTTAGGGGAGAGTCAAGAGATGTCCCTTGAGGATCATCCTATCCTTAGGGAGTATACAGACATTTTTCCTAGTGAGATTCCAGGAATGCCACCTAAGCGTGACATTGATTTCAGGATAGATCTTGTTCCTGGAGCAAAGCCAATTTCATGAGCTCCATATTGGATGACCACTAAAGAGCTTAAGGAGATTTGATTGTAGTTAGAGGAGTTGCTAGAAAAGGGGTTCATTCATCCTAGTGTCTCTAGTTGGGGGGCACCAGTCATTTTTGTGAAGAAAAAGGATGGATCCCTTTAGCTATGTATAGACAATTGGCAGTTGAATAAGGTGACTGTGAAGAATAGATATCCCTTGTCGTGGATTGATAATCTCTTTGATCAGATTAAGGGGACTAAGGTGTTTTCAAAGATTGACCTTAAGTCAAGGTATCATCAGTTGCATATCTTTCAGGCAGACATTCATAACACCACATTTTGTACCCACTATGGGCACTATGAGTTCATTGTTGTGCCATTTGGGTTGATGAATGCACATTCTATGTTTATGAGCTTGATGAATGGTGTATTTCACACTTATCTCAATAGATTTGTCCATGTGTTCTTGGATGATATATTGATTTATTGGAGGACTATGGAGGAGCACAAGGAGCATTTGCGATAGGTTTTGCAGTGTCTAAGAGAGAATCAGCTATATGCAAATTTGGCAAAATGTGAATTCTTTCAGACAGAGGTTAGATATTTGGAACATGTCATTTCTAGAGAGGGTATTTCCGTGGATCCTTCGAAGATCCACACCATTATGGATTGGCCTGCGCCCACTAATGTTTCTGAGGTTCACAGTTTTATGGGTTTAGCAGGCTATTATCGACAATTTGTACATGATTTTTGAGGATAGCTCACCCTATCACTTCTCTTCAAAGGAAAGGGAAGAAGTTCATTTGGTTAGAGTAGTGTTAGGCAACCTTTTAGACTCTCAAGGAGCAGTTGACTAGTGCACCTATTTTAGCAGTTCCTGACCCTACTAAACACTTTGTGGTGTGTACTGATGCATCTTTGGAGGGTCTAGGAGCAGTTTTGATGCATGATGGTCATGTGATATCTTATGAGTCTCGTAAACTCAAGGATCACGAGTTGAACTATCCCACACATGATTTGGAGTTAGCCACCATCATGCATACCTTGGTGAGATGGAGGCATTTTCTTTTGGCACATCAATTTGAGCTGCATAGTGATCATTGTAGTTTATAGTATATATTTACGTAACCAAACCTGAATGCTAGGTAGAGGCGGTAGATGGAATTCTTGTGTGAGGATGATTTTGGGGTGAGGTATATCTAGGGTAAGGAGAATGTATTGGCAGATGCTCTTAGTTGGCGGAGACATGACCTTTCAACAGTCACTCTTGTAGTGGATTTGAGAGGTTAGATTCTTGCACCACTTCCTACTGATAGTTGGTATTAGGAAGTGAAGTCAGAGGTTAAGTCAGGTAGACCCTTGGAGGGTAGATTTATTGATTACTCTCTTGAGTCGGATGGACTCTTGCGGCACTTGGGTCGCATCTATGTTCCCATTTTAGAGGGTCTTCGTACTCTAATTATGTCAGAGGCGTATTGGACACCCTACTCAGCACATCCTAGTGTCAAGAAGATGCATGCAGATCTCTGTCAGTTGTATTTTTGGGTCGGAATGAAGAGGGATATTGCTGATTTTGTCTCGAGGTGTCTTGAGTGTCAGATGGTTAAGGAAGAACATGAACATCTCGTAGTTCTTCTTTAGCTGCATCTTGTTCCAAAATGGAAAAAGGACATTATTTCTTTAGACTTTATAGTTGGTTTTCCTGTATCCTCCCATCATCATGATGCCATTATGGTCACTATGGACAGGTTGACGAAAGTGGCAAACTTCTCTCCTATTTGGTCTTCATATAATGCTTCTTATGTGGCTAGAATTTTCATGGAGGACATAGTTAGATTGCATGGGATTCCTTGCAGGATCATCTCTGATAGGGATCCAGTGTTTACTTTAGCTCTTTAGATGTCCTTAGAGCATGCATTGGGGAGTTGAACTTCAGTTCAGCTTACCATCTAGAGACTAATGGGTAGACTGAGAGGGTTAATTAGGTCCTTGAGGATATGCTCAAGATGTATGTCATGGATAAACAAAACCATTGGGAGGATTATTTGTTCTTGGTGGAGTTTGCATACAATAATGGATATCACAGTTCTATTGGTATGTCTCCTTTCCAGGCTTTGTATGGTCATCCTTGTCGGACCTCACTAAGTTGGGATCACCTTGAGGATAGAGTCCTCCTAGGATCGGATGTACTTTAGGAAATGGAGAATCAAGTTGATTGTATTAGAGATCATTTGGTGGCAGCATAGGATAGACAGAAGAAGTATGTAGATGCTCATAGGGTCGATCGACAGTTTTCTGTTGGAGACTGAGTGTTCTTGAGGGTACTTCCATGAAAGAGTCTGATCTGATATGAAAAAGGCTCTAAGCTTGCACCATGCTTTGTTGGGTCGTTCGAGGTTTTGGAGAGGATCGGTCCTATCGCTTAACGTCTTGCTTTGCCACCTAGTTTATCACATATCCATGATGTATTTCATGTTTATGTTCTCAGGCCATATTATCCAAATATTTCTCATGTTCTTGACTGGAATGCTTTATAGGTAGAGGACGAGTAGCTGGCTTTGGAGCCCATAGGCATTTTGCAGCACAAGAGACTCACACTCAGGGGTAAAGACATGGAGCAGGTCAAGGTCAAGTGGGATCCTAATGATGAGTCTTCATCTACCTAGGAGGATGCATCTTGGATGTGAGAGTTATATCCATACTTGTTTATAGGCTTCCAGGAGTAAGCCTGATTCTAGTGGGGAGGATGTAGTGCCCCTCATTTTCCTTTCTGTTAGATTTATAGTTGTTCTATTTGATCTAGACATTATGACATCTTGTTGATGATGGATTTACTATTTTGATGTAGTTGATGATACTTATTGATGTTGACCTACTGCTATGATGACACTTCATGATACTATTAGTACTGGTGTTTTATTCTTATGTTATCATTAGTTATGGACTTAATTGACTATGTGGACCAATCTTACTATATGTATTATGTGATTATTTGATGATGTTCTTATCTAATTGTTCAACTACTGATGAATATGTGTGATGTGGTTACTTGTTGATGTGTTTTATGAAAGGGACAATGTCGCGTTAATCATGTGTAAGTACCTTGGTATGCTACGAATCTGTTTCACAATGTGTCTGACTAGATGATTATATATATATATATATATATATATATATATATATATATATATATATATATATATATATATATGTTTGACCATTTTATTTGTTACAGGTTGCAAGTATCAGGCATCGACTCCACCTAAATCGATAGGTTTGATCATGCCTAAAATCCAATGGAGAATTGATGAACAGAGATGAGATAGGGTCCCTCAGCTTGTTACCATCCTCAAAGAGGATGAGTATGCAGTCTTGTGTCCTATCGGTAAGGTCAGTTTGGCATGATTGTAAGTCACTATTGTTTGATCGTGTTTTATCATCAGGTTTTGTTTGGCATGTGGTTATTTAGGTTGTAATCGTGTGATTAGTGTTGGTTAATTGCTTCCTTGAAATAGAATATATTAATCTATCCTAAGAAACAAATAATAATATTAATGAAGTATAAAAAATATTTTAAATGAGAATTTAATTGATAATTCTAACATAAAAAAATAATTTATAAACAATTAATGTTTTGTTAGTGTTCTTAAAAATAAATTTACTATTTGCATGTTGTCATAAAGTATCCTCTATCCTAAATTAAGATCAATAAATAATGATAAATATGAGTTGTCTCATATAGTAAATATGAAATAAATAAAAATTAGAAAGGAATCTTTTGTCTGGCTAAATATTAATGTATGGCCATTTTTCTCAGAAATGAATTGGGTGGAGAGAGTGGGTATGCTGGAAGGAACAAATGAACTTATTGTTTTTACTATTTTATTCTTTTGGGCGGATATTTGTGGGAGGTTCTAGGGAATTAGAAAAAACATGGTTTTCCTAGAAATTGGAGAAACTGGTTCTGGAGGATTTCAAGGAATTACTTCTACAAAATGCAAATAGTGGATTGGAGAAAAATCTAGGTACATTTGTATAATTCTTTTATGTTTTGTGTTGAAGATCTCTTTGTATTCAGTCCCCGGTTTGTATGCCTGTTTGAATTTTCATCTAGCATACAATCCTAGGTTTAGGGTATTATTCTTGTCATCCTATAAGAGTGGAATTTCATTGTTTCTACCCAAATCTAGTCATGCATTTTTGTGCATCGACTCAATCGGAGAAAAAATCTTCACTAGACATTCTGTCAATGACTCATGAATCTATCAGTGTTTTTGTTTCATTTCTTACTTCAGAGCCCGCCTTTTAGCATTGCATGAAAGTTCTAGTGCTATCATTCAATATTCTATTTGTGCATTAACTTACGTTGCAACCATTTTCTGTCACCAATAAGTCGATGCCCTTGAGACATAATGACATATACTGCTCGATCTTTGTTTCGGCCATAGGAATTTGGATTCAATTTATCATGTACCATTTTTTAGTTGCTTAAAAGTTTCTAAATCCTTTTTGACAATTCTTTTGGTGCATATTTAATTTTAATACCTGATGAAACTATATGTCAGTCTGCTTAATAGATAACCATACCCTGTTTCAACCGCCAATCATGTTCTATTGAAAATTTTCTAAAAGTCTTCCAAAAAATCCATGTTGTTTGTATCTTGTTACCATTGCATTTTTCAGATGACATTTCCTTGCATGCTTCATGATGAGTCCACATTTTGTTTGCAAACTTTTGCTAGATGGATGCTTCTACAAATTTTGATATATTTTTTCTTTTTCTTTTGTTATGATAGAAAAGCTCCTGTCATTCCAAGCTCCCTTTCAAGGTGTAGGCTGGCGATTGCTTGGAAAAGGGTGTAGAGTTGTCAAAACTAGAATCACACATACTAGAAAGTTTCTTAACCGATTTCAACAAACCCATTTTGTGATGATCATATGGTTTTCTTTTTGCTGCTATCCTTTGACATTTCCTAAGGCATTCTGCCAAATCGATTGACGCGCCATCTTTAAACTCCCTTATTCGCATGCTATCAAGTTGAGTATTTTGAGCCAGGATTCTTGCCTGAGATCCTCTTTTATTTGTATTGATAGTTGCCTCTTTCCCTTCTAAGCTTTCATTTTGGTATAGACTAAGTTGGTTTTTAATGCAGGTGCTTTTTCTTGGAAGTTTCTAAAGCCTTTTTCCAATGAATCCCCTTCAAGTGTATTCTAAATCCATCAAACCCATAAGAAGAATGCCTCCTTAAAGCGACCTACATGGTCTCTATTTGTTTTATGCTTTGTGGATTTTTCCCTTATCATGTGTTTGCTCAGAGAGCCTCATTTAACACCACTAATAAAATGGCGCCATAATATTCTGCCTACATAATGCATCCTATTTTCTCTTCCTCCATTTATGCTGACAAGCTCTTATAGATTTAGGAACTTAAGGAAATCTGCATTAGATCATTTTCCCCAAGATATCAATTTCCATTATAAGACTATAATGTTAATATGTTTAAGACTTGCTTAAAGTGTCAGTTCATTATAGAAGATTCTAAAAATTATGAACCTATTTTTTTATGGTGTCGCCTAATGACTAGAGGTTTCCTTCTTATGCATTTAACCGTCGATTTTCATTAGAAGTTTGCAGTTTGGAAACCTACTACATTTTGTCATTAAATTAAGTTAGTTTTTTTAATATAGTTTTGAATTGATCCTTTTTAAGAATGAAGGGTTGAGCCAATTTAATTTCAATTTCCCTATATTGTGTAAGTTCATGCATAAAATATTAGGAGAGTGGTTAGATTAATTTACTATGATTTTAATCTATGCTTCTTGTGTACCTTATATGGGTTATTTTACTATAAGAAAATGAATGATTTCTCAAGTTCTTGCAAGTAGATTTAATGTTTATTTCTTACTTCTAATACATTTTGATTAGGATCATGACTCAAAAATAACAATAAGAGATTTGTAAATTAGTTTGTATAGCTTCTGATGTATTGTTCAAGTCAATTGTATGAGAGTTGAGATGTTATAGGTGCGTAAGTTGATAAAATTTAATTCCAGAGGCTTAGGATGGTATTGTTTTAATTCTTGTATTGTGTGGATAGGTGTTTTGTGGTAATGGAGTTATGAGAGTATGATGTTTCCTATCATTGTATGAGGTCTTTGGCAATTATGAATGAGGAAGGATGTTGTTTGGGAAACTTATATAAGAGTTGGTTCTAGAGGTTATGTTTTGTATGCAAGGAGGGAAATACCTTACATTGTTCATATATATATACTTGTCGTTATGAGGATAACTACATAGTTTGATAGCGTCTTCCAGATGTAGATAGGGGAGTAGATTTCATTGTGTGGACGGTGCCCAAAGTGGTCGCTAGGATAACCCATTAGAAGTTGTTAATCAAGTGATAACCTAATAATTAATTTAGGAGGGGTTGGGTAGTTTATCATATTAATTAAGATAAAGTTATGCCTCACTCATGGCTCAAGTGCTCATATAGGCTTGAGATGAGATAAGAAGGCCTGGAATGGCAAGATCAACTACCTTGTTCTCATAAAGGGTATGTCGATTCTGCATGTGTTTGTATGGGGACTGGGGATCAGGGGAGGTTGCTAGGACAACCTAGGATGGGGGCCGAGGACTAGGAAGGTCCACCAGGACAATCCATATCATGCCATGTGATGACACTCCTCCCTTTTGTAGTCTAGCATTCCCTCTTTGTGCCTTTCTTCCACTTTGTTTTGTGACTACCTCTGGAAGTGATGATTTAGCTACTAGTGATGTTCATTTTGATTGTGTTGTGTTGGAGTCTGGGGTAGTCTATATATCTACCAGTTTATTATCTTTTTGTTTATTCATGTCATGGAACCTTTTTGTTATCTCCTAGCATGGGGGTGGGCCTTAGGGTTCCACATGGTCAGGTGGTTGTGCTTTATCTCCATTGGTTTCCTTGTTGTCGTTCATGTGTGAGGAGGATATTTCACATATAGTAGATCACTAATCTTGATTTTGCTTAAGGAGACAAATACTTATGTTTATATTCTAGCCTTGTATATCAGTTGGACCATGTAATATTGTATTGATGTATACTCTCTAATGTAATGAGGAAGCAACATTGTTAACATTGTATTGATGTATTTTTTTGTAAAGGGAATTGTAAATATATTTGTAATCCTTTATGCAAGATCTTGATGTTACTTATCTGATGTCATATTATGATAGAAATATATGTGTTGATTTATTTTGTTGCATTTGAATTTGGAATGAACCATGGTTGCCAGTTAGATTATGTTAGTAATTAGTAATGCAGTCATGAAATCCCTAGAGGTTAAAGCTTAACTTAGATGTTATGTAGATATATGATTACATTTCATCATTATTTCTTCTTTAAAAAAAATTGTGCTTTTGTATTGCATAGCTAAGCTTATCTCTATGGTTTTGTGGTGGGGCGTTACATAAAATGTTTAGTTTAATGACCTTTGTTTTAAATTTTTACTATGGGAATTAAGTGCTTTAAAAATTATAATTAATTTTTTGGTATCATTTGAATTAAATTATTGAAAATTATTATTGCCTCTGCATGAAATAAAAATTAGGAGAGTAAATTATTTACTTTAGTTTAGTAAATTACCTTATTTTAGTTTAGTGAGGCTAGGGTTATAGTTCTTCAATCTTTAAAAGCCATAAAGAAAACTAATATTTAGTTTAATGACATTTGTTTTATATTTTTACTATGGGAATTAATTCTATTAAAAAATTATAATTAAGTTTTCATATCATTTGGAGTAAATTATTGATAAATATTCCATTAGAAACTAATTGTTAGAGCTAAGAATTGTTGCTACTATTTGTAAATTATTTACTTTAGTTTAGTAAATTATTTAGTGAGGGCTAGGTTATAGTTCTTCAATCTTTAAAAGCCATAAAGAAAATTAATATTTAGTGTAATGACCTTTGTTTTAGATTTTTACTATGCTAATTAATTCTATAAAAAAAATATAGTTAAGTCTTTCTATCATTTGGATTAAATTATTAAAAAATATTCCATTAGAAACTAATTGTTAGAGCTAAGAATTCTCATTGCATCCCACAAAGAAAACTAATTGGAGGGTAAATTACTTTAGTTTAATGCCTAGTAGTATTATAGTTCTTCAATCTTTAAAAGATTAAAGATTTGTTCTATGTAATTAATTCATTAGACAATTATAATAAAGCTTTTGATATCATTTGAATTAAATTAAAAACTAGATTTTAAGATTCTTCAATCTTTAAATGCAAATCTATAAAGCAAATAAAATAACTATTTAAATAAAACTACCATTATATAGTAATATGTATATATTTTAGCTCCTCACTCTATATATTGTAATAAATTAAAAAAATTATTAAACTAGAATAGATATTTTAAATACATCTATCTAAAGGGATATATATCTATGCTAGTTATTTTCAGTTGGAGGAGGATGGAATGGAATGAGAAGGATAATTTGAAAATAGTTTTGAGGATATTTTTGCAATAATAATAGTTTGAATCTATATCTATGCTAGTTATTTTGAGTTGGAGGAGGATGGAATGGAATGAGAAGGATAATTTGAAAATAGTTGTGAGGATATTTTGGCAATAATAATAGTTTGAATCTTGTGAAGTTTGGTTACATCAATATATCAATATTTTATTTTAGTCAATAATTTAAAAATTAAACAATCATATTAATATGAATATTATATTAATATCAATATAATATATTAATAATTAATATTTATACAAAAAGAATATACTGGTCGAATATGAATTATAATATTGATATTAAATATCAATAAAATGATATAATTAGTACTATTTTTATAATAATTTTTTTTATAACATAATAAAATGAAATATTCATATATATTTGTTTATAAAAAATAAATATTAATATGTTATAGTGAAAGAAATATATATTAATAACAATATAATATATTAATATTAAATATATGAATTATAATATTGATATTAAATATCAAGAAAAAAATATAAGTTTTTTTTACTTGGTAAACTACTGACATGGGGTCAGCTCCTTTTGTATTATATTAAACCAAAATAAGAACATAGAGTTTAAAAAGTGTTGGTTGACAGGTTTGTCCTTATTCAAAATCACTCTATTCGGACTCTACACCTTTTCTTCCTTAAAGAACAAACAAATCAATCAACAAATGTGTGAACTTTCTAAGATAGCTCCCCTCTGAATTGAAGTACAGCTCCCTTTAAGATCTTCAACGAATTCAATCTATGTTAATTATCCCAATCACACTTTTAACCAGAAAGTGTCTAAAGGCCAAACTAACATCCATACATTACCATTTTATGACAGAATACACAAATTCTACTTTTTAACAAATCAATCAGATACATAAACATATAACTGTTGCTGAACCAATAATTTATAGAACACATATAATGAATTGTCTAAAAGAACAATTACCATAAGAAAGAAGACTTCACACAGGAAATCTAATTTCAGAAACTCAAACGCACAGATTCAAGAATGCAGTAATCGTTTCTTCCTTCCATTCATAGATGAAAAAGATGTTTCAGACAAAAATCATATATGCTTATCAAAACCACCATAGTTCAGCTTCCCAATTTTCCATATCTCTTCCTTTTGCAATTAAAAACCTATATATATGACTGCCCTAATTCTTTAATCAAGTGAAATCAAACCCAGAGTTAAAGTAACTCTGACCCACATGGGATTTAGTTTTTTTTTTTTCAACAAATTGATTTAAAGACCAAGTCTTGAAAATAGCATAACTAAAAAGAAAACTGAATAAAGGCAACTGGGCGAATAAGATCACGGTTGTGGTAATGGATTCAAATCTGCAGATTTACTATCGGCGGTCAGGGAGGCATGTTGAGTCTTCCACTCCTGAAACACAGTAACAAACTCCTAAATCTTCAGAAGGTTGGGGATGCCTATGTGTCTCACCCTTGTCTTCCAGACGTCCTTCTCCCTCCGTATTTTCCCAATCTTTTCCTTATGTTTTGGGAGTGCATCGATACAGAGGTAAAGCAGTGACTCCACCTTAGAAATTCAGGAGAAATCTTCAGTTAAGATATCGTCACTTTCTTTGACAAAGCTAATTTTATTCTTAAAGGATTGAACCACTGTGTCAACATCCTCCTCTGGTTTCCCATCATATTTTATGTACTTTACATCAATGCATTGTAAATCATGCTGCAGTGATTGAGTGAACTCGGTGATTTCCTTAATCATTTTTGTAAGTTCAAAATGCCCTTGTCATGATACTGAGTTTCTCCATTCAATGTTTTTGTTATTCACGTAAAGTAGATCTTCATCCACACCTATTAAACTCTTTTCTGACAGAAATTTCATTACCCCATATTTTTTGACCTCATCAATTTGGTTCAGTACATTCATCCACTTACCTTCATCTTTCACCCAAGAAGCAATCTGTGCCTTAAGGTCTTCAATGGTGGCTGCAGTTTGATCATATGTATTCTTAAGTTCATGAATATATTCAGTACCCTTTTGCACAATGCAGTCCAACCAATCATCAAATACCTTAGCTACCATTCTGTTTCTGTTAACTTGGTCTAACATCTTCTGGTTGGCTAGTGATTTAGGATCAAAAGATAGAGAAAATTGTGAGACCAGCTGCGGTCTAGGATTATGAATGGCGTTAATGTATTCTACCATGGAACGCAGAGTCTGCTTCAATTCTTTCTTGTCTTTCTTGTCCTTCCAGGTCTGGCTGACGATTTTGTTGGTGGATGTCTCAAGATGATGAACATCCGCTGCTCTTGAAGTAGTTCCAAGATCCACCCTTTCAACAGTGAAATCATGTCTAGTGGGGTCCTGTACTTCTTCATCAGTCACTGGCCTAGCTATTTCTGCACTCCAATTCCTGGTACTTGGGTCAATGCTTACCCTGGATGTCATCTTCAGCTTCTTGGACTTAGGCATTTTTCCCAAACATTTTCTCACCGTATCTTCTAAAGGCACAGAAAAAGGACTTATTTTTCTTTTTTCGCTGATAGAATTCTCCAGCCATTTAGGTGCAAAGGCTGAGGCTTCTTTCCTAGAATTTAGTTTATCAGAGGATACATCAGAAATCATCATTATCTAAGGGGTTACTAGGGCAACCTCTGACTGTTGCTCAGCACTAACTTCCTCTATTCTTGGTGAACTAGGTTCCTTATCACCCATGGCTTCTCCCGAGTCCTCCTCTGAATTTAAATCCACAACTATTCTTTCAGAAACCTACTTATTTCTTTTGCTTTTGGTTCTCAACCTGGTGGCCCGAGGAGGTAGAATAGTTGTGAGGGCTCTTCTAGATTCTTTAATAGCAAGACTCTTTTCAGTTATTGACTTGGAAGTACCTACACCATAGATAGCAATAGGCTGATTAGAAGAGCTTATTAGGACTGGTGATTCAATCATTGACACGCATTGTTGGGTGTCTTTATTCTGGAACCCTTTCTGTTTCTGTTCCCTCAACCATTTCTCGGTCCTCCTTATCACTGGGAGAGTTTTCACCTCAATCCTATCTTCCTCCTTTTTACTCCATTCAATTTTCTGGAATAGGTGATTGTTTTATCTGTTCAAATTGGGGATCAATCATCTGTTCTTGATTATCAATAACTCCAAAAATGTCCATTTTCAGATTAAGGGTGATTATCTATCCCAAAGAGAACCTACACAACAGTCTCGTCCTGACCTCAAACTCATCTAGGCAGTCTTACCAGTAATCTTCCAATTTAGGGATATGTGAATGCCCTGTTCCAAAATCTAAGTTATCCTTGACAAAGCCTTTGCTATCAAATTGGGACCTAGTGGTGAAGAACTAAAAATTGAACTTTTTAAGGTTTACTTCTAAATTTAGAGCATCGGATTTTGACTGGCACGAGTAATGTCCAAGTTCAATGGGGAAAGAGATACCAGATCCTTTCTTTGTTGAGAACTTTTCATCCACATGTGCTAACTGTCTGCATACTTCTATCAGCACAAAACAGTCAAACGCATACCTGGGTAACTTAACAGGTTCATCGTTAAATCCTCCAACCCTGACGTAAGTGAACTTGGAAAATTGAATAAAGAAACTACCATAAATGCTAATTAGCTGCATTGCTTGACTGGACACTCTCTTATTCAAATTACCTACAAGTTCATAAGTCATTCTCCTAGTGAAAACATCACTAACCCTTTTGTAATTCTCATAATAGTTATGCATCTGCAATTGTGAATAATATTCATAGATTTTACTATCTTCTGCTAAAGGTGCATGAGGCAGCCCCAACCACTGTCTTATGGATGCCAGGCAATAAAATAGGTACGAAGACATAAAAATTTCTATCTCCCGAACAATTACTCAGGTGCTGATGCAAACAATCAGCTACAATTTTTGCCCAGTCCAAATATTGTTCTCCTTGGAGGATAACTTGTACGAAAAAGTACATCCAATCTTCCCAATAATATGCATGTTGGCTGCCCTTCAATCTTTGTTATAACACCACAATATCCCTCACTTCTTTAATCATGTGATCCCTAGTAAGTGGTCTAGGCAACCTTGAACCATCTTTCTGAAACTTCAGTAGCCAATTTCTTGCTATTACACTTTTGTAAGTTGGTTTCTTCTCTGAGAAATGCCCATAAGAAGAAGTAATGTTAAGGCTGGAATATGCCTCTTTAGGCAGTATTCTCATCACAGACATCAGGGTTTGTCTGTCGAAATGAAACAATATATCACCATCTGCACCTCTGATGCATCTATTTTGGGGTTCATACCTATTCATACATTCCTGAACCAGTTCTGGGCACTGTACAGCCATGGGAAAGGCTGCAGCTTCAATTAAACGACTGCCTACTATTTTCTTTATCATAGGAGTTTGCACAGGGTTTCTACACCTTTCTCTAAATTCTTCTAAACCATATTGCACTAGTGAAGTATACCCGAATTCAGAATGAGAACAGGTAAGACCAGGGCCATGTTCATTCTCCAGACAAGCAGATTTCAAAGCCATACTTGGAGGATCTAATGAAAAACACTTTGAATTTTGAAAATAATGTCAGAAACTCAAAAGATTCTTATTTCCAACTAAGAAATAGGAACAACATATAGGAAGAATAGAACTCACCTTCAAGATATCTGAAATTACTGTGAAATTTGGGTAACAAGAACCTTATACCTCTTGCACTAATCTCCTCTATGTCGCACAGTATGTTCACTTGCTAAATTTGGCTTGTTCTTTGTTAATAATGGCACTAACCAGATTGAATAATTATTACCCGAAACAATAAATGCCAAAAATGTTTGAAAAGACATGAATTCTGACATCTTCATTAATAGCAAGTATTATTCATGCACGATCATGATATATAATATTTATCTTTAACCTCCACCAAATTAGAACTTTCTATTTCATAATGAGTTTCGGACATATTTTCCTCCAACTTTCCTGCTAAATTTGAGTTAGAAAGCCTCAGGAAGAAATGAGATCAAAATCACTGAAACCTTGAACCATTGAACCATCGAACCTTTGGGATGTCATTCAATGTGGTGGTTCAATCATACCAATTGGATCATACAAAAGGGCAAATGGTTCACTTAGAGAAATATTGAACTTAGACTCATGAACCATTGAACTTGTTAGGATATGGTTGAATGTGAAGGTTCAAAGACATAAGGACTACATAGACCAACCAATAGTCACGTGGCTTTGTAAAAGGCTTTTAACTATGAGACAGTAAACCATTGAACTTTGAACCATTGAACCGTCGAACTTTGCTATACAGTTCAAGTGAATGGTTCAACGATACATTAATTACACAAGATAACTGCATGACGTGACTCATTACAAGGCATTGAATGTTGAACCTTTAACCGTGGAACCATTGAACTATTGACAAAAAGGGTTCAAGTTCAACCCAAAAACTCAAAGACGTTTTATAATACCCAGAACAAAACAGCTTGCTTTTTTTTGAGAGACTTTGAACACATTGAACCATTAAACTATGAACTTTGAGAATAGTTCAGGTTCAAACCTTAAGTAATTTCACACACAAAGATGATAAACAAGTAAGATTTGAAGGATCAAGAGCTGATTTAAGAAACAACGGTATGACCAATAAGACAACACAGCAAATCGACTCTTGTTTAGGAAATTTTACCAATAGATAAATAAGGGTGACTCAAAAGGTAACATTGGCTCTGACTGGGGACTACATTTTATGGCAAAATGCAAAGAACTCAGAAGCTTTGGTTTTGCAGAAAAAGGAACATAGAGAAGAAAGGAAAAGAAACAAGACAAAACAAAAGGGGAAAGGAAAACACAAAACCAGACAAAAAGGGAAGGCTATGTACAAAATAGGGGACTCCTATTTTATAGATGATACAATTTGAGATCCTATCCATTATAAGATAGGGGTAAAATAGCTCCAGCCAGATATTCCAATTTAAAAGAATTTGGACCCAGTACTTGGTGAATTCTGAAAGGTCCTTTCCAAAGCGAGTCAAATTTGCTATGTGCACCTTTTGGTTATCTCCTTCTATCCCACAGCAATACTTCATCTCCCTCCATAAACTTTCTAGGTCTTGTTTTCTGGTCAAAAATCTCTTTAACTTTGGCCTGATGAGTAATAATTCGGTCAACCAATTCATTCCTCTCTTCTTCAATCTTAGTTAAGTACATAATCCTCTTCTCTAGGGAATCTTGGAAGTATTGATCATCAATTACACTTTGTAGTTTAGCTATAGATAGCTCCAGAGGTAAAGATAACTGGGCACCTATTCCATAAACCAATTCAAAAGGCACCATCCCAATTGCCCTTTTTGGAGTCATTCTGTCAGCCCATAGTGCTTCATACAGTCTCTTATGCCAATCTCTAGGGTTATCATTCACCAATTTCCTCATGATAGCAATCAGATTCTTGTTACTGGACTCAGCTTGTCCATTTCCTTAGGGATAGTAATCTGATGAATGGGAGAGAGAGATATACTATGTTCATAGCAAAAGGAGGTCATTTCAACTGAAGAGAAACTGGTAGCATTATCTGCTACAATCTTCTGGGGAACACCAAAACATACCAAAATATTTTCTTTAAGAAAACTACAAACCACCTCCGAAGTTGTTCTCTTTATAGGGGATGCTTCAACCCATTTCGTGAAATAATCTGTCACTGTTAAAATGTGGGTATGTCCTACACTTGAGGGGGGTGAGATAGGCCCAATAAAATCCAATCCCCATTGTTAAAAGGGTTCTTCAATAACAACGGGTCTCAAAGGTAAAGCTGCAAGTTGTGGCCTTCCTGAGAACATTTTGTATTTTTCACAGTTTGCCACCCATTTATATGCATCTTTAAACATCCCTAGCCAATAGTAACAATTTCTAAGGATTTTGAAAGCTGTGACTGAAGAAGAAAAATGTCCACCACAAGCTTCATTATGGAAAACTTCCAAGAGCTTGTCCTGTTGCTCCTTGTCTACACATCTTAGGAAACTCCCATCTAATTCCTTCTTGTAAAGGACATCCCCCCAAATAACATATTTTGCCACTTTTAGCTTCAGGTTTCTTTTCTCTTTAGGAGATAAGTGACTGGGACAATCTCTGTAAGTAAGATAGTATGCTACATCTAGAAACCATGGGTCCTATAAACTCACCAGTAGGACAGTGGGAAGCCCTTCTTCTTCTTCTTCCTTTCCGTTCTCAGTAATCAATTTACATAAGCCTTGACCTCTAATCAGTTTAGTCAGCCTAACTTCCAGATCATATTCTTAGATTTTAGCAACCCATGTTGCTCTATTGTTTAACCCAACATCTTGCTGAGTCAAGATACTTTTCACAGCTGAACTTGGAACAAATACAACTGAATGAGAGTGAAGTATATAATATCTGAATTGTTTAATAGCCTTTACTACCGCGAAGGCTTGTTTTTCAACCAAAGAATATTTCAATTCATGCTTCTTAAGGGGAATGCTCATAAAGGCTATGGGGACCTCTTCATCCAATTCATTTTTCTATAACAAAATACCTAACATGGTGTGTTCTGAGGCATAACAATAAATAATAAAATCCTTTTGAAAATTAGGATTTACCAAAGTGGGTGTGCGTGTAATCACCTCTTTGATATCCTCAAATGCCTTCTTAGCAACTTCATTCCACTTGAATGTTTGTTTCTCGCTCATCATTCCAACAATATGCTTTGTAATCTTAGTAAAGTCAGGAATGAACCTTCTGAGAAAATTGATTTGGCCAAAGAAGGACTTGACTCCAATCCTATTGGAAGGGAGACTGAGTTGTTGAATCACCCTGACCCTCTCTGGATCAATTCTGATTCCATCTTTTGAGACTAGGTGCCCCAACAACTTTCCCTCTGTAACACAGAAAATTGACTTCTTGGGATTGAGTGATATTCCATGGCTCTGACACTTTTGTAAAACAATCTCCAGATCCTTCAGGTGATCTTCTCTATTCCTGGAAAAAATAGTCAGATCATCAAGATAAATAACAATAATTCTATTATTTAGATCTCTGAAGGATGAATCCATCGCTCATTGAAAGGTTGCTCCGGCATTAATCAGGCCAAAGGGCATTCAGTTATAGGCAAAAGTTCCCCGAGGGGTAGTGAAAGCAGTCTTATGTTGATCAGCTGCAGCCACACCTATCTGATTGTAACTAGAGAAACCATCTAGCATGGACATCATTTCAGACCCAGCAACTGTCTACAAGATGTGGTCCATCATAGGTAAGGGGTAGTTATCTTTCAAGCTAGCCTGGTTCAAGTTCCTGAAATCAACGCAGATTCTTATTTCTCCATTCTTCTTGCGCGTTGGAACAATATTTGCCACCCAAGTGGAGTGATGAATTGGATAGATAATTCTAGCTTTCAACATCTTATCAATCTCCTTAAAGATGGTGTCAACAACTTTCAGATTATAATTCCTCAGCTTCTGCCTGAATGGGGCTACATTTGCTTTCAGAGGAATATGGTGTTGAAACTATCCATGTCTAAAATTTTTAAGATCATCATAGCACTAGGTGAAAACATCCTTATACTTGATTAACAATTTGATCAACTTGTTTTTCTCCTCTAAAGAAAAACACCTACCAATGGATATCCATTTAGGATCAGCCTCATCCTCGATGTTTATTTTCTCATAATCCTCCAGTTTATCAAGATTGTGGGAAGGTTTGCCTTTAATATATTCATCTCTTCGAGAAAATAAATGTTCTAAGGAAAGCAGTCCTTTAGGGATTTTGTTTCCCTTCAACTAAATCACATCTTCTTTTGGATTAATCCCTGGGTTAGGACTGAATTCTTTACACTATGTTTCGAAGCCCTCAAAATAAGCTCCCGTGAACATTTCAGCATTTTCTAGAAATTTTCTGATCTGATTATTACTCTCAAAGACTTGCCAGCTTTTAGCATTGTCTGGGACATTAGGATGATATACCAGTTCTATTCTATAAGAATCCTTTTTAAAATCTGGATGTGGCAGCAGAAGAGAAGCTGATACTGCTAAAGAATCTGCTTGGGAGTTTTGGTCTCTGGGAATTGCCTCGATAGAGAAAGCATCAAAATATTCAATCTCATCCCATACTCTATTTCTATAATGCTTTAATCTTTCATTCTTAACAGAAAAGATGCCCCTTACTTGTTTCACAATTAATTCAGCATCTCCTTTCACTTTAAGCACCTTTACACCCCTTCCTTTGGCTTCATATAGCCCAAGCAATAGAGCTTCATATTCCATAGTATTATTGGTGTTTTTGAACTCTAATTTAAAAGAATAAGAAAAAATTTCACCTTCTGGTGAGATCAACACAACCCCAGCCCCTGAACCAGCAGTAGCACAACTACCATCAAATTCCATAATCCATAAGTCATCAAAATGTACAGAGCTCTGGATTAATTATTCTTTGAGGTCTTCTCCAAAACTCTATTCAGAAGAGAGAAAATAGTTACCAAATTCACATTCCTCAAACAAAATTTGGGACTTGGGATCATCAGAGGGATAGATAGTAAACATGCACTTGGGTTCAGGTTCCAGCTTTACTTTCTGCTTTCCCACTAGGATTGTGGCTTCTGACCAATCCAATTTAGTCTGTCCACCTAAATCCTTGCAAAATGTCCTACTCAACAACATCCCATAACTAGCAGGAATATCTGCTACCAAAATTGTCAATTTCATTTTTTGTCAGGGTAAGCTGCAAGAGCCACTTGTGCATCTTTAATCTGTCCAATCAAGGAAACCTGTTTCCCATCCATAGAATAACACCTACCAAATGTCTTTGTAAGTGATAATCCTAGGGCTTTGGCCACAGTAGAAGGCATAATGTTGTCAGAGGCTCCTGAATCTATAATGTAGTTACTAAGCTTGTGACCATTGATGAACAAAGATACATAGAAATGGTTGGGTTTCAAATCAGCGGTGTAAGAAATATCATTTGATGAATTAAGAGTCATTTTAGGGGTAGTCATAAATGACTCAGATGAGGAAGCAAATAGTCGAGCAATGGGAGACTCAGCATTAACATCTAGTTGACTCTCAGATTCAGATTGTGTAGGACCACCCTTAACATGTTTGACTAGTTTGTGAAGCTCATTAGGTTTTAACTTGAGATACTCAAAAGGAGAGATTTGAACTTTTGCAGATTTATAGAATTCAATAATATCAAACAAAGCATCAAGATCATTTTTATGCAATAATTTAATTCCCTGAGCCTTCAAATTAGTATCATGAGTTCTTATAAAAGGCTCCTTACCTTTACCAGGTACTTCTTGTGTATTAGAGGATCTCATATTCCTCTGACTCCTGGTGAGCATGGCACATGAAGGATCTTCGAGGGTAACCAATAGTTCACCTCCACTTTTTGAATCAGATTCATATTCAATGAAGTTTATCTCAAAGTCGCCAGGTTCCTCAAAGTTCCTTTCTTCTTCAGTGGACTCCCCTAACATATCCTAAGTAGCGGTCATACCAATATCTTGATACGGTTGTTGGAAGGAAGCACCAGTTTTAGGTAATTGTCTCTTTAAGGCAATCATATCATTAACCAGTCTTTGCACTATAGGATCAGTAGATGATGAGGGGTGAGCATTTGGCACCTGGACCTTTTTCTTCCACTTACCGGCCATAATAAGATCATCCTCCAAACTAACTTCCAAAGCTTGTGTAGTTGGTAAATCAGCAATTACACCTCTCCTAAGATGGAAGCTAATATCAGGAGGCATAGAATTGATGAAGAAACATTTCTAATTCTCGCCAGTCGGTCTTTTAGCAGCAGGGATTTTGTTCACAATTCTATTGAATTTAGCCACGAATTCCCTCATAGGTTCATGTATCTCTTTCTTAAGTTGAGTCAGCTATGCAAGGAGAGAATGTTCATCCTTTGCACTTTTGAACCTATTTTCAAACACAATTTTCATGTCATTCTAGTTTGTGATTGAGGAGTTAGTTAGGTGATAGAACCATTGTGCTGCAGTATCGGTCAAAGTTTGCACAAAAAGCCTTATGGCTACATCTTGGTGTTGTACACCTAACACACTACATGCTGCTGCAAAGGCACATAAATGTTCTTCTGGTGATTGTCTCCCGTCTCCATTAAATTTGGGCAAATTCTCCCATGCATTTTTAGGCAAAGGATTCAGGTTAGCCCCTAGGTTCAGAGGCCCTATGGCTGCTCCCCAAGGTTGGGCCATTGGTAGGTGGTTTATAGCTGAGGGGATGATAGTACCGGAAAGAGTTAGAGCTTGACAAATAGGAGATGTAGAAGTTTTAGTAGGGCTAGGAGGTCTACTTCTAGATCTTCTTACACGAGTAGGGATATAAGGAAAATTAAAGTTTTGTAGTGCTTGAAAGGTAGAAACCTCAACTCTCTCTCTTCTCAAAGACCTTGTATATGGTCTAGAATCTAGCTTGAAGTATTGTAACTGGATAGGCAGCTATTATTTCTATGTTGTTCTTGATTTCTTTGTGCTTCAGGGACTTGATTTCATGTTGCGTTTTGTGCTTGCCTTCTAATCTGTCTGAGTAATAGCAATCTCAGGTTATCAGCCAATTCCTCTTCTTTTTCCAATACTCTGCTTGCTCTTCTATAATCTTCACTATTCTGACGAGTGCGCCAAGCAAGGGTATTCAACTGGCCAATAATGTCTTCCTGCTCGTCCTAAAAACCAAGATTAGGCTACAGAACAGAAATTATGTTTTCATGTGGAAGCACCATTGTTGCTTCATATTAAGGTGACCAATCCTTTAATTAATGACTTCGCTCCCCAGTAGAGTCGCCAAAAACTGTTGGTTGACAGGTTTGTCCTTATTCAAAATCACTCTATTTAGACTCTACACCTTTTCTTCCTTAAAGAACAAATGGGTGAACTTTCTAAGATAGTTCCCCTCTGAATTGAGGTACAATTCCCTTTAAGATCTTCAACAAATTCAATCTATGTTAATTATCCCAATCACACTTTTAACCAGAAAGTGTCTAAAGGCCAAACTAACATCCATACATCACCATGTTATGAATGCGATATTCCTTTTTTAAAACACCATTTTATGATAGAATACATAGATTTTACTTTTCAACAAATCAATCAGATACATAAACATATAATTGTTGCTGAACCAATAATTTATAGAACACATATAATGAATTGTCTAAAAGAACAATTACCATAAGAAAGAAGACTTCGCACAAGAAATCCAATTTCAGAAACTCAAACGCACAGATTCAAGAATGCAGCAATTGTTTCTTCCTTTCATTCATAGATGAAAAAGATGTTTCAGACAAAAATCATATATGCTTATCAAAACCACCATAGTTTAGCTTCCCAATTTTCTATATCTCTTCCTTTTGCAATTAAAAACCTATATATATGACTGCCCTAGTTCTTTAATCAAGTGAAATCAAACCCAGAGTTAAAGTAACTCTGACCCACACAAGATTTAGTTTTTTTGTTTTTTTTTTAACAAATTGATTTAAAGATCAAGTCTTGAAAATAGCATAACTAAAAAGAAAACTGAATAAAGGCAACTAGGTGAATATGATCACGGTTGTGGTAACAGATTCGAATCTGCAAATTTACTATCGGCGGTTGGGGAGGCATGTTGAGTCTTCCACTCTTGAAACACAGTAACAAGCTCCTGAATCTTCAGAAGGTTGGGGATGCCTATGTGTCTCACCCTTGTCTTCCAGATGTCCTTCTCCCTCCATATTTTCCCAATCTTTTCCTTATGTTCTGGGAGTGCATCGATACAGAGGTAAAGTAGTGACTCCACCTTAGAAATTTGGGAGAAATCTTCAGTTAAGATATCGTCACTTTCTTTGACAAAGCTAATTTTATTCTTAAAGGATTGAACCACTGTGTCAACATCCTCCTCCGGTTTCCCATCATCTTTTATGTACTTTACATCAATGCATTGTAAATCATGCTACAGTGATGAGTGAACTTGGTGATTTCCTTAATCATTTTTGTAAGTTCAAAATGCCCTTGCCATGATACCGAGTTTCTCCATTCAATGTTTTTCTTATTCACATAAAGTAGATCTTCATCCACACTTATTAAACTCTTTTCTGACAGAAATTTCATTACCCCATATTTTTAGACCTCATCAATTTGGTTCAGTACATTCATCCACTTACCTTCATCTTTCACCAAAGAAGCAATCTGTGCCTTAAGGTCTTCAATGGTGGCTGCAGTTTGATCATATGTATTCTTAAGTTCATGAATATATTCAATACCCTTTTGCACAATGCAGTCCAACCAATCATCAAATACCTTAGCTACCATTTTGTTTCTGTTTACTTGGTCTAACATCTTCTGGTTGGCTGGTGATTTAGGATCAAAAGACAGAGAAAACTATGAGACCGGCTGTGGGCTGGGATTATGAATGGTGTTAATGTATTCTGCCATGGAACATAGAGTCTGCTTCAATTCTTTCTTGTCTTTCTTGTCCTTCCAGGTCCAGCTGACGATTCTTTTGGTGGATGTCTCAAGATGATGAACATCCGCTGCTCTTGAAGCAGTTCCAAGATCCACCCTTTCAATAGTGAAATCTTGTACAGTGGGGTCCTGTACTTCTTCATCAGTCACTGGCCTGGCTATTTCTGCACTCCAATTCCTAGTACTTAGGTCAATGCTTACCCTGGATGTCATCTTCAGCTTCTTAGACTTAGGCATTTTTCCCAAACATTTTCTCACCATATCTTCTAAAGGCACAAAAAAAGGAATTATTTTTCTTTTGTCGCTGATAGAATTCTCCATCCATTTAGGTGCAAAGGCTGAGGCTTCTTTCCCAGAATTCAGTTTATCAGAGGATACATCAGAAATCATCATTATCTCAAGGGTTACTAGGGCAACCTCTGACTGTTGCTCAGCACTAACTTCCTCTGTTCTTGGTGAAGTAGGTTCCTTATCATCCATGGCTTCTCCTGAGTCCTCCTCTGAATTTAAATCCACAACTATTCTTTCAGAAACCTGCTTCTTTCTTTTGGTTTTGGTTCTCAACTTGGTGGCCCGAGGAGGCAGAATAGTTGTGAGGGCTCTTCTAGATTCTTTAATAGTAGGACTCTTTTCAGTTATTGACTTGGAAGTACCTACACCACAGATAGCAATAGGCTAATTAGAAGAGCTTATCGGGACTGGTGATTCAATCATTGACATGCATTGTTGGGTGTCTTTATTCTAGAACCCTTTTTGTTTCTGCTCCCTCAACCATTTCTTGGTCCTCCTTATCACTGGGAGAGTTTTCACCTCAATCCTATCTTCCTCCTTTTTACTCCAATCAATTTCTGGAATAGGTGATTGTTTTATCTATTCAAATTGGGGATCAATCATCTATTCTTGATTATCAATAACTCCTGAAATGTCCATTTTTAGATTAAGGGTGATTATCTGTCCCAAAGAGAACCTACACCACAGTCTCCTCCTGACCTTGAACTCATCTGGGCAGTCCTCCCAGTAATCTTCCAATTTAGGGATATGTGAATGCCCTGTTCTAGAATCTAAGTTATCCTTGACAAAGCCTTTGCTATCAAATTGGGACCTGGTGGTGAAGACTCAAAAATTGAACTTTTTAAGGTTTACTTCTAAATTCAGAGCATCAGATTTTGACTGGCATGAGTAATGTTGGAGTCCAGACAACACTGAATGGGGGGGGTGAATCAATGTTGTGTAGATTTTTGCAACTTATTATAACTTTTAATTTACAAGACTTAGAAAGAGAAAGTCATCAATGAACTATTACACATATATGTACAAGTTTGATAATGAAAATTATGAGCAGGACCACATAGAGATAAATCTTAACATAGAAGCAAAAACACACATAGAAGCATATCATTAACACAAGAATTACTAGAGTGGAGAACCCTCTCTGGGTAGAAAAACCACTCAAAACTGCCTCACTGGCTTAACTGGAAAACATGCCTCACTGGCTACAATATGTATCTAGGAGCACCAACTCCTTATGGAGGACCAACTCCAATACCAAACAGAAGCACCCACTTCCAACACTGATATACCTCACTGGTAAACAAATAGGTCTCACTGACCAACAAACCTCACTGGCTAATACAAGGCCTCATTGGCATTCTGTGCCTCACTGGCAAACCAAATCACCAACAGATGTAATAAACAAATCAGAGGGATACTCTGTTTCCATTCAATACAAAACATATGTCTGTCAAATGGTCATTCTGTTCAAAATTAATCTTACATCCGGATAGACTCAACAACACTTCACACCTCTGTATATTTCATCTCTCTCTTTTTAATTCACACCATCAATGCACCTGAAAAATAACTTTATACAAGTTGAATATCTTTTCACCTTTCCTCTTCTGTATGAACATTTTCATCTTCTCTCAATGAAGAACCTGCAAATAAAAACTTTTCACCTTCTCTCTGCAATTTTTCTTATTTTCAAAATCAATCTCTTGTAAAAAAATATTATTTCTCTATCTATTTTAGAGCCCTTTCATATTCTTTGACATCTCAAATTATCCCTTGCAAAAATATGTAAATCTTCTTCAAAAATTTTGAAACCTTTCACTTACTCTGCACAGAGAATTCATCAAAAACAATAATTAAAGTCATATAAAAATCTTTAATTGAAATAAGATTTTTCAATTTGCTCTTGAAAGAGAAAATAAAATATCTTTCAAATCTGATCTCCATGTGCAAGAAGACAAACTCCTTCATTGAAACCATTAAATCCTGTATAAACAAAAACTCTTTATATTCCTTCAAAGATGACTCTTCAATCTTTTCAATCTGCATAAATAACTTCACTAATGCAATATAATCAGCTGATATTTTTATATTCTCTGTCGAAGCAATCCTCTCAAAATCAATCTCCAATTTCTCCATAAATATTTGCTTTACAAAAATCTCCTCAAATTCTTCTTTGCAAACAACCTCTGTATTTTCTCAAAAAAAAAATTGTTCATCTTCTATGCAAAATGATTTATCAAAAATCAATCTTCTCACATAAAAAATTCACTAAATTCTTCAATAGCTTTTTCCAAAAGTATTGCTTTTAAAAAATCAGCCATCTCCTATAAAGGCTCCTTGAAAAACTCATGCATTCTATAATGAATCTCATGCCTTTTAAAAAATAGAAATTTAAACAAATTTCCCAAAAAAAAAATTCTTTTAAGGAAAAGCATAAATCGTGCCAAATATGCCTTTTTCTTTTTTTTTTTAAAAAAAAATAAGACCAATTTATCCCAAGTTATCTCGACCACTCCTTTACATGAAAATTGTTCTTTTGAAAGTCTTAACTATAAAGTCATATTTTTTCATAAAAAATGAGGAATAATACTTTCTCCTTTAACCCGTGCACATTTTGCTTTTAGCGGTGATACAATTTTAAATTCAAAGACTTTGAAAGCCCGCCCACTCCACATTTGGTGCTCAAGACTTGTTTAAAGATTTCTATCTCACGTGCTCTTCTTGAGATTTAAATTCTATGCTTTGATAACATTTGATAACATTTGACTGCTCAAACTCTTGTGAAGTAGACCGAAGCAATAAGTTACACTTAGAAAATGGGCCGGTCACTCATGACACTAAGACCCTTCAAGATATAACTAAAAACCCTCTCGACTTGATATAGCAGGTCAAAATAAAAACATAATAAAAGGTGAACTTGTATGTGATGGGCAACATAGGGCTCCTTTGCATGATAGCTCCTAATCAAGGTTTTAAATCTTAAGTTGAATGAGACACCAAACCCATTCAAGAAATAATGATTAAGATCTGCACTTCATAATCAGAACCTTGACTGAGAATACCTCACCTTGCCATTGAGCCAATCCTGTAAAGAATAAACTTTTATACAACTGAACCAAGACAATTAACCATATCAAGATCAAAACATAGATTTGGTCCACATTAAGGGCACAAAAACAAATTATCTTGAATTATGCCTTATGCTCAAACTGACATGAATGTTCTTGGATTACCAAACTTGCAAACCTATTCAACTTTGTATACATCTACAAACTCATCCAACATAAAACCCTGATCTGAATGTGATCATTGTAACACCCTGATAAATAACCTGATTTATCTTTACCATATGAAGTTCATGATGAATATCAGATCAACAATCCCCTGAATAAAGAAGCAATAACAATGAAAAAACAACTGATAGGTGTTTTGATCAACAACTCATGAACACTTTGAACTATGAGATCAACACAAGTTATCAAGAAAATGAACTTCATCACCTGATAATCAACACACCATATGAACTCCTGATTGATGTTCCTTATAGAGTAAACAATTCTAAAAGAAATTGTGAGAGATATGAAACAAGACCAACTGTATACTATGGAGATCAAATTACCAAGCCACTACTACTGCAAATCATGTCATCTGAAAAATATTTCACTGCAACAACACAAGATGATGTACTCTTGCAACAACACAAGATGATGTACTCTTGCAACAACACACAAGATGACATATCTTTTTGATGTATTCCTGATATAGTGACCTTCAGATGTTAACTAAGATCAACCCAAAATCTTGCAAGACCTTTTTGACATCAATGACAACCTGACTCTATCAATCTCCCCCTTTGTCATTGATGGCAAAACCACCTGATGCAATTTCTGATGCAATTTTTCTTTCTCCCCCTTTTTGACATCTGATGACAAAGACAATTATCTCCCCCTGAGAAAATAACTTCACTGAAGTATGTTAAATCTTGATTATAGCATTTACAAACACATTGCATTATGAGCACTTTGAAGACATAAACTCCTGTTATCTTGTTATCTTCAACCAAAAATTAGAACCACTTACCAAAAGCTTTGATACCACTTTTCTTTCAAAGTATTGAAGACAAAACTGAATGCAAATTTGCTAAACTTATCCTTAACATCAACATTTCAAACTTGAGAGCAAAAAGATGCCATAAAACTTACATCTGAAGCACAATACCATTGTCAATCATTTACAAGAACAAACATCATTGTTACACCAGAAGCACAAAGAAGCACTGTCCTGCTAGAAAGAAACATGTATGTCAACCTCAACATAATACCACTTCTTGATACAAAGATGATGAAAACTTTGCATAACTCTTCACTCAAATACCAGCTCCTTTGATGAACTTAAACTCTGTTACCACTTCAAAACTAGAGGCACACAGATTGCACATACCTCCCTGAAACATATTAATGATGAGAACCGTCAAAGAACCATGTCAGATTATCACATTAAGAACACTTCCATATAAGCATGACTTGACATCCTTGAGCACGCTCAAACCAATGTACATTAACAAGTTCTTCCTACAACAACACTTTGCATTGCAATGACAATTCATCCTTAGTAGTCAGGATCATTAACAATTTGTGCATTTGAACTCCTGAAACACCTTTTCAATATCTTGAAAGCATAATAAGACAATGAACACCTATATCACTATCATACACTAAACATCAACATTATTAGTAACATCATCATCAACTATTTCATAGCATGGCAAGAATGATAGATAGAAAAGATCATCATATCAAATGGTCTCCTTCCTGAAACTTCTTGGGGTTAACTGATAGAACATTTGATACCTCCCCCTTACTTCATGCCATGTTATGCAACAGATGAAATGACTTGTGCAAGATGCACAAGCTTAGATTCTGACTTCTCTTTACCTTCTTTCTGCTTCCAAATTTTCATAGGTGCTTTCTTGCTCCAAACCTTTTCTTTCCATTTCAACTTTTTCAAATCAGGTGAAGCATACATTTTGCAACTCTGTGCTTTGTGTCCAAGAGTGTTGCAATTATAACAAACTATGTCAAAATCATAATCAAATGAATGATAGTACCTTTGAGTACTCATATTAAACTTCCATGAAGGATCATACCTTCTATGCACTTTGCAATTACTTTGTATGTGTCCAACATTATTGCACTTGTAACAAATAATGTCAATATTCCTTTTGCAAACAATTGCTTTGTGTCCAAATTGATTACAAGTATAACAATAACCATTAAAAGAATAGTTATACCTATACATGTATGCTTGTCTAACAGCAGCATTTCTTTTGAAATTTCTTCTTCTTTGATTATGCATTTTGTTTTCAGTGGCAACATTCAAATCAATCTTCTTTCTAGGTGTCTCACTAGCTTTTGAACATTCTCCTTCTTCAAAACCAAGTCCAGTAGTGTCTTCATATAGTTTTTGCTTACCAAGCATCTTATCAAACACTTGATATTTCTTAGATAAAACCTTGAGACCATCATACTCTTTTCTCAGATTAATAATTTCACCCTCCAGTTTTAGATTTTCAATCCTTGAAACTTCAAGGCTAGAAATTGAGCCATCAGCTATCCTCTTAGCTTCTTCAATTTCTATCTTCAATCTAGCAATTAGTTTGTCTGAATCATCAATATATGTCTTTAAACTAATAATTTGACTTTCGGCCTCTTCAAGATCTATAAGAGCTTTGTCTTTTAAATCTCTTTCTTGTTGTAGCTGCAACATTAATTTTTAGTTCTCCTTCTTATACTTCTTGAGCTCACTCAGAGCATATATAAGCTCTCCTTCCATATCAATCTCACAGTCTTCTTCATCATATCCCAGATCATCATTACTTGTGATACTAGCTTTTTCAAGTGATTGCCTTTCATTGCCACTTTCTTCATACTCCAAAGTGTCCTCTTCTTTAACATTATCTTGATAAATTCTCTTCAGTTCTTTCCAGATATACTGAGTTGTTTCACATTGCACAACCTTACAAGAAATATCATTAGATAAACCAGATAGAATAACCTTCTTGGCTATGTGATTGCTTCTAAGAGCCTATTTGTAGAATTACCATTCTCAACTGACATTAAAACATCATATCCTAAAGAGGATAAATACACTTGCATTCTAACATACCAAACTGAAAAATTTGAACCATCAAACAGAGGAACATCTGAAACCTTTTCTTTTAAGAGAATATTAGTTTCATCTTTATCAACTGACTTTATATCAATATCTAGATTTGATATGGATGAAGTCTTTTGTGTCTTTTGAATCTTAACATTTCTCATGTTCTTGTTTCTCCTGCACTTACCCATTGAACTCCACACACAGGACCTACCCAAGCTGATTAAGCTGCAAAAGGGAAACTAGCTCTGATACCAATTGTTGGAATCGTTTGCCATTGCACCAAAAGCTCAAGCTTTCAATGCTCACTACAAACGTCAGATTTAACCCAGATCCACGAGAGGCTCACTGCCATGTCACGAATCCTGAGGTCAGCGTTGAACGCCTCACTGACAAGGGGGCAGCTCATGCCAACAGAAAGAGATACCAAATCCTTTGTTTGTTGAGAACTTTTCATCCACATCTGCTAACTGTCTGCATACTTCTATCAACACAAAATAGTCAAATGCATACCTGGGTCACTTAACAGGTTCACCGTCAAATCCTCCAACCCTGACGTAAGTGAATTTGGAAAATTGAATAAAGAAACTACCATAAATGCTAATTAGCTGCATTGCTTCACTAGACATTCTCTTATTCAAATTACCTGCCAGTTCATAAGTCATTCTCCCAGTGAAAACATCACTAACCCTTTTGTAATTCTCATAACAATTCTGCATTTGTAATTGTGAATAATATTCATAGATTTTACTATCTTCTACTAAAGGTGCATGAGGTAGCCCCAACCACTATCTTATGGATGTTAGGCAATAAAACAGGTACAAAGACATATAAAAATTTCTATCTCCCAAACAATTACTTAAGTGCTGATGCAAACAATCAGCTACAATTTTTGCCTAGTCCAAATATTGTTCTCCTTGGATGATAACTTGTATAAAAAAATACATCCAATCTTCCCAATAATATGCATGCTAGCTGCCCTTCAGTCTGTGTTATAACACCACAATATCCCTCACTTCTTTAATCATGTGATCCCTAGTAAGTGGTCTAGGCAACCTTAAACCACCTTTCTGAAACTTCAGCAGCCAATTTCTTGCTATTGCACTTTTGTAAGTTGGTTTCTTCTCCACGAAATGCCCATAACAAGAAGTAATGTTAAGGCTGGAATATGCCTCTTTAGGTGGTATTCTCATCTCAGACATTAGGGTTTGTATATCGACATGAAACAATATATCACCATCTGCACCTCTGATGCATCTGTTTTGGGGTTCATACCTATTCATACATTCTTGAACTAGTTTTGGGCACTGTACAGCCATGGGAAAGGCCGCAACTTCAATTAAACCACTGTCTACTATTTTCTTCATCATAGGAGTTTGCACACGGTTTCTAGGCCTTTCTCTAAATTCTTCTAAGCCATATTGCACTAGTGAAGTATCCCTGAATTTAGAATGAGAACAGGTAAGACCGGGGCCATGTTCATTCCCCAGACAAGCAGATTTCAAAGCCATACTTGGAGGATCTAATGAAAAACACTTTGAATTTTGAAAATAATGTCAGAAACTCAAAAGATTCTTCTTTCCAGCTAAGAAATAGGAACAACATATAGGAAGAACATAACTCACCTTCAAGATATCTAAAATTACTACAAAATTTGGGTAACAAGAACCTTATACCTCTTGCGCTAATCTCCTCTGCATCGCACAGTATGTTCACTTGCTAAATTTGGCTTGTTCTTTGTTAATAATGGCACTAACCAGATTGAATAATTATTACCTGAAACAATACGTGCCAAAAATGTTTGAAAAGACATGAATTCTGACATCTTCATTAATAGCAAGTATTATTCACGCGCGATCATGATGTATAATATTAGCCGTAACCTCCACCAAATTAGAAGTTTCTATTTTATAATGAGTTTCGGACATATTTTCCTCCAACTTTCCTGCTAAATTTGACTTAGAAATCCTCGGGAAGAAATGAGATCAAAATCACTGAATCCTTGAACCATTGAACCATCAAACCTTTGGGATGTGGTTCAATGTGGTGGTTTAATCATACCAATTGGATCATACAAAGGCACAAACGGTTCACTTAGAGAAATATTAAACTTAGACTCATGAACCATTGAACTTGTTAGGATATGGTTCAATGTGAAGGTTCAAAGACGCAAGGACTACACAGACCAACCAACAGTCATGCGGCTTTGTAAAAGGCTTTTAACTATGAGACAGTAAACCATTGAACTTTGAATCATTGAACCGTCGAACTTCGCTATAGAGTTCAAGTGAATGGTTCAATGATACATTAATTACACAAGATAACTGCATGATGCGACTTATTACAAGGCATTGAATGTTGAACCTTGAACCATGGAACCATTGAACTATTGAGAAAAAGGGTTCAAGTTCAACTCGAAAACTCAAAGACATTTTATAATACCCAGAACAAAATGGTTTGCTTTTTTTTGAGAGACTTTGAACACATTGAACCATTGAACTATGAACTTTGAGAATAGTTCAGGTTCAAACTTTAAGCAATTTCACACACAAAGATGATAAACGGGTAAGATTTGAAGGATCAAGAGCCAATTTAAGAAACAAAGGTATGACCAATAAGACAACACAGCAAATCAACTCTTGTTTAGGAAATTTTACCAATAGATAAATAAGGGCGACTCAAAAGGTAACAAATTGAACATTTGAAAAACAACCATATTACGGTTTGAGACAAAAATACCCTATTTAGTCTACTATTAACCCTACCATCCACATCTATATCAACTAACTATACATACATCTCCCCTGTCCCCTACACTTATTAACTGACATTGACTTTATAAACATTATAAACAATATGAAAACTAGAAAATAAAAAGCTCGCGTTTTTAGGCATCATCATCCTCCGCGTAGTAGAGGTCGAGAAGATCCCACATCCAATCATATTCCACTTCAAGACCAACCAACTTCTTCAAAAAAGCTATGCCCTTTGTTGTCTTGCAATGCCTCACTACAATTTTGTTTACCCTCGACTCTTCTATGAATGGCCACCATTGCACCACATCCCCGACATGATTGACTCTATCAAACTCATTTGGAAGACGGATTCCAATCCCATAACGCACCACCCGAACCACCTCCTACCACCCTCCTCTGAAATTTAGTTTGACAAAATCTTCCATAAGCTTTTTAATTGTGTCTTTATCTTCATTGAGATCGAGCATGAGCACTAAAAACATGGAAGAAAGGTCTAAATTAACCCTATAGCGATTGCAGTTGAACATAAACTCCTCACCTAGAACCCATTCTATAGAAAACATGACAATCCCACTGTTGGGTTTAAACACCACCCCCAGTTGTTTGGCTGTGATTTTGCCAAAGAAAGACATCTAGTGTAATGCCCTGCCAAGGAACCCAGAGGATAATACAACTAAACTTACAAAAAAAATAATTTTTTTGTTAAGTGAGAGAAATAACAACAATCATATAATTATTCATAACATTTAAATTAAGCTTTATTCTCTAGGTTCCATGGTTGCATTACTAATGAACTAAAACAAGATCTAACCAACATTATGAATTAACTAACAACCATGGTTCATTCTATATCTAATTGCATCAGATGAATAAACACATACAATTCCATATTATATTATCAGATAAATAAACATAAAGATCATGTACATAGGATCACAACTACATAAACAAGTTCCTTTACAAGAGAGTACAACATTACATTGTTTACAATATTACTATCCAGATTACAATGGAGTACATACATCAAGATAACAGTACATGATTCAACTGATATACAAGATTGGAACATAATCATAAGTATATGTCTCCTCAGCTAGAGCAAGATCTGAAATCTGCCAAACAAGATACATCCTTCTCGCACATGATCAACAACAAGGGAAACCAATGGAAAGAAAAGCACAACCACCCAACCATGTGGAACCCTAAGGTCCACCCCTCGTGCTAGGAGATAAAAATAAGGTCCCACTAAGAAAACAATCAAGAAAGACAATAGACTAACAGGTGCAAGGACTACACATGGCTCTAATACAACATGGGTCAATATGAACAACACAAGTAACTCAAACATCACTTCCAGAGGCAACCACATAATGAATGGGAAGAGTACATCTAGGGAATACTAGACTGTAATAGGGAGAAGTGTCATCACATAGCTTGTCATGGGTTGTCTTGGTAGGCCTTCCTAGGCCTTGGCCCCCATCTTGGGTTGTCCTTGTAGCCTCTCCCAACCCCCAGCCCCCATACAAACTCATACGAAATCAACATACCTTTCATGAGGACAAGGTAGTTGATCTTGCCATTCTAGGCCTTCTCATCTCATCTCAAGCCTAAATGAGCACTTGAGCCATGAGTGAGGCATCCACTTATCTTGTTTAGTGTGATTAACTAGCCAACCCCTTAATTCATTAATTAGGTTATCACTGAGTTAAGAAACTCTCACATGGGTTGTCTTGGATGCCACTTTGGGCTCCGACCCCCATTGAGAGCCACTCCCCTACCCGCAACTAGAAGACCCTACTCATCAAGCATAGAAATTATCATCATACTAATGAGTATTTATGAACCATGCAAGGCATTAACCCTCTTGCATACCAACTTAATCACAAGGACAATTTTCACAAAACATTGCCCATAGCTTCCATGTGAAGCAAACCATAACCAACATATTTCTTTTAGGTTATCCAATATCTCCCCATTCACAAAATTTGACACACTACTTAATGCATAATCAACACCATAATGAACCATATCATGCTTGCAAGACTTTATTCCACATCATGACACTTTTACAATCATAGGATATACATGAAAACAAAACATTAAAACCTATGCCTCTAGAAGCAACTTCCCCAAATGACACAACACTTGACACCATTAAAATCACAATAGTGTCACATCACATTCACTCTCAAAGCACATCATAAACTAATACCCTTCAACATTATTTTAAGGAATGTAACATTAATCCAAGCATGATCAGTCATCTAACAATTATAAAGTGAATCTATCTTAATAATACAGAACTATAACTTTCTAATCACCAGTAGCAGTTATAATATGATCATAAGATATAAGTATCGATGAGTATCAATATTTTACCAAATAATTCTCAAGACTTATTTTTAATTTCATTTAATTAAAATGATTGTGAATAACATGCAAATAACCATAAGGCATATAAATTAAACACAACAATTGTTTACGCTTTTTACATTGATGTAGATTTAATTAATAAATAGGACAATTTTGTAAATACTATTAAAAATAACTATATAAGAAAGACTACAAGCCTATAATATTAGAATGCTATAAATATCTTACACTAGTTAGAATCACAAAATACAAAACCTGAAGCTACAATAAAAGAACCTTGTTTTAAGGTTAGCTTGAGAAGAAAAGAATACAGAACAACAAAACATTCCTATAGATCTAACATCTTCATCAAATCTACCACACTTTTAACCACATGCAGATGATAGGATCATCACAAAATGAATTTGTAGAGAAGGCTTTAGAAGCTACCAGCAATGCAAAATGTGAAAGCATAGGGCACGCAGAATGATTGGTATAATGCCTCAAAGAGTGTCATATGTTGGAAAACAATGATCATAGGATATGCACAAAAAGAATTTGTTGAAAAAAATCTCAGAGAAACCCAGTTCAAAAATATAGAGTTATTGGTGACGCAACTAATTGTTTTAATAGAGGCAAAACGGGTGAGAGGTAGACAGTTACAAAATATTCATATCTCAAAAACAACAAACTGGGTATGGCTAATTTTTAGCTATGATTTATATATCGAGGACGTGCACCATATATAAATAAAATTAAAGAAACCCAATTTGTAAAATTAAAGCTATGACTAACGTAATTGACTGCTAAAACAAAGATGAAATGGGTGAGAGGTAGACAGTCGTAAAATATTCATATCTCAAAAATGACAAACTGAGTATGGCTTATTTTCATATATGATTTAGATATCCAAGATATACACCATATATAAAAAAAATTAGTGAAACCTAGTTCGTAAAATTAAAGCGATGGCTAACGCAACAGACTGCTAAAACAAAGACAAAATGGGTGAGAGGTAGACAGTCATAAAATATTCATATCGCACAAATGACAAACTGGGTATGGCTGATTTTCAGATATGATTTAGCTATCTAGGACGTCCAGCTTGTATAAAAACATTAGAGACACCCAGTTCGTAAAATTAAATTTATGGCTAATGCAACAGACTGGGTTCAGAAAATGTAGAAGAGAATTCACGGAATATTTTACTAAATCTAATGTAACAACAAATCAGATTCATGTCAGTCCATACCTAGAATAATACTTCTATCATAGCTTCACAAAATTCTTAGCTCGCATCCATTTTTGCCCAAGTCTTTTCTTCTGGAAACTATGGTTTATGGTAGTAAAAGAAAAATGAAAACTTCCTGAGAGAGAGATCCCCAAAAACATAAAACATATTCTCCATTTGAAAATGCATGCTCCTCCTCCAAATTATGTTTTGAGATTTCAAAATAAAGTTGAACATGCATTACCTCCCTCCCATCATTTCTTGCAGAAGATTCTCCTTTATTACTTTTTTACAATTTGCTATTTTTAACCAAACAATAATTTCTCTCTAATTTTATTATTTTAGAATTTGCTATTTATTTCATTTACAACTAGACAAGATTCCTTTCTAATATTTATCTACTTTAGTATTATATATATATATATATATATATATATATATATATATATATATATATATATATATATATATATATATATATGACAACTTGCAAATATTATCTATTTTATTGTCATTAACACAACATTAAATTATATTAATTTATTTATTTATCTCTAGTTGGAATTACATTTATTACTATTATTATTATTATTTATTAACTTAACTTGTAGAATAATATATTTTTCATAAACTAAATTTACATAAGGACATTTATATATATTTATTTATTTAACAAAAATGCTTTCATAACTAATAATGTTATTCTAATGCAACAATTAACCAAAATAACAATCAAACGATGCCAAACTAAATAACCCAAATGCCGAACAATACCTGACACAATGCATGATCAAAAGCATGACCACAATGATAGTGACTGACCATTATGCCCATACAGACAACACTAACTAGGTGCAAAATTGGATACTCATCCTTTTCAAGGATGATGGCTAACTAGGGGATGATATGTTATCTCTGTTCAATAGTTTCTATTGGGTTTAAGGCACACTCAAACCTATCAATTCATGTGGAGTCGATGCCTAATACCTGCATCCTGTAGCAACCAAACAATCGAACAAATAGACATATATATATTCATATAGTCAAATACATCGTGGAAGGGAATCACAGCGTAGCAGGGTACTCACGCATGAGTAATGTGACACTATCCCTTTCACCATCACATCAAACACATAATCACAACATGCATAGCATAGCAATTAGTTACTGAATGACTAAATAAGAGCCATTATCAGATAAATGCATGATACACAGAATAAGATTGATCCACGGAAAACATCACAACACAACATCCTATGATATAGAATCCATCACATGAAAGTCAATTCTAACATATGACAATCATAGTAAGATCAACATTATAATTACTTGAATGTTAACAATGTCAGAGCATATGAGTTGTCAGTGTCACAATAAGGATTATCAATAAAAAATACTAACTTCATCTTCATGCTCTTTAGTCTAACCACCTGCACATTCAAGGTGAGAATGGATGGGCACTACATCCTCCCCCCCAAAACATGACTTACTCCTAGAAGTCACAGACTAGGGTGGAAACAGAACATATTAGTATTGCAATTTTCTATTGCCAACATACGCATCCATATTAAGCAATTGTTCATAAAGCATGCACGATCGTTCAATAAAGACAAGAAGGGCATCAATTCCTCACCATTAAGATGTATCATGTGATCTACTTATAACTAATCACTCATATTTTGATAATTTCATATGATTTAGAGAATTGCATTCACATATTAAAAAGGAAAAATATATCTCATCTCTTATTTCCACTATGGTTCCAACTAATTACCAAACATGTAAAGTACAATCCTCTACGGAGTCCTCCCTTGAACACACTATCAGAGGTTCAAAATGAACATGATAGAGACAAAACTTAACATGAAACGGAGCTGATAGAAACAAACATTCAGAATAGCCACCATAGAAATTTAAAAAAATACAAATCCAAGTGGGGGAATAATCAAATTCAATCCTAAGTCACAAAATGTCGATAATTTTCAACAATAAATCAAGTATAAAGAAAAGGGTTTTGGTGACCAGTCCTTTCATAAGAGAGCTCAAGGAAAACAAATTCACTGTTAGCACACCAACAACACATGAACCAACTATCAAAAATTCAAACAACCAATATTCCAGACAAATCCACATCACGGTGTGACTAGTTTAAGCCACAAAAGAGAGTATCCGCTACACAACACCCTAGGACTCAGAGTCTAGAATGTGTTAGAGAATGTATACCAAACACACTGACAACTAAGTTTTCTACATCTTCATATCTAAACAACTTTTATACATGAATTTAAGGCAACACAGTTTCTACTTATTTACAAAAAATTTCTATCTTTAATGAAGTACAATTTCTTTTTACCAAGCTATGAACATATGCAATTACTTCCTTATGCAAAAAGATACTTACAAAGGGAATGTATGATGTCACACACAAGAATAATTCAAAACTCTAATTGACTTACAGTATCACATTCATGATCTCTTGGGTCCAACACAAGCTACAATTTGATCTTTTGCACACAGTTCTTACACAGGCATACATAATGAAAACTTTCATAAATCACCATAGAACTTCCTCATGAGGTCATGGCCAACTAGGAGATAGATATCAGATAATCAAGCAACCATGTAAAGATACCCCACATACGGCAACACCACATAACCATGAATGGCGATGCATGATACCACCGAATGATTAAAGCATTCCAATACTTACACATATACAAAAGCAATGCAACTAACATAAAGATGGTATGGTGCTTCCACACCCATAGCTAAACTTAACCCCCAAGTATGATTACTTCACCAAACTAGGGAACACAAAACACCACTACCCTTTCACATCACCCCACATAGAATGGGTACAGGATATTCACATCACTAGAGGGGGAAAATACCACACTCCTAATTACATGCACTAATAGTAATCATACTTCTTTGTTCTAAAGCACTAGAGACCACAAGAGGAACTCAAGGCCTCAACAAATCAGAAAGCACTAACATACAAGAAACACATATTGTTAGATACATCATTACATTTTTAGAAAAGGAAGGAGAACACATAGCAAACACATAAGTAAAACAAGGCATAAAGAATTTATTTCTTCTAGAATCAAAGAACAAGTCTGTAAATTTATCAACCTTCTAACATCATACTAATGCACATAGGTGAGAGGTACTATTACCAACTCACCACAAGGAGAAACACACTTAACCTAGATCAACAACAACAATCCAGAGATCCTAGTACTGCAAACTTAGCTCTAATACCAAATGTAACACCCCGCCAAGGAACCCAGAGGATAATACAAGTAAACCTACAAAAAAGACAATTATTTTTTTTGTTAAGTTAGAATTAACAAAAATCATATAATTATTCATAACATTTAAATTAAGCTTTATCCTCTAGGGTTCCATGGCTGCATTATAATGAACTAAAACAAGATCTAACCAACATTATGAATTAACTAACAACAATGGTTCATTCTATATCTAATTGTATTAGATGAATAAACACATACAATTCCATATTATATTAACAGATAAATAATCATCCAGATCCTGCACATAGGATCAAAAGTACATAAACAAGTTCCTTTACAAGAGAGTACAACATTACATTGGTTACGATATCACTATCCACATTACATTGGAGTACATACATCAAGATAACAGTACATGATTCAACTAATATACAACACTAGAACATGATCATAAGTATCTCTCTCCTCAAGATAGAGCAAGATCTGAAATCTACCTTACAAGGTACATCCTTCTTGCACACAATCAATAGCAAGGGAAACCAATGGAGAGAAAAACACAACCACCAGACCATGTGGAACCCTACGGTCCACTCCACATGATAGGAGATAACAATAAGGTCCCACTAAGAAAACAATCAAGAAAGATAGTAGACTAATAGGTGCAAGTACTACACATGGCTCCAATACAACACGGGTCACTATGAACAACACAAGTAACTCTTACATCACTTCCAGAGGCAACCACATAATGAATGGGAAGAGTACAACTAGGGAATGCTAGACTGTTGTAGGGAGAAGTGTCATCACATAGCTTGTCATGGGTTGTCTTGGTAGGCCTTCCTAGGCCCCGACCGCCATCTTGGGTTGTCCTGGTAGCCTCCCTGGACCGTAGCCCCCATAGAAACTCATGTGGAATCAACATACTTTTCATGAGGACATGGTAGTTGATCTTGCCATTCTAGGCCTTATCATTTCATCTCAAGCCTAAATGAGCACTTGAGCCATGAGTGAGGCATCCACTTATCTTGTTTAGTGTGATTAACAACCCAACCCCTTAATTCATTAATTAGGTTATCACTGAGTTAAGAAACTCCCACATGGGTTGTCCTGGATGCCACTTTGACCTCTGGCCCCCATTGAGAGCCACTCCCCTACCTACAACTAGAAGACCCTACTCATCAAGCATACCAATTATCATCATAATAACAAGTATATATGAATGACGCAAGGCATTAACCTTCTTGCATACCAACTTAGTCACAAGGACAATTTCCACAAAATATTGCCCATAGCTTCCATGTGAAGCAAACCATAACAAACATATTTCTTTTACGTTATCCAACATCTCCCCATTCACAAAATTTGACACTTCTTAATGCATAATCAACACCATAATGAACCATATGATCTTTGCAAGACTTTATTCCACATTATGACACTTTTACAATCATAGCATATACATGAAAACAAAACATTAAAACATATGCCTCTGGAAACAACTTCCCCAAATGACACAACACTTGACACCATTTAAAACACAATAGTGTCACATCACATTCACTCTCGAAGCACATCATAAACTAATACCCTTCAAAAATATTTTAAGGAATGTAACATTAATCCAAGCATGATCAATCATCTAACAATTATAAAGGGAATCTATCTCAATAATATAGAACTATAACTTTCTAATCACCAGTAGCAGTTATAATATGATCATAAGATATAAGTATCCATGAGTATCAATATTTTAACTAATAATTCTCAAGACTTATTTGTAATTTCATTTAATTAAAATGATTGCGACCAAAATGCGAATAACCCTAAGGCATACAAATTAAACACAATAATTGTTTACACTATTTACACTGATGTAGATTTCATTAATAAAGAGGACAATTTTGTAAATACTATTAAATATAACTATATAACAGAGACTAAAAGCCTATAATACTAGAATGCTATAAATATCTTACACTAGTTAGAATCACAAGATACAAAACCTGAAGCTACAATGAAAGAACCTTGTTCTAAGGTTAGCTTGAGAGGAAAATAATATAGAACAACAAAACATTCCTATAGATCTAACATCTTCATCAAATCTACCACACTTAACCACATGCATATGATAGGATCAGCACAAAATGAATTTGTTGAGAAGGCTTCAGAAGCTACCAACAATGCAAAATGTGAAAGCATAGACAAGGCAAGCAGACTAATTGGTAGTATGCCTCAAAGAGATTCATATGATGGAAAGCAATGATCGTATCATACGCACAAAATGAATTTGTTGAAAAAAATCTCAGAGAAACCCAGTTCAAAAATATAGAGTTATTGGTGATACAACTAACTATTTTAACAGAGGCGGAATGGGTGAGAGGTACACAGTCCCAAAATATTCATATCTCAAAAATGACAAACTAGGTATGGCTAATTTTTGGATATGATTTAGATATCCAGGACATGCACTATATAAATAAAATTAGAGAAACCTAGTTTGTAAAATTAAAGTTATAGCGAACGTAACAGACTGCTAAAATAGAGACAAAATGGGTGAGAGGTAGATAGTCACAAAATATTCATATCTCAAAACTGACAAACTAGGTATGGCTAATTTTCATATATGACTTAGATATCTAGGACGTGCACCATATCAAAAAAATTAGTGAAACCCAGTTCTTAAAATTAAAGCTATGGCTAACGCAATAGACTATTAAAATAGAGACAAAATTAGTGAGAGGTAGATAGTCACAAAATATTCAAATCTCAAAAATGAAAAACTAGGTATGGCTGATTTTTAGATATGACTTATATATCTAGGATGTACACCATATATAAAAAAAATTAGAGAAACCCAGTTCATAAAATTAAGGTTATGGATAACGCAATAGACTGGGTTCAGAAACTATAGAAGAGAATTCATAGAATATTTTACTAAATCTAATGTAACAATAAATCAGATTCATATCTTAGTCCATACCTAGAATATTACTTCTATCACATCTTCATAAAATTCTCAGCTCGCATCCATTTTCACCCAAGTCTTTTCTTCTAGAAACTATGGTTTATGGTGGCAAAAGAAAAATGGAAACTTCCTGAGAGAGAGATCCACAAAAATATATTCTCCGTTTGAAAATGCATGCTCCTTCCCCAAATTATGGCTTGAGATTTCAAAATAAATTTGAGAATGCATAACCACCCCCCCATAATTTCTTCCAAAAGATTCTTCTTTATTACTTTCCTACAATTTACTATTTTTAACCAAACAATATTTTCTCTCTAATTTTATTTATTTTAGAATTTGCTATTTATTTCATTTACAACTAGATAGGATTCCTTTCTAATTTTTATCTACTTTAGTATTTTCTATGTATATATATATATATTACAACTTGCAAATATTATCTATTTTATTGCCATTAACACAACATTAAATTATATTAATTTACTTATTTATCTCTAGTTGAAATTACATTTATTACTATTATTATTATTTATTAACTTAACTTCTAGAATAATATATTTTTCATAAACTAAATTTACATAAGGACATTTATATATATTTATTTATTTAACAAAAATGCTTTCATAACTAATAATGTTATTCTAATGCAACAATTAACCAAAGCAACAATCAAATGATGCCAAACTAAATAACCCAAATGCCCAACAATACCTGACATAATGCATGATTCAAAGCATGACCACAATGACAGTGACTGACCATTATGCCCATACAGACAATGCTGACTAGGTGCAAAATTAGATACTCATCCTTTTCAAGGATGATGGCTAACTAGGGGACCACATGTTATCTCCATTAAATAGTTTCCATTGGGTTTAAGGCACATTCAGACCTATCAATTCAAGTGGAGTCGATGCCTGATACCTGCATCCTGCAGTAACCAAACAGTCAAATAATTAGACATATATATATATAATCATATAGTCAAATACATCATGGAAGGGAATCACAGCGTAGCAAGGTACTCACGCATGAGTAATGTGACACTATCCCTTTCACCATCACATCAAACACATAATCACAACACGCATAGCAATTAGTTACTGAATGACTAAATAAGAACCATTATCATATAAATGCATGATACACATAATAAGATTGATCCACACAAAACATCAAAACATAACATCCTATGATACAAAAATAGTCACATAAAAATCAATTCTAACATATGACAATCATAGTAAGATCAATATCATAATTACTTGAATGTAAACAATGTCGGAGCATATGAGTTGTCAGTGTCGCAACAAGGATTATCAATAAAACATACTAACTTCATCTTCATGCTCCTTAGTCCGACCACCTGCACATTCAAGGTGAGAATGGAGGGGCACTACATCTAGCATTTATTGTAGGTGAAACGGATAGGGGTTCCATATATGTTGAGATCTTGTTCACTCAAACCGTCGCACAAAATTAATGTTGTCTTCAGTGCCCTGCACCAATTTAGTGGTCTCTGCATGCTTCTCCAGCCAAGGATTAGATGATCTTATGAGAGCTTGCGTTGGGTCAATCATGAGAGTTTATTTCCCATTGCAAGGCTCTCCACTAATTATTGCCTCGTTTGCCAGCCCATCGGCTTCAAGCTTTCCTTCCCTTAGAACATGGTTAGAAACTATATTATCAAAATTCTCCATTAGGCCTAGTGCCTCATCTAACAACATTTTTAACTTCCAATTTGGCAAATTTTTAGTTCTCAATGCATTTATGACCAACAAGGAGTCCCCTTCCAGCTCCAAGTTTTTAACTCCTTAACATTGGCATAAATTGAGGCCAAGAATTAGAGCCTAAAGATCTGCTTCATTATTTGTCCCAATTGTAAGCTTCTTTGCCGTCTTCCCCAAAGCATTCCCACACTCATCTCTAACTATACAACCTGCTCCTAACCTACCAGGGTTTCCTTCTGAGGCTGCATCAAAATTTAATTTTGCCCATCACTCTACTGGAGGACAACACCTTGTTTCCTTTCTTCTTGTTTGGATATCAACATCACTACCTCCATTAATAGGGGAATAAAATAATATAAGTAATACTAATTTTATAATAAAATTTGTTATAAAATAATAAAATAAAATATTAATATATTATAGTGAAGGAAATATTAACTCAACTAGCTGAAATTTATCAATTAATCAGCATTCAAATTGAGAAAAACTTCTAACATAGGGGAGTTGTGGTGTTTGATTTTTAGTGAGATATCTTTTTTCTCTTATTTTTTTATTCATCTATGGAAAAATAAAGTGACAAATAAAAATTATTTACTTTAGTCACTCAATAAACAAATTAAATAGTACCTAATTTATAAAACATGTAAATAATTAAACAAGTTAAATAAATAATAAAAGTAAACAAAAACAAAAAAGTTAAATAGTACCAGTAAATAAGCATATAAGAACTCACAAAATCTACCATGCTTTTACACTTGAATTCTTAGCTCTCTATTCATAACAATTTGTTAAAAAATATGAACTCCTTCATGTTGTTTAATTGTTTTCTTCAATTTTTATTTTAAGTTAGCAATTCAAATTACTAGTACAAATATAACAATACCAAATTAATGAATTGTGAGAGAAAGAGAATTGTAGCAGTGATGAATGGTGGGTAGCGGAGAATAGGAGAATAGGAGTGAAGGGAGAAATGCAGCGACCCCTACTCTAAACGGAGAAGAGAGTGATGAGGATGGAGTGAATGATGAAGAGGATGATGATGTTCAAAGGAGGCTACACATATGACAGGGATGGTTGGTACTTTTACAATGAAGAAGTTGAGGGTGAGAGTTTCTTAACCCTTTGGTTGGAGGCTCAAAGCATGGTGACTCATACTAGGGAAAAGCCCTCTAGTCAGGCAGACGGTTGGAACTTTCCTAGTGAAGAAGATGAGGAGAAGAGTCTCTTAGCACTCTGGTTGGATGCTCAACAAACTATGTCTAGTGCTAGGGCAAAGCCGCCTGGTCAGGAAGACAGTGTGGGAGGGATTAACTAGGTGTTGAGATGGGGATTTATTTTTCCCTTGACTATTGCTAGTTCTTCCCCTATCAGAAATGATTTGCCTTCTTCATTAGACATAGAGCATTTGAATGGTGTCTAGAGTTGAGGAGGTTGGATCTACTAGGAAGGATCCTGAAAGATTGGTGGCTTCTCCTACTTTAGAGGTTACATCTGGGGCTGCTATAGTTTCTGGCGTGCCTCCCTTATTCCTAGATTCTTCAAGTGCATCTCATCAGGGGTATATTCTCATCCCTGATTCAGTCTTTGATAAATCTTCCAACAGATGGGCTAAAGCCTTGGTTGGGAAATTTCTTGATTATAGGCTGAATGTGGATGTTGTTAGGGCTTGGACTATGAAAAAATGTGGTGCAGTCATTGCAAGAGGGTTCAAAGAATGAACTATCCAAATCATGCAGCTAGACTAAACACAACGCAAACAACACAATCATAGAATGTAATGGTAGATTCATATATATAGAATATCAAAGAATTATAATGCTCTTATGCTGAAAATATGCAGGCTACAATCAAAGGACTCATAGGCCTACATTCCAGGTTACAACAGATATGCAAGATATGGCATTGAATTGCCTTTCGAAAAGAAATTCAAACTCTAAATCACCTTCTAAAACTACTAACTAAGAACTAAATTCCTAATGCATCTAAGAGATGTATTTATAACATCTTTAAGCTCATAGAATCCTCCGCGTCATCCACAATAGGTTACAAACTCCAATGAAAGATGCAATGTGTAGAAACATGTAGGTCAACTTACAACATATGGTATTGCTCCGCAAATGGATGAAACTTGGAGCGGACCTCAAGGAAAGTCTATCTAGTCATTATGTGCCATGTATAATGTTCTATTAGGCTCTACAAGTCATGGAAGTACTCCACAAACCTTCTCCTTCAACTCTCTGCCTGAATGTTCTATTCTGTGAAAGCTGATGATCTTCTGATAGTGATAACATTCTGGAAACAAATCCAAATCTCTTCAAATCTTAATATGATGTAGCTGACACTATGAAGATGCTAAGTCCTTATCTGCATGGTTTTATATGAAGATGCAGTAAAATGCTGTACAATTTGTTGAAACTGCAAATACCTGAACTGAACTGAAAATGAAAGAAAAGAAAGAATGCAAATATTTTTGGTTGATGCAAGATTGCTTTGCAACCTAGGATGCTCCTGCATCAAAATGGAAATTATGTGGCCCTCTAAAAATCATAGAGATGATGACAGGTTTCTTCTTGTTCTCCTTCTCTCTAGATGAAGACAAATTGTAAATCCTAAAGAGTGGTCTGCGGTTGTTAGAAAGATCTTGCTTAGTTCTCAAGAGCTGGGAGCTAGCGCTAGACCTTGGAAAAGTTTTCTTTGATAGGGTGCATGTTTGGATGAATCTCCTAGGGTTACCTCTCGAATATTGGGATGAGGAAGTTTGGGTAGCCATTGTTGGCTCCATGGGGGATCTCATTATTGTTGATGAGATGAACAAATATAGGAAAAGATATATGTATACTAGACTATGTTTCTTAAGTATTGTTGACAAAGTAATCCCTTCTTTAATTACACTTTATTCAAGATTGGGTGACTGGGTGCAGAAAATCACCTACGAGGAATCTCAGGTGTTGTGTCTTAACTACCGCAAGTCAGGGCATGCTCCTATAGGTTGTGATATTACTGATCAACAAGAAAAAGAAACTCTTAAACCTCAGTATGAGGTTTGGAGGGCTCCATCAACTACAGAGTCAGAAAGGCAGGAGCATTGTTTACATGAAAGTGGCAATGGGGAGCCCACTAATGTTGAGTATTCCTCTAAAAAGCAACACACTAATCATTCTATGCTGGAGATAAGTGGGATTTCTTCTAAAACTCTCAATCCTACCCCTTCAATTGAAAGGAACATTTTAGGATCTAAAACTAAACAAAGCTCTTTAATGTTGTTTAGGTTCAAACCACCTTGAGTGGTTCTTTTGTGTTGGTTTGCCTGGTGCCTTTCTCACCCCTTGCATGGGGTGTTGTTGCTCGTCTTTGGGCTATTTTCTAGCATTCCTTGTTTGTGTTGGGCTTGGTCCTTCTGGTTCTAGCCAGTTCATTGTTGGCTAGTCTCACATCTTGTAAGATTTGTTGTTGCTGGTTTTGTTGATTCTTTCTTTGTGTTAGTTTTTTGCTCCTTGTGTTGCTTATTTATTTTGCCTTTTTTGCTTTTTGTAATAGATTCGGGCCCTTCGTGGTTATCTTAATCAAAATAATACAAAAGTAATGTTAAAATTAAACCATTATATGTTCCATAATTTCCTAGTGCAAATATTTTATTGACAATATTTGTTTTTATTATAATATAATATAAATATAAATACATTATAAATTTTTGTAATCAATAATTTTATCAAATATAACAATACCAAAGTAATGTCAAAATGAAATGATTATATGTTTCAAATTTAATATAAATTATATATATATATATATATATATATATAATAATTTTCATAAGGCTGAATAATAATATATTAAAATGAATACTAGACAATAAAATAAATTAATATTTCGATTGTTATAATATATTAATATTGAATATATTTACACCAATATATATCAATATTTGATTTTACTATGTTTCAATAAATTTTATTATAAAAATAGTGTATTTAAAATATGAATAATATAATTACAATGAAGAAAAATTAAATAATTATATTAATATGAATATTACAAAATATAATATGTTAATATTTAGATCACTAAAATATTTAATTATTTAATACTTATACACAAATATATATCAATATTTCATTTCACTATAATATAACATAAATTTAAATATATTATAATGATAATTCCATTGTATAATCAATAATTTAATATAAATATTATAATTAAAATGTTATTATTATTTATATTATTCTATTGATATTTGAAATTAGAATTTTATAATAAATATATACAATGAATAAAAAATTAAATATTAATATAACTATTAAACAATATAATATATTAATATTTAGATTAGTATAATATTTCAATATTTAATATTTATACACAAATATTAATTTTTTTTTATTCATAATAAGGAGTTTCTATATTGATTTCAAAAAGGAAATATACATCTTCTACTATGCAAATCAAAATGTAGCTGAAAACTGCTCAACGCACCCATGCCAACTATCTAACCCAAGAGGAAACCCTATACAGATATGAGCCATGTAGGGCCAGCCATTATAGAAACCTTACATATAATGATGCTTTCTTAAACAAAATGAAAGCCAAAATGTAACACTATATATCATATTCTATACCAGAGATGCTAGAGCCAAAGATTATTCTTCATCATATTCATGCAAGAGCTGATTGAAGTTTGCAACTCATTGGAAACCCTCCCCTGCCTCCATCCTGAGCATCTTTTTGATGAAACTTACTGCCACTCTCACTTGATCCTTGAGATTGATTAACTCCAAACCCTTGATGTCTAACGGGAATGGATATAGCTTTACCACTTCCTTTGGATCTTGTAGCAATGCCATGTCCCTTGGCCTTGGAACTCCTACCCCAAACGTCACTTCCACTAGAATGGCCTCAAAACTGCCCAAAATCTTTGGAATGAATAGACCCCAAATTATGGCTTCCACTTCTGCTTTGGGAGTGTTTAATTCCAGCAATGTTGCCATGAATCTAGATGGGATATCAGAGTCAACTCAGTATCTTTTGCTATCAGCAACATAAGCTTTCCCTAGCACCATCCTCATCGCCCCTACCATTAAGACATCGTTGTTCTAGAGAATTCAGTGGAGTTTCTAATCAATTATTCACTAGAGGAACACTATTTGTCTTTTGTCACTAGTTAGACGAATTGGAGTGTCCATCCATCCACACTAGATACTATCGGTCGAGAAAACAACAGTAAACCTAGACCCTGGCATTTGATAAAACTTGCTTTGAAGAAATCTTTGTAGAGAAGCTTTCTTAAGAGGTGACGACAAATGATGAGGCTTGTAGTACCACTGGCCAATGCAATTCTCATTCTACTTGGAGTCATGTCTTGAAAGCCTTTGGATGTCCTCAGATTTAATTTCATCTTACACACCCATCAACTCCAACTTGCCTTAATGAAACACTATCTTCAAGTCATCATTAGTTATTAAGATAGAATCTACTAAGGGTTGAGGGACACTTCTCTTATGATAGGGAGTCAAAGATCTATGCCAATGTCCACCTGCCAGCCACTAAGCCCAGCCTTACATACTAGCAATCCATCACTAGGAGAAAATAGTTGTCCCAACCTCAAGCCCATCCTTTCTATGCTACTAAACCCAAACTTTCTAGCATTGGAAGGGTGGAAAGTCACCTTTCCTACCACCCACAATGCTTTACCTTAAGATCTAAGAGGAAATTCTACCCCCTAGATCAAATGTTTCTTTTAAAGATCTGTTGTCTACCCCAACATTTGAAAGGGAATCTACTTCCATGTTACCTTCCCTAACGATGTGACTAATGATAACCTGATCGAATCCATCCACTAAAGACAATGCTAGATCAAGTTTTTCCCCTAATATCCAATTTTCTAGATTTCTAGTTCTTAAACTGTTGATAACCAATAGTGAATCTCCTTCGATAGCTAGGTATTTAACATTCAAATCGTTACAAAATATGAGACCAATAATGAGTGCTTGGAGCTCTGCTTCATTATTGGTACCATAAGGAAGAGGTTCTTCCAAGCTCCCAATTGTGAGCCCATTCCAATCTCGCACTATGCATCCTACCCCAGACACCACTAGGTTCCCCCTTGTAGTGGCATCAAAATTAAGTTTAAACTAGCCAACCTCTAGGGGGACCATTACACTGACTTCCTGGCTTCTTGAGTTATTTTGCCACCTTCACTTGAGATAGCTGATGTTTTCAATCCATGCCAATTCCTACACATATATGCATCCCAGGATGTGAAAATTGTTTGTTTGGAGCCTAATTCTTCAAGTCTTGAATTAACAATCTCTACCATATTAACCTCAACCTTATTTAGGAAAGATTGCAAAGGGATTTCTTTTTCTTGAAACAACCTCTTGTTACACTCCTTCCAGATTTCCATTATTAAGAATGAGGGACATGAAATCCATAGGCCTCCAAACATTGCCTTCTGAGAAATTATCAGCCAAGATAAAAGCCAGTCTAGAAGAAGATGGTCTCCAGATTCCTCTGTAGACATACAAACGATATGTCTAGAAGGACCTGCAAAACCCATTCTGGTCAACCTATCTGTTGTGAGCACTCTTGTAACGCCCCACCATGAAACCCCAAAGAATAGCTCAATTATACTATACAAAAAGGACATATTTTTTTTTCAAGGAAGAAATAACAAAGAAAATTAAATCATATTTATGTATAACATCAAGTTAAGCTTATCCTTTAGGGGTCCACGACTGCATTACTAACAAACTATTAACAAGATCTAACCAACATTATGAATTAACAAACAACCATAGTTCATTCTAAATCTAATTGCATCAATTGAATATTTACACATATATTTTTGTATTATATCATCAGATAAGTAATCATCAAGATCCTATATAAAGAATTACAAGTACATATATAATTTCCTTTACAAGAGAGTACAACATTACATTGTTTACAATATTGCTTTCATGATTACATTGGAGTACATACATCAAGATAACAGTACATGATTCAATTGATATACAAAACTAGAATATGAACATAAGTATATGTCTCCTCAAGCTAGAATGAGATCCAAAATCTGATATAAGAGGTACATCCTTCTCATACACAAACAACAACATGGGAAACCAATGGAGATAAAGCACAACCACCCGACCATGTGGAACCCTAAGGTCCACCCCCCCGTGCAAGGAGATAACAATAAGGTCCCACTACAGCAAACAGTTAAGAAGACAATAGACTAATAGGTGCAACGACTACACAAGACTCCAATACAACACGGGTCAATAAGAACATCACAAGCAACTCAAACATCACTTCTAGAGGCAATCACACAATGAAAGGGCAAAACACAATTAGGGAATGCTAGGCTACATTAGGGAAAGTGTCATCGCATGGCCCTGACATGGGTTAGCCTGGTAGTCTCTCACTAGATGCTGGCCCCCATCTATCGTTACCTTGGTAGTCTCTCACTAGACGCCGACCCCATAGGGTGACACATGTGGAACAAACATTCCTTTCATGAGGACAAGGAAGTTGATCTTGCCAACTAGGCCTTCTCAGCCCATCCTTAGCCTGAACGAGCACTACAGGCATGGGTGAGGCATCCAATTATCTTATTTAGTGTGGAAAAACTACCCAACCCTCTAAATTTACTATTAAGTTATCACTTGGTTACCAACATTAAATGGGTTACCCTGGCAAGCCACTTTGGGCACTAGCCTCACATTCAAAGCCACTCCCCTACCTGCATCTAGAAGAGCCTATCCATCAAGCAAGACAATTAAGATCATAACGTCAAGTATACATATACAATGCAAGCCATTAACCTTCTTGCAAACAAAACATAATCAAAGGACCAACTCTTAAATCATTGTCTGAAAACTTCTAGTTGAAACAATCACACAACCATAAACAAGACATATCCATTGCAAGGCATGGTCATCTTTCTCCCAAATCTCAACCATAAACAAAATACTTCCTCTTTATGATTACAGAGAACTCCCCATTATCAAACACAATACTTAACACAAGTTTGATATCAATATATCCTTAAAGGAGATTATTACCTCATTGTAACGCCCGCCTTGAACACCTTAAAGAATACACATGTATGCAATAGAAAACAGGAAATTTTTTTTTAAAACTGATAAAGTAAGTTACACAACTAATTACAACATATTCTCTAAGGGACCAAGGCTGCATCACTTAACCAATCAACTAACATAATTTAACATACATCAGTAATTGATCCAAATTCTTTTTCAATAAATAACTCATTCACATTCATTGCAAACATCAGATGACGGAATCAGCATGATAAGATACATAACTGAAATGCCCTTATATAAGTACATCAAAACATCTTTACAATGCCACTTTTAGTCTACTTTTAGAGTCACATACATAAAGCATATTCTGTTACATAAATCTGGTACAAGGTTGTACACTTACATCTTCATCATTGAAACAAGTACAACTGAAACAAATCCTTTTCTGCATAAGATCCTGACAAGAGAACCAATGGATAAAATAGCTCTTCCACCCGACCATGTGGAACCCTAAGGTCCACCCCCCGAGCTAGGAGTTAACATGAGGTCCCAAACACTGACAGTCAGGTAGACGAAAGACAAACAAGAACAAAGGACGGCCAATGCCAATACAACACATGGCTATAACAATGCAGCACAACATAACTTAACTTTCACTTCATTTCCAGAGGCGACACAAAACAAACGAGGAGAGACCGAACAAGGGATGCTAGGTTGTAGTAGGGAGAGTGTCATCGCATGGTCCTAACATGGGTTATCCTGACAGCCTCTCACTAGGCGCCGGCCCCCATCTATGGTTATCCTGACAGCCTCTCACTAGGCGCCGGCCCCATAGGGTGACACATGCGGAATCGACCTTCCTTTCATGAGGACAAGGAAGTCAATGATGCCGACCAGGCCTTCTCTACCCATCCTTAGTCTAAACAAGCACTACAGGCCATGGGAGAGGAATCCATTAATCTTATTAGTGTGAGATCTACCCTTAACCCCCTAGTTAATTTTTTAGGTTATCACTTGATTAAACTACTTCCAACGGGTTATCCTGACTGCCACTTTGGGCGCCGGCCCCACGTTGAAAGCCACTCTCCTTCCTAACACCTAGTCAACCTTAAAACATCAAGCAAGACTTATAACCATACACGTAAATGAACACTGCAAGGCATAAACCCTCTTGCATCAAAATAGAATCGTAGCATCAATTGTGATCCAATACTTTTAACATTACATAACTTTATTCTTTTACAGATTTCAGGTCTCTCCTTACGACAAAACAGTACAATAAGGTCACAAGAGGATTGATATCTCATCCCGAGATTATTACTTTACAAGACACAACATTCAACCGTGACAGTACCTCATTATACTACACACTTTGTTTGATACATATAAACGCTATTACATCACAATCATAAAATAGCAATACACCAGTTGCCAATACTTAACAACAACAACTCAGCCTCTGGAATACAAGTTTGAACAACCTCAATACGACTCATTACAGCACTCAAACAATTCAATTCAAAACTCAAGAGATGAAATACTACAATTCATTCTTAGTTTTAATGCAAACAACTTCTGAAATAAAATCAACATTATATCTTAACACTTGCAACTACATTTCTAACAAATCCTTATTTTGCTTCAAAAGATCAGTAAATTGATTAACTAAATCATTACAGTAATTGATGTAAGAACCACTTAATTCCAGATACAATCTTATATTCTATCCTTCAATCTTATCAGACTAGTTTATTCTATTAAGGATAATAACGCTAAGAGAGATGTCTCATGGCTGAACGGCAATCACACGAGGCAAAATTCAAACATGAAATCCAAAAGAATTCTTTTATGATGATTTGAAGTTATCTCCGATACTGGTCTTATAGTGATTTACTTTTTCAAGAGAATGATCGTAATTACGCCCTATGCGAACAGCTTGGGATATTTTACTACTGAGGTGTAAAACTGCTATTGACTGTTTAATCACTGACGTGAATGATATGCATCTGGTCTGATGACTTCCGGCATGTTCCCTGAACTTGCAAATTTTACTGCGTTTACAGTATCCACGTAAATCGGAAAGAACTGGAGAGTGTTTATGATGTGATAAAGAAGACCACGGTTTTGCCCTCACAGAAATCTCATTTCAACTCAGTAGGCGAACTGCATTCGTTAGTATACGAGAATGGCTTTCTGCCTGTAAGAAGAGCTATGTCGATAATTTTCCTATCACACTGCTGCTGCCGAATCTGTTATCAGATTTCTTAGATATTCAGATGTGAGGATTAGCCAAAAACGAGACAGTAGCTATTGGAAACAGACAGCTGCTCAAATTACACTTGGAACTACTACTACATTATACCAACAGTTGGTTATTGACCATCTTGCCTTCACTGGCTATCTTGAGGTCACCCCAAACTTTTTCAGACGTGCACCAGCTAAGACAACGGCAGCCTACAGATTAAACCTAACTAAGTTTAGATTTTCACCTCTAACAACTGCAGTAAGCATAAACTCTTAAGACATTATTACTGCTATATAAACTATGAGTGCGGTCAGAGATTGATGTATGACAAAAACCCTAGTCAACTTCAATATTGAATGCTACAGCCTCCATCATCTTCCAGGGTTAACGGTGTTTGCTCAGCGTGTTTGAAAGCCAGTGAAAATGCGGTATCCCAAGCTATAAGATGGCTGGTGTACAAAGAATCATCGTCCCAAAACTGACAATGACTGACGGTGGCCATAAAATGGTCATGTTGAGAAGACTTCTGTGACTTCAACAAGAGCGAACAGCAATAAGGCCACGGCAGCGAGCATTTCAACCTTGCAGCGTGACCTGATATCCCGATCCACTAATAGCCAATATCAACTGCAGCTAAAAAAACATAGACTCTCAGACAAGTTGGCTCACCCGTTTTCTTTTAACAAGCAGAACTTCAAATGAGAGCGAATGGTGAGATAAAACGGCAGCGAGCTACTCGACTCATCACCTCCCATCGCGCCCTGACTTAACAATCTGCAGCGTCACAAACAAAACCTTAGCAAACGCTACAAGGCATGACGAATGGAGTGCCGTGCCAGATCGCTAAACGAACAGCCTGCCAAAATAAGCATTCAACCTCTCTAGAAAGAATCTGCATTTTACACGCTTGGGAATTTACGCAAGTCTAGGCATTTCTGTAGGTTTCAATTTGCTCCAGGTGATAAGATCGATCTGGCTGTTAGAACGCATTGTCCTTGAGAGACTCCTCTTATACTTTCATGGAGATCCATGACAAGATAACACTGAGGCGTGTACAGAAAGGTATCAAAACAAAAAAGAACTCCAGCTAAGGAATGCGCTAGACAATGGAGAAATGAACCCGTGGGTTTAACCCCAAGGACAACACCACCTGGCCGCTCAGCTATAAAGAACAGGAGAAGGATTTTTTTGATCCTCTCGATAGCCAGACTTCGCAAGTAACCAATCTCTAAAATGGGGATGACATATTATGAAGAACCATATCTGAGCCAAGGACGACATTCATCCCTAATATCAAGCATTTACCGTCACAACCTAGACGCTTCAATCTACTTACAAAAAATCATATATTGCAAAGACAAATGGTATAGCTCCCCTTACCACGCAATAAGATTCTAAAGAAACCCTTGTTTGCTTAAATCTGAGACTACTGAAATATTGAAGTTGAATTCCCTTCTTCTATTGCAAATCTACCAATTAAAGTTTCCTGTCAACCCTCGCAAGACCATCCATCCTACAGAAATGAAATCAACAGCCCAGGTTTTTCCAAAACGCAAATCAGAAACGAACCCTAGCTGCCTCCATTTCCATTCATTTACGCTGGAAGGAAAATTCCAATGCGTTGTGCTTGTTGAGACCTACAGTTTCAGTTTCTTGTATGCTCAGCAGTCAATCTCCAGTTACAATCGCTATACATGTTTCTGAGCAAAAAGGATTTCCAGTTGCAGATGTGGGAGCAAGCACGCAGCCTAAGCAGAACGTTGGGTACAAGAGACATACAGCGGGTTTCCCTGACAGTTTCCAGCTAACACAGAGAGAGAACACTAATAACCTTGATCAGACTTTACAGGGACGACTAGCTGCAACCAACAGCGGTTCATGGCAACTCTATCGAGGTGTCCTACAAACCCTACCAAGATCTCGCCGGTCTGAGAATGTATGCGGAATAATTCGGCAACCATTGAAAGGAAAGAAAACATTTGACTTCCAGAATCCTTGGGCAGTACCTATGTATTTAAACCCTAAGAGAGGTTGCTGTTCACACACAGAAAGGACAGACTGCCGAACTATGCGGAATCAAACAAACTAAAAACACATTTGCAGATTGAAAGGAAATTCAGAAATAAGGCATTCGACGGAACCTGATTTCGCAACCACCGTGACGAACCCGCTCCAATTGTTGCAGTTCCCAGCTGCTTCTTCCTTACCCCTGTGATGTTCTCCTTGTTGCACCGACAACTCTTTTATAACTCAGTCCCTTTCTCTTCTCCTAGGGTTTCCCACAAGATTCCGAGAAGCTTCTTTTTAAGAAAAAGTATATTTTTTTTTTAATTTAATTTAATGATTCCCAATTATTAGGTACTTTATTTTATTATTATTTTCTTTATAACCGACCCCAAAATATTATTATTAATAGAATAGTACTATTTCAACTATCCATATTTTTGTACTATCCTATAATTTATTTTATTAGTCTAGTTGTGAAACACAATTTACAAGCATGGCTATAATTATTTATTTATTTAAATATTTATTATAAATAATATTATATCGAATAATACAACTTCTTAGAACTTATTTATCAACAACACCTCTATTAAAATAATAATTTATTTATAACTTAAATCGACAACTAACGACAATATGCCTATTTAACAACACTAGACTCTTCCGTAGAATATTTCTAATTAAAGCACAACATTACCGCACATACTTAAACACCTTTGAACTTGGTTTGACTCCAAAATACAATGTTACCTGACAGTGAGACATGGGTGAATGACAACCAATAACCACAAGAGTGAACTGACGACGAAGGAACACTGACTAGGGACCTCATATTAACTCCAACCAACTAATCCATTGGCGAAGGCACGCTCAGACCTGTAATCAGGTGGAGTCGATGCCAAGTACCTGCATCCTGCAGCAACGCACAGTTAACCGTAACAAGATATACATATACATCACATGCAGTCCTATCGTGAATGGAAATCGCAGTGAGGTAGGGTACTCGTGAACGAGTAATACAACACTGTTCCATTCACGTTTTAAAATAATAATCACTACATTGAACAAGATATCAGATTACTAATCTACGACATAAAATGATTAGCTAACTTCCGATCCCATATAATGAATAACATCAAAGCATCTAAAACATCAGTTCGTTTATCAAATTGTAAAGCATAATGACATAATCCAACATCAATATCTGTTATCATAACAATTAAGTTCGTACTGAAATAGGCAAAATAACTAGAAATCCATCATCAACGATCTAAAAATACTGTCAAAATGTCCAATACTACTAAGCAACCATCAGTCCAAAAGACGATAAGCTGAGGGGTACTACATCCTCCCCCCCTAGGATCAGGCTTACTCCTGGAAGCCTGCGAACAAATATGGATATAGCTCTCGCATACGGGAAGTATCTTCCCAGGTCGCTGAAGTCTCATCATTAGGATCCCATTGGACCCTTACCTGCTCTATGGCTCTGCCCCTGAGAGCGAGTCGCCTGTGCTCTAAAATGCCTACGGGCTCCAAAGCTAGCTGCCCGTCCTCTACCTGTAAAGCATTCCAGTCAAGGATATGAGAAATATCTGGGTGATAAGGTCTAAGAACAGAAACATGAAATACGTCATGGACGCGTGACAAGCTAGGCGGCAAAGCAAGACGGTATGCAACAGGACCGATCCTCTCCAAAACCTCGAATGGCCCCACAAAGCGTGGAGCGAGCTTAGAGCCTTTTCCGTAACGGATCGGACTCTTTCGCGGACGCACCCGCAAGAACACCCGATCACCAACTGAAAACTGACGATCAAGTCTGTGAGCATCTGCATATTTCTTCTGTCTATCCTGAGCTGCTACCAGATGCTCTCTGATGCGATCAACCTGCTGCTCCATCTCTTGGAGCATCTGAGGACCTAGGAGAACTCTATCCTCAAGGCGATCCCAACTCAATGGGGTACGACAAGGACGACCATACAGGGCCTGAAAAGGAGACATGCCAATGGAACTGTGGTACCCATTATTGTACGCAAACTCCACCAAATACAAATAATCTTCCCATCAGTTTTGCTGATCCATCACATACATACGGAGCATATCCTCGAGAACCTGATTGACCCTCTCAGTTTGCCCATCAGTCTCTGGATGATAAGCTGAACTGAAGTTCAATTGAGTCCCCAAAGCATGCTGAAGAGACGTCCAAAGAGCTGAAGTAAAAACTGGATCACGATCGGAGATAATCTTGCGAGGAATCCCGTGCAATCTGACGATATCCTCCATGAAAATTTTGGCCACAGAAGAAGCATTATATGAAGATCGGACAGGAGAAAAGTGTGCTACTTTCGTAAGCCTGTCTACAGTGACCATTATCGCATCATGGCGACGAGAAGACATGGGTAAACCAACTATGAAGTCTATTGAAATGATGTCCCATTTCCATTCCGGAATAAGATGTGGCTGAAGAAGACCTGCGGGATGCTGATGTTCCGCCTTAACCCTCTGACATTCTAAGCATCTCGAAACAAAATCAGCAATATCCCTCTTCATTCCGGCCCAAAAATATATCTGACGAAGGTCTGCATACATCTTCTTGACACCTGGATGCGCAGAATAAGGTGCCCGATGAGCCTCAGTCATGATTAGGGTGCGGAGACCCTCTGTAGAAGGCACATAAATGCGATCTAAATGTCGCAAGAGACCATCCGACTCGATAGAATACCCAGCATATCTACCCTCCAAGGCTCTACCAGACTCCACTTCAGCTTTCACTTCCTGATACCATCTATCTACAGGGAGAGCTGCAAGAACCTGCCCTCTCAAATCCACTCCAAGAGTAATAGATGAAAGTTCATGTCTTCGACGACTAAGGGCATCCGCCACCACATTCTCCTTACCTTGGATATATTTTACCTCAAAATCATACTCACATAGAAACTCCATCCATCGCCTCTGTCTTGCATTCAGGTTTGGCTGAGTAAAGATATACTGTAAACTTCGGTGATCACTGTGCAGCTCAAACCGATGCCCCAGCAAGAAGTGTCTCCATCTTACCAATGCATGAACAACTGCAGCTAACTCTAGGTCATGTGTAGGATAATTCAACTCATGATCTTTGAGTTTATGGGACTCGTAAGCTATCACACGACCCTCCTGCATTAAAACTGCTCCTAAACCTTCCAAAGATGCATCAGTACAAACCACAAAATCTCCGGCAGGATCCGGCACTGCTAGAATAGGTGCACTGGTTAACCGCTCCTTAAGACTCTGAAAGGCTGCTTGACACTGATCTGACCAAATGAACTTCTTTCCTTTTCTCTGAAGTGAAGTTATAGGGTGAGCTATCTTTGAAAATCCTTCCACAAATCGCCGATAATAGCCTGCTAAACCCATGAAACTACGAACCTCCGAAACATTGGTAGGAGCAGGCCAATCCATGATCGCTTGAATCTTTGAAGGATCCACTGCAATACCCTTATCCGAAATAACATGTCCCAAATATTTTACTTCAGTTTGAAAGAAATCACATTTAGCCAAATTTGCATACAACTGATTTTCTCTTAAACACTGCAAAACCTGCCGCAAATGCTCTTCATGCTCCTCCATAGACCTTGAATAAATCAATATATCATCTAAGAAGACAAGAACAAATCTATCCAGATAGGTACGGAACACACCATTCATCAGGCTCATGAATACTGATGGCGCATTTGTCAATCCAAAAGGTACAACAGTGAACTCATAATGCCCATAGCGAGTGCGAAATGCTGTCTTGTGGATGTCAGCCTCAAAAATGCGCAACTGATGATATCCCGATTTTAGGTCTATCTTCGAAAATACCTTAGCTCCCTTGATCTGATCAAAAAGGTCATCAATTCGCGGCAATGGGTACCTGTTCTTCACAGTCACCTTATTAAGCTGCCGATAGTCGATGCACAAACGCAGAGATCCATCCTTCTTCTTCACAAAAATCACAGGTGCTCCCCATGGAGAGACACTCGGACGAATGAATCCCTTCGCTAATAACTCTTCTAGCTGCAAGCGAAGCTCCTTAAGTTCCTGAGTAGTCATTCGATATGGAGCTCGTGAAATAGGTTCTGCTCCAGGAACAAGGTCTATCTTGAAATCAATATCCCGCTTCGGTGGCATACCTGGAATTTCGCTAGGAAAGACATCCTCATACTCCTTGAGAATAGGATAATCATCAAGGGATGCCTTCCTATTTTCCCCAAAATCTGAGTCATTAACTGTTACAGCAAACAACTTGCATCCTTGACGCAGACATCTCTTCAATTGCATAGCAGAAATCATGCGCAAGGAGATGGGTCTCTGAATCCCAACCACTTCTACTTCTTTGCCTGAATCATCAACACACCTTACTAATTTGCGGCGACAGTCTATCACCGCTTGATGAGCATCCAACCAATCCATTCCCAACACTATGTCATAGGATCCTAATGGTATAATACGAAGATCTGCTGTGGTAGATAAGGGTCCTATCCTCAACTCGCAACCATGCACAAGAGAGTCTACTGATACTCTAGATCCTGAGGCCAATTCCACCTGCCACTTGACATCTTGCTTTGCTGCCACTAATTTGCAACGTTCCACTATAGAAGGGGAAATAAAAGAATCTGAAGCACCAGAGTCAAAAAGAACAGAAATGGTAATACCTCGCAAGACACCTGTAGTCTCCACAACGGTACCTTGGTGCTCCGCTTGGCGATTATCCACCGCCGCAAACACTCTATGTGACCTGCCTGCATCACCAACAGTGGGCTCTGAAGCTGCGGGTCTCTGACCAAATCCTGAAGTACTCTTATGCGGGCACTGTCTAGCAATGTGGCCCTGCTGACCGCAAGAAAAACATCCTGTTCCCCTGCCAAAACCTCCACCGCCTACAGGAGCGTTTGACTGCTGAAAACTACCTCTGCTTGCTGCAGATTGTGTGCTTTGTGCTGGTTGACTGGCACGATCACGTTTAACTCTCTGCCAACTTCGATCCTTTCTGGAATGAAATCTGTTGCTTTGCTGATACTGAGAGTTTCTTGATTTCGTCTGAGAAAACTGTTGTTGCTGCTGTCCACCCCTAGAAGGTACCTGATGACTCCTCGAGTTACCTGCTGCATGAGACTGACCACCTCGGAAACCTGAACCTGCTCGAGATGAGCTACCAATCTGTACACCTGTATGACCTCCTAGGGCCATGGTCAAGTTCTCTTCCACCAATCTAGCCTTCTCCACTGCTACCTCCATGGTCTTCGGTTCGAACACACGAACTCCTCCGCTGATGCGTGCGTTCAGACCTCTGATAAAATGCTGAACTAACATGGCCTCGTCGTTTCCAATCCCTGCATATTGCTTGAGTTCATAAAACCTGCGCTCATACTGTTCCACTGTCATGGCCATCTGTCTCAACCCATGGAATTCATCCGCTCGTCGTTGCCTCCAGTGATCAGATAAAAATCGAGCTCTGAACCTATCCAGAAATAGTTCCCATGAAATTGTCGCAATATCTAGATGCAACTTTTGTTCCTCAAGACGCCACCAAGTAGAGGCGAATCCTCTTAGATGCATGATGGCGCATCTTGCCTTAGTGTTACTGCCATATGGATGCATAGCAAAGCATCTCTCCAAATCGATGAGCCATGTTTCTGCTTCCAAACCGCTACCGGAGCCATCGAAAGTAGGAGGACGGGCTCTCATCAGATCTCTCATGTGGCCCGCAAGAATGGCCTCTTGTTCAGCTGTGACCTCTCTCCTTCTAGGGGATCTTTCTCTTTCTCTTTCTTCCGGTTGCACCACCTCCTGCCTCGGACCAAGACGAGCAAGCACCTCCTCAAGGAGCTGGCGTAGTTGAGCACCCTCAGGCTGAACCTGATTCTCCTGATTCTCGCTTCCACCTTCTTGTGAACTTCTATGAGGGGAGCTAGGAGGAGGGCTGATTTCAACACCTCTCCCACGACCCCTACCTCGACCACGTCCTCGGCCTCGCACCCTAGGCATCTTCCTGGACAACACATCCAAGAACAAACTTCAGGTTGTTAGGCAAGGACTATGAACGAATATGTCCTTCAGAGTTTAAGCAACTAGCATAGCTTAATGGGCTAATTATAAAACCAGAGTACCCAGTGTTAGTAACCTGGCTCTGATACCAGATGTAACGCCCGCCTTGAACACCTTAAAGAATACACATGTATGCAATAGAAAACAGGAATTTTTTTTTTAAAACTGATAAAGTAAGTTACACAACTAATTACAACATATTCTCTAAGGGACCAAGGCTGCATCACTTAACCAATCAACTAACATAATTTAACATACATCAGTAATTGATCCAAATTCTTTTTCAATAAATAACTCATTCACATTCATTGCAAACATCAGATGACGGAATCAGCATGATAAGATACATAACTGAAATGCCCTTATATAAGTACATCAAAACATCTTTACAATGCCACTTTTAGTCTACTTTTAGAGTCACATACATAAAGCATATTCTGTTACATAAATCTGGTACAAGGTTGTACACTTACATCTTCATCATTGAAACAAGTACAACTGAAACAAATCCTTTTCTGCATAAGATCCTGACAAGAGAACCAATGGATAAAATAGCTCTTCCACCCGACCATGTGGAACCCTAAGGTCCACCCCCCGAGCTAGGAGTTAACATGAGGTCCCAAACACTGACAGTCAGGTAGACGAAAGACAAACAAGAACAAAGGACGGCCAATGCCAATACAACACATGGCTATAACAATGCAGCACAACATAACTTAACTTTCACTTCATTTCCAGAGGCGACACAAAACAAACGAGGAGAGACCGAACAAGGGATGCTAGGTTGTAGTAGGGAGAGTGTCATCGCATGGTCCTAACATGGGTTATCCTGACAGCCTCTCACTAGGCGCCGGCCCCCATCTATGGTTATCCTGACAGCCTCTCACTAGGCGCCGGCCCCATAGGGTGACACATGCGGAATCGACCTTCCTTTCATGAGGACAAGGAAGTCAATGATGCCGACCAGGCCTTCTCTACCCATCCTTAGTCTAAACAAGCACTACAGGCCATGGGAGAGGAATCCATTAATCTTATTAGTGTGAGATCTACCCTTAACCCCCTAGTTAATTTTTTAGGTTATCACTTGATTAAACTACTTCCAACGGGTTATCCTGACTGCCACTTTGGGCGCCGGCCCCACGTTGAAAGCCACTCTCCTTCCTAACACCTAGTCAACCTTAAAACATCAAGCAAGACTTATAACCATACACGTAAATGAACACTGCAAGGCATAAACCCTCTTGCATCAAAATAGAATCGTAGCATCAATTGTGATCCAATACTTTTAACATTACATAACTTTATTCTTTTACAGATTTCAGGTCTCTCCTTACGACAAAACAGTACAATAAGGTCACAAGAGGATTGATATCTCATCCCGAGATTATTACTTTACAAGACACAACATTCAACCGTGACAGTACCTCATTATACTACACACTTTGTTTGATACATATAAACGCTATTACATCACAATCATAAAACAGCAATACACCAGTTGCCAATACTTAACAACAACAACTCAGCCTCTGGAATACAAGTTTGAACAACCTCAATACGACTCATTACAGCACTCAAACAATTCAATTCAAAACTCAAGAGATGAAATACTACAATTCATTCTTAGTTTTAATGCAAACAACTTCTGAAATAAAATCAACATTATATCTTAACACTTGCAACTACATTTCTAACAAATCCTTATTTTGCTTCAAAAGATCAGTAAATTGATTAACTAAATCATTACAGTAATTGATGTAAGAACCACTTAATTCCAGATACAATCTTATATTCTATCCTTCAATCTTATCAGACTAGTTTATTCTATTAAGGATAATAACGCTAAGAGAGATGTCTCATGGCTGAACGGCAATCACACGAGGCAAAATTCAAACATGAAATCCAAAAGAATTCTTTTATGATGATTTGAAGTTATCTCCGATACTGGTCTTATAGTGATTTACTTTTTCAAGAGAATGATCGTAATTACGCCCTATGCGAACAGCTTGGGATATTTTACTACTGAGGTGTAAAACTGCTATTGACTGTTTAATCACTGACGTGAATGATATGCATCTGGTCTGATGACTTCCGGCATGTTCCCTGAACTTGCAAATTTTACTGCGTTTACAGTATCCACGTAAATCGGAAAGAACTGGAGAGTGTTTATGATGTGATAAAGAAGACCACGGTTTTGCCCTCACAGAAATCTCATTTCAACTCAGTAGGCGAACTGCATTCGTTAGTATACGAGAATGGCTTTCTGCCTGTAAGAAGAGCTATGTCGATAATTTTCCTATCACACTGCTGCTGCCGAATCTGTTATCAGATTTCTTAGATATTCAGATGTGAGGATTAGCCAAAAACGAGACAGTAGCTATTGGAAACAGACAGCTGCTCAAATTACACTTGGAACTACTACTACATTATACCAACAGTTGGTTATTGACCATCTTGCCTTCACTGGCTATCTTGAGGTCACCCCAAACTTTTTCAGACGTGCACCAGCTAAGACAACGGCAGCCTACAGATTAAACCTAACTAAGTTTAGATTTTCACCTCTAACAACTGCAGTAAGCATAAACTCTTAAGACATTATTACTGCTATATAAACTATGAGTGCGGTCAGAGATTGATGTATGACAAAAACCCTAGTCAACTTCAATATTGAATGCTACAGCCTCCATCATCTTCCAGGGTTAACGGTGTTTGCTCAGCGTGTTTGAAAGCCAGTGAAAATGCGGTATCCCAAGCTATAAGATGGCTGGTGTACAAAGAATCATCGTCCCAAAACTGACAATGACTGACGGTGGCCATAAAATGGTCATGTTGAGAAGACTTCTGTGACTTCAACAAGAGCGAACAGCAATAAGGCCACGACAGCGAGCATTTCAACCTTGCAGCGTGACCTGATATCCCGATCCACTAATAGCCAATATCAACTGCAGCTAAAAAAACATAGACTCTCAGACAAGTTGGCTCACCTGTTTTCTTTTAACAAGCAGAACTTCAAATGAGAGCGAATGGTGAGATAAAACGGCAGCGAGCTACTCGACTCATCACCTCCCATCGCGCCCTGACTTAACAATCTGCAGCGTCACAAACAAAACCTTAGCAAACGCTACAAGGCATGACGAATGGAGTGCCGTGCCAGATCGCTAAACGAACAGCCTGCCAAAATAAGCATTCAACCTCTCTAGAAAGAATCTGCATTTTACACGCTTGGGAATTTACGCAAGTCTAGGCATTTCTGTAGGTTTCGATTTGCTCCAGGTGATAAGATCGATCTGGCTGTTAGAACGCATTGTCCTTGAGAGACTCCTCTTATACTTTCATGGAGATCCATGACAAGATAACACTGAGGCGTGTGCAGAAAGGTATCAAAACAAAAAAGAACTCCAGCTAAGGAATGCGCTAGACAATGGAGAAATGAACCCGTGGGTTTAACCCCAAGGACAACACCACCTGGCCGCTCAGCTATAAAGAACAGGAGAAGGATTTTTTTGATCCTCTCGATAGCCAGACTTCGCAAGTAACCAATCTCTAAAATGGGGATGACATATTATGAAGAACCATATCTGAGCCAAGGACGACATTCATCCCTAATATCAAGCATTTACCGTCACAACCTAGACGCTTCAATCTACTTACAAAAAATCATATATTGCAAAGACAAATGGTATAGCTCCCCTTACCACGCAATAAGATTCTAAAGAAACCCTTGTTTGCTTAAATCTGAGACTACTGAAATATTGAAGTTGAATTCCCTTCTTCTATTGCAAATCTACCAATTAAAGTTTCCTGTCAACCCTCGCAAGACCATCCATCCTACAGAAATGAAATCAACAGCCCAGGTTTTTCCAAAACGCAAATCAGAAACGAACCCTAGCTGCCTCCATTTCCATTCATTTACGCTGGAAGGAAAATTCCAATGCGTTGTGCTTGTTGAGACCTACAGTTTCAATTTCTTGTATGCTCAGCAGTCAATCTCCAGTTACAATCGCTATACAGGTTTATGAGCAAAAAGGATTTCCAGTTGCAGATGTGGGAGCAAGCACGCAGCCTAAGCAGATCGTTGGGTACAAGAGACATACAGCGGGTTTCCCTGACAGTTTCCAGCTAACACAGAGAGAGAACACTAATAACCTTGATCAGACTTTACAGGGACGACTAGCTGCAACCAACAGCGGTTCATGGCAACTCTATCGAGGTGTCCTACAAACCCTACCAAGATCTCGCCGGTCTGAGAATGTATGCGGAATAATTCGGCAACCATTGAAAGGAAAGAAAACATTTGACTTCCAGAATCCTTGGGCAGTACCTATGTATTTAAACCCTAAGAGAGGTTGCTGTTCACACACAGAAAGGACAGACTGCCGAACTATGCGGAATCAAACAAACTAAAAACACATTTGCAGATTGAAAGGAAATTCAGAAATAAGGCATTCGACGGAACCTGATTTCGCAACCACCGTGACGAACCCGCTCCAATTGTTGCAGTTCCCAGCTGCTTCTTCCTTACCCCTGTGATGTTCTCCTTGTTGCACCGACAACTCTTTTATAACTCAGTCCCTTTCTCTTCTCCTAGGGTTTCCCACAAGATTCCGAGAAGCTTCTTTTTAAGAAAAAGTATATTTTTTTTTTAATTTAATTTAATGATTCCCAATTATTAGGTACTTTATTTTATTATTATTTTCTTTATAACCGACCCCAAAATATTATTATTAATAGAATAGTACTATTTCAACTATCCATATTTTTGTACTATCCTATAATTTATTTTATTAGTCTAGTTGTGAAACACAATTTACAAGCATGGCTATAATTATTTATTTATTTAAATATTTATTATAAATAATATTATATCGAATAATACAACTTCTTAGAACTTATTTATCAACAACACCTCTATTAAAATAATAATTTATTTATAACTTAAATCGACAACTAACGACAATATGCCTATTTAACAACACTAGACTCTTCCGTAGAATATTTCTAATTAAAGCACAACATTACCGCACATACTTAAACACCTTTGAACTTGGTTTGACTCCAAAATACAATGTTACCTGACAGTGAGACATGGGCGAATGACAACCAATAACCACAAGAGTGAACTGACGACGAAGGAACACTGACTAGGGACCTCATATTAACTCCAACCAACTAATCCATTGGCGAAGGCACGCTCAGACCTGTAATCAGGTGGAGTCGATGCCAAGTACCTGCATCCTGCAGCAACGCACAGTTAACCGTAACAAGATATACATATACATCACATGCAGTCCTATCGTGAATGGAAATCGCAGTGAGGTAGGGTACTCGTGAACGAGTAATACAACACTGTTCCATTCACGTTTTAAAATAATAATCACTACATTGAACAAGATATCAGATTACTAATCTACGACATAAAATGATTAGCTAACTTCCGATCCCATATAATGAATAACATCAAAGCATCTAAAACATCAGTTCGTTTATCAAATTGTAAAGCATAATGACATAATCCAACATCAATATCTGTTATCATAACAATTAAGTTCGTACTGAAATAGGCAAAATAACTAGAAATCCATCATCAACGATCTAAAAATACTGTCAAAATGTCCAATACTACTAAGCAACCATCAGTCCAAAAGACGATAAGCTGAGGGGTACTACACTCATCATGATGCATTTACAACACAGAATGTACATCATTTCACATTATCATTTACCAAAACCCACATACATAAACAAGAGACATCATTATCTCAGGACACCTATAAACACAGTTGCATGAACTCAAAACATAACATATTAGGCCTCTGGAATCAACTTTCCAAATGACACAAACACTTGACACCACTAAAACACAATGGTCTCACATCACACCCACTCTCAAATGCAACATTAATCATAAGCTACCCATAAATCAACAAAACATTCTCTCTACTTTTTAGACTCAAATATTATACTAATTCTGGTATCTATGTAAGATATAAACATAACCCAAATGTTAGAGATTTATCTAACCTTTGTTAAAAGATAAGAACAATATAATTAATCTTATCGAATTTGATACATATATGTGAACTTCATTATGAATGCAAAATATCAAGTCACCAAGATCTAAATCACTTATAAAAAAGAGTTGGCACCTTTACTCAAACATTAATTCATTATTCAGAACTAGTTTCATTTCATGTTTATCTAAAGTCCCAAAGTAATTACTTTCTATCTAAACATTAAACTCAATAAATAAACCCAAAAGAAGTCTAAAGATATGATTCCTTATCAAAGAATTTAACACCATCTCCAACCCAATTATACCTAAATATATGTACTTAGTTTCAAAGTAACTTCATTCGTTGCTATACATAACAAACAATCATAAGCATTGCTCATAAACTAGTACTAATACTACGTCTACTACATTAATGCCATGAGATAATATCACAAACCTTTATTAAACTAACTACAAGGTTTACAATTAGAAATAAAAATCAATGGTCTAGCCATTCTAAAGGTTATCAAAGTCATCCCTAAGGTATTATATAATAATTAAGGTATCTACTTGATACTTACCTATATGGTCCTTATCAAAGACTTTGCAATTATTAGACTAGTCAAAATAATATGTAAAAATAATTAAATAGTTTACTTAAGAGGACCCTAAGAAAGGACTCTAACCAAGACATACTTGTCAAACCAATTATCTCCTCCAATCATGATCTAAAAGTAGACTCACTCATCCATAAATTTAAGATAATTACACACATAATATAGATAAAGTCTAAGAATGATCTTTTCTATAACATTCTTCTAAATCTCAATAATATATTTAACTATAAATATGGATCCTAGCTATTCATACACTAACACATTTCTATACTATTTACAAAACTTTCTAAAAAACATCCTAAAATTGAGATTCGAAGATACAATTAAATTAGAAAATATAACCAATATCTTTACTGCCAAATGGATAAAAGTTCTAATAAAGGTTTTATGTCCTTCTAAACTTAGTTTAGTTCATATTAGAAAGAGATCAAGATAAAGCTTTTGACTACTCATTAGATGAAGAACCATTGACAATTTTTTATAAGTCGATGCCACTAATATGCAAGTGATAACTTATATAGTTGAAAATACTTTAGTAGACAGTTATACAAAAGACCTAGGCATAGACAAGTTTTGTGAACTATTTGATCGTCATCTCAAAGAGACATCATCACTTGGATCGAAATGATAGTAGGATACGCACAGAATGAATTTGTAGATTTAATAACAACAACCAAGATGGCATAGGAATGTCTGTAACTGATTGATACATATCTTTGAATTGGAAAACTAGGTAATGCTAATTTTTGGATATGATTTTCATAGGTAAGAGCTAAATCTTATATAAAAAACTTAGAGAAACCCAGTTCCAAAATATGGAGTTATTGGTGACGCAACTAACTATTTTAACATAGATGAAACAAGTGAGCGGTAGACAGTCACAAAATATTCCTATCTCCAAAATGACAAACTGGGTAAGGCTAATTTTTGGATATGATTTAGATAAGTAGGTCGTACACCATATATAAAAATTCTAGAGGAAAATAATATGTAAAAATAAAGTTATGGCTAACACAATAGACTATTAAAATAGAGACAAAATTGGTGAGAGACATACAGTCACAAAATATTCATATCTCCAAAATGAAAAACTGGGTAAGACTATTTTTTAGCTATGATTCATATAACTAGGTCATCCACCATATAAATAAAATTCTAGAGGAACCCAGCTCGTAAAAATAAGGTTATGGCTAATGCAACAGACTATTAAAAGATAGACGAAATGGGTGAGAGATAAATAGTCACAAAATATTTATATCTCCAAAATGACAAACTGGGTAAGACTGATTTTAGGTTATATATTAGATAACTAGGTCATGCACCATATATAAAAATCCTAGAGGAACCCAGTTCACAAAAATAGGGTTATGGCTAATGCAACAGAATGTTAAAACGAAGACAAATGGGTGAGAGATAAACAGTCACAAAATATTCATAAAATCCAAAATGCCAAACTAGGTAAGGCTGATTTTTGGATATGATTTAGATAACTAGGTCGTACACCATATATAAACATTCTAGATGAACTTAGTTTGTAAAAATAAAGTTATGGTTAACACAATAGACTGGGTTCAGAACATATAGAAGAGAATTCATAGAATAATATAAAGCCTGCATATTACAAATTCATTTCACTAAATCTAATGCAATAATAAACCAGTTTCACATATCAGTCCATACCTGGAAAATTACTTCTATCACATCTTCACAAAATTTCCTAGCTCACATCCATTTTCTCTCAAGTCTTTTCTTTTGGAAGCTATGGTTTATGGTGCCAAAAGAAAAATGAAAACTTCATGAGAGAGAGAGAGAGAGAGATCATGAAAACATAAAACATATTGTCCTCCTTTAAATATATGCTCTTTCCTCAAATTATATCTTGAGATTTCAAAAATAAAGTTGAGCATGCATAGCCACCCCCATAATTTCTTCTAGAAGATTCTCCTTATTAAAGGCAATAAATTTCACCTTTATTACTTTCTTACAATTTGCTACTTTAACTAGACAATAATTTCACTCTGATTTTATTTATTTTAAAATTTGCTAACTATAAAAGTTTTTAAGACAACTCATAAATATTATAAACTTATTTTTATTGCCACTAACAAAACATTTACTTGTTTATATAATATTTTTATTTTAATTTTATTAATTATATTCTCGTTTTAATAACACTTTATTTTCCTCATTATAATTATTATTATTTATTGACCTTAGATTACAATATAATATAATTTCCCATAAAATTAAATTTACATAAAAGCATCTATATTTATTTATCAAAGTGCCCTCTTGGCTAAACAATTTTATTTTAATGAAGCAATTAACCAAAACATTAATCAAACTATTATAACCTAAATAATCCAATGTCGAACAATACATGATGCCCATGCACAATTGAAAAACATAACCACAATAATAGTGACTAACTATCATGCCCAAACTGACAACACTGGCTGGGTACAAAACTAGATACTCATCATTTTCAAGGATGATGAGTAACTAGGAGACGATATATTATCTTTGTTCAACAATTTCCATTGGGTTTAAGGCATGCTCAAACCTATCAATTCAGGTGGAGTTGATTCCTGATACCTGCAACTTGCAGCACACAACACGGTCTATGCACATGCATAATAAATTTAAAATAGTCACGGAGTGAAAGAGAATCGCAATGTCGCTGGATGCTCACGAATGAGTGGTACAACATTGTCTCTTTCCACACCACATAGTAATAAGATCATGATATAATACAAAATTAGTCACATAAAAATCAATTCTAACTTATTATAATCATAGTAAGATCAACATCATAATCACGTGAATGTAAAACAATGTCAGAGCATATAAATTATTAGTGTCACAATAAGGATTATAAATAAAACATGCTAACTATCATATGAAACCACACATGAGGATAATTAGGAATGTCACCAACATGAATGTAGCAGATGTACCAACATCATATAATGTACAACATCAACTGTCTAACATACCCTAAATATTCCTATTATTTTACCTTCATCTTCGTGCTCCTTAGCTAGACTATCTGCACATCCAAGATGAGAATGGAGGGGCACTACATCCTGCCCCATAAAACTTGACTTACTCCTGGAAGTCACAGACTAGGGTGGAAACATAACATATTAGTATTGCAATTTCCTATTGCCAACATATGCATTGATATTAAGCAATCGTTCATAAGACATGCACAATCGTTCAATAAAGACAAGGACATCAATTCCTCACTTTAAGAGGTATCATGTGATCTACTTATAACCAATCACACATATATTGAGAATTTCAAATGATTTAGGGAATTGCATTCACATGTTAACAAGGAAAAATACATCTCGTCTCTTATTTCCACTATGGTTCCAGCTAGTTACCAAACATGCAAGTGCAATTCTCCATGGAGTCTTCCCTTGTACATACTATCTGAGGCTTGAAATGAACATGATAGAAACAACACTTAACACAAAACAGGGCCAAAAAAATAAACATTCAGAATAGCCACCATAGAAATTAAAAAAAATGCAAACCCAAGTGCAAAAATAATCAAATTCAATCTTAAGTCACAAAATACCGATAAATTTCAACAATAAATCAAGTATAAAGAAAAGACTTTTGGTGACCACTCCTATCATAAGAGAGTTCAAAGAAAACAAATTCACTATTAGCCCACCAACAACACATGAAACAACTATCAGAAATTCTAAAACAACCAATATTACAAACAAATCCACATCACGGTGTGACTAATTTTAGCCACAAAAGGGAGTATCTGCTACACAACACCCCAGGACTGAAAGTCTAGAATGCGTTAGAGAATGTACACCAAAAACATGGACAACTAAGTTTTCTACATTTTCATATCTAAGAAACTTTTATACAAGAAGTTAAGGCAACACAGTCGCTACTTATATACAAAAAAAAATTCTATCTTTAATGGAGTACAATTTCTTTTTACCAAGCTATGAACATATGCAATTACTTCCTTATGAATGAAGATATTTACAAAGGGAATGTATGATGTCACACAAAAGAATAATTCAAAACTTTATGTGATGCCCCATCATGCAACCCTAGAGTGTTAGAGTAACAAGTGACAATATTATAGAAATATATATTTTTTGAAGACAAGATATGCATTATACATTAGAGATAATAACAATTATAACAACATTAAGTGAAATGAATAACTAACACTTCTAGGGAACATAATTGCATCAGATAGAATTATAACCATACAAGTGATATGCATCACAATGTAACAGAAGAATAATACATTAAACATTTGTAGAGATGAATAATTACAAGTTTCAATTAAAGATTACAAGACTGATTACATAAGTTTACAAATGGTACAATTATGAATGTAAATAACAACTTGAAGCTATAGAGCAAAAATGGAACTAGAATACTTCTGCTCTGATATCAAACCAAACCTCCAAGAAGACCAATGGATAGCTCTATCTCCCAACCATATGGAACCCTGAGGTCCACCCCTCCAAGCTAGGAGATAACATAGAGGTTCCACTAGGTCAAGGGTATGACCACAAGATACAGATTCCATGCAGACAAAGTAGAATAACAAGACTACAGTGACATAACTATACTTGACATAACAAGACAAATCATTAAGACAAGCCAAATAATCAAGATAAAATCAACCATCAAAACAAGTCTACACTCCAGAGGTAACAACAAAAGATAAAGAGGAAGTAATTGGACTACAGTAAGGAGAGTGTCATCGCATGGTCCTAGCATGGGTTACCTAGGCTCTCTCTTTAGAAGCCAGACCCCATCTATGGTTACCTTGCCAGCCTCTCTCTAGGCACTGGTCCCATAGGGTGACACATGCGGAGCCATCCTATCCTCTCATGGAGACAAGGAGGTCGGCTTTGCCAACCAGGCATTCTCATCCCATCCTTAGCCCGTGAGAGCACTCAAGGAATGGGTGAGGCATCTTACTTATCTTGTTATGTGAATTTCTACCCAACCCACCTAAATAAATTATTAAGTTATCATTTAATTACAACTTCCATGGGGTTACCCAGGCAGCCACCTTGGCACCGGCCCCACCATGAAAGCCACTCTCCTAAATACAACTAGTACCCCTAACCAAAATCTGGAACCAATAACATGCATGGACAAGGGACTGAAAGTCTTCTATCTTTTCACCAACCAATACATTACAAATACCATTTCAAATCCAAAATCTCAACCACGAAACTTACCCTTGTCCATTTCAAAATCCCAAATAGATAAAACATTTAGACAAAAATTTTCCAATACAAAACAACAATCTTTCCCAATACACATCACCAATACACCCTTGCACAAAAATCATACTAAATTTCAATGTAACAAGCCTCTGGAGCTAAAAGATTTCAACAAAAATATCAAAAGGCAACTATCCAAAGCATGACACTTAATAACCTTAAACTCCCATGAAACTAACATGGTCACATATTATAATAGCCAGACTCAAAACCAAAATAAATGAAATGACCCAATCGCATCGCTGATATAGATTGGTTCAAAATCAGCAATAAACAACAAGGAAAATATATATATCCAAAACACTTTTTTGAACTATTTAAGACTTTAAATCTCTCTTTTTATATTAAATCACAAACTAACTTAAGATAATAATATTATAATCAAATCTCAAGATCAATAATTCCCTCTATGATTTATTTAATAACTTACTACTACAAATCACATCTATACACTTTTAAAAAGAATCCCAATCTCAACTCAAATTGTAAGTAAATCTATGACTCTAAAAGATATAAAACAAATCAACAAAGCAATATTAAGATTCAAATCATGACATCAAGTTCCTACCAACTTACTATCAAGAATGTTAGTCATAGCCAAGATGCATTAAGGTCCTATTCCCACTACTAAGAACCCTCAATATAAAAGGTTACTAACAACATTAGATAACTCTATCCGAACCATGCAGAACATAAGGGATCGTAAGGTAGATTTAAAACTGAACATTCATTTAAATCCTTGGGAAGTATATGAATTAAATACAACACTTTATATCATCAATGTTCTACAAACAATATGATCATACATCAAAGTACACAATGCAAGAGAATTAGTTTACAAGATTATAACATAAAAGTACATTATATCTAATGTAAGAATATGAATCTCTATCTACCTAAATAACCAAGCTAGCATTCCAATGAGAGACTCTAACGAAATCATTCTTATTTTAATAAGATATTGATTCTTTGAACTAACTTTCCATGTTTTACAAGACTACAAGCCCCCATTAGTAGTTATAACTCTTCCACTTGCTTTGATTAGGATCCATAACAACAACTCACATTAAAACCCTAATTTATTTCTTTAATCTCAAACCACTATTAATTTAATTCCTTTCCTAATGGGTTAAATGTACTACAAGTTAGTATAAAACAAACTATTAATTAACAAGTCTATACTAACAATGAAATTTCAAGCAAGACCATATTTAAACATAACTCAAGATAACACTATTGAACCATTTAAACCGGAAACACTATAAAGTTTTTAACTTAATATTTATTTCTAGAGTTATAATACTGTCTTACTTAGTATAATCCAACTACTGATGAAAACATAGTATTTTTAAAGCTCTAATAATACCCTACTCTACATTTTACCAAACACACAATAAATTTTATCATTTAGTTCACCATAACCATAGATTCAACTATAATCTTGATTATAATTTTCTGTAGATGTAAGCATAACTTTTCTATTATAATGGACCATAATCTCAGCAAGAATGGCAATATATTTATTTATAATGTCTGAGCACTAAAATGTAACTAAAATCCTACTTAATAAGATAATTGAAACGGCTCATCAAAATAGTAAGGTCTTGGACAAATTGCCCACGGTTACTTCCTCGATCCTAAGCTAATTGCCCTCAAATGAAGATAAGGAAAATACATACCAAAAAACCTACAAGAAAACTCGGACCTAATTCAAAAGGGAGATCTAAGGTTCACAATGATTTAGTAACCTTGAAGCTACGACATTAATAAATCCAAGAAAAAGATGGAGCTAAGGAGCCTTCCTAAACCGAAGTTAAATAATTAAGGAAGCTTGCAAGTAAACTAAAATCAACACCCTAGGAAGTTTCCTCTAAAGATGATATATTACCAATATAAATGGCATCCCCAAGAAGGAAGTCTGTATAAACTGCAAGCCAGAATCATAAACGTTGTTGTTAAGAAAGGAGACACTAGTACTGAGACTATGGTTGCCAAGCAAGGAATGAGGTAGCACCTTTGGAATAAGGAATAGACTATTTCTATTTCAACCACTATTAGAAACAAATGAATACATAAGTATAGTCAGGAAGTGGCATGGTCTAAGCTTCTTAGATAGCTAGACAACACACATACAAGATTTTCTAAATCTACTGGCTCGAAACTTCCATTAATAGCTCAAATTAGTGTGGAAATTGCTCTAATAATGACCACATGGTGGTATATGAAGAAGCAGTGATTCACTTGAAAGAATCAACATATCAACTAGAATCTAGGTAGTTCCTACACATGCATATAGAAACCATAAGAAACATAGAAGTTGCCAGTCATAAAATAGTGAACTCTTAGTTAATATCATATCTCCTAACAAAACACGAAAATGATCAAATATTATTGAAAACATAACTCATCTTCATTGGAAACACGTCAATGATGTTCTTGCATGACTCTAAAATTTTACTCGATCTCTGGAAATGAAAATGAACTATTGACATCATGTTTTAAAGAGACATTTGCAGAGGCAATTGAACCATTTGACAGAATGTCTAAAAGAGATGTCCATAGAGGTAAATGAACCAGTTGGCATAATGTTTAAAAGAGATGTCATTCCATGGAATACAATGATCGCAAGATAGGCACAAAAAGCGTTTCAATTAAAAGGTTCTAAAACATTCAAACAATGTGATTGATGGGTTAGCTAAGCAAGTGTCCCATAGGGATATTGTTTGCTGATTAAAGTGATTGCAAAGTCCCACAAAATGGGTTCGTTAAAAGGGCTCAAAAATCAAAATTTCAATGAATGCCAAGGTAATTTGCCGAACAAAGAAACACTGCTCTATATTCAAAGTGTTCTTAGAGGTTTACATATTACACGGACAGGCAGAGAGAGATAATTATCTCAGGAATGCACACACCATACAAAAAAAGTAAGCAAATACACATAGCTAGTTTGGCGAAGTGATGATCTTAGCTTTCGAATAGAAAACTTTTAAAGGAAGAAAATAAAATGTTTAAACAAGTAGGAGGCCAAATATACCAGTGGTAAAAGCTCTGATAGATTTCAATTTAAAACATATAAGGATTGGAGATAGGAGCAAATCATCCAAATAGAAGAAGAATGGTTTTACTAAGAAGAGCACATGTCACCAAGGCAAAGAAAATTTCAAAAGCACAGGAAAGAAGAATTGGTTCAATTTCAAAGCACAGTTATCATACAATTAGACAGACCAACATACCTGGAGCTTGATCTCGGAGCTTTAGAAATCCTCAGTTTTCTTGAGTTCTTCCTCTGTTTCCCGCAACAATTTCTTCCTCAATTTTTGTCCTGATTTCTCCTCATGATTCTCTCCAAAAATAACTCCCATAAACCAAAAATAGGCAAACTCAATTAATTTTCCACTACTAGAATCCGTTACAGAGAATCCAACTTCTCTCTAAAAATAGAAAATAATTAATTTTCTTTGACAGAGAGATTCTCCCAAATCAAATTCTCATCCAATAACTCGCAACAATAAATTATTAACTAAAATTATTTTCAAACTACCATATAGTATTAATCATAAAATATTATCCATGACTTAGGACAATATCTAATTAGAATCAATAATTTAATCACTTAAACATACTCCTAGCTTCACATTAATAAATGTTGACTATAACAACGCTATTAATATCATTATTATAATAATAAATTCATTTCTAACCAATACACAAAGATTGAAACTAAAGCATACCAATGATGACCATAACCGAGGCAAAAACCATAAAGTGACAATAAAACTCATGACTACCAACTAAAAACAGAACTGAGCTAGGGCCAACCTCATGTTATCTCCCATCAACGTTATCCATTAGTGCAAGGGCATGCTTAGACCTGCTAAGTTAGGTGGAGTCGATGCCCAGTACCTGAAACCTGCATCAAGACAATAGATTGTATACGAGTATATGCAAATACATCAAGTACACAGAGTCAGGGAATCGCAATGTAGTAGGGTACTCGAATGAGTAATACTACACTATCCCGACTCACAAGCATATCAATAAACACAAACATCTTTAACTAGCAGAGTGCAATATAAAGGACAAAATAAGGGGCATTACATCCTCCCCCCCTAGAATTAGGCTTACTTTTGGAAGCCTACAACAGGATAAAGATAGGGATCTCACATCTCAACCTAGGCATCTTCATATACAAAGATACTTCTGAGGGACAACTTCAAAGAAAGAACTACTTAAAAGAAAAATAATTTTAATCTACATAGTTTAAGCACTAGGTTAGATAATGGGCTCAATATTAACTAGAGTACCCAATGTTCAAACCTAGCTCTGATACCAAATGTGATGCCCCGTCATGCAACCCTAGAGTGTTAGACTAACAAGTGATAGTATTACAGAAATATATATTTTTTGAAGCTAAGATATGCATTATACATTAGAGATAATAACAATTACAACAACATCAAGTGAAATAAATAGCTAACACTTCTAGGGAACATAACTGCATTAGATAGAATTATAACCATACAAGTGATATGCATCACAATGCAATAGAAGAATAATACATTTAACATTTGCAAAGATGAATAATTGTAAGTTTCAATACAAGATTACAGGACCAATTACATCAGTTTACAAATGGTACAATTATGAATGTAAACAACAACTTGAACATTTAGAGCAAAACTAGAATTGGAATACTTCTACTCTGATGTCGAACCAAACCTCCAAGAAGACCAATGGATAGCTCTACCTCCCAACCATGTGGAACCCTGAGGTCCACGCCTCTAAGCTAGGAGATAACAAAGAGCTTCCACTAGGTCAAGGGTATGATCACAAGATACAGACTCCATGTAGACAAAGCAGAATAAAAAGACTGCACAGACATAACCGTACTTGACATAACAAGACAAATCATTAAGACAATCCAAATCATCAAGATAAAATCAACCATCAAAATAAGTCTACACTCCAGAGGTAACAACAAAAGATAAAGAGGAAGTAACTGGGCTGCAGTAAGGAGAGTGTCATCGCATGGTCCTAGCATGGGTTACCCAGGCTGTCTCTCTCTAGAAGCTGGCCCCCATCTATGGTTACCCTGGTAGCCTCTCTCTAGGCACTGGTCCCATAAGGTGAAACATGCGGAGCCGTCCTATCCTCTCATGTAGACAAGGAAGTCAGCCTTGCCAACCAAGCCTTCTCGTCCCATCCTTAGCCTGTGAGAGACTCAAGTCATGGGTGAGGCATCTTACTTATCTTGTTATGTGAATTTCTACCCAACCCAACCAAATAAATTATTAAGTTATCACTTAATTACAACTTGCATGGGGTTACCTATGTAGCCACCTTGGCACCAGCCCCACCATGAAAGCCACTCTCCTACATACAACTAGTACCCCTAACCAAAATCCGAAACCAATAACATGCATGGACAAGGGACTGAACGGCTTCTATCTTTTCACCAACCAATACATTACAAAGACCATTTCAAATCCAAAATCTCAACCACAAAACTTACCCTTGTCCATTTCAAAATCCCAAACAGATAAAACATTTAATCAACAATTTTCCAATACAAAACAACAATCTTTCCCAATACACCCTTGCCACAAAAATCATACTGAATTTTAAGGTAACAAGCCTCTAGAGCTAAAAGATTTCAACACAAATATCAAAGGGCAACTATCCAAAGCATGATGCTTAACAACCTTAAACTCCCACGAAACTAACATGGTCACCAATTATAACAGCAAGACTCAAAACCCAAATAAATGAAATGACCCAATCACATCGTTGATATGCATTGGTTCAAAATCAGAAATAAACAACAAGGAAAATATATATATCCAAAACACTTTTTTGAACTATTTAAGACTTTAAATCTCTCTTTTTCAATTAAATCACAAACTAACTTAAGATAATAATATTCTAATCAAATCTCAAGATCAATAATTCCCTCTATGATTCATTTAATAACTTACTACTACAAATCACATCTATACACTTTTAAAAAGAATCCCAATCTCAACTCAAACTGTAAGTAAATCTATGACTCTAAAAGATATAAAACAAATCAACAAAACAATAGTAAGATTCAAATCATGACATCAAGTTCCTACCAACTTATCAAGAATGTTAGTCATAGCCAACATGTATTAAGGTCCTATTCCCACTACTAAGAACCCTCAATATAAAAGGTTACTAACAACATTAGATAACTCTATCCCAACCATGTAGAACATAAGGGATCATAAGGTAGATTTAAAACTGAACATTCTTTTATATCCTTGGGAAGTATTCGAGTTAAATACAACACTTTATACTATCAATGTTTTACAAACAATATGATCATACATCATAGTACACAATGCAAGAGAATCAGTTTACAAGATTACAACATAAAAATACATTATATCTAATGTAAGAATATGAATCTCTATCTACCGAAACAACCAAGCTAGCATTCCAATGAGAGACTCTAATTAAATCATTCTTATTTTAATAAGATATTGATTCTTTGAAGTAACTTTCCATGTTTTACGAGGCTACAAGCCCCCATTACTAGTTATAATTCTTCCACTTGCTTTTATTAGGATCCATAACAACAACTCACATTAAAACCCTAATTTATTTTTCTTTAATCTCAAACCACTATTAATGATGCAGGGACTTTCGGAGGTCATAACTTTTGACTCGGATGTGGGTTTTCTATGAAATTTTACAGGTGGATGCGTTATGAGGTGGCCAGTAGTTTCCCAACATACCCTAGTGGGGTGGACTTCATGTTGGCACTTTTTCGGGGCTTGAAACTTTCATCTTGGCCCTCAAAATGATAATTTAGTGATTTTTTCTAGATTTTTAAAAAGTTGCTTTTGTAATAACTCGAAACTCATGTTTCAAATTTAGAATATTAGTTGGCCTTTCATCCTACCTTAGTTTTTGGAAGCTTTTGGGAAAAAATAGGATTCTCAAGATATGATTTTAAAATTATCCAAAATGGCAAAATCTGACAATTGTCCAAATCTGCCAAAAAAGGTAATTTTTTATTTTTTTTTGTTTTCTTGGATATAAGAGAGTTTTCTATCATTGTAGCGATAGAGTTGATGAATAGAAGTTTTTTTATGTTCCAGCTTCCAAATCTTTGGCTCTCATATGTTTAATGACACAATTCTATTGAGTGTATGTTGTGTGCTGCATCATCTGGTATCAGAGCAGGAAGATGGCTGGGAGAGCAAGAGGAAGAGGCGGTCTTTCCCAGATGCATAGAGAAATGCAAAATCTACAAAGGCAAATAGCAGAACTTACAACATGGATGGAAAACCAAAGACTGGGTAGAGGAGGAGACGAATCTGATGAAGAGATAGGTCGAGGAGGTGCAAATCAAGATACAAAACATGAAGAAGAATTAGAAGGCATGAGTTTTGAAGAGAGGATGCTTAGGGCCTTAGAAGGGAAAAATGAAGGGATCAAGGTAGATGTTTTAGATTATGCAAGTAGTCTTAAACTAGAGGAGTTGATAGACTGGTTGAATGACATGAGAAAATTTTTTGAATGTAAATCCATGACAGAGGAGAAGAAGGTAAAATTTGCATGCACTAAATTAAAGGGTCATGCAATGATTTGGTGGGATCATCTTCAAAAGGAACGAACAAGGAAAGGCAAGGATAAGATCGGGACATGGAATAAAATGGAGAAGAAGTTGAGAGAATTTTTTTTTCCCATAGATTATGCGCAAACCCTTTTTTGTAGGTTTCAAAATTTAAAGGAGAACCTCTCTTATGTGCAAGATTATACAAATGAGTTTTATACATTGTCTATACATATAGAGCATCAAGAAACTAATGAACAGATGGATGCTAGATATGTGAATGGCCTGAAATTTTCTATTCAAGATGAATTGAGCATGCATCGACTCAATAGTATAGAAGAGGCTTGCCAATTGGCTCTAAAGGATGAAGAAAAACAAAATAGATAGTACCATTAGAGGAATAGAGGAGGAAGAAGGGGTACATCAACCCCATTTTGAGGAGGTTCAAATTATGGTAGGGGAGAGTCATCCCATGGATCGGAAAAACAAGTAGACACTCGACAAGATCCTCCGAATCAAGAATGAGGAAGGGGATTTCAAAGAGGTAGAGGTTATGGTAGTGGTAGAGGATGGGAAAACTAGAGAAGGCCTTTCACTTGTTTCAGATGTGGAGAAGAAGGTCATAGGGCATTTGAATGCTCAAATTATAACATGCAAGAAAGAAATCAAGGAGGACAACCTAGGGTGAACTTGATTCAAACGCAACATGAAGTGGAAGAGATGGAACTAGAGGCTCCACCAGATGTGGGAGAAAGTCTCATAATGAGAAGAGCAATGGTGATTCCAGAGAAGGAGAAAACACAAGCCAAAAGATCTGATGGTTCATGGCTTTGAACCAATATCTTCAAAACCAGATGCACTTTAGGTGGCAAGGTATGTCAAATTATTGTTGATGGAGGTAGTTATGAAAATATGGTTTCTAAAGAAATGGTAGAAAAATTGAACTTACACTGTGAAAAACATCCTCATCTGTACTACATTGCATGGTTTAAAAAGGGAAATGAAGTCACTATTGATAAAAGATGCCTAATTAAGTTTAGCATAGGGAAGATCTATTAGGATGAGATATGGTGTGATGTTGTCCCAATGGATGCCTGTCATGTGTTATTCTGAAGGCCATGGCAGTATGATAGAAAAGTTATGCATGATGGAGAGAAAAACACATACACATTTTCAAAAGATGGCTCTAAGGTGATTTTATTGCCTCTCAAGGATGAAGGAAAATGTGAGACCATGTTCTCTAAAAGAGATCTTGTTAAAGAAATGAAGGTGATAGGGTGTTGCTACGCATTAGTAGTGAAAAAAGGTGAAGAGGAAGACATTTCAGTTCCCCCAGAAGTAGCAGAGCTATTGAAAGAATTTGTTGATGGTTTGCCTGATGGTCTACTGCCAAAGAGAGATATTCAGTATCATATTGATTTGATTCTAGGAGCAACTCTACCCAACCAAGCAGTTTATAAGATGAATCGAACACAACATGTAGAGATGAATAAGCAAGTAACAAAACACATAAGTAAAGGTGTGGTGAGAGAGAGCATGAGCCCATGTACTATACCTGCATTGTTGACCCCAAAAAAAGATGGAACATGGAGGATGTGCACTGATAGTAGAGCAATTAATAAGATTACTATCAAGTATTGGTTTCCTATACCTCGTATGGAGGACATGATGGATGTCCTTGTAGGGGCCAAATATTTCAGAAAGATCGACCTACGAAATGGCTACCACCAAATCTGGATTCGAGAAGGGGATCAGTGGAAGATAGCCTTTCAGACTGGAGACAGATTATATGAGTGGATGGTTATGCCATTCAGGTTATCAAATGCACCTAGCACATTTATGAGATTGGTGAACACTATACTACACCCTTACATTAGTAAGTTTGTGGTAGTTTATTTTGATGATATTTTGGTATTTAGTAACAGCAATGAAGAACACCTACAACACTTGAGGATCATCTTTGGTGTGTTAAGGAAGGAGAAGCTCTATGCCAATTTGAAGAAGTGGAGGTTTGTGCAAGACAGTTTGGTTTTTTTAGGCTTTGTCATTTCTAAAGATGGTGTTAGAATGGATCCAGAAAAGGTCAGGGCAATTCTAGAATGGCCTAGTCCAAGTAGAATCATAGAGGCAAAAATTTTTCATGGCTTGGCCACTTTCTATCAAAGGTTCATTCAAAATTTTAGTAGTATTGTAGCTCCTATAATAGATTGCACCAAAGGAAGGGAGTTTGTATGGACCAAGGATGTTGAGGAGAGCTTTAAGTACTTGAAGCAAAAGGTAACAGAAGCACCTATACTTGCATTGCCAAATTTTGATAAGGTTTTTGAAGTAGAATGTGATGCCTCCCATGTGGGAATAGGTGTTGTGCTTAGCCAAGCTAGAAAGCCTATAACTTTCTTTAGTGAAAAGATGAATGAAGTGAGAAAGAATTATTCTACTTATGATTTGGAATTTTATGCAATTGTTCAAGCATTGAGGCATTGGAGACATTATCTAGTTCCCCAGGAGTTTGTATTGTTTACAGATCATATTGCACTAAGATACTTGAACACATAGAAAAAGTTGAATAGTAGGCATGCCAAGTGGGTCTCTTTCTTGCAGGGTTACAATTTTGTGTTGAAGCATAAGTATGGAAAACAAAATTAGGTTGTAGATGCATTAAGTAGGCATGTTGCACTTTTGACCACAATGGAAACTGAGGTGATTGGTTTTGATGCCATCAAAAATTTGTATGAGTCTGATGATGATTTTTGGGAGATTGTGGAACAATTGAAGGCACCGGTATTTGGTAACTTGGATCACTTTAAGGGTGAATATTTTATGCAAGATGGGTATCTATTTAAAGGAAAACAACTATGCATACCAGCTGGCTCTATGAGGGAAAACATTATCAGCGAATTTCATAGTAGTGGGTTAGCTAGACATTTTGGCAAGGACAAGACAATAGCCTTGATAGAAGATAAATATTACTAGCCAAAGATGAAAAGGGATATAACTAAGTATGTACCAAGGTGTAGAATCTGCCAAGTGGCTAAGGGACATTCACATAATACTAGGTTGTATATGCCATTACTAGTACCAGCTGCGCCATGGACATATTTGAGCATGGACTTTGTGTTGGGACTTCCACATACTCAACGAGGTAATGACTCCATTTTTGTAGTTGTTGATAGGTTCTCCAAGATGGTTCATTTTATTGCTTGTAAGAAAACTAATGATGCAACGAGGGTAGTAGAGTTATTTTTTCTGAAGTTGTTTGACTGCATGGTGTTCCAAAGACTATTACCTCTGATAGGGATACCAAATTCCTTAGTCCTTTCTAGAGGACTTTATGGAAGAAGATGGAAACCAAGTTACAGTTTAGTAGTGCCTATCATCCTCAAATGGATGGGCAAATAGAGGTAGTCAATTGGAGTCTAGGAAATTTGTTGAGGTTTATTGTTGGAGAAAAGCCAAAACAATGGGACTTGGCATTACCCCAGGCCGAATTTGCCTATAATAGTTCTGTTAATAGATCAACAAGAAAATCCCCTTTCCAGATTGTGTATGGAAGGAATCCTCAAGGTGTTCTAGATTTGGTACAGATATCAATGAAAGATAGGGTCAGTGATGATGGGGAAGCAATTGCAGAACGAAGTGAGACCGAAGTTGCAGGACAGTAATGAGAGGTACAAGAATACAGTGGATGCTAGTAGGTGACATAAGACATTCAATGAAGGTGACTCAATGATGGTATATTTGTGAAAAGAGCAATTTCCTACTGGAGCATACCACAAGTTGAAGTGCAGGAAAATTGGTCCTTGCAAAATTACAAAGAAGATCAATGATAATGCATATGAGGTCAGTTTACCAGATGATCTTGATATTTCTCCTGTGTTTAATGTTTCTAATTTATATGTATTCCATGGTGAGGATGATGCTGAAGATAGTCAACCAAAAGTGGCATGGCACCACCACATTCTCCATAAGAAGAAGGAAAAGATTGCACATATCCTTGATAAGAAAGCTATCTACACTCGGCAAGGGTAGTACAACAAGTATTTAATATAGTGGGAAGGATTGCCACCAACAGATAGTACATGGATTACAGAGTGGGAAGTGCAGCGGTTGGATCCAGTCAAATGGCAGCAGTTCAAAGACACTCACTTGCAAGAGTTGCATTCTTTTCAACCAGAGGAGAATGATGCAGGGATTTCTGGAGGTCATAACTTTTGACTTGGATGTGGGTTTTCTACGAAATTTTATAGGTGGATGTGTTATGAGGTGACCAATGGTTTCCCAACATACCCTAATGGGTTGGACTTCGTGTTGGCACTTTTTCGGGGCTTGAAACTTTCATCTTGGCCCTCAAAATGGCAATTTAGTAATTTTTTTCTAGATTTTTAAACAGTTGCTTTTGTAATAACTCGAAACTCGTTTTGAATTTAGAATATTAGTTGGCCTTTCGTCCTACCTTAGTTTTTAGAATCTTTTGGGAAAAATAAGGATTCTCAAGATATGATTGTAAAATTACCTAAAATGGCAAAATCTGACAATTGTCGAAATCTACCAAAAAAGGTAATTTTTTGTTTTTTTTTATTTTCTTGGATATAAGAGAGTTTTCTCTCATTGTAGTGGCAGAGTTGACAAATAGAATTTTTTTGTTGTTCTAGCTTCTAAATCTTTGGCTCTCATATGTTTAATGGCACAATTCTATTGAGTGTATGTTGTGTGCTGCATCAATTAATTTAATTCCTTTCCTAATGGGTTAAATGCACTACAAGTTAGTATAAAACAAAGTATTAATTAACAACTCTATACTAACAATGAAATTTCAAGTAAGACCATATTTAAACTTAACTCAACATAACACTATTGAACCATTTAAACCAGAAATACTATAAAGTTTTTAACTTAATATTTATTTCTAGAGTTATAATACCGTCTTACTCAACATAATCTAACTACTGATGCCAACATAGTATTTTTAAAGCTCTAATAATACCCTACTGTACATTTTACCAAACACAAAGTAAATTTTATCATTTAATTCACCATAACCATAGATTCAACTATAAGCTTGGTTATAATTTTCTATAGACGTAAGCATAACTTTTCTATTATAATGGACATTAATCTCAGCAAGAATGGCAATATATTTAATTATAATGTCTAAGCACTAAAATGTAACTAAAATCCTACTTAATAAGATAATTGAAATGGCTCATCAGAATAGTAAGGTCTTGGACAAATTGCCCACGGTTACTTCCTCGATCCTAAGCTAATTGCCCTCAAATGAAGATAAGGAAAATACATACTAAAAAACCTACAAGAAAAATTGGACCTAATTCAAAAGGGAGAGCTAACGTTCACAATGATTTAGTAACCTTGAAGCTACACCATTAATAAATGCAAGAAAAAGATGGAGCTAAGGAGCCTTGCTAAACCGAAGTTAAATAATTAAGGAAGCTTGCAAGTAAACTAAAATTGACACCTTAAGAAGTTTCCTCTAAAGATGATATATTGCGAATATAAATAGCATCCCTAAGAAGGAAGTCCATATAAACTGGAAGCCAAAATCATAAATGTTGTTGTTAAGAAAGGAGACACTAGTATTGAGGCTGTGGTTGCCAAGCAAGGAATGAGGTAGCACCTTTGGAATAAGGAATAGACTATTTCTATTTCAACCACTATCAGAAACAAAAGAATAAATAAGTATAGTCAAGAAATGGCACAGGCAAAGCTTCTTGGACAGCTAGACAACACACATACAAGATTTTCTAAATCTATCAGCTTGAAACTTACATTAATAGCTCAAATTAGTGTGGAAATTGCTCTAATAATGACCGCATGGTGGTATATGAAGAAGTAGTGATTCACTTGAAAGAATGAGCATATCAAATGGAATCTAGGCAGTTCCTACACATGCATAGATTAACCATAAGAAATATAGAAGTTGCCAGTCATAAAACAGTGAACTCTTAGTTAATATCATATTTGCTAACAAAACACGAATATGATCAAATATTATTGAAAACATAACTCATCTTCATTGGAAACACATCAATGATGTTCTTGCATGACTCTAAAATTTTACTCGATCTCTGGAAATGAAAATGAACTATTAACATCATGTTTTAAAGAGACAGTTGCAGAGGCAATTCAACCATTTGACAAAATGTCTAAAAGAGATGTCCACAGAGGTAAATGAACCAGTTGACATAATGTTTAAAAGAGATGCCATTCCATGGAATACAGTGATCACGAGATATGCACAAAAAGGGTTTCAATTAAAAGGTTCTAAAACATTCAAACAAATGTGATTGTTGGGTTAGCTCAGTAGGTGTCCCATAGGGATATTGTTTTTTGATTAAAGCAATTGCAAAGTCCCATAAAATAGGTTCATTAAAAGGGCTCAAAAATCAAAATTTCAAAGAATGCCAAGGTAATTTGCCAAACAAAGAAACAAGGGAACACTACTCTATATTCAAAGTGTTCTCAAAGGTTTACATATTACACAATCAGGCAAAGAGAGATAATTATCTCAGCAATGCACACACCATACAAAAAAAGTAAGCAAATACACGTAGCTAGTCTGACGAAGTGATGATCTTAGCTTCTGAATAGCAAACTTTTAAAGGAAGAAAATAAAATGTTTAAACAAGGAGGAGGCCGAATATACCAGCGGTAAAAGCTCCAATAGATTTCAATTTAAAACATATAAGGATTGTAGATAGGAGTAAATCATCCAGATAGAACAAGAATGGTCTTACTAAGAAGAGCACACATCACCAAGGAAAAGAAAATTTCAAAAGTACAGGAAAGAAGAAGTGGTTTAATTTCAAAGCAGAGTTATCATATAATTAGATAGACCAACATACCCAAAGCTTGATCTCAGAGCTTTAGAAATCCTCATTTTTCTCAAGTTCTTCCTTTGTTTCCCACAACAATTTCTTCCTCAATTTCTGTCCCCCTTTCTCCCCATGATTCTCTCCACAAATAACTCCCATAAACTGAAAATAGGCAAACTCAATTAATTTTCCACTACCAGAATCTGTTATAGAGAATCCCATTTCTCTCTAAAAATAGAAAACAATTAATTTTCTTTGACAGAGAGATTCTCCCAAATCGTATTCTCATCTGACAACTCACAACAATAAATTATTAACTAAAAATATTTACAAACTACCATATAGTATTAATCATGAAATATTATCCATGACTTAGGACAATATCTAATTAGAATCAATAATTTAATCACTTAAACATACTCCTAGCTTCACATTAATAAAGGTCAACTATAACAATGCTATTAATATCATTATTATAATAATAAATTCATTTCCAGCCAATACACAAAGATTGAAACCAAAGCATACCAATGATGATGATAACCGAGGCAAAGACCATAAAGTGACAACAAAACTCACGACCACCAACTGAAAATAGAACTGACCTAGGCCTAACCTTATGTTATCTCCCATCAACGTTATCCATTAGTGCAAGGGCACGCTCAGACCTTCTAAGTCAGGTGGAGTCGATGCTCGGTACCTACAACCTACATTGGGACAATAGATTCTATACAAGTATATGCAAATACATCAAGCACACAAAGTCAGGGAATTGCAATATAGTAGGGTACTCAAACGAGTAATTCTGCACCATCCTAGCTCACAAGCATATCAATAAACACAAACATCTTTAACTGGCAAGGTGCAATATAAAACTACCAACTATCTCAAGATAAAATGAGGAGAATTACACACTAATTGACTTACAGTATCACATTCATGATCTCATGGGTCCAACACAAGCTCCAATTTGATATCCTACACATGGTTCTTACACAGGCATAAACAATGATAACTTTCATAAACCACAACAGAACTTCCACATTAGGTCATGGCTAACTAGGAGATAGATATCAGATTATCAAACAACCACATTAAGATAACCCACACATGACAACATCACATAACCACATGACTCGCGATGCATGATGCCACCGAATGATTAAATTATTCCAATACTTGCACATACAAAAACAATGTAATTAACATAAAGACGGTATGGTGCTTCTACACCCATAGCTAAACATAACCCCCAAGTATGATTACTTCACCAAACTAGGGAACACAAAACACCACTGGCCTTTCACAACACCCCACACAGAATGGGTATAGGATATTCACATAAGTAGAGGGGCCAAATACCAAACTCCTAATTACATGCACTAACAATAACCATGCTTCTTTCTTCTAAAGCACTAGAGACCACAAGATGAACTCAAGGACTCAACAAATCAACAAGCACTAACATTTAGGAAACACATATTGTCAGATATAACATCACATTTTCACAAAAGAAGGAAAGAGAACACATAGCAGACACATAAGTAAAACAAGGCATAAAGAATTTATTTCTTCCAGAATCAAAGAACAAGTCTATAAATTTATCAACCTTCTAACGTCATACTAAGGCACATACGTGAGAGGTATTATTACCAACTCACCACAAGGAGAAAAATGCTCAACCTAGAGCAACAACAATCCAGAGGTCCCAGTGTTGCATACTAGGCTCTAATACCAAATGTAATGCCTCGCAAAGAAACCCTAGAGAAAAGCTCAAATACACTATACAAAAAGGACATATTTTTTTTAAAGGAAGAAATAACAAAGAAAAGTAAATCATATTTATTCATAACATCAAGTTAAGCTTATCCTCTAGGGTTCCACGACTGCATTACCAACAAATTATTAACAAGATCTAACCAACATTATGAATTAACAAACAACCATAGTTCATTCTAAATCTAATTGCATCAATTGAATAAACACATATATTTCCATATTATATCATCAGATAAGTAATCATCAAGAGCCTGTATAAAGGATTACAATATCGCTTTCATGATTACATTAGAGTACATATATAAAGATAACAATACATGATTCAACTGATATACAGAACTAGAATATGAACATAAGTATCTGTCTCCTCAAGCTAGAATGAGATCTGAAATATGATATAAGATGTGCATCCTTCTCACACATGAACAACAGCATGGGAAACCAATGGAGATAAAGCACAACAAACCTACCATGTGGAACCCTAAGGTCCACCCCCACATGCTAGGAGATAACAATAAGGTCCCACTAGAGCAAACAGTCAAGAAGATAATAGACTAACAGGTGCAAGGACTACACAAGACTCCAATACAACATGGATCAATAAGAACATCACAAGTAACTCAAACATCACTTCCAAAGGCAATCACACAATGTAAGGGGAAAACAAAATTAGGGAATGCTAGGCTGCTGTAGGGAAAGTGTCCTCGTATGGCCCTGACATGGGTTACCCTAGTAGTCTCTTACTAGATGTCATCCCCCATCTATGGTTACCCTAGCAGTTTCTCACTAAATGCCGGCCCCATACGGTAACACATGCGGAACCAACATTCCTTTTGTGAGGACAAGGAAGTTGATCTTGCCAACCAAGCCTTCTCATCCAATCCTTAGCCTGAACGAGCACTACAGGCATGGGTGAGGCATCCAATGATCTTATTTAGTGTGGAAAAACTACCCAACCCTCTAAATTTATTATTAAGTTATCACTTGGTTACCAACTTTCAATGGGTTACCCTGGCAAGCCACTTTGGGCACCAACCCCACATTGAAAGCCACTCCCCTACCTGCATCTAGAAGAACCTATCCATTAAGCAAGACAATTAACATCTAACATCAAGTATACATATACAATGTAAGGCATTAACCTTCTTGTAAACAAAACATAATCCAAGGACCAACTCTTAAATCATTGTCCCAAAACATCCAGTTGAAACAATCACACAACCATAAACAACACATATCCAGAGCAAGGCATGGTCATCTTGCTCCCAAATCTCAACCATAAACAAAATACTTCCTCTTTACAATTATCGAGATCTCGCATTATCAAACACAATACTTAACACAAGTTTGATATCAATACATCCTTAAAGGAGATTATTACCTCATCATGATGCATTTACGACATAGAATGTACATCATTTCATATTATGGTTTACCAAAACCCACATACATAGACAAGAGACATCATTATCTCAGGATAGCTAACAACATAGTTGCATGAACTCAAAACATAACATCCTAGGCCTCTGGAATCAACTGAACCCAAATAACACAAACACTTGGCACCACTAAAACACAATCGTTTCACATCACATCCACTCTCAAATGCAACATTAATCATAAGCTACCCATAAATCAATAAAACATTCTCTCTACTTTTTAGAGTCAAATATTATACTAATCCAGGTATCTATGTAAGATATAAACATAACCTAAATGTTAGGGATTTATCTAATCTTTGTTAAAAGATAACAACAATATAATTAATCATATCAAATTTGATACATATACGTGAACTTCATTAGGAATGCAAAATATCAATTCACTAAGATCTAAATCACTTATAGCAAAGAGTTAGCACCTTTACTCAAACATTAATTCATTATTTAGAACTAGTTTCATTTCATGTTTATCTAAAGTCCCAAAGTAATTACTTTCTATCTAAACATTAAACTCAATAAATAAACCCAAAAGAAGTCTAAAGTTTTGATTCCTTATCAAAACATTTAACACCATCTCCAACCCAATTATACCTAAATATATGTACTTAGTTTCAAAGTAACTTCATTTGTTGCTATACATAACAAACAATCATAAGCATTAGTCATAAACTAGTACTAATACTATGTCTACTACATTAATGCCATGCTATGATATCACAAACCTTTATTAAACTAACTATAAAATTTACATTTAGAAATAAAAATCAGTTGTCTAGCCATTCTAAAGGTTATAAAAGTCATTCCTAAGGTATTATATAATAATTAAGGTATCTACTTGATACTTACCTGTACGGTCCTTATGTAATGCTCCTCAATTTTGGCTTGTGTCAGTTGATAGTTTTCCATTGCTTTTAGACAATTTTAAGACATTTGAGTGGTTAGATTTATGGTTTATACTTATTATGTTCATGATGGACTATGTTTGACTGAGGTGATTATTGACTTGTGATGACATTATTGATATATTCTAGTTTATGTTGTGATTGGCATGATCAGTAATGATTAGATATTATCATTCTTTATGTGATTTGTTGGTATCTAACTTATAGTTGGAGGTGCTTATGTTATTGTTATGCTTTTAGAGAGGGGACAGTGTAGTATTGCTTATTCCGAGTAGCCTACTATGTTGTGAATCCCTAACTCTGTGTGTGTGCTATATTTGTATATACTTGAATGCAACATATTGTTTTGATGTAGGTTTGCAGGTACCGGGCCTCGACTCCACCTGACTTAGCAGGTCTGAGCAGGCCCTTGCCCCAATGGATAATGTTGATGGGAGATAACATGGGGTTTCCCTAGGTCGGTTCCTATTTTTAGTTTATGCCATGGGTCTTGAAGTCACTTGCAGATTCTTGTCTCAATTTTTTTTGGTTGTCATGTGATTATTGAGGTATTGTCGAGTTTTGCTTGTTAAGCCTATGTGTGTTTTGGTAATGCATTATTAAATTTATATTATTATAATAATGTTATTTTGTCAAATATAATGGTATTTTCTTAGTCGTATATTATTTTTAATATAGATTAAGTTTATTATTTTAATACTTTTATTAGAATATGTGTCATAAGTAATTAATATAGTTAAAATAGTATATAGTATTTAGTAAATTAATTTAGTCAGCAATTTAATTTTTGAGAGTTGTTGAATAAAGATTCCAGATTTGGGAATCTCTCTAAAAAGTAAAAATTTAATTTCTTCCAAGTAGTGGGATTCTGTAATGGATTTTTGGTAGTGGGAATTTATGTGACTTGGCTATTTTTGTTTCTGCGGGTTTATTTTGAGGGAGGGGTCGTTCTCAAGAAGATGGATAGAAATTTGGAAAAATTGTTATGGGAAGCTGAAGAAATTTGAAGCCTTGGAGCGAAATTTCAGGTATGCTTGTATTTCCAGTAGCAATTCAGACAAATTGGTCTAAATCCCTGTTGAATTTTCTTGTGTGTGTATTTTGGAACTTAGAAGTTATTGTCTTCAGTTTGAACTTGATAGTTGCTATGCTATCTGGTATTGATGAAAATTTATTCTATTCCTGACCTCAATGACAGAATTCCGCTTACCCAGCATTTGCATCTCAAAATACATTGCCGGAAAATGAGATTTTTTAAAGCCAGGGATTGTTATGAAATTGAAGAGTCTTTAACAAAATTTCTTCTTAGAATCTCCTTACAAGCTACCATACTGTCTTCTTCCTAGTGTATTGTTTGAGATTTTTTTTACTGTTAATAATCCCTTGCAATCATATTAACCTTGATTGTACGGCGTAGCAAGAAAAGCTTGATATAATTGTTTTAAAAAAAGAAAATATATCTCTGTTCTCCTCTTTGGCCATTGTATGGCACCCTAGTGAGTCCTTGCTACTTATGTTAAACAAAAATATAACATTTGTAATAATGTTACTTCTCTCTGGAGTCGTTCTTGCCTAAATCTTCTTGCCAGTCATTCACTCCTCGTCATTGGACCTACATTCTCTTTTGATTTTAATCTCTTTAAAAAATCTAGAAAATTCTTACACCTTTAATGTCTGAATTCTTCTTCCATTCCATACTTTCCCTTGCAAGCCATTTTTCCTTGAAAATCAATTTCTAGTAATGACCTCTGAGAAGATTTCATCATTAATATGTTGAATTCTTTTTCTTGTTAAGCAATAGTTTATAGAAACTGAAATTTATTTTGCCTGAAGAAAAAAAAAAGAACCCTTATGTTGAGATTCATCATGTACCTCTGAAATATGTATTGCTATCTTACTCTCATGACTTCTCTGATAGAATCATTCACCATTTCTTTAATAAACCTCAGAAGTCTTCTTCCAAATTTCTTCCTTATGGATTCTTTTCTCTCCATAATCTCTCCTTTGCAAGCCATTATTCCTTTGAATTATTTTCAAGTAATGATTTTTGAGAAACATTCATTATCAATATGTATTGAATAGTTTATTAGAAATGGAATCAATGTAGAAAGCATGCAAATGAAATCTAAGATTTAGAAAACTTCTATTTAAAACTCATTGAACAACTAATAAATCTTGCTTTGAGATTTTTTTTTTTTTTTTGTTATAGTTAAATTGTTAATTTGACTTTCTTTTAGTCAAATTCATTAAGTAATAATAGTGATAAAGTTAATCTCATAAAATATTAGGATAGACTTGTAATACTTTAAATTAATTTTTTATTAGAATAAAGTTGATTTAGTAGATGCAAATTGTTAAATGAATGTTTAATAAACTTGCCTAAATGTTTATTATTTAGTTAACTATTGTGAAACTATTGATTAGTATAACTTATAAATTTGTAATATTTTATCCTATAGAATAATTTATTGAAATAGAGTAGGAGGCTTGGAAAATAAGTTTATTTAGAAAGTTGCTATTAGATATTCCATGGATATTTAAGTAAATATTGCTTAAGTGAATATCACTTTGACTTAGTAAATTGTTATCTAGATTTTTTTATCTACTTTTTAGGAATAAAATTTAGTGAACTCATATTTGTCTTAGAATAGATTTGAAATAAATTATATTAAGAATATAATTTAATTAGTAAATGTATATTTTTTAAATGAATTAAATTAGAATTATTAATAGGTTATAATGAAAATGCTTGTGAATAAATAAATGATGGATGATATTATTATCCTAGAATTAAATATATTGAGTTAAATATTAGTTATACTCATTTTATTTTATTTAAATATAAATTTGTTTAGTTATGATTTAGTAATATACTATCTTGTGGTACATTGATTATAATTAATAAATAATAAATTAGAGATTTATTGTGAATTGAATTTTTTTTTTTAAAGATAATGCGCCTGGTAAACTTTTTAACGTGACCGGCGACGCTGGTGCGACACGCCCTCCGGCTCCACGTGAATGCTTTTGCCCGGAGCAATGAACCGGTGAGGCCACAACTGGGGGACCTCATCCCCTAGGAAGAACACTTCAAACCCGCGAGCTCATTGGCCCAGCAAAGGCGTAAAGCCTTGCAAGCTCGTTGGCCCAGCGGAGGTTTGAACTCTGGTGGCCGCCACTACATCCTGAGCGACTTAACCACCGAACCATGCCATCATCAGCGATTTTATTGTGAATTGAGTTATTATGGTAATGGTTAAACAATTATTAGATGAAATTATATTTCTAGAATGGAATACCACTTGTATTTTATTTAAATGGAAAAACCTTATAGTGTTTTTATTCTATTATATTGAGTTTAAAACTTTATTAGTGCTTCCAGATTTAAAATTGACGATGTAGGTAATAAATATTTGATACTTGTATATGAACATTGTTTTAACATTGTAGGCATTGATGATGTTAGTAATATAAGTTTAAATGTTGTTAGTAACCTTATATATTGGGGAATCTTAGTAGTGGGAGTAGGGCTTTAATGCATCTTGGTTATGACTAAAATTCTTGATAGTAAAATTGGTAGGACGTTGATGTCATGATTCGAATCTTAATATTGTTTTATTGATTTGTTTCATATCTTTTAGGGTCATAGATTTACTTGCAGTTTGAGTTGAGATTGGGATGATTATAGTTATTTTTTTCAAGTGAATAGATGTGAATTGTGGTAGTAAGTTATTAAACAAATCATAGATCTTGAGATTTGATTAGAATATTGTTATTTAACTAAAAAGAGAGATTTAAAGTTTTTTATTGAATCCATGTTAAATAGTCCGAAAAGTGTTGTAGTAATTGGGTCTTGGATATATATTTATTCCTTGATGTTTATTGCTGATTTTGAACCAATGTGAATCAACATTGCAAATGTGGTCATTGCATTTATTTTGGTTTTGAGCCTTGCTGTTATGTTTTGTCTAGCTTAATGTAATGGTGATCATGTTAGTTTCATGGGAGGTCAAGGTTGTTAAGCATCATGCTTTGGTTAGTTGTTTATTGGTATTTGTGTTAAAATCTTTTTATCTCCAGAGGCTCATTACCTTGAAATTCAGCATGGAATTATGGCAAGGATGTTTTGGTGATGTGTCTTTTGGTATGAAGATTTGATGTAGATTGAAAAAGATTATTGTTTTGAATTTGAAAATTGTTGATTAAATTTTTTATTTGATTTGGGATTTTGGAATGGACAGGGGAAAGTTTTGTGGTTGAGAGTTTGGATTTATAATGATCTATGTAATGTTTTGGTTTGCAAAAAGTTTGATGCCTTTCAATCCCTTCTCCATGCATGTTATTGGTTTATGGGTGATGGTTAAGGCTTGCTAGTTGTATGTAGGAGAGTGGCTTTCATGGTGGGGCTGGTGCCCAAAGTGGCTTCTTGGAAAACCCCATGGATGTTGTAATCAAGTGATAATTTAATAATTGATCTAGGTGGGTTGGGTAGTAATTCACATAACAAGATAAGTATGATGCCTCACCCATGCCTTGAGTACTTTCATAGGCTAAGGATGGGATGAGAAGGCCTGGTTGGCAAGGTTGACCCCCTTGTCTCCATGAGAGGATGTGTCAGTTTTGCATGTGTCACCCTATGGGGTCGGTACCTATAGAGAGGTCGCCAGGAAAACCATAGATGAGGGCCAGTTTCTAGTGAGAGATAGCCTGGAAAACCCATGCTAAGACCATGCGATGACACTCTCCCTATTGCAGCATAGTTACTTCCTGTTTATCTTTTGATGTTACCTCTGGAGGGTAGATTTATCTTGATGATTTGACTTGTTTGGAAGATTTTTCTTGATGATTTGACTTGTTTTGATGATTTAACTTGTCTATGCCAAGTCTATATCTATCTACTTGTATCTCTTGACTTATTGGAACCTCATTATTATCTCCTAGCTCAGAGGGGTGGACCTTAGGGTTCCACATGGTTGGGTGGAAGAGCTTAATCCATTGGTTTTTCTTGGCCGACCTGATTCATGATCACTACAGATGTGTTTCCAGTTCTAGATGTGTACTTGTATCCACAGAGCTGTATTCTACCTTCAAAGTTGTATAATCTTGTTGTATATTGTGAACTAATGTAATCAATCAGGAATCTTGTAATCTTGCAATATTGTAATTGATCTTTTGTAACTGTTCATATCTGTAAAGGAATTATGTAATCTTAATCTATTGTACCATAATGCATATTACTTGTATTGTTAGAGATTTATGTTTATCTGATGCAGTTATGTTCCCTAGAGGTGTTAGCTGTTCATTTTATTTAATGTTGTTAATAGTGTAGATGATTAACGCATTTACTTGCTTAAAAAAATATATATTTTTGTAATGTTTGCACTTGTTAGTCTAGGACTCTAGGGTTGCATGACAGGGCATTACACCTTATCAAAGGCTTTCTAATTATTAGACCAATCAAAATAATATGTAAAAAAAATTAAATAGTTTACATAAGAGGACCCTAAGAAAGGCCTCTAACAAAGACATACTTGTCAAACCAATTATCTCCTCTAATCATTATCTAAAAGTAGTCTCACTCATCCATAAATTTAAGATAATTACACACACAATATAGATAAAGTCTAAGAATGATCATTTCTATAATATTCTTCTAAATCTTGATAATATATTGAACTATAAATATGGATCCTAGCTATTGATACACTAACACATTTCTATACTATTTACAAAAATTTCTAAAACACGTCCTAAAATTTAGATTCAAAGATACAACTAAATTAGAAAATATAACCAATATCTTTAATGCCAAACATATAAAAGTTCTCATAAAGGTTTTATGTCCTAAACTTACTTCAATTCATATTAGAAAGAGATCAAGATAAAGCTTTCGACTTGTAATGCCTCGTCATACAACCTAGAGAGTTAAGTTCAACTATGCAATAAAATGGCAAAAAAAATTAACATAATAAAAGTGGTGATAACAAGATCTAACATAGACTGATACCAACAAGTTAAACTAACTAGTGAAACTAATATCTCTAGGGAACATAATTACATTAATGAAATTAAGCAATATTCAACAATATACACAATTTATGTAAATTACTCAAATGACCAAATTGATTACATCATTAGTTAGATACATCATCATTTTGCAATAAGGTTTACAACTTCATTTTATATAATTACATAGATACAAAAAGATTTCTTTTCTTGATACATCAAGAATACATAATGGTTTTTAATGATACAAAGAATCTAGATACAAAAGTGTATCTTCAAAACTAGGTGCAGAGCTAGGATCAAAAGAGTTACATCTGCTATACACATGAACCAAGATGTCAGAAAACTAATGGAATAATGCATATCCACCTGACCATGTGGAACCCTGAGGTCCACCCCCCATTCTAGGAGATAACAATGAGGTCCCACAAGACAACAATCAAGTAGACAATAAACTATAAGGAACAAGGACAACATATGACCCCAACAACACAGGTCAATATCACACGCATCCTAACAACACTTCATGAGGTAACCACACTAGGGAATGCTAGGTTGTAGTAGGGATAAGTGTCATCGCATGGTCCTAACATGGGTTACCCAGACAGTCTCTAGCTAGACACTGGCCCCCATTCATGGGTTGACTTGATAGTCTCTCGCTAGGCCCCGACCCCCATCTATGGTTACCCTAACAGTCTCTCACTCAACGCCAGCCCCATAGGGTGACACATGCAAAACCAACATTCCTTTTATGAGGACAAGGAAGTTGATCTTGCCAACCAGGCCTTCTCATACCATCCTTAGCCTGAATGAGCACTATAGGCATGGGTGAGGAGTCTAATTATCTTAATCAGTGTGAAATTAACCAACACCCCCCCCACCCCCCCAATTCATTAATTAGGTTATCATCGAGTTAACAACTTTCAATGGGTTATCCTGGCAGCTACTTTGGGCACCTGCCACTCCCCTACCTACATCTAGAAACCCTAACTATCAAGAAAAGACAAATAACATCATAATAATAAGTATACTTTCTCTTTACAAGGCATTAACCCTCTTGCACTAAACATGCATCTCAATAATTCATTGCCTAGGACAATACATTACGTAACTCCATTACGGTTCCCGAAGTCTCTCCATCTCAAAAATATAACTCAAAATGCATTACAAAATAAATACAAATAAATCGACAACAAAACATCCCAAAGGGAAATGTTACCTCCTCAAGATACATTACAACCCAAATCATACATCATTCACATATTCTTTTACCTCATATATGACTAGAGGCAACATAAATCGAAAACACATAACAATACTATACTTGAAAACAAATCATACTATCCTATGCCTCTTGAATGACAACCTATCAACTTGCATAAGGAACCCCTTTAGGACCCATGATCCAACATACACACAGTATCACTTACCTTATGCAAATGAAGTCACAAGAAACCAATTTTCTAATACCCAATTACCTATGACTCAAGTTCATGTTTGTAGACCTAATTTCAAATCTTCTTATCAAATTTTAACTTAACACAATTCAATACCAAAATCACATGAAATTTATCAACAATAAATATATAAGAAAAAAACTATAATAACAATATTCTAAATATTTGAATTGCATAGCACTTTACTAATCAACAATTAAATAATTATAAAAATATTTAACCATATTTCCTACCAAGATGACATAAATGTAGAACGATAATCACAAACCTTGATAAATCCTTTAGTCAAACTAACATTATCTTAACCTCTTTCTAAGATAAAGAAATCATGGAGAAATAATAATAAATTACGAAATTAACTAAGATCGTAAGCTTAAATCAATATATTTACTTTCCATCCTATTTATATACTCAAATTACCTATTGATATTCATAACTTAATTAATAAGCATTTACCTAACTATTGCTAATTGCTATCAACCATATAATTAAGTTTACATCCATTACAAATAAAGACTATATTCTTTCTATAAGTATAAGCAAAATAATTATAAGATAAGTTCTTATTCAAATATGCAAGATAATTCACATTCTTTCAAAAAGAATAAATTCCCTTTTAATAATCAAGATAAATTCATATTTATAACTAAGTATTATTTCTATAAATAGAATCATTCTATACATAAAAAGATTATTTATATATTTATTTACATGACTAATTAACATTTTCCTTTAATAATGAGATAGAATTCTTACCAAATAATTTACTAACAAAAATAAGAGATAAAATTCTTACTAAATAAAATTTGCTTTAAAAGTAGGAAATAAAATTCTTACTAAATAAATTACTTAAGAAGAAAAAGATAAAATTCTTACTAATTAAATTACTTAAGAAGAAAGTTACGGTTATAAGGAAATAAAACTTTAGTTTCTAATTAAAGAGATTGTAAGGGAATCCCTAAGTATTTCGAGTATTTTCTCTTCTTCTTCATACTCCTTAGCCCGACCACCTGCTCATCCAAGGTGAGAATGGGGGGGGGGGCATTACATCCTCCCCCCCTAAAACTTGACTTCCTCCTGGAAGTCACAGACCAAGGTGAAAACATAACATATTAGTGTTAGAACTTTCTATTGCCTAAATACACATCCATATTAAGTAATTGTTCATAAGGTAGGCACAATCATTTAATAAAGACAAGAAAAACATCAATTTTTTACCTTTAAGGCATATCATGTAATCTACTTGTATCTAATCACACTTATTTTGAGAATTTCATATGTTCTATAGAATTGCATTCACATATAATCAAGGAAAAATATGTCTCATATCTTATTTTCACTATGCTTTCAACTATTTACCAACATACATCATACAGTCCTCTGTGGTGTCCTTCCCCGAACATACTATAAGAAGTTCAAAATGAACATGCTAGAAACAACACTTAACGTAAAACGGGGTCAACAGAAATAAATATTCGGAATAGCTACCATAAATATTCTTAAACAAATGCAAATCCAAGTGAAGAACTAATCAAATTGAATCTTAAGTCACAAAATGTCGACAATTTCCAACAATAGATCAAGTATAAAGAAAAGAGTTTTGGTGACCACTCCTGTCATAAGAAAGTTCAAAGAAAGAAACTTCACTATTAACCCCCTACAAAACATGAAACAACCCTCAAAATTTCCAAAACAATTAAATTACAAAACAAATTCACATCACGATATGACTAATTTTAGCCACAAAAGGGGAGTATCTGCTACACAACACTCAGGGACACAAGGTCCAGAATGCGTTAGAGAACATACACCATACACATGGACAAATAAGTTATCTACATTCTCACATCCAAGAAGCTTTTATACAATTTTTTTCTATCTTTACTACAGTATAATTTCCTTTTACTAAGCTATGAAAATATGCAATTACTTTCTTATGCAGGAAGATATTTACATAAAATATGCATCATGTCACACACAAGATTAATTGATAATTATAATTGACTTGAAGTATTACATTCGCGATCTCATGGGTCCAATGCAAGCTCCAATTTGATCTCCTGCACACGGTTCTTACACAGACATACACAATGATAACTTTAATAAATCACAACAATTCTTCCATATGAGGTCATGACCATCTAGGGGTTAGATATAGATTTTCAAGCAACCATGTAAAGATGTCAACATCACATAACCACATGACTCACGATGCATGATGCCACCAGATGATGAGATCATTCTAATACTTAATTACATGCACTAATATTCAGAAAAGACATATTGTTAGATGTAACATCACATTTCCACATAGTAGACACATAAGTAGAATAAAGAATAAAGAATTCATTTCATAAAGAGCAATTCTATAAACTTGTCAACATTCTAATGTTATACTAATGCACATAGGTGGGTGGTACTATTACTGACTCACCACAAAGAGAAAATCATTTAACCTAGAGCAACAACAACAATCCAGAGGTCTCAGTGTTGCAACATAGGCTCTAATATCAAGTGTAATGCCCCATCATGCAACCCTAGAGAGTTAAATTCAACTATGTAATAAAATGGTGAATTTTTTTTTAACATAATAAAAGTGGTGATAACAAGATCTAACATAGACTGATAACAACAAGTTAAACTAACTAGTGAAACTAACATCTCCAGGGAACATAACTTCATTAATGAAATTAAGCAATATTCAACAATATACATAGTTTATGCAAATTACTCATACCATCAAATTGATTACATCATCAGTTAGATACATCATCATTTTACAATAAGGTTTACAAGTTTATTTTACATAATTACATAAATACAAAAACTTTCTTTCCTAGATACATCAAGAATACATAATGGTTTTCACTAACACAAAGAATCTAGATACAAAAGTTTGTCTTCAAAACTAGGTACAGAGCTGGGATCAAAAGAGTTACATTTGCTATACACATGAACCAAGATACCAGAAAACCAATGGAATAATGCACATCCACCCAACCATGTGGAACCCAGAGGTCCACCCCCTCGTGATAGGAGATAACAATGAGGTCCCACAAGACAACAGTCAAGTAGATAGTAAATTGTAAGGAACAAGGACAACACATGACTCCAACAACACAAGTCAATATCACACATATCCTAATAGCACTTCTAGAGGAAACCACACTAGGGAATGCTAGGCTACAATAGGGATAATTGTCATCGCATAGTCATAACATGGGTTACCCAGACAATCTCTAGCTAGACACTGGCCCCCATTCATGGGTTATCCGAATAGTCTCTCGCTAGGTGCCGGCCCACATCTATGGTTACCCTGACAGTCCCTCACTAGACGATGGCCCCATAGGGTGACACATGTAGAACCAACATTCCTTTCATGAGGACAAGGAAGTTGATCTTGCCAACAAGGCCTTGTCATCCCATCCTTAGTCTAAATGAGCACTACAGGCATGGGTGAGGAATCCAATTATCTTAATTAGTGTGAAATTAACCAACCCCCTGCCCCCGATTCATTAATCAGGTTATCACAGAGTTAACAACTTTCAATGGGTTATCTTGGTAGCAACTTTGGGAACTGACCCCTCATTGAAGCCACTCCCCTACCTGCATATAGAAACCCTAACTATCAAGAAAAGACAAATAACATCATAATAATAAGTATACTTTCTCTTTGCAAGGCATTAACCCTATTGCACTAGACATGTACTTTAGTAGTTCATTGCCCAGGACAATACATTACAGAACTCCATTACAGTTCCTGAAGTCTCTCCATCCCAAAAATCTAACTCAAAACCCATTACAAAATAAATACAAATAAATGGACAATAAAACATCCCCAAGGGAAATGTTACATCCTCAAGTACATTACAACCCAAATCATACATCATTCACATATTCTTTTACCTCATACATGACTAGAGGCAACATAAATCCAAAACACATAACAATACTATACTTGAAAACAAATCATACTATCCTATGCCTCTGAAATGACACTCTATCAACTTGCACAAGGAACCCCTTTAGGACCCATGATCCAACATACGCATAATATTAATTACTTTATACAAATGAACTTACAATAAACAAATTTTCTAATACCTAATTACCTATGACTCAAGTTCATGTTTGTAGACCTAATTTCAAATCTTCTTAACAAATTTCAACTTAACACAATTCAATACCAAAATCACATGAAATTTATCAACAATAAATAGATGAGAAAAAAACTATAATAACAATATTCTAAATATTTGAATTGCATAGCACTTTACTAATCAACAATTAAATAATTATAAAAATATTTAACCATATTTCCTACCCAAGACGAACTAAATTTAGAATGATAATCACAAACCTTGATAAATCCATTAGTCAAACTAACATTATCTTAACCTCTTTCTAAGATATGGAAATCATGGAGAAATAATAATAAATTACTAAATTAACTAAGATCATAAGCTTAAATCAATAGATTTACTTTCCATCCTATTTATATACTCAAATTACCTATTGATCTTCATAACTTAATTAATAAACATTTACCTAACTATTGCTAATTGCTATCAACCATATAATTAAGTTTACATCCATTACAAATAAAGACTATATTCTTCCTATAAGTATAAGAAAAATAATTATAAGATAAATTCTTATTCAAATATGCAAGATAATTCACATTCTTTCAAAAAGAATAAATTCCCTTTTAATAATCAAGATAAATTCATATTTATAACTAAGTATTTTTTCTATAAATAGAATCATTCTATACATAAAAATATTATTTATATCTTTATTTACATGACTAATTTACATTTTCCTTTAATAACGAGATAGAATTCTTACCAAATAATTTACTAAAAAAAATAAGAGATAAAATTCTTACTAAATAAATTACTTAAGAAGAAAAAGATAAAATTCTTACTATTTAAATTACTTAAGAAGAAAGTTATGGTTATAAGGAAAGAAAACTTTACTTTCTAATTAAAGAGATTGTAAGGGAATCCCTAAGTATTTCAAGTATTTTCCCTTCTTCTTCATGCTCCTTAGTTGGACTACCTGCTCATCCAAGGTGAGAATGGAGGGGGCATTATGTGACTCCTCATTAGATGAATAACCATTGACAAATTTTTATAAGTTGATGCCACTAATATGCAAGTGATAACTTATATAGTTGAAAATACTTTGGTAGATGGTTATGCAAAAGATCGAGGCATAGACAAGGTCTATGAACTGTTTGACAGTCGTCTCAAAGAGGCATCATCACTTGGATCCAAATGATTGTAGGATACGTACAGAATGGATTTGTAGATTTAATAACAACAACCAAGATGACATAGGAATGTTTGTCACTGATTTATACATATCTCTGAATTTCCAAACTTGGTAATGCTAATTTTTGGATATGATTTTCATAGGTGAGAGCTGTGAAAAATCTATTGCAGCTACTGATTATTAATTTCCTATCTTATAAGATTATTTGGCTGCCGAAAAATTAATTAATTAATTTACAGCAAATATTAAATAATAACACAGCTGCAACTTCACGGAAAAATCACGGAGATAGAAAAATAAAATGAACACAATGTTTTGGACAAATTGTCCCTGGAAAAACCCCGAAGGGAAAACCAGTCAGCAGATATAAATTTTATTCAACTACAGGAAATCAAGAGATACAAAATTGCTTGCCTCTTACTAGCAGAGCTTTGGAAATTTCTTTCCTGTAAATTCCCTTCCCTCAATTGTTCCTGCTGAAATTGCTCCGGCAATATTTTCCTTCTCCGGCAATTCCACTGCTCTCCAACGCTATCACTGCGCCCTTTGCTTTCACTGCAAATCAATTTGCTATCACCTCAAATTTATTTATTTGCTATCACTGCAAATACTTCTCAGATCTGTGTTTTCCAAATGCCTATTGATCCTCTTTTATAATCCCCTCATTGGAAACCAATGGCCATGATTTAATTTTAATCAATGGCTAGGATTAATTAGACTCTAAACCCTAATATCTAGAAGTCTCTCGAGAAATCAATTATCTAGGTATGGAGATAATTATTCCAGCTGTGTTTCCAGCCTCGTAATCTCCACCCGAGACTAGAACACCTGTCCAAGCTACACAAAAATTAACACTCCCTCTTAGCGAGGAAGGTGTTCTGCATAACACCCAACTTACCTCTGAAGAAGATGAATTTTGCCTTCCCCAATGCCTTTGTCAAAATGTCTGCTACCTGCTGATCTGTAGGTATATACTGTAGCTGAACAACCCTCCGCTGTACACAATCCCTGATGAAATGATATCTGATGTCTATATGTTTAGACCTATCATGAAACACTGGATTCTCAGATAATCTGATGCAACTCTGATTATCACAGTGTATCACTGTAGTCTCAACCCTCTGACCAAACAAGGCTACTAGCAACTTCCGAAGCCATATAGCCTCACACGTTGCCATGCTAGCTGCTATGTATTCTGCTTCTGCAGAACTCAGAGCCACGGACTTTTGCTTCCTGCTGTACCAAGAGACAACTCTTGATCCCAAACTAAAGCAGCACCCTGAAGTGCTTTTCCTGTCCACCGCACTACCTGCCCAATCTGCATCAGTATAGCCTATCAACTTGATACCATCACCTCGAGCATATCTGATCCCATACTCGATTGTACCACGCAAATACCGCAACACATGCTTTGCCGCTATCCAATGCACTCTCTTCGGCTCAACCATGAACTGACTAAGAGAGTTTACTGCAAAGGATATATCTGGCCTAGTGTTGACCAAATACATGAGAGATCCAATCAACATCCTATATAAGGTGGGGTCTACATCCTTTTCCTTGGATGTGTCTACCTTCTTCCAATTCGTGATCATAGGTGTAGACATGGCTCTGCAATCTTGCATCTCAAACCTCTTCAAGATTTCAATGCAGTATTTCCCTTGTCCAAGGAAAATCTCTCCATCTGTCTGCCACACTTCCATGCCTAGAAAGTAGTGCATAAGCCCCAAATCCTTCATCTCGAACTCTGCTGCAAGGTACCTCTTGCATTCCTCTATAAGCCCCAGTGAACCTATTAAAAACAAGTCGTCCACATATAGAACAAGAATGAGAATTTCACCCCCAACCACCAAGTAGTAGAGGTTAGCATCCGCCTCACTCTTCACAAAGCCTATTCCCTGCAAGTATCTATCAATGCACTCATACCATGCCCTGGGAGCCTGCTTGAGTCCATACAAAGCTTTCTTCAATCTGCACACGTGGGTTTCACTGCTGTGTGCTACAAAGCCCTCTGGTTGTTCTATGTATACCTCTTCTAATAATTCACCATTAATAAATGCTGTCTTGACATCCATTTGATGGATCTGCCATCCTATATGCGCTGCAAGTGAGATTACGGCTCGTATAGAAGTATACCTGGCCACTGGAGCGAATGTCTCCTCATAGTCTATTCCCTCCTTTTGAGAGAACCCCTTGGCCACGAACCTTGCCTTGTATTTTTCGATGCTACCATATGCACCATGCTTAATCTTATAGATCCAACGTGATCCAACCACTGCCCTATCTATCGGTCTAGGCACAACCTCCCACACATCATTCTGCATTATTGAGGTATATTTCTCAACCATCACATCTTGCCACACCTGTTGCTGTGCAGCCTCTTGATAGCTAGAAGGCTCACTATCTACCAACTGACTAACCAATGCCACATAGTCATTATACCTAGATGGTTGTTTCCGCTGTCTATTACTCGTCCTAGGAGCTCCCACAAACTCCTGAGTATCCTTATGTGTCTGTTGAACCTCACGGTTCCTCCTGTCAACTATAGAGGATGAAATATCAAACTCCATATCTTCTTGATGCATCTCTTGGATTTGCTGTATCTGTTGCTCCATACTCTGCGAACTCTCAGCCCCTGAGCCTGTGCTTGTACTAGTAACTGTACTCGTGCTTCGCTGCCCCTGTTCTGGTTGAACAATCCTTGGAGCTTCTGTTGGCTGCTCATTCTGATCATCTGCTGGCAAATCTCTGGACCTCCTATATGCCTTGTCCTCCATGAATTTGACATCACGCCTGACTATAATCCTCTTGGTCCCTAGAATAAATATCCGATATGCCTTTGAGGTCTCGCTGTACCCCACAAAGTACCCTCTCTCTGCAGTCTGATCTAACTTGGAACGTGTAGCCCCTGGAATGTGACAAAATGCCAAACTCCCAAATATCCTGAAGTGACTAACATCTAGCTTCTTCCCTGAGAATGCCTCCTCTGGTGTCATCTTGCCCAATACCTTATGTGGAACCCTGTTCTGTATATATACTGCTGTACTGCATGCCTCTACCCATAAGTATCGTGGCATATCTTGGTCATACAACATAGCCCTTGCTGCCTCCGATATAGAACGATTCTTCCTCTCAGCAACCCCATTCTGCTGGGGGTTGTAAGGAACGGTCCACTCTCTCTTGATTCCTTCCCTGGTACAGAACTCCTGGAACTCTTTCCCTTTGTACTCGCCTCCATTGTCTGACCGAAGAACCTTTACCTTCCTGCCTGTCGAATTCTCCACAAGAGCTTTGAACTCTTGGAAGTGACTGAAGACCTCATCCTTGGTCTTCAAGAAGTATATCCAGGTCTTCCTGGAGAAATCATCAATAAAAGTAACAAAGTACTCATATCCTCTGAGAGACTTCGTTGACATTGGTCCACATATATCTGAATGTACTAGATCAAGAACCCCCTTGGATCTGGTGTCACTCCTTGGAAAAGCTGCTTTCACAAACTTCCCCAATACACATCCCTTACATACATCATCATGCTCTGTGCTCACGTCTGGGACACCTGTCACTGTCTCATGAAGCAATTTAAGTGCTCCATGATGTATATGGCCCATCCTTCTATGCCATAGCTCTCCTTGATCTCTAGGATTACTGCTGCTCACTAGTGCCTTAGGAGTATCAAACTGCAACCTATAAAGTCAGCCGCTCCTAACTCCAATAGCTATGGGTGATTTCCAATCCTTATGCTTGATTAAAACATGCGCCCCTCTAAAGAGTACATTGTAGCCTTTATCCTGAAGGACAGATACGGAAATTAGATTCATGCCCAAGCCTAGCACATACAACACATCATGAATGGAAATAGGCTTGCCATTCTCCCTCTGAAATAGAACAGTTCCTCTCCCAACTGGATTGCACTTGGACTTGTTCCCCATCTGAATCTGGAATCTAATGTCCTCCTCCTTGTATCTGGAGAAGTACTCCCTAACTCCTGTCATATGAAATGACGCCCCACTGTCTATATACCAAACACCCTGTGAGGTTGAGCTAGTCAGGCAAGCTATGAGTGCAAACTCATCCTCCATTCTACTAGAAAGCTCATCTACACTTACTGAAGCTGCCGTCTGCTTCTTGCCCTTCTTTTCATTTTTCTTCATTTGTGGGCAATCGCTGACATAGTGGCCAAACTCGTGACAGCCATAGCATTTGATCTTAGATAAGTCCTTCTTCTCACTTTTTGAATTTGATCCTTTGCCAGACCCCTTCTTCACTTTCCCTTTTCCTGCTAGGGCAACGTTTTCCTATTCCACCTCACTTTTCTGACTATTACTACTGGTTCCATTGACAAGACTTAGTCTAAGCTCCTCCTGAGTGAAGTCACTCCATAGTCGATCCCAACTCGGTAAGGTGTCTCGTCCATTAATAACTTGAACAAAGACATCCCACTGCTTAGTAAACCCATTTAGGGCTATTCGTACTAGCTCATCATCCTTTGGTTTGTCTCCAACAGCTGCCAATTCATCCTTGACAAGTCTAAGTCTGGTGAGGTAACTTGTGACGTCTTCTCCCTTATTCATCCGGGTATTCCTTAACTTTTCTCTGAGAATCAGCTTTCCGTTAAGGGTAGCATTCTGGTACAGATTCATAATGGCATCCCACATCATCTTTGCTGTATCTAACTCTGCAATATGCGGAACAATATGATCCTTAACACCGTCAAGAATCAGCCTCCTTGCCTTGGCATCTTCCTTCTTATATGCTACAAGCTGTGTTGCGTCTGTAGGTACAGGTACAACAGTGGTCACATAATCCTTGATACCATTCTCTTCTAGCAATAAAGAAATTCTGGCTTTCCAGACACCAAAATTTGAGGCTCCATCCAATCTGTCCTGATCTCTTAAACCTGCTGAGGCCATCTCAAAAGAAAATAATAATTTGAAGAGGTCAAACTGGGTTTTATAAACCCTAGATTATTTTTCCTTTCTCCCTGTGCCTGTTCTGCACTCAGATCTGCTCTGATACCATGTGAAAAATCTATTGCAGCTACTGATTATTAATTTCCTATCTTATAAGATTATTTGGCTGCCGAAAAATTAATTAATTAATTTACAGCAAATATTAAATAATAACACAGCTGCAACTTCACAGAAAAATCACAGAGATAGAAAAATAAAATGAACACAATGTTTTGGACAAATTGTCCCTGGAAAAACCCCGAAGGGAAAACCAGTCAGCAGATATGAATTTTATTCAACTACAGGAAATCAAGAGATACAAAATTGCTTACCTCTTACTGGCAGAGCTCTGGAAATTTCTTTCCTGTAAATTCCCTTCCCTCAATTGTTCCTACTGAAATTGCTCTGGCAATATTTTCCTTCTCCGGCAATTCCACTGCTCTCCAACGCTATCACTGCGCCCTTTGCTTTCACTCCAAATAAATTTGCTATCACCGCAAATTTATTTATTTGCTATCGCTGCAAATACTTCTCGGATCTGTGTTTTCCAAATGCCTATTGATCCTCTTTTATAATCCCCTCATTGGAAACTAATGGCCATGATTTAATTTTAATCAATGGCTAGGATTAATTAGACTCTAAACCCTAATATCTAGAAGTCTCTCGAGAAATCAATTATCTAGGTATGGAGATAATTATTCCAGCTGTGTTTCCAGCCTCGTAATCTCCACCCGAGACTAGAACACCTGTCCAAGCTACACAAAAATTAACAAGAGCTGAATCTTATATAAAAAATTTAGAGAAACCTAGTTCGAAAATATAGAGTTATTGGTGACGCAACTAACTGTTCTAATAGAGATGAAACGGGTGAGAGGTAGATAGTCACAAAATATTCATATCTCAAAAATGACAAACTAGGTAAGGCTGATTTTTGGATATGATTTAGATAACTTAGGTCATGCACTATATATAAAAATTTTAGAGGAACCCAATTCATAAGAGTAAAGTTATGGCTAACACAACAGACTATAAAATAGAGACCAAATGGGTGAGAGATAAATAGTCAAAAAATGTTTATATCTCCAAAATGACAAACTGGGTAAGACTGATTTTTGGATATGATTTAGATAACTCAGTCATGTACCATATATAAATCTTCTAGAGGAACTAAGTTCGTAAAAATAAATTTATGGCTAAGACAACAGACTGTTAAAAAAGAGATGAAATGGGTGAGAGATAAATAGTCACAAAATAATCATATCTCCAAAATGACAAACTGGGTAAGGCAGATTTTCTGATATGATTTGGATAGCTAGGTCATGCACCATATATAAAAATTCTAGAGGAACCCAGTTCATAAAAATATGGTTATGGTTAACGTAACAGACTGTTAAAACAAAGACAGAATGGGTGAGAGATAAACAGTCACAAAATATTCATATCTCCAAAATGACAAAATGGATAAGGATGATTTTTGGATATGATTTATATAACTAGGTCATGTACCATATATAAAAATCCTAGAGGAACCTAGTTCGTAAAAATAATGTTATGGCTAACACAACAGACTGAATTTAGAATATATAGAAGAGAATTCATAGAATAATATAAAGCTTGCATATTACAAATTCATTTCACTAAATCTAATCCAACAGTAAACCAGTTTCATATCTCAGTCCATACCTGGAATATTATTTCTATCACATCTTCACAAAATTTCCTAGCTCGCATTCATTTTCCCCCAAGTCTTTTCTTCTTGAAGCTATGGTTTATGGTGCCAAAAGAAAAATGAAAACTTCCTGAGAGAGAGAGAGAGAGAGAGAGAGAGAGAGAGAGAGAGAGAGAGAGAGAGAGAGAGATCATGAAAACATAAAACATATTCTCCTCCTTTAAATGCACGCTCCTTCCCCAAATTATATCTTAAGATTTCAAAACTAAAGTTGAGCATGCATAACCACCGCCATAATTTCTTCTAGAAGATTCTCCTTATTAAAGCCAATAAATTCTACCTTTATTACTTTCTTACAATTTGCTATTTTAACCAGACAATAATTTCACTCTGATTTTATTTATTTTAGAATTTGCTAAATACATATTGGTTTATGACAACTCATAAATATTATAAATTTATTTTTATTCCCACTAACAAAACATTTACTTGTTTATATATTATTTTCATTTTTATTTTATCAATTATATTCCTGTTTTAATCATACTTTATTTTCCTCATTAATATTATTATTATTATTATTATTATTTATTGACCTTAGATTACAATATAATATAATTTCCCATAAACTTAAATTTACATAAAAGCATCTATATTTATTTATCAATGTGCCCTCTTGGATAAATAATTTTATTTTAGTGAAGCAATTAATCAAACTATTATAACCTGAATAATCTAATGTCGAACAATAGTTGACAACCATGCACAATTGAAAAACATAACCACGATAATAGTGACTGACTATCATGCCCAAACTGACAACACTGGTTGGGTGCAAACTTGGATACTAATCATTTTTAAGGATGATGGCTAACTAGGGGACCATATGTTATCTATGCTCAACAATTTCCATTGAGATTAAGGCACACTCAAACCTATCAATTCAAATGGAGTCGATGCTTGATACCTGCAACTTGCAGCACATGATATAGTCTATGAACAAGTATAATAAATATAAAATGGTCATAGAGTGAAAGAGAATCGCAACGTCACCGGATGCTCATGAATGAGTGGTACGACATTGTCTCTTTTCACACCACACAATAATCAGATCATCCTATAATACTAAATCAGTCACATAAAATTCAATTCTAACGTATGACAATCATAATAAGATTGACATCATAATCACCTGAATGTAAAACAATTTCAGAGCGTATGAATTATCAGTGTCGCAACAAGCATTATCAATAAAACATGCTAACTATCATATGAAACCACACATGAGGATACTCAAGAATGTCACCAACATGAATGTAGCATCTACCAACATCACATAATGTACAACATCAACTGTCTAACATACCCTAAGTATTCCTATTATTTACCTTCATCTCCATGCTCTTTAGCTAGACTATCTGCACATCCAAGATGAGAATGGAGGGGCACTACAACTCTGCCTTGGGCTACCACCCAAGTGAAAACCCTGGCCTTTGCAAGGCAGTGTTTATTCCAGCATAATTTGATTGGCAGTCTTTCTTCCTCCATGTTGATTCTATTTAGAATTCTATAACCATATTTTACATTCTATAGCTCTGTAGGAGAAGAGTCCCATCTAAATTCATCTTGGCCTAGTCTGAAACAAACATTGCATTGATTTAGAACAAATTTAAGAGTTTCAATATCCCTCTCATTCAACCCCAAATCATGCACACTTTTCCACTTAGTGAAGTGGTTTCCAACGTCTGTAGGTAGAGATAAATAGTCCTTGACCTTGTCTCCTCATGCTTGTTTCATGATGTGTCTAACGATGTCCAAATCCATTGTCTTATTGCTTTGTGTGTCCTTCCCAAGAGTCTTCCCAAAAGAGAGCTTTTCTGTCATCCTTGATTTCCCAAGTCAAATGGCTGGCAATTAGATCTCTATAGCTCTTAATAAAGTTCCAAATCTTGGAGCTATGACATAGTGCCTGAGAGGTGAAAATGTTGTTTTCCTCTTCATCTGGGTATTTGGCCTTGAGAATTCAGACCCATTTCAGCTATGGCTTTGCATGCATCAACCAGATCAATTTTTTCCTTAAAGCTCTATTTTGTAAGAGAAGATTTTTTAACCCTGCACCATCTGATTCCTTGTGATCAGAAATCTTCTTCCATTTAATCAAGTGATATTTAAACTATTCTGAGTTGCCTTGCCAGAAGAAAGTCTTCATTTTTTGCTTAAGTTCCTTATTTGTTAAGCTAGAGAGAGAGAGGGATGACATCATATAAATGGGGATGGCTATAATTACAGCTATGAGCATTGTTAATCTTCCTACCTAGGAGAGCCATTTGCTCCTCCAAGAGGCTAGTTTATTCTTTACCTTATCAATCAATGGTTCCCAAGACTTGCCTGGTTGGATACCTTGAACTAGCAGCAAACCCAAATATTTGCACGAAAGAGATCCTTTTCTAAATCTCAAAATTCTGAAAATCCTATCTTCTCTTCCATGAACAGTATTAAAGAAAAAAAACTTCTAATTTTTCTTTACTTACCCCCTAACTTAAATCCCTTGAATATTGCTCCAGAATGAATTTGAAGGTTCTTGCTTCCCCTTCGAGAGTTGCTCCCCAAAGCATCATGTTGTTAGCGAACTGCTAATGAGTAATTTCTAGAAAACTTCAAGTAATCTAGATCCCAGCAATGCGGCCATCTTGACCTACTTTAGTAAAAGATCTACCAAGGGCTTGTGCCATGAAGATTAAGAGAATGGGGGACAATGGATTTCCCTATTTGAGGCCCCAGGAAGCACCAAAAAGACCTTCTAGGGAGATGTTAACAAGCACTGAATACCTGGGACAAACTACCCATTCAAAGATCCAATTCAGCCAAGGAGTATTGAACCCAAACGCTTCCAACACCTTAAATAGAAAATGCCAATTTACTTTGTCATACACCTTCCTTATATCCAACTTTATGAGCATTGTTAGCTTTTTGGTTTTTTGAATGGAATGTATAGCTTCTCGGGAAATGATCACACCATCCAAAATCGACCTCCCTAGAACAAAACTTGTTTTCTCTTCTGCTATAATGTCTAGAAGAATCTTCTTGACTCTATTGGCCACTACCTTGGCCAAAATTTTATACAAGGTATTACAAAGTGCTATTGGCCAAAATTCTGTAAAGGAATTAGACTTTTCATTTTTAGGGATTAAAGTAAAAAAGGTGTTGTTTATTTCCTTTAGTACCTTGCCTGAGCTTCTAGAATCTTCTATTACTTCAGTGACCTCCTTTCCCAAAATATCCCAGCACTTTTGAAAGAAGGCAGTAGGGAATCTGTCAGGGCCTGGATGTAATTCAAAAAGAACTTCCTTGATTTTAGCTTCTATAAATGTGTTGTTTAGAATTTTATTTTTGGCTTCTGATGTAGTGCCCCTCAACTGGTCGTCAGTCGGACAGATGTTTGCTTAGTAGTACTAGACATTATGACAGTATTTTAGATCGTTTGATGATAGATTTCTAGTTATTCTGCTATTTCGGTATGAACCTAATTGTTATGATAACAGATGTTGATGTTGGATTATGTTATTTCATGCTTTACAATTTGATAAATGAACTGGATGTTATAGATGCTTTGATGTTATTCACTATATGGGATAGGAAGATAGTTGATCATTTTATGTTGTTGACTAGTAATCTGATACCTTGTTCAATATGGTTAATCGTTATTCATAAGCGTGAATGGAACAGTGTCGTATTACTCACTCTCGAGTACCCTACCCCACTGCGATTTCCATTCACTATAGGACTGCATGTGATGTATATATATCTTGTTATGGTTAACCGTGCATTGCTGCAGGATGCAAGTACTAGGCATCGACTCCACCTGATTACCAGGTCTGAGCGTGCCTTCGCCAATGGATTAGTTGATTGGAGTTAACATGAGGTCCCTAGTTAGTGTTCCTTGGTCGTCAGTTTACCCTTGTGGTTATTGGTTGTCGTTTGATCATGTCTTGCTGTCAGGTAATATTGTACCTTGGAGTCTAATTAGGTTCGAAGGTGTCTAAGTGTGTATGGTAGTGTTGTACTTTAATTAGAATCATTATACGAAAGAATATAAATGTTGATAAATGAGCATAATGTCGTTAGTTGTCGATTATCGTTATAAATAAATTATTATTTTATTAGAAGTGTAGTTAAATAAAGTTGTAAGAAATTTTGTATTGTTCAATATAATATTATTTATAATAAATATTTAAATAAATAAAATAGTTGTAATCATGTTGTAAATTATGATTTACAACTTGATTAATAAAATAAATTAATATATAGTTACAAAATTATAGATTGACGAAATAGTACAATTTTATTAATAACAATATAGTTGGTCAGCTTTAAAGAAATTAAATGTTGTCAGGAATTATGTGTTTACATTTTTAAAAAAAATAATAATAAAATAAAATAAATAATATTTGGGGATCATTAAATTAAATAAAATATATATTTTTTAGAGGAGAGATGCACGGGATCACGTGCCGAGTCCCTTAGAAGAAGGAAGGGGCTGTGTTATAAAAGAAAAGCTAGTAGAGGCAAAGAGAACAACATTACAGGTGAAAGAAAAGAGAAGAAGGGTGGAATAAGCAGCTGGGAACTGCAGCAATTGAAGCAGACTCGCCGATTTGATATCGTAGCCAGGTTCCGTCGAATGCCTCATCTCTGAACTTTATTCCGAATCTGCAAATGCTGTTGTAGTTTATTTGATTCCAAATAGTTTGATCTGAAATCAGTTTGTATTCTGTGTTGTGCCATCAAAGCTCATGTCTGTAGACTATTCTCTCTATGTTTAAATAGTATCTTCTCTTGCTCAAGGATTCCATTATTCGATTGTCTTCCTCCCACTGTTTTGCTGAATCATTCAATCATCCCTGTAATAACTTATTTTGATAGTCTTCTTCATTTTATGTTGGATGCATTTCAGCAATTCGATCTGTATGCACTCTCAGACCGGCATAATATTGGTAGGGTTTGTAGATGTGAAATGACACCTCCTTAAGATCTATTAGATCTCTGTTTTATGTCATCATTGAATCTAAAAAGGACGTCTTTGATTTGTCATCAAACCCCAGTTTTATTCCTCGAAGGAGAACAGGTATAAGAAATAATAGTTTTAAGGTAGATGTTTCTACAGTAATCCTTCGCCATGTTATTTCCTTGTCTTCTGAGAATGTCTCTCCTTCGACCATGATAGGACACTCTCCTCTGGCCTCTGCTCCCACTATTGGAGGAGGCGCTATTGGTATAGGTTTGCGAATGCTGTTAGGGAGGTGTCAGACCTCTGATATTGCTAAATGCCACGAAACTCTTCCTTCTTCGATATTGAAGTTTCCTTTGGTTCTGGTTACATTACCTGCACTCGTTCCATTGAAATCCTAACCGTTTGGGTTGGGCGTATATCTTACAGAGGTTAGTCATGAGGCTCGCACCTATAATGCAAGTGTAATGTAGAAATAATTAGGCGAAAACCATCATTTGCCAGACGTGAAGCTAGTGAGGCGTGGTGTCAAAACTTGGTTAACGAGTTGCCTGAGACTCTATTTATTTTGTTTTTGTTGTGTTTGGTATTATTTTGTAGTGGATCGGTAATTATTAGGTTACACTGTAAGTTTATGCTAGGGCATGATAGGGAGGTGGCAATTTAGGTAGTTCGTTGCCTTATTATCATTCGTCTTGAATGAAAGTTCTGATGCCTTTTCATTCGCCATTCATCCAGACGATGCTGCCCTTTGATTCATCCACTCTATTACTTGAATTGTCGTGATCTCACTAACCTTCAAACAACTATGCAGTGTCTGAACAAATTCATTTATTGTGCGCGCATTAATAAATTAGGTTTCCAACATTGCTAAACATGAAAATCAAAAGTTAGTCGATATATCTGACCAGTCCACTCCATAGTTAGGGTGATCGAAATCATGCTGGCCTACAAACAATTGATTACCATCAGATAGAGCGATTAAAATAAAAAAAAAGTAGTTGATTTAATCTGTAGAGTGCCCTTGTTCTGGCTGGCGCACTGCTGGAAAAAGGTTGGGGTGTCCTCAAGATAGCCAGTGAGGGCAAGATGGTCAATAATGCACAAACAATAACCAACTGTTGGTGTAATGTAGAACAGTTCCAAATATAATTTGAGCAGCTGTCTGTTTCTGATAGCGTAGTGTCTCATTTCGGTCAATCCTCAACACCTGAATATATTAGAAATTCGATAACAGACTTGGCAGCGATAGTGTGATGGAAAAATCATCGACATAGTTTTTCTTGCAGGCAGAAAGCTTTTCCAGTAAACTAACAAATGCAGTTCACTTACTGAATTGAAATAAGATTGCTATGTGGGCAAAATCCTTATCTTCTTTTATCACATCACAAACATTCTCTAGTTCACTAGTTATTCATTGATCGGGTTATTAGAAGATTACATCTCTATTAGTCCTTTGTAAGAACGTAGATGACAACCATAGTGTGCATTATGGAGAGTCCTTGAGTCCCTTGCAACAATTCCATTCGTATGTACCCTGCAATCATTCTTTTCCTAAGGATCGCTGTTTTCCCTGGGCACACTTCTGAGAGGTTCTTTCCTACGGATCACACTTTCACATTAGTTTAATGGACTGCAATACAGTCCACATAGCCGACACAGTCTTAACTGATATATCACTGATAGAGATGGCGCTTCCTCTGAAGGTCGATGCAACAAGGGACAGCTAAACACATACAACAATCAACGATTTACTGAGATGTTTGTAATTTATCCATTTCTGTCAGGAATTAAACCTGAGGGGAAGTAATTTCTGAACTTGTAATTACACTTTCCATGTTTGGAGATCTGCACAACAGTTAGAAGTATGAACAAGATGCGGGGATCTCAAAGAACGTCCTTGGATACCGTAAAACTTAACCATCAAACCTATTGCCTTCGTTATTTTTGTGATCAATGGATACCGTCAGATTTGCAAGTTGAGGAAATTGTTAGACTAATCAACTGTCATCCATTTCAAATGATAAAACAGTCAATAGCCATTTTACTCCTCATTGACAACCTATACAAGCTGTTCACGTTTCATTCAAATAGGATCCATTTACGATTCTTTTACAAGACAGTAGAATTGTAATAAACCGTAACAGTAGAGAATGTAATCTAATGTTGATTTTATTACAGAAGTTGTTTACTTTGAACAGAGAAGAAATTGTAGTGTTAACTCTAGAACTGTATTAAACTGTATGAGTTAAGTATTTCTGTTGTTGTAGTGGTTAAACTCGAATTCCAGAGGCTAAGTTGTCATAGTTAAGTATTTGCAACTTGTGTATTGTTGTTTTTGTGTTTACGATGTAATAACGAGTATGTAGATCAAACATGGTATGAAGTATATTGAGATAATGTCAAGTTGTTTGTGTGTATTGAAAGTAATATTTTCTGGATGAGATATCAAACCACTTGTGATCTTATTGTACCGTTTTGTCGTATGGAGAGACCTGGAATTTGTAAAAGAGTAAAGTATTGTAATGTTAAAAGTGTTAGATAACAATTGATGTTATGATTCTATTATGATGCAAGAGGGTTTATGACTTGCAGTGTACATATACGTGTATTGTTATAAAGTCTTGTATGATGTTAAGGTTACTAGGTGTTAGGAAGGAGAGTGGCTTTCAACGTGGGGCCAGCGCCCAAAGTGGCAGTCAGGATAACCCGTTGGAAGTAGATTAATCAAGTGATAACCTAAAATAAACTAGAGGGTTAAGGGTAGATTTCACATTAATAAGATTATTGGATTCCTCTCCTATGACCTGTAGTGCTTGTTTAGACTAAGGATGGGTAGAGAAGGCCTGGTCGGCATGATTGACTTCCTTGTCCTCATGAAAGGAAGGTCGATTCCACATGTGTCACCCTATGGGGCCGGCGCCTAGTGAGAGGCTGTCAGGATAACCATAGATGGGGGTCGGCGCCTAGTGAGAGGCTGTCAGGATAACCCATGCTAGGACCATGTGATGACACTCTCCCTACTACAACCTAGCATCCCTTGTTCGGTCTCTCCTCATTTGTTTTGTGTCGCCTTTGGAAGTTAAGTTGTGTTGTCTTGATATTGCCATGTGTTGTATTGGTGTTTGGTCGTCCTTTGTTCTTGTTTGTCTTTTGTCTACCTGACTGTCATTGTTTGGGACCTCATGTTAACTCCTAGCTCAGGGGGTGGACCTTAGGGTTCCACATGGTCAGGTGGAAGAGCTATTTTATCCATTGGTTATTCTTGTCGAAGTTCATATGCAGAAAAGATTTATTCTAGTTTTTAGACAATTGTACTCATCCCAATTGATGAAGATGTAGGTGTATAATCTTGTACCTGATTTGTGTAACAGAACATTCTTTATGTATGTAATTTTGGTGTAGACTAAAAATGGCAATGTAATGATGTCATGATGTACTTATATGAAAGCATTTCAGTTATGTATTTAAGCATGTAGATTCTGTTATTTGATGATATGCAATGAATGTGAATAAGTTATTTAATTGAGCATGGATTTGGATCAGTTACTGATGTATGTTAAATTATGTTAGTTGGTTTGTTAAGTGATGTAGCCTTGAATCCTTAGAGAATATGTCGTAATTAGTTATGTTAACGTTACTTAATCATTTAAAAAAAAAATTCCTGTTTCATATAGCATAATTGTGTATTTCTTTAAGGTGTTCAAGGCGGGCGTTACATCTGAGACCAATCTAGGAATATCTCAAGAGGAATTATTGTTGTGTGCCTACCAAGTAACCATCCAAGTCATTCAACAAATTCTAGAAATATTCCACCGCAGCAATTTTAACCTCGTCTATTTTGTCAGTCACTCTCCCATACGACTTTTTGATAGATGTAATCCTATTTATTTCCATGTGAGCTCTCGTGGAATTGTGAAAAAAATTTGTGTTTTTGTTGCCAACCCTAAGCCACACTTCTCTAGATTTTTGATGCCAAAAAATTCCTTTTTGGGCTAAGATATCCCCAAGTTTACTCATTAACTTTTTTTCGTATATATAAGATCTATTATTCATCCCTTCCCTTATAATCTTTTCATTAAGTGCATCTAGGTCATCTTCTACTTGCCTTTTAACTTCAAAATGTTCTTGAAATTATCCTTATTCTAATGTTTCAAATTCATCTTGATCAATTTTAACTTAGTCATCACATTGAAAAGTTTGTTGCCACCAGGATTATAGTCCGACCACCAAAGTTTAATTAAATAAAAAAAGGTAGGATCCTTGAACTAAATATTTTCAAATTTAAAAGGGCATCTTATAGTTTTTCTTTCTCCAATAATCTCTAAGCTGATTGAGAAATGATCGGACCCAGAGAGAGGGAGGATTTTACTATCTAGACTAAAGGGGAACCTACTCATATCTCCTTTGAACAAAAAATTGTCTAATTTTTCAGCAATATTACAGAAGCCTTTCCTCCTATTCATCTAGGTGAATTTACCATTGCCCAAGCGAATGTCCAACAAGAAGTTTTTTTCCACTAAGTTCTCAAAATCTATTTGGGATTATAGTTTCCTTCCTACTTTGCCTTCTTTATCTTCAGCTTTGAGGATGGCATTGAAGTCTCCACCCAAAATGAAAAAATCAAAGGTCAGGTTATTGCAGATAACATCTAACTCACTCCAGACTTCTCTTTTGCAAATATAAGAGTTAAGACCATACACATTGATGTTGATAACTGAGAGGGGGGGGGGTGAATCAGTTATCCTAATTATTTCCTCTTTTGAACTTTCTTATTAATCAATGCAGCATTGAATCAAACAAACAAACATTACCATGAAATGAAAAACACATGACACAGTTTTTGACGTGGAAACCCTGTTAAGGGAGAAAACCACGGGGTGATTAACCCAAAGGTTATTCTCTATTAGAAGAATAAGGAATTACAAAATGGCACTTGCCAATTAGGGCTCACTGCCCGAGCACACTGCTCACAAAGAGGCCCACTGCCTACAAGGAGACACACTGTCTACAAAGCGATAAGAATCACAGTCTTGAACTGATTGGAAGCATCTATATATGCTGGAGTTCAGTTCCGGTTAGGCTCAGTACACTGATCTGCTGCACTTCATCTTTCCTTTGTTCTTTATTCTGCTATCCTTTCACATACCGGATCTTTCTTACTACTTCTGCTCTGTTCTGCACTTATTCGCATACACCATACCACAATTACACCCTTCACAACTAAATCCATCCTCTATATATATCCACACAGGTAATTTCATCACCTTTCTAGTCGGCATCCGGAACAGTCTAGTTTCTTACAAACTCTGTTCTGTCGGCTGAATCCTTGCTCACCAAGCAATGCGGATCAAGCATATACTTGTAGATATCATTAATCATGTCGGCCAAACATGATTCATGCCTTCACAACCTTTACCATCAACAGTAACACATCCGAAAAATAGTCTGATACTCTGTCAGTCAGTTCTTCCTCTATTCTCACTGTCTCTCAGGAATCCGGTACTCAACTATTCATATCTTTTTCTTTGTTCATCACCGGAGGCTAAATCCTTGGAATATACTACTCAATGTAGTCCTCTTGACTTCCCCAAATCCGCACTGTACCAAGACACTTTCTCTGAGAGATCCGGACCAATCTGTCAGACCTTGCCACATGCTCTGTTCTTGTTCACTGGACCACAACAATCTTCATTCTTATTTCCGGTAGAGACACACCATAACTTGCAGATATGTGGGATGACCTTTGTTGCCATCAATGACAACAACCATGAATCCATATAGTGTCTCTTGCCAACAATCTCCCCCTTTGGCATTGATGGCAACACTTAGTGAAAAATGACTAAGTGTTTATACTACACTCCCCCTTGGCTGATGCTCTATATACAATTTTTGAAACTCCCCCTTAGTTGGATTCCTCATTTTTCACTGTTCCTCACTCCCCCTTTGACATCAATGGCAAAGGGTAGGGTCCGTACACCAAAATTTTCAAAAAATTTCTATACATAGCCGCATATTTACATACTCACATATACTGAAGAATGTCTGCAAAAGATGTCTTCAGTTGGATAAGTTCTGTAGCCCAACTTTGCTTCATTCTATCCAAAATTGAAATGTGACCACTCAACAAAAATGCAAATGCATCTGCCCTTTTTAGATCTTTTGGATCACTTGTCTGGGCTGTGATTTGAGCTTCTGCTATGGCCTCATGCATGGCCTCTAGCTTAGGGACAATTAACCCCCTGAGCTCACTCAACCTGCTTATTCTATTTTTCCTTTCCTTCTCCAATTTCTTGATTTCACTCAAGACTGCAATAGTCTGACATTCTTGATTTGTTATAGAGGAAGAAAGAGGATCAAAACTTTGAGACAAGCTTAGTAGTGTGTCCTCTTGCGCTTTTATTTTCTTCTCAATGTCCACTGTTACCTTGGACCAGGAGATACAAAATTTGTATATTTCACCGCCATCCTTAAGAGCATTTTCTAAGCTCTTTATCCCAATGTTCATGTTTCTCCTATCATTAATGATCAAACCCTGAACCTCGGAGAACCTTTTATCCAAAAACTTCTTCCAGACCTTTTCTTCAGCTGATTTTTCTAAAGATTCAAAATGTGTATTAACACTGCTGACTAAGGTTTTGAGATTACCGGAAGAGGAGGCTGCCGGATCTATCTGGACCGATGGCATAATCTTCTCAAGCACTCCAGAAGCAGCCTCTATCAACTCACAGTCTTCCATATGAGACTTTAGGAGCTTTTCATTTGCCTTAGCATTTACAAATGAGGCTATCTTCATTGTCTGCACCGGAGAGAGGGAATCAAAGTTGAATGGGCCTTGTAGTAGCTCTGGTTCATCGATCTCTATTGTTTCTTTGCTCAAAAATTGTTGAACAGTTTGTGCAGTGTCTCTTGCCGGAGATAGATGTTTCTTTTCTTCTGCAGTCTTGGAACTATCCTTTGGGATTTTCTCTCCTTCCACATTCTTACCACTATCAATCATGGTCTTCTCTGATGGAGTCTTCTCTTTCTCTGCACCCTTGGTACTGTCAACCTCTTTATCTTTCACCACTGCTTCCTTCTCCTGTAATTTCTCTTCTTCTTTGGATCCAGAGACTGTAGGAGAAACCAGAGGAGAGATGCTAGCCTATTCATAGGCCACTTCTTCTGGAGCAGAGGGTTCCAAGTCCACAGCTGTTTCTACACCTAAGTCCTCTACAACAGGAAGATTGAACCTTTTGAAGGCCTTCCGGAGGATCTCTTCTGTCTCTTTGGCCACCTTGTCAGTCTCACCAAGCATGAGTTGATTCATCCTGGCTTTACTTCTAAACTCATCTTTGCAGTCTTTGAATATTATGTTCATTATCTTGGGATCAATTTGAGGATATAGCTGAATAGCTATCTGCTCCTGGATCTCAAGATCTTTTGCCTGAGCATTATTCTTTCTTAATTCTAATTCCTTTTCTAGGCTTTTAGGGATTTCAGAGATAATCTCAATAAAAGCTTTATTGTAGATGTTCAAGTACCTTATTATAGCTTCTTGAAGGATCTTTTGATCTGCCTCGTTGTAGTCATCATAAAATTCAGCCACCGGTTGAAGATTCCCATCCACAGTGACTGATTTGACTACACTGTCTAGGGATAGAGTGGGCTTTTCAGCAAATTCTTCTGCCATTTCTTCCTTGTCTTGGCCTGTGGAGGGTTTCCCGAATCCTTTCTTCTTCTGCTTCTTTATTTCTTTTACTCCCTCATCTGACTCAGTTTCCTCTTCATCCTTTTGGCTTTCATAAGCCCTTGTGGCTTTTGTCTTAGATCTTTTACCGGATGCCTGGACTTCCAGTTTTGAACTTTTGGTTGTGGGAGGTGCAGATCTTTTTGATGATCTGGTCCGGGTGGAAGTTTCAACCGGAACACTTTCTTTACTTTTCTTTTCTGCCTCTTTCTTTTCTTCCTCAGATTTTCTTCTCTTTTCCCGGCTGGCATCAAGTGCCTCTTTTGAGATGCCTAGGCCTTGAGCAATGTGCTCTACTTCTTTTCTCACCTTCCTCTTTATCTCAGGTTCCCTAAGTTCTACATGGATCTTTACACTCAGCTCCTCAAAGGTTCCAAACCTTTCTGCCTTTGGATCTTTGGGCTGACTTAGCATGTGTTGAACATGCAGCTCCACTATCTGTTCATCCACTTCATACCCCATGGGCATGATCCAGACAGTCCTTGGCTCCACTGCCTCCATTAGGCACTGATCAGTGTCCACCATAAAGCACACTGAGTCTTTGTATTTTTCAACAAGAGACTGGGGAATTCTTTCTCTTGCTTGCATCATGCTTTGGAAGTTTTTGAAGTATCCCCATAGGGCTGTATTTCTTGCTTTGGCATCCCCAAGCCCATGTAGATAGTCTCTTATTTGGACTGCAACAGGTTTGTCATTCTGCCATGCCCATCCACTTGATCCGGGCAGCTCATTCATGAAGTAGAAGAATAGACATAATATAAGAGTACCATACTTAAAGGAATTCTTCTTGTCCTTCTTGATTTTCTATATATTTTCCATTAATTGGCTTAAGAGCAGTTCGCAGAGATCATATTCTGCATTCCTCCTTAGCATTTCATAGGCAGTATATACTGCAGTTCCGGATACAGAATTCTCCCTGCTGGAGTGATAGATCTTGTATCCTATTATCATGGACGCATACTTGATATCTGAATCAGAAATATCTTCAATGGTCATTGCCCTCTTATCAAATTTTGATCCGGTGGCCTCAGTTACAATGTTATTTTTGACAGATTTGAGGATAGGTATCCCTCCGGAAGAGTATAGACCAGTTACTGCTCTAATTGTCTCTTTTGTGATCTTGCAGGGTCTATCCAGCCATAGGAAGTTGTCATGCATCCTGCTCAGTACATATCAGACCCATTCATCTTCTTCAAAGCAGGGGAAATGAATGAATTGATCAAATTGTTTCTTCTGGATACCCTTATACTCTGTTTTAAGCTCAAAAGCATTGTCTATCAGTTGTTTGTGATAGAGATCTCTCAATTTGAATTCCCCAAATTCCTCAATGCTTGCATGTATGTAAACCCTAATGTCTTCTGTGTGTAAAACTCCATGAGGAACACTGGAAAATTCTCCTAAGGGATCTACTTCCAATGACTTGTATGGATGTTTCTTAAATTTAGGTCGGGGCCTATCTGAGATTTTTACTATATTTGGAGTAGCCATTTCTTCAAAAGATTTGTAGCAAGATATCGAAAGTGGAAAATACCCTTTGCGTATTCGGTTGCACAGAGTAGCTGGATTGATTTCTGTATGTAATGACTTCGGCAGGAGATCTTCGGTGTACTTGATGAGTCTTGTTGCAAAGCTCCAATTTTCGCTTCTTCTTGAGTGCATAATGAGCAAATGATTTATGAGAAATCCCTTATATCATTTCGCAAACCCTAATATCTGTTTGCAAGAAATGCTTCACCTATATTATTCCGGTTTGCCTTGTCCAGATAGCTTGGAGTATCCCGGATTAGTCCTGATCTATGAACATCATGCGGATCTTTCAATCATGGATAAATCGAGATGACACATTACAAGAACATCCTAAACATTCTGTCCAGTCCGCAGAGTAAAATAATGTACTTTCGAATCTCTCTAGACCCTTTTGTAGTCCTCTGTCATTCTAGAGCATCTCCTGGAACAGGTCTTTACTTGATCGATCACAACTTCTTTATATCTTCATGTGGACCTCTGAAATCTTGTCTGGATCATCTCAGGACTGGTATCTTCAAACCCTTTACTCTGCATCTTGTGTCACATCCAGCACCACTTGATTGGCTAGGGGAACAGGATTTTCTTTGAGTCTCCCCCTAAGCCAGTGCTCACTTTTTAATTTCTGGAAGAAATATCAGCACCAGAGTCTGGTGCGGATCCAACCTCTACATTCTCTGAACTTTTCTTCACCCAAATCTTGTTCATCTGATTCCTAACTTCATCCACATTCATCTTTTGTTTACCCTTGTCTTGATTCTGATTGTATACCGGACCTCTTTTGTCCTGATTCTTGCTTCTACAGACTTTTGCACTATGACCGGACCTATTACAGATTTGGCAAATAACATTTCTTTGCATATTTGACTGATAACCTCTTGATCTACATTGATTAGCCATATGACCTACTCTATTGCATGTAAAACATCTACCATTGAATGATTTGTTTACTTGCATATTTCTACATTCATGACACTTGTGTCCATACCTTTTGCAGTTAAAGCACTATCCGGAGAAGGATGGACTAGTTTGATTCATCCTTTTTTTGCACTGATTAGCTTTGTGACCAAAGTGATTGCAGCTGTGGCAGTATCCATTGAAAGATGGATATCTTTGAGCATTGGGCTATCTTACCAGAGGTCTTCTAGGCCTATTCCTTGGATTTTCTGATCCAAAATTCTTTTGACCGGATCCGGAACTTTCTCCTTTCTCATATCCCAAACCATACTTGTCATCTGTCCTCTTTTGACTTCCAAGAAGTACTTCAAGTTGGGCAGAACTTATCTTGAATTTTTCTTTATATTCATTTGCTGTTTGAAGATCTCTTTTGAGAGAGACAATTTGATCCTCAAGTTTTTCTTCATTATCTTTGGCATCTTCAAGATCAGATTCAAGATGTCTGATAATCCTGTCCATCTGGTGGCATTCTTCTGATTTCTCTTTAAGAGATTGTCTTAGATTGTCTTCAGCTTTTCTTTTTTCTTCAATCTCTTGAGTAAACTTTATAGTTCCTGATTCCATTTCATGTCTTAACATAATGACTTCTTTTGATAACTTTTCACATAACTTGGTTTTCTCAGTCAATTCTTCATCTGTATTTCTTTCTTCACTTTGTCTTGCCAATTGTTGGAGCAGCTCCTTTCTCTTTTTCATAGAGAGACTTAATTTGTCCTTTAATTCTCTCATGAATTCATCAGCCTGTTTGAGTCTTTCCTTTAATTCATTGACTTCAGAATTTGACTGTTCAAGATCCTCAAGGGCAGTCTTGAGTTGCTCCCTTAAACCATATGCATCCATTTGAACTCCCAGATCTTCCTCAAGCTGTTAGGCTCTATTAGGAGGAACCTTTCTCTGATACCAATTGTTGATAACTGAGAGGGGGGGGGGTGAATCAGTTATCCTAATTATTTCCTCTTTTGAACTTTCTTATTAATCAATGCAGCATTGAATCAAACAAACAAACATTACCATGAAATGAAAAACACATGACATAGTTTTTGACGTGGAAACCCTGTTAAGGGAGAAAACCACCGGGTGATTAACCCAAAGATTATTCTCTATTAGAAGAATAAGGAATTACAAAATGGCACTTGCCAATTAGGGCTCACTGCCCGAGCACACTGCTCACAAAGAGGCCCACTGCCTACAAGGAGACACACTATCTACAAAGTGATAAGAATCACAGTCTTGAACTGATTGGAAGCATCTATATATGCTGGAGTTTAGTTTCGGTTAGGCTCAGTACACTGATCTGCTGCACTTCATCTTTCCTCTGTTCTTTATTCTGCTATCCTTTCACATACCGGATCTTTCTTACTACTTCTGCTCTGTTCTGCACTTATTCACATACACCATACCACAATTACACCCTTCACAACTAAATCCATCCTCTATATATATCCGCACAGGTAATTTCATCACCTTTCTAGTCGGCATCCGGAACAGTCTAGTTTCTTACAAACTCTGTTCTGTCGGCTGAATCCTTGCTCACCAAGCAATGCGGATCAAGCATATACTTGTAGATATCATTAATCATGTTGGCCAAACATGATTCATGCCTTCACAACCTTTACCATCAACAGTAACACATCCAGAAAATAGTCTGATACTCTGTCAGTCAGTTCTTCCTCTGTTCTCACTGTCTCTCAGGAATTCGGTACTCAACTATTCATATCTTTTTCTTTGTTCATCACTGGAGGCTAAATCCTTGGAATATACTACTCAAGGTAGTCCTCTTGACTTCCCCAAATCCGTACTGCACCAAGACACTTTCTCTGAGAGATCCGGACCAGTCTGTCGGACCTTGCCACATGCTCTGTTCTTGTTCACCGGACCACAACAATCTTCATTCTTACTTCCGGTAGAGACACACCATAACTTGCGGATATGTGGGATGACCTTTGTTGCCATCAATGAAAACAACCATGAATCCATATAGTGTCTCTTGCCAACAATTGATTAGTAAAAAACAAATATTGGATGCCAGGCTTCTTACCTTGCAAGCAATCCATAAAGTGATTATTCCCCCAGATGGACCAATGGCATTAACACCAAATGATTTGCACTATTTCAGGCTCTTGTCCATATTTCCTCTTTCTTGTTTGTCGAGTTTTGTTTCTGTCTGAAAAGAAGTCAAATGATGCCTTAACAGGCCTCTCTTGTTATGGACGTTGATGCCCCTAACATTCTAAGACATAATTTTCATTGTTGTTCGGGAAGGGATCCCCACTTCCCTACTTTCAACATCTCACATACACATCTTCAATTGGCCACTTGCCTTACTATCCCACTTGAGTTTTTCCTAATTGGGAATACGTCCTCTTTTCTTATGTTCTGCACAATCTAGAAAGAGCTTAACAACCTCCTTCTAACCTAGTCCCAACACCCCATGTGTCAAAGGCTCATTTTCCAAGCCAAGAAGTTTTGGAATGGGAGAATTCACTTCATCCTAAGACCTAGGATATTCAATTCCCATCTTTGGCTCATCCAACCAATCCTCTACTAAATCTTCATCCTCTAAATTGAAAGAACCCTCCTTGGCTACCTTCGCCAAATCCACTAATTCTTGCCCTACTTCAATTATGGACCCCAAATCCTCCTTCTGAAGATTTGTGTGCATGGTATTTAGAGTTTTGGAAATCTTCTTATTGATGCTTTGTGTAATTACAGTCACATTCTCATGTAGGGACAAAGAAGGATTATCTTTGGTATCCTGAACCTCACCCAGGATACATTACTCCTTAGGAATCTGCTCAGAACTCCAGACAAGTGGGATTTTGGAAGGAATAGGATCTTCAGGGTTAACATAAGAGTGATGAGCATAAGTCTTTCTTGTTTTATCTGAGTCATCTTTAACCCTAAGAGAATACTAATTCTTAGGGTTACCAGAAGGTTCATTAGAATCCAATTTAGCAATCGAACTGATGTCACCATATCCCCCAGGGATAGGATCCGGGTGTGCCTAATATTCCTTGAAGGGGAGCCGATCCTAGGAACGCCAACCTAAAGTGCTAACCTAGCTACCTCCTAGCTTAGGCTCGAACATCAATAGTTGAATTAGGGTTCCCCATTCCATAAATATTTATATCTCCCTCCAACATGGCTGAGAAGGCTGATTCTCCATGCATATCCTGACGAAAGTTTCTAAACTATTGTACTCCTTCCATTCTTCATCGTAGATATATTTCCCCAAATGATTGCCAATTTCTTCCAAGATATTCAACTGCCAAAATTACATGGGTAATTTAGGCATTTTATACCAATCCTGAATGTACTCCAACTGATGTTGCAAGGGACCGAAGCCAATTTTCCATTTACGAAAATAAAAACTAAAACCATCCATTAACCAGATCCCTTCCATAATTTCTTCTCTTACGGCTGTCATTGGGTAGATGACCCAAAAAAACCCATTGTTTAAAGCTTTGAGGTTTAAGTTCTTACCCCATCTTTCTTGCCACCAGATAGTTAAACTGCCCCTATTTAAATTGGAACCAAACCATTTTCCAATTATCCCTAGCTTTTCCAAACGGTCTATTACAGGACCTAAGAGCTTAGCACTCAAAACCATTTTTTTTTGTTACCTTGCCCTACAGGAGCCCCCCTTTCTATAGATGTCTTCATACCAAATCCTCCCTCTCCATTGAACCTAGAGTTTCTCCTATGGAGGTTTTACATTCTCCCAAAACCCCTTGGAGGCTCACGATTTTTCCATCTTTTCTTGTTGTACCCAAATGAGTGGTTCTTGTTGAAGCTTTGCCAATCCCTACCCTGCTAGTCTTGATTGTCCTAGGATTCAAATCTTCACCATTATGTATACTTACACCACTCCTCAGATTTTGCCCTATCTTGCATCTTCTCAAATGGAATCTCCTTTTCTGTTTCTGTCACCCAGGAAAGGGAGACAAATCTTTTTTCTCCATTATGAGCTTCTCCAACCGGTCGCTTTGGGGAGGCTTCATAGTCTCAATCCAAAGAAACCCCCTTCTTCCTTCCTTCACCTTCTATGAATTTTTTGCATTCTTCATTGCGATCCATTAGTATTTTTTTCTATACACAAATATATATTAATATTTCATTTTACTATAATATAACATAAATATAAATATAATGATAGTTCTACTAATTTGTATAATCAATAATTTAATGTACATTCTATTATTAATATATAATTAATTACATGGTTTCATTAATATTTAAAATATCAAATTTATAAATAATATTAGATTTTTTTTATAATATTTGTATAGAGGTAAAGAAAAAATATTATTTCTTTAATAACCAAATTCTAGGTAGGAATTTAGCTACTTTCCTCCCATCATATTTTTTTCCTTGATTTTAGTGTGTTTATTAATCACTAGACTAAAAAGTCAAATAGTTTTTAAATGTAAAAAATTAATATCAATAAAATTATTGTTATATTAAAATTTAAGAGATAATAATAGAATTATAATTTAAAAAGAAATTATTAAATATGTTTAAATATAATTTTTTTTAGTTATTCCTTAAATTTTAATATAACAATAATTTTATTGATATTAATAATTTATAAGAAAGATAATTTGTGAGACAAATATTTAATTATATTTTATATGTATATATATTATGCAATATTTTTAAATAATTATATCAACTACACAATATTTCAATAATTATATTTAAATATAAAATATGACATAACTACATTTTTTAACTACTCAATAGAAACTCAAACTAATAATTGTAATAACAATTTTATTGCACGAACAATTAATATTTTAATATTACAAATTTCTTGCATGAATAATTATTTTGTAATAACAATCTTTTAAAGGAGGCAAACCATGGAATCACTTTGGAAGTTATTTTCTAGCAAATTTATGTCCAACAACTCTGAATGATATAAATAGAAACCCACCTACATCCCTTAATTATATTTTTGAACATCTTTCATATTAGAGATATGGAGTCACAAAGCTTCCCTATGGAGAGACATTTTTCAACAAGGTTATGGGTCGATGCTCTATGGGAGACTTGCAATTGATTTTATTGATTTGTTTTCAATGTTCACATCATTTTGATCCATCATTTGGGTTTGTTTTATGTATTAAGTGATTTTTAATTTATAGGTAGATGGGAATAGAGACCAAAATTCTCAATATAAAAATACCAAAGTAATGTCAAAATGAAACAATTATATGTTTGATAGATCTCATTTTCATTTTATGATATTTTATTAAAAATATTTCATTTTACTGTAATATAACATAAATATAAATATATTATAAATTTGTATAATCAACAATTTAATATAAATTTTATTATTTATATATATAATGAATAAAAATCAAATAATTTTTATAAGCCTAAATATTATATTAATATAAATACTAAATGATAAAAATAGTATTAATTATATTATTCTATAGATATTTAAATATGAATATTATAATTACAATGAATAAAAATTAAATAATTATATTAATATGAATATCACAAAATATAATATATTAATATTTAGATAACTAAAATATTTATATATTTAATACACAAATATATAAATATATATATCAATATTTCATTTTACTATAATATAACATAAATTTTTAAATACATAATAATGATAATTCCATTTATTTGTATAATCAATAATTTAATATAAATATTATAATTAATATTTTACTAATTATATTATTCTATTGATATTTAAAATTAGAATTTTACAATTAATATATACAATGAATAAAAATTAAATATTAATATGAATATTACACAATATAATATATTAATATTTAGATCAGTATAATATTTCAATATTTAATATTTATACACATATATATTAATATTTCATTTAACAATTAAAAATTTATTTGTTTAATAACCAAATTCCTCGCAAGAATTTAGCCACTCAAAAATTAATTAAACAAATTAATCTGTTAGAATTACAGCTACTTCCCTCCCACCTCCTTGATTTTAGTGTGTTTTTTTACTCAAAATAATATTTCTACAAATTTCATCCTTAAGAGCTCAAATTTTGAGCCAATAAAACGTAGGTAAAAAGTATGAGGTATAATTGGAAATTATAGTTGGAGATATGTTGAATATAGATTTGCATGAAAAAGTTTAAGTTGTTTTATCCTTTTCAGAGTTTTATCTTGTGAAATGTGATCTCTTTCTATTAATTTTTTAGGTTTTTCTAACAAAAAGATTATATACAATATCATAATTTGATGTATTGTTAATCATTGCCATCTCATCTAGATTGTATTGATGCAAGTCTTTCATCTAATACAGTTTTGTTTGTCTCATTTAATGATCTATGCAAAGTACACCTATGCATGTCAGATTTCTTGAAGATGGTTCTGCAAAGTACACCTATGCATTGGGTTTGGAATTAGATTGGAATCAGATTTGTCAGAAGTTTCAACGTTTCAAGTGCTGATGAAATTCTCAAGGTGCTAGACTAGTGCTTTGGTTATACATACAACTGACTATTTTGTACAATTTTACAATAATAGTTTCATCAACACAAATTGTTGTGGTACTATGATATAAGATACTGAAAAGGACATTATATTATATTTTTTATATGTATGAATAATAGGAATTTATTTGTTATAAGGGTTCTCTAAATAAATTATGGCATTTTAATGTTGGTTATTTTGTAGAATTTTACCATAATGGTTTTATGGTATAGGATACTGAAAGGGAAATAATATATTTGATATGTATATGAATAATAAGAATTTAAGCATTTTGAATTGTCTATTATATGGTTTTTGGCATTTAAATGTTTTAAATGGGTCCCTTATGTTGTCATGGTATAAACTTAATTTATTGGTATACATTCTACAAAGTAATTTAAAAATATGTATCTATATATTTTTATTTTAAAATACTTATTTTATAATTTTTTTCTAAATATATGTGAGCTGTGTTTAGTTTTTATGCCAGTGTATAATGCCAACTCTAACTAAAATATAGGTTTCTATATAACCTATACAATAACTCTTAAGTAAATAAAATAAATACTTTAAATAAATAAATTAACTCATAATTGATATCTCTAACTAAAATATAAAACTCCAACTAAATTATAGGTATCTGTATAATCTATAGAATAACTCTTAGATTTTTTTGTCACTTTGCTTGTATCCATCTACCCATGACCCCTAGGGTATCATTTTTTAGATATGCAAAACAAAACAAACAATAGGGTTTTTAAATTATTTATGTGAAACTCCAAATTAACCTAATTATTATATTATTTTAAATGCACTTTTATTAATTTGTCAATTACAAAACAAATACTATTTATAATATCTATTTTTTATAAATTAAACATGCAATTTTTTAAATACAAATGTTTCTTAAAATAATTATGAATAATCTAATTGGGTTCTATGCTTTAATTGTTTTTTATTACAACAGGTGGCAAAACAAGGGGCTGAACCCTTAACAGAGATTACATTAGAAAAAGCACAGGCTCAGGAAACAAAAAGAGCCTGGAACTAAAACCCAGGAACCACCAGCAAACAAATGGCAGAAAGTAAGTAACAGCAAAAAACTAGCAACCAGACAACAGAAGGCACACTAGGACATAGAGTCCTCCCAATCTTTAGCGAGAACTTCAAAAACTTCAAAAACTTTTTCTAGCTCCTGAGTTCTGTCATTGTCAGCTCCCTGGGAGAGAAGTTGAATATCCTGCAAAAGGGTTAGGCTGATCATGGAAGACCTACACATCATGCGGGTAATGAACTTATAAAGAGTAGACAGCTTGAGCTACAGAGTCACCATCTTGTCCTTTAACTGAGTCACTTCAGCAGAAAGAGAGTTGCTGTCCCTATCCTCATTTACATTGCCATCCTCAACAGTAGCCCTAACATCATCATCTTCAGGGACAGACTGACTGTTCACTTCCACCTCTTTAGCACCAGCAGGATTTTGCTCAGTCATGTTCCCCTCTCCTTTGCCAGTATCATACTGGGCCTCCATAGGGCTCTGATGGTCAAACTCATTTTCATCACCAGTCACATTCTCAAGGCTGTCCCTGTAATCATTCAGCAGAGAGTCGTGGCCATCTAACTGCTCCCCAAAAACAGGATTTTCTATGTAAATTTCCTTCAAATCATCACTCTCAGCCTCCTCATCATGGGAAGAAGCCTCAGAGTTACTTTCTAAGTAGTCTATGAGTTTAACTTTGGGGGTTGGCTTTCCAGCAATTCTGGTAGAGCGTCTGACAGCAGGGGTTATGCTTTTCCCTTTGCCCTTTCTAGCCTTTTTAGCAGGGTTCTCAGCAGACAAATTTTTACCTTTAGGGGTCTCATGACTATCTTTGAGGGAGCTAAGAATAGTAGCTTCCTCAGCCAGCGCAGAGAGGTGATGAAGCTGCTTCCTAGACTTAACAGAGTCTTTCAACTTAGAGGTAGAGGTAGACCCAGGGGTGGGGGTATTAGTTTTCACAGAGGCCGAAGTCAGGCCAACATGACTAATATTCACAGGAGTGTGAAAGGAATCACAATTGAGAGAAGCCAACGGAGTATTGGGGGAGGGTTCCACAGTCGGGAGATGGAGAGTGGCAGGGGGCATTAGGGCCAAGTGAAACTAGTAAAGTCTATGTATGAGGCCTTGGTGGAGGGGCATGGGCTTCTCCAAAGGCTTAGTGGTTAAATTCTTATGAAACCTTTTAACAGAGTGTTCTAAAGAACAAAGAAGGTAGTAAGGGAAACAAATAGCCAAGTTTCTGCAAAAATGATTGAGCAGGGGAAGATGGTAGTAATAGAACCTGGCATAACGGCCTTCCAATGTGAAGTACTTCATGATTAAAAAGCACATGTCCACCCATGGCTGAGGAAGTTGCACCCTTTCAAACCCTCCCTGGTAGGGTACCAGCTCTTCGCCGTCACCCAAGAAAAGATTTTAGTTCTGCATGTCAAAAACCCTTGACTTTCTTAGCAACTTAATGCCTTTAAGGGATAAGCCCGTCACCTTAGCAATACTTTTCTCTGAGAACTCAAAGCTAACACTGCTAATGGTGACCCATCTGTCAACCCACGAAAAAGCACACTGGATGGATAGCGATTCATCATGCCCATTAAGGCATTCCAGGAATAGAATGATGCCCCCTCCTTGCAGTAATGCTAGACAATGGCATTATCTTTGAATTCATTACAGGTGTATGGTTCAGTGCAAATTCTTTCACCACCCATACTAGCCCATGCTGCAATACCCAGTAGGAGAAGACAAGTAAAATGCAGAATACCCTTCTAAAGAATCCACCAAGCAGTATTCATGTGAACAAGAGCCAGCCGACACTAATCATGACACTTTAAGTTCCAAAACGCAACCCAAATAATGAGTATTAATTTCACATGAAAGGAGTATAGACGGCACTACCAATTCGCACGGGGGTCGTGCATAAGCCTAGACAGGGTGGAAAAACATGCCACCTCATCACTCGACACTTGGGTAGGCATCATGTAATGATAGAGTTCTCCTTTTGAAGAAGCATTCCAATCTGACCAGGAATGCTGCTAATTTGGCGCTAAACCTTCCATAATTGAAATTCCTGACCCAAATTGGTAAGACCATCAGCAACCGAGTTGCCTTCCCTATAAGTATGGGAGAAAGAGACATCCAGGATGCCATGGAGAATGGTTTGAATATTAGCTATAATGTCACTCGGCTTCCACCCACAAGTAGAGAGACTGATAACCGCATCCAGATTAATTTTAGAATCACCTTGTATCTGGAGATGGCTAATCCCCAAAGAGATCGCCACTTTGAGACCCCAGAGGAGGGCCATTGCCTCAGTAATGTTGTTAGAATGCTTTCCAAGACCTTCGGCATAAGCCGCAACAAGATCACCATGTTCATCCCTTATTATACCTCCTCCGCTGGCGCAACCATCAGCTTTAGCAGTACCATCAAAATTAAGTTTCAACCACCCCAGCTCAGGTTGGGCCCAAATAGTATTAAGTCTTTTCTAAAGTTTCGTGTCATCAAAAGCTAGGATTTGGTTCAGCAAACCCCAGTTAGAAGCCACCGAAGATTCCTATTTGGTCAAAGGTTGATCTGCGTGTTTAATGTTAGCATTAGAGACATTTTCAACAATAGCCTTAAATAAAGAGATCCAAACCTGCTTCGGAGACCTATGAGTGTCCCAAAAAATCCTATTGTTTCTTTCTTTCCACAGGGCCCACCCAAGTGAAGGGAGGGTCTGCTTCCACAATTCCCACAACCAAGGGTGTTTAAGGGGAACATTTCAACTGGCGATACAATCACGAATATCTCTGTTAAAAACTCATTGTATACCAAATTTTTCTAGAATTCTGCTCCAAACATCATAGGCATAATCACAATGAATGAGGAGATGTGCCACAGTTTCTCCTTGATTGCAGCAAAGAACACATATGTTGACAAGCTGCAACCCTCTACGTTGGAGGTTATCCTGAGTCAAAATTTTAGTATGGGTGGCAGTCCACCAAAAGAAGTTGATTTTAGGAAGACTTTTACAATTCTAAACTTTCTCCCATATCTCATCTTTGTTGACATCCTCCACCAGCAGAAGGTAAGCAGATTTTACCGAGAATCTCCCTTTTTTGTCAACATGCCATAGGAGTTCATCCTTCCGAGGGAATAAAGGAAGTCTGGTATCCATCATTAATTGTTGAACCATATTTCGTTTCTGATGAAACTCAGGGTTATTCATGGTGTATTATACCAGATTCTTCTACCTTTTAAGCCCCTGGCTTTGGGTAAGGTAATTACTAACTTTAGAGCCAAAAAATTGCTTGGCCAAGGTAACAATATCTTTGTTATCAATTTGGGCAGAGAGAGCCTGATTAGTTAACCAGGGGTCATCCCAGAAGTTGATGAGAGAACTATCCCCTAATTTCCATCTCATACCTTTTCTAATGATGCTTCTAGTTTTAAACATTTTATTCCAGATGGCAGAACCTGGTGGAATACCTTCTTGAACAGGTATCGAGTAGCTATCAGAATCTTTGAGATATTTAGCCTTCATTATATCTCCACAATCTTTATTTATGTTGATGAAGTTCCACATTACCTTGGACAGCAGGGCTTTATTCATGCTTTGGACAGTCCTAATGTTAAGACCCCCATGAGATTTAGGATAGCAGACCTACTCCCACTTGACCAAAGAAATCCTTTTCTTTTCCTCCATTCCAATCCATAAAAAAGTCCTTTGTATCTGTTCCAGTTTTTCAACTAGGTATCTAGGCATCGTAAAAAGAGATAAGAAGTACGTGGGAATGCCTTGAAGGGAGGCTCGTAAAAGTTGAAGTTTCCCAGCATTACTGAGAAGTTTGCCTTTCCAGCCCATGAGCTTTCCATGAGTTCTTTCAATAATGCTGTGCCAAAAGGCAGGGGTGACATCTTTAATAGTGAGGGGAAGGCCCAAATAAATAGAAGGGAGATTAGCAGCAACACAACCAAGAATCTTAACAATTTTTCTTTGAAGATCATCACGAGTATTGAAGAAAAAAACATTGCTCTTCTCAAAATTGATATGTTGCCCAGAAGCCTGAGCATACTCATTTAGTAACCTTTTTCAAGTAGAAGCCTCCACCATGGAAGAAATGACAAATAGAATAGTATCATCCACAAACTGTTGGATCGTCAAAGGAGTAAGGGAAGTGGCAGGTTTAATCCTAGTGATAACTTTAGAAGAGACTTTGTTTAAAAATGATCTACCCAGCGCCTCAGCAATCATGATAAAAAGGTAGGGAGAAAGAGGGTCTCCCAACCATATTCCCCTAGAAGGGGAGAAAAACCCTCTAGGGATACCATTCACAAGAACCAAATATTTAGCAGTAGTAACAACTTCCTTGACAAGAAGGAGGAGTTTATCATTAAAACCAAATTTGTAAAGAATTTTGAATAGAAACTGCCAAGAAACCCGGTCGTAAGCTTTAGAGATGTCGAGTTTGAGAGCCATGCTAGGTATCTGACTTTTTTCCATGGAATGAATAGTCTCATGAGTAGCAAGAACAGCATCCAAGATTTTCCTACCAGGGACAAAACCTTTTTGTGTGGGAGAAATGATCTTATCTAGATAAGGTTGCAATCTGAAAACCAATAACTTAGTACAAATTTTATAAAAGGTGTTACAGAGGCTTATAGGCCGAAAATCCTTAAACATATCAGGGTTGGGTTTTCTAGGAATCAAAGCAATATAGGTGTTATTAAATTGTCTAAGGAGCTTACTAGTCTGGAAAAAGTCTTTAATAGCAGCAGTGACCTCAAACTGAATGATTTCCCAAAATTCTTGAAAAAACACTGGAGGAAATCCATCAGGACCAGGGGCTTTATAAGGGCCCATAGAAAAGACAACAGCCCTAACTTGTTCCTCAGTAACAATTTTCAAAATGTCAGCATTATCATCCACAGTCAAAACAAACGGTATCTCTTCTAACAGCTGAGAAACAAACAACAAATTGTCAGCAATTGGCCCAGACTCCGACAACAGGTTGTGAAAGTACCTAACAGCATTATCTCCAATCTCCTCATTTTTAGTAATAAGATTACCATCTTCCAATTTAATAGAAGATAACTTGTTGGAATTCTATGTTTAAGGGCGGACTTATGAAAGAAGGCCGTGTTCCAATCCTCTTCTTTGAGCCATTGGATACGGGACTTTTGCTTCCAAAAAATTTCTTCCTTGTACATGATATCCTTCCACTCCTTAATGAGGTTGTCTTTGGAAGTAGCCAAAGACTCAGACCTATCCCCCTAGGCAATCCTAAGTTGTATGTCCTGAAGATTATCAGATATGAACTTCTTCGTAGAAAAAATATTACCAAAGCTGTACATGTTCCAGCCATAAACCTGATGTCTGATGTGGAGGAGTTTCTTGTGAAGACGAAACATAGGAGTACCTACCACCTTGATCTGCCACCAGCTAGATAGGAGATTTCTGAAGTCAGGGTGCTTGATCCACATAGCTTCAAATCTAAAAGGAAGAGGTCCTTTTCTTCTATCATCGGCCCACTCCAAAACAATGGGATTATGATCTGAAACCGTTCTGGGGAGCACTCTAAGAGAGAGAGCGAAGTTGAGGGGCCAATTATTAGAGGTTAAAACCCTATCCAGTCTGACTTGAATTAGATGTTCCTCATTCCTTCTATTGGTCCATGTGAATTGCTGATTAGTCAAATCAATGTCCACTAGTCCACAGGTGTTGATGAAGTCTGCCAAATCCATCATACTATCTGAGTAATCCATAATACCTCCTGATTTCTTAGAAGGGTATAAAGGGGTATTAAAATCCCCAGCCAACATCCAGTGTGAGGCAATATGAGAAACAAGTTTCTCGGAAAGATCCTCCCAGAGGTTCTTCCTCAAAACAAGAGTATTGTGGGCATACACATTGATGAGGCACCAACTGAAAGAAGGCAAGGAGAAATCAATAGCTAAACAATTCTTATTAAGGTGAACAAGCGAACCTTTAATCTTTGAAACATTCCACATAGTGACAATGCCACCAAATGCTCCAATCACCGAGCTAATGAAGTAGGAAGCATTGGGCCAAATATTGTTAGCAACAGTCTTGAAATTATTCTCTGTCATTTTGACTTCTTGGAGTAGCAAAATGTCAACTTTGTAATCCAAAATACAATTTCTAACCTCGAACTATTTTGAGGGGTTATTGAGTCCCCTCATATTCTAAGAGAAAATCTTCATTTAAAAATCTACCTGGAGTGGGTCTCCAGAGTTTTCTACCATCCATTGGCAATCTCCCGCACTGCCTCTCTTTGTCTAGTTTCCCTCAGGGAGGGCCTGCCCTTTGCTGGATCGATACCAACATCAGCTATCTTTTTAGGTTTCCTACCTCTTTTCTTCTGAGATGTCCATTCCTCCTGGTCACTTAACGAAGCACTCATGCTTGCTCCAGGTGAATTCACTATGGATGAAGCTTTCTGCCCAGGGGATGAAATCCCTTTTAAAGAATTCTAGCCAGGCTTAATAGGGGAAAGATGGTCTAGGCTTTGAGAAGGGGGGGCATATTTTCTTTGACAAAAAATATCATATTAATCAGAGGAGGGGCTTCCTGAGCAGCTATAGAGTCTTTTTGGATCGAAAATACATTATCCACCTCTTGTGTCAAGGAGATCTTGTCCTTCACCGGATTAGCCTCCTTCTGTATCAATTCCTCTTCCAACTTAGTAGCTAAAATATCCGGGTGTTGGGTCTCTTTTACCATCTCCAAGATCTCTCCTTCTTCTAATAAAGGGGCTCTTTCAGAATCAACCGTCCTAAAGGTCGGTGTGGGTTTTGGCCTCCGAACTTGAGGAATAAGATCCTTATCCACCACTGTCTCATTATCGGTGGGCTTGATTGAGCATTCATCTATCAACTTGTTTTTACCTTTATCCCTAACTTCCACAGCTCTCTTACAATGGGAAATAAGGTGCCCCTTCCTCTTGCAGAACTGACAGAAAAGGGTCGAGTTCTCGTAAGAAATGGGCTGGGTCCATATTCCAGACTTGGAAGTAATCTCAATGGAGGAGGGGAGAGTTTTATTAATTTCCACATTCACACAGAATCTCGCGTAAACAAAACGAGACTTGGTACTGGTAGGATTGTCTAAGGTGACAAAAATGCCCAAGGGAATTACCGATGGATTTGAAAACAGACTCATCCCAAAACTCAAGGGGGAAACTAGGTAATCTTACCCAAACAGGGGCGTAGCAGTTGAGATCTACAACTGGGTCCAAGCCAGGTTTCTAGCAGCAAACAGAGAGAGAATGAGAACCGTATAGCTAAGGCCCTCCAGATAGAATGGACAACATGTCCTCCTTGCTCGTGAATCTGAACAAGAACATCCCACGCACCATTGCCATTGCTGAAACGCTACCTTTAAGATGCCATCGGTTGGAAATCCATTTTCGCACCATATCAATGGTTGGGCAAAGGGAAAAAAACTTACCCACTAGGGTCAGATCCATTGAGGAGACAATCCTGTCCATGAAATTATCAGGGATGACCAGGGATGAACCCTCTATTGATTCCTTAAGCCGACAGTCTAATGTCTGTGCGTTGGTGGAATGAGAAGCAATATTGTTCGTTAGGGCATTTTTCCAGTTGGGATGTTGAATAGCACCCTGAACGGGTGGGGGTTCCGAGGTACTACCATCGGCAGCACCCTCCATGCTCAAACAGTACAAAACACCCAGCACAAAACTACAAATGGGAAGCCCTAAACCCTAGCACTGGTTTTCATCATCTTCAATGCATTTGTATCTTAGTTGCTTTCTATCACTATGCTTTAATTGTTATTATGATTGGCTCATATTTTTAAGTTTATTAAAATCTCTACAAATAGCGAGCATTATTGGGTGAATGTGGGAATTAAAATAATTTTTAAAAAGTCCTTTACAATGGATAATTGTTATTACAAGCTAAATTATAGAGTCAATTGCATTCCTTTTGAAGTCTCTATTCCAAACCTTTATAAATTCTTCAATCCCTTCACTCATTTATTTTCTAAAGATAAATATGCACAAACATGCCCTTTTTTGATTGGTTGGAACCCCAATACCTTCCACGTGACATTTTAAAATGTAGTTTTTTCTCAGTTGATGTATGTTCATCTCTAATTAGAGTTGGAGAAATAGGTTCAACAAATAAATTATGATATCCATTCGAGAGGACAAATCAATGTTATTGATTTAGTCCTTGACAACAATCATATCTAAATATAATTTAAAAAGAACATTGATGTTGAAGATGTGCACATATTTGGAAGTGGCTATTCTCCTAAATAAAAAACATGCCTAAGACATCATAACATACAATTAACCATACAAAATCACATGATCTCACACAAATCACCATACCAAAAAGTAATGATAGGACACGCTAGCATCGTTGCATTTCATAAAAAAGAACAATGGGACCTGCGAGTGTTGTTGGGTTTAACAGAAGCGACTCAAGATTTTTGTGAAGGATGGCACACAAATTTAGTGCCATAAGTCAATGTCACTAGGACTTTTAAATGGAAGCAAGAATTTTTTTGTCATGTTTTCTCCATTGTATTTTTTATTTTCTGTCGTTGAAATGGAAGGGAGGAGCCAATGGAATCCAGTAGAGTACAACAAACAAGAGTTGCACGTAATGATACACATCTAGGTGATGGGTGAGTAACAATGCGATGAATTTCATTTTTTCCTTTCTCACTATTGTTTGTGGTTTTAAAATAAATTTGGTTTAATTAATAGGCAACTTCTTTAAAAAAAGTTTTGTTCAATTAACAAGTCACTTAATTAAAAGAACATTCTAGATTTTAAAATAATCTTCATTCAATTAATAGAGGGTCTTCCCAATTTTATCTTGTCTTAGGCTTGTGCATAAATATTTACATCTCATTTTGTACATTAGGATTTGATTCTATTTACAAACTTCCTAGTTGAACTACACATTGTGTTGTTGAACCTGCACAAGTTTAGTTCATGGTTCATAAGATGTGTTTTTATGCTCATTTGAGGTGATCTCAAAGGAATGATTGGATTTCACAACCTTTATCTTTATTTAACAGAGGTATGTGCACCCCAACAATAGGGTATTCCTCATTTGTGTTGTTTTAGGGTTGTGATAGGATTTCATTATATATATGAAGTTGTAGGCTGAACTACACATTGTGTTGTTCAACTTGTACAAAGTTAGTTCATGGTTTGTAAGATATGTTTTGTGCTCATTTGAGGTTATCTCAAAGGAATGGTTGGATTTCGCAACCTTTATCTTTACATAACAAATGTATGTGCACCCCAACAAAATGGTATTCCTCATTTTGTGTTGCTATAGGCTTGTGATAGGATTTCAATGTATATATGAAGTTGTAGGTTGAACTACACATTGTGTTGTTCAACCTACATAAGTTTAGTTCATGGTTCGTAAGATATGTTTTTGTGCTCATTTGAGGTTATCTAAAAGGAATGGGAGTGAGTACAAGATCATGATGGGCCAAACAATGGCAATGGAGGAAAAAATCATATGAAAGTGTTAGCCAAAATTGTGAAACACTTTTTTAGGCTCATATTTTGTCTTGGTAAGTTTTTTTCAAAACAGATATCCATTTCCAAAATGGATATCCATTATGGAAAAATATATATTTTTAAAATAATTTACCTATGAAAAAATGGATATCCATTTCTTCAAAAGGGATATCCATTTTGGTTTAAAAATATTTCCCCAAAAAAAATGCATGGTAATTAGGTTTGGAATCTAAACCTGTCTTTTCCACATGAATGAAGAATTGCGATGTTTTACAGATTTTCCTCGACTTCGCCCTTGATGCTGATAGAGTTTATTTTATCCAAGTTTGATAAAGTTAAAAGGGTATATTCGGGACACTGTCAAGTTTATAAAAATATATAATATATGTCTGATTATAATTTTAATAGGTAATTATTAATAATTTTCTACCTACACTATGTTTGAATTCTTAAGAGACACATCGAATGAGAAATATCCAAAACTTCAAAACTATTTTACCTTTTTCAAATCAGAAAGTTGAGTCACACTCTACACTTCACTAGCTATAAGTCTAAAAAAAATTAGAATTTAATATTTTTTGAGCAAGTCAAGTTGGTCAGACAATTACTTTTTAATATTTTTCAAAAGTTGCAGTAAAAAATTCATAAAAATATGTGTCACATCTGGGCATGTGTCTATTACCTATATCTAAAGATTAAAAAAAAAGTTTCTCATACTTACATTGGTTGGACAGACACCTTTTTTTTCAAAAAATTTAGTAATGCCTTATTGAAATATCCAATTTTCACGAAATAAATTTATTTTTTTCTAAAAAAAATATTAGCCCATAAACTACATTCAATTTCTTACAAATTTTATTCCTACATATTTTAAAACTATGTAGATAACCCATTCTAATTTTCACATGAAGTTGCTTAAGTTTGTTTTTTAGCATTTTCATTGCCACTAAGAGGTATTGTTTGGCCCATGATGATCTCTCACTCACCCGTGGTTGGATTTCACTACCTTTATCTTCATGTATTAGAGGTATGTGCACCCTAACAAAATGGTATTCTTCATTTTGTATTGTTGTAGGGTTGTCATATAGAATTTTATTATATATATGAAGTTGCAAGTTGAACAACACATTGTGTCATTGAACCTACACAAGTTTAGTTCATGTTTCATAAGATGTGTGTTTGTACTCACTTGAGGTTATGTCAAAAGAATGGTTGGATTTCACAACCTTTATCTTTACATAATAGAGGTATGTGCACCCTAATAAAATGGTATCCATCATTTTTTGTTGTTGTAGGCTTGTGATAGGATTTCATTGTATATATCAAGTTGTAGGTTGAACTACACATTGCGTTGTTCAACCTACACAATTTTAGCACATGGTTCGTAACATGTATTTCAAATTTGTGCCTCTCCTATTGGACTCAAATACTGATTGAAATTTTTTTCAACATATTTAAAAATGTGTTATTGATTTGAAGTTTGTGGCAACAATGGAAGGACATAATTGATCATTCATGGTTATCCCAAAGGTATTAGTGGATTTCACAACCTTTCTCTTCACATAATAGATATATATGCACCCCAACCAATGTGTCTTCCTATTTCTGTGTTGTTTCATTTTTTTGTACAAATAATTATATTTTGTTTTGTACATTAGGATTGTTGGAGTACAAGACAACACTGAGAGGGGGAGGGTGAATCGGTGTTGTATAAACTTTTACAACTTTTTGCACCTTTTAACTTACAAGACAAAGAGAGAAAGACATCAATGATCTGTTAAACACATATGCACAAGTATGATAATGAAAATTATGAATTAGGACCTTAAGAACAAATCATTAGAGCACATGAACACATGAAGACAAACAAAAAACATAACACCTAATTTGATGAGTGGAAAACCCTCAAGGGGAAGAAAAACCACTCTTAAATGCCTCACTGACTTAATTAAAAACCTCACTGGTTACAAACAGGTCGCACTGACCATACAAGCTCCACTGGCTACAAAGAGGTCTCATTGACAATACAAACCTCACTAGCTACAATAAACAATCTCAGAACAATACAAAGAATATAGAGGGTTTCTCTGTTTCAATACAAACCCCTGAATTTGCACATCCCTTTGCAATTACACTCAATTCAACCTGTGTTTCTTCTCATTATCTCTACACAAACAATTCACCTTATTCAAATTATCTCTGCACAATCAATTACATATTGTCTTCATACTTGACATGGTTCAATCTATAAATTTGTTGCATAATGTCTTCATCCTGTGTTTAATTCATCCCTGCAAAAACATCTCATACATCTCTCAAATCACATACAAAATATCATCTGATTCATCTGTATTTTCTCTTCAAAAGATTCTTCACAAAAATGTCTTCAACACCACATTTAGTCCTCAAATCAAAATCACAAGAATCCTACAATAAAAATGACCTTTCATATCTTACTTCTCTTCAATCTCCTCTCATACACTGAAAATCTCATATTTTTCAATTTGAGCCATTTTAAAACCACACCAACATTTTTACAACATGCATATATATATATATATTTCTTAATGAACATTAAGCTCTTAATCTTCCATCTTTAGAGCATATCTGCATTTTTATTTTCTCTGCATAAATTATCTTAAAAAATCCATTCACCTATAATAAGAAATACTTTTCATAGTCTTCTTCTTTCTCTACATTCATTTTCCCTTTCTTTCTGTATTCCTTCTCCCTAAAAAAACATCTTCAATATGAAAGAAAATAATCTTCAAGAATAAAGTAAATCATTAAACCCTGGAAAATAATTTCCATATTTGGATTCCACTTCTCAAACCATCTGCATGAATCCTTAAAAGGAAATTGTTAAGTTCCTAAAAGAAATTAATGATTCACTTTTTCCCACTTTAAAAAACTCCATCTTTATAATCTTCACTTACACGAGAGGAAAAATAAAATTAGAGGGAATCTCAGAAAATAATGCTTTTAAAATCTCTCACAAACTGCCTTTTAGAAAGTCTAAAAATAGTCTTTAAAAAGCCTTTTATCTGCAGTTGCAAGGTGAGTTGATGGTTATAGGGCCATCAAAATAGGAGCTTAGAAGTGAGGGCACATTTTTAAATAATGTCCATCAATTTTAACATCCCTGCACATCAATCTTTTAAACACATCCATTAATTCGTATTTGTCATCCATCGCAAAAGGAAGTAAACTGGTGCATTTAGTACTTCTAGGAATAAGGGGCCAGTTACCCCATAATGGTGACCCCTTCAAGTTTTCACTTAAGTGGCAGTGACCTTCGATAGGAAGTCACTTACAAATTAAAACATAAAGTGCTTCCTATAGATGATGGTTAGGGAATGGAATGGATTTGGTCTTGAGAAATATAGTGTAGGATTTTTAGAGAGCTCATTTTAGGATTCAAATATTTAGAAGATTAAAAACATAAATCATCATGACATTTGCACATACAGACCTTTTGTAGCAGAGAATAATTGGCAGATAGGAAATTTTAAAGCCCCTCATTTTGGCTTTTGACAGTTGATAGTATTTTAGTTACACTTAGACAGTTTTGAGACATGTGGTTGATAGATTTATTATTTATGCTTATTATGCTCATTTTGGATTACAGGTTATTGATGTAGTTGTTGACATTTTTTATGATGACATTATTGATATCATAGTCTATGATGTTTTTGACATGATCAGTTGATGGTTGGTTGAGTATGCAGAGTAGTGTTATCATGCTTTATGTATATCTGATTGATGGTTAGAGATGTTTATGCTTATTGTCATGCTTTAAGAATAGGGATAGTGTAGTACTACTCATTATGAGCACCCTACTATGCTGTGACTATCTAACTTTGTGTGTGTGTTACATATATATGTTCATTTGCAACATGTTGTTTTGATGCAGGCTACAGGTACTAGGCATCGACTCCACCTGACTTAGTTGGTTTGACCATGCCCTTACACCAATGGATAATGTGGACGGGAGATAACATGGGGTTCCCTAGGTCAATCGTTGTCTTAAGTTTGTGATCGTGGGTCTTGAAGTCACTCGGGGGTTCTTGCCCTCAGGTTTTGGTCGTCATTTGGTATGTAGTGTTATTGTTTGAGCTTTTGGTTAAAGTCTATGTGTATTGGTTGGAAATACATTTATTATCATAATAATAATAATAGTAATAGTAAGTTAGATATAGTAGTATCCATCTAGGTTGTTATTTAATAATATGAAAATTAGTGAATATTGAATAAGTTTTTTAATAAAGACTATATTAATAACCTTAATAATTAATAATAATAATAGCCATAAGTGATCAATATTATATTTTTTTTGTTTGAATTAGTATATTGAAAGATATTATTATTTAATATTTTATTGTTGAGAGATTGTCATGATGGTTGCATTAAATTACCTGAATAAAGAATCTCCCGGAAAAGAAGAAATTTATGGTTTTTAAATCTTGGAAGATAGTGGATTCTGGGTAACGGTCATGAGAGTGGGAAATTAATTGAATTTGCCTATTTTTGGATTATGGGAAGTTACTTGTGGGAGGAGTTTTCCTATGTGGAGATGGACAGAAATTGGGGGGAAGAGAAGCTGAAGAATTGTGGAAAGGAGAGGAAGGAATTTTCATAGAAGAGGATTTCGATGTTGGAAGATAGTAATCTGGGTATGTTTATTTTGCCTCTCTGTGTGTAAGATGTTGTATTTTCGTAACCTTGTTTGTCCTGGAATTTAATATTTCCTTGTAGCATGATCTTTCCTGTACTCTATGTGTGTTTGAAAGTATGTGCTCCCTGACCATTTTCACATCTTTGGAATCATAATTAACTCTTACCTCTGCTAAGTCTCAGTCTCTTCAGTTCTTGCCAAGAAATGAAGTTTCTTTAGACTTTTTGAATGAGTCACCTGGTTCAAGAGAAAACATAATCTGTCTTCCTCCCTCCAGTAGGTGCCACTGTATGGGCCTTCTCAGCTTAGAACCACTAAATTTTGTTGTTAATGAAACTCTAAGGTAGTCCATATGGATCAATTACTCGAAATAAAAGAGAAACTTAATCATTTTTCTTCCCTGACCTAGTCAATCTTGCTGCTCACCCTCTTGAGATGACTCAGTCAGAGCTAATTCATATTTTTATTTCTCTAATCTGGAGGGTATCTTCCTCATGGTCGTACCCTAGGCTGGCCACTTATATTTTGTGGTACTGATTGCTCTGAGTTTTTCCTAACATTGCCTTCTTTTGCTAAGCCATCAACCTTGCTTAGTAAATCGCTACAAAAATTTCATTGACGTCTTCTCTCAGCCTAAAGTTGTCTTATTCCTTGATTGATATTTCTATTGAAATTCTTCTCTCAGACCATGTACGTTATACCAGATTTCTTTTTCAATCGACCCTACCCCAAGCTATCTCTATCTTTCAGTATAGATATTAGACATATTTATTAATGACTTAGTAAACTAAACACTGCTAAAAAGAAAGAAATTTAGTGAAGGAAATAAATTACCCTTGTTTTACCTTTTGGTGGCGAACCTCAGGAATTCCAACCTCTTATTGTGACAAACGTTTTCCTTTGTCTTCTATTTTTAATCATTTGCATGAAAACCTTAGGTTAACATGTCTGGAAGGAAGGAAATTTCCATTCCCCTTACCTGACGATGGTGATTTTAGATGTTATTTCCTTCTTCTATACCATGCCACCATGATGCCGTACCACGGCCTCTCTAGCTAAGCTAAGTGTCATCTTTTTTTTAAAGTCTTTTGTTGTAAACTCATCACTAGTTTTATGTAGGAAAAATGATCTTTTTGGTAAGTTTTCCATCACTTTTAATCTCTTATAGTTTCCTTTATGTCTACTCCATCATTTTTTTGGATCTCTCACAATTTCCATTTCGGTTGCCCTTTTATCTAGCTAATAGGCTTAGTTTAGTTTTAGAAATGTATTCATTTTCTACATTTGTCTATCAGTGTTTATCACTGCATAGTTAGTTTGAATTAAACTATTGGTAGGTTTAGTTGAGCCTAGATAAGAAATGTATTATTTCATTTAGATTAAATAGAAGTTAATGCGAATGTCTTCATTCATCTAAGCTCATTGTAATCACAATGATTTTAGGGGTAGCATCACTTAGGTTGGAAAAGTTATATTGTTAGTAACCATGTAGAGTAACAAAAAACCTATATGTAGCAATAATAGCTATATAGGATTAGTAGTTAAGTTATTTAAACAATTTGTAAGTGCTCTTACAATCAATCTTTGTATATTGATTTAACTAGTTATACTATTATATTAATTAATATATTTGTACTTCTAGCATAAGGAATTAGTCTGTCTTAGTCAGGTGTACTCATGATGTTGAACCATTATGTCATTAATAGGTTATTCTATTAAGTGAGTAGCTAGGTTTTGACACTATAATTAGGTTGTAAACATTTAATGTTTTTTATTGTTGTGATCATATTTTATTCTAGACTTAATTGTTCATGTAATTGTAATAATGTTAATGTCAATTGAAGATTCTTTTTAATGTTTTATGGATTATGCATTTACCCCATTATTGTCTCTTACTTCTAGTGGTTGTTGGGAGTGGGATGTAGTGTAGTTAGCTCTAGAGGCGTAGATAGTGAGAGTCGAGAGTGTCTTGTGTACCCCTTTTTGCAAAGTTGTGTCATCTGTGACTTTGGGATTTGGCATCCCCCTGGGAGATTTTTCTTGCACCTCGGACCTTGTATCTTGTTTTAAGTAGTAATGGTATACAAGAGGATGCCTAGTTGTGCTAGTGAATGCATGTTTATGGAGAGGAATTTATTTTGTCATGATAGGGGTACTAGTTACATGTAGGAGAGTGGCTTTTGTGGTGGGGCCGGTGCCCAAAGTGGTTGCCTGGATAACCCGATGGAAGTTGTAATTAAGTGATAACATAATAATTAACCTAGGTGGGTTGGGTAGTAAATCACATAACAAGATAAGTATGATGCCTCACCCATGCCTATAGTGCTCTCACAGGCTAAGGATGGGATGAGAAGGTCTAGTTGGCAAGATCGACCTCCTTGTCTCCATGAGAGGAAGTGTCGGTTCCACATGTGTCACCCTATGGGGCTGATGCCTAGAGAGGGGCTACCAGGATAACCATAGATGGGGGCCGGTTTCTAGAGAGAGATATCCTGGACAACCCTTGCTAGGACCATGCGATGACACTCTCCCTCCTGCAGCATAGTTACTTCCTATATGTTACCTTTTGTTGTTGTGTCTGGAGTATTATTTTGCCTTGGTTGATATGTGTTGTCCGTGTCGAGTTTGTATTTACTTATTTGTATGCTTTGACTTTTGACTTAGTGGAACCTCATCATTATCTCCTACCTCAAGGTGTGGACCTAAGGGTTCCACAAGGTCGGGTGGAAGAGCTTAATCCATTGGTTTTCTTTGGCACCTTGGTTCATGTGCATGGCAGATATGTTTCCAAATCCAATTTTATAATTGCATCATCAGATTTGTATTATATCTCTAGAATTGTATAACCTTGATGTATATTGTAAATTGATGTAATCAGTCAAGAAGCCTTGTAATTATGTAATCCTAGATTTGATCTCATCTGTACTTGTTCATATCTTGTAAATGAAAAATATATTCTTTTTATGTTGTATCAAATTGTATATAAACTTGTGTTATGAAGCTATGTTTAACTGATGCAATTATGTCCCTAGAGATGTTAGTTGATGTTGATATGAGTGTTGTTGATCTAGTGATTATTGCAAATAATTTTTTTCTATATATATTTTTTCACATTTTCTTCTTTAGTTAACTTAACTCTCTAGGGTTGCATGATGGGGCATCACAAAAATAAAATGAAACTTAGGATTTGATGGATATGGTAAATAAAGTATAACCCCAATGAATGCACCCACAATATGTTGATTTGAATGCATATTAAACACTTGACGAATATGATGAATGCAATCCATCAAATGCAAATGTAATCTGCATTAAGATTGAACAAGTATCTCTACCATACTGATAACAACTAACACCATACCATTCCTTTTAATGAACTATCAAACCATGAGTAAAATCACCAAAACAAAAAGCATTCCTTGATGTTGACAAATGCATACCACCTAGCAATATGCAAAGTATAACTGATGAACACTCTCCACTTTGCATTTGAATCATGAAAAGAAAACTTCATTATACTATGGCATGACAAACATCACCTTGTTTCTTACCTTGCTGATCATCATCACCATGTCTCTTACCTTGCATTATAAAAGACAAAACATGAGCATCATATCATGAACAAAGACAAAGAATGAACGTCATATCAACTCTAAGCAGCAACTCAACTCCCTTCAAGTCAAGAATAATGAGTATCATCATAACACATCATGTGACATGAAGTATGACAAACATGACATGGAGTACCAACATAATAAAGCCAAGATATCAAAACATTTCTAAAGTATCTAAAAAATGATAAACAAGATAAGAATATATGAAACATGAAGAAACTCCTAATCTTCACATGAAAGAATCTTGAAGTGAAAGCATAAAAATGTCTTGATGAAAACTTCTTGAACACCATGAACATCAAGACTATCTGAACATGATGATATCATAACAAACACAAAACACAATTCTCCAATCCATCAACACCTAGATGGAAACCTTAAATGAACTCCTCAACTCTGATATGAACACCATCATAAATGTGAACACTCCTGAACCAAGATAAACAACAATGGCATCTTAATTGATCCATGAAGATGTAACATTCTATATTGCTCCTACATTGCTCCTTTCAACAATACCTCATCTTTGATCACCTTTAAACATCTTTCTGCTCCTATATCTAGAAGACATATTTAAAAGGCATCCTAAATGACAATCACTATGATGCACCATTGTGATTCAATCTTTGCATCAACAATAAGTATCAACACTACATCTTTGACATCAATGACAAACATATTCCAACAAACTCCCCCTTTGTCATTGATGGAAAAAACTTCAGCACTCTCTTTCTTTCTCCCCTTTTTGATATCTAATGACAAAGTACAAAAAATAAGCTCCTCCTGTGAAAATTTTTTAATCTTCATTAAATATAGCAACATTCATAACATTCTTTGAAGGCTGATTACAATTCAAGCAAGCTCGCCCTGACTTAGATGCACAAATATGTAGGATAATTCCATGTCAAAGCTAAGATCTCTTTTAATTACCATTGTTGTCCTCCAATTGCTATTGAAAGTTATCTCTATCTCTTCTTACTCCTAATGTCTTTTGAAAGTCATTGATTATCAGCTTCAATACAAACTAGCACTGCCATATGAACTAATCATAATGCCATGACAACTGATAATAAACTTGAAATGAATATCTAAACATGCTCATCTCTAAATCACAACGTGAAGAAGAAAGACTAATCAACATGAGGACTAGAAACACTTACAAACTCAAAAGAATATCTAGAGATAAACCTGATTAACTGAAGAACTTGATGAGATATAAGGCACCACCATCAATAACATAAGCATCTCTAGACTGTCATAGATTGAAGCACATACCTGATACCACCTTCATACCAAGAAACACAGAACTTACACATGCCTTCCTGAAGCCTATCAATGAAGAAACCCATCAAAGAAACATGTCAAACTATCATTCCAAGAACTCTTCTAAATGATCATGAATTTACATTTCTAGTTCACCATCTTCTTTTGACACTATCTCCAATCCAAATGAAATATCCACCTCTCATGCATGACACATAGCTCAAAACACATGATGATCAACACTTCACATTCTCACTAACATATCAAGAACATTCTAAACTACAACATTAAGAACAAGATTAATATCATAACACATCAACCTTTGAAAGTATCAACATGATATGAACAAAACAACATCACTTATAAACAATGTCATTCAACATCATCAAATTCTTTGTGCATTGTACTCCTGAACATATTACCAACATCTTGTTTGCATTATGACATCATGAACCACTGATCACCAATATCACTGACATACATTGAAGAGAAACATAGTTATCAACGCCATCATGAACTTCATTGCATAAGACTAATATGAGTAGCATCTTAGAAAACATTATTAGGAAAGAATCTAATAGTATGACAAACAAGACAAGATCATCATAGTGAAAAACACCAAATGATCTCCTCCTGTAACTTCTTGGGGATAATTGATAGGACATGGACAACTCCACCTTACTTCATGATGCATCTTATGTAACAGATGATGTGTCTTGTGCATTATGGACAAGTTTAGGATCTATCTTTTCTTAACTTTGTTTCTATCTCCAAACTTTCACAGGTTCTTTCTTCTGTTCAGGTTTCTTCTCCTAAACATTTTCATCTTCTTTCCTTTTCAAAAATTTCAAACTAGGTGATGCTTTTCTTTCATACATTCTGTAGTTTCTTTGTATGTGACCAACATTATTGCACTTGTAACACACTAGATCAACATTAGATTGATTTCTTCTACAATCAACTGCTTTGTGTCCAAAATGATTATAGGTATAACAATAGCCAAAAGATGAATAATTATACTTGTACATATATGCTTGTCTTACTAGAGCATTTCTTCTAAAATTTCTTCTTTGATTGTGCATTTTTACAAACTCATCTTTTTTTTTCATTTTAGCTTCAATCTTCATTTTGCCTTCAGGTGCAACAACATGATAACTCAGATCAATTTTATTTCTAGGATTCTCTCTGACTTTGGAACACTCTCCTTCTTCATAACCTAGACCAGTAGTGTCCTTAAGATGCTTTTGTTTGCCCAACATTTCATGCAACTTGTTTGTGCTTTCTTCAAACTCCTGATATTTCTTGGACAGAACCTTGAGACCTTCATAATCTTTTCTTAGATTGACAATTTCAGCCTCTAATTTCAGATCTTCAATTCTTTTCACCTCAACGTCAGATTTTGTTACATCTATTATTCTCTTGGCCTCTTCAATCTTAGTCTTTAGGCTGATAATTAATTTGTCCGATTCATCAACTTGTGTCCTTAAATTCAAAATCTAATTTCTTGCCTCTTCAAGATCAGAAGATACTCTTTCAAAGTTTGAAAGTGCTTTGTCTTTGGAATCTTTTTCTTTTTGTAGCTGCAACTCTAATCTATGGTTCTCCTTTTTATATTTCTTAATCTCACTCAGAGCACATATGAGTTCTCCTTCTGTATCAACTTCACATTCTTGTTCATAATACACTTGATCATAATCACTCATAATGTGACCTTCTTCTGAATCAGATTGTACCTTGTCTTGTTCATATGAATTTCTTCTTTCATTATCACTTTTCTTAGACACCAAGTTGTCTTCTCCTTCAAGTACATTACCATGATAGATTCTTATCAACTCCTTCCACACATCCTGAGTTGTTTCATAATGCATAACTTTACAAGAAACTCCATTAGATAATCTAGACAGAATGGCCTTCTTTGCTATATGATTACATTCATAAGCCTCTTTGTTATTTGCATTATTAGGTGATTGAGAGGAAATAAAATATCCATTCTCAATTGACATCCACACACCACACCCTAAAGAAGATAGATAGACTTGCATTCTAATACACCGAATAGGGAAATCTGAACCATCAAAGAAAGGAACTCCAGAAAACTCTTCCTCTAATTTAATACCTAACTCAACTTGTGAGTGATTTCTATCGACTAATTGTAGATCACCATTTGAGTTTGATATAGACTATATCTTTTGATCAGTCTGAGACTTGACATTTTTCTTTTCTCTATTTCTTTTGCACTTTCCTATGGTACTCCACTATCAGGACCTACCCAAGCTGGTTAGACTTCTATAGGGAACTTATGCTTTGATACCACTTGTTGGAGTATAGGAGAAGACTAAGACGGGGGTGAATCGGTGTTGTATAAACTTTTATAACTTTTGGCACCTTTTAACTTACAAGAAAAAGAGAGAGAAAGATATCAATGATCTGTTAAACACATATGCACAAGCATGATAATTAAAAGTATGAATCAGGACCTTAAGAATAAATCATTAGAGAAAATGAACACATGAAGATAAACAAGAAACATAACACCTAATTTGATGAGTGGAAAACCCTCAAGGGGAATAAAAACCACTCTAAAATCCCTCACTAGCTTAATCAAAAACATCATTGGTTACAAACAGGTCTCACTAACCATACAAGCCTCACTAGCTACAAAGAGGTCTCACTGACCATACAAGCCTCACTGGCTACAATAAACAATCTCATAATAATACAAAGAATACAGTGGGTTTCTATGTTTCAATACAAACCCCTAAATTTGCACATCCCTTTCAATTACACTCAATTCAACCTACATTTCATTCTCATTATCTCCGCAGAAACAATTCACCTGATAAGATTATCTCTGCACAATCAATTACATATTGTCTTCATACTTGACATGGTTCAATCTATAAATTTGCTGCTTAATGTCTTCATCCTATGTTTAATTAATCCCTGCAAAAACATCTCATACATCTCTCAAATCACATACAAAATATCATCTGATTCATCTATATTTTCTCTTCAAAAGAATCTTCACAAAAATGTCTTCAACACTGGATTTAGTCCTCAAATCAAAATCACAATAATCCTGCAATAAAAATGACCTTTCATATCTTACTTCTCTTCAATCTCCTCTCATACACTGAAAATTTCATATTTCAATTTGAGCCATTTTAGAACCACACCAACATTTTTACAACCTGCATATATATAGTTCTTAATGAACATTAAGCTCTTAATCTTCCATTTTCAAAGCATATTTATATTTTTATTTTCTCTACATAAATTATCTTCAAAAATCCATTCACCTACAATAAAAAATACTTTTCATATTCTTCTTCTTTCTCTAAATTCATTTTCCCTTTCTTTCTATATTCCTTCTCCATAAAAAAACTTCTTCAATATGCAAAAAAAAAAACTTCAAGAATAAAATAAATCATTAAATCCTGAAAAATAATTTCCATATTTCGATTCTACTTCTCAAACCATTTGCATGAATCCTTAAAAGGAAACTCTTAAGTTCCTAAAAGAAATTAATGCTTCACTTTTTCCCACTTTAAAAAACTCCATCTTTATAGTCTTCAATTTCAAGAGAGGGAAAATAAAATTAGAAGGAATCTCAAAAAATAATGCTTTTAAAATCTTTCACAAATTGCCTTTTAGAAATAGTCTAAAAATAGTCTTTAAAAAGCCTTTTATCTACAGTTGCATAGTGAGTTGACAGTTATAGGGCCATCAAAATAGGAGCACAGAAGTGAGGACACATTTTTAAATAATGTCCATCGATTTTAACTTACATGTGCATCAATCTTTTAAACACATCCATTGATTTGTATTTGCACCCATCACAAAAGGAAGTTACCCGGTGCATTCAGTAGTTCTAGGAATAAGGAGCTAATTACCCCACGATGGTGACCCCTTCAAGTTGCCACTTAAGTGGTAGTGACCTTTGATAGGAAGTCACTTACAAATTAAAACATAAAGTGCTTCCTATAGATGACGGTTAGGGAATGGAATGGATTTGGTCTTGAGAAATATAGTGTAGGATTTTTAGATAGCTCATTTTAAGATTAGAATGTTTACAAGATTAACAACACAAATCATCATGACATTTGCACATACACACCTTCTATTGTAGAGAATAATTGGCAGATAGGAAGTAAAAAGAAACATAGGGTTTGATGGATATGGTAAATAAAGTATAACCCCATTGAATGCACCCACAATATGTGGATTTGAATGCATATTGAACACTTGAAGACTATCATGAATGCAATCCACCAAATGCATCTGTAGTCTGCATTAAGATTGAACAAGTATCTCTGCCATACTGATAACAACTAACACCATACCATTCCTTTGAATTAACTGTCAAACCATAAGTAAAATCACCAAAACAAAAAGCATTCCTTGATGATGACAAATGCATACCTCCTAGCAATATGCAAACCATAACTGATGAACACCCTGCACTTTGCATCTAAATCATGAAAAGCCAACTTTATTATACTATGGCATGACAAACATCACATTGTTTCTTACCTTGTTGATCATCATCACCATGTCTCTTACCTTGCATGATCAAAGACAAAATCATGAACAAAGGAAAAGAATGAATGTCATATCAACTCTGACTAGCAACTCAACACCCTTCAAGTCAAGAATCATGAGTATCATCATAATACATCATGTGACATGAAGTATGACAGCCATGAAATGGAGCACCAACATGATGAAGCCAAGATCTCAAAACATCTCTAAAGTATCTGAAAAATGATAAACATGATATACATATCTGAAACATGAAGAAACTCCTAGTCATCACATGAAGGAATCTTGAAGTGAAAGCATAAAAACATCTTGATGAAAACTTCCTAAACACCATGAACATCAAAACTATCTGAACATGAAGATATCATAACAAACACCAAACACAATTATCCAATCTATCAACACCTGAATGGAAACCTTAAATGAACTCCTCAACTCTGATATGAACACCATCATAAATGTGAACACTCCTGAACCAAGATAAACAACAATGGCATATGAATTGCTCCATGAAAATGTAACATTATGTATTGTTCCTACATTGCTCCTTTCAACAATACCTCATCTTTGATCACCTTTGAACATCTTTCTACTCCTATATCCTGATGACATCTTGAGAAGGCATCCTGGATGATAATCACTATGAAGCATCATGATGAATCAATCTTTGCATCAACAATAAGTATGAACACTACATCTTTGACATCAATGACAAACATATTCCAACAAGGATTTCATTGTATAAATAAACTTCTTGGTTGAACTACACATTGTGTTGTTCAATCTGCACATGTTTTCTTCATGGTTCTTAAGATGTGTTTTCTACTCATTTGAGGTTATCTCAAACAAATTGCTAGATTTCACAACCTTTCTCTTCACACAATAGAGGTATGTGCATCCCAGGGTTAAAGTTCAGAACTATGTCACACTTTTATAATGGGAATTTGGCCAACACAAACATATTTTTCCAACTTAAACGTCAAAAAAGTCATATGTATGTTTTGAATTTTAAAATGACATAAACTAATGAAATGTAGAATTTTTAATGTAGTTTATGCTAATAATTTTTTAATTTTTTAAAAATAGGTGGATATTTTTTTCATAAATTTAATTAATGAATTTTAAATTCTAATTTTTTTTTTAAAGTGACATTGATGGGACGTCAAGAAAAATATGGAAAAATTAATTTTTTTCTTTTTTTTTTTTTCCCTAATTATCCAAGCCAAATATCTAGTGCATGGAAAACAAAATTAATTTTTGATAAATATATTTTTTTTAAAGTTTTTAAAGTAAATTTTATTCAGAACAGAGTAGTTTCCATGGGATGCCAACTTTTTTACAATATATAATTTAAAAAAAAAAACCCTTTTGGAGAGGATTCCCTCCTCTAGTGAACCATATATTTGTAAAAAAAAATTTGAATATGTTTTTCCTTTTTATTTATAATTTTTAATCACCTGAATGTTTGATTATAGTAGCCTACTTGCAATAAATTTAAAAATAATCTAAATAGAACTTATCAAAATATAGAAAAAAAATCTAAGATCTAGACTCTGACATCTTCCAAAGGTTACTTTCAAATTTTCATGAAAATGCCCTTTGGTTGGAGAAATTTACAGTTGAAGTTGAAGTTTTATTCAATTTGTTGTAAATGGGGGGGTCAGCTGCCACATGGGATGCCACATAGATAGTTTCAGGTGAGATCGTATCGCTCGAAAAAGTTCTAGGTGAAACTTTCTCACTTGAAAACTTAAATGTAAATAAACACATCTTTAAAAATTTAAATTGATTTTTATATTTTTTTAAAATTTGGGCAAAAATGTTTTGCCTGGAACTATTCATGCCACACAAAGCCACATAAGTGCTACATTGTTCAGGGTAGAACCCTTCTGGGCAGAAGCCTTTCTATAGAAACTATTTAATTGGCCAAAACTGTGACACAACTTTGATCTTTTACCCCCAAACAAAAGTGTATTTCCAATTTTACGTTGATGTAGGGTTGTGATAATTTATCGTTAAATATATGAAGTTGTAGGTTGAACTACACACTGTATTGTTCAACCTGCACAAGTTTAGTTCATGGTTCATAAGATGTGTTTCAAATTTTTATTTCTCTTAGTTGACTCAAATACTAATTCAAAACTTTTTCATAAGTTATAAACATATTATTGATTTGAGGTTTGTGGCAGCAATGGAAGGAGATAATTGTCATTTGAGGTTATCCCAAAGGTATCGGTGGATTTCACAAGCTTTCTCTTCATGTAATAGATACATATGCATAGAAACCAATGTGTCCTCCCAATTCTTTGTTGTTTCATGCTTCCATACAAATAATTATATTTCAATTTGCACATTAAGATTTCACTATATATATATACTTCCTAGTTGAACTACGCATTGTGTTGTTCAACCTATACAAGTTTAGTTCATGGTTCGTAAGATGTGTTTTTATTCTCATTTGAAGTTATCTCAAAGGAATGGTTGTATTTTACAACCTTCCTCTTGAGGCAACAAACGTATGTTCACCCCAACAAAAGTGTATTCCTCATTTTATGTTATTGTAAGGTTGTGATAGGATTTCATTGTATATATGAAGTTGTACGTTGAACTACACACTGTGTTGTTCAACTTGTACAAGTTGAGTTCATGGAACATGTAAGATATGTTTCAAATTTTTGTCTCTCTTAGTTGACTCGAATATCAATTCAAAAAGTTTTCAATAGATTTAAATAATATTATTGATTTAAGGTTTGTGGCAGCAGTGGAAGGACATAATTGATCATTTGAGGTTATCCCAAAGGTATCAGTGGATTTCACAACCTTTCTCTTCATGTAATAGATATATATACACCCCAACCAATGTGACTTCCCAATTTTATATTGTTTTCTTCTTCTATACAAATAATTATATTTTATTTTACACGTTAGGATAAGCTTCCTAGTTGAACTACACATTGTGTTGTTGAACCTACACAAGATTAGTTCATGGTTTGTACAATGTGCTTTTCTGCTCATTTGAGGTTCTCAAATGAATGGTTGGATTTCAAAACCTTTCTCTTCACACAACTGAGGTATGTGCATGCCAACAAAAGTGTATTTATAATTTTATGTTCATGTAGGGTTGTGATAGGATTTCATTTTTTATATGAAGTTGTAAGTTGAAGTACACAGTATGTTGTTCAACCTGCACAAATTTATTTCATGGTTTATAAGATGTGTTTCAAACTTGTGCCTCTCTTAGTTCACTCAAATATCAATCCAAAACGTTTTCAATAGGTTATCCCAAAGGTATCAATGGATTTCACAACCTTTCTCTTCACGTAATAGATATATGCACTAGAACCAATGTGTCTTCCCAATTCAATTTTTTTCATGCTTCTATACAAATAATTATATTTCATTCTACATGTTAAAATTTTACTATATAAATAAACTTCCTAGTTGGACTACACATTGTGTTGTTGAACCTACACAATTTTAGTTCATGGTTTGTAAGATGTGTTTTTTTTCTCATTCAAGTTTATCTCAAACTAATGGTTTGATTTCACAACCTTTCTCTTCACCCAACAGAGGTATGTGTACCCCCCAAAAAACTATATTTATTATTTTATGTTGTTGTCGAATTGTGTTAGGATTTTGTTGTATATATCAAGTTGCAGGTTGAACCACACACTATGTTGTTCAACCTGTACAAGTTTAGTTCATGGTTTCTCTGCCTTTGTTATTTGATTCAGTATTAATTGATATTTTGGTGAAAATATGTACACTTGATTTGAGATTGGTGACATTGATGGAAGGACTTGGGGTCATTTGAGGTTATCTTGAAGGCATGGTTCGACTTGACAATATGTCTCTTCATGTATTGGAGATATGTGCAGCCTAGCAGAGGTGGCTGACTAGTATTATGCTTTTGTAGGATTGTGTAGAAATTAGTACATTTAATTTGTATGTTATGATTTCATTGTCTATGTAAATTTTCATGTTGAAATTCATGCTATGTTTTTTAACATGCATATCTTTTATTAATGATATGTCAGATGTCTTGAAATTTCATGCGTCTCTTAATGAGTGAGGATTTTATAAATGTTTCAACTAGTTCCCTTGATAGTCTATTAGGAAAGTTGGGCCATGTGATTGTATGTCCTAATCATACAATGTTATAAAATTGTTATGTTATGAAATTAGGCATGTCACCTTCTATTAAGCCATTACGTATGGTTAAATTCATTTGGCCATACTCAGTGAACAACTATAAATGTAACTTCAATTTTTCAATATTGATAAAAGAGAGAGGGCCCTAATCCTCACTGAAATAATCCATAACAAAACTTTGTTATGCGTAAATATGTTTGGATGTTTGTAAAGATTTTGTAATTAATAGATATTAGTTAATAAAAGCTTGAAACTAACAATAATTTATATATGATTAAATTGAAAATAAAATTTAATAAATAGAGTATAAATATTAGTGAAAACATAACATATGAAGCAATTAGACTATGTTGGGATGTACTCCTAAAATGATATATCTACTATTGTTAAAAAAATTATTGTCATTTGTGTCAGATTTAATTATTACTTATAATATTGTTTATAAATTTTAAGTCTTTGATTTTGGTAATATGCTATATGTTAATTGTTAGTTTTCATTGCACCAAAATATCGACCTATTAATGCTTGATACAACCACTTGACTTAACAAGCACGGGAGGCGGTTAAGCCCTTGTCGCAAACCACGCACTGTGCTGAACAAGGAGACCAAGGGCCACACCTTGCAAAAATCCCCCCTAGCACAAGCACGTGGTTTGAACCCATGACCTCGGCTCTGATACCAATTGTTGGAAACAAGGTAGATAATTGAGAGGGGGGGGTGAATCAGTTATCTGAAATATTTGACTTTCTTTTCTTCTTTATCAATTAGTGCAACATCAAAACATATAAGCATACATAATCATGAGAGTAGAAAAGTAATCAATACACATAACACAAGGATTTTTACGTGGAAAACCATGTTAAGGGAAAAACCATGGGGTGACTAACATGAGATTGTATTCTCTATTAAAAGAATAAGAAGTACAAAATGGCACATGCCAATAAGGGCTCACTGCCTGAGCACACTGCTCACAAGAGGCACACTGTCTACAAGAGACTCATTGTCTACAATGTTTATGGAAGGTAACCAAGTGTTTGAATTGATGAGAGGCATCCACATATGCTGAGGTTCAGTTATGGTTAAGCTTAATATATTGATTTGCTACACTTCATTCTTTCTTTGCTTTAGTGTTGCTGTTTTGTCACATACAAGACTTGTATTGCTACTTCCACACTGCTCTCTGATTTTCTTCGCACATACACTTCACACACAACTACCCTTCATACCTAAATCCATTTGGTATATATATCCACATAAATGATTTTAACATCTTCCTAGTCAGCAACCAGAATACTCAAGATATTTACTAAATACTAGTTTATCGGCTGAATGCATGCTTAATATGTGATGCGTATCAAAAATATAGACATAGAAGTCATCAATCATGTTAGCAAACCATGAATGATCCCTCAAGAAGCTTGATTATCATCAATTTCTCATCTGGATTAAAGTTTGATGCTCTGCCAGTTTGTTCTTCCTTTGTCTACTCTATCTGTTAGGAACCCAACACTTAGATGCTCATATCTTTTCACTCTTTCGTCACCAGAGGCTCAATCTCTAGAATGTAGCATTCATGGTACTCCTCTTTACTTCCCCAAGTCTACATTTAGCTAAGATACATCCTCTAAGAGATCCAGACCTGATTGTCGGACCTTGCTACATGCTCTGTTCTTGTTTTCCAGACCAAAACACTCTTCAATCTGAATTCTGGTAAAGACATACTATGTGCTGTGGATGTGTGGGATATACTTTGTTGCCATCAATGACAACAATCATGAAGCCACACAGTGTCTCTTGCCAACATTAATAAGAACCAAAATTTGAAAATAAATGAAGCATGTAAAGATCCTAATTGAAGACCAGATATGTAAAAAAGATGTGAAATAAAATAAAAAGCAAATTTTATAGATGCTTAATAGTAATAACAATCGAAACACAAGTGTAGAAGTTGGTGAATGAAGAAACATTGTGTTGTTCAACCTACACAAGTTTATTTCATGGTTCATAAGATGTGTTTTTCTTCTCATTTAAGGTTATCTCAAAGGAATGGTTGGATTTCACAACCTTTGTCTTGAGGTAATAGAGGTATGTGCACCCCAACAAAAGTGTATTCCTCATTTTATATTGATTTAGGGTTGTGATAGGATTTCATTGTATATACAAAGTTTCAGGTTAAACTAAAAACTGTGTTTTTCAAATTGCACAAGTTTAATGAATGTTTTGTAAGATGGTTTTCAAATTGGTGCCTCCTAGGTGACTCAAATACTAATTCAAAGTGTTTTCTTGATAGATTGAGACAACGTCTTATTGAATTAAGGTTTGTGGTAGTAATGGAATAACATAATTGGTCATTTGAGATTATCCCAAAGGTATCAGTCGATTTCAAAACCTTTCTCTTTTCATAACATATATATGCATCAGAACTAGTGTCTCTTCCCCATTCTATGTTGTTTTATACTTCTATACAAATAATTAAATTTCATTTTGCATGTTAGGATTTCATTGTATATATAAATTCCAGATTGAACTGTACATTGTGTTGTTAAACCTACACAAGTTTAGTTCATGGTTTGTAAGATGCTCTTTTCTTTTCATTTCAAGTTATCTATGTATAACATAGAAATTGAGCTCAAGAAACAAGTTAAACAACTAACCTATTTCACCCAAAATGTACCTCAGATTGAGCAAAAGGAATGCAAACATACATTTGATGCTAAAATATGAACAGCACGTGTGCAAACCTTGATTGTGGATGTGCTCCTTGATCTTGTTGATCTGGAGTGATCCTCAAATGGGAAGCATAACCTTGCTTCTCATGGATTCTTGGAGTGGAAATGGAAGCATTATGTTGCATGAATAAGTTCTATTTTTTTGTGAAGGGGTGAGCTCCAATTTATAGATTTTTGGAGGCTCAATTGGATGGTCAAGATTGGATTGAAAGATCAATGGATGAGGATACTTGAGATCTGTCAACCAAGGAGAGCTTGACAAGTGTCATGATGAGATTGGTGGAGAGGAGATGTCCTTGGATCATCAAGGAATGAAGGGTTGAGATTGCGCTTTGGGAAGATTGGAGGGATGACATTGTCTTGGTAGATGGAAGGTATGGGTTGGATTTTATTGGAATTTTAAATTGGGAAGCATGGGTACATGCCCAATTTCAAATTGGAGGAAAAGCAATGAGTTGGATTTGATTTAAATTTTAAATTGGGAGCATGGGTACATGCCCAATTTAAAATTAGAGGAATAGTAGATGGAGGACAAAAGGACCTTTGTACATGGGTCCTTGGCCATTCCTTTTGTAATAAGGCCATGTCGACAAGTACAAGAGGCCCATGCCTTTGTACATTTAGGGGGAATGGAGAGGATTTAACCAAGGTTAGATTAGGATTTATGTTGTGCAAGTGGGGGATTAGGTTAGTTAATGAGGTTTAGGTGACCTAATCAAAAGTGTAGAAAATAGGAATTAAATAAATACAAATAATTATTTAATTCATGGGATGGGATAAGGGGATATTAGATAAATTATATTTATCTAGATATTGTTTGGAATATAAGAAGGGATGAATAAATGATTAATAAATCATTTTGTCTCGGGCTAGGTACCAATGCAAGTATGGATGAATAGTAGAAAATACATGAATAGTGATTTTAAAAATAAAATATTGTAAAATCATGGATTGAAGGAGAATTGGTTAATTAACCATTTAAACATGGGTTTATTCAGTTATTGTGGTAGAAATAGTGATTTAGGAATGTTTATGGATGATTAGTGATGGTTTAGGGATGAATTAGGGATGACACGAAGAGTGGACAATTTTAGGTGTCTATATTTTTCCTTTGTTTGAGATGGTATTGCAAAGCAAAATCATTTCAAGGAAAGATAAAACATAGCACTCAATAGGATATAGAAGAAGGTGATCGAATTAGGGATAAAGATACCCTAGCCACTCAAAGTGAGAGTGACAAGGAGGAGTGATGGTAAAGATGATGGTAGGGATGAAGAAGGTTGGATTAGAAAAGAGAGTGGAATTTGAAAGTGTAACATCCCGCTACGTAACCCCAAAGGGTAAGAGTCAAAAGAGGACAAGATAAATTTTTTTGAATATAAAGTGATAACATACATATAAGACAATTACTGATTCGATATGTCAGCAACATTCATGGCCAAGTATGGCCAAATGTACAACCCAAAGGAGAGGACTAATTCACCCTCTAGTGAAACATTGTTAAAACTACATTCATTTTAAACACCAACTCAAATGTTCCTATATCCCATTTCCAATATAAACATGAATCCATAATCATCATAGTACAAGCAGATCTGATACCCACACTGAAATCCGTAAACCAAGTAAGAAACATCTCATTTATTCTCATTAAATTATATGATTACATCTTCTCTCTTAAAAGAGTACAATTATATAAAAAGATATACAAGTACAATGGCATAGCCATGAATATGATATAATAACTAAATGAGTACAACAACTGATAAAGTAACAAAGAGAGAGAACATCTCCAACTGGTGCTCCAATAACCTATTCACCAGTCCCCAATGGCGGTGGCAACCCCTCCCAACCATGTGGACTCATAAGAGACCATCCCATTGTGCTTGAAGGTAGTCACAAGGCCCAATAGAAGTAAGAAGGTAAGGGTATACAAGATGACCAACACTCACATCAATCACGGAGCAGACACATAAAACAATGTGTAAAGCCAAAGTCATAACATGGAGATGCTCATCCAAACCATAGGTCAGGTACTACTGATGACTACTAAGGTACTAGATACTAGAGTGTAAGTCAGATGGAGTGTCATCATGCATGCTCGAAGGGATGTCACCACACTAAACCAAGTACACCTCTGATATAGATGAGGAGATTCAATCATGCCTGAATCAACGCCCCACAGATGGATAGCTTGACGCCCTACAAACAGATAGGCCTTCTCATATGCATCATTAGCCTTTACAAGTGCTCAATGCCATGCACAAGGACTCATTATCTTATTAGTGTTTTTACGCCAATATTTTATTATGTTATCACTTGTTTACTATTACTCTGTTATTAGTGTTTTTACCCCATTATTTTATTATGTTATCACTTATTTACTATTACTCTGTTATTAGTGTTTTTACCCCATTATTTTATTATGTTATCACTTGTTTACTATTACTCTACTACTAGTTCCCCTAGAAGCCACTTGTGGGCCCCGAGCTCGAAGAGAACCACTCCAAAAGACAACTTTAATTACCTAGACCAATCTCATCTTGTTTAACCAAACCAGGTATACAAAACCAAATTAAAACAATTCAAAAAAAATAGGTGACACAGTGAGTGTCTCACCTGCATCCCCAAAGTATTTGGAATAACCATAGAGGGCAAGGGACGTGTCCCAAGGACACCACATCTAACTCAGTAGAAACACAATATGTTTTTAAATATTAAATACAAAATTACAAAATGTGATCTACAAGACAAAAGCTTTTGATGACAATAATTTTATTGAAAACAACTCTTTGTCAGTTAGGTTAGTTGTGTAATAACTCCAGTGACCCCAATTTGTCATGATTCACAAAGGAATGCACATATATTATAAGAGAAAGCATGGCAAAAGGAATTACAACTCTCCTCACAACTAGAATTTTACATATTGTCTACTATATTTAACATGACAAAAAAAATGTTAAAAAGACTTAAAAAATGGAGATCTTAATTTCCCTCCTACAGTAGTTCCCTTAGATCCTTGGGTTACGTGACAATTTTTTCCTACTTATAAATTCTGTGACCAATTTTCAATGCACAAACATAGATCGATGTTTCTAAGGTATTTTAGTGCCATAACATTCTTTAACTCAAAGATGAAAGTTTCCACAAGGCTAGCCATTTAGTATAAAAATGACCATAATGACCAAAACAAAAAGCCACTCAATTTATCTTAAGAAGAGTTGTAATAAAAATCTCTACAGAGAAGTCATCGAATAACAAATGGGTTCCATGGAACTTAGATCTCTTCAATCTCTATCATTGCATCCCAAATTTTTTTTTGGCTACCCTAATTATATTCTCTAAAAGACCAAACCCTCATATTACCTAAAATTATAAATCAAAACCACGTGATCTTTTTTTTTTAAAACCCCTAGTATCTGAAGAATTAAGGAAATTGTTCTGCATGTTAAAATTAAATTCAAGGAAAGAGGCAATGCAAATATATTCCATTGAAATAAATATTTGCATATTTTCTTTAAATGCAACAATGGTGTTTCAGTTTTTCTGTGGTTAATAAAATTATAGCAAGTAGATTTTAGTTTTTGCCCCAGAAAAATAGTTAACTGATGTACATACCTATTATGGTCACACTCACCTTCACCTCGCCTCAAATCTTATCAATTGATATGCTCTCTTGGGTTATTTCTTCCCCTGTGCTTCTTTTTCCTGCTCCTTTTTTTATCCCTGCAATAGAAGGGTGACTCCTCTCCCAAAAATGAATGGTCCCCATCCCTCTTTGATGAGCTGCTGCAAAAGCAATTAAATTTCAAACCTTGCCTCTAATCCTTGTGTTTCCAGAAGAAGGGAAACTCCCCAAATAGAAGGGCTAGCATGTCCTTCTAACGAGCTACTGGCAAAACCATTAAATTTGTTCACCTATCTCCAAAGATATTTCTTGCTGCCTTAAACAAAACTCACCAGCATTTTCTTCAAGAGCCATCACATGGCATGTTGAGAATAAAATAAAGAAACTGACTTCAAATAAAAACCAACATTAAAATATATAAATCTCTCAAATAAGATTGATAAAATCACTTAAAAGAACATAGTTAAAGCCACATGGCTAAACAATTTAAATCTCCATTAAATCCAACATTAGAAAATGCCATATCTAAACTCCATAACGATGCCAAAATAACTACATAATAAATTAATGCAAAAACATAATAAAATACCGACAACCCATAATGGGATACCTCGATAAACAATACTGGAAAACCACATAAGACTAGATGGGCAATCTAGACGTTACCATTAGGTGACCGGACGGTAAGACAACAACACGGGAACATTGCACTAATAGGGTACAGTGAGCAAGGGTAGGGAATAGGGCATGTGGCTATCTCCAGTAACCACCATCAAGGCATACAAGTACACTCGGACCTGTGAATCCAGGTGGAGTCGATACTGAATACCTACAACACTCCAATCACACGTCAAAATAAATGTGCATATAACATATATCATATAGCCTAAGCAACATCAATCATCAGGAAGAGGGTCATGACATCATAAGCCTCTCAGATATGAGTGTTATGACATTATCCCTTTCCTATCCATAATCATACAAAAGTAACAATAACAATATCTAATCATGTAAGCATGAAATCCATCATAATTAATAATCATGTCAACATCATAATAGTATCGAGATTGCACATAACCGGTGCCAATACAAAATAATAACAGGCCGCATAATCTAATACAAAATATGTTGTTATCGAAATCCATCAAGCATAAGCAAAAGTAAAATATGAACACGGGGGTTGTTACATCCTACCCTCTAGGACTAGGCTTACTCTTGGAAGCCTGCAAAAAGATATAGATAAAGGTCTCTCATCCTCACCGCATCTTCCCAAGATGCTGAGGACTCACCATCAGGATCCCACTAAACCCTTAACTACTCTATGTCTCAACCCCTAAGGGTCAACCTCTGACACTAGGTATGGGCTCCAATGAAAGCTTCTCGTCTACCTTGACCTGCAAAGTAGTCCAATCAAGAATATGGGTCACATTAGGAATATACTGCCGAAGACCTGAAACATGGAAAACATCGTGAATGTGCAATAGACTCGGTGGCAATGCAAGGGAATAGGCAATAGGACCAATCCTCTCAAGGATCTCAAAAGATCCCACAAAATGAGGTGCCAACTTTGAGCCTTTCCCATAATGGATGGGGCTCTTCTGTGGATGAACTCTCAAAAACACATGGTCGCCCACGGAGAAAAGGTGATCCACACTATGGTCATCGACATACTTCCTCTGCTAATCCTGAGATGTAGCCAACTGCTCTCTGATCTGCAATACCTACTCCTCCATATCCTAAAGCATCTCTAGACCCAAAAGAACTTGGTCCTCTAAGCGATCCCAACTCAACAGAGTGCGACATGGCCTACCATACAAGGACCGGAAGGGAGACATACTAAGAGAACTATGGTACCCATTATTACAAGCAAATTCAACTAGGTACAAGTAGTCCTCCCAATGAGACTGTTGATCCATAATGTACATCCAAAGCATATCTTCTAAAACCTAATTAACCCTCTCTGTCTATCTATCAATCTCGAGATGGTATGCAAAGCTAAAATTAAGCTGAGCTCCCAAAGCATGCTGAAGAGAAATCGACAAAGATGAAGTGAACATTAGATCACAATCAGAAATGATCCTACAAGGAATACCATGCAGATGCACAATATCCTCCATGAACACTCGAGCTATGGACGCTGCAGTGTACAAAGATTTCATGGGTGAGAAGTGTGCCACCTTGGACAACTTGTCCACTGTAACCATAATAGCATCAAATGACGTGAAGACATAGGTATCCCCACTATGAAATCAAGAGATATTGTATCCCACTTCCATCCAGGGATGGAATGAGGCTACAACAGTCCTGCTGGGTACTAATGCTCTGCCTTCACCCGCTAGTACTCAAGACACCAAGCCACAAAATCAAAAATATCACGCTGTAAACTTGCCCAATGATACAACTATCAAAGATCAACATGCATCTTCATGACACCCAGATGAGCTGAATAAGGTGTATGATGGGCCTCTAACAAAATCAAGGAACGAAGATCACTAGAATCTGAAACATAAATATGACCAAAATGTCACAAAAGTCCATCAGACTCAAGAGAGAAACCCAAAAATCTCCCCTTAAGGACTCTCCCAGACTCAGTCTCCACTCTCACCTCCTGATACCAAGTATCGCTAGGAAGTGACTCCAATCCAAGGGACAAAACTGAGATCTCATGTCTCCTCCTGCTCAAGGCATCCTTAACAACATTCTCCTTACCCTGGATGTAGCAAACCTCAAATTCATACTCACAGAGGAACTCCATCCAATGGTATTGTTGAGCATTCAAATTTGGCCAAGTGAAGATATACTGCAAACTGCAATGATCACTATGCAACTCAAACTGATGTCCCAAGAGGAAATGTCTCCAATGTACAAGTTCATGGATGACAACTGCTAACTCCAAATTGTGGGTGGGGTAGTTCATCTCATGATCCTTGAGCTTATGGGACTCATATGCAATCACTCATCCCTCCTGCATAAGAAATGCCCCCACACCCTCCAACGAAGCATCGGTGCACACTACAAAATCACTTGTAGGATCTAGCACTACTAGGATAGGTGCACTAGTCAGCCACTCCTTAAGAACTTGAAAATATAACTCACACTGATCTGACTACACAAACTTCATCCCTTTCCACTGAAGAGAAATGATGGGATGGGCTACCCAAGAGAAATCTCTCACAAATCAGCAATAGTAACTTGCCAATCCCATGAAACTGCGAACCTTAGCCACATTCGTTCTTCTTGGCCAATCCACAATGGCCTAAATCTTAGAGGGATCCACTAAGATACACTCTCTTAAGATGATATTGCCCAAATATCTCACCTTAGTCTGGAAGAACTCACACTTGGCCAAATTGCCGAACAACTGATTATCTTGCAAGCACTACAACACTTGCTGCAAATGGCCTTCATGCTCCTCCATAGTCCTCGAATAAATAAAAATATCATCAAGGAACACGAGAACAAACCAGTTAAGATAGGTGAAAAATACCGCATTCATCAAACTCATGAAAACCAATGGAGCATTAGTCAACCCGAAAGGGACAACTGTGAACTCATAATGCCCATAGCTTGTATGAAATCCTGTCTGATGAATGTCTACCACATGAATGTGAATCTTATGGTATCCTGACTTTAGATCTATCTTGGAGAACACCTTGGCTCCCCTCATCTGATCGAACAAATCATCTATTCGAGGAAATGGGTATTGATTCTTCACCACCACTTTGTTCAACTGGAGATAATCAATGTACAAGTGAAGATATCCATCCTTCTTCTTCACAAAGATGACAGGCTCTCCCCACGGGGATACACTAGGATGAATGAAACCTTTCTCCAATAACTCCTCTAACTGCAACCGTAACTCACTCAACTCCTAAGTAGTTGTACAATACGGTGCCCGAGAAATAGGATCCACACTAGGAATGAGATTAATACAGAAGTCTATGTCATGCTTAGGAGGCATACCTAGAATATCACTTGGAAAGACATCCACAAACTCCTAGAGAATAGGATGATCATCAAGAGATACCTCCTAAATCCCACCCTCAGTAAGATCACTAACTAAGATAGCGAATATCTGACAACCTTGCCGCAAGGTATGCTTCAGTTGTATAGTTAAAATTACATAGAGAGAAATGGGTCTCTAAACCCCAACTAACTCAACACACTCTCAAACATCAAGTTCTAGTATTGCTACTGTAAGGATGCATAGCAAAGTATTGATTGAGATTGATCAACCAAGTCTATGCCTCGGTACCTATACCAGAACCATCAAAAGTAGGGGGATGAGCTCTAAGAAGATCCCTCATGTGGCCTATAGCAACATTGTCTCCATCCACCCTATCCCTCACAACATCTGCTCTCGAATGACCCGGACTATGGGAACACTCACGCTTAGTTCTAGCATCTTGACCATCCTAACGAGAAGGGTGTGACTCCTCCTCATGAGATACCTCCTGATGAGGTCCTAATCAGTCCATAATCTGTTGTAAAAGAGCTAAAACCTGAGCACCCCCGAGCCCTTTGGCTTGGTTCTCAGCACATTGTTTCTCCTAATGCTCACCCTAATTTACCCTGATTGGCATTACATTGGGTGCTACATCGAAGAACAGTGGTTCTACCTCTAACTCTACCTCTAGCTTTGCCCCTAGGAGGCATCCTAAAGGAATCTTGAAGAACAAATCAAAATAAATAATCACAAGGATGACCTATGCACCATACTAAGGCATGAAAGCATAACAACAAGACTATAAAACAATATAACAAGCTCATGCCACACACATGCCAAACATAGCAGAACATAGAAGGCTCAAGTACGCCAGAGCTTCTAGTGTGTGAACATGGGCTCTGATACTGGATGTAACATCTTGCTACGTAACCCGAAGGGTAAGAGCTAAAAGATGACAAGATAATTTTTTTTTGAATATACAGTGATAACACACACATAAGATGGTTGCCGATTCAATATGTCGACAACATTCATGGCCAAGTATGGCTGAATGTACAACCCAAAGGAGAGGACTAATTCACCCTCTAGTGAAACATTGTTAAAACTAAATTCATTTTAAACACCAACTCAAATGTTCCTATATCCCATTTCTAATATAAACATGAGTCCATAATCATCATAGTACAAGCGGATCTGATACCCACACCAGAATCCGTAAACCAAATAAGAAACATTTCATTTCTTCTCATTAAATTATATGATTACATCTTCTCTCTTAAGAGAGTACAATTACATAAAAGGATATGTAAGTATAATGGCATAGCCATGAATATGATACAATAAATGAATGAATACAACAACTGATAAAGTAATGGAGAGAGAGAACATCTCCCACTGGTGCTCTAATAACCTGTTCACTGGTCCCGAATGGTGGTGGCAAAGCCTCCCAACCATGTGGACTCATAAGAGACCACCCTACCATGCTCGGAGGTAGTCACAAGGCCCAACAAAAGCAAAAAGGTAAGGGTATACAAGATGGCCAACACTCACATCAATCACGGAGCAGACATGGAAAATAATGTATAAAGCCAAAGTCATAAAATGGAAATGCTCATCCAAATCATAGGTAGGGTACTACTCATGACTACTAAGGTACTAGATACTAGAGTGTAAGTCAAATGGAGTATCATCATGCGTGCTCAAAGGGATGGTACCACACAGAACTAGGTACACCTCTCATACAAACGAGGAGACTCGATCATGCCCAAATCAACGCCCTGTAGACAGATAGCTCGACACCCCATAGATAGATAGGCCTTCTCATATGCATCCTTAGCCTTTACAAGCGCTCAAGGCCATGTACGAGGACTCATTATCTTATTAGTGTTTTTACCCAAATATTTTATTATGTTATCACTTGTTTACTATTACTCTGCTACTAGTTCCCTTGGTAGCCACTTGTGGGCCCTAGGCCCGTAGAGAGCCACTCCAAAAGACCACTCTAATTACCTAGACCAATCTCATCTCTTTTAACCAAACGTGGTATACAAAACTAAATTAAAACAATTCAACAAAAATAGGTGACACGGTGAGTGTCCCATCTGCATCCCCAAAGTATCTAGAATAGCCACAAAGGGTAGGGGACGTGTCCCAAGGACACCATGTCTAACTTAGTAGAAACACAATATGTTTTTAAATATTAAATAAAAAATTACAAAATGTGATCTATAAGACAAAATCTTTCGATGACTGTAATTTTATTGAAAATAACCCTTTGTTAGGTAGGTCAGTTGTGTAATAACTCCAGTGACCCCAATTCGTCATGATCCACAAAGGAATGCACATATATTATAAGAGAAAGCATGGCAAAAGGCATTGCAAGTCTTCTCACAACCAGAATTTTACATATTGTCTACTATATTTAACATGACAAGAAAATGTTAAAAGACTTACAAAATGGAGATCTTAATTTTCCTCCTATAGTAGTTCCCTTAGATCCTTGGGTTGCATGACAGATTTTTCCTAATTATAATTTATGTGACCAATTTTCAATGCACAAACATAGATTGATGTTTCTAAGGTAGTTTAGTGCCATAACATTCTTTAACTCAAAGACGATGGTTTCCACAAGGTTGGTCATTTAGTAGAAAAATGACCGTAATGACCAAAACAAAAAGCCACTCAATTTTCTTAAGAATAGTTGTAATGAAAATCTCTGCAGAGAAGTCATCGAATAACAAAAGGGTTCCATGGAACTTAGATCTCTTCAATCTCTATCATTGTGTGTTAGATTTTTTTATGGCTGCCCTCATTATATTCTCTAAAAGAGCGAACCCTCATATTACCTAAAATTATAAATCATAACCACATGATCTTTTTTTTTGAAAACCCCTTTTATATAAAGAATTAAGGAAAATGTTCTGAATGTTAAAATTAAATTCAAAAAAAGAGGCAATGCAAATATCTTGTGTTGAAATAAATTTTGGCATTTTTTATTTAAACGTAGCAATGGGGTTTCAGTTTTTCTGTGGTTAATAAAATTGCAGCAAGCAGATTTTAATTTTTGTTCTAGGAAAAAAATTAACTAATGCACATACCTATTCTAGTCACACTCCCTTTCACCTCACCTCAAATCTTGCAAATTGATATGCTCTCCTGGGTTATTTCTTCCCCTGCGCTTCCTTTTCCTACACCTTTTTTTTGGTCCTGTTGTGCTTCAATGTCTAATTATCGCTGCAAGAAAAGGGTGACTCTTCTCCCAAAAATGAATGGCCCCCTTCCCTCTTTGACATACTATTACAAAAATAATTAAATTTCCAACCTTCCCTCTGATCCTTGTGTCTCCAGAAAAAAGGGCGACTCACCAAACAAAATAGCCAGCATGTCCTTCTAATGAGCTGCTAGCAAAACCATTAAATTTGTTCACCTATCTCCAAAGGTATTTCCTGCTGCCTTAAACAAAACTCACCAACCTTTTCTTCAAGAGCCATCACATGGCATGGTGAAAATAAAATAAAGAAACTGACTTCAAATAAAAACTAGCATTAAAGTATATAAAGCTCTCAAATAAGATTAATAAAATCTCTTAAAATAACATAATTGAAACCACATGGCTAAACAATTTAAATCTCCATTAAATCCAATATTATAAAATGCCATATCTTAACTCCATAACTATGCCAAAATAACGACATAATAAATTAATACAAAACCATAATAAAATACTGACAACCCATAACGAGATACCTCCACAAACAATATTGGCAAACCACATAAGACCAAATGGGAAATGTGGACGTTACCATCAGGTGACCGGATGGTAAGACAACAACACGGGAACACTGCACTAATAGGGTACAGTGAGCTAGGTTAGGGAATAGGGTCTGTGACTATCTCCAATAACCACCATCAGGGAATACGAGTACACTTGGGCCTGTGAATCCAGGCGGAGTCGATACTTACTTCCTGCAACACTCCAGTCACATGTCAAAATACATGTGCATATAACATATATCATATCGTTGAAGTAACATCAACCATCAGGAAGAGGGTCATGACATCGTAAGCCTCTTGGATACAAGTGTTATGACATCATCCCTTTCCTGTCCATAATCATACAAAAGTAACAATAACAACCTCTAATCATATAAGTATGAAATCCATCATAAGTCATAATCATGTCAAGATCATAATATTATTGAGATTGCACATCACCGGTGCCAATACAAAATATACATTTATCAAAATCCATCAAGGGTAAGCAAAAGTAAAATATGAACATGGGGGTTTTTACAAAAAGACCACATGGATTGGCGGGATATTATAGATTGGGTGTAAGGAATTGGAGGAAGGGGGCGATGGGGGATAAATGATAGGATAAATGAGGAGACAGTAGGATGGGATGAAAGCATTAAGGAAGAAAATGGAGGGATGTAACATATACATGCCCAACATAATACAACCTTGTCTAGATGTATGAGGAAGAAAACTTAGAGCATAAATCCTTAGTGCAAAAAAGGTATTGAATGGCTTTAGATGCAAAAGGATGACTGGTATGCAAAAAGTTGTTCCAACACACACAAGATATGAATATTAGTTGGAGTAATGCCAATTCTCGACCCCATGGATTATGCATTACGATGTAGTAATAAATGAGAGCAATCCTTTTTTGATATGGCATGAGACATTATGTACCAAGTTATAAGAAACCAGGGTGACAATGTATCCCATGCATAAAAGCCAACTGATTAGGTCACAAGAAACCCTATCTTGTAATAGCACCATGATATGGAAGATCATGATATTGTTGTCGCAGGTAGGTTACAGGGACCTGTATTAATGCAAGTTAAAAGATAATGCACATACACAAGCAAGAACACATGGACAAAAATGATACAAAGACAAACATGATGTTGCCTCTAGTCAAGATAAAAAGCCAAAGATTGATGGATTGATGATGTTGGATTGTGTTGTTAATGATAAGAACAACACGAGGATCTGGAATGATATATCCCAATGATGATGATGGAGGATGTTGTTTCAAAGGCTTGCAGCAAGGATGGGAACAAGACCATGGATGCTATGCGATGATTTTGATTTATGTTTCTTATCTTGGGATGCACATTGATAACGAGGATCTTGCGATTTGGATTTTTGGGATATTTGGATATTTGGGGATTTGGATTGTTGGAAGTGGAATGCATTGGATTGCCTGAAAGGTAGCCTTTAGCTAGATACCAATTACAAGCCTATCGAGAAGGCATGATGGAAGGATGAGGATGAAATTATAAGGGGATAATGGATAATGGATAAGAAGGATTAATGATAAATGGATAGTGTATTTAAGAGAGTGTATAATGGATAATAGATAGTGGAGAGGAAGTAAAAGGAAGGGGATGTGGGGATGTAGGTGATAGATGGGAGGTCAATAGAGGAAGTGTAAAGGTGATTTGCAAGGACTACGTCACTTAGGAAGAGGATGCCCCACTCTAGATATGTCATGCATGACTAGATGTTATGATGGTGGGGATTATAGGATATGCTTGGAAGGAAGGTATGTCAAGGTGTGTTCAAGGAATGTCTTACATATATTTCCCATGTCCTTAAAAAGATCATAAGCAGCGAAGGAGGATGAAAGGATGATAGGATAGGATGGTAGATATGGATAGGAGATGATAGGTTAAGTAGATAGAGCCAGTGAAGGGGATTAACAGATAAGTATATGGATGATAGGATGAGGATGGGATATATGGATAGGAGATGATAGGATAAGTGGATAGAGACAGTGAAGGTGATTAATAGATAAGTAGATGGGAATGGCTAGGAGGATACAATGAGGATATGCAATGGATGGGGAAAAGATAGGCTAGGAAATACTTGCCCCCAAGTGTAGGGTGCAAATGGAGGAAGGATTACGCATGAATCCCACAAGGGGTTTTCATCATGGTACTTTCCCAAGGCACCACAAGGAGTGGTTTTCACCATTGGATAGATTTATTTTTCCTTACTTTTTTTTCTATTTTTTTGCTTTTTTGCGATTTTTGGGAATGTTGGGATGGGATGGATGGATTTGGAAAGAGGAAGGAAGCGTGAATGAGGATGAGGACTCAATTGTCTATTTCCACAATGAGGTGAAAGTGTCCATGTAGATAGATGGTGCATGTGGACCATGTCAAGTGTAATGACACACATGTATATTGGTAGAAGATGGAATGGATGAATGGATGGATGGTGATAGTGGATTATGATATGGATTATGGATGGGTGGATGCTTATATTAATAAATATTTATTATGTAGGGGTGAATGATGGAGGGATTATGCAAAAGCATGGACCATAGGGATGTGATGGGGGAGATATGCGGGATAGGGTATATAAGATGGAGAGATGAAGGCATGTGGGAATGTCATGGGAATCAAGACCAACGGTTGCACACACCGTAATGGATTTTGAAGATTTTGATTTGGAGGGGGGTGGGGAGTAATGGGGATTTGAGATTCATTATGGATTTGTAGGATTAGGATGGGGGATTTTGGGATTGTTGATTTGGGAATTTAGGGACCCAAACAAACTTAGGATTTTCATGAGTTTTTGATGAGGAGCAAGAGTTTTGGGATTTGGGGATGGAATGGGCTATGGATGCTCCACTTGGATTTGTTTCTTTTTGTTTAGGGACCCACACCATTTTCATTTTTTCTTTTGAAGGTGTGGCCTTATGTAGCCTTTTAGATGGATTGTTCTTGGATGTTGTGTATCGATGTCCTATGACATGATACTCTTTAGGCTTTTGTGGATTTTGTGCTTTGTGTAGGGAGACATCCAAATTATTATTTTTGAGTCCCATAGATGGTTTGATAGATTCATGTTTGGACGATGTATGCATTCGTTGATGTTGATTAGGAATTTTAGGGGATCGGGATTTATGAATGGGGGTGTTGAGGATGGGGGGATAAAGGGATTTGAGGATGGGGATATTAGGAGTTGGGAGTAGTGGAGGAAGTGTGGATTTAGGGAGGTGTATGGTCACATGTTTTTGGTATTGGTGGATGAAATAATATGGAGGAGGAGGGATAGTTACATGTTTTAGAGGTGCAATGAGATGCACCAGGTTTGGGATTGGATGAAGTAGATTTGGGAGGTACATGGGTGGTACCAACATGCTTAGATTGTTTACCTTGGGATGTATAGCCAAGGCCATGTGCACGTAGTTGGATTTTAACATGGATGGGCTCCAAAATGTTGTTTTCATGAAGACCTAGGCCTTTACCATGATAGTTCATGCTTTGGAGCATATGTTGTGCAATGGGATGGGTGTTGTTTTGGAAACATGATGCGAGTCCATTATTAGATGGAGGAAGATGAGTGGTGCGAGAAAGTTGTTCCTTTCCTATGAGTGAACCACCATGGATGAAGGTAGTAGAACCAAAACAATAGGATGATAGATTTGGGAGGGGGTTAAGAGATGATGGTGAAGGTTCGATGGGAGATGGTAAATGAATAATCGGGGAGGATGGGGACTTAATAGGAGATGGTGTGAGATCAAGAATAGGAATAGATAGGATGTTTGGATCATGAGTAGGAAGGGCTGGATGTTTCAACATACTTTGGACAAGAAACTTGGCATACCCAAGTTTGCATGAATGATTTGATGGGTGAAGAGCATGTAGCTTGATTAGGCTCCTTGGATGGGGTAGATAGAGGAGAGGGAGATACTTTGGTTAGGACTTGGAATAAAATGGAGGAAAATGTTAATGTTGCTTTGATGGGTATGAGGTGAATGATGGGGTCATCAACGACACATGTAGGTGATTGGGGAGGAGTGGAGTGACATGACTCCATAAGTTTGTTTTCATGATTTGTCTCTAGATACTTAGCGATGAGTCCTTGGAGAAAGGATGATATGAGTTTTGTAGGGGATTTGGATGATGGAGTAGATGGTGGATTGGATAACAGGGAAGATGGCAAGGTTGGTAGATAAGGAGATGGGGGATTTGGATATGATAGATTTGGATAAGAAGATGATGGATTTTGATAATTGGAATAAGGATAAGAAGGATGTGGATAAGAGGTAGAGGTGATGGCGATTTCATATGAGAGTGGATGTTGGGGGATGGATGAAGGATAGAATGGATTTCCCTTGTCAAGGGTAGCATAAGGATTCCCATAGTATAAGCAATTAGGCATGGGGTTATAGCTTATGCTAGCCAATGCATGGTCAAAGGGTGCTTGCATGTTTATGGATGATCGAGGGTGGTTTACTGAAAGCTTACTTGCAATGATTTCATCAAGGATTTCAATTTTATCTTTTTCAACAACATCATTAAATGAAGTCATGATTAGATTTGGATTTAGGATGATGTGATGTAAGATAACTTGAGCAATCAATTTGGATTTGGACTAAAAGGGAGCTTGCGTTGATTTGGATTGACTGGGATTGGATTGATCAAGATCAACAATATATGACACTTGATTCTAGGATGGCTTTGATTTGACTTGATTAGCCCAAGCCAAAGATATATGACACCTAACCAGATTTAGATTGATTGGGGATGATTTGGATTAGGCCAAAGGCCCTTTAATGTTTGGATTGGATTGGATGATTTAAATAAGGATTAGGCCAAGGGCTCTTTGGATAGTGATTTGGATGAAAATGATTATGGGTTGGATAAAGTTGGATGGGATATGATTAGGATTTGGAAAGGGTTGAAGGGGGTTAGGTCCTTACCTAATTTTTTATTTGAAAATGATGGTTTCTTTGGATTAAGGATTAGAATTGGATTTTGGTGAAGGATGAATAGAGGAATAAAGGATGGTGGATGGTTGATTTCAGGTGAAGGATAATTGGATTATATTAGGATTGAGATGAAAGGGGATAATCTCAATAATGATATTAGGCTGAGCGGGAGATTAATGGATGAGATGATTAAGGATGATTGATGGGATTGGATTAAGATGGATGATAGTTTTGATTAGGGAGATGGGTTGGATTAGATTAGGATTGAGATGAAAGAGAATTAAGTGGATTATGATCTATGTATTTTGGGTGAATTTGATAAAGCTCAAATGAAGGGATTAGATTAACCCCAAGTGAAGGGAATGATTAGGGTAATGATAATGATTAGGATAATGATGATGATTGGGAAATGGATGAGGTGGATAATGGGCTAGATGATTAGGATAAGATGGTTAGGATAATGGATTGGATTATATGGACAATATAGAGTTGGGATTATGTGGATAATGGATTTAGATAATGAGGATGAGGAAGTGATTAGGATTAAATTAGGATGGAGATGCAGAATCGGATTAGAGAAATTGATTATGATGTGGATTAGGAGGAAAATGGATAAAAGATTAAGCTCACTAATGGGATTAGGATTATGAGTGGTTAATGGATGAGATGATTAGGAAGGATAGGGTGAGATGTAATATTAGACTATGATAAGTGGATTAAGTGTTTTGAAAAGATGAATTAGGGAGTGATTAAGATGGGATAAAGATGGTAATGAAGACTTGGATTAAGATGAAAGTGATGTCATTAGGGTAATGGAAAATGGATTAGGATATGGAGTTAGGCATGAGTAGGGAAAATGAATGATGGCTAGATGATTGATTAGAAGATTATTAGAACGAAAGGATGGGATTAAGCTCAAAGATGGGGATTAATTTAGCTCAAATGATTAGATTAGATTAGGACAATGATGATGAAATTGGATAATTGGATGAGTGATTAGAAGAAATTGGATTAGGATAATGTGGATTAGGAAGAAATTGGATTAGGATAATGTAGATTATGAGGAAATTGGATTAGGATAATCTGGATTTGGATTAGGAAAATGGATTATTTGGATGATGGATTAAGATGTGATTAAGGATGGCTTAGGCGCTTGACCTTAGGCATCTTTACAATAAAATAAACACACATACATGAATAATTCTTTCAATGGCTTTGGGTTTGATTTGGATTGAGGAGATTCATGGGTTTTGACAATGAAGACCTGCCAAAAATACCAACATTCCTAGATTATTGAAGTGGGAGTGATTCCTAGTGTGGGCCCACATGATTGAATACCTATCTATGTTCTTACCTAACTAAGAATAGTTCACCCTACATAAATAGATATGGATAAGGGTGTTGCACTCAATACCCCTTTCCTTGGAGGATTTCAATCCCTACCCAAAGAAGACTTCTATCTTGACATCAAGGAGGTATGATGGTTAGTAACTTTCGAGGGTGGTTTGCATCCCTTGACCACACTAGAAAATGGCTAAAAGGTCTTAATCTAAGAATGAACAAACTTTCTAAGGAGTCCTTAATATGTGCAACGTACATGAGGCCCAAATCGTGAGTTCACTATTCCATTAAAGGAATGTGGCACCAAGCAGTTAAGCAAGCACCACTTCACCTTGTGTCCAAAATCACCCAGTGCCCCAAGGCTATCCCAATGACAATGCAACTAGATTGGGGTACAATTTTCCTTCTCCCACCTTTGATATACACCGTCATTACATGTGGTTGAGGTCATCCCTTAGGGTGATGAAATCTCCAAGCAACCCCCCTAGAGGAAAGAATCCAAGGTCTTTTTTATCACCCAAGATTGCATGAAGCACAAGGCGAGAGCATACACACAAAGGACCTTGTGATTAACAAGTATAACAAATATTACATCAAATCAAGGATTTTGATATCCAAGATCACCAAATGGCATAAGGAGAGAACATACACCTTGAAATAACCTCAAAAAAATCATACAAGTTATTTTTATCTCTAAAATGAAATGTGCTTTGATTTAGTGGAAAAAATATGGATCCTTAGACAATCAGGGCTGCAACAACTTATTAGTAGTCTTATGATGATTTTATCTTTGACCAACGATATGCTACAAACAAGTGTGTTAGATTGAAATGAAAAAATCTACAAAAACCAAATGTTAGATGTAATTATATAGCATATTAGATAAGATAGTTAGATTCCTTGTGAAATTTTAAGCCATTTCAAAAAAAATCATCAAATTTTGTTATGTTTTGCAAAAGTTATGGGCATTTGAAGTTTCTAGGATGCAGGCACTAACAAACAAGCCTAGGCGCTAAAGAAAGGAGAACATGAACCAATCTAGGTCTTGGACACTACAAAGAGAGGTTTAGGTGCTGAAGGATGATGTTTAGGCACTAATCTAGGTGCAGGCATTAACAAAGGAAAATTAGGCACTAACAGAGGGCTGATAGGTGTTGATGCAGAAAATGGCACTAATCCCTAGGGTATGGGTGCTATAGAAAGAGGTTGAGGTGCTCAGTCATGATATATAGGTGCTAAAAGGTCTGATATAGGTACTAAAACACAGGGAAAATATACTTGAGTGCAGGGGTGTTGAACCTGATTGCACAAGTGCTAATTTGTGGGTGTAGAGCACTAATACGACATGGAGAGGATGGGGGCTATAGTTTGATGAAAAACCTACAAAACAGAGTGTTAGACCTATAAAATAGGTTGTTAGGACATGTTAGGGATGCAACCAAGTCAAACACAAGTGTCAGATGTCAATATTCAAGACATAAAATCATGAAAATGATGTGAAAAAATCTACACACTAATCCCTAAGGTTTAGGCATTAATCCATGAAACCCATGCAAAAATAGAGCATTAGCAAACACAAGCACCATGGGATTTAGTGTAGGCACTAACATAGGGCTCATGGGCACTGATCCGCAGTGATAGGTGTGACTGTAACCTGCACGACCCCATGTGACAAGAAAACTCACAAAGATGTTAGATTAGAAGGGTGGGGTCCCACCAAGCATGCCCGAATATGTAACATACAAATTGAGCCCAAGAAACAAGTTAAACAACTAACCTATTTCAGCCAAAATCTAAGCTACCTTGGATTGAGCAAAAGGAATGCAAACATACATATGATGCTAAACTATGAACAACACATGTGCAAACCTTGATTGTGGATGTGCTCCTTGATGGTGTTGATGTGAATGGATCCTCAAATGGGCATCATAACCTTTCTTCTCATTGAGTCTTAGAGTGGAAATGACATTATGTTGCATGAAGCAGTTCTATTTTTTGTGAAGGCATGAGCTCCAATTTATAGATTTTTGGAGGCTCAATTGGATGGTCAAGATTGGATTGAAAGATCAATGGATGAGGATACTTGAGATCTCTCAAGAAACAAGAGATTGACAAATGTCATGATGAGATTGGTGGAGAGGATATGTCCTTAGATCAAGGAGGAATGAAGGGTTGAGATTGGGCTTTCGGAAGATTGGAGGGATGAGACTATCTTGGTAGATGGGAGGTATGGGTTGGATTTGATTGGAATTTTAAATTGAGAAGCATGGGTACATACCCAATTAAAAATTGGAGGAAAAGGGATGAGTTGGATTTGATTTAAATTTTAAATTGGGAGCATGGGTACATGCCCAATTTAAAATTGGAGGAATAGTGGATGGAGGACAAAAGGACCTTTGTACATGGGTCCTTGGCCATGTGGACAAGTACAAGAGATCCATGTCTTTGTACATTTGGGGGGAATGGAGAGGATTTGACCAAGGTTACATTAGGATTTAGGTTTTGCAAGTGGGGGATTAGGTTATTTAATTAGGTTTAGGTGACCTAATCAAAAGTGTAGAAAATAAGAATTAAATAAATACAAATATTTATTTAATTCATGGGATGGGATAAGGGGATATTAGATAAATTATATTTATCTAATGTTTGGACTATAGGAAGGGATGAATAAATGATTAATAAATCATTTTCGCTAGGGCTAGGTACTAATGCAAGTACAAATGAATAGTAGAATGTACATGCATAGTGATTTTAAGAGTAAAATATTGTAAAATCATGGATTAAAGGGGAATTGGTTAATTAACCATTTAAACATGCATTTATTCAGTTAATGTGGAAGAGATAGTGATTTAGGGACATTTGTGGATGATTAGTGATGGTTTAGGGATGTGTTGTGCCTTGTACACACGCCCCATTTTGCCAAATGGAGACCCCCTCTTTTGCTTTGGCTTGGAGTCTCGACCTCTCTTACTTATGATGATGAGAAGGTGAATTTGTGCTTAGAATGCATGATTTGTTATAGATTTGGGTATTTTGAATATTTGGAGACATTTGATGTCTTTCAAGATTGATTTGGAAGTGTCTTGAGTGGTCTTGTGCTTGAAAGATTGTCATTTGTTGCCTTTTGCGCTGAAATTGGGTGTTACTACATTTTGCTCAAAACTCCTATGTCACTGGATATTACCCTTGAAATTGCTTCTGCAGGATGTTTCATGTTGAAATTCCTAGTTTCCAAGTCTTAGAGTTGCAAAATCATGTCAAATTCCACAAGATTTCATTAAGGATTTACATACTTTCATCCTGTCACATGGTCCTGAAGCCTTGATTTGGCTAAGTCTGAAACCTTGAAAATCCTGAAAAATGGCTAAGTCTGAAATCTCGTGGAACCACAAAATTCTAGAATCTGCATATGAAATCCTATGGATCTGGAACCTATCTCAAACATCTTGAAAGTATATTTAAAAATATTTAAAGTATAAGAAATTCACAATGGACATTTCTAAAACTGGCTCTAAAAACACTCCCAACTATAAAAAGTGCTAAAAATGCCTTCTACTAACCTTAGCGCTAAATTTGCCTCCCACCGACCTCCCTCCAAGCTACCGCTAAGTTAGTCAGAACAAAAATCCCCGCCAAGACAATTTTAAAGAAAAGTGCTAAAATTGCCCTCTACCGACTTGCGCTGAAATGGTCTTCCACAGACTTAAGTCGTGCAGGTCGGTCGGTGCTAAAACTCGTGCAGGTCGGTTGCATTGAAAATCGCCGCTAATGAAGTTTGCGCTAGAATTGCACCTCACGGACCTGCGCTGAAAACTGCCTTCACTGATTTTAGTCGGTCGGAACCAAAATCCATTCTAAGGTCGGATAAACTCAAAATCCACACTAAAGTCAGATGGACCAAAAATCCGCGCTAAGGTCGGATGGACCCAAAATCTGCTCTAAGTCAGTGACCCCGAAAATTAGCGCTTTTTGGTATTTTGGGCCAAAGATTAAGGTTTTCAAGGAGCAAATTAGATTTTCTTGATGGATTTGAATTGTATATCTATTTGTCATATCATGATGAATATTTTACCAAGTTTGTATGGATTTTTGGCACATTTTACGACAATTAATGCTACTGCACATGAAAAGTTCGTGACCCCCAAAAATCCCACTTTTTATAGAAAATGCTAGAAAAACATCAAATAAAAGTCTGCAAATGGATTCTACTGACCCCAAAAACTTCCCTAATCATCATATTGGCCAAATGGATAGTCAAAAATGATGAAAAATGCAGAAAATCATGCAAAAATCACTAGATTTAAGAGGTTGGTTATAAGAAAGTGACATTGACAATGAGTTGTTTTGACTGATCCATGACTACAAATGGACATGTTTTGATTTTAAATGCTAGAAAATAACTTGTTAGATGAAATTGAAGCTTTGCATTATGAATTGTAGGTCTCGGAGGGCATAGGAGCTTGTTGGAGCTGTCTTAAAAGGATGCACACACAGATATGCAGTGCTGACCTAGAAATATAGAATTGACATTTTATCAACTAAATTGTTGCTGCACCTACAAGAGGATGTTAGTATGATGTCCGAGATGATAGAAATAAGTCCTCGGAGCTTGAAGACACTGAAGATCATGCCTACATCACTGTTGTTCTTGCAGATCCAGTCTAGGGGTCATAACTCCTAGCTATTTTATCATAATTTAAACTTCTTGGACTCGTTCGAAAGATAAACTAATTATCTAATTTGAGCTACCCAGTTGCTTAGGCTTAACACCAAGTAACCGACAAGTTTCGAGCCCCCATTCTGCTTCGAAGGCCTCCAAAAATGCAATTTACTATGATGTAGAAAATACCAAAAATACCACTCAAATGACCTTGGATTGGATCACCAAGACATGCATACAGCTGTCCCAACAGTCAAGTCATCAAGAATCAGTCCAACAAGCATCCATTTGGATATATCTTCACTAATAAAGTGCTAAATACTCCTTTTTGATCCACTAAACACTTGGAATCTCGTGAATCCTCATCAGGTCAAGTTTTCAAGTGTCATGTGACTCTATTTTGGCTTTATTAGGCCTTGAAAGTTGACTTTTCGTCATGTACAACCAAATGGGTATCCATTTTGTCTAGATTCAATGTATTTGCAAGCTGTATTTTGTCCTTTTCATAGAGCACAAAAGTAAATCCGAAAATGTAACTAACTAATGTATCTCATTAAATGTCATGTAATCTAGACTGTTGGTGTTGAGTTAATCTCCATTGTCCATTGAAAAACTTGGTATGGTACCTTACCTATAAAAGGGCCATCCTTTGCTCTCATTTGCAAGTAATATTAGATACTAAATTGTTGAGACTTTGCCAAAATATAGTCAATACAAAGCAAGTATTGCAAGTTGCTGGGAATTTGTGATTATGTGTTATCTTATTTTGGTCTTCATGGTTCATGTCAATCTAAAATTAGTTGATATTTAGTTGCACATATGATTAATTATTCAGATATTTGATGGATTTCTTGTCCATACCATTAATGGCTTGCTGATTGTATGTCATTGTGCATGGTTAGTCTAGGCATAGTTTATGAGATAAGATCGATTGTATGATTTCATTGAGCTGCGCCAAGGATTGGGTGTTTGATGAACCCTCTACAATTTGAAAATCATTACATCTCCTTAGAAGATTGCACATTCCCTGTGGCATTGTGGGCTGCCTGGTTAAGCAGAGATTTGTTTATTGTTGGGAATCTATCTATCTGGTTATTGATCATTTATGCAATTGTCTATAGGATCTCTTATCCCTTCTCTCTCTCCTTTTCTTTTTGCATTTTATTTACATAAAGTTTGTAGATTTAGGATTTGAACATCACATTGATCATCTGTTGAAATTTCAGACTTCATAGTCTGAACCACTAGGGCTTCTGCATATACACTGCTGCCATCTTCCATAAACCCTGCATTTCATGTAAGACCCCTTGTTGGGACAGCTAGACATTCCACTGAAGTTATTCCAAGAAAGCTAAGACCTAGCTATATTATCCTCTGGGTAGTCCTATCTTGGATAGGATACCTTTTTCAAGAGAGGTGTGATACCAGCAATCACACCTGCGTTGTTGCATACTAAAACCACCATCAACAGGATGAATTAGGGATGACATGAAGTGGACAATTTTAGGTGTCTACAATCTCAAAAGAATGGTTGGATTTCATAAGCTTTCTATTGAGGTAATAGAAGAATGTGCACCCCAACAATAGTGTATCCCTCATTTTATGTTGTTGTAGTGTTGTGATAGGATTTCGTTGTATATAAGATGTTGTAAGTTGAACTACACACTGTGTTGTTCAACCTCCACAATTTTATTTGATGGTTTGTAAGCTGTGTTTCAAATTTATGCCTCTATTAGTTGACTCAAATATTGATTCAAAATGCTTCCAATAGATTATAACAACGTGCCATTGATTTGAGGTTTGTGGAATCAATTGAAGGACATAATTGGTCATTCGAGGTTATCCCAAAGGTATTGAGGGATTTCACAATTTTTCTCTTCATGTAATAGATACATGTGTTGTAACCAATGTCTCTTCCTCATTCTATGTTATCTCATGCTTCTCTACAAATAATTATATTCCATTTTTCATGCTAGTATTTCACTATATATATATATATATATATAAACTTCTTTGTTAAACTACACATTGTGTTGTTGAACCTACACATGTTTAGTTCATGGTTTGTAAGATGTGTTTTCTTCTGGTTTGAGGTTATCTCAAAAGAATGGTTGCATTTCACAACCTTTCTCTTGAGGTAATAGAGGTATGTGCACCCCAATAAAAGTGTATTCCTCATTTTATGTTGTTGTAGATTTGTGATAGGATTTATTTGTATATAAGAAGTTGCAGGTTGAACTACCCACTATGTTGTTCAACTTGCACAAGTTTAGTTGATGGTTCATAAGATGTGTTTCAAATTTATTCCTCTCTTAGTTGACTCAAATAATGATTTAGAACATTTTTAATATAGTTAAAAAATGTGTTATTTATTTGAAGTTTGCGGTAGAAATGGAAGCACATGATTGGTCATTCGAGGTTATCTCAAAGGTATCGATTGATTTCACAACCTTTGTCTTCACATAATAGATATATATGCACCCCAACCAATGTGTCTTCCCAATTCTTTGTTGTTTTATTTTTTTAAACAAAAAATTATATCGAATTTTAGACATTAGGATTTTGTTGTTTATATAAACTTCATGGTTGAACTACAAATTGTGTTGTTGAACCTGCACATGTTTATTTCATGGTTCATATGATGTGTTTTCTTCTCATTTGTGGTCATCTCTAATAAATGGTTGGATTTCACAACCTTTCTCTTTAGCTAACAAAGGTATGTGTACCCCAACAAAAGTCTATTCCTCATTTTATGTTGTTGTAGGGTTGTGATAGGATTTTGTTGTATATATAAAGTTGCATGTTGAACTACACATTGTTTTATTAAACCTGCACAAGTTTAGTTCATGGTTCAGAAGATGTATTTCAAATTTTTACCTCTCTTAGTTCACTCAAATACTGATTCAAAACATTTTCAATAGGTTTAAACATGTTATTGATTTTAGGTTTCTGGAAGCAATGGAGGGACATAATTAGTCATTCAAGATTATCCCAAAGGTATTAGTGGATTTCACAAACTTTCTCTTCATTTAATAGATATATATGCACCCCAACCAGTGTGCCTACCCAATTCTATGTTGTTTCATACTTCTATACAAAACATTATATTGCATTTCACACATTAGGGTTTCAATGTGTATATAAACATCCTGGTTGAACTACACATTGTGTTGTTGAACCCGCACATGTTTAGTTCATGTGGTTCATAAGATACATTTTTCTTCTCATTTAAGGTTATAAAAAATGAATGGTTTGATTTCACAACATTTCTCTTGAGGTGACATAGGTACATCTACACCCCAACCAAAGTGTATTTTTCATTTTATGTTACCGTAGGGTTGAGATAGTATTTTGTTGTATATATGAAGTTGTAATTTGAATTACACACTATGTTGTTCAACCCGCACAAGTTTAGTTCATGTTCGTAATATTTGTTTCAAATTTGTTCCTCTTAGTTGACTCAAATATTGATTCAAATTGTTTTCAACATATTTAAATAATGTGTTATTGATTTGAGGTTTGTGGAAGCAATGGAAGGACATAATTGGTCAATTGAGGCTATAATGCAGGAGCATCCATGGCAGATTGGCAATCATCATCACCAAAAATATTTGTCATTTAATTTATTTTAATTTGGTTTCCTTAGGATAGATTAATTAGAGTTGGAAAGTAAATGCAATATTAGGCTTAAATAATATATTAAATAAATTGGCCTTATTATAATATTGCAAAATCTAGGAGTGGGAGATAGTTTAGGAGATAATTTTGGAGTGTAAAATTAATAAAGGCAATTTGAAGTGGAAATTCAAAAAGGAAATCTTGGAGTGGATTTTTGGAGTCACACTTGAAGACAACTCACTAATACTCCTCCCATGTAGCTGGAGGATTTGGGCCCCCATGTTGAGTTGACATATTCTTTTTCTAAAATTGGAGCTATTTTCTAGGAGTGGGAATCTTAGTTGTTGTCTATTCTGGGTAAATCCTTGGGAGTGGTTTTGATTTTTTTTTTTTTTTTTAGAATTTAATGTTTTTTTAATGCATTTTCAAGATATTATCCCAAGTTGGATGTTCAAAATGGAAGGCTACAGAAAATAGAGTTAGTGGAGGCATAAAGGAAGGATTTTTTACAATTTTTTAGAAGTTTTTGCTTCCAAATTTTTGGGAGGAGGAAAAGAAAGGCATGGATTTTGTTGGAGAGTGATTTGAACATATTTTATTGCAGGTTTTACAAGTGTGCAGCATCAGAAAATGGATTATGAAATCCATGGTTGAAGATTAACATAGTTTTTGTTGAATATTGCAAATTTTAGAGCCAATTTCACAGTATGGGAGGATGATATGAAGGGGAAAAACTTGTGGTTTGTTTTTGCTGTTATTTTCTGTCACACAATAGATTTATATCTGTTTTATAATTATTTTCTTCAGCCTATATGGCTACACAAACTATTGTAATCAGATTTATCTGAAATTGCGAAACAATGTTGCAAGTTGAATAGTGAAAATAAAGAAGATAAATTCTATTGCTGCTCATTTGTGCATCTTATTTACTATTGTTTTTGTTGAAAGATTGCGTGTGATGGTTGTGTGAATTTTCCTCTGCATTAGGCTATCCCGAAGGTATCGGTGGATTTCACAACCTTTCTCTTCATATAACAGATATATATGTTCCCCAACTAATGTATCTTCCCAATTCTATGTTGTTTCATACTTGTGTACAAATAATTAAATTCCATTTTGCACATTAGGATTTCACTATATATATAAACTTCCTAGTTGAACTACACATTGTGTTGTTCAACATGCAAAACTTTAGTTCATGGTTTGTAAGATGTGTTTTTCTTTTCATTTGAGATTATCTCAAAGGAATGGTTGGATTTCACAACCTTTCTCTTAAGGTAATAGAGGTATTTGTACCCCAACAAAAGTGTATTCCTCATTTGATTATGTTGTAGGGTTGTCATAGGATTTTGTTGTATATAAGAAGTTGTAGATTGAACTACACCATTACTCATTTGATTATGTTATAGGGTTGTGATAGGATTTTTTTGCATATAAGAAGTTTCAGGTTGAACTACACACTGTATTGTTTAACCTGCACAAATTTAGTTCATGTTTTTTAAGATGTGCTTCAAATTTGTGCCTCTCTTATTCGACAAAAATAATGATTCATAATGTTTTCAATAGATTTAAATAACAAATTATTAATTTGAGGTTTGTTGCAGTAATTGAAGGACATAATTGGATTTCAAAACCTTTCTCTTCATGTAATAGATATATATGCACCCCAGCCAATGTGTCTTCTTGAGTTTGTGTTGTTTCATGCTTCTGTACAAATAATTATATTCCATTTTACACGTTAGGATTTCATTGTGTATATAAACTTCCTAGTCGAACTACACATTATGTTGTTGATTTCGCACATGTTTAGTTCATGGTTCGTAAGATATGTTTTTCTTCTCATTTGAGGTTATCTTAAATGAATGGTTGGATTTTACTGCTACAAGTATGTGCCTAATTAGTGTTGTCATTGATGTCAACATTTATTTGTTGTCATTGCTGTCAACTATGTCCTATTCTATTATTTGTTTAGAAGCTTTATATGTTGAGGATATTGAGAAAATTGGCCTCTCTGGAAGAAACAAATGAGCTACAGTGAAGTGCAGTATAGACAGTGAGTTGTATGCTGAAGAATAGTCTGGTAGATTACTCCGCATTTCTTGTTTCTTGAGGATCTTGGTCTGTGGATTGGAAATTATTTAAAGGGATGTTTGAAGATACTAAATCTTGAGTTTGAGCCTCCAGTGTAAAGAATTGAAAGAGTTTCATTCACTAGAGTAAAACCTTCTTTATCTGATTATTCTATGGTGACAGGGAGAAAGTATTTTGCTCTGCATTCCTCCACATTAATTTTTTTTCTCTACAACTCTAAAGGGAAGTTTGGGATGATGATAAGTGCCTAAAATTACAATGGTTCATGTTTTGGTGGTCCGCAAGCTATCTTTCTTTTATGATAGTTGAAGACAATGAAGTTCATGTGCTCCGGTGTGAAGCATCTCATGAATAAAGTGGTTTGAGTTTGTGTTGTTTCTCCTGATGATTTCAACGTGCTTGTAGATTCCTCTTGATCATGTTCCTACCTTTACATTGGTCCATGTAAAGGAAATGAGATCGTGCTTGAAGATTATTCTGAGATAGCGTAGTGTGTAACCAGTCTTAGTCGACTTGGTTAATTTCAGTAATTACAGAGATCCCTTGAAGATTATGGAAGCGTGTTGTGGTGTGGAAGATTATGTTTGGGTCCCAGCTAAGGCATGGCATTGTCTGCATACAATTATACCATAATTTCTTAGAATAATTTGTATTAGGTCAAGACCTATTTTATAAATTTTTGTAATACTGACCTTGGAGATTGTTCCAATGGTTGATGATTGTAATGCCGACCTTGATGATCATTCCAAGATTGATGAAGTGTATAAATACTTGTAATTGAGTCATGGAAAAGATGTCCTTGTGTGAAAATGGGAAGATAAGGAAAAGTGCAAGTAGATAAGGCAGAGCAGGGTAGAGCAGAGCAAAGGAACTATTGTACTTTAGTGTATCAATCTCAGACATGAAGAAGATGACGATTTTGGAACTGAGCCACTAGTGGTGTTTAACAACCCTCAAGGTTTAACAGCCCTTAGAGTTTAACAATGCTTATTGTAATCTTTCTAGGTTTAGGGTTGAAGCAGTGAGCCTGCTAGACCTAGCTATACTTCATGGTAGTGAGCCAATATGTTCTAGGCCCATGGAATGACCAAGCCTGAACATCCTTTTTCAAAGATTGCAATATATTTTGAGAGCTAATCCTCTCTGTGGTTTTTCCCCAGCTTGGGGTTTTCCACATAAAAATTTGGTGTCTCTTGTGTTTAATGTTGCATCTGTATTTAAGTTTCTGATTTCATGCATTCTTCGTTTAATCATAATAAGTGCAGATAAGTAATTAATGCTTAAGTGTAGAAGTGTTTGACTTTTTTGGGACAACTGATTCACCCCCTCTCTCAGTTGTCTGGCGCATTTCAACAATTGGTATCAAAGCCAAGTTCCTCTGAAGAAATTCTAACAGCTTGAGGAAGATCTAAGATCTCTTATAAGAAGGAAGCGCCACATTTTGATGGGATGAATTATGCTCTTTGGAAGGCATGAATGAAAAGTCATCTTCGTTGTCTTAGTTACAAAGTATGGAAAGTTGCAGAAACAAAATACACCTTGCCTCAAAATGGTTTAATGACTAAAGATGAAATCAAAGAATATGAAGTGGATGTTAAAGAAAAAAAATGCTCTATTAAGTTCATAATTGAATGACTCAGTACTAACAAAAGTTGTGGATTTTGAAACTACAAATGAGGTATGGAAAAAGCTAAAAAATCTGTATGAGGGAGATGATTCTGTGAAGGAGGTCAAGCTACAAGATCTGAAAGTAAAATATGAAAGTTTAAAGATGAATGAAGATGAAAACATAACATCCTTTATGCAAAGAGTTGATGAACTTGTCACCGGAATAAAAGGTATGGGGAGAACTCTTGGTGATAAGGAAGTTGTGATGAAATTTTTTTAGATCAATACCAAAGTCCTACAGTCACAAGGTTGCTGCAATTGAAGAATTTATGCAAGTAAAAGCTATTGAGAGAGATCAGTTTCTTGGTAAGATTACTTCCTTTGAGATGAGAGAGTTTGGTGATGCCCTACAAAAAGTTGAGACTTCCTTCAAAGCCAAAACCTCTGGGAAAACCTCCAGGTTAGAAAAATACAAGGTAGAATCTTATGATGAGTTTGATGAAATTGAAGCCAACTTTTTGGATAAATTGCAAAGAGGATCAGGTAAGTTCAAAGGTAAATTACCTCTTAAATGTTTTTCCTATGGTAAAGTAGGCCACTTTGCTTCCAGATGTCCTGAAAGAATTGAAAGAAATAGGAAAAGCTATGAAAATAGGCCTAGCATCCAAAATAAATGTTATTATGTTGAAGATTTTGATGATGATGGAGTATTAGACAATGGTGAACCAGATAATGTTAGTACTTCTGGTAATGAATGCTTGTTTATTGCTATTAAAGAAGAACCTATGTCTACTAATCCTGCTAGCTGTGTGAAGGAAGAAAAACTAGTAGAAAGTGCTTTAGCTACTCAGGTTGTTGAAGACAAAGATGAATGGGTTATTGATAGTGGTTTCTCTCACCACATGACTGGTGACAAAAGTAATTTTGTGAGTTTGGAAAGATATGATGGTGGACTGGTTAGGTTTGGAGATGATACAACTGGTAAGATTTGTGGAAAAGGATCTGTTTCTTTTGGTGGCAAGCATAATACTGAATATGTCTTGTATGTGAAAGGATTAAAGAATAATCTTTTGAGTGTGGGTTAGATGTGTGACAAAGGTTATGACTTAAATTTCAAGGACAATGGATGCAAGATTAGGGAAAGCTCCAGAACAATCATTGCAACTAGAAAGAAGACTAGAGGTAATATCTATCACTTGAAAGTAACTAATAATTATTGTTTTTTGGCTTAGATTGATGAAAGTTGGCTATGGCATAGAAGGTTGTGTCACATCAATTTTGATAACATTATGAAGCTAAGTATTCCACAGGTTGTTAGAGATTTTCCTAAGCTTGTGAAGCTTGCTAATCCTATTTGTAAGGAGTGTCAATTTGGGAAACAAACAAGAACAAGTTTCAAGAGTAAGGACCAATCAGTTGATGGACTACTAGAACTAGTGCATATAGATTTGTGTGGACCTACCAGAGTAAGAAGTTTACAAGGAGACATGTATTTAATGTTGCTTATTGATGATTATTCTAGAATGACTTGGGTTACCTTTTTGAAAGAAAAATTAGAAGCTCTAGATAAGTTCAAGGCATTTAAGGCAATGGTTGAAAATGAGATGGATTTGAAATTTAAATGTTTAAGGTCTAATAGAGGAGGAGAGTTCACATCAAATAAATTCAACTTCTTTTGTGAAGAACATGGGATAAAGAGACAATTATTTGCACCTAGAACTCCACAACAAAATGGAGTCGTTGAAAGGAAAAATAGAACATTTCAAGAAGCTGCTAGAACCATGATGAAGGAAGCTGATCTTCTAGAAGTATATTGGAGAGAGGCAATTCACATTTCTATATATATCTTAAACTGAGTCCAAGTCAAAGGTAACAGTTCTATCTTGACTCCTTATGAATTGTGGTATGGTAAAGTTTCTACTGTGAAATATCTCAAAGTTTTTGGTAGCAAATGTTATATCAAAAGAGAAGAAGATCTAGGCAAGTTTGATGCTAGGTGTGATGAAGGAATCTTCCTTGGTTACTCAACCAAGAGCAAGGCCTACCAGTGTTATAATAAGAGGCTGAATAAGATCATTGAGAGTGCAAATGTCAAAGTCGATGAAAGCAAGGAAAGGTCTCCAAAATCAAGTGGATATGAATTAGATAAACCAAATGTTTCAGAAGTGGTGTAGCATGAAGACAACTTAGATGAAGAGGATCAAGCTCTGAAGAGTGCTATCAAGACACCAAGGTATGTAAAACTTAATCATTCTGAAGATCAAATCATAGGAGATAAGAGTAAAGGAATCTTGACCAGAAGAAGAGCTGCAGAAGAACAAGTAAATTTCTGTTTGATTTCCAAGATTGAACCTAAGACCATGGATGAAGCTTGTAATGATGAGAATTGAGTAAAGGCTATGAAAGAAGAATTGATGCAAATAGAGAAGAATCAGACCTGGGATCTTGTTTCGAGACCAGCAGATAAAAATGTAATTGGTACCAAGTGGGTTTTCAGAAACAAGATGAATGAGAATGGTGAAGTAGTAAGAAACAAAGAAAAGTTGGTATCTTGGATAAGCAAAAAACAAGACTCAATATCTTTGTCCACTGTAGAAGTAGAATATATTGTAGCAGCATGTAGTTGTACTAAAGTGTTGTGGATGAAGTAGACATTGAGGGACATCAAAGTTGTGTATGAAGATCCAATTGCAATATTTTGTGACAATACAAGTGCCATAAACATAACAAAGAATCTAGTAATGCATTCAAGGACAAAGCACATATCCATAAGATATCACTTTCTAAGGGAAAAAGTGACAAAGAATGAAGTCAAGTTGGAATATGTATCTACAAAAGACCAGATTGCAGACATTTTCACCAAACCTCTGCCTAAGGATACTTTTGAGTATCTTAGAAAAAAGTTAGTGGTTATTACCCCTCCTACTCTAAACTAAGATGCACAAGAGTGCATCAGTCTGGTGGTGCTTAGATTTCCTTCTTCAAATATGGATTGATACTTTTAGGGCTACTTCTCAGGGGGAGTAGTCAGAGAGTTCAGAAGATAAATTGAATTAGAGCATAAGAGTGGAAGTATGTGCCCTTTACCATTGATGTCAAAGGGGGAGAAAAATCATGGGAAAAACTTAGAAGGAAAGAGTGCAGATGTGTAAAGAGATAGCAGGAGAATCTTGTCTTGATGGTTGCAATTTTTCACATCATATGTTGCCATCAATGACAAAGGGGGAGATTGTTGCAAGTATGTGCCTAATTAGTGTTGTCATTGATGTCAACATATCTTTGTTGTCATTGGTGTCAACTATGTCCTATTCTATTACTTGTTTAGAAGATTTGTATGTTGAGGATATTGAGAAAATTGGTCTCTCCGAAAGAAACAAGTGAGTTACAGTGAAGTGCAGTATAGACAGTGAGTTATATACTAAAGAACAGTCTGGTACATTACTCCGTATTTCTTGCTGCTTGAGGATGTTGGTCTATGGATTGGAAGTTATTTAAAGGGATGTCTGAAGATGCTAATTCCTAAGTTTGAGCCTCCGGTGTGAAGAATTGAGAGAGTTGCATTCACTAGAGTAATACCTACTTTCTTTGATTATTCTCTAGTGACAGGAAGAAAGTATTCTTCTTCACATTCCTCCATATTAAAGTGTTTTTCTCTGTGGTTCTAAAGGGAAGTCTAGGATGATGATAAGTGCCTACAATTGCAATGGTTCATGTTTTGGTGGACCGCAAGCTATCTTTCTTTTATGACAGTTGAAGATAGTGAAGTTCATGTGCTTCAGTGTGAAGAATCTCATGAATAAAGTGGTCTGAGTTTGTGTGGTTGCTCCTGATGATTTCAATGTGCTTGTGGATTCCTCCTAATCATGTTTCTACCTTTACATTGGTCCTCATTAAGGAAATGAGATCATTCTTGAAGATTATTCCCAGATAATGTAGCGTGTAACCAGTCCTAGTTGACTTGGTTAATTCCAATAATTGTGGAGGTCCCTTGAAGATTATGGAAGTGTGTTGTGGCATGGAAGATTATGTTTGAGTCCTGGCTAAGGTGTGGTGTGGTCTGAATACATTTATATCATAATTCCTTAGAATAATTTGTATTAGGTCAAGACCTATTTTGTAAATGTTTGTAATACCAACCTTGGAGATTGTTCTAGTGGTTGATGATTGTAATGTTGACCTTGATGATCATTCCAAGGTTGATGAAGTGTATAAATACTTGTAATTGAGTTGTGGAAAAGATGTTCTTATGTGAAAATGGGAAGATAAGGAAAAGGGTGAGAAGATAAGGTAGAGCAGGGTAGACTAGAGCAGAGGAACTATTGTACCTTAATGTATTGATCTCAGATATGAAGAAAATGGTGATTTTGGCAATGAGCCACTAGTAGGGTTTAACAGCCCTTAGGGTTTAACAACCCTTATTGTAATCTTTCTAGGTTTAGGGTTGAGGTAGTGAGCCTGCTATACCTAGATATAGTTCATGGTAGTGAGCTAGTATGTTCTAGGCCCATGGAGTGACCAAGCCTGAACATCATTTTTTAAGGATTACAATATATTTTGAGAGCTAATCCTCTCCATGGTTTTTCCCCACCTTGGAGTTTTCCATGTAAAAATCTGGTGTCTCTTGTGTTTAATGTTGCATCTGTATTTAAGTTTCTGATTTCATGCATTCTTTGTTTAATCATAATAAGTCCGGATAAGTAATTAATGTTTAAGTACAGAAGTATTTGAGTTTTTGGGACAACTAATTCACACCCCCACCTCTCAGTTGTCTGGCACATTTGAACATTCACAACCTCTATCTTGAGGTAACAGAGTTATGTGCACCCAACAAAAGTGTATTCCTTATTTTATGTTGAACTATAGGGTTGGGATATGATTTTGTTGTATATATGAAGTTGCAGGTTGTACTATAGACTGTTGTTCAACTTGCACAAGTTTAGTTCATGGTTCATAAGATGTGTTTCAAATTTATGCCTCCTAGTTGACTCAACTATTGATTCAAAGTATTTTCAATAGATTGAAACAACAAGTTATTGATTTCAAAATTGTGGCATCAATGGAAGGACATAATTGGTTATTCCAGATTATCCCAAACGTATTAGTGGATTTCAAAACCTTTCTCTTCACATAACATATATATATGTACCCCAACCAATGTGTCTTCTCAATTTTGTGTTGTTTCATACTTTTGTACAAATAATTATATTCCATTTTTCACATTAGGATTTCACTGTATATAAAAACTTCCTAGTCGAACTACACATTATGGTGTTGAACTTGTACATGTTTACTTCATGGTTCATAAGATGTGTTTTTCTTCTCATATGTAGTTATCTCAAATAAATGGTTGAATTTCACAACCTTTCTCTTGAGGTAATAGAGGTATGTGCACCCGAAAAAAGTGCATTGCTCTATTTATATTGTTCCATAGTTGTGATAGTATTTCCTTGTATATATGAAGTTGTAGGTTGAAATACACACTGTGTTGTTCAACCTGCACAAGTTTGGTTCATGGTTTGTAAGATGCATTTCAAATTTATGCCTCTCTTAGTTGACTCAAATACTAATTCATAATTTTTTTAATAGATTTAAACAATACGTTATTGATTTGAGGTTTATGACGAAAGGACATAATTGGTCGTTCAAAGTTATCCCAATGGTATTGGTGGATTCCACAACCTTTGTATTCATGTAATAGATATATGCACCCGAACCAATCTGTCTTCCCAATTTTGTTTTCTTTCATGCTTCTGTCCAAATAATTATATTCCATTTTTCATGTCAGGATTTCACTGTATATATAAACTTCCTAGTTGAAATACACATTGCGTTGCTGAACATGCATAAGTTTAGTTCATGGTTTGTAAGATGTGTTTTTTTTTCATTTGAGGTTATCTCAAAGGAATGGTTGGAATTCACAATCTTTCTCTTGAGGTAATAGAGGTATTTGCACCCCATCATTATTTTATTCTCATTTTATTATGTTGTAGGGTTGTGATAGGATTTTGTTGTATATAAGAAGTTGTAGGTTGAACTACACAATGTGTTGTTCAACCTACACAAATTTAGTTCATGGTTCGTAAGATGTGTTTCAAATTTGTGCCTCTTAGTTAACTCAAATACTTATTCAAAATGTTTTTAATAGATTTAAACAACATGTTATTGATTTCAGGTTAGTGGCAGCAATGGAAGAACATAATTGGTCATTTGAGGTTAACCCAAAGGTATTGGTGGATATAACAAAATTTATCTTCATGTAATAGGTATATATGCATCCCAACTAATGTGTATTCCCAATTCTTTGTTGGTTCACAATTTTGTACAAATAATTATATTCCATTTTACACATTAGCATTTCACTGTAGATATAAACTTCTTGGTTGAACTACACATTATGTTGTTGAACCTACCTATTTTTAGTTCATGGTTTCTTAGATGCATTTTTCTTCTCATTTGGGGTTATCTCTAGTGAGCTGTTGGATTCACAACCTTTCCCTTGAGGTAGCAAAGGTATGTGCACCACAACAAAAGTTTATTCCTCATTTTATGTTGCTGTAGGGTTGGGTTAGGATTTCATTGTATATGAAGTTCCAAGTTGAACTACACATTGTGTTGTTCAACTTGCAAAAGTTTAGTTCATGGTTTGTAAGATGTGTTTCAACTTTTTTCCTCTCTTAGTTGACTCAAATACTGAGTCAAAATGTTTTCAACATATTTAAATAATGTGTTATTGATTTGAGGTTTTTGGCAGCAATGGAAGGATATAATTGGTCATTCAAGGTTATCCCAAAGGTATCAATAGTTTTCACAACATTTTCTTCACATAATAGATATATATGCACCCCAACCAATGTATCTTCCCAATTCTATGTTGTTTCATACTTGTGTACAAATAATTATATTCCATTTTGCACGTTAGGATTTCACTGTATATATAAACTTTGTGGTTGAACTAAACATTGTGTTGTTCAACTTGCACAAGTTTAGTAAATGGTTTGTAAGATGTGTTTTTATTTTCATTTGAAGTTATCTCAAAGGAATGGTTGGATTGGACAACCCTTCTCTTGAGGTAATAGAGGTATGTGCACCCTAACAAAAGTGTATTCTTCATTTTATTATGTTGTAGTGTTGTGAAAGGATTTGTTGTATATAAGAAGTTGTTGGTTGAACTACACACTGTGTTGTTCAACCTTCACAAGTTTAGTTCATGGTCTATAATATGTGTTTCAAATTTGTACCTCTCTTAGTTGACTCAAATATTGATTCAAAATGTCTTCAACAAATTTAAACAACATTTTATTGATTTGATATTTGTGGAAACAATGGAAGGACATAATTGGTCATTCGAGGTTATCCCAAAGGTATGAGTGGATTTTACAACCTTTCTCTTCATGTAATAGATATATATGCACCCCAACCAATGTGTCTTCCCAATTCTATGTTTTTTCATGCTTCTGTAAGGATAATTATATTCCATTTTGCACATTAGGATTTTACTGTATATATAAACTTCTTTGTTGATCTCCAAATTGTGTTGTTGAACCTACACATGTTTAGTTCATGGTTCATAAGATGTATTTTTCTTCTCATCTGATGTTATCTCAAATGAATGGTTGGATTTTGCAACCTTTCTCTTGAGGTAACAGATGTATGTGCATCCTAACAATATTGTATTCCTCATTTTATGTTGTTGTAGGGTTGGGACATGATTTCATTGTGTATATGAAGTTGTAGGTTGAACTGCACATTATGTTATTCAACCTACACAAGTTTACTTCATGGTTCGTAAGATGTGTTTCAAATTTGTACCTCTCCTAGTTGACTCAAATACTGATTCAAAACATTTTTAACATATTCAAACAACATGTTACTGATTTGAGGATTGTGGTAGCAATGGAAGGACGCAATTGGTCATTTTCAAGGTTATCACAAAGGTATCGATGGCTTTCACGACCTTTGTCTTCACGCAACAGATATATATGCACCCCAACCAATGTTTCTTGTAAATTTCATATTGTTTCATGCTTCTATATTAATAATTATATTACATTTTGCATGTTAGGGTTTCACTGTATATGTAAACTTCTTGGTTGAACTACACATTTTGTTGTTCAACATGCACATGTTTAGTTCATGGTTCGTAAGGTGCTAAATTATGAAAATTAGATGCTAAAATAGACTTGTGGATGCACTAAAGGACAATCAAATGCATGAATCAGAGACTCCTTGGTGCTAAAGTAAGACTCGTAAGTGCTAATATATAGTTTATACCTACTTTTACTTGCAGCCAATCCACTAAACCTAGGGATAGAAGCGTTGACCCCATGTGTGGAGGCATTGAATTTGCAAACGAAGGCATTGTCCTGACATAAAGATAGAACCCTGCAAAAAGATGTTAGATTCTCTGTCAAAATAGATAAGCTAGATTAGCTCCTAGAAACAAGGTTAGTCATCAAAGATGGCTATATAGATTTTAGTCTGAAACAAAGTGTTAGTGGTTGAGGAACAATTATAGGCTAAAAAGATTTGCAAATTGATTAAAAAAGCCTAGATAAACCCTTTAATTCCTTGCAAGATAGACTATTAGACCTATAGATAGATGTCAAAAGAGCTGTAAAACCTATTGTCAGTAAATAGAAATATGAATTTTTTTTAAACAATAGGTAGTAGAACAAAAGCACTACTCTATACTATAGAGGCACTACTCCAGAACACATATACACTAATGCAAGACTCCTAGGCACTAACAGAAAGAACCCAGGTGCTAAAAGACTACTCCTACCTGCACTAATAGACTAGTCCTAGGCACTAACATGTGATTTTGAAGTGGTAAACCATCCTACAAAATAGATAGTCTATGCACAATGGAAGGTGCTAAATAGGTGGTTAAAGGTGCTATTTGTTAGTGTATATTAAGCTCACTTAGGATAGGGCTATTTTTTTTTTAGGAGTCTCAGTGCTTTAATTAGCACATCTATGTTTAGAACAGGTGTCTAAGGTCACTAATCTTGAGTTAAGTAGTTGCATGCCTATTTTTAAGCCACTACTAGTCTCAAGCTTGCTTTCTTATTTATGGCATGTCTATTCCTAGAGACTAAATGCCTATATGTACTTCATCATTGAGATAATTCATTATCTGAGTTTTTCTTTCCATATTGCATATGCCTTTGATAGTGTTGAGTGTGTGATTATTGATCTCTTATGACTCATGCTGGTACTTGCAATCTTCCACGATAGTTCTTGGTTTTCACATAGTATCATAGAGGGAATGGTGAGGTTGTGAATCTAGTTTTCTATCAAGTTCCTTTAAGCATGGCATTCAATTTGTTTGTTACTAGTTAAATTAGAGCATTTTACTTCATGGAGAGGTGTTTTTCTATTCTAGAGGAGATTTTTTATTGTTCCAAAGGCATTTTTTGCATGGTCAAACTTGTTCTAGAAGTTTTTTTTGGTACACAGGGCCTGCAAAAGGCTACGGTCTATTCGAACAGGCACACAAGTACTTTAGAAGGCTACAACTTACCTTCTCAAGCATGCAAAGACGCTATTTTACCTACCTTTATTCCTCTTTAGGCCAAGTCTGCACCAAATTGCCCCTACAAAGAATCCTTTGACTTGGTTTTGAGGTGTTTAGCTTACTATAGAGGCTTTTTTTTCTAATCTGGGGAGTTCTACTTGCAACTATAGGCATTCAAAGGCATTTTCCTCTTAAGAAGTCATTTTAATCCTAATTGTGAGGCATTCAACTCTTCTTTGGAGGTGTTTTCACTCACCACATGTGCATATAGGATGTGTAAAGGTGTCTAAACAAGATTTTTTTGTTGCAGAATAGGTCTGAGCACTAAAAAAATCCACACTACACCTTCAAATCCACCCAGAAATCTACCAAATCAACCCTCTAGATGCCAAATCACCCCTGCAAATAGAATATTAGAGGTGATTCAACCTTCTTTTTCCCCATTTTTGTAGTTTTTTACCTAGTTAGGGCATGTATTCTGCCTCATTCACCCAATTTTGTGCTTTTTAAAATAAAATTAGGGTTTTTTTAAGAAAATCTATATTTGAACCTGATTTGAAAAGCATTTGTTTTAAAAATCAAAGTGCTACTCCATGTAAAGTTTATTTTTGTCTAAATATTCTTTGGAAAATTAAACTAAAAGAGCATTTAAACTTGTGTAAAAAGTAATTTTTTCCCACACACTACTTATAAAGTGTCAAATCATGAGGGATCACATAATAATAACAGGGATTTCTCTTGAAATCATGTGGTTTGTCTTTTGCTGTTTCCACATTTCTTCAACTCAATTGCAATATAGACTCTGATCAGGCTATTTCATCGTTAACTCCATTTAATTATCATGATTGGAAACACAAATCCAACTTATGTTGAAAAACTTGTAAAGCGTTATACAAGGTTACAATGGGCATTGAAATGGAACCATCTGATGATGACGCTAAAGTTAAATGGTTTAACAAGTGTGACAAGGCATTTAGTTGTTTATATCTCAGCATCTCTCCAGAATTACTCTTTCATGTAGAATCTTTGTTAACCCCCAATGAGGTATGGCTCACCCTTGAGAAGCTCTTTGTGAAGGTAGATGAGATGAGAGCTCATGAACTAGAAAATGAGTTAATCAATTTGAGCTCAAGCACATTTAACAACACATTAGAAGATTTTTTCACCAAGTTCAAATCTATTAGGTTGCAATTAAAAGAATGTCCATAATTGATAAAAAAGATGACTAGCTAGTTCTATCAATTCTCTCCAAACTAGTTCTTGAATAGTTTGTATTCGTATCTGCATTCTATTCCACCAAGAGAGCTCTTGGAGCCACTTGGAAAATTCCATCTCTAGATAACTTCGTTGCTGATCTAACTAGAGAGCAAGACAAGTTAACCCACATGGGCACTGTGAAGTCCTTAAAACCTCAAGCCCTAGTAGGTAGAAATGGTAAACACCAATAGGCTTCAAGCATCAAAGGAAAGAAACAAAACACTCAGAACGATTAGGAGACAAAGAAAGAATAGAAACCCAAGGCATTTAAAAGTTGCACAGAAAGTTCATCCAAACAAGGGCAACCTAAAAAGGATAAAGTTCAGTGTGCCTACTATAAGAAGATAGGGCATGATGAGCACAAGTGTATAAAGAAAAAGGTTGATCACCTCACTCATCTCTTAGAGAAGAACAACATAAGTGTACCTGAATCTTTCAAAGTATCCTCATCCACCTGAGAAACTTCTAAGTCAAAAGGTAAAGAGAAATTCAAGGGCAAGGCTCTTGTTGCATTTGGCTCTTTAGCACCTTCATGTATCATTGACTCAGGTGTCTTGTACTATATGGGTTCTTCACAGGTTGAGTTCACTTCCTTAGAACCCCACAACATGTCCACCATTACCCTAGGTGATGACACTCCAACATCAGTTGTTGGGAGAGGGTCTATTCAAATTGAGGGGGGCCATTCACTAATATTCTCAATGTACCTTTACTTTCAGCTAATCTCCTATCTATGTACTAGATCACTCACATAGGCAAGGGAATGAGAGTATAGTCTACACCAGTATCAGTTGAGATCAGAGAGTTGCCAAACAACAACTTAGTAGCATTGGGAAGGGCAGATCACTAAGCCAGGTTGTATACCTTCTCACATTTTGCCCCTGATGTTTCTCCTACCACATTGCTTACTCATTCAGCTGGGGTTAGCAAACTATGGCATGAGTGGTTTGGCCATCTCAACTACCACTATCTTGAGCATCTTAGACAACATGATATGGTTATAGGATTTCCTAGAGTTAGATTCTCTAAGGGTCTTTGTGAGGGATGTGCCCTTGCGAAGCATCCTAAAGAGAGATTTGACAAAGGCAAATCATAGAGAGTGACATGGATCTTGGAGCTTGTTCACATCGATGTATCTAGTGCTTTTCCCTATCTATCTTTTACTGAGGCTAGATATGTCGTCACCTTCATAGTTGACTTCTCTAGGTACACATGGGTCTACTTCCTTTCATAGAATTCTAAAGTCTTCAACCACTGTCAAGATTTCAAGGCTCTTGTTGAGAAACAAACAGAGAAGTTCATAAAAGTTCTTTGAATAGATAATGGAGGAGAGTATGTTAATACTAATTTTGAACAATTTTGCATAGCAGAGGAAATAAACTTGCAGTGCACATTTCCATATAGTCCTCAGTAGAATGGAGTTGTAGAACCTAAGAACAAAACCTTGAAAGAGATGGCAAATTGCATGATACACTCCAAGAACCTTACACCACAATACTGGCAGAAGCAATCGACTATGCATGTTACATTCTGAACAGAGTTCCTCACAAAGCCTTGAAGGGTATCACACCATTTGAAGTTTAGAAAGGAAGGAAACCTTCAGTTGAGCATTTCAGGTTCCTCAGATCCCCAGTTATTGTATGAATAATTTCTTAGAATTGTAAGGAAATGGAACCTCAATCCAAACCTTGCATCTTTGTAGGGTATCCTGAAGGTGTGAAAGGTTATCATCTCCTACATCCAAACACACATGAGTTGTTCATCAAGAGGAGTGTTAAGTTCCAGGAAAGTGTTGGATTTAAGGCATACAACTGAGAGGGGGGGTGAATCAGTTGTATAAAACTTCTTGTTCTTTCAAACACTTGATTCTTTGTTGTTAGTTAACAGCATATCAATTAATCATCCATGAAAGCATAATACATAAACACAAGAGCAGATAAACATCAACACATTGAACACCAAGATTTTGATGTGGAAAACCTGGTTAAGGGAAAAACCACAGGGTGATTAACCCAAGGATTATTCTCTGTTAGAAGAATAAGAAAAAGAATGGCACTTGCCAATTAGGGCTCACTGCCCGAGCACACTGCTCACAAAGAGGCCCACTGCCTACAAGGAGACACACTGTCTACAAAGTGATAAGAATCACAATCTTGAACTGGAGAATGACATCTCTACCATGTCCGGATCAGTTCCATTTAAGCCCAAAAACCTCTGCTCTGCCTTTCGCACTTCTCTTCGCTATGCCACACTCATCCACACAATCCACACTTCGAAATGAACTCACAAACTGTTATTTATACAAGACATCGACTTAGGAACAAACATCTAAGTCAGAAAACAACCATAAGAGTATCCGCAAGATGAATAACACATCCGGTCGGCCACCACAAGAACATTCGCAGGATGAACAACTCATCCGGTCGGCTAAACAGAGCAAGAACTTCATTCGGAAGAATAACTTCAATTCCGGGCTCTACTATCAATGCGGACCAACAACACAACCTCAACATGATCCAAGAACCTTCACAAGCCTACCTGAATGACCAGGTACATCTGCACTTTCTTTATTTACTGGAATCTCTTCTCTTCCTTATCTGGAACTTCAAGAACACTGTCTGTCGCCACTGTCATAATGCAAGAGGTACTTCCAGACCTCCAAATCATACACAACTTGAGATGGCACATCACAAGGACATCCCAAAGACTCCTTCCAATCCACAGATTAGGATTATATAGTTCTGGACCTCACCGGACCTTTTTGTGATCCTCTGTCACCTTTGAATCATCTTCATACAGTTCTGGACAGCCACAACTCCTTCAGATCTTCATGCGGACCTCTGAAATCTTAACTGAAGCATCTCAAGACTCATATCTACAAACCCTTTAATCAGCATCCTCCGGTTCTCAACCTGTACAATACATTTGCCTTCTTCTCATCACGGTTCTTCACTGTTCTTGACTGAGGCTAATCTTCTCAATATCCTCAGCACACAGCTCATCCAATCCTTCTTGTCAATGCAATATGAGTATGTTGACATCAATGACAACACTGGCTCACCTCATACTTGCAACAATCTCCCCCTTTGCCATTGATGGCAACATATGATGTGAAAAACCATCAAGACAAGAACTTCTCCTTTCTGTCACAGCTCCCCCTATCAACAACAACTTTTCACATGTCTTCTCTTCCTTTACTGCTCCCCCTTTGATCATCAACCACTTGTTTTTCACATGTCTTCTCTCCCCCTTTGACATCAATGGCAAAGGGCTCATACTTGCAATTCTCATACATCAGAATCATACCAGCTGCTCCTCCTTAGTTGCAGCTCCCCATCATCAATCCGGATCACAAGATATGACTGTGATATCCACCGGACTGATGCACATCAGTGCATCCTAGTTCATCACCGGAGGGGCCATGACCCCTAACTTCTCCCGGAGATATTCAAAAGAGTCCTTGGGAAGAGGTTTAGTAAAGATATCTACAATCTGATCCTTTGAGGGAACATACTCCAATCTGACTTCTTCCTTGTTCACTTGTTCTCTCAAAAAGTGAAACTTGATAGATATGTGCTTAGTCTTAGAATGCAATACCGGATTCTTAGAAATATTAATTGCACTTGAATTATCATAGAAAATTGTGATAGGCTCCTCATATTCAACTTTAATGTCTCTTAGCATCTGCTTCATCCATAAGATTTGAGTGCAACTACCTGTTGCTGCAATGTATTCTGCTTCAGTTGTAGACAGAGATATTGCATCTTGTTTCTTGCTTAGCCAAGAAACCAATCTCTTCCCTAAAAAGAATGCTCCACCACTAGTGCTCTTCTGGTCATCCACATCTCCTGCCCAATCTGCATCTATGTAAGCATGAAGAGAGAAATCCAGATCTCTAGGGTACCATAGACCATACTCAACTATTCCTTTCAGGTACCTAAAAATTCTTTTGATTGCCATAACATGAGATTCTCTAGGATCAGCCTGGAATCTTGCCACAAGACCAACAGCCTACATTATATCTGGTCTAGTCTGAGTGGGATACAACAATCCACCAATCATTGATCTATACTTTGTCTGATCTGCCTTTGGGGAGTCATCATCTTTGCTCAACTTACATCCGGTTGCCATGGGAGTGTTGATTGGTTTTGAATCTTCTATACCATATTTCCTTAACAATTCTTTCACATATTTGGTCTGAGAAATGAAGATTCCTTTCTTTGTTTGAGTAATTTGCAGACCCAAGAAGAAATTCATTTCACCAAGCATAGACATTTCAAACTCACTTTTCATCTGATTTGCAAAAGTTTTGCACATACTATCTCTTCCTCCAAAAATGATATCATCCACAAACACTTCAACAATCAAAATGTTTTCATGAATAATTTTGAAATATAAGTTACTGTCAGCAGTACCTTTGTTGAATCGAATTTACACAAGATGCTTATCCAACCTTTCATACCATGCTCTTGGGGCTTGCTTTAGTCCATACAATGGTTTCTTCAACTTGCAGACCATATCATCATTATTAGACAATTGAAATCCATCCGGTTGTTCAATGTAAACTTCTTCTTCCAGATCACCATTTAGGAAAGCAGACTTGACATCCATCTGATATACCTTGAAGTCTTTGAAGGCAGCAAATGCAAGAAATAATCTGACTGCTTCAATTCTTGCCACCAGAGCAAAGGTCTCTTCAAAGTCAATTCCTTCTATTTGAGAGTAGCCTTTGCAGACCAATCTAGCTTTGTTTCTGATAACTTCACCAGTTTCATTCAGTTTGTTCCGGAAGACCCATTTGGTTCCAATCACATTCCTGTCTCTAGGTCTGGGAACAAGATCCCAAGTATGATTTTTCTCAATTTGCATTAATTCATCTTTCATTGCTTTAGTCCAGTTTTCATCATTGCAGGCTTCATTTACTCTTTTAGGTTCAATCTTTGAAATCAGACAACATTCATCCTGATTTTGAGCAACATTCCTTCTAGTTTGCACACCTTTGCTTCTGTCACCTATGATCTGATCTTCAGAGTGGTTTAGTCTTACATACCTTGGAATTTTGGGAATATCCTGCACTGTTGCTCCTTGATCAGGTTCATTCTGACCTATTTCTTCTTCCTGATTTACTGGATCAAGTTGATTCTGACTTACCGGAGGGGATTGAGTCCCTTGAACCTGAACACCATCTTGATCATCTTCATCAAACTCATAAAATCTTGAAGGCTTCTCAATTCCTTCATTAACTTTCACATTGGTGCTTTCTATCATCTTCCTCAATCTCTTATTGTAACACTGGTATGCTTTGCTTTGAGTGGAGTAGCCCAAGAAAATTCCTTCATCACTTCTAGCATCAAACTTTCCTAGATCTTCATCTCTTTTAATATAACACTTGCTACCAAATACTCTGAAATATTTCACAGTAGGAGTGATGCCAAACCGGAGTTCATAGGGGGTCTTACCGGTGTTGTTTCTGATTTGAACTCGATTGAGAGTGTAGACTGCAGTGCTGATAGCTTCTTTCCAAAACATCTGAGGAACATTTTCTTCCAACATCATTGTCCTGGCAGCTTCCTGGATGGTCCGGTTCTTTCTTTCAACTACTCCATTCTGCTGTGGAGTCCTAGGAGCAGACAATTGTCTCCTTATACCCTGCTTCTCACAAAAGTCAATGAACTCACCAGATGTAAATTCACCACCTCTATCAGACCTTAGACACTTTAGTTTCAATCCGGTTTGATTCTCTACCATAGCTTTGAAGATTTTGAACTTCTCAAATGCTTCTGATTTTTCTTTTAGAAAGGTAACCCACATCATCCGGGAATGATCATCAATTAACAACATGAAATATCTATCACCTTGCAAACTCTTGATTCTTGTCGGACCACAGAGATCAGTATGTACTAATTCCAACAATCCGGTAGAAGACTGATCTTTGCTTTTGAAAGAGACTCTGCTCTGTTTACCTAGCTGACATTCTTTGCACAAACTATTTGTAGGTTTCACCAATTTTGGAAGGTCTCTTACAGCCTGAATATTGCTTATCTTGATGATGTTATCAAAATTCACATGACACATTCTTCTATGCCATAACCAACTCTGATCAACTTGAGCAAACAGACAACTTTTGTTTGAACCAACCAGATGAAAGATATTACCTTTTGTTTGAGCACCGGATGCAATTTCAGTTCCGGAGCTTGTAAAGATTCTGCATTTTCCATTCTTGAACCGGAGATCATAGCCTTTGTCCACTAACTGACCAACATTGAGAGCTTCAATCCTTCAACATATAGTACATTACCTGTTTTGCTCTTTCCATCAAAGGAAATAGTTCCCCTACCTCTGATTCTGCCAGCAGAATTGTCACCAAACTTTACCATTCCTCCTTCATACCTTTCCAAATCTAAGAACTTATTCTTGTCACCAGTCATATGGTGAGAACATCCACTATCAATAACCCAATCATCCTTTTCTTCCACTTGAGCAGCCAAAGCTCTTTCCACAACCTTGTGATTGACAGATTCAGAGGATATTGAATCTTCTTCCTTGATGGCAATAAACACCCATTCATTTCCAGATTTGCTTTCTAGTTCTGATTCATCATCTGTTACTCCTTCATTGTCATCTTCTTCATGAACATAATAGCAGTTCTTTTGAAACCTTTGTCTGTTAGTATTAGACCTTGCAGATCTTTCCGGACATCTTGAAGCAAAATGACCAATCTTATTGCAGTTGAAACACTTAAAGGGTAGTTTTCCTTCATACTTACCGGATCCTCTTGGTAGTCTCTTTGCAATGAGGGCTTCAAGTTGAGCTGTTTCTGCTTCTTCTTCTTCCGTGTCTCTTCTTCCTTGATCATACCATGACATCTTCCTTGATGAGTTTTCTCCCGGATCAAATCTCTGTTTGCCTTTCACATAGGCACTGGCTTTGAAAGCAGATTCAGTCTTGGGAGGATCATCTCCAAACTCGGTCATTTCAAATGCAGCTAGTTTGCCAGCCAGTTGTTCTCTTGTGATAGTTGTGTGGGCTCTGAATTCATCAATGGCAACAACCTTAATTTTGTAGGCAACAAGAAGGGATCTTAGGATTTTGCAGACAATCTCATTTTTATCTAGAGTTCCACCAGCATTTCTAATTCCACATACCAGCTCATTCACTCTTGGCATAAAGGTAGTGATGTTTTCATCATCTCTCATCTTCAATCTTTCAAATTTCCCTTTCAAACTTTGTAACCTTGCACTTTTGACAAACTCATCTCCTTCATACAGAAGTTCCAGTTTAGTCAGGATCTCATATGCAGTTGGTAGGTCAATAACATTTGAGAAATCTGAATCATTCAATGCGCTTAGTAGGGCTTCCTTGGTCCGTAGATTATTTTCAGTATCTGTGATTTCATTCAGAGTTGTCAGACCACCTTGTGGAGGTACATATGGTTTTGAGACCATAGCCAAGTATGCTTTTCCCATACATTCCAAGTGACACTTCATGCGACCTTTCCAGAGAGTGAAGTTGGTTCCATCGAACTTCGGACTATCCTTCTTGTATGACGACATCCTGGATCTCCTCAAGCGGTTAAGCTCCTTTCAGAGGAACTTGGCTCTGATACAAATTGTTGGATTTAAGGCATACAACTGAGAGGGGGGGGTGAATCAGTTGTATAAAACTTCTTGTTCTTTCAAACACTTGATTCTTTGTTGTTAGTTAACAGCATATCAATTAATCATCCATGAAAGCATAATACATAAACACAAGAGCAGATAAACATCAACACATTGAACACGAAGATTTTGACATGGAAAACACAGTTAAGGGAAAAACCACGGGGTGATTAACCCAAGGATTATTCTCTGTTAGAAGAATAAGAAAAAGAATGGCACTTGCCAATTAGGGCTCACTGCCCGAGCACACTGCTCACAAAGAGGCCCACTGCCTACAAGGAGACACACTGTCTACAAAGTGATAAGAATCACAATCTTGAACTAGAGAATGACATCTCTACCATGTCTGGATCAGTTCCATTTAAGCCCAAAAACCTCTGCTCTGCCTTTCGCACTTCTCTTCGCTATGCCACACTCATCCACACAATCCACACTTCGAAATGAACTCACAAACCGTTATTTATACAAGACATCGACTTAGGAACAAACATCTAAGTCGGAAAACAACCATAAGAGTATCCGCAAGATGAATAACACATCCGGTCGGCCACCACAAGAACATTCGCAGGATGAACAACTCATCTGGTCGGATAAACAGAGCAAGAACTTCATCCGGAAGAATAACTTCAATTCCGGGCTCTACTATCAATGCGGACCAACAACACAACCTCAACATGATCCAAGAACCTTCACAAGCCTGCCTGAATGACCAGGTACATCCGCACTTTCTTTATTTACTAGAATCTCTTCTCTTCCTTATCCAGAACTTCAAGAACACTATCTGTCGCCACTGTCATAATGCAAGAGGTACTTCCGGACCTCCAAATCATACACAACTTGAGATGGCACATCACAAGGACATCCCAAAGACTCCTTCCAATCCGCAGATTAGGATTATACAGTTCCGGACCTCACCGGACCTTTTTGTGATCCTCTGTCACCTTTGAATACTTGCGAGAACCGGTTCTACACCGATAGCCACAACTCCTTCAGCTCTTCATGCGGACCTCTGAAATCTTAACTGAAGCATCTCAAGACTCATATCTACAAACCCTTTAATCCGCATCCTCTGGTTCTCAACCTATACAATACATTTGCCTTCTTCTCATCACGGTTCTTCACTGTTCCTGACTGAGGCTAATCTTCTCAATATCCTCAGCACATAGCTCATCCAATCCTTCTTGTCAATGCAATATGAGTATGTTGACATCAATGACAACACTGGCTCACCTCATACTTGCAACAGAAAGTCCCACTAACTCTTCACTTGACATTCCCCCTTCCTTTGTGGACTCATTCCACTTTTATGGTACATCTGTAATGCCCCGCCATGAACACCTTGGAAGACAACACATCTATGCTATGCAATGCAGAATAATTTTTTTTTGTATAAGATAACAAAGTAATATTTACAAATCAATAAACATAATTAACCAACAAATTGTCTTCTAAGGTCCCATGGTTGCATTACTTGAAAAATTAATCAACATAATTTACATACATTACTAACTAACATCGGCAGAACATTCTAAATCTATTACACTAATGATTATACATATACATCTTCATTTCATGACCTAAGTTAGATAATCAACTTGATCAAGATTACATGTACATATCCAAAGTCCATACATATGAGTACATCATCATGTAGTTTACATTATCACTATCCTGATTACATTTGAATACATACATTATGAATCAACTGATACATAGGCTAGTACATGAGCATAACAACTATCTTAATAAACAAATACAAGATTTGATGTCTGATACACAAGATATCTACTCCTCACTCACGAACAACGGCAAGGGAAAAACCAATGGATTAAGCTCTTCCACCTGACCATGTGGAACCCTGAGGTCCACCCCCTGAGCTAGGAGTTAACATAAGGTCCCCACTACAACATACAGTCAGGTAGCCAGTAGACTATAAGACAACACATGACTCCAACATCACAAGTCAATATCACAAACCACACAACAGTACATCCAGAGGCAAACACTTAACAAATGGGGAGAGTACAACTAGGGAATGCTAGGTTGCAGTAAGGAGAGTGTCATCACATGGTCCTAACATGGGTTACCCAGGCTATCTATCACCAGAAGCCGGCCCCCATCTATGGTTACCCTGGCAGCCTCTCTCTAGGCACCGGCCCCATAGGGTGACACATGCAGAATCAACATTCCTTTCATGAGGACAAAGAAGTTGATTTTGCCAACCACGGCCTTCTCATCTCATCCTTAGCCTGAACGAGCACTACAAGCATGAGTGAGGCATCCAATTATCTTGTTAGTGTGAAAACTACCCAACCCCTATATTAATTATTAGGTTATCGCTTGATTACCAACTTCCAATTAGTTACCCTGGCAGCCACTTTGGGTACTGGCCCCACATTGGAAGCCACTCCCCTATTTGCACCTAGGAAACCCCATCCATCAAGCCATGCACCAATCATCATAACAATAAACTTTGCATACACATTGCAAGGCATTAACCCTCTTGCAAACTAAGGCATAATCACAAGGACATACTCTCAATACATTATCCAGGGCTTCCAAATGAAGTAACACATGAGAAATTTCGTCTTTACAGATGACAAAGTTTCCCCATGGTCTTAACCAACACGATATCTTATAAGATACTCAAATCAAATAAATAATTGCAACATCCATGAAGGACTTAATTATCACACCATGAGGCATTCTCAACATACCATGTACATGAGGACAAACGTTATAACCTATGCCTCTAGAACTAACCACTCAGGTAAATGTAATAACATAGGGACCATGATGACATATCTAATTCACTTTCCACAAATCAAATTTCATAACCTTGTTATGTAAGCAAATTGTACTCATCAAGAAGCCATTTTAAGACAATAATTTATGTTTGTTTTAAACACTAATTGACTATATTAGGTTTCAATTAATAATGTCAATTAAATAATTTAACATTATCAAATTCAAACATAACTTGTAATTCATTTTTAATTTGGAATAAATCAATAGATTACATAAGATTATTTTCTATATATATATATATATATATATATATATATATATATATATATATATATATATATATATATATATATATATATATATTCAGTTACATTCTAAAAGACATAACGCAATACAAATTTACTTCTTCTTATTGTAAAAGAATATTTAATTTCTCTGGCATAAACTTTGTTATCCAATTTGGGGCCTCCTTAATATTGTCTTAGATTTAAATAAAATACGAGGGTAGAGATATAATTACCTATCGAAATGTATAGCTATAAAACTATAATACCTATAATGAAAATATCTACTTGTAATTTAAATCCCAACCCTAAAATTAATAATAACATTATTCTATATTTAATTTGCAAAGAAATTAGTATATTAATATTAAAACATAGTGTATCCTTGATTGTATTCTCATCAAGAATAAATCTACAATTACATTAAAATAACTACATGTAAATATTTATTAAAACAATTATTTAATTAAATTTTAAAAACACAAATATATTTATATCACTAACATAACTAAGGTAACCAGTAATTGTCATTAATCTATAAATGAAATTAAGTAAATAATTACGATGTAATCTAAATTCAATTCTTGTGGATAAATTGGGGGTTCCTATTTATTTTATAACCATATAAAACCCCTAAATCTCGTAATAACACATTTAACTTAAAGGTAAAAAGAACAACTATAACTATTTACATCTTTTGCTACAAACATATAAACATTGCCTACCACAATCATATCCCAAAAACATTCCACCAACTACAATTTCTAACAAAGTGACAACAATATTAATATAGAATGTCTTGCAAATACAAATTTATTTCCTATACGCATGGATTATCATCTATATTTTAATAACTACAATTCATAATAAAACAACTACAATTAATTCTAACCCTATTAAAATAAACTATTTCACCACAACCTCAAACCACAAGCCTAACCATATGAAAATAACCATCTTGGAAACAAATTTTATGGGAATTTCTAAGACACATACCATTTAATTCCAAAAACAATAGGCATTAACCTAACCCTAAAATGCCATTGGCATCCACTACTCATCTCAATCTCAGAGTATTATGTAGAGAGGGGCAGTTGAGGAATGAAATCAGACAGAACTCCTTAAAGGGGTATAATCTCTTGGAATGCAATGAGGTGCAAGATATGTACGCAATGGATTTGGTGAAATGACTTTAGAAGCTTTAAAGCAAATGCAACTTGTAGACGTAAAGTCAGATGCTAAAACCTTTGCCGGCACTTTGTTAGACATTTATATTGGAGATGCTCTGGTAGACATGCATGCGACTACGGGTGGGACGTCTCAATGAGATGCTGTCAAATGAAATGCAATGGTTGCAAGGTATTACAACAACGATCACTCTAATGTCATCTTTAGCCACGCACACCATAGTATATTGAATCCTTTAAGTTGTACATGTCATTGTCCATCAAGCAAGTGTATTGTAAGGAAGGCAGTTTGATAATTTCTCACTAAAATTGTTTAAACGGCTTATAATATTTCAATTATAAGCATTTCTACTGCAACTATAACCATCAAGGTTTGATATTTAATGATGATCAAGATATTGGACTTATGCATAGCACTACACGGTGACCATTGTAAGACAACCCTAAACCTACATTTACATACCAGATAAACCGGCAGTGAAAGTATGGATGAGCTTTCTTAGTGCAGATCGCTTAGGCAAGAATGCTTTCCATAGACCAAATATATTATCTTGCCAAGTATACTTCATATTAATAGTTTGCCCTAACAGGCAGTGCACAAAGGCCATAAGTTTTCTAAAATTTATGAAGAAAGTTAACAATGCCAGATGACTTACGGGTGTAGAATTGAAAACACAGTTGATAGTGATAAAGATAATTGATAATTGAAATTCTATTAATTCCATGTTATATCATATTTGTCAAATCAATTTAAAAAAAGAGTAAATAAATAATCATGGCTTTTATTCTTCTACATTGCAACCACAAGATAAATAATCAAGTAGAGATCCAATACTTGGAAATATAGTGATATCTATAATTCTAGAATATCGCATACATGAACCTAGTTTTGGAATATTGGCCACTAGAACAGATCAGGTATTAATAAATTTGGCTCTGCAAAATTTGGCAATAATAATCACCCAGCTCCAATGAGTTTGTCTGGCTTTATTCCTATTCTAATAACCAGATTTGTTTTAGGGGCACTGAGGTAAGAAATGGTAAATGTAAACCTTGTTGAATTTGGTCAAGAATGGAGATAATTCCATGGTTACAGTAAGAAGCAAAAATGTGATGGTAGTGAAATGTTGTTTGCTGTTAGTGGTAAGAAATGGCATAGAGAATAGAAAGTTATGGACATCACAAAGGTCAGATGAAGATCATTAGTTCTAAGCTTGATACCAAACCAAGGTCCATACTCAATACGTTTTTATGTGGGTTTCAATTTGTAGAAACTTCTGGCACTATCTTAATAAATGATATTCACCATCAGCAGAGGAGTTGAATTCACAAATACAGGGCGTTCAACCAGGATAGGACATACCTACAGCTGCAGCTAATCATTTCGCATATATGGTTGACCTTCCAGCTCACGCTGGCTATTAGAAGACACCCTAAACTTTATGATTGATAAACCTGTTAAACCTATGCTAGCTGTATGGGTGTGCTTTCTTAGAGATTGTATATTACATATGAATATACATGTGATTCACAAATAGCACTCACAAGAATATAATTCAACTTTCAAATATTGGTTTGTGGATAAATAGTATTTTTGCTCGTCGTTCAGCTTTTCTAAATATATTGAACAGATTTACAATAAAAAGGCAATTGGATGATAGACATAATTATCCCTTACCATTAAAAATGATTACTATAATGAGATTGCCTAAATCCATTTACAGGGTGCATCGATGGCCAATACATATGACTAGGAGAATTCGTGCAGCAACAAATGCATTAACATATTTATTGAAAAGACTTCAACGAAACAGAGATAAAATTCAAAAATGAATGAAACCTGGATCTGAACACTTGATTATCAGAAGGTAGATGTTACTCCCAAATCCTAGCCAGTAGCTCCAGCCTCCTAATCAATCCTCTTTAATCCTTCCAAAACTGCCTCCCCTCAAACCAGGACTCAGCTCCTCAAATAAATGCAGAGGACATCCTCTCTTCCTGACAACCCACTCTCTCAAAACACGGGTTGAACTCCTCGAGTAAATGCAGAAACATTCCTCTCTTTTCCCAACAACCCACTCTCTCGTGGGATTGAAAATTAATTATATCCAAAGACTCCCAATTCCTCCAATTTGCAAATGACGGCACCCGGTATTAATTTGCATATCCCCAAAACACCGAATTCATGGTATAACGACAACCCTAATTTTTTTAGCCTTAAAATATTATTGTTGTTGCTATAAATTTATTTTATCAACATTATAGTTGTTTATTCATCTTTACTTATGCATTTTGTTTTCTTTTTAATTTAATCCGCTTACAACTTGTGACTTATTATTTCATTTAATCATTTATCTAATTTATTTATTTAATTACTAATTCATGCTAATTTGCCAATTATCAAACAATTAAATCATTTATAATTAGTAACAACACATACTTTCCCTAGCAAATGTTTATTTAACATTAGCTTAATTTTAACCTTACCTTTAATGAAGTACTAACCAGGCTTAAATCAACACTTTAAATTGGATAAGCCAAACTTACAGGATGATACCTAACCCCATGCAAAGCCATAGGACATGATGACAAAATAACGACAAACAGTCCAACTGACGGTGATGACAGGATACAATACTGAAACTCATCCTCTTTGAGGATGTTGACTGAGTAGGGAACCTTATGCTAACTCTAATCAACAACTCCATTGGCTAGGGCATGCTCAAACCTGGTAGTTCAGGTGGAGTCGATGCCCGGTACCTGCATCCTACAACAAACAACAAGGTTGTACACACATATATATAAACATGTAGTCATAAACATAATGAACGGAAGTCATAGCATGGCAGGATACTCAGACACGAGTAATGCGACACTGTTCCATTCATGTAAACACATCATTAAATAACTACATCCATTACCAGTAACGCATCATAATCGTGATCGAATAACACATTAAACTCATAATAACATTAGTCTATAATCATCAAATATGTCCATCAAGATCAAGGAGAACATAAATCATAACATACTAGTCCAAATGTCTCGAAATTGTAAATACGCAATATAAGACTATCAACTATACCAAAACTGTTATAGGAAATATGAAAATAACATCTATCACAAGCCAAAAGCGAGGGGCATTACATCCTCCCCCCCTATAACCAGGCTTACTCCTAGAAGCCTGCAAATAAGTAAGGATATAACTCCCTCATCCTGGAAGTATCTTCCCAGGTAGCAGAGGTCTCATCATTAGGATCCCACTGGACCCTGACTTGCTCCACATCTCTACCCCTAAGAGCGAGTCTCCTATGCTGAAGAATGCCTATGGGCTCCAAAGCCAGTTGCCCGTCCTCTACCTGTAGAGCAGTCCAATCAAGAACATGAGCAATATCTGGATAGTAAGGTCTAAGTACAGAAACATGAAACACATCAAGGATGCGTGAAAGGCTAGGTGGCAAAGCAAGATGATAAGCAACTAGATCGATCCTCTCCAACACCTCAAAAGGTCCAACAAAGTGCGGTGCTAGCTTAGAGCCCTTTCCATAGTGGATTGGACTCTTTCACGGTCGCACACACAAGAACACCTGATCCCCAATAGAAAACTGACAATTGATCCTATGAGCATCTGCATACTTCTTCTGCCTATCCTGAGCTACCACCAAATGTTCTCTAATCCTCTCAACCTGCTGCTCCATATCTCTAAGCATATTCGGACCCAGAAGAACTCTATCCTCCAAATGATCCCAACTCAAAGGGGTCCTACAAGGACGACCATACAAGGCCGGAAAGGGAGACATGCCAATAGAACTATGATAACCATTATTATAAGCAAACTTCACTAGGTAAAGATAGTCCTCCCATCAGCTCTGCTGATCCATAATATACATCCTCAACATATCCTTGAGAACCTGATTAACCCTCTCAGTATGACCATCAGTCTCAGGATGATAAGCTAAACTAAAGTTCAGCTGTGTCCCCAAGGCATACTGCAAGGAAGTCCAAAGGGTAGAAGTGAACACTAGATCCCTGTCAGAGATGATCCTACGAGGAATCCCATGAAGTCTGACGATGTCCTCCATGAACACTCTAGCCACCATAGAGGCATTGTAAGAAGCACAGACAGGAGAAAAGTGAGCTACCTTTGTCAACCTATCCACAGTGACCATAATAGCATTGTGTCATGGAGAGGACATCAACAAACCAACAATGAAGTCTATCAAAATGATATCCCACTTCCACTCTGGAATCAAATGAGTTTGCAAAAGACCTACAGGGTGCTGGTGCTCCGCCTTCACCCTCTAACACTCAATACATCTCGACACAAAATCAGCAATATCCTGCTTCATACCACTCCAAAAGTATAGTTGACGCAGATCTGCATGCATCTTCTTGACACCCAGATGGGCAAAATAGGGTGCCCGATGTGCCTCAGACAAAACTAGGGTGCGAAGACCCTCTAAATTAGGAACATAGATACGACCCAACTGTCACAAAAGACCATCTGACTCAAAAGAGTAACCAGAGAACCTACCTTCTAAAGGTCTACCAGACTCAATCTTGGATCTCACCTCCTGGCACCAACTGTCAGTAGGAAGAGCAGTGAGAATCTGACCTCTCAAATCAACAGTAAGAGAAACTACTGAGATCTCATGCCTCTAACGACTAAGAGCATCTGCTACCACATTCTCCTTGCCCTGAATATATCTGACCTCGAAGTCATACTCGTACAAGAACTCCATCCAACGCCTTTGCCTTGCATTCAAGTTTTGTTGCGTGAAAATATACTGCAAACTACAATGACCACTGTGCAGCTCAAATCGATGCCCTAATAGAAAATGCCTCCACCTCACCAAGGCATGCACCACTGTTGCTAACTCTAGGTCATGAGTAAGATAGTTCAATTCATGATCCTTGAGTTTGCAAGACTCATAGGCAATCATGCGACCATCCTACATCAGAACTGCTCCCAAACCCTCCAAGGAAGCATTGGTACAAACAACAAAGTCCCTATCAGGATCAAGAACTGCTAATATAGGTGCACTAGTCAGCTATTCCTTAAGAGTCTGAAAGGCTTCCTAACACTGCTCTGACCAAACAAACTTCTTCCCTTTCCTCTGAAGAGAAGTAATGGGGTGGGCAATTCTCAAAAACCCCATGACGAAGTGACGATAGTAACCTGCCAACCTCATAAAACTACAGACCTCAGAAACATTAGTGGATGCAGGCCAGTCCATAATAGCTTGGATCTTTGAGGGATCCATCGCAATACCCTCTCCAGAGATGACATGACCCAAATATTTAACTTCTGTCTAGAAGAACTTGCATTTTGACAAATTAGCATAAAGCTGATTTTCTCTCAGACACTGCAACACCTGACGCAATTGCTCCTCATGTTCCTCCATAGTCCTCGAATAGATCAATATATCATCAAGAAATACGAGGACAAATCGGTCGAGATAAGTGCGAAACACACCATTCATTAAGCTCATAAAAACCGACGGTGCATTCATCAACCCAAATGGTACCACTGTGAACTCATAATGTCCATAACGGGTGCGAAATGTTATTTTGTGAACATCTGCCTCAAAAATCCACAACTCGTGATATCCCGACTTAAGGTCAATTTTAGAGAATACCTTATCTCCTTTAATCTAATCAAACAAATCATCGATCCAAGGCAAGGGATACCTATTTCTCACTGTTACCTTGTTGAGCTGTCGATAGTCGATACATAGCCATAGAGATCCATCTTTCTTCTTCACAAAGATCACAGGTGCTCCCCAAGGAGAAACACTAGGTCGTATGAACCCTTTGGCTAATAGCTCCTCCAACTGTAGTTGAAGCTCCTTGAGCTCCTGAGTGGTCATCCTGTATGGAGCTCATGAGATAGGCTCTGCACTGGGAATTAGATCAATCCTAAAATCAATGTCACACTTATGTGGCATCCCTGAAATATCAGAAGGAAAAACATCCGCATACTCCCTCAAGAGATGCCTCTCGACTCTCCTCCATCTCCAAATCACTAACAGTCACTGCAAAAAGCTGACATCCCTGATGCATGCATCTCTTGAGTTGCATAGCAGAGATCATACATAGGGAAATAGGTCTCTGAACTCCTACGACCTCAACCTCAACACCCAAATCGTCCACACATCTAATAGACTTATGCCGACAATCTATCACTACCTGATGGGCATCCAACCAATCCATCCCCAAAACTATGTCATATGAACCCAGGGGTAAAATGCGAAGGTCCACAGAAGTAGATAGAGAGCCAATCATCAAGTCACACCCTAAAACTAGAGACTCAACTGCTATCTTAGCCCTAGAAGCTAACTCAACCTGCCATCTATCATCTTGCTTTGTTGCCACTAAGCCACAACGCTCCACAAGGGAAGGAGATATAAATGAATCAGATGCACCAGAATCAAATAGAACAGAAAAATCAATACCTCGTATGCGACCAGAAGTCTCCACCATGGTGCCCTGATGCTTTGCATGTCGGTCATCCGCCACTGCAAAGACTTGGTGTGACCTGCCTACATCACCAACCATTGGCTCAGATGCCACCGGTCGGTGCCCAAATCCTGATGCACCCTTCTGCGGGCACTATCTGGCAATATGGCCCTGTTGGCTGCAAGAGAAGCGCCCGGTGCCTCTACCAAAACCACCGTTACCCTAGAAAGTACTAGACTGCTGGAAACTACCCCTGCTCACTGACGACTGTGTACTCTGGGCTGACTGATCAAAATGATTGCGCTTATTGCACTCCCAAGTCTGGTCTTTCTTATTTTGAAACCTATTACCTTGCTGATGCTGAGAATTCTTTGATTTGGACTGCGAATACTGCTGCTGCTGACCACCCTTTGAGGGTACATGAGAACCTGATGCCTGAGTGTGACTACCTCGAGGACCATATCCTGACGAAGGTGCACTACCAATGTGCAGACCTATATGTCCACCGAGGCCCATAGCCAAATTCTCCTCCACTAGCCGGGCTTTCTCCATGGCAACCTCCATAGTCTTAGGTTAGAATACATGAACCCCTCCACTAATCTAGGCATTCAAGCGCTTGATAAATTGCTGCACCAACATAGACTCGTCATCCCTGATACCTGCATACTATTTGAGCTCATAAAATCTTTGCTCATACTGCTCAACTGTCATGGCCAACTACCTTAGCTCATGAAACTCATCTGCTCGACGCTGCCTCCAATGGTCAGAAAGAAAGTGACCTCTGAATCTCTCTACAAATAACTCCCAAGACACATTGCTAATGTCCAAATGCGGCTTCTGCTCCTCTAGCCCCCACCAAGTCAAAGCGAACCCTCAGAGATGCAAAATAGCACATCTAGCTTTTGTATTGCTGCCATACAGATGCATGGCGAAACACCTGCCTAAGTCCAATAACTAGGTCTCTACCTCAAGTCCTCTACTAGCTCCATCAAAGGTGGGAGGGCGTGCTCTCAGTAAATCCCTCATATGGCTGGCTAGTGTGGCCTCCTGCTCAGCTATCAACTCCCTACGCCTGGGAGACCTCTCTCTCTCTAGGACCTAATTGGTCTACCTCCTGACCTCCTCTGGGCTATTCACCCACATGTCTAGGGCCTAAATAGGCAAGGGCCTCCTCAAGAATCTATCTCAACTGGGCTCCATCAGGCTGACCTTGACCCTACATGTTCTGACCCCCGCCTTCATGGCCACTCCCATGAGGAGAACTGGGAGGAGGAATTCTGCCACCACCTCTCCCATGATTCCTACCTCTATCCTAACCTCGGCCCCTACGTCTAGGCATCTACCCTACACACAAAAGGACAAATTATTATATTAAGAAAAAGGGTCGCAACAGGAGTTAAATCATTCTACAGAGTTTAAGCACTAGGTTACATAATGGGCTCAAATATAAACAGGGTACCTAGTGTTTAAACCTAGCTCTGATACCAGATGTAATGCCCCGCCATGAACACCTTGGAAGACAACACATCTATGCTATGCAATTTTTTTTTGTATAAGATAACAAAGTAATGTTTAGCAAATCAATACACATCATTAACGAACAAATTGTCTTCTAAGGTCCCATGGTTGCATTACTTGAGAAATTAATCAACATAATTTACATACATTACTAACTAACATCGACAGAACATTCTAAATCTATTACACTAATGATTATACATATACATATTCATTTCATGACATCAGTTAGATAATCAACTTGATCAATATTACATGTATATATCCAAAGTCCATACATATGAGTACATCATCATGTAGTTTACATTATCACTATCCTGATTACATTTGAATACATACATTATGAATCAACTAATACATAGGCTAGTACATGAGCATAACAACTATCTTAATAAACAAGTACAAGATCTGATGTCTGATACACAAGATATCTCCTCCTTGCTCACGAACAACGGCAAGGGAAAAACCAATGGATTAAGCTCTTCCACCTGACCATGTGGAACCCTAAGGTCCACCCCCTGAGCTAGGAGTTAACATAAGGTCCCCACTACAACATACAATCAGGTAGCCAGTAGACTATAAGACAACACATTACTCCAACATCACAAGTCAATATCACAAACCACATAATAGTACATCCAGAGGGAAACACTTAACAAATGGGGAGAGTACAACTAGCGAATGCTAGGCTGTAGTAAGGAGAGTGTCATTGCATGGTCCTAACATGGGTTACCCAAGCTATCTATCACCGGAAGTCGGCCCCCATCTATGGTTACCCTGGCAGCCTCTCTCTAGGCACTGGCCCCATAGGGTGACACATGCGGAATCAACATTCCTTTCATGAGGACAAAGAAGTTGATTTTGCCAACCACGGCCTTCTCATCTCATCCTTAGCCTGAACGAGCACTACAGGCATGAGTGAGGCATCCAATTATCTTGTTAGTGTGAAAACTACCCAACCCCTAGATTAATTATTAGGTTATCACTTGATTACCAACTTCCAATGGGTTACCCTGGCAGCCACTTTGGGCACCGGCCCCACATTGGAAGCCACTCCCCTATCTACACCTAGGAAACCCCATCCACCAAGCCATGCACCAATCATCATAACAATAAACTTTGCATACACATTGCAAGGCATTAACCCTCTTGCAAACTAAGGCATAATCACAAGGACATACTCTCAATACATTATCCAGGGCTTCCAGATGAAGTAACACATGAGAAATTTCTTCTTTATAGATGACAAAGTGTCCCCATGGTCTTAACCAACATGATATCTTATAACATACTCAAAGCAAAAAAATAATTGCAACATTCGTGAAGGACTTAATTATCACACCATGAGGCATTCTCAACATACCATGTACATGAGGACAAATGTTATAACCTATGCCTCTGGAACTAACCACTCAAGTAGATGTAATAACATAGGGACCATGATGACATATCTAATTCACTTTCCACAAATCAAGTTTCATAACCTTGTTATGTAAGCAAATTGTACTCATCAAGAAGCCATTTTAAAACAATAATTTATGTTTGTTTTAAACACTAATTGACTATATTAGGTTTCAATTAATAATGTCAATTAAATAATTTAACATTATCAAATTTAAACATAACTTGTAATTCATTTTTAATTTGGAATAACTCAACAGATTACATAAGATTATTGGCTATATATATATATATATATTCAGTTACATTCTAAAAGACATAACGCAATATAAATATACTTCTTATTGTAAAAGAATATTTAATTTCTCTGGCATAAACTTTGTTATCCAATTTGAGGCCTCCTTAATATTGTCTTAGATTTAAATAAAATATGAGGGTAGAGATATAATTACCTATCAAAATGTATAGCTATAAAACTATAATACCTATAATAAAAATATCTACTTGTAATTTAAATCCCAACCCTAAAATTAATAATAACATTATTCTATATTCAATTTGCAAAGAAACTAGTATATTAATATTAAAACATAGTGTATCCTTGATTGTATTCTCATCAAGAATAAATCTACAATTACAATAAAATAACTACATGTAAATATTTATTAAAACAAATATTTAATTAAATTTTAAAAACACAAATATATTTATATCTCACTAACATAACTAAGGTAACCACTAATTGTCATTTTTTTATAAATCAAATTAATTAAATAATTACGATGTAATCTAAATTCAATTCTTGTAGATAACTTGGGGGTTAATATTTATTTTATAACCATATAAAACCCCTAAATCTCGTAATAACACATTTAACTTAAAGGTAAAAAGAACAACTATAACTATTTACATCTTTCGCTACAAACATATAAACATTGCCTACCACAATCATATCCCAAAAACATTCCACCAACTACAATTTCTAACAAAGTGACAACAATATTAATATAGAATGCCTTGCAAATACAAATTTATTTCCTATACGCATGGATTATCATCTATATTTTAATAACTATAATTCATAATAAAACAACTACAATTAATTCTAACCCTATTAAAATAAACTATTTCACCACAACCTCAAACCACAAGCCTAACCATATGAAAATAACCATCTTGGAAACAAATTTTATGGGAATTTCTAAGACACATACCTTTTAATTCCAAAAATGATAGGCATTAACCTAACCCTAAAATGCCATTGGCATCCACTACTCATCTCAATCTCAGAGTATTACGTAGAGAGGGGCAGTTGAGGAATGAAATCAGACAGAACTCCTCAAAGGGGTGTAATCTCTTGGAATGCAATGAGGTGCAAGATATGTACACAATGGATTTGGTGAAACGACTTTAGAAGCTTTAAAACAAATGCAACTTGCAGATGTAAAGTTAGATGCTAAAACCTTTGCCGGCACTTTGTCAGACATTATATTGGAGATGCTCTGGTAGACATGCATGCGAAATGGAGAAGTATAGATAAGGCATACGACTACGGGTGGGACATCTCAATGAGATGCTGTCAAACGAAATGCAATGGTTGCAAGGTATTACAACAGCGATCACTCTAATGTCATCTTTAGCTGTGCACACCATAGTATATTGAATCCTTTAAGTTGTACATGTCATTGTCCATCGAGCAAGTGTATTGTAAGGAAGGCAGTTTGATAATCTCTCACTAAAATTGTTTAAACGGCTTATAATATTTCAATTATAAGCATTTCTACTGCAACTATAACCATCAAGGTTTTATATTTAATGATGATCAAGATATTGGACTTATGCATAGCACTACACGGTGACCATTGTAAGACAACCCTAAACCTACATTTACATACCAGACAAACCGACAGTGAAAGTATGGATGAGATTTCTTAGTGCAGAGCACTTAGGCAAGAATGCTTTGCATAGACCAAATATATTATCTTGCCAAGTATATTTCATATTAATAGTTTGCCCTAACAGGTAGTGTACAAAGGCCATAAGTTTTCTAAAATTTATGAAGAAAGTTAACAATGCCAGATGACTTACAGGTGCAGAATTGAAAACATAGTTGATAGTGATAAAGATAATTGATAATTGAAATTCTATTAATTCCATGTTATATCATATTTGTCAAATCAATTAAAAAAAAGAGTAAATAAATAATCATGGCTTTTATTCTTCTACATTGCAACCACAGGATAAATAATCAAGTAGAGATCCAATACTTGGAAATACAGTGATATCTATAATTCTAGAATATCACATACATGAACCTAGTTTTGGAATATTGGCCACTAGAACAGATCAGGTATTAATAAATTTGGCTCTACAAAATTTGGCAATAATAATCACCCAGCTCGAATGAGTTTGTCTGGCTTTATTCCTATTCTAATAACCAAATTCGTTTTAGGGGCACCGAGGTAAGAAATGGTAAATGTAAACCTTGTTGAATTTAGTCAAGAATGGAGATATTTCCATGGTTACAGTAAGAACTGAAAATGTGATGGTAGTGAAATGTTGTTTGCTGTTAGTGGTAAGAAATGGCACAGAGAATAGCAAGTTATGGACATCAGAAAGGTCAGATGACGATCATTAGTTCTAAGCTTGATACCAAACCAGTGTCCATACTCGATACATTTTTTATGTGGGTTTCAATTTGTAGAAACTCCTGGCACTATGCTAATAAATGATTTTCACCATTAGCAGAGGAGTTGAATTCACAAATACAGGGCGTTCAACTAGGGTAGGACATACCTACAGCTGCAGCTGATCATTTCACGTATATGGTTGATCTTCCAGCTCATGCTGGCTATTAGAAGACACCCTAAACTTTATGATTGATAAACCTGTTAAACCTACGCTAGCTGTATGGGTGTGCTTTCTTAGAGATTGTATATTACATATGAATATACATATGATGCACAAATAGCACTCACAAGAATATAATTCAACTTTCAAATATTGGTTCGTGGATAAATAGTATTTTTGCTCGTCATTCAACTTTTCTAAATATATTGAACAAATTTACAATAAAAAGGCAATTGGATGATAGACATAATTATCCCCTACCATTAAAAATGATTACTATAATGAGACTGCCTAAATCCATTTACAGGGTTCATCGATGGCCAATACATATGACTAGGAGAATTCGTGCAGCAACAAATGCATTGACAGATTTATTGAAAAGACTTCAAGGAAACAGAGATAAAATTTAGAAATGAATGAAACCTGGATCCGAACACTTAATTATCAGAAGGTAGATGTTACTCCCAAATCCCAGCTAGTAGCTCCAGCCTCCTAATCAATCCTCTTCAATCCTTCCAAAACTGCCTCCCCTTAAACCAGGACTCAGCTCCTCGGATAAATGCAGGGGACATCCTCTCTTCCTGACAACCCACTTTCTCAAAACATTGGTTGAACTCCTCGAGTAAATGCAGAAACATTCCTCTCTTTTCCCAACAACCCACTCTCTCATGGGATTGAAAATTAATTATATCCAAAGACTCCCAATTCCTCAAATTTGCAAATGACGGCACCCGGTATTGATTTGCATATCCCCAAAACACCGAATTCATGGTATAAAGCAACAACCCTAATTTTTTAACCTTAAAATATTATTGTTGTTACTATAAATTTATTTTATCAACATTATAGTTGTTTATTCATCTTTACTTATGCATTTTGTTTTCTTTTTAATTTAATCTGCTTACAACTTGTGACTTATTATTTCATTTAATCATTTATCTCATTTATTTATTTATTTACTAATTCATGTTAATTTGCCAATTATCAAACAATTAAATCATTTATAATTAGTAACAACACATCCTTTCCCTAGCAAATGTTTATTTAACATTAGCTTAATTTTAACCTTACCTTTAATGAAGTATTAACCAGGCTTAAATCAACACTTTAAATTAGATAAGCCAAACTTATAGGATGATACCTGACCCCATGCAAAGCCACAGGACATGACGACAAAATAATGACAAAAAGTCCAACTGACGGTGATGACAGGATACAATACTGAAACTCATCCTCTTTGAGGATGTTGACTGAGTAGGGAACCTTATGCTAACTCCAATCAACAACTCCATTGGCTAGGGCATGCTCAGACCTGGTAGTTCAGGTGGAGTCGATGCCTGGTACCTACATCGTGCAACAAACAACAAGGTTGTACACACACACACACACACATATATATATATAAACATGTAGTCATAAACACAATGGACGGAAGTCGCAGCATGGCAGGGTACTCAGACATGAGTAATGCGACACTATTCCGTTCATGTAAACACATCATTAAATAACTACATCCATTACTAGTAATGCATCATAATCATGATCGAATAACACATTAAACTCATAATAACATTAGTATATAATCATCAAGTATGTCCATCAAGATCAAGGAGAACATAAACCATAACATACTAGTCCAAATGTCTCGAAACTATAAATATGCAATATAAGACTATCAACTATACCAAAACTGTTATAGGAAATATGAAAATAACATCTATCACAAGCTAAAAGCGAGGGGCATTACAACATCTGCTAACAAATCAAACTATCCATGACTGATTCCTAAGATAAGATTCCTTTTTCTAGTTCTGAAAGAACTGAGGACCATGATGGGGTTTCATCATTATCTTCTTATGGGCTTACTTTCGAGGTTGATCTCTCGGCACCTAATTTACCCACATCATAGCCCCTTTGGGAAAAGTAGACACTTCAAAGTGTAGGGACATGGGTAGGGAATCTAGCAGATGGGAGACGTACACAGTCAGATTATCAAAGTCAACGACATGCTTACTTTTCCTTAGCCTCTGATCCACGGACCTTTAGAGAGGCTTCAGGCATAATTGAGTGGGATGATTCTATGAATGAGGAATATGATTCCTTGATGAGAAATCAAACATGGGATTTGACACATCTTTCTAAGGGAAGAAAGATGGTTCGATGCAGATGGATCTATCAATCCAAGTATGCAGTAGATGGGCTAGTTGATAAGTATAAGGTATGCTTTGTAGCTAAGGGATTTTCACAAGTTGCTGGTACTAACTAAACAAAGACCTTTACACCTATGGCCAAGATGACTTCCATATGAATCACACTGGCTATTACCACAAAACATGGTTCAGAAGTGCACTAGATGGATGTGAAGAGTGCTTTTCTTCACAAAGACCTTGAGGAGGAGATCTACATGGAACATGGAACAACCACAAGGGTATCTTTCAGATTCCTCCAAGGTATGTAGACTTAGGAAATATCTCTATGGCCTCAAACAAGCTCCTTAGGCTTGGTATGCCAAGATGGATTCCTTCCTCCTATCTTCAGGTTTTACTAGGTGCCATTCAGATCCCAACATTCATCTTCTATGACAGGATGATTCATTGCTAATACTGGTACTTTATGTTGATGATCTTTGATCATTGGGAGCTCTACATCTTCTATTGAAGCAGTGACGATGGCTCTTCAGGATAGGTTAGACATGAAAGACTTAGGCTTACTACATTACTTCCTTAGCATTAAGATTTCATAGACAGAGTCAGGGATCACTTTAGCATAGCCTAAGTACACTTTCGATCTTCTTGCTTAGTTTCACATGATTGACTGTAAGTCATCCACTACTCCTAGTTTCTATCTGGAGTTAAGCTTGAGTTGGATTGTGCTACACCATTGGTTGACACTACCTTGTATCAACAACTAGGTGGTAGTCTCATCTATTTGACCCATACTAGACCAAATATTTCATATACATATGGCATGGTTTCAAGAGTCATGCAAGAGCCTCATGAACTGCACTGGAAAGTAACTAAGAGGATCCTTCACTTCCTTTAGGGAACTCTTGGCTTTGGGATTCATTACACATATGGCACTGAGGTTAACTTAGTTTGATACATAGATTCAGATTGGGTTGGTGTTACTTAGAATTGCAAGTCCACTTCTGGTTATAGTTTCTCACTTGGTTTTGGTCCTATTAGTTGGTCTAGCAAAAAGTAGAATGCTATTTCTTTGTCATCCATAGAGGTAGGGTACAGGGGAGCTATTAATGAGGCTACTAAGGCTCTTTGGCTTTAGGGCATTCTCACTGAGTTTGGCATTCCATTTTGACAGCCCACAATCATCTATTGTGACAACCAGAGCACCATTCAGATATGCAGGAATCTAGTCTAGCATCGATAGACCAAGCACATCAAGATTCATATGAATTTAATTTGAGAGCTTATTCAAGTAGAGATCATTGAATTAGTCTTTTTCTAGTCACTGGAGCAGGTTGTTGAGATCTTCACCAAACCCATCACTAAGAGAAAGCTCTTTCATTTGTGACCTCCTCTTGGGGTATGGTCCACTTCATCAGCAACATCATCTTGGAAAGTTGGTTATTTCATCTCCTGAAAGGTTGGTTCCACATTTAGCGCAGCCTTGGGATTCATGACATGGACTAACTGCCTCCGATGGATTCATTAACTCTCATGCTTGTATCAGAAATTAACTAGTTGACCTTTTGGTTTAACGACAATCATGGACCAACAATTGGTATCAGAGTGAAAGGTCACGTGTTTGAATCCCTCGGGCTAGCACTGGGGGGGGAGATTGTTGGAAAGTTGGTGCTTTCATCTCCTGAAAGGTTGGTGTCATGTTTAGTGCAACCTTAGAATTCATGTCATGGACTAACCGCCTCCCATGGATTCATTAACTCTAGCGCTTGTATTGGAAATTAATAGGTCAACCTTTTGGTTTAACGACAATCATGGGCCAACACATCATCCTCCACGTGGCTTTCTAGCTTTTCCACTTACATTTTTCTCTCTTTTGGGGGGAATTATTTCCCATGAGGTTTTCTCCCTTTCTCTTCTTTATGAGAGATTACATTATATTGCATTGTACATGGGTGCTTAATCATGCCTAGTTACCAGGACCCATCTTCTTTCCTCACTTAAGCTTTACATAAGGGGGGTGTCAGTGTATATTAATCTCACTTAGGATAGGGATATTTTTAGTTTTAAGAGTCTTCGTGGTTTAATTAACATGTCTATGTTTAGAATAGGTGCCTAGGGTCACTTATCTTGAGTTAAGTAGTTGCATGCCTATTTTTAGGCCACCACTATTCTCAAGCTTGCTTTCCTATTTCTAGAACATCTATTCTTAGAGACTACATGCCTATATTTACTTCATCATTGAGCTAATTCATTATCTAGGTTTTGCTTTACATATTACTTATGTCTTTGATAGTGTTCAGTGTGCGATTGTTGATCTCTCGTGACTTGTGTCGGTACTTGCAATCTTCAATAATAGTTCTTGGTTTCCACACTATTCTCTCCAACTTAGGTGCTAATCCATAGTTGAATGTGCTAACCTATCACCTGCACAAAAATACATGGAATTTATTCAAAAAAGGTTAAATTTAGGGATGGACCAGTCCCACCAGGTGTGCCAAATGAAGATGATAGAATGTGGAAGATGTTAGAAATGAAAAAAGTAAACAAAAAAAATTGTTATACCTTCAAAATCTTCTCCATTCTAGTCTCCTTGAAAAGGTGGAGGAAATGTATGTACCCAACTACAAATCCTAGCTTTACCCAATGTAAATGAATATGGATTTCTCAAGAAATAACTAGCATAATGGAGGCAAGGAATTTGGCTATAATTTAGCTATAGTTTGGATATGGAGATGGAAGAATTATGAGACCATAAGTTTGATGTTCAAGCATGAGAGTTGTAGAGTGTTGAAATGACTTGGAGAGGCTTCTTATTTATAGATATTTGGGGGATTTTGGATTAATGGATAGAATTCAAAGATGAGATCCAAGGGTTGAAATTTCATAGTGAAACCAAGGGCTAGGGTTTCATCAACAAAGATGGAGGGCTCATATTATTTTGAAAATTTTAGTTTGGCCTTGGGAAGACTTTTCATTAATGAAACTGGAGATGTGTGAACATGAATTTGTAATTCATTTTATTGGTTAGTGTGATGAGATAAGACAAGTGCATGGATTTGAAAAGGTGAGGTGGAGACATGTGAGTCTAATTAATTAACTAATGTTAATTATTTGTCTAATTATGGGGAGATGGAATAGTGAGGGCCTAGGTTAATTAATTAAGGGATTAACTTAATTACTATGGTTGTAAAAAATTCGTGGATGGGTTAATTAGTAGCCAAAATTTATTAAATAGAGGCTTAATTAATTTGGGTGTAGGGATTTGGTAGGATAAGTAACTAGTTAATTTAATAAATGAGATTTATTTAATTAACCAATGTTTGTCTATAGGAAAGGTAAATTAATTAAATAGATGAACTTTATTTAATTAATTTAGGCTAATGGCAAGGAGGGGTTAATTAATTAAATAAATTTTAATATTTATTTAATTAATTTTGAGTAATGGTAGGTGAGAGTAGTTAATTAATTAAAATTTATTTAATTAATTATGGGTAGGTGATAATGTGGATTGGATAAATTAATTAAATAAAATGTTTTATTTGATCAATCATGAGGAAGGGGATTATTTAACATGATAGGTGATGTTCAGGAGATGTCAGAAGATGGAGGTGTAGGGTGTCATTTTTGGGTGTCTACATCAACAAATCAAATAAAAGGTTTTGATCATCAATTAGTTACTATTAACATGAAATGAATCCCTAGGATTTTACTTATGAGTAAAATCCACAAAATTAATAAGTATGCACTTGACTTGAATAAAAAAAAATGCATCTACATTTGAGGTGATAGAGTTTTATTATATGAGGTGTCTAGACTTATGAAGAAGATAAAGGTTGTCCTAAATTAAAAAAATGTAAGAGTTCTAGTCTCTTGTTGCTTCTAACCTCTCATCCATTAAAGATTCATTTGGATGGAAGAAGGTGATAAGGTATTAGAGAGATGAATATAAAAGCTTGGCTTTTATTATTGTTTCTCTCTTGTTGACTGATGAAAAAGTTGATCCACTATTGTTTAGACACCAAGTAAAAGAAATCTTGGCACTCAAAACAAAATTAGACAATTTTATTAGAGAAGCTAAAGTAGAATTGGACATCATGTAAGAGGATAATGTGAATAAAGTGATAGTAATTATTGAGGTAGATTGCCCAAGTGATGAAGAATGGGAAGAATGGTTGAGTTCCATCACAAATGGATATTAACGTTTTTCCATTATTTATTCTTCCAGTTGTTTCATAATCATTAACAATGGTCAAACTCATAAAAGAGGGCCATATAATAAGTGTACTTTCCTATAAATGGTCATGAAGGAAGCAATAGAATTCAGCCTAAAAAGGTATGGAAAGTAAAGATAATGTAGCTACACATTAAAGAAGGTACAAGAGTGACAATGTCATGTCAGTCTTCAAGATTAGCATGATTACATTCTATTGCTCCAAGAGAAGCCACAAGAAGAACAAATGAATATTTTCCACATGAATACTTGCATTAATTAAGATAAGGAGGCCTCCATATTTTTCACAGGAATTATGGTAAGATCATTTGGGCATACCGTGTCCAAGTGTTTAATGAGGAAGAATTGAAGGTATCATGGAGCTTAGAAAGAAGTCATTAGTTATCAAAAGCTTGAGTCCTAGGAGATACAATGGAAATACTCCATTGTTTATCTATCACAAGCTTAAGGCCCCAACAAAGAATGTTATCATGAAATGGACCTACAACACGGGAGAAGATAAATATTTGTCAAATTATAGGGTCCAAATAAGCTAAATTTATCTTTCTCCATAGCATTGTGGTGAGTTGTTTAATATTGTAGAAATGGAAACTCAAAGAGGAGGTGTTCTTCATGAGGCAATCAATCTTGTACCTAAAAGAGGAAGTGCCTTTTTGGATACTCTAGTTTTCCATGCTAATATTTGTACTTATCTTATTACAAATAGGCAACGTATTAACATGGGAGGAAGGAGATATTAGGAATAATTTAATGGCATTTTAATTTATCCATCTATAGTACATTATAGAAAGATAGTTTTATTATCTTTAGTAGCACACCTATCTTCCTCAATTCATACCCAACACTATCAAACTTCTAATAAAATGAACCTATTGGCACTTTTAAAAGTTCTAATGATATTTTAAAAGATTGTAAATCTAATTTAAAAGTGCCAATCATCCACTAAGGTGAGCATTTCCATTTTCTTTATAAATAGATGTTCTTGCTATTTTATTATAACTCAATATACCTTCGTATATTGAGTTAGTGCAAGGAACATATATATTTTCTTCAAAGAATCAATATAAGACATGGTCAAATTTAGTCTCTAGTGTGTGATTTTTCTATTTGTTTCTTTCAATTATTTTTTAAAAATTGAAAAAAAGGTACACATTTGTTGTGTTTGTGTTGATGTTAAAAATAATATGCATTCAAGGATTGCCCATAAATATTTCTAGCTCAATATGTGAGACAATTCCAACAAAATAGCGATGGCTAAAAATGAATCACAACATTACGATTGAAAAGGTACTTGAGGATATAAGCTTTCCAAGAGAAAGATTAATACATTAAATGTAATGCCCCGTCATGCAACCCTAGAGAGTTAGATTAACAAGAACAAAATTCCAAAAATAATTTTTTTTTTGAAGCAAGTAAATGCAATAATAGTAACCAAAGATTTTATAATACACAACATAAAGAAAAGTACACTTCTAACTCCTCTAGGGAAACATAATTGCATCAGTGAAAAGAAAATTAAAACAACACAAAGTGATATACATTAAACTGCTACTAAAGATAAGATCAACTTTTACATTACTAAGATAGTTAATTTACAAAGTTACAGTGCAAGATTACAAGACCGATCATGTCAGTTTATAACTAAATAAATATTAAAGTATACAACAACACTGAATGTGTTATGCAATTCTATAACTTGATCACCTCTGTAAAGGATGCAAACTGATTCTCCAAGAAGACCAATGGATAGCTCTGTTCCCAACCATGTGGAAACCTGAGGTCCACCCCTCCAAGCTAGGAGATAATGACGAGGATTCCACTAAGCCAAGAAACAACATCCAAAAATAAAAGAACGACAACTGACTTGACACAACTAACCATATCAACAAAATTGCACAAGCCAAGACATCACTCCAGAGGCACAACCAATAAGTAACAACTGAACTGTGTAAGGAGAGTGTCATTGCATGGTCCTAGGATGGGTTACCCAGGCTATCTATCACCAGAAGCCGGCCCCCATCTATGGTTACCCTGGCAACCTCTCTCTAGGCACCGGCCCCATAGGGTGACACATGCAGAGCTGATAGGTCCTCTCATGGAGACAAGGAGGTCGGCCTTGCTAACCAGGGCTTCTCATCCCATCCTTAGCCTATGAGGGCACTCAAGGCATGGGTGAAGTAGCTTACTTATCTTGTTAGGTGTTTTTCTTTCCCAACCCTCTTGATTAAGTTATAAAGTTTCCACTTGCTTACAACTTCCATGGGGTTACCCAGGCGGCCTCTCACTAGGCACCAGCCCCACCATGAAAGCCACTCCCTTAGCATTCTCTGATCAGTCATACATACCACAACATACAGGTATAAAAGTCACAAATCAGTTTCGACCCATAACTTACACCATTCACTAGGCCACAACAGTAAGTCCTTAAATTCCCTTCAAGAATTTGAAGCAATACAATATAGAAACCAAGTAATATATCCAAGAGGCCATTCCCCATTCATTACAAGAACGAAAATCCAATGAACCCATTACATTGACATGCCATAATTTGAACCAAAACCAAGAACTACACCTCTGGAATTAGGTACATGACCAATGATAAGGTGACCATTATCTGACAAGGACAATGCTTTCGCATCTTAACACCAAGAACACATGACACCCCTCAAGATTCCCAATTCACAAATAATCCAAATCATAGACCAAACTCCATCCCAAAGTAACATAAAGATCCAATACAAACATGAAGATACGACAAGGAGGGCAACCAAGAAAATGAAATTCAATGAACTCTGAATTCAAACAAGAAGTCAACTTATGATATTTTAACTTTATATCAGATAACATACAGGTTTGCAGAAAAATAATTTCTCTCCAAATCCAAAATCAACCTCCCAACTCATTTCTTAACGACTACCATCTCCTAACAACCATAGTCTAAAAGCCAACAAGAATTTTCCTTTTAAGCTTCACTAATAATACTTCCTACTAAGAACAAATACAATTAAGTATAAAACTTCCAGTGATCACAACTATTTTAAATACATATAGTTTCCTATAAACATAACATACTTATCTAACATTTTACAATTTCCAACAACTACTAAAAGAACTTTCACAACAATATTAATTCCTTTCCCAAAAAGAACACAAGGATTTAATACAACATTTAGATACGATAAGGACGATAGCCCCAAAATAAAATGAGTTAGAATATACTCATTCGTTAAGGAAATATTCTAGTATAATAAAGTATCAATTCCTAACAACACAAGGCATAAACTTCTATATGTTAATTTATTAACTATCAAGCTAAAAGAAAACAACCATAATAAATTGCTAATCAAGAATTCCCTGATAGGTAAAACCACTACAAAAATATGCATAATCTTGCTAAGATACTAAACTTTCCGTCGATCGTTTACTACCACAACTCTAATAAAGAAAACAACTAACTAATATAAATTGTTACCTACAAGCGTGAACATCTTACCCACTACAAAGTCCTCATGAAACAATTACACTGACACATTTAATTCCTATTAACCACAACTAAGAAAATATATTTTCCCATTTCAATTTCGAATGTAAAAGAACAATATCTATCACTATAGTTTCTTTTAAGTAAACCTACTAACTAACCTTATTCCAATATCAAATCATTATAAACCTAAATAGTTTAACTTACCATTAGTAATACAACATCTATCAGTAATTATTTACAATAAGCATAATCTTTCTTCAACCTTAAACCAACTACAATCATACTCAAACAACTATAACATATACTTCAATAACACAACTTTTCCATCAAGCATCTTCCAATCTACAATTTCTAATGAACACATCCATGAGAATAGGATAAATATCCTTAATTACATAATGTTACCATCGAAATAGACTATTTACCCCTAACTACTAATCTAAACCTTTATATACCCTTACAATCTTAAACTACCAGCTCTACATTGTTTCTTAAACATCCCATTTCTAAAAGCATAAATATCTCCTAATGACATGCTACAACATCATTCATGAATAGATCTTCTAAAATTACATACATATAGCCACTTTCTAATTCAAATCAAAACATTGAATTTCTAACTAACTTGATACCGTAGAGAATTACGAATACGCATATATAAAAGGAAAGTGTATACATCTATTTCTATTCAAATGAGGCACTCACCAGACTCACTAACAAAGATTCTATACAAACACCTAATTCCATATTCTAAAACCACCAAATTTAGTAACAAGAAACAACTATAACTATATAAATTCTTTCAAAAATAATAAACCTCCATTCATCATTTATTTTGTATAACTCTAGTGCTTTATACCTAAAAGAGACTAGAAGAAAGAATAATAATTTGATTTACAACTAATTTAAAACAATATCTAACATTACACACCATTATGTTATAACCCAAGAACAATATATTTCAAGAACCTAACAATCACTTTAATACAAGGAATAATATTTTTATTTTATTTTTAAATATTGTTTTAACTATGCATAAATACATTTTTCCTATTCCAATTTTCCAATATTTTGCAGTTTCTAAAACAATAACTATAAGCATAAATTATTAATAAGCATCTAAAATTTCAAACAACTCCTATAACCTATAAGATTTCCTAACAATTAACCACTTTATAATATCAAATCAAACTTATGTATTTTCCTATGATCATGGATTACCATCTATTATTTTACCACTTAAGATTTCTAATAAAAATAGCTACCATGATATCTATTTCTAAAAAAAAGACTTCTTTCCATTATATATATATATTCTAAAATTTCAATTTTCTAAATAACCAAATCATAGAATATCAATAACAAAGTTATATTTAATAAAATGAGCACAACTAATTTATTAAACTTCTTGTATAAACCAAAAGAACAACATTAATTAAATAAATTTAATTCTAAAATTATAAATTACTAACAAATGAACTTTCTAATATCATCGTCTCCCTATTATTGACTTAATAAATCCAAACTATACTCAAAATTTAGAAGTTTCCCTACAAGCAAGATCTCCTCCAAGCCTTCTATTTAAGAACAATCACAACAATTAACTTTTTTTTTATGAGCTCAAATTGAAGTAAATTTCAAGATTTCAATCATATGATTTTCATTAAATAAATTTCAGCCACAAAATAAGATCCAGAGAACCCAAGGAGGAGGCCAATGTTTCATAGAAATTGCAGAATTACAAGAGAATTAAGAACAACAAATTTCATCCAAAAGAATGCAAGGAGAGGGCTGTATGGCAGCCATACAACATCCCCAAGAGAGGGCAGAAAAACTAAAAAAAACTAATTTGCATCAGATTTCTCCTACAGCCGTATGGTCTAGGTTTGTCATAGAGGAAAAATGAGTAGAAATTTAATCACAGGAAAAACAATAAGGATGGGGTCTCCTATGCCATACGATCCAAGGCAAAAAATGAGATTTTTCTCAGTCTACAATGTCATACTCATACAATCAGAGACTTCTATTGCTCAGGTAATAGAATTTGTGTGAATTACCATATAGTTAAATTGATTTCTAAGGAATAAAACCAGAGCTTCAAACTAAGTTTTAAAACTATTGCAAAAGATTAATTAAATGGTATCTTCAGCCAACAAGAAATTTTAAAGCAGATTGAAGGAAATTGTGAAGAAAACTTCACAAGATTTGGTCAAATTCCTAGACATGCTTGCAGGGTAACTTTCTAGAGGAAGTAGTGTTGGAGGCACAAGATCTTCATTAGGGTTACACAGATAAAAGCAAGGCATCCAAGATAAAAAGGAAACATGAATAATATGAGAACCAAATCAGTGGTTGCAAGCACTAACAGGTTGCCAAGGAAAATATATGTATAGACCAAATCACTTCTTACAAGGCATTTCACCTCTATCAGAGAGATAGAAATGTGAGATAAAAATGCAAAAACGATAGGGACAAGCATTTGATAAAAGCTTAACACTGAGTCATCTATTTCATAGGATTGAGATCACAATGCAGGGTTACAGATGATTGAGCTAATGATTTCAAAAGGATTAAGACAAAGGCTAAACCAGAAGAATCCATCTTGGAGGAATCTACATAGATTGGAGCAACATTCGACCTCACAGGGCCCACAAGGATAATTTAAATTCCAATTAACTCCAAGTTACATGCAAGTTTCACACATAGGACATGCTAGTTTCACACACAGAACATGCTGCAATAAAATATAACTTACCAGCTACAACAGTTGTCAATTCACAAAGAGAAACAAATCACATACCCAAAATTCAGTCCCACCTCAAACTTTCTCCAACTCCTACCACCAAATTCTCTATTCTTCTCCCCAATATCTTTGTGCTTTTCCAACTCCCTTCCCAACAAAATTTTCCCCATATAAAAATGGTTCAACTCATAAAATTAATGCAGACATGCATCCATTACCCAACATCCCACTCCTCCGAGAAATTCAAAAATTTGATATAAAAAGAGATCCCAAATCTTCCAATTTCAAAATTGAAAACTCAAGGCATTAATTTCACTTACCAGAAATTATTCTTAACCCAAATATATACTAATTACCCGTAGCTACAACTTATAACATAAATACTCTTGGAAGCAGATAATTTAATTCTAGGCTATTATAAAATTTAATCAAGGTGTCATTCAAAGTTTTAGGCTTAACCAATTGTTATCTAATAAACATAATAGAAGCATCATTATTTTAATAATAAATGATTAAAGTGTTATCCAACTACACAAGAGCATTAATACCACAACTCGACGATACTTCCACAACACAAGATTACCAACATAAAAAGGCAAGGACCAAGTGACACAACACGACTCGAGACCACAACATAAGACAATGACCAACCTAGTGGAATAGACCTCACGTTATCTCCCATCAATGATACCCATTGGTGTAAGAACCCACTCAAACCTGCTATATCAGGTGGAGTCAAGGTTCAGTACCTGCAGCCTGCATCCGAACAATTGGTTGTACATGATCAAATACATCTATGTCAACACACACAGAGAGTCAGAGAGTCACGATGTAGTAGGGTGCTCGAAGCGAGTAGTACTACACCGTCTCTTCTCTTGAAACAATATCATAACAACTTTTATCTAAATTCGAATACCAACAAATCAAATGACACATGATAATATTAATTCGCATCATAATTGGAATAATAATTATGCCATCACAACTCATAACTCATGTCTAATTATATCAGTCAAACATAGTTCATCAAGATCAAAATAAACATAAATCATAACCTACTGATCAAAAGTCTCAAAATTGTATCAATGCAATAAATGACTAACAACTGTCTCCGACTGACAGAGAGCAATGCAGAACTACCACTATTACAAGTCAACAACGAGGGGGCACGACATTAAATCTTTCTAAAACTATAAATACAAGTGTAATTCTTTTAGTAGTCCTTTTTAGATCTATTGAAACAATATATAAGGCATTGATCTACATCTCTTATGATCACACCCTTTACACATAATCATGACAAATATTTTGAAGTGTAATGTATTTTTTATTTTTTTTAAAGATAATGCGCCCGGTAAACTTTTTAACGTGACCAGCGACGCTGGTGCAACATGCCCTCCAGCTCCACGCGAATGCTTTTGCCCGGAGCAATGAACCGATGAGGCCACAACTGGGGGACCTCATCCCCTAGGAAGAACACTTCAAACCCGCAAGCTCATTGGCCCAACAAAGGCATAAAGCCTTGTGAGCTCGTTGGCCCAGTGGGGGTTTGAACTCTGGTTGCCGCCACTACATCCTGAGCGACTTAACCACCGAACCATGCCATCATCGGCAGTAATGTATTCTTATTTATTTATTTATTCATAATATATTTTAGGGTATAGAAGCTTGATTTAATGTATATTTACTTAAAAGACTTATACTCATTTGTCGAGGTTACAAATTTGAGATATCCATTCCAATTACTAAATTAACTTAATGTGGGTTAGTGACAACATAAATAGTGTCTAGTATTATGTCTTAAGGGCTTGGTTCTATGTTGGATGAATTTAAAAGAATTGATTAAAATTATATAAGCTTTCACTATTTGTTTAGTCTTTTAAATTCTTTTCATGCTAACCTTAATACAAATCGGTAAATTTGTTATGGAGTAAAAAGTTTCCCTGCACCTTTTTACCTCCTAGTTTAGCTCACGGGTCCTCCTGTTAACACTTTGTAAACTAAATATTCATCTTGAAGCAATTTCCCCCGAAACCCATGTCAAATAGGGACTAGCGACCCATTCTAAACCTTAACCCTAGCCCAAAAAGAGCCTTGGGACTTGGGTACCCATGCCCAAGTACACTCTAATTGGCCAAGACAAATCTCAATGCATGTTAGCTTGGGCCCTCTCAAAAGGTTTTCATTTGTCAGCTCTCTTAGTTTAATTTATGAATGTGAGTGGGAAGGCATATTTAAATAGGTTTATATATTCGTTTGTGTAAGATATGGATAACACAAACTTGTGATATTAAGCAAAGAGCATTCAAGGCCTTCATTATATTGTAGAGTAGAATTATGTTGTTATTACGTTTGTTTGTTGTAGATTTCACTTCATCAATCCATCTCCTCATGATTTGAAGGATCTTCATCTCTGTGAGGGCTTCACCTCTAAGGTGACATCAATTTGTGTTTCAATCATTTCAATTCATCATTGGATTTGGCCTCTGCCTTCCTTGGGCATGCACTCTATCTAGCAAAGGTATTGCAAGGCTTGAATGTCCTTTCAAGGCTTGACTGAGGCAAGCTCCTAAACACCACAACCCAAAACCCCCTTCTTCATGTGTGCAAGTTACAGGTGCAGGAGATGGAAAAGTATAGGTGCAGAGCAATAGTTTGAAGGATAAGGTTTTGGGATCTAAAAGAATCTTGTGAATATTCCTCCCTCCTGGACTAGGGCACCCACACCATAGTCATCTCGACAAGTTTGGCCTTGGATTCAGGATCAAGATATAGTCTACTACACCTCTCTCCTCAGAATCTCCAAAAAAATTTCCCTCTTAGACTTGGGTGCCCACCTCATTGTCCTATAGGGTTTCATTTCTACAAACTCAACTTCTGGTATATTTCTAATTATCTCTGACTACTTTTCTATTTGATTTTTTGCTACATTCTGTTCATCTATATCTGATTGCTCTATAGTTAGGATTTGAGGCCTATTTGACCTAGGGTGTGGTAAATCTTTCAATAAAATCTATTCTTTCCATAACACTCCTGAGCACAAAATTAGAAACTAAGTCCTCATCCATCTTGTAGTGACTTGGCTTAGTTTTGTTGTCGAATGTTGTTGTGAAAAAAGGGTTTGATTTGATACACTTTAACATCATTCATTCCCCTCTCCTTTTTCACACTTAACATTTTGGTGAACCCATAGCAGTGAACATTGGCATCTTGGTGAGTCTTGAAATCAGATTTTGCATCATTCTTATCATTCTACTTTGAAAATCTTGCATAAAATTGAAAAAAATTGGAAAAAACAAGCATTCTAAGCTTGCATAAAGGCATAGTTTTGCATTATTTCATTGCATATCATTGAGGCATTTTAAATTTCAGATTTTCTAACATCATATCTAATATAAATTACAACAATGAATCATTTCGTAGTTTCACATTTTGCATTTGTATATCTCATTTGTTAGGGTTTTGTTGAAAACTTGCATTTTTCATATAACCTAGTTTTTCCAAAAGCTATAATTAGTAGTCAAAATATTATTTAAGATTTTGATTCTCCTTTAAAAAACTCATTCAAATCAGATTTTGAGTTGTAGTGTTTCATTAATTTGCATCCATGCATTCAAATTTCAAAGTTTGTAATTATACAGTGTGTATTTCAGCATTGAAGACTTTAACACCCACTTCACATTTATTTGAACAAACTTTTCAAACATTCATTTTTCCTTGTTGTGTAGCTTTATTTACATCATATTTACTTTGTTTGTAGTGAAATTATTTAGTTTTTGAGTTTCAAAAATCCAATTTCCTCAAACTAGTGTTTGGGTGTGCAACGAGTTATCATATTTTCATCATGGATGCTTCTTTTTATTCATCTTTGGAAGCTTTGTTTACATACATCATAGATATTGATAATTTCTACAAATTCACTAATAAGCATCCTTAGGTCTTAAATCAAATAGAATACATGTATGATGTTGATATTTCTATCTGTTCCACATATGAAATCCTTTGTTATATATTTGATTTTGATAGTTTCACAACTCTCATAGGAATATATCCCTCAATATTAGATGATCTCACTAAATTCATAGACAATAATAAATATGATGTATTGTTTAGTAGTGATGACTTCAATATGTCAGATTAAGCCCTAGATGATTTTATCTCTATTCTACATTCCACTACGAATCTTAAATTGCTAATGTTCAAGACCATGCCCTGGATATAGTCTCTAATACATGTGATGGTAACTTAGTGTTTCCTTATGATATCTCTCCCAAAATTGTTCCCACTTATGAGGACATTTTGGTACAAGAGGATGAAATCATTGACACATCTCTTAACACCACCCTACTCTCTCTTCATTCCAATGCTCTCCCTTTGGAAGATGAAGCATTAGTGAATGAAGAACCCCCTCTAACAAAGAACACTCCATGGATCAATAATAAGTATTCATCTAACCATATTAAAAATTCTATCCCTACCATAGTGCATGAAGTCTCTATGAATCATCCTATTGATCTTCCTCCTTTAGTTAAATATTCAACTACCTTGGATATTACTAAGGAAGTGAAGACTCTTGATGTTCCTCCTTTAGTTGAATGTTCAAGTACCTTGGATATCACTAAGTTGAATGTCCAAGTCCCTTGGATATCACTAAGGATGCGAAGACCATCGATAGTCCTCCTTTGGTTGCATTTTCAAACCCTTTGGACATCATTAAAGATATACTCACCAACAATTATCCTAACAACACTTTACCTTCCTTTCATTTCTATACTCTCCTTTCAAAAGATGAAGCACTAGTGGATGAGGAAAGGTCTCTCACATTAAATCCCTTACGGATGGATGTCAAGATCAAGAAAAATAATTCACCTATTCTACCCACTAGGGGGATAGTGAATAAGTGTACTAATGCTAATACAATATCAACAATTTAAAGACTAAATATGATATATCCTATGATGATAGACATGGATTATCGTCTAGGAAATATCCCATTGAAGCAGGTAAGTATTTATCCCTCATTTACCCACACTCATTGTAGCACCTATTCTAGTTTCTCTCAAGGGTGGCCTCCTCCTAGATATATATGTTGTTAGAATTGTGTTGTGTTAAATGTTGTTGAGGTCTCCTTGGATGACCCTTGATACTCTTGTAAGGCCAAGGATACAAGAAGACCACCTTTGTTGTGACCATTCTTCTATTTGTCTCTCTATTATTCTATTCCTCTCCTCTATTTTATTACTATGTGTTGTGTCTTAGGGGTATAACATTATGGAGGATGTCTTGGAGGCGTTTTCTCATGTTGTAAACCTAAGTCACTCTTGTCTCCTCTCTCATTTTCATTGTTGTTTACATTCTTTAGTGACCCTACTAGTCAGTGGATGATGAAACAAATAAATACTGATAAGGACCACACATCCCTTCAACAAGGAAAGAAAAAATGGACCTAGTCCATATATGAAGATGGGGTTGATATATATATATATATATATACCTGGATTTTTAGCTTGGTCTAGGCCCAGAGAGACCCTTATGAGGGATCTCTTCCCATCGACTTTATCACCTAAGACCACAACTGGGGATTCTTCATCCCCAATGGGCATTATCACCCTTTTGGTCAAACCCACAAGCTCAATTACCCAATGAAGGTCAATGAAGGCACACTTAGCCTATGAGCAGGGTAGCCGAACAAAGACATACATGAATTGTGAGCTCATTGGCCCTATGGGGGTTTGAACCTTGGTGGCCACCACAACAACAGTAAGAGATGACCACCGAACCATACCCTTATTGTCATATATATATATATATATATATATATATATATATATATATATATATCTATACACACACACACACATATATATCTGATGCTTGACTAGTATAATCACTTCGTGTTGTGATTCGTATCGTGATATTTTTTGCAACAAACCTTTTCAATACTTTCAATCTTCTCCAAGGCACTTTGGATTGTGTTGTATCTCACCTTGTTGCTAAACTCAGTTATGAGATACCTATAGTATAACCTAATAGCTATACTCGGTTCCAAACCCACCACTGTAGCCTTGGTCTCTCTTATGTGATATGATTTCTATATAGCATTCATGAATTGATTTGGTTGTTATCTAACCAAATCTTATATCTTGTTTATTATCTTATCAAATCATAATGATATGTTTGTGGGAACATTCAACGATTGTGGCATATGTCACTTTGGAGAATTGGCTTTGTGAAAGCTCTTGTTCCCTTGCGTATTTCACTCTACCTTAATGTGCTTGATACCCGTAAGTGGGATCAACCACCTTAAGGTGGGGGCATATATAATAATATTTGCTTGATTATCTTTCACATTAACAAAGTGTGTTTGAAATCCCTCATCATGAGGCAAGATGGTGTATCTCTTGAGCTACTACACATCTTATTAAAGAAAAAAGCCCTCATCACAAGGTGAGATGGCATATCTCTTGAGCTAGTGGACATATTTTTATACAAATGCCTTCTCTGGAAGGTGATATGGTGTATCCCTTGAGCTAGTCCACATCCTTTTATACAAATTCTTCTGCAAAGGCGGGGTTGGATCTTGGGACATTCACCCTTAAGTGTGTCTTTGGCAGTTGTGGAAGCATAGCTCAACCATCAGGTGTGCCTGAAATGTGTTTTAGATGGTGGGACTTAGCAATAAGCTACTTCCCATCACCTATGTTTACCGTGTATAATACGTGTAGTATGTTGATGACATACTATGCGACGCTTATGTATTTAGTGTGTCTTCCTTATGTGTTTGTTGTGTCTTCCCCCGAGTGTGGTCTAAAGGCACATAGTGATTAGCTCCCTCCACATTTGGGTTTTTGTTATGCATGTCTTCCCCTTGGTGTGGTCTAAAGGTGTGTAGCGATGAGCTTCCTCCACATTTTGGGTTTTGTTTTTGTGTGTTTTTAGTGGTCTAAAGGTGGATAGTGATGAGCTCCCTCTACACCCTAGTTTAGGATTTGTTTAATTGTTAAATCAATGTATATTTTGTGTATTGCATGATTGGTCTCATGTCTTCTTTGTGTATTGTGTGCTTCACTATATTCTTCATCTTTTGTGTGCTTCTCATTGTCTTCCTTGTGTCTTGCATGAATCTCATGTGTTTTATAGTGTTTTCCTAAGATTGGGGGCTAGAAATATTCCCTCAACCTTTGGGTATACTTTAGTTCTATGTGCCTAATGTGTTTGATGTACTTCGACCATACTTTAATGCATGTATTGAATCATAAGATCATACATACATTAAAGTGGGAGCTAAATGTTATGGAGTAAAAAGTTTCCTTATACATTTTTACCTCTTAGTTTAGCTCCTAGGTCCTCATGTTAACACTTTGCAAATTAAATATTCATCCCAGAGAAATTTCCCATGAAATCCATGTCAAATAGGGACTAGGGGCCCATTCTAGACATTAACCCTAACCCAAAAGGAGCCTTGGGACTTGGGCACCCACACCCAAGTCCACTCTAATTGTCTAGGGAAAATATCAATGTATTTTGGCTTGTGTCCTCTCAAAAGGTTTTCCTTTGTCAGATCTCTTGATTTAATTTATGATTTAAGAATGTTAGAAGGAACGCATATTTAAATAGGTTTATGTATTCATTTTTATAAGAGATGGGTAACGCCAACATGTGAGATTGATCAAAGAGCATTCAAGGCCTTCATTGTGTCATAGATACAAATTGTGGTGTTATTGTGTTTGTTTGTTGCAGATTTGGCTTCATCAATCCATCTCCTCATGATTTGAAGGATCTTCATCTTTGTGAGGGGTTCACCTCTAAGGTGACATCCATTTGCATTTTATTCATTTCATTTCATCATTGGATTTGGCCTATGCCATCCTTGGGCACACACTCTATCTAACAAATGTGTTGGAAGACTTGAATGTCCTTTTGGGACTTAACTAAGGTAAGCTCCTAAACACCCCAACCCTAAACTCCCTTCTTCATGTGTGCAGGATATAGGTGTGGGAGTTGGAAAAGTACATGTGTAAAGTAGTAGTTTGAATGATAATATTTCAAGGTTTGAAAGAATCTTGTTAATATTCCTCCCTCCTAGACTAGGGTGCCTGCCCTGTAGTCCTCCCAACAAGTTTGGCCCCAGATTTAGGATCAGGATATAGGCTACTACACTTCTCTACTTAGAATCTCCATAAATTTTTCCCTATTAGACTTGGGTGCCCACCCCATTGTCGTCTAGGGTTTCATTTCCAGAAACTCAACTTCTGGTATATTTCTTATCATCCCTGAGTGCTTTCTATTGGAACTAGATAATTGAGAGGGGGAGTGAATCAATTGTTCCACAATACTTTTCTTGCCTTTGACCTTCTTTATTATCTTACTATTAGATTAGTGATGTAAACATTAAAGCATTAATCAACAGCATAAGAGTAGAAACATAATCAACACACTTGACACCAAGATTTTGATGTGGAAACCCAGTTAAGGGAAAAACCACGATGGGGGATAAGCCACAAAAATGCATACCCTATTAAAAGTACTTAATAAAATAGAAGGCACATGCCTTCGGGCACACTGCCCAGAGGTCACTGCTCAAAAGAGAGGCTCACTACCTATAGAATTTATTTAGAAAGAATTAACTGAGAAATAGTGTCTACTTCATGCCTGATTCAGTTTCAATGAATTCTAAAGGACTTTTTCTCTACCCCAAATTCTTCTTCACACTCTATACATCTCTTGATCCTTTTCTTCTCTAATCTACTCCTGATCCTTTCTTTGGATTGATCTATTTTGCACAAGGATAATTTCAATACCTCTTTAGCAAGTATTTATATACTTCATCAACCTTGGAATGATCAACAAGGTCAGCTAAACTTGACACAGATCATCACACTATCAGCCAAACACAACTGAGACTTGAATCTACTTCTACAACCACTCCACACTTCATAAAAATGTTTTTAAGGCATCCACCACATGCTAGGAACATTCGGTCAGCCAAGACTGGGAAGAACATCAACCTCAAGAAGAAATCTTCAATCAACAAGCTCAAACCTTAATGCGGACCTCTAACATAGTAGCCATATGATCTAGAGACCTCCACAAGCACATTGAAGTCACCAATAACATCCATTCTAAACCAAATGATCAGAAGCAATTGAATCTTCCTCGTAAACCTCAAGAACACTCTCTACCCTGACTATCTAACTAGAAGGATAGCTTATGGACCTCCAAACCATGAACCACTGGTGTTGACGATACACATTGACTTCCCAAACCTACCTTCAGATCTGTAGATCACAATTTTATATTACCAGATCAATCTGGACCTCTTTCCTATCACTCTATCTTAGGAACCAGTTCTACTCAGATGGCCATAACTCCTTCAAATCTTCATGCAGACTTCTCAAATCTTAACAGGAGCAATCTATGACAATCCTCTACACATCCACATGATCTACATGCATTGATTATCATTAATTTTCTCAATATCCTCAATAGTCTGGTCTTCTATGCAGATAACAAAATAGGATACAATTGACACTAATGGCAACAAGGATATGTTGATATCAATGACAACACCACTTGGGCATATATTTGCAAAAATCTCCCCCTTTGTCATTGATGGCAACATGTGATATGAAAAAAAAATGAATCTCTCCATCAAGACAAAAAATTCTCCCTCTTTCTTTTCCCACTTCTACAACTACTTTCTTTACTGCCCCCCCCTTACATTAGCAACTAGTTTTTCACATGACTTCTCTCCCCCTTTGACATCAATGGCAAAGGGCAAAGGGCACATATTTTCTATGTTTTCTCCCTTTTTGCTTCAGGCTGATCCCAAAATTCACATATTGACTACTTCCACTTTGAGTAGTACCTCCTTAACATCAATCTAGATCACAAGATATGAATGTGAATTCCACCAGACTGATGCACCTTAGTGCATCTTAGTTCTTCTCAGGAGGGGTAATAACCCCTAACTTCTCTTTGACATACTCAAAAGTATCCTTGGGAAGAGGCTTAGTGAAGATGTCTGCAATCTAATCTTTGGAAGGCACAAACTCCAACTTCATTCTCATTTACTTTCTCTCTCAAGAAATGAAACTTGATAGATATATGCTTTGTCTTTAAATGTAATACTGGATTCTTTGAGATGCTTATTGCACTAGAATTATCATAGAAATTTGTGACTGGCTCCTCAAACACAATTCTAATGTCCTTCAACATTTGCTTCATCCACAAAACTTGAGTGTAATTATTTGCTGCTGCTATGTACTCTACTTTTGCAGTAGACAAAGATATTACCTCTTGTTTTTTGCTTATCCAAGAGACCAATCTTCTCCCCAAGAAGAATGCACCACCACGAGTACTTTTTCTATCATCCACATCTCCTGCCAAATCAACATCTATAAATGCATGAAGAGTGAAGTTATTGTCCTTTAGATACCATAGTCCATAAACAATTTTCCCCTAGAGATATCTGAAGATTCTTTTGACTGCCATAACATGGGATTCTCTTGGATCAACTTGAAATCTGGCAACAAGTCCAACTACATTCATGATGTCAGGTCCGGTTTAGCTTAGATAAAGCAATCCTCTAATCATTGATCTATATCTTTTTTGATTCGCCTTGGGAGAGTCATCCTCTTTTCTTAGCTTGCATCTGGTTACCACAGGTGTACCTACTAGCTTTGAGTCTTCCATTCCAAATTTCTTTAGCAATTCTTTTACATACTTGGACTGAGATATGAAGATATCTTTATCTGATTAAGCAATTTGTAGACCTAGGAAGAAATTCATCTCACCAAACATTGACATCTCAAACTCACTTTTCATCTGATCAGTAAATGCTTTACATATGCATTCATTTCCACCAAAAATGATATCATCAACAAAAACTTCAACAATTAGAATGTCCTCATGATCAATTTTGAAGTAGAGATTACTGTCAGTAATACCTTTGCTAAATCCTATCTTAAGCAAATGCTTATCCAATTTGGCATACCAGGCTCTTTGAACTTTCTTGAGTCCATACAAGGCTTTTCTCAATCTATAAACCATATCTCCCTGATCAGACAACTGAAATTATTTTGGTTGCTCGATGTAGACTTCTTGCTCCAAATCTCCATCCAGAAATGCTGATTTCACATCCATTTGATATACTTTAAAATCTTTGAAGGCAACAAATGCAAGAAATAATCTAACTGCCTCTATCCTTGCCACCAGAGAAAAAGTTTCTTCAAAATCAATTCCTTCCATTTGAGAGTGGCCTTTACATACCAACCTTGCCTTATTCCTTACTACCTCCCCATCTTCATTCAGTTTATTCCAGAAGACCCATTTGGTTCCAATCACATTTTTGTCCTCAGGTCTAGAAACTAGATCCCATGTGTGATTCTTTTCAATTTGCATCAATTCCTCTTCCATTGCTTTGACCCAGTTTTCATCATTGCAAGCTTCACTTCCTAATTTAGGTTCAATCCTTGAAATCAAACAAATCTCTTCTTGATCTTTAGACATTTTTCTCCTAGTTTGAACACCTTTCCTCTTGTCTCCTATTATCTAATCTTTAGGATGATTTAATCTTACATCCTTGGGAGTTTTGGAGATTGTTTGAGCTTCTGCTTCTTGAACTTATTCCTCATCATCTGTGTTAACCTCTGGAGTCATAGGTTCAAAATGAATTTGGGTCTGAACTTGAACTTGCCTTCCTTGATTTTTACTTTCATCTTGATCATCTGAATCATATCCAAAGTACTTGGAATTTCCTTCCTTTCTTTCATCAACTTTAACATTCACACTTTTAACAATCTTCTTCAATCTTTTATTGAAGCACTGATAGGCCTTACTTTGAGTTGAGTATCCAAAAAATATTCCTTCATCACTTGTTGCCTCAAACTTACCTAAGTCCTCATCTCTTTTGATATAACATTTTCTACCAAAGACTCTAAAGTATCTCATAGTAGGAGGATGACCAAACCAAAGCTCATAAGGAGTCTTACTAGAATTTCCTTTGATCTGCACCTAGTTAAGAGTGTAGATAGCAGTACTCACAACTTCTCTTCAATAAGCTTGAGGAACATTTGTTTCCATCATCATGGTTCTAGTAGCTTCTTGAATGGTCTGGTTCTTTCTTTCCATAACTCCATTTTGCTGAGGAGTCCTAGGAGTAGATAACTATCTTTTTATTCCATGCTTTTCACAGAAAGCATCAAACTCACCAGAGGTAAATTCTCCACCTCTGTCAGATCTCAGACACTTTAGTTTTCCACCAATCTCATTTTCAACCATCATCTTCAAGACCTTAAACTTGTCAAGGGCTTCTGATTTTTCTCTCAGAAAAGTTACCCACATCATTCGGGAGTAATCATCAATTAGCAGCATGAAATATATGTCTCCTTGCACACTCCTAATTCTAGTAGGACCACAGACATTAGTATGTACCAGTTCCAATCTCTCACTTGAACCTTGTTCCTTACTCTTGAATGAAATTTTGTTTTGTTTACCCAATTGACACTCTCTACATATGTTATTAGGTTTCACAAGTCTTAGAAGATCTCTTACAGCTTGAGTGGAACTTATTTTGACAATGTTGTCAAAATTCACATTAAACATCCTCCTATGCCATAGCCAACTTTGATATGTCTGAACAATTAAACAACTTTTCCCAGAACTACTTAAGTGAAAGATGTTGCCTCTGGTTTGAGTACCGGATGCAACTTCAATTCTGGAGCTTTCCAAAATTCTGCATTTTCCATCCTTGAACCAAAGATCATAACCCTTGTCAACCAACTGTCCAACATTGAGAAGATTATGTTTTAGTCCTTCCACATGTAGAACATCATTGGTGATGTTCTTTCCATCAAAAGAGATGGAACTTAATTTGAAAGTTGAAATTTTTCCAACTAGATGACATCTTGTAACCTCTGAGACTATCCTAATTTCTTCTATAGCTGCAACCTTATGTTTGTATGAGTCTGGTAAAGATCTAAGTACATTTGATACAATTTCTAATTCTTCCAAAGTTCCACCAGCACACCTGATGCCACACATAAGTTCATTTATCTTTTACATGTAGATTGTGATGTTTTCATCTTCGCTCATCCTCATAGTTTCAAATTTTCCTCTCAGACTTTGCAGCTTTGCACATTTGACATATTTGTCACCTTCATACAGATACTCCAATTTTTTCCAGATTTGATAAGCAGTTTTTAGACCAAATACATTTGTCATTTCTGAATCAGTCAGGGCACTCAACAAGGCTTCTTTAGCTCAAAGATTTTTTTCAACATCTTTGACTTGATCAAGAGTTGAAGGACCTTTCTCCGAAGGTTTATTCTCAAAACTAGTTATTGCCCAATAGGCATCGCCCATGCATTGCAAATGGCACTCCATCTGATCTTTCCAAACATAATATTTTTTTCTATTGAATCTTGGACTATCCTTCTTGTAGGTTGACATCCTAGATCTCCTCAAGCAATTAGGCTTTTATGCGAAGATCTGGCTCTGATACCAATTGTTAGAACTAGACAACTAAGAGGGGGGTGAATCAGTTGTTCCACAATACCTTTCTTGCCTTTAACCTTCTTTATTATCTTACTATCACATTAGTACTGTAAACATTAAAGCATTAATCAATAGCATAAGAACAGAAACACAATAAAGACACTTGACACCAAGATTTTGACACAGAAACTTGGTTAAGGGAAAAACCACAGTGGGGTTAACCCACAAAAATGTGTACCCTATTAAAAGTACTTAATAAAATAGAAGGCACATGCCTTTGGACACAATACCCCGAGCTCACTGCTCAAAAGAGAGGTTCACCACCTACAGAATTTATTTAGAAAGAATTAACTGAGAAATAGCATCTACTTCATGCCTGATTCAGTTTCAATGAATGCTCAACGACTTTCACTCTGTCCCAAATTCTTCTTCACACTCTATACATTTCTTGATCCTTTTCTTTTCTACTTTGCTTGTGATCCTTTCTTTGGATTGATCTATTTTGTACAAGGATAATTTCAATACCTCTTCAGCAAGTATTTATATACTTCATCAACCTTGGAATGATCAACAAGGTTGGTTAAACTTGACACGGATCATCACACTATCGGCCAAACACAACTAAGACTTGAATCTACTTCTACAACCACTCCACGCTTCATAAAAATGTTTTTAAGGCATCTACCATAGGCTAGGAACATCCAGTCGACCAAGACTAGGAAGAACATCAACCTCAAGAAGAAATCTTCAATGAACAAGCTCAAACCTCAATGCGGACCTCTAACATACTAGCCATACGACCCAGAGAGCTCCACAAGCACATTGAATTCACCAATAACATCCATTCTAAACCAAATGATAAAAAACAATTGAATCTTCCTCCAGAACCTCAAGAACACTCTTTGCCATGACTGTTAAACTCGAATGATGGCTTGCAAACCTCCAAACCATGAACCACTGGTGTTGATGATACACATTGACTTCCCAAACCTGCCTTCAGATCTGCATATCACAATTTTATATTACCGGATCAATCCGGACCTCTTTCATGTCACTCTGTCTTTCTTGAGTATTGCAGGAACTAATTCTACTCAGATGGCCATAACTCCTGAAAATCTTCATGCGGACTTCTCAAATCTTAACGAGAGAAATCTTTGACAATCCTCTACACATCCACATGATCCACATGCATTGATTATCATTAATTTTCTCAATATCCTCAATATTTCAGTATTCTATGCAGACAACAAAATAGGATACAATTGACACTGATGGCCACAAGGATATGTTGACATCAATGACAACAACACTTAGGCACATATTTGCAACACTTTCCTATCTTGTTTTTTGTAGCATTTTGTTCGTCTATATCTAATTGCTCTATAGATAGGGTTTGAGGCCTATTTGACCTAGGGTTTGATAAATCTCTCAATCTCATATATTCTTTCCAAAACACTCCTAAGCACAAAATTAACAGCTAATTCCTCATCCATCTTGTAGTGACTTAGCTTGGTTTTATCCTCGAATGTTGTTGTGAAAGGAGGGTTTGATTTGATACACTTTAGCATCATTCATTCCCCTCTCCTTTTTCACACTTAACAAAAATACTAATTATGGGATTACCCTCCTAAGCTTCACAAAGTTCAATTTTTAGGAAAGAAGAGTCATCTCTCATTGCTTCACCTATTTAACTAGCCTTTAAACCATAAAAATACATTTTACCTTTAAATATGACATAAACCCTAAAGTTTTTGGGCTAATTCTTCATTGATCATCATAGAAATGCTAACCATGAAATAAAATAGCTAATAGTAACCACCTGGTCTTAAAATGTAGACAAGGAATTAACCATTGCAGATTGTGTAAGTTATGTGGCTAGAACTAGGGATCAAGTACTTATGAATGTGATTCCTTATCAAAACATCATACTGAGGTGTTTGATAAGGTACTTCATGTTCATTGCCAAGATTAATGAGGGTCACAAATAATTCACTCCTTTTAGAGAGTAAATGGGGAACTAACTACCACCTATTGTGTAAGCTATGTGACTTGAATTTGACACCAAGTACTTGCAAAATGTGAGTCCTTACCAAAACATCATTTAGTAAGACATTTCATGTTTATTACAATAGTCTAGAGGGACTTGTGAGAGTCTCCCTTCTTAAAGGGTCAACATGGAATTAACCACTATGTATTATGTAGCAACATGATATGAGTTGGAGACCAAGTACCTACAAAATATGAGTCATTGCCAAAAATATTAATTTACGGGCATTGTACACAACTAATGAACAACCTTTCCATATTTCAAAATTTCAACTTTCTACTACCATGTAGCCTAGAACCATTTAAGGAACATGCAATGGTATTTAACAATATGCCTGAACAAATACCAAAAGTTGGTGAATTCAAAATCATGTGTTGTTCCTTAACCTAGGTGATCATTTTGGTTCTCAAATTGAAGACTTGAGTGCCAAAATAAATATTTAATTTTCAAGGTGGTACAAGGGGTATTTAAGATGTTATTTATGGCACTCAAGGAGATGTTCAAGTAAGAATTGAAATTTTAATCACTTTATGGTGGATGTAGCACATGAGAAGCCCATTTTTTGTGCTAGCAATAGATTCAAGGAGATTTTTGGAAGAGTATTTTATAGGATCTATGTGTGAGGGAAGACAAAAAGATAGGATGGAGAAAAAGAGAAGAGGTTTCAAGAGAATGGAGGAGATGTTAGAGAATGACTCATTTTAGCACTATTAACCAAGTTGAGGGATTTTTGAAGAACTTTTAAGAAGAGAGAAAGATACATGAGGATAGAAAGAAATAGTAGGGTATAGGAGTAGAAGACCAGAAGGCTACATAATAAGAGAAGAAAACAAAGGGGGGCATGAGAGAAAAAATATAAGGGTCAAAAGGAATGAATCAGGTAGTAACAAGAGATGAAGATAAGATATGGTCACAAGGGACAAAGAATGAAAGCATAGGAGTTAGTGTAGAGGTGTTAGAGGTTACCAAGTGTTGTGTTGGAGGATTTAAGAAAGTAGAAACAAAAAAAGGAAACTTCACCGAGAGTGTTACCATTCACTCTAATGGGCCTCTACTTTTCCCTCAAGTGTTTGAAGACAAGAGATACCATGTGAGAACAAATAGGAGAAGGTTAAATCAATACCCATGTATGCTTATTGACATAAAAACAAGTGTAAGCTTTGTATTTTCAATTTAATGAAGAAACAAATATTTTATTAATGTTGTTCAATATTACATGATTGTGGTCTCTCTATTTGTGTGTGAATTGGGGGTTACATTCCCTACTAATACCTTAATTGTTTGCTAATGTTGGTGGTTGATTTCCTATTCTATGTGTTGGGGACTATATATGTGTACATGTATGTGTATTCATTATTTGCAACAATAGGACTAATTGTGTAGCATATTTTAAATCAATTGAAACATTTGAAAGTGAACACAAAGAGTATTAGGTCATGTGTAACCATTGTTATGTGGATGTAGGTAGTAGAACTAAATTAAATTGTTATAGAACTACTTGCAATATAAGAAAGAATTCACTTCTAGTTGAGATTGTGTGATGAGGGTCACAAATGTATGATAGTATTACATTACCATGGAATAAGGAATTTGGTGGCTTACCCCCCCCAAACCAAACTCCAAACACAGGGGAAGGATGAAGTGGTCCCAGACCTTCCTAGGACTAAGCTTGGTTCTCACAACCCATGAACTAGTATCCACCAATAGCGGTATTATATATAGTGGGATCATAATCCTCTTCATTTACTTCAAATCAATCCAGGGTGGCCTCCAAATGCACTATTTTCATTACAAACCTAAAGATTTTTTAGAAAATAGTTCTTTCTAATGAAAGAAAAAAATTAAATCAATCTAATTGATAAAATTAAATCTACATACTTCTTGGAAAAGAAATCATATATGCATAATTGAAACACACTTGCATAAATTAAAATTATAAAATTAAAACATGCTTCCATGAATTAAAAATGTACAAAAAAACTAAGTAGTTGCTGCACTAGAAATATAATTTAACACATTAAGAAAAATAAAAATGTTGAAAACAAAATTATACATAAAACTAAAATAATATGAAAAATAAATAAATATCAAATATTGTCCTCTTCCTTGGGATCAGCGGCCTGCTCCTCCCTTGGAATTAGACCAAGATCAATTACCCAACTTTGTGCTCAATGCTCCATATTTTTATTACTTCCATATTACAATTTTTCTTGTAAAATTGTTGTATCTTTTCTATTCAAAAACTTGCTTAAAAAATATTTTTTCTCCTTAGAGATGAGAGTTTTATTTATATATTTAGAATTTTCATCCAACTCACCAAATTAGTGGAAAACATCCCACTCAAATAGGTTTACACTTGTATTTCACACTCCTATGATAAATGGACAACTTCCTTTATTCTCTACACTTATATCTCCTACTCTTTTGTTAAAGGAAACAAATTCCTTCACTCTATACACTTATCTCTCCTACTCATATGCTAAAAAGATAAATTATTTTATTATCTCATTACAAATGATAACTCATCCACAACCTTTTAAGAGAAAAGGTTAAATATATTATATTTATTTGTTACTTTTTTTAAATACAATAAAATTCATCTTCAACCTTTTAGGAGAAAAGACTGAGAGAATTCTAAATCCATGGATTGGACCAAATCATGAAGTTGGAATGCTTTAGATTTAGCTTCAAAAGTGATTTTGGAATAATCAAGAATACTATGAAGTTGGCTAAAATCAAGCTAGAACACTTTGTGGTTGATTTTGCATCATATTCAAAACATATTACATTATATTTTATAATAAATATTATAAAATTTATTGCAATAGACATCTAGAAAATAAATCAGTATATATTCCATAATTTATTTTAAATAAGCTATCAGTTCTTAAAACTACATCTAAATCCACTTTTAATATTAATTATTAGGAGAAAATATAATTTATTTTATGAATTTAAATAAAAGATTTTTTGGCCTTGTCATGTCCCTTCCCCTATGAGCCGACTCAAGTTACAAATTATACAAGTCTTATTCATAGAAGACAAATGCAATGATTAGATTATGAGAAGCGATGAATAACAAAGGCAGAAAGTTATTTTGAAGAGGAACGTTTATCCTTGTAAAGAGATTTGTTAATATTCCAGTTAGAAGATAAGGGTGCGAATTACTTTGTGGAAGTGCTCAAAAAGGAGTATATTATGTGGTGTGAGATGCGATTTAATTAAGATCTGTTTTGTAAAGAGACAACGAATGGTTTAAGAGAATTTTGTGAAGTAAACTATTAATAGAAGGCAATGCTTAACATTATAAAGTGATATGTATATGAAGAGACAACAATTTGTTGGATGAAGGCAGCGATCCATCTTAGAAGTGTAGTGATTATAATAAAGGTAGTAATTATATTTAAGGGAACCAATTATCATCATAACTAACAATGATCAAGAGTTAAAAAAAAAACATCAAATGTTTAAAGGTAGTGATTGTTTGAAGAGTCATTACTATAGTAAAAGACATATCCATTTGCAAGAGGTATATTAATTCATAAGAGACATAACCTTTGATCGATATATAAAAAGGTGGTAGAAGTTGGTTTCAAAAGGGGACATGAATAAATCATCGATCATTGGATCATTGAATACTACGGTAGATGCTCAATTTGTAGAATTATATCTATTTATTCAGTCATATAGAATGTTAAGGACAAAAAAGGAATACATTACAAGTTTTGAACTGAACTAGAAGTTCAATAAAAATCATTATTGAATATATAGGTCAGATCATTATTCACTATCAAATATCTTACTTATTTCATATCACTGTCATATATGAAAATACAAAAAATATTTGCAATAAGACTGTCAACATGGACAAGGAGGGAATAAGCACTATGGGAAAGAATAGCTAAAGGTACCCTTTACATTGACAGGTAGGGAGAGAACAACTAGTAGGGCACCCTACTATCCTGTGAAAGGGAGAGAATGACTAAGGGCACCCAATGGCAGAATTATTCTCCTTGATCTCCTTGTTGAGAGTTTATTGACAAATTAAGGTTCACCAGTCAAAGAAGAATGGTGAGGGGACAGTTCGAAGGGAGAACTGTTAACTGACAACACCTTGCCATGCCTCCCTACACCATTCTGTTTATCAAAGAAGAATGGTGAGGGGACTATTTGGAGGGAGAACTATTGACTGATAACACCCTTCCATGCCTCCCTGCAGCATCCTCTTCATCAAAGAAGAATGGTGAAGGGACTATTTGGAGGGAGAACTGTTGACTAACAACACCTTGCCATGCCTCCCTACACCATCCACTTCAATGACTAAATTTTGTAAACAAACCGAGTTAGCTGCATGGTAATGTATATATAATCTCTCTCTATGGATATTGTTTATAAATTTGAATGCAAGGAAATCTTATCTAACCCGAATGGTTAAAGATGTATATTTGTATATCTATAATTTGTATATGTTTTCCTATGTTATGATTGCAAAACTCAAGTACAAGAATTATGTAGTTTTGAAGATATATTCTAAATGATAAATCATAAAACCCTAAACCTAATTTGTGGCATTTGAATTTTCTATGGAAATTTAGCTAAGGGACATTACAATTGGTACCAAAGCATCTTTCATGCCATCCTATGAGTGATATTTGATGCAACCTAGTAATAAGATTGTTGGTTGGAACTATATTGCTAAGATATAATTGATCTAGCCAATAATAAATCTTTAGTTGATAAACCTCTTAACTGGAAGTTTGAGATCTCCCAAAAATCTATGTCAAGAATACATTGGCTAGTGGTAATTATCCATTCTTAGATATCAGGATTTAACTGTTATATAGAACTTGGAAGGTTTAACTAAAAGGGTACAATTATATCAGCTACTTCATTATATGATATCATGGTATGACTTTACTGCTAGTGATTGTGACATCAATGATAAAATTGTATTTCACCTTTGAACGGTACCATCAGGTATAAAAGTGATATAAATGATTAACAATTTAACACCAGTGAATGGTATCATTGTGTATCAACTATGATAAATGAGATCACTATACTTTGGCTATGATCTATGAAACCACTGTACTTTGGCTGTGATATATGTTGTCACTATAAGATATCATATATCACTAAACATGAACTATGACACATATGATGTTATTGAGTGGGATTGTGACATATATGATATCACTATGTATGAAGATATTTAGTGTTTGATCTAAACGGACATTGGAAATCCCATCCCAAGATTGATGGAATGGAGATTTTATCTATTTTTGTGAGAAATGTTACTTTTGACTGTCAATCAAAGTCCAAGGAGGTTGATAACCTATTGTTTCTAGAGAACTACATTCCTCTGATTCCCTAGATAATGTTTCATTGAGAACAAACATGAGGAAGTATGTTTGGCCTTGGGGTAACTTTCTATTCTAGGCACACCCGTTATGTACCTTGGGTTCCATAGTTGTTAGTCTTATCTAGTGTTGCTAATACAATGAACTGAGTCTACCTTGTGTAAAAGAGGGGATTGACATGTCATACAAAGTTAACTAAGTTTAGACATTCGGGTTGTATATATAGATGGGGATTGTGCTCTATCTATAATTCATTAATAATTATCCATGTGTTGTAGTCATAATTGGTGTACTCCTTGTACCAGTATATCTTGTGACTCTATCTATTTTGTTATTAGATGTTGTTGTGAATGCTTATGAGTTGAATGCTATGGCATGCTAATGGAGTAGAGTAGTTATGGATTTTCTTTGAATAATCTTGGAAATGGTCAATAGATTAGAGGATGATATTATCTGTTCTAATAGCACTAGTTGACTTACACAAATGAGAAACTCGTGTAACTTAGTATTTGACCCTAGGGACAGTTGATCTCCTTGTTCAACTTCTTTTGACTGAACATCACAAATTCATATACAACCTTCTACAAAGAAAGCAGGGGATGACCAAATGCCTAGTTAAATGGAAAGCCAAACATATTTTGTACTAATGTAAAGATTATGAATGCTATGTAGTAGTAAATGTTAAAAGATAAAATCAAAGGTTGAAGAACCTTTCAAAGTCAGATATATTTGAGTTGTAGAGGCTTCCTTTGATTTATGTAGGAAGAATATGCATAATTCTATGAGACTCTTCTAATTTATATTAAACTCAAATAAGGAAATCTTGAGTTTTATTATTGTGCTTGAAATTGCATAATATGGGTTTTGAGAAGGTAGTGTACCCCCATTGAATCTAGTTTCAATTAATGTAGTATTAAAATATATTATGCATCTGATACACTCATATTGTGACTCAGAATAACTAGAATTAAATCACTTGTTCTAATTAAAGACGGTATCATAATAATACAACTGATATTGGATCTAGTTGGCATTAAAGCATGATTCACAAACCTGAGAAAATTGAATTGTTCAATAAGAGATATGAAACAAAGATTCTATTGGTGGAGTGAATATTTCATTTAGTAGAACCATAAGTAATTTTACAAATAAATTAAATTAGGTTCTCAAGAATAGTCATATGAAAAAAGGATGAAACCCGAAAAACAAAAAGTGTGACCCTACGAATGTAGGACTTCCTTAAAAATAAAATATAAAAGGGAAATCCTTTCCTTGTGAAGAAACCATCAATAGGAAATAAATCTAACAATCAACTCAAAGGTAAAGTATTATTTTTTAAAAAGGCAACCAAGAAGAGTATTGACTCCTTGAAGAAAGAGATATAAAGGATAAATCAATTCATTAGCAATCATTACTTATCTAGTCATTAGAAAATCAAGCAATCAAATTATCAGAAGTTCCCAAGGAAGGAACAATCAAACCATAACCACTCAACATAGTTGAATATAACGATATAATTTGACTTCCAAATCTCAAATGAAAATCCACACATTTGTTGCAAAAAACTTAGTCATAACTAAAGATACAAAGATGAATTAAGATTATCTTTTAGGTGCATTGAAGTATCATATTAACCTAGGATGTTCAATCTCTTAAAAGACAAAATGACATTTTGAGATAATGTAATAAAGACAATTCAATTCTTTAGGAACCTACAAATTTGGACTCTTGGAAGATCTTACGAGAAATGTTGGAAATCTATCAAAAGACATATTCATCAAGCTTCATGGAGGAGGAACATCATTAAGAATAAATTGTTCTATTCCCTTGGAACAAAATCAAATTAACAATTATATGAGCTATCCCACACTCATAGAAACAACGACAACACAAGAATCAAAGTTGTAACCTACAAAATTGATCTAGTAGACTTATCTTATGAACCAAATTCACTTCTATATTAGCTCATTTCTTCGAGGAGTCTCCTCACAATCTGTTTATTGATCAAAGTAACTCCACATTCAAAAAAATCAAGGATCCCAATATTAGGCATGTAGGTACTTTATATAAATTTGATAAAATTAGGTTAAAACAAAATTGTTACATAAGGGTAAGTGCACAAAGATGAGGGACCAAAAGGGGGTCTTAAGATGGCACTTTTTTTCTAAAATTAGGAAAGATTGATGTTGGATGAGAAATTGAAGATTTACACTCAAAATTTGAAGATACAACCAAAACAAGAGTCGTAGTGCTCCGAATCTAGTTTCTAAACTACTATTTTTTTCAAGAATGGTTGAGATTAAGGGGTTCAAAAAGGGGGAGCACACAAATTGGTCCTATTTTTCTCAAAAAACCATAACATAGCGTCTGGTGTGCTCCACCTAAAATGTAAACTTTTTTTAGTATTTCAAAAATCAATTTGGTGAGAAATTAGCTAACACCATGTAGTTTATTCCTAATTTTTCTAATAATTTTTTTAGGAATAATTGATTTTTTAGTAATTTTCAAAGTTGACACATCCTGAAAAATAGAAAATTGAGCATTCTCCCCATTGAAATTTTTAAAAACTAATCGAAAATCATTTTTTTTAATACATAAAAAATGGAGTCCATTTTCTAAAATGTAACTTATTTCAAATTTCAATGAACGGTTTAAAAAAAGTCAAAAATACTACACTAGTTTTTGACAAAAAATGGATACACTAACAAAAGAAATTAAAAGTGAAACCCTTAACATACTCAAAATGTGGAAAAAATTACATGGTTAGATAGCTAACAGAGAGCTTAAGATTATGGTGGTATTTTTTTCAACTTTTCATTAAAAAAAGTGCCCTCCTGATGGGGAGCACACTCCATATTACCTAAAAAATTTTGTAAAAAATAGAAAAAAATGTCTAAATAAGCCTAGTATAATGCAAGCACGTTATAACATGCTCGTGTTATGATGAGATTATTTTGCTTTACACATGCCAATTGCATTTTCTTGAAAGTTTCTAAAGCCTTTTCAACAAATCCATCTTTTGCATATCTTGCAATCATTGCATTCCATTACAAAACATCTCTTTGAGGTGTTAGGTCAAAGAATTGACATGTCTTGTCTATGCTTCCACACATTACATACATGTCTACAAGGGCAGCTACACTTCCTACCACCTCTCTCACTCTCTAGTTCCCTTGGGCCTCTCTACCTCCTACCCTCTCTTCGAGTCTCTACTTCCCTCCCCTCTCTACCTCCTACCCTCTCTCACTCTCTTCTTGCCTCCCCTCTCTACCTCCTACCCTCTCTCCCAGTCTCTACTTCCCACCCCTCTCTACCTCCTACCCTCTCTCTCACTCTCTTCTTCCCTCCCCTCTCTACCTCCTTCCTTCACTCTCACTCTCTTATTCCCTCCCCTCTACCTCCTATACTCTTTCTCGCTCTCTACTTCCCTTCCCTCTCTACCTCCTAACCTCTCTAACTCTCTACTTCCCTCTTCTCTCTACCTCCTACCCTCTCTCTCACTCTCTTCTTCCCTCCCTTCTCTACCTCCTACTCTCTCTTCCACTGTATACTTCCCTCCCCTCTCTACCTCGTACACTTTCTCACTCTCTACTTCCCTCCCCTCTCTACCTCCTACCCTCTCTCACTCTCTTCTTCATTCCCCTCTCTACCTCCTACCCTATCTCACTCTCTACTTCCCTCCCATCTCTACCTCCTACACTCTCTCTCTCTATCACTCTCTACTTCCATCCCCTCTCTACCTCTCCTCATCATTCTTGAACCCATCCTATGAAATTTCATAAATTATCTTGTTTCCATTTCATAATCCCAATTTATATCCTCATCCCTCTTTGCATGTCCTAGTTTTCTTCGTTCCATGTTCTTTGTCGACAAGGAAGAGGGATACGGAGGAAGAGGGAGAGAGGATGGAGATGGAGAGGAGAAAGAGGGGAGAGATACCTTGTGATAGGGGGAGAGACAGAGAGGGGGGTCCTAGTTTTATTAGTTTGGAGAGAGAGAGGGTTGGTTGGGTTTATGAGTTTAGGGTTGCTTAAGTTTAGGGATTAGGGGTATTATTTGAGCTTTATGAGTTTAGGGTTGCTTAAGTTTAGGGTTTAGGATTTTGGGGTTATGGTTTAGGTGAATTATTTAGGGTTTAGGGGTTTAGGGTTGCTCAGGTTTAGGGTGAGGGACATGGGCATAGACATAGGTAGAGAGATTGAAAGGTAGAGAGATGATAGAGATAAGGATATAGGATTTAGGGTTGATCAGGTTTAGGGTTTAAGGGTTAGAAGTTTACAGAGTGAGAGATAGGGAGATAGATGGTGAGGGACATGGCTAGAGACATGGACAGAGAGATTGGAGGTAGAGGGATGATATAGACAAGGAGATAGGGGATTAGTGTTGATCAAGGTTAGGGTTGATCGGGTTTAGGGTTGATCCAGTTTAGGGTTTAGGGGTTAGGAGTTTAGAGAGGGAGAGATAGGGAGATAGAGGGTGAGGAACATGGCCAAAGACATAATTAGAGAGACTGAGAGGTAGAAGGATGATAGAGAAAAGGAGACATGGGTTGAGGGTTGATCTAGTTCAGGGTTTAGAGGTTAGGAGTTTAGAGAGGGAGAGATAGTGAGATAGATGGTGAGGGACATGACCAGAGACACAGGCAGAGAGACTAAGAGGTAGAGGGATGATAGAGACAAGCAGAGAGGAGTTTAGGGTTGATCAGTTTTAGGGCTTAGGGCTTAGGAGTTTAGAGAGGGAGAGATAGGGAGATACAGGGAGAGGGACAAGGCCAAAGACATAGGTAGAGAGATTGAGAGGTAGATGGATGATAGAGACAAGGAGATAGGGGTTTAGAGTTGATCAGGTTTAGGGTTTAGGGGTTAGGAGTTTAGGGAGGGAGAGATAGGGAGATGGAGGGTGAGGGACATGGCCAGAGACATAGGTAGAGAGATTGAGAGGTAGAGGGATGATACACATAAGTAGACATGGGTTTAGAGTTGATCAAGTTTAGGGTTAGGGGGTAGGAGTGTAGAGAGGGAGAGAGGGTGAGGGACATGGCTAGATACATAGGTAGAGATATTGAGAGGTAGAGGGATGATAGAGACAAGGAGAGAGGGGTTTAGGGTTGATTAGGTTTATGGTTTATGGGTTCAGAGTTTAGAGAGGGAGAGATAGGGAGATAGAGGGTGAGGGACATGGCCAGATACATAGGAAGAGAGATTGAGAGGTAGAGGGATGATAGAGACAAGGAGATAGGAGTTTAGGGTTGATCAGGTTTAGGGTTAAGGGGTTAGGGGTTTAGAGAGGGGGAGATAGGGAGATAGAGTGTGAGGGACATGGCTAGAGACATAGGCAAAGAGATTGAGAGGTAGAGGGATGATATAGAGAAGAAGATAGAGGTTTAGGGGTTAGGATTTTAGAGAGGGAGAGATAAGGAGATAGAGGGTGACAGACATGGCTAGAGACACAGGCAGAGAGATTAAGAGGTAGATGCATGATAGAGACAATGAGACAAGGGTTTACGGTTAATTAGGTTTAGGGTTGATCAATTTTAGTATTTAGGGGTTAGGAGTTTAGAGAGGGAGAGATAGGGAGATAGAAGGTGAGGGACATGGCCAAAGATAGGAAGAGAGGTTGAGAGATAGAGGGATGATAGAGACAAGGAGATAGGGTTTAGTGTTGATCAGGTTTAGGGTTGATCAAGTTTAGGGGTTAGGAGTTTAGATAGGGAGAGATAGGGAGATACAGGGTGAGGGCCATGGCCAGAGACATAGGTAGAGAGATTGAGAGGTACATGGATGATAGAGACAAGGAGATAGGGGTTTAGGGTTTAGGGGTTAGGAGTTTAGAGAGGGAGAGATAGGGAGATAGAGGGTGAGGGACATGGCCAAACAAATAGGCAGAGAGATTGAGAGGTAGAGGGATGATAGAGACAAGGGGATAGGGGTGTAGGGTTGATCATGTTTAGGGTTTAGCGGTTAGGAGTTTATAAATGGACAGATAGGGAGATAGAGGGTGAGGGACATGGCTACAGGCATAGGCAGAGAGATTGAGAGGTAGAGGGATGATAGAGACAAGGTGATATGTGTTTAGGGTTGATCAAGTTTTGGGTTTAGTGGTTTAGAGAGGGAGAGATAGGGAGATAGAGGGTGAGGGACATGACTAGAGACATAAGCAGAGAGATTAAAAAGTAGAGGGATGATAGAGATGATATATACTTATAGATATATAGTTATAGATATATACTTATAATATATACTTATACATCTAGAGAGAAAACAATAAATTTACTTGTTTGCATGCATGAAACCTTAATGTTTCCATGCTTCCCAAAATGTGCTCACATTATAATATGAGCACGTTATATTGCACTAGCATTATGGGAAGCAAAAAAAAGGAAAAAACCATGTGGGATCTGTGATTGATACCCCACATGTCTATTATTCCCTTTTTTTCATGTGTGCTATCAAATAAGAAAACACTTTTTCATGTTGTTTGACATATTAAGAATCATTTTTTTATCAATCCACCACCTTTTTTGGTTTTCAATGTAGAAGAACTAATTTTGCATATTTTTTAATAAAATTTGATTATTTAAACTGAAAGTTTCATGTTTCATATTGTTTCAAAGCTAATTACCATTGATATAGATTGAATTTGATGATATATGTTTATTTTTTCCATAAATTTCCTAATCCTATTCTAGAGTTATATAGAATTCATAATCAAACTTGCGAAAAATAGCAATTTAAGGATTTGAAGCCAAATTTTGGAGGCTTGGTCAACTTGAATATCAAATTCTAAGGTATGTTCTTTCTATCCAATTTAATTCACTTTATGTTCTTTATAACACTCACAATCACTAACGTAACCATTTGTATTAACATTTAAAATATAGTGAGCTATTGATGTTGTAAATCTGATATATATTTGGTTCTCATATTGCATATTTTGAATATTTGACCTTAATAGTAATCTAGAGTTTTAGGATAGTCTTCTATGTTTATGATGTGATAGTCTATGTGTTTGTTTGTAATAGTCATAGCTTAATTTTACTCTCAATGCATGGTTACCACATAGGCTTCTATCACTATCTTATCAATTTATCATCGAACTCTTCAAAAAGATCATGAACAATCCACAAATTTCTTAGTATGTAACAAGTTCAAGTCCTTAAAGTTCAATTGACCATACTTACCACATGACATAACCAATTTGTATCCTCAAGAGTTAGTTTTTTTTAATAAACACATTTGCTTGATAGAAACATTCTATTTACATTGTCATGAGAAATTCTTCCTTCTAGATCTTCTTCCTTCTCATCTTCTCATGAATATATTCTTCTTTAATAACCTATCTCACCATTTATCCTTCAATGATCTTGTCATTGCCCTTGTAATGCACCAATTTACTTATGAAAGCCCTAGGGTTTGATCATTCTTATTTTGCACTATTGTTCGAACTGTTAGATATAGGACAGACAACTAAGAGGGGGGGTGAATCAGTTGTCTAAAAATTTCTTGCAATTAATCGCTTAAATCCTTTTCTTAATTCAACGACATAATAATAAATCAATCATGGAAACATAATGCAACAATTCAAAAGAAGAAACACATTAACACATAAGACACCAAGATTTTTGACATGGAAAACCTAGTTAAGGGAAAAACCACGGGGTGACTAACCCAAGATTGTATTCTCTATTAGAAGAATAGAGAGAACAAAATAGCACATGCCAATTAGGGCTCACTGCTTGAGCACATTGCTCACAAGAGGCCCACTACCTACAGGAGACACACTATCTACAGAATAATAAGTATTACATACTTGAACTAAAGAATAGCACCTTCACCATGCTTGAGTCAGTTCCATTTAAGTTCAATACTTCTACTCTACCTTTTTTCTCTTCTCCTCTCTATCACTCTCTCATCTCCACAAGACGCTTTTGAAATGAGTTTACAACTCCTTATTTATACAAGACATCAACTTAGGAATAACCAACCAAGTCGGCATACATTATAGAGCAAATACATAAATGCAACATGACTAATTACAAAAAGACTTCACACGGATCAACACACTGTCAGCCACACAGATCTGAGACTTCAATATTCCTTTACGAACATCCCATTCTTCATAGAACATCTCCAAGATCATCCGTAGGATGTGTAACTCATCTGGTTGGCCAAACTTAGGAAGAACATCATCATCCGGAAGTAATTCTTCAATTACGAGCTGAATCTTTAATGCGGACCACCAAAATGAATTGGACACAATCCAAAGACCTCCACAAGCTTGCTTGAATCACCAAGAACATCCACACTACTTCTGCCTACTGAAATCATTCTCTCCTTCATCTCGAACCTTAAGAACACAGTCTGTCATCACTGTCATATTGGAATAGATGCTTACAGACTCCTAGACCATGAACCAATTGAGTTGTCACTTTGCATTGACTTCCTAAACATTCCACCAAATCCGCAAAACATGATATTGTATTTCTGGATCTCACCGGACCCATCTGTATCACTCTGTCACCTCTGAACATCTACCAGAACTAGTTTTACTTGAGTGGCCATAAATTTTTCAGATCTTCATGCGAACCTCTAAGATCTTTACTGGATCATCTTAAGACACATATCTACAAACCCTTTGAAGCGCATCCTCTGATCTTCATCTTACCTAAGATCTTTACCTCACTATCTTCACTATTCTTCTTTGTTCCTGATTAGGACTAATTTTTTGAATATCCTTAGCACACAGCTTATACAATCCTTATCATCAATGCAACAGGAGTATGTTGACATCAATGACAACACCGATTAGGCCCATACTTGCAACAATCTCCCCCTTTGTCATTGATGGCAACATATGATGTCAAAAACTGTTTTAACCATCAAGACAAAAACTTCTCCTTACTATCACAACTCCCCTTATCAACAACAACCATTCACATGTCTTCTCTTCCTTTCCTGCTCCCCCTTTGATAAGCAATTACTTGTTTTTTACATGTCTTCTCTCCCTTTCCTACTCCCCATTTGATCATCAATTACTTGTTTTTCACATGTCTTTTGTCCCCCTTTGACATCAATGGCAAAGGGCACATACTTGCATCAATTCAGAGTCATACGATCTGCTCCCCCTAAGTAGCAGCTTCCTGTCATCAATCCAGACCAGAAAATATAACTGTGAGATCCATCGGACTGATGCAAATCAGTGCACCTTAATTTAGAACCGGAGGGGTAATAACCCCTAACTTCTCCCTGAGATACTCAAAAGAGTCCTTAGGTAGAGGTTTAGTAAAAATATCTGTAATCTAATCCTTGGAAGGCACAAACTCCAATCTAACTTTATTCTTGTTCACTTGCTCTCTCAAAAAGTGAAACTTGATGGATTTATGTTTAGTCTTTGAATGCAACACCAGATTTTTTGATATGTTAATTACACTTGAATTATCACAGAAGATTATGATAGGTTCTTCATACTCCACTCTGATATCTCTTATCATTTGCTTCATCCACAATACTTGAGGGCAACTACCTACTTCTGTAATATATTCTGCTTCTGCAGTGGACAGAGATATTGCCTCTTATTTCTTGCTCAGCCAAGAAACCAATCTCTTCCCTAAAAGGAATGCTCCACCACTGGTACTCTTTCGGTCATCCACATCTCCTACCCAATCCGTATCTATATATGCATGAAGAGAAAAATCATGATCTCTGGGATACCACAATCCATACTCAACTATCCCTTTTAGATATCTAAATATCTCTTGATTGCCATGACATGAGATTCTCTAGGATCATCTTGCAATCTAGAAACTAGACCAATAGCATTCATAATGTCAGGTCTAGTTTGAATGAGATACAATAGTCCTCCAATCATTGGCCTATACTTTTTCTGATCAACCTTAGGAGAGTCATCATCTTTGCTCAATCTACATCCAGTTGCCATGGGAGTATTCATTGGTTTTGAGTCTTCCATCCCAAATATCTTCAACAATTCTTTCACATATGTGGTCTGAGAAATGAAGATTCCTTTCTTTGTTTGAGTGATTTGCAGACCCAAGAAGAAATTCATTTCTCCAAACATGGACATCTCAAATTCACTTTTCATTTGATTTGCAAAGGTTTTGCACATACTATCTCTTCCTCCAAAAATGATATCAACAAACACTTCAACAATCAAGATATTTTCATGATCAATTTTGAAATACAAATTACTGTCAGTAGTACCTTTGTTGAAACCAATCTTTAAAATATTCTTATCCAATCTTTCATACTAGGCTCTTGGGGCTTGCTTGAGTCCATACAATGCTTTCTTCAACTTGCAGACTATGTCACCATGATCAGACAATTGAAACCCATCTGGTTGCTCAATGTAAACTTATTCTTCCAAGTCACCATTCAGGAAGGCAGACTTGACATCCATTTGATATACTTTGAAATCCTTGAAGGAAGCAAAAGCAAGAAATAATCTGACTACTTCAATTCTTGCCATTGGAGCAAAAGTTTCTTCAAAATCAACTCCTTCTACTTAGGAGTAACCCTTGCAGACCAATTTGGCTTTGTTTCTGACTACTTCACCATCTTCATTCAGATTATTCTAGAGGACCCATTTGGTTCCAATCACATTCTTGTTTTTAGGTCTGGGAACAAGATCCTAGGTGTGATTTTTCTCAATTTGTATCAGCTCTTCCTCCATTGCTTTAGTCCAGTTTTCATCATTGCAAGCTTCATTCACTGTCTTAGGTTCAATCTTTGAAATCAGATGATACTCTTCTAAATCTTGAACAATCCTTCTTCTTGTTTGTACACCTTTGCTTTTATCACCTATGTTATGATCTTCAGAGTGATTCAGTCTTACACACCTAGGAACTTTGGGAGTTTCTTGTACTTCTGATTCTTGAATAGGTTCATTCAAACTTATCTCTTCTTCCTAATTTACCAGATCAGTCTAAATCTAAATTTCAGAGGGAGCTTGGACTTCTTGAACAAAAACATCATTTTGATCATCTTCATCATATTCATAAAACCTTGAGGGTTTTTTAATACCTTCATCAACCTTCACATTTGTACTTTCTACAATCTTCCTTACTCTCTTGTTATAACATTGGTATGCTTTGCTTTGAGTAGAATGACCCAAGAATATTCCTTCATCACTTCTAGGATCAAATTTTCCTAGATCTTCATCTATTTTAATGTAACATTTTCTACCAAAGACTCTGAAATACCTCACAATGGGAGTGATACCAAACCAAAGTTCATAAGGAGTCTTACCAGTATTGCTTCTGATTTGTACTTGATTGAGAGTATAGGCTGCAGTGCTTACAGCTTCTCTCCAATAGATCTGAGGAACATTTTCTTCCATCATCATGGTTCTAGATGCTTCTTGGATGGTCCAGTTCTTCTCTCCACTACTCCATTCTATTGTGGAGTCCTAGGAGCAGACAACTATCTTTTTATTCCATGTTTCTCACAGAATTCTATGAACTCACCAAATGTGAATTCTCCACCTCTATCAGACCTCAGACATTTTAATTTTAATCTGGTTTCATTCTCTACCATAGCCCTAAATATTTTGAATTTCTCAAGAGCTTTTGATTTCTCTTTCAGAAAAGTCACCCACATCATCTAGGAATGGTTATCAATTAATAACATGAAGTATCTATCACCTTGCACACTCCTGATTCTTACCGGACCACATAGGTCAGTATGAACTAAGTCCAATAATCCAGTAGAAGATTGTTCCTTGCTTTTGAATGAGATTCTGCTTTGTTTACCCAACTGACATTCTTTGCACAAACTATTTGTAGGTTTCACCAATCTTGGAAGATATCTTATAGCCTGAGTGTTTCTTATCTTGATGATATTATCAAAATTCACATGACACATTCTCCTATGCCACAACCAACTCTGATCAATTTGAACAAATAGACAACTTTTACTGGTACCAACCAAGTGGAAGATATTACCTTTTGTTTGAGTGCTGGATGCAATCTCTGTTCCAGAACTTTCAAAGATCTTGCATTTTCCATTCTTGAATCGGAGATCATAACCTTTGTCCACCAACTGTCCAACACTGAGAAGATTGTGCTTCAGACCTTCAACATATAGTACATTACTAGTTTTGTTCTTTCCATTAAAAGAAATGGTTCCTCTACCTCTGATTCTACTAGCAGAATTATCACCAAATTTTACCACTCCTCCTTCATATCTTTCCAAATCTATGAACTTATTTTTGTCACTTGTCATATGGTGAGAGCATCAACTATCAATGACCCAATCATCCTTTTCTTCAACTTGGGCAGAAAGAGGTCTTTCTACAATTTTATGATTGACAGATTAAAAGGGCAATGGATCTTCTTCCTTGATGGCAATAAACACCTAGTCACTTCCTGATTTGTTTCCTGTCTTTGATTCATCATCTGTTACTCCTTCATTATCATCATTTTCATGAACATAGTAACAATTCTTTTGCAACCTTGATCTATTAGGGTTTGGCCTTGAAAATCTTTCCAGAAACCTTGAGGCAAACTGACCAATCTTATTGCAGTTAAAACACTTAAAAGGCAATTTTCCCTCATACTTACCGGATCCTCTTGGCAGTCTTTTTGCAATAAGAGCTTCAAGTTAAGCAGCTTCTACTTCATCTTCTTCCAGGTCTTTTCTTTCTTTTTCATACCATGATAGTTTTCTTGAAGAGTTCTCTCCCAGATCAAGCTTTTGTTTTCCTTTTACAGAGGCACTAGCTTTGAATGCAGATTCAGTCTTAGGGGGTACATCTCCAAACCCGGTCAATTCAAATGCAACCAATTTACCAACCAATTGACCTCTTCTGATACTTGAGAAGGATCTGAATTCTTCAATAGCAGCAAGCTTATATTTGTAAGAATTAGGAAGAGATCTGAGAACTTTGTTAACAATCTCATCTACGTCCAAGATTCCACCAGCACATCTAATGCCACAAGCAAGCTCATTTACTCTTGGCATAAATGAAGTGATATTTTCATCTTCTCTCATCTTCAGGTTTTCAAATTTTCCTTTCAAACTCTGTAGCTTGGCACATTTAACATACTTGTCTCCTTCATGCAGAAGTTCCAATTTTTGCCAAATCTCATATGCAGTTTTTAGATCAATAACATTTGTCAGCTCTGAATCAGATAAGGCACTTAGAAGAGCTTCTTTAGTCCACATATTGTTTTCAACATCTCTGATTTCATCTACACTACATAGACCATTCTATGGAGGATCATATTTCTTTGAAGCCATGATCCAATACTACATTCCCATACATTGCAAGTGGCATTCCATATAACTTTTCCAAAGAGTGAAATTGGTTCCATCAAACATCGTACTATCCTTCTTGTAGGATGACATCCTGGATCTCCTCAAGTGGTTAAGCTCCTTTTAGAGGAACGTGGCTCTGATACCAATTGTTAGATTTAGGACAGACAACTAGGAGGGGGCGTGAATCAGTTGTCTGAAACTTTCTTACAATTAATCACTTAAATCCTTTTATTAATTTAGTAGCATAATAATAAATCAATCAAGGAAACATAATGCAACAATTCAAAAGTAGAAACATATTAACACATAAGACACTAAGATTTTTGACGTGGAAAACCCAGTTAAGGGAAAAACCATGGGGTGACTAACCTAAGATTGTATTCTTTATTAGAAGAATAGAGAGAACAAAATGGCACATGCCAATTAGGGCTCACTGTCTAAGCACACTACTCACAAGAGGCCAACTACCTATAGGAGACACACTATCTATAGAATAATAAGTATTACATACTTGAACTGAAGAATAGCATCTTCACCATGCTTGAGTTAGTTCCATTTAAGCTCAATACTTCCGCTCTACCTTTTTTCTCTTCTCCTCTCTACCACTCTCTCATCTCCACAAGACACTTTTGAAATGACTTTACAACTCCTTATTTATACAAGACATTGACTTAGGAATAACCATCCAAATCGACATACATTACAGAGCAAATACATAAATGCAACATGACTAATTACAAAAAGACTTCATGCGAATCAACACACTATTGGCCACACAAATCTAAGACTTCAATATTCCTTTAGGAACATTCCATTCTTCACAGAACATCTCCAAGATCATCCACAGGATGTGTAACTCATCTAGTCGGCCAGACTTAGGAAGAACATCATCTGGAAGTAATTCTTCAATTACGAGATCAATCATCAATGTGGACCACCAACATGAACTAGACACAATCCAAAGACCTCCAGAAGCTTGCTTGAATCACCAAGTACATCCACACTACTTTTGCCTACTGAAATCATTATCTCCTTCATCTAAAACCTCAAGAACACAGTCTATCATCACTGTCATATTGGAATAGATGCTTGTGGACCTCCTTACCATGAACCAATTGAGTTGTCACTTTGCATTGACTTCCTAAACATTCCACCAAATCTGCAAAATAGGATATTGCATTTTCAGATCTCACCCGACCTATCTGTATCATTCTGTCACCTCTGAACATCTACCAAAACTAGTTTTAATTGAGTGGCCATAACTTCTTCAAATCTTCATGCAGATCTTTGAGATCTTTACTGGATCATCTTAAGACACATATCTACAAACCCTTTGAAGCTCATCCTTTGATCTTCATCTTAGCTGGGATCTTTACCTCACTATCTTCACTATTCTTCTATGTTCTTGATTAGGACTAATTTTCTCAATATCCTTAGCACACAGCTCATCCAATCCTTATCATCAATGCAACAGGAGTATGTTGACATCAATGACAACATCGGTTAGGCCCATACTTTCAACACGAACAATGTCATGTGATATTCCTAAGGTTACAACAACTGTCCTATATATTTATGATTCCTAGAGAACCCCTCCTTTACACCTTGACAAGATATGAAATTATCTTCATAGGTTTTGATGTTCTTATTAACTGTCATGATAATCGTAGTTGTGTTGATAGTCCATTTAAGGTGCCTGAAAATTCTAATATGTATATAATCAGTCCTTTTCATCATTGTCATCTCTTATCTTGTAATCCTAAGGAGTACCATACAATATAAGTGAACATGCATTTATATCCTCATAATCATCCAAAATTAGTAGAAAAATAGCTATCCATAAACCTCAGCATGACATACTAGCAAGTAGTTTGTTTCTAGGTGTTCTTAGGTCACTATTTAATTTGCATATAATTGGTAATGTTCTTAGGATTTGTTACAATCTATGAGGGATTTATTCTTATGGTTATCTTTTCATAACACATAACAAACAATATGAAATGAGCAAAACTTGAAACATGACTGTTATTGATAGTGTGCATTTGTTCAACTTACAAACTATGATTGTCTTCTCCCAAAGTGCCAATACCTTTGCATTTGATATAGTATATTCAGTCTACAACCTCTTTGAAGCAACCACTACCTACCACTCATAATAGGCATTAAATTCCTACCTTCATCCTTTGCAGCTAATTATTTTGCTACCGATGTCTACTCAACTATCCTTTTTTTCCATCCTTCCTTGAATGGACTTCTTCAATGTTGTTGCAACTTCCTTTGCCACCCAATCATGGCCTCCAAATAGCCCTTCAAATCTCTTTGTCATAAATCACACTACTTGCAATGTCCTTCCATAATCATGGCTCCGTATTGCCGCCCTTTCTACTATTTTGCTATTCATGTAGCCTCTTGATCTCATTCTTAGATCTTCTATGCACCACACAACCATGAAACCAAATTGTACCTTCATTACACAACTAATGCAACCACATTAGCAACCAACACTTCCACTACCACCTCTTCATCTTCACGACCCATTGTTATTTGGTTGCTTCTACTCTACTAGCAAGCATGCACTCTTCAAGCATAAAATACAAAACTCCTCATTGTTGATCTTGCAACCTCTCTTTCTCCACATGGGAATTGTCATTATGCTACCTTTGTTCCATGTGTGTGTGCAACACCATCACTCCTCTTCATGACTCCTTGGCCACTTTGCAACATTTGCGTCTTATGCTACCCTCAAACCTCAACAATCTCCCTATTTTAGCAAGTGTGCCTACCCCAAGAACCTCATTCCTTTTGTTGCAAGTGCCCATCACTCCATGGGTACACCTCAAGTTGTTGCAAGTAGCCTCTACTTTACTTTAACTTATTCTTGTTGCAAGTGAGACATTGCTCACTCACTCTTTTGCTACAAGTCATATGGGTACAAGTAGCCACCTTCTACTTTATCTCCCAATTGTTGCAAGTGAAGTAATGCTCACACTCTCCTTTTGTTGCAATTCCTATGGCTGCAAGTAGCCATCTTTCCTACAAGTGTATTTTCACTATGGTGACTCCCTTGCCAATGGTTGTATGTAAAAATACGTATAGTAGCAGCAAGTGGTCTTTCTCCTGACTAGTTCTATGCATGCTAACTATAAGTTCTTTTTGTTGGCAGTGAGCTACCCCCTTGTCAGTGAGGCATTCAACGCTGACCTCAGGATTCGTGACATGGCAGTGAGCCTCCCGTGGATCTGGGTTAAATCTGGCATTTGTAGCGAGCGTTGATAGCTTGAGCTTTTGGCGCAATGGCAAACGATTCCATCAATTGGTATCAGAGCCATGGGTTAAGGGTTCGAATCCCTTGGGTTTCATTGAGGGGGGGATTGGTATCACAACACTAAGAGGGGGGGTGAATCAGTGTGGTTAACAATTTTAACACTTTTTACACCTTTTGATTAATTTAATTTCACAATTATAGAATTCTTCAGATAGAACAAAAATTATGCAGAGTATCAACACAAAATTTGACACAAGAAATTTCCTGAGTGGAAAACCCTCCTGGGGTATAAAAACCACTCAACTGCCTCACTGGCTTAACAAAAATTTTAGATTACAACTGTCTCACTGACATTACAATTTTGCCTCACTGGCATATTGTACTTCTCTGCATGTCTCACTGACATTACAACATCAAAAATTTCAATGAAAAGCTCAGGGGGTTTCCCTGTTTCAATAAAGCAACATCTTATTTCTCCTTTTCAAAATCAAACAAAAATATATTCTCTGCAATCAAATCAACCTTCAACTATCATCATCATATCATCTACAATCAATCAATTGCAAAATATCTCATACCTCTGCAAGATAATCCCAAAATCAATTTACAATTTTACCAAACTTCATACTGCAATTCTGAAAAGTTAACCCTCTCTGAAAAATTGTTATCTTTCAACACTTCCACCTTCTCTGAGAAAAATATTGATCCTAATTGAAAACTTCATTCATTTAATGCACCATCACATTTCCAAAATTAAACATATCTCCCTGTCCAAGAAAATGTCTCTTCATTCCTCAAACATACCTGCAATACAAAAGTACATTTCAGAACAAAAATCCCACTCTCAAAACTTCTCACAACACCATTCAAGATCATCTCCCATTTCCTTAAAAACACACCCTGCTTATTAGAAAAAAAATCACATCATAAAAAATGAACTTTCAAGTTTTTTTTTTTTTGTTCAACTTCCAACACATTCTTCTTTTTGCCTTCAAAACAAATCACATTCTTGTCAAAAAGAAAAAAACAAAAAACAAACTCTTGAAGATCTGCCTTTTCATATTCTGCACCTTTAGAAACATTCCAAATTGCACTCTTTCTTTTACAAGACTTTCTATCTTCAATGTCTCTTGAACTTCGGTGAAGGATGTGATAGAAAGCAAGTTTTATTTCTAAATGAAGCAAAGCAACCATCAATTTTAACAATAGTCTACTGACCATTGGAGGCAACTTCTAGTTCAAACCTTATCACTCCGATCTGCGCGGCCCACCATATGTTGTTTCAACGATGATCGTTGATAACACTTTTCCCGCGGAGCACAACGAATGGTAACCTGGTGACCGAGCACCCTAGGCATCGGGGCCGATAAGACTGATGACCCTGCACCCCTCAAGTTGTTACTAAAGTAACATTTACCACTTCAACAAGTCAACAACAGATTAAAACAAAAAGCACTTGATGTTTAGATTTTTGGTTTTCACTATAAGTTTGGATTTTTGTAAAGCTTTATACCATGTAATAAACAAGTGTGACAATTTGAACTTTACACCATGTGCTTAACTAGACCACATATGCTGACTACAGAGTCTTTAACCACCATTTATCACTGCTATGAGTATAGATGAGATACCTTATATGTCCCAACATTCTCTTTATACAATTGATAATGATAGGACATAGCATAGGACATGTCACATATTCACACCATTTCACTGAAAAACATGTCACTGAAGACCTAAAAACCATGTTACTGAAAAATCAAATGTCCCTGATCTGAGAGAAGAGACCTCCACCATGTCACTAAAAAACATGTCACTGAAGGACCTGAGATATTACCACCATCATTTTAACCTCAATGAAAACCACCATCATTTTGACATCAATGAAAAGACAATATGCTCAATAGTGCTACACTTTTCATCATTGTCATCTCTTATCTTGTAATCCTAAGGAGTACCATACAACATATTGTTATGTTTCGCATCTTTGTTGTCTTGCCATTGATGTTAAAATAGTGCATCCTCATGGTTGACAAGTACTCATCATGTTTTGTTATGCAGTGTGCTTGATGTTTATGCTTGGTTCATGTTGATGACAGAGGTTGAAATTGATGCCATGTTATTGTTTCATGTCATCTGTAGAGATTGGTTCAGACTACTCATGGATTTATACTATCATGTGATGTTGTTTCATGTGCTTGGTGGTATTCAAGTTGAGTTTGGTTTATACAAAGTTAAATGGGATTGCAATATTGATATTAAAATTGAGTGCCATGCTTTAATAATTCAGTATATTCATTATATCTCAAACATATAGAACAATTTGATCTTGCTGTTGGCAAGAGACACTATGTAGATTCATAAGTGTTGTCATTAATGGAAACAAAGTCTATCACACACATCCATAGTACATAGTATGCCTATACCGAAAGTCAGATTGAAGATTGTTTCAGTCTGGTGAACAAGAACAGAGTATGTAACAAGGCTGACAATTAGGTCTGAATCTCTCAGATGGTGTAACTCAGTAAGTTGTAGACTTGGATAAGTCAAGAGGGGTATCATGACTACTATATTCCAAAGATTTATCCTCCAATGATAAAGCAAGAAAAAGATATGAGCATCTGAGTGTTGGGTTCCAATAAGGCAGAGTAGACAGAGGAAGAACTAACCTGCAGAGTATTAGACTTCAATCTGGATGTGTAAAAGGTCTTGATCAAGCAATTTGTGGGACTATACATTGTTGGCTGACATGATTAATGACTTCTATGCTTAAGATTTTGATGTGCATCACAAATCAAGCATGGATTCAGTTGACAAATCAATAATTTGCAAATATCTTGAGTGTTGTTGTTGCCAACTAGAAAGTTGATGAAAATCCTTGATGTGGATATATATACCAGATGGATTCCAACATGTAAGATGTCATGTTGAAGATGTGAAGAAATAAGGTGTGATGAAAAGCAGGGATAAGTGTGAGAACAACAATTCAAGTCCGATATGTGACTGAACAACAACATTAAATAGAGGAAGAATGAAGTGCATCAGATTAGTATATTGTGCCTAACTAGAACTGAACTCTTGCATTTGTAGATGCTTCTCATCAATTCAAACACTTGATTATCTACTGTAAGTTCTGTAGACAGTGAGTCTCTTGTAGGTAGTGTGCCTCTTGTGAGCAATGTGCTCAAGCAGTGAGCCCTAATTGGCAAGTGCCAAACTTGTACTCCTTATTCTTTTAATAGAGAATACAATCTTGGGTTAGTCACCCTATGGTTTTTCCCTTAACAGGGTTTCCATGTAAAAATCCTTGTGTTATGTTTTGATTTCATTTTTCAGTTCTTATGATTGTCTTTTCTTCCATGTTTTGATAGAGCACTAAATGTTAAGATAAGAAAGGAAAGACAGAAAGATAAAAGTTATTAAATAACTAATTCACCCCCCCCCTCTCTAAGTTATTTGCATTGTTCCAACAATTGGTATCAGACCAAGTTTCCTCTGAACAAAGCCTAACAGCTTGAGGAAAATCTGGGAATCTCAATGGATGCATATGGTATGAATGAACAAATTCAGTTTGCCCTAGATGATCTTGAACAATCACACTCTAAAGTCAATAATTTGAGAGAAAGACTCAAACAAACTGATGAATTCATAAATGAGCTAAAAGAAAAAATTAGTATTTCTGTGAAAAAGAGAAAGGAACTACTTCAAAAATTAGCCAATCAGATTGAAGTCAATGATACTAATGAAGATCTGAATGAGAAAAATAAGCTATGTGAGAAGCTATCAAAAGAAGTCATTATGGTAAGGGATGAAATGGAACCAAGGGTTATGAGATTCACCCAAGAAATTGAAGAAAAAAGAAAGATTGAAGATAATCTAAAACAATCCCTCAAGGAGAAAATAGAGGACCGCCACAAAATGGATAGAATAATCAGGCATCTTGAATCTGGTCTTGAAGAAGCTAGAGATAATGAAGAACAACTTGAGAATCATATAGAACTCTTAAACAAGATCTTCAAACTGCAAATGAATACAAAGAAAAATTCAAGATAATCTCAGACCTAATTGAAGTTCTTCTTGAAAGCCAAAAAAAAGGGTAGATGATAAGCGTGGCTTGGCATATGAGAAAGGTGAAAGCTCTGGATCCGGTCATAAAAAATTTGGATCAGGAAATCAAAGAAACATGCCTAGAAGACCTCCTGTAAGGCAACCAAATGCCCAAAGATATCCATCCTTTAATGGATACTGCTTCAATTGCAACAATTTTGGTCATAAAGAAACTCAGTGCAGGAGGAGAATGAATCAGAATAATCCATCCTTCTCTAGACAATGTTTTAATTGTAAAATGTATGCTCACAAATCTCATGAATGCAGAAATGTGCAAATAAACAATTCATTCAATGGTAGATGCTTTGCATGCAATAGAATGGGACATATGGCTAATCAATGCAAATCAAGAGGATATCAATCAAATAAGCAAAGAAATGTTGTATGTTATGATTGCAATAGATCTGGTCATATTGCCAAATTATGCAGAAGCAGAAATCAGGATAGAAAAGGTCCGTTGGAACATGATAAGAAACAAGATAAGTGCAATGGTAAAGTGAATGCGGGTGAAGTTCAAAAGGAGATGAGAAAGATTTGGGTAAATAAGAGTACAAGAAGTATTGGGGATGGATCCACACCATAATCTAGTGCTGATATTCCTTTCGGAAACTAAAAAGGTGAGCTTTGACTTAGGGGGAGTCACAGAGAAAAAAAAACAATTTCCCCCAGCCAGTAAGCTAGTGCCTAAATGTGGCACATTGAGTAAACATCTGACCCTACAGATTAAAGGTTTCTTAGAAAAACCTCCAAATAACCTTCAATCAAAATATGATAGATCCGCATGGAGTTTTGCAAGATTTATAACCGCTCAAGTTAATCTGGTTCCGACAGCTATCCAGTAAAGCAGAATTTCACAAACAGATCTAGTATGATTCAAAATTGAAATGCTTTGATCTGTGGACCCATAGCATGATTGAAGAAAAGAAGATATGTTGTCAATCCTCACTGATAATGATTCTAAGTTCATCACAGTGATTTAAGAAGATCTCTCTCAAAACAGGGCAACCTGATAACTTAAGTTATGCATTTATTACAAAAGAAATTAGGGTTTGCCCAAGGATAAAAGGATTCTTTCACTCATTATTTACACACTTGCACTCACGAAGAAGAAAAGAAGAGCTCTGCAAAGAAAATTCTACAATTCACTCAAGATCAACTAAAAAATGAATTCAACCAATGATTTGTTCCAGCTCCTGCTTCCAACCCTAAAGTGTGAAAAGGTACTTCCATTCTAAAAATCTCTCTCTAAATGTCTTGTAAAATGGCTACTCCAATGGTTGTCAATATTTTTGATAGGCCGCGACCTAAATTCAAGATACACCCTTACAAATCTCTAGAAGTTGATCCTTTGGGCGCATTTTCTAGCTTTCTGCACGGAGTATTGCATGTAGAAAATGTTAGGGTTTATATCCATGCCAACATTGAAGAATTTGGAGACTCAAAATTGATGGACATTTATCACAAATAGCTAATGGATGAGAATTTTGAACTCAAACCTAAATTCAAGGCCCTCTGGGACAAACACTTTAGACATTGCATACATTTTCCATGTTTGGCAGAAGACTATTGGGTCTGGTATGTTCTAAGAAGGATGCATGATAATTTTATGTGGCTAATGAGGCCCTTCAAGATAACTAAAGATACCATTAGTGCAGTGACCGGACTGCATTCATCCAGTGGGTTACCTATACTTAAATCTGTGAAGAACCAAATAGTAACTGAAGCCACTGGATTTAAATTTGACAAAAGAGCAATGACCATAGATGACATCACAGATCTGGATGTCAAGTTTTCCTCAATGATAATCAAATACAAAATCTATGATTCGAGTAGGGAGAATTCTGTGTTTGGTACAACAATCTATGCTACATATTAGATGTTGAGGGAAGATGTAGATTATGATCTATATGAGCTTCTTCTAAATCAGATGTTAGAGAACTTGCAGAAGATAAAAAAGGATATGAAAATATCCTTTAAATATGGCAGCCTAATACTGTGTCTGGTCTTCTATTGTATGAATGAGCTACCTAGATCACATGGTTGGGTCTAGAAAAATGATAAACTAGTTGCAATTCAGATCAGGGATTACATGTATGGAATTGGTGATGGTCAAGCCCAAAACACAACCCTCTAGGGTTACTTTAAGAATTTCCAAAGCATGATGCAAGCCAGAGAGAGAATACCACAGTCCATAGTTGAGAAATACAAGGACATAGTTTACTTTGTGGTTGACACTGATCAATGTCTAATGGAGGTAGTTGAGCCAAGAAGTATGTGGATAATGCCTATGGGATATGAGGTTGATGAAAAAATCTTGGAGCTACATATTCAATACCTACTGAGCTAGCCTAAGGACACTAAAGCAGAAAGGTTTGGCACCTTTCAAGAGCTAAGTGTAAAAATACATGTTGAGTTAAGACGGTCGGAGATGAAGAGGAAAGTAAGAAGGGAAGTTGAAGAAATTGCCAAAAGATTTGTCCTATCAAAGGAGGTTGTAGATGCAAATAGAGAGAAAATGGAGAAGGCCGAGAAAGAGAAACAAGAAGCAAAGAAAGGAAACATTCTAGTACAAGCCTCCTCCCGGACTAGATCTTCCAAGAGCTCTACACCTGTCACTCCTAAAAGCTCAAAGGCTACCAAACTGGAAGTCAAGCCATTTGGAAAAAGTGAAAAGAGAATGAATACCAAAGCCTCAAAAACATATACAAGCCATAAGGATGATGAAGAAATAGAATTAGATGAAGAAATCAAGAAAATGAAGAAGAAGAGAACATCTGGAAAGTTCTCTACTAGCATAAATGAGGAAGAGAAGGCTGAGGAATTTGTTGAAAAGCCCACTCTTCCCATTGATGACATCATCAAGGTAGTTACTATGGATGGAAACCTGTAGCTGGTGGATGAGTTCTATGATGCATATAGTGATGCTAACAAGAGAATTCTAGAAGAAGCTACTGTCAAGTACTTGAACATTTACAATAAAGCTTTCATTGAAATTATATCATTGATTCCTAAGAGCCTAGAAAAGGTAATTGAGCTGAGAAAAGAGAATGCAATGATTAAAGACTTAGAAATCTGGAAGCAAATAATGATTTAGCTTTACCCTTCTATCACTCCAAAACAAATGGACATGATTTTCAAGGACTATAAGGATGAGTTCCGAAGTAAGGTGAGAATGAATAAACTCATGCTTGGAGAAACTAACCAAGTAGTAAGTGAAACAAAAGATATCCTCTAGAATTGTTTGAAGAGATTAAATCTTCCTATTGTAGAGGAAATAGATGAAGAACCTTCTACCATGGATGTTGAAGGATTAAATGTAATTAATGAAGATTCTTCTGACAAGGATGTAAAAGGATCAAAGAAAATAGATGAAGAGAAGTATGAGGACTTAGATTCCTCTATTCCAGAAGAGGAAGTTCATGAAGCAGTAAACATAGGTGACATCTCTCCTTAGGATCACACTGCAACTATGACAAACATTCTAGACTCTAAAGCTGAAGGAGAAGCTAGAAGAGAGGAGAAGAAGATTCAAGAAGAAGAGGTTAAGGGAAAAGAAGAAGAACAAGCAGAAAAGACTAATGATGACTCTTCTAATATTTCAAAGAAGTCTCAATCTCCAGCAAGAGACACTACAGAGATAGTGAAGAACTTCTTAGATAGAGAAATGATGGATCTGGATGAACTTGCGCTATTTCAAGGACCACTGAATTTTGACTCTCTCTCCCCGATTCAAACAATGAAAATAGCATCTTTTGCTCAAGCCAAAGTAAAAGAAAAACTCTTGAAATCTCACATGGAGGACTATGAACTGTTAGAGATTGCATTCAAGATCCTGGACAAGATCATGCCATCCCATCAAAAGGATCCTTCGGCCTCACCATCCGGTAACTTGAAAAACTTAGTAAATGTTGTTAACACTCATTTTGAATCTCTAGAGAAATCGGTAGAAGCAAAGGTCCGGAAGGAGTTTTTGGGGAAAAGATTCACTGAGGTGCAAGGACTTATTACAAATGATAGGAGGACTCTAGATATTGGAATAAAGAGCCTTGAAAATGATCTCAAAGATGGTGGGTACCTATTCAAATTTTGTCTGACTTGGCCTAAAGTGACAAAAGATATTGAGGAGAAAGTAAAAGAACAAGAAGAAAAATTGTCAAGCCTAGTTCAGAATTTTGACCCTCTTTTTGATGAAGGGGGTAAATCACAAAACACACAATAACAAATATTGAACACAACAAATAAAACTTTCTTTTATTGAACTGGGCAACTCATTGCATTACAGAAGCTCAATTACAATCAGAGGATGAATCCTCTACTGGCTGCAACACATTATAGCTTTCCCAACCTCAAGACTCTAGAATCTTCAGCCTTCTGTAACCCCAAATTAGCTAGGGTTTATGTTTTCCCACCTATTATTGACTCTACACTGGGCCCCTTAACTCTACTACTGCCCAGGGTTCCCAAAATAGTCATACATAGCACTTTTTGGCGCCCTCCAGCTAAATTTCAAAATTTGCAACTCCCTCCAAAAGTAGGTCAACTTTCGGGAAGCATAACTTTTGATCTGGGTGTCTGATTGACGAACCATTTCAGCTCACAAATGATCTTTGCCTGATTCCTTCACCAAAGGTCTTATATTTTAGTTATGTAACATTCTGGAAGTTTTTGCTTCATTACGTACCCAAAGGCAAACTTTCTAAAAATAGCAGGTACACTTTCCAAAATAGGCAGGTCGCTATTTTTAGCAGTTTTGGAAAAACTGAAAGTCCTACATTATTATTCTGGATATTATGGAACTAGAAACACTAATTATGGAAAGAAATGAAAACAACTACAATGATTTTGAATTAACTTATTTTTGGGTGATGCAAGATTGCCCTTACACCACTGGATGCTCCTGCATCACTTTCCTCCTCTTTAATGAATCAAGAATGCTAGGATATTGTTATAAGAAATGAAATAAAGAGACTGGGCAAAGAAAAGAAGAACATAATGAATAGAATGGGTGAACTCAGAGGGATAATTATCCCTAAGCTAGAGGCAATGCATGAGGCATTGATAGATGCTCAGACCACAGCTCAGACCAGTGATCTAGCAGATTTAAGAAGGGCAGAGGCATATGCATTTTTGTTGAGTGGTCACATCTCCATTTTGGATAGGATGAAGCAGAGCTGGGCCACAAAGTTTGTATAGCTAAAGACTACTTTTGTAGATATACTTAAGTATATGTAAGTATAACATATGATTTATATATACTTATGTTGCCATGTATAGAATAATTTTAAAAAAATTTTGGTATGCGGATTCCACCCTTTGCCATTGATGTCAAATGGGGAGTGAAGAGTAGTGAAAAATGTGGAATCCATCTAAGGGGGAGTTCTGGTATAATAGTGCAAAAGATAGAGCATCAGCCAAGGGGGAGTTACTGCGACACTTAGTCATTTTTCACTAAGTGTTGCCATCAATGCCAAAAGGGGAGATTGTTGGCAAGAGACACTATGTGGCTTCATAAGTGTTGTCATTGATGGCAACAAAGTCTATCACACACATCTGCAGTACATAGTATTCCTATACCGAAAGTCAGATTCAAGATTGTTTTGGTACGGTGAAAAAGAATAGAGAATGTAACAAGGTCTAACAATCAGGTCCGTATCTCTCAGATGGTGTAACTCAGTAAGTTGCAGACTTGGACAAGTCAAGAGGGGTATCATGACTACTATATTCCAAAGATTTAGCCTCTAGTGATAAAGCAAGAAAAAGATATGAGCATCTAAGTGTTGGGTTCTAATTAGGCAGAGCAGACAGAGGAAGAACTGACCGATAGAGTATCAGACTTCAATTTGGATGTGTAAAAGGTCTTGATCAAGAAATTTATGGGATTATACATTCTTGGCTGACATGATTAATGATTTCTATGCTTAATCTTTCGATGTGCATCACAAATCAAGCATGGATTCAACCAACAGATCAATAACTTGCAAATATCTTGAGTGTTCTTGTTGCCAACGCGAAAGTTGATGAAAATCCTTGATGCAGATATATATACCAAATGGATTCTAGCATGTAATATGTGATGTTGAAGATGTGAAGAAATAAGGTGTGAAGAAAAGTAAGGATACGTGTGAGAATAGTAATTCAAGTCTGGTATGTGACTGAACAATAACATTAAATAGAGGAAGAATGAAGTACATCAGATTAGTGTATTGTGCCTAACTGGAACTGAACTCTTGTATTTATAGATGCTTCTCATCAGTTCAAATACTTGATTATCTTCTGTAATTTCTATAGATAGTGAGTCTCTTGTACGCAGTGTGCCTCTTGTGAGCAGTGTGCTCAGGCAGTGAGCCCTAATTGGCAAATGCCAAATTTGTAGTCCTTATTCTTTTAATAGATAATACGATCTTGGGTTAGTCACCCCGTGGTTTTTCCCTTAACAGGGTTTCCACATAAAAATCCTTGTGTTATGTGTTGATTTCATTTTTTAGTTCTTATGATTGTCTTTGCTTCCATATTTTGATAGATCACTAAATGTTACCATAAGAAAAGAAAGCAAGAAAGATAAAAGTTATAAAATAATTGATTCACCCCCCTCTCAGTTATTTGCATTGTTCCAACACTTGCTTCATGATTGTTATACATCATTGGTAAGAACATATAGTATACTCATTATACCTTAGACACACAGAATAGTTTGATCTTTTCTCATGATCATTATACATCGTGATAAGGACATACAAAATAGGTTGATCATGCCTCATGTTCATCTATGTCATCTTATCAGGTTTTTGAATTATGTATTTTGAGTTGTTGAGGATTCTTGATATAATCATGACTTGATGTTGATATGCCTTAATGCATGTGACGGTGGTATGAAGGTTTGTTCATGACAAAGTTATCTCTCTGAAGTCTCTGTGGATAATGTAGAGTTTTAATCACTTAGTGTGTTGGGCATAAGATACACAAATTGTTATTTTTCAGATTAGAGTTTGTGATATATAAAGTTCAATGTATCAAAATTCTAATTTGGAGTCTCTAAATGTATATCCTAAAGCTTATCTTTTAAACCCTATGTTCCCCATCATTGCTTTTGTTCTTTTTTAAAGGTGATCAGGCAAACAAGTAAAAACAACTTAAGTTATAAACCATCGTTAGTTGACCAACCCCGATCTCCTAGGGGCACCAAAGACTACCGGTGAGCACATGTTATAAAAGGTTAGAAGCACCAAAAAGCATATCAGGTGGTCAGTAGTAAAAGGCATAGTGGTGGGAAGTATTAATCCAATGAACATCGTTCAAATTGCTTTTGAATCCCAATGGACACCTATTGTTTCTAAATTTGACGTGCAGTGTCTTTTAAAAGACTTGGAAAATGTTTTTTAAGGTTAATGCATATAGTGTGTGCCAGAGAAATTATTGCAGAGAGATGTTTGAGGTTCTTAAGGTTTTTGATCGATGATATTGAAGGTTAACTCATATATTTACATGCTGATATAAAGATTGACTCAGTTTTATGCAAGAAATCATAGTATTTGCAGTGTTTAAAGATTAAAGATCAGTTGATGTTTATAGATCATCTTCTATTCAAGAAAGGAAGTGCAATGGTTAATGATTGGTCAGATAAATGAATTGTTTCTTGCAGAGATTTATAATTGTGTCAGAGATTAAAACTAGATTGAATTTTTAGAGATTGAAGAAAATCTTGTTGAGGTTAAAACAAAAGGAGAAATAAGATTTTTTGGAGTGTAATAGGGTAACCCCCTGAACCATTTTGCTTTGTATTCAATTTGTTTTCATCAAGTTAGTGAGACTTTCTATTTTCTAGTAAGGCATTCATAACTCAGTGAGACTTTGTAAATGGTTATATTTTCATGCTTAAGCCAGTGAGGCAGTTTTGAGTGGTTTTTCTACTCTAGGAGGGTTTTCCACTCGTAAAATCTTTTGTGTCATGGTCTCAAGTCTTGTGTGAATTTATTTGTCCTATGTGTTTGAAAATTTAGTTTTTTTTGTTCAGTATTTAACTCACTTCTTTGATAAATTTCATTGTCAAGTTTGATAAGTTCTAAAATCTTGTTTTAGATACAACACTGATTCACCCCCCCCCACACCCCCTCTCAGTGTTCATTGTACTCCTACAATTGGTATCAGAGAAAAGGTTCCCTATAGAGTCTTAATCAGCTTGGGTAGTTCCTATAAGTGGAGTACTTGTCATGGGTAGTCAAGAAGGATTTTCTACATACAAAGCACCTTTATTTGATGGGTCTAATTATGCTTTCTGGAAGTGTAGAATGGAGTCATATTTGTCTTCTTTGGGGTATGATGTGTATTCTACCATAGAAAATGAGTATAAAGAAACAATCCTCTCTCTACTCCTGATGAGAAGAAGGCATATGAAAACAATGCTAAGGCCAAAAATGCAATATGTTGTGGTTTGTCCAATGAAATACTTGTCAAAATTATGGATTGTAAGTTAGCTAAGGCTATATGGGACAAGCTATCCAATATCTATAAAGGAGATGATAAAATCAAGGAAGCAAAGTTACAATCTTACAGGGCTAAATTTGAAAGTCTCAAAATGAGTGATGATGAGAAGGTGGCTGATTATCTCCTAAGAATTCAAGAGATTGTTAATGCTATTAGGGGTTTGGATGATACCTTAGAAGAAAAGGCAGTTGTAACCAAGGTTTTAAGGACTCTAACTCCTAAATATGAATCCAAAGTGTTTGTAGTAGAGGAGAGAGATTTGAGCAAAGTGGCTTTTGATGAGCTTCATGGTACTTTCACTGCTTTTGAGATGAGGATATGTAATGATACTCCTTCATGTAAAGAAGCTTCATTTAAATCAATCAGAAAAGAAAAAGAAGTAAAGGCTGATTCAGAAGAATTAGATGAGGATCAAGAATCTTCTTTTGTTAGCAAATTGAAAAAGGGGTTAGCAGGAAAATTTAAAGGTAAACTTCCATTTAAATGTTTTGAGTGTGGAACAATTGGACACTATACAGCTAAATGTCCATTAAAAAATTTAGATAGTGATGAAGAAAATAAGATACAATTCAAGAAGAAATAGTTTCATCCCAAAAAGAAAAGTAGTTTCAAAAAGAAGAAGAGTTTGTTCATAAAAGATGTTGATCTAATTGATAGTGGTTCAGAGGAGTCACTTGAAAATGGTATAGAGACTTTGTTCATGGCTGTCATAAATGAAAATTAGAATAATAAATGCGAAGATCAATCAGAAAATGATGAGGCAGTAGTTGATCTTGAAGGTGAGTTGAAGTGTGCTCTAAGTGAAGTCAAGAAGCTCAAAAAGGAGACAATTGCCCAAAGAAATCAATTTTGAAAGGAAAATGAAGTTATGAACAACAAAGTCACTAATTAGGAGAAGACTTGTTGCTGCAAATAATCAAGCACATGTTTGTTTGATATCAAAAATGGAGAGAAAAACCTATGCAGAGGCTAGCAATGTTGAATCTTGGATTAAAGATATGGAAGAGGAATTGAATCAAATAGAGAAGAACAAGACATGGGAACTTGTACTAAGACCTGAAGGTAAAAATGTTATTGGTGCAAAATGGGTATTTAGAAACAAACTTGATGATAAGGGCAAAGTTGTTAGAAATAAAACTAGATTGGTTTGTAAAGGTTACTCTTAAATTGAGGGGATTGATTTTGATGAAAATTTTGCACCTGTGGCTAGATTAGAGGTAATAAGAATGTTCTTAGCTTTTTTTAGTTTATAAGAATTTCAAGGTGTTCCAAATGGATGTCAAATCAACCTTTCTCAATGGTGATCTTGAAGAAGAAGTTTACATGGAGCGACCTGAAGGTTTTGAATGCAAAGATAAATTAGATTATGTATATAGATCGAAAAAGGCCTTGTATGGCTTGAAACAAGCCCCAAGAGCATGGTACTATAGGTTGGATAAGTACTTGCAAGAGTAAGGATTTACTAAAGGAGGTGTGGACAGCAATTTGTACTATATTGCCAAAGGTGAAGATATCTTGGTTGTAGTGGTTTATGTTGATGATATCATTTTTGGAAGTAATAATGATGATATGAGCCATTCCTTTCCTAATATAATGAAGTCAGAATTTGAAATGTCTATGTTCAGAGAATTGTCTTTTTTTCCTTGCTTTACAAGTTTCACAACTTTAAAAGGGGATTTTCATCTCACAAACCAAGTATGCCAAAGAAATGGTTAAGAGGTTTCAAATGGATGAATGTAAACCAATGGGTACTCCTATGGAAATAGGGTACAAACTAATCAAAAATGATGTTTCACCTAAGGTGGAACAGTCCCTATATAGATCCATGATTGTCAGCCTTCTATATCTAACTGTTTCTAGGCCTGATATCATGCAGGCAGTTTTCTTAGTGGCAAGATTTCAAGCATGTCCTAAACAGTCTCATTTAAATGTTGTTAAGAGGATTTTTAGATACCTTAAAGGCACTCTTGATTTTGGATTGTGGTATCCTAGACACAATGATTCACTCTTCTTGCATATACAGATGCTAATTGGGCAGGTTGTCCTGATGACAAAAAGAGCACAAGTGGAGCAACATTCTTTCTTGGTGGTAGATTGGTAGCTTGGCATAGTAAGAAGCAAGATTGTGTCTCTTTATTTACTACTAAATCTGAATATGTTGCAACATCTTCATGTTGCACTTAGATTCTTTAGATGGTTTAGTCTCTCCAAGACATCAAAGTGGAGGTATCTAAACCTATACCTATTCTTTGTGACAATACAAGTTCCATTAATATGTCCAAGAATCCAATCATACATTTTATGACCAAGCATATTACCATTAGATATCATTTTTTAAGAGAAAAAGTACTTGCAAATGATGTGGTGTTGGATTATGTTCATACCTCTGATCAACTGACTGATATCTTTACAAAACCATTGCGTAAAGAAGTGTGTGAATCTATGAGACAAATGCTTGGGGTTTTATCACTTTCCTCTCTTCAATGAGTTCATAATGATGTTGGATTTAGGGGGAGTAATTGTTTGTTTTACGAAGTCCTAAAATCCAATCAATTTTGTTGTTTTTGTTTTCAAAGTTTTGATAAGTTGCAGGGCAGTTCTCATAAGTAGCAAAGCCATTTTTTATAAGTTGTAGGGGCAATATTTATGTATAAGTTGTAGGGCAATTTTCTTCATAGTTTGATGTGGCATTCACTTTAATTCAAAAGGTTTGATGATGTTGTTATTGCAAGTGTTATGATTGGCATGAATACAAGCTGGTTGGCATGATATCACTATTTTTTTAGTGAATTTTGTTTAAGGCAGAAATCAGAAGTTTATTTTGATAGGTCTGTAGTATCAACATTATTTTACTCATATTGGTTTGGTTTCCAAAAACAAGGTGTGACATTATATCATGATTATATGTGTTTCAGTTGAGAAATGTGATGACTGTGTGGCAGTATTTTTTTCTTTATCAGACTGTTAAGTATAGTTTGATTAGTGAACAAACAGAGGATAGAGTTTAGTAATTTTCTGCAGGTACATCAGTATAAGCACAATATATACTTTCTCTATATATGTTGATATGTTACATTATAAATGTATTGAAGGGAGGTCTTTGCCATTAATTTCCAAAAAGGGGGAGAAGAATGAAAGGGTGATATGGAAAAGGTGATATGGTTTTAACATCAATGCCAAAGCTAAAGGGGGAGTTTGTTATGTTTGGCATCTTTGTTGTCTTGCCATTGATTTCAAAATAGTGCATCTTCGTGGTTGACAAGTACTCATCATGTTTGGTTATGCAGTGTGCTTGATGTTCATGCTTAGTTCATGTTGATGATAGAGGTTGAAATTGATGCCATGTTATTGTTTCATATCATCTCCAGAGATTGGTTCATACTACTCATGGATTTATACTGTGGTGTGATGTTGTTTCATGTGCTTATTGGTATTCAAGTTGAGTTTGGTGTATACAAAGTTAAATGGAATTACAAGATTGATATTAAAGTTGAGTGTCATGCTTTAATAATTCAGTATACTCATTATATCTCAGACATATAGAACAGTTTGATATTGCCTCTTGATCATTATACATCATTGGTAAGGACATATAGTATAGTCATTATACTTCAAACACACAGAATAGTCTGATCTTGTCTCATGATCATTATACATCATTGGTAAGGACATACATAACATGTTGATCTTGCCTCATGATCATCTATGCCATCTTATCAGGATTTTGCATTATGTATTTTGATTTGTTGAGGATTCTTGATATAATCATGACTTGATGTTGATATGGTTGAATGTATGTGACAGTGGTATGAAAGTTTGTTCATGACAAAGTTAGGTCTCTAAAGTCTTTGTGGACTATGTAGAGTTTTAAGCATTCAGTGTGTTGGGCATAAGATACACAAATTGTTATTTTTCATATTAGGGTTTGTGATATATAAAGTTCAAGGTATAAAAAATCTAATTTGGAGTCTCTAAATGTATATCCTAAATATTATCTTTTAAACCCTATGTTCCCCATCATTGCTTTTGTTCTTTTGTAAAGGTGACCGGGAAAACAGGTAAAAACAACTTAAGTTATAAACTTAAGTCATCAACCATCGTTGGTTGACCAGCCCCGATCTCCTAGGGGCACCAAAGACTACCGGTGACCACATGTTATAAAAGGTTATAAGTGCCAAAAAGCATACAAGGTAGTCAGTATTAAAAGGCATAGTGGTGGTAAGTATTAATCCAATGAACATCATTCAAATTGCTTTTGAAGCCAAACGGACACCTGTTGTTCCTAAATTTGACATGCAGTGTCTTTAAAAAGGCTTGGAAACTATTTTTTAAGGTAAATGCATATAGCATTTGCTAGAGAAATTATTGGAGAGAGATGTGTGAGGTTCTTAAGGCTTTTGATGGATGATATTGAAGGTTAACTCATATATTTACATGATACAAAGATTGACTCAATTTTATGCAGGAAATCATAGTATTTGCAGTGTTTAAAGATTGAAGATCAGTTGATGTTTATAGATCATCTTCTATTCAAGAAAGGAAATACAGTGGTTAATGATTGGTCACATAAATGAATTGTTTCTTACAGAGATGGATAAATGTGTCGGAGATTAAAATTAGATTGAATTTTTAGAGATTGAAGAAAATCTTGTTGAGGTGAAAACAAAAGGAGAAATAAGATTTTGTGATGGAGTGTAATAGGGTAACCCCCTGAACCATTTTTCTTTGTATTCAAGGTGTTTTCATCAAGTTAGTGAGACTTTCTATTTTCCATTGAGGCATTCATAAGTCAGTGAGATTTTGTAAATGGTGATATTTTCATGCTTAAGCCAATGAGGCAGTTTTTAGTGGTTTTTCTACCCTAGGAGGGTTTTCCACTCATAAAATCTTTTTTGTCATGGTCTCAAGTCTTCTGTGAATTTATTTGTCCTATGTGTTTGAACATTTAGTTTTATTTGTTTAGTATTTAACTCACTTCTCTGATAAAGTTCATTGTCAAGTTTGATAAGTTCTACAATCTTATTTTAGATACAACAATGATTCACCCCCCTCTCTGTGTTGATTGTACTCCGACACATACTGATATCCTCATAATCTTTCATGTGCATAGGGTAGTGATAGTCTATTGCATATTTTGAATATATGATCTTAATAGTTATCTAGAGTTTCATGATAATCTTCTATGTTTGTGATGTGACAGTCTATGTGGTTGTTTGTAATAGTCATAACACAATTTGATAGTCTTTTCCCTCAACATCACCTCCATAAGAAATTTTTCTATCATTATATATGATAATGTTCACATATGGGATATACTCATAATATACCTTTGCATGATCTTAGGGTAATGGTTATGTATTATTGTGATAATTTATCTTGGAAACCTTGCGTGCTAATGATCTACCTTCAACTTATTGATACCTATGGAAAAATATCAAAGATATTTGGACAAGGCATTATAAACAACTTCATGACAGTCATGGTTGATAAGATAGTACTGAAACTTCCAATAGATCCTCCTTTACATGTAGCTCATCATGAAACAAAACTTTGCCCTAAATTTCTGCACCTTGTTATTCTACCCTAACCCTAACTCTGTTGTCATGAATCAACTATTATTCATTGTTATTATCAGTTGTTGATAAAGGATATGCTATGTTGTCATGAATCAGCTGTTATTCATTGTCATAATCAGTTTTTCATAAAGGATAGGCTCTACTGTCATGAATAAGTTGTTGATAAAGGATAGGCTCTGCTATTATAAATTGACTGTTATTCATTGTTAGTTGTTATTCATTGTTATTATCAAAGTTCTAATTATAATTTTCTTATTCATCATGCTTGTAGAAATCATCTTCATGCTAAGGAAATGAGCAAAGACTCTAAGACCAAAAGAGCATGAAGTTGAGAATGAGAGGAAAAGAGAAAGAATGGGGTGAATTCATGAAACTAGGAAATTGTCAACCATACAAGAAAACATTCCACCATTACTAATTGAAGAGGAACATGACACATCTAATAAAGATAAGAGAGTGATAGAATTGGTGGCACAAAGGGAATGAATGCAAAACCTCCATTCAATGAGCAAAGTGAATCTTCAAGTTGGAGGCACTCCATCATCCATAGGTCAAGTTGAAGGAACACCATCATTATCTTCTCGAATTGGAGACACTCCATCTTTCACAGGTGAAGTAGAAGGTACATCTTCATTTTCTTCTCAAGTTGGTGGCACACCATCATTCACACGTCAATTTGAAGGTACACCATCTTCTCCATCTCAAATTCAATCCATTTCATCTTTTTCATCTCCAATTGAAGGTACATCATCTATCCTATCTCAAGCAAATATTGAAGAAATTCCTAATGTTGAGTCAACTTTACCAATTAAAATGCCTCCTATAATTTTGCATAGGAAGCCTAAGTTTCTAATCGACATTGATGAGAATGTGTTGAAGCCCATGCAAGATAAGATTCCCAAGCACACTTGCCAAAGATATGCAAATAAGATATGGAAATTATTTGTTGAGAATTTAAATGAAACTGGAAGATTTTAACTATTTGTTGAATTAATGAGAAATATAAAATTTAGGCCCACTATGAAGATCCTTGGCCTAAGAGCATCGGATGCCTCAAGTGAAAAATCAATTGTCAAGAATCTAATGAGTGCACATGAGAGTGTGGGTTCCACCTCATGCACCAAGGGTAGTAATATCAAAAAACATGTCATTACATCGACAATAGTAAGCCAACAAAAAAAGAAAACTCACCTCATTAGAAATACAAGTCAAGCATTGAAAATAAGTAGAAAAACTCTAATGAGAGCCATTGGAAGATGTGAAAGAGTTGAGGACCCAAACACTAATGAATTGTGGGCATTCTCTTGGAGACTCCCACAGAAAGATAAAGTTACATTGTTGAAGCCTTGAGATCCATCATTGAAGAATTTTGGAAAAATAATACAAGGGTATCTCCTATTGCAAGAGATGTTGTGAGAAGGAGAATTGGTTATCAAAACCATGAGCCAAATCCAAAGCATTTTTTGGATGTGACCCAAACATAATTTTTCAAAAAAATTCAAGAGATGTATCCTCAAATTAAAATTCAAGTCAAAGATATTTTGAAATGCTAAAACCTTTCTATGTCAAAATAAATCACAGGTACTACTTTTTGTTGTAGATTACATATTGAATTTTCTAACCATTTTGATGTATATCAATCTATATGTTTAGATTTGCATACTAACAATGTTTTGTAGGATTGTGGCATATGTGCCCCACCAACTACTTCAAGATACTTCATATCCACACTTTTATGTTAAAGAGAGGAAGGTCAAATATTCTACAGGAAATTATGCTTGGATGGCACATGTCAGCATTGCGGTGGCTTGCAACGTATGCCAATATGTGAACATATGGAAAGTACACATGTAGTTGGAAATGAACTAGTAGAGTCTGACAAGTATAAAATAGTGGCCTACGATAAAAAAGATAGAAAAGAAGTAAAGATGTGTGGTTTGGTTAATCAAAAGATTCTAGTGTATTAGTTTATGTCTACTTTTCATGACAGTATAGTGTATGAGTATTCAAGACATACCCATAGAGATCGATGGTTGGACTTGCAACTCAAGTTATGCAAGGACACATTTCCACTTGGTAAGATCATTTCAGTTGTTGAGTTTGCAGAGAACTACACACTATACCCACAAAATGAGGTGCAATCATAGTATTACAACTCTACGTAGGTTTCTATATTTGTGTAAATAGCATTCGTTCATGCAGAAGATAGTATAGAGGATGACAAGAAGATCTTTAGGGAATATCATTTTTATATTAGTGATGATCACACACATTCTATTGAGTTTGTGCAAGGTTGCTTTTAGATGTTCTACCATGATTTGGCCAGTAGGAAAATATCATTTCGTCAGCATATCATATGGTCAAATAATTGTGCATCACAATTCAAGAATGCGCAAATGTTCTATTGGTTGAGTAGGATGAATATGGTAAATGATGTTCAACATATGTGGAATTTTTGTGAGTTCAGGCATGGAAAGGGGGAGCATGATGGTGCAGGAGCATGTATCAAAAGAGCATTGGCATGAGAAGAGCTAAAGTAAAAAGACAATGCAAAGTTGACAGATTCGAGATCTATTGTCAAATGGTGTAACACTACAATGGGTCTAGGTAATGAAGGTAAGTCTACAATTCATAGATATTTTTAGTTGTTTGATGATACTAACATTGCTAAATATGAGGACTATTGTACATTGACAGGATCGAGTGAGATACACTCTTTTAGAAGCTCTAATGTAGGTTCATGGAGTATTTATATGTGGCATATGGCATGCTTTTCTTCTTCATGTACATATGAAGCTTGGTATGATTGCGAGTCAAAGGAGTGGGTTGATGATTGGTGTACAAGATGCCTATGCCTGATTGACAATTATCGACTATCGATAGCACTACAAATGACAGAGATTGAATCATCAGTTGATTTTGACCATGTTTTAGATCTAGTTCAACCAAGTATTATCATCATTCTAATTTAATAAAATTTAATATGCCATCTTATTTTGTATTTTTTCTTGTATTATTGACTATACTCATCAAACTGAATGCACGTACTAATGCAGGGCATGTTTATGCAGTTATTGCAACTGAAGACAATGAAGAAGGAACAAATAATTATTTATGTCATTGTGTTGAGGAAAAAAAGAAATTAAATTGCCCTGTTATAGATGGAGAAAACATCGAGTACCTTATAGGATCAGTCATTATTATTGGAACATGGCTTAGAAGGTACCCACTGAAGAATTATGATGTGTGGGTGTTCAAGGACTCTGACACATATAGGGAGATTCTTCATTATTCTAACCTTGTTGTGGCTTCAAACGTTCATTTGATCAAATATGTGGGTAGACCATTGAACAGGACCTTGTGGAAGGTTCGTGAGTCTGATCACAAGGCAATACTTGACACAATAAAGAGTAGAGAAGACCCTGATGGTTCATTGGATTGAATTAGTGGAATGATAGAAAGGTATGTTATTTTTTTTACTATCTTGATTTCACCTTATATATTTTAGCTACTCATTTTAGCTAAATAATGCAATTGCATTTGCATGTAGGATTTTAGTATGATGGAGGTAGGCATAATCCCTATGACGTTGCCTTTGGAAGGAAAGTAAGGTAGGTTTTCATGATTATTTCATGATGATATGTCCTTTACATTCTATTTCATAATGAGTTTTAATGATTTTTAACAATGTTACTATGAGTTCTAATTCATTTTAATTATGTTCCTATTTCATAATGAGTCTTAATAAGTTTTAATGACAAACAATTGATAGCAATAGTAAGGATAGCCTCAATTGATGCCCTACAAGACATTGGATCAAGTGAGAACACCCTTATAGTACTAAATTTTCATATACCAGAAAGGTATTATGACTTAATTTTTATAGTCAACATCTCCTGGGGCCAAATAGATGGTGCCAATACATCTAGGTGGGCAGGTAAATACTAGCAGGGATGTCTTTTCGGTGGCAAAGCCTCATGGTCATTCTTGGCTATATCAAATGTAGACAATCTCTCAAGAGCCCTAAAAAAATGTGACAAACTTTGGATCAACTATTCCATCAAACTGTGACACCTAGGTGGATGTTAGGTCCACCTACAAACACCTACCTCATTTTTTGCTAAATCAATTTCATTCGCCTATGGTGGCAAGGAATGCATTGTTCCAAAATACTTCATTTCCATGTAGTGGAAAGGTGCTAGGAGTGACATTTTGTATTGCATAGCTCATGGGGCTGAACCAACTTTTCCAATGCATTGGGGTAGGTGGGTAAATTCCAGGGGAGGTCTCATTTCATGTTCCAAGTACCCCAGTCATTCGGGGCGGTAGGCTACCGGCAAAGTCCCTTAAGATCCCTAAGACCAAAAAATTGTCAAACTTTGACGTAGTAGTTCCTAGAATTTGGGGTAGCTTGCAACATTTTGTTTCAACCTACATGTGCACATGGGGTTTGTCCATAATATCCTCTCTTAGTTTTTGTCAACTTCAGTCCATTTGGTCGTGCAAAAATCAAATGTATTCTTGCAAAATGCTTCAGTTTCATGCAATGGAAAGGTGCTAGGACTGACATTTTGCATTCCATAGCTCATGGGGTCAAACTGAATACTCCAACACATCTGAGTGGGTGGGTAAATGCTAGGGGAGGTCTCGTTTCACGTACCAAGTGTCTCAGTTGTTCTAGGCTACAAGCTACCAGCAAAGTCTAAAGGTGCTAGGAGTGTAATTTTGCATTTCATAGCTCATGGGGCCGAACGGACTTCACCAATACGTCGAGGTGGGTGGGTAAATTCCAAGTGACATCTTGTTTCATGTTCCAAGTATCCTAGTCATTCAGGGCAGCAGGCTACTAGCAAAGTCCCTTAAGATTCCAAAAACCAAAAAATTGCCAAACTTTGACGGAGCAACTATCAGAATTTAGGGCAGCTAGGACCATTTTGTTTAGAACTACAAGTGTATGTGGGGTCCATCCACAATAACCTCTCTTGGTTTTGGTCAAATCTAGTCTATTTGACCATGCCAAAATCAAATGCATTCTTGCAAAATGCTTTAGTTCCATGCAGTGGAAAGGTGCTAGGAGTGACATTTTGCATTCGATAGCTCGTGGGGCTGAACAAACTTTGCCAACATTGGGGTGGGCAAGTAATGCAAGGGGAGGTCTTGTTTTATGTACCAAGGGTCCCAATCATTCAGGGCAGCAGGCTACCAGCAAAGTCACTTAAGATCCTAAGACCAAAAACTGCCAAACTTTAATAGAGCAGTTCTTAGAATTCATTGTAGCTAGGAACATTTTGTTTAGACCTACAGGTGCACATGGCATCCATCCACAATAACCTCTTTTAGTTTTGATCAACTCCAGTTCATTTAAGCATGCCGAAATCAAATGTAATCTTGCAAAATGCTTCAGTTTCATGCAACACAACATTATCAGGTGCCATATTTTTGTTCTGCTCATCGTTGGCCTAGATTGATTGTGCCAACACATTGGGGTGGGTAGGAAAACATTAGGGGAGGTCTTGTTTCATGTGCCAAGCATCCCAGTCATTCTAGGTTGTAAGCTACTGATAAAGTAGGAAGTTGCTAGGACTAAAATTTTGCATTCCATAGCTCATGGGGTCGAACCGACTATGCCAACATGTTAGGGTGGGTGGATAAATGCTACAAGAGATCTTTTTTCATGTGCCAAGTGTCTCAGTCATTCTAGGCTACAAGCTACCAGCAAAGTTGAAAGATGATAGGAGTGACATTTTGTATTCCATAGCTCATGGGGCTGAACAGATTTCACCAACACGTCAAGGTGGGAGGCTAAATGCTAGGGGGGGTCTCATTTTGTGTGCCACGGGTCCCAGTTGTTCTGGGTTGTAAGCTACCAGCAAAGTCACTTTGCTAGTAGCTTGGAGGCCAAAATGATTGGGACCCTTAGCACACAAAATGAGAACTCCCCTAGCATTTAACCAACCACCCTAACGCATTGGCATAGTTAGTTCATCCTCACGATGAGCAAATCAAAAAATATAGCACCTGGCAAGGTTGTGTTGCATGAAATTAAACCATTTTGCAAGAATACATTTGATTTCGGCATAGTCAAATGGATTAGAGTTGACAAAAACTGAGAGAGGTTATTGTGGAAGGACCCCACATGCACTTGTAGGTCTAAACAAAATGTTCCCAGCTGCCATGAATTCTATGAACTACTCCATCAAAGTTTGACAGTTTTTGGTCTTAGGATCTTAAGTGACTTTGCTAGTAGCATGCTACCTCGAACAATTGGGACCCTTGCCACATGAAAGAAAACCTCCCCTAGCATTTACCCACCCACCCCAATGTGTTGGCAAAGTCCATTCGGCCCCATGAGCTATGAAATGAAAAATGTCACTCTTAGCACCTTTCCACTGCATGAAACTAAAGCATTTTGCAAAAATGCATTTGATTTCAGCACGGTCAAATGGATTGGAGTTGACCAAAACTGAGATAGGTTATTGTGGATGGATGCCACATGCACTTTTGGGTCCAAATAGAATGTTTCCAGCTGCCCTGAGTTCTGAGAACACTCCATCAAAGTTTGACATTTTTTTGGTCTTAGGGATCTTAAGGGACTTTGGCAATAGCCTGTTGCCCCGAACGACTAGGGCACTTAGAATATGAAACAAGACCTCCCCTGGTATTTACCCACCACACTTCATTTTATCAGAAGTGACCCACTTGATCATAATGTTGTATGAACTTGTCACTTAGGCTTGGGAGGTTATCATCATTGCATGAAAAGAACTTGTCAAATATGATCTTTGGAATAGGGCATGGACAACCATCAAAGCATAAGGGATATAGCAATTTTGTCACATGTTGTAATTGTAGCTACCCTTGGAGACATGTATGCAAAGTGTGGAAGCATAGACAAGGCACGTGGAATGTTTGATACAACACCACAAAGAGGTGTCCTCTCATGGGATGCAATGATTGCAAGATATGCAAAAAATGGATTTGTTGAAAAGACTTTAGAAACTTTCAAGTAAATGAAATTGGCACGTGTAATGCCAAATTCCACAACCTTTGCCAACATCCTTCGTATCTCTACCAAAATACGATCTTTGGAACAGTGTATGGACAGCCATCAAAGCATAAACGATATAGGAACTTTGTCAAATGTTGTAATTACAGCTGCCCTTGTAGACATGTATGCAAAGTGTGGAAGCATAGACAAGGCACATGGACTATTTGATACAACATCACAAAGATATGTCCTCTCATGGGATGCAATGATTGCAAGATATGCAAAAAATGGATTTGTTGGAAAGACTTCAGAAACTTTCAAATAAATGCAATTGGCACGTGTAAAGCCAAATTCCACAACCTTTGCGAACATTCTCCCTATCTCTACCAAAATAGGATCTTTGGAACAATATATGGACAACCATCAAAGCATAAAGGATATAGGAACTTTGTCACATGTTGTAATTGCAACTACCTTTGTAGATATGTATGCAAATTGTGGAAGCATAGACAAGGCACATGGACTGTTTGATACAACACCACAAAGAGATGTCCTCTCATGGAATGTAATGATTGAAAGATATACAAAAAATGGATTTGTTAAAAAGACTTTAGAAACTTTCTAGCAAATGCAATTGGCATGTGTAAAGCCAAATTCCACAACCTTTGCCCCCATCATCCCTATCTCTACCAAAATGCAGCTGCCCTTATAGACATGTATACAAAGTGTGGAAGCATAGACAAGGTACGTGAACTGTTTGACATGATGCCTTGAAATGAAATGCCATTTCATGGAATGCAATTATTAAAAGATATGCAAAAAAATGGATTTTTTGATAAGACTTTATAAAATTTCAAGAAAATACAATTGGTGGGTGTAAACCAAAATTCCATAACCTTAGCCAATATCCTCCTTGCCTATGCCAAAATGGACATCCATCAAAGGATAAAGGATGTGGGAATTTTGTTAGATGTTGTAGTTGTAACTTCCCTCAAAGACATGAATGCAAAGTGTGGAAGCATAGACAAGGCACATGAACGGTTTGGCATGATGCCTCAAAGAAATGTCACCTCATGGAATGCAATGATTGCAAGATATGAACAAAATTGATTTTTTGATAAAGCTTTAGAAACTTTCAAGCACATGCAATTGGTGGGTGTAAAGCCAAATTCTAAAACCTTAGAAATGGTATCTTTGGAACACGGTATAGACATCCATCAAAGCATAAAATATATAGGAATTTTGTCAAATGTTTTAGTTGCAACTACCCTATGAGACATGTATGCAAAGTGTGGAAGCATATACAAGGAACATGAACTGTTTGACATGATGTCTCAAAGAAATGTTGACTCATGTAATGCAATCATTGCAAGATATGCAGAAAATGGAGTTTTCATAAGGCTTTAAAAACTTTCACAAATGAAAATAAGAAAATTTCAACCAAATGCAATTGGCAAATCTAAAACCAAATTACACAACCTTATCCAAAATCCTCCTTGCCTATTGCAAAATGGGATCTGGGGAACATGGTGTGGATAACCATCAAAGCATAAAGGATATAGAAATTTTGTCACATATTTTTTTTGTAGCTACCCTTGTAGACATCTATGGAAGGTGTGGAAGAATAGAAAAGGCACGAGAATTGTTTGACATGATGCCTCAAAGAAATAAACAATCTCACAGAATGCAATGATTGCAATATATGCATAAAATGGATTATTTGAAAACAATTTATAAACTTTCAAGAAAATGCAATTAGCACGTGCAAAACTAAATTCCTATAATTATAATTGATCATCATATTTAATATTTAATATAAACTATCATATACATAATGTCATGAACATAACATCTAGTTTATATATGAAGCCATTTAGGCATGTCCAACCAAAGCCATATAGGCATATACAAAAATATGCATCGGTAACATACAAAAGTACATATACAAAGCCATCTAGGCATACAAAAAAATCCCAAAAACTAGTTTCCTATGTACTTTCATCAAATAATCGATGACCCTTGCTTGACCGTGAAGATGGAGAGCCAATCAGTGACTCATCCTCTCTCTGTCATCGAGTAGACCTCCTCGACAGACGTTCATGCAGCTTCACCTGTTAATACAATCAAATAGTATGCACATTAATATAGAAAACATGAAATATATAACATCACATATGTGATCGATCACTTATAGCTATCTGATGATCACTCTTGATCATATTTTCTCTCTCTACTTTTGTAGTTGGATGGACTGGAGTTGTGACTTCTTGTGAGAAGTATCAAGAAGAAAAATTGACTAAACATAAATATATTTTATGTACATCAAATGACATGAGATAAAACAAGAAATACAAAATTATGACATTTTCATGTTATTGGCTCATACCTTGGTCAAAGGATTTGAAGACATCATGGATGCAACAATGTCTACCTGCATTGACTCATGAAGATGAGGAATCTCCATATTCAACATTGGAAAATAGAGTTCAAGATTATTTGACCAAAATAAATACATAACATTATTTAAATGCATAATGAATAAAAATGGTTAAATTTACCTCTATATGAGTGGTGGTTTTGCATCTAGGGGATCAAGGAAAATATGGAGGTGTTGGTGAATCTCCCTATTGAAATCATCAAACTATTACAAAATAATATTACCATTGATATATGTACAATAATTACGATCATGTGATAAATTACATACCTGGTGATTTGACCTCCTCTCATAACTTACCAATGGACAACTAATGGAGGCAGGATGAAGAATCTGACCCTGGAATTTCAGTGTGTAGACAATTACATATATTATTTTTAACTTATAATATAGATAGTCATATAAAATTAATTACAAATTTCAAATAAGAATATATTAAATCAAGATGAATCTTGTAATAAATTACCTGAGAGTTAATACCAAATGTAGTCTATAAGAGATCATCGGTGAGAACAATCTCATCCAATATCGATCTCTCCATTATTGGATGTTGCTCCTTCATTGCAACATCCTGTCGAGAGTCTTGCCATGAGTCCTACGTCCCATAATCACACGGGTTCCCACATGAACTGCACAAATGTGGGGATAAATGATGCCTACTAATCTCACCCTCATTAGCCTAGGTAAGATCATCGGCATGCTATGCTTGATGTTGTGTGAGAGTAGTCAATAAATGTAATGTCTCCACCTCAACACTCTCCTTCAAAGTCGAAGGGAGTGACACGCATTTTGGCCTCAACAAGGGTCTAGGTACATGGTTTTCATCTTGCTAAGCCCCCTCTCTATCTTGGACAGAGCCACCACCTCTTTCCTGGAACTCTCAAATGTCAAAATAATTGGGAATCTTCTTGAGGATGAACTTGCAATGGAGTTTCCTCAAGAAATATTGTGGCACCTCATTGTTGTTGCATGGGCTCTCTTCAAAGACCATGTACCATCTATCCCAAAATATTTGGGATATATCTTGATTCCTACACCAATGAATAGGGAATCATTTGCAAGTTTCTTTTAATCTTTGGGTAGTTTTAGGATTAATAAAGTGTGAACATAATTGAGATTTTGTAATTTTTTCATTCTTCACTTGTTCATATGACAATTTATCAGCATAGCATTGTTAAAACCTCTCCCTATAGTCTTGAAATTTAGTGATTTGTTTTGTCAGTGATTAGGTGTGGAAAACAATCTCCTCTAATGACTTCACAAGCACTCTCCTATGATTGGTGCTTGAACTTGCATTGTTTAGCATTTCAATAAGAGTTTGCAGATGTCTTTTGTTTTCTTCTATTTTCCCTAGGTAGTTTTCTTGAGTATCCCTTACATTGTGAGGACATGAAGGTGGGTTTTGAGGGCTTGGAGGGTTTTGGAGGTTATTTTGACCCTCATCATCTTGAATTGTGTTTTCACTTGCCTCATTAACTATAAATGCAAATAAAAAACTAATCAAACATTACAAAGGTCAAAAAAAATTCTCAAACTAACAAAAATTAATCAAACCCTACCTTCTTCAGCTACTAGATGCTCCAAATTTGCTTCACAGTGTCTTTGGTAGTGGGTTTGATGAGGTGGCATCGTGAAAATGTCGATTCCTCTCTTGCACTTCCATGGAGAGACTTTCCTTGAACACGTTCATGCTTTGTTCTCTATTTTTTATGCATACAAACCCCTTTGGTTGTGGGTAATGGTAAATATGAGTGTTTTTGGAACTTTTAAGGCAAAGTAAAACATGAGCATGTTATAACACACTCACATTTTTTCTTGTTTTGGACTAAAAAGTCCCATGGTGGCAACTTTTTGGTACCCCATCTTTGTGCATACACCCATAAGCCTATGCTAACTTATATCATGGGCCCACAACCCACAAATCCAAGGATCATTTTTACCTCTTAAACTTTGGGAAAAATTAAGATTGTTGAATAAGATGGAATAAAATAATACTTTCCTAAGGTATGAAAATCATCCCAGTATTAACATGGGAATATGTCAATTTTTGTACAAGAGGAGTGACAACCCCCCATTGATATGAAAATTGGATGTTAATATCAATCTATAAATTCAAATTCTATGAAGTCTAAGATTTTGATATATCCAATAATTTATACATGAGGATTATTTAGGGAGTATATACTTAGAAGATTATAGAATGTTATTAATGAGTCTATGACAAGATGATATATGTTGAAAAATGTTTGGACTAAGTGTTACAAACACCTATAAGATATTTTTGATTATACCCTCAATCTTGTCTCAAACCCTTTTGGAATGATTAGGTGAAATAAAATATACTCAATCTTAGTTGATGGTATAAGAAAAAGGATACAAATTGTAGTAAAGATGTTGTTGTTCACAACAATCTCAAACCTTAGGAAATGTACTTCTCACATATACTTATCCAACCCAATTGATTCTTTGAAGATGTAGTTGATACCAAAGAAGAAATTGATTTTTTTGATTGATGCTTTCTTTATGTGGCTTCAAAAATATACAAATGAAGATGTCCTTTAGTTTCTTCTATCCAAAAATAAGAGAAAACTTGTCTGAAATTATAAACCTTACTAGTTGCCAACTCCTAGTCTGGTTGTTGAGAGATATTAGGAAATACAAGTATATGAGCCAGAAGGATAAGGGACAATATATTATCCTTATATTTTTCAAAAGTTTATATTGGTGGTTGGGTGGAGACAAGTAGACTAACAACTCTTCAATGAGGATTAATTTGGGATGTTGATTATTTTAGGAGTATCCTAGTTATGATTGCTTGAGCACAAGCAATCTTGGGCAGGCTGGATTGTCATGTCCCCTCCCCTATGAGCTGACTCAAGTTACAAATTATACAAGTCTTATTCATAGAAGATAAATCCAGCAATTAGATTATGAGACGCGATGGATAACAAAGGCAAAAAGTTTTTTTGAAGAGGAATGATTATCCTTGTAAAGAGATTTGTTAATATTCCATTTAGAAGATAAGGGTGCAAATTACTTTATGGAATCGCTCATAAAGGAGTATATTATTTGGTGTGAGATCCGATTTAATTAACATCTATTTTGTAAAGAGACAACGAATGGTTTACGAGAATTTTGTGAAGTAAACTATAAATAGAAGGCAACGCTTAACATTATAAAGTGATACATATATGAAGAGAGCAATTTGTTGGATGAAGGTAGCAATCCTTATTAGAAGTGTAGTGATTATAATAAAAGCAGTAATTATATTTAAGGGAAGCAATTATGATTCATAACTAACAATGATCAAGGGTTAAAAAGAATGGTAGTTGTTTAAAGGTAGTAATTGTTTGAAGAGTCATTACTATTCGTAAAAGACATATCCATTCGCAAGAGGTATATTAATTCACAAGAGACATAAACTTTGATTGATATATAAAAAGGTGGTAGAAGTTGGTTTCAAAAGGGGACAGGAATAAATCATCGATCATTGGATCATTTAATATTATATCTAAGACATGCGATCTGCAGAATTATGTCTATTTATTCAGTCATATAGACTATTAAGGACAGCAAAGGAATATATTACAAATTTAGAACTAAAGTAGAAATTCAATAACAATCATTAATGAATATATAGGTCCGATCATTATTGACAGTCAAATATCTTACTTATTGCATATTGCTATCATATATTAAAATAGAAAAAAAATTGCAATAAGACTGTCAACATGGATAAGGAAGGAATAACCACTGTGGGAAAGAACAACTAAAGGCACCCTTTACATTGACAGGTAGGGAGAGAACAACTAGTAGGGCACCCTACTATTCTGTGAAAGGGAGAGAATGACTAAGGGAACCCAAGGGTAGAATTCTCCTCCTTAATCTCCATGTTGAGAGTTTATTGATAAATTAAGGTTCACCAGTCAAAGAAGATGGTGATGGGACTGTCTGGAGAGAGAACTATTCACTGATAACACCCTTCCATGCATCCCTCCACCATCCTCTTCATCAAAGAATAATGGTGAGGGGATTGTTTGAGGGAGAACTAATGACTGACAACACCCCGTCATGCCTCCCTGTACCATCATCTTCATCAAAGAAGAATGGTGAGACGACTGTTTGGAGGGAGATCTGTTGACTGAAAACACCCTACCATGCCTCCTTACACCATCCACTTCTATGACTGAATTTTGTAAACAAACTAAGGTAGTTGTATGGTAATGTATATATAATCTCTCTTTATTGATATTGTTTATAAATTTGAATGCAAGGAAATCTTATCTAACCTGAATGGTTAAAGATGTATATTTGTATGTCTATATGTTTTCCTATATTATGCTTACAAAACTCAAGTACAAGAATTATGCAGTTTTGAAGATATTCTAAATGGTAAATCATAAAACCCTAAACCGAATTCGTGGCATTTGAATTTTCTAGGGAAAGTTAGGTAAGGGACATTACAGGCCTCATTACTATGATGATTCTTACAACAATGTAGACTCCCATTCTTTATCTATGTAAAAATGGGGTCGATCAGTTTGGTACCAAAATTCATAGGTGGGATCAACAGTGTGGTATCAGAGTAGGCTACAACTCTAGGAGAAAGTATATTGTGAGGTTTTAATTTGGTTAGAGTCTAATGAAGGAAATGTATTATGTGTAAAAATTAACTTGTGTATCCCTATAGCAAAGAGAAGATTTCACCCAAAGGTGTTGGAGTGGTAAGAAATATGTCGAGACAAAAAGATGCCACAAAGAATGAGAGCCAAAGAAGTTACTATAATAGATGCAACTAGAAGGATAGATGCAGTTATGCAAGCTACAAGGAGAGTAGAAGTAATGATGGATGCCTTAGAACGTGATAGGACAAGAAGTAGAGTTCATGGACAAGCTAATAGTGATAGTAAGGATGAAAAAAGAGGGTGTAGAAAAAAGCATAAAGGAGAAGTTCAAGGCTATGTTGAAGGCCTTGTGGAGATTAAGGTGAGGTTAGAAGATATTGAGAGTGGTCAAGGTAGAGTCCATAGACAAACACCAATTGTCCCAAAAAGGGAGACAAGTAAGAGGATCAAACAATAGCAAAAGAAAGTGCAGAAGATTGCCTTGAGAAGTAATGTGTGAGTAGAAGTGCCATGTGAGTAGCTTGTAGATGAAGAGATGGGTCATGTGTAACTTGTCCAGAAGATATCATAAATAGTGAGGCAGAGGAGAAGAAATTCCATGTGGATGAGGACAAAGAATATAATGTAACCCATATGTTGTAGGATCTGCTCATGCACTAGCCATGTAAAAGGAGAAAACAACCTCTAAGGTGCAAGTGGATAAAAAGATATCCATGATGGGGGCCAGGCATGGATGAAAAGGATGAAGCCTATGCTTTTGCTACCTAATTTATATTTGTGGGTCTAGAGAATAAGAACAAAGAAGAAGGAATCCTCATGATGGAGGATGAGGCTCCAAGAGAGGCATGCCAAGAAGAGGAAGGCATGGAGGTGCTAGTGTGTGCACCCAAAGTAAGAAAGATTCTCAATTAAGAGTAGTTGAGTATTGTAATTGTGGAGGAATATGGAGAAGAGGTAGAAATCAAGGAGATGTTGCAATTTGTTGATTCAGACCAAGAAAGCTTGACAAGCAAACAAGGGTGCCATGAGAAAGGAACAAAATAAGAATGCAAAAAGAGGCTACATGTGAGGACAAGAAAGTTCCCAAGGTACTACAAGTAAGTGCATTGAAAGAGTAGTCCATGTGTGAGGCTACAAGGGTGATAAAGGAAGTCACTAAGGATCTATAAGTAGGCACAACTTAGATGTAGAAGAGTACATTCAAGATGCTACACATAAGTTGTAAGTTTGTGTAGAAAATAAGTTAGAGGCAAGACATTACATAGAAGACAATGTAAGTAGATGCAATAGCTAGCAATAATCCAAACATGAAGTTGCAAGTTGGGTTGATTTAATTCTAAAGATGCTACAAGTTAGAAGAAAAAAACATAGTAGAGAGATGCTGACAGTAGATGTAATGAAAGAACATGAGTTGGAAGTTGTGTAGGAGATGTTGCAAGAACACATATGGAGCAAAGAGAGTTGATTGTTTGGAGGTGTATACTTATAGTGGAGTCTCTATAGCACTACAAGTTGGAGCTGCAAGTTATAGTGGAATGATGTCATAGAAGGATATAGCCAAGAAGGATGAACAAGGTGTTCCAAGAGAGATGTTGTAAGTAATGACAACAAGCAACAAAGATCCTCTAGTCATGGAGGAAAAATAAGAGAGAATGTGTGATGCTATGTGCAAGTGATGCAAGTAGTGACAACATGTGATGACAGTAGAGAAGTGCTACTAGTGCAAGAAAAGGATGACAATAGCAAGGAACCTCTAAATATTGAAAAGGAGGTGGAAGAAAAATTGTTTACTATTGTAAGTGCAATGAGTGAAGATGCAACATTGTTTTGTCCTTTAATGGGTAGGGACTTCTCAAATGACAATGCACAACAAAGTATGACAAAAGGAGAGAAGGTAATAATCAAGAGAGAGGATAAAAATGGGTCATGGATGCTCAATTCAATCCAAGAGGATGCAAGTAAGCATGAGGATGTAACAAAGAATGGTGGATAAATAGAGAAGGCACAATGGAGAGAAGTTCTTTTGGCAATTAAAGATTGCCAAACCAATATTTTTGTTGATTTTTGTGCAAGGAAAGTGGCATTAGATCCAATGGTGGGTATGTAGGCAACAAAGGAGAAGGTGTAGGATATAGCACAAGTAGATAATGAAGAAGAAAGGTTAATGGATAAGTAATATGGATCTAGCATGCAAGTGGAAGTGAGTCTAAAAGTAGAATTTATAGCAAAGGATGAAGAGTTGCACAATTGAATATTGCCTAATGATGTAGAAGAAGAGGAGGATGTAGATAAAGGAAGTGTGAATGATGAAGAAAAAGAGTTTAATTTTTGGGGTAAATGCAAATCTATTTAAGAAGATCTATTTATACCATGCATACCACATAGGAGAGTTGGTTTTGCAAGAAGAAACAAGGGATTCATACTAGCAAAAATAGTAGATATGTTGGGCATATCAGGGAGATCTAGCAACGTATAAGGTAGAATGATAAAGAGGATAAATGGATTATGTTGAAGGCATGATCAATGACAAGTTTACTTTTAGCAACACATCTTATGAGCTACAATGTAAAATTTTGATAGTGAATAGGGGATCACAATTTTTGTAACTTTGGGAGTTTGACGTAGGGGCATCATATATGACGAAGGACCAACTTTGCCACAATTAAAAATTTAAACTTTCTACCACTATCTAGTATGGATCCATATAATCAACCTACAACCAGATTTAACACCATGCCTAAACAAGTACTAGAAATTGGTGAATTCAAACTCCTCAAGGACTATTATTTAGCCTAAGTAATTGTTTTGGTTCTCAAATTAAAGATTTGGGCACTAAAATGAAGATATAATCTGTAAGGTAGTACAAGGGGCATTTAAGATGCAAGTTCTAGTACTCAAGGAGAGGCCCAAAAAATAATTAGTATTTTAGTCACCCTGTAGTGGATGCAGCATGCGAGAAGCCCCATTTTTTGTGCTAGAAACAAATTGGAGGGGATTTTGTGAAGAGTTTATTTTATGGGCTACATGTAAGGGAAGAAAAAAAAGGTGGGCATTGATAAAAGAGAAGAGGCACCAAGAGAATGAGGGAGAGGATAGAGAAGGCCATATTTTAGCACTAATAACTAGGTAGATGAAATTTTTGAAGAGATTTTGAGAAAAGAGAGAGAGAGACAGGAGGACAGGAGGAGAGACCAGCGTATAGGAGAAGACAAGAAAGGGACACATGACATAGAATAGCAAGATAAGGGAGTTTGTAACTTATATTAGAAGGAATGAGTAGGAGGGAGGCAACAACAATGGATGAAGAGGACGTATGGTCACAATGGATAGAGAATGAAAGTGTATCTCAGTTAGTGTTAGAAAAAATATATAGTCCATAATTGAAATAAATAGTGAAATACAAATAAATTGCACAAAATTGACAACATAGATTTATGTGGAAAACCTGGTTATGTACCACGAAAAACCACAAGCAAAGGTCTCTCAATAATTTTATTCTCAGAAAAAAAATTCACTATTATAGAATTACATCATGCATTCACATTGGAGCTCATCTGACTTTAAAAGCCATAAAAAAACATGCAATTAATCCAATTGTTTCTCAAGAAGGATTTCCATGCATAAATCATATGTGTGGAACTAGTCATCAATTGATTTAATCAATGCTATAATAAGAAACTGACTTCACATACTAATAGTTAGCGTAAAGGTGTAATAGTTACCAAGTGATGCATTAGAGGAAACTAAAACAACAAAAAGACAAGCAAATTTCACCTAGAGGCTGCCATTCTCTCCAACTGGCCTTTATTTTTGCCTCAGGTGTTTGAAGAAGGGAGATACCATGTGAGAAAAAAGATGAGTTCAGGTTAAGTCAATATCCATGCAATGCTTATTAGCAAAAAAATAATTATGAAGTTCATATTTTCAATTTAATAAAGAAAGAAATATTTATTTAATGTTGTGCAATGTTATGTGACTATGGTCTCTTTGATGTAGGGGCATCTTGCCCTACAATTTTGGTTTTTCTTCTTTTTAACACTATAACAAAACAAGCAATTAATACCTAAAATAGCGCCAAAATTTAGTGCATTTGAGTTCATGAATTGGAGACTTCTATCGGCGCAAACCTCAGCGTCAAACTACATGTTCTCTTCGACACCAGATTTTGCACTGACTTTAGTGCCGACTTTTGCACCAACTTTTGCACTAGAAAAGTAGTGCAAGCAATAGCGCCTCCTTTAGCACCTGGAATTGTGCTGACTTTTGCACCAAATTTTGCAGCCAATTTGGCTTCTAGTTTTGCTTCCATGCATGCTCCCATTTTTGCTTCTAGTTTTTCTCCCAATCATGCTTCCTATTTTGCTTTTGGTATGGTGTCAAAAATAGCTTTTTTTTTGGCTTCCTAATTGACGCCAAGTTTTTCATCCATTATGATATCCTTTGTTGCTTCTAGTTTTGTTTCCATTATGACATCCTTTATTGCTTCCAGTTTGGCTTCTAATTTTGCTTCTGGTTTTGCTTCTTGTGTTGCTTCAAGCTTTGCTTCTAGTCTTTCTTCTAGTTTTGCTTCCAATTTTGCTTGTAGGTTTGCTTCCAGTTTTGCTTCCATTTTTGCTTCTAGTTTCGCTTCAGGTTTTGCTTCCAAATTTCCTTCCAATTTTGCTTCTGATATAACATCGCTTGTTGCATCCAACTTTGCTTCTATTTTTGTGTCTTTGTTCCAAAAAAGGTGAGTGGGCCAATCTTGCTTTCTAACTGCCCCATCTTTCACCTTATAGCCTAGCTTAACTTGATACTCCCCAGTTTTTGAGCAGCTCCATCTTATTCTATCCTCTTTGTGAGACAAGCTCACAGACCTATTTGACATAATACTCTCTAACTCACTGATCTATGCTCCATCCACCTGAAGACCCTTGAAGCATTTGAAATATTTTATAGGATAACATTTATAAAGAAATTTTATGGAAATGGACATCCATACAAATTAACATCATTATACTTATTAAATCTCCATCAAAATAAAATCTACAACAATATCCAATATATATAAAATAACAAGATAATTATTATAACATGATCATCATCTATAATTAAAAGAAGTGAGTCAAATATCTATAATTTAATTAAATTTGACAATGTCCATCCTAAGCAGTAAATTAAAATTATCATACGTAATAAATATCCATCCAAAAATCATCGACTACTTTCAATATATATAAATTGACAAGTGAAAGTCAAATATGCCAGTAGATCAATAACATGTCAAAATGATACATTTCCAACAGTCGACATAAGTCAAAATGATACATGTACAAATGATATAAGTAAAAATGATAAATTATGTAACTCAAAATGATACAAGTCAAGATGATACATGTCCAAATGATATAAGTCAAAATGATACATGTCAAAATGATACAACTCAATAATATGGTACTACAGGCTATGAAAATGATACATATGATAGTAACCATGAAAAGAGGCATCATAATGATATATCAGCAATGATCCATGATGTAGTCTATATGATCATGAATGTCATTGGCTACTACTAGCAATTGCCTCATCATCATCATCATCATCATCACCATCATGATCATCATCATCATGATCATCGTCATCGTCATCATCATCTTCATCGGCCTCAGTGTCTTCTATATCTACATCATCATCATCCTCTACCATGTGATCTGTACTAGAACCAACATATTCTGGATCTATGTCATGATGATCATCTTGATCTTCTAGAAGACTCGTATTCTGCAAAAAAAACATTTAAAATGAAAAGTTATTATTTATTTCATGCAATAATTTATTTTTCTATTATATATCTAATATTACAAGATATGAAATGAAACCATAATCATATTACATCATATCAAAGTGCACATACTATAATAAAATTTCAAAAAAGTTATAGCTAATATGTCATTCCAATGATGTAAAACATGCAACAATTCTAATAAACATTAGTAAAGATCATAATAAAATTTGTTATACAATTTAACTATCAACTGTAAATTCTATTACATAACCGTAAGTGCCACAAATTGCTTGGTCCATGTATGTTATTTTTCACTATTAATCTAATAACCTATATTAGACAGAAATATTTAAGAGTTTTTAAGTAATTGTTGATTAAATTCTCTTACATGTCATTAAGGAATGCATAGTTTTTTTTTCAATAATTATTTATCTTAAGGTTCATGAGTAACCTTATGATAAAGGTCTATTTTGTTTGAAAAAAAAAATGAAGTTAGCAATATGGCTTTATCCGACCAATTTTAGAAAGAAAAAATGTTAGCGCTATTCCCGCTCACAGGTCTTCAATGTGAGCGAGAACAGGGCAAATTTGGGGATTTAGAAAGAAAGATAAAGTTTAGGGTGTCTTCAAGATAGCCAGTAAGGGCAAGGAGGTCAACCATGCACACATAATGATCAACTGTAGGTGTAATACAATAAGGGTTACAAATGTGATTGAAGTATGTACAACTCTTATCCACTAAACCTGCATGGCTGTATGCACCTTGAATACAAGCAAAGCTTACAATATTAGGATATGTTCTAGAGTGCTTATGTAATTCAAAGATTTTGAGAGCATCCTTGCAAAATCTATTTTGTGCATATCCTGCAATCATTGCATTCGATGAGATGACATCTCTTTGAGAAATTCTATCAAACATTTTACATTTTTTGTCTATGATTCCATATTTTGCATACATGTCTATGAGAGCATTTCAAACTATAATATCTCACAAGAATCCCCCTACCATTATGCTTTGAAGGATGTCCATACCCTTTTCCAAAGCTCCCATTTGGGCACAAGTAGGGAGGATGCTGGAAAAGGTTGCAGAATTTGGATTTACAACTTACAATTGCATTTGCTTGAAAGTTTCTAAAGTCTATTCAACAAATCCATTTTGTACAATCCTACAATCATTGCATTCCATGAGATGACATCTCTTTGAGGCATTCTATCAAACAGTTTGTGTGCCTTGTCTATGCTTCCACATTTTTCATATATGTCTATCAGAGCATTTCCAACTATAATATCTAGCAAAAATATGCCTTCTATTATGCCTTGATGGATGTCCATACCCTGTTCCAAAGCTTACCATTTTGATACAGGTAGAGAGGATGCTGGAAAAGGTTGTGGATTCTCGCTTTACACCTGCCAATTTCATTTGCATGAAAGTTTCTAAATCCTTTTCAACAAATCCATTTTGTGCATATTATGTAATCATTACAGTCTATTAGACCACATTTCTTTCAGGGATTTTTTCAAGCACTTCACATGCCTTGTCTATGCTTCCACGTACATCTCTCTTTGTATATGTATATTCAATTGCATTTGCTTGAAAGTTTTTAATGCCTTATCAACAAATCCATTTTGTGCACATCATGCAATCATTGCAATCCATGAGACCACATTTCTTTGAGGGATGTAATCTATTTTATGCACACAACTCAGCATAAATTAACTTAGATTGGTGGTATTTAAGAACCCCTTGATAGGATTGCCATTATGTTGCTAGGAGACATGTTATCATAGGTTAACCCATGGAAAACTTGTGTAAAGGATTTAAAACAATAGATTTCAACTGTGTAAATGCATCTAAGATGAATGTGTAGATCTAGATTCCTTTTAATTAATGGCATAGGAAACTACAAGGAATGTCAACTCTTATCCACACATTATAAGCTACAAAGAAATTGATTACAATTTGAAATCATTCACGAGAGAATTTGTGCATAAATTCTATTCTTCTTTATTGACTTTTGTGCATAAGTCTTTGTGAAGGCTTTCATGATCAGAAGTGGCACTTGCAACTAAACATCTGACAAAAATCCACTTCCAATTATGCTTTGATGGATGTCCATATCCTCATCCAAAGCTTCAATTTGTGCACAGGCAAGGATGATGTTGGCAAAGGTTGAGGAGTTGGGCTTTACACCCGCCAGCTAGAAATCTGACACAGTGCACATTATTATATTGTAAGCCTATTTTTCAGATTGCTTCATTTAGTATCATCAATAATCTCCACAAGAACATTGTCCTTGTTTAAAATGATGGAAAGGGTTCACATCTCACAACAATTTCTCTTGTGACAATCTTGGAGATAAATTTTGTTGTAGTGTGGCAATCAGGACATACTCGAAGGTTCTTAACAACTCTAATAGTTGTTCCATGGGACATGTTTAACAAACCAAATGCAATTGCCAACTTTTCACCATGGTGGCAAAGAAATAATACTTTTTCCCATCCTTCCACAACATTAAGTAAATTCTTGAATCTGGAAAATACCTTGCTGCCTTCATCTTCCAAGACAATTTCTCCAACTTTGCATAGGTCTCCTTTGTTGGAATGCACCAGACAATTAAGAGGGGGGGAATTAGTTGTCCCAAAAACTCAAACACTTCTGCACTTAAACATTAATCACTTGTCCGCACTTATTATGATTAAACAATGAATGCATGAAATCAAAAACTTAAACACAGATGCAACATTAAACACAAGAGACACTAGATTTTTATGTGGAAAACCCCAAGGTGGGGAAAAACCATGGAGAGGATTAGCTCTCAAAATATATTGCAATCTTTGAAAAATGATGTTCAAGCTTGGTCACTCCATGGGCCTAGAACATGCTGGCTCACTACCATGAAGTACAGCTAGGTCTAGCAGGCTCACTGCCTCAACCCTAAACCTAGAAAGATTACAATGAGGGTTGTTAAACCCTAAGGGCTATTAAACCCTACTAGTGGCTCACTGCCATGATCACTACCAAAATCCCCATTTTCTTCAAGTGTGAGATTAATACATTGAAGTACAATAGTTCCTCTACTCTACTCTACCTTGATTTGCCTTATCTGCTCACCCTTTTCCTTATCTTCACATTTTTGCACAAGGACATCTTTTCCATGACTCAATTACAAGTATTTATACACTTCATCAACCTTGGAATGATCATCAAGGTTGGCATTACAATCATCAACCATTGGAACAATCGCCAAGGTCGGTATTACAAACATTTACAAAATAGGTCTTGATCTAATACAAATTATCCTAAGTCCAATTGTAGTATAAATGTATGCAGATCATGCCATGCCTTAGCTGGGACTCAAACATGATCTTCCATGCCACAACACGCTTCCATAATCTTCAAGGGATCTCCGCAATTACTAGAATTAACCAAGTCGGCTAAGACTGGTTACATGCTATGTTATCTGGGAACAATCTTCAAACACAATCTCAATTCCTTAACACAGACCAATGTCAAGATCGGAACATGATCAGGAGGCATCCATAAGTATGTCATAATAATCAGGAGCAACCGCACAAGCTTTAACCACTTTAACAATAGGAATCTTCACAACGGAACACATGAACTTCACTGTCTTCAACTATCATAAAAGAAAGATAGCTTGTAGACCACCTAATCATGAACCATTGCAACTATAGGCACTTATCATTCCAGACTTCCCTCTAGAACCAAAGAGAAAAATACTTTATTACAGAGGAATGTGGAGCAAAACACTTTCTCCCTGTCACTAGAGAATAATCAGAGAAAGTGGGTTTACTCTGGTGAATGCAACTCTCTCAATTCTTCACATCGAAGGCTCAAACTCAGGATTTAGCATCTTCAGAAATCCCTTTAAATAACTTCCAATCTATAGACCAAGATCTTCAAGCAGAAAGAAATGCGGAGCAATCTACCGGACTATTCTTCAACATACAACTCACTGTCTATACTGCACTTCACTGTAACTCACTTGTTTCTTTCAGAGAGGCCAATTTTCTCAATATCCTCAACATACAAAGCTTCTAAACAAGTAATAGAATAGGACATAGTTGACACCAATGACAACAAAGATATGTTGACATCAATGACAACACCGATTAGGCACATACTTGCAACAATCTCCCCCTTTGTCATTGATGGCAACATATGATGTGAAAAAATGCAACAGCCATCAAGACAAGATTCTCCCCCTATCTCTTTACACAACTGTACTCTTTCCTTCTAAGTTTTTAATATGATTTTTCTCCCTCTTTGACATCAATGGAAAAGGGCACATGTACTTGCACTCTTCTATTCTGATTCAATTTCTCTTATGAATTCTCTAACTACTCCCCCTGAGAAGTAGCCCTAAAAGCATCAATTTGAATATGAAGAAGGAACTCTAAGCACCACTGGACTGATGCACTCTTGTGCATCTTAGGCTAGAGTAGGAGGGGTAATAACCCCTAACTTTTCTCTGAGATACTCAAAAGTATACTTACACAGAGGTTTGGTGAAAATGTCTGCAATCTAGTCTTTTGTAGATACATATTCTAACTTGACTTTATTCTCTATCACTTTTTCCCTTAGAAAGTGATATCTTATGGATATGTGCTTTGTCCTTGAATGCATTACTGGATTCTTTGATATGTTTATGGCACTTGTATTGTCACAAAAGATTTCAATTGGATCTCCATACACAACTCTGATGTCCTTCAATGTTTTCTTCATCCACAACACTTGAGTACAACTACATGCTAATGCAATATATTCTGCTTCTGCAATGGACAGAGATATTGAGTCTTATTTCTTGCTTATCCAAGATACTGACCTTTTTCCCAAAAAGAATGCACCTCCACTTGTACTTTTTTTGTCATCTACTTCTCCAGCCCAATCTGCATCAGTGTATGCATTAAGAGTGAAATCATTGTCCTCTAGATACCACAAACCATAATCCATTGTGCCTTTCAAATATCTTAGAATTCTCTTGACTTCCATCACATGTGACTCCTTAGGCTCTGATTCAAATATTTCCACAAGAGAAACTACACGCATTATGTCAAGTCTGGTTTGAGTCAGATAAAGTAATCCTCCAATCATAGATATGCACCTTTTCTAATTTGCCATAGGTGAATCATAATATTTGCTCAACTTACAATTAGTTATCATGGGAGTATTTACCGGTTTAGAGTCTTCCATCCCAAACTTCTTTAACAACTCTTTCACATACTTAGACTGAGGAATGAAGATACCTTTATGTAATTTATTTATTTGTAGACCTAAAAAGAAATTCATCTCACCAAACATGGACATTTCAAATTCACTTTGCATTTCTGCAGCAAAAAATATGCACATACCTTCATTGCCTCCAAAGATAATGTCATCAACAAAGACTGCAACAATTAGGATTTGTTCATTATTGATCTTGAAATAGAGATTGTTGTCGGTGGTACCCTTGGTGAATCCTAACTATATCAGATACTTATCCAACCTAGCATACCAGGCCCTAGGGGTTTTTTTTAACCCATACAATGCCTTCTTCAATCTACATACCATGTCACCCTGATGTGATGAGTGGAATCCTTCTGGTTGTTCAATATAGACTTCTTCCAACTCCTCATTCAAGAATGCAAACTTTACATCCATCTGATAAACCTTAAAATCTTTGTAGGCTACAAATGCCAAAAGCATTCTTATAGCTTCAATCATTTCCATTGGTGCAAATGTTTCCTCAAAATCTATTCTTCCAACTTGAGAGTATCCTTTGCATACCAACCTTGCCTTGTTTCTTATTACTTCACCATTCTCATTCATCTTGTTTTTGAAAATTGACTTAGTACCAATTGCAATTTTATTTGCCGGTCTGGGACAAGATCCTAGGTCGGATTCTTCTCTATTTACATCAATTCTTCTTTCATAGCCTTTACCCAATTATCATCATCGCAAGCTTCTTTCACAGTCTTAGGTTCAATCTTGGAAATCAGACAGAAATTTACTTGTTCTTCTGTGGCTCTTCTTCTAGTCAAGATTCCTTTGCTCTTATCTCCTATGATTTGATGTTCACAATGATTAATTTTTACATACCTTGGTGTCTTGGTAGCACTTCCTGGAGCTTGTTCCTATTCATTTGAGTTGTCTTCATGTTGCACCACTTCTGAAACATCTAGTTTATCTGATTCATATCCACTTGATTATGGAGACCTTTCCTTTATTTCATTGACTTTGACATTTGCATTCCCAATGATCTTATTCAGCCTCTTATTCTAACACCGATAGGCCTTGCTCTTGGTGGAGTAACCAAGGAAGATTCCTTCATCACACCTAGCATCAAACTTGCCTAGATCTTCTTCTCTTTTGATATAACATTTGTTACCAAAAACTTTGAGATATTTCACAGTAGGAACTTTACCATACCACAATTCATAAGGAGTCTTAGAACTATTACCTTTGACTTGGAATCTAATTAGGATATATACAATAGTGTGAATTACCTCTCTCCAATATACTTCTAGAAGATCAGCTTCCTTCATCATGGTTCTAGCAGCTTCTTGAACTGTTCTATTTTTCCTTTCAATGACTCCATTTTGTTGTGGAGTTCTAGGTGCAGATAATTGTCTCTTTATCCCATGTTCTTCACAAAATAAATTGAATTCATTTGATGTGAACTCTCCTCCTCTATTAGACCTTAAACATTTGATCTTCAAATCCATCTCATTTTCTACCATTGCCTTAAATGCCTTGAAATTATCTAGAGCTTCTGATTTTTCTTTCAAAAAGGTAACCTAAGTCATTCTAGAGTAATCATCAATAAGCAACATGAAATACATGTCTCCTTGCAAACTTCTTACTCTGGTAGGTCCACAAAAATTGTTATGCACTAGTTCCAGTAGTCCATCAACTGATTGGTCCTTTCTTTTGAAACTTGTTCTTTCTTGTTTTCCAAAATGACACTCCTTGCAAATAGGATTAGCAGGCTTCACAAGCTTACGCAAATCTCTAACAGCCTATGCAGTACTTATCTTCATAATGTTATCAAAATTGATGTGACACGCCCTTCTATGCCATAGGCAACTTTCATCAGTTTGATCCAATAAACAATAATTATTAGTTCCTTTCAAGTGATAGATATCACCTCTGGTCCCTTTACCAATTGCAATAATTGTTCTGGAGCTTTCCCTGATCTTGCATCTATTGTCCTTAAAGCTTAAATCATAACCTTTATCACACATCTGACCCACACTCAAAACATTGTGCTTTAATCCTTTCACATATAAGACATCTTCAGTATTATGCTTAACATCAAAAGAAATAGATCATTTTCCACAAAACTTACCTGTTGTATCATCTCCAAACCTAACCAGTTCACCATCATATCTTTCCAAACTCACAAACTTACTTTTGTCACCAGTCATGTGGTGAGAGCAGCCACTATCAATAACCCATTCATCTTTGTCTTCAACAACCTAAGCAACCAAAGCACTTTCTGCTAGTTTTTCTTCCTTCACACAGCTAGCAAGATTAGTAGACACAGGCTCTCCCTTAATAGCAATAAACAAGCATTCATTACCAAAAGTACTAACATTATCTGGTTCACCATTATCTAATACTCCTTCATCATCATCAAAATATTCAACATAATAAAATTTCTTTTGGATCCTAGGCCTGTTCTCATATCTTTTCTATTTCTTTCAATTCTTTTAGGACATCTGGAAGCAAAGTGGGCTACTTTACCGTAGGAAAAATATTTAAAAGGTAATTTACCTTTGAACTTACCAGATCCTCTTTGCAGTCTATCCACAAAGTTGGCTTTAATTTCATCAAACTCATCATCAGATTCTACCTTGCATTTTTCTAATCTGGAGGTTTTCCCAGAAGTATTGGCTTTGAAGGTAGTCTCAACTTTTGGTAGGGCATCACCAAACTCTCTCATCTCAAAGGTAGTAAGCTTACCAAGAAACTAATCTTTGTCAATAGCTTTTACTTGCATAAATTCTTCAATTGCAGCTACCTCGTGATTGTAGGACTTTGGTAGTGATCTGAGAATTTTCATCACAACTTCCTTATCACCAATAGTTCCCCCCATACTTTTTATTCTGGTGACAAGTTCATCAACTCTTTACATAAAGGCTGTTATGTTTTCATCTTCATTCATCTTCAAACTTTCATATTTCACTTTCAGACTTTGTAACTTGTCCTCCTTCATAGAATCATCTCCCCATATAGATTTTTCAGCTTTTCACATACCTCATTTGCAGTTTCAAGATCCACAACTTTTTTCAGTACTGAGTCATTCAATGAACTTAACAAAGAATCTATTGCTTTAACATCCACTTTATATTCTTTGATTTTGTCTTCAGTCGTCAAACCATTTTAAGGTAAGGTGTATCTTGTTTCTGCAGCTTTCTATACTTTCTAACCAAGACAAAGAAGATGACTTTTCATTCGTGCCTTCCAAAGAGCATAATTTGTCCCATAAAAATGTGACACTTCCTTCTTATAAGACATTTTAGATCTTCCTCAAGCTATTAAACTTTTTTTAGAGGAACCTTTCTCTGATACCAATTGTTCCAAAATACCAAACAAATGGCAAGGGGGTGAATCAGTTGTCCCAAAAACTCAAACACTTCTTCACTTAAACATTAATCACTTGTCCACTCTTATTATGATTAAACAATGAATGCATGAAATCAGAAACTTAAACAAAGATGCAACATTAAACACAAGACACCAAATTTTTATGTGGAAAACCCCAAGGTGGGGAAAAAACACGCAGAGGACTAGCTCTCAAAATATATTGCAATCTTTTAAAAATGATGTTCAGGCTTCATCACTCCACGGGCCTAGAACATACTGGCTCACTGCCATGAAGTACAACTAGGTCTAGTAGGCTCACTGCCTCAACCCTAAACCTAGAAAGATTACAATGAGATTTGTTAAACCCTGAGGGTTGTCAAACCCTATTGGCGGTTCACTGCCAGGCTCACTACTAAAATCACCATCTTCTTCATGTGTGAGATTAATACATTGAAGTATAATAGTTCTTCTCCTCTGCTTTGCCATGCTCTGCCTTATCTTCTCACCCTTTTCCTTATCTTCCCATTTTTGCACAAGGACATCTTTTCCATGACTCAATTACATGTATTAATACACTTCATCAACCTTGGAATGATCATCAAGGTTGGCATGACAATCATCAACCATTGGAACAATCTCCAAGGTCGGTATTACAAACATTTACAAAATAGGTCTTGACCTAATACAAATTATCCTAAGGAATTTTAGTATAAATGTATGCGGATCACTCCATGCCTTAGCTAGGACTCAAACATGATCTTTGACACCACAACATGCTTCCATAATCTTCAAGGGATCTCTGCAATTACTAGAATTAACCAAGTCGTCTAGGACTGGTTACATGCTACGTTATCTAGGAACAATCTTAAAACACAATCTCAATTCCTTAATGTAGACCAATGTCAAGATAGGAACATGATCAAGAGGCATCCAAAAGTACGTCATAATCATCAAGAGCAACCGCACAATCCTTAACCACTTTAACAATAGGAATATTCACACCGAAACACATGAACCTCACTGTCTTCAACTGTCATAAAAGAAAGATAGCTTGCAGACCACCTAATCACGAACCATTGCAACTATAGGCACTTATCATCATCCAAGACTTCCCTCTAGAACCACATAGAAAAATACTTTATTGCATTGGAATGCAGAGCAAAACACTTTCTCCCTGTCACCAGTGAATAATCAGATAAAGCAGGTTTTACTCTGGTGAATGCAACTCTCTCAATTCTTCACACCAGAGGCTCAAACTTAGGATTTAGCATCTTCAGACATCCCTTTAAATAAATTCCAATCCATAGACCAAGATCTTCAAGCAGCAAGAAATGCGGAGCAATCTACCAAACTGTTCTTTAGCATACAACTCACTGTCTATACTGCACTTTAGTGTAACTCACTTGTTTCTTCTGAAGAGGCCAATTTTCACAATATCTTCAACATACAAAGCTTCTAAAAAAGTAATAGAATAGTACATAGTTGACACCAATGACAACAAAGCTATGTTGACATCCATGACAACACCAACTAGGCACATAATTGCAACATCCTTTATCTATCGATGTGATCTGTCTCCTAGACAAAAAGAATGTACCATTTTATGCCCTTCAATCCAACTGCATCCAATGATTTTTTTAATTCCTCTAACTTTCATCAATCTCCTTACCTGCCCATTTCTGGATAGATGTTTGAGAGAAGAACATAAGTTGTACAACATTTTTAGGATCCATATCAAAGAGTAGTGTTGTTGTAAATACTCGTAATCCTATATTCATATGTGATCTACAGGTACCAAGAAAACACATCCACACTGTTGCAAGTATGGGCCTAACCGGTGTTGTCATTGATGTCAACCTACTCTTGTTGCATTGATGATAAGGATTGGATGAGCTGTGTGCTCAGGATATTAAGAAAATTAGTCCTAATCAGGAATAGTGAAGACAACGAGCTAAATATCCTAGCTAAGATGACTATCAAAGGTTGTGGTTCAAAGGGTTTGTAGATATGTGTCTTAAAGTGATCCAGTAAAGATTTTAGAGGTCCACATGAAGATCTAAAGAAGTTGTGGCTTCTCAAGTAAAACTGGTTCTGGCAGGTGTTTAGAGGTGACAGAGTGATACAGATAGGTCCGGTGAGATCCAGAAATGCATTATCCTATTCTGCGGATTTGGTGGAGTAGTTAGGAAGTCCTTTTGAAGTGTCATCTCAATTGGTTCATGGTTTGAAGGTCTAAAAGCATCTATTCCTTTGTGAAAGTGATGACAGACTATGTTCTTGAGGTTCTGGATGAAGGAGAGAAGGATTTTAGTAAGCAGATGAAGTGTGGATGTTCTTGGTGATTCAGGAAATCTTGTGGAGGTCTATGGATCATGTCTAGTTAACGTTGGTGGTCCGCATCAGAGTTTGAGCTCACAATTGAAGAATAACTTCTGGATGATGGTGTTCTTCCTAAGACTGGCTGACCAGATGAGTTACACATCCTGCAGATGTTCTTGTAGATATTTGCTGACTTAGATGATTATTCCTAAGATGATGTCTTGTATAAATAAGGGATTATAAAGTCATTTCAATATGATCTTGATAAGATGAGAGTGTGGTAGAGAGGAGGAGAGCCAAAGGCAGAGCAGAAGTATTAGGCTTTAATGGAACTAATTCAAGCATGGTGAAGATGCTATTCTATAGTTCATGTATGTGATACTTATTATTTTATAGATAGTGTGTCTCTTGTAGGTAGTGGGCCTCTTGTGAGCAGTGTACTCAGGCAGTGAGCCCTAATTGGCATGTGCCATTTTGTTCTTTCTATTCTTCTAACATAGAATACAATCTTGGGTTAATCACCCCATGGTTTTTCCCTTAACCGGGTTTTCCATGTCAAAATCTTGGTGTCCTATGTGTTAATGTGTTTCTACTCTTGATTTAATGCATTATGTTTTCATGATTGATTTATCATTATGCTATTGAATTACAAAGTGGATTTAAGTGTTTAAATTGGAAGAAAGTTTTGTACAACTGATTCACCCCCCCTCTCAGTTGTATGCCCTAAAGCTAACAATTGGTATCAGAGCTAAGTTCCTCTAAAAGAGTGTACCTGCTTGAGGTGATCCAGGATGTCATCCTACAAGAAGGATAGTCTGAAGTTTAATGGAACAAATTTTAATCTTTGGAAAAGTCTCATAAAATGTGACTTGCAATGTATGGAAATGCAGTACTGGACCATGGCTTCAACGAAGTATACTCCTCCACAGGGTGGCCTGAAATCCCCAAATGAAATCACAGATGCTAAAAACAATCTGCAGACTATAGAAGCTCTTCTAAGTGCATTATCTGATTCAGAGCTGATAAATGTTGTTGACCTACAAACTGCTTTTGAGATTTGGGAAAAATTGGAAACTCTACATGAAGGAGACAAGTATGTTAAATGTGCAAGGCTACAAAGTCTGAAAGGAAAATTTGAAAATCTAAAGATGAGAGAAGATAAAAATATCTCTACTTTTATGCCAAGAGTAAATGAGCTTGTTTGTGGGATTAGATGTGCTAGAGAAGTCTTGGATGAAGATGAGATTGTTGGCAAAGTTCTCAGATCCCTTCTTGCTTCTTATAAAATCAAGGTTGCTGCCATTGAAGAATTCAGAACCCAATCTACTGTAACAAGAGATCAATTAGTTGGTAAATTGGTAGCATTTGAAATGACCTAGTTTGAAGATGCCCCCCAAGACTGAATCAACATTCAAAGTCAGTGCCTCTGTAAAAGGTAAACAAAGGTTTGATCTAGGAGAAAACTCTTCAAGGAAACTATCATGGTATGAAAAAGCAAGAAAAGACCTAGAAGAAGAAGAAGCTGAAACTGCTTAACTTGAATCTCTTATTGCAAAAAGATTGCCAAGAGGATCCGGTAAGTATGAAGGAAAATTGCCTTTTTAAGTGTTTTAACTGCAATAAGATTGGTCATTTTGTCTTAAGATGTCTGGAAAGATTTTCAAGGCCAAATACTAACAGATCAAGGTTTGAAAAGAATTGTTACTATGTTCATGAAGAAGATGATAATGAAGGAGTCACAGATGATGAATCAGAGATAGGAAGCAAATCCGAAAGTGATTGGGTGTTTATTGCCATCAAGGAAGAAAAACCAATGCCCTCTGAATCTGTCATCCATAAAGTTGTAGAAAGAGCTCTGGCTACCCAAGTTGAAGAAAAGGATGATTGGGTCATTGACAGTGGATGCTCTCACCATATGATAGGTGACAAAAGCAAGTTCATAGATTTGGAAAGGTATGAAGGAGGAGTGGTAATGTTTGGTGATAATTTTGCTGGCAGAATCAGAGGAAGAGGAACTATTTCTTTTGATAGAAAGAACAAAACTGGTAATGTACTATATGTTGAAGGATTGAAGCATAATCTTCTCAGTGTTGGACAGTTGGTGGACAAAGGCTATGATCTCTGATTCAAGAATGGAAAATGCAAGATCTTTGAAAGTTCTAGAACAGAGATTGCATCCGGTACTCAAACAAAAGGTAATATCTTCCAATTAGTTGGTACTGGTAAAAGTTGTCTATTTGTACAAATTGATCAGAGTTGGTTATGGCATAGGAGGATGTGTCATGTGAATTTTGATAATATCATCAAGATAAGCAATACTCAGGCTCTAAGAGATCTTCCAAGATTGGTGAAACCTACAAATAGTTTGTGCAAAGAATGTCAGTTGGGTAAACAAAGTAGAGTCTCATTCAAAAGCAAGGAACAATCTTCTACCAGATTGTTAGACTTAGTTCATACTGATTTATGTGGTCCGACAAGAATCAGAAGTGTACAAGGTGATAGATACTTCATGTTATTAATTGATGACTACTCCTAGATGATGTGGGTAACTTTTCTGAAAGAGAAATCAGAAGCTCTTGAGAAATTCAAAATATTCAAGGCTATGGTAGAGAATGAAACCGGATTAAAATTAAAATGTTTGAGGTCTGATAGAGGTGGAGAATTCACATCCGGTGAGTTCATAGAATTCTATGAGAAACATGGAATAAAGAGACAGTTGTCTACTCCAAGGATTCCACAGCAGAATGGAGTAGTGGAGAGAAAGAACCGGACCATGCAGGAAGCATCTAGGACAATGATAATGGAAGCAAATGTTCCTCAGATCTATTGGAGAGAAGCTGTCAGCACTGCAATCTATACTCTCAATCGAGTACAAATCAGAAGCAATACTGGTAAGACTCCTTATGAACTTTGGTTTGGCATCACTCCTACTATGAGGCATTTCAAACTCTTTGGTAGCAAATGTTACATTAAAAGAGATGAAGATCTAGGCAAGTTTGATGCTAGAAGTGATGAAAGAATATTCTTGGGTTACTCTAGTCAAAGCAAAGCATACCATTGTTATAACAAGAGACTAAGAAAGATTATAGAAAGTACAAATGTGAAGGTTGATGAAGGATTTGAAAAACCCTCAAGGTTTTATGAATATAACGAAGATGATGAGAATGGTGTTCTGATTCAAGGAGCCCAAGCCCCTTCTAAAATTCAGACTCAAATTGATACAGTAAATTAGGAAGAATAGATAAGTTTTAATGAGCCTGATCAAGAATCAGATGTGCAAGAAACTCCCAAAGTCCCCAGGTATGTAAGACTGAACCACTCTAAAGATCAAATCATAGGTGATAAAAGCAAAGGTGTATAAACAAGAAGAAGGATTACTCAAGATTCAGAAGAGTATTGTCTAATTTCAAAGATTGAACCTAAGATAGTGAATGAAGCTTGCAATGATTAAAACAAGTCTAAAGCAATGGAGAAAGAGCTGATGCAAATTGAGAAAAATCATACTTGGGATCTTGTTCCCAGACCCAGAAACAAGAATGTGATTGGAACCAAATGGGTCTTCCGGAACAAACTGAACAAAGTTGGTGAAGTAATCAGAAATAAAGCCAAATTGGTCTATAAGGTTTATTCTCAAATAGAGGGAGTTGATTTTGAAGAAACTTTTGCTCCGATGGAAAGAATTGGAGCAGTCAGACTATTTCTTGCTTTTGCTGCTTTCAAGGATTGCAAAGTATATCAGATGGATGTCAAGTCTGCCTTCCTGAATGGTGAGTTGGAAGAAGAAGCATACATTGAGCAACCAGATGGATTTCAATTGTCTAATCATGGTGATATGGTCTGCAAGTTGAAGAAAGCACTGTATGGACTAAAGCAAGCCCCAAGAGCCTGGTATGAAAGATTGGATAAACATATTTTGAAGATTGCTTTCAACAAAGGTACTGTTGACAATAATTTGTATTTCAAAATTGATCATGAAAACATCTTGATTGTTGAAGTGTTTGTTGATGATATCATTTTTGGAGGAAGAGACAGTATGTGCAAAACTTTTGCAAATCAAATGAAAAGTGAATTTGAGATGTCCATGCTTGGGGAAATGAATTTCTTCTTGGGTCTGCAAATCATTCAAACAAAGACAGGAATCTTCATTTCTGAGACCAAATATGTGAAAGAATTGTTGAAGAAATTTGGGATGGAAGACTCAAAACCAATGAATACTCCCATGGTAATAGATGTAAATTGAGCAAAGATGATGACTCTCCTAAGGCTGATCAGAAAAAGTATAGGTCAATGATTGGAGGATTGTTGTATCTCACTCAAACTAGACCTGACATTATGAATGTTGTTGGTCTTGTTATTAGATTTCAAGCTAATCCTAGAGAATCTCATGTCATGGCAATCAAGAGGATTTTTAGATATCTAAAAGAGATAGTTGAGTATGGATTGTGGTATCCCAGAGATCATGATTTCTCTCTTTATCCATATACAGATGCGGATTGGGTAGGAGATGTGGATGACCAGAAGAGTACCAGTGGTGGAGCATTCTTTTCGGTGAAGAGATTGGTTTCTTGGCTGAGCAAGAAACAAGAGGCAATATCTTTGTCCACTGCAGAAGAAGAATATATTGCAGTAGTAGGTAGTTGCACTCAAGTTTTGTGGATGAAGCAAATGCTAAGAGACATAAGAGTGGAGTATGAGGAGCCTATCACAATCTTCTGTGATAATTCAAGTGCAATAAATATATCTAAGAATCCGGTGTTGCATTCAAAGAATAAACATATATCCATTAAGTTTCACTTTTTGAGAGAGCAAGTGAACAAGAATGAAGTCATATTGGAGTTTGTGCCTTCCAAGGATTAGATTGCAGACATCTTTACTAAACCTCTACCTAAGGACTCTTTTGAGTATCTCAGGGAGAAGTTAGGGGTTATTGCCCCTCTAGTGATGAACTAAGGTGCACTGATGTGCATCAGTCCGGTGGATATCACAATCATATCTTGTTGTCTGGATTGATGATGGGGAGCTGCTACTAAGGAGAAGTAGTTGATATGATTCTGAAGTGGTGGAATTGCAAGTATGTGCCCTTTGCCATTGATGTCAAAGGGGGAGAGAAGACATGTGAAAAACAAGGGTTTCTGATCAAAGGGGGAGCAAGAAAGGAAGAGAAGACATGTGAATGGTTGTTGCTGATAGGGGGAGTTGTGACAGTGAGGAGAAGGTTTTGTCTTGATGGTTAAAATAGTTTTTCACATCATATGTTGCCATCAATGACAAAGGGGGAGATTGTTGCAAGTATGGGCCTAACCGGTGTTGTCATTGATGTCAACCTACTCTTGTTGCATTGATGATAAGGATTGGATGAGCTGTGCGTTGAGGATATTGAGAAAATTAGTCCTAATCAGGAATAGTGAAGACAGTGAACTAAATATCCTAGCTAAGATGACTATCAGAGGTTACGGTTCAAAGGGTTTGTAGATATGTATCTTAAAGTGATCTAGTAAAGATTTTAGAGGTCTGCATGAAGATCTGAAGAAGTTGTGGTCACTCAAGTAAAACTAGTTCTGACAGGTGTTCAGAGGTGACAGAATGATACAGATAGGTCCGGTGAGATCCGGAAATGCATTATCCTATTTTGTGGATTTGATGGAGTAGTTAGGAAGTCCTTTTGAAGTGTCAACTTGATTGGTTCGTGGTCTAAAGGTTCACAAGCATCTATTCCTTTGTGATAGTGATGACAGACTGTGTTCTTGAGGTTTCAGATGAAGCAGAGAAGGATTTGAGTAAGCAGATGAAGTGTGGATGTTCTTGGTGATTCAGGCAAGCTTGTGGAGGTCTATGGATCATGTCCAGTTAGTGTTGGTGGTCCACAACAGAATTTGAGATCACAATTGAAGAATAACTTTCAGATGATGGTATTCTTCCTAAGACTGGCCAACCAGATGAGTTACACATCCTGCAGATGTTCTTGTAGATATTTTCTGACTTAGATGATTATTCCTAAGACGATGTCTTGTATAGATAAGGGATTATAAAGTTATTTCAATATGATCTTGTTAAGATGAAAGTGTGGTAGCGAGGAGGAGAGCCAAAGGCAGAGTAGAAGTATTGGCCTTTAATGGAACTGATTCAAGCATGGTGAAGATGCTATTCTCCAGTTCATGTATGTGATACTTATTATTTTGTAGACAGTGTGTCTCTTGAAGGTAGTGGGCCTCTTGTGAGCAGTGTGCTTGGGTAGTGAGCCCTAATTGGCATGTGCCATTTTGTTCTTTCTATTCTTCTAACAGAGAATATAATATTGGGTTAATCACCCAGTGGTTTTTCCCTTAACCGAGTTTTCCATGTCAAAATCTTGGTGTCCTGTGTGTTAATGTGTTTCTGCTCTTGATTTAATGCATTATGTTTTTATGATTGATTTATCATTATGCTGCTAAATTATAAAGTGGATTTAAGTGTTTAAATTGGAAGAAAGTTTTGTACAACTGATTCACCCCCCCTCTTAGTTGTCTGCCCTAAAGCTAACACATACAACTAGCACAGATTTAACAGGTATCTCAATGATAAAGTTAAGGGTGTCTTGAAGATAGCCAACATGGCCAATGAGGTCAACCATGCACACATAATGATCAACTATAGGTTTAATGCAATAAGGGTTACAAATGTGATTGAAGTATGTACAACTCTCATCCACTAAACTTGCATGGATGCATACACCTAGAATACAAGCAAAGCTTACAATGTTAGGATATGTTCTAGAGTTCTTAATTAATTCAAAGATTTTGAGAGCATCCTTGTAAAATCCATTTTGTGTATATCCTACAATCGTTACATTCCATGAGATGACATCTCCTTGAGGAATTCTCTCAAACAGTTCACATTTTTTGTCTATGATTCCATATTTTTCTTACATCTCTATGAGAGCATTTCAAACTATAATATCTCACAAGAATCCCCCTACCATGATGCCACCGGTTAAAATAGGAAAGACTTTGCATTTATTTTCTTTCATGTTTCCATCTTTACACCAACCAATTGCATTTGCTTTAAAATTTCTAAGGCCTTTTCAACAAATCTATTTTGTACATATCGTGCAATTATTGCAGTCCATGAGACCACATTTCTTTGAGGCATTCTATCAAACAGTTCATGTGCCTTGTCTATGCTTCCACATTTTGCATACATGTCTAACAAGGTAGTTGCAACTACAACATCTGACAAAATTCCTCTATCCTTTATGTTTTGATGGATGTCCATACCCTATTCCAAATCTCCCATTAGACATAAGCAGGGAAGATGCTGGCAAAGGTTGTGGAATTTGGCTTTACACCAGCCAATTGCATTTGCTTTAAAATTTCTGAAGCCTTTTCAACAAATCCATTTTGTGCATATCCTGCAATCACTACAGTCCATGAGGGGTGATCCCACAATAGTGGGTTACACTTTTTGCCCAAAGTTGACATTGAAATGAACATTTTGAGAAACATCTTCACTTTCGGACACCTATAGTTGCTAAAACATGAGGAATTTGAAGATGATGTAAACTAATGATTTATCACATTTTGTGTGTAGATTATAAATATATATTTACTTTTCCATCTCCTTCAATAACTAGTTTCTAACACTAAACAACATTTTTAAAGAGTGACGTGTACTATGTAAAACATAACTTTTTTCTATGAAGGATAAAATTCTAATTTTTTCAAATTTAGATTTTTAACTACGATAGCTAGAGGATGCATTTGGTTTCATAATGGTTATTGAATATTTTTCTTTTAATTAACTTTTGAATTCAAACCAATTACAATTTAGACATAGGTGTACTGTGTAAAACATAACTTTTTTTGTATGTATCGAAATTCAATTTTTTTTTTGGAATAAGGACATCAAGACCTAGAGAGCACATATTTTTTAGAATTTTTTTCTATATTTTTTTATTTTTTCATATGTATGAAACAAAGACCTTGATGTTCATTAAAAAACCTACATTCACAAGAACTAAAAAATGAACATAATAATCAAAATAAATATATTTAAAATTATACTTTTTGGGAAGCTTTTAATACATATTACATACTTACAAAACATAAAATTTTAAATGAATTCAGTTGATCCCTCAAAAGGTAAATCAAAAGTGGTTTTTTATCAGCATTTTAATAGGTGTAAAGGAGACTCCATGATAGGTATGGTTTAAAACTAGTGGGGTTCTACCTAGGGGGTTTGATCTAAGGGGGTTTGATTAAACCCTATTCAACTACAATCCTTTAAATGGAACCTTTCAAGGCTTAAATCATTATATTTCATAAAAATATGTGATTTCAACAAAAATCAGGATGTCCTAGAAAGTGTAACCCATTATTGTGGTAGCACCTTGAGACCACATTTCTTTGAGGCATTCTATTAAATAGTTCACGTGTCTTGTCTATGCTTCCACATTTTGCATACATGTCTAACAAGGTAGTTGCAACTACAACATCTAACAAAATTCCTCTATCCTTTATGTATTGATGGATGTCCATACCCTATTCCAAAGCTCCCATTTTGACACAGGTAGGGAGGATGCTAGAAAAGGTTGTGGAATTTGGCTTTACACTAGCCAATTACATTTGCTTTAAAATTTCTAAAGCCTTTTCAACAAATCCATTTTGTGCATATCCTGCAGTCATTGTAGTCCATGAGACCACATTTCTTTGAGGCATTCTATCAAAATAGTTCACGTGCCTTGTCTATGCTTCCACATTTTGCATACATGTCTAACATGGCATTTACAACTACAACATCTGACAAAATTCCTCTATTCTTTATGTTTTGATGGATGTCCATACACTATTCCAAAGATCCCATTTTGACGTAGGCAGGGAGGATGCTGGCAAAAGTTGTGGAATTCGGCTTTACACCAACCAATTGCAGTTGCTTTAAAATTTCTAAAGCCTTTTTAACAAATCCATTTTGTGCATATCATGCAATCATTCCATTCTATTAGACCACATTTCTTTCAGGGATTTTGTCAAATAGTTCACATGCCTTTTCAACAGAGTTAACAGGTATCTTAATGATAAAGTTTAGGGTGTCTTCAAAATAGCCAGTACAAGCAAGGAGGTCAACCATGCACACATAATGATCGACTGTAGGTGTAATGCAATAAGGGTTACAAATGTGATTGAATTATGTATAGCTCTCATCCACTAAACTTGCATGGCTACATGCACCTAGAATACAAGCAAAGCTTACAATGTTAGGATATGTTCTAGAGTGCTTAATTAATTCAAATATTTTGAGAGCATCCTTGCAGTGCCTTTTCAACAAATCCATTTTGTGCATATCATGCAACCATTGTAGTCTATTAGACCACATTTCTTTCAGGGATTTTGTCAAATAGTTCACATGCCTTTTCAATAGATTTAACAGGTATCTCAATGATAAAGTTTAGGGTGTCTTCAAGAGAGCCAGCATGAGCAAGGAGGTCAACCATAAATATTCAAACAAACAAACAAAAATAAAAGGACCTACATATTCTCTCCTTAAGTGCAGCAATTTTTCCATAGTAGTAGTAGCATCCACAAAGAAATCTTTGAGAACATATCCTAACATTGTAAGCTTTGCTTGTATTCTAGGTCAATGTAGCCATGCAGGTTTAGTGGATGAGAGCTATACATACTTCAATCACATTTGTAACCCTTATTGCATTACACCTTATTCCATTCTCATAACCTATGTCAATTATGTCTAGTTGTCTTAAATATTTAAGGGAAAGGACTTTGGGTGTAACATATTTAGGGAGCTTATATAATGTTCCCATGAATCCATATAATCTCATGGTTGTGCTATCTTGGGTAAAGAATGAATCACCTTTCTTAGTATTCTTGAAAAGTATTTGAGACTCTGGAAGTCTTAGGAGATATTCTCATGTAAGCAAGGTGATTGTTGGCTGCAAAAATTGTTCAATGAACATGTAATAATAGGAGGCCTTGTGAAGGTATGGAATCCACACAATTATTGGATCATAACATTCTAGTGTGTGACACATTTTAGGTTGCAAGTGTAGATACAGGTGGTAATATTGATGCAAAATCATATATATTAAGAGGGATCGATATCTAAATTTTTTTTTTTGTAAAAATTCTGCCAACTATGAATGCATATGCTCTTCTAGTAATGGGGTGAAATCAAATCTCAAAGGGTTTTTGTTTTGTATTCTCTACAACATTTTTAGCACTGCCAAATGTTCAGACCCTACTATCAATTCATTATCATGTCCTAGAAACCATGCTACCATACTACAAACATGCATGCCAGTCTCCCTGTTGAATTGTGCTAACTCCATTTGATTTTGTTCAAGTTGTCTACTAGGCCTATTAACATCTAGCTTTTGCATGAATACGGCATGGTCCCTAATTTGATCCCAATATTCGCATAATTGGTTCCAAGGGAAATTCCTAGCATTTTCCTTATATTCCATGTAGATATCATAGACAAAATCATTAGTCCCCTATTTTCCTCTTATTATTCTTGTTGAGGGTTCATGCTACATAGCACATGTGACAACAATCTCATAACATAGGTGAACAATGAGAACTAAGTGCCTAGGAAGAGAGGATGTCCAAATTATATCAACACATTTATTTGTGACTTGCGCACCTTAAATCATCAAATTTCTTGTCTCTTCAGTGAAATGTTGTTTCCTTTCATTTACTAGGGTTGGTTTTGGAGAGCATGGAATCACAAACTAAGTTTACATCATCTTGTACCATATCACTTATAGTATACGAAAAGACACTAGGAGAAGAAGATTTTGTTACCAGGTGATCAGGATGCATCATCGTGAATGACGAGTATGGCCGATTCAATGCCTAAATATCTAAACTTCTACTAGTTGATGGTAGCTCTATTAGACCATTACCCCTTATAACTTTTCTTGATATTCCTTGAGTTCTTGCTTCCATTCCACCACATTTATCTCTTTATGCTTTAGTTCTACTTTTTCCACTAGTGGTTTGCTTGGGTTTGAAAACTCATTTCCTTGCTCTTACCTTCTGAATGTCTCCAATGCTTCTTATTTGAATGTTTTCCATTTAATAATATCATTTGGACAATTATTTCTTTGGTAAATTATTTATACTTGCAAGTGTACTTGAACATTTAAGTGAAAAGATGTTTTTTTGTTGTTTAAATGTGGTTGTGGTGGACAAGCAGTAGTAGACTGATGCCTTGATCAGTTGGATAAATGAGTGAAGCATCAAGCCTCACATACAAACACATGTGTATGATAGAATATAGGAACTAGAAATGCATTCAACAATCATAATCTAGAGTTAATGATTGAACAAAAATATTCATTTATAAAACCAAAAGCATACATAGCAAAGCATACTTTAGTAATCCATGAATAAACAAAGTGAGGCCATATATTGCATTAGAAATATTAGAATCAAATACACTTTGATAATGTTTTGCAATTTTTGCATGCATCAACTAACTAATACAACACCAAGCAAGAAAATATTGCCTTAGGAACAAGTACGGCATACTAATGCCCTAAATTCACCTAGACACACATGAAGACACTTGTGTTATGAAGAGACTCTACAATCTAGCATCTTCCCTTGACCTATAGCATATGTTGACATGAAGAAACTAGGCTTTATCTACATTAGTTGATGCCCTAGAACATGCGTGATGAAAATGGAGAACAACTCTATAGCAAGGCATAGCCCAAAACCAACCAACCGCCTTAGTATAGCAAAGTTATACATATATGCCACTAAGGGTAGCTCTAAGGCTAAGAGATCAATCCAAGTGTCAACATTTGGAACACCAAAGAATTTACAATACCAATTCAAAATTAAAATTGGAAAGAATTACATATGACAACACAATCCAAAGGGAATCCCCAAAATAGTTGACTCTAACAAAAAGAGGGCAAGAATGCCCTCATGAACAAGTTCAAAGGACCTGCACACCATACTCTCACATTGGGATCTTAGTCAACATTAAGATCTAGAGTAGAACCACATAATGAATGCCAAGACATGAGCAAAGACAACCATAACAACCATATTGGGCATTAATCTCTATGCAACCACCACCAAGCATAGTTAGCAAGGAATGGCCACTGCAACACTCCACTACATATAATAGCAAAACAAAATGAGTCCTTGGACCATCACACAAGGAGCATATTGAAATCACCCACCAATTGTGGCCACTTATGTGATTAAAATCCCCATCACCTTTGAAAACCATCTACGAAGAGCTAATTTTTTTGTATAGGTACTTGAAAATGCATTGTGTAGGCACATTGAGTTAAACCATATAAGTTTGGTTTTAAACCAACAGTTTATATCATGTTGGAGTGATGCACTATGAATTAACAACTTTGAAGAAGCCACACATACACAAGAAGCTTGGAGGATATATGTTGAATAGTCAAGGGAGGATACCAAGACATTAGGTGCCACCAAGGGTAATGTATCACATACCGATTGGGCCACACATGCCTACGAACCACCATGTTCTTCAAACAAGTGCCACATGAAACTTGTCAATAGGTCACTATAGAAAGCACATTGCCATATAGGTAGAAGATTGGGTCTACCATTTCCATTTGGTGACAAGTGGAAAACCATCTTACAAATTTAAGTGTGCATGAGATTGAGAACTAAAGATAGTGCCAACATAGGCTCTAATTGGGGATGAGGATCACTTTTTGACACTACAAGAATCCATGAACTCTAGGTGGCAGATCAAATATAAAAGGAGTGGGGAATGAACACAGTAAAACAAAAAAATGCATATGAAAGTATACACATGAATAAAACATAGATACACAATGACAAAACAAAGAACGGAAACTCGCATGCAACATAGACATATAGCAGAGAGAAACTACATAAATTGTGCCATTATAGAAAACTAATGAAAGACAAGGCTTGCATACCAACTCATGGCCCATGACCACAAGGATAATTGATCCATAAACTTCCCTCTATCAAAGACAAAATTTTCAAATGAATTTCACATGAATAGACTAGTAATGTGATTGAAGAGTAGCTATAAAACAGGGTAGATCATATGATCCTACAATAACACATGACAATAACTATAACTATACAACCATGGGCAATGTGAAAAATATGTCTGCTCCACCTTACTATTAGATTTGTCAGTACATATGGTAGAACCATGTACATATCGATTAGCTAAATCAACAAACAAAGAAAGGCTCATAGAAAGACAAAAATCTTGGAATCTCGTGTCCACAATGTCATATTGAGCACCTACATCTCCATATGAGTCAAGACCAAAAACAAAGGCCTAAAACTCATATGGAAAAGAAGTAAAACCCTAATCCAAATACTAGTTCAAAACATTTGCAAAAGAATATAGAATGTGGGGCAAATCAAAATAAGAACAAAGTTCTTCTACTTGCCCCTCAATTAAACAATCTTCATCACCTTCTATTGAGTGATAACCAATGCTACAAATAAGAACACTAAAATTAATTCTCTTCCTCACTTTCTTGTAAAGCTTCACTCAATTCTCAATCAGAGAAAACATTCTCAAGTGCAAGGCATTCCTCACATGAATCAAAATTGGATCTCTTATAATGACTAACATTCTCAAACTACAACATGCTCATACCAAGCTCAAGAAAATCTTGAGGGCTAAGCTTATCATCCTCATGAATGCAAACATCATCACAAATGTTGGAAGCACATCCTTGGTTCAAATTGACATCTAGCTCATTAACAAAGAGATTAGAAACTTTAGGTATACCAAGAAGAAAGTCAAGATCATGTATCTCAAGTTTGACTCTTACATCCATGCTTTCCTTAGCGAGACTATCCTTAAGAGTACACTTGTGGTAGCTAAAAACTCACATTTACATGACCAACAATTTAAAAAGTCATGCCATGCCTTCCATACATTGGTAGTTCCTTCGTATTGCATCAAGTATTAATTGATCAATTATGAAAGTTCGGCTCCTATAGGTCATGTCTTGACCCTTTATGCAACCTTGGATTCTTTGCTTTGTTTCAAGTGTTACTGCAACAAACTTAAATCCCCAACACTTCAAGTCATGCCTTGCTTCCAACTGCCTATCCAATTATGATTCATCAATCTACCCCTATTGTAAAAATAGTGTATCTTTAACAAAAGATAGATTTATGTACATTTGATTTAAGATGTAGTAACCTATGGTTTGAGTTTTTAAAACCATTTAGATTAAAGTATTTTAAGGGATATTTTCAACTCTGTAGTTCTCATGATAAGGTTAGCTACCTGGACCAACAATACCAATATTTGATGAGCATTAAAGGTGATTCAAGATCTTATTGTTATAAGAGCTTGTATCCCAAAGTATTTAAACTCAGGTTAATCAAATCAATGTCTAACTTTATGTCTTAGAGTAAAGAGAAGGTCTTATTCATGTTGCAAGTATGGGCTTAACTGGTATTGTCATTGATGTTAACATACTCCTTTTGCATTAATGATAAGGTTTGGATGAGCCGTGAGCTGAGGATATTGAGAAAATTAGTCTCAATTAGGAACAGTGAAGAACAATGATGACTGTAAGGCAAAAGTCTAAGATAGGATGATGATCAGAGGATGTGGATTAAAGGGTTTGAAGATATGTGTCTATAGGAGATCCAGTAGAGATTTCAGAGGTCCACATGAAGATATGAAGAAGTTGTGGCCGCTCAAGTAAAACCAGTTTCGGTAGGTGTTCAGAGGTGAAAGAGTGTAATAGGAAAGGTCCGGTGAGATCCGGAAATAAAGTTTCCTATTCTGCGGATTTAAGGGAGTGCTAAGGAAGTCTTTGTGGTGTATCAACTCTATTTGTTTGTGGTTTGAAGGTCAAAAAGCATCTATTCCTTTGTGACAGTAATGATAGACTATGTTCTTGAGGTTCTGGATGAAGGAGAGAAGGATTTCAGTAAGCAGAAGAAGTTTGGATGTTCTTAGTGATTCAGGCAAGCTTGTGAAGGTCTTTGGATCATGTCCAGTTCATGTTGGTGGTCCGCATTGAAGTTGGAGCTCGCAATTAAAGAGTAATTTTTGGATGATGGTGTTCTTCTTGAGACAGGCTGACCGGATGAGTTATGCATCTGGCAAATAATCTTATGAATGTTCTCTGACTTAGATGATCATTCCTAAATTGATTCCTTGTATAAATAAGGGATTACGAAGTCAGTTTGAAGTTGTCCTTGTGGTGATGAGAGTGTGGTAGCGAGGAGGAGAGCGAAAGCCAGAGCAGAAGTATTGGGCTTAAATGAAACTGATTCAAGCATGGTGAAGATGCTATTCTCCAGTTCATGTATGTGATATTTATTTCTTTGTAGATAGTGTGTCTCTTGTAGGTAGTGAGCCTCTTGTGAGCAGTGTGCTTGGGCAGTGAGCCCTAATTGGCATGTGCCATTTTCTTCTTTCTATTCTTCTAACAGAGAATACAATCTTGGGTTAATCACCCCGTGGTTTTTCCCTTAACCGGGTTTTCCACATCAAAATCTTGGTGTCTTATGTGTTGATATGTTTATGCTCTTGATTTGAATGCATTATGGTTTATGATTAATATACAGCTAATCACTAAGAAGACTTAAGTGTTTAATTGGAGAAAGTTTTGAACAACTGATTCACCCCCCCTCTTAGTTGTGTGCCCTAAGTCTAACAATTGGTATCAAAGCTAAGTTCCTCTAAAAGAGCTTAACCACTTGAGGAGATCCAGGATGTCATCCTACAAGAAGGATAGTCCAAAGTTTGATGGAACAAATTTTAATCTATGGAAAGGTCACATGAAGTGTCACTTGTAATGCATGGGAATGGCGTACTGGACCATGGTTACAATATAGTATGTATGTCCACAGGGTGGTCGAAAAGCTCCAAATGAAATCATAGATGCTGAAAACAATCTGTAGACTATAGAAGCTCTTCTAAGCGCATTATCTGATTTAGAGCTCTCAAATGTTATTGACCTTCCAACTGCTTTTGATATTTGGAAAAAATTGGAACTTTTGTATGAAGGAGACCAATACGTTAAATGTGCAAGGTTACAGAGTCTGAAAGGGAAATTTGAAAACCTGAAGATGAGAGATGATGAAAATATTACTACTTTTATGCCAAGAGTAAATGAGCTTGTTTGTGGAATTAGAAATGCTAGTGGAGTCTTGGATGAAAATGAGATCGTTGGCAAAATTCTCAGATCCCTTCCTACCTCTTACAAAATCAAGGTTGCTGCCATTGATGAATTCAGAGCCCATACAACTGTCACAAGAGACCAATTGGCTAGCAAATTGGCTGCATTTGAAATGACCGAGTTTGGAGATGATCCCCCCAAGACTGAATCTGCATTTAAAGCCAGTGCCTCTATAAAAGGTAAACAAAGGTTTGATCCGGGAGAGAACTCATCAAGGAAATTGTCATGGTATGAAAAAGCAAGAAAAGACCTAGAAGAAGAAGAAGTAGAAACTGCTCAACTTGAAGCCCTTATTGCGAAGAGACTTCCAAGAGGATCTGGTAAGTATGAAGGAAAATTGCCTTTTAAGTGTTTTAACTACAATAAGATTGGTCATTTTGCCTCAAAATGTCTGGAAAGATTTTCAAGGCCAAATCCTAACATATCAAGGTTCCAAAAGAATTGTTACTACATTGTTCATGAAGAAGATGATAATGAAGGAGTAATAGATGATGAATCAGAGATTGGAAACAAATCCAGAAGTGAATGGGTGTTTATTTCCATCAAGGAAGAAGAACCAATATCCTCTGTATCTGTCAATCATAAAGTTGTAGAAAGAGCCCTGGCTGCCCAAGTTGAAGAAAAGGATGATTGGGTCATTGACAGTGGTTGCTCTCACCATATGACAGGTGACAAAAATAAGTTCATAGATTTGGAAAGGTATGAAGGAGGAGTGGTGAAGTTTGGTGATAATTCTGCTGGTAGAATTAGAGGAAGAGGAACTATTTCTTTTGATGGAAGGAACAAAATTGGTAATGTTCTATATGTTGAAGGCTTGAAGCACAATCTTCTCAGTGTTGGACAGTTGGTAGACAAAGGCTATGATCTTCGGTTCAAGAATGGAAAATGCAAGATCTTTGAAAGCTCCGAAACAGAGATTGTATCTGGTACCCAAACTAAAGGTAATATCTTCCACTTGGTTGGAACTAGTAAAAGTTGCTTATTTGTTCAAGTTGATCAGAGTTGGTTATGGCATAGGAGAATGTGTCATGTGAATTTTGATAATATCATCAAGATAAGCAATACTCAGGCTGTAAGAGATCTTCCAAATTGGTGAAACCTACTAATAGCTTGTGCAAAGAATGTCAGTTGGGTAAGCTGAGCAGAATCACATTCAAGAGTAAGGAATTGTCTTCTACTGGATTATTGGACTTAGTTCATACTGACCTTTGTGGTCCATCAAGAATCAGGAGTATGCAAGGTGATAGATACTTCATGTTACTAATTGATGACTATTCCCAGATGATGTGGGTAACTTTTTTGAAAGAGAAATCATAAGCTTTTGAGAAATTCAAAATATTCAAGGCTATGGTAGAGAATGAAACCAGATTGAAATTGAAATGTCTGAGGTCTGATAGAGGTGGAGGATTCACATCTGGTGAGTTCATAGAGTTTTGTGAGAAACATGGAATAAAGAGACAGCTGTCTCCTCCTAGGACTCCACAACAGAATGGAGTAGTGGAAAGAAAGAACCGGACCATATAGGAAGCTTCTAGGACCATGATGATGGAAGAAAATGTTCCTCATATCTATTGGAGAGAAGTTGTCAGCACTGCAGTCTATACTCTCAATCGAGTTCAAATCAGAAGCAATACTGGTAAGACTCCTTATGAACTTTGGTTTGTCATCACTCCTACTGTAAGGTATTTTAGATTTTTTTTGTAGCAAATGTTACGTTAAAAGAGATGAAGATCTAGGAAAGTTTGATGCTAGAAGTGATGAGGGAATATTCTTGGGTTACTCTACTCAAAGCAAAGCATACCGGTGTTATAACAAAAAACTAAGAAAGATGATAGAAAGTACAGATGTGAAGGTTGATGAGGGAATTGAGAAACCCTCAAGGTTTTATGAATATGATGAAGATGATCATAATGGTGTTCTAACTCAAGGAGGCCAAGCCTCATCTGTTAGTCAGATTCAAGCTAATCTGGTAAACCAAGAAGAAGAAATGAGTCTAAATGAGCCTGATCAAGAATCAGAAGTGCAAGAAATTCCTAAAGACCCTAGGTATGTAAGACTGAACCGTTCTGAAGATCAGATCATAGGTGATAAAAGCAAAGGAGTACTAACAAGAAGGAGAATTGCTCAAGATTTAGAAGAATATTGTTTGATTTCAAAGATTGAACCTAAGACAGTGAATGAAGCTTGCAATGATGAAAACTGGACTAAAGCAATGGAGGAAGAGCTGGTGCAAATAGAGAAAAATCACACTTGGGATCTTGTTCCCAGACCTAGAAATAGGAATGTGATTGGAACCAAATGGGTCTTCTGAAACAAACTAAATGAAGTTGGTGAAGTAATAAGAAATAAAGCTAGATTGATCTGCAAGGGCTACTCTCAAATAGAAGGAATTGATTTTGAAGAAACTTTTTCTCTAGTGGTAAGAATTGAAGCAGTCAAATTATTTCTTGCCTTTGCTGCCTTCAAGGTATATCAGATGGATGTCAAGTCTGCCTTTCTAAATGGTGACTTGGAAGAAGAAGTGTATATAGAGCAACCGGATGGATTTCAGTTGTCTGATCATGGTGATATGGTCTGCAAGTTGAAGAAGGCACTATATGGATTAAAGCAAGCCCCAAGAGCCTGGTATGAAAGATTGGATAAGCATCTTTTGAAGATTGGTTTCAACAAAGGTACTGCTGACAGTAACTTATATTTCAAAATTGATCATTAAAACATCTTGATTGTTGAAGTATTTGTTGATGATATCATCTTTGGAGGAAGAGATAGTATGTGTAAAACTTTTTCAAATCAAATGAAAAGTGAGTTTGAGATATCTATGCTTGGTGAAATGAATTTCTTCTTGGGTCTGCAAATTAATTTCTTAGACCAAATATGTGAAAGAATTGTTGAAGAAATTTGGGATGGAAGATTCAAAGCTAATGAATACACCCATGGCAACCGGATGTAAGTTGAGCAAAGATGATGACTCTCCTAAGGCAGACCAAACAAAGTACAAATCAATGATTGGAGGATTGTTGTATCTCACTCAAACTAGACTAGATATTATGCAAGTTGTTGGTCTTGTTGCTAGATTCCAAGCTGATCCTAGAGAATCCCATGTCATGGCAATCAAGAGGATTTTTAGATATCTAAAAGGGATGGTTGAGTATGGTTTGTGGTATCCTGGAGATCATGATTTCTCTCTTCATGCATATACAGATGTTGATTGGGTAGGAGATGTGGATGACCGGAAGAGTACCAGTGGTGGAGCATTCTTTTTGGGGAAGAGATTGGTTTCTTGGCTAAGCAAGAAACAAGAGGCAATATCTCTGTCTACAACTGAAGAAGAATATATTGCAGCAGTAGGTAGTTGCACTCAAGATTTGTGGATGAAGCAGACGCTAAGAGATATCAAAGTAGATTATGAGGAACCTATCACAATCTTCTATGATAATTCAAGTGCTATAAGTATATCTAAGAATCTGGTGTTGCATTCAAAGACTAAACACATATCCATCAAGTTTCACTTTTCGAGAGAGCAAGTGAACAAGAATGAAGTCAGATTGGAGTTTGTGCCCTCCAAGGATCAGATTGCAGACATCTTTACTAAACCTCTACCTAAGGACTCTTTTGAATATCTCAGGGAGAAGTTAGGGGTTATTGCCCCTCTGGTGATGAACTAAGGTGCACTCAGGTGCATCAGTCTGGTGGATATCACAGTCATATCTTATGATCTAGATTGATGGGAGCTACTACTCAGGGGGAGCAGTAGGTATGATTCTAAAGTGTTGGAATTACAAGTATGTGCCCTTTTCCATTGATGTCAAAGGGGGAGAGAAGACATGTGAATGGTTGTTGCTGACAGGGGGAGCTGTGACAGTAAGAAGAAGTTCTTGACTTGATGGTTAAAACAGTTTTTCACATCTTATGTTGCCATCAATGACAAAGGGGGAGATTGTTGCAAGTATGGGCTTAACTGGTATTGTCATTGATCTCAACATAATCCTATTGCATTAATGATAAGGTTTGGATGAGTTGTAAGCTGAGGATATTGAGAAAATTAGTCTCAATCAGGAACAATGAAGAATAGTGATGACTATAAGGCCAAAGTCCAAGATAGGATGATGATCAGAGGATGCGGATTAAAGGGTTTGAAGACATGTGTCTGTAGGAGATCCATTAGAGATTTAAGAGGTCAGCATGAAGATATGAAGAAGTTGTGGCCGCTCAAGTAAAACCGGTTCCGGTAGGTGTTCAGAGGTGACAGAGTGTAACAAGAAAGGTCCGGTGAGATCCAGAAATAAAGTTTCCTATTCTGTAGATTTAAGGGAGTGCTAAGGAAGTCTTTGTGGTGTATCAACTCTATTTGTTTGTGGTTCGAAGGTCCGCAAGCATCTATTCCTTTGTGACAGTAATGACAGACTGTGTTCTTGAGGTTCCAGATGAAGGAGAGAAGGATTTCAGTAAGCAGAAGAAGTGTGGATGTTCTTAGTGATTCAGGCAAGCTTGTGAAGGTCTTTGGATCATGTCCAGTTTGTGTTGGTGGTCTACATTGAAGTTGGAGCTCACAATTGAAGAGTAACTTCTGGATGATGGTGTTCTTCTTGAGACAGGCCGACCGGATGAGGTATGCATCTGGCGGATAATCTTATGAATGTTTGCCGACTTAGATGATCATTCCTAAGTCGATGCCTTGTATAAATAAGGGATTATGAAGTCAGTTTGAAGTTGTCCTTGTGGTGATGATAGTGTGGTAGCGAGGAGGAGAGCGAAAGGTAGAGCAAAAGTATTGGGCTTAAATGGAACTAATTCAAGCATGGTGAAGATGCTATTCTCCAGTTCATGTATGTGATATTTATTTCTTTGTAGATAGTGTGTCTCTTGTAGGTAGTGAGCCTCTTGTGAGCAGTGTGCTTAGACAGTGAGCCCTAATTGGCATGTGCCATTTTGTTCTTTCTATTCTTCTAACAGAGAATACAATTTTGGGTTAATCACCCCATGGTTTTTCCCTTAACCGGGTTTTCCACATCAAAATCTTGGTGTCTTATGTGTTGATATGTTTCTGCCCTTGATTTGAATGCATTATGGTTTATGATTAATATACAACTAATCACTAACAAGACTTAAGTGTTTAATTGGAGAAAGTTTTGAACAACTGATTCACCCCCCCTCTCAGTTGTATGCCCTAAGTCTAAAAATTCACCCTTTATGTAATGTCATAAAGTTCACTCTTGTTATCTTGATTGCTACAATGATTTACACATCTTTTAGCAAGTGTTCATAATCAAATTAACTCTCAAGACTATTCAAGCTATATACAATAGATTCATACCTTATCAAAACACTACAAATAACATATACACTATTATACCACCACATCCATTATAACAATACAAGGTTACATCTAAGGACTTCAGTAAATACTAACAGTTACCATTAAATTATATCATGTCACTGATAGATTTATATTTTATAGATCATTATATCAGCCAACTGCTTACTATTCATTATATTAGCCATGGGTTATATGCATGGCTTACTATAGGAGTACAATTTTAGTAGAATCCAACAACTCTACCACTTGAGATACTGAGCATAAATTATGTCTATTCTTCAATGATAATAAGGTGTCATTGCATATTCAAAAACCAATCATGAACATTGCCACTCTTTATATCACTATAGATTTGCATACAACAACCTCCAATACAATACCACCATACAATGCACACTTAATTTTATGGTACCTTATCCCAAACATGATGCTACAGAAATATGAAGGTACCTCCTACTAAAGACATGGTGCAGGAGCACCTGGTGCATTCTATGCCTCAAATAGGCACTTATGTAAAATTTGAATTTTCATCACGAAGTGCATGTAAAATGATCATATGTGGACCCATTTAAATGTATCTGAGTCACCATTAGGTCTCTAGGAGGTCAATGAAGTCAAATTTCAAAATAAATGTCATTTTGTTGCATAAATGCAAAAGTTGCAAAATTGCAAATTGTAAGAAGTTGAAGGGTCATGGGTTGTCATAGGTTGGTTAGACCATTGGGATTCCAATGGTAGTTGGAAAAACATTGTAATGGCTTTAAATATTCTCTATGAAGGTGAGAAAAGTGGGGGAGGATGATGGAAGACAATGTATGTGTGAGAATTTAAATGAAATACCTTTGTTTTTTGCAAAATCAAACGTTCTTTACTGTGTTTGCATCTTGTATGACCTTGTACAGACACGGATCCAATTGCAATTTATGGTATATGGTAGTAATTTGTTTCTTCTTTCCATTGGTGGTAATTTCATGTAATTTGAGTGGGTTTGGCATGATATATCTGGGTTTTTTTTTAAATAGTTTGATAACTCTAGGCATTGAGGGTTTTGAGCAAGACTAATGCATAGAGATAGGGTTTTGTGGAAAAGATGATTGGAACCCATCCTAGTTGATGGAATTAGTATGTACAGATCCCATATGATGTGTTGGTGGCTTTAACATATAGAGTTGAGGTTGGGAGAGTGTAAAACCAATAAGTGCCTATTTGCACAAGCCTAATTAGGCTTCTTGTCAAGCATAGCAGCAGAAAAATGGAGGTTGTGTTACAAAGTAACACCCCCTGCAAACTTAATATGTTATCAAATGCCTTAATCAGTATCCAAATATGTAATTTTATTTTGGGTGTGAACTGTGGTTTGGAAATTATGTCAAAAAAATCTCTTTTGTTGTCCTAATTAGGCCTTTAGGATAGCAGGACAGTCAAAATTTAAAGGATGCTTTCCAAAGCAACCTTATTCGATTTCTTGATATGTTTTAGAGGGCCATAAAGGGTATGTGAAAATGGGTTTAAGTTTTGGAGATTCCACCTTCGTGGCAAGTTGTGTCTGATTTTGTCCCTTGGGAGGGCTACAAGCAAATTGGTCCCATTGGAAGTGAGCGATGGAAAAGTGAAGATTCAATGTTCTTGGGGACTTGTATTGGCCTAAAATTATCATTTTCATGATGTTCAATGTGTACTAAGGGCTCAATAAGTGATTTGGGTCTTGATTCCATCTTTGGTGTCTTTTAGCCTTATGGAATCAAGTTTCAATGAAGTGAATTTTGGTGAATATTTAAGTGATCTCTTTTAAAAATTAGTGTTTGTGTATATAAAGACCTTTAAATCCCACCATGTTTTACATCAATTCGTATCAAAGCTATCAGATCTAGTGTTTGTTAAGTTGTTGTTGAGTTGTTGGTTGCATGTGCTTGATCCATCTTAAAACTGTACTTTTCAAGAGTTGAAGTTATGTGTTGGTTACAGACAAGGATGAGTTTGTGTTCACCATCCTCCAATGGAGATTAAGCTGGGGAGAAGGTACAAAGAGACTAAGATCACTGAGAGAAAGGGTGGTAGGTGCATCTTCCAAGATCTACTGTTGGGTAAGATGGATGGTTTGCTGAGTTTGTGTGGTGAAGTAGTGAGGGAGATGGATATCTATCTAAAGAAGCACTTGAAAAGTCCATAGCCATTTGAAGAGCTATAATTCACTTGGAAGAGTACTCCACTGATGGGAGTAGATGAGAAGATGAAGACAAGAAGGTCATAGAAGGTCAAAGATGAATTGATGGAAAAGAGGAAAGATTGCTTGGTAAAGCAATGTGAAAGGATAGTCCTATGTCCTTTGGTTGAGAAAAGGTTAGAGGAAAGTTGAATTCTGGTTTGGAATCTGTGAATAGAGAGGGTATTGGGTAGAGAATCTAATGGCAGGGAAGAGAGCAAAAGATGAAGTGATTGAAGGTGTTTGACAAAGACAAGTGAAGGCAAAATTGAAGGCAAAGTTGGAATCAAGAACAAGGCAAGAAGTAGTCCAAGACAAATGTATGCAAGTGTGAATAATCAAGGTTGATGCAATACATTTCCAAAGGGACTTGGAAACTTTTAGGCTGGTTGCTTGGTGCAGGAGCACCTTGTGCATTCTATGCCTCAAATAGGTAATTATGTAAAATTTGAATTTTCATCATGAAGTGCATGTAAAATGGTCGTATGTGGACCCATTTAAATGTATTTGAGTCACCATTAGGTCTCTAGGAGGTCAATGAATTCAAATTTCAAAACAAATGTCATTTTGTTGCACAAATGTAAAAGTTGCAAAATTGCAAATTGTAAGAAGTTGAAGGGTCATGGGTTGTCATAGGTTGGTTAGACCATTGGGATTCCAATGGTAGTTGTAAAAACATTGTAATGGATTTAAATATGCTCTATGAAGGTGAGAAAAGTGGGGGAGGATGATGGAAGACAATGTATGTGTGAGAATTTAAATGAAATAACTCTATTTTCTACATAATCAAACATTCTTTACTATTTTTGCATCTTGTACAGCCTTGTACAGGCAGGGATACAATTGAAATTGATCATATGTGGTATTACTTTGTTTCTTCTTTCCATTGGTGGAAATTTCATGTAATTTTAGTGGGTTTGGCATGAGATATCTAGGTTTTTCTGAAAATAGTTTGATAACTCTAGGCATTGAGGGTTTTGAGCAAGAATGATGCATAGAGGTAGGGTTTTGATGAAAAGATGATTGGAACCCATTCTAGTTGATGGAATTAGTATGTTCAGATCCCATATGATGTGTTGGTGGCTTTAACATGCAGAGTTAAGGTTGGGAGAGTGTAAAACCAATAAGTTCCTATTTGCAAAAGCCTAATTAGGCTTCTTGTCAAGCATAGCAGCAGAAAAATAGAGGTTGTGTTACAAAGTAACCCCCCTTGTAAAATTAATATCTTATCAAATACATTAATGGGTATCCAAATATGTAATTTTTTTCTACGTATGCACTGTGGTTTGGAAATTATATCAAAAAAACCTCTTTTGCTGTCCTAATTAGGCCTTTAGGACAGCAGGACAATCAAAATTTGAAGGATACTTTCCAAAGAATCCTTATTTGGTTTTTTGATATGTTTTAGAGGGCCATAAAGGGTACTTGAAAATGGGTTTAGGTTTTGGAGATTCCACCTTCTTGGCAAGTTGTGTCTGATTTTGTCCCTTGGGAGGGCTACAAGCAAATTGGTCTCTTTGGAAGTGAGCAATGGAAAAGTGAAGGTTCAGTGTTCTTGGGGACTTGTATTGGCCTAAACCTATCATGTTCATGATGTCCAAGGTGTACTAAGGGTTCAATAAGTGATTTGAGTCTTAATTCCATCTTTGGTGTCTTTTAGCCTTATGGAATCAAGTTTCAATTAAGTGAATTTTGGTGAATATTTAAGTGATCTCTTTTAAAAATCAGTGTTTGTGTCTATGAAGACCTTTAAATCCCACCATGCTCTACATCAAGATGTCATTCCATAGACTAGATACCACTGTATAGTATATATCACATCTATAGTAAAAAATTCCTTCCAAATGTAGGGTTACAGTCTATGATTAACATGCATAGACCTTTCTAGTGTTTACAAGATAATTCCTTAGACAACACCATATTAGTGTCCACAGGATGTTTCCATTGTTAACATAAGAAATTAATGCTACTTTGCAAACAATAAGCAAGCCTTCAGAGAGCTTAAAGTTTACATTTACATCCATGCACAATAACTTAATCAACCCTCAGGATTATATGCACAATGAAACAAAATATCCTATATTCCATTTATGAGTCCTCTATCCAAATGACACAGTGATCACAAGTACATAATATCTACTATTTTGTGGGTAGTGCTCATTCATTCAAACATAGGGAAGTCCATACTAAGATAAATTTATTCACAAATAATTTCCAATTTAATAAATACTAGTTTGAAATCACATTTCTAAGTTAGTGCAAGTCATTACAATCAACTCAAAGGTCATTCTCATCAAATGAATGCCTTCACAATAGACTGTTCTAGTTACAAGTACAATATAACTATTGCAATGTTACACAACTATATACAATTAACAAAACCCATTCTTTCCAAGAGTCAACTGGTAATCAAATACAGTCATGTAGTGTTGTTTCAACATTGTATTCCATTGTGGCTTCAATAATGCAAACCTCATAACCTTGGAGGGAGTGTTGGGGGGCAAGTTTACCTGAACCAAGGATCCAAAACCATCCCAAAACTCCACCTAGAAGTGGCATTCTTAATCCCAAGAAGACCTCACATCCACAATTAAGAGAGTGGAAATTTATAGATGAAATACCAATACCATTAGGGTTTACAACCATGTCAAAAAAGATACCCATGAACCAGGTCAGGTTTCCTCAAGACTCATGGTATGTTGAAATGATAGCATTCTAGCAATTCTATATAGGGTTTGAAAATCCACCTCAAATTGTGACCAAATTAACATAGCTTCCTGTTACATCCCTTTTTATTGGATTCAATTTTACTACTTACTTTTGTTAATTTCATAAATAGTATAGACATGTGAATATGTTTAACTCTATGGAAAATGATGTTATGGTTAGATAGAATTGACTTTATGAAATATTAGATTTATCACTTGGGAATTATCAATCTGATGTTATGAATTAAAAATATCTTTTCAATATGAAAATGAAATGATATAATGTAAATATGTCTCGACCAAAATATTGGTACTCTGACCACAAATTGTATGTGAGATTGTTTTGACAGGAACAAATGAAATAGGTTCTTCGTGAAACAAGAGAGTGAACCTGTATCTTTGGGAAGGGGAGTATAGACCCTGGAACACCAATGGGTAATTGCCACTAAGTACATACATTAGATAGTTAAACCTAGTTGTCTTGAGGTAAGTATGATTTCAGTTAAGTCAAAGTTATCAAAAAGGTCATCAAGGGTTGTAAGAGTGAGTCACTCCATTATGTCATTGTGGAAGAACAATAGTGTCTATCCAAATGTTGTTATCACGACGAGAATGGTGAATCGACATCTGTGTCATATGATATGTCTTCTTAAGTTACTCGATGTAAAATGTCGACAGTAGTTTGTAAAGGGGGAGATAAAAACTCGATCCCAAAATGTCGACCATGCACCTTATCGAAATGGTTGCATAATTTCTCCAAACATCATTGTCATCATAATGCCTTACGTGCATACGATGTAAATGTTGAGTTTTGAGACTACGTTGAACATAGAGTTATTCTTGTTAGGCTGTCATCTTGAAATAGACTTAAACAATGCCTTAAATCTATGTGATTTGTTAAATGTTATTTCATTGACTGTATTCATAGAGGTAACGTAACTATAAAATATATATATGTATGCATATATATTAAATATCAAGATCAAGTAAAGATTATTAAGTTCTTTTGATAATTGGACTTTGGTTTGAAAAGACTTTGCAATAGGTTATTATTCCATGACATTATATTGATCTTCTAAGCTTCGAGAAAATGGTAATGCCGAGAGTTAAACTCAAATCATTTTGTGCTATCAACAAATGTCATCAGATCGAAAAGATTCAACATAGTTAATATTTTATAGTGTTACTTTAATTATTAAGTTTGTCACCCTATGGTAGCCCGACGGCTTATCTTTTTAGGTACCTGAGGCTTTTGTTGTCTAGGTGTCACTGTGGATGTTGAGTGGGAAAGCGAACGAACTCATTGCTTATCGTCAGAAAGAGGATAAGGACATTAGGTAGTTAGGGTTTTTGAATGGTTATCAATTTTATTTTGCCACCTTATTAAGAGCATTTGGAAGTCTTGAAGGGGCAACTGAATCAGTTATCTAAAAAAAAAAACACATAGTAGAAAGAGAAGACCACGAGTGTGAGAAGCTGGAAAGCTAGAATAGAGTGATCAAAGGTTGAGGCATAATACTACCAGGTTCACATCTTTTCTAACTCTTTTGTGTGCCATTCGAATATTTAATCGTTGTATTGAAAACTACGTAGGAAGAAATGGATATCACTTATTGCTATGATGACATTAAGCTGAAAAGAAATCATCATGGTATGTTTCCATCTATTGTTTATAAGCATTTTCTGAGCTGTCGAAATACGTCAAAGCTATCTGCAATATCATATTTCTTTAAAAATCATGATTGAACTTGATTATCGTAGATTTTGTTCACAAAGAAAACTACACTCAGCTTGCAGACTTAGCACCGAGAATGAATAAGTTGAGAGGCCATAATGTCTTCTTTAGGAATCATCTTTAGGGAACATTGCTTATGGGCATAATATTCGAGCCCACTTTATTTGTCTAGCAGAGAATAAAACATCCAAGTAATGATTGTTTGGAGATCACAATTCTTATCCTTATAAACTTGTAGTCGTACCATCAAAAAAATCATCTTCATCATGGTCGCAAACGTAGTAGTAGTCTATGTAGAAAAAAGTTTATAGTATACCTTGGTGGCAGTAAGATTTATGTTGACACTCGAAGTAATATAAATATATATAAACACCAATGGTTTTATTATTAAATTCTATCAGGTTATATTGAGTAGACCCTGTCAAATAATATGTGTCCATGCATTCAGACATAGTGGGAACAATGAAATGTAGAATCTTTTATCAGAGTAAGAGAATACTCATTATTTTAGTCACCTACGTATAACTATATTTCAGATGGGAGTCGAATTGAAGACTCTATTATGCCTAGGATAAAATCTAGTCGAGATTGTCACCTTTTTAACATAACAACTAGATGACTCACCATACCTTGAGCTTTGAGGTTTTTGACTAAGATATCTTTACTTAAACCTAGGAAGTAATCCTAAATGTCTTATATTTTAAATTGTAAACTAAGACTCGATATCAAGTTGATAGATATCTATAAAATGATTAACTGATAGTATGTTGTGAAAAGATGGATAGATCAAGGAGCAAAAAGGGTCCCCTTGAATATTAGTATTAGATGCATCTGTAAGGTAGAAATTATATCATAACTAAAAATGGTGGTGAAGACTCTAAGAGTCTAATGTTCTCTAGTAATTGCAAGAAACCAACTATTATGCTTAGAAGCATGTAGAGTCGGTAAGGCTAAGGGAATTTACCTTGTTTCGTCGACTGTAGGATTTTGATAGTGTTCAAGTTGAGTAGGGGTGGGTGAACACAATGACTGCATTGTTCACAAGGCTAATTACACCAAAAACCTTTGGCCAAGGTAATGTACTTGCCTCTAGTGCATTGTCAGTTCACCGTGACTAGATGGCGTAACTTGTGGATGGTCACGCTTGACTAGAGGGTATCTAAGGGGTGTGTGATAACAAGTTATGAAATTCACAACACTAGTACTCAGATGGAAAACACAATTGGTCATCCTAAGTCTATCCTTTTCATGCAGGGTAGGGCCACTTCTGGTTAGGAAGGTGTGCGGGAGACCGACGGTCTATGGTTGGAGGTAAAGCTCCTGAAAGATACCTTCTCTTCCATTATCCAGAGGCTTGCTGAGACTTGATTTGTGAAGGTTGACAATTGAGATGCAGCAACATTGGTAAGATTTTATTTTGTAATTTTCATAATGAAAATATTTTTCATATTGTTGAAATGTCGAAGTTGGATAGACTGATTATGTATCATATTATCTACATGAATCTTATTTAGGCAATGAATGTACTTCTATGTTTTTTAAAAAAATATCTACCTTTTTACCTTTTTGAATTTTTACCTTATGGTCAAACCTAGATTTTATGATGGAATTCAGTGTGGATGTTACATATGGTATCAGAGCAAACCAAGTTCGGCACTAGGGTTTATGAGTCCACTAAGCTGACTAAGAATCAACATTATGTAGGTAGCTAATGTTTTGATTTATTGTACCAGGATGGTAAATCTCAAGAAAACTACAAGGAAGTCCTTCACTGGTAAGGAACGTTACCTGCAAGCTAAGTAGAAACATCTAGCGATGATTAAGACTATTGAGAAAATGAATGATGAAAATGACATTTGGCTAGATAATACAGAAATCATTGCCAATGCCCTGACACGACTCAAGCGAATGAAAAGAGAACTCCTAGAGACGTCTAGGATGGCATTTTGAGTTATGCTCAATTCCTACCCTATTAGTGTACCAATAATCACCAGGGATCCTTGTATACCACCTTAAGCTGAAATCATTGTGCTATCATCCGATAGTGAATCTAAGGGTTATACATCCCGTGAATATGTGTCGGTCAATGAATTCGAAGGTTACACACCTCTTGTAAATACTGAGTGAAACATGAAATGTATCTATCCTCAAAGAATGTACATACAGTTGTCCAAAATATAATAAAAACAATTTTGTTTTGTGAACATCTATGGTATATGAGAAAGCAATTAAGTAGGAACAGAAGATCAAATCCATTTCCTCTTATTGTGAAAAGAAGCGTAAGAGATTTGATGGGAACTCAAATGAATAGATGCATAAAAAGAAGAACAATAAAGGATATGGAAACAGCAGGTACGATAAAGGAAATCAGAAAAATAAAGGGGGATTTGGTAATGAGCGAAGAAATGAAGACTTTAACAAAAATGACAATTTTAAGAGGAATGATGATGCTATGAGTAGACCATCTGAGAAGAGGGGACCATTTGGAAGTTGCTTTACATGTGATGGAGATCATTATGCCACCACTGTCCTAATAAAAAGCAAAATGGGTAGCATAGAAACACGGTACTCCCTTCGTAGCAGGAAGCGTTTCAACAAAGGATTCACACCGCCCTTGACAATCGACAAGCTGAATATCAGATTACTCCCATTGAGCTAACATGTACTTTATTTGGAGTCCCTATTTCTATTATGATTGATACCAGTACAACAGAAAATTTTGTGTCATCTAGCGTCTTAAGTAAATTTCCTAGAAGAGCCGGTTATATGTCAAAACCATGGACAGTTGAATATGCAAATCACTCAAAGGCTCAGGTAGAGCAATGCATGTTCAAATCCAAGGTTGATATTTCATACTTTTCAATTGAGGTAAATTTGTATGTAGCACCTTTAGGGTCCTACGACGTCATTTTAGGAATGAATTGGTTGTGGAGACATAAGGCCAAGGTGGATTGTTTTTCTAAAACAATTGAATGTTTAGATGATAAGGGAAACAAAGTTAATATTCAGGGTATTCAAAGGGAAATAAAGATCAGGCCTATTTCATAAAAACAATTAAAAAGGTTTAGGTGTAAAGGATGTCAACTCTTTGCAGTCAAAATGGACCTAGTAAAAGAAGTTTTGGAGAAACAAACTTTTGAGGAAAAATACCCTTATCTTCACAATTTTTGAGATGTGTTTCCAGAGGAATTTCCTGGTTTGTCTCCAAAAAGAACCTTTGATTTTGCAATATATATTAAACTAGGATCTAAGCCAGTTTCTAAAGCTCCGTACAGAATGACCACTACTGAGCTTATGGAATTGAAGGCTCAACTACAGGAGCTATTGACCAAAGGTCTAATTAGGCCAAGTGTATCACCATGAGGAGCTCCAGTTATTTTTGTCAAGAAGAAAGACAGAACCCTTAGACTATGTATAGATTATCAGATGCTAAATAAAGCAACGATAAAGAATAAGTATCCACTACCACGTATTGATGATTTATTTGATCAAATGGGTAGTGCTGCAGTATTTTCTAAGATATATTTGAGATCTAGATACAATCAGTTGAGGTTAAAGATGAAGATATTTAGAAGACTACATTTAGAACAAGATATGGTCATTATGAGTTTATTGTGTTACCATTTGGGTTGACTAATGCACCAGCCGTTTTCATGAATCTCATGAATAGTATTTTTAGAGAATGCCTTGATAAGTTTGTTCTAGTTTTCTTGGGTGATATTATGATATATTCCAAAAATGAGGAGGAGCATAAACAACATCTTCAAATTGTTTTGCAATGTTTAAGAGAACACAAGTTGTATGTGAAACTCTCGAAATGCACTTTCTTTCAGAAAGAAGTGTAGTATTTGGGACACACTATATTAGTAGAAGGGATATCAGTTGACCCAGCTAAAATAAAGGCTATTATGGAATGGCCTAAACCTTCCAATGTCTCAAAAGTATGAAGTTTTATGGGTCTGGCTAGGTATTATAGGAAATTTGTTTTGAATTTTTCAAGTATTGCTAGTCCAATCACTTCAATGTAGAGGAAAGGAAAGTAGTTTGTATGGACAAGTGAATGTCAGAAGGCATTTGACTTGTTAAAAGAAAAGTTAACAATGACACCAATTCTGAAAGTCCCTGATCCTGAAGGGCAATTTGAGGTTATTATTGATGCCTCTAGAGAAGGTTTAGGAGGCATTCTTATGAAAGATGGGCATGTAATAGCCTATGAATCAAGAAAGTTGAAAACTTATGAGCAGAATTATGCTCCTCATGATTTAGAACTAGCAGTAGTGATTCACACCCTTCAAATGTGGTGACACTATTTATTGGGAAAGACTTTTATACTGAAATTAGATCATCAAAGTCTTCGTTTCATATTTTCACAACCCCATCTCAATGCAAGACAAAGGAGGTGGTTAGAGCTAATATCATATTATGATTTGAGATTAATTACATAAAAGGTAAAGAAAACTGAGTAGCTGATGCTCTGAGCAGAAGAAGACACATAGCTTCTATAGTCTCCATTCATGCTAATTTTAAAGATCTAGTATTGCAAAGATTATATGGAGACGAATACTATGAAAAGGTTAAGAAAGCTCTGCAAATCAATCCCAAAGATTCAAGATATGATGGATTCCATTTTGAGTCAGATGGATTAATGAGATTTAAAGGAAGAATCTATGTTCCTAATTCTGTAGAACTAAGAAACCTAGTATGGAAAGAAGTCCATTGTGCACCTTATTCTAGACATCCAAGAGTAACAAAACTTTTAGCTAATGTCAAACTACTTTACTTTTGGAAAGGGATAAAAAGCGATGGTGCAAAGTTTGTGGCAAGTTGCTTGGAATGTCAAAGAGTAAAGGAGGAACACCAACATCCTGCCAGATTATTATACCCACATGATATCCCAAAATGGAAATGGTAGGTCGTTAGTATAGATTTTGTTCAAGGATTACCAATGTCTAGGAGTAGACATGATGTGATTTTGGTTGTAGAGGATAAACAAACCAAAGTAGAACACTTCATTCCTGGAAATTTGACAAATGGAGCTCATGTTTTGGCCCGTAAGTTTGTTCAAGAAGTGTTTATATTGCACAGGGTACCTGAAAAGATCATATCCGATAGAGATGCTCAAATAACCTCTAGGTTCTAGCAAACTTTATTTCAGCACTAGGAACTAAACTCAATGTGAGCACCGCTTATCATCCTAAAACTGATGGACAAATAGAAAGGGTTAACCAGGTCCTAGAAGATCTACTAAGAATGTATTGCATGGATCAGCAATACATATGGGAGGAATATTTACCTCTTGTTGAATTTGCCTATAATAATTTCTATCATTCTACCATTAAGATGGCACCATTCGAAGCATTATATGGAAGGAAATGTAGAACTCCTATAAGCTGGGACAAGCTGGATGATAGGGTAAGCATTGGTCAAGAAATGCTAGTAGATATGGAAGAAAAAGTGAAAATCATTAGGAAAAGGTTGGCAGAAGCCAACGACAGGCAAAAAAGTTATGCAGATCACAAACAGGTGCCTAGACAATTTTCTATTGGAGAGAAAGCTCTCTTGCGAGTGAAACCCCATAAAAGCTCAATCAAGTTTTGTAAATCTTCAAAGTTGGCCCCCCGATATGTGGGACCTTTTGAAATCGTCGAGATTATCAATCCAGTGGCCTACAAAATTACTCTACCTCCAGCCTTGTCTAAAATGCATAATGTTTTTCATGTTTCATACCTAAAGAAATATTTTATAGGTAATGAGCACATTCTTAAATGGAAATTATTTACAGATACAAGAGCCAAGAGTGGTTGTGATTGAGCCACTCAAGGTACTCAAAATGTGTAAACTCCATTTGCATAATCGAGAGGTCTTGCAATGCAAAATCCAGTAGGACCAATATGGCGAGGATAGCGACAATTGGGAAGACTATAATGACGTCCACCAAAAATTTCCTTATCTTTTTCAAAAACATTAATGTTAGACTATAAAAGCTTGTTTCATGTTAAAATTTTCTTTTGATAAACTCAATCATCGAGGACGATGATTCTTTAGGGGAAGGATATGTTACATCCCTTTTTATTGGATTCAGTTTTACTACTTACTTTTGTTAATTTCATAAATAATATAGACATGTGAATATGTTTAACTCTATGGAAAATGATGTTATGGTTAGATAGAATTGACTTTATGAAATCTTGGATTTATCACTTGGAAATGATCAATCTGATGTTATGAATTAAAAATATCTATTCAATATGAAAATGAAATTATATAATGTAAATATGTCTCGACCAGAATATTGGTACTTTGACCACAAATTGTATGTGAGATTGTTTTGTCAAGAACAGATGAAATAGGTTCTCCGTGAAACAAGAGAGAGAAGGTATCTTCGGGAAGGGGAGTATAGACCCTGGAACACCAATGGGTAATTTTCACTGAGTACATACATCAGACAGTTAAACCCAGTTGTCTTGAGGTAAGTACAATTTTGGTTAAGTCAAAGTTATCAAAAAGGTCATCAAGGGTTGTAAGAGTGATTCACTCCTTCATTATGTCATTGTGAAAGAACAACATTGTCTTTCCAAACATCATTGTAATGAAGAGAATAGTCAATTGACATCTGTGTCATATGATATGTCTTGTTAAGTTACTTGACATAAAATGCCGACAGTAGTTCGTAAAGCGGGAGATAAAAACTCAATCTCGAAATGTCAATCGTGCACCTTATCGAAATGGTTGCGTAATTGCTCCAAACATCATCATCATCATAATGCCTTATGCGCATATGATGTAAATGTTGTGTTTTGAGACTACATTGGACATAGAGTTATTCTTGTTAGGCTGTCGTCTTGAAATAGACTTAAACAATGCCTTAAATCTATGTGATTTGTTAAATGTTATTTCATTGATTGTATTCATAGAGGTAACATAACTATAAAATATATATATGCATATATATTAAATATCAAGATCAAGTAAAGATTATTAAGTGCTTTTGATAATTGGACTTTGGTTCGAAAAGACTTTGCAATAGGTTATTATTCCATAACATTATATTGATCTTCTAAGCTTCAAGAAAATGGTAATGCCGAGAGTTAAACTCAAATCATTTTGTGCTATCAACAAATGTCATCAGTTCAAAAAGATTCAACATAGTTAATATTTTATAGTGTTGCTTTAATTATTAAGTTTGTCACCCTAGCCTGATGGCTTATCTTTTTAGGTACCTAAGGCTTTTTTTGTCTAGGTGTCACCATGGATGCTAAGTGGGCAGTTGAACAAACTCATTGCTTATCATCAGAAAGAGGATAAGGACATTAGGTAGTTAGGGTTTTTGAACAGTTATCAATTTTCTTTCGCCACCTTATTAAGAGCATTCAGAAGTCTTGAAGGGGCAACCAAATCAATTATCTGAAAAAAAAAAAAAAAACATAGTAAGAAGAGAAGACCACGAGCGTGAGAAGCTAGAAATCTTGAATAGAGTGATCAAAGGTTGAGGAGTAATACTACCAAGTTCACATCTTTTCTGACTCTTTTGTGTGCCATTCGAATATGTAATCATTTTATTGAAAACTGAGTAGGAAGAAATGGATATCACTTATTAGTATGATGACATTAAGCTGAAAAGAAATCATCATGGTATGTTTCCATCTATTTTCTATAAGCATTTTCTGAGATGTCAAATGCAATATCATATTTATTTAAAAAGCATGATTGAACTTGATTATCGTAGATTTTTTTGACAAGGAAAACTACACTCATCTTGTAGACTTAGCAATGAGAATGAATAAGTTGAGACACCATAATATCTTCTTTAGGAGTCATCTTTAGGGAACATTGCTTATGGGCATAATATTCAAGCCCACTTTATTTGTCTAGTAGAGAATAAAACATTCAAGTAATGATTGTTTGGAGATCACCATTCTTATCCTTAGAAACCTATAGTCGTACTGTCAAAAAAAATCATCTTCATCATGGTCGCAAATGTAGTAGTAGTCTGTGTAGAAAGCAGTTTATAGTATACCCTGGTGGCAGTAAGATTTATGTTGACACTCAAAGTAATATAAATATATATAAACACCAATGGTTTGCTTATTAAATTCTATCAGGGTATATCAAGTAGACCCTGTCAAATAATAACATGTGTCCATGCATTCGAACATAGTGGGAACAATGACATGTAGAATATTTTATCAGAGTAAGAGAATACTCATTATTTTAGTCACTTGCTTATAACTATATTTCAGATAGGAATTGAACTTAAGACTCTATTATGCCTAGGATAAAATCTAGTTGAGATTGTCACCTTGTTAACATAACAACTAGATGACTCACCTTACCTTGAGCTTTGCAGTTTTTGACTAAGATATCTTTACTTAAACCTAGGAAGTAATCCTAAATGTCTTATATTTTAAATAGTAAACTAAGACTCGATATCAAGTTGATAGATATCTATAAAATAATTAACCGATATTATGTTGTCAAAAGATGGATAGATTAAGGAGCAAAAAGGGTCCCCTTGAATATTAGTATTAGACGCATCTGTAAGGTAGAAATCATATCATAACCACAAATGGTGGTGAAGACTCTAAGATTCTAATGTTCTCTAGTAATTGCAAGAAACCAACTATTATGCTTAGAAGCATGTAGATCTGGTAAGGCTAAGGGAATTTACCTTGTTTTGTCAACTGTATGATTTCAACAGTGTTCAAGTTGAGTAGGGGTGGGTGAACACAATGACTACGTTGTTTAGAATGCGAATTACACCAAAAACCTTTGGCCAAGGTAATGCACTTGCCTCTAGTGCATTGTCAGTTCACCGTGACTGGATGGCATAACTTGTGGATGGTCACGCTTGACTAGAGGGTATCTAGGAGGTGTGTGATGAAAGTCACAACACCAGTACTCAGATGGAAAACACCATTGGTTGTCCTAAGTCTATCCTTTTCAAGCAAGGTAGGGCCACTTCCAATTAGAAAGTTGTGCAGGAGACTGACGGTATGTGGTTGGAGGTAAAGCTCCCCGAAGATACCTTCTCTTCCATTATCCAGAGGCTTGCCAAGACTCGATTTATGAAGGTTAACAATCGAGATGCAGTGACATTGGTAAGATTTTTTTTTGTAATTCTCATAATGAAAATATTTTTCATATTGTTGAAATGTTGAAGTTGGATAGACTCATTTTGTATCATATTATCTACATGAATCTTATTTAGGCAATGAATGTACTTCTATGTTTTAAAAAATTTATCTACCTTTTTACCTTTTCAAATTTTTACCTTATGGTCAAACCTAGATTTTATGATGGAATTAAGTGTGGATGTTACACTTCCTTAATGATAGAAATCTAAAACACAATAACCAACAGTTTACCACAAAACAAAGTCAAAAGCTAACTACATTCAAGATGGAAATTCCAAATAGGACAACCAATTGGTTTCAATGAAACCAAGTCAAAAGCTTACATAAAACTGGACAGTGAGAAAAGACAAAACCCATGATGGGTTTACCCTATAAGAGACTAATACCAACACAAAGTCTTTGTTTGTAATTCCCGTGATCTTAAGTCTGAACTCTCACAATTAACAATATTTTCCTCATCCAAACCCTTTAGCATAGGCTTTCACAAGAGCACATATAGTTACACAAGTTAAAGGAAATGTTTCACCAAAATGGTCAGTGTAATTTTACAAGAATGGATGACAAGGAGGTTTACTTCAAAGAAAGGTTAGCTTAGTTGAAGAAGACCAATTGGCAATTTGATTCTGAGTCTCCAACCCAAATAGAAAGACAATCAGCCAACATGATGAGCACACCCAAAGTCTCCCTTCCTCTAAATCACTTACAGTCCAACCATCAACCTTCCTTCCTCAACTCCAAGGCAAAAAGAAGAATTCCCCCCCAAAATGGTTCCCCACTCCTTCCTTTTCTCCCTCATATCCCCCAAAACCAAGCACATTAAAGACTAGTACTTCCCAAAGCTGTTATGGCAGAGGAGAGTTAATGCCTACTACCAAAGATGGCCCCTTCTCAACAAAAAAATGTGGATATTAAAATTAAAATTTCCACTATTATATTTCAAAGGTTTGAAATATAACCAACAATGTAACTTTAATGCATGCCCCCCTTTAAGTCTTATAATAAAAGGTTAGGAAACAAAGACTTTAGATAAACCCTTTGGTCTGTTCACTTAGGAGACCACCTAAAAACTCAATGATAACTACATCCACATGATCAACAAGAATGACAAGTGACCTATGAATAACAATCCACTTGAGTCAAAAAGATAAGAAGACCAATAGAAACCAAACACAACAAACATAGTACAACTGTAACTGTTTGTCTCAAGTATCAATCTATAACCTCTTCAAAGATTATTGAAACTCAACACAAGAAATGCAAATTGACATATTAACACAACAATATCCAACTAACTTATTGAAATTCAACTATTGATACATCTTTGTCCATCCAGATTATAAAATCGGTCCACTTTTTGCTTTGTAATATTTCCTCTTCAAATTGCGTTGGATGCCGACCATATTTCTCCTCTTGTCAAAACATGGCACATGGACTAGTTAAACTAATTAATATGCAATTATTTACTTTTTCCTAGGAAATAAAAAAAAATCATTTAACATATTAAATATATACTTACAAATGTACAGATCAAGGCCTGTAAACCTTTTTGGTCACTGCTATGTGGCACGAAGTTTGTCAAGCCTAGACTTGGAGGTGTTGTCCTGGAACATATACTAATTCAATTTAACTATGCACAAATAAAATTTAAAAATTATTTAATAAATTTGATATAATCTTATGAGCAAATTCAAATACCTGCATACTCTCCTCACCCAACTTCCTCCATGCATCAAACTTGTCATATGCTTTTACAATCTCTTTCCATACTTTTACACTTACATCAATTGGCCTTTTTTTGAGCCTTATCTCGGGAGGGAGTTTTTTTATCTTCTTTGTTTGGTTGCACCGAAATCTCTTGTAGTTTTGAGACATTCGTAGCTTTATCTTCTTTATAGACCTACCTATGCCAAATTCAGTCTCCATGTCATGGATAACTACTTTTTACAGGTGCATGGGTATGTTTGAGAATGGCAAATGTAGATGGTATTTGAACCGTTGAAGGCATGATTCCTTCAACCTATTCACAAACATTTTTCTAGCATCTGTCATTCGGACTTCCCCTAAAACCACATCATATTCTATCTTGGTATCGTAGCTACCAATGTAAGATGCGAAACATGGCGTGGTGGAAAAAGTTTGTGTCCTACGAGTCGCTGGGACATTGGAAGTCTCTGCTCCCTATTCCACATTCTTAGATTTTATTGTTATTGATTTCCTCCTGGATCTTTTGCTTGATCTAGGAGTTGATGGGGAATCAATTGATTCCCTTTGACATGGTTGATTTGATTGCAATGTTTCAGGGGCTTTACTAGATCATTTTTCTATGTATCTGGAAAGCATTGTCAAGTCCACACCATCCAATTTGTTCATTGCCTCTACCCACAATATGGAAGCCAATGCCTCTTTATCTTTGTTAGTCTCATGTCCCTATATATATATAATTTCTTCTTTTAAATTTAGAAATAAAAAACTAAAAACTAAAAATAAAAGAAACAATGGAAACATTTACAAATCTATAAATTGATAATGAATTACCTCATTGTCACCAGAGTCTACCCCCTTTGCTCCCTTCCCTCTATTGCTTGACATTTTGAGGTGACCTAGGGTAAATTATTTTCATCTAGGAACAAAACAATGTTAAAAAACAAGTCTACCAAAGAAATGCCTTAAGCAAAGAGCAAGCAATGAATGGTGTGTGAACTAGAAACCACCAAATCTTGAATGGTGCAATGAACAATGATCTTCAAAAACCTTGGCTTTGTTGTGTATGGTGTGAGCTATGACCTCGACAGTGGCAAGAAATAGGACACCATCTTCTAGAAGCTTTGAACGGCTATCAAATGCAATGGGATTTGAATGTGTGACCAATGCCAATGAACCAGAGATTAGAGATGCTTGAAGCCGTGTCTAGTGAACTTCAAAAAGTCTATAGAAGCAATGTGAAGAACTACTTCTCAAACAAAACAGTGAGCAAGCTACATCAAGGATCTGACCAAAATAAGGGCAAACACAAAAAACCCTCGTTGAAATGAAGACAAGATTTTTGCACACCAAATGCTCGATCTCCAACAAACATAAAATGAACGCCAATAACTAGGAAAGTTTTTTTTGTGTTTTTTTTTGTGTGGTATGTTTTAACACAGGCATGATATATATATATTTTTTTTTGATTCATTAGTCGGCGCTATAGTTAGTGTAGTTAACGTCAATTTTAGCACCAACTTTTAACCCTAAATGTAATCTATTTGGGGCACAAAAGGCAGCACAAAGTGCACCTAATTTATCACCTATCTGTGTTAGATAAATGTCACATGGTGGAGGATGGTGTCGGGATGAGTGATGATTGTTGTGGCAATGTTATGGTCGAATGTGTTATGAAAATAAGGTGGCATGGGTAGTGGGCTATCAATGTTGGTAAAGGGTTAGGGAGGATGTAATGGAGGAAGGGATGTGTGTCATGGTATGACATGACTTAAGGAATGGGAAGAAAGTATGGTGATTCATAAGATAATATGAAGAATGATGGTAGAGTGAATTGTCATTGTGTTAACTGTAGCATGTCATGGGGTGAATCATGCATTAATACAGGTTGTAGAGTGAGAAAGAGGTGGTATGGGTATGGTTGAATGGAGTAATGAGATTATTTAATTGGTGATGACCTAGGTGAAGTGATGGGGAAGGTGTCTTATGTGGGATTGCTAGAAAGTGTGATTGGTAATGGTGGGATAGCTAAATGTCATCTTCTAAGGGTTCAAAGGTGAGGAAAGTGTAAGATAGGGATATGGGATAATCCATGGTTTAATGATTATACAAGGGAGACTCCATTAAATGATTATCAATGATGGTGTCGATAGGGGGAATGGAGTCTATGAATGTATGTGTGGGAATGTGATCTATGCCATTAGGATTGTATTGGATTAATAATGGAAAGTAGGGGCACCTGTCTAGTGATGGAAGGAGCCACATGATCAAATGATGTTTGGGGAAGGGATTTTCTTAGGAAAGTAATGATTTGGGGTAGGGTCTAGGGTTTGGTGGAGAAGAATTCATGGAAAATTTGGCTTGGTCATTAAAATTGATATGAATAGAAGAAGTACAAGACATGATAAATGGTAGGCTCAAAATAGGTTAACTAGGACTATGATGACGAAGATGGAAAGAAAAGTCAACAACAATAGTATGATATAGGGATAGGATTAGAAAATAAGAGTACTACAACTAGAAAGAGGAAAGTGAGGACATAATGCAAAGTTAACATGGCATGAACTCTCTTGGAAGGCTAAGCATGGACTATAAGAAGACTGAACTAGTTGGATCTGTTAGGCTCACCAAATGAAAGAACCTTAAAGGTTAACCTTAATTAGGTAAGGTTATGTTTTAGTGTGGTTGTTTGTGTAACAATGTGTAAATTAATGTTACCAAAGGATAAATCTAACTATACTAACATTTTAATAACCATGAGAGCTAGGACTAACAATTAGACTAAAAACTTGACAAACAATACAACTTGGACACATGTAGGACATGGAAAATGGAGAAGAATTAGTATTAAATGTAGAAAAAAATGAAAAAGTGGTATTAGTTGCACCTATGTAGAGAAGTGGTCTTTATGAAAGATGCTTAGAATTATGCTCTATGTCTGTTTGTGAAGTTTGGAGGTGATTGGACCTAAAGGATATGACCACCATATGCAAAATAGCCTACCTTATGGGTATGTGCATGGAGAGAGAGAGAGAGAGAGAGAGAGAGAGAGAGAGAGAGAGAGAGAGAGAGAGAGAGAGAGAGAGAGTTGCTTGGGGTTAGGGGTCAAGGTTTAGGGGCATTATTTAGCATTTATGAGTTTAGCATTACTCAAGTTTAGGGTTTAGAGTTTAGGCGTTAGGGTTTAGGGTTTAGGGATTTGGGGGTTAGGGTTTAAAGAGAGGTAGAGAGAGGGGACTGATAGATATTGGGAGAGATAGAGGAGACAAAGGGGAGAGATAGGGAGATAGAGAGTGAGAGACATGTCTAGAGACATAGAGAGAGAGATTGAGAGGTAGAGGGATGATAGAGATAGGGATATAGGGATAGATAGGAAGGGCAGGTGGATCAAGAAAAAGAATTTGGTGAAAGACTGGTGAATTCAATCATGAGTCTGAGTTCTAAACCTAAGATAGAGGTGACAACATATGCTGGAAGCCTCAATGGTGAAGATTTGATCGATTGGATCAATGACTTGGATAAGTATTTTGAATATGAAGGTGTAGCAGAAGAGAGAAGAGTAAAGTTTGTCTGCACCAGATTGAAGGGCCATGCCTCCATGTGGTTGGACTTTGCCCAAATTGAGAGGAGAAGGAGAAATAAAGAGAAGATCAACTCTTGCGATCGAATGGTGGCAAAGTTGAAGACCAAATTTCTGCCAAGTGATTATCAAGATAATCTCTTTAAGAGACTGTAGAATTTGAAGCAAAAGGATATGTCTATGAGAGACTACACTGAAGAATTCTACAAATTAATAATTAGATCTGGACATGCTGAAGAAGATGTGGAGAAGATAGCCCGATATGTAAATGGTCTCAAGTATAGTTTACAAGATGAAATGGGTCTTTTATCCCCTAGGAGCATAGAAGAGGCTTATTAGCTTGCCTTAAAGGTAGAGAAGAAGTTGTAAAGGAAGCAAAGTTGCAAGAGAAGAAGAGAGGAAGAGGTTTTAGAGGTAGAGGACAGTAAACAAGTAGGGGACAATAGCATCATCAAGTTGAAGAGGCTAGAAGTTCCAGTGGGACAACCAACAACGATTAAGGTGGTTATCAAAATAGAGGAGGAAGGTCTTATGGAAGAGGGGGTTCACAAGGTAGAGGTAGAGGATTTACAAGAAAATGTTTCAAGTCCAATCAATTTGGGAACAAGAGTTGGGAATGCTTTGAATCATCACAAGGAGGACATTCAAAATTTGAGAGGAGTAATCAGGTTGTACATGCTGATCAAGAGAGTGTGGGATCACCAGTACACCACAAGGATGAAGCAGAATCAGGTGATCTTTAATTCTTAAGAGGGTGTTGTTGAAGCCACAAAAAGAAAGTCAAGAGCCAATTCAAAGGAGAGCATTGTTCAAAACCAAGTGTAAGTCACAAAGTAAATGTTGTAAGATCATTATAGATAGTGGTAGCATTGATAATATTGTTGCAACTGAGATGGTAGAAAAGTTGAATCTTAAAAGTATTAAGCAACCCACTCCATATAAAGTGACTTGGTTACAAAAAGGTCATCAAATATCGGTTTTGAGCAGGCCTATGTTGATTTTCAGATTGTGTTTTGTGTGATATAATGCCCATGGATGTGTGCCATGTTTTTCTTGGAAGACCATGGCAATTTGATAGGAAATTGGTGCATGATGGAAAGGAGAATACTTATACCATTCAGAAGGATGGAGAGAAGAATACCTTGCTTCCCATAGGGGAGAAAGAAGGGGACAGTAGCAGTAGTAGTAGTAAGGTAACGATGGTAAGTGGTAAAGAGTTTTTGAATGATTTGAAAAATGAGGAAATTCTTTATGCTTTGGTTCCTAAACCTAGATGTGTAATGACTTCTACAAAATTGGATGATTTGCCTATTGAAGTACAAGACATTTTGAATGAGAATTTAGACATTGCTGCAATTGATTTACCTAATGAATTACCTCCTATTAGAAGTATTAACCATCATATGGATTTAATTCTAGGTGCTAACTTTCCAAATAAGGTTGCATATAAGCTAACACCTATGGAAAATGAGGAGATAAGGAAGCAAGTGGAGAATCTTTTGAAGAAAGGATTGATAGGGGAAAGTCTAAGCCCTTGTGCTATTCCTACAGTGTTGGTTTGAAAGAAAGGAGGGGAATGGCATATGTGTACTGATTCAAGGGCAATAAATAAAATCACAATAAGATATATGTTTCCCATACCTAGAATTGAAGATTTAATGGATTGTTTGAGTGGCTTCATGTATTTTTCTAAGATAGATTTGAAAAGTGGCTATCACCAAATAAGAATCAGACTAGGGGATGAATGGAAAATAGCCTTTAAGACTAGTGATGGGTTGTATGAGTTGCTGGTTATGCCTTTTGGATTATCTAATGCCCCTAGTACTTTTATGCGGTTAGTGAATGAAGTTTTGAAACCATTCATTGGTAAATTTGTGGTTGTATATTTGGATGACATTTTGTTGTTTAGCAGGTCCAAAGAGGAGCATATAGAGCATTTGAGGCAAGTTATGAGGAGGCTACATGAAGAAATGTTTCAGATCAATTTGAAGAAATGTGTGTTTATGCAGACCAAACTGGTTTACTTGGGCCTTGTGGTGTCAAAAGAAGGGCTAAAGATGGATAAGAAGAAGGTTCATTCCATATTTGATTGGCCATCACCAAGAAGTATCATGGAGGTAAGGAATTTATAGAAAGTTTATAAGAAATTTCAGTCATGTAGTAGCACCTATCTTGGAGACTATTAAGGGGAATGAAAGACCATTTGTTTGGACTAAAGAGGCTGAAGAAAATTTTAGATTTCTCAAGAAGAAGATGAGTGAACAGCCCATACTTGCTTTGCCTAATTTTGATAAAGTGTTTCAAGAAGAGTGTGATGCTAGTGGGTTAGCTATTGGGGTAGTCCTAAGTGAAGAGCGAAAACTAGTTGCATATTTAGTGAGAAATTAAATGAGGCAAAAAGAAAGTATTCTTCTTATGATTTCAAATTTTATACTTTAGTTCAGTCCCTCAAGAAATGGAGACATTATCTATTGCCTAAGGAGTTCATTGTGTATATGGATAACCATGCTTTACAGTTTATTAACAACCAACACAAATTGAATCAAAGGCATGCTAAATGGGTTGAGTATATTCAGAGTTTTAACTTTGTTTTGAAGCATAAAAGTGGTCAAATGAATAGAGTTGCTGATGCCTTAAGTAGGAAGAGTTTATTGATGTGTGAGATACAAACTAACAGTGTGAGGTTTCAAGGTTTGAAAGATTTGTACGTAGAGGATGTAGATTTTGGAGAAGCATTTGTAGCTTGAAATGATCCTATTTGTCAGAATAGAGAGCCATGGACTGATTACATGATTCAAGAAGGTTTGTTGTTTAAGGAGAACAAGTTGTGTATCCCTAAAGGCTCCATGAGAGATAATTTGTTGAAGGAAAACCATAGTGGTAGTCTTGCTGGTCACTTTGGACAGGATAAAACTTTTCAATAGTTGAGTACTCATTATTATTGGCCAAAGATGAAGGCAAATGTGAAAAGATATGTGGAAAGATGTAGAATTTGTCAACATGCTAAAGGAAGAAGTCAAAATTCTAGGCTTTATCAGCCATTACCAGTTCCAACCAGGCCTTGGGATTCAGTGAGTATGGATTTTATTTTGGGTTTGCCATGAACACAAAGGGGCAATGATTCAATCTTTGTTGTGGTAGATTGATTTTCAAACACAGTGCATTTTATACAATCTAAGAAGACTAATGATGCCACTAACATTGCCAATTTATTATTTAAAGAAATTGTAAGGCTGCATGGTATTCCAAGAAGCATAATTTCTGACAGGGATACTAAGTTTGTGGGTCATTTTTGGAGGACTCTGGAGGAAATTGGGCACAAATCTGAATTTTAGTTCTGCTTATCATCCACAAACAGATGGCCAGACTGAGGTTGTTAATAGAAGCCTTGGCAATTTGCTAAGATGTCTTGTTGGTAGTTCACCTGGAAGTTGGGATCTCATGTTAGCACAAGCTGAATTTGCATATAATGATTCCCCAAATAAAAGCATAGGTTTCAGTCATTTCTATGTGATGTATAGTATGCACCCAAGAGGTGTATTTCAACTTTGTGGTCTTGCTGGTATAGAGAAGAGGAGTGCAGATGGGCAAGAATTTTCTCAAGTCATTCATGACATTTAGGAGAAGGTAAAACATAACATTGAGAAGACCAATCAGCAATACAAAAAGTATGATGATCAAAAGAAGAGAGAGTTACAATTTCAGATTGCAGACCTTGTATTGGCACATCTTTGAAAGGAGAGATTTCCTACAGGAACATACAATGAACTGCAAATGAAAAAGACTGGCCCTTGCCAAATCCTTAGGAAGTTTTCTACCAATGCATATGAGATTTCTCTACCTGTAGACTTGAACATATCTCCTATTTTCAACATGATAGATTTGTATCCATATAAGGGGGATAGAGAAGCAGAAGAAACTGAATCAACAATTCCATCTTTGGAAGAACAATCTGGGACAATCACTACTCCACAACAGATTGATGCATTCTAGACCAGTAGTTGCTAAAGAAGACATGTAAGCATGAGTATTTCAAATATCTCATCAAATGGAACAATCATCCCATTGAAGATGCTTCATGGCTCATAGAGGATGAGATCATTAAGTTGGGTCATTCAGTAGCAGACCTCATGAGCAAGAGCTCATTTCTTTCCGCCCAGGGAGTTTGATGGAGGGGCATCTTGCCCTACAATTTTGGTTTTTCTTTTTTTTGTTGTTTTTTTCTTTTTGTTTGCTTTTTGTAGTTGGGGCTTATATCTTCTATCATTATCCTTTAAATGTAAAGCCTAGAGAGTTTCCTGTCACATGTAATTCCTGGTGCTTGCCATTATAATGTTAATCCATCTTGGAGTCTCCTGTCGTTAGTTGGAAAGGAATTTCTTGTCGCCAAAAGAAATAACGTAGTCTCTATCGATCATGTGATAGGAACTTGGTTCAAAATGGGGGCCTTTCATCTTCTGTCAACTGTTTCACTACCAAAATGAACAAAATTAGTTTGCTAATAGTTAGACGGTTCATGGGGGAAATGAAGAGTCTTGGCCGGCGGTTTGTTGACAGATGGAAAAAAACAATAAAGAATCTGAGCTTGCAAACATTTAGTTGAGAAGATGATAAGAAACATAGAGGAAAATGAATCGATAACAACTAAGGAGAATATTGGCTGACGGTTGCAGAATGATTAGGCAAGATAGATCAACGCCCTTGCTGGAAGAATCAAGAGAAAGGAATCAAAACAAGATATCTTGGATGGACATCTTAGATTGGAGAGGGAAGGAGGATGGGATTTAATGCACAAGAGGTGAAGAAAAATGATAGGAAGGTAGAAGATAGATTGAGGATTAGGAGTTAAACTATTTTAATGCACTTAGAAAAGGCCGATTGTTGCAAGCCAATAGATAGATTTTGTAATGCTTTAATTATGTAATAGAATACTATGGATTTAGATTTTACTTTTTGTCTTTGTGATTTCAATGTTAATAAGAATCGGCATTACATTATTCCTGTTATTTTGGCTAATCATTGATTAATCTCTGGGCATTAATTTTGAATCTCTATTTGACTAAATTCATTGTGAAGTTGTTTGATTCTATGACTAGCAAGGCTCCATCAGTCTTTGTTTTTGTGTGAATCAAGGGTTCCATTTCCTTCCAGTCTCTTATTTTTTTATTGATGCTAACGGGTGCTTCCCTATTCTATGTGTTGGGAAGTGTATATATGTACATGTGTGTGTATTTGTTGTTTGTAGTAATAGGACAGAGCATGTAGCCCATTTTAAATCCCTTGAAGCATTCAAAGAAGGATGGCATCAAGAGTAGAATGTCACCTGCAATGATTGTTGTGTGGGTGTAGGCGGTAGAATTGAATTAAATGGGTGTAGAACTACATACAACAAGAAATAATTCACTTGCAGTTGACGCTATGGCATTTACTTATTGTGGAAACCAAGAACATTTGTGGAAGGTTGCAAACACTCACACAAGTTACAAAAGATGAACTATCGCACACTCAATTCTATAAAAGACACAAGCAATATGCAAAGCAAACTGGATGATCTATTAGCTCAAAGATATAATATATATAGGCATGAATCTTCTAAGAATAGATGCATCATAAATAAGAAAGCAAGCCTAAGAATAGTAGTGGCCCAAACATAGGCATGCAACTACTTAGGATAAGCTAAGTTAGACACTTGTTCTAAATATAGACGTGCTAATTAAAGCACAAGTACACCTAAATTTAGCACAACTAAATATAGTCAACTAAGTGAGCTTAATAATAGTAATACCCCCCTTAAGAAAAGATTTGGTGAGGAAAGAAGATGGGTCCCAGAAACTAGGCTTGATATAGTACCCATGTACAATGCAATACAATGTAATCTCTCATAAAACGAAGAAAGGAAGAAAACCCTATGGGAAAAAAATTCCCTCCAAAAGATAGAAAAAGAAGACTAGGAAGCTTCCTAAAAGATGATAACTCTGCACCAAGCTGGAAACCATGTCACTCTGACTGTGATGATGCAGATATGACCCCCCCATAGGAGATTAAAAGAGACTATGTAGCATCCCACAGTGAAGTAGCCCCTATGCCAAAAGAAAATGCCCATGTATGAATGCTGAAAATGATCCATTTATGGAAAACAACATTTCTCCCATTAGGAAGAAGCAACTCCAATGGTGAATTCTCAAAGAAGCAAGGCGAGGTTGTAAGTCTCATGATGTACCCTATCTCAGAATACTACACAAATGTCATCATGCTGATGTCAAAATGAGTTACAATCAAATCAGGAAGTGCAGGCCTAACTAAAACAAGTAACCTCTCAAAAACATCTAAAGACTGATGAAGAATAAGATCTAAAGAACTGATGTATACAAGTGGAATTTCAGTGCATGCCATGTGGCTACAAAGCAAATCCCGTGAGATGTCCTACTAACAATCACTGGAAGCCCTTGATGAAGCCTCTCTAAACTCTGTAGTTGTAGCAAGTGTATGAGTATTATCATCAAGTAGTAAGATGAGATCCTCCAAGGTATCATCAAGATCCGATATGTGAGACTCTAAAAATATCCAAGAGATGTCTTATAGAAGTGTGCCCCAATGAAGTGAATCATGAATACGAAAGTGAGATTGCTGCAAAGAATCATTGGAAACTCTCAAAGGAGTAACACTGAACTTAGAAGTAGTAGTAGGTACTCTAGGAGTGTCCTTAACTATAGATGAAAGAGATGAATTCTTGATGTCTTGGTGCAAAGAGTCACTGGAGGCTCTCAAAGGAACAACACTAAACTCTATCAAAGCAAAAAGTGTGGAAGCATGAAGAGAAGTTTGTATGTCATCCAACCATCTAAGACTGGCAATATACTCAAACTCCTCTTAAGTATCATCATCAAAGGGTATGTTGTTTGCTTTAGGAAGAGGAAGAAGACAATCTACAACAAGATTATTTGGGAATGGAGAGATATTAGGATCTCCGTGGATCTCTCAAATTCTAGTCCAAAGTGTGCAAGGACACTCAATGTCTGACACATCATTGAGAGTGTTAGGATCAACACTAAGAAAAACCAAACCTACTACATGGTCAATGATATTTCCTCAAAATGATTTTCTCCTCACTGTGTCTAGTTCAAGCATGAGTCCATAGAGATAAGGAAAAAGATTAAGCCATCTGAGGTGTGTCAGGATGTCATTTTGCCAAGGCTCATAATTGGCCTTCTCCAGGATTACCATGGAAGGATGAGTAGTGAAGCCCATGATGAAACTAAGACCAATAATCTCAATGTAAAAAGTGAGAAAGTAGGAAGTGTTTAAAGACATGACACACAAGACCCACCTTGATTCATTTTTTTAGAACCACCCTTAATACTCCATGTTGCAAGGAACACATAAAAGAAGGAGGCAACACAACCCAATAAGACACCCTATGATTATTCTGAATACCCCCCATAGTTGTGGCACTTTATAAATAGTGTGTGGGAAAAAAATGCCTATTACACAATTTGAAATGCTCTTTTAGTTTAATTTGCCAAAGAATATTTAGAAAAAACTTTACAAGGAGGAGCAATTTGGTTTTTTTTTAAGCTTTTTAAAACAAGTCTAAATATAGTTTTTTAGAAAAAACCTTAGGATCTTTTGTAAAAAAGGCTTTTTAAAAACAAGTCTAAATATAGCTTTTCCTTTTTAAAAACCCCTAATTTTTTTGTAAAAAAAAAATTTCAAACAAGTCTAAAAATAGATTTTCTCGAAAAAATAGATTTAAAAAAAAAATTTAAAAACAAGTTTCAATATAGATTTTCTTAAAAAATCCTAATTTAAACAAAAAATAGGGCAAATTTATGAAAAAAACAATCAAATTTGAAGCAAAAATACCTCTGTTTGTTTGTAAAATCCAAAGAACTTGAGAAAGTCCAAAAAAAAAGCATTCTTAAGAGAACAAAATGTCTTTGATTAGCTCTGGAGCAGTAAACCTCTACCAAAACAGTGAATAATGCCTTTGAAGTTGAACCAGTAATGAACAAGGAAAGATATGCTCAATGAATTTGATAGAAGAATAGGTGTGCAACCTTACCATTCCTGCTCTGATACCATATGGAAACCAAGAACATTCATGGAAGGTTGCAAACAATCACACAAGTCACAAAAGATGAACTATCACACAATGAATGCTATGAAAGACACAAGCAATATGCAAAGCAAACTAGATGATGTATTAATTCAAAGATCAAGTACATATAGGCATGAGTCTTCTAAGAATAGATGTGCCATAAATAAGAAAGCAAGCCTAAGAATAGTACTGGCCCAAAGATAGGCATGCAACTACTTAACTTAGGATAAGCTAAGTTAGACACTTGTTCTAAACATAAACATGTTAATTAAAGCACAAGTACACCTAAATTTAGCATACCTAAATATAGTTGACTAAGTGAGCTTAATAACACTAACACTTATTGAAACATAGTCTCCCATCTGGCTATTCTTAAGTATCATTCACTTCAAGAGTCAAAGGTCAATTTTAGCCAATAAAAATATGACAAATATTTATAACCTTTTGTTGTGAATGAGGTGTAAAATTGCTATTGATTGTTTGACCATTGAAGCGGATGATATTTACGTAGAGTGCTCCCATCCCTTAGCTGTGTAAATGTGTGGTTGCTTGATTTGACACTGCAAGTCATAGATGTTGCCATCAACACCAAACTCATGTATTTAGTAAGGAATTCATAATTATTAACAATAGTTGAGAGGGCTTTAAGGGACTGACTTTCTTACAAGTTAAACAAGTTATTAACCACCTTCAATTGTGTAAGTTGTGTGATTAGAATTAAAGACCACATACTTGTAAAATTTTAAGTATTTTCTAAAATACTAAACTAAAGTGTTCCATAAAACATTTTATATTCATTTAAACTAGTTATTAACCACCTTCAATTGTGTAAGTTGTGTGATTAGAAATAGAAACCACGTATTTGTAAAATTTAGGTCTTTTCTAAATTACTGAACTAAAGCATCCGATAAAACACTTTATATTCATTTACAAAAGTTCAAGAGACTCATCCCTCTTAAGGTAGACAAACAAAATCACTGCGTTTTGTGTAACCTTTTGTGTATAAATATGCAAGGAGATCAAATACTTACAAAATGTTAGTTCTTGCATTTAAACACTTAATTCAGTGTCAATGTATTTAAAATAATTAAAAGATCCATAATTGAAACCAATAATGAAGAATTGTCGTCATCAATATTAAGATGCAACAAAACTCTATATGAATTGTCACAAAACACAAACAACCCCTCTTCAAAATCCCCATTTTTTTAATCAAATTCCAAACAAAAAAACACAAAACATTAGAAATAATTTACTCTTACCCCACATTTTTTCTCTCTACATTGATTCCATATACATCTCTCTAACTTGATGGAATATAGTGCAAACATAATTCTATATAACAGCTTCCAGGTTTGATTTAACTTTTTCAGAATAATTTAAATCACTTTCATAAAATGTTCAAATTAATTGAAGACAGATTTGTATGTCTTTACGTGGACCAAACTTAGTTAGCCAACTCAACGAAGTGAATCAACATGCTTTTGAATGATGGCACACGCAAACTTATACGTGACACTTATTTTGTAACTTGTCTTCGTATTTCTGCAAATCTCTACACGCCTGCACAATACGTGTCTTTATAAATGCTGGTTAATTGCGGTATAAATGCTGTGATTATGTAACAAGTTGAGCAAGTTACAAGAGATTTTTAATGGAGCTTGACGCCATTGGACTGTTTTCTCCTCACTCATCTTCGTCCGATGATCTGATTAAAAACATCAGGTAAACAATTATTATTATTTTAAATTCAAAAATATTAATATTTATTGGATATTATATAAATAGAATAACTATTTCCTAAGTATTTGGTGAAGGTGAGATATAAAATTTATTTATTATTTTTGGTGGAAATAAAGTGAAAATTATCCAACTTAAAATAAATAATGCTTAATTAAATTGTATATTGAACAGCCATAACACCAAACTCTACCATTATATTTCAATTTTAAGAATTCTTGTCAATAAAAACTTGGCGACAACAAAATTTGCATTGCTCAAAGATTTAATGAGACTCCGATATCTATTCTTAACCATGATGACAATCTAGGATAAATTTGCCTTGGACCAGATCAAATAACACTACAATCACCAATCCATCTATACATATTTCATGATTCTTGTACACCTCAGACAACAATATCCAAGTTTCAGATATCTCTGAATTAAATATTAAGATATGGCAATATGCAAATGTAAAACTTTTTGAAAATTGGTATCAAAGTTGTATAGCAAGATTTAAATAATATTTTTAATTATATATTGGATATTTTAAATATATAAATGTAAAATTTTATGATAATTAGTCACAAATAATATTTATTATTATATTATGTTATATTGGGGTTTTATGTTTTATGATTTCCACCCTTAATAATAATATTAGGGCACTATATTTCATTAGGGTATTGTATTTGTTTTGTATTGGTATTGTATTCTACTTTTTATATTTTAATAAAAAATTTCCAGCACTAATAAAATAGAGTGCCATGCACATTAAGTACTAATTTTGAAGTAAATGATTTAAATATAGAAGATTGTTATTTTGACTATTATTTTAAAGTATTATTTTTTAGGGTTTATTACTGTATTTTTAGAATTATAATGTGTTATTTTAATTTTGTTTTCAAATATAAACAATGCATTCACATTATAGATATTTGTTTGTGTTCACATTCTCTCAATTGTATTGTACATTTTCATGATTATTAAAACACGATAAATGATGCAATGTAATTTATAAACCTATAAAAATAAATTTTAAAACCTTACTATAAACTCTATAATAAACTCTATAATAATGTAATTAATATCCTATTTAAAATCTAAATAATCTATAATCATTAATATAAATTTACGGTGATACATAAATAAAGGTAATATATAAATAATCATTAAGAGCATTCTCTTTTAATGTCATGCTCTGCAGACCCACGAAGCAAGAGCTGCGGCTTTCACCTTCCTCGCACCATAACATTCTTGATGAAGAGCAACTTGACAGGTATTGCAGATTATATTTTTTTTTTCTCATCATCTTGGTTTAAGAGGCATACTACACAAGTTCCAATGCTCCAGCTGGCTTTGCAGGGTTGATAATCAAGTCTCTTTCCCTGATGGAGACTTTGATATCACTTGTTGTTGTTGGGGCTCATCTTGTTTTCTTTCTTCAGAGGATGTAGCTATATTCCACTTCCATTTGGAGGAGGAGGAGGATGCTACAGATGATTCTGTTGGCTTTACACTGGAAGGTGCTTTAGAGCCTGAACTTTCGCCCTCTTTCTTGGAAATATGTTCCTTATTGCTGCTGGCATCCATATCTAAAGTTAGATGGAGAACCTATAACAAAATTAGAGTTTACAGGGTCTAATTGGGTAGGGCAAAGCTCCTCCTTTGAGGTGAGACTATTGGGATCCCAGCATTCAGAGTGGCTGATATTGCTTGTTTGGGTTGGCTACAATGGGTTATAGAAGATTTATGATCAAGTCCCTTTCCCTAATGGAGACTAGAGATCCAATGCTCATCAGATTGCCCCTTTTACATTTATTGCACTCACAAAGTACTAAGTGATAATTAGGAAGGTAGTCTGCTTCCATGTCTCTTTACAGAACAGTGACCCCAACGCAATCTTCTCCTTGCTCTACTATTTTCTTGTTCTTTTGTGTAACCTCAAAGTAAATCTGGCACTTAGGACATATATTCAGCCTCTGGATACTTGTTGTTGTCTGAATCACATCCTGCATGGCACCAAACATTGAACTTATGACAATGAAGCCCCCTGCCTCTGTTTATTTCATCACCTGAGCAAACCTTTCTGCATATGTCACAAAACTATTTGTAATAGTACATGATTGAGTCTCTGCAACCCATTTTATCATCAGCGCTATTATTTCTTGTTGTTGTTATTGTTGCAACTAGAAAGCACCCATCATTCCCATACTCTCTCAAGATGGATTCCTCAATTGCCACATGAAAATCAGTGGAGCTTCGTTCATTTGACAACCTCATACCTGAAGGGTAAAAAGGGAAACAACATTTCATCCTTGCCCAAAAGTTATTGGAATGGTAAGTGTATTATATTTTATAGATTTTATTGTATAATCATCAATTTTAATTTATTTTATTTTTTCACAATAAAATTGAATTATATCATATTTTTACAATCCATTTATACATTATTAATACATATAAACTTTAATCTCACATTTATTATTGCTTATAGTTTAAATTCTCTATTAATCTATTAACAATAAACCAATCAAGATACATGATTATTTTTCTTGTCTAGCAAATTTGAACTTTTCTTCTATCAAGATGATAAAATTTTAACCAAAAACCATTGAAAAATGATTTATCTCTATTGTGATTCGCTAAAAAAAATGACCTCTTTCTACGGATTGTGGAGAGTGCAACAAACACCTATAAATGTGGAGAGATATTCGTCCACGAGTTAAGTCATGCCTAAATGGATGGCAAAATTTGCCCATGAGTTAAGCCATGAACACCTATAAATGTGGAGAGATATTCATCCACGAGTTAAGTCATACCTAAATGGATGGCAAAATTCGCCCATGAGTTAAGTCATGCCTAAATAGATGGCGATAATTCTGAGTGCAAAATCATCAATTTTTTAGAATTTATTTTTTACTTCATTGCCTAAACTTCAAAATTACTTTTTGTCAAAGGTACAAAATGGTTATTATTTATATAGTTATAATATTAATAATACTATTAGTAATATTATTAATATCCATTATTAACACTTCTTCATATATTATCTTAATTGATATTATAATATTATAATAATATTGTATAATAATATAATAACAAGCATAAATATAAATATAATATAATATAACAATATAATAAAAAACAAAAATATAATATAATAATATATAAAAATATTATAATATTAGAATAATGTAATAATATAAATATATTATTATCATATTTATAATATAAACATTATTTATTATCAATAAATAATTAATTATATTATTTCATTAATATTTAAACTAAAAAATTTTATAAATTATTTCATTGGAATCCAATTTGTCTATACAACAAATATTTATTCTAAGAGAAAAAATTAAATCAAATATTATATCATATCAATTAAGATAATATATCAAGTGTTATAATAAATATTAATAATATATTTTGTTGGTTTCACAAAAAATAAATTTGAAGTTTATCTAATGAATTTAAAAATTAAAACTAAAACACAACTATAATTACAACTAAAACACATATTATAAATTTAGATCTATTTATCTTATATTTTAATTTACTATTTATAGAAACCCCTCTTTATATAAAGGTTTACATATACAAACATATATAACTCTAAATAATTATAATAAATATAAATTTCTAAGATTTATAAAATAACTATAAAATAATTCTTAAATAGAGAAAATAATTATTTATGTAAATAAAAATAACTTGAAATTTAAATAGATGTCAATTAATTTCAAATATATATGAAATTCAAAGAATTCTAACTTTCTAAAAACGGGTCCACAATGTAGGGAGAGAAGGCATGTCTTCTACATAAGAAATTCGCAGTATGAGGTGTAATTGGAAATTATAGGTAGAGATGATGTTGAATATAAATTTGCATAAAAAAGTTTTAAGTTGCTTTATCTTTTCTCATGTGAAATGTGATCTCTCTATTGATTTTTCAGGTTTTTCTAGTAAAAAGATTATTTACAATATCCTAATTTGATGTGTTGTTAGTCATTTTCATATCATCTAGATTGTAGTGATGCAAGTCTTTTTATCTAATACTTTTTTGTTTGTTTCAGTTAATGACCTATTGTGATGCAGTTAATGACCTATTGTGATGAGAGAAAGGGAAAAACATATCCAAACAACAAGCATGTCAAATTTCTTGTAGATAAAGTACACCTATAGATTGGGTCTAGAATTAGATTGGAATTAGATTTGTCAAAAAAAAAAGATTGGGAATTAGATCGGGAAGGTTTGATCTAATTTGTAATAATCTTGAAGTCAAAGTGACAAATATTTCTTGTAGATAAAGTACACCTATACATTGGGTCTGGAATTAGATTGGAATTAGATTTGTCAGAAAAAAGATTGGGAATTAGATTAGGAAGGTTTGATCTTATTTGTGATAATCTTGAAGTCAAAGTGGCAAATATTGAGGAAGATGGGAATTTTCAGGTTTCAAGTGCTGATGAAATTCTCAAGGTGCTAGACTGGTGCTTTGGTTATACATATAACTGGCTATTTTATAGAATTTTGCAATAATAGTTTTACGAACAAATTGTTGCAGTACTGTGTGATAGTGAAGGGTTCTCTAAATAAAATTTGGCATTTTAATGTTGGTTATTTTGTAGAATTTTACCATAATGGTTTTATGGTATATGACATTGAAAGGGAAATAATATAATTGATATGTATGAATAATTTTGAGTTGTCTGTTATAGTGAAGGGCCCTCTAAATGACTTTTGGCATTTAAATGTTTTAAATGAGTCCCTTTTATTACAATGTATAAGCTTAATTTCTTGGTATACATCTACAAATATCCTATGAGGCATCGATTTAACTTATATACAACAAAGTAATTTAAAAATATGTAGCTATATAATTTTATTTTAAAACACTTATTTTATACTTCTTATGTTCACAGTCACATTCATCCCCTTAATGCCATTGTATAACGCCAACTCCAACTAAAATATAGGTTTCTATATAACCTATAGAATAACTCTTAAGTAAATAAAATAAATACTTTAAGCAAATAAAATTAACTCATGATTGATATCTCTAACTAAAATATAAAACTCCAACTAAATTATAGGTTTCTATATAATCTATAGAAGAACTCTTAGGACTCTTTTATCACTTTACTTGTATTCATCTACCCATTCTTCAATTGACCCCTAGGGTTTCATTTTTTAGATATGCAAAACTAAAAAAATATTTTTCATGGTTTTTAAATTATTATTTAAAACTCCAAATTAACCTAATTATTGTGTTATTTCAAATGTATTTTCATTAAATTTTCAATTACAAAACAAATACTATTTATATTTTTTTTTAGCTAAAGTTACTTTTTATAAATACAAATGTTTCAAAAAATAATTAACAATAATCTAATTGCGTTCTATGTTTTAATTGTTATTCTATTGACTCATATTTTTAAGTCTTATGGGCAGAAAATGCAGACAATTTATTGGTATCTTCAATACTATTGCAATGAGTTTTTTTATCTAGTGATTAATCTACTGTGTTGTGATTGACTGAAAATTTGAGCTCAGTAGAATCAAGGAGTCAGTGGGAGGAAAGTAGTTGGCAATACTAACAGATTAATTCTGAGTGGCTAAATTCTTGTTGGGAAAATTAAACAAATAATTTTTTTAATTGTTAGACAAATAATATTTTTTTTCTATAACAAAAATTATAATATCTATATTTTTTTTATTGGTAAGATTTAATATATATTATATAATAAAAAAGAGAACTGTATACATTGTTTAAGCTCCATGAGTAGAAGACTGTAAACCATTACTACTAACCCTTACAACATTGATCAAAATTGGCCCCCAAAAAACCTCCCTCAAGTAGTGCCTATCTAAACACTAAACATATAAAACTATACCGAAACTATCCAACGACAACATTAAATATAAGCATAGAACCCCATACTTGTAGACCACCCAACAATAGACCATAAATAGACCATAAACCCATGCCCATCAAATCTCCCCTTGTTCAAAGAGATAGTCCCTAAACTTGCCTATCCATTCAAAACCTTCAACTAGAGAAAGATTGAGCATCTTCTTAAGAAAATCCCTACCTCTGCGAACCCTAGTCCTATGGGCAATTAATTCATCACCTCTGATATCTAGAATAAAAGGAAAATATTTTATCACTTCACCTGGCTGGTTTAGCTTGGCCAAATCTTTCGGGCTGGGCAATCCCACGCCTCTCTCTGTAGCCTCCAGCACTTCATCGAGCCCCTCCAATAGGTTCTGCTTGAATAGACGCAACACCAACACCTGAAGTTCTTCATTAGGCATTAGTACATCTAGCAAAGATGCCACCACCTAAAAGGAAATATCAGTGTCCACCCGATACTGCTCACCATCATTGACAAAAGCTTTGCCTAAAATGAGTTTCACTGCACCAATGGCGAAGGCATCATTTTGTTGAAGCACCCTCTACAACCTTCGCTCTTACCTTTAAATGCCATCTGCCTAACCCTGCTGGTTAGACAGATTGGTGACTCCATTCCTCCGCAAAAGCTGGGAGATGAAAATGGAGAATGGGGGGATCGTTTGCCATAAACCAAGATACAAAGAAAACCTAGAACCTTGCAAAGAAACTATTGTTTAATGATGTCAAAGGACGTGTAAATGGAAACTCTGCCTTTGCCAGTTCATGCCAAAACTAATTTCAATCTTGAGGAGACCGGCCAACCTCCTACTTTTGAAAAAATGATTAAAACTTTTCCTTCCAAGCGTGAGAGCTAGCTTGTCCAACTACCACCCGCCATCCCAATTGTACAAGCTAATTATTGAAAAGAGAGCCTCTCTTAGCTGTTGCACCAATGCTGACGATGGTTGCTGACTATGCTACCAACCCAACACCCTCTGCTGAGATGGCCACCTCACCTATTATTCATCTCTATTGTATTGGCTCAAATAAAATGATCTCTTCTAAAGGGATTAGTGTTGTTATTATAGTATTTATTTAGTTGTATTTTTTTTGTGGATTAGGTATTGGTTGTATAGACAAATTGCATTCCAATAATTGAAAAATTAATTTTTGAAGAGTGTTGAAATGTCTTGGATAAATAAAATTGAAATCTCAAAAAAAATCTAATTTGGTAAAAATAAAATAGGAATAAACTATTTCCTAACTATAAAACTAAAATTTACAAAGCCTATTAAATAACACAAATATTTCCTTAAAATGTAGTAATACTAATACTTTTATAATTTAAAATGCATTAAAATATTGTAAATTTGAAGAATAAAATAAAAATGTAATAACATGATGAAATATTTTTCATGATACTGTAGATTTTTAACTTTTGACTAAATAAAATTGAAATTTCAAAACTGATCTAATTTCATAAAATAAAATGTGTAGAACCCTAACCCTAGTTGGGTGTGGAGAGATTTAAAATGTCTACCTAAGATATTAAAATGTAATAATATTGAATACTATTACAATTTAAAATGCATTAAAATATTGTAAGTTTGAAGAATAATTAAACAATATAATAACAATAAAATATGATCACTACAGTATTTTATCTTAGTCACTTAATTTTTTGTTTAACTAGTACAGTATTTTATCTTAGTCACTGAATTTTTTGTTTAACTAGTAATAGTAAGTACTTTTAGAGAACATGATTTTAATTAATCTAATAGTGTGGTTAGTAATATTTTTTTTCTAAAGATAAAGAATTGTTTATCATTTCAAATTTGTAACTATTATATTTCCAGAACTAAATTTATAAGGAAAAATTTATGTGACACATTTTGAAATGTCTTAGGTAATTAAAATTGAAATCTCAAAAATAATTTAATTTGGTAAAAATAAAATAACACTAAAATATTTACTTAGCTATAAAACTAAACTTTACAAAGTCAATTAAATGACACAAATATTTCCTTAACTATAAAACTAATATGTTTGAGGAATAAAATAAAAAATATAATAGCATGGCAAAATATTTTTCATGATACTATAGATTTTTAACTTTTTGGTAAATAAAATTGAAATACTAGATTTTTAAATCTTGAGTAAATAAAATTGAAATCCCAAAAATAATCTAATTTCATAAAATAAAATGTGCATAACCCTATATTTTTAATAGTATTATTAATATTATAACTGTGGCTTTGACAAAAAGTAATTTTTACCTTTAGCTAATGAAGCAAAAAATTAAATTCATAATTTGTTTACTTGCCCCACATCCTCTCCTCAAACTAAAGTTCTCTCGACATTTATAGTTTTTTGTTGCACTCTCCAACAATCCATAGAGAAGAGCTCGATAAATCATTTTTTAATATTTTTTTGTTAAAAATTTATCATGTTAACATAGGAAAAGTACAAATTTAATCAAATTTTCCTGACAAGAAAAATAATCTTGTCTTTTAATTGGTTTACAATCAATAGATTAATAACTAGATAAGTGCGAACTCATTGCAATAGTACTAGCAGGTACTAATAACTAAGAAAATAATTTGTTTTTATTAATATTGATATTATTATTTGTTTGATAAATATTTATAATTAGTAACAGATTAATATATTGTATTATTATTAGAATATTATTGTAATATTTATATTATAATTTATAATGAAATATTCTATAGTTATAAAATAATTAAAATTACTAACAATTTTTATTATTATTATTATTATTATTATTATTATTATTATTATAAGAGAAGATAAGCGGCAAAACAAGGGTGTTGAACCCTATTACAAAACCAAGCCCAGGTGGCAAGAAAATAGAGCACAAACAGTACTCCCCAAACCTGAGGATGCGAAGTTGCAACAAATTGTTATTATTGTTGTTGTTGTTGTTGTTATTATTATTATTATTATTATCATCATCATCATTATTATGATAGTTTAATTTGTATTGAATAAAACAATGTAATTCTTAATAATAATAATAATAATATAATTATAATGAAATATATATATGTGTGTGTGTATTAGGGAACGTGCAATGTGGAGCCGAAAAAAATAGAGTAGGCTTCTAAGTTAGAAGGAGTGAATGGAGTAGAGCAGATAGGGAGAAAGTTGGTGAGGATGAGAGAGTTGGGAAGGAAGATGTGCACAAGGTTTTGGCATTGGAGGCGGGAGCAAATCAAGTCCCTCAAAACAAAATACCACTGGCAATCGGTAATGTCAATTTACAAATCTCAGATGAAATCTTGGTGGTTCGAATCTCGGATGATCTCCTAAACTCAAAGGTTGAGAGGCTAAAAAAGAATGCGGTAATAGAAAAATTCATTAGAATCTAGCCCCCCATAAGGAAAATCAGGGAATGGATTGATCTAAAGTGGCTTGGGGTGAAAGTTGAAATTTGCTTCCTGGCATTAGGGTTTCTACAGATCGAGTTCCTATCAGAGTATGAAAGAGATGATATCTTAAAGGGCGAGCCATGGTTCATGGGGAATGCTAGGCTCTATATCAGGGCTTGGTCACCAGGCTTTGATCCACATAAGGAATTGATTCAAAAAGCCCCTATCTAGATCAGGACATACAAAATGCCGTAGGAGCTTTGGATGGAGGAGATCTTTAAGCTAGTTGGTAATTCACTGGGGACCTTTATTACATGTTCAGAAGCATCTCAACAAGGTAAGTTGGCTTCCTTTGGAAGGATATGTGTTTATCTAGATTTAAGCCAACCCGTAAAACATTCAATCAAGCTAGCCTTGGCAATTGGTATGTGGATTCAAGAGCTAGACTATGAATGCCATCCAATTAGATGCTTCATGTGTTGGAAGATCAGTCACCTAACAAGGAAATGCGAAGATTCAAGGGTAGAGAAAGGTGGTTCAGAGGAAAAGGGCACACCTAAGGCGGCTAAATCGTCTAAACCTATAATGGGCTAGAGCATATCCCTAGGGGTGTAGGGAGATAGGTAGAAAAAAGTACAGAATTTGAATCCTAGCCGCCAGACTCCAAGGCCCAAGGGGAAGAAATCTTCAAAGAAAATAGGGTTTTGGTGGAGTCTAATAGTATCTGGACACTTGGACAGAGTTTGGAATTAGAAAGTAAGATTGATTCAGATGTCCTTGGTGGGGTGGAGCTCTCAGAAGAAGAAGTGGACTCAGAGAATAAGGAGAATGCCTGGAAAATCCAAACCAGGAGTGGGAAATGAGGAAAACAAAACATTCTCATGGATGCAAGAGGTCCTTCCCTTAGAGGTAGAAAGATAGACACCAGCAAGGAAAAAAATGCAGCTTTGGTTGATATTGGGAAAGGGACACAGGAGTCTATGAACAAATATGTGAAGAAAGGGGTTGAGCACTCCTTGGCCCCTCAAAAGAAATGAAGGTCATAAGCTAGAATGTCTTGGGCCTGAATGGCCGAGAGAAGCGTCATTTGGTCAAGTGACTACTAGAAAAAGAATGTCCTGATGTTTACGTATTGCAAGAAACCAAGCTGGGGAAGGAGGAAATGTTAGACTTATTACAACGAATCTAGAAATCAGTGAAAGGTTGTGCTTTTGGAGCTAACAGCACGGCGGGAAGCTTAGTGACAGCTTGGAACAAATTTAGGTATGAAGGAACAAAGATGAAGATAGATGAAAACCAGATCACGGTGAATGGTGAAAGCACAAAGATGAGTATACATTTTGTGGAAGTCTCCCACGGATGAAAAATACCACTTGGAATGGGTACCTGTTTTGAAAAAAATGGGTACCCGTTTAGGATCGGGCACCCAAAGCAAAATGGGTACCCGTTTTCAAAAAAATAAAAAAATAGCCATATGCATATAAAAACGAACAAAAAACTTTTTGAAAATGGGTGCCCATTTCAAAACAGGTAATTGTTTTCAAAAAGTTTTTTTTTTTTTTAGCATGCCTATTGCTACTTCTTTTATTTTTTAGAAACAGGTATCTATTATTTTCAAAATGAGTACCCGTTTCTAAAAATTTGAAATTTCAAGCCCACCAATTTGCATTGGTTTTAGGCTTGGAAATGCAAGCCTTAGCTTTGGACTTGCAACTAGGAGACCATGAAAAGAACAAGAGAAAAAACTAGTTTCACCACTATGGCTGACGACATTTTTTTTAGAATATTTTAACAAAATTAAAACCCATTATAGATCTCAAAGTCTAGTTTGTAAATATGTAATTTTTTTTTCTACTGAACATAATTTTCTATTTATTATTTATTTTCTAAAAAAACTAACTCATAAACTTGAAATAACACAGGTTACTATTTTTTTAATAACTTTTGATTTTGAAAGTTTCTTGAAAAAAAAATTATGTCTGACCAAACTAGACATTATTCTCTACATGATGAAATTTTTTTTTTAGTAAATTGATTAGTTTAGCTCAAATTATGTTGGCCATACATGAGGAGTTTTAAAAAACACTAATTAGGACCATTAAAAAATTAATTGAAAAAAATATATTTATCACAAAATTACAAAAAAAATATCCTGACCAAAATTCAACATCCTGAGAATCTTTCCACAAAAAGGAATTAGAAAAATACATTAATTTAGGTCAAATTATGTTAGTCATACACATGCATACTTTTCCAAAAAAATGGGACTTTTAAAAAGCCGCTTTTTGTACATCTAATAAAAAATCAACTTGCATCATCTAGGTATTAGAAAAAAATTACATATTTGTAAACTAGAAACAAAATCCTACATTTCTTATTTTTACATCATCTTAATATTTTATGTGCAAGTGCTTTAAATTGTCACTCCAAGTACGACAAAATTTGAAAAACACTTCCACTTTTTGGCCAAAAAGTGAACTCATCTTCTTGCACTTACCCTAGAATTAAGGGACCTCCAGGTCATAGAAAGATTTCTGATTACCAACATATACAGGCCCAACCTTGAGGGAGATCGAATAGATGTTGGAATTGCTTGATCGCCATGAGGTCCATGCTCCCTGAAAAGAATTGGATAGTTGAGGGAGACATTAATGTCATTCTGGCCCTAGAAGATAAAAAGGGCAGTAGAGTTATGGGAAGCTTAGGCTCGATTGGTCTTAGAAAGTTCTGTGAGGAGGTTTCTTTGATTGATATCTAGCCAAAGGAAGGATGGTTTACTTGGTCTAATTAGAGATCAAGGGAAGACAATATCCTGTGTAGATTGGATAAATTCTTAATAATCTTAGATTGGCTCTTGAAACAAGGGAATTTTTATACAGAGGTATACAATTTTGTGTGGCTCTGATCATTGGACAATTAGATTGGTTAGGACGACCAGCCATAAGCTGAAGGGAATTCCTCTTAAGATGGAAGCTTTTAGGTATGAGCACCCAGGTTTTTATGAAGCACTACAGGAGTGGTGGTAGGAGATCAAAGGAAATAAGAGGTTCGTCATCCAAAAAAAGCTTCTAGAGGTTCAAAGGCAAGCCAAAATTTGGAACAAGAATGTCATGGGTAATCTCTTCGCGAACAAAAACAAAGTGGAAGAGGATTTGGCAAAGGTTGAACAAGACCTGATTAGCTCAAGGTTCTTTGTTAGTGCCAGGTACAAGGAGAAAGTTAAGCTAGAAAAATTGAACAGGATCTTGCGTATGGAGGAATTCTTCTAGCTACAAAAATCTAGGGTGAGATGGTTAAAAGAGTGAGACAATAACACAAAGTTTTCATTTGTCAACAGTAGTGAGGAGGAATCACAACAAGATCCTGAAAATAAAAGTGCCAGGAAGCTCAACCATTGAGGACATAGAAGCAATTAGAGAAGAAGGAAACAACTTCTTCCAGAGAATGTTAGGAACCACAGATGAAGTAAATCAGGAAGCCTAAATTAGGTGTTTAGCAAACATCCCGTCCTTAGTATTAGAAGAAATGAATGAAACGTTCATGGTACCATTCTCCAAGGAAGAGATCAAGTCAGCCACTTTCTCTCTAGGAGCCATGAAATCCCCTGGGCTTGATGGGTTTCAATCAGGTTTCTTCCATAAGTTTTAGAATTTGGTAGAGGAAGATGTTTGGCATGCGGCGAAAGAATGCAGATTGAGGAAGTCAATGATGAATGCATGGAACCTAGCATACATTCCTCTTATTCCCAAGGTAAAAAATCCAAAATATTTTGATGAGTATAGGCAAATTTCTCTTTGTAACACAATATATAAAATTGTAGCCAAGGCAATGGCTTTGAGGCTCAAATCTTGTTTGGAGACCTTTATCACTAAAGAACAAAGGGGATTCCTAAAAGGTAGACAGATTTTAAATGGAGTGGTCTTGGCACATGAAATGGTCCATTCCATAAGAATAAAAAAAGGAAGGTATGGTCATCAAGTTATATATGAATAAAGCATATGGCGGAGTATCCTAGCATTTTTTGCTAGAGGTTATGAAGAAATTGGGATTCAGAGAGGCCTGGAATAGCTGGATATATAGTTGTGTGTCATCAGTTCAATATGTTGTCTTAATTAATGGTAGGGAGACAAATTTCTTTCTGGTGAAGAGAGGGTTGAAAGAAGGGGATCCCCTCTCACCTTTTCTTTTTTAATAGTAGCAGAAGCATTGAGTTATTCTCAGAGGAAAAGAAGAAGGAAAAATTAGAGGGTTACAGGTTTCGAGTGGCTCTCCCAACATCACTCACCTACAATTTGTAGATGATACCTTTCTCTTTGGTGAAGCCTCAGTGCAGGAAGCCACAAGGCTGAAGATGATCCTCTTAGACCATGAGAAGGCAACAGGACAGAAGGTAAATTAGAACAAATCTTGCATCTTCTTCCTAGAAGAAAATTGCACAAATGCCATGGAAATTCAAAGAATTCTACAGTATGAAGTGGGCCTTCACCCTAGTAATTATTTAGGCCTTCCTTTGGTTAGTAGTAGGGCTTCTGAGGAAGAATAGAGGAAGGTAGTGGACAAGGTGCAAGGAAAACTAGCTTCCTGGAAAAGAAAATGGCTGACCTTGGCTGGAAGAATCACTTTGATCAAGGCTTCTCTAGTAGCAATCCCTATCTATATGTTGTCAGTATTCAGGATCCCTAGTAAAATAGCCAAAACATTGGAGAAGACCCATAGGATATTTCTATGGATAGGCATGAAAGACAAGTTCAAATATAATTTAGTCAAATGGGAAGAAGCATGTAGACCTAAGAAGAACGGAGGTTTGGGCTTCAGAAACATTAAGGATATGAATCGAGAACTAGGAACAAAGTTGGGCTAGAGAGTTTATGAGGGAAAGGATAGGCTCTGGAGCAAAGTTATTTAGGAAAAATACCTACAAAACTAGGGGGAGAACCTATGGGAGGAAGGATCAGTTCTTCCCTATGGTTCGAATATATGGAACTTTATCAAAACTAGCTCTAGAATTCTCAAGCCTGATCTAGTTTGGCAAGTTGGGTTGGGGACCAAAGTTAGATTTTGGAGGGACCCATCGGTTGAGGGAAAGCCTTTGATATCCAATCCAAACTTCGCTAGCCTGGCAGCTTTGGTGGAGCCCCAAATGGGTTTGTGGGCAAGCGACTACAAGGAAAAGGTGGTGGGAAGATGAAGTGGAAGACACCAGATGGATTGGTTGGGGATAATACTAGGTTTTAGGAAGCGGTGTTGGAGTTAATCAGTAAAATCCTTTTCATCAAAGAAGAGGACAAAAGGAGGTGGCAATTCAATGGAGAAGGCTTCACGTTGGTTAAGGAAGTCTATAACAGGTATTTCTGTAGAGGAACCAGAGAGGCCCCTGGGGTTGTCAACCTAATATGGAGAAAACAAGGTTTGCCAAAGGCAAGGGCCTTTCTATGGATAGCCTGGAAAAATAGAGTTTTGACTTGGGACAGACTAGTAAAACTAGGGAAATCTGGACCGTCTAGATGCCCTATGTGCAAAGAGGCTGGTGAGGATGGAACTCACCTATTCATAATATGTGACTTCACTCAAGTACTGTGGGGAAGGTTCCTAGAGAGATGGAGGGTAAGTTGGGTCACCCCTAAGAGTGTGAACATGTTGTTGGAAGGCTGGCAAGTCAGGATAAAAAGTAAAGGCCTTAAAATGATATGGGAGGTTTTTCCAGCCTTATAGATATGGAACATTTGGTTGGAATGTAACAGAAGGATCTTCAATGAAAAGGAGAAGAGCATGGATCTGGTTTGGGCTTAGATTGAGATCCTAATTGGTGAGTTAGGAGAAACCTAGAAGGGTAAAGATTGGCAAGTCAGAGCTGAGGAAAAAGTCTGGCCAGATGAATGGCTGAGGTTCAGATGGTTGGGCTCTAGGCTAGATAAAGGCCCAAAAGAGCTAACTAACAAGATTGTTGAATGGATTCCTTCGATTGCTGGCTAGATCAATCTTAAATTTGAAGGCACGACATGAGGCAATCTATGCAGGGCTGGGGGTGGAGGGGTGTTTAGGGATGACAAAGGGCAGCCACTCGACTTCTTCTCCTTTGCCTCAGGAGAGGACACTAATAATATAGCTAAAGCCAGTGCTTTACTAGAAGGGTTGAGGATTGCTTTGGACAAGGGCTGGAAAAATTTGTGGACAGAAGGTGACTTGAAGCTGATCATTGACCTTCTAGACAAAAAAATCTTCAAGAAATTAGAGATTAGAACTGCTATTGATAGAAATCATGAAGAAGTTGAAGGGGCTGACCAGATGCAAGAAGACACACATTAAAAGGAAAGGCAATATGGCAGCTGATTGAACCGCCAATCAGGGAACAGATTCAAAGGATGCTACTAGGGCTGGAGAAGGGATACTTAAGGCTAAATATTTGGCAGAGCTACTGAGATTAATCCAATTTGATATCAAAGAACACCTGCCTGATAAGGGGCGAGTACACTAGACAGGAATAAGAAAACATGTGGCAAGCGGTAGGGGGTCACGGTGGAAAGAAGATTCAAGTTGTTGGAGTGAGATGATGACATGGATGGAATGATATGGTGGCAAAATTATGACATAATAGGTAGATCAAGCATTTCCCACTACCTACACATCATTAATAGAGGTGTTTTTGCAATATCTGACACAGAACATTGGATATGCATCCTGATTTCCTTGTTGTTTCTCATGTGAGATGTCAGGCTCTTCTCGAGGCTTCTAGGGATAGCTCTAGAAAGTTGGTGACATAAGTCTGCTATCAATGTGGGTCTCTTCATGCCAAATAGATTTTAATTTCAAAATGTCTAACTATGGTGGTGGAGAGATATTGGGAGAAAACTTTGAGAGGGCAAGAGTCATAGCTAGGGTGCCACGACGCAGAAAACTATAGAGGAAACGTAATAGAAGAATGGTAGGGGGAGAGATGAGGAAGAGGAATGAACTAAGGAAAAGGAAGGCGAAGGTGATGGGTACAAGGGTCCTGACAGATATGGTGGCCATTCTTGATGCAGAGATCAAACATCTGATGTTAAGGTGCTGGGTGGGGAGGATAATCAAGATGATGAAAGTTGTAGAAGGAGAAGAAGGTGGGAATTTGAGGGAGGCTCTATCCACATTCTTGCTCGACCTAAGCACTTAGTGTGAGTTATGGAATGTTTTTGGGGCCACCCAATCACTAACCATGGCTATGATGAATTCAGTTGTGGCTTCCTCTATTTTGGTTCACAAGGATATCTCAGAATTCTCAAAGGATACATAGTTGAATTTTAAATTTCTGCTTGATCATATCCACGACATCCACGATGGACAAGTTCAGCTTAGGAAGATGGTGGAGAAGATTCTGAAGAAGATAAAGGTGTAGATAGCAAAAGAGGAGAAAGCAGAATTCAGATGCCCTTGTGATGATGAAATTGATGTGGTGGACCTTAGGATGGGGTTTAGGTCCTGTAGGGTTTCTGGTTGTTAAGGTTAGACAAGTTTTTTGTTATAGGATATGATCAATTATGGGACAGGCCTTGTAATTTGCCACCCCTTTAGTTAAGACATTTTCTGGTTCTATATAAGACTTTCTTAAATAGTTTGAGAGGGCTAATGCCGAGTTTTTTTATGGGTCCCTTACCCGGGTATATGTAAACAAATAATAATAATAATAATAATAATAATTACGTCGAGAGTCATTCCTACATTCATAGCATAGATGGGAGCTAAAAGATTTTAGAATTTCTCTATAAACTTATAAGATTCTAATCTAGAATCTTTATTAAAAAAATCAAATAGTCACTCCACAAATTTAAAAAAAAACAAAAAAAGAAGATGAAAGGAACAAAAAAGAGAAAAAAAGAAAATACATGTTGGCTGGAAAGAAAGGTAGTTTCAAAGAAGTCATCACTATGCACTAAGATGAAAGAAAAAACATTATGAAATGGCATATGAAAAGACACACATACAATCTATTTATATTGTATCCTTCCTTAATTTTTTTTCACATGTAGAACACACATATCAAATTGTAGGATTTGAGGTGAGATAAAGGGAGTGCAGTAAATTGGAAAAAAAATAGGCGCCTTGATAAGGATATCTTTTGGCGTACTTTAGATATATTTTTTCAATATAGGTATACTAGTAATAATTCGATGGGATTATTGATTTTACATATGAATGGAATTATAATTTTTGTACTAACAAATTAATATGTTTCATTAAATAATGAGTAACTAAATTAAAATATTGTTGTGATATAAATGTTTATATATTATTTCACTCATAGAAATCTATATTCTCTTGACAATATAACATTTTGATTTAATTTGTTCCTAGTTTATATATTCTTCAAATGTGTAATGTGTAATTCATTCACCAAATATAACTTAGAAATAAAAATTTATGGTAGAAGTAAAAAATAATCTTAAAATTATTAACTATTTATTATTTTAAAATTAAGAAGGAAATAGTTTATAGTTCATTATTTTTTTGTCAACTGTTTTAAGGAGTGGTTATTTGCTTGGAGTTGGATTATTCAAAGAAATAAATGTATGAATGTTATTTTGAAAGAGAAATAAGAGGTATGTTATGTTTTTCTTATTATATTATTTTTGTTTTTTATTTCAACTGATAACAAGTTAATAATATTTGTGTTATTATTTTTTGTTTTGATTTTCTGTGATTTTGTTTTAATTGAAATTTAGTTGAACATGGAGATGTAATTATTTTGGGTGGATTTCTTCATCTATACAAAGTTAGTAGAGGACAAGGATCACCAATTGATTCAGCTCTAGTGGTTGTCATACTTATTAATCACCAATTGATTCAGCTATAGTGATTGTCATACCTATTATATTCACTTTTCTTTAAATCATTCATGTTGGATAGGGGTTTATGTTGCACTAAAACACTCTCAAATGTCTTGAAACAATGTTGGATAGGGGTTTGTATTGCACTAAAAGACTCTTATGAACAGTTTCCTATGTCTTGATAGAAGATTTTAGATAGGGGTTTGTATTGCACTAAAAGACTCTTATGAATAGTTTCCTATGTCTTGGTAGAAGATTAGTGCATCTCCTTATGGATATGAGAAACTTAGTTTAACTACTAAAAATTTATCACATTACTCTCTTCATCTTTAGTTTTCTAGCATTTTTGTGTAATAGTTGTCTTTACCATTGTGATCTTAGCAATAAAAAGTAAATAGTGAGAATTTGTTAACCATGTGTTGCTCTTTAAAGGGCTCATTTTCATGATTTAGTTATATTTTTCTTCTCATGAATTCTTGAATGATTTTTTCGTACAGGCTGCATTTTCATTTTACTTTATCCATAGTTGTATTTGAAAACCATATTCTAAAAGGCAATGCTTTAAATTAAATTAATAATTTTTCGTACAGGCTGCATTTTCGTTTTACTTTGTCCATAGTTGTATTTGAAAACCATTTTCTAAAAGGCAATGCTTTAAATTAAATTAATAAGTGTTTACACAACCCTTGATTGATACCAAAATGGAAATTTTCAGAAGAAAATAGAGATATTGTATTTAATTTTAATTATAATATTATTATAAATTTATTATAATTATTATATTACTATAATATTATATTTTAATTTTAATTTTAATATTATATTATATTTATATTATTATTACAATATTAAATATAATAATATTATATTTGTATAATTGTATTATTATAATATTATATTTAGGTTTATGTTTATTATTATATTATTATATAATATTATTATAATACTATAATATCAATTAATATAGTATATCAAGACTTATAATAAATATTAATAATATAATTAATATTATTATTAATATTATAACTATAAGTAATAGCGATTTTATTGGTTTGACAAAAAGTAAATTTGAAGTTTACCTAATGAATTAAAAATTAAAACTAAAACATAACTATAATTACAACTAAAACACATACTAGAATTACAACACAAGAGAGGTACTCCGCCACTACGTGGCATAATGTATTTGTCAATTTTCTATAGTTTTCTTATTGTTTTGGGTATAAAAACATTAAAAATAACTTTAACAAATTAATTTGTTTTTATTAATATTAATATTATTATTTTATTCTCTTATGTTTGCTAAATATTAAAAATTAATAACAAATTAATATGTTTCATTAAATAATGAGTGACTAAATTAAAAAAATTATTGTGATATAAATATTTCTATGTTATTAATATTATTTTAATATTGTGTAAAATTATTTTATTATTTGCTAAATATAAAAAATTAGTAACAAATTAGCATGTTTCATTAAATAATGAGTGACTAATTAAAAAAATTGTTGTAATATAAATATTTCTATGTTATTAATATTATTATAATATTGTGTAAAATTATATTATTATTTTCCTTTTTTTATCCATAATAAAAGTTTTTATTGATTAAATTCAAAGAGTACATAAATGGCCAACCATGGCCAGCATACAAAATCCATGTCCATTGTGTAAAAATGCATCAAAAAGGCACAAAAATATCTCCTAATTCTATGAACTAATATGAGCACCAAATTTGGTGTGAGAACACAATTGCAAATTAATTTGATTCAATTCTGGCTTGAGAATTTTATTTTTCTTATTCTACACTTCTTGCCAACCCTCCCCATCCACTTTCAATTTGTGGAGTACTCCTACCATCCTGACCTGAAGAATTCCTCACACCCAGCTGAAGATCGGATGTAGAGGGGTTTGATTTTTCCTTATCTGATTAGAAATGTTGCATCTATACCACACTCACTTCTGAAGAAGGTTCTGAAGTTTGATGTGTCTTAGCTACCTCTATGATGACTTTTGGGGAGGGCTCAGGCTTCTACAAGGGCTTATCTTTCTCTTTTATATTTGACAGGGTTGTGATTGAATAATGATGAGGAAGAGCCTTATCCCACCAAGACTGCTGATCTGAATTTCTTATGATTCTAGAGCAAGAATTCACCGTATGCCCAGTCTCAAAACACTTCCTACAATGGAAGGGTATACCTTCATAGTCTAGAAGTTGCATCCAGCTGCACTTGGCAAACTTGAATGTAATGTCCACGGGAAGGTCTCTTGAGACACCCATATCTACCAACATGAGGGAAAAGGTTGTGTGGATAAAATTAGTTGTGTCTGAATCCACTGTTAAGAATTTTCCCAAAGAGTCACCAATGGCTTGAAAGCAATCTGCAAACCAAAATTGGAGGGGAAGATTTGGAAGATGAATCCAAATAGGTTTTATAGAGAAAAATGTAGTTGCGAGGTTAAAATCTAGAAACCATGGTTTGAGGAGGAGCATGCTTTTCCCCCAACACCATTTCTCTTGCAGAATTGCATCCCTATCCTAGACACAATCAAACGCCACAATAAAAAATCTCTGAGAAAAAGGGTAAATTTCTACATTACCTTTGAGCAAGGGTTACCAAGCCCTACAGATCCAGTCCTACAGGTCTAGTAACTTTGGCCATAGATGATTGAACCAACCAATCAAACTGTTGGATGCAAAATATTGTTCACCAGCATGGACCTCCTTTTTTAGTTTCTCCAAAAAACTAGAACAAGGGAGGAAGAAGCTTTTTTTATGACAATTTTTGGATAGCTTGTAGAGTTCTCGTACCCCTTGGAGACTGAGTTGTCCTTCAATGGCCAACCTTCCTAGGCCACAGATTTAATTTTGTTTTCTTGGCTCACACCAACAAGCATGTCCCTAAATGATAGACTATCCCCATGCTTGGAGCTTGTCGATTCTTGATACCCATCAGTAGGAAAGATAAGAAATGCGTCACCTGACAAATATTTTTCTGAGCATGAACCTTCTGAAGCCCTAGCTAACCTAGGGCGCAAAACTAGTAGCTTAGAGGAGCCTCCAACATCACCAAAACTTGGCATCGTGCGTCCTTTGGGGACTTAAAATTATATTATTATTTTCATATTAATATGATAGTTTTATTTATTTATGTCCTAAATAAATAGTCTTATATTTTAATTAAATATTTCATTTATCATTATTATTTATAGTTATAATATTCATAATAATATTAATTATATTACTAATATTTATTATTAAACCTTGTTCATATATTAAATACAATTTCATTAATATTTAAATTGTCAAATTTAAAAACTGTATATATTGAATCAAAATTAAATATACTATAAATATTACAATTTTGTTATTATATTTATATAGGCCTTAAAAAAAATATTTGTTTAACATTATTGGAATGCAATTTGTCTAGACAACAAATATTTAATCTAAGAAGAAAATTACAACTAAACACATACTATAATTACAACACTAGAGGCAGGTACTCGCCACTATGTGGCACTTGTTATATACTTGTTTACTATTACTATTTAACTTTTTTGTTTAGTGGTATTATTTGACTCTCTTTTTTAATTATTTACATGTTTTACAAATTGAGGATTGTTTAATAAACACTTTTTTGTTTAGTGGTATTATTTAACTTCTTTTTTAATTATTTACATGTTTTACAAATTGAGGACTGGGGACTGTTTAATTTGTTTATTGAGTGACTAAAGTAAATAATATTTATTTGTGGCTTTGTTTTGTCATAGGATGAAATAATAAAGAAGATATCTCACTAAAAAATCAAACACCACAACTCCCCTATGTTCAAGTTAGTATACTAGGATGCATAAAAGTATGGGGCATATTATCGTTTTGAAATTCATTTGGGTTTCTATTTTTCTACTTCGTAGACCTAGAGACATTATCGGTTTGATAAATTTTAGCTCATTCACTTACATACATTAATTCTTCCTAAATCACTTTTATTTAACATTAATTGAATAATCTCATTATTTAATTAATTTCATCAAAATTTATCACTTTCCTCTCATTCACCTAATTTCAACGTTAATTGAGTAAATTTTATTTATTTAATTAATTTCATCAATTTCCTCTAAATCACCCTATTCAAGCATTAATTCAATAAATCCTCTTTATTTAATTAATTTCAATAAAATCCACTTAATTCTTCTAAATTAAATAATTTTAATTATTTAATTAAATCATTATCCTCTTTCAATCTTCAAATCCACATTAATTAAATAAATCTAAATATTTAATTAATTCATCACTTAATTTTCTCTTATCAACAATCAAATAATTTTAATTATTTAATTATCTAATCATTCCTCTAAATTTAAATAAATTATTCAAATTTATTTAAGTTGACTTTATCATCTAAAAATAAATAAAATTAAATATTTTATTTATATTCCTCTATAATGAAAAAATTAATTAAATAAATTTTTTTATTTAACTTCTAAATATCTTTCACGTTTAAGGACATGGTTCGGTGGTTAAGTCACTCAGTTGTAGTGGCAGCCACTAGAGTTCAAACCCTCACTGGGCCAAAGATCTCGCGGGCTTTATGCCTTAGCTGGGCCAACGAGTTCGCGAGTTTGAAGTGTTCCTTCTTGGGGATGAGGTCCCCCATATTGTGGCCTCACCAGTTCATCACTCCAGGCAAAAGCATTAGTGTGGAGCCAGAGGGTGTGTCGCGCCAGTGTCACCGGTCACGTTAAAAAGTTTACCAGGCGCATTATCTTTAAAAATAATATTTCTAAATATCTTTCAATTATCTTCAAAAAATAATCTTATTCTTCCATGCAAAATAAATTAAATAAATTTATTTTTTTAATTCTCTATTATCTCCAATTCTTCTAAAAATATCATTTTCCTCTAGGTGCACAATCAGTCTTATTTTTAGAACTTCAAAAAAGTAAATATAAAGTTGAGTTAATTAGCTTTAATCATTATTGTTTTTATCATCAAATCATAAATTAGAAAAACATTCTAAATTTATGAAATCAAATCCTATCTTTATCCTAGCAAGCAGTTAACTCAATAAAGCAGCTTTAAAGTATGACACATGTCATGTGCATGTTCATCATGTCTTCTCAACTCATCTTGATCATCGATTTCATTGAATTATCTCCACCATTGATCAATATTTCTGTAAAACCTATATATACCCCCTTCATCTCTTCAAAAATCCTCTTCGATCACTTGTTCTCGGGCATCCCTATAGCACATTGAGCATAAATCATATCGTTGAGCACATCGACCCTTTAAGCATAATATCTACATCCTCTTGTTGCAACCATGGGTACACAATATACTGAGCAATCCAGAAAGAACCAAGAGATCAATACAATCGAGGTTATAGCTTTCTATTGTTTTGATTTGCATATTCATTGATTTGGTTACCATTTAGATTGATCTTTTGAAGATTATATGATTGAGTTATTGTTGATTATTTGATCTTTTATAATTTCAATTTTACCTATACACATTCTGGCACACCTAGTAGGACCCACTAACCTTTGCTTTTTTAGAAAAAAATGAATTTTTGAAGCTAGGTATGGAAAAGCACAAATAGAACATAGAAAAAGTGCAACCGAGCAACAGAAAAAGTGCCTTTGGCCTAAATTGAAGTGCCTTTAGGCAACAGTGAGGTGCCTTTGGCACACAATTAGGCACCTTTGCACTGATTTAAGGTGCCTTTGGTCTATTTTCAAGTGCTTTCAATTTTAGAAGTATTCTAACTTATTTTGTGATTTGATAGGGATTTATAACCTCATACTAATCTTATATACTGTCAACAAGATGATTTATTTGTCTAACACCCATCATAGCTCATACTCCTTAATCTTATTTATTTAAGGGTATTGTCATTTTTATTTAATTTGTCATCTCATAGTTTATTGTTTGTTCTTGTTACCGACGTGTAGATCCCCATCATCCTACAACATCCCAGATCATCATAAAATAACCTATCAATCTCTTGATCAAGCTTTTTTAACATAGATTCTTGTTTTTGTAGGTCTGTCAGATAAAAAGTGCTTTTGAGCAATAGTGAAGTGTGTTTGAGCAATAGTCAAGCACTTATGCACAATAAACAAGTGCTTTTGGTAATAAAAAATGTGCCTTTGCATAATAGTCAAGTGCTTCTAGTAAATTTTGAACTGCCTTTCCATAACAGTTAAGCACTTTAGGTTCAAATTTCTTTTTTCTAACTACTTGGTTTGTGTAGAATTGATATCACTTGTTGCAGCATCTTGTCATAGATCAAAGAAGGTTTCTAACATATTCTTACAAGACATTTGTCGAAGAAATTAACTTTATCATACTAAGTCTTAGTAACATCCAATTTGATAAAGTAATTGAATCTTGTGTGATTACCTTAGTTGCACTTAGTTTAATCTAGCAGGATAAACAAACAAGTGTTTTCCATGTTTGTGAGGTGATAGGTGTATGCTCTCCCCTTGTGTAAAAACTTGGGTGATAAAAAAACAAACCCATCTCTTTTTATTTTTTTGTTTACCCCTTAGAAAGACCTACCTTTTGGATTGCATTTCATCCAAGAAGGATGACCCTAACCGGATTTTTCCTTTGGACTGCTATACAAATTGGTCAAGGCAAAAGCCAAGTCCTAACCAGTGTTTGCCTTTGCCATACGGTGCCAATTTGAAAGGAGGCGTACCAACACTTTTGTGAAAGAAATTTTGCATTTGTGTGAGGTATATTATACTCCTAGTAAAGTTAGTTATTTAGCTTTAGTGGCTTGTCAAATGCTCACAAGGCATTGGTCCCCCAAAAAGCAACTAAAAACTGTCATAGTTAGTGACTACCCGATCTACCTATAAACATTGTGATAAGTTTTAGTGTAATGGCATATAAGTTTTTTCCCCCAAGATACTCACCATAAGGCTCCCTTGCGATGAGACATAAATTTCTAGCTTAGCATAAGGTAATCATAGCTTTCCAGGGAAAGGGTGATTTGGTTATCCTTCTAGTCCTAGAGGTCCCTATCTATCCTCTCTCGCAAAGATAAAAAAGTGTACACACCCACATTATGTGTGATAACACTTGAGTCAACGGAGATTCCAAGTTGTGGGCTAATGTATCATAGTGAAGTTGTGTCCTTTGGTATAACAAGTGCTTGATTTGTCTGCAAATTGTGTTATACCTATGGAAATTTGGTCTTTTTGTGAGCCTTGAACATACACTTATTGTTGTCCTCAGCCATCTTCTTTACTATGTTTTTGTTCTCTTTCCAAGAAATCAAACCAAAATCCTATCTAAATCTTGCCTTGAAAACTTTAGTCACTTCATCACAAATCCTCATTGAAATGGTCCTGATAATCAACAAACCTAGGTCAAATCCAAAACCCAAAATCACACTTCAAGGAGGATATCCTTCTAGCACCAATGATCATGAGAACCTTGTAGATTATGAGGCATATCTTGATGAACAAGCCGAAATACAAAGATTTCAACACATGTGTAACTCCATGCCAACACTTAGAGGACAAGATCCTAGCAACACAACTATAAGGCATCATCTAAACAATTTACCAAATGAGACAACACCTAGACCAAAAAACCATACAGAAACTACAAACCATCGTCCAACCACTTCAACAAAACCAATCACCTCTCATACAACAATTCCTAGCAACCTACCAATCCTACATTCAGCAACCACAACCACAACCACAACCTTCATATAACACATCATCCACTATATCATCACCCATACAACATCAGCAGATTCCTCCTCAATCTTATGTGTTATCCCTCTCAATTTCATACCAACCTAATCCAAGCACATATCATGTTACCCCTACATCAAGTTAGCCCACTTCCTCCAATGTCAACCAATATCTATATCAATCCCTTCCTCAAGAACATCCAACCCATCCTAATCCACCCACATATCATGCTACCCCTATATCAACTTATCCCACTTCTTCTAATGTCAACCAATATCCATATAAATCCCTACCTCAAGAACATCCAACCCAACCTTATCCACTCACATATCATGTTACCCCTACATCAACCTATCCCACTTCTTTCAATTTTAACCACTATCTATATCAATCTATACCTCAAGAACAACCAACTCCTTATTCTAACATTTCAACTCATCATTAAACCCATTTACAAGGCTATAAAGTTCCTTCACAATACGAACAAGAAAGACTAGGTTTTCCTTTGCACCAAAATCACTTGTCCTTAATTCCTTATGATACCTTTGACAAGGGGAACACCACTCTAGCTTATGCATCCTATGGGTACCCTACATCATCATCAAATCATATACTAATACAAGATCCTACTAGTCCTATCCCTAAACCACCATGTAGTCCCTATAATAGTCCATTGGCTCCTCAACCTTCTAATCCATCAAGCCCTTCATTACCTTCCTCCCCATGTTCCTCCAATCTTCCACAAAAAGATTCTTGGGAGGTCACTCTACAACAATTGGTCCAAGCATGATTGCTTGAGTTATCCTAGATAAAATCATCCAAGTCTAATCTTAGTATGTCAAACAACACTATTCCTCTATCCAATTCTAATACTAATCCTAATCCTAATCCTACAACACCTTCCACCCCTATTATCCATCCACCTAATCATAATCTCAAGCCTACAACACCATCCACTTTTATCATCCATCCATTATATTGTCCATCCACCCATACACTCATGAAGGATGTGACCCAATGGCTATTAGCAAGGAATCAACTATCTCCATGTCATCAAAGACCTATCCAAGAACCTATCAAATAGCCTTCAAACAACATGTCCAGTCCTCCAAATACATCATATAGTCCACAACCTATCGAGCCTATTGAAGAGTTTTCCACAATGAGTCCAGGTTTTGATCCATTGTACCTTCATGTTGTTGTCCCACTTACACTTCCATTCAAGAAAATTAAGACTATAATCTAAAGAAGGTGGAAACATCAACTCTTTATCTAAATCAAGATCAAAGCACCTCCATCCAACCCATCCATAACCTACATCTTTTCTATGATCAAGATATTATCTTTGATGAAGAACCTATACATGAGCAAAGTGATCCCATCCATAGCACACGTAATCCTATCTATGATCAAGATCCCATCTATGATCAAGATCCTATCTATGATCAAGAGAACCATGATGATCATCTAAGCCTACTTTATGCATTCCATGGTCAAAATGTACCACTCTACCTATCCATGATCCCACAACTATCCATGAAGAAGATATCAAAACTATCACTATCCATCCTCCATCTAGTCATATCCATGATCCAACAACATCCACTTTCCTCAAGTGATGAGACACTTGGTCCCTAGGAAAGCATTGACAATCAAACAAGTCACTTGGATCCTATGCCTTCACCTCCTACTGAGAATAGTGTTAGTCAAGATCCAAGCATCCCAAGTGATCCATTGCATGATCCCACAATGTCTCTTGTGGATCTTCCATTATCTCATGTTGATCCTCTACCGTCCACAATCGATCCCATTCCAAATCTATTATCCTACCCCCTTGGTCTTACCACCTTCATCCATGAATTTTCTTCCTTAGGAGAACAACAACCACTATTCAACACTTCACCATCCCCATCACATAATGGACTCACATCTTGTTTCCAAAACAAACATCTCATTGCATATTGTATGTTCTAAAATATGAACTATCAAGGAAAAGGTTTAGGCCTTCATGAACAAGGTATCTTAGAGCCCATCTATGTCACACTCCATCCTCAAGCACATGGCCATGGTTTTTCCTCCCAAGAAAAACAATCCAATGATGTTGGTACCACCTCCACGCCTTCTCTAGCTACTTAATCCACTCCATATCCCGGTGCACCTTATCGTACCTCTCACTCATATATCATCATCCCTCCTCCATTGTCATACCATTTGCAAAAGCATGTGACCATACATCTCCCTCCATCCACTCTTCAAGATCCACTCCTTCCAACTCCTAATATTTCCATCCTTCCATCCCCTAATGTCTTCACCCATCAATATACTCATTCCTCCATCCACACATCCCATCCCCTTATATCCCCTATCATTACTAATCATGGCCAGTGAATGCACACATCAACCCCATATGGAGCTATTCCTAATCCCATGAGATTCAAAAATGAAACTTTGGATGCTCCCACACATATAGAAGAATATCCACAAAAGCCTCAAGAATATCATGTTGTAGGGCATCAATACACAAATTCAAAGCTAAATCCATCTCAAAAGCTGCATACACCCACACACTTCAAAGCAAGAATGAAAATGGTGTGGGTCCCCAAGAAACAAGAAATTACCCCAAAAGAAGCATCCACATCTCAATCTATCCACCAATTCCAAAATTCCTATTGCCCATTAAAAATCTTGCAAATCCTAAGTCCATTTGGGTTCCTAAATCCCTAAATCAATGGGTTCCAAATTCCCTATCTGAATTCCCATTACTCCCCACTCCCTATCCTAGTGAAAGGCTTCGAAATCTATCACGATGTGTGCAACCATTGGTCTTGGTTCCTCATAATTCCATGCCATTTCCACATACCTCCATCCCCCCATCTTACATCCCATTATCCTCCATACTTATCCCATCACACCTCTATGGTCCATGCTTTTGCTCCATCACCCATTTATCCTTCACTCTCAGCCCATCATCCATATCATAATCCACCATCCATTCCATTTCCATATTCCCACATCTACCAACATCGATGCATGTAATGCTACCTAATATAGTCCTTGTACAAATGTGCATTAAAGTGCTAACATACTACCTTGCTATTGGAAACATATGCTTGAGCCTTCAACCTCCATCCCATCCAAGTTTTTGAAAAAAATAAACAAATCAAAATAGTGAAGAGAAATCCCTTCATCCAATGGTGAAAACATGACAAACAAGCGCCATGGATAAGTACAATGATGAAAACCTGGCAAATAGGCATCATGTGTAGATTGATTATCTGTGTACCTCGTACTTGGGGGCATGTTGTTTCATCTACCCATCCTATCATTCCTTCTACCTATCCTTCCTATCATATCTTCCTTATCCATTATATCCACATAATTATCCCCTTGATCCAATCCATCCTCCTTTCCTCCCTTTTGATCTTGATACAAATAGGTGGAAAATGTTGAAACATGCTATGGACATCTCTTGGTATACCTCATCCTTTGAAACCAATCCAATCAATCCTACTATCATAAGATTTGTCATGTAAAGTCTTTAGAATTATACCTAGAATGGGGCATGTTATTCCTATGCAACATAGTCTTTTGAGATCATATCCTAAGCACCTCATCCATTCCATCCACTACTGCTTATCCTTTTATCCATTCATCTGTCATGAGCTTTCCATCCCACACACTATTGCCTATCTTTTTATCCATTCATCTATCATGAGTCTTCCTTCCTATTTACTATCTCCTATCCTTTTATCCATTCATCCAATCCCATCTCCATCCTTTGCATTTGGGCTTGGTTGTCTCTTGTCTTTGGTATCTAGAATTTAGGCTATCCAAATTGTTATCCAATGTCATCCCAAAACACTTCAAAATCCAAAAACATCAAACCATTCAAAAATCCAAAACATCATAAACTTCAAAATCTAAAAATCCCAAAAACATTTAGGAAACACTAAATCCTAAACACAATCAATCAATCAATAATCATCAATCAATTGTCTTAAACATGATGTTGCATTGTTGAAACTAGACTGGGCATCTTATACAACATGTTTCATTTCCTAAAACCAGGCATTATCAATGAATCATATCAATTGTCTTATACAGGATGTTACATTGTCGAAACCAGACGAGGCATCCTATATGACATGTTTCATTTCCTAAAACTAGACATTATCATCAATCAATCAATCATCATCAATTAATCATTAGCTTACAAATTGATAGGGGCAATACCTTTTTTATTTTTGAATCATCATCATCATCATCACCATTCATCTTATCTTTACTTGTCACCCTCACTTTGAGTCACTAGGGTATCACCATCTCTAATCCAATCATTTTATTCCAACCATATTCTTCTAAATCAATTTTTGTTCTATCAAATCAAACACTATGTTTTAAATTTCCTTGAAATGATGTTACTTCACAACACCATCTCAAAGAGGGGCAAAAATGTAGACACCTAAAAATGAACCATTTCATTACATCACTTGCATACATCATTTCTTCCTAAATTACTTCCATCTAGCATTAATTTAATAATCTAATTATTTAATTAATTTCATCAATTTCCTCTAAATCACCTAATTCCAACATTAATTAAATAAATCTTCTTTATTTAATTAATTTCACTAAAATCCACTTAATTCTTCTAAATTAAATAATTTTAATTATTTAATTAAATCATTATCCTCTTCCAATCTTCAGATCCACATTACTTAAATAAATAAATTATTTAATTAATTCATCATCCTAATTCCTCTTATCCACAATTAAATAATTTTTAATTATTTAATTAATCAATTATTCCTCTAAATTTAAATAAATTATTCAAATTTATTTAAGTTGACTTTATCTTCTAAAAATAAATAAAATGAATATTTTATTTATATTCCTCTATCATGCAAAATAAATTAAACAAATTTATTTGTTTAATTTATTAAATCTTCAAATCTTATCCTTTCTTCTTTCATGCACAATAAATTAAATAAATTTATTTATTTAATTCTCAATTATCTCCAAATCTTCTAAAAATATCTTTTTCTTCTATATGCACAATCAGTCTTATTTTTAGAACTTCAAAAAGTAATTTAAAGTTGAGTTAATTGGCTTTAATAATTGTTATTTTTATCAACTCATAAATTAGAAAAAGCATTCTAAATTTATGAAATCAAATCCTATCTTTATCCTAGCAAGCAGTTAACTCAACAAAGCAACTTTAAAATATTCTTTAAACATGACACATGGCATGTGCACGTTCATCATGAGCTCTTGAATTATCGCATCCATCCATTTCATTGATTTATCTCTATCATTGATCGATCTTATCATGGAACCTATATATACCCCCTTCACTTCATAAAAATCCTCTTCGATCATTTATTTTTAGGTATCCCTATAGCGAGTTGAGCATTCATTGTATCATTGAGCACATCAACCCTTTGAGCATATTATCTACATCTTCTTTTTGCGAACATGGTTTTGCAATTTATATTGAGCAATCCACATAAAAACAAGAGATCAATACAGGCTAGGTGATAACTTTCTATTGTTTTGATTTGCATATTCATTAATTTGCTTATCATATAGATCAATCTTTTGAAGGTTATAGGATTGAGTTATTATCATTTGCTTGATCATTATTCACTCAAAAAAAATTCTACGTAATAATACTGCTATATATATTGATATCAAAAAAGATTTACAGATTCAGAGTTTTTCAAAAAATAGCCTACTAGTTGCGCCCAACCTTCCCATATCCCACCTATAACTATAATAATAGCCATGCAGGGCCATGCCTTGCATATAAAGAGAGTAATTGACTAAGACTTAGAACATAGAAAAAGCATAGAAGACTACAGACCAACAAACCACAGGACAATATAAACACAAGACCCAGGACCTAATTCATGGTTGCAATGCTTGTTTCCAACGAGACCTCACGCCTCTATTTCATAGTTGTGTAGCTTGAGGTCGAATTCCTCAACCCAGTCAAAACCCTACACCTCTAGAATCTAAAAAAACCTTAGCAGATAGTTTGCCCTGGTCCGAGCATGCTTCCTATACCACACCAAATCTTCACCCTTCAAATGCAAGATAAAAGGAAAATATTTAACCATGCTACCTGTCTACTGCAGGAGATGAATATCTCTGGGATGGGGCAGTCCTTCTCCAAAGGTCACCACCTCCAATGTTTCCTCTAGTCCACCTAACACACTAGGGATGAAAAGCCTGTGAGTCACCATCTCCACCTAGGTCTTCGCCACATTCAAATCCAACATTGCTGCAACGAATTAGGAGTTGATATCTTAATCAACCTAGTAACACTCACTTCCCTCCACAAAAACCTTCCCCAGAACCATTTTGACTACCCCTAGAACTAGGTTATCCTGAACCTTGAGGATGTGTTTAATTCTCAAGTCTGTTATGCCACCCAAGATACCCATTTGCCTCTTGGAGCTCACTAGGTGAATGGGAGTATCCATTTTGTTGCACCTAATCCAATCTGCTAAGGATAAAAGCACCTTTGGTTTCACAGACATTATCGGCCAATTCAGAAACAATAGAAGATGAGAGCTAAAAGATAACTTGAGAAACCATTACTTAAAAAGATGTGTGCTTCCTTATGATGGCAGAGATCAAATCACTGGCACTTCTAGACTTTCGGAGACCTCTAAAAATCTCCCTGAGCGTGAGAGCCAACCCATCCTTCGAATCTTACTAGTAAAGGACTACAGGATTTAATGAAACATGGTTGTTGATTAATCAGCCCCTTGGGGAAATGAATACCATGCTATTAAGATATATTAACCATCACGTGCCACCAATCCCTAATGCAGTCGCCGTGTCAAGAGGACTAGTGCCCACTTGGCAAAGTCCTACTCCCTGGTCCTTCCATAATCTTTTGTGTGGAAGGATTCCCACCTAACGACCCACTATCGATAAATGGAATCTTAAATCATTCTATCCCTGTCAAAAACTTCCTTAAGCTCCCTTCCGTCTACTGCCAAATTAGAGAGGACATCTGCTTCTGAATTCCCTTGCCTCAAAATATGTTTGATCTGGACCAATTCAAAAGACTCTATCAATGAAAGAGCTTGGTCTAGGATCGCATTCAATCTCCAATTCACCAACCTCCTCGTTCTGAGTCCATTGATTATTATCAAAGAATCCCCTTCTATCTCTAATTTCTCTATGATGAGTTCCTTACTGAATCTAAGACCTATAATTAATGTCTGCATCTTTGCTACATTGTTGGTTCCATCCTATACAATATCTTTGCTAATCTCCCAATTGTTCTACCTTCCCAATCTCGAATGATACAACCAACACCAGAAACACCTAGGTTCCCTCTTGAAGCCCCATCAAAATTTATCTTGTACCATCCGACTTCAGGAGGACAGCACTCAACTAATTGCCTTTCTTCCCTAGAACACTTATGATCTACTACTTTAATTGCAGGGATCTTCAAGCCTTTCCAAGATTTCCCCATTTCTGCTTCCCACCAAGAGAACTTTTTCTTCTTTTGCCCACCTTCCTCTAGCCTTGCACTAATGACCTTGACAATGTTTACCTCTACCTTATTTAGAAATGAGTGAAAATTCCTCTCCTTCTCCTAAAAAATTCTTTTGTTTCTTTCCTTCCACATTTCCCAGATTATCATTGAAGGGCAAATACTCCATAATCCACAAAATAGAGACTCCTGCTTAATCAATGGCCAAGATATAAGAAATTCTAATAGCCTAACTAGATACATTGCTATCCAATGGAGTTTAGCACTTACCTAGGTCCAACAAGCAAAAGAAAATTCACAATTGAGAAAAAGATGGTCCCATGTTTCCTCCACTTGTATACAAAGAATGCACCTGGAAGGACCGACAAAGCACATTTTTCTGAATCTTTTTGCTATGAGCACTCTTCCTCTTGAAGCAGCCCAAGAGAAGAGTCCTCCCTTAGGAAGATAGAATTTATTCCAACACAATTTGATTGGCAAATGAGCATCCACCCCTTGGTCCCCTTTCAAAACCCTGTATCCTTGCTTAACATTGTAAATCCCAGTCGGGGAAGCATTCCATCTCAACACATCTTCCGCATCCCTGAATATTAATTTGTGGTTCCTCATAACTTCATCATAGACTTCTATGATTCTATCCTCTATACTGATGGTCCTTACATCCTTCCATTTTAAAACTGCTCCAGTGTCAGACGAGGGATTTGAGGCATTTTAAAAATGGTTTTGCAATATATTGAGCAATCCACAAAAAACCAAGAGATCAATACAGTCTAGATGATAACTTTCTATTGTTTTGATTTGCATATTCATTGATTTGGTTATCATATAGATCAATCTTTTGAAGGTTATAGGATTGAGTTATTATCATTTGCTTGATCATTATTCATTCAATTTTTACCTATACACAGCTATAATATATTAGTTTTTAATTTTTATAAACAAATATATATAATTATTTTATTTTACTATATTTCCTTCACTGTAATATATTAGTTTTTGTTAGTCCTAAACTTTATCTTATATTACTTATTTTAAGTAATATATTTACCACATGACTTTAAGCCACCTTAGGTGCAAGGTGTCGACTTGGAGAGTTCTGTCAAACTTTTCAAGCTATGTGTCAACACTCATTCGACATGGTGAGTTGAGTGTTGAAGTCGACTCAACCTCCTCACCTCTCTACACCTATATGTACTCATCTTATGCATTTTTTATGTATTGCAATTCCTAATTGCTTTCACTCCATTTTTATATAATCTCTCATCTTAGTTGATCATGGTTTCTTATATGGTATAAGATCATTGCATGTAAAATTCTACCCGTCATAGCTAATCTTGCCCATAGCCAAGTCTAATGATCCTCGTAGAGCTATGATTTTTTGACAAAAAAGCAATTTTTTTATAGAAAATCTAACTTTTGGTAAAGTTTCCTCTACAAAATTTTTAGTTTTTTTGACCCAAATCTAGTTATTTGGGCAAAATTTTTCATTTTGGAAGAAATATTTTGAAGAAGGTTTTTAGCTTTTTGGCCTCTGTTCAAATTTCTTTGATTTGTGGGCTAGAAGTGTTTGTTTGAGATTTGATCAATTTATGACCTAGTCAGCCTAATTTTTGGGCACCATTGATGTCATTTCTAGTTCAAATCACATTTTTTTCAAATATTGGGCTTTTTCTAGCTCATTGGTCACCATTGTTGGTGGATTTTCACCTCTGTTTGAGGATTTAAATCTAGATCATGGCCATGTTGCTCTGGTTATGGCAGCTTCAACCTCACATTTAAATCTAGTGTTGCCTTTTGCTAAGAGTCATCTAGTTGGCTAGGGTGATGGCCCATTCTTTATAGTTGTGGGTCTATTCTAGTCATAGATCTCTATTATGTGCTATCACTGTCATAACATTTTTTGTTCCAGGCTAGTTCAAGCTATTGGTTTTTGGGTTTCTCAAATTACTAGTCGACACAAAGAGACTCACCATAGTCGCCCAAAGGCCTCTTCATGACCACCAAAGTTTTCTGGTGCATCTTTCTATCAATCAACCACATTTTTGGTTTGTGGATCTTCATTTGGGACCATTACACACTTTAAGACTGGTCGATTACAATCCAGTGAGTTGTTGGCTATTGCGATTTCAAGTTGCCAGTCAAGCTCATTTGAGGAGTCACCATACTTTGAGGTCAATGTGAAACAATCTGTTAGGATTAAGGTGGGACTATGATGTGTTACATGCTACATGCTTCTTTCAATGAAGTAGTTGAGGAATCTTTTCTTGAAGGTCCTAAATCCTTTATTTTTAATCTCTCACATGAGGGATTATTTCAGTGGATCATTTTTTGAGATTCTAGTACTCCTAATCATAGTACTATCTGTATTTTTCAACTTCACAATGTTTGATTGACTTTGTGTACATCATTGAGTAGTATTCAAACGTTCACTCATGTAGTATTTTGTATCTCTTATCTCAGTCTACATTTCTTAAAGATTCGTTAATTCTAGTAGACACTAGTTCATCATCGACAAAGTTTACAACTTCTTCATGCCGCAAGAGTTCTTCATCGTGATGTTCCTATCACCAAGGGACATCTTTTCAAAAGGTCTTAAATCCTTCTTTTTTCTCTCTTTTTGGAGGATACTTTTTTCCCACTAGGTTTTCTATCTTAATTTATTTTTTGTGAGATTACTTTGTACATGGGTATTTCACCAGGCTAGTAGCTGAGACCCATTTCTCTTTATTGTACATGGGTACCTCAGTAGGACTTGTATCCAGGACTTATCTCTTCTTGTACACAGCTTAAGGGGGGGTGTTAGTGCTAAACTTTATCTTATATTACTTATTCTAAGTGATATATTTAACACATGACTTTAAGCCACCTTAGGTGCGAGGTGTCGACTTGGAGAGTTGTGTCAAACTCTCCAAGCTATGTGTCGACACTCATTCGACACTTGGTCAGTTGAGTGTTGAAGTTGACTCCTAAGTCGACTCAACCTCCTCACCTCTCTACACCTATATGTGCTCATCTTATGCATTGTTTATGTATTGCAATTCCTAATTGCTTTCACTCCATTTTTGATATTAGCTCTTATCCTAGTTGATCATGGTTTCTTATAGTTTTTAATTTTTATAAAAATATATATATAAATATTTCATTTTACTATGTTATAATAAATTTTATTATAAAAATGATATTAATTATACTATTTTAAGTTATTCTCATTCCATTCCATCCTCCTCCAACTGAAAATAAATACCACATTTATGCAAGAATGAAAATGCACTTTTTTGACAAATTTTAGCAACTTTCTAAAATTGCTATTTTTGGTAACTTTGCATCTATGCTCATGAAAATTGCCAATTATTTAAAACTAGCTAAAAAGAACTAATTGTCAACTTTAAATAATTAGAAAAAACATGAAAAAATCTTAAAAATAATTAAGACCTCATTTTGAGGCCCTAGATGATCAAAAAAGGTCTTGAAAAAGAGTCAAAATGGCAACATACCGAACTTGCTAGTTTAGTGGGATTTCAAATCAACTCCTCAAGACACATCTCCCCACCAAATTTCAGCTCAAACGAACCCCAGGCCAAAAGTTATGACATCCAGAAGTTTCTGCCAGTAGTAAAATTGTATAATAAATGAAAAAGAGACTCAAGAATTAGCAATATTAAATTAAAATTTAGATTTTTACATTCTCCAATGCAAACTCCATTGTAGTCTATGCTAACAAAACAAATATTAAATCAAACTCAAAATCAACTAATTTCAAATCATCATCATCATCATCATCATATATATATTTATCATTGCAATAATAGCAAGTAGTAAAATTCTATAATAAATGGAAAAGAGACTCAAGAATTGGCAATATTAGACTAAAATTCAGATTTTACATTCTCGAATAAAAATTCCATTGTAGTATATGCTAACCAAACAGGGATTAAATCAAACACAAAAACAACTTATTCCACATTAATATTAAACAAATATTTAATCTAAGAAATATGGAATATTTATGCCATGAAAGAATATGTGAGAAAAAATGGGACAAGTACACTATGAAGTCTATCACCCAATGTTGGAAAAGGAACACAATAATGTATGCCATGTAAGCGCACCTACTAGGGCTTCTAGTAAAATGTTTTATTTGTTATTCATCTATCTTCATTCTAAATTTTTTCCTCCTCTAAAACATGTGATGTTTGATTTATCAGTGAGATTCATTTTATGGAAAAACAAAGCCACAAATAAATATTATTTATTCTACACTTGTATTCTCAACTCTCTATGTTGAACACAAAGAATATTGAAAGGGGGGGTGAATCAGTATTCTAAAAAACCACTTGGTTTGCTGTACTTTAATCCAATTACCAAATTCAATAACATGAAAGTAGAATAGACATAAGAATAGCAACCATAAAGACATAAGACATAGCCACAAGGATTTTTACATGGAAAACCCAAAAAGGAAAAAACCACGGTGAGTGTTAGCTCAAATATATTATTATAACAATATCAAATTACATGAAGGCTCACTGTCCTGGGACTCATTGTCCAAGAAGTGCTCACGGCAATAGGCTCACTGCCAAGAAAATAGAAGAGAGGATAGAAGAAGATTTGGCTCACTACCAGGAGATGACTGCTACAAATGCATCTACAAAATGCTAAGGTACAATTCCATTTACAGTTTAGTACACAGACTCAAAAGTCTTCATAATGTCTACTCTTCTTTTTCTGCTATGCTCTACATAAAATTGGCTCTTCTTACCTTACTATCTTTTTCTGGTCACAATTCTACTTTAGATCACATACACATTGAATTCATACACATACTACCACATTTTTACTAATCAACACCAAAATGCATCAAGTATATATATTCGCTACAAGATTTATCTCATAATTAGGTCAGCAAGCCAAATATGAACCGTTTATACAAATGTTATATCTTATTTGATTGAAGTTGTCCACAATCTGCAATGCGGACCCAAAAAATTATTTAATAGTCTTCATATAGGTTGACACCAATCATTCAACCACTTAGATTGATTGTTCAAACAATATATCTTCTCCGCATAAAGATCTAACATGCCTGTCGGCTTGGTTCTTAAGAACATGCTTGACCAATTCATCTGTCACATCATAACTCTCACTATGGACCATAAGAGACTCAAATATTCATAACCAACATTCATTCTGGACCTCTTAGTATACCTTCCTAACTGCAGGACAAAATATGCAACAGTGGAGGAATGCAGACCTGTTTACTCTGGCACTGTGCACTATTCCTGTCTTTACTCTATTCACCCAGACATAGACCAATCACAACTTAACTTTCAGAAGTCATCAGGACTTGCAATCTTGAACATAATACCTCTAAACAATTATAAATAACATACCTTAAACGCATACCTTGACCATCAACTGCGGAGGAATACCACTTGAGTCTCTGCTACTAACTCTGTGTTGTCAGTACGTAGCCATTCTGCCTTAGTCTTTTGTGTTCGGACCATAACCTTGTATGCAAGCTATTCCAATTAGAGTTCCCAATCATCCTTAGCTCCATCATGCTTTCTCTACCTTGTTTCCATCAATGACAACATTCAATCATTCATTAGAGTAGTGTCTCTTGCCAACAATCTCCCCCTTTGGCATTGATGGCAACACTTAGTAAAAAAACATTGTCTGCTCCCCCTTTCTAAATATACTCTATTTTTCTTCTCCCCCTTAGATGTTTTCCCATTTTTCACTGTTCTTCTCTCCCTTTGACATCAATGGCAAAGGTGTATGTACAAGGGTCAAAATTTTGTCAAAACTACAAAACTGTCATGTTCTGCCGCATATGTACACATACACTCTTTAACTTAATTAGTTGTAGGTGAAAGAATATCCTTGTACACTATCTTTAATTGTGTAATCTCTTCATCCCATCATTTCTTAACTCTTTCCAAAATTTGACTATGACCATTTACCAGAAAGACTAATTTTTCTGCCTTTTGCACGTCTGAAGGTGTATCAATTAATGCTTTTGCTTTCAAGACTTCTTCTACAAGATTATTCATTGAATCTATTTTGGGACTTATCAATCCTCTTAATTGACACATTCTATTTTTCATTTGATCCCTCTTAATCATAAAATCACTTAACTCATTGTGAATTCTGATAACTTGCATCTCTTTGCAACTTATTGTCTCAAGTGTTGGGTCAAATGACTTAGGGATATTTGTCAATTGCAGTTCTAGATCCTTGATCTTTTCTCCTAACTTCTCTGTGACTTCTGGCCATGATACACAAAATTTATATAAGTCACAGGCTTCTTTGATGGCACTCTATATATTTTTATTCCACTATCCAACAGAGTTTTATCATTTGCTAACATGGACTTCAACTCAGTTAATCTTTTCTCATCAAACTATTTCTTCACTTTTGTTTCAGTAGAATTTTAAAAAGATTCAAAGTGCATACTTACAGAGTTTATAAGTCCCTTGAGTTGATTTATTGAAGACATTGAAGTGTCCTTTTGATATGATGGCATCAGCTTCTCCAAAATGTTGGATGCCTCACCAATCAGTTCACTATCTTCTATGTGTGACTTCAAAATTTCTTCCTGTGCCTTTGCTTGCACAATTGATACCAATTTAAATTTCTATATCAGAGACATGGAGTCCAGGTTTATTGGTCCCTACAAAAAATCAGGCTCATCCAAAACTTTTTTTCTCTCTCCAAGAATTCCTTGACAGATTCTGCAATGTCTCTTGCTATATCAGAGACTTTTTCTTCTTGGTTTAGTTTCAAAGGATCTAAATCCATGACCTCATTATCATAATTCTTTTGTTCAAGGGAAGAGTTTTCTTCATCTTGTTCCTCTTTTAGATCATCATCTTTGTTTTGTTCCTCACACTTTTGTATTTCTATTTGATCATCAGTCTATTGTTCTGGAGGAATACTTGTTTTGGATTGATCCTTAACTACATTATTAGTAGTAGAGACTAGATCATCTTTCTCTTTCAGTTCTTCATCACTTCTATCCAATCCTTGATCCATGTTCTCCTCAGGAATAGATGTACCAACCCCATTTGTTTCCGCTTTATCATATATAGTTGGGAGATGATGATCCCTTAACACTCTCAAGGTGATTTCCTCTGTATCCTTTACTACTTTCTCAATGTCATTTACAATGAGAGTGTTCATCCCTTTGTTTGTTCTCAATTCCTTATGCAGCACTTTGGAGACTTTTTCTCTATCTTCCGGTGTGATCTCCAAACATAACTTTATTAGTGTATACTCTTTGAGCTCAACATCCTTAGCCATAACTTCCTTTCTTGCAGTCATTATACTACCCAAGCTATTTGGGAGATCAGTAATTTAATCTCAATAAGGGCTTTGTTGTAGATGTCTAAATATATGACAACAACAATCTCAATGAACCTTTTGTCTAGATCATCATACTCATCATACAGTTGAGCTATGGGTTTCAAGTTTCCATCAACTGTTATGGCTTTAAGGACGCCTTCAAGACTTATGGTGGCTTCTCTTGTTTGAGATTTATCTTGTTTTGACCTTTTCTCAGCTTTACCTTTACCAGAAGGTTTCTTCTTACCGCTATCATAGGCTTTGGTGGCCTCAGTTTTCATCTTCTTCACTTCTTAATCTAGCTTTGTCTCTTCCTCATGTGCTCCTATGCTGACATACAGTCTCTAACCTTTGGTTTTCTATCTCTTGTGACTTGTTGTAGGGGCTTCCGCACTTGCAGAGGGTGTGGGACAAGTGGACATAGATGTAGTTTCTGTGGAAGTAGAACCTCTAGTTCTTCTTTATGTTACTGTTGGGTTTTCTGGTTGCCTCTTAGGCTCTTCCGAAGCCTTAACTAGTTCACTTTCCTTCCTTTCTTTTGCTTCTCTCTGTGCTTGTTCCTTTTATCTTCTCTCTTTGATTTGTACTTTGGTGAAACCCATTTTTAGGGCATAATCTTCTGCTATCTTCTGGGCCTTCTTTGAAATTTTAGGTTTTCTTACCTCAACATGTATTTTTCTAGACAGTTCCTCATATGTTCCAAATCTTTCTTCTTTTGGGTCCCTTGGTTTGGTTAGCATATATTGGGCATAATTGTCTAGTGCTTTTCCATCAACTTCATATCCCATTGGCATAACCCAGACTGTTCTGGGCTAAACGGCCTCCATCAAGCATTGGCCTTTTGTCACAATGAAGCATATGGTGTCCTTGTATTTATGAACAACTAATCTAGGGATCCTTTCCCTAGATTGCATTAACCTTTGGAAATTTTTGAAATAACCCCATAGGGTTGAGTTTTGTGCCTCAATATTTCCTATGCTGCTCAAATGATTTCTAATATGTACTGCAACATGTTTGTCTCCAGTCCTAAATAGATTCTTCATGCCTAGTAACTCCTGCATAAAATAGAAAAATAAGCACAAAATCAACATACCGAATTTGAAGGGATATTTGGTTTCTTTTGTCTTCTTCAAGTTCTCCATTAACTGCTGTCAGAGCAGTTCACACAAGTCATACTCTGCATTTTCCTTAACCATTTTATAGGTCGTATATATGGCAATTCCGGAGATAGACTTCTCCCGGTTAGTGAAGTAGACCTTGTAGCTGATCACCATGGAAGCAAACCTAACTACATGATCTTCAATGTCATTAATTGCCAATGCTCTTTTGTCAAACTTGGCTCCAGTGGCTTTCATCATTGTATCATTTTTCACAACCTTCAATACAGGCACTGTATCGGTAGAGTTTAGTCTTGTGACCACCCTTATGACATCTTTGGTGGTCTTGAATGTGGAGTTGAGCCACATAAATTCATCATGAATTCAGCTTAAGACAAACCAGACCCATTCATCTTTTGCAAAAACTAGGAAATCTATTACTGAATGAGTTTCTTCTCCTCCAAAGCCTTATATTCTTCTTTTAGGTCAAATGTATCACCATTTAGATGTTTTAGATATAGGTCTGTGACTTGACTACCTCCGTGTTTCTCTAGGGAAACATGAATATAAGCCCTAACATCTTCCGCATGCATCACACCAAACAGAATCTCTGAAAATGCACCATTTGGATTGACCTATGTTGATTTGAATGGATGTTTCTTAAACTTGGCCATGCTCTTTTGGTTATATCAATCACACATAGAGTTACCATCTTTTGCAAAGATTCAAATAAATTCACAGTAGGGTTTCAAATCTAAAAAATACCTCTTTTGGCCGAATTAGGGTTTTCCTTGATCCTGTCTTGATTTTCTTTTGAAATCACTGAGCCACTTGGGATTTCACTTCAGATTGCCTTAGACACTTGAAAGTTTGAATGTAGAATCCCTTTTCCATCCAATGAGCCTCCTTTCAATTCTTTATCTATCTTGACCTAATCACCATAAATGCCCCTATTGAAAAAGATGTCAAACACATTTCTGTAGAATACAGTCTATTAGGATTGCTCCTCAATATTCTACACTTGAATCCTTTTCATTGGAATTTCTTTTAAAAGATCTGTCATATGCATCTTTTCAACATATCTTTGTGCTAGATCTTAGCACTGACAATTTGGCTAGGGGATTAAGATTTTCATTGCAGCTCCCCTTGAGCCAGAGCTCACCACCTACTTCCTTGAGGAAGTATCTGCACCTGAAACTAGTGCAGATTCATTCTCAGCCTCATTTATATCCTTCTTAATCCAGACCTTGCTCATTTCCTTCTTGATTTCCACTGGATCAATCTTGTTCTTTCCTTTATCTTCTCTTTTCTCTATTTTCCTCTTCTCTGTAGGATAGTCTCTCTTCTCATTCTTTCTTATGTAGAATCTTGCAACATGTCCAAACTTGTTGCAATTGTAGTATATCACATTCCTTTGTTTTTTATTCTTTCTATTGATTGGATTTGTTCTTGATCTGTATTGATTAGCCATATGTCAAAATCTATTGCATGCAAAACACTTTCCATTGAATGATTGAGTATCCCTTGCATTGTAAAAGTCATTCCTTACTAGACTTCTGCATTCATTTGATCTATGACCAATTTTCTTGCAATTGAAACATTGACTAGAAAATGATGGAACACTCTAATTTATTCTACTCCTACACTGAGTAGCCTTATGGCTAAACTTATTGCAATTGAAATAATGGCCATTGAAAGATAGGTACCTTTGAGCATTTGGCTAATTGATCGAAGGTGTTCTAGGTCTTCTTCTTTGATTATTGAATTGGTTGCCTTTGTTTTGCTTCAACTGAGAGTTTGCTTGACCTAATTGTAAAATTTCTCCTTTCTCAAATCCCAAGCCTTTCTTGTCATCTAAACTCTTATGACTTGCAATTAACTCCTCAAGTTTTGTAAAGCTTATCTTCAACTTTTCTTCATAGCTCTTATCTTTCTCCAAATCAGATTTCAAGCTTACAACTTCTTTTTCAAGTTTATCACATTCTTCTAATTTTCTTTTTACCAACATATTTAGATCATCTTCTGCTTTAGCTCTTTCTACAACTTTCACTTTTAAATCATCCAAGGTTTCATTTGTTGATATCAATTGTTCACTAACCTCTTTGTATTTTTCTTTTAATTTCTTGACCTATTCTTTTAACTTTAAAATGCATTCATCAGCTTCTTGAATATTATCCTTTAGATCCCTGATTTTTGCTTCAGATTTTTCAAGATCAATAAGAGCTGCTTCCAGTTCAACATTGTTCTCATATGAGAGATTTCCAAATCTTCTAGATGCCATGAGTATACCTTCCTGGATCTTCTTCAAGCTGTTAATCTTTATCCAAGGAACCTCGCTCTAATACCAATTGTTGAATAGAGAATACTGAAGGAGGGGGTGAATCAGTATTCTAAAAAACCAATTGTTTTGTTGTACTTTAATCCAATTACCAAATTCAATAACATGAAAGTAGAATAGACATAAGAACAACAGCCATAAAGACATAACACATAAACACCAGCTTTTTTACGTGGAAAACCCAAAAAGGGAAAAAGCACGGTGAGTGTTAGCTCACAATATATTATGATAACAATACCAAAATACATGAATGATTACTACCTTAGGGCTCACTGCCCTGGGACTCACTATCCAAGAAGTGCTCACTGTAATAGGCTCATTGCCAAGAAAATAGAAGAGAGGATAGAAGAAGAATTGGCTCATTGCCAGGAGATGACTGCTAAAAATGCATCTATAGAATGCTAAGGTGCGGTTCCATTTACAGTTTAGTATACAAACTCAAAAGTCTTCATGATGTCTGCTCTACTTTTTCTGCTCTGGTTTTTCTACTCTACTCTACATAAAATCTGCTCTTCTTCCCTTACTATCTTTTTTTGGTCATAATTCTGCTTTAGATCACATACACATTGAATTCACACATATACTACCACATTTATACTAATTAACACTAAAATGCATTGAGTATATATATTTGCTACAAGATTTATTTCATAATTAGGTCAGCAAGCCAAATATGAACCCTGTATACAAATTTTATATATCTTGTTGGCTTGAACTTGTGTGCAATCTACAATGCAAACCCAAACAATCATTCAATAGTCTTCATATAGGTCAGCACCAATCATTCAATGACTTAGATTGATTGTTGAAACAATATATCTTCTCCGCATAAAGATCTAACATGCCTGTTAGCTTGGTTCTTAAGAACATGTTTGACCAATTCATCTGTCACATCATAACTCTCACTGTAGACCATAAGAGACTAAAAGATTCATAACCAACATTCATTCTAGACCTCTTAGTATACCGTTCAAACCGCAGGACAAAATATGCAACAGCAGAGGAATGCAGACCTTTTTACTCTAGTATTGTGCACCATTCATGTCTTTACTCTATTCACTCGGACTTAGACCAATAACACTTAACTTTTGAATGTCATCAGGACTTGCAATCTTGAACATAGCACCTTCAAACAATTTTGAATAGCATACCTTAACTGCATACCTTGACCATCAACTACGGAGGAATATCACTTGCGTCTCTGCTACTTACTCTATGTTGTCAGTACTTAGCCATTCTGCCTTAGTCTTTTGTGTCCGGACCAGAACCTTGTATGCAGGTTGTTCCAAGTAGAGTTCCCAATCATCCTTAGCTGCATCATGCTTTGTTTGCCTTGTTTCCATTAATGAGAACATTCAATCATTCATCAAAGTAGTGTCTCTTGCCAACACTCTATTCAAAACAATTTGTTTTAAATAATCCGGTAATGTCAAGAAATAACTAACTTTAAACCATTTTGTTCTTACTTTAATCATAGCTTAAAAAATACTGGACTCCTTCATCTTGTTTATCCAACCTACTCCTTCCCTGCTGGATTGTTTTCTTTCAGTTTTTATTTGAGATTACTAGTACAAACATAACAATACCAAAGTAATATTAAAATTAAACGATTATGTGTTCCATAGGTCTCATTTCCTAGTGCAAATATTCTTTTCACAATATTTATTTTTACTATAATATAACATAAATATAAATACATTATAAATTTCTATAATTAACAATTTAATCAAATATAACGATACGAAAGTAATGTCAAAATGAAATGATTATATCTTTCATAGATCTCATTTTCATTTTCTAGTACAAATATTTTATTAACAATTTAATGACATAAATATAAATGAAAAAGACACTCAAGAATTAGGAATTTTAGTCTATGAAAAAGAGACTCAAGAATTGGAAATATTAGACTAAAATTTATATTTTCTACCATTCTCCAATGTGTTGGTTCTCAAATCTACAGATTGTAAAACCCTAAAAGTATGCCAGGCTTTATGATCAGGTTCTACAACTAATTTGGCCAACTGACAGAATCAACCAAGATGGTTGGAACTCCCTGCACTTCAGGCTTTGCTTTGCCTAGGTGGGTGTACCTTTTTATGACCATTGAATATGAACTCCTCAAAACTGATTGGTGATGATTGAGGAGATTAAAATCTTATACAAATTTGTACAACTTCTTTAACTTAATCTACTCCAAACTGGCATGATCTCTGAAATAGAAAATTCAAAACTATACTAACCACTACTCCTACTCCTACAAATAGAAAATCAAAATATGTAAAATGATTTTATTTGTTTTGGAGCATAACATCTGATTAGTGCCTTATTTGTTGGGTATCAAAGTCGTAATGAGTTTTTTCTCATCCAATGGTCTTAAATTCTAACTGTTTAGTACAATTCATGTTTATGCCTTACATAAATGTTCAAGAATTTTAACCATGAAAACCATACTTTTTAATCCAAACTAATTTCTTCGAATCATAGTAACATATTCAATAGAATTTAATCTCTACTTGAGAGACCCCATCAAAAATGTCACACAAAAGCATTTAAAGATGCAACGACAAATAATTGAGTACCTGACAAACTAATTCATATGATTAAAAGAAAACAATTTGGAGATAGTCTCACAATTTCTTTTCATTTATATTGATAAACAATTGAAACCATCTTCAAAGAAAATTATTTCTGCACAATTTCTTCTCAAATCTTCACAGGTACACCAATCTGTTCTGACGTCCTATATTCCTCTTTCTATCCCCCATTACTAGCCTTTGTTTCCTTCTTATAAACAAATGAAGGAAGTGACAAGCTTCAGACTGATTACATTCCAAGGTGACTTTTCAACTACCCACCCATTGATTTACATTACATTAATTAACCCCATGAAAAAACAAATGTGCCAATTATACATTACAATACAATAATGAAAATGACTATTGTTATCCCTCTTTTACCGACAACATTTACATTCACCCAATTTAATAATCATTCGGGTAGAAATAATTACCCACTCCACAAATTTTATATTTATTTAACCCTCTTGGCAAAAATATTTCACTTCTCAGTGAAAATATTTTACAATGGCAAATTACCACCAACAAAATTTATATTCTCCCAGAATTAATCACATTGTCATTAATTTTAAAATTTTCTTTTCCCATGCAAAAAATTTCACTATACTTCCATTGCAAAAAAATTTCAATTATTCTTCACTTTATTACTTCCACCTTTTCATGCAAATAAAATCTTTTTTATGTTTCACTTTATTTTTATTTCACCGCACAATGGCAAATTAGTTTTTACATCATAGACATTTGCTACGGGGCTGCGAGGAAACTTTGAATTAATTAATTCTCCTACCTGCTCACCTGCACATACTTTTCACCATAAAAATTAGTTCCCCAAAACAATGCAATATATTTTGTTGGTGTATAACTCCTATAGTTTACACTAACTTAATCATAGTTAGGTGAATCTCCACATGTTCTTTGACTTTGTCTAAGTTGTTGGTCGTTTGGGAGATGTGGCATTCCAATGGACACATCGCCGCTATTCTCATGGGTAGTTGCACTATTCCTATGGATTGTTAGTCACCACCTATCCCTATTTTGTGGAGAGTCAGGTATCCAACTTCTTCTGTTTATATCTTCTCATTTGTCAATACATTTGTTCATATTCACTTGCAATCTTGTGCTTGTTGTATCTCCACGATCTTGGTAGTTTCTACATGGTATTAGAGCCTTCATGGTTAGCTTCAACCTATTTTTTCACTGTGCATCTCGTTCCATTGAAGCCACACTTCATTTCTGTTAAGTATTTTCTTGGTTTCATTTGTATTTGGTTTTGTTGTTTAACATTGTTTTTGTTGTGTCTACTATGGAGTTTGAATCTCCCTTAGAGGGCATTTTCTTGACGCCACATAGAGTCCAAAATCGGCCTACATCACCGACTCAGAGTGGCCATTATCGAGCCTACATTGTGGAGGTTGGGACACATCAAAGATGCCTCATACAAGCATGTTTTGGAAGGCATTAGCTCGCCTATTCCCTGGCAGCTCATGTCCCTCAACATTGTCGTAGCATCTCAGAGGGCAGAACACACATAGGCTAAGCCTGCATATTGTGTAGGCCCTTGACGGCCATACACAACGACCACGTCGGCCTCTTTAGGCACTCTTGATGCCAAACTTAGTGGAGTCCACACCACAGTTGAGATACAGGATTATAGGCTCTCTCAAAGCCACGTTTTGACAGAGGATTTGACTGCGACGACCATCAAATTACTTGCAGAGGCTAGTGTCACTATTCATGTGACATAAGAAACTAGGGGGGTGAGGTCAACAAAGAAGAAAGGGGGGGCCTAAATTTTTATTTATTAGCCCTTGGTCATATTGGTTAATAAGCCCCCATTCCTACTCTACTAATGAGGGCTAGACTTTTGCCTCTCCACAAGTTTTTTTTTTCCATTAAAAATTGTATGCAAATTTTTTTTCCAAGCACATTGGAAAAATTTTCTAGGTGTATTTTTTTGTGAATGCAAAAAAAATTCAAAGGGCCATAACTTTTTCAAAAGTGGTTATTTTTTCATCTTTGATCAAACTAACCTAATATCATACTACATTTATAAAGTGCCCGATCAAGCTATTTTAGGGTGACTCAACTCACTTCTTCTTTTCATTGCACAATTTGGGAGGGAAAAACAAACTAAAGGGTTAATTCAATCAAAGATATAATATGATGTCAATGCACTACACTATAAAGTGCCACTTTAAGGGGGGGTATCAAGGAAGAGTGCTCAAAAACACTCAAACTAAAGTGCCACCTTAACTTTAAAAACTGAGCATTAAGAATTCTTCACCACTCAAAAGGGTAAAAAAGGTAATACAATGCCACCGTCAAAAAAAGAACTTAATAGATGGGTCCTTAGTTCAGTTGTGGGTGATCACATGTCACCTTTCATTGAATTGTTTATGAGAATTCAATCTTACAATACTTACAAAATACTAATGGACGGTGTCTATCATGATGTTCTTGGAAAAGGGGTTGTAAATTGGGAAATGGTTTTGTACATAATGTATATTACATTCCTAATTTATTCAAAAATTACCTCTCGGTGTATGCACTCACAAATTCTAAGAAGATAGTTGAGTTCACAACAACATCAACCCTCATTCAAGAATCCAAAGATCGAAAACTGGTTGCGGAAGGCAAAGTTTGTCACTTTGACTACACCTTCATTTTTTCGCATTTTACATCTGGTGAAGAAGACAATCAAGATGCAACTTCAGAGCCAAGTATCAACTCACGGCTCAGCTCAGTTGGTTCCATATAGCAGGTTGATTAAACTCCACTAGTATTTTTGTTTGTAAATACACTCATGTAGTGTCTTGTAATTGAAAGTGTAAAGGGAATTGGGAAATTGTACTCACACTGATCTATAAAGTGTAATGGGGGTTGTAACAATCACAACTTGAATCACACAAATTCTTATCTCATTCGTATGTGCGTTCAATGTACATCCTTGTCTTCAATTGTTCAAAATATTTCTTGGACCTTCATCCTGGTCTTCATCCTTTGATCACTATCAAACTTCAATTAGTTTACTCAACTCTCTTGGAATTAAGGAAATGGCAGAATTTACTACTACAACATGCTTCAGGAGTTCCTCATACCTACAGTGCAGTCTACATCGACATCATCATCTTCTGGGAGGGCTATATAAGCCTTTCTCTTTGTTTTCTCTCTTTTTGGAGGAAAGTTTTTTCCCACAGGGTTTTCTTTCTTTCTCCACCTTTTGAGAGATGCATTTGTACATGGGTACCCAATTAGGCTCATAGCCGGGACCCATCTTTCATAAACTCACCTAAGCTATGCTTAATGTGGGGTGTTGGTGTATAAATCCTATAGTTTACACTAACTTAATCATAGTTAGGTGAATCTCCACATGTTCTTTGACTTTGTCTAAGTTGTTGGTTGTTTGGGAGATGTGTCATTACAATGGACACCTCGCCGCTATTCTCATGGGCAGTTGCGCTATTCCAATGGATTATTAGTCACCACCTATCCCTATTTTGTGGAGAGTCAGGTATCCAATTTCTCCTATTTATATCTTCTCATTTTTTAATACATTTGTTTGTTTTCACTTGCAATATCGTGCCTATTCTATCTCCACGATCTTGGTAGTTTCTACATATTTTATTTCACTTCATCTGTTCCTACAACACCACACCAATTTTAGAATTTCTAATTTTACCTCTGTGGGAATACGGGAGAATTCTAAGCTTACCCCAAATTAATTTTAAAAAATTAGGTTTTCAAAAGTATCCTGCAACACCACATGGGCTTTATGTTTTATGATTTTGCATTTGTGGGTATGTGGGGAGTCACTTCGTATTTAATTATTTCCTCACCGCCATCCTGCACACACTTTAGGGTTTAAGTCTTTACTATTGTAGGGATGCAGGAGAGCCTTCTATTTGCCTGCAACACCACACACTCTACCACTGATTGTTGTGGGATTACAACTTTATCAATATCACTCTTTCCTCGACATATACTTCCACATCTGCAATAATGCCTTTCATCATACACATTCATTTGGAATTTCATTCACCAAATCATCCCTTAGCTCATCAAGTTTTCTTCTATTCCCTCATCTTTAGATATTCTTTCTAAGAAAATTTTATTAGAATGGGAAGAAGATCATTTTCTTTCTCAACTTCAAATTGCCTGATTACCTTCTCTTCTTGATTTATGTAGTAAAAAATAGTTTAAGTTGCCTTCAAAACTACCTTCAAAAACATGTCAAAATTACGTGTGTGACCCCGAGGTTGAACTGAAATGTTGCCATATATCACGAAAACATGCCTGCCAAGTGGATTTGTTTAATTCTTTACAAGATGCAAAATATTGACAGTCAAAGAGGCTTCTGGGATGATCTGGTATAGTGCAGTCTAAAAAACTCCTCAAACCCTCTCCAAGTCGGCCCTTGAAAAATATCAAATCATGTCCTGGAGTACTGAAATTGAACAGGGGTCTATATAAAATATGGAGAATCACTAGAACCAATTCACTTCTCCTGACAATCACTGGACTTCAAAGCATCAACTCTCAAAGTTGGCTTTCTGACAAACTTGACATTGTGCATATAGCAAATATCAACAAACTACATTTTCGTTTGATATATGAAAAATATCAAATGAGATGTTGGGGCTTTGAAAATGGAGATAGAAGCACATTAACATGGGGACAATTGCAAGCACCAATTGGTTTGTCATGACAATCATCCAACTTGTAAATATTAACCTCCAAAGTTGACCACTCTGACATATCCAATAATGTGGGGACAACAAACTCTTTCAGAACCCTCCAACTTTGTGCTTCAAAACCCTCTCAAATTTGAACATAGGAAGCTAAAATCAAACATACATACTTAGATATTATGTCATTGTGGTCTCTCTATTTGTGTGTGACTTGGGGGTTCTATTCCCTACTAATACCTTAATTGTTTGCTAATGTTGGTGGCTTCTTTCTTATTCTATGTGTTGGGGAGTGTATATGCGTATTGATTATTTGCAATAATAGGACTAATCATGAAGCCCATTTTAAATCACTTGAAACATTTAAAGTCAACATAAAGAGTAGAAGGTCACCTGCAACCATTGTTATGTGGATGTGTTACTGTGAATAGAGATATTTTCTATCTAGTTTCCCTTGTGTGAGGATAATTCATATTATTTAACTATTTATTAGTTAAATAATATTCTCTCACATAATTCAAATGTTAACTTGACTTAGTGAGTCTACTATATGTTTCTAGTTGTTGATAGTTGTCTTATAGTTGTCTTAATCCTATGACATGTCACAACTATAGCACAGGTGTAGGATAAGACAACTATCACATGACTACAACATCTTAGCTCTCATCCTTGTCTTTATAAGCAAGGCTCTTCATGTACGTTGTAACAACATAAGAACAATTTTGCATTCATGGATAGAATAGAATTATTCTCTCATTCTCTCTTGTACTTTCATGAAGTCCTAGATCTTGGGTGGCTCCTATCTAGCCAACTCTTACAAGATGTAGATAGCAGAAATAAATTAAATAGTTATAGAACTACCTGCAACAAGAAAGAATTCACTTCTAGTTGAGACTGTGTGATGAGGGTCACAAATGCATGATAGTATTACATTACCATGGAATAAGAAATTTGGTGGCTCAACCCCCACCCAACCCCAAACACAAGTGTAGGATGAAGTGGTCCCAGCCCTTCTTAGGACCAAGCTTGGCTCTCGCAATCCATGAACTAGTATCCACCAATAGCAGTATTATATATAGTGGGGTCATAATCTTCTTCATTTACATTATATCAACCAGGGTCACCTCCAAATGCACTATTTTCATTATGAACCTAAAGATTTTTTAGAAAATAGTTATTTCTAATGAAAGAAAAAAACTAAATCAATTTAATTGATAAAATTAAATGTACACACTTGCTGCAAAAGAAATCATATCTGCATAATTGAAACAGACTTGCATAAATTAAAATTATAAAATTAAAACATGCTTCCATGAATTAAAAATGTATAAAAAAACTAAGCAGTTGCTACACTAGAAATCTAATTTAAAACATTAAGATAAATAAAAATGTTGAACACAAAATTATATATAAAACTAAAATAATATGAAAAATAAATAAGTACCAAATATTATCCTCTTCCCTAGGATGAGTGGCCTACTCCTGCCTTTGAATCAGAACAAGATCAATTACACAACTTTGTGTTCAATGCTCCATTTTTTTGTTACTTCCATATTACAATTTTTCTTGGAAAATTGTTGTATCATTTCTATTCAAAAACATTCTTAAAAAATATTTTTTCTCCTTAGAGATGAGAGCTTTATTTATATATTGAGGATTCTCATCCAACTCACCAAATTAGTGGAACACATCCTATAAGACCATGTGTAGGCCCAATTGAATTTTCCCCAGGGATATTGTTGTGATAAGGGTTTATTACCGAGTATATTTTGTATGGAATCAATATCTAGTTTTTGGAATGAGTAACAATAAATAAAATACTCACCTATATGTCTCAAACTCTCTATATGGAATTTGGATTATGTTGGTAACCACAGTCCTTCGTCTATATAAACTAATATATCCTTTTAACATAGATTCCTATCGTACAATGTCCTTAGCCTCTCTCGGTGAAGATAAGATATTGTCTGAAGCACAATATATGTAATCACACATCTTGACTACCATAAAATGGTAATATTGTCTGAAGCACAATATATGTAATCACACATCTTGACTACCATAAAATGGTTTTGAAATCACCTTGTTTTGTTGTAAGATTTACTACACTATTGATATTGAGTAGCTATTGATATTGAGTTGAGTAGCTATTGATATTGAGTAGAGATTTACATCATGGTGAGATGCTATGGTTCAGTATTTAAATTGTGATCTTACAGTAGAAATAAAGATTTGTTAAAATATTCTTAGTAGAGAAGTTATCAATAAATTAATTGATGTTGATTGTTATTTGCTTCAGCTATGATAATTGTGTCTATAACTAACAATTGAAATGAGTGTGCAGGTATTTGATAGCCAATGGAAATGGGGAAAATACATGGAAGCCTATTGTGAGTAACCAGTTGAGCTAACCTAGTATATTTGGAAAGACTCAAGTCCCTTGTGTTGTGATATGTTGCATTACATAGTATATTTGGAAAGACTCAGGGCCCTTGTGTTGTGATATGTTACATTGTGTCCCTTTGTGTCGTGTTGTAACAATGTAATTTAAAATTAATTAAATTTATTCAACTTCCTATAAAGGGTGTAAAATAACCAAAAAGGCACTTATGTCATAAGAATAAATTATTAGAACCTAGGACTATGGGATCAGCTGCTGTAAAAAATTTGTGATTGGGAGAGTATAAACTAGGAGCTTGGTTGCTGGATAAGAGTAAACAGTGGTGGGGTTAGATCTGTCTACTCCAATTACCGTGCCAGGGTTCAGGTATGCATTAAAACCTTGGGTTAAATTCTTAATGGTTAGAACATTAAAAATAGCAGGAAGTAGTGGGTAAATAATTTTTGTGTGGGTAATTTGGAATTGCATTATAAGTGTTATGTTAAAATTACAGAGTGTAATGTGTTTAATTTAGTTAAGTGTGGTTGTAAATGGTGTGCAGGGATGATGTTGGTGTAATGTGTTTAATTTAGTTAAGTGTGGTTGTAAATGGTGTAATGTGTTTAATTTAGTTAAGTGTGGTTGTAAATGGTGTGCAGGGATGATGTTGGTTGTGAATCCATTTGTGGTCTTGTTGCAATGTGATGCTGGGTAATAGTGCTATGAGAAATAGTGCTTGTGTTGTTGTAAAATCAAGTGCTACTGTCTTATTGTGTGTTGGTATAATTGTTCTCCCCGGTCCCCATATGTTTTCCCCAAGCTCGGGGATGGGCAGTTATTTCTCTAGGTGGGAGGTGAGCCTCCACTAGCTGCACAAAAGGGTTTAAGTCATGTTGCAGTTCTTCTGCAGGTTGTGGAGAGGATGATGGCATGCTATTCTGAGGAGCTGTCAGAGAAGCTATACATTCCTATAAAAAAATTAGTACATAAGTAATGCATAAGGAGAGGATTAAAATCTTCTCTACTAGCTATGTATGATAAAACAAATATCTTCCTACTGCTCTCTATTTCTTTTATTTGGTTGACGCGAACCTTTAAATACATCTGCAATGGAGAATCTATAAAACTCTTTATGTACCTAAAAAACAGCTGCATATTAATGGTTGGGCTTACATCATAGCTAAATTTTGTCATATATTTTGCATTTCCTGTATAGCTAAATGCAGAACATTTCTTGTGTTTTATGTTTCTCTTTTAATAGCAAGTTGTCCCAGAGAGCTCATAGACCTAATATGGGGAAAATATTTCATGCCCAATCCATTAGAGTGCCAAATCCCCAAATCTCGTGCAAATCTCATTCTCTTAGTACCCACATGCCTAGATTGATAGGTTAACTTAGATGCCATGCGATATCATGGGGCTACAAGATCCATTATCAATTAAACCAGTGTGCAACATTCAATAGTTAAGATAATGGATAATAAATGTGAAACAACAATTAGATCTTTTTGACAAACCCAAAAATTGGAACTCTTGGCGCCTTGAAAACTATGTTTAGATAAACCTGTGTCTTGTTTTCTTTTACTATCTGCATCTTATAGTTTTATAAAGTTTGTTGAAAACGATCCTGCGGTATTCCTAAAAAAATCACAAGAAAATAAAAAAAATGAAGAAAGAATATTAGACTACCAAGTATGCAAAGATGTGAATTGGTCACCTGATATAGGCTGCACCTATAAATCTGGCTGCAACTCACTAGTCCTCACACGATAGTGACTTTTTGTAATACATTAATAAAATAGGGTTTTTAAAGAAATATTTAAAATTACTTTCACAAAGTTCATGGTCATTTTATTTCATATCTTTAAAATTTAGGCACCTGACATAATGGCATATAGAGATACAATGCTCCAAAAATATTCAGCACCTACATTAACTGACAATCCATAAAGCAAACTATCACCAAAACCAATATGACATAAGTTTGTTACTTTTCACTATTGATTGTTTCTTGGAAGGTTGAACTAACTACCAAAAAACACAAAACGACATTTCTCTATTTAGTACCGATAGTTCCTTGGGTGCCGAATAGAGTCCTTCCTAAATTAAGCATCTACGCTTCACCAAACCTGCCAAAAAAAATATAACGCACAAGAATACAATACTGGTCTCGAAAACAGAATGATTATCTTTACCTCCATTGACATGAATTGAAAATGAATGAAGAGCGCAGAGAGCTGCGTACCCAAGATCAGAAAGTTTGAGGTGAGCCTCGACATAGTCAGCAAAAAGGCATCTTCATCCTCATTATCCACAGGAACAAAGATATGAGATTTCTGAATGTAATAATCAATCAAAAACCACAATTTCTAACTTATGGGACAAACGGGTCTATGACATGTTTCATACCTGTGCAAACTTGTGTACATAAGATGCAAACTTAGGATCAGCTAGCAAAGGCTTATCAGAAGGCAACTGAAGTACACCTTCCTTCTCTTTAGTGACAAGTTCTCTGGACAAAATATCAACAATCATAAATCATCAGAACGCCCACTGCAATTTCAAATTAAAGAAATGACCAACCATAAACCATGGAGAGACCATTGAAGCAAAAAGTTTATTTCAGGTTGTAAGCAACCATAAACTCGTTATACGATGCAATCATGGAAAAAAAAGAGAAATAGATGTGTTTGGAACAATTTTGGGGGAACGTGCACTAAGAAGAAGCAAAAGAACTATATATTGCACCACAATGCTGGACGCCGCCCCTGCGACAGAAAATAGAGGAGTTAGAAGGCTTTAAAAAAGAAATTAAAAGGGGCGATCATGGTGGCCGCCCGGAACTCCCTACCTGGAACCACCTCTGGCAGCTTTACACCCAGCGCACCTCCCTGAGACATCAAACAAAATAAATTAAAATCACCTAGGGTTCTTAGAAATCTGGAAACAAAAAAAGTGGATCGGGTAATTTTTTTTTAGCATACCTGGCTTGTGGATCCGCTTGCATAGGGTGTAGAATCATGGCTGCTATTGTTCTTTCATAGGTTTTGTTTTTCCTTGGCTATGGAGATCTGTTTGTGGTGGCAGAGAAGTCAAGAAAGGTCGAAGTGATAGAAGAGAGTTTAGGGCACATTTTAGGTTTAGGGTTCGGGCCGCTCATGGATGGATGCTTTATTAATTATATAAGTAAAAGCACAAAGATTGAACGCATGCTTTCTTTTCCCTTCTCTTGCTACTTGATACAATTATTCTTTAATCTTATGCGCTAGAGTTACGTAGAATTAGTCTTTTTTTACTTACCTTACTTAATCTTAGATTGGTAAAACCTTTTTTTTCCTTTGGATGTGATTTGTTCTATGGGAGGTAGTAGAAATGCTTTTTGCATATTTATTTCTAATACAAAGAATTACTTAGCATGAGGATAAGTTAAAATAAAGAAAGTGATAATTAAAGCTTAAGTCCTATGATATTATAATATCCTCTTTGTAACCCTACTCATGAATTAGTATATCCATACTTTTGTGTGCTTTTGATAAGGTTCTCACGTTATTTTTATACATAAGCATGTACGTTTCTCATAAATACTGAGCTCATAAGTCCTTGTTCGAATAGCGGAGCATTGTGTCATCTTAAGGTGCCCTACAAGTTTAGTGTATGTGTGACCTAATCATCTTTTCATCAATTTGGATCTTTTTATATATATATATATATATATATAGTTAGTTAGTTAGTTAGTTAGTTATCTATCATGGTATTTGGTGTTGGATTTAGTGTCATGTCACTCCACTTAGAAAGAGTGTAGGCATTACATAGGTTTACCACACTATTTTAACATTCCCAATTTGTCCATTAATTTAGAAGGTAGGCAAATGACGATAAGCCTGGTTGATATTAAGGTCTATCAATAATTTAATATTACTAAATGTCATATTACTATTAGAGCAATGTCTTTGTATTCGTTTGGTCAACATATTATTTGAGCTATTCCTCCTCCGACACCTGATGAGCACGAGAATAAACACCTTGTTATGTCTAAGACTATTTTTTAAAAAAATTAGGGTTGTTTTTGTCGTGATCACACGTTTTGTTTTGAGGGCATTACATATCCCACTAAAATAAGTTTACACTTGTATTTCACACTCATATGATAAAACTTCCTTTATTCTCTACACTTGTATCTCCTACTCTTATGTTAAAGGAAACAAATTCCTTTATTCTATACACTTATCTCTCCTACTCATATGCTAAAATGGATAAATTAATTTACTATCTCCTTACAAAATGATGACTCATTCGCAACCTTTTAAGAGAAAAGGTGAAATATATTTATATTTATTTGTTACTTTTTTTTTAATTACAATAACAATTCATCTTCAACCTTTTAGGAGAAAAGATTTGAGAGAATTCTAAATCCATTGATTGGACCAAATCATGAAGTTGGAGTGCTTTGGAGTTAGCTCCGAAGGTGGTTTTGTAATAATCTAGAATACTTTGAAGTTCGATGAAATGAAACTAGAACACTTTGGGGTTGATTTTGCATCATATTCAAAACATATTACATTCTATTTTATAATAAATATTACAAAATTTATTGCAATAGACATCTAGGAAATAAACCAATATATATGTCATATTTTATTTTAAATAAGCTATTAGTTCTTCAAACTACATCTAAATCCACTTTTAATATTAATTATTAGAAGAAAATAAAATTTATTTTATGAATTTAAATGAAATATTTTCTAGACTCATTACTGTGATTATTCTTACAACAACGTAGACTCCCATTCTTTATCTATGTAAACATGGGTTCGATCAGTTTGGTGCCACAAATCATAGGTGGCATCAACAGTGTGGTATTAAAGCAGGCTACAACTCTAAGAGAAGGTGTATTGTGAGGTTTCAAGTTGATCAAAGCCTAATGAAGGAAATGATTTATGTGGAAAAATTAACTTTTGTATCCCTATAGCAAAGAGAATATTTCAGCCAAAGGAGTTGGAGTGGTAAGAAGTAGGTAAAGACAACCGGATGGCACAAAGAGTGAGAGCCAAATAAGTTGCTATAATAGATGTAACTAGAAGGACATATTGAGTTATGCAAGCTACAAGGGGAGTACAAGTAATGATGGATGCCTTAGAAGGTGATAGGAGAAGAGGTAGAGTTCATAGACAAGCTAATAGTGATAGTGAGGATGAAAAAGAGGGGGTAGAAACAAGCATAAAGGAGAAGTTCAAGGCTATGTTAAAGGCCTTGTGGAGATTAAGGTGAGGTTGGAAGATCTTGAGAATAGTCAAGGTAGAGGCCATAGACAAACACAATGTGTTTCAAAAAGGGTGACAAGCAAGAGGATCGAATAATAATAGAAGAAAGTGCAAAATATTGCCTTGAGAAGTAATGTGTGAGTAGAAGTGCCATGTGAGTATCTTCTGCTGAAGAGATGGGTCATGTGCAACTTGTGGAAGACATCATAAATAGTGAGGAAGAGGACAAGAGAGTCCTTGTGGATGATGACAAAGAATAAAATGTAACCCATATGTTGTAGGATCTGCTCGTGCACTAGCCATGTCAAAGGAGAACACAACCTCTGAGGTGCAAGTGGATAAAAGGATAGCCATGATGGGGCGAACCATGGAGGGAAAGGATCAAGCCTATGTTTTTGCTACCTAATTTGTGATTGTAGGTCTAGAGAATAACAACAAAGAAGAAGGAATCCTCATGATGGAGGATGAGGCTCCATGAGAAGCATGCCAAGAAGAGGAAGGCATGGAGGTGCTAGTGTCTGCACCCAATGCTAGAAAGATTCTCAATGAAGAGTAGTGGAGTATTGCAATTGTGGAGGAATATGGAGAAGAGATAGAAATCAAGGAGATGTTGCAAGTAATTGCTTCAGACCAAGAAAGCTTGACAATGAAACAAGGGTGCCATGAGAAAGGAATAAAATAAGAATACAAAAAGAGGCTACATGTGAGGAAAACAAAGTTCCCAAGGTACTACAAGTAAGTGCATTGATAAAGTAGTCCTTGTGTGAGGCTACAAGGGTGATATAGGAGGTCACTAAGGATCTATAAGTAGGCACAACTTAGATGTTGCATGTAAGTGCAATAGAAGAGTACATGAAACATGCTACACATAAGTTGTTGCAAGTTTGTGTACAAAATAAGTTAGAGGATGGACATTGCATAGAAAATAGTGTACGTAGATGCAATATCTAGAAGGAATGCAAACATGAATTTGCAAGTTGGACTGATGCAATTCCAAAGATGCTAAAAGAATTGAAGAGGAGGTGGAAGAGAATTTGTTTACTACTGCAAGTGCGATGAGTGAAGATGCAACATTGTTTTGTCCTTTAATGGGTAAGGACTTCTCAAATGACACTACACAACAAAGTATGACAAAATGAGAGAAGGCAACAATCATGAGAGAGGAGAAAAATGGGTCATGGATGCTCAATTCAATCCAAGAGGATGCAAGTATCCATGAGGATTTAGCAAAGAATGGTGGAGAAATAGAGAAGGCACAATGGACAGAAGTTCGTTTGGCAATTAAAGATTGCCAAATCAATATTTTTGTTGATTTTTGTGCAAGAAAAGTGGCATTAGATCCAATGGTGGGTATGTAGGCAATGAAAGAGAAGGTGTAGGATATAGCACAAGTAGATAATGAAGAAGAAAGGCTTATTGATAAGTAGTTTGAATCTAGCATGCAAGTGGATGTGAGTCTAAAAGTAGAATTTATAGCAAAGGACAAAGAGTTGCACAATTGAATATTGCCTAATGATGTAGAAGTAGAGGAGGATGTACATAAAGGAAGTGTAAATGAGGAAGAAAAATGGTTTAATTTTTGGGCTAAATGCAAATCCATTTCAGAAGATTTATTTATACCATGCATACCACATAGGAGAGTTGATTTTGCAAGAAGAAACATGGTATTCATACTAGCAAAAACTAGTAGATATGTTGGGCATATGAAGGAGATCTAGCAACGTATAAGGTAGAATGATAAAGAGTACAAATGGATTATGTTGAAGGCATGAAAGAGGATGAAATGACAAGATGATCAATGACAAGTTTACTTGTAGTAAGACATCTTATGAGCTACAACATATAATTTTGACAGTGAGTAGGGCTCACAATTTTGTAACTTTGGGTGTTTGACATAGCGGCATCATATATGACCAATGACCAACTTCACCATAATTAAAAATATAAAATTTCTACCGACATCTAGTATGGATCCATATAATCGACCTACAACCACATTTAACACCATGCCTAAACAAGTACTCAAAGTTGGTGAATTCAAACTCCTCAAGGACTATTATTTAGCCTAAGTAATCATTTTGGTTCTCAAATTGAAGATTTGGGCACTAAAATGAAGATCTAATCTGTAAGGTAGTACAAGGGGCATTTAAGATGCAAGTTCTAGCATGCAAGGAGAGGCCCAAGAAAGAATTAATATTTTAGTCACCCTATAGTGGATGTAGCATGTGAGAAGCCCCATTTTTGGTGCTAGAAACAAATTGGAGGAGATTTTGTGAAGAGTTTATTTTATGGGCTACATGTAAGGGAAGAAAAAAAGGTAAGCATGGATAAAAGAGAAGAGGCACCAAGAGAATGAGGGAGAGGTTAGAGAAGGCCCTATTTTACCACTAATAACTAGGAAGATGAAATTTTTGAAGAGATTTTGAGAAAAGAAAGAGAGAGACGTGAGGATAGGAAGAGAGAGTAGCATATAGGAGAAAAACACTAGAAGGCTACATAATAGGAGAAGACAACAAAGGGACACATGAGATAGAATAGCAAGATAAGGGAGTTTGTAAATTATATTAGACGGAATGAGTAGGAGGGAGGCAACAACAATGGATGAAGAGGAGGTATGGTCACAATTGATGGAGAATGAAATATGTATCCAAGTTAGTGTTAGAAAAAATATTTAGTGCATAATTGAAATAAATAGTGAAATAGCAGTAAATTACACAAAATTTATAACATAGATTTATGTGGAAAACCTGGTTATGTACCAAGAAAAACCACAAGAAAAGGTCTCTCAATAATTTTATTCTCAGAAGAAAACTTACAGTTATAGAATTACATCATGCATTCGCATCGGAGCTCAACTAACTTTAAAAGCCATGAAAAAAACATTCAATTAATCCAATTCTTTCTGAAGAAGGATTTTCATGCATAAATCATGCGTGTGGAACTAGTCATCGATTGATTTAATCAATTCTATAATAAGAAATTGACTTCACATACTAACAGTTAGCGTAAAGGTGTAAGAGTTACCATGTGATGCATTGGACAAAAGAAAGCAACAAAAAGACAAGCAAATTTCACCTAGAGGCTACCATTCTCTCCAATCGGCCTCCATTTTTTCCTCAAGTCTTTGAATATGGGAGATACCATGTAAGAACAAAGATGAGTTTAGGTTAAGTGAATACTCATGTATGCTTATTACCAGAAAATAATTATGAATTTCATATTTTCAATATAATAAAGAAAGAAATATTTATTTAATGTTGTCCAATGTTATGTGACTATGGTGTCTCTTTGTTTGTGTGTGAATCAAGAGTTCCATTACCTGCTAGTCCCTTAATTGTTTATTGATGCTAAAGAGTGCTTGCCTATTCTATGTGTTGGGGAGTGTATATATGTACATGTGTGTGTATTTGTTACTTACAGTAATAGGATTGAGCATGTAGCCCATTTTCAATCACTTGAAGCATTCAGAGAAGGATAGCATCAAGAGTAGAATGTCACCTGTAATGATTATTGTGTGGGTGCAGGTGGAAAAACTAAATTAAATGGGTATAGAACTACATGCAACAAGAAAGAATTCACTTTTACTTGAGGCTATGACGATTGCTTATTGTGGAAACCAAGAACATTCATGGAAGGTTGCAAACACTCACACAAGTCACGAAAGATGAACTATCACACACTCAATGCTATCAAAGACACAAGTAATATGCAAAGCAAACTAGATGATGTATTAGATCAAAGATCAAGTACATATAGGCATGAGTCTTCTAAGAATAGACATGCCATAAATAAGAAAATAAGCCTAAGAATAGTAGTGGCCCAAAGATAGGCATGCAACTACTTAACTTAGGATAAGCTAAGTTAGACACTTGTTCTAAACATAGATGCGCTAATTAAAGCACAAGTATACATAATTTAGCACAACTAAATATAGTCGACTAAGTGAGCTTAATAACACTAACACCCCTCCCCTTAAAAAAAGCTTGACCGAGGAAAGAAGATGGGTCCCAGCAACTAGGCCTGATCAGGTACCCATGTACAATGCAATAGAATGCAATCTCTCATAAAGCAGAGAAAGGAAGAAAACCCTGTGGGAAAAAATTTCCCTCCAAAAGAGAGAAAAAAGAAGACTAGGAAGCCTCCTCAAAGATTATAACTCTGCAACAAGCTGGAAACAATGTCACTCTTACTATGATGATGCAGATATGACCCCACCATAGGAGATTAAAAGAGACTATGTAGCCCCCCATAATGAAGTAGCCCCATATGCCTAAAGAGAATGCCCATGTATGAATGCTGAAAATGATCCATTTGTGGAAAATGACATTTCTCCCCTTAGGAATAAACAACTCCTATGGTGAATTCTTAAAGAAGCAAAGTGAGGTGGTTAGTATCATGATGTACCCTGTCTAAGAATACTACACAAATGTCATCATGCTGATGTCGAAATGATTCACAATCAAATGAGGAGGCTCAGGCCTAACTAAAACAAGTTACGTCTCAAAAACATGTCAAGACTAATGAAGAACAGGATCCAAAGAACTAGTGTATGAAAGTGGAATGTCAATGCATGCCATGTTACTACAAAGACAGTCCCATGAGATGTCCTGCGAACAATCACTAGAAGCCCTCGGTGAAGCTTCTCTGAACTCTATACTGGTAGTAGGTGTATGAGTATTGTAGTCAAATAGTAACATGAGATCCTCCAAGGTGTCATCAAGATCTGATATGTGAGACTCTACAAATAGCAAAGAGATGTTTGGTAGAAGTGTGTCCCAATGAAGTGAATCATGAATACGAATGTGAGCCTACTACAAAGAATCATTGGAACTCTCAAAGTAGTAACACTAAACTCAGAAGTAGCGGTAGGTACTCTAGGAGTGTCCTTAACTATAGATGAAAGAGATGAATTCTCGATGTCCTAGTGCAAAGAGTCATTGGAGGCTCTCAAAGGAAGGACACTGAACTCTATCAAAGCAATAGGTGCAGAAGCATGAAGAGAAGTTTGTATGTCATCTGACTATCTAAGACTTGCAAAATACTTAAACTCCTCTGAAGTATCATCATCAAAGGGTATGTTGTTTGCTTTAGAAAGAGGAAGAAGATAATCTGCAGTAGGATCATCTGGGAATGCAGAGATATTAGGATCTCCGTGAATCTCCCAAATTCTAGTCCAAAGTGTGTGAGGACACTCAATGTATGACACATCACTGAGAGTGTCAGAATCAACACTAATACAAATCAAACCTACTACATGTTCAATGATATTTCCCCAAGCTGATTTTCTCCCCAGTGTGTGTGGTTCATGCATGAGTCCATAGAGATAAGGAAAAAGATTAAATCATTTGAGGTGTGTTAGGATGTCATGTTTCGAAGACTCATAATTGGCCTTCTCATGGATTACCATGGAAGGATGAGTAGTGAAACCCATGACGAAACTAAGACCAATAATCTCAATGCAAAAAGTGGGAAAGTAGGAAGTGTTCAAAAACATGACACACAAGACCCCCCTTGATTCGATTTTTGAGACCCCCCTCTGAATACTCTATGTTGCAAGCAATGCGTAAAAGAAGGAGACTACACAACCCAATAAGACGCCATATGATTATTCTGAACACGCCCTGCAGTTGTGGCACTTTATAAATAGTGCACATGGGCAAAAATTACCTATTACACAATTTGAAATGCTCTTTTAGTTTAATTTGCCAAAGAATATTTGGAAAACAACTTTACAACGAGGAGCAATTTGGTTTTTTTTTTGTCTAAATATAGCTTTTAAAAACAAGTCTAAATACCGATTTAAAAAAAAAACATAGATTGCTTTTTTAAAACAAATTTAAATATATATTTTTTTTAAAAAACCATGATTTTTGTTTGTAAAAAAAATCTTTTTAGAAGAAGTCTAAAAATAGATTTTCTAAAAAAAAATAAATTTAAAAAAAAAAAACTTTTTAAAACAAGTTTAAATATAGCTTTTCTTGTAAAAAGAAGCTTTTTAAAACAAGTCTAAAAATAGATTTTTTTAAAAGCTTTTTAAAACAAGTTTAAATATAGCTTTTCTTTTAAAAAACACTATTTTTTTTTTTAAAAAGGGCAAATTTATGAAAAAATAAGTCAAATTTTTTAAAAGGGCAAATTTATGAAAAAATCAGTCAAATTTGAAGCAAAAATACTTCTATTTGTTTGAAAACTCCAAAGAACTTGACAAAATCACTGATGTGGGTAAATTTTCCTGATACTGGGTGAAACAGAGTCCAAAAAAATGCCTTCTTAGGAGAAAAAATGCCTTTGAGCAGCTCTGGAGTAGTAAAACTCTACCAAAACAGTTAATAACGTCTCTGAAGATGAACCAATAACGAACAAGGAAAGCTATGCTCAATGAATTTGATAGAAGAATAAGTGTGCAACCTTATCATTCCCACTCTAATACCATGTGGAAACCAAGAACATTCGTGGAAGGTTTCACAAAAGTCACGAAAGATGAACTATTGCACACTCAATGCTATCAAAGACACAAGCAATTTGCAAAGCAAACTAGATGATCTATTAGCTCAAAGATCAAGTACATATAGGCATGAGTCTTCTAAGACTAGATGCACCATAAATAAGAAAGCAAACCTAAGAATAGTAGTGGCCCAAAGATAGGCATCCAACTACTTAACTTAGGATAAGCTAAGTTAGACACTTGTTCTAAACATAGACATGCTAATTAAAGCACAAGTACACCTAAATCTAGCACAACTAAATATAGTTAACTAAGTGAGCTTAATAACACTAACACTTATAGAAACATAGCCTCCCATCCGGAATTTCTATTGATTGTTTGACCATTGAAGTGGATGATATTTAAGTAGAGTGCTCCCATCCCTTAGCTTGCGGTTTCTTGATTTGACACTACAATTCTATATATTGCCATCAACACCAAACTCGTGTGTTTAGTAAGGAATTCATGTTTATTGACAATAGTTGAGAGGGCTTTAAGGGACTGACTTTCTTACAAGTTAAACAAGTTATTATCCACCTTCAATTGTGTAAGTTGTGTGATTAGAATTAAAGGCTAGATACTTGTAAAATTTTAAGTATTTTCTAAAATACTAAACTAAAGCATTCTGTAAAACATTTTATATTCATTTAAACAAGTTATTAACCACCTTCAATTGTGTAAGTTGTATGATTAGAATTAGAGACCACGTATTTTGTAAAATTTAAAATACTAAACTAAAGCATTCAATAAAACACTTTATATTCATTTATAAAAGTTAGAGGGCCCTAAGAGACTCATCCCTCTTAAAGTAGACAAACAAATCACTGCCTTTTGTGTAAACTGTGCAAGGAAATCAAATACTTACAAAATGTTAGTCCTTGCATTTAAACACTTAATTCAGTGTCAATGTATTTAAAATAATTAAAAGATCCATAATTGAAACCAACAATGAAGAATTGTCATCATCTATATTAAGATGTAGCAAAACTCTAGATGAATTGTCACAAAACACAAACAACCCCTCTACAAAATCCCATTTTTTTTTATAGAATTCCCAAAAAAAAAAAAACACCAAACATCAGAAATAATTTACTCTTATCCCGCATTTTTCTCTCTACATGAATTCCATATACATCCCTCTAGCTGGATGGAATATAGTGCAAACATAATTCTATATAACAGACTCCATGTTTGATTTAACTTTTTCAGATTAATTTAAATCGTTAACATAAAAAGTTGAAATTAAATGAACAGATTTGTATGTCTTTACGTGGACCTAACTCAGTTAGCCAACTCAACGAAGTGAAGCAACATGCTGTTGAATGATGGCACACACAGACTTATATGTGACACCACGTATTTTGTAACTTGTCTTCGTATTTCTGCAAATCTCTACCCGCCTGCACAATACGTGTCTTTATAAATGCTGGTTTATTGCGGTATAAATGCTGTGATTATGTACCAAGTTGAGCAAGTTACAAGAGATTTTTATGCTTTGATTATGTACCAAGTTGAGCAAGTTACAAAAGATTTTTATGCTTTGATTATGTACCAAGTTGAGCAAGTTACAAGAGATTTTTAATGGAGCTTGACGCCATTGGAATGTTTTCTCCTCATTCTTCTTCGTCTGATGATCTGATTAAAAACATCAGGTAAATAATTATTATTATTTTAAATTCTAAAATATTAAAATTTATTGGATATTATATAAATAAAATAACTATTTCCTAATTATTTGGTGAAGGTGAGATATAAAATTTATTTATTATTTTTGGTGGAAATAATGTGAAAATTACCCAACTTAAAATAAATAATGTTTTTAAATAATGGTGACAACAAAAATTGCATTGTTCATAGATTTAATAAGGCTCTGAGATATATTCTTAACCATGATGACAATCTAAGGTAGATTTGCCTTGGACCAGATCAAATAACACTGCAATCACCAATTCATCTATACATATTTCAAGATTCCTGTACACCTTAGACAACAATATCCAAATGTCAAATATCTCTGAATTAAATATTAAGTTATGACAATGTGCAAATGTAAAACTTTTTGAAAATTGGTATCAAAGTTGTATAGCAAGATTTAAATAATATTTTTAATTATATATTGGATATTTTAATTATAGAAATGTAAAATTTAATGATAATTAGTCTCAAATAATATTTTATTATTATATTATGTTTTATTAGGGTTTTATGTTTTAAGATTTCCACTGTTAATAATAATATTAGGGCACTATATTTGATTAGGGTATTGTATTTGTTTTGTTTTGATATTGTATTCTACCTGTTTTATATTTTAATAATTTTTTTCCATCATTAATAAAATAGAGTGTCATGCACATTAAGTACTAATTTAGAAGTAAATGATTTAAATATAGAAGATTGCTATTTTCACTATTATTTTGAAGTATTGTTTTTTAGAGTTTATTACTGTATTTTTAGAATTATAATGTGTTATTTTTTTATTTTTTTAAATAAACAATGCATTCACATTATAGATATTTGCTTGTGTTCACATTCTCTTAATTGTATTGTACATTTTCATGATTATTAAAACATAATAAATGATATGATGTAATTTATAAATCTTTATAAATAAATTTTGAAACCTTCTATAGTGGTGTAATTAATATCCTATTTAAAATCTAAATAATCTATAATCATTAATAAAAATTTACTGTGATATATAAATAAAGGTAATATATAAATAATTATTAAGAACATTCTCTTTTAATGTCATGCTCCGCAGACCCAAGAAGCGAGAGCTGCATCTTCCACCTTCCTCGCACCATAACATTCTTGATGAAGAGCAACTTAACAGGTACTGTAGATTATAATTTTGTTTTTCTCATCATCTTGGTTTAAGAGGCATACTACACAAGTTCCAATGCTCTGGTTGGCTTTGCAGGGTTGATAATCAAGTCTCTTTGTCTGATGGAGATTGGAGACTGGAGCTTCCCAGTCCCCATCATGTAGAAGGCTTATGATCAAGTCTCTTTCCCTGATGGAGACTTTGATATCACTAGCTGTTGTTGGGGCTCATCTTGTTTTCTTTCTTCAGAGGATGCAGCTATATTCCACTTCCTTTTGGAGGAGGAGGATGCTACAGATGAATCTGTTGGCTTTACACTGGAACGTGCTTTAGAGCCTGAACTTTGGCCCTCTTTCTTTGAAATATGTTCCTTATTGTTGCTGGGATCCATATCTAAAGTTAGATGGAGAACCTATAACAAAATTAGAGTTTGCAAGGTCTAATTGGGTAGGGCAAACCTCCTCCTTTGTGGTGAGACTATTGGGATCCCAGCATTCAGAGTGGCTGATAATGCTTGTTTAGGTTGGCTATAATGGGTTAGAGAAGATTTATGATCAAGTCTCTTTCCCTGATGGAGATTGGAGCTTCCCAATCCCCAATGCTCATCAGATTGCCCCTTTCACACTTATTGCACTCACAAAGTACTAAGTGATAATTAGGAATGTAGTCTGCTTCCATGTCTCTGCACAGAACAGTCACCATCCTCTGGATACTTGCTGTTGTCTAAATTGCATCCTGCATCCTGCATGGCACCAAACATTGCACTTATGACAATGAAGCCACCTGGCTCTATTTATTTCATCGCCTGGGCAAACCCTTCTGCATATGTCACATAACTTTTTGTAATAGTATAAGATTGAGTCTATCCAACCCATCTCATCATCGGCACAATTATTTCTTGCTGTTGTTATTGTTGCAATTGGAAAGCACCCATCATTCCCATACTCTCTCAAGATGGCTTCTTCAATTGCCACATGAAAATTAGTGGAGCTTCTTTCATTTGGCAACCTCATAAACTCATCTTGAAATTTCTCTAAGTAGGGTAAAAAGGGAAAGAGCATTTCATTCTTGCCCAAAAGTTATTGGAATGGTAAGTGTATTATATTTTATAGATTTTACTATATAGTCATCAAATTTATTTTATTTTATTTTATACACAATAAAATTTAAAACCACAAAGTGATTCTGAATTATATCATATTTTTACAATCCATTTATACATTAGTAATACATATAAATTTTAATCTCGCATTTATTATTACTTATAGTTTAAATTCTCTATTGATATACAAATAAATTTATTTTAAATTTAGATCTGTTTATCTTATATTTTAATTTACTATTTATAGAAACCTCTCTTTATATAAAGGTTTATATATACAAACATATATAACTCTTAATAATTATAATAATATAATTTTCTAAGATTTATAAAATAACTTTTAAATAAATAAAAGAACTATAAAATAATTCTTAAATAACGAAAATAATTATTTATGTAAATAAAAATAACTCAAGATTTAAATAAATGTCAATTAATTTCAAATATATATGAAATTCAAAGAGTTCTAAGTCCACAATGTAGGGAGAGAATGCATGTCTTCTACACAAACAATTCGCATTATGAGGTTGAATTGGAAATTATAGTTGGAGATGATGTTGGATATAGATTTGCATAAAAAAAGTTTAAGCTGTTTTATCTTTTCTGAAATGTTATCTCTTTATTAATTTTTTAGGTTTTTCTAGTAAAAAGATTATATACAATATCGTAATTTGATTTATTGTTAATCATTTTCATATCATCTAGATTGTACTGATGCAAGTATTTTCATCTAATATTTTTGGTTTGTCTCAGTTAATGACTTATTAGGATGAGAGAATGGGCAAAAACATAAGAAGCATGTCAAATTTCTTGCAGATAAAGTACACCTATACATTGGGTCTAGAATTAGATTGGAATTAGATTTGTCAAAGAAAAGATTGGGAATTAGATCCTGAAAGTTTGATCTTGTTTGTGATAATCTTGAAGTTAAAGTAGCAAATATTGAGGAAGATGGGAGTTTTGAGGTTTCAAGTGTTGATGAAATTCTCAAGGTGCTAGACTAGTGCTTTGGTTATACATATAGTTGGCTATTTTGTAGAATTTTGCAATAATAGTTTTATGAACAAATTGTTGCGCTACTATGTGATAGAAAAGGGTTCTCTAAATAAAATTTGGCATTTTAATGTTGGTCATTTTGTAGAATTTTACTATAATGGTTTTATGGTATAGGACACTAAAAGGGAAATAATATATTTGATATGTATGAATAATAGGAATTTAACCATTTTGAGTTGTTTGTTATAGTGAATGGCCCTCTAAATGACTTTTGGCATTTAAATGTTTTAAATGGGTCCCTTCTGTTGCAATGTATAAGCTCAATTTCTTGGTATACATCTAGAAATATCCTTCTGAGGTAGCTATTGAACTTATATACGACAAAGTAATTTAAAAATATGTAGCTATATATTTATTTTAAAATACTTATTTTATACTTTTTATGTTCACAGTCACATTCATCCCCTTAATGCCACTCCAACTAAAATATAGGTTTCTATATAGCTTATAGAATAAGTCTTAAGTAAATAAAATAAATTCTTTAAGTAAATAAAACTAACTCATGATTCATATCTCTAACTAAAATATAAAACTCTAACTAAATTATAGGTTTAGAATAACTCTTAGGATTCTTTTGTCACTTTACTTGTATTCATCTACCCATTCTTAAATTGACCCATAGGGTTTCATTTTTTACATATGCAAAACTAAAAAAATATTTTTTAGGGTTTTTTAATTATTTATCTAAAACTCCAAATTAACCTAATTATTGTATTATTTCAAATGTATTTTCATTAATTTTTTTAAATTTTTTTTAGTTAAAGTTTATATCTACTTTTTATAAATACAAATGTTTCAAAAAATAATTATCAATAATCTAATTGGGTTCTATTTTTTTAATTGTTATTCTATTGACTCATATTTTTAAGTCTTATGGGCAGAAAATGCAGACAATTTATTAGTATCTTCAATACTATTGCAATGAGTATTTTTATCTAGTGATTAATCTACTGTGTTGTGATTGACTCAAAATTTGAGCTTGGAGGGATTTTACAGAAATACTATCTTGAGAAAAATACTGTGGGTATCTCGCAATACTCACAGATTAATTCTGAGTTGTTAAATTCTTGCCCAAAAATTAAACAAAGAATTTTTTGTATTGTTAAACAAATAATATTTTTTCTTTGCAAATATTATAAAAATTATATAATATCTATATTAATATTAATATAATATCTATATTAATATAATATTCATATTAATGTGATTATTTAATTTTGATTCAGTCTATATATGTTATTTATAAATTTGACACTTTAAATATTAATAAACCATATAATTAATTATATATTAATAATAGAATTATATTAAATTATTCATTATACAAATTATATAATTATCATTATATTTATATTTATGTTTTTGATTATGGTAAGCTACAAACAAGGGTGTAGATCCCTATACAAAATAGCCCATAGGGCAAAGCAAAAGCCTCACACAGGCTAGAAATAATGCATTAACAACAGACGAATAACAAATCCCAAAAGGCTAAACTACAGGAAGGTAACACGCCTGCAAGGAACAACAAACTAAACAATTACAAAACCTAATCTAGTAGGTCATACACCCTTGGCCCATGTGCGGGTCTAAGAAACATGCTTACGAAGACCTCGCTTCCTCCTTTGGACAACAGTCCAAAAAATGTCATTATCTCCATCCACAGAAATAAGAGATGTAGGAGGTGAAATTCTCACCAAATCCTCAGAAGGGGGCAGATCCTAGGGAGAAGACACCACAACACAAGCCCTAGCAACAAACTATGCACCTACAGAAGTAAACTGAGACACAACAGCGTCAGTAGGTGAGATCCCTACAATAGTCCCAACAGTAACAACAACACCAGGGGAGGTCCCTGCAACAGTCCCAAAAGCAATAGCAACAGCAGGGGAGGTCCCTACAATAGTCCCAGCAACAACAACATAAGGGGAGGTCCTTGCAACAGACTTAGAAGCAACAACAATATCAAAGGGGGGTCCCTGCAGTAGCCCCAACAACAACAACAGGGGAGGTCCCTGTCACCACAACAACAACCCCAACAATAGACGATGCCCCAACAAAAGTAGTAGAAAGAATATTGGATGTCCCAGTAGCAGTCCCAACAGTAGAACCATCAGCATAAGCAACCACAACTGTAGAAGAGACTTTTGGAATAGGAACCACCAAACCCAAAGGGACCGACGAATCAAGAACCACCATAGCATCAGGGGCAGACCCATCATTAGAAGAAGGAGGTTCAGTCACTGCTGAACTAGGAATATCCCTAACTACACCAACTGTGAGATGTTCAGGTGAATCATTCTTCCACTAGGAGGAAGCACGAGGGATCTTCAAATGAGGGCACCTAGAAGCCAGATGACCCATAGTAAAGCACCTTCGACACTAAAAGGGAATACCTTCATAGTCTAAAACCTGCCTCCAAGAACTATCAGCAACTTGCAACACAATCTCTGCAACGAGAGGCTTAGAGAGATCCAGATCCACAAGAACATGAGCATAAGTGGTATGAGAGAACAAGGTAGTCGCTTGATCCACCATAATAAAAGTACCCAATGAATTACCAATACCAACATAACATGATTTGCACCAAAGATGCAGCTGAAGATTCGAGAAGCAAATCCAAACAAGCATTCTAAAACAAGCATTCTATTGAAAGACTCGGTCAATTGGTTAAAGGAGGGAACCCAAGCCTTGAGAAGGAGGCATGTTGGCCCTAGAACGAAGATTGAGTATCAAGAACAACATTCCAATCAAAAATTGAATCAAAAACAACTACAAAAAAACCCTTTGCACAAGGGTAAATGTTTATTTTCACCTCCATGATAGGGCGCCAATACTCCAAAATCTAGAGGTTTAAATTGCCAAGCTGAGGCCACAATCGGTCAAATCTATAGATCAAACCCTGCTTAGAAAAATGGTCCACATTTTTTAAAATCTCATCCCCTAAGAACACTACAGAGGGAGGCAAATCAAACTAAGAAACTAATCTCCTAGCAACCATAGTAGCAGTAGTAATAGTAGACTCCTCACGCCTTCGAGGAGAACCATTACAAACAACATTTTTATAAGTGGCAACAACAACAACAGCAACTCTAATGAGGACAGCCCTCCAATGGCAACAGTTTTAGGACCCCCAACTGTAGTAGCTGAGTCCATAGTCGCGAACGATGCACCAACAACCGTAGCCACAACAACAGCAAAGGAAATCCCTTTTATTAATCCAGCAGCAAACGAATCCTATAAACCAAGTGCATCGAGAGGAAGAGGAGTGGGAGAAGGCATTTCAAATTATTATATTTATATTTATGTTATATTATAATAAAATGAAATATTAATGTATATCTGTGTATAAATATTAAATATTGAAATATTATACTATTCTAAATATTAATATATTATATTGTGTAATTTTTATATTAATATTTAATTTTTTGAGTAATTAAAAAATGTAGTTATGTGATATTTTATATTTAAATATAATTATTGAAATATTGTGTAGTTGATATATATATATACTTTTTAATGATATAAAATGTAATTAAATATTTTTCTTATTTTTTTATTTATTTTAACTATAGGTGGATCAATTACAAAAAATACATCACTGAGAGTATCAACAAAGAGGCCAAGCCTCACCACGAATTCAGAGTATCATATATACAAAAGAGGATCAAAATGAAGCAGCGAACAACTAATGAAGGACATCATAGTGGGTATCAACCCAAGCCATCCAACCAAGCAGGCCCTCCATCCAAACAATGTTCTTATGTTTCAGTATCTGAAGCAACAACTCTTCTTTCCTAGTATTGACGTTCTTCCTGATTTCTTTGTTCAGTCTTTTACAAGCCTGTTCAAGCATCTGCAAGTCATCCAGGGTTCTCCTCCACTCATAACCATGCTTTAGCTCATAGAAGAAAAAGGTGGCATGCCCATCCTTAAGGAACTTCATCAGCTTCTCTTTTTCTATCATCATAGTAGTGTGAACCTGCAGAAAAATTTTAAGATGTGTGAGTTTTCGAAAAAACTCAGTAAGAACTCTCGGTTTACCTTGGTACCTCTCCTCGTTCCTGCACTTCCAGATCTACTAGAGGATGTTAGAAGATAGTATATTCCAAAATAAGTTGGTATCCTTATGGAGACCATTGATATGACCAGTAACAATTTCCAAAATATTTACATTAATAGGGTAAAAGACACCAAACATATTCCAGATCTCTTTAGCAAAGATACAATCAAATAAAATATGTCTACTAGTTTCAGGGAGCCTGCATAAGTTACAAATGTCAATATTATGACCATCTTTTTTAATGGGGAGTCTATGAAGCAAAACTAACCATTTAAAACATCTAATTTTAGGTTCAACAGGACTTTGCCACAGAATGTCAAAATATTTTTTCCAAGAATCAGCATCAAGAGAGGAATACCAAATAGTGTTAATGTGATAAATAATATCTTCATTGTGATCAATGATTCTGTAAATATTTTTGGCTTTGAGATTAGCCATGATGACCCCATCCGGCCACTTACACTTTAAGTGCCTATGGGAATCCACATGACAAATAGTAGGAAGATTTTTAGTAGCTTGAACAATCATATTATAGGTCTTCTTGTGCGAATCAGGAATATTATACTTATTCTTGAGCTCATCCCATTGAATGATATTATCCTGTTCAAAAAGATCAACAATTTGAGATATACCCTTTTTAGCCCATAACCTGGCAGAACATCCTTGGGAGAGGGCTAGGGGTTTACCATTTAGGTGCAAGTTCCACCAAATGGATCTTTCACCATGGATCTGCTTATCATCATAAAACTCCTTGTTGGTGATAAAGTTCCTGACATGGTCCCAGGCTCTCTAAATGGATTTGAAAACAGCAGAGCCTTGGACAATGACTAGGAAATTGCCAACAATAAGATCACATAATGGGAGATTTTTCCAAGTTCTAGCTTTTTTAGGAAAATCTCTTTCAATATTATGCCTAACCAGCACCTTCCAAGGATTATTACCCTCCATGGAGTGAAAGATACATTTGGCAGATAAGGCAATACCTTGAATTTTAAGGTCTTTAAGCCCTAGCCCCCCAAGGATTTTGTCAGTATGGCACCAATCCCATTTGACCGCATGCACCTTTTTATTACCTTTACCATCAGACCAAAGAAAGTGCATGATAGCCTTTTGGATTTCTAAAATATGATAATTATTGAACATCTAAGCAGAGGAATAATAAATACTATATGAAGACAACATCTTCTGACAGACCTGAATTCTGCTAGCAAGAGATAATGACCTGTTATGCCATTTATTGAGCTTCTTATTGATTTTTTCCTTTATCCAAGACCACATATCTTTAAGCGAAGGTTCAACAGAGAAGGGGATGCCAAGATATTTGACAATCTTGCTGGGACCATCCCATTGGAAGTTATACTAAGAAAACCAGCAAGGACGTTGCTCTTCCCATCCCAGGCAAATGGATTTGGCTTGAGATATACGAGCACCAGAAATGGAACAGAACATATCAAGTTTAGCTTGCAAAGCTTTAAAATTTCTATCAGAGAGCTCAAAAAAAAGGGCAGTATCATCAGCAAATTGACAATTAATAAGCTCATCGTTATTAGGAAGATAAAGACCTCTAACCTCAGGGGATAACGAATTGTCTCTAAGGATATAAAAAAGGGCTTCTGAGGCAATAATAAACAGGGCAGGAGCTAAAGGGCAACCTTGTCTGATGGACCGGCCAAGAGAAAAAGGATTGGAAAGGGAACCATTGACCTCCACCTGGGTGGAGGCATCATTAAGAAGCACCTGGATAGCATTGCAGAAGAAGGGGGGAAACCGAAGGCTTCAAGCATCATGATGATGAAATTCCATTCAACCCTATCATAGGCTTTCTCGAAGTCCAAAAGTAACATAGCAGAGTTCTGATGGGAGCACTTAGCTCAATCCATAGGTCCCAACTAGTAATAAGGTTCTCCAGAATGTATCTACCCTTGATAAAATCGGTTTGAGTAGCAGAAACAAATTTAGGAAGAATATTCACAAGTCTGAGGGCCAGGATTTTAGCCAAAATTTTATAAGAAACATTGAGGAGCATGATCGGTCTCCAATTTCTTATGAGAGCTTTATCCCCATCTTTGGGAAGGAGCTTGATGATGCCACTATTGATCTCAGGGCCCAGTGTGCCACTAATGATGGCTTCAACATACATATCATGAATATCTTTGCAGATCCAACTGATGTTAGCATTATAAAACTCAATAGGAAGCCTGTCAGGGCCAGGGGCCTTATCATTATTGAGGGCTTTAATAGTAGTATCAATCTCATCCAAAGAGATTTCCTTAGATAAGATAGAGATATCACCATACTCTAGTTTATTGGGAATCATGGGTTTACATTTAATTCTAAGGTCCTCAACCTCCTTAGAGTCTTCAGAGGTGAAGAGATTTTTATAATAATCAGCAAAGGCTTGGATGATGACAACAGGGTCCGAGACTTCATGGCTGTCTATTGAGAGTCTGTCAATAGACTCTTTGTTATGCTTATGTTTAAGAAGATTAAAGATAAATTTGGAGCCCCGGTCCCCATGTTGGATCCAGTGGGCACGAGATCTGATTTTGGCATCGCAGATTTTGAGTTGTTGATGTTTCCTCAGGGCATCCTTAGCGGACATAACCTGAGACAAAAGTTCAAGATTGGAAGAGTCCTCCTGAATATTGCTTTCTACATCTTGAGGATCAGAACATAAATGTTTCTCAATAAACCTATAATCCTTGGCCTTCCTTTGACTAATGGTCTGGAGGAAACACTTCTAGGTTGGGAGATTAGCTTTCCATCTATCTAACTCTGAATGGTCATGGAGATTCACATTATTAATGCCCCTAATAATCTGAATGGCAGCAAGGACGTCCTCATCTAGAAGGAGACTGGTATTCAAGATGAATTTGGGGTTACTAGTTTTATGGTGAACAGGACCGATGTTAAGATTGACATGGGTAGAAATGGGGTGGTGATCAGAAAGGGTGGTGGCGGTAACAAGAACAATGTTTCCCTATTTGTCAGGAAGAAAGGAGGAGTTTTTATTACCATAAAAATGATCAAGCCTGGAATAAATCTGAGAGTGACCCTGTTGAAAGTTACACCAAGTGTGCCAAATACCGGGGTTATAGTCCTTATTACCAGCAAGAGGGTCAAACAGAGCTTTTGAGTTTATAAATCTATTCCAATGAAATTTTTCATTATCCTTCCAATTAAAGGGGTTTCCACCCAACTTATTGTTTTGGGATTCAACCATATTAAAGTCTCCACCAAAAAACCAAGGGATATCAGGGAGATTAGTCAACCAGTTCCAGAGAGAAACCCTCTCTTTAGGGTCATTGGAAGCATAAATAGAGCAAATGCCAAATAAATTATTGTCATGATGAACAGTAATCCAAATAGCCCTCTGGCAGGGAGAGGTACCATTATCAGTTATGTACCTCCCCCATTTGGGGTTAACGAGGAGAGCGATTCCTCCTCTGCCTCTATTGTGATTAGTAAAAAAATTGATAGCATCATTCCATATAAAATTAAGGTTGGATTCAAGCATGAATCCAACAGCTTTAACATCTTGCATCATGAACACATCCATAGAATTGAAAGAATCAAGAAGACGCTTAATAACAAACTTCCTATCCGGAGATTCAAGGCCCCTTACATTCCAAGAAATACAATTCATTGGGAAACATTAGAGGGGGTAGGGTACACATCACCAGCCTCATCACCTGAAGGTAGAGACTTGTTCAAGTTATCCCCTGATTTCTTACCAGAAGATTTGTTCTTAGACCCAGGCGGCCTTCCCCTACGTCTCGCGGCTAAGGCATCAGCTTTAGGATCATCCTCATATTCTGATTGGGAATCCATCTCCATAGAAGGCATGCTTGGGGAACCATCAAAAAGGGGTATAGCAGGGATGATTTCAAGAAAGTAATCATCGCCAAGTTCTTTAAAAACTTTTTGTGGGAACTTTCGAGAGGAATCAATAGTAGAATTACTGTTAATTCTGCTATTGTCGATATTCTGCGGCATATCCCTGATAATCTCAACCTCAGGGTTGATAACAGGGGGAGTTTGGGGAAGGATCTTTCTAGCGGAGGCAGGAATCTAAATTTTTGATTGAACATTATTGTTACCTTTATGCTTTTTTTTATTGCGAACAATCATAAAACCATCATCAGAGTTAATTAAGTTGATAGCCATGTCCGAAGATAGAATTGAGAGAGGAACAGAAGGGGGAGAAGGAGAGACAGAAAAGGATGCGGGAGGCAGCTTGGGTGAATTTCCTTCAAGCGAGGTTAGGTAACCAGGGAGCGGAATAGAGTTAGCCGAGCTGGGGGAGGATTAGGGATAGGCGGAGTAGGGTTTTTAACAGGGTTTTTCTTGATAATAGGGCAATCTTTCCTAAGGTGTCCCTCCTTTCGACAAAGAAAGCAGGCATTTAGTCCACCCAATATTTCAACCGGGCACACAAAAGTTTCATTTAAGATATTAACCAAGATATCAGCTAGAATTTCTTTACCAAGAAGAAGAGAAATTAATACTCTGGCATCCATATGGGGTACCAACCTAACAGTATTGTCCATACGAGTGGTTTTTCCCTGTGGGTCGAGTAATTGGGGTAAGAACCACCATAAGAAAGGAGGGATGTTTTTAACCAAAATCCATCTAGGGGCCGATAAGGCCAAAAATTCTTTGTGAATAGCCTCAGGCGTCCAAGCCAGAGCTCTGAAGGAAGTGGACCCAACTGTCCAATATTGCTTTTTAAGAACTTCCTTTTGAGCTTCCTGATTAACAAAGAAAATAACATACAATCCCTTTTGAATCTGACGGTAGAAAGAAATATGAAACCCTAATTTATTATTCCAATAATTATGAAACTAGTTGTCAAGAAATTTCCGTGGAGGGCATTTGTCCATTTCAACAGCCGAAAAAAATATCACAGTATTTCTTAACCTATTTTTTTCCTTATCTATCTCAGCAAGCATTTCAGGATTAGGAGCGATAGAGAAAGGAGCTAAGGAAGCTGAGGAGATCTTACCGGGGTCGGTGGCTTTATGGGCACAGGGACCTACAAAATCAAACTTGGTTTTCTCATTGACGGAACCAGAAGATTGAGCCACAGCTTCGGAGAAAGATTTGGGTCTATTGCTTGATAAAAGGGGATTAGCAGGTAAGCCATTAAGGCCGGCGTCATTCGACACTGCGGGAGGAGTGATAGTGGGTACGAAATCGGCAGGATTGCAGAGAGAGGAGGTATTAGGACCAAGCATTTCAATATCATTAATGAGGGGAGAGAAAACAACTACACCTAGATCGAGGATGCTCTCGGAGACATCCAGCTGTCTCCTGCCGCCCCCCACAAGACCACCGGAGGAAGCCACCGTGAAAGTGGCCTTCCTAGCCAGAGTCGCAGAAAACTTCGCTGCAATCGCCAACTTTCGCTGCTTTTCGCCTATTTTCCATATTTTTCTTATTAATTATTGATATCAATAAAATTATTTAATTGAAATTTTTTACATTTAAAAACTATTTGCTAATTACTTTTTAAGTCACAATTCTATTATTATCTCTTAAAGAGTATTATTTTTCATTTTAAACAAATCTTAATTTTTCCTAACTATACATGAGAAAATTTTAACAAAATAATATTTGGAAAACCATTTGTTATTAAATGTATAAATATTAAACATTAAAATATTATACTGAATATTATTTTAATATTTAATTTTTTTAGTAGCTAAACAATGTAGTTATGTGATATTTTATATTTAAATATAATTATTGAAATATTGTGTAGTTGATATAATTATTTAAAAAATATTATATTATATATATATATATATATATATATATATATATATATATATATATATATATAATGATATAAAATGTAATTAAATATTTTTCTCACAAATTGTTTTTCTTATAAATTATTTATATCAATAAAACCATTGTTACATTATTATAAAATATGTTTAAGAGTAGTTAGTTATCTTTTACATTAAAGAATTATTTTTAAAAAATTGTTATGAATAGAGAGCTAAGAATTCAACTCTAGAAGCATGGCAGATTTTGTGAGTTATTATATACTTGTTTATTGTTACCATTTAATTTTTTTGTTTAGTGGTATTATTTAACTTTGTTTTTAATTATTTACATGTTTTACAAATTGAGGACTGTTTAATTTGTTTATTGAGTGACTAAGGTAAATAATGTTTACTATTACCATTTAAATTTTTTTGTTTAGTGGTATTATTTAACTTCTTTTTTAATTATTTACATGTTTTACAAAATGACCGTTTAATCTGTTTATTGAGTTACTAAAGTAAATAATATTTATTTGTGGCTTTTGTTTTGTTAGGGATGAAATAAGAAAAATCAAAAACCACAACTCCCAAGTTAGTATACTAGGATGCATAAAAGTATGGGACATATTGTCATCTTGAATTCATTCGGGTTTCTAGACCTAGAGACATTATGGGTTTGATAAATTTCAGCTCATTGAATTAATGACCCTTATTTCAAGCTCATTAAATTAATGACCCTTCACATCGCATCACTTGCATATATTAATTCTTCCTAAATCACTTGCATTTAAATAATCTCGCTATTTAATTAATTTCATCAAAATTCATCATTTTCCTTTAATTCACATAATTTCAACAATAATTAATTTAAATAAAATCCACTTAATTCTTCTAAATTAAATATTTTTAACTATTTAATTAAATTATTATCCTCTTTCAATCTCCAAATCCACATTAATTAAATAAGTCCAAATATTTAATTAATTAATCACTTAATTTTCTCTTATCCACAATTAAATAATTTTAATTATTTAATTATTTAATCATTCCTCTAAATTTAAATAAATTATTCAAATTTATTTAAGTTCACTTTATCTTCTAAAAATAAATAAAATTAAATAGTTTATTTATATTCCTCACAATTAATTAAATAAGTTTGTTTATTTAATTTCCAAATATCTTTCAATTATCTTCATAAAATAATCTTATTCTTCCATTTACAATCAATTAAATAAATTTATTTATTTAATTCTCTATTAGCTTCAATTCTTCTAAAAATATCATTTTCATCTAGGTGCTCAATTAGTCTTATTTTTAGAACTTCAAAAAAGAAAATCTAAAGTTAAGTTAATTGACTTTAATCATTATTGTTTTTATCATCAACTTATAAATTAGAAAAAGCATTCTAAATTTTTGAAATCAAATCCTATCTTTATCCTAGCAAACAGTTAACTCAATAAAGAAGCCTTAAAGCATGACACATGTGTGCATGTTCATCATGTCTTCTCAACTCATCTTGATCATCGATGTCACTGAATTATCTACACCATTGATCTATCTTTCCCTAAAACCTATATATACCCTCTTCACCTCTTCAAAAATCATCTTCGATCATTTATTCTTAGGCATCCCTATAGCGCATTGAGCATACATCATATCATTGAGCACATCAACCCTTTGAGCATACTATCTACATCTGCTTGTTGCAACCATTTGTATGTAATATATTGAGCAATCCATAAAGAACCAAAAGATCAATACAATCTAGGTGATAGATTTCTATTGTTTTGATTTGCATATTCATTGATTTGGTTATCATTTAGATCAATCTTTTGAAGGTTATAGGATTGAGTTATTGTTCATTATTTGATCTTTTATAATCTCGATTTTACCTATACACATTCTGGCATGCCCGATGGGACTCACTAACTTTTGTTTTTTAGATAAAATTGATTTTTTGAAGCTACATACGGAAAAATGCAAACAAAATATTAGAAAAGCGCAATTAAGCAACAGAAAAGTGCCTTTGGCCTGAATGAAATGCCTTTGAGCAATAGTGAGGTACCTTTGGTACACAGTCAGGTGCCTTTGCACTGATTTAAAGTGCCTTTGGTCTATTTTCAAGTGCTTTTGGTTTTAGAAGATTTTTGACTTATTTTTGTGATTTGACAGGGATTTATAACCTCATACCGATTTTATATAGTGTTAACAAGCTGATTTATTTGTCTAACACTCATCATAGCATACTCCTTAAGCTAATTTATTTAAGGGTACTATCATTTTTAGCTAACCCATCATCTCACGGTTTATTGTTCATTCTTGTTACCGACGTACAGATCCCCATCATCCTACAACATCTTAGATCATCATAGAATCAACTATCAATCTGTTGATAAAGATTTTTTAACATAGATTCTTGTTTTTACAGGTTTGTCAGATAAAAAGTGCTTTTGAGCAATAGTGAGGCGCATTTGAGCAATAGTCAAGCACTTATGCACAATAATCAAGCATTTCTTGTAATAGAAAACATACCTTTATACAATAGTTAAATGCTTCTCGTAAATTCTGAAGCACCTTTGTACAACAATTAAGCGCTTTTGGTTCAAATTGCTTTTTGCTAACTACTTGGTTTGTGTGGAACTATTATCACTTATTGCATCATCTTATCATAGATCAAAGAAGGTTTGTAACATATTCTTGCAGAGCATTTGTTGAAGACATCAACTTTATCATACTAAGTCTTAGAAACACCTCAATTTGATAAAGTAATTTAATCTTGTGTGGTTAGCTTAGTCGCACTTAGTTTAATCTAGGAGGATAAACGAACAAGTGTTTTCTATGCTTGTGAGGTGATAGGTGTATGCTCTCCCCTTGTGTAAAAACTTGGGTGATTAAAAACCAGACCCATCTCTTTTTTTTTTGTTTATCGCTTAGAAGGGCCTACCTTTTGGATTGCATTTCATCCCAGAGGGATGAGCCTAAGTCAACTTTTCCATTGGACTGCTATACAAATTGGTCAAGGTGAAAGCCAATTCCTAACGAGTGTTAGCCTATACCATAGAGTGCCAATTTGAAAGGAGGCATACCAACACTTTTATGAAAGAAAATTTGCATTTGTGTGAGGTATATTACACTCCTATTAAAGTTAGTTAAATCTCTTAGTGGCTTGTCAGATGGTGGCAAGGCGTTGGTACCCATGTACGTAAAATTCCTCCAAAGAGAGAAGAAAGCCCCCCCAAAATAGAGAGAGAAGAGACCCCCCCAAAGTAGAGAGAGTCAGGACTCCGAGTGAGAGGAAGAAGCCCCCCCATAAGATAAAGCATCCCACACCCCTAGCAACGCTCGCAAATGAAGGAACTTGCTCTTAGTAAAGGGTTTGGTGAAGATATCAACAACCTACTTGGAAGTCAGACAATAGTGAAGGTTGATGACGTGGCCATGGATGAGATCCTGGATGTAGTACATGTGGACCTCTATGTGTTTGGTCTAATGATGATGGACCGAATTCTGTGAGATCTGAATGGCACTCTAGTTGTCACAAAATATGACTGATGGTCATCTGATCTAGATACCAAACTCAGTGAGAAGATTTTGAATCCAAATGGCCTTAGTGGCGACATTCACAGCCCCCTGATACTCAGCCTCAGTAGAAGATAGAGCAATAGAAGACTACGTTTTGCTCGACCAACAAACAGGACCTGAACCAAGTAAGAAGTTGTAACTTGAAGTAGACTTGCGATCCTGAGAATCACCCACTCAATCTAAATCTGTGTAGCCCACCAAGTCAAGCTCAATGCCTGCTACATAGTGAATCCCAAAACTATGAGTACCCTAAATGTAGTGGAGGATCTGCTTGGCTACTTTCCAGTGCAGCTCATGGGGCTCCTGCATGAATCGAGAGACCATGCCTACAACATATGAAATGTTGGGTCTCGTATGAGTCAAATAAATGAGACTCCCAACAAGTTGTCGGTACAAAGTGCCATCAACAAGTGGAGAACAGCACTGAGCCTCATGTTTGACTCCAGAAAGAAAGGGAGACAGAGCAGGCCTACAGTTAGCCATATGAAACCTCGAGAGCAAATCTAGAGCATACTTGGACTGTGTGATGGTGAGCTCAGAAGCAGACTAGTAGATCTCGATCCTGAGAAAGTAATGCAACAAGCCCAAGTCGGTCATAAAAAACATGTCATGAAGAGCAGTTTTGATAGCCCCAATGGTGGATGAAGAACTCCCTATGATCAGCAATTCATCAACATACAGAACCAGAAATAGGACTGAATCATCCTGCTGCAGAATGTAGACATTGGGATTAGAATGGCATGGAGTAAACCCAACTGATAGAAGGAAGGAGTCCATCTTGGCATACCAGGCCCGAGGAGCCTATTTGAGGCCATAGAGAGACTTCTGAAGACGGCACACAAGTGAAGAATCCTGAATGAACCCCTGTGGCTGTTCCATGTAGATCTCCTCCTGAAGGTCATGGTGAAGAAAACCACTCTTCACATCCATCTGGTGTACTTCCCAACGATTGGCTACAACAATGGCAAGAACAAGTCAGATGGAATTCATTCAGGCAATTGGTGCAAAAGTCTCAGAGTAGTCAATCCCAGGAACCTGGGAGAATCCTTTGGCAAGCAAGCGAGCCTTATGCTTGTCAACCGACCCATCTGCTGCAAATTTTGTCTGATAGATCCACTTACATTGAACAAGTTTTCTTCCCTTAGGAAGAGGGACAAGATCCCAATTGTGGTTCCTCATCAAGGAACTATACTCCTCCTGCATAACTGTACCCACTCAAGAATACCAGAAGCCTCATGAAAAGACTTTGGATCTGAGGCAATAGAAATGAAGACATGTGGAGCATCCTAGAATTGTGAACGAGTCTGCTTGGTGTCTGATGGATCCCCAACCCAATCACCTGTAGACTGCAAGGTCTGTCTAGCCCAAAGTGGACCAGAAGATGGAGAATTTGGAGGAGAATCATCAACATGTGAATGATGACTAGGAGAAGAAGGAGGTGAGTCCTCTGAATAGCTCTCTGCATCGGAAGTGGAGGTAGAAGGTTGCTCAGGTGAATCTAACTCATCAAAAGATCTGTCATGTATCCCAAGTGACTCCAATGTCAAGGTAGAAGGAGTTGGAGAAGTGATAGAAAGTGAGCTCGAAGAACCCTCCTCAAACTAAATACTCCTCTCAATGAACAACTCATGTGTAGTAGGGTGGAGCAATCGATAACCTTTCACAGCATCAGGATAGCCTACAAATATGCAAGGTCTACTCTATGGATCCAAGGCCTTGCGTTTCTCTGTAGGAATGTGGGCCAATACAAGAGAACCAAAAACTTGAAAGTGCTTAACTGATGGTTTCCAACCGCTCCAAGCTTCAAAAGGAGTTACTCCCTTCAAGGCTCAGTGAGGAACACGATTCTGGATATAACAAGCACAGTTAATGGCCTCTACCCAATATTGTGGTGCAAGAGATCTGGAGTGAATCATGTAGTTCACCATTTCCTTCAAGGACCTATTCTTCCACTCTACAACACCATTCTGTTGAGGATTGTATGGAACTAAATGCTACAAATCAATCCCCTCTGAAGTGCAAAACCTCACAAACTAATGGTTGACATACTCACCACCATTGTCAGTGTGCAAAACTTTAATGGCTTTCCCAGATTACTTCTCTACAAAAGTCTTGAAGTCCTGAAACTGATCAAATACCTCAGACTTATGTTTGAGAAAGTACACCCAAGTATATCGGGAAAAGTCATCAATGAATCTGAGGACTATCTAGCCCTGTTGAAAGAAGGATGTTGAAATGGACTAGCCAAATCATTGTGAACTAACTCCAGTATCTATGAAGCTCTCCATGCCTTACCTTTGTCAAACTTTTCCTTAGGATGCTTACCAACAATGCAACCTTGGCAAACACCACCTGAAAACTAAACTGAAGGCAACCCTGTGACCATGCTCTACTGGTTGAGCTACTGCAAGTAGCAAAAGTTAAGATGGCCAAACTGCTCATGCCATAATTTACTCACATCATCAGAATGAGTGAGCAAAACAGTCGAAGGAGGAGCAGGAACAAAGTGAGAAAATAGATAGAGCTATGACTGATGATCTGCTCTCCCAATTGCAACTATAGAACCACTGTGCAACTTAAGAATCTCCACTGAATCAGGAGTGAACTCAACCTGCTTGCCTGAACCTGTGTGAGTGATCTAATATACCGATAGGAGATTAGTTGATAATGAGAGCACACAAAGAACATCATGGAATGTGCCAACCCCCACATCAACAGACCCTCTCCCACACACCTCAACAGGAGTGTCATCACCCATCAAAATAGAAGGCATAGTACACAGCTCCAAAGATGCAAATTCTTCATTAGATGAAGCCATGTGGTGTGAAGTACTCAAATCATGAACCCAAGTGGATGGTGAATAAGTAACTACTACAAGGGCCTTGCCCTTTCCTTTCCCCTTGTTGTTTTCTTGTGTCTTGTTAGACCCCTCATTAGAACTTTGTTTGATAGACTTAGCAACACTGCTATTATTCTTCTCAAGAATGTGTGTCAAGTGATCAATTTCTTTCTTCAAGCACTTATGTTCATCATGACTAGGCCTTTTACAGTAGGCACATTGGACCCTCTCTTTCTTAGGCTTGTCACCCTTGGAAGATTGGGTCTCATTAGTTGCTTTTGAAGCAACTGGTATCTGATCCTTCTTCTCCTTGCTATTCTTCTATTTCTTATTACTATTATTGTTACTACTTTGTCCTTTTTGTTCTTTTGTACCTTGGTTGGTAGCCAAGGCATGTGACTTAGAGGACTTAAGAGTGCCCATCTAGATTAGCTTGTCCTATTCCTGAGTGAGATTGACAACAAAATCATCTAAAGATGGTATCGTGAATTGAGTACCAAGCGCACCCTTAGTAGCATAGAAGGTAGAAACAAACATAGAATATTCTGAACTTAGCTTAGAGAGAATACTAAGAATTAGTTGTTCATCTTTCTTTTCAATTCCACATTGTTTTAGCTGTAGCCTTAGTGATTTCAATTTAGTGAAGAAATCCTAGATTGTGTTGAAATTGCTTGGACTTAAACTAATTAGTTCATTTTCCAACATATTACCTCTCATTGAATCTTGTGTGCCAAATAGTGCTTTGTCTAGATTTCATTTGGTGAATTCAAAGACTGGATGTGAAAGAGCAAATTAGATGAAATAGACAAACACAATGTTCCATATCCCTCATCACATTTGTTAAACTACTTAGGCTTATCTTCATCTTTAACACGTTCAATTTCAAGTCCCATAGTTATCATATTTAATCTAACTTTCCTTAAGTGAATTGTCATGCGTGATTTCCACTCAAAGTAATTGTATGGAGTTAGGATGGGCACATTTGTTTGATCCATGATGAATAAATGTAGAGAAGAAATGCCAAAAAGAAGAGAACACAACCAAGACAACACCCTTTTTTTCACTCAATCAAACAATGCCCCCAAGAAAATATGATTTGGCACTTTATATTAGTGCATTTACAACTACCACTAGCAAGTCTTGATTTCAATGCATTACAAAACCCTCATGAAGAGTATATGCTGAAAATACAACTTTGGCACAATACCCAGGGAAATAAACAGCACCACTGCGATCTACTAAAAAAATCATGCACTTTCAAAAAATGAATCGCATCGATACGAGGTCATATGTGAAAGTTATGATCCTCCGAAGTTCCCAAAACGAGAACTGTGCAGTGTCATGACTGAGAATCTGTAATTTCTGAAAACTCTCTCCATCAAAATCAAAAAATATTTGCACTACTGCATAGAGCACAAAAAAATAGCCAAAATAAATAAAAAAATTTGTGGGAAATAGAGTCCATATGAGCAAGAATGGAGCATTTGAAAACTGCCTTCAAAACTGCAACTACCAATGGAGAGGGGTCCTGCTGTAGCTTTCTAAGTCCATTTCTGCAAAATATATAGACTGGATGCAAAAACTAAAACATACCCAGATGGTTTTTCTATTCTGGGAACAAAACCCAAAAGGTATTTTTCTTTCTAATGTATGAAAGATGTGCATCCAGTGTAAACATAACACCTTTAGCTACAAAAAATGACCCCAGCAACTAAAAAATTGCATGTAAAGGCTGAATCAACTAGCTAAGACAAGCAATGGCATGCTGAAACCTATAATATTGATTGAAAACACCAAATATGCAAGCTGGTTGTCAAATTTGAGCTTGAAACCCCGGTTCTGCAACTTTGTATAACGATCTCTGATTTCGGTGAAATGAAAGCCAAATTTGACTTTCTCAAGCCTCTTTGATGCGTTAGAATAGCCCAAAATGCTGCCAGTATAACCAAAAATGTTGTAATCACCCAGATTTCATAAAACACATGTGCAAACGCCAGAGATTAAAAAAGTTTCCGTCAAACTTTTCTGATTCTCAAGATCATCCGAAGATGCAAGAGAAGAGCATACTAGTTTTTTTGAAAAACTGTAATGAGATTTATTAGCCCGCCCCCCCCCCCCCCCCGAATCTCTCAAATATGGAAACTAAAATCTACTTTTGCACATAGAATAGCTCTGATACCATGTTAGAATATGAAAAGATTATTAACCCAGAAAACTAGTGCAAACGAATAGATATTTAAACTATGAATGCAAATGATACAAAATCAAAATGGCAACACTGAGTTAGTCTCCAAGAGAGTAATACAAATGCTAGAAGAAAAATAGCATTAAGAGGATACAAAAATAAAATATACAAAATACAAGTCAGGTAGCATGCTTATATAGACCAGGGAGAGGGAGGAGGTGGCAACACTGACCAATGAGGAGCAACCATCTATCAGACTAAAGATAGCAAAGTATCTTCCCAAGATAGCTAATGGATGATCACATATAGGAAGGTGACACCTTGCAACCACTCACCTAATAAGACATGTTTTATTAACCTAAGCGAGATTAATAGAAGTGTAAGAAAAACCTAGGAATATAGGAAAAAAATAAATAACCCACTAGGAAATAAAAACCTACACTAAGAGAAACCCCATATGGGTTTTATTCTGTGTTGAGAGACCCCCCTTAATTTCTCTGACTGTCACTTCATTATGCCAAAAATGGTAAGGGTTTGCACAACTGTAAGCATTCAGGTGACAAAATAAAACTGGGTCTCTCCTTTTGAATATGCAAGAAACAAGAACATACCAAACTTTTATTCTATGTTTTATTTCTCCTTTTATATCTGGATGTATGAAAGAACTAGTATCTTGTAAAAACTGTATCTCTCCTTCTTGCATCTAAATACATCTGAAGTAGCAGTTACCTCATGTAGCTTTATGATTCTTCTTCGTTTTCATGACATGAACATGATGAACTTTCCCTTGTATAAACTGCTCATGTAGCTTTATTGTCCATGGATGTATCTTGCCATTGTTGTTCCAACCTAGCATAAAGATGCTATGGCTGTATGTTGTTCTAGTCTCTTTTATCTCCTTCTGTACTTTTACTTCATGCTATTCCACTTTAGGCTTTGCATATGGCTTTATATTGTTGTTTCAATTGGCATAAAAATATTGTAGTATAATTGTAACAGAATGTATTGTTATTCATCAGGACATAGCTGCTCTTTTTATGCATAAACCATATGACTGTGTATCTTTATATGACTATATTCCTTCTCTAATGAATACCTGAAACAAAATTGTATACTCATGTATGGGGCATCTCTCTTATGCATTTTGAAGCTCTTGATATTTTATCTATGAGATAGTCATAATGACTGCTCCATGAAACCTTTATGATAACATACATCCCTGTACATTTTCTCTATGGTCTGTTTCATCTACATAGACCATCATACAGTCTCTTGCCTTCTCTTAATGCAATCTATTTTCTAGATCATGAGACTGTTGCACTTTTCTGTATCTTTACCATGATGAGATGTGATTTCTTTTGTGCATAGAGAGCATGATATCTTATGATAAAATGATACATTTTCTTTCAATTTTTCTAGTAGTACTTAGTCTATTTTAATGTGTTCCAAATTATATCTCCCTTTTACATTGTTGTTCCAAATGAATTCACACATGATGTGGCATATATGTTGTTCCATTATTCAACTATTCTATCTATGAAGTATATCTGAACAAAAAATTCATATATCAATCACAATAAGAAGATGGGAAAAATACCTTCTATGGATGTACTCCATTCCTCTGATCACTGTACTTTTGTCCTTTGCATATTGACAACTCTTGAATAAAACCACTGCTCATTCTGTAGCATGTGATGAAGCATTTTGAACAGGATTTTTGATTTCAACAAGCCATTTTTTGAAGTGGGCATAGTTTATAGGAGCAACTGCTCAGTTCACTTCTCTTATGATGACTTCACTTTATTTGATGTGTTGGCTATTCCATTGCATAGCAGCTCTTGAATAGTGCATTCTGTTTATTCCAATCTGATGTCCTTCTTGAATGTATAAGAAGGAAGCATGCTGGGCTCTACCCTTGTGGGAGTGACATTTTCTCCACATGCTTAAATGTCTTCAAATCAGCAACATTACCTTTCCTATACCTGCACAATGAACAAACAAGTTAGTGTAAAACATACCTCTTGAAGTTGATTGATCTTTCTCATGATGATCTGATTTATTGAACATGTCTAATTTTGGTCCAATCACATGTAATGCATAATGTTTGCAAGTTTTATCTATCTATTGATAAAGCATATGAAGAATCTGCATATCCAGAGCTTTTAACAGGGCTTTTCTCCAATTTTGTAGGTATGTTATCCTGATCAGGAGCAAAAGATGAAGACATGAAGATCAAGCAGCCAATCAAGAAGATCAACCTTCAAAAAGGCAATGATGGATATACATTTTTGTCATATGTTCTTTTCTTTTCCTTTTATCCACATATGTATAGATTGCACAATGTTTGCATTGCTCAGTTTAGTCACTCCCATGGCTTGTGTGGGACACATTTAAACAGTTCTTTAAATATGATCAGTTACTTTACCTTATGCAAATGATTTATGTATGTTTACTTTTTTGAATCAAATGCATAGGATAGAATAATTAATCTGATATGAAACATATGTTCAAAACATGATAATTAAATGACAGTTTATAAATACCTTTCCTTCACACTGAGTTGTGATTACTTGAATAATTCAATCACATCCTAACTGAAAGATAAAACCAGTTAGATACCTCATGTCATTCATTGATTGTTTGATCTCTTTTAATTAGATAAACTTCACTTGTCAAGATGGTTTGACAATTCTGATTGGATTGTCACATTATCCTAACAATTGGTCTTTGTTGTTCTATTGTTAAGATATCATATATTCAACTGATTGATCGTAAACTTAAAATTTTCTTTTATCTCTTTTGTGACAACTGCAACTTAGGCCTTGCTAAATTAGGTATGAACATAATTTAGTTACAATAATATGAAAAATAAATAAATATCAAATATTGTCCTCTTCCTTGGGATGAGTGGCCTACTCGTCCCTTGGAATTAGACCAAGATCAATTACCCAACTTTGTGTTCATTGCTCCATATTTTTATTACTTCTATATTACAATTTTTCTTCAAAAATTGTTGTATCATTTCTATTCAAAAACTTTCTTAAAAAATATTTTTTCTCCTTAAAGATGAGAGCTTTATTTATATATTGAGGATTCTCATCCAGCTCACCAAATTAGTCGAAAACATCCCATTAAAATAGGTTTACACTTGTATTTTACACTCCTATGATAAAGGGACAACTTCCTTTATTCTCTACACTTATATCTCCTACTCTTATGTTAAAGGAAAAAAATTCCTTTATTCTATACACTTATCTCTCATACTCATATGTTAAAAGGACAAATTATTTTATTATCTCATTACAAAATGATAACGCATTCGCAACCTTTTAAGAGAAAAGATTAAACATATTTATATTTATTTATTACATTTTTTAAATACAATAACAATTCATCTTCAACCTTTAAGGAGAAAAGATTGAGAGAATTCTAAATCCATGGATTGGACCAAATCATGAAGTTGGAGTGCTTTGGAGTTAGCTCCGAAGGTGATTTTGTAATAATCTAGAATACTTTAAAGTTGGATGAAATGAAAATAGAACACTTTGGGGTTGATTTTGCATCATATTCAAAACATATTACATCATGTTTTATAATAAATATATTATAAAATTTATTGCAATAGACATCTAGGAAATAAACCAATATATATTCCATATTTTATTTTAAATAAGCTACCAGTTCTTAAAACTACATCTAAATCCACTTTTAATATTAATTATTAGAAGAAAATAGATTGTATTTTATGAATTTAAATGAAATATTTTTTGGCCTCATTACTGTGATGATTCTTACAACAACGTAGACTCTAATTCTTTATCTATGTAAACATGGGGTCAATTAGTTTGGTGCCACAAGTCATAGGTGGCATCAACAGTGTGGTATCAAAGTGGGCTACAACTCTAGGAGAAGGTGTATTGTGAGGTTTCAAGTTGGTCAAAGTCTAATGAAGGAAATGATTTGTGTGGAAAAATTAACTTGTGTATCCCTATAGAAAAGAGAAGATTTCAGCCAAAGGAGTTGGAGTGGTAAGAAGTAGGTCAAGACAACAAGATGCCACAAAGAACAAGAGCCAAAGAAGTTGCTATAATAGATGTAACTAGAAGGATAGATTAAGTTATGCAATCTACAAGGGGAGTACAAGTAATGATGGATGCCTTAGAAGGTGATAGGAGAAGAGGTAGAGTTCATAGACAAGCTAATAGTGATAGTGGGGATGAAAAAAGAGGGGGTAGAAACAAGCATAAAGGAGATGTTCAAGGCTATGTTGAAGGCCTTGCGGAGATTAAGGTAAGGTTGGAAGATCTTGAGAATGGTTAAGGTAGAGGCCATAGACAAACACAATGTGTGTCAAAAAGGGAGATAAGCAAGAGGATTGAACAATAGGAGAAGAAAGTGCAAAATATTGCCTTGAGAAGTAATGGGTGAGTAGCTTGTAGATGAAGAGATGGGTCATGTGCAACTTGTGGAAGACACCATAAATAGTGAGGCAGAAGAGAAGAGAGTCTTTGTGGATGATGACAAAGAATAGAATGCAACACATATGTTGTAGGATCTACTCATGCACTAGCCATGTCAAAGGAGAACACAACCTCTGAGGTGCAAGTGGACAAAAGGATAACCATGATGGGGCCAACCATGGAGGGAAAGGATGAAGCCTATGTTTTTGCTACCTAATTTGTAATTATAGGTCTAGCAAATAACAACAAAGAAGAAGGAATCCTCATGATGGAGGATGAGGCTCCAAGAGAGGCATTGCAAGAAGAGGAAGGCATGTCGAGGTGCTAGTGTGTGCACCCAAAGTTAGAAAGATTCTCAATGAAGAGTAGTGGAGTATTACAATTGTGGAGGAATATGGAGAAGAGGTAGAAATCAAGGAGATGTTGCAAGTAGTTGATTCAGACCAAGAAATCTTGACAAGAAAACAAGGGTACCATGAGAAAGGAACAAAATAAGAATGTAAAAAGAGGCTACATGTGAGGAAAACAAAGTTCCCAAGGTACTACAAGTAAGTGCATTGAAAAAGTAGTCTATATGTGAGGCTACAAGGATGATAGAGGAGGTCACTAAGGATCTATAAGTAGGCACAACTTAGAAGTTGCATGTAAATGCAATAGAAGAGTACATGAAACATGCTACACAGAAGTTGTTGCAAGTTGGTGTAAAAAATAAGTTAGAGGGTGGACATTGCATATAAAACAATGTAACTAGATGCAATATCTAGAAGGAATGCAAAAATGAAGTTGCAAGTTGGACTGATGCAATTCTAAAGATGCTACAAGTATTGAAGAGGAGGTGGAAGAGAATTTGCTTACTATTGCAAGTGTGATGAGTGAAGATGCAACATTGTTTTATCCTTTAATGGGTAAGGACTTCTCAAATGGCACTACACAACAAAGTATGACAAAAGAAGAGAAGGTAACAATCATGAGAGAGGAGAAAAATGGGTCATGGATGCTCAATTCAATCAAAGAGGATGCAAGTAACCATGAGGATGTAGCAAAGAATGGTGGAGAAATAGAGAAGGAACAATGGAGATAAGTTGAAGTTTAGAAATTAAAGATTTCCAAATCAATATTTTTGTTGATTTTTGTGCAAGAAAAGTGGCATTAGATCCAATGGTGGGTAGGGAATGAAGGAGAAGGTGTAGGATATAGCACAAGTAGATAATGAAGAAAAAAGGTTGATGGATAAGTAGTTTGAATCTAGTATGCAAGTGGAGGTGAGTCTAAAAGTAGAATTTATAGCAAACGACAAAGAGTTGCACAATTGAATATTGCTTAACGATGTAGAAGAAGAGGAGGATGTAGATAAAGGAAGTGTGAATGAGGAAGAAAAAGAGTTTAATTTTTGGGCCAAATGAAAATCCATTTTAGAAGATTCATTTATACCATGCATACCACATAGGAGAGTTGATTTTGCAAGAAGAACAAGGTATTCATACTAGCAAATAATTATAGATATGTTGGGCATATGAAGGATATCTAGCAATGTATAAGGTAGAATGATAAAGAGGAGAAATGGCTTATGTTGAAGGCATGAAAGAGGATGAAATGACAAGATGATCAATGACAAGTTTACTTGTAGCAACATATCTTATGAGCTACAACATACAATTTTGATAGTGAGTAGGGGCTCACAATTTTGTAACTTTGGGAGTTTGATGCAGGGGCATCATTTATGACCAAGGACCAACTTCATCGTAATTAAAAATTTAAACTTTCTACTGACATCTAGTATGGATCCATATAATTGACCTACAACCACATTTAACACCATGCCTAAAGAAGTACTCGAATTTGGTGAATTCAGACTCCTCAAGGACTATTATTTAGCCTAACTAATCATTTTGCTTCTTAAATTAAAGATTTGGGTACTAAAATGAAGATCTAATCTGTAAGGTAGTATAAGGGGCATTTAAGATGCAAGTTCTAGCACTCAAGGAGAGGCCCAAGCAAGAATTAATGTTTTAGTCACCCTGTAGTGGATGTAGCATGCGAGAAGCCCCATTTTTGGTGGTAGAAACAAATTGGAGGGGATTTTGTGAAGAGTTTATTTTATGGGCTACATGTAAGGGAAGAAAAAAAGGTAGGCATGGATAAGAGAGTAGAGGCACCAAGAGAATGAGGAAGAGGTTAGAGAAGGCCCTATTTTAGCACTAATAACTAGGTAGATTAAATTTTTGAAGAGATTTTGAGAAAAGAGAGAGAGATGTGAGGATAGGAGGAGAGAGTAGCATATAGGAGAAAAACACTAGAAGGCTGCATAATAGGAGAAAACAACAAAGGGACACATGAGATAGAATAGCAAGATAAGGGTGTTTGTAACTTATATTAGAAGGAATGAGAAAGAGGGAGGCAACAACAATTAATGAAGAGGAGGTATGGTCACAATGGATAGAGAATGAAAGTGTATCCCAGTTAGTGTTAGAAAAAATATGTAGTGCATCATTGAAATAAATAGTGAAATAGTAATAAATTGCACAAAATTTGCAACATAGATTTATGTGTAAAACTTGGTTATGTACCAAGAAAAGTAACAGGCAAAGGTCTCTCAATAATTTTATTCTCAGAAGAAAATTCATTGTTATAGAATTACATCATGCATTCGTATCAGAGCTCAACTGACTTTAAAAGCCATGAAAAAAACATGCAATTAATCCAATTCTTTCTAAAGAATGATTTTCATGCATAGATCATGCATGTGGAACTAGTCACCAATTGCTTTAATCAATGCTATAATAAGAAATTGACTTCACATACTAACAATTAGTGTAACGGTGTAAGAGTACCATGCGATGCATTGGAGGAAAAAAGAAACAAAAAGACAAGTAAATTTCACCTAGAGGCTGTCATTCTCTCCAATCGGTCTCTATTTTTTCCTCAAGTGTTTGAATATGCAAGATACCATGTAAGAACAAAGATGAGTTCAGGTTAATTCAATACCCATGTATGCTTATTAGAAGAAAATAATTACAAAGTTCATATTTTTAATTTAATAAAGAAAGAAATATTTATTTAATGTTTTCCAATGTTATGTGACTATGGTGTCTCTTTATTTGTGTGACAATCAAGGGTTCCATTTCCTGGCAGTCTCTTAATTGTTTATTGATGCTAACGGGTGCTTCCCTATTCTATGTGTTGGGGAGTGTATATGTGTACATGTGTGTGTATTTGTTGTTTGCAATAATAGGACTGAGCATGTAGCCCATTTTAAATCACTTGAAGCATTAAGAGAAGGATGGCATTAAGAGTAGAATGTCACCTACAATGATTGTTGTGTGGGTGTAGAACTACATGCAACAAGAAAGAATTCACTTGTAGTTGAGGTTATGATGATTCCTTATTGTGGAAACCAAGAACATTCATGGAAGGTTGCAAACACTCACACAAGTCATGAAAGATGAACCATCGCACACTCAATGTTATCAAAGACACAAGCAATATGCAAAGCAAACTGGATGATGCATTAGCTCAAAGATCAAGTACATATAGACATGAATCTTCTAAGAATAGATGTGCCATAAATAAGAAAGAAAGACTAAGAATAGTAGTGGCCCAAAGATAGGCATGCGACTACTTAACTTAGGATAAGCTAAGATAGACACTTGTTCTAAATGTAGATGTGCTAATTAAAACACAAGTACACCTAAATTTAGCACAACTAAATATAGTTGACTAAGTGAGCTTAATAACAGTAACAACTCCCCTTAAGAAAAGCTTGGGTGACAAAAGAAGATGGGTCACGACAACTAGGCCTGATCAGGAACCCATGTGTACAATGCAATAGATTGCAATCTCTCATAAAGCGAAGAAAGGAAGAAAACCTTGTGGGAAAAAAATTTCCCTCCAAAAGAGAGAAAAAAGAAGAAGACTAGGAAGCCTCCTCAAAGATGATAACTCTACAACAAGTAGGAAAGAATGTCAATCTGACTATGATGATACATATATGACCCCACCATAGGAGATTAAAAGAGACTATGTAGCACCCCCCCACAATGAAGTAGCCCCTATGCCAAAAGAGAATGCCCATGTATGAATGTTGAAAATGATCCATTTGTGGAAAACAACATTTCTCCCCTTCAGAAGAAACAACTCTAATGGTGAATGCTTAAAGAAGTAAGGTGAGGTGGTAAGTATCATGATGTACCTTGTCTCAGAATACTGTACAAATGTCATCATGCTGATGTCAAAATGAGTCACAATCAAATTAGGAGGCTTGGGCCTAACTAAAACAAGAGACCTCTCAAAAACATTTGAAGACTGATGAAGAACAGGATCCGAAGAACTACTTTATGAAAGTGGAATTTTAATGGATGCCATGTTGCTACAAAGCAAATCCCATGAGATGTCCTGTGAACAATCACTAGAAGCCCTTGGTGAAGCTTCTCCGAACTTTATAGTGGTGGTAGGTGTATGAGTATTGTCATCAAACAGTAAGATGAGATCCTCCAAGGTGTCATCAAGATCTGATATGTGAGACTCTACAAATAGCAAAGAGATGTTTGGTAGAAGTGTGTCCCAATGAAGTGAATCATGAATACGAATGTGAGCCTACTACAAATAATCATTGGAAACTCTCGAAGTAGTAACACTAAACTAAGAAGTAGTGGTAGGTACTCTAGGAGTGTCCTTAACTATAGATGAAAGAGATGAATTCTCAATGTCCTGGTGCAAAGAGTCATTGGAGGCTCTCAAAGGAACAACATTGAACTCTATCAAAGCAATAGGTGTGGAAGCATGAAGAGAAGTCTGTATGTCATCTAACCATCTAAGACTTGAAAAATACTCAAACTCCTCTGAAGTATCATCATCAAAGGGTATGTTATTTTATGTAGGAAAAGGAAGAAGACAATCTATAGTAGGATCATCTTAGAATGGAGAGATATTAGGATCTCTGTGAATCTCCCAGATTTTAGTCCAAAGGTTGCGAGGACACTCAATGTATGACACATCAATGAGAGTGTTAGGATCAACACTAAGACAAATCAAACCTACTACATGTTCAATGATATTTTCCCAAGCTGATTTTCTCCCCGATGTCTGTGGTTCATGCATGAGTCCATAGAGGGCAAAAGATTAAGCCATCTGAGGTGTGTCAGGATGTCATTTTTCCAAGACTCATAATTGGCCTTCTCAAGGATTACCACAAAAGGATGAGTAGTGAAACACGTGATGAAACTAAGACCAATAATCTCAATGCAAAAAGTGGGAAAGTAGGAAGTGATCAAAGACACGACACATAAGACCCCCCTTGATTAAATTTTTGAGACCCCCCCTGAATACTCTATGTTGCAAGAAATGCATAAAAGAAGGAGAAAACACAACACAATAAGACGCCCTATGATTTTTTTGAATACCCCTCGCAGTTGTGGCAATTTATAAATAATGCACGTGGGCAAAAATTGCCTATTACACAATTTGAAATTCTCTTTTAGTTTAATTTGCCAAAGAATATTTGGAAAAAAACTTTACAAGGAGGAGCAATTTGTTTTTTATTTATTTAAATATATCTTTTAAAAACAAGTCTAAATATAGATTTTTTGTAAAAAAAAAAGCTTATTTAAAATTAGTTTAAGTATATCTTTTCTTAGTGGGTGGAAGGGTGGGCGCCTCTTCACACCCAGTGTGAAGAGGCTAAATTGGTAGGGTAGGGGTGAGTTGGCTACTCGGTCAACTTTGGCCGAAGGCTCCAAAAGACACTAGACACTGAGCTTTGGGAGCTTTCCTTGTAATCATTAAGATGCAAGGACTGGCAGTTTTCGAGAATGCCTTGCACGCGTGAACTATTATTGCATTTAGAATGAAGGGAGGTTGAGAGGACATCCTATATCATTCATTCAATAGGTTTTCCATATCCCAACATTCTCAACTCATGATAGAGGGTGTTAGATTAGTTGGCCACGAGGATTTGAAGCGTTGATGAGATCAACGCATATTTCCTTCTAATTATGATGGCTGAGTTAAACTGGGATAAGTACTCATTGAAAGAGCCTGAGTTTTTATTCAATAGAAGATTTGTTTTGCTGTTAATGGCAGATATTCCCAACCTTGTTTTTCACTTATCGCCAGATAGTCTGGCCTGCGGAGGAATAGAGTCTCCCATCTGCTTAACCAGTAGGGTTAGGAAGATGGCATTTTTAGGTAATATCACAGACCAACATCTGCGGAGGGTGCTGTTGAGGAATGATGCCTTCATGATCAAGGCCACTAAGCTGATTTTGGGGAAGGCTTTTGTGGATAATGGGGAGCGCTATAGAGTAGACTCTGATATTGTATCACGATTCATGGCATCTCTTCTTGATTTGATGGTGCATAAGGAATAGATTCAAACTATGGTGTAGTGATTGATTAAGCCAGACATTTTAGAAGGCTTGGATGGAGTTTTGGAAGCAACAAAAATTGGTGTAGAGTTACCAAGGCCAAGGGACCTATGCAAAATCAACCAACCTGGGGAGGTGGTGAGGTATTTTCCTTTTATCCTGGACATTAACGGAGCTGACTTGGTATATCACAGAATTAGAGCCTGCAAAGGATGTGAATTTCTGAAGAAAATGTTGCAGTTAACAATGGTAGAGGGTTTCGATTGGATTGTGGAATTCAGGGACTATCTCTTTGAGCTGGGCGAGATTTGAAAGGAGTATGGTAATTTTCTTTGTTTCAATTTTTTATTTCTCTATTGTTTAGGTTTATGGGTACAGGGTGTAGTTGATCCCTCCTCTGGAAATATGCCCTGCATGGTAGTTTTGATATAGACCCTACGTGGCCATTTTGTGAATATCAGGGTAGAAGTATAGGGACTGGAAACCCGCTGGGTATAAACTCTATAATATCTCTCTTTTGAAATTTCAATATAATATAATATATCTTACCAACCAAAAAAAATATAGTTTTTCTTAAAAAAACCCTGATTTTTTTTTCTAAAAAAAGCTTTTTAAAACAATTCTAAAAATAGATGTTCTAAAAAAAATAGATTTTAGAAAAGAAAAAACTTTTTAAAACAAGTTTAAATATAACTTTTCTTTTTAAAAAAGTCTGATTTTTTTGGTAAAAAAATACTTTTTAAAACAAGTCTAAAAATAGATTTTCTAAAAAAACTTAAATTTAAAAAAAAAAGCTTTTTAAAACAATTTTAAATATAGCTTTTCTTAAAAAAAAAACCTGATTTAAAAAAAAAAGAAAAACAAGGCAATTTTTTGAAAAAATCAGTCAAATTTGAAGCAAAAATACATCTGTTTGTTTGAAAACTCCAAAAACTTGAAAAAATTGCTAATGTGGGTGAATTTTTCCTGATGTTGGGTGAAATAGAGTCCAAAAAAATGCCATCTTAAGAGAAAAAATGCCTTTGATCAGCTTTGGAGTATTAAAGCTCTACCAAAACAATGAATAACGCCTCTCAAGTTGAACCAATAACGAACAAGGAAAGCTATGCTCAACAAATTTGATAGAAGAATAAGTGTGAAACCTTACCATTCTCACTCTGATACCATGTGGAAACCAAGAACATTTGTGGAAGGTTGCAAACACTGACACAAGTCATGAAAGATGAACTATCACACACTCAATGCTATCAAAGACACAAGCAATATGCAAAGCAAACTGGATGATCTATTAGCTCAAAGATCAAGTACATATAGGAATGAGTCTTCTAAGAATAGATGCACCATAAATAAGAAAGCAAACCTAAGAATAGTAGTGGCCGAAAGATAGCCATGCAACTGCTTAACTTAGGATAAGCTAAGTAGACACTTGTTCTAAACATCTAGATGTGCTAATTAAAGTACACGTACACCTAAATCTAGCATAGCTAAATATAGTCGACTAAGTGAGATTAATAACACTAACACTAAATATGTATTACAGTAAACAATAATAGATTACAATATAGTTTTAGAGCCAATACTCTTTCAGGAGTCTTCGAATGTCGAATTTGGAGATATTCTAGCACTATAACAGTACCTGTACAAAAACATTACTTATCTCCCATCCAAGCACCTATTTTTATAGAGTTTACAAGGAAAATATGGAACCTTCTAGAGATGGGAGTCCATCTCGGACTCATGCCCCAAAACCCACACCTAAGGACACTTGTCCAACATCCCATCCCAATGTGGGCACCTTGTCCCAAGATAGGCTATGACAGATACTCTTACGCACCTTACAACTGTCATAAAATCCGTCATAACTGACAGCACTTACAGCTGTAAGAAAATCTGTCATACACTAACTAAAAATATATTATTCCTCTTACAACATGTCATAACCTCCCTTGACTGCCCAAAGATGCCTTTCTCTCATGCAAAGATACTCACCGACACTTGTAAATAAATAAAAGTTGTTTGAGGTTTTGGGGGCGTTGCCCCCGAGCCCCATGGGGGCGCTACCCCTAGACCCCGCAAGGGGCTCCGACCCTTGACCCCGTCTTGGGGGCACTACCCCCAAACTCCCGTTAATTATTCAAGGGGGAAATCACAGCTGCCAAAGTCACCAAAATTTATCCTGCTGCATGTACACAAGGTGCCAACTATGCCAACTCAACATGGGATAAATAAATACAACATTAGGAATTTGCAAAGGTTGAGACACCTTAATTCCCAACAAACATTGTCATTGATTATTTGACCATTGAAGTGGATGATATTTAAGTAGAGTGCTCCCATCCCTTAGCTATGTAAATCTACAGTTGGTTGATTTGACACTACAAGTCTATATGTTGCCATAACACCAAACTCATGTGTTTAGTAAGAATTCATGTTTATTGACAATAGTTGAGACAGCTTTAAGGGACTAACTTTCTTACAAGTTAAACAAGTTATTGACCACCTTCAATTCTATAAGTTGTGTGATTAAAATTAAAGGCAAGGTACTTGTAAAATTTTAGGTATTTTCTAAAATACTAAACTAAAACATTCCATAAAACATTTTGTATTCATTTACACAAGTTATTAACCACCTTCCATTGTGTAAGTTGTGTGATTAAAATTAGAAACCACATATTTGTAAAATTTAAAATACTAAACTAAAGCATTCCATAAAACACTTTATATTCATTTAAAAAAGTTAAAGGGACCCAAGAGACTCATCCCTCTTAAAGTAGACAAACAAAAACACTGCCTTTTGTGTAACCTTTTGTATAAACTGTGCAAGGAGATCAAATACTTCCGAAATGTTAGTCCTTGCATTTAAACACTTAATTCAGTGTCAATGTATTTAAAATAATTAAAAGATCCATAATTGAAACCAACAATGAAGAATTGTCGTCATCTATATTAAGATGCAGCAAAACTCCATATGAATTGTCACAAAACACAAACAACCCCTCTTCAAAACCCCCATTTTTAATTCAAAATCCCCATTTTTTTTCTGGAATTCCCAAAAAAAAACACAAAACATCAGAAATAATTTACTCTTATCCCACATTTTTCTCTCTACATGAATTCCATATACATCCCTCTAGCTTGATGGAATATAGTGCAAACATAATTCTATATAACAGCTTCCATGTTTGATTTAACTTTTTCAGATTAATTTAAATCGCTAACATAAAAAGTTGAAATTAAATGAAGACAGATTTGTATGTCTTTACGTGGACCTAACTCAGTTAGCCAACTCAACGAAGTGAAGCAACATGCTGTTGAATGATGGCACACACAGACTTATATGTGACACCACGTATTTTGTAACTTGTCTTCGTATTTCTGCAAATCTCTACACGCCTGCACAATACGTGTCTTTATAAATGCTGGTTTATTGCGGTATAAATGCTGTGATTATGTACCAAGTTGAGCAAGTTACAAGAGATTTTTAATGGAGCTTGACGCCATTGGACTGTTTTCTCCTCATTCATCTTCGTCCGATGATCTGATTAAAAACATCAGGTAAACAATTATTATTATTTTAAATTTGAAAATATTAAAATTTATTGGATATTATATAAATAAAATAACTATTTCCTAATTATTATTTTTTAATTTTAAGAATTCTTGTCAGTAAAAACTTGGTGACAACAAAAATTGCATTGCTCATAGATTTAATAAGACTCTGAGATCTATTCTTAACCATGATGACAATCTAAGATAGATTTGCCTTGGACCAGATCAAATAACACTGCAATCACCAATTCATCTATACATATTTCAATATTCATGTACACCTTAGACAACAATGTCCAAATGTCAGATATCTCTGAATTAAATATTAAGTTATGACAATATGCAAATGTAAAACTTTTTGAAAATTGGTATCAAAGTTGTATAGCAAGATTTAAATAATATTTTTAATTATATATTGGATATTTTAATTATAGAAATGTAAAATTTAATGATAATTAGTCTCAAATAATATTTTATTATTATATTATGTTTTATTAGGGTTTTATGTTTTAAGATTTCCACCATTAATAATAATATTAGGGCACTATATTTGATTAGGGTATTGTATTTGTTTTCTTTTGGTATTGTATTTTACTTGTTTTATATTTTAATAATTTTTTTCCAACATTAATAAAATAGAGTGCCATGCACATTAAGTACTGATTTAGAAGTAAATGATTTAAATATAGAAGATTGCTATTTTGACTATTATTTTGAAGTATTATTTTATAGGATTTATTACTATATTTTTAGAATTATAATGTGTTATTTTAATTTTGTTTTAAAAAATAAACAATGTATTCACATTATTGATATTTGCTTGTGTTCACATTCTCTTAATTGTATTGTACATTTTCATGATTATTAAAACATAATAAATGATATGACGTAATTTATAAATCTTTATAAATAAATTTTTAAACCTTCTATAATGGTGTAATTAATATCCTATTTAAAATCTAAATAATCTATAATCATTAATATAAATTTACTGTGATATATAAATAAAGGTAATATATAAATAATTATTAAGAACATTCTCTTTTAATGTCATGCTCCGTAGACCCAAGAAGCGAGAGCTGCATCTTCCACCTTCCTCACACCATAACATTCTTGATGAAGAGCAACTTGACAGGTACTGTAGATTATAATTTTGTTTTCCTCATCATCTTGTTTTAAGAGGCATACTACACAAGTTCCAATGCTCACGTTGGCTTTGCAGGGTTGATAATCAAGTCTCTTTGTCTGATGGAGATTGGAGACTGGAGCTTCGCAGTCCCCATCACGTAGGAGGCTTATGATCAAGTCTCTTTCCCTGATAGAGACTTTGATATCACTTGCTGTTGTTGGGGCTCATCTTGTTTTCTTTCTTCAGAGGATGCAGCTATATTCCACTTCCTTTTGGAGGATGAGGAGGATGCTACATATGAATCTGTTGGCTTTACACTGGAAGGTGCTTTAGAGCCTGAACTTTGGCCCTCTTTCTTGGAAATATGTTCCTTATTGCTGTTGGGATCCATATCTAAAGTTAGATGGAGAACCTATAACAAAATTAGAGTTTGCAAGGTCTAATTGGGTAGGGCAAACCTCCTCCTTCGTGGTGAGACTATTGGGATCCCAGCATTCAGAGTGGCTGATAATGACTGTTTGGGTTGGCTATAATGGGTTAGAGAATATTTATGATCAAGTCTCTTTCCCTGATGGAGACTGGAGCTTCCCAATCCCAAATGCTCATCAGATTGCCCCTTTCACACTTATTGCACTCATAAAGTACTAAGTGATAATTAGGAATGTAGTCTGCTTCCATGTCTCTACACAGAACAGTCACCCCAACTCAATCCTCTCCTTGCTCCACTATTTTCTTGTTCTTCTGTGCAACCTCCAAGTAAATTTGGCACTTAGAACACATACATTTAGCCTCTGGATATGTGCTATTGTCTAAATTGCATCCTGCATGGCACCAAACATTGCACTTATGACAATGAAGCCACCTGGCTCTATTTATTTCATCGCCTAGGCAAACCCTTCTGCATGTCACATAACTGTTTGTAATAGTATAAGATTGAGTCTCTCCAACCCATTTCATCAATTATTTCTTCTTGTTGTTATTGTTGCAACTGGAAAGCACCCATCATTCCCATACTCTCTCAAGATGACTTCTTAATTTGCCACATGAAAATCAGTGGAGCTTCTTTTTCATTTGGCAACCTCATAAACTCATCTTGAAATTTCTCTAAGTAGGGTAAAAAGGGAAAGAGCATTTCATTCTTGCCCAAAAGTTATTGGAATGGTAAGTGTATTATATTTTATAGATTTTACTATATAGTCATCAATTTTATTTTATTTTATTTTTTACACAATGAAATTTAAAACCAAAAAGTGATTCTGAATTATATCATATTTTTACAATCCATTTATACATTAATAATACTTATATATTTTAATCTCACATTTATTATTATTTATAGTTTAAATTCTCTATTGATATAGAAATAAATTTATTTTAAATTTAGATCTGTTTATCTTATATTTTAATTTACTATTTATAGAAACCCTCTTTATATAAAGGTTTACATATACAAACATATATATAACTCTTAATGATTATAATAATATAATTTTCTAAGATTTATAAAATAACTTTTAAATAAATAAAATAACTATAAAATAATTCTTAAATAAAGAAAATAATTATTTATGTAAATAAAAATAACTCAAGATTTAAATAAATCTCAATTAATTTCAAATATATATGAAATTCAAAGAATTCTAAGTCCACAATGTAGGGAGAGAATGCATGTCTCCTACACAAACAATTTGCATTATGAGGTGTAATTGGAAATTATAGGTGGAGATCATGTTGGATATAGATTTGCATAAAAAAAGTTTACGCTATTTTATCTTTTTCTGAAATGTTATCTCTTTATTGATTTTCAGATTTTTATAGTAAAAAGATTATATACAATATCCTAATTTGATTTATTGTTAATTATTTTCATATCATCTAGATTGTATTGATGCAAGTATTTTCATCTAATATTTTCGGTTTGTCTCAGTTAATGACTTATTGGGATGAGAGAACGGGCAAAAACATATCCAAACAAGAAGCATGTCTAATTTCTTGCAGGTACACCTATACATTGGGTCTGGAATTAGATTGGAATTAGATTTGTCAAAGAAAAGATTGGGAATTAGATCCTGAAGGTTTGATCTTGTTTGTGATAATCTTGAAGTTAAAGTGGCAAATATTGAGGAAGATGGGAATTTTGAGGTTTCAAGTGCTGATGAAATTCTCAAGGTGCTAGACTAGTGCTTTGGTTATACATATAGCTGGCTATTTTGTAGAATTTTACAATAATAGTTTTATGAACAAATTGTTGCAGTACTATGTGATAGAAAAGGGTTCTCTAAATAAAATTTGGCATTTTAATGTTGGTCATTTTGTAGAATTTTACCATAAAGGTTTTATGGTATAGGACACTGAAAGGGAAATAATATATTTGATATGTATGAATAATACAAATTTAACCATTTTGAGTTGTTTGTTATAGTGAAGGGCCCTCTAAATGACTTTTGACATTTAAATGTTTTAAATGGGTCCCTTCTATTGCAATGTATAAGCTTAATTTCTTGGTATACATCTAGAAATATCCTTCTGAGGTGCCTATTGAACTTATATACGACAAAGTAATTTAAAAATATGTAGCTATATATTTATTTTAAAACACTTATTTTATACTTTTTATGTTCACAGTCACATTCATCCCCTTAATGCCACTCCAACTAAAATATAGGTTTCTATACAGCTTATAGAATAACTCTTAAGTAAATAAAATTAACTCATGATTCATATCTCTAACTAAAATATAAAACTCTAACTAAATTATAGGTTTAGAATAACTCTTAAGATTCTTTTGTCACTTTACTTGTATCCATCTACCCATTCTTAAATTGACCCATAGGGTTTCATTTTTTAAATATGAAAAACTAAAAAAATATTTTTTAGGGTTTTTTAATTATTTATCTAAAACTCCAAATTAACCTAATTATTGTATTATTTCAAATGTATTTTCATTAATTTTTCAATTAGAAAATAAATACCTTTTTTAATTTTTTTTAGTTAAAGTTTATATCTACTTTTTATAAATACAAATGTTTCAAAAAATAATTATCAATAATCTAATTGGGTTCTACTTTTTTAATTGTTATTCTATTGACTCATATTTTTAAGTCTTATGGGCAGAAAATGCAGACAATTTATTAGTATCTTCAATACTATTGCAATGAGTATTTTTATCTAGTGATTAATCTACTTTGTTGTGATTGACTCAAAATTTGAGCTTGGAGGAATTTTGCAAAAATACTATTTTGAGAAAAATACTGTGGGTATCTGCAATACTCACAGATTAATTCTGAGTGGTTAAATTCTTGCCCAAAAATTAAACAAAGAATTTTTTGTATTGTTAAACAAATAATATTTTTTCTTTGCAAATATTATAAAAAATATATAATATCTATATTAATATAATATTCATATTAATGTGATTATTTAATTTTGATTCAGTCTATATATGTTATTTATAAATTTGACACTTTAAATATTAATAAACAATATAGTTAATTATATATTAATAATAGAATTGTATTAAATTATTTATTAGACAAATTATATAATTATCATTATATTTATATTTATGTTTTTTATTATGGTAAGCTACAAACAAGGGTGTAGATCCCTATACAAAATAGCCCATAGGGTAAAGCTAAAGCCTCACATAGGCTAGAAACAATGCATTAACAACATATGAACAACAAAGCCCAAAAGGCTAAGCTACAGGAAGGCAACATGGTTGCAAGGAACAACAAACTAAATAATTGCAAAACCTGATCTAGTAGGTCATACACCCTTGGCCCATGTGCGGGTCTAAGAAACATGCTTAGGAAGACTTCGCTTCCTCCTTTGGACAACAGTCCAAAAAATGTCATTATCTCCATTTGCAGAAATAAGAGATGTAGGAGGTGAAATTCTCACCAAATCCTCAAAAGGGGGTGGATCCTCGGGAGAGGACACAACAACACTAGCCCCAGCAACAAACTGTGCACCTACAGAAGTAAACTGAGAGACAACAACATCAGCAGGCGAGATCCCTACAAAAGTCCCAACATCAACAACAACACCAGGGAAGGTCCCTGCCATAGTCCCAAAAGTAATAGCAACAACATGGGAGGTCCCTGTAATAGTCCCAGCAAGAGTAACATCAAGGGAGGTCCCTGTAGCAAACTTAGAAGCAACAACAATAGCAAAGGGGGGTCCCTACAGTAGCCCTAACAACAAGAACAACAACAACAATAGGGGAGGTCCCTGTCACCATAGCAGCAATCCCAACAACAGAAGTAGTAGAAAGAATATTGGATATCCCAGTAGCAGTCCCAGTAGCAGAACCATCAGCATAAACAACCACGACCGTAAAAGAGACTGTTGGAACAGGAACTGCCAAACCCAAAGGGACTGACGAATCAAGAACCACCACAGCATCAAGGGCAGACCCATCATTATCAGAAGAAGGTTCAATCACCGCTGAACCAGGAATATCCCAACTGCACCAACTATGAGATATTCAGGTGAAGCATTCTTCCACTAGGAGGAAGCATGAGGGATCTTCAAACGAGGGCACCCAAAAGCCAAATGACCCATTGTGAAGCACCTTTGACACTAAAAGGGAATACATTCATAGTCTAAAACATGCCTCCAAGAACTATCAACAACTTGCAACACAATCTCCGTAGGGAGAGGCTTAGAGAGATCCAGATCCACAAGAAGACGAGCATAAGTGGTATGAGAGAATAAGGTAGTGGCTTGATCCACCATAATAAAAGTACCCAATGAATTACCAATACCAACATAACGTGATTTGCACCAAAGATGTAGCCGAAGATTCGGGAGGCGAATCCAAACAGGCATTCTATTGAAAGACTTGGTTAATTGGTTAAAGGAGGGAACCCAAGCCATGAGAAGGAGGGCATGTTGGCCCCAGAACCAAGATTGAGATCAAGAACAACATTCCAATCAGAAACTGAATAAAAAATAACTACAAAAAAACCCTATGCACAAGGGTAAATTTCTATTTTCACCTCCATGATAGGGTGCCAATACTCTGAAATCTAGAGGTTTAAATCGCCAAGCCGAGGCCACAATCGGTCAAATCTACAGATCAAACCCTACTTAGAAAAATGGTCCACATTTTTTAAAACCTCATCCCCTAAGACCACTACAGAGGGAGGCAAATCAGACTAAGAAACTAATCTCCAGCAACCATAGTAGCAGTAGCAATAGTAGACTCACGTGTTCAAGGAGAACCATTACAAACAACATTTGTATAAGAGGCAACAACAACAACAACAACCTCTAATATGGATAGCCCTTCAACGGCAACAGTTTTAGGACCCCCAATTGTAGTAGCTGAGTCCATAGTCGTGAATGACGCACCAACAACCGTAGCCACACCAGCAACAGAGGAAATCCCTTTTATTAATCTAGCAACAGACGAATCCTATAAACCAGGCGCATCGACGAGAAGAGGAGTGGCAGAAGGCATTTCAAATTATTATATTTATATTTATGTTATATTATAATAAAATAAAATATTAATGTATATTTGTGTATAAATATTAAATATTGAAATATTATACTATTCTAAATATTAATATATTATATTGTATAATTTTTATATTAATATTTAATTTTTTGACAATTAAAAAATGTAGTTATGTGATATTTAATATTTAAATATAATTATTGAAATATTGTGTAGTTGATATATATATATATATATATATACACACTTTTTAATGATATAAAATGTAATTAAATATTTTTTTTACTAATTATTGATAACAATAAAATTATTTAATTGAAATTTTTTACATTTAAAAACTATTTGCTAATTACTTTTTAAGTCACAATTCTATTATTATCTTTTAAATCACAATTCTATTATTATCTCTTATTATCTCTTAAAGAGTATTATTTTTCATGTTAAACAAATCTTAATTTTTCCTAACTCTACATGAGAAAATTTTAACAACATAATAGTTGGAAAACCATTTGTTATTAAATGTATAAATATTAAACATTGAAATATTATACTGAATATTATTTTAATATTTAATTTTTTGAGCAGCTAAACAATGTAGTTATGTCATATTTATATTTAAATATAATTATTGAAATATTGTGTAGTTGATATAATTATTTAAAAAATATTACATAATATATATATATATATATATAATGATATAAAATATATATATATATATATATATATTTTAAAATAATGTGCCTGGTAAACTTTTTAACATGACTGGTGACGCTGGTGTGACACGCCCTCCGGCTCCACACTAACGCTTTTGCCCGGAGCGATGAACCGATGAGGGCACAACACAAGGGACCTCATCCCCAAGAAAGAACACTTCAAACCCGCGAGCTCATTGGCCCAGCGAAGGCATAAAGCCTGCGAGCTCGTTGGCCCAACGAAGGCGTAAAGCCTGCGAGCTCGTTGGCCCAGCAGAGGTTTGAACTCTGGTGGCCGCCACTACAACTAAGTGACTTAACCACCGAACCACGCCGTTAACGGCTTAATGATATAAAATATAATTAAATATTTTTCTCACAAATTATTTTTCTTATAAATTATTTATATCAATAAAACCATTGTTACATTATTATAAAATATGTTTAAGAGTAGTTAGTTATCTTTTACATTAAAGAATTATTTTTAAAAAAAAAATGTTATGAATAGAGAGCTAAGAATTCAACTCTAGAAGCAAGATTTTGTGAGTTATTATATACTTGTTTATTGTTACCATTTAACTTTTTTGTTTAGTGGTATTATTTAACTTCTTTTTTAATTATTGACATGTTTTACAAATTGAGGACTATTTAATTTGTTTATTGAGTGACTAAGGTAAATAATGTTTACTGTTACTATTTAACTTTTTTATTTAGTGGTATTATTTAACTTCTTTTTTAATTATTTACATGTTTTACAAATTGATGACGGTTTAATTTGTTTATTGAGTTACTAAAGTAAATAATATTTATTTGTGGCTTTTGTTTTGTTTTGAATTAATGACCCTTCACATGGTATCACTTGCATATATTAATTCTTCCTAAATCACTTGCATTTAAATAATCTCACTATTTAATTAATTTCATCAAAATTCATCATTTTCCTCTAATTCACCTAATTTCAACAATAATTAATTTCAATAAAATCCACTTAATTCTTCTAAATTAAATATTTTTAATTATTTAATTAAAACATTATCCTCTTTCAATCTCCAAATCCACATTAATTAAATAAATCCAAATATTTAATTAATTAATCACTTAATTTTCTCTTATCCACAATTAAATAATTTTAATTATTTAATTATCTAATCATTCCTCTAAATTTAAATAAATTATTCAAATTTATTTAAGTTCACTTTATCTTCTAAAAATAAATAAAATTAAATAGTTTGTTTATATTCCTCTATCATGCACAATTAATTAAATAAGTTTATTTATTTAATTCCAAATATCTTTCAATTATCTTCATAAAATAATCTTATTCTTCAATGTACAATAAATTAAATAAATTTATTTATTTAATTCTCTATTATCTTCAATTCTTCTAAAAATATCATTTTCATCTAGATGCACAATTAGTCTTATTTTTAGAACTTCAAAAAAGCAAATCTAAAGTTGAGTTAATTAACTTTAATCATTATTGTTTTTATCAACTCATAAATTAGAAAAAGCATTCTAAATTTTTGAAATCAAATCCTATCTTTATCCTAGCAAGCAAATAACTTAATAAAGCAGCCTTAAAGCATGACACATGTTGTGTGCACATTCATCATGTCTTCTCAACTCATCTTGATCATCGATTTCATTGAATTATCTACACCATTGATCGATCTTTCCCTAAAACCTATATATACCCCCTTTACCTGTTCAAAAATCATCTTCAATCATTTATTCTCAGGTATCCCTATAGCGCATTAAGTATACATCATATCATTGAGCACATCGACCCTTTGAGCATACTATCCACATCTGCTTGTTGCAACCATTTGTATGCAATATATTGAGCAATCCATAAAGAACCAAGAGATCAATACAATCTAGGTGATAGATTTCTATTGTTTTGATTTGCATATTCATTGATTTGGTTATCATTTAGATCAATCTTTCGAAGGTTATACGATTGAGTTATTGTTCATTATTTGATCTTTTATAATCTCAATTTTACCTATACACATTCTGGCATGCCCGGTGGGACTCACTAACCTTTTCTTTTTTAGATAAAATTAATTTTTTGAAGCTACATACAGAAAAACACAAACAAAACATTAAAAAAGCGCAATTGAGGAACAAAAAGGTGCCTTTGGCCTGAATGATGCGTCTTTGAGCAATAGTGAGGCACCTTTGGCACACAGTCAGGTGACTTTGCATTGATTTAAAGTGCCTTTGGTCTATTTTCAAGCACTTTTGGTTTTAGAAGATTTTTGACTTATTTTTGTGATTTGACAGGGATTTATAACCTCATACCGATCTTAAATAGTGTTAACAAGCTGATTTATTTGTCTAACACTCATCATAGCATACTCCTTAAGCTGATTTATTTAAGGGTATTGTTATTTTTAGCTAACCCATCATCTCACGGTTTATTGTTCATTCTTGTTACCGATGTACAGATCCCCATCATCCTACAACATCCTGGATCATCATAGAATCAACTATCAATCTCTCGATAAAGCTTTTTTAACATAGATTCATGTTTTTATAGGTTTGTCAGATAAAAAGTGCTTCTAAGCAATAGTGAGGCGCATTTGAGCAATAGTCAAGCACTTATGCACAATAATCAAGCATTTCTTGTAGTAAAAAACATACCTTTGCACAACAGTCAAGCACTTGTGTTAAATTCTGAAGCACCTTTGCACAACAATTAAGCGCTTTTGGTTCAAATTGTTTTTTTCTAACTACTTGGTTTGTGTGGAATTGATATCACTTGTTGCAGCATCTTATCATAGATCAAAGAAGGTTTCTATCATATTCTTGTAGAATGTTTGTCGAAGACATCAACTTTATCATACTAAGTCTTAGAAACACCTCAATTTGATAAAGTAATTCAATCTTGTGTGGTTAGCTTAGTTGCACTTAGTTTAATCTAGGAGGATAAACAAACAAGTGTTTTCTATGATTGTGAGGTGATAGGTGTATGCTCTCCCCTTGTGTAAAAACTTGGGTGATTAAAAACCAGACCCATCTCTTTTTATTTTTTTGTTTATCACTTAGAAGGGCCTGCCTTTTGGATTGTGTTTCATCAAGGAGGGATGACCCTAAGTCAACTTTTCCATTGGACCGCCATACAAATTAGTCAAGGTGAAAGCCAAGTCCTAACCAGTGTTAGCCTTTACCATACAGTGCCAATTTGAAAGGAGGCATACCAACACTTTTGTGAAAGAAATTTTGCATTTGTGTGAGGTATATTACACTCCTATTTAAGTTGGTTAAATCTTTTCGTGGCTTGTCAGATGCTGGCAAGGCGTTGGTCCCCCAAAAAGCAACTAAAAACCTCATAGTTAGTGCCTACCCAATCTACCTCTGAACATTCTGATAATTTTTGGTGCAAGAGCATAGAAGGTTTTGCCCCCAAGATACTCACCATAAGACTCCCTTGAGATGAGAGAAATTCCCAGCTTAGCATAAGCTACTCGTATCTTTCTGGGGAAAGGGTGATTGGGTTATCCTTCTAGTCCTAGAGGTCCCTATATGTCCTCTCTCACAAAGAAAAAAAAGTGTACACACCCACATTATGTGTGATAACTCTTGAGTCAATGGAGATTCCAATTTGTGGGCTGATGTATCACAGTGAAGCTGTGTCCTTAGGTATAAACATTACTTGATTTGTCTGTAAATTGTGTTATACCTGTGGAAATTTGAGTTTTTTGTGAGCCTTAAACATACACTCATTGTTGTCCTCAACCATCTTATTTACTGTGTTTTTGTTCTCTTTCCAAGAAATCAAACCAAAATCCTATCAAAATCATGCCTTGAAAACTTTAGTCACTTCATCACAAATCCTCATCAAAATGGTCCTAATAATCAACAAACCTAGGTCAAATCCAAAACCCAAAATCACACTTCGAGAAGTCTATCCTTCTAGCACCAACAATCATGAGAACCTTTTAGATTATGAGGCATATCTTGAGTGAACAAGAAGAAATATGAAGACTTCAACACATGTGTAACTCCATGCCAACACTAGAGAAAAAGATCCTAGCAACACAACTAAAAGGCATCACCTCTAATACAACAATTCCTAGCCACCTACCAATCCTACATTCAACAACCACAGCCACAACCTTCATATAACACATCATCCACTATATTGTCACCCATACAACATCAACAGATTCCTCCTCAATCTTATGTGTCATCCCCCTCAATTTCACACCAACCTAATTCAAGCACATATCATGTTACCCCTACATCAACTTATCCCACTTCTTCCAATGTCAACCAATATCTATATGTAATGCCCCACCAAGGAACCCAGAGGATAACACAACTAAGCTTACAAAAAGGTCAATTTTTTCTTTAAACGAAAGAAATAACAACAATCATATATTTATTCATAACATTTAAATTAAGCTTTATCCTCTAGGGTTCCACGACTGCATTACTAAAGAACTAAAACAAGATCTAACCAACATTATGAATTAACTAATAAACACAGTTCATTTTAAGTCTCATTGCATCAGATAAATAAACACATACAATTCCATATTATATCATCAGATAAGTAACATCATGATCCTGCACATAGGATCACGAGTACATAGACAAGTTCATTTATAAGAGAGTACAACATTACATTGTTTACAATATCGCTATCCAGATTACATTGGAGTACATACATCAAGATAATAGTACATGATTCAACTAATATACAAGACTAGAACATGATCATAAGTATCTATCTCCTCAAGCTAGAGAAAGATCTAAAATATGTCAAATAAGGTACATCCTTCTCGCACACGATCAACAACAAGGGAAACCAATGGAGAGAAAAGCACAACCACCTAACCATGTGGAACCCTAAGGTCCACCCCCATGCTAGGAGATAACAATAAGGTCCTACTAAGAAAACAATCAAGAAAGACAATAGACTAACAGGTGCAAGGACTACACATGGATTCAATACAACATGGGTCAATATGAACAATACAAGTAACTCAAACATCACTTCCAGAGGCAATCACACAATGAAAGGGAAAAACACACATTAAGGAGTGCTAGGCTGCAGTAGGGAAGACTATCATCGTATGGTCCTAGCATGGGTTATCCAGGCTATCTCTCTCTAGAAACTGGCCCTTATCTATGGTTATCCTGGCAGCCTCTCTCTAGGCACTGACCGCATAGGGTGACACATGCGGAACCAATAATCCTTTCATGAGGACAAGGAAGTTGATCTCGCCAACCCCAGCCTTCTCATCCCATCCTTAGCCTGAACGAGCACTACAGGCATGGGTGGGGCATTGAATTATCTTATTTAGTGTGGAAACTACCAAACCCTCTAAATTTATTATTAAGTTATCACTGGATTAAAACCTTCCAATGGGCTATCCTGGTAGCCTCTTTAGGCATCAGCCCCACATTGAAAGCCACTCCCCTACCTGCATCTAGAAGACCCTATCCATCAATGAAGACAATTACTATCACAATGACAAGTAACATATACAATGCAAGGCATTTACCTTCTTGCATACAAATCATAATCACAGGGACCAATTCTTATCCCAAAACATAAACCAAGCATGAACTACCACATTCTCACCATGTTGCATTTACAACACAAAATACACATCACATAGAGCAAGACATTATCCATCTTGCATAGTCATCATAACCACATGAATAGGCACACTGAGCAAGGCATTATCCATCTTGCACATGTATCATACTAACATGAATAGGAGACAATATTTCAAGAATGTATTTCATTCAACTCACATGATGCACACATAGCCAACCCCCACACAATCACACCCTCCTAGGCCTCTGGAAACAACTTCCCCAAATGACAACACATGACACCATTAAAAACACAATGGTTTTACATCACATTCACTCTCAAAGCACATCATAAACTAATACCCTTCAACAATATTTTTAAGGAATGTAACATTAATCCAAGCATGATCAATCATCTAACAATTATAAAGTGAATCTATCTCAATAATATAGAACTATAACTTTCTAATCACCAGTAGCAGTTATAATATGATCATGAGATATAAGTATCCATGAGTATCAATATTTTAACTAATAATTCTCAAGACTTATTTTTAATTTCATTTAATTAAAATGATTGCGAGCAACATGCAAATAACCCTAAGGCATACAAATTAAACACAACAATTGTTAACGCTATTTACACTGATGTAGATTTCATTAATAAATAGGACAATTTTGTAAATACTATTAAATATAACTATATAAGAAAGACTAAAAGCCTATAATATTAGAATGCTATAAATATCTTACACTAGTTAGAATCACAAGATACAAAACTTGACGCTACAATGAAAGAACCTTGTTCTAAGGTTAGCTTGAGAGGAAAGGAATACAGAACAACAAAACATTCCTATAGATCTAACATCTTCATCAAATCTACCACACTTTTAACCACATGCATATGATAGGATCAGCATAAAATAAATTTGTTGAGAAGGCTTTAGAAGCTACCAACAATGCAAAATGTGAAAGCATAGCAAGGGCATGCAAACTGATTGGTAGAATGTGTCAAAAAGAATCATATTATGGAAAGCAATGATTGTAGGATATGCATAAAATTAATTTCTTGAAAAAATCTCAGAGAAACGCAGTTGAAAAGTATAGAGTTATTGGTGACGCAACTAACTGTTTTAACAGAGACGAAACGAGTGAGAGATAGACAGTCACAAAATATTTATATCTCAAAAATGACAAACTGGGTGTGGGTGGTTTTTGGGTATGATTTAGATATCCAGGACATGCACCATATATAAAAAAATTAAAGAAACCCAGTTCATACAATCAAATTTATGGCTAATAGAATAGACTGCTAAAACAAAGATGGAATGGGTGAGAGGTAGACAATCACAAAATATTCATATCTTACAAATGACAAACTGGGTATGGCTAGTTTTTAGATATGATTTATATATCTAGGACGTGTACCATAATTAAAAAAAATTAGAGAAACCTAGTTCATAACATTAAAGTTATAGCTAATGCAATAGACTAGGTTTAGAAAATGTAGAAGAGAATTCACAAAATATTTCAGTAAATCTAATCCAACAATAAATCAGTTTCATATCTTAGTCCATACCTGGAATATTGCTTCAATCACATCTTCACAAATTTCCTAGCTTGCATCCATTTTTCCCAAGTCTTTTCTTCTGGAAGCTATGGTTTACGGTGCCAAAAGAAAATGAAAACTTCCTGAGAGAGAGAGAGAGATCCCCAAAACATAAAACATATTCTTCATTTGAAATGCACGCTCCTCTCCAAAATTATGTCTTGAGATTTCAAAATAAAGTTGAACATGCATAACCACTGCCACAATTTCTTCCAGAAGATTCTCCTTTATTACTTTCTTACAATTTGCTATTTTAACCAAACAATAATTTCTCTCTGATTCTATTTATTTTAGAATTTGCTATTTATTTCATTTACAACTAGACAAGATTCATTTATGATTTTATCTACTTTAGTATTTTCTATATTTATATATATGACAACTTGCAAATATTATCTATTTTATTGCCATTAACACAACATTCAATTATATTAATTAATTTATTTATCTCTAGTTAGAATTACATTTATTACTATTATTATTATTTTTTATTAACTTCTAAAATAATATATTTTTCATAAACTAAATTTACTTAAGGAAATTTATATATTTATTTATTTAACAAAAAAGCTTCATAACTAATTATTTTATTTTAAGGCAACAATAACCAAAACAATACCAACAAAATAATTCAACTGCCAAACCATACCTGGCTACTATGTAAGATCGAAAAGTAAGACCACAACAACAATGACTGACTATCATGACCAAACTGACAACACTGATAGGGTGCACAACTGGATACTCATCCTCTTCAAGGATGGTGCCTAAGCTAGGGGACCATATGTTATCTCCATTCAACAGTTCCATTGGTTAAGGCATACTCAGACTTGTTAATTCAAGTGGAGTCGATGCCTAGTATCTACAGCCTACAGCAAACAACACGGTTGAACATGTATATATATGCAATCATGTAGTCATACACACAATGAAAGGAAGTCACAATGTAGTAGGGTACTCATGCATGAGTAATATGACAGTGTTCCTTTCACCCACACATCAAACATGTAATCACAACACACATATCAATCAGTTACTAAATCACTAAGTAAGAACCATCATCAGATAGTCGCATGATACTCATAATACGACTGATCCACACAAAACATCATAACCTCCTATGATACATAATCAGTCGTATAAAACTCAATTCTAACATATGACAATCATAGTAAAATTAACATCATAATCACTTGAATGCAAGGCAATGTCAGAGCATGTGAATTATCACTATTGCAACAAGGTTCATTGATAAAATATACTAACCTAAGTATTCTGATTATTTACATTCATCTTCACGCTCCTTAGTCTGACCACATGTACATCCAAGGTGAAACTGGAGGGGCACTACATCCTCCCCCCCTAAAACTTGACTTACTCCTAGAAGTCATAGACTAGGGTGAAAACATAACATATTAGTATTGCAATTTTCTATTATCAACATACGCCTCCATATTAATTAGTTGTTCATAAGACAAGTACAATCATTCAATAAAGATAAGAAGAACATAAATTCCTTACCTTTAAGGCATATCATGTGATCTACTTATAACGAATCACACATATTTTGAGAATTTCATATGATTTAGAGAATTGCATTCACATATTAACAAGGAAAAATACATCTCATCTCTTATTTCCACTAATTACCAACCATGCAAATACAATTCTTCGCAGAGTCCTCCCTTGAACATACTATCAGAGGTTCAAAATGAACATGATAGAAAAAACACTTAACACGAAATGGAGCCAACAGAAACAAACATTTGGAATAAACACCGTAGAAATTTTAAAAATGCAAACCCAAGTGGGGAAATAATCAAATTCAATCTTAAGTCACAAAATGCTGACAATTTTCAACAATAAATCAAGTATAAAGAAAAGAGTTTTGGTGACCACTCCTATCATAAGAGAGTTCAAAGAAAGCAAATTCATTGTTAACCCACCAACAACACATGAAGCAACTATCAAAAATTTCAAAACAACCAATATTACAAAGAAATCCACATTATGGTGTGACTAATTTTAGCCACAAAAGGGAGTATCCGCTACATAACACCCTAGGTCTCAAAGTCTAGAATACGCTAGAGAATATATACACCAAACACATGGACAACTAAGTTTTCTACATCTTCATATCTAAACAACTTTTATACAAAAGTTTAAGATAACACAGTCACTACTTATATACAAAAATTTTCTATCATTAATGCAGTACAATTTCTATTTCACCAAGCTATGAACATATGCAATTACTTTCTTATCCAAGAAGATATTTACAAAGGGAATGTATGATATCACACACAAGAATAATTCAAAACTCTAATTGACTTACAGTATCACATTCATGATCTCATGGGTCCAACACAAGCTCCAATTTGATCTCCTGCACACGTTTCTTACACAGGCATACACAATGATAACTTTCAAAAATCACAATAGAACTTCCACATGAGGTCATGGCCAACTAAGAAATAGATATCAGATTATCAAGAAACCACACAAAGATAACCCACACATGACAACACCACATAATCCACATGTCTCGTGATGCATGATGCCATTGAGTGATTAAATCATTCTAATACTTACACATATAATGCAATTAACATAAAGATGGTATGGTGCTTCCACATCCATTGCTAAACATAACACCTATGTATGATTACTTCACCAAACCAGGGAATACAAACACCATTGGCCTTTCACAATACCCCACACAGAATGGGTACAGGGGATTCACATCACTAGAGGGGCAAATACCACACTCCTAATCATGTGCACTAACAATAACCATGCTTCTTTCTTCTAAAGCACTAGAGACCACAACAGGAACTCAAGGCCTCAACAAATCAACAAGCACTAACATTTAAGAAACATATATTGTCAGATATAACATCACATTTTCAGAAAAGGAGAGAGAACACATAGTAGACACATAAATAAAGCAAGGCATAAAGAATTTATTTCTTCCTGAATTAGAGAACAAGTCTGTAAATTTATCAACCTTCTAACATCATACTAAAGCACATAGGTAAGAGGTACTATTACCAACTCGCCACAAGTAGAAAAATGCTTAACCTAGAGCAACAACAACAATCTAGAGATCCCAGTGTTGCAACCTAGAATCTGATACCAAATGTAACGCCCTGCCAAGGAACCCAGAGGATAACACAACTAAGCTTACAAAAAGGTCAATTTTTTTTTAAACGAAAGAAATAATAATAGTCATATATTTATTCATAACATTTAAATTAAGCTTTATCCTCTAGGGTTCCACAGTTGCATTACTAACAAACTAAAACAAGACCTAACTAACATTATGAATTAACTAACAAACACAGTTCATTCTGAGTCTAATTGCATCAGATAAATAAACACATACAATTCCATATTATATCATAAGATAAGTAACATCAAGATCCTGCACATAGGATCACGAGTACATAGACAAGTTCCTTTACAAGAGAGTACAACATTACATTGTTTACAATATCATTATCCAGATTACATTAGAGTACATACATCAAGATAATAGTACATGATTCAACTGATATACAAGACTGTAACATGATCATAAGTATCTGTCTCCTCAAGCTAGAGCAAGATCTAAAATCTATCAAACAAGGTACATCCTTCTCGCACATGATCAACAGCAAGGGAAACCAATAGAGAGAAAAGCACAACCACCCAACCATGTGGAACCCTAGGGTCCACCCCCTGTGCTAGGAGATAACAATAATGTCCCACTAAGAAAACAATCAGGAAAGATAGTAGACTAACAGGTGCAAGGACTACACATGGCTCCAATACAACACGGGTCAATATGAACAATACAAGTAACTCAAACATCACTTCTAGAGGCAATCACACAATGAAAGGGAAAAACACACATTAGGGAGTGCTAGGCTATAGTAGGGAAGAGTGTCATCACATGGTTCTAGCATGGGTTATCTAGGCTATCTCTCTCTAGAAACCAGCCCCCATCTATGGTTATCCTGGTAGCCTCTCTCTAGGCACAGGCCCCATAGGGTGACACATGCAGAACCAACAATCCTTTCAAGAGGAAAAAGAAGTTGATCTTGCCAACCACAACCTTCTCATCCCATCCTTAGCCTAAACAAGCACTACAGGCATGGGTGAGGCATCCAATTATCTTATTTAGTGTGGAAACTACCTAACCCTCTAAATTTATTATTAAGTTATCACTGGATTAAAAACATCCAATGGGTTATCCTGGTAGCCTCTTTGGGCACTGACCCCACATTGAAAGCCACTCCACTACCTGCATCTAGCAGACCTTATCCATCAACCAAGACAATTACCATCACAATGACAAGCAACATATACAATACAAGGCATTTACCTTCTTGCATACAAATCATAATCACAGGGACCAATTGTTGTCCCAAAACACAAACCAAGCATGAACTACCACATTCTCATCATGTTGCATTTACAACATAGAATACACATCATTTCACATCACATAGAGCAAGACATTATCCATCTTGCATAGTCATCATAACCACATGAATAGGTACACTGAGCAAGGCATTATCCATCTTACACATGTATCATACTAACATGAATAGGAGATAATATTTCAAGAATGCATTTTATTCAACTCACATGATGCACACATAGCCAAACCCCACATAATCACACCCTCCTAGGCCTCTGGAAACAACTTCCCCAAATGACACAACACTTGACACCATTAAAAACAAAATGGTTTTACATCACATTCACTCTCAAAACACATCATAAACTAATACCCTTCAACAATATTTTTAAGGAATGTAACATTAATCCAAGCATGATCAATCATCTAACAATTATAAAGTGAATCTATCTCAATAATACAGAACTATAACTTTCTAATCACCAGTAGCAGTTATAATATGATCATAAGATATAAGTATCCACAAGTATCAATATTTTAACTAATAATTCTCAAGACTTATTTTTAATTTCATTTAATTAAAATGATTGCGAACATACAAATAACCCTAAGGCATACAAATTAAACGCAACAATTGTTTACACTATTTACACTGATGTAGATTTCATTAATAAACAGGACAATTTTGTAAATACTATTAAATATAATTGTATAAGCAAGACTAAAAGTCTATAATATTAGAATGCTATAAATATCTTACACTATTTAGAATCACAAGATACAAAACCTGAAGTTACAATGAAAGAACCTTGTTCTAAGGTTAGCTTGAGAGGAAAGGAATACAGAATAACAAAACATTCCTATATCTATCTAACATCTTCATCAAATCTACTACACTTTTAACCACATACATATGATAGGATCAACACAAAATAAATTTGTTGAGAAGGCTTTAGAAGCTACCAACAATGCAAAATGTGAAAGCATAGACAAGGCATGCAAACTCATTGGTAGAATGCCTCAAAAAGAGTCATATGATGGAAAGCAATGATCATAGGATATGCACAAAATGAATTTATTGAAAAATTTTTAGAGAAACCCAGTTCGAAAATATAGAGTTATTGCTGGCGCAACTAACTGTTTTAATAGAGACAAAATGGGTGAGAGGTAGACAGTCACAAAATATTCATATCTCAAAAATGACAAACTAGGTATGGCTAGTTTTTGGATACGATTTAGATATCCAGGACATCTACCATATATAAAAAATTTAAAGAAACCCAGTTCGTAAAATTAAATTTATGGCTAACATAATAGACTGCTAAAACAAAGATGAAATGGGTGAGAGGTAGACAGTCACAAAATATTCATATCTCAAAAATGACAAACTGGGTATGGCTAGTTTTTGGATATGATTTAGATGTCCAGGACATGCACCATATATAAAAATAATTGAGAAACCCAATTCGTAAAATTAAAGTTATAGCTAACATAATAGACTAGGTTCAAAAAATGCAGAAGAGAACTCACAAAATATTTCAGTAACTCTAATGCAACAATAAATCAGTTTCATATCTCAGTCCATACTTGGAATATTGCTTCAATCACATCAAATTTCCTAGCTCACATCCATTTTTCCCAAGTCTTTTCTTCTGGAAGCTATGGTTTATGGTGCCAAAAGAAAATGAAAACTTTTTGAGAGAGAGATCCCCAAAACATAAAACATATTCTTCATTTGAAATGCACACTCCTCTCCCAAATTATGTCTTAAGATTTCAGAATAAAGTTGAGCATGCATAACCACCCCCACAATTTCTTCCAGAAGATTCTCCTTTATTACTTTCTTACAATTTGTTATTTTAACCAAACAATAATTTCTCTCTGATTCTATTTCTTTTAGAATTTCCTATTTATTTCATTTACATCTAGACAAGATTCATTTCTGATTTTATCTACTTTAGTATTTTCTATATTTTTATATATGACAACTTGTAAATATTATCTATTTTATTTCCATTAACACAACATTAAATTATATTAATTTATTTATTTATCTCTAGTTGGAATTAGATTTATTACAATTATTATTATTATTATTTATTAACTTAACTTCTAGAATAATATATTTTTCATAAACTAAATTTACTTAAGGACATTTATATATTTATTTATTTAACAAAAAAGCTTCATAACTAATTATTTTATTTTAAGGCAACAATAACCAAAACAATACCAACAAAATAACCCAACTACCAAACGATACTCGACTACTTGGCAAGATCAGAAAGCAAGACCACCACAATAATGACTGAATATCATGACCAAACTGACAACACTGATAGGGTGCACAACTGGATACTCATCCTCTTTAAGGATGATGGATAAGCTAGGGGACCATATGTTATCTCCATTTAATATTTCCATTGGTTAAGGCATGCTCAGACCTGTTAATTCAAGTGGAGTCGATGCCTGGTACCTGTAGCCTATAGCAAACAACATGGTCGAACATGTATATATATGCAATGATGTAGTCATACACATAGTGAAAGGAGGACGTAGTGTAGTAGGGTAATCATGCATGAGTAATGTGACACTATTCCTTTCACCCACACATCAAACATGTAATCACAACACATATATCAATTAGTTACTGAATGACTAAGTAAGAACCATCATCAAATAGTCACATGATATTCATAATACGATTGATCCACACAAAACATCATAACCTTCTATGATATAGAATTGGGTGCATAAAACCTAATTCTAACATATGACAATCATAGTAAAATCAACATCATAATCACCTAAATGCAAGGCAATGTTAGAGCATGTGAATTATCAGTATTGCAACAACGTTCATTGATAAAATATACTAACCTAAGTATTCTGATTATTTACATTCATCTTCACGCTCCTTAGTCTGACCACCTATACATCCAAGGTGAAACTGGAGGGGCACTACACTATATCAATCCCTATCTCAAGATTATCCAACCCAACCTAATCGACTCACATATCATGGTACCCCTACATCAACTTATCCCACTTCTTCCAATGTTAACCAATATCTATTTCAATCCCTACCTCAAGAATATCTAACCCAACCTAATCCACTCACATACCCTGTTACTGCTACATCAACCTATCCCACTTCTTTTAATGTTAACAACTATCTATATCAATCCATACCTCTAGAACAACCAACTCCTTATTCTAACATTTCAACTCATCATCAAACCCATTTACAAGGCTATTGAGTTCCTTCACAACAAGAACAAGCAAATCTAGGTTTTCCTTGCACCAAAATCACGTGTCCTTAAGTCCTTATATGATATCTTTGACAAGGGGAACACCACTCTAGCTTATGCATCCTATGGGTACTGTACATCTTCATCCAATCATATACCAATACAAGAGCCTACTAGTCATATCCCCACACCACCATGTAGTTCCTATCATAGTCCATCAAGGTCCCTCAAACTTTTAATCCATCAAGCCCTTCATTACCTTCATCCCCATGTTCCTCCAATCTTCCACAAAATGATTCTTGGGAGGTCACTCTACAATAATTGGTCCAAGCACAATTGCTTGAGTTACCCTCAATAAAACCATCCAAGACCAATCCTAGTATGTCTAATACCATTATTCCTCTATCCAATCCTAATACGAATCCTAAGCCTACAATACCTTCCACCCCTATTATCCCTCCACCTAATCTTAATCCTAATCCTACAACACCATCCACCATTCTCATCCATCCATTATATTGTCCATCCACCCATTAACTCATGAAGGATGTGACCCAATGGCTATTAGAAAGGAATCAACCATCTCCATGTCATCAAACACCTTTTCAAGAGCCTATCAAAGAGCCTTCAAACAACTTGTCTAGTCCTCCAAATACATCATATAGTCCACAACCTATCGAGCCTATTCAAGAGTTTTCCACCATGAGTTCAAGTATCGATCCATTGTACCTTCATGTTGTTGACAATCAAGAGCCTATCAAGCCTATTCAAGAGTTTCCCATTTCCACTTCCATTCAAGAAAATCAAGAGTATAATCTAAAAAAGGTGGAAACATCAACCCTTTATCTAAATCAAGATCAAAGCACCTCCATCCAACCCATCCATAACCTATATCTTTTCTATGATAAAGATATTATCTTTGATGAAGAACCTATACATGAGCAAATTGATCCCATCCATAGCACACTTAATCCTATCTATGATCAAGATCCCATCTATGATCAAGAGAACCATGATAATCCTCTAAGCCTACTTTATGCTTCCATGGTCAAAAGATTATCACTCTACCTATCCATGATCCCACAACTATCCATGAACAAGATATCCAAACTATCACTATCTATCCTCCACCTAGTCCTATCCATGATCCAACAACATCCACTTTCCTTGATGAGACACTTGGTCCCTAAAAAAGCATTGACAATGAAACAAGCCACTTGGATCCTATCCCTTCACCTCATACTAAGAAAAATGTTAGTCAAGATCCAAGCATCCCAAGTCATCCATCGCATGATCCCACATTATCTCTTGTAGATCTTCCATTATCTCATGTTGATCCTCCACCATCCACCATCGATCCCATTCCAAATCCATTATCCTATCCCCTTGGTCTTACCACCTTCAACCATGAATGTTCTTCCTTAGGAGAACAACAACCACTATCCAACACTTCACCATCCCCATCACATAATAGACTCGTATCTTATTTCCAAAACAAACATCCCATTGCATATAGTATGTTCCAAAATATGAACTATCAAGGCAAAGATTTAGGCATTCATGAACAAGGTATCTTAGAGCCCATACATGTCACACTCCATCCTCGAGCACATGGTCTTGGTTTTTGCTCGCAAGAAAAATAGTCCAATGATGTCGGTACTACCTTCATGCCTTCTCTAGCTACTTCTTCCACTCCATATCCCGGTGCACCTTATCATACCTCTCACTCATATGTTGCCATCCCTCCTCCATCGTCATACCATTTGCAAAAGCATGTGACCATACATCTCCCTCCATCCACTCTTCCTCCACTCCTTCGAACTCCTAATATTTCCATCCTTCCATCCCCTAATCTCTTCACCCATCAACATACTCATTCCTCCATCCACACATCCTATCCCCTTATCCCCCATCATTCCTAATCATGGCTAATGAATGCACACATCAACCCCATATGAAGCTATTTCTAATCCCGTGAGATTCAAAAATAAAAATTTGGATGCTCCCACACATATAGCAAAATATCCGCAAAATCCTCAAGAATATCATTTTGTAGGGCATCAATACACAAATTCAAAGCTAAATCCATCTCAAAAGCTACATATACCCACACACCTTAAATCAAAAATGAAAATGGTGTGGGTCCCCAAGAAACAAGAAATTACCCCAAAAGAAGCATCCACATCTCAATCTATCCCCCAATTCCAAAATTCCCACTGCCCATTAAAAAATCCTACAAATCCTAAGTCCATTTGGGTTCCTAAAGTCCTAAATCAACGAGTTCCAAATTCCCTATCCCAATTCCCATTACTCCCCACTCCCCATCCTAGTCAAAGGATTCAAAATCTATCACAATGTGTGCAATCATTGGTCTAGGTACCCCATGATTCCATGCCATTTCCACATACCTCCATCCCCTCATCTTACATCCCATTATCCTCCATACTTCCCTCATCACACCTCTATGGTCCATACTTTTACTCCATCACCCATTCATCCTTCCATCTCCACCCATCATCCATATCATAATCCACCATCCATTCCATTTCCATATTCCCACATCTAACAACATCAATGCATGTAATGCTACCTGATATAGTCCATGTGTAAATGTGCATTAAATTGCTAACATACTACCTTTCTATTGGAAATAGATGCTTGAGTCTTCAACCTCCATCCCATCCAGGTATTCTAAAAAAAAAAAAAAAACAAAAAAATCAAAATTGTAAAGAGAAATCCATTTGTCCAATGGTGAAAACATGGCAAACAGGCGCCTTGGATAAGTATCATGCTGAAAACCTAGCAAACAAGCGTCATGTGTAGATTGATTATCTATGTACCTCGCGCTTGGGAGAATCTTGTCTCATCTACCCATCCTATCATTCCTTCTACCTATCCTTCATATCATATCTTCCTTATCCATTATATCTGCATATTATCCCCTTAATCCAATCCATCCTCTTTCCTCCCTTTTGATCTTGATACAAATAGGGGCAAAATGTTGAAAAATGCTATGGACATCTCTTGGTATACCTCATCCTTTCCAACCAATCCAATCAATCCTATCGTCATAAGATTTGTCATGTAAAGTTTTAAGCATTATACCTAGAATGGGGCATGTTATTCCTGTGCAACATAGTCTTTTGAGATCACATCCTAAGCACCTCATCCATCCCATCCACTATTGCCTATCCTTTTATCCATTCATCTATCATGAGTCTTCCATCCCATTTACTATCTCCTATCCTTTTATCCATTCATCCAATCTCATCTCCATCCTTTGCATCTAGATTTGGTTGTCTCTTGTCACTAGTATCTAGCATTTAGGCTATCCAAAATGTTATCTAATGTCATCCCAAAACACTTCAAAATCCAAAAACATCAAACCATTCAAATTTCCAAAACATCATAAACTTCAAAATTGAAAAAACATTTAGGAAACACAAAATCCCAAATGCAATCAATTGTCTTATACAGGATATTGCATTGTTGAAACTAGACTAGGCATCTTATATGACATGTTTCATTTCTTGAAACCAGACATTATCAATCAATCATATCAATTGCCTTATACAAGATATTACATTGTTGAAACCAGCCCAGGCACCTTACACAACATGTTTCATTTCCTAAAACCAGACATTATCATCAATCAATCAATCATCATTAATTAATCATTAGTTTACAACTTGACAGGGGAAATACCTTGTTTGTTTTTTAATCATCATCATCATCACCATTCATCTTATCTTTACTTGTCACCCTCGTTTTGAGTGACTCAGGCATCACCATCTCTAATCCAATCATTTTTTTCCAACCATATTCTTCTAAATCAATTTTATTTCTATCAAATCAAACACTATGTTTTAAATTTCTTTGAAATGATGTTACTTCACAACACCATCTCAAAGAGGGGCAAAATGTAGACACCTAAAATGACCCATTGCATTACATCACTTGCATACATCATTTCTTCCTAAATTACTCACATCCACTATTAATTAGATAATCTAATTATTTAATTAATTTCACCAATTTCCTCTAAATCACCTAATTCCAACATTAATTGAATAAATCCTCTTTGTTTAATTAATTTCAAAAAATTCCACTTAATTCTTCTAAATTAAATAATTTTAATTATTGAATTAATATTTATCCTCTTCCAATCTTCAAATCCACATTAATTAAATAAATTAATTATTTAATTAATTCATCATCATAATTCCTCTTATCCACAATTAAATAATTTTTAATTATTTAATTAATCAATTATTTCTCTAAATTTAAAAAAATTGTTGAAATTTATTTAAGTTGACTTTATCTTCTAAAAATAAATAAAATAAATATTTTATTTATATTCCTCTATCATGTAAAATAATAAATGAATTTATTTGTTTAATTTATTTAAATCTTCAAACCTTATCATTCTTCTTTCATGCATAATAAATTGAATAAATTTATTTATTTAATTCTCAGTTATCTCCAAATCTTCTAAAAATATCATTTTCTTCCATGTTCACAATCAGTCTTATTTTTAGAACTTCAAAAAGCAAATTTAAAGTTGAGTTAATTGGCTTTAATCATTATTATTTTTATCATCAAATCATAAATTAGAAAAAGCATTCTAAATTTATGAAATCAAATCCTATCTTTATCCTAGCAAGCAGTTAACTCAACAAAGTAACTTTAAAATATTCTTTAAACATGACACATGGTGTGTGCACATTCATCATGAGATCTTGAATTATCTCATCCATCCATTTCATTGATTTATCTCGATCATTGATCGATCTTACCCTAGAACCTATATATACCCCCTTCACTCCATAAAAATCATTTTCGATCATTTGTTCTCAGGCATCCCTATAGTGCATTGAGCATTCATCGTAATGTTGATCACATTGACCCTTTGAGCATACTATCTACATCTGCTTGTTGCAAACATGGTTTCACAATATATTGAGCAATCCACAAAAAACCAAGAGATCAATACAGTCTAGGTGATAACTTTCTATTGTTTTGATTTGCATATTCATTGATTTGGTTATCATATAGATCGATCTTTTGAAGCTTATAGGATTGAGTTATTATCATTTGCTTGATCATTATTCACTTGATTTTTACCTATACACAAGTATAATATATTAGTTTTTAATTTTTATAAACAAATATATATAAATATTTCATTTTACTATATTTCCTTCACTATAATATATTAGTTTTTGTTAGTGCTAAACTTTATCTTATATTACTTATTCTAAGTAATATATTTAGCACATGACTTTAAGCCACCTTAGGTGTGAGGTGTCGACTTGGAGAGTTGTATCAAACTCTCCAAGCTATTTGTCGACACTCATTCAACACTTGGTGAGTTGAGTGTTGGTGTCAACTCCTAAGTTGATTCAACCTCCTCACCTCTCTACACCTATATACATAGTCATCTTATGCATTGTTTATGTATTGCAATTCCTAATTGCTTTCACTCCATTTTTTATATTATCTCTCGTCTTAGTTCATCATGGTTTCTAATATGGTATTAGAGCATTGCATGCAAAATTCTTCCCATCATAGCTAATCTTGCCCATAGCCAAGTCGAAAGATCCTCGTAGAGCTAGGATTTTTTATCAAAAAAGCAATTTTTTTAAGAAAATCTGACTTTGGGCAAAGTTTCCTCTGCAAAGTTTTTTAGTTTTTTGGGCTCTCGGCCTATTCAAATTTCTCTGGTTTGTGGGCTAGAAGCATTTCTCTAAGATTTGGTGGATTTATGGCCTAGTCAGCTAATTTTTTGGGCACCATTGATGTCATTTTTGGTTCAAATCACATTTTTTTTAGATATTGGACTTTTTCCAGCTCATTGGTCACTATTGTTGGTGGATTGTCACCTATGTTTGAGGATTTAAATCTAGTTCATGGGCGTGTTGCTCTGGTTATGGTAGCTTCAACCTCACATTCAAATTTGGTGTTGCCTTTTGCCGAGAGTCATTGAGCTTGCTAGGGTGACGACCCATTTTCTATAGCTGTGGGTCTATTCTAGTCAGCAATCTTTCTTATGTGCTTTCATTGTCGTAACATTTTTTGCTCTAGGCTGGTTCAAGCTATTGGTCGTTGGGTTTCTCAAATTCCTAGTCGACACAAAGAGACTCACCATAGTCAGCCAAAGGACTTTTCACCGCCACCAAGGTTTTCTGGTGCATCTTGCTATCAATCAACCACATTTCTGGTTCGTGAATCTTCATTTGGCACCATTACAAACTTCAAGACTGGTCAATTACAATCTAGTGAGTCATTGGCTATTGTTGTTTCAAGTTGCCAGTCAAGCCCATTCTAGGAGTCACCATACTTTGAGTTCAAAGTGATACAATCTCTTAACATTAAGGGGGGCCTATGACGTGTTACATGCTACATGCTTCTTTCAATGAAGCAGTGGATGAATCTTTTCTTGAAGGTCCTAAATCCTTCATTTTTAATCTCTCATATGAGGGATTATTTTAGTAGATTATTTTTTGAGATTCTAGTACTCCTAATCATAGTACTATCTATATTTTTCAACTTCACAAAGTTTGATTGACTTTGTGTACATCGTTGAGTAGTATTTTAATGTTCACTCATGCAGTATTTTGTATCTCTTATCTCAATCTATATTTCTTGAAGATTCGTTAATTCCAATAGACACCAGTTCATTATTGGTAGAGTTCACAAGTTCTTCATCATGATGTTCTGATCATCCAGGGACATCTTTTTAGAAGGTCTTAAATCCTTCTTTTTTCTCTCTTTTTGGAGGATAGTTTTTTTCCCACTAGGTTTTCTATCTTACTCCATTTTTTGAGAGATTACTTTGTACATGGGTACCTCACCAGGCTAGTAGCTAGGACCCATTTCTCTTTATTGTACATGGGTACCTCACCAGGACTTGTATCCGAGACCCATCTCTTCTTGTACCCACCTAAGCTCTGCTTAAGGGGGGGTGTTAGTGCTAAACTTTACCTTATATTACTTATTTTAAGTAATATATTTAGAACATAACTTTAGTCCACCTTAGGTGTGAGGTGTCGACTTGGAGAGTTGTGTCAAACTCTCCAAGCTATGTGCCAACACTCATTCGACAATTGGTGAGTTGGGTGTTGAAGTCGACTCCTAAGTCAACTCAACCTCCTCACCTCTCTACACCTATATGTACTCATTTTATACATTGTTTATGTATTGTCATCCCTAATTACTTTCACTCATTTTTGATATCATCTCTTGTCTTAGTTGATCATGGTTTCTTATAGTTTTTTAATTTTTATAAACAATTATATATAAATATTTCATTTTACTATGTTATAATAAATTTTATTATAAAAATGGTATTAATTATGTTATTTTATTATTCTCATTCCATTCCATCCTTCTCCAACTGAAAATAAATACCAAATTTATACAAGAATGAAAATACCCTTTTTTGACAAATTTTAGCAACTTTCTAAAATTGCCATTTTTGGTAACTTTGCATATATGGTCATTAAAATTGCCAATTATGTAAAACTAGCTAATTAAAGAACAAATTGTCAACTTTAAATAATTAGAAAAAACTTGGAAAAATCTCAAAAAATAATTAAGACCTGATTTTGAGGCCCTAGATGATCGAAAAAGTGTCAAAATGGCAACATACCGAACTTGCCAGTTGAATACGATTTTGAATCAACTTCTCAAGACACATCTTCCCACCAAATTTTAGCTCAAACAGACCCCAAGTCAAAAGATATGACCTCTAGAAGTTTTTGCAAGTAGTAAAATTCTATAATAAATGAAAAAGAGACTCAAGAATTAGCAATATTAAATTAAAATTTAGATTTTTACATTCTCCAATGCAAACTCCATTGTAGACTATGCTAACCAAACAAATATTAAATCAAACTCAAAATCAACTAATTCTAAATCATCATCATCATCATCATCATCATCATCATCACACACACACACAAGTATATATATATATATATATATATATATATATATATATATATATATATATATATATATATATATCATGGCAATAATAGCAAGTAGTCAAATTCTATAATAAATGAAAGAGACTCGAGAATTGGCAATATTAAACTAAAATTCAAATTTTTACATTCTCCAATGCAAACTTCATTGTAGTCTATGCTAACCAAACATGCATTATATCAAACTCAAAATTAACTTATTCCACATCAATATTAAACAAATATTTAATCTAAGAAATATTGAATACATCTATGAAATATGGAATATTTATGCCATGAAAGAATGTGTGAGAAAAAATGGGATAAGTACACTATGAAGTCTATCACCCAATGTTGGAAAAGGAACACAATAATGTATGCCATGTAAGTGCACCTTCTATGGAATCTAGTAAAATGTTTTACTTATTATTCATCTATCTTCATTGTAAAAATTTTCCTCCTCTAAGACATGTGATGTTTGATTTTTTAGTGACATTCGTCTTGTGGAAAAACAAGGCCACAAATAAATATTATTTATTCTACACTTGTATTCTCAACTATCTATTAATAACAATTTGTTTTAAATAATCTAGTAATGTCAAGAAATAAATAACTTTAAATACAGCTTAAAAAATACTGGACTCCTTCGTCTTGTTTATCCAACCCACTCCTTCCATGCTCGATTGTTTTCTTTTAGTTTTTATTTTAGATTACTAGTAGAAACATAACAATACCAAAGTAATATTAAAATTAAACGATTATGTGTTCCATAGGTCTCATTTCCTAGTGCAAATATTTTATTCACAATATTTATTTTAACTATAATATAACATAAATATAAATACATTATAAATTTCTATAATCAACTATTTAATCAAATATAACAATACTAACGTAATGTCAAAATGAAATGATTATATGTTTCATAGATCTCATTTTCAATTTCTAGTACAAATATTTATTAACAATATTTAATGACATAAATATAAATGAAAAAGACACTCAAGAATTGGGAATTTTAGTCTATGAAAAAGAGACTCAATAATTGGCAATATTAGACTAAAATTATATTTTCTGCCATTCTCCAATAAAACTTCATTGTAGTCTATTCTAATCAAACAAATATTAAATCAAACTCAAAATCAACTAATTAATTCATGAAGAGTATTTACCAATAAATTAGTTCCACATCAATATTAAATAAATATTTAATCTAAGAAATAAACAACAACTACAAAACATGTACTATTATTACAACACTATAAGGTAGGTACTCACCACTATTTGGCACTTATTAAAATATCTATAAATATGGATCATTATTGGGTGAATGTGAAAATTACTATAATTTTTTTACAAAGTATAACATACCCTGAAACATGAAGTCCTTTACAATGGCTAATTGTTATAACTGATATTTTTTTGCGAGTTGTTATAGATTCAATTGCTTTCCTTTTGAATTCTATGTTCCAAGCCTTTATAAATGCTTCAATTCCTTTGCACATGTATTTTCTAAAGACAAATATGCACAAGCATGCCCCTTTTTGATTGGTTGGAACCCTGTGATACCTTCCAATGACATATTAAAATCTGTTTTTTTCTCAGTGGATGCATGTTCAACTCTAATTATAGAGGGTAAAATAGGCTCAACAAACAAATCAATGTTAATATTGACTAAGTCCTTCACAACAATCATATCCAAATATAATTTAAAAAGAACATTGATGTTGAAAATGTGCACATATTTGGAAGCGGTTGTTCTCATGACAAAACGACATGCCTAAGATATCATAACATACAATTCACCATACAAAATCATATCATATCATAAAAATTACCATACCAAAAAGGAACTATGGGACCCGTCAACACAATTGCATTTCATAAAAAATAATGATGGGACCCACGAGTGTTGTTGGGTTTAACAGAAGTGACTCATAATTTTTTGTGAAGGATGTGCATAGATTTAACACCATAAGTTAATTAAATATGACTTTTAAATGGAAGTGGGAATTTTTTTGTCATGTTTTCCCAGTCCTATTGTTCATTTTCTACCACTAAAATAGAAGGGAGGAGTTGAGGGAATCCATCGGATTGCAGCACGGAGGAGTTGTAGGTGAGGATATTGTTGCATTTGTGTTGTCATTGATGTCAATAGTATGAGGTTTAGTGAAGGATAGGGTTGATGTCAATAGTGCTGAAGGTTGAAAGTGATGATTAGTGATGTCTAGAGCTACCAAAGGATTATGGTGACTAAAGGGAGAGTGTTGTAGATTGTTGATAGAGAAGCAAGGTGATGAGTATATGTTGAATTGATTAGAGAAGGATAAGATAATGAAAGTCATGTACTATGTATACTTATTAGATTAGTATCATCTGTACATGTAGTTATACCCTATCTTTTGATGTCCTTACTGAGGTGAAAGTTGTGAGCAGAAGAATGTGCTAACATGACGATTCTTGTTGTATTGAAAAGAGTTGTGTTTGTTATGTATGTTGTTGAAAATGAAGTTTCTGATATGGTGAATATTGTATTCTTTATTTTCTGAGGAAAGGCATTGCTTTAGTTTTGATAGAAAGATTCGGGAAGTCTAAGGCACTGGAGTTTACACTAAAGTAGCTCAGGAGAATGCTCCACATTCCTCCACATTTGAAGGTATGGCCTTACAATTTGGAAGTTAGATAGAGACAAGTATAAATTTTGTATGTTCTTGATTTTAGAGCTTGGAAGTTACAAGAGAAGATTCTTGAGCTCGCAGAGTGAAGATAGAGGTTCAGGATGGTTGTAGATAGGATGCGTTAGAGAACCACTCTGCATTTCTCTGTGTTTGAAGATGAGGTCCTACAGTTTAAAGGATGGTCATTTATAGATGAGAATGTTTTTATATTCAAGTTTTATTTGTTTTGATGCACCACAGAAGTTGTCCAGAGTCACTAAAACAAAGACATATCATGTTACTGATTAGGGTTGTCTGGAGGAGATTGCAAAAGTCACCGTATTTCACCATTGTTCATCTTTTGGCTTTGTTGTTTGGAGGATGTGTATAGATATTCTGTATGATTGTTCATTTTAGGTTTCAGGTGCTGAAGGGCACCATAAGTTGGTTTTTCAATGTTCTATCTCAAGATTAGTTGCTCAATGTTTGTATGTGATACCAAGTTCAATAGCTATTTTCTTGCGCTAGAAAGAAATCATATATTTTATAGGAAGGAATGTTTGAGAAGATTTGTGGAAGTCTTATGTTGCTTGTGAAGTGATCCACATGATGCTAATTGGTCTCCCCAATACCGCTTTTGGTTTGGAGCTATTTAATGGAAGTAAAAGTGTTTGCTGGGCTGACTTCATGTGTTTTGATGATCTCACCGAATGTTTTGAAGTGTCAACTAGCTTGGAAGAATGTGTCAAGGTCAAATAGGTCTTGGTTATCACTTGGCCTGAACCACATTGGTTTTCTACATCTTTTGTATGCTGACTCAATGTGGCCGTTGCACGTTTCATGTTTACATGTTTCATCTTGGCCGGCATAGGAGAAAGATTTTATAATTTACGGGAGGTATAAATAAGAGATCTTGTTTGGTGTTGAAAGAAAGAGTGTGTGAGAGTGTGCAAGGATATGTGAATGAATGTGGAAGTGAGTGAGTGTGTTTGTGAATGTGTATTGAAGGTAATAGTGTTTATTGTGCAGAAAAGGTTAAGGTTTGTGATAGAATGAAGTGTACTAAAGTTATTTATCAGTGGGATCTATTGAAGTGTGATTCTGTAAGTGTTGATTTGGTTGTATTTTAGGGAATTTTTCCTTTCTTGGGATGAAGCCCCCTAAAACTTGTTGTAATATGTTTTTATCTTTATTTGTGAGGTTGGATTTGGATAGTAGATCTAAGTAGCTTACTCACTATGGTTTTTCCCTTCTTGGGTTTTCCATGTAAATATAGTGTTATAGTTGAGTTCTTATGTGTTTTTCTTTAATTTGTTTAATTTTGTGATCACCTGTTTAAGGTAGTAAGAAGATTTGGTTGATAAAGTTAAATTGGAATGTGTTTTGGGATATACTGATTCACTCCCCCTCTCAGTATATCCTTATGTTCTAACAATTGGTATTAGAGCTAAGTTCCTTGGTACAACCTAATAGTTGACGGTAGATCTTGGAGTACAACACATGGCTCAGAAGGAGTCCTCTTCTAAAGCTCCTATATTTGATGGAAGTAACTTTGATTTCTTAGTGTAAGGATGGAAGCCTATCAGACCTCGCTAGGGTATGATGATTGGAGTGCTATCATGAATGATTATGTTTAACCTAAACATCCTATTACATAGTTAGATGCGAAGAAGGATCATGAAAACAATGCTAAAGCTAAGAATGTTGTGACGCTGCATCTCATGTAACATCCCACCATGCAACCCCGAAAGGTAAAACCAAAAGAGGGCAAGAATTTTTTTTTTATTTGAATAAAAAAGGATAACATACAAATAATACGGTTGCTGACTCGATAGATCAGCAACATTCATGGCCAAGTATGGCTGAAAGTACAACCCAAAGGAGAGGACTAAATCACCCTACTTGCAAACATTGATAAAACTACATTGATTTTAAACACCAAATTTAAATGTTCCTAATACCCATTTCCACTTTTACACATAGAGCCATAATGATCATCATAGAACAAGTGGGTCTGATACCAACACCAGAAAACCATAAGCTAAATATAAAACATCTCATTTCTTCTCATTAATATAAATTACATCATCTCTCTGAAGAGAGTACAAATTACATAAAAGAATATACATAAGCAAAATGGCATATCCATGTATAAGATACAATAACTGATAAAATAAATACAAGAGAGAACATCTCCAACTGGTGCTCCAACAACCTGTATATTGGTCCCCAATGGCGGTGGCAATGCCTCCCAACCATGTGGACTTAAAGAGACCACCCCACCATGCTTGGAGGTAGTCACAAGACCCAAACAAAAGAATAAAGATAAGGAATACAATGGCCAACACTCACATTAATCATGGAGTAAACACCGCACACAATGCATAAAGCCAATGTCACAACATAGAGATGCTCATCTAATAGCATGTCAGGTACTACTCAGGACTACTAAGGTACAAGACACTAGGGTGAAGATCAGATTGAGTGTCATCATGTGTGAACAAATGGATGCCACCACATGGAACCAAGTACACCTCTCATACAGTCGAGGAGACCCAATCATGCTTGAATCAACACCACACAAATGGATAACTCAACACCCCATAGATGGATAGGCCTTCTCGTATGCATACTTAGTCTTTACAAGTGCTCAAGGCCATGCACGACGACTTAATATTCTAGACCTAATCTCATCTCGTTTAACCAAATGGGGCATACAAAACACAATTAAAACAATCCAATAACCAGTCACAATCCCCAACAACTCTAAAAAGACTTAGAATTACCATCATGCATTCATGAACAAGAAGTAGCTCAACTTTAAAAACTTACTGTTGTATAACTATTAACACACTTACTATCACAACAATAAAGTTGCCTATGTAGTCACATGGATACCAAGTCGAGCCATATAACAAAATATTCATATGTGCATTGAAACTAGAAAAATGTTAAAGACGAATGCAAAGTTGATTCTATCATGCTTTGAACTTAGAAAAATAGACATACTTCAACATATATATATATATATAACTTGGGACTATGGAGTTCATTACCAGTTCTATTTTTTGTGACAAGCCAACTTCTTCATATGGATAGTGAACACATCTCAAAAGGGTTTATGTGCGAAATGAAATTGCAAAAAGCAAATTTTTTTTTTCATAACAATGGGGTTTCAGTTTTCTAAGCAAAGTGAAATAGCAATACCCAGATTTTAGTTTTGAAATAAGCAATGGGGTTTTTAGTTTTTTTTTCTATTTTTCTTTTATGGCTGCCCTCGTTATATTCTCTATAAGATCAAACCCGTGTATTACCTAAAAATTATAAATCAGAAACCACATGATCTTTCTTTGAAAACCCTTTTACCTAAAGAATTAAAGAAATAGTTCTACATGTTAAAATAACTTCAAGGAAAGAGGCAATGCAAATGTCTTCCATTGAAATAAATTTTGGCATATTTTTCTAAAATGACAACAATGGGGTTTCTTTTTTTTCTCTATGGTTAATTAAAATTGCATCAAACAAATTTTAGTTTTTGTGCTAGAAAAACAAATAATTGAAAAAAATAACTTTTTTATATATTTTATCCTCTCGTTACTACCCAGGTAGACATGTATGCAAAATGTGCAAGATGGGAGCTATGGAACAGGGTATTGGCATCCTTCTAAGCATAATGGAATGGGCATTTTGTCAAATATTAAAGCTGCAAGTGCACTGGTAGACAGATGTACAGATTGTGTAAGCATAGACAAGGCACGCGCACTATTTGACAGGGTGCCTCAAAGAGTGTAAGTCTCATGGATTGCAATGATAGCAGGATATGCACATAATGGATTTGTTGAAATGACTTAGAAACTTTTAAGCAAAGGTCGTTGGTAGGCATGAAGCCAAATTCCTAATCCTTTGTCAGCATCCTCACTGCTTGCACCAAAATGGGGACTTTGAACAGGGTATGGATGTTTGTCAAAGCATGAAGGATAGAGAAATTTTGCTAGATCTTGTAGCTGCGACTGCCCTAGTAGAAACATGCAAAAAGTGGAAGCATAGACAATGCATCCACACTGGAATTTCTTACAAACTGCAGAGAATGGAGGCCATAATCATATGCTCTCCCCTCTCCTTGTTGTCTTTCCCAAACCCTAGCTTCCCTTCTTTTTCCCTCAAATTTTAGAGCATGAGCATTTGTGTCAGAATGAATAATCCATAATCATATATCATTCTCCCTTTTTACTTTGTTTCCCACAAACTTAGTATTTTATTATACTTTTTTATTTCCTTCAACTTCTAATTTATCACACTTTATAATTTATTCTACCCCAAGGTCAATGAGGAAATGACATGAATATATCTTGGGATTATAGCTTAAAAGATCAATTAATATAAGACTAAAACTAACCCATCTCCGGAGATCATGTGGAAACAACACTAAGACCACATCACGAAACATATCATGGTCAAATAGAAAATACACAAATATACACCCAAACAACCACAAGGAACTGACTCCAAAAATACACCCACTCGCTATGGACTCAATAAGGACAAGGCATTCAAATGACAACTAGGAGGTGTTCGAGGGAAAAACACACGTCAAGAACTCATTGCTGAATGGAGACGATGATGAGGATCAAGTGGTTTAGGCTAGTGTGACTATCTCTAATAACCACCATTAGGGAATAAGAGTACACTCAGGCCTGTGAGTCCAGGTGGAGTTGATACCCAATACCTGCATCACTCTGATCACATGTCAAAGCACATGTGCATATAACATACCTCATAGCCGAAGTAACAGTAAGCATCAAGAAGAGGGTCATGACATCATAAGCCTCTCGAATACGAGTGTTACGACATCATCCCTTTCCTGTCCATGATCATAGAAAAGCAATGATAACAATATATAAACATACAAGCATGTAATCCAACATAATAACTAATCATGTCAACATCATAATGGTATCTAAATTCATCAAGGAAAAGCAACAACCAAAATATGAACACGAGGGTTGTTACATCTCACAACAATAAAATACAACAATAAAACCCTAAAATATATTTTCTTTTCCTTTTTAAAATTATACTTTTTGAAATAGGAGAAACCTAACAAAACTAAGGAAATCCTAATCTCTTAATTTACCCTAAACAAATTTTCATATACATTCCAATTGTCTAAGAGAGCATAAGGATCTCAAAAAGAGCCTTTCTTTTGATTGGTCTTAAAGGGAAGGAAAAAAATACATAACCTAAATAAGTGTTTATCATTATTGTAACTAGGTGATAAGCCAGTAAAACACATTGGCAAAAATAATTCATTAGAAATATTTCTCTTTCTACACAAGCATATTCAGTATAAAAAAAGATAAAGAATACATATATAAAAAGAAATTAGTTTTATGCAAATAATCCAATTGGGTCAATATAAAAACTCTCAATGGCCTCCAAAAGGTAACAACTAATTTTTATTAAGGTGGGCCAGAGAGGATTACAGGGCAGACTTAAATTACGAGAGATAAGAAGTTCATCACGCTTAGAATATGTTTACATACTTGATTAAAGGTGTAGATGGCAAAAATAAATTTAATTTAATTTAATTTTATAACATTATGCTACTGTCTTAGGAAGGGGTGCTTCACATATGCCAAAATTCTCAACTTAAATATGATAAAATAACATATCTCAAAATAGGCATTAGCAGCATAACCCTAAAATTAGCATTCAACCCTAAATTTGCCCTAAAACAAGAATGCATTTACAAATTACTCTCCTTTTCTCCTTGCCAAACAAGAGGGCTTATGGTAGCGGCCAGGGAGGATAGTTCACACACAGAGTTTATTTCTGCATTAAGCTTCCTTCAATGCTACAAGGGGTCGCTAATTACAGGTATTAGCTTGCCATTTTTATTTTTATTTTGTTTCCTTTACAAATAAGAATCAATCCTCAGATAATCAAATATCATGTTCAAAAGCACTAAAATAAACCACTAATAAAGAAACATACTAATATGATTGATTAAGATATGCAAGAACATATACTATATCAGAAAGAATATAGATATAGAATGTTTTGATAATGATAAGAGACTTTGAAAAGGTAATTCTCTAGTAGACATGTATGCAAAAGTGAGAACACAGACAAAGTGCATTAACTGTTCAGAAAATTGCCTCAAAGAGATGTCAAATTATGGAATGCAATGATTAAAGGATATGCATAGAATGGATTTGTAGATTTAATAACAACAATCAAGATGGCATAGGAATGTCTGTCACTAATTGATATGTATCTCTGAATTGACAAACTGGGTAATGCCGACTCTTTTGGATATAGTTTTCATAGGTAAGAGCTGAATCTTATATAAATTTTTTAGAGAAACCCAATTTAAAAATAAAGAGTTATTGGTGATGCAACTAACTGTTTTAACATAGATGAAACGGGTGAAAGGTAGACAGTCACAAAATATTCATATCTCCAAAATGACACACTAGGTATAGACAATTTTTGGATATGATTTAGGAAACAAGGTCGTTCATCATACATGAAAAATTTACAGAAACCCAGTTCATAAAACTAAAGTTATGGCTAATACAACAGACTGCTAGATAGTCATGAAACATTCATATCTCCCAAATGACAAACTGGAATTGGACGAGTTTTGGATATGATTTAGGTAACTAGGTCGTGCACCATATATCAAAAATTTAGAGGAACCCAATTCATAAAATGAAAGTTATGGCTAACGTAATAGACTATAAACATAGAGATGAAATGGGCAAGAGATAGACAATCACATCAATCGGTGATTCCGAGAAATGCAATGATAAAGACATGCACAATTGGATCTGATAACAAGGCCTCTAACCTCTCAAGCAAATTACCATCAATAGGAAAAATTATAAATCAAATATTTACTTCAACAAAAAAATGAGATAGAAATTTGAACCAAAGGAACTTGATTTCGCTTGCTTGACTGGGCTGAGGATTCGATGCCAGGTTCAACTGTTGCAGCCACAAACCAATCTCCCCCAAAAGTTCCATCTGCTAAAGATTATTATGAGAGAGAAATCTCCCCCCTAAATACAGCCCAAAAAATCCCTATTTTTAGCGAAAAAAATCCCCTAAAATCTTCCAGACCCCACAAGAGGCAATAACTCTTGCATGAACAATATCTTACAGTTTGTTATTTTAAACATTTTACAACCACACCAAGATAAATATATTTTATTGTAACACATAAATATTATTTATTTATTTATCTCTAGTTGCAATTACATTTATTACTACTATTATTATTATTTATTAACTTAACTTCTAGAATAATATATTTTTCATAAACTAAATTTACATAAGGACATTTATATATTTATTTATTTAACAAAAATGCTTCATAACTACTTATTTTATTTTAAGGCAACAATAACCAGAACAATACCAACAAAATAACCCAACTGTCAAACCATACCTGACTACTATGCAAGCTCGGAAAACAAGACCACCACAACAATGACTGACTATCATGACCAAACTGACAACAGTGACAGGGTACACAACCAGATACTCATCCTCTTCAAGGATGATGTCTAGGCTATATGTTATCTTCATTCAACAACTTCCATTGGTATGAAGGCATGCTCAGACCTTCCAATTCAGGTGGAGTCGATGCCTGGTACATGCAACCTACAACAAACAAAAGTGTCAAATACATAAATATAATCATCCAAGCAAGCACATAGTTATAGGGAATTGCATCGTAGTAGGCTTCTCATTATTAGTAATACTACCCTGTGCCTTTACAAAACACATCACAAGTATCCACATTAAACAAATTCATTAGTAAATAATCAACCAGATAACACATAGACAAATAATCACATTAATCAGGTAGTAAAACTAATCTACATAATCAATTAACCTATAACTGATCACAACATAAGCATAATGTACTAATCATAAAGTATCAATAGTGTCATCATAATAAACATTAATGAGTGTCATCAACTACATTATAACAGTAAGCCTACCATCAACATGTCTATCATACTGATGCAGATCATGTACAATAGAAGCACTCAATTCAAGGGTGAAAGACCTTCGTACCCACAGTTCAAATAGATTAAGGTTCAAACAACACCGAAACACATTCATTCCTTCCTTATCAACTAGACATCGTACCATCAGCCAACGCACAGACTTTTTGTCCAAAGCACCGTGTTGGTTCTTTCCCAGACTAGATGCTTACTCCCAGATTTCCCTACAAGGTAGCCATCAATGATTAACAGGATCTCTGGGCCAGGGGCCAACAGTATAGGAGATAGACTCTATTTTTATCTCCTCTTCTTCTTTAGGCTCTACAAAACCTAGGGGGGTATTCCCTACTCAACATCCATGAGAATATGCATACAAAGGCTGGGATGCTGACATGAAGTAGATAAATCCTCCTGTAAGTAGACCAAAACTGCAAGATAAGAGCAAAGGGGTTAGCTTTGGGCCTATTTTTAGTTGTAGACAGAGGACTTGGGATGCTAAAACTAATTCTACTATCCTAATGGTTGTTTTAGAGTTTGATTTTGGTTTTGTGTTTGGATGCAAAGCTGGACCTGGTGTATAACCTCAACACAAAACTGGATTGGTGCCTATCCAGGGCTTGGAGTTAGTAACCATACACCTGTGAATGGTTAGCATGAACAACTAAAACTGGATTTCAAGGGGATTTATGTGATATCTACCTTACAAATATCTCCCAATACAGAGTGTTAAGCTATCTATACTTATGGCATCCCTATAGCAATATACCCTTCCCAATATTTAATCTAAAAACAATTTAATCTACCCCTTGAGCAGAAGTTAAAAGATCAAACATTCAATACAAGAATTCTGTATTCAAGAAAACCAAACACCCCTTAGATATCTAGACTTAGAAGGACACATGAAACACTGGAGACAGAATTAACAAAACACATTCAAAACAGCATTACTCATATAAGATTAATCATGAAATCAGTAGATTCATGCAAGAAACATGCAACAGGAGATGCATAAACTCACAAGGATTCCTGCATAGAGCAAACCAAAACCAGTCGTATTGTATTACAAAGCCAAAAATGTCCAACTTTCAACAACAACAAAGAGTGAGACAGTCTGTTTTTTGTAGCAAAACCGTGTACTCAAAAGAATTAATTACAAGGTACACAAAAAAAATGCCAGATACAATGCATCAGAAAAATGGCGCTCAAAAGAGTTAATGTAGCAGAGGGACAAATAGGAAGGAGCAGGTGAGAATCAGGATCCGAGCCGCCACTCAGAGACATTCCTCATAAATCAGGTAGTTGAACCAGTCAACTCGACCCATGCCTTCCTGCATAATGTGCCATTAAAGTTTCAGCTACCCACAACCTCTGGAAATGCAGCCACAACAAGTTTCTAAAAATCTCCTGCCCAAATGCGGCCGCAGATACGAAGAAACCCATCGCTGCATCAAAATTGAAAGATAGCCGTTGATCAAAAACCCATCGCTAACATCAATGGCCCCCAAAAACTACTAAAAAGTCACCAGCCAACCAGATCGTGCCACGTAGGCACTTGAAGTTTCTACCGCTGGCCCATCGCATTGCTTTTCTTTAATTTTTCTTGCCGAGAGTCCTCTGCCGGAAACATGCACGGAAGCCACCACGTACAAGCTCCGTGGCACTCTTGAAACATTTGAAACTTTTAGAAACTCTCATGTGGAAGCTGACATCTAGCAGGTTCTGCGCTACTTTGAAACTTTTGAAAGGGTCCCACGAAACTCAGACGGAGGTTGACACTTGGCACTGTTCGCGGGGCCCATGAAACATTAGGAAGCAATGTGGAAACCTACTCAGAAGTAGCCACGTGTCGGGCTCTGCAGCACCCACAAGGGACACATGGCGCTGTCCGCACACTCATTGAAACAAAAAGAAGCTGCCCCCACTGTGACACCTAACGCCTTCCGCGCTAAAAGAAACTTTATAAAGGGGCTCCTGAAACTCAGGTGGAGGTTGCCACTTGGCAACATCCGTAGGAGCAGGGACACTTAACTGGGACCCACCTTCTCTTTGCCACACTTTGAAGCAAATAGAAACTAACGCGGAAGCTGACACGTGTTAGCTCCTGCAGTAACCACAAGGGGCACGTGGCACGCTCCGCCCCTGCTTAGAAACTCTTTAGAAACTTAAATGGAGAGTGATATGTGGCGTGCTCCGCAAAATCCTGAGAAACACTTAGGGTCTTTTGAAAACTTGGTGGAGACCGTGAAACTTTGAGAGTCCCTCGGGTGCCTCCATGTGATGCATTCTGCGGCACCCTTGAATCTTAAAAGAAACTGCATAGAAACTTCGACGGAAGCTGACACGTGGCATGCTTCACAGCAAGTAACTTAGAAACAAAAGAGAAACAGCTTCTGCTATGTGGCATAATCCACGTTAGAGTTATCATTCAAAAGCAAAAGCACAGCTTAAACAGGGGCTCAACACTTGGCAGATCCTGCGGCACTGGCAAGAAGAAACCCTCTCAACCACTGTTAGAAACATTTAGACACTGGAAGCTGTAGCCTGATATGCATTCAGAAATGCATCTGACTCATTTTTTTATCATTTTTGAGGGACCGAGGGAGATTTCACAAGCTTGCCAACACACATTTCGCCTTTGCATACACAGAATCTAACAATTTTCTCAAATGCGACAGGAAAAACAATTAAACCATGCATGTGGGCCGGGGAACAATTTAAACCAAGGCACTAAGGGTCTGAAGGAAAACACACATGAACCTACAAATTGGAAGTCAAAACCCTAACCCTAGGTGAACACCACCAGTGGCTCCGATTGGGGATGTGCAGACGCAAGACTGTAGTGAGGACCAGACTACTCCGGGGCAGACCAGACAAAACCCAAAACTCAAAACACGACTGACTATACAGGGCATGCACATAATAATTACATTTAGTTTACAATGTGCACAGAAAATAACCATTATAAGAAGTAATGCTTCAGGAACTGACCGTGCACTGGCAATTCTAACAATTCACCACTTAGGGCCTGGAGAAAGTAATAATCTGCTTCATGGATGTCACTGATTTGATATGGGCCCACCCATAAGGGCTCAAATTTACCATGTTTGCCCTTATCTTGGTTCCTTACATTCCATACAAGGACCAAATCACCTTTCTGAAACTTTCTTTCTGTAGCTCTCTTATCAAACAAATACTTTAGCCTTTGCTGTCTCTTGATGTTTGTTTTCTATGCTTCCCTTCTTATCTCATCTAGTGCAACTAGCTGATTGATTCTCTCAGTCATTGGATCTCTGATCTCCTCCATGTTTTCTTGTATGAATTTGTAAACTAACAAAAAGTTGTTTACAGGTAACTTAGCCACTACACCATATACTATCTCAAAAGGAGATCTTCCAGTTGCTTTCTTGACTGTCACTCTATCAGCCCACAATGCCATTTTCAGCTTGGAATCCCAAGCCCTTTTGTTTTTACCTACCATTCTCTTTACAATTTTCATGAGGCTTTTGTTGCTTAACTCAGCTTGACCATTTCCATGTGGGTGATACGGTGATGCATGTAACAAATTAATTCCATAATTATTGCAAAAATCAGTAAATTCACCAGACCTGAAGCACATAGCATTATCTGTGACTAATTTTAACAGTACTCCAAACCTGATATTAGTACTCCCTAGAATGAAATCCATCACCACCTTGCTGGTAGCTCTTTTGGTTGGGATGGCCTCGATCCATTTGTTGAAATAATCAATAGCAACAAGAATCCAGCTGTGTCCTCCACTTGATTTCTCTAAGATTTCCCCTATGAAATCAATCCCCCATTGCTGAAATGGAACTTCTATAGTCACAGTCTTAAAGGGCAATGCACCTCCATATTTTAGCTTTCCTGAGAACCTTTGGCAAGGATCACACTTCCTTATCATTCTATGTGCATCTGAGAAAAGAGTTGGCCACCAGTAGCTAGCTCTGAGAATTTTGTGGGCTGTTGTATGGGCAGCATAGTGTCCACCACATACTCCATTGTGCATGTCATTTAGAATGTTCCTGGCCTAATTTTCATCCACACATCTGAGTAATACACCATCGTGATTTCTCCAATACAGCTCTCCCTGAATAATGATGTATTTAATAGCTTGCAGCTTCAAAGTTCTCTTATGGATATTATTGAAATGGGAAGGATAGTTCAAATTTTGCAAATAATATACTATGTCCTTATACCACTCAGATTCTGACACATTTACAACTTCATTATGCACTCCATTCACTTGCAATGCCTCTAGATTTGACTGTGTCATTAGCTTTGCTAATCCTTGTCCTCTTACCAATTTTGTGATTTGTATCTCTATGTTGAACTCCTACAACTTATTTATCCATCTGCATCTCCTTCCAGTTACCTCTTGCTGAGTGAAGATATCTTTTATTGCTGTATGAGGTAAATATGCAATTATTTGTGAGCCTACCAAATATGGCCTAAAGCTCTTGACTGCTCTAACCAGTGCATATGGCTATTTCTCCATAATGTCATACTTTAATTCAGCAGCCTGCAATGACCTACTAAAGAAAGTAATAGGCTGTTCAAACCCTTCCTCATTTTTTTGCAATAAGCATGCAGCAATAGTATGGAAAGAAGCAAATGAGAATAACTAAAATGGCTTAGAAAAATCAGGAGACTTCAGCACAGGAGCCGTCTTTATAGCCTCTTTTATGTTCTGGAAAGATTCAGTTGCTTCATCCTCCCATTTGACAGTTGCATTCTTCCTCAACATCTTGGAGATTTCTTTTGTGGTCTCTGCAAAATTAGGAACAAATCTCCTAACAAAGTTAATTTGTCCAAAGAAGGACTGAACACCTTTTATTGTTTTAGGGATCTGAATTTTGTCAATTGCAGCCAGTCTTTCAGGATCAATCCTGACTCCATCCTTAGAAACAATGTGTCCAAGCAATTTTCCTTCCACAACCCCAAAAGCACATTTCTTTGGGTTAAGTGAGATACCATATTCTAGTGCTCTAACAAAAATCTATTCCAAATGCATACAGTGTTGTCCTTCTTTCTTTGAAAAGGCAGTCAAGTCATCTTGATAAACAACCAAGATTGAGTCAATCAATCCTACAAAAGCAACATCCATTGCCCTTTGAAATGTAGCACCTGCATTTGTTAGTCGAAATGGCATCCTCACATACACATAGGTTCCCCATGGAGTTGTGAAAGTAGTCTTAAATTGTTCTGATTCTTTTACTTTCACTTGATTGTACCCTGAAAAACCATCCATCATAGATAAAAGTTCACAACCAGTCACTCTTTGCAACATGGCCTCCATATTTGGCAATAGATAGTTATCCTTCAAAGAAGATACATTTAGGTTTCTAAAGTCCACACACAACCTTATATCACCATTCTTTTTTCTAACTGGGACAAGGTTAGACACCCAAGTTGAATGTCTGATAGGCATGATTATTCCAGCCTCCCTAAGTTTCATAAGTTCCTCTTGCATTTTTGGAGCCAAGGTAGGATTAATAGGCCTTTGCTTCTATCTAAATGGCTTAGCTCCAGGCTTCAAAGGGATTTCATGCTGAAATAGATCCTCTCTATAGGCTTTCAAGTCCTCATATGACCAAGCAAAAACATGCTTATATTTTCTCAATAATGCAATTAGCATACTTCTGATATGTGGTTTGAGCTATTTGCCAATGTATACCCTTTTGGGAGCATGAGATGTTCCCAAGTTTATCTCCTCCAAATCATTCTTGTTTGTTGGAGATACTTTTGTAACAAATTGGTCCCTATTGTCAAAAGCTCTCTCTAAAGCTACCAGCCCTCTAGGGATTGTGTTTGTCTTGAGTTGAATTAGTTCCTTCCCTAAAAGGGTTTCTTTTCCATCTACAACTTCCACAAAGTTCTAAAAATCCATTTCTTGGTTCTCATATTCATCAATACAATGCAGAAATCTCAGTAAATCCTTATCATCATCAAACACTTGCCAACTGCATACATTATCTGGCACTGTAGGCCTAAGCTTGACTTCAACATTTGTAACATCTGACAAAGTTATATCATCTAGCCTTAGGGCTACATTGGCTAGAAAATCTGCTTTGACATTTTTTGATCTTTCTATCCAATTGATTGAAAAAGCATCAAACAATTCAATTGTATCCCAAACAGCATGCTTGTATTATTTCAACCTTTTATTTTTTTATGCATATTTATCTCTAATTTGGGACACAATAAGCTCTGAATCACCAAACACTTTGAGCATCTTAATTCCATGCTTCGAAGCAACATTTAACCCTAATAACAGAGCCTCATACTCTGCAATATTATTTGTACAGGTAAACTTCAACAAGAAAGAGAATTGGAGAAGCTTACCAGTTGGAGACAGAAAAACAATTCTAGCACCAGAGCCTTCTTTTGAACAAGCTCCATCAAAATACATGGTCCAAAGACCTTGTTGATCCAATTCTTGAATGCAAATTTTTTCTCTTTTATCTTCCTTATCATCTGAGACAACTCTGAAATTTTCACAGTCAGTGTCCACAAAACATATATGCTCCTCTGATTCTAGATCCTCCACTGTCTCTGATGATCTTTCTTCTCTAATCAGTTTGACATCCTTGCCACTCATTGGGATCATGGCATATGACAGATCCAGTTGCATACTCCGACCAATCAGTGCTGCCCATCTTCTTGACAGCAACATACCATATTGTGGCTTGATGTCAACCACTATTATGTTCATTTTATAGATCTTTTCTGGATATGCTGCCAATGTAAAATCAACATCCTTCATGATTCCAATGATAGGTACCTCCCTAGCATCGATTGCATAGCATTTCCCACATGCCTTATCTATTTTTAATCCTGCTTGTTGCATAATGGCTAGAGGCATAATGTTTGTTGATGCTCCTGAGTCAAGCATACAGTTTCTAATCACTTTTCTATTGATAACCAGGGAGACATAAAATGGTTCAACCTATGAAGGGCATTTTGTCATGGTCATCCCTAGATATACCTCAGGAATTTCATCCTCTTCAATGCACATAGCTTGTTTCTTATCCTGAGTCTCAATATTCTGCTTGGCTTGACATGGTACTCCTGAAATTAGGGATACAGTCTTATTTTTGAATTCTTCAACTTTCATCAGCTCCATTAGTGGAACAGAGACTTTTATTTGAGACAAGACCTGCGTGATGTCAAATGGAGCATAATTTTGAATAACAGTTGAAGCCTGATCCACAGTTTTACCTCTATCCTGAGATGATCCAGCTTTAGTTTTTATGGCTCTCTAACTGTCATCCTTGTTCTGAAAATTCTTATTTTGATCCTCAACCTGGGGAACTCTATTTTCTGGTCCTTGAGGATCATACCCTGTTTTTTGCTTAAAATTTTGCCTATTATTGCTCCATTGCTTCTTTTGTGTCTCAGTTCCTTTATGACTGTGTACTAGCTGATTTGCAGAAATACCTTCTGGCTGATGTGGGCTGCTTACTTGATCTTTACCTCTTAGGTTGTAGTTGCTTTTGACTTGAGCAACTGCTACAGCTGTGAAGGCCCTAATTTCTTCATCAGAAGGTCTCCGCAGGTTACTCAAAAAGCTGTGTGAATCCTGAGCATAGGCATAGTTATCCTCTTCATCATCTTCATCATATGGGAACTGTTGGCAGACCTGAATTTCATCATTTGCATTTGCATTAGCATCATGAAAAGAGTATTCTCTATTTGTAGACAACATGTTGACATTATCATCTTCCATGCAATGAGGCTCATTGCACTCATCATAGGCCACAACATTGTTATATAGAGATTGAGCAATCATACATTGTGACTGTGAATGAGGCATCTGGCATATTATACACCACAGGGTGTCATTAACAATATTAATAGCCTTCTTCAAAGGATCAGGAGTTTCCTTGGTATGTTGAGCTCTCTGATTTGTGTTGTTATGTGGCAATACAGGTCTACCATTATGCCAGTTGGTATTATATGGCATATCATGCAATGATGGTCTCTTTTCCTGTCTTTGGTAAGCTTTCCTAACAGGACCTATCCCATTTTCACTTCTAGCCAGTCTATAGCTTAGGTCCTTAATAACATTTGCCAATTTATCTATTTTATCTTCAGGGGCAGATGTACTACCTTGAGTGTTTTGAGGTTTGTTTGGATTCTGTAAAATTTTCACATCATCCCTTCTTGTTTGTCTTGCCTAATGCTTTCCTGTTATTCTCAATATTTGTTGCATCTTTGAAGGCATCTCTGAGGCTGTGAAGACCCTTGTCTCTTAATCCATAAGCTGTCTTGGCATAAAAAGTATTTATGTACAACACTATGCACATAGGTTCATTAGGCCTAAAGTTCTGTGGCAATTTGTTCAATACCTTCATGAATCTAGCATTGAAATCAGCAACTTGTTCATTTGACCCTTTAGTGATACTAGTGAACTCATTTACAAAAAAGCTAGGGTCAGTTTTGTCACCATATTGCTCCTTAAACATCCTTTTGAAATCATCCCATGATGAAATGCTTCTATCAAGTAGACCTTTATACCATTCTTTGGCTTCATCAACTGAGGATTGCATAAATGATTTCATGAAAACGTCCTCATGGTCAACCTCAAAGTTGTCCATAGTATTCTAAAAAGCTTTCAAATGGTCTTTTCCTGAGACAGTATTGTTTCCTGAAAATTTAGGCACTTGCAGCCTCACATGTTTGTCAACAAGGTTTGGATAACCAAGAATGCCATAAAAAACAAGCTGTCTGAATCTATCCAACTGCATTGGGTGCCTTTCAAACTGATTAACATTTGCATTTCTATTTACATTTTGATATCTCACATTATTTAATGGAGCTCTGATATTATTTGCATTGTGTCTTTGATCATTGTGTTGATTCTGGACTTCATTTCTTTGTTGATTTCTCTACATATTTGTATTCTCAAGGGTAGGAATTGAATCATTTTGAGCAACTCTCAAAGCCTGCACTTTCTGTCTCATATCATCTCTAATTTTTATTGCTTGTAGATATTCTAACTCAGCCCTTAAGCTATTAATATCATCAGCTAGTTCTTCCTCTCTAGGCATAGAAGAGGATGGTTTTATCATATTCTGATCATCATTATCATCATCCCTTAGGGATTTGGCCTCTTCAAATCTGTCAGGAGAATCATGAAAAGGATGTTCTTGAAACACCTCTGACCTTATTCTCAAACCATTACCTTGCTGCCTTTCATACACATTCTAGATTTCAGCCTCAGTGTTTGAAAAATAAGGTACTATCTTCTCTGAGGATCCTGGATTATCCTGAATAAAATCATTTTTCTTGGGGCTAGGAGAACTATCTTAACTGGCTCGAACAGTCCCCTTTTTTCTATACATCATTTTTATGGGTAACTCTTCAAATAGAGTATTACGTTGGGATCTTCTCCCTTGCATACAAATTTTCACTTTACCGGTTGGGAGATTGGTTCGGAGTCGCCACCTATTACTAGGAACTATTTTCTTTTAAAATCAAGGTACTTTCACAAAGTTTCTCCCCAGTAGACTCGCCAAAATCTGTTGGTTCTTTCCCAAACTAGATACTTACTCCCAGATTTCCCTACAAGGTAGCCATCAATGATCAACAGGATCTCTGGGCCAGGGGCCAATAGTATAGGAGATAGACTCTATTTTTATCTCCTCTTCTTCTTCAGGCTCTGCAAAACCTAGGGGGGTATTCCCTACTCAACATCCATGAGAATATGCATACAAAGGCTGGGATGCTGACATGAAGTAGATAAATCCTCCTGTAAGTAGACCAAAACTGCAAGATAAGAGCAAAGGGGCTAGCTTTGGGCCTATTTTTAGTTGTAGACAGAGGACTTGGGATCCTAAAACTAATTCTATTATCCTAATGGTTGTTTTGGAGTTTGATTTTGATTTTGTGTTTGGATGCAAAGCTGGACCTGGTGTATAACCTCAACACAGAACTAGATTAGTGCCTATCCAGGGCTTGGAGTTAGTAACCATACACCTGTGAATGGTCAGCATGAACAACTAAAACTAGATTTCAAGGGGATTTATGTGATATCTACCTTACAAATATCTCCCAATATAGAGTGTTAAGCTATCAATACTTATGGCATCCCTATAGTAGTATACCCTTCCCAATATTTAATCTAAAAACAATTTAATCTACCCCTTGAGCAGAAGTTAAAAGATCAAACATTCAATACACGAATTCTGTATTCAAGAAAACCAGACACCCCTTAGATATCTAGACTCAGAAGAAGGACACATGCAACACTAGAGACGGAATTAACAAAACACATGCAAAATAGCATTACTCATATAAGATTAATCATGAAATCAGTAGATTCATGCAAGAAATATGCAACAAGAGATGCATAAACTCACAAGGATTCCTACACAAAGCAAACCAAAACCAGTCGTATTGTATTACAAAGCCAAAAATATCCAACTTTCAACAACAACAAAGAGTGACACAGTCTGCTTTTTGTAGCAAAACCATGTACTCAACAAAATTAATTACAAGGTACATAAAAAAAATGCCAGATACAATGCATCAGAAAAATGGCGCTCAAAAGAGTTAATACATTAGAGGGACAAAGAGGAAGGAGCAGGTGAGAATCGGGATCTGAGCCGCCGCTCAGGGACATTCCTCATAAATCAGGTAGTTGAACCAGTCAACTCGACCCATGCCTTCCTACATAATGTGCCATTAAAGTTTTAGCTACCCATAGCCTCTGGAAATGCAGCCGCAGCAAGTTTCTGAAAATCTCCTGCCCAAACGCGGCCACAGATATGAAGAAACCCATCGCTGCATCAAAATTGAAAGATAGTCGTTGATCAAAAACCCATCGCTAACATCAACGGCCCCAAAAAACTACTGAAAAGTCGCCAACCAACCAGATTGTGCCATGTAGGCACTTGAAGTTTCTACCGCTGGCCCATTGCATTGCTTTTCCTTAATTTTTCCCACTGAGAGTCCTCTGCCAAAAACATGCGCGGAAGCTACCACATGGCAAGCTCCGTGGCACTCTTGAAACATTTGAAACTTTTAGAAACTCTCATGCAGAAGCTGACATCTGGCAGGTTCCGTGCTACTTTGAAACTTTTGAAAGGGTCCCATGAAACTCAGACAGAGGTTGACACTTGGCACCGTCCGCGGGGCCCATGAAACATTAGGAAGCAATGTGGAAACCTATGTGAAAGCAGCCACGTGTCAGGCTCCACAGCACTCACAAGGGACACATGGCGCTGTCCGCACACTCGTTGAAACAAAAAGAAACTGCCCCCGCTGTGACACTTGGCGCCTTTCGCACTAAAAGAAACTTTATAAAAGGGTTCCTGAAACTCAGGCAGAGGTTGCCACTTGGCAACATTCGCAGCAGTAGGGACACTTAACTGGGACCCACCTTCTCTTCGTCACACTTTGAAGCAAACAGAAACTAACGCGGAGGCCAACACATGTCGGCTCCCGCAGTAACCACAAGGGGCACGTGGCACACTCCGTCCCTACTTAGAAACTCTTTAGAAACTTAAACGGAGAGTGACACGTGGTGCGCTCCGTGAAATCCTAAGAAACACTTAGGGTTTTTCAAAAACTTGGCGGAGACCATGAAACTTTGAGAGTCCCTCAGGTGCCTCCACGTGGTGCATTCCGCGGCACCCTTGAATCTTAAAAGAAACTGCATAGAAACTTTGGCGGAAGCTGACACGTGGCACGCTCTGCAGCAAGTAACTTAGAAACAAAAGAGAAACAGTTTCTGCTACGTGGTATAATCCGCATTAGAGTTATCATTCAAAAGCAAAAGCGCGGCTTAAACAGGGGCTCGACACTTGGTAGATCCTGTAGCACTGGCAAGAAGAAACCCTCTCAACCACTGTTAGAAACATTCAGACACTGGAAGCTGTAGCCCGATATGCATTCAGAAATGCATCTGACTCATTTTTTTATCATTTTCGAGGGACCGAGGGAGATTTCACAAGCTTGCCAACACACATTTCGCCTTTGCATACACAGAATCTAACAATTTTCTCAAATGCGACAGGAAAAACAATTAAACCATGCATGTGGGCCGGGGAACAATTTAAACCAAGGCACTAAGGGTTTGAAGGAAAACACACAGGAACCTGCAAATTGGAAGTCAAAACCCTAACCCTAGGTGAACACCACCACACCGTTCACCCTAATAATCCTTCAAACCACTTTCGTCAGCCAGACTTGTTTCCTTCAGCGTAATCCTCTCCTCATTTTCTGATATCGTATTTCATACTGATAAGCTAAACACAAGACTTCTACTTCACACATACATTACTTGACTTACTATGCCCGTCCCTTTCACCATTTCTACGAGTCACTACTTGTATCATACGAACTGTACATCCACTCATACAATCACGATAAACAATTGTGAGATACACATGAAATATACTTAGATATAATTGTGATATACACACACAATGTTCTCGACATACAATTGCAGTATACACATAAAATGCACATTCGGTGACACTAGGTTTTTCTATCGGCAAATAGGCCGATACACTCAGTAAAACTTATTCATCTTCTTCTTGTCTGTGAAACTCACTCAACACCATGTCGAACACAGACTTCTTCAACAACACTGTAACCGAATAACTACACAGATTTATACTACTCTGTAGCTACGCAGATTTCTTAACAAATCATACAGGAACAAACCAAAAAAACTGAACTGAAGGAAACCTAAATCCTAGGGAACCCATTCCACTAGTTTCGGTGGAAACCTTGACTAGTGGAATGGTTCCAAAATTGAATCTCTATTATGAACCCAAACATAATTTATTACTTCTTCTCAAAATTGTACATACATCAGTTTCTCCTCCGTCTCTCTATCTCTCTGTTTGTTCCCTCTTCACGAATAGAGACCAACTATATAAAGACTCTCACACGTTGGTAGTTACAAGATGGGAAATGAACCACCACTGCCAACCAGTTACAATTCCTACAGTTCAGTTACAATTCTTTTAATGACATGTTATACAATCTTTCAATATTATGCCGTTACTCGGCCAACATGGTTCTAAGGCCCTTACAATATGACATTTGGACAAAATAGAAAATGCATAGAATCTCCATATTCTCAATGTCTCAGGGTGCTCTTGCACCATACAACCAACCAACAAAGATTTCCAAGTCCCTTAGAAATGTACCTGCAAAAAGAAAACTATCTTTTCCTGCATCTCTGTCTGGCTTCATCTTCTTCAGCTTCAGGCTTCATGCTTCAAATCTTTACATCAATGGGCTAGTGACCAACCAGCCACCAAAATCAAACTACCATCAACTCCAGAGCATCTTCAGGCTCCTTCTACTCCCATCAATGGAGTACTCTCAGACTGAAAACTTCCATGACTACAACACAATGCTCCATCAACTGTCCATCTTACACACTGCTTCACAGACCCATTCCTCTCATCCAACAGTAGATCCTGGAAGGTGCACCTACCACTCTCTCCTCAGTGGCCTCTCTCTGCACCTTCTCCCTAGCTTAATCTTTGTTGGTGAATGGTCTTGACAGGCCTCATCATCATCTGCCCACACACTACAAGAATCCTATTCCTTCTCACAACTAGATGGCACGAGCATCTGCAACAGTCTAATAACTACTATCATCCTTCAAAATACTTCTTATGATCTCTATCTTCAAAATGGTCACCAACCAAACATATTGTTTCAACTCGTCATCTTAGAAATCAAATACATAGCATCTCCTCCTAGATCTTTCGCTAGCTCTGATACCAATTTGATGCAGAGCATGCACAATGGAAGCACTCAATTCAAGGGTGAAAGACCTTCGTACCTACAATTCAAATAGATTAAGGTTCAAACAACATCGAAACACATTCATTCCTTCCTTATCAGCTAGACATCATACCATCAGCCAATGCACAGACTTTTTCTCCGATGCACTGTTCACCCTGATAATCCTTCAAACCACCTTCGTTGGCCAGACTTGTTTCCTTCAGCGTAATCCTCTCCTCATCTTCTGATATCACATTTCATAACAATAAGCTAAACACAAGACTTCTACTTCACACATGCATTACTTGACTTACTATGCCCGTCCCTTTCACCGTTTCTACCAGTCACTACTTGTATCATACGAACTGTACATCCACTCATACAATTGTGATAAACAATTGTGAGATACACACAAAATATACTCAGATATAATTGCGATATACACACACAATGTTCTCGACATACAATTATAGTATACACATAAAATGGACATTCAGTGACACTAGGTTTTTCTATCGGCCGATAGGCCGATACACTCAGTAAAACTTATTGATCTTCTTCTTGTCTGTGAAACTCACTCAACACCATGTCGAACATAGACTTCTTTAGCAACACTGTAACCGAATAACGACATAGATTTCTACTACTTTGTAACTACGTAGATTTCTTAACAAATCATACAGGAACAAACCAAAAAAAACTGAACAGAAGGAAACCTAAATCCTAGGGAACCCATTCCACTAGTTTCGGTGGAAACCTTGACCAGTGGAATGGTTCCAAAACTAAATCTCTATTACGGACCCAAACAAAATTTATTACTTCTCAAAATTGTGCATACATCTATTTCTCCTCTGTCTCTATGTCTCTCTGTTTGTTCCCTCTTCACAAATAGAGATCAACTATATAAAGACTCTCACACGTTGGCAGTTACAAGATGGAAAACAAACCACCACTACTGACCAGTTACAATTCCTACAATTCGGTTACAATTCTTTTAATGACATGTTATACAATCTTTCAATATTATGTCGTTACTCGGCCAACATGGCGCTAAGGCCCTTACAATATGACATTTGGACAAAACAAAAAATGCATAGAATCTCTAGATTCTCAATGTCTCGGGGTGCTCCTGCACCACATACCCTAAGTATTCTAAGTATTTTACCTTCTTCATCATGCTCCTTAGCCCAACCACCTTCTCATCCAAAGTGAGAATGGAGGGGTACTACATCCTCCCCCCCTAAAACTTGACTTCCTTCTGGAAGTCACAGACTAGGGTGGAAACATAAGATACTAGTATTGCAACTTTCTATTGCCAACATACGCATCCATATTAAGCAATTGTTCATAAAACAAGCACAATCATTCAATAAATACAAGAAGAACATCAATTCTTTACCCTTAAGGCATATCATGTGATCTACTCATACCTAATCACACATATTTCAAAAATTTCATTAAATTTAGAGAATTGCATTCACATATAATCAAGGAGAATACTTCTCATAACTATTTCCACTATGCTTTCAACTATTACCAACATACAAAGTACAATCCTCCGTGGAGTCCTCCCTTGAACATACTATCAGAGGTTCAAAATGAACATGATAGAAACATCATTTAACACAAAGTGGGGCCAACACAAAAAAAATTCAGAATAGCCACCATAGAGATTTCAAAAATAGATGCAAACCCAAGTGGGAAAATAATCAAATCCAACTTTAAGTCATAGAGTGCAGGCAATTTCCAATAAATCAAGTAAAAAGAAAAGGGGTTTGGTGACCACTCTTGTCATAATAAAGTTCAAAGAAAGAAAATTCACTGTTAACCCCCAACAACACATGAAACAACTGTCAAATATTCTAAAACAACCAAATTACAAAACAAATCAACATCACAGTGTGACTAATTTTAGCCACAACAAGGGAGTATCCGCTACACAACACTCAAGGACACAATGTCCAGAATGTGTTAGAGAATGTACACCAACACTCAAACAATTTAGTTAACTACATACTCTTATTTAAGCAACTTTTATACAAAGATTTAAGGCAACACAGTCGCTACTTATATACAAAAACCTTCTATTTTTAATACAGTACAATTTCTTTTTACTAAGCTATCAACATATGCAATTACTTATGCAAGAAAATACTTACAAATGAAATGTATGATGTCACACACAAGAATAATTAAAAACTATAATTGACTTACATTATCACATTCATGATCTCATAGGCCCAATACAAGCTCCCATTTGATCTCCTAAACACAGTTCTTACACAGGCATATACAATGATAACTTTCATAAACTATAATAGATCTTCCACAAGCGGTCATGACCAACTAGGAAATAGATGTCAGGTTATCAACAACCACGTTAAGATACCCCACACATAACAACATCACATAACCACATGGCTCACCAAATGATTAAACCATTCCAATACTTAATTATATGCACTAACAATAACCATGCTTTCTTCTTATAATGCACTAGTGACCACAAGAGAAACTCAAAGCCTCAACAAAATAACAAGCACTAACATTCAGGGAAGACATATTGTCAAAAAAATAATCACATTATCAGAGAAGAGGAAGAGAGAACACATAAGTAAACAAGACATAATCAAAGGACAAGTCTTTAAAATTATCAACCTTTTAATGTCATACTAATACACACCGGTGAAAGGTGTAATGCCCCTCACTTTTTGCCTTGTGATAGATGTCGGTTTCATATTTTTCTCTATTAATTCTGGAACAGTTGATAGTCTTATATTGCATATTTATAGTTTCGAGACATTTGGACTAGTATGCTATGGTTTATGTTCTCCTTGATCTTGATGGACTATGTTCGATGGATATATTTAGACATGTGTTATGAGTTATGATGACATTATGATTACTTCAGTTATGATGTGTTGGACATGTTTAATAATGGTTTATTATTTACATGATTATTAGATTCGTTGATATCCAATTTTAAATGCTGCAATTATAATCTTGTTCAAGAGCAGGGACGGTGCAGCATTACTCGCTTTGAGTACCCTGCTGCGCCGCGATTCTCAGACTCTCCGTGTGCAAACATGTATGTATTTGATCATTTAAAACAAGTTGTTTGGATGCAGGTTGCAGGTACTGAACCTCGACTCCACCTGATATAGCAGGTTTGAGTGGGTTCCTTTACCAATGGATATTAGTTATGGGAGATAACATGAGATCTAAACCACTGGGTCAGTCTTTGTCTTCTGTTGTGGTCTTGAGTCATGTTGGGACACTTGGTCTTCGCCTTGTTATGATTGGTTATCTTGTGTCATAATGTTTAGACAAGTCGTGTTTTATAATGGTTAAATTATGTTCCTATGTGGTTGGAAGATTCCTTAACGAATTAGTGGTTATTAATAATGCTCCTATTTTGTTTGTTAGATAATTATTGTATTAGCTTAAAGCTTTGGATGACTCCTTGGCTAAATTTTGTTATAGTTTGGAATTAAATTATCTGCTAAGATAAGATATTTATGTCATGAATGGAATTACGGGAATTAGTGGTTATTTGGTATAGAATAATTTGGCTATGTGTAATAAATGCTTTGAGTATCAATTTGGAAGATTGGGGAATCTCTGTATATAGAAAACTTTTGAATTATTCCGAAGGAGTGGGTTGTTAGGTAATAGATGCATGCCTGCATTCATTTACTGGGAATAGAACCATATTTTTTTTAAATTGCATTCAGGGAGAGGAGGAAGGAAAAAGAATTCATATGGAGGAGGCTCAAGGATAAAAATTTCTGGGTATGTTCTTGGAACGACGTCTGTGTCTCCATGTATAGAACTCCCTTTATACTAGTATTTTTGCTTGTCTTAAATTTCAGGTGAATGCTTGTTAAGTTTCATGTCTTGTGGAATGTACTTGCCCTCCTAATTGGGAGCTTCCTATAACCTTTAAACCTATGCTAATCTCTAGCCTTTGAAATCCCACCATTTTTGCCTAAATCTGCATAAAGGATGTAACCCAATCAGTAATTTTAATGTGTTTATCCTTCTGGGGTGTCATTGGCCTTTCTGGGGCAGTCCCTATGTCTCTAAGAAATCAAACCCAATTTATTAAACACTTAATCAATCCATGAAGATTCATGAGTCAAAACTCATTAAGCTTCTGTGTTGAGAAACTTTTCCTACTTCAGATGACCTTACCAATCCCTGAAGCCGTCCGTATCTAGGTAACCCCTTTTTTTTACTGCAACCATTATTTCTGTGTGCTGAAGATTATTCTTCTTGACTGATCTACTTCCATCCTTGATCTCATTACCATGAGTTTAAATCTTTAGCTAATAAATTCTTTGTCTCTTACATCCCTGTCAAGCTAATTCAGATCCTTTGTAGCTTTTGGGCGAACAACTTCCTCAGGTCTATCAATCTGTATTTAATCATTTTAAGTTGTAATTTATTTTGGTAGATACTCCACCTTTTTGACCACCTCCCTGAAGATGATTTTAGTGAGATCTAATGTTCTTATCCTCAACATCATTGCCTTGAAGTTATCATGTCATAACCGTATGTATAGATATGCAAAGGATCATATACCTTTTTGTTTTCCCATCTTTCTGTTAGCAAACCAGGCCGTGTGATCTCCCCCTTGAGGTGATTAGTTAAAACAATACTTCTGCTTCTCTGTAAAGTCACCAGCTAATGATTATCTTCTCCTGTGTATTCTTTTTGAAATCATCACCTATCTGACTTGATCGCCTGGGCTATGGGCTGGAAACCATTTGAAATCTATTGAATTGGATTGGCAGGCAACCGATTTCTGAGATGCCCTTCAGCCATTCTTCTCTCCACACCACCATAGGATCTCTCTTAGAGGGCTTGGTAGATCAACTGAACGCCTCATAACACTCCTATATTAATCTCAATCAATGACTCTTTTTATTTTGGCTGGCTAAACATAAATTGTTTTTTTTAGATCTAACTTTCTCCCAGACGTTGAGGGAAGATGGCTCCAGGTTAATAGGAACTGCAGAAAAGAGTGTAGTGGAGGAGCTTCGTATTAGGGAGATTCTTAGTGAGTACTGATACTTATCGTTAGAGCATCAAAATTGTAGCCTTGAGTATAGCATTGTTTACCTTAGAACTCGTCATTCCCTGTATCCGCAGGCAATTAGATATCATGGTTAAAATACAATGTGGTTTTAGATAAGATTTAAATTGCATATATTATGATTTGAGTATTTTCTTTTATTTATTTGCGTTGGCGCTAGAGTAATTTCAAACTCTATTTTAGTCAAATGATTGAAGTTAGGATTATTACCTAAAAGGGTAGTAGTGTTAATAGATTATGTTCATATTGTTGGCTTGGAATGTTAGTTGGTTAGAAGCTAGATGGAACCCATGAATCTGTTGAATTTCATGGTTTTCTTTTGTGTATGTGAGCAGTAATAGGTAGGAAGGCAATAGGATTTCTAATGGGTTATTGGAATCAATAGCGGTTCTTTAGAAAATTTTGGGTATTGTAATTAATTTTTTTTGAGGTTTGGTTAAGAATTGGTAAGAGATAAATCATAGTGGTAAGTTATAATGATATGTCAATTATTAGGTTTAATTAAAATGTAATCATAGTGATGGATGTACAATCTTTCGGTAATCATTAGAAGTTATAATGGGAATATGTACCTTCTTCTAGTTGTTTTCCTTATTAATTGATGGGATAAGACATAGTTTATATTTTTAGTTCCACTTAGCAAAATTAGAGTAATTCGTATTAATGTTAATATACTTGTCAGGCTTGCAATACTCCTATTTGTGCTTCGTATATGGTAGATATCATCAAGTTGTATTCTTCTTCAATTAGATATTATTACATTAGAAGACAAGGAATTATGGTGAATCCTATTATGTCACTTAAATTTGTTTATCTTGGAAAAATTATTTAAGGTCTTGGTTCATAATTTTCTTGATTTTAGAATAGTTGAGATATTAGGATTATGGTTCTCCGTCCTCTATGTCATTGTTCCTTGGAGGGTTATTTGGTCACTGTGACATCATTGTATAAATCAATTTTGAGTCGAGAACATGTATGTCCTTATAGATTGTTGTTAATCCCTATAAGTTGTGTTGTATGATTGAATCCGATAGTTTCTTGAAGATTTCTTTTATATTTGATAATCCTTCTGGTCATAGTTTGTGCTTGAATGGAATCCTGGTGTTCGCCTTGGGTGGAATTTATGTCTTTGATTTGTTTGATTGTGAAGTGGGGAAAATCCTATGACATGTCATGACCTCTTGGTGTCAAATGCGAAAGCATTATCCCTGTTAGATAATGGTTACTGTTCACTAGTTTTGTACCTATCTGCAGAGGGGTGATGTTTCGAGTTTTGGCTTTTGTAGTAGCATACCAATGCTTGGGATTTATATTGTCCAGGGCAAGTGAATGGCATGAGTAATGGTTAATGGTCATTTTGTATCTTATATTTTCTCTTGGTGATTTGGTTGTTTGTTCCGGATTGCTAAGGGAGTGACTTCTATGGTGGGGCCGGTGCCTAGTGAGAGGCCGCTTAGGTAACCGTATGGAAGTTATGAGCTGGTGGAAAACTTATAACTTTTAGGAGGGATGGGGTAGTAAACATTTAACAAGTTAAGAAAGATACCTCACCCATGCCTTGAGTGCTCTCGCAGGCTAAGGATGGGATGAGAAGGCCTAGTTGGCAAGGCTGACCTCCTCGTCTCCAGGAGAGGAACCGTCGATTCCGCATGTGTCACCCTATGGGGCTGGTGCCTAGAGAGGGGCTGCCAGGGTAACCATAGATGGGGGCCAACTTTTGGTGATAGATAGCCTGCGTAACCCATGCCAGGACCATGCGATGACACTCTCCTTACGCAACTCAGTTTCATTCTCTTGATTGTTTGTTACCTCTGGAGTATAATCTTGGCTTCATGTTTGATCTTGTTGGATGTTGGTTATGTTTGGTGGAATACTGTTGTTATGTGTAGTCTTGTTATCTTATATATATATTTGTGAGGAGTCTGTGTTTCATTCTCATTCTTTGTTGTTATGTCGACCTAGCGGATCCTCGATGTTATCTCCTAGCTCGGTGGGGTGGACCTCAGGGTTCCACATGGTTGGGAGGTAGAGCTATCCATTGGTTTTCTTGGAGGTTCGAATTGAGCCTTGTGCAGAGCTGTTCCAGTTACAATTTGCTTTCTACCTTCAACAGTATTGTATACTCTCATATGTATTCTTTGTAAACCGACATGGTCAGTCTTGTAATCTTGTAATCATGTAAACCTGTATTGAGACTTTGTAATTAAACTATCCTACTTTTGTAAAAGTTATTTGTATCTATTTCAGCAATGTTATGGTTACCACTTCTGTGGTTTTACTTTTATTACTGATGTAGTTATGTTGCCCTAGAGTTGTTAGAGAGGAATTCCTTTTAAGCTATGTAATATGGTATGTTTGGGTACTACTTTGCACTATCTTACTTTAAAATATATATATATATATATATATATATATATATATATATATATATATATATATATATATATATATATATATATATATATATATTTCTGTAACTTTTGCACTTTTAGTCTAGCACTCTAGGGTTGCATGATGAGGCACTACATTTGGTATTAGAGCCAAGTTTAAACATTGGGTACCCTGGTTATATTTGAGCCCATTATGTAACTGTTGTGTGGTTACACAACACGCCCCATTTTGACTTGGCAAAACAGGGACCCAACTTTTTGGTTTGGCTTGTGCATCTGCTTCCTGGCGGTTTGGTAAAAGTAAGTCAAGTGCATCATCATGCAAAATCAGGATGAGGTAAGTCACCATGAGGTTAGTTTGTCAAAGTTCAAATTTCATCTCTGTGACCTCATATTTTCAAAAGAGCATTAAATTTCATGCAGGTTTGCCTTTTACTTCACCTTGATATTCATCAGGATGTAAGAGTTATGAATAGTCAAAGCTTTGGTCAAACCTAATATTCGCAAAAGGAGGATCATATTTTTATAGCCTCAGTAAGTTTGTCTCGTCATCATCATATTTGAAACATCCCTGATAAGTCATGCGGTTCAAATATCCAGACGTCAATTTTAAATTGTAGTAAAGTCTCCCCGTCGAACAGTTATGTATCGCGAGCGTCATACTTCGCATGTAACCCGATATTTGTTAATATCTTCCTGACATGAAATATCACCCCAAGCCAATATCCTGATGACATCGTCCAAGTCTGATAAACAAAGGAACATACATAATGATGACATCATCATCACATTTATATTGCAACAGGATATTTTCTAAAACATGATCATGTTTGCCTAATATGATGATGACGTCATGATGCATTTATGATACAAAGAGCGATTATCAGGATGACGTCATCCCGATATTCCGAAAGAGAGACAAGTAAGTTTGTCTCATCATCATCATATTTGAAACATCGCCCGATATATCAAAATATCCTCCTGATGTACTAAACATAACCAAAGAGTGCTTTTGTCACCTGAATCTTGTCATGATAACCATTCCAATATGAGGGAGGAGGATGATATTGAAGCTCAACCTGATATTCGTGAATATCATCCTGCCTTCACGATATCCTGTCATATGGATATCCTCCCGCTCCCGTTGCCGCCATTATCATTTAATGAGCGTAGACATGATAGGTGGCTCGTGCCGACCCCGGAACCCAATGAAACACCTGGCAAGATCCTGCATTTTTGCACGAATAATCAAGGAATATGATCTAACTTGTCAGAGTTGCCCTAAATTTACCCTAACTGCGAGTTTAAAAGGTAATTCAACTACCATTTTCACATTTACCTTGCGATAAAATTGTTTTACAGAGTAGCAACTTCCGCATCCTCATACAGGCGATTGTTGCGCGATTTGAGCTCACAAACTAAAGGAAGGAAGTGATCATCAGCTAAATCAAGAACATCTTAGCAATCTACTGGTATAAAGGAGAAATCTACATAACCAGGTAAGTAAATGAAACCCTCATCATGTTGTTTCTGTTCTGGTATGATGATGTAAGTTCTGGTTTATGCATCCATATGATTAAGTAATGTTGAAATTGATGTGGTAGGCATAATGATTTATGTAGTTAATTACAATATATATGCATGCCTGTACCTGTTGTGAGATGGAATTTTGTTAATTGCAGGTACTCATGGCTGAGAAGCGATTAGCCAAGTGTCAGGAGGAATTCAGCAAACCCATGTTCTCTGCTCAAAGGGGGGTCCTGTTTAAATATGGATCAATTACAGACACCCATCAGGGAAGCACTAATTTGGAGGCTTGGTCAGCCAAGCTGAATGATGGGCATGACAAGAGTCCTGTGCTGGACGCGGTGTTTTTGTCTGGAATGTGGAACGCTGTTGGTTTCCCATATTCCATGGAATCTCTGGAGCTGGTTATAGAGTGTGCCCAGAATTATAACCCTCAGACAAGGCAAGTAGTGAAGCATGGGAGGATATATGTAGACCTCTCCATCAAGGGTCTCTCCCGGACGTTTGGATTGCCACTGGGCAGTAAGGTCAAAAGCGTAGACTTGAAGAAGTCTGAAAGAGAGTATGAAGCCAACAAGAAATTGGCCAAGAAGAACATGTATCCATGGCAGGCTGAGAATAGCACATATAATGTAGCGGCCAAGCTTCCTGTGCACCTGTTTAAGTATGATTTTAGTGAGGAGTACCAATGCATGATTGCACTCCTGAATAGAGTAACTGGCCAGCCTAATGCTGGTAATTTCAAAGATTAGATGTACGGAATAATAATGATGTGTCTATATTCAGACATTAAGCCACTATGGGGCCAGATAATAAGTGATGCTCTGCATGAGCAGCTGATGAACCTGGGAGGTTCAAATTGTGCATTTTACATGTCATCATATATTGTTTATTCTTGTGCCTACAAAGGCACTTTTGATGCTTTAGTTACAGATGGGAAGCTCACAAGCACAAATGCTCTGTATATCTGGGATCATCATCCCCAACTGCAGAGAACCAACTACCTCAAAGATTACAAACTGGTCAATGATGCATTCCCTATGCATCTGGTAAGGACCATGGAAGAAGACAGAACAAAGAGATTGAGCATGGAGGCTCAAGAGGCAGTCTACAGGCATGGGGCCTGGTACATATAGTTTGCAACCTTTTCTTATATAAGGGTTGAAGGTTTCGAGGGACATCCCCTGATGCTACCAAGGTATCCTACCGATGCAGTAGTACTAATGGAATTTATCAGGCAGGGCTCCACCATGATACAAATGTACAAGGATGCCAAGAAGCTGCCACCAATTTTGTTCCTAGTCAGCATCAGTAGCTATATGTGCCCTGACTCAGATAGTATAAAGAAGGTGATGGTCACCCTAAATAAAATGAATCTGTAGCCTTTTTCAATAACAAGACCATATGATCCTTACGGCAGGATACAGAAGATACTAGGAAAGCCTATTCACCAAAGGCACCTAGAGGATTTTTGGGCTGACTGTGAAGATGAGGTAGAAGCTAGAAGAAGGAGGTATCAGAGATTAACTCTGAACCAAGTTAGAACTTTTGATTGCATCTCCCTTCCCCAACAATTAAAGAAGGATGATGGCAGGACAATGGTAGATGAGTATGAATAGAAAAAGATATATAATGACACCATCTCTGCACCTGACCTTACCATGCAGGAGGACATATCCTTGGACCCATTCATTACCAGGACCCTACACCTAACCCAAGCTTGGGTTGATGCACAGGTAGAGGCATTAAAGAAGAAAGGTGTTGCCATTACGGTGGACAACAAGAAGAAAGGGCAAGATATCCCTGCGGATGAATATGATGACTTCCTGTTAGAGAAGAGGAAGACCAAGGGAGATAGAATCCCTCCACCACAACAACAGAGCAAAAGACCCCCAAGGGGCAAGAAGGTGGAACAGGGACCAAAAGGGATTATAATTGAAAGGGCAGTATTTGCAACTAAGGAGGCGGCAGGGTCAGGATCAGGATCAGAATTAGCATCCCCTCCAAAGAAGGAAAAGCCCAAGAAAAGTAAGACAGCAGAGGCTGGAATCACTGAGACCCAAGAAGTGGATCAATCCTCTAAACAACCAGGAGGAGGAGATACCCTCGTAGAAGAGGAGCCTGAGGAAGAGGAAGCTCCATTGATAATAAAAAGAAAAAGGAGAGCTCCACAGGTGCTGGTGTCCACCATACCTAAGAAACAAAGAACCTCCATGGGAGGTGGAATAAGCCACCCCCTGCACTATTACAAGGGGCAGGTAGTGAAGTACCGAAGGAACTTCAGCATAATGTTCCCCTTGCTGCCATCGTCAGGTTCAAAACTGAACTTGCTGAGGAGCAGCTGAAAGAAATATCCCAGACACAAGCAGAAGGGCATGTCTCACTTGACGAGATAATAAATTTGTTTGATGATGAGGTGGTGCAGGATGTGGCCGCACAGAAGTTGGAAACACTGGCTGCTGGTATTAGTATGACCCCCCAAAAGTCTCCAACAGTTCAATGAGTACTAGAAGAGATGAGGCGAGTGGAAGAAGAGCGAGAAAAGAGCGCAGAACAAGAAAAGAGCCCAGAGCAAGTAGCTTAGGAAATAGGGCTAGATACATTGATCACAGAGGTGACAAGTCCTGTAGTGGTGGACCTGACAGAGAAACAGGATGCAAGTCCTGAACAGCCAGCAGGATCACCTGATAAAGGCCACCCAACAGAAGAGATAGAGATGGCAGAATTAGAAGGCCATACTCTTGAATTAGGCGAACAAGATCCATAGAACACATCGGCAAAACCTGCTATAGTAGAGGTTCAGGAAGTGAAGGCTGAAGAGAAGGAAGCACTAGAGGATCCAGCTGCCAAAATGCAAGAAGTTGATGGTGCAGGCTCGGAAGAAGTAATAGCTGCAGAACAATCGCCAGCACCTCAGGTAGGATCCCCAGTATCCGGTGCAGTGGATAAGCCACAAGTGAAAGAAGAAATGGGAATAGATGAAGTAATGACATAAGAAGGTCATGATCATCATGATCAGCAAATAGATGCACCACAGGGTTCCCCGCACCAAGAAGATGCTCCCCCAGAGAAGGAAATTCCTCAACAGGAGGAGGTGCCGCAAGATCGACAACAAAACGAGCATCAAGAAGAAGAAAAGGAAAAGTCACCATCTCCACAACATCTATTGATAGAAACGGGAGATATGGATGAACATCATCATGATGCTGAAAGACATGATCAGGTGCCTCTGTGGTTAGCAAAAGAAGTGAATATTGAGGAGGAGCTTGAAATTCAAGAGTTTGACGTCTCCACCTTGTTCTCCGCTGATCTATTGAAACCCAGGAGGAAGGCCAGGATGACATCGGCCATCAAAAGAGATCCGGCAACTGGGAGAAGGGCCGCGCAAATCGCCATACCTGCGGTGGAGAAAGAAAAAGGTAAAATCACTGTTGATGAATTTCAAATCAGCACAGTAGATTTGGGCTTTGCCAATGAAGACCAAGAAGGTCAGGAAGGCAAAGATATTATTGACTCTCTAATTCAAAAGGTGAAAAGAGAGAAGGAGAAAAATAAGCAACATAAAGAGCACATTGCTCAGTTGCATGCCTATATCAAAGGATTGACCAATCCTGATGATACCACAATTGAACATGCAGTCCCATTGACTGCCATTTCTCAGGATGAGGTCAATAAATTGGACCTCATGAAGCATGAGGCATCCGTAATAAGTAAATGGATGTCATCCACATTGGATGATGCTGTAGAAATAATGAAGGCCTCTTTGAAGAGGTGGAGTATTTTGAGTGACTCCAAGACCAAGGTGGATAAATTGCAGATGCAGACCGGGAAAAGGTCTTACAAACTAGAGAGAGTCCTGAGCCTTTTGGGAGAAATAAGGAGGGTAAATCCTCAACTGCTTATCAGTAAGCAGGTACTGAACAGTAATACCGCATTGTTGGTAGATATCTAGTACAGGGACGTTCAGTATGAATGCGGAGTTTTCAAAAGATGTAATAATAAGTTGAGGGAGATCAGCATGAAGTTGCGCGATTTAATGGGTGTTGAGGCAGAAATATTAGAAACATTAGAGGGGAAAGTAGAAGGAAAGATAGAGAATCAAGATGAAGACTCTGCCCTCAAAGCTTTGCACAGCAACTTCCAAGTAGAAGCAGATGGTCCACTCATCCACTTGACAGAAGAGGTCATAAATAAAGTAATGAGAATCAAGGTCAAGATGGAGAATTACAATGAGACATTGCAGGACAGGAAAAATAAGCTAGACAACAGCAGAGATAAGTATGAAGCACATAAACACGCCATTGTCAAAGCAAGGACTCAAGATGGAGGAGGGATAGATCAGGTTGTGCATTCATACGAATAGATCCGGAGCAACATGCAGCCCCATATGCAGCAGCATCATCATTAGGATAGCGAAAGTTTTGGAAGTGATGCACATGATGATGACCTACATGAATCAGCTGAGGAACATGATGAGGATACATCATGAAGGGGATATAGGCATAAGCAATATATATAGTTGCTAGCTGGCAACTTGTGCCATTTTGTAAAAGTTGACAAAGTCAAGGAATGACGACCATAGATTTGTATTGATAAATCAGGATCGTAGATCTTTTGTAACGGATTCCTCACCTTATTCTATAAAAGGTGGTGGAATGCTTGTTTAAACATTTGAAACTTAATTGAAATCTGTTTGCTGAAATATTCAGGGCTCTTTTCAAAGTTATTGTATATGTACATGTCTTTTGCATACTTAATGAAAGAGAAGAGTATTTTGATTAGAAATCCTCGTAAATCTTAAGTAATATGTGTCTGAATTCTGGATATGTGCTTTCATTTGCTGCGTCCCTTGGAGTACTCATCATGTTGCATGTATTGTTTTCATTCATCATCCTCTGAAGTTTGCATCAACTGTATCTAGCTGTGGAATGTCCTGGTGAACATATGGTTTGATTTTCTTCTCCTCATGATAGTATCAAGTATGTATGTGGATCAATAGCTGAAGGTTCAACCTTAAATTGAAGTATTCCTTTTAGTTTCTTTAAATTTTAGAGCATTTCATCTCCATAATTGCAAATAATTGATGATCTTAAGCAAATAACATGAATATGCAGACATCTCGTAGGTAATCATAAATATTTAGCATATTTGAATACAAAGCATACACAATTGAAAATATCATGCAAAGATTGAAGTATTTCTACATCTTTTCGCCAAACAGCTGCATAATATGACTTCTTTGTAAAGAATTTCTGCAGGAATGTCATGATGATGATCTATTTCCACGTAAGGCCCCAAAATGGAAACAGCAACTCACATTAACCTCTGAGTAACTTCAGACGATTAAGACCTAATCACCGGAGACTTGGGATCTTGAATTCTTTGAATTCATAGTATCTTTCAAGATGAATAAAGGTTGATGTGTACTTTTATTCTATGTTTCTTTGTGACTAACATCATGACCAACATAAATTGGCGCTAGAAGGAGGGCTTGATCTAGAAGACCGCATGCATCATCATTATTTTCAGGTTCTATGATGCAGGGAGTAAGGTAACCTCAGATCGTCTGTGAATTTCATATATTACACAAATATTTACTGTAAAAGGTCCGTATATGCTCATTCTATGCAAATATTTCCAGATCTCACATAAATATTGCAAGCCTTATAGTAGATCATTCTGAATTCACTAATATTGGCCAAAGATATGTAAATCTGTTCAAGCTTTGAAGAATTTAAGCCTTAGATACTTGAGATCTCGTGCTACGGGTCAGGATACCTCAAATATCTTTTCATAGTTGCAGTATCTTTGCAAATATTTCATAAATATCCCGTCTGATCAGCCGTCTGACCGCAAATATCACCTCATCCAGTGAAATCCGGCCAATATTTGCAAAGTTTCAGTCAATTTGCCTCAAAATTGTGAAATCCTGGCTCACAGGATAAATACCAGGTCTAGACCTAGCGGAATCTTTAAAGAATTGTCTGTTAGAGGTTTTAGACCAAGAACTATAGACATTCATCATACTTCAGGGTCTAGTGCGTCAAGAGCTTCACCAGAACCTCCTCCGGTAACTCCTATTGGCTTGCAAATACCTTCTAGGATAGCTGTGACACCTCCTGCTCAGCCTCAGGGTGTACCTTTGGTTCAACCCCAGACAGCTGCAACACCAGCTCAACCTCCTCTAGTTGCAATGTCTTTCTTTGCAGTAGAATCACCTTTGACCTTTACTACATATCATGAATTACCAAAGAATCCGGATAAACTTTGCCCAAAATATCATCCTTATCAAGATGCTGATGATCATATCAGGACATTTAAGGAAGCTTGCTGCAGAGCCAGAATAGAACATCAAGATGTGGTGTGCAGATTATTTCCTTTCTCCTTAGGAGAAGAGGCTTATAATTGGTTTATTAGTCTTGGCCAAGCCTCTGTTGGTTCATGGGCTGTCTTAGAGAAAGCCTTTCTTGACAGGTTCAAGGTCCCTATTGATCCACCTATGAATTACCATATGATTGCCACAATCAAAACATTTGAGCATGAACCTATTGCTAATTTCAATGCTAGGTTCTAGAAAATGTTGTCCAAATTAGTTGCCCCATATGTAGTAACCGATGCTTCTACCAGGAGTATCTATTATTCAGCCCTGGATCCATTAACTTCCATGTTCATCAGGAGAACACATCTTGAGATCACTACATTGACAGGAGCTTTTCAAGAAGCTATCAAGGTAAATCAGCAGTTGATACCTGCTCCTACTCCAAATATAGTATTCCCTACCTTGCCTGGCATCCAGTCACAATATCCTACAGCATATTCTCCGCAGTATCCTGCACAATATCCTAATGGAACAGTGGTACCTCCAGCAGTCATGCCTGCACCCTTGCAAGTACCTCCACTAAGCATTATGCCTCCCCCTAATGGAAATGGCCAATTGCCACAATATCCTGCACATGCTCAAACACCTCAGGGTACTGATCTATCCAACAATAACCATGGATCCTCTTTTTTCAAGCCTCAGACTGAAAATGTAGTGGCCAAAGCTCAAGAAGAAAAGGAGGAAATCAAAGAAATTTCTGCTCAATTGAGAAAACTCACCACAGAAGTGACACACTTGAGAAATCAGGGTTTTTATTCCCAATCAAGTCAGAATAGAAATTATTCCAATGACAGACCAAATTATCCTGATAGAGGATATAACAACAATAACTTCAACAATAATGGTGGAAATAACAATAATCCACCTAGACAGCCCAGAGTATGGAATTCTAGGCCAAATAATGGCTCATTACCATCACCCCTAGACAATCAGCCTCCTGGTGAAGCCAAACATACTACCAGAGTCAATCTTGCTGAGGCAGCCCTTACTAATTAGTGTAGGATCCACAATACAAATACACATGCGGAATTAGATTGTCCACAATTTAGAATTGCTGCTAGCATCTTTCAGACTGAAGTGTCTAACACTTCCAGAAATCCACCTCATGTAGAAGGAAATGAGATTGTTCCTTGTGGATATGACTCAGCTTTTGTGCTAGAAGCCTATACAAATCAACCTCATCAGAGTTATAACCAGGCATGTGAAGAATCTGCCTTAGCTTTTGAAACAAATTATGTTTTCCCCTTTGAGGATGAAAATGAACCTGCAAGAGAACATGAGGAAGTACATGCATATCAGTAGCAATACCCTGGTAAGCACAATTATAACTTGAGGAATAATGCCAACAGACCTGCTGGTCCATTGACATCATCTCTACCTCCGAACAACTTCAATACACCTCCTGATCCTAAGGCTAGCAATAACCCAGGGTTCCCTAAGGTGAATGCTTAGTACTTGTCACCTCAGAACATAGGATCAAAAGTTGTGAATGCACCTCATGAATCTGACAAGTTAGTCACCTATCTAGCTGATGAAATGAAGAAAATTAAGATCAGCCTATCCCTGTCTGAGTTACTGAAAACTCTGGCTATCAAAAGAGGATTCATGAAGTCCCTAGATGATCCTGCTCCTAAAGAGGATAGCCATCTTTCAAATCAACCCAGTGGCAAAGATCATGCTGCTAAGGATAATATTATCAGGCCTAAAGTGCAAGCTACAGTCCAAGCTGTAGAAACCTCCCACATGACCTTATATAGGGATAAAACTGAATCACCTCCATTTCTCCTCACCATAAGAATGTTCAGCAAGAACCTGCACAATTGTCTGGTTGATTCAGGAGCCTCAATGAATGTTATGCCCTTATCAATATGCAATGCTTTAGGACTGCATCCTGCTAAATCCTTAAAGAAGGTCACACAGCTAGACAAAATAGAAGTAAGTGTAGTAGGAGAATTAACTCATATCCACATGCAACTAGCATCTGATCCTAGGATCCAGTATTACATTGATATTCAGGTAGTTGACATACCTGATACGTATGGGATGTTACTTAGCCGTGATTGGTCTAAAACGCTTAACGGATATATGTCTACAGATTTTAGTCACATGTGGTTACCATGGAAGGGTATACCTAATCAGATCAGGATTGATGCTGAACCTAGAATGAAACATATGATAACTGAGTACAACAGAACAAATGAGATCATGTACGTAAACGTAGAACCTGGAGTTTATTGCATCAAGCCACAGACTATCAAAATAGAAGAGATCCTGATGCTTGATCTTCATCATCATCATGATGATGACCCTAAGGGGAACATGCCAATTATAGAACTTGATAATAATCCAGATAATGAGAATGAAATGGATCGCTTCAGAGATTTTGAGATACATCTGTCTAAACAGGTAAAACGTTGTCAATTGTTAAATATACCTGCTAATGATATTTTGATTGATGGATGGTGTAGATTACACGATGAAGCACATTCAGAAAAGACATGTGAAACATGCTTAGATATGATGATGCTGGAGCGAACATGCAGCGAGGCATCATCATCATACTCTGAGGTAAATGTTACATTTGATGATGATAACGATAATAATCCTTATCTATCTTTTGTAGGAACTAGAGAACCGACAAATCATGATGAGCATCCTATCCTGGAAACAGAAGAAATTTTAGTCTCTCTCTAGGTAAATAATGAAATGAAAGAAAAGATCACCCCAGGGAGTGATTTCTTTATGGAACCAGATTATGAATTGTCTGATGAGGACAAAAGTAGTGACTTGACGAAGTTCGAAGAATTTTTGGAAAAAGAAATAGAGAAGGTGACACGACAGCATAAATCTCCCCGAGAGGTCTTAATTAAAAGTTGGTGTAGGCTGCATGAGGCACCTCACTCAGAAACAACTTGCTCACTATGTTTACACATTTTGAAAAAGCATGCAGCTGCAGATTCAGAAGATCATCCTCCTGTTGAGATGAAAGAGAAAATAGAAAAGCCATCAGGCTCACAAAATAAAGGAACGAAGAAACTCAAAGATGATAACGTCCCTAAGTTAAAGTGGATATTAGGCGGAGTAGCAGCCAGAGCCATAAAGAAGAAAGAACATTCAGATAAATATCCTGCTGAAGATAAACCCTGGATCCTAAGGTTTCATGGATCTAAATCCAAGCAAGGTGCTGGGGTAGGAATCGATCTGATTGATTCAACTGGGAAATCCTATCTAGTAGCCTACAGAGTACAGTTCCCCTATACTAACAATGTAGCAGAGTATGAGGCTTTGATTCATGGAATGCTGTTTGCTCATAAGAAAAAAGTAAAGATTCTGCATGTCTTTGGAGATTCAGAACTACTTGTGAGGCAAGTAAGAGGAATTTACTCCTGTAACTACAGAAAGCTATCAAATTACAGACATCGTGTATGGGACCTGATGGAAGACTTTGACACCTTTAATATCAGTCACGTACCAAGAGAACAAAACCATAGGGCAGATATGCTAGCTCAAGCTGCCAGTACATTGGAGCCACTGTCTATATCTAGTCTAAAGAGATTTTCAGTAGAACTAGTGTCAGTACCATCAGTACCTGACAATGTGACTAATCTCCAGGTGTTTGATGATGATCAGCACATTCTGGACTTCATTTCAAATAGAGACATATTTGAAGCTTAGATTATAGATGAGAATAATATGGAAGATCATGTCTGGGAAGAAGATGAGATATTAGAGTTTCCTAGCAACAAGATCCCCAAAGACATGATTGAATTAGAAAGGGCCTTTGATTTGGATAATATGCTTAAACAGAAGGATCTTCCCAAGGCAGATGGAGGTCATTATTCACAAGTGAATATTGGACAAGTTGATGACAAGAAAAACCTCTTGTTGGGTAAGGTATGCACACCAGAAGAGTTAGAAGGAATAACTCAGGCCCTCAAGGATTACATACATGTAATAGCATGGACATATGATGAGCTGAAGACATATGACACCTCTGTCATAACTCATACTATACCTCTCAAGTCAGATGCAAAACCTTTCAGATAGAAGCAAAGGCTAGTCAATGCTTTGCTTGAACCAATAATCCTTGAAGAAGTTAAGAAATTGTTAAATGCCAGGATAATATTTCCTGTCAGGCACTCCACATGGGTGGCAAATCTAGTCCTGGTCAGAAAGAAAAACAGAGACATCAGGTTATGTGTAGATTTTAGGAACCTGAACAGAGCATCAGAAAAGGATAATTATCCTTTACCCTCCTTAGATGAAGTTCTACAGATTGTAAATGGAGCCAAAATGATGTCCTTCCTGGATGGCTTTTCAGGATACAACCAAGTAATGGGTGACAAAATTGACAGATTGAAGACTGCTTTCACCACAAAGTGGGGGATATTTGCATATAGACGCATGCCATTTGGACTTATAAATGCTGGAGCTACATTTCAGTGAGCCATGGATATAGCCTTCAGAGGCTTAATAGGAAAATGTATAGTCATATACATGGATGACTTGACAGTATTCTCCAAAGAAAGGGGGAATCATGTTGCTGATCTCAGAAGTGTACTGAAAAAGTGTGAAGAGTACAGAATATCTTTGAACCCCAAGAAGTGCATATTCAGGGTGACTACAGGAAAGTTATTAGGCCACCTGATCACAGAAGATGGAATTATCATTGATCCTGACAGGGTGGAGTCTATCATGAAGTTACAACTTCCAGGAAGCAAAAAGGAACTCAAATCTTACTTTGGTAAGATAAATTTTGTGAGGAAGTTCATCACCGGCTTTGCTGAGATTGTCAGACCACTAAATGCCATGTTGAAAAAAGATGCACAGATTGAGTGGACACCAGAAGCCAAACTGCATTTGAAGATATAAAGAAAGCCATTTCAGATGCTCCTGTCCTCATTAATCCAGACTACACCAAAGATTTCTACATCTATTCATTTTCTTCAGAACATACCTCTGCAGCAGTGTTGACTCAAAGAAATGAAGAGAAAGAAGAGAAACCAATTGCTTTCATGAGCTGTCCTTTCAGAGATGCTGAATTGAGATATGTAGATGTTGAGAGATAGGCACTTGCATTAGTCAGAGCAGTAAAAAAATTTAGATATTACATACTAAGAAGCAAAGTGATTACTGTAGTACCAAATGCAGCAGTAAAGATGCTACTGATGCAAAGTGAGCCTGGTGAAGAAAGAGCCAAATGGATTACTGTATTACAAGAGTATGATATGGAGATTACACCAATGAAGCTGGTAAGGGGACAAGCCCTGAGTCAAATGATATCTGAAATTGACCCAAACATCACCAGCCAGCAGTACGTTATTAATGAAAAAGATAATAGAGAATGGTATTTCAGATATCAGGCACATCCTGATCACTGGAAGATGTCCATCAAGAATGCAAGCTTCACAGAGAAGAGCCTTAAAGATAAGATCCCAAAAGTATATGATGAAGGGAGGAACCTTATTTAAGAAGAATTATGAAGGAATATATCTGAGATGCTTAGAAAAGCCAGAAGCAAATAAGGTCCTTTCAGAGTTACATGACAAGTTCAGAACAGCACATGGATCAGCATTGGCCACAACACATGCAATCCTCAGAGCAGGATATTACTGGCCTAAAATTTTTAAAGACATGGCTGATCATGTTAAATATTGTCATGTTTGCTAGGTTGCTGCCAACAGAGAGAAATATGCTGCACAACCCTTACAGCCAGTGATGGAAGAGCGCCCATTTGCACAGTGGGGCATGGACTTCATAGGACCAATCAATCCTCCGTCTTCCTCAGGCCATAAGTATGTCCTAACAATTACTGACTATTGTACTAGATGGATTGAGGCTATTAGCAGTAAAACTTGCACTGCAGATGATGTCATTAGATTTCTGGAGAGCAACATTGTCACCAGGTATGGAACTCCTTATGCATTGGTAAGTGATAATGGTTCTGCCTTCATTTCCACCAAATTGTCAAGTTGGGCTTTTGATCATGGGATTATACTTAAGTTTTCATCCAACTATTATCCCCAAGGGAATGGTTTAGCAAAATCCACCAACAAGAATTTACTGAGTATCATAAGAAAACTGATAGAGAAGAACCCCAGGGAATGGAACTCATTTTTGAAGTATGCCTTGTGGGTAGACAGAACTAGAATCAAAACTGCATTAGGAAATTCGCCTTTCCAACTAGTATATGGAGTAGATCCTATCCTCCCTGTAAACTTGAAAATTCCTACTCTGCAGTTTGCCCAAGAATATCTAGGTATTAACAATAAAAAAGAGGTCAGGTTGCTTCAGTTGATGCACCTGGAAGAGAAGCGGAGTCAAGCGATTGACCAATTTGCAAAACATTAGGCTGTTGTCAAATGCTGGTTTGACAAGAGAGCCAGAATTAAAGCTTTCAGGATATCCGATTTGGTCCTGATGTGGGATAAGGCCCATGAAAAGAAAGGTGACCATGGTAAGTTTGATAGATTATGGATAGGTCCCTTTCAAATTTCTGAGATACTAGGAGACGGCACTTATAGGCTTAAGAACCTGACAGGTGAGGATGTCCTATTGCCAGCCAATGGACAATTCCTCAAACATTATTTCCAGGCCTGAATGATTTCATGACAGTCGTATGTATCATATTGTATATTTGTATAGTTGTTTGTATAGTTTGTTTTGTTTTGTCGGTTGGGACCTTGTTCTGGTAAGTCAGGATGATGCACTTCATCACCCCAGAAAATAACTAAATTGTTAGGATTCAAGTGATGAGAACACATTTAAATATAGGTTAGGATTCATCCTAAGAAGTAATCATGATCAGGTTTCTGATATCTTTTCATCAGGGTGCCTTTTCTTGGTCAAAGTGAATCAATCACAATGAAACACCTAACAGCCTTGGGTTTGTTGAACACATAAATATAGGTGTTAAGTGAAAAATCTAAAGGGACTCCCTTGCTACCAGTACAATCTCCAACCTAAAGCTGCAAGTGACTGTACCTTGTACAAATAAGCTAACATGATGATATCAGATACAAATTTTAAAGAGAAAATTAGAAAAGAAATAAAATTAGGCCATCTAAGTAACTCTACCGGGGCTATAAATGTCTGCTGGCAGTGGGGCTCTACTTAGGGAGATTGTATAGATAACCTTGCCGGGGCTATAGATGCATGTTGGCAGCAAGGCTCTATCCAGGTTGGCTATGAGGGATGATCTCCAACTATGTAGTTTAACACCAATTACTCATGTTTTCAACTTGCTTTCAAGATGAGGATAATTAATCATATGCACACACCTGATCCTTTGCTAGCATTGTTGTCATGATGAAATCTTATCATTCAGAAGATCATGATGCTTATGCTTAGATACAATTAGAATACTATAGAAAAATGTGATCACATCACTTGAATCATTAGAATTTGTTTGTTTTCTTTGGTGGCAAGTTGTTGTGTGGTTACACAACACGCCCCATTTTGACTTGGCAAAACAGGGACCCAACTTTTTGGTTTGGCTTGCGCGTCTACTTCCTAGCGGTTTGGAAAAAGTAAGTCAAGTGCATCATCATGCAAAATCAGGATGAGGTAAGTCACCATGAGGTCAGTTTGTCAAAGTTCAAATTTCATCTCTATGACCTCATATTTTGAAAGAGCATTAAATTTCATGCAGGTTTGCTTTTTACTTCACCTTGATATTCATCAAGATGTAAGAGTTATGAACAGTCAAAGCTTTGGTCAAACCTGATATTCGCAAAACGAGGATCATATTTTTATAGCCTCAGTAAGTTTGTCTCGTCATCATCATATTTGAAACATCCCCAATAAGCCATGCGGTTCAAATATCCGGACGTCAATTTTAAATTGTAGTAAAGTCTCCCCGTCGAACAGTTATGTATCGCGAGCGTCATACTTCGCATGTAACCCGATATTTGTTAATATCTTCCTGACGTGAAATATCACCCCAAGCCAATATCCTAATGACATCGTCCAAGTCTGATAAATGAAGGAACATACATAACGATGACATCATCATCACATTTATATTGCAACAGGATATTTTCTAAAACATGATCATGTTCGCCTAATATGATGATGACGTCATGATGCATTTCCAATACAAAGAGCGAATATCAGGATGACGTCATCCCGATATTTCGAAAGAGAGACAAGTAAGTTTGTCTCATCATCATCATATTTGAAACATCACCCAATATATCAAAATATCCTCCTGATGTACTAAACATAACCAAAGGGTGCTTTTGTCACCCGAATCTTGTCATGATAACCATTCCAATATGAGGGCGGAGGATGATATTGAAGCTCAACCCGATATTCGCGAATATCATCCTGCCTTCATGATATCCTGTCATATGGATATCCTCCCGCTCCTGTTGCCGCCATTATCATTTAATGTGCGCAGACATGGTAGGTGGCTCGCGCCGACCCCGGAACCCAATGAAACACCTGGCGAGATCCTGCATTTTTGCACAAATAATCAAGGAATATGATCTAACTTGTCAGAGTTGCCCTAAATTTACCCTAATTGCAAGTTTAAAAGGTAATTCAACAGCGATTTTCACATTTACCTTGCGATAAAATTGTTTTACAGAGCAGCAGCTTCCGCATCCTCATACAGGCGATTGTTGCGCGATTTGAGCTCACAAACTGAAGGAAGGAAGTGATCATCAGCTGAATCAAGAACATCTTAGCAATCTACTGGTATAAAGGAGAAATCTGCATAACCAGGTAAGTAAATGAAACCCTCATCATGTTGTTTCTATTTTGGTATGATGATGTAAGTTCTGGTTTATGCATCCATATGATTAAGTAATGTTGAAATTGATGCGGTAGGCATAATGATTTATGTAGTTAATTACAATATATATGCATGCCTGTACCTGTTGTGAGATGGAATTTTGTTAATTGCAGGTACTCATGGCTGAGAAGCGATTAGCCAAGTGTCAGGAGGAATTCAGCAAACCCATGTTCTCTGCTCAGAGGGCGGTCCTATTTAAATATGGAGCAATTACAGACACCCATCAGGGAAGCACTAATTTGGAGGCCTGGTCAGCCAAGCTGAACGATGGGCATGAAAAGAGTCCTGTGCTGGATGCGGTGTTTGTGTCCAGAATGTGGAACGCTGCTGGTTTCCCATATTCCATGGAATCTCTGGAGCTGGTTATAGAGTGTGCCCAGAATTATAACCCTCAGACAAGGCAAGTAGTGAAGCATGGGAGGATATATGCAGACCTCTCCATCAAGGGTCTCTCCCAGACGTTTGGATTGCCACTAGGCAGTAAGGTCAAAAGCGTAGACTTGAAGAAGTCTGAAAGAGAGTATGAAGCCAACAAGAAATCGGCCAGGAAGAACATGTATCCATGGTGGGCTGAGAATAGCACATATAATGCAGCGGCCAAGCTTCCTTTGCACCTGTTTAAGTATGATTTCAGTGAGTAGTACCAATACATGATTGCACTCCTGAATAGAGTAACCGGCCAGCCTGATGCTGGTAATTTCAAAGATTGGATGTACGGAATAAAAATGATGTGTCTATATTCAGACATTAAGCCACTATGGGGCCAGATAATAAGTGATGCTCTGCATGAGCAGCTGATGAACCTGGGAGGTTCAAATTGTGCATTTTACATGTCATCATATATTGTTTATTCTTGTGCCTACAAAGGCACTTTTGATGCTTTAGTTATAGATGGGAAGCTCATAGGCACAAATGCTGTGTATATCTGGGATCATCATCCCCAGCTGTAGAGAACCAATTACCTCAAAGATTACAAACTGGTCAATGATGCATTCTCTATGCATCTGGTAAGGACCATGGAAGAAGACAGAACAAAGAGATTGAGCATGGAGGCTCAAGAGGCAGTCTACAGGCATGGGGCCTGGTACATACAGTTTGCAACCTTTTCTTATATAAGGGTTGAAGGTTTCGAGGGACATCCCCTGATGCTACCAAGGTATCCTACCGATGCAGTAGTACTAATGGAATTTATCAGGCAGGGCTCCACCATGATACAAATGTACAAGGATGCCAAGAAGCTGCCACCAATTTTGTTCCCAGTCAGCATCGGCAGCTATATGTGCCCTAACTCAGATAGTATAAAGAAGGTGATGGTCACCCTAAATAAAATGAATCTGTAGCCTTTTCCAATAACAAGACCATATGATCCTTACGGTAGGATACAGAAGATACTAGGAAAGCCTATTCACCAAAGGCACCTAGAGGATTTTTGGGCTGACTGTGAAGATGAGGCAGAAGCTAGAAGAAGGAGGTATCAGAGATTAACTCTGAACCAAGTTAGAACTTTTGATTGCATCTCCCTTCCCCAACAATTAAAGAAGGATGATGGCAGGACAATGGCAGACGAGTATGAATAGAAAAAGATATATAATGACACCATCTCTGCACCTGACCTTACTATGCAGGAGGACATATCCTTGGACCCATTCATTGCCAGGACCCTACACCTAACCCAAGCTTGGGTTGATGCATAGGTAGAGGCATTGAAGAAGAAAGGTGTTGCCATTACGGTGGACAACAAGAAGAAAGGGCAAGATATCCCTGCGGATGAATATGATGACTTCCTATTAGAGAAGAGGAAGACCAAGGGAGATAGAATCCCTCCACCACAATAGCAGAGCAAAAGACCCCCAAGGGGCAAGAAGGTGGAACATGGACCAAAAGGGATTATAATTGAAAAGGCAGTATTTGCAGCTGAGGAGGCGGCAGGGTCAGGATCAGGATCAGAATCAACATCCCCTCCAAAGAAGGAAAAGCCCAAGAAAAGTAAGACAGCAGAGGCTGGAATCACTAAGACCCAAGAAGTGGGTCAATCCTCTAAACAACCAGGAGGAGAAGATACCCTCATAGAAGAGGAGCCTGAGGAAGAGGAAGCTCCATTGATAATAAATAGAAAAAGGAGAGCTCCAGAGGTGCTAGTGTCCACCACACCTAAGAAACAAAGAACCTCCATGGGAGGTGGAATAAGCCACCCCCCTGCACTATTACAAGGGGTAGGTAGCAAAGTGCCGAAGGAACTTCAGCATAATGTTCCCCTTCCTACCATCATCAGGTTCAAAACTGAACTTACTGAGGAGCAGCTGAAAGAAACATCCCAGACACAAGCAGAAGGGCATGTCTCGCTCGACGAGACAATAAATTTGTCTGATGATGAGGTGGTGCAAGATGTGGCCGCACAGAAGATGGAAACACTGGCTGCTGGTATTAGTATGACCCCCCACAAGTCTCCAATAGTTCAATCAGTACTGGAAGAGATGAGGCGTGTGGAAGAAGAGCGAGAAAAGAGCCTAGAACAAGAAAAGAGCCCAGAGCAAGTAGCTCAGGAAATAAGGCTAGATACATTGATCACAGAGGTGACAAGTCCTATAGTGGTGGACCTGACAGAGAAACAGGATGCAAGTCCTGAACAGCTAGCAGGATCACCTGATAAAGGCCACCCAACAGAAGAGATAGAGATGGCAGAGTTAGAAGGCCATACTCTTGAATTAGGCCAACAAGATCCACAAGACACATCAGCAGAACCTGCTATAGTAGAGGTTCAGGAAGCGAAGGCTGATGAGAAGGAAGCACTAGAGGATCCAGCTTCCAAAATGCAAGAAGTTGATGGTGCAGGCTCGGAAGAAGTAATAGCTGCAGAACAATCGCCAGCACCTCAGGCAGGATCCCCAGTATCTGGTGCAGTGGATAATCCACAAGGGGAAGAAGAATTGGGAATAGATGAAGTAATGATAGAAGAAGGTCATGATCATCATGATCAGCAAATAGATGCACCACAGGGTTCCCTGCACCAGGAAGATGCTCCCCCAGAGAAGGAAATTCCTCAACAAGAGAAGGTGTCGCAAGATCAACAACAAAATGAGCATCAAGAAGAAGAAAGGAAAAGTCACCATCTCCACAACATCTATTGATAGAAACAGGACATATAGGTGAACATCATCATGATGCTGAAAGACATGATCAGGTGCCTCCGTGGTTAGCAAAAGAAGTGAATATTGAGGAGGAGCTTGAAATTCAAGAGTTCGACGTCTCCACCTTGTTCTCCGCTAATCTATTGAAACCCAGGAGGAAGGCCAGGATGACATCGGCCATCAAAAGAGATTCGGCAACCGGGAGAAGGACCGTGCAAATCGCCATACCTGCGGTGGAGAAAGAAAAAGGTAAAATCACTGTTGATGAATTTCAAATCAGACAGTAGATTTGGGCTTTGCCAATGAAGACCAAGAAGGTCAGGAAGGCAAACATATTATTGACTCTCTAATTCAGAAGGTGAAAAGAGAGAAGGAGAAAAATAAGCAACATAAAGAGCACATTGCTCAGTTGCATGCCTATATCAAAGGATTGACTAATCCTGATGATACCACAACTGAACATGCAGTCCCATTGATTGTCGTTTCTCAGGATGAGGTCAATAAATTGGACCTCATGAAGCATGAGGTGTCCGTAATAAGGAAATGGATGTCATCCACATTGGATGATGCTGTAGAAATAATGAAGGCCTCTTTGAAGAGGTGGAGTATTTTGAGTGACTCCAAGACCAAGGTGGATAAATTACAAATGTAGACCAGGAAAAGGTCTTACAAACTAGAGAGAGTCCTAAGCCTTTTGGGAGAAATAAGGAGGATAAATCCTCAACTGCTTATCAGTAAGCAGGTACTGAACAGTAATACCGCATTGTTGGTAGATATCTGGTACAAGGACGTTCAGTATGAATGCGGAGTTCTCAAAAGATGTAATAATAAGCTGAGGGAGATTTAATGGCTGTTGAGGCAGAAATATTAGAAACATTAGAGGGGAAAGTAGAAGGAAAGATAGAGAATCAAGATGAAGACTCTGCCCTCAAAGCTTTGCACAGCAACTTCCAAGTAGAAGCAGATGGTCCACTCATCCACTTGACAGAAGAGGTCATAAATAAAGTAATGAGAATCAAGGTCAAGATGGAGAATTACAATGAGACATTGCAGGACAGGAAAAATAAGCTAGACAACAGTAGAGACAAGTATGAAGAACATAAACACGCCATTGTCAAAGCAAGGACTCAAGATGGAGGAGGGATAGATCAGGTTGTGCATTCATACGAACAGATCCGGAGCAGCATGCAGCCCCATATGCAGCAGCATCATCATCAGGATAGCGAAAGTTCTGGAAGTGATGCAAATGATGATGACCCGCATGAATCAGCTGAGGAATATGATGAGGATACATCATGAAGGGGATATAGGCATAAGCAATATAGATAGTTGCCAGCTGGCAACTTGTGCCATTTTGTAAAAGTTGACAAAGTCAAGGAATGACGACCGTAGATTTGTATTGATAAATCAGGATCGTAGATCTTTTGTAACGGATTCCTCACCTTATTCTATAAAAGGTGGTGGAATGCCTTGTTTAAACATTCGAAACTTAATTTAAATCTGTTTGCTGAAATATTCAGGGCTCTTTTCAAAGTTATTGTATATGTACATGTCTTTTGCATACTTAATGAAAGAGAAGAGTATTTCGATTACAAATCCTCGTAAATCTTAAGTAATCTGTATTTGAATTCTGGATATGTGCTTTGATTTGCTGCATCCCTTGGAGTGCTCATCATGTTGCATGTATTGTTTTCATTCATCATCCTCTAAAGTTTGCATCAACTGTATCTAGCTGTGGAATGTCCTAGTGAACATATGGTTTGATTTTCTTCTCCTCATGACAGTATCAAGTATGTATGTGGATCAATAGCTGAAGGTTCAACCTTAAATTGAAGTATTCCTTTTAGTTTCTTTAAATTTCAGAGCATTTCATCTCCATAATTGCAAATAATTGATTATCTTAAGCAAATAACACGAATATGCAGACATCTCATAGGTAATCATAAATATTTAGCATATTTGAATACAAAGCATGCATAATTGAAAATATCATGCAAAGATTGAAGTATTTCTACATCTTTTCATCAAACAGCTGCATAATATGACTTCTTTGTAAAGAATTTCTGCAGGAATGTCATGATGATGATCTATTTACACATAAGGCCCCAAAATGGAAGTAGCAACTCACATTAACCTCTGAGTAACTTCAGACGATTAAGACCTAATCACCGGAGACTTGGGATCCTGAATTCTTTGAATTCATAGTATCTTTCAAGATGAATAAAGGTTGACGTGTACTTTTATTCTATGTTTCTTTGTGACTAACATCATGACCAACAGTAACCTAGTGCTTAAACTCTGTAGAATAATTTTCTCCCTGTTGTGATCCTTTCTGAATGTAATAAATTGCCTTTGGTTTTGTAGGTAGATGCCTAGAGTAGGGGCCGAGGTCAGGGCAGAGTTGGGAGCGGCACACCTCCTCCCAGTTCTCCTCATGCGAGTGCCCATGAAGGTGGGGGTGAGAACATGGAGGGTCAGGGTCAGCGTGATGGAGCCCAGTTGAGACAGATTCTTGAGGAGGCCCTTGCCCATTGAGGCCCTAAACAGGAGGGTGAGCAGCCCAGAGGAGGTCAGGGGGTAGATCAGCTGGATCTGAGAGAGAGAGAGAGGTCTCCCAGGTGTAGAGAGTTGACAGCTAAGCAGGAGGCCACACTAGCCAGCCACATGAGGGATTTACTGAGAGCATGCCCCCCATCTTCGATGGAGCTGATAGAGGTCTTCAGGCGGAGACTTCGTTATTGGACTTAGGTAGGTGTTTCGCCATGCATCCGTATGGCAGCAACAACAAAGCTAGATGTGCTATTCTGCATCTCCAAGGATTCGCTTTGACTTGGTGGCGGCTAGAGGAGCAGAAGCTGTATTTGGACATTATCACTGTGTCTTGGGAGTTATTTTTAGAGAGATTCAGAGCCTGTTTTCTTTCTGACCATTGCAGGCAGCGTCGAGCAAATGAGTTCCACGAGCTGAGGCAGTTGGCCATGACAGTTGAGCAGTATGAGCACAGATTTTGTGAGCTCAAACAGTATGCAGGTATTGGGGATGACGAGTCTATGTTGGTGCAGCATTTTATCAGAGGCTTGAATGCCTAGATTAGTGGAGGGATTCATGTATTCAAACCTAAGATGATGGAGGTTGCCATGGAGAAAGCTTGGTTAGTGGAGGAGAATTTGGCTATGGCACTCGGTGGGCATACAGGTGTGCACATTGGTAGTGCACCTTCTTCCGGATATGGTTCTCAAGGTGGTCACACTCAGGCATTAGGTTCTCATGCACCCTCAAAGGATGGTCAACAGTAGCAGTATTCGCAGTCTAAGCTGAAGAATTCTCAGCATCAGCAAGGTAATAGATTTTAAAATAAGAAAGACCAGTCTTGGCAACGCAATAAGCGCAACTGTTTTGATCATCCAGCATAGAGTATGTAGTCCACAGTGAGCAGAGGCAGTTTCCAGCAGTCTAGTGCTTTCTAGGGTGATGGTGGTTTTGGTAGAGGCACTGGGTGCTTCTCTTGCGTCCAACAAGGCCACATTGCTAGACAATGCCCACAGAAGGGTGCGTCAGGGTTTGGACATCGACCAGTGGCATCTGAGCCAATAGTTGGTGATGTAGGCAGGTCACACTGAGTCTTTGCAGTGGTGGATGACCGGTAGATAGAGCATCAGGGCACCGTGGTGGAGACTTCTGGTTGCATGCAAGGTATTAGTTTTTCTGTTCTTTTTGACTCTGGTGCATCTGACTCATTTATATCTCCTTCTCTTATGGAGCGTTGTGGCTTAGTGGCAACAAAGCAGGATGATAGGTGGCAGGTTGAGTTAGCTTTTGGGGCTAAGATAGCAGTTGAGTCTCTAGTTTCTTGGTGTGATTTGATGATTGGCTCTCTATCTACTTCTGTGGACCTTCGCATTCTACCCCTGGGTTCATATGACATAGTTTTGGGGATGGATTGGAGGCCCATTAGGTGGTGATAGATTGTCGGCATAAGTCTGTTAGATGTGTGGATGATTCTGGTGCAGAGGTTGAGGTTATAGGAGTTCAGAGACCTATTTCCCTGCGTATGATCTTAGCTATGCAACTAAAGAGATGCATGCATCAGGGATGTTAGCTTTTTGTAGTGATTGTTAGTGATTTGGAGATGGAGGAGAGTCGAGAGGTATCTCTTGATGATCACCCACTCCTGAGGGAGTATGCGGATGTTTTTCCTTTTGATATTCCAGGGATGCCACCTAAGAGTGACATCAACTTCAGGATTGATCTGGTTCCCGGTGTAGAGCCTATCTCATGAGCTCCATACAAGATGACCACTTAGGAGCTCAAAGAGCTTCAACTGTAGTTGGAGGAGCTGTTAGCCAAAGGGTTCATACGACCTAGTGTTTCTCCTTGGGGAGCACCTGTGATCTTTGTGAAAAAGAAGGATGGATCTCTACGGCTATGTATTGATTATTGACAGCTCAATAAGGTAACAGTGAGAAATAGGTATCCCTTGCCTTGAATTGATGATTTGTTTGATCAGGTTAAAGGAGCTAAGGTATTCTCTAAAATTGACCTTAAGTCAGGATATCACCAGTTGCAGATATTAGAGGCAGATATTCACAAAACAACATTTCGCACTCGTTATGGACATTATGAGTTCACAGTGGTACCATTCGTGTTGATGAATGCACCTTCAGTTTTCATGAGCTTGATGAATGGGATATTTTGCACTTACCTCGACCGATTTGTTCTTGTGTTTCTTGATGATATATTGATCTATTCGAGGACTATGGAGGAGCATGAGGAGCAATTGTGTCAGGTATTGCGGTGTCTGAGAGAAAATTAGCTTTATGCCAATTTGTCGAAATGTGAGTTCTTTCAGATAGAAGTCAAGTATTTGGGTCATGTCATCTTTGGAGAGGGTATTGTGGCGGATCCTTTGAAGATCCAAGCTATTATGGATTGGCCTGCACCTACTAATGTTTCTGAGGTCCGTAGTTTTATGGGTCTGGCAGGCTACTATCGTCGTTTTGTTATGGGGTTTTCGAGGATTGCCCATCCTATTACTTCTCTTCAGAGGAAAGGGAAGAAGTTTGTTTGGTCAGAGTGGTGTCAGGCAGATTTTTAGACTCTTAAGGAGTAGTTGACCAGTGCATCTATTTTAGCAGTTCCTAATCTTGATAGGGACTTTGTTGTTTGCACCGACGCTTCTTTGGAGGGTTTGGGAGCAATTCTGATGCAAGATGGTCGTGTGATTGCCTATGAGTCTCGCAAACTCAAGGATCATGAATTGAACTATCCTACTCATGACCTAGAGTTAGCCATGCCTTGGTGAGATGGAGGCATTTTCTCTTATGGCATCAGTTTGAGCTGCACAGTGATCATCGCAGTTTGCAGTATATTTTCACGTAGCTAAACTTCAATGCGAGGTAGAGGCATTGGATGGAGTTCTTGTGCGAGTATGACTTTGAGGTCAGGTATATTTAGGGAAAAGAGAATGTGGTAGTAGATGCTCTTAGTCGTCAGAGACATGAGATCTCGGCAGTCTCTCTTATAGTTGATTTGAGAGGTCAGATTCTCGCAGCACTTCCTTCCAACAGTTGGTGTCAGGAGCTGAGATCTAAGATTGAGTCGGGTAGACCTTTAGAGGGTAGGTTCTCTGGTTACTCTTTTGAGTCAGATGGTCTTTTGCGACATTCGGGTTGTATCTATGTTCCTAGTTCTAAGGGTCTACGCACCCTAGTTTTCTCTGAGGCGCATCGGGCACCTTATTCTGGTCATCCACGTGTCAAGAAGATGCATGCAGATCTGCGTCAACTATACTTTTGGAGTGGTATGAAGCGGGATATTGCTGATTTTGTTTCGAAATGTCTTGAGTTCCAAAGGGTGAAGGCAGAGCACCAGCACCCTGCAAGGCTTTTGCAGCCTCATTTGATTCCAGAGTGGAAGTGGGATATCATTTTGATAGACTTCATTATTGGGTTGCCGATGTCCTCTCGCTGACACGATGCTATTATGGTCACTGTGGATAGGTTGATGAAGGTAGCTCACTTCTCTCCTATCTATGCTTCTTACAATGCTTCTAAAGTAGCCAAAGTGTTCATGGAGGACATCGTCAGATTTCATGGGATTCCTCGTAGGATCATCTCTGATAGGGATCCAGTATTCACTTCCGCTCTTTGGACCTCCTTGTAGCATGCCTTGGGGATGCAGTTGAACTTTAGTTCAGCTTACCATCCTGAGACTGATGGTCAGACTGAGAGGGTTAATTAGGTTCTTGAGGATATGTTGAGGATGTATGTGATCGATCGGTAGGGCCATTGGGAGGACTACCTTTACCTGGTGTAGTTTGCCTATAATAATGGATATCACAGTTCTATTGGCATGTCTCCATTTCAGGCCTTGTATGGTCATCCTTGTAGGACCCCTCTGAGTTGGGATCGTCTGGAGGATAGAGTTCTTCTGGGTCCTGATATGCTTAGAGATATGGAGCAGCAGGTTGAGAGGATCAAAGAGCATTTGGTGGCAGCTCAGGATAGGTAGAAGAAATTTGTAGATGCTCATAGGATCGATCGTCAGTTTTCTGTTGGGGATTGGGTGTTCTTGCGTGTGCGACCGCGAAAGAGTCCAATCCATTACAGAAAGGGCTCTAAGCTAGCACCACACTTTGTTGGACCTTTTGAGGTATTAGAGAGGATTGGTCCAGTTGCCTATCATCTTACTTTGCCGCCTAGCCTTTCATGCATCCATGACGTGTTTCATGTTTCTGTACTTAGACCTTATCATCCATACATTGCTCATGTTCTTGACTGGACTGCTTTACAGGTAGAGGACGAGCAGCTGGCTTTGGAGCCCATAGGCATTCTTCAGCACAGGAGACTCACCCTCAGGGGCAGAGATGTGGAGAAGGTCAGGGTCCAGTGGGATCCTAATGATGACACCTCTGCTACTTGGGAGGATGCTTCCTGGATGAGGGAGTTATATCATTATTTATTTGCAGGCTTCCAGGAGTAAGCCTGGTTCTAGGGGGAGGATGTAATGCCACTCACTTTTTGTCTTATGATAGATGTTGGTTTCATATTTTTCTCTATCAGTTCTGGAACAATTGATAGTCTTATATTGCATATTTATAGTTTCGAGACATTTGGACTAGTATGCTATGGTTTATGTTCTCCTTGATCTTGATGGACTATGTTCAATGGATATATTTAGACATGTGTTATGAGTTATGATGACATTATGATTACTTCAGTTATGATGTGTTGGACATGTTTAATAATGGTTTATTATTTACATGATTATTAGATTCATTGATATCTAATTTTAAATGCTGCGATTATAATCTTGTTCAAGAGCAGGGACGGTGCAGCATTACTCACTTTGAGTACCCTGCTGCGCCGTGACTCTCTGACTCTCCATGTGTAGACATGTAGGTATTTGATCATTTACAACAAGTTGTTTAGATGCAGGCTGCAGGTACCAAACCTTGACTCCACCTGATATAGCAGGTTTGAGCGGGTTCCTTCACCAATGGATATTAGTTATGGGAGATAACATGAGATCTAATCCACTGGGTCGGTCCTTGTCTTCTGTTGTGGTCTCGAGTTGTGTTGGAACACTTGGTCTTTGCCTTGTTATGATTAGTTATCTTGTGCCGTAATGTTTAGACAAGTCATGTTTTATAATGGTTAAATTGTGTTCCTATGTGGTTGGAAGATTCCTTAATGAATTAGTATTTATTAATAATGCTCCTATTTTGTTTGTTAGATAATTATTGTATTAGCTTAAAGCTTTGGATGACTCCTTGGCTAAATTTTGTTATAGTTTGGAATTAAATTATCTGCTAAGATAAGATATTTATGTCATGAATGGAATTACGAGAATTAGTGGTTATTTGGTACAGAATAATTTGGCTGTGTAATAAATGCTTTGAGTATCAATTTGGAAGATTGGGGAATGTCTGTATATAGAAAACTTTTGAATTGTTCTAGAGGAGTGGGTTGTTAGGTAATGGATGCATGCCTGCATTCATTTCCTGGGAATAGAACCTTATTCTTTTTAAATTGCATTCAGGGAGAGGAGGAAGGAAAAAGAATTCATCTGGAGGAGGCTCAAGGATAAAAATTTCTGGGTATGTTCTTAGAATGACATATGTGTCTCTATGTATAGAACTCTATTTATACTAGTATTTTTGCTTGTCTTGAATTTTAAGTGAATGTTTGTTAAGTTTCATGTCTTGTGGAATGTGCTTGCCCTCCTAATCGGGAGTTTCCTGTAACCTTTAAACCTTTGCCAATCTCTGGCCTTTGAAATCCCACCATTTTTGCCTAAATCTGCATAAAGGATGTAACCCAATCAGTAATTTTAATGTGTTTATCCTTCTGGGGCATTGTTGGCCTTTCTAGGGCAGTCCCTATGTCTCTAAGAAATCAAACCCAATTTATTAAACACATAATCAATCCATGAAGATTCATGAGTCAAAACTCATTAAGCTCTTGTGTTGAGAAACTTTTCCCACTTCCAATGACCTAACCAATCCCTGAAGCCATCCGTATCTAGGTAACCCCTTTTTTTTACTGCAACCATTCTTTGTGTGCTGAAGATTATACTTCCTGACTGATCTAATTCCATCCTTGATCTCATTACCATGAGTTTAAATCTTTAGCTAATAAATTCTTTTTGTCTCTTACATCCCTATCGAGCTAATTCAGATCCTTTGTAGCTTTTGGGCGAACAACTTCCATAGGTCTACCAATCTATATTTAATTATTTTAAGCTGTCATTTGTTTTGGTAGATACTCCACCTTTTTGACCACCTCCCTGAAGATGATTTTAGTGAGATCTAATGTTCTTATCCTCAACATCATTGCCTTGAAGTTATCATGTCATAACCGTATGTATAGATATGCAAAGGATCATTTACCTTTTTGTTTTCCCATCTTTCTATCAGCAAACCAAGCCGTGCGATCTCCCCCTTGAGGTGATTAGTTAAAACAATACTTCTGCTTCTCTGTAAAATTGCCAGCTAATGATTATCTTCTCCTGTGTATTCTTTTTGAAATCATCACCTATCTGACTGGATCGCCTGGGCTATGGGCTGAAAACCATTTGAAATTTATTGAATTGGATTGGTAGGCAACTGATTTCTGAGATGCCCTTCAGCCATTCTTCTCTCCACACCATGATAGGATCTCTCTCAGAGGGCTTGGCAGATCCACTGAACGCCTCATAACACTCCTATATTAATCTCAATCAATGACTCTTTTTATTTTGGCTGGCTAAACTTAAATGTTTTTTTTAGATCTAACTTCTCCCAGACGTTGAGGGAAGATGGCTCCAGGTTAATAGGAATTGTAGAAAAGAGTGTAGTGGAGGAGTTTCGTATTACGAAGATTCTTAGTGAGTACTATTACTTATCATTAGAGCATCAAAATTGTAGCCTTGAGTATAGCATTGTTTACCTTAGAACTCGCTATTCCCTGTATCCACAGGCAATTAGATATCATGGTTAAAATACGGTGTGGTTTTAGATAAGATTTAAATTGCATATATTATGATTTGAGTATTTTCTTTTATTTATTTGCATTGGTGCTAGAGTAATTTCAAACTCTATTTTAGTAAGATGATTGAAGTTAGGATTATTACCTAAAAGGGCGGTAGTGTTAATAGATTATGTTCATATTGTTGGCTTGGAATGTTAGTTGGTTAGAAGCTAGATGGAACCCACGAATCTGCTGAATTTCATGGTTTTCTTTTGTGTATGTAAGCAGTAATAGGTAGGAAGGCAATAGGATTTCTAATGGGTTATTGGAATCAATAGTAGTTCTTTAGAAAATTTTGGGTATTGTAATTAATTTTTTTTGAGGTTTGGTTAAGAATTGGTAAGAGATAAATCATACTGGTAAGTTATAATGATATGTCAATTAGTAGGTTTAATTAAAATGTAATCATAGTGATGGATGTACAATCTTTCAGTAATCATTAGAAGTTATAATGGGAATAGTTACCTTCTTCTAGTTGTTTTCCTTATTAATTCTTGGGATAAGACATAGTTTATATTTTTAGTTGCCCTTGGGAAAATTAGAGTAATTCATATTAATGTTAATATACTTGTCAGGCTTGCAATACTCCTATTTTAGCTTCATATATGGTAGATATCATCAAGTTGTATTCTTCTTCATTTAGATATTATTACGTTAGAAGACAAGGAATTATGGTGAATCCTATTATGTGACTTAAAAGTGTTTACCTTGGAAAAATTATTTAAGGTCTTGGTTCATAATTTTCTTGATTTTAGAATAGTTGAGATATTGGGATTATGGTTCTCCGTCCTCTGTGTCATTGTGACATCATTGTATAAATCAATTTTGAGTCAAGAACCTGTATGTCCTTATAGATTGTTGTTAATCCCTATAAGTTGTGTTGTATGATTGAATCCGGTAGTTTGTTGAAGATTTCTTTTATATTCGATAATCCTTCTGGTCATAGTTTGTGCTTGAATGGAATCCTGGTGTTCACCTTGGGTGGAATTTATGTCTTTGATTTGTTTGATTGTGAAGTGGGGAAAATCTTGTGACATGTCATGACCTCTTGGTGTCAAATGCGAAAGCATTATCCCCGTCAGATAATGGTTACTGTTCACTAGTTTTGTACCTACCTCTAGATGGGTGATGATTCAAGATTTGGCTCTTGTAGTAGCATATCAATGCTTGGGATTTATATTGTCCAGGGCAAGTGAATGGCATGAGTAATGGTTAGTAGTCATTTTGTATCTTATCTTTGGTCTTGGTGATTTGGTTGTTTGTTTGGGATTGTTAAGGGAGTGGCTTCTATGGTGGGGCCGGTGCCTAGTGAGAGGCCACCAGCGTAACCCCATGGAAGTTATGAGCTGGTGGAAAACTTATAACTTTTAAGAGGGATGGGGTAGTAAACATTTAACAAGTTAAGAAAGATACCTCACCCATGCCTTGAGTGCTCTCACAGGCTAAGGATGGGATGAGAAGGCCTGGTTGGCAAGGCCGACCTCCTCATCTCCAGGAGAGGAACCGTTGGTTCTGCATGTGTCACTCTATGGGGCCAGTGCCTAGAGAGGGGCTACAAGGGTAACCATAGATGGGGGTCAGCTTATGGTGATAGATAGCCTAGGTAACCCATGCCAGGACCATGCGATGACACTCTCCTTATGCAACTCAGTTTCATTCTCTTGATTGTTTGTTACCTCTGGAGAATAGTCTTGGCTTCATGTTTGATCTTGTTGGATGTTGGTTCTGTTTGGTGGAATACTGTCATTCTGTGTAGTCTTGTTATCTTATATATATATATATATATATATATATATATATATATATATATATATCTGTGAGGAGTCTGTGTTTCATTCTCGTTCTTTGTTGTTACGTCGACCTAGTGGATCCTCGATGTTATCTCCTAGCTCGGTGGGGTGGACCTTAGGGTTCCACATGGTTGGGAGGTAGAGCTATCCATTGGTTTTCTTGGAGGTTCAGATCGAGCCTTGTGCGGAGCTGTTCCAGTTCCAGTTTGCTTTCTACCTTCAACAGTATTGTATACTCTCATATGTATTCTTTGTAAACCGACATGGTCAATCTTGTAATCTTGTAATCATGGAAACCTGTACTGACACTTTGTAATTAAACTATCCTACTTTTGTAAAAGTTATTTGTATCTATTTTAGCAATGTTATGGTTACCACTTCTGTGATTTTACTTTTATTACTAATCTAGTTATGTTGCCCTAGAGTTGTTAGAGAGTAATTCCTTTTAAGCTGTGTAATATGGTATGTTTGGGTACTGCTTTGCACTATCTTACTTTAAAAAAAAATTTATTTCTGTAACTTTTGCACTTTTAGTCTAGCACTCTAGGGTTGCATGATTGGGCACTACAAAAGGTACCATTACCAACTCACCACAAGAGAAAATCACTTAACCTAGAGGAACAACAACAATCCAGAGGTCTTAGTGTTGTAACTTAGCTTTGATACCAGATGTAATGCCCCACTATGCAACCCTAGAGATAAGTTCAACTAAAGCAATAAAAGGGTGGCTTTTTTTTATAACTAAAATAGAAGTAACTAAAACATAACATAATCTATCAACAACTAGTTAAACTAACATCTCTAGGGATTACACAGCTGCATTATTGAAATTAAACATTAATCAACAACATACATAGTTTATTCAAATAACTCAAACTAACAACTTGATTACCTCATCAGATACATACATCAACATCTTTGTAATAATGTTTACAAATGCAGAATAGTTTATCTTACAATAGGAATTACATAATTTCTTTGATACAAAAGTACTTCCTTTCTGATTACATCAAATTACAAAATCAGTTCCACTGATACACAGATCTAGATGCGAATAGTATAAATATCTACCTTCAAACATAGATACAAATCTGGAAACATGAGATACAACTTCTTTACACACAAGCCACAGTGCCAGAAAACCAATGGAAGAATGCACAACCACCTGACCATGTTGAACCCTGAGGTCTACTCCCCGTGCTAGGAGATAACAATAAGGTCCCACAACATGAATAGTCAGGAAGACAATAATTATGGTGAACAAGAACTACACATGACCACAACAACACAGGGCAATACACAAACATCACTTCCAGAGGCAACCACACAATGAATGGGAAGAGTACAACTAGGGAATGCTAGACTACAGTAGGGAAGAGTGTCATCACATGGTCCTAGCATGGGTTATCTAGGCTATCTCTCTCTAGAAACCGGCCCCCATCTATGGTTTTCCTAGAAGCCTCTCTCTAGGCACCAGCCCCATAGGCTGACACATGCAGAACCAACATTCCTTTCGTGAGGACAAGGAAGTTGATCTTTCCAACCATGGCCTTCTCATTCTCAAGCCTAAACGAGCACTTGAGCCATGAGTGAGGCATACTTTATCTTGATTAATGTGAAATTCCACCCCCCACCCACTATATTTATTAGTAAGTTATCACTAGATTAAAAACTTCTAATGGGTTATCTTGGTAGCCACTTTGGGCACCAGCCCCACATTGGAAGCCACTTTCCCACTTGCATCTAGAAGACCCTATTCATCAAGCAAGACATAATGACAAGTATACATATACTATGCAAGGCATTTACCTTCTTGCATACAAATCTCAACAAAATGTATCTAGAGCAAGGCATGGGTCCTATTGCTCCAAAAATCTTAACCTTAAACAAAATGTATCCAGAGCAAGGCATGGGTCCTCTTGCTCTAAAAATATCAACTGATTACATAAACCAACACAATACTTTATTCCATACTCAAAACAATAATGAACCCCAACATTCAAGAAGAACTCTACCACCACATCTCGAAAAAGACATCAACATGAGTTCAAGACAAACCACAAGAATAGGTACACTGAGCAAGGAATAAACCATCTTGTACATGCATCATTCCAACATGAATAAGAAACCATATTTCAAGAATACATTTCATTCAACTCACACGATGCACACATAGCCAACCCCCACACAATCACACCCTCCTAGGCCTCTGGAAACCACTTTCCCCAAATAACACAATGCATGACACCATTAAAACGCAATGGTCACACATCACAATCACTTCCAAAACACATCATAAACCAAAATTCCACATCAATACTTCAAAAGAAAAACCACAGATGCAACACATGATCTAATGCACTAATAATGGGTCTTGAAGAATGCAACATTAATTCCAATCATGGTCAATCATCCAATAAACATAAAGTGAATCTATCTCAACAATGTAGAACAATATTATTCTAACTACTAGTAACAATTACTAATATGATCAAATGATATAAGTGCCATAAGTAACAATATTCAATCCATTCCTATGCTATTGGCAATAGATAATATTAAGAGTCTTACTTAGACTAATTGCAAGGTTAACATTTAGTAGTTGAAAGTCATGGACTATTATCAACGACTCGTCATTAAATGATTTCTAATTAAAACCCAAAATTGATACTTCTACCTTAAATTAGAACTAGGTTGATTCTATTCCCTTCAAACACAATAAGTCTCCAAATTATCAACCAATTTAATTCATTTTCCTTCTACCATTATCTAATTTTAAGATAAAAGATATAGCTTGATAACAATTATATTATTTCTAATGCATTTAAGAGAATATAATTCAATTCCAACATAAATATTTTCATAATCACTACCCCATGTTTCATTTCCAAAATCTTTTAAGTTATGTTTCTATTATTAAATCTAGATTAGACTATATTGCTAATTTCAAATCCTAAGAAAAGAAAGATACCAAATATCATGTTCAAAAGCACTAAAATAAACAACTAAGAAAGAAACATACTAATATGATCAATTAATATATGCAAGAACATATACTATATCAGAAAGAATATAGATATAGAATGTTTTGTTAATGATAAGAGACTTCAAAAAGGAAATGCTCTAGTAGACATGTATGCAAAAGTGAGAGCACAAACAAAGTGCATTAAATGTTCAGCAAATTGCCTCAAAGAGATGTCAAATTATGGAATGCAATGATTAAAGGATATGCATAGAATGGATCTATAGATTTAATAACAACAATGAAGATGGCATAGGAATGTCTATCACTAATTGATACATATCTCTTAATTGAAAAAATGGGTAATGCTAACTCTTTTGGATATAGCTTTCATAGGTAAGAGCTGAATCTTATATAAAAATTTTAGAGAAACCTAATTTGAAAATAAAGAGTTATTGGTGACGCAATTAACTGTTTTAACAGAGATGAAATGAGTGAAAGGTAGATAGTCACAAAATATTCATATCTCTAAAACGACAAACTGGGTATGAAAATTGTTTGGATATGATTTAGAAACCTAGGTCATACACCATATATCAAAAATTTAGACAAACCCAGTTCGAAAAACTAAAGTTATGGATAACACAATAGACTGCTAAAATAGAGACGAAATGATTGGGAGGTAGACAGTCACAGAACATTCATATCTCCAAAACAACAAACTGGAATTGGACACGTTTTGGATATGATTTAGGTAACTAGGTAATGGACCATATATCAAAAATTTAGAGGAACCTAGTTCGTAAAATGAAAGTTATGACTATAAAAATAGAGATGAAATGGGTGAGAGATAGACAATCACATCAATTGGTGATTCCCAGAAATACAATGATACAGACATGTACAATTGGATCCGATAACAAGGCTTTTAACCTCTCAAGATAATTACCATCAACAGGAAAAATTATAAATCAAACATTTGCTTCAACAGAAAAATGAGACAGAAATTAGAACCAAAGGAACCTGATTTCACTTGCTTGACTGGGCTGAAGATTCGATGCCAGGTTCAACTGCTATAGCCACAAACCAGTCTCCCCCCAAAAGTTCCATCTACTAAAGATTATTATGAGAGAGAAATCTCCCCCTAAATACAGCCCAAAAACTCCCTATTTTTAGTGAAAGAAATCCCCTAAAATCTTCCAGAAGATTCCCCCCACAAGAGGCAGTAACTCTTGCATGAACAATATCTTACAGTTTGTTATTTTAAACATTTTACAACTAGACCAAGATAAATATATTTTATGGTAACACATAAATATTATTTATTTATTTATCTCTATTTGCAATTACATTTATTACTACTATTATTATTATTTATTAACTTAACTTCTAGAATAATATATTTTTCATGAACTAAATTTACATAAGGACATTTATATATTTATTTATTTAACAAAAATTCTTCATAAATAATTATTTTATTTTAAGGCAACAATGACCAAAACAATACCAACAAAATCACCCAACTGTCAAACCATACGTGACTACTATGCAAGATCAGAAAACAAGACCACCACAACAATGACTGACTATCATGACCAAACCGACAACACTAATAGGGTACACAACTAGATACTCATCCTCTTCAAGGATGATGGCTAGGCTAGGGGACCATATGTTATCTCCATTCAACAACTTCCATTGGTATGAAGGCATGCTCAGACCTACCAATTCAGGTGGAGTCGATGCCTGGTACCTGCAACCTGCAGCAAACAAAAGTGTCAAAAACATACATTTAATCATCCAAGCAGGCACATAGTGACAAGCAATCACAATGTAGTAGGGTACTCATTATGAGTAATACTAGCCTGTCCCTTCACAAAACACATCACAAGTATCCACATTAAACAAATTCATTAGTAAATAAACAACCATATAACACATAGAAAAATAATCGTATTAATCACATAGTAAAACTAATCTACATAATCAATTAACCTATAACTAATCACAACATAAGTATAATGTACTAATCATAAAGTATCAACAATTTCATCATAATAAACATCAATGAGTGTTACAAGCTACATCATAACAGTAAGCCTACAATTAACATGTCTATCATACCCTAAGTATTTCGAGTATTTTACCTTCTTCTTCATGCTCCTTAGCCCGACCACCTTCTCATCCAAAGTGAGAATGGAGGGGCGTTAAAAAATGGTAACAATTTCAATGCAAAACATAAATAGGCACCTGTAGTTTTGATTGGTTTTAGATTAACAAAATCTTGTTTCACTTGGTTTCTTTTAATACAACATAAGGTTTAGTTAGGTGCAAGCAAGAAGGGGGCTTGATTTTGAGTTTTTAACTTTGCTGGCTCATTTGTGGTTGGTTTTACATTGTCATTTTGTTTTCTACTTATGTGTTTGTGAAAAATTAATTATAATTTCAGTAGTTTAATACAAAATAATTTATTATGTGTAGCATGAGGTGAAAATGATTTGTAGGCTTGGGTTTAATCATATATTGTAGGAATAGAGAATGAGGGATAATGGTTGAAGGGAAAGGCAGAGGAGAGAAATAGAGCATATAAGAACATAGATAAAATGCAGAAAATAAAACATAGATACATTCAAAAGTTATGATTTTATATCTATCACTTAAAACATATACTATTTAATATCATAAGACAAATACAGAGCTACTGCTCTTTGTTGTGCTGAATAAATAACTGAAAACAAAGCTCCTCTATTCTACTAGTTGTTCAAGTTGTTGCTACAGAAAATACAAGCTTCTGCTATTTGTTCTTCAAAACATAACCATTACAAAAAGAACTACTAAAGCCTACATATATGTGTAGGAAAGGGGACAAAACAAAGATACTAATTACAATTAATTTGAAAGATTTTTTCAGTACTGGAGAAAATCTAAGATATAGATTTGCATTTAAATTTATCATGTAGCTACAATTTGAAGGTATCGCTTAATTGGATTTACTTGTAGAAAGAAGGCCTACACGTATGATCAGATTTAGAATATATGTAAATGGAGAGGAAGAATTTGGAAGATACAGAGCAATAAAGAAGCTTGTTGGGATTAAATTCTAACAAAAGTTGTGTGAAAGTAATTGCAGGCTCAAGTTTTGATTAACTTTCATTTTGTGTGTTTCTGAAAGGTTGTAGTCTGAGATAATGGCATCGATGGTATGCTATGCCTTAAATCCTTTTTTATATTTTTTTTAAATATTTGTACATGGATAAAGCTTTGGAATTTAGGTCATGTTTATTTTGTTATCATTTTTCTAGATTTTCTATTTTGCTAATAATTTTATGAATCTAAAAGGAGACAAACTTAAATATGCCCTAGAATGGTTTAATCTAAAATGAAGTACCTTTAATCTTGAATACGTCTGTCGTGCTTTGGTGTTACGTGAAGTATTTATTCTATTAATCTAAGTGGAACGTATGCTGAATGCAGATATAGTACATTGAAACTTGATTTTATGTTTTAAATATTTTGTGTCATGGATTTTTTGGGAAATATCCTTTTGATCAAGGACATCTAGATGACTATTCTTAGGACTTAAGGTTTCTGCTTTTCTGCTTGAAATCATTGAAATTGTTGAATGCTACTGACCAGAGTAGAACCTAAAATCCCAATAAGATATATTCACACTTTTGATTACTGACAATAATGCTACTGGAAATAAAGACCAGAGTGATTAGTTTTGATTTCCAGAAGCTATATTCGTAAGCACTGTCAAACATTGTTTAATAGAAATTTTGGTAGAATTTGTATCTTACTAACAACAAGAGTTCCATAAATGAGCACTCACACATTGGAGTGATCTGTTTATGCAATATTATTACCATAATGTGAAAGCAACATCCCATTAGTTGAATATTTGCACTTAGTTAGATAAGGCAGGGCAAACCCTATCCTTGAGAGATTGATGCAATAATGAATTCAATTAATTCAACAGGAATATAACGATTGAAATTAGAAAACAAAAGGTTCTATGAACTCTACTTTTTATTTGCTAATTTTATAAGCTACCAAGAAAACATTAAATATGTGTGCCCTTCAAGAGTAACATTACTAATTTGAAGGTTGTGATAAGATGCAAGGATGGAACTATAGGATAAACTGATTCATGCCAAATGAACCCTATTTTTTACTTTCTATTTTTCTAAATTATTCAACAAGGAATAAGAAGGACAATGCTCTACAACAACAACTGACTAAATGGATTCTCATTTTCACTATTGAAGTTTTGAGGAATTCAATGATTTAGAGAGAAAAACATGATATCTGGTTTCTAACACCCAAAAGGAATTACAATCCAAATTTTACACCCCATTTTAACTGATAGAAAAATGTCTCCATGTCTAGTATGTAGAACCTAAATAAATAAGAATATGTATATAGATATATCTACATACACATACACATGCATTAATTGGGAGTGAATTAGCTAGAAATCTTGATTTGCAGTCGTAATAGCTAAAAAGTGTATATGTACTAGCTTAACATTTCAGGATTCTTTTAATTGAGAGGTGTAGAAGGTTTAACACAAAATTGTAAAATCACAAAATTGTGACTTGTAGCCTTTTCAACTAGTAAGTTTATCTGTTTTAGGATAATTCTTGTTGAATATTATTATTGAGAGGTTTACAAGGTTAGCACTATTTCCTTGGCTATGGAATTGGTGGTATTAAACTTATAAAATTTGATTTATAATCATTGCTTATCTGATTTAGGGTATTTTTGGTTAGTATTATTGTTGAGAGTCATACAAGGTCAAAGATTGCAATGCACAATACTTGTGATGTACATAATGTTTCAGTGGGATGTAGGATATTGTTTTGAATGTTTAGCAGCTTAGACAATGGCATTGGTGTAAAGTACATAGAGTCACATGCGATTTCCTTTTATGATGCATTCCATGGCAATATTCGTACTAGATTGTAGATTTTTATTAAACTTAAATGCTTCTTATCTGTGAAACATTGATAACTGTTAACAATCAGGATTGCACCCTTAGCAAAGATAAACTTATCTATCCTATCACAACATGGAAACACTCTCAGATTGTGGATAATGTATGTTGAGAGTGAATCCCTAGATAGGGCTGGCTCCCTTGGTAAATCACCTAATCTAAAATACTTTCTGGGAAAAGGGATAGAAGGTTGACTAAAAATGAAAATCCTAAAATTCAACAGGTGATGCACCAGAACTCTAATTGCTTACTGACTAATTCAACTCACAATAAGTTTCACAAAATCTTTTATCCTCACAATTTCACTAAAATTAATGCAATACATAAGTGATTTGTATGAAATTTTGAATATCTAGAAGTTTGTATGAAGGACAAACAAATGTTTTATCACAACTTCAACTCAACTAACTAGTTTAAACATAACATACAACCTGCATCACATGAGACTTTTGGACTCAATCTTGCAACAATGAGACATATGAAAAGGACTCAAAGGTTGAATCACAAATGAACATCAGATCATTGATTACAAAAAATGAATTAGAAAAATGAAAAGAAGAACTCTGCTGCTTTATTAAGACTGAAAGGAGTAGAAAATATGAGAATCTGAGTACAAAAGTTTACAAGCTCTCTGTAGGTGAACAAGAGAGAAGAAACCATAATCTGAACTAAGAAAAACTAAGTCTTTCTCCCCTACTTATAACTCCAAAAATTTCCCAAGGAACAAAGCTGAGAAATCTTCCTAGAATAGCAAATTTTATCCATTTTCGAGCTCCACTAAAAAATCTCCATCTTTTTGCCAAGAGGAAAGCAAATCTAAAAAAAAGAAAGATACACTATGCTTTAAATGCATTTAATAACAATTATTTAAAATACATTTTTAAAGATATTGCTTTAAATAATGTTGTGAAGGGTGAAATGTGGATTAATCAATTGAATAACAAAACCCAAACATCAAGAGAATATGAAGGAAAAAAGTATTCAATAATAACAAAAATATACTTACAACCCTTTACCTTTCGTCTTCCATTGTTCGCCTATCTGTTCTTGATCTTGATATTAATGAAGCCCTTAGAAGCGTATTCTCCCTTGCTTGTTGAAGAGGACAAGGACAGAATGGCTATGATACTTTGTGTGATTGAAGATGAGCTTCAACACACTATTGATGGATGATAAGAAGTACTTATGTGAGATGGGGTGCCAAAGGTGCGCTTGTGTTTCTGTAGCATAAGTTTGCTCAAACGATGGATTCTGAATGAAGAAGAAGAGGGTTGTATTTATAGAGTTTTGTAGAAGAAGATCAATGGTTAAGAAGAAATGAGAAGATCAACGGAGGAGGATGGTTAAGGAACATGCAACAAATGGAGGAAAGACATGTGTCATTCAAAAAGAAGCTATGTTGAGTTAACTGCTCTGTTGATGAGGATGAGCTTTGTTTTTCTTAAATTAGAATTTATTTTTCTAATTTAAGAGCACAAATGCTTCAAAATTGCTTGAACTCAGCTTTTGATTTTGAATGACAAGAGGAATGTATTTTTAGAAGATAAGAAGGATTTTTTAAGATAAGAAAGTATAATTAAATAAATGAATTTATTTAATTACTTGTAGATAATTTGGAGGAATAAATAAAATATAAAAATATATTTTATTTTGTGGAGATTTAAGATTTTAATTTAAATAAAATTGCATTTTATTTAAATTTGGAAGAATAAAAGGTTTTAATTAAATAATTAAAATTATTTAATTATTTAGAAGAATGAAGTTGATGTAGATGAATTTAATTAATTAAATAAATGTAATTTATTTAATTAAATGAGAGGAGATGAATCAAATAAATAAATAAATATATTTATTTATTGATAGAGGAATGTGAAGGTGAAATAAATATTAAAAATATTTATTTAAGTAGAGTCATGTCAATTTTAGGTGTATACATTTTGCCCCTCTTTGATGCAATGTGTTTTATCACGTTGTTTCAAAGAATAAGAATTTTCAACAGTGATACATGCCCCAGTTTGCCCCTGGTACAAGTTTAATGACAAGATGCCCCCTCGGGAGATTAGACAGGAAGAAGGTAGAAGGCGTGAGGCAGACAATCTCAGGAAGAGGAAAGGTGAAAAGCAGGTTAGGATGGAGAAAAATGGGATATGGTTCAGAGAAACAGACATGGGAAGTAGTCGCAGTTGTCATACAATCAGATATGGTTCACTTGCTATAAATAGGAGCTGGATCCACAAGTTCTATTCATTTGCACACTTGTCCTTAGTTGATTGGTCATTTGAGAGCTTAGGAGAGCATGGCAGCCAGAGAGATGGATATTCTGCGTGAGGAGCACCGTTTTGAGCTAGTCTGACGATTCGATCAGCCGACGGAGGTAGGACCCCCGGTATGTAGTTCGTCAAAACTCACAAAAAGTCATTTATTAGGCTCATTAATGGCTAGGGAAAAATACTAGGACAGATACGCCAAACTGTCGTTCGGTGCATATACACTCTAGAATAGTGCATATGTTGTGAAGTAACGCATTTGAGAGATTCTATGGCACATTTGATAGTTTAGCGCATACATGCTTGGAATTGGCACATTTGTTGGGAAACGGCGCATGTGCCAAAACGGTGCATACACGTCAAAGGGCGGTGCATTCATGGTGAAGTGGCGCATATGATATGGTTCGATGCATTTGCCACCTAGATCGGCGCATTTACACTAGGAAAAATCAATTGTCTTAATGAAATTAACCCAATTGGCACCTTGATCGATGTGTCAATTGATAAGCAATCTCTGAGATTACCGAGAATCTAGCCAAGAGATGATATGCTATTTTGATTAATTTGATATGCTAAGTCATTGATAGGATAGTTTGATTTCTATGAGTAGGTTTACTTGGATATGGATTCCTTTGACGTTACGCTTGATTTGGTTGTAGGAGGATATTCGAGATGTCCTTACGTCATGAGAACAGTTCCCATTGCTGTTGTTACAGCGGTATATGTTGACTGAGATAGATCGTGAGGCTCTAGGTGCGATGGGTTTGCATTATGTTTGCTTCATGCCTGAGGTTCGCATGAACTCGGCTATGTTGATGGCAGCGGTGAAGCGATTCCACAACGAGGATGGTACATTCCATCTTCCAAGGAGAGAGATGGCGGTCACTCTAGAGGATGTGTACCAGATTCTACACCTCTCTATTCAGGGAGAGTTGGTCAAGTACGAGTCACAGCGGGATGCTGGATTAGTTGAGTGCAGACGGGTATTTGACGACCCAGAGTTGGTGGAGCAAGTGATTTCATGGCAAGACATACATGACTGCTATGACTACTTCCCGGGCATAGTGGCAGGATTGATCGGTGGTGTAGTATGCCCCGATAGGAGGTCCAACAGCTTCCTGATTAGCTGGGGAAGGGTGCTGGAGAGCATGATTATGGATGGTACCAGGTATGCATGGCGTGTGTGCCTACTTGCACACTTATATAGAGATATGCACCAAGTGGTGTACTATAGAGGAGCTAGCTTGTTAGCAGGTGTGTCTCTCTTACAATTTTGGTTGTGGGAGCATATACTTATCACACGGCTAGAGTGTCTATTTCATAGGCAGAGGGGTGAGCCCTACAGTTATGGATACGCAGGTGTGATTTCCCAGCACAGATTGGGGAAGCTAGAGTATTGGAGACATGCATTTGATAATGTAGATTTGGTTGTCTGGCATCCATACTTAGATTGTGAGGTATGGGATGATGAGGCAGACGAGCTTTCATATTGTTTCCAGACTCGGTGACTCATTCGCAGGACTAGGTACATACTAGAGAGACAAATTATTAGCAGGGTTCAGAGACAGTTTGGCAGAGTACAGGGTAGACCACAGGGCCAGGGATGATTTGCGAGGACCCATGCAGAGAGATACAGGTGGGGGCCCATGGCATCATATGAGGAGGCCTTGGAAGATTTTTAGTAGATCCCTTATGCAGTGTGGCCCATGAGGAGGGAGACAGTGGATGCTGGCATGATGCTAGACTATGAGGAGTGGTTTGTTGCTCATCCCTTTCCTAGATACTCAGGACTAGGAGAGTTGGCTCCTCGTATCGACGAGGAGGATTCAGATGATGAGGGTTCAGCTAGTAGGAGGAGGGGAGGACGGAGGAAGAGGAGAGGAGATCAGGGGGATGATGGAGGAGATGGAGGAGGGGGTGGTAGACCAAGACAGAAAAGGAGGAGGTCTGGGGAGGGGCCTTCGGGTCAGTAGGCAGTTGTGCAGCCACAGGCTGCAGGATAGGCACAACCACTAGCACAGCAGGTGGCAGCACAGTAGAGGCAGATGTCGTCACCACAGTAGGTGGCACAGTAGCAAGTACAGGGGCAGGTGCCAGCACAGTAGGCTCCGCAACCTGATTTACAGCACCAGGCCATTGTGATGCTACAGGATCAGATTAGGTAGCTGAGGGCTCATCTGAGAGCAGCGGAGTCTCAGAGAGATGTAGACGTAGGATGAATATCAGAGATATCCAGAGAGAGACGCAGCCTTGGCCTGTGTGAGGGCGATGAGGGCAGAGAGGGATGCAGCGGTGACAACTATGGGTACAGATGGTACCTCTAGCTTTTTGGTATCACAGGTGTAGCAGGCACAGACATAGTTGGCCTAGGTTCAGAGTGAGCTAGCTAGAGCGCAGGCTCAGGCTCAGTACTATAGAGGATTATACCATGGGGTAGTGGCAGCAGATCAGCAGGTGCCTAGTTTCAGGAGCCAGTCTGTGGCATCTCAGAGGGTAGGTGGGCCTCGATCTGTAGGATCACTGAAGGGTCCCCAGCAGTCAGGGGGAGACAGAGGAGAGGGCAGCATAGGGAGCAGTGCTCCATGGTAGCAGGGTTAGCAAGACCTAGACACTTGTACCATTTTTGAGTTGATATACACATTTTTTATGGCTAAGCTAGCCTGTATATGTATTATTTTTTATTTTTTCCCTGAGACATGTATCACTATCTTTTTGTACTTTGTATACATTTTTATGATATGATTCTGAGAGATTGACAGATGTTTGATATGTTGTACATTTGGACATGTTTTAACACTCTATATGATGATGCAATTATTGATGTTCTATATGCTCATGTTTTTCCTTATGTGGATATGCTATGGATGCAATCTATTTTATGATGTTTGGTATTTGTGATGTATACTAGATGGATTTTTAGGATGATTTGATATGTAAATGTAAATGTGAAATGTTATGATTATGCAGCTCTATGTGTATTTGTCTATGTTTTTTGATTTTTTTGATGTGATATGTTGATGCACATGTATATGGATGATCTAATGCACTTATGATGTATGCAAATGATTTAATCATGTGGATGACTATCTCATGTGATATGATATGCAACCTATGCTATGTTTCTGATATGTCCAAATGTACTCAATTGACACAGGGCTGATATAGATATGTAGAAGAGAAGAGATGAAGAAATACAGGCTTTCATTTGATACACTACAGGATTTATTTATTGCATGGATGATATGGATTTTTGGATATGGGATGAATACAGATTGTCATCTTGATATTGCAAGGCTTTTTTGCTTTCATCATTGGGCACTTTTTTGTATTTTCTCTTTTTGAAATGTTGTAAGGAAATACAAGCATCTAGGTATAATTAGACCGAGATGACCTGAGTATTCCTTACATGGATTTTGATATAGCAAGTTGATACAAACATCTAGTCAAACTTGAATCTAGATTACCTGAGTACTTCTTGCGTTTCAACAGACAAGGATTGCCCCTTTTCATGTTCAGACCTCGAAGTCCTCAATGATCTTTTGCTGATCATTTCATTAGACAGAAAGTCATCACATTACTAAAGTTTAATCCACAAGCAGCAGACAAAGAAAAAGATTATGCCCCCATCATGGCATCTCTAGCTTTTGGCATCCTTGAGTAGCATAGGAAGACATAATGACAAAAATCTAAGACTTTGTAAGTTAACCTATTCACAAAACATTCCTGCATTAGATGTGCCTTTTGCCATAATTGATAGAGAATTAGTTTGAGTGTTTCAGTATGGTGCTCTGTTTTGGACAGGTTGATGCTTTGCATCTAGAGTTTTGTTTTGGTAAGCTCTACTTTGTTGTGTGCGATGGTCTAGTGAAAGGTATCACAATCCATTATTGGTATCCTCTTAGAACATGCGGCATTCAAGAATTCAGTTCCGTAACCAGGTTGAGGAGTTGCCCCTAGTTTAGACAAGGATTGATTTATTACGGGCGAGGTGACAACAGACATGGAGAGACGGACCCTAAGGGATTGACCTAGTGCCTAGGGGACTCATTGCTAAATGGCCTTGCCTACGTGATGACGCAGAGGCAACGTAGTTCGGGGTGAACTGGGTGGACCTAAGACCTAGGTGATGGCAAAGGATGTAGAAATAGCATGGACTCAGATTGATAGAAGGACTAGATATGGGACAAACAGGAGAGTGGAGTGGAGTGAAGGGGAGCCTCGGGGGTGCATTAAGAATGGCCTTGCCTACATGATAACTCAGAGGTGAGGTAGTTCGACAATGGTTCAAAGGACTGGTTCAAGATGAACAGTATGATGGACATAAGAGATATGAAGACATAATAGATGGAGGGAGTGGTTTGTCGCAGATAGCGCCTGTTTACCAGGTTTTCACCACTTGCTTTTATTTGCATGGAAGCTAAAAGTACACATGAGGCCTATTTGCCAGGTTTTCATCATGGTACCTATCTAAGGCACCTGTTTGCCAAGTTTTCACCAGAGGATGATTTTTTTGCTATATTTTCACTTTTTTTGATTTTTTGTTTCTATTTTTGACATTGTTCAATTTTTTTGGATTTTTTTAGGACTCCCTTACATTGGGGTTTTCAGGTATACAACTTGTGAAGATGCATGCTATTGATAGGATCATTGAATAGTTCGCCTTCAGATGTAGCCAATTGATATGCCCCCGATCCGTAGGCTACAATGATGACATAAGGACCCAGCCAGTTAGGTTTGAACTTGCCTTTGTTTTCTCTATCTTGTTGATTTCTAGGATTTTCTCTGAGGACTAGGTCACCAACTTGGAATACTCAGGGCTTTACCCTGTGGTTATAGCTTCTAGACATTCATTACTGATATGATTTTAGGTGGTTAAAGGCCTGTTGCCTTCTCTCTTCAAGCAACTCTAATTCTTGAAGTCTGGACACTCTATACTCTTCATCAGATATAAGGCCTTTTAACGAAACTCGTAAGGATGAGATCTCGACTTCAATGGGGAAGATAGCTTCAGATCCATAGACTAGGGAGTATGGTGTGGCACCTGTGGGTGTGTGGATGCTTGTATGGTAGGCCCACTGCACGAGATTCAGTTGGACATGCCAATCTCGGACGGCATCATTAACAGTCTTCTTTAGGATTTTCAGAATGATTTTATTTGATGCCTCAGCCTAGCCGTTACCTTGGGGGTAACAGGGGGTTGGAAAGTAGTGCTGGATATGGAATTTCTTGAATAGTTCCCTGACATCCTAATTTTTGAAGGGTCGTCCGTTATCCGTGACAATAGACGAAGGGATACCATAGCGATAAATGATATAGTTCAAGATAAAAGAGGCAATCTGCTTGCCTATGATATTGACTAAAGGCACAACTTCAATCCACTTCATGAAGTACTCAGTGGCAGTGATTATGACTTTATGGCCACTTGATAAAGGAGGATGGATCTTGCCAACTAAGTCAAGTCCCCATTGACTGCAGCGCATATGATATGGATCTTGCAAAATAGAAAGAGGGCACACCTTGGCTTTTACAACTTGCAAAATTTTAAAATATATGCAAAGTTTACCAATATATGCAAAGTTTTGTTTTTTAAATACCTTATACATATCTATGAGGATCTAAAAATAAACCAAGGTATTGATTGATGCCAAAAACAAAGCAAAAAAAAATGCCTTAAAGCAAAAGCCATGGCCTTTTGTATTTTGTTCTTTATTTGGCACTTAACATTTTTTACTCTAGTTTGGGCGCTGCCATTGTGAAGATTCCTTGAAAACAAAAAACTAGGTTGGTGAGAAATTTAAAAGGTTTTTGCACTTTATTCTCTTCTCATCTCTGTCCAAAACTCTCAAAAACATAGATCATATGTTGTGAGATATGATTGAAACACATAATTGATGTCTTTATTTTACTGTGTACTGTGCCTCTGACTGTTCCTCAAAAACTGCAAACAAGGTTGGTGAGAAATTTAAAGGGTTTTTTCATTTTATTATTCTCTAATTTTAATCCCAAAATCTCAAAAACCTAGATCATATGTTTTTAAATTTGATTGAAACACATGACTGCTATCCTTATTGTGTAGGGTTTTTATGTGACAATGTTGCTCTTTCAGACTCTTTCCACAATCCCCTTAAGACTTGGGGGCAGCATGCTAAGCTCAACCCTTGTGGGAGCTCATTTTACTCCACATTCTATGATATGCCATTAGAAATAAATCAGCAACATGATTTCACCTAAAATATAATGAAACTATTACAGCTCTGCCAATTTGAGCTGTAGGTAAAAAAATTGGTAACATTTATGGTGATTTCTGTTAAATGCTTGCCTGCTAAGCATACAGACCAGTTGCCTTAAATTGTCCATTGGGCATGGAGTCATACAGTTCTCATCTCAAACTCAAAAAACATTGAAACTCAGCACTACAAACTACTCCAAACAACACCAGAAAACTAAACTAAACCAAACTGAAAGAAAACTAAAAGGCCCTGGTGGCCAGAAAACATGTGCATCAGCATTTAGGGAAAGAAACCTAACTGAAAGAAATGTGTGAATAACACTTATTGACAACAACACTACCCTAACCTACTCTAACCAACAGAGATGGTAGCTAGACAAACCCATTAACTTGTTTTGAGAAATAAATCCCCTTTCTAAACAACAAGAGATGCTTTACATGCTCGTGAACTGCTGGTAAGAGGCGAGAAGAAAAAATACACCCCACAAACTACTTCAATGCAGCCTAAAGATTATAACCAAACTTATTCACTCTTTGAATCTGATCAACCATATTGCTGATTTGAACTGAATGGGTCTGTTGTTCTTCAGTTGCAATTTGCTCTGTGAGTATACTCATACCCTTTTGAATCTTGTTGGTAACTTTGCTGGCTAAATCTCTGATCGGGCATCCTCTTGAAAGGATGAAGCTTGAAATCTTATTGCTAGTTTCCTGCCAGTTGTCCACATGGTTTTCAACATTTTGTTGCTCAATACTAGACACTAACATGCCTTTTATATTTTCATCCACTAAGTTAGGAAGACCATCAAACATATCACTTGAAACTTCTTTCACATTATCTAGGTTTGAAACAAAATCCTCAAGATCATTCCAAAATGAGTCCTCTTTAGAATCTTCTTGGATATTTAATGAAAGAAAATTATTTCCATGAAACCTAGACATATTTGTTCATTCAAAAGTTGGAAAACAACAAAATCAGACATTTTTTGAAATAGATCAGCACTTGATCATACTGAAACTAGTAAATTTGATATCAAAGTCACCAGATGTGTTGTTTTCTTGCCTCGAAAGGCAGAGATCACTGACACACACACCAAATATTAGTGATAAATGTTCAAATTTTGGACCAAGAGAGTCTAATCAGTCCCACCGGGTGTGCCAAAAACTGTTAACAATCAGGATTGCACTTATAGCAAAAATAAACTTATCTATCCTATTACAACATGGAAACACTCTCAGATTGTGGGTAATCTATGTTGAGAGTGAATCTCTAGATAGGGTTGGCTCCCCTGATAAATCATCTAATCTAAAAGACTTTCTAGGAAAAGGGATAGAAGATTGAGTAAAAATGAAAATCCTAAAATTCAACAGGAGATGTATCAAAACTCTAATTTCTTACTGAGTAATTCAACTCACAATCAGTTTCACAAAGTCTTTTATCCTCACAATTTCACTGAAATTAATGCAATACATAAGTGATTTGTATGAAAGTTTGAATAGATAGAAGTTTGTATGAAGGACAAACGAATGTTTTATCACAACTTCAACTCAACTGACCAGTTTAATCATAACATACAACCTACATCACATGAGACTTTCACACTCAATCTTGGAACAATGAGACATATGAAATGGACTCAAAGGTTGAATCACAATTGAACATCAGATCATTTATTGCATAAAATGAATTAGAAAAATCAAAAGAAGAACTATGCTACTTTATTAAGACTGAAAGGAGTAGAAAATATGAGAATCTGAGTACAAAAGTTTACAAGCTCTCTGCAGGTGAGAAAGAGAGAAGAAATGATAATCTAAACTGAGAAAAACTTTAAGTCTTTCTCCCCTACTTATAACTCAAAAACTCTCCCAAGGAAAAAGCTGAGAAATCTTCCTAGAATAACAAATTTGATCCATTTTCAAGCTCCACTGAAAAGTCTCCATCTTTTTGCCTAGAAGAAAGCAAATCTCAAAAAAAAAAAATACACTCTGCTTTAATTGCATTTAATAACAATTATTTAAAAGCAATTTATAAAGATATTGCTTTAAATAATATTTTACAGTATTTTTTTTGCAATTTCAAATTTGCAAAATAGAAAGAGGGCCCACCTTGGCTTTTACAACTTGCAAAATTCTAAAAATATGCAAAGTTTACCAATATATGAAAAGTTTTTTTTTTTAATACCTTTTACATATCTATGAGGATCTAAAAGTAAACCAAGGTATTGATTTATGCCAAAAACAAGGGCAAAAAAAAAGTCTTAAAGCAAAAGCCATGGCCTTTTGCATTTTGTTCTTTATTTGGCACTTAACATTTTTTACTCCAGTTTGGGCGCCACCATTGTGAAAATTCCTCAAAAATGACAAACTGGGTTGGTGCTAAATTTAAAGGGTTTTTGCACTTTGTTCGCTTTGCATGTATTTCAAAAAATCTCAAAAACCCAAATCACATGTTGTGAGATATGATTGAAAAAAATAACTATTGTCTTTATTTTGCTGTGTACTATGCCTCTGACTGTTCCTTGAAAAATGCAAACTAGGTTGGTGAGAAATTTAAAGGGTTTTTTCATTTTAGTGTTAGCTAATTCATGTCCAAAAATATCAAAAAACCAGATCACATGCGTTGAGATATGATTGAAACATGTGACTGCTATCTTTATTTTGCAGGGTCTTTATCTGACACTACTACTCTTTCAGACTCTTTCCACAATCCTCTTAAGACTTGCGGGTAGCATGCTGAGCTCAACCCTTGTGGCAGCCCATTTTACTCCACATGCTATGACATGCCATCAGAAATAAATCAACAACATGATTTCAGCTTAAATATAATGAAACTATTACAGCTCTGCTAATTTGAGTTGTAGGTGAAAATTTGGTAGCAATAACATTGGGAAAAACCAGCATTCTCTTTAAGTAGGCAAGTAAATTGTATAAGGTAACTATTGGTTCATCCCATTACCAGTAGTGCAAACCATGAGGATAAAATCCTACATATCTAAGTGTATACACCTAAAAATCACATGACTCTACCTAAATAAATATTTTAAATATTTATTTCATCTTAATATTCCTCTATCAATAAATAAATTAATTAATTAATTTATTTGATTTATTTTCTCCCATTAATTGAATAAATTATATTTATTTAATCAATTCCATCTATATCAACTCTATTATTCTAAATAATTAAATAATTCTAATTATTTAATTAAATCTTTCATTCTTCCAAATTTAAATAAAATACAAATTTATTTAAATAAAATCTCTAAAAAATAAAATATATTTAAATATTTTATTTATTCTTCCAAATTATCTACAAGTAATTAAATAAATTTATTTATTTAATTATGCTTTCTTATCTTCTAAAAAATCTTCAAAATCTTCTAAAAATAAATTCTTCTTGCCATACAAAAGCAAAAGCTGAGTTAACTGATTTAAAGCTATCAACAAAGCTTTTAAATTAGAAAAATATATTCTAATTTAAGAAATGAAAACGCATCCTCATCAAGAAAGCAGTTAACTCAACAAAGCTTCTTTTTGAATGACAAATGTCCTTCTATTCACGCATGTTCTCTCGAACATTCTCCTCTGTTGATCTTCTCTCACACAACTCTATAAATACAACCCTCTTTTTCTTCATTTCATATCCATTTTTTTGAGTAAACTTATGCTACAGAATCCATAGCGCACCATTGGCACCCCCATTATCACTTCATATATCCATTCATTTCATAGTGTGTTGAAGCTCATCTTTAACACACCAAGTATCAGAGCCATCTCTCCTTGTCATCTTGAGAAATTGAAGCAAGGAAGCAAGCTTCATGAGGGCCATCTTCATCACCAAAAGATCAAGAAAAAGTAGGTGAGCAATGGAAGTTGCAAGACAAAAGGTTGTGAGTATCATCTCTCTTCTTTATTTTAAATCCTTTTTATCTTCATATTCCATTGATATTTGGGTTTTTATTATTCATTTGATAATCCCATTTTTACCTTTTTGGCACCCACCATGGGGCTCTTGCCCCTAATCTAACAAAAATTCTGAGTTTCTTAGTGACAGGTTCTGTACAGGTTTCGTACAGGCTTCTGACAGGTTCATCCAGCGCATACATCCTCTGAATTGACACTTTTACTTTTTGTTTTGGCACGCATAGTCTTCTGGCACATACATCCTACAAGCTGGCGCATCTAAGCACTGTTACGATACTTTTATAGTTACGGTGCATGCATCCTCTGAAACAACACATACACTTCCTGTTTTGGCACCTGCAGAATCCTGGCGCATACACCCTCGTAAACGACACTTTCATACATTCTTATGGCGCATATGTTAAATTAATGCATTTGTCTCTTCTTCCTGCATTTTTTACATCTGTCTTAGCGTATTTTTAAAAGGACTCTTACACACTCTATTTCAGTGCATACAAACTGTATAGCGGCACATCTGATTTCTCATTGGAGTTTTTAGGATTTCTAGTGATTTTTTAGGTTGATTCTAACGTTTGTCTTGTAGGATTAGAGGCTGGATAGATCATTTAGCTGCATTAATTAATTCATCTTAGAATAATTAGGGGAAAAAGTAAAAAAATGCATGCATGCAAATCTCACGTAGTCTTTAACTAGGAAGATAGTAACTGAACCACTACTATCTTTGCATTATTGCTATCTTTCCTAGTTTAGAACATTGCTATCTTTTAAACACTTCAAAGTTAACAAATGCATGAGTGCCCAAGTAGATAGCCCATTTAATTTTTTTCCTTTTAACTAGGTTTGGATTACTCACTGTCTTCTGTGTCTGTTGAATGACAATAGGCTTATGATCTCCCCTTTATTGGGTGACCAGAACGCCAGAATTGTTATTCCTTATGTTTAACCTTTAGAGGGGCCTGCCCTTGGATGCCCGCCTATCCAAGTGGGAATGACCCTGATTGGAAACAGACTAAAGCCAAGCCCTACCGATCCACTTTAAATAAACGGTGCCTGAGGCAAAAGCTTCCTGCAATGAGTGCTACTGTGTTACACTAATAGCCAACCTCCCCCAAAACCCTCCAAGGCGTAACCCTTGGAGGCTGGGAGACTCCGTAATGGAGAGTAGCACTGCTGCACGTGTAACCACTCAAACGATTGCCTTGACTACTTAGCCATTGTTTAGTATATCAAAATCCCCTATTTGTTGGTGCAAAAGGTGGAACCTTTGAAGCGACCCTGATTAATGTGATTCTTAGTAGAGGTAGCAAGGACAATCCTATGGTTCGGTGGGGGTACGAGCCTAAGGAAACCTAGATTTGGAATGCATGAGAAGTGAGTACTGTGGAGGGAAGCTGGTGCTACCAAATCCTAGAGCTACACACTTTGAATATGAACAGCTAGGGGACTCAACAAATACTATCCTTTCTAGCCTAGGTTGTAATTGTTCTTGTGTCAAAAAGTCCAAAAATACAAAAATATAATAAAAGATAAAAATAATGAAAACTTCTATGCGCTTGCTGTGTCTTTATTTTCCATAATTGAAAATCAAAACTAAAAAAGAGGAAGTTTTGAACCAAAAAAAGATTTTTTTTGGAAAACATGCCAAAAACTCTATAAAAACAAACTAAAAAACCAGAGTTGCACATTCACTACGACCTGTTGCACATCCACTACGATCTACTATGCATTTGATTACTATTGCTATGGATTTAAACTTTTCCAGATCTATGCATTTATATCGACTCGCTATGCATATATCCTCTATTTCCGTGCATTTGTAGTTGCGCATCTATTACAGTAAGCTTTTCCGGTCTTGTGTCAATTTCTATAGAGATGGCAAACCAATTAGAATATATTGCTCAAACACTCTAATATCTGCAATTGCAAATAAACTTTGGTCCCTCACCCCAAAATTGTATAGCAATTTCTCAACAAATCAAAGTCTTACAATAGGAAATGGCAATTTTGCAAGCTAAACAGGCCAGTACTAGCTATGCCTTGCCCCCAAACTCATACATCTTTTTCCCATCTTAATGATACTATTGACAAGGCAAGCACCACCTCAAGTTGGAAATCATATACCACCCCACCTACTAGACCTCCTTCACCATCTCCTAGAGCACATAGCCTAAAGCATACTAATCCTACTCCTAGCTCGAAACCGCCCAAAGAATCCCATGATGATTGGCTCCAAAGACTATTCTACAAGCCTAAAAGAGAAAGAAAAGCTATGGAAAACTCCAAATCCATCCATTCATTACCTCACTCCTCTACACCTACGAAGGATGTGATCCAAGGACTACCAGCAGAGAGTCAACCATGTCCCCAAAATATGGTCCTTGACCTTACAAAAGATGCTTCCAATAACATGCCAAATCCTACAACCCCTTCATGTGATCCTCAACCCCTTGAGCTTATCGAAGAGCCTCCTACAATAAACCCAAGTCAAGAGCTATTGTACCTTCATGTCAATAACCCTCAAGAACATGTCAAGCCTATCCAAGAGTTATCCACTTCCATTCAAGCAACCCAAGAGGTATGTCAAGAGTCTAATCCTAAACATGAGGAAACATTAAGCCCTAGTCCAAGTCAAGATCAAATCACTTTAATGAAACCTATACATAACCTATACCTTTTTTATGATCAAGATTCTACTTTTAATGAAGAAGCTATCCATGATCAACTTGATCCTATACCTATACATGAGCAAGAGATCTAATTCCGACCCATCCATAATCTATATCTTTTCTATGATCAACATATTCCCTATGAAGAAGATATCCGCGAACAACTTGATCTCATACCCATCCATGAGCAAGAAACCCCCATTACTCCTATCCATGATCCAACAACTTCCCTTGATGAGACAATTGCCTCCCAAGTGCACATAGATGATCAAACCAATAACTTGGATCCTATCGAGTATAATGATAATCAAGATCCTATTGCTCCCCCACCATCTGTTATCGACCAAGTTGCAAATCCATTATCCTATCCCCTTGGTCTCACTACCTTCATAAACTACAATAGATCTTCCACAAGCAGTCAAGACCAACTAGGAAATAGATGTCAGGTTATCAACAACCACATTAAGATACCCCGCACATGACAACATCACATAACCACATGGCTCACCAAATGATTAAATCATTCCAATACTTAATTACATGCACTAACAATAACCATGTTTTCTTCTTATAATGCACTAGTGAACACAAGAGAAACTCAAAGCCTCAACAAAACAACAAACACTAACATTTAGGGAAGACATATTGTCACATAAATAATCACATTATCAGAGAAGAGGAAGAGAGAACACATAAGTAAACAAGACATAATCAAAGGACAAGTCTTTAAACTTATCAACCTTCTAATGTCATACTAATGCACACCGGTGAAAGGTACCATTACCAACTCACCACAAGAGAAAATCACTTAACCTAGAGCAACAACAATATTCTAGAGGTCTCAGTGTTGCAACTTGGCTTTCATACCAAATGTAATGCCCCACCATGCAACCCTAGAGATAAGTTCAACTAAAGCAATAAAAGGGCAAATTTTTTTTTATAACTAAAATAGAAGTAACTAAAACATAACATAATCTATCAACAACCAGTTAAACTAAAATCTCTAGGGATTACACAGCTGCATTATTGAAATTAAACATTAATCAACAACATACATAGTTTATTCAAATAACTCAAACTAACAACTTGATTACCTCATCAGATACATACATGAACATCTTTGCAATAATGTTTACAAATGTAGAATAGTTTATCTTACAAGAGGAATTACATAATTTCTATGATACAAAAGCACTTCCTTTTTTATTACATCAAATTACATAATGAGTTCCACTGATACACAAATCTAGATGCGAATAGTATAAATATCTATCTTCAAATACAGGTACAAATCTGGAAACATGAGATACAACTTCTTTACACATGAGCCATGGTGCCAGAAAACCAATGGAAGAATGCATAACCACCAAACCATGTTGAACACTGAGGTCCACCCCTCGTGCTAGGAGATAACAATAAGGTCCCACAACATGAATAGTCAGGCAGACAATAACTATGGTGAACAAGAACTACACATGACCACAACAACACAGGGAAATACACAAACATCACTTCCAGAGGCAACCACACAATGAATGGGAAGAGTACAACTAGGGAATGCTAGACTGCAGTAGGGAAGAGTGTCATCGCTTGGTCCTAGCATGGGTTATCCAGGCTATCTCTCTGTAGAAACTGGCCCCCATCTATGATTATTCTGGCAGCCTCTCTCTAGGCACCGGCCCCATAGGGTGACACATGCGGAACCAACATTCCTTTCGTGAGGACAAGGAAGTTGATCTTGCCAACCACGGCCTTCTCATCTCATCTCAAGCCCAAACGAGCACTTGAGCCATGAGTGAGGCATACTTTATCTTGATTAATGTGAAAGCCCACCCCCCACCCTCTAAATTTAGTATTAAGTTATCACTAGATTAACAACTTCCAATGGGTTATCTTGGTAGCCACTTTGGGCACCAACGCCACATTGGAAGCCACTTTCCCACTTGCATCTAGAAGACCCTATTCATCAAGCAAGACATAATGACAAGTAGCCATATACTATGCAAGGCATTTACCTTCTTGCATACAAATCTCAACAAAATGTATCTAGAGCAAGGCATGGGTCCTCTTGGTCCAAAAATCTTAACCATAAACAAAATGTATCCAGAGCAAGGCATGGGTCCTCTTGCTCCAAAATTATCAACCAATTACATAAACCAACACAATACTTTATTACATGCTCAAAACAATAATGAACCCCAACATTCAAGCATAACTGTACCACCACATCTCGAAAAAGACATCAACATGAGTTCAAGACAAAAGCACAAGAATAGGTATACTAAGCAAGGCACAAACCATCTTGCACATGCATCATTCCAACATGAATAAGAAACCATATTTCAAGAATACATTTCATTCAACTCACACGATGCACACATAGCCAACCCCCACACAATCACACCCTCCTAGACCTCTGGAAACCACTTTCCCCAAATAACACAATGCATGACACCATTAAAATGCAATGGTCACACATCACAATCACTTCCAAAACACATCATAAACCAAAATTCCTCATCAATACTTCAAAACAAAAACCACAGATGCAACACATGATCTAATGCACTAATAATGGGTCTTGAAGAATGCAACATTAATTCCAATCATGGTCAATCATCCAATAAACATAAAGTGAATCTATCTCAACAATGTAGAACAATATTATTCTAACTACTAGTAACAATTACTAATATGATCAAATGATATAAGTGCCATAAGTAACAATATTCAATCCATTCCTATGCTATTGGCAATAGATAATATTAAGAGTCTTACTTAGACTAATTGCAAGGTTAACATTTAGTAGTTGAAAGTCATGGACTATTGTCAATGACTCATCATTAAATGATTTCTAATTAAAACCCAAAATTGATACTTCTACCTTAAATTAGAACTAGGTTGATTCTATTCCCTTCAAACACAATAAGTCTCAAAATTATCAACCAATTTAATTCATTTTCCTTCTACCATTATCTAATTTTAAGATAAAAGATATAACTTGATAAACATTATGTTATTTCTAATGCATTTAAGAGAGTATAATTCAATTCCAACATAAATATTTTCAAAATCACTACCCCATGTATCATTTCCAAAATCTTTTAAGTTATGTTTCTATTATTAAATCTAGATTAGACTATATTACTAATTTCAAATCCTAAGAAAAGAATCTTAAAAATAAGAATCAGTCCTCAGATAACCAAATATCATGTTCAAAAGCACTAAAATAAACCACTAAGAAAGAAACATACTAATATGATCGATTAAGATATGCAAGAACATATACTATATCAAAAAGAATATAGATATAGAATGTTTTGTTAATGATAAGAGACTTCAAAAAGGAAATGCTCTAGTAGACATGTATGTAAAAGTGAGAGCACAAACAAAGTGCATTAAATGTTCAGCAAATTGCCTCAAAGAGATCTCAAATTATGGAATGCAATGATTAAAGGATATGCATAGAATGGATCTGTAGATTTAATAACAACAATCAAGATGGCATAGGAATGTCTATCACTAATTAATACATATCTCTGAATTGACAAACTGGGTAATGCTAACTCTTTCAGATATAGGTTTCATAGTTAAGAACTGAATCTTATATAAAAATTTTAGAGAAACCCAATTTGAAAATAAAGAGTTATTGGTGACAGAATTAACTGTTTTAATAGAGATGAAATGGGTGAAAGGTAGACAAACACAAAATATTCATATCTCTAAAAAGACAAATTGGGTATGGACATTTTTTTCGATATGATTTAGAAAACTAGGTCATGCACCATATATCAAAAATTTAGAGGAATCCAGTTCCTAAAACTAAAGTTATGGCTAACACAACAGACTGCTAAAATAGAGACAAAATGACTAAGAGGTAGACAGTCACAAAACATTCATATCTCCAAAACAACAAACTAGAATTGGACGAGTTTTGGGTATGATTTAGGTAACTAGGTCATGCACCATATATCAAAAATTTAGAGTAACCCAGTTCGTAAAATGAAAGTTATGGCTAACGCAATAGACTGTAAAAATAGAGATGAAATGGGTGAGAGATAGACAATCACATCAATTGGTGATTCCCAAAAATACAATGATACAAACATGCACAATTGGATTTGATAAAAAGGCTTCTAACCCCTCAAGCTAATTACCATCAACAGAAAAAATTATAAATCAAACATTTGCTTCAATAGAAAAATGAGACAGAAATTAGAACCAAACGAACCTGATTTCACTTGCTTGACTGGGCTAAAGATTCGATGCCAGGTTCAACTGCTGCAACCACAAATCAGTCTCCCCCCAAAGTTCCATATGCTAAAGATTATTATGAGAGAGAAATCTCCCCCTAAATACAACCCAAAAACTCCATATTTTTAGTGAAAAAATCCCCTAAAATCTTCCAGAAGATCCCCCCCAGAAGAGGCAGTAACTCTTGCTTGAACAATATCTTATAGTTTATTATTTTTAACATTTTACAACCAGACCAAGATAAATATATTTTATGGTAACACATAAATATTATTTATTTATTTATCTCTAGTTGCAATTACATTTATTACTACTATTATTATTATTTATTAAATTAACTTCTAGAATAATATATTTTTCATAAACTAAATTTACATAAGGACATTTATATATTTATTTATTTAACAAAAATTCTTCATAACTAATTATTTTATTTTAAGGCAACAATAACCAAAACAATACCAACAAAATCACCCAACTGTCAAACCATACCTGACTACTATGCAAGATTAGAAAACAAGACCACCACAACAATGACTGACTATCATGACCAAACCGACAACACTGATAGGGTACACAACCAGATACTCATCCTCTTCAAGAATGATGGCTAGGCTAGGGGACCATATGTTATCTCATTCAACAACTTCCATTGGTATGAAGGCACGCTCAGACCTGCCAATTCAGGTGGAGTCGATGCCTGGTAGCTGCAACCTGCAGCACACAAAAGTGTTGAATACATACATTTAGTCATCCAAGGAGGCACATAGTGACAGGGAATCATAGTGTAGTAGGGTACTCATTATGAGTAATACTACCCTGTCCCTTCACAAAACACATCACAAGTATCCACATTAAACAAATTCATTAGTAAATAAACAACCAGATAACACATAGAAAAATAATTGCATTAATCACATAGTAAAAACTAATCTACATAACCAATTAACCTATAACTGATCACAACATAAGCATAACCTACTAATCATAAAGTATCAACAGTGTCATCATAATAAACATCAATGAGTGTTATCAACTACATCATAACAGTAAGCCTACCATCAACATGACTATCATACCCTAAGTATTCTGAGTATTTTACCTTATTCTTCATGCTCCTTAGCCCGACCACCTTCTCATCTAAAGTGAGAATGGAGGGGTGCTAAAAAATGGTAACAGTTTCAATGCAAAACATAAATAGGCATCTGTTGTTTTGATTGGTTTCAGATTAACAAAATCTTGTTTCTCTTGGTTTCTTTTAATACAACATAGGGTTTAATTAGGTGCAAGCAAGCAGGGGGCTTGATTTTGAGTTTTTAACTTTGCTGGCTCATTTGGGGTTGGTTTTACATTGTCATTGTGTTTGCTACTGATGTGTTTGTGAAAAATTAATTATAATTTCAGTAGTTTAATACCAAATAATTTCTTGTGTGTAGCATGAGGTGAAAATGATTTGTAGGCTTGGGTTTAATGATATATTGTAGAAATAGAGAATGAGGGATAATGCTTGAAGGCAAAGGCAGAGGAGAGAAATAGAGCATATAAGAACAAAGATAAAATGCAAAAAATAAAACATAGATACATTCAAAAGTTATGATTTTATATCTATCACTTAAAACAATGATTTTATATCTACCACTTAAAACATATACTATTTAATATCATAAGACAAATACAGAGCTACTGCTCTTTGTTGTGTTGAATAAATAACTCAAAACAAAGCTTCTCTATTCTACTAGTTGTTCAAGCTGTTGCTACAGAAAATACAAGCTTCTGCTCTTTGTTCTTCAAAACATAACCATTACAAAAAGAACTACTAAAGCCTACATATATGTGTAGCAAAGGGGACAAAACAAAGATACTAATTACAATTAATTTGAAATCTTTTTTTAGTACTGGAGAAAATCTAAGATCTAGATTTGCATTTAAATTTATCCTGTAGCTACAAGTTGAAGGTATCGCTTAATTGGATTTACTTGGAGAAAGAAGGCCTACACATATGATCAGATTTAGAAGATATGTAAATGCAGAGGAAGAATTTGGAAGATACAGAGCAATAAATAAGGTTGTTGGGATTAAATTCTAACAAAAGTTGTGTGAAAGTAATTGCAGGCTCGGGTTTTGATTAACTTTGATTTTGTGTGTTTCTGAAAGGTTGTAGTCTGAGCTAATGGTATCGATAGTATGCTATGCCTTAAATCCTTTTTTATATTTTTTTAAAATATTTGTACATGGATAAAGCTTTGGAATTTAGGTCGTGTTTATTTTGTTATCATTTTTCTAGATTTTTTGTTTTGCTAATGATTTTATGAATCTAAAAGGAGACAAACTTAAATATGCCCTAGAATGGTTTAATCTAAAATGAAGTACCTTTAATATTGAATACATCTGCAATGCCTTGGTGTTACGTGAAGTATTTATTCTATTAATTTAAGTGGAACGTACTCTAAATGCAGATATAGTACGTCGAAACTTGATTTTAAGTTTTAAATATTTTATGTCATGGATTTTCTGGGAAATATCCTTTTGATCAAGGACATGCAGATGACTATTCTTAGGACTTAAGGTTTCTACTTTTCTGCTTGAAATCATTGAAATTGTTGAATGCTACTGACCAGAGTAGAACCTAAAATCCCAATAAGATATATTCACACTTTTGATTACTGACAATAATGCTACTGGAAATAAAGACTGGAGTGATTACTTTTGATTTCCAAAAGCTATATTCATAAGCACTATCAAACATTGCTGAATAGAAATTTTGTTAGAATTTGTAGCTTACTAACAACAAGAGTTCCATAAATGAGCCCTCACACATTGGAGTGACCTGTTTATGCAATATTATTACCATAATGTGAAAGCAACATCCCATTAGTTGAATTTTTGGACTTAGTTAGATAAGGCAGGGCAAACCCTATCCTTGAGAGATTGACGCAATAATGAATTCAATTAATTCAACAGGAATATAATGATTGAAATTAGAAAACAAAAGGTTCTATGAGCTCTACTTTCTATTTGCTAATTTTATAAGCTACCAAGAAAACATTAAATATGTGTGCCCTTCAAGAGTACCATTACTCATTTGAATGTTGTGATAAGATGCAAGGATGGAACTATAGGATAAACTGATTCATGCCAAATGAACCCTATTTTTTATTTTCTATTTTTCTAAATTATTAAACAAGGAATAAGAAGGACAATTCTCTACTACAACAACTGACTAAATGGATTCTCATTTTCACTATTGAAGTTTTGGGGAATTCAATCATTTAGAGAGAAATACATGATATCCGGTTTCTATCACCCAAAAGGAATTACAATCCATATTTTACACCCCATTTTAACTGATAGAAAAATGTCTCCATGTCTGGTTTGTAGCACCTAAAGAAATAAGAATATGTATATAGATATATCTACATATGCATTAATTGGGAGCGAATTAGCTAGAAATCTTGATTTGCAGCCATAATAGCTCAAAAGTGTATATGTAATAGGTTAACATTTCGAGATTCTTTTAATTGAGAGGTGTAGAAGGTTTAACACAAAATTGTGACTTGTAGCCTTTTCAACTAGCAAGTTTATCTATTTGAGGATAGTTCTTGTTGAATATTATTATTGAGAGGTTTACAAGGTTAGCACTATTTCCTTAGCTATGGAATTGGTGGTATTAAACTTATAAAATTTGATTTATAATCATTGCTTATCTGATTTAGGGTATTTTTGTTTAGTATTATTGTTGAGAGTCATACAACGTCAAAGATTACAATGCATAATACTTGTGATGTACATAATGTTTCAACAGGACGTAGGATATTATTTCGAATGTTTAGCAGCTTAGACAATGGAATTGGTGTAAAGCACATGATGCATGCCATGACAATATCCATACTAGATTGTAGAATTTTATTAAACTTAAATGCTTCTTATCTGTGAAACATTGATAACTGTTAACAATCAGGATTGCACCCTTAGCAAAGATCAACTTATATATCCTATTGCAACATGGAAACACTCTCAGATTGTGGGTAATCTATGTTGAGAGTTAATCTCCAAATAGGGTTGGCTCCCCTGGTAAAGCACCTAGTCTAAAATACTTTCTGGGAAAAGGGATAGAAGGTTGACTAAAAATAAAAATTCTAAAATTCAACAGTTGATGCACCAGAACTCTAATTGCTTACTGACTAATTCAATTCACAATAAGTTTCACAAAATCTTTTATCCTCACAATTTCACTAAAATTAATGCAATACATAAGTGATTTGTATGTAATTTTGAATATCTAGAAGTTTGTATGAAGGACAAACAAATGTTTTATCACAACTTCAACTCAACTAACCAGTTTAAACATAACATACAACCTACATCACATGAGACTTTCAGACTCAATCTTGCAACAATGAGACATATGAAAATGACTCAAAGGTTGAATCACAAATGAACATCAGATCATTGATTGCAAAAAATGAATTAGAAAAATGAAAAGAAGAACTCAACTACTTTATTAAGACTGAAAGGAGTAGAAAATATGAGAATCTAAGTACAAAAGTTTACAAGCTCTCTATAGGTGAACAAGAGAGAAGAAACAATAATCTGAACTAAGAAAAACTAAGTCTTTCTCCCCTACTTATAGATCCAAAAATCCCCCAAGGAAAAAAGTTGAGAAATCTTCCTAGAATAGCAAATTTGATCCATTTTCGAGCTCCATTGAAAAGTCTCCATCTTTTTGCCAAGAAGAAAGCAAATCTAAAAAAAAAAAAGATACACTCTGCTTTAACTGCATTTAATAACAATTATTTAAAAGAAATTTTTAAAGATATTGTTTTAAATAATGTTGTGAAGGGTGAAATGTGGATTAATCAATTGAATAACAAAACCCAAACATCAATAGAATATGAAGAAAAAAAGGATTCAATAATAACAAAAATGATACTTACAACCCTTTACCTTTCATCTTGCATTGCTCGCCTATTTGTTCTTGATCTTGATACTAATGAAGCCCTTAGAAGCATATGCTCCCTTGCTTGTTGAAGATGACAAGGACAGAATGGCTATGATACTTTGTGTGATTGAAGATGAGCTTCAACACACTATTGATGGATGATAAGAAGTGCTTATGTGAGATGGGGTGCCAAAGGCGCGCTTGTGTTTCTGCAGCATAAGTTTGCTCAAACGATGGATTCTGAATGAAGAAGAAGAGAGTTGTATTTATAGAGTTGTGTAGAAGAAGATCAATGGTTGAGAAGAAATGAGAAGATCAACTGAGGAGGATGGTTGAGCAACATATAACAAATGGAAGAAAGACATGTGTCATTCAAAAAGTAGCTATGTTGAGTTAACTGCTCTATTGATGAGGATGAGTTTTGTTTTTCTTAAATTAGAATTTATTTTTCTAATTTAAGAGCACAGTTGCTTTAAAATTGCTTGAACTCAGCTTTTGCTTTTGCATAACAAGAGGAATGTATTTTTAGAAGATAAGAGGGATTTTTGAAGACAAGAAAGCATAATTAAATAAATGAATTTATTTAATTACTTATAGATAATTTGGAGGAATAAATAAAATATAAAAATTTATTTTATTTTGTGGAGATTTAAGATTTTAATTTAAATAAAATTGCATTTTATTTAAATTTGGAAGAATAAAAGATTTTAATTAAATAATTAAAATTATTTAATTATTTAGAAAAATGAAGTTGATGTAGATGAATTTACATTTATTTAATTAAATGAGAGGAGATGAATCAAATAAATAAATAAATATATTTATTTATTGATAGAGGAATGTGAAGGTGAAATAAATATTAAAAATATTTATTTAAGTAGAGTCATATCAATTTTAGGTGTATACAATTTGCCCCTCTTTGATTCAATGTGTTTTATCACGTTGTTTCAAAGAATAAAAATTTTCAACAGTGATACATGCCCCAGTTTGCCCCTGGTACAAGTTTAACGATAGGATGGCCCCTCAGGAGATTAGACGAGAAGAAGGTAGAAGGCGTGAGATGGACAATATCATGAAGAGGAAAGGTGAAAAGCAGGTTAGGATGGAGAAAAGTGGTATGGTTTGGAGAAACAGACATGGGAAGTAGTCGCAGTTGTCATACAGTCAGATATAGTTCACTTGCTATAACTAGGAACTGGGTCCACAAGTTCTATTCATTTGCACACTTGTCCTTAGTTGATTGATCATTTGAGAACTTAGGAGAGCATGGCAGCCAGAGAGATGGATATTCCGCGTGAGGAGCACCGTTTTGAGTGAGTCTGAAAGTTTGATCAACTGGTGGAGGCAGGATCCCTAATATGTAGTTCGTCCAAACTCGTAAAAAGTCATTTATTAGGCTCATTAATGGCTAGGAAAAAATACTAGGATAGATGCGCTGAACTATCGTTCGGCGCATATACACTCTGGAATAGTGCATATGCTGCGATGTAATGCATTTGAGAGATTCTACGGTGCATTTCATAGTTTAGCGCATACATGCTTCGAATTGGTGCATTAGCTGGGAAACAGCGCATGTGACATAAGGAACGGCACATGTGCCAGAACGACGTATATACGTAAGAGGGTGGCACATTCACGGTGAAGCGACAAGATCCATACCAAATTTGAAACTGCAAAATAGAAAGAGGGCCCACCTTGGCTTTTACAACTTGCAAAATCCTAAAAAATATGCAAAGTTTACCAGTATATGCAAAGTTTTTTTTTAAATACCTTATACATATCTCTGAGGATCTAAAAATAAACCAAGGTATTGATCTATGCCAAAAACAAAGGCAAAAACAAATGCCTTAAAGAAATAGCCATGGCCTTTCGTATTTTGTTCTTTATATGGCACTTAACATTTTTTATTCTAGTTTGGGCTCTGCCATTGTGAAGATTCCTCGAAAACAACAAACTAGTTTGGTGAGAAATTTAAAGGGTTTTTGTACTTTATTCTCTTCTCATCTCTGTCCAAAACTCTCAAAAACCCAGATCATATGTTGTGAGATATGATTGAAACACATAATTGATGTCTTTTTCTTACTATGTACTGTGCCTCTGACTATTCCTCAAAAACTGCAAACTAGGTTGGTGAGAAATTTAAAGAGTTTTTTTATTTTATTATTCTCTAATTTTTATCCAAAAATCTCAAAAACCCAAATCATTTGTTTTTAGATTTTATTGAAACACGTGATTGTTATCCTTATTGTGTAGGGTCTTTTATGTGATAATGTTGCTCTTTCAGACTCTTTCCACAATCCTCTTAAGACTTGGGGGTAGCATGCTAAGCTCAACCTTTGTGGGAGCCCATTTTACTCCACATGCTATGATATGCCATTAGAAATAAATCAGCAACATGATTTCACCTTAAATATAATGAAACTATTATAGCTCTGCCAATTTGAGCTGTACGTGAAAAATTGGTAACATTTATGGTGATTTTTGCTAAATGCTTTCCTGCTAAGCATACAGACCAGTTGCCTTAAATTGTCCATTGGGCATGGAGTCATACTCTGCTCATCTCAAACTCAAAAAACATTAAAACTCAACACTACAAACTACTCCAAACAACACTAGAAAACTAAAAGGCCCTGGTGGCTAGAAAACATGTGCATCAGCACTTAGGAAAAGAACCCTAACTAAAAGAAATGTGTGAATAACACTTATTGACAGCAACACTACCCTAACCTACTCTAACCAACAGAGACTGTAGATAGACAAACTCTTTAACTAGTTTTGAGAAATAAATCCCCTTCCTAAACAACAAGAGATGCTTTACATGCTAATGAACTGTTGGTAAGAGGCAAGAAGCAAAAATACACCCCACAAACTACTACAATGAAGCTTGAAGATTATAACCAAACTTATTCACTCTTTGAATCTGATCAAACATATTGCTGATTTGAACTGAATGGGTCTGTTGTTCTTCAGTTGCAATCTACTCTTTGGGTATACTTATACCCTTTTGAATCTTGTTGGTAACTTTGCTGGCTAAATCTCTGATGGGGCATCCCCTTAAAAGGATGAAGCTTGAAATCTTATTGCTGGTTTCCTGCTAGTTGTCCACATGGTTTTCAACATTTTGTTGCTCAATACTTGACACTAGCATGCCTTTTATATTTTCATCCACTAAGTTAGGAAGACCATCAAACATATCACTTGAAACTTCTTTCACATTATCTAGGTTTGAAACAAAATCCTCAAGATTATTCCAAAATGAGTCCTCTTCAGAATCTTCTTGGGTATTTAATGAAAGAAAATTATTTCCATGAAACCTAGACATATTTGTTCATTCAAAAGCTAGAAAACAAGCAAAAACAGACATTTTTTGAAATAGACTAGCACTTGATCATACTGAAACTAGTAAATTTGATCTCAAAGTCGCCAGATGTGTTGTTTTCTTGCCTCGAAAGGTAGAGATCACTGACACACACACACCAAATATCAGTGATAAATAATCAAATTTTGGACCAAGAGAGTCTAATCAGTCCCACCGAGCCTGCCAAAAACTGTTAACAATCAGGATTGCACCCTTAGCAAAGATAAACTTATCTATCCTATTACAACATGGAAACACTCTCAGATTGTGGGTAATCTATGTTGAAAGTGAATCTCTAGATAGGGATGGCTCCCCTAATAAATCATCTAATCTAAAAGACTTTCTAGGAAAAGGGATAGAAGGTTGAGTAAAAATAAAAATCCTAAAATTCAATAGGTGATGCACCAAAACTCTAATTTCTTACTGAGTAATTCAACACACAATCAGTTTCACAAAGTCTTTTATCCTCACAATTTCACTGAAATTAATGCAATACATAAGTGATTTGTATGAAAGTTGAGTAGCTAGAAGTTTGTATGAAGGACAAACAAATGTTTTATCACAACTTCAACTCAACTAACTAGTTTAAACATAACATACAACCTACATCACATGAGACTTTCGCACTCAATCTTGTAACAATGAGACATATGAAAAGGACTCAAAGGTTGAATCACAATTGAACATCAGATCATTTATTGCAAAAAATGAATTAGAAAAATGAAAAGAAGAACTATGCTCTTTATTAAGACTGAAAGGAGTAGAAAATATGAGAATCTGAGTACAAAAGTTTACAAGCTCTCTGTAGGTGAGCAAGAGAGAAGAAACAATAATCTGAACTAAGAAAAACTTTAAGTCTTTCTCCCCTACTTATAACTCAAAAAATCTCCCAAGGAAAAAGATGAGAAATCTTCCTAGAATAAAAAATTTGATCCATTTTCGAGCTCCACTGAAAAGTCTCCATCTTTTTGCCCAGAAGAAAGCAAATCTAAAAAAAACAAAAATACACTCTGCTTTAACTACATTTAATAATAATTATTGAAAAGCAATTTATAAAGATATTGCTTTAAATAATGTTTTACAATATTTTTTTTGCAATTTCAAATTTGCAAAATAGAAAGAGGGCCCACCTTGGCTTTTACAACTTGCAAAATTCTAAAAATATGCAAAGTTTTTTTTAAAAAAATACCTTATACATATCTATGAGGATTTAAAAATAAACCAAGGTATTGATTTATGCCAAAAACAAAGGCAAAAAAAAGTCTTAAGGCCAAAGCCATGGCCTTTTGCGTTTTGTTCTTTATTTGGCACTTAACATTTTTTACTCCAGTTTGGGCACCGCCATTGTGAAGATTCCTTGAAAATGACAAACTGGGTTGGTGTTAAATTTAAAGGGTTTTTGCGCCTTGTTCTCTTCGCATGTCTTTCAAAAAATCTCAAAAACCCAAATCACATGTTGTGAGATATGATTAAAAATAATAATTGTTGTCTTTATTTTGCTGTGTATTGTGCCTCTTACTGTTTCTTGAAAAATGCAAATTGGGTTGGTGAGAAATTTAAAGGGTTTTTTCATTTTAGTGTTAGCTAATTTATGTCTAAAAATATCAAAAAGCTAGATCACATGCGTTAAGATATGATTGAAACACTTGACTGCTATCCTTATTTTGCATGGTCTTTATGTGACACTACTACTCTTTCAGACTGTTTCCACAATCCTCTTAAGACTTGGGGGTAGCATGCTAAGCTCAACCCTTGTGGCAGCCCATTTTACTCCACATGCTATGATATGCCATCAGAAATAAATCAACAACATGATTTCACCTTAAATATAATGAAACTATTACAGCTCTACCAATTTAAATTGTAAGTGAAAATTTGGTAACAATAACATTGGGAAAAACCAACATTCTCTTTAAGTAGGCAAGTAAATTGTATAAGGTAATTATTGGTTCATCCCATTACCAGTAGTGCAAACCATGAGGATAAAATCCTACATATCTAAGTGTATACACCTAAAAATGACATGACTACCTAAATAAATATTTTAAATATTTATTTTATCTTAATATTCCTCTATCAATAAATAAATAAATTTATTTATTTATTTGATTTATTTTCTCCCATTAAATGAATAAATTATATTTATTTAATTAATTCCATCTATATCAACTCTATTCTTCTAAATAATTAAATAATTCTAATTATTTAATTAAATCTTTCATTCTTCCAAATTTAAATAAAATACAAATTTATTTAAATAAAATCTTCAAAAAATAAAATATATTTAAATATTTTATTTATTCTTCCAAATTATCTACAAGTAATTAAATAAATTTATTTATTTAATTATGATTTCTTATCTTCTAAAAAATCTTTTAAAAATAAATTCTTCTTGTCATACAAAAGAAAAAGTTGAGTTAATTGATTTAAAGCTATCAACAAAGCTTTTAAATTAGAAAAATATATTCTAATTTAAGAAATGAAAACTCATCCTCATCAAAAAAGCAGTTAACTCAACAAAGCTTCTTTTTGAATGACACATGTCCTTCTTCTATTCACGCACGTTCTCTCGAACATTCTCCTCTGTTGATCTTCTTATTCCTTTTCCACCATTGATCTTCTCTCATACAACTCTATAAATACAACCCTCTTCTTCTTCATTTCATATCCAATTTTTTCGAGTAAACTTATGCTACAGAATCCATAGCATGGCATTGGCACCCCCATTATCACTTCATATATCCATTCATTTCATAGTGTGTTGAAGCTCATCTTTAACACACCAAGTATCAGAGCCATCTCTCCTTGTCATCTTGAGGAATCGAAGCAAGGAAGCAAGCTTCATGAGGGCCATCTTCATCACCAAAAGATCAAGAAAGACTAGGCGAACAATGGAAGTCGCAAGGTAAAAGGTTGTGAGTATCATCTCTCTTCTTTATTTTAAATCCTTTCTATCTTCATATTCCATTGATATTTGGGTTTTTATTATTCATTTGATAATCCCATTTTTACCTTAACATTTCTGGCACCCACCATGGGGCTCTTGCCCCTAATCTAACTAAAAATTTGAATTTCTTAGTGACAGGTTCTGTACAGGTTTCGTACAGGCTTCTGATAGGTTCTTTCAGTGCATACATCCTCTGAACCGACACTTTTACTTTTTTTTTCTAGCGCACACAATCTTCTAGCATATACATCCTACAAGACGGCACATCTGAGCATTGTTATGGCACTTTTATAGTTATGGTGCATCCATCCTCTCAGATAGCGCATACACTTCCTGTTTCGGCACTTGCAGAATCCTGATGCATACACCCTCATAAACGATGCTTTCATACCTTCGTATGGCAAATATGTGAAATTAACGCATTTGTCTCTTCTTCTTGTGCTTTTGACATCTGTCTTAGCATATTTGTAAAACAACACTTATAGGCTCTGTTTCTGCGTATACAGACTGTATAGCGGCACATCTAATTTCTCATTGGGGTTTTTAGGATTTCTAGTGATTTTTTCAGGTTGATTCTAACATTTGCCTTGCAAGATTAGAGGCTGGATAGATCATTTAGTTGCATTAATTAATTCATCTTAGAATAATTAGGGGTAAAAGTAAAAAAAATGCATGCATGCAAATCTCACATAGTCTTTAACTAGGAAGATAGTAACTGAACCACTGCTATCTTTGCATTATTGCTATCTTTCCTAGTTTAGAACATTGCTATCTCACAAACGAAATGAACATTGCTATCTTTTAAACACCTCAAAGTTAACAAATGTGTGAGTGCCCAAGTAGATAGCCCATTTAGTTTTTTTCCTTTTAACTAGGTTTGGATTAATCATTGTCTTCTATGTCTATTGAATGACAATAGGCTTATGCTCTCCCCTTTACTGGGTGACCAGAACGCCAGACTTGTTATTCCTTGTGTTTAACCTTTAGAGGGGCCTACCCTTGGATGCCCGCCTGTCCAAGTGGGAATGACCTTGAGTAGAAAAAGGCTAAAGCCAAGCCCTACCGATCCACTTTAAATAAACTGTGCATGAGGCGAAAGCTTCCTGCAATGAGTGCTGATCTGTTACACTGACAGCGAACCTCCCCCAAAACCCTCCAAGGTGTAACCCTTGGAGACTGCAGACACCATAATGGAGAGTAGCGCTACCACACGTGTAACCACTCAGACGATTTCCTTGACTACTTAGCCATTGTTTAGTATACCAAAATCCCCTATTTGTTGGTGCAAAAGGTGGAAACTTTGAAGCTGCCCCGATTCATGTGATTCTTAGTAGAGGTAGCAGGAACAATCCTATGGTTCGGTGGGGGTACGAGCCTAAGGAAACCTAGATCTGGCATGCGTGAGAAGTGAGTACTATGGAGGGGAGCCGGTGCTACCAAATCCTGGAGCTACATGCTTTGAATATGCACAGCTAGGGGACTCAACAAATACTATCCTTTCCATCCTAGGTTGTAATTGTTCTTGTGTCAAAAAGTCCAAAAATACAAAAAATAATAAAAGATTAAAATCATGAAAACTTCTATGTGCTCGCTGTGTCTTTATTTGCCATAATTGAAAATCAGAACTCAAAAAGACCAAGTTTTGAACCAAAAATAGAAATTTTTTGGAAAACGTGCCAAAAACTCTGTAAAAACAAACTAAAAAACTCAAGCTGCGCATTCACTGTGACCTGTTGTGCATTCACTATGAGCTACTGTGAATTTGATTACTATTTCTACACATTTAAACTTTGCCAGATCTGCGCATTTATATCGACTCGCTATGCATATATCCTCTATTTCTGCGCATTTGTAGTTGCGCATCTATTACAGTAAGCTTTTCCAGTCTTGTGTCAATTTCTATAGAGATGGCAAATCGATTAGAATATATTGCTCAAACACTCCAATATCTGCAATTGCAAATAAAATTAGGTCCCTCGCCCCAAAATTGTATAGCAATTTCTCAACAAATCCAAGTCTTACAACAGGAAATGGCAATCTTGCAAGCTGAACAGGCCAATACTAGCTATGCCTTGCCCCAAACTCATACATCCTTTTCCCATCTTAATGATACTATTGACGAGGCAAGTAGCACCTCAAGTTGGAAATCATATACCACCCCACCTACTAGACCTCCTTCACCATCTCCCAGAGCACATAGCCTAGAGCATACTAATCCTACTCCTAGCTCGAAACCACCCAAAGAATCCCATGATGATTGGCTCCAAAGACTATTCTACAAGCCTAAAAGAGAAAGAAAAGCTATGGAAAACTCCAAATCCATCCATTCATTACCTCACTCCTCTACACCTACGAAGGATGTGATCCAAGGACTACCAATAGAGAGTCAACCATGCCCCCAAAATCTGGTCCTTGACCTTACAAGAGATGCTTCCAATAACATCTCAAATCCTACAACCCCTTCATGTGATCCTCAACCCCTTTAGCTTATCGAAGAACCTCCTACCATAAACCCAAGTCAAGAGCTATTCTACCTTCATGTCAATAACCCTCAAGAACATGTCAAGCCTATCCAAGAGTTATCCACTTCCATTCAAGAAACCCAAGAGGTATGTCAAGAGTCTAATCCTAAGCATGAGGAAACATTAAGCCCTAGTCGAAGTCAAGATCAAATCACTTTAATGCAACCTATGCATAACCTATAGCTTTTCTATGATCAAGATTCTACCTTTAATGAAGAAGCTATCCATGAGCAACTTGATCCTATACCTATACATGAGCAAGAGATCCAATTCCAACCCATCCATAATCTGTATCTTTTCTATGATCAAGATATTCCCTATAAAGAAGATATCCATGAACAACTTGATCCCATACCCATCCATGCGAAAGAAACCCCCATTACTCCTATCCATGATCCAACAACTTCCCTTGATGAGACAATTGCCTCCCAAGTGCACATAGATGATCAAACCAATAACATGGATCCTATCGAGCATAATGATAATCAAGATCCTATTGCCCCCCCACCATCTGTTATTGACCAAGTTGCAAATCCATTATCCTATCCCCTTAGTCTCACTACCTTCATGCATGAATGTTCCTCCCTCAAGCACCAGCAACCTTTATCCTTTATCTCTCCTCCTCCATCCAATAAGGAACTTGTGTCTAGTGTTCCACCCATAGATAATCCCACTATCCACCGCATACTCCAACATATGAACTATCAAGGTAAAGGCTTAGGCATTCATGAGCAAGGTATTTTGGAACCTATCCATGTCGAAGTTCCTCCACCCTCATCTGGCCTTGGATACATACCCCAAGATGAACAATCTCCAGATGTTGGTACTTCCTCCACTCCTCCTAAGTCCACCACTTTCCATCACAGACCCTATCATATCCCTAAAACATATGTGGCCATTCCACCTCCATCATCCTATAATTATCAAAAACATGTGACCATACACCTTCCACCATCCAATCTACCTCCACTACTTTCAACTCCTAACACCCCTCCATGCATTCTACCACCACTTCTCTCAACACCTTATCCATCCATCTATAAATCCTCTAACAATCCCAATCATGGCCAGTAGATGCACATGTTGTCTAAACAACGAGCTTCCACCAACCCCACTTCCCCCATCCCATGGGAATTCAACAACAAATATTTGGATGCCTCTACCTATAAATTCAAAAATCCTAAAGGTCCTCATGCATGCAGATACAAAAGTCAAGAATCAAAGAAACATCCATCTCAAGCGTTGCATACACCCACACACGTCAAAGCAAAACTGAAAAAGGTGTGGGTCCCCAAGCATCAAGCAATTACCTTAGAAGTTGCACAAAGGCTGCATATACCTAATCCCATACCTTCACAAGAGAAGTCTAAAAGAAAAATAGTTTGGGTACCCAAACAAAAAGCCCTAAAGTTACATGAGGCATCCACCTATCAAGAGTCTTGACCATCCCCTTTCTCCTTTTCCATCCAAAAGTATCAAATCCTTCCATTCCATAGGACAAACAAAAAAAATAAAAATACTAAGTCTATGTGGGTCCCTAAAGGCCTATATCATTCATCTACCAAGCAAAAATCTCCATTGCTTCCCACACCACCTGCCTATCATAAGCTTCAATGTTTATCACGATATGTGCAACCATTGGTCATGGTTCCCTTCCATTCCACAACACTTCTGTATAACTCCATCTCCCCTCCCTTCCACTACTATCCTACATATCTTCCTCATCCTATGGTCCATGCTTTTGCATAAACCTTCCTTCCATCTTTGCATAAGTCCTTCTGTATTCCACATCATCATCCACTATCGCACCTTCCATTATCCAATATCTACCTTCTCCATATCTCACTTTCATACAATCCCCTACCAACATCTATGAGAATGCTTGACTCGGTCCATGTGATGACATCCATTGAGACTATCACCTTTCAAGGAACTAGATGCTCGAGTCCTTATCCATATCCACCTTCTTCTATCCAAATATTCAAAAAAAAAAAGTAAGGAAAAATCCTTTCGTCCAATGGTGAAAACTTGGCAAACAGGTGCCTTGGATAAGTACCATGATGAAAACCTGGCAAATAGGGGTCATGTGTAAGTTGATCTCCTACATCACCTACACTTGGGGGCACCTTGTCTCATCAGCATATTACTTTTCTCCTACCAGTTTCCTTTCATACCATTTCCTATCCTATTCCTCTATCCATTACATACCTATACTATCCAGTCCATCCATCCTAATCTTCCATTCCTCTATTTTTCTTAATCTTGATAAAGATTGGGGGAACAATGTTGACAAATGTTTTAGATGTCACTTGACATACCTTATTCCTCCAAAACCACACAAATATTTATTATCCTCTCATCATCCTTCATCGTAAGCTTTGAGTTATTCCTATGTGACATAGTCCTTGGAGATCACATCCTTGATTCCTTCTATCCACTATTGCCCATCCCCATACATACCCATTCCATTCTTTATCACCCATATATCTACCTATCTGTGGTGTTTCCTTTGTCATCAATATCTAGCATTAAGGCTATCCAAAATTCTTATCCAATATCATATCCATAGTGTCAGCCTAGCATAGCTCCTGAGGCTCCACTTCCCATCCCTTCCATATCTTGTCGTCTGTCCTTCTCTCTATCCTCATACACACCCTTTCACTAGACAAGTGCGCGCAGCAAAGCAAGCTTCCCAAAAAAACAAAAATCTTGACACAAGACATCAACCTATCTAAAGAAAATCAAAACATGTATCGAAACACTCAGACTAATTCTATATCAATTATGGCAAAAAGACACATCTAATGCAAGAATGTTTTGTGAACATGTTAACTTACAAGGTCTTGGATTTTTGTCATTATGACTTTCTATGCTAATCAAGGATGCCAAAAGCTAGAGATGCTATGATGGGGGCATAATCTTTTTCTTTGTCTGTTGTTTGTGGATCAACCTTTAGTAATGTGACGACTTTTGTCTAACAACATGATCAGCAAATGATCATCGAGGACTTCGGAGGTCTAAACATGAAAAGGGGCAATCCTTGTCTATTGAAATGCAAGAGGTACTCAGGTCATCTAGATTCAATTTTGACTAGATGCTTGTATCAACTTGCTATATCAAAATCCATGTAAGAAATACTCAGGTCATCTCAGTTTAATTATACCTAGATGCTTGTATTTCCTTACAACATAATAAACACCCAATGATGAAATAAGCACTTCAAAATACTTGCAATATCAAGATGACACATATCCATATCCATATCCATAACATATCCAATTGCATCTCATATCCATACCCGTATCCATTTACATTTTGCATACTATCCCATGCAATAAAAATTCTATGTAGAGTATCAATGTTTATAAATAAAAGCTTTTTATTTCTTCTGTCGAGTCATTCTTCTATCAATCAACTTTATATCTATCATTGTGGTCCATTCTTCCCATTCCAATCAGTCTGAGTAATGATCCACATGCAAGTCCATACTTAATCCATACCAATCAGGTCATGTCAATCTTGTCAAATGATCCATTCACAATTAGTGGTCTTAATCCTTGTCTGGTCATAAACCAACTCGATCAGTTATAATCAAACATTTGTCTTATATAGGATGTAGAATTGTCAAAATCAGACCAATACACACGTCTTACACAACATGCTTCATTTCCTGAAACCAGACACTGTCCTTCGTGTTGCTCTAGGGATCTATCATTCCTCGCCATGACAACACTATTGTATATCATTATCAGTATATCGTTGGTTTACCGCTTGACAGGGGCAATACCTTGTTTGTTCTTGTATCATTTGTGCATACTTGCTTAATTGCTTGTGTGTGTTATCATTTTATCTTGCATCGTGTATCATTCGGCTCTTTCTTCAAACTATTTTTTTTCTTCATCCTCGCCTATCTTCCACCTTCTTCTTTGTGAGATTGTCCATCTCACGCCTTCTGCCTTCTTCTCGTCCAATCTCCCAAGGGGGCATCTTGTCATTAAACTTGTACCAGGGGCAAACTGGGGCATGTATCATTGTCAAAAATTCTTATTCTTTGAAACAATGTGAGAAAACACATTGCATCAAAGAGGGGCAAAATGTATACACCTAAAAATGACATGACTCTACCTAAATAAATATTTTAATATTTATTTCATCTTAATATTCCTTTATCAATAAATAAATAAATTTATTTATTTATTTGATTCATTTTCTCCCATTAATTGAATAAATTATATTTATTTAATTAATTCCATCTATATCAACTCTATTCTTCTAAATAATTAAATCATTCTAATTATTTAATTAAATCTTTCATTCTTCCAAATTTAAATAAAATGCAATTTTATTTAAATAAAATCTCCAAAAAATAAAATATATTTAAATATTTTATTTATTCTTCCAAATTATCTACAAGTAAATTATGCTTTCTTATCTTCTAAAAAATCTTTAAAATCTTCTAAAAATAAATTCTTCTTGTCATACAAAAGCAAAAGCTGAGTTAACTGATTTAAAGCTATCAACAAAGCTCTTAAATTAGAAAAATATATTCTAATTTAAAAAATTAAAACTCGTCCTCATCAAGAAAGTAGTTAACTCAACAAAGCTTCTTTTTTAATGACACATGTCCTTCTTCTATTCACGCACATTTTATCGAACATTCTCCTCCGTTGATCTTCTTATTCCTTTTCCACCATTGATCTTCTCTCACACAACTCTATAAATACAACCCTCTTCTTCTTCATTTCATATCCATTTTTTTGAGTAAACTTATGCTACAGAATCTATAGCGCACCATTGGCATCCCCATTATCACTTCATATATCCATTCATTTCATAGTGTGTTGAATCTCATCTTTAACACACCAAGTATTAGAGCCATCTCTCCTTGTCATTTTGAGAAATCGAAGCAAGGAAGCAAGCTTCCTAAGGGCCATCTTCATCACCAAAAGATCAAGAAAGAGTAGGCGAGCAATGGAAGTCGTAAGGTAAAAGGTTGTGAGTATCATCTCTCTTCTTTATTTTAAATCCTTTTTATCTTCATATTCCATTGATGTTTGGGTTTTTATTATTAACTTGATAATCCAATTTTTACCCTAACACTAAGTACCCAAAGCTATGATTTATTTTGAATGTTATGATATTGCTGATGCAGGGACAGGGTATATGGACGTGGTTTTTTTGAGAGCCTAGATGTGCATGGACTTGAACAAGTACAACCTTTGAAAATCTTCATGGGGGGTTTAAACAAGAAACTAGGCTACTAGAAATACATAATTAGATACATTTGAACCTATCAAATTTTCCCTCCTTTTAATTCTTTTGAAATATGAGGATTAACTTCATACAAATTCTTAAACTCATCATATCCTTCTACTTCAACAATCACTTTTATCATGAAATTTGGTCTCCTAGTTAATCCATTTACAATTTTTTCGAATCATCACTCCTAATATGTTAAAAAATAGAATTACAAAAATTGTACCAATCTCATGCCTTTGATTCAAGTAACCTTCACTTTTCAAATATTTTAATAGTTGATGGTTTGCAGATAACACAAATTCTTCAGTCAAATCAGAAATCTCTATATTTGTTTAGTAATTGAATTATGTTGTAAAATTCTTATCATATTTTGTATATTTGAGTATGGTTTAGGTGTAGGTTTGGTTTGCTGCTCATGCTATAATTAATTTAATTCCATGTATTTCAAGTTATTCTATGTCAACAATTCATAATCAATTTCTATGTAAGTTTTAATCGAATCTTCATTTTTTTTAATTGCTCAAGCTGTATTTTAGAATAATTTTATGTTTTTTTTTGGGATACATGTTTTCATATATTCCAACATCTATTTATGTAATGATCCTAACTAGCATCCACACACTTTTCTTTGTAGCTTTCTATTAGGCTATATTCTTGGTGTCTATATGAAATGGCAGACCAAGTATTTATGTTGTTGTTTTTGGTACTTGTAGTATCATTTTAATGAAATGAAACACTAACCTAGGATTTAATAGGTAGCACATAAAGTAATATTTGATATCATTTTTATGATCAAAAGATTGGACTAGTTAGTGATGAAAAAAATATGTTTTAGAGTAATTTACATGAATTATGAAACTCCTTTGTGACATCAATAAAACCATCCAAATTAGAAAACACCTTGAAAAAATATTACCATACTACTACACTAGGGGTACTAATGTAATGAGGACAATTAATTAATCTTTGGAGTATAATGATAATAGTGAAAATTTTTAAAAATAGATTACTTTCTTTGGTTTAAGTAAATGATGGTCTTCACCAATGGGCTATGGAGTCAAGAAACTCATGACATAAGGGTTGAGTGAGAGATTTCAAAGAGAAACCTATTGCAAAGATGTTATTTAGCCATGGTCGTATGATGAGACAAACCTCAAAACATAGTATCATTTTTTTCCTCTAGGATTGTGTTAAATAATGATACAAATCATTATACCATATTCTCTCAAGCTACCAAGAGCACACACTAGCATCCAGATTAGGTTATTCTTATTGGTCTTTACCCTATATTTGCCTCAATACAACCTTTGATTACCTACATTTGCATCTTTGGTGTAGGTGTCACATGGTACTACTATAAAAACAAAATTTCTTCAACCTCCACTGCTAGTGCTAGCCATCCACATTGGAAATGTCCAAAAAAGGGTAATCCAAGAACAAGAAAATGCACTTAAAACCCCATAGATTCTATATAAAGACTAAAACTTTTCCACTTTTGTGTATCTCACCTTAAAGCCACGTTTTCAATGTTTTGAATTTCTTAAGCTGTAACATATCATGCACCTAAGAGTCATGTTCTCTTCAAAAAGAAGTAATACTCGAGTTAAAAGTTGTACTCTTATTGTTGATAGTACATGGTGCATTCAGGGAAATAACACATCATCATCATCTGAATATTCAAATGAATGGGTAGCAAGACCTGCTCTAGAGATAGATGAATACTTCAATGAAATCATATATTGCACTTCCAAAAGGTGCCAAAATAGGAAACTAAAGAAGCGGCAACTTGTTGGTATCCATAGATTGAACTATGGAGTTTATATAGAAGAGGTACACTATAATTAACAAATTGTTATTCTTATAATAAAGAAATATGCATATTATTTAATACATTATTAGTGATCATTTCAATTGATTTTTTTATGAAAAGTCACTTCCAATTCCCAATATTCTTGAAGAACCAATGGATGTCACTAATTATAGCCACTCTCAAGATTAAGAACAAGACACATTTATGGATGAAACCTCTTTGCAGATAAATGAGGCTGGTCTCAATAAATTTATCTAAGACTTCTACACATCTTCTGAAGAAGTTATTGATTCACCCCAAGCTCAGTTAGCTAGGATGCCTCTTTTCCCAAATGCAAATACTTCTATATTAGTGACACTTATGTTGTTGAACTTGAAGGTTACACATGTGTATTGACAAACACATCCTTTATTGATATATTAAGGAAGGATTTGATATTTCTATAAATTAATGATCTAAATATATTGAAAGTTACAAATATTATGTATACTTATCTTATAAAAATCATTTGTTTCCTCATGTAGACTTTTGGCAAACAAAATACTTCCAAAGGACAATAAGTTGCCTCATTCTCATAGAGAAGTATCTTCAGTGATGAAAGACACTTGAATGGAGTACAATACATATGATGCATGCCCAAATGACCATATATTGTATTATAGAAAGAATGCAATTTTAAGCAATGCCCAGTGTGTCACACAAATAGGTACTGTCAAGATCAAGTATCCAAGAAGGTTCCTTATAAAGTACTACGTCACATTCCACTAAAGCCAAGGTTTGAGAGAATGTTCAAATGCAAGGAGTTGGCAAAATATATTCATTATCGTGCACAAGGGAGGAGCCAAGATAGTGTAATGTGTATGGTTGTGGATAGCAAACACTAGAAAGAGATTGAGGAAAAATGGCCACATTTAAGAAATGAGCCAAGGAATGCAATAATTTCTCTAGCAATGGATGGTATCAATCCTTTTGGAGATTTTAGAACAACATATTCTGTTTGGCCAATTTTAATTATTAACAACAATCTTCCGCCTTGGATGGTAATGAAAAAGGAGCATGTAATGTTAACACTTATCATACCAAGTACTAGAACATATTAATACAATGTTTTCTTGAAGATTATATAAAAAAAATTCAACTCTGTTAGGCCCTGATAAAGAACATTTTGTTTACTTAGGGAAGTATCACGTAAAGGATATGGATGTATGCATGGAGCCCCTCATTGATGAACATCATGAATTATGGGATGGTGTAAATATGTACGATGTATCAAGACCTGTCAATGATAGAAACTTCCTCTTTCATGCGATCCTTATCTGGACAATTCATGATTCCTCGGGACTCTCTATTTGTTGTGGTAATATATTATAAATTACATTTGTAATTATTTTGTTCTTTTTACCATTTACTAAATATGATTTCCATTCCTTTTTTAGGGCTACAAACAAAGGGGAAACATGGTTGTCCATCATGTGGGCCGAAAACATTGTATAGGCAGTCAACAGATCTCAATAAAATAGTGTATGATGAGTATAGACAATTTTTATCACAAAATCATCATTATCGAGTGCATGAGAAAAACAAGTTCAATGGAAAGGAAGTGGAAATGAGGAAGACAAGAAGGATGAACCTTGCTAGGTGGAAAGAACTATATGACAAAAAATAAGGGACATGTTTTCCACTAGGAATGAAAAGACTCTCTCTTTTCTATAAATTACAATATTATGAGAACTTGCCAATAGCCCACCTATTTGATACTATGTACATTAGGAAAAATGTGGCAGAGTGTTTGTGGAAACATCTAAATGGAACCAACCTTGAAGAACAAATAAAGTTATGAAAGGACCTCCAAGTTGCCAATATCATGTCAAACATGTGGTTACATGAAAATAACTCATTTGTTCATGCTCCATGGATTTTTACATCAAAGGAGAAAGAAAACATCATTGATCTACAATCAAAAGCATAGGATTTCCTTCTGGTTTTGGTGTGACATTAAAAAACTTATTCACAAGAGATGGGTCAGAGTTCTCAGGGCTAAAAAACAAATGATTGACACAACTGGATAAAGGTAACTTTGTAGAATGTTAAATTTGTTGGAAACATAATTAGAAATTTGTATATCTTAGTGATAACAGAAGTTCATGAATATTTTAACATTGTTTTTGTTGATGGTCATGTAGTATGTGTTGCTTGCAGCAATACCGAGCACCTTTGACTGTGATGTCACATTAACTATTTACAAATTATCCAAATATTTGAGGTATTTTTAATCCATCATGCATACTCTTCCATGACTCTTATCCTTTGAAGTGCATTATTGGTAATGCCTTTATATACGTTTATACCTTTAGTTTTGAAAAAACAATAAGTCTTTATTATAATACACATTAATATATGTAGGTGGGTTTCATCTAAAGAGATACATTAGGATGAATTGAATTATTTGAAGAGGAATGTTCCACTTTTTATGTGTGATATTCAAATGTACTTCCCTCTAAGCTTCTTCAATTCTCAAGAGCACTACCTTGTACACCTAGTAGAAGAGATTGAACAGTGTGGTCCTATCCATATTCAGACAATGTGGCTCATGGAGAGATATATGAAGGTTCTAAAATAATTTGTGATGCAAAAGGCTCGACTAGAAGGGTCCATGGTTGAGGGGTACATGGTTTTCCAGAAAATGGTTCATTTGAGTGAGTTCTTACTTGAATTGCATCTTGAAGCTCCTCGATTATGGGATTATAACCATACTCAATCATTTGAAGGATAAAAATTACAAGGTCAAGGGACTTCAAAGAGGATAAAAGGTATACAAAAATGTTTGAAGTAATTGTTTTTTATCTTAAATTTTATAAGGCATAGCTTTAAATCATTAATTCATTGAACAATTCTATTTTTCATTGTAGATGCTAAGGAGTGGGAGTCATTACATTTTTATGTTGCATACAATTTTGAATTTATGTTGGAATGGATGGAGAAGTACACTAAACAAAAGAAATTAGAGGATGAAAAGGCATGGACCAATGTATATAATGGACATGGCCAAAACACTGCTCGAGGACTTCCTACAAGCCATAAAAGAAAATGGCCAGATAGATGCTCGTGGAATTGGCTAAAGACCAATATTGAACAAGAGCCAACAAAGGGGAAGAATAGAATGACACAAAACAACTAAATTTTTTTAAAGGATCTAGAAATGGGGAGGTGATACATATATATTAACATATTTGAGGTGTTTAGTGATTTGCCTTCTAACTTTTTTATCCTTTAATCTAATTAGTTAATATTTATATGAATTTAGGTAACATATTACAAAGGAATGTGGAACTTTGGTCATCATTTTCACATCAAAAAGCTTGATGACAAGAGACAAACTTATGATTGTGGAATTTCAGCATCATTTGAGGTGGAATGTCATTCACATGTAGATGATAGGCAACCAATCACAAGCATGCTTCACTATTATGGAGTGTTGGAGGATATTATAAAGCTTGATTTTATATCTTTCAAGAAAGTTATTTTTCGTGTTCAATGGTAAAAGCTTATCAAAGTGGGTGAAGACAAAACTATATTGCTGCACAAGAAAGGATTCCATATGATCAATACATCTAGGTTTAAATCCACTTCTAAACCTTATGTGTTTCCAAATTAATGTGACCCGATATATCTCATTCCAAATTTAGAACAACCTAGTTGGTCATTCGTAATTGATTATGATCCAAGAGGATGAAGAGTAACATTTGTTCAACATGTAGAGGACCATGATTTACTTGAAGATTTAGAAGTCCCCCTTGAAGACATAGATGGCCAAGATGGAGATGATGAAAAATTTATTGTCAATGATGCATATGACCAAGATGAAGATCATGACGACTTTACTAAAGTATCTGAAGGATATGAGCAACCACATGGGCATCAAGTCCATGAAGATGATGAATTTATTGATTTTCATTTACCTGTAGCTGAAGGTGAAGAAGACCATGAAAACTATGGTATTAATTTATTTGTGGATCTAGGGCCCATTAATGATGGTACGTTTATGCCATCAGATGAGGACATTTCATGTCATAATGACATTGTTTGATCATCATGTTCACTTTAAGATGGTTGTGAGGATTCGATACAATATAATTAACTCTTTACATGTTAAGTATTGTGTTTTTAATTGTACACAAAATGTAATGGAAATTAAGTAATTTGAATGTTTTGAGTGTTTTGTTAGTGGATGTTTGTAACATCAATGAATATAGCTTGCAATTTTTTTTCAATTGGATAAGTTGTTTCATTTTATTTTTTACTTCTTTAACAATTTACTTGAAAGACACTTTTGTGTTTGGAAGCTTTACATAATCAACATCTACGCACTTCATACAATTGACACAAGAGAAACACAATACCATAAAGCTAAAAAAAACTTTGGAAGTTGAGCATTGTTTGTTTTTTTCTTATGTATTGAAACATAATGAAAATTATGTATGTTATTGTTCATGTGCTAGTGAATTTGACTTATGTTACTAATATCACTTGCATATGTTCTCTAATTAGTATTTTGTCATTTTATGTCATTATGTGTTTCTTTAAGAATGTGCCTATGGGTGCTCCCAATTCTACTATGGGGGATCCATTGATCTTAAATGGTCTAATTGAAATGCTAAGGAACGGGAAAAGAAAAAATAGTACTATGATGGTGCATGACGTAAGTTTGAAAATTGTCTTTTATAGGTTCAATTATCTTATGTTCCATATCATATTATGTTAATTTATGTTTGTGGAATGCAGGCCATCTCTAAAGTCATTCCAACCCCTATCACGCCCTTTAGAACATCTAGTATTATGGTAGTGGTAAGATTTGATCTAGATTCTTATGCATTTAATTAACTTATTTCACCTTTTATATTTTGTTAATATTTGTGTTTTTGCCATAGGGCATTTCTAGAGTAAGTCCACCCAGAATGCATCTTGTTGGCATGCAAGATCTGATTATGCCATCCGATACACCCAATGTTATGCAAAAGGTAAGATTCAATCATATGTTTGTGTGGGTTTGATTATGTTATTTCCCCTATTATACCACTTTAAAATTTATATTTGTGCCTTACAGGATGTTTCAAGAAGATGTGTCATGCCCACTACATCTAGACCGGAAACACTTATCACAAGAGTGGAATCAAGCACAATACCTCATATCATGCCCTTGACATCTAGACAAGAAACACCTATCACAAGAGTGGCATCAAGCACAATACCTCATAGCATCCCCTCTACATCAAACATGGATGCTCCTAGTATCCCTGTTGAAATGGACATGCATTCCCCTATTAGGAGTACATCACAAATAAATAATCCATCAAGTCTGGGTTCAGTCAAAATTCTCCCACCAACACTTGAGCAAGTTTCCTTGAGGAGTCTTATAGAATCATAATCAAGAATACAAAGGCTTCTACCAGAAAGTCCTGAAAATGTTGAAATTAGGAAAGAAATACTTAAACAAATTAAGTTATGGGAGACGACATTATTGGGGAGTGCAGGGCTTACTTTAGATGAACAGGTAAAATTATCTAGAAATATTATCTTATTATTCTTTTCTAGTTCATACTTTACTTTTATCACTGTAATAGCATGTTGACTAGTAAAACCATCATTGATGATTACATGGTTGCTTGATGATTACATGGTTGCTTTGTCAGGTTTAGGAGCCATTACTAATCTATGTTTTTAACATTTTGATTTCTTATGTACTTCATGCCCTTTGTTTCTCTATTCATACTCTTTTGTATTGGCTCTTGCACCTTGTATCTAGTGTGAGTTCTCTTTTTACAGAGAATTTTGGACTGATTACTGGCCAGTTTCTTCTAGCCTTTAACGCTAAGTGAAAGTCTTCTACCCAATCCAATTTGTGCAAATTGATCTCATCATGGGCAGAAATTCTCAAAGCTCCAAGGTATCTGGCAACTTGTTCTTCATTTTCATTAATTCCAAGTCCAGCACCATAAGCATCAGTATATCCATGAATACTAGCCAGCCTAGGTTCTGCCACCTCAATAGCTAGCCAACTGGTTTAATATATAAGCATTATGTGGCTCTTACGCCATAACTAAGGTAATATATGTACCCAAATAGGTATGTTTAGGTAGCTATATAGGGAAAAAGAGAAGAAAAGTTGACCTGATCAATATTAATCAACATTCCTCTGAATTTCACTGTTGTGTATATTGAAGTCATCTGATGAAACTTAAAAGCGGTGTTCTTTTCAGCCATCAATCTTTGACAAAATCTCCCATTATCCAGTACATCTTTGAAAGGTGCATATTATTTTAAAGTTTGATGTTTTATTTGCTAATAAGTCTTCTAACATATCATCACTCTCTTGATGTGTTAGTTATACAAATTCACATTAATTATATTAATGTACTTGCATGTCTAGAAATAATTTACATGATTGTTTTCCAATTTTTGGCAATCAAACTTACAACTAGTACATCAACTAAAGTAAGGATTAGATTTGGCCCATCAAATTATATATTTTGCATCTACACAGTGAACTGTGCTTATTCAGTTGTCATGGTATGGGTTATTAGTCCAATGTTCCACCAATGATTTGGGGTTGATATATTTGAATCTATATATATTTTACATGAATTTCATTTTGTTGATATAACATCTACAATATGAATATTTTGCAATATGCCATTATTTGATGTTTTGACTTATACGTTTTTGTCAAGTTATGGCAAACCTTCCACCAACCCAAGAAATTTGTAACATTTCAAGGACTGATTCTCGTGCCTTAAAGAAATGAATTAGTTCATTTGGGGTTTGCGTTCCCATAGAAGTAGAGCTTTTCTTTGCATTGGCATCACTTTATCAATGGACATATAGTTTGACAGGGATTACTGAAAGCTTACACTTATGGGGCCGCATAAGCTAATGTACATCTTATATGCTCAAAACAAAAGTTGAAAACGTTGTACTGAACTACCCAAAAGGGCCAAGGAAACTTTCATTCTCAATACAAAAGTTGATAAATTTGTGCTAAACTGCCATCTTAGCAAGTCACTAACTCTTTTTACTATGGAAAGGGGGTAGAGTGTTGTGATCTTTATGCATGCAAAGCTCACATGAAAATCATCAAAAACATAAATAAATTTTAGATTTTTGTGCGTTATACTTTATTCACTCATATTTTGATTTTCTATTTTCAAAACTTTTATGCAATCTTCGTCCATTCCTCAATATTTGGGTTTCAAATAAGATTTTTTGTGAGTGCGTTGAGACATTTCTTGACCTTAAATTTACAAGGGAAAATGCTCACGAATGGTCATGACATCTAAGTAATTGCTATCCCTTAAGTCGCTGAAATGTTCCTTTTACAAAAACTATGTCAAATTATATTATCTCTTTAAATTTTCTCTTGCAACAAATAAGATCCTTTACCAAACATTGCTGCAATTAATCCTATATGGTCCATTATTACTATTACTTTCAATTATCAGTTTGTAATATTCTGTGAATCTATTTATCACTGCTATTGTGAATGGAGGGCTTCAATATGTTTCTATAATGTTATAGTTATCATTGCTATTGTGAATGGAGGGCATTAGTATTTTTTATTTTTGGAATTATTAAGTTAATATTGAATGGATACAGGTTATTGTTGATGTTGTGAATGCAATGGTTATCATTAATGTTTCTGCACACTTCCCTTCATACATGTATGGTTTAACAGAATCACAATGTAAAATAGAGAACTTACAAAAAACACCTTCGAATTTCTAGTTACCTATATAATTATATCCATGTATTCCTGGAACCCCCTCTGGGTGCAAGTGCTAGTTTTTAATACATTTTTTCATATTGTCTCTAGAGAGACAATAGTCGGGATTAAAGACATATTGTCTCTAGAGAGACAATGTCTTTAATCCCAACTATTGTCTCTAAAGAGACAAAAGTGAAATTGTCTCTAGAGAGACGAAAGTGAAATTGTCTCTAAAGAGACAAAAATACTTTTGTTTCATATTGTGTTTACAGAGACAATTTTTTAAGATAATAATTTGAGACACTCTCTTAAAGACAATACACACATTTTTTTGTCTCAAGTTAAGACACTTTATTCAAAAATTGTCTCAAAAATTGTCTTAAACCCCCCCTCTATGTAGTAGTGACACATAAATTCCATATTGTTGTATCTCACTAAGAGCCATTGTAGAGTTGCCCAACAAGCATTTTATTAGAACATCTAGTGCATTCTTACACACTTGAAGGCACTCTAAAATCCTCATATTTTACAGACTTTTTTTTTTCAAAATAAGTGTTCTGGATAGTCCTTTCCACTAGTTCTTTTCTCGCAGTCCTACTAGACCTGCACATAAGCTAGATGGTTCTTGGGAAAAAGCTAGTGGGATGCTCACCTCCTGGCCAAGGGCAGTAACTACCCACCCCCGAGCTAGGGGAAAACAAAAGGAGAACTAGGTAGTGTGCACACACACTTTTACTGAACCCAGAACAACACACATATAGAAAAACACTCAAAACAGAGTATGTTTTCTTCTTTTTTTTTTTTTCAGCACTCATAGGTTTGGTTCACAATTCACAAGAAGGTTTTCTATAGAGCCTTCACAGAGGGGTAAAGAAAAGACATCAACCTATAGGAATAGATTTAGCCATTCTATTTTATAATTTCACTTCTCATGGGTACTCATACCCTTCAATTTCACTTGTTGGGTACTCTTACCCATTTGCATTCAACAGATCTTTTATTTGGGGTACTATTACCCTTTAAGTTCAAAAAGTATTTGCACTGGGTACTCTTACCTAATTAACTCAGAAATATTTACAAGGGTGCTCTTACCCATATCTTTAACTTTCTCAAGAAAAAACAGGTTACTCTCACCCATTACAATATTCCTATAAGAAGCATCTTCTCTACCTCACACAAAAATTATAACAGCAAAAGAATAACAATTTCGACTTAACCAACAAACGCTGTAACTGTCCACAAATTCCAATACCACTTAACACACAACATAACTCAATGTACAACACACAAAACATAGTTCCAATCCATTGTATGGAGTTGTTCAATTTCGTTTGGTGTATGGATTTATTTATTTATTTAACAATAACAATAAAAGCACAATTTTACACAATTACCACAAAATGAATTTCACAGTAAATAAGTTAAGTCCTACCTAGAATTCTCAATAGAATTGGTGGGCTGATTAAGCTCCATAATGATCTCCCTTTCCTCTAGTTTTTTTTTAGTTTCTTTTTTTATTTGTTTTAAAATCTCCTTGTCCTTGCTCAGTCCCAACTTTTCAGAACCCTCTCTCAATTTTCTGACTCCCTCATATTCCTTTCCTAGCTTCCTTTCTATTCCCCACCTATTCCCATGAACAACTTGAGTCATCTAGGTGGATAACATGTGTCATTTTGTGGACAACATGTGTCATCACCTTCTTGTTCCACTTTGCTTTCTCTCTTTTGGACACTCAATAAAATTAATCTTCTTTTTTTTAATTATCTAATTTTCGTCCCCTAAAAATAGCCCCAAAAAAAGTGTTTTAAAAACATCTTTTTTAAAATTTATTATGTTTTTCACGAGGGTCCCACCTAGACTAATAAACTTAGGCTTTATTTTTAAAAGAAGTGTATTAATTTCTTTCTTTAAATAATATTGTGACTAGAAAAATTATTTAATCCATTTTACCCAAAGAATGACTTCACAAGATGATCATGTAATACAACACAACACACAACATGACACACAATTACAAAACTTGTTTCACAATTACAACACATGTTTCACATTACAATATCACAATTTTACACATCGATGTCACATATCACAAAGACAAGACACACTTTCATGTAGACATAAATACCACATATACATGACCATACAATGGACCTACGCCACTCCAAATAGGCTAGGTTAGCTTACTGGGGAATCACAATAGGTCTCTAGGTGTTTTCCTCGTATCCACTGGTTTAAATCCTGCACACTTATTCTCAATGTCAGTTACGATTAAGATAAAATAGTCAAAGAAACAATATAATAACAACTAACTATAACATTAATAAAGCATTTAAATTGTTCATGTAACTTATAAAATACTACATCCACTAGATAATCCAATACGTTTCTCAATCTACAAAGTATTAGAAATCTCTCTCTAGTAGATGAATGAATATAATCGACATAATAAAAAATGCTTAACAACATTTTCATGGAATATATGTGATGCTACATATCATTGAATGACATAATCCATAGAAATAGTATATGAATCACACAACACAACTCATGGAGTAATATAGTACTACACTTCAATGAAGAATATAATCCACTAACATAAGATACGAATCATCATCCTAAACATCATATAAAACAAACAAAGGTACATGTGCATAAATAGAATATGTATCAATCATGATCTAAGCTAAAATCATATGTCCAAAAATAATATGTAAACCCTAGTCATGGTCTAATCAAAACACTAGTGTAAAATGTAATATATCTCATCATAATAACATAGTAAACATATGAAATCACATCCCACCCAAAGGCAGGACTGGGAGAGGCCTCACATCCTGCCCCCATAGGATTGGACTTCCTCCCAAAGTGGTGGTACCTACTTAGGTTTTAAGGTTTTGAATCTGTTTCATGAATGCTTTCCTTATTTTCCATAAAACCCTAAGTCTTATGGTCAAATCTTACTTTATGTTCTATTTCATTATTGACTGCTTAGCCTAGGTTCTTGGTCAGTTAAGTTATAACCTTATGTCTTTTATATCATCTGTTGACTGGCCCCTAATCTAATTTTACCTTCTATAACTTGTCAAGTCATGTGCATCATAAATTTCTAAGTCTTATGTCTTTGTAAGGGCCCGAAGGTGCCACATGACAAGATATCGCAAGCCCATGCACCACTAAGGCTAATGTCATATCTCCACTATACGGCTGTGAAATAAGGACAGGTGTAAAGTATATCATGGCCTATTGCCATAAGATCAATGATTTAGATGAATGAAGAAGATTGCGCTAGGTATCGAAGGATGAGTGAAGAGGTGGGGCTGATAAAGATCAAACGACAATGCAGTGTCATAGAAGAGTCTTGTCTATAGGAAAGATTCTATGTGCGGTGCAAGATGATGACACGTGCACTATTCTTAGGAGGAATGAAAAAGCTTCTGTAAGGGGATACACATGGAAGGCTTAGCATGCTCTCACATAACCAAAAGGAGGTGACCCACTTGCTACTTTGTGGCTGTACAGAATGAGGCCACATGGCCATGCAGGACAAAAATGAAGAAAAGTTAGCAAAAGGAGTGTCTGAGATGGAGTAATTTTATTGGTTGGTGACTACTCACATAAAAGCATAGATTTTTCAAATCTGGTAGTTTATTCCAGGTTGCCGATCTCATAGTATGAAGTTTCCATCAACGGCTGAAATTTAAATTTTCTATGCAATCGTTGGAAGGCACCCCTGCATCACAAATTCACAGTAGTGATCGAAAAGATGCACAACTTAGGTGGAGAAGTATGGATAATTGTGTCCAGGGTGAATGAAGATCCAATCATATGTTGTCTTAATCATTGGGATCAAGCATCTCCAAGGGTCTTTAGCATCTCGAGGTTGAATTGTAAATTGGATTAGTTTCCCCATGCCTATAGCGGTGTCTTGTAATGCAATATTTGTAACTGACATTTGGTAATGAGTTTTACGGCAACATGTTCTTGTGTCTATGAAAGAGCATGTTGTTCCACTTTGTAGGGGGAAAAAAAGGTTGTAGTAAGGGATTCTAGGCTTTGAATACAAGGTATCCACATTTTGGGGAGTATTCTCTTTGGTAGACTAGGTTCATTTGTCTAGGTGCAGAGATATTTTCTGTTTTGTAAATGAATAAAGTTCTGATTGACATTGTTTCTGTTCAGATTGCAATATATGAATAACACTTTGTGTGTGTTTCTTGCAATTGTCCCCTTGAATGCATGCATCTCTTTTGTGAATGAATGAATCAAGGGTTTTGTACTTCACCTATACACATTTGTTGTATTGAATGTTTTTGTTTACTGCTTCTAATCAAGGATTGGATTAAACATGCTTTAATCAAAACATAGGAAGTGATGTGTTACATTAGGGATTATTGAAGAAAAGTTGTAGGAAATAGTCTTTCTTGGGTGTGTCATTGCAAGATAGTGATACAAGTATACCCTCTAAAATTGAAATTTTGATACATCAAAAGGGAAACATTTACATTGACAGGTTTGACTCTGTTGCCCTGATAAAGAACTAGTCTGAGGATTTGCTTGCCCAAAAGGTCCAGAAAATGGAAATTTAAAGAAAATCATTTGAATCATTTTATTTTATATTTTGTTTTAGTTTAGGTGTTGTGTGTTCTTAGATTTGAATGGTGAAGATAATTCAAGAATGTTGCCAGTCTAGGGTTAATCTTACAAATCTTGGTACAAATATATTAGAACATTATGCCTGGTATTGAAAAGCTATATTTATTGATTGTGAATAAGGGAATACCCCCTAGGTGCAGCAGAACCTAAAGTGCAGGGGAGATAGGTGAAAAATAATCTCCCACTCTATTGGTCAAGTCTCCATTGAACTTGATCATAAGAAGTGGCCAGTCTTTAGAGTTTTATGTGTGCAGATTTGGGAACCAACAGAATTGGTGACTCTGCTGGGCAAAAGGCTTAGTTATCCATTTGAAAAGAGTCAAGCCATTATCATGATCTGATCATCAGGGTCAGATATTGAAGGTCTTAATACCTAGAGAAAGAGTTTGTTGTAGCATGTTGAAAGGATTTTAAAAGGTGCTCTACTAGTGAAGTGAATCTAGAATACAATTACTCAGGTACAAGATTTGGGCTTCTTGATGTTTTGTCCTCTTTGGAAAGGTCGTGACTCTATTGTTGAACCTATTTTGAAGTTGCAGTTTATTCCCAGGTATTTCATCTCTTTCATTCAAAATGATTAGATTAGAACATCAATAATGGTCACTAAACTAATCATGCTAATGTGTTGAGGTGGGTGGGTAAATGTTAGGGGAGGTCTTGATTCATGAGCCAAGTGTCCCAGTTATTCAGGGTAGTGGGCTACCGGTAAAGACACTTAAGATCCTAAGAGCAAAAAGTTGCCAAATTTTGACAAAGCAATTCTTAGAATTTGTGGCAGCTCAGAATGTTCCTTTCAGACCTACAAGTGCATGTGGGGTCCATCCACAATAACCTCTCTTGATTTTGGTCAACTCTGACCTATTTGACAGTGTTGAAATCAAATGCATTCTTCCAAAAGGCTTCAATTTCATATAGCACAACCTTGCCAAGGGCCATATTTTACATTCTTCTAGTCATGGGAATGAACTAACTATGCCAACATGTAGGGGTGGGTGATTAAATGCAAGGGGTGGTCTCATTTCATGCGCCAAGTGTCTTAGTCATTCCGAGTTGCAAGCTACTAGCAAAGTCGAAAGGTGCTAGGAGTGAAATTTCACATTCCATAGGTCATGGGGTCGAACAAACTATGTCAACACATCAAGGTGGGTGGGTAAATGCCAGGGGAGGTCTCAATTTGTGTACCAAGTGTCTCAGTCATTCCGGGCTACAAGCTACCAACAAGGTCGAAAGGTGCTAGGACTAAAATTTTGTATTCCATAGGTTGTGGGGCTGAACCGACAGTGCCAATTCTTTAGTGTGGGTGGGTAAATACTAGTGGAGGTCTCATTTTATGTGCCAACTATCCCAGTCATTTGGGATGGCAAGCTACTGGTAAAGTCATTTAAGATCCTTAAGAGAAAAAAACTGCTAAACTTTGACAAAGTAATTCTCAGAATTCATGGCAGCTGGGGATTTCCTATGTGGACCTATAGGTGCATGTGGGGTCCATCCCATCCACAATAACCTCTCTTAGTTTTGGTCAACTCCAATCCATTTGAACCTACTGAAATCAAATGTATTCTTACAAAATGCTTTAGTTTCATACAATGGAAAGGTACTAGGAGTGAAATTTTGCATTCAATAGCTCGTGGGGCCGAACTGATAGTGCCAATGCATCAGGGTGGGCGAGTAAATGCTAGGGTAGGTCTCATTTTGTACACCAAGTGTCCCAGTCATTTGGGGCAGCAGGCTATCGACAAAGTCACTTAAGATCCTTAAGAGCAAAAAACTACCAAACCTTGATAGAGCAGTTCTCAAAATTCATGGTAGATAGGAATGTTCTATTGGACCTATAGGTGCATCTAGGGTCTTTCCACAATAACCTCTCTCTTTTTTGGTCAACTACAATCTATTTGATCGTGCTGAAATCAAATGCATTCTTACAAAATGCTTCAGTTTCATGCAGTGGAAAGATGCTTGGAGTGAAATTTTGCATTCAATAGCTTGTGGGGCCGAACTGACAATGTCAATGCATCAAGGTGGGTGGGTAAATGCTAGGGTAGCTCTCATTTTGTACACCAAGTGTCCCAGTCATTTGGGGCAGCAGGCTATCGACAAAGTCACTTAAGATCCTTAAAAGCAAAAAACTACCAAACATTAACAGAGCAGTTCTTAGAATTCATGGTAGATAGGAATGTTCCATTGGACCTATAGGTGCATCTAGGGTCTTTTCACAATAACCTCTCTTTTTTTTGGTCAACTACAATCTATTTGATCGTGCCGAAATCAAATGCATTCTTGTAAAATGCTTTAGTTTCATGCAGTTGAAAGATGCTTGGAGTGAAATTTTGCATTCTACAACTTGTGGGGCCTAACCAACTATGCTGGCAACATGTTAGGGTGGAAACATAAATACTAGGGGAGGTCTCATTTCATGCGCAAAGTGTCACAGTCATTTGTGGCAGCAAGCTACCAGCAAAGTCACTTAAGATCATAAGAGTAAAAAGATGTCAAACTTTGATGGAGCAGTTCTTAGAATTTGTGGTAGCTAGGAATATTCTATTTCAATCTACAAACACATGTGATTTCCATCCACAATAACCTCTCTTGGTTTTGGTCAACTCCAATCTATTTGACCATGCTGAAATCAAACGCATTCTTACAAAATGATTTAGTTTCATGCAACACAACCTTGCCAAGTTCCATATTTTTTGTTTTGGTCATCGTGGAGTTGAACCAACCACACCAATGTGTTGGGGTGGGTGGGTAAATGGTAGGGTAGGTCTCATTTTCTATTCCAAGTGTCCTAATCATTTTGGATTGTAAGCTACCAGCAAAGTGACTTTGTCGGTAGCTTACAACCTAAAATGACTGGGACACTTGGCATATGAAACGAGACCTCCCCTAGCATTTACCCACCAAGCTCGATGTTGGCATAGTTGGTTCAGCCCCACAACTTGTGGAATGCAAAATTTCACTCCTAGTACCTTTCGACTTTGCTAGTAGCTTGCAGCGCGAAACGACTGAGATAGTTGACGCATGAAATGATACCTCCCCTAGCATTTATCCACCCACCCTGATGTGTTGGCATAACTGGTTCGGCCCCATGACCTATAGAATGCAAAATTTCACTCTTAGCACCTTTTGACTTTGTTGGTAGTTTGCATCCTAGAATCACTAAGACACTTCACACATGAAACAAGAGCTCCCTTAGCATTTATTGACCCACCCCAACATATTGGCATAGTCGGTTCGGCCCCACGACTTGTGAAATCTAAAATTTCACTCCTAGCACCTTTTGACTTTGCTAGTAGCTTGTAACCCAGAATGACTGAGACACTTGGCACATGAAATGAGACCTCCTCTAGCATTTACCCACCCACCCCTGACATGTTGTGTAATGCCTACCCATGAAAATATTAGTAAATAGCAATAAATAATTAAAATCAATAAATAAAACAACGAAATTAACTAGATGACAGGAGACAATTTACAATTTTTAACTTAATAAACTTCAAAATTAAACTTAAGTAAATTAACATTCATCGTAAATGAAATGTAATATACAAATGTTTTGTATACAGTTATACACATTTACAATAAATGCCAAATAATCATCGATTCGCAAAGTAAGAAGATACTTTCTTAACTCCATTACCTTGCATGGTTAACAGATCTAAAACTGCACATCTAAATGAAAACATTATTATGGAAATTCAATAAATACACAGAAGAGGTAACAATTTGCACAAGATAATGAGACTAAGGCCCTAAGGGGTCGACCTAATGTCTCGGAAGCTCTTGATGGCCTTGCCTACATATGTGTAGCGCAGAGACTTCATAGTTCAGATATTTGAACTTGCAAAAACTAGTTTTATACAATATATAACTTGGGTTAACATAATAGAAGCTTTACAACCTTAAGAACTTATAAGGGAGATAGCATATACAACACAAACTATATAATTGCCAATAATGCATTCACATAATCAAAACATGTCGATGCAAGAATTTATACATTATATCATCAACACAAGTCATTATAGTAAATATATTAATACTTAAGAAATTTATCTCATTTATCCAACAAATACAATTTTATCATTAAGGATTTAATTCACTCATCAACGTAATATCACACAATTTTAGTAACAATTCTTATCATTTCTATTAATATACTTCCCTAATATCAATTACACAATAATAAAAGAAAATCATTCCTATGCCTCAACCATGCACATTGATTACAAGAATTATGATGATCATTACATAGTGATATCACAAGTATACTACAATTGATATGCAATGTAAAATAAAGGCTAACTAGTTCAATCCAACGCCCAAGCTTCTTAATAATAGATAATTATGTCTTAACATCAATATTATTATAAAATAATTTTAAATTCAAGATAATCTAAGTACTTGAGAGAAAATTAAAATCAAGAACTAATACATTTCTAGAAAGAAGAATAACACTTATCTCACCACCATACATTTTCATACATTTGTCAGAAATCCATAAGAGTATAGTATGATAATCGACAAAGATTCATTCTATTAGAATATCTCTAATCCACTTAATATTGCCTATATTGAGTTTGAAACATCTCGGATTCCTATTCAAAACCTATTACTACTGAAGGCATAAAATGTCCAAACAATAGATTACCCATTCTTAACATGCAAAATGGTATAGAGAGAAACTTTTCCAGAAAGACTATGTATTCCATTACTTCATACCACAAAGAATAAGTTCTAAATTGTCAAGCGTTATACCTTTATTGATAACTTAAAGTTCTAAATTTTGGGATCACAGGAAAACCTTACTAAACTCCCGCAAAACTTTAATACAAATCAAATAAATTAACTCAGGAAAAAGAAAAGAAACAACATATACACTTACACTGGTACTTCGCATGTAAATATGTATTCAACTAGACATAACTTTCTACTACTAATTCAAAACACATTACTATTTATTCAATCAAGTCGATTTGTTGCCTTAATACTAAACACATATTCACACATCCAAGTCAATCTATTGCTACAACTGCAACCCAAATATCAATCTATTTAATAGTTTAAACGTTGCCTATTAAAAAGATAATAAAACAAATTCATTTCTAAAATCCTCTAGCACTATTGACTTGTAAATTACAATAGTGCAAATTACTATAGAGAAGGAGAAATTTAAATTTCAACATATTTAAGTTGTGAAAACTAGAATTTATTAACATTGTACCAATAAGTGCTACTTTACTCTCACAGGAAAACTTTATTTTAAATGCATAATACTAATTGTAAGTAACTACAGTTAAGCCAATCACCAATAAGAGATTATACGTAAGAGATTTAACAAAGTACTAGTATAGACACATTATTTTCATTTTCTTTTTAGAAAACAACCCAAAGCAATAATTTTACCCCAAGTCTATAAGTCTACACAACTTAAATTGCATTGGCAAATAAGTCTAATTTACTTACTTCAAATAAAATTTTATGTTAAATATTTAAATTCAGATTACCTACCTATCCATTGCACTTATATATGTTTATACCAATAACTTTTCAATAATTTATAAAAAATATTATGCATACTAACACTATATCGACCTAACACTTCCAAATGCAATTAAGTACCAATAAAATTTTAATAATACAACTCACTTCAAAAATTATTATCATTGTAATTTTAAAGACAAGTATCTTTACTATAAGACTTAATTCATATCTTCTTTCAATCCTATGCATATATTTTGCTTTTTCCTAATAAATAATTTCTCTATAAACTATCATTAATTAAGCACATAAATATATTATTATTTAATTTACATATTCCTAGCATCCAATGTGACACTAACTATAACTAAATACATATTCCTTTAAATGTAAAGTAATTTAAAGTACCTTCTATATTTCCCACGATAGTAACCATTTTAAAAGGAAAAAGATTCTAATTTAGAACAACTTTCTTAATAAAGTAGATCTTAAATAATCTAACACCTCCAACATGCAATGATTAATTAAGATTTCCTAAAATAAAACTTCAATCTTCTTAAATGATAAGGAAATTTGGATAGTGATTCGATGCCTATCAGAGTACATAAAAAAAACTTCTAAACTTACACTACGCCATTATGAGTTAAGAGTTAAGGATAAGGTAACAGCTGGGAAAAACTCAGATAAAATGTGAATACATCATGCAAACTCTTAGACAGAATGCCACTAAGTAACGCCACTAAGAATAATATAATATTCAAGAAGGGATTCACTGGTTCAAAGGTTTTCAAACAAAATCTGATTCTCTTCACTACCTAAATATTAACCGATATAATGTCATGATAGGATTTGGAATAGAAAAGCGTAGTAGATAACAGTTAGCAGAAGGCACCACGAGGAGTGGACATCCATCAAAGCAAAAAGATAAAATAGATTTTTCAAAAGTCGCGGCCCTATAAGACATGCATCTTTACAAAATCCTAGTAGAGATACAATCTGAAGTTAAATGCAAAAGTGCAAGCACTGACAAAAAGACATGCGAACTGTTTGACAGAATGTCATCTCATGGAATGCAATGATTGTAGGATTTTCACAAGATAACAGGTATGTCAAGAGGAAAAATATGAAACTTTTAAACTAAATAAAATGACAGGTGACAAGCCGATGAGGGTGTGGTTCGGTGGTTAAGTCGCTCAGTTGTAGTGGCAGCCACCAGAGTTCAAACGCCCACTGGGTCAACGAGTTTGCAAGCTTTACGTCTTCACTGGGCCAATGAGCTCGCGGGTTTGAAGTGTTCTTGCTAGGGGATGAGGTCCCCCATGTTGTGGTCTCACCGGTTTATTGCCCCAGTGGAGCCGGAGGGCGTGTTGCACCAGCGTTGCCGGTCACGTTAAAAAGTTTACCATATAAATATAATAAATTGGAACATAGATCTATCAGATCGATCATTTAGATTTCCTCACAAAAAGAGAGATTTATTCCCATCACAGTACTTTCTTTGCTTGGGAAGAGAAAAGCTATGTTTTTTTTTTTTTTTAAGAAAAGGTAGACTGAATTAAAATATCAAGAAAACATAGATACATACGTTTAGAGTTTTAACCAAAATATCATCTGGTTGCTAGAGGATAGAAAACAAACTAAACATTCAAAAAAGAACTAAGAGTATCGCAGAGAAAACAAAAAATAAAGCAGAGAGAAATAACCACACTGGCAAATCCTCCATGGGCAAGGTAATCTGCAACATTAAACAACATGAACGCCCACCACCAACCGCTCAACGAACATTGGAAAATTGAAACACCAAAGCTGGAAAACCTGGAACCGAAGGAAAAATAGCACATGAAACAAAAAGATAAACTAGCACCACCACCGCCTTATGCAGCTGAGCTCTCTGCCGGAATAACATCCAGGTCCATGAGATCACCCAGGAAACCAACTTCAGCTAAATTGCCCTCATCTTCTGGATCCTGCTAAATTGCCCTCATCTTCTGGATCCTCAAACGCATCTCTGGGAATACAGGGAGCTAAGTCAAGGGCAACAATTCTCAAATACTGAATTCCTGTAAAAACATCCTAATTCTCTTCACATCCAAATCTGAGAAAACTAAAGGGAAGGCAACTAGCTCCTGGTCGATTAGGTCATTAGAGAGGGAACAGAGAGAGCACTGAAGAGCACAATAGACTGCTTGGTGAGGAGTCGAACATCACAGGGTGTGTCTTTCAAATAGTCCTCCTATATGTGCATCTCCATGACCCATCTGATAGCCTTTGACGGCTTCTAACCACCTTACGACCGAGTAAAGATTATTGGAGAAAAAGCCCGAATCCAACTTATGCACAAACTCTACATCTTGAACTAGGTCCATAATGTTTGAGAGGATGTGGGATAATATGTCAGAATAGTTCAACACCCTCTCTGCATAACCTTTAACCCATCTGAGGCTTGCAACCATTCATATAGAAAAATGAATCAAGGTGCCATCCCTTTCAATGATGGCCATAAAATCTGCCACCCTAATCATGCCATGAATCTCTGGCTCATCCTCCAAAGGTGGGAAAAAGAGTCTAAGATTTAACCTACTTTCTACCATTTTCGTCAATGAAGAGCATTCAAGAGAAGCAATCGTGAGTGAGAATGCAGAGACGAGAAAAGGCAAGAGCACACCGAACTAAAAATGTATGAGTAAAGGATTGACATCGTTGGAAAATGAAAACCCTGCCAGAAGCCCTAGGCCAATCCCGAGGTAGGATTTGGCAGGAATACTCAGTTGTACAGTGCGTTATAGCCAACGCAACACCACCCACCCAATCTTGATCAGCATGTGCGAGTAGAGAGAATGACGTCAAGTTGGCGGCTTGAACATAAAGAAGGAAAGCCATAGCAGTCCTGGAGCATGACCTCTCATAAATAGAAAGTAATGAAAACTAGAGTACGAGGGGAGAGGCAAATCATCAGTGGTTAGGAAGAGATTTGAGACCAATAGGGGGGCGCCACCCGCATCTGACAAAAGACTAGATTCCCATTCCCTCCACGGCAGACATAAATGAATGTCTTATCACTCCCAACCATTGTGAACAAAGCATCATGAGGTGTAAGTGAACACTCAAAATGATTTAAACTACCTTACTGGAAGGAGAAAAGCTCCGGGGGTTGGCAGGTAGATGCTATCCATGTATGGCCAAAAAATGACTGATAGTGGAGGAGGCTTTACTCGCCACCCAACCGTGTCTAGAGAGACATACAAATTTCTATCTGGGAGAAAAAACAAGTCATTCCTTGTACAAAAGGACCACCTTGAAATCATGAAGATTTGAGGCCCTCCTTCTCCTTGTTAATTAGAGTAAGAAGATCCTGGGGCCAATTGTCTACCACATTTGAGTACAAAACTACTTCTTTAGACTGATCAATAACTTTGTTTGCCAGGCAATCAGCAACGATGTTGGCCTCCCAGTAGCAATAAGTGATTTTAAAAGAATCAAATTTGTCTAGCAAATACCAAACCTGATTCAAGATATACGACAAATTCCAGTTCACCAATTTTCTTGAGCAAACTACTGAGATAATGATTTGTGAGTCTCCCTCTAGCCATATGTGACGAGCACCATTTTCAATTGGAGAGCATGAAGAACTGCAAGAGCTTTTGCCGAATTGTTCGTGCCCTTAGGGATCTTCAAGCATTTAGCCACCAACAAGTTGCCCATCCTATCTCTAAGAACACATCCTGTACCTAATAATCCTGGATTCGCACGACTGGCTCCATCCACGTTTATCTTGAACATTGATTCGGAGGGAGGAGTCTATTTTACTTTATTCCTCTCAACATGGGGGATAACCTGGTGCATCACAGAGCCCAATGCAGGTCTATCTAAGTCTTTCCAGGTGAGAAACATGTTATTATCCAATGAGGTCCACCTCTGATCCTTTGGCCCATCCCTATGAAGTTTTCAATTAAAGAATTCCACTATGGTTGTTTCTAAATCTTCTAGGAAGATCTGCAGGGACTTTGATTAACTCCTAAAAATTCTAAAATTTTGTTCTTTCCAAAGATGCCAGATCAGAATGGAAGGGGAAATTAACCTAAGATTATGAAGAGCGGAATCCTGAAAGAGATGAGGCCAACCTTTAAAAAGATGGAGAAGAGAGTGCGGGAGAGCTAAATGCAACTCTAGTTTGTTACACAGCCAATTCCAAGCTTCATAGCTGAAGTTATAGTGAATAAGGAGGTGGTCAATTGTCTTCTCCTCTTCACCACAAAGGACACATTTGAAACTTTTACCAATAGCCAATTTATGGATCATGTCACCTGTGAGAATTTTCCTATTCAGTGCAAGCCAAGTAAAAGTTCCTGCTTTGGGAAGTAAAGCATCTGACCAACAAAGATGCACTGGACAATTCGTAGCTTCTCTAGATGTGAGACAATTATACCCCTTCTCAACCTTATACGAGCTCGAGCATTCACCCATCTAGATCAGCTCATCTTTTTTCTATAGCAAATGTAAGACTCTATCATACAAAATGGATTTGAGGACACTCTTTTGATTATTAGGTATATTGAAGGCCAAGAAGTCTTTCCAAACCACCCTTGGAGGACAACAACTCTTGTCAATTATCAAATAGTCTGAAACCTTAACACCCCATTTTTCTATGAGGACCAATTCTTCTTCCTTCAAGTCATTTCTTTTAGCTAGGATGGGCCAACCGTTCCAAGAGTCATGCTAGAAATTAGCCTTGTCACCTCTAAAAATTGCCCATAAAAGTGTTGGGAGGATTACATCTCTGCTCTTAACAATAAAGTTCCAGATTGAGGAACCTTTGGGAGGATTTGTGATAGTGAAGATTCTCTCCAGGAGCTCATTGTCTAAATATTTAGATTGTAAGAACCTTACCCATTTTAAGTGTGGTTTCTTATACATTTTCCAGACCAATTTTGTTCCCAGGGCTTCGTTCTATAAATCTTGATTTAAAACTCTTGCACCACCTAAGGATGTGGGTTTACAAACTCTATTCCATGAGATGAGGTGAATTTTCTTCTCTTCAGTTGAACCTTGCCAGAGGAACCTCCTCCAAATTTTCCCCAACTGATTAGATATTCCTTTAGGTAGCTATGTTACTACTGAGAGGTTTCAAACCAAGTATATTGCAAAAAGAAAGAAGAGAAGAAATGAGTTAGAGGCAGCTATTGTAATGCCTAAATAGGGGTTAATACAGAGTGGCTCCTCTAGAGATCATTGGGACCCACAATTTTCTGTTGCACAAAAAGGACGGGTTAAATCAATGGATTCTAGAATGCTAAAAAAATGAATGATAACCCAATAAAACTTAAACGGTTTAAGAGTAACTACAATAAATCCGATTTTACAGACATGCAATTTATTCATCATTCCTTCAACAAAAGACAATTTATGAAATGATCAATAAACATACCTATAATAAAATTTGCACATAGATAATCAGTTCTTGGAAACCCCAATGGGCAATACCTCAGACCTGCACACCCCCCTTTCTGTAAGAAGTTTTGGAATATATAATCGATAATATTGATGAGAATTGCTAACAGTTCGAGATCCAGATTGGAGACATACAACTCTTCATCTTCTGCTCCAGACACCTATTATCTCATGAACTAAAAATGATTCTAAAACATAATTTTATGAATAATTAAATAATCTACTTTATATGATTGAGCTATAGACTCAAATATAATGATAAAAAAACTCACATTCCTTATCACACACTAATTTAAATGGATTGACCAACCCATAAAAAGATTTTAGTACTAAATTCTAATTTTCTGATATAACTTATATCACGATGTCATAATCAAGTCTATCAAATACATAAGAAATTGTTGGGTAACGATTAGGCCTTACACTCTTCCCCCCTAAAATTGGACTTCCTCCTAGAATTCATCAAGAGAAATTAATTTTTCCTATCTTCAATACATCTAGCAAAAGTTAGATTTCATCGAAAGAATTTCATCAGTACACTATTAAAACAAATAATCGATATACCAATGCTCTTTTTAAAATTAAACTTAATATAAAGTATAATAGAAACCATAATTTTACTAAATCATCTTTTGTCTGTAAGTAATTTCCACAGTCTCAACAAGGACTATCAACTTAATAGTTAACAAAGTGGTAAAATGTCAACTTAAATCATCTCTATCATGCCAATTTCAGGTGTACCATTCTACTCATTGGAATTTTGTAATATCAACATCTTAACCAAGGAGCATGTTTATATCATCAAATTATTACTGATAATCAAATTCATTGCAACATATTCTTTTATAACAACTCTTAACATCAAACATCACATATCAGCTATATACATCATGTATACTTCCAATGGGATTAGGATGATTAGTGCCAAATAGAACCATAATGTCATAGAATAGATCTTTCACAATTTCACAATAAACATTCCATGGGCTATCTACTCCCCTATATATCCTGCCAGGGACCTCTCTTGGGTATGGCAATCTACACAATTCACATTACTCCACAAAAGCCAACAACAAACAATGATAAAGCCTCAAAATAAAGAAATTTTCAATGAGTAAATTTTTTAAATAAAATCAATAAATAAAACAAATTAAATAGTAGAAAACAATAGTTCAAATCAAAACCAAAAACCTTAATAAAATAGTCCTCGAGGCAAAAGGACAATTTTGTAATTACAAACAACCAAATATATTATAGAAATCTTCAAAGTTGTTGGCTCAATAAAACAAAGGAGAAAATAAAAGTTTCAAAAAAAATTCATAAAACTTTAAATCACAATCACTATGCTACTTCAAATGAGCCACCTAAGGGGAGGAGGGGAATGTGATGGTCTCAAACCACATGGATCTCCAACATATACCACAATAGGAATTGATCCTGAAATTTATGCAATTATAAACATTCAACAATTATGGATAATCATAGTTTAGAAAACTCCCTTTTTCACAAATGTAACTCCCTTAACACAACAGTAGCTCCCATGTATCACATGTATCTCCCAAATCACACAACTCCCACAACACCATTTCATCAACCAAACCCCCATCACAACATCAACACCAATTACCATGAATATCCCCAAAGAGGTATAAGTCCATGTAGCTCCCTAACCGTAGCTCCCAAACCACAACCAACCACAACACCAACACCAATACCATGAATATCCCCAAAGGGGTATAAGTCCCTTAGCTCCCTAACCATAGCTCCCAAACCACCAACATCCACAGAACCATCACCATACCCACAAGTTTGTCAGTTTCATCATAGAATAAGGTGAAAAATATACATGCTTGACAGAAATCATTAATTAATATTATAGAAACTTACAATCACAAAAATACATCCATGAACATATATATATATATATATATACATACGTTGAAAATGATTTACTAAACATTCGTTCCATATAGTTAATTAATCAAAATTTACCTCTACTTACCATGGCGGGTCCCTAAAAATGGGTTTACATTACTAATATTTTTACCCCAAAGCTCCTAAGTGTTGCAACTCAGTGCTATGATACCTATGTAATGCCTACCCATGAAAATATCAGTAAATAGCAATATATAATTAAAATTAACAAATAAAACAATGAAATTAACCAGATGACAGGAAATCATTTACAATTTTTAACTTAATAAACTTCAAAATTAAACTTAAGTAAATTAACATTCATCGTAAATGAAATGTAAGATACAAATATTTCATATACAGTTATACATATTTACAATAAATGCTGAATAATCATCCATTTGCAAAGTAAGAAGATACTTTCTTAGCTCGAGTACCATGCATGGTTAATAGATTTGAAACTGCACATCTAAATGAACACATTAGTTTGCAAAGTCAATAAATACATAGAAGATATAACAATTTGCACAAGATAAAAATACGAAGGCCCTAAGGACTAACCCAATGTCTTGAGGGCTCTTAATGGACTTGCCTACATACGTGTAGCATGGAGACTTCATAGTTTGGGGATTTGAACTTGCAAAAACTAGTTTTATACAATTTATAACTTGGGTTAATATAATAGAAGCTTTATAATCTCAAGAACTTATAAGGGAGACAACATATACAAAACAAACTATATAAATTCCAATGATGCATTGACATAATCAAAACATGCCTATGCAAGAAGTTATCAAAATATATTAATAATTAAGAAATTTATCTCATTTATCAAACACATACAATTTTATCATTAAGGATTTAATTCACTCATCAACATAATATCACACAATTTTAGTAACAATTCTTATCATTTCTATTAATATACTTCCCTAATATCAATTGCACAATAATAAAAGAAAATGATCCTTATGCCTCAACTATGCACATTGATTACAAGAATTATCATGATCATTACATAGTGATATCATAAGTATACTACAATTGATATGCAATGTAAGATAAAGGCTAACTAGTTCAAGAGACATCTTGTTCATACCTTCTAACTCAATCCAATGCTCAAGCTTCTTAATAATAGATAATTATGTCATAACATCAATATTATTATAAAACAATTTTAAATTCAAGATAATCTAAGTACTTGAGAGAAAATCAAAATCAAGAACTAATACATTTATGGAAAGAAGAATAACACTTATCTCACCACCATACATCTTCATACATTTGTCAGAAAGCCACAAGAGTATAGTATGATAATTGATAAAGACGCATTCTATTAGAATATATCTAATCCACTTAATATTTCCTATATTGAGTTTGAAACATCTTAGATTCATATTCAAAACCTATTACTACTAAAGGTATAAAATGTCTAAACAACAGATTACCCATTCTTAACATGCAAAATGGTACATAGAGAAAAACTTTTCTAGAAGGATTATGTATTCCATTACTTCATACCACAAAGAATAACTTCTAAATTGTCAAGCATTACACCTTTATTGATAACTTAAAGTTCTAAAGTATGTATCATAGTAAAAACTTGCTAACTCCCATAAAACTTTAATACAAATCAAAGAAATTAACTCAAGAAAAAGAAAAGAAACAACATATATACTTACACCGGTACTTTGCATATAAATATGTATTCAACTAGACATAACTTTCTACTACTAATTAAAAACACATTACTATTTATTCTATCAAATCAATTTATTGCCTTAATACTAAACACACATATTCACACATCCAAGTTGATCTATTGCTACAACTGCAACCCAAATATCAATCTATTTAATAGTTTAAATGTTGCCTATGAACAAGATAATCAAACAAATTCATTTCTAAAATCTGAAAGGAAGCTAGCTGTGAAGAAATCGCTTCCTACACTAATCTAATGAGGGGAGGAGAGTGCAAATTCAAATTTATCCTAACTATTATAGCAACATTAAACCATTAACATGAGATATTGCAGCAAACACATAAGGAAGAAAGAATGATAGAAGAAGAGAGACACACGATATACGTGGGGAAAACCCTTACGGGTGAAAAACCCCACACTCCAAAACACTGCTCAACTGTATTATGTAAAAAAAGAGATTACAATACAAAATAGAACCAATGCTCTTACAGGAGTCTTCGACACTCCTATTTGGAGATGATCTGGTAGCATAACAGTACCTATAAACCTGTAGTACATCACCTCCTCAATGCACCTGTTTATATAGAGTTTACAAGGCAATTTTGGCTCTATCTTGGAATGGGCATCCAACATGGCCTCATAGCCCAAAAACCCACACCTATGGACACTTGTCCAACCTTGTAGAATGTTCTTGACACTTCTCAGGTCACCCCATCCCAAAGAGGTTGTCTATTCTGAAAATGGGTAATGACAGATGCTTCTACGACTCTTATGACCGTCATAGAATCTGTCATAGCATAATGACTTATAGCTATAAGAGAATTTATCATACACATGCTATAAATAGCATATTCTCTTACAACATGTCATAAACCACCTTAGGGCACCCAAAGATGCTCTTCGACACTTGTCTGTACCTGTCATAGAGTCTCCTATTTCTGACTCTTGCATGTCATAAAACTGTCATAGGAATCTGTCATGACCGTTTCGGTCAATATTCCCTTACACAACATCCAAGATGCCAACACATGAAAAAATATTCCTACCATTAAGTGGGATGCCTATCTCCTCATGTGAGGACAAAATTACAAGTTGTCATCTTCCATGTAGGATGACACATCACCGTGCCACATCCCACAAGATGACAATATGAATTTACAATTTAATTTACATCATAGACAATGAATAAATAAATACAATAAAAATAATGCAAGGAATTAACAAGGTTGAGACACCTTAATTCCCAACATTCTCCCACTTGTCAAACACCTTGTAAGAGCCAATAGAATTAACAGGATTTAACTGCTATAGGCCGAGAGGCCCATAGACTCCAAACACCATCTAAACTTCTCTGTGCCCACTGGCTTCATCCATGCATCTGTAACATTCTTCAAAGTATCTACCTTCTCCAAATTTACCTTCTTGTCCTCTAACATGTCTCGCATGAAGTGAAACTGTACATCAATATGCTTTGTTCTGGCATGGAAAGTTGGATTCTTCACAAGGCAAATTGTACTCTAACTATCACAACTGATCATAATTTGACCTGTATCACCATATCTCAACACAATCTCTTAATCCAAATGGCTTCCTTACAAGCATGAGTTGTAGCAATATACTCAGCTTCTGTAGTGGACAAAACAACAACAGGTTGTCGCTTACTCATCCAACTAATTGCACCATCAAACATTGGGAACACATATGCACCTGTGGATCTCCTGCTGTCAATGTCCCCTGCCCAATCAGAATCCACAAATCCATGAATACAAACTAAATGCGGAGGTCCTGTAGGATTACCATGATAGCATATGGAATACTCAGAAGTACCCCTCAAATATCAGAACACTCTCTTAACTGCATCCCAATGTACCCGTCCAGGATTAGCCATAAATTGACTAAGGACTCCCACTACTTGGGCAATGTCTGGTCTTATACAGAGCATGGCATACATCAAACTGCCAACAACACTAGTATAAGGTACTCTAGTCATGTCGTCCACCTCACTAGGAAATTTTGGACAATCACTAACAGATAACTTTGTTCCCAATGAAACAAGAACACTCAGTGGTCTACAATCTACCATTCTGAATCTGTCCAACACGGTCTTCACATACTTACTCTGGGTTAACCAAAGTTTTCTGTTAGCTCTATCTCTTATGATTTCCATTCCTAGAATGTACCTAGCTGCCCTGAGATTTTTCATCTCAAATTGTGCTGACAACTAAGACTTCAAATCATAAATCATATTCTTACCATTCCCAATCAACACCATATCGTCAACATACAATGCAATAATGAGAATGCGATCATTGTCAAACTTGTAATACACACAATGATCCGATTTCAATCTTAGATAACCAATTGACAACACAAAGGCATCAAACTTCAAGTACCACATCCTAGGAGACTGCTTCAAACCATACAAAGACTTCTTAAGCATGCAAGCCAAATTTTCTTTACCTTTCTCTATGTAATGCTCTGGCTGTGACATGTAGATTTCTTCCTCCAAATCACCATGAAGGAAAGTTGTCTTCACATCCATCTGTTCTACCTCTAAATCATAAGAAACTGCAAGAGATAACATAAATCTAATGGATGTCATCTTTGCAACGGGAGAGAAAATTTCACCATAATCAATTCACTCCACTTGTGAGTACCCCTTCACAACCAATCTAGCCTTGTACTTTTCAACACTACCATTTGCACCGAATTTCTTCTTGAACACCCATATGCAACCAATGGGTTTCCGTCCTTCAGGAAAAGGCACCAAGTCCCATGTTTTATTCTTTTCCAAAGAAGCCATCTCATCCTCCATGGCCTCCTTCCAGGAACCTGCATCTTTCATACCCATTGCCTCTTTCACAGTTCTAGGCTCATCAGTGTTAGAAAGTAAAGAAAAAGCAAAACTAGAATCAAGTAATGAATAACCAAACCTATCAGGTTGCTTTCTTGTTCGAGTAGACCTCCTCAATGGCTGAGGTTGAGGTTCTACTTCTTCTTCTTCTCTTGCAGAGCTTCTAGAGCTCTCCTCATCATCAGGCCTCACAGGGTCTATCGGTTCAGTCTTCTCAAGGGCTATTCTGGCTGTAGAACAACAGAAGAAGGTGTTAGCTCTCTAAAGATAACACTTCTTCTATACAACATGTTTTTAGTCACAGGATCCCAAAGCTTGTATCTTTTCACACCGACACCATAGCTAATGAAAATATATTTAACAGCCTTGTTCTCCAACTTAGATCATTTCTCCCTAGGCACATGTGCATATGCCTCACAACTAAAAACATGAAGATGCCTTACTGAAGGCTTCTTACCAAACCAAACCTCCATAGGTGTTTTTCCAACAAGAGTTGATGTAGGAGATCTGTTTACCAGATAGCAAGCAGTGGCAACAACTTCAGCCCAAAACTTTTGTTCAAGGCTTGCTCCACTAAGCATACTCCTAGCCTTCTCCATCAGTGTCATGTTCATCCTCTCTACAACTCCATTTTGCTGTGAGGTATATGGAGTTGTCTTATGCCTTTCAATCCCTTGCTCCTTGCAGAACTTATCAAACTCTGTCGAACAAAACTCACCACCGTTGTCAGTTCTCAAACACTTAATCTTTTTACAAGTCTAATTTTCAGCAAAGGCTTTAAACTCCTTAAACTGACTAAAGACTTCATTCTTGCTTCTGATAAAATAAACCCATGTCCTTCTACTATAATCATTTATGAAAGATACAAAACATATAGATTTTGAAATTGAATGAACATTCACAGGACCAAACACATCAGAATGAATTGGATCCAATACACCAAAAGACTTGTGAGAACTAGAGTAAACCTGAACACGGCTTTGCTTTCCATAAATGCAATGTTCGCAAAAGTTGAACTCAAGATTGCAATATTTTAATCCCTCAATGAGTTTTTTATTTTGCAGGGTACACAGACCCTTCTCACCAATGTGTCCATATCTCAAATGCCATAACATAGTCTTTTCAGTAGGAAGCTTGGCTTCCATGGCATGTGCGCTACCATCAGAATCGATTACAACAGATTTCTTCACTGCATGTTCAGATGGTGGGGATGAAGTGACAATAGCTCATTTCCTTGAGTTAGAAGAACTATTGCACTGTGAAGTGCATGCCTCCAGCTGAAACAGAGTACCCCTCCGAGTACCCTTCGCAAGCACCATAGATCCTCTTGTCATCTTGCATCCATCCTTCAAAAAGACAACCTACACACTTGCATCATTTAGCATACTTACAGAAAGAAGGTTCCATGCAAGGCCTAGAATGTGCATAACTCCAGTGATCCCCTTCACTCATCCATCAGGGAATCGGATTGAGACTCTTCCACAACCAACAATCTTCATATGAGAGTCATCACCAAGGTACAACCTTCCACCATCAAACTCTTCATACTTAGTAAACCAGTCTCGATACAAGGTCATGTGGAATGGTGTGTTAGAATCAATCAACCACACATCATCAGATGTATGGGTGGTTAGGGTTGCGATGAACGCATCACCATCATCTTGTGACCTGTCAAAATTTGAATCAGGAGGTTTCTTCTTATTTCTTCTCCTCTTTACATTCCTTTCGAAAATGCCCAGACTTGCCATAGTTCCAATAGAAATCCTTGGATTTTCTAGGAGATTTAGATCTCCCACAGGATTTGGATCTGCCCTTCTCAGCTTTCTTGTCTTTCTTCTTCCGTTTTCTCCTTGGTTCTTCCATGAACTGCAAGAGCCTCTTTGGCTGATTCAGATGTCTTCCTCTGCATTTCTTTAGATAACAATGAGAAAACCACATCTTCCATCTTGAAGGTGGTAGTGGTGCTTCGATAGCCATGACAAGGTGATCCCATGAATCTAGCAAAGAACAAAGCAGGGTCATGCAATGGTCCTCCTCCTCCATTTTTACACCCACAGATGTCAACTATGCAACGATCATGTTGAAAGCATTCATGTGATCTGCAACAGATCCTCTATCTTCCATCTTTAGAGTGAACAATTTCTTTTTCAGGAAGAGTTTGTTTACCAAGGACTTCGTCTAATAAACATCACCCAACTTCTTCCAAAGATCCTTTGTTCTCTTCTCCTCATGGATCTTCAACAAAATAGAGTTAGCTAACAGATTCTTATGGGACCCTTAGCCTTCCAATCTTTGAGGTCCTAATCATCTTGTGACATTGTTGTAGGTTTCACACTAGATACGGTTTCCCATAGGTCATGATCAACAAGTAGGTCCTCCATCTTGAGTTTCCACAACTCAAATTAGTGCCATTGAATTTCTCCACCTCAATCCTTTTAGATGTGGTTGCCATCTCCTTGTTGCAACAAGATACAGAATACTCTGCACAAGACTCCCACTCAACTAAGATTAGCTCAAAAAACCCCTACCCAGTAGCTAGAACCAAAAACTAGCCAGGCTCTAATACCAATTGAAAGGAAGCTAGGTGTGCAGAAATCACTTCCTACACTAATCTAATGGGGGGAGGAGAGTGCAAATTCAAATTTATCCTAACTATTACAGAAAAATTAAACCATTAACATCAGATTTTACAGCAAACACATAAGGAAGAAAGAATGAGAGAAGAAGAGAGACACAAGATATACGTGGGGAAAACCCTTACGGTTGAAAAACCCACACTCCAAAACACTACTCAACTGTATTACGTAAACAAAGTGATTACAATACAAAAAAAGCCAATGTTCTTGTAGGAGTCTTCAATACTCATATCTGGAGATGATCCAGCAGCATAACAGTACCTGTAAAACCTGTAGTACGTCACCTCCTCAAAGCACCTGTTTATATAGAGTTTACAAGGTAGTTTTGGCTCTATCTTGGAATGGGCATCCAACATGGCCTCATGGCCCAAAACCCACACCTATGGACACTTGTCCAACCTTGTAGAATGTTCTTGACACTTATCAGGTCACCCCATCCCAAAGAGGTCACCTATTCCCAAAATGGGTAATGACAGATGCTTCTACGACTCTTACGACCATCATAGAATCTGTCATAGCATAATGACTTACATCTGTAAAAGAATCTGTCATACACATGCTATAAATAGCATATTCTCTTACAGCATGTCATAACCCACCTTGGGGCGCCCAAAGATGACTTCCCCAAAGATGCTCTTCGACACTTGTCTGTACCTATTATAGAGTCTCCTATTTCTAACTCTTACATGTCATAAAACCTGTCATAGGAATCTGTCATGATCGTTTCGGTCAATATTCCCTTACACAACATCCAAGATGCCGACACATGGAAAAATATTTCTACCACTAAGTGGGATGCCTATCTCCTCATGTGAGGATAAAATTACAAGTTGTCATCTTCCATGTAGGATGACACATCATCGTGCCACATCCCACAAAATGACAATATGAATTTACAATTTAATTTACATCATAGGCAATGAATAAATAAATATAATGAAAATAATGCAAGGAATTACCAAGGTTGGGACACCTTAATTCCCAACAAAATCCTCCAACACTATTGACTTGCAAATTAGAATAGTGAAAATTTCTATAGAGAAAGAGAAATTTAAATTTCAAAGTATTTAAGTTGTGAAAACCAGAATTTGTTAACATTGTACTAATGAGTACTACTTTACTCTCAAGGAAAACTTTATTTTAAATGCATAATACTAATTGTAAGTAACTATAGTTGAGCCAATCACCAATAACAGATTATACATAAGAGGTTTAACAAAGTACTAGTATAGACACATTATTTTTATATTCTTCTTAGAAAATGACCCAAAGAAATAGTGTTACCCAGTGATTAATATTGCTACACAAGCCTATAAGTCTACACAACTTAAATTGCATTGGAAAATAAGTCTAATTTAATTACTTCAAATAAAATTTTTATGTTAACTATTTAATTCAGATTCCCTACCTATCCATTGCACTTATATATGTTTTATACCAATAACTTTTCAATAATTTATAAAAAAATTATGCATACTAACACTATATCAACCTAACACTTCTAAATGCAATTAAGTATGAATGAAATTTTAATAATATAACTCACTTCAAAAATTATTATCATTGTAATTTTAAAGACAAGTATCTTTACTATAAGACTTAATTCATATCTTCTTTCAATCCACTACAACAAATCCCTGTGATTAGCTCCCTTTTTTGCTTCATTTTTTGATTCCACCCACTATTTTAATGTATTTTTCTCTAATTTTTTGAAAAAGTCAGTGCTATTTATAGGGATGACACTACTTTTGGCATTTCTTACGCCGATCAGAACAAGTAGGCACTAAATTAGGCGCAAAATTACCACCTAAATTAGTGTCGACTTTAGCACCTAAATTAGCGTCGACTTTAGTGCCTAATTTTGGGTTACTTGGGTTTAGGGGTATTATTTAGGGTTTAGGGTTTATGATTTTGGGGTTAGGGGTTAAGGTTTAGGGTTTAGGGTTTCGAGAGAGATAGAGGATCAATAGGGAGATATAGAGGAGACCGAGGGGAGAGATAGGGAGATAGAGAGTGAGGGACATGGCCAGAGACGTAGGGAGAGGGATTCAAAGGTAGGGGGACAAAGATGATAGGGAGAGAGGGGAGAGATAGGGAGATAGAGGTTTAGGGTTACTTAGGCTTAGGGTTTAGACTTTAGGGGTTTGAGGTTTAGGGTTTAGGGGTTTAGGGTTTTCTCAGGTTTAGGGGGTTAGGGGTTAGGGGTTAGGGTTTAGGGGCATTATTTAGGGTTTAGGGTTTATTGTTTAGGGGTTTAGGTTTAGAGGTTTAGGGTCTAGGTTTTATAGAGAGAGAGGAATGATAGGGAGATATAGAGGAGACTGTGGAGATATGGAGATAGAGAGTGAGGCACATGGCCAAGGACATAGGGAGAGAGATTCAGAGGTAGAGGGATGATAGAGATAGGGGGATAGGGGAGAAATAGGGAGATAGAGTTTTAGGGTTTCTTGGATTTGGGGTTTATGGGTTTGGCGTTTAGGGTTTCTCAGGTTTGGAGATAGCTAGATGGAGAGAGAGAGAGAGAGAGAGGAGATAGAAGGGAGTGATAGAGGAGACAAAGGGGAGAGATAGGGAGATAGAGAGTGAGCGAGATATCTAGAGAGATAAGGAGAAGGATTGAGAGGTAGAGGGATGGTAGAGATAGGAGATAGGGGTTTAGGGTTAGGGGTTAGCAATTAAGGTTTAGGAGCATATTTAGGGTTTATAGTTTAGGGTTTAGAGGTTTAGGGTTTAGTGTTTAGAGAGAGAGAACCAATAGGGAGATATAGAGAGTGAGGTACATGGCCAGAGACATAGGAAGAGATAGGGATTATATGGAGAGTGAGGGACATGGCCAGAGACATAGGAGAGATTAAGAGGTAGAGGAATGATAGAGATAGGGAGATAGGGAGATAGAAGTTTAGGGTTGCTTGGGTTTAGTGTTTAGGGTTTACAATTTAGGAGTTTATGGTTTCTCAGGTTTAGGGGTTAGGGGTTAGCGCTCGGGACTTAGGGGAATTATTTAGGGTTTATAGAGAGAGATGAATGATAGGGAGATATAGAGGAGACTGAGGAGAGAGATAGGGAGATAGAGAGTGAGGCACATGGCCAGGGACATAGGGAGAGAGATTGAGAGGTAGAGGGACAAAGGTTATAGGGAGATATGGGAGAGATAGGGAGATATAGGTTTAGGGTTACTTGGGTTTAGGGATTAGGGTTTAGGGTTTAGGGTTTAGGGGTTAAGGGTTTCTTGGGTTTACGGGTTATGGGTTAGGGTTTAGGGGCATTATTTAGGGTTTAGGGTTTATTGTTTAGTGGTTAGGGGTTCAAGTTTAGAGGTTTAGGGTTTAGGGTTTATAGAGAGAGATGCATGATAGGGAGCTATAGAGGAGACTGAGGAGAGAGATAGGGAGTTAGAGAGTGAGGCACATGGCTAGGGACATAGGGAGAGAGATTGAGAAGTAGAGGGATGATAGAGATAGGGAGATAGAGGAGAGATATGGAGATAGAGGTTTAGAGTTGATTAGATTTAGAGTTTAGGGGTTTGGGGTTTAGGGGTTCAGGGTTGCTCAGGTTTGGAGAGAGAGAGAGAGAGAGAGAGAGAGAGAGGTTTAGGGTTGCTCGGGTTTAGGATTTAGGGGGTTAAGGTTTAGGGGCATTAATTTAGGGTTTAGGGTTTATGGTTTAGGGGTTAAGCTTTAGAGGTTTAGGGTTTAGTTTTTAGAGAGAGAGGACCAATAGGGAGATATAGAGAGTGAGGGACATGGCTAGAGACATGGAGAGATATTGGGAGGTAGAGGAATGATAGAGATAGGGAGATAGGGAGATAAAGGTTTAGGGTTTCTTGGGTTTAGTGTTTAGGTTTAGGGGTTTGGGGTTTAGGATTTAGGGGTTAGGGTTTCTCAAGTTTAGGGTTTATGGCTTAGGGCTTAGGGCTTAGGGCATTATTTAGGGTTTATGGTTTAGGGGTTAGGGGTTAGGGTTTAGGGTTTAGGGGCATTATTCAGGGTTTATGGTTGCATGTCAAAAGAAGTCTCTCTCTCTAAATCCCTCAACCCTAAATAATGCCCCTAATCCCTAACCCATAACCCCTAAATCCTAAACCTGAGCAACCCTAAACCTCTATCTCCATGTATCTCTCCCTTATCTCCTCTCTCTATCATCTCTCTACCTCTTAATCTCTCTCCCTATCTCTGTGGACATCTCACTCACTCTCCATCTCCCTATCTCTCCCTCTCTCTCCTCTATCTCTCCCAATCTATCTCCTCTCTCTCTACCTGTCTATCTCTCCTATCTCTTGTCTCTCTCTCCCCTATCATTCCTCTATCTCCCTATCTCTCTAGACATCTCACTCACTCTCTATCTCCCTATCTCTCCCCTCTATCTCCTCTATGTCTCCCTATTTGTCTCCTCTCTATCTCTCTCTATCTACATATCTCTCCATATCTCTCTATCTCTTGCCTCTCTCCCCTATCATCCTATATCTCCCTATCTCTCCCCTCTATCTCTTCCTCTCCCTTATCGATGAAGGAAATGAAAACAAGAAAACTAGCTCTCTCTCTCTCTCTCTCTCTCTCTCTCTCTCTCTCTCTCTCTCTCCTCTCTCTCTCTCTCTCTCTCTCTCCTCTCTCTCTCTCTCTCTCTCTCCTCTCTCTCTCTCTCTCTCTCTCTCTCTCTCTCTCCTCTCTCTCTCTCCTCTCTCTCTCTCTCTCTCTCTCTCTCTCTCCTCTCTCTCTCTCTCTCTCTCCTCTCTCTCTCTCTCTCTCTCTCTCTCTCTCTCTCTCTCTCCTCTCTCTCTCTCCTCTCTCTCCTCTCTCTCTCTCCTCTCTCTCTCTCCATCCATGCACATACCCATTAGGTAGGCTATTTTGCATATGATGGTCATATCCTTTAGGTCCAATCACCTCCAAACTTCACAAATAGACATAGAGCATAATTCTAAGCATCTTTCATAAAGACCACTTCTCTACATAGGTGCAACTAATACCACTTTTTCATTTTTTTCCACATTTAATACTAATTCTTTTCCATTTTCCAAGTCCTACACGTGTCCAAGTTGTATTGTTTGTCAAGTTTTTAGTCTAGTTGTTAGTCTAGCTCTGGTTATTAAAATGTTAGTATAGTTAGATTCATCCTTAGGTAACATTAATTTACACATTGTTGCACAAAATACCACACTAAAACATAACCTTACATAATTAAGGTTAACCTTTAAGGTTCTTTCATTTGGTGAGACTAACGGATCCAGCTAGTTCAATCTTCTTATAGTCCATGCTTAGCCTTCCCAAGAGAGTTCAAGCCATGATGTTAACTTTGCATTATGTCCTCACTTTCCCTCTTGCTAGTTGTAGTTACTCTTATCATCTAATCCTATCCCTATATCATACTATTATTGTTGACTTTTCTTTCCATCTTCATCATCATAGTCCTAGTTATCCTATTTTGAGTCTACCATTTATCATGTCTTGTACTTCTTCTATTCATGTCAATTTTAATGACCGATCCAAAATTTCCATAAATTCTTCTCCACCAAACCCTAGACCCTCACCCAAATCTATACTTTCTTAAGAAAAGCCCTTCCCCAAACATCATTGATCATGTGGCTCCTTCCATCACTAGACAGGTGCCCCTACCTTCCATTATTCATCTAATACAATCCTAATGTCATAGCTCACATTCCCACACCTACATTCATAGACTCCATTCCCCCTATTGACACCATCATTGATAATCATTTTAAGGAGTCTCCCTTGAATAATCATTAAACCATGGATTATTGCATATCCCCATCTTACACTTTCCTCACCTTTGAACCCTTAGAAGATGACATTTAGCTATCCCCACCATTACCAATCACACTTTCTAGAAATCCCACATAAGTCACCTTACCCATCACTTCACCTAGGTCATCACCAATTAAATCACCTCATTACTCCATTCAACCATACCCATACCACCTCTTTCTCACTCCACAACCTGTATTAATGCATGATTCACCCCATCACATGCTACAGTTACCACAATGCCAATTCACTCTACCATTATTCTTCATATAATCTTATGAATCACCATCCTTTCTTCCCATTCCTTAAGACATCATACCATGACACACATCCCTTCCTCCATTACATCCTCCCTAACCCTTCCTAACATTGATAGACCACTACCCCATGCCACCTCATTTTCATAACACATTTGACCATAACATTGCCACAACAACCATCACTCATCCAACACCATCCTCCACCATGTGACTTTTATCTAACACATATTCCCAATTATAATTATATCTACACACAACTCAAGGTGTTGTAAGTACAATTAGAAGGACCTTAACAATGTTTAAACGATAGGTGTTAAATTAGGCACAGCTAGGCGCTAAATTAGGTGCACTTTGCACCGCCTTTGACGCCCCAAAGAGATTACTTTTAGGGTTGAAAGTTGGTGCTAAAGTCGTCATTAACTACACCGACTATAGCACCGACTAATAAATCAAAAAAAAAAATTCCGCCATAGTGTAGGATCAATACAATAGGCAACAAGTGCAGGAAAAGGAGGATCGACGTCAGGGCATCCTTTATGGGCAGCAGAAATTACAAGGTAGCAATAGGGGGCAATCGTGGCTGGAAGAGAGGCAGTCGTGGTGGTGCCGGAGCTTACAGGAAGGGCTTCTGTGTTGGCCCTATATCCCATTCAATTGTCCCATTATTTTATGTTGAGGAAAAAAATATTGTTTGCCTTAAAAGGGCAATGGGTGACATTCATGCCTTATTGACTGGTATTTTTTGGGTTTTAAGTGTTGTATTTGTATTATATATCATAGGTTTGAGCCATATCTAAGAAATGCATGCAAGAGATTTGTGGTCCAGCATAGGCCTAGTTATATAACAGACGATGATCCCAACAAGGATGTAAATCTCACATTCTACAATATTCCTACTCTGAGAAGGTAAATGATATTATTTTCAATTCTCTACAATATTAGAAGCATGCATTGATTATGGTATTTAAGCCCTAGTTCTATTTTTAAAAATAACATATAATCAACTATTAGTACATTAGGACCACATCTTCAACAACAAAGTGGATTGAGGTTGAGCCTCTAGATTAATATATTGCTTGTTTCAATGCCTCATGTTTTTTTCTCATTTGAAGCCCATGGTATTCTAATTTACTCTAGATTGATTGTTGCTTAGGTTGAGAGATATGACCATTGCTGAAATTGGAAACTAGTAGCTGTAAGTGGAGTTGTGACACGAACAAGTGAGGTGCGGCCCGAGCTCTTACAGGGGACTTTCAAGTGTCTGGATTATGGAGGAATGATCAAGAATGTTGAGCAACAATTTAAGTATACACAGGTATCCATTATGCTTTTGAGTGATTGATTATTTGGCATTATTTCCCTGATGCTTTTGTTGGCAAGCATTTGCATTTGGCCCTGTTATTCCATATGTGCTTAAGTTATATCTAATTTGGTTTTGATTTGGTTCTGTTTTGTTTACCTTGTATAAATTGCTTAAATATATGCCTGAAGACCATTTTCTATGATTTTTTCTTAAGATCCACTTCTATAGAATATTCAGGATGTTATAAAATATATTTACTGTAGAGAATTATTTTTATATTGCAGTTGCATGTCAAACATTGAGGAAACCATTGTTTGTCTTATTAAGAAATCCTTTAGACATGCAGCCTGATTATTATGACTTGATTTGCAGCCCGTTATCTGTGTAAATGCTACCTGTGCAAATCGAGACAAATGGGCCCTTCTTTGTCAAGAAAGCAAGTTACAGATTGGTAGAGAGTTTGAATGCAAGAAACACCTAAAGAGATACCTGCAGGGTCTCTTCCATGGTCCTTAGATGTCATTCTTCGTCACGACATTGTAGACCAGGCAAGGGCTAGTGACAAGTAAGTTGTCTCTACTAAATGTGGTTTCTTAAAAATATTTTAAATGCTTAATTAGGTTTTAATAAGATATTGATAGTCATTATCAGAAAGATCAATCTTTATATGTTATACTTGGTTATGTAGGCAAATGGGCTTAACAATACTTGTAGATGGTTGCTTTCTTTTAGTGGTCTTGCAGTCATCTGCCTTATTATCCCTCTTCAATTTTAGGGGAGAAAAATGTGTTTTATCTTTATCTCTACTTGTTTGTAACTCCTGACCTTGTCTTGCTTTTTGTTTCAGGGTGATATTCACAGGGGGCACAGTTGTTGTCATACCAGATGTATCAGCCTTGGCTTCTCCTGGTGACAGAGTAGAGTCTCGCAGAGAAGGTCCTCAAAACTGAAGTGCTTCTAGTGGGTATGAAGGAGTTCGTGGGCTTAAAGCACTTGGTGTTTGAGATCTTTCTTACCATTTAGCATTTATTGCCAATTCCGTTCAGGTAAAATGATGCTTGGTATTTCCTTGCCATATTAGATCATTGCTTTTGCTTTAAAGATTGTGCCTTGCTTTAGGTAACTGTCTAATCAATTCGGTAGCCATCCAAGTAATTCTAAATAGTTTTTGACCATCTTGTGACAGTTGCAATGATAAGAAAAGAGGTTTTGATTTAGAGGAGCAAAGAAGGATGGTGAGGATGATGAGACACCCCACTTCACAGTAAATTTCCCCTGAAATTGTTTTAGGTTTCTCCTATTTAGATTTGGATATGCTTTGACACTTTATGAGTCTAATTTAAATCTTTGTGTTCTAGGTTTTATGATGAAAACTCCTTGATCTATCCCTAAGGTAGAAATGTGTTTGATTGTTGACTGAGTTTGTTTATAAGTTCCATTGAAAATTCTATGACAACTCCAACATATAATAGTTTAGTCGCCATTAAAGTCAGTTTCCATGTCCCCATGCTTGTTTATCACGTTTTCTTTATTATTAACATTTTTTTAAAAAAATTGAGCATGGTATGTAAGAAGCTTCTAATAGGTCACCTATTGAATATAACTTCATGTTTTATTTCTATTTTTATTACCAATTGGCTCCTAATTTCCATGAACTAGTCGAGGTTCTAGTATTTTTCTCAGATTTTCAAGTGTTTCCTACAACCATTTTCTGTATATGCTTTAGTGTGGTAAAGTTTACAGTTTTTGCACAATTTTAGTGCCATGACAACAATAATCTTTGGATTCACCTTCTGCATTGCTTATGTTGTATGTCTTCGCCTACATTCTCAGTTTGGTTTTCAATTTAATTAGACTTGTTTATAGCTTTTGGCCAAGTTTTAATCTATTTTCACATAATAATGATTTTGGATATCTCATTGCATACCTTTCTACCTTTACTTTGTCTTCTACTAGTAGTTCACATTTTTGTTTTAATTTCCTTGTAAATGATGCAAATTGAATATGGCCATCTTATAACTTCAAGGGCACCTTGAATTTCTAGCTTTTTTCATAAACAATGTATATATTTCTCTGTGCATTTTTTTGGGCTTCCTAAAGATTCTTAGTATATACTCTGAATCTCAGTTTCTTCCTGTTGTTTTTATTGCTTATTTACACAAATGCATGCAATTACTAGAGACACCCCTCACAATTTTCTGCTATGGATATGATTGTCTCAATTATCCAAGAGTATCCTTTAGATTAATAAGTTGGATTTATGTTTCAAATTTTTTTATCATTTTACATAAAGTAGTTGGACTATGGTTTTATGAATTGGTTATGTTAGATTTCTTGAGAAGTGGAGGCCCTGAATTGTATTTTACTGATTGAGAAGAAGAGGACTTAGGTGTCAATACCCCTAATTGTATCTTGTTGTTCAAAAAAAAAGAAGGCTGAGATGTTGAGCCATTGCTTTTATCTATCATTTGAAAACAATTAAGAATTAAGCATTATAGATCCAAACCTTTATCTTGCCATGAAAAGAAAACAATTAAATATATGTAATGGTGTCTTGGAGCATGGGCAGATGGAAGAACAAAATGAGATATAGCAAATGAGAAGCACCATGGAACTTCTTTAATAAATTGGTAGAAAGTCTTGCACCAACCGTATTTGGCCATCAAGAGATCAAGCGAGCTCTATTGCTTATGCTAATAGGTGGTGTTGCATAAGCAGACTCACAAGGGCATCAATCTAAGAGGGGACATCAACGTGTGCATTGTTGGAGATCCCAGTTGTGCCAAATCACAGTTCCTCAGGTATGTTTCTTGTTTTGAAATATGTATCTGGATATGATTATATTTCTTGTTACTTGTAACCTAAACTGTTGGAATATATTTCAATTTAATATACTTTGAAAGTCTTGATCTTCAGAGATAATTAAATTTATTAGACATTATATGTTACAGTTTTAATGATTACAATTTGTAGCATAAGCATTAGGGAATATGTGTCAACTTGTTTTATAGTCAGCTGAATAAGCTCCATATATGAACCATCAAGGCTTGCACATTCTCAAATGCAGTTGTCTATCAGACTTTCTTAGCCAAGGCAAAATGGTGGCAAGAAAAATTTGCATTTGTGCTTTCTCCCAAATATAGTCCTATGAGATATATGATGTATAATCCTAAGACCCAGCTACTAAAGTTGTAAACTATAGAATACATAAATTTTATGTCTAATTACAAATGAACATGCCCCATGTCGTAATGAGATGCAATATTTTACCTTGAATATTGCAGGTATGTAGCAAGCATTGTGCCTAGAGCTATATACACCTCTAGAAAATCTTCATCTCCTAGCAACATAATGACAATCCTCTCAAGGGGTTCTTAAATACCACCAATCTAGGTTAATTTATGCTGGGTTGTGTGCATAAAATAGATTACATCCCTTAAAGAAATGTAGTCTCATGGACTGCAACGATTGCATGATATGCACAAAATGGATTTGTTGATAAGGAATTAAAAAACTTTCAAGCAAATGTAATTGAATATACATATACAGAGAGAGATGTATGTGGGAGCATAGACAAGGCATGTGAACTATTTGACAAAATCCCTGAAAGAAATGTGGTCTAATAGACTGCAATGATTGCATGATATGCACAAAATGGATTTGTTGAAAAGGCTTTAGAAACTTTCATGCAAATGAAATTGGTAAGTGTAAATCCAGATTCCACAACCTTTGCCAACATCCTCTCTGCCTGTATCAAAATGTAAGATTTGGAACAGGGTATGGACATCCATTAAGGCATAATAGAAGGTAGATTTTTGTCAGATATTATAGTTGGAAATACTCTGATAGACATATGAAAAATGTGGAAGCACAAACAAGGCACACAAACTGTTTGATAGAATGCCTCAAAGAGATGTCATCTCATGAAATGCAATGATTGTAGGATTGCATAAAATGGATTTGTTGACAGGATTTAGAAACTTTCAAGAAAATGCAATTGTCAATTGTAAATCCAAATTCCGCAACCTTTGCCAGCATCCTCCCTGCCTGTGCCCAAATGGGAGCTTTGGAAAAGGGTAGGGACATCCTTCAAAGCATAATTCTAGGGGGATTCTTGTGAGATATTATAGTTTGAAATGCTCTCATAGACATGTATGCAAAATATGGAATCATAGACAAAAAACGTAAACTATTTGATAGAATTCCTCAAAGAGATGTCATCTCATGGAATGCAATGATTGCAGGATATGCACAAAATGGATTTTGCAAGGATGTTCTCAAAATCTTTGAATTAATTAAGCACTCTGGACATATCCTAACATTGTAAGCTTTTCTTGTATTCTAGGTGCATGCAGCCATGCAGGTTTAGTGGATGAGAGTTGTACATACTTCAATCACATTTGTAACCCTTATTGCATTACACCTACAGTTGATCATTATGTGTGCATGGTTGACCTCTTTGCCTGTGCTCGCTATCTTGAAGACACCCTAAACTTTATCATTGAGATACCTGTTAAATCTGTGCTGGTGGGTATGGATGCATTTCCTTGGTGCCTGTAGATCACATATGTATATAGGCTTAGGAGTATTTACAGTAACACTACTTTTTGATTTGGATCCTAAAAATGTTGCACAACTTATGTTCTTCTCTCAAACATCTATCCACAAGTGGGTAGGTGTGGTGAGGTAAGGCGATTGATGAAAGATAGAGGAATTAAAAAAATCTTCCGATGCTTGTTGGATTGAAGGGCATAAAGTGGTACATGCTTTTTGTGTAGGAGATAGATCAACATCCATAGACAAAGAGATGTATGCAAAGTTGGAGAAATTGGCTTGGAAGATGAAAGCGGCAAGGTATTTTCTAGATTCAAGAATTTACTTAATGTTGTGGAAGGATGGGAAAAAGAATTATTTCTCTGTCACCATGGTGAAAAGTTGGCAATTGCATTTGGTTTGTTAAACATGCCCCATGGAATAACTATTAGAGTTTTAAGAACCCTCGAGTATGTGCTGATTGTCACACTGCAACAAAATTTATCTCCAAAATTGTCACAAGAGAAATTGTTGTGAGATTGAACCCTTTCCATCATTTTAAACAAGGACAATGTTCTTGTGGAGATTATTGATGATGTGAAATGAAGCAATCTGAAAATAGGGTTACACTATAATAATGTGCACCATGTCAGATTTCCTACTGGTGGGTGTAAAGCCAACTCCTCAACCTTTGCCAGCATCATCCTTGCCTGTGCACAAATTGAAGCTTTGGATGAGGATATGGACATCCATCAAAGCATAATTGGAGTGGATTTTGTCAGGTGTTTAGCTGTATAGTGCCACTTCTGATCATGAAAGCCTTCACAAAGACTTATGCACAAAATTCAATAAAGAAGAATAGAATTTAATGCACAAATTCTCTTGTGAATGATTTCAAATTGTAATCAATTTCTTTGTAGCTTATAATGTGTGGATAAGAATTGAAATTCCTTGTAGTTTCCTATGCCATTAATAAAAGGAATCTAGATCTACACATTCATCTTAGATGCATTTGCACAGTTGAAGCCTGTTGTTTTAAATCCTTTACACAATTTTTCCATGGGTTAACCTATGATAACATGTCTCCTAGAAACATAACGGTAATCTTCTCAAGGGGTTCTTAAATACCACAAATCTAGGTTAATTTATGCTGATTTGTGTGGCATAAAATAAATTACATCCCTCAAAGAAATGTGGTCTCATGGACTATAACGATTGCACGATATGTACAAAATGGATTTGTTGACAAGGCATTAAAAAATTTCAAGCAAATGCAATTGAATATACATATACAAAGAGAGAGAGATGTATGTGGAAGCATAGACAAGGCATGTGAACTATTTGAATTAATGTTGCAATGTTTTACATCATTGGAATGACATATTAGCTGTAACTTTTTTGAAATTTTATTATGGTATGTGCACTTTGATATGATGTAATATGATTATAGTTGTGTTTCATATGTTGTAATATTAGATATATAACAGAAAAATAAATTATTGCATGAAATAAATAATAACTTTTCATTTAAATGTTTGTTTTGTAGAACACCGGGTCTTCCAAAAGATCAAGATGATCCTCATGATATAGATCTAGATTATGTTGGTTCTGGTACAAATCACATGGTAGAGGATGATGATGACATAGATATAGAAGACATCGAGGCTGATGACGATGATGATGATGATGACGATAATGATCATGATGATGATGATCACGATGGTGATGATGATGATGAGGTAGTTGCTGGTAGTAGCCAATGACAGTCATGATCATATAGACCGCATCATGGATCATTATTGATATATCATTATGATGCCTCTTTTCATGGTTACTATCATATGTATCATTTTCACGGCCTACAATGCCATATTATTGAGTTGTATCATTTTGACATGTATCATTTTGACTTATATCATTTGGACATGTATCATCTTGACTTGTATCATTTTGAGTTACATAATTTATCATTTTTATTTATATCATTTGTACATGTATCATTTTGACTTATGTCGACTGTTGGACATGTATCATTTTGACATGTTATTGATCTACTGGCATATTTGACTTTCACTTGTTTTAGTTTATATATGATGATAATCTTATCAGTATTGACTTGTCAATTTATATATATTGAAAGTGGTCATTAATTTTTGGATGGATATTTATTGCGTATGATGATTTTAATTTACTGCTTAGGATGGATGTTGTCAAATTCAATTAAATTATAGATATTTGACTCACTTGTTTTAATTATAGATGATGATCATGTTATAATAATTATCTTGTTATTTAATCATATGAGTTTAAATAATTAAATTACTTACTCTATAATCATATGAGTTATTTAAGAGGCATGATATATTTAACTAATTAAATTGAAATAAAACATATTATTTAATTTACTTACTCTATAATCATATGAGTTATTAAGAGGCATGATATATTTAACTAATTAAATTAAATAAAAAATATTAAATTAATAAATGTAAGCAAAACAAGAGCATTTTTAGAAGCAAAACAGGAAGCAACAATGGAAGCCAAACTAGAAGCAACCAGAAGCAATCTTGGAAGCAAAACTTTACGTTATCTAGGAAGCAAAAATAGAAGCAATTCAGGTAGCAAACAAAGAAGTAATAATGGAAGCAATTTTAGAAGCAACAAAAGATGCAATAATACAAGCCATATTAGAAGCAACAAAAATGGAAGAAAACCTAGATGCAACAAGCAACGTTATATTGGAAGCAAAACTAGAAGTAAAACCGGAAGCAAAAGTGGAAGCAAAATTAGAAGCAAAAGTGGAAACAAATTAGAAGCAAAATTGGAAGCAAAACCGGAAGCAAACTTGGAAGTAAACCTGGAAGCAACACAAGAAGCAAAAGTACAAGCAAAACTGGAAGTAACAAAATTCGGCGCTAAATCTAGCACTAAAGCCAGCGCTAATTCTGGCGCAAAAGTGAAACGCAGTTTGGCGCCAAGTTTTGCTCTGGTATTTGGCTCCAATTCATGAACTTAAATGTGCTAAAATCTGGCACTATTTTAGGTGCTAATTGCCTATTTTGTTGTAGTGATCCTATGCATATATTTTTCTTTATCCTAATAAATAATTTCTCTATGAACTATCATTAATTAAGCACATAAATGTATTATTATTTAATTTACATACTCCTAGCATCCAATGTGACACTAACTATAACTAAATACATATTCCTTTAAATCTAAAGTAATTTAAAGTACTTTCTATATATGTCCCACGATAGTAACCATTTTAAAAGGAAAAGATTCTAATTTAGAACAACTTTCTTAATAAAGTAGATCTTAAATAATCTAACACCTCCAACATGTAATGATTAATTAAGATTTCTTAAAATAAAACTTCAATCTTCTAAATGATAAGGAAATTTGGATAGTGATTCGATGCCAATCAAAGTACATTAAAAAACTTTTAAACATACACTATGCCATTATGAGTTAAGATTTAAGGATAAGGTAACAGCTAGGAAAAACTAAGATAAAATGTGCATACATCATGCAAACTCTTAGACATAATGCCACTAAGAATAATATAATATTCAAGAAGGGATTCACTAGTTGAAAGGTTTTCAAACAAAATCTGATTCTCTTCACTAACCTAAATATTAACTGATATAATGTCATGATAGGATTAAGAATAGAAAAAACATAGTAGATAATAGTTAGCAGAAGGCACCATGGGGATTGAACATCCATCAAAGCATAAAGATAAAACATATTTTTCAAAAGTTACAGCCCTAGAAGACATGCATATTTACAAAATCCTAGTAGAGATACAATCTAAAGTTAAATACAAAAGTGCAAGCACCAACAAAAAGGCATGACTATTTGACAGAATGTCATCTCATGGAATGCAATGATTGTAGGATTTTCACAAGATAACGAGTTTGTTTAGAGAAAAACTATGAAACTTTTAAACCAAATAAAACAATAGGTCAAAAGTTGAATTCCACGACCTATTCTAACACTCACCCTATTATGCCAAATAGGTGAAAAGCAAGAAAATCCTATAAATATAATAAATTGGAACATAGATCTATCAAATTATCATTTAGATTTCCTCACAGAAAAAGAGATTTATTCCCATCACACTACTTTATTTGCTTGGGAAGAGAAAAAGCTATGTTACTACTGAGAGGTTTCAGACCAAGTATATTGCAAAGAGAAAGAAGAGAAGAACTGAGTTAGAGGTGGCTATTGTAATGCCTAAACATGGGTTAATATAGAGTGGCTCCTCCAGAGATTATTAGAACCCACAATTTATTGTTGCATAGAAAGATGGGTTAAATCAATGGATTCTTGAATGCTAAAAAAATGAATGCTAACCCAACAAAACTTAAATAGTTTAAGAGTAACTAAAATTTAAATCCAATTTTCTAGTACAAACATGCAATTTATTCCTCATTCCTTCGGTAAAAGACAATCTATGAAATGATCAATAAACATACCTGTAATAAAATTTGTACATAGATAATCACTTCTTGGAAACGCCAATGGGCAATACTTCAGACCTACACACCCCCCTTTCTGTAAGAACTTTTGGAATATATAATTGATAATATTGATGAGAATTGCTAACGGTTCAAGATCTAGATTGTCTAGACATACGACTCTTCATCTTCTACTCAAGACACCTATTTTCTCATGAACTAAAAATGATTCTAAAACATAATTTTATAAATAATTAAATAATCCACCATACATGATTGAGCTATATTCTTAAATATAATGATAAAAAGAACTTATATTCCTTATCACACACTAATTTAAACCGATTGACCAACCCATAAAAAGATTTTAATACTAAATTCTAATTCTCTAACATTTATACTTATATCACAACATCATAATCAAGTCTACTAAATACATAAGAAATCGTTGGGTAACGATTAGGCCTTACATGTTGACGTAATTGGTTTGACCTTACAACCTGTGGAATGCAAAATTTCACTCCTAGCACCTTTTGACTTTGCTGGTAGCTTGTAGATTGGAATGAGTGAGACACTTGGTCAATAAAACGAGACCTACCCTAGCATTTACTTGCCCACCCTCATGTGTTGGCACAATTAGTTCGGCCCCACGACCAACAGACTAAAAATATGGCTCCTAAAAAGGTTGTGTTGTATCAAACTGAAGCATTTTGCAAGAACACATTTGATTTCAGCACGATCAAACAAATTGGATTTGAAAAAAACTAAGAGAGGTTATTGTGGATGAACTGCACATGCACATATAGGTCTAAGCTAGAACATTCCCATCTGCCATGAATTTTGAGAACTACTCTGTCAAAGTTTGGCAATTTTTTTGCTTTTAGGGATCTTAAGTGACTTTGCCAGTAGCCTGCTACCCCAAACAATTGGGACACTTGGATCATAGAAAAATGCCTCCCCTAGCATTTATCAACCCACCCCGACATGTTGGCGTAGTCAGTTTGGCCCCACAACAAGAAGAATGAAAAATATGGCTCTTAGCAAGGTTGTGTTGTATGAAAATGAAGCATTTTGCAAGAATGCATTTAATTTCAGCATGGTCAAATGGATTTGAGTTGACCAAAACCAAGAGAGGTTATTCTGGATGGGCTCCCCATGAACTTGTATGTCCAAACAAAAACAATCCTAGCCACCACAAATTCTGAGAACTACTCCAAAGTTTGGCAGTCTTTTACTCTTATGGATCTTAAGTGACTTTGATGGTAGCCTGCTGCCCCAAATGACTGGGACACTTGGCACATGAAATGAGACCTCCCCTAGCATTTACCCACCCACCTTAACATTTTGGCACTTTTGGTTCAGCCCCATGAGCTATAGAATGCAAAATGTTACTCCTAGCACCTTTCCACTACATGAAACTGAAGATATCACGATGACATAATCAAGTCTATTAAATACATAATAAATTGTTGGGTAACAATTAGGCCTTACATGTTTATGCAGTTGGTTCAGCCCCACGACCTGTGGAATACAAAATTTCATTCCTAACACCTTTCGACTTTGTTGGTAGCTTGTAGCCTAGAATTACTGAGACACTTGGTGCATAAAATGAGACCTTCCCTAGCATTTACTTGCCCACCCTGATGTGCTGGCATAGTCAATTTGGCCCATGACCAACATAATAAAAATGTGGCTCCTAGCAAGGTTGTGTTGTATCAAACTGAAGCATTTTGAAGGAACATATTTGATTTTGACACAGTCCAATAGATTGGAGTTGAACAAAACTAAGAGAGGTTATTGTGAATGAACCCCACATGCACCTATAGGTTTAAGAAGAACATTCCCATCTCCCATGAATTTCTAGAACTACTCCATCAAAGTTTGGCATTTTTTCGCTCTTAGGGATCTTAAGTGACTTTGCCGGTAGCCTGCTGCCCCGAACAACTGGTACACTTGGCACACAAAAGAGACCTCCCCTAGAATTTACCTACCCACCCTGACATGTTGGCATAGTTGGTTTGTCCCCACAATGAGAAGAACGAAAAAATATGGCTACTTGCAAGGTTGTGTTGTATGAAACTAAAGTATTTTCCAAGAATGCATTTGATTTCGGCATGGTTAAATAGATTGGAGTTGACCAAAACTAATAGAGGTTATTGTGGACAAGCTCCACATGAAATTGTATGTCCAAATGGAACAATCCCAGCTACCACAAATTCTGAGAACTACTCCATCATAGTTTGGCAATTTTTGACTCTTAGGGATCTTAAGTGACTTTGTTGGTAGCCTGCTGCTCCAAATGACTGGGACACTTTGCGCATGAAATGAGACCTCCCCTAGAATTTACCCACCCACCTTGATGTTTTGGCACTTTTGATTTGGCCCCATGAGCTATAAAATGCAAAATGTCACTCCTAGCACCTTTCCACTACATGAAACAAAAGCATTTTGTAAGAATGCATTAGATTTCAGCACAATCAAATGGACTGGAGTTGACCAAAACTGAGAGAGGTTATTATGGATGGACCACACATGCACCTATAGGTCCAAATAGAACATTCCAAACTACAACAAATTCTTAAAACTACTCCATCAAAGATTGGGAGTTTTTTAGTCTTAGGGATCTTAAGTGACTTTGTTGGTTTCCTGTTGTCTCGATTGACTAGGACACTTGGCACATGAAACAAGACCTCCCCTAGTATTTACAACCCACCTCGATGTGTTGGCGCTAACAGTTCAGCCCCATGACAAGTAGAGCCAAAAATATGGCTCTTGACAAGGCTGTCTTGTATGAAACTGAAGCATTTTGTAAGAATGTATTTGATTTTGGCACGGTCAAACGGATTGGAGTTGACAAAAATTGAGAGAGGTTATTGTGGATAGAACCTATGTGCAATTGTAGGTCTAAACAAAACAATCCTAGTTAGTCTGTTGCTCCAAATGACTGGGACACTTGGTGCATGAAATGAGACCTCCCCTAAAATTTACCCACCCACCCTGATGTTTTGGCACTTTTGGTTCGTCCCCACGAGCTATAAAATGCAAAATGTCATTCCTAGCACCTTTCCACTACGTAAAACAAAAGCATTTTGTAAAAATACATTAGATTTTGGCACAATCAAATAGATTGGAGTTGACCAAAACTGAGAGAGGTTATTATGGATGGACCACACATGCACCTATAGGTCCAAATAGAACATTCCAAGCTACCACAAATTCTTAAAACTACTTCATCAAAGTTTGGGAGTTTTTTGGTCTTAGGGATCTTAAGTGACTTTGTCGGTAGCCTACTGCCTTGATTGAATGGGACACTTGGCTCATGAAACGAGACTCCCCTAGTATTTACCAACCCACCCCGATGTGTTGGCACTATCAGTTCAGCCCCACGATAAGTACAACAAAAAATATGGCTCCTGACAAGGCTGTGTTATATGAAACTGAAGCATTTTGTAAGAATGCATTTGGTTTTGGCATGGTCAAACAGATTAGAGTTGACAAAAATTGAGAGAGGTTATTGTGGATAGAACCTATGTTCAATTTTAGGTCTAAACAAAAAAATCCTAGTTGCTACAAATTTTGAGAAAAACTCTATCAAATTTTGATAGTTTTTTTCTCTTGGGATCTTAAGTGACTTTTTCGGTAGCCTGCTACCCTGGATGACTGAGACACTTGGCATACTAAATGAGACCTCCCTTATCATTTACCCACCCACCTTGATGCATTGACACTGTCGGTTTGGCCCCATGAGCTATGGAATGCAAATCTCACTCCTAGCACCTTTCCACTGCATGAAACTGAAGCATTTTGCAAGATTGCATTTGATTTTGACAAGGCCAAATAGATTGGAGTTGACCAAAACTAAGAGACATTATTGTGGATAGACCCTACATGCACTTGTAGGTCCAAATGAAACATTCCTAGCTTCCATGAATTCTAAGAATTGCTCCATCAAAGTTTGGCATTTCATTGCTCTTAGGGATCTTAAGTGACTTTGATGGTAGCCTATTGACGCAAATGACTGGAACACTTGGCACACTGAATGAGATGTCCCCTAGTATTTACCCACTCACGCCAACACATTGGAATTGTCAGTTCAGCCCCACGAGCTATGGAATGTAAAATGTCACTCCTAGCACCTTTCCACTGCATGAAACTGAAGTATTTTGGAACAATACATTTGATTTTGGCATGGTCAAATGGATTGGATTTGACCAAAACCAAGAGTGGTTTTTTTGGAAGCACCCCACATACACCTGTAGGTTAAAACACAACATTCCTAGCTACCACGAATTGCAAGAACAACTCCGTCAAAGTTTGGCAATTTTTTGCTTTTAGGGATCTTAAGTGACTTTGCCAGTAGCCTATTGTCCCAAACGACTAGGACTCTTGGAACATGAAATGAGACCCCTTATAGCATTTACTCACCCAACATGACACATTGGTGCTTTCAGTTTGGCCCCACGAGCTTTGGAATGTAAAATGTAACTCCTAGCACATTTCCACTACATGAAACTGAAGCATGTTGCAAGAATGCATTTGATTTCAGCATGGTCAAACATATTGGAGTTGACCAAAAATAAGAGAGGTTATTATGGATGGAACCCACGTGCACTTGTAGGTCAGAACAAAACATTCTCATCTACCACAAATTTTGAGAACTACTCCATCAATGTTTGGGCAGTTTTTGCTCTTAGGGATCCTAAGTGACTTTGTCGGTAGCTTTTTGTCACAAATGATTGGAACACTTGGTGCATGAAATGAGACCTCCTCTAGCATTTACCATCCCACCCTAATGCATTGGCATAGTCATTTCAGCCCCATGACTTATTGAATGTAAAATGTCACTCCTAGCACCTTTCCACTGCATGAAACCGAAGCATTTTGGAACAATGCATTCCTTGCCACCATAGGCAAATGAAATTGATTTTAAAAAAAATCAAGGTAGGTTTTTTTAGTGGACCTGACATCCACCTATACATGTAAAGAATATATTCCTAGGTGTCACAGTTTGATGAAACAACTGATTATGTTTTAGGGCTCTTAAGAGACTATCTCTATTCAACGTAGCGGAGAAAGACCAGGAAGCTTCATCACCAAAAAGATATATTCCCTAGCATTTACCTACCCACCCAGATGTGTTGGTGTTTTTCATTTTGCACTAGGAGATGTTGAATATAAAAAAATAGTTCTAATACTTTTCTAGTAGATGAAGATTAAGTATTATAAAGGTTTTCTCACTTGATCCAATATGTTGTAGGGCATCAACTAAGGCTACCCTTACCACTGCTATCAATTGTTAGCACCAAATGTGAAGATGGAAATAAGAGTTTTGTGAGGCCTACCTTTTTCATTTCCGTTCATGTGACTATTTACGTCACTGTTGCTGATACTTTTTTTACTTGTGGGACTGTTGATCCCAAATTCTTGATCTATTAGACTTTATTATGTTGAAAGAAAACTAATTGGGTGATGTTAGATAGATGCTTGTATTAAGAGAAAACAAATTGGGTGATGTTAGCTAGATGTTTATATTATAGGAAAACTAATTGGGTGATGTAAGATAGATGTTTATATTATAGGAAAACTAATTGGGTGATGTTAGATAGATGCTTGTATTAAGAGAAAACAAATTGGGTGATGTTAGATAGATGTTTATATTATAGGAAAACTAATTGGGTGATGTTAGATAGATGCTCTATATTAAAGGAAAACTAATTGGGTGATGTTAGTTAGAAAATTGTAATGTGATTTCCTTTATGCTTAAGAGAACTTGTGATATCTTATGCGAGTGCAAGTTTTAATTTTCTTCAACTATGTTATTGATATGTGGAATTAACTTTGCAACTACGTGTGTAGGTATTTCCAACCAACCACAGATATTGGAGATCATCCCACACTTGATGTTGTAATCTCTTGAGAAGCCGATCTAGTTCCGCGAGGAACCAAGATCAACTCTATGTATGATGAAATGTTGTAATGTTATTTTGTATGAGGTTAATTGGGTTAAGTCTATCCTGTTTTAATTTGAATTCTGATATGTGTTGTAAGAATTGTCTTTGAATTACATTTTTAAATTTTAAATTTTTGGAGACCCTTTTCTTGTGTTTTAACTTGACCTTGGGTGTCCTAACTAGGCTAAACTTGACCCTAGGTTATACCCCATGGGTCTAGGGTCCCTTTTGACTTAGGTAACCCTTGGTAAACCTCCATATGGTCACCTTTACTTCACACTAAAGTTAAGTGACGAATTTGGAGGCATGGGAGGGATAGAATGAGTGGTACCAACACTCAAACCCATCCCTTTTAACTTCCCTAGGTTAGAGATGACTCCAAGACCCACCAATTGGGGAGGACTTGACTTCAAGTCTCTCTCACAATTGGTGAGAGTACCCATGGAGTTGTGTGGTCCTTCATAAGAGGAAAGGAAGGGGACACCTGTGTCACCCTTTCCCTCTTTAACTCCCCTTTTTCTCTCCCATGTGATGGAGAGTGGACATGTGGTAAGGGGTGAGGGAGACTTTGGGGATGGGTGAGTGACATGTGTCAACACCCATCCCTTGGGACATGCTTGTAGTGGGGAGGAAGAGTGAGGAGGTGACAAATGTCACCTCCCCATTCCTCTAAGCTCATCGATTGGGCTTATTTTAATCCCACTTGGGATAAGGTGAGGGATTGTTGAATTTTTGAGAATTTTTATTGTTTGAAATTGGTTTTGGAAAAAAAAAGATAGAGGGAGTTTGGTGGCTTATGTTGGAGGAGCTCTACATCAACTTCTTCCATAATAGGGCTTTTAAAGGTTGATTTTCAAGGCTAAGGCCTTCCCCTTGTATTTTAGTTGCTTGCTTGATGCATATGTGTGTGTTTTTCTTCCTTGAGTGTTATTGTTATTGTGGGGAATTTTGGTTGGGTGTTGTAAGAGCCTCTCCCACTTGGGAGAGAATGCTCAACAAGTGTGGGGTAGGGGAGGAGTGATCCTCCTCAAGGTCATTACCTTGTTTTGGGATGTTGAAAGCCTTGAGGGCATTTTATGTGATTTTGAGCAAATTGTTATATGGCTTGAAAGCCAAAGTATGAATTCTTTTAGAAATTTTGTTGACATGTTGGCTTGAGGCCATAAGAGAAATTGTGTTGAGATATTTTGAAGGAGTGGCACTCTAGAGTTGAGTGTGTCCACTCTCCTACCCCTTTGAAACTCACCTTGGTTGAGTTTGTGTGTTGTAAATATCCATGGGTGTAATATTGTGTTTTTGGGATGTTTGTTTGTCTTGTTGTGAAGTGGATTTGAGTTCCCTAGGTGTGTGGATGACCTCCCTAGCTTGGGGGTAACCCTCTTGCAGGTCTATGGTAGGGAGGAGAGCAAGATGTGTGGTGTTTCTTTCCCTTGTGTGATATGCAGGTTCCTTGGAGCATAGTGTGAAGATGAAGAAATTTCTTGTCTTGGAAAATATTTTATTTTCCTTTACTCTTAAAGCTCATGAGAGAGAGGTTGGCCTTCTGGCAGATCTTACCATTGTTAGTTGTCAAGATGAGAACTTGGTTCTCTCTTTTGGTTGAAAAATTACATTTTTGAAGTTGTGTGTTGGACATTTATCAATGAATTGAAAGTTAGAAATTGTTAGTTTAAATGTATATTATTCAAAGGATGAAATGAGGAAAGTTTGTTACAATCTATTTCATTGTATGTCAAAATGGAAATATCAATTTGATAAATTATGAAGTTGTTATTATGGCAAATAAGAAATTATAATTTGTTATTTGAAAGAAATAAAAATTGGTTGTAGTTAAGCATTAGAGTTGTTTTTTTTGGTTAATTATTTGCAAATTCATTTAATTCTTCCCTTTCAAAAAAAAATGTGTAAATATAAATCTTATAATGAATAGATTTTTAAATGAGTTCCTTGACTCTTAGAAGGATTGAGAAAGGAAAAATATTGCTACATATAATCTTATATATTTGTTTTAAAATAGAAATCCTATGAGTGCTTAGAAAGAAAATTATTTCTTTTGAAAATATATTTAAATTATATATATTTTTTGAGTAAATTGCATAGATGTAATTTTTACATGTATTTAAAATTAATTGTTTACCTTAATTCTGCCCAACAAATGGACTGTTTGAAATATACTCATAACATATGTATGTATGTATGTATGTATGTATGTATGTATGTATGTATGTATGTATGTATATATATATATATGTATATATATATACATATATATATATATATGTATGTATGTATATATATGTACATACATATATACATACATACATATATGTATACATAGATATACGTGTGTGTATATATATATATATATATATTATATTATATATATGCTTTAATAAAGCTCTAACTATGAACTTGAATAAATTAAAATTTTGTGATTGCTGTGTATAATCCTATATATATATATATAATAATTTTAAATTAAAATAAACATTAATAAATACGAAAATTTGGAGTGACTGTATTTTTTTTACAGTCTGCGAATGTCTCAAGGAAAATATATTTACATTTGGTGGGGAGTCAAACCCCCCCACTGCTGTTACTACCATGGATTTGGGTGTGGGGAGGGGGGCGGAGCCCCCACCCATACCCCATCGAATGGGATGTGGGTGGGGGCTCCATCCCCCTCCCCACACTCCCTTACATCTTTAAAACCCTGCGGCCTCTGGCCTATCCTTCGCCGCTCCCTGTACTACATTGCCCTCTGTCTCTATGACCGTCGTTACCCTCTCCACCACCTGACTCCCTCTGCAGCGACCGCTGCCTCTCCCCTCTACGGTGTCCCTCTGCCGCACGACCCACTTGCAACCTCCGCCCTCTCCACCGTTGCTCCCCTCTCTGAACCTTCATGGCCACCACTCTGTGTACTCCTCCATGTAGTGCTGCCACCATTATTTCATAGCCCTAGTTTAACAAATCAAAACAATCAAACAGAATATTTAGGGTTCTTCCAATAGATTTCAACAAAAAGATTTAGGGCTTCACCCTTTTTAAAATGAAAAAATATATATATATATATATATAAAAGTGTAGGTCTCATATTTATAAAAGAAAATCTAATAATAACAATTATTCAATAAGAATATATATTTTTATTTATTCTTAATTAATGGAAAATGTGTTTAGGGTTTGTCAATTTTACAAATGAAATACAACGAGAGAGAAAAGAAATATATACGTATTTTTTTTATTAAAGGAAAACCTAGTGATATAAATGCAATAAGCATATGTGTGTGTGTGTGTGTGTCTATATTTATATTTTCTTAAGCCATCATATACATTTCATATGTGGCTATTTTAACCCAACCTACACAACGAGAAAATGACAAATTGAGAAAATGAGAAAAGAAAGAGAAAAAGAGAAAGAAAGATAAGAGTGAAAACAAAGAGGAAAAAATGCATGATTTAAATTTAGGGCTAAGAGAATTAATCAAAATGTAATGTTCTTTTTTATCATTGTTAATTACTAAAGTTAAATAAACGTTCAATTAAACCTAGAGCGCAAACCTAGTGGACTTCATCAAACGAAGTTAGTAATTCTTGTTTACGTGATCTGATCTACCAAGAAATTAGGAATAATGTAAAGGATGCAGTGATAACTCTGATTGATAGAGAACTGATCTACCAAGAAATTAGGAATAATGTAAAGGATGCATTGATAACTCTGATTGATAGAGAACGTGAAGGAGAACAAATTAATATTAAATTTTAGAAAACGGGAAGGAGAACAAATGTTCAAGCTTTGTTGAAAAATGTTTAAAATTAGAAAATGTGAAGGAGAACAAATTATTATTAAATTTTAGAAAACGTGAAGGAGAACAAATTAATATTAAATTTAAGAAAACGTGAAGGAGAGCAAATGATCGCACTTTGTTGAAAAATGTTCCAATAACTTAATCAATTGTATTACCAATGTAACTAGTGAGATGTAAGAAATTTAATAACCCAAATCAGTAAACCTTTGGAATTAATTTAGTTTAGTACAATAAACCCTACTCATGCCCATGAGGTGTTATGCTACTGGATTTTCCTAGAATTTAGGGTTTGGTTAGGTTAGTGAAGTTTGACCCCTGTAGCGACATTAACCATGTTGCGATGACCCCCTTGTTGGCCTCCTTGTGATTGGTATGCGCACATGTGCATATTACCCGCTGACAACTGTATTGTTTATGCTTTAAGCGTACGCCACCGAACACACTTACGTGTGCGGGGGGGTATTGAGGGAAGCGTGGGAAAAAATTTTATATTTCATGTCATGACCACATGACAAATGTGGACATGACATGTGTGTTGCATGTTGTGACCGCATGGTAAATGTGGGCATGACAAGTTTGTCATTAAAACTCATAGTAACATCATTAAAACTCTTTATGAAATAGTAATTAAAGGACATATCATCATGAAATAATCATGAAAACCTACCTTACTTTCCTCCCTAAGGCAAATTCGTAAGGATTATGCCTACCTCCATCATACTCAAATCCTGCATGCAAATGTAATTGCACTATTTAGCTAAAATGAGTACACCAATGAACTCTATAATGAAACAACGTTAATCAACTAGGACGAAGGAGCACATATAAGTGTTAGACTTAGGGCATACAACTGAGAGGGGGGGTGAATCAGTTGTGCGAAACTTTCCCTTATTTAAACACTTGAATCTTCTTTAATGATTAGCATAATATTAATCATGAACCATAAAGCATTAAATCAAAAGCAGAAACATATCAACACATATGACACCAAGATTTTGACGTGAAAAACCTGGTTAAGGAAAAAACCACGGGGTGATTAACCCAAGAAAGTATTCTCTGTTAGAAGAATAGAAAGAATAAAATGGCACATGCCAATTAGGGCTCACTGCCCGAGCACACTGCTCACAAGAGGCTCACTGCCTACAAGAGACACACTGTCTACAAAGGAATAAGTATCACCCTTATGAACTAGAGAATAGCATCTTCAGCATGCTTGAATCAGTTCCATTTAAGCCCAATACTTATGCTCTGCCTTTTGCACTTCTCTTCGCTACCACACACTCATCACCACCAGACACACCTCAAAATGAATTCACAATCCCTTATTTATACAAGGCATCGACTTAGGAATAATCATCTAAGTCAGCAAACACCTACAAGAACATCCGTAAGACGTGTAATACATCTGGTCGACCAGTCTCAAGAAGAACACCAATATCTATGGTTATTCTTCAAATGCAAACTCTAACTTCAATGTGGACCACCAACATTAACTAGACATGATCCAACGATCATCATAACCTTCCCTGAATCACCAAAAACATCCGTACTTCATCATCCTACTGGAATTCTTCTCTCCTTCATCTGGAGCTACAAGAACACAGTCTGTCATCACTGTCACAAATGAATAGGCACTTCCAAACCTTCAACCCATGAACTAATCTAGTTAATACTTCACAGGGATGTCCTCAACACTCCCTCAGATCCGCAGAACGGGATAATGAAATACTGGATCTCACCGGACCTTCCTGTGGCCCTCTATCACCTCTGAACACCTACCGGAACCAGTTCTACTTGAGTGACCATAACTTCTTCAGATCTTCATGCGGACCTCTGAAATCTTGACTGGAGCATCTCAAGACTTATATCTACAAACCCTTTAAACCGCATCCTCTGATCCTCAACCTATTGAGGACTTTTGCCTTCTTGTCATCACTGTTCTTCACTGTTCCTGATTGAGACTTATTCTCTCAATATCCTCAGCACACAGCTTATCTAATCCTTCTCACTAATGCAACATGAGTATGTTGACATCAATGACAATACCGGTTAGGCCCATACTTGCAACAATCTCCCACTTTGTCATTGATGGCAACATATGATGTGAAAAACCATCAAGACAAGAACTTCTCCTTGCTGTTACAACTCCCCCTAATAGTAGCAACTATTCACATGTCTTCTCTTCCTTTATTGCTCCCCCTTTAATCAGAAACCACTTGTTTTTCACATGTCTTCTCTCCCCCTTTGACATCAATGGCAAAGGACTCATACGTGTAACTTCACTACTTCATAACATACCAGCTGCTCCCCCTGAGTAGCAGCTCCCTTATCATCAATCTGGATCACAAGATATGACTGTGATATCCATTGGATTGATGCACATCAGTGCATCCTAGTTCATCACCGGAGGGGCAATAATCCCTAACTTCTCCCTGAGATACTCAAAAGAGTCCTTGGGAAGAGGTTTAGTAAAAATATCTGCAAGCTGATCCTTGGAGGGCACATACTCGAATCTGACTTCACCCTTGTTCACTTGCTCTCTCAGAAAGTGAAACTTGATAGATATATGCTTAGTCTTAGAATGCAACACCAAATTTTTACAAATATTTATTGCACTTGAATTATCATAGAAAATTGTGATAGGCTCCTCATATTCTACTTGAATATCTCTTAGCATCTGCTTCATCCACAAAACTTGAGTGCAACTTCTTGTTGCTGCAATGTATTCTGCTTCAGTTGTAGACAGGGATATTGCCTCTTGTTTCTTACTTAGCCAAGAAACCAACCTTTTTCCCAAAAAGTATGCTCCTCCACTTGTACTCTTCCTATCATCCACATCTCCTGCTCAACCTGCATCTGTATATGCATGAAGAGAAAAATTATGATCTCTAGGATACCATAGACCATACTCATCTATTCCTTTTAAGTACCTAAAAATTCTTTTGATTGCCATGACATGAGATTCCCTGGGATCAGCCTGGAATCTCGCCACAAGACCAACAGCCTGCATTATATCTGGTCTAGTTTGAGTGAGATACAATAATCCTCCAATCATTGATCTATACTTTGTCTGATCTATCTTAGGAGAGTCATCATCTTTGCTCAACTTACATCTAGTTGCCATGGGAGTGTTCATTGGCTTTGAATCTTCCATTCCAAATTTCCTCAATAATTCTTTCACATATTTGGTCTGAGAGATAAAGATTCCTTTCTTTGTCTGAGTAATTTGCAGACCCAAGAAGAAATTCATTTCACTGAGCATTAACATTTCAAACTTACTTTTCATTTGATTTGCAAAGGTTTTACACATACTGTCTCTTCCTCCAAAGATGATATCATCAACAAATACTTCAACAATTAAGATGTTTTCATGATCAATTTTGAAATATAGGTTACTATCAACAGTACCTTTGTTGAAACCAATCTTCAAAAGATATTTGTCCAGCCTTTCATACCATGCTTTTGGGGCTTGCTTTAGACCATACAATGCCTTCTTTAATTTGTAGACCATATCACCATGCTCAGATAACTGAAATCCATCCAGTTGTTCAATGTACACTTCTTCTTCTAAGTCACCATTTAGGAAAGCAGATTTGGCATCCATCTGATACACATTGAAATCTTTGAAGGTAGCAAATGCAATAAATAGTTTGACTGCTTCAATTCTTGCCACCAGAGCAAAGGTTTCCTCAAAATCAATCCCTTCTATTTGAGAGTAGCCTTTGCGGACTAATCTGGCTTTATTTCTGATTACTTCACCAACTTCATTTAGTTTGTTCCGAAAGACCCATTTGGTTCCAATCACATTCTTATTTCTAGGTCTAGAAACAAGATCCTAGGTGTGATTTTTCTCAATTTGCATCAACTCTTCCTCCATTGCTTTAGTCCAATTTTCATCATTGTAGGCTTCATTTATTGTCTTAGGTTCAATCTTTGAAATCAGACAACATTCACCTGAATTTTGTGCAATTTTCCTTCTAGTTTGCACACCTTTGCTTTTGTCACCTATGATCTGATCTTCAATGGTTCAGTCTTACATACCTTGGAACTTTGGGGGTTTCTTGCACTTTTGCTTCTTGATCAGGCTCATTCAGACCTATCTCTTCTTCCTGATTTACCAGATCAGTCTGAATCTGACTTTCAGGAGAGGATTGAGCTCCTTGAACTAGAACACCATTCTGATCATCTTCATCATACTCATAAAACCTTGAGGGTTTCTCTATTCCCTCATCAACCTTCACATTTGTACTTTCTATAATCTTTCTTAGTCTCTTGTTATAACACCGGTATGCTTTGCTTTGAGTAGAGTAACCCAAAAATATTCCTTCATCACTTCTGGCATCAAACTTACCTAAATCTTCATCTCTTTTGATGTAATACTTGCTACCAAAGACTTTGAAATATCTTATAGTGGGAGTAATGCCAAACCAGAGTTCATAAGGGGTCTTACCGGTACTGCTTCTGATTTGAACTCGATTAAGAGTATAGACTGCAGTGCTAACAGCTTCTCTCCAATAGATCTGAGGAGCATTTGCTTCCATCATCATAGTCCTAGATGCTTTCTGGATGGTCCAGTTCTTTCTCTCCACTACTCCATTCTATTGTGGAGTCCTCAGAGCAGTCAACTATCTCTTAATTCCATGTTTCTCATAGAATTCTATGAACTCACCGGATGTGAATTCTCCACCTCTATCAGACCTCAGACATTTTAACTTTATTCCTGTTTCATTCTCTACCATAGCCTTGAATATTTTGAATTTCTCAAAAGCTTCTGATTTCTCCTTTAGAAAAGTTACCCACATCATCCAGGAATAGTCATCTATTAGTAGCATGAAGTATCTATCACCTTGAATACTTCTGGTTCTTGCCGGACCACAAAGATCAGTGTGAACTAAGTCCAATAGTCTAGTAGGTTTCACCAATTTTGGAAGATCTCTTACAGCATGAGTATTGCTTATTTTGATGATATTATCAAAACTCACATGACACATCCTTCTATGCCATAACCAACTCTGATCAACTTGAACAAACAAGCAACTTTTACCAGTACCAACCAAGTGGAAGATATTACCTTTAGTTTGAGTATCGGATGCAATCTCTATTCTGGATCTTTTAAAGATTTTGCGTTTTCCATCCTTGAATCAGAGATCATAGCCTTTGTCTACCAACTGTCCAACACTGAGAAGATTGTGCTTCAAACCTTCAACATACAGTACATTACCAGTTTTGTTTCTTCCATTAAAAGAAATAGTTTCTCTTCCTCTGACTCTACCAGTAGAATTATCACCAAACTTCACCACCCCTCCTTCATACCTTTCCAAATCTATGAACTTATTCTTGTCACTTGTCATGTGGTGAGAGCAACCACTATCAATGACCCAATCATTCTTTTCTTCAACTTGGGCAGCCAGAGCTCTTTCTACAACTTTATGATTGATAGATACAGAGGATATTGGTTCTTCTTCCTTGATGGCAATAAACACCCATTCACTTCTGGATTTGTTTCCTATCTCTGATTCATCATCTGTTACTCCTTCATTATCATCTTCATCATGAACATAGTAACAATTCTTTTGGAACCTTGATCTGTTAGGATTTGGCTTTGAAAATCTTTTCGAACATTTTGAGGCAAAATGACCAATCTTATTGTAGTTAAAACACTTAAAAGGCAATTTTCCTTCATACTTACTGGATCCTCTTGGCAGTCTCTTTGCAATGAGGGCTTCAAGTTGAGCAGTTTCTACTTCTTCTTCTAGGTCTTTTCTTGCTTTTCCATACCATGACAAGTTCCTTGATGAGTTCTCTCCCGGATCAAATCCTTGTTTACCTTTCACAGAGGCACTGGCTTTGAATGCAGATTCAGTTTTGGGGGGATCATCTCCAAATTCGGTCATTTCAAAAGCAGCCAGTTTGCCAGCCAATTGGTCTCTTGTGACAGTTGTATGGGCTCTGAATTCATCAATGGTAGCAACCTTGATTTTGTAAGAGGCAGGAAGGGATCTGAGAATCTTACCAACAATCTCATTTTCATCCAAGACTCCACCAGAATTTTTAATTCCACAAAACAACTCATTCACTCTTGGCATAAAAGTGGTAATATTTTCATCATCTCTCATCTTCAGTTTTTCAAATTTCCCTTTTAGACTCTGTAACCTTGCACATTTAACATACTCATCTCATTCATGCAGAAGTTCCAGTTTAATCCAAATCTCATAGGCAGTTGGTAGGTCAATAACATTTGAGAGCTTTGAGTCAGTTAATGTGCTTAGAAGAGCCTCTTTGCTCTGCAGATTATTTTCAGCATATGTGATTTCAGTTAGGGTTGTCGGACCACCCTGTGGAGGTGCATATGCTTTTGTGACCATGGACCAGTACGCCTTTCCCATACACTATAAGTGACATTTCATGCGACCTTTCCAAAGAGAAAATTTGGTTCCATCAAACTTTAGACTATCCTTCTTGTATGATGACATCCTGGATCTCCTCAAGCGGTTAAGCTCCTTTTAGAGGAACTTAGCTCTGATACCAATTGTTAGACTTAGGGCATACAACTGAGAGGGGGGGTGAATCAGTTGTGTGAAACTTTCCCTTATTTAAACACTTGAATCTACTTTAATGATTAGCATAATATTAATCATGAACCATAAAGCATTAAATTAGAAGCAGAAACATATCAACACATATGACACCAAGATTTTGACGTGGAAAACCCGATTAAGGGAAAAACCACGGGGTGATTAACCCAAGAAAGTATTCTCTATTAGAAGAATAGAAAGAACAAAATAGCACATGCCAATTAGGGCTCACTGCCCGAGCACACTGCTCACAAGAGGCTCACTGCCTACAAGAGACACACTGTCTACAAAGGAATAAGTATCACCTTTATGAACTGGAGAATAGTATCTTCAGCATGCTTGAATTAGTTCCATTTAAGCCCAATACTTTTGCTCTCCCTTTCGCACTTCTCTTCGCTACCACACACTCATCACCGCCAGACACACCTCAAAATGAATTCAAAATCCCTTATTTATACAAGGCATTGACTTAGGAACAATCATCTAAGTCGGCAAACACCTACAAGAACATCCGCAAGACATGTAATACATCCAGTCAGCCAGTCTCAAGAAGAACACCAATATCTGTGGTTATTCTTCAAATGCAGACCACCAACATTAATTGGACATGATCCAACGATCATCATAACCTTCCCTAAATCACCAAAAACATCCGCACTTCATCATCCTACTGGAATTCTTCTCTCCTTCATCCGGAGCTACAAGAACACAGTCTGTCATCACTGTCACAAATGAATAGGCACTTCTGGACCTTCAACCCATGAACTAATCTAGTTGATACTTCACAAGGATGTCTTCAACACTCCCTTAGATCCGCAGAATGGGATAATGAAATACCGGATCTCATCGGACCTTTCTGTGGCCTTCTGTCACCTCTGAACACCTGCCGGAACTGATTCTACTTGAGTGACCATAACTTCTTCAGATCTTCATGCAAACCTCTAAAATCTTGACTGGAGCATCTCAAGACTTATATCTACAAACCCTTTAAACCGTATCCTCTGATCCTCAACCTATTGAGGACTTTTGCCTTCTTGTCATCACTGTTCTTCACTGTTCCTGATTGAGACTTATTCTCTCAATATCCTCAGCACACAGCTTATCTAATCCTTCTCACTAATGCAACATGAGTATGTTGACATCAATGACAACACCGGTTAGGCCCATACTTGCAACAGTAAGAAGGTAAGATATGTGTCAAAAATATAGAAAGTGAAATGAGGATAACAAATAAAAACAACATACCTTTCTTTCATTCCACTAATTCAATCTAATGAACCATTAAGGTCTACTCTACTCTCTATTATGTTGAGTATTGCCTCGTGGTCACACTCACGAACCTTCCACATGGTCATGTTCAATGGTCTACCCCCATATTTGATTAAATGAATGTTTAATGCCACAACAAGGTTAGAATAATTAAGAATCTTCCTATGTGTATCAAAGTCCTCGAACAACCACACATCAAACTTCTTCACTGGGTACCTTCTAAGCCATGTTCCAGTAACAACCACTGATCCTGTAGGGTATTCAATATTTTCTCTATCTATAATAGGGGAATCTAATTTCTTTTTTGCCTCAACACAATGACACAAATAATAATCTATTCCTTCTTGATTGTCTTCAGCTGGAATAATTGCATAAACATGTCCTGCATTGATATGTGCATTTAGTTCAATGAATATAGTCAACAATACAAAAATAGCTACAAAATAAGATGGAATATTAAATTTTATCAAATTTGAATGCTAATAAAACCTAGTTGAGCTTGATCTAAAACATGATCAAAGTCACCCAATGATTCAATCTGTGTGAGTTGTAGTGTTGCCAAGAGTCGATACGTGTCAACCAGGCTTAGGATTCTTGTAGACCATTCATTGACCCACTCCTTTGACTTACAATCATACCAAGCTTGATCTATACATGAAGAACCAAAGCATACCACCCACCATGTATTAATACTCCATGAACCTACATTAGAGATTCTAAAAGAGTGTATCTCACTCGATCGAGCTCGATGGGTATGCCTTGCATACTTGGAAACTATATTCTCTCATAAAATAAAGATAAACAGATACATTGTAATCTTTTCAATGACCAATTCACACCTTTTTGCTTCTTTACCATCTTTTACACTATATGCCACTATCTTATATTTGCCAAAACATACTAGTTCATTCCTAATTGCATGTGTGTTCTCCATATGTTCACAAATTGGTAAATGTTGCAACCCACCACAATGGTCACACGTGCCATCCAAGCATAAGTTCTTGTAGAATAGTTGACCATCCACTCTTTAACATAAGATGCTTGATGTGAAATATTTTGAAGATCTAGGTGGACACTTTATATTACACTCCTACAAAACATTGTTAGTATGCAAATCTACAATATATATCTATAAACATCATAATGATTAGAAAACTTAATATGTACTCTACAACAACAAGTTGTGCGTGTGTGATTTATTTTGACATATAAAAATGATTTACCATTTCAAAATACCTTTGACTAATTTTGATTGGAGGATACATCTCTTGAAATTTATTGAAAAATTATGTTTGAGTCACATCCAAAAAATGCTTTGGATGTGGCTCATGGTTTCGACAACCGATTCTCCTTCTTACAACATCTCTTTCATTAGGAGATACCCTTGTGTTATTTTCCAAAATTCTTCAATGAGGGATCTTAAGGCTTCAACAACAACTTTATCTTTTTGTGGGAGTCTCCCAGAGAATGCCCACAATTCTTTAGTATTTGGATCCTCAACTCTTTCATGCCTTCCAATGGCTCTCATTAGAGTTTTTCTACTTATTTTCAATGTTTCACTTGTCTTTCTATTGAGGTGAGATTTCTTTGTTTTTTGGCTTACTATTGTTGATGTAAGGACACGTCGTGTGACATTACTATCCTTGGTGTGTGAGGTGGAACCCACACTCTCATATGAACTCATTAGATTTTTTTAAATGATTATAGACTTGAAGTATCCGATATTCTTAGGCCAAGAATCTTCATAGTGGGCCTAAATTTTAGATTTCTCATCAATTCAACAAATAGTTGACATCTTCCAGTTTTATTTAAGTTCTCAAAGAATGATTTCCATATCTTATTTGCATACCTTTAGAAAATACATTTGGGAATCTTATCCTACATGGACTTCAAAACATTCTCATCAATATCAATTAGAAACTTAGGCTTTCTATGCAAAATTCAAGGAGGCGTTTTCAATGGTAAAAGTGACTTGGTATTAGGAATTTCTTTAATATTTACTTGAGATGAGATAGATGGCACACCTTCAATTGGAGATGGAAAAGAAGAAAAGCCTTGAAGTTGAGATGGAGAATATGGTGTACCTTCAACTTGACATGTGAATGATGGCGTGCCTCCAAATTGAGAAGAGAATAAAGATATACTTCCAACTTGAGAAGATAATGAAGATGCACCTTCAACTTGACCTATGAAAGATGGAGCACCTCTAATTTGAGAATAAAATGATGGTGTGTACCTTCATCTTGACCTATGAAAGATGGAGTGCCTCCAACATCGAGATTCAATTTCCTCGTTGAACGGAGGTTTTGCATTCATTACCTTTGTGTCACCAATTCCATCTCTCTCTTATCTTGATTAGCTAATTCATCTTCCTATTGAATTTGTGGCACGTCTTCTTCTATGGTTGACAATTTCCTACTTTCACGAAGTCACCTTATTCTTTATATTTTCTTTTCATTCTCAACTCCATGCTCTTCTAGAGTTAAAGTCTTTGCTCATTTCCTTAGCATGATGTTGATTTCTATACGCATCACAAATAAGACAGATAAATTAGTCCATCTTAGTACAATAGACTAAATTAATCTCATACACAAATCTCAAAATATAATCATATAATTAAGGTGAACAAATGATAATAAATCTAAAAATTTATAGTTTCCTAGGGTGGTCCAACCCAAAACATAAAGATCACACACATGGCATGTACTAGCAATCTTTTACAAAACAAGATTAAGCTTTCTTCCCATAGACAAGTTCATAAGGTGAGAATTTTGTTGTTGACTTCCATGTGGCCCAATCTTTCTTATTCATTATTACTGTCCTTGTCAAGATTTTTTATAGCTATCTGTTTGTTACCTCCATCTGCCCATTTGCTTGGGGATGATAGGGTGAAGACTTCTTGTGCTTGACCTAATATAACTATGTGAACACTTTGATCACTTGAGAGGTAAATTGTGGACCTCTATCTGAAACTATTGCTCTTGGGGCTCCAAATCTTAGGAAGATTATGTTATATAGGAAATCAACAAATTTTTCTTCTTTGGAAAATTGTAATGCTTGAAATTCTACCCATTTGGTCACATAATCAGTGCATACCAAGATGTATTATTTCCCTGCAGATGTTGGAGAGATGGGTCCAACAAAATATAGGCACCATTGCTCAAATGGCTCTAAAACCACTTCAGGGTGAAGTGTCATTTCCTATGTGAACATTGGTTGACCCATCCTTTACCATTGATCACATTGCTTCATGTACCTCTTCACATCTCTGTGGAGAGATGGCCAATAATAACTAGCCCCAAGGATCTTGTGGATTGCCCTCTATGAGGAGTAATGTTCTCTTGTGGGCTCATCATGGCATGCCCTTAATACATCAAAGATTTTATCAGCTCTTAAACACCTACACAATAGAAAGCAAGACCACATTTGAACAACAAACCGTTTAACCATGTATAAGGGAAACTTTCCTTTACTAATCTTTTTTTTATATAAATTAAATGAGAAGGGAACAAGCCTATAGCTAAGAAATTTGCTATATCAACAAACCAAGGTGTACTAGAAGAAACAACAAATAGATGGTCATCTGGGAGCCTATCGTCCACTAGTTGGTCCTCTCCACCTATATGAAACCTTGACAAAAAATTAGCAACAAAATTGAATTTACCTATGTTATCTATGATAGTGATATCAAATAGCTAGATCAGATGGAATGGTCGTCTCTCTACTGTGCGATGAGGCTGTGAACTACCTGTGAGGTAGTGTGCATGCATTTGCATGCGTCTTCTGCTCTCTTCCTTGGTGGCGATTGGGTGTTTTCAGTGGTGGGGAGCACTTGTGGTGTTGGGGGGGACTCTCACTTTTATTTTTTGTTGCTCGTGCTCATTTGTTGTGAGGTGTGGTATTTGTTTCTATTGGTGAAGGTGCTGGGGTTCTTTCTACTTGGGTTCAGGGGCATCTATTATTGGGATTATGGCAGAGCATCTGGTCTCTACCAGTCTGGTGGTGGTTGATCATGGCGTGCTTCACAATGGATCTTCATCAGGTTTGAAAGCTTAGCAGTCTAAGTCATTTTATGTGGGGGCAGGCCCTAAATTGAAGAAGGTGAATGGTTGTTTGCCCAAGAGTCAGGATCATCTGGTCTTGGTTCTTTAGCCTGAATTTGTGGCGGATGATGTTTCTTATTGGAGTAGACATCCTTTAATCTACAAAATTCTAGGGATCTGTATTCCTCTACCGGCTTTGGATGCTTGGATCAGGCATACAGGGTAGGTTGAGTGCGACATGGAGCTAATGGTGGCTACAAACAGTTAGTTTGTTGTTGTTTTTTCCAATATGGCTGATAGGAATAGGGTTTTTGAGGGAGGACCCTACTTTTATAATCATGTCAAATTGTTTATCAAACCCTAGAATATGGGTTTTAATTCAGTTGATGAATTGCCATCGAGGGTTCCTGTCTGGGTCTGTCTGCCATGACTTCCTCTGGTGTTTTGGAGAGAAGATATTTTAAAATAGATTATTGCTCTTCTTGGTAATCCTGCTGTAGTTGCTCAACAAACCCTTGAAAGAAAGATTATTTCTTTTGGTGGGATTTGTGTGGAGGTTGATCTGAGTAATCCCTCGTCAGATTCTCTAGAAATTTGTCTTGGTTCTTTGTCTTGGGTTCAGTAGCTTGATTATGAATCCCTTCCTTTTCGTTGTCGGATTTGTCATGAGTATAGACATCTTTAGAAGCAATGTCCTGGGAATGAAAAGACTCCTCCTTCTAATTCCTCCCCTTCGTCTTCGGATCCAAAAGTTATTATGGAGGATAAAGGGAAATCTTCCACGATGGAGGGTGAATCAGATAAAGATGGCTTTGTGCTAGTTAAGCCTCGGGCTAAGGGTCGTGGTCAGAAGAGATCATTCAAGGATAGGCAGAATGAGGAGGACTTTAATCAATTTGAGGTGTTGGACACTTCAACCTTGGAGGAAGGAATTTATCCTATGCAAGATGATGATGAGTTGTGTTGTGGGGCAGGGACAGGATATCGGTTAGGATATTCATTTATCACAGGGTATACGAGATCATCTGGTATCTCTACATGATCCTATGTAAGATGATGACGACATTGTGTTGGCAGATTTGACAAAGGAGGGGCTAGTTTCTGGTAAGAGAAAAGGGTCATCTCTAGCCTTGGGGGTGCATCAATGCATGCTTACGAAGGGATTGTCTGAGAAATCTTCTAAAAGTGGCTGCAAGAAAGATCTTGAGAAGATTAAGAGTACTGGAGATTTGTTGGTGGAATCTGGGTCTGTTAAACTCATTGATGCTCACTTTTCTCCATCTCCCCCATGATTGTTCTCTCATAGAATGTAAGGGGGTTGAATAGAACTTCCCGTCAAAAGGCTATTCATGATCTGGTTGTTGTCCATTCTTTAGACATTTTTTATGTTCAGGAGACTAAACATTTAGTTGATTTCATGCTTCAGTGTGCTTCTCCTATTTGGTATTTTGGTCAGTGTTAGTGCATTGGTTCTTAGGGGAGATCTGGGGGTTTGTCTCTTTTTTGGGATGTAAGAAAGATTGCCCCACTTTGGTGGATTTCTAGTCATTCTACTATTTCCATGGTTACCTTTTCTTTGGAAACAGGTGAGACAATTCTGGTTACTAATGTTTATGCCCCGATTGATATTCACAAAAAATCTAGCTTTGGGCTCAAATAAGGTATGTTAGATCATGTGCTCCTTATCTTCCTTGGATCTTAGATGGTGATTTTAATTATGTGTTGAGCTTGGAGGAGAAAAGAGGTGGGCTTCCTTGGCTTGGGCCTACTTCTGATCTTTTTAGGGAGAATGTGGATTTGCTAGCTTTAATTGATATTAAGCCTTCCAATGGGGTTTTCACTTGGAATAATAGAAGGAGTGGAGAGGAAGTGATCTCTGAAAGGTTGGATAGATTTCTTGTTTCCTGTTTTTGGGTTGGAGGTAGATTGGTTGCTAGTTCTGAGATTCTTGACTGGAGGGGTTCTGATCATTGGCCAATTAAACTTTTAGTAACCTTTTTTTTAGCTTCCAAGAATTCTCCCTTTAAGTTTTATCTTATGTGTCTTTGGGAGTCTTCTTTGCATGATCATATGACCTAGTGGTGGTGTGATGGTAGGCCTGCCTATGGTACAGCTATGTACACCTTTGTTAAGAAACTTTAGTATGTTAAATTTCATCTTAAGAGATGGAATAGGATGAGTTTTGACAATATTAAGGTTATGAAGAGGAATGCCCAGGCGTGCCTTGATGTGATTACTCAACAAATTCTAGATTTTGGTTTCTCTGATGCTTTTAGTCAAGCGGAATCCTAGGCTGCGAGAGTAGTAGAGGAGTGGGAGCCTCAGGAGGATATTTTCTGGAAGCAAAAGGCTCGGATTGATTGGCTTCAGGAAAGGGATAGGAATACTTCTTTTGTCCATCATTATGTGTAGGCTCATCACATTAGAAGTTGTATCTCCTCTCTGGTCAATGTGGAGGGAATCCACATTTCTTCTTGGTAGGGTTTATCTCAGGAGGCTAGATAGTTTTATTCTGTTCCTTTTTCTGAGGATTCACCCCCTACTAAAGATGAGGAGAATTTGATCTTTTCTTGCATTCCCTACCTGATCTCCAAGGGGATGAATGATTTCCTTATCCGCCTAATTTCTTTGCCTGAATTAGAAGAGGTTGTTTTTGGGATGAATAAAGGTAAAGCTCCTGGTTCGGATGGTTTTCCTATTGAATTTTTTTAGGAATTTCGGGATATTATAAGTTTGGATTTGTTGAAGGTTGCTCGGGAATCTCTTAGTAGTAAATAGATGCTTCGTGCCTTGAACTCTACTTTTCTGGTTCTCATTCCTAAAAAGGAAGCAACAGATCAGCTTGAATTCTTTCGACCAATTGCTCTCTGTAATGTGGTGTACAAAATTATTGCTAAATTGATTGCAAAGAGGCTCAAAGTCTATCTTCCTTCTGTAATCTCTAAGGAGCGAGGAGGTTTTTTCACTGGTAGACAGATCCTAGATGCAGTGGTGTATGCTTCTGAAGTCATTCACTTTATGGCAACTTATAAGGAGAAGTCTATGTTCATAAAGTTGGATATGGCCAAGGCTTATGATAGAGTTAAGTGACATTTTTTGCAGAGAATTCTCTTAGGCTTTGGTTTTAGTCCAAATTGGGTTAGTTGGATTATGAGATGTGTTACCTCTTCCTCTTTTTTGTTCTTATGAATGGGGAACCTTTTGAGCTTTTTGAGGCTTCCAAGGGCCTTCAACAAGGAGACCATCTCTCCCCTTATCTATTTATTATTATGGCTGAGGGTCTAGGTAGATTTCTCAAGTTGTGGGTTTCCCAGGGTAGGATTCAAGGTTGGTATTGGGGCAATACGCTTCTGCTACTCTCTCATCTTCAGTTTGTGGATGACACTTCTTTTATGGGGAGGGCTCACCTTTAGGAAGTTGTTTCTTTTAGGTGGGCTTTGGATATCTACCTTTTTTCTTTGGGTCAGAAAGTCAATGAGCACAAGTCTTCTATCTTTTTTTAAATAATCCTCAAGCTATTCAATGATAGATTGCTAGTATCCTGAGGTTTCATATTCAGTCTCTTCCCTTTGTCTATCTCGGAGTTCCTCTTGTCGTTGGTAGGTAGCCTAGGTCTTCTTGGTAAAATATTCTAGATAAGTTGCATAGTAAAGTCAATCATTAGACTCATTAGTGGCTCTTTACTGCTACTCAAGTGACTCTTCTGAAGTTTGTTGTCCAGAATCTCCCTATTTACAAGTGTTTTGTTTAGGCAGCTCCTTTGTATTTCCTGATCGAATTTGATGCTCTCTCATGACAATTTCTTTGGATTGGTAACTTACAGTCAGCTAAGTGGAGTCTTGTTAAGGGGGATATGGTATACAGGCTATCAAAAGAGGGGGGCCTTGGTTTGCGTTCTATTGTTTTAAATGGGCAAGCTCTTGCAGCCAAGTTATATTGCCATTGGTGTACTAGTTAGCATCAGCTTTGGGCCCATATTCTTACCTACAAGTATCTTAAGGATGTAATGCTTTTGATATTCCCCATTTCCCTTTAGAAGGAAGGAGATCTATGATTTGGAATACCCTCAAATCGAGGGCTCAGATGGTTAAGAAGGGCCTTTTTTGGATATGTCATTCAAGTTCTCAAGCTCTTTTTTGGTGGGATTCTTGGGATGGTCATCTTCCTATTCTGTCTGCTTACCCTCACCTCTAGTCTCTTTGTGATCATTTTACTGTTGCAGGTTGGAATACGGTTGAGCATTATAAGTCTATTTAGAATATTGGACTAGTTTGCTAGCCTTAGATGGAAGCACTCCTCGAATTGGCCACCAGGAGGGTCAGAGGAGGATAGGCAAAAGTTGGCTTAGATTCTTGCATCACGTGAATGCAATTCCATGGTGAGACAGGATGTCTTTGCTTGGAGTAATAGTGATTTATCTGGTAAGTACTCTATTTCAGCGAGGTATGGTGAGCTGGTTAGGTAGGTGTTTGGGGACATTAAGGTTCCTTGGTGAAAGCAAGTGTGGAACAAATTTTCTTGGCCCAAGTGCAATTTTTTTATGTGGTTGGTGGTCCAGAACTGGCATCTTACTTGGGATAACTTGTGCAAGAGAGGGTTCCAGGGTCCCTCGATGTCTATTTTCTGTTGTAAAAGTGAAGAGAGTGTCTTTCATATCTTCTTCCAATGTTCCTTTTCTAGGAGACTTTGGCACCTTTGGTGGGCTGTATGGAACCAGGCTTGCTAGCATGTCTCTTCTATGGTAGAGTTCTTTGCCCAGTGGGGTAAGGTCCTTGTTAAGAGCTCTTTTCTTAAAGTTACTTGGGCTCTTGGACCAACTTTTATTATCTGGCATATCTAGTTGGAGAGGAATCACAAGATTTTTCAAGATGTGAAGCTAGTTGTCTAACATTTGTGGTGGAAGATTCTTCATTCTTTGGGAGAAACCATTTTGGCTAAGTGCGACTTTGCTGAGGGTGTGGATCCTAGAGAGATTTCCTGTTGTACCCATCTTAATCTTCCTCTTCAGAGGGGTGATGCTCAAAATGCTGGTTAAATCATGAGAAATAGATGTCGACATCTTCTTCGGAAGATAAATGGGGAGGGGCATTGGTGTCCTCCTCCATAGGGTGTGTTAAAAATCAACACAGATGGTTCTTCTTGTGGGAATCCTAGTCATGCTCGTATTGGAGGTGATGGGCAGACTAGTTCTAGGACTATTGAGTTTATCTTTTCTCTCTGTAAGGGTTGGTATACTAATAATGTGATGGAGGCTCTTGCCATTTTATGTGCAGTGGAGTGTGGTTGTGTTCTTGGGTGGAGATGGATCATTTGTGAATTTGATTCTCAAGTGGTGGTGACTTTGCTGAAGAGGCAATAGTTAGAGGATGTTAGTTGGCATTTGGATGTTATTATAAAATAGATTCTTAATTTGTGTGCTTCCTTGGATTCTATTTCTTTCTATCATATTCCTCAAGAATGAAATGGGGTTGCAGATTGTTTGGCTAAATGGGCTTCTAATTATTTGCATGACTGGAATATTGTGGAAAGGGGTCAATTAACCCCAGATTTGTTTGAAAAGTTGGATTAATTAGTGGAGATAGGTATGGATGTGTAATTCCCTTGCTTTATATTGCTCTTTTCTGGTTTGAATAATTTTTTACCCCTATTTTAGTTATGATAGTGATATCAAATTCTTGCAATAGTAATAGCCATTTGATGATTCTTGCACCTACTATAAGTTTGAACTCATTAACTATTTAATGGTTGCATGATCAATGTGAACAAATATTTTATATCATGTGATGTAGTGTTTGAATTTGTTGATGGCATAAATGACAGCCAAAAATTCTTTTTCAATTGTTGTGTAGTTTTTCTTAGCAGGGGTGAGGTTTTTGCTTATGTAGTAGACTGCATGCATGTCTTCCCCTTCTTTTTGTCCTAAGACTGCCCCTATTGATTCATTTGATGCATCTGTTTGGATGTGGAATGGTAGATTCCAATTAGGTCCCCTCAAAATAGGTGTAATTGTAAGTTTTTCTTTGATGGTCTCAAATGTTGTTTGGCAGTCTTCTATCCACTTAAATTTAGTGTTCTTGGTTAGCAAGGAAAACATTGGGGTAGCTATCATGCTGAAATTTTCTATGAACCTCCTATAGTATCCTCCATGACCCAAGAAACTTCTAATATCCATTTGGGTTTTAGGTGGAGGCAATTGTTTAATTATTTCCACCTTGTATTGGTCTACCTTGAGTCATTCTACTGATATATGATGCCCAAAGACAATTCCTTGTTCCACCATCATAAAACATTTCTCATGGATTAAGGACAATTTATTTTTCTCACAATATTGCAACACTTTTCTAGATTTTTTAAGGCTTCTCCAAAGGTATTCCCATAAACAGTAAATTCATCCATGTAGACCTCCATGCACTCATTAGCTAGTTCAACAAAATGGCTAAGACAACCTTTGAAATGTAGCTGGAGTGTTACATAGGCCAAATGGAAGGACTATGTATGCAAAGGTTCCCCATGAGCATGTGAAGGTAGTCTTGTAATGGTCTTCTGGTGCAACTTAGATCTAATTGTATCCACTAAATCCATCCATGAATGAAAAGTAATGTTTCCATGCTCGGTTATCCAGCACTTGGTTAGTAAATGGCAAGGGAAAATAATCTATTTTTGTGGCCTTGTTTAGCTCCCTATATAATTAATGCATACTCTCCATTTCCCATTCTTTTTGGGTACTATAACTAAGGATGAATCCACTGGCTATCTGAGATAGGATAAATAAATCCAACTTGTAAAATTTTTTCTATCTCAACTTTTACAATATCTTTGAGTGCAGGATTTAATCTTTTCAGGGTTGTCTAACATGCTTAACATCCTCTATATATACATGTGATGAGTAAAAATTTTAGGGGCATGCCCTTCATTTCTTTATATTCCCAACAAAAAGCTTCTGAATGGGATATAATAAGATCAAGAAGTGCTCCTTCTTGATGTGATGTCAATTGAGTGTTAATGTTCAATGTTTTCTCAAGTAAGACCATGATTTGCTTTGTAATCTGTTCCATGGATTCTCCCACCCCATATTCTAGACTCATGGCATTAATAGGGCAAGAATGTGGGAGTAGCAAATGAAAAGTGGATATGTCTCTATAGAAGTTTTCTCCACAAGGAATGATATTGTTATGTCAGAAAATGTCTCCCTGGGACTTTTCCCTCTTAAGGTTTAGCTCACGGGTCCTTTAGAATGCATTTAGATCATATTGCATGTTAATTTTGAATCCTGATGAGAAAAACCCTAAGTGTTATGGAAAATAGGACCTAGGGGGTGCTATAATGTTAAGCCTTGCCTAAAATAGAGAGGGAGGACTTGGGCACTCGCGCCCTAGTCCTGCCATATTTTGGGTCAGGCCCTAAATCTAAGTGTCAGTTATATGACCGTTGTTAGGCACTATGCTGACACCTTAAGTTTGAATTATGAAATTCCTGGTGGCAATGTGTGTTGTTCCATATATATAAGCATGTTTAGGTTTCCATTTGTAAACTAGAAGATGTCTAGAAGATGATTATGATTGTGAACTTGTGGCAAGCTTTCAAGATAAATTCATTGTTGCAGAGCAGAGCATTGTTATTATGTTTGTGATTGTAGATTTAGCTTCATCTTCTCATGTGCATGAAGTACCTTCATCTATGTGAGAGCTACACCTTCGAGGTGACATTTGTTTATGTTTGAATCATTTATCATTTGTTTTTTGCCTCTATCCCACAAGGATATGCACTCTTATCTAAAAATGGTGTTCGAAAGACTTGAATGTCTCTTTGGGGCTTGACTGAGGCAAGGCTCTAAACACCACAACCCCCAACCACACTCCTTTGTGATTGTAGGTTATAGGTACCAAGTTTCGTGGAGTGGAGGTGCAGATGAAGGTTATAGATGACAAGGATTCAGGATCTGAAAGGAAGAGACAGAATTGAACATTTTGGGACATGGTTACCTAGGGCAATGTCTTCCAGAGTTCTAGACACTGGAATCTTTGTGACAGTAGTGATATTCTACATCTGAGGAAGCCTTGATATCCCAAAGATCAGCCTACCTTTGACACAGGGACTAGTCACAGTGTCCTCCACATATCCCATGATGGAAACAAATGGGACAGTGATCATCAATGTCAGAAGGAGTTTTGCATTCCTTAAAGAAAACAATAGCTTGGACTTGGGTTCTTGGGGCATTGTCCTTGAATATTTCCAATCCTGGACTTAAAAAATGGTTAGTTATTAATCTCTATCTTTTATCTCAATATGTAAGCATTTGTCTGAATCTATCAATTTGATCACTATTTTGCATAATTAGGGTTTCTTACATATTTGAGGATTTCATTAAGGCACTAGTTAGCAATTTTTGAGTTTACACATCGTTTCAAGTGACAACCCAACCTGTAGGTAAATCCTCTTGTACAAATTTAGGTTCAACTCAATTGTTATGTCCTTGAATGTTTGTTGTGAAAGGAGGATCTAAACCCATCAACACTAAAACATCAAATATCAAACATCCCTCTTTTCATTACAAAACATTTTGGTGAACCTATGTTTTTGAATTTTTTCACCTTAATGAGTTTTGTGTGATATATTTGCATTCATTCATCTTATTGCATTTGAAAAATTACAAAAAAATTGGAAATTTTGGAAAATTTGAAAAAAATTAGCATTTTAGGCTTGTATTTTCAAATAATTTGAATTAATTTGCATTTAATTTCTATTATTTCTATGATTTTCATTATATTTGATTTAAATTACATAAATCCATCATTAATCATTCATTTCCATTGCATTTTCATGCTTAAATTGCTGAAAATTGCTTGAAATTGGGCATTTTTCATATAACCTAGTTTTTGCATTAGCTAGGGTTTGTAGTTAAAATCTTGTTTCAAATTTTACTACTATTTCAAAACACTCATTTAGGACTAATAACTAACTATAGTGTTTCATCATAGTGCATTTTTGCATTTAAATTTCACATCTAGGGTTTAAGATCTTGCATTTTTCACTAGATTTTGACTTATTTTACATATAGGATTGCATTATAGGCATGTTGTGAAGGATATTTCTGCATCATTGGACTTTATTAGGCATATTATTTTCTTCCCCCCATGAATTTCCTTACAACACCTCTTCTTTCACTCATTTACATTGAAAAAAGTTGAAAATCAAGCGTTTTAGGTCCTATTCATACATACTTTTGCACTTGTTTCTTGCATAACTGTTGAAAATCTTTAAAATCTGATTTAGAATTCATTTGAAAACATATACATGGGTTATCAATACAACCATAATTCTAAGTTTTCTCCTAGGCCTTATTTGAAAAGAAGAGCCCTTAAACTTGAAATAACTTTTACACCTCATTACAAAGCAATGGTAGACACTAAAGGACCTCTTTACATTACAGTGAACATAATGGAAAGACATGTGCATGGAACACTTATAGACCCTAATTGCATGAATAATGTGGTTATGGAAGATTTCCTTCTTAAACATTATTTGGTACAAGATTCTTTTGAACCGTCAGATTTGAGAATTAAAACACATAATGGAGCTTTGATGAATACTTTTGGGAAGATAACCTTATTGGTCTCAGTCTATGATAAAGCCATGGATCAGTTATTTGATGTTATCCCCTTATCTGACCTCTTCCATGTAAAACTACGACATCCATGGCTTAAGGCTATGAATGTCATCCCCTCAACTATTCACAAATGCATAAAATTCCCTTTGCATGGAGAAACACATACTATCTGCCATAATTCATATCAACCTCTGGCTAAGGATACGAACTTCACTCTTAATTACTTTTGGCCACAACCTAATAGAGACCCTGAGCCATGAAGAGACCAATATTTCCTAGAATATAGATGATCCAAAGCAAAACAACTAGCTTGAGTGGTCAGGCCTCCTTTACAAACAATAAGGGAAGAATGACATGCATTCAAAGATCCCCTTAGAGAAAAAGGAAAACAACAAAATGAAATAAGAATAAAACAAGATTTTTATGACTATGATGAAATAAATGGCATGATAGAAGTGGATAAGGAAAAGTTTGATAACTCACCTCATCCACTAAAAAATGGTATTTATGCTGAGGTTCCTCCCCCTTCATCCTTACAAGGATAAGGAGGTATTCATCGACAAAAAAACATTTCATCGAGACCAATGAAATTTAAACATGGTGCTTCCTCCTCTAATGTGCAAACTGTTAAGGAAAAACATAACATTGCCTTTGAAGAGATAAATAGTAAGACAAGAATGAATAGAAAAGCAACAGAAAGGAGGAAGATAAGACAAGCTTTTGCCCAATGAAATGCAACTCAACAAGAAAACATTCAACCTAACATTGAAACAAACAATGAAGAGCTTAATGAAGATTAACTTAAAGATAATTATAAGAGTTGGGCACTTGTCCCTTATGTCCCACTTTTGTCTAACATTTGGGAGTGGGAAGATGATGATTTGCTCATTGACAACCTTTAGTTCGGTTGTTCTTACAGGTAAGTATTTCTAACCCTTTACCTCTATGATGTGATTCCCCCCGTTATGTGTTATATGTTGTTTAGGCCTCCTAGGATGACCCTTGATTCTCTTGTAAGGTCAAGGATATTGAGAGACCACATCTATTGTGACCCTTCTTCTATTTGTATCATCATTCTTCTATTGATCTTTTCCTCTATTTTCATTGTTGTGTGTTATGTCTTAAGGACATAGCATTGCGGTTGGTGACTTGGGGGCACCCTCCTACGTGATTGTCCCTAAGGCACTTTTTCTCCTCTCTTGATTTATTGTTTACCTTCTTTTAGTGGTTCTACCTAGTCAGGCAGATGACAAAAAACAAATAAGACTGATAAGGACCAAGTGTCTCTTTAGCGAGTAAGCAAAAATGGACCTAGTCCATACATGACGATGGTATTGATATATATTATCCAACGCTTGGCTAGTAGAATCACTCCATGTGATATTTTGATGATGTCTTTATTTTCTAACAAACCACAATAATGTTGCTTCTTTGTGCACTTTGTTTATCTTGGATCTCACCTTGCTTACACTCGATTCTAAGATCTCTGCAGTATAGCCCCATGGTTATACTCAGTTTCTGAATACATAATGTAACCTTAGCTTTGGATGTGAATGATTGCATGCATTTCTTTTATCATATAATATGGTTGTTATCTTATGGAAAGATTTCTAACCTCTTTTCTTGCAGGAAATTGTGTGTTTGTGGAAACATTTGGCGATCGTAAAGTACATGTCACCTCTGGGGGGCATGGGCTTTGTGAGATCTCTTGTTCCCTTCTATGTTTTCTTCCTATCCTAACATGCTTGATATCGGTACATGATGTCAACCACCTTATGGTGGGGGCATATAAAAGTAAGTTGTCTTATGATTGTGGTATTGATGAAGCGTGTTTGTGAGCCCTCTGCGGAGGCAGGATGTTGTATCTCCACACGAGTGCACATCTTTATTCTATATTGAAATTTAGAAAGCCCTCTGTGGAGATGGGATATCATGGATATCCTTTTATTCAAAGCCCTCTGCATGAGGCAAGAATGGTGTATTTATCAAGGAGAGTGCACATCCTGTCATTTCAAAAGTCCTCCAAGTAGGTGGGGTTGGTGTATCCTCCCTTAAGCATGTCTTTGGTGGTTGTTGTGGTGAAGCCCAACCATAAGGTGTGCCTGTAATGTGCCTGAGATGGTAGTAAACCTAGCAATAGGTTTCTTCCATCGCTTGTTTGCCATATTTTCTCCATGTCTTTTGTGTGTGTGATTCTTGTCTAATGTGTTTGTTCCCAAGAATAGTCTAAAGACTGGTGGCGATGAGTCCCTCCTATGACTTGGGATTTGTATGGTGTGTTTTTTTCTCAAGTGTAGTCTAAAGACTAGTGGCGATGAGTCCATCCTACACTCTGAGATTTGTAGTGTGTGCCTGTTGCACCATATGCAGTCTAAAGACTGGTGGTGATGAGTCCCTTCTACATTATGGGTTGTGTGTTTACTTTCCTTGTACTTGCATTTGCATTCATAGATGGAAAAATGAAAAAGAAATAATCATTGTATTCATTGTGTTTTGCATGTCTTCAATGTTGTCTTCTTTGTGTCTTGCATGACTATTACTTTCTTCTCTATCTTTTGCATGCCTCTTATTATCTTCATTGTGTTTGGTGTGTCTGTGGTGTATCTTCTCTAATGTCTACCTAAGACTGTGGGCTAGAAATGGTTCCTCAATCTTTGTGTATGCATTAGCTCTAAGTGCCTGGTGTGTTTGTTGTGTTTGTTGACCATACTTTAATGCATGTATGGACCTTGCGTTCATGCATACATTAAAGTGGGGGCTAAATGTTATGTTGGAAAATATCTTCCTGGGACTTTGCCCTCTTAAGGTTTAGCTCATGCGTCCTTTAGAATGCATTTAGATCATACTACATGTTAATTTTGAATCCTAATGAGAAAACCCCTAAGTGTTATGGAAAATAGGACCTAGGGGTGCTATAATGTTAAGCCCTGCCTAAAATAGAGAGGGAGGACTTGCGTGCTCATGACCTAGTCCTACCCTATTTTCAGTTAGGCTCTAAATCCAAGTGTTGGTTATATGACCATTGTTAGGCCCTATGCCAACACCTTAAGTTTGAATTATAAAACTCTTGGCAAGAATGTGTGTTGTTGCATATATAAGCATGTTTAGGTTTTCATTTGTAAACTACAAGATGTTTAGAAGATGATTATGATTGTGAACTTGTGGCAAGCTTTCAAGATATTCATTATTGTAGAGCAGAGCATTATTTTTGTGTTTGTGATTGTAGATTTAGCTTCATCTTCTCATGTACATGAAGGATCTTCATCTATATGAGAGCTACACATCCAAGGTGACATTTATTTATGTTTGAATAATTTATCATTTGGTTTTTGCCTCTATCCCACATGGATACGCACTCTTATCTGACAATGGTGTTCAGAAGACTTGAATGTCTCTCTGGGGCTTGACTAAGGCAAGCCTCTAAACACCACAACCACACTCCTTTGTGATTGTAGCTTACAGGTACCAAGTTTCACAGAGTGGAGTTGTAGAGGAAGGTTATAGACGACAAGGATTCAGGAGCTGATAGGAAGAGATAGAATTGAACATTCCGGGACATGGGTGCCTAAGGCAATGTCCTCCAGAGTTTTAGACACTAGAATCTTTGTGACAGTGATATTCTACATCTGAGGAAGCCTTGATATCTTGAAGATCAACCTACCTTGGACACAAGGACTAGTCACAATGTCCTCCACATATCCCATGATAGAGAGATAAAAACAGTGATCATCAATACTAGAAGGAGTTCTACATTCCACGAAGAAAACAATACCTTGGAAGTGGGTGCTCGGGGCATTGTCCTCAAATATTCTGAATCCTGAACTTCAAAAAATGGTCAGTTATTAATCTCTATCTTTTATCTCAATCTGTAAGCATTTTTCTGAATCTATCAATTTGATCACTATTTTGCATAATTAGGGTTTCTTAGATATTTGAGGATTGCATTAAGGCATTAGTTAGCAATTTTTGAGTTTCCACATCATTCCAAGTGACAACCCAATGTGTAGGTGAATCCTCTTGCACAAATTGATTTTCAACTTGGTTGATATGTTCTTGAATGTTTGTTGTGAAAGGAGGATCTAAAACCATCAACACTAAAACATCAAATATCAAACTTCCCTCTTTTCATTACAAAATAGATATTAGGAAGGGTACAATGGGCAGTAATTAGAAGATCCTTCCTTAAGTATTGGGCTAGGTCCATTGTATCTTTTTCAATGAGGATGTACATTATATGTACAAGGGTATCATAATTTATTTCTTCTTCCAATTCCCCTACATGTTCTGTGATAGTAACCATAGCTAAGGAAGCATTGTATTTCTATGATGTTAGGCTCATCTACCCACACTTTTCCTATATAATGTATAGATGATTTAGTTGGGGTATACAAAGAGATTTTTTTCATGTCCATGCCATTGGATATGACCATATCCCATGTTCTGCAATCAATGGATGTTTTTGCAGTATCCATCCATGGCCTACCTAAAATTAGAGGATAAGAATTCCTTTGGTTTCTTGGCTCTAAGATGATAAAATCAACTAGGAATTCTCATGATTGCATAATAACAGGAACATCAATCAACGCCCCTTTTGGAATTGCTACTAATTAATCAACCAATTGTAAAATTGTAGAAGTGGCTTGAAATCCTATAAGAGCCAACCTATCCAAGGTGTGAACTGTCATGACACTTATTGTTGCTCCTAACTCAACTAAAACATTGCATATCACTACTCCTAAAATGTTGACTATGATAATAGGGTTCTTGGGGTTCCCATACTTTGGGAGCAGCATTTCCTCCACTAGAAGAACCACCACTTTCCCTTCTACCTGAATGGTGGTAGGAAATTTTTTCTTCCTGCCTTGAGTTTTAACACAATTTTGTTTCATGGGTATATGCACAAAGTTGTGGGACCAAAAAGTCACCACTTGGCTTTTTGGTCCCATTCAAGGGAAAACACAAGCAAGTTATAATGCACTCACATTACAATGTGCTCACATTATTCTATGTTAAAAAGTGAAAAATAAAAACCCAAAATAGAAACTCGCGGCCCATTCTACATTTTGGCAAGCAACAACAAGTTTTTAGAGCATGAGCATCATAGAAGAAGGAGGAATCAAGAAATTTCTATGTGTAATTGACATTTTCACCATGCCACCTCACCAATCCCACTCCCAAGGATGTCACGAATGTAATGTAGATGGTGTAGCAGCCAAAGAAGGTAGGATTTGATTTTTGTGAGTTTGAAAAGAAATTTTTACTTTTCCAATGTTTGATTGGTTTTTTATGTTGAATTTACAGTCAATGAGGCACCACAGAACACTAATCCAATAGAGGAGACTGAAAGTAACCCCCAAAACTCTCAAAACCCTTAAAAACTCCCACCTTCACATCCTCACCATGAAAGAGACACACATGAAAACTATTTTGTGAAAATTGAAGAAAACAAAAAACATCTTCAAACCCTAATTGAAATTTTAAATAGTCCAAGTGCAAGCACCGATCATAGGAGAGCCCTTGCCAAGTCATTAGAGGTGATTATTTCTCATATTGAATTAGTGACAAACTAAATCACCAAATGGAATGACTATAGGGAGAGGAGTCCACAATACTATGTTGACAAATTGTCTTACCAACAAGTGAAGGACAATAAATTTACAAATTTTGCCTTATGTTCACAATTTATCACTCCTAAAACTTGTCAAACATTAGAAGGGACTTGCAAATGCTTCCTAATTCATTGGTGTAGGAACGAAGATATATCCCAAAACTTTTGGGATAGATGGTACATGCTCTTTGATGAGCATCCATGTCATAACAATGAGGTGCCGCAATATTTCTTGAGGAAACTCTAATGTGAGTTTGTCCTCAAGGAGATTCCTAATTATTTTGACATTCAAGAGTTCCAGGACAAAGGTAGCGGCTCTTCCCAAAATAGAGAGGGGGCACAACAAGACTAGAACCACGTACCTAGACCCCTGATGAGGCCAGCACGTGTCTCAATTCCTTTGACTTTGAAGGAGAGTGTTGAGGTGGAGACACTGCATTCATTGAGTTCTCTCACGTAGTCCCTAGCACAACATGGAGATGATCTCACCCAAGCCGATGAGGGCGAGAGTAGAAGGTATCATCTTTCCCCACATCTTTGTAGTTCATGTGGGAACTTGTGCAATTATGGGACACAGGACTCTTCGTAGGATGCTGTGACATAGGGGTAGCAACCAGTGATGGACACATCCATATTGGATGATATTGTTCTCACTTGTGTGATTATATTACATTTGGTATTGAATCCCAAGTAATTTTTTACAAGGTTCATCTTGATTTTGAACATATATTTGTATTTGAAATTTGTAATTAATTTTATATGACTATCTATATTATAAGTCAAAATTTATGTATGTAATTGTCTACGCAATGAAATTCTAGAGTTAGAGTCTTCATCCTAACTCTATTAGCCATCCAGTGGAATGTTATGAGAGGACATCAAGTCAGAAGGTATGTAATTTATCACATGATCATAAATATAGTACATATATCAATGCTCATCTTATTTAGTAACAATTTGATAATTTCAATAGGAAGCTTCACCAACACCTCGACGATTTCCTTGGTCCCCTAGACGCAAAACCACTTTTACGGAGGTAAATTTAACCATTTGTAATCATTATACATTTAAATAATGTTATGTATCTATTTTAGTCAAATAACCTTGAACTCTATTTTGAGATGTTGACTATGGAGACTCCTCCTCATCTTCATCAGTCGGCGAAGGCAAGGATTGCTGCAGCTATGTTGTCTTCAAATCCTTTGACTGAGGTATGAGCCAATAACATGTAAATGTCATTTTTTATTTCTTTTTTATCTCATGTCATTTGATGTACATAAATGATATTTATGTTTAGTCAATTTTTCTTCTTGATGCTTCTCATAGGAGGTCACAACACCAACTCATCCAGCTACAAATGAAGAGGGAGAAATATGATTGAGAGGGATCATCAGCTAGCGATAAGTGATTGATTACATATGCGATGTTATATATTTCATGTTTTCTTTATTAATGTGCATATTGTTTGATTGTATTAATAGGTGGAGTAGAAAAAATCAATGTTGAGGAGGTCTTGTTGATGGGAGAGAGATGATGAGTCATTGATTGGCTCTCCATCTTCACGGCCAGGCAAGGGCTGCTAATTATTTGATACTAGCTCATAGGAAACTAGATTTTGGGACATTTTTTTGTATGCCTAGATGGATTTATATACATACTTTAGTATGTTACTAATGTATATTTTTGGCTTTGTCTATACATGCATATATGGCTTTATATATAGACTAGATTTTATTTTCATGACATTATGTATATGATAGTTTACATTAAATATTTAATATGATGATTAATTAGATCATTACATGAATTTGGTTTTACATGTGTGCCAATTGCATTTGCTTGAAAGTTTATAAATCCTTTTCAAATAATACATTTTGTGCATATCTTGCAATTTTGTATTCCATGACACTGTGCATTTCTTTGAGGCATCATATCAAAAATTTCACATGCCTTGTCTATGCTTCCACACTTTGCATACATGTCTACAAGGGCAGCTACAAATACAACATGTGACAAAATTCCTATATTCTTTATGCTGTGATGGTTGTCCAGACCATGTTCTGCAGATCCTAATTTGGCATAGGCAAGGAGGATGTTGGATAAGGTTGTGGAATTTGGTTTTAGAAGTGTTTGTTGTTATCAAAGGCAAAATTGACTATCACTAATCACAATAACAATATCGGAATATATCAGAACATATTGGGATATATTCAAATATATTAGGATATTTTAAACATATGTCCTTCTATGGTCCATACCTTGTTCCAAAGATCCTAATTTGGCACAGGTAGGGAGGATGCTTGCAAAGGTTATGTAATTTGGTTTTACATGTTCCAATCACATTTACTTGAAAGTTTATAAAGCCTTTTCAAAAAATCCATTTTCTACATATCATGTGATCATTGCATTCCATGACATGGCATCTCTTTGAGGTGTCATGCCAAACTATTCACATGCCTTGTGTATGCTTCCACACTTTGCACACATGTCTACAACAATAGCTGCAAATATAACATGTGACAAAATTCCTATATCCTTTATGCTTTAATGGTTATCTATACCCTATTATGAAGATCCATTTTGGCATAGGCAAGAAGGATAGAGGATAAGGTCGTGGAAATTTGATTTACATCCACCAATTGCATTTGCTTGAAAGTTTGTTTTGTACATTTTCTTGAAATTTTGTATTGTGTATTTGCTTGAAATTTTCTAGAGTCTTTTTGAAAAAATCCATTTTGTACATATCTTGCAATCATTGCATTCCATGAGACAACAATTCTTTGAGGTATCATGTCAAATAGTTTATGTGCCTTGTACGTGCTTCCACACTTTGCATACATGTATCCTAGGGCAGCTGGAACTACAACATCTATCAAAGTTTCCACATCCTTTATTCTTTGATGGATGTCCATACCCTGTTCCGAAGATCCCATATGGGCATAGACAAGGAGGATGTTGGCTAAGGTTGTGGAATTTGGATTTACACCCACCAATTCCATTTTCATGAAAATTTCCAAATCCTTTTCAACAAATATATTTTGTGCATATACTGCAATCATTGCATTCCATGAGATGCCATCACTTTGAGGTGTTATACCGAACAGTTCATGTGTCTTGACTATGCTTCCACATTTTGCATTCATGTTTCCAAGAGCAGTTGCAACTACAACATATGACAAAATTCCTATATCCTTCATGGTTTGATGAATGTCCATACCCTATTCAAAAGATCTCAATTTTTTACAGGCATGGAGAGTGTTGGAAGAGGTTGAGGAATTTGGATTTACAACCACCAATTGCATTTTCTTGAAAGTTTCTAAATCCTTTTCAGCGAATCAATTTTGTGCATATCCTACAATCATTACATTCCATGAGATGACATCTCTTTGAGGTGTTTTGTCAAATAGTTCATATGCCTTGTCTATGCTTCCATATTTTGCATTTATGTCTCCGAGGATAGTCACAACTACAACATATGACCAATTTCCTATTTCCTTCATGATTTGATGGATGTCCATATCCTATTCCTAAGATCTCATTTTGGCACAGGTAGGGAGGGTGCTACCAAAGGTTGAGAAACTTTTCTTTACACCTGCCAATTGAATTTGCTTGAAAGTTTCTAAAGCCTTTTCAACAAATCCATTTTGTGCATATCCTGCAATCATTGCAATCCATTTTATGCACATTCATTGAGCTAAGTGTTGTTATATTACGTTTTGTGATTCAGTATCACTATGTTTCCAATTTGATCAATGGTTGTAGGTTTGAAACTTGGTTGAGTAACTGATTGTCTTTGACAATTTTGTTATGGTTAAGTTCTTTATTTATTTATTTTTCTACTTCAATTCTCGATTGTCTCAATGTAATCACTATGAAATTTGGATCCACCTTAATGCTTCATTTATTTTTTTATGTTAAGGTTTAAGGAATATGACATGTTTTGAGGTCCTACACATGTGACATCATAATGATTATTTCTTAGCTAGCTATCTTATCTCTGAAATTAAATTGATGCTATTTTGTCGACATCTACTTTGGGGAGCAACCTGTCCTAAGTCTAGGGTTTCTAGATTATGTGAGTTAAAACTTATGTTAAGCCTATACAGAGGAATATTTGGGGCATCTAGACATAGTTTTTTACTAGTTTAAGAAGTGGAAGCATAATGTGTTAAAAATGAGTGTGTCTTTAGCAAGGGATCCCTCTCATATGGATGATCTATGGTTTGGTCATGGTACAATGCACTATATTCTTAGGGTCTTAACTAGTTGACTATATGATTTCTCCTTTGATGGTGTTGCATTTTTCATAAGAATCTAATCCTTTTCTTTGGTTTTTCCATTTGGGTGAAAGATGGAGTACTAAGGAGAATGAATCTAATATTTGATGTTCAATAGACCATTCATCAAATCTTGATGGAATTCCCCTCTATAGTTTTTTTTTTAAAATTCACATCAAGATGCTGATAATGGGCATCAAGGGATTGGAATTAATTAAGTTGGGATGTTATTAGTATTCATGTCACCTGTGATTGTCTTATATCTGCATCATTTTTCCCCTTATAACTCTTTAGTCAATATTTATAAAGACACCTATACCATCCATATAAGACTACCCTAACAATGACAATATTATAGCATATTTTGTGCTTTGATTTCCATTAGGGTGAAGATGAAATCAATTTTCGTTCATAAGTTAATGGTGCTATGGTGAAATACCATGAATTAGTCTTAGGGAGAAAAGGGGGTAGTGGTTAGCCTACAAATCCCCATATGCATAATCATGCTATGAAACTTTTCTCTATCGCTATGTCATGGTTAGTGATCATGTTATGAAAGAAGGAAGTGGTACGTAGATTCCTATTAGCATGAGGAAATCATACAAGAGTCTCTAGATCAATCTTCATGCTACATGATTGTCATAGGTGATAGATAAAAGGATGGACTATTATGAGGAGTTGCATGGGACTATCTCAAATTTATGAAACTCAATGTGTTAGGACTGTCACCTTTGGACCACTAAGGTATTGTATTGTTTGAATCATGAGAAATGGTGGATGAGGGTGTCTCCATAATATTCATCTAAGTTAAAAGCAATTTAAGATGGATGAGTGTGTCTCCATAATACCTTAGTGTTGTCCTATTATAGGATAAAAGGAGGAATGATATGCATTCACAATACCCTAGGTCACTTATATAGAGTTTTGCATGTTTTGTTGTCCTATAATGATTGAGTTTTGCATGTTTCCAATAGATTACCATACTATTCCTAGGTTATTCTTCCCTTGAGAAGTTATTCCTAACTTTTGGATTAACATTTAAAAACATCATAAGATGGGATTGAATGAAGAAGAGTTGATGTATGAGTAAGAAGAGATACTAATAATTTCAAATATTATCATGAAGACTAAAAGCTAGTTTACAGTCTACTAGGACAGCCATAATGTTAAATATTGTCACTTTTGTGAACTTGTGACTACCATAGCCTAAAATTGGCACTCTGTCAAAACCAAAATAGTCATGTCACTAAAATGTTAGCTATGGTCATAATATTATCATCACAAATTGTCAAGTACCCAGTACTCAAATCTAAATGGAGAAGTTGTGAGAAATTTATGGTATATAAAGATATTAAGTCACACATGTATGAGAAGGTATACACAAAGCTACAAGAAATATTTTATAGGTTGGTTGCACATGTAAGTGCCATTTTGAATAAGACCTACTCTATTTGGCCTAAAGAGACCCTGTTTTTGTTTATTTTTGACAATTCTTGTGTTGGGTGACTGATTTCTGCAAGGGAAGTGTTTAGACATATTTTATATGCCTCTTTACACCTTCCCTATCAATCTTAGAATTTAAATCTATGTGCAAGTCTCTGTTGTTACATTACAGTCCCCAAAATAGGCCTAGTTTGACTGTAACAGCCCAATTTTTTCCTATTCCGTACAAAACAACCCTATCTCATTTTCACATATGTTTTACAAGGACCAAAAGCATATCCAAATCAGGTGTATGAAGGAAGTTATGATAGGAAAGGTCTCTGAGAAGGGCTACAAACTCCTAGGCCACTTACAAGGCAAGTACATGTTATATTGATCACAAAGATCTACCCATGCATGGAAAAGGTTGGTATAGTGAATTTAAGCATACTTGAGTGTTTTCAAACCATGTGAATCTCTATAAGTCTTCCAATCATGATTTAGTCTACTATGTTTTGAAACCATATGAATGCCTTACTTTCTCATGCTAATGGATTGATGGAGGAGCATTGCGGGCGAATCAGCAATCCACATCAACCAAAAAGATTTTGGGTTCAATTTTAGTTTTCTTTGATTTGTTTGAGCTTATAATGGTGTTCATGATGGTTTTGCATAGTTGGTTCCACAGAAGTATAGTTTCGAGCTCTTGATAGGAAGTTACAGTTGAAGTCAATTTTATGCCCTGTCACCCGATCACCTTGCACAACTTGAGGTAAAATTCAAACTCATTAATTCATCCCAGCAACATAGAAGATTGTTTAATGCCTTCTCCAAGCTGTTGATCTCTGAAAGAACTGTGGATTTGGGTATTTTTCTAAGTGCATAAGTTCACCGATACCTTGGTTTACATCTTTTCTCCAGCAAGCATTTTTATTACTGTGGGACAACATTTAAAACTTACTGTATGGCATTTATATCTATTTAAATTATCATCATTGATGCATTTTGAAGCACCTCCTAGATAGACTTGAATAAGAGGTAGTTTAAACATTCCAAAGTCATATTTTTGGCACAAGAGAGCAAATAAAGGAGTCCTACATGGAGGAAAGACAAGAAAGTTTTAAAAGGCATTGCAGTTATAGAACAAAGAATTATTATTTGGTAGTGAACCCACACATGGAATAGGGAAGTCAAAAAAAATAGATAAGATAAAATCCTTAATGATCTTGAATTATATGCAGATTTATATATGAGGGAATGTGGAATTCGAAAGCTGATGGGACTTAGTAATAAGTTTATAGTTTATGAAACATCAATTTTCAAAGGAATCTCAATGCCTTGATAAGGATAAAAAAATAGAAAACTAAGCATAAATTTTAAGCTCCAAACTTAACATGATCATCTATAGGGAAACCAAAGTGCTAAAATATAAAGGAAATAATAAGTGGGAATTAAGAGTGCCACATAAAGGGTAAGTGCAAAAAGATGGGGGGCCAAAAAGTGGCCAATTTTTTTCAAAAAAATTTAATACATAATGCGAATGCATTATAACGCGAGCGCTTTATAATGTACTCGCATTATAGTTTGCTAATGACGAGCCTAAGGCTTGTCAAAACCAAACCATAACGCGCTCGCGTTATACTAACTATAAATAAAAAAAGAGCATTTGTGCTCATTTCATTTATTTGTTTTCCTCTACACCCGCGGCCTGCAAACCCTAAGAAGCGTGCTCGCATTTTGAAAAAGTGGATTCAACACCAAAATCTTACTGATTTGTCACCAAAATGTCATCACGACGTCGAGCATGCCAAAGGGTGAGTTTTTTTTTGTTTGTTTGAATTTGTTTCTAAATAGGTAGGTTTCAGTTGATTTTTTATGTAAATTTCGTTAATTGTCAAGAAATGTTAATGCACCTCCTCCTCCTCCTCCTCAAAATCCACAAAATCTTGAAGAGGAAACACCTGCCGAACAACAAACTCCTCCATCCATTCCTCAACATGCCCTTGGAACACAAGAAAATCTAATGGGGCAAATTGAAAACAATAAAAAAGAAATTGAAGACATAATTATAGGGTTGAAAGATCCTTCCACTTCAACCTTGCATAGGTCCACACTTGTTGAATCTCTTAAATCTATGTTATCAAATGTAGATTCAATTAGTAAGCAAATATCTAGTTGGATGGATAAGAGGAGAGAGTTTAGAGACTATTATGCAAACAAGCTGTCATACCAAGATGTGAAAAAATTACAAATTACAAAATTAGACTTGTGTTCCATTTTCACAAACCCACAAACAAATCAACCTCCACCCATTACATGCAAGAGGTTCCCTATCCATTGGTGCAACAACCAAGTGATAAGGGACAATTTTGGGTAGAGGTGGTGGATGGTTTTTGACCATCCTCCATGCAATAATAATGAGGTCCCGCAATACTTTTTGAGGAAACTCTACTGCGAGTTTGTCCTCACTAAAGTGCCAAACTATTTTGATATGCAAGACTTTTAGGGTAGAGGTGGGGGGTCAGTACAAGATAGACCAGGGGCACGTGTTGACCCATAGCAGGTAGTGAGATGAGTAATCAGCAAACCAGCCCATGAGCATGTTTCTATCCCTTCCATTGTAAAGGAGAGTATTGAGGTCGATACACTTCAGTCCATTAGTGCCTTGACCCAGAGCATCATAGAGCATGCCAATCCTATAGCACATATTCTGTTGGGAGATAGTGTGAGGAGTAGGGTCCCACCCCATGCTTGTTAGACTTGTGGGTCAGCCTGTGGTTATGACCCCATGGATAGTCAGAACGTAGGTGCACAGGCTACATCTATAGCTGAGCAGATGGTGATGACAGATACCCTCCTAAGTGAGACTTTTGGCCTTGATACTTAGGTAAATATTAGCAAGTTTATTGAATTTAATTTATTAAATTTTATTTTTGAAATGCAAGATTAACTAATTTAGTTTGATGATTTTAATGAAATTTCAGGGTCATAGCGTTGATGCAATTTTTAGTGGTTCTCCACCTGCATATTATACTAGATCATCTACTATCGGGGTATGTAACTAGTAATTATAATTATTACATGTGAATAACATTGTTATATGAATAGTATTCTAATATGTGATTTTGGATGTTGAATAGGTTAATATTGGAGATTTCATGGCAACACCTGCCAGAGGTGGTGGACTTGAAAGCTTCACAGAGGTAATAAAATAAATAGTTTAATGAATGAATTGTACTTACTAGATTTTTGTATGTGACTTGTGTGCTTTATTGTGTGTACTTCCATGTTTAGATGAACATGTGTGTATGTTAGGAGCCATGATTTGCATCACTATTATAGTTTTCGTAATTGAATAATGTTGTTTTATTTCCAGATGATGCAAGCTGCAGAGACACCTCCCGATGTTCATAGGGCAATGGAGCATGGTCTGACCTCTACGATTCATAGCTCCATGGCATTGACAGGGGTATGAGGCAAATTAGTAAATTTTAATTTACATTCATTGTTATAGTTGTTTATTTTTGAAAAATTAAAAAATTATTGATTTGAAGTTTAGTTTCTATCTGGATAGTTTCTATAGGACATGACATCACCATGGCCTTTTCCTGCTACTAAGGCAAGTGAGGAGATAGAATATATGGTAGCAGTAAGTGATTATTTTGTTAAATGTTTCATTTTTTATAACATGTAATTTCTATATATTAATGTCTATACTTTTTATTGTAACAGCTAAAGATGCAGGAAGAACTAAATAGGAGCAGCCCTCAGGTTCATAGTAGACCACCCACATACGCATCTAAATCCCCTAGAAGATCAAAGGTTGCCCATGATCTATTCTCTTCACTAGCCAGAGGGGAATGACTTTTTATTGTGTTCCTTTGTTGTATGCCTATATGGCATTTATGGACATATATTTTGTATTGCATATAGTTGACATTGTATGCCCATATGGCATTCTTGTAAGCCTATATGGCTATTTTGTATATATGTTATACTTATATCGATAGATATTGATGTATGCCTATATGGATATTTGGTTAATACAAATCTTTTTTATTGATGGACTTGCATTATAAATCCACATTTGAATGGATATTTGTAGATGGCTACTTCAAATATTTAAAGTCCAATTGTATTACATAGGATGTTTGTTGATCCAATAAGCTAGCTATTGTTATTCAAGTATCACCTAAACCTCATTTTGGAACTAAAAGATAAAAGTTGTATTTAAAAAAAATGAATCATCATGTTGAATAGAAAATATTAATATTCTTTATGAGTTGCTCAATTAAAAATATTCAAATGAGTACGCTGATCCATATTCTTTATGAGTTGGTCAATTGAAAATATTTCTTAATTTCTTGTTATTATACTATATTGGGATGCAAAGAGTATGTTTGTTGTTTTGAATAAGATTGTCAAAATCATATGCTTATGAGCACCTGATGACCATTGTGGTTATTAAATGTAATTCCTCTTGCATATAAGGTGAGGTTATGAGATTACATTGAGTCTTACCTAATTTTAGTATGCAACATAACAGTGGGGCTATAGGCCTCCATAAGTCATACCTCAGGGATTTTTAGTTTTAGGCACAAATTTTCTTTAAGACCTTAGGTGCATTTCTCTACTTGCACAACCTCAAAACTCTGCCTAGAACTCAAGGCACCTTTCATCATCCAAACAACCTCAAAATTGTGCCTTGATATTGAAAGGATGTTTCAAAGTATAAAGGAGGGCGCCTTAAGGGAGGCAATTCATCTTGATTATCAAAGTTGATCAAACACATCAAACTGAGCATCATACCTCTAGGCACATTTTTGCCTCTCTAAACTATCCATTTTGGTGCCTTGATGTAAAGTGAAGTCTAAACTTAGTGAAGATTGCGCCTAGAAAGATATCACCTTGGATATGTGCCTAGAGTCATCCTAGATCATCCATTTGAGCCTAAGGGTCAATATAACATAATATAACTTAGGAAGACTTTGAAAATCATCAAAAGAAGCCTAGGCACCTTTTCTTGTCTCCACCATCCATTTTGGGTGCCTAGAGGAAAACGAACTTCAAATCACTTCCAACTGTAGCACCTAGTGTTAGAACCTTCAAAATGACTAAATCTTACCAAAGGAAGTCTAGGTGCCTACTGTCACTTGGATCATCATGAATGAGCACCTAAGTGGAAGGATAATAAGCATCTTATATGGAGGTGCACTTTTGTGTCTAAATAACCTCACTTTGGTGCCTTGAAGGAAGATGTTCTAAATCCTAAGATCTAGCGCCTAAGTGTAAAATGGTCTCCTATAGGTTTGAACAGGTGATTGAAGCCATCAAATTGCCAAGAAATGAGCTAAGTATACTAAGGTGCCTTTTCTTGTCTAAACTATCCATTTTGGTGCCTAGGAGGAAGAAGATTCAACATCATGAATCAAGGTGCCATTTTCCATCAAAACAACATCACATTGGCACCTTGGAGGAAATCAACTTAAAACTACAAGTCTTGGAGTTTTTTCATGTTTTGATGATGTCTTTTGAGAACAATTATAATGATTGAAGGATGAGGTGGGTAAAAAGTCTTCATCTAGCTTAGGCACCCATTCAATATTTAGATTTTTCACATACCTTAATCTGCGCCTTGACTTGGAGTAGTTAGTTTATGCTTTAAAATGATTTCTATGTGTTTATATGATTCAATATTTGTCAATAATTTAATATGCCGATACAATGTAGCTTAGACTGTTTCGGCATGTTTGGGTGCAAAAGAAGACCATGCCTAGCCTAAACGTACCCATCTAGACACGTTGGAACTGTCAGTTTGGCCACATGAGGAGAAGAACAAAAGTTACAACCCTTTGCAACTTTACACTGCCTCCTTCTAACAATTTTTGGGGCACCAGAAAACCTTTCACCACGGGCAAACGCCTCAGACATATAAAAAACTGAGAGAGGTTATTGTAGAGGCACTCTACGTGATCACGTTGCCTCAAATAGAATGTTTCTAAGTGACACAGTTTTTGAGTAACATCTCATCAAAGATTGCTCCCTTTTTGCACTTTGGACTCTTCAGGGATATTATCGGTACAATGTAGCTTGGACCATTTCAACATGTTTAGGTGAAAAATAGGACCATACCTAGCATAAATGTACCCATCCAGACGCATTAGAATAGTTAGTTTGGTCGCATCAGGACCAGGATGAAAGTTACACCCCTTTGCAACTTTACACTACCTCCTTCTGATGATTTTTGGGGCAGCAGAAAACCTTTCACCACAGGTAAATGCCTTAGAGATATAAAAAACCAAGAGAGGTTATTGTAGAGGCACTCCACATGATCATGTTGCCTAAGATAGAATGTTTCTAAGTGACATAGTTTTTGAGTATTATCTCATCAAAGATTGTTGCCTTTTTGCACTTTGGACTCTTCAGGGATATCGTCAGTACAATGTAGCTCGAACTGTTTCGACATGTTTGGGTGAAAAATAGGACCATGCCTAGCGTAAATGTACCCATCCAGATGCATTGGAATAGTCAGTTTGGTCGCATCAGGAGTAGGACAAAAGTTACACCCCTTTGCAACTTTACACTGCCTCCTTCTGATGATTTTTGGGGTAGCAGAAAACCTTTCACCATGGGCAAATACCTCAGAGATATAAAAAACTGAGAGAGGTTATTGTAGAGGCACTCTACATGATCATGTTTCCTTAGATAGAATGTTTCTAAGTGATATAGTTTTTGAGTAACATCTCATCAAAGATTACTACCTTTTTGCACTTTGGACTCTTCAGGGATATCGTTGGTACAATGTAGCTCAGACTATTTTGACATGTTTGGGTGAAAAATAGGACCATACCTAGCGTTAATGTACCCATCCAGACGCGTTGGAACAGTTAGTTTCATCGCATCAGGAGCAGGACAAAAGTTACACCCCTTTGTAACTTTACACTGCCTCCTTCTGACAATTTTTGGGGCAGCATAAAACCTTTCACCATGGGTAAATACCTCAGAGATATAAAAAACTAAGAGAGGTTATTGTAGAGGCACTCTACATGATTATGTTGCCTAAGACAGAATGTTTCTAAGTGACACAGTTTTTTAGTATTATCTCATCAAAGATTGTTACCTTTTTGCACTTTGGACTCTTTAGGGATATCGTCGGTACAATGTACCTCGAACTGTTTCGACATGTTTGGGTAAAAAATAGGACCATGCCTAGCGTAAATGTACCCATCTAGATGCGTTGTAATAGTCAATTTAGTCGTATCAGGAGTAGGATGAAAGTTACACCCCTTTGCAACTTTACACTGCCTCCCTCTGATGATTTTTGGGGCAGCAGAAAACCTTTCACCATGGGCAAATGCCTCAGAGATATAAAAAACTGAGAGAGGTTATTGTAGAGGCACTCTACATGATCATGTTTTCTTAGATGGAATGTTTCTAAGTGACACATTTTTTGAGTAACATCTCGTCGAAGATTACTACCTTTTTGCACTTTGGACTCTTTAGGGATATCATTGGTACAATGTAGCTCAGACTGTTTCGACATGTTTGGGTGAAAAATAGGACCATACCTAGTGTTAATGTACCCATCCAGACATGTTGGAACAGTCAGTTTGGTCACATCAGGAATAGGACAAAAGTTACACACCTTTGCAACTTTACACTGCCTCCTGACGATTTTTGGGGCAGCATAAAACTTTTCACCACGGGCAAATACCTCAGAGATATAAAAAACTGAGAGAGGTTATTGTAGAGGTGCTCTACATGATCGTGTTGCCTTAGACAGAATGTTTCTAAGTGACATGGTTTTTGAGTAACATCTCGTCAAAGATTGCTGCCTTTTTGCACTTTGGACTCTTCAGGGATATCGTCGGTACAATGTAGCTCAGACTGTTTCGACATGTTTGGGTGAAAAATAGAACCATGCCTAGTCTAAATGTACCCATCCAGACTCGTTGGAAATGTCAATTTGATCACATCAGGAGCAAGACACCAAAAATGCAAAAGTTGCTTTGTGCAACTTAACAACATTGACACTTTTTTGCAACAGGACTCAAAGACTCAAAGTGACTTAAAAACAAATGAAATGGTCTTAGAAGACCTTATTACATACAATTGACTCAATCAAAACAAAATTTCATTTTTTGACCCCTCTTGGAGGCATGACAACCTAGGTGCCCCTGCACCATTAGTGCAACTGAAGGACTATGGTGGTGGCATGAAACTAGAGTGAGTTAACATTCATTTGCATCTAGTTTGGCATCTTGAAACAATTCTAGAGTAAAGTAAGAGTCATTTTCCTGAAAATAGTTTAAGAAACCCTTATCTAGGGTTTTGGTAAGAATCATGCATTTTTTGGCCATTCCACTGATTTGATTCACTTTTGATCAGTGGAATGGGTTGTAGTAGGTCAGTTCTAGTATGCTATGATGAGTTTTTGGCAAGAAATTTGAGGAGTAGAAGTTTTCTTTGAGGAAACCTACCAAAACCATGTGTTAGGTGATGTTTAGAGACATATAGAAGGAACCATAGAGGCATTTTTGGAAATAGCAGATTGTAGGAGGACAAAACCCACAAAATTCATAGTTTTGGCATGAATACTATGTGCTCAAGTCATTGGTTGATTTCTATGTGTGAATTTAAGGGGGTCTCTTTATATTTTAGGCCTAATTGGGGCTCTAGGTTATTGAGAGGAGTTATAGGTTAGGGTATATCATCCAAAACAACCTATACCTAGTTTTGGATATGTGATAGGGAGTCCAAATGGGTATCTACTGATTGTCCAAGTTCTATGTTAGATGGTGTCCCTACATGTTGACTTGCAGTAGAGGACGTGTCTCGAACTATGGTATTCAAATCTCTCGTAGCATGAAGGTTTTGCATTCATTCTCTCTGTGCCACCAATACCATATCTCTTTGTGATGGTTGTGGTTCCTCTTCAATTGGCATGTCTTCATTTATCATGTCCAATTTCCTCTTCTCACGAAGTTCCCTCATAGCCACTACTTTCTTTGCATTCTTAGCTTCTATCTCTTCCTGTGTTGGTTTAATTCTTGATTGTTTCCTTGGCATGATAGAGAATTTGTCTGTAGCATGATAAAGAGACCAATATTAGTTCCTAAGAAATGAATCCATACAAATAACTAAAATATATGCCATTCAACCCTTCATAGTAAATGTACATACAATCATCATGTAAAAGAGTAAATGTCACTCAACCAAAATAGGTACAAAGCATACAAAGAAATTATTGCAGCCATGAAAAGAGTACATGGGACTTCATACTTGAAAAGGTTGAGGCAGACCCAATTTGACATGTTTGTTGTTACTAGGGCTACTAGGATTTGGAATTGAGGTGTTTTGTTGGTACTAGGGATACTAGGATTTAGGTGGCTTGTGAAGGAATAGAATAATTGTTGTGTCATGTGCACATACAAATCATCAGGAATAGGTGCATAAGGAATGTCCTAGCCCAAGATATGTGCATACAAATCATCATGTCATGTGCATACTTGTATGATCTTGGCACCTATTCATTTGTATTTTAACTTGTTAATATGACAAGATAATAGTGGGATTGTATTTTTATTATGTTGTAAGGATTTATTCTTTTAGAGTTTGACATCATGGTATGTTAAGGTCTATTTATTACACAAAATTATTAGAGAGCCCAAGTGTAGAAAATATACATGGCATCATGTGAGATTGTAGGCTGCTTTCTTGATTGGGAATGTGAAGAGTTTTAAACATGTATGATAAAGCATGATAAAGTAATTCAAATAGAATTAAGGAAAATGTAAAGAACATGCATGTAAAGACTTGAAATACCTAAAAAAAGAAGATTCAAATGGAGAGAGTACCCAATTATGTAGTGTTTTTTTCTTCTTGCATCAAACTTCTCAACAATTTGATTTTTTCACCACTTGCTTCCTTTTCAATGTTAAATTGAATAACACTCAAATATAATTACTAACAACAATACTATTAACCAATCTATAATGTTATATTCCTAAAATTGAATCACAATTAACATTGCAACACTACAAAAATTGAAACTTGAATAGATATATATCAAACTTGGTGTGAAAACTATATTTCCTCCTTCTCAAGTTGGCAAAGCAGAAAAGGTGGTGGAAAGATCATGCAAAGGTGGTAGAATGTGTAAAATGTGCATGTGAACTTCCCAACAGCATGAAAGCACTTCTTTTTTGTTGGAGCACGTGCATAATCAGCATGAAAATAGAGCATGTGGGCCTAGATCACGGGGGTCAACACTTTTTACCATTTCTCTAGCAGGACAAAATGTGAGCACGTTATAACTCGCTCGCATTTTGTCCTTCTATAGATTGATCCATAAATATTTGTGTGTATCTCACCTTTACAATATCTCACCTCAAGTTCCATCAGCTCATGTTCTATATCTCACTTATCTCTCTGCCTCACCTCTCTACCTATCTACCTCTCCCCTCTCTATGTCTCTCAGTCACTCCTTGTCTACCTCAACCCTAAACCTTATCCCTAAACCCTAATCCCTTAACCCTCAACTCTACTCCCTCATCCCTAAACCCTAAACACTATCCCTAATCCTAAACCCTCAATGGGCTCGATACTATACCTTAAACCCTAATCCCTTATCCCTAAACCCTCCAACCCTATCCCTAATCCTTATACCCTCGACACTCTACTTTAACCCTAATCCCTCAACCCTCAACCCTCGAACCTTAATGTACTCAACCCTCAACATCAAACCCTAATCCCTCAACCCTTAACACTGATCCCACGACCCTCAACCCTATCCCTAAACCCTAAACCCTAAAGCCTCAACCCTCAACCCTCAACGTTAAATCCTAATCCCTCAACCCTTAACTCTAATCCCTCAACCCTAAACCCTATCCCTAAACCCTAAACGCTATCCCTATTCCTAAACTCTCAACGAGCTCAATACTATACCTTAAACCCTAATCCCTTATTCCTAAACCCTCCAACCCTATCCCTAATCCTTATACCCTTGACACTCTACTTTAAACCTAATCCCTCAACCCTCAACCCTATCCCTAAACACTCAACCCTTGAACCTCAACCCTCAACCCTCAACGTCAAACCCTAATCCCTTAACCCTTAACTCTAATCCCTTGACCCTTAACCTATCCTTAAACCCTAAAGCCTAAAGCCTCAACCCTCAACCCTCAACATCAAATCCTAATCCCTCAACCCTTCACTCTAATCCCTCAACCCTAAACGCTATCCCTAAACCCTCAACGCTATACCTTAAACCCTAATCCCTCAACCCTCAACCCTAAATCTTATCCCTAAACCCTAATCTATCATCCCTCAACTCTAATCCATCATCCCTAAACCCTAAATGCTATCCCTATTCCTAAACCCTCAACGAGCTCGATACTATACCTTAAACCCTAATCCCTTATCCCTAAAACCTCCAACCCTATCCCTAATCCTTATACCCTTGACACTCTACTTTAACCCTAATCCCTTGACCCTCAACCCTCAAACCTTAATGTACTCAACCCTCAACGTCAAACCCTAATCCCTCAACCCTTAACTCTGATCCCTCGACCCTCAACCCTATCCCTAAACCCTAAAACCTAAAGCCTCAACCCTCAACCCTCAACATCAAATCCTAATCCCTCAACCCTTAACTCTAATCCCTCAACCCTAAACCTTATCCCTAAACCCTAAACACTATCCCTATTCCTAAAGCCTCAACATGATCGATACTATACATTAAACCCTAATCCCTTATCCCTAAACCCTCCAACCCTATCCCTAATCCTTATACCCTTGACACTCTACTTTAACCCTAATCCCTCGACCCCAAACCCTATCCCTAAACCCTCGAACCTCAACCCTCAATCCTCAACGTCAAACCCTAATCCCTCAACCCTTACCTCTAATCCCACGACCCTTAACCCCATCCCTAAACCCTAAATCCTAAAGCCTCAACCCTCAACCCTAGAGGCTCAACCCTCAACATCAAATCCTAATCCCTCAACCCTTCACTCTAATCCCTCAACCTTAAACCTTATCCCTAAACCCTCAACACTATACCTTAAACCCTAATCCCTCAACCCTCAACCCTAAACCTTATCCCTAAACCCTAATCCCTCAACCCTCAACTCTAATCTGTCATCCCTCAACTCTAATCCCTCATCCCTAAACACTATCCCTATTCCTAAACCCTCAACAGGCTCGATACTATACCTTAAACCCTAATCCCTTATCCCTAAACCCTCCAACCCTATCCCTAATCCTTATACCCTCGACACTCTACTTTAACCCTAATCCCTTGACCCTCAACCCTATCCCAAAACCCTCAACCCTCGAACCTTAATGTACTCAACCCTCAACGTCAAACCCTAATCCCTCAACCCTTAAGTCTGATCCCTCGACCCTCAACCCTATCCCTAAACCCTAAAACCTAAAGCCTCAACCTTTAACCCTCAGCATCAAATCCTAATCCCTTAACCCTTAACTCTAATCCCTCAACCCTAAACCCTATCCCTAAAACCTAAACACTATCCCTACTCCTAAACCCTCAACGAGCTCGATACTATACCTTAAACCCTAATCCCTTATCCCTAAACCCTCCAACACTATCCCTAATCCTTATACCCTTGACACTCTACCTTAACCCTAATCTCGCGACCCTCAACCCTATCCCTAAACCCTCAACCCTCAAACCTCAACCCTCAACCCTCAATGTTAAACCCTAATCCGTCAACCCTTAACTCTAATCCCTTGACCCTGAACCCTATCCCTAAACCCTAAACCTTAAAGCCTCAACCCTCAACACTCAACGTCAAATCCTAGTCCCTCAACCCTTCACTCTAATCCCTCAACCCTAAACCCTATTCCTAAACCCTCAACACTATACGTTAAACCCTAATCCCTCAACCCTCAACCCTAAACCTTATCCCTAAACCCTAATCCCTCAACCCTCAACCCTAATCCATCATCCCTCAACTCTAATCCCTCATCCCTAAACCCTAAATGCTATCCCTATTCCTAAACCCTCAATGTGCTTGATACTATACCTTAAACCCTAATCCCTTATCCCTAAACCCTCCAACCCTATCCCTAATCAGTATACCCTCGACACTCTACTTTAACCCTGATCCCTCGACCCTCAACCCTATCCTGAAACCCTCAACCCTTGAACCTCAATGTACTCAACCCTCAATGTCAAACCCTAATCCCTCAACCGTTAACTCTGCTCCCTCAACCCTCAACCCTATCCCTAAACCCTAAACCCTATCCCTAAACCCTAAACCCTAAAGCCTTAACCCTCAATGTCAAATCCTAATCCCTCAACCCTAAACCCTATCCCTAAACCCTAAACACAATCCTTATTCCTAAACCCTCAATGGGCTCGATACTATACCTTAAACCCTAATCCCTTATCCCTAAACCCTCCAACCCTATCCCTAATCCTTATACCCTTGACACTCTACTTTAACCCTAATCCCTTGACCCTCAACCCTATCCCTCAATCCTCAACCCTCGAACCTCAACCCTCAACCCTCAATGTCAAACCCTAATCCCTCAACCCTTAACTCTAATCCCTTGACCCTTAACCATATCTCTAAACCCTAAAGCCTATCCCTAAACCATCAACACTATACCTTAAACCATAATCCCTCAATCCTTAACCCTAAACCTTATCCCTAAACCCTAATCCCTCAACCCTCAACCCTAATCCATCATCCCTCAACTCTAATCCCTCATCCCTAAATCCTAAATGCTATCCCTATTCCTAAACCCTCAATGGGCTCGATACTATACCTTAAACCCTAATCACTTATCCCTAAACCCTCCAACCCCATCCCTAATCCCTCAACCCTCAACCCTCAAACCTCAATGTACTCAACCCTTAACGTCAAACCCTAATCCCTCAACCCTTAACTCTGATCCCTCGACCCTTAACCCTTAAAACTTGAACCCTAAAACATATCCCTACACGCTCGACACTCGACACTATATCTTAAACCCTAATCCCTTAACCCTCATCCCTAAAGCCTCAACCCTAAATCCTTAAACCTTCAACCCTAAACCCTATCCCTAATCCCTCTATCCTTGACACTCTTCTTTAACCATAATCCCTTGACCATCAACCCTATCCCTAAACCCTCAACCCTCAACCCTCAACCCTCAACTCTCAACATTAAACCCTAATTCATCAACCCTAAACCCTAATCCCTCAAACCTAAACCCTATCCCTAAACCATCAACCCTCAACACTATACCTTAAACCCTAATCCCTATCCCTCAACCCTTAACCCTTAAAACTTAAACCCTATCCGTAAACCCTCAACACTTGACACTATATCTTAAGTTTTAAACCCTCATCCCTAAAGCCTCAACCCTTAATCCTTAAACCTTCAACCCTAAACCCTATCCCTAATCCCTCTACCCTCGACACTCTAACCCTAACCTCGACATTAAATGCTAATCCGTCAGTTCCCTAAATCCTAATCCATCAACCCTAAACCCTATCCCTAAACCCTCAACCATCAACACTATACATTAAACCCTAATCCATCAACCCTAAAACCTAATCCCGCAACCCTCAACCCTAAACAGTATCAATAAACCCTCAACCCTCATCCCTCAACCCTCAACCCTAATCCCTCATCTCTAAACCCTAAACGCTATCCCTATTCCTAAACCCTCAACCCTCAACACTATACCTTAAACCCTAATCCCTTATCCCTAAACCCTAAACCCTATCCCTCAACCCTTAACCCTTAAAAATTAAACCCTAAAACCTATCCATAAACCCTCAACACTCAACACTATATTTTAAACCCCAATCCCTTAACCCTCAGCCCTAAAGCCTCAACCCTCAATTGTTAAACCTTCAACCCTAAACCCTATCCCTAATCCCTCTACCCTCAATAGTCTACTTTAACCCTAATCCCTTGACCATCAACCCTATCCCTAAACCCTCAACCCTCAACTCTCACATTAAACCCTAATCCGTCAACCCTAAACCCTAATCCGTCAACCCTAAACCCTAATCCGTCAACCCTAAACCCTAATCCCTCAACCCTAAACCCTATCCCTAAACCCTCAAACCTCAACACTATACCTTAAACCATAATACCTCAACCCTAAACCCTAATCCCTCAACCCTAAACCCTAAACCCTATCCCTAAACCCATTAAAACTGCTTTGCCTTATGTTAGGTTGTTAAACCCATCATTTTTGACACTCTTCTCTTAAAGATATCTGAGTTGCAAGAATATGTCAGAAAAATGGCTATGAACTTTTTTAATGTTATTAATGTTATATGGCATGTTTTTTCTAGCCCATCTGGGGTTCATTATGCCAATAGGTGTACACACTATGAGAAAAGCTTTGCGTATGGTACATCCATAGTGAGTAATTAATAGTTGAAATCAGAAGGATGATCATTATGAGAAAAGCTTTGCATTGGGGTACATCTATGTTTCTTGCTATCCACCCCGCACTTAGGGGAGGTATATTGTTATGAAATAGGCAAATAATCTCCCATTGTCTACTGGCTCTATCCACAAGAACTACTAAACTTTTTTCTCTTGGTAATTGTAGAGGACGTTCACCTATTTTTGGCAACTCTTTCATTCCCAAACCATTACAAAAACTAAGTTATTTTAACCCAATAAATAGCTGATTGCATTGATTTAATACTCTACTATATTAAAGCTTAGCATTCACACAAATGCAGATGTTCATATTATAGAAGACAGCATTATATTAGACTATTAGAGATCCCTCAGAAAAATGTAATAACAAAACTACTTTGCCTTATGTTAGCTTACAATTAAACCCATTCTTTTTGACACTCTTCTCTTAATAAAGTAAGAGTAATAAGAATAGAAGGCAGAGAATTTGAGCTTACTAGTATGCATGGTCAGTTTACATTTCGTGACTTCATTTTCATTGAATAAAAAGGTAAATATCTTATTTGAAAGGTGAGGCAGAGTTCACTATCATGTGCTTTTCTAGATGATAGGGTCCATAATGTTCAGGGTTCTTCAAAGAAAGTCTTGTAACATAATTAAGTTTTTGTTATACCAATCCTCTAGGTAAAGCTACAATTCAAATGCCTGCTTTGAAAGTTGAAATAAATTAAATTACACTTACAATTTTGATTTTCTTCTATTGCTTCAACAACATCATTGTTTTCTTCATCAGAAACCAATTCAAGATCAGCAACTTGCTACCCATTGGTTGACTTGAATTGCATCCTCTGTTAGAAGAAGGGCATTTTTTATCTGTATCAATGTTGGTATTCATAAGCTGAAGAGCATTGATATTTTTCACACACCCTGTTCTTTGAAATATCTTAACCTTAAAATATGACTTGGATATGTACTTGAACACAGCGAAATCTCCAATCTCCAGCCCATGATGATTCACAAAATTTTCCCAACCCTGCCTAAATTCTAGTTTATTTATGGTACCCCTTAATTGTACATCCCACTCCTGCCCACCTGGGCCTTGAAGAAGGAGGCACGCCCATTAAACCAACTCATTCGACAACTTGCTGCCCATCGGTTGACTTGAACTACATACTCTGTTAGAAGAAGGGCATCTTTTATATGTATCAATCTTGGTATTCATAAGCCAAAGAGCATTGATGTTTTTCACACACCCTGTTCTTTGAACTATCTTAACCTTCAATTATGACTTGGATATGTACTTGAACACAACAAAATCTCTAATCTCCAGCCCATGATGATTCACAAAATTTTCCCAACCCTTCCTAAATTCTAGTTTATTTATGGTACCCCTTAATTGTACATCCCTAAACCCTAACCCCTAATCCCTTAACCCTAAACCCTAATCCCTAGTCCCTAAACCATAAACTCTAATCCCTAATTATAATTTATGGTACCCTAATCCCTAAACCCTAAACCCTAATCCCTTATCCTTGAACCATAAACCCTATCCCTAAATCCTCAACCGTCAACACTTAAACCTGAAATCCTAAACCCTATCCCTAAACCCTCAACCCTCAAAACTATACATTAAACCCTAATCCCTCAACCCTAAACTTTCAACCCTAAACCCTATCCCTAATCCCTCTACCCTCAACACTCTATCTTAACCCTAATCCCTCGACCCTCAACCCTAAACGCTATCCCTAAAGCCTCAAACCTAAACCCTAATCCCTCAAGGTCTTAAACTCTAATCCCTTATCCCTATACTCTAAATCCTATCCCTAAACCCTCAACCCTCAACCTTAAACCTTAATCACTCAATCCTTATCCACCCCTCTCCTCCCCTATCTGGCTGACCCCCATCTCTACCCTCCTCTACCCTTGACATTATACATACATACATATACGCATACATAGATACATACATACATATAGGCATACATACATACATACATACATGATTAATAACCTTGAACATAAAAAAATTCAAGGGGGACATAATGCGAGCACGTTATAATGCACTCACGTTATTGCAAACATGACAAACAACATGTTATGTTTTGCTTTAGGAATCCCAAGCCTTGGGCTTGGGATTTACTTTGGATTTCCAACCCAAAGGCTTGGAGTGTCTTCCCAATGTCCAGAGACGTGTTTTTCTATATTGTATAGGATTTCACATAATTTCATTCGTGCTAACCCTCAAATTTGTACGTGTTTCAAGGTCGAACAAATCAAACACCTGGATGATGTTAGGCTTTCTCTCAGCTATTTGACGATGTGATTTTTTTCATATTTTGACAATGTTAAGCCTTTCATCTTTAATTTCTTTTGTTTGTGTGTCTATTTTTCGGCAAAAACCACTGTTTGGTCTTTTTTTCATTGAAAATTAACTATTCATTGAAATTTCAAAAAAATTACATATTTAAAAACTAGACTCCATTCTACACATATTAAAAAAAGAAAAAATGATTTTCAATTAGCTTTCAAAATTTATAGGGGTAGCACGGCCAAAATTCTATTTTTTAGGATGTGTCCACTTTGAAAATTAGTAAAAAATCAAATATTGATCAAAAAACTATCAGAAAAATCAGGCATAAACTACATGCTATTAGCTAATTTCTCACTGAAGCGATTTTTAAAATACCAAAAAAAAGTTGACCTTTTGAAGGAGCCACAAAACATGCTATGTTATGTTTTTTTGACAGAAACAACACCAATTTCTGTGGCCTCCTCTTTTGAACCCCTTAATCTATACCATTTTCAAAAAAAAATTAGTAGTTTAGAAAGTAGACTCAGAGTACTATGAACATTGTTTTGGTTGCAATTCCAAATTTTGAGTGTAACTATGCTCAATTTCTCATCCAAGGCCAGCATTTCCTGATTTCAGAAAAAAAAAGTGGCCACTTAAGACCCTTTTTGGCCCCCCATCTTTTTGCACTTATGCTAAACACCCTTTTGAAGGTTGTAATCTGCAAAGAAAATAGAAATAAAAGGAAGCACTAGCATGGGAGAATTAAAACTAGAATGTGAAGGGACATAGATATAGGAGATGAGGGGAATTCAAATTGAAGATTTAATTTTTTTTATAAATTCCAAGAAAGAAAATGTATTCAGGGTCGAATGCCAGATAGAGAGGGTAGCATCGACCAGAAGAAGAGATTAGTTTGTAGAGGCAAAGGAAATTGCCTGAGATTGGAGAGAAGTGGCCAGCCTTGCGAGGCTACGAGAGGATTTATCGTTGGGTTGTGATTGTGTAGACCTGAGATTGTAGATGTGAATCCATTGAATGGTTATTTGAAGCTTTTATACAAAAACATTGAAAATCAAATAAAATCCAAGTTTTGTTGTGCTGCAAATTTGTGTTTCCAATTTGAGTTTTGTGTGAGTGTGTTTTGGAAGTCGAGTGTTATTTTGGAAGAAAAGTGTGTGTGTGTTCCTCTTGCATCATGGATAAACTATATTTTCATCTTATAATGGACAATGGATGTGTACATGTTTGCTATCAATGATAAAGGATGTGTTCTTTGTACAATTTTCAAGATATGTGAGGGTTGAAGTTACATTGCCTCATAAACTTTACCTTCTTGTCCTTCATTATCTTCGAGTAGACTTGTTTCCTCACACTCACCAGTCAGTGAGTCAAGTTACCTACAATTCAGAATAGAAATTATGTAAATATATGTGATAACAACTCTCGTATAGATCTTATGCAAATTTCTCATTAACTATGTTGATTGTGCATTTGTCTTTCTCTTGCAAAATGAGGAAGAGAGTAAGAGAGAGACAGAGACACATTTGGCATGATTCATATATTCTCATTTCACATTCTATATGGTTTCTATGATTTTCTTATCCTCATTTCACCTTTCTACATTTGTTTTACACCTATCACTTTGGATACATGTCTATAAGGGCAATTGCAACTACAACATCTAACAAAATTCCCATATCCTTTATGCTTTGATGGATGTAACTAGAACACATTCCATACATCATGGGGTTGAATTGATTGTGCTAATGTATTGGGGTGGGTAGGTTAATGTGAGGGGAGGTGTCTTTTCAGTGGAAAAGCCTGCTGGTCATTATCGGCTACATCGAATGTAGACAATCTCTCAAGAGCCCTTAGACAAAAAAAAGTGTCAAACTTTAGACCGACTATTCCATCAAACTGTGACACCTAGGAACATCTTATTTTCATGTATAGGTGGATGTCAGGTCCACCTAAAAATACCTGCCTTAGTTTTTTTAAATTAATTCTATTTGCCTATAGTGGCAACTAACGCATTGTTCCAAAAAGCATCAGTTTCATGCAGTGGAATGGTGCTAGGAGTGACATTTTGCATTCCATAGCTTGTGTGACCGAACTGACAATGACAATACATCAGGGTGGGCAAGTAAATGCTAGAGGAGGTCTTGTTTCATGCACAAAGTGTCATAGTCATTCGAGGCAGTAGGCTACCGACAAAGTCACTTAAATCCGTAAGAGCAAAAAACTACCAAACTTTGATAGAGCAGTTCTCAAAATTTGTGGTACCTGGGAATATTTCATTTTGACCTACAGGTGCATGTGGGGTCCATCCACAATAACCTCTCTCAATTTTAGTCAACTCCAATCCATTTGGCCAATGACAAAATCAAATGCATTCTTGCAAAATGTTTTAGTTTCATGTAGTGGATAGGTGCTAGGAGTGACATTTTGCATTCCACAATCCATGGGGCTGAATTGACAGTGTCAACACATCTCGGTGGGTGGGTAAATTCTATGGGAGGTCTCATTTTGTGTGCCAAGTGTCGCTGTCGTTTGGGGCAGCACGGTACCAACAAAGTCACTTAAAATCTCTAAGAGCAAAAAAATGCCAAACTTTGACAGAGCAGTTCCTGTAATTCGTTGGAGTTGGAAATGTTCTGTTTGGACCTACAAATGGACATGGGTTTTTCCACAATAACCTCTCTTAGTTTTGGTCAACTCCAATTCGTTTGATCATACCAAAATCAAATGCATTCTTGCAAAACACTTTAGTTTCATGTAGTGGAAAGATGCTAGGAGCGACATATTGCATTCGACAAGTTGTGGGGCCAAACAAACTATGCCAATGTGTCAGGGTGGGTGGGTAAATGCTTGGGGAGTCTCATTTCATCCACTAATTGTCCTAGTTGTTCAGGGTAGCAGGCTATCAGCAAAGTAACTTAAGCTCCCTAAGAGAAAAAAACTTTCAAAATATGACGGAGGAGTTCTTGGAATTTTTGGTAGCCAAGAATGTTCTGTTCAGGCCTAAAGGTGCATGTGGAGTCCATCCACAATAAACTCTCTTAGTTTTGATCAACTCCAATTTGTTTAACCGTGCCAAAATCAAATGTATTCCTGCAAAATGTTTCAATTTCATGCAGTGGAAAGGTGCTAGGAGTGAAATTTTGAATTCCACAGCTTGTGGAGTTGAACTGATGACACCAATGCATCAAGGTGGGCAAGTAAATGCTAGGGGATGTCTTGTTTCATGCACCAAGTGTCCCAGTCGTTCGGGGCAATAGGCTACTAGCAAAGTCACTTAAGATCCCTAAGACCAAAAAACTGCCAAACTTTGATGGAGCCGTTCTTAGAATTCATGGAAGCTGGGAATATTCTATTCAAACCTACAAGTGCATGTGGGGTCCTTCCATAATAACCTCTCTTGGTTTTGGTCAACTCCATTCCATTTGACCGTCTCGAAATCAAATGCATTCTTACAAAATGCTTTAGTTTCATGCAGTGGAAAGATGCTAGGAGAGAAATTTTGCATTCCATAGCTTGTGGGGCTGAACTGACTATGTCAATGTGTCAAGGTGGGTAGGTAAAAGCTAGGGTAGGTCTCAATTCATGCGCCAAGTGTCCCAGTCATTCGGGGCAGTAGACTATTAGCAAAGTCACTTAAGATCCTAAGAGCAAAAAACTAGCAAACTTTAATGGAGTAGTTCTTAGAATTCATGGTAATTAGGAATGTTCCTTTCAGACCTACAGGTTCATGTGGGGTCTATCCACAATAACCTCTCTCAATTTTTCTCAATTCCAATCTGTTTGACTATATTGAAAGCAAATGCATTCTTGCAAAATGCTTCAGTTTCATACAACACAACCTTGCTAGGAGGCATGTTTTTCATTCTTCTAGTCATGGGGTTGAACCAACTATGCTAACATGTCAGAGTGGGTGGGTAAATGCTAGGGGAGGTCTTGTTTTGTGCACTAAGTGTCTGAGTCATTTCGGGCTACAAGCTACCAATAAAGTCAAAAGGTGCTAAGAGTGAAATTTTGCATTCTATAGGCCATGGGGTCAAACCAACTATGCCAGTTCATGTTGGGATGGGTGGGTAAATGCTAGGGGAGGTCTTAATTTTTGCGCCGAGTGTCTCAGTCATTCTGGGCTACAAGCTACCAGCAAAGTCGACAGGTGCTAGGACAAAAAAATTGCATTCCATAGGTCATGGGGCCAAACCAACAATGTCAATCCATCGGGGTGGGAAGGTAAATGCTAGGAGAGGTATCTTTTTGTGTCCCAAGTGTACCAGTCATTCAGGGAAGCAGGTTACCAGGAAAGTCACTTAAGATCCCTAAGAGCAAAAAACTGTCAAACTTTGATGGAGTATTTCTTAGAATCCATGGTAGTTGGGAATGTTCTGTTTAGACCTACAAGTGTGCGTTGGGCCCGCCCACAATAACCTCTCTTAGTTTTGGTCAACTCCAATTGATTTGACTATATCTAAATCAAATGCATTCTTGAATAATGCTTTAGTTTCATGTAGTGGAAAGGTGCTAGCAGTGAAATTTTGCATTCCACGGCTCGGGCTAAACCAACAGTGTTAATGCATCGGGGTGGGTAAGTAAATGTTATGGGATGTCTCGTTTCATGTGCCAAGTATCCTAGTCATTTGGGACAATAGGCTTCTGATAAAGTCACTTAAGATCCTGAGGAGCAAAAAACTACCAAACTTTGATGGAGCAGTTATCAAAATTCATGGTAGCTGGGAATGTTCTATTCAGACATACAAGTACATGTGGGGTCCATCAATAATAACCTCTCTCTATTTTTCTCAACTCCAATCCACTTGACCGTGTCGAAATCAAATGCATTCTATCAAAATGCTTTAGTTTCATGTAGTGGAAAGGTGCTAGGAGTGAGATTTTGTATTCCACATCTCATGGAGCTGAACTGACTACACAAATGCATCAAGGTGGGTGGGTAAATGCTAGGGGAAGTCTAATTTTATTTTCCAAGTGTCCCAACAATTTTGGGTAGTAGGCTACTAACAAAGTCACTTAAGATCCTAAGAGCAAAAACTATCAAACTTTGATGAAGTAATTCTTAGAACTTGTGGCAGTTGGGAATGTTCTATTTGGACCTACAGGTGCATGTGAGGTCCATCCACAATAACCTCTCTCAGTTTTAGTCAACTCAAATCCATTTGACCATGCTAAAATCAAATGCATTCTAACAAAATGCTTATGTTTTATGCAGTACATTTTTGCTAGGTGCCATATTTTTCATTCTACTTGTCGTGGAGTTGAACTGACCATGCCAATGTGTCAAGGTGGGTAGGTAGATGCCAGGGGAGGTCTTGTTTCATGTTCTAAGTGTCCCAGTTGTTCCGAGCTATAAACTACTAGTAAAGTGACTTTGCCAGTAGCTTACAACCCAGAATGACTAGGACACTTGGCACATGAAATGAGACATCCCCTAGCATTTACCCACCTACCCTGATGTTGGCATAGTTGATTCAGCCGCACAACCTATGGAATGCAAAATTTCACTCCCAGCACCTTTTGACTTTGCCAATAGCTTGCAGCGCAGAACAACTGAGACAGTTGGTGCATGAAACAAGACCTCCCTTAGCATTTACCCACCCACCCTAACGTATTGAAATAGTTGGTTTGACCCCACAACTTGTGAAATGCAAAATTTCACTCCTAGCACCTTTTGACTTTGTTGGTAGCTTGTAGCTCAGAATGATTGAGACACTTGGCACACGAAACGAGACCTCCCTTAGCATTTATGCACCCACCCCGACGTGTTGGCATAGTCAGTTCATCCCCAAGACCTATGGAATGCAAAATTTTACTCCTAGCACCTTTCAACCTTACTGGTGTTGGTATACAGATTTGTCACCTAACTCTGTATTCTCTTGCCCATACAAATGACAACTGAACCAACAGTTGAGTCAATTGCAATGATATTTTGTAATGACCCTCTTCTTATTTTACAAGGTAGAACTACCTTTTAATGATGTGCAATGAATCAAAACAATGTATGCTTTTAACCAGAAAGCAGAAAAAGTAATGCAGAAAGGAGAAAGAGAGAGAAAAGAGAAAAAGAAATGAAAGAGAACAAAAATTTTCCTAGAACCTGCATACCATGAGAAAATACAATAGATTATAGCACATGAATGTATGGACTAGACATACGAACAATCAACATACACAGAGTAAATATGAACATAAGAACACACTTCACTATTAATAATAGAAAAATAGAAACTGGGCTCAAAGTCTCTAGTTTATCTTTATATACAACTCTCTGGCTATATAGGGCAGTAGCAAGATGAAATTTTGATCCCTCTAATGAGCAACCGGTGAGTTTTTAAAGGCCTCCTTTATCTTCCTGCAACTGTTTCTTAAAAAAATCCCTCTTTAATTCAGTAACAATTTGTTTTACAAGTGACTTTTCAAATACTCACAAGTCTGATGACATTAGTCACTCCATTTATCTTTTTTCTTTTTTATCTCTTCTTGATTGGTAACCTCTAGCATATTTATGGCCTTGCTAGTTCATTGGAACAAAATACTATTGCTTTTCCTAGAGTCTCTATGATATGCTTCTTCAGACTTGGCTGTAAATCTGGACTAGTTCCTTCAGACAATTTGCTTGCATTCTCCTATAAACTATCATCTGCATGCAGTCTGGACTACCTGCATCTTTTTCCATATTATTGACAAAAAAGCTCTTTGGGACACTAGCACAGATTCCTTTGACACCAACATCCTATCTGCTTCTTGATAGAGAGTTGCCATCTGGGATTCCTAAACCATTGTTTCGTTTAGAGGAGCATGAATGATTGAGGCATACTATAACATATTTTATGTCTGTGCTCCAATACTGCAGCTTGGCTAAACTTATAAACATCAATAAAAGGATGGTGCCACTCAGTTGTACTAATTTACTCAACTCTACTTTATTAGCCAGCTCATGAGCATTGCCACTTGATCTTTTGTGATTGGTTTCTTTAACCCAAAATAGAGCATTCCAAGCCCAACCAAAGCCACGCCTAGGAAGAGAAGTAATCCCAAAAATAAACCAAATGCATTTGGTGTATTGTGTCTGCTAGGGATCCCATCAACATTGATTTGAAAAAGTCATGTGATTATAGTAAGAACAAGGCCCCCTCCTCCAAAAACTATCGAATTATGTGTAATGTGTCCACTTTTATCATGTAACACTTCTCGCACAGTGTTCTGCATGACATCTTGAACCGTGAAGAGGTGGTCTCAAGTAGCTTCTTGCTCTGCAATCATCTCCCTTGTGCTTTTCCTCACTTTGCTTAAGATTTCCTAGGTAACTCAAAGAAAATTTTCACTCTAGCATGTAGAGACCATTTCACTCTAATAACTTGTGATGACAACCTCTTGACCTCTTGATTCACTATGATACCCAATAGTGCAAGATCTTCATTATTTCTCCTGTTAACAAACTTCAACTCAACCTCATCAGCTTGCCCAAAAATATATTTACGAAACAACCTATCATCTCATCTTGCAATATGACAAGCTAAATTTGCTATCAGTTTATATGCTATTTTTTGAGCTGTAGAACCACCAACTACAAGAAGATCTTGAACTTCAATAATTCCAAGAACATTTATATATGTCATCGTTCCTTCAACATGCAAAGCTATGACCAGAAAGTTCTAAGCTTGCCAAGATCTAAGTACAATAGGAATGTTGTTTTCACCACGTTGAGGGTCACATACTATCTTACCTAACAACTCAAACAATAGTCCTCCTGCAACATGCACTGGAACCTCATAATACATGTGCTTCATTCTCTCACTAATTAATTAGTTTTCATCTCTTAGAGTAGTATTGATTGCATGATGCAACCATTAAGAGTTCTTTAACCAGGAATCAATGAGCTTGGATGTCCCGCCATTACATGGCACCACCAAGTTGGCCCAACTGGTCTTTGCCAGTATGGAGCTACAACATCTACAATAGTAAGAGTATCCTCTTCATCTCTATATTCTATTGGCTAAGAAGTCCATTGTGCATCAAATTGGACCATCTGGACAAGTTTTGATAGACTTGACCATCCAATTGGGACCCAGATCTTTAGTTCTTGATTTTCTGGACTTCCCGATGTGAGGATCATATGTAGATCATTCTCAGAGGGAGATAAACATGAAACCGAGTCAATAGACAATCCTTCATATGATGCAAACTTGGTAACTGGAACGGATTCCTGACCTCTCCATATTCTAACCTTGTCCGTGGAGAAGATGACTACTCTCTTTGAGGAAACCTAATTGAATGCCTATCTCTATCAGCATAAGATTGATTAGCTATGTCTGGGTCAAGATGTTCCAATTCAATGGAATCTATATTTATGGACTTAGAACCTGCATCAGCAGTGAGATTGCCAAATCTAGAATACACGTTAGGTTTTACAAAGGAATTGGTAGTAACTTTGGAGTTTTCCAAAGCACCTCTATGGTTGGAGTTGATGTTAGAATCCTCGATTGGGAAAAGGGAATTACTTCCTTCTTGAGTACCATGGAAGACAAGGAGAATATTAGAGAACTTTGATGTAGATTGATCCTTCTGGGAAGGTAGAGGAGTACTAGAAACTCGATTTTCTTTCAAGAATTTGTTAAAAAAAAATTGAGTCTGAAGCATGTAATCTATTTCTAGATACAACAAGACTTGAAGCGATGGTATCTAACTCATTGATCGCAAAAAAACCCTCTTTCCTTTTCTAATATAATGCCATAAACTTGCACAATTATCCCTCATACAAGTTGCACTAAAAATCTCTGGAAATATCATGAGATTGCCCATTTGTTCAATCCCAAAATTAGTAGTGGCAACATGAGGAAAAGTCATCCTTCATTCTTTCTCTAATTCCATGAGTCTCACATCTATTACTCATATTTTAAAGTGTCAGTTGCTTCTCTTCCACTCCTTGAATTTAAGATTTCTCCTTGCCTGCTGATATTTGTCCTTTCCTGTGAGGTGATTGCCATGTACTTCTTGAGGTTTATAATGTGGGAAAGGACCAAGGTTCATCTAGTGCTCAGGCTAACCACAATTCACATAGTAATGCTGGACTCTCTGCTAGAACTCTTTCCTTCCAAGAAGCAGACCAACCACAATACGCAAGGCATGAGGGTCATCATCTCTATCAATTAGAGCCAAAAGTACAGTATCCACTGGCGATAGTTCATGAGTCCAAAAGTAGACATAAACCCAAGAGCTCCATCAAAATATGTTTCTCCTTGATCACTATAAGAGGTGAAATCCAAATCCCACTCAGTCACACATTGCATTGCTACAAATTGGGTGATTCTAAACTTGAGATCTCTTTCAAAAGTGGACCAATTATCATAACATGAGTCAATTCATACATTATTTCTACAAGTGCCATTAAGCTTTATGTATATTAATCAGGTCGAAGGTAATAAGCCATAGTCACAATCTAGAATCTCCCATAATTACCATCATCTGCAAGAAAACAAAATATCCTCAAAACTACCAAGTTTGTTGGGGGTCCCAATTTTTTTTTTGCTATGCTTTGATTTAATCCATTTCCTCCAAAACGCTCCATGATCTACATATCTGTATACTTGCACTTTGGCAGCTTGCAAATGTATTACTTCCCAATCAAGGTTAAAGAGAGCTGAGTGTTGTTCCATCGAAGGATACCGGTGAAAACCAAGGTTCGAAAGCCCTAACATTCTCTAATAAAGAAGAGTCAGCTATCGGCAGGTTTTAGGAACTTGGAACTGGGTAAGTGCAAGAAGATGGGGGGCCAAAAAGTGGCCAAAAAAATTTCAAAAAAAATTAAGTCATAACGCAAGCACGTTATAACGCGCTCACGTTATGGCTTGGTAATGACAAGCCTCAAGCTCGTCATTACCGAGCCATAACACAAGCGCGTTATAACGTGCTCGCGTTATAACCTATTATAAATAAAAAAAAAGCAATTTCATTTCATTTCATTCTGATTTTCTCCTCTGCCCGCGGCTTCAAAACCCTCAAAAACGCATTCGCGTTCTACAAAACGTCAATCAACACAAAAAGCTTGTCGATTCATCTCCAAAATGCCGCCGCGACGTCGAGCATGCCAAAGAGGTGAGTTATCTTAATTTTTTTGTTTGAATTTCTTCCTAAATAGGTAGGTTTTTGTTGATTTTTTATGTATATTTCGTTAATTGTAGGAAATGTTAATGCACCTCCTCCTCCTCCTCCTCCTCCTCAAAATCCACAAAATCCTGAGGAGGAAATACCTATAGAACAACAACCTCCTCCATTCATTCCTCGACATGCACCTGGAACACAAGATAATATAATGGGGGAAATTAAAAACAACAAAAAACAAATTGAAGATATAATTGCAAGGTTGAAAGATCCTTCCACTTCAACCTTGCATAAGTCCATGCTTTCTGAATCTCTTGAGTCTATGTTATCAAATGTAAATTCAATTAGCAAGCAAATAACTAGTTGGACCAATAAAAAGAGAGAGTTTAGAGATTACTATGCAGATAAATTATCATACCAAGATGTCAAAAAATTACAAATTACAAAATTAGACTTGTGTTCAATTTTCACAAACCCACAAACAAATCAACCTCCACCCATTACATGCAAGAGGTTCCCTATCCATTGGTGCAAGAACCAAGCGATAAGGGACAATTTCGGGCAGAGGTGGTGGATGGATTTTGACCATCCTCCATGCAATAATAATGAGGTCCCGGAATACTTTTTGAGGAAACTCTACTGCGAGTTTGTCCTCAATAAAGTGCCAAACTATTTTGATATGCGGGACTTCCAGGGTAGAGGTGGGGGCTCAGCACAGGATAGACCAGGGGCACGTCTTGACCCACAACGGGTAGTGAGATGAGTAATCAGCAGACCAGCCCATGAGCATGTTTCTATCCCTTCCATTGTGAAGGATAGTGTTGAGGTCGATACACTGAGTTTGATTAGTGCCTTGACCCAAAGCATCATAGAGCATGTCGATCCTGCAACACAGAGTGGGTTGGGAGATAGTACGAGGAGTAGGGTCCCACCGCATACTTGCCAGGCTTGCGGGTCAGCCTGTGGTTATGACCCCATGGACAGTTAGGACGCAGGTGCACAGGCTACATCTGCAACTGAGCAGATGGTGATGATAGATACCCTCCTGAGTGAGACTTTCGGCCTTGATACTCAGGTAAATATTAGCAAGTTTATTGAATTTAATTTATTAAATTTCATTTTTGAAATACAAGATTAACTAATTTAAATTGATGATTTTAATGAAATTTCAGGGTCATAGCGTCGATGCAGTTTTTAGTGGTTCTCCACCTACATTTTTCACTAGATCATCTACTGTCGAGGTATGTAACTAGTAAACAATTATAAATATTACATGTGAATAGCATCGTTATATGAATGGTATTCTAATTTCTGATTTTGGATGTTGAATAGGTTAACACTGTAGATTTCATGGCAACACCTGCCAGTGGTGGTGGACTTCAAAGCTTTACAGAGGTAATAAAATAAATAGTTTAATGAATGAATTGTACTTACTAAATTTTTGTATGTGATTTGTGTGTTTTATTGTGTGTACTTCCATGTTTAGATGAACGTGTGTGTATATTAGGAGCCATGATTTGCATCACTATTATAGTTTTCGTAATTGAATAATGTTGTTTTATTTCCAGATGATGCAGGCTGCGGATACACCTCCCCATGTTCATAGGGCAATGGAGCAGGGTGTGGCCTCTGTGATTCATAGCTCTATGGCATTGATAGGGGTATGAGGCAGATTAGTAAATTTCAATTTACATTCATTGTTATAGTTGTCTATTTTTGAAAAATCAAAAGATTATTGATTTGAAGTTTAATTTCTATTTGGATGGTTTCTATAGGACATGACATCACCAGGGCCTATTCCTGCTACTGAGGCAAGTGAGGAGACAGATTATATGTTAGCGGTAAGTGATTATTTTGTTAAATGTTTCATTTTTTTATAACATGTAATTTCTATATATTAATGTCTATACTTTTTTTTGTAACAGGTAAAGGTGCAGGAAGAACTAAATAGGAGTAGCCCTCGGGTTCGTAGTAGACCACCCACATGCATGTCTCCATCCCCTAGAAGATCAAAGGCTGCTCGTGATTTATTCTCTTCACCAGCCAGAGGGGAATGACTTTCTATTGTGTTCCTCTGTTGTATGCCTATATGGCATTTGTGGACATATATTTTGTATTGTACATAGTTGACATTGTATGCCTATATGGCATTCTTGTAAGCCTATATGGCTATTTTGTATATATGTTATACTTATATCGACAGATATTGATGTATGCCTATATGAATATTTGGTTAATACAAATCTTTTTTATTGATGGTGTCCATACTTGCATTATAAATCCACTTTTGAATGGATATTTGTAGATGGCTACTTCAAATATTTAAAGTCCGATTGTATTACATAGGATGTTTGCATTTTCTTTGATAGGCTTGATAGGACATGGATTACATGATGGTGTTTGATGGAAAAGTATGGTACTAGAAGACTCTAGTTCATTCTTAATAGGCTTGTGATTGATAATATCTTTGCATGATTGCACTTGATCTTGGATCATGGGCATGTTGTTAGGATTTTGATTGCGTTGTGATGTTTGATGGATAGGCATGGTGTAAGATACCCAACTAGTTCTACGAAAATTTTTCCTTACTTAAACAATTTTACTTGCTATCAATTCATCAACTACTTCAACAACACAAAGATATACATCAAAGATAACTACTTGAATGAATCAACCTTAGAGTTGGGTACTTGTCTAGTTATTTGACTCAATCAACTTACAATGTCTTATTACATGGATAATGCTTTCAATAGCATGAAGTTACAACTTATTCAATGGAGATACAAAAGAAAGGCCTTGAAGCCTTGATGTTTACAATGGCGTCTACACTTGATCAACTCAATCAAACTCAATGATGTCAACTGAATGTCAACACCTCACAATATCACAAGGGAGCATCACCTTGCTTGTTGCATGGATGAACGTCATAGTTGCAAGACTCTTAGGGTTAGGTGCCAACTGAAGGTAGTAGAGACCAGACTAGGCGCCATCCTAAGCTGGGTGCTTCCTTGAGGTGGTAGAGACATGGATGAACATCTGGTGGGGTTTGATGACTCTATATTGACACTCAAATTCACTTAGGTGCAATATTAGTGTTATTCTAACTAGGTGCCAGATAGGAGGATTCTCAGGGGTTTTGGCGCCTAGGTTACAACTTGTCAATTTCTCAAAGAATCTTTGAAACACTTGACTTCCAAGGATTATCATCTTACCCTTTGATGGAGCGCCTTGTTCCAAAATTGGTCTTGGGGACTTGCATCTCTCTTAGGCGCATGTTTGGAGTAATGTCAACTAGTATCAATGCCTATTATCTCAATTCACACTTGACATCAAACTTTTGAAGCTCTTTTACCCTAGCGCCTTTATCTTCTATCAAGCGCCTAACATTCTGGAGGTGAATTCCATCTTAATCCAAGTCTTCAAGGTACTTCCAAGTTTAGGCGCCAAAACAGGGTTATGGAGGAGCAGAACCACGCCTTAGGAGGATGACTGAACCCTAGGCGCCAATTTGAGGTTGCAAGAGCATAGGTATGCACCAAGTAGAGTTTGATGCTCAAAACATTAACATTATTCAGTGAAATCCTTTTTTGACTCTAGGCGCCATTTGGAGGCTAGAAAGAGGGAAGTTGACACCAACTGCATTAGGCGCATTTCTGAGGTGATGGAGACCAATAAGTGTGCCTTGTAATTCCTTGTTAAATTTACAACTTAGATTATCTAAACAACACTGAGAATGCTTCCCTTCTTCCTGATACAAGTTGAAAGATCCACTAGGCACCATTTTAGGTGTCTGGAGAGATCATCAACCAAGGGTGCTAATAGAGCCTTTGGCAAATGGAAAGAGCGCCTTACTTAGATTTGATTTTTGGATGCCAGAATTGAGGAATTTTGCGCCTTGGCTAGGAGTTTCTCATTTCAATCTTGATTATTCATTTAAGTGACTTTCCTTAGTTGCCAAGCCTTTAATCTATCCATTACCCCCTGCTAGGTGCTCAAAATAGAGTGTTAACACCTTATGAAGGTTAGGCACATTCTGAGGGTGGGGTAGGCAAGTGAGGGTGCCAGACCAGGCCTTGAGACTTCTCTCCTCATCAAAGGCTTTCAATCCTAGGTGCCAGATCCAAGGAGTTCCAACCAACACATGCGCCTAGTGCTGTGAGTTCACCCAAAGGACATCTTTAACTTGAAAACTTTCAATCTTCATCCATCTATGCTAGGCGCTCAATTGGAGGATCCCTAGAAACATGTATAGGCACCTTGAGGTTCTTAGGCGCTTAATTTGGATGATCCTTGTGCTAGGCGCTTAGTAAGGAAAACTGGAGTGAAATGGGCGCCTAGGCTCTGAAGCTTCCATACTTAGTCAAATTTTAGGGTTCTGACCTTGTTCCTGCAAAACAAACAGATAGAGTTAGTCTGAAACCAATTCATTCCCTCATCATTTGGAATTAGCCTCTGGGAATGAGGAATAGGCTAATCCATTATACACTTGATGATCAAGCAAGGAATGGGGACATGACACATGGTACTAGGCTAATCATTTTGGGTTTTACATGAGCCTCGGACAAGGTAGTGGGATGACTTGAATGCATATTTCCTATATCCATGGGATGACTTTGTTATTTTTCCTTGTCTATGCTCATTTGCGCATTGGTATGTTGCATTGGGATGAGAGGATGGATGTTGCTTTGATAGTGATGTGTATTCGTCACCTAGTGATGGATGATCTTATATAGTGGTTGGGTGTAATGGTTATCTTCATGTGGTTGTAGATGTTGATCCTTGGTTTAGAGGTGTTTGGTAGTGTGTCTTGGTGGACTCTTGATTCTAGATTAGAGTATTAGCATGATACAACTTCTCTTGAGACTAGGATGTCTGTATTGGTGCATGTGATCTTCTAGGAGGAGATGTTAGATCATGATGTCATGTTTGGATACCTAATTTTGTAGTTGGATTTTTGACAGTGCTCTTGTTGGTTCTCTTGGTATTAAGTACATTGGTCATGTGCTTGGGAGCTTCATGATAATGTGGTGTTGCATTTGGAGCTTAACATGGATTGATTGGTTGTAGGTTCTCATACATACTTCGAGACTTGGGTGAGGCTAGAGTTCTCTTGGGATTAGAGACACTTGTTGAGATGGTTACCCTTTAGAGGTTTTAGCAGGAAGACCAAGGAGACTTTCACTTGGATATGGGTGTGAGTTAATTATGGACCTAGAGAAGATTCTTATTGGTTCTAGAGGGTTCATTCGAGGGGTGTCTCTAAACATGTTTTTTCTTAGGCGCTAAACTGGAGTTGTCTAGATGCACAAGTGCACCTCCCTCAATGAAGTTCCTTTTGTTAACTTAGTTCATCCTAGTGACTGAAGGGGTTGTTATATTCTTTAGGCGCAATCTTTCATAGACTAAAACATTCACTCCATGTTAAGGCGCTCAAAGGAGGCTCTGGAGATGGAAAATGGCACCTTAACTCACTTATGTAAATTTTGGACTTTTAGGCAATTGCAAGATGTCTTGGAGGGCTCAATTCTTCAAGGTGCCCATTTTGTTCACCACTTGTAGCATCACTTGTTCAAGGCACATGTGTGATTTGGTCAAAAACAGGCACCTAGAGTGAATAGGCTTTCATCCTGACTTAATACACTGCCTCCTTCTGACGATTTTTGGGGCAGCAGAAAACCTTTCACCATGGGCAAATGCCTCAGAGCTATAAAAAATTGAGAGAGATTATTGTAGAGGCACTCTACGTGATTGCGTTGCCTCAGACGGAATGTTTCTAAGTGACACAGTTTTTGAGTAAAATCTCATCAAAGATTGCTGCCTTTTTGCACTTTGGACTCTTCAGGGATATCGTCGGTACAATGTAGCTTCGACTATTTCGACATATTTGGGTGAAAAATAGGACCATGCCTAGTGTAAATGTACCCATTCAGATGTGTTGGAACAGTCAGTTTGGTCCCATCGGAGTAGGACGAAAGTTACACCCCTTTGCAACTTTACACTACCTCCTTCTGACGATTTTTGGGGCAGCAGAAAACCTTTCACCACGGGCAAATGCCTCAGAGTTATAAAAAACTGAGAGAGGTTATTGTAGAGGCACTCTACATGATCCCGTTGTCTTAGATGGAATGTTTCTAAGTGACATGATTTTTGAGTAACATCTCGTCAAAGATTGCTGCCTTTTTGCACTTTGGACTCTTTAGGGATATCGTCGGTACAATGTAGCTCTGACTGTTTTGACATGTTTGGGTGAAAAATAGGACCATGCCTAGCGTAAATGTACCCATTCGGATGCGTTGGAACAGTCAGTTTGGTCGCAACAAGAACAGGACAAAATTTACACCCCTTTGCAACTTTACACTGCCTCCTTCTGACGATTTTTGGGGCAGCAGAAAACCTTTCACCACGGGCAAATGCCTTAGAGCTATAAAAAACTGAGAGAGGTTATTGTAGAGGCACTCTACGTTATCACGTTACCTTAGACAGAATGTTTCTAAGTGACACAGTTTTTGAGTAACATCTCGTCAAAAATTGCTGCCTTTTTACACTTTGGACTCTTCAGGGATATCGTCGGTACAATGTAGCTCTGACTGTTTTGACATGTTTGGGTGAAAAATAGGACCATGCCTAGCGTAAATGTACCCATTTGAACGCATTGGAATAGTCAGTTTGGTCACATCAGGAGTAGGACGAAAGTTACACCCCTTTGCAACTTTACACTGCCTCCTTCTGACGATTTTTGGGGCAGCAGAAAACCTTTCACCACGAGCAAATACCTTAGAGATATAAAAAACCGAAGGAGGTTATTGTAGAGGCACTCTACATGATCACGTTGCCTCAGACGGAATGTTTCTAAGTGACACAGTTTTTGAGTAACATCTCGTCAAAGATTGCTGCCTTTTTGCACTTTGGACTCTTCAGGGATATCGTCGGTACAATGTAGCTCCGACTGTTTTGACATGTTTGGGTGAAAAATAGGACCATGCCTAGCGTAAATGAACCCATTCAGACACATTGGAACAATCAATTTGGTCGCATCAGAAGCAGGACGAAAGTTACACCCCTTTGCAACTTAACACTACCTCCTTCTGACGATTTTTGGGCAGCAGAAAACCTTTCACCACGGGCAAATGCCTCAGAGCTATAAAAAACTGAGAGAGGTTATTGTAGAGGCACTCTATGTGATCACATTGCCTTAGACAGAATATTTTTAAGTGACACAGTTTTCAAGTAACATCTCGTCAAAGATTGCTGCCTTTTTGCACTTTGGACTCTTCAGGGATATCGTCGGTACAATGTAGCTCCGACTGTTTCGACATATTTGGGTGAAAAATAGGACCACGCCTAGCGTAAATGTACCCATTCGGACACGTTGGAACAGTCAGTTTGGTTGCATCAGGAGCAAGATGAAAGTTACACCCCTTTGCAACTTTACACTGCCTCCTGACGATTTTTGGGGCAGCAGAAAACCTTTCACCACGGGCAAATGCCTCAGAGCTATAAAAAACTGAGAGAGGTTATTGTAGAGGCACTCTACATGATAGCGTTACCTTAGACAGAATGTTTCTAAGTGACACATTTTTTGAGTAACATCTCATCAAAGATTGCAGCCTTTTTGCACTTTGGACTCTTCAGGGATATCGTCGGTACAATGTAGCTCCGACTATTTCGACATGTTTGGGTGAAAAATAGGACCATGCCTAGCATAAATGTACCCATTCAGAAGTGTTGGAACAGTCAGTTTGGTCACATCAGGAGCAGGATGAAAGTTACACCCCTTTGCAACTTTACACTGCCTCCTTCTGACGATTTTTGGGGCAGCAGAAAACCTTTCACCATGGGCAAATGCCTCAGAGCTATAAAAAACTGAGAGAGGTTAATGTAGAGGCACTCTACATGATAGCGTTGCCTCAAACGGAATGTTTCTAAGTGACACGGTTTTCAAGTAACATCTCGTCAAAGATTGCAGCCTTTTTGCACTTTGGACTCTTCAGGGATATCATTGGTACAATGTAGCTCAGACTGTTTCGACATGTTTGGGTGAAAAACAGGACCATGCCTAGTGTAAATGTACCCATCTGGACACGTTGGAATAGTCAGTTTGGTCACATCACAAGCAGGACACCAAAAATGCAAAAGTTGCTTTGTGCAACTTGACAACATTGACACTTTTTTGCAACATGACTCAAAGACTCAAACTGACCCCAAATGACTCAAAGTGACTTAAAATCACCTTGATTTGGTGCCCAATGTACAATATAGAGGTCGAGGCACTCTTTATCATTCAAACATCTTAGATGAGCGCATAGGAAAGGAAAAAGCTCTAAGTTTCATCATCATGAGCGCCTAATATCAAGAGACTTTAATGGCTCAAACCTTAGCATGGAGTCCTAAGGCGCATTTCATGTCTCCTTTCATCTAGTTTGGCACCCTTATGTAGATTTTTCAACTTGATTTGGCGCCCTATATGTGAAGGAAGATCTAAAGGCATGAAAGTGGATGTCATATTGCAAGAGTTTGGATCATCAAAATAGAAAGAAATAAGTCTATTAAGCTTGGGCGCCCTTGGTCTTCTTTTCATTCATTATGAGCGCCTTGGGAGAATGGTATATAGGTCATCATCATGATTGGGTGCCCTGGATCCAAAGTGTTGGAGAGATCATCAAATGGTGTCTAGTAGGGTGAGTTATGAGTTTGGTCGCATCAAGAGTAGGACACCAAAAATGCATAACATGATGAAGTAAAAATGTGTACATATGTGTAAAAATGCAGGAGGAAATAAAAAAAACAAACCTTACAAATTAATGTGCATACTTACAACTCAATGTAACATAACTTTACAAAATCAATGTGAATACTTACAAATTAATCCAATGAACCATCCGGGTCTGCTCTACTCTTTATTGTGTCAAGTATTGCTTCATGGTCAGACTCACGCACTTTCCACAATATTTTGTTCAAAGGTCTACCCCGATACTTTATCAAATGAACATTGGATGCCACGACAAGGTTCGAGTAATGAAGAATCTTCCAATGCATGTCAAAGTCTTGAAATAGCCAAATATTAACACTCTTATGTGGGTACCTTCTAAGCCATGTTCCAGTAATAACCACTGATCCTGTAGGGTATTCGATGTTTTCTCGATCTGTAACAGGGGCATCCAATTTCTTTTTAGCCTCAACACAACGACATAAGTAATAATCTGTTCCCTCTTCATTATCTTCATCTGCAATAACTGCATATACGTGCCCTACATTGATATGTATAGCAAATTAGATGAAATTAGTCAACATTACAAAAACACTACAAAGTAAGATGACATTACCTGGTTGAACTAGATGAAATTAGATGCATATACGTGCCCTATATTACCTGGTTGAACTAAATCTGATATGTGGTCAAAGTCAACTGACGATTCCATCTGTGATAGTTCCAGTGCTGTCGGGGGTCGATACGTGTCAAGTGGGCTAAGATAACTTAACTGCCATTCGTCAACCCACTCCTTTGACTTGCACTCATCCCAGACTTGAATTGTACAGGAAGAATAAAAGCATGACATCTTTCGTGTATGGATACTCCATGAACCTGCAATTGAGCTTCTGAAAGAGTGCATCTCATTTGATCCTATCAGTGTACAACAATCCTCATATGGTGCAATGTTAGTATCATCTATCAACCAAAAAAATCTATGAACTAAAGACTTACCTTCATTACCTGGACCCATGGAAGCATTACACCACTCGACAATTGATTTTGCATCTGTCAACTTTGCATTGTCTTTATACTTTAACTCTTCTCGTGCTATGGCTCTTTTGATACATGCTCCTGCACCATCATGCTCCCCCTTTCCATGCCCAGCCTCACAAAAGTTCCACATATGTTGAATACGTGTAAAATTATGCCTCCTACTCAGCCAATAGAAATTTCACGAGTTCTTGAATTGTGATGCACAATTATCTGACCATATGATATGCTGACTGAACGATATGCCCCTTCTAGCCAAATCATTGTAGAACACCTGAAAGCAACCTTGCACGAACTCCGTAGAATGCGTACAATCATCACTAATATAGAAATTATACTCCCTTATGATCTTTCTGTCATCCTCTGTACTATCATTTGCATGAATGAATGCGATGTGCACAAATATAGAAACCTGTGTGGAGTTGTAATATTGTGATTGCACCTCACGCTGTGGCTATAGACTGTAGTTCTCTGCAAAGTCAACGACTGAAACAATGCTACCAACTAGAAATGTGTCCTTGCATAACTTGAATTGCAAGTCCAACCATCGAGCTCTATGGGCATGTCTTGCATACTCATACACTATGCTGTCACAAAATATAGGCATAAACTGATACACTGGAATCTTTTCAAAAACTAATTCACACCTCTTTGCTTCTTTACCATCTTTTGTATTGTATGCCACTGTTTTATACTTGCCAAACTCTACTAGTTCATTTCCAACCGCATGTGTTATTTCCATATGTTCACATATTGGCAAATGTTGCAAGCCACCGCAATGATGACATGTGCCATCCAAGCATAATTTCTTGTAGAATATTTGACCTTCCTCTCTTTCACATAAAATTCTTGATATGAAGTCTCTTGAAGATGTTGGTGGGGCACATATGGCACAACCCTGCAAATCATTGTTAGCATGCATATCTAAACATATAGACCTATAAGCATCAAAATTGTTAGAAAATTCAATATGTAATCTACAACAACAAGTAGTGCGTGTGTGATTTATCTTAACATAGAAAGGTTTTAGCATTTCAAAATATCTTTGACAAATTTTAATTTGAGGATACTTCTCTAGAAATTTACCATAAAACTGTGTTTGAGTCTCATCCAAAAAATGCTTTGGATGTGGCTCACGGTTCTGACTACCAATTCTCCTTCTTACCACATCCCTTTGATTTGGAGATACCCTTGTGTAATTCTTCCAAAAGTCTTCAATTAGTGATCTCAATGCTTCAACAATTGGTTTATCTTTTCGTGGTAGTCTCCCCGAGAACGCCCATAATTCATTGGCATTAGTGTCCTCAATTCTTTGGCGTCTTCCAACGGCTCTTGATAAAGTTTTCCTATTAATTCTCAATTCTTGACTTGTCTTTCTAATGAGACGAGTTTTCCTCGTTTGACTACTTACTATAGTCGATGTAATCACACGCCGTGTTGCATTACTATCTTTTGTGCGTGAGGTGTTACCCACACTCTCATACGCACTCATTAGATTCTTGACAATAGATTTTTCACTTGAAGCCTCTGATGTTCTCAACCCAAGAATCTTCATGATAGACCTATACTTTATACTTCACATCATTTCAACGAATAGTTGACATCTTGCAGTCTCATTTAACTTTTCAAAGAACAATCTCCAAATCTTATTAGCATATCTTCTACAAGTGCATTTTGGAATCTTACCTTCCATTGGCTGCAAAATATTCTCATCAATATCAATCAAATACTTTGGCTTTCTATGCAAAATTCTAGGTGGTGTCAAGTTAGGTAAATTCATCTCAACATTAGGAATTTCATCAATATTTAAATGAGATGGGTTAGATGGCATACTTTCGATCGAAGATGGAATAGATGACATACCTTGAGGTTGAGGTGGGAACGATAGTGTACCTCCTTCATCACATGTGAGTGATGATGTACTCTCAACTTCAGATGTGGTAGATGGTGTCCCTACATGTTGACTTGCGGTAAAGGACGTGTCTCCAACTATGGTATTCAAATCTCTCGTACCACAAAGTTTTTGCATTCGTTCTCTTTATGCTACCAATACCATATCTCTTTGTGATGGTTGTGGTTCCTCTTCAATTGGCATGTCTTCATTTATCGTGTCTAATTTCCTCTTCTCACGAAGTTCCCTCATAGCCATTGCTTTCTTTGCATTCTTAGCTTCTATCTCTTCTTGTGTTGGTTTAATTCTTGATCGTTTCCTCGGCATGACGGAGAATTTGTCTGTAGCATGATAAAGAGACCAATATTGGTTCCTAAGAAATGAATACATGATAATAGTGGGATTGTAATTTTTTTATGTTGTAAGGATTTATTCTTGTATAGTTTGACATCATGGTATGAACTAAGGTTTGTTTATTACACATAATTATTAAAGAGCCCAAGTGTAGAAAAAATACATGGCATCATGTGAGATTGTAGGTTACTTTCTTGGTTGGGAATGTGTCTATTTTAAACATGTATGATAAAGCATGATAAAGTAATTCAATCCGAAATAAGGAAAATGTAAAGAACATGCATGTAAAGACTTGACATACCTAAAAAATGAAGATTTGAATGGAGAGAGTAACCAATTATGTAGTGTTTTTATCTTCTTGCATCAAACTCCTCAACAATTTGAGTTTTTCACCACTTGCTTCCTTTTCAATGTTAAATTCTTAAAATTGAATCACAATTGACATTGCAACACTACAAAAATTGAAACTTGAATAGATATATATCAAACTTGGTGTGAAAACTATGTTATTTCCTCCTTCTCAAGTTGGCAAAGTAGAAAAGGTGGTGGAAAGATCATGCAAAGGTGGTACAATGTGTCAAATGTGCATGTGAACTTCCCAATAGCATGAAAGCACTTCTTTTTTGTCAGAGCACATGCAGAATCAGTAAGAAAATAGAGCATGTGGGCCTGGATCACAGGGGTAACCACCTTTTTACCATTTCAATAGAAATATAAAACGTGAGTGCGTTATACCGCGAGCATGTTATAACGCGCTCGCGCTATAACACGCTCACATTTTATCCTACTATAGATTCATCACATCCTTTGCATTGATCACATCTTTTTCTTGCAAGGGCTTGCCAGATGCTCCGCCATATGATAGGCATAACAATGAAGGGGCAAGCCCTCATAATCAAGTTTGTGATAGAAAATGCCCTCAACCCTCAACGTCAAACCCTAATCACTAAACCCTCAACTCTAATCCCTCGACCCTCAACCCTCAATGTCAAATCCTAATCCCTCAACCCTATCCCTAAACCCTCAACCCTCAATGTCAAATCCTAATCCCTCAACCCTAATTTGTCATCCCTCAACATCAAATCCTAATCCCTCAACCATAATCCATCATCCCTCAACTCTAATCCCTCATCCCTAAACCCTAAATGCTATCCCTAATCCTACACCCTCAATAGACTCGATACTATACCTTAAACTCTAATCCCTTATCCCTAAACCCTCCAACCCTATCCCTAATCCTTACAACCCTCAACCCTAATCCCTCAACCCTTAACTCTGATCCATCAACCCTCAACACTATACCTTAAACTCTAATCCCTTCAACCCTCCACACTCAACTTTAACCCTAATTCCTCGACCCTCAACCCTATCCCTAAACCCTTGACCCTCAAACCTCAACCCTCAACCCTCAACATCAAACCCTAATCCCTCAACCCTTAACTCTGATCCCTCGACCTTCAACCCTAACCCTAAACCCTAAACCCTCAATGTCAAATTCTAATCCCTCGACCCTTCACTCTAATCCCTCAACCCCAAACCCTATCCCTAAACCCTCAACACTATACCTTAAACCCTAATCCCTCAACCCTAACCCTAAACCTTGTCCCTAAACCCTAGTGCCTCAACCCTCAACCCTAATCCGTCATCCCTCAACTCTAATCCCTCATTCCTAAATCCTAAACACTATCCCTATTCCTAGACCCTCAACAGGCTCGATACTATACCTTAAACCCTAATCCCTTGACCATTAACCCTATCGCTTAACCTCAACCCTCAACCCTCAACCCTCAACACTATACCTTAAACCCTAATCCCTCAACTCTCAACCCTAAACCTTATCCCTAAACCCTAATCCCTCAACCCTCAACCCTAATCCATCATCCCTCAACTCTAATCCCTCATCCCTAAATCCTAAATGCTATCCCTATTCCTAAACCCTCAACATACTCGATACTATACCTTAAACTCTAATCCCTTATCCCTAAACCCTCCAACCCTATCCCTAATCCTTATACCCTCCACACTCAACTTTAACCCTGATTCCTCGACCCTCAACCCTATCCCTAAACCCTTGACCCTCGAACCTCAACCCTCAACCCTCAACATCAAACCCTAATCCCTCAACCCTTAACTCTGATCCCTTGACCTTCAACCCTAACCCTAAACCCTAAACCCTCAATGTCAAATTCTAATCCCTCAACCCTTCACTCTAATCCCTCAACCCTAAACCCTATCCCTAAACCCTCAACACTATACCTTAAACCCTAATCCCTCAACCCTAACCCTAAACCTTGTCCCTAAACCCTAATGCCTCAACCCTCAACCCTAATCTGTCATCCGTCATCCCTCAACTCTAATCCCTCATTCCTAAATCCTAAATGCTATCCCTATTCCTAGACCCTCAATAGGCTCGATACTATATCTTAAACCCTAATCCCTCTACCCTCGACACTCTTATTTAACCCTAATCCCTTGACCATTAACCCTATCCCTCAACCTCAACCCTCAACCCTCAACTCTCAACATTAAACCCTAATTCATCAACCCTAAACCATAATCCCTCAAACCTAAACCCTATCCCTAAACCATCAACCCTCAACACTATACCTTAAACCCTAATCCCTCAACCCTCAACCCTAAACCTTATCCCTAAACCCTAATCCCTCAACTCTCAACCCTAATCCCTCATCCCTCAACTCTAATACCTCATCCCTAAACCCTAAATGTTATCCCTATTCCTAAACCCTCAACAGACTCGATACTATACCTTAAACTCTAATCCCTTATCCCTAAACCCTCCAACCCTATCCCTAATCCTTATACCCTCTACACTCTACTTTAACCCTAATTCCTGGACCCTCAACCCTATCCCTAAACCCTTGACCCTCGAACCTCAACATCAAACCCTAATCCCTCAACCCTTAACTCTGATCCCTCGACCTTCAACCCTAACCCTAAACCCTAAACCCTCAATGTCAAATTCTAATCCCTCAACCCTTCACTCTAATCCCTCAACCCTAAACCCTATCCCTAAACCCTCAACACTATACCTTAAACCATAATCCCTCAACCCTAACCCTAAACCTTGTCCCTAAACCCTAATGCCTCAACCCTCAACCCTAATTTGTCATCCGTCATCCCTCAACTCTAATCCCTCATTCCTAAATCCTAAACGCTATCCCTATTCCTAGACCCTCAACAGGCTCGATACTATACCTTAAACCCTAATCCCTCTACCCTCGACACTCTTATTTAACCCTAATCCCTTGACCATTAACCCTATCCCTCAACCTCAACCCTCAACCCTCAACCCTCAACCCTTAACTCTCAACATTAAACCCTAATTCATCAACCCTAAACCCTAATCCCTCAAACCTAAACCCTATCCCTAAACCATCAACCCTCAACACTATACCTTAAACACTAATCCCTCAACCCTCAACCCTAAACCTTATCACTAAACCCTAATCCCTCAACCCTCAGCCCTAATCCATCATCCCTCAACTCTAATCCCTCATCCTGAAAACCTAAATGCTATCCCTATTCGTAAACCCTCAACAGACTCGATACTATACCTTAAACTCTAATCCCTTATCCCTAAACCCTCCAACCCTATCCCAAATCCTTATACCCTCCACACTCAACTTTAACCCTAATTCGTCGAACCTCAACCCTATCCCTAAACCCTTGACCCTCGAACCTCAACCCTCAACCCTCAACATCAAACCCTAATCCCTCAACCCTTAACTCTGATCCCTCGACCTTCAACCCTAATCCTAAACTCTAAACCCTCAACGTCAAATTCTAATCCCTCAAGCCTTCACTCTAATCCCTCAACACTAAACCCTATCCCTAAACCCTCAACACTATACCTTAAACCCTAATCCCTCAACCCTAACCCTAAACCTTGTCCCTAAACCCTAATCCCTCAACCCTCAACGCTAATCTGTCATCCGTCATCCCTCAACTCTAATCCCTCATTCCTAAACCCTAAATGCTATCCCTATTCCTAGACCCTCAACAGGCTCGATACTATACCTTAAACCCTAATCCCTCTACCCTTGACACTCTTATTTAACCCTAATCCCTTGACCATTAACCCTATCCCTCAACCTCAACCCTCAACCCTCAACCCTCAACTCTCAACATTAAACCCTATTTCATCAACCCTAAATGCTAATCCCTCAAACCTAAACCCTATCCCTAAACCATCAACCCTCAACACTATACCTTAAACCCTAATCCCTCAATCCTCAACCCTAAACCTTATCCCTAAACCCTAATCCCTCAACCCTCAACCCTAATCCATCATCCCTCAACTCTAATCCCTCATCCCTAAACCCTAAATGCTATCCCTATTCCTAAACCCTCAATAGACTCGATACTATACCTTAAACTCTAATCCCTTATCCCTAAACCCTCCAACCCTATCCCTAATCCTTATACCCTCCACACTCAACTTTAACCCTAATTCCTTGACCCTCAACCCTATCCCTAAACCCTTGACCCTCAAACCTCAACCCTCAACCCTCAACATCAAACCCTAATCCCTCAACCCTTAACTCTGATCCCTCGAACTTCAACCCTAACCCTAAACCCTAAACCCTCAACGTCAAATTCTAATCCCTTAACCCTTCACTCTAATCCCTCAACCCTAAACCCTATCCCTAAACCCTCAACACTATACCTTAAACCCTAATCCCTCAACCCTAACCCTAAACCTTGTCCCTAAACCCTAATGCCTCAACCCTCAACCCTAATCTGTCATCTGTCATCCCTCAACTCTAATCCCTCATTCCTAAATCCTAAACGCTATCCCTATTCCTAGACCCTCAACAGGCTCGATACTATACCTTAAACCCTAATCCCTCTATCCTCGACACTCTTATTTAACCCTAATCCCTTGACCATTAACCCTATCCCTCAACCTCAACCCTCAACCCTCAACCCTCAACTCTCAACATTAAACCCTAATTCATCAACCCTAAACCCTAATCCCTCAAACCTAAACCCTATCCCTAAACCATCAACACTCAACACTATACCTTAAACCCTAATCCCTCAACCCTCAACCCTAAACCTTATCCCTAAACCCTAATCCCTCAACCCTCAACCCTAATCCCTCATCCCTCAACTCTAATCCCTCATCCCTAAACCCTAAATGCTATCCCTATTCCTAAACCCTCAACAAACTCGATACTATACCTTAAACTCTAATCTCTTTTCCCTAATCCTTACACCCTCCACACTCTACTTTAACCCTAATCCCTTCAACCTCAACCCTATCCCTAAACCCTTGACCCTCGAACCTCAACCCTCAACCCTTGACGTCAAACCCTATTCCCTCAACCCTTAACTCTGATCCCTCATCTCTCAACCCTAACCCTAAACCCTAAACCCTCAACCCTCAACGTCAAATCCTAATCCCTCAACCCTAAACCCTATCCCTAAACCCTCAACACTATACCTTAAACCCTAATCCCTTAGCCCTCAACCCTAAACCTTATCCCTAAACCCTAATCCCTCAACCCTCAACCCTAATCCGTCATCCCTCAACTCTAATCCCTCATCCCTAAACCCTAAATGCTATCCCTATTCCTACACCCTCAACAGAATCGATAATATACCTTAAACCCTAATCCCTTATCGCTAAACCCTCAAACCCTATCCCTAATCCTTATACCCTCCACACTCTACTTTAACCCTAATTCCTTGACCCTCAACCCTATCCCTAAACCTTTGACCCTCGAACCTCAATCCTCAACCCTCAACGTCAAACCCTTATCCCTCAACCCTTAACTCTGATCCCTCAACCCTCAACACTATACCTTAAACCCTAATCCCTATCCCTCAACCCTTAACCCTTAAAACTTAAACCCTATCCCTACACCCTCAACACTTGACACTATATATTAAGCCTTAAACCCTCATCCCTAAAGCCTCAACCCTCAATCCTTAAACCTTCAACCCTAAACCCTATCCCTAATCCCTCTACCCTCGACACTCTAACCCTAACCTCGACATTAAATGTTAATTCGTCAACCTTAAACCCTAATCCTAAACCCTCAACCCTCAACCCTCAACACTATACCTTAAACCCTAATCCCTCAACCCTCAACCCTAAACCATATCCCTAAACCCTAATCCCTCAACCCTCAACCCTAATCCATCATCCCTCAACTATAATCCCTCATCCCTAATCCCTAAATGTTATCCCTATTCCTAAACCCTCAATAGACTCGATACTATACCTTAAACCCTAATCACTTATCCCTAAACCCTCCAACCCTATCCCTAATCCTTACACCCTCCACACTCTACTTTAACCCTAATCCCTTGACCCTAAACCCTATCCCTAAACCCTTGACCCTTGAACCTCAACCCTCAACCCTCAATGTCAAACCCTAATCCCTCAACCCTTAACTTTGATCCCTCGACCCTCAACCCTATCCCTAAACCCTAAACCGTAATCTGTCATGCCTCATCCCTAAACCTTAAACGCTATCCCTATTCCGAGACCATCAATGGGCTCGATACTATACCTTAAACGCTAATCCCTTATCCCTAAACCCTCCAACTCTATCCCTTATCCCTTAGCCCTCATGATTAATAGCCTTGAACGTAAAAAAATTTGAGTGGGACATAACAAAAGACAGACATGCGGGAAAGAAAAATGCAAGGTAAAACATAATGCGAGTGCGTTATTTCTTGCTTTTGGAATCCCAAGCCTTGGGCTTGGGATTTTCTTTAGATTTCCAACCCAAATGCTTGGAGTGCCTTATGAACAGTCACAGACGTGTTTTTCTATATTCTTCAAAATTTCACATAATTTCGTTCGTGCTAACCCTTAGATTTGCACGTGTTTCAAGGTTGAACAAATCAAACACATGGGTAATGTTAGGCTTTCTCTTAGCTATTTGACGATGTGATTTTTTTCACATTTTAACAATGTTAAGCCTTTCATCTTTAATTTCTTTTGTTTGTGTGTCCGTTTTTAGGCAAAAACCACTGTTTGGTCTTTTTTTCATTGTAAAATAACTATTCATTCAAATTTCAAAAAAATTACATATTTAGAAACTAGACTCCATTCTACAAATATTAAAAAAATAAAAAAATGATTTTCAATTAGTTTTCAAAATTTATAGGGGTAGCACGGCCAAAATTCTATTTTTTAGGATGTGTCCACTTTAAAAATTAGTAAAAAATCAAATATTCATCAAAAAATTATTAGAAAAATCAGGCATAAACTACATGCTGTTAGCTAATTTCTCACTGAAGCGATTTTAAAAATACCAAAAAAAAGTTGACCTTTTGAGGGAGCCACAAAATATGCTATGTTATGTTTTTTTGACAGAAACAACACCAATTTCTGTGGCTCCCTCTTTTGAACCCCTTAATCTATGCCATTTTCAAAACAAAATAGTAGTTTAGAAAGTAGACTCGGAGCACTACGAACATTGTTTTGGTTGCATCTCCAAATTTTGAGTGTAACTATGCTCAATTTCTCATCCAAGGCCAGTATTTCTTGATTTCAGAAAAAAAGTGGCCACTTAAGACCCCTTTTTGGCCCCCCATCTTCTTGCACTTACCCAACTTGCAGTCAGTGATACGTGAAGTTCCTGATCTTTCAAAACTATTGACTAGAGGAGAGTCCAATATTTATAAAGTTCACAAATCTCATAAATTACTGATTCATAAAGTTCCAAAACTTTAATAATTGTCGATCTGACACTATTTTATTATTTAGTGCAATTTTCATTTTCATGTGACATCTCACAAACTTAACTCTTCTTCATTCAAATAATTTACCACTTTTACTTTTAAACTTGGAAATTATATTTTATTCTTCACTTGAAATGAACAACTTTGACTAAGAAGAAGGTTTAACCTGTAAACCAAAATGATGCAAAGTGATTCCATGTTCCCCCCTATAAAATCTTGCACCAACACCGATGGATCTTCACATTTAATTATTTCTGTGTACATTGTATGATGACCAACAGTGAAGAGTTTAAAAATTTTAAGGGTTTAAAAATTGTAGGTAACAGCTGGTAGCTTGTAGCCCGGAATGACTGAGACACTTGGCGCATGAAACAAGACCTCCCCTAGCATTTACCCACCCACCCCAATGTGTTGGCACAGTCAGTTCAGCCCCATGACCTGTGGAATGTAAAATTTCACTCCTAGCACCTTTCAACTTTTTTGGTAGCTTGCAATACGGAATGAATGAGACACTTGGCGCATGAAATGAGACCTCCCCTAGCATTTATTTACCCACCCCGATGTGTTGGCATAGTTGGTTTGGCCCCATGACCAACAGAATGAAAATATGGCTCCTAGCAAGGTTCTATTGTATCAAACTGAAGCATTTTGCAAGAACACATTTGATTTCAGCATTGTCAAATAAATTTGAGTTGACCAAAACTAAGATAGGTTATTGTGGACAAATGCCATGTGCACCTTTAGGTCTAAACAGAACATTCCCAGTTACCACAAATTTTGAGAACTGCTCTATCAAAGTTTGGTATTTTTTGCTCTTAGAAATTTTAAGTGACTTTTCCGGTAGCCTGCTGCCTCAAATGACTGTGACACTTGGCACATAAAATGAGACCTCCCCTAACATTTACCTACCCACACCGACAAGTTGACATAGTCCGTTCGGCCCAACTACAAGAAGAACGAAAAACATGGCTCCTGGTAAGGTTGTGTTGTATGAAACCGAAGCATTTTGTAAGAATGCATTTGATTTTAGCACGGTCAAACATATTGGAGTTAGCCAAAACAAAGAGAGGCTATTGTACATTGTATTCACATGCACTTGTAGGTCCAAATGAAACAATCCCATCTACCACAAATTCTTAGAACTACTCTCTCAAAGTTTGGCAGTTTTTTTCTCTTAAGGATCTTAAGTGACTTTGTTCGTAGCATGTTGCCTCGAATGACTGGGACACTTGGCACATGAAATAAGACCTCCCCTAGCATTTACCAGCCCGCCTTCATGCATTGGCACTGTCGGTTCAACCCCACAAGCTGTGGAATGCAAAATGTCACTCCTAGCACCTTTGCACTACATAAATCTAAAGCATTTTGCAAGAATGCATTTAATTTTGGCACATTCAAATGGATTGGAGTTGACCAAAACCAAGAGAGTTTATTGTTGATGGACCCCTCGTGCACCAGTAGGTCCAAATTAAACATTCCCAGCTACCACAAATTTTGAAAACTACTCCATCAACGTTTGGTAGTTTTTTGGTCTTAGGGATCTTAAGTGACTTTGGCGGTAGCCTGCTACCCTGAACAACTGGGATACTTGGCGCAAGAACTAAGACCTCCTCTAGCATTTACCCACCCACCTAGACATGTTGGCACTATCAATTCATCCCCACAACAAGGAGAATGAAAAATATGGCCCTTGGCAAGATTGCATTGTATGAAACTGAAGCATTTTGGAAGAATGCATTTGATTTTGACGCAGTCAAACGGGTTGGATTTGACCAAAATTGAGAGAGGTTATTATGTATAGACCCCATGTGCACTTGTAGGTCTAAACAAAACAATCCCATCTAGCATGAATTCTGAGAACTACTCCGTCAAAGTTTGACATTTTTTTGCTCTTAGGATCTTACGTGACTCTGCCAGCAGCCTGTTGTCCTGAACGACAGAGACACTTGGCACACTAAACGAGCCCTCTCCTAGCATTTAATTGACCACCCTGATGCTTTGGTACTGTCAGTTTAGCCCCACGAGCTGTGGCATGCAAGATTTCACTCCTAGCACCTTTCCACTACATGAAATTGAAACATTTTGTAAGAATGCAATTGGTTTTGACATGGTCAAATGGATTGGAGTTGACCAAAATTGAGAGAAATTATTGTGGATGGACCCTATGTGCACTTGTAGGGCCAAATGAAACATTTATAGCTTCCACAAATTCTAAGAACTGCTCCGTCAAAGTTTTGCAGTTTTTTGCTCTTAGGGATCTTAAGTGACTTTGTCAGTAGCCTACTGCCCCGAACGACTAGGACACTTGGTGCACAAAACAAGACCTCCCCTAGCATTTACCCATCCACCCCGACACATTGGCATTGTCAATTTGGCCCCACGAGCTATGGAATGAAAAATGTCACTCCTAGCACCTTTCCACTACATGAAATTGAAGCATTTTGAAACAATGCATTTGATTTCAGCATGATCAAATGAATTAGAGTTGACCAAAACCAAAAGAGGTTATTGTGGATGGACCCAATATGCTCCTGTAGGTCTAAATGAAACAATCCAATCTACGATGAATTCTAAGAACTACTCTATCAAAGTTTAGTAGCTTTTTGCTCTTAGGCATCTTAAGTGACTTTGTCAGTAGCCTTTTGGCCCGAATGACTGGGACACTTGGCGCTTGAAATGAGACCTCCCTTAGCATTTACCTACCCACCATGATGTATTGGCACTATCAATTTGGCTCCACAAGCTGTGGAATATAAAATGTCACTCCTAGCACCTTTCCACTACATGAAACTGAAGCATTTTGCAAGAATGCATTTGATTTCGGCATGGTCAAATAGATTGGAGTGGACCAAAACTGAGAGAGGTTATTGTGGGACGTGCACTTGTAGGTCTAAAAAAATATTCCCATGTACCACAAATATTAAGAACTACTCCGTAAAAGTTTGGTAGTTTTTTGCTCTTAGGGATCTTATGTGACTTTGTTGGTAGCCTGTTGCCCTGAATGACTTGGACACTTCGCGCACAAAATGAGACCTCCCCTAGCATTTACCAACCCACCCTGATGCATTGGCATAGTCAGTTTGGCCCATGATTATTTGAATGCAAAATGTCACTCTTAGCACCTTTCCACTACATGAAACTGAAGCATTTTGGAACAATGCATTCCTTGCCACCATAGGCAAATGAAATTAATTTTTAAAAAATGAGGTAGGTTATTTTAGGTGGACCTGACATCCACCTGTACATGCAAAGAAGACGTTCCTAGGTGTCATAGTTTGACGAAACATCCGGTCCAAAGTTTGATGTAGCATTTCTGTCTTAGGACTCTTAAGAGACTGTCTCTGTCGAAAATGGTAGAGAATGACAAGGAAGCTTCACCACTAAAAAGACATATTCCCTAGTATTTACCCACCCACCTGGACATGTTGGTGTTGTCCATTTGGCCCTAGGAGATGCTGAATGTAAAAATTCAATCCTAATACCTTTCTAGTAAATAAAAATTTAGTACTATAAAGGTGTTCTTACTTGATCCAATATGTTGTAAGGTATCAATTAAGGCTACCCTTACCACTGTTATTAATTGTTAGCGCCAAATGTGAAGATACAAAAGAGGCTTTGTAATTAAAACTAATAGTAACATCATTAAAACTCGTTATGAAATAGTAACTAAAGGACATATCATCATGAAATGATCATGAAAACCTACCTTAATTTCCTTCCAAAGGCAAATTCATAAGGATTATGCCTAGCTCCATCATACTCAAATCCTGCATGCAAATGCAATTGCACTATTTATATAAAATTAGGACACCAATGAACTCTATAATGAAATAAAGCTAATCAACCAAGACCAAGGAGCACATATAAGAAGGTAAGATAAGTGTCAAAAATATAGAAGATGAAATGTGGATAGCAAAGAAAAATAACATACCTTTCTTTCATTCCACTGATTCAATCTAATGAACCATCTAGGTCTGCTCTACTTTTTATTGTGTTGAGTATTGCCTCGTGGTCAAACGCACGAACCTTCCACATGGTCATGTTCAATGGTCTACCCCCATATCTGATTAAATAAACATTTGATGCCACAGCAAGGTTAGAATAATTAAGAATTTTCCTATGTGTGTCAAAGTCCTCGAACAACCACACATCAAACTTCTTCACTGGGTACCTTCTACGCCATGTTCCAGTAATAACCATTGATCCTGTAGGCTACTCGGTGTTTTCTCCATCTATAATACATGGGCATCTAATTTATTTTTTTGACTCAACACAATGACACAAATAATAATCTATTCCTTCTTGATTGTCTTCAACTGCAATAACTACATAAACATGTCCTGCATTGATATGTGCATTTAGTTTGATGAATATAGTAAACAATACAAAAAAACTATAAAATAAGATGGAATGTTGAATTTTATTAAATTTGAATGCTGCTAATACCTGATTGAACTAGATCTGAAACATGGTCAAATTTAACCGGTGATTCAATCTATGAGAGTTGTAGTGCTGTTGGGAATCGATACGTGTCAACCGGGATTAGGTTTCTTGTAGACCATTCATCGACCCACTCCTTTTACTCACAATCATACCAAGCTTGATTTGTACATGAAGAACAAAAGCATACCATCCACCATGTATGAATATTCCATGAACCTGCATTTGAGCTTCGAAAAGACTGTAGCTCACTTGATCCTGTCAATGTACAATAACCCTCATCAACCAAACAAAAATATCTACATGAACAGTAGACTTACCTTCATTACCTGGACCCATTATAGCATTACACCATTCGACAATGGATCTCATATTTGTCAACTTTGCATTATCTTTGTACTTCAACTCGTCTCATGCTAATGCTCTTTTGATACATGCTCCTACACCATCATGCTCCTCCTTTCCATGACTGACCTCACAAAAATTCCACATATGTTGAACACCATTCAACCTATGCATCCTACCCAACCAATAGAACATCTACGAGTTCTTGAATTGTAATGCACAATTATTTGACCATATATGTTGATCAAATGATATGCTCCTGCTAGCCAAACCACGGTAGAACATCTGAAAGCAACCTTGCACAAACTCTATAGAATGTGTACGATCATCACTGATATAAAAATGATACTCCCTCGATATCTTTTTATCATCCCATGTATTGTCATCTACATGAATGGATGCTATATGCACAAATATAGCAACCTATGTAGAGTTGTATAACTTCGACTGCAACTCATTCTGTGGCTATAGTGTGTAGTTCTCTACAAAGTCAGAACTAAAATGATGGTACCAAGTGAAAATGTGTCCTTGCATAACTTGAATTGCATGTCCAACCATCGAGCTCTATGGGTATACCTTGCATACTCATAAACTATATTCTCTCAAAAAATAGAGATAAACTAATACACTAGAATCTTTTCAATAACCAATTCACACTTTTTTGCTTCTTTACCATCTTTTAAACTATATACCATTGTCTCATATTTGCCAAAACTTACTAGTTCATTCCCCATTGCATGTGTTTTCTCCATATGTTCACAAATTGGCAAATGTTGCAATCCACCACAATGGTCACATGTGCCATCCAAGCATAAGTTCTTGTAGAATAATTGACCATCCACTCTTTGACATAAGATGTTTGATATAAAATCTCTTGAAGATCTAGGTGGATAGTTTATATATTACACTCCTACAAAACATCATTAGTATGCAAATCTATAATATATATCTGTAAACATCATAATGATTAGAAAACTCAATATGTACTCTACAACAACAAGTTGTGCGTGTGTGAATTATTTTGACATAAAAAGGATTTACCATTTCAAAATACCTTTGACTAATTTTTATTTAAGGATACATCTCTTAAAATTTCATGAAAAACTGTGTTTGAGTCACATCCAAAAAATGCTTTGGATGTGGCTCATAGTTTCGACAACCAATTCTCCTTCTTACAACATTTCTTGCATTAGGAGATACCCTTGTGTTACTTCTCCAAAATTCTTTAATGAGGGATCTCAAGGCTTCAATAACATCTTTATCTTTTCGTGGGCGTCTCCCAAAGAATTTCCACAATTCATTAGTATTTAGATCCTCAACTCTTTCATGCCTTCCAACGGCTCTCATTAGAATCTTTCTACTTATTTTTAATGCTTCACTTGTCTTTCTAATGAGGCAAGCTTTCTCTGTTTGTTGTTTTACTATTGTCAACATAATGACACGTCGTGTGACATTACTATCCTTGGTGCATTAGGTGGAACCCACACTCTCATATGCACTCATTAGATTCTTTAAAATTGATTTTTCACTTGAAGAAACCATGTTCTTAGGCCAAGAAACTTCGTAGTGGACATGAATTTTATATTTCTCACCAATTCAACAAATAGTCGACATCTTCCAATTTCATTTAAATTATCAAAGAATGATTTCTATATCTTATCGGCATATTTTTGGAAAATATGCTCAGGAATCTTATCCTACATGGGTTTCAAAACATTCTCATAGATATCAATTAGAAACTTAGGCTTTCTATATAAAATTCTTGGAGGCATTTTCAATGGTAAAGTTGACTCAGTATTAGGAATTTATTCAATATTTACAAGATGGGATGGATGACATACCTTCAATTAGAGATGGAAAAGATGAAAAGCCTTGAAGTTGAGATGTAGAATATGGTGTACCTTCAACTTGACATGTGAATGATGGCGTGCCTACAACTTGAGAAGAGAATGAAGATGTACCCTCAACTTGAGAATAGAATGAAGATGCACCTTCAACTTGACATGTGAAAGATGGGATAGATGGCATACCTTCAATTTGACATGTGAAAGATGGATTGCCTCCAATTTGAGAAGAGAATGATGGTGTACCCTCATCTTGACCTGTGAAAGAAGGAGTGCATCCAACTTCGAGATTCAATTTCCTCATTGAACGGAGGTTTTACATTCATTGCCTTTGTGTCGCCAGTTCCATCTCTCTCTTAGCTTGATTAGGTGATTCATGTTCCTCTTAAATAGGTGGCATGTCTTCTTCTATGGTTGAAAATTTCCTACTTTCATAAAGTCACCTCATTCTTTCTCTTTTCTTTTCATTCTCAGCTTCATGCTCTTCTAGAGTTAAGACTTTGCTTCTTTCCTTGGCATGATGTCGATTTCTATATGCATCATGAATAAGACATAGATAAATCTGTCCATCTTGGTACAATAGAGTAAAGTAATCTCATACACAAATCTCAAAATATAATCATATAATTAAAGTGAATATATGATTATAAATCTAAAAATTTATAGTTTCGTAGGGTGGTCCAACCCAAAACATAAAGATCACACATATGGCATATACTAGCAATATTTTACAAAAAAAGATTAAGCTACGATATCATTTACATTATGTAAGGCAAGATGACATATATCTTACAATTCTTGTATTTCATGGAGTAACTAACATTTATTGTTTAGATGATATTAAAGAATGTACCATAGCAATACTAAGTTTTTAGTATTACATCAAATGGCCAAGATATGGTCAACATTTACAAATGGTGGTAGGCACAATCTCTAGGTTAATTTCACATTTTCTTAACATATCTTCTCAAAAAAAATTCTTTATCTTGTCTTAGGTTCTCTTTTAGTCTTTCTTCCTCTATAATATTTTTGTTAAAATAGTGTATGTAGAACAACCTCCTACTAGCTAGCAAAAAATTGAGATAAACAAAAAATGAAACACAAAGATTTTAATCAAGATCAATGAAAGATCTGAAAACATGACAAGTTAGATTAAAGATGCAACATATTCATTCCTATTTAGGACAAATCCCTTCTCTAATCCCTCTCCCATTCCTAGTCAAATTGGTTGTGAAATTATTATCAAGTGTCAAATTTAGTTTCTTTTTGCAGCTTCACCAAATTTGTTGTCCTTCTTTTGATCTTGACTGCTACTTCATGATGCATGACTCTTTCAATAAATCATAAAAAGGCTATGCACCCACCAATATCAATACTCTATCTTCATTAAATATCTAATAACTCCTTGACAAGTTACTATCTATTCAAGACAACCTCATTGTGATTATAATTGTCCTAATAACTATGCCATGACATGTATGGTTATCTTTTAGTTGACGGCAATCTTCCCCACCATATGAATATCCTTTCAAGACCACCTAGATATGTTTATATAGTATCATGGATATATTTTTGCATGGATTTGAGATTAATTGACTTATCATTTAGTCTTGATTTCCAACTTGTGTATCAATTGTTATCCTACCCATGGGTGAGAGGTCATAACTACTCCTAGGGTTGCATGATAACTATTGTGGTATAATTTAGTCTTTAGGCTGATATGATAGTTCTTCCAAGTGAGTATGCTCAAGTGACAATCCTTAGCTTGATTTTAGCATGATGATAATTCATTGACTAACATGATTTTCCTTAGTATCCCTCTAATTGTTTAGGTTAGTGTTAGAATCAGGATAATAGCAAAATGTGATTACACATCTACTCCACAGTGAAAGTGTTTCCATGCCCTTGCTCTAGTTTAGGATTATCCTTGAATGTTTATAAGACTCCCTTAAAAATATATACCAATACTATCTTGATTATTTCCTTCCCATGGTGATATTGCTTGTCATAGATTGTTATCTCAAATAAATATAAATTTTCACTTTCTCATGATAAATTAACTTGTCAAAATGATAATCCTATCACTTCCCTCATGAATGTCCTATAACATGATATTTCATGCTTTAACATAATCATAAAGTGAAGTAAACAAATACATTTAAAGAACATACCTTAGATTTCGAGATTTGAGTTGCCCAATCCGAAAAACATTAGCTTCAAAATCCTCAAAAATTTGATCTTTTTGGCAAGTTCCTTCATATTCAATGTTGAATTCTATATAACTCTAATAGGATTAGTGAAAATTAAGAAAAAATAAACATATATCATCAAATTCAATCGAAATACATGAAAATGAGCATTGAAACAATATGAAACATGTAACTATTAGTTTAAATAATCAAATTCTATCTAAAAACATCCAATTTAGTTATTCTACATTGAAAACCCAAACAAAGGTGGTGGATTAAGCAAACAATGATTGTCAAAATGTTAACACCATAAAAAAATGTTTTCTTGTTTGATTGTACATGAAAAGCAGAGAAGAAAAGAGCATGTGGGGCTGAATCACAGATCCCACATGGTTTTTGTCCATTTTTGTAGTTCACCAAAACGTGCTCACGTTATAACACGAGCATGTTTTTTTCAAGCATGGAAAGTTTAACTGCTTCATGCATTGAAAGTCTTAAGTGTCTTCATGCATGGAAAGTTTAAGTACTTTCATGCATTGAAAGTCTAAAGTGTTTTCATGCATGGAAAGTTATAAGTATTTTAAGAGCATGGAAATTGGGGAGGGAGGTATAGAGGTGAGATAGAGAGGGTAGGAGGTATAGAGGCAAGGGAGAGGGTAGGAGGTAAAGAGGGGAGAGAGAGATAGAGAGAGAGAGATAGGAGACGAGGTAAAAAGGGGAGGGAGAGAGATAAATGTAGAGAGAATCCTTTTTACATGCAACCCTAAACCCCTAAACCCTAAATAATGCCCCTAAACCCTAAACCTGAGCAACCTTAAACATCGAAACCCTAAATAATGTACCTAAACTCTAACCCATAAACCCTAAACCTCTATCTCTCTATCTCTATCATCCCTCTACCTCTCAATCTCTCTCTCTAGGTCTTTGGCCATGTCCCTCACTCTCTATCTCCCTATCTCTCCCCTCAATCTCCTCTATATCTCCCTATTGGTCTCCTCTCTCTCTAAACCCTAAAGTCTATACCTCTAAACCTTAACCCCTAAACCATAAACTGTAAACCCTAAAGCCCAAATGCCTAAACCCAAGCAACCGTAAACCTCTATCTCCCTAGAGCTCTCCCCTATCTCCCTATCTCTATCATCCCTCTACCTCTCAATCTCTCTTCCTATGTCTCTAGCCATGTCCCTCACTCTCTATCTCCCTATCTCTCCCCTCAGTCTCCTCTATATCTCCCTATTAGTCATCTCTCTCCCTCTCTAAACCCTAAAACCTAAACCTCTAAACCTTAACCCCTAACCCCTAAACCATAAACCCTAAATAATGCCCCTAAACCCTAAAACCCTAAACCTTAAACCCCAAACCCCTAAACCCTAAACCCAAGAAACCCTAAAAATCTATTCCCCCTAGATCTCTACCGTATCTCCCTAACTCTATCATCCCTCTATCTCTCAATCTCTCTCCCTATGTCTCTGAACATGTCCCTCACTCTCTATCTCCCTATCTCTCCCCTTTGTATCCTCCATCTCTCCCAATCTCTATTGGTCCCCTCTCTCTGTCTCTTTCTAACCCCTAACCCATAACCCATAACCCCTAAACACTTTAAACCAGAGCAACCCTAAACCCTAAACCCAAGCAACCAGGTATACCCCTAACCCCTAAACTTGAGCAACCCTAAACTCATAAACCCTAAATAATGCCCCTAAACCCTAAACCTCTCTCTCTCTTTGTGTATATATATATATATATATATATCTTCCTCTCTTTTCTCTATCTCTATTTGCCTCTGTATCTGTCTATCTTCCTCTCTCTCTATCAATCTCATTTATTCTTCTCTCTTCATCTATCTCTCTTTCTCTTATTATCTATTTGCCCCCTCTTTATCTCTCTTTCTATATTCCTTGTTTGTGTAAGTGACAAACCCTCTCTCCAATCCTTTGCCCCAGATCTATACCATGAGCTTTTCAAAATCATGACCTTCTATATATATGACCATGAAGCTAATTGTGTTCATGAATGAGTATTTTTTAGACTAGTTCTTGAATCAATATAAGAGTGGGACACTCTCCCCATATAAATAGTTGGTATGTTTATGTTGACCACAACCTATAGGTTATTTAAGATATGTTGATTACAACTTAGCTCAATTTAAAATGTCATGTAAAGGTTTTATCCTTTCTATGTTGTTGTAAAGTGACATCATATGATTTTTTCCTAGAATGACAAATTATAGCTAGTTCACCTTATATAGGGAGAAAAAAGGTTATATTCACTTGTTTCAAGTGATGGTTCTTTTCCTTACCCTTTGCCTCCAATTTTTAAACAGATATTCTTGCAAACTCTAGCACAATTTGAGAAGCCTTGAATCCTACACAACCACATCTTGGAAATGAATATCTAAATTACTCTTCCCATGAAAGGGACAATATATGATGAGCATAAGATTTTCACTTCATAAAAAGGTTATTTTCTAAAAATAACCATGCATGTTTTTTCTCAATATTTTGAATCACACATTATGACAATTATATAATGAAACTAAATCATCCATCAAGTTAGGGGTAAAATGGGTGAAGGGTATCTAATATACTGAGAGCATTAAGTTCATTCTAGGCATTAGACCACATATTGAAGACAACATTTGCAGTTCCAAGGAAATCAATGTGCTCAAGTAGCAATCTCTTCAATTCCACCCTACAATGGTGCTATGAGAATAAAGATATTGAATCATTTAATTAAATGGAGAATACAAAAAATTGTAGCATTACTTACAAGTATGGAGGACAAGTGCAGTGGCTAGCCCAACAACAACCCCTCCTATAATCATAATATGTTTGTCTTCACCCATCGTAGGTATTGGTGGATGCTTTTTGAATTTGGTAGAGGTGGAGAGATTTTGTACTCTTTTCCTAGAAAATTGAAAGGCAACTATCTTTTCATACCTAACAAGCTTCTTGAATGGTTTGACTATACGTGCAAAGAAGCAGTTGCTTCACATTATGAATGAATGAATAGATTTTAAAGTCCACGAGCCTAAAATAGCCTATGGGACCACCAGCTTTATAGCTTTAGTCTTCTGCACTTCAGTCCTTTTCCTGTTCATAGTGAGGATGAGCCCCCCAAACTTCAAAAAATTCTCTTCGCTAAATAAGTTATAGTCATGTTGGAAGCAAATAGGGCTTTTGTCTTGGCTTCTACTTTCTTCAAAATCAACACTAAAAAAAAAATTGGAATAAATAAAAAATCAAAATCAAAAAGGGAATTGGGAACCCTCGAAAGGAAAAAAGGTGGATAAATAAAATGAAAATATGCAACCAAAAAACAAAAAATCACAAAAACCATGCAAAAGTTAAAAACATGGAAAATAAAAAAAAAAGTTATGCAAATCACAAAAAGCACCCACAAAATATCTCTCCCATTGATATTTTTTTTTAAATATAAATATACTAATAATCAATATATTTTTTTAAATATAAATATACTAATAATGGTAATGATAACTATAAATTCTGCATGTCAGCTTCTCAACTTAACAAAAGCTCTAAGAAAGAAATTCTAGAGCATACTTAATCCAGATCTGAAAAGAATGAAGGGAACTGAAGGAGATGGAGAGCAACATGGTGTATCAGAGCTACCTCAGCATATTATGGAATGCATCTTTGCAAACCTTCCATTACAATCTATCTCCAGCTTTCGCATAGTTTGTAAAGAATGGAATACTATTTTGTCTTCGAACAGGTTTTTGTCTTCATTGCCCATCAAAAATTCATGTCTTCTATGGGGTGAAGAGTATTGTATGGCCTACTACTTTTCCACTAAAAAATGGAGGTCTATCTCTCTCTCTTTCCTCCAACTACTATGCTAAACATTTTCATTAAGTGCGTGTTACCAAGTACTATGCTGGGGCTGCTGCTTTTTGGAGAAACTGAACAATTATTTGTTTGCAATCCACTTATGAGAATTTATTCAAAGATAAAAATTGATATGACTAACAAGTCTATCTATATTGTACAAGGGAGAAAGGGAGAACCCTATTTGGTAGTGACATTGTGGAATACCCCTGAAATTTTTACAATCTACCATTATTTTCAGATTCATGGAGGATTAAATTTGAGTTTTCAGAGGTAACAGGATCTGATATAATATCCAACCATTCTTATGAAATGGTTGAGTGCAATGGTGTTCTTTTCTGGAGAGGGTGGCCTAGATTCATTGTGGGCTATGATATCCAAGATGATTTTTTTAAATTATTTTCAAGATTCATGGAGGATTAAATTTGAGTTTTTAGAGGAAATGGGATCTGATATAATATCCAACCATTCTTATGAAATGGTTGAGTGCAATGGTGTTCTTTTCTGGAGAGGGTGGCCTAGATTCATTGTGGGCTATGATATCCAAGATGATTTTTTTAAACCTGTGATAATTCATCCATTACCCTCCCAACTTGTTGAAGTTGATGATAAAGCTATGATATTTATGGTTGCATATGGAACATCTGTTCTGGTAGTAATGATTTAGGATTCGATAGAGCCCCTGGGAATGGGAATGGTCATCTGGGATTTGTTGCAGGACAACAAAAGATAAGTCACTTTGGAAGTGGAAAGAATTTGCAAGGATGCCTCCAGGGTCTCTCCTTCAATATTTTGGTGGAGAGAGGTGTGTGTGGGAGTGTGTCGTTGTGGGAGATTACTTGTGCTTTGGCATTGGGGAGCTTGGTAGATGTTCAAAGATTGTTACATATAATTTAAGAGAAGGATTTTGGCATTGTCTTCCTCGATGCGGAAGGAAAAACTTTTATAGAATGTTGTCATTTGACTTCAAACTCATTTTCCCCCTAATTTTTACATGTATTACATGAGTTTACAAACAAAATTAAGAAGATGATGGATTATGTAAAGGATTGATTTTTAGGGTTTTTAGTGTTGGCAGTTTGGTTGCTTTCTTGGATTGTTGTTTGAACTGCCTTATCAGGTCTATTAAGGGCCATTTTGTATGTACTATGTTTTGATGGACATCTAGATATGGCATCTTTTTACTTTTTGTATAAATTCTTTTCTTAATACTATGGGTGTCTCATCACCTTTTTCTATTTAAAAAAAATGTAATGAACTTTGATTTCCATATCTTGGAGTTTTTAATAAAATTCAAGAAACCCATGAATTAAATATTATAGTGGTTAATGTTTGTTTCTAAATTGTGTTACAATTTTTTTAATTTATGTAATAAAAATATGTCATTTAAAAGTGTTGAACCTTCCTTTGTCTATCCATATTCATCTCCCATGTTTAGAACAACATATTAATAAAGATTTGAAAGAAAATTCTGACTCTAAAATTCATCATAGAACTGTGTATACATTTAAGCAATGATTCAACAAGACTGTTTGGGGATCTCAGGACTAAAGCAACTAAATTGTGTGAAAAAATAGTATATCAATGATTCAACAAGATTGTTTTGGGGATCTCAGGACTAAAGCAACTAGATTGTGTGAAAAATTAGTATATCAGATGGAGAGGTTATGTCACATATGTGTTTTACTTAAGCGTGTCCATATTAAACATAATTGAAATATAAATAGCCAATTAACTACTTTTTCAATAAAAACTAGGAGATACAATTATTGAGTGCACAACTAGAAAGATGTAAATAACACAAGACTAGAATCTAAAGGGCAATATTATTTCCTAGAAACATGCTTTTTGTTAGAACATGGAGAAACCAGATACAAATATTAAATGCATGAGTACATAGACATTACACTTTCTTAAATGTAAGTAACACAAAACTGAAATCTCAAGGGTAATATTATTTCCAAGAATCATGCTCTTTGCTAGAAAATTGGAATTAAAACTTGAGTGTTCTATATATAGAAACTAAAACTTGGGTTTTCCTCTATATGTAGTAGCAACTAAATATCTAATCTTTAACTAAATAGTGTATACATAAGTGATTCTCTATTTCTCTCAAATAATAGTTAAGTAGTAACTGGAAAAATATATTAAATAATAGAAAATGAACAAGTGTAGTCAAGACATGCATACAAAACATTGAGCTATGTTATGAGCCTAAGCAGCACAGTGCATAGTGCAAACACATTTATGAGTTACAAGAAAAGCTTCAATATGTTTTAGAATCCAATTATTTCACACTCTAGATTGCATGCCTATACACTTCATTTTATAGTTACTCTTAATTTGGCAAGAAACACCAAAAATTAAAAGATATTGAGTTATTAGAGCATCCTTCTGATTTTTTCTTTATCCAACAAAGACTATATACTTAATGCATTTTAAATTAAACCTTACAAATGCTTGTTCTAGGAGATAATCGGTAAGCAAGTATTTTTTTAGCATGTAAACTTATGAGTAATAAGAATACTTGTTTCTAGAATCAAATGATTATTTGCTTAGCCTTCTTTACCACAATTCTAGCTATTATGAAACAATTGAAAAATGGCATTATCGATTGGAAGTCTTTTAAATATAAAAGCTAGAAACTAACCCCATGTTATGAATGAAAAATTACCTTAATTCAGCAAAAGTGTGTGCATCATTGAAGAATCACAATAGTAGAAATAGTTCTTAGATATTAGTAGAAAATGCTGAAATACTACGTGAAAAGATTAATTGGTATTTTTTTCTAGAAGTAAAAAGATTTTGTTAGATGCTATAATTTTTCATAACAGCTACTAATGACCTCAGCTTTCTTGATAAGCCTAGTTTGTTTTGTCCAGTAGTAAAAAGTTTCTTTTAATTGCCATTTTTTCATGAATTTTTATTGTTTTTCCAAAGCAATTAAGGAAAAGTATATCAATTTTCTATACTTGTGTGAATGGAATTTATGACCTCAGATTGCTTCTGAAGTCTGAGATTTATGAGAATTGAACTTTTGACTATTCTCTAGCATGTAATTTTGTGGCATTATGGAGATTTGAACTCTTAATCACTTGACCATACATCATGAATATTTTGTTCATTACTGACATTTTTTACGGTACATTTTTTTCTAAAATTTAAAAATCTGTTCATTGCTATATTTTCAATCAATTTTTAGTTTTACTACTCCCCCTCTGATTTTTCCAAAATAGTTTAGTACAATTTTCAAATTTTTAGATAGTGGCAAACCAAACTTATGACCACCTATTATGTTGGCAGGCAGGGGAGGTAAGATGGTTGTCCAGAAAACTAAGATATAGTAATGTATGGACAGCAAGAACAAACACAAACAAAGAGAAACAATACACAAACAAACAGCAAAATATATTATATTTTTCCTCTTCTAAATCACATTCAAAACTTCATAGACATTGATGTAGAGCTACTACTCTATTTTCTGATATGCCCCAATCTCTGGAGCTACAAACTAATTCAAGTCTGGAGCTGTTGTTCCCAAAACTCCATAGTTGCCTATAGATCACTATTGCTGCTACAACATTCCTTTCTACTATATTCTCTCTATTCTTCTCCTTCACATTCCTTCTGCTATTGTAGGTTCTCACTCGCATTCATCTACTGCTACAGGTTTTTACTCACATTCCTTCGATCAATTATTTTTCCCTCCTATTTGTCTCATTCATTCATGCCCAAAAATGGGTGCTCAAACTCTCCTTTCAAATTCAAAACTACCTACCAAATTAATTGTTGGTAGGCCAATGGATGCTAGAGGTTGATTTGGAAATCCCCAAGTCTAACGCGGGGCAGGGGAATTAAATGCACTGATAGAAGATTAAATATTCCAACACTCCCCCTTAATCTGAAGTTAGATGTCATTCTACAATTTTCTTTCTAGAACTGATCTCTGGGGTTATACCTTTGCATTTGCCTTTCCAGAGCAGATCTCTGGAGTTGTTTATGTCATTATGGATCACCTCCGAAGCTCTTTTCTACATCTTCGGAGCACTGCGTCTGCATCTCCGGAGCTGACACTCTGTATTTCTAGAGCTATGTTTCTGCATCTCTGGAGCACGTCCAAAGCTACACATACCTTCCAGAGTTGAACCTCTAGAGCTTTTCTATTGTCTTTCTAGAGCTAAATCTCTAGAGCTATCTTCTTTCTGGGGTTGCACACCTCTGGAGCTGTCAACAATGCCAAGCCTATCTCTTAGACATTCAAAAGAATCTTTTGGCAATGCCTTTGTAAAAATGTCAGTGAGTTGCTGCTTGGATCTGCAATACTATAACACAATCTCTCCTTGTTCTACCAACTCCCTTATATAATGATAACGGATCTCAATGTGATTTCTTTGTTTGTGGAAGACTGGAATCTTTGTCAAAGCTATTGATGAAACATTGTCACAATGAATGGTTGTACCATCTTCTTGTTGCTCATTCAAGTCTGCAAGGATCCTTCTCAACCAAATAGCCTAGCATGCTACTGCATTTGCTACAATATACTCAGCTTCTGCTATAAAGAGAGAGAGACAATGGGTTGCTTCTTGGATGCCCATGATATCACACTTGAACCCATGTGAAATACATAGCCAGATGTGCTCTTCCAGTCATCTACATTTCCTACCCAATCACTATCCGTGAAACCAGCCAACTTAAAGTCATTAGAAATACCATACAAGATGCCATAACCTATTGTGCCATTCACATATCTCAGGATCCTCTTTCCTACTTGCTAATGTGTGTCCTTAGGCTTCTCCATGAACCTAGAAATCAGGCTTACAGCATACATCAAATTAGGCCTAGTGGTTGTCAAATACATGAGGCTTCCAGCCATGCTCTTATAGAGGGTTGGGTTTACTTCTTGTTGCTGTCCTCTTTACTCAATTTTAGACATGTAGCTATTGGTGTAGGGGCAAGTTTACTATTCTCCATTTTAAATCTCTTCACAATCTATTTAGCATAGTTAGTTTGTGAAATAAATATGCCATACTTTGTTTGCTTGACCTCAATGCCAAGAAAATACTTTAGTAGACCTAAGTCTGTCATCTCAAACTCATTCTTCATTTCCGCTTTGAAATCAACAATGAAAAGATCACTATTGCCAGTAAAAATCTGATCATCTACATACAAAATAGTAATCAAAATATTACCTTTAACTGCTTTGATGTAAAGAGTGGGCTCATAGTTGCTTTTGCTAAAGCTAGTACTCACTAGATATGAGTCTATTCTGTTGTACCATACCCTAGGTGCTTGTTTTAGCCTATAGAGGGCTTTCTAGAGCCTATATACTTTGTCGTCTTACTTTGGGACTTCATAGCCAGGTGGCTGCTCCACATACACTTCCTCTTTCAGCACTCCATTCAAGAAGGCTGACTTTACATCCATTTGAAACACCTTCCACTTGTGTTGGGCGGCTATTTCTATGACTGCCTAAACTGTTTCTAGCCTTGCAACTAGTGTATATGTCTCATCATAATCTCTTCCAGGCTATTGTTTGTACCCTTTGACAACTAGCCTTGTCTTATGTCTTTCAATCTTTCCTTCAGCAATAGACTTGGTCTTATAGACCCACTTAACTCCAATCACTTGTTTACCCTTGGGTAAATTAGTTAGCTATCATGTGTCATTCCTCTCTATGGCATCCAATTCTTCATCCATGGCCTTACACCATTTCTCTTCTTTCAAAGCTTCCTCAAAGTGCATTGGATCACTACAAGAAAATAATGCAAAATCTAAATTCTCATCCATATCAACATACCTTGTGCTGTCATAAATCTCCTTCACACTCCTTGTCCTCTGTGGCATCAATGATGTGAGTGTAGGGTCTGAATTACATCCAGAGCTGCTGCTATTCTGACTCCGGAGCTACTATACTGCTGACCTCTAGAGTTGCTGCTCTACTGAACTCTGGAGCTATAGATCTCTAGAGTTGCAAACCTCCAAAGCTGCTGATCTTTGGAGTTGCTGTGCTGCTGTCCACCTCTGGAGCTGCTCTATTGAACACCTCCAGAACTACTATTCTCCAATGCTCTACAGTAGTTTCTCCCCGAGCTGCTACTCTCCATAGTTCCTCCAGAGTTACTGTCCTCTAGAGCTTCTTCATCTTCAAGGGGTATTATAACTGAAATACCTATGGTACTGTCCACCATTCCATCCCATACTTCATTCTCTATGAACTCAACATCTCTGCTAATCACAACCTTTTTGGGGATGGTATTATACAGTTTGTAGGCTTTTGACTCTTCACTGTACCCTATGAAGATACATTTCTCACCTCTATCATCAAATTTCTACCTCTTCTCTTTAGGCATGAATGCATATGCCACACACCTGAAGATTCTTAGGTGTTCAACACTCCATTTATTGTTTGCCCATGCTTCTTGTGGAATCCTATCACGAACAACCTTTGTATGACACCTATTCAATAGGTAGACCGTTGTTTCTACAGCTTCACCCCAAAAATCATGTGATAGTCATTTTTCTTTCAGCATGCTTGCTGCCATCTCTTGAATGGTTCTATTTTTTCTTTCAGCCACTCCATTTTGATGTGGAGTATACCTAGTTGTAAACTACTTTTCTATGCCTTCATTTCTGCAAAAATTCAAAAATTCCTTAGAGATATACTCTCCCCCTCTATCTGTTCTTAGGGCTTTGATATAGTGGCCACTTTGCTTTTCAGCTGATGCCTTAAACCACTTGAATTTCTCGAAGGCTTCTGATTTGTTCTTCAAAAAATAAACCCAGATTTTTCTACTGTAATCATCTATGAATGTCATAAAATAAGTATTTCCAGCCAAGGTGTGGGTTTTCATGGGACCACACAAATCTGAGTGCACCAACTCCAATGGTGCTTTTGCTCTCCTAGAATACCCTGATTGAAAGGGTTGTCTATGCTACTTTCCTAAAATGCAGGCTTCACATTTTCCATCAGGCTCTACAATGTTTGGTAGCCCTCTAACCATACCTTTCTTGGACAATAAACTCAAACCAAAAAAAATTAAGTGCCCATACCTCAAATGCCACAATTTGGATAGGTCTTTGATGACTGTCCTAAAGGCAGATTGTTGTCCCACTTCTATGAGCGTCGGAGATAATACATGAAACTACGCTAGAGATAGTGCCGAAGATGACACTGAAGACTGTATGTGTATCATAAGAGGAAACATTCTGTTTCTTGTCATCTCCACTTCTGCAATCACTTTCTTACTACCTCCTTTGTCAAATATTGTGCACTCTCCATTTTCCATTAGGATTTTATAACCATTTTGGACCATGTATCCAATGCTCAATAGGCTATGTTTTATGCCAGGAGCATAATATACATCCTGGATCTTCCTCCTTTCACCATTCTTGGACTAAATGTTGACTATACCTTTTCCTATGACGGGAACTTGTTCATTGTTTCCCATTTTTATTTCAGTCTTAATGCTACTATCTATGGAGGCAAAGAAGTTTTTATTTCCACTCATGTGGTTGCTGTAACTGTTGTCTAGATACCATACTTCATCACTACTCCTCTCAGCAAGGTTGCAAACAATAAATACATTTGACTATTTTTCATTGTCATCCTTGTTCTCATTTGCTACATTAGTATTTTGGCCTCCATGATCATGTTGTTTCTTTCTACACTCACTAGCATAATGACCAAACTTATGACAGTAATAACATTGAACATTGCTTTTGTCATGCCTCTAATTAGAATTGTTCTTCTTTTCTTGATAGCTTGGCTGTGAGCTACTTGCCTCTTCTTGGCTGTTTGAAACTCCTCTTTTGGAGTTGCTTCTTCCTCTACCTCTTTGACCTCTACCTCTGCTATTTCTTCCTCTTCCCCTACCTCTTGCATTGGTTTGAGCCTTGAAGGCTTGCTCAAGGGAAGGAGTGGATCTCTTCAACTACTGCTCATTGCTTTGTAGAGAACCCATCAACTCATCCACTATCATCTTGGACATGTCCTTAGTCTCTTCAATGGTTATGACAATAGGGTCAAATCTAGAAGGTAGACTCCTTAGGATTTTCTCAACAATCTTTTGATCATCCATGGTTTCTCCATTTATCCTTAACTGATTTATTATGGTAGAAACCCTAGTGTGAAAATCTAAAATAGACTCACTCTCCTTCATCTATAGGGTCTCAAAATCTCTCCTAAATAGATGGAGTTTGACTGATCTCACCTTGTCAGTTCCCTTATAGTTGTTCTACAATATTTCCCATGCCTGTTTTGAGTAGTTTGCTGCTGCAATGCGGGGGAAAATAGCCTCTGTCTAGGTTGCCTCAATTAGACTAAGGGTTTTTGCATCTTTCATTCTTGTTTCCTTCAACTGGTTTCTTTGAGCATTAGCTAGGGTTACATAGGCTGCTGGGTCTATGGTGTCTGTGAACCCATTGATGACCAACTCCCATAGGTTATTAGAAACCAGTATAGTCTTCATCTTTTTAGCCCATATGTCATAGTTCTGGCCATCAAATGTAGGTGGCTGTTGCCATCCTTTGTTGTCCCCACCTGCCATGCTTCTCAAATCTTAGAAGGCTGATAATGCCTAGACAAACTAGGGCTTATATAAAACACCCACAAAAGATTTCTAACTACCCAGAAATGTAGGGCTCTGATACCACTTGTTGGAAGGTAGGGGGAGGTTTAATGGTTGTCTAAAAAAAGATTGCTACAACATAGTGGACAGCAAAAACAAACACAAATAGAGAGAGAAACAATACACAAACAAACAACAAAATATATTATATTTTTTCCCTTCTAAATTACATTCAAAACTTCATACACATTGATGCAGATCTACTACTCTATTTTCTGATATGCCCCAATCTCTAGAGCTGCAAACTAATTCAAGTCTAGAGCTATTGTTCTAGAAACTCCGTAGCTACCTGCAGATCACTGTTGTTGCTACAACATTCCTTTCTACTATATTCTCTCTTCTATTCTCTCTGTTCTTCTCCTTCACATTCCTTTTGCTATTGAAGGTTCTCACTCGCATTCATCTACTGCTGTAGGTTTTCACTCACATTCCTTCAATCGATTCTTTTTCCCTCCTATTTGTCTCATTCATTCATGCCCAGAAATGGGCACTCAAACTCTCCTTTCAAATTCAAAACTACCTACCAAATTAATTGTTAGCAGGCCAACGGATGCTGGGGATTGATTTGGAAATCCCCAAGTCTGACGCGGGGGAAGGGGAATTAAATGCACTAACGGAAGATTAAATATTCCAACATATTACTTGTGAAATCTGAAACTAACTAAAATTTAAGTTGATGATTATCTGTTAGGTAATTTTGGGGCATTGAATTTTTTATTTTTAGTAGTTTCATGAATCGAACTTATCACATCTAATTCTTTGTGACTTATGAGGTTTAGGAAAAATTGTAATTGCACTAGGCTAGTAAATTTTTTATTTCCTTTTCTTGTTTACAGTTAATATTTTTTAAATGATTGGTTATTCATATTGTAATTTGAAATACCAAAAATTAAGGTGGTTTTGTTGTTGATTTAAATTTGAATAGCTTAACATATGTAGATTCTCAATTTATTTGGATGCATATGTTAAAATAAAATTTTAGATATTGTTCTGTTGTGCCAACATGGATACAAATTATTTTCTAAACATTGTTCTTTAAAAAGTTTCACTTTCTCTTCAACTTAATGTATAGAAATAATTGATAAGAAAATTAGTTCCATTCTCTATTGAAAAGGGCATGTTCAATCCTTTGCTTTCACAATTCCAACAAATCATTTATCAAGACTTCCTCCAACATAAATCAACAGTGTTCTTCATTCTCTGACTTCCAAGAAAAGAAACTTCACCCTAGGTGAGTTTCACGAAAATCAACACTAAAAAGATATCTAAATTTTTACCTAATTTCCATTTTACATTCAAAAAAATTCAAATCTTCTTTAAATTTAATATAACTTCACAACTTTCTTACAAATTACTCTTGGTGTAATTAATATTCTTCCAAAATTCTAATATTTTTTAGTTACAAAATAAATGTGATTATTACAATACTACAAAAGCATGTACTTGCCACTATATGATACTTGTTTTATTTTACATTATTTTATTTTTACTTAAGAATTTTTTGATTTTTTATATCAATAAAATTGGCCTTAGGGGCCATACCCATTATATTCAAACCAAGAAAAAAGCATAGTTTTGGCTACTCCATTATGGAGGGCTTGGTATCAAAAACCTTATTGGGGTGTAGATTACAAAATCTCACATTAGATGCTTAACGAAACCCTTCTAGAGGCACTATTGTTTTTATTTCTATGTTGTTAATACTAAAGCTCATACACTTAATAGTTCTTGATACATAGATTCTATATATTCATAGTAAAATAACCATAGCTTAAACCTACTACATGATGTCCAACTCCAGTGCAAATAATCAATCTACTCTAGGAGAAGGCATGACCTAATGAAAATTTTCAAAAACTTGATCCCCCACTTGGCTTGGTGTTTGCAGAGGGCTTCAATATAGCATACAGTATAGTCTTCAATAGTTTCTCACCCCTAGGTGGAAATCATATCATGTCACCACATCATCCAAAATGTTTCAGAGCCCCCCAACACCACCAAGGACATATTAAAGATTCATCCATGTTGTGCATCACCTTCTTCCACTCCTTTGCCTCCAAAAAACTACTACAAATATTTATAATAGATCCATGTTAACCTTGTATCTATGTGATGTAGATAGAAACAACTCACCCAAAGATACCCTAACTACATGAATCATTATCATAGTGTTAACTTTGAATATTTTTCTTAACCACAAGTCTGTGATTTTGCCCAAGAATGATATTTGTTATTTCTTTGCTACCAATCTCACTATGATATCCATTTTATCATAAAGACATCACCACAAAAAATAGAAATTGTATAAAGCATTTATGGACCTAGTGTGTGTATTAACCATATATCTTTCAATGATCATTCATATGCTAGCAACTCTTCTATCAAAGGACATCCTCCTTTGGCCTCACATGTGTCGTCAACCTTCTCATTGTCATTGTATGATGATATTTCATGGGACATTATGGGATAATTATTGAATCTAGGTTGAGATCCAAATTATCTCATGTAGATAATGACCGCTCAATGATGCATTCCCTCTTGACATCTATTATAAAGTTGCTAACCCATCTACATGCGAATTAATTTCTCTCTATACATGTTTTATGGTGTAATCTTAAGCCAACATTGGCTTAAGATACTAATAATTTTCTTGTTTGGAATCCCATTTTTTTATAGATTCTATCAACAATAACCATGGAGTTACCCTCAATTTATACTTTTTGATCCTAAATCAATAACATGCTTGCAATCCCAAGAGCAATGATGTTGATAACTGAGAGGGGGGGCGAATCAGATATCCTTAATTCACTTTTATTTCAAACACTTAAATCCACTTTGTTAATAAATAGCATAGTAATTAATCATTCATGAGAGCATAAGACATAAACACCAGAGCAGATACACATCAACACATGAAACACCAAGATTTTGACGTGGAAAACCCGGTTAAGGGAAAAACCACGAGGTGATTAAACCAAGGATTATTCTCTGTTAGAAGAATAAGAAAAATGGATGGCACATGCCAATTAAGGCTCACTGCCTGAGCACACTGCTCACAAGGAGGCACACTGCCTACAAGAGACACATTGTCTACAAGATAACAAGTATTACAAACTTGAACTGGTGATTGACATCTTTACCATGTCTGGATCAGTTCCATTTAAGCCCGAGACACTTCTGCTCTACCTTTCACTCTTTCGCTATGCCACACTCATCCGCTACACCACACACTTCAAAATGAATTCACAAACCTTTATTTATACAAGGCATCGACTTAGGAACAATCATCTAAGTTGGCAATCATCCACAAGAACATTCGCAAGATAAATAACTCATTCGGTCAGCCAACCTGAACAAGAACATCTTCATCCGGAAGTATATCTCCAATTCCAGGCTCTAACACTAATGCGGACCGACAACACATCCTCAACATGAGCCAAGAACCTTCACAGGCTTGCCTGAATGACTAGGTACATCCGCACTTCCTCCACTTACTAGAATTCTTTTCTTTTTCATCCGAAACTTCAAGAACGCAGTCTATCGCAACTGTCATACTGAACAAGGTTCTTCCAGACCTTCAAACTACGAGAAAATAGAGATGACACATCACAAGGACATCCCAAACACTCCTTCCAATCCGCAGAATAGGACAATGCACTTCCAAATCTCACCAGACCTTTTTGTAACATTTTGTCACTCCAGAGCATCTCCCAGAACCGGTTCTACTTGATCGATCACAACTTATTTAGATCTTCATGCGGACCTCAGAAATCTTAATTGGAACATCTCAAGACTCATATCTACAAACCCTTTAATCCACATCCTCTGATCCGCAACCTATTGAGTACTTTTGCCTTCTTCTCATCACTGTTCTTCACTATTCGTGATTGAGACTAATTTTCTCAATATCCTCAGCACACATCTCATCCAATCCTTCTCATCAATGCAATATGAGTATGTTGACATCAATGACAACACTGGTTAACCTCATACTTGCAAATTGACTTCCTAAACACTCCACTAAATCTGCAAAACAAGATATTGCATTTTCGGATCTCACCGGACCTATCTATGTCCCTCTGTCATCTCTGAACATCTGCCAGAATTGGTTTTACTCAAGTGGCCATAACTTCTTCAAATCTTCATGTGGACCTCTCAAACCTTTACTGGATCATCTTAAGACACATATCTACAAATCCTTTTATACGCATCCTCTTATCTTCATCTTAGCTGGGATCTTCACCTCACTGTCTTCAGTATTCTTCTTTATTCCTAATAGGACTAATTTTCTCAATATCCTCAACATACAACTCACCCAATCCTTATCATTAATGCAACAGGAGTATGTTGACATCAATGACAACACCGGTTAGGCCCATACTTGCAACACTAAATTCATTTATTTGCAATATTGCCTAAGGTTTTATTCTTAACTGTAGTCTTCAAGGATGTTATGGATGTCTTTCTCAATGATAAATTTCTCTCCCTTTTATGTTAGTACTTATCAACCTAATACACAAAGTATGAGGCATACACGTGAATACACGTAATACATGAAGTATACATAGGAAGCATGAAGCATACATGTGAATACACGTAATACATGAAGTCTACACAGGAAGCATGAAGCACAAATATGAAAACATGAAGTGTACATAGAAAGCATGAATCATACATGTGAACACGTGAAGTATACACAAGAAGCATGAAGCATACATGTGAAAGATAGAATGAAGCATACATGTAGATTTATAATGCAAGTATGGACACCATCAACAAAAAAGATGTGCATTAACCAAATAGCCATATAGGCATACGTCAATATCTATCGATATAAGTATAACATATATACAAAATAGCCATATAGGCTTACAAGAATGCCATATAGGCATACAATGCCAACTATATGCAATACAAAATATATGTCTACAAATGCCATATAGGCATACAATAAAGGAATCCAATAAAAAGTCATTCCCCTCTGGATGAAGAAAATAGATCACAGATGACCTTTGATCTTTGAGGCCTGATGGAGACGCATATGAGAGTGGTCTACTTCAAACCCAAGGGTTTCTCCTCCTATTTAGTTCATCATGGAGTTGTAGTTGTTACAATAAAAAGTATAGACATTAATATATAGAAATTACATTATAAAAAATGAAACATTTAACAAAATAATCACTTACTACTGCCAGATAATCTCTCTCCTCATTTGCCATGGTAGCAAGATCAGGCTGTGGCATTGTAATGTCCCATAGAAAGCATCCAGATAGAAATTAAACTTCAAATCAATAATCATTTGATTTTTCAATAATAAACAACTATAACAACGAATGTAATTTAAAATTTACTAATCTGCCTCATAACCCGATCAAAGGCATGGATCTATCAATTGTAGAAGACACACCATACTCCGTTGCCATATGAACATCAGGAGGTGTCTCTGCCTGCATCATTTGAAAATAAAACAACATTATTCAATTACAGAAACTAGAATAGTGATGCATGTCATGGCTCCTAACATACACACATGTTCACCTAAACATGGAAGTACACACAATAAAGCACACAAGTTACATGCATATATACAAATTAGATGAAGATACAATGCCTACTCATTGAACTCCTCATCCAATAAGTCATCCTTATCCCAATCATGGTCATATGAGGATTCATGACTATTGTGTGGTATAAGGGTGAACAAAGGAGGGACCATAATAGCATCAAGAGAAGTAGAAAGGGGACATTTTTTAGATGCAACAAGATCAGTTCCCTCTTGAATGTCTATAGAAGGAATGATGGTCATTGAATGAGTGAATACACTAGTAGAATTTGGCAAATAAATGACTGTGACTAAAACTTTTAGTCACGACAACTAAAAATGACAAAATTCTACTAATTTTTTGCAACACAGCTATAAATGACTAATTTGATCATCGGGTAAAAAACACAACTAAATAATTAGTCACACAAATAAAAATGACTAAATAATTAGTCACAAATGAAAATTAGACAATATGATATTAAAGTGGGGTAATTAAAAAAATATTTTAAATTGGAAAATTATTGGTGGGAAATAGTAGAAAATAAAAGAAAATATGGTTGCCAAAAGTGAAATGGAGGAGGCTTTCAATTTTGACTTTGTGAGATTCACACATCACAAAGAGTTAGGGTTTCTTTGTTTTGGTGTTAAAGGAGCTACAATGTTGGTGTTGTAGAAATTTAAGGGAGCTTTGGCACCATGTTACAGAAGCTCTAGACATATTTCCTACCACGTTGTAGCATAGTAATCAAGGCATGTTACATAAGATAGAGGAAATATGGCATGTAGCAAAGACCAAACAAATGTAGTGGTAGTTTGGGAAAGGCTGGAGAAGTTTCAGTTACACCTCCAGTTGCATTTAAAAGCTCGACCCACGCTGCAAGATTTAAGGGAGTTTTGGCACATTGCTTGCATTGAAGAAGCTCCAGGCATGCATTTCTATCACCCACGTTGCTGGACTTGTGCACATTTCTCTCATTTTTTTTGCTAGGTATTCTTGTGGGTTGTCGAGCATTTAACATTGTTGAAGTATTCAAAGAGCTAGTGTGAGGATTTGGGGTTTATGAAATTTGTTCAAAAGATTGTGAGTTTAATAATGAAATCCTTGGCTAGCATAGGAGAAACCTCTAAGAGGAAAATAAAATTGTGGGTTATGTTTTTCGATGTTTATTAAAATCCATAGATGTCATTGATGATACATGGTAGTCCTCAAATCCCATTTATTTCTGAAACCCTAGTTGGCTGCATGTTGAGAGATTATGTTTACCAAGTGCTAGGAAATGATGAAGAAATCAATCACAATAGTTATCTGATATGAGACAAGAAGATTAAATATCCTATGACTGCTTTCAGTTGTCTTTGATTGAGTTCCAAGTGCTAGTAAAATCTTTTTATTATATATATGAGGAGTCTAATTGGAGTTTAAGACAGTTGTTACATAGTATATGGCTGTCACACAGTGTTTTTTTTCAGAATGACAAAATATGGTAATAGCATTCTTCAGGGGATTGAATGATATGGATTAAATAATAGGTTATGAGGGTAGAGAATAGGTGGAAGACAATGTTGTAAGTGGTAGATTCATGCATGAATAAAAGGAAAGTTGTGTAGAACTTGTTAGGAATTGCATGCAGAAGATATCAATTAAATGCAAATAAAGATTAAATAGAGGAATGAAAAATACACATAAATAATAACAACGAGAGACAATTTTTAGCATGGTTCACCCAAACTCGGGCTACATCCACCAATGGAGAGTCCAATATTATTATCTAGCAAATCAAACCAATTACAACCAACAATCCTTGGAACTCAATACCACTGCAAATGCTACAATACAATATCCACAAAAACCCTAACCCTTAGCTACTTTTATCAAGCCTTATGTCAGTTACAAAATAGGGTTTTTTATGTCGATCAATAGAAAAAATAACTCCTAATGCCTTTATAAAATAATAAAGTTTGTTTGAGGTTTCAGGGTCGCTGCCCCTCGACCCCGCCCTGTATCGCGATAGGGAGTGTGCCAAGGGCGCTGCCCCTGGACCCCATAAGGGGCATTGCCCCTTGACCCTGTCTTGGGGGTGCTACCCCCAAACCCCCATTAAATAATTTGGGGGGAAACAGCGCTGATAAAAGTGGGGAAGATTTAACCTCCGAGTCTAATTAGGCTCCATATAATAATAGAACTCAGCAAGGATCAATAATCATCATCCAACCTATAGATAACTCTAATTGATAGAAGACAAAAATGTAGTGAAATGTGTAAGAATTAGACAATAACCTTATGTTTCATGATTGTATGGACTGTAATGAATGTGCAATACAGAGTGATAGTGCCATTAAAATGATATCACAGTCAACATATTTTGCTAGCAAGAAGCAGGGTTTTAATGTGAAGGATTGTGCAAATAAATAACAGTTTGAAGATTCTATGACGGCCCTCTACATAGTCACTTTAAGAAGACAACCCTGGTGAAGGGCAGGGGTCAAGTTGCAGATGGTGGTGCAAAGTGTTTAGAAACAAATGGAGTGCTTAAAGGTTCACATAGAAGAACATGTGAAAAATAGCAAATCACTCCAACCATAAAAGGTGAGAAAGTGTATAGTAGAATGAAGAGTTTGATGCAAGTAACAGGGGTTATGATAAACAAAGAAGCATAGGGAGATAATAAGTGCATAGATGTAAGATGTTCATGGTAGAGTGGAAATGGCATGGCATGAAGTTGCTTGTCCTCAAGTTCACAAACATAAGAAAAACCTATATGAATCTTATAAAAGAAAAGGAAAACTTGAAGATCTGCTTACTCTGAATGACCATCAATTCAATCAAAAGGACAATAAAGCCTAGTTGAAGGTACATTGAAAGCAGACATGGATAAGGTGTAGACCTGAAATGATAATGATATCTTTTTCCTGTTTGCCATCTCATCTAAGAAAGACAGTTATGAAGTGACTTTGATGTTGAATATACAGTCCTTTTAGATGCAATCTCATGGGAAGGATAGTGAAAACCACTATCAATGAATGGTAGATAAATCATAAATCTCATTTCAAGGAATACAGTCAACTAAAGGTGGTCCAGTGATCAAATGATAAAAGATTGTCATATCCATAAAGGCAGTCACAGTCCTATTAAGGGGAAAGCTCCAAATATTGAATGGTGTGTTATTTCAACTTATGAATATGATGCAATAGTCACTCCAAGAAGATCAACGAACAGAACCAGGAAAGGTTGTGACCATCAGAAGGCAACCACCCCATAAGTGGCATTTTAAACAAGGCAGTGTGAGAAAGGAACTGTCAATGCTTCATGAGTATGTTTCAATGTGAGATGTTATGATAGCCCTAGTACTTGTAGGCAAAGTAGACCTTAAGTTTACTTTGTTTGGAACTAGTCCAATTGCTAGATTATGACAGTCATTTCTAAGATTGATGAGAGAGTGACATTAATGGTAGAAGGTAACCTTAATAGTTTGCAAGTCAAGGATTTATGGAAGATGAAGGGCATTGCAAAGATGTAATGACATCCAAGTGCATAGAGGATAGTTAAATGAAGAAGATAGTCATGTGATTGTCATAAGGAAAAGGATCATTTGTTCCATTTAGCAGTAGCTATCATTCTATTAATGGCGGACAGACTTCCATAAATAATGGTGAAGCAATATTTCATTGATTGAATTCAAGAAACCCAAAAGATTTCCTCAAAAAAATTGTGATGCCTATGTATCAAGTGCCTATGTATGAAATCAAAAAAGGAAGATCGCCAAACATGAACTACAGTCACATAAGGCAGAGTATCATCATAGATAGCTATTTTTGCCTCACAAAACATTGGTGAATCTAAGAAGTATGTTGCTTAGGATAGTCATACATCTGATAAGTCTAAGGTAGCCAAGAGTTACACAGTTGTTTCCTATTGCTCTGCACTCTGCACATTATGGTGCAACTACTTATCCAAATGGCCAGGCTTAGTGGGGTGTTTGTTGTGCTTAGAGGTACCAAATTTGGTAATGCAAGAGAAGAAAAGAAGTTTAAGGATATAAGACATTCAGATTTAGTTTCACATGTGGATGACAATTAGTCAATAAAGGTAGTTTATAGTGAAGTTGGGACAACCATTCCAAATAATGAAGGGGAATATTTGTGGTTTGGAAAGTGCATGACAATGATCTGGAATGTCTAATGGTAACAACAATATCAAAAGGGCAGAAACTACGATGTTAAGCAGTCATAAAAGTGACAAATGGAGATAGTGGTGGAAAACTGAAGGTAAAAGGGGGTCATAAATGAATGAACTAAGTCACAGCTTCAACTCTAAAACTTCTCCTATGTCCTCTTGTAAGTTTTGACCATTTCAAACCTTCCTCACACATGCCCTATAAACATGTTTGAGGGAAATTACATCAGTTGGTGAGTTGGAAGTAGTTGAGAAGATATAGTAGACAATTTGGATGACCTGTAACAACAATTCCAAATATCTAGCAGCAGTTTTTGCATCATTTTTAATCATAGGATAGTCCAATTATAAAGTGACATTCCCAAAGATGAGATAATTTGCACAAAAGGAAAAGAGGGTATTAAGTTTGATCTCTGCAATCAATATAGCAAATCAGGAGCATAATGATGGTTTTTACTGGTAGGAGAAGAAGTTATTGCATTGAGATTTTGTATTCTAATACCAATGAATGCTCCAAACTACAAGACGAATATGGTCACATATTGAAGGTTTTAGATTGTGATTTGAGACAACATTCTTCACCTAGGAGAAAGGGCAAGATATTTTTCATTCAAGTTGCCAAGAGATGAAGTCTCTTCAAGAAAAAAGAAAAATCATTAAAGATAGTTACCTCTTTTCAAAATATGATAGTCCCCAAAAGGCATTGAAAGTCCAAGATGCTTGATTGTATAGAAGGTACACTACCCAAACTTTTGAAGAAAGCTACAATCTAAGTGACACATGTTAATAACTCAATTGGACAGTTCGTTGAGAAGCACCATTTCTTATGGAATGCACAGTATAGTGCTTGTAGATCATAGAATGGTGAAAGTACTAAGTCTAGTGGGATAAGAGACTATTGCAAATGCAAAAGTTTAGTGCTCACTGAGATTCAAATTGCACATGCTGATGAAGTAATGTTAATGAGGGCAGTTGATAGAGTTAAGGTGTGCACTCAGTGAAACCAAATGGTATCAAGGCAAACACTTAAGAAAGGACATTATATAGATCATTTAAGCTATAAATATGAAATAGCAATTTCAATTAGCTCATGAAGGATTCATAGAGGCATGAAAGATAGCTTTTATGTGAAACTCAATGGTTAAGTTGATTGACAAATGGAAGAAACTTGAAGTACAATGCTAGGAAACTCTTGGTATGCGCTGTTAACAAATGCAAAGATATAGTGAATAAGGGCATGCAGTCAACATAGTGATAATGCTACAATAAAGTTCACATGAATGAAGTGATGATTACTATGTTACTAGCAGCTTTCAAAGGGATTGTTGTGCATGAAAAGGTCGTGAGGGTGTTAGAAATATAATGAGCACAATTCAAACAAATTGTATAGGTATGCAAGAAGGAAAACTGTCAACTTGATGTAGGGCAGTATTCATACATGTCATAGTCCTTTAACAAGTAAGGCAATCATTAGTCCTGAGGGCAGTCTTAAGAATGATGAAGCACAGATCATGGACAGTCAAAAGAAATAATGGGAAGATGACAGTCTACATGACATGGACTTTGAAGTTATGACAGAAATCAAGAATATGACACATGAAGTCACCATTGACAATGCCAAGATTCAGACTTTAAAGAAGATAGACATCATTGTAGGGTATGGGCAGTCATAAAGGACAATGTTAATGATGTCTTCAAGACTATTATGTTGCCTCATTTGGGAAAAGAATACCATTTCTTTTGCACATTGCATTGCAATCAGGTTTCAAGGTAAAGGACAATCAAACGTATAATGCATAATACATGTCATGAAAATAAAAGATAGTGTCATTGGTTTGGAGGTGTCAAGCTTTGTCTTGAAGTGTTCCAGCAGTATACAAGGTCTGAAGGTCTAATTTTTAGTATGTTTTCAATTTATTCCATGACTCCTATGCCAATGGATTGTATAAGGCAGCTGGTCACCATGTCTAGCAAGTAAACATCTCTGAGAGGTCACCAAGAATGTTGCAAACCTTTATTTTAAGGCAATCATTATAATTTTTTGACATAAAATTATAATCTAAGTGCAAAAGTCAAAGCTTGTATGGGGGATCCTTTGTGAACTATTATATGGTAGGATTCACCTTGTAGCAAATGGGTTGTCCTAGCATGTGTCATTCTTACATGAAATTTTTGGCTTCATTATTAGAATAATTCAATTTCTTTTCTTTGCAATATCATGGTGGGAAAAAGTTTGGCCATACTACAGGTGGGCCAATTATTACAACTAGTTATGACTATGATGCACCTATAGATGATTATGGTATGTTTTGTTTGGCATGAGATAAGACTCGATGCTGATATTCTCCTTTATTAACAGTGTTATAGTGGAATAGAGACAATATTTTTTGAATTACATAGAATCCTTAAAAAGCAATATATTCCTTTATCTTTTAAAAAAATGAGGTTCAAATCCCACCTTACGTTCCTTTCTACCTTAGGGGTCAAAATAAAGCAGTTAGATCTTAAATATTTTTAACATGTAAATTGTTCTGAGCTTGGTATTTTATTCCATTTTCCAACATGCTAGAAATCTTTTGGAACATGAACTATCATTTTTTTGCTTGCTTTGGCAAGGCTTCTTAGGTAGCTGAAGTGGGGGCACCTTAAGGAATTACGCAAGGCTTTAAAGCTCTGTGAGGCTGCTTTAGATAGTGGTGATCCCAATGTTATTCTCTTAGGACTTACCAGCAAGTAATTTTGACATTTCAATGGTTTGATACTTGATAACCTACTTTAGTTTAAGGTCTCATTTGAAAAAGAAAAAAATTTAAATTTGAAAATGTTATTATGAACATAGAATGAGCTGACACCATTGTCTTTTCATTCTTATGTGTATTCTGTAGGGCCTGGAAATTATTTGCTTTCCTTGCAAATTTTGATGCAAACTCTGATGCAACAGTCATATTTAATAATCGACACTATCACTTGCCTGCTTGGTTTGTTAGCATTCTCCCCCACTACAGAAATTTAGTGTTCAATACTGCCAAGGTGATAGAAAAATTCTTTAGAATGCCAGTGTGCTTCTAAACTCTACTATCTGATTTAGTTGGTGGTTTCACTTGTTATATGCTCTCATCTAGAATTATACAACTTATTGGAATAGGGTTGATATGTACAAATCCAAACTACCTACATGCTTCTCTTTTAATCTATGTGTTCTAATTTAATCAAAGAATAGCAAGTTGAGAGTTTCATAGTCAAGTGAACATTTTGGAATGGTCCCTGCTGCTTTTGAATGATCTCGATGCTTATTTGAGAGAAGCAATGTGGAGGCTTTTTCTGTATTTTTTTTCTTTATTGATTCATGTCATGCCTGTATACTTATACATGTTGTATGTTTGACACAATATTTACAGAGTTCTGTAGTAATTATAATCTTTAGTTGAACATATTGCTTTTTAATTTTTTTGTCTTCATAGGGAAAATGTATTTATTAAAATAAGCTCTCTAGTAGAATGCATTGTGTTTCTTCCATACATTGATAGAATGTATCTGAAAAACTTTGGTCATACATGAGTTATATAATTATGGCACTAATATTCACTTATTTCTCTATTGCAGGTCATTGTACAAACATCTACAATGAAAATGACACCTATTAAGGGATTTGCTTGGGAATCATTTCAGGAATATGTTGCCTCTAATGAAGATAGCTATATCACTGCAGTAGGTTTGCCAGAGCAGATAAACACTACAAGAGATTTAATACTAACTACTTGTGGTACACTAAAAGGTGAGATATACCTTTTCCATATCTGTGTTTCATGTTGTAGTTTCCTCAAGGGTTATTGAGTTGAATTTTTTATCAAAGATCCTTGTGAATTAGAATGACTATGTTGTGTTGGTTTTAACTTTCACATGGTTGAGATTTGTAACTTTCATTTTAGCAAGGTTAGCTTATTTATTTTGTTCTAATTCATAGATTGCAGGATAACTCTAGTCAATCTCTTGCATGCTTATCCTTTTTGCGGAATAACTTTATTCAATGTCTTGCATACTTATCCTTTCCACTTTTGGACATCTCCCTATTAATGTCCCTTGCCTATTATTTACACTTCCCATTTGGTATGTTTTATAGTGAACCTTGTCTATTGATTGTGTCTAAGATCTGAATGTTCTACCATTTTAAGCTTTTAATTCCAAAAAATAATGAATCAATCTTTAGAACAGAGGAATGTTCAACCCAATCATAAATTAAAAATTTACTTTATTTTTTTTTCCATGTAGATCTGAGCTATTTAATGCTTGCTCTAGAGTCTATATGTTTTATGTTGAAACTGTGGATTATATTACTTGTAAATTTTCTTGCTTACAGTAGATAGGAAGACTATTTGATGATGGTCATTTGGTTGGTTTGTTAAACAAGAATCTTGAATTGATTAAAAGCTAAGAATTTCCTTTTTCCAAGTATGAATTGGTGGTTTCACATATTAATACACTTATTAAATCCTATGTGGTGCAGTGTCAAAGTTGGTCAGGATGAGCCCTTTATAAAGAATGTGTTGTGATGTTCACAACACGCCCCATTATGCTCCTTAGCAAAATGGGGACCCCTGCTGATGTTTTGCTTTTTGCTTCTGCTTGTGTTTTTTCTGCTTTCTGGCGGTTTGGTAAAAATGAAGGTCAGGTGCATCATCATCATGATATTCGAATGAGGTTGGTCATCATCATGAGGTCAGTTTGTCAAAGTTTGTATTTTGTTTCTGTGACCTCATATTTAAAAAGAGCTTGAAATTCCATGCAGGTTTGCCTTTTACTTCACTTGAAAATTCATCCATATGTGGAAGTTATGCACGGTTAAAGTTTTGGTCAAACCTGATAATCGCAAGTGATCATCATATTTTTTTCATGTTGTTAAGGTCATCATGATCTTGGTCTATCACTCGATAAAAATCATGCAGTCGCAATATCCGGACGTCAATCTTAGGTGGTAGTGCCCTTTACCCGTCAAAGGCCTTATGCGCATCATGAGCATCATGATTTTAGGAGGGTCATATTTTATAAACTCAGTTTTGCTGTATCAAGAACATCATCATCATATTTGAAACGCCCCCCCCCCCCCGATAATATCCTAAGGTTCAAATATCATGATGACGTCAACTTTAAGTCATAGTAAGTTTTCCCCGTCGAGCGGTCTTTTGTATCGCGAGCATCATCATGATATTTTAACATTACCTGATCTTATAATATCATGCTGATGATATAAGATCACCCTGACTTAGAAAATTCATCATCGGCATATTTGCATACGCATGTTATAATCCTGTCGGAAGGTCATCATCATGATATTTGCTGAAATTCGCTAAGATGATGATGACGTCTTCATATCCTCCTGATCTCCTTTTTGCAATATCATGATGATCACCCTATCTTTTAAGAAGAAGGTGATATTCCATTCCTCAACAGCATGATCATATTTTGAATATCACCCTAGCACTAACTTGATGATGACCTCAACTCATCCTTATGCTCCGAAGCGAAATATGATGATGACGTCATCATGATAATTCGATGAGGAGGATCATCATATTTTTTATCCTGTCATATTGTCAAGATCATCATGATCTTGTTTGTTCACCCGACATTTCGTGAAGTCCTCCTGCCGAGAAATACAACCTTAAGCTAATATCCTGATGATCATCATCATCACATTTTCCCTTCGGCAGGATATTTTCCAAAGCACGATCTGGTTCACGAATATGATGATGACGTCTTATTCTAAGTTCGACAGAAGCCCCAAATATCCTGATGATCATCATCATCCTGATCTTTCGAGAGGGTTGCCTTGGCCTCAAAGGAGTCGTATTACATTCATCATCCTGATCATGCTCCTTAGGTGACCCGATATCACAATTATCCCCTGATCTTAACTGAATATTATGATGACGCCATCATTTGCATTTTAACGAAGCCCGAATATGACGATGACGTCACCATCATTTTCCTTTCCTCAGCAGCAGGATCATATTCCATATTCTCCTATTTTCCTTCAACATGAAGATGATGATGATGTTATTCTTTTCCCCGATATACAAGAGCAAAACATCCTGATGACGTCATCTGGACATTCGGAAGGGAGTGCATCATATTTCCAGAATATCATGCAGATGAAGAGAATGTCGGCTAACATGTTTTTTGACGCGCCGATGGCGATGGTCATGCCGATGGGCAGGAAATGAGGCGGTGGAATTTTAAACTGTTTTTTTGGCGCCTGTGGCATTTTCCCAGTCAGCGATAGTTGACCCGATGAATTTTGAGCAGTCTGAACGCATTTTGGGCGCGTTTGAGGAGTATTCTGGATCCGATCTCCGTGATTTTGCGTAGTCACCTGGATTTAAATGATTATTGTAATTTCCTGTTGTTTATGTGATAAATGTAATACTTATTGCTTGTCTTGTCTTGTAGGCTTGCAGTTGAGGAAGCAGCTGGAAAGTCAACACAGTGACCTCATGGAGGAAGGAAATCCGATCTCAGGAGCAGGAAGATAAGGATGAAGTGCGAGAAAGTCAAGGCCATTCAAGTGAAGGACAAGGTTGCAGCTGAGAGTATTACTACAACAGACAAACAGAAGTTATTACCCAGCTGCCGGAACTTCTCAGAAGGGGCAATATTTCGCCCAGATTTGACACTGCTCAGAGATATTTTTGAGAGCTGGTTCACCTGTATTTATTTCCGTAACCAGGGGTTTGAACCAGGGGTTCAGTTAGGTTTTTGCTATAGTGAGGACAATCAGAATGTCTTTATATTGTGCCTCTCTACACTGTAATATTTTACGCAGGGATTTTAGGATTTTGCCAGAATTGTAGAGCCTTTCTGGGCATAGTTTAGAAGTAGAAGAAGGAGGTCACCTGTTTGTCTGCAGTAAGGTGCGCGTGGAATGTCTGGCTGCCTTACTGTATCTGTAAAGCTTGTAAGTTCTCTGTAGTATGATCAATGAAACTAAGAGTCATTCCTACATTGTAAATCATGTATGACTATTCGTTTCTAATACAATAGAATCTGGAGTTCTGCATCTATCTTCTGAGTGTTCTCCTGCTCTTCTTTGTGTTTTGAAATATTTTCTTTGAGAGCTTGCAATTTTAAATGTATGTTTGTGAAAATGCTCAAAACTTACATTTAAGGTTTTTACTATGGATTTGATCAAATTACTGTGGTATTTACATAGTGCATAATAGAAACAATTAGATCCTTTGGTAGATTAAATGAGGTATAGATTAGATCTCTCTAACTTTTCCCAACCCATCTGAATATTTAGCTGAAAACGTAGAAATCTAAAGGAAATTGTCTCAAATTTGAAGAAGCATGCATAACAGAACTATAAGTAGACAGTTTTCATAAATAGATAAAGAAGAAAGCTGCAAAAAAAATCCAAGAAAACCATCTAAAACTTGCAGCACAGTAGCACTCTTATGCAAAGGAATGAAAAGTATTGACATATCTCATGACCTTTTTGCATATTCTTAGTCCAGTAAACCACCAAACAAACCTAAACTACGTAAGGCCCCTTGAACATTACAACTTCACATTGACCAACTGAACTTGACCAACCGAACCATTGTAGACTTGGGATTAGTTGAATCTCAAATGATTCCTTCTTATCTTTCAAGTATAGTTTCAGTTCATTATATGTGAATTTTAACTTATTGTTATGATTGCATCAAAACAGTCATCAACAGTTTTCTGGCGCTAGAAGGAGGGCCTGATTTGGTTTAGGGTTAAAATTAAAATTTTGAGTTTTTAATGTTATATTCTGAGATATGTTAGATCTCATAAAATTTCAAAGGCCTAAAAAGTTGAAAGAGGGTCCCATTTTTAATGGACTCATATAGGGACAGTTTTCAAGTTGACATTCCTTCATTTCAGAAAGCTTTGAATAACTAGCTTTATCCTAAAAATTTATATAGCTATGGTTTATTTGGAAGGTGTAGGATACATGAGTCCGCAGAGCATGGTGAGCTTAATTGTCTATCTTTTCTTACGAGATTAGATTTATATTTGAAAGGACTAATCTCTCTCTCAGATGTGTATAAGGCTGAAAGTTGGCAGGGAAATGAGGAGATTATTGAGCGACAGGAGGATGCAGCATCAACGGTCATTAAATGTGCAGAGGGTACAAAGATGGAACCAATGCTAAGAATAAAGGATAGTAAGATATCTCTCCAGGAATCATGTGATGGTAAGAAAAAAAATCTATCTTTTCGTCAAGATCCGGATGTGATTAAAGTTAGTGAAAAGTATAAATATCCTAAAAAATGCAGAGAAGAAATCACAGCTCATGTCCCTTTTCTAGATAATAAGCAAAAAGGATTTAATGAAAAAGAAAAGGAAAATGAGGTTCATCTTGATACATTTTATAAATATATGGAATTACTAAGGAATATTTGTCAAGAAGAAACCTCTGGGTCTGACCTGAAAAGTTTTAACGAACATGATTTGGCAAAGAAATGTAAACAAGCATTGGCAAAATTAAAATACACTAAAACTGATAAGATCCCTACTGTAGAAACTAGTGAAGTCATAGAAAAGAAAGTAAATCCTAGTGTTACAACTGACTTCTTTGAATTAAATGATCAAAATCAAGATTGTTGCAGGTCAATAAGATTAGACTCTTCACTAAATGACAAATGTGAGTCATCTGATGAACAATTCTTGAAAAAAGAGGATATAGAGGATCATAGAGTTGCTGTGCACAATCAGGCATCACCCCAGCATTATGTTGAAAGTAAAATAGGGGAGTACTCCTGTCAATCAAAAGATGTTGTCCCACTTTTACTCTCAAGTGATTTAGAAATAATTAATTTCTGTATGTCAGATTATGATGATGAGGATACTTACTTAAGTGCTGATGTGCAGGAAACTAATGAGAACATTGAGAGGTTTGCTAAATTTGAGGATAAACTGAACATCCAGAATGAAGGAACAAGGCTAGATGAAGATGAAGAAATGATACATCTAGAGTCATTCATCTTTCAACTTGAAAAGGACTAGACATAGAGCTGGGCAATAAAAATGCAGAGCTAAATGAAAAGCCAGCTATTAATAAACAAGTGTGTTCCACAGAGCTAAGGGCACATCAGGTTGTCTCTTTCCTTTCCTTAGTAAACAATGATAAATGCTATTTTGATTATGGAAATTCAAGAGATAGGACATGCATATGGATTAATCATAAACCTGATGAGCTGCCTCAGTTACTAGTCATTAAGAGCTATTCTGATAAACACAATGAATCTAGAATACCAGATTTTGTTTCAGAATTCAAAGATAAATCTGCTATGATGAGGACCATAACTAGTACCCTGTTACTCCTGCACAACCTAAAGGAATATGCAAGTAGGGGTGTTTTTGGGTCTTTTTCCTGGGTTTCTGATTGCCTTGTAGAGGCTTGTATATAGTCTGGTAGGGTAGTCGTTTTTGTTTTTGTGTTCTTCTTTTGCTGTTTTCTTTTTAGGTTAGTTGTTTGTATAGTTCCTTTTTGTTTGTTTTTGCTTTTTGTTTCTTTCTGTTTGTACAGTTTTTTTTCTTTTTTTTGTTGTGTTGTTTGTACAGCCTGTTTGTTTGGTTTGTTTGTTGTCTCCTCAGCAGGGATCTTTATTTTACTTTAGAGTATTAAGGAGCAAAACTAGCAACCATTCAAAACAGTATAAAATTTAGGATATTCAGGTTAACCATTTGCAATTTACGCATAATTTGTCACTGTCATGAATTTAGAGAGTTGTTCATCTTCTGAAGTTTTGTATTCAATAAATGTGATTGAGAATTCGAAGCAGGTTTCTCACGATGACACACCTAAAATCCTTGGGTTTGTTGAACTTACCAGTGTAGATATTAGGTGAAAAATCAGAGGTCACCCTTGCTACCATTACAATTCTCAGCTTAATTTCAGCAAGTGTCCACTCCTTGCATCATGAAGTTACAAATTGCTATATCTTATGAAATCTTTCAAAATTAGAAAACAAAAAAATAAATAAATAAATAAATAAAGCGGATTATACTGAAAATCCAGATTAAGCCATCTAAGTAACTCTACCGGGGCTATAGACGCTCGCTGGCAGTGGGGCTCTACTTAGGAGAATTGTAACGATAACCTTGCCGGGGCTATAGACGCTCGCTGGCAGCAAGGCTCTATCCGGTCGGCTATGAGGGAATATCCTCACCTACGTAGGCTAATGTCAGTCACTAGTTTGTTCAACCGATCTTCAAGATGAGGATAATTAATCACATGCACACAACTAAACTGAAAATAGAAATTCATGCATCTTTATTGAATACTTTGAGTCTCAAGCTGAATAGTAATTTGCAGGAAAGATAGTTGGAAGTTATGAGTTCATTTCATCTAGTTTCCTTGAACACTCTAAATTTAATTGTTTTGTTTTGGTTGCTAGTTGTTGTGATGTTCACAACACGCCCCATTATGCTCCTTAGCAAAATGGGGACCCCTGCTGATGTTTTACTTTTTGCTTCTGCTTGTGTTTTTTCTGCTTTCTGGCGGTTTGGTAAAAATGAAGGTCAGGTGCATCATCATCATGATATTCGAATGAGGTTGGTCATCATCATGAGGTCAGTTTGTCAAAGTTCGTATTTTGTTTCTGTGACCTCATATTTAAAAAGAGCTTGAAATTCCATGCAGGTTTGCCTTTTACTTCACTTGAAAATTCATCCATATGTGGAAGTTATGCACGGTCAAAGTTTTGGTCAAACCTGATAATCGCAAGTGATCATCATATTTTTTTCATGTTGTTAAGGTCATCATGATCTTGGTCTATCACTCGATAAAAATCATGCAGTCGCAATATCCGGACGTCAATCTTAGGTGGTAGTGCCCTTTGCCCGTCAAAGGCCTTATGCGCATCGTGAGCATCATGATTTTAGGAGGGTCATATTTTATAAACTCGGTTTTGCTGTATCAAGAACATCATCATCATATTTGAAACGCCCCCTCCGATAATATCCTGAGGTTCAAATATCATGATGATGTCAACTTTAAGTCATAGTAAGTTTTCCCCGTCGAGCGGTCTTTTGTATCGCGAGCATCATCATGATATTTTAACATTACCTGATCTTATAATATCATGCTGATGATATAAGATCACCCTGACTTAGAAAATTCATCATCGGCATATTTGCATACGCATGTTATAATCCTGTCGGAATGTCATCATCATGATATTTGCTGAAATTCGCTAAGATGATGATGACGTCTTCATATCCTCCTGATCTCCTTTTTGCAATATCATGATGATCACCCTATCTTTTAAGAAGAAGGTGATATTCCATTCCTCAACAGCATGATCATATTTTGAATATCACCCTAGCGCTAACCTGATGATGACCTCAACTCATCCTTATGCTCCGAAGCGAAATATGATGATGACGTCATCATGATAATTCGATGAGGAGGATCATCATATTTTTTATCCTGTCATATTGTCAAGATCATCATGATCTTGTTTGTTCACCCGACATTTCGTGAAGTCCTCCTGCCGAGAAATACAACCTTAAGCTAATATCCTGATGATCATCATCATCACATTTTCCCTTCGGCAGGATATTTTCCAAAGCACGATCTGGTTCACAAATATGATGATGACGTCTTATTCTAAGTTCGACAGAAGCCCCAAATATCCTGATGATCATCATCATCCTGATCTTTCGAGAGGGTTGCCTTGGCCGCAAAGGAGTCGTATTACATTCATCATCCTGATCATGCTCCTTAGGTGACCCGATATCACAATTATCCCTTGATCTTAACTGAATATTATGATGACGCCATCATTTGCATTTAACGAAGCCCGAATATGACGATGACGTCACCATCATTTTCCTTTCCTCAGCAGCAGGATCATATTCCATATCCTCCTATTTTCCTTCAACATGAAGATGATGATGATGTTATTCTTTTCCCCGATATACAAGAGCGAAACATCCTGATGACGTCATCTGGACCTTCGGAAGGGAGTGCATCATATTTCCAGAATATCATGCAGATGAAGAGAATGTCGGCTAACATGTTTTTTGACGCGTCGATGGCGATGGTCATGCCGATGGGCGGGAAATGAGGCGGTGGAATTTTAAAGTGTTTTTTTTGGCGCCTGTGGCATTTTCCTGGTCAGCGATAGTTGACCCGATCAATTTTGAGCAGTCTGAACGCATTTTGGGCGCGTTTGAGGAGTATTCTGGATCCGATCTCCGTGATTTTGCGTAGTCACCTGGATTTAAATGATTATTGTAATTTCTTGTTGTTTATGTGATAAATGTAATACTTATTGCTTGTCTTGTCTTGCAGGCTTGCAGTTGAGGAAGCAGCTGGAAAGTCAACACAGTGACCTCATGGAGGAAGGAAATCCGATCTCAGGAGCAGGAAGATAAGGATGAAGTGCGAGAAAGTCAAGGCCATTCAAGTGAAGGACAAGGTTGCAGCTGAGAGTATTACTACAACAGACAAACAGAAGTTATTACCCAGCTGCCGGAACTTCTCAGAAGGGGCAATATTTCGCCCAGATTTGACACTGCTCAGAGATATTTTTGAGAGCTGGTTCACCTGTATTTATTGCCGTAACCAGGGGTTTGAACCAGGGGTTCAGTTAGGTTTTTACTGTAGTGAGGACAATCAGAATGTCTTTATATTGTGCCTCTCTACACTGTAATATTTTACACAGGGATTTTAGGATTTTGCCAGAATTGTAGAGCCTTTTTGGGCATAGTTTAGAAGTAGAAGAAGGAGGTCGCCTGTTTGTCTGCAGTAAGGTGCGCGTGGAATGTCTGGCTGCCTTACTGTATCTGTAAAGCTTGTAAGTTCTCTGTAGTATGATCAATGAAACTAAGAGTCATTCCTACATTGTAAATCATGTATGACTATTCGTTTCTAATACAATAGAATTTGGAGTTCTGCATCTATCTTCTGAGTGTTCTCCTGCTCTTCTTTGTGTTTTGAAATATTTTCTTTGAGAGCTTGCAATTTTAAATGTATGTTTGTGAAAATGCTCAAAACTTACATTTAAGGTTTTTACTGTGGATTTGATCAAATTACTGTGGTATTTACATAGTGCATAACAGAAACAATTAGATCCTTTGGTAGATTAAATGAGGTATAGATTAGATCTCTCTAACTTTTCCCAACCCATCTGAATATTTAGCTGAAAACGTAGAAATCTAAAGGAAATTGTCTCAAATTTGAAGAAGCATGCATAATAGAACTATAAGTAGACAGTTTTCATAAATAGATAAAGAAGAAAGCTACAAAAAAAAATCCAAGAAAACCATCTAAAACTTGCATCACAGTAGCACTCTTATGCAAAGGAATGAAAAGTATTGACATATCTCATGACCTTTTTGCATATTCTTAGTCCAGTAAACCACCAAACAAACCTAAACTACATAAGGCCCCTTGAACATTACAGCTTCACATTGACCAACTGAACTTGACCAACCGAACCATTGTAGACTTGGGATTAGTTGAATCTCAAATGATTCCTTCTTATCTTTCAAGTATAGTTTCAGTTCATTATATGTGAATTTTAACTTATTGTTATGATTGCATCAAAACAGTCATCAACATAATGGTGGCCTTTCAGTTATTTCTATACAAGCAGCACGTGATGCATTGCATGTTTTCATCAATGGAGAATTTGCAGGTATAAGTCTACCCAACATAAAATCCTAAATCTGGAGGGTGTCTTCTAATTTAGTGTTGTTCAGTCAAACATTCAGAGTGGATTAATAATTGCTAATATTTGATGTGTGTTTTTGGTTTTTAGATGTTCAGACGTGGAAAATTGAGAGTTGGGAGGACTTTTCAGATTAGATTTATGGTTTTCATGGATATCTGTAGGGTCTCAATTTGGAAGTAAGGAAGACCCAAAAGTGAGGTATTCATCTAGTGTGAAGCTTAGGGTTGGAACAAACATAATTGCACTCTTGAGTATGATAGTTGGTCTACAGGTGGGTTGTAAACCACATGTAGGTAGTTGCTCTTATGGTTTGAGTTTTATTTGTCAGACACAAGTGAAAAAGTTAGGTGTATGGGTCCAATTTCTTGTTTTTGACTACTTTCATGTATAAGAATTTAGTTGTCGGTTGTTTATGTGACATATGAAACTGGATAGAGCATTACTGCTTGTCACTATAATGCTTTTCCATTTGAGATACTATTTCATGATTTGTTTATTTATGGTTACGAAATATTGGACCCCATTTTGAATCTTGGAATGCAGGAATTCTTGGTCCAATTATGCTAAGTGGTTTTAAGGAGGGAACATAGGACTTGTCAATACAAAAATGGTCTTACCAGGTTTGGGCCATGTTAATGTGCAAATCTGTTCTTTTATTTTCTAGATAGTATACTGTAATCTGGAGTAGAAAAGGATAGTTTATATACAATTAATTATTGGCTAGATTTTTTAGATTGGATATCTATTTTCTGGAACACAAATGGATAAGTAATTCAAAAGGATTAAAATCATTATTTTGGATCAAATAAGTCATCTTTTCTCTTACTGCTAAGTGGGTGATGCTTGTTCTTTGCACATGGTTGACAATGGAGATGCTTTGATAATTAGACATATGATAGGCGGTGCTTAAATTTGAAGCCTATTTTCGGCTACATACCAACCAAGATTTGAGCTGAGATTGATTATTTTTCTTTCTAACATCCAGTAGTAACATATGTTATACATACTTCTTTGCAAATTGTAACAATTGGGCAAAACCATAGAGAGATCCTTTGATAACTGGACATATGGCGAACAGTGCTTAAATTTAAAACCTATTTTCGGTGAACTGAGATTGAGTATTTTTCCTTTCTAACATCCACTAGAACCATATTTTCTACATACTGTTTTGTGAATTGTAACAATTCGATGATTTTCTTTGATGCTTCCTGGTCTACTAAAGATTTTTACCACTAACTGGTGGACCTAGGTGACTTTTCATTGTTTTCTCTTTAGATTCTAGAACAATTTAAGTTTCTTCCTTCATATCTAAGAAATTGAGCATGAGTTCTTAATGTAGCTCAAGATCCAGTGGCTTTGTCAAGCTACTAGATCAAGCAGCGAAAATTATTAACACAAGACAACAAAATAAACAATTCTTTATTCATAATCCAATAGAAGGATTACAACAAGAGTACAATTGGTGTTACACATGCATTGGCCTCAGTCTTACAACATTTCAAGATTTAGATCAAACAGATCTCGCAATTTGGAGAAATCTTCTAGAAACTCCAAAATGTACTACAGATTGTCAACCAAGGAGAATCTCTCCTCAAAGTACAAAATCCATGTATTTATAGACCCCTGAGGTGGCCATCGACCTTTTTACATGCACATGACACATGTCAGATCTTCATTTGCCCTTGGAATGGCTGGACACATGATTAAAACTGAATTTGTTGCTTTCTAGGCATTTTACAAGTGATTTCGAGCCTCACCAGACATTGGGTTGCAAAGAAAACAGGCATCCAGGTCCTCACTAGATAAAGTGGGGAATTTTTGCTTCACTAGATATATCTGGTGTCAAGTGAAGTTAGCACAAGGAGTCATGGCAGTCTAAGTGGGGAAAATGCACGTTACTGGACATGCGGGGGTTTTAGTCACAACCGGACATATCCTGCGAGGGCATATTTTAGTGCAAGTCTAGTGATGTCCAATTTTAGTGCTAAGCATCCTCTGACGGACTTCAAGTGGAAAGCAAGAAAAAGTGACATGATCAGATAGATGGGGGTTTGAGGGTTCACAGGATATATCCAGTGCCGAGAGAAATTCACGCAAAGGTCCTTCCGGTAGAGCAAAAGGCAAAGTGGGGAAAAGTGTCATCGTAGGACATTGTGGGAAAGTGGGTAAAATGCACTTCATTGGATGTTCAACATCACGTGAAATCAGTATAAAGTGGACCAAAACAACTTAGTGGGCAAAATGAAGTTCACAAGATATGCAAAGGATTCAGGGTTCAGTGGACATGTTTGGTAGAGTCTAATTTTAGTGCAAATCCAGTGAAGAGCAATTTTACTGCAACATCCAGTGAAGCTTGATTTTAGCTCAAATCCAGTGAAGGATGATTTTAGCACAATATCCAATGACAATCCAAAACTCCGCAGAGGCATAACTTCCTTAGTTTTCACCAGATTCTCTCCAAATTTGAAATGTAGATACCCATTTGGATCTTCTTCAAGATCAATTCATCACTTGGCCAAAATCTTTAGTAAAATTCTTTGAAAATTGATCAATCAACTCTTGTAGCAAAATAAACAACAGGAAAGTAAAGCAAATCTTTTTGGTTGACGAGGATTGCACATGAACCTGGATGCTCCTACATCAAACACACTGGGTAACTGAAATGTTCCATGAGTTGAAAAACTCATGAACATTTTGGCAAGTCTGGAACCAAAATCCCAAACCTAACCAGTTCTGTAACACTCAACTAGGTAGCTTCATCTACAACTCAATTATTCCATCAGACCAGATACTCCATATAGTCCTTTCCTCTAGTCTTCTTAGCCACTCAATAGTTAATCACCTTATCGACTTCTTCCATATCCTTTTCAAGCAACTAATCTATCCACCCTTGTGCATTAGGTGAATGTGAATGTGTACCCCCTTGTAAACTTGGCTCTCCTTTATGGAACTTATACAGATAAGCAACATTGAAAATAGGTGATATGTCTATTCTTGCTGGTAACTCGATCTCATAGGCATTGGATGAGAACTTCCTCAACACCTTGCACAAACCTATCTTCTTAAATTTCAACTTATTATATGTTCCCTGTGGAAACCTTTCCTTCCTCAAATGTGCCAAAACTAAGTCTCCTACCTCGAATTCTTGTTCCCTCCTACACACATCAGCATACTCATTATACTTGCTGGCACTCTTCTCCAACTATCCCTTCACCTCCTTGTGAACCTCATGAAGGTATTCTGCAAAATCTTCTACTACAACACTCTTCCTATTCAAATTTGCACTATCTCAGAGCTCATCAACACCTCTTGGTCTGTACTCATAAACTATTTGGAATGGGCTCCTTCTTGCACTTTTGTTCACTAAATTATTGTAACCAAATACTGCTTGCGCCAAGATAGGATCCCATTGATGTGGTTTGTCTCCCACCAAACACCTTAATAAGTTTCCCAAACTTTTGTTCACAACCTCAGTTTGTCCATCCGTATGTGGATGATAGGCTGAACTAAATCCTAATCCAGTGCCCATTCTCTTCCATAATGTACACCAGAAATGGCCAACAAACTTCATGTCCCTATTGGAAACTATGCTCTTAGGCAATCCATGCAGACTGACTACCTCTTTGAAAAATAATGTAGCTATGTGGGATGCATCACTAGTCTTCTGACATGGTATGAAATGAACCATCTTCAAAAATCTATCCACAATAATAAAAATGGAATCATGACCTCTCTGTGTCCGAGGTAGTCCCAAAACAAAATCCATACTTATATGCTCCCATGGTCTATCAAGTATAGGCAATGGCTGATACAGTATTGTATTCTATCATGCTCCTTTAGCATGTTGGCAATCCTATAGCCTTGTACTAGTCTCTTCACATCTACACTCATCCCAAGCCAAAAATAACTTTCATTCAGTTGTGTCATTGTCTTATCTACTCCAAAATGTCCACTCAAGCCTCCACTATGCTTTTCTTTGATTAAGTTCTCTCTCATTGAACCTCTAGGTATACACAATTTCTGTCCTTTGAACAACAAGCCATCTTGGATAAAATATTCCAACCAAGGCATCCTATCTCCCTCCACTAGACTTTTACTAATTGCCCATGCTTCCTTAAAATCAGGATCATCAGGATATAAATCCTTCATTGCATCAAAGCCAACAAAATTGACCCTTAACTCATTCATTAATAAACATCTTCTGCTAAGTGCATCTGCTACCCAATTTGACTTACCACTCCGATGTTTCAAGACAAAAGAATAATTTTGCAAGAACTCCACCCATTTCATGTCTCTGGTTTAACTTACCTTGATTGTTGATGTACTGCAAGGCATAATGGTCAGCATACAACACACACTCATTTGATAGCAAATAATGTCTCCACTTCTTTAAGGCCTACACTATAGCATAGAATTCTTGATCATAAACTAAGTACTTCCTCTTTGCTTCATTGAGTTTATCACTAAAGTAGGCAATGGGTCTACCTTCTTGACTTAACACTCCCCCAATTACACTACCACTAGCATCACAATCTACTTGAAATACTTTGCCAAAGTCTGGCAATGCCAACATTGGTTGTTCTGTCACCTTCTTCTTCAACAACTGAAAACTCTTTTCTGTTGTAACTATCCATTGGAACTCTTTCCTAACACCCTTCATTGTTTCGGTGATTGGTACACATATTCCACTAAAATTTCTGATGAACTTCCTATAGAAGCTCACCAAGACATGAAAAATTCTAGCCTCAAACACGTTTCTAGGTGAAGGCCAATCTAGTATTACCTTAACCTTCTCAGGGTCCATCTTCAACCCCTCTTCAAATACTACAAAACCTAAATATACTAGTTCCTTCTGCATAAAACTGCACTTATCCATGTTCACCAGCAACTTCTCTTCTTTTAACCTTTGCAACACTGCCCTAAGATGTAGCAAATGCTCCTCCTTTGTTTTACTAAAAATCAAAATGTTATCTAAATAAACTATGACAAATTTTCCAAGGAACGGCTTCATTACCTCATTTATCAATCTCATAAAGGTGTTGGGTGCATTTGTCAACCCAAATGGCATCACTAATGACAAATATAGTCCATCCTTGGTTTTGAATGTTGTCTTCCATTCATCCCCTTCTCTAATTCTGATTTGGTGGTATCCACTCTTCAAATCAATCTTGCTGAAGTACTTTGCTCCACTCAAGCAATCCATCAAGTCATCCATACGAGGCAATGGAAACCTGTACTTAATGGTTATCTTGTTTATAGCCCTTAAATCAGTGCACATCCACCATTTCCCATCTTTCTTAGGTGTCAGTACTGTAGGTACAACACATGGACTGAGGCTTTTCCTAATCAGTCCCTTATCTAACAACTCTTGCACTTGTCTATTCACCTCTTCATTTTCCATAGGTGTCATCCTATATGGTGCCTTGTTTGGTAGGCTTACTCCTGGTATCTAATCCATGCAGTGACTTATGCTTCTTGTTGGAGGTAATCGATCAGGTAAGTCCTTCATTAGTATGTCATCGAAAGCACTTAGAATTTCTTGGACCTCTGTGGGAACTTCTGCCCCTCTCTCAGCTGTCATAATTTCTGCAACTTGAGGTAGGAAGGCATAACAAACCTTCTCCCTTATGATTTCCCTTAGAAACTATTTTCCACTCACTAGACAAGCCCTATTGCTTCTCTCAACATCCTCATCCTTATCCTTCAAGGGATTCAACACATACTCAACCCCATCCTTTTTTATTTTAATGCAATTACTCTTGCCATCATGAATGGCCTGCTTGTCATATTGCCAAGGTCTGCCCAATAGAAGGTGGCATGCATCCATTGGCATAACATCACACATTATCTCATCTTTGTAATTTCCAATATGAAATTTGACAAGGCATTGTTCACTTACCAATAACTGATGTCCCCTTTGCAGCCAAGAGACTTTGTAAGGAGTGGGGTGTTTCAACCATTTCAGATTTAACTTCTCCACCATTTCTTCGGACACTAAATTGTTAGTACTGCCACTATCCACAATGACCTTGTAGCATTTCCCTCTAGACTTACATCTAGTTCTAAATAGATTTCTTCGTTGTTCTGGTTCCTCTCATACCTTCTCTAGTGTTAGAATAACTTTCCTCATCATCAAGGATTCTCCATCCTCGGCTTCTTCTCCAAACTTTGGTGAGGTTACACTAGCCACACTCTCCTCCTCAGCTTCTGCTATATGGACTCTAGTCTCTTTTCCCTTGCCATTGCTCTGTTGTACTTGAGTACATTCAAATTCCCTATGTCCAACCTGTCCACACTGGAAACATGTTCCACTGAACCCTCTTCCTCTTCCAAAATTTCCTCTACCTCAAAGGTAATCACCCCTTCCTCTGCCTCCTTGGGTATTGGCATGAGAAGAACTTGTTTCTCCTTTTTTATCCTGAGATCCATGTCCATGACTTGATTGCCCTCTTCCTTTGGAGGGTTTACCTCTTCCTCTAGAGCTATTTTTCCTTCTACAGATCTTTTCTTCTTCCTTCAATGCAAATTGATAGGCTTCCTCTATGCTGGTAATTCTGACCATGCTAATTTCATCTTGGATTGAATAATGCAACCCATTTACATACCTAGAGATGTTCTCGGCATCATCTTCAATGTGACAAGCCTTGATGTTCAATCTGTAAAACTCTTCAGTATAGTCTTGCACACTTTTCTCCCTTTGCAAGTCTTGAGGTTCTGCAACATCCTGAACATCAACAAGGAAAAATTGTGCTTCAACTTGGTTAACATCCTCTCCCAAGTCTTAATCTTTTCCTTTCCTTATCTTTGTCTCTCAACTTGTAGATGATTCCACCACAGAGATGCATGTCTTTTCAACTTTGAAGCTGCAAGTTTTACCCTCTTAGGGTCTTCAATGGACTCCAACTCAAAATACATTTCCATCTCTGAAATCCAGTTTATCAACTCATCTAGTTTCAGACTACCATTATAACTAGGTAACTCAACATGTGGTTTACTGCCAATCTTTGTCATTGCACTCAGAAACCTCCTCTCATATCCATCTTCTCCTTCTTTTGCTTCCTCTTCACTGACCTCTTCCTCATTATCACTCACATCTACCACAGGTACTCCTTTGCATTTTGTTCTCTCCATTGCATCCAGCCTAGCTATGATGCCTCTCAACATCTATTTCTATGTTGCATCTCCAGCTCTTGGAGAAGCTCCTCTCCTTCCTCTTGCTCAGTGTACCATGTCTATAGATCCTCTGAAGTTGCAGGATTCTTCTTCACTCAGCCTACAACAATCTCCTTAGGATCGCTTATGCAGTAATCCCATAGCCTCAAAGAATGTAAAATGTGGCTTCAATACCACTTAATGCAGCTTAAGATCCAGGGGCTTTCTCAAGCTACTAGATCAAGTAGTGAGAATGATTAACACAAGACAACAAAACAAACAATTCTTTATTCATAATGCAATAGAAGGATTATAATAGGAGTACAATTGGTGTTACAGATGCTTTGGCCTTAGCCTTACAACATTTCAAGATTCAAATCAAACAGATCTCGCAATCTAGAGAAATCTTCTGGAAACTCCAAAACATACTATAGATTGTCGACCAAGGAGAATCTCTCCTCAAAGTACAAAATCCATATATTTATAGACCCTTGAGGTAGCCACCAACCCTTTTACATGCACATGACACATGTCAAATCTATTTCGAGCCTCACCGGACATTAGGTTGTAGAGAAAGTGGGCATTCAGGTCCTCACCAGATAAAGCAGGGAATTTGTGCTTCACTGGATATATCTGGTGTCAAGTGAAGTTAGCACAAGGAGTCATGGCAGTCTAAGCAAGGAAAATGCACATCAGTGGCCTTGCAGGAGTTTTAGTCACAACTGGACATATCCTACGAGGGCATATTTTAGCGCAAGTCTAGTGATGTCCAATTTTAGCGCTAAGCATCCTCTAATGGACTTCAAGCAGAAAGTGGGAAAAAGTGACCTGACCAGATAGGCAGGGGTTTGAGGGTTCACTAGATATATCCAGTCCTGAGAGAAATTCGCGTAAAGGTCCTTCTGGCAGAGCAAAAGGTAAAGCGAGGAAAGTGTCATTGTAGGACATTGTGGGAAAGTAGGTAAAATGCACTTCACTAGATGTTTGACACCACATGAAATCAGTGCAAAGCAGACCAAAACAACTTAGAAGGTGAAATGAAGTTCACAGGATATGTCGGGGATTCGGGGTTCAGTGGACATGTCCGATAGAGCCTGATTTAGCGCAAATCTAGTGAAGAGCAATTTTAGTGCAACATCCAGTGAAGCCCAATTTTAGCGCAAATCTAGTGAAGGATGATTTTAGTGCAATATTCAGTGACAATCCAAAACTTCGTTGAGGCATAACTTTCTCAGTTTTCACCAGATTCTCTCCAAATTTGAAATGTAGATACCCATTTGGATCTTCTTCAAGATCAATTCATTACTTGGCCAAAATCTTTAGGAAAATTATCTATAAATTGATCAATCAACTCTTGCAGCAACTCCTACAGCAAAACAAACAACAAGAAAGTAAAGAAATATTTTTGGTTGATGAGGATTACACATGACCCCAGATGCTTCTGCATCAGTTTTGGGCATAAAGGGTGTTCTTTCGAAGCTCAAATATGAAAGGTGAAACATATACTATGGATTGCAAATGTGCAGTACAAAATTTCCTAGAGAAATGCTTGTTTGGCATCTTTTTATTTGTCAAGGGGTGGAGATTCATGCAAAAGACAGTGACCATGCAAACATTAAAAGATAATCTTAGAGTTAATGAGAAGAACTATGCAAAGGTTACAATCTTGTCAGTGTCTCAAGAGGCATTTAAAGGGGTAAGGAGATAGCCTTCTAGTATGCATTTGACAGTGCCAAATCTCATGATAGTCAAGAGTCTTCATGTTAGATGCATGAACACCTAGGACAGTACCATAGAGTTGGTACAAGTGAGAAGCAAAAAGGTTGAGGGTTATCATGAGCTATCTACCAAGACACAAATATTTTGCAACAATAGTATCATAATGGGATGTTGATTTCTATATTAGAGGTGATGATATGATATGACAGGTGTTCATGATAGTGATGTCATAAGTGACATGACCAATGATGGACTATGTGAACTTGTAACAGTCTAGCAGATGACATAGAGTGCATACCTAGGTAACAGTAGTAGTGATGAACTATTTTCAAGGAATTTGGAAAAGATACAGTGATGTCAAAGGTAGTCAAGGAATTCAATAGATGGATAGTGTTCTATGTTGATGGGAGGTAGAGTACAAGTGAAAGCATTCCAGAATAATGAGCTAGATAGTGGTAGTCATGAGGCATTGTTATTTTATAAAGGGAAAATGCATGACAGTAGGTTGACAAGTGATTAGACAAAGTGTTTCAAAAAGCTACAAGTTTGATTAGGACAATGCGTAGCCTAGTCATAAGGCAATGTTGAATAACAGTCCATGATAATTGAGGCATCCTACCAAAGATGATAGTCATCAGAGGCATAATCATTAGAGATAACGATAGTTTATTACTATAGGTAGCAATTCACAATGGTAGCTTATGAACTAGAGCAAGTTGGGTGCATGAGACAGGACCTCTACAGAGATGACAGTGTGATCTTGAACTAGGATAGTGAGCTTCATGGGACAGTCATAGATTTGTGAAGAAGACATCTATGAATGTATTTGTGCTTATATGCTCAGTGATACCTAGTGGAAGACCTCAAAATAAGTGTTTGTCAATGCAAGTTATTGTAGGGTATGCTGAATGCCAAGACATCAGGAGATAGTCACAGGGTTGCCATGACCAACTGTAGCAGGGTCAGTGATGCCTAAATAAGGACAACCACTAGTTTTTATGAGTGACAGTCTTCCTCTAAAGCAATCTACATAGTTAGAGTAAGGTCAACATATGTGTAAGGACCAATGGACTTAAAGGGTTTATAAGGTTAGTATCAAAGGCAGATAGGAGAATTTCTAAGATAGTGACAAAAACATTTAATTCCAGCCTCAAGGCTCTTCAAGAGAGGAGTTGAATGTAACAGTAATATAAGACAATCATGGTAGCATCTACAAGAACAACACTTATGAAGTAGATAGAGAGGTCTACCAGGTGATAGTCTCAATTAGGAAATGTGTTACTAAAGTAATAAAATAGCATAGGACAGAGTCAAGAGAACATGTGTCAAAGATAACCTTGAAGTTCTCCTATGCATCCAAGAGGTTGTTGAGCAATCAAAGATAGTTGCACACATGTACTATTATCTTGCACAGGGTTGTTGAGGTAGTTTGGGTGACCTGGAGACTAGTTTGAAGGAATATAGCAGTAGTTGGAGCATTTATAAAGGTAGTTTGAATAGAAATATGACATGTGTAAGCATCTAGGAGTAGATAACCATTGAAAAGATCAACTTGTCTTTTTACAACACCATGTCCAAGAAGTTTCCAAGCATTCAAAGCATGAGATAAAGGTGGTTTCAAGCACCCAAGGTTCAAGGAAGCAGTCAACAATAGTCATAAAGGAAACATTTAATGAATTTTAAACCTGTCCTACTTTTCCTCTAGTGTAGGATAGTCAAAAGCAAAGTTTACTTTCATTTTTCCTTAGTTCTTTTCACTTTTGGAAAAGTATTATAAGTTGAAACAAGCTTCTTTCTATCTTTTTGTGCATTGTAACTCAGAAAATTAGTTTCTTGCTCATTCTTTGAGCTATGTATTGTAACCATGAAGGTTTTTTTAGCAAAGAGAAAGCATTGTAACTTATTTTCAGTTATGTATGTTGTTTGTAAGCATTTTTAATCAATAAAACAAGTAGTTTTTACCTTCTCAAAGTTGTTTCATTGTGCAAGCTTCAAAGTGGTTGATGTGATCTTGTGGTGATGCTTCTTCCCCTTGATTTATGTCCTGTTAATGGAAATCAGTCAATTAAAATTACTAAATATATTACTAATTGACGTCAATTAATAATTAAATTGACTAAATATACTACCAATTAATGGAAATCAATGAATAAATATGACTAAATATATGACTAGTTGACAGTAAAATAATGATTAAAATGACTAAATATACTACCAATTGACGGCAATTAATGATTACAATGATTAAATAAATGACTACCATGACTAAATAAATGACCAGTTAACAACAATCAATGACTAAATTAATGACTAAATATACTACAAATCGATCAATCAAAACAACCAATAAATGACTAAAAATAGTTTAGTCATAAATTTGGTCATGTTGTAAATGACCAACAATAAACTACTAATGGTCATGTGACCAAGATTAGTCATTTATATGCAATTTTTAGTAGTTTATTTAGTCATTTATTTTTATTTTTCTACTAGTGATATTACTGATAACATGTGAAAATAAAGAATTAAGTCAAAGAGACATCCACTAACTACATGGGTTGATGGCTCAAGTAGAGAATATTCCACTAATCTCTGATCCTCTATGATTCCAGTAGACATGAGCATACTAGGATAATGAGGATTTATAAGAGGAGTCACCTCCATTAGAGAGATAGTAGATGTAGAAGAAGTTAGAGAGGGAGTGAAGCCCCCTTTGTCATTGATGGAAACATATGATGTGAAAAACCATCAAGACAAGAACTTCTCCTTTCTGTCACAGCTCCCCCTATCAGCAACAACTCTTCACATGTCTTCTCTTCCTTTACTACTCCCCCTTTGATCATCAACCACTTGTTTTTCACATGTCTTCTCTCCCCCTTTGACATCAATGGCAAAGGGCTCATACTTGCAATTCTAACACATCAGAATCATACCAGCTGCTCCCCCTTAGTAGTAGCTCCCCATCATCAATCTGGATCACAAGATATCGCTGTGATATCCACCGGACTGATGCACATCAGTGCATCCTAGTTCATCACCGGAGGGGCCATGACCCCTAACTTCTCCCTGAGATACTCAAAAGAGTCCTTGGGAAGAGGTTTAGTAAAAATATCTGCAAGCTAATCCTTGGAGGGCACATACTCCAATCTGACTTCACCTTTGTTCACTTGTTCTCTCAAAAAGTGAAATTTGATAGATATATGCTTGGTCTTAGAATGCAATACCGGATTCTTAGAAATATTTATTGCACTTGAATTATCACAGAAAATTGTGATAGGCTCCTCATATTCTACTTGAATATCTCTTAGTATTTGCTTCATCCACAAAAGTTGAGTGCAACTACCTGCTACTGCAATGTATTCTGCTTCTGTTGTAGACAGGGATATTGCTTCTTGTTTCTTGCTTAGCCAAGAAACCAACCCTTTTCCCAAAAAGAATGCTCCTCCACTTGTACTCTTCCTGTCATCCACATCTCCTGCCCAATCTGCATCTGTATATGCATGAAGAGAAAAATCATGATCTCTGGGATACCATAGGCCATACTCAACTGTTCCTTTCAAGTACCTAAAAATTCTTTTGATTACCATGACGTGAGATTCTCTGGGATCAGCCTGGAATCTCGCCACAAGACCAACAGCCTGCATTATGTCTGGTCTAGTCTGAGTGAGATATAGTAATCCACCAATCATTGATCTGTACTTTGTCTGATCTGTCTTAGGAGAGTCCTCATCTTTGCTTAGCTTACATCCGGTAGCCATGGGAGTGTTCATTGGCTTTGAATCTTCCGTTCCAAATTTCTTCAATAGTTCTTTCACATATTTGGTCTGAGAGATAAAGATTCCTTTCTTTGTCTGAGTAATTTGCAAACCCAAGAAGAAATTCATTTCACCGAGCATTGACATTTCAAACTCACTTTTCATTTGGTTTGCAAAGGTTTTACACATACTGTCCCTTCCTCCAAAGATGATATCATCAACAAATACTTCAACTATCAAGATGTTTTCATGATCAATTTGGAAATATAGGTTACTATTAGCAGTACCTTTGTTGAAACCAATCTTCAAAAGATGTTTGTCCAGTCTCTCATACCATGCTCTTAGGGCTTGCTTTAGACCATACAGTGCCTTCTTTAATTTACAGACCATATCACCATGCTCAGATAACTAAAATCCATCCAGTTGTTCAATGTACACCTCTTCTTCTAGGTCACCATTTAGGAAAGCAGATTTGACATCCATCTGATACACTTTGAAATCTTTGAAGGCAGCAAATGCAAGAAATAATCTGACTGCTTCAATTCTTGCCACCGGAGCAAAGGTTTCCTCAAAATCAATCCCTTCTATTTGAGAGTAGCCTTTGCATACTAATCTAGCCTTATTTCTGATTACTTCACCAACTTCATTTAGTTTGTTCTGGAAGACCCATTTGGTTCCAATCACATTCTTGTTTCTAGGTCTGGAAACAAGATCCCAAATGTGATATTTCTCAATTTGCATTAATTCTTCTTCCATTGCTTTTGTCTAATTTTCATCATTGCATGCTTCATTTATTGTCTTAGGTTCAATCTTTGAAATCAGACAACATTCATATGAATTTTGAGCAACATTCCTTCTAGTTTGTACACCTTTGCTTTTATCACCTATGATCTGATCTTCAGAGTGGTTTAGTCTTACATACCTTGGAACTTTGGGAGTTTCTTGCACTTCTGCTTCTTGATCAGGCTCATCCGGACCTATCTCTTCTTCCTGATTTACTGGATCAATCTGAATCTAACCTTCAGGAGCGGATGGAGCTCCTTGAACTAGAACATCATTCTGATCATCTTTATCATAGTCATAAAATCTTGAGGGCTTCTCAATACCTTCATCAACCTTCACATTTGTACTTTCTATCATCTTTCTCAGTCTCTTATTATAACACTGGTATGCTTTGCTTTGAGTGGAGTATCCCAAGAAAATTCCTTCATCACTTCTAGCATCAAACTTTCCTAGATCTTCATCTCTTTTGATGTAACACTTGCTACCAAATACTCTGAAATATCTCACAGTAGGAGTGATGCCAAACCAAAGTTCATAAGGAGTCTTACCGGTATTGCCTCTAATTTGAACTCGATTGAGAGTGTAGACTGTAGTGTTGACAGCTTCTTTCCAAAACATCTGAGGAACATTTGCTTCCATCATCATTGTCCTGGATGCTTCCTAGATGGTCCGGTTCTTTCTCTCAACTACTCCATTCTGTTATGGAGTCCTAGGAGTAGACAACTGTCTCTTTATACCATGCTTCTCACAAAAGTCTATGAATTCACTGGATTTGAATTCACCACCTCTATCAGACCTCAGACACTTCAATTTCAATCTGGTTTGATTCTCTACCATAGCCTTGAAGATTTTGAACTTCTCAAAGGCTTCTGATTTCTCTCTTAGAAAGGTAACCCACATCATCCAGGAATGGTCATCAATCAGTAACATGAAATATCTATCACCTTACATACTCTTGATTCTTGTCGGACCACATAGATTAGTATGAACTAGTTCCAATAGTCTGATAGAGGACTGATCCTTGCTTTTGAATGAGATTCTACTTTGTTTACCTAGCTGACATTCTTTGCACAAACTATTTGTAGGTTTTACCAACTTTGGAAGATCTCTTACAGCCTGAGTATTACTTATCTTGATGATGTTATCAAAATTTATATGACACATCCTTCTATGCCATAACCAACTCTGATCAATTTGAACAAACAAACAACTTTTATTAGAACCAACTAGATGGAAGATATTACCTTTTGTTTGAGTACCGGATGTAATCTTAGTTCCAGAGCTTTCAAAGATCCTGCATCTTCCATTTTTCAACTGGAGATCATAACCTTTGTCTACCAACTGTCCAACACTGAGAAGGTTGTGCTTCAATCCTTCAACATACAGTACATTACCATTTTTGCTCTTTCCATCAAAAGAAATAGTTCCCCTACCTCTGATTCTACCAGCAGAATTGTCACCAAACTTTACCATTCCTCCTTCATACCTTTCCAAATCTAAGAACTTGTTCTTGTCACCTGTCATATGGTGAGAGCATCCACTGTCAATAACCCAATCATCCTTTTCTTCAACTTGGGTAGCCAAAGCTCTTTCCACAACCTTATGATTGATAGATATTGGATCTTCTTCCTTGATGGCAATAAACACCCATTCATTTTTGGATTTGTCTCCTATCTCTGATTCCTCATCTGTTACTCCTTCACTATCAGCTTCTTCATGAACATAATAATAATTCTTTTGGAACCTTTGTCTGTTAGAGTTTGACCTTGTAGATCTTTTCTGACATCTTGAGGCAAAGTGACCAATCTTATTGCAATTGAAGCATTTAAAAGGTAATTTTCCTTCATACTTACCGGATCCTCTTGGCAGTCTTTTTGCAATGATGGCTTCAAGTTGAGTTGTTTCTGCTTCTTCCTCTTCCATATCTTTCCTTGCTTGATCATACCATGACAGCTTCCTTGAAGAGTTTTCTCCCAGATCAAATCTTTGTTTGCCTTTCACATAGGCACTGGCTTTGAATGCAGATTCAGTCTTGGGGGGATCATCTCCAAACTTGACCATTTCAAATGCAGCCAGTTTGCTAGCCAATTGCTCTCTTGTGACAGTTGTATGGGCTCTGAACTCATCAATGGCAGCAACCTTGATTTTGTAGATAGCAGGAAGGGATCTGAAAATTTTGCAAACAATCTCATTTTCATCCAAAACTCCACCAGCATTCCTAATTCCACATACCAGCTCATTTACTCTTGGCATAAAGGTAGTGATATTTTCATCATCTCTCATCTTTAATCTTTCAAATTTCCCTTTGAGACTCTGCAACCTTGCACTCTTAACAAACTCATCTCCTTCATGCAAAAGTTCCAGTTTAATCCAGATCTCATAGGCAGTTGGTAGGTCAATAACATTTGAGAGCTCTGAGTCAGTTAATGCGCTTAGAAGAGCTTCTTTGGTCCACAGATTGTTTTCAGCATCTGTGATTTCATTTAGAGTTATCGGACCACCCTGTGGAGGTACATATGGTTTTGTGACCATGGACAGGTATGCTTTTCCGATACACTTGAAGTGACATTTCATGTGGCCTTTCCAAAGAGTGAAGTTGGTTCCGTCAAACTTTGAACTGTCCTTCTTGTATTACGACATCCTGGATCTCCTCAAGCGGTTAAGCTCCTTTTAGAGGAACTTGGCTCTGATACCAATTGTTGATAACTAAGAGGGGGGGTGAATCAGTTATCCTTAATTCGCTTTAAATTCAAACACTTAAATCCACTTTGTTAATCAATAGCACAGTAATTAATCATTCATGAGAGCATAAGACATAAACACCAGAGCAGATACACATCAACACATGAAACACCAAGATTTTGACATGGAAAACCCGGTTAAGGGAAAAACCACGGGGTGATTAACCCAAGGATTATTCTCTGTTAGAAGACTAAGAAAAATGGATGGCACATGCCAATTAAGGCTCACTGTCTGAGCACACTGCTCACAAGGAAGCACACTGCCTACAAGAGACACACTGTCTACAAGATAACAAGTATTACAAACTTGAACTAGTGATTGACATCTTTACCATGTCTGGATCAGTTCCATTTAAGCCTGAGACACTTCTGCTCTGCCTTTCACTCTTTCGCTATGCTACACTCATCCGCTACACCACACACTTTGAAATGAATTCACAAACCTTTATTTATACAAGGCATCGACTTAGGAACAATCATCTAATTTAGCAATCATCCACAAGAACATTCGCAAGATAAATAAGTCATTTGGTCAGCCAGCTTGAACAAGAACATCTTCATCCGGAAGTATATCTCCAATTCTAGGCTCTAACACTAATGCGGACCGACAACACATCCTCAACGTGATCCAAGAACCTTCACAGGCTTGCCTGAATGACCAGGTACATCCGCACTTCCTCCACTTACTAGAATTCTTTTCTTCTTCATCCGGAACTTCAAGAACACAGTCTATCACAACTGTCATACTAAACAAGGTTCTTCCAGACCTTCAAACTATGAGAAAATAGAGATGACACATCACAAGGACATCCCAAACACTCCTTACAATCTGTAGAATAGAACAATGCACTTCTAGATCTCACCGGACCTTTTTGTAACATTATGTCACTCCGGAGCATCTCCCGGAACCGGTTCTACTTGATCGATCACAACTTCTTCAGATCTTCATGCAGACCTCTGAAATCTTAACTGGAACATCTCAAGACTCATATCTACAAACCCTTTAATCTATATCCTCTGATCCGCAACCTATTGAGTACTTTTGCCTTCTTCTCATCACTGTTCTTCACTGTTCCTGATTGAGACTAATTTTCTCAATATCCTCAGCACACATCTCATCCAATCCTTCTCATCAATGCAATATGAGTATGTTGACATCAATGACAACATTGGTTAACCTCATACTTGCAACAAATGATTGGTCTTCTACTTCATTATTTATTCCTATCACTAGACCCTTTGAAGCTTTAATTTAACTAGAATTCCTCCATGATTTCTAAGTGTGCAACCAATTCTTGAATCATTGGGATTTCCTCTCGAGACTCCATCAAAATTAAGTTTGCACCATCCTTTAGGTGAGGTTGTTCAACTTATCCCTTTCCTCAGGTTTCATGGGGAATTAATCCCTCTTGGCCCATGAATGAGGAAGAATTGTTTGATTTTTATATTTAATAAGGTTAAATATTTTTTTTATTTTATAGTTTTAGTTTTTTTTTTAAATATATGTTGGTTGTTTTTTGGTTTTTATGTAGATGGTAATGACATGAAACTTCATGCCATGCTCCATTATAGAATTTTTGTAGCATGAAATAACATTAAATTCAAAGGATTTGTCTAAATCATCACTTTTTTAAGTCTATATGCAGACAACATTTTTAGTCAATATAGGCTATATCATTGTGAACCTTCTGTCAAAAAGTTGTCTCATGCCACAAAACAACTTTCTAACTTTCTATTAAACCATTTTCAAGTCACCAAAAATTAATAATATATGAAAAATTAAATTTTCCAACAAATCAAATCTTCACGATTAGGTCACCAAAAATCATTAATGTAAAAAATCAAATCTTCCCACAAATCAAATCTTCATGGTGTAAAAATATCAAATCATAATTAATGCATAAAAGTTACTAATATTATTATTTTCCTATCGACAAACCCTTGTACCTCTTAAATGCAAGTGTTGTTTGTTGAAACCACCAAAAAAATGATTCCCTTCATTGAAAAATATCTCTCCACTCCTTCCAAATATAAGCCTCAACTTCCTCTTATATTTTTTTCCAAATACAAGCCTCAACTTCCTCTTATAACTTTTTTCCAAATCAAGCCTCAACTTCTGCTTATTACTTAGGGTTTAGGGGTTTTCAGAGAGAGAGAGAGAGAGAGAGAGAGATTGCTTGGGTTTAGGTTTTATGGGTTAGGGGTTACAGTTTAGGGGCATTATTTAGGGTTTATGAGCTTAGGGTTTCTCAAATTTAGGGTTTAGGGGAATTATTTAGGGTGTAGGGATTTAGGGTTGCTCGAGTTTAGGGATCAGGATTTAGGGGCATTATTTAGGGTTTATGAGTTTAGAGTTGCTCAAGTTTAGGGTTTACGAGTTAGGGGTTAGGGTTTAGGGGTTAGGGGTTAGAGGTTTAGGGTTTCTCATATTTAGGGTTTAGAGGATAGAGTTTAGGGGTTTAGGGTTTAGGGTTTAGAGAGAGATAGAGAGAGTGGATCAATAGATATTGGGAGAGATAGAGGAGATAGAAAGGAGATATAGGGAGATAGAGAGTGAGGGACATGTCTAGAGACATAGGGAGAGAGATTGAGAGGTAGAGGGAAGATAGAGATAGGGATATAGAGAAGACATAGGGAGATAGAGGTTTAGGGTTGCTTAGGTTTAGGGTTTAGGGGTTTTGGGTTTATGGGTTAGGGGTTTCAGGTTTCTCAAGTTTAGGATTTAGGGGTTAGTGGTTATAGTTTAGGGACATTATTTAGGGTTTAGGGTTTATGGTTTAGGAATTAGGTGTTAAGGTTTAGAGGTTTAGGGTAACTTAGGGTTTAGAGAGAGGACTGATAGGAAGATATAAAGGAGATAAAGGGGAGAAATAGGGAGATAGAGAGTGAGGGACATGGCCAGAGACAAGGAGAGAGATTGAGAGGTAGAAGGATGGTAGAGACAGGGAGATAGGGGAGAGATAGGGAGATAGAGGTTTAGGGTTTCTTGGGTTTAGGGTTTAGGGTTTAGGAGTTTAGGGTTGCTCGGGTCTAGGTTTTAGGGGTTAAGGTTTAGGGGCATTAATTAGGGTTTAGGGTTTAGGGCTTAGGGCTTAGGGGTTAAGGTCTAGAGGTATAGGGTTTAAGGTTTAGAGAGAGAGAGGACTAATAGGGAGATATAGAGGAGACCGAGGGGAGAGATAGGGAGATAGAGAGTGAGGTACATGGCCAGAGACATGGGGAGAGAGATTGAGAGATAGAGGGACAATAGAGATAAGAAGATAGGGGAGAGATAAAGAGAGACAGAGGTTTAGGTTTTAGGAGTTTAGGGTTGCTCAGGTTTAGGGTTTAGGGGTTAGGGTTTAGGGGCATTATTTAGGGTTTAGGGTTTAGGGTTTAGGGGTTAGGGTTTAAGGTTTAGGGTTTAGGGTTTAGAGAGAGAGAGACAAGACCGACAGGGAGATATAGAGGATACCTAGGGGAGAGATAGGGAGATAGAGAGTGAGGGACATGGCTAGAGACATAGGGAGAGAGATTGAGAGGTAGAAGGATGATAGAGACAGGGAGATAGGGGAGAGATAGGGAAATAAAGGTTTAGGTTTTCTTGAGTTTAAGGTTTACAATTCAGGGGTTTGGGATTTAGGGTTTAGAGGTTTAGGGTTTAGTGGTGAGGGTTTAAGGTTTAAGAGAATTATTTATGGTTTAGGGGTTAAGGGTTAAGGTATAGAGGTATAGGGTTTAGGGTTTAGAGAGAGAGGACTGATAGGGAGATATATAGGAGATCAAGGGGAGAGATAGGGAGATAGAGAGTGAGGGACATGACCAGAGACATAGGGAGAGAGATTGAGAGGTAGAGGGATGATAGAGATAGAGAGATAGAGGTTTAGGGTTTCTTGGGTTTAGGGGTTAGGGGTTAGGGTTTAGGGACGTTATTTGGGGTTTAGGGTTGCTCAGGTTTAGGGTCACATGTCAAAAGCATTATCTCTATCTAGATCTCTCTCCCTCCCCTCTTTAAACACTTCAAACACTAAAAACACTTAAAACACTTATAAGTTTCCATGCATGAAAGCACATAAACTTTCCATGCTTTTCAAAAAGCACTCACATTATAACGTGAGTGTGTTTTGGTGAAGAAAAAAAATGGACCAAAAACATGTGGGATCCATGATTCAGACCCCACATGCCTATTATTCCCTACTTTTCATGTGTGCTATCAGATAAGAAAATACTTTTTCATGGTGTTTGACATTTTAAGAATCATTGTTTGATTAATCCACCACCTTTTTTTGGTTTTTCAACATAGAAGAAGCAAACTACATGTTTTTGGATAGAATTTGATTATTTGAACTAAAAGTTTCATGTAACTTCATATTGTTTCAATGCTATTTTTTATGTATTTAGATTGAATTTGATGATATATTATTTATTTTTTTATAAAATTCACTAATCCTATTAGAGTTATATAGAATTCAATACTGAATACAAAGGAACTTGCCAAAAAGATCAAATTTTTGAGGATTTTTAAGCCAAATTTTGGAGGATTGGGCAACTCGAATCTCGAAATCTAAGCTACGTTCTTTATGTATTTGTTTACTTCACTTTATGTTCATTAGAACACTCACAATCACTAAAAGTGGAACTATCTAAGTTATAAAAAGTCATCATTATGTGTATTACTAGAATTAGAATCATTAAAATATGATATATACAGGAATTTGTTGTATCTTGATTCTAGTTAACCCTAAAGAATTTTAAACATTATCAAAATTGTAAGTACACTTCCCTGATTCTTCTTCTTGTCAATGTGGAAGTGAACCATGACCTTGAGAAACAACATCATGACACTCAAGACTCTTTTGTAATCTCTCAATTTGAACTATGTCATTGATACCTCCCTATAACAAAGTATTATTATCATTCTCTCTAATGTAACCAGTTGTATCAACATAAAATATAGTGTTATTGATGCTACAAATCTAATATAATTGGTCCTCATTTAGTAATGAGTTGTCACTATCATCCTCTTGGCCATTTAGCTTTAAAAACTTAGTTGATTTCTATTTATTGGACCTATACTAAATGAGTTCTTTGTTGTTTGAGTACTCTCTAAAATTTTTGGACTACCATAGCTAGGTTTCTCCAAGAAATCAGATTGGTTTTGCTGCAATAAACTCTATATTTTAGTCTTTTGTCATCATAAAACTCAATCAAAATATCAGAAACAACTCTGTCATTGTAATTAGCCTTAAACTTACTCCTTTCTTGATGATTTCACCCCTTGGCTATCTTGAATAGCTAATAAAAACTATAATTGATGCTCTTTGTGTTCATCATGATTTTCTTCAAGTCTTGCATCATAAAGCTAGTTTCTAATGTTAGTATTTTTTCTCTTAACATTTCAAACATATATATTGAAGGCAGGGTGTCTTGATTAGTGTCTTACCACTTAGACCAACTGTCACATCATTTCTAGTCAAACGAAGGATATTCTCCTAACTTTTGAAGATTGCCCCATTGTCAACTCATGTTCATCATTGGGACTGTTGGCAAGAGACACTATATGGATTCATGGTTGTTGTCATTGATGGCAACAAAGGTCATCCCACATATCCGCAAGTCATCATGTGTCTCTACCGGAAGTCAGAATAAAGATTGTTGTGGTCCGGTGAACAAGAACAGAGCATGTGGCAAGGTCCGACAGATTGGTCCGGATCTCTCAGAGGAAGTGTCTTGGTACAGTACGGATTTGGGGAAGTCAAGAGGACTACCTTGAGTGGTATATTCCAAGGATTTAGCCTCCGGTGATGGACAAGGAAAAAGATATGAATAGTTGAGTTTCGGATTCCTGAGAGACAGTGAAAACAGAGGAAGAACTGACTGACAGAGTATCAGACTACTTTCCGGATGTGTTACTGTTGATGATAAAGATTGTGAAGGCATGAATCATGTTTGGCCGACATGATTAATGATATCTACAAGTATATGCTTGATCCGCATTGCTTGGTGAGGAAGGATTCAGCCGACAGAACAGAGTTTGTAAGAAACTAGACTGTTCCGGATGCCGACTAGAAAGATGATGAAATTACTTGTGCGGATATATATATAGAGGATGGATTTAGTTGTGAAGTGTGTGTGATGTTGAGATATATGCGAAGAAGTGCAGAACAGAGCAGAAGTACCAAGATAGATCCGGAATGTGAAAGGATAGCAGAATAAAGAACAGAGAAAAGATGAAGTGCAACAGATCAGCGTACTAAGCCTAACCGGAACTGAACTCCAGCATATGCAGATGCTTCCAATCAGTTCAAGACTGTGATTTTTATCACTTTGTAGACAGTGTGTCTTATTGTAGGCAGTGGGCCTCTTGTGAGCAGTGTGCTCGGGCAGTGAGCCCTAATTGGCAAGTGCCATTTTGTAATTTCCTATTCTTCTAACAGAGAATAATTTTGGGTTAATCACCCCGTGGTTTTCTCCCTTAACAGGGTTTCCACGTCAAAAATACTGTGTCATGTGTTTCTTATTTCATGATAATGTTTTTGTGTTTGATTCAATGTTGCATCAATTAAAAAGAAAGTTCAATAAGGGAAATAATTAGGATAATTGATTCACCCCCCCCCTCTCAGTTATCAACAATTGGTATCAGAGCTAAGTTCCTCCTAATAGAGCCTAACAGCTTGAGGAAGATCTGGGATTTCAAATGGATGCATATGGTTTAAGAGAGCAACTCAAGACTGCCCTTGAGGATCTTGAACAGTCAAATTCTGAAGTCAATGAATTAAAGGAAAGACTCAAACAGGCTGATGAATTCATGAGAGAATTAAAAGACAAATTAAGTCTCTCTATGAAAAAGAGAAAGGAGCTGCTCCAACAATTGGCAAGACAAAGTGATGAAAGCAATACAAATGAAGAATTGACTGAGCAAACCAAGTTATGTGAAAAGTTATCAAAAGAAGTCATTATGTTAAGACATGAAATGGAATTAGGAACTATAAAGTTTACTCAAGAGATTGAAGAAAAAAGAAAGGCTGAAGACAATCTAAGACAATCTCTTAAAGAAAAATCAGAAGAATGCCACCAGATGGATAGGATTATCAGACATCTTGAATCTGATCTTGAAGATGCCAAAGATAATGAAGAAAAACTTGAGGATCAAATTGCCTCTCTCAAAAGAGACCTTCAAACAACAAATGAATATAAAGAGAAATTCAAGATAAGTTCTGCTCAACTTGAAGTTCTTCTTGGAAGTCAAAAGAGGACAGATGACAAGTATGGTTTGGGATATGAGAAAGGAGAAAGCTCCGGATCCGGTCAAAAGAATTTTGGATCAGAAAATCCAAGGAGCAGGCCTAGAAGACCTTCGGTAAGACAGCCCAATGCCCAAAGATATCCATCTTTCAATGGATACTGCCACAGCTGCAACCATTTTCGTCACAAAGCTAATCAGTGCAGAAAGAGAATTAATCAGATTAATTCATCCTTCTCCGGACAGTGCTTCAACTGCAAAAGGTATGGACACAAATCCCATGAATGCAGAAATATGCAAGTAAACAAATCATTCAAAGGTAGATGCTTTACATGCAATAGAGTAGGTCATATGGCTAATCAATGCAGATCAAGAGGATATCAGTCAAATATGCAAAGAAATGTTATTTGCCAAATCTGTAATAGGTCCGGTCATAATGCTAAAGTCTGCAGAAGCAAGAATCAGGACAAAAGAGGTCCGGTGTATAATCAGAATCAAGACAAGGGTAAACAAAAGATGAATGTGGACGAAGTTAGGAATCAGATGAGCAAGATTTGGGTGAAGAAAAGTTCAGAGAATGTAGAGGTTGGATCCGCACCAGACTCTGGTGCTGATATTTCTTCCAGAAATTAAAAAGTGAGCTCTGGCTCAGGGGGAGACTCAAAGAAAATCCTGTTCCCCCAGCCAATCAAGTGGTGCCGGATGTGGCACAAGATGCGGAGTAAAGGGTTTAAATATATAAGTCCTGAGATGATCCAGATAAGTTTTCAGAGGTCCGCATGGAGTTATGAAGAAGCTGTAATCGATCAAGTAAGACCTGTTCTGGGAGATGCTCCGGTATGACAGAGGATTACAAACAGGTTCGGAGAGATCCAGAAGTGCACTATCTTATTCTGTGGATTGGACAGAGTGTTTGGAATGTTCTTGTAATGTGTCACCTCAATTTATTCATGATTGCAAGATCCGGATGATGTTCACAGATCAGGACTGATCCAGGATACTCCAAGCTATCCGGACAAGGCAAACCGGAATAATATAGGTGAAGCATTTATTGCAAACAGATATTAGGGTTTACAGAGCAATATAAGGGATTTCTCAAAAATCATTTGCTCATTCTACACTCAAGAAGAAGCAAAAAGTGGAGCTCTGCAACAAGATTCATCAAGCACACCAAAGATCTCCTGCCGAAGTCATTGCATAAAGAAATCAATCCCACCACTCCGTGCAAACCGAAGGCGCATAAGGTATTCTCCGTTTTTCATTATCTCACTGCAAATCTTTGAAGAATGGCTACTCCAAATATAGTTAAGATCTCTGATAGACCTCGCCCCACATTCAAGAAACATCCTTACAAATCCTTGGAGGTAGATCCACTAGGAGCCTTCTCTAGTGTTCCTCATGGTGTATTGCATACGGAAGATATTAGGGTTTACATCCATGCGAATCTTGAAGACTTTGGAGAATCAAAGCTGATGGATATCTATCACAAACAATTGATAGATGACTCCTTTGAGATCAAACCTTAGTACAAAGCCATCCGGGACAAACACTTTGCACAGTGCATTCATTTCCCCTGTTTTGAAGAAGATGAATGGGTCCGGTATGTACTAAGTAGAGTACATGACAATTTCCTATGGTTGAACCAGCCCTTCAAGATCACCAAAGATGCAATTAGGGCTGTAACCGGTCTGCACTCATCCGGTGGATTACCTGTTCTCAAGTCTGTCAAAAATCAGACAGTCAGTGATGCAACCGGATCCAAGTTTGACAAGAGAGCTATGACAGTTGATGACATCACTGAACCGGATGTCAAATTTGCAGCTATGATAATTGGTTACAAAATCTATCATTCCAGTAGGGAAAATTCAGTACCGGGAACTGCAATCTACACAGCTTATCAAATGTTAAAGGAGAATGCAGACTATGACTTGTGTGAGCTTCTTGTGAACCAACTCTTTGAAAATCTGCAGAAGATCAAGAAGGACAAGAAAAACTCCTTCAAGTATGGCAATCTGATCCTTTGTCTCTTCTTTTACTACATGAATGAGCTTCCCGGATCCAGTGGATGGGTATGGCAGAATGACAGACCGGTTGCCATCCAAATCAGAGACTATTTGCATGGACTTGGGGATGCCAAAGCAAGAAATACAGCTCTATGGGGATACTTCAAGAACTTCCAAATCATGATGCATGCAAGAGAAAGAATACCCCAATCCCTTGTTGAAAAGTACAAAGACACAGTATGCTTCATGGTAGAAACAGATCAGTGTCTAATGGAGGCAGTGGAGCCAAGGACTGTTTGGATCATGCCCATGGGGTATGAAGTGGATGAACAGATAGTAGAGCTGCATGTTCAACACATGCTAAGCCAGCCCAAAGATCCTATGGCAGAAAGGTTTGGAACCTTTGAGGAACTGAGTGTAAAGATACATGTAGAACTCAGGGAACCGGAGATAAAGAGGAAGGTAAGAAAAGAAGTTGAGCATATTGCTCAAGGCCTAGGCATCTCAAAAGAGGCACTTGATGCCAGCCGGGAAAAGAGGAGGAAGGCTAAGGAAGAAGAGAAGAGTAAAGAAAGTGTTCCGGTTGAAACTCCCACCCGGACCAGATCATCAAAAAGATCTGCACCTCCCTCAACCAAAAGTTCAAAACCGAAAGTCCAGGCATCCGGTAAAAGATCCAAGACCAAAGCCACAAGGGCTTATGAAAGCCAAAAGGATGAAGAGGAAACAGAGTCAGATGAGGGAGTAAAAGAAATAAAGAAGCAGAAGAAGAAAGGATCCGGTAAACCCTCCACAGGACAAGACAAGGATGAAATGGCAAAGGTATCTGTTGAAAAGCCCACTCTGTCTCTAGAAAATGTAATCAAGTCAGTCACGGTGGATGGAAACCTTCAACCAATGACTGAATCTTATGATGACTTCAGTGAGGCTGACCAAAAGACTCTGCAGGAAGCCACAGTCAAATATCTGAACATATACAATAAGGCTTTCATTGAGATCATATCTCTTATTCCTAAAAGCCTAGAAAAGGAATTAGAAGTAAGAAAGAACAATGCTCATGCAAAAGATCTTGAGATCCGGGAGCAGATAGCTATTCAGCTATATCCTCAAATTGATCCCAAGACAATGAACATAATCTTCAAGGACTACAAAGATGAGTTCAGAAGTAAAGCCAGGATGAATCAACTCATGCTTGATGAGACTGACAAAGTGGCCCAAGAGACAGAAGAGATCCTCCGGAAGGCCTTCAAAAGGTTCAATCTTCCTGTTGTAGAGGACTTAGGTGCAGAAACAGCTGCGGATTTGGAATCATCTGTTCCGGAAGAAGTGGGCCCTGAACAGACAAGCATCTCTCCTCCGGTTTCCCCTACAGTCTCTGGATCCAAAGAAGAAGAGAAATTACAGGAGAAGGAAGTAGGGGTGGAAGACAAAGAAGTTGATAGTTCCAAGACTGCAGAAGAAAAGAAACATCTGTCTCCGGCAAGAGACACTGCACAAACTGTTCAACAATTTTTGAGCAAAGCCACTATAGAAATTGATGAACTGGACCTGCTAAAAGGACCCTTAGATTTTGACTCTTTGTCACCGGTGCAAACAATGAAAATAGCCTCATTTGCAAATGAGAAAGTCAAAGAGAAGCTGCTGAAATCTCACATGGAAGACTGTGAGCTTATGGAGGTAGCATCTGGAGTGCTAGAAAAGATCATGCCATCCTTTCAAAAGGATCCCACAGCCTCCTCTTCTGGTAATCTCAAAACCTTAGTCAGCAGTGTTAGTACACATTTTGAATCTCTAGAAAAATCTGCTGAAGAAAAGGTCCGGAAGGAATTTTTGGATAAAAGATTTTCAGAAGTATTAGAATTAATCTCTAAAGATAAGAAGATTGTGAGTATTGGAATAAAGAGCTTAGAGAATGCTCTTAAGGATGGCAGTGACATTTACAAATTTTGTATATCCTGGTCAAAGGCAACAGCAGCAATTGATAAGAAAATAAAAGAGGAACAGGACAAGCTACAAAGCTTATCTCAAAGTTTTGATCCTCTCTCTTCCTCCATAATAAATCAAGAATGTCAGACTATTGTAGTCTTGAATGAAATAAAGAATCTTGAGAAGGAAAGGAAGAACATCACTAACCGGATGGGAGAACTTAGACGGATTATAATCCCTAAGTTGGAAACTATGCATGAGGCTATCAGTGATGCTCAGACCACTGCCCAAACAAATGATCCGACAGATCTCAAGCGGGCAAAAGCTTTTGCATTTTTGTTGAGTGGTCACATTTCAATTTTGGATAGAATGAAGCAAAGTTGGGCTACAGAAATGATCCAATTGCAGACATCCTTTGCAGACATTCTTCAGTATATGTGAGTATGTAAATATGCGGCTGTGTATAGAAAATTTTTGAAAATTTTGATGTGCGGACCCTACCCTTTGCCATTGATGTCAAAGGGGGAGTGAGGAGCAGTGAAAAATGAGGAATCCAATTAAGGGGGAGTTCCAAAAATTGTATATAAAGACAGAGCATCAGCAAAGGGGGAGCATAGTGTAAACACTTAGTCATTTTTCACTAAGTGTTGCCATCAATGCCAAAGGGGGAGATTGTTGGCAAGAGACACTATATGGATTCATGGTTGTTGTCATTGATGGCAACAAAGGTCATCCCACATATCCGCAAGTCATCATGTGTCTCTACCGGAAGTCAGAATAAAGATTGTTGTGGTCCGGTGAACAAGAACAGAGCATGTGGCAAGGTCCGACAGATTGGTCCGGATCTCTCAGAGGAAGTGTCTTGGTACAGTGCGGATTTGGGGAAGTCAAAAGGACTACCTTGAGTGGTATATTCCAAGGATTTAGCCTCCGGTGATGGACAAGGAAAAAGATATGAATAGTTGAGTTTCGGATTCCTGAGAGACAGTGAAAACAGAGGAAGAACTGACTGACAGAGTATCAGACTACTTTCCGGATGTGTTACTGTTGATGATAAAGATTGTGAAGGCATGAATCATGTTTGGCCGACATGATTAATGATATCTACAAGTATATGCTTGATCCGCATTGCTTGGTGAGGAAGGATTCAGCCGACAGAACAGAGTTTGTAAGAAACTAGACTGTTCCGGATGCCGACTAGAAAGATGATGAAATTACTTGTGCGGATATATATATAGAGGATGGATTTAGTTGTGAAGTGTGTGTGATGTTGAGATATATGCGAAGAAGTGCAGAACAGAGCAGAAGTACCAAGATAGATCTGGAATGTGAAAGGATAGCAGAATAAAGAACAGAGAAAAGATGAAGTGCAGCAGATCAGCGTACTAAGCCTAACCGGAACTGAACTCCAGCATATGCAGATGCTTCCAATCAGTTCAAGACTATGTTTTTTATCACTTTGTAGACAGTGTGTCTTATTGTAGGCAGTGGGCCTCTTGTGAGCAGTGTGCTCAGGCAGTGGGCCCTAATTGGCAAGTGCCATTTTGTAATTTCCTATTCTTCTAATAGAGAATAATTTTGGGTTAATCACCCCGTGGTTTTCTCCCTTAACAGGGTTTCCACGTCAAAAATACTGTGTCATGTGTTTCTTATTTCATGATAATGTTTTTGTGTTTGATTCAATGTTGCATCAATTAAAAAGAAAGTTCAATAAGGGAAATAATTAGGATAACTGATTCACCCCCCCCCCTCTCAGTTATCAACAGGGACTAGGTGTACCATCATACTCAATGCCTTCTTTACTGCCAATTGACTAATTTCTATTCATTGATTGTGATAATTGAACACTTTCAGTCCTTATAACAGTAATATACTTAGCTTGTTTGTCATAACAATCATCATGATGATTATTAATTATGCTTCTAACATCATCATTCTGTTCCTTGTCATGAAATCCATTGGTTTTTTTTTTCATTAGCTTTGTGATCATTACTCACATGACCTTGATTGACAATAGATTACTGATTTGAGATGACTTCATACTTGTCTTCATGAGCTACTCTAACTAATTTACCACCTACAATATAAGAATTTGATCTGTCCTAACATACTGGTAGGTCTAGTTTTACCTTGTGAGTCTCCATTTGGAATGGTTGCTCCATCACAATGTGCCTATCATAACTCTCCTTAGTGCTAGTGACTTCTTGTATCTTGTCTTGAGTAGGTGTATCCATGGGAGGTTAAGAAATTTCATTTGAGAATATATGTTAAGAAAATGTGAAATTAACCTAGAGATTGTGCCTACCACCATTTGTAAATTAACTTTTCTTGAGGATTTCACCCCTTGGCTATCTTGAATAGCTAATTCAAACTATAATTGATGTTCTTTGTGTTCAATGTTAAATTTTCTTTAAGTATTGCATCATAAAGGTAGTTTATAATGTTAGTTAGTATTTTGTCTCTTAGCATTTCTTTGGACATATCTATTGAAGGCAAGGTGTCTTGATTAGTGTCTTACCACTTAGACCAATTGTCACATCATTGCTAGTCAAACCAAGGATATTCTCCTAAATTTTGAAGATTACACCATAGTTAGGATTACACAAAAGAGCTGAAACATTAAGAGTTTGATCATGGTAGAATATGAGATCAATAATCAACATGTGCTCATCTATGTCATCAAGAACATCTAGGCCTAGACTGTAATTACACATTTCATTTCTAATCTAATCATGTCAAAATCAACAAGTTTGGAGTCATTTAAATTAGATAATCCTAATCATAAAAGCCCTCCTCGTTTCAGCTCTCAATAGTGACATATAAACCATTCAACTCATGCTCATCATTGGGACTAGGTCTCCCATCATACTCAATGTCTTCTTTACTGCCAATTTGACTAATTTGTATTTATTGATTGTTATAATTGAACACTTATAGTCCTTATAACATTAATATACTTATCTTGTTTGTCATAACAATCATCATCCTAATTATTCATTATGCTTCTAACATCATCATTGTCTTATTCATGATGCATATAGAAATCATAATCATGCCGAAGAAATGACCAAAGACTCTAACACCAAAAGAGCATGAAGCTAAGAATGAGAGGAAAAGAGAAAGAATGAGGCGAATTCATGAAAGTAGGAAATTTTTAACCATACAAGAAGACATGTCACCATTGCCAATTGAAGAGGAAAATGACACATCTAATCCATCTAAGAGAGAGATAGAATTAGAAGCACAAAGGGAGTGAATGCAAAACCTCCATTCAATGATGAAATTGACTCTCGAAGTTGGAGGCACTCCATCATTCATAGGTCAAGTTGAAGGAACACCATCATTCTCTTTTCAAATTAGAGGCATTGCATCTTTCATAGGTAAAGTTGAAGGTACATCTTCATTATCTTCTCAAGTTGGATGCACGCCATCATTCACACATCAAATTAAAGGTACACCATATTATCCATCTCAACTTCAAGCCTTTTCATCTTTTCCATCTCCAATTGAAGGTACACCATCTATCCCATCTCAAGTAAATATTAAAGAAATTCCTAATGTTGTATCAACTTTACCAATGAAAATGCCTCCTATAATTTTGCAAAGAAAGCCTAAGTTTCTAATTGATATGGATGAGAATGTTTTGAAGCCCATGCAGGATAATACTCCCAAGCGTACTTGCCAAAGATATGCCAATGAGATATGGAAATCATTCTTTGAGAACTTAAATGAAATTGAAAGATGACAACTATTTGTTGAATTGATGAGAAATCTAAAATTTAGGCCCATTATGAAGATTCTTGGCCTAAGAACATCGGATGCTTCAAGTGAAAAATCAATTGTAAAGAATCTAATGAGTGCATATGAGAGTGTGGGTTCCACCTCATGCACCAAGGATAGTAATGTCACACGACGTGTCATTACGTCAACAATAGTAAGCTAAAAAACAAAGAAAGCTCACCTTATTATAAAGACAATTCAAGCTAGGGGAGATGTCTTTTTAGCGAAGCCTCATGGTCGTTCACAGCAACATCGAACGCAAACAATCTCTCAAGAGCCCTAAGACAAAAAAGGTGTCAAACTTTGGACCGGTTGTTCCATCAAACTGTGACACCTAGGAACATCTTCTTTGCATATATAGGTGGATGTTAGATCCACCTACAAACACCTACGTCAGTTTTTTAAAATCAATTTCATTTGCTTATGGTGGCAAGGAGCACATTGAGTAACATTTTGCATTCCACAACTCATGCGGCTGAATTGACTATGCCAAAGTAATAGGGTGGGCAACTAAATGCTAGGAGAGGTCTCATTTCATGTTCCAAGTGTCCTAGTCATTCGAGGCAGCAGGCTATCGACAAAGTCACTTAAGATCCATAATAGCAAAAAATTGCCAAACTTTGATGGAGCAGTTCTCAAAATTTGTGGCATCTAGGAATGTTTTGTTTAGACCTACAAGTGCATGTGGGGTCCATCCACAATCACCTCTCTCAGTTGTGGTCAAATCCAATCTGTTTGACCATGCTGAAATCAAATGCATTCTTGCAAAATGCTTCAATTTCATGCAGTGGAAAGGTGCTAGGAATGAAATTTTGTATCCCATAGCTCATGGGGCAGAACCAACTATGCCAATGCATAGGGGTGGGTGAATAAATTCTAGAAGAGGTATCATTTTGTGCACCAAGTGTCTCAGTCATTTCAAGATGCAAGCTACCGACAAAGTTAAAAGCTGCTAGGAGTGACATTTTACATTCCACAACATGTGGGGGGAACTAACTGCGCCAACACATTGGGGTGTGTGATTAAATTCTAGGGGATGTCTTGTTTTTTGTGCCAAGTGTCTCAGTGGTTCTGGGTTACAACCTACTGACAAAGTCACTTAAAATCCCTAAGAGGAAAAATCTACCAAACTTTGACAGAGTAGTTATCTGAATTCATGGTAGCTAGGAATCTTCCATTTTGACCTATAGGTGCACATGCGGTCTGTTCGCAATAACTTCTCTCAGTTTTGGTCAACTCCAAACTATTTGACAGTGCCAAAATCAAATGCATTCTTGCAAAATGCTTTAGTTTCACGTAGTGGGGTAAAAGCACAATAGTCTGTCACACTTTCAGCTAAATAAATAGTTTCGAGTAGATAGTTTACACACGATATGTTTATGCCTGATTTTGTTATGCCCAAAACCAAGTTGTGCCTATGTTGCACCTACGTTGTTGTACATTTCTAGGTGGAATGTTATCGGGCGATAAGTTTACACCTAGTTAGGTTTCGGGCATAACCATAGAAAATAAAAATAAAAAAAGGTGAAAATGTCTTTTTTACCCAAATTGATATAATTTTGAAGTGTTCCACCTAGAGCCCACAATAGCCAATGAGCCCACAAGTGCCTCGATTACACTGCGCCACCTCTAGATATTGTTCCATCACTACAACTCCACAACACCCACCTACACAAATGGATATATAAACTGATGCATCCAGTGGTGTAAGGGCAATCTTGCATCACCCAAAAAAAGATGTGTTTCAAAATTGTTGATGTTCTTTCCATTTCTTTTCAAAATTTGTGGTTCTAGTTCCATAATCGCTTGAATAATGATGTAGAACTTTCAGTTTTTCTAAACTACTAAAAATAGTAACCTGCTATTTTTAAAAAGTTTGCATTTGGGCACGGATTGAAGTAAAAATTTACAGGAAGTTACATAACAGAAATATAAGACCTCTGGCGAAGGAATCACACAAAGATCATTTGCGACCTCAAAGATATTAAAGTTTTTGTTTCCCAAAAATGCCTGAAAATTATTCAAACTCAGGTTTGAGGCACTAAACAGCCCCGTATGGGCCCGAAAATGGCCGAAAACGGCAAAGCGGGTTCTTAGCGCATAGAACACTCCGCGAGCTTTCCAACACATAAAATGATTTGTTAATCAGACACCTAGATCAAAAGTTATGGCTCCCAGAAGTTGACCTATTTTTGGAGGGAGATGCAAATTTTGAAATTAGGTTGTTGGCCACGAAAAAGGCTATTAATAACCATTTTTGGGAACCCTGGGCAGTAGTAGAGTTAAGGGGGAATTGTAGAGTCAAGAATAGGTAGGAAAAATAGAAACCCTAGATGATTTGGGGTTACAAAACATAGATGATTCTAGAGTCTAGGAATAGGAAGTTGTAATATGTTGCAGCCTGTGGATGGTTGATTCCTCTGACTGTATTTGAGCTTCTGTAATGTAATAAGTTGTCCAAATCAATAAAGAAAGTTCTATTTTCTATGTGCAATTTTTATTGTTGTGTATTTTATGATTTAATCCCCTTCATCAAGTGGTATCAGAGAAAGGGTTCCTGAGTGTGTAGATAGATCGCCAACTGTGAGGCAGTTTGCACCAGGACCTGAGGTTGTGGGTTTACTGCGAAGACCAAGATGCCTCCATGAAGAAATCATGTTGGGAGGAATGCTTTGACAGAAGATGGTTTTAAAGCCCTACAAAGGCAAATCAATGCATTGCAAAAGGAGCTACAAAGAGGGTTTGAGCCAAGGACAAGAGAAGAAAGTGAAGATGAAGCTGAAGAAGAGCTATCTGAAGAAGAACAAGAAGCTGTCGGAGATCCTGCAGAAGTTAGGTTGTTGAGGGCCATTTCGAAGATCAGAAAGAGGCCCAAGATCAAAGTTTCTACATATTCTGGAGATTTGAATCCAGAATAGCTTATTGATTGGATCAATGACATGGAGAAGTATTTTGACTATGAAAATGTGGAGGACCCAGATCGGGTTAAGTTTGCAAAAACAAAGTTGAAGGGCCATGCCAATATTTGGTGGAAGGAGGTCCAATTAGAGAGGAAAAGGAAAGATCACCAGATGGGATTGAATGGTGGAGAAATTGAAGAAGCAGTTCATTCTTGTGGACTCTGAGATGGAGTTGTTGAAGAAGCTGCAAGGACTGAAGCAAGGTAACAATTCTGTTAAGGAGTATACATAAGAGTTTTATAAAATTACTATCAGGATAGGCCATGCAGAGCCCAACAAGGAGAAGGTAGCCCATTACATTAATGGGTTGAGGCTGAGTATTCAAGAGGAGCTGAGCCTGGTCAGAGTGACCACCATAGAAGATGCGTACTAGTTTTCCCTGAAGGTGGAAGAGAAGCTGAATAAAACATTTGGCTGCAAGCAAAGGAGAAGAGGTCAAGGCGGAAGGATTGGTGGAAGACCCTATGGGGGCCGAAATGAAGATTCAAAGAAAAGTAAAGAAGCCGGCACTAGTCAAAATCAGAGAGGAGATAATACCTACTGCCCTCGTGACCAGAACAATGGTAAGCAAAGAGGAAGAGGAAGAGACCGACCTGGGCAAGGACCAGGAAGAGGAGGTTTCAAAGGAACTTGTTTTCAATGTGGAGAAGAAGGGCATCGAGCATACGAGTGTCCGCAACATCAAGTAAGGACAAATAGAAGACCTGAAGGTAATGCACGAGTTGCACATGTAGATGAAGATGTACATTCTGAGCATTCTGAAGATGCTGAAAGGGAAGAAACCCTAGTTGTCAGAAGAACCTTGCTGAATGAGGAGAAAGAACCCAATCAGAGGATGAGTTTATTCTGCACAAGGTGCAAATGTGAAGGTAAGTGTTGTGATATTATTATTGACAGTGGAAGCACTGATAATCTTGTTTCAGAGGAGACGGTTGACAAGTTGAAGTTGACAAGAAGAAAGCATCCACATCCATATCAGATTGCATGGTTGCAGAAGGACCATAGAGATTTTGTCAATGAGTAGTGTTTAGTGAAGTTCAAGATTGGTGACTACCATGATGAGGTGCTATGTGATATCATACCGATGGATGCATGTCATATGTTGTTGGGGAGGCTGTGGCAGTATAATAGCAGTGTTGTCCATGATGGTCGTGCAAACACATATTCCCTAACAAAGAATGGAGTTCGTCATAAGTTGAAGCCCTTGAAGGAGGTGGAAGAAAAGGTATGTAGTACTGCCAGAATTTGCTTCGTAGATGGTAGGAAATTTTTGGAGGGTATGAAGCATGAACATCATTGCTTTGCATTGATTCCTAAGATTAGTCAGGAGAATTGTGAAGATGTACCAACAGAAGTTTCAGATATGTTGGAAGAGTTCCAAGACATTATCTATGATAATGTACCAGAAGGTTTACCACCAATAAGGAAGATAAGTCATCAAATGGATTTGATACCAGGAGCCAGTTTGCCAAACAAGGCAGCCCACAAAATGACCCCTACAAAGAATGAAGAGCTGAACAGACAAGTTTAGGAGTTGTTGAGGAAGGGACTGATAAGGGAGAGCCTAAGTCCATGTGCGGTACCTACAGTACTACCACCAAAGAAGGATGGAGAATGGAGGATGTGTACAGACTCTCGAGCCATCAATAAGATAATGATCAAGTATAGATTTCCATTACCAATAATGGATGACATCATGGATTGTTTGAGTGGAGCCAAGTACTTCACGAAAATTGACCTGAAGAGTGGGTATCACCAGATCTGTATTAGAGAAGGAGATGAATGGAATATAGCCTTCAAGACAAAGGAAGGTTTGTATGATTGGTTAGTAATGCCATTTGGGCTAACCAATGCACCGAGCACATTCATGCGGCTCATGAACAAGGTACTAAAAGAATTTTTGGGAAGTTTTGTTATTGTTTATTTGGATGATATTTTGATTTTCAGTAAGACTTGGGATGAGCATCTGATGTATATCAAAAGAGTTCTAGAGAAGCTGAGGGAGGAGAAGTTGCTTATTAATCTGAAGAAATATAGTTTTGTAAAGGAGTTGGTATACCTGGGATTTGTTGTCTTAGAGAAAGGTCTTAAGATGGACCCAGGAAAAGTAAGGGCTATCATTGAATGGCCTACGCCAAGGAGTGCAACGGAGGTAAGATCTTTTCATGGTTTGGCAAGTTTTTACAGAAAGTTTATCAAGAATTTTAGTAGCATTTGTGTACCCCTAACTAAGATAATGAGAGGGGATAGAAAAGAGTTTAGATGGACTAAAGGAGTAGACAAGAGCTTTGATACATTAAAGCAGAAAGTCATAGAACAACCTATTTTGGTACTTCCAGATTTCAATAAGGTATTTCAGGTAGATTGTGATGCAAGTGGTAGTGGTATAGGAGCTATTTTGAGCCAAGAAGGTAAGCCCATTGCCTATTTTAGTGAGAAGCTTAATGATGCCAAGAAAAAGTATTTTGTTTATGATCAAGAATTTTATGCAATAGTTCAAGCTTTGAATAAATGGAGACATTATTTGTTGCCAAAAGAGTTTGTTTTATATACTGATCATCAAGCTTTGGAGTATCTTAATAGTCAAGGGAAGTTGAACCAAAGACACTTAAAATGGGTTGAGTCTTTGCAGAGTTATACTTTTGTTTTGAAGCACAGGAGTGGGAAGTCCAACAGAGTTGCAGATGCCTTGAGCAGAAGGTAAAATTTGTTGACAGAAATGAAGATAGAGGTTGTTGGGTTCGATGAGCTCAAAAGTTTGTATCCTAAAGATCTAGATTTTGCAGAGGCTTAGAAAGCTTGTCTGGATCCTATTACTTTGGACAGGACAAAATGGTTGGATTTCATAATCCAAGATGGCATGTTGTTTAGAGGAAGCTAGTTGTGCATCTCGAGGAGTTCCATGAGAGAGAACCTGATTAAGGAGAAGCATGGTGGAGGATTGGCTAGACACTTTGGTTGAGACAAGACCATTTCTATTGTTAGTGAAAATTATTATTAGCCACAGTTACAGCAGAATGTGAGGAAGTTTGTACAGAGTTGTAGAGTATGTCAGATGGCAAAAGGAACAAGTCAGAATACAGGGTTGTATCAACCATTACCTGTACCAGAGAAGCCATGGGATGATATTAGTATGGATTTTGTTCTTAGTTTACCAAGGACACAGAGAGGGCATGATTCAATTTTTGTGGTGGTGGACAGATTCTCAAAGATGGCACATTTTATTCCTTATAAGAAGACTAATGATGTTGTTCATATTGCAGAGTTATTTTTCAGGGAAGTGGTGAGACTACATGGTCTACCAAAGAGCATAGTTTCAGATTGAGATACCAAGTTTGTCAGTTATTTCTGGAGGACATTATGGAAGAAGTTGAAAATGGATTTGAAGTTCAGTTCTGCACACCATCCACAAACTGATGGATAGACAGAAGTGGTGAATAGGAGTTTGGGTAACCTACTACGATGCTTAGTAGGAGATAAGCCCAAGGGATGGGATTTGATTTTACCACAGGTAGAATTTGCTTACAACAATTCTATCAATAGGAGTATTGGTAAATCACCATTCAAGATTGTATATGGGAATAGTCCAAGAAATGATTCAGAGTTAAAGAATCTAGACAAAGGAGAAAAGACAAGGGCTGAAGCTGAAGACTTTGCAGAACATCTGAAGAATTTGCATGAAGAGGTGAGAAAGCACATTAATAAGATAAATATTCAGTACAAGGCTAAGGTAGATCAGAAGAGGAGGTATAAGGAGTTCCAGGTAGGGGTGAAGTCATGGTTCACTTGAGAAAAGAAAGGTTCCTAATTGGAACATACAATAAGTTGAAAATGAAGAAATTTGGACCATACAGAATCCTGAGGAAGCATGACTCGGGAAATGCATATGAGGTAGAGCTGCCAAGTGGGATTAATATTTCCCCTGTGTTCAACATTACTGATTTAACAGAATATCATGAGGGTGGCACAGAGGATGGAACAATAGAAGAACAGTGGAGTATTCTGGCGTCTACTTCAACAGAGGAGATATAATAGATTTTGGATAGCCATGTGGGAAGAAGTACTCAGAACAGGCAATATGAAGAATATCTAGTGAAATGGAAAGGAAGACCTGTTGAAGATTCTTCTTGGTTGTCTAAGGCAGAGTTTGACCGTTTGGGTTTTCCTCACACAAACACCTGAGACATGACAGGGTCACTTCTCAAATTACACTGGGTGTCTGATGTAAGAGCATCCAGTGGTGTAAGGGCAATTTTGAATCACCCAAAAAAAGATGTGTTTCAAAATTGTTAATGTTCTTTCCATTTCTTTTCAAACTGTGGTTCTGGTTCCATAATCGCTTGAATAATGATGTAGAACTTTCAGTTTTTCCAAACTACTAAAAATAGTAACCTGCTATTTTTAGAAAGTTTGCATTTGGGCATGGATTGAAGTGAAAATTTACAAGAAGTTACATAATGGAAATATAAGACCTTTGGCAAAGAAATCACACAAAGATCATTTAAGAGCTGAAAGATATTAAAGTTTCCATTTCCTGAAAAACACCTGAAAATTACTCAAACTCAGGTTTAAGGCACTAAATGGCCCCGTATATGCCCAAAAATGGCCAGAACCGATAGAGAATGTTCTTAGCGCGTAGAGCACTTTGCAAGATTTTTGACGCATAAAACGGTTCGTCAATCGAACACTCGAATCAAAAGTTATGGCTCCCAGAAGTTGACCTATTTTTGGACGGAGATGCAAATTTCAAAATTAGGTTGTTGGCCACCAAAAAGGCTATTAATAACCATTTTTGGGAACCCTGGGCAGTAGTAGAGTTAAGGGGGGAAGTGTAGAGTCAAGAATAGGCAAGAAAAATAGAAACCCTAGTTGATTTAGGGTTACAGAAGGCAGATGATTCTAGAGTCTAGGAATGGGAAGCTATAATGTGTTGCAGCCTGTGGAGGGTTGATTCCTCTGACTGTATTTGAGCTTCTGTAATGTAATAAGTTGTCCAAATGAATAAAGAAAGCTCTATTTTCTATGTACAATTTTTGTTGTTGTGTGTTTTATTATTTACCCCCTTCATCATAAACTATACCCATCTGCACAGATGTGCATATACTATAATCTTGACTATATAAATGAATATATACATGTTGGGAATGTGCATATACCGTAATCATGTATGCATGTTTGGAATATGTCACAGAAATGAGATCTTTTTGTGAACGTGTGGAGAATGATTTTACGTTTCCATCCCATAGAGGAAGAACCCTTTCTGTAAGAATAAAAACTCTTCGCACAGTATAAAACCCTAATTCTAACTTACGGTATTTTCTCAACTGCAAAATCCTATATGAATTTTTACAGTTTGTTCAAAATCTCTCCTTTCATATGATACAGTCTTTAAATCTCCTTCCATATATGATACCTGGTCTTTTTAAAAATGACTACATACAGCTATACAAGTGGTCTTTTTAAAGAACTGTATAGCTATATTTAGGTATTTTTACTATAAAATACAATTGAAATTTTTAAAAGACTATCATATGAAAGGAGAGATTTTGGACAAACTGTCAAAATTCATATAGGAAAATGTCAAAACTGTCAAAATTTAGGTTAAAAAAAGGCAAAAATCCTATGTGAATTTTTACAGTTTGTTCAAAATATCTCCTTTCATATGATACAATCTTTTGTCCTTCCATTTATGATGCCTGGTCTTTTTTAAAATGACTACATACAGCTATATAGGTGGTCTTTTTAAAGAACTATATAGCTGTATTTAGGCATTTTTACTATAAAATACAATTGAAATTTTAAAAATACTGTATCATATGAAAGGAGAGATTTTGGACAAACTGTCAAAATTCATATATAGGATAAAGGATAGGTAACAAAAAAATGTTGTAAGTTTCCTCGCTCAATTCTAGCCAACCATAGGTTAGAGGTTGTTGTTGAATTGACACTTCCAGGAGCAGGCATACTGAAAATCTATTATGCAGAAGTTATATCTGAACTTTGAGCTACCTTGGCTGAAATAATGATTTGCAATTGGAAATGGATGCTCTTTATCTAGGTTAGCATGGGATCCTTTGCCATGGAATTACTGGTTCTTTTATTCTACTATAGACCAATATTCTTCCATAGAGTACATGGTAGAGAGTTATTGAGGGATGGATAGAATCAAAACTAGTTCAACATAGTTATGCACAAAGACATGACTACGAATAATATGCAACCAATTTGGTTTAAATGCAATAAAATCAATTTTTCAATAGTAGCAAAGGTTTCAAGATTGTCAGTTGCTAAAAAGATATGCATCATTCACATGATTTCAAAGGGGCAAAATTTGTAATGCTAGAATGATTTCAAAGGAACCTTTTGGATTTATTATTTTTTCTAGAATTAGAGAAAGAGTTCAATTTGAGGACCAAATTTACTTCATTTAACTCCACAACTACATCACTTCACTCTAGATTTGAATTTTCCCATTTATTTTGCAAGTAGATTAGATTAAATTTTTTTTTCTTATCTTCAATTAAAATTAGAGTAAATTAGTTTAACATAGATCTTGAATGAGATCGATTAAACTTAGATTGCATTTCTTCATGGTTGGAGTAGATTATTTAACTTTATAACTATGTTGAATCTATTCTTGTCAAATTGGGATTTCTATCTAGAAACCTTGCTTGAAAAGTCATCTCTTTTTATGGTTTTCTTGCCTAAACATTTCAAAAAAATTATTTTATTAGTATATTAGCTATTATTCTATCATGTAAGCCCTCATTCAAAAGTGATTCCAACCCATTACCAATATTTAAAATCCTATTTGCCTCCACTATTTTGGTTTCTAAAGGCCCCTGTTTTGATCTTCACTTGGAAAAAATAGTTTAAACTAGTTGAAAACTAGGTCATTCATTGTTCAATTAGTTGTCATTTTCCTAACAACATTATATGTGTGATAGGATTGCACTTTTGTCCATCCAAAAACCATTGAAAACCCCAAATATAGTCATTTTGCATTTACTTGGTCTTCTCAAATTTACATTCATTTCAATAGGAAAAATCTATTTGTTGAAAATGGGAAATTTGAACTTTAATGTATTTCAATTCAAAAGGACAGCTTTGCCATTATAGAAATAGATTAGTGAGTTTTGTATTTACATTTATTTCAATAAAACTTGCATTTTTATTCAAGATCTCAAATCTAACTACATTATTAGTTTGAAAATTTTAAAAAACCTATATTGCATTTTAGGGAAAGACATTGAAGAGAAATTATAATTTATCTTATATTGAATTTTAAAATTAAAATCCTAATACTAATAAAATAGAAACTTGTCAAATTGCAAATAGTTGTATTCTTATCATTTTGAAAAGTTGCAAAATTGCATTCTTGAAAAGTTTTCAATTTATATAAGAATCATTCAATAAAACTAAATCATTTGTAAAAATATGTATTTTTTCTTGCATCTTAGTTGCATTTATCTCAAAATCTACATATTGAAATGAGAAGATATAAAATTTAGTTGCATTTGGTATTTATTTTCTATTTTATGTATTAACATAGAATTCGCTTTAAAGTAGAAAATTAAAAAAAACATTTAGGCAATTAGAATACACTTCCTAACACATTCATACACCTAGAAGTAAAATCCAGGTAATTTCCTTGCTTTGTGGCAATCTAGTATGCTGTGTGCACAAATCGATCTAGAGAGTGGGTTGTGGGAGTTAGATTTTGCCTTTAGGTTACAAAACTAATCTTGATGTAAATGTGGATTTGAACTTGGCTATATATTTGAAATATGTGCACATACTTGAAACCTGCTTGCCTTGGTGTATGTGACCCACAATAACTAATTTAGTATTTAACAACACGCCTAGGTTGTTTCATGTTTTAAATACTCCTTGTTGTGTCTTGATTTACTATAAGTGTTTAGATTGAATGTATTTAATTTTTTAATTTTAAATGTTTAAATAGTTTCGTTAATTTAAATATAAAAATTGAATGTATTTTCATTTTATAAATTACATGTATGTTCAAATTTTTTAAAATGCAGAAATTTGCATGCATGGCATCTGATATGGCATCTCATCATAGTGATGCTCATAATAGTGAGCATAATAGTGAGCATAACAGTGCTGATGCACATAGTGTTAGGAGAAACTTATATGATACCACTCTCAATAGACTAAATAATGTTTTTCAACACATTTAGATCAGATGATCCATAGTACACCGAACCTGTCTAATAGAGACAGGTTGGTGGGGATTAGAGCAGAGTTTGCCTGTATGATTGACATAGTCAAATCATATAATCCCTATAATGATTTGAGTATTGAGGATTTTTATGTGTCACTTGCTAGTACTGTTACTGGGATAGTGAAATGGCCAGCAGTTAATAGGGCTATTTCATTGGATATGGTGCATAGTATGTTTCTACATTATCAGGGACTAGACAGAGTTCAAGGCTATTTTGTCACCAAGTATACAGATGTTGTTGTTGCAACACTTATATATCCCAAGTGGTTAGCAGCACATAATAGATGGCCTCATAGTGATGAGTTGCCATTATGTATTTGTAAACAATTATATACTGCAGTTCATTTACGACTTGATGTTGATTTCACATCTATCCCTCGACATGCGAGACAGGGTTTTGGGAGGTTTTCAGAGAAATTCTAATGTCCTAATCAGGATCCACCCATTGATAAGAGGGCATTAGTGGGTCCAATCTTTTGGTACTTACCAAAATGTTGAATCTAGGACAATCAGCTGAGGCGGCAGTTGCATCATCGAGACAACACATTTTGAGAGTTTAGGTTCTATTGCTAGTGACGTTGACCACTTGGCATGAGATCGCGTTGGTAGATATATGTTGCGTCCACACACCAACATAGGATCAGTTGATTTGACTTCCACCAGTTATGACCCTTACATACGTGCTGACATAGTTTCACCATGTGATGTTGTGCAGACTTCTGGAGAGGGTGCTTTACGCAGATTAAGTACATGTTTGGCATAGGATCTACATTTTGTATATTAGTTTATTAGTTTAGAGTACAGGATCTCTCTCAAGACCGTGTCCACATTTGTTAGTCAGTGTAGTAATCACTAACCTACACATATGACTGACACAGTGCCTTCACAGCAGATTCCATCACAGCCCGATGTTGGTATTGTGCCACCTTACGCACCGAGATCATTCCATGGACTTTTGTTTGAGGATAACATTGCGATGACCCTCGATTCATCTAACCTTAGTGGGATTGGGAGGGTCATCCATGGAGCTACACAGGTTGTTGATGACAAGGTATACATTTTAAATTTTGTGTTTAATCAGTGTAATTTATTTGGTAAATAAATAATATATATTTAAATTATAAAATTTAGTCTTGTGCATCATGCACGTGTTGACTCTTATTTTTAATCAATGTTACATTAGGGACCGATAAGAGAGGTGCTAGGACATGACACTATGCAATAGACAATGGATGTGGTTGAGGTTGGATGTGAGGTATTTAGTATTTAATTGTATAAAATTTGAACATGTACTTGAGATTCCATATTTTTTAATTTTTATATATAAATTTAATTTAATAGTGATAATTTTTATGTTCAAAGATCTACACTCAAATATTCATAGATGGATGGGATTAGATACACAAGGCTTAGGACAGTGCTCGGGATGGGGATTAGTACAAGGCTTAGCTCATCATTCTAGTCCTGGGTTGAGTGAGGCCCGTTCTGCCTATAGGAGGCATGAGTGATGATGTTGCAGTTAGATGTATTCATGTTTTTTGTTATTTTTTCCCAAACTCTCATAACATGTTGCAGTTAGACTTGATGTTATATTGAGTATAGATGTTGTTGAGTTTACATGTTGTAGTTAGACTTTATGTTATTGAGTTTACATGTTGCGGTTAGACTTTTTGTTATTTCTTTATATATATGATACATGTACATATGCACATTTAGATGTTTAGTTATATAGATCTGTATGGATGTTTTCCTTGGAATATATGAGTCTTAATTTGGATAAAATGAAGTTTTAACTTATAGTTTAAATGTGTATATGTGTTTACTTGTAGATGCATATAAATTTACTTATACCTATGTATATATATTCACGTGCACATATATACATATAGTTGAAACATGCTATGTATGTATAAATTATATGTTAAATTTAAATTGCATTTTATGGAAAAATATCAATTTGTTTTTGAAATGTTTCTTGTAGATGTGATGTTATTAATGATTGAGAAATGATGTCAACACCCTAGGCATTGATAGGAATAGTTTTTATAACATATGTGGGAATGTATGGAAAAATAGATAAATTATGTTCTGTAATAACTTTTAAAAATAATGAATAATTTAATTTAATTTATATCTATTGAATCTTGTGAATTAAAATATAGTTTTTATACAATATTTGTATTTCAAATTAGTCTCTTATTGGATGTGTCCACTATTGATAGTTTTGTCACGTGTTTTTATATGGCTAATAAAATTTAAGAAAACTTTGAATTATTCTCTTTTTTTGGTTTATAATGACTTCTAATATCATTGACAAGATTGTTCACTTGTCTATATAGCATGTATAAACACCTATCTAGAGGACAATAGAAGGATTCATAGGTTCAAATCACTATATTGTAGGTAAAGTGTAATATTGAAAGTACAGAATTGAAATTAAGTGGTGGTGAATAAAGTTAAATACTCTATAAATTGTGCATATATATGATGCTATATGAACTTAAGAATTCCATATAATCTAATCTTTACACATGAATTTGATTATGCATGCAAAGAATTCAAACTAGATGATGAGCTATAACTGTGTCCAGTTGAATGTAAATGAAATCAAATCTATTCTTGAACTTAAGAACTCCATATAATCTAATACACATGAATTTGATTGTGCGTGCAAAGAATTCAAACTAGATGATGAGCTATACTTGTGTCCAGTTGAATGTAAATGAAATCAAATCTATTCTTGAACTTAAGAATTCTAGATGGAACATTTATATTCAATTGGAAATTGATAAAATCGCACTATGCCCATAATATATAAGTATCTAGAGAGATCTTCCCATGACAACTATATATTAAAAAGTGATCAATCCACATAATTACCAAAGATCCCATTACATGTGGTCTCAAGCTATACATCATTATGAATATTCCAATGCACCAAGGTGAACAAGAAAGACCAATCCAAGAGAACCCATGTACAAGAACAATTCACAAAATGATACATGTAAGTAACATACCAAAGGTTATAGAAAATCATGGTTGCTACTCTAAATGAAAGAAAAGAAATTACAACATGCCTAGATAGATCTTGGATAATATAATAAAAAATTGAATGTCACAAATTAGTAACATAAAAAATAAAGAAAATTAGAGACAACATGTATCTATTCTTCACCACTCAAACTTACTTGACAAAGAAGTATTTGAAAAAGCATAATGTCAGGGATTGGCTATGAGTGATAGCTTCCAATAAGGATCGCAATGTATGTACTAGCTACACTATTTCAACATTGCTAAGAATGAGACAGAAGATGAAGATTGGATTTAAGTTTTGTCTGTATTTAGGTATGAGTGATACTGATTTTTAAACTATAAAGAGTTAGCTATGGCAATTCTCTTATAAATTTCATGCCAGGTTTGAGTTTATTTTGTTTTCTTGTATTTTGGTAGGGTTTTTGCCTCGATTACTGTGTAGGTATCTATAGCTTACATGAGAGTTTGGGGATAATTTTTAAAGTAATCTTTGCATTATGGAACTTTATGTATGTTATTTGAATTCTATATGCCAGATCTATCATATAATGAATTTTAATTGAATACATGATCTCTATATATTAATTTAGATTAATTTTGATTAATTTAATTAGATGCATATAGAGGAAGTGATATTGAAAGAGAGAGGGGAATAGAGAAAGAGAGATATTTCAGATGGCCTGGCATCTACCCATCTTCCACATGTCAGTTTCTATTTTTTCCTTATAATACTCAATGTAAATATTTACTAATTTGTGTTTAATGCCTTAATGTAGGGATAGAGATATGGAAAGGGAGAGGAAGAGATAGACTTTCATTGTTTGATAAACTTAGGGCTATGGTCATGAATTCTATTGGAAAACCCTACATTAAATATCATGTTATGGTAGACAGATAAGGGAGAGATGGAGGAAGAGATAAAAGTGAGAGAGATAGAGAGGGGTGAATAGAGATAGAATTAGAGACATTTAAAATACACATGAATTTGATTGTGCATGCAAAGAAATTTTTAAACTAGATGATGAGCTATACTTATGTCCAGTTGAATGTAAATGAAATCAACTCTATTCTTGAACTTATGAATTCTAGATGAAACATGTAAATGCAATTGGATTATTCCTTCCACAATATTACAACATTCACAATTGACACATACATACAAGCCATCTTCCTTTTATTGATGATTTATCAATGCATAACCTAGAATTTACATACAAGGGTTATCTTTTTAATGTTTTACTAAACACAAAGCCCATTAGCTCAATAATGAGCAATAGGTTAAAAAACTTAATACATAAAATAATTCTTGGAAGCAACTTGAGCATAGACTTTTCCAAAGATTAACCCATACACAACCATACAACTTTATGCCAATAATGCATTATCCAATACAACCCTTCAAAATTTTAAATAAACACATTTTGAATACAACCTAAAGAGTATTGATTACATTACCAAATAATAGACCTCATAAAACTCAATAAGCTAGAAACCAACATAAATGTTCATCAGGCTACTCAAAACAAAATCACCAGACTTGCACACACAAGTCTCCTATCCACATACCAAGAAAAAAACCTAGATGAAAATAACAATCAATATCCTTAAATATCACTATCATACTAATAAAAATAATCTAAATTCATATGAATCACTTTAAACACATACAAATAGTATAAATTGCACTCAAGTTCTCTCTTGAACTCAATTCCAAAATTCAAAGTGCCCTTCACATATCTCAAGATACACTTTGCAACTTTTATGTGACTATAATATGGCTCTTGCATAAACTTGGCCACCAATCTAATAACAAAAGAGACATTGGGTCAAGTATTACTTTAGTGAGATATAACAAACTCCCCCACTATTTAGAGAACCCATACAAGAACAATTCACAAAATGATACACATAAGTAACATACCAAAGGTTATAGAAAATCATGGTTGCTACTCTAAATGAAAGAAAAGAAATTACAACATGCCTATCAAGATCTTGGATAATATAATAAAAAAATTGAATGTCACAACTTAGCAACATAAAAACATGTAACACAAACACCAAATGAATTTTTAAAGTTGTACTAGATGTTTTGTCTATTGCATATTACATTGGTTATTTACATTTATTTTACTATATTAAAAATTCAAGATTTGTACATAAAAACATGTAACACATCTCTTGGGTTTTTGAACACAAGTCTCACTATGAAGGTCACTCGACCACATTCCAATAAGGATAATATCAGGGATTGGCTGTGAGTGATAGCTTCCATTAAGGATCGCAATGTATACGAGCTACGCTATTTCAACATTGCTAAGAATGAGGCAGAAGATGAAGATTAGATTTAAGTTTTGTCATTATTTAGGTATGAGTGATACTAATTTTTTAAACTATAAAGAGTTAGCTTCTGCAATTCTCTTATAAATGTCATGCCAGGTTTGAGTGTATTTTGTTTCCTTGTATTTTGGTAGGGTTTTTACCTCAATTACTGTGTAGGTAGAGAGCTTACATCATGAGAGTTTGGGGACATAAATTTATGCAAAATTGGAACATAAACTAGGTTTTGTAAATTGCATATATACATGATCTAGCATATAAGTGTCTAGTTGAACAAATGAAATCAAAGATTAAATGAAAGTGAACTTAACAAATCCATGTCAAACATAAAACTGCAATTGGAATAGATGATTTAAAAGAATTTAGGTAAAATGCGAACTTTTTAAAAGTCACTAGGTTTTGTAAATTATATATATATATGAGATCTAAGATTCAACATATGAAATCGATGATTCAAGTGAACTTAAAAGAATATGTCCAATAAATATAGATATCTAGATAGATCTATAAAAAGTTTGAGTACATATATATATCTAGTCATATGTATGTACATATATCCAAAAAACAACTTAAAGCTCCTGGTACATATAATCTGGATCCTCTCTATCTTTAATTATCTCTAAAATCTTTTCATGATCTTCAATAGGCAACCTCGACTTTTGTTTGGCACATCCTCTTTTAGGTACAGTTTCTAAATTTATTTTTGTTGCTATAAGTGACTATAATGTAGAACCTTTTGTCCTGGCATATAATCAACAAATATAATACCATATCTCTCTATCTTTATTTGTTGTATGTGCCTTTAATAAGGACTAATCCAATGGGGTACTCTTGTCCATCACCATCTATCATCGATTCCACCAATTTGCTTTTTGGTTGCGTACATTTTAGTAGATAGTAATCTATACCTTCCATATTGTCAGGATCTACAACAATAGTGAAAATATCTCTTGTACACATACCATGTAAAGTTTACAAAAGTTGTAAATATATTTTTAATATATATAAATTTAAATATATATAAACATGCTTGAATCAAACTTACTTGTACATAGAATATATAAATCAATTTTAAGTTAATCAATTAAATACATACCTGTAACAACTAAATTAGATACACATTCATAATCATCTGAATATAGAGGATCATAGACATCAACATTATCATTTTCTTCAAAAGGAGGCATTGATATTAATTGTTTCATTTCCCGTCGTGAAACATACCCATCTCTAATATTCTCACATTGAACAATATTTGTATTGCTCTTGGTGAAATCAACACAAAAACATGATTTTTATCTCACATTAATTACATAAGGCTTGCTACCTCCCGTTGTCATGCTTTGATGCATGCTTCTAATACCATTAATTGTTTGACAATTAATAGCATTTGATCAATCAATATCTGTAAATTATGTAAACATCCAAGTGATTAATTTATATATATATTTAAATTTCAAAAATTCAATTAAATCATGTGTACACGCACTTTGAAATTCAAATTTAACAAATTTTGACTAGATGTATCTGTAACTTCTCAAAAATACTGTGTTGTATGTTGAATCGTGAGTGGAAAAATGACTTTTGCACCATTCAACAATTTCATTTGCATTCTGTATGGCATTACCTACAAGTACACATGTTGGCAAAATTTGTCACATGTTGTACTTTCAAGGTTTATTTAGGAATTTAAAATTTAAAGTTTAAATATAGATCTATTTTTTTATAAATATCTCTAGATTCCATATATATATGGCATGAACTACCTGCAAGTTCATGTTGATGAAGTGCACACTTCACACATGCTCATGCTCCATTGTGCTCCCCTTTTCCATGTCCACTATCATAAAAATTCCACAAGAATTTGGTGTTGCATCTAGCATGTTGATGGCTTAACCAAACAAAAGCTTTTGTAGACTTAAATTGTCCTATGAAGTTACAAATAATTACACTCAAACCAAATTAGCTTCAAAAAACATGACATATTATATATTATAAGTAATTGAACAATTTAAGTCTCAAAGTTAATAGTAAATAAAAATTTAAAATTAAACCCTAAACAATGTACTTACCAGCACATCCATCAGACCATATCCAGTGTTGTTCTTGATTTATGTCATGTCGTCTCAGTTTTTCAAAAAACATTTTCAAACAATGAGCTACATAACTTCTATCATGACCTGTATCATTACTGATATAAAAGTGAACATCTTTGATGACAATTCGATCATCTTTGCTACTTTGTATACCATCTACCTGAAACTCGGCATGTCTATAGCAAACTTGCACAAAGATTACAACTTGCTCTGAATGATAATATGGACTTTGAATCTTAGTTTGAGGACTAAATGTATAGTTCTCAGAGAAATCTACAATAGAGAGAATACAACTTGGTGGAAAGCAATTCTTTGAACCATGAAATTGCTTAGCTTGCCATCTTGCACCATGATAATGCTGGATATGTGGATATATGATATTGCGAAATTTATTCATAAATTCATTGTAAGGCAATCCACTCTCTTTGAGAACAATTTTTTTGGCCTCGACTCCCGACTTCGTTATGTATGTCTCATATTCAAATAACTTGCATTTCAATGTTGTCAACTTATAAAAGATTCTTGAAATTTCCACAATCATTACATATATTTTTATACACTAAAAATTGAATTCATCTAAATCTTCTGATTTTTTGCATAAAAGAGACTTCACAAATTGTGTTGTGCTTCCAGGGATGGCTATATTTTGATCAATTACTGCCATAGATTTTTTATATGGTTGTAGATGTACATCAAATTCAACATGATTTTTCCAAAAGCTCTAAAACAATATCATGGACTGTGGAAATATCATGTCTACCAACATGATTTGACAACAACAAGTTTCACATGCTTTATTTATACATACAAATGATGGTCATAGTGTCTCAAACATCCTTTGACAAATCTTCACATATGAATTTCTTGCTTGAATGCTTCAAAAAGTTCACTTTGTGTTGTATCTATAAAATGTTTTAGATGAGAATTTTTTGTACCATCTTCACCTATTATTTGTATAGTATCCCTTCTATTGGAAGAAACACGAGAGTGATTGGTCCAATATTCAACCACCTGTTTCCTTACATCTTCTGAAATTATATCTTTTCAAGGAACCCTACAAATATTTACCCAATTTTTCTCAATTTTTTATCTATTTCATTTCTCTTTTCAATATACCTTTGAACAGTTCTCCTAAAAACATTTAGTAATTCAAAAATTGCTTGAACTTGTCTTCTATGTGATAGTTTATTACTAGAAATTACAACCATCAATGCTCTACGTGCAGCACTTGGATCACTAGCTCAACTCTTGTTATCAATACAATTCAATTCTTCTTGCAAGTTTTCAACAATTGTTTGTTTTAATGAACTTGATGACTTTTTCCTATTATCAACCCCTAACAACTCCAAAATAGGGGTCATTTCTTTTCATCTAAATAACTTTGCAACTAACTGTGCTCTTCCAATTAGAGATTTTTCTTCAAAAAATTCATCCCATATTCTTTTAGACTGTAATTTTACTGTGCTTTCAAGTAACATATCTTTAGATGAAATATTATTTAAAAAAGAATCCTCATCCATCTCCATCAGATTTTTTATACCATAGAAAAAAATTCTATTACTAAGTTCAGTTTGTTCTTGTACCTATACGTCACCTTGGTCATCAATATTTTCCATGGGTTGTTCTTCAGTAGATGTTCCTTCACCCACTTTTCTCTTCCTCTCTCTTGTTCGATCATACTTCCTCAATCTAGTCCTTGGATTCCCCATCACAAATTGTACTCAAATTTGAATTCACCTACATATAAAAGTACACACATGTGCTTTCAATGAATGCACAGTTAATATTGCATAAATAGAACACTAAAATAAAAATTATTTATTTGTTAAAGCCAAAGTAAAAAAACACTCAAATTACAAACATATCATGAGCAAATTTGGTATCATGAGCATATTTGGTATATCATGATGCCTCTAATTTAAATATATTGTAATAAAAGGCTTATATGATGTGAAAGAGAGAAAACATGATATATCTCCTATGAAAAGGTATATAGCAATGAAAGGATAAGATTACAAAGGGGAAGACCTATGATTCCTTAAATGCAAGGATGTGACAAATAAAATCACACTATGTAATTGATTTCATTTGTTAAATACTAATTTGTAACAAGGGATGGAACCCACACATGAGAAATAAATGAAAAGTAGAGAAGAGAAGAGGTGCAAGGGAAAACATGATTGTGCACATGCATAAAGCTAGTTTTCCCTAGATGGGTAGGATAGTATATATAATGATTTACTCATGAGGGGGGGAAGGCATGATGCCTCTAATTTAAATATATCATAATAAAAGACTTATATGATGTGAAAGAGAGAAAACATGGTATGAAATAAACCTTCTTTTGTTGAAATAAGCCTTCTTTTATCGAAATAAGCTTTCCTTTGCTGAAATTTGCCTTCTTTTGTATTTAATCAAATTTTCTTGAGTTTAAAAAAAAAATTTAAAAATGTATGTATATATATATAATCGATTATTTTCGGACGATAAGTTATCGGCTGACTATGTATCGGTCGATAACTTATCGGGGGATAAAGTTACACCCGAAACCTTGTCGGCCATAATTTGCTTGACTTTAACTTGCTCAGCCAAGTATGTCTGGTTGGCTACCTACTTGGCAGCCAACTCACCTTTTTTCACAAATTTATGAAACATTGAACTTTAATAGGGTATTTCTCCTGTCAGAATGAATTTTCTGCAACAAAGAAAAATACCCTTTTTATAGAGCTCAGAGTGGTGAATCCAAATATGTATTTTTTTCATATTTTGATTACTTTTAATATATTTTATTTTTAAAATAATGCAAGTAGGTTGTTAAAGTTAGAAAAGAGGCTGATTAGAAATTTTAAAAAAATAGCAAAACATATTAAAAAATAAATAAAAAATATATGGTGCACTAGATGAGAGAGTCCTCTTCAAAAGGGTATAATTTATTTTTTGAAAATCATTAAAAAAAAATAGACAATAGTTGACGTCCCATAAAAACTCTCAAATTCTGCCAAATTTGACTTTAAAACATTATTACGAGAAAAATATACATCAAAATTTGATTTTTTTTCCATGCACTAGCTATTGAAGTTACCTATTTGGAAAAAAAAAATTAGGAAGAAATGAAGTTTTTATTAATTTGTTTCTTGACGTTCCGTGAACGTCACTTTTTCCTAAAATTTTCAGCATTCCAAAATTTGTCCTTAAATTGATTAAAAAAATAATGAAAACAATTTTTAAAAATCTGAAAAATTACAAGAATAAACTTCATCAAAAGTTCTGTATTTCATTAGTTTACATCATTTTAAAATTCAAAACATAAAGACCACTTTTATGTGGTCGAAGTTCAGAATTTTTTTTGTTGTTGGCCAATTCCTTTATAAAATGTGACATAGGTTTATGCTTTTACCCAGTGGAAAGGTGCTAGGAGTGAGATTTTGCATTCCATAGCTTGTGGGGCCGAACTGACTGTGACAACATGTTGCAGTGGGTGGGTAAATGCTAGAGGAGGTCTTGTTTTATGTGCCAAGTGTCTCAATCATTTTTGGCTGCAAGCCACTGATAAAGTCGAAAGGTGCTAGGAGTGAAATTTTGCATTCCACAACTCATGGGGGAAAACTGATAGTGTCAATGCATCAAGGTGGGCCAATAAATGCTAGTGGAGGTCTCAATTCATGAGCCAAGTGTACCAGTCATTCAGGGAAGCAGGCTACCAGCAAAATAACTTAAGATCTCTAAGAGAAAAAAATTGCCAAACTTTGATGGAGCAGTTCTCAGAATTCATGGTGGCTAGGAATGTTTCGTTCAAACCTATAGGTGCATGTGGGGTCCATCCACAATAACCTCTCTCGGTTTTGGTTTGATCATGCTGAAATTAAATGCATTCTTGCAAAATGCTTGAGTTTTATGCATTGGAAAGGTGCTAGGAGTGAAATTTTGCATTCCATAGCTCATTGGGCTGAATTGATTACGCCAACACATCAAGGTAGGTGGGTAAATACTAGGGGAGGTCTCATTTCATGTGCCAAGTGTCTCAATCTTCTGGGCTACAAGCTACTGACAAAGTTGAAAGGTGCTAGGAGTGAAATTTTGCATTCCACAGCTCATGGGGCTAAACTGACTGTGCCAATGCATCAGGTTGGGCAAGTAAATGCTAGGGGAGGTCTCATTTCGTGAACCAAATGTCTCAGTCATTCCAGGCTACAAGCTACTAGTAAAGTCAAAAGGTACTAGGAGTGAAATTTTGCATTCCAAAGGTCATGGAGTTGATGTGACTATGCCAACATGTCAAGGTGGTTGGGTAAATACTAGGGGAGGTCTCATTTTGTGTGTCAAATGTCTCAATCATTCTAGGCTATAAATTACCAACAAAGTCAAAAGGTGCTAGGAGTGAAATTTTGTGTTCCACAGCTCATGGGGCCGAACCGACTGTGCTAACACATCAAGGTGTGTAGTTAAATGCTAGGGGAGGTCTTATTTTGTGTGTTAAGCATCCCAGTCATTCCAGGATGTAAGCTACTAGTGAAGCAACTTTACTGGTAGCTTATAGCCTGGAGTGACTAGGACACTTAGCACACAAAACGAGACATCCCATAGAATTTACCCACCCACCCCGACATGTTAAAGTAGTCAATTTGGCCTCATGATGAGCAAAACAAAAAATATGGCACCTACCAAGGTTGTGCTGCATGAAATTGAAGCATTTTGCAAGAATATATGTTATTTCAACACGGTCAAATGGATTGGAGTTGACCAAAACTGAGATAGGTTATTATAGATGAACCCCACAAGCAACTGTAGGTCTAAACAGAACATTACCAACTGCCATGAATTCTGAGAACTGCTCCGTTAAACGTTTGGCAGTTTTTACTCTTAGGATCTTAAATGACTTTGCCGATAGCCTACTGCTTTGAACAACTAGGACACTTGGCACATGAAACGAGACCTCTCGTAGCATTTACCCACCCACCTTGATGCATTGGCACTGTCAGTTCATCCCCATAAGCTATGGAATACAAAATTTCAATCCTAGCACTGTTCCACTAAATGAAACTGAAACATTTTGCAAGAATACATTTGATTTTGGCATAGTCAAATGGATTGGAGTTGACCAAAACTGAGAGATGTTACTGTGGATGGACCCCACATCCACATGTAGGTCCAAATGGAACATTCGTAGCTACCACAAATTTTGAGAATTGCTCCATCAAAGTTTAGTAGTTTTTTACTCTTAGTGATCTTAAGTGACTTTGTCGGTAGCATGTTGCCTGAATGAATGGGACACTTGCCACATGAAACAACTAACAAGACCTACCCTAGAATTTAAATACCCACCCTGATGTGTTGGCGTAGTCGGTTCGGCCCCACGAGCTGTGGAACGCAAAATGTCACTCCTAGCACCTTTCGACTTTATCGATAGCTTGCAGCCCGAAATGACTAAGACACTTGGTGCATGAAATGAAACCTACCCTAGCATTTACCCACCCACCTCAATGTGTTGGCATAGTCAGTTCGACCCCATGACCCTTGGAATGTAAAATTTCACACCTAGCACCTTTCAACTTAGCTGGTAGCTTGTAGAACGGAATGACTAATACACTTGGTGCATGAAATGAGACCTCCCTTTGCATTTACCTACCCACCCCAATTTGTTGGCATAGTTGGTTCAATCCCATGATGAGAAGAATGAAAAATATGGCTCCTGGCAAGGTCGTGCTATATGAAACTACAACATTTTGCAAGAATTCACTTGATTTCAACACAATCAAACGGATTGGAGTTGACTAAAACCGAGAGAGGTTATTGTGGATGGACCTAAAATTCACCTATAGATCTAAACAAAACATTCCCAACTACCAAGAATTTCGAGAACTACTTCATCAAAGTTTGGCAGTTTTTTTCTCTTAGGATCTTAAGTGACTTTGCTGGTAGCCTGCTGCCTCGATCGACTGGGACATTTGGGGCACAAAACAAGACCTTTGCTAGCATTTAGCCACCCACCCTAACACATTGGCATAGTCAAATTAGCCCCATGAGCTGTGGAATGCGAAATTTCAATCCTAGCACCTGTCTATTACATGAAACTAAAGCATTTTGCAAGAATGCATTTGATTTCAGCACGGTCAAATGGATCAGAGTTAACCAAAACTGAGAGAGGTTATTGTGGAAGGACCCCACTTGCACCCATAGGTCTGAATAAAATAGTCCTAGCTTCCACAAATCTTGAGAACTACTCCGTTAAAGTTTGGTAGTTTTATGCTCTTAGGGATCTTAAGTGACTTTGTCGGTAGCTAGTTGTCTCAAACGAATGGGACACTTGGTGCATGCAATGAGAGTTCCTCTATCATTTTATCACCAACCTTGATATGTTGGTGCAGTCAGTTCAGTGCCATGAGCTATGCAATGCAATATGTCACTCCTAGCAACATTCCACTGCATGAAACTAAAGCATTTTGGAACAATGTGTTCCTTGCCACCATAGGCAAATGAAATTGATTTACAAAATTAAAGTAAGTATGGAATGTGTTCTAATTACATCCATCAAAGCATAAAGGATATGGGAATTTTGTCGGATGTTGTAGTTGCAATTGCCCTTATAGACATGTATGTAAAGTGGTAGGTGTAAAGCAAATGTAGAAAGGTGAAATGAGGATATGTGAAGCATAGAAACCATATAGAATGTGAAATGAGGATATGCAAATCATGCCAAATGTCTCTCTCTCTCTCTCTCTTACTTTCTTCCTCATTTTGTAAGAGAAAGACAAATCCACATGTGATTGCCTTGTAAGTGGCCTAGGAGTTTGTAGCCCTTCTCAAAGACCTTTCCTATAATAACTCCCTTCATACACCTGATAATGGAAATTTGACACCTGATTTGGATACCCTTTTGGTCATTGTAAAACATATGGGAAAAGGAGATAGGGTTATTTTGTACATAATAGGAAAAAACTAGGTTGTTACAGTCAAATTAGGCCTATTTTTGGGACTATAATGTAACAACAAAGACTTACACATGGATTTAAACCCTGAGATTGATAGGGAAGGTGTCACTAGGCATATATAACATGTCTAAACACTTTCCTTGCAAAAATCGCTCACCCAACACAAGAATTCTCAAAAATACACTAAAACATGATTTCTTAGGCCAAATAGAGTTAGGGTCTCTATAATGTAGATTTGATTAATAGGAAACAAAGAATTAATTGCAATTGGCATGTCTCACAGAAGAACATGCACAAAAGTCTCATTGTAAAATATTGCAAAAAAATTGTTGTGTAGTTATTGGATGCTTTGCTTGCATAGATCCATGTAAAACTTGTGAAGTGTAACTTTCTCTATTGTTTTACAGTTCATGTAAATAGACTATCCATTCTTTTTCTTTCAATGTCTATAAACTGCCTTTTGTAAAAAACCCTTATTATTTTACAACTAGTTGTACTTTTATTATTATTAGTTATTGGCTCTGAAAGTGATGAAATTACCTTGGTATGGTACAATGCACTTTTGTTTACTTTTTTTGTTCATATACAACTCATTTTCATTTCTTAAAATTTTCAAGTGTTTCAAAAAAAATTAAGTGTTGGGAGTTAAGTATTACAATGTCAGCATTTTTTCAGAACAAGAAGTCATATGTTGGTTTCATGTTCAATCCTCATGGAGATTACATTTTCAGGTGTTTCCTTGAAAGCTACAGAAACAAAAATATATCTATTTTGACCTACTTTTTTGAGAAGATGACGATCTCATTACAATGGATTTGCCCCTATGCATCCACATTTTGCAATTGGTAGATGTAAATGCAAAGTGTGGAAGCATAGACAATGCTCATGAACTATTTGACATAACACCTCAAAGAGATGCCATTTTGTGGAATGCAATAATTGTAAGATATGCACAAAATGGATTTGTTCATAAGGATTTAGAAACTTTCAAGAAAAGGCAATTAGCAGGTGTAAATCCAAATTCCACAACCTTAGTCAACATCATCCCTGCCTATGTCAAAATAGGATCTTTGGAATAGGATATATACATCTATCAAAGCATAAAGGATATGGGAATTTTGTTAGATCTGTTGTAGTTGCATCTACCCTAGTAGACATGTATGCAAAGTGTGGAAGCATAGACAAGGCACATGAACTGTTTGACAGAACATATCAAAGAGATGCCATCTCATGGAATCCAATAATTGCAAGATATGCACAAAATGGATTTGTTAATAAGGCTTTAGAAACTTTCAAGAAAATGAAATTGAGAGGTGTAAAGCCAAATTCCATAACCTTAGCCAACATCCTCCCTTTATATGCCAAAATTGGATCTTTGGAACATGGTATGGACATCCATCAAAGCAGAAAGGATATGGGAATTTTATTAGATCTTATAGTTGCAACTCCCCTAGTAGACATGTGTGCAAAGTGTGGAAGGATAGTCAAGGTACGTGAATTATTTGAAATGATGCCTCAATGAAATGCCATCTCATGGAATGCAATGATTGCAAGATATGCAAAAAATGGATTTTTTTGATAAGGTTTCATAAACTTTCAAGAAAATACAATTGGCTGGTGTAAAGCCAAATTCCACAACCTTTTCCAGTATCCTCCTTGCCTATACCAAAATGGGATCTTTGGAACACGGTATGAACATCCATCAAAGCATAAAAGATATGGGAATTTTGTTAGATGTTGTAGTTGCAACTACCCTAGGAGACATGTATGTAAAGTGTGGAAACATAGACAAGGCACGTGAACTATTTGGCATGATGCCTCAAGGAAATGTCATCTCATGGAATGCAATGATTGCAAGATGTGAACAAAATAGATTTATTTATAAGGCTTTAGAAACTTTCAAGAAAATGCAATTGGCAGGTGTAAATCTAAATTCCAAAACCTTTGCCAACATCCTCCTTGCCTATGCCAAAATGGTATCTTTGGAACACAATATGGGCATCCACAAAAGCATAAAGGATATAGGAATTTTGTCAAATGTTATAGTTGCAACTACCCTGCGAGACATGTATGCAAAGTGTGGAAGCATATGCAAGGCATGTGAATTGTTTGACACGATGCCTCAAATAAATGTTGTATCATGGAATGAAATGATTGCAAGATATGAACAAAATGGATTTTTTGATAAGGCTTTAGAAACTTTCAAGCAAATGCAATTGGCAGGTGTAAAGCCAAATTCCAAAACCTTAGCCAACATCCTCCTTGCCTATGCCAAAATGATATCTTTGGAACATGGTATGGACATCCATCAAAGCATAAAGGATATAGGAATTTTGTCAAATGTTGTAGTTGCAACTACCCTGTGAGACAGGTATGCAAAGTGTGGAAGCATATACAAGGCACGTGAACTATTTGACATGATGCCTTAAATAAATGTTGTCTCATGGAATGCAATGATTGCAAGATATGCACGAAATGGATATTTCATAAGGCTTTAGAAACTTTCAAGAAAAAGCACAAAAGAAACTTTCAACTGAATGTAATTGGCACATCTAAAATGAAATTGCACAACCTTAACCAACATCTTCCTTGCTTATGCCAAAATAGGATCTAGGGAACAAGGTGTGGACAACCATAAAAGCATAAATGATACATGAATTTTGTCACATGTTGTATTTGCAACTGCTCTTGTAGACATCTATGCAAAGTGTGGAATCATAGACAAGGCACATGAACTATTTGACATGATGCCTCAAAGAAATGCATAGTCCCATGGAATGCAATGATTGCAAGATATGCACAAAATGGATTATTTTAAAAATGATTTATAAACTTTCAAGCAAATGGAATTGGCACATGTAAAACCAAATTCTTGTAATGATAATTGATCATCATATTAAATATTCAATGTAAAATGTCATAGACATAATGTCATGAACATAACATCTAGTCTATATATAAAGCCATATAGGCATGTACAAATAAAGCCATACATGCATATACAAAGATATACATCGATAACATACAAAAGTATGTATACAAATCCATCTAGGCATACAAAAAAATGTCCCAAAATCTAGTTTTCTATAAACTTCTATGAAATAATCTATGGCTTGCTTGGCCGTGAAGATGGAGAGCCAATTAGTGACTCATCCTCTCTCTCTCTCTCATCGACTAGACCTCCTCGACAAAGATTTTTGCAACTCAACCTATTAATACAATCAAACAATATACACATTAATATAGAAAACATGAAATATATAACATCACATATGTAATCGATCACTTACCACTAGTTGATGATCATTCTCAATCATCTTTTCTCTCTCATCATCTATAGCTGAATGGGTTGGAGTTGTGACTTCCAGTGAGAAGCATCAAGAAGATAAATAAGATTACTATTGATATATGTACTATATTTATGATCATGTGATAAATTACATACCTACTAACTCAACCTCCTCTCATAACCCACCACTAGATGGATAACAGAGGTAGGATGAAGACTCTAACCTTGGAATTTCATTACACAGACAATTACATAGATTAATTTTGACTTATAATATAGATATTCATATAAAATTAATTACAAATTTCAAATAAGAATATATTAAATCAAGATGAAACTTATAAAAAAATACTTGGGAGTCAATACCAAATGTACACTGTAAAACATCATCTGTGAGAACAAGATCATCCAATATGGATGTGTCCATCACTGGTTGTTGCCCCTACATCACAACATCATGTTGAGAGTCTTGTCGTGAGTCCTACATCCCATAATCGCACAAGATCCCACATGAACTCCAAATATGTGGGGAGAAATGATGCCTTCTACTCTCACCCTCATCAGCCTGGGTGAGATCATCCCCGTGCTATGCTAGAGAATACATGAGAAAACTCAATGAATATAATGTATCCACCTTAACACTCTCCTTCAAAGTTGAAGGTAGTGATACATGTGCTAGCCTCATCAAGGGTCTAGGTACATGGTTTTGGTACTATTGTGCCCCCTCTCTATCCTCGGAAAAGCCACCACCTCTTCCCTGGAACTCTCTAATGTCAAAATAATTAGGAATCTTCTTGAGGATGAACTCACAATAGAGTTTCCTCAATAAATATTGTCTCACCTCATTATTGTTACATGGACTCTCATCAAACGCCATGTACCATCTATCCCAAAAGTTTTGAGATATATCTTCATTCCTACACCAATCCAACAGGAAGCATTTGTAAGTCTCTTCTAATGTTTGGCCAACTTTAGGATTGAAAATTTCTTAACATAATGTATATTTTGTAATTTTTAGGTCCTTCACTTGTTCGTAAGACAATTTGTTGACATAGTATTGCCGACCTCTCCCTGTAGTCATTACATTGGGTGATTTGGTTTGTCATCAATTCAATGTGAGAAACAATCACCTCTGATGACTTGGCAAGCATTCTCCTATGATCGGTGCTTGCACTTAGACTATTTAAAGATTCAATTAGGGTTTGAGGATGTCTTTTTATTTTTGTCAATTTGTCCTAAATAGTTTTCCTGTGTGTCTCTTTCATTGTGAGGACATGAAGGTAGAGGGTTTTGAGGGTTTTGGGGATTGTTTTTGGCCTCCTCTATTGGATTAGTGTTTTGTGGTGCCTTATTGACTGTAAATTCAACATAAAAAAAACTTCAAAAATTGCAAAAGTAAAAATTTCTTTTCAAACTCACAAAAATTAAGCAAACCCCACCTTCTTCAGCTGCTACAGCCTCTACATTTCCTTCACGATGTCTTTGGGAGTGGGATTGGTGAGGTGGCATGGTGAAAACATTGATTACACTTCTCCCTTACTTGAGTTCTCCTTCCTCCAATGTGCTCATGCTCTTGTGACTATTTTTGCTTGCAAAAATGAAGAATGGCTATAGATTTTGTTGTTTTTGCTTTTGTTTTTACTTTATATAACATGAAACGTGAGCGCATTATGAGGGACTAAAAAGTCACCACATGACTTTTTGGTCCCATGCAAGATGAAATGTGAGCTCATAAATGTGAGTGTGTTATAATGTGCTCACGTTTCATCTTGCATGGGACCAAAAAGTCATGTGGTGACATTTTGGTCCTCATCTCTTTACACTTACCTGTAATCTTTATCACTTTCATTCATAATTTCATCATATATTGTTAATCTTGCCTCTTCCCTCCTAAAGCATGCACTCTTGAATCACTAATCATCATTGTAATGGAGGTGGAAATGCCAACACAGGGTTTGACTAAGGAAAGCCCCTAAACACAACACAACCTTTTCCTCTTTTCTTGTGTGCAGGTCAGAGTAACAGGTTTCAGAAGATAGGATCTGGGAAGAAGGAAGGTTTTACAGGTGCATCTCTAGTGAAACTCAGAGTTTTTGTAAAACCCTAAAAAGGGTCTAGGGCACCCAGCACCTTAGTCTTTCTATGACACCAAACTAAGATCCAAGTCCTTTGTTTCCTAATATCTATTGTGCTTTATGATCTTCTATTTCTATTTCTGACAGTTGATTATTTGCATATCTTGGTCAATTAGGGTTTCATCTTTTTCCCTAGTTTGGTTGGTTACTTTTGGTTTAATTTGGTTTACACTCCTCTATACAACAAAGAGGCAAAACCCCTATAGTTTGGGTCTCCCTCAAGGGTAGAAGCCAAGCTCGGTTTGTATCTCAATGTTTATAGAAGAGGGTTTGACCTAGTCTAACCTTTTAGGCTAGATCTCTCCTTTCCACTAAAATAGATATACTCTTTAAATATATATTACGCTCATTCAAAGGAAATCTTTTAATGAAGGTATTATTTTATTTTTTTGCAATCAATAAAATAATACCTTCATTCAAACATTTTCTTCGAACGAAGGTAGACCTTTGTTCGAATGTTATTTCTGGGAAATGTTCAAACAAAGGTATTGTTGGATGACCCTAAAGGATTCCACATAAATATTTCCAGCTTAATATGTGAGACAATCGAATTGAAATAGAGCTAGCTAAAAATTAATCACATCATTATGAATGAAAATGCATTTTAGGATTTACTCTTTCCAAGATAAATCTTAATATATTAAGTCTTTCTAAATCTATAAATTACAAGTGTAAATGCTTTGAGTAGTCATTTTTAGAAATATTGCAACAAGATATATGACATTGATCTACATCTCTTCTAATCACACCTTTTACACATAATCATGACAGATTTTTTGAGGTGTAAAGTATTCTTATTTATTTATTCATGATATATTTTAGGGTATAGAAGCATAATTTAATGTCTATTCATTTAATATACATACTCATTTTCTAGTGAACACAAATTTGAGATATCCATTCTAATTACTAAATTGACATAATGTGGGTTGGTGACAACAAAATTGTGTCTAGTATAGTTTCTTAAGGGCTTGGTTCAATGTTGAATGAATTTAAAAGGATTGATCAAAATTATCTAATATTTGACTATTTATTTATTCTTTTAAATTATTTTCATCCCAACCTTTATACAAATTCATAAAATCTTTATGGGTTTACCAAAGAGCCCTCTCTCATTGTTTGGCCTATTTAACTACCCTTCTAGCCATAAAAATACATTTTCTCTTTAAATGTTTGTTAATTGTGAAAAAGATGAACGATGAGACTAGCATGCATACTAGATAAAACCCTACTTCACAATAATATTCAAGGACAAGACCAGGATAAATCACTACCAAATGGATGTGGACTTAGCTACAAATCTTGTACTCATGAGTGCTATGGAAAGATCTGATTTAATCAAGCCTTTTTATCAAACCCTGGATCAATAATGCAACAAACCCTAGTTTTGTGATGATTTGATTATAACAAATGATGTACAACAAATCTCCAAAACTCAATTGTACAAGGAGGATCAAGAAGATGAAAGAACCTGTGTCTTGAATGTGGAAATGTCAGAGGACTATTTCGAGGGCACCCATGTTTTGAAAGGTTGAATCTTCAGAAACTGTAAACTAAAGAAATGATGTAGAGACTGCCCTGATGTTAGATTTGAAGTTTGTTGGGGTAGAAAGAGTAGGGAGCTAGCACCCAAGTATTGCACAAAGGAATATTATCAAAATGTTGTCAGATCCTAAAACCCTGATCATTGCTCAGTCTTCATGTGTCTTCATATTTCCTAGATCTCACACCAATAACCTGCACACAAGAAAAAAAGAAGGGGTTTGGGGGTTATGGTGTTTAGGGACATGTCTCATCCAAATCTTGGGATAGAATTCAAGCTTCCCAACACCGTTGATAGATAAAAAGAGTATGCCCTTGCAGGGTAGAGGCTAAACACAAAATCAATATGATGAATCAAATGATGACAAATCAATAATGATATCACCTATGTGATGAAACCCTTAGGAGGATGAAGGCTCTTCAACTCATAAGGAGAGATAGATGATAACTTCAAACTTGTAACAACACACACAATGATAATACAAATCTACTCTAGAAATCACAATGAATACTTTGATGCTTTCACTCCAATGCTTCAAGTTTTCTATATCTATCTAGGTTCATACTGAATTCAAAAACACACTTATATATGCTTTCCCGCTAAGATTCATCAAATTAAACAAAAAGAGATGGCAAGGAGAAACCTTTTTAAAGGTCCTAAGCCGATATACATTTAAATTTTCCCCAACCAACCAAGGAAGACTTAGGTGCAGGTGCCCAAGTTTTGAGGCTCCTTTTAGGTCCAAAGTAAGATAAAAATATGGGCCCCTTGTTCCAAATTTACATTGGTTTCGGTCAATTTTACATCGGGATAAATATTTACCATGAATAATGTAATCACGAGGACCTAGGAGCTAAACAAGGAGGCAAAAAGTCATGTGGCCACTTTTTACTCTATAACATTTATCCCCCACTTTAATGTGTGTATCATCTTATGATTAGTACATGCATTAAAGTATAGTCAAAGCATATCAAACACATCAAACACTAGAGAGAAGACACACCCTAAGTTCAGAAGACCATTTGTAGCTCCCAAGCTTAGGCAAACATAAGAAAGCACTTGACAGTCACACAAGGGATAGTGAATAAAGTGAGGAAGCACGTAATACACGAAGAAGATAGTAAATAGTCATGTAATACACAGAGAAGGCATGAACATAGTCATGTAATACACAAGGTATACATAGAGAGAAGACATGATTAAACAATTATACTACCCTAACTAGACGATGGGTGGAGCTCATTGCTATGTACAACCATCAAAAGCACATAAAACACACAGTGTGGGGGAGATCATCGCTATGCACCACCACAAAACACACAAGACACATGGTGTGGGGGAGCTCATTGCTATGTGTCGCCACTAAAACATGCAAGACATCCATAGAAGACACATGGAAAATACACATAATACATGAGCATCATAGAGTATTTCATCGGCACACTATACATCTAAAACACATCAAACATGGGCAATGGGGTGGAGTTCATCGCTACGCGTCACCATCTAAGAAAAGCCAAACACATTTGAAGGTAGCCAAACACACTTGAAGGTTGAACTATGCTACCACAACCGCCAAAGACATGCTTAAGGCTGAATAACTCAAGATCCAACCCTGCCCCTGTAGAGGACTTTTTAAAAGTATGTGCAACCACTCAAGGGAATACACAATCCCACCTTCTGCAGAAGGGCTTTCAAAAACATACAACCCCAACTACATCACGGAGATGCCTTACAGTGAAAAGGAAGCATGTGCACAAAGTATATAACCCCACGTGCATCACGGAGATGTCAAGTACAGTGAAAAGGAAGCATACGCAACACACAAACAAAGTATACAACCCCACCTACATCACGGAGATGCCTTACAATGAAAAGGAAGCATACACAAACACACTTTATCAAAATATCTAAGATATCCAAGCATTTACCACAATATATGCCCCCACCTGAAAGTGGTTGATCTCGCTTGATGGTAGCAATCATGATTAAGATAAGGTTGAAAAAACGCAAGAGAACTAGATCTTTTGCAAAGCCCATGTCCCAAAATAACATGTAATTGCAATCACTGATTGTTCCTAACAATCACAATAGAAACACATTAGTATTATATGCTAACAATTCACAAACTTTGGTTAGAAAATTTTAGCCAAGATAATGACCAAATCATCTCATAAAACTTATATAGAAATCATTTAACATATCACCTAATAAACCAAGGCTACACTTGCGAGTTCGGAACTGAGTATAGTTGTTAGGTTATACTTCAGGTATCTCAGAACTGAGTGTAGCTACAAGGTGGTATACAAAACATACCAAAGTGCCTAGAAGTAGATTTTGAGTATTTCAAAGGTTTGTTACAAGAATTTCACAATACGGTACACATGATCACATCACGACACAAAGTGATTCTACTAGTCAAGTATCAATATCAAATTAACCCCATCTTCATATATGGACTAGGTCCATTTTTGTTTTCTTGTTGTAGGGATGCATGATCCTTATCATTTTTTATCTGTTATCCTCATCTGCCGACTAGTAGAGCCATGGAAGAATGAAATCATGAAAAATGAGAGAGGAGACAAAAGTGACTTAGGTTTACAACATGGGAAGATGCCCCCAAGACATTCTCCGCAACTTTATACCCCCAAGGCACCAGACACAACAATTGCAATAAGAGAGAGGAGAATAGAAGAATAGAGAAACAAATAGAAGAAGTGTCACAATGAAGGTAGTCTCCTTGTATCCTTGACCTTACAACAGTATCAAGGGTCATCCAAGGAAACCTAAACAAACATTTAACACAATATGGGGAACACAACACAACATATGCACATAAGAGGAGACCACCGGTGAGAGCACCCCAAAGAGGTGCTACATCAAAGGTGGTTGAATGGATGAGAAATACTTACCTGTGATAAAATGCAACCACGCTAGAGGCTGTCTTTGAGCAAATAATATTCCTCCCAATCTTGATCTTGATATGAAATAGGAGGCACATAGGGCAGTATGGCCCAACTTGAAACTTCTTCCTTTAGCTCTTTTGTTGATTCTATTTATTTCGGTGGGATGTTCTCTTCTTGCGGAGACATCTTTTGGGCTAATTCTTATCGCTTTCTTCTTCTTTCCCTTGCATTCCTATTTATTCTTGTCTTGTTAGTTATATTTCCCAAGGGTTCATGATTTTCCACATTATTTGACATTTCTAACGAGGAAGTCAGTAAAAATTTGATTTTCTAATATTTTGATGGATAGCTTCACTCTTAAAGATTATCTCTCAATCCTTGTAAGGTTGGCGGAGGAAAAACCTTGGCAAAAATTTATTTTCCTTTCAGTCCATGTGAATCTTTCAACTCGGGCTCCTTTTCACTCTCTATTTGTTGTATAGAAGGAATTGTAGCCTCATAGGACCCAGAGGGTCTAGGAGTGTTCTTGCCATATGATAATTTAGCTATCATCTTTGTTTTGTACTTTTGATATGCTAGGAAGAATTGATCTTGTCATGTTTAATTCACTTCGGTAGGTTGAGGCCAAAAATAATCTAGATCAAAGTTTCCATGAGTTGCTAAAGGTTTCAATCCATTGTGATGAATAACATGCACTCAGCCTTTATAAAGGAACTTTAAGCAAGTGTGAATAGTAGAGGAAACTACTTTTATGGATTTCATCCAAGGATGTCCTAACTTCACACGAAAGAGATCTAAAGTGGGATTAATAACAAATGATACTTCCAAGGCTTTTTCAACCACCTTAATTAAAAGTGTTATCTTTCCAATTGCCAGAAGAAAGTAACCATTATGTGCTTTTATGATTATATATGTTGTATCATAAGTATATTATGCTAGATCATGCATGTATAAGAATTCTTCGGTTATTGCATTTGTCGTACAATTAGGATCAATAAGAACCACTCTTGTAGCATTCCCACTTATTCTTGTTGTGATCTAAAGAGGACCATCAATGTTTCTAATAGTGACCTCATGAGGTATGAAGGATATGACAGGTTCGAGGTCCTTCCTTTTTCTTGTTAGATTGGGGAGGAGCCACACCACCTTTGTTTTGATTGGATGCCATGTATGTGAGACTTTTGAACAACAAGGCACTAGCTTGAGGAAGCGAGGATTTTGAATCTTTTTGCAAAGATCAAGAACACACAAGTGTCACTACAAACTAAGTGATCCCAATGTTAAAGCATTGCACAAAAGGCAATTATAGATCTCTTTAAGATTCCTTGCAAAATGTGAGAGATGTTATATTCTTATGTTGAAATACACAATGTGTAATTGCAAATATAAGAATTTTAAACTTTATGATGTTAAATGATGCAATATTATCATGCCAAATTAGATTTGATGAATATCTAATGCAACCAATATGATTATGCAAGTGAATTTTGTAAAACCTAATGCAAGATTTTACAAAAATTCAAGCTTTTTAAGGCCTAAATATGCACTTTTCTCAAGATCATTCAAGATTTTCAAATGAATAATGAAAAATATGCTATAAATCAATGCAAGATCTAATTTGAACAATCAACAAGATGTAAATGCTTGAAGCTACGGGTTTACCAAAATGTTAAGTGTGAAAAAGATGAATGATGAGACTAGCATGCATACTAGATCAAACCCTATTTCCAAATAACATTCAAGGACAAGATTGAGCCAAATCACTACCAAATGGAGGTGGACTTACCTACAGATCTTGTAGTCATGAATGCTATGGAAAGATCTTATTTAATCAAACCTTTTTATCAAATCCTAGATCAATAATGCAACAAACCCTAGTTCTTGTTGTTATATGGAGCCTAATCAGACTCGGAGGTTAAATTTTCCCCATTTTTATCAGCACAGTTTCCCCCCCAAATTATTTAACAGGGGTTTGGGGCTAGTGCCCCTTGTGAGGTCCAAGGGCAGTGCCCCTGGCGCGGTCCTTGTCGCGATACAGGGCAGGGTCAAGGGGCAACACCCCCGAAACCTCAAACGACTTTTATTATTTTATAAAGGCATTGGGAGTTATTTTTTATATTGGTCAAAATATTTAAAAAAACCCTATTTTGTAACTAACATAAGTCTTGATAAAAATGGCTAAGGGTTAGGGTTTCCATTGATATTGGATTAGACCATTTATAGTGGTATTGAGTTGCAAGGATTGCTAGTTGTAATCAGTTTGATTTGCTGCATAATAATATTGGACTCTTTGTTGGTGGATGTAGCTCGAGTTTGGGTGAACCACATTAAAATTGTCTCTCGTTGTTATTATTTCTATCTATTTTTCATTCCTCTATTCAATCTTTATTTGCATTTAATTGATATCTTCTGCATGCAATTCCTAACAGTTCTATGATGATCTGATTATAACAGATGATGTACAACAAATCTCTGGAAACCAATTGTATAGGGAGGACTAGGAAGATGACAAAACTTGTGTCCTAGATGCAGAAACATCAGAGGACTATTTCGAGGGCGGCTAAGTCCTGAAAGGTTGAATCTTCAAAAACTGTAAACTAAAGAAATTCTATAGAGACTGCCCTGATGCTAGGTCTGAAGTCTGTTGGAGCAAAAATACTAGGGCGCCAGTGCCTAATTCTTGCACAAAGGAATATTCCTAAAATGTTGTTGGATCAAGAAACCCTGATCCTTGTTCAGTCTTCCAGTGTCTTCATATTTTCTGGATCTCACACCTGTAACCTGCACACAAGAAGAAGAGAAGGGGTTTGGGGGTTATGGTGTTTAGGGACTTGCCTTAGTCAAATCTTGGGATAGCATTCAAGCTTTCCAATACCGTTAATAGATAAAGAGAGTGTGCCCTTATAGGGTAAAAGCTAAACATAAAATCAATATGATGAATCAAATGATAATAAATCAACAATGATATCAAATATATGATGAAACCCTTGAAGGCTCTTCAACTCATAAGGAGTGATAGATGATAACTTCAAACATGCAACGACACATAATGAAAATTTACAAATCTTCTCTAGAATCACAATGAATGCGTTGATGCTCTTCACTCTAATGCTTCAAGTTGGCTATCTCTATCTAGGTTCATAATGAATTCAAAAACACACTTATATATGCTTTCCTTCTAACATTCATCAAATTAAACCAAAAGAGCTGACAAGGAGAAACCTTTTTAAAGGTCCTAAGATGACATACATTTAATTTTGCCCTGACCATACTTGGGCATTGGCACCCATGTCTTGAGGCTCCTTTTAGGTTCAAGGTACGATAAAATATGGGCCCCTTATTCCCAATTTACATTGGTTTCAGGCAATTTTGCATCGGGATGAATATTTAGCATGAATAATGTAATCACGAGGACTTAGGAACTAAACAAGGAGGTAAAAAGACATGTGGCCACTTTTTACTCTATAACAATATTACACAAACCCTAGAGGTTTTGGTCTAATTCTTCAATGAGCTTCATAGAAACACTAACCATGAAATAGATTAACTAATAGTAACCACCCCTCTTAAAACATAGGCAAGGAATTAACCATTGCATATTGTGTAATTCATCTGGCTAGAACTAGGGACCAAGTACTTATGAATGTGATTCCTTATCAAAACATCAAATTGAGGTGTTTGGTAAGACACTTCATGTTTGTTGACAACATTTTAGAGGGTCCCAAAGAATCCACCCCTTTTAGAGAGTAAATGGGGAACTAACTAGAACCTATTGTGTAAGCTATATGACCTGAATTGGAGACCAAGTACTTAAAAATTCTTATTCTTTACATAATCATCATTTAATAAGCGTATTTCTAGTAAGGTATTTCATGTTTACTACAATACTCTAGAGGGCCTTGAAAGATTCACCCTTCTTAAAGGGTCAACATGGAATTAACCACTACATGTATTATGTAGCTATGTGATATGAGTTCGAGACCAAGTACCTATAAAATATGAGTCATTGCCAAAAATCTTAATTTATGGGCATCATACACATGACCAATGAACAACCTATCCATAGTTCAAAATTTCAACTTTCTACTATCATGCAGTCTAGAGCCATTTAACCAACATGAAATGACATTCAACACTATGCCTAAACATATACCAAAAGTTGGTGAATTCAAACTCCTCATGTGTTGTTCTTTAATCTAGGTGATCGTTTTGATGCCCAAATTGAAAATTTGAGTGCCAAAATAAATATTTAATTTGTAAGGTGGTATGAATGATATTTAATGTCATTAATGGCACTCAAGGAGAGTTCTAAGCAAGAATTGGAGTTTTATTCACCTTGTGGTGGATGTAGCACATGAGAAACCCCATTTTTGGTGGTAGAAACATATTCAAGGGGACTCTGGGAATAGTATTTTATAGGAGCTATGTGTAAGGGAATTAAAAAAGATAGGAATGGAGAAAAAGAGAAGAGGTTCCAATAGAATGAGGGAGAAGTTAGAGAAGGAATTATTTTAGAACTACTAACCAAGTTGAGGGAATTTTTCAAGATCTATTGATAAGTCTATGAGGATAGAAGGAAAGAGTAGGGTATAGGATTAGAAGACTGGAAAGCCAGACAATAGGAGGAGACAACAAAGGGATGCATGAGACAAAACAAAAAGATAAGGGTCAAAAGGAATGAATAAGGTAGTAACAAGAGATGAAGAGAAGATATGGTCACAAGGGACAAAGAATGTAAGCATAGGAGTTAGTGTGGGGGTGTGAGAGGTTACCAACTATTGTTTTGGAGGATTTAAGCAAGTAGAAACAAGAAAAGGAAACTTCACCTAGAGGGTTGTCATTCTCTCCAATGGGCCTCTATTTTTTCCTCAAGTGTTTGAAGATAATAGGTACCATGTAAGAACAAATAGGAGAAGGTTAAATAAATACCCATGTATGCTTTTTTTTAACCATAAAAAAGGTGATAGACTCACCCATACCATTGATTCAAAAAAATTATACATCTTTCTGTCGACCTGACAATGTCTAGTTAAAATATTACAAAAATCGGTATAATGCCACCAATGTCTCATAAAATCAAACCAAAAACCTGTCTAAAGCTTATGAAATTGAAAATAAAAATAACCCTAGCAGCTAAATTCAAAAAAGCATTTAAATATCCTCATATGTGAAGGAGGGATCCAGAGGCAGGAACATCATCGACAATGCCATTGTTACCAGTTTGGGAGCTCTGTCTATATAGTGGCCTCTTATAAAACTGATGGGGTCAAAGATTTCATGAGCCTTCACTAGAAGACTTGCAAGGAGATGGAATTGAAGCTTCTCTATTTTTGTGGTCAGGGAGCCAAATTTACCATTGCATAGTCCTTCATACCCATGTAGAGTTGAGAAATATCTCATAAATTTCTAAATTGGTCCATGGTCAACAACTCTCCCACTGGCGCTTTGCCCTCCGTAAGCTTGTATCTTTCCAGTCCTGCATGCCATCTAGCTGAACTAAAGATATGCCCTCTCAGGAAGGCCAGGGCAATTGAAAGAGCACAATTAGGGTCCTACATAAGATCATAAATGTTGGACAAGAAAATAGATGCCACATTGGAGTACTTCAGAGGGTTCAGAGTTTCCTAGAGCAACAGATTGCCTATAATTGTCCTTATATCATACTCTAAGTTGACACACTCCATGTCAAAAACCATCTAGAATTTAACCAATGAGTAGTTCCCTTCCATTATAGGCTCCCATTCCAATGGTGGAATGTTGAAGCAAAAGTTATAAGGATAACTTTCCATTGCTCACATCGCGCAATCTTGCAAAAAAGCAAGAAAACAACCCAATAGTATAAACCTACTCAAGGAAATACTGGCAAATACATTATTATTTTTGTCTCTCCAATGTGTTTAAGATGAAATAATTTGGGGGACTCTCCAGTTGAGGTGAATTGAATGTGATTCACCATCGCCCCTCAAGAGTAAATGTACTCAGATCTTTGAAGTGTCCTCGAGTGCCAGTGTCTATGACTAGTATATGAATTACCATAATTAGCTATGTATCATACATCCCCCCAACAACTGAACCCATAAAAATAGATGAGGTAATATTCGAGAAGGGACACTTAGGTGGATTCTCGGTATCCCTAAGCGTACTTCTACAAGTAGAGGATTAATGTTGACTAGGCTAGAGGTTGTTAGAAAAGAAGGTGCAAACCACATAATATAAATTTGGTTCAAACATTATTAATATCCTCTAAACAATGTAGAATAAATGGAGATTGCAACAGAAATAAAACCCACTACACAAAAATGACAAACATTAAGAATTAAACACATAACATACTATGTAACGTGGAGAAAACCCTTCTGGGTAAAAAAATCCACCAAGAAAGGAGGCTCCAAGTTGTATTATCTTCAAATATGAGATTATAATACATGCACTTCCTCTTCTTCTTTAGTATTCAATCCAGCAGCACTTGTTATTCTAAACTCTGCTAAAAAAATGTAGTACAAATATCCTTATAAAAGGGGGTTGCCTTCTAGGAAAAAGAAAAGTGACATAATATTGACTATCAGATATGTGACCTAATGATGAACAGTCCAACTTTACAATTATAAAATATAAATAAAATGTAGTTTCAGGGGTGCTTCCCTTGAATCCTGACTGGGGCATGTAGCCCCCAAACCCCCCACTAGGGGATGATCCCCCTAGATCCCTCGCAAGGGGAAGCCCCTTGCAACCCCCCATCATAGATGAATTAGTGTCAAGTACCAGATATAAACATGCGGTTGAAACAAGACTGTTGCTGGTGAAACCTTTTATCCCTTATGGGTGATTTACAAACAATAATAGGAATAATAAATTACATAGGATTTACAAGGTTGATGGCACCTTAATCCTAACATTCTCCCACTTGACATCATACATTGTAAATACCCATAGGAAACAATAAAATAATCAGGCACTAGAAACAAGGCCCATGGCCTCTCTGCACTAAAAAAATTCTCTGTGCTCACAGGCTTGGTCAAAGAATCTGCAACATTCTCTTTAGTGTTTACCTTCTTCAGCTCAATCTATCCATTTACAACCATTATCAAACAAAGTGATAATGTACATCAACACACTTAGTCCAAGCATGATACATAGGATTCTTGGCCAAACAAATAGCACTCTGGGTATCACAACCAATCTGAATGATCCTGCAATCAAAACCAATACCTGTACACAATCTCCTCAACCAAACTACCTCCTCAGAGACATGGGTAGTAGACATATACTCTGCTTCGGTGGTGGACAAAGCAACTGTGGGCTACCTTTTGGTCATCCAACTCACTACTTTGTCAAACAAAGTAAACACATAACCACTGGTGGACCTTCAACTATCCAAGTCACATGCCCAATCTACATCAACAAATCCTTGTATGTCCAAAGCTTTTTTAACACTGTCAGTACTAGAACAAACCAAATAGTAATCAGGAGTACCTACTAGATATCTAAACACCCTTTTCACATAATTCCAATGCTATCTACCAGGGTTAGACATAAATCTCCTCAAAACTCCAATTGCTTGGGCAATATATAGTCTAGTGCAAACCGTTGCATACATCAAACTCCCTACAACACTAGTATATGGCACATTAGACATATCATCTAAATCATCCTCATTCTTTGGACACATATCTGATGAAAGCTTAGTTCCAATGGGTAAAGGAACTCTAACTAGGTTACAGTCCTACATACTAAATGGTATTCACATACTTACTCTGAGACAACCAAAGCTTTCTATTACCTCTGTCCCTCCTGATCTCCATACCCAAAATACCTAGTTGTTCCAAGATCATTAATATCGAATGCACCTAAAATTTGGGCTTTCGATTCATTGATCATACCCTTAGTATTGTTGACATGTCATCAACATACAATGCAATGATCAAAATAGAATCATTAATACAATGAATGTACACACAGTGATCCTCCTCACTTTTGACAAAGCCCAATATCAACGCAAATGAGTCAAACTTTAGGTACCACATTCTAGGGGACTATTTCAGACCATAAAGAGACCTCTTCAATCTGCAAACCCAATGTTCTTTCCCTTTTAGCTCAAAACCTACAGGTTGTTGCATGTAAATTTCTTCCTCAAGATCTCCATGCAAGAATGCAATCTTAACATTCATTTTCTCTATTTCCCAATCAAGAGCTACAACAATAGATAAGATAAATCTAATAGAAGTTAATTTAGCAATAGGAGAGAATATTTCACCAAAATCAACTCCCTCTCTCTAGGAGTAGCCCTTGGCTACCAATCTAGCCTTGTACTTCTCCAATGGACCTTCTACTCCAAACTTCTTCTTGAAGACCCACTTGCAACCTATGGCCTTTCTTCCTTTAGGTAAACAAACAAGATCCCAGGTGTTGCAAGAGTCTAAAGTCATCATCTCCTCCTGCATGGCTAACTACTAAGAATCACTATCATCTACATGAAAAGCTTCCCTGTAGGATCTAGGTTCATCGTCAGTACTCAATTTAAAGAAAATACACAACAGAAATCTAGTGGGCTATACCTATAAACTTGGGTTCTATTGTCTTGTGTATCTTCTTAGAGATGGAGTAATAGACTCTTCAGGTTCTTCTGCATGCTCATCTATACCAACTTCTTTTGTCACAATAGATTCTTCCTCATCAGAAATTTCACTCAAGTCTTCCTCTGCTTCTTCACCCCCAATCAACCATCATTATGTTCTTCTTGAGGTGCATCTTTAGGCTCTAATTCAAAATGCACTCTCTTCACCTTTTCTTCTTTTTCCTTTGGCCACTCAAGTTCTAAAATAACACTAAGATCCCTAAAAATAACATCTCTAGAATAGATAATCTTTCGGATTAGTAGATTCCAAAGCTTATAACCTTTTACATTATCACCATATCAAATGAATGTACAATTTTTAGCTTTTAGATCCAGCTTAGTTCATTTTTCTTTAGGTACATGAACATAAACCTCATAGCTAAATACCCTTAAATGTGAAATAGAAGATTTCTTACTTGTCCACATTTCATAAGGAGTTGAAACAAGAGCCTTACATGGAGATTTATTAACCAAGTGGTTTTTAGTATTCACAACTTCTGCCCAAAAGTATTTGTTCAACTATGATTCACTTAACATACTTCTGGCTCTTTCCATTATTGTCTGATTCATCCTTTCTACCACTCCATTGTGTTGTGGAGTATACGGAGTAGTCCTCTGTCTAACAATACCTGCATGCTTACATAATTCATCAAATTCCTTAGAACAATATTCTCCTCCATTGTCAGATCTCAAAACCTTTATCTTATAATCTGATTTCTTTTCAACTAAAGCTTTAAATTCCTTAAACTTAGTGAAAACTTCAGATTTGTGATGCATAAAATAAATCCAGGTAAACATTGAGACATCATCAATGAAGTAAACAAAATATCTAGATTTTCCAATTGATTCAACATCCAAATGAATAAGTTCCAATATATCATTAGATTTATTACTGCTTGAAGGAAATGGAGATCTATTCTATTTTCCAAACACACAATGTGCACAAAATTTGAAACTCTTATCAAAATAGGATAAACTATCTAAAAAATTTCTATTCAAAATAGTCTTTAAACCAGACTGACTTATGTGGCCCAATCTATGGTGCCACAACATACATGTATTTTCAATATTAGCCTTAGATGCATAAGAGGCATTATAAATAGTACTCACTTCTAGCTTAAACAGAGTTCCCAATCTTTTCGCATTCACTACCACCAAGTTTCCTCTCACTAATTTGTAGCCATGATTATCAAATGTCACATACATTCCCAAATCATTTAACTTTGAAACAAAAATCAAATTTATAGCCAATCCAAGAACATACAAAACACCAAGGAGGGTTTTAATTCTCCCATCACTAAAACACAACATTACCTTCCCTCGTCCAACAATAGGATATGTAGAGTTGTCCCTGAGGTACACATTTCCTCCATCATACTCTTTGCATGTGGAAAATCATTATTTATGTGGCATCATGTGGTATGAGAATCCTCAATCAACCAACCAATGATCATGAGAAACAACATTACATGTAGAAAGTAAAACAACATCACCTGTATTTGAAGACTTATCAGTAGCGGAATCCCATTATTGCTTCTGGTTTCTACATTCCTTTTTCACATATCCTCTCTTTCCTTAGTTCTAACACTTAACTCTATTCTTCTTTCCAGGAGTCTTAGAACGGCCTTTAGACTTGTCTTTAGACCCCTTCTGAACTCCTTTTGGTCCTCTTTCCATAGACCTTCCCCTGACACCGAGAGCATCCCCTCAACTATCTGAACTTTTCTTCCACAATTCCTATGAAAACAAAACTGAAACAAGAGAATCCAACTTCGGATCTGTGAGGTTAGTAGTGATAGACAAAATAACATTCTCCCATGACTCAGGGAAAGAACAAAGAAGCAATATACATTTATCTTCCTCATTCACCTCAACATATATAGATGCTAGTTGACTCAATATCAAATTAAATGAATTCAAATGCTCTACAACTGATTCACCCTCTTTCATTTTCATGGAAAATAACTTTTACTTTAAATAAAGCTTATTTACCATACTCTTGGCTTGGTAGATCTCACCCAGATGCTTCCACAAGCTATGTACTGACTTCTCACTTGCAATATTCAGTAGAAAAGAATCTGCAAGGCACAACCAGATGGTTCCTCATGCCTTCTTATCTAGTCTTTCCCATTCATCTAGAGCAATATCATCAAGTTTCTTCTCCTTAGTTATAGTCAACCACTAGTTTCTTTCCTCTAGAAAATCCTCCATTTTTAGCTTCCACAATCCATTCCTTGTGCCATTGAACTTTTCAATGTCCAATTGAGGGGTAGAAGTAATAGTGGATGCAACCATGATATCTACACAAAATTTGTAAACAAATAACCAAATCTCCCACTGTAGCTAAAAAACCTTCACACTACCACCCAAGAATCAAACTAGATAGGCTTTGATACCAAATGTTAGAAAATAAGGTGCAAACCACACAATGGAAATCTAATTCAAACCTTATTAATATCCTTTAAACAATGTAGAATCAATAGAGATTGCAATAGAAATAAAACCCACTACATAGAAATGACATGCATTAAGAACTAAACACATAACATAGCATATAACTTTGAGAAAACCCTTTTGGGTAAAAGACTCCACCAAGAAAAGAGGCTCCAATTTCTATTATCTTCAAATATGAGATTACAATACATGCACTTCCTCTTCTTCTTTAGTCTTCAATCCAGCGGCACCTGTTACTCTCAACTCTTCTAAAAAACATAGTACAAATATCCTTATAAAAGGGGGTTGCCTTCTAAGGAAAGAAAACTGACATAATATCGACTGTTGGCTCTATGACCTAATGACGAATGGTCCAGATTTATAATGATATAAACATATAGATGAATTAGCATCAGGTACCAGATATAAACATGCGGGTGAAACAAGATCAATGCTGGTGAAACCTTTCATCCCTTATGGGTGATTTACAAACAATAATAGGAATAATAAATTACATAGGATATACAAGGTTGTGGTACCTTAATCCTAACAGAGGCTGATGTAGTATCTACTCTGCGTAGATTGAAGATCGCTGCTAATAAATGTGTCTATGAGAGAGGGTTGAAATGATTAGACATGACTATATGTAATGGAGAGGAAGTAATTAAAAAGTTTCCATGGGGCCAGACTTTATAATGGTGTTAATCTAGATTAGAGAGCTTTAAACTCCAAACCTACTCTATGAAATCTTCGTATTTTCCCTTCTTGAGTTGGTGGACCTCAGAATTTGATTTGATCTCCTAAAGCCTGTTAGTCTATGTGTTTGGAATCCCTAAGGATCCACATGTACAGTTGAGGTGGCATAATGTTCCGATGTAGATAGAAGACTTCTTCCTTTGTTGATTGGTTAATGGCTCTATTGGCTAGCACATCTGCTACCATATTCCCTTCTCTATAGTAGTGAAAAATCTGAAAGGACTCTAGCTTGTCTAATAGGTGTAGAGCTTGTTGAATGATATAATAGATTTTCTAATTCTTTGTATGCCTATCCTTGATTGAATTGATGATGTTCAAGGAATCTCCTTCAATCTATAGATTTTTCCACTAGTTATCAATTGCTAATTGTAAACCATGTAGAATTGCCCAAGCATTTGTTTCCTTATTTGTTACTTCTAGTACTTTGGAATCTTTGGCTAGGATCATCTTACCTCGGTGGTCTTGAAGCACACATTCTATGCTCGATACCCCTGGATTCCCTCTACAAGCTCCATTGAAGTTTAATTTAATCAGGTGGGGGCAGTGGTGTCCATTTAACTTTTCTTCTATCCATCTTCATGGAATTGGTCAAATGCATCCCACTCATTACTATGACATTTAAGATCTTCCAATTATTCAACACTATATTGTCCCAACTTGTGAATTTCAAATCTTTGCTCCTAGTTTTCCTAATTTTTGAAAGTGTTACTTCTCATATAGATTTTTCTAAATTTTCAATCACCTTCCCCATGGTTGCTTTGGTTTGTCTAAAAATGCAAAAGTTCCTTTCCCTCCAAATATGCCACAAAACCAAAGAAGGTCTTACCTCCCATAAACAAGCAAAATTTAAGTCTATATATATAAAAGTTGGCCAACTTTTAAATAGCTCTAGGATTATACTAGGTAGAGGAGAAGACCAATTAAGATGATTTTGAAGTCAATACCAGAATTCCCTATTGAAAGTTCAATGAACTAGCAAGTGGTCAATGTTTTCTTCCCATTCTCCACGTAGAACACATTTAAAGTTGGTGCATATGTTAAGTTTGTCTAGTCTATCACCCATTAGAATTATTTTGTGAAGAGCCAACCATGTAAAATCTCCCACTTTAGGGAGAATAGCATCATTCCAACAGAGATTGTAGGGCCAATATGCTTTTGGATATTGTGTGAGACATTTGTATCCCTGTTTGGCTGAGTAGACTCTTGAATTATCTATTGTCCATACAATTTCATCCTCTTGATGAGATTAGAATAAAATTTGTGCCTCCAATACTTCATGTAGAATTTTCTTTTGGGTCAAAGGGAAATTACAATTATCAAAGTTTCTTTAGTGAGCCTTACCTATTATGGCCCTTCAGTCAATTTGGATATACGCATGTACCATCTCTTCTCCAATGTTGTTTTAAGTAGTTTGGTGCTTCTCTTAGGTCTTTTCTTAAGTACAGTCTAGGCCACCCATTCCACAAATCTTCCTAGAATTAATCTTTGGTTCCATTATGAATTATCCAAGTAAGGTGAGGCAGAATTACCTTCCTACTATTTACCAGAAAATTCCATATCTTAGATCCTTTTGAGGGATTATCAATTGTAAAGATCCTCTTTGTGTCCATACTATCTAAATATTTTGATTGCATCAACTCAGCCCACCTGGCTTGAGGTTTCTTATACATGTTCCAAACTAGTTTAGCACCCAAGGCCTAGTTTTGAAGATTCAAATTGAGTAAACCTATTCCTCCAATGTGTTTTGGTTTGCAAATCTTTTCCCATGCTAAAAGGTGTACATTTTCTTTTTATCTATATTTCCTTGCCATAGGAATTGTTTGAATAGTTTTTCCATACTTGAGAGAATACCTTTTGGGATTTTCAAAATAGAAAGTGACTAAATTGGGATGGCTGCCAAGACTATTTTTGTCATTGTCAACCTCCCTACCAAAGTCAGACATCTACCTTTCCAAGAAGCGATTTTATTTTGCTGCTAACCAGAATGTCTTTTCAATATTATCTTTTGCACCTTCCATTAAACATTGGAATTCCTAAGTATTTGTTTGGCAATGACTCTATTTTATAATAAACTATATTTCCAATCCATTTCTATTTCTCTAGGGTAGAATGGAAAAGAAAAACTTTGGATTTCCCTAAATTTATTACCTGACCTAAAGCCTTGTAGTATCTATCAATTGTGGATTTAATTTCTTTAGCTTATGCAATTGTGGCTTCACCGAAGAGAATTGTATCTTTTGTGAATAAGGCATGGATGAAAGAGTCATGTATGTCATTCAAATGTATGCCCCTACATACGTGTCTCTGATTTGCATCCTTGATGATCCATGAAAGAGTCTTTTCCATTAGTATACCCATGTATGCTTATTAACAGAGCAATAATTGCAAACTTTTTATTTTCAATTTAATTCATGTTTAATATTTTCTTAATATTGTTCAATGTTATGTGATTGTGGTCTTTTTATTTGTGTGTGAATTGGGGGTTCGATTCCGTACTAATATCTTAATTATTTGCTAATTTTGGTGGGTACTTTCTATTCTATGTGTTAGGGGAATGTATATGTGTACATTTTTGTGTATTAATTATTTGCAACAATAGGATTGAGCATGGAGCCCATTTTAAATCACTTGAAACATTTGAAAGTCAACCTCAAGAATAGAAGGTCGCCTATAACCATTGTTGTGTGGGTGTAGGTAGAAAAAAATAAATTAAATGGCTATATAACTACCTGTAACAAGAAAGAATTCACTTCTAGTTGACACTATGTGATGCTCGGGTCATTGTAATTCTTTTCATTTACTTTATATCAATCCATGGCGGCCTCCAAATTCCATTTGCATTAGAAACCTAAAGATTTTTTAGAAAACAATTCCTTCTAATGAAATAAAAAAATTAAATAAATCTAATTGCTAAAATTAAATGTGCACACTTGCTAGAAAAGAAATCATACATGGAAAATTGAAACACACTTGCATAAATTAAATATAATATAAAATTAAAACATTCTTCCATGAATTAAAAATGTAAAAATAAAACTAAGCATTTGCTGCACTACAAATCTAATTTAACAAATTAAGAAAAATAAAAATGTTGAAAACAAAATTATACATAAACTAAAATAATATGAACAAATAAACAAATACCAAATGTTGTCATCTTCGTTGGGATGAGTGGCCTACTCCTCCCTTGGAATCAAACCAAGATCAACTACTCAACTTTGTGCTCAATGCTCCATATTTTTATTACTTCCATATTACAATTTTTCTTCTAAAATGGTTGTATCTTTTCTATTCAAAAACTTGCTTAAAAACCTTTCTTTTCCTTAGAGATGAGATCTTTATTTATATATTGAATATCTTTAGCCAACTCACTAAATTAGTGGAAAACATCCCACTAAAATAGGTTTACACTTGCATTTCACACTCCTATGATAAAGGGACAACTTCCTTTATTCTCTACACTTATATCTCCTACTCTTTTGTTAAAGGAAACAACTTCCTTTATTCTCTACACTTATCTCTCCTACTCTTATGCTAAAAGAATAAATTATTTTATTATCTCATTACAAAATGACAACTCGTCCACAACCTTATAGAAGAAAGGTTAAATATATTTATATTTATTTGTTACTTTTTTCTATCTTAAATACAATAACAATTCATCTTCAACCTTTTAGGAGAAAAGATTAAGAGAATTATAAATCCATGGATTGGACCAAATCATGAAGTTGGAGTGCTTCAAGGTTAGCTCCGAAGGTGATTTTGTAATAATCTAGAATGCTTTGAAGCTAGCTGAAATAAAATTAGAACACTTCGGGGTTGATTTTGGATCCTATTCAAAAGATATTACATTCTATTTTCCAAGAAATATTATAAAATGTATTGCAATAGACATCTAAGTAATAAACCAATACATATTCCATATTTTATTTTAAATAACCTACCAGTTCTTAAAACTACATCTATATCTAGTTTTAATATTAATTATCAGGAGAAAATAAAAGATATTTTATGAACTTAAATTCAAAACATTTTTTGGTCTCATTACTATGATGATTACTTACAACAATGTATCCTCCCATCCTTTATCTATGTAAACATGGGGTCGATCAATTTGGTGCCACAAGTCATAGGTGGAATCATCAATGTGGTATCAAAGTGGACTACAACTCTAGGAGAAAGTGTATTGTGAGGTTTCAAGTTGGTCAGAGTCTCATATAGGAAATGATTTGTGCAGAAAAATTTAACTTGTCTATCCTTATAGAAAAGAGAAGATTTTAGCCAAAGGAGTTGGAATGGTAAGAAGTAGGTCATGATAGCAATATGCCATAAAGAAGGAGAGCCAAAGAATTTTTTATAAATTATGTAACTAGAAGGATAGATGGAGTTATGAAATCTATAAGTTGAGTACAAGTGCAGATGGATTCCTTAGAAGGTTATAGGAGAAGAACCTGTAGAGTTCATGGACAAGCTAATAGTGATAGTGAGGATGAAAAATGAGGGGGTAGAAACAAGCATAAAGGAGAAGTTCAAGGCTATGTTGAAGGCCTTGTGGAGAATAAGGTAGGGTTACAAGATCTTTAGAATAGTCATGGGAGAGGCGAGAGACAAACACCAATTGTCCCAAAAAGGGGGATAAGCAAGAGGATCAAATAATAGCAAAAGAAAGTGGAGAAGATTGCCTTGAGAGGTAATGTGTGAGTAGAAGAGGCATGTGAGTAGCTCGTAGATCAAGATATGGGTCATGTCCAAGTTTTGAAAGATATCATAAATAGCAAGGTAAAGGAGAAGATAGTCCTTGTAGATGAGGACAAAGAATAGAATGTAACCTGTGTGTTGTAAGATATGCTCATGCAATAGCCATGTCAAAGGAGAGCACAACTTGTGAGTTGCAAGTGGCTAAAAGGATATCCATGATGGAGGGAAAGGATGAATCTTATGTTTTTTCTAGCGAATATGTAATTGTAAGTCTAGATAATAACATCAAAGAAGAAGGAATCCTCATGATGGAGAATGAGGCTCCAAGAGAGGCATGCCAAGAAGAGGAAGGCATGGAGGTGATAGTGTGTGCACCCAAAGTCACAAAGATGCTCAATCAAGACTAGTGGAGTATTACAATCATGGAGTAATATGGAGAAGAGGTAGCAATCAAGGAGATGTTGCAAGTAGTTGATTCAGACAAAAAAGGATTGACATGAAAACAAGGGTGCCATGAGAAAGGCAAAAAATAAGAATCCAAAAAAGAGGCTACATGTGAGGACAAGAATGTTCCCAAGGTATTACAAGTAAGTGCATTGAAAGAGTAGTCCATGTGTGAGGCGACAAGGGTGATTGAGGAGGTCACTAAGGAGATACAAGTAGGTAAGTTTGACTCAGATGTTGCATGTAAGTGCAGTAGAAGAGTATAGGTAGGATGCTACATAGAAGTTGTTGCAAGTTGGTGTAGAAAAGAAGATAGAGGGAGGATATTACATAGAAGACAGTGTAAGTAGATGCAATATCTAGAAGGAATGCAAACATAAAGTTGAAAGTGGGGCTGATGCACTTCTAAAGATGCTACAAGTTAGAGAAATAGAACGTAGTAGAGAGATGTTGATAGTAGAAGTAATGAAAGAACATGAGTTGGGAGTTGTGTAGGAGATGTTGCAAGCACGTGGAGCAAAGAGAGTTGATTGTTTGGAGGTGTATGCTTATAGTGGAGTCCCTATAGTGCTACAAGTTGGATCTGCAAGTGATAGAAGAATTATGTTGTAGAAGGATATATCCAAGAAGGATGAACAAGGTGTTCCAAGAGAGATGTTGTAAGTAACGACAACAAGCAACAAGTAGCCTCTAGACATGGAGGAAAAATAAGAGAGAATGCATGATGCTATGTGCAAGGTGTTGCAAGTAGCAATAACATGTGATGATAGTAGAGCAGTGCTACTAGTGCAAGCAAAGAGTGATAGTAGCAAGGAACCTCCAAGCATTGAAGAGGAGGTGGAAGAAAATTTGTTTACTATTGTAAGTGTGGTGATTGAAGATGCAACATTGTTTTGTCCTTTAATGGGAAAGACTTCTCAAATGACACTACACAACCAAGTATGACAAAAGGAGAGAAGGTAACAATCATGAGAGAGGAGAAAAATGGGTAATGGATGCAAGTAACCATGACAATGTAGCAAAGAATGGTGGAGAAATAGAGAAGGCACAATGGAGAGAAGTTCCCTTGGCAATTAAGGATTGCCATAACAATATTTTTGTTGATTTTTGTACAAGAAAAGTGACATTAGATCTAATGGTGGGAATTTAGGCAATGAAGGAGAAGGTGTAGGTTATAGCACAAGTAGATGATGAAGAAGAAAGGTTGATGGATGAGTAGTTCGAATCTAGCATGCAAGTGGGGGTGAGTCTAAAAGAAGAATTTATAGCAAAGGAGGAAGAGTTGCACAATTCAATATTGCCTAATGATGTAGAAGAAGAGGAGGATGTAGATGAAGGAAGTATGAATGAGGAAGAAAAAGATTTTAATTTTTGGGCTAAATGAAAATCCATTTCGGATGATTTATTTATACCATGCATACTGCATAGGAGAGTTGATTTTGCAAGAAGAAACAAGGGATTCATGCTAGAAAATGATAGTAGATATGTTGGGTATATGAAGGAGATCTAGCAACATATCAGGTAGAATGATAAAGAGGAGAAATGGCTTGTGTTGAAGGCATGAAAGAGGAAGAAATGACAAGATGATCAATGACAAGTTTACTTGTAGCAACACATCTTATGAGTTGTAATGTACAATTTTGACAGTGAGTAGGGGCGAGCACAGTTTTTGTAACTTTGGGAGTTTGATGTAGGGGCATCATATATGACCAAAAACCAAATTCGCCACAATTAAAAATTTAAACTTTTTACGACCATCTAGTATGGATTCATTTAACCAGGCTACAACCACATTTAACGCCATGCCTAAACAATTACTAGAAGCTAGTGAATTCAAACTCCTCAAGGACTATTCTTTAACCTAAGTAATCATTTTGGTGCTCAAATTGAAGATTTAGGAACTAAAATAAAGATCTAATCTATAAGGTGGTACAAGGGCCATTTAAGATGCAAGTTCTAGCACTCAAGGAGAGGCCTAAGAAGGAATTAAAGTTTTAGTCACCCTGTAGTGGATGCAACATGTGAGAAGCCCAATTATTTGTGCTAACAACAAATTAGAGGGGATTTTAAGAAGAGTTTATTTTATGGGCTACATGTAAGGGAAGAAAAATAAGGTAGGCATGGATAAAAGAGAAAGAGGCACCAAGAGAATGAGGGAGAGGTTAGAGAAGGCCCTATTTAGCACTAATACCTAGGTTAAGGGATTTTTTGAAGAGATTATTATGAAAGAGAGATAGACATGAGGACAGGAGGAGAGAGCAGCTTATAGGAGCAAAACACCAAAAGGCTACATAATAGGAGAAGACAACAAAGGGATACATGAGATAGAATAGCAACATAAGGGAGTTTGTTTATATTAGAAGGAATGAGCAAGAGGGAGGCAGCAACAAGAGATGAAGAGGAGGTATGTCACAAGGGATAGAGAATGAAAGTGTATCCGTGTTAGAAAAAATATGTAGTGCAAAATTGAAATAAATAGTGAAATAGCAATAAATTGCACAAAATTGGCAATACAGATTTACGTGGAAAACTAGGTTAGGTACTAGGAAAAACCACAGGCTAAGGTCTCTCAATAATTTTATTCTTAGAAGAAAATTCACTATTACAGAATTACATCATGCATTTGCAATCAAGTTCAACTGACTTTAAAAGCCATAAAAAAATATGCAATTAATCCAATCCTTTCTTAAGAAGGATTTCCATGCATAAATCATGTACGTGGAACTAGTCATCAACTGCTTAATCAATGTTAGAATAAAAAACTGACTTCACATACTAACAATTAACGTAAAAGCATAAGAGTTACCAAGGAGGAAAACAAGCAGCAACAAGACAAGCAAACTTCACCTAGAGGCTGCCATTCTCTCCAACCGGGCTCTATTTTTGCGTAAGTGTTTGAAGACGGGAGACACCACGTGAGAGCAAAGATGAGAAGGTAAAGTCATATGCTTATTAGCAAGAAAAATGATTGTGAAGTTCCTATTTTCAGTTTAATAAAGAAAGAAATATTTATTTAATTGTGTCGGATGTTATGTAACTGTGGTATCTCTATGTTTGTGTGTGAATCAAGGGTTCCATTTCCTGCCAGTCTGTTATTTATTTGTTGATGCTCACGGGTTGTTCTATGTGTTGGGGAGTGTATATATATACATGCATCTATATGCAACCCATTTTAAATCACCTGAAGCCAATCCCCATTTTTATCAAATTCCCTACAAAACACAATCATTAGAAATAATTTACTCTTATCGCACATTTTTCTCTCTACATGAATTCCATATACATCCCTCTCACTTGATGGAATATAGTGCAAAAATAATTCTATATAACAGTTTCCATGTTTGATTTAACTTGTTCAGATTAATTTAAATCGTTATCATAAAAAGTTAAAATTAATTGAAGACAGATTTGTATGTCTTTACGTGGGCCTAACTCAGTTAGCCAACTCAACGAAGTGAAGCAACATGCTTTTGAATGATGGCACACACAGACTTATATGTGACACGTATTTTGTAACTTGTCTTCGTATTTCTACAAATCTCTACACACCTACACAATACGTGTCTTTATAAATGCTGGTTTATTGCGGTATAAATGCTGTGATTTTGTAAGAAGTTGAGGGCGTTACAAGAGATTTTTAATGGAGCTTGACGCCATTGGAATGTTTTCTCCTCATTCTTCTACGTCTGATGACCTGATTAAAAACACTAGGTAAACAATTATTATTATTTTAAATTCAAAAAAACTAGAGTTTATTGAATATTATATAAATAGAATAACTATTTACTAATTATTTGGTGGAACTAGAGATGAGATATAATTTTTTTTTTTTTTTGGAAGTAAGATGGAAAATTACCTAACAATTATTATTATTTCAAATTTCAAAGTTTATTGAATATTATATAAATAGAATAACTATTTACTAATTATTTGGTGGAGATGAAATATAAAATTTATTTATTTATTTTTCTGGAAATAAGATATAAAATTACCCAACTTAAAATAAATAATGGCCTAGTGGAGATGAGATATAAAATTTATTTATTACCCAAGGGGTGTAAGCTAAGTGGCAGCACAGGGTGAAATGGTATGAGAGAAAAACAAATTTAAAAAATAATTAAATAGTCGACAAATAATTATAAACATTAAAATTCTCATTTACTTTTAATATTCTTTTAATCCTCTTTCTTGATTATATGAATTTAGTTTTCTTTTTAAAAATATTTTATGCAAGAAGAAATAATCACAAAATAAAAATAAAAATATTAAAAAATTTAAATGCATTTAAATTCATTTAAATCCCCAATAAAATCCTCATTTACTTTTAATATTCTTTTAATCCTCTTTCTTGATTATATGAATTTAGTTTAAAATATTTTATGCAAGAAGAAGAATCACAAAATAAAAATCAAGAAACATAAAAAAAAATCAAAATCAAAATAAATATTTATAAAAATTTAAATAATCTCTCAAAATTATTTTGGCTTGCTGTTAATTTGAATGATTTAACATGGCATTAATGGTGCATAAATTATTTCATATTGCTGCAATATATATATATATATATATATATATATATATATATATATAACAATTGAGTAATTAGGGTTAGAATTAAGGTAACATTGGGAATTCCATCTTTTGAAGATATTAAATGCATGTTCAGTTGAATTATTTTATTAAACATAATTAATACTACCTAAAAAGAGCTTAGAATCATACAATTCTTCAACATTATAATTATGTCAATTGTTGGCATTATATCTCCCATGGTTGCATCAAAGATTATCAAGGTGAACAACTATGAAGAATAAACACCATAAAAAGTGTTTAACAAGCTACATGCCAAATAGTTTCAACAAGCACTAACATTTTCAAGGTTGCATTGAAAATATAACTATTAAGAAATTGGGTTTTGGTATGCAATTCAATTGTATAAAAATTCACACAACACAATATAAGATAGATTACAAATTGGAATGAAATTCACCCAAATTATGGAAATATTTAGAATACAAGCTTATTAGAATAGTTACTAAAAATTTTAATATATGAATTTTTTGGTCTTTTAAATAAGAAAAGTTTGAATTAAAAGAGTGTAATTTTGGGGTTAAAAAGGTAAGATCCTAAAACAAGGCTAAGAGATCCAAACAAAACATGAGTGATTTGTGGAACTCAAATCAAACAATCATGATATGAATGACTTGTGTAATTTTGAAAGGTAAGAGTTTGCAAAGAAATAGATAAGAATATTATGTTGACAAATATTATTCTTATGTGTACAAGTATTAGGGTGGCAATTTACATGCAATGGATTACTTCATACTATATGTTTTGCTTATGATGTCAAATGATGTCTTTAAACAGTTACTCCATACCAAATGGTTTTATCTATTAATATAAATTTGGGAATTAATATTGTACCAATGAAATCATTTGAAATGACCCAATCCTAACCCTAACCCTAACACTAACTCAAGTGTTAGAATTAGGGTTAGGGTTAGAATTAGTGGTATATTAGATATGAACATGGAAACCTAATGGGATTGGAAAGGGTGGCTAGGGTGGGTAAAGGAGAGATGTCAACATACCACAAAACTCTAAGAGAAAAGATATAATAATGGAATAATGATAAGTAAGAATACAATCCCTCAAAAGATCTAAAAAATGATAATGCCATCAAAAATCACATATCTAAGACCCATGGTGGGAAAAAAAAATGGGCAAGAGTCAACAATATTATAAGTTCTAAAATTTGAAATTCAGGGGTCAATTCCATGTGATTTAATATGACTTTTAAGTATTGGTGTGGAATAATGGAACACTAATATTGAGGTGAGGAATGATTGTTTTGACATGGATTAGAGTCAAGGATAGAATTAAGCTTAGTGATAAAATGAGGGTTAGGTGTAGAATTAGGGTTAGGTTAGAATTAGGGTTAGGGATAGAATTGGGATTATCGTTAGGGTTAGAATTATGGCTAGAATTAGGGATAGGATTAGAATTAGAGTTAGGGTTAGCATTCCTATCAAAATTAGGGTTATAGTTATAATTTGGGTTTGAATTAGTAATATAAGTAGTATTGGGGTGAGAATTAGGGTTAGGGATAAAATCAAGATTAGAATTATAATTAGATCTAGGGCTACGATTATAATTATGGTTAGGATTACCGCTAGAATTAGTGTTAGAATATGGGTTAGGGTTAGGATTTAGGTTAGAATTAGGGTTAAAACTATGATTAGAATCAGGGTTAGGGTAGGGGTTAGAATTGAGGTTAGAATTAGGGTGAACATTAGGGTTAGGTTTATATTTACAATAAAACAACAAAGGTCATTTACATTTATATCTATATATAGAACTATGACTAGAACTAGCATATATATATATATATATATATATATATATATATATATATATATATATATATATATATATATATATATATATATATATATATATATATATATATATATATATATATATATATATATATATATATATATATATATATATAACACCAAGAGATATCCTTCTCAAGGCGCCTATTCCACCTGTGTGGTAAATTGATTAAAAAATAGGCGCCTCCAGAAGAATATCTCTAAGTGTATTTTAGATATATTTTTTAAATATAGATATGCTAGTTAAATATAATTATTGAAATATTGTGTCGTTGATATATATATATATATATACTTTTTAATGATATAAAATATAATTAAATATTTTTCTCACAAATTATTTTCTTATAAATTATTAATATCAATAAAATTATTGTTATATTAAAATTTAAGAAATAATTGAAATTTTTTACATTTAAAAACTATTTACTAATTGTTTTTTAAATTACAATTCTATTATCTTCTCTTAAATGTTAATTACATTTAAAAACTATTTCCTAATATATTATATTTATGACTGCTATTTGTTATGGATAGAGAACTAAAAATTCAAGAAGCACAGTAGATTTTGTGAGTTCTTATATCTTGTTTACTGGTACTATTTAACTTTTTTGTTTATTGGTATTATTTAACTTTTTTGTTTATTGGTATTATTTAATTTTTTTGTTTAGTGATATTATTTAACTTCTTATAATTATTTATATGTTTTACAAATTGATGACTGTTTAATTTGTTTATTGAGTGACTAAAGTAAATAATACTTATTTGTGGCTTTGTTTTTCCATAGGATGAATCTCATCGAAAAATAAAAGAAAGAAGATATCTCACTGAAAAATCAAACACTATAACTCCCCTATGTTGAAGTTAGTATACTAAGATACATAAAAGTATGGGCATATTATCATTTTGAAATTTATGTTGGGTTTCTTAGTTTGAATATTATGAGTTTGATAAATTTCAGCTGGTTGAATTAATATTTCCTTCACTATAATGTATTAATATTTCATTTTACTATGTTATAATAAATTTTATTATAAAAATTTCCTTCACTATAATGTATTAATATTTCATTTTACTATGTTTTAATAAATTTTATTATAAAAATAATATTAATTATATTATTTTATTGATATTTAACATATCAATAGAATTATCATTATAATGTATTTATATTTATGTTATATTATAGTAAAATGAAATATAGATATATTGATGTAACCAAACTTTTCAAACTATTATTATTCCAAAAATATTCAAAAACTTAGAACTATTTTCAATTTATCTTTCTCATTCCATTCCATCCTCCTCCAACTGAAAATAAATACCAAATTTATACAAAAAAAACCTTTTTGACAGATTTTAGCAACTTTCTAAAATTGTCATTTTTGGTAACATCACATCCAATCATGAAAATTGCCAATTATGTAAAACTAACTAAAAGAGGACTAATTGTCAACTTTCTAATCTAATTGCATGTAAAGTTTGAAAAATAATTAGAAAAAATTTGGAAAAATCATGAGAAATCACTAAGACCTCATTTTGAGGCCTTAGGTGATCGAAAAAGGTCCTGAAAAAGTGTCAAAATGGAGACCTACTGAACTTGTCATTTCAGTGGGATTTTCAATCAACTCCTTAAGACACATCTGCCCACCAAATTTTAGCTCAAATGGACCCTCGGGTCAAAAGTTATGACCTTCACATTTTAGACATTCTCCAATACAAACTCCATTATAGTCTATGCTAACCAAACAAATATTAAATCAAACTCCAAATCAACTAATCAATTCATAAGAGTATTTACCAATAAATCAGTTCCACATTAATATTAAACAAATATTTAATCTAAGATAAATAAATAAATAAACTACAAAACACATACTATTATTATAACACTACAAGGTAGATATTGGCCACTATGCGGCACTTGTTATTACTGTAGTTATGCTTCTCGATATAATAAAAATATATATTTATATTTAAATACTTTTAGGTTACAATTACATGATATGATAATGCAAATTTTATATAAATAAAACCTTTGGGCAAAAACAGAAATAGAAATATGAAACCCCACGTGGGTAAATTAGGTAAATGGGTTCTAGCACTAGCATAGGGACTTGAGTGGAAATCATATCTTGTCTATTTTTTAAATAGATCTTCATTTTTGTGGAGTATTTTGTTTTTTTCATTCATTGAGAGTTGTTGAAGTATAATGTTGGTGTCATATTTATTATCTCCACCAGGGTAGTGTTTCCACATAGTTACTCGGCCATGAAGGTTCCCAACTCAAGCAGATCATTCACTCCATGATGGTTGTTTTGTCTGTGATAGTTGGTATGGGTGCTACTTCTCTAATTACAGGCCTCTGTTGTAGGGCACCTAGAGGACTATATTGATGAGAGGTGCTACACATGCATTGGCACCCCTACACCACTAGATCCTATAGCAATATCTTTTCCAAAGATAAGTATTGATGTTGAAAATCCTCCAATTTCTTTTCAACATAATGTTAAAGCATCATCTCAAACAATTGAGGGAGATCCTACTTCAAATATTACTAAAGAGGCTCCATCTAACCCTAACAATCGCCAATGTAGTGGTAAGGTGTGAAACATGAAGAGACTCCATCTAAGTCTAACAATGGCCAATGTAGTGGTGAAGGTGTGAAGCACTATCCATGATTCTTGACTTATTATCTTTCTCTTCTAAGATTTGTAGCTAGCTCAAAAATCATGTAACCAAATAGTATGTAGATATTTTAAATACATCTATCTAAAAATATTGAGAGATATCAGTTTAGTGCTATTTTATTACGCTGAGGGGTATTCCTGCAGTCACAATAGGGGTGGAGGAGAAGTGCTAAAAGATTCCATGTATACAAAAATCCAAAAATTCAATAAAAAATAGCAAATAAGATAAAATAACAAATAAATCAAATAACATTTGTGGCATGACAACAGTGGCATGGGAGAGTTACACAACTTTCTATTTGACTATTTTTCTTTAAAGAAGCAATATGGAGTACAAGGTGTTACACAAAACATCCCAAAAATAGTTTATATTCGATGTGGAATGGAGAATTTCATTCTATGAGGAGAATTTCATTCTATGTGGAGAATTAATCTTCTTTTAATTTTATGTGGAGAATTTCATTTTTGAGTTCTTCTTTTCTTTCTCTTGACTACTTTTTTCTCATCATATGTTTTTATTTTCCCTTGCAGAGGTTGCAACCCAAGTCAGTTTATTATTTTAACTCTTACCATTTTATGAGATTTATGTAAATTTTCTTGGGTTCCATCTATATTGTAGGCCGAATCTTATGTGTATTTATTTGCATCTCATCCTCCATTTGTATTTTTATATTGCATTTGGAAAATAGAATTAGGGATAATCAATTTGGGCCCATAATGCCAAACCCTTTTTTTAAAAAGGTATTTGCATCAGTTTTTTTGTTTTTTTTTTAAGATATATGAATTAAAGAAATTTAATTATTAAGATTTTAATAAGCGATCTACATATGCACGTTGCCTCCAAAGCGGTCGGCCTGAATATACAAATTTATTTCCAAATTTATTTTTCTATTTTGTATTTTAATCTTTTATAAATATAATATTTTTATTTAATATTCTTTATTTCTTTCCTTTCTTCCCATATACATCTAAATTTAAAATAATTTAAACAACCCCTACATCTTAGAAACTAATTTATGCAACAATCAAAAAATTAAAAGAAACTTTCCTAATTGCAACTAAAGCATATAAAAGCAACATACTTTTATCTTATTTTTCATTTCAAAAATTTAGATGTATATGGGAAGAAAGGGAAGAAATAAATAATATTAAATAAAAACACTATATTTTAAAAAAACTCATTTTTCATTTCAAAAATTTAGATGTATATGGGAAGAAAGGGAAGAAATAAATAATATTAAATAAAAACACTATATTTAAAAAGATTAAAATATAGAATAGAAAAGCAAATTTGGAAATAAATTTATATATTTATTTTTTTATAAAAGAGGCTCAACCTACATGGATAGGTCGTGCCCTGTGTATAAAGGCCCACCCTTTTAGGGGGGCATGACCTGTGTATGCAAGCCAACCCCTTTGGGGGTGACCTCTCATTAAAATTTTAATAATTGTTTATTTTAAATTGTATATCTTAAACAAAAAAGAAAAAAATTAAGCGGGTTTGACATTATGAGCCTAAATTGATGATCCCTAATTCTGTTTTCCAAAATATTTCTCTAAAACTTATTGAAATTCAATCCGTATTTAGTACAAACATTTCCTATACAATAGAGATAGGTTAACATTACAGTGTAATATAAAAATATAAATGGAGGATAAGATGAAAATAAATACACATAAGATTTGGCCTACAATATAGACAGAACCCATGAAAATTTGCATAAATCTCAGAAAATGGTAAGGGTTAAAATAACAAACCGACCTAGACCGCAATCTCTGCAAGGGAAAATAGAAACAAATGATGAGAAAAACAATAGTCAAGAGAAAGAAAAGAACTCAAAAATGAAATTCTCCACATAAAATTAAAAGAAGATTAATTCTCCACATAGAATGAAATTCTCTATTCCACATCAAATATAAACTATTTTCGAGATGTTTTGTGTAACGCCTTGTACTCCATATTGCTTCTTTAAAGGAAAATAGCCAAATAGAAAGTTGTGTAACTCTCTCATGCCACTACTGCCATGCCATGAATCTTATTTGATTTAATTTTATTTATTTGTTAATTATCTTATTTGCTATTTTTTATTGAATTTTTGGATTTTTGTTTACATGGAACCTTTCAGCTCTTCTCCTCCACCCCTACTATGATTATAGGAATGCCTCTTAGCATAATAAAATAGCTCTAGACTGATATCTCTCAATATTTCTTAGATAAATGTATTTAAAATATCTATATATTATTTGGTTACATGATTTTTGAGCCAGCTACAAATCTTAGAGGAGAAAGATAATAAGTCAAGAATCATGGATAGTGTTTCACACCTTCACCACTACATTGGCCATTGTTAGGCTTAGATGGAGTCTCTTCATGTTTCGCACCTTACCACTACATTGGCCATTGTTAGGGTTAGATGGAGGCTCTTTAGTAATATCTAAAGTAGGATCTCCCTCAATTGTCTGAGATGACGCTTCAACATTATGTTGAAAGGAAATTCAAGGAGGATTTTCAACATCAATACTTATCTTTGGAAGAGGTCTTGATATAGGATCTAGTGGTGTAGGGGTGACAATGCATGTGTAGCACCTCTCTTCAATATAGTCCTCCAGGTGCCCTACAACAAAGCAGCATGTAATCAGAGAAGTAGCACCTATACCAACTATCACAAACAAAACAACCATCATGGGAGTCAATGATCTAATTGAGTTGGGAACCTCCATGGATGAGTAACACTATGGAAACACTACCTTGGTGGAGATAATAAATATAGCATCAAAATTCATTGGGATTATCAATATCATCAATAGGAAGAAGTATGTCCATAATAGGATCATCTGGGATTGGAGGTTCATTGGGATCTCCATACATTTCCCATAGTGTGGTCCAGAGAATACAAAGGCATTCGATGTACGATAGGGCCCACAATGTGTGGTTCCCAACACTTAAACCAATTAATCCTAAGGCATGATCAATTATGTTTTCCCATGTTGATTTCTGCCAATATGTACTTGGTTCAGGAATAAGCCCATACAAATGTGGCAATAGATGAATCCATCAATAGTGCTTTAGGATGTCATTGTGCCAAGACTTGTAGTTTCCTTCTTCCAAAATAATGATAGAGGGATGATTTTTTATCCCCATTATTGATTTAGATAAATTGCCTAAACAACACCTCCCCCTAAACTAAAAAATATGGAAGGAAGTGTGGAATTGTACAAGATGCGGAAGTGTATAACACACAACACAAAGGACACCCCCCCTTGGATTCAATATGAGATCCCTCCTAAATTTTGTACTTTATATTTTGAGTGCATAGGCATGTCCAATTGGAATGAAAAAGGACACTTTATAATTTTAGTGTGATAACATTTCCAGTGGACCGAGCTCAAAAATTTATTCACTTTCATAAAAATGGCACTCAATTTTGAGTTGCCAATCAAAAGTTACAATAAATTTTCTATTTCATCATATGTTGCATATTTTGTACTTAATTAAAAATTACCTTTGCAAAATTAATTTGAGGAAAAAAAAGAATTTGCCTTCAAAAATCAAATATGGGAAGGGCTGAGCTCAGCAAACATGGGCACCCAAATTAGGTGACATGGCCTCCTTTGCATGCCATTTTCCCCAGGCTGAAATTGAGGTCGATTCAGGTGCCTCAATGGAGTTTTATCAAGCTGATTTGGGGCTGATTTAGGGTTTCTTCTGCAGGGCCACTTTAGGAAGGATTTTAGATGCCTATTGCACTAGATTTTGCCCTTTTCTCAGGCCTTCCATCCTGGTCACAAGTCCTTCAAATAGGGCACTTGGTATTTTCCCACACAATGCCTAGTGTTTTCAAAAAGTTGTGCCTTATTTCAAAACCCAGAGATAATTTTTCCCTACCCTAGAGATACGCCTCTTCCATGCCTCCACAAGTTGGGGTTTCGGTCTAGATTTAGGGCCTTTCTTACCCTCCTCAAAACTAGTCAAACTTTCCTTCAATGACCCTCAATCCGCCCTTTCTCTTTGTTGGGTGAAGGTGAATCACCCATTTCTAATGCTCTAGGCATTTGGAACATGGGCGCAACAAGGGCACCAATGAGGGCTTAGGTGATGATCGGCCTGGCCTGGGTCACAAATCAGCCAAATCAACATCCTTTGTAGCCATTGCCATGGGGTTTTTGATCCCCAAATTAGCCTCTCCACTGCCAAAACAAAACAAAACACATCTTCTGTAATAAAAACACATCTACAATTAATAAATGCCTTATACAGGCTAAGATTACCTCAATGCTAAGATCAACATCTTGTTGTTGGGAATTAAGGTGTCTCAACCTTTGTAATTTCCTAGCATTTATTATTTGATTGTATATTTATTTAATTGCCTATATTGTATTTAATATTGGTCAACTGGTTTTGTTATTTAGTGTGAGGTGGCATGTTGGCAATATGCCATCCCACTTGGAAGGTGACTTGGATTGTCAAATTAACATTTGAAAATGTAGGCGTCCCATTTTGAGGTGGTATTATTGCCATGTGTTGGCATCTTGTGGGTTGTGTAAGAGGTTATGACATATGATAGATTCAATGACATGTAAGAGCTAGAAATAGAGATTTTGTGACAGGTGTGACAAGTGTCAAGAAGTATCTTTGCATGGAGAAAGTACGCACCCAAGTTTGACTATGACAAGTTGTAAGAAAATCATTTATTAATAGTCAGTTATGACATATTCTCTTACAGCTGTAAGTGTTGTCATATATGACAGATTTTATGACAGTGTAAGAGCATTTGTCATACCTATTTTGGGAAACTTTGGGGTGCCCAAGTATGGGGGGTTGTAAGGGATGAAAGGGAATCTTTGACAAGTGTCTTTTGCATGGTTTATGGCCTTGGAATTTCGGCCATGTGGATTTGGATGAGATTCTTTTATGGCTTTCTCTAGAAGCTACCTCTATCTTGGTATTTCTCTATAAATATGGTTCATGGAGTTGGAGTTGTATGGTTCATTTGTAGGTATCATTATGCTATCGGAATTACTCCAGTATTCAACATTTGTGTACTCCTTGAAGAACTTGCATTTCAAGTGTGTTGTAATCAACCTTTGATTTGATATTACATTGTGCAAGTTTTGGAGTGTGGGGTTTTTCACCTGAAAGGGTTTTCCCCACGTATATCTTGTGTTGTGAGTAGTGTACTTATTTTTTATGTTTTGTTACCTTTCTGTTAATGTGCGTCTTAATTTGTAACGGTAAAGTTAAAATTTGCATAAACCTTTCCTCAATAGATCAGTGTAGGAAGTGTTTCTACATACCTTGCTTCCTTTCAGTTGGTATTAGAGCCTGATCACCTTTGGTTCTAGTTGGGTAGAGGGTTTTTGAGCTGATCTTTGTTTGAGTGGGAGCTTGTGCAGAGGATTTTAAAATCTTTTTTGCAAGAAAGAGATGGTGAGCACATATGGGAGGTTTGATATAGAGAATTTTAATGGAGGCAACTTTGAGTTGTTGAAACTCAAGATGGAGGACTTATTGGTGGATAGAAAGATATGGCTAGCAGTATCTGAAACCATGCCATCAGGCATGAAACAAGAATATTGGGATCTAATGGATCAGAAGGCTAAGGGTCTGATAAGACTCTATTTGGCTAATTTAATGCTTCTGAATATCCATGAGGAGAAGACTGCAAAAGATCTTCGAAAGAAACTTGGAGATGTTTATCAGGCTAAATCCTTGGTGAACAAGTTATTCCTATGAATGAAACTATATTCTCTGAGGATGGAAGATGGAGGATATGTCATTGATCACCTAAATATATTCAATATACTTGTTGCCTAGTTGACCTCTGTTGATGTGAAGATGGAGGAGGAGGATCGGTGTATGACATTATTGTGTTCCTTACCAGATTCATGGGACCACCTTATTTTGGCCATGGGAGTACCACTACCACCTTCAAAATGGATTAAGTGGTTTCTTTGTTGTTGTCTAAAGAGAGGTGGAGAAAATCTTCTGAGTCGGCTAAGGAGGCTCTTGCGCTTCATGGTAGATATAAAGAGAAGGGGAAAAAAAGGATAAGAAGAAGGAAGAAAAAGGAAGATCCAAATCTTGTGGGAGATCTAAGTCTCCCAAAAAGTCCAAGGCTTTGTGTTGGAATTGCAGCAAGTTTGGTCACTTCTGCATGGAGTGCAAGGAGGAGAGGAAGAAAAAGAAGAAGAACTATGATTCAGATTCTGATAAATCCTCTCAGTATGATGGAAAAGTGTTTGTTGTTGCCTTGGCAACACATGCATCGGAAGATGTGTAGCTTATTGACTCTAGTGCATCTTTTCACATGACCTCTCATCAGGATTGGTTTTTGAAGTATGAAGAATATGACGGTGGGAAGGTGTACTTGGGTGATGACTCTTACCTGAAGATTGTTGGCCATGAAAGAGTCTTGATTCAATTCCCTAATGGATGAGTGAAGGGGATCAATGGTGTTCTACAAATGCCTGGTTTGGCATGGAACCTATTATCTATAAATAAATTAAAAGACATGGGTGTGTAGGTTGTTTTCTTTAATGGAGGATGCAAGATGACTAGAGGAGCCATGGTGCTAGCTAAGGGTGTCTAGATTGGCACTCTATTTTATCTTGATGCATGTGCAATTCAGTGCAATAGTACCTCTATTTTGAAGAAGAGAACTTTAGAGTCTTCATACTCACCAATGGATTTAGCAGCGAAGAGGATTGTTGCATCTACTTCTGATGGTTATGCTTTCTAGGTACCTAAGGGTGCTCATTCTATGGAGATGAAACTTCCAGCTGAGAAGATAATGTTATGGCACCAAAGGCTTGGTCACATTGGTAAAAATGGTTTGAGGACCCTAAAAAATTAAAACCTTGTTGAGGGTATGAATGATTGTAATCTTGAGTTCAATTTTGTCAAACATTGCATCTATGGTAAACAAAACTTTGTTCATTTTTATTCCAGTTCTTACAAATCTTCTGAGGTGTTGGACTTGATCCAATCTGATGTGTTTGGTCTAGTTAATGTTCCTTTGATTTTAAAATCTGTTTACTTTATTTTTATTCATTGATGATTATAGTAGAAGGACATGGGTGTATTTCCTTAGAAGCAAATATGAAGTCTTTAGTAGATTCAAAGAGTTAAAATCTCTTGTAGAGAATTAGAAGGATAGAAATATTAAGTGTTTGAGGACTGACAATGATGGTGAGTTTTGTTCAGCAGATTTCAACAAGTTCTGTAAAGAATTTGGGATTAAGAGACACAAGACAACTCCATAAACCCCTCAGCAGAATGGAGTTGCAGAGAGGATAAATATAATGTTGATGGAGAGGGTTAGGAGTATGCTAAGTGGAGCTATCCTTAAACAAAATTTTTGGGCCGAAGCTATTGCTACTGCTTGTTACCTTGTTAACATGTCTCCTACATTAGTGCTCATTGATAAGTCACCTATCGAGGTGTGGTATGGTAAAAATCCTTTATTGAGACACATTTGAGTATTTGGTTGTCAGGCATATGTACATATGCCTAAGGAGAAGAGGTCTAAGTTAGATAACAAGGGTATGAAGTGTATCTTCATTGGTTATGCATCGGTGTGAAAGGGTACAAGTGTTGGGATCCAGTGGCCAAGAGAGTTTTGTATAGCAGAAGTGTGATCTTCAGAGAGCTCAATCCTTCTTCTATTGCTCTACAACCAAAGAAAGAAGAGAGGAAAGAGGATGTGGTTCATCTTCCTTCCACCCCTAAGAAAGTTGGACCGAACACATCTGTTGGACCTGATGATGAGGAGAGATCTAGTAGCTCTAAAAGTTTAGAAGAAGAAAAAGGAGAAAAACCTCAACCTCAACTTTTGAGGAGGTCACATGGATAAGGAGACAACTTGATATGTTTTGTTATTCATTGCATGATTCTAGTTGTATTTTTTCTTTGATTTCTAACACTGATGAGCCTAGGACCGTAAGGGAGGCTATGGGTATGAGTGATGCAAATTCCTAGAAAGAGGCCATGGAAGAAGAGATGGCTTCCTTTAAGAAAAATAATACTTGGGATCTGGTGCCCTTACCTAATGGACGTAAACCTATTAGATGCAAATGGGTGTTCAAGAAGAAGTTTGGTTTAGATGGTAGTGTTGAGAAATTTATGGCAAGGTTGGTAGCGAAGGGTTATTCCCAAGTTGAGGGAATAGTTTATGATGAGATTTTTCTCCCGTTGCAAAGATGACATTTATCATATTCTTGTTATCACTTGTTGTAGCATACAATTTAGAAGTTGAATAGATTGATGTGAAGACATCTTTCCTTCATGGTGACTTGGAGGAAGAAATCTATCTATGTTATAGCCAGATAACTATGTGATAAAAGGTAAAGAAAATCTGGTTTGCAAGTTGAAAAAGTCTTTGTATGGTATGAATCAATCTCTTAGGATGTGTTACCAAAAAATTGATTCCTTTGTGTTGAGTTTGGCATTTTTGAGATCAAAATCAGATCATTGTGTTTATTATAAAATGGATAATGATTGCATTCTCATTATTGCATTATATGTTGATGATATGTTGTTCATTGGGAATGGTAAAAGTTTGATTTCTGATTTAAAGTCTTAGTTGTTAGTACAGTTTGAGATGAAATATCTAGGGGCATTTAGGTACATTCTTGGAATAGAAATCAAAAGATACACAACTAACAAAAAAATTTGGTTAGGCCAGAGTAAGTATGTGAACACCATGTTGGAGAGATTCAACATGATAGCTTGTAGACCGTTGACAATTCCTGTTATGATGGGGGCAAAGTTATCAGTTGTAGATTGTCTGAAGTCTCCTTTAGAGATGGAGGATACGAGTAAAGTTCCTTATGCTGGTACAGTTGGCAGCTTGATGTATGCTATGGTCTGTATGGGTAATCCAGTAGTTAGTTTATGGCTAATCTTGGATGGGTACATCGGGATGCGATGAAGAGAGTGTTCAAATATTTGCAAGGTGCTTCCAAGTATTCCTTATGTTATCATGGTTATCCTACAGGACCTTAGCAATCACTTTGTATTTGAGGATTTGTGGATTCAGATTGGGCAAGTGACATTGATAGTAGGAGATCAACCAGTGCTTATGTGTTCACTATGTTCAGTGGTGCTATTAGTTGGATAAGTAAGAGACAACCTGTGGTCGCTTTATCCACTACTGAAGTTGAGTACATGGAAGCAACTCATGCTTGTAAAGAAGCCATTTGGCTTAAGATAGTGTGTTCTAATGTTGGGTTTGATACAGAGAATATTACTATTTGATGTGACAGTTAGACTGTCATATGTTTGGCAAAGAATCCTACTTTCCATGCAAGGACTAAGCATATTGATGTCTAGTGCCATTTTGTTTGTGACATGCTAGAGGATGGGAAGGTAAACTTGGATAAAGTTGGCACTTTGACAAATGTTGTAGATTCATTGACAAAACCTATGAGCATGGAGAAGTTCAAATGGTGTTCAGAGTCTATGGGCCTCTTGGTCCCTAGCAGTTAAATCCTATCATTCTATTGGCTCTTGAAAGGTGTTCGACAAGAGGGAGAATGTTGGGAACTAAGGTGTCTCAACCTTTGCAATTTCCTAGCATTTATTATTTGATTATATATTTATTTAATTGCCTATATTGTATTTAATATTGGTCATCTAGTTTTGTCATTTAGTGTGAAGTGGCATGTTGACATGTTATCCCACTTGGAAGGTGACTTGGATGGTCAAGTCAACATTTGAAAATGTAGGCATCCCATTTTGAGGTGGTATTATTGCCATGTGTCAGCATCTTGTGTGTTGTGTAAGAGGCTATGACATATGATAGATTTTATGACATGTAAGAGCTAGAAATAAAGATTGTATGACAGGTGTGACAAGTGTCAAGAAGCATCTAGCATGGAGAAATTAGGCACCCAAGTTTGACTATGAAAAGTTGTAAGAGAATCATTTATCAATACTTAGTTATGTCAAATTCTCTTACAGCCGTAAGTGTTGTCATATATGACAGATTTTATGATAGTGTAAGAGCATCTGTCATACCTATTTTGGGCAAATTTGGGGCGCCCAAGTATGGAAGGTTGTAAGGGATGAAAGGGAATATTTGACAAGTGTCTTTTTCATGCATTATGGCCTTAGAATTTGGGCCATGTGGATTTGGACGAGATTCTTTTGTGGCTTGCTCTAGAAGCTACCTCCATCTTGGCATTTCTCTATATATACAGTGCTTGGAGTTGGAGTTGTATGGTTCATTTGCAGGTACTGTTATGCTACCAGAATTACTCCAGTATTTGACATTTGTGTACTCCTAGAAGAACTTGAATTGTAAGTGTTTGTAATCAACCTTTGATTTGATAATACATTGTGCAAGTTTTGGAGTGTGGGGTTTTTCACCCGAAAGAGTTTTCCCCACGTATATCTTGTGTTGTGAGCATTGTACTTGTTTTTGATGTGTTGTTACCTTTCTGTTAATGTGCATATTAATATATAACTGTAAAAGTTAAAATTTGCATAAACCTTTCCTCAGTAGATCAATGTAGGAAGTGTTTCCGCATACCTTGCTCCCTTTCACTTGCATGAAAATCAGCCTCTTCACAACTCATTTCAAATCTCAACCTACATTCCTCTCCTTCAAATAGATCAACCTCTTCCTTCCATAGATTGAACTTCCCTCTATGGATCGAATTCAATGGCCTCTACAAACAAGGATAAATCAGCCTCCTTTGTAGATAAAATATGTAAAGCGCGCTTCCACAAAGATGGAATACAAACATATTCACTTAATTTTTATGCAAAAAACTATTTTCAATTTCAACTATGCAAATTTATCAGATCAACGAGTGAGTGCAGGATCATGATGGGCCAAACACTACCCCTAAGTGGCAATATAAATGTGAAAAACAAACTTACATAACTTCATGTCAAAAATTGAATGAGTTATCTACTTAATCTAGAAATAAGGTAGTAATAGAAGTTGTAACAAATTGAATTTAGTTTATGGACTACTACTTTTTTTTGAAAATTTTAAAAATAGTTTGGTGAAAATTGGATATTTCAATGAAGCACTACTAAAATTTTTAGAAAAACCTAAAAACTGTCATTCCAGCCAACATAAGTATGAGAAAAAAATAATATTTTTCCTCCATGATTTGGATTTAAGTAAAGGACACATGAGCGGATGTGACGCCTATTTTTTTGAATTTTTTAAATAAATAAATAATTATTTATGAATTTTTTACTGTGACTTTTTTAAAATATTAAAAATTAATTTTCCAACCAACCTAACTTGGTCAAAAATATATGAAAAACAAATAAATTAAATTTTAATGTATACCCAATAAATCCTAGAATGTGATGCATCTTTAGATTAAAAAAAGGATTAATATGTTGAAAGTTATGGATGTTTTTCAATATGTATATCTATCAGGAAATTAGACATAACGTATGTAGAAAATTAATAATAATCACCTATTAAAATTATTATGAGGCGTATATTATATTTTTGAAATCTTCATAGCTTCCTCTATAAACCCTTTTCATTTGATTAAATTTAGTTACAAAAAAGTTTCTCAGCATCAAGGATGAAATTGTAGAAATTTTAGGATAACACTAAACGAGAGGTTTTGCAAGTTTCTTTGTCCAGTTTTGGGACTCCCGCTTGCCTAAATATGAGGTAATCCCAAGGCATTTTTGGAGGGAATCCATATTTGAGATAGAAAGATTAACACCCTTTCCATCCAAATCTAAATATTAGTCTAAATGTTAGCACTTTCACCCAGCAAGTTTTTTCTCCATTGCCATTGTTTGGCCCATCATGATCTTGCACTCACCCTAACATTTGAACGAAATCCACTCTAATGTCATGTGAGAACCAAGATATTTGAGAGGAATTTTGATACTAGTTGGCCATGAGAGATGAACAATCACATCTTGATTGGCCACCAAAGATGAACAATCGCATGCCTACAAGTTATGAAAACGAGAGTATGCAATATAAACAAGATTGAAAGCAATAAGTCACAATGTGATGCAGGAGCATCTAGAGATGTAGGGCAGTCTTACATCACCCAAACAAAATTGATTTTACTTTCTATTCTTTTCAATTTTGGTTTTTGCAAATACTCATTTGCTTGAATAATGATTCGGAACCTCCAAAGTTTCCAAAAAGGTTCAGAATACCAGGACTTACTATTTTTAGTAAGCCTACATCTGAGAAGCAGTTGGGCCTAAAATTTTTCCCAAAGATTTTGAATAACAACATAAACATTCTTGGTAAATTCCAGCCCAAGATCATGTCTAGATTTCAAGATATTAAAGTTTTAGTTTTTGAGGTTCATGGAAAATGTTTGGGAATAAATTTTGAGGCACTTAAAGGTTCCATACAGGCCCAAAAATTGGTCAAGAATCCAACCAATGTATCCAATGTCACATAGAAACACCAATGTATCCAACTTCAAACTTGTTACAAGAACATAACTCTAAAGTCCAAACTTCCTTCAAAACAAGATCAAGCATGAATGCTCCAAAATAGTCAAAACAACAATCACATCTAGTTGTTTACATCCAAATAAAAAACCCACCATTGATAGAACTTCTGCACATGACATATCTAGCCAATAATATAGCTCTCATCCCTGTATAATCCATTGTCCTGCTCAAAGTTACCATCTCCCATGATAAAAAAAATCACACCAAAACCATTGATGTGCACAAAATCTGAAGACCATTGATACTGCAGTCCAATGAAAAACAATCTACAAAAGACATACATACATCCTAGGAATCATATTGCATGAGAAATGCCAACCAAAGCAACTCACAGTATACCAATCAGCACTTACATAAAAGTGTGGCTTATAACAAAATCGTGTAATACAAAGAACAATCACAAGGATCTGCAAACTACAACCAACATGTTGCAAAATAGAGCACACTTCCACAAATAGTTTTGTACTCACTCTCTCACCTTTAATTTCCTCCACTTCTCCCAAGTCCTCCACATCTCAAATGATATACATTAAAAGAACACGTATTGTTACTAAAAAACAATAAAGTACAACAACAGTAGATGACCACAAACCCAGTGAGCATACTAGATGAATAAGAACCTCTAGGAAGAAACATGAGACCATAAAGAGAAACTGGAAACCATATCATGTCCTTCTTCCAACACCACCAAGTGCTAAGCCATGCCAACTAAGATCTCCTTCATAAAACCCCAACTGAAAAGCCTTACCAACAACCAAACATTCAATCTCAAAAGATCAAACACAACATATATATCTCAAATAACCAAAAAAGGATGTAAGCTTCTCTAACCAAGGAAGATCAAACTTAAAAATTCATTCCACAAATAGGAATTCAGCCCAATAACATCTCCAAAGATTCTCATAAATAACACCATATACCTAAGGAGATAACCTTGTGCCAAACACTCCTCAAATGAACCCTCTAGAACTAGAAACTATAGCTCAAGATCCATATCCATGAGAAATCAAAGCATAAAACAAAATGAATCTAAAACAACATGGGAAATACCTATCAGATCATTTTTTGCTGAGTGAACTAAGAGTGGGGAATGAGAATGATCCACTAAGATACACTAAGTCTCATAGACTCTCTCCAAGAACAATCTCCTCTCAAGTTCAAACATGAACTTATGTCCATATCTAGGTGAAGGCTCCTCAATCTTTTTGCTAAAAATTTCATCATCCCAACACATGATCCCCACAATAGATCTGTAGCCTGACCTCAAGTCTCTCTAGTATCCATGAGCATCCATCAACTAATGCATGCCAGTTTTCAAATGCATCCTACAAAATTATGAATCTTCAAGCAAATGATTAATACTCAAAACCAAGGAGAACTTCACCAGACCAATGTCAAGCTCCCACTGCATGTCTGTAAAATCCAGGAACACACATGACATCATGATCTATCATCTCCTCCTAGGAGATCACATCTTGCCCCTTTGAGCACATATATCATGTCAAAACTCTAATCAATATCTAGAGTAAACCAAGACACAATACCATCTCCAATCACATGAAGATAACCATTGCCTGAAAATGGAACTCAAGATGTCAAAATAATTTCACAACATATAAGAATCATAATCCAAAAGCCTTACCATGACACCTACAACCACTGTAGAAGATCATCCATCACCAAGTGATAGACCCACATCATTGCCAAAGTTCTCACTAAAATTGTGATATCGATCTATTCAAGGCATCATGGTAATCATCCTATAAATTAAGATCATCCATGGATTTAACATAATCTAATAATTAACCTGTGCAATACCAACAACAAAAAAGAATAAAATAGAACCAAAATCTCCAAGTTAAGAAGATACTCAACATGCTATAATTCCCAATAATAGACTATCCAAGTACTCTAATCATCCATCCTCTCATCCCAAAGAAACATACTAATGCAAAAATGACCACAGACAAGGCCAACTGACTGAATCTACATTAAAATTAAAAGATCTGTGGATATAGACAGTCCACATCCGAGTCATCCCACTACAGCCAATGGGTGATCAAACCACTATATAACTTGTAGATCCCAAAAGAAATTATGCAAAGTCATCATCGCATTAGTAAACTAAAACTAAGATTACAAAGAATATACCATGTAGATTTCAAGATGCAAACATCAGATTAACTCCAAATCTGATTTGCCAAACAAATCCACAATGAGTAACCATAGTCAAGAAACCCATCAAGCAAACATTATATAGAAATGTTTAGTGACTAATCACATACCATCATTTCCACACTGAGAAATCTAGAAACCTCCTCACACCATGCACAAAGCATACATGCAAACTTGCAACTATCTTACATCCAGAAACACCCCCAAGGAATCATAATCTAAAAAATAGTTTATTCGTAGATCTACAAATCACAAGTTTTGATTAACCATATAAAACCTATAAAACCACCATGTCATTAACACACATGCTTAAATCCATATCCACTTATCATCTGGAAGAAGACCCATAAGTCTAAAAAACACTAAAATAGTTAAACCAAAATAATGGAATAACATAGATAAGCATAACCATATATCTTGAACAAAAAATCTACAAAACCCTCAAATCCAACCAACATGAAACTAAGACATGCAAGTACAACCAACCAAAAGTCCAAGAAGAGGTCCACGAACTCTAGGCCCCCTATAGGCCAACTCCATAACCACCACCATGTACAAGCATATAGAGGAGCTAGGCTATTCTAGAAGCTTTCAGATCATCCAATGACCAAATCCATAACCTACATGCATTTGAGGTTAACAAAATAGTGTCTTCCAATGCCAAGGACTAAAACCAAGCACCCAACATAAGCACACCATACCATAGTCATGAAAACCCAAGTTTCTCTATGTGATTAGGGAGCTAAGAAAAACACCCAACATGAATACTCTGTTGCACATGACCATAGAATGTAAGAAAACCACCACCATGCAAAAGGGTTTTTACACACTATCAAATAGGATCTCCAAATCAATATCATATTAAATGTAATCACATGATCAACTCCATAATACTCCATCTTCTCCATCCTTCAAATGCATGATGTAACCTGAAAACAAGATCAACTACAAGACTTTCACTCAAACAAGGATTAATAATCAACCAATTCCTTCCTACAAATTCCCTCAAGCTTGCCAAGCTAAGAAATCACAATAGAAGAAATACCTATAACCTTAAACACCATGGAACCAACACATGCAATCTCATGCAACCATGGAAGCACCATAGCTCTAATACCAATTGAAAGGGAAAGAGAACTTAGTATGCACCTTCCAGTATCCTATGAATTTTATTAAGCATATATTTAATAAATTGATACAAGCACATACTACTATGCCCTTAAAGTGGAAATAGACATAGTTGATTTCCCATTACATTAACCCTTGGAGGAAAGACAATGTATCTTACAGATCTAAGTAAATTTTGGCAGCATAATAGTATGTAAATTAACACTTTAAGAACATAAAAGAAGAAGAATAGAAGAAAGATAGAAGAGAAGAGACCAATATACATAGGGAAAACCTTTTTGGGTAAAAAACCCCACACCCCAAAGCATCGAACCAATGTATTAATCTGCAACAACAAACATGTTACAATACACTTGTAGTCTTAAATCCTTAACATGGTGATTTACATCTTGCTCCTCTGGAAGAAAATTGACAGCATAACCCTACATAAAACTCTCCTCAATGTCTCCATCTCAAGCCCTCAATATATAGACTCATGGGGGCCCAAAAAATAACCATAGGCATCACCATGTCCAAAAATACCATGGTAAAAAAACATATGACCAACATTACACAGTGCCACTTGTTCAACACTTACAACCGTAACCAACACGTGTCCAAATATGTCATAGGAATATCCTCTACATGGGTGCCCCAAATTTACTAAATTTGACTATGGTAGATGCTCTTACACATCTTACAGTTGTCATAGAATATGTCATAACTAATAGCACTTATAGTTGGAAGAGAATCTATCACAACTGACTATTAATAACCGATTCTCAAGTACATCCTGTCATAAGCCAACTTGGGTACTCCAAAAGGATAAGTCAAAGATGCTTTATCACAATGTCATATGCATCATAACACTTGTCATACTTCCCTCTATTTCTGGCTCGTCTTACGTGTCATATACCTCTTACAACACCAAAAGATGTCGATACATGGAAAAATACCTCTACGACAAAATGGGATGCCCAAATCCACATGTAATGCCAAGTATGAATTCATGTCACCTTCTCCATAAAGTGACACATCAATGTGCCACTTCCACAAGATGACATAATAATTTTGCACACTTAATTAAATATTCAAGAAAATAATAATAGAACATTAGGAACTTGCAAAGGTTGAGACACCTTAATTCCCAACACTCTAGTCTCCAAAGAGGCAGGAGGAACAAGAGCAACCATTGAAGGTCGAGAAGGTCTAGATTGTGCAGGTCATGTGCCTCTAGGTCTTGGGCAATACGCAGGAGGTGGGACCTCTGCATAAATTCTAGATGCTCAGGGTCAGGGAAGATCAATCGATATGGGTTGTTTTCCTTTTTCTACCTATGAGGCAGGAGGAGGGACAGGGATAGCCGTAGGAGATCGAGGGGCCTCAAAGTAGTAGTCGATTGGGTTGACAAGGAGGCACCAACAAATAGCTGAGCTACACGGTTCTCTTTGAATTTTTGATATGGTAAAAATAAGAAATCATTGTGAGGTTGCAATGGCTCAATTGGTGTCAGCCAAACATAATCCAAGGAGAAGTCTCCTCTAAACATGAGAGGCTTGAACCCAATATGGTAAATAGTGTGCACCTATCCATCATGGAGAAAATTTAGACACTTATGGATTATGAAGGGGACCGTTCTCCTGGAAGAAAGCCACAAATGGCACAACTTCACACAAAATTAGTTAGAAGTGGGAATGATGGAGAATGGGACGTCTAGGATTTTTGGTCCTACTGGATAGGAAGGGTGATCGAACCCAAGATACAATGATAGGATCCATCATATGCTCATATCGAGACTTCTGATTACTCATATTTTTCTTGATACTGTTCATGTACATATAAAAATTCCTCTGTGACTACATTTACCATACACACTGGGTCAATTAGTATGCCCTTGGTGGGCTTTTCATTGACAAGTGTAGAAATGTATAGAGGTTGATCATACACGTGCATGGGTGCATCGATGGGGGTGAAAGAGATGATTGTCTTGGGATCGGGTCGTGCTTGAGTAGGGTGAGGGAAATAGTATACCATGTTAATCATCTTAGCTAGGGAGGTGGTAGGGTTGTCAGTAGGCACAATAGTAACCACGAGATCATAGGGAAGTTTAATTAGCTTTGTGAAATGATGAGGTAAAGGGTTTGTGTAGATTTGGAGGTTTTGATTTAGTGGAATGACAGATTATTCCCTTTGTCATTCATGTCAAAGACCTGGATGACATTTTAATTGATGAGGTCTTGCACTTGGTGCTTAAGACGCATGTATCTTTCAATGACATGTCCTAGTACTCTGTGGAAGTGATTAAAGGCCTTCAGGTTGAAAGAAGGTGTCAAGGGTTTAGTGGTATCTATTATATCGTAAAATGTGTAGACAACCATTTTACACTTAGTTTAGCACCCGGGTGGACCTAATTTTTTTGTACTTGTTAATTAGGACTTATTATAACACCTTTTTGAGTATTAAGCGTGTAATTCTTGATCCCGATGCACAAAACCTAGAAAAGTAATTATAAGGCAAGGCTAAGCACACTTTAAGTGCCTTAAATTCTAGGAGTTTGGGGCTAAGCGACTAGGGCACCCAAGCTCCCTTGTCCCCTTTTTAGACCTCGCCTAATTAAGCAATCTCTAACTTCTTGAAGGATTATTCTTCTCTCTCATGCTCTCTACTATTTCTCTAAAGATCTCTATTGTGGATTATTACTATAGCACTAACATATTGCAGGTCTTGTGGAGATCTTTCTAATTCTTTGGGCTAAACGAACTTCTTGAGTCAAGTTGTGATATCGTGGCAAGCATGCTAGGGTTTCCATGCTCATGGTGACTTCTTTCCTTCATGCTTTGTTCTAGCATTCTATTCTACTTTAGATTTGCCTCTGCCCTCCTAGGGAATACGCTCTTTATCTATCATGTTTTCTATTGTGGAGGTGGAAACACCATTCACGGAGCTTGACTAAGGAAAGCTCCTAAATAGTACCCAACCATTTTCCTTCTTACATGTGTGTAAGTCAAATCTAGAGAAATTGATCGAAGATAAGTTGCAGAGGACAGAAGCACAAGAAGGCGAAGACATCTAAGACATCAATTTCTGCTAACCCTAATCAGGGTCTAGGGAGCCCAAGCACCCTTATCCTAGGTAGTTTTGCCTCTAGATCTAGGTTCTAACTTGATCCCTCATCTATGTTGTTCATTTGGTTTCTAGGTGTTATGTAGAAAAAGAGGGTTTGTTAATAGGATTGATAGTTTAATTAGATCCTCCTTTCACTACATACATTCAAGGACATTAAACCAAGTTTAATCATAACTTTTACAAGAGGACTCAACTAAAGGTTTTGCGTCACTTGGAATGACAAGGAAATTTTGAATTTGTTGATTAATTTGTTAAACCTTAGTCTAATTAAGCCTAAAACCCTAATTATGCAAAATTGTAAACAAACAGATGAAACCGAAAAAATGCTTGCACAGAAAGAGACTAAATGCAGATTAGATACATACCATATTTTGGATTTTGGACGGTGGAAACTTCAGGGACAAAAGAGCGGGTGCCCTTGTCCAGTGCAGTGCTTTTTCTGAGGGCTTTAGGATATTTTCTACTAAAGACTACAACCACTTCAAAGATTTCCAACAATAATAAATTGAGGGACAAAAGAGTGGGTACCCTTGTCCAATTAGGGATCTTTTCTGTCATTTTCTTCATATCTGGATTCTTCTTGCTCTACTCTGATGTCTTGTAACTCCTCTCTGCAAAATCCAACACATGTAACTTGCAATCACAAGAGAGGGGTTAGGATTGTGGTGTTTAGGAACTTGCCTTGGTCAAGCCCCGGGATGGCATTCAAGCCTTCCAACACCATTGTTAGATAGAGAGTGTGTGTCCTTCGTAGACAGAGGAAAAAGCAATGATATGATAAATGATTGAAACACAAAGTAAATGTCACCTTGGAGGTGAATCTCTCACAAGGAGATGAAGATCTTTCATGCCATGAGGAGATGGATTGATGAAGACAAATCTACAACAAAGATGAACAAACACAACACAATACTGCTCTGCAAAATAGTGAAAGCCTTAAGTATCCTTAGAAAAAGATCACAAGTTTGCATTATCCATCTAGGTTTAAAATGAAGTCCTAAACATGTTTATATATGTATTCCTGCTAAACATTCATAACTCAAATTGAATAGGCTGACAAAGGGAAACCTTTTAACGGTCGCTTTGCAGACATTTAAAATTGGGACCCCGACAAAATAGGGCAAGACAAGGGCGTGGGTGCCCTTGTCTAGGGACCTATTTTAGGGCCTGATTAAGATTTAGGATTCATCCCTAGGTCCCATTTGACATGGGTTTCGGGGGATTTTGTCTCGGGATTCATTTTTAACATGCATGATTAATCCTAATGGACCTAGGAGCTAAACTTAGGAGGTAAAAGTCCTAGGGGGGGCATTTTATGACATAACATTTATCCCCCACTTTAATGTATGTATGATCTTATGACCCATACATGCATTAAAGTATGGTCGAAAACACATCAAACACACCAGGCACTTGAAGCTAAGGCATACACAAAGATTGAGGAACTATTTCTAGTCCCCAATCTTAGGTAAGCGCTAGAAAACACATCACAGACACACAAAACATGGAGAATACAATATTGAAGACACGTAAAACATGATGAATACATGAGAGTAGTCACACAAAACATGGTGAATACATTTATATAACATTTTCATAACATATTCAAAACATCTTCGTATACATATGCATGGAAATGAAATTGCAACATAAAACCATGAGTGTGGGTGGAGACCACATAAGGGGAGAAAAAACACCAAAAAGCTCTCAAGTGTAGGTGGAGACACAAGGGGAAAAAATGCCATACAAATCCTGAGTGGGGGTTAACCACACAAGGGGGAAAACACATAGAAGACACACGGAATATACAAGTGCCGTATAGCATGCCAGAGACATACTATATGTCTTATACATGACAAACACAGGTGATGGAAGGAGCTTATTGCTAAGTCCCACCATCTCAAACATGCTGCAGACACACCTGACAATTGGGATTATGCCACAACAACCACCAAAGACACGCTTAAGGGAGGATAGTCTCAAGATCGAACCCCGCCTCTGCGGAGGACTTTTGTAATAAAATCATGTGTACTAGCTCAAGAGATACACCATCCTGCCTTCCATAGAAGGGATTTTGAATAAAAGGATACGCACTAGCTCAAGAGATACGTTATCCTACCTCTACAAAGGGCTTCTTTGATTGCAATATAAATAAAGATGTGTACTCGCATCGGAGGTACAACATCCTACCTCACAGAGAGGGCTTACAAACACACTTTGTTAGTATCAAAATCATTAGATAGATATCATTATATATTCCCCCACCTTAAGATGGTTGATGTCGTGTACCGATATCAAGCACGTTAAGGTAGAGAGAAGACATGTAAGGAAACAAAAGCTTTCGCAAAGACCATGCCCCAAGGTGACATGTTCTCATGATCGTTGAATGTTCCCACAAACACAGTGAAAAGATATGATTTGCTAAGATAAGATGACAAGAGAGGTTAGAAATCTTACTCTAAGATAATAACCAAAGTACTTCATTAAATCTATGCATAAAGAGAGTCACATCAAGGACCAAGGCTATACTATGGGTTCGGAGCTAAGTATAACCATTAGGCTATACTGTAGGTACCTCAGAACTGAGTGTAGCAACAAGGTGAGATACCAATCAAAGTGTGCAAGAGCAGATTGAGTGGATTGTAAAATGTTAGTCACAAGAAATGTCAAAAGTTGATACATCACACGGAGTGACTCTACTAGTCAAGCATCAAATATATATATAGATCAACCCCATCTTCATATATGGACTAGGTCCATTTTTTCTTTCTCACTAAAAGGACACACGGTCTGTATTAGTATTTGTTTGTTTTCATCATTTGCCAACTAGGTAGAATCACTAGAAGAAGGTAAACAATAAAAATGAGAGAGAACAAGTGCCTTAGGAACATCACGTAGGAGGATGCCCTTAGGTCATCAACCACAATGTTATGCCCCTAAGGCACGACACACAACAATAAAAATAGAGGAGAGGAACAATAGAAGAATGATGATACAAATAAAAGAATGGTCACAATAGAGGCAGTCTCCCGTTATCCTTGACCTTACAAGAGTATCAAGGGTCATCTAAGGAGACTTGAACAACACATAGCACATCACGGGGCAACACAACATGATTTTAACATATATATCTAGGAGGAGGCCACCCTTGAGAGAAACTAGAATAAGTACAACAGCAAGTGTGGCTTAAAGAGGAAGAAATGTTTACCTGATTCATTGGGATATTTCCTAGTGGACAATTCTTGTCTATCAACTTAGGATATCTCACATGTCGTTTCGATCTTGTTGATATTGCATTAACATTAAGTTTAGGACGACAAGAGGCTTTGGTGGGCTTCAAAGAGCAGTATCCAATACTAAATGTGTAATTAATTCTAGAAACTTGTAGAGGTACTCGGATTCCTTGTTTATTTACACCACATCCATTACTTGCATAGTCACAATTTTTGTACAAAATCTAAAATCCATGACCATATAGGGAGTCCATCTCTTTAGATGAAGGTGAGGCCTTGTAGGTGTCATTAAATGTAGTATAAGAATATTGTCTTTATTTTCTTCCAAGGAGACTTTGGGTTTCCTAGGTGTTTCCAAAGATTGCTTAGATGAGATTGATGTGACCTTTAATGTGTCAAGACTAGATTTATTAAGTTTATATTCCCCCACAAAAGGAGTAAAATCTAATGAACCCCAATCATCACCAAAAAGTGAATTCAATAGTTTAGAGTCTTGCACAACATTATCTGTGGCAAGAGGCATTGATGAATCAACTCGTAAGTTGTTTAGACTTGTATGATTGTTAACTCTTTTTTGTGTTTCAATATGTAAACAACTATTTGGTTCAGGATCGGCTTCCACATTGTATAGCTTGTTTTGATAAATAAACTTTATTGATTGATGAAGGGTAGACGGAACTATCCCCATGACATGAATCCATTGTCTATCAAGAATCATATTATAGGAAAGCGAGTTGGGCATGACATGAAAAAGTATAGATAATGTCACGGGTCCAACCTTTACAGGTAAAGTTATAGTACCCAGGGATTGTCTACCAACATTATCAAGGCCATGAATGTTAAGCCTATCTAGTTTAATTAGAGATGTGTTGATATTGCTTTTATGTAGTAAGTCAATGCCACAAACATTAAGAGTCGATCCATTGTCAATCTGATGCAAGAGCATTCAGAAGCATTCAAATCAATTGGGACAATTAACAACAAATTGCAGAGTACCAAGAAAGTGACCTTGAAGAATACCACATTTCACTACATTTACATATCAAAGGCTACGGAGATGGACTTAGCACCTAGACATCATCATCTTCATCATATCTAAATTTTAGATCATTTGGGCTAGATTCCAGAGAGATATCGCTATCAGAAGATTACATGTTTTCACCTGTTTTCACATAGCAAAGCCAACAGTGTTCAATGGAGTCTAATTGGCTTGCAGAGTAATTTCATGATTTCCAGAGATAAAAGGAACATCATTCAAGGAAGTTGAGGACCTAGCCAACCTTCATGGAGATCCACATGAAGTTCTATGCACCAGCAGAGCAAAACCTTACATTTAGGTCCGACCTATCAGTCTCTACACATTTCATGAGACAGTTAACTCTTGGCTGACTTGATTAATTTATGAAGGCTTGCGGAGGATATAAATGAAGGATAAATGATTGTTTCAAGGTAATAAATGAATAACAATCATGTATACAAAGATATGAAGCAAGAGGATGAGTTTTTTTATCCGAAGAAGAAGTAGAATTGAAGCAAAGAGTAGATCAGAGAACAGATGAAGTTGCAGAATAGAGAATTGAGAAGTAGAAGAAAGAAATCATGGAAGAGTGTTATTATATGAATCTTTTGTAACCCTAGGCTATAGCCTAGCATCTGTAAAAGCTTGAGTGGCATATGTAATGTGTTTTGTGATCATAATGCAAAGAGGGATGAGCTTTGAAGGCTGGGTTTTTCCCTTTTAGGGTTTTCCCAGGATATATCTAGTGTCATGTGTTTATGAATATCTCTTTAATTCTTTTGTTAGCTACATACTTATATTGTATCTCTGATTGATCATGTTGTCAATTGTTTAAGGTTGCAAGGTTGGACAGTTCCTCATCGGACCCTCCTACCTTGATTGCATCAAATGGTATCAGAGCTAGTTGCAAATCTGCTGGGATGGTTATGAATCTATTGGGAAGGAAGATAGTGTTAGAAGAAAGTGAGAAACCCTAGAAGTAACAAGTGTCACCACTGAAGAAGATCAAGGCAAGGAAGATTCAATAAGCTTTTCAAATTAAGTTGTTTATCTGATTTGTTTCAACGGGGAAGATTGGAAAAAGGATGAAGAAAGAAAATAAAAACCTAATATGTGAAAAGGATATTTTGGAAGAAGAATTGTTGGAAATCAAAAGGTGTAATTCAGAATTGATGGAAAGGATAAAAGTACTAGGAGAAGACAAATATGATTCTCTTGAAGAAGAATTAAAAAAGTAAAAAGGAGGAATGAAGAATTAGAAGCAGAGCTGAAGTTGTTTGAGTATGTTGAAAAGAGTTTTGCAAAATTGGAAGAAGGATTCAAGTTGTTTGGGAAGGTGGAAAAGAGGAATAGAGATCTAGAAGAAAATTTGGAAGAACTAAAAAAGAAAAATAGTTTGCAAAAGAATGAAATATCAAGATTGAAGGAATAGGTTAATTAGTTAGAGCAGTCACTTGTAGAATGCAGAGGAGAGAATGAAAGTCTAAGACCTAAGCCTAAACTTTGTGATGTTTCTTGTGATACTAATGATTTGTGTGATGCTACAGAAGCTTCTTTAGATAGTGAGATTGAAGATGACAATGTAAATGAACCTGCAGTTGTTGGTGATGGTATTGGTTTCAAAATCATGCAAAGAATGGGATATGAAGGAAAAGGATTGGAAAAGTGTCAGCAAGGAATTAAATAACCTATTGAACCAGTAATAAGATCAAGAAGTGAAGGCCTTGGATATGACAGAGGTAAAGATGTTGTTACAAGTTTAAATAAGTCAACTCAGGGAAGAAAAGGTATGTATTGTTCTCATTGTAATAGATATGGACATGAAAAGGAATTATGTTGGGACCTATACCCTTGTAAGTTTTGTGGATTGAGGAATCATTCTGAAAGGATGTGTTGGAATAAAATAAGGAGGAGAAAGCCTAAGACAGATTGTATGTAGATGGATTATGGATGGATTGACGGAGCAAAATGGAAACATGTTACTGTTAGATTTTGAGCAGACAACTAAGAGGGGGGGTGAATCAGTTGTCCAAAACTTTCTTACAATTAAACACTTAAATCCACTTTGTAATTCAGCAACATAATAATAAATCAATCATGGAAACATAATGCATTAAATCAAGAGCATAAACACATTAACACACAAGACACCAAGATTTTGATGGGGAAAACCCGGTTAAGGGAAAAACCACAGGGTGATTAACCCAAGATTGTATTCTCTGTTAGAAGAATAGAAAGAACAAAATGGCACATGCCAATTAGGGCTCACTGCCCGAGCACATTGCTCACAAGAGGCTCACTGCCTACAAGAGACTCACTGTCTACAGAATAATAAGTATCACATACTTGAACTGGAGAATAGCATCTTCACCATGCTTGAGTCAGTTCCATTTAAGCTCAATACTTATGCTCTGCCTTTCGTTCTACTCCTCTCTACCACACTCTTGTCGCCATACAATCCTTTGAAATGACTTAACAACTCTTTATTTATACAAGACATTGACTTAGAAATTATCATCCAAGTCGGTATACATTACAGAGCAAATACATAAATACAACATGACTTATTACAAAAAACTTCACGTGGATCAACACACAGTCAGCCACACAGATCTGAGACTCCAATACTTCTTTAGGAACACGCCATTCTTCACAGAACATCTCCAAGATCATCTGCAGGGTGTGTAACTCATCCGGTCAGCCATACTCAGGAAGAACATCATCATTTGGAAGTAATTCTTCATTTACTAGCTCAATCTTTAATGCGGACCACCAACATGAACTGGACACAATCCAAAGACTTCCACAAGCTTGCCTGAATCACCAAGAACATCCACACTACTACTATCTACTGAAATCATTCTCACCTTCATCCGGAACCTCAAGAACACAGTCTGTCATCACTGTCATATTGGAATAGATGCTTATAGACCTCCAGATCATGAACCAATTGAGTTATCACTTCACATGAACTTCCTAAACACTCCACCAAATCCGCAGAACAGGATATTGCATTTCTGGATCTCACTGGACCTATCTGTATCACTCTGTTACCTTTGAACACCTGCCAGAACCAGTTTTACTTAAGTGGCCTTAACTTCTTTAGATCTTCATACGGACCTCTAAATTCTTTACTAGATCATCTCAAGACACGTATCTACAAACCCTTTGAAGCGCATCCTCTGATCTTTATCTTAATTGGGGTCTTTACCTCACTGTCTTCACTGTTCTTCTATGTTCCTGATTAGGACTAATTTTCTCAATATCCTCAACACACAGCTCATCCAATCCTTATCATTAATGCAACAGGAGTATGTTGACATCAATAACAACACCGTTTAGGCCCATACTTGCAACAATCTCCCCCTTTGTCATTGATGGCAACATATGATGTGAAAAATTGTTTTAACCATCAAAACAAGAACTTCTCCTCACTGTCACAACTCCCCCTATCAGCAACAACCATTCACATGTCTTCTCTTTCTTTCCTGCTCCCCCTTTGATCAATAATCACTTGTTTTTCACATGTCTTCTCTCCCCCTTTGACATCAATGGCAAAGGGCACATACTTGTATCACTTCAGAATCATACCAGCTGCTCCCCCTGAGTGGTAGCTTCCCAAACATCAATCCAGATCACAAGATATGACTGTGAGATCCACCGGACTAATGCACATCAATGCACCTTAATTCAAAACCAGAGGGGTAATAACCCCTAACTTCTCCCTGAGTTACTCAAAAGAGTCCTTAGGTAGAGGTTTAGTAAAGATATATGCAATCTGATCTTTGGAAGGCACAAACTCCAATCTGACTTCATTCTTATTCACTTGCTCTCTCAAAAAGTGAAACTTGATGGATATGTGTTTAGTCTTTGAATGCAATACCGGATTCTTAGATATATTTATTGCACTTGAATTATCACAGAAGATTGTGATGGGTTCCTCATACTCCATTCTGATGTCTCTTAGCATTTGCTTCATCCACAAAACTTGAGTGCAACTACCTGCTACTACAATATATTCTACTTCAGCTATGGATAGAGATATTGCCTCTTGTTTCTTCCTTAGCCAAGAAACCAATCTCTTCCCTAAAAAGAATGCTCCACCACTGGTACTCTTCTGGTCATCCACATCTCCTGACCAATCTGCATATGTATATGCATGAAGAGAAAAATCGTGATCTCTGGGATACCACAATCCATACTCAACTGTCCCTTTTAGATATTTAAAAATCCTCTTGATTGCCATGACATGAGATTCTCTAGGATCAACTTGGAATCTGGCAACAAGACCAACAACATTCATAATGTCAGGTCTAGTTTAAGTGAGATACAACAGTCCTCCAATCATTGACTTGTACTTTTTCTGATCAATCTTAGGGGAGTCATCATCTTTGCTCAATTTACATCCAGTTGCCATGGGAGTATTCATTGGTTTTGAGTCTTCCATTCTGAATTTCTTCAACAAATCTTTCACATATTTGGTCTGAGAAATGAAGATTCCTTTCTTTGTTTAAGTGATTTGCAGACCCAAGAAGAAATTTATTTCCCCAAACATGGACATCTCAAATTCACTTTTCATTTGATTTGCAAAGGTTTTGCACATACTATCTCTTCCTCCAAAAATGATATCATCAACAAACACTTCAACTATCAAGATATTTTCATGATCAATTTTGAAATACAAATTGCTGTCAGCAGTACCTTTGTTGAAACCAATCTTCAAAAGATGCTTATCCAATCTTTCATACTAGGCGCTTGGGGCTTGCTTCAGTCCATACAGTGCTTTCTTCAACTTGCAGACCATATCACCATGATTAGACAATTGAAATCCATCTGGTTGCTCAATGTATACTTCTTCCAATTCACCATTCAGGAAGGCAGATTTGACATCCATCTGATATACTTTGAAATCCTTGAAGGCAGCAAAAGTAAGAAATAATCTAACTACTTCAATTCTTGCCACCAAAGCAAAAGTTTCTTCAAAATCAACTCCTTCTACTTGGGAGTAACCCTTGCAGACCAATCTAGCTTTGTTTCTGACTACTTCACCATCTTCATTCAGTTTGTTCTGGAAGACCCATTTGGTTCCAATCACATTCTTGTTTTTAGGTCTAGGAACAAGATCCCAAGTGTGATTTTTCTCAATTTGCATCAGCTCTTCCTCCATTGCTTTAGTCCAGTTTTCATCATTGCAAGCTTCATTCATTGTCTTAAGTTCAATCTTTGAAATCAGACAAAACTCTTCTGAATCTTAAGCAATCCTTCTTCTTGTTTGCAGACCTTTGCTTTTATCACCTATGATCTGATCTTCATAGTGATTCAGTCTTACATACCTGGGAACTTTGGGAGTTTCTTGCACTTCTTATTCTTGAATAGGTTCATTCAAACTTATCTCTTCTTCCTGATTTACCGAATCAGTTTGAATCTGAATTTCAGAGGGAGCTTGGACTTCTTGAATAAAAATATTATTTTAATCATCTTCATCACATTCATGGAACCTTGAGGGTTTTTCAATGCCTTCGTCAACCTTCACATTTGTACTTTCCACAATCTTCCTTAATCTCTTGTTATAACACCAGTATGCTTTGCTTTGAGTAGAATAACCCAAGAATATTCTTTCATCACTTCTAGCATCAAATTTTCCTAGATCTTCATCTCTTTTAATGTAACATTTGCTACCAAAGACTCTGAAATACCTCACAGTGGGAGTGATGCCAAACCAAAGTTCATAAGGAGTCTTACCAGTATTGCTTCTGATCTGTACTTGATTGAGAGTATAGACTGCAGTGCTTATAGCTTCTCTCCAATAGATCTGAGGAACATTTGCTTCCATCATCATGGTTCTAGATGCTTCTTGGATGGTCCAATTTTTTCTCTCCACTACTCCATTCTGCTGTGGAGTCCTAGGTGGAGTCCTAGGAGCAGACAACTGTCTTTTTATTCCATGTTTCTCACAGAATTCTATGAACTCATCGAATGTGAATTCTCCACCTCTATCAGACCTCAGACATTTTAATTTTAATCCAGTTTCATTCTCTACCATAGCTTTGAATATTTTGAATTTCTCAAGAGCTTTGATTTCTCTTTCAGAAAAGTAACCCACATCATCCAGGAGTAGTCATCAATTAATAGCATGAAGTATCTATCACCTTGCACACTTCTGATTCTTGTCAAACCACATAGATCAGTATGAACTAAGTCCACTAATCCGGTAGAAGATTGTTCCTTTCTTTTGAATGAAACTCTGCTTTGTTTACCCAACTGACATTCTTTGCACAAACTATTTATAGGTTTTACAAGTCTTGGAAGATCTCTTACCGCCTGAGTGTTGCTTATCTTGATGATATTGTCAAAATTTACATGACACATTCTCCTATGCCATAACCAACTCTGATCAATTTGAACAAATAAGCAACTTTTACCAGTACCAACCAAATGGAAGATATTACCTTTAGTTTGAGTACCGGATGCAATCTTTGTTCTGAAACTTTCAAAGATCTTGCATTTTCCATTCTTGAATTAGAGATCATAGCCTTTGTCCACCAATTGTCCAACACTGAGAAGATTGTGCTTTAGACCTTCAACATATAGTACATTATTGGTTTTGTTCTTTCCATCAAAAGAAATGGTTCCTCTTCCTCTGATTCTGCCAGCAGAATTATCACCAAACTTTACCACTCCTCCTTCATACCTTTCTAAATCTATGAACTTATTTTTGTCACCTATCATATGGTGAGAACATCCACTATCAATGACCCAATCATCATTTTCTTCAACTTGGGTAGCTAGAGCTCTTTCTACAATTTTATGATTGACAGATTCAGAGGGCATTGGATCTTCTTCCTTGATGGCAATAAACACCCAGTCACTTCTAGATTTGTTTCCTGTCTCTAATTCATCATCTATTACTCCTTCATTATCATCATCTTCATGAACATAGTAACAATTCTTTTGGAACCTTGATCTATTAGGATTTGGCCTTGAAAATCATTTCGGACACCTTGAGGCAAAATGACCAATCTTATTGCAGTTAAAACATTTAAAAGGCAATTTCCCTTCATACTTACCGGATCCTCTTGGTAGCCTTTTTGCAATAAGGGCTTCAAGTTGAGCAGCTTCTGCTTCTGCTTCTTCCAGGTTTTTTCTTGCTTTTTCATACCATGATAGTTTCTTTGAAGAGTTCTCTCCCAGATCAATCCTTTGTTTTCCTTTTACATAAGCACTAGCTTTGAATGCAGATTCAGTCTTGGGGAGGGCATCTCCAAACTTGGTCAATTCAAATGTAGCCAATTTGCCAACCAATTGATCTCTTGTGATACCTGAATAGGATCTGAATTCTTCAATGGTAGCAACCTTATATTTGTAAGAAGCAGGTAGGGATCTAAGAACTTTGCTAACAATCTCATCTTCATCCAAGACTCCACCAGCACATCTAATGCCACAAACAAGCTCATTTACTCTTGGCATAAAAGTAGTGATATTTTCATCTTCTCTCATCTTCAGATTTTAGAATTTTCCTTTCAGACTCTGTAGCTTGGCACATTTAACATACTTGTCTCCTTCATGCAGAAGTTCCAGTTTTTCCCAAATCTAAAAAGTAGTTTGTAGGTCAACAACATTTGTTAGCTTTGAATCAGACAAGGCACTTAGAAGAGCTACTTTAGTCCGTAGATTGTTTTTAGCATATGTGATTTCATCTACAGATTTCGGACCATTCTATGGAGTATACTTATTTGAAGCCATGGTCCAATACTGCATTCCCATACATTGCAAGTGACATTGCATGCGACTTTTCCAAAGAGTAAAATTGGTTCCATCAAACTTCAGACTATCCTTCTTGTAGGACGACATCCTGGATCTCCTCAAGCGGTTACGCTCTTTTAAAGAAACCTCACTCTGATACCAATTGTTAGATTTTGGGCAGACAACTAAGAGGGGGGGTGAATCAGTTGTCCAAAAATTTCATCCAATTAAACACTTAAATCCACTTTGTAATTCAGCAACATAATAATAAATCAATCATGGAAACATAATGCATTAAATCAAGAGTAGAAACACATTAACACACAAGACACCAAGATTTTGACGTGGAAAACCCAGTTAAGGGAAAAACCACGGGGTGATTAACCCAAGATTGTATTCTTTGTTAGAAGAATAGAAAGAACAAAATACCACATGCCAATTAGGGCTCACTACCCAAGCACACTGCTCACAAGAGGCTCACTGCCTACAAGAGACTCACTGTCTACAGAATAATAAGTATCACATACTTGAACTAGAGAATAGCATCTTCACCATGCTTGAGTCAATTCCATTTAAGCTCAATACTTCTGCTCTGCCTTTTGTTCTGCTTCTCTCTACTACACTCTCATTGCCATACAATCCTTTGAAATGACTTAACAACTCTTTATTTATACAAGACATCAACTTAGGAATTATCATCCAAGTCGGCATACATTACAGAGAAAATACATAAATACAACATGAATTATTACAAAAGACTTCACGCGGATCAATACACAGTTAGCCACACAGATCTAAGACTCCAATACTTCTTTAGGAACACGCCATTCTTCACAGAACATCTCCAAGATCATCCGCAGGGTGTGTAACTCATCCGGTCGGCCATACTCAGGAAGAACATCATCATCCGGAAGTAATTCTTCATTTACTAGCTCAATCTTTAATGCAAATCACCAACACAAACTGGACACAATCCAAAGACTTCCACAAGCTTGCCTGAATCACCAAGAACATCCACACTACTACTGTCTACTGAAATCATTCTCACCTTCATCCAGAACATCAAGAACATAGTTTGTCATCACTGTCATATCGGAATAGATTCTTACGAACCTCTAGATCATGAACCAATTGAGTTGTCACTTCACATGGACTTCCTAAACACTCTACCAAATTAGTAGAACCGGATATTGCATTTCTGGATCTCATCGGACCTATCTATATCACTCTGTTACCTCTGAACACCTGCTAGAACCAGTTTTACTTAAGTGACCATAACTTCTTCAAATCTTCATGTAGACCTCTGAATTCTTTACTGGATCATCTCAAGACACATATCTACAAACCCTTTGAAGCGCATCCTCTGATCTTTATCTTAATTGGGGTCTTTACCTCACTGTCTTCACTGTTCTTCTCTATTCCTGATTAGGACTAATTTTCTCAATATCCTCAACACACAGTTCATCCAATCCTTATCATTAATGCAACAGGAGTATGTTGACATCAATGACAACACCGGTTAGGCCCATACTTGCAACAGTTACTTGTATGTTCAAAAGGTTGTATAGATGGAAGTATTCATGTGTTGGAGAAAAAAGAGGATATGGATCAGGGTGCAGAGAGAGAAGACCTTATGCATAGCAGAACAAGGACAGTAATTCAAACTATAGAGGTAGAAATGACATGACTCATAATTATTATCACAATGAAGGATATCGAAGAGATGAAAGAGGATTTGATCGAAGACCATTCGAAAGAACCTGTTTTCAAGTTTGGAAGCGAAAGGAATCAAGCAAAGAATGTCAACAAGAACCTGTTACTAGAGAGGATAATGATGAGGAAACAATAACTGATGTAGAGGTAGTTTATGCAGAGGAAGAGGAACCTTTTGAGTCATCAAATTTAATAGAGATACTAAAAGAGGGTGAAACATTGATCTTAAGGAGAGTTGTGTTGTAGAACTAAGAAAGCAGTGCAAGAGAAATTTTGTGTGGACAAGTGTGAAACATAGCAGGGAAAGGAAATATTGCAGAGAAAGAGGGAATGAAAAGATATTCTACCAAAGGAGAAATTTTGTGTACCAGAGTAAAGGAAACATGGATAAAGAAGCAGAGAAAAGTCTTGGAGCAATATATGCAGAACAGAAACTGCAAGAAATTGTATGTAGAACTAGAGATTAGAAAGTGTTGTAGAGAGAATTCAAAATTGTATTGATTGAATCAAGGAAGTCACGTGATTGTTGCATAGGATGCAAGTATGTATTGATTGAGTCTTAATTGATTAAAGAAGACATTGAACTTGAGGCATCTTGCGGAGAAGACTTGCTTAGACCATTGATCTTTGAGACAATGCAAGGCTTGTAAGTAGACTGCCGAACCTAGATCCCCAAAAGATGAAGTACTTGAGGTAGCTTGTGGAGAAGACTTTATCAGACTATCAATCATTGAGGAAGTTAGAACACCGAACTTAGAAGAACTTGAGGTAGTTTTGCAAGGTGGACTTGAATAGACCGCCGACCTTGAGGTTGTTACAAGTACCTGTGGACAGACCGTCGAACCTATTCAAAGAAACAACATTAATTTTGACATAATACAAACCAAAGTGAAGAGGCTCACTTTTTAATTAACCCCAAGAGTCTAATGCAGGAGCATCCGGAAGCATTCAAATTAGTTGGGACAGTTAATAGTAAATTATAGAGTACCGGGAGAGCGACCTTGGAGAATATCGCATTTCACCATATTTGTATATCAGAGGCTGCGGAGCTGGACTTAGCATCTAGACATCATCATCTTCATCATATCCAAATTTCAAATCATTTGGGTTCGATTCCAAAGAGATATCGCTATCAGAAGATTACCTATTTTCACATAGTAGAGCTGACAGTGTTCAATGGAGTCTAATTGCCTTGCAGAGCAATCCCATGACTTGCGGAGCTAAAAGGAACATCATTCAAGGAAGTTGAGGACCTGGCCAACCTTCATGGAGATCCACATGAAGTTCTATGCACCAGCAGAGCAATACCTTATGATTAGGTCTGACCTATCCATGTCTAGACATTTCATGAGATAATTAACTCTTGGTCAGCTTGATTAAGTTATGAAGGCTTGCAGAGGATATAAATGAAGGATAAATGATTGTTTTAAGGCAGTAAATGAATAACGATCATGTATACAAAGATATGAAGCAAGAGGATGAGTTTTTTGATCTGAAGAAGAAGCAGAATTGAAGCAGAGAGCAGAGCAAAGAACAGATGAAGTTGCAGAACAGAGAATTGAGAAGTAGAAGAAAGAAATCATGGAAGAGTGTTGTTATATGAACCTTTTGTAACCCTGGGCTATGGCCTAGCATCTATAAAAGCCTGAGTGGCATATGTAATGTGTTTTGTGATCATAATATAAAGAGGAATGAGCTTTGAAGGTTGGGTTTTTCCCTTTTAGGGTTTTCCCAGGATATATCTGGTGTCATGTGTTTATGAATATCTCTTTAATTTTGTTGTTAGCTACATACTTCTTTTGCATCTCTAATTGATCATGTTGTCAGTTATTTAAGGCTGCAAGGTTGGACAATCCCTCATCGGACCCTCCTACCTTGACTGCATCACAATCATAACTTGCTTTATCAACTTTTTATCTATTAGGACAAATATTATAAATGGATCATATTCATCTTTTGTTGACAGTATTTCATGTTGTGGAAACAAAATATCTATTTTTGTCGCATGCATACAATCTAACATATTGTAAAGCTTCTTGGAGCATTCCATGGTATGTAGGTGATGTTTGTATTAAATCCCAAAGAGAGATCTTAGCTGGAGTAGCACAAAGTTGTTCAACCAAATCATATTCTTGACCACTTTTACAAGTAAGACGAGGTGGTGGAGGTAGCATAGGTTGAGAACATGGAAGAGAGATAGGCACATGTGGTGCTTGCTTACTTTGCTTGTTGTTATGGGTGTTGTATGTGTGAGAAATCATGGGATGCTACGGCACATTTTGAACACCTTGATTTCTTTGAGTGATTTGTCTTGCATAGTTTAGGATGTAATCCGGGGGTCAAGGTGGTTTTTTATCACCTTAAACCGTAATCACTGGTTTTAAGCAAGAAGGTACATTAGGTGCCCCTCACACAATCATCGTAGGAACATTTCTACATTTATCTAGTAACCCCTTAGTGGGTGGAATAAGTTTATTGGTGAAGATTGAATTAACATTATTTTCCTCTTGATTATACCCAACATCTATCCCTAAAGGATTTAATGTGAGATACCTTTTCTCATCCACCAATGCTTCTACTTTTGAAGGGAGAGCATCAGGGCTAAGAGGAGGTGCAGTGTTGTTAAGGAGATTGTTGGTGATCATATCATTAGAGGTGTCTAAGGGACTTAAATTTTCAACCAAAGTAGAGTTATCCCTGGTCTTCTAATCCAAGGTTCTTGAACATTTAACTATAAGAGGAGTAGGATAACTTATGGAATCATCATATATTTTAGCTTTTAGTTCCAAAGCATTAAGAGAAGAAGAACTTTTACACTCATCATTCTCAAGAGTATTCACAAAAATGTACTTTGTTAGATCTTCTACTACCGAAGAGTATGTATTCATGAGAGCTATGAAGTTGTCAAAATTAGATAGATAATCAAGGATTTCAAATGAAGAGCATTTAAATATATCCTTATGATACATAGCTTGTATATAAGTGAGAACATGAGGATTCATATTAAGAAATTTGTAGAAATTCTCAAAGTCTTTGATATATTCATGTAAAGATACCAAATAGAAATGAGATGAAGATGCCATAATGAAATGTCTTGAAACATCAATATACAATAAGTTCTAGTAAGACAACTCATGCAAAGTTCTATGATACTTAATTCACCCTAGATGTGAGACTATTTCGCACCCAAGCACTTGTTTGAGGGAAACGGGTAAAAATACACACAGAGTCCACAACAAACAAAGTGGATAGGAGGAAAGAGTACAACACAACAAGGCCCAATAGATGATTTCAGGGTTTTGATCAACAAGATATGAAAAAGGTCTATAAACAAGCAATGTTGAAATACACACTGTGTAATTAAGAGTATTCCAATTTTCACACAATGATATGAAATTATGCAAAAAAATTAAATGATAAATGAATATATACTTGAATAGGAATTCAAGATCTGAAATGAAAGATATTTAGAATGAATGCAATGAAACAACACCAATTTATGTTTGTTTATGCATCTAAAATGCTCACTTTTTTCGCTTTTTTCAATGCAAATGCACAAAATATGTAATGAAATTAAGAAAATGATGAGGGATAGAAAATTAAAACCTTATAATCAGTCCAATAATGCATCAAAATTTGTCACAACACACCAATCTTACAATGCTAGATGAAAGATTAGCCGAAATGTAATAAAAATGCAAGGATTTTTGAAACCCTAATAGTGAAATTAAGGTATGCAAGTATGCAAAATATTGAATGAATGGCATCTAATCAGATTTAATATGTAAAATAACTTAGATCAGATTTGAGAATGATGCAAAAATCCTATGATGCTCAATGCAAGTCAAATTTTAAGGAAGTATGAATGAATATGCCTCTTTTTGTTGAAATACACAATGTGTAAATGCAAAATTTGAAATGTAGATGCAAACACACACAATTATGAAACACTAAAGTCAAAAATGAGACTTGAATGAGTGTGAAAATGAGTAATAAAATCTAAAACAAGATTTTAATTACAAACCCCAGCTTTTGAAATTACTAGGTTATATGAAAAATACAAAATTTCAAGCAAAACCCTAGCAAATGAGAGATGTAAATGCAAGGAAAATGATCATGAAAATATGAAATGCTGCAATTTATCTCAGATGTGATGTAAATATCAAAAAATTTAAATTTTTTCAATAATATGCAAGGAAAATAATGCAAATTATGTCTAAATGCAAGCTAAAATGCTTATTTTTTTGATTTTTTTAATTTTTATGCAAGATTTTCAAATGTATAATGATGAAAATGAAATGTATGAATGAAAAACTGATTTGCAACACTCACCAAGATGCAATTTTCAGCAAAACACAGGTTCACCAAAATGTTATCTAGAAAAAGAGGGTTTGTTAATAAGATTGATAGTTTAATTAGATCCTCCTTTCACTACATACATTCAAGGACATTAAACCGAGTTGAATCACAAATGTCACAAGAGGAATCAGCTACATGTTTGGTGTCACTTGGAATGACAAGGAAATTTGGAATTTGTTGATTAATTTGTTAAACCTTAGTCCGATTAAACCTAAAACCCTAATTATTCAAAATTGTAAACAAACGAATGAAACTCGACAAATGCTCGCACAGGAAGACACTAAATGCAGATTAGATACATACTAGATTTTAGATTTCAGAAGGCAGAAACTTCAGGGATAAAAGAGTGGGTACCCTTGTCTAGTACAGTGCTTTTTTCTGAGGGCTTCAGGATATTTTTTGCTACAGATTGCAACCACTTCAAAGATTTCTGACAGTGCTAAATTGAGGGACAAAAGAGTAGGCGCTCTTGTCCAATTAGGGGTCTTTTCTATTATGTTCTTTAGATCTAGATTCTTCCTGCTCTACTATGATCTCCTACAACTCCTCTCCACAAAATCTGACACCTATAGCCTACAATCACAAGAGAGAGGTTGGGGTTGTGGTGTTTAGAAGCTTGCCTCGGTCAAGTCCCAGAATGGCATTCAAGCCTTCCAACACCATTTTTAGATAGAGAGTTCATGTCCTTGGTGGACATAAGCAAAAGCAATGATATGATAAATGAATGAAACACAAAGTAAATGTCACCTCAGAGGTGAAGCTCTCACAGGGAGATGAAGATCTTTCATGCCATGAAGAGATGGATATGAAGACAAATCTGCAACAAACATGAACAAACACAACACAATACTACTCTACAACACAATGAAAGCCTTGAGTATCCTTAGCATAAGATCACAAGTTTGCATTATCCATCTAGGTTTAAAATGAAACCCTAAACACATTTATAGATGCATTTCCACTAAATGTTCGTAATTCAAATTGAATAGGCCGACAAAGGGAAACCTTTTAATGGTCACTTTGAGGACATTTAAAATTGGGCCCTGGCAAAATAGGGCAGGACAAGGGTGCATGTGCCCTTGTCTAGGGACCTATTTTAGGGCCTAATTAAGATTTAGGATTCACCCCTAGGTCCCATTTGACATGGGTTTCGGGGGATTTTGCTCCGAGATTCATTTTTAACATGCATGATTAATCCTAAGGGACCTAGGAGTTAAGCTTAGGAGGTAAATGTCCTAGGGGGACATTTTACAACATAACACTGGGTTTACACTTCTAACAAACTGTTTTACTCTAATCTTTGTCAATTAGGGTTTCTTGTCTTTACCCTAGCTTGATTGATTGGATTTGGTTGATTTTCCTCTCATACAATAAAAGGGCAAAAGCCCTGTAGTTTATCTCTCCTTCTTGGGTAGAAGCTAAGCTTAATCTGTGTCCTAATGTTTTGTAGAAGAGGGTTTGACCTAATTTGATCTATTAAGATAGTCTCACTTTTCTACATAACAGTGTCTATGGGGTGGATAGGTGGAAGCTGGATGAGGTTATTGTTTAGTAGATGTTGCATGCTAGCATAAAGGTATTCAGAGAGGGGTAAATTGTCAAGTCATTTTCTTATTTTGTGATGAGAGGGCCATAACACTTTGGGTTGGTGTAGTGGTTGTTACTTGTTTCAAACATTATTGGAAGAATTTATTTTGATGAAATTTTTGTTTTTCTTATAGTTTTGAAATGAAGAAGGAGCATCAGACTACCCAATGGGAGTTTGTGATGACAATCCCTCATACTGATTGTTACTTGTTTCAAACATTATTGGAAGAATTTATTTTGATGAAATTTTTGTTTTTCTTATAGTTTTGAAATGAAGAAGGAGCATCAGACTACCCAATGGGAGTTTGTGATGACAATCCCTCATACTAATTAACCAACTGTTGGTAGTCACAAAGTCTCATGTAGAGATGCGTAAATGATTAATAACACATCAACATAATCTTATCTCTTATCTGGGGCTGTAGGTTTCTTATGAAAACACACTGCACATCAGAATCTAGGAATGAATAAGGTATCTATGAGAAGAGGGCCTAATAGTGGCCAATAAAGTTAGCCACTTTCTCTTGTGCTCCCTAGTGACAATGGATGAGGTTGGTGAATATGACATGTGGTCCAATATTCGCTTGGAAGCGTTGGAGAAATTGGTTGACAAGTTGTTGAAAAGAAGTAATGGAGTGATCAAGAAACGAGTAGAACCAGTCTAACACAATATCTTTTAGAGACTGTGGGAAAAGTTTTGCTAGAAGAGCATCCTAGACTATGAAATTGTTACACGATGCTCTAATTGTCAACACATGGTTTTGCAGATCTCCTTTATTGTTGTACTTTTCAAAGCGCAGAGCTTTGAAGTTTTGTGGAAGGAGAGAAGCAAGAATAGCTAAGGATAATGGACTCCTTGTATAGTATGATGGGATGGTTGGTTGAGATGAACTTGTGGACATAGTGGCTATTTGTTGTTGCAAGGAGTTCACATTTTGAAGGAGTTGGGTGATAACAGGATCTGTGGTATGAGTGGATTGAGTTTGGATAACAAGTGGGATAGTGTTATTGGGTGGATGAGAAGCTTTGGGGTTAGCTCCAAGAAAAGTAAATGATAATGAAGAAGTTGAGGGAATAAACCCATATTGGTTAATAGGGTTCCTGCCCGCTCTAATAGAACTTGTGTTGGCATTGACCAATTGAGAAGCATTTGTAGAGAGATGGGAAGAAGTGAATGTGGAGATAGAAGAAGTTGATATTTACGCCAATAATTGATCTTGCATTGTGTTTGTTCAAATGTGATTTATTAATAGCTTTTGTGCAAATAGATAGCGATGGGACATTGTTATTCACGACATGAGCTAAGCTACGTAGAAGATCCACACCATGTGGATCACTGGTTAGAAACTTTCAAAGGTTCTCTATGAGTGGGACAGCCTCTTGAAAGTTGGCCAATTGACTGTCCAAAGTTTGGATTTGGGCTTGGGGTACAATAGCTATCGGTATGTCTATATCGAGAGGTGCTCTAAAAGATAGTTGTCTAGGAATTGCAGGGGTGTTAGAGAGAGAGAGAGAGATTGTTGCACTCTAGAATTTCCCATTGAGAAGTTAAAGATGTTTGTTTCTGGCTACGTGGAGATGGAGCTACCAGGAGCACGGGAAGCCATGGATGAACAGTCTTAAGCTTCTGCTAATAGTAAATTTTGAGTCAGAGCACTGGGTCGTGAAGATCATAAACCACTAAGAACTATGCAACACGCAAGTTCTCTAAGATTTGAAGGTTAGAAGAAGAATTATTTCAAGAGAGGAATTTTTGGTTCTAGAAGAAGAGAAAGAAAGTTTTGTTTTATTGTTTCAAGCATGTCAGGTTCACCAAAATGTTTAATAGAAAAAGTGATTCTAACTAAACTCTCTTTAATCAGAACAACTTCCTATTACACATTAGGATACTAGCCACCGAAGATATTTATCTTACTACTATCCAGTCTGGAAGAGTAAGACTATCTGGGCTATATCCCTTTGTTGCAATTGAAATTGAATGATTAAATGATATTAACTAAAACTAAGACTAAAGAAAATAAAGGAAATACAAAGATAGAAGTAGAAAATTCATAGAAATAAATGCAGAAATGAAAACTACAGATTATGAGGAACCTGGCACCAGGCAGGCAGCCTCACTGCCCAGGACGACAGCGCGTGGTGCGAACATCTGCACTAGGCATTGTGGTATGTATAGAACAAAAACCAAAAACCTTGATCTGTACGACTCAACATAGATTTCGATGAATTCTTGTTGAGAGCAAATACAATTATCAATACACAAAAATTGATAGGTGAAGTAAATAGATAGAAATGTTATGAGAATAATGAAATTTACAAGGAAGAGAAAAGGGGGTGCAAACACTCATGCATTTGAAGCCTTTTCTCACGTAACCTGCAATCACAAACATGAGAGAAGGGTTGGGCTATATAGAGGTTTGCCTTAGTCAAACCCTATTTTTGGTGTTTCCGCCTCAACGACAACTAGAGAATCTTCAAATATTGATAAAATTGTGTGTGTGCTCTGAATTCTAAGTGCATCTAGAATTGTGACGAGTAGTGACAAAATGATATTGCGATATTGATAAATGAATAAATAAAGAAATGATATTCAGCAACAAGATAAATACTAATTTAGTTGAATCGACAAAAGGGTTGAGAAAGATATTACAAGGGTCTCGCTGGAAGACTATCGCATAAGGGAACAAAATGGAACTTTATTCTGAAGGATAGAAATCTTGAACAAGAGCCTTTTAGGTTGTACAAGATATGAAATTAAATCACATCAATTGATTGTTCTCAATGACCTGCAATGAAAAAGGAGCATGCAATAACAATAATACAAGCAAGATGATAGTGAGCAGTGATTTTGGTAGAGCTTCGCTATGACAAGATTTTGATCGTTTGAATGGCAAAGTGACAAGGTTTTATAGAAGAGGCAAGAGGTCAAAAAGCTGGGAAAGGAGTTGTTTGGGTGTGGATAGACATTAGGAAAAGCTTGAAGTGCCACGCAAGTAAAAACACACCTTCTAAAAATGATTGACGAACTGAAAGATGCTATTGAAATGTCAGTGCATGGCACAGACGTCCGTGCTTAGCGCTTTGGTCCATGCAATTTAATTTTTAAAAGGGTTCAAATTACTCAGGGCACTACTAAGGCTAAGGCACTTTTACAATTTTTGGATAGGAGAAGCAAAAAAGGTCGAGGCAACATTTGGAAAGCATACTAAGGGAGTGGACACTAAAGTGAGTGCCAAATAAAGCATGAAATTAAGGGCGATCATAATTTACGATGCTACAGTTTGATGAAAAAGAGGTTGGAAATTGTACCATCATCACCTAGGCAAATGAAAGAAGATTTTTTAAGAAGATATATAAAAATAAATCTATAATAAGGCTTGGAAATTATATCTACCACCTTTGTAAATATTGATCAAATCATAAGAAGCCTTTTTTCAATGATGGGAACCAATGTTATCAAGAATTAAATTGATCATAACCATTTCAATGTCACCAAAAATTTAATGATTTTCTCAAGTTGTTGAGGTTGTTCATGTTTACATTTGAGTTGATCTCTATATATGGACAACAAATTGACTTGTAAGGGTTGGAGACCTAATTTTATAATAAAGTTATGCAATTTTTCCTTAGTTTCCAAGATATTTTTTTAATTTTCCATGTTTTCCAAACAACTTGTTGTTTTGAACTTAATTTTTCTAATCCACATGAGAATTACGGAATTCTACATGTGTTGAATGCTAAATTACTTGAAGATTAATGACTTTGTGAGGTTATGAGTGGGGTTTGCATGTGTAATACAGTGATTTCATGCATTTTCTCTCATTGTCAAGGCTACTTAGACTCTTGCACCACTTTGTGTGCCTAATTGTGTGGAAATGTTGATCATACAAATTTCATTTCTAGCTAAGGTTTTGTCTTCTCAACAAGAATTAGGATCAATTCTTGGCAAACAAACTCATTTTCTCCCTTTAAACCCTCATTTATTTTGTGATTTTTTATAAATTTGAGTAGGTTAGGATTGGTTTTTGGTTATGAACTTTCAAATTGCTAATGTAATGCTCAAATCTAATGCTTACAAGGACAATTTCATTGCTAATTTGAGTGATTAGAAACATATTTGAATGCAATGAACATGTTGGATCAGTTTGTACATGCTTGCTAAATCTGAAGCATTGATCATCTTTGTGCAACTAACCACTTGATTGTCTAAATAGCTTTTGAACACCATAGGCCCCTTGTTTTGGAGTAGCAATACAAAGGTCCTTGAGTTACTCTATAGAGCCAAGAAGTTTGATTATATAGACTTTGGGGTTGTTGATCTCTCTTTAAGAGAGGTGAGATGCACCTAGCATTTCACCTAAGTTTGTTGAGTGTGTCAAAACACTCATCAATAGTAGTTTTCAAATAGGATCATAAAATTTGGGATAGGATAGTAGTTTTTGGGCTTGATAGGATTAGGATAGTGTTTTTATCTAGCTAATTTGTAGGATTCAAAGACATGTCTGTTTGAAAAGATCTGAAGTGTCCAATCATAATCCAATTACAAAAGTGCAACATTAGATAGATTACATCACAATACTTCAACCTTGCTTAGAAGAGTTGAGGCATACATAACCCTACTCTTTTCAAGTACACATTTACTTGTCTTATATTTGACTCAACTCATTTATGTTAATCTAGGGTATAATTTATCTTAATTCATTTATGTAAGTCTAAGATATAATTTATTTTATTTATCCTAAATAGGCATAAGTTTAGAAGAGGCATCTTAACCTTAGATTTCCTATTTCCTCCTCTTTAGTTATTAAGTTGTATTAGTTAGAAAATAGGAAAAAATTTAGTTCTAGATTAAAATAATATGTATTTGGCAATGTTATTAAATGATAAAATGAACAAAAGAAAGACTATTTTAAATTATGTAAAAATGGATGATTAAAAATCAATGTTGTGAGCCTTTGGGCATAGACCATATGGTTGAGCCATTGACAGACACGAACAATGGCCACAATTTTGAAACCCACTTAACTAGTTGCGCTAGGACATGGCCTCTTCAAGGGTGCCCTCGAGTCATAGTAGTTTGCCTATTCCTCACTTACACCCAAATTGTTAGACTATTGATTATTTAAGTCTTCCCAAAAAATAAGTGAAAATTATTCCTCTATCCCATCCAAAATGTAAAATAGAAGATGTGTCTTCCCAAACATCTACTAATTCACAAATTTAAATTTAAAAAATATACTTTTTATAGTACTCTTTAAAAAGTAAGAAATCATATATTACTTTAAGTCCATCCCGCCTATTTTTAAAATTTTAACTTATATGTCTCATACACCGCATAAGAAACTAAAAGACAAAAAAACTATCCTTATTTCACCGACACTTTACCTTTCCATGTTATACTCGTTTTAAATTTTCAAATAATTCTTTTATGAAAATAAGCGTATTTATCAACAATCTACAAAATACGAATTTGTATATACGCTGACTAGATAGTAATAAATATCCCTGTCTGACGCGTGTTAGGTATGCTTTACTGTCCCATTAAATATTTACAGTAGTTTCGTTAATAAGTGGTAAAACTGACGGATACAGTACGCTTTGACTATGATGAAAATATTGTCTTGTCACTTAGCTGCCAGCAAATCTTGAGTTTAAAAAACTTAAGACGCTTCAGTAGAAGCTGATGTTACGTGCATTACAGACGGTATTCAATCCTTATAACGTTCTGACATTTATGTTCTGTCTGTGAAAGGGAAGAACGTGGAAAATCGTTTTAGAAGGGGTTAAATCTGCGCAAATTTCCTTGTCAGAAATTTTGTACGCAACGTTGAACAGGCACTACGAGCTCTATGGAATGCACTCTGCAACTCTCGCGTTTGGATTTTTTTTAACTAGCATATTTATTTTAAGAAAAAATTATCTAAAATATGTTTGGTCATTTTTTAATCAATTTAATGAAATAGTGTCTTAGAAAAGGATATCTTTGGACATATTTTAGATAGATTTTTCTAAAGATAGATATGCTACTATCATCCACATATTTGGACATATTTTAGATAGATTTTTCTAAAGATAGATATGCTAGTATCATCCACAGCTGCAACTATGGCCTAAATTTGACAGTTGTATAGCTGTATTTAAGCATTTTTGCTGTAAAATACAATGGAAAATTTAAAAAGATTGTATCATATGAAAGGAGAGATTTTGGACAAACTGTCAAAATTTATATAAGATTATGATGATTTATATATTTGATTTTTATATGATCTGTACTAATGCATGTCATAGTATTTGAAGGGCACCATTGAATAGATAACTGTCATTAAAAAAAAAAAATTATATGATTTTACTTGTACTAAGGCATGTCATAGTATTTGAAGGGGACCATTGAATAGATAACTGTCATAAAAAAATTGCTTGACAAGGTCGACTGTCAAATTTAAGCCCTGGCTGGAACATGAAAGATGTTAATTCAGTCCCTAACATAATTTTAAGATAACTCTCTCTCTCTCTCTCTCTCTCTCTCTCTCTCTCTCTCTCTCTCTCTCTCTCTCTCTCTCTCTCTCTCTCTCTCTCTCTCTCTCTCTCTCTCTCTCTCTCTCTCTCTCTCTCTCTCATGTTGAAATCTAAGTTCCTTAAATATGAACCCAAAACCTTAAATATCAACACTAAAGAACTTAATGTTAAACATTACATGTTGAATCCATAAAGATGAAAGACAAACATTGAATGACCTCTCTATATCTGCCCCCCCTCTCTCTATCTCTCCATTTCTCCCTCTCCCTCTCTATCTCCCTCCCTCTCTCTATCTCTTTATACATCTCTTCCCCCCTCTCTGTCTATCTTTCTTTCCCTCTCTCTCTATCTCCTTGTACATCTCTCCCCGTCTATCTCTCTTTCCCTCTCTATCTCTATCTCTCCCCTCCCTCTCTCCATCTCTCTCTATATCTTTATCTTCGTCTCCCTCTCTCTCCCCTTCTCTATCTATGCATTACATGTTGAACCCATAAAGATGAAAGCTCTCTCTCTCTCTCTCTCTCTCTCTCTCTCTCTCTCTCTCTCTCTCTCTCTCTCTCTCTCTCTCTCTCTCTCTCTCTCTGATCAAAGCCAAACATTGAATGACACCACCCTATATATCTCTATCTCTCTATATTATAATTAAATATATAATATCATTATTATATAATATATATATTAGTTAATAACATATATTAATATTAATAATCAAGCTAATATATTATTATCATAATTTATTAATATTAATATAATATATAATATATAAAATAATAGTATATTATTTATATGTCCTAATTTTAAATTAATATATGATATATAATAGTATATACATAGACTAATATGAATTTGTTTTATATGTTATCAATTATAATAGATAACATTATACTATAATAATATAGTATTATATAATATTAATATGAATTTATTTTAAACTATATTTATAAGACATAGGAGCGTCCCTTAATCTCATCCACCTTTTATCATATAGTTTATCCACCCCCTATGTAAATCTACATATATAAATATATGGATGTGTGTGTATGTAAATATATATTATAAAGAGGTGAGAGTAATGTTACTTATATATAGATAAAAAAATATTACTACATATATGCACATACACATATTATTAATTATTTATATAAGTAATAATATTAATATAATTTAAAGTATTAATAAATAATTATATAATAATATTAATTTATAATATTATTATGTATTAGATTAATAGTCGAGCCTCTGAGATGGATTGGAAAGTGGCAGTCGAAAGAATTCAAGGCAAGCTTGTTGCTTGGAAAGGGAGATGGTTGTTCATGGTGGGGAGAATTACTCTCATCAAGGCCTCTTTGATTGCAGTTTCAATTTACTTCATGTCAGTTTTTTAGATTCCTAGAAAGGTGGCTAAGTTGATAGAGAACACTTAGAGGAATTTCTTATGGTGTGGTATAGAAGAACCCTGTAAACACTACCTGGTTAAGTGGGGTGATGTGTGTTATCCTAAACATGTTGGGGGCTTGGGTTTCAAGCAGTGTAAGTTAATGAATAGAGCCCTACGGCTAAAACTATAATGGAGAGTGTATGAGGAGAAGGATAAATTATGGAGCCATATTCTACAAGCTAAATACATCCTTAGGACGATTGAGAGCATCTTGAGAAGGGAGGTTATTCTTCCCCTTGGTCCAAGTATATGGAACTTTCTTAGAATTTGTTATCAATATATTTGGCCGGATGTAAGACTTAGAAATTAGCTAAAGGAGACAAAAATAGGTTTTGGAGAGACCGGTGACTTCAGAAAACTACTCTTATTGATGAGGAGTGATATAGGCCCCTGGCCATCCACTTTGAGGATGTTGTATGCTAGAGGGTCGGGGATTATTAGAAGGTTGTAGAATTTGGCAAGGGATAGATGGATCTGGAGCCTCCCCACCTGCTATTAAGCAATGTTGTAACTAGTTGATGGCAGCTCTCTATAAATGGCTTGTTCCACTTTTGGAGAAGGAAGATACTCTAGTTTGGGATAAGAGTGAGAGTGGAAGTGTCTCCATTAGTTTGGCCTTCCACCATCTTTCTATCTGGGGCGCAAGTGGGAGTGATTCTCTTGGGACTAAAATTTGGCTAAGTATGGGCCTTCTTAAAGCTAATGTCTTTCTTTGGGTGGTGGTTATTGGTCATGCCCTCACTTGGGATAGACTTTAAAAGCTTGGTAAAATTAGTTCATCTAAATGTGTGGTGTGCAACAACGATGAGGAGACTAACAACCACCTTTTTATTCATTGTGAGTTTGTGTTCAATTATGGCATTGGGTTCTTGGAAAATTGGGGTGTGTTGGATTGTCCCTAGGAATGTTGTGAGTTTGCTCTTGGGTTAGAATTTGAGAATCAAAAGTTGGGGCCTTCAGATGATGTGGGAGTGTTCCCATGCATTGATCATTTGGAACATATGGCTATAAAGGAACATGCATCTCTTCCAAGATAAGAAGATCATGGTGGAAAGAGAGTGGGACATATACAAATATGCTTTGAAGGAGTTGAGGAGTGTAATAGAAAGGAGGATTGGTCCCTTAAGCAAGATGAAAGATATTGGGCTAATGTGTGGCCAAGGTTTCTTTGGTTTGATCATGCCTCTATTAAGACACCTGATTTAGTTATTGATTCTTATTGTTGTTGCTCGACCAAGGGGTGGTTAAAATTAAATTTTTATTGTGCTACCAAGGGCAACATGAGGGCTATTGGTGGTGGGTGTGTTTTTAGAGGTGATGATGGGCAGCCTCTTTGTATTTTGGCTTTTGATTTTGAGATTGACTCCAATAATATGACTAAGTCTAGAGCTCTAGTTTGGAGGTTAAGAGATGCAAATGATAAGGGTTGGTTATGTCTCCAAGTGGAAGGTAACTCCAAAATTGTGATTGGGTTTATGTTGGGGGATTTGTCAAAATTGGATCTTGGATACCATCATTTCTGAGGCCAAGGGTCTGGCTAACCTATTTGACAATATTGAACTTTCAATCACATTGGTGGGAAGGGAAACTTTGTGACAAATTGAGTAGCTAATTTGGGAGTTGATCTCAAAGAAAAGGAGGGGATAAACTATAAATGTTGGAGGGAGGACTATCCTAAGGAGGTGTTACTGATTCTAGGTAAGGATGTTGGTGCCAGGTAACCCAATAAGGGGTGGGTGAGGGCTTCTTTTTTAATGTGTTTTTATGTTCATGTAGAGTGGATGGGATGGGTTTCATCATGTTTCTATTGTTTCCTTTATGTTCATTCATGGTTGGAAGCGGTAATGCAATGTTAGGTCCGCTTATGGTTTTCTACGCTCTCAGTGTCTCTCTCTTCGGTGGTGTGATGACATTTGGAGATAGGTGTGTGAGATTTAAGAAGACAACAATTGATAAGGGGAAAGCACCCATGACTAGTAACATGGATAGGCAAAGGAAGCAATAGGTTTTGGGTGAGTAGACGATAGTGGACTTCATGGAATTTGTTGAGAAAGAAATCAAGAATCTTGTTCTTCAACATTGGGTGGTGAGTATTTGGGAGCTAGCTAAAGATTTGGACAGGGCTCCCAACATTGGTATTAGAGAAGCTATGGCTAACTTTTTGTTGGACCCTCGTGGGCAGAGGAATATCTTCGATGTAGCTAAACTCTCATTTGTGCCTCAATGTTGTCGAATGTTGCTTGTTCCTTCCTCCTCCAAGATGATATCGAGGATGTCATTCATCATCTATAAGTTTATTTCAATTGCATTATGGAACATCTTCATGTGACTAAGCAGTGATAGTTATGTTTACAACATGCTATGGAGGACATTGCAAAGAGGGTTAATATTTTTCTTTGGTGGAGGCCATTCCTTCATTCTCTAACTATTATGACAAGGATGAGTCTGTTGAGGCAACAACAGTTTCTCCCTTGGGTAAGGATGTCTCATGTGCTAAGTGTCATGATATGAGATGGATGGGTTTGGTGCATTCTAGTGGGTTGGGGTCTACGTAATTTTCTCCAGCCCCTAACAAACATTTTATTGGTTTGATTGTGTTTAGATGCTATTTTTTTGTGGGTCAGGTGTTGGTGCTTATGTTTGATGACTACATTTGTTGTTCTAGGTTGTGGTGCAGGAGCACCCCTTCAACAGGATAAAGATGCACAAGAGGGAGAAGAATAAGGTTTTAACATATATTTTGACATTTCATGTTACCTGGGAGCATTTGTATGTCATTAACTAATGTGACATTTCATGTTGGCATTTCCTGTCTTTAAACATCAAAATTTACATTTCAAACATCTTGGGTGTTGTGAAGGGTTAAACAAGGTGTCTTGTCATTAGGAGTTTTGTTGTCTTCTACAAAGCAGATGTCATGAGATTAATTAGGGTTTCTGTTAATAATCTTGGTTAAATAAAAATTCCGCAAATAGAGGAAGGGGTTAAAAAAATAGGGAGAAATGGTTGAGAAAGAGGTCTTTCATTTTTCTTTTTCTGAAACTGTTCAAATGTAAGAAGCTGGAAGGAGAGAATAGAAAATTCTACAAATCATATTCTATAAATTTTGAATCCTGTGTGAAATTTTGGTGAACTGAATTGTTCTATTTATTATCTGTATAGAACCGTTGTATTTTTAATTTGAGTTATTATGTTGCCGTGATGTAGGTTTAAATCCATTCCACTGGTGGATTTCTATGAAATCAGTGGAATGGATTTGTAAAATAATTTTCCATTTTTGTTCCATTCTTTTGTTTGTTATACATGGCAGTATAGAAACGGTAGAATCCGTTTCAGAGAGGGTTATCAGTGGAAAAAAATTTGAATATAAATTTCCTGTATATATCACAAATGAATGTAGGTATTTACTTTGTTTATATCGTTGTTGCGTCTAAGTATCCATTAGTGTGTATATCGTCAGTGTACATTCTGTGTTAAACCTTGTGTATGTCGAGATTGTCTGAGGAAATACATTTCCTATGTATATGTCCATGGTATGTCATAGACAGTGTATGTGTATATCATTATTGTATATGATTGCCAATTTGTGTGTATACTACAATTTCATTTTGCTATTGTATGTTGAAGATACAATGAAGACATACAATGTATTTGATACAAATGGTGACCGGACGAAATGGTAGCTAGTTTGTATGTTGGAAGGGTATTTGGTCCGTAGATGCAAAGGATGACCGGTGATAGTAGGGAGGAGAACCAACTCATCAAGTCAACAAATGTTTAGTCAAAGATGAAGAGTATCGGTGTAAGGAGTGTCGTCGGAAGCAAATTTGGAAGTCACAGCGAATAGCAAGGTCATGCTGATAGAAGGCATATCGGTGTGAGAAGCATGATTGGAAGAGAAGACTGAAGTTTGACCGAAGGTGAAAGTCTTGCCGACGAAGTCGGCATGAGATATGCCATCGATGGAGAAGTTAAAGGTGTCACCGATAGTCATAGTTTGGCTGACGGTGGAACCCGGCATTAGTAGTATCAGGGAGACAATAGAGATCAGTATGAGATGCCCATCGGCGTAACGAGGTGTATCGGCGAAGTGGCTTAAAGTTAGACCGACATTGTAAGTGTTGCCGATAAGCAATTTAGTCGATAGGGGTGACCGGTAGCGGAGGTAACAGAAACCTGTTCAGTAGGTTAGGGTTAACATATCGGTGTGAGTTTTAGTTTCGGTGAGCAAGGGGAAAGCTAGGCTGATAACAAGTGTTTGGCCGATGAACACAATGGCATCGATGAGAGAGAGACCATTGGGAAGAAAGAATGGGGGAAGGCCGACAAGGCAAGTTAGGCCGATAAGGATAAAGAAGCATATGTCGGTAAGATATTGAAAGTCTCTTGCCGATATCAACAAAAACAAACATTTTGCATGTTTCTGCTGAAGACCTCTGCATCAGGTTGGGTGTGGTGGTTGAAGATATGTAATGTGGTTTTTTGTTGCTCAGGTATCTTTGTCGATCATACTGTTATATATATATGGTTGGTTTTAGTAGTTTTCTTCTATAGTATTGAGATCTCATCAATTCTATGATTAGTTGGTTGGACCTGGGGGCTCCTTGCCTCTAGCATCTGAGGATAATCCCTTTTTTCTAGTTTGGTTCCTAGATCCTAAACCAAGTATACTATCAATATATATATAATATATTATTAATATTATAATGAATTAATATTATATATTAATTTATAATATTATTAATCCATTATAATATATTAAATATATTATTTACATTTATAATAATATTATATTATCTATTAATTATCTATTAATAATTAATAATTATAATATTACATCTATTTATTAATATCTTATAATATTTTTAATATTTATTATATTAATTATTCTAATAATTATATTAACAATAACTCTATTAAAATAATATAATATATAGTACATATATAATAATTATATTTATATTATATTCATTTAAGAATATTATAAATATATTTATATTATTTATATTAATATAATATAATATTACATAGATATAATTACATTTCTAATATTATTAATATAAATATTTATATAATTATATATTATCTAATAGTAATTATATTAGTATTATATTAATATTAAAATAATTAAGCTAATATATATTATTACTATAATTTATTAATATTAATATAATATACATAATAATATACTATATATATCATCATCAATAAATTGATTTTTTTAATGCAAAAACCTGGTTTTAAGGTCCATGAACCAGTAAACAGCCAGAGCCTAACTCTAAATAGTAGGCCAATCTACCTGAAAACTGACACCTAACATATTACAGCTCCCATTCTTACATAAACAATGTACAATGAATACCAAAGCCCCATTATTAGGGATACAAAAACCACCCCCAGAGACACAATTATTTGTGATGAGAGTGTAACTGCATACTGTGAGAAGCTGAAAACTTTTTCTTTTTGTGTTGCACCACTATCCATATATTGTTCAAATTTCTTACCTCTGAGGCCACACCATCCATGTCTAGGAGAGCGGACACAATGTTGGAACCATCAGGGTTCTCTGAATCCAATAGGCTTGAGAGACTTCATCTCAGACCCAAAACCACAATTGGCCGTAGAAGAAGTTGGATCAAGAGGAATTGCTAAGCCATAATTAGAAATACACTGCTTCGAAGAGGAATCCAAATCCAAACCCTTCAAAACAATAAAACCAGACTCCTGCACAATTGACACAGAGGAGGGATTAATGCAAGTCTTCTCGAGAGATGGGGCATGAACCTCTTTATCCACTGAGTAATGGTTGGAAGTAGCATCTTTCCACTAAGAGGCATGACCCACCAGCTTTTGTTTGGAGCAATTAACAGCCAAATGACCAGTCTCGAAACACCTACGATAGCAAAAAGGTAAACCTTCATAATCCAAACATTGTTTCCAGCAGCGACCAAAGGATTTAAGAGTAATTTCAATTGGTAAATCTTTTGAGGTATCTATGTCAACCAAAATGTGAGCATAAGTGGTATGTATGAACGCAAAGGAGCCTTTAACCATTGCCAAAAATTTCCCAACTTGATTTCCAATTGCAACAAAATAAAGACTCTAGCCAAAATTGGAGTGGGAGATTTGGGAGGTGCACCCAAGTAGGAGTAACCAAGAAAGATTCCATAAGAGGGTTGAAAGAAGGGTGCTAAGGTTTAAGCATGAGCATATGCTCCTCAAAACACCACTGATAATCACAGAGGATAGAGTTTCTATCTTCGATGCTATCAAAAGAAATAATGAAAATACCTCAAGCGCAAGGGTAAATTTCTACACTTCCTTTCAAAATCATACTCCACACATCCTTGATCCATTTATGGAGTCTAGCTAGATTGGACCAGAGCTTGACAAATCTACCTATAAGATCTTTCTCTGCAAAAAAAAGACTCGTTCTCTTTAATTTCTTTTCCAACTACTTCATCAAATTCTAAAATCGACATCGCTCTGGAGCATGGCATAGGTCTGGAAAACTTCTCATTGAAACCCTTGTGTCCACGAGCATGCCCATCTTCCCAGGTAGGCCAAACCCTACCCTCATTTGAATTAAGAGCCCACGAGTAACTAAGATGGGCATCAAGCCCCCTGCCCAGCTGATCCTACGTCCAACCATGGAAAGCAGAGTTCCCCCTATGTGGAGGGGCAATCCGAGCCTATGCATGAGGAATCCCTGTCTTAGTGCCCCCATCCAATCTCTAAACAGTACAATCAGAGCCTCCAAACGGCTTGTCTCCCCAACATTTTTCTTCTGCATGGGAAATCACCTCCCCCTCATTCGCTCAAAATCACAAACCCTAGTTTCACTCATTTTTAGCCCACATCAATAAATTGATGTCAATTAAGTGTGGCTTGCAAGTGAATTTTGTTGATGGAAATAAGGTAGAAAAGCGTGGATCAAATTAGTGCAATAGAAAGAAGAAAAGAAGAACAAAAAATTTTATTGGCTCAATGGAAGGTGATAACAAGGAAAAAGGAAAAGCTCTTGAAACAAAAGGCATGGCACGAAAGAAATGTTGAAAGACATTAGGTGGCGAACAAGGAATCAGAAGAATGGCACATCAAAAGAAGGAATATATGGTATCCTGACAACGATAGACCCCATAATTTAAGGGAAAGGAGCCCAAGCTAATAGATGGCAGTTGGAGGATAGGAAAGACACCGAGTAGTAGAAGGATGGATATAGAAAAAGGGCATGATTGGCACGATGAGAAAGAAATTGGATGGAATAACACAACCTAGAAAAATTCACAAGAGGGGACTGTTGTGCCTTGAACACACACCCCACTTTTTGCATGAGAAAGGACCCCCTCTTTTGACAAGTGCTTTTGGTGAGTTTCTCAGCCTCTTTTGGGTGTTTCAGGTTGTTATGAGTGCTCTAAGTTGTGGTTGAGTAGCTTGGCCTAATTGTAAAAGTTCATGATCCATTGTATTATGTTGACATATTTTGATTATTTCTTGGGTCTTAGTTGTCTCACCTAGTTTTAGATGCACTTTGATGATCTATCTACTTTTATGAGTTTTGATATGCTTTGATTGGGTTGGTTTTGGCATATTTTGGGTTTGATGAGCCTTGATCAAGTATGTGCTTCATTGTTTCATTTGGTTTTAGTTTGCATGGAGTTATGGTGAATGGTCTTGTCTTATTTTATCATTCTCATAGTTGATTAAATCCAATCATTCTTTTACCTAAAATGGTCAAAAAAATCCTAAAATTGATTTTTGACAACTCGGAATCCCTAAGACAGCCATGAAGAAGTTGAATTTGTGATCTTGTTTTGGCCTCTATAATGGACTCAAAATGTTAGAAATGAAGGTGCAAACCACACAACAGAAATTTGATTCAAACCTTATTTATACCCTCTAAACAATTTAGAATCAATCAAGACAACAATAGAAATAAAACCCACTACACAAAAATAACATGCATTAAGAACTGAACACATAACACAATATGTAACATGGAGAAAACCCTTTCGAATAAAAAACTCCACCAAGTAAAGAGGCTCCAAGTTGTATTATCTTCAAAACATGAGATTACAATACATACACTTCCTTGATTTCTTTTGTCTTCAATCCAACGCTGCCTGTTACTCTCAAATCTGATAAAAATGTAGTACAAATATCCTTATAAAAGGGGGTTGCCTTCTAGGGCAAGATAACCAACAAAATATCGATAGTCAGATCTATGACCTAATGACGAATGGTCCAGATTCACAATGATAAAATATAAATAAAATGAGGTTTCGAGGGCGTTGCCCCCAAACCCCCCACCGAGGCGCTGCCCTTAGACCCCCACCGGGGGGATGATCCCCCCGAACCCCTCGCAGAGGGGAAACCCCCCTGCGACCCCCCGTCACAGATGAATGAGCATCATGTACCGGATATAAACATATGGCTGAAACAAGATCGCTACTGGTGAAACCTTTCCTATGACCCCCTATCGCAGATGAATGAGCGTCATGTACCAAATATAAACATACGGCTGAAACAAGATCACTACTAGTGAAACCTTTCATCCCTTATGGGTGATTTACAAACAATATTAGAAGTAATTAATTACATAGGAATTACAAGGTTGATGGCACCTTAATCCTAACACAAAAGACATTTTTAAATTGATGAGAGGCTTTATCAGGTAGGTAAGATGGAAAGTTCAAGAGGATGCATCAATAAACCAAAGGAATCTAGGGGAAACCACAAATTTAATGACAATATTCAATCCCAATGAAATATCAACAAAGATAGACAGTCAGTATTTCGATCATATCTCTGGATCTACAATCTGGGTATGGCTAATTTCTTGTGGGGATATAAAAAACTAAATTCCTCAGCTATTCTAAAAATATTATAAAAACCTAGATTGTAAAATTAAAGTTATGGATGATGCAACAAACTATTTTTTCTCATGACAGTTTACCAGTTTTTTAAAAAAATAAACAAGTTTTAATCATTATTTGCCAACTTGCACATGACTGATCCACGATAAAAATGGATATGATTTGATACGTATTAAATTAAAATAAATTTTTTTTGAGGAATTTGATCCTTGGTTTTGTTGATTGTAGGTCTAAGAGGTTGAAACATGAAGGAACCAGCTGGAGCCATCATGGAGAGATGGAAACCTAGAGACACCTTGTTGTCCCAGCTATGGAGAAATATATTTTTCATGCCTAGATCACTGTTGCACCTAGAAAATGAAGCCAATATGATGTCTATGATGATGAATATAAACCCTAGGAGCTATAACTAGCAACACAAAAATCAGACCTAAGCTATTGTTGTACATGCACATTTGGAGCACAAAATGGTAAAAAATGATGGAAACAATGTCATGCAGCTGTTGGATGGGCAATTGTGCCACCTTATACATGATTTGCAGCCTCAAACATGACTGATAAAACCTTCTACAAGTGCCTAGCTTGTTGTTCCAGGTCTACGATGGAGGTTTGAGGTGGAAAAATAGAGAAATCATGAAGTATGAATGCTAGAAATGCATTTTTATGACAAAATCAGTCACATATAGCTGCATATCCATGTTTGCACATGGAAAATAGATAGCTACAACCACCCATGATGGAGAAAATAACTTTCTATAGTTGCTTGTGTATTTTTATTAATATTTGTCTTACTACAACAACTTGTCTAGGAGTTGTAGTTGCAGATATTTTTATTTTTTATTTTGGCTTCCAAAATTTACCTTTTGTCATATTTAAAAAAAACTTAGTAACAAAAAGCAAACAAAATATTACTTTTTTATACTGAGGGAAGCTTGTTGATGACGCCACATGGGATGAAGTGGAATGTTCCTTACCACCAAAATTGAATTTTGCATTGGAGCATCAAATGTGAGCCATTGGATCAAACTGATCATAGCCATTAGATTTTAGGGCAAAAAAAAATTAGTATGGAAAAGTTGATTTGAATATGTATACAGTTGAAACTCATTGTAAGAGGTTAGTGTTGAACACAATGGGGTGTTGAGAGGGGGGTGAATCAACACACTTAAAAACTTTAGCCAAACATTTACTTATAAAACTGAATAGCTTTGAAAACATGAAAAAAAACATGTAAATCAAGAGTCAACACATAACACCAGTAGTTTTACGTGGAAAACTCTAAAACAGGGAAAAACCATGATGAGGATTAGCTCACAATATAATAAGCTCACTGCAAAAGAATTACAACTTTGTTTTAGGGCTTCGACCCAAGGAAGCTACTACTCCCTGATTTACAGCTTTGATTTAGGGTTATGATGCAAAGAAGCTACTACTCCCTAAAAGTTCAGCTCACTACTATTACAATGATAGTATAAATACAAGGACTAATATGGAAAATACATTTGTTCTATGTTGATGGTGTAGTCTGTTGTTTTTGCTCAATATTTGTTGGGAATTAAGGTGTCTCAACCTTTGCAAATTCCTAGCATTATTTATTTAATTGTATATTTATTTATTGCCTAATATTGTATTTACTTGCACATTCAGTTTGGTCACTTAGTTGAGGTGGCACGGTGATGTGTCATCTTACTTGGAATGTGACTTGGATGGTCAAGTCAAACCTACATGGATTTGGGTGTCCCATTTGAGGTGGCACTATTATGCCATGTGTCGGCATCTTGCGATATGTGGAAGAGGATATTCTATATGACAAAATCTATGACGTGTAAGAGCCAAGTTTGGAGATTCCTATGACAAGTGGTGACAAGTGTCGGTGAGTATCTTTGCATGAGGGAAAGGCATCTTTGGGCTCCCAAGTTGGGCTATGACATGTTGTAAGAGTTATTTACTATATTTAGTCTTGTACGACGGATTCTCTTACAACATTTAAGGTTGTTATGTTGGGAAAATCTATGACAGTTGTAAGATGCATAAGAGCAACTGTCATAGTCTATTTTTAGCATGGAGTGCTCCAATCTTGGAAAGTCAAATCTGCCATGTATGACAGATGTAAGGGATGTATTTGTAGCTTGGACAAGTGTCCTTTGATGTGGTAAAATGGTCATGTGGCCAAGGTGGATGCCTATCCCAAGAAGCTTCCAAAATATGCCTTGTATCTCTATAAATGCATTGTTTTGGAGTTGTATTTGCATTGTGTTTTTACAAGTACTATTATGCTGCTAGAATAACTCCAAAATCAACATTTGAAGACTCTTGTAAAAACTTGCATTGCAAGTGTATTGTTTCAAATAATACATTGTGCAAGTTTTAGAGTGTGGGGTTTTTCACCTAAAAAGGTTTTCCCCACGATACATCTTATGTCTACTTCTCTCTGTCTACATTCTTGTATTGTGTTTGCTGCTGTAATATCTCTGATATATGTTTAATATTGCTACAATTGTAAGGGTTAAAATGAATTTGCATACCTCTCCCCTCATTAGATTAGTTTAGGAAGTGATTTTCGCATACCTAGCTTCCTTTTAGTTGGTACCAGAGCCTGGCTAGTTTTGGTCCTAGCTACTGGGTAGGGGTTTTTTGTACTGATCTTAGATTGAGTGGGAGTCTGTGTAGAGTATTCTGTAATCTTGTTGCAGGAAGGAGATGGCAGGCACATCCGGAAGAATAGAGGTGGAAAAGTTTAATGGCATCAATTTTGAGTTGTGGAAACTTAAAAGGGAAGATATGCTCGTTGATAGAGACCTATGGGAAACAATTTCTGGTACAAAACCAACGGCAATGGCACAAGCAGATTGGGATCTCAAAGATTGTAAATCCAAGGGTCTTGTGAGACTCTGTTTGGCTGATTCCCTCCTATTAAATGTTCATGAAGAGAAAACCACGAAGGAGCTGTGGAAGAAACTTAGTGATGTTTATTAGGCTAAGTCCCTAGTAAACAAGTTATTCCTATAGAAAAAGCTATATTCTCTAAGGATGGAAGATGGAGGATCTATTGTTGATCACATGAATGCCTTTAATATGCTAGTTGCACAATTGACATCCGTTGGTGTGAAGATGGAGGAGGAGGATCATTGTATGACCTTGCTTTGTTCTTTATTGGATTCATGGGATCATCTTGTAATGGCCATCGGAAGCACTACAACCACTTTCAAGATGGATGAGGTAGTGTCTTCGCTGTTACGTGAAGAGATGCAGAGAAAGTCATCCAAGTTGGCCAAAGAGGCTCTTGCGGTTTCGTGGAAGACCCAAGGAGAAACAGAAAAAGAAAGACAAGAAAGCTAAGAAGGGTAGATCCAAATCTATTAGAAAGTCCAAGGCACTGTGTTGGAACTGTAGAAAAACTGGGCATTTCTGTAAGGAATGCAAAGAGGAGAAAAAGAAAAAGAAGAAGAATGTCTCAGATTCATATTCTAACAAGTCACAAGATGATGGTGATGCTTTCATTGCAGCCTTGGCCACTAATGCATCTGATGATGTGTGGCTAATTGATTCTGGTGCCTCTTTCCATATGACCTTGCATCGAGACTAGTTTACAAATTATGAAGAGTTTGATGGTGGAAGAGTGTACCTAGGTGACGACTCTCATCTTAAGATAATTGGCCGTGGAAGAGTCACAATCTGATTCCCTGATGGATGAGTGAAGGGGATCTCTAGGGTTATGCACATCCCAGACTTGGCATGGAACCTACTTTCAATAAGTAAATTGAATGATGCAGGTGTGTAAGTTGTCTTCTCGAAAGAAGGATGCAAGATGACTAGAGGAGCTATGGTGCTTGCAAAGGGTACTCGGAGAGGTACTCTATTTCAGCTGGAGGCATGCATTTCAATATGCAATAGTTCTTCTAACTCGAAGAAAAGAGCTATAGTCACTTCATCCCCACCATTGGAACCAGCAACTAAAAGATCTGTTGTATAAACTTCTGATGGTAGTGCATTTTGGGTACTTAAGGGTGCTCATGCTTTGGAAGTTAAATTTCCTATTGAGAAGACAATGTTATGGCATAAGAGACTTGGCCACATTGGTGAGAAGGGTCTTAGAACCCTGAAAAATAAAAACCTCATTAAGGGGTTAGATGATTGTAATCTCAATTTTGACTTTTGTGAACATTGTATATATGGAAAGAAAAACCATGTTTAGTTTTACTTGAGTTCTCATAAGTCTTCTGGTGTATTGGATCTTAAATTCATTTTAATGTGTTTGGTCCAATTAATGTTCCTTCGATCTCTAAATCTGTATATTTTGTATCTTTCATAGATGATTATAGTAGAAGGACATGGATATATTTTCTCAGAAGAAAATCTGAAGTCTTTAGTCAGTTGAAAGAGTTTAAAGCTTTTGTTGAGAATCAGACTAGTAAAAAGATTAAGTGTTTGAGAACTGACAACAGTGGTGAGTTCTGTTCCATAGAATTCAATAAGTTCTATAGAGAACATGGGATTGAAAGACATAAGACAACTCCATACACCCCGCAGCAAAATGGAGTTGCAGAGAGCATGAACAAGACATTGATGGAGAAGGCTAGGAGTATGCTCAGTGGAGCTCACCTCGAACAGAAGTTTTGGGCTAAACCTGTTGCCACTACTTGCTACTTGGTAAACAGGTCTCCTACATCAACTCTTATTGGTAAGACACCCATGGAGGTGTGGTCTGGTAAGAAGCCTTCAATAAGACATCTTTGTGTTTTTGGTTGTGAGGCATATGCTCATGTGCCTAGGGAGAAGAGGTCAAAATTGGAGAACAAGGTTGTCAAGTGTATCTTCATTGGCTATGGTGTCGGTGTGAAAGGATACAAGCTTTGGGATCCTGTGGCTGAAAAAGTGTTGTATAGCAAAAGTGTTATTTTCAGAGAGCTAACACTTTCTTCCACTATTCTATAGCTAGAAGAGAAAGAAAAGAAAGAGGATGTGGTTAAGTTTCCCACTACCCCTAAGAAGACTGAACCGATAGACACTATGAGACCTAATGATGAGGAGAGCTCTAACAGCTCTAAAAGCTCAGAAGAAGAAGCATAACCTCAACCTCGTCCTTTGAGGAGGTCTACACGAAATAGAAAGCAACCTGAGAGGTTTGGTTATACATTGCTTGATTCTAGTCGTGCTTTTGCTTTGATTACTAATGCGGATGAGCCTAGAATTGTGATAGAGGCTATGGGCATGAAAGATGTAGGTTCCTGGAAGGAGGCCATGGAAGATGAGATGGCTTCTTTGGAAAAGAATAAGACTTGGGACTTGGTGCCTTTGCCTGATGGATGGAAACCTATTGGATGCAAATGGGTACTCAAGAAGAAATTTGGTGTAGATGGCAGTGTTGAGAAGTATAAGGCCAGATTGGTTGCGAAGGGGTACTCACAAGTGGATGGAATTGATTATGGTGAAATTTTTTCTCCCATTGCAAAGTTGACATCTATTTGGTTCCTATTATCTCTTGTAGCAGCTTATAATTTAGAAGTGGAGAAGATGGATGTGAAGACAACATTCCTTCATGGTGACTTGGAGGAAGAGATTTATATGTCACAGCCAAAACATTACATAGAAAAAGGTAAAGAAAATTTGGTTTGCAAGTTAAAGAAGTCTTTGTATGGTTTGAAGCAATCTCTTAGGATGTGGTACATGAAATTTGATGCCTTTGAGTTGTTGATTGGATTTCTGAGGTCAAAATCATATCATTGTGTGTATTACAAATTTGACAATGACTGCATTCTCATTATTGCATTATATGTTGATGATATGTTGTTAATTGGGAATGGTAAGAATATGATTTCTAATTTGAAGTCTCAGTTGTCAGTACAGTTTGAGATGAAAAATTTAGGGGCAGCCACGTACATTCTAGGAATGGAAATCAGAAGAGACAGAGTAAACATAAAACTTTGGTTAAGTCAAAGTAAGTATGTGAAGACCATGTTGGATAGATTCAGCATGGCAGATTGTAGACCATTGTCTGTTCCTGTTTCTTTGGGCACAAAGTTATCTATTAATGATTGTTCAAAGTCTCCTTCTGAGATGGAAGATATGAGTAGAGTACCTTATGCTAGTTTTGTTGGTAGCCTGATGTATGCTATGGTCTGTACAAGACCAGACATTACCCAAGCAGTGGGAGTCCTTGGTTTATGGCTAATCTTGGACGAGTACAGTGGGATGTAGTAAAGTGAGTGTTCAGATATTTGTGGAGTACTTCCAAGTATTCCTTATGTTATCATGGTCATCCTATAGGACCTCCGCATTAAGTATGTATTCGTAGATTTGTGGATTCTGATTGGGCAGGTGACATTGTTAGAAGGAAATCCACCAATGCTTATGTGTTTACTATGTTCAGTCGTGCAATTAGTTGGATGGGTAAGTGGCAACCTGTGGTCACTTTGTCTATGATAGAAGCTGAGTCTATGGCAGCTACTCATGCTTGTAAGGAAGCCATTGGGCTTAACAAGTTGTGTTCAGATATTGGTGTTGATGTAGGACATATTACTATCTATTGTGACAGTCAGAGTGTGATTTGCTTAGCAAATAATCCAACTTTCCATGCCAAAACAAAGCATATTGATGTATAGTTTCATTTTGTACAAGACATGGTAGAGGATGGGAAGGTGATATTGGAGAAAGTAGACACTTTGAAGAATTTTGCAGATGCATTGACGAAACCAGTGGGCACATAGAAGTTCAGATGGTGTTTAGAGTCTATGGGCCTCTTGGCCCCTAGCAGTTAAATCTTGTCATTTCTTTTGGCTCTTGCAAGGTGTTCGACAAGTGGGAGAATGTTGGGAATTAAGGTGTCTCAACCTTTACAAATTCCTAGCATTATTTATTTAATTGTATATTTATTTATTACCTAATATTGTATTTACTTGCACATTCAGTTTAGTCACTTAGTTGAGGTGGCACGGTGACATGTCATCTTACTTGGAATGTGACTTGGATGGTCAAGTCAAACCTACATGGATTTGGGCATCCCATTTGAGGTGGCACTATTATGTCATGTGTCAGCATCTTGCAATATGTGGAAGAGGATATTTCATATGACATAATCTATGGCACGTAAGAGCCAAGTTTGGAGATTCCTATGACAAGTGGTGACAAGTGTCGGTGAGTATCTTTGCATGAGGGAAAGGCATCTTTGGGCGCCCAAGTTGGGCTATGACATGTAAGAGGTATTTACTATATTTAGTCTTGTATGATGGATTCTCTTACAACATTTAAGGTTGTTATGTTGGGAAAATCTATGACAACTGTAAGATGCGTAAGAGCATCTGTCATAGTCTATTTTTAGCATGGAGCGCTCCAATCTTGGAAAGTCAAATCTGCCATGTATGACAGATGTAAGGGATGTATTTGTAGCTTGGACAAGTGTCCTTTGATGCTGGAAAATGGCCATGTGTGCAAGGTGGACACCTATCCCAAGAAGCTTCTAGAATATGCCTTGTATCTCTATAAAATGCATTGTTTTGGAGTTGTATTTGCATAGTGTTTTTATAGTACTGTTATGTTGCCAGAATAACTCCAAAATTGACATTTGAAGAGTTTTGGAAGAACTTGCATTGCAAGTGTATTGTTTCAGATAATACATTGTGCAGGTTTTAGAGTGTAGGGTTTTTCACCTAAAAAGGTTTTCCCCGCGATACATCTTGTGTCTACTTCTCTCTATCTACACTCTTGTATTGTGTTTGCTGCTGTAAAATCTCTGATATATGTTTAATATTGCTGCAATTGTAAGGGTTAAAATGAATTTTCATACCTTTCCCCTCTTTAGATTAGTTTAGGAAGTGATTTTTGCACACCTAGCTTCCTTTCAATATCTGTCTTCAAACTGAATCTGTGCATTTCATATCTGCTATGTTATCTTCATATTTTCCTTAATTAATTTTCAAATGAATTATATCTTTTATATGTATCCTCCACAACACCTTGAAAATTTGATTAGGTTAGCATCCAAAACAATATTGAATATAATGTGTAGCAAGTCACAAGTCGGCCACAACATATGCAAATTGACAACAAACTTGTTGCGGACCTTAGGGCCTTAAGAAACATGTTAGGACACATCATTCCACTCCTTTAAACCTTAGAGAAACTAATTAGGATCCTCCACATGCATCAAGAACTTAATCAATCGGCTCATACTACTTGACACTGTCAACTATTCATCTTTCAACTGCCGAGGAGAAGCCAAAACCTTAATGCAAACCAAGGATTCAGTCATATACTAGCTCAAAAATGTTCATTCACCTTCTTAGAGAAGTATCATGCTAAGTTATGCATCTACAAGATAAGAAATGTATTAGTTTATAGAGAACAGAGTCTTCTGGACCTTTTAGAAATGATCAAAGATATCAAATTATGCAACTCATTGGATCCACACACCTTCTTATGGAGTTTTCGGAGGGATTCAGAAAATACTTATGTGTTTGCAACTCCGGAAGATAGTTATACTTGAATTCTACTTGCAGACAAGAATACTCAATGTGGTGTCAGAGAATAAATAATATCTTTATACGGATCATACCTGATGTATTGTGGACCGTGTGGAACCTCCATATAAGCTCTGATGATAGAATTGTGTATGCTTTACTTTCTATAGAACTTAACTTGTTCACTCAGGCTATGAAATACAGTGTGATACCTTTGTCACTTGAGTACTACCTTTGAGGACCACTAGAGCACTTGAAACTTTATTAAAGCATGTGCCATACTGATCTCAATTATTCCTTAGAGCTGCATGACAAACAGATCTCTTTTGGAGGAATGTGGAGCATTCCCTTGTCGCCTTAATACTACTCTATTCTGTCTGGGTGATGGCCGATGTACAAACCCTTGTAACTTTTCATCCTAAGAGAGTGAGAGGATGAAACCTTGGATATGTCATGTCAATTTATACCATAAGCTATCATTAGAATCACATGGCTAAATCTTTCTTTGCGGAGAGATGTGGACCAGTTCAAGTTGACTCTACCTTAGAATGTGCACTGTAAATGCCTTAGACACTTTTCAACTTCTTACCTTTAAGTGTGATACTCCCAATTGATGGGATGTGTATGTGTATATGCAAAAGTCATGCTAGGATATGAGTGTTTGCCTCCGCATCATATTGAAACCCAAAATTGATCCATACTTAGGCTTATTTACTCTTCTCCCAGACTGGTTTGCCTTGACCATACTAATTGCTTCCTTGTACAAGTCTGTCTACACATTTCCATCTGGTATGTTGACATCAATGACAACACATATAGCCAATAGTTAGAACCAGTTAAAAGAATTTAGAATTTGTGAGAAGAATTTAGAATTGGTGAAGAACAATTAGTTCTTGTTGGTGTTTCGAAAAAAACTCATTGAAACTCATTAGAAAGCATTTTGTACTATTGGGATTTGAGGGAAAATACATAGTATTTTCTGATTTTTCATGTTACTTTCATGGTTTTCTCCACACTGAGTCTAGGAATTGTTGATGTTTATCAATATTTTGAGCTTAATACAAGTTTACTTCATGGTTTCTAGTCAAGATTGTGAATGGAAATTGTTGAGATTTGTTGAACTTGTCATCATACAAAGTTTGTTTCATGGTTTCTAAACACCAAGTTGAAGTATTTCTTTCATTTTCAGCTGAAGATTCATGGATATTTGATGAGTTTGCAAAGTGTTCATACCACTAGTAATTTGTTGATTGCAAATTACCTTGTGTGGTTAGCCTAAACACCTAACTTCACCTTTGAAGATTGCATCTCCTTGAAACTTGATTGTTGTATTTTCATGATCAAATTAAGGATGGTTAAATGTGTTTGGAAACTTGTCTATCCATTGTTGAAGCTGAAATGATTGCATGGGTTTAAGATTTAGTTAGTTTTCTTAGTATCTTTTCTCTATCTTGCCTTGCTTTTGCACTTTTTTAATTAAATCTGGTTAGTGTAGAGTTACAATAGGGTTTTCAAACTTGAATATTATTGTTATAGAGTTGATATTTGATGAATTAAAGTTGGTATATTGTTGGTTATAGGCTGAAATGATACATTTTAGAGCAATATATGTTTATAGTAGTTTTCTAATGCATTTCTAAATCTAAAAACTGATTGGTTTATGTGTAATTTAACCTCGTGTATTGGAGTTTGTCCAAATTCATGTAGGCCCCTTGATTGGAACAACAATACGCATCATACAAATGAGTTATCTTGTGAAGGCCAAGACCTGGTTATATAGACCTTGGGGTACAGTCATTTTCCATTCACTTGGGATTTGATTGCTTTCAGGAGAGATAAGATACTTAGTATTTTATCTAAGTTGTTGTGTTCAAAAACACCCATCAACAAGGACCTTTAACACAAATCAAAGGAATATCCAAGAAACAAATCTCAAGGAAGTTTGGGTCCCAAAGGGGTTTAATCCTGCCACAGGTGTGAATAACATTTCTTTAAATCTAAATCCCTCTAATTATAGAAAATCTATATTCTTAGATACTGTGGATTTGGTTTTCTCTCTATCACACCTAAATTCATGTGCATTCTTCATAAAGTGGGTGAGTTTTTATCCATCTAGGGCAAAAGTTCAAAATTGGGGTATAAGTCAATGGGGTAAGGACATCAAAATTAAATCCTTCCCCAAAGGTTTCTTTCTAGTGGAATGTATCTTAGGGGAAAGAAAGGAAGAGATCTTAAGCAATAGCCCCTTTATGATGGATGAGGTAGGCTTCTATGTGAAAGAGTGAGAACCAAATTTCAACCTGATCATGCCCAAAATTGCTAACACCCCAATGTGGATCAAACTCTATAGTTTACCATCTAAATATTGGGATTGAGATTCTAATGAAAATAGGAAAGGAATTGAGTTCCTTCATAAAAATGGATGAAAATTTTGGGGATGGTGAAATAGGCATGTATGCAAGAATTTGTATAACTATTGACCTTGAAAGCCTACCTTTGCCAGAGATAGAAATTAGAACAAAAGTTGGTGTGTGGCAATAGAAGATTAAAATTGAAAGAATGCTAATAAAATGTAAGAAATGACATTTGGTAGGGCACAGGTGGGAAGAATGCTAAAAGGAGAAGAACTCAAACTATGAAAAAGAAAAGATTGAGCTAAGGTTCCATATTACATTGAAAATCAAAACATGGCCGAGGAATCTCGAGAATGCCAAGAGAAACAAAGGGAAAACATCTCCCCTAATGTAGATCCTCCATCCTTGGTCTCCCTTGAGGAGAAGGAGTCCCCATCAAAGGTAACAGATGGAGTTTATGAAGGGAAATCCAACTTCAACATGGCTTTGGAGATTTTTGGGTGTAATGAGGATGAAGGGAGAAAAAATCCTCCATAGATGAACCCAAGTAACCCAGAAGTGGAGCCTAGAATAGATTTCAATTCTAAAGATGAATTGGATGTGTAGGACTATAGGATGGTCTACTAGATGGAGTCAAAAATAAATAAACCCAAGTACATAGCGAAAGGAGCTAGAGAGGCGGGAAAACTATCAAGGCAAGACTAGAAATCATTGGGAGAGTGAAAGGATAGATGATGCTGGGATCAGGGAAGGGGATCACCCTCCCTAGTGAGCCATGAAATTACTAGCGTGGAATGTTAGGGGCCTCAACACCCCTAATAATAGATGCTTGTTCAAGAGTCAAATGGATATGTCCAAACCTAACATATTCCTCATTCAAGATATAACGATGGATAATGTTGAGACCATGGCGATAATGGCAAGATGGAAGTAACAGAGAGGACTATTTGTGGTAGATAATGTGGCCTTTGGTGGTCTAGGAATGACCTAGAATCCCAATGTGGTGGAGGTGGTAAGCATTTAGTATATCCAATCTTGGAAGGTATGTAAGTCAAAATCTCTCCTCAAATTTTAATTATATTATGATAAATGTATACGGTCCCACAAAATATTGTAATCAATGAATAAAGAACACATAATTATTAGGGGGGACTTCAATCCACATTGGATGCCTCTGAAAAATGGGGGGCATAACAAGACTAACAAAAACACAAGTAGACTTCCAACACTTTATTAAAACAATCATCTTCAGGATATGGTCCCAAAAAATGGAAGTTACACTTGGACAAATAGGAGACAACGATTCAAAAACATTTTTGAAAGGCTGGACCATTTTTATCCTTTGGTGATTTGCCCCTCCTCCCTTATCTTTGTGAATGTTCTATACTTCCTATCTTTATCTCTAACACTTCCCCCTACTTATGAGCTTTCTCCCCAATGCCCCTTCAAATTTGAAAACATGTGGTTGTGAGACCCTGATTTGATAAGCAAAATGAAAGAGTGGTGGACACAGGCACCTAAGCTTATAGGAACAAAGTTATTTTAGTTCTACAAAAAGATAGGACACATTAAAGAACAACTAAAGGTGTGGAATAAAAACTCACTTTAAAAACATCTTTGAAGAGAAAATGAAAATGGAGGCAAAATTGGCCACTCTCAATGAGAAGATCATACAGGAAGGAATGGATCAAAACATATACTTGAAGGAAAAACACCTAAAAGGTCAATATGCTAAACTTCGAGCTTGAGAAGAGATATGTTGGAGGCATAAATCTAGAGAGTGTTGGATTAAAGAATGGGACAAGAGCACGTAGTTCTTCCATAATACCACCAAAATTAAAAGGAATTAAAACATAATCACAAGCATCAAGAATAGTGAAGGTGGACTAGTAGAGAATGGGGCAAAAATATGTGATGTGCTTGTAAACTTGTTCAAAGAGCTACTGAATAATTCAGAGAACACAAAATGGGTAGGAACAAGATGATATTCTCATAAATATTCCATGCTTGCTGACATAAGAACATAATGAATTCTTAAAAAGCCCCTTCACTAATAGGAAGTTGATTTAGCAATATCCCAAATGGACCCTAATAAAGCCCTAGTCCTGATGGGTTTCCTACAATCTTTTACTAGAAATGTTGGGATGTTAATTGGAAAAGATCTCTTGGATGCTATTGAAGAATCTGCAAGAAAGAAATCAACTATGCTAAAAGACATAAACAACATCTTCATTGTGTCGGTTCCCAAGAAGAATACAATGGAAACAATGGATGATTATCAAATGATATCCCTTTGAAACACAACATACAAAATAATCTCCAAAGCGATGGCTAACAAACTTAAGGTGATTCTACCAAACATAATATTCAAATAGAAAAGTGGTTTCAATCTGGGAAGATCAATCACAAATGAAATAATCATTGCACATGAAGCCATTCCTAGTCAAACTTGATATTAGAAAGGCATATGATCTAGTGGATAGGCAGTTTATAATGAAAATGTTGGTAAAATTTGACTTTTGTATAGAATGTATTAACTGGATTCATAGTTGCATATCTACCCAAAGATTCTCAATATTGGTTAGTGGCAGCCCTCAAGGTTTCTTCACCTCCTCCCAAAGGCTCAAGTAGGGGGATCCACTTTCTCCATTTTTATTCATAATTATGGCATAATCATTAGGGAGGTACATACAAGATGTGTAGCTAGGGGAAATGGAAAGGCGTAAAGTGGCTCCTAATGTAAGTCCTATCACACATCAACAATTCATGGATGAAATCACTTTTATTTTGTATTGCCAACAAAAGAGAAGCAAAAGATATGAAGCACACATTGGACTACTATTGTCAAGCCTCGGGAAAAATTGTCAATTGGAGCAAATCAAAGTTCTTTTTCTTTAACATGGATCTGAGAAAACAAAAAGAGATTGCTAATACATTAGGCTTCAAAATTAGTCAACTTCCAAGCAAATACCTTGGCATTCCTCTATTCTCAGGTTTAGATGAGTCCTCACTCTGGGAATCTTTTCTTTCAAGCTACAATTTGAAATTCTCCTCCTAGAAAGGAAAATGGCTTTCCTTGGCAAGTAAAATTTTAATGTTGAAAGCAATAATCTTCATGATTCCTATATACATAATGTTGTGCCTTAGAATGCCAAACAAAACATGTGAAATCATTAATCAAAAAATGAGGAATTTCTTTTGGAAGGGTTCCTCAAAGGACAAGAAAAATTCCCTTTAATAGCATGGGACACAATTTACAATCCAAAATATATTGGGGGCATGGGATTGAGAAGGTGGCCAATCCTTAACACAACACTGGGGGTTAAACTTATTTGGATTCTATACTCCAAACCACACCTCAAATGGGCTAGAATATTACAACACAAGTATATCGATTCAGTAGATCCAACTAGAATATTAATTACAGTCAATTTGCCAAGCAGTTTTGTAATTTAGAATTTCCTCTTGTCAAGTAGAGGTTTGATCGTAAACACATCATGTGGGAAATTCAAAATGGTAAAAGGGACCTGTTTTGGGAGGACTCATGGAATGGGTATCCAACCCTTAAGGAGTTTCCTAAAATTGTGGAAGCCAAAGAAATGCTAGAAAGAGTATGGGGGTGCCATGTGAGAGATTATCTAACCTTGACAGAGAAGGAAGGTAGGCAAGAATGGTAGTGGAAAAAAATACAAGGTCTAAACATTCCCATAGAATAACGTGAATGTAGTGAGGAGTAACTAGTGGACAAAATGGTATTTATCTCTGAAAGTGAGGATAACATTAAGTGGTATGGTGTAAATTCAAGGAACTATAATGTAAAAATTGGGTACATGCTCGAAGAAGATGTAAATAAAAAGGAGGAATAGCCTGCCCATTTATGCTGGCATAAATATTGTCTGTCTAAGGCTAGGACATTTGTGTGGGTAGAGTTGAACAAAAGAATCCTCACAATGGATTAACTTTGAAAATTGGGTTTCAAAGGACTGCCAAGATGTATAATGTGCAAAGAAGATGAGGAATTTATGGACCATATTTTATTAAGATATAAATTTGTTGAATCATGCTAGTTGTGGATTCAAAAGAAACTAAACTAGAGCTTCCCTCTCCCACAGGAAATTCCTCCCCTATTCGTTGCCTAGCCAGTACTTTACAAGAAGGCAGTCTTCTCCAACATATGGACTATTTGTCCCTCAATGGTTGTCTAGGAGCTCTAGAAAGAGAGGAACAAAAGAATTTTTCAAGATAAAGAAATCCCCATTAATTATTTTCTTATAAAATTGGAAAATGCAATTGAAGAGATAGTCAACAATGTAACTAGAAATCAAAATTTAAAAAATAGCTCCTTTACTTCATGGGACAATGAAATCTTGAAGGAATGGAAGGGTTTAGTGATTCCCCCTATTCATGGGGCTGCCAATGTTAATCCGGCCCTAAACCCAAGACTAGGTGCTAAATGGATCCCTCCACCTAAAGGTTGGTACAAACTCCACTTTGATGGAGAATCTAGGGGAAACCCTGGTCGTTTTGGGGCTAGGTGCACCATTAGGGATCACTATGGGAAGCTGGTTGGCACTATGCAAAAAACTCTCACCGACCACAAATAATGAGGTGGAGGCCTAGGCTATTCTCCTAAGGCTTCAAACTTGTAAGCATTATGGTATAACCCATGTCCACATTGAAGGAGATTAATTGATAATTATAAATGCTCTATGAAAGAACTCTACTCTAAATTGGACAATTAATAATATCCTCAATTTTTGTTGTCCCTTACTCAAAATTTTCTCTCCCTCCACTATTGGTCATGTTTACCAAGAAGCTAATGGGAAGGCAGTTGCATTGGAAAACATCTCAATCGACTCAAACTTTGAATGTGTTATGAACAACTCTCCACACACATAGAGATAGATTACTTCAGATATGTCATCCCTTTCCCCACGATTGTGCAAGGGGCCTTCATAATGGTTTCAAGTTGGAAATAAGTTCAACTCACTCTAAAACTAGGGAAGTACTATGTGAATTATTAGAAAATATTTGAGGTATTATGATGAAGATCATGCTTGAGACATCATTTGTGTCTTTAAAAGGCATTACTACTATCTATTTTATAGAATGGTGGAGAAACATTTCCATGGATATCATTATGTGATTGACTACAAAGAAGCTAAAAATAACATTCCTTGAGGTGATCTCAAACATTAGTTTGAAGAAGATTTTCAAGATGAGGGCAGTAATCATGATACATGAGATTAGGTTGGTGCTAGGAGAGATTTTTCTATCTTAATATTTTCTATGATACATGAAAATGTACCTGTGACTCTCCAGATCACCATTAATGCAAAAGACATAGATGGATATCAAGGTAGCTCAAACAATGCCCAATTTTAATGTGTCGATACCAAAGGTGGATGGAGAAGAAGAAATAGTGTATGTGGGCACCCCCAAGCAGATGGATTTCCCAAGGACGCACTTGACTAAAGGCCCTCCTGCATTAAAACATTGTACCAGAGATATGGGTGCCCTTCCAAATCATGCAGATCTCCTGACAGGGCCATGGGCCGAATTTATTATAGTATGGGTAGCCTGAATAAGCATGTTGACTGGGATTTCTCATGCCCAGGGCTGCAACAATGCTTTGAAAAATTTATATAAGCATTTGAATGATGTATATTTAAGGTTAACTGCTTCTTGGGTCATCACATAGGTAGGAGGGATTCATTTGCAGACTTGGACCTTATGTCTTTTCCAGGAGCTGGGTGGATTTGATAGATTGTGCTCTCTTCTCAGCCTTTCATGTCTCCATTACTAGTTCGACTATGAATGAAAGTTGGCATTCTGTGTCCATATCTCTTTTGTATTGGATCATTCCTTTTTTTTTAATGGATTTTTGGCCTTCATGATTAATAGAATAGACTGATATTTTACTTCTCTTTATATACTTCTACACTATGTTTACTTGAAATTTGTAGGCTAATTCTGTGAATGAATGGTCCCTCCTATAGTTGTAGTTTTCTATTCAAACCTCTGTTAAAGTTTATAAGTCTATGTGAATTCATATCAATATTTGAGATCATTGTTGTGTTATTTTAGGGTCATCTAAACACTCTAAATCTAGTGTATCACCCCCTTTTCATTTCAGTTCTCCTTCTTCCCCTTTTCCTTGGTGATCAATAGCATTAGGTTTAGTTATTTTTCTCTAAATCTTCAATTCAAAAAGAGGAACCAGCCTTCTCTAGAGGTCTGATCTCAGTTGCAATCTCACACCTAGAGATCATTCCAATGTTTCATTGAATTTGTTGGAACTGCCAAAAGTTCCAACAATAGTGTGCAAATTTAGGGGACAACAAATAATTTCTTGATATGAATTCTTCCCTTCATAAAAATCAATAAACAAAGATCTATCCCCAGTCATGTGAAATGATGCTCCTGAATCTAAAATCCATTCTTTATTCGAGTTTGAAGCAAAGTACATCCCCCCTTAGTAACACTAGATTTACTTTTGGGTCTAGCAATTACCTCCTCATTTGATTTCTCTTGCTTTTTGAGGGAGATGGCTACGAAGCTATATCTATTTGTCTTTCCATCCTTAAACCTTTCTTGTTTGAGCTTGTATTGTTGCCTTTCATTGTCCCTCTTCTTCAAACAAAATTTCTCTATATGATTCTCACCTCCACAATACCTGCAAATAATTGGTTTTCTTCCTACTTGCTTTCCTACACCATCATTTCTAGAAAAATGGTTAGAACCATCATTATTTCGAAATTTATTAATTCCTTTCCAATTCTTCTTTTCATCATATCTAGAAAATTTACTCTTAGTTGCATATGCATGATTCTTCTTAATATATCCTTCTTTAATAAGTTTAACTTCTTTATCTAAAATAGACTTACGAAATTTATCAAAAATTTTGTTGGGGGGCATTAAGGGATTTAGTTAAATAGCCCTTTTCATTGACTCTTTAAATACCTTGTATGGTTGGGGAAGCTTACTTTCAACCATTGCAATCAACTGAAAATCTTTTTTTGCATAGTCAACACCTATTTTCTTCAGCTAAGCATTTAAAAATGTAACTTCATTAAAGTAACCAATCATTTTTTCAAAATCAACTGGATCTAAGTTCACCATTTTTTCTTCTATACTAAACATGCTAGCAATATCTGCATCTTTATAATCTTTTTCTAAATTTTCTCATAGCTCTATTGGATTATCAATATCAACAAATCTTCTATTGAGATTGGGGCTTAAAGCTTTACCAATAATACATCTAGCTTGCTCTAACTTGCATTTCCATAACTCCTTTTCTTTTTCATTTTAGGGTTCTCCAGTTTCTTTATTCACTATCCTCCATAGAGCCTTTTCTCTTAAAGAATTCTTGACTACAATCTTCCAATCTGCAAAACCACTTCCATCAAATATTGGCAATATTTCATTTGTAGAGCCCATGTTAGCCAAAAAAATCAATCTTCAAACAAATATCAATCCAACAATATCTCAACCCTGCTGATAATATTTCTAGCTTAACCTAGCTCTGATACCATGTAAAAAATAGGCCCAAACAGCAATATAACATAACAACGATAATTAACAAGGAATAATAGGGCAAAACTAGAACAACAATAAACATGGAAGAACATGACAAAGCAGAGTTAGATAACTTAGGAAATTATATTTATCTAGCATGAATTAGATTCCAGCCAATATGTTGTATCTGACATCTATCTACAATCACATACAAATAGTTATAAGATCTCAAAAATCTGGAAACACCTAGCTTTCTAGAGAATTCTATATTTTTATCTTAAAATGCTGGAATGTTCTTTTTCTAGATAACTTTATGGAATATTCTAGTTTTATGGAAAACTCTAGAAAAAGCCTTTCTTTTCCCATAGACAATCTTACTTTCCTTAACATATCTTACCTTGCCTGGTGAAGTGAAAAAGTAGAGTAATTGGAAGCAAATGCATAGGCACTAGGTGAATCAGCAGAAAGAAATGTGACCCATACATAAATATGTTTGTAGAGCCCAATCTTGCAACAAAATCAGATTAAACAAGAACCCTTTGAACCCAATCAATTCTTATTGTGCCAAGGATGGAAAGAGAATTTGCATTTGTTAAATGAATGCATACACATATGGAATGAAAATTGTACCCCTATTCAATGGCAACATATAGTTGTTACCCTTTCATCAACAAACAGTTGTATGAGTGGCATAGAGGTGATGGGATTATGGACGTGTGTATAGTGTTTATAAATTTTGAACTGACAAGTGACATGGCATGTTGCAATCCTTTGTAAACTTTTAATTACAAATGGTTGCAAACTAATATGATAGCATGAAAACATAAGTAGTTTGTGGTGTTTTGCATTCCTCTCAACACAAACCACACTACCAATCTTAGAAAACAAAAATATTTCAATGGTCAAACAATCAATAGCGAATTTACATCATGATGTTTAAGAATAGCCGTTCTACATTGCCTTGTCAATTATATTGGGATTTTTTGGAAATTGAATTTCAATCATGTGTTTCACACATATATTATTGGGCATAGCTTTGTGGTAGAAAAATTAGTCCTCTCAACACAAACCACACTACCAATCTTAGAAAACAAAAATATTTCAATGGTCAAACAATCAATAGCGAATTTACATCATGATGTTTAAGAATAGCCGTTCTACATTGCCTTGTCAATTATATTGGGAAAATTTGGAAATTGAATTCCAATCATGTATTTCACACAGATATTATTGGGCATAGCTTTGTGGTAGAAAAATTAGTCCTCTCAACACTAACCACACTACCAATCTTAGAAAACAAAAATATTTCAATGGTCAAACAATCAATAGCCTTTGTGGTAGAAAAATTAGTCCTCTCAACACAAACCACACTACCAATCTTAGAAAACAAAAATATTTCAATGGTCAAACAATCAATAGCGAATTTTAAATTTTGGAAATTGAATTTCAATCATGTATTTCGTATATTATTGGGCACAGCGTTGTGGTAGAAAAATTAGTAACCATGTTAAACTTTCTATAGATGACTTAGGTGTCGAACCTTAATACTTCCAATTGGTGATATTATTGGGCACAGCTTGCTGCTGGGGTGCTCAACCACTGAACTATCAATCCTCTTGGTGATAGGTCCATCTTTAGTTGGCATGTGTGGCTCATTTTCTAACAAACCAATCAATATTTAAAAAATATATTAAAAAAATCAATAAAGTAAACTCGGATTTCAAAAAAAATAAGGTGGAATATTTAACACTTTTGAGCGTGAACGAGGTAACAAAAAGTCGGAGTAATTATGTTGTCCATGCCTTTCCCGTGAATCGTAATTCGCTGAATTGTTAGCAGAAATTGACGTTCCTGTCAAAACATATCTGACCAGAAAATTTCCGTTTCCAATTCCTTGTCCGTTATTGGTTACTATCATTCTGTATTTAACGTACCATAACAGCAGCTTTTACTGAATCGTTCTTGTTTTTTTAAACTCAAGATTTGCTCGTAGTTTCAGTCGGTAGATGACGGTCACAGAGAATATTTTCTATTAGTCAAAGCGCCCTGTATCCGTCAGTTTTTTGTCACTTACAACGAAACTACGGGAAGTATTTTATGTGGCAATAAAGCATAACACGCGTCCAGCAGAAACATCAGGTTTCTTGAATCTTTTTAGATATTTAAGAGTTGTCTGATAAATGGACTGTAATATGATTGACACTAATAAAAATACATGTATTGAAATTGAAATAGAAAGCTTACCTACTTGAATGTAAAGTTACCTTATTACAGACTGTGACAACGTTTGTAAAAGTAGAAGAATGATGGAAAGGATAAGCATTGTTGACATTGTTCTGGTAAGATAACGTTTCCTTTTACGCCACAGGGGGTCTTCTTTCTCTTTAGTTTCTTATGTGATGTATGATAGACATCTAAGTTAAATTAGGGAAACTAGTCGTTCTCATTCATTTTATTATTAACTAGCAATTGCAGGTTGGTGTGCAAGGTTATTCTTAAACATCATCCACTTTAACAGTCAAATGTCAATTTTGGTCAATAAAAATAAGACAACTAATCACCACTTTTTGGTGTAGATGAGGTGTAAATTCGCTATTGATTGTTTGACCATTGAAGTAGATGATGTTTAAGTAGAGTGGGTGTGCAATGGGTATGCCGAATAGTTGTGGAAGTTTAATTGAAATGTCTTTAAGTAGATGGTGATTGCCATGTATCACTACGGTCCATGTCATTATCTATCATTGAAAGAGTTTTGTTGTATTTAATAAATTCCATGAACAAAACTCCACAATCATTACTTGAATATATTTCGTTGTGGGGTCATCTTTGTTGGCTGATGGATCACCACCTATTTACAACACAAGTGACTAGTCTCCTCCATCTAACAAAAAATGTGGGCTTCTACCACTCAAATAACTTAAAATTATAAGGTGTAGATTCATACCAGAAAACTTAAAATGCATATACACTAATTGTTTGTAATTTTAAACTTAATCTTTCTACTAAATCTTTATCCTAAAAATTTAATTCAATAGTCGTATAATTATATTTATATTTAAGGTTTAATATTTCTTCAATTACATATAAAAAAACAAAACAATTTTATATATGACAAAATTGACCATCAAAATTGAAGGTTAGTCTCTAATATTCAAAAACAAAGTGTATTCCCATTTAATGTGTGGTACCTAAGAGCAAGCCCCCTTTCACTTTCAGCATCTAAATATAAAAGCTTCCCTTTCTCTAAGTGTTCAAATTTAACCAACTATTGTTCCATCTCGTAGAGGGAAGTAGATTTTAGAAAATTTAGACAATGGAATCATATATTTAAGGCATACATTCCATGTAAGTATACATGTCATTTCAAGGAGGATACTTTTAGAAATTATATAAACATTATGATTAGTAATGTAAATAGAAAGTTGGTAGAACATTGAATGTAAAGGCACTCACAAATAATGTCTAATATTGGTGAACTGTAAGTTGTCAACAATTGGCAGATCAAACTAAACGTAGAGCATTGCTAGAATATACCTATATTATACTTATTAAGGTTTGATATAGGTACAAGTCTATTTTAAATTAGTTACGGGTTGACTGTAGGTCAAGGCTGAAACAAACAACAATTAACTATAAAAATAATAAATATTAAACTATATTTATAATTAATCCATTATACAAAATAATTATATTTATTAAATAAATATCTTTGTATATTATTATATATAATATATTATACTCCAAAAAAAGAGTTAAAGGAGTTACTTGAGGTGGATAGGGAACAAAGGATACAGGTAGGTCCTTTAGATTGAGAATAGGTGATAGAGAGGAAAAAGAGAGGGGAGTTGAATTCAGGGGGCGACTACATGAGAGGATATGGTAGAAGACAAAACAAGTCTTATAGTTCATTATTGAATTGTGTAATGTGAGCATGTTGTAAGCCTTTTAACAAAAATGTTTCAATAATAAATGCATATGTGATATTGTGAGTAAACATGAGTTGTTTGAGTGCTAGGCTACTAGGTTGGGTCATCCTTCATTGGACCCCCCCTAGCACAGACTGCATCAACTTTTGGGGGGTTGATATAGGAGAACATGTCTCCTTGTGATGAAATGACATCCTTTAAGGTATTTTTAAATACCACCAATCACCAAATTTCTAGAAGTAGAGCAAAAAGCTATTCATCAAACAAGCAAAAGAGTAGAACCTTATTGTGCGTGAGGGACAAATTCAAACTCAAAAGACTAATCCACGACTGGGAAGTCATCCTAGACCCATGAACTTCTCCCCTAATAGAGCATTAGTCTAATATAGATTTTGTGGCATTTTACCAACAAAGAGATTATTTATTGAGCATCTACCAATTTGATTCCAAAATCTTCCTCATTAATATTCATTATTCAATCATAAATTTCAATACCACAATTATCATATTTACATTTTCTAAAATAAGATATACATTTTTCATATTACATCCCAATTACAATTAATCAACTTAAACTGATTTACACTTAATTAACTCTTCACAAAAAAATCCTCCACACATATTAATAAACACATATTCCCATTTCACCATTTTTCAATTAATATATTTTAATTTTGTTTTTCTATAAGCACATATAACAAATAACACTCATTTTACCATCCATAGGAATGGATGACTAGCTTGAGTTTCGATCATGGGAAAATATCAGATCATTTTTTATTATTTATCCATCCAATGGGGAGCAATACTTAGTTTACCGATTATCCAATACTAAATTGTGTCATCACTACAAGAGAAGTGTTAATTGTGGAGGGAACATTTTGTCCCGACCTTAATATTCTACATAGAATGTAAAGATGCAAATACATCATGCACTCACACTCACCATAAAAATAAGCCACTAGTAGGAACCTAATTCATTATAATATATTAAATTAAATTAAATGTTTAATTTTAAAACTTACAAACCTCCTTTATGATAACTTTCCTCTTTCTAATGATGGATCATTGTGTATGATTTGAAACGTCGATGCAAAAACACACACACTTGAATCCAAAATCTCTCCACTTAATATTGTCATGGACGATGGAAAACTTATGCTTACTAAACCTCCATTATTTTAATAATAGATCACAAGATCAAAAAGGTTGAAACCTAAATGCGACCCCTCCAAAGGCATTCATTCCCATTACCAAAGAACCCTTTCCATGAAAACACCTACTTATAATGATGTTTGATAAGATAAACACAAACCCTAAGTACCCTATTTTCACCATTAACCAACAAAAGCACAAACCCTGACGTGATTATTTAAAAGGAGATGACTACCTGTAACAAAAAAAACTTCGCCAAATCACGCAAGAACGAAGAAAAGTGACATTTGAGGAAAAAATGGAAGAAAAGAAGATTGACACCAAAGTTCTAATTAAAAAAAGATGAAGGAGAAAATATCCCAATGACTGTTGTGAACATTTAGCATTTAAAAAAATGAACGAAAAAATATTCGACGGCAGCTACGAACATTTGTCAGATTTTTACTGGCTGAAAATGAACAGATGAGATGACTTCAATCATCTTGCATCCCTCTCAGAAATTTCTGACCATTGATTGACAATGCCAGGTTAGCCCCTCTCATAGAAGAAACGCCTTCTGTGTAATAACATTGCCAAATATATAGCATCCTTATCTAAAACTAACTCTTTTCCCATTGTTTAAGAAAGGGAAGCCCTTCATATATAGTTTTTTTTTAACACCAAGAGGTATCCCCGCGACCCAGCCTAGTGATTCCCACCACGCCTTGCCTCAAGCTTACTTTTATGCTGAGTTTTGGGTGATGGTGGGGCGAGCGGAGGTGAGACTAGTCCCCCTGGGAAGAAGTGTGGAGCCTACAACCACACTTCTCTGGTTAAATCTGAGCAGCGTGAATCAACTTCAGGACCTATATGGGATGAACCCAAAGCCCTTAACCAACCATGCTACTCGTGCAGGCTCAAAGGATTAAGAAATTAGAGGATTCCCTAGTGTTATTCAACAGCAAAAAATTTCTTGGATCTTTCTAAGTTTATTTTAGTGAGGAAATTCATGGATCCTTGGTGTATTATTAAAACTCTGGAATATTAGGTTAATAAGGAATGGAGGCCAAAGATCAAAGGTTTTATGGACATTGTAATGTGTAGGAGAGGCTTTTTTGTTACCTTCACATTCATTTAGGACAAAGACTTGATTTTTTGAAATGACCCATGTTTCTTGGGCCCCTACAAGCTTTATCTAAACAATTAGACCCCAAACTTTGACCTTCTAGAAGAAACACCTTTGAAAGTTTCTATCTAGGTTCATCTCATATTCCTTCCCTTGCATTTGTAGAACAAAGAAGCTTTCAAGGCAATATACAACTCCATTGGCACATATAAAGTGCTAAACCAAAGGAAAAAAATTATTTAGTAGCTCAAATATATGTTAAAGTTGATCTTGTGAAAAGTGTTCCTAAAGCTATCAACCTAAAGTTGAACATCTTCACTCAAAAACTAAACTATGATAAAATACCACTTAAATGAAATCTCTATCATGAACATGGGCACATCCATAAAGACTGTCCTAATAAACCACAATAAAGTAAGCAATAAGAAACCCAAAGTGGGGGTTTTCAACAAGCTTGAAGGATAAACAAATGATCCTGGAACAATCCAAGCCAACCTACCACTAACCCCTCCACTTCCAATCCTTTAAATGTTTTGTCCAAGGATAAATACATCAATGGTGAAGAATTAACCTAGTCTCTTGAGAAGGAGAACCCACGAGATGAAGAAAGTGAAAAAAAAAGCAAAGCACTCTTTCCCCCTACTTTGAGGAAAGACATTCATGTTCCAAATTAAAAAAAAGTCTCTTAAAGAGGAAGAACTATCTTCTTCTACCAAAAGGAAGGAAAAAGAACCTTGAGATCCAAGATAAGTTTGTAGCTAAAAAATTTGCAATTGACTAACAAGCTACTTAGATTTGACTATCAATTCCAAAAAAAATGGGCAAGCAATGAAGGTCTTATCCTAGAATATTAGAGGTCTAGGGGATATAACCAAGAAAACTAGTATAAAAGATCTTTTGGTTAATGAGAAGCCTAATATCCTATTAATAGGAAACAAAAACTTCAAATGTTGAAGTTGTGAGTGTCATAAATAAAATATGGTCTAGTAGCACTAATTTAGCCTCTTCCTCTTAAGGGGCTTTGAGAGGCATCTTGATTGCTTGGTCCTCTAATTTTTCTCTCGTGGGGTCTTTAACTTTTCCTAGTTGGATGCATGTCACTTTGAGAGAAGTATCTTCATACCCTTCTATTCACCATTACCAATGTCTACTCTCCAAACCACACTTATGACAAGTAAGAATATTGGCATCCCATCTTAGAAAATTCTAGTTTTCATAAACTTATTAGTTGGATTCTAGGTGGGGATCTTGTTGGCAAGAGACACTATATGGATTCATGAATGTTGTCATTTATGGCAACAAAGGTTATCCCACACATCCGCAAGACTTGATGAGTCTCTACCGGAAGTCAGATTGAAGAAGTGTTATGATCCAATAAGCAAGAACAGAGCAGTCAGCAAGGTCCGACAGTCAGGTCCGGATCTCTCAGAGGAAGTATTTCAGTGAAGTGTGGATTTGGTGAAGTCAAGAGGAGTACCTTGACTAATAGATTCCAAGGATTTAGCCTTCGGTGATGGAAGGGTGAAGAGATATGAACACTTGAGTGTTGGGTTCCTGTTTGACAGAGTAGACAGAGGAAGAACTATACCAGCAGAGTGTCAGACTCGAATCTGGAAGAGAGATTGCTAATGACTAAGTTTCTTGAGGGATCATTCATGATTGGCCAACATGATTGAAGACTTCTACAAGCATATTCTTGATCCACATTACTTAGTATGCAAGGACTCAGCCGACAGACCAGAGTTTGAGATAATATTGACTATTCTGGATGCTGACTAGAAAAGTGTTGAAATCACTTGTGCAGATATATATAGAAGATGGATTTAGATGTGAAGGTGTGTTTTGTGTAAGAGTAGAAATGCGAATAAAAGAAGAATAGTACAAAAGGCAAAAAAATAGGTTCAGAATGTAAAAGGATAGCAACACTTAAGGAGAGTAAGAATGAAGTGCAGCAGATCAGTCTATTGAGCTTAACCGGAACTGAACTTCAGCATGTGTGGATGCTTCTCATCAGTTCAAGTTTTCTTCGTGTATATAGTAAGTCTTTTGTAGGCAGTGAGCCTCTTGTGAGCATTGTGCTCGGGCAGTGAGCCCTAATTGGCAAGTGCCATTTTGTATCTTCTATTCTTCTAACAGAGAATAATATCTTGGGTTAATCACCCCGTGGGTTTTCCCTTAACAGGGTTTCCACGTCAAAATCATTGTGTCATATGTATTGGTGTTATTCCCATTTCATGATTATGCTTGCTTATTTGATCTGATGTTGCATTAATTATTAAGAAAGCATAGAAAGTTGAAATATTAGGATAATTGATTCATCCCCCCCTCTCAGTTATCAACAATTGGTATCAGAGCCAAGTTCCTCCCAACAGAGCCTAACAACTTGAGGAAGATCTGGGAATTCAAATGGATGTATATGGTGTAAGGGAGCAACTCAAGTCTGCCCTTGATGATCTTGAGCAGTCAAACTCTGAAGTTAATGAATTGAAGGAAAGACTCCAATAGGCTAATGATTTCATAAAAGAAATAAAAGAGAAACTGAGTCTCTCTATGAAAAAGAGAAAGGAACTACTTCAGCAATTGGCAAGTCAAGGTGAAGCCAATGATACAAATGGAGATCTGAAAGAGAAAACCAAGTCATGTGAAAAGTTATCAAAAGAAATCATCATGGTAAGACATGAAATGGAATCAGGAGTTATGAAGTTCACCCAAGAAGTTGAAGAAAGAAAAAAATCTGAAGATGATCTAAGACAATCTCTCAAGGAAAAATCAGAAGACTGCCACAAGATGGATAGAATAATCAGACATCTTGAATCTGATCTTGAAGATGCTAAAGATAATGAAGAAAAACTTGAGGATCAAATTGTCTCTCTTAAAAGGGATCTTCAAATAGCAAATGAATATAAAGAGAAATTCAAGATAAGCTCTGCTCAACTTGAAGTTCTTCTTGAAAGCTAAAAGAGGGTAGATCACAAGTGTGGCCTGGGGTATGAAAAAGGTGAAAGCTCCGGATCCGGTCAGAAGAATTTTAGATTAGAAAATCCAAGGAACGGGCCTAGAAGACCTCCGGTAAGGCAGCCTAATGCTCAAAGATATCCATCCTTCAATGGATACTACCACAACTGCAATAACTTTGGTCATAAAGCTAATCAGTGCAGAAAGAGAATGAATCAGACTAATACATCCTTCTCCGGATAGTGTTTCAACTGCAAAAGGTATGGTCACAAATCTCATGAATGCAGAAATATGCAAATGAACAATTCATTCAATGGTAGATGCTTCGCATGCAATAGAATGGGTCAAATGGCTAATCAATGCAGATCAAGAGGATATCAATCAAATATGCAAAGAAATGTTGTTTGCCAAATTTGTAATAGATCCGGTCATATTGCAAAATTCTGTAGAAGCAAGAATCAGGACAAAAGAGGTCCAGTACATCATAATCAAAATCAAGATAAGGGAAAACAAAAAGTGAATGCGGATGAAGCTCAAAGTGAGATGAACAAGATTTGGGTGAAGAAAAGTACAGAGAATGTAGGGGATGGATCCGCACCAGACTCTGGTGTTGATATTCCTTCTGGAAATTAAAAAGTGAGCTCTGGCTCAGGGGGAGACACAAAGAAAACCTTGTTCCCCCAGCCAGTCAATTGGTGTCGGAATTGGCACAAGGAGAGTTGCGGATTAAAGGGTTCATAAGAGAAACATCTAAATAAACTATGGTTAAGATTTGGAAGGTCCACAAGATGTTTAAGATCAAGATCGATCCGGTTCTTCAAGTCATCCGAATAAGGCAAACCAGAATGACTTAGGAAGAGCATTTATTGCAACATTAGGGTTTGCGGAGTAATATAAGGATTCTTCCTATTAAACATTTGCTCATTCTGCATTTAACAAGAAGAAAAGAGAAGCTCTGCAACAAATTTCCTCAAGCCCATCAAAGATCATTTGCAGAAGTCAATTCATCCAGAAATTGATCTGGCTAACTCCGTGAAACCTAAAAGTGCAAAAGGTATTTTCCATTCTTAAAATATCTCTCTGCAAATCTTTTTAAAAGATGTCTACTCCGAATATTGTGAAGATCACTGATAGGCCTCGCCCCAAATTCAAGAAACATGCCTACAAATCCTTGGAAGTAGATCCCCTAGGAGCTTTTTCCAGTGTTCCGCATGGTGTCTTGCATACAGAAGATATTAGGGTTTACATTCACATAAACATTGAAGAATTCAGAGAGTCCAAATTGAGGGATATCTACCACAAACAACTAATAGATGATTCATTTGAGCTCAAACCCTAATACAAGGCCCTCTAGGAGAAGCACTTTGTGCAATGTATACATTTCCCTTGCTTTGCTGAGGACGAATGGGTCCGGTATGTCTTGAGCAGAATACATGACAACTTCATGTGGTTGAATGGACCATTCAAGATCACAAAAGATGTCATTAGGGTAGTTACCAGTTTACACTCATCTGGTGGTATACCTATTCTTAAATCGATCAAGAATCTGACTGTAAGTGAGGCTACCGGATCTAGGTTTGATAAAAGAGCAATGACAATAGATGACATCACTGATTCGGATGTCAAGTTTGCATCCATGATCATCAACTACAAGATATATCATTCTAGCAGGGAGAATTCAGTACCTGGAACTGCTATTTACACTGCCTATGAAATGTTGAGAAAAAACGCAGACTATGACCTTTGTGAGCTCCTTCTAAACCAACTCTTGGAGAACCTACAAAAGATAAAGAAGGACAAGAAGAATTCCTTCAAATTTGGTGGCCTAATACTCTGTTTATTCTTCTACTTTATGAGTGAGCTACCCGGATCCAGTGGATTGGTATGGCAGAATGACAGACCAGTTGCCATACAAATCAAGGATTATTTGCATGGACTTGGCGATGACAAAGCACAAAACATAGCTCTCTGGGGTTTCTTTAAAAACTTTCAGAACATGATGCAACCTAGAGAGAGAATTCCCCAATCTCTAGTTGAGAAATACAAAGACACAATATGCTTTATGGTAGAGACTGATCAATGCCTAAAGGAGGCAGTGGAACCAAGAACAGTGTGGATCATGCCAATGGGGTATGAGGTGGATGAGAAAATCGTAGAGCTGCATGTTTAGCACATGCTTAGTAAACCAAAGGATCCCAAGGCAGAAAGGTTTGGAACCTTTGAAGAATTGAGTGTGAAGATCCATATTGAGCTAAGGCAACCAAAGATGAAAAGAAAGGTAAGAAAAGAAGTAGAAAACATTGCCAAAAGCTTTGGCATCACAAAAGAGGCACTTGATGCCAATAGGGAGAAGATGGAAAGAGAAGAGAAAGAGAAGGAAGGTGCTGAAAAGGAAAGTGGTCCAATAGAAGCCCCCACCCGAACAAGATCCTCTAAGAGGTCCGCTCCTACCACTGACAAGAGCTCAAAGACATCGAAACCGGAAGCAAAATCATCTGGTAAAGCAGAGAAAAGAACTAAGACAAAGGCCACAAGGTCTTATATCAGTCAGAAAGATGAAGAAGAGACAGAATCTGATGAAGAAATCAAGAAGATGAAGAAGAAGAAGAAAGTATCCAGTGCAGATAAGGTGGCAGAGGCAGAAGAATTTTTTGAAAAGCCCACTTTATCCCTAGATGATGTAGTCAAAGCTATTACTATGGATGGAAACCTGCAACAAATAATAGAATTCTATGATGCATATAATGATGTAGATAGAAAAATCTTGGAGGAAGCCACAGTTAAGTACTTGAACATATACAATAAAGCCTTGATTGAAATAATTTCTCTAATTCCTAAAAGTTTGGAAAAGGAACTTGAAATGAGAAAAGAAAATGCTAAGGCTAAGAACTTAGAAATCAAAAAACAGATAGCTATTCATCTCTACCCTTCAATTACTCCAAAACAATGGATATGATCTTCAAAGATTGCAAGGATGAGTTCCGGAGTAAGACTAGAATGAATCAGCTCATGCTTGGAGAAACTGATAAAGTGGCAAAAGAAACAGAAGAAATCCTGCGGAAGGCATACTCAAGATTCAACATTCCTATTATAGAGGACTTGGGTGTTGATCCCTTGGCTACAAGTGTTGAAAAAGAATCTACTAAGGCAATGACAGAAGAAGTAATGGACTCCAGTGAAGGTAAAGACAAGGGCTTGGAATCCTTTACTCTGGAAGAGGTGGCTCATGAACAAACAAACACTACTCCTCCGGTTTCTCCTGCTGACTCCGGATCCAAAGGAGAAGAAAGAATAAAGGAGAAAGAAAAAGAAGTAAAGGGAAAAGAAGATGACAACTCTAAGACTGCAGAAGAAAAGAAAACTCTGTCTTCGGCAAGAGACACTGCAGAAATTGTCAAAGATTTCCTAAACAAAGAGACAATGGAAATTGATGAACCAGAACTTCTACTAAGACCATTTGATTTTGATTCTCTTTCCCCGGTACAAACAATGAAGATAGCTTCATTTGCTAATGCAAAGGCAAAAGAAAAACTCCTGAAGTCTCACATGGAAGACTGTGAGCTAATAGAAACTGCATCTGGTGTGCTTGAAAAGATCATGCCATCCTTTCTGAAGGATTCATTGGCTTCCTCATTAGGTAATCTTAAATCTCTTGTTAGTTCAGTCAACACTCATTTTGAGTCCTTAGAGAAATCAGCTGAGGAAAAGGTCTGGACAAAGTTTTTGGATAAAAGATTCTCTAAAGTACTAAGTCTAATATCAAATGATAGAAGAAATATGGATATAGGGATAAAGAGCTTAGAAAATGCTCTTAAAGATGGCGGGGAAATATATAAATTTTGTCTATCATGGTCCAAAGCAACAATGGAGATTGAGAAGAAAATGAAAGAACAGGAGATCAAACTAACAAAACTTTCTCAAAATTTTGATCCATTTACCTCATCCATAGTAAATCAAGAATGTCAGACTATTGCAGTCTTGGATGAAATTAAGAAGCTAGAGAAAGAAAAGAAAAATAGAATCAGCAGGTTAAATGAGCTTAGAAGAATAATCACTCCTAAGTTGGAGGCCTTGAATGAGGCCCTAAGTGATGCTCAAACCACCACCAAGACAAACGGTTCGACAGATCTAAAGAAGGCAGAAGCTTTTGCATTCCTGTTGAGTGGTCACATATCAATTTTGGATAGGATGAAGCTGAGTTGGGCAACCGAAGTTGTACAATTGAAAAACACTTTTGCAAACATACTAAAGTATATGTAGAGTGTAACCGGATGATATACTTATGCGACTAAGTTAACTTTTGAAAATTTTGGTGTGCGGACCCCACCCTTTGCCATTGATGTCAAAGGGGGAGTGATGTGCAGTGAAAAATGATGAATCCAGCTAAGGGGGAGCTTCGGAAAATGTACATAGAGACAGCAACAGCCAAGGGGGAGTATAGTGTGACAGTTATTTTTCACTAAGTGTTGCCATCAATGCCAAAGGGGGAGATTGTTGGCAAGAGACACTGTATGGATTCATGAATGTTGTCATTGATGGCAACAAAGGTTATCCCACACATCCGCAAGACATGATGAGTCTCTACCGAAAGTTAGATTGAAGAAGTGTTATGATTCGGTAAGCAAGAACAGAGCAGTCAGCAAGGTCTAACAGTCAGGTCCGGATCTCTCAGAGGAAGTATTTCAGTGAAGTGTGGATTTGGTGAAGTCAAGAGGAGTACCTTGACTAATAGATTCCAAGGATTGGAAGGGTGAAGAGATATGAACACTTGAGTGTTGGGTTCCTGTTTGATAGAGCAGACAGAGGAAGAACTGTACCGGCAGAGTGTCAGACTCGAATCCGGAAGAGAGATTGCTAATGACTAAGTTTCTTGAGGTATCATTCATGATTGGCCGACATGATTGAAGACTTCTACAAGCATATTCTTGATCCACATTACTTAGTATGCAAGGACTCAGCCGACAGACTAGAGTTTGAGATAATATTGACTATTCCGGATGCCGACTAGAAAAGTGTTGAAATCACTTGTGCGGATATATATACAAGATGGATTTAGATGTGAAGGTGTGTTTTGTGTAAGAGTAGAAATGCGAATAAAAGCAGAATAGTACAAAAGGCAGAAAAATAGGTTCAGAATGTAAAAGGACAGCAGCACTTAAGGAGAGTAAGAATGAAGTGCAGCAGATCAGTATATTGAGCTTAACCAGAACTGAACTTCAGCATGTGTGGATGCTTCTCATTAGTTCAAGTTTTCTTCATGTATACAGTAAGTCTTTTGTAGGTAGTGAGCCTCTTGTGAGCAGAGTGCGCGGGCAGTGAGCCCTAATTGGCAAGTGCCATTTGGTATCTTCTATTCTTCTAATAGAGAATAATATCTTGGGTTAATCACCCCGTGGTTTTTCCCTTAACAGGGTTTCCACGTCAAAATCATTATGTCATATGTATTGGTGTTATTCCCATTTCATGATTATGCTTGCTTATTTGATTTGATGTTGCATTAACTGTTAAGAAAGCACAGAAAGTTGAAATATTAGGATAACTAATTCACCCCCCCTCTCAGTTATCAACAGATCTTAATATGGTTCTTGATTTGAAAAGAAAGAAGTGGGAGCTCTTAGTTAGTTAGGGATAGTGAAACATAGCAAGTGAAAGACATAAGTAAAAATGTCTTCTTTTGATCTTGAAGATTTTAAGCCTAGCAAATGGAAATTCTCTTGGTCAAACAAGAGTTCAAGGGTAGCATTTGAATTGCTAGTAGACTGGATCATTTTATTAGCTTCAGGGGTCTTTTAGAGGCTTTTTTGCTAGCTAAATTTAAAAAATTCCCCAATCTTACTTCTAATCATAATCTAATCAACCTTTTACTCAAGCATCATGTTAACTGGGGACCTCTCCCTTTGAAATATTCTTCCTTTTGTTTAAAGGGGGAAGGATTTAAATATCTAGTTTAGAAAGCCTAGAAAGTGGCTCCCTTTCATCCCAACCCTAGTTAAAATTGGATGAATAAAATACAACATACTAGATCCACCAGTCAATATTGGCTTCTCGCTAATAGAAAAATTCAAAATGTCTCCAATATTAAAGTACAATTGAAAACATTCAAAATCAAATTGAAGAACATGGACAATCTATTCACTTGCTCAAACAACAACAAAATTATTCCAATCAACTAATTAGTGTTTTAAATAAGGAGTCCAAATTATTTGGAGACCTAAGTATAGAATGACTTGGTTGGTTGAAGAAGATAGAAATACCAAATATTTCTACAAGAAAACCCAACAACAAAGAAATTTCAACACTATCACCCAATTACAAGAAAATGATGGGAATACTAGATAGATTCGATCCAAGGAATTAAATATCATGTGTTATCCCATTTTGAGAAACTATACCAAGCAAAAGACTTAGACATAACTTAGCAACTAAATAAGCTTCTTTGTAATAGTCATTTTTTGGTCAGCTTGGATTATTGTAGAGATTGCAACAAAGATATAAATCTAGAAGAGCTACAATGAGTATGATGATGTAGAAGCTGACGATGATCCATACTTAAGTGTGTTAGATGCAAGCGACTTAACCTCAAGATTTTTTAAGTGAGTGCATATGTCTCTAAAAGAAGGGAAACTAATCAAGTGACCATTGCTCTTAATGATAGGAATAAGTCTTTCAAGAAACATGATTTAAAGTTTATAATCATCAAATTGATGTTTCAATACACCACATAATGATTAAAAATGAATGATATAATCGTTTAGAGGCTCATTCCTTCTTTGGGTGCACTTAGTCAGATCATCAATAGTTATTTAAACAACCTTATGTTGATCTATGAAAATGATTAAGGAAAACAATGGCTAATTCATCGAAGGAATGTACCGAATTTGGACCTGTAAATAATAAAACCATTAAATAGCACAATCTCTTAAGGTTCGTGAAAGTAGATTAATCAATATCTTATCTTCATTTTGTTATGTCAAAAATATCCCCTTGGGGGATTTTCCAACTTAAGGTTTAGCTCCTGAGTCTTTAGAATGCATTTAGAGCATAATGCATGTTAATTTTGACTCCTGATGAGAAAATCCTGAAGTCTTATGGCAAATAGGACCTAGGGGGTGCTATTGAGATGACTCCTAACTAAAATAGGGAGGGAGGACTTGGGCACTCGTGCCCTAGTCCTACTCTATTTTGGGTTAGGCCCTAATTTGAAGTGTCAGTTATATGACTGTTGTGTTGATAACTAAGAGGGGGGGTGAATCAGTTGTCCTAATTATTTCTTTTTCTGAACTTTCTTATTAATCAATGCAGCATTTATTCAAACAAGCAAACATTATCATGAAATGAAAAACACATGACACAGTATTTTTGACGTGGAAACCCTGTTAAGGGAGAAAACCACGGGGTGATTAACCCAAAGATTATTCTCTGTTAGAAGAATAAGGAATTACAAAATGGCACTTGCCAATTAGGGCACACTACCCAAGCACACTGCTCACAAAGGAGGCACACTGCCTACAAGGAGACACACTATCTACAAAAGAATGTTATACAATACTTGAACTGATTGGAAGCATCCACATATGCTGGAGTTCAGTTCCGGTTAGGCTCAGTACACTGATCTGCTGCACTTCATCTTTCCTCTTCTCTGTATTCTGCTTTCCTTTCACATACCGGATCTTTCTTACTATTTCTGCTCTACTCTGCACTTATTCGCATACAACACCACACAACAACTCCTCTCACAACTAAATCCATCGTGCATATATATTCGCACAAGTAATTTCATCACCTTTCTAGTCGGCACCCAGAATAGTCAATCTTGTCACTAATTCTGATCTGTCGGCTGAATCCTACCACATCAAGTAATGCGGATCAAGCATATATTTGTATAAATCATTAATCATGTCAGCCAAGTATGATTCATACCTTCATAGCCTTTAACACCATCAGTAACCCATCCAGAAGGTAGTCTGATGTTCTGTCAGTCAGTTCTTCCTCTGTTCACACTGTCACTCAGGAATCCGGTACTCAACTATTCATATCTTTATCCTCATCTATCACCGGAGGCTAAATCCTTGGAATATACCACTCAAGGTAGTCCTCTTGACTTCCCCAGATCCGCACTGCACCAAGATACTTCCTCTGAGAGATCCGGACCAGTCTGTCGGACCTTGCCACATGCTCTGTTCTTGTTCACCGGACCACAATAATCTTCATTCTGACTTCCGGTAGAGACACATCATGATTTGCGGATATGTGAGATGACCTTTGTTGCCATCAATGACAACAACCATGAATCCATATAGTGTCTCTTGCCAACAATCTCCCCCTTTAGCATTGATGGCAACACTTAGTGAAAAATGACTAAGTGTTTACACTATGCTCCCCCTTGGCTGATGCTCTATCTTTATATACATTTTTCAGAGCTCCCCCTTAGTTGGATTCCTCATTTTTCACTGCTCCTCACTCCCCCTTTGACATCAATGGCAAAGGGTAGGGTCCGCACACCAAAATTTTCAAAAAAATTTACTATACTTAGCCGCATATTACATACTTACATAAACTGAAGAATGTCTGCAAAGGATGTCTTCAATTGGACCAGTTCTGTACCCCAACTTTGTTTCATTCTATCCAAAATTGAAATGTGACCACTCAACAAAAATACAAAAGCTTCTGCCCTCTTGAGATCTGTCGGATCATTGGTTTAGGCGGTAGTCTGAGCATCACTTATGGCCTCATGCATGGTTTCTAAATTAGGGATAATAATCCTTCTAAGTTCTCCCATCCGGTTAATTACATTCTTCCTTTCCTTCTCAAGGTTCTTTATTGCATTTGTGATTGCAATAGTTTGACATTCTTGATTTACTATGAAGGAAGAGAGAGGATCAAAACTTTGAGACAAACTTAGTAGTTTGTCCTATTCCTCTTTTATTTTCTTCTCAATTTCTACGGTTGCTTTTGACCAGGAGATACAAAATTTGTAAATGTCACCGCCATCCTTAAGAGCATTTTCTAGGCTCTTTATCCCAATACTCATATTTCTCCTATCATGAGAGATTAATCCTAGTACCTCTAAGAATCTCTTATCCAAAAACTCCTTCCGGACCTTTTCTTCAGCTAATTTTTCTAGAGAAGCAAAATGTGTACCAACACTGCTGACTAAGGTTTTGAGATTACCGGAAGAGGAGGCTGTCGGATCTTTCTAGACCGATGGCATAATCTTTTCAAGCACCCCGGAAGCAACCTCTATCAACTCGCAGTCTTCCATATGAGACTTTAGGAGTTTTTCATTTGCCTTAGCATTTGCAAATGAAGCTATCTTCATTGTCTGCACCGGAGATCTTCATTGTCTGCATCGGAGAGAGGGAATCAAAGTTGAATGGACCTTGTAGAAGCTCTGATTCATCAATCTCTATTGCTTCTTTGCTCAGAAATTTTTGGACAGTTTGTGCAGTGTCTCTTGCCGGAGACAGATGTTTCTTTTCTTCTGCAGTCTTGGAGCTATCCTTTGGAATTTTCTCTCCCTCTCCATTCCCACCACTGGCAGTTGTGGTTTTCACTGGTGAAGTCTTTTGTCCTTCTGCAATTTTTGCACGTCACCTTTTTCCTTCACCGCTGCTTCTTTCTCTTGTAATTTCTCTTCTTCTTTGGATCCGGAGACTGTAGGGGAAACCGGAGGAGAAATGTTAGTCTGTTTAAGGGCCATTTCTTCTGGAGTAGAGGATTCCAAGTCCATAGTTGTTTCTGCACCCAAGTCCTCTATAATAGGAATGTTGAACCTTTTGAATGTATTCCAGAGGATCTCTTCAGTGTCCTTGGCTACCTTGTCGGTCTCACCAAGCATAAGTTGATTCATCCTTGCTTGGCTCTTGATTGTAGCTTCCTGCAGGATCTTTTGGTCAGCCTCATTGTAGTCATCATAGAATTCGGCCATTGGTTGAAGGTTTCCATCCACAGTGACTGATTTGATTACACTGTCTAGAGATAGGGTGGGCTTTTCAACAAATTTCTCTGCCATTTCTTCCTTGTCTTGGCCTGTGGAGGGTTTACCAGATCCTTTCTGCTTCTTTATTTCCTATACTCCCTCATCTGATTCAGTTTCCTCTTCATCTCTTTGACTTTCATAAGCCCTTGTGGCTTTTGTATTGGATCTTTTGCCTGATGCCTGGACTTCCAGTTTTGAGCTTTTGGCTGAGGTAGGTGCAGATCTTTTTGATGATCTGGTCTGAGTGGAGGTTTCTACCGGAACACTTTCTTCACTTTTCTTTTCTGCCCTCTTCTTCTCTTTCTCATCCCCTTCCTTCTTCTTCCTGTGAGCATCAAGTGCCTCCATTGAGATCCCAAGGCCTTGTGCTATATGTTCTACTTCTTTTCTAACCTTCCTCTTGATCTCTGGTTCTCTGAGTTCAACATGGATTTTTATACTCAGTTCCTCAAATGTTCCGAACCTTTCTGCCTTTGGATCTTTAGGCTGACTTAGCATGTGTTGAATATGCAGCTCCACAATCTGTTCATCCACTTCATACCCCATGGGCATGATCCACACAGTTCTTGGTTCTACTGCCTCCATTAGGCACTGATCTATTTCTACCATAAAGCAAACTGTGTCTTTGTACTTTTCAACAAGAGACTGGGGAATTCTTTCTCTTGCATGCATCATGCTCTGAAAGTTCTTGAAATATCCCCACAGGGCTATTTTTCTCGCTTTAGCATCCCCAAGTCCATGCAAATAATCTCTGATTTGGATGGCAACTGGTCTGTCATTCTGCCATATCCATCCACTAGATCTGGGAAGCTCATTCATGTAATAGAAGAATAAACAAAGGATCAAACTACCATACTTAAAGGAGTTTTTCTTGTCCTTCTTGATCTTCTGCAGATTTTCCAAAAGTTGGTTTAGAAGAAGCTCACACAAATCATAGTCTGCATTCTCCTTTAGCATTTGATAAGCTATGTAAATTGCAGTTCCCGGTACTAAATTTTCCCTACTGGAGTGATAGATCTTGTAACCAATTATCATAGATGCAAATTTGACATCCGGTTCAGTGATGTCTTCAATTGTCATAGCTCTCTTGTCAAATTTAGATCCGGTTGCATCACTAACTGTCTGATTTTTGACAGACTTGAGAATAGGTAATCCACCAAATGAGTGCAGACCAGTTACAACCCTAATTACATCTTTGGTGATCTTGAAATGCTTGTTCAACCATAGGAAATTGTCATGCACTCTACTTAGTACATACCGGACCCATTCATCTTCTTCAAAACAGGGGAAATGAATGCACTATGCAAAGTGCTTATCCCAGATGGCTTTGTACTGAGGTTTAATCTCAAAGGAGTCGTCTATCGACTGTTTGTGATAGATATCCATCAATTTTGATTCTCCAAAGTCTTCAAAATTCATATGTATGTAAACCCTAATGTCCTCCGTATGCAATACACCATGCGGAACACTAGAGAAGGCTCCTAGGGGATCTACCTCCAAAGCTTTGTATGGATGTTTCTTGAATGTGGGGCGAGGTCTATCAGAGATCTTAACTATATTTGGAGTAGCCATTTTTCAAAGATTTGCAGTGAGATATTAAAAACGGAAAATACCTTATGCGCCTTTGGTTATACGGAGTGGTTGGATTGATTTTTGTGTGTAATAACTTCTGCAAGTGATCTTCGGTGAACTTGAATTTGTTGCAGAGCTCCACTTTTCACTTCTTCTTGAGTGTAGAATGAAAAAGTGATTTATGAGAAATCCCTTATATTGTTTCACAAACCCTAATATCTATTTGCAATAAATGCTCGACCTACATTATTCTGATTTGCCTTATTCGAATGACTTGAAGAACCGGATTAGTCCTGATTTATGAACTTCATGCGGATCTTTCAATTATGAATAAATCAAGATGACACATCACAAGGACATCCCAAACACTCTGTCCAATCCGCAGAATAAGACAATTCACTTCCGGATCTCTCCGAACCTTTTAGTAATCCTCTGTCATTCCGGAGCATCTCCCGAAACAGGTTCTACTTGATCGATCACAACTTCTTCATATCTTTATGCAGACCTCTGAAATCTTAGCTAGATTATTTTAAGACTCATATCTACAAACCCTTTACTCCGCATCTTGTGCCAGATCCGGTACCACTTGATTGGCTGGGGGAACAGGATTTTCTTTGTGTCTCCCCTGAGCCAGAGCTCATCTTTTAATTTCTGGAAGGAATATCAGCACCAGAGTCTGGTGCGGATCCAACCTCTACATTCTCTAAACTTTTCTTCACCCAAATCTTTTTCATTTCATTCCTAACTTCATCCGCATTCATCTTTTGTTTGCCCTTGTCTTGATTCTGATTATATACCAGACCTCTTTTGTCCTGATTCTTGCTTCTGTAGACTTTTGCATTATGACCGGACCTATTACAGATTTGGCAAACAACATTTCTTTGCATATTTGACTGATAACCTCTTGATTTGCATTGATTAGCCATATGACCTATTCTATTGCATGCAAAGCATCTACCATTGAATGATTTGTCCATTTGCATATTTCTACATTCATGAGACTTGTGTCCATACCTTTTGCAGTTGAAGCACTATCCGGAGAAGGTTGAATTAGTCTAATTCATTCTCTTTCTGCACTGATTAGCTTTGTGACCAAAGTGATTGCAGCTTTGGCAGTATCCATTGAAAGATGGATATCTTTGAGCATTGGGCTGTCTTACCGGAGGTCTTCTAGGCCTGTTCCTTGGATTTTTTGATCCAAAATTCTTCTGACCAAATCCGGAGCTTTCTCCTTTCTCATATCCCAAACCATACTTGTCATCTGTCTTCTTTTGACTTCCAAGAAGAACTTCAAGTTGAGCAGAACTTATCTTGAATTTTTCTTTATATTCATTTGCTGTTTGAAGATCCCTTTTGAGAGAGACAATTTGATCCTCAAGTTTTTCTTCATTATCTTTAGCATCTTCAAGATCAGATTCAAGATGTCTGATAATCCTATCCATCTGGTGGCAATCTTCTGATTTCTCTTTGAGAGATTGTCTTAGATTGTCTTCAGTTTTTCTTTTCTCTTCAATCTCTTCAGTAAAATTTATAACTCCTGATTCCATTTCATGTCTTACCATAATGACTTCTTTTGATAACTTTTCACATAACTTAGTTTTCTCGGTTAACTCTTCATTTGCATTACTTTCTTCACTTTGTCTTGCCAATTGCTGGAGTAGTTCCTTTCTCTTTTTCATAGAGAGACTTAATTTATCTTTTAGTTCTCTCATGAATTCATCAGCCTGTTTGAGTCTTTCCTTTAATTCATTGACTTCAGAGTTTGACTGTTCAAGATCCTCAAGGGCAGTCTTGAGTTGTTCCCTTAAACCATATGTATCCATCCCAGATATTCCTCAAGCTGTTAGGCTCTTATTAGAAGGAACTTAGCTCTGATACCAATTGTTGATAACTGAGAGGGGGGGGTGAATCAGTTGTCCTAATTATTTCTTTTTCTGAACTTTCTTATTAATCAATGCATCATTTATTGAAACAAGCAAACATTATCATGAAATGAAAAACACATGACATAGTATTTTTGACATGGAAACCCTGTTAAGGGAGAAAACCACAGGGTGATTAACCCAAAGATTATTCTTTGTTAGAAGAATAAGGAATTACAAAATGGCACTTGCCAATTAGGGCTCACTGCCCGAGCACATTGCTCACAAAGGAGGCACACTGCCTACAAGGAGACACACTGTCTACAAAAGAATGTTATACAATACTTGAACTGATTGGAAGCATCCACATATGCTGGAGTTCAGTTCTGGTTAGGCTCAGTACACTGATCTGCTGCACTTCATCTTTCCTCTTCTCTGTATTCTGCTTTCCTTTCACATACCAGATCTTTCTTACTGTTTCTGCTCTGCTCTGCACTTATTCGCATACAACACCACACAACAACTCCTCTCACAACTAAATCCATCATGCATATATATCCGCACAAGTAATTTCATCACCTTTCTAGTCGGCACCCGGAATAGTCAATCTTTTCACTAATTCTGATCTGTCGGCTGAATCCTACCACATCAAGTAATGCGGATCAAGCATATACTTGTAGAAATCATTAATCATGTCGGCCAAGTATGATTCATGCCTTCATAGCCTTTAACACCATCAGTAACCCATCCGGAAGGTAGTCTGATGTTCTGTCAATCGGTTCTTCCTCTATTCACACTATCACTTAGGAATCCAGTACTCAACTATTCATATCTTTATCCTCATCTATCACCGGAGACTAAATCCTTGGAGTATACCACTCAAGGTAGTCCTCTTGACTTCCCCAAATCCCCACTAGACCAAGATACTTCCTCTGAGAGATCCGGACCAATTTGTCGGACCTTGCCACATGCTCTGTTCTTATTCACCGGACCACAATAATCTTCATTCTGACTTCCGGTAGAGACACATCATGATTTGCGGATATGTGAGATGACCTTTGTTGCTATCAATGACAACAACCATGAATCCATATAGTGTCTCTTGCCAACATGTTGTTAGGTCCTAGGCCGACACCAAAAGTTTGAATTATGAAATTCTTGGTGGGAATGTTTGTAGTTGCATATATAAGCATGTTTAGGTTTTCATTTGTAAACTAGAAGATGATTGTGAACTTTATGAATACTTGTGATTTTAGAGCATTCATGGTATTCATTGTTGCGGAGCAGAACATTGTTATTGTGTTTGTGATTGCAGATTTAGCTTCATCTTCTCATGTGATTGAAGGGCCTTCATTTATGTAAGATCTACACTTCTAAGGTAATTTTTTTTATGTTTGAATCATTTATCATTTGGATTTGCCTCTATCCCGCAGGTATACGCATTCTCATCTAACAACGGTGTTTGAAAGACGTGAATGTCTCTCCAGGGCTTGACTGAGGCAAGCCTCTAAACACCACAACCCCTAACCACACTCCTTTGTGATTGCAGGTTATAGGTACCGAGTTTCGCAGAGTGGAGTTGTAGAGGAAGGTTGCAAACGACAAGGATTCAGGATCTGAAAGAAAGAAGCGAAACAGAACATTTTTAGGACATGGGTGCCTAGGGAAATGTCCTCTAGAGTTTTAGAGATGGGAATCAAAGTTATAGGGAGATTCTGCATATAAAGGAGCTTCTACATCCCTAAAATCAACCTGCACTGGACTAGGGCACCTAGGGCGATGTCCTCCACATTCTGAATGACGAAAACAAATGAAATAGTGATTATTAGTGCCAAAAGGAGTTCTGCATTCCATGAAGAAAACAGTGCCTTGGACATGGGTGCCCGAGGCATTGTCCTTGAATATTCTAAATCCTAAACTTCAAAAAATGGTCAGTCATTAATCTCTGTCCTTTTCCTTGATCTGTAAGAATTTATCTGAATTTACCAATTTATTCACTGTTTTGCACAATTATGGTTTCTTACATATTTGAGGTTTACATTAAGACATTAGTTAACAATTTCTAAGTTTCCACATCGTTTTGAGTGATAGCCCGACCTGTTACGTGAATGTTCTCGCTTAGTAGAGATTAAACTCGATTGATATGTCCTTGAATGTTTGTTGTGAAAGGAGGATCTAAAACCATTAAAACCCTCAAACCAAGATAAAACAAAACCCCTCATTTTTCATACAAAACACATTTGTAAATTATAAACATGCTACATTAAAAGCTTGTAAATGAACATTAGGATCACCTTTTCCATTGTATAGCTAAAATTGTGATGAAACAGACCTAGGAGGCAACACATATGTAACAACTTTAAAAATAAGTAGTGTGTGATGTGGAGGATTACATGTGATGAAATCCTTTTTGCTAGGCATACCATTCACTTGCTTCTTATGGTTATCGATGTCGTATAATAGTGTATTGACGATAGAAGTAGGTATAGTAATGGTGTTAGGACCATGTGAAACAATGGGGAAAGTGTAATGAGGATGTGTGATGAAGGGTGATTTCATGGCCATGGATGGAGGGACCACATTATAGAATAAAGTAGGCATGGGGTGGGAGTGAGGAATGGTGTGGGACATAGAATAGGGATAATGTGTGGTGGCCATAAAAGTAAGGATGTCTCTAATGATAGAAGTGTGGGAACAATGGATGAGGTAGGTGGAGTTGTAATGTATGAAGGAGAAGAAGACGTAAAGAATGTCATGTGAGATGCAAGTATGGTGGAGGGATTATAACCAAGAGGTAGGCCATAGTGAAGAACAAAATAAATGGGAAATGTGTAAGAAGGTATGGTTGTGGAAGAACTAAGGATACATTTGGGATAGGGATAATAGAGGGAGAAATGATACTAGGAGAATCAACATGAGTGGTAGTGGCCATGGAAGTGGTAACTATGGGCTTAGGATCAAAAGAAGAGAAAGGTTTGGAGGATACACCATTAGAAGATGCTATTAAAGAACCTATGTTGGATGAAGGATATTTGTGCCAAATGGGCATTTACTAATGTTTGAAGCAATATGGTAGCCTATTGTTGAAGAGATTGAGTACTCATAAGCACATCCACCCATAGTTTTCCAATAAGTTTAAGGTCTTGCTTAGTTAGGGGTACATCATGAGCAAAATATTTTTGGTTAACATAATCCTCAAAATGATTCTCAACATGAACATTAGACAAGACAAAGTCATTTTCATTAGATTGAGAAACCATACTAGGGTTGAGATGAGCACTTCTTGATAAAAGAAGATTAGGGTCCTGAATAGCTCATGGCATTTAAACAAAGCATTTTGGCTATGAGGGATGGAAAGATGAAGCAATTCCAATAGCTCTCATATTTGTAAAATCAAATAATCAATAAGAGATCAAATCTAAAAATGAAATATTAGAGGCAAATCCATGGATGTATATTATGGTCAAAAGCAAGGTTACATACTAAATCACAAACCCTAAGATGTGAGTGAGCGATGGAGTACAAATAAGAATGGAAAGTCAAACCCTATGAAATATGAATGATAAAAGAATTAAAAAACAAAAATATGAAAACCCTAATCTAGAAGGCAAAACCCTAGGGGGTGTAGGATAAGATAGGTTTGTCAATTTATGTAATGAAAATAATTGCACTACATAAATAAATCTAGGCTAATTCAATAAATGCAATCAATAAACATAAATTAACCTAGATTATATTAGGTGGGACTGATTACTGAAATAAATATGTGGAAATAAATTAGACAATTAGGGATACTTACCTATAGAATCAATGATGTAGAAATGTTGTAGATGTCACACTATATCCATTCACCACTATCTAGAAATTAATGTTCTTAGTTTGATGGATGTGTTAAAGTATGTACCATCATAGAATTTCATGTGGTTCAATCACACGTGTCATATGGGAAATCCTAAGTGATGTGAACTCAATCTAATGAATAGAATTGATCTAATGGAATGTGTTCTAGAAAACTTGTTCACCTTCCCAGTAGTTGAATAGTCAAGGTGGTGTCTAGGGACATAGTTAGGGAGATTGTCGTATTGATAGTTGTTCATATTCTCCTGGGTCAATCCCCTTGGCAATCCAAATTAACGATAATGAGGAATATTAAAGATAGCATTCACCGACATGCAAATGCCCTATATGCAAATGATGTGGATCTGATCCCTTGAACCTTAGTAAATTGAAGTGTGCTCTAATGATTATCTTTGTAATTGCTCTTATTTCTAGATGATCCAAGTATATGAATTTATGGCACATTAAATATCTTTAAATATCATGATAGAGAAACATGTCACACAAATGGGTGTTAAGTCAACTCATAACGACTAGTAGAAAGGGGCGAGAAAGTTTGAATTTGAATTTTGGATTCATTCTTGCATGCCTTAAGATTGAACAAAGTTAGTCCCATACCGTGTGGAAGTGAACCTCAAGGATAGAATAGTAATTTCGAGGCATGGAGTGGATGTACAAAAGCAAGTGCAAATGGGGATGGATAAATGGCTAATAAATGATGAATGTGTGGAAATAAGTGTAAATATGAATAGAATATGCATAAATAGGGATTCGACCATGAGCTAAACCTGACACAATAGTGTCACTTGTCAATATGTTATTACATTCAAAACTTTCCACTAAAATAAACACAAAGTTAAATGGAAAATGATATGGATATGCAAATTTGACCATTACAACAAGTTAATAAGTTATAAAATTAACATTCTAATTTAAGATCATAAATATATATAATAACCAATTCCTATATTTTTAATTGAAAATAAAACTTAAATAATTAAGATGTCGATATCTATGTAACCCAATTACTTTTTGGCCGATAGGCCATTCTATATGTGCACACATCTTGTAACTGCCAAAAAAATTTGGTAGTCCTAATAAAAAAATATTTTTTGGGTAGTCCTTCCCTAATAAAAAATAATTTTTTTGGTAGTCCTTCCCTAAAAATAGGCCCAGAATCTTTGTGGCTTTAATTACCATGACTGATTGGATGTTACTTTAGATTTCATGGTGTTTCATTTATTTCCTTTATCGTTACATTTTCTATTTGTGGGTTTCATTTAGTATTATATATAGTCTGTTGCATATTGTTTTTTTGGTGCTGCAATATGTGAGGTGAGGTGAAGGAGAGCGTGAACATAAACCAGTCGATTGCAATATGTGTGCTTTCTGGTGTATGCAGTAGAATGAGATCAACAAGAAGGAAAAAGAAAATACAGAGCTTGTATATCTCAAATTAACCAAAAATTAGAGTGCATATCTATGTCGGGTTTTAAATTCTCTCTTCTTTTCGTGCATTTCCTTAGATTAAGGAGGTTTTTAGGTGATTTTGTCTTAAATTTTGTCTTTACTCTTCAAGATCTGTTCTTGTAATCCTAACACATTATCTTGCAAATACTTTAGAGCCAATGTTTTGGTTTTCGTTAAAAAATAGAGTTATATGCATATGCTAAAAGCAATACAAAACAAACTTGCAAAAATTTAAAAAATGCTAATCTAAGTGTATTTTTTAAGGTAGGAAAACATATTTTCAAGCCATGGTGGAGGCCTGGGCAGGCAAGCACAGCATTCGAGGAAGAGGTGGAGAGGGCGAGGAGGCACCTTGTGTTGGGCGATGGCCAAAATGTTGCAGCGGAACCCTCCAATCTGTGCCATAAATGAGAGCACAAGAACCCCAATAATTGAACACATGAACACCACCACTCCCACCGCAATGCCAATCTAAGTTTTTTTTGGATTTATTAGTGCACGAGTAGCATAAATTTGTGTTTCCAAGGAATGCATCACCGTGGAATCTTTTAAGCGAATCGGGGACTAACCCGCTAAGATTATTATAGGAAACATTGAAATACACAAGTTTGGGAAGATCGAGAAGTGGAAGGGCACATGTGAATGAATTGTTCTCAAGAAGTGAACCTAGACATTTGAGGGTGTCAAGTGAAGTAGGGAGGGGGCTAGAGAAGTTATTAGAAGCAAGATTGAGGCAACTGAGGCCAAGCCAAATGGAAAAATTAGGCAGAAGAGGGCCAGAAAAATGATTGCCCTGCAGATACAAAATCTAGAGATTCTTGCAGTTGGAGAGGTCAGCAGGAAAGTGGCCACGGAGGGCATTGAATTGGAGCCTAAGCTTGCAAAGGTATGTGAGATTGCCAAGGATGCCCAACGGAATGATTCCTGAGACGTTGGCAGCTGGCAGAGCCACCAAAACCACGCGAGGCTATCAACCGCATGTGATGCCTTTCCATTGACAGGCATCTGTGCAATGAAGCATCCATTACTATGTTGATTTAGAACCCTCCATCTGTGCCAAAAGTCACGCACCCATAGTCCTAATTGAATCCCACGAACAACACTTTTCGATTGTTGCCTTTTGTATCCATCATCATTGGCTTTGGAGGTTGAGAAGACACGTGAACCCTGTTAGTGCTCTTACTTACCACAACCATGGTGGATTAAAACCTGTCTATGTTTCGCACAGTGATCCAATGCCCTATTATTTAAGCACAACACCCATGTACCCGCAGGAGGACCAATAGTTGCTCATTGAATTTGGTCTGTATGCAGGGTGAAATTTGTATACAATAATACAATTTATGTCCTAAAAAGTTAGGGATTACATAGATATTGGTGGATCATTGTACTGCAGTGTACATCTAAATTTAAAATCCTATTTTGGTTAATATAAGTTGGAATCAATTTTGTTTTTGAAAAACGGGTTTCTGAAATTAGTGAGAGATTTGTGACAGAAGATACCTTTTGATTTCCATGCTTTTAGGTTGATAAGGATTGCAACTTCAACAAGACTGTACATTTCTAATAGAAATAAATAGGTATATATTTCTAATAGGTTAGAAATATTTTTTTATAATGTAATGTATATAGGAGGAATATAGAGAAAAAACAAACAAAATTTTTGAAAAATGATAAACTAGGCCCAACCCCCCACTACAACAATGATTATATAATGAAATAAGCCTAAATGTATTTGATGTTAAATGGCATGTAAAATATTGCATTGTCTTGGAGAAATGATGAAGGGGGTAACACACAACAACAAAAATTGTACACCGAAAATAGAACTTTCTTTATTGATTTGGACAACTTATTGCATTATAGAAACTCAAATACAATCAGAGGAATCAACCCTCCAAAGAGGTCTTATATTTTTGTAACTTCCTATAAATTTTGACTTCAATCAGTGCCCAAATGCAAACTTTCTAAAAATAGCAGGTTGCTATTTTTAGCAGTTTGGAAAAACTGAAAGTTCTACATCATTATTTAAGTGATTATAGAACCAGAACCACAAATTTTGAAAAGAAATGGGAAGAACATCAACAATTTTGAAACACATCTTTTTTTAGGTGATGCAAAATTGCCCTTACACCACTGGATGCTTCTGCATCAAACACCTAGGGTAATTTGAGAAGTGACCCTGTCACGTCTCAGGTGTTTATGTGAGGAAAACCCAAACGGTCAACCTCTACCTTAGACAACCAAGAAGAATCTTCAACAGGCCTTCATTTCCATTTCACCAAGTATTCTTCATATTGTCTGTTTCGAGTACTTCTTCCCACGTGGCTATCCAAGATCTCTTCTATCTCCTCTGTTGAAGTAGATGCCGGAATACTCCACTGTTCTTCTGTTGGTCCATCCTTTGTGCCACCTTCATGATATTGTGATAAATCAGCAATATTGAAAATAGTGGAAATGTTGATCCCACTCGGTAGCTCTACCTCATATGCATTTCCTAAATCATGTTTCTTCAAAATTTTGCATGGTCCAAATTTCTTCATTTTTAGTTTATTATATGTTCCAATTGGGAACCTTTATTTTCTCAAGTGAACCATGACTTCATCTCCTACCTGGAATTCCTTATATCTCCTCTTCTAATCCGCCTTAGCCTTATACTAAATATTCATCTTATTAATGTGCTTTTTCACCTCTTCGTGCAAATTCTTCATGTGTTTTGCAAAGTCTTCAGCCTCGGCACTTGTCTTTTCTCCTTTGTCCAGATTCCTTAACTCAGAAGCATTTCTTGGACTATTTCCATATACAATCTGGAATGGTGATTTACTAGTACTCCTATTGACAGAATTGTTGTAAGAAAATTTTGCCTGTGGTAAAATCAAATCCCATCCCTTGGGCTTATCTCCTACTAAGCATCATAGCAAGTTACTCAAACTCCTATTCACCACTTTTGTCTGTCCATCAGTCTGTGGATGGTGTGCAAAACTGAACTTCAAATCTATTTTCAACTTCTTCCACAATGTCCTCCAGAAATAACCAACAAACTTGGTATCTCGATCTAAAACTATGCTCTTTGGTAGACCATGTAATCTCACCACCTCCCTGAAAAATAATTCTGTAATATGAACAACATCATTAGTCTTCTTGCACAGAATAAAATGTGCCATCTTCAAGAATCTATCCACCACCACAAAAATGGAATCATATCCTCTCTGTGTCCTTGGTAAACCAAGAACAAAATCCATACTAATATCATCCCATGGCTTCTCTAGTATAGGGAGTGGCTGATATAGACCTGTATTCTGACTCGCTCCTTTCGCCATCTGACATACTCTACAACTCTACACAAATTTCCTCACATCCTGCTGCAACTGTGGCTAATAATAATTTTCACCAACAATAGCAATGATTTTATCTCAACCAAAGTGTCCAGCCAATCCTCCACTATGCTTTTCCTTAATTAGGTTCTCTCTCATGGAACTCCTTGGAATGCACAACTGGCTTCCTCTAAACAACATGCCATCTTGGATTATGAAATCCAACCATTTTGTTCTGTCCAAAGTAACAAGTTCCAAACAAGCTTTCCAGGCTTCTGCAAAATCTAGATCTTCAGGATACAAACTTTTGAGCTCATTGAACCCAACAACCTCTATCTTCATTTCTGTCAACAAATTTTGCCTTCTGCTCAAGGCATCTGCAACTCTGTTGGACTTCCCACTCCTGTGCTTCAAAACAAAAGTATAGCTCTGCAAAAACTCAACCCATTTTAAGTGCCTTTGATTTAACTTTCCTTGACTATTAAGAAACTGCAAAGCCTGATGATCAGTATATAAAACAAACTCTTTTGGCAACAAATAATGTCTCCATTTCTTCAAAGCCTGAACTATTGCATAAAATTCTTGATCATAAACAAAATACTTTTTCTTGGCATCATTAAGTTTCTCACTAAAATAGGCAATGGGCTTACCTTCTTGACTCAAAACAGCTCATATAGCACTACCACTAGCATCACAATCTACCTAAAATACCTTATTGAAATCTAGAAGTGCCAAAACAGGTTGCTCTGTAACTTTCTACGTCAATGTGTCAAAACTTTTGTCTGCTCCTTTAGTCCATCTAAACTCTTTTCTATCCCCTCTCATTGCCTCAATTAGGGGTGCACAAATGCTACTAAAATTTCTGATAAACTTTCTGTAAAAACTTGCCAAACCATGAAAAGATCATACCTCTGTGGCACTCCTTGGTGTAGGTCATTCAATGATAGCCCTCACCTTCTCTGGGTCCATCTTAAGACCTTCCTCTGAGACAGCAAAGCCTAGGTATACCAACTCTTTTTTTGTAAAACTGTATTTCTTTAGATTAATCAACAACTTCTCTTCTCTTAGCTTCTCTAAAACTCTTCTGATATGCATTAGATGCTCATCCCAAGTCTTACTAAAAATTAAAATATCATCCAAATAAACAATAACAAAACTTCCCAAAAATTCTTTCAATACCTTGTTCATGAGCTGCATGAATGTGCTCGATGCATTGGTTAGCCCAAATGGCATGACTAACCACTCATACAAACCCTCCTTTGTCTTGAAGGTTGTCTTACAGTCATCTCCTTCTTTGATTCGAATCTGGTGATACCCACTCTTCAGATCAATCTTCGTGAAGTACTTGGCTCCACTCAAACAATCCATTATGTCATCCATTCTAGGTAATGGAAATCTGTACTTGATTATGATCTTGTTGATGGCTCGAGAATCTGTACACATTCTCCACTCTCCATCTTTCTTTGATGCTAGTACTGCAGGTACCGCACATGGACTTAGGCTCTCTCTTATCAATCCCTTCCTCAACAACTCCTAAACTTGTCTATTCAACTCTTCACTCTCTGCTAGAGTCATTCTATGGGCTTCCTTATTCGACAAACTGGCTCCTGGTATCAAATCCATTTGATGACTTATCTTCCTTACTGGTGGTAAACCTTCTGGTACATTATCAGAGACAATATCTTGAAATTCTTCCAACATTTCTGAGACTTCTACTAGTACATCTTCATATTTCTCTTGACTAATCTTAGGAATCAATGTAAAGCAATGATGCTCATGCTTTATACCCTCCAAAAATGTCCTACCATCTACCAAGCAAATTCTGGTAGTACTACATACCTTTTCTTCCACCTCCTTCAAGGGCTTTAACTTATGATGAACTCCATCCTTTGTTAGGGAATATGTGTTTGCACGGCCATCATGGACAGTGCTCCTATCATATTGCCACAGCCTCCCCAATAGCATATGACATGCATCCATCAGTATGATATCACACAACACCTCATCATGGTAGTCCCCAATATTGAACTTCACTAAACACTGCTCATTGACCAAAGCTCTGTGGTCCTTTTGCAACCATGCAATCCGATATGGATGTGGATGCTTTGTTCTTGTCAACTTCAACTTGTCAACCATCTCCTCTGAAACAAGATTGTCAGTACTTCCACTGTCGATAATAATGTCACAACACTTACCTTCACATTTGCACCTTGTGTGGAATAAACTCTTCCTCTAATTCGGTTCTTTCTCCTCATTCAACAAAGTTCTTCTGACAACTAGGGTTTCTTCCCTTTCAACATCTTCAGAACGCTCAGACTGCACATCTTCATCTACATGTGCAACTCGTGCATTACCTTTAGGTCTTCTATTTGTCCTTCCTTGATGTTGCAGACACTCGTATACTCGATGCCCTTCTTCTCCACATTGGAAACAGGTTCCTCTGAAACCTCCTCTTCCAGGTCCTTGCCCAGGTCTACCTCTTCCTCTTCCTCTTCCTCTTTGCTCACCATTGTTTTGGTCACGAGGGCGATAAGTATTATCTCCTCTCTGATTTCGACTGGTGCCAGCTTCTTCACTTTTATTTGAATATTCATTTCAGCCCCCATAGGGTCTTCCACCAGTCCTTCCACCTTGATCTCTTCCCCTTTGCTTGCTGTCAAATCTTTTATTCGGCCTGTCCTGATAGTAATTTTATAAAACTCTTCTGTATACTCCTTAACAAACTTGTTACCTTGCTTCAGTCCTTGCAGCTTCTTCAGCAACTCCATCTCATAGTCTACAGGAATGAACTGCTTCTTCAGTTTCTCCACCATCCGATCCCATCTGGTGATCTTTCCTTTTCCTCTTCTATTCCTCTCTAATTGGACCTCCTTCCACCAAATACTGGCATGGCCCTTCAACTTTGTTTTTGCAAACTTGACCCGATCTGGGTCCTCCACATCTTCATACTTGAAATACTCATCCATGTCATTGATCCAATCAAAAAGTTGTTCTGGATTCAAATCTCCAGAATATGTAGAAACTTTGATCCTAGGCCTCTTTCTAATCTTCGAAATGGCCCTAAACAACCTAACTTCTGTAGGATCTCCTGCAACTTCTTGTTCTTCCTCGGATAGCTCTTCTTCAGCTTCATCCTCACTTTCTTCTCTTGTTTTCGGATCAAACCCTCTTCACATCTCCTCTTGCAATGCATCAATTTGCCTTTGTAGGGCTCTAAAACCCTCTTCTATCAAAGCATTCCTCCCAATACGATTTCTTCATGGAGGCATCTTGATCTCCGCAGCAAACCCACAACCTCAGGTCCTGGTGCAAACTACCTCACGGTCGGTGATCTGTCTACACGCTCAGGAACCCTTGCTCTGATACCACTTGAAGAAGGGGGTAACACACAACAACAGAAATTGCACATAAAAAATATAACTTTCTTTATTGATTTGGATAACTTATTACATTACAGAAGCTCAAATACAATCAAAGGAATCAACCCTCCAAAGGCTGCCTCACGGTCAGCGATCTGTCTACACGCTCAGGAACCCTTTCTCTAATACCACTTGAAGAAGGGAGTAACACACAACAATAGAAATTGCACATAGAAAATAGAACTTTCTTTATTGATTTGGATAACTTATTACATTACAGAAGCTCAAATACAATCAGAGGAATCAACCCTCCAAAGGCTGCAACACATTACAGCTTCCTATCACAAGACTCTAGAATCATCAGCCTTTTGTAACCCTAAATCAGCTAGGGTTTATGTTTTCCCACCTATTCTTGACTCTACACTTTCCCCCTTAACTCTACTACTGCCCAGGGTTCCCAAAAATGGTTATTAATAGCCTTTTTGGCAGCCAACAACCTAATTTTGAAATTTGCATTGCCCTCCAAAAATAGGTCAACTTCTGGGAGCCATAACTTTTGATCCAGGTGTCTGATTGACGAACTGTTTTATGCGTCGAAAAGCTCGCGGAGTGCTCTACGTGCTAAGAACTCACTTTGCCAGTTTCAACAAATTTTGGGCCCGTACGGGGCCGTTTAGTGCCTCAAACTTAAGTTTGAATAATTTTCAGGCATTTTTCGGGAAACAAAAACTTTAATATCTTTCATCTCACAAATGATCTTTGCGTGATTCCTTTGCCAAAGGCCTTATATTTCTGTTATGTAGCTTCCTATAAATTTTCACTTCAATCCGTACCCAAATGCAAACTTTCTAAAAATAGCAGGTTACTATTTTTAGCAGTTTAGAAAAACTAAAAGTTCTACATCATTATTCAAGTGATTATGGAACCGGAACCACAAATTTTGAAAAAAAATGGGAATAACATCAACAATTTTGAAACACATATTTTTTTGGGTGATGCAAGATTGCCCTTACACCACTGGATGCTCCTGCATCAAGAAATGGTTAGAACAAATTATATTCAATATTATTATATGTTGGAATCCATAAGTCCAAGTGTTGTGGAATGAATAATGAGTGTGAATGGAGGGCAATGATTCCAATTATGGGATGCGAGGGAATATAATAAAATCATATATAGATTTTGCTTTCATTTAGCTCATTTTTTTGAATAAATAATATATTTTATAATCTTTCAAATAAACATAATTGCAAAATTACACACGAGGTGGCATCACATGCTCTGGGTTAATATTTTTAAAGCTAACACAATTATAGTTAAACTAGCATATTTATATTTTAAAAAATATATCTAAAGTACACTGAGAGATATCCTTCTCGAGGCGCCTATTTTTTAATCACTAATCCTAACATTGGGCGCCTCGAGAAGGATATCTCTCGGTGTACTTTAGATATATTTTATAAAATATAAATATGCTAGCTGCAAACAAATTTAGCTTTATTTGTTGTATAGAGGGGCACGGTTTTATCTTTTTGTATTGTTAAATTTGAAAGACTTGGTTCAAGAATAAATGTATATACAATGTGTATGTGTTCTTCCAATCTTTAATTGTGTATGTGCCTTGTGCACATCATATTTGCATGGTGGGGAAGCGTATAACTAATTAATATGTGCATGCTATGCGGTAAATAAGAATATATTATAGTGGACAGGAGCTTATGTTTACACATCATATTTGTACACATAAATATCTGTAATTGTTTAACATTGACTGGCTATTTTATCAATACGATTTTTGCATGCATAGGGATCAAATTGTGACAAAAATTATCCTTTAGGGCCTTAGGCAATGCATGCGGCAAGTGACCCATAAGATATGCAGGGTCTTTATTTGTATATTCTTTGCCAATGAATTCTCTGATCCAAAGGAAATATTCATTCAATATAAAACTTTTAGCCTTGCTTCCAACACTGATCCTTTAGAGGCATGCTTTTGATATAGTATCTAAATAGCATAATCTTTTATGATATAGTTAAACACTCCATGAAGATTACTTCTAAATCATTATATTTTAAAAAAATAATTCTCTTTGAATGGATCCTTGGATGGAAAATATATATATCCTCTAATATGATAGATAATGCTTGAAATAGATTACTCCAACTCTCTTAATAATAAACTTGATCAATCTAAAACTATGGCAAGATTTTCCCATATGGATTTGTTGGCAATACAAACAAATTGTGGTATGAAAGTATAAATTCACATTGATACCAAAAGGTATGGTTTACTTAGATTTGTATGCAGTCATTGCATTTTTTATCATCCATCCATCTAGATATGATCTTTGATGGTTAAACCTCCCGTAGTTGTTTTTCATTAAATGTCATGGAGTGTAATAATTGTTGCTCATTCAATGTCATGTATAATCATAGTTTTTGCTCATTCAATGTTAGGTATACTCGTAGTTATTTCTCATTTGATGTCATGCATGGATCATCATCAAACTTTTGTGAGATCTACCATGACTTTGTCACCAACCAATTCATTGTAGTGATTACTTTGATCTTCTAGGACACCATTCTAGAAATGCATGTCAAATTCAGTACATGTATATTTGTTGAGTTTTCATAAAACCATTAGTATACCAAGACCAAATTAGGACATCCAAAGACAAAGGTTTTCTAAAATTTAACTTTAGGCATCAATATTGAAACAAAGATGAACCATAATCAAGTCACAAAAAAATTTTGTTTGAAATCACCAAAATCGCTTTCATGTAAAAAATCCTAACTCCAAAGATATCATTAAAGTAGGCTTGGACTACAAGTTCTAATGACCAATACTAAATGCAGTACAACAACAATGGTTTTTAGAAATTTGACCGTGAACATCAGTACTGAAATGTTGAACATGACCATAATCAGGGCAAAAAACACCTCTTTTTAAAATAACTAAAAAAATCTCTTTTCAAAAAACCCTACCTCCAATTTAGGTTGTAATGTTATAGTAATTGGAACAATCTTAAAAGTGTGGTCTAGGTTAAAATCCCCCTTACCGTAATAAGGTTGCCTACTGTAACTCTAGGGAACATGTGGCAAGGTTTGTGTAACAATTACAAGGTGCATTCAAGGGTGACCCATGTTACAAATCTTAAGAATTGGCTCAAGTCTACCCAATGCCGCATTAAAGGTGGTCATTAACATCACTCAAAATTTACCAACTTAAATTAAAAACCCAAATAAAAAACTAACTCCAAGAATATCACTGCAAAAGTCTAAGATAACGACATGAAAATTGTAACAAAAATCTAAACAATATTCCCCCTATTATGGCTTCCATACATGTTAAAAATTTTGATATGTACTTTTGAGACCGCCATGTGACAATCATTAAACCATTTAAAAATTCAATTTTTTTATATTTATTTGGGTACGACTTTCCAATAAAAATACAAATATAAACTATTTAACAATAGACCTATAAATATATGTACCTATCGACAATTTGATAGCACCTTTGGTGCTTTTACTAATTATTAAAAAAAGGCATCCCAATCCAAAATAAAAGGACCACATTAGAAGCATAAAACATAAAACATCTCTTTGTTGACCATCCTTCGCTAAGTTTTATATTATTCCTTTTGCTTTCTTTTTAAGGAAATTGTGGGACTCTATCTCGTAATAAAGAAAATCAAGAAGCTTTTGTAGGAACCTAAAAAATGATCTTGTGGAGCCTATTGTTAAGTGAATAAGAATAAAAGTTGAAAAGATAATGGGGGAATAAAACACCCACGGTTCAAGAATAAATTTGCTCTATTGTGGGGTCGTTTTTTAGCAAGGTCTTTGGTTAATCTATAGCCGATATCACCTTATAAAAGAACTTCTTAGGTTTCCATTCACAATGTTTATTTCTTTTAAGGAGGATAACCATAATTATCATAGCTACTTCATGGTCTATATTTAAATATTTTGATAATAATTATAAAAATAGAAATCTCACAAAATACACAAATAGTCTTATAGAACTTAATTTTGACATTAAAGAGAAAAAAGCATATTAATTAATAAGCTTTCTCTTCTAAGTTTACTATTTTAAGTTTGTAAGATTTTTAATATAAATATCTTATCTCATAATTGTTATCAATATAATTGTAAAGGATAATTAAATAAATGTAAGCAAATTAAGTATAAATTTAATTTAGATTGATTAATTAAAATTAGTTGGAAATGACAATAAATATGTTATTTTAAAAAGTAAATAAGAGTTTATAAAATAATGATGAAGAATAGAAATTGGTACAATATTAAATTCTACTTGTCTTGGTAATTAATATTGAGTTCCTATCTGAAAAACTTCATGGGATCAAAATAGTCTTTTAGATCTTTGTGAATTAATCCCACTCATCGTGAGAATAACTTGATGCATGAAGGTGATTTGTAACCTACAGGAATGAACTTGCCAATAGTACACAATGTGACCTATTTTATCACGATCTTTGCTTTTTACTAACCATCGAGCACTGACAATATTGAAAAATACTTTGGGGAAATTGTTGGATCATGAGGATCAAGTTCTCTCAAGATGAATGAATAAGCGCCATGATCAATATGATCATCAATGTGTTGTAGGTCATAATTTTTATTGTTGCAAAGTAAGGGCTAAAATGAATGCACCATGGTAAGAAATAGCCCAAAAATGGGGTTAGCTCACTTGTTTCCACCAAAAATATGTATTATCGTCAATAGGATTGGTGGTGTGTGAAAACATGGTTTCTAGGACTCATAGTTTGTGCTTTGAAAATTAATACTCAACTATATATATGAGGGTGAATAGTAAAAGTCACTTTCATTCTTATGTGAACCCTTAGATATTTTACCCTCTAGATCTTAGGACCTTCATTGCAATTTAACATTGTGGTGTAGTGACAGAGTCATCTTCCTACACAAGGTGACCAAGTGCAGGGAAACATCAAGTAGATTGAGCTAACTTTTTAGCCTACATTTTTCTAATTGTGAAAAAAAAAATGAAAAATGCTCAATTTTTTTTACAAAATGTATGGAGGATCACTTTTATTGTATCTTTTGACCAACAAATTTGAACATCTATGTGTGGGAATTAACCCATGGGGTCAACCTAGGACAAATCAACCCATATGATTAATCCCTCTGGGTCAAACTATGCTTTTGTAATTTATTTTAGTTTTTTTTATTATTTTGATGATTAATTATGGATTGATTATGTCTTTTCTTTGTGTCTTTGTGTGTAGACTGAGCTAGAGATCTGTGAGAGACCATAGAATGAATAAATTGAGAGAAAATGCTCACTCCTACCCACCAATGTAGATTGGTCCTTATTAGAGGCAACAAGGGTCTACCACATCGTCATGTTACACATTTATAATATGACATTAGGATGCTCACCACTTGAAGAGAGGTGGGATTTAGATACCAACACTTTTCACTTTCCAATCAAAGAGATTCTAGTTGCATTGAAGGACATTTGGAATATCATACACCTTCCAATTACGGAGAGACAGGTTGAGACTCATCATACAATTTAGCAAGAGGATAAGGACCTATATTAGTGGTGCATAAAGCATGCCAAGTAAAGATAAGGTGAACTCCCATATAGTGAGATTGTTCTCAATGGTATGTCTTATGGGCACAATTGATTATTGTTAATTATTATTATTCTTATCTTACCAATTGAAAAGCAATCTACCTTCTCATATGGCCTTATTTAGGTGTGACATGAAATTGAGCATCAAAGGCTCTTCACAAAAAGCAAGTGCATGCTTTCTCATATGTATGATGACTTTCATAAGTTCATTGATAAGACATACACTAGCATTAGGGTGGCATCACTCCTTCAGACTTAGGTATATGAGTATCTTCATATTCTGTACTACCTAAGTCTCTAATCAATGATAATGGTAGGTTGCACAATGCTAGTACTTCACCAACATGCTAGTAATTTAGGTTTATGGAGAGGGAGGATGACTCTTTAGGATCCGTGGTAGGTGTTTGATAGATTGACTCTAGTAGATATTAATTGGAGACCATATAGATAGATGGTCACCAATGCATATGAAATCTTTTAGTTACATCATATTCAATAACTTAGTGGTTTCTTGGTCATCAATCCATTATTAAGGAGTATTTTTAGTATAGAGAGTTCACAAAAGGTTATCGCTATCAAAAGATCATCAGCTTTCATAGAGTAGAGCATTCATTCAGACAGTTGAGAACAAAAGGTTTGTAGGGCACTTCTGTGACTCATGGAACCTAATGGAACATATCAGATAGCCAATAAGGACCAAATAGACCTTCCTTGAGGTTTGCACCATGTTTCATTCATTTGCGAATCATTACCATGCGTTGTGGGCTAACCTACATGTTTTCTACATGTTTCATCATTCATTGGAGTTTGAAACCCCTTGATGCTGACATGGAGGATTCTATGAGCTTGAAGATGATATATATACATCTCTTAGATGCATTAGGAAGTCAGTTAGTAGTTATGATACTTTAGAAAGGAATTCTTTCTCGAAGGCACTTCAATGCTATATCTTGCATATATGTTGTAGCCTGGAAAACAAACATGTGAGCCCTTTGAATGTAGCCTGCATGTTGCTGGCATATAAAAACTTTGATTGTCTAATATATTGAGCATTTGAATTGTCCATTACATTCTATTATGGTGTTGTTTCTATTGTGTTTACTCTAGCTACATGGTTTGGACAGTCCCTTCTTAGGACCCTCCATCCTTGATTGCACTATCATGTCTCTTGATGTGGGGGTCATATTCTTTGGGTTTTTTCTCTTCTAATCCTAGTTGACTATATTACTACTTTTCCCTTTATTAAAACTCTCTCTCTCACTTCTTGTGATGTAGGAAAAACTACCCCTCAACTAAATGTGGCAATCAAGGGAGCTTTCCACTAACATTACATTAGGGTTCTATTAGCTAATGTTTTAGACAAAATCTATGTCTATAGAACCACTTTATGTTTTAACAAAAATGAATAGCAGTAAATTGAATGTTGAGAAATGAAAAGACAAAATGATAAGGAACCTGGTACTGGGCAGGTAGCCTCACTCTCTAGGACAACAACATGCCACATGGTCATCTGCACATTGTGCTATAGTCTATATGGCATGGGTATTATACAAATTCATGATATTAGCTCTCGTGCCAATCTTTTCAGTTCTTCCTCCTGTTGTCAACCTTATTGACAGAACCTGCAAATGTACAGATGAAAGAAAGGGTTGGGTTGTATAGGATTTTGCCTTAGTCAAACCCCATTTTCAGTGTTTCCACATCAACGATATCAGATGGATTGATTGATTGATAAAAAGTGTATGCTCTAAGTCTAAGTGCATCTAGAATTGTTCAAGCAGTGATAAGCAAAGTTGATAAGATATATAAATTAAATACAATTTAATCTGCTCAATAAAATGACATGTAATGAAATTACAATCAAACTGTTAACAATGAGGATTACACCCTTAGCAAAGATAAAGTCAACTATCTTGTTAAAACATGGAAACACTCTCATATTGTGGGTAATCTATGTTGAGAGTGAATCTCCAGAGTGGGTTGGTTCCCCTGGAAGATCACCTAAACTAAAAGACTTACTGAGGAAAATGGTTTTAAAAGGTTAACTGTAAATGAATCCTAAACTCTAACAGGTGATACACCAGTACTTAACTTATCTATTCACTAATTTGACTCACAATCAGCTTCACAAAGTCTTTTATCCTCACAATTTCACTGAAACAAATGCAATACATAAGTAATTTGTATAAAAGTTTGAAAGCTAGACGTTTGCATGAAGGACAAACAGAAGTTTTATCACAACTTCAACCCACTAAGCAAGTTAAACATAACACAAACCCTATTTTACATGAAACTTCCACACTCAAGCTTGCAACAACAAGACATAGAAAAGGATTTCAAAAATCAAATCACAATTAAATATCAAATGCATTAACTGCAAAATGAAGCAGAGACATGAAATAGGAGAACACTATTGCTTTATTAATCTAAAAGGAGTAGAAACTGAGTACAAAAGTTTAAAAAGCTCTCTACAAATGAACAAGAGAGGAAGAAACAATATTCTAAACTGAGAAAAAACTAAGCTTTTCTCATACTTATAACTCCAAAAACCTCCAAAGGAAAAAGCTGAGAAAAAACTCCTCAAAATAGCCATCTTGATCCATTTTCGAGCTCCAAGAAAAAGCCACCAAAAAAGTCACTGAACTGCCTCCAAACTGAGTGTAAAAGCTATCAAAATTCCCTCCAAAGTAGTCCCACCAAAAAGACACAAAAAATTAGGTTTCACCTAATTGTAAACTGAAAAAAGAATCTCTAGTTTATCCAGCTTTTTCTTATTTTGCCCAAAGAAAATCAAACTCAGAAAAGAAAGATTTTGTCTATATTTGTTTTGTTTTAACTACATTAAATAACAACTATTTAAAGCAATTTATAAGAATATTGCTTTAAATAATGTTTTACAATGATTTGCAGTTTTAACTTCAATTTGGTTTGATTTGATTCTTTGCCAAAAATAATACAAGGTTCATATGATCATTCTGCCAAATATAACTATTTGGGCATTTTGATTTTTCTATAAAAATAATAAAAGTGTTTGAAGGTATTATTGAATGGTTTTGACTTACCCTTCAAATGTGGCAATGCATCCCTAAGACATAAGCCTAGGTAATGAAACATATGCAAAGGGGAACAAAAGATACCCCGAGGGTATTAGTTGAGGCAAAGATTTTAAAGGAAAGTGATAAAATCACTTGGTTGACTTAGGGCAGAATGGAAACCCTAAAACAAAACCAATGAAGATCTAAATTATCGGGCTCATTTTGCATTTGACTTTTGAAAGACATGGCTCTGCTGAGCCGCCATGAAGCTACGGTTTCAACCGTAAACCTTCGATTACCCACTGTTTCTCGGTAATTCTCTGAGGATTCTGCAAGAAAATAAGAGGTAAACTCCTCTCTGTCTTAATCTTGAACCATTTTTTTTAATTTCAAAATGCAAATCTTGTCTTTAAAGCCACGACCATTATAGGTTTCTGATGTATTAGTTTTGTTTCTCTTCTATTACTACCTTTCTCTATGTTATGAGCCTGCCACCATGAAGGACTGGTTTGAACCCATTAAAAGCAAATCATGGGCGAAAACCCATAACCCTATATATATATCTTCACTCAAAAATAAAAGGTATGACTCTCTACCTTTCAAGCTCTATATTCTTTCCTGCTTTCTCCATTACAAGTCCGCAGCCTAAGGTTTGGATGCATTACATTTTGTAGGTGTCACTATGATTTAAACCTCCTATGTTTGAGGTCATCATAGAAGAACATGGGGTTTCAATGGTCTTTACCTTCATTCTTTTCTAAAAAAGAAAGATCCTTCATGGCACCATGAACCTCTGTATATTTTATAGGCCACAACTATATCTCATAGTTTATATCACATTTCTTACATTTTGACTCTACTTTGTAACAAAACTCAACCCATGATATAAAAATGCAAGCTTTGTAAAAAGAATACTGGGTTATGAAACCCTACATGGCTGCATTTTTTCATTCTATGTCTGGTATACTTCATTATTTCTGAGTATTTATCAAACCCTCATGAGCTTGAAATGCCTTCTATTTACTCTGTATCTGTCTTTCTTAATGTATCTTGATATGGGTTTTGATATTTTGTGAGGAAAACTACATTCTTGGTCGTGGCTTAAGAACCCAATGTATATTGTATTTCTTGCATTTTCTTAGTTCTATATGAAGAAAGCTCAATTTTGAACTTATCCTATGAAGGAATAATGCAAAACTTACACTGTGATATATCCTGTTCATCATTGAGGCCGAGGACTTCATATGTTGTTTCAAAATTTACTTTTTCATTTGATGCAAACTCTTTTCACTTTTCAAAACAAAAAGATTGTGGCTTTATCTTTCTCTGCTGCTCCAAAAGTATTTACATACTGTAACTCTGCATTTGTATGAAGGCTAAGGAATGAGTTAAAATACATGTTGCTTTTCCTTAGTATTTCCTGTAGATGAACATGAACATTGAGAATTCATTACAAAACTCTCTTCTTGCTATCTCTGAACTGATATATACCTTTTGTATACACTTAGTATGTTCTCCATTAGATCATTGTGATAGTGGGATCATTCTCATCCTCATAAGATCTTTGCATCCTCTAAATGTTGTACTTGTAGTTCATATTGTTTTGAACTTGTTTTGAGTTGTATAATACTATCACTTCAGCTTAATGTCATTATTCAAGCACCATGAAATCTGCCTTTAGGTGCATTATACATGCAATGATGTATTTGATGTCGATACTCCATTCATTACACTAGATGTTTAACTTAGCATATTTGCATTGGGAAGGTAGAATGCACTTACAGATATTATGAAGTCTTACCTAGACCTTTGTTGTAGTTCATTCCATATTTATGCATACTTCATTGGTTATGACTCCATTTTGAATATTGCATGGATATTTCTATGTATGGCATGGCTGTAACTTCACTGCACTTCATTGACAATAAATTATTAATACATGTTGTATTGTTGTCCAACTGTTTCTTTTATGAGGACCTGAATGAGACATTTGATAATGTGACAAAAAATAGATGTAATAACATCATGATGTTGACAATGCCTTCACTCAGTTTTATACATTATTGAGCTGCCTTGGATGAGCTCAATGCTCATTTATGGTTCTCACTTCATCACACTTGAACTGATAACCATGAATGGACAATGAGCTTGAAGCTCATGCACTCACTTAATGTGGCACTCCTTCAGCTGAGTATGTTCTAATTGAGCACTATGAATATGAATTACTATCAAACCCCTCTTGAGATTCAGGGGTAGCATGTTGGGCTCAACCCTTGAGGGAGCCCACTTTGCACCACATGCTATGATGTCTTCAGATCAACAACATAACTTCACCTATACCTACACAATAAACAAACATGTTAGATTTAAAAAATAGAGAAGCTCAATGCTCCTGTGATGTTTCATTTTTTAGGCTCTAGATTGCATATAGATGATTTGATTATCTAATTCAGTACATCATAAACAATTTATTATGTCTCTGTTGATGAAGCACATAGGAAAAATCATATAGATGGAGCTCTAACATCTCTTTCTCAATCACTGCAGGTTCATTCAAAGGTTAGGAGCAAAGAGGAGCTAGCCGCAATGAAGATCAACTCAAGACTTCAACAGGAAATGATAGATATGCCTTGTTTTATTTGCTTCATTTCTTCACTTATTTTTCAGATGCATAGTATATTCTTCCTGATGTATTGGTTCAGCTATTCCCATGGCTTGTGTGGGATATATGATCTCTCTTGCTTTCTTTCAATGCAATACTTATCCTATTTTGTGTATATCTCATTTGTCAAATGAATGAAACATTGTAATATGAAATGAAATAACTCCTTATCACTCATGAAATCTCTGCAAAGCATTGAATGATAAACTGAATTTCTTCTCTTCTGTTATAATAATAGTATGATAAAACTAAACTTTTCCTTTTTCCAAGCACTCTAAACTATGCATAAAAACAACATAGTAGACAAATGTTAAGAACTTTTCATCTTAAAATGAAATAAATGTTTTCAGCTCTGCCAATTTGAGCTGTAGGTAAAAAATTGGTAACATAAACCACAAGCATAAGATAACAATGGAGTTAGCAACAATGATAATATGAGTGATGGTTTTGACAGATCTTCACTAGCATGTGATTTCAATATTTGTTTTAGAAAAGCTTCACTATGAAAACAAAATTGATCTTTTGCAATAGCAAATATACTTTCTTAAATAGAGAGGGTAAAAGAAAAAAATCAAGGAAAGGAGTTGTTTGGGCATGGATAAGCATCAAGAAAATCTTAATGAATTGCACAAGTAAAAAGACAACTTCTAAAATGATTGCAAGACTAACAAACACTTTTGAGACATCAACACATGGCACAAATGTCCACACTAAGCGCTAGAGTCTCTGCAGTTCTAGTTCTTGAAAGGTCTAGACAACTTGGGACAGAGCTAGTATTTTGGCACTTTCGTGGTTTTTGAACATGATAAGCAGAAAGGGTCAAAGAAGAGAAAAGGAACATCTCATGGGTCAAGGGTAAGGCCAAGGTTGTAAATGATTCTAAAACACAATAAAGGCATGGACACTAAGGCGAGTGCCAAATAAAGCATCAAATTGTGAGTGAGTACAATTTATGATGCTACATTTTGCCCCCACTTTAGTGGGTGTATGACACTACATGAATATGCATGCTAAAGTACATGAAAGAAAATACTGAAAGTAAATAAGCACGACAAGGATACCCAAAAGGCTGCTATAGAGGATGCAAAGCTCTTCGAGCAGAGGAACAAGCCCCTAGGTTGAGAACCTACAAAACCAATACATTAGGCAACAAAAACCTACAAAACCACTATGTCAAAACATCACAAACTTATATTTATAAACACAAACAACACATACATAGAGGAGAAAAACACATAGCAAGCAAAGAAAAATGTTGAGTCAGCAAAGTGAAAGAGACCTCAATGTGAAAGGTTGTTTCAATACCATACGTCATCCCCAAAATACAACAAAGATAAAGAAAACCATAAATAAAGGGAATTCTTAAATTGGGATAGAAGAATATAATGAGTTGATCGATTACTTGAAGGAGAGAAGACATATAGATAGACAGGGAAGTAATCAATACAAATGAAGAATACATGACTCTGACACTAGCTTTCTCTATCACTAGGGGTCATGCAAATCACAATATCCTCAAGGATCATAGACTAGCAAGTTGCATTATGCTAGGTGACCAAGGGTGTATAAAGGTAAGTCATATGAGGCACACAGACTAGCAAGTTGCATTATGCTAGGTGGCTCATAGACTACATGGATCATAGACTAGCAAGCTACATTATGCTAGGTGGCCCATAGACTACATGGATCATAGACTAGCAAGCTGCATTATGCTAGGTGATCATGAAATACCAATGCCTCAGGGAGCGTATAAAAACCAACACCTCAGGGAGTATGTCAAACACCAACGCATCAAGGAGTGTATCAAACACCAATGCCTCAAAGAACATATCAAACACCAACACCTTAGAGAGCGTATCAAACACCAACACCACAGGGGGTGAATTGATAAGCTACACTTTAGGAGGTGTGAATAAAGAAGGGTGCATGTATGGATGCACATGTGAGGAGAATATATGCCCCCCTTAAAATATTAGCATGTATAATATGAAAATATTTGAAGGTAAATAAAAGGGAAAGAAAGAGGAAGGGGATCCTTATGAAGAGTGCACACCCCTAGAATGATTTGTCTCTGTCCCCCAGAATACGAGTGAGGACAACCATGAAAAAGAATATTGTGTTGTTACAAAAAATGAAGTATGGTTGTACGTGAGATTGCACCACCACAAATGGCAATGAGAAAACATAGAAAGCTAGCCACATAATGCGTAGCAACACAATAGTCTCATGAGAAAGTAGAGGAGAAAGGATGACCTGTGTAGAGGTGATCCTCAATATCACTTGTCATGTAGAGAAGAGACAAGTGCTTCATTAGATGGAAGAGTGAGAGCACCCGTGTCAAGAAGTTATTGAATTTTGTCTTTCACTTGTAGAATTTGGCAAATAAAAGACTACGTGACTAAAACTTTTAGTCATGACAACTAAAAATGACTAAATTCTACTAATTTTTTGCAACACTAAATAAATGAATAATTAGTCACACAAATAAAAATGACTAAATAATTAGTCACACAAAAGACAATATGATATTAAAGTGGGTAACTAAAAAAATATTTCAAATTGGGAAATTATTGGTGGGAGTGGATTGGTAGGGTTAATAGCGGGAAACACAGGCCATCAACATTTTTGTTGCTATTCAGATAAAGCTAAACTAAGAAAAATAAAGCTAGGCTAAGTTTGAGATTTTCTTTTATCGTCTTGCAATGCCACCTAGTGAATACCTTTGTTTGGAACGAAAAATATATCACTTTGTTTGCGATCAGATCGGAGCCAGATTTTTGTTCGTTGGGCTAAGTTAATGGCTGCTACAGAGATTAGAGAAGAAAGTGGGTTTTGTGTGTGTAGAAGCTTGGGAAAGACTAGGTTTTGGAGCAATTGATGCGTAAGAAGAGAGTGCCATGGAAGGGGGCATTGCAACAGCGAATGGTCAGATATAGGGAATTTTAACCCATGGTGGGTGCTATGTAATGTATAATATCTTTGGCAACCTTTTTGAGGTTTCTACTAAGTATATCCTGCCCATATGACCCATTGACCATGGTGCTTATGGAATTGTTTGGTAAGTATTCAAAACCTCTACTTGTTTCAGTGTTTTGCAAATACCACATTTGAGAAATCTGGCTGGAATTTTTGACGTGTGGTTTGATGGTTTTAGCTCCAAATTTGACATGTTAAGATTCAAGAACATTGAACAAAACTTGTGAAAATGATTACTTTATCCCTGGGCCTCACTGAATGTATGGAAAAATTACTTGGTAAGGTGTCAAGGAGCATGCAAATCATATTTATTTCATTTGTAGTAATACGTGACTACATTTTAGGGTTCTGGGTAAATCAGAAATTGTATGAAATCACATTGATTTGCACATGCTCATTCACATCTAATGAATTGGAATGTACAAATTACCTTTGGATCTTCACATCTAGTTATCTGGACTATTCAAACTTTTGTGAACCTTAACATTGAATGCACTGGAATGTGTAATTTATCCTCCTATCCTTGCTTGCTGGACAATTTTATGCCCATTTGGATTGTATTACTTTACATAATTTGTTTACTGTTGGATTTTTTTCTAAATATTTCATTGCTATTGCTTGTTGATGTTGTAGTAAGCACTTAAACAATCTATTCTCTCTGTTTGTTACAGTGGATATTTATACATCTCTCGTTTGCTTTTACAGCATACTGTACTGGTCTCTTGTTAGCCCGTCAGGTGTTGAAGCAGTTGGAGATGGATGATGAATATGTTGGCAATGAGGAGGTGATGCATGAGTTATTTGATGCATTTTCTTGTTAAATTTAAAATTGCTTTTTGATAATAACATGTGTAAAACACCTAGTTTCAAAATTAGAGATTATATATTGGGTGTCGTCATTGTAAATGAATCTATATAATTGTAAAGGTAAAAATTGGATACTTTTTCCTCTCCATTTTGGATATATATAATGCCTAAAAATAGTTCATGTGACTCATCTATGCTTCCACATTATGCATACATGTCTACCACGGAAGTTGCAACTGCATCTGTCATCATTACGGGCATATATGCATTTGGTGTGGCTAGTATTGGTAACAAGACTAGATATCATGTAAGTGGTTTATTTTCCTTTGCAAATATGTGTGTATTTGTAATGGTGAAAATTGCATCCCATGAACTTTTCCTGTCTATTTTGAACCCACTTTGATAAATATATACAGAGCTGGGACTGGAATACTAAATGTGGATATTGAAATAATTAAATGCTGAAATTAAATTTGTGAATATAAAGATTCTACATTTAGTTTCAACACATAATTATTTCAGTCCTGGCTTATATATCTCAATTAGTTACTTATTAAATACTTCATTTATTTAATTAGCCTAGATATTTTATGTAAGTGGTTTATTTTTCCTTACAAATATCTATATCTATATATGTATATATAGATACATACATATATATATATAGAGAGAGAGAGAAAGAGCCATACAAACATGTCTATATATAGATACATACATACATATATATATATATATATATATATATATAGAGAGAGAGAGAGAGAGAGACATACAAACATGTCTATATATAGATATATACATACATGTATGTATGTAATGTATATGAATCTATATAATTGTAAGGGTGAAAATTGGATACCTTTTGAGAGAGAAGAGAGACATATAAACATATCTATACATATATACATACATACATGTATGTATGTATGTATGTATATGAATATATATAATTGTAATGGTGAAAATTGGATACCTTTTCCTCTCCATTTTGGATATATATATATGCCTGAAAATAGTTCATGTGACTTGTCTATGCTTCCACATTATGAATACATGCCTACCACGGTAGTTGCAACTGCATTTGACAGAATTCCTCTATCCTTCATGTTTTGATGGATGTCCATACCTTGTTTTAGAGCTCCCATTTTAGCACAGGCAGGGAGGATGCTGGCAAAGGTTGTGGAATTTGGCTTTGAGCCTACCAATTGCATTTTCTTGAAAGTTTCTAGAGCCTTTTGAATAAACCATTTTGTATGCATGTACATATACATATATAATAATAAATACCTATAGGTTTCAGTACATAAATTTAAGTTGTAAATCTTTGGGAAAAAGGTTTTATGACTTAAACTTCACAAAAATCAAAAGCAGGAACCAAGCAATGGCTCTTTAAGAAGTTGTTCCCAAAATGGAGAGAATAGGAAATTTTTAAAGCTTATTATCGTTCTCACCCTGCAATCTTAGAGCTTCATTCTCGACTCTTCTATGGAAGTGAGTTGATTGCTTGTGTTGGAAAAGGGATTCAAATTTTTTTTTGTGCGTTTAATGAACTTCCAAAAAAAATACATATCGAATATTACTTCTATTTATAAATTATCAATATAGTATAAAACATACTAACAATTGTTCATTTCAGTAACGAAGGCCAAGATACTCAAGATGAACTATGTAAAAGAAATCTTAGGGAGGAACTTGAAGAACAAGAACGTAGGCACTTTTCAAAGGATAAGGGATATGTTGGTAAGAAATATATAACCACTTTGAATTTATTGCCACTGAATCTGATGCACATGCTTGCATTATGATTTTTGTCTATAGATGATAGGTGCAAATTTGTAAGATGAGTTTTTTGTATCCAGTTGCACAGTATTTTCCTTTTTCAATAAAATTTTATGCCATGGAGTGCATAAATTCATCATTTAAAGTTAGTGTCTCAAACTGTCATATTTTTCATATTTTTCTCTACTAGTAAGCAGTTTACCAAAGCTTTGCCAAAGTTCTTTTGGATAACTTGATTACAAAATTGTACTCATTTTAAAGCAAAATTCCCAATGATTGACAAGGTCAGCATATCACTCCTATTTTGTTATTTTCATGGTTTTTCTTTTTTGTTATTGATGTGAATTCATCCACCATATAAGAAACAATCTTGTAATAACTAGCCTATCTGGTATGCTTATTGGATTTTTAGTATTTATATTGTAGTTCTATGATGTACGTTGAGATCAACAATGATAATGCAGCTCATATTTATAAGTTCTTGAAATCAAGCAAAGGTGGCCTTTTGGGTGACAATATTAAGGCAAGATTTATTATGATGAAATAGTTATATGTAGAGTTAAGGTAACTGTGGGCCAATGTTCAGCAAATGTCTAGCTCTGTGTTGTTTGTTATCTATGTATTTTATGGTAGAAGCACAGTCAATATCTCCTAAACATGATATGTAAAGGTTATTTCAATTGTGAGTACTTTTATTTTGTTGCCTCCAGTAGAAGTGTTTTATTTTATAGCTTGATGGTTGCTATGTTGCATGAATTAGCCACTTGATTGTGCTCTTATTGCTCATACAACCTTCAAAGGCTATGTATGATGCTTCTACGTGACTATTGTCCTCACTTGTCACTATTTTCCAAACAATGCTATAGACCTTGCTTCATGAGCCTTAAAGGCACTGCCATCACAACACCCACAATAGAAACCAAACAAGGTTATTGCCTCCTTAAACACACATCATTGTTGGGTTACTGAGACTATAATCATTGAGACAACCATCAGCTATATCTTTCATTTGGACCTTATGAAGGATGCACTACCCTAATTTATAACCCACAACTTCATTAATTTCACTTGGGTTTTAATACATCCATTTGCAACACTAAACACCACCATCTCCCTTTGTTACTTTGGAGGCTACATTGTCATATCCATTGCTAAGGGATGAAAAGCAAGTGAAACAAAGTTATATGGACCCCTACACAGGCTGCTTATGCCACTACACTTACACAATCCATATATTGTTTTGATGACTTAGCGAACAAAAAGACTGTCATACATCATGGATATGGATACTTCATTCCTGATTTGGCTACTGTATTAGAACAATAACTCTCATCAAGGGACATGATTGGAGTTTCCCACATCCACAACCTCTAGGTATTCAAGTCAGTGTTATCTTGAATGGACAATCCCTAACAAAACACTACTGCATTCACCACTACCTTCAATACCTAAGACTGTTTCATCACTCATCTTCATGCATTGACACCTCTGTCATTACCCTCAATGCCTTTTTCATATGCCACATTTGATATAAAAAGCCTTGTTTAGGTCTATTTGTTATCCCTACACTTCACAGTCAACATTGTATTATACACTGTCACTTAGTGCTCAAGGTTTGGATACCCGTCATAAAATGTGAATAGTGCCCTGAAACCCCCACTCATAGATTTCTTATAAAAACTCTTAAACTGCCATCTATGATCCCATGATGACTTCAAAATAGGATGGCAACTCACTTTTTCCTAAAGCATTCCAAATCATGACTATTTGCTTGGCTCTAAGGGTTTTTTGGGTGTCAGTGAAGAATGCTTTGATTGAAGACTTATGCATGAGCTACCTCCTGATCTTGCACTTTCATTTCACAGTCTCCTTGCATATAATGTCATGGTTCAAATACAAGGTTTACACTACTAGAATCTTGCCATTTCTCTACCTAACTGCAATCATATAGCACCCCATCATGACTACTTTCCATATTGTAAATGCTTGATATGATACTCACTACTTTCCTCAAGGGTCAAAAATTTTGCCTCCATATACCTTGCAACTATCATTTGTATCTTCCTGCATAGTCACTATGATGTGGGACTGTCACCAACCTATCATGCATACATTAGCCTCTTATGCATAGTCAATCATGGCAGTGTTCTAATTGTCCTAAAATAGAATATGACTACAATCTTAATTACTATGACCATCACTTTGTTTGTCACTACTACTATCAAATTTCTACACTTGAGGCACTATCTAGGGCTTGGTTGGTATTGAAACCCTAAAGGTTGATCCTCACTGTCATTTCATTACCACTCTTCCACAAAATACTCACTGCCCTTTGATCTCTTTGTGGTTGGTAGCATAAGGTTACAGTCCTTCCTTCAACCCAAGTTTGAAATGTCATCATCCTACAAACTAATAACATTTCTTAGCATTTGCTAAAAGATTTGTATTACAATAGGTGTTAGGTTGATTGTAGCTTTGAATGCAACTACATTTTTAACTCATAAGTTTGATGTATGTAGATGAAGTGATTGAGGTGTTCTTAATATTAACTACAATCTTTGAATTGCTTGTCTTAGTAATGTGAATCTAATAACATTGCATGCCATTCCCTTATTCTTATTCATAGTCTTTTGTATTGTTCATCCAATCTTATCCTTGTGTGTACTACTATTCACTCTGCCTCTAGCTAAACACTGTAAGTGTGATAGTTGTAGTTTTGTTTTTTGGTAGCCTCTGGAACTGTGCATTGCTCATTAAATTTTTTTTGAACTTAAATATACAAATGTGCACCAAAATGTGCACAGGCATCATGATCTACCTTACCATCTACATCCAGCTTATTTCTAAAGTACCCTTAAATCCCATAAAAGAAAACATCTCTCTTATTATGGAGCATGTACATTGAATGCCTGAATGCTAAGAATATAAAAGAGTTGATCTGTCAAGTTTCCTTGTACATGGTCTTCTATATATACAAATACTTCAACTTGGTGGTTAAATAATCTCAACACCAAACAAACAATCTTCATTAGTTTATGTTTCTCACATTATAACATAGCAGATCAAAAAATAAAGATACAATTTCCTATGTCATTTCTTCATTCTAAATGGCCATTTCTAATGGTGTCGCATTCTGCACATCTAGTGGTGTTTGAAGTGAACTATTAACAGGGAACAACTCGTACTATGCATACTATTGCATCAACTGATTAGCCAACACCAAAGCCACCATAGCCTAAACCATGGGCATATCTCTAGGCACTACACATGGATCATGACGACTACATGCTTGAAGTTCAATCTCCTCCCTACCTCTAGTGACAGTCATTTGTTTCTTCATAATGGTTGATGTTGGCTTAAAGGCAACCCTCATTACTATCATTTCGCCATTACATATCCCACCCTGTATACCACCTGATCTATTAGTTTGGGTCCTAACATTTCCCATTTCATCCATGTAAAACTCATCATTGTGTTCACTACTAGTACACAGAGTACCTAAAAAGCCACTACCAATTTCAAATCCTTTGGTGGCAGGCACGGACATAACAACCTTTGCCAACTCTATTTCAAGTTTGTCAAATACTGGTGAACCAAGCCCCCTGGGCACATTCCTTGTAATGCAGGTAACAACTCCTCCAATTGAATCACCTTTTATGCAAACAACATCTATAGCATCTATCATCTTGTCAGCATACATAGAATCTAACAATATTACTTTCGATCTTAGCCTGAGTCAATGTATCATGATCAACAGTTCCATCTGGGAGAGCAACTTTATGAACTCGTGATACATACGCCAAAACCTCAGTCCCAACGTTTAGCTGAAGAATCTTTTTTGCTACAGCTCCAGCAGCTACTCTTCCTATTGTTTCTCTTGCCGAAGATCTGTCACCTCCCTAAACTGAACAAACACCATACTTTAAGTCATATGTAGCATCATCCTGGGAAGCCTATATGCTAATGCCATTTCACTATAATCATGTCCTCTTTGATCTGTATTGGGTACGAGAACAAAAAATGGTGTTCCAGTAGTTTGACCTTCTGAAAGACCTGAAAGAATCTTGCATGTGTCAGTTTCTTTTCTAGGAGTGGTGATGCGGCTTTGTCCTGGCCTCCTTCTGTCTACTTCAACATGAAGATCAGCTTCTAAAATAGGAATACGAGGGGGGCATCCATAAGTTACACAACCTACACCCCCACCATGGGATTCTCCAAATGTAACACATTCAGTAAAGTGCCAAATGAATTTCTGGTACTAGTTCTTACATCAAGTCTTCTCGATCGCATTTGGTGAGGGTGAATCTGAAGAGTTTGGGATGTCTTTGCATATGCACCTTCTGCAAATCCATCTTTCACTGAAATTTTCACAAATGCCTTGGAAAGAATTGCAGAGCTCATTTTTTTATTTCCTTGGTCTCTCTCACAGATCTCATGTGTGATAGTTGTAGTTGCAAGTGGATTTTTATCAGATATTGTAGTTGCAAGTTCCACTTCGGATCACCAAATCCTTCACAAAAACTTCTGCACAAAATTCAATAATGAAGAATTTATGTACAAATTCACTTTTGAATGATCGGGGGAGTCCTCCACCACAACACTGCATGGCTTGTTGTTGGGCCTTGTGGTGATGTGGGAATCACCTGCATCACTGCAAGGTCCAGCAACAAACCATACAATGTTGTGGTGGAGGGCTTCCCCGATATCAATATCCAATGTTCATCCACTGAATTGTTCATGGTTCCACATTTTGCATACATCCTGCCATCCCGCATAACATTTCATTTTGGTTCAAAGTGGTAGTACGCTTGCAAATGTGAGCACATCGGGTTAGGAACCTATTTATTGCATATGATGAAGCAATATGACTATTTTGTGGGAGTACATGTGTCTTCTATACACTGTAATTTGTTGTCAACGGAGGGCAATTCTCCTAAATCCATGCCTTATGTTTTGATATTTGACAAAAATCCCCCGTCCATTATTTGTAATATCTGACAAAAATCCCCCATCCATTATGCTTTGATGGATGCCCATTCCCTGTTCCAAAACTTCCATTTTGGAATAGGTAGGGAGGATGTTGGCAAAGGTTGTATAGTCTGGCTTTACACCTGCCAATTACATTTTCTTGAAATTTTCTAAAGACTTTTCAACAAATCCATTTTGTGCATATCCCACAACCATTACATTCCATGAGATGACATCTCTTTGAGGCATTCTACCAAACAGTTCACATGCCTTGTCAATGCTTGGAACCCTTCACACATACCGAATCATTTTACATACATGTCTACTAGGGCAGTTGAAACTACAACATCTGACAAAATTCCTCTATCCAAAACTTTTTGATGGATGTCCATACCTTGTTCCAATGCTCCCATTTTGGTGCAGGCATGAAGGATGTTGGCAAAGGTTGTGGAATTTGGCTTTACACCTGCCAATTGGATTTTCTTGAAAGTTTGTAAAGCCTTTCCAACAAATCAATTTTGTGCATATCCAACAATAATTGAGACATTCTATCCAAGAGTGTTGGTTTCTTGGTGTTATTTAAATTATATCTCATTTTTTAAATTTGTTACTTATCTTTTGTTTCTAATTGAATTGGATGGTTTGGATTGTAGGTTGCTAAACAGTGTAATGATGCACAAATGACAGATTTCATAAAGGGTAACTTCCTTGCGAAACAGGTAATCTAATCTGTCATGAATTGCATGTATAATTTAAAGGTGGTTTCTACCAATGGTTGTGTTTCTTGTTTTATAATGTATTTAATGGTATATGTTTTTTTTTTGCTTTATAGGTGGATGATATTAAAAAAATTTCTGAATATGTTGCTCAATTGAGAAGAATTGGAAAAGGGCACGGTAAGGGAGTAACTCAACATGTCTGAGTGCATTACTATTATGACACACTTCCTAACCTATGATTTATCCATTTTGTATATCATCTAAAAATTTGTAATTCCTTGATAATTAAGCTGCTAAAGGGGTTTCTTGAATATTGGTTTGGGAGAGCCTTACAAAAACACACTTTACTAGCAATGGGAGTATAATGACTACCCCAAAAAGAACCTGTAACTAGTCTGAAGACATCTTCCATTCTGTTAATTTAATTTGGCATTCCTAGTACAAGCTATGAAAATTCTTAGAACATGAATGCTAAAGTGCATTGTTTTTTAATTGATTTATCTTTCTGCTATGTTTGGACTTACTTTTGTAAACTTGCAATATACAATGCACTTTTATTCTTTCTGAATTGAGACTAATAGTAATTTTTTTGGTTGTATTGAGACACAGCTTCGTTCGTGGCAGAAAAAGCAGCACCATGTTGCTCATATCAGATGGCACGTTGCATATCAAGGAGGAAAGACATTGAAGGAGAGAGCTTCATATATAGGACACGATCAACACTCTACTTCTTGGATTCTACACGTTACAGCTTGCTCTAGGAAGATTGCCTGTGTTGCAGAAGTTTTAATAGATGAAAGGGGCATGTGCTTGCATTGAAGGGTTCCAAGCATGTGTTTCCACACTAGTAACAGTCTAGTAGATGACATAGAGTGCATACCTAGGTAACAATAGTAGTGATGAACTGTTTTCAAGGAATTTGGAAAAGATACAGTGATGTCAAAGGTAGTCAAGGCATTCAATAGAGGGGCAATGTTCTACATTGATGGGAAGTAGAGTACAAGTGAAAGCATGCCAGACTAATGAGCTAGGTAGTGGCAGTCATGAGGCATTGTTATTTTATAAAGGGGAAATGCATGATAGTAGGTTGACAAGTGATTGCACAATGCATTTCAAGAAGCTACAAGTTTGATTAGGACAATGCATAGCCTAGTCATAAGGCAATGTTGAATAACAATCCATGAAAATTGAGGCATCCTACCAAATATGATAGTCATCAGAGGCATAATCATCAAAGATAAGAACATTTTTATTGCTACAGGTAACAATTCACAGTGGCAATTTATGAACTAGAGCAAGTTGGGTGCATGAGATAGGATCTCTACAAATATGACAATGTGATCTTGAACTAAGACAGTGAGCTTCATGGGATAGTCATGGATTTGTGAAGAAGACATCTATGAATGTCTTTGTGCTTCTATGCTCAGTGATAGTCAGAAAATTAGTTTCTTGCTCATTCTTTGAGCTATGTACTGTAACCATGAAGTTTTTTTTTGCAAAGAGAAAGGATTGTAACTTATTTTCAGATTTGTATGTTGTTTGTAAGGATTTTTATCAATAAAACAAGTTGTTTTTACCTTCTCAAAGTTGTTTCATTGTGCAAACTTCAAAATATACTACTAAATATACTAATGACTAAATATACTACTAATTGACGTCAATTAATAATTAAATTGACTAAATATACTACCAATTGACAGAAATCAGTGAACAGTGAATAAATATGACTAAATATATGACTAGTGTTAAATCAGTGAATAAAAATGACTAAATATACTACCAAATTGATCAAAATAATGATTAAAATTAATGACTAAATACACTACCAATGGACAGAAATTAGTGAATAAAAATGACTAAATAAGTGACCAGTTAACAACAATCAATGACTAAATTAACGAATAAATATATCAGTGAATAAAAAATGACTAAATAAGTGACCAGATTAAAACAATCAATGATTAAATCAACGACTAAATATACTACCAAAGGATCAATCAAAACAACCAATAAATGACTAAAAATGGTTTAGTCATTAATTTGGTCGCGTTATAAATGACTGGCAATAAACTACTAATGGTCGCGTGACCATGTTTGGTCATTTATAAGTAGTTTTTAGTAGTTTTTTTAGTCATATATTGTTGTTTCTATACTAGTGTTTCAAGGCTTTGCATTCACTAGTGGAATGGTCAAGCGCTCGATGATATGCACAGAAAGGAAGTGTCAATTGGATGGGCTTAGGAAACTTCTTGCATGTAGGAGGAAGAAGAGTGATCAAGAAGGCTTTGAGAAGCTTGGACAAGATACATTCTTGTTTAGATAGAAGAGATGGAGTAGGAGAAGGAAGCAACCCTTTCTATTGTGGAGAGAGGTTTGATTTTTGAAAAGAAGAAGCCATAGAGACATTAGACAATGGAGGAGGGGATGTGGAGAGAGGAGAAGGCTGGTTACCTAAACCCATTATAGAAGGTAAGTGCGGTGTAGGTTCCACAGGGACCTTAAATCCTTGTTCCATGTGCCCTAGACCTTTCCATTGTATCTGTGCTTTGAAAGAATTTTGTATCCAAGTGCGTAATGTATCTCCAAATTAGAAAGAGGAGGAAAATCAACATCACTAGCCTTGTTAAAATGAGATGTGTATTCACCTGAGAAAAGGGATCGATTCTCATACCAAAATGCAGATCCTTGTTGAATGTGGGAATGTCAGAGTGAGAAGGGTCAGTCTTATATTCACTAAACCAATGAGGGGTGAAGTATAAGGAGCCCCAATCATCACCAAGACATGCATTAGATGAGGAAGGCACATCATCATGAATAGAGGGTGATGATGGTGTTTGAGAATTTGTTGTAGAAGGTATAAAAATTTGAAGAGAATAAAGGGTAGGGTTCTCATGACCCAATTCAGCCTGTTGATAATATTGAAAGGTGTTTGGATCAACACTTACCTTATGTACTTTGCCATTATAAATAAATTTAAGAGATTGATGAAGGGTAGGCAAAACTGCACCCATTGCATGAATCCACAGTCTACCAAGGAGAAGATTATAAGAAAGAATCTCTTGCATGACATGAAATTCAGTAGGCAATGTAACAGGGCCTAATGTAATAGGCAATGTGATAGTGCCTAAAGTTAGGCAAGTCACATTATCTAAACCTCTAATGGATAGATTTAAAGGAGAAATAGAAGCCACGTCAATTTCAAAATGATTAATGAGGTCTAAACTACAGACGTTAAGACCAGAACAACTGTCAATAAGGCTTCTCTTAATCCCAGTCGAGTTTATAGCTACAATAATCATAAGAAAATCAGTTTGCTTCTAAACTTCAGTAGAAGGGAGTTCAAAGAATTGAAAAGTGATATCAGTAGAAAGATCAGGAGGTGGTAGAAGGAAAATGGGGATAGGAGTATCCTGTTTGTTTTTTTGAGTATACACATTTTGATTTCTAGACTAAGCAATCTCTCACAATTGATTTGAAGGTCGAGGAATTTCAAGAATTTACCTCGAATAGTGATCATGGGACAAGAGAGAGAGGGAAGATCAGGTACCCTATGCACAATGATTTTAGGAATAGAAGAAAGATTTTGAACATTAATACACTTATCCAACATCTCCTTTGTAGGTGCGATAAGTCTATTAACAATGATTTATTAATATTATTATCCACTTGAGAAATACAAGATTTAGGAGAAGAAATAGAAGAAGTATGCTCAACATCTATCTATGGAGGATCTGATCTGAGGTGAGACTCTTCATCTACTGATGCTTCATCTCTAGAAGGGAAAGCATCGAAACGAAGAGAAGGTAGAGTAATATTAAGAAAATTATATATGATTTCATCCTCTTGTGCCAAAATATCCTCATAAGTAGGAGGAATTTTAGGAGAGGGATCAAATAAATAGAGTGACATAGGAAGAGCTAAATTAGCAACACATGCATTGAATGGAACATCACTTTCACAAACCCTTTGAGAAAAGTTGGATAGTGATGTAAGAAAATAAGAGAACATGCTAATTTAGAAAAATAGAAGGAGAAATATTAAGAGATTTAAATTTAGAAAGAAAATTAATTTGAATGAAAAAGAAGGTGCTTTAAGTTGAACAGTTAGGTTCACCAAAATGTGATGTAGGAAAAACTACTCAACTAAACATATCAATCAAGGGAGCTTTCCACTAACATTACATTAGGGTTCTATTAGCTAATGTTTCAGACCAAATCTATGTCTACAGAACCAATTTATGTTTTAACAGAAATGAATAGAAATAAATAGAATTTTGATAAACGAAGTACAAACTTATGAAAAGAAAAAATGATAAGGAACTTGGCATCAAGTGACAGCCTCACTATCCAGGACAATAGTGTTCCGCGTGGACATCTATGTGTTGCATTGTAGTCTTTACAGTGCAAGTACTGTATAGATTCATGATCTTAGCTCTCATGTTAGCCTTTTCAGTTCTTCCTCCTACTACCAAGCCTTCTGAGGGAACCTGCAAATGCACAGACATAAAAAATGGTTGGGATATATAGGAGTTTGCCTTAGTCAAACCCAATTTTTGGTGTTTCCACCTCAACGATAGCCAAATTAATTGATTGATTGATAAAAAGTGTGTGCTCTAATTCTATGTGTGTCTAGAATTGTTTGAGTAGTGACAAGCAAAGTTGATAAGATATACAAATGAAATATAATTTAATCTACTCAATAAAATGACATGACAATAAAACCATAAGCACAAGATAACAATGGAGTTAGCAGCAATGAGAATATTAGTGATGGTTTTGATAGAGCTTCACTAGCATGTGAGTTTGATCTTTATTTTGGCAAAGCTTTGCTATGAAAAGAAAACCAATATTTTGCAATGGAAAATCTACTTTCTTAAATAGAAAGGGCAAAGGCAAAAAAAAAAAAGGAAAGGAGTCATTTGGGCATGGATAAGCATCAAGAAAATCTCAATGAATCACACAAGTAAAAAAGACAACTTATAAAATGATCACAAGACTGATAGATGCTTTCAAGATGTTAGCACGTGGCATAGATGTCTACGCTAAGTGCTAGAGTCTTTGCAATTCTAGTTCTTCATAGGTCTAGACAACTTGGGATAGAGCCAGGATTTTGGCACTTTTGTGGTTTTTGAATATGATAGGCAGAAAGGGTCAAAGCACTGCAAAGGCACATCTCGTAGGTCGAGGGTAACACCAAGGTTGGAAATGATCCTAAAACATGCTAAAGGCATGGACACTAAGGCGAGTTCCAAATAAAGCATGAAATTGTGAGTGAGCACAATTCACAACACTACACTTCTATTTCTATTTACACTTTCATATCACAAATTCATATCTTTAGTATATAAGGTGTTTCCATTCTATAGGGTTTCTCCATAATTTCCTCATGATCCATTAATTCTAGGGACCTCTCTCTCTCTCTCTCTCTCTCTCTCTCTCTCTCTCTCTCTCTCTCTCTCTCCTCATCCTACATCCCTTATTCATTGTAATCCCAAAAAATTGCCCCTGATTTGTCTCAACGGTCATGTCTTTTTAGATCTCCACCCTTCTCTATGCCATCACCTTAGTGCCTTATTCCCCAAGGGCTAGTTCTTATTGTGTATTACCACACATCTTCATAATACATACTTTCACCATGTATAAGTTTTTTTAATCCAAAATTTTCACTTCTCAAATTTTTAACACTAATTTCTTTCTTTGGTATGATCTCCCTCCTTATGCAACAACAACCAAGGTCCCAAAAATGAAACCAAATGTTGGAAAGGAATGAGGAGTCACAAACCAAAGTTTTGAGTCTAGAAGCCTTGCATATTGTATTTATACCCTAGTTTTACAGTAGGCGAATGATCAATGAGTTTGTGGTAGGAAACAACATCATGTAATAGCATAACATAACAAAGAAGTTATAACATAGAAATTAAACATTCATTTGAATCTTATATCATACTTATATATACTAACTTCATGTAATATAATGTAAGATGTACAACTCCTTCTCTGTTCTTCTCTCTATCATATTTTCCCTTATATCTTCGTATGTTATCTTCTATTCCTAGATTACTTTATACATATAGCTATAATGGGGACGTGTCCCTTATAAAAGATGACTATTACACCTAGTTGGCCTAATGATCTACATTCCATTTGTGGCCTAGTGCGATGACTTCTAGATGTTGTACCTATTTCTACCAACAATGTGACATACTATAAATGGTAGAATAGCTAGAAGGGAAAATAGAAGAAGATGATTGGGAAGAAGGGGGGTGAGACACAACACCTAAAGAACTTGATGATCTTATCATTTAACCTATACTCTTTAGTGCTTCCATTCCATAAGGCTTGTTAAACAATAAATTATCAATGACATCAATCAACTATGAAAGATTGGCATCATTACTCAAATTAGCAAGATTTGATGTAAGCATTTGTGTAGTAATAACCATATCTTTCTTATCCATTTGTTCAACATGAGGATCATGATCAAAAGCATCTTCCCCATTAAAGTAAGTAGTAGTATCCAAATCCTCAACTTCCTCAAATTAATTCAAATCCATTGAAGGGTTTAATCTAAGACTTCTTCTTAGTGGAAAGTGAATAGGATGTTGAGACCTTGACATGAAAGCAAAAGATAAACACTAAAAGGAAATAGAAACCAAGTGGAGATTAAAATCTAATACAAAAATTTAAAAAAATTAGAAAAGTTTATATCTAAAACAAAAAATAGAAAATAAAACTTGAGGAAGTGTAGTAAATGTCAAGTTCACAATTTATGTAGAGAAATAAAATGCTTCTTATGATAAATATCTAAGACTGGTCAATTAATTAAATCAACATAGTAATTAGCATGTCTAGATAAAGCACTGAAACAATTAAAATTGACAAAGATGAAAAGAGGTGCTTAGCTCCATATGTGAAAATAGATGTTCAATTGAAATGTGCACTTATGTGATCCAACTCAAACATTTTCTATTAGATTTATGATAGTGGAGCTCCAATAGACTAGAAAATAGTATGATTTTATTAAGGTTTAGAACCACACATGTGCCCCATATCTAAAAAAATGTGGTCTTAAACCTATTGTGTGGCCTTGAACCTAAACTTGTGACCTTGAACTAGGTACTTATAGTCTTTAGAAATTTATTTGTCTCTATGTACCTAGAATGGGTGGTGCTTAAAATCTCTAGTAGATCCTACTATCAAGAGGAGGAACCCATGTCTTTACTTTGTGTCAGCCAAGCCTAGTGTATTGATTCAACAATGTTTGAAAAAAATAAAGACATGCCAAGTAGAAAGCAAATGCTTATGTATATGTCCTTATGAATGAAGATATTGATGCAATTCTCTAAATGCTCCTGTAATGATATGTTGATTATATGACCAAGGGCTTTGTCCTTTTATACAACACCCTAACATTTAAATTTGAATATTTCATGCTTGATTCAATGGGTAACAACTCATTAGAATCAAGTCATCGTAGGCCCATGATTAATTTTGATTTTATGAAAATGGAGGTCAATGCCCCAAGTGGGGTTTTGAACTAAGTTCAAGGCCACTCTAACAGTCTTGACTAAGGAATAAAAATAGTAGGATTAAGGGTGGGTCTGGACCAATAAGGAATGAGGACTTGTGTTCATGTTAACCGTGTTCAAAATTATGTCATTTGGACACTAGAGTACTTTACTAGGGACAAAGGGTCAAAGTGGATCCAAAATAAGTGGGGAGAAGTGCTAGTTATGTAGTTTTCACCTCTACAAGTATAAATAACAACTATACTAAGACAACATATTACTTATCAATGCACATTTATGAGGATAAAAAATTTATTAACCAAAAGACCATTAGAAGAGTGCCATTCTTCATTATAAAAATATATTATTTTTCATGTGTGCAAAAGATATATTTTATCACAATCTTATTTTGGTCCCTAAATAAAAAGTAATTGGTGAAAGTTTTCATAATTTATAATAGAAATTTTTCAAATGAGTTTTTATAATTTATGTATTATTTAGAAATTTCATGCTAATAAATCTATTACCTTTGTGTTTACCGTGTTTAAATAGAAAAATTATATTGTAAAGAATATGTGTTTTCATTCTTGATTTATCTTGATCTAGGGAGAATAAAATCTCTTTTACATAAATTTAGGGTAAATAAGTAAATAATATGAGCATTCAAAATATAGTTTAGATAAAAGAGTTGTGACTAATAAACGTATTAAAATAATTTTTTAGAAAATTAAATCAATAAATAAAAGTATTTAGTTAAAAATTTGATGTAAATGTATTATGATAGATGGATGGAAGTGATTTGTCAATATGAAAAAATTAGTGATGCTTGGATGAAAGTTTTGCAATCTAAATCTCATCATTTGTCACCGTGGGTCACTTCCACAACTATAGGATTGATCATGCACCTAAATATATGACATACACAAGTGCATATTTGATTTGGATGCACGGATTTGATCATTATAAATCCTTGAATGTTCACCTTCAGTCTATCCTGAGTATATAAATTTGTTTTTGCATAAAAAATTAGTTGGTTTGGTCAAGAGTTTGCCAATGGTCAAAATATGTCTTCCTTTGGTCAAACCCCTAGGATACTAAGTCAATGGATTTTGAAAATGATAAAAATAGTGTTGGGAAATAGGTGGTGTACACCTTGCATAACATTGGATTATTTTATTCATGTAAAATAAATATTTATTTGTTGTGCATCTTAATTGATGTGTTTAACCACATTAGATATTTATATGGAGGCCACTTGTAAATGTTGTATGTAACATTGGGGTTATTATTTGTATTATTTAATTGTTGGGAAGAAAAACATAGTACCAACATTAAATAAGGGGGTCAATGATTTTGTGTTACCCATGGTTTTGGGGCACATGGTTTTCTCAATGTAATTGTGTGAGCTTAAATTATATAAGCAAGCACAATGTTATTATTTGAGGTTAGCTAATTCATTGTTGGTGGACAGAAGTTTGTGAGAGGCTGTCATTATATTGAGCTCTCTCCTACAAGTGCATATTGTGAAGCATGGCATGGGATGTGTGGATTCATGCTTGTACACATGGAGGATGCATTGAAGGTGCTTGATGGTTCAGAGGTATTCATGGAAGACTCATGATATGTATTGTAATATCTTTATTGATGCATAATACATATGAGTGTGGATGCTTTTGGAGGCTGGGTTTTTCCCTATTGAGGGTTTTCCCATGGTATATCTTGTATTCTTTCTTGTGTTTGTTCATTAATCTTTACATTATGGTTATTTCTGCATCATATTCTCCTTATGGGTTATGTGCAGGAATTAGTTTTATTAGACATGCAAATTCCTAACATGTGGTATCAAAGCCATGTTTATGGTTGAGGGAGGTGTGAGCTCCCTGGTTTGTTGATAACCCTTGTGTGTGCAGATCTGGTGCAAAATGGAATTGATGGCAATGCATGAAAGGATTTTTGATATTACAAGGTTTTGTGTATGTTGTATTGCAGATTTGGGGTTCTAGGTATTGTAGATTTGTTGTGTATTTTGCAAATCTAAAGGTGAAAAATCTTGGCAAAGGGTTTCCTGGTTGTATGCTTCGATATGAGGGTATTGAGAAGGAATTTTTGTAGATGACCTCCAGGGACAAAACATACCTCACCATTGAGTACAGGAGGCCTGAGAGGTGAAGAAAAACATATTATTTGCCCTATTTTGGCCATAGGGCCTAGAAGATGAAAAAAGGCCCCCTACGTGGTTTGCTAGTATGGCCATACGACTAGGTACATCTGTAGATTAAACCAAAAAAATCATTCCCTGCATTGTAAATTTCTTCTATAGTTTGAGAAAAAATTTATTAAAAAACTATAGTGAAAAGAAAAAAATCAAGATAAAAAAAATCAAAAAAGAAATTTGAGCTTGAGGGACGGCGGTACGTAGACTGATGTACCCTCTATGTAGCAGAGTATTGGGGGTACCTCTGGCTCAGAGTTGGTTGGCCCCATTGGCCCCGTGTTGGCTGTGCTAGCATGGTCAGGCTAGGCCCCCTTGGCCGGTCGGTAATCCCTTGGCTGCTAGTTTGGCAGGGGTGCCATCGACAGGCTTAGCCGCCGGCCTGGCAGGAGCACCATCGGTAGGTAGAGCCCCCACCCACGAGAAAAATTTTAAACAATGGAAAATTAAAAAATTATGACAGCAGTAATAAAAATTAAAAATAGGACTTCTTAAAACAATTCAAACCTTTTTTAATCCCATCCAGAGTCCGTGCAAAATGAAAATAAATTTAAAACTTTTTGGAGTCCACCAGTCAAAGACATGATGCCAGTCAGATATGCCATGTCAGCGCCTAGTCATTTTCCTAGTTAGTGCCACGTCATCTGTTGATGCAGTGATGACATCAATGCCATGTCGGCAAGTACACAGGGTCCCACCAGTGGTCTCCTTTTAGCCCTTGGAGGGCATTTTCTTCCAGGAGGCAAACCTTTCACCCACAGTATCAGATTTTTGACTTTTTATAGGCATCAAAAAGGTTTCTCCAAGAACTATGTAGTAGTATAGTTTTGGTGGTTAGATTTTACTGTTTGTGTTAGAATTTGATCCATGAAGCCAGGCATTGCTCTAGGACAGTTTCATAATCATAACTTTTGCATACGGAATCATATTTTTGATTTCAAATAGGTGTTGGAGAGATATTGTAGTATAATATAGTTTGGATTGTGTAGATTTTTAGTTTGGTGTGCAGAGAGAGGTTGGTACTTGTTTGATCACTTGTAGGAGCCTTAGATGTAGGATGCAGTTATGAGTGCATTTGAATCATTTTTTTGGGCACAAACTTGTGGGAGTGCATGTTGTTATGAGACCATCAGCATGGTATAGCAAGTTTTCATATTTGGTGCTTCTAGATACAATTTTATAGGTGTTTTTAGAGTTTGGACTTTGATGGAGAAGGTACATAGGTTGTCTTTTGGTTTGAGGACATGGTTGATACATGTGTGAGACTTGGAGTCTCATTTCAGTGGGATTTAAGTATAGGTACAGTGATGACGATGATTATTGTGTCATGGATATGCAGGTACACTTTTGCATTAGCACGACATGATCATGTATGTGATTGACAGGCATGGGCTATGATGTTTGATTCATGATTACAGGTGGAGTTGTGGTGTTGTTTTAGGGGGTTATTCTTATCTCATGGATGCTTGATTAGTTCCTTGACTATGGTTACTTGTTTGTGGACTTGTTGGCAAATCGAATCTAGCATTGATTTGGTGCTTGAGTCTTAGAGTCTACCAGTTGTCTTCTTTGATATCTCAGTTTGCATGTTACATTTATTTTGGATCTATGAATTATGTAGTTTTATGGGTTGATCACCTATTTGGCTACAGTGGGATGACTCGGATGTGGACTAGACATTTATCCACGAGATTGATTTAGGGTTTATGAAGACTTTGTTAGTTGGCCTTGTCTGTACGGTCATTTGTACATTGATATGTTGCTTTGGGATAATAGGATGGATGATTAGAGTGCCTAGATAGTTGGTTGTTCGGACTTATAGTATGTTTATCATGATGTCATGGATAGCTTGGATACATGGTTTTATGTGAGCTTTTGATAGTGATGGTTTTATCTTCTTGATTTGGAGATTATGGTTTACTCAAGCTTTTGGGAGTTGTTATCGTTACAGTGGGATTCCTTGATTGGTTTGGGGCCATGGATAATCTTCATTTAGGAGATGGTTACTTTGTTGTCATGGATAGCCTGGTATCATGGTTCAGTGGGAGCTTTGGCAGTGATGTGGATTCATCATTTGTGATGGATGATCTTCTACAGTGGATGATGGTGTCATTGAGGAGCTCTTGGTAGTGAGATTTCTTTGACATTTTGAGTTATGTTGACAGGATATGGTTATCTTCATGTGATTGGAGATGTTGACATCTTGGTTTACCATGGAGGACTTTTTTGAGTCTTTGGTTTATGTGTCGGTTTATGACTTGTCAGTTTGACATGTTGATCCTTTGTAGAGATGTTGATATTGTGTCTGGATGGACTCTTGATTCTATATTAGATTTTTGGCATGATATAGGTTCTCTTGATATAGGATGTGTACATCAGTGAATGTGATCTTCTTGGAGGAGATGGTTAGATCATGATGTCATGATGGGCTTCTTGAATTTGCAGATGTGTAGAAGGAGCATTGACAATGATCTTGTTTGTTCTCTTAGTATTGAGTACTTTGGTCATTTGCTTGAGAGCTTCGTGATAGTGTGGTTTTACAGTTGGAGTTTGGCATGGATTGATCATGGAGGTGCTCATGGATACTTGGAGACTTAGGTGAGATTGGATTTCTCATGGGATTAGAAACACTTGTTGAGATGGTTATTCATTGGAGGTTTCAGCAGAAAGATCGAGGAACCTTACACCTGGATATGGACGTGAGTTCATTATGGATCTAGAGGAGATTGTTCTTGGAGAGATTCATTGTGGCTTAGTGTATCTTAGAGGAGCAGTCTCATTCCCCACTCTTAGACTACTCGACAGTTTATCATCTATGACGTATTGCCCATCCTTTTAGATGCATTTTGTTTTATGCTTTATCTTCTCGTAGATATAGATCTTGAGCTATGGTTATTGGTTCTGGAGGGTTCATTTGAGGGATGTTAGCATGGTCGTCTCCTTGTTCATATGGTTTGATTTATGATTCTCATTATGAGGAGTTTAGGAGATGTGATTAGGCCTATTCCTGGTTATGGAATCATTATGAGTTTGATCTACCTTGATTAGAGAGGCTTACATCCATGTTGGTTACATGTTACATATGTTCATTTGATCTATGAGATTGAAAGGTTGGGTGTTGTTGAGGTTTTCATTTGGGGTTGTAGAGGAGATCATACTTGACGCGGCTTAGCACTTTAAGGTGTTTGTAGAAGGACATTATGATTTACAGGTTTTCTCTCTATCTTATGGCTACTTCTTGTAGGATCATGTTGATATGGTTGGACTTGGGAGAGTTATGGTGACATGTTGTGAGAGAGTATGCAGTGATTTATCTTGCATGTGTGGATCATTGTGATTGTTCTTGATACTACATTGGCTTGTTGATTAGCCACACCTTGGTTTGAGTGTTGATTGATAGACTTGGTATGCCTTGGATCTATTTTCAGATTTGAAATTACCCATGTAGTGGGAGTTCCTAGATGTATGTGTTCTTCATTGATAGGTTTTATACATGGAGCTTGTGATTACAATGTATGGGTTGAATATGTTGTTGGCATGAGTTGATTGATGTTGTTGATACCTATGAGGTATGGATGGTTGGATGTATTAGCATATGTTGTGGGTGCTATTTCCAATCATACGGGTTTTTACCTTTGTCAGTAGCTTGGAGCCTTTTGTTATCACTTGGATTTGATGCTTGTGTTCTTTGGATTGGTGCATCTTCACCTTGGCATGTTCCTTTTCTTCCATAGGTGGCACATTGGAAGATGAGAGGAGTTCTTGCTTGAGATGGTGGTCAATTTGATTTTGTTGCAGGAATCTTGATGGAGCACGAGAGCATGTGGAGATTCATGTGATTTCATATTTGCCTATGTTGATGTATTTCATTGATTGGCCCTTATGCAATGTATACAACAAGTGGGAGAATGTTGGGAAATAGGTGATGTACACCTTGCATAACATTGGATTATTTTATTCATGTAAAATAAGTATTTATTTGTGATGCATCTTAAATGATGTGTTTAACCACATTAGATATTTATTTGGAGGCCACTTGTAAATGTTGTATGTAACATTGGGGTTATTATTTGTATTATTTAATTGTTGGGAAGAAAAACATAGTACCAACATTAAATAATGGGGTCAATGGTTTTGTGTTACCCATTGTTTTGGGGCACATGGTTTTCTCAGTGTAATTATGTGAGCTTGAATTATAAAATCAAGCACAATGTTATTATTTGAGGTTGGCTAATTCATTGTTGGCAGACGGAGGTTTGTGAGAGGTTGTCATTGTATTGAGCTCTCTCCTACAAGTGCATATTGTGAAGCATGGCATGGGATGTGTGCATTCATGCTTGTACATATGGAGGATGCATTGGAGGGGCTTGATAGTTTACAGGTATTCATGGAAGACTCATGAGATGTATTGTAATATCTTTATTTCTACATCATACATGAGTGTGGATGCTTTTGGAGGCTAGGTTTTTCCCTCTTGAGGGTTTTCCCAAGGTATATCTTGTGTTCTTTCTTTTGTTTGTTCATTAATATTTGCATTATGGTTATTTCTCCATCATATTCTCCTTATAGGTTATGTGGAATTGGTTTTATTGGACCTAAAAATTCCTAACAAATAGTAGGAAAACATATAAGAAGTGCACTAAATATTGATACAAGCAGGTAATGCAATAATAAATTCTTTGATGTAATGCTAGAATAATTATAGCTATGAGATTCTCTTATGAATTGTGAGTGTTAGATGATCTAAAATGAAGTAGAGATATCCCTTAAATACAAATCCAAAGGACACAAATGAAATGTTTTACACTTCAATATGACACATAATGACTATTTGGAAGGGTTAGGGTGTCCCTAAATTTGAATTTCAAATCTAAAATTACAATTGAACACTCTCAAAGATTCCTTAGGAGACTCTTGCACCCATTTTGTGGCATCATGTTGTATTGTGTTTGAGAGATCTTTCCTATTCTCTTCTACATACATATGGCATTCCTCAAGATGTTTTGTTATTGTAACCATTGCTAAGGTAGATATGTTTTTATCATTTAAATCAGTTGGACCATCTATCCAAAGTATGTTTTCACTTGGTAGGGAAGGTTGATCCAGTGGATATATGGACAATTTCTTCATTTTAAACCACTAAATATTATCATGTTTTTAGAGGTCTACAATCAATAATAGTTGTTGTTGTAGATAACCAAGGATGACCTAAGATGATAGGATAACCTGATTTAATTTTTTATGATTGGAGAATGAGAAAGTCTACTAGATATTCCTAGGTATCTATCATGATAGTAACATCATCTATAACCCCTTCTAGTTTGGTGATTAATTGATCGGCTAGCTACAACACAATAGATGTGGGTTGAATCCTAGTTAGAGATAGAGTTTATTCTTTGTCTATTGTCATAGCATCAATGGAAACTCCTAAGTCAATCAACACATTAGAAATTATATCTTTGCATGTTTCTACTCAAATGAGAGAGCTTCCAAGATCTCCATACTTTGGTGATACTAGTTTCCTTGATAATAGATTGAATAGTTTCTTGTCCACTTGTATTTTATTTGGAAGCTTTTTCTTTCTCCCCGGTGTCTTAATGCAAAAGTTCTTTTTTATCCCATTTACTTCCAAAATATCCTTGAATTCTTGCAATAGTGGCACTTCTATGTTGATTCTCCAAAGCTCTTGGATCAATTCACATTCTTGTGAGGTATTCTAAAGCACTCGAGAGATCTCTGGAGCTAGTTTCAATTTTTGGAATCATTTTGGAAATAGTATAGTTTGTGGAGTGCAAATGATAGCTTTTGATTTCATGGGATTTTCATGTCTTTTACCCTCTTTATGTAGCACTTCCCTATCTTCTAATGATATTTCAATGGTGGAGAAGGGTTCTAATAAGGTTTTTCTTGAATGTAGATGTATCTTGTTGATTTCTATTACACTTAAAGTTGTAGTGTTTTGGTCTATTGTTCTTTGGATTTTCTTATAGGATGAGCAGGTAGTTGTGGTTGGTTTATCTATTCATTAGTATTGTGAGGTTGTTGTGATGGTCCTAACAACAAGGCTTGTTTTTTATTCATATATCTCCTTTATCCCTAATTTTGTGGAGGCATCCAAGGTTGTTGATATTAGTTCATATTTTGGTGGGTCCATAGGGGAGTAGGCCATGAAGGATTAACCCATTCTATTTGGACCCATGGAGGTCCCCATTGTGATGTTTCTTGTGGTGGTGGTACATTCCATGGTCTTGTCCGTTGGTTGGGCATCCAATTTGAGGGGGGCCTAGGTCCAAACTATCCTAGATATTGTTTGAAACCAAAGTTGGACTATTTTTTCCTTATAAAATTTAATTCTTCTTCAACTTGGGGGGCCTTTTTTAGCATGTTCTTTATCTCAGGGAGTAGGATGTACTCATTTGTGGGATGGTTCTTTTCACAGATCCCACACAACTAAACTTGATTCAATGGACACTCTCTAAGTGATTGTTTGTCTCTACATTTTAGACAATAAATGGCCAAAGGTTCCAAAGTTCTTTTATTGTCCTATAGTCCATCCAATGTGGTGTTTAAATGAAGTAAAATATCAATTTTCATATTTTCCAATTCCTCCATTACTTGAGTAACATTTCCACTACACTTTCCATGCCTTATCTTTCTATTCCCTACTCTTGTGCAAGAATAATTTTTGCAGAGCTCAATAATACCAGCAATATCAAATTTGTTAATGCCCCCTTTACACATTAGGTTTAAAGCCTCTAGAGATAATTCATCTATCCATTTTAAGAACATAGTTTTTCTTAATGCTTCATCAAGGTTGCTTTCACCTTGTCTATAGACAAATAGGAAACAATCCACATAATCTTCCAAGTTCTCATCTTCCAATTGTTTCATCCTAAATAGTTCCTCCTTCCAATCCCTAACTCTATAGTAATCCTTATATTTGTCCAAAAAAATGTTTCCATCTCATCCTAGGTCTAAATAGAGTTATTTGTTAATCCCATGAACCAACGTAGATCTAATTCTTTCAATGTATCTAAGGAAACAATTTTAGTTTCTAATTATAAATCCCATAGTCATAGGTTTCGAAAAGGATTTTAAATTCAAATAATAATTGATCAGGATCCTCAAAGACTTTCCCCTAAAGGTTGGCAATATAGAAGGGGAAAAACATTTCATTGGATTCTCATCGTTCTGAAGTCAAAGAGATTGTAAATGTGAAAGTTTAGTTATTAGGTGCATTTGGTTCATTTTTGTCTACCACGATGTCTTGATTTGTTGTCCTACAAATGGCTTGGCACTCCTCAACTAATGAAGGTGATAGGTCACTAGTGGTTGATTCTATCATTGTTTGTATTGGCATACTCCTTATGTTTTTAGGTAACAATTCCAGAGAAGAACCCCTTGTTTTAAATGTATCAGTCCCTGTTTGTTTTTCTTGTGTTTTCAATTGGGGGTGTTTCACAAAGCAACCTCATGAGTCCCTAGGTATATTCATAAATAAATATGATTCGTATAACCTTTAGTACTCGAATTCATTTAATAAGCATGAAGAATCTATCCCCAAGTCTTTTGAAAAGAGCTAGAATTGGAAACTTTACATGAAGTAAAAGAATAGCCCTATTAACATCCAAAGAATTTGAAATCTAAGATATATCCCCAACAATGGTGCCAAAAAAGATAAGGTAGTTGTAGTTTCTCAATTTCCCATCATTTAATGATTTAAAATTCAATCTAGGTTGTTGTCCAAGGCGATATGCAATAGGATTCGAAGATCTCAAGTTAACAATTTATCTTGATGAATTTCTACTCTAGTCTATTCCTCTACTAAATTCATAAATCAAATCTAAGCATTATATATGAAAATGAAGCACACTTTGCATAAATGGGAAATACTTAATTAATCTATTTCCAAAAAAGAAAGCACACTTGCATAGAAAATAAACACACTTCCTTAAAGAGGGAAACACACCTTGCATGAAAAAGATAATAAATAAAGTATTGTTTTTATCTTTTCTTATATATATGAAAATAGCTACTACCTATAGGTCTTATGTGGAAAATAAAATAATAAGAACAATTCTAGAAAGAAAATGTAAACAAAGACAAAATATTGAGCAGAATGGAAAATACCATGATAGGATCCTTCTCCTTCAGGAAGAGTAGGCCCTACCCAACCTTCAAGATTAATCCTTTTAATTCCACTAAGGTGTCAAACAAGCATGTTTTTATTCCACGAGAGAAATAATAAAGGATCATACATACTTCTATATTTTATAGTGATAATCTATCTATTTTCCTCCTTTGAAATAACTCTATCTAGGGAGTAAGAAGTATTATTTATAGAATCCTTAGTCCTTCATTTTTAACTATATGGGGACTATTAGATGCAATGCATGTAGCAATATGTTATTTCTAAATCTACGACATAAAACAATACACTTCAGTTCTAACTTGAGGTATTTCCAAATCTTAAGATAAAAACTAAAGTTGAACTAAAATTTACTTCAAATATACAATACATAAAAGTAGTTAAATCCTTTGAAATAGGGCATGTGTGATGGCATTCCAAAATGGGGCAATTAAGAGACACTTCCTTCTATAAAGGTTGAAAGTGCTCAAAGTGACCTTATGTCCCATGAAACATGCATCCAAAGGTGGTTCTTTATTATTTCTTTGTCACAAGTGAAAGACAAGTGCTAGAAGTCATCCATCATTAGTTTGTGTTGGCATCATCTTCTTCTTGCTTATTCCAAAGCTTAGTTGGTGTGATTCTAAAGTTGTTTGTACAATATCATGAATAGCTCCAGAGAGCTCTAGAGTTCCCAAACCTTGGTTCCTATCTCTATATTTGGCATAATAAAGACATGTATATGCAAAAAATAGATATTGCATAATTATTCAAGCACATTAAACTTAAAAAAGAAACAAGTCCAAACACATTATTTATCCTATTTTAAAATAGTTATAGATAATTAAGTTCTGTATTTAAAGTCCACCATGTACATATTTAAAAGGAAAGAAAGCAATGTCTTTTGAAAATACTAATACAATATAATGTCTCATTACATGCTTTATCTTTCCATGAGGATTAGTCTTGATGTTAGGGTGAATAGGGTTCTTTAGCTATCTAGTTTTTTCTTATCTTGTTCTCCACTTTAGCTCTCTTCACACTAGGTTAAGTTTACTTAGGGACGTTTTCACTTTATCCCATATTGGTTATGTTTTTAGTCTCTTGGGTGGAATATCCTTTATATACACACCTCTTGCTCTCATATGACCATCTCATTTTTATTGTATGCTTTACATTCTATTGAGTTGAATACAGTTTATTTAGCTCATATATGATTGCGGTTTTACTTTCCTTCATTCATTTGCATTCTTGGGTGGCTTTTTAGCCAAATCTTACATGGTATTAGAGCAGTTGTGAGTTGTGGGTTAGCATATTTATTTAGAAATCTAAGAGTGTAGGGTTGTTTTTCAAAGCACATGAGTATGCTTTTCTCTTGCATCTTCAGATGATCTAGAGAATCTGGAAAAGTGTGGAGAAAATACTAGTTTCTGAGGATCCTTGTTTTGACTTGCCAGTTGCAAGTTTTTTCAGAGCTTCATGGAGACATTCAGAACTCACCATTGAGTCCAAAGCAGTTGAAATAGTCTCATTTGCCTTTCATTTCATCCCAGTTGAACACCAAAACCCAGATCTGCGAGGGTTTGAAGCCGGAGGTTCGTTGCCATATCCAGTAGGAAGCCACTATTTCAGAGCATTTTGGGTCAAATCTAACCCTGCCATCACGCTCAGAAGGCCTGAAAAACCTAAGATTGATTATCCATTCATCGATTTTGGGCAAAGTTGTCTAGAGAGGTAAAAAATATTTACCCAGTGTTGAACTCCATTATTTACCAATATATTGATGTAGAAAGGACATACATACTACTCAATGGACCAACATATCCCTTATCAAGCAATCTACTGGTTACATAATGTGCTACATTTACATTGTCAAACCAAGGAATCATATTCTTCTTGGATGATGCTTGAATTGTGTGTACAGTTAAGGATTCCTGAGTTTTGTCCTAGAGGTTGTGTAAGGGGAATAAATAAATTACAATATTCTAAGTAAATAGAAATAATGGAAAACAACTAGATTATCCAACACAGCAATAATCAAATGTCTTTATGTAACATCTATGTGGAAGAGGAACTAACAAGTGGTTCAGTCAGTGATCACCTTGACTCAATGGACTTGACAACACAAACTACCAAGGTTAAACTACTTCACATGATTCATAACAACAAAACATCAATCACACACACATATATATAAACATACAATTTATAAATTGAACATATGAACAAGGTGGAGAAGCACAGTACCTCAAGTGGCTGACTTGAGTGGCTGTGATCCCACAAGATCTAACTAAATCTCTACTGAATCTTTGTAGTCATAAATAGAACTCATAAACACATATTCTTCATTGAATACCAAAAGTAACAAGGATACAACAAAATCTGCTACTATATCTCTGTTCAAAACTATATGAAACAAAATCTAATCTATTCTCCTCTAATCTAGCTAATCGAGATCAGCATTGTCTTTTTATGAGTAAAGCTACTGAACAATAAATGTATTAACTGCCCATTATCCCACATCATAGGAAAAGGACTTTATTACAAAGCAACTAAAAATAGGAAACTAACTAACATGAAGGTGGTAGAGATAACACAGTCCTACTACAATTCTACCTCTTCAGTATCCATAAAGAATAATCAAGACTTAGAAAGAGAATCTTAGAGCACGATCTAGGTTCCTCAACTACATCATTTAATGAAAGATAACCATTATGGAGTCATGGGTGACTCATCCCAGTTAATTCAGGATCTTCTTCCTTTGGCTGCAGGTACCTGTATCATCTTCTGCAGATATCAGCATCTCCTTTGACTGCAAGTTGTTCAATGTTCTTCATGATACGAAGCCAAGCTTTTGTTGCATGAGGAGTTAGTACTCTATATAATATTTATGCATCACTACCACTTAGAATCAACAGTAAATACTAACTTATCACATGAACAATCTATTATCCACACATAATTAATTATCAGCATATTATATACCATCTTCATGCTTCAGTGTCTTAAGGATAAACATGGCCATAATTAATACATATATGAGTCTAGAAACATCTTTGAGAAATAGGTAATTGAAGCAATAAAAACAAGACAAATGATGGTCCCATCGCCCAGGGACCCATACAACCCTCAACACGCAATTCAATGCATTTTTTTGTTAATTTTTTGCAAAAATCTTTTTTACAATTTTATTTAAAAATTTTCAAAATATATATATGTACATGAAAAAAAATCGCATTAGTTGTTTTTGAAAAGTTTTTGTTAAAAAATATAAATAAATAAATCTTAAGGTACCTATGTACCAAGTCGTAGCGTACACTACGTACCTAAACGCAAGCCCTGTGCAGGCTTTGGGCTAGTGCTCCTTTATTAAGGAGGTGGCCACTTAAAGAAGTCGTAGCCTCCATTAAGGAGTCTACGGAATTCCTTAAGCCGCACACCCTCACGTGGGGATTGGGGATGTGGCCTTCGATCCCCCATCCACAATTTCTTGGCCTTAGCACCTTTAAACATGTAAATCGACCTTTTAGGCCTATCACCTGCATTCAAGTGTGTTTGGCCTTTTTAGGCCCTGCCTTGTAATCTACATTTTCTAAGCCTTTGAATAGTTCGCCATACCCTATTTTGGGTTTTGTGTCAGTACACTTAACACCTCCACTATATTTGGTGATAACTTTGGCGGCTTTGCTATATCCAACAGTATCTCCAAATTTGGTGAAGCACTTCTATTTTGCCAGTGATTCCAAATTTATCTAATAGGTTCTACATTTACTGACACTTCTAAATTTTGCGACAATTTCACCAAAGTTGGCGGAAGGTGATATTTCATATTATACCCCCTCACCATTGGCATTTTGAAAATTGCGGTTCAACTTCTGAAGGCTATAACTCAAGCTCCTAACCTCTAATTTTTGAGCAACTTTTTTTTAGTTTGGGCTAATTATTCATGCTCTTGGCATGGGTGTAGACAGTTCTTGATTTTGGTGTCTGGATTATCTAGAATTTTTAGATTCTCACAAGTGACATTGGGTAGTTCCCATTTTAGGAACTTCAAAGCTATATAACTTTTGCATACGACCTCAGATTGAGGCGATTCTTTTTTGGAAGTGCATGTTTTTTCATGTACTTCATAGTGGTGCTAGAAATTTCACTTGGTTTTGTTGGACTGCACCAAAGAACTGAGAGGGGGGTGAATCAGTTGTCCTAAAATTTTTAACCAATTATGAACATCAAATTATCAATTGCTTATATTCTGATATAACCATGAAAGTATAAAATGAGAAGCTCAACACAATAACATAATCAACACAGAAGACACCAAATTTTTGTGGAAAACCCTAAAAGGGAAAAACCATGGTGGGTGTTAGCCCACAGAAATATATAAGTTATATCAATATCGAAAAACAAAGGCTCAGGGCCTCTAGGGCTCACTACCCAAATTGCTCACTGCAAAGAACAACTCACTGCCAAAATGGTGAACTGATTAATTAGCATCTACTCCATGCCTGGGTTTAGTTCCTTTAAAGCACAATATAACTTCTCTGCTCTGCTCTTTCACACCTTCGCACTTATGTCATCATATTTGCACATTTTTTCTCCTTTTCCCAATTCATTACAAGTCTTTATACAAGTCATAAACCTTGGAATGTACATCAAGGATGGCAATACATTCATCAACCATTGGAACAATCTCCAAGGTCAACATTACAAGCATACATAGAATAGGTCTAGACCTAATACAAAATCAACTAAGGAAAATATGTAAAGATGTATGCAGATCACATTGCTCCTTAGCTGGGACTCAAATGCAATCGTCCACATCACGTCACACCTCTATAATCTTCAATGCTTCTCCGTAATTAATGAAATCAACCAAGTCGGCCAAGACCGGTGAGCACATTAGGTCTTCTAAGAGCATTCTTAACCATGATCCAAATTTCTCTCCGCAGACCAATCTAAAGGTAGGAACACAATCAAGAGACATCCACAAGCACATTATAATCATCAGAAACATCCGCACAATACCCAAACACTTTACCCGTCAGATTCTCCAAACTGAAGCACAAGAACAACACTGTCAGCCACTGTCATAAAGAAAAGATAGCTTGTGGACAGCCAAATCATGAACCATTGGAGTTGAAGGTACTTAAAATTATCTCTAGAACCGTAGATCAAAATACTTCAATGCGGAGCATAACACTTTCTCCCTGTCATTTCCAAACATACAGAAAAAGTTGTTTTCACTCTAGTGAACATAAATCACTCAATTCTTCATGTCGGAGGCTTAAACTCAAAACATAACATCTTCAGATGGACTTCTACATAACTTCCAATCTGAAGATAAAGATATACAATCTATAGAAAATGCGAAGCATTCTTCTGGATTGTTTTTCTATATGTAATACACTGTTTCCACTGCAACTCACTGTTTCTACCGAAGAGGCAAATTTTCTCAATATCCTCAACATCAAGATTGCTTAGATAAGTAAATACAAAGCATCTTACTCATTACAAACAAACAACAAGATAGGAGCACGGTTGACACCAATGACAACACAGATATGTTGACATCAATGACAACACCGTTTAGGCACATACTTGCAACAATCTCCTCCTTTGTCATTGATGGCAACATATGATGTGAAAAATTGAAAAGACCATCAAGACAAGATTCTCCCCCTTTCGCTTTACACATCTACATTATTTGTCCCCCTGAGTTTTTCACATGATTTCTCTCCCCCTTTGACATCAATGGCAAAGGGCACATACTTGCATGCTGCTGCTTTAATCCATTGAACTTTCAATATTTTTCAACACTTTCTTCATCAAAAATATCTAGCTGCTCCCCCTGAGGAATAGCCCTTAAAACATCAATCCAGATCAAAAATGAGGCTTTGGATACCACTAGATTGATGTATTTCTTATGCATCTTAGTTTAGAGTAGGAGGGGTAATGACCCCTAGATTTTCTCTAAGATACTCAAAAGTATCTTTGGGAAGAGGCTTAGTGAAAATGTCTGCAATCTGATCCTTTGTGGATACATACTCCATCTTTACTTCATTTTCATTTACCTTTTCTCTCAAAAAGTGATACCTTATAGATATACATGCTTTGTTCTTGAGTGCATCACTGGATTCTTCGAGATGTTTATAGCACTTGTATTATCACAAAAGATTACAACTGGATTTTCATACACAACTCTTATGTCCTTCAATGTCTGCTTCATCCATAATACTTGAGTGCAGCAATATGCTGCTGCAATATACTCTACTTCTGTTTTTGATAAAGAGATTGAATCTTGCTTCTTGCTCAGCCATGAAACCAGTCTATTTCCCAAAAAGAAAGCACCTCCACTTGTACTTTTTTTGTCATCAACATCTCCTACCCAATCAGCATCTATATAAGCACTGAGAGTGAAATCATTATTTTTTGGATACCATAGGCCATGATCTGGGGTGCCTTTTAAATACCTTAAGATTCTCTTAACTGCCATCACATGTGATTCTCTTGGATCAGCTTGAAATCTTGCAACAAGACAAATTGCATGCATAATATCAAGTCTGGTTTGAGTTAGATAAAGCAATCCTCCAATCATGGATCTGTACTTTTTCTGATCAATCTTGGGTGAATCATCAATTTTGCTCAACTTGCAGCCAGTCACCATAGGAGTACATACTGGTTTAGAGTCCTCCATCCCAAACTTTTTCAACAGTTCTCTCACATACTTAGACTAAGATATGAAGATTCCTTTATCTGATTGATTAATTTTGAGACCCAAAAAGAAATTCATTTCATCAAACATAGACATTTCAAATTCACTTTTAATCTCACCAGCAAACTTTATGCACATACCTTCATTTCCTCCAAAGATAATGTCATCAACAAGGACTTCAACAATCAAGATCTGATTATCATTGATTTTGAAATATAGATTGCTATCTGCAGTACCTTTACTAAATCCCAATTGCAATAAATACATGTCAAGCCTTGCATACCAGGCTCTAGGAGATTGTTTGAGTCCATATAGTGCTTTCTTCAACCTGCATACCATATCACCTTGATTTGACAATTGGAATCCCTCCGGTTGCTCAATGTATACTTCCTCTTCGAACTCACCATTCAGGAATGCAGACTTCACATCCATCTGATATACCTTAAAATATTTGTGAGCTGCAAATGCCAGAAACATTCTGATTGCTTCAATCTGAGCTATTGGGGCAAAAGTTTCTTCAAAATCTATCCCTTCAATTTGAGAATATCCTTTGCACACAAGTCTTACTTTATTCCTTACAACTTCTCCATTTTCATTCAGCTTGTTCCTAAAGACCCATTTAGTTCCAATAGCATTTTTGTCAACAGGTCTAGGAACTAGTTCCCAAGTTTCATTCTTCTCTATCTATAATAGTTCTTCCTCCATTGCCTTTACCCAATTTTCATCATTGCAGGCTTCATGTAACATCCACGTTCTAAAAACATAGTAAAAACCAAAAAAAAATCCCCATTAAGTAAATTTACAAGGTAAACATGAGACAGAGAAAAATTTTCTTTTATTCAACAAATAGTCGAGTAACTACAATTACAAGATATCTCTTTGCAAATACAATCAACCTTATTGTCTTTCTCAAGTACAATGTTTACAAAACTAAATCAATTATAAATACCTGAATCAAATAATGTTTTACTTAATTTCAATAAACACAAGTCTCAGAGATATACTGCATCCAGAAATCTGACATCTTTATCACAAGCCTCGGCATGTCTTCTGCGAGAGAGAGAGAGAGAGAGTATCTTTCCAGTGATTTACCTCCAACCACAGACCGTCGGTCTCCCGCACTCCTTCCTAACCGAAAGTGCCCCTTCCCTTCACGAGAAGTATAGACCAAGGTGACCAGTGGTAATTTGCCTTTACGAGTACATAGTGTTGTATCTTACACAACTCTATCTATCATACAACCCTAGATACCCTCTAGCTAAGTATGATTCCCGATAGGATGTGCAATCCAGATACAGTGAACCGACAATGCATGCAGAGACATATGCATTACTATGGCCATAGTTTTCAATATAAATATACGTTCGCAATGAATGTTGTCATATTGTTCACCCACTCCAACTCGACTTGGATACTATCATATTCCTACAGTTCGACTTGGTCAACCTACATTCAACTTATGAAGTCATGGCATTTTCATTAATTTAGTCTTCCCGACTCAAACATGATTTCTTTCATTGACCATAATCCATAGACCTGATCAACTTTCTTTCTTTATGAGGACTCTCATTGCTTCATCGCAATTCCGGAGGTCCACGACTTATTGTCTCATAATAAATATAGATAGATTAATTACAACTAATATAATAACCTTACCCAGGTTAAGCAATATAGTCTAGGAATCTAATTTCCCTTCTTGCAAGTAAGAATATTTGTACCTAATCAGGGCACTTGACCCTTCGATCACGATCTAAATAATGATCTCAATGCCTTAATACAATAATAACCATATCTAGGTTAAGTTAAGGATTAACTAAAGAGTTTTATCCAACTCCAATCTAGTCTTTCTAACTTAGGTGAATTCACAAGACACTGTCGATTCTCTATTAATCATTATGGATTGACTATCCATCCTTAGGTATCTCTCTTTGCTTCTATGCAACATGAGAGATTCACCCCCTTGCCGACAAGCAATAACTTAAGAGAAGTTGTGTCCAATAGGTATAATGAATTTAATGTTTGAATAATCATTTAATGGTACCTCTTGCATGCTTACAAAATTTGAGGCTTACGACTTGTAAAATGATCAAGTAGGTTTTTATACCAAGGATAAACATTATCGTTTAGGAAAAATCTCCTTTGACAAGAAAATATAATCATTCATAATTAGGGTACTCGACCTTCTTTGTCGACCCATATATATAATCAACTAAAGCAAGTTGTAATCCCAAAAGGTATAATTACTTTATGCTTGACTAACGATTTTTAATAGTACCTCTTGCATGCTTGCAATACCCGAGGCTTAAGACTTATCTCTCAAGTTGATTTGTAACCAACAACTAGCTTCCGCTACCTAAGGTTATACATTATCGACTAAAATAGATCTCTTTTCAATAAGACAAATATGAATACTTATTATTTAGGGCTCTCAACTCCTTATTGTCTGCCCTCATAATATAACTAAAATGAGTTATAGTTCCATAAAGGTGTCATCAAATAATCTTTATCCCTCCTGGGTTGAACTAGGTTTTTATACATCCTAATCTCAACACGATGGAGTAGAAATCATACATTTTCTAGAAAGTAAGAATATCATAAGGAACGATTATTTTCTAGTCTTCATCTGACTAAGAGGTCATTACAATCTTTTTAAACAAGAGTATTTTCATTTACAAGGAAACCTTAGTTATCACTAATCATAAGGTTCCACCTCAAGTTTAAAATATCAACTATGATCGTCTTGATAACAAGATCTATAAGACTTATTTAACGTTGCCATCAACTTAAGTTCATTGTCTAAGTTGCTCTATATATATACAAATTTCCAATGTAGTCTTGGAATCAATATTATTACCTAATTCCTCTTCGAGCAACTAAAAGACTATAATATAGATATCGTAACTGCTTACCCTTACTTATAGTATGATTACTCAAGAACTACATGTTAACTTTTACACGTAATGAGTAATTATCTTGCGACTTTACCAAATCATAAGAAGGCAATAACAAAGCATCCCAGGACTTGCAAAATGTATATTTCTTGTTCAAGCCCTATTCCATACAAAGTTCTACGGCATGGAAGAGTAAAACAAATGCCTAAACAATCTAAATAGACAGTGTCTTATGAAACTTAATCTGAATGAGCTTATGTCTAAGTAACAGTACAAGCACTTGACGACTTATACATCCTCAAAGTTCATTCTATGAAGTCAGTCTCAAAGTGTGCAGAGCATTAAACTCATAAATTACTTTTCGATGAGGTTTTAAACATTCACCAAAGACCAAACTTAAATGGCATCGAGTAAGAGTTCTACGATAGAAAAGGGTTTATGATTACTCTTGTTTTTGTGCCTATAAAGCTTACTAAACTTCATATACTTAATGAAATACCTATGATCTCAAAAGGAAAACCACTGATGATTATGAGTTTCCAACGGCATACCATCTAAAAGGTAAAACATGAGAAATGGGCTCGGCTCTTACCTGAGCAATCCTCACAAATTCAAATCTGGTGATGTTAGATTATGAGCTACAACTTAGCGAGTATACTTTTGTCAACCCGTGCTTAAATTCCTTACTTCTACTTCTTTACGCAGCGATGACCATCCTTATAACCTTCCAGGCACACCATTTATCAGTCTTGTTCTCCCTTTTGCAAAGTGATCTTCCTCTAAGCTACCGCCCCTGACTTAACTCTGTCAGCCTTCCTTCATTATAGACCCCCTTATCATTTACGGATGGTCTTTTTGTCTCTCTCCCCAACGATAACCCGTTATCTCCTCATAGCTTCCTCCACAACACTCCCCTATCTCTCTCATGACTCCACCCTCTTATCCTACTCCCTTCCTGCCAAACCGCCAACTTCTCTTTATCGCTAACAACTTATCACCAGTGCTCATGTCATTGTTTTCCTTCATGGCTCTACCCATCGGATGTTATCTCTCTTTTTCTTGATAACTCCCTTCCTTTGCCTCTTCGTGCCCCCTCCTTTTCGCTGTACCTGCCCATGTATATCTCCTATCACTCGCCACTTTGAAAGAAATTTGTGGTATTAACTCTTGGTTTCCCACTTCTTCTTAACAGAAAACTCTTGTCTAAAAGCGCCCACTAAGATGGAGTATATCTGGCATTTATCTAACCGTTTATTTAAACTTCTAGATTACCGCCTCTCTACTTTTTACTCCAGAAAGTGGGAACGTGGGTGTCTAATTGCCATCTCCTCCCAATCCACGTCTAACTAAACACATAAGGATCGCCATGCAAGATAGCTCCATGACCTCCACAACCGGTTTGATACCAAATACGCCCTCCTTAAGGCCGCGGTTACCTCTAAATGCATGCCGACATAAACTCTTAGTTTCCACCTGCATGCTTGAGGGATTCGTGGTAATGAGGATCCACTCAAAATGATGGGACTTATTCCTCTAAATCGTGGCATCCACCTTAGTGTTTTGAAACAACTACCTTAAATAGCGATGACTCTCTGTTCCTACTCAATTATTGCTTGCCCTTACAACAACGGAGTCCCTATTCTAAAACTCCCAAAATGTCTAGATAACCACTTACCTAAAAAGCAATCACATCCTATAAGGCTGTGAGCAGTGTGCCATTAAAAGCACAAAGATCATTTAATGAATCTAGAAGTGTTCGCCGCTTTAGAAGCACCAATTCATGTCATAACAAACACTACTAACTCTTTAAATAACAACTTAAATTCGCTCCTAACCACTCTCATCCACTCGAAGTTTGAAAGACATGCATTTCTTGTGGAGAAAGTGTGGGTAGTAATTACCTTCGAAAAATGTTTAAAGATTCCCTCTTCGATTTCGCAAGAACATAATAGATAGACATGGTAATAGAGAAGGTGGTTATCATTAATTTGACGACCATATAAGTTGATCACCAAAGCTTACGGATAATGTGAATGGGTCGAGTTTGTCTCCCCATCGCAATCCGTCAATAATAATCGTATATCAATGACTTCGACTAAAACGTCTTATTTTTTTTACGAATCACTTAAATATGTCAAAAATCTTAATAGTCGTAACAAGACTAGCATTTGATGACAAAAATGTCAAAATATTTATGTTAAACGTAAATAGTTATAAAACAATCTCAAACGACATCGATAACACTATTAATGACTAAGATGACTTAATATGGCCTAGCAAGTTTTGCCTATAATATCGACTATCTGTCGATTTGGTTCAAAAGTAAACTTGGCAAGACAAAGCTTACCTCTCATGACACTTCAGTTCATGTTTTCGGTAAACACCTTATACTCAGTTTGGCAAATAGACCACTTGTATTCCAGGGTCTATATCTCTCTTCTCGAAAGTTACTCTCTCTCTCTCTTCTCTGAGAATCGATAACCTGTAATCCTGTTTCACTTACCACCAAACAATAAGAGATCAGTGCATCTTTATTCGATAAATTCAACTAGTAAATCAAATCTTATAATACAGTTATTAAATTGACCATAACATAATCATTTCCATGATTTCATAATTGATATTCATTATAATTCCATGTCATATCCTGTCTTAAGTCTATAACATCTCAACAAATTTTACTTATGCCCAAGTAAAAAGTAAAAGTAAAGCAAGTTAGAAAATAGGGATGTAACACTTCATTCACAGTTTTTGGTTCAACTGTGGAGAGCAAATAGTAGTTTACTTGTTCTTCAGCAGCTTTTCTTCTTGTCAGTACACCTTTGCTTTTATCTCCAATAATTTGATCTTCAGAGTGATTGATTCTTAAATATCTGGGGGTTTTAGCAACACTTTCTAGAGCCTTTTCTTCTTCATCTCGACTATCTTCTTGTTGAACTTTATCTTCATAAGTTGTAGCAGTAGGCACATCTGATTCATATCCATTCTGATTTGATGTTATTCCTCTATCTTCATCCACCTTCACATTTACACTTTCAACAATCTTTTTAAGTCTTTTATTGTAACACCGGTAAGCCTTACTCTTTGTAGAGTACCCAAGGAAGATTCCTTCATCACATCTTGCATCAAATTTCCCTAGATCTTCATCTCTTCTGATATAACATTTGCTTCCAAAGACTTTGAAATATCTTACTATAGGAATTCTTTCATACCACAGTTCATCCTGGAGTTTTAGTACCATTACCTTTCACTTGAACCCTATTCTGAATGTAGACAGCAGTGTGTATAGCTTCTTTCCAAAAGACTTTCAGCAAACCTCCTTCCTTCATCATTGTCCTAGCAGCCTCCTGAACAGTCCTATTCTTTCTTTCCACAATTCCATTCTTCTGGGGAGTTCTAGGTGCAGACAATTGCCTCTTAATCCCTTGCTCTTCACAGAAAATGTTGAACTCATTTAAAGTGAACTCACCTCCTCTGTCAAACCTCAAACACTTGATTTTTAGTTCTATCTCATTCTCAACCATTGTCTTGAATGATTTGAACTTTTCTAGGGCTTCATATTTGTCTCTTAAGAAAGTAACCCAAGTCATTCTAGAATAATCATCAATAATCAACATGAAGTGCCTGTCACCTTGTAGACTTCTTACCCTTGTAGGACCACATAGGTCTGTATGCACTAGATCCAACAGACCAGCAAAAAATTGCTCCTTGCTCTTGAAACTTGTCCTAGTCTGCTTCCCAAACTGACATTCTTTATAGATGGTATTGATGGGTTTTATAAGCTTTGGTAGATCTCTCACAGTCTGACTTGAACTTATCTTTACCAGATTGTCAAAGTTCATATGACACATCCTTCGGTGCCACAGCCAAATCTCATCTGCTTGGGCCAATAAATAGTAATCACTAGTTCCTCTTAATTGATAAATGTTACCTCTGGTCTTCTTACTGGTAGCAATTATAGTTCCGGAGCTTTCCATGATCTTGCACCCATTGTCTTTGAATCTTAGATCATAACCTTTGTCACACATCTAACCAACACTCAAAAGATTATGCTTCAAACCCTTCGCATACAGGACATTATCAACATTATGCTTACCATCAAATGAGATAGATCCTTTTCCACAAATCTTACCAGCTGCATTGTCTCCAAACCTAACAAGTCCTCCATCATAGTTTTCCAAACTCACAAACTTACTTTTGTCACCGGTCACATGATGTGAGCATCCACTATCAATAATCCATTCATCCCTATCTTTCTCAACCTAAACTGCAAAAGCACTTTCTTCCACTGGTTTCTCTTCCTTCACATAGCTAGTGGGATTAGTAGACATAGATTCTTCCTTAATGGAAATAAAGAAACATTCATTTTTACTAGTACTAGCATCATCAGTCACACCTTCATCATCAAAATCTCTAACATAGTAGCATTTCTTTGGAGCTCTAGGCCTGTTCTCAAATCTTTTTCTATTCCTTTCGATTCTTTCAGGACATTTAGAAGCATAATGACCTACTTTACCACAAGAAAAACATTTGAAAGGTAATTTACCTTTAAACTTACCGGAACCTCTTTGCAATCTGTCAACAAAATTAGCTTCAAGTTCATCAAAATCATCAGGTTCCACCTTATATTTCTCAGCTCTGGAGATCTTTTTTGAAGTAGTGGCTTTGAAGGTAGTCTCATCTTTTGGCAATGCATCACCAAACTCTCTCATCTCAAATGCTGTAAGCTTTCCAAGTAATTAATCTCTGTCAATAGCTTTTACAGTCATTACTTCTTCAATTACAGCTACCTTGTGACTATAGGACTTTGGTAGTGATTTGAGAATTTTCATCACAACTTCCTTATCATTGAGAGTTCCTCCCATACCTTTTATTCCAGTGACAAGTTTATCAACTCTTTGCATAAAGGTTGTTATGTTTTCATTTTCACTCATCTTCAAACCCTCGGATTTTACTTTTAGGCTTTGTAGCTTGGCTTCTCTTATAGAATCATCTCCTTCATACAGATTTTTCAACTTCTCCCATACCTCATTTACAAATTCAAGATCCACAACTTTTGTCAACACTATATCACTTAAGGAACTTAATAGGGCATCCTTAGCTTTGACATCCAACTCATATTCTTTGATATCATCTTCAGTTGTCAAACCATCTTCAGGCATGACCAATTGTGACTGTGTAGCTATCCATACTTTATAACCAAGACAGAGGAGATGGATTTTCATTCGTACCTTCCAAAGAGCATAATTTGTCCCATCAAATTGTGGAGCTTCCCTTTTATAAGACATCCTGGATCTTCCTCAAGTTGTTCAGCCTTCTTCTAAGGAACCTTGCTTTGATACCAATTGTTGGACTGCACCGGACAATTGAGAGGGGGGTGAATCAGTTGTCCTAAAAATTTTAACCAATTATGAACATCAAATTATCAATTGCTTATATTCTGATATAACCATGAAAGCATAAAATGAGAAGCTCAACACAATAACATAATCAACATAGAAGACACTAGATTTTTACGTGGAAAACCCTTAAAGGTAAAAACTGTGGTGGGTGTTAGCCCACAGAAGTATATAATTTAAATCAATACTAAAAAATAGAGGTTCACTACCCAAATTGCTCACTGCAAAGAACGGCTCAACACAATAATTTTAACCAATTATGAACATCAAATTATCAATTGCTTATATTCTGATATAACCATGAAAGCATAAAATGAGAAGCTCAACACAATAACATAATCAACATAGAAGACACTAGATTTTTACGTGGAAAACCCTTAAAGGTAAAAACTGTGGTGGGTGTTAGCCCACAGAAGTATATAATTTAAATCAATACTAAAAAATAGAGGTTCACTACCCAAATTGCTCACTGCCAAAGGGTGGCTCGCTACAAAGGGTTGGATCACTGCCAAAATGGTGAACTGATTAATTAGCATCTACTCTATGTCTGGGTTCAGTTCCTTTGAAGCACAATAAAACTTCTCTGCTCTACTCTTTCACACCTTTGCACTTATCTCATCATATTCACACATTTTTTCTCCTTTTCGTAATTCATTACAAGTCTTTATACAAGTCATGAACCTTGGAATGTACATCAAGGTCGGCAATACATTCATCAATCGTTGGAACAATCTCCAAGGTCGGCATTACAAACATACATAAAATAGGTCTGGACCTAATACAAAATCAACTAAGGAAAATATGTAAATATGTATACAGATCACATTGCTCCTTAGCTGGGATTCAAATGCAATCTTCCACATCACGTCACACCTCAATAATCTTCAATGCTTCTCCGCAATTATTGAAATCAACCAAGTCGGCCAAGACTGGTGAGCACATTAGATCTTCTAAGAGCATTCTTCCACCACGATCTAAATTTCTCTCACCAACCAATCCGAAGGTACGAACACGATCAGGAGACATCCACAAGCACATTATAATCATCAGAAACATCCACACAATACCCAAACACTTTACCCATCAGATTCTCCAAACTGGAGCACAATAACAACACTGTCAGCCACTGTCATAAAGAAAAGATAGCTTGTGGACCACCAAATCACGAACCATTGGAGTTAAAGGTACTTAACATTATCTCAAACTTATCTCTAGAACCGCAAATCAAAATACTTCAATGCGGAGGAATGTAGAGCATAACACTTTCTCCCTGTCATTTCCAAACATACAAAAAAAGCTATTTTTACTCTAGTGAACATAACTCACTCAACTCTTCATGCCAAAGGCTCAAACTCAGAACATAGCATCTTTAGATGGACTTCTAAATAGCTTCCAATCCATAGACAAAGATATGCAATCTACAGAAGATGCGGAGCATTCTTCTGGACTATTTTTCTATATGCAATACACTATTTCCACTGCAACTCACTGTTTCTACCGGAGAGGCAAATTTTCTCAATATCCTCAACATCAAGATTTCTTAGATAAGTAAATACAAAGTATCTTACTCATTACAAATAGACAACAAGATAGGAGCACAATTGACACCAATGACAACACAAATATGTTGACATCAATGACAACACCGTTTAGGCACATACTTGCAACAGGTTTTGTACCTACACTATACTTTCAGTGTACTCTCCTTTTGAGGATTTGTAAAGGCATTGAATTCAAGTCCACTAAGCATTCTCTTGCTAGTGGCAATTTTAACTACTCTACCTATAAAGTGCCAAATCATTTTTCTTGGGGGGCTCTTTGATTGAGTGATTCAGGGGGGTCTCTTGGTGTGATTGTGCTTGTGCATCTCTTTCTGCTCGTGCTCTTCTTTCCTTTCACAAATGGGTAACATTAAGTTTCCATTGCTAACACCATACAACTACAACACATGGCAGTAAAATGCATGGAACTTCTTAATGCAACAAGGTTATATACCCTATGTTGAATAAAAGATAACTGAACCCACATATGCTAAGGAAAAAATACTTTGGATGATTAAACAAACAAAAGATCTTGGTTATCTTAAGAGTTTATTGTCCCTTGATATAAAGTTTCAACTTGATGGTTATAATAATTCACATAATGCATGGGAAAAATTAAAAACCTTGTATGGGACAACTAATGAAGTAAGGGGATATCAAATTGATAATCAATTAATGGCACTTGATTCTAAGTTTTTTGACAACATCCAAGACTTTGTAACAAAAGTTAATAATTTGAGAGCATAATTTAAACCATGTGGCATAGAGAAAAAGGACATTCAGCTTTCCGTGAGCTCTCTTAACAAACTTAGACCTGAATATGCAGTTTTTATTTCCAGTTTTCATACTCCTAGATTGACTATGGGCTCTTCATATACAATGCCTTCTTTTACTTCATTTTCTGAATTGTTGAAGCAAGAACAAGGCAAGCTTCTTTCCATGGGTCTCTTAAAGCCATATTAGTCTCAGGATTTATTGGCTAGTTAGTCAAAGGGACAAAAAGAATCAGGGAAACCTGACAAGAAATAGAAGAATTCCAAGAAGAAGACACAGAAAGATCAAGCATAGTCATCATCTGCTCCAAAAGCAGACTCCAACTCCTCTTCCTCAAAGGGGAATTCTCATAAGAAGGATAAGGCAACTTGTTATTGTAAAAGGGTTGGTCATGAAGAACACTCTTGTCACAAGAAGCAGATCGATGAGTTGAAGCATCTTCTCAACAAGAACAACATTATTCTTCCTTCTTCACAACAATCCTCTCCTCCTTCCAAATCAGGCAAAGGGAAAGTAACTGAACTTCTTGCTACTATAGACTCTTCTCAAGAGTGGATTCTTGACTCAAGTGCATCACATCACATGGGTTTTGTTAGAGAATAGTTTTATTTGTTGGATCCTTGTTCGATGCCTCACATTCTCATTGGGGATGACTCTCCTGTAGAAGTCATCAGGAAAGGTTATGTTGATGCTAGCACTGGTACATTTGAGGATGTCCTTTGTGTGCCTAATCTATCGGTTAACCTTCTTTCCATCTGTCTGATTGCCTAAAATGGTAGAAAAGTTGAGTTCACTTCTGATTTTGTCACCATCAAGAATCTTGAAGATAATGCACTGTATGCATCCTCACATTTTGTACCCGATTCACATTCTACTACTTTGTTCACCCATTTGAATTCTATGAGTAAGCTATGGCATGAGCGGGTTGGCCATCTCAACTTCTGCTATCTCCAATAGCTCAAAAAGCAGGATATAGTCATGGGTCTTCCTAAGATCAGTTTCTTAGATGGAGTTTGTTTAGGTTGTGCCTTGGGAAAGCATCCTGAGGACAAGATTGACAAAGGGAAGGCTTGGAGGGCTTCAAAAGTACTTGAGCTAGTTCACAATGATGTGGCGGGTCCATTTCCATCCTTGTTTTTTAGCAAGGCTTGCTACTTGCTCATTTTTATTGATGACTTTTCTAGATACACATGGGTCTACTTTCTTCAGCAAAAAGGAGAAGCTTTTGATAAATTCCAAGAGTTCAAGGATCGTGCTAAGAAATAATCTAGAAAGGTTGTCAAGATTCTTTGTGTTGATAATGGTAGAGAATATGTGAACTATCACTCTGAATAATTTGGCACTCTTGCAGGGATAGATCTTCAGCAACTATTGCTTATACACCTCAGTAGAAAGGTGTGGCGGAGAGGAAAAATAGGTCCCTGAAAGAGATGGTTGGTTGCATGATCCATGCACGCTTCCTTGTACCTGAGTATTGGGTAGAAGCTATCAACTGTGTTGCTCACATCCATAACAGAGTTCTGCATAAGGCATTGAAGGGCATCACTCCCTTTAAAGCCCGATGTGGTAGGAAACCTATTGTGTAGAACTTTAGAGTTTTTAGCTCCCCATCATGGGCTCACATTCCTTTAGAGAAACGTAAGGCCTTGGAACATCAGAGTCAACCTTATATCCTTGTTGATATCCTGATGTTGTCAAAGGTTATCAGCTCTTGGATCCTGAGACACATGAGCTCTTCATTGAGTGAAGTGTGCAATTCGAGGAAATCTCTCCTAGCTCATCCTCTCTTCTTCCTTCCTCCACCGCAAATTCAAATAGTGAGTCAGATGATTTTCCTCCAGCTACCTCTACTTGCAGAGTTGATCACAAGCTTTCATCCTCCTCTTCATAGAATTCAAATTCTAAAGATGATGGTTCTCCTCCTCTATCCCCTACCATGCCTCGCTGGGCTCGTCAAACACTTGAGTTTGTAGGCACTCTTGTTGGAGATCCTTCAGATACACAGAGGACTCGATCACAACATTAGGATATTCCGCATTCCTACATTGTCACAACTTCATATCCATATTCATTTCACAAAGCATCAGGTATTTCTGAGTGTGATTCAATTAGTGATAACTTTAAGAAACCCCTTCTAAAAAAATATATAAAATCTTGGTGAATCTTCCATTTTTTTGGAGAAAAATATTAATTTCTATTGGCGAATCTTTCCTTTTTTTGAAAAAATATTTAATTTTATTGGTGAATTTTTTAAATCACTAGAAATTTATAGAAAATCCTAGTGAATCTTGACAAAAAATAGGAAAATGCATTAATTATCATGGTGAATACTTCCTAAAAGAAAATTAAATTCCTATGGAAAAGTAAAGGCCTAAAGGTGGCAATGATTGACTAGTTTAAGGTGTAGTGCTTATGTCTATAATTCCTTCATTCCTGAATATTTTAAATCAAACACTGAATATTTTAAATTGGTCCTAAATTATTTTTCACTACCATTGATGTTATTTATAATCTAATGGTTTGGGTTCTATTCCGCAAACCAAAATGTGCCCGTAGAGCTCCAATGCCCATGGAGCCTAAAATTGCATTTGGAACGTTGATCTTAATGGAGATCAAAGGCCCAAATGCAATTTTTGGCCCCATGGGAATTGGAGCTCTATGGGTACATTTTGGCTCATGGAATTTAACCCTAGCTATTAGATTATAAATTGAGATCAACAACCCAAATACAATTTCAGGCTCAATGGGCATTGGAGCTCCATGGGTACATTTTAACCCATGGAATGCAACCGCAGTTGTTAGATTATAAATAAAATCAATGATGGTGATTACAAATTGGTGATATGGCCCTAAAGTAACCAATAAATATATAATATTATTCATGAATTAATTTCATTTTCTACTAAAACTTATAAAATTTAGGCAAATCTGATCTAATTAGGTATCGAATATTGTGGTGAATTTTTAAGTTTAAATTTTTAATAAAATAAATATTCTAGTGATTTAACTAGGACTAAAATAAAATTTTGTAAAAATGTGGTGATTCAGATCACCTTATAGCTTGTACTATTAGCCAAATTTTGAATCCCCAATTTCAACTATTAGCCAATTGGCGAATATTAGCCACTAAAAAAATCACTAGATTCGGTAATGGAGGAAGAGTACAACTTTTTGATTCGGAACAAAACTTGGGATCTTATTCCACTTCCTAAGGGAAGAAAAATGGTTCAATGTAAGTGGATCTATCAGACCAAATTTGTAGTGGATGGATCAGTTGACAAGTTCAAAGCATAACTTGTGGCTAAAGATTTCTCCCAAGTTCCTGATATTGACTGCACTGAGACCTTTGCCCCCATCACCAAAATGAACTCCATTCACCTTCTACTTGCTACTAGTGCAGCTTAAGGTTGGGTTGTACATCAGATGGATGTGAAGAGTGCATTTCTTTATGGGGATCTACATGAGGAGATTTACATGGAGCAACCACAAGGATTTGTTCAAGATTCTTCATTGGTTTGCAGGTTGCAGAAGTCTATCTATGGCCTCAAACAGGTCCCATGGGCTTGGTATGCCAAGATGGACTCCTTTCTTCTCTCAGTTGGGTTCTCTAGATGCCACATGGATCTAAATGTCTACATTCTGAGATAGGAGGATGCTCTTCTTTTCTTGTCCCTCTATGTTGATGACTTGATTGTCACTGGGAGTACTTCATCCATCATTGCAAGCGTCATAACTTCTTTGTACAACAAGTTTTCCATGACTGACTTGGTCTCTTGCACTATTTTCTCAGGATTGAGATCACTAAGACCTCTTCTGGGATCTCTCTTGCACAACCCAAATATGCTCTTGATCTTCTGGCTCATTTTCACATGGTTGATTCTAATCCTACACCGACTCCCTTTCTGTCTAGCGTCAAGCTTGAGGAAAAGTGTTCCACACCACTGGTTGATGCCACTTTGTATCGTCAGCTTGTTAGTAGACTCATCTACTTGACTCATACTCACCCTGACATTTCATTTGTAGTTGGCATTATTTCGCGCTTCATGATGGAGCCAAATGAGCTTTACTAGAAGGCTGTCAAATGCATCTTGCACTACATAAAGGGCACTCACGAGTACGAAATTCACTATGCAATGAGCATAGGTTTAGACTTGGTTGGATACATTGATTCTAATTGGGTTAGTGATCTTGATGATCGCAAGTCCACATCTGGCTACAGTTTTCACCTTGGTTCCAGTCCCATTTGTTGGCAGAGCAAGAAGCAACATGTCATTGCTCTTTCTTCAACTAAGGCTGAGTATTGAGAGGTTGTCAATGCCACCACTGAGGCTATTTGGCTTCATAATTTCCTCATTGAACTTGGCATCACTTTTCAAAAACCATTAGTCATCTACTATGACAACCAGAGCACCATCCAGATCCCAAAGAACTTGATTCTTCATCAATAGACCAAAAACATCAAGATCCATATGCACTTTCTCTAGGGATGATTTAGGAGCAGGTCATCCATTTGTGGTAATGTCCTATGGTAGAGTATGTTGCAAATATATTCACCAAACCCTTCAATAAGAGCAAGCATGTTTATCTTTAGTCTCTCTTGGGGGTGCGGGACATCTCTTATAGGGGGGTCACTTATCCCTTCCTACTTTATCCTCTCATGGGGGGAGATTTTTCCCACTCTGTTTTCTCCTTCCTTTTATGTTTGAGGGAATCTTTTGTACATGGGTACCTCATCAAGCCTAGTTGTTGGGACCCATCTTTGCATCTTTGTTTACATTTCCCCCTAAGTTGCACTTAAGGGGGGTGTTAGTGTGAATAGGGTTCTTTAGCGATCTAGTTCTTTCTTAGCTTATTCTCCGCTTTATCTCTCTTCACACTAGGTTAAGTTTACTTAGGGACTTTTTCACTATATCCCATATTGGTTGTGGTTTTAGTCTCTTGGGTGGAATATCCTATATATACCCACCTCTTGCTCTCATATGAGCATCTCATTTTCATTGTATGATTTGCATTCTCTTGAGTTGAATATGGTTTATTTGTCTCATATCTAATTTTTGTTTTGCTTTCGTTCATTCATTTGCATTCTTGGGTGGCTTTTTAGCCAAATCTTACATTTGAGTTGTGGATCATGTTAGTTTTGGAGGGATAGTTTGAGGATTACTTGGCATGGTTTTCTTTTTTCCTTTGTCTTCTTATGCATATGAGTTTGTTATGAATACTTTTTTGAGGAGTATAGGGGATGGTTTTGGGCATATTCCCTTGTTTTGGGAATGAATGTTTAAATGTTTTGTTTGATTTTGTTTCAATTTGAAAGGCTTACATCCTTTCTTGTTTAATAATATGATGTTATGTTTGACCTTGGGGTTGAACGGTTAGATGTTGAAAGGCTTTTCTATATGGGGTTTTGTGAAGGAGATCTTACTTCTCATAGCTAGATCACTTAGAAGTGTTCGTAGAAGGACATGCTATGTGTTTTTATTTGTAGGTCTTCTCTCTATGGACTATTGTCTCTTCATGGAGGTTCATATTCACCTAACATTGATGTGGAGAACTTGGGATAGCTATGGAGATCAATGGTGAGAGAGTTATTTTCTAGCGATTTAGTTTATAGGTTTGCAAATCATTGTGTATGTTCCTATGTACTAGATCATATAGATGGCATTTGCTACACCTTTCTATAAGGTCTACCTTTGATGACTTGTATACCTTGGCTTTGAGGTATGGTTAGTTGGATATTTTAGCAACCAGTTGTGCTCACTATTCCAATTGTTGAAGAGTTCTTGGAAGCTACTCAATCCTATTTGTTACCATTAAATTCAGGGATTATGTTAGAATATCAAGTTAAGGTAGGATTTAGTGATGCTTCCATGTGACCATTAGTGTAGCATCTCTTTTGGATAAGATCTTATCTTTTATGCATTAGTGTGATGGAGGTGTTAGAAATGAATGAAAACACTACAATATGGAAATTTAAAATAAAGTTGCAAATCTAAAATTATACTATAGAATATCAAATGAAGATATGACTCAACAATACTCAAAACCCATACACATGAAATAGAGATTTACATGGAGAAAACTCTTTCAGGTAAAAAACTCCACCATGAAAAAGGGGTAAATTTGTATTATATTTGAAAATATTACAATACATCAATTTCGTTCAATCCTACATCCAATCCAACTACACCTATGTACATGTAAATAAATAACTCTCATATCTTGCACTTCCTCTAGCTTCTATTAAATAGAATACAAGCTTGCAAAAGAAGACACGACAAAAATGGCGCCCATTATATGAAAATCCCACAGCCACTTTGGGAATCTGGCTAATTAATGTCTCTTACACTTATTGTAGCCTTCAAAAAAAATGTGGCCCCAAAGTAGGCCAAATTCCAATGCCCTCATAGTGAATAGTCAACAAACAAGCTACTTTTAGCCTCTTACAAGATTTCCTAAGATTCTTGTCATAATCCATCTTAACTGTCCAAAAATAACCAATTCCTTCGAACATGTAAGAGACAATCTTGCAAGATTCTCTTACAATTTTCATAAAATCAATTAATGAATTTAGACACCTCTATTTCACATGTTTACTATTGGGTCAACCCACAATAGTGGGTTACACTTTTGTGGATGAAGAAAAATTGAAGGTGTCAAAAAATCTCTAGCAGGCACCTTCGTCTGAAGGTCTTTCCTTCGAACGAAGGCCCTGTCAACTCTATAAAAACTTAAAATAATAGAACCTTCATTCGAAGGACATCTTTGAACAACTAGTAATTGAGAGAAAAATTAAAATAATAAAATAATGCCTTCGATCGAAGAGCGTAGTCAATCGAAGGCATTATTTTATTTTAATTTTTAAAAATAGGTTAAAACTCTCAAATGACAATTTTTTTGTCATTTGAGAGCGCAACTGTGAAAGGAAGTTGCGGACGAAGGCGACAGGCACCCGCGGACGAAGGCGACCAAGAACCCGGACGAAGGTGACAGGTTCAAAGGGGACAAGTGGAAGCTCTGCGACAGGCGAAGACCCCACATGAGCATACACGTCGAGACCACAGGTACATAAATTTGCCACTGTTTCTATGTATATGCAAGTGCCGTTTGAAATGGATGCTTGTTGTGAACTCATGTATATGCTTGCCAACATTTCAAGGCCCCATATGCTTGCTGACAGGGGCTTCCATTAGAAAAAAAATGTTGTTCCATTACAGTCAATAAAATATAGAAAATTTGCTTGAGACAGTTAAAGAACTATCAAACCCTAGTTTGCCAAACTAGGATTTATCATTATAGTTAATAAAATATAGAAAAATTTCATAAAATACAAAAAAAATTGCTTGAGACAGTTAAAGAACTATCAAACCCTAGTTTGGCAAACTAGGGTTTGTCATTACAGTTAATAAAATACAGAAAAATTCCATAAAATATAAAAAAATTGCTTGAGACAGTTAAAGAACTATCAAACCCCAGTTTGCCAAACTAGGGTTTGACAAACCCTAGTTTCAAAAGAATATCAAAGTTTGAAAAGATGAATTTAGTGTGTTACCCTAATTTGACAAACCCTAGTTTGAAAAGAACATCAAAGTTTGAAAAGATGAATTTAGTTTGTCAGGTGGACCTAATTTGGCAAACTAGGGTTTGTATTCTTTTGCTTACTCTTCCCTTGAACTTGGGCAAAATGTTTAGCTTCATTGGTACTTATGCTATTTCATATTCTCTTTTCCCCTCACTGTAGGAGCATGTTTGGTTTCATTGATCTTCATGGTTACTTTGTATATGGTATTTCTAGGTGAATTAGGTAATTTTTAGTTTTTAATGTCTATGTCAACTATAAATGCAAAGACATGAACAAACTTTCAAATATGACTCTCAATAATAACAAGTCTTTTTTAACCAACAAGGTTTGAATTAGAACTATAGATTCAAGACCATATATATAACAACCACATGAATTTCTATTCGCATCCAAATTAGGGTTTTTTCATGCCACCTTCTCAACCATATAACTTGTTCTCTCTATTTGGATAACAGATAATAGAGAACCATGTTATGAAAAGAGAATCTATTTTCCATGAAAACTACTCTTGAGCTCTATGCAACTATGAATGACTATAGCTAAAAGACTCTGATTCCATTCAATAGCTCACAACTTTGTCAAAAAAAATCTCATTTATTATTTATGAAATCATGCCTCTTAAATTACTTAACAAATTACAAGAGAATTACTTATATTCATTGCAATGAGACGTCTATAGCCACACAACCAATCTCTCTTTTTGCACCTAAAGGCAAAGAACTAGTTCAAAATTTGTAACTATTGTATGCAAGTTAGATGTATCATGTTCAACTTAATATGTGCTAGGTATCAAAATCCCTTATCTTATTTTAATTATTTCATGTTATATGACAATAGAAATCCATTGGTGGCACTTGCTAAAAATAATTTAAAGATATATATAAATCCATTTCCAAAAAATTCTAACAACATGTAGACATGCAATTGTTATTAATAATGTTATTAAGGATAATCTGATGTTGATGATGTTGGTCAAATTTAATGCTACATTAAAGTGTCTTATGATTTTACTTTTGCTAGGACTAGTTCAATTGACATATCAATTACCTAGATAGGGTTAACCACTAGAACCTAGTGAACCATACATAAACATATGGTCAAATCATCTCATGATGAAACAAATACCTGTTGAGTGATTAGCATCTATATGTTGTAGTAAAAGGTTGCAATGATAAAATAACTTGGAAATGAGTCTTTAGGAATTTGTAAATGTTTGAGAATTAGATCAATCCTCATGACCCCAAGAGTGCTTTAAGTGTGCAACATCATTATGATTGCAATGAAATGTTAACCTCAACTCAATCATGTACTAATTGCCTCATAGCACTAAGAGTGACCAATGTGAATTTAATCAATTTTATATAATAATTATCTCATGAGCCAATGTGGGTTCCACACAAGACTAGTCCAAGACTTCAACAAGGCTCATAACAAGTGTAACTCAACCTTTGAGGGCTTTAACCTAAACAACTATTAATTTGGAATGGTTTATCACAACCCAACCACTTGCAATGAGTATTTAAGAAGAAACTCTTCATAAGTCTTTAATTAAATAAAGGATTGTGACCACACTAAATCATATTTTCATTCTAAAATAATTCATTAGATTAATATAGCAATAAAACAACTAGAGTAATGTTAAGCCAAGAGGGGATGTAATGCCCCGCCATACAACCCTAGAGATAAGACCAACTAAGCAATAAAACGGGGCAAATTTTATTTTTTTTAAATAGAAGAAATGGTAACGAAACATAAACTAATAACATCAAGTTAAACTATCATCTCTAGGGATTACATAGCTGCATTATTGCAATTTAACAATAATCGACAACATACATGATTTGATCAATCAAATGAATCAAACTTACAGATCTTTGATTACATCATCAGATAAATACATCAACATTTGCAGTCAAGATTACAAGTACAAAATAGTTCATCTTACAAGAATAATTACATGATTTCATTGTTACAAAAGCTCTTTTTTCTGAATACATCAAATTACATAATGAATTCTAATGATACACAAAACTAGATGCAAGTAGTACAAATATGTCTTCAAACATAGGTGCAAAACTGGAATCATGAGAGATACATCTTCTTTACACACAAGCCACAATGCCAGAAAACCAATGGAAGAATGCACAACCACCTGACCATGTGGAACCCTGAGGTCCACCCCCCATGCTAGGAGATAACAATGAGGTCCCACAATGAAAATAGTCATGACGACCAAACAAAATAGGTAGGAGACTAACATGGAATTCCAAAAACTCAGTCAAGGAATAAACATAAAAAGTAGCTCAATCAATGCTCATAGAGGCAAACATGAACAACAAGGAAAGAGCACAAAGGGGAAACTAGATTGCAGTAGGTAGAGTGTCATCGTATGGTCCTGACATGGGTTATCCTAGTTGTCTCTCACTAGATGCCAGCCCCCATCTATGGTTATCCTGGTAGCCTCTCTCTAGGCACTGGCCCCATAGGGTGACACATGCGGAACCAACTATCCTTTCGTGAAGACAAGGAAGTCAATCGTGCCAACTAGGGCTTCTCATCCCATCCATAGCCTAAATGAGCGCTACAGGCATGGGTGAGGCATCTAGTTATCTTACTTAATGAGATAGCTACCCAACCTCTCCTAGGTTGATTATTAGATTATCACTTGATTACAACTTTCAAAGGGTTATCCAAGAAGCCACTTTGGGCACCGGCCCCACAATGAAAGCCACTACCCTACATGCATCCAGTTACCCTAACCATCATGATAAGTATACAATAACAATGCAAGGTATCTCTCCTCTTTTATACAATCATAACCACAAAAGCAATCCCAAATATTAATACTCAAATCACATTCATCCCCATTTCTAAACACCAAGAACCTCATACAAAAACAGAAGGCACCAAAAACTCTTTATTATCTCAAGACAACATCTATGATCAACAACTAGGCCTCTGGAGTGGAACGACACAATAGAGAAAAATTAGATGACTCAAAATGGCATGACAATTATTTGCCCATAAGTCAACCCAAATTCTAAGCTGGCCTTCCTTCTATTCATAAGATAGTATTTCACAACAATATAAGCCATTAAGAAAAAGTTAACAGTAACCATTATTTGAAAGACACTAGGCAAACAAAACTTAACTAAAGACCTCATAAATGATCCTATACTTAATCCAATACAGCGATAAAATAAGATAACACTCATCATGAACACCTTAAACTTGACCCAATTAGATATAACAATTTAGTATTTATATCATGGCATTGAATTGACTAAGTCAAATGTATTTAAAAGCTTTATTATTTCGTAACCTACTTATTACATTAGATAAAATTACTTATATTCTTAAATATATTTAAATGTAAATTATAGATAATAAATAGATATTCACAATAATAACATTGGATATATGCTAATAATAATAAATTACCTAAATTCTATTATATGAGTAAATATTTATATTCTAATAATCATAGCTAGAAATTGATTATCTATAAGATGAAGAAACAACATAATTTAAAATCAATTAAATATTTAACTCCAATAGATATTACTAGAGTTCAAATAAGAAACTTTCTCTTACTGGCCAAAACACTCAAAATTTTAAAAAAACAATTTACTATTTATTAGAGGTTGATATCCATATATTTAGGCAGATAAAACTAAATATATTAAAGATCTTAATGATTTCCAGAATTTATTGAAATGGCTTGAGAATCTAGGTCTTCCATCTAGTATAGGTTCACCTCAAATGAGGGTTTAACATTAATAAGATTGCTATCATTTGTAGGGCGATTTGAAGACATTAAAATTGCTTGGCAAAATGCCTCAAACAAGGCCATACCACAACTTCATAAAATGATTGCAGGAGATTCACAAATTAGATTATTGGTTGGACATTGTATAGGTATTCGATCCGATTCCCAGTAGGTATCTCAACCATAAATACATGGCACAGGAGGTCGAATGGCCATCATGCATCACAAAAAAATAAATAATTTAAGCCAATCAGCTAAGGCTTGAAAGAGAGTTTTGTGGCTTGATCGACCAGATGCCTCAAATGAGGCCATTAGCTTATCAAATAATTTCAGAGAATAAATGAATTTGCCCTTCGACAAAGACCACCAGGTATAAAATGCAATTAGAAAGAATGAAATTTGCAGATTAACACCTTGGGTTCGCATGCCCAAATTCACCCTCAAGGTAAAGGCCTGAGTATGAATGCAGGTGAAAATAATTGGATCAATGATCTTGAAGCATAATAGAATCCATGCGATAGGAATTTGGTCTTACCAATTGAATCGACGCCTAGTAAATAGGATACAATGTAGTATTAGAATCTACAAAGATTTCAATTAGTTTGCATATCTATTAAAATTATTAATTTAATTCCTATTGAAGTCAATTATTTAATATTCTTCAAAATCCACATTATTTATTTTTAAAAATAAATTAATATTTTTTATGGAATGAAACAATAGACTAACCATAACAACTCAAAACTACATACCGAACATATCTCAATGGCAACACACTATAGAGTAATAGAGACTCACAACCATGCTACATACTGACCAAATTGATGGAACCCAAGACTGAGAACTCGTCCTCAATGAGAATGATCTCAACTAAGGGACCTCACGTTATCTCCATTCCACAACTTCCATTGGTATGAAGGTACACTTAGACCTGCCAATTCAAGTGGAGTCGATGCCTGGTACCTGCAACCTACAGCAAACGAAAGGGTCAAGTACAAATATATATATATATAATCATCCAATAGGCACACTGTGATAGGGAATTGCAGCGTAGTAGGGTACTCAGCATGAGTAATACTACACTGTCCCTTTATATATATATATAATCATCCAACAGGCACACTGTGATAGGGAATTGCAGCGTAGTAGGGTACTCAGCATGAGTAATACTACACTATCCCTTCACAACATATCACCAATATCTACATCAAGCAAGTTCATAAATAACTAAACAACTAGATAACACTTCATTAGGTAGTCACATAAATCACATAGTAAAATTAATCAATTAGACCCATAACTGATCATAGCATAAGAATAATATATCAATCATAAAACATCAACAGTGTCATCACAGAAAATATCAATGAGTCATCAACTACATCAAAACAGTAAATCCATCATCAATGATATGTCATAATGTCTAGATATAAAGAAATAACTAACAGTCTAACAGAAAGCCAAAATGAGGGGCACTATAGGGGAGACTAGTGGTCATGCACTTTATTGGAAAGCTAAATGACATAAAGAACAAATATTCAATTTATGATTATAAATTTATGCTATTAAATATATATGCAAATTGAATAAGTGGATGTATTAATTGTTGCCAAATAAGTTTTTTTTGTACATTGGTCATTAGGCACCATAATTTATCGAGAATCAATGTAAATTTTGAACTAGAAGCACATAAAATGGTTTAAATTTTTGTAGATTTACCAATTTGTGTTGAATCATAGGAGTAGTAAATACAACTACATAGTAGATATGTTGAGAAATAGAAGTGCATTGAGAGATCACATAGATAAGAGTTAAAGTTATAAGATTTAAAAAGATGAAATTTTATTTAACATAATATCAATTTTGGGGAGGCATGTTAAAATATAGTTCCAGTCAAGATAGGATACATAGTGAGTGGACCACTTCATTCTTGACATGGGTTGTTGTTAAAGATGTAATATTTATGTTTATCGTAAGGGTCAATGCAAGAGAGTTTCATTAGAGAAAATCCTATTGGAGGGATGGATAGAGACATTAGAGTGGACAAGACATTGACACTTTTGAGGAAGAAATTATTGGTCATAAATGAGAGTTAAAATACAGAGGACTACATATAGAAATGTCAAGTTTATTAGTTTGGTGAAGGGGAATTCAAGATTATGGATTGTATAATCTCTTACAAATACTAGATAATTCATGGAATGATATTAACATCAATTATTTTGGATTCATGAGGAGTCAACACTATAGATATTTATTGCTTATAGTAGTATACATGATATCCAAGATGTCATATTTTATAACATGTGAATAGACAAGTGATGCTTCACATACTTCTATCTTATTTTTCAATGAGATTGTTAGGTATTGCCTAGTATCCCAAGAAGCATTATTTGGATAGTGACAAATTTTGTAGTTTACATGTATTTATGTATATATTTATGTATTTTTGTGATGTTTCTTGTACTGGATATGCTATAAATCATATTGAGTTACCATGGAAATATATGAATATATTGTATAGTCATTGGTTGTATCCATGTTCTTAGTGTGTAATGTTCATTATTTTATATCTTTAATTGTTGAACCTATGTGCTATAATGATTTCAAAAGAAATCTCTTTATCTCTCTCTCCCTTGGTAAGTGTTTTCACAAAGAAAGATTTAAGTGTATGGAGTAGGAATGACTTAAATGTTTTATTGCACACATGGTATTCATTTTTATGACACTGATACATGTGACATTACACATGTGTAGATTTGGAAAAGTTAAAATCTCTCTCTCTCTCTCTCTCTCTCTCTCTCTCTCTCTCTCTCTCTCTCTCTCTCTCTCTCTCTCTCTCTCTCTCTGAAAAGGAAAAGATTCATCCATGCATTTTAGAAATGAAATCTTCCCTCTTGTTCAACTATTTAAAATGTGTTGGAATATGATAATGCTATTGGAAATGTACTTCATTTATTTAATTATAACTTCTATTACACATATATATGTGTTATTAAAAGGTTAACATAGGTAAATATAACTTTCTAGATTAAAATATATATTTGCTCGCATAAAAATGTACATATTTTTAAAAAAATATCAGATTCAACACAATCTATGTACGTAAAATTAAATTGTTTGAAATAGGCAATTATGTGTTTCAAATTATTATTACAAAACCTTAAATTTATACTAAGCTATAGTTGCATTAGGATGGCAATGTTTAACCAATTCTTCTACAAGATGACTGATATGTCTCACCAACACCAGTGATAACTAGTGTCTACTTTAAAAGTTGTGGAACAACATCAACATACACACCTACATCAGAGAAGAAATTGTATGTTGATATAGGCGAGCGCAACACAACATCCCTAGCTACTCTGATGTAGGATCAGTATGTTTATACATTTGTTCCACAGTCCAAAGTAGACACTATCACATGTTATGATGTTGGTGAGACATCTCAATCATCAAGTGTAGAGAATTGGTTCAACATGGCCATCCTAATGCAACTATCTAGAGGTATAAATAAGGTTTTGTAAGTACATATTTTCAAAAAAAATTAGTAGATGACAGTCTACACATAAAATTAAATTGTTTGAAAGAGACAATTATGTGTTGAATTATACTTACAATTGAACCTTATTTATACGGAGCTATAGTTGAATTAGGATGGCCATGTTGAGCCAATTCTCTACAAGATGACTGATATGTCTCACCAACATTAGTGATAACTAGTGTCTACTTTGGAAGTTGTGGAACATCAACATACACACCTACATCATAGAAGAAATTTTATGTTGATAAGCAAGCTCAATAAGTCAGAAGCAAGAAATTGTATGTTGATAGGCTCGAGCATGTAACACAACATCCCTATCTACTCTGATGTAGGTGTGTATGTTGATACATTTGTTCCACAACTTCCAAAGTAGACACTAGATCAATGATGTTGGTGAGACATATCAGGACCATCAAGTGTAGAGAATTGGTTCAACATGGCCATCCTAATGCAACTATAGAGACCTATAAATAACATGTTAAATGTAAGTATAATTCTTGACATACATCTATTTTGAAAACAATTTAATTTTATGTGTAGACTAGGTACATCATATACTAATCAAAAGAGAAGATAAAGTGAATGATTTGGAGTCCTGAACTTCCTATTAGTATTGTGGGAAGCAGTACTTACAATTTAACCTTATTTATATGGAGCTACAGTTATATTAGGATGGCCATGTCGAACCAATTCTCTACAATATGACTGGTATGTCTCACCAAAATCAGTGATAACTAGTGTCTACTTGGGAAGTTGTGGAACAACATCAACATACACACCTACATCAGAGAAGAAATTGTATGTTGATAGGCAAGCTTAAATCACCAGGGATAAGCGAGCTCAATAAGTCAGAAGCAAGAAATTGTATGTTGATAGACTCAAGCATGTAACACAACATCCCTATCTACTCTAATGTAGGTGAGTATGTTGATACATTTGTTCCACAACTTCCAAAGTAGACACTAGATCAATGATGTTGGTGAGACATATAAGGACCATCAACTATAGAGAATTGGTTCAACATGGCCATCCTAATGCAACTATAGAGACCTACAAATAACCTATTAAATGTAAGTATAAATCTTGACATACATCTATTTTGAAAACAATTTAATTCTATGTGTAGACCAGGTACATCATCTACTAATCAAAGAGATATAAGAGGCATGCTAATCAAAAGAGAAGATAAAGTGAATGATTTGGAGTCCTGAACTTCCTATCATTATTATGGGAAGTAGTGATCTTGAGTCTCTATTCAGCTTGAATTTCATCTTGTGATCAGTAAGGCTCCATCATTCTTTCCTTCTTGAAGCGGTCCTTTAAGTTATTGCACTTGCTTTTCATGTTATCACTTATATTTCAAACATGTAAATTTTAATTTTTTTCACTTAGTGAACTAGAATGTATGTTCCTAGCTTGGATGTTAAATTTCAAAATTAATTTAGATACATAGTACTAGATGTGCACACATGTTGTAGTGCCCCTCCATTCTCATCTTGGATGTGCAGATAGTCTGGCTAAGGAGCATGAAGATGAAGGTAAAATAATAGGAATATTTAGGGTATGTTAGACAGTTGATGTTGTACATTATATGATGTTGCTAGATACTACATTCATTTTGGTGACATTCCTAATTATCTTCATGTGGTTTCATATGACAGCATGTTTGATTGATAATCCTTGTTGTGACACTGATAATTCATATGCTCTGACATTGTTTTACATTCAGATGATTATGATGTTGATCTTACTATGATTGTCATATGTTACAATTGATTTTTATGTGACTAATTTTGTATTATAGGATGATCTGATTATTGTGTGGTGTGAAAAGAGACAATGTCGTACCACTCATTCGTGAGCGTCCGGCGACATTGCGATTCTTTTTCACTTCGTGACCATTTTATATTTATTATACTTGTGCATAGACTGTGTTGTGTGTTGCAGGTTAAGGGTATCAGGCATCGCCTCCACCTGAATTGGTAGGTTTGAGCATGCCTTAAACCCAATGGAAATTGTTGAACGGAGATAACATATGGTCCCCTAGTTATCGCTCATCCTTGAAAAGGATGAGTATCCAATTTTACACCCAGTCAGTGTTATCAGTATGGGCATGATAGTCAGTCATTGTTGTGGTGGTCTTACTTTCTGATCATGCATAGTGGTCAAGTATTGTTCAACATTTGGATTATTGAGTTTGAAATTGTTTGATTAGTGCTTTGGTTAGTTGTTGCATTAAAATAAAATTATTAAGTTAAGAAGGCACTTTTAATAAATAAATAAATATAGATACTTTTAAGTAAATTTAAGTTTATGGGAAATTATATTGTATTGTATTTTACGGTCAATAAATAATAATAATTATAATGAGGAAAAATAAAGTGTTATTAAAACGAGAATATAATTGATAAAATTAAAATGAAAATATTTTATAAACAAGAAAATGTTTTGTTAGTGGCAATAAAAATAAATTTATAATATTTATGAGTTGTCATAAAAACTTATATATATAGCAAATTCTAAAATAAAATAATCAGAGAGAGATTATTGTCTGGTTAAAATAGCATGTTGTAAGAAAGTATTAAAGGCAGAATTTATTGCCATTATAAAGGAAATCTTAGAAATAATTGCTTCTTTTGAATAAGAGACTAATTTTAATAAGTAGAAAGAAATTACTTTTTGAGAGGAAGTAATACAAGTGGAATTTATTGCCTTTAATAAGGAGAATCTTATGGAAGAAATTATGGGGATGGTTATGCATGCTCAACTTTATTTTGAAATATGAAGATATAATTTGGGGAAGGAGCGTGCATTTAAAGGAGGAGAATATGTTTTATGTTTTCATGATCTCTCTCTCTCAGAAAGTTTTCATTTTTCTTTTGGCACCATAAACCATAGCTTCCAGAAAAAAAGACTTGGGGGAAAATGGATGTGAGCTGGGAAATTTTGTGAAGATGTGATAGAAGTAATATTCTAGGTATGGACTGAGATATAAAACTGGTTTATTGTTGCATTAGATTTAGTGAAATGAATTTGTAATATGCAAGCTTTATATTATTCTGTGAATTCTCTTCTATATATTCTGAACCCAGTATGTTGTGTTAGCCATAACTTTATTTTTACGAACTAGGTTCCTCTAGAATTTTTATATATGGTGCACGACCTAGTTATGTAAACCATATCTGAAAATCATCCTTACTTAGTTTGTTGTTTTGAAGCTATGAATATTTTGTGATTGTCTATCTCTCACCCATTTCGTCTCTATTTTAATAGTCTGTTGCGTTAGCCATAACTTTATTTTTACGAACTAGGTCCCTCTAGAATTTTTATATATGATGGGAGACCTAGTTATCTAAATCATATTCGAAAATCAGTCTTACCCAGTTTGTCGTTTTGGAGATATGAATATTTTGTGACTGTTTATCTCTCACCCATTTCATCTTTGTTTTACAATCTCTTGCATTAGCCATAACTTTATTTTTATGAACTGGGTTCCTCTATAATTTTTATATATGTTTCATGACCTATTTATCTAAATCATATCCAAAATTAGCCTTACCCAGTTTGTCATTTTGGAAATATGAATATGTTGTGACTATCTACCTCTCACTTGTTTCGTCTCTGTTAAAACAATTAGTTGCGTCACCAATAACTCTATGTTTTCAAACTGGGTTTCTCTAAAATTTTTATATAAGATTCAGCTCTTACCTATGAAAATCATATCCAAAAACTACCATTACCCAGTTTATGAATTCAGAGATAAGTATCAATTCGTGACAGACATTCATGTGCCATCTTGGTTGTTGTTATTAAATCTACAAATCCATTCTATGCATATCCTGCAATCATTTTAATCCAAGTGATGACATCTCTTTGAGAGGACTATCAAATAGCTCACAGGCCTTGTCTATGCCTCGGTCTTTTGCATAACTGTCTACCAAAGTATTTTCAACTATATAAGTTATCACTTGCATATTAGTGGCATTGACTTTTAAAAATTTGTCAATGATTGTTCATCTAATGAGGAGTCGAAAGCTTTATCTTGATCTATTTCCAATATAAATTGAAGTTTAGAAGGACATAAAACCTTTATTAGAACTTTTATCTATTTGGCATTAAAGATATTGTTTATATTTTCTAATTTAATTGTATCTTCGAATCTAAATTTTAGGATGTGTTTTGGAAAGTTTTGTAAATAGTATAGAAATGTGTTAGTGTATCAATAGCTAGGATCCATATTTATAGTTCAATATATTATCGAGATTTAGAAGAATATTATAGAAAAGATCATTCTTAGACTTTATCTATATTGTGTGTGTAATTATCTTAAATTTATGGATGAGTGAGTATACTTTTAGATCATGATTGGAGGAGATAATTAGTTTGACAAGTATGTCTTGGTTAGAGTCCCTTCTTAAGATCCTCTTAAGTAAACTATTTAATTGTTTTTTTTATATATTATTTTGACTAGTCTAATAATTACAAAGTCTTTGATAAGGACCATATAGGTAAGTATCAAGTAGATACCTTAATTATTATATAATACCTTAGGGACGACTTTGATAACCTTTAGAATGGCTAGACCATTGGTTTTTATTTCTAATTGTAAACCTTGTAGTTAGTTTAATAAAGGTTTGCGATATTATCTCATGGCATTAACGTAGTAGACGTAGTGTTAGTACTAGTTTATGAGTAATGCTTTTGATTGTTTGTTATGTATAGCAACGAATGAAGGTACTTTGAAACTAAGTACATATATTTAGGTATAATTGGGTTGGAGATGGTGTTAAATGCCTTGATAAGGAATCAAATCTTTAGACTTCTTTTGGGTTTATTGATTGAGATTAATGTTTAGATAGAAACTAATTACTTTGGGACTTTAGATAAACATGAAATGAAACTAGTTCTGAATAATGAATTAATGTTTGAGTAAATGTGCTAACTCTTTGTTATAAGTGATTCAAATCTTGGTGAATTGATATTTTGCATTCATAATGAAGTTCACATATATGTATCAAATTTGATATGATTAATTATATTGTTGTTATCTTTTAACAAAGGTTAGATAAATCTCTAACATTTAGGTTATGTTTATATCTTACATAGATACCAAGATTAGTATAATATTTGAGTCTAAAAAGTAGAGAGAATGTTTTGTTGATTTATGGGTAGCTTATGATTAATGTTACATTCTTAAAAACCCATATTTAGGGCATCGTATCATATGTTGCATTTGTGGTAATATAATTGAAATATTGTTGAAGGATCTTAGTTTATGATGTGCATTTGAGAGTGGATGTGATGTGAGACCATTGTGTTTTAGTGGTGTCAAGTGTTTGTGTCATTTGGGAAGTTGATTCCAGAGGCCTAAGATGTTATGTTTTGAGTTCATGCAACTATGTTGTTAGGTGTCCTGAGATAATGATGTCTCTTGTTTATGTATGTGGGTTTTGGTAAACGATAATGTGAAATGATGTACATTTTGTGTTGTAAATGCATCATGATGAGGTAATAATCTCCTTTAAGGATGTATTGATATCAAACTTGTGTTAAGTATTGTGTTTGCTAATGGGGAGATCTCGGTAATCGTAAAGAGGAAGTATTTTGTTTATGGTTGAGATTTGGGAGCAAGATGGCCCATGCCTTGCTCTGGATATGTGTTGTTGTGATTGCTTCAAATGGAAGTTTTGGGACAATGATTTAAGAGTCCGTCCTTCTAATTATGTTTTATATGCAAGAAGGTAAATGCCTTGCATTGTTTATGTATACTGGTGGTTATGATGGTAATTGTCTTGCTTGATGGATAGAGTTTTCTAGATGTAGGTAGGGGAGTGGCTTGCCAGGGTAACCCATTGGAAGTTGTTAATCCAGTGATAACTTAATAATAAATTTAGAGGGTTGGGTAGTTTTCACACTAATTAAGATAATTGGATGCCTCACCCATGCCTATAGTGCTCGTTCAGGCTAAGGATAGGATGCAAAGGCCGTGGTTGGGAAAATCAACTTCCTTGTCCTCATGAAAGGAATGTTGGTTCCGCATGTGTCACCCTATGGGGTCGGCGTCTAGTGAGAGACTATTATGGTAACCATAGATGGGGGTCGGCATCTAGTGAGATACTGTCAAGGTAACCCATGTCAGGGCCATGCGATGACACTCTTCCCTACTGCAGCCTAGCATTCCCTAATTGTGTTTTCCCCTTTCATGTGTGATTGCCTCTGCAAGTGATGTTTAAGTTGCTTGTGATGTCTTTGTTGACCAGTGTTGTATTTGAGTCATGTGTAGTCCTTCCACCTATTAGCCTATTGTCTTCTTGGTTGTTTTCTTAGTGGGACCTTATTGTTATCTCCTAGCACGGGGGGTGGACCTTAGGGTTCCACATGGTCGAGTGGTTGTGCTTTTATCTCCATTGGTTCCCCTTGCTATTGTTCATGTGCGAGAAGGATGTACCTTATGTGGAAGATTTCAGATCTTGTTCTAGCTTGAGTAGATAGAAACTTATGTTCATGTTTTAATTTTGTATATTAGTAGAATCATGTACTGTTATCTTGATGTATGTACTCCAATGTAATCACGAAAGCAATATTGTAAGCAATGTAATGGTGTACCCTCATGTAAATTGCATTGTATATGTACTTGTAATCATTATCTGATGATATAATATGGAAATGTATGTGTTTATTCATTTGATGCAATTAGATTTAGAATGAACTATGGTTGTAAGTTAATTCATAATGTTAGTTAGATTTTGTTGATAGTTTGTTAATAATGCAGCCATGGAACCCTAGAGGATAAGCTTAACTTGACATTGTGAATAAATATGATTTACATTTCTTTGTTAATTCTTTCCTTTCAAAAAAAAAATTGTTCCTTTCATATAGCAAAGTTGAGTTGTTCTCTGGGGTTTCTTGGCGAGGCGTTACAAATGTACATTGGAATAAGTAATTTTTTTTTGTGCACAAAATTTAGGTCGATATATATATATATCATGGCACATGTGCCACCACCTCCTGGACCTTAAATATTTACTTGTACAAATACTGAGATTCAAAGATTGATTGGTGTTCTTTCTGACCCCAACACAACAAGGGTTTATAGGGACACATGTCAATCAATTTTATCTAGCTTGTAGCATATTAGGCAGAGTCTAGGAGATACCCATGCTTATTCGGGTGATACTCTTGCTACTATTCTTGCCCAGATGCAGCAAGAGGTTATTGGTGATGTTTCTCTTGCTTCTATTCAACTTAGTGTCTCAAAAGAGACTATCAAATCCCAATGTTTCCCATATTATGTTGGTAGGCCTAATTTGAGGGGATACCAAGTGACTAGATGTGTAGACCCTCTTATGGCCCCATTGATATATCCATGTTTTCTTGTTACCCATGGTCGTTATCCCAATAACGACCAAATTCTTTTATATTTTGTACAGCAGTTATATGGAGAGGTTCATATGGGCCTCAAGGTTAACTACTTGGATTTGCTAGCATATTTTGGTTAGAGGAGGGGTAGGGTCACTGATAGAGATGCCTATCATTGACCAGATCGAAAGGATCCAGTTTATAGGGCCTTGGTTGGGGAGAGGATGCCTACTATCTCCCCAGCCCTAGCCCCTGTTACTGATCAAGTTGTCATTGCTTCCCAAAGGGAAGCAATCGACAGTGTTGGTGATATTGCAGCTGCCACATCTATTATATCTTTTAATCGTGTGGGAAGATATTTGATGAGTCATCCTAGACGATACAAACCATCGGATCATGCTACTGATCCTTATGCTATTGTGGGTGTCCCTTCACCTGTAGACATAGATGGTCTTACAGTTGACCATATGCTTCAGACTACAACGAGTTGTCTTTCTGAGGACCTATTGGAGTCATATGCTTTTATTGCATCAGAGCTTTGTATCCCTTTACATGAGGTTAGAGGACATGTGGGTAGAGCTTGTCGTTCACAAACTGGGTCACGATCCAGTTAGGCTGTGAGACCTTCTCATCAGGTGCCTGGTAGTACTCCACATCCTGATCCACCTACAGATCATTCGGCTACTGCATATGCAGATACACCTACCCCTTATGTTGAGCATCAGACATCCCAGCGCTCCCTAGATTCACTTGAGGAGTTGCAGTTGCAAATGGGATCGTTAGGTTATGTGGATATGCTTCTACATTCAGGCTCTTCGATGCCAACTCGCCTACATAATCCATTTCACTCTTCATTACTTGAGCTAGCCAAGGAGACATTGGATACAATCATTGCAGCGGATCCTATAGCACTTGATACAAAGGTATGTATATGCGTATGTGCATGCATGCATGATTTAAACTTGAACTTAAATTAAATTAAGTTAAATTACTTTGCTAGATAGAGTCTAGGGACAGACCGTGTATGCAGGCATGATTCACCTGATGGCAGTAATGTTAATGGACAGGTGAGTTTTAAATTTTTAAATCATGTACTTACATGTGTAAATGCATATAATTTGTACGTGTGCATGTACATATATATATTTAACATTATTCTAATTTAACATAATTTGTACACTTTTATGTACATGTGTTGTACTATCTCCAGGGCTCAGTGCATCCATCAGAGTAGGATGCTCACTCAGACTCGAGTCACTCAACTCGCAGCTGACATGATGACCAAGCTATTGGTAGCACTACCTAGACATGTTTCTCTAGATATATTTATTTTTAGACATGTATATTTGTACATGTTTACATGGACATTTCTATAGATACATTTGCACATGTGTGTTTGTGGACATTTCTACATGTTTGTGGATATTTATACATGTTTGAGGACATTTCTATCTACATGTGTTTTCAGACATTTCTCTAGATCTACATTTCTATCTACACATGTTTGTGGACATTTCTACATGTTTGTAGACATTTCTATCTACATTTACAGCACATGTTTGTAGACATTTGCATGTTTGATGATACTTTTGTGGACATGATTTATGTTAAATGATGATACATAACTTAAAATGGAATTGATTATATGTTCAAATGATTCAATACATTTATATCATGGACATAAATTTTTATATATGTTTGACATGAGATATACTTTGATATGGTTAGAGGGACTATCACATGCCTATTCAATATCTAGTTGTTGAGTGTAGTACCATCTTAATGTTGAACATAACATCTAGTTGTTCATTTAATATCTAGTTGTTAAGTATATAGTAGCTATTTGTGGACTTCTATATCTAGTCACTTATGTAGTACCATGTTAGTTGTGTTTGTAGTATGTATCTAGCTACTAATACCTATGGTAGATCATTTAATTTTTCTAAAAATCTAGTTTGTAACTTTGTGTTTATGTTCATTTTTAATGTTTTATGGTTGCTACTTACTTGGATCTTTTTTTTACTTTAAAAGATTTAAATTTTTGAACTACCCCTAAGTTGGTTTTCATAATTTAATATAGTTAAATTTTCTTTCTTTTTTACTTACTAATGTATGGAACAAATTTATTACAAAGATAGAAAACAAATTTGTAAGTAAATCTAATCTAAATTATAGTAAATTTATGTTTTTGGAAATGAAAAGTGTAAATAGATATATTACCATCTATTTAATTACCATTGGGAAACATATGCCTACTATCATAATATCATAATATCATAATCTTGACATCTTGAAATTGCATCATAATATCAAAATCTGACACCAACCCAACCACATTTAATCATATAACCACATCTTATTAAAAATAATTTACAATAAACATGGCCTAGATATCAAAAGATGTGTACTTAATCAATTTGCATATAGTCACTAAATTCACTCATAAAATTGAACTTGAAACAATAAGTTGTAATTCAAACTTAACTTATGAAATTAGTGAAGCTAAAAAAGTTGCATAGATTCAATCATGAAATAAAAACATAAAAATTATCAATAAGCATATTCGACATCATTTTTTCTAAGAGTTTTCCATATGGGTTTTAATTCATGAGAGAAGGCGATTGTGGTATAGTACCCAATCACCATGGTTAGAGGCAACTCTACCCTCTTGTATGGCCATCATGGTGAGGTCATCACATGACAAGTTGATACTTTCACTTGTGTAGTGATGATTTGTGCATTGATGTTGAAAACTTTAATTTTAATTTAATTTATATTGTGACATCTCTAGTGCATATGTATGTATTGTAGCATGTTCAAAGAGCATATATAGCATTAAATAAAAGCGCTAAAAAATTATCATATCATGCATGCTTGAATAAGAATCTAGGGCATTCTCTACATGTGACTTCTAATTAATTACCATTGGGAAACATATGCCTACTCACTCAATTAACACATTAGGTGTATTTACACAATATAAGATAGTCAAGAAGCACAACATATAAAACCCAACCAAACATGTAATTAAACAAGGAATTTCTGGACATCTTGAAATTGCATCATAATATCAAAATATGACACCAACCCAACCACATTTAATCATATAACCACATCTTATTAAAAATAATTTACAATAAACATGACCTAGATATCAAAAGATGTGTATTTAATCAATTTGCATATACTCACTAAATTCACTCATAAAATTGAACCTGAAACAATAACTTGTAATTCAAACTTAACTTATGAAATTAGTGAAGCTAAAAAAGTTGCATAGGTTCAATCATGAAATAAAAACATAAAAGTTATCAATAAGCATATTCGACAACATTTTTTCTAAGAGTTTTCCATAGGGGTTTTAATTCCTGAGAGAAGGCGATTGTGGTATAGTACCCAATCACCATGGTTAGAGGCAACTCTACCCTCTTGTATGGCCATCATGGTGAGGTCATCACATGACAGGTTGATACTTTCACTTGTGTAGTGATGATTTGTGCATTGATGTTGAAAACTTTGATTTTAATTTAATTTATATTGTGACATCTCTAGTGCATATGTATGTATTGTAGCATGTTCAAATAGCATATATAGCATTAAATAAAAGTATTCAAAATTTATCATATCGTGCATGCTTGAATAAGAATATGGGGCATTCTCTACATGACTTCTAATAGAGAGATCATTTGTACATTAAGAACTGCATGTTGAAATTTAAAATTTGTTCAACGAAAGAACTATTAATTTAACTTGCATAAATTGTAAAACAATTAATACATGAATATAGATCTAGATAGTGAATTTATGTCTTTAAAACATTAAAAATTATAAGTTCATCCATATTTTTCATACCACATCAAGTGGTTCAGCTCGCTCTTCAACGACATCTAATATTCTCTTATGATCATCATTCAGTTCGCTCTTTAATGACATCTAATATTCTCTAATGATCATCACTATCTAGTCTCCACTTACGACATCCACATGTGTTTGAAAATGTATGAAGAGATAGGCCAGTAGCAATTACTAGGTGGCTATACTGATATACCTCGTTCTTAGGTTTATAATCAATAAAGTGAATCCCATGTTGAACAATCTTGATTTGTTTGAGATATGTCCCTTGCACTACAACTAAAGCTATGGGAAACAACATTCCACGGTAAGACAACATTTTCAAGGTAAATGTAACCTATGTATCTATGAACATGTATAGCATTATCATTGCTTAGTAAGACAACATAAATTATAATATAAATTGAATGTTTAAATCACTCTTGAGGTACTTGACATGTACATATGTCACAAATTCAAAATTATTTAAAAATATATTAAATAAAGTTAAATATGTGGGAAATATCATTCCATCACTTGTTTCTAGATTTATTAGCTTTTGCCTCTCTTCTATGCAATGCAATAAATAATAACTAATGTCTTCTATATTTCCAACCTCTGCTATGACTGCAAAAACATCTCCTACACCAAATTTACATGTCCAAAATTTGTAACTTAAAAAATTTAGAGATACCTTATATAATATATATATATATATGTACACACATACCTTTTTTAATCAATCCTGAAATATGGTTATAATCAATTGAAATCAAAGGAATGTCTTCAAAACTTTCACCCTCATCTTGGTTGTATGTGTTGGTAACAACTAGTGGCATGTTTTCCCATTCACTGACATATCTAGGTTGTTGGTTCTTACAATTCTCAAAATCTCCCAACATGCACTCATAACAAAAACAAGAGTAATCCCTAGTGTGCAATGTCCATGTCAGGCTATCTGTACTCATGACACAATGCAAAGATTTTGTTTTCTCTACCCTCTTGCATCCATGCATTGATCTTCTATCCACATCTACAAATTTATTATATTGTACATTGTGAATATAATAGAAATAATTAAGTTCAAAATAAAATAAACAAACTCATGTACACATATCATATATGAATATATATTTAAAGTACATTAAATAAATTCAAACAATACATACCTGATATCTCCCAAAACACTTTATGTGGAATGTATCAGTTTGTTCTTGAAGATGTGCCGACCTCATTTGGTACAAAGTGTGACTTAAACCATTCAACAACATCATGTGTATCATTTATACGATCTCCCTCATAATTTATTTGATGTTTTCTTAGAGCACATTTGATGCAGCTCCTACACCATCATGTTCACCCTTTTCATGCCCACTCTCAAAGAAACTCCAAACATGTGGGGTAAGTGCAAAAAGATGGGGGTCATTACCAAGCCATAACACGAGTGCGCTATAACGCGAGCGCATTATAATGCGCTCGCGTTATAACGTTATATAAATTAAAAAAAAGCAGTCATTTCATTTCATTCTGAATTTCTCCTCTGCCCACGGCTTCAAAACCCTCAAAAATGCGCTCGTGTTCTACAAAACGTGAATCAACACAAAAGGCTTGTCGATTCATCGCCGAAATGCTGCCGTGACGTCGAGCATGCCAAAGAGGTGAGTTATCTTTGTTTTTTTGTTTGAATTTCTTCCTAAATATGTAGGTTTTTATTGATTTTTGATGTGTATTTCATTAATTGTAGGAAATGTTAATGCACCTCCTCCTCCTCCTCCTCCTCCTCAAAATCCACAAAATCCTAAGGAGGAAATACCTGCAGAACAACAACCTCCTCCATTCATTCCTCGACATGCCCCTGGAACACAAGACAATATAATGGGGGAAATTAAAAACAACAAAAAACAAATTGAAGATATAATTGCAAGGTTGAAAGATCCTTCCACTTCAACCTTGCATAGGTCCATGCTTGCCGAATCTCTTGAGTCTATGTTATCAAATGTAAATTCAATTAGCAAGCAAATAACTAGTTGGACCGATAAAAAGAGAGAGTTTAGAGATTACTATGCAGATAAATTGTCATACCAAGATGTCAAAAAATTACAAATTGCAAAAGTAGACTTGTGTTCAATTTTCACAAATCCACAAACAAATCAACCTCCACCCATTACATGCAAGAGGTTCCCTATCCATTGGTGCAACAACCAAGCGATAAGGGACAATTTCGGGCAGAGGTGGTGGATGGTTTTTGACCATCCTCCATGCAATAACAATGAGGCCCCGCAATACTTTTTGAGGAAACTCTACTGCGAGTTTGTCCTCAATAAAGTGCCAAACTATTTTGATATGCGGGACTTCCAAGGTAGAGGTGGGGGCTCAGCACAGGATAGACCAGGGGCACATCTTAACCCACAGCGGGTAGTGAGACGAGTAATCAGCAGACCAGCCCACGAGCATGTTTCTATCCCTTCCATTGTGAAGGAGAGTGTTGAGGTCGATACACTGAGGTCGATTAGTGCCTTGACCCAGAGCATCATAGAGCATGCCGATCCTGCAACACAGAGTGGGTTGGGAGATAGTGCGAAGAGTAGGGTCCCACCACATACTTGCCAGGCTTGCGGGTCATCCTATGGTTATGACCCCATGGACAGTCAGGACGCAGGTGCACAGGCTACATCTGCAGCTGAGCAGATGGTGATGACAGATACCCTCCTGAGTGAGACTTTCAGCCTTGATACTCAGGTAAATATTAGCAAGTTTATTGAATTTAATTTATTAAATTTCATTTTTGAAATACAAGATTAACTAATTTAAATTGATGATTTTAATGAAATTTCAGGGTCATAGCGTCGATGCAATTTTCAGTGGTTCTCCACCTACATTTTTCACTAGATCATCTACTGTCGAGGTATGTAACTAATAAACAATTATAAATATTACATGTGAATAGCATCGTTATATGAATGGTATTCTAATTTCTGATTTTGGATGTTGAATAGGTTAACACTGTAGATTTCATGGCAACACCTGCCAGCAGTGGTGGACTTCAAAGCTTTACGGAGGTAATAAAATAAATAGTTTAATGAATGAATTGTACTTACTAAATTTTTGTATGTGATTTTTGTGTTTTATTGTGTGTACTTCCATGTTTAGATGAATGTGTGTGTATGTTAGGAGCCATGATTTGCATCACTATTATAGTTTTCGTAATTGAATAATGTTGTTTTATTTCCAGATGATGCAGGCTGCGGATACACCTCCCCATGTTCATAGGGCAATGGAGTAGGGTGTGGCCTCTGCGATTCATAGCTCTATGGCATTGACAGGGGTATGAGGTAGATTATTGATTTGAAGTTTAATTTCTATCTGGATGGTTTCTATAGGACATGACATCACCAGGGCCTATTCTTGCTACTGAGGCAAGCGAGGAGACAGATTATATGTTAGCGGTAAGTGATTATTTTGTTAAATGTTTCATTTTTTTATAACATGTAATTTCTATATATTAATGTCTATACTTTTTTTTGTAATAGGTAAAGGTGCAGGAAGAACTAAATAGGAGGAGTAGCCCTCGGGTTCGTAGTAGACCACCCACATGCATGTCTCCATCCCCTAGAAGATCAAAGGCTGCTCGTGATTTATTCTCTTCACCAGCCAGAGGGGAATGACTTTTTATTGTGTTCCTCTGTTGTATGCCTATATGGCATTTGTGGACATATATTTTGTATTGTACATAGTTGACATTGTATGCCTATATGGCATTCTTGTAAGCCTATATGGCTATTTTGTATATATGTTATACTTATATCGACAGATATTGATGTATGCGTATATGGATATTTGGTTAATACAAATCTTTTTTATTGATGGCGTCCATACTTGCATTATAAATCCACTTTTGAATGGATATTTGTAGATGGCTACTTCAAATATTTAAAGTCTGATTGTATTACATAGGATGTTTGCATTTTCTTTGATAGGCTTGATAGGCCATGGATTACATGATGGTGTTTGATCGAAAAGTATGGTACTAGAAGACTCTAGTTCATTCTTAATAGGCTTGTGATTGATAATATCTTTGCATGATTGCACTTGATCTTGGATCATGGGCACGTTGTTAGGATTTTGATTGCATTGTGATGTTTGATGGATAGGCATGGTGTAAGTGTAAGATACCCAACTAGTTCTACGAAAATTTTTCCTTACTTAAACACTTTTACTTGCTAACAATTCATCAACTACTTCAATAACATAAAGATATACATCAAGATAACTATTTGAATGAAACAACATTAGAGTTGGGTACTTGTCTTGTTACTTGATTCAATCAACTTGCAATGTCTTATTACATGGAAAATGCTTTCAATAGCATGAAGTACAACTCATTCAATGGAAATACAAGGACAGGCCTTGAAGCCTTGATGTTACAATGTCTTCCTTACTTGAGCAACATTTGAATATTTGGAATGTTCAACTCATCACCTCACAAGGTAGGTGCATATTTGAAGGATTTACAGGTTTTTCTGACTTGGGCGCCAAGTTGAGGTGACCTCCTCCTGAAGTTGCACCTTGTCAACATTAGGCGCCAATTAGAGTTTATGGATGCTCTAGATTGTTTCCAAGAGTAGGCACCAAAACATCATCATTATGAAAGTGTTTTAAATGCTAGGCGCCCAAATGAGCCCTCTGGAGTCTAGGTGCTCCTTTCATGCATTCTGTGTTCTAGGTGCCAATTGAAAAGAGTGGAGAACAGGGCAAGCGCCTTCCAAACTAGGTGTTTCCTTGAGGTGAGAAGGACTTAGAAAGTGTGCCTAAGGTGAGCGCCTTGAGTGAAAAGGTCTAACAAACATCTTTGAACCCCCTTTCAAGGTTAGGCGCATTCTAGAGGTGGAAACAAGTAGAAGGTGCGCCTTATCTTCCTTTGTCAATTCTTTCAAGTCTTTGTTGATTAGGAAGGTGGAATGCTTCATTGTAGAATGAGCGCCTATCTTCTAATGTCTAAACTACTTCTTCTGGCTCACTCTGTGGCTAGGCGCCAGAGCTAAACTGTTCACACAAGGGAGTGCGCCTAGACTCACTTGATGTTTTCTTACTACTTCAACCCCTGGAAGATGTTCCAAGGTGTTCCCTTTTACAAGCACCTGACCTCCCAAGTTCCTTCATGTGCTATTCCTTGAAGGCGCCAAAACTGAGCTCCAGTGCCATGGGATTGTGCCTAACATCTTTGAAGAGTTTCTAAGCCTTTTGCAAGTTGATATCCCAAACTCATCTTCTAGGCGCAACAGGAGCTTTCCAAAGGAGTTTCCAAGTTTTAGACGCCAAGCGAGGTCATGGGTGAATGGAACTGCGCCTTAGGAGATGACTGGATCCTAAGCGTCAGTCTGGAGTTACAGTGGAATTGATATGCACCTCAACTAGCTTAGGCGCCCATTTGAAGTGATTCCTTTAACACTTCTCTGTCAATCTCAACTGCACGGATGATCTCCTAATCCAATTTTGATCCTCTGGAGATGCAAATAGCTTTTCATTTCACTAGGCACCATCAATGATGATCATCAACCAAAGCACATTTCAAAGGTGAGATAGGCAAGTGAGGCGCCAAACTAGTCCTTAAGACTTATCTCCTTCTATCAAGTCAATTTCAACTATGTGAGAGAGTTCTATTCTAGGTGCAAAATGGAAATGTTTCATCAATTGGTGCATCTTACAAATCTCCCAATTCTAGGCACCAGAGCCAAAGAGTTTTTCCCAACACATGCACCTGGGCTAGGAATTCACCTAAGAGACATCACTTAGCTTTAAAACTTTCAATCTATAGCCATCTGGGCTAGGCGCTCCAATGGAGGATCCTTAAACTCATGCATTGGCGCCTTCTAGTTCTAGGCACCCATTTTGGATGATTCATCCTAATACTAGCACCCAAAATGACTAGACTCTCTTCATCATCCAATTCACTTAGAAGACTCAAGTTGGAGACTTAGTTGTCTATCCATGTTCTCTGGAAGATTCATTGTACCTCTATGCACTTAGGCGCCCTAGTTGATGTGATTAAAGTGCTTCAAAGCTCCATGATTCTTGGTTAGGTGCACATTTGACATTGAGCAAGCAAGAAAGTGCACCCTGACTCTAGGAGTCCTGCCTTAGTCAAGTTTAGCATCTAGACTTAACTAATTTCAAGTTTCTGACTTTGTTCCTACAAAAAACAAAAGTTAAGTTAGTCAAAAACCAATTCATTCCCTCATTATTTCGAATTAGCCTTCGGGAATGAGGAATAGGCTAACTCATTCTTCATTTGATGATTAGGCCAGAAATGGGGACATGACAGTAAGATACCCAACTAGTTCTACGAAAATTTTTCCTTAAACAATTTTACTTGCTATCAATTCATCAACTACTTCAACAACACAAAGATATACATCAAAGATAACTACTTGAATGAATCAACCTTAGAGTTGGGTACTTGTCTAGTTATTTGACTCAATCAACTTGCAATGTCTTATTACATGGATAATGCTTTCAATAGCATGAAGTTACAACTTATTCAATGGAGATACAAAAGAAAGGCCTTGAAGCCTTGATGTTTACAATGGCGTCTACACTTGATCAACTCAATCAAACTCAATGATGTCAACTGAATGTCAACACCTCACAATATCACAAGGGAGCATCACCTTGCTTGTTGCATGGATGAACGTCATAGTTGCAAGACTCTTAGGGTTAGGCGCCATCTGAAGGTAGTAGAGACCAGACTAGGCGCCATCCTAAGCTGGGCACTTCCTTGAGGTGGTAGAGACATGGATGAATGTCTGGTGGGGTTTGATGACTCTATATTGACACTCAAATTCACTTAGGTGCAATATTAGTGTTCTTCTAACTAGGCGCCAGATAGGAGGATTCTTAGGGGTTTTGGCACCTAGGTTACAACTTGTCAATTTCTCAAAGAATCTTTGAAACACTTGACTTCCAAGGATTATCATCTTAAGAGTAGATGATGATGACATGAAGTAGAGATCTCTCTAGGACTGGATGAAGCCTTGCTTGATGATAAGATGAAGATGAAGTGATCCTTCATGACGACCCTTGGAGTGACCCTCTTGGAGTTGTGGACTTTGAAACTTTGAAGATTGAGAGATCTTGAAACTCAGATGGATGAATGTCTATCATTGATGAAGTACACTTGCAAGATATTCCTCGGAGAACTTGAATGGATAGATGCCTTGAAATTTCAACATGACGTTAGTGATGAAGAGTATTGACATGTTGGACTTGATGTGACGTTGCTGAAGGCGCATTTTCTTTCTTAGCATGATCATCCCAAACCAAGGCGCCAACTTGGAAAACCCTGTGAAGGCGCCACTATCTGGAATTTTTTCCAAGGTGTTAAAACTTGACATCTTTTCTTCTCTAGGTACTATCTCCTTCAAGGCTCTCCTTAAAATCATTGGAAGTGCTCAGGACTTACCTTAGTCCAAAGTGCCACAATCCATTCCTTAAAGCACAAAGAATTCTCAAAGGCACCCCTATTTACCTCTAAGCACTCAAATATCATTTAGATTTAAGGCGCACATTTCGCTCCAAAACACAAATTTCCATCATCAACCCATCAAGGTGCATCATCTTCCCTTTGTATCCCCTTCAAGGCGCAGACATTCACTTCTTCACACTCAAACTCACTCTCTGGCGCCAGAATAGGTGTATAACTTCAAATAAGGCACTAATCTTAGGTTTCTAAGTACTTAGTTTGATCTTAAGGCTATCCTTCCTCTAAGCACTCTCTTCAACTCCCTCACTGAAGGCCCTCTGTAAGTTTGGGCTATCATCCTTAAGGCGCTAAAAACATCATCTCCACTCTAGGCAAAAACATCATCTCCACTCTAGGCAAAAACATCATCCAACTCCTTAAGGCACTTCACTGTCAAAGTCTGAAGGCGCTCTACCTAGACCTTTCCCCTAGGTGCCAGAACTCCAAGCGCTCACCAGATAACTCTCTTCTTCAAGGCGCAAATCTTCCTATACTATGATTGCCTCTGAAACACCGATTAACGTGATGTGAGGGTGCAAAGGCTACTCCAATCCTTAGTGAGCGCCTAGTTTAAACAAGGAGAAATAAAGCATTCAAAACTATCTAAACGATCATCCCCTTCCTAATGTCTTCACTGCTCCAGAAAACCTTGGCCAAAATGACACATAACAACTCCTGTGCAAAGCACCTGAGCAAGAAAAGATGGGGTCCCCAATCTGATGGGGTGATGTGTGATTTGGGCACATGTGTGATTTGGTCAAAAATAGGCGCCTAGAGTGAATAGGCTTTCATCCTGACTTAATACACTGCCTAGAGTGGATATTAGCGCCTTTGTATGCCTTGGAGAGCCTTTAGCTGTGCCTTGAGGAGATTTTCTTACATCTTAAAGGAGGTTCTGACACCTTGCCCCCTTTGGTATCTAGTGCCCTAGTGGCTTTAACCTAACGCCTTTGGAGTCCAAAATGCGCCTTTGAAAGTTGAAGTGAACCTTGATAATTGGAGTCTTCATAATGAGCGCCTAGGTCTTGTTGAGTAGAATACCCCACAATGTGTGCCTAAGTCTTTAAGAAGAGTAATGATACTTGAGATAGAGTGCCTTGAGGAGGTAGTTGAGCGCCTTGGATTGAATAATTAGAGTTCAAGGAAGGTTTGAGCACCCAAGGCATATGGCTAGAGAAGTTGTAGAAAAGACCACTTTTGGCACCTTAAAAGTTTGAATGCTTGGGGAGTTTTTGCAAAGATCTAGTTTGAGTGCCCTTATGCCCTAGGAACATCTAGTTTGGGCGTCTTGTAATGAGGAGTTCATGTAAGTTCGGAATGAGTGCCTTGAATAAGTGTAAACTAGCCTAGAGAAGGGTATGTGCGCCTTGAGCACCTTGAGCATTCTAGAGATAACTGTGCGCCTAGAACAATACGAGCGCTCATGATGATGATTAATGGCCTGATGAGACTATGAGCGCCTTGTTCAGGAGATACCTTGTTTGATCATAAAATGCGCCTTGAGTCTTGAAGGTTTTGAGCGCCTAGGTGATTTGGATGTTGGGATGTTGGTATGAGCCCAAGATTGAGGTAAGTGAGTGCTTGTAATGGAGGAGAGCAATGAGATGGAATGTCTTGTAGAGATTGGCACCCAGAGACCCATTTTTGCGCCTTTGATGATGACCATTTTTGCATAAGAGTTTAGTGCCTTAGAGTTGTAAACTTTCTCTTTGGGCGCCCCTGAGTGAATGTTGGCGCCTTGGACAACTAAATATGCCTTTGATGGAGTGGAGCCCAGAAGGTGACTAGGAGGAAACCCAATCTTCAAGATTCATCAAGCTTCAAAGTTTAGGTCAGAGGTTATCCACTTTATCCAAGGAAGGTGTTATCATCTACACTCTGAGAAGGTAATGTCAAAGGCCATCATGAAGGATCACTTCATCAACTTCAAGTCCTTCAAGTTCAAGTCCTTTCACCTAGAAAGTCCAAGAGAGATTTCTACTCCGATTCATGAAGTAAGCTTATATCATCCTTATCTACTCTGCGAGAAGAAGAAACATTACAAAGTCAATCAAATGAGTTACAAGTACCATACATCCAATTGCAAGGAGTGAACCACCTTAAGGAAAAATAGTTCTCTTGAAGTTACTTGAAATGTCAAAAGGTTTAGCGCCTCCAAGTAAGGTCAGAGGTGAGGTTAGAGGTGAAATGCGCCTTTGGACCATTCTGGCGCCTTGGATGAAGAACCTATATCTTGAGCCCAAGAGGTAAAATTTGTGCCTTAGTGGATTTGGAGAGTTATAGAGATTAGAGAAAAGTGCCTTGAAGACAGAGTTGTTCAAGGTGCATGTGTGATTTGGTCAAAAATAGGCGCCTAGAGTGAATAGGCTTTCATCCTGACTTAATACACTACATCCTTCAGACGATTTTTGGGGCAGCAGAAAACCTTTCACCACGGGCAAATGCCTCAGAGCTATAAAAAATCAAGAGAGGTTATTGTAGAGGCACTCTATGTGATCCCGTTGCCTTAGACGGAATGTTTTTAAGTGACACGATTTTCGAGTAACATCTCGTCAAAGATTGTTGCCTTTTTGCACTTTGGACTCTTCAGGGATATCGTCGGTACAATGTAGCTCCGACTATTTCGACATGTTTGGGTGAAAAATAGGACCATGCCTAGCATAAATGTACCCATTCAGACGCATTGGAATAGTCAGTTTGGTCGCATTAGGAGCAGGATGAAAGTTACACCCCTTTGCAACTTTACACTGCCTCCTTCTGACAATTTATGGGGCAGCAGAAAACCTTTCACCACGGGTAAATGCCTCAGAGCTATAAAAAACTGAGAGAGGTTATTGTAGAGGCACTCTATGTGATCACGTTGCCTTAGACGAAATATTTCTAAGTGACACAGTTTTTGAGTAACATCTCGTCAAAGATTGCTACCTTTTTGCACTTTGGACTCTTCAGGGATATCGTCGGTACAATGTAGCTTCGACTGTTTCGACATGTTTGGGTGAAAAATAGGACCATGCCTAGCATAAATGTACCCATTTAGATGTGTTGGAATAGTCAGTTTGGTCGCATCAAGAGCAAGACAAAAGTTACACCCCTTTGCAACTTTACACTGCCTCCTTCTGACGATTTTTGGGGCAGCAGAAAACCTTTCACCACGGGTAAATGCCTTAGAGCTATAAAAAACCGAGAGAGGTTATTGTAGAGGCACTCTACATGATAGCGTTGCCTCAGATGGAATGTTTCTAAGTGACACGGTTTTTGAGTAACATCTCATCAAAGATTGCAGCCTTTTTGCACTTTGGACTCTTCAGGGATATCGTTGGTACAATGTAGCTCAGACTGTTTCGACATGTTTGGGTGAAAAATAGGACCATGCCTAGCGTAAATGTACCCATCCGGATGCGTTGGAATAGTCAGTTTGGTCACATCACGAGCAGGACACCAAAAATGCAAAAGTTGCTTTGTGCAACTTGATAACATTGACACTTTTTTGCAACATGACTCAAAGACTCAAACTGACCCCAAATGACTCAAAGTGACTTAAAATCACCTTGATTTGGTGCCCAATGTACATTATAGAGGTCAAGGCGCTCCTTATCATTCAAACATCCTAGCTAAGTGCATAGGAAAGGAAAAAGCTCTAAGTTTCATCATCATGAGTGCCTAATATCAAGAGACTTTAATGCATTGATTTGGCACCCTATATGTGAAGGAAGATCTAAAGGCATGAAAGTGGATGTCATATTGCAAGAGTTTGGATCATCAAAATTGAAAGAAAAAAGTCTATTAAGCTTGGGCGCCCTTGGTCTTCTTTTCATTCATTATGAGCGCCTTGGGAGAATGGTATATAGGTCATCATCATGATTGGGTGCCCTGGATCCAGAGTGTTGGAGAGATCATCAAATGGTGTCTAGTAGGGTGAGTTATGAGTTTGGTCGCATCAGGAGTAGGACACCAAAAATGCATAACATGATGATGTAAAAATGTGTACATATGTGTAAAAATGCAGGAGGAAATAAAAAAAGACAAACCTTACAAATTAATGTGCATACTTACAACTCAATGTAACATAACTTTACAAAATCAATGTGAATACTTACAAATTAATCCAATGAACCATCCGGATCTGCTCTACTCTTTATTGTGTCAAGTATTGCTTCATGGTCAGACTCACGCACCTTCCACAATATTTTGTTCAAAGGTCTACCCCGATACTTTATCAAATGAACATTGGATGCCATGACAAGGTTCGAGTAATGAAGAATCTTTCGATGCATGTCAAAGTCCTGAAATAGCCAAATATTAACACTCTTATGTGGGTACCTTCTAAGCCATGTTCCAGTAATAACCACTGATCCTGTAGGGTATTCGATGTTTTCTCCATCTGTAACAGGGGCCTCCAATTTCTTTTTGGCCTCAACACAACGACATAAGTAATAATCTGTTCCCTCTTCATTATCTTCATCTGCAATAACTACATAGACGTGTCCTACATTGATATGTGTAGCAAATTAGATGAAATTAGTCAACATTACAAAAACACTACAAAGTAAGATGACATTACCTAGTTGAACTAGATGAAATTAGATGCATATACGTGCCCTATATTACCTGGTTGAACTAAATCTGATATGTGGTCAAAGTCAACTGACAATTCCATCTGTCTTAGTTCCAGTGCCGTCGGGGGTCGATACGTGTCAAGTGGGCTAAGATAACTTAACTGCCATTCGTCAACCCACTCCTTTGACTCACACTCATCCCAGACTTGAATTGTACAGGAAGAACAAAAGCATGACATCTTTCGTGTATGGATACTCCATGAACCTGCAATTGAGCTTCTAAAAGAGTGCATCTCATTTGATCTTGTCAGTGTACAACAATCCTTATATGGTGCAATGTTAGTATCATCTATCAACCAAAAAAATCTATGAACTGAAGACTTACCTTCATTACCTAGACCCATGGAAGCCTTACACCACTCGACAATCGATTTTGCATCTGTCAACTTTGCATTGTCTTTATACTTTAACTCTTCTCGTGCTATGGCTCTTTTGATACATGCTCCTGCACCATCATGCTCCTGCACCATCATGCTCCCCCTTTCCATGCCTGGCCTCACAAAAGTTCCACATATGTTGAATACCTATAAAATTATGCCTCCTACTCAGCCAATAAAAATTTCGTGAGTTCTTGAATTGTGATGCACAATTATCTGACCATATGATATGCTGACTGAACGATATGCCCCTTCTAGCCAAATCATTGTAGAACACCTAAAAGCAACCTTGCACGAACTCTGTAGAATGCGTGCGATCATCACTAATATAGAAATTATACTCCCTTATGATCTTTCTGTCATCCTCTATACTATCATTCGCATGAATGAATGCGATGTGCACAAATATAGAAACCTGTGTGGAGTTGTAATATTGTGATTGCACCTCACGCTGTGGCTGTAGACTGTAGTTCTCTGCAAAGTTGACGACTGAAACAATGCTACCAACCGGAAATGTGTCCTTGCATAACTTGAATTGCAAGTCCAACCATCAAGCTCTATGGGCATGTCTTGCATACTCATACACTATGCTGTCATGAAATATAGGCATAAACTGATACACTGGAATCTTTTCAATAACTAATTCACACCTCTTTGCTTCTTTACCATCTTTTGTATTGTATGCCACTGTTTTATACTTGCCAAACTCTACTAGTTCATTTCCAACCGCATGTGTTATTTCCATATGTTCACATATTGGCAAATGTTGCAAGCCACCGCAATGATGACATGTGCCATCCAAGCATAATTTCTTGTAGAATATTTGACCTTCCTCTCTTTCACATAAAATTCTTGATATGAAGTCTCTTGAAGATGTTGGTGGGGCACATATGGCACAACCCTGCAAATCATTGTTAGTATGCATATCTAAACATATAGACCTATAAGCATCAAAATGGTTAGAAAATTCAATATGTAATCTACAACAACAAGTAGTGCGTGTGTGATTTATCTTAACATAGAAAGGTTTTAGCATTTCAAAATATCTTTGACAAATTTTAATTTGAGGATACTTCTCTAGAAATTTACCATAAAACTGTGTTTGAGTCTCATCCAAAAAATGCTTTGGATGTGGCTCACGGTTCTGACTACCAATTCTCCTTCTTACCACATCCCATTGATTCAGAGATACCCTTGTGTAATTCTTCCAAAAGTCTTCAATTAGTGATCTCAATGCCTCAACAATTGATTTATCTTTTCGTGGTAGTCTCCCCGAGAACGCCCATAATTCATTGCCATTAGTGTCCTCAATTCTTTGGCGTCTTCCAATGGCTCTTGATAAAGTTTTCCTATTAATTCTCAATTCTTGACTTGTCTTTCTAATGAGACGAGTTTTCCTCATTTGACTACTTACTATAGTCGATGTAATCACACGCCATGTTGCATTACTATCTTTTGTGCGTGAGGTGTTACCCACACTCTCATACGCACTCATTAGATTCTTAACAATAGATTTTTCACTTGAAGCCTCTGATGTTCTCAACCCAAGAATCTTCATGATAGACCTATACTTTATACTTCGCATCATTTCAACGAATAGTTGACATCTTGCAGTCTCATTTAACTTTTCAAAGAACAATCTCCAAATCTTATTAGCATATCTTCTACAAGTGCATTTTGGAATCTTACCTTCCATTGGCTGTAAAATATTCTCATCAATATCAATCAAATACTTTGGCTTTCTATGCAAAATTCTAGGTGGTGTCAAGTTAGGTAAATTCATCTCAACATTAGGAATTTCATCAATATTTAAATGAGATGGGTTAGATGGCATACCTTCGATCGAAAATGGAATAGATGACATACCTTGAGGTTGAGGTGGGAACGATGGCGTACCTCCTTCATCACATGTGAGTGATGATGTACTCTCAACTTGAGATGTGGTAGATGGTGTCCCTACATGTTGACTTGCGGTAAAGGATGTGTCTCCAACTATGGTATTCAAATCTCTCGTACCACGAAGTTTTTGCATTCGTTCTCTTTGTGCCGCCAATACCATATCTCTTTGTGATGGTTGTGGTTCCTCTTCAATTGGTATGTCTTCATTTATCGTGTCCAATTTCCTCTTCTCACGAAGTTCCCTCATAGCCATTGCTTTCTTTGCATTCTTAGCTTCTATCTCTTCCTGTGTTGGTTTAATTCTTGGTCGTTTCCTCGGCATGATGGAGAATTTGTCTGTAGCATGATAAAGAGACCAATATTAGTTCCTAAGAAATGAATACATGATAATAGTGGGATTGTATTTTTTTATGTTGTAAGGATTTATTCTTGTATAGTTTGACATCATGGTATGAACTAAGGTTTGTTTATTACACATAATTATTAAAGAGCCCAAGTGTAGAAAATATACATGGCATCATGTGAGATTGTAGGTTGCTTTCTTGATTGGGAATGTGTCTATTTTAAACATGTATGATAAAGCATGATAAAGTAATTCAATCCAAAATAAGGAAAATGTAAAGAACATGCATGTAAAGACTTGACATACCTAAAAAATGAAGATTTGAATGGAGAGAGTACCCAATTATGTAGTGTTTTTATCTTCTTGCATCAAACTCCTCAACAATTTGAGTTTTTCACCACTTGCTTCCTTTTCAATGTTAAATTCTTAAAATTGAATCACAATTAACATTGCAATACTATAAAAATTGAAACTTGAATAGATATATATCAAACTTGGTTTGAAAACTATGTTATTTCCTTCTTCTCAAGTTGGCAAAGCAGAAAAGGTGGTGGAAACATCATGCAAAGGTGGTACAATGTGTCAAATGTGCATGTGAACTTCCCAATAGCATGAAAGCACTTCTTTTTTGTCAGAGCATGCACAAAATCAGTAAGAAAATAGAGCATGTGGGCCTGGATCACGGAGGTAACCACTTTTTTACCGTTTTAGTAGAAATACAAAATGCGAGCGCGTTATAACGCGCTTGCGCTATAACGCGCTCGTGTTTTGTCCTGCTATAGATCCCTAATCCCTAAACCCTCAACTCTGATCCCTTGACCCTCAACCCTCAATGTCAAATCCTAATCCCTAAACCCTCAACCCTATCCCTAAACCCTCAACCCTCAATGTCAAATCCTAATCCCTCAACCCTCAACATCAAATCCTAATCCCTCAACCCTAATCCGTCAACCCTCCAACCCTATCCCTAATCCTTACAACCCTCAACCCTTAACTCTGATCCATCAACCCTCAACACTATACCTTAAACCCTAATCCCTTCAACCTCAACCCTATCCCTAAACCCTTGACCCTCGAACCTCAGCCCTCGACGTCAAACCCTAATCCCTCAACCCTTAACTCTAATCCCTCATCTCTCAACCCTAACCCTAAACCCTCAACCCTCAACATCAAACCCTAATCCCTCAACCCTCAACCCTAATCTGTCATCCGTCATCCCTCAACTCTAATCCCTCATTCCTAAACCCTAAACGCTATCCCTATTCCTAGACCCTCAACAGGCTCGATACTATACCTTAAACCCTAATCCCTCTACCATCGACACTCTTATTTAACCCTAATCCCTTGACCATTAACCCTATCCCTCAACCTCAACCCTCAACCCTCAACCCTCAACTCTCAACATTAAACCCTAATTCATCAACCCTAAACCCTAATCCCTCAAACCTAAAACCTATCCCTAAACCATCAACCCTCAACACTATACCTTAAACCCTAATCCCTCAACCCTCAACCCTAAACCTTATCCCTAAACCCTAATCCCTCAACCCTCAACCCTAATCCCTCATCCCTCAACTCTAATCCCTCATCCCTAAACCCTAAATGTTATCCCTATTCCTAAACCCTCAACAGACTCGATACTATACCTTAAACTCTAATCCCTTATCCCTAAACCCTCCAACCCTATCCCTAATCCTTATACCCTCCACACTCTACTTTAACCCTAATTCCTCGACCCTCAACCCTATCCCTAAACCCTTGACCCTCGAACCTCAACCCTCAACCCTCAACATCAAACCCTAATCCCTCAACCCTTAACTCTGATCCCTCGACCTTCAACCCTGATCCTAAACCCTAAACCCTCAACGCCAAATTCTAATCCCTCAACCCTTCACTCTAATCCCTCAACCCTAAACCCTATCCCTAAACCCTCAACACTATACCTTAAACCCTAATCCCTCAACCCTAACCCTAAACCTTGTCCCTAAACCCTAATCCCTCAACCCTCAACCCTAATCTGTCATCTATCATCCCTCAACTCTAATCCCTCATTCCTAAACCCTAAATGCTATCCCTATTCCTAGACCCTCAACAAGCTCGATACTATACCTTAAACCCTAATCCCTCTACCATCGACACTCTTATTTAACCCTAATCCCTTGACCATTAACCCTATCCCTCAACCTCAACCCTCAACCCTCAACCCTCAACCCTCAACTCTCAACATTAAACCCTAATTCATCAACCCTAAACCCTAATCCCTCAAACCTAAACCCTATCCCTAAACCATCAACCCTCAACACTATACCTTAAACCCTAATCCCTCAACCCTCAACCCTAAACCTTATCCCTAAACCCTAATCCCTCAACCCTCAACCCTAATCCCTCATCCCTCAACTCTAATCCCTCATCCCTAAACCCTAAATGCTATCCCTATTCCTAAACCCTCAACAGACTCGATACTATACCTTAAACTCTAATCCCTTATCCCTAAACCCTCCAACCCTATCCCTAATCCTTATACCCTCCACACTCTATTGTAACCCTAATTCCTCAACCCTCAACCCTATCCCTAAACCCTTGACCCTCGAACCTCAACCCTCAACCCTCAACATCAAACCCTAATCCCTCAACCCTTAACTCTGATCCCTCGACCTTCAACCCTGATCCTAAACCCTAAACCCTCAATGCCAAATTCTAATCCCTCAACCCTTCACTCTAATCCCTCAACCCTAAACCCTATCCCTAAACCCTAACCCTAAACCTTGTCCCTAAACCCTAATCCCTCAACCCTCAACCCTAATCTGTTATCTGTCATCCCTCAACTCTAATCCCTCATTCCTAAACCCTAAACGCTATCCCTATTCCTAGACCCTCAACAGGCTCGATACTATACCTTAAACCCTAATCCCTCTTCCATCGACACTCTTATTTAACCCTAATCCCTTGACTATTAACCCTATCCCTCAACCACAACCCTCAACCCTCAACTCTCAACATTAAACCCTAATTCATCAACCCTAAACCCTAATCCCTCAAACCTAAACCCTATCCCTAAACCATCAACCCTCAACACTATACCTTAAACCCTAATCCCTCAACCCTCAACCCTAAACCTTATCCCTAAACCCTAATCCCTCAACCCTCAACCCTAATCCCTCATCCCTCAACTCTAATCCCTCATCCCTAAACCCTAAATGCTATCCCTATTCCTAAACCCTCAACAGACTCGATACTATACCTTAAACTCTAATCCCTTATCCCTAAACCCTCCAACCCTATCCCTAATCCTTACACCCTCCACACTCTACTTTAACCCTAATCCCTTCAACCTCAACCCTATCCCTAAACCCTTGACCCTCAAACCTCAACCCTCAACCCTCGACGTCAAACCCTATTCCCTCAACCCTTAACTTTGATCCCTCATCTCTCAACCCTAACCCTAAACCCTAAACCCTCAACCCTCAACGTCAAATCCTAATCTGTCAACCCTAAACCCTATCCCTAAACCCTCAACACTATACCTTAAACCCTAATCCCTCAGCCCTCAACCCTAAACCTTATCCCTAAACCCTAATCCCTCAACCCTCAACCCTAATCTGTCATCCCCCAACTCTAATCCTTCATCCCTAAACCCTAAATGCTATCCCTATTCCTACACCCTCAACAGAATCGATACTATACCTTAAACCCTAATCCCTTATCCCTAAACCCTCCAACCCTATCCCTAATCCTTATACCCTCCACACTCTACTTTAACCCTAATTCCTCGACCCTCAACCCTATCCCTAAACCCTTGACCCTCGAACCTCAACCCTCAACCCTCAACGTCAAACCCTAATCCCTCAACCCTTAACTCTGATCCCTCGACCCTCAACACTATACCTTAAACCCTAATCCATATCCCTCAACCCTTAACCCTTAAAACTTAAACCCTATCCCTACACCCTCAACACTTGACACTATATCTTAAGCCTTAAACCCTCATCCCTAAAGCCTCAACCCTCAATCCTTAAACCTTCAACCCTAAACTCTATCCCTAATCCCTCTACCCTCGACACTCTAACCCTAACCTCGACATTAAATGCTAATCCGTCAACCCTAAACCCTAATCCTAAACCCTCAACCCTCAACCCTCAACACTATACCTTAAACCCTAATCCCTCAACCCTCAACCCTAAACCTTATCCCTAAACCCTAATCCCTCAACCCTCAACCCTAATCCATCATCCCTCAACCCTCATCCCTAATCCCTAAATGCTATCCCTATTCCTAAACTCTCAACAGACTCGATACTATACCTTAAACCCTAATCCCTTATCCCTAAACCCTCCAACCCTATCCCTAATCCTTACACCCTCCACACTCTACTTTAACCCTAATCCCTCGACCCTAAACCCTATCCCTAAACCCTTGACACTTGAACCTCAACCCTCGAACCTCAACCCTCGACCCTTAATGTCAAACCCTAATCCCTCAACCCTTAACTTTGATCCCTCGACCCTCAACCGTAATCTGTCATCCCTCATCCCTAAACCTTAAACGCTATCCCTATTCCTAGACCCTCAACGGGCTCGATACTATACCTTAAACGCTAATCCCTTATCCGTAAACCCTCCAACTCTATCCCTTATGCCTTAACCCTCATGATTAATAGCCTTGAACGTAAAAAAATTTGAGTGGGACATAACGCGAGCGCGTTATAACGCTCTCGCGTTATGTCAAACATGGGAAAAGACAGACTTGCGGGAAAGAAAAATGCAAGGCAAAACATAACGCGAGCGCGTTATAATGCGCTCGCGTTATTTCTTTCTTTGGGAATCCCAAGCATTGGGCTTGGGATTTGCTTTGGATTTCCAACCCAAAGGCTTGGAGTGCCTTATGAACAGTCACAGATGTGTTTTTCTATATTCTTCAAAATTTCACATAATTTCGTTCGTGCTAACCCTCAAATCTGCACGTCTTTCAAGGTTGAACAATCGAACACATGGGTAATGTTAGGCTTTCTCTTAGCTATTTGACGATGTGATTTTTTTCACATTTTAACAATGTTAAGCCTTTCATCTTTAATTTCTTTTGTTTGTGTGTCCGTTTTTAGGCAAAAACCACTGTTTGGTCTTTTTTTCATTGTAAAATAACTATTCATTCAAATTTCAAAAAAATTACATATTTAGAAACTAGACTCCATTCTACAAATATTAAAAAAATAAAAGAATGATTTTCAATTAGTTTTCAAAATTTATAGGGGTAGCACGTCCAAAATTCTATTTTTTAGGATGTGTCCACTTTAAAAATTAGTAAAAAATCAAATATTCATCAAAAAAGTATCAGAAAAATCAAGCATAAACTACATGCTATTAGCTAATTTCTCATTAAAGCGATTTTAAAAATACCAAAAAAAAGTTGACCTTTTGAGGGAGCCATAAAACATGGTATGTTATATTTTTTTGACAGAAACAACACCAATTTATGTGGCTCCCTCTTTTGAACCCCTTATTCTATGCCATTTTCAAAACAAAATAGTAGTTTAGAAATTAGACTCGGAGCACTACGAACATTGTTTTGGTTGCATCTCCAAATTTTGAGTGTAACTATGCTCAATTTCTCATCCAAGGCTAGTATTTCCTGATTTCAGAAAAAAAGTGGCCACTTAAGACCCCTTTTTGGCCCCCCATCTTCTTGCACTTTCCCTGTGGTATATTGTCATTTCGATGATATCTACATAGTGCATAAAATGGCCTTGATAATTTGAATTGTGACGCACATCCATCTGACCATACAAAATGCTTTTCAAAATTTACACCCTTGCTTGCCAAATATCCAAAAAAAATTCTTAAAGCAATGTTGTACAAAATGTGTGTCATGCTCTTTATCATCACTAATATAAATGTGATATTATTTCTTAATGACTCATGCTTCAAATGTACTTTCAACACCATCCAAATCCAATTGTGCATGTTGATAACACACATGCACCATAATAGTGATCTGCTCTGAAAAGTAATATTGTGATTGAATCTCTTTTTGATGTACAAAAGAGTAATTTTCTACAAAGTCGACTACTGATAAAATTGTTCCAAGTGGGAAAGTATATCTTAATGTTTGAAACTGTTGTGCTTGCCACTTAGCAAAAAAAGCATGATGTATGTATGGTTGAATCAATTTACAAAAACTTCCATAAATGTTCCAATAGGTATCTCCTCTTCTACATAATCTAACCTTGTGGACTATTTCCCATTTTTTGTTTGAAACTTTATGTACTTGTAACTCTCACAATTTACCAACTTCATTGGGTCGATATCTTCATTTCTCAAAGGCATTTTAGCCAAATTTCCACATGTTTCACAAAGACCTTTTATGTAGTTTATTTGACCAGTTCCATTATCATCATCTGATTTATCACATAAGATGGATGCTATGAACTGACTTACCCATTTAGGAGGTCATTTACAAAACCATCATTGTCTTCACAAATCTTTCGAAACACATGATAGTAGAGATCAAGTTCAATATGATAATGACAACAACAAGTTTCAAAAACCTTGTTTGTCTTCACATAATATGGCCTTAACCTTTCAAACATTGTTTACCCAATCTTTATATTTGGATTTGAATTACAAAAGTTCACATACATCTCATGTTGTGTTATGTCTAGCCAATGTTTTGTATGTAGTTCATAACTATTGGGCCCAATTCTGTGTATGATAACATCTCTACTATTTGATGAAGAACGAGTATTATCATTCCAAAAGGTTGAGATCAAGTTCCTAACAACATCTTGAATCTTGTCAGATCGAGGAGCTCTACACATAATCGCCCAATTGCCTTCTGAGGTACTAGCATCCAATAATTTTATCCTTTTCACATATTTTATTACTGTCTTTCTACTGAAACCAATCTCAGTTGAAATTGAAGACAATTGTCTTTTTTTTAAAAAAAAATCACTTAAAATACTTGTCAACATCAATCTTCTTGAAATGGACTTATCTGCAAATCGAGATTGTTTCCCAGTGGAAGCCAAACCTTTTTTAACATTTTCAACAATACATTTTTCTAGGTGTGAACCTTTCCCCTTTTTCAATGACAAATCTACACCCAACAATTGTAATGGTTCATTTAGCTCCTTACTAAGAAGTACAATTGATAACAATTGGGTTCAGCTAAGTGTATCAAGATTATCGAAATGAGCAATTATTTCCTTTAGAGTTTTATTCATTGACCTCCTATCAGTACGTCTAGCTTGTCCAGCATAATGTTTCAATTTATCAATATCCATTTTAAGTAAATGATCTAAATTTCTATAAGAAATGTTTCCCTTCACCTCTTTAGCTAGATTAATATGCTCATCCATACCAGTCAAAGGAAGCAATCCTGACCCCTCTCCAATATCCACTGTTTGCACTTGGGCCTCCTCTGGGCTAACATCAACTATGTGTTCTTCAGCAATGTTTGCTCCAGTTTCTATATCACACATTAAGGAAATACATATTAAAGAAAACTTATTTAACTTAGTGAACCAAGTCTTGATATATTTTAAAGAGCCTCCATATGATCAAATTACCATAAAAATTAATATACATGTACATGAATAACTAATATTTATGACCACAAGTGATATATATGGATTCATGCACACAAGTGACAAATATGAGTACAGGATACATCTAGGTAGTTATACCATTTAGGATAAGTGTGTAAGCGTGCACAAATATTCAAGTAAGATGTGCAATTTGATATTTATGAAATCTCCTATACATAATATGGTAGATAGCTCTTAGAGCCTTAAATGATTTAACAAAGCACGCAATCCTTTGTTCGAATATATTTAAGATCAAAATGAACTAAGAATACTTGTAAAGAAAAGATAGGGCTTATATAAGTAGTAACATAATGTAGCAAAATAGGCCTAAGATTAAAGTGAAGAGAAACCCCACCATGGATTGAAGGTAGTGAAGTTCATTAAGCTCAATTTGAATTCAAGGAAAATCAAATGAGATAAAAGAAATAGATCTCTCCAAGTTAGTGCAACAAGTACTATCATCTCCATTAAAGATGATCACGAGAAGAAAATTTTCCTATACATTTTTTTCTAGAGAACTAATTAATGAAAAGAAGGATGAGATGAGAATTTTAAGGACTAACCTTTGGCTCTAAATGGAGTTCTAGCTTACAAGATAATTAATCTAGGAGCTACTTGTTAAAGAGGTTCAACTATTTAATTTATATGGTGACAAAATCTAATCTACCACAAGAAAAAAGTTCCTTTTGGTAATGTTTGGAAATTAGAAGCATGACACACTTCCTAGGTTTACTAACACATAACCCACTTGTTAAAGATAGAGGTGAGAAAAATAGTATAAAAGGAAGAAGAGAGAGAAGGTTGGAGAGAGGGAGAGGGATATGGAGAGTTAGAGAGGGAGAGAGATAGCTAGGGAGGCCCCAGTGAGGGAGAGGTAGAGGTAAAGAGAGTGGGAAACTTGAGAGAGAGAGAGTGGTGGACAAAGAGAGAGAGAGAGAGAGAGGTAGTTATCTCTAGGTAGAGGGGTGGGGATTATAGCCAAGAATGAGGAATGACTTAAACTAAATGACATCCTAGCTACATGAAATCAATACATATATATTTTAGCATGAATCAAGTGACCTAGATTAAATGACATCCTACTACATGATTCATCAATACATGTATATATTTAAGCATAAATAAAATGACCTAGATTAAAAATAGAAAAGAAAATATATGCATACCTTGTTTTTGTTTATGATATTTTTGCAATCTTTCTTCATTCAATCTTTCTATAGTTTCTGCGGAATACTTTCGTGTAGTCTTATTTTGCCTTGTCTTTTTGTTTCCCATCTCCTTCTTTGTAAAATATGACTTAAAAATTCTTCTCTCAAAGATTTCCTCCTCCCTTGCAGAACAAAAATGTGAATTTATCTTGTTACATTGATTTGTAAAAATGAAAAAAAAACATCCTATTTATATGCAATATGAAAAATTAAAACATTAAAAAAAAACAAGTCAGCATGCCTTCGAACAAAGGTCGGCCATTGAAAAAAAGATAATATTTTTTAATGCAAGGCACCTTCGATTGAAAGTGGTCGTTACGGGGATTTACACACCATGTTTGGACCTTCGTTCAAAGGAGCCTATACTTTGAATGAAGGATGTCACCCACCTTTGTTCGCAGGGGTCTTTGAGCAAAGACCCCCACTGGACACCTTCCCTCCTTCCCTTCCCCTTTCTACAAAATTTTAGCTTCCAAAGCCCAATTGAAGGTCCAAATGGATTCACCTTTGCCAAACCAAATTGGAGGATCGCAGTGCTCAAAACGAGCTTTCCAACGAGTATAGTTAAATGATATATTTTGATTTTATTATGACTATTTTTTTTTAGTTTTACTAAACATAGGTTTTTCATCGAACATCAAGTTCTTTGTCCTACACACATGGAAAATTAGTAAATTAGTGAAAAAAAAATCTGAAAAATATGTATGCCCTAGGTATTGATGTCCTTGTTTCAACAAAAAAAAATTGAATTTCGATACATACAAAAAACGTTATGTTTTATGAAATACATCTATGTCTAAATTATAATTAGTTTGACTTCAAAACTTAACTAAAAAAAAATATTCAACAAAACATTATGAAACCAAATGCATGCCCTAGATATCGGTGTTACTAATCTAAATTCAAAAGAATCAGAATTTTATCCTTTGTAGAAAAAAAGTTGTGTTATGGAATAGACATCACTTTAAAAAAATGTTGTTTACTATTAAAAACCAGTTATCAAAGGAGACGCAAAAAATTTTACAATTTAACTCCAAATTTTTTTAAAAAAATATTTTTAGAATCTACAAACAAAATCTCACAAATCACTAGTTCACATCATCTTCAAATTCCTAATGGTTTAGCGGCTATAGGTGTTAGAAAGTGTAGATTTAGTTCAAAATGTTGATTTCAATGTTAAGTTTGGTAAAAAAGTGTAACCCACTATTGTGGGATCACCCAATCTGAAGGTAAAAATAAATAAATATTAGTCATCATAATTAAATAATTACTACAATCGGTGGATTCTACTTCCCTTATGTTTATATTTACAATTACAATATTAGGAGTAATTAAATTAATCAGATTTACAAGTTTGATGGCACCTTAATCCTAACATTCTCCCACTTGATGTCATACATTGTAAATACAAGCATAGGAAAACATAAATAAACTAAGTACAAGAAACAAGGCCCATGGCCTCCCTACACCAAGTGAACTTTTATGTGCTCACAAGTTTGGTAAGATAATCTACAACATTCACCTGAGTGGCAATCATCTTCAACTCAATCTATCCATTTGCAACCATTTCTCAGACAAAGTGATACTGAACATCCACATGTTTAGTCCAAGCATGATACATAGGATTCTTGTCCAAACAAATTGCACACTGGCTATCACAACCAATCTCAATTGTCCTGCAATCAAAACCAATATCTATAAACAATCTCTATAACCATACTACTTACTTAGAGACATGGCTAACAACCATATACTTTTCTTTGATGGTGGAAAAAGCAATCGTGGGATGCCTCTTACTCATCTAACTCAACTCCTCCAAACAGAGTAAATATAAACCCACTAGTGGTCCTTTGACTAGCCAAGTCACTTACCCAATTTGCATCAATAAAACATTGTATGTCCAATGTTTTATCCACACTATTAGTACCAAACAGTAATCAAAAGTACCATACAAATATCTTAACACCATCTTTGCATAATTCCAATGCTCTCTACCAGGGTTAGACATAAACGTACTCAATACTCCCACTGCTTGGGCAATATCTGGCCTAGTGCACACCATTGCATACATCAAACTTCTTGTAGCACTAGCATATAGAACATTATACATATCCACAAAATCATCTTCATACTTGGGACACATATCTAACATAAGCTTATTGCCTACTGGTAAAGGAATCCTAACTGGCTTATAGTCCTGCATATTAAATTTGTGCAAAATAGTATTCATGTACTTACTTTGTGATAACTAAAGTTTTATGTTACCTCAATCCCTTTTGATTTCCATTCTCAATATGTACCTTGCCACCCCTAGATCCTTCATCTTAAATGCACCTAAAAGTTGATCTTTCAGCTCACTAATCATACCCATGATGTTATTGAAAAACATGTCATCTACATAGAAGGCAACAATTAGTATATGATCATCTATACATCTAATGTAAACACAAGGATCTTTGCTTCTCACAAAACCCAATTTCAACATGCAAGAATCAAATTTTTAATACCACATCTGGGATGATTGTTTCAAACCATAAAGAGAATGTTTCAACCTGCAAACCAAGTGTTCTTTCCCTTTTACCTCAAATCCTTTTTGTTGTTGCATATAAATTTCCTCTTCTAGATCTCCATGAAAAATGTAGTCTTAACATCCATTTGCTCAATTTCAAAATCATAAGCAATAGCTATGGATAAAAAAATCTAATAGAAGATATTTTAGCAACTGGAGAGAAAATTTCACTGAAATCAACTCCCTCTCTTTGGGAGTAGCCCTTGGCTACCAGTATATCCTTGTACTTTTCCAATGAATCGTCTGCTCCGAATTTCTTCTTCTACACCCACTTACATCCAATGTCCTTCCTTTGAGAAAATGAACAAGATCCTAGGTATCACAAGAGTTTGAAGCCATCATCTTCTCCTCCATGGATAGTTGTCAAGACTCACTATCATCTGCAATAATAGCTTCTTTGTAGGATCTAGGTTCATTGTCAGTACTCAATAAAGAAAATACACGACAGAAGTCTAGTGGGCTACACCTATCAACTTGATTTTGTTGTCTTTCGGATCTTCTCAAGGGTGGAGTAATGGATTCTTCCTCTTGTTCTTCTGTATGCTCAACTTCTTTTATAATCATAGAGTCTTCCTATTTTAAACTTTCTCTTGAACCCTCTTCTTCTTCACCATCCTCAAATCCATCATTTTGTTCTTCCTGATGTACATCTTCTTGTTGTAAATCAAAATGCACTATCATTTTTCTTCTAGCTATACAAGATTAGAAATAGCTCTAAGTTCCCTAAAAATCACATATCTGGAATGGACAACTTTCTTGGTTAGAGGATTCCAAAGCTTATAACCTTTAATGTTCTCACCATATCCAATGAAGATACATTTCTGTGCTTTTGGATCCAACTTAGAACACTTTTTATTAAGCAAATAAATAAAAGCCTCATACTAAAAACCATTAAATGTGAAATAGAAGGCTTCTCACTTGTCCACACTTCATAATGTGTCAAATCAAGAGTCTTTCAAGGAGATTTTCTTATCAAGTAACAAGCAGTACTCACAACTTCTGCCCCAAAGCATTTATCCAACCATCCATCACTCAACATACGTCTGGCTCTTTCCATAATTGTTTGGTTCATCCTTTCTACAACACCATTCTATTATGGTGTATACGAAGTAATCTTTTGTCTTATGATACCTGCATGCTTACAAAACTTATCAAATTCCTTAGAGCAATATTCCCCTCCATCATCAAAATCTCAAAACTTTTATCTTTAATCCTGATTGGTTTTCTTCTAAGACTTTAAATTTTTTAAACTTAGTGAAAAGTTCATATTTATGTCTCATAAAGTAAATCCATGTAAATCTAGATACATCATCAATAACGGTAACAAAATAATGAGATTTTCCAATTTAATCATTATCCATAAGACCAAACACATCCATATGAATAATTTCTAACTTATTCTTTACTTTATTATTTCCTAAAGGAAAACATGATCTGTTTTGTTTACCAAACACACATTGCTCACAGAAGTCAAAGTGCTCATCAAAATAGGAGAAACCATCCAACAACTTTATATTGATAATAGTTTTCAAAACATTTTTACTTATGTGGCCCAATCTGTGGTGCCATATCATATGTGCATTTTTAGATTTTTCTATCACATAGGTGGATTTGCAAATAGTAGTGGCATCAAGCCTAAACAAAGTTCACATCCTTGTTCCCCTTTCTACCACCAAACTTTCTCTCACCAATCTACAACCATGCTTGTTAAATGTTACATGCATTCTCAAATTATTCAACTTTGAAACAAAAATAAGATTTTTAGCCAATCCAGGAATATGTAAAACACCAGGGAGGGTTTTAATCCTCCCATCACTGAAACACAATTGTACATTTCCCCATCCAACTATTAAATATGTAGTTTTATCCCCAAGGTAGACATTATCTCCATCATATTTTTTGTATGTGGAGAACCACTCCTTATGAGGATTCATGTGATAAGAGCATCCTAAGTCAACCAACCAATATTCGTTAGATACAACATTACAAGAAGAAATTAAAACCTCATCACCTGTAGTAGAGGAATTTTATGTGGATGAATCCCATTATTTTTTTTGTTTATGCATTCCTTCTTAGCACGTCCCCTATTTTTGTAATTCCAACACTTAACTATGTTCTTCTTTCTAGAAGTTTTAGACCTACCTTTTGACTCCTTATGTCCCTTCTGATCTCCTATAGATTATCTTTCTTTTGACCTACCCCTATAATGAAGAGCATCCACCGAGCTATCACTAGTAGAAAAACAGAAATAAATGACTAAAAAAACTACAAAAAAATGGTCATGTGATCAGTAGTTTGGTCACGTGACCATTGGTAGTTTATTTCGGTCATTTATCTTGCGACCAAATTTATGACCAAACAAATTTTAGTCATTAATTTGGTAGTATATTTAGTCATTAATTTGGTAGTATATTTAGTCATAAATCTGGTAGTATATTTAATCATCAATTTGATAGTATATTTGGTAATTTGGTAGTATATTTAGTCATCAATTTGGTAGTATATTTAGTCATGAGAACATTGGTAGTTTATTGCTGGTCATTTATCTCGTGACTAAATTTATGACTAAACAAATTTTAGTCATTAATTTAGTCATTAATTTGGTAGTATATTTAGTCAAAAATTTGGTAGTATATTTGGTAATTTGGTAGTATATTTAGTCATCAATTTGGTAGCATATTTGGTAATTTGGTAGTATATTTAGTCATCAATTTCTGTTAGTTGGTAGTATATTTAGTCAATTGGTAATTTATTTAATTGTTTTTGAGGTTTAAACATAAAACACAAAAAAACATAATCAATCATTCATTTGCACATAATGAAACAGCTATTAAGAAGGCAAAATACTGAAATTTTATTGAGAAAATGGGTTTTTACAGCAGATACAAGACTTAAATATGTCTTTGCTTTGAAAAATGTGTTACAAAGTGTGTTTCTCAGTGCTGTGACTGAGAAAACTAAGTTACAATGCTCTATTTTTTGCTTATACAACTCTAAAACATGAAAGAACTACTTGCAAAATGAAGCCTAAATATTTCATCATAAGCTTTTACATCTCAAAATCTGAATAAATGTACAAAACTCGCTTAATATTGCTAATTGCTGCATTATTTCTTTTTTACTGCATCTCTTGCCTTGGTCTGCACAAATAGAACCCAGCAATGCAATAAGTAAATTGCCCCTTTGTAACAGAAAGAAAATAAGTAACTTATTTTAACATGTTCTTTGAAAGAATATTTATCTTCTTGACTCCATGGATCTTCTTAGATCTGTTTAGACAAAGTAAGTCAAATTTATAAACAGTCAGGTTTAGACAAACATTCTTGCAACCCCCATTCCTAGTAATCAATTTCTGAACAGTCACCAGATGCCAAGTTTGTTAGTTATGGGTAAACAACACTTTAGCATCAACAATCAAATGGGCTTGACCACTTACCCTGTGCAAATAAGTTTCTAAATTTTTAGGAAAATTAAAGTTGATAACAACATTAACTGATTGAATATCAATCCCTCTTGTAAACAAATCTGATGTGGCCAAATATAAAGGACAATAAGAACCATAAGCAACAGAATAAACTAACAATTCTATACAGATTGCACTTAATGGGTAATTACAAAATATTTATTATTAACTACCTGATGATACCGGATTTCTACAGGCACCATTGCGAAAATCATGGAAGACTCTATTACGGTGAGACTGCAACATCTTTGCATGAATGTAGAAACTAGAATACCCAAGCTCTATTATTTTCTTTGCTAAGAGTTCCACACGGTTCATAGAATTGCAAAAGATTATTGACTGATTGATTTGGAGCTGCAAAAAACAACAAAAAAAGTCATTGAAATATTGATAGAAGAACACTCATCTATTGTATGATCAAAGGAATATGTCTAAAACAAACCTTGGAGAACAGTGTGTTGAGACAGTGAACCTTCTGCCTTTCTTCAACAAATGCATAATAATGTGTAATACCTTTAAGTGTAAGTTCATCCATGAGGTTTATGACATATGGCTTGTGCAAATATCTGTCTTTAAAGGATTTAACAATGACTGGAAATGTAGCAGAAAATAATAAATTTTGTTGTGTTTTTGGAAGGAATCTAATAAGATGCTCCACCAAAGGTTGAAACTCTAGTGAAAGAAGTTTGTCAACCTGAAAACAAATGAGAACTGTTAGCCCAACTTAATTAACCAAGAAGTAATTGGCATAAACCACACAAATTATATAAGTTTGTAATCTTTGATAAATATATACAAATATGGTATCCATTATTAATTAATGGTAATATGACTTTGTACATCAGTCCATGTACATTAAAACATTAACAATAAAAAACAATATTGCAAAATTTTCATAATTGTTGGGACTTAAGGTGTCTCAACCTTGGTAATTCCTTGTATTATTTTCATTGTATTTATTTATTTATTTCCTATGTTGTAAATTAAATTGTAAATTCATATTGTCATCTTGTGGGATGTGGCACGGTGATGTGTCATCCTACATGGAAGATGACAACTTGTAATTTTGTCCTCACATGAGGAGATAGGTGTCCCACTTTGTGGTAGGAATATTTTGCCTTGTGTCGGCATCTTGGATGTTGTGAAAGGGAATATTGACTGCAACGGTCATGACAGGTTCCTATGACGAAGTTATGACATGTAAGAGTCAGAAATAGGAGATTCTATGGCAGGTGAAGACATGTATCAAAGAGCATCTTTCAAAAAAGGCATCTTTGGGTGCCCCAATGTGGACTATGACATGTTGTAAGAGAATATGCTATTTATATCCTGTGTATGACAGATTCTTTTACATCTGTAAGTTGTAACTACTATGACAGATTCTGTGACGGTCGTAAGAGTCGTAAGAGCATCTGTCATAGCCCATTTTGGAAATAGGTGAACTCTTTGGGATGGGGTGTGTGGAAAATTGTCAGAAGCATCTTACAATGTTGACCAAGTGTCCATAAGCATGGGTTTTGGGCCATGAGGCCAAGTTGGACACCCATTCCAAGATAGAGGCAATTTTGCCTTGTATTTTCTATATAAACTGGTGCTTTGAGGAGGAGATGTATTACAGGTTTGACAGGTACTTTTATGCTACCAGTTTGTCTCCAGATACGAGTGTCAAAGACTCCTCAGAGCTTGCATTGCAAGTGTATTATAAATCATTTCAATTTTGATAATACATAGTGCAGGTTTTAGAGTGTGGGGTTTTTCACCCGATAAGGGTTTTCCCCATGTATATCTTGTGTCTCTCTTCTTCTGTCTCACTTTCTTGTTTATGTGTTTGTTGCAATATCTCTGTTAGTGGTTTAACATTGCTGTAATTGTAAGGATAAAATTGAATTTGCACTCTCCTCCACTCATTAGATTAGTGTAGGAAGCGATTTCTGCACACCTAGCTTCCTTTCAGTTGGTATTAGAGCCTGGCCAGTTTTGGTCTTAGCTGTTGGGTAGGAGTTTTTTGAGCTGATCTTAGATTGAGTGGGAGTGTTGTGGAGAGGATTCTATATCTTGTTGCAGCAAGGAGATGTCAATCACATCCAGAAGGTTAGAGGTTGAGAAATTCAATGGCACTAATTTTGAGTTGTGGAAACTCAAGATGGAGGACCTACTTGTTGGTCGTGACCTATGGGAATGGTATCCAGTGTGAAACCTACAGCAATGTCATAAGTTGATTGGGACCTCAAAGATCGGAAGGCTAAGGGTCTCATAAGACTCTGTTTAGCTGACTCTGTCCTGTTGAATGTCCATGAAGAGAAGAGCATGAAAGATCTTTGGAAGAAGTTGGGTGATGTTTATCAGGCCAAGCCCTTGGTAAACAAACTTTTTTCTGAAAAAGAAGTTGTTCAGACTAAAGATGGAAGATGGAGGATCTGTTGTGGACCACATGAATGCTTTCAACATGATCGTTGCATGACCCTGCTTTGTTCTTTGCCAGATTCATGGGATCATCTTGTCATGGCTATTGGAAGCACCACTACCACCTTCAAGATGGAAGATGTGGTGTCCTCATTGTTATCTGAAGAAATGCAAAGGAAGTCTTCTGAGGCAACCAAAGAGGCTCTTGTGGTTCGTGGAAGACCCAAAGAGAAAGGGAAGAAGAAGGACAAGAAAGGTGATAATGGGAGATCCAAATCTCCTGGAAAGTGCAAGGTTCTTTGTTGGAACTGTGGTAAAACTGGGCATTTCTTAAAGGAATGCAAAGAGGAGAAGAAAAAGAAGAAGAAAGCTCCTAATTCAGATTTTGACAAGTCACAATATGATGGTGATGCCTTCATCGCAGCCCTGGCCACCCATGCATTTGATGATGTGTGGTTGATTGATTCTAGTGCATCGGTCCATATGACCTCGCATCGAGACTGGTTCACGAAATATGAAGAGTTTGATGGTGGAAGAGTGTACCTGGGTGACGACTCTCATCTGAAGATTGTTGGTCATGGAAGAGTCTCAATCTGATTCCCTGATGGATGAGTGAAGGGGATCACTAGAGTTATGCACATTCCAGGCCTTGCACGGAACCTACTTTCTATAAGTATGTTGAATGATGCATTTGTGCAAGTTGTCTTTTCGAAGGATGGATGCAAGATGACTAGAGGATCTATGGTGCTTGCGAAGGGTACTCAGAGAGGTACTCTGTTTCAGTTGGAGGCATGCACTTCACAGTACAATAGTTCTTCTGACTCAAAGAAATGAGCTGCAGTCACTTCATCCCCACCATCTAAAGAAGCAATGAAGAAATCTATTGTAACTAGTTCCGATGGTAGTGCACATGCTATGGAAGCTAAGCTTCTTGCTGAAAAGACTATGTTATGGCATTTGAGATATGGCCACATTGGTGAGAAGGGTCTACGTACCCTGAAAAATAAAAACCTTGTTGAGGGGTTAATGATTGTAATCTCGAGTTTGACTTTTGCGAACATTACATTTATGGAAAGCAAAACTATGTTCAGTTTTACTCTACTTCTCACAAGTCTTCTAGTGTATTGGATCTTATTCATTTTGATGTGTTTGGTCCTGTTAATGTTCCTTCAATTTCAAAATCTATATATTTTGTATCTTTCATAGATGATTACAGTAGAAGGACATGGGTTTATTTTATCAGAAGCAAGACTAAAGTCTTTAGTCAGTTTAAGGAGTTTAAACCCTTTGTTAAAAATCAAACTAGTAAAAAGATTAAGTGTTTGAGAACTGACAACGGTGGTGAGTTTTGTTCGGCAGAGTTTGATAAGTTCTGTAAAGAGCAAGGGATTAAAAGGCATAAGACAACTCCATATACCCCACAGCAAAATGGAGTTGTAGAGAGGATGAACAGGACACTGATGGAGAAGGCTAGGACTATGCTTAATGGAGCAAGACTTGAACAAAAGTTTTGGGCTGAAGTTGTTGCCACTACTATCTGGTAAACAGATCTCCTACATTATCTCTTGTTGGTAAGACACCTATGCAGGTGTGGTCTAGTAAGAATCCTTTAGTTAGACATCTTCGTGTTTTTGGTTGTGAGGCATATGCACATGTGCCTAGGGAGAAACGGTCTAAATTGGAGAACAAGGCTGTTAAATGTATTTTCATTGGCTATGGTGTCGGTGTGAAAGGATACAACCTTTGGGATCATGTGGTTGAAAAAGTGTTGTATAGCAGAAATGTTATCTTCAGAGAGCTAACACCTTCCGTTGTTCTACAACAAGAATAGACAGAAAAGAAAGAGGATGCAGTTTAGTTTCCTTCTACCCCTGAGAAGACTGAACAAATAGACCCTATGAGACCTGATGATGAGGAGAGCTCTAGCAGCTCTAAAAACTCAGAAAAAGTAGAACCTCAACCTCAGCCATTGAGGAGGTCTACACGAACAAGGAAGCAACCTGATAGGTTTGGTTATTCATTACTTGATTCTAGTTGTGCTTTTGCTTTACTTACTAACACTAATGAGCCTAGAACTATGAAAGAGGCTATGGGCATGAAAGATGCAGGTTCCTGGAAGGAGGCCATGGAGGATGAGATGGCTTCTTTGGAAAAGAACAAAACATGGGACTTGGTGCCTTTGCCTGATGGACAAAAACCCGTTGGATGCAAATGGGTGTACAAGAAGAAATTTAGTGCAGAAAACGGTGTTGAAAAGTACAAGGCTAGACTGGATATGAAGGGGTACTCACAAGTGGAGGGAATTGATTATGGTAAAATTTTCTCTCTCATTGCAAAGCTGACATCTATTAGATTTTTGTTATCTCTTGCAGTTGCTTATGATTTAGATGTAGAATAGATGGATGTGAAGACATATTTCCTTCATGGTGATTTGGAGGAAGAAATCTACATGTCACAGCCAGAGCATTACATAGTGAAAGGTAAAAAAAATTTGGTTTGCAAGCTTAAGAAGTCTTTGTATGGTTTGAAGCAGTCTCCTAGGATGTGGTACTTGAAGTTTGATGCCTTTGTCTTGTCAATTAGGTTTGTGAGATCGAAATCAGATCACTATGTGTATTATAAGTTTGATGGTGATCGTATTCTCATTGTTGCATTATATGTTGATGATATGTTACTGATTGGGAAGGGTAAGAATACGATTTCTAATTTTAATTGTCAGTCGGTAGCACAGTTTGAAATGAAAGATTTAGGGGCAGCCAGGTACGTTCTAGGAATGGAAATTAGAAGAGATAGAACTAACAAAAAACTTTGGTTAAGCTAGAGTAAGTATGTGAAGACCGTGTTGGATAGGTTCAATATGCAAGATTGTAGACCATTGTGTGTTCCTGTTTCATTGGGGACAAAGTTGTCTATTAGTGATTGTCCAAAATCTCCTAGTGAGGTGGAGGACATGAGAAGAGTACCTTATACTTTTGTTGTTGGCAGTTTGATGTATGCTATGGCCTGCACAAGACCAGACATTACCCAAGTAGTGGGAGTCCTTAGTCGATTTATGGCTAATCTTGGATGGGTACATTGGGATGTAGTTAAGCGAGTGTTTATATATTTGAGGGGTACTTCTGAGTATTCCATTTGCTATCATGGCAATGCTACAGGACCTCCATATTCAGTTTGTACTTGTGGATTTGTGGATTTTCATTGGGCAGGTGACATTGACAGTAGGAGATCCACCAGTGCATATGTGTTCACAATGTTTGGTGGTGCAATTAGTTGGATGAGTAAGCGATAACCTGTGGTTTCTTTGTCCACGACAAAAGCTGAGTACATGGCAGCAACTCATGCTTGTAAGGAATCCATTTGGCTTAAGAGATTGTGTTCAGATATTGGTGTTGATGCAGGACAGATTATGATTTGTTGTGATAGTCAGAGTGTGATTTGCCTTGCAAAGAATCCAACTTTCCATGCCAGAACAAAGCATATAGATTTATAGTTTCACTTTGTGTGAGACATGGTAGAGGATGGGAAGGTAAATTTGGAGAAGGTAGATACTTTGAAGAATGTTGTAGATGCATTGATGAAACCAGTAGGCACAGAGAAGTTCAGATGGTGTTCGGAGTCTATGGGCCTCTCGGCCTATAGCAGTTAAATCCTGTTAATTCTATTAGCTCTTACAAGGTGTTCGACAAGTGGGAGGATGTTGGGAATTAAGGTGTCTCAAACTTGGTAATTCCTTGTATTATTTTCATTGTATTTATTTATTTATTACCTATGTTGTAAATTAAATTTCAAATTCATATTGTCATCTTGTGGGATGTGGCACGGTGATGTGTCATCCTACATGGAAGATGACAACTTGTAATTTTGTCCTCACATGAGGAGATAGGCATCCCACTTTGTGGTAGGAATATTTTTCCATGTGTCAACATCTTGGATGTTGTGAAATGGAATATTGACTGAAACGGTCATGACAGATTCCTATGACGAAGTTATGACATGTAAGAGTCAGAAATAGGAGATTCTATGATAGGTGAAGACATGTGTTGAAGAGCATTTTTGAAAAAGGCATCTTTGGGTGCCCCAAGGTGGAATATGACATGTTGTAAGAGAATATGCTATTTATAGCCTGTGTATGATAGATTCTCTTACAACTGTAAGTTGTAACTACTATGACAGATTCTATGACGGTCATAAGAGTCATAAGAGCATCTGTCATAGCCCATTTTGGAAATAGGCAACCTCTTTGTGATGGGGTGTGTGGACAAGTGTTAGAAGCATCTTACAATCTTGACCAAGTGTCCATAGGTGTGGGTTTTGGGCCATGAGGCCAAGTTGGACGCCCATTCCAAGATAGAGGCAATTTTGCCTTGTATTTTCTATATAAACAAGTGCTTTGAGGACATGTATTATAGGTTTGACAAGTACTGTTATGCTAGTAGTTTGTCTCCAAATACAAGTGTTGACGACTCCTGAGAGCTTGCATTGCAAGTGTATTGTAAACCATTTCAGTTTTGATAATACATTGTTCAGGTTTTGGAGTGTGGGGTTTTTTACCTGATAAGGGTTTTCCCCACATATATCTTGTGTCTCTCTTCTTCTATCTCACTTTCTTATTTATGTGTTTTTTGCAATATCTTTGTTAGTGGTTTAATATTTCTATAATTGTAAGGATAAAATTGAATTTGCACTCTCCTCCCCTCATTAGATTAGTGTAGGAAGCGATTTTCGCACACCTAGCTTCCTTTCAATAATATCAATAAGTTTAGGACCTGTTCACAATGCAAAAGGACACATCTACATTATAGACCTAATAAAATTATTTCCTCCAGTTATCAGTAGAGAAATATATAAAACAAAGACTTCCAGAAATAGGGAGGAGCCAATGTCTAATTTATATCAAAAGGTTAAGCATCTTATAGTGGAGCATTGAATTCAAATGGGAAAATGGTAAAGTGGGAGCATCAAGTTCAAATTGGAAACCCTAACATAAAAACAATTATCTTGGGGTTTCTCATGGGAGCATCAAGTTCAAATGGGAATATCAATACCAACAATTAGAGGATCCTTCTTGTTAAAAATACAATTTAGTAAAATGCTCAGTACACAGGGGAAAACAACATCTTCTACAGCATCCTTTTTCCTTTCTTCCTTAAGATTGTCCATATATGCTTTAAACTGGTCAAACAGATGATAAATAATGTCCGCTGCAAATATCTTGACACTAACTTCATCTACAAGCTCTCGAGCTTCAGGAGTAATTTTGACATCAAATGCCAAAATTGCAGCTCTCTTTCTTCTTTTTCTCAAGCATTACACTCACACGCATGACATCTTTTTTATGCACAGGCCCAATACCAATTGGCTAGTATAAAGCGAAATTCCACAACCTTTGCCAACATCCTCCTTGCCTATGTCAAAATGGGAGCTTTAGAATAGGGTATGGACATCCATCAAAACATAAAGGATAGAGGAATTTTGTCAAATGTTGTAGTTGCAACTGCCCTGTTAGACATGTATTCAAAATGTGGAAGCACAAACAAGGCACGTGAACTATTTGACAGAATGCCTCAAAGAAATGTGGTCTCATGGACTGTACTGATCATAGGATATGCACAAAATGGATTTGTTGAAAAGGCTTTAGAAATTTTAAAGCAAATGCAATTGGTTGGTGTAAAGCCAAATTCCACAACCTTTGCCAGCATCCTCCCTGCCTATGTCAAAATGGGAGCTTTGGAATAGGGTATGGACATCCATCAAAACATAAAGGATAGAGGAATTTTTTCATATGTTGTAGTTGCAACATCCCTTTTAGACATGTATGCAAAATGTGGAAGCATACACAAGGCACGTGAACTATTTGACAAAATGCCTCAAAGAAATTTGGTCTCATGGACTGCACTGATTGTAGGATATGCGCAAAATGGATTTGTTGAAAAGGCTATATAAATTTTAAAGAAAATGCAATTGGCTAGTGTAAAGCCAAATTCCACAACCTTTTCCAGTATCCTCCCTGCCTATGTCAAAATGGGAGCTTTGGAATAGGGTATGGACATCCATCAAAACATAAAGGATAGAGGAATTTTGTCAAATTTTGTAGTTGCAATTGCCCTGTTAGACATGTATGCAAAATGTGGAAGCATAGACAAGCCACGTGAACTGTTTGATAGAATGCCTCAAAGAAATGTGGTCTCATGGACTGTAATGATTGTAGGATATGCACAAAATGGATTTGTTGAAAAGGCTTTAGAAATTTTAAAGAAAATGCAATTGGCTAGTGTAAAGCCAAATTCCACAACCTTTGCCAGCATCCTCCCTACCTGTGTCAAAATGGGAGCTTTGGAATAGGGTATGGACATCCATCAAAACATAAAGAATAGAGGAATTTTGTTAGATGTTGAAGTTGCAACTGCCTTGTTAGACATGTATGCAAAATGTGGAAGCATAGACAAGGCATGTGAACTGTTTGATAGAATGCCTCAAAGAAATGCGGTCTCATGGACTGTAATGATTGCAAGATATGCACAAAATGGATTTGTTGAAAAGGCTTTACAAAATTTAAAGCAAATGCAATTGGCTGGTGTAAAGCCAAATTCCACAACCTTTGCTAGCATCCTCCCTGCCTGTGTCAAAGTAGGAGCTTTGGAATAAATTTTGAAGAATGTTTAAATGCCATGAAATAAAAAAAGAAGCCAGGAAAAGAAGTAAATTATTGGTTTCTATTCATAAAGCCAGTCTCCAATACTTGCAGACTTACGAAGTGCTAAACTCTGTGAAGACACTAATAACAGAGAAGTCTTAAGTAAACCAAGTTTGTGACTCCTAACATATAACAAAAGGTATGGAACTAACTTGAACATGAGCATAGATGATTTGCACCACAAACTTGAGAGGGTCTGCGAGAAATAGATGGAAAATGAACATTCTGCAATAGATATTACTTTCTAGGTTAGAAAAAAACAACAATATAATGAAACTTTATGTGCCATGAGTTGTAAAATTTTGAAATTATCCAAAATGGAGAAGAAAGGTGACCTCCACTAGATCTACATCCTTTGATGAACTGAAAAATAACCCTTTTTTTGTACTACACCTGCCTTGGATTTATCCTCCTGGTAATCCTTAAAACCTGAAAGGAAATGACCATAAGGAGATGATTTAAGTAAACATAATCTATTCGCACTATAGTATAATACCCTCATACATAATATGTACAAGGAAAATAATGTAGATAGTTGTTTGACAAATGCCAAACAGTTCAAACAAAAGAGAACATACGAAAAATATTAAGCTTTAAAATACACCTCCTAATGATCGTAATGGTGCCGACAAACTAAATTCAGCAAACTAAATTCAAATGCATACTAAAACAAAACAAAAAATGCTAAGAATATGGCTATAGATCAAATTGAATCCAATAAGCAACATTACTTTCATGAACTAGAAAATAACACACAAACCAGAAGCTCAAATTCATTAACAATAATTTACACTATACATAATCAAGCTAAAGCAATTTTCTTACATTTATTTTGTTTCTTTTCTACCCTAATTCTTAAGGTCAGAACTACAAGAAAACAAGAAAATAGTCATCTAACAAAGCACTGCACAAAATCTTAACATGTATCTTGAGTCTTCACCACTACTTTTCCCCTAGGAAACAATGATTGCATTAAATTGGAAAATAAAATATTCAAACAACTCTAGAAAAGGAAAAGATGAATGAATCCTGCTTCTTTGATTGAAATATGCTTATCTGTACTAATGTTGCTTCTAAGAAGTAAGGGTTGCTATCTTCAACAAATGCTAAAGAGAACCATGAATTAAACGTACATGTTACTCAAGTCATTTATTGAACCTGATTGCACTAGAGGAAGACTCTGTTCAGTCTTAACCTGTAAACAAATGCTACCAACATCTTATATGTCATATGACACAAAAAACAAATAGGCTCAGTTTCCAGTACAAGTCTATAACAATGTACTTAAATTTAATCTACAACACAGTCTATTATTCCACTAAACTGAACCTTTTTAGAATCACTGCACAGAGAAGTCTCAAGAGATGTAGATAGACTCTTATTCTTTGTTGGTCCTGAAGTGTCATCTTCTTCTTTACCACCTAACAATTCATCGTCATCTTGCATCTGTTTAAAAATAAGCATTCAAGAGTACAGATTATTTATTTTGTTAACACATTGTAAGGAACATAAAAGAGAGTGCAACTGCCCTGTTAGACATGTATGTAAAATGTGGAAGCATAGACAAGGCACGTGAACTGTTTGACATAATGCCTCAAAGAAATGTGATCTCATGGACTGTAATGATTTTAGGATATGTACAAAATGGATTTGTTGAAAAGGCTTTAGAAATTTTAAAGCAAATGCAATTGGCTGGTGTAAAGCCAAATTCCACAACCTTTGCCAACATCCTCCCTGCCTATGCCAAAATGGGTGCTTTGGAATAGGGAATGGACATCCATCAAAACATAAAGGATAGAGGAATTTTGTCAGATGTTGTAGTTGCAACTGCCCTGTTAGACATGTATGCAAAATGTGGAAGCATAGATAAGGCACGTGAACTGTTTGATAGAATGCCTCAAAGAAATGTGGTCTCATGGACTACAATGATTTCTGGATATGCACAAAATGGATTTGTTGAAAAGGCTTTAGAAATTTGCATCACCCGCTCTCCCGCAGGCACTTCAAGTCATGCCTGCGGTGATGCGGGAAAGCCCGCATCACCGCAGGCATGACTTGAAGTGCATGCGAGAGAGCAGGTACCTCTCCAGTTGGGTTGCATAATTTGAAGAATGCACCTAGCTCCCTCTCTTTACCTATACTCTAGTTGCATAATAAGAGGAATGCACCAATAGGAAGGAATAATATTCCCGTATCTAGGGCCGAGGACACAACATCATCTATGTAGTCAGGTGTGTCAATGCAATGTGTATGTGTATCAAACAATGCCCGGGAACTCACTAATGTCATGTCATTTATTTGGTGTTTATGGATCGGTGTGCTTGCAAACCGGTGGTTTAATGAACTATTTGGCAGAATGCCTCAAAGATGTGTCATCTCATGGAATGCAATGATTACGGGATATGCAAAAAATGGATTTTTTGAAAAGGCTTTAGAAACTTTCAAGCAAATGCAATTAGCAGGTGTAAATCCAAATTCGACAATCTTTGCCAGCATCCTCCCTGCCTATGCCAAAATGGGAGCTTTGGAACAGGGTATGGACATCCATCAAAGCATAATGGAAGGGGGATTTTTGTCAGAAATTATAGTTGGAAATGCTCTGGTAGACATGTATACAAAATGTTGGACAAGCTTCCTGCATCACCATGGGAGCTGTCAAGAGTCAGTGCGGGAGTGCACTCCCACACTAACTCTTGACAGCTCCCGCAGTGATGCAGGAAGCATGTCTAACTGCATCCGGGGAAGGATAGAGGAATTTTGTCATTTGTTGTAGTGGCAACTTCCCTAGTAGACATGTATGCAAAATGTGGAAGCATTGACAAGGCATGTGAACTGTTTGGCAGAATGCGTCAAAGAGATGTCATCTCATGGAATGCAATGATTGCAGGATATGCACAAAATGGATTTTTTGAAAAGGCTTTAGAAACTTTCAAGAAAATGCAATTGGTAGGTGTAAAGCCAAATTTGACAACCTTTGCCAGCATCCTCCCCACCTGTGCAAAAATGGGAGCTTTGGAACAAGGTATGGACATCCATCAAAGCATAAGGATAAAGGAATTATGTTAGATGTTGTAGTTGCAACTGCCCTGGTAGACATGTATGCAAAATGTGGAAGCACAGAGAAGGCATGTGAACTATTTGAAAAAATGCCTAAAAGAAATGTGGTCTTGTGGAATGCCATGATTGCAAGATATGGACAAAATGGATTTTTTGAAAAGGATTTAGAAACTTTCAAGCAAATGCAATTGGCAAGTCTAGAGCCAAATTCCACAACCTTTGCCAACATCCTCCCTGCCTGTGCCAAAATGGGAGCTTTGGAATAGGGTATGGACATCCATCAAAGCATAATGGAAGGGGGATTTTTGTCAAAAATTATAGTTGGAAATGCTCTGGTAGACATGTATGCAAAATGTGGAAGTATAGACAAGGCATGTGACCTGTTTGACAAAATGCCTCAAAGAAATGTGGTCTCATGGAATGCCATGATTGTAGGATATGCACAAAATGGATTTTACAAGGATGCTCTCAAAATCTTTGAATTAATGAAGCACTCTAGAGCATATCCTAACATTGTAAGCTTTGCTTGTATTCTATGTGCATGTAGCTATTCAAGGTAGTGTGGATGAGGGCTCTACATACTTCAATCACATGAGTAACCCTTATTGCATTACTCCTACAGTCGATCATTATGTGTGCATGGTTGACCTTCTTGTCCGTGCTGGCTATCTTTAGGACAGCCTAAAATTTATCATTAAGATGCCAGTTAAACCTGTGGTGGTTGTGTGGATGTGTTTTCTTGGTGCCAATAAATCACATATGAATATAGGCTTAGGAGTATTTACAGCAATGTTGCTTTTTGATTTGGATCCTAAAAATGCTACGACTTATGTTCTTCTCTCAAACACATATGTAGAAGTGGGCAGCTGGGGTGAGGTTCAAATGGTAAGGAGATGATGAAAGATAGAAGAATTAAAAAGATCCCTGGATGTAGTTGGATAATAGAAGGCAGATTTTTGTCAGATATTATAGTTGGAAATGTTCTGATAGACATATAGGAAAAATGTGGAAGCACAGACAAGGCACACAAACTGTTTGACAGAATGCCTTAAAGAGATTTCATCTCATGGAATGCAATGATTGTAGGATTGCACAAAATGGATTTGTTGAAAAGGCCTTAGAAACTTTCAAGCAAATGCAATTGGCAGGTGTAAATAGAAGCAGATTTATGAGTAGCTTTCAAAGAAAAGAAAGGAATTTGTATAGTAACATTTGTCAAAACCTATCAAATCTTTTACAAGGTCTATATTCTGCATTAAAGAATTTGCATAGTCTAAAAGGGCCTAGAATAGTAAGCATTTCGGATAGAGGGTAGAAAGTCTATGTATAAGTTCATATTCTTATAGATTGAAGATAGTTTGAGCCTTTATTGGAGAATCCATTCTTGTCCAAGCATGTCAATAACGACAGTGAGCAGTTTCACTACATTATACAGTTGAGAAAGGCATTAAATAAGTCTATTGAATACTCTATGATGCAATATACAGATTGGGAAACAGATTTCAAGTATGCATAGCCTAAACAGTCATGAAGAGCATTATACAGTGGTATGTAGGTTAGGGTAATAATCCAAACCAAAATGTACCCCTATAGGTTTTGTGATAACACAAAAAGCCTCGTCATGCAGTGACTAAATCTATATAACAAGGTAAGGATCTTGAAGACTTTTTAGAGTGTCATATATTTGTCATAGATTCAGTCTAAAAAAAAAGGAAATCCCACATAATATAATATAAATGAAATAGTGAAATGATTTCAAAAAGATAATAAAACATAACCTTTTGGTCTTCTTCAGTCAGAAGGTCACCTAAAGCAGGATGGCTTAGAAACTATAAATAAAAGAAGTTAGCAACAAAACAAGTTCCATTAAGGTTGTATCAACTATTCCTTTTGATATATGTAACAATGAATTGCACAATTCAGGAACAAACTTAGCTAATGAAAAAAGAAAAACATACTACAGTTAGCCAAAAATCAGGGATTGTCTGAATGATTTCATTGTGTTTGGCATAATACGGCTGCCGTATCTCATTATATTTTTGTTCCACCTCTAGCACTTTATCACTTGCTTCCTGATTAACCTAGACCAATACAATCAAAAAGTCACAAATTAGACAAGATGTGTTCCATTTCACAAAGGTTAACAATGTTTTCTTACACAAAACACATAATAAGTAAAAATGATGCTTAGGAAAAAAATTATTCTAGAAATGTATAATTGTTAATTATATATTGTTCCAATTATCCAACATACAGATCCTTGTAAGATCACCAATCAACACCATATGTTCTTTGCAAAGGGAGATAGATCCACATAGTCTGACACATTTTTATATAAAGCAAGGACTCACCCTCTTTTATTAAAATGGATTTGTTGAAAAGTCTTTAGAAATTTTAAAGCAAATGCAATTGCTGGTGTAAAGCCAAACTCCACAACCTTTTCCAGCATCCTCCCTGCTTGTGTCAAAATGGGAGCTTTGGAATAGGGTATGGACATCCATCAAAACATAAATGATAGAGGAATTTTGTCAGATGTTGTAGTTGCAACTGCCCTGTTAGACATGTTAAGGCATTTAAAACTTTCAAGCAAATGCAATTGAATATACATATATAGAGAGAGAGATGTATGTGGAAGCATAGACAAGGCATATGAACTGTTTGATAAAATCCCTAAAAGAAATGTGGTCTAATAGATACAATGATTGCATGATATGCACAAAATGGATTTGTTGAAAAGGCTTTAGAAACTTTCATGCAAATGAAATTGGCAGGTGTAAAGCCAAATTCCACAACCTTTGCCAGCATCCTCTTTGCCTATATCAAAATGGTAAGCTTTGGAACAGGGTATAGACATCCATCAAGGCATAATAGAAGGAAGATTTTTGTCAGATATTATAGCTGGAAATGCTCTAATAGACATATATGAAAAATGTGGAAGCACAAACAAGGCACACAAACTGTTTGACAAAATGCCTCAAAGAGATGTCATCTCATGGAATGCAATTATTATAGGATTGCACAAAATGAATTTGTTGAACAAGCTTTAGAAACTTTCAAGCAAATGCAATTGACAGCTGTAAATCCAAATTCTGCAACCTTTGCCAACATCCTCCCTACCTGTGCCCAAATGGGAGCTTTGGAATAGGGTATGGACATCCTTCAAAGCATAATGGTAGGAGGATTCTTGTGAGATATTATATTTTGAAATGCTCTCATAGACATGTATGCAAAATATGGAATCATAGACAAAAAAATGTGAACTGTTTGATAGAGTTCCTCAAAGAGATGTCATCTCATGGAATGCAATGATTGCAGGATATGCACAAAATGGATTTTGCAAGGATGCTTTCAAAATCTTTGAATTAATTAAGCACTTTGGAACATATCCTAACATTGTAAGCTTAGTTTGTATTCTAGGTGCATGCAGCCATGTAGGTTTAGTGGATGAGAGTTGTACATACTTCAATCACATTTGTAACCCTTATTGCATTACACCTACAGTTGATCATTATGTGTGCATGGTTGACCTCCTTGCCCATGTTGGCTATCTTGAAGATGCCCAAAACTTTATCATTGAGATGCCTCTTAAATATGTGCTAGTTGTATGGATGTGTTTTCTTGGTGCCTATAGATCACATATGAATATAGGCTTAGGAGTATTTACAGCAACACTGCTTTTTGATTTGGATCCTAAAAATGCTGCACAACTTATGTTCTCTCAAACATCTATCCAGAAGTGGGTAGGTGTGGTGAGGTAAGGAGATTGATAAAAGATAGAGGAATTAAAAAAATCCCCAGATGTAGTTGGATTGAAGGGCATAAAATGGTACATGCTTTTTATTTAGGAGACAGATCACATCCATGCTTTTTATTTTTGCAAGGGGAAGCATACCCTTTGCCATACTGAAAGAAATAAAAAGAAAAAAATTCACAGTCTGAAAATGTGATTAAGTTTCTAGAATGGTCAAAAAAATAAAAATGGCAAAATAATAGAGTATCATACCTCATGCTCTCGAGAGTCGTCTTCTGCAGTCCCGAATCTAAATCCTAAACTCTTTTGACATATACTTCTAACTGATGTTTCAAAGCTAAATCTTCCTCTGACTATTTCCAAAGAAAGAGCATGAAAGGAAAATGAATCAAAACCCTGACCCTAGCTTTGAGTAGATTAATTAGTACAAAAACTAGGCAAATAAATACCAGGTCTTCTTCCTTCTTCTCATCTTTGATTTTCTTAGCATCCTTAGATGGAGGAAGAGGTGCTTCCACATTGCCATTGCCAGTGTGGGCTGGAGTAGGAGCCATTTTCACTAACCAAAATCAAAATCATTAAATACCCAACAAACAAAATCTAATTTTAAAGTGCCAGAGGCTAGATCAAAAAGAAAATAAAAAATCATCCTATGGGATAAAAAACACATTTTAGCACAAACCGTCCAAGTGCTTAATTTAAGCTTTTATAGGTTTGTTGCATAGTGCACATAAAGAAGATGGGTACATGTGGAAGCCTTCGAGTGTGGCCTTCTCAAAAGAAACTTCCTGAATAGGAGATGCAAACATCCAAGTGATTGCTCTGTAAAATCTCACCTTGAAATTAGATTATTGATGCACCACTGCATATTGGGGTTCCTCCAATCTCAATGCAGAGACATTCTTTAACACAAACCATATACCCAAACTCCATTTTATCAGTGGGAGCTTCAGTTGGGAGTAGGAGCCATTTTCACTAACCTTTACTAAGTGGCAACAACAAAGGAGACCTCTGATATTTCCTTGATGGTGCATTGGCGCCAAGCATATTTTCAAAAGAAAAATCAACAACGCCATTTCAAGTTTAATCAGGGCTTAAATTACTATAAATTTTGGCACCCATATGATAGGTTAGGGTAATTAAATATATTATAATATTATATTATTATATTATTATATAATATTAAATACATTATAATATAATATTATATAACAATATAATATTATAATATTATATAATATTTTATAATATTATAATATAATATTTTATAATATTATATTATATTATATTATATTATAATAATTATATTATTTTATAATATAATATTATTTTATAATATTATATTATATTATATATATTATAATATAATATAATATTATATATATTATATAGTAATATAACATTATAATATTATATTATTATATTACTATATAATATTATAATATTAAATATATTATATTATATATTATATTATTTATTTATTAATATAATAGAGGAGTAATAGTCATTTATTTAGTCATTTTTATTTGTCTGACCAATTATTTAGTTGTGTTTTTTGCCCGATGACCAAATTAGTCATTTATTTAGTCATTTATTTGGTCATTTATTTAGTTATTTCAACCGATGACCAAATTAATCATTTATTTAGTCATTTATAGCTGTGTTGCAAAAAGTTTGTCATGTGACTAAAATTTTTAGTCCCCTGGTCATTTATTTGCCATATTTCTACTACTGTATTCATAGCATTCTTCCTCATTGTCTGCCTTAACATAGTTGCAACAAGAGCATCCATCTTTGGATCATCGAGGTTAGCAATAATAGGAAGAATTCTATTCTCCCAAGAGTCAGGCAAAGAACAAAGAAGCATAAAACATTTGTCTTCTTCCTCAATCTTAACATCAACAAAGGCTAATTAACTCAAAATTAAATTAAAAGAATTTAAATGCTTTGCCACAGATTCACCTTCTTTCATCTTAAGAGAAAATAATTTTCTTTTTAAATAGAGTTTGTTTACTAGACTCTTGGCTTGATAAATCTCACCCAACTATTTCAATAAATAATATTTAGTCTTTTCCTCACAGACACTTAGTAGAATTGAGTCTGGAAGACATAACCAGATTGTGCCTCGTTCTTTTTTATCCATCTTGTCCCACTCATCTTGACTAATTGTATTAAGTTTCTTATATTTTGATGCTACCAACCATTGATCCCTCTCTTCAAGGAGATCCTCCAGTTTTAGCTTCCACAACTCATAGTTTGATCCATTAAATCTTTCAATATCTATTTGAGATGTATAGACATCCATGATTTCCACACGCACAAATCTACAAAACTAGAACTCCCACTACAACATAGAAAACTTTCACACTTCCACCCAATAAACAAAATTGGTTAGGTTTTGATACCAAATGTTAGAAACGAAGGAAACCACTACAATATGGAAATCTAAAAGAAAGTTGCAAATCTAAAATTATATTGTAGAATATCAAATGAAGATGTGAACTACCAACAAAGAAATCAGAAATACTCAAAATCCATACACAAGACATAGAGATTTACGTGGAGAAAACCCTTTCAAGTAAAAAACTCCACCAGGAAGAGAGGAAAAATTTGTATTATCTTTGAAAAGATGTGATGTCCCCTTTTAGGATATCCTTGATTTCTTAACCTGCACACAAGAATAACTATTAGAAAGGGACATTAGCAATATTAAAGATCAATACATATATTCATTTATAATAGTTGGGGTTAGTCACATCATAATCATAATCAATAATAATGAACAAGTACATATATTCAAATGTATTTCTACATATTTAAGCATACTTATACTTTAACCATGTTTAGGCCTCATGATATTCTTCGGGAATGGCAATGTCAAGCTCGGTTGTTAATCTAGCCCAATCATCTACCCTAGTGAAGGAGGGGAAAACATTATGTTTAGGGCACTAGATAATCATTCTCCACTATCATAGGCCCAAGGGTTTCATGCTCACCCGACAATACCACCACTTGGCCCAAAGGTGTCACGAACGCCCATCGATACCACCGTTTGGGAGTCACCTACTATGTGAGCCATTTTAAATAATAATAATAATAACAAACCATACGTCCCTAACAATCTAAACGTCCTCATAGGAGCAAAGGAGAAAGATTAAAGACATGGCAAGGTCACACTCATCCCTCGTATATCATGAGTTAGGTAAATATAACTATTTAAGGATAATTGTATGAGTTAGAGAGTTCATACCAATATGAGATTCCTCTCCTTAGAGGATTCGAAGTTGCACAAGTGATCTTATGATCACCAATATAATGATTACCTTGATTTCTCACAAGGTTATTATATGGAATCTGAGATTCCTCTTATTTATGTTATTGTTCCTATACTAGGGACTAATATATTTTATAACAATATCCACCAATAATGGTTGGATAGGAAAAGTATATTATTGTAGCCTATCAATGAAATCGCTGAATTACTTATAAGGATCGTTGGGATATATATGTATATATCCAAGTTGATGTGTTGTTTGAGATTCTTCTTTATGATTGTTTGGTTGATTATTGCTTGGATGCTAGGTTGATCTGAATTATGTATATGACTACTATGATCGAATGATATGATTATTGTATTGCTAATTCGATGGTTTATTGATTGATCCCTTGTTCATGGATTGATCCCCTTTTATATCTAATAAAGAGTATGACCAACGGTCATGTCTTTTATTTTTTGTTGTTAGTTAACAGCGATCCCTTTATTAGGATCGTTGCCTTAATCATTATGTTGTCAACCATTGCTTTATAAACTTGTCTTGGGTGCTTTCTTTGGGAGGGGTTGATCATATTTGGGATTGGCCCCTCTTCAAGGCTTCACTTTTATATATTTATTTTATATTATATATATTATTTAATTTATAATATTTAATTTATATTAATTATTTTATAGTATTCAATAATATATATTATTATATATATTTATATTTATATTTATTTATAATTATAATAATATTTAATTACTAATATTTATATTTATATTAATAATTACAATTGTTATTTATATTTAATAATATATTATTTAATCAATTACAATATTTTAATGTCATTCATATCATAATCGATTTAATTAATGTGGGGACATGACAATCCTCCCCGCGCAAGATTGCTTATCCTCAAGCAATCTCATATTGGGATGCTTCTAAAATTGTCAAAATCAATCTCTACAAGAAATTGTTGTTATTATTCTTGTCTCAATCTAGTCATCCCATTCTTTTGGTTCATGTACTTGTATTTGTTATCTTGTAGTTTTACATTAATATGGTATTGGCCTTAAAGTTGAGAAGAGTCATGTTCTTGAGGAGTAATTGATTATATGATGTCGTGGAGAGAAAATTTGTGATCAACGAAGATTTGGCAAGCCTTTATTTGATTTTGTATAACAATGTGATTGAGGTAATACAAGTGTTATGGATGAATATGTAGTTAATCAAGTGAATGTGGAAAGGAAAATCTTTTCAATGTTAAAGAAGAAATTGGGAGCATTGAGAATCCAAGATTGGAGATTCTAAAATGAAACAATATTGATGAAAAATCTGAAAGATAAATCTAATGGTTTTGTAGAGAGGATAAGTTCGGATTTTAAGTGAGACCTTGATTATTGAGCAAGTTGTAGATGTGTAAACTAATCACTGAACGATGATAAGATAACATGGAGGATGATCCTGGGAATTGTGGGTTATGGGCCCATAATATAACTTAGCATAGGTTTATGTAACAACTTTGTTGTAGCTTGATAGGTATTGATTTTGTCTAAGTTACTCTAATCAAGAGAAGAACTTAAAAGGAGACTCTTGGAAGAAATCATCTAATAAATTTACTAGATCAATTTGTAAGCTACAAGGTTGATCCGTGTATCATTATTGTTTCTATGAGTGTGGGATAGATCATATGTGTTATGGATTTAGTTAAGCATGGTGATTTGGTCCTAAAGGGTTAGAACAAATTTGTTCTTACCTCAAGCTTCAACCTTTGATTATGTTATTTTCTTGTGCTATAATGCTCATCTTTGAGACTATGATGACCATTTGGATGTTGTAATGCTTGATAAGGCTTACATGAGAATGGAATAATGTAATCTAGGGTCAGTATTATTGATCAGTGATGGTGTTGTTGATCCTTGAGGTATTTCAATTCTCCTATAGATTCGTACCTATCATGAGCATATTATGAGGACTATTAATCTTTGTTGATTATCAGGCTACATAATATTATGTTATTAAGAAACATTGATATGACCATTGAGTAGATGATCCTACTGTTACTTTGAAGTATTTACCATGTACTCTCTACTTAACATCATGACTATATGTGAATGTGATATCCATGTAAGAGGGACTACCCAGTAACCTTTGTCATGATCTATTTTGTTCCTATTTTAACTGTGATGATAGTAGTCCACTTGGTGGTTGAATATTCTTTCTTTGTTGTCTCAGTCTTGAATGGGCTAGATGATATTAGATAACCTTGTATTGGTTTGAACATCTTTTGGCTCTTTATGGTTGTCTTGAGGATCATTTAGCTTTGCCTCATATGCTATGATGTAATCTTTGCACTTTGTTGTGACTGGACTATCTTTAGACCTTGTTCAGTAATAATACCATTGTGATGTTAGTTAGCATCTTGCTTCATGTTGGACTATCATGTGAAAGGCGTTGGTTCAATTCTGTATGGAATTTATGGACATAGAACCTTGTAAACTAGAGCCTAGAATGAATGTAGTCATAGGGCCTTGGTATCTTGTATTAAGACATGAGTTTGTCAGACTTGTATAGGTTATGACTATGCTACTTATTATTACATATCAAATTTGTTATGGTAGGCCATGAGTGCATCTATCTTTATGATTGTGTGTTTTTCACTTTAACAAAGGATTGCGACCTCACTATAATTATTGTTAGATATTTCTTAATGCAAGATGAGGTGGATAAAATTAGTAGGTATGTCATTAAGGACTCTTGTGAAGCTTATTATATTTCAAAAACTGTAAGCCTTACTGGGCATTGATGCATCTAATAGGGTGTTCTCAATCTCTTAAATGGATCAGGGAGATTGGGTGTAATTGGGTTTAATTGTAGAGACTCTAGAGTTCTATCTTTACTAGATTGATGTCCTTCCTTTGTCCATTTGTGTAAGTAACTTGTATCTTTCTATTGTAGAACATCTTGACTGTTGTTTCTTGTAAACTCTCAATTTAACCCAAAGTTGATTCTTATTTGTCTAAGACAATGTAATTTGGATATGATTATTTTGGTGGGATTCCTGGTGCCCAACCTACGGTAGAGATAGTTTGGTCTTGAAACTTTGTGCATTGGTTTGCTAGTAAAACTAAGTCATACTCATAAATACATGTGAGTCACAAAGTATACACCTAAATACACATAAGCCAACTATTATTCACAGTATGACAGGATGACTACTCGGATACCACTTGTGATGTTCCCTTTTAGGATATCCTTGATTTCTTAACCTACACACAAGAATAACTACTAGAAAGGGACATTAGCAATATTAAAGATTAATCCATATATTCATTTATAATAGTTGGGGTTAGTAACATCATAATCATAATCAATAATAATGAACAAGTACATATATTCAAATGTATTTCTACATATTTAAGCATACTTATACTTTAACCATGTTTAGGCCTCATGACATACTTTGGGAATGGCGACATTGATCCCAGTCATTAATCTAGCCCAATCATCTACCCTAGCGGAGGAGGGGAAAACATTACGTTTAGGGCGCCAGATAATTATTTTCCACTTCCATAGGCCCAAGGGTTTCATGCTCACCCGGCAATACCACCACTTGGCCCAAAGGTATCACGAACACCCATCGATACCACCATTTGGGAGTCACCTACCATGTGAGCCATTTTAAATAATAATAATAATAACAAACCATACGTCCCTAACAACCCAAACGTACTCGTAGGGGCAAAGGAGAAAGATTAAAGATGTGGCAAGGTCGCGTTCATCCCTCATATATCATGAGTTAGGTAACTATAACTATTTAAGGATAATCGTATGAGTTAGAGAGATCATACCAATATGAGATTCTTCTCCTTAGAGGATTCGAAGTTGCACAAGTGATCTTATGATCACCAATATAATGATTACCTTGATTTCTCATAAGTTTATTATATGGAATCCAAGATTCCTCTTATTTATGCTATTGTTCCTATACTAGAAACTAATATATTTTATAACAATATCCACTGATAATGGTTGGATAGGAAAAGTATATTATTGTAGCCTCTCAATGAAATCGTTGCACTACTTATAAGGATCACTGGGATATATATGTGTATATCCAAGTCAATGTGTTGTTTGAGATTCTTCTTTATGACTGCTTGGTCAATTATTGCTTGGATGTTGGGTTGATCTTAATTATGTATATGACTACTATGATCGAATGATATGATTATTGTATTGTTGATTCGATGGTTTATTGATTGATCCCTTGTTCATGGATCGATCCCCTTTTATATCTAATAAAGAATATGACCAACGGTCATATCTTTTATTTGTTGATGTTAGTTAACAGTGATCCCTTTATTAGGATCGTTGCCTTAATCATTATGTTGTCAACCATTGCTTTATAAACTTGTCTCGGGCGCCTTCTTTGGGAGGGGTTGATCAAGTATGGGATCGGCCCCTCTTCAAGGCTTCACTTTTATATATATTTTTTATATTATATATATTATTTAATTTATAATATATAATTTATATTAATTAATTTAGAATATTCAATAATATATATTATTATTATATATATATATATATTTATATTTATTTATATATATTTATAATTATAATAATATTTATATTTATATTAATAATTATAATTGTTATTTATATTTAATAATATATTATTTAATCGATTACAATATTTTAATGTCATTCATATCATAATCAATTTAATTAATATGGGGACATGACAAAAGATCACAATACATCAATTTCCTTCAATGTTGCATCCAATCCAACTATACCTTTGTACCTATAAACAAACAACTCTCATATCTTTCACTTCCTTTAGCTTATGTTAAATAGAATACAAGCTTACAGAAGAAGACACATCAAAAATGGCACCCATATATGTGAAAATCCCACACCCACTTTGGGAATCTAGCTAATTAAAGTCTCTTACACCTATCATAGCCTCCGAATAGAATGTGGCACCCAAGTAGGCCAAATTCCAATGCTCTCATAGTAAATAGTCAAAAAAGAAGCTATTTTTAGCCTCTTACAAGCTATCATAAGATTCTTGTCATAATTCATCATAATTGTCCAAAAAAATCAATTCCTTACAACATGTAAGAGACAATCTTGGAATATTCTCTTAAAACTATTATAAAATCAATTAATGAACTTGGACGCCCCTATTTCACCTATTTATTATCCTGAGGTAAAAATAAATAAATATTATAGTCATTGTAATTAAATAATTATTTCAATCGGTGGATTCATCTTCCCTTATGTTTGCATTTACAATTACAATTGTAGTGGGTAAAACTAGATAAATGATGCAAATACAAAAAAAGATAGTTAACCTCCTACTTTTGTTAGAACATAAATAAAAGATAACTAGATAAGCAATGTAACATAAAAACAAAATATATTCCTTCCATGATGTGGTGATGTGCTCCCAGATGATGTAGATGTGGATGCTCCTTGCTAGAATGCTACTCAAACCAACAGCATAAGGATAGTGTATGAATAGTCGATGGAATGAGAGGGGAAATCCTCTCTTAAATAGATTTTTTTGACAACGGATGGAGGGCTAGGATGTAAGGATGGAATCAATAGCTCTTGGATAGGAAGCTCTTGAGTGGGCTTGATAGGTGGTAGAGTGCATGATGGTGTTGTGAACATGGAGTTCTTGAATGTGTTGGTTTGTTGTTTATCCCATGTAATTAGTGCTTGGATAAAGTCATTAGTAGATGGATGAGACCAATCAAATTTCCAAGTATAGGTGGATTTTGGATAGGATGGGCTAGAAGATTTGGATGAGGATGTGGATGACATGGAAGATGTGGATGACTTGGTAGACAAAAGATATGTAGGATTCAGACAACTTGAGCGATACTAATTGAGAGGACTCAGATGAGTTGGATGTAGGAGATGAGGGACATGACTCTAGGAGGGTGTTTCCCTTTCCATGGATGGGATAAGGATGAGTCTCGGACCATTGCTTTTGGTTTTTGAAGTAGTTGGCACTAGGGTGTCCTAGGGTTTGGAGGATATGGGTGTTTATGGCTAAGCATGGAGGATCTATGGGAAGCTTTCTCATGACTATCTCATCAATGATGTTTTCACTAATATTATCATTATCATCATAGGGGTCATAATTAAGGTTCATCATGTGTTAAAGACTGTTAAAAAAATAGTCAAGACTGTTAAAAAGGACTAGATTGTTAAGGAAACTGTCAAGTTTGTTAAGGAATAGTCAAAACTGTTAAAGCATGGTCACCCTAAAGGCCTAAAAACAAACAAGTAGGATCAGACAAAGATCCTAAACTAAGGCACTAGTGGAGACTCGAACAGTTGAAAAGCTTGAAAGAGAACAGTCTGAAATGACTGTCCCAATGATAAAAGAAATAGTCAATAATGTAAAGACCCAATAAGCATGGAGAGACAGTCCATTCTATGAATATCACAAAGGTCATGAGAAAATAGTCACATGACTGTAGTCATCAGGAAAAACACAGTCAAGAAAGACTATCATAATAATTAGGCAAAACACAGTCCATACAATCACTCAAAATCCTACATATTTTCTACTGTAGAGATGAATAGGGAGAAGGAAAGAGTTTAGATGATGCTGTGCTGGCTGATATAATCAATGAAATGAATGGCCCTATTCCATCCACTCAAAATAAGTCTTCAGGATCCATGTATATGGACGAGCAGGGGACTATGGGCCTTTTAGTAAACTTCTTCACGGTGGTTGGTGTATTGTTGCAATGCATAAAACTTAGTATGGGTTGTGTCTTGTATTGGGCTCAATGCAAATCTAATGTATGGTGGTTGTTGGTCAGTTAACACTCTATTGTTGTATTGTTTCCTTGCAATAATGTGACTTCTACTTGTGACCAAAGATCAAGGGCAAAATACAAAGTACATTCTTAGTTAGATATGTTAACAGAAATCTTGATAGTGAAATGACATGGGGTATACAATGACACAGTCCATAAGTAACTATGGATAGTGAATTAGGGTTTTAAAGACCTTGTAAGAGGCTTATGGAGGTGTTTGAAGACTATCAACCTAAAGTTCTATAAATTGTCCTTAGGAGGTATAAAGCATGTGTAATATGAATGTAATAATGTGGGGACTTGTAGGTACCAAATGAAGGCAGAGTATATATAAGAGGAAAGTACAAGACTATTGAAGAGGTCTGTTAATAATTTTACCAAGGTCTACCAAGCATTCATGAGATCACTAAAGGATTTAGCATGCAAATACAAAGATTGTTTCAGACTAGTCTTAACAGTGGATGAGTGCAGGAACTCTATGAAGTTTGTTGACAGTGAACAGCCTGAGCAATAGTCATGCATCATTCAAAACAACAGTCAACAAGCATTGGACAACAATCACCAATCACAAAGGAGATAGTCAACATGATATAAAGGAGGCTTGACAAGAGCAGTCATTTTGACTATCACAACAAACTAACTGCCATGAGCAGAACAATCATTTTTGACTGTCATAGAAGCCTCCACCATGGTTAAGAGACCACATCAAATATCTTTAAAGATGTTTTGAACAAGGGCACCAAATGAAAAGGTGATAGTCATGGGTTCTAACAATATATGCCCTCTATGATCAAGCCTAAGAAGATGAAGGTATGACAAACTCTTGTGTATCTCCATGAACTAGATGAAACTTGCATATATTTTGGGGTTATGCCTTCATGGACTATGGGTTTAATGTATCATACAAGGTCTACCAAACTTACCAAATCCGATTAGAGCCTTGTACTGTACTATTAAGACTTAAAAGGACTGTCAAACCAAGAGGGTAGAGAGGTTGAAATACACACTGTGTATTTCAACCAGAGGGTAGAGATCAGTGATGGAGTTTCTAATCACCTTTCAGAGGCTATAAATTGAGTTTGAGGGCACAAGGAGATAGTTTTAACATTGAAGAAGACGCTACAAGGGTCATAAATGAAGTTACAAGTGTTTTAAATCCTTTAAGAGGTAGTTTTGAGCAGTTGGAAGACTCCAAAAATAGCATAACTCTTCCCATACACCCTATTATTGTGCAAGGTGAATGTTGAGGTAGTTTGAGGTCTTTTTATAAGAAGCTAGGTGACAAGGACAGTAGGGGTAGAAAATCTAGGAGCATTTTCAACATCTCCCAAGCATCTAGGAGCTTCAAGAACAACATGCAAGGATGGAAAGGGTCAACCATGACATGCAAGAAGCCACATCAAATCAGGAGACTTTTGGGCACCTAAAGGAGGTTTGACCCAGTTTTGGTCATCGATTTTCTTCCTTTCTTCACTCTTTTTGTCTCCCCATGTTGGTTGGAGTATAGAAAAGGCTTGGGATTAGTTTTTTAGGGGGTTCTTTCATGTTTGGAAGCTCTAGTAGCTCAAGAACAGCATATTGTAACTCAATTTTAGCATATTTCAATACTGAAAATACTTTTGTACTACAAATTTTCAAACAATACAAGATGGTTCAAACTTATGTATTGATGTAATAGCACCTTTTTATCAATAAAGTGATTGTTGTGCCTTCATTTGTGTTGTTATTTTATGTGTTTTTAAAAATATACATCTATTTTATGTGTTTCAATCAGCAAACCTTAAAACATGCTTCAAGAAAAACACCTTTAGGCAAAAAACTATGTCTTTATGCAGGTTGTAAACTATGAAATGTATGTGTAGAGCCTTTTAGTTGTAAAAACTTAAATCTTCCTTCTAAATAGTGAAATACAAACTCAACTTTACAAAATATTGGTGCATAGGGTGTAAGAAAACAAAGGTTGTGAAAGAAAAGAATCATTTTCTCTGAAAATTGTGTGTCCAACAACAAGTATAGGTCATTTTCAATTTGGTGCATCACCTATCCAAGTATTAGTTTCCATTTTCAGGTCATTTCTCATCCCTTTTCCTACCAAAGTACAGTAGACAACACTAGTTTAGGTGACAAAATCCAAGGGAACCAGCCCTCTTTGGAGGTTCTTTTTTGTCATAGGTGACCCACAAACCTGGAAAAGTTCCCATGTTTCACTAGTAAGCTGAGTTTCACAACTTGGAAAGGGTGCATTATTCAGTGATAATAGGTTGACATCATCATCATGTTCAAAGGTCTCATATTCTAGTTGGTCGACAAGACTATCATCATCATCATGTTGAAAGGGCTCATATTCTAGTTGGTCGACAATACTATCATCATCATCATATGGATCAGATCTTGGTTGATTAGCAAGGTTGTTATATTCATTTTGCTTGGCTTGATTTGGGAATAGGAGTTGATCTATGGGGTTCATGGTGTTTTCTTTACCCTTGATTATGATATTTGGCCTTCCTTTGATTGTGATTTTTTAGCTTTGTTTGTGTGGGATATGGGTCCATGATTTTGGTTAGGTCCTAGAATTTTGATTGTTCGAATGTTTTAGATTTTAGATGATGTGGATTTTGAATGGTTTTGGATTTGACTTGGATGATTTAGATATAGGATGACCCTAGGATTGCGGTAAATGTTGGATACCCAAGGATGAGGTTTGGATTAGATGATGAGTGATGTTAAGGATTAACCTTTAAGGATGGATCAATTGGGCTTTGACCTTCCAAGGATTTATGTGGATGATAGGATGATGTGGATCAAGGTTGATGGTGATTGGTATTGGGATGATAAGGATTAGTAGGTTGTGGATTATTAGATAGTTGGATTAAAAGAGATAATGAATGTCAAAGGGAGTTCAAAGGGGAATGGTAGTCTTAGATAACCTTTCCAACAATTTCAGGATGGTTTGGGGGACGAATTGGATAGGTGATTTTTTATAGATGGTTTGGATAAATTGTAACTTGGACTATAACATGGTTCAAATTTGGATCTTAAGGATGTTGAGGACTAATTATGGGCCCTAGGATGATTAAGGGTCCTAGTGGATAGATTGGATGTTTGGTTTAAAGGATCCAAGGTGAGTTTTAAATTGTCCAAGACTTTCTCCTAAGGATGGTGGGTTTGGATTAGGAAGATGTGAGGTTTGGATTAATGTGGATTAGATGATTAATGATATGGGATGCCAATTTATGGGATTAGGTTGGACTAGGAAGGTTGAGGATGAACCAAAGTGTTGGGGGATTAGGTTGATGGGAGAGTGGATATGGACTAGGGCTCAAGTATTGGATTTGGTTTGGTGGACTAAGGCTTTTGTAGACTAGGATAGGGAATGAGGTTTAAGGTTAATTTGGATGGTTTAGGAATAGGTTAAGGTGTGTTTTGGGGATGAGGGGGGATAAGGTTTGGATTTGGATGAGGGGGGATAAGGTTTAGATTATATCAATGTTTGGATGAGGGACAAGGCATTATTTTGATGATGGAGGGACCAAAGGATAGAATAAGGTTGTGTGTAGGTTTAAGTTTTATTTAGATGGACTAAGGAATAGACTAATGTTGAATATGGATGAGGTGATTAGGACAAAAATGTCCTTAGGCTTGGGATAATGTAAGGATGATGGGATAAGGTTAGGATGAAAAGGATAATGGATGGGGATTATGGGTTATGGGGGTAAGTGTAGGAAGATGGGGGGCCAAAAAGGGGTCTTAAGTGGCCACTTTTTTTCTGAAATCAGGAAATACTGGCCTTGGATGAGAAATTGAGCATAGTTACACTCAAATTTTGGAGATGCAACCAAAACAATGTTTGTAGTGCTCCGAGTCTACTTTCTAAACTACTATTATTTTTTGAAAATGGCATAGATTAAGGGGTTCAAAAGAGGGAGCCACAGAAATTGGTGTTGTTTCTGTCAAAAAAACATAACATAGCATGTTTTGTGGCTCCCTCAAAAGGTCAACTTTTTTTTGGTATTTTTAAAATCGCTTCAGTGAGAAATTAGCTAATAGCATGTAGTTTATGCCTGATTTTTCTGATAATTATTTGATGAATATTTGATTTTTTACCAATTTTCAAAGTGGACACATCCTAAAAAATAGAATTTTGGCCGTGCTACCCCTATAAATTTTGAAAACTCATCGAAAATCATTTTTTTCTTTTTTTAATATTTGTAGAATGGAGTCTAGTTTCTAAATATGTAATTTTTTTGAAATTTCAATGAATAGTTAATTTACAATGAAAAAAAGACCAAACAGTGGTTTTTGCCCAAAAACGGACACACAAACAAAAAAAATTAAAGATGAAAGGCTTAACATTGTTAAAATGTGAAAAAAATTACATCGTCAGATAGCTAAGAGAAAGCCTAACATTACCCAGGTGTTTGATTTGTTTGACCTTGAAACACGTGCAAATCTGAGGGTTAGCACGAACAAAATTATCTAAAATCTTGAAGAATATGGAAAAACACATCTGTTACTGTTCATAAGGCACTCCAAGCCTTTGGGTTGGAAATCCAAAGCAAATCCCAAGCCCAAGGCTTGGGATTCCCAAAGCAAGACATAACGCGAGCACGTTATAACGCGCTCGCGTTATAACGCGCTCGCGTTATTCTTTTCTTTGCATTTTTCCTTTTCCACAAAAGTTTGTGTTGTTTTTCATGTTTTAAATAATGCGAGCGCGTTATGTTAAACTTAAATTTTTTTATGTTTAAGGCTATTAATCATGTATGTAGGTATGCCTATATGTATGTATGTATGTATGTATGTATGCCTATATGTATGTATGTATCTATGTATGCCTATATGTATGTATGTATCTATGTATGCCTATATGTATGTATGTATAGTGTTGACGGTAGAGGAGGGTAGAGATGGGAGTGAGCCAGATAGGGGAGGAGAGGGGTGGATAAGGATTGAGTGATTAAGGTTTAAGGTTAAGGGTTGAGCATTTAGGGATAGGATTTAGAGCTTAGGGATAAGGGATTAGAGTTTAGGACCTTGAGGGATTAGGGTTTAGGGTTGAGGCTTTAGGGATAGCATTTAGGGTTAAGGGCCGAGGGATTAGAGTTAAGGTAGACTGTTGAGGGTAGAGGGATTAGGGATAGGATTTAGGGTTGAAAGTTTAGGGTTGATGGATTAGGGTTTAAGGTATAGTTTAGTAGTTCTTGTGGATAGAGCCAGTAAACAATGGGAGATTATTTGCTTGTTTCATAACAATATACCTCCCCTAAGTGCGGGGTGCACAGCAAGAAACATAGATGTACCCCAATGCAAAGATTTTCTCATAATGATCATCCTTCTGATTTCAACTGTTAATTACTCACTGTGGATGTACCATATGCAAAGCTTTTCTCATAGTGTGTACACCTATTGGCATAATGAACCCCAAATGGGCCAGAAAAACATGCCATATAACATTACTAACATTAAAAAAGTTCATAGCCATTTTTCTGACATATTCTTGCAACTCAAATATCTTTAAGAGAAGAGTGTCAAAAATGATGGGTTTAACAACCTAACATAAGGCAAAGTAATTTTGTTGGGTTTAGGGATAGGGTTTAGGGTTTAGGGTTGAGGGATTAGGGTTTAGGGATTATGGTTTAAGGTATAGTGTTGAGGGTTGAGGGTTTAGGGATATGATTTAGGGTTGAGGGATTAGGGTTTAGGGTTGACGGATTAGGGTTTAATGTTGAGAGTTAAGGGTTGAGGGTTGAGGGTTTAGGGATAGGGTTGATGGTCAAGGGATTAGGTTTAAAGTAGAGTGTTGAGGGTAGAGGGATTAGGGTTGAAGGTTTAACGATTGAGGGTTGAGGCTTTAGGGCTGAGGGTTAAGGGATTAGGGTTTAAAATATAGTGTTGAGCGTCGAGGGTTTATGGATAGGTTTTAGGGTTTAATTTTTAAGGGTTAAAGGTTGAGGGATAGTGTTTAGGGTTTAGGGATAAGGGATTAGGGTTTAAGGTATAGTGTCGAGGGTTGAGGGTTTAGGAATAGGGATAGAGTTTAGGGTTTGGGGATGAGGGATTAGGGTTGAGGGTTGAGGTATTAGGGTTGAGGGTTGAGGGATTAGGGTTTAAGGTATAGTTTCAAGGGTTGAGGGTTTATTAATAGTGTTTAGGGTTGAGGGTTGATGGATTAGGTTTTAGGGTTGATGGATTAGGGTTTAAGGTATAGTGTTGAGTGTTGATGGTTTAGGGTTGACAGATTAGGGTTTAGGGTTGGCGGATTAGTGTTTAATGTTAAGGTTAGGGTTAGAGTGTCAAGGGTAGAGGGATTAGGGATAGGGTTTAGGGTTGAAGGTTTAAGAATTGAGGGTTGAGGCTTTAGGGATGAGCGTTTAAGGCTTAAGATATAGTGTCAAGTGTTGAGGGTATAGGGATAGGGTTTAAGTTTTAAGGGTTAAGGGATAGGGATTAGGGTTTAAGGTATAGTGTTGAGGGTTGATGGTTTAGGGATAGGGTTTAGGTTTGAGGGATTAGGGTTTACGGTTGATGAATTAGGGTTTAATGTTTAGAGTTGAGTGTTGAGGGTTGAGGGTTGAGGGTTGAGGTTGAGGTTGAGGGATAGGGTTAATGGTCAAGGGATTAGGGTTAAATAAGAGTGTCGAGGGTAGAGGGATTAGGGTTTAAGGTATAGTATCGAGCCTATTGAGGGTCTAGGAATAGGGATAGCATTTAGGGTTTAGGGATGAGGGATTCAAGTTGAGGGATGACAGATGTCGGATTAGGGTAGAGGGTTGAAGGATTAGGGTTTAGGGACAAGGTTTAGGGTTAGGGTTGAGGGATTAGGGTTTAAGGTATAGTGTTGAGGGTTTAGGGTTGAGGGTTTAGGGTTTAGGGTTGAGGGATTATGGTTTAAGGTATAGTGTTGAGGGTTGAGGGTTTAGGGATAGGATTTAGGGTTGAGGGATTAGGGTTTAGGGTTGACGGATTAGGGTTTAGGGTTGACAGATTAGGGTTTAATGTTGAGAGTTGACGGTTAAGGGTTTAGGGTTTAGGGATAGGGTTGATGGTCAAGGGATTAGGGTTAAAGTAGAGTGTTGAGGGTAGAGGGATTAGGGATAGGGTTTAGGGTTGAAGGTTTAACGATTGAGGGTTAAGGCTTTAGGGCTGAGGGTTAAGGGATTGGGGTTTAAAATATAGTGTTGAGCGTCGAGGGTTTATGGATAGGTTTTAGGGTTTAATTTTTAAGGGTTAAGGGTTGAGGGATAGTGTTTAGGGTTTAGGGATAAGGGATTAGGGTTTAAGGTATAGTGTCGAGGGTTGAGGGTTTAGGAATAGGGATAGAGTTTAGGGTTTAGGGATGAGGGATTAGGGTTGAGGGTTGAGGTATTAGGGTTGAGGGTTGAGGGATTAGGGTTTAAAGTATAGTGTCAAGGGTTGAGGGTTTATTAATAGTGTTTAGGGTTGAGGGTTGATGGATTAGGTTTTAGGGTTGATGGATTAGGGTTTAAGGTATAGTGTTGAGGGTTGAGGGTTTGGGGTTGACAGATTAGTGTTTAATGTCAAGGTTAGGGTTAGAGTGTTGAGGTTAGAGGGATTAGGGATAGGGTTTAGGGTTGAAGGTTTAAGAATTGAGGGTTAAGGCTTTGGGGATGAGGGTTTAAGGCTTAAGATATAGTGTCAAGTGTTGAGGGTATAGGGATAGGGTTTAAGTTTTAAGGGTTAAGGGATAGGTATTAGGGTTTAAGGTATAGTGTTGAGGGTTGATGATTTAGGGATAGGGTTTAGGTTTGAGGGATTAGGGTTTACGGTTGATGAATTAGGGTTTAATGTTTAGAGTTGAGTGTTGAGGGTTGACGGTTGACGGTTGAGGGCTGAGGTTGAGGGATAGGGTTAATGGTCAAGGGATTAGGGTTAAATAAGAGTGTCGAGGGTAGAGGGATTAAGGTTTAAGGTATAGTATCAAGCCTGTTGAGGGTATAGGAATAGGGATAGCATTTAGGGTTTAGGGATGAGGGATTAGAGTTGAGGGATGATGGATGATGGATTAGGGTTGAGGGTTGAGGGATTAGGGTTTAGGGACAAGGTTTAGGGTTAGGGTTGAGGGATTAGGGTTTAAGGTATAGTGTTGAGGGTTTAGGGATAGGGTTTAGGGTTTAGGGTTGAGGGATTATGGTTTAAGGTATAGTGTTGAGGGTTTAGGGTTTAGGGATAGGATTTAGGGTTTAGGGATTAGGGTTTAGGGTTGACGGATTAGGGTTTAGGGTTGACAGATTAGGGTTTAATGTTGAGAGTTGAGGGTTGAGGGTTGAGGGTTTAGGGATAGGGTTGATGGTCAAGGGATTAGGGTTAAAGTAGAGTGTTGAGGGTAGAGGGATTAGGGATAGGGTTTAGGGTTGAAGGTTTAACGATTGAGGGTTAAGGCTTTATGGCTGAGGGTTAAGGGATTGGGGTTTAAAATATAGGGTTGAGCATCGAGGGTTTATGGATAGGTTTTAGGGTTTAATTTTTAAGGGTTAAGGGTTGAGGGATAGTGTTTAGGGTTTAGGGATAAGGGATTAGGGTTTAAGGTATAGTATCGAGGGTTGAGGGTTTAGGAATAGGGATAGAGTTTAGGGTTTGGGGATGAGGGATTAGGGTTGAGGGTTGAGGTATTAGGGTTGAGGGTTGAGGGATTAGGGTTTAAGGTATAGTGTCAAGGGTTGAGGGTTTATTAATAGTGTTTAGGGTTGAGGGTTGATGGATTAGGTTTTAGGGTTGATGGATTAGGGTTTAAGGTATAGTGTTGAGGGTTGAGGGTTTAGGGTTGACAGATTAGTGTTTAATGTCAAGGTTAGGGTTAGAGTGTCGAGGGTAGAGGGATTAGGGATAGGGTTTAGGGTTGAAGGTTTAAGAATTGAGGGTTGAGGCTTTAGGGATGAGCGTTTAAGGCTTAAGATATAGTGTCAAGTGTTGAGGGTATAGGGATAGGGTTTAAGTTTTAAGGGTTAAGGGATAGGGATTAGGGTTTAAGGTATAGTGTTGAGGGTTGATGATTTAGGGATAGGGTTTAGGTTTGAGGGATTAGGGTTTACGGTTGATGAATTAGGGTTTAATGTTTAGAGTTGAGTGTTGAGGGTTGACGGTTGACGGTTGAGGGTTGAGGTTGAGGGATAGGGTTAATGGTCAAGGGATTAGGGTTAAATAAGAGTGTCGAGGGTAGAGGGATTAGGGTTTAAGGTATAGTATCAAGCCTGTTGAGGGTCTAGGAATAGGGATAGCATTTAGGGTTTAGGGATGAGGGATTAGAGTTGAGGGATGACGGATGACAAATTAGGGTTGAGGGTTGAGGGATTAGGGTTGTTGGATCTAGGGCATACAACTGAGAGGGGGGGTGAATCAGTTGTATGAAACTTCTTCTCATTCAAACACTTAACTCACTGTTGTTAGTTAGCATCATATCAAATAATCATCCATGGAAGCATAATACATAAACACAAGAGCAGATAAGCATCAACACATTGAACACCAAGATTTTGACATGGAAAACCCGGTTAAGGGAAAAACCACGGGGTGATTAACCCAAGAATTATTCTCTGTTAGAAGAATAAAGAAAAATGAATGGCACATGCCAATAAGGGCTCACTGCCCGAGCACACTGCTCACAAAGAGGCCCATTGCCTACAAGGAGACACACTGTCTACAAAGTGATAAAAATCACAGTCTTGAACTGGAGAATGACATCTCTATCATGTCCGGATCAGTTCCAATTAAGCCCAACAATCTCTGCTCTGCCTTTCGCACGTTTCTTCGCTATACCATGCTCATCCTCACACCTCCCACTGAAATGAACTTACAAACCGTTATTTATACAAGACATCGACTCAGGAACAAGCATCTAAGTCGGCAAACAACCATAGGAGTATCCGCAAGATGAATAACACATCCGGTCGGCCATCACAAGAACATTCGCAGGATGAACAACTCATCCGGTCGGCTACACAGAGCAAGAACTTCATCCGGAAGAATAACTTCAATTCCGGGCTCTACCATCAATGCGGACCAACAACACAACTTAAACATGATCCAAGAACCTTCACAAGCCTGTCTTAATGTCCGGATACATCCGCACTTCCTCTGCTTACTGGGATCTCTTGTCTTCCTCATCCGAAACTTCAAGAACACAGTCTGTCGCCACTGTCATAATGCAAGAGGTACTTCCGGACCTCCAAATCATACACAAATCAGGATGACACATCACAAGGACATCCCAAACACTCCTTCCAATCCGCAGATTAGGATAATACAATTCCGGACCTCACCGGACCTTTTTGTGATCCTCTGTCACCTCCGGATACTTGCCGGACCCGGTTCTATACCGGCAGCCACAACTCCTTCAGATCTTCATGCGGACCTCTGAAATCTTAACTGTAGCATCTCAAGACTCATATCAACTAACCCTTTAATCCGCATCCTCCGGTTCTCATCCTATACAGTACATTTACCTTCTTCTCATCACTGTTCTTCACTGTTCCTGACTGAGGCTAATTTTCTCAGTATCCTCAGCACACAGCTCATCAAATCCTTCTTGTCAATGCAATATGAGTATGTTGACATCAATGACAACACTGGATCACCTCATACTTGCAACAATCTCCCCCTTTGTCATTGATGGCAACATATGATGTGAAAAACCATTAAGACAAGAACTTCATCTTTTCATATGTCTTCTCTTCCTTTACTGCTCCCCCTTTGATCATCAACCACTTGTTTTTCACATGTCTTCTCTCCCCCTTTGACATCAATGGCAAAGGGCTCATACTTGCAATTCTCATGCATCAGAATCATACTAGCTGCTCCCCCTTAGTTGCAGCTCCCCATTAGTCCGGATCACAAGATATGACTGTGATAGCCACCGGACTGATGCACATCAGTGCATCTTAGTTCATCACCGGAGGGGCCATGACCCCTAACTTCTCTCGGAGATATTCAAACGAGTCCTTGGGAAGAGGTTTTGTAAAGATATCTGCAATCTGATCCTTGGAGGGAACATACTCCAATCTGACTTCTTCCTTGTTTACTTGTTCTCTCAAAAAGTGAAATTTGATAGATATGTGCTTAGTCTTAGAATGCAATACCGGATTCTTGGAAATATTAATTGCACTTGAATTATCACAGAAAATTGTGATAGGCTCCTCATATTCAACTTTGATGTCTCTTAGCATCTGCTTCATCCATAAGATTTGAGTGCAACTACCTGCTGCTGCAATGTATTCTGCTTCAGTTGTAGACAGAGATATTGCATCTTGTTTCTTGCTTAGCCAAGAAATCAATCTCTTCCCCAAAAAGAACGCTCCACCACTAGTGCTCTTCCGGTCATCCACATCTCCTGCCCAATCTGCATCTGTGTAAGCATGAAGAGAGAAATCCGGATCTCTAGGATACCATAGACCATACTCAACTGTTCCTTTCAAGTATCTAAAAATTCTTTTGATTGCCATAACATGAGATTCTCTAGGATCAGCCTGGAATCTTGCCACAAGACCAACAGCTTGCATTATATCTGGTCTAGTTTGAGTGAGATACAACAATCCACCAATCATTGATCTATACTTTGTCTGATCTGCTTTTGGAGAATCATCATCTTTGCTTAGCTTACATCCGGTTGCCATAGGAGTGTTCATAGGCTTTGAGTCTTCCATACCAAATTTCTTTAACAATTCTTTCACATATTTGGTCTGAGAAATGAAGATCCCTTCTTTTGTTTGAGTAATTTGCAGACCCAAGAAGAAATTCATTTCACCAAGCATAGACATTTCAAACTCACTTTTCATCTGATTTGCAAAAGTTTTGCACATACTATCTCTTCCTCCAAAAATGATATCATCCACAAACACTTCAACAATCAGAATGTTTTCATGATCAATTTTGAAATATAAGTTACTGTCAGCAGTACCTTTGTTGAATCCAATCTACACAAGATGCTTATCCAACCTTTCATACCATGCTCTTGGGGCTTGCTTCAATCCATACAAAGCTTTCTTCAACTTGCAGACCATATCATTATTATCAGACAATTGAAATCCATCCGGTTGTTCAATGTAGACTTCTTCTTCCAGATCACCATTTAGGAAGGCAGACTTGACATCCATCTGATATACCTTGAAGTCTTTGAAGGCAGCAAATGCAAGAAGTAATCTGACTGCTTCAATTCTTGCTACCGGAGCAAAAGTCTCTTCAAAGTCAATTCCTTCTATTTGAGAGTAGCCTTTGCAGACCAATCTAGCTTTGTTTCTGATTACTTCACCAGCTTCATTTAGTTTGTTCCGGAAGACCCACTTGGTTCCAATTACATTCATGTCTCTAGGTCTGGGAACAAGATCCCAAGTATGATTTTTCTCAATTTGCATCAGTTCATCTTCCATTGCTTTGGTCCAGTTTTCATCATTGCAGGCTTCATTTATTGTTTTAGGTTCAATCTTTGAAATCAGACAACATTCATTCTGATCTTGAGCAATATTCCTTCTAGTTTGTACACCTTTGCCTCTGTCACCTATGATCTGATCTTCAGAGTGATTCAGTCTTACATACCTTGGAATTTTGGGAGTATCCAGCACTGCCGTTTCTTGATCAGGGTCATTCAAACCTATCTCTTCTTCCTGATTTACCGGATCAGGCTGACTCTGTCTCACCGGAGAGGATTGAGGTCCTTGAACACTGTCTTGGTCATCTTCATCAAACTCATAAAATCTTGAAGGCTTCTCAATTCCTTCATCAACCTTTACATTGGTGCTTTCTATCATCTTTCTCAATCTCTTATTGTAACACCGGTATGCTTTGCTTTGAGTGGAGTAGCCCAAGAAAATTCCTTCATCACTTCTAGCATCAAACTTTCCTAGATCTTCATCTCTTTTAATATAACACTTGCTACCAAATACTCTAAAATATTTCACAGTAGGAGTGATGCCAAACCAGAGTTCATAGGGGGTCTTACCGGTGTTGTTTCTGATTTGAACTCGATTGAGAGTGTAGACTGCAGTGCTAATAGCTTCTTTCCAAAACATTTGAGGAACATTTGCTTCCAACATCATTGTCCTAGCAGCTTCCTGGATGGTCCGGTTCTTTCTCTCAACTACTCCATTCTGCTGTGGAGTCTTAGGAGCAGACAACTGTCTCCTTATACCCTGTTTCTCACAAAAGTCAATGAATTCACCAGATGTAAATTCACCACCTCTATCAGACCTTAGACACTTTAGTTTCAATCCGGTTTGATTCTCCACCATAGCTTTGAGGATTTTGAACTTCTCAAAAGCTTCTGATTTTTCTTTTAGAAAGGTAACCCACATCATCCGGGAATGATCATCTATTAACAACATGAAATATCTATCACCTTGCAGACTCTTGATTCTTGTCGGACCACATAGATCAGTATGTACTAATTCCAACAATCCGGTAGAAGACTGATCTTTGCTTTTAAAAGAGACTCTGCTTTGTTTGCCTAACTGACATTCTTTACACACACTATTTGTAGGTTTTATCAACTTTGGAAGATCTCTCACAGCCTGAGTATTGCTTATTTTGATGATGTTATCAAAATTTACATGACACATTCTTCTATGCCATAACCAACTCTGATCAATTTGAACAAACAAACAACTTTTATTTGAACCAACCAAATGAAAGATGTTACCTCTTGTCTGAGTACCGGATGCAATTTCAGTTCCGGAGCTTGTAAAGATTCTGCATTTTCCATTCTTGAACCGGAGATCATAGCCTTTGTCCACCAACTGACCAACACTGAGAAGATTGTGCTTCAATCCTTCAACATACAGTACATTTCCTGTTTTGCTCTTACCATCAAAGGAAATAGTTCCCCTACCTCTGATTCTGCCAGCAGAATTGTCACCAAACTTTACCATTCCTCCTTCATATCTTTCCAAATCTAAGAACTTATTCTTGTCACCAGTCATATGGTGAGAACATCCACTGTCAATAACCCAATCATCCTTTTCTTCCACTTGAGCAGCCAAGGCTTTTTCAACAACTTTGTGATTGACAGATTCAGAGAGCAAGGAATCTTCTTCCTTGATGGCTATAAACACCCACTCATTTCCGGATTTGCTTCCTGGTTCTGATTCATCATCTGTTACTCCTTCATTGTCATCTTCTTCATGAACATAATAGCAATTCTTTTGAAACCTTTGTCTGTGAGTATTAGATCTTGCAGATCTCTCCAGACATCTTGAGGCAAAATGACCAATCTTATTGCAGTTGAAACACTTAAAGGGTAGTTTTCCTTCATACTTACCGGATCCTCTTGGCAGTCTCTTTGCAATGAGGGCTTCAAGTTGAGCTGTTTCTGCTTCTTCTTCTTCCATGTCTCTTCTTGCTTGATCATACCATGACATTTTCTTTGATGAGTTTTCACCCGGATCAAATCTCTATTTGCCTTTCACATAGGCACTGGCTTTGAAAGCAGATTCAGTCTTGGGAGGATCATCTCCAAACTCGGTCATTTCAAATGCAGCTAGTTTGCCAGCCAGTTGTTCTCTTGTGACAGTTGTGTGGGCTCTGAATTCATCAATGGCAGCAACTTTGATTTTGTAGGCAGCAGGAAGGGATCTTAGGATTTTGCAGACAATCTCATTTTCATCTAAAGTTCCACCAGCATTTCTGATTCCACATACCAGCTCATTTACTCTTGGCATAAAGGTAGTGATGTTTTCATCATCTCTCATTTTCAATCTTTCAAATTTCCCTTTCAGACTTTGCAACCTTGCACTTTTGACAAACTCATCTCCTTCATACAGAAGTTCCAGTTTAGTTAGGATCTCATATGCAGTGGGTAGGTCAATGACATTCGAGAGATCTGAGTCATTCAATGCGCTTAGAAGAGCTTCCTTGGTCCGCAGATTGTTTTCAGCTTCTGTGATTTCATTCAGAGTTGTCGGACCACCTTGTGGAGGTACATATGGTTTTGAAATCATACCCAGGTATGCTTTTCCCATGCATTCCAAGTGACACTTCATGTGACCTTTCCAGAGAGTGAAGTTGGTTCCATCAAACTTCGGACTATCCTTCTTGTATGACGACATCCTGGATCTCCTCAAGCGGTTAAGCTCTTGTCAGAGGAACTTGGCTCTGATACCAATTGTTGGATCTAGGGCATACAACTGAGAGGGGGGGGTGAATCAGTTGTATGAAACTTCTTCTCATTCAAACACTTAACTCACTGTTGTTAGTTAGCATCATATCAAATAATCATCCATGGAAGCATAATACATAAACACAAGAGCAGATAAGCATCAACACATTGAACACCAAGATTTTGACGTGGAAAACCCGGTTAAGGGAAAAACCACGGGGTGATTAACCCAAGAATTATTCTCTGTTAGAAGAATAAAGAAAAATGAATGGCACATGCCAATAAGGGCTCACTGCCCGAGCACACTGCTCACAAAGAGGCCCACTGCCTACAAGGAGACACACTGTCTACAAAGTGATAAAAATCACAGTCTTGAACTGGAGAATGACATCTCTATCATGTCCGGATCAGTTCCAATTAAGCCCAACAATCTCTGCTCTGCCTTTCGCACGTTTCTTCGCTATACCATGCTCATCCTCACACCTCCCACTGAAATGAACTTACAAACCGTTATTTATACAAGACATCGACTCAGGAACAAGCATCTAAGTCGGCAAACAACCATAGGAGTATCCGCAAGATGAATAACACATCCGGTCGGCCATCACAAGAACATTCGCAGGATGAACAACTCATCCGGTCGGCTACACAGAGCAAGAACTTCATCTGGAAGAATAACTTCAATTCTGGGCTCTACCATCAATGCGGACCAACAACACAACTTAAACATGATCCAAGAACCTTCACAAGCCTGTCTTAATGTCTGGATACATCCGCACTTCCTCTGCTTACTGGGATCTCTTGTCTTCCTCATCCGGAACTTCAAGAACACAGTCTGTCGCCACTGTCATAATGCAAGAGGTACTTCCGGACCTCCAAATCATACACAAATCAGGATGACACATCACAAGGACATCCCAAACACTCCTTCCAATCCGCAGATTAGGATAATACAATTCCGGACCTCACCGGACCTTTTTGTGATCCTCTGTCACCTCCGGATACTTGCCGGACCCGGTTCTATACCGGCAGCCACAACTCCTTCAGATCTTCATGCGGACCTCTGAAATCTTAACTGTAGCATCTCAAGACTCATATCAACTAACCCTTTAATCCGCATCCTCCGGTTCTCATCCTATACAGTACATTTACCTTCTTCTCATCACTGTTCTTCACTGTTCCTGACTAAGGCTAATTTTCTCAGTATCCTCAGCACACAGCTCATCAAATCCTTCTTGTCAATGCAATATGAGTATGTTGACATCAATGACAACACTGGATCACCTCATACTTGCAACAAGGGTTTAGGGACAAGGTTTAGGGTTCAGGTTGAGGGATTAGGGTTTAAGGTATAGTGTTGAGGGTTTAGGGATAGGGTTTAGGGTTGAGGGATTAGAGTGAAGGGTTGAGGGATTAGGATTTGATGTTGAGGGTTGAGGGTTTAGGGTTTAGGGTTTAGGGTTAGGGTTGAGAGTTGAGGGATCAGAGTTAAGGGTTGAGGGATTAGGGTTTGACGTCAAGGGTTGAGGGTTAAGGTTTGAGGGTCAAGGGTTTAGGGATAGGGTTGAGGTTCAAGGGATTAAGGTTAAAGTAGAGTGTGGAGGGTGTAAGGATTAGGGATAGGGTTGGAGGGTTTAGGGATAAGGGATTAGGGTTTAAGGTATAGTATCAAGTTTGTTGAGGGTTTAGGAATAGGGATAGCATTTAGGGTTTAGGGATGAGGGATTAGAGTTGAGGGATGATGGATTAGGGTTGAGGGTTGAGGGATTAGGGTTTAGGGATAAGGTTTAGGGTTGAGGGTTGAGGGATTAGGGTTTAAGGTATAGTTTTGAGGGTTAAGGGTTTAGGATTAGAGTTTAGGGTTGACAGATTAGCATTTAATGTCAAGGTTAGGGTTAGAGTGTCAAGGGTAGAGGGATTAGGGATAGGGTTTAGGGTTGAAGGTTTAAGGATTAAGGGTTGAGGCTTTAAGGATGAGGGTTTAAGGCTTAAGATATAGTGTCAAGTGTTGAGGGTGTAGGGATAGGGTTTAAGGGTTAAGGGTTGAGGGATAGGGATTAGGGTTTAAGGTATAGTGTTGAGGGTTGATGGTTTAGGGATAGGGTTTAGGTTTGAGGGATTAGGGTTTAGGGTTGATGAATTAGGGTTTAATGTTGAGAGTTGAGGGTTGAGGGTTGAGGTTGAGGGATAGGGTTAATGGTCAATGGATTAGGGTTAAATAAGAGTGTCAAGGGTAGAGGGATTAGGGTTTAAGGTATAGTATCGAGCCTGTTGAGGGTCTAGGAATAGGGATAGCGTTTAGGGTTTAGGGATGAGGGATTAGAGTTAAGGGATGACGGATGATGGATTAGGGTTGAGGGTTGACGGATTAGGGTTTAGGGACAAGGTTTGGGTTAGGGTTGAGGGATTAGGGTTTAAGGTATAGTGTTGAGGGTTTAGGGATAGGGTTTAGGGTTGAGGGATTAGAGTGAAGGGTTGAGGGATTAGGATTTGACATTGAGGGTTGAGGGTTTAGTGTTTAGGGTTTAGGGTTAGGGTTGAGAGTTGAGGGATCAGAGTTAAGGGTTGAGGGATTAGGGTTTGATGTCGAGGGTTGAGGGTTGAGGTTCGAGGGTCAAGGGTTTAGGAATAGGGTTGAGGTTCAAGGGATTAGGGTTAAAGTAGAGTGTGGAGGGTGTAAGGATTAGGGATAGGGTTGGAGGGTTTAGGGATAAGGGATTAGGGTTTAAGGTATAGTATCGAGTCTGTTGAGGGTTTAGGAATAGGGATAGCATTTAGGGTTTAGGGATGAGGGATTAGAGTTAAGGGATGATGGATTAGGGTTGAGGGTTGAGGGATTAGGGTTCAGGGTTTAAGGGGGAGGTATATTGTTATGAAATAGGCAAATAATCTCCCATTGTTTACTGGCTCTATCCACAAGAACTACTAAACTATACCTTAAACCCTAATCCCTCAACCCTAAACTTTCAACCCTAAACCCTATCCCTAATCCCTCTACCCTCAACACTCTACCTTAACCCTAATCCCTCGACCCTTAACCCTAAACACTATCCCTAAAGCCTCAACCCTAAACCCTAATCCCTCAAGGTCCTAAACTCTAATCCCTTATCCCTAAACTTGAAATCCTATCCCTAAATGCTCAACCCTTAACCTTAAACCTTAATCACTCAATCCTTATCCACCCCTCTCCTCCCCTATCTGGCTCACTCTCATCTCTACCCTCCTCTACCCTTGACACTATACATACATACATATAGGCATACATAGATACATACATACATATAGGCATACATAGATACATACATACATATAGGCATACATACATACATACATACATACATATAGGCATACATACATACATGATTAATAGACTTAAACATAAAAAAATTTAAGTTTAACATAACGCGCTCGCATTATTTAAAACATGAAAAACAGCACAAACTTTTGTGGAAAAGGAAAAATGCAAAGAAAAGAATAACGCGAGCGCGTTATAACGCGAGCGCGTTATAACGCGCTCACGTTTTGACCTTTTTTTTTTTAAACTAATTTGGCCACTTTTTGGCCCCCCATCTTCTTGCACTTACCCATGGATTCAAATGGACAAAAGGATAATGCTTGTATGGATTATGGATAATTGATTAAGGTATGGGGATAGGATGGTTATGTGAAGTGACTTAGACTAAGGTTGGACTAAGGTTGTGGATTATGGTTGTCCTAACCTTGGATTCAATTTTTACTTGAAGGAGATCAATTTGGGTAATGTGTTCAAACAAATGATTAGTTTTTAAGAACTTGATTTGGGTTGAGGGTTTCAAAACAAGTACTTGGTATTCACAACACCAAATCAAGAAGACACAACAAAAATCCTAAATTATTCAAGGAGTTTCAATCATCGTGAGCCCACAAATATAATATCTATGAAGTGATGGATAGCTAGGGAATGCAAGGTCATGGAACACCTATGCACCCCTTACCTTGGAGGCCAAATCCTTGCCCAAAGTTATCTCTATCTCCCTAACTTGAAAGTACAGTGAGGATAACTTCTTAGGACTAACTAGTATTCAATGAACCACAAGGAAATACGGCTAAAAGGTCTTAAGCTAGGTTCAAACAAGGCTTTCTAAGGGCATCATCGATATAGGCAAAGTACGAGGGATTGAATTCCATGAACAAGGATCCCATCTACAAGCATGTATTCATGGTAGAGTCCAATCCCACTTAACCTTAGCTACTTATAGAAAGGGGCACCAAGGCTATGCCAAGACATGATGATGGATCCTATTGGGGTACAAATTTCATTCTCCCCCTTTGATATACCTTGTCAGAACACATGGTTTGGGTCATCCCCTAATGTGATGAAATCCTTAGGTAGGCCCCTAGAGGGAAAGAACTCCAAGTGATTTTGATTCCCAAGAGCATCTCTCAATGCAAGGGAAGAGCATACATAACTTTAAATTCTTGGGTGATGCAAGTGGGGAAGGGTGTTTTTGATCCTCAAGTTTGCCTTGCAGTGTGAGAGGAGAGCATACACACCCTTAGCCACAAACATACAAAATATCTAAACTAAGGAATACATGTCAAACAAAGATTAATTTCCCTTTATAAAAGTGAAGTGTGCCTAATGATTTAGTGATGAAAATGAGATCTTTGATAAGTGTGTCACATCACAAATATGTTAGTAGTTTGGATAAGGAGTCTTCCACATACGAAAATCAAGTGTGAAAATAAAGCCTTAGTGGCACAAGGTATAGAGAAAAGATGTAAAAATGTAATTCAAATTAATACCACTGACATTAATGATAATATTTGAATGATTGGCCTAGTCCATGGCAAAGGCAGGAGAAGAAGCTCTCCAACATCTATAAAAATGTGAAAATTCACCCCCCAAGTGAAAGTTATGTCTATTGGAGTGAAAGGTGGTTTGTTGAAAAAAATAAAAATAAAGATGGGCGTCTATAAAGCTTAAGCGAACAAGGTGTCTGCTAGGTAGACAAACTATCTATAGGGCAGACAGGATAGAAACTAGGATAGGGGATTAGACAAGAAAGGGGACAAAGGGGTCAAGTGGACAAGGAATTGGGTAGGGAGACCAAATGGAGTAGACAAAGTATCTAGGTAGGGGTAGAGTGGATACAATTTGAGACTGGGAATGGTGCAGTCATGGATGGAGGGTCCAGAGAATGGATTGTCCAACCATGAGGCTAGAGTAGTCACAATGGAAACAACACAATAATAGAATGTAATGGAAGATTCATATACTCAATATATCAGACAATCACAATGCTTATATGCCAACAACATGCAGGCTACAATCATGGGCTCATAGGCCTACTTTTTGGGTTATAACATACATGAAAGATATGGCATTGAAGTGCCTCTAAAAAAGAACTATCTATTCTATGATCAAATATGAATCATTTATCCACTAACTACCTTCCTAGTGTATCTAAAGAATGCTTATATATCATCTTAAATCTCAAAGAATCCTCTGCGTCGGCCTTAAGAGATAACAAACTCCAATGTATGATCAAGTGTGTAGGAAATGTGTAGGTTGGCCTACAACTCTTGGTAATTTGCCTTGTGTAATGTTCCACAAATGAATGAAACATAATTTGGTTCTCACTGAAGGTCTATCTAGTCCTAATTTGCCTTTTGTAATGTTCCATTTGGCTCCACAAGTCATGGAAGTGCTCCGCAAACCTTGTATGCTTGTGCTGACTAAAGAATACTCTATTTTGTCAAAGCTGATGATTTTATGATAGTGATAACTTTCTGCAAGTGAATCCAAATCTCATGAAATCTGAGTATAATGTAGCTAACATGGCATAAAAACTAAATCCTACTTTGCAAGCTTTGAAATGAAGATGCGGTAGAATACGGTAGAAAATGTTGAAACTACAAATTACTGAACTACAACTAAAATGCAAGAAAAGAAAAGAAAGCAAATATTTTTGGTTGATGCAAGATTTCTCTACAACCTGGGATGCTCTTGCATCAAACAACCAAGGTTGTTGAGAAAGTGAGTCCCTCACTTTGTTGGGGCTAGAGGAAAACCAAGGCAGTCTACCTCAACCTGAGAAATCCATGATGAATCTTCTTATGGTCTTCCTTTCCACTTAACCAAGTATTCTTTGTACCACTTACCTCTGGTACTGCATCCATTTCTGTTGTCCAAAATCTGCTCTATCTACTCTGGTTGTTGTTGTGGTAATCAATCCTTCAATCCATTTTCAAGGTTGTCACTTGATTCCCCCTCATGGTACCGATATATATCTGCAATGTTGAATATAGGTGATATACCAAATGTCTCCATTAGCTCCACCTCATATGTATTTCCTGAATCAAACTTCTTAAGTATCTTAATGGTCCAAACTTCCTCATTTTTAGCTTGTTGTATGTCCCTACTGGAAATCTCTCCTTTCTAAGATATACCATTACTTCATCTCCAACTAAAAATTCCTTATGTCTCCTCTTCTCATCTGCTTGTTCCTTATACTTTTTGTTCATCTCTTCCAAATGTTTCTTGAATTGATTGTGTATTGTCTCCATATACCTTGTAAATGCTTCTACCTCTACACTCCTCGTATTCTCCATATAGATGTCTCTTAGCTCTACAACTCCTCTAGGTTGTACTCCTGTCACAACTTCAAATGGTGTCTTCCCTACACTTCTACTCACTGAGTTATTGTATGCAAACTCTGCTTGTAGTAGGATTAGATCCCAATTTTCTTCTTTGTCTCCTACTAAATATCTCAATAAGTTACCCAAACTCCTATTTACCAAGTTTCAGTTTGTCCATCTGTCTATGGGTGAAATGTTGAACTAAACTTTAGGTCTGTCTTCATCTTCTTCCACAATGTCCTCCAGAAATATCCTATGAATCTTGTATCCCTGTCTGAAACTATACTCTTAGGTAATCCATGCAATCTCACAATCTCCTTGAAAAATAGGTTAGCAACATGTACAGCATCATTTGTCTTCTTACAAGGAATGAAATGTGCCATCTTTGAAAATTTGTCCACTACTACAAATATAGAATCATATCCCCTCTGTGTTCTTAGAAAACCTAATATGAAATCCATACTTTTATCTTCCCAATGTCTCTCTGGTACTGTCAAAGATTTGTACAATCCAGTATTGTGACTATTCCCTTTTGCAACTTGACAAATTCTGCAATTCTGAACAAATTTCCTTACATCGTTATATATCTGAGGCCAAAAATAATGTTCACTTACCAAAGCTATTGTCTTGCCAATTCACCACTATGCTACTCCTTGATCAAATTATCTCTCATTGAACTCCTAAGTATACATAATTAATTTCCTTTGAACAACATATCCTCCTAAATGAAATAATCCAACCACTTACTTCTATTTGTCACAACTGGTTCCTTACATGCTTTCCATGCTTGTGCAAAATCAAGATCCTCTTCATACATATACTTAAGTTCTTCAAATCCTACTTCTACCCTCATCTCTGTCAAAAGGTTCCTTCTTCAGCTCAATGCATCTACAACTTTGTTTGACTTCCCACTCATGTGCTTCAATACAAATGTGTAACTCTGCATGAATTCTACCCATCTCATGTGTCTCTAATTCAAATTACCTTGACTATTCAAATACTACAAAGCTTGATGGTTAGTGTACAACACAAATTCCTTTGGCAACAAGTAATGTCTCCACTTCTTCAAGGCTTGAATTATGGCATAGAACTCTTGATCATAAACTAAATATATCCTCCTTGCATCATTCAACATCTCACTAAAATATGCTACTAGTCTCCCTTCTTGACTTAACACTACTCCTATTGTATTTCCCCTAGCATCACAATCAACTTGAAATGCTTTGTCAAAATCTGGTAGTGCTAACACTGGTTGTTTTGTCACCTTCTGCTTCAACAATTCAAAACTCTTTTGTGCTCCTAATGTCCACTTAAAATCCTTCCTATCACCTCTCATTGTCACTGTCAATTGTGTGCATACAGTACTAAAATTTCTAATGAACTTCCAGTAGAAACTTGCTAGTCCATGAAATGATCTTACCTCTCCAATGTTCACAGGTGTTAGCCACTCAACAATTGCTCTAACCTTCTTAGGGTCCATCTTCAATGCTTTCGTAGAAATCACAAATCCAAATATACCAATTCTTCCTTCATGAAACTACATTTCTTGATGTTAATCAGCAATTTCTCTTTTCTCAACCTCTACAACACTCGTCTAATATGCCACAAATGTTCCTCTTTTGTCTTACTAAAAATCATAATATCATCCAAGTATACAATGACAAATTTACCCAAGAATTTCTTCAAAACCTCATTCATCAACCTCATGAAAGTACTTGGTGCATTATTTCACCAAAAGGCATGACTAACCACTCATACAATCCCTCATTTGTCTTGAATGCAGTCTTCCACTCATCTCCTTCTCTGATCCTGATCTGATGGTATCCAGTCTTTAAGTCTATCTTTGTGAAATATTTTGCTCCACTCAAATAATCCATGATGTCATCCATCCTTGGCAATGGAAATCTATACTTAATTGTGATCTTATTGATTACTCTCAAGTTTGTACACATCCTCCATTCTCCATCTTTCTTTGGTGCTAGTACTATAGGTACCGCACATGGGCTTAAGCTTTCTCTGATCAATCCTTTCTTCAACAGCTCTTGTATTTGTCTGTTTAACTCCGCATTTTCTATTGGTGTCATCCAATGTGTTGCTTTGTTAGGCAAACTAGCTCCAGGTATAAGGTCCATATGATGACCGATACTCTAAATCAGTGGCAATCCTTTAGGTACATTCTCTGAAATGATATCTTTGTACTATGTCAACAATTTAGTTATTTCCTCTGGCAGTGGTTCTTCCTCTTGTGTGGTAGCAGTTTCTGCACTTAGGGTGCCGCACTTCTTTGGAATCAATGAAAAACACATGTTCTCATGTCTCAATCCATCCAAAAATTTCCTTCCATCCACCAAACATATTCTAGCATTCCCACATACTTCACTTTTAGGTTCTTCTTCCAAAGGTGTCAAGATATGTTTCTTCCCATTTGATATTATAGTGTATGTATTCTTCCTCCCGTCATGTATTGCCTTTCTATCATACTGCCATGGTCTTCCCAACAATATATGACACACATCCATTGGCATAATATCACACAATACCTCATCAACATAAGATCCTATATGTAATTTCACCAAACATTGTTCACTTACCAGTACCTTGTGTTCATCTTGAATCCATGCTATCTTGTAGGGCTTCAAATGTTTCAACCTCTCCACATTCAGTTTCATCACCATTTCCTCTGAAACCAAGTTGTTTGTACTACCACTGTCAATGATAAATTTACAACATTTACCTCATGATTTACATCTTGTCTGGAACAAACTTTTCCTTTGTGGTGGTTCCTCAGTAGTCTTTGCTTGAAATAAAGCTCTCCTCATGACTAATGACTCTCCTTTCTCTGGCTTTCCCACTAAACTAGGTGATCCAATCAGATCTTCTTCCAATTAAGTTGCTTATGCACTATTCTTTGTCCTTTTGCTATTACTCCCTTGATGACATTCAAATGCTCTGTGTCCTTCACCTCCACACTTGAAATAGGTTCCCTTGAATGATCACTTGTCAAATCCTCTTTCATCTCTCTAGTATCCTTCATTGCAGTAAGAATTATGACTTCCTCTGTTGTTGCAGTAGAAACTTCTATCATCTCTCCAGTATGAATTGTTGTCTCTATCTTCTTTCCGGTATGGGCTACTCTCCTTGTTCTGCTCCACATAAGGATTTTCTCCTCTAGAATATGTTCTACCTCTTTAAAATTTTCCTCCTCTACCTCTCTGTCTTTGCCCATGTCTCTTGTTCATCTTTTCTTCAACTTTCAGCACAAACTGATATGCTTCTATTGTTGTCATCCTCACCAAACTTAGTTCTTCTTGAATATTCTTCCTCAGTCTATTTATGTACCGCACAGCTTTCTCCTTACTTGATTCACGATGTCCAATCCTGATAATCATCTTATGAAATTCTTCAGTGTACTCCTTCACAAATTTCTCCTTTTGCCTTAGGTTTTGTAATCTCTTCAACAATTCCAACTCATAGTCAACAAGTATGAACTAATTCTTTAATTTTGTCACCATCCTATCCCATTTTATGATTTTATCTTTTCCTCTCCTTTTTCTTTCCAATTGAACTTCTTTCCACTAGATAACAGCATGTCCTTTCAACTTAGTTTTTGCAAATCTTACTCTCTCTAGATCTTCAATTTCCTCATACTCAAAGTATTCCTCCAGGTCATTTATCCATTCAATCAATTACTCCAAGTTTAAATTTTTGGTATAGTTTGATACTTCCATTCTAGGTCTTTTACCCATCCTAGAAATAGCCTTCAACATCTTTACCTGATTTGATTCTTCTTCTTCTAGGGTTTCTTCATTTTGGTCAACTCATTGAAATTCTTCATCATCACTTTCATCCTCATGTATAGGGTTTAGTCCTCTTCTTCTATCTTCTTCTATAGTATCCAATATAACTTTCATTGTTCTCATCATCTGTATCATTTCTTCCATTCTTCCAACAACATTGGCCATAACAGGCATCCTCCTCCGCACATCTCTTCCTAGGATCTGGTGCAACTGCCTCAATTTGATGATCTGACTACAAGGTAGCAGTTGCCTCACAATCGACGCTTTGTTGGCAAACACAAGTAGACTACCTTAGGTCGGCAATCTATTCACCACAAGATCTTTTGAAATGCCTTCACTCCTAAAGGATTCGCAAACTTCGCTATGATACCACTTGGTGCAATCATGGATGGAGGGTCCAAAGAATAAACTATCCAACCATGCAGCTAAAGTAGTCACAATAGAAAAAACACAATAATAGAATGCAATAGAAGATTCATATACTCAATATATCATAAAATTACAATGCTTATATGTTAGCAACATGCGGGCTATAATCATGGGCTCACATGCCTACTTTTTTTGTTACAACATACATGAAAGATATGGCATTGAAGTACCTCTAGAAAAGAACTATCTACCTATTCTATGATCAGATATGAATCATTTATCTACTAACTACCTTCCTAGTGCATCTAAAGAATGCTTATATATCATCTTCAAGCTTAAAGAATCCTCTGTGTCGGCCTTAAGAGATCTCAAACTCCAATGTATGATGAAGCATGTAAGAAATGTGTAGGTCAGCCTATAACTCTTGGTAATGCTCTACAAATGAATGAAACATGATGTAGTTCTCAATGAAGGTCTATTTGGTCCTAATTTTCCTTGTTTGATGTTCCATTTGGCTTTGCAAATCATGAAAGTGCTCTGCAAACCTTGTATGCTTGTGTTGACTACAGAATGCTTTGTTTTGTGGAAGCTGATGATTTTCTAATAGCGATAACTTTCTACAAGTGAATCCAAATCTCATGAAATCTGAGTATGATGTAGCTAACATGGCATAGAAACTAAATCCTGCTCCACGAGATCTAAAATGAAGATGCAGTAGAATGTGGTAGAAAATTTTAAAACTGCAAATGACTAAACTGCAACTGAAATGCGAGAAAAGAAAAGAAAGCAAATATTTTTGGTTGATGCAAGATTTCTCTACAACCTAGAATGCTCTTGTATCAAGGAGGCTAGGTTGAGTGGATTGGAGGCTAGACAAGGTGGGCAAATAATGTTGGCTAGGCTGAGTGGATTTGCAGATGCAACAATCGAGAGGTGTGGCAAAGGAGTGTTGGCAAAGTAGTAAATGCGAGTAAGGGAATAGTGAACAAGGGTGTGTAGTGAGTCTATGAAGTGGATATGCTTTCCATGAGGAATGCGATAGGATCAAGGTTGGGTCTGGAAGTGGGTCTAGGGCACAGGGGTGGACAATGTGTTTGGGATGGGGAACAAGGAGGATAGCTTTTCTGAGGGAGCAGTTGAGGTAGGGGCTAGACGGGGCAGAGATGGGGTAAGGTGGAGGGAGAGGAGGTGCATGTGAAGGTAGGGAGGATCAACGGAGGCAACGTGTAGGGAGGTAGCAAGTGAAGGTGTGGAGCAACAGATCACCACTCATGGGTCAATAGAGAAGAGAAGGGGAGTGGTGGTGATGGGCACAAGAGATGTGAATCACGGGGTCGTAGGATCAGGGAGTTCTAGATAGGAATGGGATGATATTGGGGCTTAGGGTAGAGGCGAGGTTTAGGCCAAGAAGCAAACAAGGGAGATGGTATGGTGCAGAGGGTTTTGTAGGGTTTGGTAGAGGGGATGGGGTGTTCAAGGTGGGGTGGCATGTGGGGCAAGGGTCGGGATGCTCTGTATGGGGTCAGGGTCAAAGTTGGGGTTGGGGTGCACTGTTTGGGGTTGGGAGCAGGGTGTATAAGGTGGATAGGGTGTTCACACTTGGAAAGGAAGTGCAGGAATGGGACTAGGATAGGGAGGGAGGGGGTAGGCTAGGGTGGCAAACAGGGAGTCCATTGGGGGCTAAGGACAAGGCAGTAGGAGTATAGTGTGGGATTTTTTTTTGGTTTGTTTTATAAAAAGTTGAAACTGTAGCCAAGGATGTGTTAGTTTTTTGGATTTCTAAGGTGTGTTAAAACTAATAAAAACAATAATAAAATATAAGTTCTGCTTAATTGTTTTGAACAATTTTGAAACAAATAAAAGAGATTGAGACCAAACAAAAAGGTAAGTTTTCTATAAAAATTTGCCTTTTTGCCTAACTTTACCGAGCATGCCAAAATGTAGTGGGTAAAACTAGCTAAAAGATGCAAATGCAAACAAGATAGCTAACCTCCTACTTCTGTTAGAGCATAAATGAAAGGTAACTAGATAAGTAATGTAACATAAAAATAAAGCATTATACCTTCCATGATGTGGCAATGTGCTCCAAGATGATTTAAATGTGGATGCTCCTTGCTAGAATGCTACTCAAACCAACAGCATAATGATAGTGCATAAATAATAGATGAAATTAGGGATAAGCCTCTCTTAAATAGATTTTTTTGGATAGGAGATGGAGGGCTAGGATGTAAAGATGAAATCAATGGTTGAGGTTTGTTTTCTCATGGATTGATGAGGTGGAAGACCAAGTATGCTCACACATGTGTGAGCAAGGAGTGGGAGAAGAATCAAGGTTGAGGGATGAGGTAGAAGTCAAAGATGCTTCTAAAAGGATTTGAGAATGCAATGAGTAGTTTGCATATACAAATTTACACCATTATTTCACAAAGGAAAACCATAGTATAATATGAAATATTATATATGATTGATTTTCAGTGATCTTACAATGTATGATGCAAATGCTTATAAAGCATTGCATTCCCATGTACAACCACCCCAAACTTATTTACACAAAAGCAACTCCCAAAACTAATTATTCTAACTTATTTATTTAACTACTAACATTTATTTATTATTTAATCTAACCTATACACTAAACTATAATAAGATGTAATACAAATTCCAATAGCTTCCAAGATGGCATGCTCACACATGTGTGAGAAAGAAGTGGAATAAGTCAAACATGTGAGAGCATGAAGTGGGTTGAGGTGGAGGGCTAGCATGCCTCTAAGTTGGCAAACTCACACGTGTGAGCAAGGAGTGGGATGAGCCAAACATGCTCACACATGTGGGAGCATGAAGTAGTTTGAGGTGGAGGGTTAACATGCCTCTAAGTTGGCAAGCTCACACATGTGTTCAAGCAAGGAGTGGGATGAATTAGCATGCTCACACATGTGTGAGCATTAAGGGGGGTTTGGACACATGTCAGATGATGGATAGTTGAGATATTTATCCATGCAAATGGATTAAACGATTAGGATTAAAAGGACAAGGATTGAGGATGGTGTGGATTATTAAATTAGAAGAAATGTTAAGGGGAATCAATTAGTTGTGATTAATTAACTAATCACTTGGCTTAATTAATTGATTAAGTTGGAGGAATAATTTGGGCTAAGGTTAATTAATTATTTATATTTAATTAATTAACCTTAGGGATGAGAAACAGAGTTAATTGCGATAGGGATGTGATTAGTTGAATTAGGTTAGTCACATTAATTGTGATGTGAGGAGATAATTAATTAATTATGACATTAAATTAGATGTAATAATTAATTACAAGAAATGGAATTAAATGGTAGGAAGTGGTTAATTTGGGAATAATTGCGGGAAAATGGTGAGGTAAATTTGGGGTGTCTTCAATAATATTAGGAGTAATTAAATTAATCGGATTTATAAGTTTGATGGCACCTTAATCCTAACATGATGATGAGGGAATTATTTTATGAGATGGTGGTCAACTTGGTTGTTGTTGTAGGTATCTTGATGTAGCGCATGAAGAACTTGGATGTTTTGATGGTACATGTTGTCTATAGGGATTGTTCCCTTGATAATTAAGTTTACAATTGACCCCTTATTCAATGTATACAACAAGTGGAAGAATGTTGGGAAAAGGTGTGTTATACACCTTGCATAATAAAATAATAAAGTTAATAACATAAAAGTAAATATTTAATTGTGGTGCATCTTATTAATGTGGATACTACATGAGTTAGACATTCTTGGGGCCACTTGTATGTTGTATGTGACATTGGGATAAATATTTAATGTGGGTGTCACATTGGGAAAATATTTAATATTGGGAAAACTTAGTACTAAATATTTAATTTGGGTCATGGTTTAGTGAGCTTATGGTTTTGAAGAACATGGTTTATGTAATATTACTTACTAGCTTGTGTTTATAAAATCAAGCACATGAGTAGTTGAGGTTGGCTTGTTGGCTAAGGTTGAATTGAGCATCTCTTGTAGGTTGCATATGTGGAAGCATGGATTGGGATTGTGGCTACATTATCCTCATTTCTTGTTCACATGGATGAATGCAACTAGGTTGCTTGATACTTCAAAAACTTTGCATGGAGACTCTATAAGTGTATTGTAATCTTGTTCATGGAGATAATATATTGAGTTTTGTGGGTGCTTTTGGAGAGTGGGTTTTTCCCTTGAGAGGGTTTCCCAAGGTACATCTAATGTAATCTTGTGGTGTGTTTGTTATTCTTTTGCATTGTGGATTTTGAATACATGTTTTTCATATTTTTCTCCCATGAGGGTTATGTGGAAATGTTTTTCAAAAATGAGGACCCCCTTTGCTTTTTAGGTTTTCAACAAGGTGTTCTTCTAAGTTTGTCAAGATTCCAATTCTTTTTTACCTTAGATGATTGAGTTTTGCTTCACAAAGTCATGATTCACCTCTTGGTGTAATTGATCTTTTGGTTGCTCTTAGGTATTCAATTGTGGTTTCATTTGTGTGTGAGGTCTCTTCTTGGATATCTTAATGATTTTGAATCTTGAGTGGCTTAGCGGTCCCTTTGAGTGGTCCTAGTTCCATACATGGTCATACCCCTTCATGTTTGTATGATTACATCTTATGCTTGAAAAAGGTGTGTGTCTATTCTATGTTTGGTATTTTCATGATTGTGGTCTCTTAATATAGTTTGATCTTTTTCCTACATTATAACTACCTCAAGTGAGTTGACTCAGGTTTTGTGTCCTTTGGTCTTCATTATTTTATGGTGAAGAGGGTATAGACTACATCAATAAAGGTTTGGTTTGATATTTGCACCCTTATGTTTTCTTAAGAACTCCTTTGGAGTGGTGTTGGAGTTGATTAATGGGGATTAAGAAAGACATACTTCAAGTTAAACCTTGATTGGGGATCCTTTTTCAACTTAAGTAAGCTTTTACAAACCCCTCTTAATTGTCCTAAACCCTCTCTTGACTATTATCAACCCTCTAAGATTTCCTAAGCCCTCACAATCCTTCCAAACCCTCATAAAACCCTTAAAACAATTTAGAAGATCATTTAGGTGCCTAAAATTTCAAATTTTCTTGAAGGGAAGGAGTTTAAAAAGGATAAGTTTAAATTAAGATTGTTGGATTGTGCATCCTTTAATCCTCACAATAGGATGTGCATTTAGTTATATGCACTTTATGATCTAATTTGCTAGTACCCTTGGCCTTAAATTTGGCAGCGTGCTCTTCTTATAAAACCATGATTTGCCTGTCATTTGCTGCCAGCTATCTTTTATGATTTAAGACCCTTTAAAATGGCTATAGTTGTTAAATTTGAATGCCAATCATCCTTGTTGTTGGGCCCACATGTGTAGCATATGGCCAAGAGCCTCTTAGCAGTTATAGGAAGCATATAAAGTTTGACTTTTCTATCATAGAGTTGGCAGAAATTAAGGAAAATATCTTATTTATGAGTTTTGACCCCTATATTTGGATGTTATATCTAGATTTTTTGCCTTATTTTAGGCCTAGGCACCATGGCAACCCTACCTTAAGCCTATTTTTAATGTTTGTATGCAATTTACAATAGATTTCAGTTGGTACTTTTTAAAAAATATGATTAAAATGGTATCTATAAGGATTTATCTTCCCATCAAAAGCAAAGGTTTAGTTTTTGTTTGTATTTGCATGAGATTAATAGTTGGATCTATTCTTTAACATTTAATTGGAAACTATCTTTCTATTTTCTCCTTTATGCTTATAGATCGATTGACACCAACTATGACAAGTGTTGCAGTTGTAGGTTGTGCTAGTATAACTAAAGTGAAGAAGAATGAGTAGTTGATTATGAAGCCAAAAAGATGCACTTATAGATTAGAGTCTTAGTCAACTATAAATTGGATCTTTCCAAATGATTGAGGATACTTTCATAGATAAAAGGAGGTTCATGTTAAATCAACCATGCATATTGTGCTTCTTGGGATAGTTATGCTCTCTAGAGTGTTTCTAGGACAGTAATGGATAGTTGTCAAACATCATAGGGTTTTTATGAGTATCAAATATATTATCATTAGCATCATGTTACCAGTCATAACATGTTATGTCAAGCAAATTGACAATTAAAACAACAAGTGCAATGCCATGGGCACACTATGACAGCCATGTCAACACCTATAGATCTAGACATAAACACTCTAGGATTATTATAAACAAGAGGTGAACAGTGGTTTCATGCAAACAAGGAGATGGTTCATTATAATAGTGCCATCAAAATCCACCTAAAGTATTGCCATGTGGATCATCTTTCATCAAGGAGACATAAGTATGCCTAACATGAATAAAATCTACATTGTAGTGTTATTATGACCATCATGGAAGTTAAAAGGATAGCTATGGAGGGCAAGATGGATAGTCATGGTGAGTCAGAGGTATGCATGTATTTAAAAGTATCACATTATCCTCTTAAGAGAAATCCCAGAAGGAATATTTTCACGTAACAAAGGTTGTCATCACCATGAAATTATCATTAGCTAAAGGTCAATCATCTCATAGATGTACATTCATGATGAAGAAGCAGTCATAAGAGTCATGTATAGTTAAGGTCATGAAAGAACAATCATGAAGAGAAAAGGATGTTATCATGGACACTTGGCTATCATTTCATACAAAGGAGTATCACAACATTCTTATGGAAGGTATACAAGACTAGCGTATCTTTTGGATAGTCATGCCCTTAAGAATGAGAATCAAGGATACATGAATATTGTCTCAACATAGCCTAAGAGGATTTTCATAGTCTTGAATGGCCTATCTTGACTAGCATAATGATTGTCACGTCCTAAACAAAACACTGTCCTATTTTAAGGCTATCATGAGGTTTCTAGTTCCTTAAAGATCATAAAGGACTACCCTAGAGTCTGAAGGTCCAATCTCTCATCATTTCAAGACTTACCATGCAATAAAAAAGACAAATCTATCATTGTCTTTCAACATCATATGTCAATCATGAAGTCACAAAAGACAATAATGTCATAAAGTTGCATTAGTAGGTCATGAACATTGAAAGAAGACAATCATATTCTATAGTCAGAAGGACTATTATAATGAACACCGATGACATTCATAAGGCTATCATAGGTACTATAATAGTGCAAGAAGGACAATATAGTTATAAAGACTCTTATCACAAACTTAGAGTTGTCCTTGGTAGGGTCAAGTCAATCTAAGTATCACCTAGAACACTCATGAACATCATTCAACAAGGACTCTAATTAACCTAAATGGGATAGCTATTAGCATCAAAACACTATTTTATCATGCCTAGACCTAGCAACTTGAGACCGTCTTGGTAACTAAGGGTTGTCATAGGTTAGAGCACTATCATAACTAGAAAAGACAATCAATAACATCAAAGTATATCCTAAAGGATGAAAAATAGTCATGAGAGGGCTATCAACCATCATAATAAGATTGTCTCGAGTCACATACCTCATCATTAGGATTGCTAGATCTACACCAAATTCAAAGATTTGTCATGAAGATAACAATAGCATAAAACATTGTCACACAATAACCAAATGTTGTCACATAACTACAAAGCACAAGTCAAGGGACCAATCAATGGATTGTTTAACCATATGGGGGATAGTCATGAGCAATGAGGATTGTCTTAACATCAAAATCTTGTTTTTATCATGCATAGGACTATTCTTACACTTAGATGATGGTTTTTCATAGTGAAAGATGATAATATCTTGTTATCAATAGAGAGAGCTTATGCAATTTGAAGGCAAGATTGTCCTAGAGAAGGATTATTGATTTTGAAGATGAAATTTGCATAGACAAATGCAATACATGTGGTGAGATGAGTTTTGCTCATATGGTCAATGGACAAGAAGGGTTAAATTGGGTGAGGTTGCTAATGGCAACACCCAATTTTACAGGAGTTAAGATGGGAGTATTAAATCTAATTTAAATGAGGTTGTGAAATAAGTAATGAATGTTGCAATTGGGCCTTATGGATCCATATTGAAAATGCTAATTCCTTATAGGGTTTGAATATGCTTTCATTTATGTTGATTTATGTTTAAGGATGACATGTTTTATAAAGAATTTGATGCTCCGTCTTTTGGTTGTTGGAGAACTTAGTGGGTGATCAAGATAGGTTGTTGTTAATATATCATGGAAGCTACATGATTCAGAAGCTCTATCCCTTAATTTTGTTTTTGTGACTACGTATATTAAAACAAGATATTATCGAGGAGGAAGAAAAATCCAGAGAGAGAGAGAGAAGCAAGATCAATCAAGGAGATGATCATGATAATGAGGTGCACAAAGAGGAAATTGTTGAACATGTGCTACTGATATGACATGATCATTGTTGTCATAAGGCCTTTATGATCCTAATTTGATGCCATATCTGCATTGCCTTGAGAGAAGATTAGATAAGAGATTGTTATTATGGATGATCTACTTTGGAGATGAGTTGGTGAGTTGATATTTGGTTTTCATGCATCTGAAATTAGCTTCTATGATGATTGATGGTTGTCCTAAAGGAGTGTATCCTGGAGAGTATGATGAATGGTTGTTGTTGCTTCATGATCCAGCAAGTTTCTAAGGAGGAGACAACTTATAGTTTGATAAAAAGAGCTTGGAAATTACCATCATCATTTAGGCAAATGAAAGAAGATCGTCCAAGAAGATACATCAAAAATAAAGTTGTAATAAGCCTCGGAAATTGTCCCTGCCACCTTTATAAATATTGATCAAATCATAAGAAACCTTTTTTTAACGATGCGAACTCATGCTATCAAAAATTAAATGAACTTGACTTTAAGCCATAGGGTTGATTTTGAGCCCTAGGATGAAATTGACCATAACCATTAATATGTAACCAAAAATTTAATGATTTTCTCAAGTTGTTGAGGTTGTTCATCTTCGTGTTTTGAGTTATATACATGGACAACAAATTGAATTGTAATCAGTGGAGATCTAATTTTATAATAAATTTATGCAATTTTTCCTTAGTTTCCAAGCTATTTTTTGAATTTTCCATGTTTTCTAAAAAACTTCTTGTTTTGAACTTATTTATACTAATCCACATGAGAATTATAGAACTCCATATGTGTTGAATGCTAAATTACTTGAAGATTGGTGACTTTGAGAGGTTATGAATGGGATTTGTGTGTGTAATATAATGATTTCATGCATTTTCTCTCATTGTCAAGGCTCCTTAGACTCTTGCACCACTTTGTGTGGAACTGTTGATCATACAAAGTTCATTTACCTAAGGTTTTGTCTTCTTAACAAGAATTCGGATGCAATTCATGGAAAACAAGCTCATTTTCTCCCTTTAAACCCTCATTTCTTTTGTGATTTTTTATAAATCTAAGTAGGTTAGGATTAGTTTTAGGTTATGAACTTGTAAATTGCTAATGTAATGTTGAAATCGAATGCTTGCAAAGACAATGTCATTGCTAATTTGAGTGATTACAAAAAATATTTGAATGCAATGAACATGTTGGATCTGTTTGTGCATGCTTGCTAAATCTAAAACATTAATCATCTTTGTGCAACTAACCACTTGATTATCTAAACATATTTTGAACACCAGAGGCCCCTTGATTCTCTCTTCAAGAGATCGATTACCTTTCAAGAGAGGTGAGATGCACCTAGCATTTCACCTAAGTTGTTAAGTGTGTCAAAACACTCATCAATAGTAGTTTTCAAATGGGATCATAAATTTGAGACAGGATAGCAGCTTTTGGAAGATAGGATTAGGATAACTTGATTTTATCTAGCTAATTTGTAGGATTCAAAGACATGTCTGTTTGAAAAGATCTGAAGTGTCCAATAAAAATGCAATTACAAAAGTGCAACATTAGATAGATTACATCACAATACTTCAACCCTACTTAGAAGAGTTGAGGTATCCATAACCCTACTATTTTCAAGTACACATTTAATTGTCTTATACTTGACTCAACTCATTTATGTTAATCTAGGATATAATTTATTTTAACTCATTTATGTTAGTCTGAGATATAATTTATTTCATTTATCTTAAATTGGCAAAAGTTTAGAAGAGGCATCTTAACCTTAGATTTCCTATCTCCTCCTCTTTAGTTATTAAGTTGAATTAGTAAAAAAATAGGAAAAAAGTTAGTTCTAGATTAAGATAATATGTATTTGGCAATGTTATTAAATGATTAAATGAACGAGAGAAAGACTATTTTAAATTATGTAAAAATGGATGATTAAAAATAAACACTTTCAGCCTTTGGGCATAGACTAGATGGTTGAACCATTGAAAGACACAAACAATGGTCGCAATTTTGAGACCTACATAACAAGTTGCGCTAGGGCATGGGGCCTCTTTAGGGGTGCCCCAAAGTCATAATAGCTTGCTTACTCCTCGCTTACACCGAAGTTGTTGGTGATGTCCTTGTTATTGAACTGTTGATTATTTAAGTCTTCCCAAAAAACTAAGTGAAGTTACTCCTCTATCCCATCCAAAATATGAAAGGGGAGATGTGCCTTCTCAAACATCCACAAATTCATATAATTTAATTTATTTATTTTAAATTAAATAATCTAAAAAAAAACGAAATCATGCATTACTTTAAATTTAATTTATAAGAAAATAATTCCATCCTACCTATTTTTAAAATTTTTACTTATATGTCTCGTACACGGCAACAGAAACTAAAAGACAAAAAAACATATCCTTATTTCACCAACACTTATCCTTTCCATCTTTCTTATACCGTTTTAAAATTTCAAATTATTATTTTATCAAAATAAGCGTATTATTAAACAATCTAGAAAATACGAATTTGTATATATGCTGACTAGATAGTAATAAATATCCCTGCCTGACGCGTGTTAGTTATGCTTTAGTGCCCCATTAAATATTTACTGCAGTTTCCGTTAGTAAATGGTAAAAACTGACGGATTTAGTACGCTTTGACTATGATGAAAATATTGTCTTGTCACTTAGCTACTAGCAAATCTTGAGTTTAAAAAACGTAGAACGCTTCAGTAAAGACAGTATTCAATCTCTGACATTTAGGTACGTTTTGTCTGTGAGAGCGAAGAGCGTCCGTCAGGAGGAAAATCTTTATGGAAGGGGTTAAACCTGCACAAATTTTCTTGTCAGAAGTTTTGTACGCAACGGTTAACATGCACTCCAAGTCTCCAAGCTCTATGGAATGCATTCTTCCCCTTTCACGCCTGGATTTCTTTTAACTAGCAGATCTAGGTATTTTTAGAAAATTTTATAGGCGCTTATTTTTCAATCAAATTGTCATATATAAGTGGAATAGGAGCCTTGAAAAGGATATCTCAGCATATTTTAGATAGATTTTTCTAAAGATAGATATGCTAGTAGCACCCAAAGTCACAACATGAAAAATGTTAATTCAATGCCCAACACAATTTTAAGATAACTAATACCTCTCTCTCTCTCTCATGAAAAATGTTAATTCAATGCCCAACATAATTTTAAGATAAATAATACCTCTCTCTCTCTCTCTCTCATGAAAAATGTTAATTCAATGCCCAACATAATTTTAAGATAACTAATACCTCTCTCTCTCTCTCTCTCAAAGTTTAAATCTATGTTCCCTAAATATGAACCCAAAATCTTAAACCCTAAACATTGACACTAAAGCATTAAACACAAACCAATAAATCTTAATGTTAAACATTACATGTTGAACCCATAAACATGAAAGCTAAACATTAAATGACCTCTCTCCCTCTCTCTATTTCTATCTATATATCTCTTCCTCTCTCTATCTCTCCATCTCCTTCTCTCTATCACTGTATCTCTATCTCCATCTCTATATTTCTCCCTCTCCCTATCTCTATCTCTTTATCTTTCCCTCACTCTCTCCCCTTCTATCTCTTTATAAGATCTCTCCATCTATCTCTATCTCTCCTTGTCTCTCTCCCCCTCTCTATCTCTTTATCTCTCCCTCTATATCTATCTCTATATCTCTCTATCTCTTCTTGTCTTTATCTCTCCACCCCCACTCTCTCTCCCTTTCTCGCTTTCTGTCTCTCTCCCTCTCCTTCTCTTCCCCTTCTCCCTCTCCTTCTCTTCCCCTTCTCCCTCTTCCTTCCTTCCTCTTCCTTAATGTTGAAATATAAGTTCCTTAAATGTGAACCCAAAACCCTAAATGATTAAATGCTTTTATCATGATTATATCTAGATTTCTCCTTTCCTCTTGATTCCTTGAATCCTTTGTATGCAATCAATTAGAGAGGGAGCATATATGTTAGTAACATTATTTTTGTTAGTTATGTTTTACAATGACAAGCTCATAGTCATTCTAATATTGAAGAGAGTGTTACCAATCTATCTACATTGTGAGAATCTCTAGCTTAGTTAGAACTCTACCACTCTTTTGTTGAGTTGGAGCAATATTAATTTTCACTTAGTCAAAATTTCTTACCCTTCTTTTTTTACTCTTTTTGAAGATAGTTCTTTTCAAGCAAGTTGTGGTTGGTGTCTATTTTAAATATATGACAAATGCTACTCATTGTATGTTTTTTCTATTTTACCATTTTTCAAGATGGATCAGTCATAGCAAGGAGAATACAGATAATCAACATCCATGTCCATATACTTTGAGCATATCTATATCCTTTGAGTGTTTGAAAAATATTTAATTTCTCTGTTGACTACTTGATTTTTACTTTGACATGCATTATCATAGTAGTTTGCATGCAAGTTAAAGAAAATTGCATGTTTGTGCCCTTTTACTTGGGTCCACGACAAGTAGGTTGTCTTTTATGGATTGACTAGTGCACAAGATGGCATATTTTGTGTGGAAGTTCACAAATAGCCTTATCCTAGTATGTCCCTATCATTACTCATCCATAAGATCCAAAACTAATCTCCACATCTAACTGTTCATTGTCTTGGTCTAAATATGCAAGTGAGGAATTAACCTAGTTTATTTCTGTGGTTGTGGATTTAAACCTCAAACCTATAAATTTGAATTTATTAATTTGGGCCCATGTTTCTCTCCCTTAGTAGTCATTATGAGTTGAATAAAGGGTAATTTAATTCAAATTACATTCTAGGGTGGTGTATTTGAAGAATTAACCCTAATTCATTTAGATCATCAAGGATTTTCATGGAAGCATTCATATGAGAGCATCATAACATAGCATTATATATTATTGTAATTGCATTATCTACATGCATCATCATCCTAGACATATTACATTCTTGTCTATTATCTTGGATTTGGACTCATCACCACTAAAATGATCCACCTAAGGGTCTAACTAAGGAGAACATGACCCTCAAATTCAATAAATTCCCCAAGGGTTTTTGTAGACACTAGCAATTCCTTATCATGATTCAAACATCAAAAGATTGAAGCAAACACATTTCAAGTGTAAAGTGTAAAGCCAAATTCCATAACCTTTCCACCATGCTCCTTGCTTATGCCAAAATGGGAGGTTTGATGTTCAATACAAAAAATAAGAGGTTGGAACAAGGTATGGACATCCATCAAAGCATAAAGGATAGAAAAATTTCACTAGATGTTATAGTTGCAACTACCCCGGTAGACATGGATAAAAAATGTGGAAGCATAGACAAGGCACATGAACTATTTGATAGTATGTCTCAAATAAATATAGTCTCATAGATTGCAATGATTGCAAGATATGAACAAAACGGATTTGTGGGAAGCAACAACAAGTGCATTGTTGCTTAAGTTCTTGTCACACACATCCAACCCTAGGTATTTATAATAGCATGGTGTTGATCATAGTGTAGAATGCTTGAGGGACTTATAAGTAAGCAAGTTTCTAACAAAGAAGTATATGGATCAAAATTGTACTAGCACAAAAGGATGTCAAGCCTCATAGTATGTAGATAGTATAGAGGCCCTAGAGATGTAAACAAGTAACGTATTTGAAAGCATGAAATTTTCTTAAATAATGAATCAAATATATATTAGCAAGATATAGTTATTTCCAAAAAAACAACAAACAAATCAATAAATCAACATGGCTTTTGGTCAATTTCCCCTTTCATTTTTAAACAAAGTGATATAAGGAACTCACAGGGAGCATCACATATAGTGGACACCTTGCTTTGAATGGTCTACCTTATCTCACCCATAAACAACACCAAGGCTTTGATACCATAGGAACAAAACAATCTTCCAAGATTGCTCCTGCAAAACACTAATGTAAGAAAATATCCAATTGTTAGTATTGACCTTCCCAACATGAAAAGGTTGTAATTCACCCTTCATAGCCTCAAATCAACAAGATAAAGTAGCTTCCATATCTTATACCTTGAAAGACTTGTCAACTAAAATAGTTTCCCTTGTAGAATGAGGATAAGATTTCATGCCTCTATGTTTTCTAATACTTGAGATGATGAGAAAAACATTTAATCACTATAACAAGCCATAAGGTTCAAACCCAAATATTATGTAACAAGGCCATCACCACTACTTAGTATAGATTTGTAACAATTCTAACTCAACAAACACACTATAATGAGGTCGTGTCTGCAAATATAGGAAGAATAACATAATCATGTTTGTTGATTGCAGATCACAATTAACACATGCACATTCTACTTAATAGCTATCTAGAAAATTACATCTTTACTATATGGTACTGATTTTCGTGCATTTTTTTTAACTTTGGCAGGACTATACCTTGAAAGGTGTACTTGGGCAGAAAAGTGCAACCTTGTTAAACTTGACCAAACCACGATATACATAAGGTCCTAGATATTAGCTAGGATAAACAAGAAAAATCTTAAGACTCAACAAGTTTAGACCATAGAGAGAATAGTGATTATGGAACAGAACACTCACACTACCACACAAATCTAATGCATCCATGTAAATAGGATCATTGCCACTAAACAAGTTGAAATAAATTTAACCATTATTCTTCAAGTCAAATATATTGGATTTACAATACATAAGAACCATAAGCAAACACTATTCCATATTATCTTAAACCTCTACCTATTTATTAAGATCTTCAAGAAACAAACCCACAAGTAACTTTGGAAGAGAAATTTGCAACTTCACAAGTCCAATAACATTTTCTTTGTTGATATCATTTAGAGGAGGTGTTGATGATTCCACCATTTCTTTCTCTTTATCAACTTGTTTAATGTGTCCATCCTTCAAAACAACATTTTGGCTATCTGAATGAGCAACTAGGAGAGAACTATGTTGTTTTACTTCAACATTCACATCAGACAAAACATCATATTAAACATCTAGCTAAGCTACCTAGCCAATATTGTGTTAGTTTTCTTGTTCCAACCACATAAGCACAAGCATTCATCTCTAAACCTTTAAATTGGAAAAAAAAAATTAAGCATTCTACTCTACATTCAATTCTATTAATCTATTCCCTATTGATTTTGGCATGCATTATGGTCGCAATCCTTCAAAAACACAACAACAAAACCATTGAAATGATTTTATTAAAATGCTCTCAATAACGAAATTGCAAGATGGTCAATTGAGGTAGATAATTTGAAGCAACCAAATCAAAGAAAAAAAATGTAAATAAAATCTTCTACAAAATAGTCAGTCTCTTGATAGATCGATGAATGAACAGATAAATAGTTTTAGGATAAGGACGTCCATTGTTATAATTATAACTTGGCATACAAATGCTCCAAATAATGCAATAGGCACAAGTACTGCAGAACCAACTGGCAAAACCCTAAACGAAAGGGACAAAGTCAATCATAGTTCCTTGTTGGGAAATTAGGTGTCTCAACCTTGCAAATTTCTAGTTATTTATTTGTCGGGGTGGGCGGGTGAATGCTAGGGGAGGTGTCTTTTCAGTGGCAAAGTCTCTTGGTCGTTCTCGACTACATCAAATGGAGAAAGTCTCTTAAGATCCCTAAGACAAAAAAGGTTCCCAACATTGGACCAACTGTTCTCTCAAACCTTGACACGTAAGAATATCTTCTTTACATGTATAGGTGGATGTCAGATCCACCTACAAATACCTACCTCAATTTTTCTAAATCAATTTTGTTTGTCTGTGGTGGAAAGGAATGCAATTTTCCAAAATGCTTCAGTTTCATCCAATGGATAGGTGCTAGGAGTGAAATTTTGCAATCAGCACCTCCTAGGACCGAACAAACTATGCCAAAACCTTGGGGTGGGTGGGTGAATGCTAGGGGAGGTGTATTTTTGGTGGTGAAGCCTCCTAGTTGTTCTTGGCTACATTAGATAGAGACAGTCTCTTAGGAGCCCTAAGACAAAAAAAGGTACCAAACTTTAGACCGATTGTTCTCTAAAACTGTGACATATAAGAATATCTTATTTACATGTATAGGTGGATGTCAGGTCCACCTACAAATTTCTACCTTGGTTTTTTTCTAAATCAATTTCATTTTCCTATGGTGGCAAGGAATGCAATGTTTCAAAATGCTTCAGTTTCATCCAATGGAAATGTGCTAGGAGTGAAATTTTGCATTCCGCACCTCCTAGGGCGAACGGACTACACCAACACATCAGGGTGGGCGACTAAATGCTAGGGGAGGTCTCATTTTGTACCCCAAGTGTCCCAATCATTTCGGACTACAACCTTCCAACAAAGTCACTTAAGAGACCTGAGAGCCAAAAACTGTCAATCTTTGATAGAGTTGTTCTCAGAGTTCGTGGCACCTGGGAATTTTTTGTTCAAACCTACAACTACATGTGGGGTCATCCACAATAACCTCTCTCATTTTTTGTCAAATCCAAACGGTTTGACCGTGACAAAATTAAATGCATTCTTGCAAAATGTGTCAGTGGAATTCAACATAACCGTGTCAGAAGCTATATTTTTGGTTCTGCGCCTCCTGGGGCCAAACAGACTATGCCAACACATTGAGGTGGGTGGGTGAATGTTAGGGGAGGTCTCATTTCATACCCCAAGTGTCCCAATCATTTTGGACTACAGGCTTCTGGCAAAGTCACTTAAGAGAGCTAAGAGCCAAAACTACCAATCTTTGACGAAGCAATTCTCAAAGTTTGTGGCACTTGGGAGTGCTCCATTCAAACCTACAACCACATGTGGAGTCCATCCACAATAACCTCTCTCAGATTTTATCAACTCCAAACCATTTGACCCTACCAAAATTAAATGCATTCTTGCAAAATGCATCGGTGTCATTCAACATAACCTTGCTAGAAGCCATATTTTTTGTTCTGCACCTCCTAGGGCCAAACGGACTATGCCAACATGTTGGGGTGGGTGGATGAAGGAGGATTCGTTTCGTACCCCAAGTGTCCCAGTCATTTTGGACTACAAGTTTTCGGTAAAGTCTCTTAAGATCCCTAAGAGCAAAAAAATGCCAAACTTTGACAGAGTAGTTCTCAGAATTCATGACACCTAGGAATATTTTGTTTAGGCCTACAGCTGCACGTGGGGTCTATCCACAATAACCTCTCATTTTTCGTCAACTCCAAACTTTGTGACCGTGCCAAAATTAAATGCATTCTTGTAAAATGCATCAATGACATTCAACATAACCTTGCCAAAATCCATACTTTTCATTTTACACCTCGTGGGGCCGAACGGACTATGCCAACATGTTGAGATAGGCGGGTGAATGCTAGGGTAGGTCTTGTTCATGCCCCAAGTGTCCCAATCATTCTGGACTACAAGCTTCTGACAAAGTGACTAGGACACTTGAAGTATGAAAAAAGACCTCCCCTAGCATTCACCTACCCACCTCGATGTGTTAGCGCAGTCTGTTTAGACCCACAAGGTGCAGAATGAAAAATATCGCTTCTGGAAAGGTTATGTTGAATGTCACTGATGCATTTTGTAGGAATGCATCTAATTTTGACACAGTCAAATGGTTTAGAGTTGACAAAAACTGAGAGAGTTTATTATGGATAGACCCCATGTGCAGTTGTAGGTCCAAACAAAACATTTCCAGGTGCCACAAATTCTAAGAACTGCTCTGTCAAAGTTTGGCAGTTTTTTCTCTTATGGCTTTTAAGAGACTTTGTTGGAAGCATGTATTCCAGAATGATTAGGACACTTGGGGTATGAAATGAGACCTCCCCTAACATTCACCCACCCACCTTGACATGTTAACACAATTTGTTTGGCCCTAGGAGGCGCAAAACGAAAAATATGGCTTCTAGCAAGGTTATCTTGAATGTCACTAACACATTTTGCAAGAATGTATTTAATTTCGACACGGTCAAACAGTTTGGAGTTGACAAAAACTGAGAGATATTATTGTGGATGGACCCCACATGTAGTTGTAGGTCTAAACAAAAAATTCCCAGGTGCCATGAAATCTGAGAACAACTCATCAAAGATTGGTAGTTTTTGGCTCTCATGTCTCTTAAGTGACATTGTTGGAAGCTTGCAGTCTGTAATGACTGGGACACTTGGGGTACAAAATGAGACCTCCCCTAGCATTCACTCACCCACCCCGACATGTTGATGTAGTCCGTTCGGCCTTAGGAGGTGTGGAATGCAAATTTTCACTCCTAGCACCTTTCCATTGGATGAAACTAAAGCATTTTGGAACATTGCATTCCTTGCCACCATAGGCAAACAAAATTGATTTAGAAAAAACCAAGGTATAAATTTGTAGGTGGACCTAACATCCACTTATACATGCAAAGAAGGTATTCTTATGTGTCAAGGTTTGAGAGAACAGTCGGTCAAAATTTTCGTACCTTTTTGTCTTAGGGCTCTTAAGAGACTGTCTCTGTCTAATGTTGTTGAGAATGACTAGGAGGCTTCACCACCAAAAATACATCTCCCCTAACATTCACCCACTCACCCCAACATGTTGGTGTAGGTTTGTTCAGCCCCAAGAGGTGCATATTGCAAAATTTCAATCCTAGCACCTTTCCACTGGATGAAACTAAAGCATTTTGGAACATTGCATGCCTTGCCACCACATGCAAATAAAATTGATTTAGAAAAACTGAGGTAGGTATTTGTAGGTGGACCTGACATCCACCTATATATGCAAAGAAGATATTCTTAGGTGTCACAGTTTGATAGAACAGTTGGTCCAATGTTTGGCACATTTTTTGTCTTAGGGCTCTTAAGAGACTTTTTCCATCTGATGTAGTCAAGAATGACCAAGAGACTTCGCCACTGAAAAGACACCTCCCCTAGCATTCACTCGCCCACCCTGACATGTTGGCACAGTTTGTTTGGCCCCACAAGATGCAGAATGCAAAATTTCACTCCTAGCACCTTTCCACTAGATGAAACTGAAGCATTTTGGAACATTGTGTTCCTTGCCACCATAGGAAAATGAAAATGATTTAGAAAAAATTGAGGTATTTATTTGTAGGTGGACCTTACATCCACCTATACATGCAAAGAAGATATTCTTAGATGTAATAGTTTGAGATAATAGCCATTCCAAATTTTGGCACCTTTTTTGGTCTTCGGGCTCTTAAGAGACTATTTATGTCTGATGTAGCTAAGAACTACCAGGAGGCTTCACCATCGAAAAGACACCTCCCCTAGCATTCACCTACCCACCCCGATGTGTTAGCGTAGTCTGTTCGGCCCCATGAGATACAAAATGCAAAATTTCACTCCTAGCACCTTTTCACTGGATCTAGTGTTTAATCTAGTGTTTAATCTTCTTTTCACGAGTAGTCTAGTTTATATTACTCAAAATAATCTAAACTAGGGGGCCTCTCAACCACCTCCATATCTAAATTTTTACAAGTCCTACAAAGAAGCCCTATGAATAGACTCCATAAATTATTCATGACATCAAATCACTACATATATAAACTGATAAAGGATCAAAACTCATATATGCATTAATATTTTTTTGCTACAACTAGGTCATTCCTACAAGTATCATGTCTAAGATCAATGAAAGAACAAACCTCCACAAAGGTGAAACAAGCATTCTTGTCTTGCAATGAAAACAAAATATTAACATAAAACCCTCACCAACAAATTTAGCATAAAAAATAATGACAAAACACACCTTAAATAATGTGCTACTAAAATCACCTGAAATGGTTATCAATCTAGGGCTCTTAATCCAAGTGTGCCAATTCAAACCTTAAATTATTAAAGTGCCTTTTTGCCCTCAAATATTAAAACTTTTTAGCACAAAATGTGAAGAACCACTATTCAAATATATTTTGAGGGTTTCAAGGCATCATAGGTTTTTTAGGTTGCATTAAAGGTTAAGCAAAAAATTTACAAGTTATGAAAGACCTTCAATTAATCCCTGACTAAGGGAGGGTCCCACCTAACCCAAACAACACTTAGAATCCAAATTCAAAGAATTATTAAGAAAAAATAAAAATATAAAATCAAATCACACCCTCACTAATGAGCCTAAAGGCCCTTTAAGCATAAACAAAAAAATAAAGGTTAATAACTAATGTCAAATGATTCAAGGCCTCTACAACTCATACTAGAAGGCAACAAATATCCTCAAGACCATGATAACACATGAAATGCTTGTAAACCTCCTAAAAACATACAATGCATTCTCCAAATTTGCGTTAAAAGAAGAGTGGATGGGACCATGACCATGATCTTTTGAGGGGATTGCTTAAGCAATACGAAATAATACAACATTGAAATCGACATGGTCAAGGAAGGAAAAACCTAAAGAACCAAAAAGAATGATCATTAAGAGCCATAATATATTTTGTGTTAGCCAACCTTCATAGTAAATTAATGGATTAGTGTTCAATGCACATATTTTATTTTTGTGTTGCAGGGAACAATCAAGAAAAGATTGAGCCAACTCATTAAAGTAGGTAATTTCTGACTCTACAATAAAATATTTTACAAATCACTAACATATTATTCACGACTCAATTATTCAAAACATATTATTCATTACATATTATATTAAATTAGCCAATTTCTGACTCTATTATTTACAACTCAACAATTTATATGATAATACCTTCTTGCCTTTACATGTTCAATCATGAAATAATCCTTTTTAAAACTATCTCTATGAAAGATTTTTTAAACCTTAAATGTAAAAAATATACAAAATGTCCTCAAAATGTAGATTCCATAGATGTTTTTAAACTGTATGTAAAGTATATTGAATGTCTCCACGATGAAAGCTAAATGCTTTAACCATTGATCGCAATCCCTTGAATACAAAAGCTTTATTGTCCAAAACACCTTTATATATATATATATATATATATATATATATATATATATATATATATATATATATATATATATATATATTGCTAATCGTTTACAAATATTCTGCTGACATGAGCATCAACATGAGACCAATACAAACTCTTGTGAGCATAACCATGAGACTAATATAAGCTCCTTTTGAGCAACCACATTAGAAACCACCTATGGAAGACCAAGAGTCACAACTTAGAATTCCATATTAGATGTCCCTTTGGGATTTGAACTTGGGTCTCCATAATGAAAAATCAATGCTTTAACCAATTAATCTCAACCCCTTGGACTTTGCATTTATATATTAAAAAAAATTTAAGAAAAATAAATAGCATTGAAACTAAAACTAACTTAAAAAATGTTATGAAAAGTTTGATGGAAGATTAAGAAACACTAAGTTTAGAATTTTATCTTATATGTCACCTTAGGAATTATATCGAATGTCTCCAAAATGAAAGGTAAATGATTTAACCACTAATCTCAACCCCTTGAATACAATAGCTCTATTCTCCAAAACACCTACATTCATACATTTTAAAATGTGTCTAGCAAAATAAACTTTCACCTACTTTTAACTCAACAATGGTGGATATATTGCCATTGTAACCTCGTCATACTCATAACACAGTCATGGTCTAGGTAGAATACACAAAATGTTGCTTCCAACCTCATAAGTAGATCTAAGTACTCCAACCTTGTGTGAAATACACCTACATTTATAAGTTAAAAAATTGTTAAGAAAAATAAATAGCATTGAAACTACAACTAACTTTAAAAAATTATAAGAAGTTTGATGGAAGGTTAAGAAACACTAAGTTTAGAATTCTATCTTATATGTCACCTTAGGAATTATATCGAATGTCTCCAAAATGAAAGCTAAATGCTTTAACCACTGATCTCAATCCCTTGAATACAATAGCTCTATTCTCCAAAACACCTGCATTTATATAGTAAAGATTGTTTTGAGCAAAATAAACTTTAACCTACTTTAACTTAGCAATGGTGGATGTATTGCCATTGTAACCTCGTCATACTCATAACACAATCATGGTCTAGGTAGAATACACAAAATGTTGTTTCCAACCTCATAAGTAGATCTAAGTACTTCTAAGGACCTCTAAGGAATGCCCTCCTAGGTTTATTAGAGTCTAAAGAAGAAGAGCCTAACCTCTCTTATTTAATTGGTGGCTAATTGTTTACTCTCTAAGGATGGGTCTCACCTCTCTAGATCTAGGTTAATATGCATTCCCCTTTCCTTTCTATTAAGTGTCTACTTTAGGAAAGTGGATCAACTATTTTGAGAACCATAAAATAGCAATTATGTTGGGGACAAGTTTCTAGTTCTAGATCATTCCATGGCCTAGTTGATGTTGAAGAATTTGTTGATGGTGACCAAACCCATTCTAATTTTCTTCCCTTGAAGATCAAGTTTGTGCTTCAAGGTTTTCCTCAAGTGTGAGGTGGTGACTCATTTTTTACCTTTGAGCTCATCATCTGGTTCTTGTAGTTCACCATGCTATAAGATGATTTAATGGTTTAGGTTTAATTTTTTGGCCATTAGATCATTTCTAATCTAGAGTTCATGCATTCGTAACTCGTTTGAGCTCCAACACCATTACAGGTGTAGAACATTAATCTCCCCTATTATAGTCTCTCATCACATGCTTTCCACAACTCTCTCTTGATGCATTATGAGTTATCCCTTTGGGAACACACCCACTAATCATCCTACCATCTCACCTTTTGTGGTATCATCCTCCCTATGATCTCATACCAACATCATCCTCCTACATATGCATACAACACATGATCTCGGTCCCCATCATCCACCACCTCATCCTAATTAACCAATGGCACATCACCTCCTATTGAGTGTTGTGATCTTTGATCTTAACGTGCATGAACTATTAGATCATTATCCATCTAATAGGTTGTGCACTCTTGGGGAACTCGTGAACTTTGATATCCCTTGGATATGTATTAACCATTGATCATAAACTATTTCCCTAAGGATGAATCAAGTATGGACTCACTTAAATGTTTTGGTACAAGTGAGTTAAGAACTACTTAATCTATATATTGAAAATGTGCACTAAAACTACACAAAGCTAGAATGTAAAGGTTAGTTACATCTATCAAAGCATTAGATAATGCATTCATAAATAGATTAAACACTGGCAGCAAAGAACTATCACATACAAATGTTCACTATCAAATCACCCTTCAAAGTTATGATGTACACATTATTGAGGACTATCATGTATAGGGTCATACGTAACAACCATAGGAAGTTTAAAAGTAACCTTAAGAACAATAAATCACTATCATAAAGCATCTAGGACAGATTGGGTATGTATTCAAACTATTATACCAACACATGTTGGTTGTGTTAAATAATCTCATTAGAAGGACATTATGACACATGATTGGTAGGCCATCATAACAATTATGAATTAGCAAAATTCTTGTCAAGAGGCCATAAGATGGAAATAATAGTCTATGAGGGTGATGTTAGGGACTCTTTAAAACTAAAATAATTCTTAAAACTACTCTTAAATGTCTCAAACTAAAAAATAAGCTCTCTTTAATATTGAAATCAGTATGTAAAAAATGCTAGAAAGCTAAATATTAAGAAAATGTGAACATCAAAATGTTTGTCAACACAAATGCACACTAAAAATTGTACCTGATGCCTAGGATGCCATGGTAGATAACCTCATTCATAGTCCTGATCAGTCAAAAGCATGCATTATAATTAAATAAATAATATTTTCAATAAAACAATTCCAAAAAATGGAAAAAACAAGAATCTCACTAAGATGAAAATTGTCATACATGTCCCATCTGGAAGTTTAGATGCTATTCTAGCGTGCCTGAGGGGTCATCTCTTACTGTCAAAGTATCCAATATTTTTTCATAATAAACATTACTAATTGTCCATAGTTCTTTTGTTTTTGGTTTTGCATGATGCTTCAGTAACTTAACATTTCTTGCTACAACTAGGTGCGAATACATGAGTATGGTTTTGTGTTGTCAAAGTCTTTAAATGCAGACCTATGCCATTCTTTATAATCATATATGCTCACAACCAAGTCCCAACAATAACAACTAATCCTATAGGATATGTGAACCCATCATCATCTGGCATATCTCATGTTAGCTTTTGTTTTCCCTATACACATCGTACCAACCAATAGCCTGATCTCTCTTTATTCCCATGTGGTGCAACAACTGCATAAACATGACCTGGTTGTACAAGGTTTGAAAGATGTTTATAGTCAAATGACCTCTCCATGTCATTGAGTAAAGATGAATGACCTTGAGATAAATTAGTTAAATATCGTGGAATCCATGTATCTACCCATTCACTTGACTCACAATGATCCTAGTCACATTTAATACAACTCTAAAAAAATAAGTTAATTCTCATGTCTAAATAGTCCATGTACTTGCATCTGAGCTTCGAAATGAATGCATCTTTGATAATTCATTAATATCTGCCAATCAAATTTCTTTCTCGCTATCTCCTCATCAACCAACCAAAAGAACCTATGCACTTCTGAATCAAGTTCCACTCCTTGTGACAATGCATAGTTACACCACTTAACAATAGAATCTGCATCATTGAATGTAGCACCACCTCTAATCTTTAGTTATTCTTTAACTAGAGCTCTCTTCATGCATGCACCCACTCCATCATGATCTCCTTTTCCATGTCCATCTTTAAAAAATTTCAAATATGAGGTATACCCTTCTCTACATCCATTTTGCTCAACCAATAGAACATACAAGCATTCTTGAATTAATTGGTGCAATTATCTGACCAAATGAGATGTTGAACCATTCTAATATCTTTTTCTTGCAAGAACTCATAAAATTGTTGAAAACAATATTGCACATACTCTAATGAATGAGATCGATCATCACTCATGTAAAAATGGTACTCTCTGACTATTTTCCTATTCTCTTATGTACTCTCAGGGGCATGTCTATATGTGATGTGAACAAAAATAGCAATCCGAATAGAATTATAGTATTGGGATTAGACTTCATTTTGTGGTTGCAACGTGTAGTTTTCTGCAAAATAGACTACAGAGACAATAGTTCCAATTAGGAAAAATCTTTACACATCCTAAACTATTGATCTAACCATCGAGACCTGTTGCTATGTCTAGCATACTTGTAAAAAAAAATTTTAAAATTAGAAATAAAATCAGCAACACTTACTTCTCTTGTAATCAACTCACATCTTGAACCTTCACCTCCACTCTTCAAATTGTATTTCACTATCTCGTATCTCTTTTTCTTAACCATTTGCTTTCTAAAATCATGTTCATTGTCCTCATGAATACATGATATAAAATTTGATAACCTACCACATTGTAAACACTTTTCATTTAAGCAATCATTCTTGTAGAAAATGCAACCATCATCTCTAACACATAAAAATGAATCCAATAAGTCCCTAGATGACTTTGGTAGTTGAATTGTACCACACTTCTTAACTTTTCATTAGTGTACAAAGTAGAACAAATATTACATAATAGTTCATGATACATAGAAAACTCCACATGGTATAATTTGCAGTTCATGTATTACGAATTTTAAGAGGCGCACAATAAAAGGGCTTACAAGATTCAAATGCCCTTTGTGAGATTATCAAACCTGGATGTGTTTCACAAATTTTTTTGTACAATGTTGTTTGGCTACATTACAAGTAATATTTAGGATGTGGTGTGCAGTCTTGATCACCAATTATTAACTTTAAAACATCTTTTACATTGGGTGATACTCTAGAGTTAAAGTGCCAAAATTGTTTAATTTCATCCTTTGTGCTATTTATTATCTTCTTATCAACTCGTGGAAGCCTACCATTGAAATCCCAAGTATCATTTCCAAGAGGACTATCTAGTCTTGATCTTAATGCTAGTGCTTTTGACAATGTTTTACGATTTAAGCTTAAGTCAAGACAAGTTTGCCTCATTAATCAGTTATTTCTTAATTGCTTGCTCACTATTGAGGTTGTTATTACTCTACGAGAAGCTCTTTTATCTTTCTCCTTACTAGTCTTTCCAATAGAATTGAGTGCATTGAAAACACTTCTAATAATAATTTTATTCTGATCGGACACAAGTTTCTTACCTGAATCTTTAATTTCTTTAGTAAAGGTCTCATTTTGTACATCTTTGGTTATTGCACAAAAAGTTGGCACGTAAGGAATCCATTTGGCTTAAGAAATTGTGTTCAAACATTGGATTAAATAGGGTGTAGTGGTAGTTTGTTGTGATAGTCAGAGTGTGATCTACCTAGCAAAGAACCCAACATTTTATGCTAAGACCAAGCATATAGATGTTCAGTATCATTTTGTGAGAAATATGGTCGAGGACAATAGGGTGAAGCTGGAAAAGGGAGAATTTGACGAATGTTGCAGGTGCATTAACTAATCCCATGAGCACAAAGAAGTTCAGATGGTGTTCGAAGTCTATGGGTCGTACGACCCTTAGTAGTTGATTTCTAATGGTATGTTTCCCTTTGGCTCTTGCAAGATATCCAATAAGTGGGAGAATATTGGGAAATTAGGTGCCTCAACCTTGCAAATTTCCTGTTATTATTTATTATTATTATTATTATTATTATTATTATTATTTAATATTTAATATTTAGTTCCAACACAAATTAGGGTGTTGGAATTTGATGTGACAGTTTGCCAAGTGTCGATACCTTGTAGCAATGAAATATTAATATTTTATTTTGGCATTATCTTTAGGAAAATGGGATGCCCTACTTTTGTGGAATCCTATGATAGATTCTATGACGTGTAAGAACCAGTTTTAGAGGGAGTTATTGGGAATCTTGACTAGCTATGATATAGTGTTTATTATTTGTCATAAGAGCCTAATTTTAGAAAAGAATTTTGCCTATCTTGGGCACCACACCTCAACATGGTTTTGTAAACCACAAATGGTTTCTAGGTTGCTAGAAGTCTATAAATTGAGATCTTGAGGAGTAGTTTATATTATGAGAGTTTGTAGGTACATAGGTGATGACAGAATGCTACCGAAATTACTCTATATTTGAATGCTAGAGTATTACTCCTTTAAAGACTTACATTGCAAGTGTATTGTGATCCTCTATTGATTTGATAATACATTGTGCAGATTTTAGAGTGTGGGATTTTTCTCTCGAAAGGGTTTTTCCCATGTAAATCATTGTGTTATGGTTTATTGCTTATTGTTGATTTTATGTATTTCTCTACTTTCTGTAATAAGTTTAGATAAGATTTGAAGTTATTTGCATAACTCTCCTCTCAAGATTAGTGTAGAAAGTTGTTTCTGCATGTACGTTGTTTCCTTACATTCCTAGCCATTAATAACAATAAAATAAACTTTAGATACAATAATAACATTGAGGAAATGGAGTGATCAATTATGTATCTTACCTTGCCTAGTGAAGAAGTAGAGTAAATGGAAGCAGATTCATGGGCAACAACAAGAAATTTGACCCATATAGAAATATGTTTATAGAGCCCAATCTTTCAACAAAAGCAGATCAAACAAGAACTCTTTGAACCCAAGCAATTCTTATTGTTCCAAGGATGGAAAGAAAATTCACATTTGTCAAATGAATGCATACAAATATGAAATGAAAATGTACCCCTATTGAATGGTAACATATAGTTGTTACCCTTTCATCAACAAACAATTGTATGAGTGGCGTAGAGGTGATGGGATTATAAACGTGTGTATAGTGTCTATAAATTTTAAACTGACAGGTGACATGGCATGTGGCAATCCTTTGTAAATTGTTAATTACAAATGGTTGCAAACTAATACAAGAGCATGAAAACATAAGTATGTTGTGTTTTGCACTCCTCCCAACACAAACAACACTACCAACCTTAGAAAACAAAAACATTTCAACAATTATTTATGTTCTACATTGTCTTTGCCAATTACATTAGGAAACTTTGGAAATTCAATTTCAATCCTATATTTTGCAAGATATTATTGGGCACATCTTTGTGGTTTTGTTTTGAAATGAAAAATTATAATTTCTTCCAAGAAAAATTAGCAACCATGTTAAACTTACCACACTACCAATCTTAGAAAACAAAAACATTTCAACAATTATTTATGTTCTGCATTGTCTCTGCCAATTACATTAGGGAACTTTGAAAATTCAATTTTAATCCTATATTTTGTGAGATATTATTGGGCACATCTTTGTGGTTTTGTTTTGAAATGAAAAATTACGATTTCTTCTAAGAAAAATTAGCAACCATGTTAAACTTACCACACTACCAATCTTAGAAAACAAAAAAGATTTCAACGATTATTTATGTTCTACATTGTCTTTGCCAATTACAATAGGAAACTTTGGAAATTCAATTTCAATCTTATATTTTGCGAGATATTATTGGGCACATCTTTGTGGTTTTGTTTTGAAATGAGAAGTTATAATTTCTTCCAAGAAAAATTAACAACCATGTTAAACTTTTCATAGACATTATAGGAGTCGAACCTCTTTTCATAGACATTCTAGGAGTTGAACCTAGGACCTCCTATTTGTTGTTAGGGAGCTCTATCACTAGCTACCGACTCTCTTGGTGACCAATCCATCTTTAGTTCGAGTGCAACTCATTTCCCAACACCCCCTTGAGTCATAAGGCAAATGCTCAAGAATTTTATCCTGGTTCTTTGACCTGGGCTTTGCTACCATGTTAAACTTTTCATGGACCAGCTAAGAGTTGAACCTAGGCCCTGAGGGATGCTCTATCGCTGAGCTACCCGCCCTCTTGATGACCAATCCATTTTTGGTTAAGTGTGGCTCATTTTCTAACAATCCAATTCATATTTAATCATATTTAAGAAAAATATCAAAGAAACATTAAAGTTCAAAAACTACGTGGAATATTTAACACTTCTGAGCGTGTATGACGTGACAGAAAGTCGGAGTAATTAAGTACATTGTTCAGGCCTTTCCCGTGAATCGTGATTCGATCAATTGTCTGCCAAGAAATTGACGTTCCTTCAAAATATATCTGAACAGGAAATTTCCGTTTCCAATTCATTGTCCGTTATAGGTTACTATCATTCTGTATTTAACGCACAATAACAGCAGCTTTTACTGAATCGTTCTCCGTTTTTTAAACTCAAGATTTGCTCGTAGTTTCAGTCGGTAAATGACGGTGACAGAGAATATTTTCTATTGGTTAAAGCGCCCTGTATCCGTCAGTTTTTATCACTTACTAACGAAACTAGTGTAAGTATTTTATGTGGCAGTAAAGCATAACACGCGTCCAGCAGAAATATCGGGTTTCTTGAACCTTTTTAGATTTATAAGAGTTGTCTCATAAATGGACTGTAATATGATTGACACATAAAATACATAAATTGAAATTGAAATAGAAAGCTTACAGACTGTGACAGTATGCTGGTAAATACGCTTATTTTGATAAAGAGAAGTATTTAAATTTGTAAAAGTAGAGGAATGATGGAAAGGATAAGCGTTGTTGACATTGTTCTGGAAAGATGACGATTCCTTTTAGGCCACAGTGTCTTCTTTCTTTGTCTTTAGTTTCTTATGTGATGTATAATAGACATCTAAGTTAAATTTGAAACAACTTAAGGTTCCCTTTCTTTAGATTATTATGAAACTAGTCTCTCTCATTCATTTTATTATTGATAACATTGCCACATATATAGTATCCTTATCTAAAACTAACTCTTTTTCCAATTGTTTAAGAAAGGGAAGCCCTTCGTATAGTTGAGAAATAGGAAGATTCCCTAGTGTTATTCCACAATAGAAAAATTCTTGGATCTCTCTGAGCTTGTTTTGGTGGGGAAATTCATGCATCTTTGGTGTTTTATGAAAACTCTAGAACATGAGGTTAATAAGGAATGGAGGTTAAAGATCAAAGGTTTTATGGACATTGTAATGTGTTGGAGAGGCTTCTTTTTGGTACATTCACATTCATTGAGGGCAAAGACTTAATTTTTTGGAATGACTAATGGTTCTTGGATCCCTACAATTTTTATTTGAATAACTAGACCCCAAACTTTGACCCTCTAGAAGAAACCTCTTCGAAAGTTTCAGTCTAGGTTCATCTCACATTCATTCCCCTGCATATGTGGCATGAAGAAGCTTTCAAGGCAAAAGGCAACTCCATTAGCACATATCAGACGTGGACTAAACCAACGAAAATAAATTATTTGGTAGCTCGAATATGTGTTCAAGTCGATCTTGTGAAAAATGTTTCTAAAGCTAAGCTAAACAACATATTCATTCAAAAACTAAACTATGAACAAATACCACTTAAATGCAATCTTTTCTATGAGCATGGGCACTTCCATAAAGACTGTCCTAATAAACCACAATAAAGTAAGCAATGAGAAACCCAAAATGAGGGTTTTCAACAAGCTTGAAGGATAAACAAATGACCTTGGAACAATCCAAGTCAACCTAGCAATGATCCCTCCACTTCCAATCCTTTCAATGTTTTGTCCTAACCTAAAGACATTGATGGTGAAGAAGTAACCAAGTCTCTTGATAAGGAGAACCCACAAGATGAAGAAATTGAAAAAAAACAAAGCATTGTATCCCCCAGCTTTGAAGAAAGACATTCATATTCCAGAAGAAAAAAAAAATCTCATAAAGAGGAAAAACTATCTTCTTTTGCCATCATCCAAAAAATAAACGGAAGGAAAAAGAACCTTGAGCTCCAAGATAAGTTTACAGCTAAAAATATTGCATCTAGTTAACAAACCCCCTAGATTCGACTATCAATTCCAAAAAAAATGGTAAGCAATGAAGGTCCTATCCTAGAATATTAGAGGTTTCGGGGATATAACTAAGAAAGCTAGTATAAAAGATCTTTGTTTAATGAAAATCCTAATATCCTATTATTTTAGGAAACCAAAACTTCAAATGTTGAAGTTATGAGTGTCATTGGTAAAATTTGCTCCAACAACACTAATTTAGCCTCTTCCTCTCATGTGTTCTCCCACTTTGAAAAACTATACCAAGAAGAAAACATAGACATAACTCAACAATTAAATAAGCTTCTTTGTACTATTCATTCTTTGGTCACCTTGGACCATTATAGAGACTACAACAAACATATGAGTCTAGAACAGAGATTTTTTTAGTGGCAATTTTTTGCCAATTGGCGAATATCACAAATCGGCCAAGTCGGAATTGGCAAATAAATCGCATCCAATAGGGTGGTCAAATCACCCAAATTTTACGTATTATCGGTTGAATGCATATCTATTCACCATCGATTTATTTTATGAGAATCAACTTAGTAAGATTTTTGCCATAACAAACTACGTGTTTCAAATGGGCGGACTAATATTTTCGCCTAGAATTTTGGAAGCAAGTACTAAATCACCTATATATTTGCCAATACTATTAAAACAACATTGTGTATCGGGACACGTTTCGCCAACTCCATTAAATGGTCGCTACACGTAAGGACCCATTTCGCCAACCCCATTAAATGGTCACTGCGTGTGAGGACCCATTTCGCTAATTAAAATTTACAAGTAGTTGATTATGAGGGGCCATTTCGCCAATTTCCATGACACCTCTGTGCTAATCGTAGGGCCATATTCGCCTTGGAAATTACAATGTATGTAGTCCGTCGAGGTTTGATTCGCTAACACTTAAACGTATTCCTTATATAATCACGCGGGATTCGCCAAATCTTTTTAATATACCATATAGAATTCCGGCAAAATTTGCCAAATATGGATTGATATAAATACAATCGAAACTCTAATTTATTCTTACACATTTTGTTCAGTTTTGAACTTGTGAGCTCTCAATTTGGATTTCGAAAGTTGGAGTTGGAACCTTGAAGTTGATCGTAGGAAAAGTTACAAACTTACAACACAAGCATTCCTGCATTAACAAATAGCAAGTCAGTGAAACCCTAAACTTAAAGGTGAGTAATCATTTCTTCATAGTATTAATGTTATAAGATTTCTTTATCTATCTTCCATTCTTGATTCAATCTTAAAGAAGATATTTAGTAGGGAATGGGATCTATATTCTGAGTATGTCCTTAAATAAGAAGACATTTTTTTCTATCTTTTATTCGAAGTGGGAGATCAAGATGTCGAGCCGCAAGTGCGACAAGGGTAAGACTCCTCAGGGTGGTGAAGGGACTGGGAGGCCATCAAAATGCCAAAAAGGTGGAGTTAGTATACAGTCTTACTTTGGAATTGGCAATGTTTCTGACCCATCAAATCAAGATGGAGCTACACTATCAACTCTTGCACCAAATAATAATGAAGAAGCCATTCACAATACCTCACCACCACCAGAAGGTGGGATTGCCATTGAGTCAAATGAGGATGGCAATACCGCAGAAGATGTTCCAAGGGATACCTTGGTTAGCCATAATGAGGATGGCAATACTGCAGAAGATGTTCCAAGGGATACCCTGGTTAGCCAGAATGAGGATGGGAATACCGTAGAAGATGTTCCAAGGGATACCCTGGTTAGCTAGAATGAAGATGGCAATACTGCAGAAAATGTTCCAAGGGATACCCTAGTTAGCCAGACTGAGGATGGCAATACCACAGAAGATGTTCCAAGGGAAACCCTGGTTAGCCAGAATGAGGATGGCAATACCGCAGAAGATGTTCCAAGGGATACCCCGATTAGCCAGATTGAGATAATTGACTTGGATGAAAGAGAAAATGTTGGCATTGTAGATGATGTTGGCAAGAATAAAAGAAAAGGCAAATCAAAAGATTCAAAAGGCAAATCAAAAGATTCAAAAGAGAAATCAAAAGATTTAAAATTGGGCCACGAGTGGGAAATGTCAAGGAATTTTTAGCTTGATTGGGTGTCAAAGTACCCATTCATTGAACCAACAAACAAAGATGAACAACCAATAGAATGCAAGTGTGTGATTTGTAGTTGGAAATGTAAAAGAGACAAGAAATTGCAGCTAAAGCTTGACACTATAGAAAAGCATATAGGTAAAGTTTATGAAAAACAAATCATAGACGAAAAGGAAACATCAGTAGTAAGATGGAAATCAATGGAAGAATGTCTTCATGTGAAGTATGCCATGGAATATGATGAGCATAAGAAAAGAATGATGAAGCTTGTTGTAAGTGGAGGTACAATCAAGGCTCAATTTGGAAAAGCAATGGAAGGAGCACAACTGGCAAAAACTATTCAGATGAGTGTTGTTTTTCATATTTTGTCCAGAAGGCGTCCTATGATAGACTACCCAGAGTATAGTAATTTATTATCTTTTTTGAGTGTTCCTCACTATCCTAGCACACATTGGTCAATAAGCACTAGATGGGAATGGGCAAACTATCTCGCTGCGGTGGAAAAGCAAGATTTAAAGGAGAATGTAAAAGAGTCAAACTTCATTGCATTATCTTTAGATGAAGTTACCGTGGTAGATAATACTTCTTGGGTCTGTATGCATTTGTATACTGTAAAAGAACATGTCTGCCAAGCTCATCTACTCTATGTTCATAAAATGAAGGACAGTTCAACATCACAAAATCTATTTGAACTAGTTAAGAAGTCTTTGAATGAAATTGCAGGTATGGATGACTTGACAATTGCCAAAAAGTTGGTGTGTGTAGGAGCTGATGGAGTTGCAGTAATGCAAGGTTATAGGACCAGTCTTTGTACAAAATTACAAACTACTTGTGCACCATACATGCTTGCCATTCACTGCATGGCCCACAGAATGAATTTAGCATTTAAAACTGTAAGCAAGTTTCCTACAGTATCAAAAGTTGAAAATCTAGTCCGCAAGCTCCACACATACTTCTGCCGAAGTCCCAAACGTTTTGTGGAATTTCAAAATTTTGCTAAGGGAATAAAAGCATGAAACAAGCTTCTTAAGGATGTTGATACCAGATGGATCTCCTTACATGGACCAGCATAACGAGTTCTTTCAGAATATCCATCCTTGATTGGAATAATGTACGAGCATCACAACACAGTAGACAAAGCTCCTGACCTCTTACATAGGTTAAGCGATATAGAGACACTCTTAACTTTAGCTAGTCTTCTCCCCATGCTGGATGAAATGAACAATCTTGTGAAGAAAGCCCAAGACAGAACTATGTATATCTATGAGTATACCAAACTACATAGATTGACATGCGTGGCCCTCTATAATCTATATCTACATCTAACTTCTCAAAGCCCAAATTTTTATAGGTGGCAGATAATTACATATTTGAATCATCCTGAAAAATATTTATAGTTTAATGCAAGTGGGGAGTTATGTGCCTTTGTATGTGGATTTGAGATACCAATGCACCATTGTAAGAAGGTCAGGCACTCTATCAGAGAAGTACCTGTTAGAAAGGAAGATTTTGATGGAACTGTTGAATCTGTTAGTAGTAATTTGAAGGAAATTGCAAGAAATCTTTCAATAGAGATTTATAATCGATTCCCTCGAGAAGAAATACTTGATGCCATGTCTATTGTGTATCCTCAATTTTGGGTTCAAGGCCACTGAGATAGCCCTTGAGCTTTTTTCATCAAAAAGTAACTACCTTGACCGCATACTTTTCGAAAAGTGTAGAATGCAATGGATAGAAAATAGAAGGAATTATAGATGGAAATAAACTTAGAGGACAATGTAGTCAGTTTGCAAGAAGTATGATAGACCAGTGTAATGCCATGGAGAATCCCTTCAAAGTAGAATCAATAACAAAGGCCTAGAAAAACTTGGGTCAGAGTGAAATATTGCGTGATTCAATATCAGAATATTTCAAACTTGTTGATTTATGTCAAACAATGATATTGGGTTCGATGGAAGATGAGAGAGTTTTCAGTGCATTGGGGCTTTTGAAATCAAAGATAAGAAACAAACTAGACAAGAATTTGGAAAATTGCTTAAGGGTGTTAGGAAGTGTGTATAATGTCAAAAATTTTCCTTATGAAAGGGCACTTACAATCTGGTAGTCCATATGCGAAAGAAGAGGGTTGTGTAACACTTCAAGTTCAAATGCTGGTGGTGGTGGGACAAATGATAGTGACATAATGACTGATGAATTTGACTTTGAGACTCAGAATCAAGATGAAGAAAATGAAGATGAGACTCAGAATCAAGACGACTCTTTTTATTTATCTGAAAGTCAGTTTGAGGACCTTGACTCGATTTGGGAAATGGAAGTGAATTAGTAGTTTTTAGGTATTTATACTGCATTTCATGAATTATATTCCAAAACTGTAGTTGATGATATTTTATATTGTATTCCTTAAAATTGTGAATCAAATTGAATACATTAACATATTATTAATTATTTCATATTTTAATTGTGTCATACTAATAAATTTTACATGTACTCAGTTATTCATCATTCAACTCAATGCTTAATATTTCCTTGCTAAAGTTGATTTGTGCATAAAACATAAAATTTGCAGTAAAGTAGAATTTTGGTTTTTGATTTGATAGGTGATTCTGCATCATTTTTCATAATTTATGAATTATTTTGATTAGTTCCTTATCCGCAACTGAGTCAGAAAATGAAATATGCATAAACCTAACCTTTTAGCCTTTTGCGTTATAATTTTAAGTTGACTTGTTACCGTTGGTTCTCGGTCATCTAAGTTCACACTTAAGCCATCAAACCCATCAATATTACTGGCCCCCCTTGCCTTGTCTCATCGGTCACTGCTTGGTTGGGAACATTATGCATCAAAAAATGTTTAAAGGGGTTAAATATTTCATCTTTTATCTTAAGTCTTGACCCACAAAGTTTTTATGTCCCTTTGTCCCGTCAACCTAGGGATGTCCGCTTATAAGTCACAAACAATTTGCATGTGCATATTTGAACATTAATGGGAGCCGCTAGATCTCACAGATTGAATCCTAACCGCTTCCTGCTAGCTTGCTTGAATACAATAATGTTTTAAGAAATCCAGAGGGATAGCGGGCTAGTGACACCTGTTGCCTGTCAAAGTGGGACCCATTGTCCACTATAGACATTGAACATCAAAGCATTGAAAATTGACATCTTCAAAGTCAATCTAGGTTGTTCCCCGCTAGCCTGCAGGGGACCACCAAAAGATTTCATCTCTTAGAGGGATAGCGGGGCGATGACGCGTGTCTTCATCTGGACCATTGAAGAGACTTTAGAAGACATGACATGAATTTTTTTGTCAAATATTTTGAAGGAGTTGCATTGGGTTTTAAACAGTGAGCTACTTAAAGGAATTATAAAACACATGGGCAAATATGCAGTAAGATGTTTTAATCTTAACTGTCTGATGATAAAAAAGTTAAGCTCTAAACACTAGTGAAGCCAAAGGGATAGTGGGCAGTCTCAATGGCATGTGAATAAAACATTTGAAATGGTAAATAACATTAGCTTAACATATTAACAATAGTAGGATATAGAATAATGAACATCAGCAATCGTTGAATGTGTATTTAGTAGTTGAAACCAGAGTTTATATTCAATTGACAAAATAAATAATACAGATAATTGAACATCAACACATTACTGAATTTGAGTTTTCTATTAATTTTCAAATGAAGGAATACATAGAGGCAATGTAAAATCTTGCTTAAAGACAACTCTGAACAGAGCTAAGTTGGAACTTGGAAACTCATATTATCAATATCAAATCATTCTAACAGCTTTCTTAGCAAATTCCACTATTCAGGTGGTGGAATTGTCATTTCTTCTAGTTGATGTTGTCTGACTTGAATTTTTGTTAACAATGTATGATCAAATTTCAATTTGGATCCTGGGTCTGTCTTGAATGTTTCAGCCAAAGATACATTCAAGATTATCAGTTGTTTGATGAAATCCAAAAAGTTTGCCTCATCTAGGTTCTGAGAAAACTGGTCCAAATCAATCTTCCTTGCATCCTCCATCTTCTTTCTGAAATTATCTTTTCCAATGAATCGGTCATTTGTGTCAAAAGCCTGTGGCAAACCAAGCTTTGTCAAGTTCCTTACCTTTTCATCCTCCTTAATCTTCGTTGCGGCCTCAACCACAAATTATAATGTTTCACGCATTCTTGAACACTTTTGAATGATAGATGTCACCTTCATTAAGGCTTCAATATGATTAGTAATGCCTTTTGAAATCAATTCATTGTCATTGGCTTTGTAGACTATTTCTAGAACTTGATTTGCAGATATATCTTTTGCCTGCAGTTGCACATTTTTGTTGTCCATTAAATATTTGCTTAGCTTATTATGATGTAGTCTCATGGCATCAATCAATTGAAAGAATTCACACAAATGATCAATCCTCTACATTATTTCCTCCCAGATCTTTTGTTTCATGTGGCTCATTGTTTGTCTAAAAAATTCAGTTAACTTTTTTTGACAAGATTTTATTTCATTTTTTGCTTCCATAAGCTCTACGGCCAATGTTTCATTTTTTTGCCTCTCTTTCTCCAATTTTTGTTCCACTATTCATTTGCTTTCCCAATGCTGTGTCTTAATTTTTCTGAAGTGGATTTTTCCTCATCATATTTCTTTTTACTCTCATCTAACCTTTGCTTCTATCCATTCAATTCACCTCTATTTGTTTATCCTCTTTGCTTGTTGATGTAGAGGCAGATTTTGTTATTCTTTTTTTCTAATTCATTGCTCTTGTTATTTACTACTTTCCTCTTTGCTTTCTCATTTGCTAAGTCTACATGTAATTTTTCTATTTGATTGTGTAACTTTTTTTTTCTCTCTATCATGCTTTAGCAATGATGCGTACTCCAATTCATTGTTCTTTGATATATTAATTTTGTCAGTATTTTTTAATCCAGAAAAATCAAATTGCAAACTGCTGTTTTTTGGTTTATTTTGAACTATGGGAACAACAATTGTGTACTCCATGATTTCTGTATTTGTGTCAAATGTGGGTAATATCATGGTTGTTACAGGATCTGAAGTTACAGCAAACACACTCTCCATCAGTTGCTTCTTTTCCTTTTTACACAATTTTGATTTCTTTTTAAACTCTTGAATGTAATCAAAACCCAGGACCGCAAGAATAAGGGAATGCTTGAATGGTGAAGGAATATGAGTACTTGCAATTTCTGTTATAGCCACATTAACTAGGGGAGTGCCTGGAAATAATTTCTTTGTAGTGGAACTGGTAGTTGGACTTGGACCTGTCATAATCCTTTGTCTCTTCTGTATCCCTTAATCACTGATTGTTTGTGTGGTATCTTGTATTGGTGTCCTCTTGTGTATAATTTCTTGTTGGACCTGTTGTTGTAGCACATGTTGACTAAGTTCTCCACCAGTGGCAGTGCCAGTCACGCTAGGCTCTCCATCATGGGTATGTCCAAGTTGTGATTACATCTGACCATGAGGATTAGGATTTGAAGTTGTAACATAATCAATTCTTTTAGTTCTACTTGTATGACCTTGGTCTATTTTACTAGTTGATTCAGCTCTAAGGCCTCGTTTATTAACTGGTTTTCTAATGACTAAATCTATTGGGTTCCAAATGCCTTGTCCTTGGGACCCCAAACCGCCACCATGATAACCCATATTTTCAGCTATGGCTGCTCCTGAAGTATATGCTTCTTTTGTGGCCTGACTTAAACCAGGTTTGAAATTACTTTGTTCATCCCTATCATCATTAGGTTCATCATCACTATCAGTTTCTTCATCTTCATGTTCATTGGGATGCTCTATATTCCACAATTTGCTAAACTCTTCATCTTCATCGATTTCTCCATACTCTGCAACAGTTCTTGGTTCACCTAGCTCCTTCCTCATAGACCAAAATGCAGTAATTTTTTATCGTGACCAATATTTCTTTGTAACAAACTCATCTAGAGAATTTTGCATTTTTGCTCTAATAGATGGTTTATCACTTTTTCCATAAAAAATGTTGTACCTTCTGATTTCATTCTCTGCTAGTGCTAGTGCTCCTGTATTTTGGTGCAATGCCATAATTTTTGCTGACAATTGTTCAAAAGAAATACCTTTCTCAACAACAGTTTTCTCCATTGCTATTTTGACCTCATCCTAGGAATCCTTGTTTCTCAAGTTTTCAAGCAAGGGTTTACTTTGATGTTGAATTCTACATGCAACATTCCTATTGGCCACAATCATTGTTTTAATGGTGTCACATGGATCATATTGCCAGTGACGGACAGTATCAAAATTAAAAAATTTCAAAAGATCATGTGCCACCTTAAATGTTTTTCTCTCCAATGTGAACCCTCCACATGAAACAGGTAAAGAAGAAAATAAGGTCTTCTTTTGCTGACCGGCAAAGTGTAGTTCATCAATACTCTACATCTACCTTACATATTCCAATGTAAAAACCCTTTCTGTCACATGTATTGGAAGTTTGTATGGCTCTACTCCTGATCCATAAAATCTTAGCACAGTATATTCTTCCAATAAGTACCAATCATCCAATTGTATTTCTTTTCCTAGTTGAATGAAATATCTACACGATATAGGCAATCTAGGCATTGGACCATTTGTAATTGCTTGATGCAATGGAGCCAATAAGTAGTCTACAAAATGATTGTAGTTCCTTTGAGAATCATGCATCCTTATCTTAGCGGTCCAATCATATACTGGAGCCATTTTTTTCCTCAGCATTACTATAGCCCTGAATCTGAAACTTGTTGGTCTGAAACATTCCACTAAATTTGAATATAAAAAAATAGCACAAGTAGGCTATGAACCTAAATGTCTTGGTGGAACTTCCTTTAATCATTAAAAATTGTTTATGCATGGATTCTACAATGTGCTCAATAAATTTATATTTGACATGTACACCAATACCATAATGGATATTATATACCACTTCAAGGAGGCTTACATCCACTTCCCAATTGCTATCCAGTCCGAGGCAAAATGCTAGCATGGAAATAGTATTCTGAGCCCATGATTTAAAAATTTTCAAAGGATAAGGAGGCTTATGGTTATCTTTCAAGTTATTTTTTTCTTGAACTATTTTATTTAGGAAAACATTTTTGTCCCTTTCATCCACTGCTTCATAATCACTAGCAAGCTCTTCTAGGTCAATGCGGACGTCTCCAAATTCTTCGGTTGTAAACCCCAACACTTTTCCAAATTCTTTTGCATTAATGGATAAAATTTCTTCTTTGGTATCCTTATTTACAATTGCTCTTTTGTTACCATCATAATTGTGGGCACAGACCATGATAAATTTTGGGCAAGGGAAAACCTCATGTAACATCATGCGCCCTAATCTAGTTACCCATGGTGCATTGATACTATCAACTTTCTTTTTCTTGGCAACCTTATTCTCACATGAAAATCTAAGTTCTGAGGTAAGTTTACCATACATGTTAGGATCATAAATATCATGGTATTCATCAGTCAAACCTGAGGTTTTAAGCAATTCAGAATAATCTATTTTTTCTATCCGTACTTGCTCTGCCTTTCCCAAAAACTTTGTCTGGTTTGCTAGTGGTGGTAGACATGCTTATATAGTGTGAAATTGTGAATTCCCTCTTAAGTCCTCCTTAATTTTTCTTAAGTCTCTCAACCCTAAATGCAAAGTTTGACAAAATAAGATTTTAAGAAAAAAGTTTGACAAAATAAGATTTTAAGAAACAATGAAACGTAGCCTAGGAATTATGTGTTTTGTCTTACCGGCTTTGTTGGAAATGGCACTGCAATGAGCAATCTGAAATCTCCCTGGTGCACTGCAATGAGCAATTTGAAATCTCCCTGTGTACTGACCCTCTCGGCTCTCACTTAAAAATAAAATCACTTAGCATTAAAAAGTACAAAGTTTGTTTTTTTTATAAAGTGAACTTTTTTTAGTGAATGAAACGTCAAGTCAACGTGTTGCTTCCGGACTACACAATTAGTACATGTCTGACAACTATCCCGCATTGACAGCTCATAGCAATTTCTAAACCATTGAACTTTGTAAATCTAACGGTTATAGGGTGATTCCAGAGATTTAAGTTCGCAAGCCTATCATTCTATGCATTTCATTCCAGAATGCAACTACAACCATCCATCAAATGTTCATCGAACGGTCAAGTAATTTATGATATAAACAATAAACATAATCTACTTTTAGTGACAACTTTTAGTGTTTAAAATGTAATTTGTCAATTTGTTGGCAACTTTCTTTTTTCATTTGTATTGATTTATGTTTTAAATCTGCATGCAAATATTTTTATGTTTTACATCAGCAAAATAGGTATTCAATTGATATTAATTCAAAAAATTGTTACAGCTGGGGGATAGCTATGCCCCTGGCATATCATTATGTTACAAACAATTCCCATACATATTATTTCCCAACCGATACGATAATATTACATAGAAAAAATCAAAAGTTCAAAACACTGGGCCACTGGCTAAGGGAAACCATAAAAATCTCATGTTTCCACAGGGTTTGCAAAGCGCAACACCCATTCCACATTCGGCTCCATGTTGAGAGCTTGAGAGTGCCTTAGAAAATTCAGACCGATGGTGGCCCAGTGACGGTGGCGGGTGAGAGCCCCATCTGTCATGTTGAGTAGAAAGGGAAGCCACTGAATCCCCACACCCATCTCTACCCCAAATAACACCAATGATAAGTCAGAAGACTACAGAATCCCCACACCCATCTCTACCCCAACAACCACCTCCAAATCATTACCCAGATAATGTGCTTTGAAAATTTCTCGCAATAGAACAAGAATATCCTCCTTCACACATCTAAGGTCCAGCAATGACGCCAAGAACCAAGAAGCTATGTCAGAATTCACTCTGTATCTATTTCTATCTATTAATAATTCCCTCCCAAGCACCATTTTCTCAATTTCCAACACCAGGAAGTGTAAATGGGCAATTCTGTGAGGCTCCGTTATATAGTTCTAAGCCTCGAGTCTATTATGAAACCCAAGAAAGCAATTTGCCTTCGCAATGCTATAAGGCAAATTGGTGTATCCATTTTCTCTATTAAGCAGCAAGCTAGCTTCAAACTTTGGTATGACTATGAGGCATTGTTAGGCTCCATTAAATAGAGTCAGGCTTCATTAATGGCGCTCAACTTCAAAGCTTTGGGATATCTTTCCAAGCGTGTCAATATTTAAGTGATATGATATATCTTTTCAAGTGAATTTAAGTGAATTTAATCTGCATACAAATATTTGTACTTGATTTGACGTAAGTATATAGATAATACTTAATTGTGTTTCGAAACTATGTTCCATGTATGCAATCCATGACACATGTCACCAATTTTGAATTAAAAGGAGCACAATATTTGTAAATTGATATGTAAGATCTGACCAATTTTATATACAATAAAGTTTAAACTAATAATAAATACTATAAAAAGAGGGAGTAATTCTTTTTTTCTAATTTCAACAAAAGTCATCTCAGATCAAATATATTCAATAAATGAATGGTACAATAATCATCAAAACATTAACATTTACATATACTTCAACACTTTAGAAATCTAAAGTGTCAACATAGTTGGACCTCCATAGCTAATACTCCTCCTCTGTTGGCCAAATAAAATTGACAAGTTCGTCTGCTTTGGTCCTATAAGGTGTGTACTTGATAACCACTCGATTAGCTTCCTTGTCAAATTCCTCTAAGAAAATGCCAGTGTGAATCAGCTTATCCATGCTGCTAGTCAACATATCTAAATCAACGGTGTCATAGATGAGCTTAACTTGAGAAGATATTATTTGTTTTGCCTGGTCCTTCCACAATTGTAGAGGTTTAACCCCACCATTTTTACTCAAAATAACAAGAAGCAGACTGAAATTCCATTCATCAAACTTTTTGACAAGCTCCCTGATATTTATTTCCAAAGGACCTACCAACCCCTGAAAATCCTTAATTGAATTTATAAGCCTGAGAGTTGGGACAATGTTAGGAGGTGCATCCTTGACATGCTTGGTTGCAATTGCCATGTCTCTTAATGTCTGGGCTCTAGGGATCCATGTATCTATTAATGATGTTACAACATTCTTATTCTTATCGAAATCTTTTATGGCATCAAACATAGAAGAATAATTTGAATGAATGCTAATTAGTCTCCTATCAATCCCTTTATTCAAGTGTTCAAGAACTATAGTTACAATCTTCATATTACTTAAATAAATTGATTCATTGACCTGTGACAGCAATTTCTTGTACGTCTCAATTTGATCCAATAATTCCTCTTTAGTAGGCTCACTTGATGGAGCTACACCTGATGTACTTGGCTCCTCAACTGCAAGGGGTAGGGGTGCATCTCCAAGATTGTATGGAATGATTTCTATTGAAACTTCTGGAAGGACAGCAGAGCCAGTCTGTGTTGGGGCATGAGCATGCATATTTTGCAATTGTTTCTTTAACAATGCCACTTCAGTTTCCAACTTGGCAAACTTTTGCTGACTGCCATTATACTTGGATCAATATCGATCTCTTTCCTCAGTAATATTCTCTACTGTTGCCTTTGTGAATTTGGCAACATTCACTGACATGTTTGCTGCCTCAATTGTTGGGGTGCAACGATAACTTTAAGGAACCCCCCCTAAAAAAACCTATAAAATCTTGGCAAATCCTAGCCCAACGCCAAAAAAATGCTGGTAAATTTTATTGGCGATTTTTTTCAAATTTGTTGACATTGTCTTTTTTGCTGGTGAATTGTATATAGATTTTTTTTTTTTTAAATTCCTTAGCAAATTATAGTTGTATTCCAAAAAATTTAATAAATTAGGTGGCAAATTATAGTTGTGTTCCAAAAAGTAAAATAAATTGGGTGGCGAATTATATAGATATTAAAAAATATAAAATAAATTAGGTGGCGAATTATATTGATATTCAAAAATATAAAATAGAATATTTGGCGATTGTGATGGCAATTTTTTGAATAGTCATAGTGTGGCTGGCGAAAATATCAAATGCTATATTATAATGTCTAATCTTCTTGGTGAATTTATAGTTTATTCAGTATCAGAATCAATGGCATCAGAATCAATGGCATCAGTTGAAGTTCCATTCTGGGCTGCAGTTCTGACACACCCATCTCTCTACATAAAGTCTCCAGAATAGAGACAAGTGTCAAGTAATAACAATTCTTATTAACGAAAATTAATAGATAATTATTTAACAAAAGAAAATTCAAAAGGATACATAAAAAGAATATAGATTCATCCATTATAACACAAACTTTACGACTTCAGAAATCAACTCCTCAAGCTTCCATTCATAATACATATATTGAAAATAACATAAATATATAGTAACACTAAATTATATAAATATTGAAATATTTAATAATAAGTCTTTTGCCACAAGACTATTCAGAGCATGTTTAAAGAAATAAAATAAAAATAAGAAATGCCATCATGTGCACTCGTTTGGTCTTCCTCCCGAGTCGCTTCGTTTTCCTTGTCCTGTTCACCAATAGTAATCGAGTCCACCTGTGCTCTCAATTTCACCTTGTATCTCCTGAACCTACTAATTATGGGTTTTAAAGTCCTGGCACTTGGTGTACATGTGTTCTTTGCCTGAACTTTCCACTTATCTATCATTCTCTCCGCATCTATTACTCTCTTATAGACATCATCAATTCCACGCCTGAAAGTTGTGAGATATGATGCTATATGTCCAAGCTTCCCTAGTGATTCACCATTAATTGTGGCAACATGCTCTTTAGTAAGCCTCTTCTTAAAATTTTGCTTTACTTCCTTGACATCAAGCAAGTTCTCTCCACTTTCATCTGAAATCTCTACATCTAAGATGGTACAATTGTTTTTAAGATCAACCATATCAGTGAAATGTTGAGCCAAAATTCTTCTTATTTGTCCACTAAAATCCCCTAGCACAGACCTCTTCCACTCTAGTGCATCTAGCCAAGACACATAATCATTCTCATTTGGATCATTAAAAATTTTCTCAGCTACAAGAATATTTGGATCAATTTTCATCATTTCTTGTATCTCTATAGACTCTGTGAGCATATTTCTGTCTTCCCTCTTTAAATTTCGTAACTTTGCAATTAACCCTTTCCTTTTATCAGAAAGGAGGGGATATAGTTTCATGACCTCCTCAATGTACAACAAACCATCAATGGTGACTCACTCTACCCATTGCTCAGTGGCCTTACCTAGAGTTTGATATCTCTTGATTTGTTGCAACATGCTAGGATCCATTCCATCAATAGAAACACTCAGAGTTGCATTGGAGGATTGAGAAGTAATATTCAAAGTAGATTGAATGAAAGATATCAGAGAATTCACCTGGGCTTGCAGCTTTGTGTTCTCCTATTACTGAGCTTTAACTCTCTTTGCTAACATGTGTTGAGAGAATTTTAAATGATATAAATCACCTTCCACCGTAGGAGGACCCATGTCAATCTTGGTCATATTGAAATCTACTTCTGTGACTTCATTTTCATTTTTATCCCCGATGGGGTCTGCAATCTCCAAGATCCTATGCCCTAAGGAAGAATCTGTTACCATCCGAGACATCCTCTTAGCCTTCTTAGGCTTAGGTGTAGTTACAGCGTCAATGTTTATGTCTGTTGTTGGGGGATATCTCCTCTTTTTCTCAAAAACTTTCTTTAGCCAGGAAGGGGAAGACAAAACTGTACCGCTCTCACTTGCACCCAGGACAACTCTCTCTAGCTGATTAGGAGTATCTTGCATAGGAATTTCATTTGATATGAGGGAGGCTGGATCTCAAACAAGGAATGAAAACTAAAAGTACCCTCATCAGCAATCTGTTGATAAATGGAAGAATCATTACAAGCTGAAGGAGACACAATAAAAGTCATGTGATTTGCCTGCAATTGTTGTAAGGCATCCAATTTCTTCTCCGCTCGTGGTTTCACGAATGCGGGCTGACCATCTTGTTCACATACACCTTTTAGTTTTAGTTTCCTATTATCTTCAGGTTGCTTTCCATCCCCACCACTACCAGATTGTGAACCAACTCTGTGATGAGGTTTCTCCACACCAATTGAAGTTTTCTAAATTCTGGAAGCCTAGGAGGTTCCTTGCTCTCTTGTTCTTGATTCTTTATGCACAGAAGAACCAACATGCTCTTGAAATTTCCCCTTAATATCAAGATAATAGTTCTTTGCACATGCAACAACCAGGTTTGGACATGGCACAATAGGTGGGAAACCCCGAGCACGAGCTAACCCACTTGTTAGGATTTTCTGGGCTATAGGTGACTTAGGGTTTTGCTCTAATTGAGTCCAGAAATCCTCCAAGTCAAAATCTATATGACTTAGCTCGGTATCCTTCACCTTAGCTAAATCATTCTCAATAAACAAAAGCTTCATCTTTACTTGTTTGAGAAACCAGTAAACAAAAGCTTCTGTAACTGCTAAGGGTGCCAAATAAATCTCCAAAAGATTTTGGGTAAACAAATAGTCTAGACTCATGAAAAATAATTGTTCTTCCCAATTCCCACCCAGTTGACTTAAAGTATTCAAATTTGTCACTATAAGAAATGGGCAAGAAAGAGCACAAATTAGGCAACCTAGTTGTGAAAGCTTGTGTTCAACACCTGTAGAAGACGCAGTCCAGAGCTCCTCCAAAGCACACTAGTGAAAAAATTGAAAATGCAGAATAACGTGTCTGCAAGGGTTGCAAACCCAATAAATTTTTTCCATAAATTGCATTAATTTCGGTGGCATGTACTGTTGTATGATTTATAATTGAGTTGCATAAATTGCCTTCCCAAAAATGTGTAATTGTGCTTTTCACGACATTCCTTATTTATTACGAAAGGACAGAGATCACTTCTGGCATGTATGTCAATAAATGGAAAATATTCTAATAGATTTTGATTGTCAGATGATCACAAATCGACGACATAAGTTCTATTTGGGGCAAAAGTACTGACACACCCAATTTCCCAAATTTGTAGTTGTACAGTCGAGGACTTGCGTTCTACCGTGTTGCCACCTTGACCTTTGCACAATAATCAATATAAATATATTATATATTTTATATATATGTCAACCATTGATCTAATAATATCTAACGGCTACTAGTTGATTCTGGAGGATTTTGTTAGCAATGTGCAGCATTGGAGATCTACCTTCCGGAATTGAACTACAACCATTCATCTTTCATTCTAGGGTTCATCAAATGGTCAGTAGTGGTATGATTGATTGATTGAATGCACTTAACTGCATAGATTAGCTAATGCTCAATTAAGTTCATTAATGGCAAGTGAGTTGTGACAAACTGCACGGATTAGCCAATACAAATTTCCAAGGTACAATAGAGGCAATTAAACGGAGTTGCTTGTTATTTATTACCCATTTGTCACAGAAGTACATGTAATGTATATATGATAGTCTTTATTGTTTCAACCTTATATTGCATTACTAAGTTTCAGATAGTAGAAGAATCAATAGACTATAAAAGTTCAAAGTAATGGCTTTCATTACAGCAGCTGTGCGAAGAAAGTAAGTTACCAAGTATTTATTTTGTGATCATTCATGATTTTGAATTTAACTGTGTGATAGAGTTCTTAGTTCATAGATGTAGAATAGTAATAAGAATGATGGGAAATTTTGTTTGTGTGTGGCTACGCAGGATGTTATTGCTTTGCATGTCTCGGAATGAAGAAATACGAGCATTCGTCAAGTGGAATAAATTGTGTCAAGAATCGACACTTTTAACATTTGCAAATGATGCATTCTATTCTGGGTGGTGGGTTGAATCTCCCACACATGCATGCATGTATGAGAAACTAGAAATTTGAATTGACACATGGAATTGGTATTGCAACTCAATTGTCAGTGACCTCGAGAAAATCAATTTAATTCTCCTTTACTTGCCTTATTGTTACCCATGCCTAGTGGTTTCTTATACATATAAAGCAAGGTTCTATAGTGAATCATTGACTATCATTGTGAATGATGACATAATTGAATTTGTAACGGACCCATTGCCTGTTAATAGGATAATTATGGACTACACTGAAATATTCATTACGCGTCATCGAAAAGAGGAACCAAAAAGATTTTGGAGGATCAAAGCAAGGTTTGAAGGTCGAAGGATAGGAATTTTGTTTGGAACTTTGAGGTTGGTTAGAGGTTCATGTACGATGTAATTCCCCAATCTTTTTGAAGGGTGATGTTAAATTTTACTAAATAATATAGAAGTAATTACAGTTTGAATTTGACATGAGTTCAATGGCAAATTGTAATGTATACAAATCATAGATGTTTCAAAGAATCAAATTTTCAATATTAAATAACACTGTGGTTGTTTTTGTCTAAGGTGTTTAGGGTTTATCCTTCTAATTCATCATTGACTTGTGTAGCTGGTTTCCCCAACTTAAGTTATTTTTTTATCCCCTTGGTTGTCGTCGAGTTACTGGCCCCGAGCCCCTTTATTTATTCTAAGTTTGACTATATAATAATAATAATTACATTATATGATTAACATCATATATTATATTATTATCAGATAATAATATAATATATGATAATAATTATATAATATATGATATTACATATATATAATAATTATATTATATTATATATGATAATAATAATATAATAATTATATTATATTATATATGATAATAATAATATAATAATAAATTATAATTATATTATATAAAATATGATATTATTATAAATTTATATATTGATATCGATTTCATTTGGTGGGCTCCAAAATACTTTTCCTAGGCATTAATTTTTAATTTATTAAATAGTTCTAATAAGTTCAAAGAATCGTTGTAGGTCGATCCTTACACGAGCTGAAGATTGACGCTACAAAAAATCTAGACAACAAATAAATGCATCTATCAGTTGAGGCATGTGTTCATTAACGATCTTCCTTTAAATCCTGGAGGTCTCCAGCAAAATGGCACTCGGCTAGCTTGCTCAAAATATAGCATGGAGACTCCCATAAGGCTCCACTACAATAAGTGCCAGGTTGCCTTTCTGGGCCATTTCATAGATGGCAGACTGATGAACATTTGTAACCAGCAAAACCAATTCTTCCTTGAGGCAATGAAGATGATCCTCAGTAAAGACTTCTTGGTCTCCGAGGATAGATATAGGGTAAATTCAGACATTTCCTCACACTTTTTGGCTTCTTTGTTGGACCTAGGAGAGGCAAAGGTGGAAGCACTGATGATTCTATGAGAGATATTCACTCCAGATATTCTTTTGGATGACATAGACGTGTTGATTTATGTAGAATTAGGGGTCGGTATCCCGTGGCTGAGAGACCTGGAGAAGCTGCGGGAGGGATAGGAGGGCGTAGCTAGGCAGTCGTTCCTGCTAAACATGAATGAGCAACAACTGGGAAGGCACAGGTTTTGGGAGGCTCGTGGGAGACACTTTCTTCGGTGGGCAATTGGAATGGACACAGAGGAGACTCCGGTATGGCTTGAATACTTCGCAGCCATTGTGAGTGCGGGGGGATTCTACTCGTAGTGGCTGTAGGAGTGGTCAGGCTCCCAGGGCCACTTTTTTTGGTGATTTCTGTGCTAGGGTGGTAGGGTGGCAAGTTTTCGAGGAGTTGCTCAGTCAAGGGGCTAGGGATTTCTATGGTACTATGGTAGCCTCTCTGGTGTTGTGTGTTTTTGGAGCCTGGGCTGGCCGCTGGAGTGGTTTTTGTATTGATATAATTTCTCAAGTGTAAATCTTTTTGTATTAATATAATTACCCAAGTGTAAATCTTTTTGTATTAATATAATTACCCAAGTGTAAATCTTTTTGTATTAATATAATTTCTACTTTATTATTGATGCAATGATGTCAATGTGTTCATTTTATTCTATTAGTTATTATATCATCAAAGTGGGCCTAACTTCATATAAATATTAAAGGAGTTGCAGACTCTAACGAAATGTTTCGATGCCAGATGGACGGGTGTAGTTTAATTCTGGAACAAAAGTCTAGAGCGCTAGACTTGCGATCTCAAACCTCCGGAATCAATCAAGATCCGTTAGATTTACAAAGATCAATGTTTGCGATTATACAATAGTTTTCAAATTTTCAATTCCACCACTCGATGTACGTGTTGTATTAAATAAGTAATTCAAGCTGCAGACTTGTATGCCATCCTTAAATTTTGTTTGAACTTTAAAGTGGGAGTACTCAGTACAAGTGTACAACTGAAACTACATACTTGTACTAAACTTTAATAAAAGAATTTACCACGTTTCACTCGCTTTACTTCACAATTGGCACTTAGCATTTAGCAATTTTAATTGATACTACTTGGAAGTGAGAGGGTCAAGGAGTCAAGTGACAAGGAGATTGTAGTGCACCAAAAATTTTAATATTGATTGTGCGATGCCACGGATTCAGTTAGTGCCAATCTTTGTATTCATCTTATCCAGGTAAGTGAAATACATAAATACTTTATTCCTATTACTATTGTTGTTACTGTTGTCCTTGAGACTTCATTTTTTTCAATCTTGGGGTTTAGGGTTGAGTGTTTACAAGCATGTCTACCAACACTACTAGACCAAAAATTGGGAAAACCAAAGAAAAAGAAAAAACAGACTATGTCAGACTGCTTAAAGCCCCAGGTTTTACAGATGAACACCATGATATTTATGACCCTGTAATTTGTGGAAGGTTTACCTCAGTACTTAGGTTTTCATTGGAGAATAAGGTACGTCAAGCGCAAGCTAAGCAACCTGACCCAAAAAAACCAATACCAATTAATGGGATGACTGCACCATGGGTGGTTGGATTGGGACGCTTGATGTTACCTGAGGTTTTCCCTTGCCCTGAATTTATCATGGTCTATGCCTAGAATTATGATGAAAAAAGAAAAGCAATAGTTAAAAAAGATAGCCAGGGAATAATTCTTCCCATTAATGGAGAACATTTTGGAAAATTATTGGGTTTTACCGCTGAAGAATGTGGAGCAGTCCTCATAAACCTAGAAAAACTTGCTAATACTTATGAAGCAGTTAGTAAAAATAACAAAATAAGATTTATCAAATCTCAAACAGTGGATGGTGTCCAACTCAATTAGAATCATAAGCCTCCTTATAAAATTGATATTTTTAGATCATGGGTCCAGGATACTGTTTCCATGCTAGTGTTTTGCCTTGGATTGGATAATAATAGTGAAGTGGATGTAAGCCTCCTTGAAATGGTATACAATATCCATCAATTCATGCCACCTGCTAAATACAGATTTCTTGAACACATTGCAAAATCCATGCATTGTCAATTTTTAATGATTAAACAGCCAAAGTGAACCTCCCACTCCCAGTGCCAACAGAAAGACATTTAGGTTTCACAACCTACTTGTGCTATTTTTTTCTAGTGCAGTTTGTTGGGATGTTTCAGGACAACAAGCTTCAAATTTAGCGTCAGCAAGATAAAATTGGACTACTGGATTGGACCCATAAGATAAAGATGTATCATAATCAAAAGAACTGCAATCATTTTATGGATTAGTTTTTGGCTCCATTGTATGAAACCATTACAAATACTCCAATGCCTAGATTGCCCGAGTCTTGTAGAAATTGCATTCAACTAGGAAAAGAAATACAATTGGTTGACTAGTACTTCATGGAGGAATATATTGTCCTAAGATTTTATGGATCAGGAGCACAGCCCCACAAACTTCCAATACATGTGACAGAGAGGGTTTTTGCATTAGAATACATACAACAGATGGAGAGTACTGATCAGTTTTACTTTGTTAGTCAACAAAAGAAGAGCATATTTCCTTCCTTACCTTTTTCATGTGGAGGGTTCACATTCGAGAGAAAAGCATTCACTGTGGCACATGAAATTCTAAAACTTTTTAAATTTGATGTTGACTCTCACTGGTAGTATGACCCATGTGACATAATTAAAAGAAGGCTTGTGGCCAATAAGAACACTCCAACTAAAATTCAACATGAAAGTAAACCCGTGCTAGAAATGTTGAAAAACAAGAATTCTTGGGAGGAGGTGAGAAAAGTCATGGAAGAAACTGCTGCTCAAAGAGGTATTTCTTTTGAAAAATTGTCATTAGAAATAATGGGATTGCATCCAATTCCACAAACACAAAGAGATGCACTGGAAACAAGAGATTCAACAATTTCTATACAAAAGCTACAAAAAAATCTAAGTGTACAAAAATTCCAGATTCTAAAACAAGCTTGTACAAAGGAACATTGGTCACCATCAAAAATTTCTACCTTTTGGTCTATGAGGAAGGATCTCGATGATCCAAAAGATACTGCAAATCTCGAAGACATCTCAGAAGATGAATAGTTCAGCAAATTGTGGGATAAAGAGCATCCCTCTAAAGCTCAAGCAACTAATGTTGAAAGTGATGATGAGGATGAAAACCAACCCAAAGATCTTAGTGCCTATGTATTCAAACCTTGTATGAGTGAGACCGCTAGACAAACATATACTAAAGGGGCATCAATAGCCAAAAAATTGGGTTATGAAGGTGGTGGTTTGGGGCCCACATGAGAAGGCATTTGGATGGTACCAGAGGTATACCCTAGAAAACCTAATGATCTTGTACTCGGCATTGGAGGTGATGAACAAGACAAAGGGCATACACATACAAATCAAGAGATTAGATTTGTTCCAGTTTTAAATCCTCAGAGTGAGATTCAATCACTAACAGTACCACAAAGGTCTTCTGATCTACATGTTTCTCATTCTTTTCTTGTAGGAGATGGTGGACATTCTAGTGCTACTGGTGGCAAATCTGGCGATGGTACAGGTATTAGTAGTAGTAGTGGTCAGCAAGAGATGCAACAACAAACTTAGAAGAGGCCATCAACAACATTAAATGAAACTATAGACAAACTTAAAGAGGAAGACCTTGTGAAGACTAAGAAGTAGAAGATTATGGCAGGTTTTGATTCCACATCCACATCAAAGTAGTTGTTTCCAGAAGGCACCCCCCTCCTATCATTAGTGTGACTAGGACAAGAATGGCTAATACTCAACCACAATTAATTAGAGATGCTGCCAAAACTACAACTACTCCTTCACCATTCAAAGTTATGTCAAGTGTCATCGATTGTGATTACAAAGCTGAGTTTGAAAAGAAAGCAAAATTATCTAAAAGTCACAAGAAGCAAGTGCTAGAGATAGAGACTACTGCAACTTCAGAGCCTGCAACAACTAGGGTATTGACTACATTTGACCCAGAAATGAAAAAATGGATTACATGATTATTGTGCCCAAAGTTTAAGATAAACCAGAGGACCAGATGCAACAATCTGACTATGAGGTGAGCACCATCCAAGTGGATTTTTCTGGAATGAAAAATTCTGACAAAATTAATGTATCAAAAAAGAACAACGAAGTGGTGTACAAATCATTGCTAAAGAAAGAGAGAGAGAAAAAAAAAGGTATGATTGTTTTTAATTTCCTGGTAACCTTGTTGAATATATTGTCTACAAATCAAAGTTGTAAGATAGATAGGTTAGATCTTCCAGTAATTGAGTTACAACAAAAGGAAAATATATTCAATGATGTTAATTCCATTCATATTGCTCTTTTTCATTTGACTTTGTGATTTACGTAACAGGTTGGAGACTCTTATAGGAAAGTTACAGGCAGACATAGCAAGGGGAAAAGCCAAGAGGAAAGGAGCAGAGAACAAGACCAAAGAATTAGAGAAAAGGATAAAAAACTCTGACTCTACATCTACAAGTGAAGTGAATAAACAGATAGAGAAGGAAGTGAATAAACTGAAGAAAATGTTAAGTGAAAGTAAAAAAATTATGATATTCAAACAGCCAATTTAGAAAAATTAGAACAATCCTTGATTGAAGCCAATACCAAACTGGAGCAATCAAAAAAAGCAGGACATATATGGCAAGAAAATGTGGAGAGAGAGAAAATTCTCTGAAAATTTGTAGAAAAAACTGAAGAATGCAGAGAATGAAATAAAATCCTACCAAAACAAAGTATCTGAATTATATAGAAACACAATGGTTTATATAAAAAGTAACATTTGGGAGAAAATAATGAAGAGGATTGATGATTTGTCTAAAATGTTTGAATTCATTGATGATCTAGTATTATGTAGTAATACACTCAAATAATACATTGCTGAAAATAGAGACATGGCAACTTCAAGATAGTCAAATGCAAACAAAATTTTGCAATCAATCTACATAGCTAGTGGTGAAGAATTGGAATCCAAAGGAATTCAGAATGGTATTGATGCCACAATAAAGGCCTCAACTATCATTGAAAAATGTATGAAGCTGGAACAAGCACATGAACTTTTGGTACAAGCTGCATTATTAACAAAGCAATAGCAAACAAATGTAGAACACTTCAAAAAGCTTGATTTGCTGGTGGCTTTTGACCCATCATACCGATACATTGGAAAGGATGCTTTCAAAAAGAAGATAGAGGATAAAATGAACTTCGACAAGAACCAGTTTCCTGGAAATCTTGATGAGGCAATTTTTATGGATTCCATCCTACCACTGATAACCTTGAATGCAACTTTGAGTGATACATTCAAGTCAAGTAACAATATCAGTTATAAAATATTATCACAGTTACAACTCAGTAACCATGGGTTAAGAAAAATTACACTTCCATCAGATGAAGAGTGGAGCACTCTACAAAAGCTGATACAATTATTTAGTAACATGTGTTTCCAATGACATCAATACCAGAATGACTAGGTTGTTGGACTGATGTCTCTGGTTTGTTGGCATCCATTCTTTTTGTTGTCTATCTGGACTTCCCTAGGGGTTGCTTTGTAATAGGTTCGACACCCTTGGCTTGCCGCTTATCTAATCAAAAACATGTGTTTCCAAGTTCCAACAGAGCATTGTGTAGAGTTGGTTTTGAGCAAGTTATTGTACATTGTAAATGTAATACTTCAGTCTTCAATGTATTCTAATTTCGTTTGGACCTTCAATCTTCATTTGAAAATCAATATAACACTGAAATCCTTTTATGTGTTGAAATTGTCTGTATTATTTAATTGCCCACTTCATATTAAATATTTTCTCATGGTGTATATTAATAATATAATATGCTACAACATTATTCATATATTTCAATCTAGAACTGATAAAATGCTCATGAAAAATCATGCAACATGCAAGAAACTAAAAATTACAACTCCAAAAATATGGGCAACCTATTAGAATTGTATTATATTTCACTGTTCAAAACTTCCCCAATCTTCCAACAACATTACAAAGTAGTACTTATATCTTATTTACTTCTCAAAATTTCCAAAATCTTCCAACCACACAAGAATGAGTAACACGGTTCTTTTATAGACCAAGAACGTGTACTCAACATTGATTACATTATCATTTCAAATAGGTTCTGGATACAATGCACCGCCAACATGGCGTTGAGAACATTAATTTCATTTGAGAGAAGAAAAGAGAAGGAGTAGATGGACTTTGGGAGATATGTAGACACCTGAAGATCTACCTCGTTAATGAAAAGAGGAGTAGATGGACTTATGTTTGGAGTAGGCTCAGCAACTGCAGGTTTCCTTGCACCTGGAGCCAATGCCCAAATAGCAAGTGTTTCCCATTCTTCGCTAAAAGCACACCCCTACAAAGCCAATTTTGCTTCCTCCTCTGTTTGATACAATGGTTTGCCATGCCTCCACACTATGTCAAAAGCAATTGCCAAGGCTAAATCCCACTCTGGCAGCAATAAAATACCACTTTCCATCACCAACTCTCTGTCTTTTTCAACTGTTATCTTCTAAAATTGTTCTTTCATTTCCTTTCTAACCTCAGCCTGAATAACTGCTTCTGGTAATTCAGGGCGCAAGCTTCTCTTTTTGGCAACATTATCAACATATTCATCTCTCCTTGCCCTCTAAGCAAACTCTCTAAAAGTAAGGGTCTGGACAAATGAATCATCTATCATGAAGGTCTTGGAAGATTCCTCCCTAAGGTCATCTGTGTTGCTCATCCCCCTGAGGTCTGCCTTGCCCAACCTAATGCTTCTTTCTAGTTCTATTATCTCCCTAGAGGGAGAGGGCATTCCCTGTCTCATATCCTCCTAAGTGACAATGATATCATCATCTGAGTCATCTGGATAATCCACCAAGCTGCTTTGTTCAACCTTTTGCTTCTTTGGTAGTGGTTGTCTTGGAGGTGAATCCACCTCAATGGTGGTTGGTAGCTAGGCCTTTCCTCCAACACTAGGGCCTTTCCCTTATCCTTTTCTTGTTCTTCCCCAACCACAACCTTTCCTTTGTTAGCAACCAATGTCTCTCTTTTCATCCTGCCAACCACTTCCTCAAAATTCTAGAGCATATATTCAACTTTTTATAATTCATTTTTGAATTGAGGCAGCTGCAGGGGGTCATATTGGGGATCAATCTTCCATTTTTCCCTTACCATCTTATCATAGGTGATCCATTTTGCCTTCCTGTCCTCCTGTATTTGGTAATTAAAGATGTTCCTAATAACATCTTCAGGGAAATAGAAGTTATGTAGGAACTAGTTGCTTTTGATCCTCGCTTTCAATGCAACCATGAAACCTTCAGGATCATGATTTCTTGGGTACACTCTCCTCATGTTGTATGGTTCAAGCAATTCATCCATGTTTCTCCACCCTCCACCAGTCACCACAAAGTCTGCAAAAACTATCCATGTTGGGAAGAAGGTTCCTTTCCTCATGTTTAACAAGTGGTCATCTTCAACATTACCCAGCGGCCAAATGATCTCAAGGAATCCAATTCTCAGTGGCACATCTCTTGGGAGAACATGTGGTCTAACCATATTGCCATAGACTCTGAGAATTATACAATCTAGATAGGGGATGACATCTCCCCAGTTGTGATCAATTTTTAAATCAGACCTCCTTAATTTTGGCTTGAGAAAATCATGTAGTTTAGTTGGAATCCTTGGTGGATTTAGGATTAGGTCATTCCTCAACTTTGATGCAAAGACATTCTCAAACACAACAAAATCAAACTTTATATCATCCTTTTCTAGAATTCTTGTCCAACATTGGACAGGCAGCTCAACACCATCCTCCTCCTTTTCCAACTTCATATCATTCTCAAAGAATTTTGCCCTTTTGAATAAAAACATTTGCATTGACAGTGAGTACCACCTAAATTGAACCCAATCTTTACCATTCTTTAATGAAATTAAACCCTCATGAATGTTATCTGCCAGGTAGGAAGCAAAGTTATATACTATGTTGTAAGCGGGGTGTTGGATATGAGCAACCATATACATGAAACTCATTGGCATTTTGGAAGCAGGATCAAACCCCAAGATTTGACACAAAGAATAGAAGGTTTTCTGAAAATATGGAGCAAAATATTTTATTGGGAATAGTTCCTTATCTGATGGACCAATAACAATTCTCCCCTTTCCCTTTTCAACTGATGCTAGATGATTTGGCAACATTGTGATTTTAAAGACGTGTCTTGTCTTCTTGTATTCACTCTTAAAGGCTTTCAAATCAATTTTTACCAAATCCTCATTCCACTCATGAAGTTGAAAAACTTCAGCAATCTCTTCCCTGCTGATCTTTACCATTTCAATCCCATTATACGTCCTGACAACTCTGGAGATAGGGTCATATCTGGCTGCCACAACTTTTAACAAGTCCACATCCATGTAAACATTTGAGACAATGAATTTCCCCATGTCCAATCTCCAGAGGTTACATATAGGAGAACTCAAATTCCTATTCCCAAACTAGTTCTTGAACAATGACCATCCTGTAAGTGGTATGGTGGCATCCTTGATATGGATATGTTTATCTATGAGGCCTTCTTTAATTTTGGAACCCTGGAACATAAGCAGACCTTTTACTTTGTCATTAGTGGAGGGCTTTAATTGATCAAGAAGGTCCTGGACTATGGGCCTTTTCGTCTCTCCAAAGCTTGAGGTTTGAGCTCATGGGGATGCCATTATGGTGAGAATTTTACAAATTAGGCTTTTATTTTAGTAAGAATTGCAGGTTCACAACTAGGGTTCTGACTTAAAGCAACAATAAAGCTCAAAATTTGTAGTTCAACAATCTAAGAAGGCAAAACCCTAAAAGAAATGAAAAATTACTAGTAATTCCTATTGACATAACCATGATAGTGAGCACAAGAAGTGAATTTTAGAGGGTGAGATTTTAACTTATGATTTTGAACACTTTGAAAACCCTAGTTTTGATCGCCAAGAGATTGAAATTGCCTCAAGAGATTGAAATTTGCCTCGAGAGATTGAAATTGCCTTGAGTCTTTGACAGATTGAAATTGCCTCCAGATGCTTTAAAACACTTAGATGGATTTCAATTATGCAAAAAGACTACTTTTATGGCATTAAAACTACCATTAATGCTCACTCGCACGAAGTAGAATGACTCCCATGGCCACTTTCTCAATTTCAAACTCTAGTCATTGATCTCTTGATGAGATGGCAAGATGGACGACTGTGATGAAGTTTTCTGCCACACATAATTGCTTACTCATCTTTCGGCAAACCCCACCTTCTCTTCAGGCTGCAAAGTCTGCTACGTGGCATTCACCCATTAGCCCGTTAGGTTTATCACCCATGCATCTTCTGATAACGGGCTAGCGGGGAACAGTTAGGATTAACCTGGGCCCTCCAACCTGCTCGCACAATTAACTTCTCAAGCCATCCGTTGTCTGCTTAAATTCTTCAACATTGGATGGCTAAGATTAAAACATCTTGCCGAGGAATTTCCCATGTATCTTATTTAAACCTTTTATAGCTCACCCTTTAACTTTTAAGTCTCTTAAGGCTACTTTGAAATATTTGCTAAAATATTTCAAACTCTAGCCATTGATCTCTTGATGAGATGGCAAGATGGACGGCCGTGATGAACTTTTCCTGCCACATGGCATTGCTTACTCATCTTTCAGCAGACCCCACCTTCTCTTCAGGCTGCGAAGTCTACTATGTGGCGTTCGCCCGTTAGCCCGTTGGGTTTATTGCCCGTTCATCTTCTGACAACAGGCTAGCGGGGATGGGTTAGGATTAACCTAGGCTCTCCAACCTACTTGCACATTAACTTCTCAAGCCATCCGATGTTTTCTTAAATTCTTCAACATTAGATGGCTAAGATTAAAACATCTTGCCAAGGAATTTCCCATGTGTCTTATTTAAACCTTTAATAGCTCACCCTTTAATTTTTAAGTCTCTTAAGGATGCTTCGAAATATTTGCTAAAATATTTCAAACTCTAGCCATTGATCTCTTAATGAGATGGCAAGATGGACGGACATGATGAAGTTTTCTACCACATGGCATTGCTTACTCATCTTTCAGCGGACCCCACCTTCTCTTCAGGCTATGAAGTCTGATATGTGTTGTTTGCTCGTTAGCCTGTTGGGTTTATCGCCCATGCATCTTCTGACAATGAGCTAGCGGGGAATGGTTAGGATTAACTTGGGCCCTCCAACATGCTCACACATTAACTTCTCAAGCCATCCACTGTCTACTTAAATTCTTCAATATTGGACGGCTAAGATTAAAACATCTTGCCAAGAAATTTCCCATGTGTCTTATTTAAACCTTTAATGATCACCCTTTAAGTCTCTTAGGGATGCTTCGAAATATTTGCTAAAGCATTTAAAAAGTGGACCATGCTAGGTTAACATGTTCCCCACCAAGCGGTGACCGACAAGACTAGGTATAAGGGGCCGGTAAACAACATGGTTTTGATAGCTCGGGCTTCAACTTAGACAACCAGCAATCGGACGTAGCAAGTCAACATAAGATTATGCAGAGGGTTTCTCATATGAAATGTCAACCATTGATATTTGGAAATCTAATGGTTCAAGTGTTATTCGAGAGGTTTGAAGTCGCAGGTCTAGTGTTTCAGACATTTTCTTCTGGAATGCAACTACAGTCGTCCATCAAAAATTCATCGAACGATCGTCTGTTATATTAATTTGCGCTGACATCTTGCTTCAGACATAATAAATATGTTGACACTTGTCCCCATTCCAGACACTTTATGAAGGAATTTCGATGTGTGTAAAATTTGTCCCGGAATAGAACAATATGTAACATTTGATATTTTCACCACACTGTATGATTTTTTATTGGCATAACAGTTTATTTAGCCAATTAATTTTTTATTGGTTTGAAACTATATTTAATTCGCCAATGATTTTTTTATTGGTTTGAAAATTGGTTTAATTCGCCAATGAAAATATATTTTTTGGTTTGAAATTAGATTTTAATCGCTAGCAAAAATATTTTTTTATTTAGAAAACAGGTTTAATTCGCCCACAAAAATATTTTACTGGTTTGAAAATAGATTTTAATTTGCCAATGAAAATATTTAATTGGTTTGAAAATAGGTTTTAATCACCATTGAAAATATTTTATTGGTTATAAAAAAATTACAATTTACCAGGATTTTCCATAGACCTCTAGCGATTACAAAAGATTCGCCAAATAAGATTATTTTTTTCCTGGAAAAAATGAAAAAATTGGCCAATAAAATTAATATTTTTCTTGGGAAGTATACATGATTCACTAGGTTTATACACCTTCTCCAAGGGGGGGGTTCTTAAAGTTATCCCTGGTCTAGAAGAGCTACATAGAGTATGATGATGTAGAAGATAATGAGGATCCATACTTAAGAGTGTTAGATGCAAGCAATTTAACCTCAAGATTTTTTAAGTGAGTGCACATGTCTCTAAAAGATGGGAAACTACTCAAGTGTACATTGCTCTTAATGATAGGAAGAAGTCCTTCAAGAAACATGATTTGAAGCTCATCATCATCAAATTGATGTTTCAATACATCACATTATGATTGTAAATGAATGACATAATCCTTAAGAGGTTCATTACTTCTTTGGGTGCACTTAGTCAAATCATTTTTAGTTATTTGAACAATTTCATGTTGATGTGAAAATGCTTAAGGAAAACAATGGCTAGTTTCAAAGGAATGTACTGAATTTGGAGTTAAATGATAAAACCATTGAATAGCACAATCTCTTAAGGTTCATGAAAATATCTTAGCCAATATCTTATAATCTTCATTTGTAAATTGTAAACATGGTACATTAAAATCTTGTAAATGAACATTAGGATCACATTTTCCATTGTATAGCTTAAATTGTGATGCAGCAAACCTAGGAGGAAACACATATGTAACAACTTCAAAAACAAGTGGTGTGTGATGTGGAGGACTTCATGTGATGAAATCATTGTTGTTAGGCAAACCATTCACTTGCTTCTTAATGTCATCCATGTCTTGTAATAGTGTATTGAAGGCAAAAGTAGGTATAATGGTGTTAGAAGCATGTGATATAATGGGGAAAGTGTAATGAGGATGTGTGATGAAGGATGATTTCATGGCCATGGATGGAGGAACCACATTATATATTAAAGTAGGAATGGAGTGGGATGGAGGAATAGTGTGGGACATAGAATGGATATAATGAGTGGTGGCCATAGGAAGTAGGTATGGCAAGTTAGTGATACAAGTGGTGGGAACAATGGATGAGGTAGGTGGAGTTGTAATCTATGAAGCAAAACATGTAAACAATGCCATATGATATGCAAGTCTGGTAGGGGGATTATAACCAAGAGGTAGGGCATAGTGAGGAACAAAATAAGTGGGAAATGTGTAAGAAGGTATGGTTGTGGAAGAAGCAAGGACAGTAGGGATAGGGATAGTAGAAGTAGGAGTGATACTAGGAGAATCAATGTGAGTGGTAGTGGCCATGGAAGTGGTAACTATGGGGTTAAGATCAAAATAAGAGAAAGGTTGGGAGGATACACCATTAGAAGGTGCTATCAAAGAACCTATGTTGGATGAAGGATGTTTGTGCCAAATGGGCATTTATTAATGTTTGAATCAAGAGGGTAGCCAATTGTTGAGGAGATTGGGTACTCGTAAGCACATCCACACGTAATTTTCCAATAAGTTTAAGGTATTTCTTAGCTATAGGTGTGTCATGATCAAAATATTTTTGGTTAACATAATCCTCAAAATGATTTTCAACGTGAGCATTAGAAAAGATAAAGTCATTTTCATTAGATTGAGCAACCATACTAGGGTTGAGATGAGCACTCTTTGATAAAGAAAAATTAGGGTCCCGAATAGCTCATGGCATAAACAAAGCACTTTGGCAATGAGAGTAGAAAGATGAAGCAATTCCAATCGCTCTCATATTTTTAAAATCAAATAATCAATGAGAAATTAAATCTAAAAAAGAAATCTTAGAGGCAAATTCATGGGTGGATATTATGGGAAAAGCAAGGTTACATACTAAATCACAAACCATAAGATGTGAGTGAGCTATGGAGCACAAATAAGAATGGTAAATCAAACCCTAAGAAAAATTTAAATTATGATAAAGCAATCAAAAAACACAAATATGAAAACCCTAATCTGGAAGGCAAAACCATAGGGGGTGTAGGATAATTCAAGTTCATCAATTTATGTAATGAAAATAATTGCACTACATAAATAAATCTAGGCTAATTCAATAAATGTGCAATCAATAAGCATAAATTAGCCTAGATTAAATAAGGTGAGACTGATTACTAAAATAAATATGTGGAAATAAATTAGAGGGTTAGGGGTACTTACCTCTAGAACCAATGATGTAGAAATGGTGTAGATGTCACATTGTATCCATTCACCACTATCTAGAAATTAATGCTCTCATTTTGATGGATGTGTTATGTGTCATCATAGAATTTCATGTGGTTCAATTACACTTGTCACATGGCCAATCTTGAGTGATGTGAACTCAATCTAATGCATAGAATTGATCTAATGGAATGTGTTATAGAAAATGTGTTTGCCTTCACCTTCTCGATAGTTGAATATGTCAAGGTGGTGTCTAGGGACATAGTTGGGGAGATTGTCAACTTGATAGTTGATCATGTTCTCCTAGTTCAATCCCCTTGACAAGGCAAATTAACAACAATGAGGAATATTAAAGATAGCATTCACCGACATGCAGATGGACTATATGCAAATGATGTGGATATGATCCTTTGAGATTTAGGAAATCGAAGTGTGCTCTAATGATTCTCTTTGTAATTGCTCTTATTTCTATATGATTCTAGCATATGAATTAATGGCACATTGAATGTCTTTAAATATCATGACAGAGCAACATGTCACACAAATGTGTGCTAAGTCAACTCATAATGGCTAGCAGAAAGGGGCGAGAAAGTTTGAATTTGAATTTTGGGTTCTTTCCTAGATGCCTCAAGATTGAACCAAGTCAGTCCCATGCCATGCGGAAATGAACCTCGAGGATAGAATAGTAATTTTGAGGCATGGAGTGGATGTACAAAAGCAAGTACAAATGGGGATGGATAAATGCTAATAAATAATGGATGTGTGGAGATAAGCGTAAATAGGAATAGAATAGGTATATATAGGAATTGGGCCATGAGCCAAACTTAACATAAGAGTGTATCATTTGTTTATTACATTCAAAACTTTCCATTACAATAGACACAAAACTAAATAGAAAATGATATGAATATGCAAATTTCACCATTACAACAAATTAATAACTTATAAAATTAGCATTCCACTTTAAGATCATAAATATATATAATAACTAATACCTATATTTTTAATTGAGAATAGAACTTAAATAATTAAGATGCCAATATCCAAGCAACCAAATTATTTTCATAAAAAAAGCATCCCAATCCAAAAGTGAAAGGACCACATTAACAGCATAAAACATCTCTTTTTGACCATCCTTCACTAAGTTTAATATTATTCCTTTTGCTTTCCTTTTAAGAAAATTGTAGGACTCTATCTCGTAATAAAGAAAATCAAGAAGCATTTGTAGGAACCTTAAAAATTATCTTGTGGAGCCTATTGTTAAGTGAATAAGAATAAAAGTTGAAAAGATAATGGGGAATAAAACACCCACGGTTCCATAATCAATTTGCTCTATTGTGGGGTCGTTTTTTAGTGGTCTTTGGTTAAGCTTGACCCTTTGCTAGTAAGCTTATTTTATAGCCGATATTACCCTATAAAGGAACTTTTTTGGTTTCCATTCACAATGTTTATTTCTTTTAAGGAGGATAACCATAATTATTATAGTTTCTTCCTAGTCTATATTTAAATATTTTGATAATAATTAAAAGAATAGAAAACACACAAAATACACAAATAGTCTTATAAAACTTAATTTTGACATTAAAGATAAAAAGGTTGACAAGCTCTCTCTAAAAGTTTGTAAAAATTTTAATATAAATATTTTATCTTATAATTATTATTAAGATAATTATAAAAGATAATTAAATAAATGTAAGTAAACCTACGTATAAATTAATTTAGATTAATTAATAAAATTAGTTGGAAATGATAAATTAAATATGTTATTTTAAAAAGTAAATAAGAGGGATGATGCATTTAGCTTATGAAATAATGATGAAGAATAGAAATTGGTACCGCATTAAATTTCTACTTGTCTTGATAATGAAAGTTAAGTTCCTTATTTAAAATCTCTTTAGGATCAAAATAGTCTTTTAAATATTTGTGAATTGATCCCACCTATCACAAGAATGACCTAATGGAAGAAGGTGATTTTTAACCTACAAGAATGAACCTGCCAATAGTAGACAAATGTGACCTATTTTGTCATGATCTATGCTCTCCGCTAACTATCAACGACTGGAAGTAGTAAAAAATACCTTAGGGAAATTGTTGGATCATAAGGGTCAAGTTCTCTCAAGATTAACAAATAAGTGTCATGATCAATATGATCATCAATATGTGTTGTAGGTCATAATTGTCATTGTTGCAAAGTAAGGGCTACAATGAATGCACTATAGTAAAAAAAAAAAGCCCAAAAATGGGGTTAGCTCACTTGTTGCCAACAAAAATATGTATTATCGTCAATAGGATTGGTGGTGTGTGAAAATAGGGTTTGTAGGACTCAATTTGTGCTTTGAAATTTAGCACTCAACTATATATGATGGTGAATAGTACAAAGTCACTTTCATTCTTATCCAAACCCTTAGAGATTTTACCCTCTAGATCTTAGAACCTTCGTTGTGATTTGACATCGTGGTGTAGTGGCATAACCATGTTCCTACACGAGGTGATCAAGTATAGAGCAACATCAAGTGGGGTGAGCACCCAAATGGGATGAGCTAACTTTTTAACCTACATTTTTCTAATTTTGTTAAAAAATATTTTTAAAAACATTTAGATTTTTACAAAATACATGGAGGATCACTTTTATTGTATCTTGTGACCAACAAACTTGAACCTCTATGCATTAGGATCGACCCATGGGGTCAACCCAAGGGCCACATAATTGACCCTCATGGATCAAACTATGCTTTTGGAATTTGTTTTAGTATTTTTTATTATTTTTATGATTATTTATGGATTTACTGTCTTTTCTTTGTGTCTTTGTGTGTAGACTAAGCTAGAGATCTATGAGATACCATAGAATGAATAAATTGAGAGCATATGTTCACTCCTACCCACCAATGCAGATTGTGCCTTATTAGAGGAAACAAAGGTCTACCACATGGTCATGTTACCACATTTATAATATGACATGAGGACACTCACCACCAGAGCAGAGAGGTGGGATTCAGATACCAACACTTTTCACTTTCCAATTAGAGAAATCACAGTCACATTGAAGGACATTTGAAATATCATGCACCTCCCAATTAGAGGGAGACATATTAAGACTCACCATACAACTTAGCATGAGAACAAGGACCTATATTCGTGGTACACAGAGTATTCCAAGTACAAACAAGATGAAGTCCCATATAGTGGGATTGTTCTCAATGGTGTGTCCCAAGGGCACAATTGATTATTGTTAATTGTTGTTATTGTTATCATATCATATGGCAAGGGATCTGGTATCTCATATGGCCTTATTCAGGTGTGACATGAGATTGAGGAGCATCAAAGGCTCTTCACAAGGGGCAAGTGCATACTTGCTCCTATGTATGATGACCTTCATAGGTTCCTTGATAGAGCATACACTAGCATTAAGGTGGCATCACTCCTTCAAACTTGGTCATATGAGCTTTTTCATATTTCACACTACCTAGGTTTATAATCAATGATAATGGTAGGTTGCACAGTGCTAGTACTTCAACAACATACTTGAAATATAGGTCTATGAAGAGGGAGGAGGACTCTTAAGAATTGGTGGAAGGTGTTTGATAGATTGACTCTAGTAGATATTATATGGATACCATATAGATATCTATGGTCACTAATGCATATGATAGTATTTAGTTATGTCATATTCAATAATCTCAGTGGTTTCTTGGTCATCAAGCCATTCTTATGGAGTGTTTTTACTATACGAGAGTTCTTAGACACTTTCGGTTCTAGCAAACAATGCCCCTCACTCTAGTGTTATATAGATGGTATCAAATATCCCCCTCAAGAGGAGGGAATTGGGGTAGGTCTTTGATTACGGATCAATTCCCCCACATACGATGACAAGAGAGATGACCTTGTATAGTTAGTTGTAGACAATTATGCGAGGGTGTCTTTTAATCTCCAAGCATGGTGGGATGCCAAGAGGCCTCCATCATCTTTGTGTTGGATTCCCCAAAGGAGCCAACAATAGCTATCATGAGAGATGGTGCATAAGCTCCTTTCAATATCATACCACTTCAATATCTCTATTGACAAGGAGTGGAGTGGTAGGGTAGTGACCCAAGTATGATGTAATGATTATTTTCAATTAGATTCTAAGATTTTCATTTTACTTTATCTACATGTGAATATTGATATTCATGATATGTAGGGAACATTACAGATTGGTTGGACCTCATCTCCTTGACTATTGAGTAGCTAATATAGGGTATCAATAACAGTTTTGGTGGATAGGATTATTCATGATCATGCACAAGTGATTTTTTTGCAACCTTGTTTGATCGTGTAAGTCAAGTGTGTGAGGCTTATATGGAAGCAATTATAGAGTGTTCACACCCCAACAAGAGAGGTATATCATGGAGGTGGAGAGGGACATAGCACATGGTGAGAGGGAGCAAGGTCAAGTTGAGCATATAGAAAACTTCGTGTGGATTTTAACACCATCAAGGATGAGTAAGATAGGCTAGATGTTAATCTAGATAGATGGAAGTCTCAGAGGGTGATGCATGTGCTCCCAAGTGATGTGATGACAACATATTTTGCCTAAGAGTTAGATAAGGCACAAGCAACAGTACAAGCTATTCAAACATAGGTGCCCAACCTCCATGAGGAGATTTGTCATCTACAGGTATGACTTTGGTCCTTAAAGAGAGGTCTCACTCATGACCAAGATCTTGGACATGCACCAAGACACATGATAGTGGTCACAGTGGTGTTGGGAAGGGGTCATATAGGGAGCCTCCCCCACAGTGATATGTGATTATGATATTGCTCATTAGAACTCTTCATTTATGTTAGACCTCTTATGATTTTTATGATATTGGACATTTTATGACTCACGTGATTTGTTATGTTTGGATATTATAATCATAAATGTTTATGGTGTATGGCCTATGATTAGTTTAGACTTGTTTTTGTACATGGTCATTATGTGTGTATATAGTTCATATGTATATGTGTTTGTGTATGAAAGATATACATTTGTAATTAATAATCAATGAACACTAAGTATTTGTATAGAATCCTTAAATGATAAATAAATTGATGGCTTAAGAGAAATCCCATAATCATATGTAATGATTGAACACAATACCTCATTAGGATTTGCACTAGGTTGTTTTAGGAAAAATGCCCACAAACCCATTAGGAATTAAACTCAAAACAAAGATTAACTATTAAACATTTAGATATTTCCACATTGACCCGACTTTCAACAACATAACAACATGCAAAACAATGAGCTAGAAAGAAAATAATGAGACAAAAATAATAGAAGCCAACATAAGAACAAGAAAGACACAAATATACTCTAGGAAAACCTTTTCAAGAAAAACCAAGCCTCCAAAGTAGTGAAACCAATATATTCCTAACAACAATACAATATCAAGCTTCATACATTCCATGGAGATTGACAATTGTAACCTCAAGGAATACTGGTAGCATAACCCTATAATGTACAATCCATAATGTCTCCATCTCAAGCCTCAAAATATAGATTTAATGAGGCCTAGAAAACCACCAAAAGGTAATACCATAGCCCCAAACAAGGTCCCAAAATACCATCCTAAGAATTATCATGACCCACACCCCATGATGGGTCAACAAGATATTATATCATATTCCCTTACAGGTCATAAACATGTCATAGCCTCCCACCAAACTTGAGTGCACCATTTTTCTATTTATCTCATTTGTCAAGATACTTATTATTCATCATAATTCATCCTCACATCACAAGTGGGTCAAAATTCCTTGTCAAATTTGTAACCTCCTTTTTACATGATCTTATGTACATCATAGAATCTCTTATGCATCTTAAAATATCATAGATGCTATTACACATCTTACATGACATAGATGCCCTTACAAACTATTACATACACATCATACCAATGAATATACATGGCATATTGGCCAATTCAAAGTGGGACGCTCTTTTCCTTGAGGGCATAATAAAAATAATACAATTAATAAATAATTTAATATTAGGAACAAGGTGTATGACCCCTAATTTCAACATTCTTTCACTTGTTCTATAACTTACAAGAGCAAAAGGGAACAACAACAAACCATGAACTAGCCATCAAGGGTATAAGCATGTTGTATTGACTAACTCCACTATGCTCATAGGCTCCACAAAGCATCTGTAACATCCACCAAGTAACCACCATCTCTTCCACAACACTCGCATCCTCCATCATACCTAAGCATGAAAGATAAGAAACTAAAGACAATATCACACTCTAAATGTCACATAGATATCATTGTATCATGCTTCAACTCAAACACAAACACCAAAGTTCATCTTCCCCATAAGAGGACAAAGTATCTACCATAGACTCAACTCAACAGCTAGAGAAGTAGCCACAACCTATCATTAACACATCCAACTAATTCCACCTCAAATAGGATAAACACATCACAAGTAGACCTACTATCCACATATCCAACCTAATTCATAATTATAAGTATTTATATATACACTATTTATGGAAAAAGTAGTCCTCCCTAGTGGCAAAACTTGAAGGCCCTTTAAATTGTAACCTAATGAAAAACTATCCAATAATAGACAGCTTTCTTCCCTGCTTGTTTCCATCCCTCATTCTTCGTTTCCTTCGTTCCCTGCTTCCCTCCATCCTTCGATCATCCTTGTTGGATTCCTTGCTTCGATGCTTCCCTCCATGGATCAATGCTTGGTATGCATCCTTCCCTGCTTGCTTCCTTCATCCTTCGTTCCATCCTTCATTTCCACGTTCGGTTGTTACTGTCCTAACTGGGTGGCTTGCATGTTAACTCGTTGATCCTAAAGTTCCCAATGGTTGTTGTTACCCCCCCGTGCATGCAGAGGGTGCCCCCCGTAGGGAACTTGTTTGGTGGTTTGGCTGAGTACATGGAATCTTTAGATTTGTTCGTATGAGCACTTTTGGTATCTGTCCAGCGCACAAGATTGCTTCTGGACCGTTCTTCCTTAGGTCAGCCCGGTCCATCCGCTTGTGATCGCTTTGACCAAGGGGGAGAGCTACTAATTTGGTCTTGTACAAAATGATATTGCAAAAATTATGTTGTCCCGGGGGTATAGGAGGTCATTTTAGTGCTTCTATACTCATTTTCTTTGCAAAAATTCTATTGTTAGTATCAGCCTTATCATGTCAGTAGTAGCAGTCTTAGCATGTCCAATTTGAAGTAGCAGTCTTATCATGTTTGTAGTACCAGCCCTATAAAGTGAAAAGATTTCAAAATGGATATTGGTCTTTAATTAATTGAATTAATTATATTGCTAGATTATATAGTAACCTCCATTGCGCTTAACCTTCACTTCCACATTGCCAGATTATATAGTTACCTCCACTGGCCTTAACCTTCACTTCCACATTGCCAGATTATATACGTAATATGAATAGGCCTACTTCTTTCTTTAGAATTAATGACTGTACATAGGTAGCTTCTTTTGAGTTGCTCTTTTCAAAATGATGGTCCCTTCTCTCTTTCTCGAAGTGGTGGTCCCTTCTCTTTTTTTCAAAGTGGTGGTCCTTTCTCTCATACAAGATTTGCTCAACAGATCATATGATTATCCTCCCTCTTTGGTGGACAAGATTTGTTCAGACATCGTATGATTAGATTTGAAATCTTTTGACTTGCTCGACTGATTTGTACTGATGATAAGACGCATAAAATATTTTGACCTGGTGGACACACGAAATCTTTTTAGTATTAGAATTGTCTGGTCCTCCCTCTTGACTTGGAAAATCTTTTTAGCATTAATTTATAAAAGAGGGGGCAACCCGATAATTATGCCGGGGCTTGAATCTGAGGGTTTGCTCGTGTGTGCAGATGGGTGGGGGGTTATGCCTCCTCCCGATATCGCGAGAGCCATATTTGGGTGGGAGCCATGTAACGTAGGTAAGAGATTTATCCCACCATTGATGTTGTAATTAATCTACCTCGATTATAACTGTTTTGTAAATGGCATCTAACCCGATCTCTGGTCGATTCTCTAGATAAAGAAGAAACCTTTTTCTCCACCGGCAACTTTTGATCAATTCATTGATGGTCTATTTTACCTTCCTCCCACCCACCAATTAATCTACCCCCTCCGGGAGGGGCCTCCCCCTTTATTATTGTCGGGTCACTTTTCACCTTCACTTCATACGGAAGAGTTCACAACCGACTACGATCCTTCACTCCCAACTGGAATAGTACATGACCAATGACCATCCTTTGCTACTTGTTTCCATATACATCCTAGAACTCCCACTACTTTGTAATGCAGGTCTATAACCAACTATAGAATCCAAAAGTCCACAAATGACAGTTATATAAAGGATGTGACTTATGTCCCTATATCATCTAGTGTTAAAAGAACACCTCATAATCTATAAACCTGCAAACACCACTATAAAAGATATCCTTCATACCAAATTATTATCATGCTAGGACCCTCAACCCTCCGTCGATACCCATTAACATCTTTGGTGGCGCCCTCACTAATAGGTTAGGCTTTTGGTGTAATGGCAGTTGGTCTATGTTAACAAAACTTAAATTACTATCATGCTGGGACCCTCAACCCTCTGTTGATACTCCATTAACCTCTCCGATGGTGCCTCACTGATAGCTTAGGATTTTGGTGTAGTGGCAGCCAGTTTGTGTTAACAAAACTGGCGAATCTACTGGGGAGGGTTTGACTCCCTCCCTCAATAGGCTTGCTTGCCTTGTGGTCGATTGTGTCCAATACAGACCTCTCAGCTCAAGGGGGTAAATTGTTGTCATTCTGGGACCCTCAACCCTCCATTAGTACCCCATTAACCTCTTCGATGGCACCCTCACTGACATCTTAGGCTTTTAGAGTAGTGGCAGTTGGTCTGTGTTAACAAAAGTAAATTATTGTCATGCTGGGACCCTCAACCCTCCGTCAATACCCCATTAACCTCTCTGATGGCGCCCTCACTGATAGCTTAGGCTTTTGGTGTAGTGGCAGTCAGTTTGTGTTAACAAAATTGGTGACTTTGCTAAGGAGAGTTCAACTCTAGCCCTCAACAGGCTTTCTCTCCTCATGGTTGATTATGTCCAGTACGGGCCTCTCAGCTCAGGGGGTAAACTGTTGTCATGCTGGGACCCTCAACCCTCTTTTGATACCCCATTAACCTCTCCAATGGCACCCTCACTAACATCTTAGGCTTTTGGTGTAGTGGCAATCGGTCTGTGTTAACAAAGCTGGTGACTCTATTAGGGAGGGTTTGACTCCCACCCTCAATAGGCTTGCTGACCTCATGGTCGACTATGTCTAGTACGGACCTCTCATCTTGGGAGGGTAAATTATTGTCGTGTTGGGACCCTCAACCCTCTGTCGGTATCCCATTAACCTCTCTGATGGTGCCCTCATTAATAGCTTAGGATTTTGGTGTAGTGGCAGTCAATCTATGTTAACACAAACCATGTCCTTCCACAACACCAACATGTGCTCTATTTGTGATAAGTAAGATATCCACCTCCAAAACCCCAAATATAAAAGTCATCAACATCAATTGTTTAACCCCAAGGTCAAACACATCAACAATAGATGTAAGCTTCTCAAATTGAAAGAAGATCAAACTAACAATCATTCTTGCTACAAGGTAATACTCCCAAATCCACTAACCATCTCCTATACTCTTCAAAACTAACACTATAGCTTAAGACTCAAACATAAGGAGATAATGGGAAACATGAGCTTGCATCTACTCCTCAAACAAGCCCTCAAAATTGTCATCCACAGCTTAAGACTCATGCATATGAAAAGATAAGACACAAAGAAATAATGCATCTGAAAACTAGGTGGGAAATACCTATCAAATCCTTCACTACCAAGTGGGCCTCCTTGGGAGTAGGAGTATGTGATTGTTTTTCCTATGAAGCACCAAGTCACTCTAACTCTCAACATGAATAATCTCCTCAATAGGTCCATGTTGAACTCACATCTAACTCTAGGTTTAGGCTCCTCCATCTTTTAGCTAAAACTAAGTCAAGAGACTCACCATTCCAACATTCAATCTCTAAAAAAAGAGATCTCTAGCCTCACCCAAATTTAATATAAGTGCACAACTGATCACCCCATGCCAAATGAACTCCAACTACAATTTTATAATAACTAAAATATCACAAGGCAAAATGATCACAATATTCATCTAGCAAATTTACTTCCCAAATCATGATCAATGCTCTCACTACAAAACAAGAAAGAATACAAAATCTAGGGACTCCCTATGGCTACATGATTTACATATTCATTAAAGATCATCTATCTCCAATTGGCATATATTCTCAAATACATCTGTATCATGCCAAAACTCTAACTAGTAATCAAGAGTGCACCATGACACAATAAAATCCATCCTCTAAACTAATGATCATCCATCTAAAATTGATAGATCAAAACTGACAACTCAACCAAGAACTCCAAGTGCGTTAGAGCTCACCATAGCAACAATCTTTCCACATCTTCATAAAAATGAAGATAACCATCCTCTATTGATAAAATAAAAATTGTCAACAAACTCTACTGCTGACATGAAGCAGGAACCAAGAGCTCCTCATGGCACTAGTATCCACCACAAAATATCATCCATCACAAAGTGATAGATCCACATCACTACCAAAGCTCCCATTAAAAATGATTTAGAGCTACCCATAGCATTGAATGACAGATATCTCCTAATTGAAGATCACACATGCCCTTCATGTAATCAAAAGAACTCTAAACAATACTAGGATTTCCCAAAGGGAAAAGTAAAACCACAATCTCCACAAGATACCACCGAATATGTAATCACTCAAATATCCTGCTAAACCATTATTCGAAGCCTCTCATGATAGCATAATCAACTACTATAGGTTCTAAAGTGAAACTGCAAGTGACCAAATGTACTAATACATGAATGCCACTAGCATCCCAAAGAACTACAATAAAAATCACAGGTACTTCAAACATCCATCTCTCTATCTTATTACAATGAACATACTATTACACCAAGATGGTCAAAAGGCTAACCAACTAGAATCCGCAGCCTAATGTCATCCAATAGTCTATAGCAAGACCTTGCTACACACGAATGACATCAATAAAACTCTAAAGATTCACATGCTAGGATTTTATGCAACATGTAGGTGCAAATGATCCACAAAACTAACACACATATGACATCTCAAAAGTGATAGAAAGGTATGGTTAGTGATCCAATTGAAACCAAAGAAACCAAAAAACTCATAGATCTCAAACAATACAAAAAATAGATTCAACATTGCATTACCAACAAGTAGAACATAGACAACCAGAGAAAACATGTAGATTCTCCACAACACCAACATTAAAGCAAAACTCATATCCAATAGGCTGCAAACCCATAATAGAGTAACCATAGTTTAGGAGCCCAATAAACAACACCACATAAATGTTAAGTGACCATTCATATATTGACACTTCCTAACCTAACAAAGTAGCAAAAGGCTTTCTAAAACCATACACAAAGTATGCATGCAAATCTAAAACCATCTCCATCCCAAAAAACCCTTGGGATATAAAATACAAAACATAGTCTCCCACATATATATAAAATCATAGATTTTGATCAACATGTAAAACATATAAAATCATACATGTCAAAGACATTAATGTGAAAATTTGAATCCATTAATCATCCAAAATACCTAGAAATAAAAAAACACCAAATTTGTAAACTAAAACAAAGAAATATCATAAATATGCATAACTAGAAAAATTTTAACAAAATAAAAAACCCACAAATCCAAACAACATGAATTTGTAACATGCAAATACAAATATCCTAAAGGACCAAGGAGTTGTCTAGGAACTTTAGGCCACTAAAAGACCAGTTCCACAACCATCACCAAATACATTCAAATTGAGGAACCAAGTTGTCAAAGAGCTTTTAGGTCATCAAATGACCAACACTACAACCTCAAGAGATAAACATGTAGTGCTTTCTCATGCCAATAGTTAAAACTAAGAACCCAACATAGGCATTCCAAATAGTATCCAAAACAACTAATGCTCTCCCATGTGACCAAGGGCCAAAGATAAGCATCTAGAACATGAACACTCTTCTATTGCACATGACCACAAGATGAAGGAACACCACCAACACATAAGAGGGTCGTCCCATATTACCAAATAGGAGCTCCAAGTCACAACCATGCAACATGCAAATACATGATCAGCTCCAAGATCCTCCATCTTGAGCAGCTAAAGTTGTTGGTTCCAATGAACCTCTCTACCATTGTATAAGTTCTTGCCATAATGTTTATTGAAAATAAAGAAATATCTCACTACAAGATTCCCACTCAAACAAGGATCAATAGCACAAGGAGTACAAACCCTCCTACAACCAAATATGAGTTTTTATACATGAAAAAACATGCAAGAACATGAAAGCACATGCAACTAACATGCAAACACATGCAACCTATGAAACCAATGCAACTCCGATACCAAATGTTAGGAAAAATAATCACAAACCCCTTAGTAATTAAAATCAAAACAAAGCTTAAATATTAAACATACATATATTTTGACATTAAGCCTATTAGGAGAAATTTATAGAAACTAATCTACAAGAATTTTAGTAGCATAAAAACATGCAAAATAGCACTTAGAAAGGAAAGAATGAGAAATAAGGAATATAAGCCAACACAAGAACAAGGAAGACATAGATATAGCCTAGGAAAACCCTTTTTTAAAAAAACTCATCCTCCAAAATAATTTAATCAATCTATTCCTAACAACAACAAAATTACAATGCAATATCAGACTTCATACCTTCCATGGAGATCAACACCTACAACATGGAGGAAAATTGACAACATAACCCTACAATACACAATCCTTAATGCCTCCATCTCAAGCCCTCAATTTATAGACTTAAGGAGGCCCAAAAACCACCAAAAGACAATACCACGGGCCCAAACAAGGTCCCAAAATACTATGGTAATAATTCTCACAAGACACACCCCATGATGAGTCAACAAGCTCTTAATAGCATGTTCCCTTACACGTCATAGCCTCCCACCAAACTTGGGCATACCATTTTGTCATTTACCTCCTCTAGAAAGATACTTTATGACCTATCATTCTTACACATCATAAGTGGTTCAAGATTCCTAGTCCACTTTGTAACCTTCCTTGTACACACTCTTACACATTTCATATAATCTGTTGCATAGCTTTCAATGTCATAAATATTCTTACACATCTTACATGACATAGATACTCTTACAAACTTTTATACACATCATACTAACAAATACACATGGCATATTGGCCAAGTCAAAGTGGGACACCTTTTTTCCATGTCAGTATTGTAGTGGAGGAAAAATTACACCTTGATCAAACTTGTCAATCAAGGGAATTCTTCACTACCTCTACACTAGGGACTTATCTAGTTTTTCTATTATATAATGTTTAGAGAGACTAACGTTAACAAACTCACTTTGTGCTAATAAAAATGAAAAGGAATTGAACTAATTGCTTGAAAGAAGGAATAAAACTAACATAATGCTAAAAATGTATCACTACCTGGGTAGAATTTTAGAAAATGAAATATAGGAATGGAAAGAGGATTAATAGAGGTGTAAAGGGTGGGAAAAGGGAGGCTAGCCCAATGGATCAAACTAGATCAAACCCTCTTCTACCTCAACATTAGGAGAGAGTGACCGAGCCTAGCTTCTACCCAAGAAGGAGAGCTTAAGCTACAGGTGTTCTACTCCTTTATGTTGTATAGAGATGATTCAACCAAACTTGACTGCAATCAGGAAAACTAGCTAGGATGTATGGATTAACACAAAAGACACAAAGATCAGACTATCACAGAAAAATAGAAACATATAAGAGCAATCAGGGAGTAGAGCAGAGGTCAGGGAACAGTTCAGAACCTAGTAAATTTAGTAGTGATGTCTAGGATAGGGGCGCTTGGGCGCCCTGGTCCTCCTTCGGGATCGGGCATAATTTTCAGGATGTTCAGATCTATAGATGTCTACACTTCCTTCTTTCTGACTGATTGCTCCTGAAACCTGTTCACCTTACCTGCACACACATAAAGAGGAAAAAGGTTGTGTTCTTTTAAGGGTTTGCCTCAATCAAACCCTGTGTTGGTGTTCCCACCTCCACAACAGTGATTGGTAAGATCCAAGAGTGCTTGACCTTGTAGGGCAGAGGCCAAATCTGCAACAATACAATTGATAATGATGATAATAACAACAAGATGTCCAACCTTAGTTGATGAATACTTAGCACCAACAAAGGAGAGTGATGAAGAGGGCTTCAAACTTCCTTCAAATCCTGCAAATAACTTCAATAGCATTCACAAGTAGAAGACAATCCAAACACATAGAATCATTTAGCATAGCATAGCACATGAGAGCAAATTCACATTCATTTCATCGTCCATTCATCTAGGTGTAAAATGAGTCACAACACACATTTAAATATGCTTTCCCGCTCACCTTCGACAATTAAAACTTGATTAGGCTGACAAATACAAACTATAGGATCATCCTAAGCTGACACCTTGAGATTAGACCAAGGCCCCCAAGTGGGACTAGGGTGCTTGGGCAACCTAGGCCCTTGGTCCTAAAATCTCGAAAGATGTCTTTTAATGCGGGCTTAGTCAAGTCTTATATTGATTTAGTTGTGTTTAATTGTTAGGATTGGGATATTCATCATTATAAGCTCAAAAAGGTGTTAAAATAGGTCTCAATTAACAAAGGTAATAATATAGGTCCGCCCTAGGAGATAAACAAGGTGTAAAATACTAGTGTACACATTTTATGACATTGCGTTTATCCCCACTTTAGTGTGGGTACGAACTTACTCTCAAACTCATACTAAAGGGACAGATCAAACACACAAGCAAAGAAGCCCAAAGAATACTGCTAAGTTGTGGACCATGAGTAGCCCCCAAACTTAGGATCCTAAGGTCACAAATACACAAGCAAGTAGCAAGCATACAAGGTACTAAAAAATTAATTCACACATATGCTGAGCATACATAGGAATACATGCAGAAGACACACAAAACATAGTGCATACACTCTTAACACAAAGCATACACATAAGGCACAAGGCATACACTTAAGGCACAAAGCATACACTTAAGGCACAAAGCATACACTTAAGAATATGCATAAATAACATAAGACATAATGAATACATAGAGAACATACATAAGGAAAACAAACATGAGAATACACATGAACAAACACACAAGGCACATGACTTTGACACTAGCTTGCTCTGTTGCTAGGGGTCATGTGAAGAAGAGTGTCAATGTGGATCGCATACTAGTAAGGACCGCTGAATTACTAGGTGACAATGATAAATCACATGAAGCACACAGACTAGCCAACTTTGTTGCACTAGGTGGCTCATGGACAAAATAGGAAGCATCACAGGCTAGTGAGGACCACTAAATCACTAGGTGAGTCCCATGCCAACAAGCGAAAACACGCAATCACAAAGGAGCATAGCATGATGCATGCCCCAACCTTAAAGTGATTGCTAACTTCCTTTCAGGGAGCAATTGCTTTAAGGTAGAACAAATCACAAATAGGCACAAGAGCTTCCTGGAAGCACATGCCCATAAGATATGTGTTTCCAAAAACTACATCACACAAAACAAGGCAAACCAAGGCGATGCTCAGGCATGATACACAATGGCTTGTGTAGTCATGGTATGACGTTGAGCATAACAACAAGGAGCCACAAAACGAAACCACAATATAAAACAAAAAGTCAAAAAGAGATAACACAAAGGGGTCTACCCAACTGACATCAGTATAGGAATTATTGTATAATAGTAGAATTCTCAAGACTATATATATATAGAACTGTCATCATCCGCTAGCTAGTAGAACTACATAGACAAAGGAGGAAGTATCACATGAAATCAAAAAAGAAAACATCCCTCAAGTCAACAAGGGAGAATTCTAAAGCATCCTACGCCTTGCATCATCCCCAAAAGACACAACAACAAGGGGAAGAACGACATATAGAGGAATGATGATACAAATAGATGGAATGTCACACCAAATTATGTTCCCTTTGTATCCTTGCACCTACAAGGGTGTCAAGGGTCATCCAAAGAGAACTTAAAAATATAATGATAAACAACAACAAACAACACAAACAAACACGAGTAACTACGACACAAATAAAGCATCAAACAACACATCATGGGGGAGAACATTATGTAAACTCACAACATAATAAATAAGGTACCTCATGTGTGAGTCAACCTAAAGTAAATCATCCTCCTCCCAATCTTTCTCATCATACATTTGAAAAGGAGGACAAGATGTGAGAGGAACTATAGCATGTGAGGTATAAGGAACAATAGCCATACCTGTATTTTCTTCAAAATCGCTGTTAGAATGTATTTCAATAGGTTCCACAGCGGCTTTCGAATCTTATTCTTTCTTCATAGGAGGCACGGTAGTAGTCGTTGTCTCTTCGGTGTTCGTCAATGGTAAATGCTTGTGAGGAGGGAGATTCTCCACTCCTGTGGCAAGTCGAGCCATAGCACGATGACTCTTCTTTCTTTCTCGTGCAATCTTATTTCACTTAACTTTATTTGTGATGTTCTTTAGGGGAACTGTAGTATCTTCCAATGCAGGTTCCTCTTCTTCCTTTGCTTCAGGAACATTAGAAGAAATGGGAGGAATCACTAAAGGTTGGGAGGCTATGGGGGGAGGGTTCCTCAATGTGGGAGGCTCTTCCTTATCAATTTGTGAAACGGGTGGAAGTACAGGAGCATCCTTAAGCAGTTGAGAAACCTCAGGGAAAAAACTCTCACAACTGATCATTCACCACTAGTCTCCGTGGAGGTGGGTGGTATAAAAGTTATATTGCAATTATGGGAAGGTCTATTTTCTACACAAAGGTTGCCTCATTGTCCTTGGAGAGATGGTAGAGGGGGAACCTTGACATATCTACTAGACACTCAGGGACAAGGAAGAACCTTCAATTTGGGCTTAGCCTCACTCACTACCTATGGAACAGGAGAAATTACGGTCAGATCCTAAGAAGATTGAAGAAGTTTAGTAATATCTCCAGGAGGAATATTACTAAGTGATAATTCTGCTATCTTCTTTTCTTTAAATTGTTGCTATGACAAGAAAAGTATATCCTCTCTTTCTTTAGCGACTCCCACTAGTTTTGGCTAGAAGTAGTCAAGTGAAAAATGTCCATTACGAGCGACGGGGTGATACTGACTATGGTGTACAGCATGCACTCGTCCCTCAAATGGAAACTTTAAGCACTTATGAAACAGAGAGGGGACCACCTTCATGGAGCAGATACATGGGTAGCCCAACTTCACATGAAACAAGTTCGATGTAGGAATGATAACAAAATAAACATCCAAAGCTCTAGGCCCAACTTTATCTTCAAGTGTTAAAGCACCGAGAGTTGGATGGATAGACCCATCATGTGCTCTAATAGCCATCTCTGATACGTCATATGTATCTTGATGTAAACCATGCATGTAGAGAAACTCTTCAGTTACTACATTCACCATGCATATAGGATCTATCATAGCACCCCGAATAGACTTGTCATTGATTTGTATAGTAATATATAAAGGTCCATCGGGAGATTCTATAGTAGCATCATGTGGAGTGAAGAAGATAACAGGTTCTACATTTGTTCGCTCTTTGTGAGGGTGAGTGTCCACCATGCAAATATCTTCATCAATTCACCACATTAGACTAATGATAAGGTAAAGAATCCGTGTATATTTGAAGGTTTTGGTTAGGAGCTACCACCAATTTATTCCCTTTATCATTAACACCCGCAACCTAGATGACATTGGAGTCAATGAGGTCTTGAATTTAATGTTTAAGATGCATACATATTTCAGTGTCATGGCCAACGGAGAGATTAAATTGACAAAAAGCCTTCGCATCAAATGAAGACGATTGCATCTTATTTGGATCAAGAGGCTTAACAGGTGGTAGCTTTATGAGATCATTTTGTAAAAGTTGTGTCATAATAGCATGAAGAGATTCTGATAATGGTGTAAAGTGTCTTGTTTTTTGTTTCAACTTATAATGGGCAAGAGCAGGTGATGACATTGCCACCACATGTTTTCTAATGTTATCCGCTGAAATTTTATTTATCTTTATGAAGTTTTTGTTATTTCTCTTGAATGAATGATTATTAGAGGCCTCAAATTGACCAACTAGACCTGATGAGGGATGATGCTCATACTGACTGACTGAGAGATGATAATCATGAAGAGCCATTAATCATGAAGAGTCATGCAAAGATGAGTAAACGAATCATATCACATCAACAATACTTTATCACAGATGTGAGGTTGTAAGTTTCCAATAAAGATTCTTTGCACATCCACATTAGAAATAGAGTATTGGATTTGTGAAAAGAGGGCTTGATAATGGCCCATAAAGTCAGTTATTTTCTCTTTTGTTCATTGTTTACAATGAACCAAGTCCGTCAAGGAGACTTGAGGTCCATGTTAGTTTGAAAATGTTCAAGAAATTTAGTAGCTAGTTATGAAAAAGTAGTTATAGAATTAGAAGGAAGTGCACAAAACCAATCCAAGGATGTGTCCTTGAGTGACCTAGGAAAGAGTTTTGCCAAGAGCACATCCTCAAAGTAGAAATCACTACACATAGCGGTAAAGGCTGCCACATGATTGTTCGGGTCTCCCTTCCCATTATACTTTTCAAAGTGGGGATTCTCAAATTTATCGAGCATAGGAGTTCTTAAAATGGCATAAGACAAAGGGCTATGAAGATGGTGTGCTATTATACTACTTTTAGGTGGGCTACTACTCATGTTAGCCAATTGTTGTTGAATGGAGCTCATATTCTTCAATAACTGGTCTATGACATGATCAGAATTTGAATTAGGTAAGGATTGGAATGAACTAGATGGACTAGTTGAAGGTGTATGAGTAGCCTTTTGAAACACAATAGGAGGTTTAGATGTAGGCGGAGTAGTATTAAGTGCAGAGTTTGTGTAATTGTAAGGAACATTATTATAGTGTCGAATGGGATTCCCAGTGGATAAACCAACACAAGTGGTAACATCATTACTTGGATGTGTAGTAGTGGTAAGGATAGTAGATGAATATGTAGTCATAGGGAGTGTGGGCATAGGTGCCGACACTTGAGTCCCTATGTTGTTAGGAGGAGTTACATTCTTCATGAGTTCAGCACAACTAGTTGCCGACATAATGTTGTTATACACTATGTGAGCTAGGCCACGCAAGACTTCCACTCCTTCTTGTCCTTCTTGCAACAACCCTCTAAGACTCTCAACAATAGGGATGACCTCCTTAGTTATATGCTTTACACTCACAAATTGTTGAAAGTTAGCCAATTCTGTATCTAACTTTTGAATTTGGGCGTAGGGCACATGAGCAATAAGGTCATCAATGTCAATGGATTCTTGAGTAGTTGATGTTTCATGGACAGTTACGGAAGGAAGTTATGTGACTTGAGTCAGGAATTTAGATGCAAAAAGATCCTCATTAGAACCCATTATTCAAATACTTCTTACAAACTTGTTAGAATCAGGGCACCAAGTTACAAAGCTCATAAAGCGACTACAAGCCTTAATAACACACAAGGTGCATAAATAGAAGAAATTGATGATGTAACAAAAGAAATTTTTGAGTTTTTATTTAAATGAAGCAATATACCCTTGATCAAATTCAATTCTATTCAAATACACTTATATGTCAAGAAGAGTAATGCAAAGATGAAGCACAAGTTTCAATGGTTTTTCAAGATGCAACAATGCACAAATTATTTTTATCTTTTTTTTCGAATCAAGATGATTATTGTAATATTATAGAGTAAGGAAAAATCAGATTTAGGATGTAAACAATAGCAGAAAAATCTGAAATTAAACTTATACTTACAAACCCTAACATGCAACACTAACTAGGCTTCATGAAAATGCAACTTTTTCAACACTTTTTAGTAGCAAATATGATTTAAATGCACAATACAACCATGTAGAATGTCTAATAAATGCAATTTGGTTCAGATCTGATATGAAAATCAAAAGATGACATGGATCTATAATGATTTTTCTTTTCCAAATGCAAAATAAAGTGACAACTATGCAACCTCTATAATGCAATTTTTTTTTTCAATTTTCACATTCAAAATGCAAAAATGCAAAATAATTTTGAACAACAACTAATTAAAGGAAAACAACAAATGCAAATTCTTTAAACTAAGATCTAAAATGAATGTAACAAGATCTAAACAATTTTCAAATTTCAAACCCTAGGGTCACCACTTTCAATGCAAGGCTTCAAACCCTAGTTCTCAAAATTTATGCATAATTCAAGCAAGTATGAATACAAAGTAACTAAGGATCACACTCTTAATCATATATAGGGTGATAGGTAACTCAAATATGAAAGAAGAGGGATGTAAAATAGTGTAAGCAACTATGGGTTCACCTAAATGTAAAGGGTGGGAAAAGGGAGGCTAGCGTAATGGATCAAACTAGATCAAACCCTCTTCTACCTCAACATTAGGAGAGAGTGACCGAGCCTAGCTTCTACCCAAGAAGGAGAGCTTAAGCTATAGGTGTTCTACTCCTTTATATTGTATAGAGATGATTCAACCAAACTTGACTACAATCAAGCAAACTAGCTAGGATGTATGGATTGACATAAAAGACATAAAGATCAGACTATCACAGATAAACATAAACATATCAGAGCAATCAGGGAGTAGAGTAGAGGTCAGGGAATAGTTCAGAACCTAGAAAATTTAGCAGTGATGTCCGGGATAGGGGCGCTTGGGCACCCTAGTCATCCTTCAGGCTAAGACATAATTTTTGGGATGATCAGATCTATAGATGTTTGCACTTCCTTCTTTCTGACTGTTAACTCCTAAAACCTGTTCACCTTACCTGCACACACACAAAGAGGAAAAAAGTCATGTTGTTTTAAGGGTTTGCCTCGGTCAAACCCTATGTTGGTGTCCCCACCTCCACAACAATGATTCATAAGATCCAAGAGTGCTTGCCCTTGCAGAGCAGAGGCCAGATCTGCAACAATGTGATTGATAATGATGATAATAACAACAAGATGTCCAACCTTAGTTGATGAAGGCTTAGCACCAACAAAGGAGAGTGATGAAGAGGGCTTCAAACTTCCTTCAAAGCTTGCAAACTTCAATAGCATTCACAAGTAGAAGACAATCCAAACACATAGAATCCTTTAGCATAGCATAGCACATGAGAGCAAATTCGCATTCATTTTTTCGTCCATTCATCTAGGTGTAAAATGAGTCACAACACACATTTAAATATGCTTCCCCACTCATCTTTGGTAATTAAAACTTGATTAGGCCAACAAATACAAACTATAGGATCATCCTAAGTTGACACCTTGAGATTAGACCAAGGCCCCCAAGTTGGACTAGGGCACTTGGGTGCCCTAGGCCCTTGGTCCTAAAATTATGAAAGATGTCTTTTAATGCGGGGTTAGTTAGGTCTTATATTGATTTAGTTAGGTTTAATTGTTGGGATCGAGATATTCATTGTTGTAAGCTCAACAAGGTGTTAAAATAGGTATCAATTAACAAAGGCAATAAGATAGGTCCACCCTAGGAGCTAAACAAGGTGTAAATTTCTAGTGTACACATTTTATGACATTACAAGAGGAACCTGGCACTAGAAGACAAAGCTCACTATTTTGGACAACAGCACACCACGGGGACATTTGTGTGTGGTGTTGGTGTCCTCAAAGCTTTAAAAATAAAAAGTAATAATTATGTATGGTTCCCTACTACCTGCACAACACAACAACAGACAATAAACCAACCCAGTGATATCCAGGTGATGCTAGATATAGAAAATAATATAAATATTCTATTGAAATGAGATAAAATGAAATACTAATGAAGAAAAGGAAGAAATAACAACAAAACTAGTGTGTGTTTGAATATCACTCACAAAGTACATATTATTGAAGACAAGGGAAAAATGGTTGGGCTACTAAGGAGCTTGCCTAAGTCAAGCCCCTACTTTGGTATTTTGACCTCCACGAGTAGCAAGGATAGAAATTTGGAAAAGAGTGCATGCTCCTATTTCTCAAATGTGACTAAAAAACAAGTAGCAGTGATAAACAAAATGAAACTAAAATGAATAAAAGTAATAGGATTTAGGGTTGGTTTTGGACCACTAGGAAATGAGAACTTATGTTCATGCTAACCATGTACAAAAAAATGTCATTTGGACACTAGACTATTTGACTAGGGACAAAGGGTCAAAGTGGATCCAAAATAAGTGGGGAGAAGTGCTATTTATGCAATTTTTAACTCTACGAGTATAAATAACAACTATACCAAGACAACATTATTACTTATCAATGCACATTTATCAGGGTTAAAATATGTCTTAGCCAAAAGACCATTAGAAGAGTGTCACGTGTTATTATAAAAATATATTTTTTCAAGTGCATAAAATAATAAATTTTATCGCAGTCTGATTTTGGTCCCTAAATAAAAATTAATTAGTGAAAGTTTTCTTAATTTATAGTAAAATGTTTTTAAATGAACTTTAATTTATTTAATATTTAGAAATTTTAGGCTAATAAATTTATTACCTTTGTGTTTACCGTGTTTAAATATAAAAATTATATTATAAAGAATATGTAATTTCAATTTTGTTTTATCTTAATCTAGGGAGAATAAAATCTCTTTTACATAAATTTAGGGTAAATAAGTAAAAAATATGAGGATTCAAAATTCACTTTAGATAAAAGAGTTGTGACCAATAAGTGAATAAAAATATTTTTTTAGAAAATTAAATCAATGAATAAAAGTATTTAGTTGAAAATTTGATGTAGATGTATTATGATAGATGGATGGAAGTGATTCTTCAATATGAAGAAATTAGTGATGCTTGGATGAAAGTTTTGGAATCTAAAACTCTTCATTTATCACTACAGGTCACTTCTGCAACTATAGGATTGATCATGCACATATAAATCTAACCAGTACAAGTACATATTTGATTTGGATGCATGGTGTAGACACCTAAAATTGCCTCATCACCATTCTAGCCTTAATCAGGACATCACTTGACCATTTCCTCTATAATTAATTGGATAAATTCTTATTTATACAATTAATTATCCAATTCCCCTACCAACAATAATTAAATAATATTTTGTTAGTTAAATAATAAAATCACTATTCATTAATAATTCCTGATCATGAGCTTGCTACTTAAAGTCACAGAAGCTAGGGTTTCAAACTCATTTGCATGTTTGGAAGAGTAATTTCATGCTGATGATAGGAGATTGGGAGGCCATGCCAATGGAGACTCCACTCTTCGCTTAGGTCGTAGTGGATCCCAATGGTATGGGGATCAAACAGCTCCTACTCCCTTTCCACAAAATGCCAAGATGTGTGGATGGCGACCTGACTCAAACAAGGGCTTCTCAGGCTGGCGTTTGGAGCTAAGGATAGATGGTTGGAGTCTAGATCTGTACACCACCCCCCTATTTTACCCAGTGCAGAGGTATTTTGGGGGAGCATGGAACGATTATGGAAAATGATAGCTCTTAGGTGTAGGGCAAACAAAAATAAAGTGTTTAGCCATGGTCAGGCCAGCTGCACTGGGCAAACCTAGATGCCACTTTTGATAAGGTTAAGCCACTCAAATGCACCAATGAATCACCTATCATTGAGTTTAGAGAAGAGGTTAGAAGAGAAGTGACTAAAAATGAATCCTTTTTTGCCAAAAAAGGGCTAATTGGCAAATTTTTTAGGCTATGTCCAAGCCTCCCGAATCTACACAAATGGATCTTTGATACTTGGTGTCCCGTTTTGAAAGGTGATGTTCAAATCTACACCTGTGCTCATGGATTTTCCATTGTATTTTTTGACAATGTTCAGGGTCAGAATTCTATCCTCTGTGATTATTTGTGGGACTGCAATCAGTACATGCTCATGCTTAAACTATGGCACCCAATTTTTTATCCTACATCTGAATCTTTCACTGTGATGCCTGTATGGGCACGTCTCCCAAATCTACTGCTGCAATTTTGGTTTGATTCATGTTTTGAAGCAATTGGCAATAAATTAGGGAAGTTTCTAGATGTAGATGAAGGCTCCTCTAACTATCTTCACACCACTTTTGCTCGCATTCTGGTTGAACTGGACACCTCTAAAAATCGCCTGGCAGATATTACTTTGAAAATTACAGATCGCAGTTGGTTTCAAACTCTGGACTATGAGGGTTTTCCTTTTGCATTATCGTAAGTGTTATAATACTGGTCACATTACTATAAATTGCTCCAAACACCAATTAAATGGCCATGCCACATGGTGGAAATATGTATCCTTTCAGCACTTGTTACATCCCCAACTTATGATTTAGCTTAATCTTGCTTTTGTGTGGTAATCAGGGTGATTAATCATAGTTTAATGATTTGATGTTTGTGGAAAATATCAAATTTAATCTTTGATTATGTGATTACTGACTAATGTTAGTTAGACATGAGATTACATGTTGATATGATTATTTAATTATTTTGATTTGTGAATCAAATGATGATACACTAATCATGGTTATATGGTTGTGAGTGTATTCAAGAAAGAATCTTCCTCCAAGAACAAAAGGAGAGTATCACCCGGGAGGAGGAGATAGATGTTTGGAAGAGGTCAAATTACCATCTGAGTATCGAAGCTAGTCCTTAAGAACCCTTGCAGGAAGAATGAGTATGTCTTACCCTAGTTAGTCATTTTCCAATTCTTTCATTGTCATCTTGAAAGGTGAGATATTTCGATGTTTCTCACGTCGATTCAACTAAACGATGTTCTTAGAACATCGATTCTAGTTGATGGGTGATCTTGTTGGGTTGTCGAGTATTTCCTTGTTTCCTTATCCAATTCCTTATTAGGATGTTGTGACTATTATTATTTTCTTTTTTTATTTTTTCTTATGGTCAACATGGTGAAGAAGGGGGAGTGGTACTCGACCCCAAAGTTGCATTTTGATTGTGCCTCCTATTGATGATGTTGTCATTTGATGACATTTTAGATTATTTTGTTTTCCCTTAAACATCATTTAGATGTAAGGGAAACTTTTTTCAATATAATTATGCTAGACCTTATGATCAGGCACCTTTATTATTAATAATATAGATTACTTATGTGGATAGGCTGACCACCACCCACGATGAGTGGAGTGAGTGGAGGCTAATGTGGAACCTATCTTAATTCTTATCCACGTTGCCACTCCATCATGGAGGATAGTGGACTATTGGAACCCAAATAAGTCACGGGGTGGCAAAGTTGGTTATGGGTTTTTTACCTCTATGTGGAGCAAAAGGTGGTGAACTTTGTTGCATGTGATGCATGCAAAAGTATGAACCAAGCCTTTGTTGTGTGAATGGATCAGTATGCTCTAGGCCTAACAAGAACAGTCAGAAGTTTGTGTAGGAGAAGACTGCTACAGTAGTAGCTAGAAGGTGAGAACACACAAGCTTGAGATAGAGCTATCAAAGGACATTCAGAAGTTGACCCTCGACAAGTTGAATCCATTGTTTAAACCTTACCAGGTATGAAGCTTAGTAATAATATTACTACTGCATTCTGTATGTGGTTGACTATGTCGAAATGGGATAGTAATTGGCCACTGTGTTATAGTTATAGGCCTTCGATGTTGTAAACAATTATGTATTAAAACTATGATACTCCATAAACAATGTTGTGTTTAAACTATGATACAACGTAGACAATGTTGTGTTTTAACTATGATACTTCATAGACAAGGGTATGATTAAACAATGACACTTCCATAACTATTGCCGTGAGTAAACCACGATACCACCTACACTATGGAGTTATCTTTATAGGCTCTCGGTGCCGTATATGCATTTATTTTTGTAAATCTTGTAAGTATTGTTTGATAAGAAAGTTGGTCGATGCCATAAGGCCAAGCATGTGCATTCCAGTTGCATGCAAGAAGCCTGAGTGACAATATGGCAAGGGCTTAAAACTGTTTCTTTTATTTTTTAAACTCTCATTGTTATTAATTGAGTCGACTATGCTCACTATTGAGAATATATTAAACCATAATGACTGTGTATGTGTATTATGAGGTCTATCTTGGAGTAGGCCAAGAGCCTCACACAAACCTTGATAACATTATCATTAATATTTAACCTTTGATTGTGCATGAGGCACTTAGTAATCGGTCATGAAGACTGCAAATAATAGTGCTTGACTGTTAATGAAAGTTGTTATGATAACTATGATGCATCCTATGTATTTAAAAGGATATGTTAACTCCTCGTTGAAGAAGGAGAAATTGAATAAGAGGTAAATTGTATTATTTTGTAGGTAGCATTAAGTGCATGTCGGGTTTATTGGAGAAATTATTTTTCCTAGATAATATTTTCTTATGAGAATGAATACTATGGTTAGTATGAAACTCCTGTATTTCAACATAAATGAAAGCCATCTCTTTTCGAATGGCCATACTTCATGAATGAGGTATAAGATATTAAACCCATGTGAATACTTGAGATAGAGTCTCTTTAGTAAGACCTCCTTAATAGACTATTATGATATAAGACTTAAATGACATGAATTTGAATGTAAACCTTGTGATAAGGTAAATATGAATCCATGAACCTAGAAAGGTCATAAGCTAGAATACATGATTGGGATTTTGTCTTTTTGAAAAGTAAGGAATAGAGTGACGTGGAGTCATAGGTTCCCTGTTGCAAAAGCAACGTAACATAATTAAATGTACTCCTACTTATCCTAGAACTGGACTAAGAATGAATTGAACCTACCTTTTCTAGACCTAAAGAGGTCCAACTATGATTACTGTAGGATGAGACAGCTTCTAAGTTGAGTTGAAGTGGTAGACATATGGCAACATTCATTATGAAACATTTATGTATGTAAATCTTTGGCCAAAGTAATGCATCCATCTCTACATGCATTGTCAGTCCATAGTGATCCAGATGGCATAATATTTCCAGTAGTGTCATACATAGTTAGAGTGGATCTATAGTTGTATGACCATGAGACATTATGGACACAACACTAGATACTCAGATGGCAAACCTAACAGTTCCTTATATCTATACCCTCCATGAAGGGTAAGGCCGCTTCCAGGTAGGAAGTTGTGTGGGGCACCGCTAGTCTGTTGTTGGAGGAAAAGCACTCGGGTGATGCTCTCCTTCCCAAGCAGAAGACAAGCTGAGGCTTATGAAGACAGATGTCAAAGTTCTAGATATAGTGCTTTTCTTTATATGAATTGATAGTCAGTTATTATGTATATTTCTATATTTGATGCCTTAAGCATATCTTTGTATGTGTATAGTGAAGGTCATTCACTAATGAGTTATCCTTGGATATTGTAAATCTAAGTTTTGTTATGTTTTGGAAAATAATAACATGCTTAATTATCATGATGATATTAATTCATTTTTGCTTAACTGTGATTATGTTAAATCATGATGTATTCTTACTATTAGTTAAGATGGTTAATTATGGTTATTTTTGGGTAATGTGAGATGTCATGTTATAGCACTACTCTATGGAAAAAGAGGAATCCATGTCTCCCCGTGAGGGAAAAGTTTAAAATGAATTCCCTCCAAAGATGAGGACTCTTGAGATTGGGAGCCAAAAAGTCTCTGTAGGTTCACAATCTCTCCTTGCTGCAATGGAAGGATCATCCCCTCCTAGGATGGGAAGCATTAAAGCTTCAAAAACATCAAACTCTAAGGAAAAAAAGCAATGTCATCTCCAAAAGAGGTTCCAGAAGTGACAAACAATGAATCAAAGGCTCAAGAGAGCAAAATTGTTATTACCTCAACTACTAATGCTGAGACCTTGGGTCAATGGGGTTTCAAATGAAAACTAGACAGTGGTGCAAAGGAAAAAGAAAAAGAATTGGCTCCCCACCACATGCAACTACATTCTCATTCTAAAAGTAATGTTAATATTTAGAATTTGTCCTTATGCACCCCTTTTATAGGGCGTGCACTTTATTATTTTTTTCACTCTTTTATTTACGAGGTAGGCTCCCTTAAGCCTAATTCAATGATTTAAAAAAATCACTATTCATTTGTACCTCTTCCTAGCATTAATTACATAAATACAACCATCTATTTAATTAATCAATTATTTTCCATAGTCTAACCTTAGATAAATAATCCAATTATTTATTTATCTAAGTCCCTCATCCTCATCCCAAAAATTAAATAAATACTCCTATTTATTTAATTCTTTATTTTGTCCACTTTTCATTAAGTTGGCTAAAACTAATTAGCCAACTAATCACACACTTGCATATTCCTAAATCATGATCAATCCATTCAAACCTCTCACATCCTCCAAAGTGTACAAAAGCATGGGTCCTTGTAGAAATCACATCGATCTTCTTACATGAGGTATGGGCAAGTCATTTTCCTATCCCTCTAAGGTACCCTTGGTACCCTTTTGATCTCATTCATCCACTTCTTCCAAGGAGATCCTCCACCATTGACTTCCCTTCAATCTAAGGACTCCATTTGTGCACCAACCAAATGATGCCACTTAGAGACCTCTCATCAACCCAATCCTCTCAATCAATATCAACCCTTGATCCTTCAAATCAATCCTAGGCATTCAATGCCTCATCAAAAAATCTATAAATTGAACCCTTTCCAAGCCATTTGCAAGTATCCATGTAATGCAATGTCATGTTATTGGTTTGAGGAGCAATCACATACAATCAAGGAGCACATCCAAGATCATAGGTTTGCATGTGCAGTTAATTAGTTAACTTAATTCTATGTTTTATATATTCCTATTTAGCTCAATTAGAGGTTGCATGTAGAGATAAATGAGATAGGCTAAGTTAGTTTAGTTAGTCTCTTTTACGTTCATTTTCATATATATACACATGGAATTGGTCATTATAAATCTCTAAATGTTCACCTTCAGTCTATCTTGAGTATATAAATTTATTTTTGCATTAAAAATTGGTTGGTTTGGTCAACAATTTTCCAATGGTCATAAATATGTCTTCCTTTGGTCAAACCCCTAGGATACTGAGTCAATGGATTTTGAAATGATAAAAATAGTAAACAAACATACAAGAGATGTACTAAATATTGATAAAAGTAGGTAATGCAATAATAAATGTTTTGATGTAATGCTAGAATAATTATAGTTGTGAGATTCTCTTATGAATTGTAGGTGTTAGATGATCTAAAATGAATTAGAGTTATCCCTTAAGTACAAATCCAAAGGACACAAATGAAATGTTTTATACTTCAAAATGACACATAATGACCATTTGGAAGGGTTAGGGTAGCTCTAAATTTGAATTTGAAATCTAAAAGTTTGGGACTCATTTTTGTAACTATGTATTTGACCCAAACCATTAGTACAATCACGGATGTAACTCATAGTGGGAGATGGATGAATCATGGATTGCGACTAGTCCTTAAAAGTGAGTGCAAATAAAAATAGGTAGATTATATATCACTTTCAACAAAAATCATGCCACTTACACATATATCATTACATAAATAAAAATCAAATTAAAGTGAATCTAAAATGAAGGGAAAAAGTGCAAGGTATGTAATTTTCACCATTATACATTTATATATATTTTTATATAAAAAATATCTTATTATTATTATATGTGTAAAGAGATAATATAAATATTTAAAGATATTAATTAAAGATGACATTACATAAACAATCTTTTTAATAGTTAAAATAATTGAAGGAAAATAAAGTGCACCCTAGCTTAAAGATTTAATGTACCTAACTTTAATTGGATTAAACCCTAGAATTTAGAGGTACTAATATTGATTAATGCAAATAAAGATGGCACTAAGATTGATTAATGTAAATAAAGATCTAAGTAACCAATATAGAGATAACTAAAATGTTAAGAAGGGAAAGAGAGTTTATTTATTTTATAGTGTGATGTCAAACTTGACCTCTTTGATTGACTACAATAGAAAATTGGAAATTGGAAACTTGAACTACATTAGTGATCAAGAACCTATCCAGTAGACAAGATCTTGACTTATTGAGGCCTGGGACTACACTGCACCTATAGTTCAGTCTTGGGACAATTTGCTTTTGTGTGATTATGTACATTGTTGATTTTTAGCTTCAAGATCTATAGAACCTATTTGCTTATGTTTGTACTCGCTTTTGAGAAACTAGTGGTACTAAAAAGCACCTTTAGGGGTCTTAATATAGACTAAGGGAAGGCCATTGACTTCCTTGATAATAGTCAAGCCTCATGACAAATATAACAAGATTAAAAACATGCCACATAGAGAATGCAAAATGTTGATGCAACTGAAAAACTAATATTGATTTGATTCTCAGATTGTGATTGATGCGATTGTGACTGAGTGTTATTGTGAATGCTTTGTCCTAAAAATTGATGATTAAAATGACCTTAGATTATGTCATTAAATACAAGTCCTAAACATACCACTTGAGACCTTTGGTGTGTAAGTTAACAAGTAACGATCATATTCCTAGAAAGTCAAACTTAGAAATTGGGATTTTGAATTTTAAAGCTAGAGGATTAGACTAGAAGTGATTATGTCTAAGGGATAGAAAAGCAAAGACAACCTAGTCTAAAAAGGTAAAAACTTTGAGAAATGGACCAATAATGTTTTGAAGTGAGAAATGGACAAATAATGTTTTGAAGTGAACATATCAGAATACATATAAGATAGCAATCAGCTAATGTGCCAAAAAATAAATTAAATACTAAGATAATATATTTACAACATCCACACATAATAACATAATAACATAAAATTATATAAAGAAAATCAAAAGTCATCAATATTATAACTCAAGTTAATTTATATTTTTGGTTTTATTTAGTTTTTGGCTTTCTAGTGAGGCATCTTTATGGAAAGTTTATAATATTTAGGGAGCATATCCCATAAATTATGTTCTCTCTCCTTCCACCCAATAAACTTTAATGACAATTATCTTCGTGCATGTGCCCCCAAAAGCCAAAACTTCATGTTGCCCACACCATCCAAGAATCACTAAAAACCTAGCAATTCTACCTAAAAAAATATGAGTCTCATGGTATCCCACACTTTATGCTTCAATAATGCATGCTCTCAATATTCAAACAAGCTTTTCTTAATTCTCAAATTAAACGAGAATACAAATAACTTTTTAAAGAAAAATATTCCCAATTGGGGATCCAAATAAATAAAATAAATCTTCCCCCGAAAAAGTGTGAGAAACCTGCAACATCTTTTTGCCACAATGCTAAGGGGCCCTTAATTTTTTTTTTGTCCTTGGCTATTGAGGAGCATTGTACTTTGCCAAGTTTTGGAAAATAAATATGTTTTATAATTAATATATATATTTTAATGTATATTTTTAGTTTTAATATTATATAACCAATAAATACACTAAATAGAACAAAATAAAAATTTATAATAAATGTATGATTTTAAATTTAAATAGTAATAAACAAAAGTATAACCAGCATAAGTGATATAAAATTAAATAGTGAAATTATTTGTGAAAAATTTTAAGATCAAAGATAAAATAAGTGTAATAGTAGTTTATTTTAAAAGCTATTCATCTCCTCTTCATAAAAATTTAAAAATTAAGATAAATAAATGTAATAGTAGTTTATTTTAAAAGCTATTCATCTCTTCCTCTTAAAAATTTAAAAATTAATATAAATTTGAAAAAGAAAATAAAATTCTTTTTATATAATATTTGAAATAAAATAATTAAATAATAACAATTAAATAATTATCTTAAGATTAATTTATTTAGTATGAGAAATTATATAGAGTAAAGTGTTGACGTAAATGTAGAAATCAAATAAACAAATAGAAGGTATTTAGTTAGAAATTCAATGTGAATATATTATGACACACGATTGTAGATGATTGGTAATATGTAGGAAAATTAGAGTTAATCAGATGAACACTTTTGAACCTAAAAATTCATTATTTATCATTATGGGTCACTTTTGTGACTATCAAACCAATCCACATGAATTGTGGGTTTAACCTAAGTCCAAGGATCTAAAATTTTATGCACAAATCCAATCTTTGTTAAACTTTGATACTTTCTTTTTAGTTCACCTAGATGTTTGTGATCTCCTCTATCTAGCTAGTAGCATTTAGGGACAACTTTGAAGAGTTTGTTAGGTATGGTGTATCCTCCCTTGGTCAAACTGATAGAATATTGATTTAATGGATTTTGGAAAAAATTTAAAACATCCCTAGATGTTGATGCAAGAAGGCCATGCAGTAATGAATTCTCTAATTATGCAAATGAATATTCAAATGTGGGTTAGATCTTTAAATGCTAGATGGATCTAAAGAATAACTAAGATTAGCCCTTAAATAGGACTCCAAAGGTGGCAAGTGAAACATTTCATGCTTCAAGTCAGCACACAATGACTAGTATGGGAAGGGTTGGGTCAATCCTAAAATTGTATTTGAAAATTAAAAGTTTTGAGTTTATTTCTACAAGTTACAAAATTGACTTGGGGTCAATCCTCCAAATTGTAGATATGAATCTAGTTGGAAAAGGTAAAAATTAAGGATCAAGACCAATCCCTTGGAATAAGTATAGATGAAATCAGGTAAGGCTCAAGTTATGTGCTAGATTTGAGAAAAAATCACACTTGTTATAGAAAGGACAATCAAATCAAAGCAAGTCTAAAATAAAGGGCAAAGTGTAAGGTATGCAATTTTCACTATTACATTTTGCCCCTTGATTGACTTGCATGTTGTTAGGAAGGGTGTCTCAACCTTGCACCTAATGTTAAGATTCCAAACAATGCGATTTTCAAGTTGAAAATAGAAAAACTCATTTTATGGGCTATAGAGTTGGTTTTTGGCCAAAATAAAAATTTTAGGTTGTTTAGCATTGATTCCCTAGTGCTTGTCACGTGGACCTCCTTGAGCTCTACAATTTTAAAAATAGGCCAAATTAGCCTCCCGGATCAAAATTTATGGCCTCTGAAAGTTGGGCCTCCTGCATTGGAAATGTAAAAACATCAACACATACAAGAATTATACTCATCTTGGAATTTGGGTGTTGGATTTCCAACTAAGGATTTGGGTGCCACTATTTTGGGTGGTTTTATCTCATGGTTTTCTAATTACCATTTGATGGTTTCATGTATTGTATCTCCTATTTATTGGGTGCTTGAGATGGAGTTTCATACCGAGTTTTGTAGGTATTGTTATGTTGTTAGAATTCCTCCAGATCTCTAGTTGGTTATACTCCTATAAAGACTTTCTCTACAAGTGTATTGTAATATGTTGCTTACTGAATAATATATTGAGTTGCTTTGGAGTGTGGGGCTTTTCTCTTGAAAGGGTTTTCCCCACGTACACATGGTGTTATGGTATATTGCGTATTTTATGTTTATATGTGTTTCTACTTTATATAATAGTTGAAAAGATTGAAATTTGCACCACTCTCCTCAAAAGTTTAGTGTAGGAAGCATTTCCACATAAATTCATTTCTTTCACATGTGAACTACTATGAGGATGCATGTCAAAGTAAAATCAAGTAGCCTTGACATGAAATTAAATTTATTCAAACACTTGCTTTAAATGTAGCAATGAGATAGCTGAATCTAACTTTATTTACTTGTTGATATGGATCAAACCTTGCTCAAGTGTTGGAATATATGGAGGATAATACATAATTTGTTCTTGCTCTTTTTTGTTCTAGAGGGTGAGAATTATTGTTTGATTTCATCTCTTGAGATACCTTTGGAAGAAGGGGAGGCAACAAAGAGGACTTTGTGCACTCTTATGCTTGTGTCCACATAGCATTTTATTTCCCTTTCTTAAGGAAAAATTTTTCATTTGCACATGTAGACTCATTGGGAATAGGAATATAAGTATCCATTGTAAAATGACTCAAATCTAAAAAATGAATCATGAAGGACCTTGGTAACTCTTCCTTTTATGTGCATACTTTATTCTTTGATGTATAACTGGAGATGTGACTTTCATATGCTCAAGTAATGGCCTACCAAGTGAAATGTAACCTAAAACCAAAACCAAAACCTCTTTGTAACCCACTTTAAGAGGAAAAATGATGCATCCCATATTATTAATCAATGTACTATTTTCCATCTTCAATGGCATCCTTGAATGGGCATAGTCACCTTGCATGAAAATTACGAAGATACAAGTAGCCATTTGTGAATATATTAAACCAGTTTATAGAATCAATGGGAATACCATTGACAAACTTGCCATGAATATTACCAATCACATATAATGTGCTATAAGAATGATCACATGGCATATCCTCATCAAAAAAATGTAATAACAAGAATATAGGAGGAGAAGGGGCTCTACCATGAGCCATGCCCACAAAGGTATCCGTATATGTGAAAGTGACAAATAATAGACATGTTGTGGCCAATAACATCCTTGTCCATGTACATATGGGCCATGCTAGTAAGAATATGCTTAGGCATACGTTGGAAATCCACATTGTTAGATTGAGTATGTAAATGAAAAGGATTCATATAAAACTATATTTTTATTAGGTGGATCACCCAATTGATTGTCCCATCATTCACACCATCAACATACATATCCACCAAATATTGTACTTTGTACACATGTATAACATTGTTATCTATCAAATCTTGTACTTTGTGTTTAAGATCCATACAAATCCATTTGTGATGTTGATTAAGCCTATTATAAAAAGTATGTTCATTGTATCTGTTGGTTTTTCTTCTGAATCAGCATTAGGGTTTGCCAGTTCTAATGCACAGGCAGATTCAGCCAACTGAATATAGGAGGTTGCGTGAGCTCCTCCCCTTCACTTCTGGTTCTGCCGCACCAAGGGGGTGTCCCTATTTGATAAAAGTATAACCTTGACTAGCTCAATGACAGAAGGATTTAACTTGACGGCAATAGGCAGAATACTCTCATGTATGGACCAAGATTTGTGTAACAAATCACAAGGTTGGCAACATTCTTGGACATAATGTCTAGTTAGGTATGAGAGCATGCAGATGTTCCTAATCCTAATCCTACAACTAACAGGTGGAAGTGATGAGATGGGTTGAAATGGTGTTTGGAGTGATGGGACTTTCCTAGACCCATTGAACAGACAAATTCCCAAACCAGTGCCTTATCTGGGCAGCAGAGTCATATCTAAGACTGTAAATGTCTCCCCATGACAACATAAATTCATATCCAGAGGACCTGAGAATAATGCTAATGCCTGACAGCAACATGTCCAAGAAAGAGTATCATTAATGATCATGCTTAACAGATCCTATGATGCAATCTATTTCCCTTTGTATCTGATCAAAAGCCTATTTAACCACTCCTTGAGCAAACGCAATAAATCAGACACACAGTATGCATACACTGAAAAACTTGGAAGTTCTTGACAACCTTGTTTGAAAGGAAAACAAATGACATACAGGAGACAATCAGAAACAATACACACACAGGTGTTTTTCATTTAAAATCAATCTGCATAGAAGGTCATCACAGAGAAAATCATCATTTACAATCCAAGATAGATTAGTACACCAGACTAAGGACCGAGTCTGTAGCAAAAAATGCCTTTCAAAATGTGAACACCTTATGTTCAGAGTCAGAGCCGAAAGCCCAAAAAACCTCCAACCATTCAAAGTAACACAGCCAGACCATTATATACAGAACCGTGTACATTCAGTAATTAATTACATGGTCAAAAAATTTGCCAGATACATTCCTTTCATTTGAAAATGGCCTTCACAGATTAAATACGACAGACAGGGGGGATCTCGAGCCCAGCGCCACCGTTGGAGAAATCGCTATGCCATAAAATGGGTACCTGACTGCTTGATCGTTTGCTCACATCTCTGCACTGTCGCCATTGATGGCTCAACCACCCACAACCACCAAGAAAACCATCGTTGCGTTCAAATGGCGAGTTCCCGACAAAATGCATTTTCTGAAGGTTCAAATTATGTAGGAAAATTAGTCCCGCATGCACGGTGCGAAGACAACTTTAGCATTTTAAAAACATGGCCACCCACATACTAAGTGTTGAGCGCTTTTGCCACGCTCGACACACGCCTCTCAGCCCAAAGCCCATCGCCCAGACCTATACGATCGGCCCGCTCCAAAAAACTCCTTCCAATCTCAACGGTCTCGCTGATGGCAGACAAAACACACCCTCCGTCGCCGTGACTCCCTCCATCGGAGCATCCAAAAATCCTCTGGCCGACCTCATGTGTTACACCGATGAAGCCCATCGCAATCCCTTGTCGGCCAGACCAATCCCATCGCCCAACCTGGAACTCCTTTGACCGACCGCACTAGTCTCGCCGACGCCATCGCAAACTCCATATTCAGGTCTTCGGCGAGACACACGCCATCGGCACAACAAAAAAGATGCTCGCCGATACGTCGAGTCATACCGACGCACCAACGAGCCACACTCTGCTCCTCAATCGGCCAAACACTCTCCATCGGCAAACCATAAAGCACTACCCCCGATAGCCAAGGTCACTCCGATGACCGAACTCCTCGCTCCCATCACCTAGACACACATCATCGGAGCAACTGAAAAAACACTGGCCGATACCCTTAGTCACACCGACGAACACCTCCCTAAAGCCTCCAACTTCCACATCGGCCAGAGAAGACCCATCGGCAAAGCACAAATCTCCCTCGCCGATAGGCAAAAGTCATATCGACGACACCTTCGCTTGCTTCTGTCGACCAGACATAGTCTATCGGCCAGCCCAAAAGCTTCCTTGGCCGATAGACCAACTCTCCCTGATGGCCACCAAAACACCCTCGTCGGCGAAACCTCCACTATCGGCCAAGCAGAAACATCCTCTGCCGATGACAAACATTACGCCGATAGACCTGAGATACCCTCATTGGCATGACCAATACCATCGGTGGAACCACAAACTCCATCGCCGATGGACAAAACATGAAGACCACCTCCTCAAGAACTATAATACAGATGCTGAAAAACATTGAGGGGCCCCAAAACTTAAAATTTTTTGGACATTTTGGGATGGTGCCTGCATGAAAATTGCTCAATTAACTGACATTCAATTCAGGCACCAATAGTATCTTTGAGGGAGTCCTCTAGATGGATCCAATAGATATATTGGATGAGAGTAGTCAAATTAGCATTCAATAGGATTTGAAGCATGCTATTTAGAGGTTCACCCAATCTTATGAATTTTCTAGTTGTATGGCTTCAAGGCCAACTCAAAGCATAAGTGAATAGATCAACAAGGCAAGGAAAAGAACCATTGTATGGCACAATCTTTCAAGGTGAGTAGAAATAGACTGGCCAATAGTTTGTCTTTATAGACAAAGTCTAGGTGTTTTTCTGTGAATAATTGTAGATGTGTATAAGGATTCCCTTTTCCATTATACATCTTGAAGCAAAGGGCCACAAAACTTATTGATAAAGAATGAGTAACAATCTTAAAATCTAATGGGGTATTTCACACTTCATTATAATCATCCTTATTTTGTACACCAGGCACAAAATTAACCTTTTTCTCTACTCTATCAAACTTTTGCACAAATGCATCAAAGGTGGTGATGGGGATAGTGGTAGTGAGAACATGAGAAACAATAGATGGGTTGTAAAGATGATGAGGGGTAGAAAGAGGAAAGGTAGCAATACTAGAAGGCAAAGAAAAAGATGGAACACTAGTAGGATGAAAGGAGGAGATGGTACTAGGAATGTGGAAAGGGGATATAATATGTGAGTGGAGAAAGGGGTTGACAAAATACAAGAGGATGGAACATGAGAGACCATGGAAGTGGAAGGTGTGACAACTGCATGAGAGGAGACATGGAGTAAAGAAGATACATTATGCAAAACTAGAAAGGGTAAATTTAGCACTAAATATTTGAAGGATTTTAGAACCAAATGTTGCACCAATCAATAAATTATGAAGATTTTTAGCAAATTTTGTAGGATAGGTAGTATTAGCAAGCTCTTGGAAAGTGGCTTGTGTAGTAGTAGAAAGCTCCTTTTTATTCATATATGTATCATGATCAAAATTAGATTGTTTTTTATTAGTATATAAATCCATGGAACCAAAAGGGGTCTCATGATTAGCCAAGTCAGAAGTTGTATGAGGGTTTGTGAGAGCACTCAATTATGGTTTTAAGTAGTTCTTGGTATAAAAACTATAGAAAGATAAAGAATGGCAAACCAAGGGTCTAGAAGAGAAATATGAATCTGAACAATATAGTCAACCTTAGATCGAAAAAATCAGCAATACAAATTAGAACATAAATCCTAAGAGGGTGTACGAGTAGTTAGGTTCACAAAATGAAAATAAAAGTAAAATCTATTTACATGATACCCTAAGGTAAAAGGACTAAACAGTAACAATCAAATAATTACCCTATGATTAATTTAGTTGGGATCATAAACTACCTAAAGTAAAGTGTTGAAGTAGATGTCGAAATTAAATAAAAAGGTAATTAGTTGTAAATCTAATGTAGATAAGTTGTGGAAGATGGTTGTAGATGATTCATCAATGTGTAGGAAAAATAGGACTAAACAAATAAATCCTTTTGAATTTGAAAATTTATTGTTTGAAACTATGGGTCACTTTCATAATTTTGGAACAAATCTATGCAAATTATGGATTTGGCTTTTGTGCACATGGATCTAATCTTTGCTAAACTATGATAATAATGTGCATGCATCGGTCCACTGACACAAATCTCAAGGACACAAACAAAAGCAAAAATCAAAGCCCTAGGGGAAAGGACCCAGTAGTTGAGCACCCTAACTTCACAACTCTCAAAATCATATGTGGCAATTTCGAATCACTCCAAAAATTTTACAGCAGGTTACTTGGCAAGGCCCCTGCTTATAACTAAGATTTTAGATCTACATCATCAAATATGATGCCACATTAGCATGTGTTTTTGTTGAGGTGTCCAAAATGACCCAAAAAAAGGGTGGACCAATAGTTGTGCACTGAGTCGTGTTTTGTTGGTGTGCTAATGTGGCATCACATGATTGGTTATTTTTTAGATCTAAAGAGCACATTTCATTCAATTATAAGTACTTATAGTCAACACTAACAACCTTAAAGTCACAACTACTAGTGTTAAATTTTTAAAAATATTGGGCCTTAAATCCATAAATACTATCGCAGCTATTGGAACATGCTCAACAATTGGGTCCTCTCCCCTAGTTCCTCCCCCTTATCCTAAACAAATATCAAAATCTTCATCAAACATTAAATATGTTGAGACATGGACCAGCTAGGACTCGAACCTAGGACCTTCCATTTGTTGTTGGAGTGCTCTACCACTGAGCTACTGGCCCCTCTTGGACCAGTCCATCGTTGGTCCGGGTGTGGCTTATTTCCAACACCAACACCCCCCTTAAGCCACACCTCTCGTGTGCTTGGGGCTCCTAGCCTGGGCCTGGCTCTGATGCCATGTTGAGACATGAACTAGCTAGGACTCGAAGCCAGGACCTTCCATTCACTGCTGGAGTGCTCTACCACTGAGCTACTGGCCCCTCTTGGACCAGTCCATCGTCAGTCTAGGTGTGGCTTATTTCCAACACCAACAAAATAAATTATGTTTTTTAATACATTTTCTTTTATTTCTTGTTTCGACAAACATCCTCTTCTCAAATTCTTAAAATATGACAAATTTCTTTATTTTTAGTTTACATTATAGAACAATGAAGCTTGTGAAACAGTCGAAATCTTTTTAATATTGAATAAAACTTTTAGGACCATATTACAAATAAAAATGTTTTATTAGGATCCAAGTGCATAGTTTTTGAATCAAACTCATTAACCCATATTTCATGAGTAATGATTCACATGAACCCATCTCTCATGAGCATGAATAGTCCACTTAATACTCAGTGCATCTAGGTGATGCTCATAGGGGTGAAGCATCGAGACTTCTCAGCAAGTCACCCATCCTAGTATTATTCCAACTCAAGTGTGTTTAACCATGGAGTTCCCCCCAACATCAAGCCCACTTAACTTGCTACCCCATTTGAAAAACCTTCACCAAGTATTATGCCTTATGAACCATTCATTATAGAGCCCCATTAACTCATCCATAAACAAAAAAGAGATATTCTTTTATAGTATACCAAATTAAAACATTTTATCCATATTCAACTACATAAGTTTTAACCATGGAGTTTCCCCCAACATCAAGCCCACTTAACTTGTTGTACCCCATTTGAAAAACCTTCACCAAGTGTTGTGCCTTATGAACCATTCATTATAGAGCCCCATTAACTCATCCATAAACAAATAAGAGATATTCTTTTATAGTATACCAAATTAAAACTTTTATCCATATTCAACTACATAATTTTTAACCATGGAGTTTCCCCCAACATCAAGCCCACTTAACTTGTTGTACCCCATTTGAAAAACCTTCACCAAGTGTTGTGCCTTATGAACCATTCATTATAGAGCCCCATTAACTCATCCATAAACAAATACGAGATATTCTTTTATAGTATACCAAATTAAAACATTTTATCCATATTCAACTACATAAGTTTTAACCATGGAGTTTCCCCCAACATCAAGCCCACCCAACTCATTGTACCCCATTTGAAAAACCTTCACCAAGTGTCGTGCCTTATGAACCATTCATTATAGAGCCCCATTAACTCATCCATAAACAAATAAGAGATATTCTTTTATAGTATACCAAATTAAAACATTTTATCCATATTCAACTACATAATTTTTAACCGTGGAGTTTCCCCCAACATCAAGCCCACTTAACTTGTTGTACCCATTTGCAAAACCTTCACCAAATATTGTACCTTATGAACCATTCATTATAGAGCCCCATTAACTCATGCATAAACAAATAAGAGATATTCTTTTATAGTATACCAAATTAAAATGTTTTATCCATATTCAACTGCATAATTTTTAACCATGGAGTTTCCCCCAACGTCAAACCCACTTAACTTGTTGTACCCATTTGAAAAACCTTCACCAAGTGTTGTACCTTATGAACCATTCATTATAGAGCCCCATTAACTCATCCATAAACAAATAAGAGATATTCTTTTATAGTATACCAAATTAAAACATTTTATCCATATTCAACTACATAATTTGTAACCATAGACTTTCCCCCAACATCAAGCCCACTTTACTTGTTGTACCCATTTGAAAAACCTTCACCAAGTGTTGTACCTTATGAACCATTCATTATAGAGCCCTATTAACTCATCCATAAACAAATAAAATATATATTTTTATAGTATACCAAATTAATACCTTATGAACCATTCATTATAGAACCCATTAACTCATCCATAGACACATAAGATATATTCTTTTATAGTATACCAAATTAAAACGTTTTATCCATATTCAACTACATAATTTTAAAGCAAACTCACTTATCTCTATTACACCAAACAGTCAAAATCTTAACCCTTAAGCCAAGACATCATTACCCAATAATTAAATAAATAAGACGCCAAAAAAAAATGATAGAAAAAACCAAAAAGGTCATAACGCGTAATCCCATAAAATATCTAAAACAAATACGATAAGAAATAAGAAATACGTATCCAGAGGATTTACGTATACGTATTCTCCGACCTAATACAAATACGGAATTATTACTTCACTAAGAAAGGGAAATAAGGAGAAGCTGCAGAAGCATCAAGCAAGAGTTGGTAACTTCAACACTCTAATTTCAGCAAGCAGAGGTCCTCAGTTCGAATCCCGGCAACACCAACAGACTCCAGGAAAAGAAAAAACCAAAGGTCATCGGTTCGAGACTCGGCAAGAACAAAAGCCAAATTTAAAAAAAACACACACACACACACACAGCAGCCATGTTCCGTGCGACGAACAGCATAGTGGGGCTGCTGAACTTCGTGACATTCCTGCTGTCGATTCCCATTCTGGGCGGCGGAATATGGCTCGCCACTCGTAACAGTGGGGATTGCCTCCGCTTTCTGCAGTGGCCGATCATTGCCATCGGCGCTGCCATTATGCTGCTCTCATTGGCAGGTTTCATGGGCGCCTGCTTCCGAGTCACTTCTTTGCTCTGGCTCTATCTCTTCTTCATGCTGCTCCTCATTCTCGCTTACTTGGGATGCATCATTTTTGCCTTTGCAGTCACTGGCAAAGGTCACGGCCACCCGGTTACAGGGACTGGCTATAGTGAGTACCAGCTTGGGGATTATTCGCAGTGGATGCAGGACCGCGTCAAGGATGGCGGCAGCTGGTCTACTATCAGGTCGTGTGTTCGAGACGCTCACGTGTGTAAGAAGCTCGGCGAGAGGACGATTTATTTGGGCGCTAACGGGTTTTATCAGCAGCACTTGAGTCCCATTCAGGTGAGTTTTGCTTAGATCTTTTCTTCTCTTTTTCTAATGAGCTTTTTTTGAATCATTTTTCGGGGTGGATCTTCTTCAGTTGGTAAGGTGATGTCAAGGTTTTACTGTTGGATCTTTTTTGGGGAATTTAAGGTTAGTTTTCAGATGTTTTTAATTTTTTTTGGAAAATCAAGGTTTTGAGATCATTTTCAGGTTAATTTGAAGATCTTTTCTAATTTATTTATTTTATTGTCTATTTTAATTTGTTGCTTTGTTTTTTTTTTCTTAAAATATATATATCTATTCGAGATGTTGAGTTTATTTTTTGGATCTGTTTTTGAAAGTTAAGATTTGCTGCTACTTTTTCGGATCATATTTGAAAATTTATGGTTTTGAAGTTGAGGTTATTTTTTGGCCATCTCTGTCAAAATTTCTAGGTTTTGAGTTTGTTTTATGCTGATTAGTTTGAAAGTTAAGATTTGCTGTTACTTTTTCGGATCATATTTGAAAATTTATGATTTTGAAGTTGAGGTTAATTTTTGGCCATCTCTGTCAAAATTTCTAGGTTTTGAGTTTGTTTTATGCTGATTAGTTTGATTGAGGTGGAGCGATTCTACCAGTACAGGGGTTTAATGTCTATTGTGCTCTCTCTGCGTTGACTTGAAGAGGTTGATTGTTAAAAAGATAAAGGTAAAGCTACTACTTTAGGTCTTAGCCTAGCCAGCATGCCTACTGTGGGTACTAGACTTCTCTTGTTTAAGAGCAAACTAAGTTCTGCCTTGTCCACATTATAGTAAACAAGATTTTTGCTTGTTAGTTTAAGTTCATTGTAGATGTGAATGGAGATACACTGGATAAACAAGATTTTGATTGTCAGGGCAGAGTTTTTACTGCATGTGAATGAAGAGAGGAATGAAATGTTTGAATTTTGTTGTTGAGTTTTGTGACTAATTCACTAATATTCAGGCATGCTTTGGATAAAAGAAACTTGACTGAGAGGGCTTGTGCAATATGAGAACTTCCTAGGAGGTCACCCATCCTGGTAAACTACTTTGGCCTAAGCGCAACTTAACTGCAGAGTTCTGATGGGACCTATTGCACTAAGTAAAAGTGCAGAGTTTTCTCTTGCCTTTTACTGTAATTTAAATTGGTGTTGAATCTGACATTGAGACCCGCACCTTTTACAAGATGTGGCCAGAGAGGGATCTCTTCAAGTCATTTCAATTTGTGAATGATTCAGTTGGATGTATCTTCATGCAGTAGTATGTCATTCAACGTGTTTTGGGATTGGCGGGCTTGGAGTTTGATTCCTGCAAATTATTTGTGTATCCATGCTTTTGCTAGCTCTTCAAGTCATTTCAATTTGTGAGTGATTCAGTTGAATGTATCTTTGGTGCAATAGTATTTCATTCACTGTGTTTTGGGACCAACTGGATCTGAGTTTGAATTATCTGTGTATCCCTGCTTTGCTAGACTATGACCCAAGTTGTCTATTGGTTGCACTCAAGTGCAACTACGACTCTTAAGTTTTCACTGAAACTGTTGGAAGTTTGGATCCCGTTGTAGGCAGATCACAGATCCTGGATCATGCTGTATGTATTATGCCTTTTGTACAACCTCATGGCCGAATAGTCACAAGTTCTGAGCACCAATCATGAGTCTTGGGCCCCTATCTCAACCAGTACTCCTTGGAAGAAGCAAACAGGTCGGAGTCCAGTGCCTTGATCACAGTCACAATACTCTTCCCTTTCCTAGTGGCTAAGTCTCCCAAGTTTGATCAGTGATCTCTTGGAAAAGAAGCAGGCATCTCTTTGCAGAAGTATAGTTAATTTGCAAACTAATTATGGAAGTGATAGCAAAACCAATTTTTATAAGTAGTCTATATTAGATGGTTGAGTTGGTATTTATCCGATTCTTTCGCAAGTTCATTTGCTCTGAATACTAGGAACTGTTCCTAGTAGTCTGGAAACTTGCTTCTAAGTTTCTGATGCCTTTCCATGGCCTCAGGAATTTTTGAAGCTACTGGGGAAGGCCCAGAAACTTAAAGAAATGTTTTCAGCCTTCCAGGAGTTTCTTAAAAGTTCCACCACTGGAACTTACCTTCCTGGAACTTTTCAAACCATGTCTGGTACTTTCTCAAAAATTCGGTTATAAGTTCAAGAAGTTTCTTCTGTCTTCTGCCAAAACTTCTGCTGTTTCATTGATGTGTTTTGTCCCCACTTCTGATTTCTGCAGTTACAAAGTTTTGAAGCCTCTATTTCCAATTCTTGATACAACATTTTCTTTTTGCCAAGTGTCAATTCAACTATTACTCTTCAGATTTCTGAGTGGATTACAAGTCCAAGTTATGTGACTATACCTGATCCTTATAGTCTTCTCTGTAGTTATCATAATCCGGTATCTTTGGTTCTGATCTTATTGCTCTCTGATTTCTGTCACAAGCGAACCATCCAAGATGTACTTGTCTCCTCTGTGGAATGGTGTATTTCACCGTGTGAGAGTTCAGGTTGTCGGAATGAGCAAATTATTTTCTTTCCTATCAAATCATTTGATAGGTGAAACTGGCTTCAAATGCTTTAAAGTTTAAACCTTTAATAGACTAACCACTCTTGCAGTCACTCACCATGGAATCATAATACAATTATACAAGCAAGACCATGTGAAAATAGACACAAGTTCCACATTGCGTGGGGCCATCTCATGCAAACATAAAGTGGGTTCTCATATTAGTGGCATAATTATACGTAGACACAACTTTGCTTCTCATAGTCTGCGCATAGAATGCTTATGCCTTTCTCAAAGTGCAACTGTTCTCCTGTTCAGCCTGTCCATTGCTACAAAGTGCATTGGGTGCAGTCTTATAGTACACAATAGCTCATTGACCTGACCTTGTTTGTCACAAGTTCAGATTCCATAGATCCGATATCTGTGAATTATAAAGACTTAATGATTAAAGCACATTTTGTCATGATCTTAATAATATTCCCTTTTTTCTGTGGTCTTGACCCCTGCATGAATCAAATATAACATGACAATGAGGGTTTCCCATGGACAAGATCAACTTTATGGTGTAAAGAAAATTTGAGTCTTGAGGACTGTGGCCAGATGCATGAGTTTTCAGAAGCTCTTTTTGTTAAGGAATAATAACAGCAAGCAGTAGCACACAGTCACACAATGCATGGGCTTGCACTTATCATGTTTTCATAATATTTTTTCCATATACCATCTGACAATTTTTTTCTTTTTGGCAGGCGGGTTGTTGCAAACCACCAACCACCTGTGGATACAGCTATGTAAATGCAACATACTGGTCTGGGACATTGTCATACACAGATCCTGACTGTTCAAAATGGAGCAATGACCAAGAACAGTTATGTTATAATTGTGATTCATGCAAAGCTGGTGTTTTGGCTGATATGAAGAGTAACTGGCATAAGTTATCTGTCCTAAATATTGTTGTTTTCATATTGCTCGTTGTGGTCTATGTTATTGGATGTGGTGCTTTCAGAAATAACTTAAGAAGCGATAATAACGAGTCTTATGGAGAAGCCAGGATGACCAAGTCTCGTCCTAATTGGCTGGACAATTGAGAACTCTTTTGTGTTTATTTGTTTAATTATGTCCTTTTTTTTTCTTTTTTTTCAAGGGAAAATAGTTTGTGTGCCATGTTCTATTTTGGGGATCTTCTGTAAAGAAGCTTTTATTTGTGATCTGCTTCAATAAGTGGTCTTTTGTTTCATACTCTTTGCATTCTATATTTCCATTGTTTATGCATCCGTTTTTTTTCTTTTCTTAGTATGTAGGCAAATCCCTTGGATTTTGGGTCGATTTTCTTTTGATCTTATATGAAGATGTAGACACTTTACATTGATCCTTGGAGAATTACCGTCTGTCATAATTTATATGTCATGCCCCAATTCCTGGAGATGGCGATAAACTTCCTGTTTTTTTTTTGTTGTTTCTGTTTTGATAAATGTTTTTTAGCCTTGTTTGCTTGCCTGTAACTGGTGTTCCCCAAGATTGACTTCTTATGATGAAGCAATGCTGTTAAGCATTTGCATCTTTTCGTTGTCTTTTTTGTGCAATGATTGAGGATTTCATCATCAACATCCTCACTGCTATTGACTGCTAGATATCAACAAAAGTGGTTAAACAGGAGGAGACTGGAGGTACAAAGCTTGTTGCAGCGTCAGTTTCAATTAGTATAGGCAAGATTGTATATTTGAAGATGACAATGATGACACTTATTGCTTGTTAATGATACGACCCAAAAGCTTGTTGCAACTTAAGGTTCCTGGGCTACTGTTTCATTTAGTATGGATAAGATTGTATATGTGAAGATTACACTTTGATCTTTATTAATGATATGAAAAAGCATGTATTTAGATATTTTTTGTGTTGCTTGGCAACCATGGAATGCTTTTGTGAAGCAGGGGAACTTTCAAATGCACCAAAAAATATTGGATAGGGCAAATTAAGCATGTTTATGTATTCACCATATGATATAATTCAACTTGAGATAAAAACATCAATTCAGCATCGTGGTTCTTGTATTTTTAACATTAAAGTGATTAAATGAAAGTTCCTTATCAATTAGCAAATAGAAAATGCCTCTGAACTAAGGAACTACGGTTTTCGTCAATAGAGAATTGAGCATGGCAAATATCAAGAAGACAATTGCAATGCATTTGGTAATTTGCATTTTTCCTTAAAAAAATAAAATGGAACATAGAAGAAATTTGCTGATGAAATAATTCTGCCACTGTTTGATCATGGTAAAAACATGAATTTTATGCTTAGAACCAACAGAACTTAGGTTTTGGGTGAACCTGTGGAAGTGCATTGTTGTTATTTGCACAGCAATTGAAATTTTAAGTGTGTATTTCAAATTTATATTATCAACTTTAAGGAACAAACGTTTCATATGCACATGAGAAAATTGGCCACTTATGTCTTATCAAACCACACTCTCAGGGGAAGGCCATGCAAATACTATAAATGGTAGTTTTTGTGGGCGTAGCAGCCAATCTGGAACCTGACTTAGAAATGTGTTATATACAAAAATTATTATAACAATTTTTTTTTAAGTGAATGAAATAAACAATCAAGGGATTCAATTATTGTACGATGAGCGCAATAAGCATTCAAGGAATGTAATTATTTCATAGTTTTCTTCATATGAATATATGTTTTTGGACATTTCTAGCATGTCGCATCTTGTAAACAAGCAAGGGATGTGATAATTGCACAGTATTTTTCTTTATCTGTATGCATTTTTTAACATTCTGACATGACATGATCTTGGTATCTACTCTTGTAAAATGCAACATTTTTACCGGTATACCTGGTAATGGTCTTTCCACTTCAAATTTGTGCTACAAATTAAAAACTTTCTACATCTTAAGCATCCTACATCCTTTAGATATCCACCCTATTCTCCATGTTCATCGCGGTTCTTATGTTCACCCATTTTTATGGAAGTGATCTGCTATGTTGATGAATTGCCTCGATTATTTTGTTTGTCTCTCAACATGGGTTGTCAATCTTAATTTTTTTTTTTTTTTTTTAAATTCCCGTTTCATTTTACCTGGTAATCTTGTTCTATCATGTCTTTCATCAATAGGCCAAATTGTTACTTATATTTCCCGACCTGGATTCTTATCATGTTTTTTTTTTTTTTCATGAACTTTCTCATTTTCCCTGTTACCTAATCTTGTTGTATTGTCTCTTCACAACATTTTTCCTTTGGTATTCCCTATCCTACATCCCTTTCTGTTCTTCCACTCAAATCCTGAAGATATTGCATTCTCTTCTCATCTCTCCCAAAATCACCAATAGATGCCGGATGCAAAAAAGGTTGTCTTTTCAACACCCTATTAATTTCTAACACAACTCAATGGAAAAAATGTGCTTTCACCTTGCACCACCCTTTCCTCATCTTATCCTTTTAGTCTGTCTTTGTTGGTTTATTTCCTGCAAAATTGTGATATAGATCTCTGCAAAATTGAGTTAATGATCTGTCTGTGATGTCCTCTTTGAGCATCAAACATGGATGAAGACTCCTAAACTTTATTGTTCTTCAAGGACTTATTATAACTCCAGCTTATTCTAAATGCATGACACTATTTCTATGAGCCATAACTAATCAAGTCATATGGTTATGATTAAAAGCCCAGTGTAAGCATCATGGTATATGTGTTGCCTACAAAATATTTCTAACTGCAGATTGATGGTCGTATTTAACCCAAATGTGTTTTGTATTGTCTACCTCTAGATAGTTTTGGAGGAAGATTTACTTTTAGAATTAACAAAACTTTTGAAATGGACGAAACTGAGTAGTTAACTTCTCACCCCAGAAGCCATGGTCAGATTCACTGCCACATGCTAGGAATGCAGCTGCTATCATTAATGGGAGGCTAGCTAGTTGGCCAATTAGTTTTTGACTCAACTTGAAATTGGATCATTAAAAAGGAAGGTGACTCAGAAGACATAAGAAATTAAGAAAAACATGCCAATGAAGAATTGGACGGAAGCCATGTTTGAGAATATTAGACTTTGACCCAGGACAAATAGATTCATCTCACACAAAAACAGCAATGTCTTGCCATCATATGTTACAGGGCAAAAGTTAAAATACAACTACAATTCCTATAATAGATATAGGAAAAGATTTCCTATTCAGTGTGGGAAAAAACTCTTAAAAAACACAAACGCTAGATTATCTCATGATTAGGAAGTGGCATGTTTACATACAAGAAAATGTTCCGACTGCAGGTAAAGTTATGTATACCCTTTCCGTTTAATGAAGAGCTGAGAACCTTGGAACAAGACAACATTTGAATACAACTATACAAATTTGTATTGAACTACAAATGGGTGCTTGTATGGTGTTCGTCATAAGTAAATTGAAATGAAGAGGCCTACCGCCAATTTTTTTTATCACAAAGGTCTCAAGAAACTTTGACGTAATTTCATGGCCCAAGGAAGCTGTATTATAGTCATAAGTGATGATCAACTAATTTAACATTAGATATTAATTTTTTTGGGTTATCCTTTGGTTTCAACAATAGACACTATAAATCTGCCTGGTTAGTGTCTTTGATGATTCCGGATTCCTCTGCTGCGCTGTTGGCCCCTTCTTCAGTGCGTGACTGCCCCTCGGCTGCGGAACCGGGTGAGGGGCCCCTCCTTTCTCCTCGCTCTGAGGACTTTGATTCTAGGCTTTCTTGGACTGTTGTCCATAGAAAGCGGAAAAGTCTGCCCAAGTCTGTTGCAGCTTTGCGATAGAGGGTCAAGGATGTTAGGTTGATGCCTTCGGGATCGGGTTTTGTTTAGATCCTTTGTTTTTGTTTGCCGTTCTGCTGTTTCTGCTCTGTTTTGCTTTGTCAAGACTTGTTTGGTGGCCTATTTTTCCACCCTTTGGGCCTTTGTTTTGGGTTCTTTCCCAGTTCTTGTTCTTGTTGCCCTGGGGGCTGCTTTGTAAAGGGTTTTGGACCCTCTTTTCTAGCTGATCTAATAAAAAACAATAGACAGTATAAACTATCAAAGAGATTCGATACCCATTTCATTTTGTAATGGCCAAGCTCCTGACCCCTAAAAGAGATTCGGTTTAGGACACATTACACTCACAAATCATTCAAGTACCAAAGAGACCTAAGATCAAAAACAAATCCTTGTATTCATTCCAAAAGCTAAAATCGGTTAAAAGTTGAGTGTGTATGTAGATATACAATAAATTTTAAAAATGTCTTCTTCAGTTTTTGGCCCGTAAATCAATTGATCCTAGCAACCAAGGGAATTTGATTGTAGCAAAAAAATAATTATTATTATTTGACCATTCACAATTTACAATTTACAAACGATAAAGCAGAATAGAATATTATCACACTTGGGGGCCACAATTTATACAAAGAGAAAAATGAGCAATTTGTCCATTTGAAACTCCTATATGTATGCTTTACAAAAGATTTGGGATCTATCACATATTCAAAAGTGAAAGACCTAATAAAAAATCCAAGTGCTTTTCTAATCTATTTTATAGAAAAGTCCGAGAAGCACCCATTTTATAAAGAAGTCCTAGGATTTTGTTTAAAATTTTCAGAGGGTTCCTATGGAAGCTCAAAGCATTCCTAAAACGTCTTTATACAACTGTACTCTCAACAGGTGAAGATAAATAAAGAAAATATACAAGTAGAAAATACTTGCTTCCTAGCATAGGAAATCTAATATTGTTGTTTTCTATGTGCGATGAATGATGTTTCAACTTCTAAACACTACTCAGCAGATCGATAATTATGGGTGGACTAAAATATATAGACTTGTTGGAAATTGCTATTGAAACTCTTAGACACAAACTGTCATGCTCTTCTCTAGGTTGTATCCACGGAAATAATTTGGTCCTACCACCAACTTTTGCAGCACATGGCAGGATCCAATTGTGAAGAAATAATGAATTTTAATATATAAATATATCATATATGGCAAAAACTATTAGAAGAAACTGAATGACACGTCATTTTATTTTGATTGAAAAGGATGTAAAAATTTTGAGCAACAAACTTGCTCAATTGTTTAGCCACGGCAAGAGTTTACTAATATAATTGCTGTGATTCTAAGGGCTGCATGCAGGCTGGGAAACTCCAAAGTGACATCATCCTGGGAATTTGATCCTTCCCTGTTTAAGAAAGTGTGAAAATATTGAACAGATTTGAAATTTACATGTAACACTGTTCAAACTTACATGTTTTCATGGGCTGGCTTGTAAAAAATACTTTATATAAAAAATACAACACTATTAAAAAGAATACATGAGTTGTGATTTTATGTATAAAAATAATAATTAATAAAATAAACTCTAATTCTTGCATCTCATGAATGCAATTCTATGGCGGGACAGAATGTCTTGGCTTGGAGTAATAGTGAAGAGAGGGTTCCACGGTCCCTCGATGTGTGGTTTGTGCTGTAAAAGTGAAGAGAGTGTCTCTCATCTCTTCTTCTAATGTTCCTTTTCTAGGAGGCTTTGGCACCTTTGGTGGCCTGTGTGCAACCAGGCTTGTTGGCATGTCTCTTCTTTGGCGGAGTTCTTTGCCCGGTGGGGGAAAGCCCCTGTTAAGACCTCTTTTCTTAAAGTTACTTGGGCTCTTGGACCGACTTTTATTATTTGGCATATCTGGCTATAGAGGAATCACATGATTTTTCAAGATGTGAAGCTGCTTGTCCAACAGTTGTGGTGGAAGATTCTTCATTCTTTGGGAGAAACTATTTCGGCTAAGTGTGACTTGGCTAAGGGTGTGGATCCTCGAGAGCTTGCCTGTTGTACTCGTCTTAATCTTCCTCTTCAAAGGGGTGCTGCTCAAAGTGTTGGTCAGATCATAAGAAATAGATGTCGACATCCTCTTCGGAAGATAAATAGGGAAGGACGTTGCTGTCCTCCTCCTCAGGGTGTGTTGAAAATCAACACAAATTGTTCTTCTCATGGGAATCCTGGTCATGCTGGTATTGGAGGTGTTGGGCAGACTAGTTCTGGGACTGTTGAGTTTATCTTTTCTATTTATAAGGGTTGGTATACTAACAATGTGATGGAGGCTCTTGCCATTTTATGTGTAGTGGAGTGTGGCTGTGTTCTTGGGCAGAGACGAATCATTTGTGAATTTGATTCTCAGGTGGTGGTGACTTTACTGAAGAGGTAGCAATTAGAGGATGTCAATTGGCATTTAGTTGTTATTATAAAACAGATTCTTAATATGTGTGCTTCCTTGGATTCTGTTTCTTTCTGTCATATTCCTCGAGAATGGAATGGGGTTGCAGATTATTTGGCTAAATGGGCTTCTGATCATTTGCATGATTGGAATATTGTGGAAAGGGGTCAATTACCCTCGGATTTGTCACAAAAGTTGGATCATTTAGTGGAGACAGACAGGGATGTGTAATGCCCTTGCTTTGTATTGCTCTTTTCTGGTTTGAATAAATTTTTACCCCTCTTTTAGTTAAAAAAAAGACTATTCCTTGCCTTCATGTATGTTTTATTTATCTATATGCACCTACTTCATAACTTTAATTGTATGTGTTTAATGCAACTATTTTTCTAAATCTAATCGCATGCCTTATCCAACAAGAGATCTTTGGGTAATTCAATTTTTAATACTCCCACTTAGACAAATATCTCTCAGTTGATTTTTTGAAGATTAAATCCTCTTTGAAAAGCTTGAACCTGTCTTTTGGTAATGCCTTTGTTAGAATATCTGCTACCATTACCTCTACACAATATTCAATCTGTATTGTATTCTTCTCAACTTGTTCACAAAGAAAATGATATTGCACTTCAATGTGTTTTGTTCTGCCATGAAATTTTGAGTTCTTTATCATTGCAATGCAACTCTGACTATCGCATTTTAGAACTATAGATTGGGTTTGAGTGAGCTCCATATCCTTTAGCAGTTTCCTTAACCAAATCAATTATTTTGTAGCTTGACAAGATGATATATACTCTGCTTCGATAGTAGAAAGTGAAAATGTCGGTTCTTTCTTACTCATCCAAGAAACTACGCCACCACTCAAAATAAAATAGTACCTTGATGTTGATCTTGAAAGGAAGCTAGGTATGCGGAAATTGCTCCCTACACTAATCTAATGAGGAGAGAAGAGTGCAAATTCATTTTAACCTTTACAATTTCAAAATGTTTAATACAACAACAAAGATATTGCGCAATGCACCACATAAGAATGTAAGATAGAAGAAGAAAGACACAAGATATACGTGGGGAAAACCCTTATCAGGTGAAAAACCCCACACTCCAAAACCTGCACAATGTATTATCAAAAGTGTAATGGTTTACAATACACTTGCAATGCAAGCTCTCAGGAGTCTTTGACACTCGTATCTGGAGACAAACCGACAGCATAACAACACCTATTAATCACCCTTTGTTTCTCCTCTTCAAGCACCTGCTTATAATGAAGTTTTCAAGGCAAAACTGAACATATCTTGGAATGGGCATCCAACTTGGCCTCATGGCCCAAAACCCATGCCTAGGGACACCTGTCCAACACTGCAGTATGGTCATGACACTTGTCATATCACCCCATCCCAATATGGTCGCCTATTTCCAATTTGGGCAATAACAGATGCTCTTACGCACCAACCGGCTATCATAGAATCTGTCATAGTTGTCATAACTTACAGTTGTAAGAGAATCTGTCATACACAGGCTATAAATAACATATTCTCTTACAACATGACATAACCCTCCTTGGGGCACCCAAAGATGCCTTCTTCCAAGATGCCTTGTGACACATGTCTTCACTTGTCATAGAACTTTCTATTTCTTACTCTTACATGTCATAAAATTGTCATAGGAATTTGTCATGACCGTTTCGGTCAAGATTCACTTACACACTAGTCAAGATGCCAACACATGGCAGAAAACCTCTACCACACAAAAGGGACGCCTATCTCCACATGGAGTGAGTTGACCATCCTAGTCACCTTACAAGTGGAGTGACAACTCATAGTGCCACTTCACACTAGATGACAAAACAGGACATGCAACAAAATTACAACATAGGCTAAGTAAATAAATTACATTACAATAATAAATACAAGAAATTTACAAGGTTGAGACACCTTAATTCCCAACATTCTCCCACTTGTCGAACACCTTGTAAGAGCCAATAGAAATAATAGGATTTAACTGCTATAGGCTGAAAGGCCCATAGACTCTGAACACCATCTGAACTTCTCTGTGCCCACTGATTTCGTTAATGCATATGCAACATCACACTCTAACTGTCACAACAAATAGTAAACTGTCCTGCACCAAAACCAATATCTGAACACAATATCTCTTAAGCCAAATGGCTTCCTTGCAAGCATGAGTAGCTGCCAAATACTCAGCTCAACTGAACTCCACTATGTTCACTAGATTTACAGAAGCACCTGTAACTTCCAAGTGATCACCAACATGACAAAAGATTAGAATGCCAAAAATATGATGTAACACTAAATGCCACATAGACACACCAATGTATCCAACTTCAAACTGGTTAATAGAACATAACTTTGAAGTCCACATCTTCAAAACAAGATCGAGCACGTAAGCTCCAAAACGGTTAGAACAACAACCACACCTAGTTGTTTACATCCAACAAAAAAACCACCATTGATAGAACTTTTGCACATGACATATTCAGCCCATACTGCAACTCTCATCCCTGTATAATCCATTGTCCTGCTTAAAGTTACCGTCTCCCATGATAACAAACACACCAAAACCATTGATGTGCAAAAAATCTAAAGACCTTTGATATTGCAGTCCAATGAAAAACAATCTACCAAAGATATACATACATCCTAGGAATCAAACTGCATGAGCAATGCCAACTGAAGTAACTCAAAGTCTACCAATCAGCACTTACATAAAAAAATGGCTTATAATCCAAACATATGATTCAAAGAACAATCACAGTGATCTGCAAACTACAACCAGCTACTGCAATACATAGCATACTTCCACAAACAGTTTTCTGCTCACTCTCTCACCTCTAATCTCCTCCACTTCTCCCAAGTCCACATCAAAAAGAAAACATATTGTTGCCAAAAAATAATAAAGTACAACAACAATAGATGACCACAAACCCAGTGATCATACTAGATGAATAAGAACCTCTAGGAAGAAATATGAGACCATAAAGAGAAACTGCAAACCATATCATGTCCTTCTGCCAACACCACCAAGTGCTAAGTTGTGCCAAGTATGATCTCCTTCACAAAACCCCAACTGAAAAAGCCTTAACAACACCCAACCATTCAATCTCATAAGATCAAATAAACATCAATATCGATGTAAACCTCTCTAATCAAGGTAGATCAAACTCATAACCATTCCATAACAAGGAATAAGTCCAATCACATCTCCTAAACTCCTCATAAATGAACATCATAAAACAAAACATACGAATCAAGAAGATAACCCTGCTAACATCCCTCAAATGAAACCTCCAGAGCCAATAAATGTAGGTCAAGATTCATATCCATGAGAAATCAAAGCATAAAACAAAATGAATCTGAAATAACCTGGGCAATACCTATCAGAGCATTTTCTGCCAAGTGAACTGAGAGTGGGGAATGAGAATCATCCACTGAGATACACCAAGTCTCATATACTCTCTCCAAGAACAATCTCCTCTCAAGTTCAAATATGAACTCACGTCCATAACAAGTGAAGGCTTCTTGGTCTTTTTGCTGAAATTTAACCATTCCAACACATGATCCCTCCAACAAGGGATCTCAAGCTTCACCTTAGGTCTCTCTAGTATCCATGAGCATCTATCAACCAATACATGCCAACTTCAAATGCATCCTGCAAAATCATGAAGCTTCAAGCAAATGATTAATACTCAAAACCAAAGAGAACAGACAAAATCATTGTCAGAACTCCCACTGCACATCTGCATGATCAAGAAGCCCATCATGCCATCATGATCTAACCATCTCCTCGTAAGGAAATCACATGCAACAAAGCTTACAATGATGCATACATGGTGTCTCAAGAGAATATGTATCATGCCAAAACTTTAAGCTAGCATCAAGAGTAAACCATGGCATAATAACAACATCTCTTAAACAAAGGATAAACATGCCATACTGACAAATCATAAACCCGACACCTCAATCAAGATGTCAACATCTCCAAACATATGGAGATAACCATCTCTTGACAACTGAATAGAAAGTGTCAAAGAACTTTCAAAGAACAAGAGTTCCTCCATGACACCAACATCCACTATAGAAGATCATCCATCACATATGATGAATCCAACATCACTGCTAAAACTCCCACTGAAACTGTGATACCGAGCTTATCAAGGCATCATGATAACCATCCTCTCAATGACGATCATCCATGGCTCTAACACAATCTAACAATTGTCCTGTGCAATATCAGCAACACAAAAGAATAAAATAGAACCAAGATCTCCAAGTCAAGAAGATAAAACCATCATTGTCAAAAGCTCACACTAAACTGTGTAACCAAGCTATCCATGACATTATGATAAATGTGCTATAAGTCCAAATAACTGACTATCCATGCACTCTAATTATCTATCCTCTTATCCCAAAGCAACATACCAAATACACAAAAGACCACAAACAAGGCCAACTAACAAAGTCTGCATAAATACTGAATCAATCTTGTGGATATAAACAGTCCACATCCGAGTCATCCCACTGCAATCAAATAGGTGATCAGCCCACAAAACTGCATAACTCGTAGATCCCAAACATGAAACATGCAAACTAATCATCACATTAGTAACTTGCAAACTGAGATACCAAGGAAGACAATTTGTAGACTTCAAGACTCAACCATCAAATCAATTCTAGATTCAATTTACCAACAAGTCCACAAACGCGTGATCGTAGTCAAGGAACTAAACAAGCATATGCTGTAGAAATGATGAGTGACTAATCACATGCCAACATCTCCACACTGAGAAAAATACAAACCTCCTCACACTATGTACAGAGCATACATGCAAGCCTGCAACTATCTTACATCTAGAAACATTCCAAGGAATTATAATTTGAAAAATAGTTTGTCTGCAAATTTACAAAACCACAAGTTTTGATTAACCATGAAAAACCTGCATAACCACCATGTCACTGACATACATGCAGATCCATATCCACTTATCATCTAAAAAACACACTAGTCTGAAAAACACCAATATAGTTAAACTAGAATAATGGAATAACATAGATAAGCATAACCATAGATTTTTTAATGGAATATCTACAAAACCCTCAGATCAAATCAATATGAAACTGAGACATGCAAGTATAGCCAACTAAATGAAATAGAGGTCCAGGAACTTCAGGCCCACCTGTAGGCCAACTCCACAACCATCACCATGTACAAGCATACAGAGAAGCTAGGTTGTTCCAGAAGCTTTCAAACCATCCAATGATTAACTCCACAGCCTACATGCATTTGAGGTTAACAAAATAATGTCTTCCAATGCCAGGGACTAAAACCAAGAACCCAACATAAGCACATCAAACCACAGTCATGATAACCCAAGTTTCTCCATGTGATCAGGGAGCCAAGAACGAACACCCAACATGAATAATTTGTTGCAAACGACCATAGAATGATAGAACATAACCACCATGCATGAGGGTTATTGCATACTGTCAAATAGGAGCTCCAGATCAATATCATACTAAATGTAACCACATGATCAACTCCATAACACTCCATCTTAAGTTTCCATAACTCAAAGTTTGTGTCGTTAAACATCCTCATCTCTATTCTTCTGGATGTGCCTACCATCTCATTCCTGCAACAAAATTTCAAAATACTCTGCACGGACTCCCACTCAACCTAAGATTAGTACACAAAACCCCTATCCAACAACTAGGACCAAAGAGAATAGCTCTGATACCAACTAAAAGGAAGCTAGGTATGCAGAAATCGCTTCCTACACTAATCTAATGAGGAGAGAAGAGTGCAAATTCATTTTAACCTTTACAATTACAAAATATTTAATACAACAACAGAGATATTGTAGCAATGTACCACATAAGAATGTAAGACAGAAGAAGAAAGACACAAGATATACGTGGGGAAAACCCTTATCAGATGAAAAACCCCACACTCCAAAACCTGCACAATGTATTATCAAGACTGTAATGGTTTACAATACACTTGCAATGCAAGCTCTCAGGAGTCTTCGACGCTCGTATCTAGAGACAAACCGGCAGCATAACAACCCCTGTTAATCACCCTCTGTTTCTCCTCTCCAAGCACCTGCTTATAATAAAGTTTTCAAGGCAAGACTGAACATATCTTGGAATAGGCGTCCAACTTGGCCTCATGGCCCAAAACCCATGCCTAGGGACAATTGTCCAACACTGCAGCATGGTCATGACACTTGTCATATCACCCCATCCCAATATGGTCGCCTATTTCCAATTTGGGCAATGACAGATGCTCTTACGCACTAACCGGCTATCATAGAATCTGTCATAGTTGTCATAACTTATAGCTGTAAGAGAATCTGTCATACACAGGCTATAAATAGCATATCCTCTTACAACATGACATAACCCTCCTTGGGAAACCCAAAGATGCCTTCTTCCAAGATGCCTTGTGACACATGTCTTCACCTGTCATAGAACCTTCTATTTCTGACTCTTACATGTCATAAAACTGTCATAAGAATCTGTCATGACCGTTTCGGTCAAGATTCACTTACACACTAGTCAAGATGCCAACACATGAAAAAAAAACCTCTACCACACAAAAGGGACGCCTATCTCCACATGGAGTGAGTTGACCATCCTAGTCACCTTACAAGTGGAGTGACAACTCATCGTGCCACTTCACACTAGATGACAAAACAAGATGTGCAACAAAATTACAACATAGGCTAAGTAAATAAATTACATTACAATAATAAATGCAAGGAATTTACAAGGTTGAGACACCTTAATTCCCAACATGAATACTTTGTTGCAAACAACCATAGAATGATAGAACATAACCACCATGCATGAGGGTTATTACATACTATCAAATAGGAGCTCCAGATCAATATCATACTAAATGTAACCACATGCAATATCAGCAACACAAAAGAATAAAATTTACTCTGTTTAACTGACTCTGTTCTGTTGAACATCCATGAGGAGAAGACAACGAAAAATCTTTGGAAGAAATTGGGTGATGTTTATCAGGCCAAGTTCCTGGTGAACAAACTCTTCCTGAAAAAATTATTTTCTTTGAAGATGGAAGACGGAGGATCTATTGCAGACCACATGAATGCTTTCAACATGATCATTGCACAGTTGACATTTGTGGGTGTTAAAATGGAAGAGGAGGATCGTTGTATGACCCTGCTTTGTTCTTTGCCAGATTTGTGGGATCATCTTGTAATGGCTATCGGAAGCACCACTACCACCTTCAAGATGGATGATGTGGTGTCCTCACTGTTATCTGAAGAAATGTGGAGGAAGACATCTGAATCAGCCAAAGAGGCTCTTGCAGTTCGTGGAAGACCCAAGGAGAAAGGGAAGAAGAAAGATAAGAAAGTGATAAGGGCAGATCCAAATCCTGTGGGAGATCTAAATCTCCTGGAAAGTCCAAGGCTCTTTGTTGGAACTGTGGTAAAACTGGGTATTTCTAAAAGGAATGCAAAGAGGAGAAGAAGAAGAAGAAGAAGAAAGCTCCTTATTCAGATTTTGACAAGTCACAAGATGATGGTGATGCCTTCATGGCAACCCTGGCCACCCATGCATCTGATGATGTGTGGTTGATTGATTCTGGTGCATCATTCCACATGACCTTGCATCGAGACTATTCACGAAATATGAAGAGTTCGATGGTGGAAGGGTGTACTTTGGTGACGACTCTCATTTGAAGATTGTTGGTCATGGAAGAGTCTCAATATGATTCCCTAATGGATGAGTGAAGGGGATCACTAGAGTTATGCACATTCCAGGCCTTACACGGAACTTGCTTTCTGTAAGTATGTTGAATGATGTAGGTGTGCAGGTTATCTTTTTGAAGGATGGATGCAAGATGACAAGAGGATCTATGGTGCTTGCGAGGGGTACTCGGAGGGGTACTCTGTTTCAGCTGGAGGCATGCACTTCACAGTGCAATAGTTCTTCTGACTCAAGGAAATGAGCTATTGTCACTTCATCCCCACCATCTGAACATACAGTGAAGAAATCTGTTGTAACCGGTTCCGATGGTTGTGCACATCCTTTGGAAGCTAAGCTTCCTGCTGAAAAGACTATGTAATGGCATTTGAGATATGGCCACATTGGTGAGAAAGGTCTACGTACCCTAAAAAATAAAAACCTTGTTGAGGGGTTAAATGATTGTAATCTTGAGTTTGACTTTTGTGAACATTGCATTTATGGAAAGCAAAACCGTGTTCAGTTTTACTCTAGTTCTCACAAGTCTTCTGGTGTATTGGATCTTATTCATTCTGATGTGTTCGGTCCTGTTAATGTTCCTTCATTATCAAAATCTGTATATTTTGTAACTTTCATAGATGATTATAGTAGAAGGACATGGGTTTATTTTATCAGAAGAAAAACTAAAGTCTTAAGTCAGTTTAAGGAGTTTAAAGTCTTTGCTAAAAATTAGACTTGTAAAAAGATTAAGTGTTTGAGAACTGACAACGGTGGTGAGTTTCGTTTAACAGAGTTTGATAAGTTCTGCAAAGAGCAATGGATTGAAAGACATAAGACAACTCCATACACCTCGCAGCAAAATGGAGTTGCAGAGAGGACAAATAGGACACTAATGGAGAAGGCTAGGAGTATGCTTAGTGGAGCCAGCCTCGAACAAACGTTTTGGGCTGAAGCTATTGCCACTGCTTGCTATCTGGTAAACAGATCTCCTACATCAACTCTTGTTGGAAAAACACCTATGGAGGTGTGGTCTAGTAAGAAGCCTTCAGTAAGGCATCTTTGTGTTTTTGGTTGTGAGGCACATGCACATGTGCCTAGGGAGAAACGGTCTAAGTTGGAGAACAAGGCTGTTAAATGTATCTTCATTGACTATGGTGTTGGTGTGAAAAGATATAAGCTTTGGGATCCCGTGACTGAGAAAGTATTGTATAGTAGAAGTGTTATCTTCAGAGAGCTAAAACCCTCTTCCATTGTTCTATAGCCAGAACAGTCAGAAAAGAAAGAAGATGCGGTTCAGTTTCCTTCTACCCCTGAGAAAACTGAACCGACAGACCCTATGAGGCTTGATGATGAGGAGAGCTCTAGCAGCTTTGGAAGCAAAGAAGAAGAAGCAGAACCTCAACCTCAGCTATTGAGGAGGTCTACACGAACAAGAAAGCAACCTGATAGGTTTGGTTATTCATTACTTGATTCTAGTTGTGCTTTTGCTTTACTTTCTAACACTGATGAGCCTAGAACTGTGAAAGAGGCTATGGACATGAAAGATGCAGGTTCCTGGAAGGAGGCCATGGAAGATGAGATGACTTCTTTGGAAAAGAATAAAACATGGGACTTGGTGCCTTTGCCTAATGGATAGAAACCCGTTCGTTGTAAATGGGTGTTCAAGAAGAAATTTGGTGCAGATGGCAGTGTTGAAAAGTACAAGGCTAGATTGGTTGCGAAGGGGTACTCACAAGTGGAGGGAATTGATTATGGTGAAATTTTCTCTCCCGTTGGAAAGCTGACATCCATTAGATTTATGTTATCTCTTGTAGCTGCTTATGATTTAAAGGTAGAACAAATGGATATGAAGACAACTTTCCTTCATGGTGATTTGGAGGAAGAAATCTACATGTCACAGCCAGAGCATTACATAGAGAAAGGTAAAGAAAATTTGGTTTGCAAGCTTAAGAAGTCTCTGTATGGTTTGAAGCAGTCTCCTAGGATGTGGTACTTGAAGTTTGATGCATTTGTGTTGTCAATTGGTTATTTGAGATCGAAATCGGATCACTGTGTGTATTATAAGTTTGATGGTGATCGTATTCTCATTGTTGCATTATATGTTGATGATATGTTGCTCATTGGGAAGGGTAAGAATATGATTTCTGGTTTTAAATCTCAGTTAGCAGCACAGTTTGAAATGAAAGATTTAGGGGCAACCAGGTACATTCTTGGAATGGAAATTAGAAGAGACAGAACTAACAAAAAACTTTGGTTAAGCTAGAGTAAGTATGTGAAGGCCGTGTTGAACAAGTTCAGCATGGCAGATTGTAGACCTTTGAGTGTTCCTGTTTCATTGGGGACAAAGTTGTCTGTTAGTGATTATCTAAAATCTCCTAGTGAGGTGGAGGACATGAGTAGAGTACCTTATGCTAGTATTGTTGGCAGTTTGATGTATGCTATGGTCTGCACAAGACCAGACATTGCCCAAGCAGTGGGAGTCCTTAGTCGGTTCATGGCTAATCCTGGACGGGTACATTGGGATACAGTTAAGAGAGTGTTCAGATACTTGAGGGGTACTTCCAAGTATTCCATTTTCTATCATGGCAAGGCTTTAGGACCTCTGCATTCAGTTAGTATTCATGGATTTGTGGATTCTGATTGGGCAGGTGACATTGGCAGCAGGAGATCCACCAGTGCTTATGTGTTTACACTGTTTGGTGGTGCGATTAGTTGGATGAGTAAGCAACAACTTGTGGTTGCTTTGTCCACTACAGAAGCTGAGTATATGGCTGCAACTCATGCTTGTAAGGAAGCCATTTGGCTTAAGACATTGTGTTCCGATATTGGTGTTGATGCAGGTCAAATTAAAATCAGTTGTGACAGTCAGAGTGCAATTTGCCTTGTGAAGAATCTAACTTTCCATGTTAGAACAAAGCACATTGATGTTTAGTTTCACTTCGTGCGAGACATGGTTGAGGATGGAAAGGTAAATTTGGAGAAGGTATATACTTTGAAGAATGTTTCAGATGCATTGACGAAGCTAGTGGGCACAGAGAAGTTCAGATGGTGTTCGGAGTCTATGGGCCTCTCAACCTATAGCAGTTAAATCATGTTAGTCTATTGGCTCTTACAAGGTGTTCGACAAGTGGGAGATTGTTGGGAATTAAGGTGTCTCAACCTTGGTAATTCCTTGCATTATTTATGTTTGTATTTATTAATTCATTGCCTATGTTGTAAATTAATTGTAAATTCCATATTGTCATATTGTGGGATGTGGCACAGTGATGTGTCATCCTACATGGAAGATGACAACTTGTAATTTTGTCCTCGCATGAGGAGATAGGCATCCCACTTTGTGGTAGGAGAATTTTGCCATGTGTCAGCATCTTGGATGTTGTGTAAGGGAATATTGACCGAAACGGTTATAACAGATTCCTATGACATAATCTATGACATGTAAAAGTCAGAAATAGAATCTTGTAAGACAGGTGAAGACACGTGTCATGAAGCATCTTTGAAAAAGGTATATTTGGGTGCCCCAAGGTGGAATATGACATATTGTAAGAGAATATGCTATTTATAGCCTGTGTATGACAAATTCTCTTACAACTGTAAGTTGTAACCGCTATGACAGATTCTATGACAGTTGTAAGTGTTGTAAGAGCATCTGTCATAGCCCATTTTGGAAATAGGTGACCTATTTGGGATGGGAGTTGTGGACAAGTGTCAGGCACATTCTACAATGTTGACCAAGTTTCCTTAGGCGTGGGTTTTGGGCCATGAGGCCAAGTTGGATGCCCATTCCAAGTTTGGACAAATATTGCCTTGTATATTCTATATAAACAGGTGCTTGGAGAGGGAGATGTATTACAGGTTTGACAGGTATTGTTATGCTGCCAGTTTGTCTCTAGATATGAGTGTTGAAGACTCCTGAGAGCTTGCATTGCAAGTGTGTTGTAAACATTCTTTGTTTTGATAATACATTGTGCAGGTTTTGGAGTGTGGGGTTTTTCACCCAATAAGGGTTTTCCCCATGTATATCTTGTGTCTCTTCTTTTGTCTCACCTTCTCTGTTATGTGTTTGTTGCAATATCTTATTTTAATACTCCCACTTAGACAAATATCTCTTAGTTGATTTTTTGAAGATTAAATCCTCTTTGAAAAGCTTGAAACCGTCTTTTGGTAATGCCTTTGTTAGAATATCTGCTACCATTACCTCTACACAATATTCAATCTGTATTGTATTCTTCTCAACTTGTTCACAAAGAAAATGATATTGCACTTCAATGTGTTTTGTTCTGCCATGAAATTTTGAGTTCTTTATCATTCTAATGCAACTCTGACTATCGCATTTTAGAACTATAGATTGGGTTTGAGTGAGCTCCATATCCTTTAGCAGTTTCCTTAACCAAATCAATTATTTTGTAGCTTGACAAGATGATATATACTCTACTTCGATAGTAGAAAGTGAAATTGTCGATTCTTTCTTACTCATCCAAGAAACTACGCCACCACTCAAAATAAAATAGTAACCTGATGTTGATCTATGATCATTTACATTACCTACCCAATCTACATCACATTATCCCACAAGCTTGAGGGATTTTTTAGAACTCACTGAATGTGATCCCAATGTTTAATTGTTCCTCACAAATATCTAAAAATCCTTTTTACTACTACCCAATGAGGTAGTCCAAGGTTCCTTGAAATATGGCTTACAACACTTACAATTTGTGCTATGTCAATTCTTTTTACTATTGTACAATGTTGCCGTTCAAGGTTGCTTGAAAATTGACTTACAACACTTATTACATGTGTTATGTTGGGTTTGTTGCAAATTGTTGCTTCCTATGACTCTCTAATAAGGAATTGATTTTATGTAATCATCTTCTTTTCGTGTCTTCAGACACATTTCTAGTGATAAATTTTTACCCACTTTATTGGAGTACCCACTAGCTTGCAGTCCTCCATCTTAAACTTCTTGAGGATATTCTCAATGTACCTTTCTTGAAAAAGATGAATTTGTTTGTTCTTCCAATTTCTTACAATTTTAATGCCTAAGTAATAATGAATCTCACCATAGTTAAAAATGTCAAATTCAACAACTAATTTACATTTAAACAAATCTAACAATTTTATATCACTACTCAATAATAACATCATCAACATATGATGCTAAAACTATAATTAACTCACTAATATGCTTAATGTAGACATTTAAATCAACATAGCAATGAAGATACTCTTCATTTTGTAGAAAATTATCAAACCTTTTATACCATTCTCTTGAGGATTGCTTCAACCCATATAAGGTCTTCTTCAACTAGCACATCAACTCATCTTTCCCCTGTAGCCTTCTAGTTGTTGCATGTAAACATCCTCTTTTAACAATCCATTTAAAAATGTTGTTTTCGCATATAATTGATGTACATGAAAGTCTAATGTTGGTACAATAACTCTTATGGAAGTTATTTTCATTATGAGTGAGAAAGTGCCATGATAATCTAATCATTTGATTGTTCCATTTGACCTATACTTCAACTTAAATAGCCACTTACATCCAACATTTTTTTTTTGCTGGAAGACTTGCAGGCTCCCATGTCTAATTTTCCATGAGTGATTTATATTCAACATCCATTCTAAATGTCATGGTTGTCAAGTGCACCTTGAATGTTGTGTGGCCCATCAACTTCCATAAAGAGTGCATATGATTCTAATGCCTTTTTTTTGTAGGCTTCCATGTTCTCATTGCCCTTTGAAGTTGCGGTGGCTCGTGTTGATTCATCTAGTTGAATGGTGTTGCAAGTATGGGCCTAACCGGTGTTGTCATTGATGTCAACATACTCATGTTGCATTGATGATAAGGATTGGATGAGCTATGTGTTGAGGATATTGAGAAAATTAGTCATATCAAGAACAGAGAAGAATAGTGAAGACAGTAAGGTAAAGATCTAAGATAAGATGACTATCAGAGGATGCGGTTCAAAGGGTTTGTAGATATGAGTCTTAAGATGATCCAGTAAAGATTTCAGAGGTCTACATGAAGATCTGAAGAAGTTGTGGCCGCTCAAGTAAAACTGGTTCCAGCAGGTGTTCAGAGGTGACAGAGTGACACAGATAGGTCCGGTGGGATCCAGAAATGCAATAGCCTATTCTACGGATTTGATGGAGTGTTTGGGAAGTCCATGTGAAGTTATAACTCAATTGGTTAGTGGTTTGGAGGTCCGCAAGCATCTATTCCATTGTGACAGTGATGACAGACTGTGTTCTTGAGGTTCTGGATGAAGGAGATAAGGATTTTAATAAACAGATGAAGTGTGGATGTTCTTGGTGATTCAAGCAAGCTTGTGGAGGTCTTTGGATCGTGTCCAATTTGTGTTGGTGGTCCGCATTAGAGTTTGAACTCGCAATTGAAGAATAACTTCTGGATGATGGTGTTCTTCCTAAGTTTGGCCGACCGGATGAATTACACATCTTGTGGATGTTCTTGTAGATGTTTGCCGACTTAGATGATTATTCCTAAGTCGATGTCTTGTATAAGTAAAGAGTTGTAAAGTCACTTCAAAGTGTCTTGTGGAGATGAGAGTGTGGTAGCGAGGAAGAGAGCGAAAGGCAGAGTAGAAGTTTTTGGGCTTAAATGGAACTGAATCAAGCATGGTGAAGATGCTATTCTCCAGTTCAAGTATGTGATACTTATTATTTTGTAGACAGTGTGTCTCTTGTAGGCAGTGAGCCTCTTGTGAGCAGTCTGCTCAAGCAGTGAGCCCTAATTGGCATGTGCCATTTTGTTCTTTCTATTCTTCTAACAGAGAATACAATCTTGGGTTAATCACCCCGTGGTTTTTTCCTTAACCAAGTTTTCCACGTCAAAATCTTGGTGTCTTATGTGTTGATGTGTTTCTGCTCTTGATTTAATGCATTATGTTTCCATGATTGATTTATTAATATGCTGCTAAAATCACAAAGAGGATTTAAACGTTTAATTGGAAGAAAGTTTTACAACTGATTCACCCCCCCTCTTAGTTGTCTGTCCTGAATCTAACAATTGGTATCAGAGCTAAGTTCCTCTAAAAGGAGCTTAACTGCTTGAGGAGATCCGGGATGTCGTCCTACAAGAAGGATAGTCCGAAGTTTGATGGAACCAATTTTAATCTTTGGAAAAGTCGTATGCAATGTCACTTACAATGTATGGGAATGCAGTACTGGACCATGGCTACAACAAAGTATACACTTCCTCAAAATGGCCTGAAATCTGCAAGTGAAATCATAGATGCTGAAAATAATCTGCGAACTAAAGAAGCCATTCTAAGCGCCTTGTCTGATTCAGAGCTTACAAATATTGTTGATCTACAAACTGCTTTTGAGATTTGGGAAAAACTGGAACTTCTGCATGAAGGAGACAAGTATGTTAAATGTGCAAGGCTACATAGTTTGAAAGGGAAATTTGAAAATCTGAAGATGAGAGAAGATGAAAATATCACTACCTTTATGCCAAGAGTAAATGAGTTTGTTTGTGGCATTAGACGTGCTAATGGAGTCTTGGATGAAGATGAGATCATTGGCAAAGTTCTCAGATCCCTTCTTGCTTCTTATAAAATCAAGGTTGCTGCCATTGAAGAATTCAAAGCCCATTCAAGTGTCACAAGAGATCAATTGGTTGGTAAATTGGCCGCATTTGAAATGACCAAGTTTGGAGATGTCCCACCCAAGACTGAATCTGCATTCAAAGCTAGTGCTTCTGTAAAAGGAAAACAAAGGTTTGATCCAGGAGAGAACTCTTCAAGGAAACTATCATGGTATGAAAAAGCAAGAAAAGACCTGGAAGAAGAAGAAGCTAAAACTGCTAGGCTTGAAGCCCTTATTGCAAAAAGACTGCCAAGAGGATCCGGTAAGTATGAAGGAAAATTGCTTTTTAAGTGTTTTAACTGCAATAAGATTGGTCATTTTGCCTCAAAGTGTCTAGAAAGATTTTCAAGGCCAAATCCTAACAGATCAGGGTTCCAAAAGAATTGTTACTATGTTCATAAAGAGGATGATAATGAAGGAGTAACAGATGATGAATCAAAGATAGGAAACAAATCCAGAAGTGATTGGGTGTTTATTGCCATCAAGGAAGAAGATCCAATGCCCTCTGAATCTGTCAATCATAAAGTTGTAGAAAGAGCTCCGGCTGCCCAAGTTGAAGAAAAGGATGATTGGGTCATTGACAGTGGATGCTCTCACCATATGACAGGTGACAAAAATAAGTTCTTAGATTTGGAAAGGTATGAAGGAGGAGTGGTAAAGTTTGGTGATAATTCTGCTGGTAGAATCAAAGTTAGAGGAACTATTTCTTTTGATGGAAAGAACAAAACCGGTAATGTACTATATGTTGAAGGATTGAAGCACAATCTTCTCAATGTTGGATAGTTGGTGGACAAAGGCTATGATCTCTGATTCAAGAATGGAAAATGCCAGATCTTTGAAAGTTCCAGAACAGAGATTGCATCCGGTACTCAGACAAAAGGTAATATCTTCCATTTAGTTGGTACTGGTAAAAGCTGTCTATTTGTACAAATTGATCATAGTTGGCTATGGCATAGGAGGATGTGTCATGTGAATTTTGATAATATCATCAAGATAAGCAACACTCAGGCTGTAAGAAATCTTTCAAAAATGGTGAAACCTACAAATAGCTTGTGCAAAGAATGTCAATTGAGGAAACAAAGCAGAGTCTCATTCAAAAGCAAGGAACAATCTTCTACCAGATTGTTGGACTTAGTTCATACTGATCTATGTGGTCCGGCAAGAATAAGGAGTGTGCAAGGTGATAGATACTTCATGTTATTAATTGATGACCATTCCCGGATAATGTGGGTTACTTTCCTGAAAGAGAAATCAGAAGCTCTTGAGAAATTCAAAATATTTAAGGCTATGGTAGAGAATGAAACCGGATTAAAATTAAAATGTCTGAGGTCTGATAGAGGTGGAGAATTCACATTTGGTGAGTTCATAGAATTCTGTGAGAAATATGGAATAAAGAGACAGTTGTCTGCTCCTAGGACTCCACAATAGAATGGAGTAGTGGAAAGAAAGAACCGGACCATACAGGAAGCATCTAGGACCATGATGATGGAAACAAATGTTCCTTAGATCTATTGGAGAGAAGTTGTTACCACTGCAGTCTATACTCTCAATCAAGTTCAAATCAGAAGCAATATCGATAAGACTCCTTATGAACCTTGGTTTGGCATCACTCCTACTGTGAGGTATTTCAAAGTCTTTGGTAGCAAATGTTATATTAAAAGAGATGAAGATCTAGGCAAGTTTGATGCTAGAAGTGATGAAGGAATATTCTTGGGTTACTCTACTCAAAGCAAAGCATACCGGTGTTATAACAAGAGACTGAGAAAGAATATAGAAAGTACAAATGTGAAGGTTGATGAAGGAATTGAAAAACCTTCAAGGTTTTATGAATATGATGAAGATGATCGGAATGATGTTCTAATTCAAGGAGCCCAAGCCCCTTCTAAAATTTAGATTCAAACTGATCTGGTAAATCAGGAAGAAGAGATGAGTTATAATGAGCCTGATCAAGAATTAGAAGTGCAAGAAACTCCCAAAGTTCCCAGGTATGTAAGACTGAACCACTCTGAAGATCAGATCATAGGTGATAAAAGCAAAGGCGTACAAAAAAGGAGGATTGCTCAAGATTCAGATGAATATTGTATGATTTCAAAGATTGAATCTAAGACAGTGAATGAAGCTTCCAATGATGAAAACTGGACTAAAGCAATGGAGAAAGAGCTGATGCAAATTGAGAAGAATCACACTTGGGATCTTGTTCCTAGACCTAGAAACAAGAATGTGATTGGAACCAAATGGGTCTTCCGGAACAAACTGAATGAAGTTGGTGAAGTAATCAGAAATAAAGTCAGATTGGTCTGCAAGGGTTACTCTCAAATAGAAGGAGTTGATTTTGAAGAAACTTTTGCTCCTGTGGTAAGAATTGAAGTAGTCAGATTATTTCTTGCTTTTGTTGCCTTCAAGGATTTCAAAGTATATCAGATGGATGTCAAGTATGCCTTTCTGAATGGTGACTTGGAAGAAGAAGTATACATTGAGCAACCAGATGGATTTCAATTGTCTGATCATGGTGATATGGTCTGCAAGTTGAAGAAAGCACTGTATGGACTAAAGCAAGCCCCAAGAGCTTGGTATGAAAGATTGGATAAGCATCTTCTGAAGATTGGTTTCAACAAAGGTACTGCTGACAGTAATTTGTACTTCAAAATTGATAATGAAAACATCTTGATTGTTGAAATGTTTGTTGATGACATCATTTTTGGAGGAAGAGATAATATGTGTAAAACTTTTGCAAATCAAATGAAAAGTGAATTTGAAATGTCCATGCTTGGGGAAATAAATTTCTTCTTGGGTCTACAAATCACTCAAACAAAGAAAGGAATCTTCATTTCTCAGACCAAATATGTGAAAGAATTGTTGAAGAAATTTGGGATGGAAGAATCAAAACCAATGAGTACTCCCATGGTGATCGGATGTAAATTGAGCAAAGATGATGACTCTCCTAAGACTGATCAGAAAAAGTACAGGTCAATGATTGGAGGATTATTGTATCTCACCCAAACTAGACCTGATATTATGAATGTTGTTGGTCTTGTTGCTAGATTCCAAGCTGATCCTAGAGAATCTCATGTCATGGCTATTAAGAGGATTTTTAGGTATCTGAAAGGGACAGTTGGGTATGGTTTGTGGTATCCTAGAGATCATAATTTCTCTTTTCATGCTTATACAGATGCGGATTGGGTAGGAGATGTGGATGACCAAAAGAGTACTAGTGGTGGAGCATTCTTTTTGGGGAAGAGATTGGTTTCTTGGCTGAGTAAGAAACAAGAGGCAATATCTCTGTCCATTACAAAAGCAGAATATATTACAGCAGCAGGTAGTCGCACTCAAGTTTTGTGGATGAAGCAAATGTTAAGAGACATAAGAGTAGAATATGAGGAGCCTATCACAATCTTTTGTGATAATTCAAGTGCAATAAATATATCTAAGAATCCGGTGTTGCATTCAAAGACCAAGCACATATCTATCAAGTTTCACTTTCTAAGAGAGCAAGTGAACAAGAATGAAGTCAGATTGGAGTTTGTGCCTTCCAAGGATCAGATTGCAGATATCTTTACTAAACCTCTACCTAAGGACTCTTTTGAGTATCTCAGGGAGAAGTTAAGGGTTATTACCCCTCCGGTGATGAACTAAGGTACACTAATGTGCATTAGCCTGGTGGATATCACAGTCATATCTTGTGGTCCGGATTGATGATGAGGAGCTACTACTTAAGGGGAGCAACTGGTATGATTCTGAAATGGTGGAATTGCAAGTATGTGCCCTTTGCCATTGATGTCAAAGGGGGAGAGAATACATGTGAAAAAAAAGTGGTGGTTGATCAAAGGGGGAGCAGTAAAGGAAGAGAAGACAAGTGAATGGTTGTTGGTGATAGGGGGAGTTGTGTCAATAAAGAAAAGTTCTTGTCTTGATGGTCAAAACAGTTTTTCACCTCATATGTTGCCATGAATGACAAAGGGGGATATTGTTGCAAGTATGGGCCTAACCGGTGTTGTCATTGACATCAACATACTCTTGTTGCATTGATGATAAGGATTGGATGAGCTATGTGTTGAGGATATTAAGAAAATTAGTCATATCAGGAACATAGAAGAACAGTGAAGACAGTAAGGTAAAGATCCAAGATAAGATGACTATCAGAGGATGCAGTTCAAAGGGTTTGTAGATATGAGTCTTAAGATGATCCAGTAAAGATTTCAGAGGTCCACATGAAGATCTGAAGAATTTGTGGCCGCTCAAGTAAAACTGGTTCTGGCAGGTGTTCAAAGGTGATAGAGTGACACAGATAGGTCCGGTGGGATCCAGAAATACAATATCCTATTCTGCAGATTTGGTGGAGTGTTTGGGAAGTCCATGTGAAGTTATAACTCAATTGGTTAGTGGTCTGGAGGTCCGCAAGCATCTATTCCATTGTGACAGTGATGACAGATTATGTTCTTGAGGTTCCGGATGAAGGAGATAAGGATTTCAGTAAGCAGATGAAGTGTGGATGTTCTTGGTGATTCAGGCAAGCTTGTGGAGGTCTTTGGATCGTGTCCAGTTCATGTTGGTGGTCTGCATTAGAGTTTGAACTCGCAATTGAAGAATAACTTCTGGATGATGGTGTTCTTCTTAAGTTTGGCCAACCGGATGAATTACACATCTTGTGGATGTTCTTGTAGATGTTTTCCAACTTAGATGATTATTCCTAAGTTGATGTCTTGTATAAATAAAGAGTTGTAAAGTCATTTCAAAGTGTCTTGTGGAGATGAGAGTGTGGTAGCGAGGAAGAGAGTGAAAGGCAGAGCATAAGTTTTTGGGCTTAAATGGAACTGATTCAAGCATGGTGAAGATGATATTCTCCAGTTCAAGTATGTGATACTTATTATTTTGTAGGCAGTGTGTCTCTTGTAGGCAGTGAGCCTCTTGTGAGCAGTGTGCTCGGGTAGTGAGCCCTAATTGGCATGTGTCATTTTGTTCTTTCTATTCTTCTAACAGAGAATACAATCTTGGGTTAATCACCCCGTGGTTTTTCCCTTAACCGAGTTTTCTACGTCAAAATCTTGGTGTCTTATGTGTTGATGTGTTTCTGCTCTTGATTTAATGCATTATGTTTCCATGATTGATATATTAATATGCTGCTAAAATCACAAAGAGGATTTAAGCGTTTAATTGGAAGAAAGTTTTACAACTGATTCACCCCCCTCTCACTTGTCTGTCCTGAATCTAACAAATGGTTCATTCTTCTAAAGTGGAATCATCTTGCTCAAACTCTTTAAATTCATCATCAAGAATGTCTATCTATGCTAACTTCACATTCTTCACTTCCATTGGCTTATGTACATCTAAACTCATAAAAAAAATGTTGTGTTTGCTTATTATGAAATCATGTATTATGGGATCATATAATCTATATGCCTTTGAATCCAAGGTTTTTCCAAATCAATATGCATTTCTTGCTTCTATCATCCACTTATGTATTTCTTTCTTTTGTCATCAAGTTTCTTTCACTTTTGATCTAGTATGTGTGCATATGCTTGACAACCAAAAACCCTCAAGTGTCCAAAACTTGGCTTGATCCCATTCCAAGATTCATAAGGGGTCTTCTTATGCAATGCAACAATGGGTAATGTATTTTGAAAACCTATTATTGTAGAGATTACACCAACCCAAAAAGAATTTGGTGTTGGTGTGAATGGGGTATATTACCTAACTAGTTTCCCTATTAGGTCATATTCACACTAGTTTACTTAGGGCACACTTAGGATAGTTATCTCTTTGTGTCTCTAACCCAAGGGGCTATACCTCTACAAAAGGCGTGACACTACCACTCATCACAAATCGTAACCTCCGATGTCAAAATCTGCCAGCCACCAACCTGATCCACCACCTCCACTCTGTTAGGGGCCACTTTGCACCCATATACACTGCCACATCATCACCTTGGTTAGCCCAAACACCACCAAACACAGGCAGGGCGGCACCACCCATCCAGCCACCCAAATAGTGCACTAGGCCCTTTTTTGACCCCATTTCATGCCCTAAGGAGGTAGTGGTTTTCTTTTTTTGATAAATTAAGCATATGGTATCAAAAAATTGCAAACGAATAGGTGTCAGAAAGATGGTTCTGAGCACTTTCTAGTGGTGATGATATATTTTCCAAATTTTATGGTTGGTCCATTTCATTATTGTTTTAAGTTTGATCACCCTTTTTGGCTTCCGACATCATAACTTTTTTCCACAATCTCTAATTTTCATGATTCTCGCAGTGTTGGAAAGGCATTGAGGAGCTCTATACATCTATCCATGTACTTTTTTCATATTCAACCCCAAATATCTTTTATTCAATTTTTTAATTATGTGCATTCTAGTTGATATCTTGGACATTTTGGCACTTGGAAATGTTTTGTTTTCTTAGGTGGGCTTCATTTATTAGCATTTAAATGTATTGGATGTTTTGATCTCTGATCTAATTCATTTGAGGAGATATTATGGGTTTTTATATTCATCCTTTTGTGGTAACCCTAAATAAGGACAATTATGAGTCTTGGCAAAAAGGTATCCTAACACATTGCGGGTGGCTTAATCTTTTGCCTTATCTTTATGGACTCATACTTGAACTAAATACACCTCAAAGGAAATATGCATGGGATATAAAAAAAGATCATGCCCTAGGATTGATTTGTTGAAGTGTTGATTTTGACATTATGTGTTCTATCTCACATATTGAGTGCCCACACACTCTTTGGACCAAGATTTGGGAGATCTATGGAGAGACAGATATATTTCCAAATTCCCTGATGATTCTGTTTTGGACAGTATTATACCCATTGATGATGTAGATATTATACCCTTTAATGATGGTACAGAAGAGGAGCTTGAATATCTAGCAGGTCTTGATTGTTGTGATGACACAAAGACTTATCTTGCTTCTCTTTCTCCTCTTATCGAGATCACATCTCCATCACTTGTTGCTTACAATGATTCTTTGTAGTAGGATCATTTTAATCTTCCTAATCCACCTCATTGGGATTCATATTTATCAAACATTCAATCCTTTTTTGTGGAGTCTCACATTTCAGATTTGGAGGACATATGAGGGTTTATCTCTCCTCTTTGATGGAAGTGATGTCATCACATCTTTAGTGTTTTTATATGTAGTTCAATATCTTTCCTCTCTCAATTTTACATCTTTGATTGGGAATTCAATTCTTGATTTGGAGGAGACATCTTTTTCCAACATGACACCAGAGTTGTATTCTGAGACACACATATTGATTTGGATTCCCTTTTCATCTAGATTGTGGGAGTTGTTTCTACATCCACCATTAGATTTGTTTATTCCCAAGGGGAGATATGTTGTTTACAGGTAGTGGATTGTTTTCTAAGGCTTCAGACATTCACCATTAGCATAGGAGCTACTTCTTTATGGGAGAATCTATCACCTCACTCTTTTTCTATTATGGGGGTTATTGATTGTATATTGGTGTAGGTCATGTTGCAAACTCCTTCCTTCTTTCACTTTCTTGTTTTCTCTCTTTTGGACAGGGTTTTTTCCTACCAGTTTTTCTCCTTTACTCTGTTTGTGAGAGATCTTTTGTACATGGATGCCTAACATGGCCTTGTAGCCAAGACCCATTAATCATCCATCATCCATCTTTGTACCATTTACATGCTTACTCATTCTCCCTAAGTTTCACTTAATGGGGGGTGTCAGTGTGAATAGGATATATTACCTAGAACCGATTTCTCTATTAGGTCCTATTCACACTAGTTTAATTAAGTTTCCTTAGAGCACACTTAGGATAGATATCTCTTTGTGTCTCATGTAATATGATTAAGACACTTTTCACCATCCTATGTAGTCCTATCTCTCAACCTTGCCTATTTAGGCAAGGTCCCTCATGTACTTTGTATCATAATATCGTAATTCTATTTTTCCACCACAATCAAGCAATTCATCCTCTTGTTACTCTCTTGTGGAAGGTTTATTTATGGTTTTACAGGTGATCCTGGGAGCTTGAGTCCATTGGCAATTCTTACATTTGGAAACCCACTACTCTTGAGCATGCATCTTACACTCTCAATAAGAGTTTGGTTTCTCCTTTCTTTTATGCCATTCTATTGTAGGGAGTAACACAATATATTCTACCTTGAACCCTTCTTTTGCACATTGATTCATGATAGCATTAGAGACATATTAACCCTGAGTTGTGTTAATGGCCTCTCTAACTATCTTTCAACAAAAGCTTTAAATCTTGAACATCTCCAATGCATTTGACTTAAGTTTGAGAAAATAAATAAATGTCATTCTTGAAAAATCATCTATAAAGGTAATAAAATACCTTTCTCCCGTATGTGATGTAGTTTTCATTAGTCCACATATGTCTGAATGCACTAATTCCAATAGCTCCTTTGTTCTTGTTTCCCTCTTTGAAAATGGAAGTATGTGTCGCTTACCTATGCTACAACCTTCATAAATTCCCAACTTGAATGGCAATTGAAGATCCAAATCCTCTATGAGCTTCTCTTTGCTCAAAACTTCAAGAGAGTGCATTTATATGTCCAAGTCTATGATGCCAAAGAACTAAATTGGCTCTTTGATTCATCACGTGTTGCCATCATTGCTACTTCCGAAGTTGCTACACATAACTTGTACAAATTTCTCTCTCAAATACCTTTCCCTTTGCATCTTTTAAAACACAAGTGTTTCTATCAAGTTATGTTGATATTCCTACATTAGTAATTTTACTAATTGCTAAAAGATTCTTAGCTAATGCTAGAAAATGTCATACATTATGGATTTCCTTATATGCATCGTTAGACATTTTTAATGAAATATTTCCTACTCCAATCCTTTCATGCCTATTGTTATTACAAAGAATAACATTCTTACCTTTAGGAGCCAACCTTTTTTGGGTGTCATATGTTGTGTTGCTCTGGAATCCAAATACCAACATTATGTGGAGTATGAGCTTACAGGTGTAGTGACTACAAATAATTGTTCTTGCTCACTAAATGAAACTATATTAGATTTTGCTTCCTCATATTTTTTCTCTTCAAACCATGCTAGCTATTTCTTGCATTGATTATTAAAATGTCCTTGTGCACCATAATAGAAGCATTTTTGGGTTTCTTTTTCTCCTCTTTTTTACCTTGCCTATTCTTAGAGGAACTTTGAAACTTATTTTTTTTCTTTCTTCTTCACCTTGCCTTATTTCTTATTAAATATTGTTGTAGAACTCTCAACATTCAATCTTGCATCCTTCCCTCTTACTTCATTTTGGAGTAGTGATGTTGTTGCATTCTGCAATTTTAGATTGGATTGAGTGTTAAGAGCTACTACTAATGTTGAATAAGATTCTAGCAAGCTCCTAAGAAGCATTATCTCTACATATTCTTCTAAAATCATTAACTGACATGCCACCAACTAATTTTTTAGACATAAATCGAATCATATGCTCTACAATACTCTATGATTCATACATTTTCAATTAAAAAAAATTAGTCTAAAGATACAGTCTAGTATTGAAATCTATTTATTCATACATTTGAGTCAACTTATCCCAAGATACCTTTGTTGTATTTGATGATGCAGGAGCGTCGCTCTTCCTCGCAATTGAGTTTTTTTTCATGTTTTCATTTTTTCGTGTTTGTTGGGTCATTGGACTAATTTTGGTTTGATATGGGTGTTTTGGAGATCATTTGGTTTGCCTTGTTGCAGTTTGATGTTTTTGATACACATAATGAAACTTTCATTTTGAAGACATTTCTTGCAAAGTCGGAAGGTGTCCACCAAGGCATGAGGTTGGAAGGCATACGTTGAAGTCTTTTGGCAACCAAACTAAAGACTACACCACCACCGAACTCTACCTGGACAAGAAACAGTTACCTTGAGTTAGTGTCTTCAGTTTTGCCACGTGAGGATAGTTACGTGGGCCTTCTGGGAAGTTTTCCTGTTCATTCTGAGCACAGTTTGTAGATTAGTTATAAGGGAAGAAATGAAGAACAAAACAAAGTTACACTGAAACCACTCACTCTTGTAAAATAGAGCGTGTTGAGGAATGAGTGTAGGTGGATTTTGTTTGGAATAACCACGAGTCGGGAAGGAAATTCTGAACCAGTGCAGACGTGAGGTATATGTAGGTCAAGGCACCTTGAAGGAAGACCTCTGTTGAATTCCAAAAAGCAGTAGAATTGTTCCTGGCATATTGTAACCTTCCGTAATTCCTTGGCATAGAAGTTGGTAGACCTTTGAGAGGGAAAAACTCTTCATGGCAACATGGATGGAGGTGTGAGGAGCTACGGATGAATAAACTGTTGCAACGGTAGATGTCTATTGTTGATAGCGAATTGGAGCCCAAAATTGGGCTTGTAGCAAGAAACTTGTAATCAACAAAGACTTTTCATCAATCATTTGTTGTGGTTGCTTGTCCCATATGTCATTTTAATTTGTAAAAGATTGTATTGGTTTATGCTCACAAATTTTGGGTGTCTTTTTGATGAATAAATGTAGGGATGATTGTTCAGTAACTTACAAAGTGACCAAAATCTGGACCATACCTTGAAATCTGCACCTAGAAAGGTTGTTTTGTAGTTCTTGATTGAAACTGTTCTATTCTTTTTCAAACTCTCTGCACTTTTGGATTGGAAAAAGACTATCTTGTTTACATTTGGGATCAAGTAGACCGCACTTTAAGCCATCTTGTCTTGTTTACTGACTGTCCACTCTAACCGAGTGTGGGATTGTATCTTAGTCTCAAGAGATTTGAAGCCACTAGTCATCATTTTCGGTATCAGAGCCCAGAAGTGATTAGGCAGAGCAAGAGATAGGGCCAAAAAATATTGGGCAAGATGCCACCCAAAAGAATGCCAAGAGGAGGAGGTGCTAGAAGAGGCATAAATGAAGGGGTTATGGAGTTGCTATAGAACCTCATAGCAAGGATGGATGCCATGGAACAGGCACGGAGGAGAGGAATATTTGCGGGAGATGTAAGTGAGAATGAAGAAGAGGATCAACAAGCTAGGGAAGAGGTGGTTCAGGAAGAATAATCTGATGGAGTTGAGATGAGATTGCTGAGAGCAGTCATGGGGGTTGGAGCCAAACCTAAGATAGAGGCTCCTACCTACTCAGGAAGCATCAATGGAGAGGAACTCATTGATTGGATCAATGAACTTGACAATTACTTCAAGTACGAAGAAGTGGTAGAGGAGAAAAGAGTCAAGTTTGTCTGTACAAGACTCAAAGGCCATGCTACTATGTGGTGGGATTATGTTTAGTCAAAGAGAAGAAAGAAAAACAAAGAAAAGATAACTTCTTGGGACAGAATGGTTGTCAAACTGAAAGCCAAATTTCTTCCAGGAGACTATCAGACTAACCTATTCAAAAGGTTACAAAATCTCAAACAGAAGGAGATGAGTGTGAAGGAATATATAGAGGAGTTCTACAAATTGGTAATCCAATCAAGGCATAGTGAAGATGATTTGGAGAAGGTTGCTAGGTACCTGAATGGATTGACATACAACTTGCAAGATGAATTGAGTCTTTCCCCTAGAACTCTTGAAGAAGCCTATTAGTTTTCCATTAAGGCAAAGGAGAAGCTTATGAGAAGGCAAAACCAGCAAGGAAGAGGATCTAGAGGAAGAGGACAGAATAGTGGTAGAGGACAGCAACACCATCAAGTTGGAGAAGCAACCACTTCTAGTGGGCAAACCAATTCGGAAATAGGAAGTTTCCAAAATAGAGGAGGGAGACCATTTGAAAGAGGAGGTTACCAAGGAAGAGGAAGAGGTTTTTCTGGTAAATGTTTTAGATGTAACAAGTTTGCAAGCCACAAAGGTTGGGAGTGTCCTGAGTTCCCACAAGAATGTTACACAAGGCCTAAGAGAAGTAATCAGATTGTGCAAGTAGACCAAGAGAGTGTGGGATCACCTCCTCGAACCTAAGACAGGAGAGTCTTTGTTGTTCAAGAGAGTATTGTTGAAGCCACCAAAGGAGAGTCAAGAGCCTGTGCAAAGGAGAGCCTTATTCAAAATCAATTGCAAGGCTAAAGGTAAGTGTTGCAAACTCATTATAGACATTGGTAGTACGATTAATCTTGTGGCTATTGAAATGCTAGACAAACTAGGCATTAATAGGATTAAACATCCTAACCCCTATCAATTTTCTTGGTTGCAAAAGGGGCATCAGTTGTTGGTAGATGAGTAGGCCTTAGTAGAGTTTCAAATAGGTAGTTATAAGGACATTGTTATGTGTGATATTATGCATATGGATGTTTGTCATGTGCTTCTTGGTAGACCGTGGCAATTTGACAGAAAATCCATACACGATGGAAGAAATAATACTTAAACTCTTCAGAAGGATGGCCAAAAACATAAATTGTTACCTTTGAAAGGAGAAATGGACAGTAAGAGCAGCAGTAGAAGCAAGGTATTGTTGATGTGTAGCAAAGAATTTCTACATGATATGAAGAAGGTAGAAGAAAATAACAAGGTTACAGCTGAATATAAAGGTGGAGAGATTGCAGGAGTGATCGAGGAAGTGGAAAAAGTGGATAGCGAAGATGGAGGAAAGAGTGTAGAAGAGGTAGCTGAAATTGTAGTGAATGGTGAAAACAAGGATGATTTAATGTTGCAGCTTTTGGCAGTAGAAGCAGAGTGGTTGGAGAAACTTGCGGGTGGAGGTATAAAGGCAAATGGTGTAAATGGTGTAGTGAATAGAGAAGAAGAAGATATTGGAACAACGAAGGAAAATGAGGTATGTTATGACAATTTTGCTTTTGGTTTACCTTTATTTGCGAGGATGAATGTAGAAGATGTAGTTTCCGATATGTATGTGGATGTGGCAAGTTTGTGTGGGGAGATTGTAAAAGATAATGCAGAGGAAGCTTGGTGGAGGTGGTCAGTTTATAGTGGGTCACATCCCATGATACAGGGTAGACAAGGGTCCACAATTGACAAAGAAAGTGCAGAATTCATTTCACCACAAAATGCAAACTCTATTCGTGCCAAATGCTGGAAGAACAAAAAGAAGTAAATTATTGCAGGTTACCTATTCAGAGCATCAGAGTATGCTACATGTTGTTTACAACTTGAAAAGGTAGTCCTACTACCCAACTCCCTTTGTGAGCTACTCTCACAAACGTCTCACCAAGGAGCATCACTCTTCCTCACAATTTTGAGTTTTTTTTTTTCATGTTTTCGTTTTGTCATGTTTGTTGGGTCATTGGACTAATTTTGGTTTGATATGGGTGTTTTGGAGATCATTTGGTTTTCCTTGTTGCAGTTTGTTGTTTTTGATACACAGAATGAAACTTTCATTTTGAAGACATTTCATGCAAAGTCAAAAGGTGTTCACCAAGGCATGAGGTTGGAAGGCATACGTTGAAGTCTTTTGGCAACCAAACTAAAGACTACACCACCACCGAACTCTACCTGGACAAGAAATAGTTACCTTGAGTTAGTGTCTTAATTTTTGCCACGTGAGGACAGTTACGCGGGCCTTCTGGGAAGCTTTCATATTCATTCTGAGCACAATTTGTAGATTAGTTATGAGGGAAGAAATGAAGAACAAAACAGAGTTACGCTGAAACCACTCACTCTTGTAAAATCGAGCATGTTGAGAAATGATTGTAGGTGGATTTTGTTTGGAATAACCACGAGCGGGAAGGAAATTCTGAACTAGTGTAGACGTGAGGTATATGCAGGTCAAGGTACCTTGAAGGAAGACCTCTGTTGAATTCCAAAGGTGGCAGAATTGTTCCTGACAGATTGTAACCTTGCGTAAGGCCTTGGCATAGAAGTTGGTAGACCTTTGAGAGGTAAAAACTCTTCATGGCAACGTGGATGGAGGTGTGAGGAATTGTGGATGAATAAACTGTTGTAACGGTAGATGTCAACTGTTGACAGTGAATTGGGAGCCCAAAATCGGGCCTGTAGCAAGAAACTTGTAATCCGGAAAGACTTTTGATCAATTATCTGTTGTGGTTGCTTGTCCCGTATGCCATTTTAATTTGTAAAAGATTGTATTGGTTTGTTCTTACAGAGTTTTGGTGTCTTTTGATAAATCAATGTAGGGATGATTGTTTAGTAACTTACGAAGTGACCATAATCTGGATCATACCTTGAAATCTGCACCTAGAAAGGTTGTTCTGTAGTTCTTGATTAAAACTGTTATGTTCTTTTTCAAACTCTCTGCACTTTTGGATTGGAAAAAGACTATCTTGTTTGCATTTGGGATCAAATAGACTGCACTTTAAGCCATCTTGTCTTGTTTACTGACTGTCCACTGAGCACAGTGTTTTCCAACACTGACCGTCCACTCTAACCGAGTGTGGGATTGGATCTTAGTCTCAGGAGATTTGAAGCCACTAGTCATCATTTGACTCACTAACATGTAGTATCCAAGAGAAATCCTTGCCATCTCTTTGCTCCCACTTGTTGATAGCATCTGCATTTTGTGTAAACTTGGCCTCTTTTTTATCAACTAACCCAAATGGTCCTTGTTCAACAAAAACATCTTCATTCTGAGCTTCCAAAGATTAAACACTTCACTATTGAACCACCCTACAATCCTTTGTGATTCTCCCACATCATGTATTACCATCTCTTTATCCTTGTAGCTTTAGAAACTGACAAGAATGCTTAGTGATAAAAAAAATTGAGACCTACAGCTCTAATAGCATGTGAAAATATTGAGCAAATATGAAACTTACACAGTAAGTAAAATACATAAACTAAAAATAATAGAACACTTCTCAAACTTACTTGTATTCTCTTTTTCTTTTTTAATTCATATAATATATTTATACATGATTTGTGATTTTATGCAAAAAAAACTAATAATAAATAAAATAAACTCTAACAAACTATGCATATATCTTCATGTATTCTTTATTCATCTATATGCACCTACTTTTTAAACTTTATTGCATGTCTAAAGCAACTATTTTTCTAAGTCTAATTGCATGCTTATGCAATAAGAGATCTTTGGCTAATTCTATTTTTAATAGAAAGAGTTTATTTACCAATAAAAAAATTAAAAACTAAAGCAAATACGAAAACCTAAGATATTACTGTAGGAAATTATGAGTCAAAATTGAAGTAAATTAAAACATAAATAGAAATTACAATTGAATTCCAATAAATTGTAATGGTCAAAACTAAATACCCATGCCCTTTTCATTTAGTTTTTGGACCTACTTTGATTAGAGTGTCCTCAATGCAATGACTAGTGTATATGTGGCATATTCTTGCATGACTTTGGCTCATGACATCACCATATTATCATCCTATTATAACTCATCCTCATAGAGTTGATCTTGATCCCTAGATCCACTACTCATTGCTCTAGACAAAATCTATAGGTGCAAATTTGACCTACGTCATTTTTGCAATCATGGATCTAAACCCTAAATGTTTAAAATTTAAATCTAAATTTAATCCCACCAACTTCCTCCCGTTTATAAGCCTACCTAGAGCATGTTTGTGTTGATTTTGTTTGATATGTTGTTGTTTGTAAGGACATTCAATCATTCATTTTGAAATCATCTAGGATTTGTCGTAGAGCATTTATGAGTATTATAGAATCAATATCAAAGCATTACATCAACACGTACCATCTTAGGTCCATTGCATGCTTGTTTGTTGTTCTCAATCCTTGTTCCAAAGTTGTTGAATCAGTCTCCTAGGGGTATGACTAAGGAGAACATCACCATCATAATTCAATAGATTCCTTAAAGGTGTTTTTGAATATCGCTTGTTCCTTACTAGATTCATACACCAAAAGATCGAGGCAAGTGAATTCCAAAAGTCAATTTTGTGTTACTTCAGTCTTGCAACTTATAGTTCAAATTTATGTATTAGGTTTAGTTATGCACTCATTTAGCTAAACCAATGTAGATTTATAAATTATGATACATTCATCTAATCAAGTTCTAAAAATAGATAGCATTGTGGTGAATTGATTCCCTACATCTTCTTCATCATTTTCCTATCTCAGGAATCTAACTATTGCATTTAAATTCATTTATATTAGCATTTATTATTTTCAATCCCAACACATTTATCTAGGCTAATTATTTAGGTAAATGCTATGTTTATTTATTAGCCTAGATATTAATATAAGTGGCATATTTTTCATTACAATTATTAGTGAACCTTACATTCCTACATGACCTAGGGTTTTGGCCTTACAATTTATCTTTCTTTCATCAGGGCTTATCAAATCTAATTTTTTATTGCATATCCTATTTTCCAATCTCATTAGGATTTAGATTCCCTTTTTAATTGTGTATCATAGCTATACCTTTAGGTTTATGTGCTTCAATGTGTGACCTTGTTTTCATTTAAACCTGCTTACCCTTGTTTTTGCCTCTATGGCTTCATTTTTAGACCAAGTTGTTACTATTTTTTAGTTTTACAATAGATTTTACATCCTTTTTATATCATTTAGCCTTTTAGGGTTTTGTGAGTTTTTTTGCATTCCAAGGTCTCATCCACATCCTCACAGTTCTTTGAGAAGAAGTCATTGTTTGAATCCTCAAATGGCCTAATCTAAAGAGAATAGTGTTTATAATGATGTTCCCATTGTTGAGAATGAAGAACAATAAGACTTTGATTATGAGGCATATGTCGTTAAGAAAGATCTTTTCCTCATAGGTCAATTACTTATTGAGCCACTTACTCAAGCAAAGAATGAAGAACAATAAGACTTTGATCATGAGTTGTACATTTCTAAGCAAGATCTTTCCTTCAGATGGCAATTACTTATTAAGGCACTAACTCATGTGAGATCTCCTCAATAATTAGCTACTACTTTGCATAGTGCATTATTAGGTGTCCCTTATGGCATGGATATTCTTCATAATATTGATGTTGGCAAGAGACACTGCATAGCATTGATAGTTGTCATTGATGGCAACTAAGATTGTCCCACACCTCTGCAGTGCAGTATCTGATCATACCGGAAGTCAAAACAATAATCTATCTAAGTCTGGAATCCTGCAATAGAGTATATAGCAGAGTCTGTATTTTGGTCCGAATCTCTCCAGTGGAAAGGCATGGTATGCTACGGATCTAAGGTTGTTGACAGCATAGCAAATACACTCTAAATCCAGAATTTTGTCATCCGATGATGAAGGAATCAAATGTTATTAGCATATGTGTATCAGGTTCCAGTCTGACAAAGCAGACAGAAGAACAATGGATAGACCTTGCTGAAGATCTTGTTTCTGGATGAATGGAAGTTTCTTGTTGGACAAATGGTGGCATTCAGTAATTGTGGCCGACATGAGTAATGGTTTGCAAGAGTAAGTTTTGGTCTACACTCCAAGCTATGCATAGATCTAGCTAACAGGGCTAAGCATTCTTAGGTGTTCTAAGTACTATTGAAGCCGACTGCTAGAATGATTATAGATCTTGTTGCGGATATATATAGTCGATGAATTCGGCCATTTAGACAAGAAAGGGTGCAAAGAAAAGTGGATGAGAATAGAGCAGAAATCTAAGGTACGAATAAGAGTAGAACAGTGAGAAGAACAAAGCTAGGATGAAGTGTGTAAGATCAGTTTTTGCACTCAACCGAAACTAAACTTTCTGCATAAGTGATGCTATTATCAGTTCATATATCTATCTTTCATTTGTAATATTGTTTTAGGCAGTGAGCCTTCATTTGAGCAATGAGCTTTGGGCAGTGAGCCCAAATGCATGTGCATTCCCATTTTGTACCAATACTTTTAACAGGGTATTAAATTCTTGTGGGTTAACCCCCACCATGGTTTTTCCCTTAACCGGGTTTCCATGTCAAAAATCTTGGTGTCAAATGTGTTATTTCATTTTTTCTTATGTGATGACTGAAATGTTTATTTCATTAACTATTTTTAAGTTGTAAAAGAAATAAAAAGATCAAGAATGTGTGACAACTAATTCACCCCCCTCTCTCTCAGTTGTTTGGACCTAATCCAACAATTGGTATCAAAGCAAGGATCCTTAGAGAAGCCTAACAGCTTAAGGAAAAGATCTTGGAAGAAGATTCAATGGGTTCACTAAGAGATCTTCAATCAACCCTAGAAGAACTTGCTCAACCTAGAACAGAAATTAGTAATCTGAGAGGTGAACTTAAAGATGTTGATGACAACATTAAAATATTAAAAGACAAATTAAAGAAATCTTTGCAAAGAAAAAAGGAGCTACTTTTGCAGCTATCCAGTTTACCTGAAGAAAATAATTTGAATGAAGCTTTGGAAGAAAAAACAAAAGAATGTGAAAAGCTCTCAAAAGAAGTCATTATTCTAAAAATTGAAATGGAATCTGGGGTGATGAGGCAAACCAAAGAAAGTGAAGATAGAAAGAAAATTGAAGATGAACTGAAACACAAACTAAAAGAAAGATATGAAAAGTGTTGCAAATTGGATGGAATAGCCAGCCATCTAGAGTCTGATCTGCAAGAAAGTAGAGACAATGAGAGAGACCTTGAAAGGCAAATAGTCATTCTCAGACATGACCTAGATATTACAAATGAATACAAGGAGAAGTTCAAGATAAGTTCAGCTAAATTTGGAGCACTACTTGAAGGATAGAAAAGGGTCGATGACAAGCATGGTCTTGGATATGAGAAAGGTGAGAGCTCTGGATCTAGACAGAAAAATCCTCAACCTAAGAATGGGAGAATCAGACCTAGAAAACCTCCGGTAAGACAGCCAAATGCTCAAAAATATCCATCATTCAATGGAAATTGCTTCAACTGCAACAAATTTGGTCATAAAGCTACTTAGTGCCAAAATAGAGTAAATCAAAATGGTCCATCCTTCTCTAGTCAATGCTTCAAGTGTAACAGGTATGGTCATAGATCAAATGAATGCAGAAGTATGACAATGAATAATTTCAATAATAGAAGAATTAGCAATTCTTTCAATGGTTACTGCTTTGCTTGCAATGGGTTTGGACATATGGCTAATCAATGTAGATCAAGAGAAAATCTGAAAAGAAATGTTGTATGCTTCAATTGCAATCAATCTGGTCATATTGCAAGATTCTGCAAAAGTAAAAACTATGGAAGAAGAGGTCCGATAAACAGAAAACCGGATGAACGAAGACAAGACAAAGGCAAAGAAAAAATTGATGCGAATGAGACTCAGGATGAATCAAACAAGATATGGGTCAGGAAAACCATTATGAACGACAGCAATGGATCCGCACTGCAATCCGGTGCTAATAATTCCTCTGGGAATTAAGTTGGAAGTCTTGGCTCGAGGGGAGCAACCTTACAAATCAAATTCCCCCAGCCAGTAAGTTAGTGCCTAGATCTGGCATAGTAAGAAAAGAGATCTTAAATTGTCTTCAGATCATATGGAAGAATTTCTGGAAGATAAGAGATGGATATGGCAATATGCAGAATGATACTTGAAGGGTTAATCAAAAATAGGGCAACCAGATGCGCTAGGGTAGAGCATTTATTACAAAGGCAAATTAGGTGATGTGAAGCTTAAAAGGGTCATTCACTCCTCATTTTAAACACTTTGCATCAAAAGAAAGAAGCGGACAAGCCTAGACTGAGAATTCTCAAAAGTTAGAAGCGAGCAAAGGATTTCCAAGGGGTAAGTGCAAAAAGATGGGGGGCCAAAAAGTGGCCAAAATAATTTGAAAAAAAATTAAGGCATAACGCGAGCGCGTTATAACGCGCTCGCGTTATGGGCTGCTATAAATAAAAAAAAAAGCAACTCAATTTCATTTCTCCCATTTTCTCCTCTACCCGCGGCCTCCAAACCCTCAAAAACGTGCTCGCGTTCTACAAAACGCCAATCAACACAAAAATCTTGTCAATTCATCGCCAAAATGCCGCCGCGACGTCGAGCACGCCAAAGAGGTGAGTTATCTTTATTTTTTGGTTTGAATTTCTTTCTATATAGGTAGGTTTTTGTTGATTTTTAATGTATATTTCGTTAATTGTCAGGAAATGTTAATGCACCTCCTCCTCCTCAAAATCCACAAAATCCTGAGGAGGAAATACCTGCAGAACAACAACCTCCTCCATTCATTCCTTGACATGCCCCTGAAACACAAGATAATATAATAGGGCAAATTGAAAACAACAAAAAATAAATTGAAGATATAATTGCAAGGTTGAAAGATCCTTCCACTTCAACCTTGCATAGGTCCACGCTTGCCGAATCTCTTGAGTCTATGTTAACAAATGTAAATTCAATTAGCAAGCAAATAACTAGTTGGACCGATAAAAAGATAGAGTTTAGAGATTACTATGCAGATAAATTATCATACCAAGATGTCAAAAAATTACAAATTACAAAAGTAGACTTGTGTTCAATTTTCACAAACCCACAAACAAATCAACCTCCACCCATTACATGCAAGAGGTTCCCTATCCATTGGTGCAACAACCAAGCGATAAGGGACAATTTCGGGCAGAGGTGGTGGATGGTTTTTGACCATCCTCCATGCAATAACAATGAGGTCCCGCAATACTTTTTGAGGAAACTCTACTCCGAGTTTGTCCTCAATAAAGTGCCAAACTATTTTGATATGCGGGACTTCCAGGGTAGAGGTGGGGGCTTAGCACAGGATAGACCAGGGGCACGTCTTGACCCATAGCGGGTAGTGAGACGAGTAATCAGCAGACCAGCCCACGAGCATGTTTCTATCCCTTCCATTGTGAAGGAGAGTGTTGAGGTCGATACACTGAGGTCGATTAGTGCCTTGACCCAGAGCATCATAGAGCATGTCGATCCTGCAACACAGAGTGGGTTGGGAGATAGTGCGAGGAGTAGGGTCCCACTGCATACTTGCCAGGCTTGCGAGTCAGCCTATGGTTATGACCCCATGGACAGTCAGGACGCAGGTGCACAGGCTACATCTGCAGCTGAGCAGATGGTGATGACAGATACCCTCCTGAGTGAGACTTTCGGCCTTGATACTCAGGTAAATATTAGCAAGTTTATTGAATTTAATTTATTAAATTTTATTTTTGAAATACAAGATTAACTAATTTAAATTGATGATTTTAATGAAATTTCAGGGTCATAGCGTCGATGCAGTTTTCAGTGGTTCTCCACCTACATTTTTCACTAGATCATCTACTGTCGAGGTATGTAACTAGTAAACAATTATAAATATTACATGTGAATAGCATCGTTATATGAATGGTATTCTAATTTCTGATTTTGGATGTTGAATAGGTTAACACTGTAGATTTCATGGCAACACCTGCCAGCGGTGGTGGACTTCAAAGCTTTACGGAGGTAATAAAATAAATAGTTTAATGAATGAATTGTACTTACTAAATTTTTGTATGTGATTTGTGTGTTTTATTGTGTGTACTTCCATGTTTAGATGAGCGTGTGTGTATGTTAGGAGCCATGATTTGCATCACTATTATAGTTTTCGTAATTGAATAATGTTATTTTATTTCCAGATGATGCAGGCTGCGGATACACCTCCCCATGTTCATAGGGCAATGGAGCAGGGTGTGGCCTCTGCGATTCATAGCTCTATGGCATTGACAGGGGTATGAGGCAGATTAGTAAATTTTAATTTACATTCATTGTTATAGTTGTCTATTTTTGAAAAATCAAAAGATTATTGATTTGAAGTTTAATTTCTATCTGGATGGTTTCTATAGGACATGACATCACCAGGGCCTTTTCCTGCTACTGAGGCAAGCGAGCAGACAGATTATATGTTAGCGGTAAGTGATTATTTTGTTAAATGTTTCATTTTTTTATAACATGTAATTTCTATATATTAATATCTATACTTTTTTTTGTAACAGGTAAAGGTGCAGGAAGAACTAAATAGGAGGAGTAGCCCTCGGGTTCGTAGTAGACCACCCACATGCATGTCTCCATCCCCTAGCAGATCAAAGGCTGCTCGTGATTTATTCTCTTCACCAGCTAGAGGGGAATGACTTTTTATTGTGTTCCTCTGTTGTATGCCTATATGGCATTTGTGGACATATATTTTGTATTGTACATAGTTGACATTGTATGCCTATATGGCATTCTTGTAAGCCTATATGGCTATTTTGTATATATGTTATACTTATATCGACAGATATTGATGTATGCGTATATGGATATTTGGTTAATACAAATCTTTTTTATTGATGGCGTCCATACTTGCATTATAAATCCACTTTTGAATGGATATTTGTAGATGGCTACTTCAAATATTGAAAGTCTGATTGTATTACATAGGATGTTTGCATTTTCTTTGATAGGCTTGATAGGCCATGGATTACATGATGGTGTTTGATGGAAAAGTATGGTACTAGAAGACTCTAGTTCATTCTTAATAGGCTTGTGATTGATAATATCTTTGCATGATTGCACTTGATCTTGGATCATGGGCATGTTGTTAGGATTTTGATTGCATTGTGATGTTTGATGGATAGGCATGGTGTAAGTGTAAGATACCCAACTAGTTCTACGAAAAATTTTCCTTACTTAAACACTTTTACTTGCTAACAATTCATCAACTACTTCAATAACATAAAGATATACATCAAGATAACTATTTGAATGAAACAACATTAGAGTTGGGTACTTGTCTTGTTACTTGATTCAATCAACTTGCAATGTCTTATTACATGGAAAATGCTTTCAATAGCATGAAGTACAACTCATTCAATGGAAATACAAGGACAGGCCTTGAAGCCTTGATGTTACAATGTCTTCCTTACTTGAGCAACATTTGAAGATTTGGAATGTTCAACTCATCACCTCACAAGGTAGGCGCATATTTGAAGGATTTACAGGTTTTTCTGACTTGGGCACCAAGTTGAGGTGACCTCCTCCTGAAGTTGCGCCTTGTCAACATTAGGTGCCAATTAGAGTTTATGGATGCTCTAGATTGTTTCCAAGAGTAGGCGCCAAAACATCATCATTATGAAAGTGTTTTAAATGCTAGGCACCCAAATGAGCCCTCTGGAGTCTAGGCGCTCCTTTCATGCATTCTGTGTTCTAGGCGCCAATTGAAAGGAGTGGAGAACAGGGCAAGCGCCTTCCAAACTAGGTGTTTCCTTGAGGTGACAAGGACTTAGAAAGTGCACCTAAGGTGAGCGCCTTGAGTGAAAAGGTCTAACAAACATCTTTGAACCCCCTTTCAAGGTTAGGCGCATTCTGGAGGTGGAAACAAGTAGAAGGTGCGCCTTAGCTTCCTTTGTCAATTCTTGCAAGTCTTTGTTGATTAGGAAGGTGGAATGTTTCATTGTAGAATGAGCGCCTATCTTCTAATGTCCAAACTACTTCTGGCTCACTCTGTGGCTAGGCGCTAGAGCTAAACTGTTCACACAAGGGAGTGTGCCTAGACTCACTTGATGTTTTCTTACTACTTCAACCCCTGGAAGATGTTCCAAGGTGTTCCCTTTTACAAGCACCTGACCTCCCAAGTTCCTTCATGTGCTATTCCTTGAAGGCGCCAAAACTGAGCTCCAGTGCCATGGGATTGTGCCTAACATCTTTGAAGAGTTTCTAAGCCTTTTGCAAGTTGATATCCCAAACTCATCTTCTAGGCGCAACAGGAGCTTTCCAAAGGAGTTTCCAAGTTTTAGACACCAAGCGAGGTCATGGGTGAATGGAACTGCACCTTAGGAGATGACTGGATCCTAAGCGTCAGTCTGGAGTTATAGTGGAATTGATATGCACCTCAACTAGCTTAGGCGCCCATTTGAAGTGATTCCTTTAACACTTCTCTGTCAATCTCAACTGCAAGGATGATCTCCTAATCCAATTTTGATCCTCTGGAGATGCAAATAGCTTTACATTTCACTAGGCTCCATCAATGATGATCATCAACCAAAGCGCATTTCAAAGGTGAGATAGGCAAGTGAGGCACCAAACTAGTCCTTAAGACTTATCTCCTTCTATCAAGTCAATTTCAACTATGTGAGAGAGTTCTATTCTAGGCGCAAAATGGAAATGTTTCATCAATTGGTGCATCTTACAAAGCTCCCAATTCTAGGCGCCAGAGCCAAAGAGTTTTTCCCAACACATGCACCTGGGCTAGGAATTCACCTAAGAGACATCACTTAGCTTTAAAACTTTCAATCTATAGCCATCTGGGCTAGGCGCTCCAATGGAGGATCCTTGAACTCATGCATTGGCGCCTTCTAGTTCTAGGCACCCATTTTGGATGATTCATCCTGATACTAGCGCCCAAAATGACTAGACTCTCTTCATCATCTAATTCACTTAGAAGACTCAAGTTGGAGACTTAGTTGTCTATCCATGTTCTCCAGAAGATTCATTGTACCTCTATGCACTATCTCCTTCAAGGCGCTCCTTAAAATCATTGGAAGTGCTCAGGACTTACCTTAGTCCAAAGCGCCACAATCCATTCCTTAAAGCACAAAGAATTCTCAAAGGCGCCCCTATTTACCTCTAAGCACTCAAATATCATTTAGATTCAAGGCGCACATTTAGCTCCAAAACACAAATTTCCATCATCAACCCATCAAGGTGCATCATCTTCCCTTTGTATCCCCTTCAAGGCGCAGACATTCACTTCTTCACACTTAAACTCACTCTCTGGCGCCAGAATAGGTGTATAACTTCAAATAAGGCGCTAATCTTAGGTTTCTAAGTACTTAGTTTGATCTTAAGGCTATCCTTCCTCTAAGCACTCTCTTCAACTCCCTCACTGAAGGCCCTCTGTAAGTTTGGGAGCATTTCATCCCAAGGTGCTTCAACATCATCCAAGGCGCAAATTCACTCTCCAAGACAAGGTGCAAAAAACCCTATCCTAAGGCGCTCAAATCTTGCTTCTAGACCTAGGCGCACAAAGATGAGATTAAGGATCATTCTGGCCACCATCACTTCCCTAAAGGCGCAAAATTGGTGTAGATACATTCCATTTATTAAGGATCATTCTGGCGCCCAAATCTTGTCAAAGCAAAGGATCAATAGGTTCTCTCTAAGGCGCACTCCAGTGTTTGATCTTGCAAGACTTCTCACGTCAAAATTTTGACCAAGACACTCAAGGCACTAGTCTTTATCATCTAACCCTACAGTGCACTTACTCATTATGATATACTCCTCAAGTTTGTATTCAACCTTGCCCAAGGCGCATATTCACTATAAGGCATTCTCACGTTGTCAAGGCTCAGAGGGCTTCAACTTGCTAAAGGGTAGAGGTCTAGGCGCATATCTGACTTGAAGCTCAAGGCGCTCCAACCCTCTTGCTCTGGAATTCCTTCTAGGCACTAAGTGACTTCTCCAATTCCTTGAAAACATTTGAAGTGTTTTACCTTCTCAAGGTGCTCCTTCGAACTTGACTCCAAGGTGTTATAATCTCAAAGGTGCTGACATCATCTCAACCAAAGGCGCTCAATGATTCATCCCATATCTAGGCGCTAAAACACTTAATCAACCAAGTCATTCAAGGCACCATTCAGTAAACTCATCTTCCATGATATTCCTATCAAGGCGCATATCACTTCTCTCATGGGCTTTAGGTGCTCAGTTGAGTGTTTCAATACTACTTAGGTGCCAAATTCATTTTAATGCACCAAACACAAAAAGCTTTCAAACACTGGGCGCTCACAAAGAGTCTTCCAACCTTGGGCGCTAAATTAGGTCTTTGCAACTATCCAAGGCGCATATCTTCGTTTGAACAACTTATGGTGCCAAGACAACTTCTCATTAGGGCGCTCAAAACACTTGTGTTTACATTTGAAGTGCTTTACCTTCTTAAGGTGCTCCAGACTAACCTGACTCCAAGGCGCTCCATCATCATCCTTAAGGCGCTAAAAACATCATCTCCACTCTAGGCATAACATCATCCAACTCCTTAAGGCACTTCACTGTCAAAGTCTGAAGGCGCTCTACCTAGACCTTTCCCCTAGGCGCCAGAACTCCTAAGCACTCACCAGATAACTCTCTTCTTCAAGGCGCAAATCTTCCTATACTATGATTGCCTCTGAAACGTCGATTAACGTGATGTGAGGGTGCAAAGGCTACTCCAATCCTCAGTGAGCGCCTAGTTTAAACAAGGAGAAATAAAGCATTCAAAACTATCCAAACGATCATCCCCTTCCTAATGTCTTCACTGCTCCGGAAAACCTTGGCCAAAATGACACATAACAACTCCTATGAGCGCCCTTATGCCCTAGGATCATCTAGTTTGTGCGTCTTGTAATGAGGAGTTCATGTAAGTTTGGAATGAGCGCCTTGAATAAGTGTAAACTAGCCTAGAGAAGGGTATGTGCGCCTTGAGCATTGCAGAGATAACTGTGCGCCTAGAACAATATGAGTGCTCATGATGATGATTAACGCCCTGATGAGACTATGAGCGCCTTGTTCAGGAGATACCTTGTTTGATCATAAAATGCACCTTAAGTCTTGAAGGTTTTGAGCGCCTAGGTGATTTGGATGTTGGGATGTTGGTATGCACCCAAGATTGAGGTAAGTGAGCGCTTGTAATGGAGGAGAGCAATGAGATGAGGTTTAGCGCCTCCAAGTAAGGTCAGAGGTGAGGTTAGAGGTGAAATGCGCCTTTGGACCATTCTGGCGCCTTGGATGAAGAACCTATATCTTGAGCCCAAGAGGTAAAATTTGCGCCTTAGTGGATTTGGAGAGTTACAGAGATTAGAGAAAAGCGCCTTGAAGACAGAGTTGTTCAAGGCGCATGTGTGATTTGGTCAAAAACAGGCACCTAGAGTGAATAGGCTTTCATCCTGACTTAATACACTGCCTCCTTCTGACGATTTTTGGGGCAGCAGAAAACCTTTCACCATGGGCAAATGCCTCAGAGCTATAAAAAATTGAGAGAGGTTATTGTAGAGGCACTCTACGTGATCCCATTGCCTCAGACGGAATGTTTCTAAGTGACACAGTTTTCGAGTAACATCTCGTCAAAGATTGCTGCCTTTTTGCACTTTGGACTCTTCAGGGATATCGTCGGTACAATGTAGCTCCGACTGTTTCGACATGTTTGGGTGAGAAATAGGACCATGCCTAGCATAAATGTACCCATTCGGACACGTTGGAACAGTCAGTTTGGTCGCATCAGGAGCAGGATGAAAGTTACACCCCTTTGCAACTTTACACTGCCTCCTTCTGACGATTTTTGGGGCAACAGAAAACCTTTCACCACGGGCAAATGCCTCAGAGCTATAAAAAACTGAGAGAGGTTATTGTAGAGGCACTCTACGTGATCCCGTTGCCTCAGACGGAATGTTTCTAAGTGACACAATTTTTGAGTAACATCTCGTCAAAGATTGCTGCCTTTTTGCACTTTGGATTCTTCAGGGATATCGTCGGTACAATGTAGCTCTGACTATTTCGACATGTTTGGGTGAGAAATAGGACCATGCCTAGCATAAATGTACCCATTCGGATGCATTGGAACAGTCAGTTTGGTCGCATCAGGAGCAGGACGAAAGTTACACCCCTTTGCAACTTTACACTGCCTCCTTCTGACGATTTTTGGGGCAACAGAAAACCTTTCACCACGGGCAAATGCCTAAGAGCTATAAAAAACCGAGAGAGGTTATTGTAGAGGTACTCTACGTGATCCTGTTGCCTCAGACGAAATGTTTCTAAGTGACACGGTTTTCGAGTAACATCTCGTCAAAAATTGCTGTCTTTTTGCACTTTGGACTCTTCAGGGATATCGTCGGTACAATGTAGCTCCGACTGTTTCGACATGTTTGAGTGAGAAATAGGACCATGCCTAGCATAAATGTACCCATTCAGACGCGTTGGAACAGTCAGTTTGGTCGCATCAGGAGCAGGACGAAAGTTACACCCCTTTGCAACTTTACACTGCCTCCTTCTGACGATTTTTGGGGCAGAAAACCTTTCACCACGGGCAAATGCCTCAGAGCTATAAAAAATCGAGAGAGGTTATTGTAGAGGCACTCTACGTGATCCCGTTGCCTTAGACGGAATGTTTCTAAGTGACACGATTTTCGAGTAACATCTCGTCAAAGATTGTTGCCTTTTTGCACTTTGGACTCTTCAGGGATATCGTCGGTACAATGTAGCTCTGACTGTTTCAACATTTTTGGGTGAGAAATAGGACCATGCCTAGCATAAATGTACCCACTCGGATGCGTTGGAATAGTCAGTTTGGTCGCATCAGGAGCAGGACGAAAGTTACACCCCTTTGCAACTTTACACTGCCTCCTTCTGACGATTTTTGGGGCAACAGAAAACCTTTCACCACGGGCAAATGCCTCAGAGCTATAAAAAAATGAGAGGTTATTGTAGAGGCACTCTACGTGATCCCGTTGCCTCAGACGGAATGTTCTAAGTGACACGATTTTTGAGTAACATCTCGTCAAAGATTGCTACCTTTTTGCACTTTGGACTCTTCAGGGATATCGTCGGTACAATGTAGCTCCGACTGTTTCGACATGTTTGAGTGAGAAATAGGACCATGCCTAGCATAAATGTACCCATTTGGACGTGTTGGAACAGTCAGTTTGGTCGCATCAGGAGTAGGACGAAAGTTACACCCCTTTGCAACTTTACATTGCCTCCTTCTGACGATTTTTGGGGCAACAGAAAACCTTTCACCACGGGCAAATGCCTCAGAGCTATAAAAAACTGAGAGAGGTTATTGTAGAGGCACTCTACGTGATAGTGTTGCCTCAGACGAAATGTTTCTAAGTGACACGATTTTCGAGTAACATCTCGTCAAAGATTGCTGCCTTTTTGCACTTTGGACTCTTCAGGGATATCGTCGGTACAATGTAGCTCCGACTGTTTCGACATGTTTGGGTGAGAAATAGGACCATGCCTAGCATAAATGTACCCATTCGGACGCGTTGGAATAGTCAGTTTGGTCGCATCAGGAGCAGGACGAAAGTTACACCCCTTTGCAACTTTACACTGCCTCCTTCTGATGATTTTTGGGGCAACAGAAAACCTTTCACCACGGGCAAATGCCTAAGAGCTATAAAAAACTGAGAGAGGTTATTGTAGAGGCACTCTACGTGATCCCGTTGCCTCAGACGGAATGTTTCTAAGTGACACAATTTTCGAGTAACATCTCGTCAAAGATTGCTGCCTTTTGCACTTTGGACTCTTCAGGGATATCGTCGGTACAATGTAGCTCCGACTGTTTCGACATGTTTGGGTGAGAAATAGGACCATGCCTAGCATAAATGTACCCATTCGGACGCGTTGGAATAGTCAGTTTGGTCGCATCAGGAGCAGGACAAAAGTTACACCCCTTTGCAACTTTACACTGCCTCCTTCTGACGATTTTTGGGGCAGCAGAAAACCTTTCACCACGGGTAAATGCCTCAGAGCTATAAAAAATCGAGAGAGGTTATTGTAGAGGCACTCTACGTGATAGTGTTGCCTCAGATGGAATGTTTCTAAGTGACACGGTTTTCGAGTAAGATCTCGTCAAAGATTGCAGCCTTTTTGCACTTTGGACTCTTCAGGGATATCGTTGGTACAATGTAGCTCAGACTGTTTCGACATGTTTGGGTGAAAAACAGGACCATGCCTAGCGTAAATGTACCCATCCGAATGCATTGGAACAGTCAGTTTGGTCACATCACGAGCAAGACACCAAAAATGCAAAGGTTGCTTTGTGCAACTTGACAACATTGACACTTTTTTGCAACATGACTCAAAGACTCAAACTGACCCCAAATGACTCAAAGTGACTTAAAATCACCTTGATTATAGAGGTCAAGGCGCTCCTTATCATTCATTCATTATGAGCGCCTTGGGAGAATGGTCTATAGGTCATCATCATGATTGGGCGCCCTGGATCCAGAGTGTTGGAGAGATCATCAAATGGTGTCTAGTAGGGTGAGTTATGAGTTTGGTCGCATCAAGAGCAGGACACCAAAAATGCATAACATGATGATGTAAAAATGTGTACATATGTGTAAAAATGCAGGAGGAAATAAAAAAAGACAAACCTTACAAATTAATGTGCATACTTACAACTCAATGTAACATAACTTTACAAAATCAATGTGAATACTTACAAATTAATCCAATGAACCATCTGGATCTGCTCTACTCTTTATTGTGTCAAGTATTGCTTCATGGTCAGACTCACGCACCTTCCACAATATTTTGTTCAAAGGTCTACCCCGATACTTTATCAAATGAACATTGGATGCCACGACAAGGTTCGAGTAATGAAGAATCTTTCGATGCATGTCAAAGTCCTGAAATAGCCAAATATTAACACTCTTATGTGGGTACCTTCTAAGCCATGTTCCAGTAATAACCACTGATCCTGTAGGGTATTCGATGTTTTCTCCATCTGTAACAGGGGCCTCCAATTTCTTTTTGGCCTCAACACAATGACATAAGTAATAATCTGTTCCCTCTTCATTATCTTCATCTGCAATAACTGCATATACGTGTCCTACATTGATATGTGTAGCAAATTAGATGAAATTAGTCAACATTACAAAAACACTACAAAGTAAGATGACATTACCTGGTTGAACTAGATGAAATTAGATGCATATATGTGCCCTATATTACCTGGTTGAACTAAATCTGATATGTGGTCAAAGTCAACTGACGATTCCATCTATGTTAGTTCCAGTGCCGTCGGGGGTCGATACGTGTCAAGTGGGCTAAGATAACTTAACTGCCATTCGTCAACCCACTCCTTTGACTCGCACTCATCCCAGACTTGAATTGTACAGGAAGAACAAAAGCATGACATCTTTCATGTATGGATACTCCATGAACCTGCAATTGAGCTTCTGAAAGAGTGCATCTTATTTGATCCTGTCAGTGTACAACAATCCTCATATGGTGCAATGTTAGTATCATCTATCAACCAAAAAAATCTACGAACTAAAGACTTACCTTCATTACCTGGACCCATGGAAGCATTACACCACTCGACAATCGATTTTGCATCTGTCAACTTTGCATTGTCTTTATACTTTAACTCTTCTCGTGCTATGGCTCTTTTGATACATGCTCCTGCACCATCATGCTCCCCCTTTCCATGCCCGGCCTCAGAAAAGTTCCACATATGTTGAATACCTGTAAAATTATGCTTCCTACTTAGCCAATAGAAATTTCGCGAGTTCTTGAATTGTGATGCACAATTATCCGACCATATGATATGCTGACTGAACGATATGCCCCTTCTAGCCAAATCATTATAGAACACCTGAAGGCAACCTTGCACGAACTCCGTAGAATGCGTGCGATCATCACTAATATAGAAATGATACTCCCTTATGATCTTTCTGTCATCCTCTGTACTATCATTCGCATGAATGAATGCGATGTGCACAAATATAGAAACCTGTGTGGAGTTGTAATATTGTGATTGCACCTCACGCTGTGGCTGTAGACTATAGTTCTCTGCAAAGTCGATGACTGAAACAATGCTACCAACCGGAAATGTGTCCTTGCATAACTTGAATTGCAAGTCCAACCATCGAGCTCTATGGGCATGTCTTGCATACTCATACACTATGCTGTCATGAAATATAGGCATAAACTGATACACTGGAATCTTTTCAATAACTAATTCACACCTCTTTGCTTCTTTACCATCTTTTGTATTGTATGCCACTGTTTTATACTTGCCAAACTCTACTAGTTCATTTCCAACCGCATGTGTTATTTCCATATGTTCACATATTGGCAAATGTTGCAAGCCACCGCAACGATGACATGTGCCATCCAAGCATAATTTCTTGTAGAATATTTGACCTTCCTCTCTTTCACATAAAATTCTTGATATGAAGTCTCTTGAAGATGTTGGTGGGGCACATATGGCACAACCCTGCAAATCATTGTTAGTATGCATATCTAAACATATAGACCTATAAGCATCAAAATGGTTAGAAAATTCAATATGTAATCTACAACAACAAGTAGTGCGTGTGTGATTTATCTTAACATAGAAAGGTTTTAGCATTTCAAAATATCTTTGACAAATTTTAATTTGAGGATACTTCTCTAGAAATTTACCATAAAACTGTGTTTGAGTCTCATCCAAAAAATGCTTTGGATGTGGCTCGCGGTTCTGACTACCAATTCTCCTTCTTACCACATCCCTTTGATTCAGAGATACCCTTGTGTAATTCTTCCAAAAGTCTTCAATTAGTGATTTCAATGCTTCAACAATTGGTTTATCTTTTCATGGTAGTCTCCCCGAGAACACCCATAATTCATTGGCATTAGTGTCCTCAATTCTTTGGCATCTTCCAACGGCTCTTGATAAATTTTTCCTATTAATTCTCAATTTTTGACTTGTCTTTCTAATGAGACGAGCTTTCCTCGTTTGACTACTTACTATAGTCGATGTAATCACACGCCGTGTTGCATTACTATCTTTTGTGCGTGAGGTGTTACCCACACTCTCATACGCACTCATTAGATTCTTGACAATAGATTTTTCACTTGAAGCCTCTGATGTTCTCAACCCAAGAATCTTCATGATAGACCTATACTTTATACTTCGCATCATTTCAACGAATAGTTGACATCTTGCAGTCTCATTTAACTTTTCAAAGAACAATCTCCAAATCTTATTAGCATATCTTCTACAAGTGCGTTTTAGAATCTTACCTTCCATTGGCTGCAAAATATTCTCATCAATATCAATCAAATACTTTGGCTTTCTATGCAAAATTCTAGGTGGTGTCAAGTTAGGTAAATTCATCTCAACATTAGGAATTTCATCAATATTTAAATGAGATGGGTTAGATGGCATACCTTCGATCGAAGATGGAATAGATGACATACCTTGAGGTTGAGGTGGGAACGATGGCGTACCTCCTTCATCACATGTGAGTGATGATGTACTCTCAACTTGAGATGTGGTAGATGGTGTCCCTACATGTTGTCTTGCGATAAAGGATGTGTCTCCAACTATGGTATTCAAATCTCTCGTACCACGAAGTTTTTGCATTTGTTCTCTTTGTGCCGCCAATACCATATCTCTTTGTGATGGTTGTGGTTCCTCTTCAATTGGTATGTCTTCATTTATCGTGTCCAATTTCCTCTTCTCACGAAGTTCCCTCATAGCCATTGCTTTCTTTGCATTCTTAGCTTCTATCTCTTCCTGTGTTGGTTTAATTCTTGATCGTTTCCTCGGCATGACGGAGAATTTGTCTGTAGCACATGATAAAGAGACCAATATTAGTTCCTCAGAAATGAATACATGATAATAGTGGGATTGTATTTTTTTTATGTTGTAAGGATTTATTCTTGTATAGTTTGACATCATGGTATGAACTAAGGTTTGTTTATTACACATAATTATTAAAGAGCCCAAGTGTAGAAAATATACATGGCATCATGTGAGATTATAGGTTGCTTTCTTGATTGGAAATGTGTCTATTTTAAACATGTATGATAAAGCATGATAAAGTAATTCAATCCGAAATAAGGAAAATGTAAAGAACATGCATGTAAAGATTTGACATACCTAAAAAATGAAGATTTGAATGGAGAGAGTACCCAATTATGTAGTGTTTTTATCTTCTTGCATCAAACTCCTCAACAATTTGAGTTTTTCACCACTTGCTTCCTTTTCAATGTTAAATTCTTAAAATTGAATCAAAATTAACATTGCAATACTACAAAAATTGAAACTTGTATAGATATATATCAAATTTGGTTTGAAAACTATGTTATTTCCTCCTTCTCAAGTTGGCAAAGCAGAAAAGGTGGTGGAAAGATCATGCAAAGGTGGTACAATGTGTCAAATGTGCATGTGAACTTCCCAATAGCATGAAAGCACTTCTTTTTTGTCAGAGCACGCGCAGAATCAGTAAGAAAATAGAGCATGTGGGCCTGGATCACGGGGGTAACCACTTTTTTACCATTTCAGTAGAAATACAAAACGCGAGCGCGTTATAACGCGCTCCTGTTTTGTCCTGCTATAGATCCCTAAACCCTAAAACCTCAACTCTGATTCCTTGACCCTCAACCCTCAATGTCAAATCCTAATCCCTCAACCCTATCCCTAAACCCTCAACCCTCAATGTCAAATCATAATCCCTCAACCCTCAACGTCAAATCCTAATCCCTCAACGTCAAATCCTAATCCCTCAACCCTCCAACCCTATCCCTAATCCTTACAACCCTCAACCCTAATCCCTCAACCCTTAACTCTGATCCATCAACCCTCAACACTATACCTTAAACCCTAATCCCTTCAACCTCAACCCTATCCCTAAACCCTTGACCCTCGAACCTCAGCCCTCGACGTCAAACCCTAATCCCTCAACCCTTAACTCTGATCCCTCATCTCTCAACCCTAACCCTAAACCCTCAACCCTCAACATCAAACCCTAATCCCTCAACCCTCAACCCTAATCTGTCACCTGTCATCCCTCCACACTCTACTTTAACCCTAATTCCTCGACCCTCGACCCTCGAACCTCAACCCTCAACCCTCAACATCAAACCCTAATCCCTCAACCCTTAACTCTAATCCCTCGACCTTCAACCCTGATCCTAAACCCTAAACCCTCAACGCCAAATTCTAATCCCTCAACCCTTCACTCTAATCCCTCAACCCTAAACCCTATCCCTAAACCCTCAACACTATACCTTAAACCCTAATCCCTCAACCCTAACCCTAAACCTTGTCCCTAAACCCTAATCCATTCAACCTCAACCCTATCCCTAAACCCTTGACCCTCAAACCTCAGCCCTCGACGTCAAACCCTAATCCCTCAACCCTTAACTCTGATCCCTCATCTCTCAACCCTAACCCTAAACCCTCAACCCTCAACATCAAACCCTAATCCCTCAACCCTCAACCCTAATCTATCATCCGTCATCCTTCCACACTCTACTTTAACCCTAATTCCTCGACCCTCAACCCTATCCCTAAACCCTTGACCCTCGAACCTCAACCCTCAACCCTCAACATCAAACCCTAATCCCTCAACCCTTAACTCTAATCCCTCGACCTTCAACCCTGATCCTAAACCCTAAACCCTCAACGCCAAATTCTAATCCCTCAACCCTTCACTCTAATCCCTCAACCCTAAACCCTATCCCTAAACCCTCAACACTATACCTTAAACCCTAATCCCTCAACCCTAACCCTAAACCTTGTCCCTAAACCCTAATCCCTTCAACCTCAACCCTATCCCTAAACCCTTGACCCTCGAACCTCAGCCCTCGACGTCAAACCCTAATCCCTCAACCCTTAACTCTGATCCCTCATCTCTCAACCCTAACCCTAAACCCTCAACCCTCAACATCAAACCCTAATCCCTCAACCCTCAACCCTAATCTATCATCCGTCATCCCTCCACACTCTACTTTAACCCTAATTCCTCGACCCTCAACCCTATCCCTAAACCCTTGACCCTCGAACCTCAACCCTCACCCTCAACATCAAACCCTAATCCCTCAACCCTTAACTCTAATCCCTCGACCTTCAACCCTAATCCTAAACGCTAAACCCTCAACGCCAAATTCTAATCCCTCAACCCTTCACTCTAATCCCTCAACCCTAAACCCTATCCCTAAACCCTCAACACTATACCTTAAACCCTAACCCTAAACCTTGTCCCTAAACCCTAATCCCTCAACCCTCAACCCTAATCTGTCATCCGTCATCCCTCAACTCTAATCCCTCATTCCTAAACCCTAAACGCTATCCCTATTCCTAGACCCTCAACAGACTCGATACTATACCTTAAACCCTAATCCCTCTACCATCGACACTCTTATTTAACCCTAATCCCTTGACCATTAACCCTATCCCTCAACCTCAACCCTCAACCCTCAACCCTCAACTCTCAACATTAAACCCTAATTCATCAACCCTAAACCCTAATCCCTCAAACCTAAACCCTATCCCTAAACCATCAACCCTCAACACTATACCTTAAACCCTAATCCCTCAACCCTCAACCCTAAACCTTATCCCTCAACCCTCAACCCTAATCCCTCATCCCTCAACTCTAATCCCTCATCCCTAAACCCTAAATGCTATCCCTATTCCTAAACCCTCAACAGACTCGATACTATACCTTAAACTCTAATCCCTTATCCCTAAACCCTCCAACCCTATCCCTAATCCTTATACCCTCCACACTCTACTGTAACCCTAATTCCTCGACCCTCAACCCTATCCCTAAACCCTTGACCCTCGAACCTCAACCCTCAACCCTCAACATCAAACCCTAATCCCTCAACCCTTAACTCTGATCCCTCGACCTTCAACCCTGATCCTAAACCCTAAACCCTCAACGCCAAATTCTAATCCCTCAACCCTTCACTCTAATCCCTCAACCCTAAACCCTATCCCTAAACCCTAACCCTAAACCTTGTCCCTAAACCCTAATCCCTCAACCCTCAACCCTAATCTGTCATCCGTCATCCCTCAACTCTAATCCCTCATTCCTAAACCCTAAACGCTATCCCTATTCCTAGACCCTCAACAGGCTCGATACTATACCTTAAACCCTAATCCCTCTACCATCGACACTCTTATTTAACCCTAATCCCTTGACCATTAACCCTATCCCTCAACCCTCAACCCTCAACCCTCAACCCTCAACATTAAACCCTAATTCATCAACCCTAAACCCTAATCCCTCAAACCTAAACCCTATCCCTAAACCATCAACCCTCAACACTATACCTTAAACCCTAATCCCTCAACCCTCAACCCTAAACCTTATCCCTCAACCCTCAACCCTAATCCCTCATCCCTCAACTCTAATCCCTCATCCCTAAACCCTAAATGCTATCCCTATTCCTAAACCCTCAACAGACTCGATACTATACCTTAAACTCTAATCCCTTATCCCTAAACCCTCCAACCCTATCCCTAATCCTTATACCCTCCACACTCTACTGTAACCCTAATTCCTCGACCCTCAACCCTATCCCTAAACCCTTGACCCTCGAACCTCAACCCTCAACCCTCAACATCAAACCCTAATCCCTCAACCCTTAACTCTGATCCCTCGACCTTCAACCCTGATCCTAAACCCTAAACCCTCAACGCCAAATTCTAATCCCTCAACCCTTCACTCTAATCCCTCAACCCTAAACCCTATCCCTAAACCCTAACCCTAAACCTTGTCCCTAAACCCTAATCCCTCAACCCTCAACCCTAATCTGTCATCCGTCATCCCTCAACTCTAATCCATCATTCCTAAACCCTAAACGCTATCCCTATTCCTAGACCCTCAACAGGCTTGATACTATACCTTAAACCCTAATCCCTCTACCATCGACACTCTTATTTAACCCTAATCCCTTGACCATTAACCCTATCCCTCAACCTCAACCCTCAACCCTCAACCCTTAACTCTCAACATTAAACCCTAATTCATCAACCCTAAACCCTAATCCCTCAAACCTAAACCCTATCCCTAAACCATCAACCCTCAACACTATACCTTAAACCCCAATCCCTCAACCCTCAACCCTAAACCTTATCCCTAAACCCTAATCCCTCAACCCTCAACCCTAATCCCTCATCCCTCAACTCTAATCCCTCATCCCTAAACCCTAAATGCTATCCCTATTCCTAAACCCTCAACAGACTCGATACTATACCTTAAACTCTAATCCCTTATCCCTAAACCCTCCAACCCTATCCCTAATCCTTACACCCTCCACACTCTACTTTAACCCTAATCCCTTCAACCTCAACCCTATCCCTAAACCCTTGACCCTCGAACCTCAACCCTCAACCCTCGATGTTAAACCCTATTCCCTCAACCCTTAACTCTGATCCCTCATCTCTCAACCCTAACCCTAAACCCTAAACCCTCAACCCTCAACGTCAAATCCTAATCCCTCAACCCTAAACCCTATCCCTAAACCCTCAACACTATACCTTAAACCCTAATCCCTCATCCCTCAACCCTAAACCTTATCCCTAAACCCTAATCCCTCAACCCTCAACCCTAATCTGTCATCCCCCAACTCTAATCCTTCATCCCTAAACCCTAAATGCTATCCCTATTCCTACACTCAACAGAATCAATACTATACCTTAAACCCTAATCCCTTATCCCTAAACCCTCCAACCCTATCCCTAATCCTTATACCCTCCACACTCTACTTTAACCCTAATTCCTCGACCCTCAACCCTATCCCTAAACTCTTGACCCTCGAACCTCAACCCTCAACCCTCAACGTCAAACCCTAATCCCTCAACCCTTAACTCTGATCCCTCGACCCTCAACACTATACCTTAAACCCTAATCCATATCCCTCAACCCTTAACCCTTAAAACTTAAACCCTATCCCTACACCCTCAACACTTGACACTATATCTTAAGCCTTAAACCCTCATCCCTAAAGCCTCAACCCTCAATCCTTAAACCTTAAACCCTAAACCCTATCCCTAATCCCTCTACCCTCAACACTCTAACCCTAACCTCGACATTAAATGCTAATCCGTCAACCCTATTAAACCCTAATCCTAAACCCTCAACCCTCAACCCTCAACACTATACCTTAAACCCTAATCCCTCAACCCTCAACCCTAAACCTTATCCCTAAACCCTAATCCCTCAACCCTCAACCCTAATCCATCATCCCTCAACTATAATCCCTCATCCCTAATCCCTAAATGCTATCCCTATTCCTAAACTCTCAACAGACTTGATACTATACCTTAAACCCTAATCCCTTATCCCTAAACTCTCCAACCCTATCCCTAATCCTTACACCCTCCACACTCTACTTTAACCCTAATCCCTCGACCCTAAACCCTATCCCTAAACCCTTGACCCTTGAACCTCAACCCTCAACCCTTAATGTCAAACCCTAATCCCTCAACCCTTAACTTTGATCCCTCGACCCTCAACCGTAATCTGTCATCCCTCATCCCTAAACCTTAAACGCTATCCCTATTCCTAGACCCTCAACGGGCTCGATACTATACCTTAAACGCTAATCCCTTATCCGTAAACCTTCCAACTCTATCCCTTATGCCTTAACCCTCATGATGAATAGCCTTGAATGTAAAAAAATTTGAGTGGGACATAACGCGAGCGCGTTATAACGCGCTCGCGTTATGTCAAACATGGCAAAAGACAGACTTGCGGGAAAAAATGTAAGGCAAGAAATAACGCGAGCGCGTTATAACGCGCTCGCGTTATTTCTTGCTTTGGGAATCCCAAGCCTTGGGCTTGGGATTTGCTTTGGATTTCCAACCCAAAGGCTTGGAGTGCCTTATGAACAGTCACAGACGTGTTTTTCTGTATTCTTCAAAATTTCACATAATTTCGTTCGTGCTAACCCTCAGATTTGCACATGTTTCAAGGTTGAGCAAATCGAACACATGGGTAATGTTAGGCTTTCTCTTAGCTATTTGACGATGTGATTTTTTTCACATTTTAACAATGTTAAGCCTTTCATCTTTAATTTCTTTTGTTTGTGTGTCCGTTTTTATGCAAAAACCACTGTTTGGTCTTTTTTTCATTGTAAAATAACTATTCATTCAAATTTCAAAAAAATTACATATTTAGAAACTAGACTCCATTCTACAAATATTAAAAAAATAAAAAAATGATTTTCAATTAGTTTTCAAAATTTATAGGGGTAGCACGGCCAAAATTCTATTTTTTAGGATGTGTCCACTTTAAAAATTAGTAAAAAATCAAATATTCATCAAAAAATTATCAGAAAAATCGGGCATAAACTACATGCTATTAGCTAATTTCTCACCGAAGCGATTTTAAAAATACCAAAAAAAAGTTGACCTTTTGAGGGAGCCACAAAACATGCTATGTTATTTTTTTTGACAGAAACAACACCAATTTCTGTGGCTCCCTCTTTTGAACCCCTTAATCTATGCCATTTTCAAAACAAAATAGTAGTTTAGAAACTAGACTCGGAGCACTACGAACATTGTTTTGGTTGCATCTCCAAATTTTGAGTGTAACTATGCTCAATTTCTCATCCAAGGCCAGTATTTCCTGATTTCAGAAAAAAAGTGGCCACTTAAGACCCCTTTTTGGCCCCCCATCTTCTTGCACTTACCCCAAGCAAAAACCCCAATCTACATGGCAAGGTATTTTCTATTTTCTGCAAAATCTTTGAGTTTTTAATTTTTGCAAATGGCTACTCCTCTAGTGGTAGATGTTACTGAAAGGCCTTGTCCAAAGTTCAAAAAGTATCCATTCAAATCTGTAGAGGTTAAGTCGTTAGGTGCATTTTCTAGAGTTCCGTATGGGGTTTTACATGTTGAAGATATTACGGCTTACATTCACTGCAATATAGAGGAATTTGGAAATCTGAAATTACTAGATTTATTTGAAAACCACTTGAAGGATGACAATCACCAATTGAAGTCAGAATATAAAACCCTAGAAAATAAACACTTCATACAAGTTATTGAATTTCCATCTTTTGATGAAAGCGAATGGGTTAGGTATGTATTGAGTCGGATACATGATGAGTTTATGTGGTTGTTGAAGTTGTTCAAGATTACAAAAGATATAATTTGAATTGTGACTGGACTGAATGCAACCGGTGGGCAACCCATGCTTAAGGCTGTGAAAAATCAAACAGTAATGGATGCAACCGGAGCAAAATTTGACAGAAGAGCTATGACTATCAATGACATCACTGATCCGGATGTCAAGTGTGCGTCGATGGTAGTTGGGTATAAGATCTACCACTCCAACAGGGAGAACTCAGTCTCTGGAACGGCTATTTATGCCGCATATCAGATGATAAAGGAAAATGCAGATTATGACTTATGTGAGCTTCTACAAAGCCAACTACTATAAAACCTAAACAAAATCAAAAAGGACAAGAAAAATTCCTTCAAGTATGGTTCCCTACTTATATGTATCTTTTTATACTTCATGAATGAGGTTCCAGGAGTTTCGGATATACAATGGACATCTAACAGACCAGTGGCATGGAAAATTAGGGATCTTCGCAGTCTTGGCGATTTCCAGACTCAAAAGACTGCTATTTGGGGCTACTTCAAGAACTTCCAGAATTTGATGCATGCAAGGGAAAGAATTCCTAGTTCAGTTGTTGAAAAGAATGAAAATGAAATATGTTTCATGGTAGACAAAGATAAATGTTTGATGGAAGTTGTAGAACTAAGGACAGTGTGGATAATGCCCATGGGCTATGAAGCGGATGAGGAAATTCTGGACATGTATGCTCAACATCTCCTAAGAAAACCTAAAGACACCTATGTTGAAAAGTTCAGAACATACAAGGAACTAAGCCTAAAGCTGCATGTGGAACTTAGACAGCTGGAAACAAAAAGAAAGGTACACAAGCAAGTAGAGATGTATGCAGAAATCATTGGGATTACAAAAGAAGTAGTGAAAGAAAACAAAGAATTGAAAAGATAAAGAAAAACACAGAGCAGGCAAAAAGTGAACCTGTAATTCCCCCGGAGGCCCCAAGAAAGACAAGGAGCTCTACAACTCATACTGAGCCTCTCAAGACCACTCACACTAAGACGCCGAAAGCCACTCCATTTGGTGAAGGAAAAGGAAGAAAACCAAGGCAACAAGAATCCTCAAGAGCACACAAGATGATGAGGAGACTGAAACAGATGAAGTGAAAGAGAAAAGATCCAAAAAGGTCAAAACTTCAAAATTTTCTGAACATCAACGATCTGGAAGCATGAGGGCCAGTAAAAAGCTAGTATCCGATAAGGTTGCCATGACTATTGATGAAATTGTAAAAACAATCACTATTCGTGTAAACTTAAAACCTATCAGAACTTACTATGATAATCTTGATCAAGCTCATAAGAAAACTTTAGAAGATGCCATTATCATATATCTAAATAAGTTCAATAGAGCCTTGTTGGAAATCCTACAAGAATTTTCTAAAAGTTTGAGGAAAGTAATGGAAATGAGGAAAGATGCAGCCAAAGAAAAAGATATAGAACTCAGAGAGTATGTTCTCTCCTCTTTGTGCCCCGTATTAACTAGAAAAGAAGCAGATAAAATCCTCAGTGAAGTCAAAGATAAATTTAGAAGCAAAGTCAGGATGAACAAGCTAATGTTGGGTGAAACTAAAGAAATTTCAAAGGAAACAGAGGAAATTATGAGAAAGGTTGTAGACAAAAATAAGTACTACATTATCTCAAAAAAACAAGATGAAGAAGACAATCCTGCTGCTCCAAAAGAAAAAACTGACAAGAGAATCAATGATCAAAGTATCACTCTAAATTCTCCGAAACTTGATTCATCAAATCTAAATATTGGAGAAGTTCGAGAAGAGGAACAAGTCAATCAGGAAGACATAGAGATGATAAATAGAATAATTGATGAAGTGATATCTCCTCCACCTGATCACTCTGAGAAGAAAGAGAATATTGCTACCACTCAGAACCCTTCGGATCAAGCAACAAGTGGTGAGCAAACAGAAATGAGTCTCTCAGAAGAGAACACAGAGAAGATTAATATGGAGAAAGTGAAGGAAAAAGGAAAGGAAGACAAAGCAGAAGAAGATGGTGCAAATGTTGAAGCACCTAAAGCAGACAAAGCAGAAGAAGATGGTGCAAATGTTGAAACACCTAAAGCACCTAAATCAGATGATCAAAAAGATGATTCAGTAAATGCAACAAGAGACACTATAGATGTAGTGAAAGATTCTCTTGAAAAGGAAGTGATTGAGCTTGATGAGCCTAAACTACTCTAACCTGACTAACCAATCTGGATGCGCTCTCTCCATTTCAATTGATGAAAATAGCATCCTTCACTCAAGTAAAAGCCAGAGAAAAGATGATGAAATCCCACTTAGAGGACAATGAGCTACTTGGGTTAGCAACCGGAGTGTTAGAGAAATTAATGCCAACTTATCAGAAAAATCAAAATGATTCCCCCTCTGGCCATTTGAAAAATCTTGTAAGTTCAGTTGACTCACATTTTGAGTCCTTTGAAAAGTCTATGGAGGCAAAGGTTTAGAAAGAGTTTTTGAATAAGAAATTTAATCAAGTTAAGAATCTAATAAGGAGTGATAGAGTGGTACTGGGCATTAGCATATAAAGAGTGTTCAGAATGCTCTAAGTGATGGAAGAGACATATATAAATTTTGTCTATCATGGACTAAAGTCAATAAGGATGTTGAGAAGAAGATAAAGGAACAAGAACAGAAAATATCAGTTCTATACCAAAATTTTGATCCTCTAAATGCCTCTCCCACAAGTTAGGACTGTCAGATCATTACCCTGACAGATGAAATAAAGAGACTTGAAAAAGAAAAAATCAAAATGGTTTGAAATTTAGTTTAAAGTTCTTTGAAGCTCACAGTCTGGGGTTAAGAACTAGGGTTTCATTTGAAAAGAGGGGGTATATATATATATATATATATATATATATATATATATATATATATATATATATATATATATATATATATATGTGCTTTAGTAGTTTTCAATCTTCGCGACTTAAAATTTCCCCTCTGTAAACTCAAATTTTCCCCTTAGAAATTCCTCACTAAAACATTAAGTTTAGAAATCCTTCGGAAAACCTAAATTGCGCTAAAAATGCATCCAACTGGATATGTCCAGTGTGTTAGATCTTTCCCGCTACCTCCCTTCGAGAGCTTTGCGCTAAAATGACCTGGAAGTGGATATATCCACTTGATCTCATAAACCCCGCAATCCGCTTCTAGTGGATTTCTCTGCAAAGTAAAGGTTTAAATGCTTTTGGGTTTTTGCGCTAGAATCGCCTTCAACATGACATATCCTGTTGCCGTCAAAATGCCCGCCATCCACTTGCCTCAAAAACCTCCACCAAGAAAACCTTAAGGCCTTTCATTAGATTTATCACTAAAAATGCCCACGGCAAGACCCGCGCTAAAAGGTGTTTTAACTAGACATATCTGCTTGACTTGAAATTCTCTGTCATCTGATTCAAGCCGAAAACTCCGCTAGGGGTATTAAGACAGCTTTGCACTAAAATCGAGCCTCACTAGACATATCATGTTGACGACCAAGTCCCCGCTAGAGGTGTTAAGAGGCCAACGCTAAAAATCACTTCCATTGCATATGTCTGGTAGCGGCAAGAAAGCCCTCTATCTAGTTGGAGCATAAAACCCCGTAGATCCTGTTAGAGCAAGAATGCCCGCTTTTACTTGAATTTGGTTTCAGAAGGTGATTTAAAGGTATAAAAGAATTTGATCAATGAACTTAGAATTTATTTTCATGAAATTTTCATCTTATTTATTTGATTACTGATAAATTTGGGGAATTTGTGCATTTCTTTGCAAATACTGTGGGCATTTAGTGTAATGTGCAGTGGGGCCTAAAAGGCCCGTTGAATTGTTTCATTTTGCTTAGCTCTTAATTTCATTTGATGAAACATTAGGAAATGGACTTTAATGAATATTTCATGATTTCTTATTGAAATATAGTGAATCTTGGTTTAAAATTAATGATTTACCATATACCTTGTCCACATATCTTGTTGAGGAAAAAAACCTTTTTTTTGGTCTAGAGGTCTAATTTCTATTGCATATTGAAAACACACAAACATCACATGTTTTCCTAACATTCCTAGGCTATTTGATAAACATGAAACATAGGTCTAGACCACTAGCACAATGATTTCCAAAGATTACTCATTAGGTTCATGTCCCGCAAGATAAATGACTTCCCGAGCTATAAACATGAAGTACGAGTTCAAAGGAATTCCTCCAGTGAGCAAGATCAAATCAGCTTGGAAGAATATAGGGGACACGGACCTCAGGCACATCGACATAGAAGACTTCAGACTGAGAATCTTGGGTCCCAGCCCCACACCATGGGCGAAGAGGATTAGAGATAATGGGATTTCCCAAGCTGTTGTCTTTCCTACTCTGTTGAATGCCCTAAGCTAATTGTAGCATGTGTCGAGAGATATGATCAGTTGTCCAGAACAGTGGCCACTCAAGAGGGCAGAGTGTTGGCAGATTTCAGTCCATTAGCCTTAGCTGAGACTTTCAACATTCCTCCCTTTCCTGTTTTAACAATGATGGATAAGGATGAGAATCAAAAGATGTACAATCAAGACCCTAAGGCCTGTAGGAAGATCAATGAAAGATGGATGAAGAATAAAAGAGTTGCCATATCTAAACTTCCTCACATATTGTATAGGAGTGATTTCAAGGAAGAGGTAGGAGACTTGGTCACTCTCCTCAGTAGAATAATGGGGCTACCCTCTGCTTCTACCTTCGAAGGTGGAATGTTGCCCTATGTGGAGGAGATACTACATGGAGACAAGAAAATCCACTGGGCTCAGATTTTGAGCAGTAATATTCATGCGTCTTTTGTTGCATTCCATAATGATGAGACATTTAGGTGGACTTCTTATGTGGTATATGCTTTGGCAAGGAACTTTGCATACCATGGCTTGTCAAAATTGGGGGACGTGGGTAATGCCGAAGACCAGTATAAGGTATATGAATGCTATACACAGTTGGAGGTTTCCCAATCATTAACACATTACAAAAGAGTGAATGATGCATTTAGTATGCATATAACGAGGATGTTGCAAGGTGATATGGCAAGAAGATTGTCCCCGGAAGCTATCAATGTGCAAATTTACGGTAGATGGTATATTCAATTCCAAAAGTTCACATATCTGAGGATTCAGGGCTTCACTGGGAAAACTTACAAACTGCCCAGATATTCGACAGACAAAATAGTGCTTTTAGAATTAACAAGGCAACTCCTCACTTGTGCTAAAAGACAAACACTTACACAGGGCATCTATCAAATTCCCCATACTTCTGAGTAGAGAAAACTTCTCTTGTGTTACTCTTAGAGTAGCAAAACATTCAGATACGGAGCTTCAACTGTTAAATCTACACTATTATCAGAAGAGGACACACTTTGATCCCTTCGGGGTAATGGAGAGGCATGTTAGTAAGAAAATGTTTCACAAAGAACATTTTGAGGACTTTTGGGCCAATTGCCTCGATGACTATGAAGTTATAAGGAGAAAATACTCAAGGTTGTCTCTAGATTTTATAAGGAGATTCAATATTATTGAGGTACCTAATCAAGTAGTGGAAGATAATAGCTTAATACAAAGGGGACCTTAGGAAGCTTTATTTGGACAGCCCATCCCACTGCCAAATTGGGCAGATGCAGAAGAAAGTTCACTGGATGAGGTTATGAGGAACCCCTTAAAACTTGGCAAAAATTGGGTGAGGACCCAAATTGCAGCACTAACACAGGAAGGGGTGACCCTCACTTACACAAAACAACTGCAGAATAGATCAAGTGATGATGAAGAGAATGAGCCAATAGAAATAGAAGAAGATGCAAAACAAGAAAGTGCTAAAGGAGATGCTCCAGGGGCAGATAGTGAAGAAGATATTCCTCTGGTTGACAAAGGGAAGGCAAAGAAAGAGCCTCCAAAGCAATAGAAAAAGAGTAACCCTTCTGCAGTCAATACTAGGGGCACAAGAAAGAGAGATATGCCCAGTGGGAAAGGTGAGTCATCCAAGCCCAAGAAGACAAAAAAACAACCTACTGTGACTGCACCTCCTATCACTTATGTTGCCACCCAACAACACATTGATATTGCCACTTCATCTCTTGTTTTAGCTAGCACGTCATCTCCTATTTCCTCTGGTATTCCTATAGAAACCACTTCCGTTGTATCCAGTACAAGTATATCCTCTTCCCTTCTTCCACCTATCACATCCTCCACCGTCTCCTCCATTTCCATTCCATCCATTGCTCCATCTTCTTTCCCTGCCATTACATCCATGAGTCTCCCTGCTTTCTCCTCCTCTTCACTCTCCATCTCTTTTTCATCTTCATCCTTACCTCCCATTTCAACCATCCTCTCACCACCTCCTTTCTCCTTTCCATCTTGAACCTTACCACCCCACTTGCCATTTCTTTTGTACATTCATCTCCTTCCCTTCCTCCCTCAGGTTTTGCATCATTTGCAAACCTATCCAAGTTATATTTGCCTCCTACTGATCCTTTTGCTGCCATAAACAATTCTTTGACCCGACCATTCAATGATTCCACCTAGGTGCCTTTGCCATCATCCCTTCTAGTCCCCTCGTTGCTTGGTATTGAAAAGATATGTGTTGAATTGGATTCTTAAGGAGAGGTGCAAATTGAAGATGTCACACATAACCTTCCCACAAATCCTAGCACTATAGAAGTTGTGAATGTAGAGGACAGTCCTTCGGAGGAGGTGGTTGGTGATTCAGTGTTAGAGATTGCTAAGTAGGCTGTGACTAAGAATCTACAACGTATAGAGCAATTAGAATCTCCTCTTAGGATCACTGAGACAGAAGAGCAAGATGCACAGGGTGATAAGGGCAGAGCAGGGACCTAATGCTGAGGATATTCATACAAAGGATTCTTTAAATAAGGAAGACAGTCAAATTGACTCTCCAAGACATTCTTCAACAGCCCCATAATGGCTCCAACAAAGGTTAAATAATCAGCCTTCGAAAGTGGAGGTCATGTCTCTGGATTTAGATAGTTTTCTAGCAAGGATTGAAAAGCCAAAGAAATAGAAGAAAGCTAGAATCTAGTCCAAAATATACAAAGATGCTACAGGGTCACGCATTATAGAGGTAGTTGTCCCTCCTGAGAAAGCTAATAAGGAAGAGATTAAGCCAAAAGATTACACAGTTACAACTCTTAACCTGGGGCCGACTTCCAAGGCTCAAGAGATTGATGAATTCAAGGACTCTGTATCAAACATTCTTGATAGGTTGAATAAGGATGAGTTGACAAAACAACAACTCAGGCAGCAAAACGAGGAACTAAGGGCTTGCATAAAATATTTAATAAAACCCATGCCCTCGAGTGATGAAATAGTGACATCACCTTCTCTCCTCTCTAAGGAAGAGAGGAAAAATTTGGACAACATCCGAACTACTACAGCTGCAACAGAAGAATGGTTCAATAAAGTATATACAGAAGGTTGTAATCCATGAAGCAGTTGAGTTGCATAAGGATTTGTCTTATGAAGGCCAAATGGGATGAGGTTGTCAGTGATTGCACAAGTTATGATGACTATTACTCTCACATACATCCTCGAGTATTTGCGATGAGTAATCTCCCTGATGAAGTCCTGTTGGCAGAAAATGTTTTAACTCAAGATAGACTACACATGCCAGAGCAATGGCTAGAGCTTATAAGGTTAAGGAGAGAAATCTTTGACAAAGCCAAAAATTCCTCTGAGCCAACTAGAGCTCAAATTTTGGATGTTATATATCGTTTGAATGATGTACTTCAGGCTTGTACAAATATGGATTTAGATGACACCACTCCAATAGATGCCCAGCAGTGTAGGGATAAATTGAACCACATCATTCATGGAGATTCCCCACTTAATATGGTGGGAAAACTGGGAAGGATAAGCAACCTCAGGGCAGTATTCAAAGAATTCAGACGAAATAAAAGGTCCCAATCTATAGTGTACTACAAATTTTCACATGAGGTAGACAGGGTCAAATTCAGAGTTGACTATGTCAAAGACCCTCAGCCTTCTAACATCAACCCAACTTTAGAAGCATTCACAGTGTACAACAACAGAGAAGCAGAGAAAAACAAAGTTAACTTAGATGATGATGAGCAGTAAAGTGTTCCAGTCAGCACATGAATTCCCGTCAGGCCACATCAGCTCATGTTTTCACATGTCATATGACTCTCTTTTGACCTCTTTTTGTCTTGGAAATTGACTTTTCCTCATATACAACCAAATGGGTATTCATTTTGTCCAAGTACAATGTATTTAAAGGTTGTATTTTGTCTTTTTCCTACAAGACAAAAAAAATCCGAGTATGTAACTAACTAATGTATTTCATTAAATGCAATGTAAATCTGGACCCTTGGTGTTGAGTTAATCTCCACTGTCTATAAAAGGGCCATCACTTTCTCTCATTGTAAGTAAGATTTGATGTTGAATTACTGAGACTGCCAAAATCTGATCAATACAAAGCAAGTTTTGCAGGTTGCTGGAAATTTGTTTTATTGTGTTATCTCATTTTGGATTTCATGGTTCATGTCAAAGCTAAAATTGGCTTATGTGTTATCGCAATGATGAATAAATGTTAAGATATCTGATGAATGCCTTGGTTCATACTATTGGTGCTTGCTAATTGTAAGTTGATGTGCATAGTTAGCCTAAACCTTTTAATGAATTAAGTTCGGTTGCATGACACTAGTTGAATTGCGGCATTGTTAGGTATTTGATGAATGTATGCAATATGAAAATCATAAGATTCCTTTGAAGATAGCATCATTTTTTGTAGCATTGTGGTATGCTGGCCTGGTTAAACAGGGAATGGTTTATTGAAGGTGTTTGTCTATCTGCAACATATTATCCAGTTGTGATTGTCACTTGGGTTTCAATACTTCTGTTTACCCTTATACCTTTTGCATTTTCTTTAAACACATCTGTTAAAGTTAGGTTTTAAACAACATTTACATTGTTAATCTGCTGAAAGTATCCAAGGGTTTCTTGCACACTTTGTTGTAATAGTTTCAAAACCCTATCAATTGTATGTAAGTCCCCTTTGTTGGTACAGCTAATACATTCCACTAAGTTATCTTGCAAGCTAGGACCTAGCTGTATAAACCTTAGGGAAGTCTTTTCCAAGATAAGATTCCTTTCAAGAGAGGTGAGATACCCTGTATTTCATCTACGTTGTTGTGTGCTAAAAACACCATCAACATCTCCCACATGATTCTGGAGGTTGGTGTTGATCTCCACCCAAGGACAAGGGTTGGCCTTGTGTGCCAAATGGATTATCCATGCTCTTGAAGGCAACAAAGCCTAGAAAATTCTAATGTGTTCTTCAGACATTCCTCATGAGAGACATGCCTAGAAAGGGATTGGCCTTCACACCCTTCTTATTATGCAAGAGCCCATCTAGATTCAAGGTACTTTTGTGATAAAAAGCATTTGGAATGCCTAGGAAGCTATCAAACCTTGGCTTGTCTATAATAGCAAGGGCTTTCGCTCTAGTTTTTCTATTAACCAACAATGCATATGATGGTCCCCTGTTATATCTTGTCAAGATTACCCTCTTGCCAAAACTCCTTGGGTTCATGCCTTAAGGTTCTTCAAGAAAAGAATCAAATCCCTTCCGGATCGTTTTTCCAAAACGACTAGATTTTTTCTTTCCTAGCTTGAAGTCAAAGATAAGTTTCAATTGTCCAATCAAAACTTTGCAACTTGTTAGGTTGTCATAAATTATGTGCCTCCAAATATGATTCACAAGGTGAGAGTTTGTAGTTTCAAGGCATGGTGAAAAGATTGAAAGTGATATCCTAATACACCATTTTGTAATTATAAGCTTGTAAAGGCTATTCCTTGCTCTCTCCTCATCTACCTATGGTGTCCATTTTAAACTAAAGATGGTTGTTGCAATCTCCTTTAAGTGTTTGGTAATGCAAATTTCAAACCATTTGGTCAGTTGTTTTAGAGCCAAAGCTTGCTCACTTTCCCTGGTGTATTTTTTCCAAGGCCTTCCGATTGGGTCCAAATTAGCTCATATTGGGATCAGAGATCTTCAATACCCATTTTGTGGTTACCAAGAGACTCTCAAGTATCTTTCTGGGTTTGTCCCATAGCCCAAGCTGCTTGGGCGTGGATTCATGACTTTTTCAGACCCTTCTGGCCTAAACCGTTCTCTTGGCATATGGTTTTATTAGGGGATTGGCCTTGAATTCCCTCCAAATATACTTAGACATGGCATGCTTTCAAAGTTTAAATTCTTTTGAACATATAAAAAAAGAGAAATTTTGTTTTATTTTCAAGATGTTATGTTGATCCTAATTTTTCATTGTACATTAAAGCTATGATTTGCTCTAATGTTATTATGTAGATTCAAGTGCAAGCCAACAAAATTGCACTTGAAGCTGCACACCTTCAAGTGTTGTTGGATCATTGGGACAATGCCTCGTGTACAGTTACCAGAGTTCCTCTAACCCTTGCTTTCAAGTAAGGCCCCTCTGCCTCATAGGCGTTGTCAGGGGCGTAGTCACTCTGCCCATGGGATCAAGATACTCTCTCGTGCCTCCCAACCTCCTATGAGGTGTTCCACGGATTGATCTCATCGAGAGTGGTCTCAACCCACTCACCACCACTTTGCTTCGCCCCCAGCCCTTGGTAGTGAGCCCGGTGGCTAGCCTGGCAAGTTTCCTTGCTTGGCCCTTGCAATTTCGTCTATTTGTGACAATCAACCCCCTACTAAAAATTTATAAAAAGAAAAGATGATAATGATGGATGTGAACCCCCTAAGGACACTTTGGACCCCACTGATGTATGGGGTGCGCCAGGTGACCACAACCCTCACCCTCCTCTTGCTAGTGCCATAGCACTTGCCGCTTACCAACTTGTTTATGTTTTATGTTCCAGGGTTTTTTCCATTTGGACTCTTGTGGTGTGACTATATCCACCCACCTTTTTTTGGTGAATGTGTAATATTATTTTATAAATAGTAATACAAACACTTATATCCATTACCAAAAAAAAAAAAACCTCTCACAACCTCACCTCAAAAGACAAAATGCAATAAACAATAAAAGTCCTCATTGGAGAATAAACAGTTTGCATCTGACATTTTGTTCTTCTTAAACAATTTTACATATTCATGTAACCAAAACTTACTACAACATGATAAAATATGAAAAACCCAACAAAATATATAAATATACACTGAGACACAGCCATTTACTTATTACTTTATGCAATGGGCAAAGATATCTTTACTTTGTACGTATTCCATATGATTTTGATGATTGATGGAAGAAAATATCAGAGGGAATAATTCAGCTAAAATGCAAAGGCCACACGAGGAGGAGCACACAAGTTCTACCACACTTTGTGGGGTATAGCAATTAGCATTAGGGCTGAATATGTAAGGTCTAGTATGTCCCTATTACCTGGGCAAGTCTCCAGATTCCCCCAATACACTGTTTTCCTGGACCACCTGAATAGCCCCTGGATGGAGTAAAGGCCCGTAAACCATGCTTATTCATGCCTAAAAGAATGCAGAGCCTACACATGTAGGCATTGGCCCAACAGAAGTAGCTGAATATTTTCTACTTCAATGTGAATATTTGGATTAGAAAGAAATGTGTATCTAGTTCCCAATAAAACAAACATCCTCCAAGAAACTGAGACATGTTTATAGTCACAGCATATATTGTGTCCAATACCTTAATAAAGTCAAATTTATCAAAACAAATTTGTTTACAACTAAATAAATCATTCAAATTCTTTGCACACGAGAGGAAACAAACTACAATTATAATCAATTTTAATATCCACACATTTGCATAAACAAAACCACTCAGAAATGTCCAACTGAATAGTGCAGTGCATATAACTCTTACTATAGGTATGTTCACAAATATATTTACATATAGAAAACAAAACAAAATGGAGAAACTCCAATGTCTGTTCTTCAATGAAATTGGAACAGGCTTATGTACATAAAATATTCTGGTAAATTGCTGGAAAATTGCTATGATGAATCTGCTCTTGTAAACATATAGCAGCATCATGGCCCAAGATCGTATGATAATGCTACTCTCTTAATTCCCATGCACTAGGCCAATAAGGTGTATTACACGAATGCATTCTCATTATCAAAATAACAAAAGGAAACTGATCAATCAGAATAAATTCACAATCATTTTACATTAACCACATTTAGTGCATATTTAATATGCACCCATACCAAACACTTTCCATCAGAGCAAAAATTAAAGACTGCAGCCACAAATTCCAATGAGCAGCAGTCTTGTTCTCTAATAAATTCTAAATTGAGCACCATTAGTAGGCAAGACCTAATGGTTTATGCTTTTCATCCGCTGCAGTGCAAAACTTTAAAGGAGGAGCTAGCGACCTCAAAACTACAATTTTTTGCTTTATCCAGCTTTTACAAGCTTTTTCTCCAGGGCAACACCATCAACATTGTCATCTGCCTTATCCAATGCCTTTTTTGCTAACTCATAACCTGCAAAATTCATTGCACCAAGAGGTGCAATCCAAAAAAAACGAGGCACAGCTCCCTTGAAAAGGCCAAGTGGACCATCTTGTTTCAAAATTGTAAAGGTAATGGCAACTATTGTTGTAGGTTCACCAGGGGGGGCTGTCATCATCCTTGTCTTCATAACATCAAAAGGAGTTGTAAGAACTGCTGCCAATCCCCCAGAGAGAGCTCCAACAGCAATGATCTCCCATGGTGCCAATTCACGATTTGCAAGCTGCTGAGCAACCTACATAATTCCACAATAAATTAAAGTGACAAAAACATACAAACCTACAAATCAAAATCACATGGTGTGATAAAATATTAAATAGTCTATGTTTGCAATTTACCTTCGTGGATTCAGCATATAGTCCCATGCCTGCAACATAGAATGGAACTTCACGAAAAAGCATTGCCCCAGCTCCACGGAAAAAACCTTTCATCCCATCTTGCTTCCATGTACCAATAAATGCAGCTCCAACATTATCAAACATACCAACCTGAAGCCTTTGCTTCAACACTTCACAGGGTGTCCTTACAACAGTTCCAAGAACAGTGCCGGTGAAAGAAGAGAGAGATTGCACCTATTAATTCATAGAATAACCATTTACAATCATTATGTGTGCATGGCAGGAACTTTGATAAGGTATTTTAATTCATCAATCCACAAATAGAAAGTCCAGAGGGCATATACCACAAATTGCTTCAACAGCAAGAACCCCTACACCAACGTGAATATAAAGAGGAAATACATAACTATTATTTGCAAAACAAAATTTCTTCGTAGGGCAGCAGGAAAACAATAGAAACTTTAAATGGTCTAAGACTCTAAATAAAGCCTATTTTGAGTTTGTGAAGGATCTGAGTTACTGAACAAAACAAAAATGAGATTAATTAAGTATTTAAACTGCAATAGTGCATCAACCACAATTGAAAATATTGATTCTGCTAGAACTGAGATGTGTTATATGCAGAAGCCAATATTAAACAAGAATTCAGAAACAGATAATAACATTCAGAAATGACGCATAGGCAAGATGTAGAACTGTAATAATGTGTTACACATGGAAGCAAATATTAAACAGTATTCAGAAATGAGACATAGGCAGGAAGTAGAACTGTAAAAGAATTTAACAAATCTTAATGTTCTGAACATTCCATTCTCTTGAAGGAGATGAACCCATCTTCCCCCTATCTTCTTATCTATGTATATAATAATATATGGAAATATATTCCCACAGAAGGAAAAGAACTGTTATAGAAGATGAAATGATTGTTCTTCCACAAGTGAGTCTTGACCTTCCACAGTTATGATTGAGTTGAGTCATTATGCAAAGGCCAAACCTAGCCCTGGGAAGCCTCTGCCCCACAATGGACTGTAAAAATGGTACGAAGGCAAACTAGAATCACCACTATATCCTGCACCACTAGAATTTTTGGTGAGGTATATGGCGGTGCACTGAGCAAGCCTAGACTGAGTACAATATTAGTCTTGTTATTACTGCAGACCATAGAACTCACTTTGGCATCACTGCAGACAATATAATTGGGGTTAACATCACCGCAGACAATATAATTGGGGTTAACATCACCGCAGACAATAGAATTGGGTTTGGCATCACCAAAACTCGTAGTAGCCATGTTTGTCAAAAATAAAAAGAGATAAGGTTTGTTCAAAAGAAATTTGAAACATACATTTGAGCTGAAAATTTCAGTAGTAACCATGTTTTTCAAAAAAAAGAGATAAGGTTTGTTCAAAAGAAATGTGAAACATACCATTGAACTGAAAATTTCAGGAAAATAAATAGAAAATGTAAACAAAAATACTTAGTATATATGCCAAAATAGAATTTTTAAATTTACTTTTTTTGGAAAATTTATGTCAACCTTCATTCCTTATATGCTTAACAGAAAATCCTTTGATTTTTTTTTTAACCTGTGAAATCAAAGTTTTCAGATGTTGAAGCATTAACAAATGAAGCCCATGGCTTCAGGCTTTAAAAACATGTGTTTTAGTACGGCATATCTAGAAAAGCATTAAAACATGTTTCTTTCCTAGTATGTTCTTTTGCTAATATGTCAACAACCATGTACTCTAACCATTTCATATTCTTATGCACCCACAAAGAAGGGAAAAAAAATCATATGGGCATTTTCAGGAAGCTTCTGAAAAGATACTGTTAAGGATGATAAGGTCAAGATGGAGCACAACTCTTCATCCTCTGCACTAAACATTGGCATGGAGAAGTTTAAATATTATAGCAATAATTGTGAATGAAAAGAAACTGAGAAAGCGGGAAAAAAGTAGTACATATTGGGATCTTCAAAGAGACAACATAATTTTAAGTTTTAACAATAATATGATGAAGATGGAAAAATAAATCTTCCAGCTCTAGCCAAACGAACTGGCATGTGAAACACTGAAAACATAAAAATATAGCAATTCTTGTGAACAGAAAAGAAACTTATGCTTGTATATACTATCATCAACATCCAACTATTTATCTACTTAGTAAATATCAGAGAGAACAAAAACATTAAAGCTTTTCCAAGTGAAAACAGCACATGAACTTAGACTCATATTTATTATAGCACATGGACTTCAAACTTTCCATAACGAAGGTGAATATTTGACATAGTAAAAGAAAGTGTCGTACATGAGAAAGTGATACATTGTAAAAGAAAATGTCATACATGAGAATATTTAGAATAGAGTAAGAGAAACTGTCATAAATAATAAATACATACATATTTTAGCCTAAAAACAGAAATTAAGTTCAGATAACCACATTAACATTTTTGTTTGATTGAATTTTATATACTACAAACTTTATGAACGAGTTTTGATATCTTGTATTTTTTTGTATGAAGCATATTAATATTTATATGTATCGGTTTTTGTTTGAGAAATATTTATGGACGAGTTCTATATATGCTTGTTTTCTAAAAACTATAATAGTCATGTCTATAGTTTTCCAAACAACCTGAACTAATCTTGAAAATCCTAACTTCCAAATTTTTTGCCCCTTCTGAATGAACCAAAATTTTCAAACATGGTTAAATATGATGAAGAGATTATATATCTGCATAAGCTAACTGGCCACAAGAATAACTTGTTATTGTCAAACCACAGCAGCTTCATAGTGAAACTGATAGATAGATCCATCCAAAAAAAACTTGAGGTGTAAACTGTAAACTTAAATGAAGAAGAGGACAAAACAAACTTTCTTTTAACTTAGTCAATATATGCTTGCAGTCACAATCTTGTATGCAAAATCCTAAATCAAGACAATCAAACAAAGCTTGGAGGATGTATTCTAAAACTGAACATCCATTTGAATAATCATGTGAACAAGTACGCACGATTTTGTAGGCCCTAAGACCAATTTGGCCTCTAGGAATGTTTAAAGTTGTCTCTGTTTCCTATTAGGAAATAGAAATGCCTTTGAAATCCATAGGGTTTTATTGATCTAGAGGAAAAGATAAAAAAATTTCTACCAGGTAATCATTTTCTGCATTGGAATATCCAGAGACTTTGCATAAGAAATGAGGAACAGACAAAGACATTGCATAAGAAACCCATGTAAGCAGGGCAATGGAGAAAAACCAAAGACTAGGCATAAGAACCTCACATAAGGAGAGCAATAGAAAGACAGCTCAAATTTTGTCTCACAAAAAAATGAGACCAAAATCCCACCAATGACATCCTAATTCTGCAAAAACATCATTTGGAGATCTAGTTCACATAGATGCATCATCTAGGTAAGCTAATGAGGACTGAAAATACACAAATGGCATCATATTTTATGCAGCTGTGCAAATGCAGATAAGGAATGCCAAAATAAAAATTACTGCTTGCTTACGGAAAAGATAGAAACATTGTTTTCTAAGCGGGACGTTCTAATCTGAGGCATGATAAGAAAAATGGAAATCCTGAAGAATCAACTTAGATCCCAAACCCTCTGACTAAATTTTTGGGCTTTTTGAGAACGGTAACAACTTTTTGGAGTTCTTTATGGATTTCTCAGAAAAATTCCTCTGTTGTGCTAAATTTTTGGGCTTTTTGAGAACGGTAACAACTTTTTGGAGTTCTTTATGGATTTCTCAGAAAAATTCCTCTGTTGTGATTTATATAAATTCAGGGGTTATGTTTCAGGGATGGCAAAAGAGACAACAAAATTCAGTGGCCACGTAGAGGACATGGGACTCAAAATATAAAAATATATATATTATTCAATATCGTAAAAATATTTTCCGACTCATGTTAGTTATGAATTCATTGAATTCATAATAGAAAAAAAAAAGTAGGGATGTTCCCCTCTAAATGATCTTATGAATATTTATATGCTATTTTTTTTTTGCGTTCTTTCCTAAAGCTGTTTGAGGTATCGACACATCCCACCACTGTGTTTTGGGTGTTTGTCCCAATCAAATCATGCTTCACAAAACAAAAGGAAGAATCCTTGAGGAGATAAGTGAAATTACGTCTAATTGGCTATAAAAGCCCCATTCAGAATATGAAAAGCTACCTCTAAACCACCTAGAGTTGCCAGTGGACCTTCAACAACACATGAAGGGTGGCTGCAAAATTTAATGCACAATATACAATCAAGAACCAATGAAGAGTGTCAGCTTGATGGAATGAGTGCTGAGTGGACCATTCAAGTTTATTAGTGATGGATTCCTATGAACCACTACTCATAAACAGTGTTCCACAGCCCTAGGGGATGCAAGGATGCAGGGACGGGTCTTGGGGACAAGGGGACCAAGGGCTTGGATTTGGGAACGGAGGAGGGAAGGCGACGAGGGCAGTGCAAATACATATAGTACTTTAAAAAATAGTTATAAAAAATATACAAGGAATAACACATGAAAATCTGAAATACTCAAACATGCTGAGTTGAACAATGAAAATGTTGAATATCAATATATTTATACTGTATTCAAAATTTCAAAATGATGATTACATTCAAATTTTAAAATCCAAATATAATTGGCCAATGGCCCAGTGACTCAAATCAATGAATCATAATTCATCCCCAAAGTCCGCTCCAAACTCCTCATCACTTGAACTGTTGGACTCCTTGAGGTCAAGCTCCTCCAAAGCAATACCAACCAACCCTATTTGTGCTACATCTTCATCCACTTGTATTGGCTCCTCTGGCTCTTCCTCTTGCTCGTAGCCTCTTACTCACTCTTCCTAATGTTCTCACTTGCAATCTCTCACTCTTGTAGCTTGTTGCAACTTTCAACCTTGCTGTTGAAACTTGGGAGTGATTTGGAATGAGGCTTAGATGCCTATCTTACGTTATGAGTTTTTTGGGTGTTTGGGGTGTGGGTGGGCCCATAGAGGATTAGGGTTAGGGCTGGAGACATACAAATCGAAATTTCTTTTTGTATTTTTAAAACCACTATTATGCCTAAATTCTGTGGGGGACATGCAGAAGTCCCCGACACAGTCGAGGGACGTCTGGGAATCTCGAGGATGTCCCAGCATCCCCAAATTCTGCAAAAGTAAAGGGGACACCCCGGAAATGTCCCCTCTTTGAGGGCAACATACTGAAAACGTCCCCAAAGCACGGGCGGCAACGGAGGGACAGCAGAGGAACATTTTCCCCAAGTAGTCGCGTCCCCGAAACATCCTCAACGTGGGGACCCGAGGGGGTGCATCCCCATGGTACACTGCTCATAAAAGATGGGTCACAAAGATTGACTCGACATTAATATGTAGCTGATTCCCGAAAAATGTAATTACATAAATGAATAAACAGATAATCATCAATAAATGTACTAATAATTAATAGTGAGCAATTTGTGAATGGAAGCACAAAAAGCTTTAAATTTTCATGTTAATAACTTACGTATATCCAATTGAGCACCTCAGCACTATTCAAAAGTCATAACCAAGTTCAATCCAAGCTGAACTTAGATGGATAACATGTCATCAAACCACAAATTTAATTGTTGAGTTTCTTGAGGTTTGCAGCGGTTAAATATAAGAGATGCCTTCGGTAAATAACTTCAAATCTGCCTGAGTTAGGGGTTTTCGTCCACAAACTCAGTGAAGAAAATAAAAGGGTTTTCGTCCTTTAATTTTCAAGCCTAGAGGGATTTCGTCCTCAAGATGCTAAGACAGTCTAGGCTCCACAAGAGATAAAACCAGATATATTAAAATGTATTTCATGATTTTTAATTCTTCTTATTTGAACTTCTTTTTATACCTTTCCCTTCCAAGGGACGCAACTCCTCTCATGCCTTTTATTAACAACTAAAAGTAATTAATATTAAATATTTCTTAAATAGGCATTGCTCCTTGAATTATCTCATGAACCTTCTTGAATTGTTTTTTCTTTCATAAAATATAAGAAATGGTGGCGGTAATTTGGTTGTTGCTTTCATAGACAAGATGGCGGCCTAGGGAGTGATCTGCAGGGAGCAAATAGGCCACCCCTAATATAGAATTAAGGAGGGAGGGGGCATTACAAAGGAAACATGGAGAAAGTTTCCGAAGACGGCAAAATTTTTCCAAAATTTTGGGAATGGGGGGCGAACAGCTATATATAATATGTAATAATATATAAAGTTAAAATTATTATATATAAATGTCTAGTTTCCATTTGGGTTAGAAGTTAGGTAGAAAAATTTCCGTACCGATAATAATTTAACTTTACTTCATGAAAATTATTATATATGTGACAATAAAATTCAATTACGATGTCTAGATTGTTGCATATCAGATCTTTAAATTACAACATCAATGATGGCTTGGTTTTAAGTTTTAACCGTGTGCTAGTTTTAAGTTTAATGGGAGTAGGGTTTATGTTTAAGATGGTCTAGATTGTTGTATATGATCGTACATAGGATGTTCTCCATATTTCAAGACCTCATTGTTGCGAAACACCTCTGAAAATTCTAACCACCAAAAGCATGACAATATACAAACATGACTACTAGTCTCGCGTTCAAATTCACATGATTTTTCTTTGCCCTTGTGATATTTTTCTTTGCCCTCATGATTCTTCAAATCCTATAGTCTTCACCTATGGCATTTGTTGCTTCAAAAAATCCTTAATGCACTTCTAGACTAATGCAAATGCCACGATTCCAACAAGATTTGCAGCAGGGGGACATCTCCCTTGCATTTGTGTCCTCAAGACATCCGCATCCCGAGGATGTCCCCATCCTAGAAATGTGGTGATTTGAGGGAGGGGTTGCATCCCTATGAAACATTGGAGTTCACCTACTTTTTCTTTGGAGTACTACTTTGCTTGGTTCACCTTTTGGCCTTTCAATCTCATTTTCCAAGACTCTTGAACCCGGTTTCTGGTCTCACATGTTTTCTTTCGCAATACCACATCCTCCTAAAATATGGCTTGTCTATCAACACCCATGTTTTCCAAAGAAGGTAGTACCTGTTCCTCTTCTTCATCCAACATGAAAGGCTCATAAAGATGCAACGATTTACAATTTACAACTAAATGTATCTCCATGAAAGCAGGTAGATCAATTCTAAAAGCATTTTCACATGGCCTTTAAAATAGTGAAAGGTTTGCATCTTAGTAGCTTAATTTTCTTGGCTTGTCCCTATAATCTTTCCTTACCCAAGGAAAGCCAAATTTTATCTCCCACCTTAAGCTTATGCTCTTTCTATATCAATCATGTCTTTCTTTACACATATTTGTGTTCTTTCCAATTGTTCTTTTACTTTAAGTTGAATTTGCCTAATGCTCTTAACAAGTTTCAATTTTCTAGACACCTCTACATCTTGTCTTACTTGTTCTCCTTGTTGTTTCAAAGCTACATCAAGTGGACTTGAGGGCAAATGGCCCAAGCGTAAATCGAAAGGTGACTGATTTGTAGAAGAATGAATTGCCCTATTAAAGAGTGTTAAATGTAAGGAAGAGATTCATCCCAAGCCTTTAACACTTACCATTGTATTCCCTTATGAGTTGCACCAAAGTTTTGATGACCACCTCTATTTTCCCATCTGTTTCTGGGTGAAAAGCAAAACTCCTTTTGCACCGATGTCCATCATGCTCCACAAAGTGGGCAAATTTTTTCCAATAAATCTTGTATGTCTATCTATAATAATGGACTAAGAAAGCCCAAAGTGCACCCTTACATTTGTGAAGAATATTTTACTAGCTTCTTTTCTTATGATGATCTTTTTACATGGAGTTAATATCCATATTTTTCTGAATCTATCAAATATTACAAATAAATAATCATTTCCATGCTTACTCATAGACAAACCTCCTACAAAATCCATAGAAAAATTTTCCCATGACCTTGTGGGAATAGAATGTAGCAAATACATTTCTCCTTTTCTTGTTTTAGATTCGCTAGTGCAACACAATTTGCAACTTCTAACAAATATTGCTATTTCATGTTGCATTTTAAGCCAAAACACATCTTTGCAAATGAGTCATTGTTTTAACTTTTACCAACACTGAAGTGACCCACCGCTTTGGATGTATGTGCCTCCCTCATGAGTAGGCTTTGTGCTCGACACACATAATTTTCCTACCTTGTAAAGCAATTCTTCTTTGCGACATAAGTCTTCATCACTTTCCCTTGAGCTTGTAGCTCTTTGAACTTCTTCTCAAAGTATTCATCATTAGCTTATTCTTTTGTATAAGACTCTTTTGTATAAGGTTCCAATTATGTAACTATAGCCATAGCTGAAATTGATTTGGAAATAGTTGGTCTAAATAGCATATCTGCAACCACATTAGTTCCTTGTTTATATTTAATCACCAAATGAAATTGTTGTAAGAATCCCATCCACTTGTAGCTTGCCTTTTGCAATTTATTTTGTACTCGCAAATATTGTATAGGTTGATGGTTAGTATGCACAATAGTTTCTTTACCAAACAAGTCACCTCTCCATTTTTTAATGGTCTGAACTAATGCATTTAATTATCTATCATAAACAAGATATCCTCTAACTGCTAAAGTAAAAAACTTTGAATGGTAACAAACAGGCTTACCACCTTGAAGCAAGATGACACCCATAGCATATTCAAATGCATTGGTCTTTACCTCAAAAGGTTGTTGTAAGTTAGGAAGAGCAAGCACAAAAGCATTACTTATTTAAAATTTTATATTTAATGTTTCTTCGTTATGTTATTTACCCCAATGAAAACTCCTCCCCATAGCTGTCACTTGGTGTAAAGTTGAGACTATAAAGGAAAGGGAAGAAATTAACTTCCTCATTTATTCAGCAGCCCCTACGAAACTCCTAGCTTCGGTGGCACTCTTTGGAGTGGAACAATTCACTATAGCTTCTACATTAGGAAGATCTATTCTCATTTCCCCTCCTCCAACCACATGACCTATATATACTAATGATTCTTCACCAAATTCACATTTTTTCATGTAATGACAGTTGTTTTTCTCTTAACATTTGCAAGACTTGTTTTATATGAGTGAGATGATCTTCCCATGTAGCACTAAAACTTAAGATGTCATCTAGATATGCAATCACGTGTATCTATGAAATTGCATAGTACATCATTTATAAGCCTCATAAAAGTAGTTGGTGCATTACAATAACCAAATGGAAGAACTAACCATTCATAAGCACCTTGCTTTGTTTTGAATGTCATTTCCATGTGTCTTACCCCATACGCCCCTGATGATGACTTGATTTAAGATCCAACTTAGTAAAAAATACTTTACATGTTAAAGTTAGTATAACAAATCATCTATCATCGAAAATCATCAAAAGAGGATATATATTTTTAATGGTGATCTTATTTAGTGCACTAAAGTCAATACACATCCTCGAAGAACCATCATTCTTTCATACAATCACAATAGATGAAGTGCATGGAGAAGTACTAGGACATATGACCCTTTGTTCTAGTAGCTCTTTAAGTTGTTTTTTGACCTCATTGCTCTCTAAAAGTGATTGTCAATATAATCCAATGTTTGGTAGAGTAAATTTAGGTAGGGATTGAATCTCATGCTCCACCTCCCTTCTTGGTGGCAACCCCTGTGGCTCATGGAACACTTCCAAAAAAGATGACAAGACTTCATCCAAGCCTTTCAATTTAGAGTTAGTTACATTAGAAATACCCAATCCACTATAAACAAAATTGTTTTATTTCATGAATTAATTTAATAGCTTGATTAGAGCTTACCATTGCAACCTTTGCCTTACTTTAGTGTCACTTGATGATATATTTATTTCTATTCTTGACCCATCTATATTTGCTACCCCTACTCATAAAAAGCAAATCTCTAACATACAAGTATGGACCACCAAGCACTATGTCAAAAGCATCAAAAGGAATTACATCTGCATCTAACTCATCAACATATTGTGCATTTACCCCAAATTGAAATTTGCACTTCTTTGTTGCTTGTATTTCTACACCCTTCTTCACCCAACCCAATGAGTATGGATGAGGATGTTCATATGATTTCGGACCAAGCCTTTTACCCCTTTTTTTTAAATTAGATTGCATTGTGAACCAGGATCTACCAATGCATTAACCCTTATCTTCTTTACTTGCAATTTCAAGATACAAAGTTTGTTCATCTCTTCAATTTTATCCTTTTCCTTAGTGTTGGTAACTATGCAACCAAGCCTATCATCTACATCTAAACTACCCTCCATTTCAAGTTTTTCTCGTGTGTAGTTACCATGGGCTTTTTTGAGTCCTCTTTATCCTTATTTTTGTTTTTAAGATGTAATTTAGAATGCAATTTCCAACACTAGGCATTTACATGTGCATCTATTTTGCAATGACTAGAATGGTTCTAATTTCTTTTTATCTTTATCTTTTTGTACAACAGTATTAGCCTTTTTCTTACCTTCCAATTACCTTTGAAATGTTTGTTCTTTGTTTAGAAGATTCTCCTTCACCTCTCTTCTTCACATCCTCCATATGATATGTTTGAACACATGCTTCGTCCAAGCCCTTTTAATTGGTGGTAGCCACCCTCATTTGTATGTGCGGGTGGTGCCATCCAAGATACTTTGTGGGCACGTTCTCCTCATCCAAGTCCATACCATTCAACATGACTTGCCTTCTAAACTCTTCGGTATAATCCTACACACTTTGCCCACTTGCATGTCTATAATACATCCAATTTACTTTTTAATTAGTTTTGTGCCCAATGAGATAAAAAATTCTACAAATTAAAACTTTGAATTCTTCCCAACTACTTACAACAGGTTTTTTTCTCTTTTCACAACTATATAATTCCCCACCATACCAGAGCATGTCCTTCGATTTTTGAGGTGTGCAAAAGAGAATATAACAGTAGTTGTTCCTCTACTACTCTGCCAAGCCTCTAGTGATTATGAACAATTGAATTCCTCTAATTATCCTCAATTCAACATCCAAATCTCTCCTCTCATTCCAAGTACATAATCTCCACCTCTATTTATAGTCGTTAGTGATGCATGAGCATTCCCCTGGGCCCTAGAGGAATCCTTTGGAAGCTAGAAGTGGAAAGGACGTTTTGTTTGTTTTGCGTTTTCAACAGTTGGGGATCATTTTGCAGGCAGATTCAACCTGAGTCATTTCCATAGGTGCGGATTTGACTCTGCAGGTGCAAAAACAACCTGAAAGTGTGGGATCGTCCCTTCTCTTTCTGCAAGTCTCTGTCTGTCATTTTGTTCTTGTCTGAGTCTTTTTCCTGAATTCAACTTCCTGTCCAAGTTTTAATCTCTCCTGATCCTTTGGATCAACCTTGGACTAACTAGACACCCAACAAAGTTTTGCAAATATAATGTTTTCTAACTTTAAATGTTCAGTTTTGTACTGTAAACCAATTACCATGTTGGAAGCAAAGTTCCCACATCAGATTAGTTTGTGATGAACTCAGAGAAAAAATGATTGAAAAAATAAGTTGTATTTTCTAAAATTATTGCACTATTTTATTGTTATATTGATTTAGTTGTGTGGAGGCAAAGTTGGTTTGAGTTCCAAATTAGTGATGCCCCATGGAGATGAATGTCAAGGGATACCTTTCTTGATTATTTTGTGTTGGGTGTATGTGCAGATACCATGGTGAGTGTTGGCCTTCTATTTTTCTTTAGGTACACCGTACAAGTATAGGAGGAAGAGTCTGTAACAAAGAATGTCTACAAATCGACATGTATTTTAGGCCTTCTCAGATATTATATGATGCCTTCAGATATTTTAGGCCTTCTCAGATATTAGATATTATATGATGCCAATATAATATTATATGATATTATATTGCCTTTCTATTAATAAATCTAATCAAGAAAAGTTTCTTCAAATACAAATGAGGTTCCAGGATATGGTTTTAATTAACAAACAAATGTTGTCTGTATGTTGTGGTCAATCTAACTTTAACAAGCTCCTGATATAAGAAGGCATTGCAAAAGTTAAGTGAACATGAACAATTTGGATACAAAAAGGTTAACGGATGGCAATTCAAGCTAGTAAACTGAATCGAAAATGTCACAGAACATCTCAAAGCAATTCATAACAAAGGAATGCAACCTGCAAAAATAAAAGCAATATTCTCTATGAAGCAAGTTTTCAAGAAAAAATAGATTGCATTAGAATTAAGTATTTTTGAAAAAGAACACAACCTGGCTCCTAAATTACAGGTGTTTGTTTACTATTGAAATTTTGTATAAGAAAAAGGAAACACTTCAAGACCATTTCTGGGAGGAATTGTTTCGGCTGATAGGGACCACTTGCACCATGAACACAACATTAGAAGTTTTGGGAATAGGTGGAGAGGGGACACATTTGGGAACAATTAGCTTTCTCAAGGGATGAGGACAAAGTTAAGCAAGGAAAAACAACTATTTATGGTTGTCATGTCCCCTTTTTCAAGTTAAAATAAATTAATTATATTATTTAAGTTGGGCCCAATAATTCCTAATTTAAGGGCAACTTAATAATATTATTATTAATTAAAATAAAAGGTGTTTTTTAAACACTAGGACTACAATATAAGTATTTTTAAATACTTAAAATTAAAATAAAATTAAAAGTATTTTCAAATACTTAAGAGGGAAATTTAAGACCCAAGGGCCCAATTCAAAAAGGGTATATCAAGGAGACGCCTATCTTCATTTGATCATCATCCAAGTTATCCTTTGCAAACAATTTTCAAATTTGAGTAGTTTGTTCAAGCTAGGGCATCCAAGGACGAAAACCCTTGGCTGGAATTTGTGATCTAGGAAGACGAAAACCCTCTTGGGTATTTTTCTGGAGGTTAAGGCGATCAAGATTTGCAAGCAAACACTTTGGCATCACCCGGAGAATTCATTGTTGCATATTTTACATCAATTATTGTTGTTTATCATTCATCATTGGTGAGCCATTTGGGAAGATCAGCATATTTATCTATTGCAAATTTTAGGGGTTTTGTTGTTGTTGTGATCATCAAACTACATCTTGAAGGCAGCCGCATCATTTCTTTGAGGGGCGAACCTCATTATTGAAATATAGCTTGATGCCCTAGGAGGGCGAGTTGGCAGATTTAAGGGTTTGAACAATTTTTGGTGGCTGTTTCTGTTCATTCTGGGCTGCGACCTGCATCTTCACATCATCCCAGAGGAGCGCCACACACAAGAAGAGTATCCACCATCACTTGGGACTGATCAACCATCATTTACCACCATTTTATTGCTGTTCACACCACATCTGGTCACTTTATTCTGCTGATCGCCATCATAGATATTCATATATGCTGTAGCCATCTCATTTGAGAGGTGCCACACGGGGTTTTGGGGGATTTGACACCATTCAGCAGTCCATCCAGAGGTATAGGCCGCACTACAGCGATTGCCTCCTCATTTTGGCACCATTCCAGTTACATGGTCAGCTGAACCTTATATTTGCATTATAGAATGGATTTTCATTATTGTAATCCTAAAGTTTAAGTTCAGTTTCTGCATACCAGCATTATATTGGTTGTCATGGAAGAAATTATCAGACCTAGGGTTTGATGATGTTGTACATTGATGTCATACACTTACCAGCAATAAATAATTTGATTTTTCTCTAAAAGCTTGGTGATTTCAATATTTATGTTGGTTGTCCATTAACACAAGAAAATCCAGTCATTTACTGTTTGCAATCAGTGGTACAGTTAGTTTCCAGTGTGCTATTTCAGTTTTGCATTTGTTCAAAATTCTGAAAATTACCAAAAAAAAATCAGAAAATACAAAAGTTCTATAATAAAGACATTCCAATGGTCCAATCCCAAAGTTGACCAATAAATATTGAAAAATAATGATATTATAGGGATATGCTCACCAAAGTTTAAGTTCAAATAATTATTAAGTCTATACTTTATAGGTAAAAACATAGAAAACTAAATTCTCAAATTGATGATTTTTGAAGTTATCTTGATGCAAGGACATCCTTGGGCAAAACAACAACTTTTCATCACCCAAAGATTGGTGAATTAAGAGCACCAGCATTGGCAGTAGAGGTGGGTAACAGTGAAGTTCATAGCAGTCACTATTGTTGCAGAAAGCCGTTCTATAGCAACCATGCAGTTGCTACAGAAAATCATTCCAAGTTGATACAAAAAGTCATTCACAGTTGTTATGAAGTTGTTGTGAGTGTGGCTATTGTTGAAAGTAATTCACAATTGTTGCAAAAAGCCCTCCACGGCAGTTACTTAGCTGCTGCATTAAGTCATTTCCAGCAGTTACACAGCTGCTATGAAAAATCATTCACAACAGTTTTTTGGTAGTCTCAACAAGGAACTGGTCAAAAGCAAACAATACGGTTTTAATAGTTTCCTTCGGCCTAGATGTGTGTGACTTTATCTCTTCCAAAAGGGGAGTGTTTCATGCCAATAGCACAGTGGTGGTCGTAGCTCAGTCTCCCTGTTGAATGACATGTAACACATTTGCAGAGCTAGTGCCAGTCAGGGCAATGGAGATGTGAAACGACCAAGCAGAAGAGGCACATTTTCAGGCACAGGAAGCATCATAAAGATGTGGACAAGGTGAATGATGAAATAGAAAAGAAAAACAGAAAGCAAAAACAGACAGTCTGACTGTTCATCATTGTTTGAATGGGGAGTTTTGTAGCAGTTACAAATCCAGAAATGAATAAAGATGAGAAGTCAGCAAGACACAAAGGGTTAACATGGAAGATGATGAGTCAACATACCAACGCTAAAAGTACCAATCCTTATATCACCTTTTAAAATAATTCTTTTACCAGACAAGAGAGGCAATTGCCTGTAGCTGCCTGAAAAAAATTTCGAGCTGCTTGTAGCAAGTTCTGTAGCTATTATAGTGTGACCTGTAGCTGCTGTAATGGTTTTGCAGTTGTCTGTAACGGCCTGTAGTATTCTGTTAAAACCTTCCTGTAGTGATAGTTTTCCAACAATAAAGCATCAGCCAGTAGTGCTCTGTTCCACAGCAATAATCACCTCTAGTGTTTGCTCTGCAACAGCAATGATTGCCTATGGCATGTTCAGCTTTGTTGTAATTAATAAAGCAATCTGAATTTAATTAATGTATTATGTGTTGATTTGGGTGCACAGAAGGAACCTGGGACATGGTTGCAAGAGCTGTCATTAATTGGACCCCATATCCTTGTCTGTATCATATTCTTAATAGAAAAATGATAATACAATTACACTGTACAACATGATCACATAATTATGGCTTCTTGCAATATGATCATACCCAAAAAAATCATCAGCAGCCAAGCTCAAGTAGCAAGTGCCAAGTTGGAAATTTTTCTTTTGGTCAACGATAGAAGATAAAGCCAATGAAATAGACAGTAGCAACTAGAAGTCTATACTTGGATACACCATAGCAAGCACATACCATAAATTAAAACATCAGAACATGAACAATGAGAATTTTCAAACAAAAAGTAAAATACGGCAACAATAACCAATACCTGAATTTCAGTTAGTGTAGGAGCAACATTTGTTAGCAAAAATTTGCTTGTCTCAAAAATCCCAGTGCGCAGTCCATGGCTATCATTAGATGATATAAATAATATGAATTAGTTCTCTAAAGGGCACATTTTGCCTCTGAATGGAACAAACAACATCATGTTCAAACCATAAAACATACCTTGTAAATTGTCCCCAAATTGCTGGAATGGAGCCTCTGTACAATGCCCTTGTGCCAATCTGAGGAAGCTTTGATGCAACCTCAAAAAATGAAAGTGTCGATGCTTGTACACGTGTCTGATATAATATTAAACAAATACTCAGCATCAATTTTCTAAATCAGTGAAAAATATGAGAACACAACTTCAAAATGGCAGCATTCTTGTGATGGTCTGAAACATCTATTTTTTTTGCATTAGAAATAGAATGCTTAAATGGAAAAGTAAATCAAAAAGAGACTTCCAAAAAAAAAAGTTCTAATTCCCATGAAATTTGCAGTATTTATGCCAGCCTAAGTTTCATGAAACCAAATTAGCTACAGGTGCACATACAAATATGATGACTTACACCTTTTACGTCAAGATACAACAAAATTAGAATTTTTCACAAATGAATAAAAGCATAATAAATAAAAATCCTTGCATGTCAAATCTAAAACAAGGGAAGTACTGATGCATAACTGCAATTTTCTGTGCTTTGGCTTTTAACAAACATGTGGAGTAAGGCAAGTGCTTTCTAACAAAGTACAACAAAGATACCAGTTAAGTTCAAGCCTTAACAATGACATGTAAAAAAATTATAGATGACAAGGATCATGATTGGACCATAAATTTTTCTGCAACTCTGAACCAGCCACTTGTCAGTAATAACTCTGAATATCATGTGCAACTATAGTTTAAAATCATAAGCATCCTGCTCCAGAACTAGATAAGTGTTCTAGTACTCTCAATATGCTTTTCCAATTTATAAAGGGTTGATCCCATAATGTTTCCCACAAATGTTAGTTGTACATTATACTAATACTTACAAACTCTATGTACAAATACAGGTTCTATGTTACAACTTCAAGAAGTAAACTTTGAAGGGATAAGGAGATGGTCCTGACTCCTGAGAAGCAATCCATATTCCCAATGGTAAAAACTATGTGTTTTGAACAAGGATTGAACAGTTCATATTTATGTGCAGTGAACATTGATCTTATCCATGTCAATGGCCTCGTGTGTAGATTACTAGTTACTCAAGTAATGAAGGATGCACAAAGATGAAATATGAGGCCCGTGCTTATGCAGAACACAATATTTTTTCCTTGTAAATCAATGAATGAGAACATAAAGAGATAGGTGTGCCTTTTCACAATATAATGTGTTAACTAAATACTTATAACTGAAATGTTTGATATCATTGGGGGAGAGGAGCCAGTAGTTGAGCAGTGTCCAATAGTTGGGCCTGAGAGTATTTGACACCAATTCCTATGAGAAATTATGCCATTATTTGTTCAAAGAAGTTGTAATAATTTGACAATACACAATATTTTTTGAAAATTATTCTCATATCATTGTTAGGTTAAATAAGTAAATTATTAAATACTTCAATGAAAAATTTATATCCAAAAGTGATCAACTTTTTGATGTGACCTACATAAATGTCATTCAACATAGTGCGAGTACATAAAGAAATGTGCATTTTTTATAAACCATCATGTCACAATCACATACTTTTTATTCCACATAAGATGTAACATCATTATCGGCATTTTTTTAAACACAATCAATAGTATTTTTAAATAGTAGCTATATGCACAACTACTAGAACCACCTATATTTAAATAAGAGTTACAAGACTCGCTGAAACTTGCCCAGACTTAGCAAGTCCCAAGGCAAACTGGTCAAAACAAGGCCCAAAGACTCGAGAACCAAGTACCCGGCGAGTCAAATCAGACTCGGCAGCTAGACTTGCCGTGACTCATCTGCAAAACTCAGCCATGACAGTCAAGTGGAAAATTAGAAAAAAATCAACCTAAAACACGTAAAATGGCCTTTAACACTTCATTTCATTTGCAAGCACAAGCGAGGAGGAAAAAAGAGAATTGAAGCTTAAAATAAAATCTATTGAAACAAAAGCCAGCAAACATAGTTAGGGCCTAATTACTGCTCTATAGCTTTGACACTTGCATTTTTTGAAGGATTTGGAGGACTCTTGGAGCTTGGTTAAAAGCAATAAAATTGTGAAAAATGGCATGCGCCATGAAGATCTATCTGGTCTCAAAGGCTTTAATTTGAGCTTGGTGGCAGGGGCTGCCCCATACCTTGCTCAAGGCACTACCTCCAGACCCCTACAAGGGGCCCTACCCCTCAACCCCACTAGAGGTTACCAACTGCAAACCCCCATTCTAGTTTTAAAAGGCAAAAAATAAAAAATCATTTTGGGCCATGCCATATGGAAAAAGCAACATTTTTTTATTCTTTTAGCTTTTTTCCCGATTAAATCCCGAGTAATTGAATTACATTTATACTTTTGGTTTGCCAGGTCAATCGCTATCCTAAGTAATGCTCCTATTGTTGTGGCGATATTTACAATCTTGTCTAAGATACAAGGGCAAGACCCCACATAGAGCTAGTGATGCTAGGTCAAGTGATACAAGCTTCTCTCTACCACAGTTCATGACTCCATGTCATGATTTTTGTTTTTGATGCCATGGATATCATAATCCATGAGTATTGTACACCTAAAATACTTGAGAATATTTATATATTTAAAAATGTTGTTTCCTTCAACTCAAATCCGCTTTTGTACTCATTTGTTCGATGTATAATTGTGTATGTGATCAAAGTAGCTTCTAATTTATTATGTCTTTAAAGTTGATTTATTGAAGGGTGCATGGTAAAAGCTTTAAATCCTTAAAAAATCTCTATATTTCATGATTTTTCAATTGTCCGAGTCCGAGTCAAAGTCTTGTAACTATGATTTAAATACTACCTATATACAACTACTAGAACCACTTATATTCTTATTTTTGGGGGGTTCATATGCCTTTCTGCTTTTTCCGGTTGCTTAATGCATACCCATAAAAGTTTCAAGATTAAATTTTGATATGAATTAAATCAAGTGTAGATTGAATTTGCTCGTGGTTGGTTCAAAAATACATTTTTTTAGCATGACAACAACAAAAATTTAAGTTTAGTTTGTGCCTTAAAACAACAAAAAATGAGGGCCAAATTTTCCAGAATTTTTTTTCTAATAAGACCGATTTTCTTCCAAATATTATATTTGTGTGGTGTGATGGTGATAGTCACTTGTTTTGTGCAATTGAATCAACTTGAGCCATCCCCGTCACTTTCTTCTCATCCTTCTTATCTCCTTCCATGGCAACCAAACCAAAAAAATATCCTTTTAATAACCAGACATTGGCATAAACTAACATTAAAAAGACATCCTAGAGAAGGAAAATATTATCGCTTGGAATTGCACCCTGCTTGGAATCTATTCAAGCATTCCAACGACACAATGGGATTGGTCTCAAGGTGTGGGACCTTGCAGTTGAGACCAAACCTCTAGAGAAGGCCGGTTTCTCTTTCTAGACTTAAGGTCCAAAGAATGACAACTAAATCTAATGCTATGCTCACAAGGAAAAGGGGAAGAGGGAGGAATTAAAATTAAAAGGTGATGCACCAGATTTGTAGTGTTAGTTGGGATTAACATAACACAGTAATGATCTCAAATATTGATATGGATTCACACAGACTCACAACTTTAACAAAGGTTCGAAATAGAAATCTGTAACTACAGAAGGGACCGTTTTATCCACAAAATAAGCCTAGAGTTTTCAAGTAAACACAGAGTACAAGCATAAAGAGAGGCAAAATATCAATGATTATATTGATCATAAAGGCTAAACAACCATTACAAAAGAAGAAGAATTCGTTGCAGAAGAAATAGACACAAAATAACCAGTTACATTCATAGATAAACCACAATTAGAAACATCAAAGGCTCAGCTTCAAGCACAATGTATCAAATCCGATTGGTTCTTGTAATGCATTACAAAGTCTAAAATTGCAACCAACTCCCCTTGCCCATGGAATGACTCAGAAAAACAGCTAACAACCATTGCATCTTTTTTCATGTATACACATCCTTTCAAATCCATCATTCAGTTACAAGTGGTGAATTTTGGTCAACCATTTTGCCCAGGCACCCACACTGCATTTAATTTGGCCCATGACCCCGTCAGGAAATCCCGCAAATTGGACAACAACCATGCCCTTACAAGTCTGCAAAGTACATGCATGGGTGTCAAGCGCATTGAAGGAAGGTCTTAAATCCTTCTCCGGTACCCGCAAATCCATTATGTCCCTCATGCATACTGGTGCATTGAAGGATTTAACTGTTTCAACTCCTTGAATCTAATTGATCTACAATATTGTTCTTCAGGTATTTAATCTATTCTGCAACAATGGCATGATTTCAAGAAATTGTGCCCTGAAAGCTTTTTCAAGACTTTAAAAGTGTTTATCCTTTTAATTCTGCCTCTGGCGCATTTGAATTTCCCTTTATCGGCAAATTCGCCCTCTGACGAACTCCTTTTCCTTGGCTTCAATCACTTTCCTTCTCTTATCTCCCTTTGGTCAGTGAAATCTTCATTTGGCGAACCATCGGATCTTCTTTCTCCTTTTGGGCATTTAGTCAGCAAATCACCTTATCGACGAACTTGAGAAGCCATGAACTAATCGGTGAGTTTGCAATTTTGCCGATTCCTCGATTTCTCCTTTTCTGTCCCTTTTCGCCTTAGAGAAATCTTTTGTCTCCTTCCATTGTGCCTTGGTCGGCGAAATCCTCCTTTTGCAAACTTTGCCTTGCTTTACGCCTTATCGTCAACTTGTCGATCGGCAAACTTTGAGTTCACTGAACTCAAAATTCACCGACTAAGACTTGTCTTCGTCTCTGCTACCTTGCCTTTGAAACTTTTCTCTGTCGGCCAATTGGTCTATCGGGAAACCTACCCATCGGCAAACCTTCAGGTACACGAACCACTGAGTTTGCCGACAAAAGCTTGCTTTGCATTTTGTTGCCTTAAAAGAATTCCGCCTTCTCTCTGTCTCCTTTAGTCAGCGAACCGGCCAATCGGCAAACCAAATGTTCGCCAAACTCAAATTTTACCGACCAAGGCAAAACAAGGGAAAAATACTTAGGAATTTTGGGATTTTGGTAAGGAGACTTTCTTCCATTTAAGCTTTCTCAGATCGAATATTTCTAATGGAAGAAAGGTGGGATTTTTTGGACTATTTTGGCCTTGGCTAAAATAAAACAACATTTTGACGATGCAGGGGTGTTTGCCCTGCTAAACATAGGGAATCCAGTGGCCTTATACAATCCATTGGGCACAGGGTCAAAAGGGAAACTGCAACAACATGATCACATAGAAATGAAAACTCCCTCCAGAAAACAAGACAAAACAGAAAACAAGAAGGCAAACAATCTCCTATTGAGAATGTTGCCTGTGCAAAAGAACTTAGAGGAAGGAAAACTAAAACAAAAACAAAAGTAACCTAAACCTAAACTAACAACCAGAAAACAGACTTAAACAAAGCCATTAACTAGTTTTTCAAAATAACTGCCCTTTCTCAACAATTTATAATGCTTCACATGCTTATGGGCAGTTAACAAGAGATGGGGAAGGAGTTGACATATAACAAATTGATGAAATACTTCCCCAAGGACAAAGAAAAACTCACCTATACACCTGCACTGATTGGAAATATAGTTGCCTGGAAGTGGATGAATGGGTTGATCTAGCCCTTCTTGATGTTCAACCTCATGCTTTGAAGTGCATGAATGCTTTGAAGTGCATGACAGGTGGTGACTCCACTTTTTGTCTCCAGCTGGGCCAAATGTCTGATAGGACATCCCCTTGAAATGACATGCAAATCAACAGAGTTGATCTCATGCCTCTACTTTGTTTCTTTCTCTTCTTGCTGGTCTGAATGCTCTGGCTCTTGTGGCTCAACTGGAAATATGGTTGCCTCCACCTTGTGCATAAGATGCTCATGATTTTCTAAATTAGGCTCAGAAAATGAGCCCTGCACATGCTCAATGGAGAAACTCCCTCAGGGGATGCCGGTTTGTTGTCACATCTTGAGCAAAAAAGATCTATCTCATCCTGAAAGAGATCTTCAAGTTCCTCAAAGCACGCAGGTATGAGAAGATCCACCCTGGCTTCATTAATTTTTGCACTTTCTAGAACGGAGCTACTTACATGCTCTTCTTCATGAGCTGGGACCTCGCTGTCATTTTTGGCCCCATGTGCCAACAACCTGCCACCATTTTCACCGCCCTCATGCTACTCCAGAACTGCTGTTAATATTGGCATCTACATGCCTTCTTCATTTTCAATGCAACTGGGCAGTTCATGAAACAGGGTGGCGCCATCAACCCCCTTTGGAGCAATTTCCTTTACAACCTCTCCAATGCCCTCATCATTTGACTGCAACCCAACTAGATTTTGCTTGAGTTGCCTCTACAACTGGACCACTTCACCATGTTTTCTTTGCATTTTGGTTTCATTCATCTTGTTCAAAGCATGGGAAAACTCCTCAAATGAGCCAATATACAAGGGACTCAACCATGCACCTGAATCAGCACTAACCTTATGCTCAGTGCATTGTTGCTCTATCAAATTTGGCTTAACTTCTTGCAACAGGTCTGACTCTTCAATTTTAATCGCAAGTGAGGGTTCACAAATAGCAGGTTGCTTCACAGCTGCCCCAAACACTTCCCTTTCCAGCTCATAAAACCCAGAATCTCGCCAAAAAATTGGTCTGTCCTTTAAGAGTCAGTGCCAGGACAAAAGGTCTGACATGGAATGGGGACAGGAAGGGCTTCTTGAGAGGGTCATTCCTGAGGAATAGTAGGCTGGATTTGCGCAAGAACAGGCTCTCGTGAAGATTGAGGACCTCTAAAACTTGGGATTTTGAAATTTGAAGGTGGTCTCAGAGGCTCGAAGGGTTTCCCCTGCCTGAAGCTCGGGATCTTGAATTTGGGAATTATTTCAACCGTAGGCTGAACTTGTGTAGAAGGGAGGGGTTGCCTGAAATTGGGAATGGAGGGGACTAATTGGGCTTCCCGCCTCTCTACCTCGGCAAGCATTTGCCTTAACTGCTCCTCAGATAAAGTTGCAAGTTGCATAGAAATCTGCTCCCAGTAAGCTTTTTCCTCTGCCTCCATCTGTTGTCATTGAAGATGAGCCTGATAAGCAAGCTCCTCTTATTGTCTATCATACTCCTTCATTCCCTGAACCTCATCCCACTCCCGTTGGAAACCTTGGAGTATTTCCATCACATCACCTAAGTTTCTGATGTTAAAATTAAAGGCTTCTTGCGGCTGATTATACCCCATATTTCTTTTAATATCGTCCAGACGTCCCCTAATCTCTAGCAGAGCAAGGTAGTCTTCTTGGGGTTTGTTGATGATGTTTTCTTGACAACAACAACATTAGAATAAAACACCAAGTGCTCTATCCTCTCTTGAACAAAGCGTCTCGAATGTTAAACTACGTGATCAAACAAGAACGCTCCAAGGTTCCTTGTACGTGATTTGCAACGGATAGCCTTGGTGGTATGATGTGATAATGTTGTTTACACAAAGGGACTTACGCAGAATTTATTCATCACTCCATTCAAATATGTACTATTTCCTTGTGAAATGATACTTCTTCTAATCAACTACAAAAAGAAAAGGCAAAAGGCAAGGGTTTAGAGAGCTAATATAAGGTCAATGAGGCAATGATGCTACATGAATAGACAAACTCCTCAATAAACCTAACTCCACTTCGCCAAGAATGCCTACAACTACATGGAGTAGGTGCAATCTCCTAAGGTTAGCGAATGGTTTTCAAATCATGAAAGCTCATATAAGTACCCATTGGACGGCGCAGCTCAAACAAGCATCCACAACCGAACTTAAGCAAATTATGATGAAGCTTAGACTAGCTTTACACAACACTCCACCAGCGATAGATGTCAAAAGCATGAGATAGGAGTTGATCAAATATTCAATACATACATGCATTACATCAATGAACTTCTAATCTATCAACTAAGCTACTTTGGAAACAATTCTTAACCATCTTGGAGACAATGAAGACCATGCTAACATTCCAAAAATCACAAGATCACCATGAAACATTCAACAATGAGCTTGCATTAATCTTGAAGTGTATCTTTACGACAATCTCTCAATCTCTCTTCAATGACTTCGAAGAGCCTCCTCTACTCTACTCCTTTCTAATCTAATGTATATCTCTAATCCTCTAATGTCTATCTCTAATCTTCCTCTAATGTCTATTTACAAATGAGAGAAATGAGCTTTATATAGAGCTCAAGAATTACAATGAATGGCCCAGATTGATTTAGCAATCAACGGCCGAGATTGAGACAAGGCAGTTTGTTACAAAATTTGCTATTTTTAGAACATGAAAGAGGCAATGAAGGCATGTTTCCCAATGTGATAAGCATCTTTATGGTGGGCCCTCGTGATTGAATGACATGGCAGAATGCGGTTGGCCTGATGATGTGTACGTGCCACCTCAGCATCTTCAAACGAACTAGTCTAGTTCACCTCATGTTCACTTTACTTAGAATATTTTCTTCTTGTTGTCTTGATGTAACTCATGGATCGCTTTCATGATCATGCTCATCTCTCATCTTGTGATGTTGTTGTGCTTGTGCAGGATTATGCCTCTGGATAGTTGCATGGACTCATGGAGTAGACTAGTGCCTTATGAAAGTTCTTCTTGTCTAGCGCATGATATGTGAGCTTCTGGATGATGACCTCCTTCAAGATGTGCATGGTGAAGTGACAACCTTCCACTGATCCTCACCTCGTACAGATAATGCTCTTAACGATGAACTACACTTGTAACCTTGATCATCTTAGACTAGCTCCCCTCCACATGGCGTTGATGTCTTCCTCACGAGCTCGAAACAACACTCTTCCTTACTTTGCACTCCCACCACTTACCTACACAAGGAAACACATCAAATTAGGACTTAAAAAGACTTTCAATGACAAATTACATTCTTTTTAGGCATGTGGGATTAAAACAATGACATCTCAAAGCATCCATCACTTGTCAAAATCAAATTTGGAAAGTTACACTTTGAATTCACTTGACAATTCACCTCTCTTCTTGGCCGACTTGCCTGAGCGGGTTTGAAAGGCGTGTCTGGACTGTGGAACATGAAATTCCATGCTTGAGTGTCTAGGCCGCCCCCTTCTTGGGCAGGTTTGAAGGAAGGGTGTGGATTTCACTCTTAGGCAACTTAAAACTCTTCCTCTTCACTTTGATGCATTGTTTAGTCTCTTGTAAACATTCCTTGAATTTTCATGTAAGATACGTTGGTTTGAGCATGGTTAGAAGGGAGATGAGGAGTGCATGATATGAGATGATGCCAAGGCCGCCTAGACTGGGCGGTCTTGGAGATGAAGTATGGATTTTGCACTCAGACACCCTTTGTCGACTTTGCCTTGATAATTTCTTACTCTAGATCCCTTGTGAGACGTTCTCAAAGCTTTTATGGCAGGTATCATGACTTGGGCAAGGTTGGAGGTGATAGGTGGAGGATGTCATGTGAATGACATGATGTTGTCCGGATGAAGGGCTCAAGGCCGCCTAGCATGGGCGGGATTGGAAGAGGTGTAAGGATTTTCATAACTTAAAGATTTTTAGCTTGCTTTTGACAACATAAGACATCTTCACTTGCTTCCTTGATAATTTAATCTCCTTGCATGAGATGGACAACCTTGGGAATAAGGGCGGACTTGAAGAGAGTGCATGGAGTGAATGATGTGGAGAACATGCATGATGGTGGAAGTCACTTGACAAGGCGGGTTTGGAGGGTGTGCATGGAGAATGTGTTGTGGAGGCACAATCTAAAGAAGATGTTGAAGGCCGCCTAGCATGGGCGGCTTGGAGGATGGTGCATGGATTGCTTCACTTAGACTTCACTTATTGCTCATTCCTCTCCTTATGAAGACCCTTCTCTCCAACTTCCTTAAGACTTAGACAATTTTGAGGTGTTTTTTGAAGTTGAAAGACACATCATGGATGCTAGGTGATGATCTTGTCCATCTATCTTGGTGAAATCCGCCTAGGAAGGGCGGCTTTGGAGTGCTAGTAAGGATTTTGTAATGTGAACACTCTCTATCTTAACCTTGACACTCTTCCTTCATTTACATGACTTAGTGATTTTTCATGTTTTCTTCCTCTTGAATGATCACCTTCATTTGAGTAATGTCCTAGAGTGACTTGCATAGCCTTTGACGACTTCTCCATGTGCAATGGTGGAGCCCGCCTATGATGAGCAGCCTTGAAGGTGATGTGTGGATTTGACTCTCAATACTTGTGATTTTCAATGATTTTCACCTCCTCATTGGACTTGCATGTGTGTGGAAGCAGATGAGTGGAGTTGGTAGGCAAATGATGAGTGGCATGAGTGCTCAAACACTTGATTCCATGCTCACATCTCTAGGTCGCCCCAGTAGGGCGGGGTTGAGAGTGAGCCTTTGATTTTTATACTTAGAAACTTTTCACTCTTTTCAACTTGATCATCTCAACTTCCTAGTGTCATCTTCATTGAGTATACTTGCAAATTATGCTACCTATATCCCTGAGCAGCCTGGAGGCAATGTGTGGAGAGATTGATGTGGGAGGAGACACAGTCCATGAGCACCTCTTGAGGCTGCCCAGGTAGGGCGGGTTTAGAGGTGACCCATGGAACTTTGCTTGAAATGCCCTTGATTCTATCTAACTTGCAAACTTTCATTGGAATTTCATCATATCCTAGTGTCTTGTGCAAGAAAACCTTGAAAACTTAGCAACTTTCCCCTTGGGCGGGTTTGAGGGTGTTGTCTGGACAAGCTCTCCTAATGGTGAAGACACTGTCCAAGAGCACCTTGTGAGGCCGCCCAGACTGGGCGGGTTGGGATACCACCCTTGGATTTTGTCTTGAACTCACTCAAAATCTTAAATTTCCTTGTAGTTCTCTATCTTTTGTCTTTTGAACTTTGAAAATTCTCTCCCTAAGGCGGGTTTGGAGGCTCTGTCTAGACAAGTGTATGTGCAGGACATCGAATCCATGAGCTCATGCCAAGGCCGTCCAGGTAGGGCGAGTTTAGACATGGAGTGAGGAATTTCTTGCCTTAGTCAAATTTTGGATTTCCCTGACTGGAAGTATATTGAAAATATGTTTTAAGTATAAGAAATTTTGAATTTCTTATACTTTAAATATTTATCAATATACTTCCAGGATGTTTGAGATAGGTCTTGGATCCATAGGATTTAGCACGCAGATTCTAGATTTCGAAGGATCCACCAGATTTCAGACTTAGTCATTTTTTCAGGATTTTCAGGATATCAGACTTAGTCATTTTCAGGGTCTCAGTGACATGCATCAGGATGAAGGCATATAGACCTCTTGGCAAGAAACTGTTGAGACTTGGATACACAACACTATCAAAATCTTACAAGCTCAGAGGAAAACTAAACCTAAAGCAAAACAAGGACAGAAAGCAAGAAAAAAGAGGGGGTCCCCATTTGCAATGGAGCGATGTGTGATTACATCACAACAGGGTTGATAACAAGCATTAGGCTGACAAGAAGACTAAATAGGAGTGGGTGGGAGGTACGCATCATGAGGATGCTGATATTTTGCTGACAGAGAGGCGTATGGCATAAAAACAGAAGCGCCTTGGGTTTGATATTGCTGGTGGGGAGGCATATAATTTGCATTTTGGTTGGGCGGAGGGGAATAACCAAACTCCCATAATAGTTTGACATTTTGGAGCATCAAAATGCTAGATAATCATAGAAAATGTCTGAAACAGAGCAAAACAAGTCTGCATCTAAAGAAAATTGGATACATACCAAGAAGAGTCGCCAGGTGATTCGGGAGCCCTAAAGGCTGGAAAAGACCAAAAGCATCACCAAACTTTGATCTTTGATGAATCTTTGAACGCGTGGACTACTCTAACTAGGAAACTGATCAATAGAGTCGCCATGGTGTTGAAGACTACCCCTAATGGTAAAATACACTGAAGAACACACCAAATCTTTCAATGGATGATAAAGCTCATCAAACTGGTCCCACCGGGCGTGCCAAAAACTGTTATCACTTGGAATTGCACCATGCTTCAAATCTATTCAAGCATTCCAACAACATAATGGGATTGGTCTCAAAGTGTGGGACCTTGCAGTTGAGACCAAACCTTCAGAGAAGGCTAGTTCCTTTTTCTAGACTTAAGGTCCAGAGAATGCCAACTAAATCTAATGCTATGCTCAAAGGGAAAAGGGGAAGAGGGAGGAACTAAAATTAAAAGGTGATGCACCAAATTTATAGTGTTAGCTGGGACTGACATAACACAGTAATGATCTCAAATATTGATATGGATTCACACAGACTTACAACTTTAACAAACGTTCGGAATAGAAAACTATAACTACAGGAAGGACCATTTTATCCACAAAATAAGCCTACAGTTTTCAAGTAAACATAGAGTAGAAGCATAAAGAGAGGCAAAATAACAGTGATTATATTGGTCATAGAGGCTAAATAGCCATTACAAAAGAAGAATTCACTGCAGAAGAAATAGACACAAAATAACCAGTTACATTCATAGATGAACCACAATCAGAGACATCAAAGGCTCATCTTCAAGCACAATGTATCAGATTTGACTAGTTCTTGTAATGAAGAACAGCTAACAACCATTACATCTTTTTTCATGTATATATATCCTTTCAAATCCATCGTACAACTACAGGTGCTGAATTTTGGTCAACCACTTTGCCCAAGTGCCCACACTGCATTTAATTTGGCCCATGGTCCCATTAGGAAATCCTGCAAAGTTGGACGGCGGCCATGCCTTGATAGGTCTGCAAAGTCGCTGAAGAAGATTGCCTACATGCATGGGTGTCAAGCGCATTGAAGGAAGGTCTAAAATCCTTCTCTGGTACCCGCAAATCCATTATGTCCCTCCTGCGTACTGGTGCATTAAAGGATTTAACTATTTCAACTACCTGAATCTAACTGATCTGCAATATTTTCCTTCAGGTATTTAATATATTCTGCAACGACGTGATTTCAGGAAATCGTGCCCTACAAGCTTTTCTAACACTTTAAAAGTCTTTATCTTTTTAATTCTGCCTCTAGCGCATTTGAATTTCCCTTTATCAGCGAATTCGCCCTCTGGCGAACTCCTTTCCCTTGGCTTCCTTCACTTTCCTTCTCTTATCTCCCTTTGGTCAACGAAATCTTCATTTGGCGAACCATTAGGTCTTCCTTCTCCTTTTGGGCCTTTAGTCAGCAAATCGCCTTATCAACAAACTTGAGAAGCCACGAACTGATCGGTGAGTTTGCAATTTTGCCGATTCCCTGATTTCTCCTTTTCTACCGCTTTTTGCCTTAGAGAAATCTTTTATCTCCTTCCATTGTGCCTTGGTTGACGAAATCTTCCTTTTGCGAACTTTGCCTTGCTTTACGCCTTATCAGCAAACTTTACTTTTCACGAACCACTCTCCATTTTGCTCCATTTTCCTTCTTCTTTTGCCACTTTAGTTGGCGATTTTGCCGATCGGCAAACTTTGAGTTCGCCAAACTCAAAATTCACCGACTAAGACTTGTCTTCATCTCTTCTGCCTTGCCTTTGAAACTTTTCTCTGTCAGTGAATTGGTCTGTCGGGAAACTTGCCCGTCGGCAAACCTTCGGGTCCACAAACTGCTGAGTTTGTTGACAAAAGCTTGCTTTGCATTCTGTTGCCTTAAAGAATTCCGCCCTCCCGCTGTCTCCTTTAGTCGGCGAACCAAAGGTTCGCCAAACTCAAATTTTGCCAAGGCAAAACAAGGGCAAAATACTTAGGAATTTTGGGGATTTGGAAATGAGACTTTCTTCCATTTAAGGTTTCTCAAATCAGATATTTCTGATGGAAGAAAGGTGGGATTTTTTGGGCTATTTTGGCCTTGGCTAAAATAGGACAACAGAAAACATTAGCATTGTTTCCAAATCTTAACCAGGTTAGCTTTGCAGACATCGTTGGACAATAACATTAAGTTGTTGCAGAGGAGGTTAATAGACTGCTTTGAGATTGTGTTGGCTTTGTGAAGGTGAGTAATTATCGTGTGATAATACTTCCTTGGGCAAGGGTGTTGCACTCTCATAGGTAGCTTGCTCAATAGTTGTAATTTGATTGTTATAAAGGGGAACATTTAGTTTTACTTTACAATGTCTTTATGGGAAGAACAATCTCCCTCTTCCTCAGACAATTCAAAAATCCAAATTCAAATAATTTATGAACCAAAAAGCATAAAATACACTTGATCATTATAAACATAAATACTTCTGAGAGAAATCGATGTAAATTTTGATGCATCCATGTGCTCCTTCCTTCGATGTAAACTTAGCATCAATGTCCTTGTGAAATATTGTTCATTGAGTTAGTGCAAGATTGAGGTATACATTTTACACAATACTAATAGCATTAATATTTATAAATTAATGGAGGCAAGGTTCCTTGGCTCTCCATTTATGTTGTATTGTTCCTTGGCTCTCCATTTATGTTGTATTGTTTTCTTTTTAAAAATTTAAACAAGTACAGGCTCGTGATTAAATCTGTCATTGGTTTTGCAGTTTGACTGGTATGGGCTTCTGTTTTAGGCCTGTAATTGGATTTTTCTCCTGTAATTTGTATGACTGATCTTTCGTGTGGGCTTTGAGGTTTGTAGTTTTTATAATTTTATTGGTACTGGCTTTTTGATTGGGTCTGTTTTGTACATCGGTAAACAATTTAAATTTCTTTTGGAGTTTTGTATCTGTAAATAAGAGACCTTGGATTCCCACTTGTTGAGGGCTCTTTCATTGGTTGGCATTCAATCTCAGCCCCATAATTAGATGTAGGGATTTTGTTCTGCATAAGTTTTCAAGTATTATGTTTTGGGAGGGAAAAGGGGCAAATTGCTGCATGTAATTACAGGCCTCAAGGATGGATATCCAAGAGTGCCCATTCAAAGGGATTAATGTTTTCAGGGGTGCTCAGATGAAGGGCACATCTGCTGAGCCTCGTGCTTTTAAGAGTTGTGCAAATGATGGTATCGAGGAATCTTATTGCCCAATATTTGGGTGTTGGGAGGAATCTTGATGGCTTTGATGGCCAGTGCAAGGATGATTTGGCTCAGATTGCAGAAGAAGAGGGCAGAATAAGAGGAGTTTGTCCGCAATGAATTGTCAATCTTATTCCCTGTTTCTCTAAAATCGTTTTATGAAGATGAACGAATTGAGATCCCTAGCTGTTCAAAAGCCAAAAGCACTTCCATGGTCTCGGCCTCTCTTCATTACATTCACATCTGGTAGGATGTTGCTCCTATTGGGGATTTTGCCAGAAAAAATACCAAATCGGGGAAATTATTTAACCACCGTTTCTGCTAGCTCACATAGCCGCAATCTTGACCTTTCAATCTTTTAAATATTTTTTGTCCTGCCTGAGTAGATTGACCCCGCTCTCAAATCAGATGAAAGCATATTCTATGCCTTTATCTATGTGAAAATATTGCTAAAATCTTGCTAAAACGTAGCCTTTATGGCTGGCATATTGGAGTGGTGTATAACAGCATTTAGGATTTGGTACTCAGGATTTAGGGTTTGGTATAATAAGAAATAGGGATAAGTATAATAACAATTAGACTTATCAAAAAGTATTGTGATCATTTATGCTGTGTATAAGTTAATTTTTAAATAAGAATACGATATTTGTTTATCAGTAAATGGTATTTTTTGTTCAACTACTGTGTGTTTCATTGCACAAGTTTGGTCATACCACTAAAAAAAAAATTCGCACCTTTCACTAAGCTTGCTGATGTGGCAAGTCATATTGATGAATCTCCCGACTTATCCCAAACATGCTTCCAACCTTGATTCAAACAAATATAAGATATGTATAATTCTCTTCCCTTTGGAAAGATATCGAAGTCCTCATTTGATCATATTTCTGATTACTACATTGAACAAAACAATACAAACATTCTTGCAAGTAATCAATTCATATATCCAATTTCATATGGAAATCATCAAATAGAGGATTGAGAAGAATGATGCTCATATAACTGAAAAGTCAAAAGATATGCAATGCACAAAGCAAAAAGCATAGAAAACTAACTAATGAAACAGGATGAAAAATGTGCAACAGAATCTTGGATACTTCCAGTTTACCCGCCTGGTTTCTTCAGTTTATATGGCTTTGTCATATGCACAAATTCTTATTCGATACAGAAGCCACTAGTAGAATTTTTTTAAAAGCAGCAATGCATTTTAAATAGAATGAATGCACTCATTCATATGCTTAACTAGGGACAAATGTTCAAACCCGTACTTAAGAACACCTGAATACATGCAATTCTTAATACTCCAGGTCCCTGCTTATGAGCAAGAAAGACATTGTATACAAAAAGGCATTTTCTTATGGTATCGCAATGAAATGAGCTACCAAGCCAGAAAGTGCTTTACAAGTAAATTAGAGTGAGCTTGAACTCCCAAAATGTGCTTAAGTCCCAAAGTTCCAATTGGCCGTGCACATCCACCTATGGACTTAGGGCCTTTCGTTCTATATCTATGCTGTAAGCATACATAGTATATCCCCACAGAAAAAAAAATAGCATCTGGCAAGTTAAGTCCGTATGCATGCTGTAAGACAAAACAAACCACAGTCCATATGCATTACAACAAAGCAAATAATAGTCCATATGCATTACCAAACAAAAAAATCACAGTCCATATGCACTACAACAAATCAAATACTAAAACCAATATAATTCACAATCTAGAAAATCATTATGAAAATGAAGCAGCTTATTGTTGGAAATAGAAACAGACTGCAACTGACCTTTCACAGAACTGTGCTGTATTACAAGGGTTTGTATAAGCTATTTTGTCTAGGATTTAGAGTTACCACTACTCATGGTTTTTGGCTGCTGGAGTCCTTTAACACTCCCCATTTGTTATTGTAACTTGCCATATTTTTGAATCCTGTTGACCTACTTTGGTCTTTTGCAGACTTTAATATAAGTTATTTCTCTTTCCTCACGTGCAAATAATTATCTAAAATCAAATATAATCCACTGCATCCCAACATATGACAATGCATATGAGCTAACTAGTTATTGTGATTCAAAAAAATCAGTGAAAAAACAGACTTCTATATATCAACCATTTTGGCACTCCATAAATGTAATTTATTGAAAGCTGAAATAAGGGAATTCGACAACACACTACTCAGAAAAGGGGCAACCAAAACAGTAAAAAATAAAACATGGTTATGCAACACAAATTAAAATCCATCCCACATATTAGCAAAAATTCAAATAGAAAACTTGCCTTTATCGTGTCAATAGGATGCATTAAAGATGTTGACATTGCACAGGTCAAGCCTCCAACCAGTGCAGCCCTAAGAACATTTCCTGCAGGTATGACAACAGGTGGAGCACCAGCTACCACAGTTGCAGCCTTAAACCAAAGGCTCCTACACCAAAAATAAACATCTCAATTAAGGCAACCTATCACATCCCCCTTAAACACAAATCACCATATGTTTCTTTGTATTATCTAGCTTGTAGATTTTAGCAAATCACAATACAGATTTGCAAGAAAAATAAAGATTTGTACCAACAATCTTTAGGAGATTTTCAGATCAGGAAACAAATAAGAAAACAAATATTTATAATGCAAGAACTGGAACCCAAAACAGCAAATAAATAAAGAAATGGCAATGTATCTCCCACTGATACATTGTAGGGCCCCTCATGTATAAGATGCATAAGGGCATCAACTGCTAGTTGATCATCAAGACTCGGAAATGGTGAAAGTAACTACTACATCCTGGAACCATCACAGCAACACCATACAGCAATACAGAAGAAAATTTGGTGAGGGAACTTGGTGTGCAGGGCATGCCATGGATGTCTTACCATCAGGATTCTACAGTGATTTTCTGTCATCTCTATGAACCTTAAAACCCTTAAGGAAATGTATCCGCAGCATATAGTACTCAAGCTACTCATTAATCAGCATCATACTGCACATAAGATGCCTACTAAAGTCGAGAATGTTGAACCAACAGGAAAGAGAATTGAAACAACATCTATTTCTCCTAATTAGTTAAGCATTCATTTTAAATCCCTTTGTCAATGCAACAAGGAAAAGGATATATATTAAAATGAATTTATCAAAAAGGTTGCTTACATATAAATCTGTACTGTAATGTTGATGGAACCTTTACATAACAGGTTACATTTGAATGTCCAAAAGTATCTGAACGTAAGCTTTTTACATAAATGATAAAACATAAGTATAGTCTAAATGCAACCAACGTCAAAATCTAATGCCATGCCAAACAACTAGCCATCAAAAAGAACATTAACAAGTAAAAGTTTAAAAATTGTCCAACTTAATCAAAATCAGCAGTTTTAATGCTTTTTTAGTTCGCCACCATACAGATGGATGTTCCCAATAAAAGTAAAACTTCAACTACCAAAAGATTAGTATTAGCAAGGGGACAAGGTCAAATTTGGTCAAAAGACTCAAAACAAACCAAAGCCCCACATTGTATGCCACACTTGGTCAAAATAACTAAGACACGCCTAAATCCCCAACAATGCCAGCAAACTGTGGCTTTGAGATGCTTCCATCCACAACTGAAAAACATGGAAAGGAAGACAGTGAACAACGTTTTTGATAAAGTTGAGTCAAATATACCAAATTCGACAGGTTCCTCAGTTTCTGAAATGTGCTAATTCATATTATGTCAATTCTAGGAGAAGCCAGTTGTCTTATGCAATCCCCTGCCACAACTAGCTCAGGTCTACTTAAAATAACTCATACCTTATTATCAACTCTGTATCTCATACTTTCGGAATCATCACAGTGGCAGAGAACTACTCAGAAGGAAGCTCCAGGTACCTTGATTAGTTTGCATGCCTAAGCACCCTTATTTTGATGCAGAAACCAATTGGGTTCATCTCAGGGACTAGTGCAGTGAAATAGTAACTATGACAATATTTTTCCAAATTTCCAACTGCATGATGATTTTTTCCACAGACAGTCTGCTGCTACTACAAAATTCTTTATTACATGTTTAATGTTTTGTATGGTTATGAGGTTTCGACACTGTTTTTGTTTCAGGCAATTCAATTGAGACATTCAACCATCAGATGCCATGACATTACCAGGCTGAATTGCGCTGTATCATATATGATATGCTTCTTGGCTGATATTCAATGACATAGTGAACATTTAAAATCAAAAGAGCACAACACACTGCATCAAAAAGCCTAGACACTGAGAACCATAGAACTAACTAAAATGACTTAAAGCAAGAATAATGAGAAAACCATGATGCCCATAAACCCAGCAGCTAAATAGAAACTGTATTTACTTTTACATCAATTTAACATAGCTTGCATATCAATCTATTACTATTTGAAAAAATAAGGCTTACTGCAGTTGCAGAAATGAATTTATCAATTATTCATTTGTTTAGAGAGCTTACAATTAAACCAGAACAGATGTACTTTTCCTTTGATCTGTTCTTGACAATATCTATTGTATGCCTCCAAATTTGTTTTGTTTTTCTAAACTATCTGCTGCTATTTACAGAATTTTATATTTTACGGGACTTTTTTGGCTACCTAGACTGTATTAAATTTTATATTAGATTTAACATAGCTTGCATATCAGTCTATTACTATTTGAAAAAATAAGGCTTACGGCAGTTGCAGAAATGAATTTATCAATTATTCATTTGTTTAGAGAGCTTACAATTAAACCAGAACAGATGTACTTTTCCTTTGATATGTTCTTGACAATATCTATTGTATCAGTATGCCTCCAAATTTGTGTTGCTTTTCTAAACTATCTGCTGCTATTTACAGAATTTTATATTTTACGGGACTTTTTTGGCTACCTAGACTGTAATAAATTTTATATCTATTGTATCAGTATGCCTCCAAATTTGTGTTGCTTTTCTAAACTATCTGCTACTATTTACAGAATTTTATATTTTACGGGGCTTTTTTGGCTACCTAGACTGTATTAAATTGTTTCTCTGTATCGTGCACCTGAGCCCAAATTCATATCCATGCAACTCAGCTAGCCATAATCCAGCTAAACGAAAAAGTGTTTGCATATTAACTTGTGAACTTCAAGAGGGATATATGAAAACTGCTAGTCGAAGGATGCACCATACACATCAAGAACCTAAATGTCATTCCAATTATTTAAAAAAAAATCTTTGAGGATCTTGAATGACATAAATCATCTTGAGTAATTATTCTAGCATGCAAACTACATGCAGCAAGAAGAGTTTTCAGTTTTGGCATCTAAGGTTTGGCTATTGGGACATCAAACTATAAGAATTGGTTAGAATTGAATTAGAAACAATACTATAAATAAGACATCAGCAAGTTGATATATGAACTAGTAGCATGCCAATTCTGAGTGGATACAAAAGCTAAGCATCAAGAAACTTAAGTCTAAGATGGCATCATATACTTGGTCAGTCACAAAGGAGCAATACAAGCCTGGACAAAAGACTTATAGAAATCGGGTTTTTTCTAAGCAACATCTCAATTGAAAATTCTTGTCCTCCAAAGAGCTCCCAACATTACTTTTCTCATAAACTCATCCTGCACCGATACACATTATCAAGCAAAGGTCCCTGTCATAATGGATCATGAAAATCGGAAATCCAATATACCACAATACAAATAAATATTTTCATTTTGATTTTTGAAAAATAGTTGAGAAAACTGGCTAGGCGATACAATAGATTAATCAGGAACCTAAACAACATCCTATGTGCTAAAAGGAACTCTTTGAGGATGTTCAATAAGGTTAGTTACATAGAGTTGATTGTTCGTAGCTTGCAAATGACACGCAACAGTGGGTCTCGCAATTTAGTGTCTGGAAATTCAAGATTATCCAGCAAATTAGATTAATCGGAAGTTAGAATCAGAACAGAAGCAATACGGTTGATTCAGTATTCACAAGTTGAAACATTAACAGGTGGCATTGTAATTCACCAAGGCATTGAACAAGTTAAGATCAACCTATGCATCTCAAAGGGTCAAAGTTAACATCTTATATTGGGTTGCTCAAAAAAAGGCACAACAGGTCCAATGCACGTGTTTTTGTAATCACATCCTATTAGTTTGTCAGTCACTTTGGCAGAGTTTTCTTAATCAAAACCCATTTTGTGACTACATAGATAGTGTGCATTACTAGTTCTAAAAATGTTATAAGGCTTTTGTATAGAACATTTTGAAAATGATATGAACAGATACCTGTCATTGACATTGACAGGCCAAGCCAATGTGTTCTATACAGATATAGTGTCTGTTAGCATTACAACACATTAGTGAAGCAATAGGGCCTAGTGCAATGCTGGAATTTTTCAAGATGTGATATAGCGATAAGATAAGGCACCCACTGTCAAGCCCCTGGGGTGTAGACAGGTTGGTTGAGCTGCTGAAAGACACGGACAATCGACGCAGGTTCGAGCCCCGTTTGAACCAGCCGCACCCAAGGTGGGACCCCTGCAGGTTTTCGTGTGGCCCAGAGGATTAGTCGGTCTTGCCTGGATCAGTGGGCTTCGAGCTCAAATTGCCGTGGGTGCTGAGATCCCGATACCTCTGAGATACAAAAAAAAAAAGATAGGGCACCCACTGTCACAACAAACCAGGTCCAAAAGAAAGTGCATATGCCCCTCAGTTTTAATTCAAATGTTGATGGCAGAGGAGTTAATTTTCAGTAATTCAGAGATCCAGTTGAAGTAGGAGGATTTATTAGCTCCTCAGGTAGGAATATTGTATTGCGTGAAGGGGGACCAAACCCAATAATTAACAGATCATTTCCCTCAGAAAATAAAGTCCTAGCAGAAACCTGGTCCAGATTAGTTCAGAATTTCAGATTCATGTGGACATTGTTAACGAGCATATAGTTAGCCACCTAGATAATGAGATCTTCATAAATTAATTTTGAATATCAATTCAATTTACAATTTTATCTGGATCTCTAAAACTAATTCACAGTGCTCGTTCATTTTATAGAGCTAGGAGTGAAAACAATTCATATGATGAAACCTAATCAAACATCCGTAAGTAAAATGCAGGAAATCGTGTATGCAAGATCACACACAAAAATAACTTTATAGTTTATGATTCAAAGTCCCATGGTCCATTCAAAAAGTACAGCAAAAGGAATAAAGAAACGAGTCCACAAGATTCTATTGAGACAAAAATCTTTAACATAACTACATAGTACATTGTTAACTTGAGGAACAAAATGTGGGCAGCTTGTTTAGTAATACCCAGGTTCCAAAGAAGGTGCATATACCCCTCAGTCTCAATGCAGATGTTGATGATGGCAAAGAAGTTAATTTTCTGTAATTCAGTGGTCCAGTTGAAGTGAGAGGAAGTTAGCTTCACGGGTAGGAATGTTGTATTGCAGGAAGCGAGCCTGAATCCAATAATTAACAAGCCATTGACGTTGGCAAATTGAAAAAAAAAACTAGTGGAAACCTAGTTAGGATTAATTCAGCACTACAGATTCATGTAGACATTGTTAACCAGCTTATAGTCAGCTATCTAGAAATTGAGATCTTCATACATAAATTTTGTATATCAATTCAATTTAAACTTTTCTCTGGAACTCTAAAAATAATTCATAATGCTTGTTCAATTTATAGAGCTGGGACTGACAAAAAGTTTCATCATATGATGAAGACTAACGGAAAATCAGTACGCAAAATGTAAGAAAATCATGTACACAAATCTCACACAAAACAATAACATCATTGTTTATGATTAAAATTCCCCAGTCAATTCAAAAAGTTCAGCAAAAGGAATAAAGAACTGATCCACATGATTCTATCAAGACATAAGCTGAATCACTTTATGATTATCCAACAAAAATCTTCAACATAACTACATTGTTAACTTGAGGAAAAAAATGTGGGCAGCTTGTTGAATAATACCATGGGTTATCTTAAAGATGTTCTAGTGGAAGAAGAGGTTTGAAGTTGTGGAAATGGCCATAGGAAATAAATCCTTCTGTAACAGCATTTAGAATAAACGCTGAGATACTGGTTTGGTTTGGGTTTGGGTATGCGGGTACGGCCAAAAAAAAAAGGGTTGGATACGTTTTGGGTACATCCGTACAACAAATATATAAAAATCATAAATATATACATATTTTAGCCTAAAAACTAGGATAACCACATAACATAAATTTAATAAACAAAACAACCATAAAAAATTTATAAGATCATATGTACCTTGTTAGCGTTTTAATTTGCACCTTTCAGTGCAACAGAAAACGGAACAGCGTGTACAATAAAATTGTTCTTCGAATTAGGAGGGGAAGCTTCCTTGGACAAGAAATTTTAAAAGACAATTACTAATAACCTATCATTTTGTTTTCTCAGAGGTACAAGCACAAGGCAATTCAGCTCTTTTGCAGCCAACGAGAAGTTTTTCGAGTAGGGCAGAAGAATAACTTTGATCTAAAACACAACTTTTACTTTCTTCAATTAAATCCAAAGATTGAAGAAAGCAAATGAACATAGGCGAGCTGATTTGAAAGAAAACACAGACAACAATGAAAGATCAAACACGAATGACTATGCATAAAATCATAAACATTCGCTTCCAACCTTAACAATACAAAGTTTGCATAAAGTCAGAACATACATCTATCCTTAAAGCAATAGATTACGCAACATAGGTTGAACAGTAATTGAGAGCATAAAAAGCTTGTGCATTTACCATTAAGAAATTAAGTGTGTAGCATACACTATTTATACCCTAAAACAAGAATTGCACGAAAGGGAAAAAAAGAGGCAAAGGGAAAAAAAGAGTTGAACTAATACTCTTCAACCTAAACCTGATGTTGCATGTAAGCATGCAAGCTTATTAGCATAATAAAAATATAAAAGATGTCTCATGCAATTCAGTTAACTGAAATTGCACGTTATTACAAAGAGTTCCATGTTTGCATGATTTGCATGATTTCCAAATAGATCTAAAAATAAATATAACTTTGTAATGCACGATCAGCTCTCAAAATAGATTCTAGTTTGGAAATCTCTCCTGCTCAAAATAACTTCTTCTGAAAGCACTGAAAAATGGTTGTCTAAGAATTGAGATTTTGCTTGAATTTTTCAACCTTAGCCTCTTTTGGTATGATGACAGAATCCAAATGAACGGTCTTCCGCTGCGGGATGATGTTCGCCTCCTCAACATTCTTTGTGAGACCAAGATATTCCTTTTCTGCCTTCTATGATGCTAGATCTGCACAAAACAATGCCTTCTTTGGAAAACCTCTTCAAATTTGCCCTCTAAATGGCTGGGAAATAATAAATCTGCCCTTGGAGTGTTGTAGCAAGCGAAATCTGCTCCTCAAATCTTCAAAGAATGAACACAAAAGCCTTCACAAAGGCAGTGCTGCCTTTATAAGCTTCCAATTCTGTTTTTTTTCTAATTATAAGAGTGCTTTTTTCTTCGCTAATCTGCCTTCTTCTCTTATTTTTAGACTGTTTTATTTGCCTTGCTCAAGAAAATCTGAAACTTACAGTTAAAACTGAAGTGATTTGGTTTAAATAGCATGCAAAGATAGGATGAAAAGGTGAGCTCCTTCACAAAGGAGTCGGCCTATTTTAGAAAAGCTCTTTTTTTGGATTTGAAAAAGCGTCTAAGAGACGCGTTTCACCTCAAGCGGACGCGCCTGTTGTGAGATGCGTCTGTTTTGCTTGTGGCGGAGAGGAGATTGATTATGGAGCGCACGCCTTGGTATATGAGCGCTTCACGCCTTCACCATACTCATAGACGCGCTCAAAACTGAAAAAGTGAGTTTATTTCAAAGGTCTAACTTTAGGCGCCTTTGATAGCACTCATTATGATGGTTCATATGATGTTTGATGCTTGAAAAATGGCATAAGCAACCTTTAGAGGCGTGCTCCTTTCCCAAGCGTGCCTTGAAGATGGCTGACGCACCTAACCTTGGGCGTGCGCACCTAAGTCAAGGCACTCAAAATTTGACTCTAAAAACTGATTTTGCCTTGACGCTCTTTCTTTCACCTTGGTGTGCTTGATGCCTTTGGAATGCTTTTTCTTTCACCTTGGCGCGCTTGATGCCTTTGGAACGCTTTTTACGCTTTTGAACAGTTTCTCCTTCAATTTCACGCTCTCATTTTGGTGTGCCAAACCTGCTCCTTCCTTTGGCGCGTCTCCTTGAGAATGAGCGCGCTTGGCGTGCTTTTCTTTCTCCTTTGGAAATTTGAAAGCTTTCACAAAGCACGCCTTAGTCTAGGCGCACGCGTGTAATGTCCCCTTTTTTATATGCCCTAGTTTTTGCCCTAAAATCACTATTCCAAGCAAAGCAAGAAATGAAATAGAATTAACGATATCATTTACCAATTTAAATTGTTGAACAAGATAGATCCTGGTTGAGAACCTGCAATCATGTTAGATAATCATTGAAAGCATAATCCATAAAATAGATCTTTCCTACTAGGGTTAGGAACATTATCTTAATCATATGATATACTTAATTCATTAATGGAGTCCAACCCAAAAAGTTTAGGATAAGGGGCATGATTGGGTGCCCGAAGCGATCCTCTACCCTAGGCCCAAGAGCGGATATACCATCCCTCTTGGCCTCATGTGGCCTTCCGCCATCCATATGAGGCGGTGTACTTAGTGAGGAATCCTATAGCAATTCTCCCTCTCCTTGCCACCCTTATTCTCCTCCCTATGATTGGGACTCCTTAACCCAATAGCCAAGCCTAATGGGGTATGATACGCTGCCCGAAGCGATCCTCTACCCTAGGCCCAAGAGCAGATATACCATCCCTCTTGGCCTCATGTGGCCTTTCGCCATCCATATGAGGGGGTGTACCTGGTGAAGAATCATATAGCAGTTCTCCCTCAACTTGCCACCCTTGGTTGCTTGATGGGAATTAAATACATCCAGATTCATAGAGATTATAAAACAATAATTATATCATTATACACAACAATCATGATAGAGCATACCACAATATTTATTTAAACATAAGACTGCTATATTCTCATGAGCAAATGTATTGATTGTTGATTCTGCCTTTGTCTACTGAGTGCAGATAAGCTGATTTGATTGATTCAATAATAGAACAATAGAATGATAGAATAATCGAATGATAGAGTAATAGAAAGATGGAATGATCTGGTAGAACGATAGAATGATACAGTAATAGAAAGATAGAATGATCGTATGATAGAAGGATAGAATGAAGAATAATATAATAATAGAATGATGGAATAATAGAATGATAGATTGATAAAATAGAATGATATAATGATAGAGGAATAGAATGAGAGAATGATATAATAATTGAATAATAGAAAGATGGAATAATAGATTAAATAGTACATGAGGAGGATAATATTATAGCATGATAGTATTAAAATAATATTTGCATAGTTTATTTACTGGTCAATATTGTAATCTTATTAGTTTAGATTGTTTCTAATTCTGTTGTTTGTTAGCTTTCGTTTCTTTTAGAAACATCTGCATTGTAATTCTTTATATAGAGCCTTTGTCTCTATTGTTAATATATCAAGATTTTACCATAGCATGGTATCAGAGCGGGTTCGAGCGGGAACACACTTTTTTTGAAAAAAAATTTATCTTTCAAAAATTTCTAGCACTCTCTGAGTCGCGACCGCCTTTTCCTTCATTGAGGGTTTTCGTCTGAAGGTCTGAAAATCGCGAGTGACTCCATACTCGCGTCGGGTCATGATTGGCGCTGAGTGAAGTGTGTCTTCTGGCATTTTGAGGGATCGCGTTTGGCGATTGGCGTCTAATTTTCCTTTTGTGTGGAAGTCTATCGTGCGACTTTTCTTTTGTTCGTGCCTTGTCTACAAATACCCGTAACGGGCGAGCGACTATATTCCTTCTGCGATGCGAAACCTGCTTCTTTTTGCAAATCGTGGGTCCCTCTGCACATCGACCTAGGGTTTCTGCGACCCTGCTACCGATTTTGTCTTTCCTGCAACCTAGGGTTGACCAGATTGACCTCGGTATTTCTGATGGCGTCTTTGACCAGCATTTTGTTGGAAAACTGTCAGAAGTTCAATGGCCGCAACTACAACACGTGGAAGCAATGCATGATGACAATATTTGAATATCATTGCCTTGATAAAATCGTTCTAGGTACAGAATCTCACCTTGCAACAACTAGAAAGGACCAGGACAAATTTGATGAGCGCAACCAAGAAGCCGTAATGCTTATCAAACTTTCAGTTATCGATGATCAGCTGCCTCAAGAGCCGTCTGGCAAAACTGCTAAAGAAATCTAGGATCTTTTGAAAGATCTTCATGAAACATCCGACAAGAGCCGAGCTTTCTTTCTGAAGAACATGTTCTCCATCATGATGGATGAGAAGACAACTCTGCAAGAGCACTTGACAAAGATCAAGGATATCCGTGATCAACTAGAGGCTATTGGTCAAAAAATGGAGGAAGATATGGTGGTCATAACTCTGAAGAATCTACCCAAATCATATGAACACCTTATCGAGACGCTCAACATTACATCAACGAATGTTGACCTGAAGTTTCCTGATATGTGCAACAAACTTTTGCAGCAAGATCGTTGGAAACAACAGTTTGGAAGCGTTGTTAGTTCATCCTCCACGGAACAGACATTTACTGCAAGGCCTTTCAGAAGAATAAGGGCAAAAGTCAACCCTTTCAGCAAACCAGCCAAGGTCAATCAGAGGACACCTCCAAGAAGAAGAATATTCAGTGCAATTATTGCCACAAGTATGGTCACATGAAGAAAGATTGCCGGAAATGCTTGGCTTCTGAACAGTCCAAGCAAGGAGAACCTAAACCTAAAGCCCGTGTTGCAGAGCACACTGAGCAAGAGTCTGCTTTCTATGCCTTTATGGCAAAGAGACCAGCAGATCATGTTAAATCCTTTGCCTGGTATATTGATTCAGGTGCATCTTGGCATTTCACTCATCGTCGAGATCGGTTCACTAAGTACACGCCATTCAGAGATTCTGTTATCTTTGGAGGAGGCGAAGAGTATACTGTTGTCGGAAAGGGCAATGTGCAGATTCAATCTGAAGGGAGAAATTTAATATTTCTCAATGTATACTTTGTACCTAGCATGGAGTTGAATATGCTATCAGTTAGTCAGATTATGCGTCACTCTCCTCAACTAGATATTGTTTTCAATTTGCATACATGCAGCATTGTTGATAGAGAGACTCGCACTACAGTTGCTAAAGGACTTGAGGATCATGGTCTTTATAGACTTGTTGATTCAGGTGATTCTCAAGAGCACGCCATGGCAGCTAAAAGTACTTCCATCAGCAACCTCTGGCATCAGCGTTATGGGCACCTGAATGTGCATTATCTCTCTCAGTTATCTAGGGAGGGTCTTGTTGGTGGTCTACCTGAGATTTAGACTCAGAATCATGGAGTTTGCAGAGCTTGTAAGGCTGAAAAGTAGCATTGGACTCCATTCTCAGATGGTGACACATGGAGAGCTTCCAAGGTATTACAGTTGGTTCACGCTGATGTATGTGGACCAATGCACACTCCTTCAGTTACTGGGTCCAGGTATTTTCTGTTATTTGTTGATGATTTTAGTTGAAAAATGTGGGTGTATTTTCTTAAAAACAAATCAGAGGTGTTTAGTATATTTCAGCAGTTTAAGGCCTTAGTTGAGAAAGAGTCGGGCTCTCAAATAGTCACTCTTAGGTCTGATAATGGGGGGAGTTTTGTTCTTCTGACTTATCCAGTTTCTGTGCTGCACATGGCATTAAGCACCAACCTACCACACCCTACACCCCTCAGTAGAATGGTGTCGGTGAGCATCAGAATCACACCATTACTAAAATGGCTCATTCTATGCTGGAGCATAGAAATGTCCCTAAGAAGTTCTAGGCTCAAGCAGTTTAGACTGCAGTTTATCTTCTGAACCGGTCTCCTGCTCGTGCCTTTAAGAAGATGACTCCTGAAGAAGCCTGGTCTGGACACAAGCCTAAGGTCAGCCACCTGAAAGTCTTCGGCTCTACTACTCGTGTGGATTCCAGATGCCAAGCACACCAAGCTAGATTCCAAGAGCCAGAAACTCATGTTCACTGGTTACAGTGATAATCATAAGGCATATAGGCTGATTGATGTAGATACAGATCGTCTCATCTTTAGTCGTGATGTTGTGATTGATGAAGATAGTGGGCCCTTTTATCTATCTTCTCCTATTGTGATCCCTGAGGATCAGCCTCTTAAGGCTTCTAATTTGGGTGTTCGCCTTCACCTAGCACCACCTGATGGGAGGGATTCTGCAATTGTGGAGTCACCTCGGCATAATGTTACACCACCCGCCCCTCCTCAAGACAATCTAGATCCTCATCCAGATGACTTTGTTCCAGCCACCTCAGGTGATGTTGGTCCTCCTGTTTCAGATGTTGGTACTTCTAATCTCCAACCTAAATGGTGGGCTAAGACCATAGGTGATCTTCATGATGATGAATTAATTGAGGGTAGATCTGTTCGGAAAAAGAGCAAGCGGCAAAATACAGTTAATTTTGCTCTTATGGCCAACATTCACAACATCTCTAAGCCTCAGACATATTCAAAGGCTAAAGGCATACCTGAGTGGGAACAGGCTATGGAAGCTGAACATCATAGTCTTCTGAAGAACAACAGTTGGGTCCTCTCCGATCTTCCACCTGGGAAGAAGCCCATTGGCTGCAAATGGGTGTATAAAGTTAAGTATAAGGCTGACGGAACTCTTGATAAGTATAAGGCTCGGTTAGTAGCCAAAGGGTTCTCACAAACAAAGGGCATTGATTATGAGGAGACTTTTGCTCCCACTGCCAAAATGAGTACCATTCAGCTTGTCCTCGCTATTGCAACCCAGTTTGGATGGAAAGTCCATCAAATGGACATCAAGAGTGCATTCCTCAATGGTGAGTTATAGGAAGAAGTCTATATGACGCAACCCCATGGTTTCAAGGTTGCTGGTAAAGAACACCAGGTATGCAGACTGGTGAAAGCACTTTATGGCCTTAAACATGTTCCTCGGGCATGGTACATGAAAATTGATAAGTACCTAGTTGATCATGGTTTTCAAAGGAGTCCTTATTCTAATCTGTATGTCAAACAGTCTGGTGATGAAATTCTTTTTCTTGTTGTCTATGTTGATGACCTGATCATTACTAGCAGCTCAAAACATTTGATTGAGGAGATCAAACATAATCTCAGTCAATCATTTGACATGACAGATTTGGGACTTCTGCATTATTGTCTAGGTGTAGAGGTTTCGCAGACAGACGGTAGCATCTTTATCTCTCAGTCCAAGTATGCCCGAAGTCTGCTTGATAAGTTCCGGATGAATGATTGCAAACCTACATCTACACCTATGGAGAAAGGGCTGAAACTATCCGCCAACTCAGATTCACCTATGGAAAATGAATCAACATTCAGGCAACTAGTGGGCAGCCTCATTTATCTCACTGCCACTAGACCTGACCTTAGTTTTGCTGTGAGCTACATCTCACTTCATGACAGCCCCTAAAGCTGAACATTGGGTTGTAGTGAAGCGTGTTCTGACTTTGGCATTCTGTATGGCAGGTGCAAAGATCCTAAGCTGATTGGATTTACAGACTCAGATTGGGCAGGTTCTGTTGATGACAGGAAGTCTACTTCTGGATATGTTTTCAGTTTGGGTACAGGTGCAGTTACATGGACCAGCAAGAAGCAGTAGGTAGTGGCTCTTTCCTCAACTAAAGTTGAATATCGAGGAACTGTTAAAGCAGCTTGTGAGGCAGTTTGGCTTCGAAGGATGCTTTCTGACATGCAAATGTCTCAAACAGGGCCTTCCCCCTTGTATTGTGACAATCAAGGGGTGCTGAAACTTGCCAAAAATCCAGTCTTCCATGAATGGACCAAGCATGTTGAACTTCATTGTCATTTCATCCGACAGCTTGTCGAACATGGATCAGTGATGTTGCAGTATGTTCCAACCGAGGACCAAACTGCGGATACTCTCACCAAGTCTCTGAGCCTGGATAAGTTTGTCAAATTTAGGGGGCACCTTGGTGTAGTTGATAGATTGACCATTAAGGGAGGGTATTAAAATAATATTTGCATAGTTTATTTAATGGTCAATATTGTAATCTTATTAGTTTAGATTGTTTCTAATTCTGTTGTTTATTAGCTTTCGTTTCTTTTAGAAACATCTATATTGTAACTCTTTATATAGAGCCTTTGTCTCTATTGTTAATATATCAAGATTTTACCATAACAGATAGAATGACTGCAATAAATAATTCTCTGCTGTTATCAATTATGATATACATATCTCTGCTGATCTATTCCTTTCTGCCTTCTATATACTCTTTTGCTGATCTGTTGATTCCTCCTATGTATTTATGCTCTAAATTCTCAGAAAATATTCCTTACACTCTTTCTTCCTCTTCCACACTCATCACAATCTGATTATATATCCTCTTGAAAGAATGAAGAGACACATCAAATGATGTTGTCCCTATTTGGAGATCGCTGCCCAAGGAGTCACAGCCCTTTGTTAATACTTCAAACTACCTTCAAAGTATCATCGCTGCCTTCACAACCATTATTGCAGCTCTTCATAAACTTAATTGTGTCTCTTTCTTTTTAATGTGTTTGTGCCTCTTCATGCATCGCACCACTCCTTAACTCAATCGCTTCCTTTTATTCACTATTTTGAATAAGACAAAATGATAATATATGAAGCGCTTCATGCATATGAGGTCGTCGGCCTTCATAATCCTCTATTTAATTTGATTTTTAAATTAAAAAACTATTGGCGTCATCATCTATAAGACATGTTTATGTTTTATTTTAAATTTCAATCTTGGCTACATAAAGGGAATCAGCCATCAATGTAAATAAATTTTATTATTTTAGAACGGGACATTTCAACGCACCTCAGACTAGGCACGCTTTTTCCTTAGCTTATTGTTGAATTTTGAATTTTGAACTTGATATGGAGTGTCTTGATGTTGGCAAAGTGCTTCTAGCGAATTGGTGTGATCCTTAGTGAGTCGAAGATGTGTTTGAGTAGGCAATAGAGTGCCTCGAAAATATGATCTTTGCTTGGAGGAGAGAGACTCTAGATGGCGCTCATTGTCCCTGGCGACATGTTTGAGTTGCCTCTTGACGAACACTCCTCGCTTTTGACACATCGTCTTGCGGGTGTGAATGCTCTGTGAACCTGCGGGGTTAGTATAGAAATTGACATGTGCAAATGATCGTTTAAGACCATGGTTTGATAGTGTTTTCTGGGAATGATACATAGGAAAAAGCACATAGGTGAAATTTTTCGTAGGGGTACAACATACCTAATATTAATTTTAAAAGCTTAACCCCTTTTGTGTGGACCCCACCAAAAGCATAAAAACTAAAATAAAATCCACCATACTGATGCATTGGACACTTAAAAAGGCAGTAAAAAGTAAAGTATGCGTTGTTTTTAATAATGTGAAGTCAGGAGTTATTGCTTTTTGAGAAATGCAGCAAGTAATACTCCAAGACTTACTGTAAAAAGACAGTTATCCAAAACTAAATAAAAAGAAAGACCAGCATACAAATTTTAAACAGCAGCAGCCCCAACAATAATAACATCACCTCCAAAACACCATAATTTTTACCCACATACTCATCGGCCATCAATGGACAGAGAAGTAAGTAGATGGAGGTGCTTCATGGAATGATGCCTGCTGGCCTTCTTACCACATTCTTCTTGGCTTCTTTACTGTACTGGCGCCATTTGTACAAGTCCCCTGCAGTTAACAGAGGAACTGTTTTTGTAACAGCAAGGTGCAGGAAGGTTTTTTTTTATTTTTTGTCTCTGTAAAATGCAACAGAAAAAAAAAGGGTATGAAGAAAAGAGAAAAAGAGAGCCACACAATTCACAGCTGGTGTGGCCTGGGCGTGGCAGAGCCCACCCAGGTTCGTCCAGCATGCTGCAGAGCATTCGGGATGAACTAGGGTGGTCTCTGCAGAGCCCTGTCCACATCCACAGCGGACCAGGCCGCGTATCCAGACCAGGTAAAAACCATACCTAGATCTGGAGACCAATCTGAGAGAACCAGTACTTTATAATACACATCATTGCAACAACATTTTCTTCAGCCACCAGAAGACCTTGACTTTTCAGCATTGCTAATACCTGACTTTTCTGACTGTATAGATAGTTTGCATTACTAGTTCTACAAATATTTGAAGGGTTTTGTTTAAAACAATTTGTAAATGTTATCAACAGTTCCCTGTCACAGACTTAACAGGCCTAGCCAAAATGTTTCATGCAGCTATACGTTAACTAGAGGCAATCTGGAATTTATCAGTAATTTCACATGACCCAGGTTCAAAAAAAGGTGCATACAGCCCTAGTTTTAATGCTGAGGTTAATGATAGTGAAGTTCATTTTCAGTGATCCAGTTGAAGTGAGAAGAATGAGTTAGCTTCTAGGTAGGAATAATGTATTGCAAGAAAGTGGCCTGAACCCAATAACTAACAGGCCATTTACCTTAGCAAATAAAAAAGTTACTCGAATCCTAGTCAGGATTAGTTCAGCATTGCAGATTCATGTATAGTCAATTACCTAGATATTGAAATCTTCACACATTAATTTTGTATATCAATTCAATTTAAATTTTTCTCTGGATCTCCAAAGATTATTCATAGTGCCCGTTCATTTAATAGAGCTAGGGCTGACAAATGATTTCCACAATTGATGAAATCTAATAGAATATCAGCAGGCAAAATGTGAGAACATCAGATATGCAAAATCACACACACAAAAAAAACTCAAAGCGTATGATTCAAAATCCCATCATCCATTCTAAAAGTAAAGCTAAAGGAATAAAGAAATGGTCTACAAGATTCTATCATGATATAGGCTGCATCATTTTATCCAACAAAAACTTCAACATGGCTTCATTGTTAACTTGAACAAAATATGGGCAGCATGTTCAATAATACCATGGGTCATCTTGAAGATGTTCAGGTGGAAGAAGCAGCATAAAGTTGTGGAAATGGCCATAGGAAATAACTCCTGTATCAGCATTTAAAATACGCATCATTGCAACAACATTTTCTTCTGTCGCTGGAAGACCTTGACTTTTCAGTGTCGCCAATACCTGACTTTTCTTAAGAGTACCATATTTGCTCAAACTCAAGGAAACATATGCTGAAACAATTGTCGGCTCCTTTTGTTTCATCAAAGACAGAAACTGTTCCCAGCCAAATGACTTTGCAAACATATGGGTCCGAGTCCGCCGCAAGAACTCATGGGCATAATGCCGTGGTAACCTTCTCTTTCGCATTGCAACTTCAAGATCCTCAAGTGTTACTCGACCATCACCATCTCTGTCCAACTCCTCAAAGAATTTTCTACCTGGGGCAAAAAAGTAAATCACTTATAAAAGTCTTATATGATAGATAAAACCATCTTACACATTCAATCATAAAGATAAATGAGGCCTAACACACAAATAAAAATATAGCATTCATATATTTCATATTAGAAAAAGAATGTTTCACATTTATGAAAATCCATATCAAAATCAAAATACGTAATTAATAGAGAATGGAACAAAATTTCGATGACTTAAAAAAATGCTGCAAAGAATCCTGGCTCAAGACATTGCACCCCAATAGAGTTCTTGCCTTGCATTGTACAAGCTGGAGGGAGTGGAAGGCCAAAAGTCGGCCTTGGGAATATTTGCAAGATGGAAAGGTTACTCCATACGAAGAGTCATGATGAGTTTTACAAATGTATGGGCTTGTATGTAAGTCTGCTGGATCAACATGCATCAACAAATCTAATCCAATGTTTCAAGTCTCATTACAATACCCATCATTAGCTAGTAGTTTGATGGCAATGCTTGCTTGATCAAGAGCAATGGATAGAGTCTCCCATGAATAGTTATGCGACACTAGGAAGTCTAGCAAGTCAGTGAAATGTCCCTTTCTCAAAATATGTTGTTGCAGGCCAAACAAGGCAAATTCCTCCATGAATAAGTATAGCATAGTCTAAATTAAGATTTAAATTTAGTTATCTGTGTATGGCCGACTTCCTCCAAGATAAGCGCTAAAGGATATTAAAGGAAGTGCATTTAAAACAATAGAAAGACACGATTTGCAATAAAAGGGCAGCAATCAATATACATTAAGAGGTGTGTTGAAGAGATGTGGAGCGATTAATATATGGAAAGCGAATAATATTAAAAGGAGATAGGCAGAGCTTATGTGGAGTACATGATGTTTAAATCTAATATAAACAATTGTTTATGGAACCAATCCTTAGGAAGGTCATTTAAATAAAGCGCTTATGTCATGAAAGGATACAAATAAACTAAGAGTTGTTTCCCTTGTAAGAGTTGCATCCATTTATGGAATCGCTCCTCTCCAAGAAGATATAAGAGATATTTGTGAAGTGAAATAGAAGGGGGAGGAGAAAAGATATAACTTGGCAGAGATAAATCTGCAAAGGGAATAAGCAATGATCAAACAGGAGATCTGTAGTCTCACTGTTAATAAACTGGATAGCAGTTAACATACTGGTCAACATTTTGGTATGAAGTATAATGCATGGCATTCTAATTGACTGAATTGATATTTATCTTCCATTTGATAGGAAGTAGTATGTTACATAGATAACACATTGCTATTGTTATATTTATTTCTATTCATTGTTATTCTTGCTATAATTTTGCCTATGCACAATAGAATCAATATAACAACTCCCTTAAAGTTCTCATCCAATTGGTCATTCCATTTTGGAGGGGAGATAGTGCATATGAGGAATGCAAGTAGCTAGGAAGCCATTCCGGTAGAGACACCCCAAGTGGGACTGGGAGGCCGAATGACGGTTGTCATTCCGTGCTCCTGAGCTAGATGGAATGGCTCGAGGCGCCTTGTATGATCTCCCAAGTGGTGCTCCACAATGACGATGGGTTGTTTGGATAGAACCTTAAAAGGAATCCCATATGTACATTCTGAATATTATAATAGTGATTAGAATTCTATCTGTAACATCGTTGGATTATATGTTTATTTATCTGTTGATAACTAACATGGTTACAGGCTCTAAATCAAGATATTAAGTTGAAAATTTACATTACCCAACATCATCCATACCTCAATTAGGAATCCTAGGGCAAATTGAGTTAAGTCCCGGTAGGGGACATTACAATTGGTATTAGAGCCTTAATCCTGCCAGCCTGCGGGACAAACCTACTTTAACCGTCATTTAATTAGGATTAACTATTGAGCCTTCCTCTCAAGTAGGCCAATAATGCATTTCTATATGCGTGTGCCTTTCACATGTATTCTTCGTATCTTACGTGTATTCATGTGTATACTTCGTGACTTACGTGTATTCATGTGTATGCTTCGTGACTTAGATGTATTCATATGCATACTCCGTGTATTACGTGTATTTATGTGTATACTTCGTGTATTACATGTATTTATGTGTATGCTTCATGCTTCATTTATGTGTATACTTCGTGTATTACATGTATTTGTGTATGCTTCATGCTTCATGTCTTACATGTATTTATGTGTATACTTCGTATATTACGTGTATGCTTCATGCTTCGTGTCTTACGTGTATACTTCATGTATTACGTGTATTTATGTGTATGCTTCATGTATTACATATATCTATGTGTTTGCTTCATGTCTGATGTTTCTTCAACAAGTTTACTCCATGTGTGTTTAAGATTACTTTATGCTTAAAAATTATGAAAACACCAAATCTATCAAAGCTTTATCTATCAAACGCTTCTTGGGTTGAGAAGCACTAACAAATTAACTTATTTAAAATTAAATTATTATTAGTCCCTAAATGCAATAATGAAGAGTTGTAACTATTGAAGTGAAAAAGTATGACTCCCTCAAACTTGAGATATAAAAGGGAGAGCATTTCATTTGAGAAAGACATCCAAAACATCATTGAAGAATTCAACCGAGAATAGAACCTTAAGTGATTTTGCAAGTGAATTAAACTAGGTTCTCAAGAATAGTGATGTGACTCCAAATGTGCAAAGTTGTGACCCTTCAAACGTGAAAGACTATAACCCCCTCAACAAGGAGATATAAAAGGGGAATCACGTCCTTGTGAAAAAAATCATCAATAGGAAAGAAACCTATCAATCAACTTGGAAGTAAAGTATAATTCTCAAGGCAGCCATGAAGGGTGGTGATTCATTAACTATGAAGGGTGGCGACTCCCCCAAATGGATATAAGGATAAATCAATTCATTGACATTTAATAAGCAATCATCACTCACCTATCCTTCAAGAAATCAAGCAATAAAAATATCCAAAAAGATTCCCAAGGAGGGAACAATCATAACAACTCAACATAGTTAAGGATAAAATCTAACGATATAACTCAACTTTCAATTCTCAAATAGAAACTCACATTGCCATCACTAGTTGTCACGAAAACTTAAGCATACCTAAAGATACAAAGATGGATTAAGATTATCTTACTTTCAAACTTCGAGATAAGTATATTGAGATATCATCTTGACCTAGGGTGGTCAATCTCTTAAAAGCCAAAAATTAACATTAATATTCCAAAACAATCCACAATGATTTACCCATAACACCCCATTTGACACCATAGAGTGAATTATTATGAGCATGCCTATTTGGAATTAGAAATAGTAATAAAAACCTAAATTCAACCAAACTCTGATCTGCCAAAACAACATTTTGAGAGAATGTAATAAAGACAACTCAATTCTTTAGGAACCTACAAGTAACAAATTTTGACTCTTAGAGAGACCTAGGAGAAATTCTGGAAAGAACCATGGACACTATAGATTGAAGTTTGTGTATTGAGAATTATTGGAGGATATATTCATCAAGCTTCATTAAGGTAGGAACACATTTGTTCTATTCATTTTGGACAAGATCGTAATGCTTAATCAGATCCATAACACATATGATCTATCCCACACTCATAGAAACAATGGCAATACATGGATCAACCTTGTAACCTACAAAATTGATCTAGTAAACTTATCTTATGAACCAAATTCACTTCTATATTAGATCATTTCTTCTAGGAGTCTCCTCCTAAGTTATTTTCTTGATCAAAGTAACTCCACATTCATAAAGATCAAGGACATCAGTATTAGGCATGTAGGTACCTTAGCTAAATTTGATACAAATCAAGTTACAACAAAATTGTTATATAAGCATATGCTAAGTTATATTATGGGCCCATAACCCACGAATCCCAGGATTGAAAATTAAAGAAAAGATTATGAGGACATAACAAGATACTCCATTAGAGGGTCATCAATAAACATACAAACAAGTAGACCAAAAAGATATAAGATCATTGCAATTGAGGTCATAGATGGGTGTCGTGCTTCTAATTCCCATCTTAATATATGGAAAGCTCACTTTCCTACGTAAACTCAAAAGGGATATCCATGTGCGAAGATTGAGCCAACTTAATTGGTTCTTTGAAGATGTAGTTGATACCAATAAAAGAAAATGTGTCTATTGGTTTTCTTCTCCCTGAGATGAGAGAAAACTTGTCTTAAGTTAGGTACCTTACCAATTACCAACTCTTGGTTTTGTTATTGAGAGATATTAAAAAATACAAGTACAAGAACGAGAAAAATATTTGAAAATGAAGTGTCCTACTTTTGAGAATGTTATCGACCTTGTGATCTTAAAGGACAAGTATACTAACAACAATCCTTCACGGAGGTTGATTTGGGATCCTGATGACTTTAGGAGCATTCTAGTTTGTGATTGCTTGAGGACAAGCAATCTTGGGCAGGGTAGACTGAAATGTCCCTTTCTCAAAATATGTTGTTGCAGGCCGACCAAGGCAAATTCCTCCATGAATAAGTATAGCATAGTCTAAATTAAGATTTAAATTTAGTTATCTGTGTATGGCCGACTTCCTCCAAGATAAGCGTTAAAGGATATTAAAGGAAGTGCGTTTAAAACAATAGAAACACACGATTTGCAATAAAAGGGCAGCGCTCAATATACATTAAGAGGTGCGTTGAAGAGATGTGGAACGATTAATATATGGACAGCAAATAATATTAAAAGGAGATAGGCAGCGCTTATGTGGAGCACATGATGTTTAAATCTAATATAAACAATTGTTTATGGAACCGATCCTTAGGAAGATGATTTAAATAAAGCACTTATGTTATGAAAGGATACAAATAAACTAAGAGTTGTTTCCCTTGTAAGAGTTGCATCCATTCATGGAATCGCTCCTCTCCAAGAAGATATAAGAGATATTTGTGAAGTGAAATAGAAGGGGGAGGAGAAAAGATATAACTTGGCAGAGATAAATCTGCAAAGCGAATAAGCAGCAATCGAACAGGAGATCTGTAGTCTCGCTGTCAATAAACTGGATAGCAGTTAACATACTGGTCAACATTTTGGTATGAAGTATAATGCATGGCATTCTATTTCTAATTGACTGAATTGATATTTATCTTCCATTTGATAGGAAGTAGTATGTTACATAGATAACACATTGCTACTGTTATATATATTTCTATTTATTGTTATTCTTGCTATAATTTTGCCTATGCACAATAGAATCAATATAACGACTCCCTTAAAGTTCTCATCCAATTGGTCATTCCATTTTGGAGGGGAGATAGTGCCTATGAGGAATGCAAGTAGCTAGGAAGCCATTCCGGTAGAGACACCCCAAGTGGGGCTGGGAGGCCAAATGACGGTTGTCATTCCGTGTTCTTGGGCTAGATGGAACGGCTCGAGGCGCCTTGTATGATCTCCCAAGTGGTGCTCCACAATGACAGTGGGCTGTTTGGATAGAACCTTAAAAGGAATCCCATATGTACATTTTAAATATTATAATAGTGATTAGAATTCTATCTATAACATTGTTGGATTATATATTTATTTATCTGTTATAACTAACATGGTTGCAGGCTCTAAATCAAGATATTAAGTTGAAAATTTACATTCCCCAACATCATCCATACCTCAATTAGGAATCCTAGGGCAAATTGAGTTAAGTCCCAGTAGGGGACATTACAGTCAGCTAGGACCATTACTAAGATAAGGCAAAATAAAAAAGTGGATGGTAAGGGTAGAAGGATCAATTAGTTAATTAAATAATTAATTTAGTTAGACAATTAATTAATTGATTGATTGATTAATTACATAATAGCTTGATTGATTACTTGATTAATGGTTAATTCAGTACTTGGCATTTTAATTAATTAGTATACTAATTAATTAAGCAATTAATTAAACACCAAGTTTGATTTAAGTTTTGCCTAATTCTATGACTTAAAGTCTTCCAAGTTTGGCTAAGCTTCCAACCATCATCCCTATTGAGATTTTACAATTGTTTTACCATCTCCATGTCTTCCCTAACTATTTTACCAATACAGATCTAAAATCAAGCCATCATCACATTCTCATTGAACATTATTACATCTAGAAAATCTAATACAAAGCATAGAAGCCTTCTACAAATGGTTGCCAATGTGCTTTAGATTAACCAACATTTCATGAGGATGGTGGGCAATATTCTGCGCCCCCCTTCACAAGTTTATTTTTTGTTGTCTACATGGACGATATATCTTAAGTAAGACATGAAAAAAACACCTAAACAATCTTCAGCAAGCCAACCGAGTTGTATGCCAATTTGGATATGTGTTCATTTGCCATGAAGTAGATACAATACTTGGGGTATCACTGACAAACACGGAGTAAATATTGATCTAACCGAGATCCATGAGATTCAAGATTGGCCTATCCCAAAGACCCTTACAGAATTTCAGTTTCTTGGGTTTGACAATTCTGTTAAGGAAATTGTACTTGGTTTCTCTCACATCTCCTAGCCTTTCATTCAAATTACCATAAGTAGTGCACAGGCATTATTTAGCTGGTCAGCCGCACAACAGAAAGCATTCAAATAGTTGTAATGCATCTGTAACTTGCATTGCCCAACTCACACCAACCATTTGAGATAGACTGATGCATCTGATTATGCACTAGAAGCAATCTTTAATTCGGGTAACCAATATTCTACCATGTTTCAATACAACAATAAGAAAGTATCCAACATATGACAGAGCTGTATGCCATTGTCCAGGCATGTAAGCATTGGCAGCACTACATATTAATAAAAGAAACCATCACTCCTACCAACAATAAGCCATTGCAGTTGCAGATTTGAAACAAATTGCCGCAAAAGTGTCATAAAAAATAGTCCCAATACCTTCAATAATTCCACTTTAACATCGGGCATAAGAAGGGAGTGCCAACCAAGAACTAGATTGTTTGATCCAGTCTCCCTTCTATGCTAACCTAAGTCCTCACCATGCTTGGCACATGTGGACATGGAACAAGCACAGCCAAAATTGTATCAAACCAACCCATCATCTTTTGAGTTCAATAATAGTGTGACTTTAATAAGTGTTGTTGTTTAAATTTTAGTTCTCTTTAGTTTTTTAACCCATATATTGTTTTATTAAAATATATTATTATATAGCCATCCCCTCGCCGTCCCCCTGCCATCCCCAAAATTTTGAAAAATTTTTGCCGTCCCCAAAACCTGTTCCCCCCATCCCGGAAACTCAGAGGAACACTGCAAACAGATCCGAGACTTTGTAGAAATTTATCAAGTGGTAAAAAATGGCAAGACAAAACCAATTACTACTTGCAAGATGGACTACTGTATCACTTCGGGTGATTGTATAACAATGCAATAGGCAACATCAGATGCAATTCAAGGTTGTTGATGGAGTGCACCTTCACCTGCAAAAGGAAAGACCCATGGGACCTTCTGCAAGATCAGACCTCTTCGGTATGACTGGTACACCATCACTAAGAAAGTTGAAGATAGCGCGTTCAAGCTAAATCTTCCATCTTCCCCTGGTCTATGACTCTACATCCCATTTTCAATGCAAAACCTTTCATCTTTACTTTCCACCTTTTTGGACATGATATTTGGGATGCTTACAATTCTGGTCACCAGGGCTTATTTTATAAATATGTTAACCAGCTGAATACTAGACATGGTTATAGGCTGCATTGATAGTTCAGTAAACTTTGGCATTTTGTCTCCTTTGAAATTAAAACATGTGTATATCACTTTCTCAGCCAAAAAAAGCAAACAAAGGGATATCTTCTAATTTTGAAACTACTGACAAAGCCACTTAGGAATGATAGCTTTCACATAATTCAAGAGGGTTGACCAAGTGTACATTCAAGAGCTTAACAATGATAAATAAACAGATACTACAGAGATACACAAGTAACAAATAAAACTGGAAGCATTCATTGAATCATTACAGTGACCTTATATATATATATTAAACATGTTGCTTTATTAAACATATTAGGCAATGTTTGATTAAATATCAGATATAATGGCTGCACACATAACGGCTTACAAGTCAGTAATTTACTATTTAGTAAACAATTAGAATGTGCAACCACACATCCAAGCTTCTAGACTCTTCCTTGTTAGCACACTTTAGACTTTGGGCAAGGCTTAAATTTGCAGTATACTTCTTCCATTTTAGTCTGAACTAGGACACATTATAGAGCCCTTACAACATTGGCCAGAATATATTACCAAAGGTCATCCATTTTCAGCTCGTGCTTTGCATACAATATTCGCAGGAATACATTACTAAAGGTCATCTATCTTCAGCTTATGATTTGCACAACCTTTGACTTTCAAAAAGGATTAAGTTTGTTACTATTTATCCCCTTTGGTCTGAATTAGGACACATTATTAGGCATCTACAATATTGACCACATTATATTACCAAAGATCATCCATCTTCTACTTGTGATTTATTGCAGCAATGAATAAGACCTAAACATCATTTAATAATAAGAAAAAGAAAAAGAAACATTTCCAACGGATACAAACATCTTCGAAAAAAGCAAATTTTGGGTCACCAACCTTCAGTTTGTGCATAATCAAAGACGTGCTGGAAAGAAAAGAGCTGCTTCAAGTCTGGATAATCCTGTGATTTTCCAATCTGATGCAGACGTTCCTTCACTTCTTGCAATGGTATTGCAGATAAAGTGGTCTTCAACTTCTCGACATTTGTTAAAGATGCATTAAAGATATCAGTTGTAAGTTTCTGGGCAGGATTTCCTTCAGCTTTTTTGGCATGATTGCTTTCAGCTTCAATGGTTCCATCTGTCTGCCCTCCAATCTCTTCTTTGGTAGTGGAATCCACTAAAATTTCTGATGCTCCTCTAATCCTTGCAAACCTTAGCTTAGCTACCAATCCATTTTTGTCCATTTTATTTCCTTTCAAAATGCTATGAAAAATATCCATGCCTTTGAAATCTGGTAGAAAAGAAGGCTTTCGACCAATATCCATGATAGAAGAAACTTCTGATTCTTTTTTAGCATTCTTCTCATTGATACATTCCTTCTGTTCCTGTCTCTTGTCTTGCTGCAATTTCAGGCCAGTCTGTAGGCAGTATTCCAAAAGATAGTTGAAAAATACTTCAAAAGAGAGATCCTTCTCCTTAACAGAGTCCGATTTTTCCCCATTATCTGAGAAACTACCATCCGGATGCAACATTGTGTTCTTGAACAAAGAATTATTTGCCAATAACTGAATAGATAAAAGTGGCCCTGTTTTTTCGACAAATTCAACATTTATTTCTCTAGCTTTCATTTCACCAGTTGCATTACAGGTATGCTTCCCAAAGCACTTCTTTACAGTTTTGAAATGGCTTGGGATTGCTTGAAAAAAAATTCCTAGAAGAGTCCGTGTAACAGCAACAAGAAAACAGTTTCCACAGAACGTCTCTTCATTAGAGCTCTGCATTTTGGAAGCTGCAACATTTGTTTGGGATGAATTCTTCTTTGTTGATTCTGTTTTGCGAGACTTATTACTCCCGTTCTGAAAGATGTTGCCCCAAACCACCTTTAGTGGAAATTTAATGGCTGAATCCTTCTTCGGTTCTTCTAAAGTCAAGAAATTGATCATAGAGGGATCCAAATTTTGCTTGTTTGCGTGCACACCGTCTGTTGTCTCCATTTTCTGCTTCTTGCGATGAGCCTTTCGCTTCACCATAAGAAAGCTTGACTCTAAATCTTTTGCTGCCCCTCGAACCATGGACTCCAGTGCCACTGGCGAAAAAGCCTCTCCAACTGCACAGGCTGAAGAAATGATTGATTGTAAAGGCGAACTCGGTGATTGCATACTCGACTGCAACCCCGAATGCTTCTGCTGGTGAGACGAAACTGGTGTCAATCCCATGCCGAAACAACAATCGGTCCAAGAGAAGTTTCCAATTCAAATTTAGCCACAATTTGCCCTATATCCTCTCGAACTCTTCAACAGAAATCTCCAAAGAACTAAGCCTTAACCAAACAAACTCAGCAATTTCCCTTCAAACAAACAAATTGCTCCAAAGAACCAGAATTTAACCAAACACACCCTGTAACGGAAATCTCCCTTATTACATGCAAGTTACTCAAAGAACAAAAGTTTAACCAAACCCCTGTATCAGAAATCTCCTTTCTTACACACAAATTACTCCGAATAACCAATGTTTAACCAAAAACACCCTGTCAAAAAAAAATCCATCTTTCATCAAGTGCCAAAATCCTGAAGAACCAAAACTTGAACAACCCTGTCTGTGCCTGCCGATCTTCTGCCCATCAATAAAAAAAATAACAAACTTATAACACAACCCTACGAAAATAAATCCATATAAACATAAACAAGCCTTCCAAACGAATCGAAACAGCGAGCCGCATTGACAAAATAAAAAGTTAAAAGACAAGCATATTCGGTGTCAAAATAATCAATAACGAACGTCCTACATTACGGCGTAACTCAAAATAAACTGATAAAATAAATAGTTTTTCGCATTATTTTCATACGATTTCATTTTTATATCATACATCTGGGAAACACTATAATCAAACTTCAAATCCTCATAATTTTACAAAATAAAGAGGATTGATCACGCTGACAAACAGATAAAATTTCAAAAGGCATTCAAAAAACGAAAAACGCTGAGAACTTCAAAATGATTGATAATAGCATTCCGCTATGAGATTACAGCCTGGATAAACAGAATAAAAAGTAAAAATGTCAAAATCTTTAGCAGAAATTTGGTATTAAATTTCAAATTTTCTTATAGATTCTTCTGAAAACAAAGATAATCTCCAAATACATACCTCATAAAATGCAAATGCTTGCTAATGCGAAACCAAATTTAACAAAGTCTGCCAAGCATTTTCTCGTTGCAGAGTGAAATCCATTGTCCAGGGTTAACTTCCGTAAACAGAAAACATGTCACCGCCTAAAAGGCAAAAAAGGAGAGAAAAAGACGAAGATAATGAAATAATATAAACAATGTATGCTTTGATCACACGCTTGTTGATTTTGTTTTATTTATTTAAATTTTATTTGTAAGCGAAGAGATAAGCTTTACAGTTTTTTAATCAATTCAAAGGGTGTTGTGTTTGTTGTGGTAATAATTATATCGGCGTGCAGAACATCGGTTGGAGGGATCTTTTTTATAGGTTGTTTTAGAGTCAATTATTGCATCAATATTGTTTATTTATTTATTAAGGGTTTAAAAACTAGCAATTGGATCCCTAGCAGACATACAGAATTTTGTTAGGGGGAGAGAATTTTGTTAGGGTTAAATTTTTAATTATATGGAATATGATATAAAATGTATATTATTTGTTAATGGATTATTTGTAGGAAGGAGATTATTATAATTAATCAAAATTTATAAAATTTGACTTCTTAAATCAAAGAATTTTTTTTTTAATTTCACATAAATTCAAAATCATTTCAAATTGAGATATATTAATTAGATTTCGGAGGATTATTTGTAAACATTTTTTTAAGACAAATCTCCTCTTATTTATGTAGGTTTCTATACATTTTTTTCCATGTATGCATACCTTTGGAATGAGAATACATACTTTTTTTTCCATGTGTGCATACCTTTGGAATGAGAGTACATACTTTTTTTCCATGTGTGCATACCTTTGGACTAAGAATGCAGGGGATATTTGTAGATTTGGCAATCTTCAAACTCTTAACACCTTATGCTTTAGGGATTGTTAGTGCCCAAGCTATTATTAGGGGGATTTGTCGTCAACCACCACGTGTGACTAGAGCAATTGGAACCGTTTGTGTTTCTTGTTTGTTCCATGCAGATCTAATCTAACATTGAAAGTTCGCGACAAAAAAGAGAGGTAGATCAAGTGACCTAGTTTTAGTTTTGTAAATAATGGCAACTTAGCATGTTACTGGTGTGGCTATTGATTTTAACATGTTTTTGTTATGTGTTGCAAATAAATGTATTGACAAACCAAATGTATCTTGTTTGTTTGCAAATAGGCTAGTATTGGTGCGTGATAGAGGAGTTGCCAATCTGACTATGTTGCCTCAACATTCCTTATATTTTAAGAAGGTCGTGAAATTTGATTTAGGCATTGTGTCTAATGTTACCACTATTTAAAATCTTTGCCAAAGTGTTGTCACATATGATGACCCAGCATACATTAGGATATCGTGTACCAATGGCAATTGTCTTAGGTCACCAACAAGCACAACAACAAGACCACCAAACAAGCTTTGATTGTGATATGGGAATGCCTCATGCAACTTATTGTTAATATTTTCTAACAACTTTAGTCCGGTGAATCTCATTTCATCAATTCTAGAACGTATTAGTGGCCAATTGTGGCTTGTGTTAAAGTCTCGGCATCCAAGCATGTCTAGATCATTAACAACATCATTCCCTAGGTAGAGGCATGATAGGAGTTGCAACTCCTCTACATCATGGTGTTCTCCCTCTTTTGATCCTTCAGACATAAGTTCATCATCATTGTCGATATTTGATTTTGATAGTGTACAATCAACATGCCATGCATGGTAGGTGTTGGCCATGGCTTCCCAACATATGACAATATCTTTCCTACACAACCCAATTGTTGATGATTGCTTTGATGCAATCATAACAATTAGTTAAAATTCACATAAAATGAACCAAAACTGACTTGAAAGACATGAAGGAATCGGTTAAGATTCACTTAATCCCAAGTTTAATATGGTCAGGTCTTGACCTGTTGGGCAAATTTAGTTGGTCAATGTGACGTTGTAATGTTCAAGGGGCCTTATGTAGTTTAGGGTTGCTTGACGGTTTACTGGACTCAAACTATGCAAAAGATTACTAAATGTCAATATGTTGTTCATTCCTTTTGCATAAACTTATACTTGTGCTGCACAACTTTAAATGGTTTTCTTGAATTATTGCAGCTTTCTCCTCTTCAATATTATGAAAAACTGTCTACTTTCAACTCTGTTATGCATGCTTTTTTAAATATGAGACAAATTTCCTTTAAGTTTCTATATTTTAAGCTAAGTATTTTCAGATGGGTTGGGAAAAGTTAGAAAGATCTAAACTAAACATCATTAAAATCTACCAAAGGATCTAGTTGTTCTATTATGCACTTTATAAATAATACAACAATTTGATCAAATCCACAGACAAAACCTTAAATGTATATTCTGAGCATTTTCACAAACATACACCTAAGATTGCAAGCTCTAAAAGAAAATGTTTCAAACACAAAGAAGAGCAGGAAAACACTCAAAAGATAGATGCAGGATTCCAGATTCACTTGTATTAGAAACAGACAATCATATAAGATTTACAATGTCTAAATGACTCTTAGCTTCATTAACCAAACTACAGAAAACTTACAAGCTTTACAAATACAGCAAGGAAGCTAGATGTTCCACGCATTCCTTATTGCAGACAAAGGTGACCTCCTTCTTCTACTTCTAAACTAAACTAAAATGCTATTTTTACAAATTCTTGCTGCTACAAATCTCTATGTAGCCCCTGTGTAAAGTTTTACAGTGTACCAAGGCACAATATATAGACTTTGATTGTCCTCAATACAGCTCAAAACCCTAGTTAAACAATGGTTCAAACCTCTGGTTACAATATAAATGCTGGAGATCAAATCTCCCAAAATATCTCTGAGCATACATCCAATCTGGGTGAAATATGCCATTTTGGAAACCCTAGTAGCTCAATAATAACTTCTGTGGTCTGCTGCAATAATGTCTTCAACTACATTTTGTCTTCATCAGTGAAGACCCTTGACTTCCTTGCCCTTCATCCTTATCCTCCTCTGCTCCTGAGATCTGATTTCCCTCCTCCGTGATGTCACCGCCATTAAGTTTCAGCTCCCTCCTCAACTGCAAACCTGCAAAAATGAATAAGCAATAAGTATCACATTTAATAAACCTACAGGAAGAAAAATAGCTGCCAAATCTAGTCGTGACTGTGTGAACGCATCAATCGGCCCTAAATCTATGAAAATTGCGTCCAAAAATGCATATACAGTGCTTAGAAAAGTTGGGTCAACCATCGTTGACTGAAAACATGCATTCGGGCCTCAAAATTGACCTCCAAATTCCTATCGCTCCGTCTTTTCCCGCCTATTTCTCTATTTAAATCCATGTATAATCCGCTATACAAGCCGGACGTGACGCCTCCGCTAAATCGGATTTCAATCCTCCTTTCGATTCCGTGTTGTATGTAGCGCTTGTATATTTGCAATGTATGTCGGTTTGTATATTGCAATATACAAACGCAAAATATACAAGCGCCTAACTCTATTTTATAACTTTCTCAATTCCGCCTAATGTATAAATGCATGTATCTTTTAGATATTCAATTCGGACATGATACAAGCATTTAACCAAATTCAACTTCCCCTTTTGATTCCGCGCTGTATGAGCGCAATGTATATCGGCTTGTATATAAGAATATACAAGCGCAAAATATACATTGAATTAACTCTTCTTTATGAAATTTCGGTTCTGGGCAATGTATAAAACAGTTGTATCTTTCGATATACATTTTGGACGTGATACATCCATTTAATCAGATTCTAATCTTTTTTTGGATTCCGGCTTGTATTCAGCGATGTATGTTTGATAATATACAAGTCGGATGCGATACAACGACTTCGCTATGGTTTATAACTTTTTGGATTCCGCGCGATGCATATTTCGTTGTATGTTATAATGTATGTATGAAATATACATTGCGCCAAATATACAATGATTTAACATCGTTTGATAACTCTTTTAAGTCCGCCATTGTATATTTCATATTGTTTGTAACAATATACAAGGTTCGAATATACAAGGAATTTACTCATTTTAATAAATCTGTCGGGTCCACTCAATGTATATTGGCATCGTATATTGACTTGCATGCTCCACTTGTATGTGTTTTCCGATATACAAGGAATTTTCTATTTTGGACCCGTATTTCGAATCTGGCTTGTATGTAACCCTGCATGTATCGTTTGTATGTATGAAACATACAAACGCCGAAACATACAACCATTTAATTCTGCTTAAATAACACTTCGGGTCCGCAGCTTGTATGTAACCTTTGTATGTTTGAACATACAAACCAAAAGATGCAAGCGGCGGACGTAAACTTTTATACCTTTCAACTGTGAGTTTCGTCGGGTCCACTTTGTATGTATGAAGAAAATAAAGTATTTGTAAATGCATACAAGTAAAACAAAGCACCCGATATATACAAGCAGACTTGTATATACAAACAACAAACCCCTCCCTTGTACATTTTACCAAAATGATCATAACTTGCAAAATATGGCGAATTTTAAGATGGTTCAAAAAGCAACCCTAGCTCATTTTTCACAAGGAATCCAACCATATCATGCCCTGGTACTGAAAATGCATTTTTTCTTTATTTCTATCAAAGTTTGCAACTTTAACCCCTCTTTTTCCCTTTACCACCAAGCAAAACAAAACACACAAGCAAAAGCAAAAAAGCAACAGCAGGGGTCCTCATTTTACTAAGGAGTAAAATGGGGTGTGTTGTGAACATCACAACACCAATGCCATCAAGAATGTTGCAAAAAAGGTTGGTACAATAGAAGCTCACTATAATAGAAGGATACAACCGTGTTAATGTAAAGGAATAGTTGTGAAATATGGCAAGACATGAATAATGTTTGGACTTTTTGGCCACTTGTAGAATGTGTGAGACTTGGAACAATTCAAGTTTCTCCTTGCTTCAATCAATGACAATGATTCCAATGCTATGTGTCTAAACAACAAAATTTGAATCATCTTCCAATAAACGATGTCATGGCCCATTTTGTATATGGCACAATATTTCATAAATATATTATTGCACTAGACATATATGATGTTATGTTAGAGATATATGTTATCTTTGAACTATTTGGCTAATTGTTTTGTTACATTATTTGAAATAGATTTTGATATGTTATGTTATAGCATAATTCATGGATGAATATCACTTGTTTATACCTGGTTATTAATCGATGTTGACTAACTTTAATGGATGTCTGAGTGCAACATGGTCCACCACAATTTCTCTCAATGGGAGAGTGTCACAGAGGAGAAGGAATTAGCTACTCTAAGGCCATCATGCATGAACTCACACACACACTAAACCACACTAGTATAGTTGCATATGGGTTGGGGTTCGTGGTTAGTGAAGTTAGTTATTGAATATAAAAATATGATTCTTATGGTCTCATTATAGCTAACAATTATCATAATTTGAATTTTTGAAAAAGAAATAAAACGCACACACACACGCACGCGCGCACACACACGCGCGCGCGCGCACACACATACGTGTGTAGTTACAATGGTGTGAACAAATGTGTATATATATATGGCACAATTAATACAAACACACACACACACACACACACACACACACACACACACACACATTAATGATTATAATTGAATAGGTGGAATTACCACAGTTTATCTTTTAAATTAATTATGTTTATTAAATTATATATATTTCCTTGTGCAAATATTAATTAAATATTGCACTAGAATATATATATATATATATATATATATATATATATATATATATATATATATATATATTATAATTGGAATAGTCATGAGTAATATTTAATTATTTGCCAATGACTTGGCCATTGTGAATATTTTATTACTACATCTGTCAGGAATTTACAAGGTGAATAAAGAATAATTTTCCTCCATTCTCAAGCATAGGAAATTATTGAATTTCATTATTTAAATTCTCCAATCAATAGTTGTAGCCTCCGGATGAAACACATGTACTTTGCTCAGGAATGTCTTTCCTTGAGTTGTCTTATTCTAAAATGCATTTTTGCATGGACTTGACCTGGGTTACCTGCCAAGGCCATCTGGAAATGGTTCATGCATATTGTCAATTGAAAATAATAAATTTCAACACCTAGAAGTCTTAGGAAGATGGTAAAAGGAGGAACTTTAAGAAAGAAAAGGGGATTTTTATCAAGAAATATATAGAGAGAAGAGGACAAGAAAAGAAGGGGAAAAGAAAAGAGAAGAATTCTAGAAAGGGGAATTACAGCCTGCAAGCTTTGAATGGGTATGTTTAGTTTGAATTTCAACTGTATTATATGCATGTAATAGTGAAGAAATTTATATGTTGTTTAAAAGAGAAAATCTCTTCCATGTATGTAATCTGTGAAACCATCCAATTCCTTTCAGTACTTGCAACTTTGAAAAATAAATATCAAAGGTATAAAGTCATAACATGTGTGATTAGCAAGGTTGGCTAGATTTTTGGGAGGATGATGGCGCTGCTGCAAGGAGGATTGGCTGCGCAGTCTAGGGCCGAGAGGCCCTAGCAACATTCCCTTTTTCTCTTCTAATGCTCGAGCTTTGGAGTGGGAGGGTCTTTGCTGGTGTGCAGGGTAGAGGGCGGTGGTTTGGAGTTGTTTGTGGTGTGGGGAAGGGACTATTTTTACCATGAGGGATTCTGGTAGTGTTGGGTTGGGGTTTGAAGTGGTTTTGTGGGTTTTTGCTACAGCGGTGGAGGTTAGGTCTCTACTCGGGGTTTGGCGGATAGTACTATTCCAGGTTTGTGCGTTGGGCTCCCTGGATTGCTTTTTTCCCCGGAGGGGCTTTGCATGGCCTAGCCTAGAGGTTCTTACTTGGTGAAGAATTCTTCCTTTAAAGATGTGGTGGCTGGGGGAGTCTTCTCTCCTCTCATGCATGATCATTATGCCATTGGTTTGAACAACATTGTTAATGGAGAAATCTCTTCACAATTTGGAGGCTTTAAGCCCTCTAAGGTGAATGGATGTCTTGCAAGGAGTGAACATAGGCATGTGCTTGTGATTCAACATGATTCGGTGGAGGAAGATGTTAATTATTTGACCAACCACACTTTGATTTGTAAGTTCATGGGGATTCAGGTCTCTCTCCCCTTTTTGGAATCGTGGGCTCATAGCACTTGGAACCCCGAGGGTGAAATGGAGGTGATGTTGGCGGCCAATGGCGATTTTCTGGTTGTTTTCTCATGCATTTCAGATAAGAACAAGGCTTTTGAAGGTGGGCCTTATTTCTATAATCAAGTTGGATTGTTCATCAAACCATGGCATGTAGGGTTCAACCCTACGGAGGAGCTTCCTTCTAGGGTTCCTATTTGGGTGCAATTTCCATGGTTCCCACTGGAATTTTGGAGAAATGATATTTTCCACTCGGTTGCGATGTTGTTGGGCAAGCCAATGGGCCCATCGCAGCAAACTATGGACAAAAAGGTAATCATTTATGCCTGTGTTTGCTTTGAAATTGATCAAAGCAAGCCCTTACCAGATTCTATGGAAATTTGATTGGGATCTTCTTCTTGGATCCAGCCAATTGATTATGAAACTCTTCCATTCTGTTGACGGCTATGTCATGAATATGGCCATAATCCTGTAGGTTTTGCAAGCAATGGGTCGCCTCATTAGACTCCTAATCAGGAGAAAGGAAAAGCACCTATGATGGAGGATAAAGAGGGGTTTATCCTCGTCAAGGCTCAAAATAAGGGAAGAGGGTAGAAGAGAACATTAAAGGATAAGCAAACAAATGAGGTGTTTAACAATTTTGATGCGTTGGAAGACTTGGATATGTCTGAAGAGATTCTTGTAGGGATGCATCTTGGGCAAGATCCTATGGGGACAGAATAATTAGTTATGGTGAAGGATGGTTGTATTCCTATTGGTGCACAAGATGGATGTCTAGGTGCTCGAATGGACACAAATGTTCCCGTGATGATTTTCGAAGACATGGAGACTAGTGGGTGCAAAGAAGTGACAAATTGCTCAAGTTTGGCCATTTCACTGACTTCTTTAGACAAGGTGGTCCAGGATGAGGGTAAGAGTAAGGGAACTTTGCATGCTTTAGGGATACAACAGAAGGCTCTCAAAAAGGGTACTCCTAAGAAGATCTCCAAGGTGGGTAGAAAGAAAGATCAGGAAAAAGTGAGACTAACTAGAGAGATGTTGGTTGAGGCCAGTTCGGTGAAAACCATTGATTCTCATTTCTCTCCTTCTAAAAAATGATAGTTCTCTCATGGAATGTAAGGGGTATGAATAACATCCATAGACAAAAGGCTATTCATGATTTGATCCAGTCTCACTCTCCAGATATCGTCTTCATCTAGGAGACTAAGATGTTTGTGGAAGGTATGTTGAGTTTGGCTTGTAGGATTTGGGCGAGAGGTCAGTGTCATTGTCTTGGGGCACAAGGCAGCCCTGGAGGTGTAGCTTGTCTCTGGGACCCTCGCAAAGTTGTTCCAATGTGGTGGATTACTAGTAGATCTTCTATGTATATGGTTGCATCAAGTTTAGAATCAGGTGAAGTTAATCTTCTTTCCAATTTTTATGCTCTGACTGATTTTGCAACAAAATCATTGCTTTGGTCTCACATCAGGTTGGTTAGGTCTCTTACTCCCTATCTTCCTTGGATCCTTGCTAGGGATTTCAATGTTGTTTCCTATTTGGAGGAGAAGAATGGAGGTGTTGGCAGGTTAGAGGATTCTTCCAGGCTCCTGAGGAATAATATTAATCTTTTGAACCTGGTGGACATAAAGCCTTCTAATGGTATGTTTACTTGGAATAATAGGAGGTGGGGTGTCAATGCTATCTCTGAGAGGTTAGACAAGTTCCTTGTGTCTAGCTTTTGGGTGGGTGATAATTGGACCACCAACTCTAAAATTCTTGATTGGAAAGGCTTGGATCATTGGCCGATTAAACTTTCAGCTTATTTTTTCACAGCTTCTAAAAATCCCTTGGCTTTGAGACTCTTCCCTACAGGAGTTTGTTTTAGAATGGTGGAGCAAAGGGAAGCTTGAGTATGGTACAACCATGTAGACCTTTGCTAAGAGGCTTCAATATGTTAAGTACTTGTTGAAAAGATGGAATAGGCAATGTTATGGCAATGTGTTTATGGTTAAAGTGGCTGCCTAATCTCGCCTAGATGACATTACCCGTCAAATCCAGGACCGTGGCTTGACAGAGGAAATCTTTAGATTAGAAGCGACAACTTTTAAAGATTTGGAGGAATGGGCATTGTGTGAAGAAATCTTCTGGAAGCAAAAGTCTCATATTGATTGGTTATTGGAAGGAGATAGAAATATTGCCTTTTTCCATAATGCTGTGAAGGACAAGAGGCAAGGGAATCTCATTACTTCTCTAAGGTCCTCTGAAGGGAGTCAACTCTCCTCTTTTAGGATGATTTTGAGGGAGATCACTCATTACTACTCCACTTTGTTTCCAGAGAATACCCACTGGCAAGGGAGGAGGAGGATCTTATTTTGTAGTGCATTCGCTCATTGGTCTCTAATGAGATGAATGCTATGTTAAACAAACCTATCACTTTGGAGGAGTTAGAGGGATTGTGTATCAAATGAAGAAAGGGAAAGCCCTGGGTCCTGATGGATTCCCTCTAGAATTTTACTAGGAGTTTTGGGATATTCTCAAGTATGACTTTCTAGAGGTGGTCTTGGAATCTCAAAGGAGTAAACAGATGCCAAAGGCCATGAATGCTACATTCCTTGCTCTTATTCCAAAAAGGGAAGGAGATAACTCTTTGGACGTCTTTAGACCTATAGCCTTGTGCAATGTTGTCTACAAAATTATTACTAAGTTGATCGGTGAAAGGCTCAAGTTGTGGCTTTGTGCTTTAATATCAGAGGAGCAAGGGGGTTTTATTGCTGGCAAACAAATTTTGGATGGGGTTGTTGTTGCCATAGAGGCTATTCATTTCATGGCTACCTCCAAAGAAAAGGCTATGTTTATCAAGCTTGACATGGCTAAAGCCTATGACCGAGTTAAATGGACTTTTTTGCAAAAGGTTTTGGAGGCTTTTGGGTTTGATAGTGAGTGGATCAAGTGGGTCATTGTTAGGATTAAGGTGCCATCAACCTTGTAATTCCTACATAATTAATTACTCCTAATATTGTTTGTAAATCACTCATAAGAGATGAAAGGTTTCACCAGCAATGATCTTGTTTCAGTCGCATGTTTATATCTGATCCCCGACGTTAATTTGTTTGCGATGGGGGGTTGTAGGGGTGTTTCCCCCCTACGAGAGCTTGGGGCAGTGCCCCTAGAGCCAAATTTTATCACTATAAATCTGAACCATTCGTCATTAGGTCACAGATCTGACAGTCGATATTATGTCAGTTTTCTTGCGCTAGAAGGCAACCCCCTTTTATAAGGATATTTGTACTATGTTTTTAACAGAGTTGAGATTAACAAGTGCTGATGGATTGAAGACTAAAGAAGAAGAGGAAGTGCATGTATTGTAATCTCATATTTGAAGATAATACAACTTGGAGCCTCTTTTCTTGGTGGAGTTTTTTACATGAAAGGGTTTTCTCCATGTTACATACTATGTTATGTGTTCAGTTCTTAATGCATGTTATTTATGTGTAGTGGGTTTTATTTCTATTGCAATCTCCATTGATTCTACATTATTTAAAGGGCATTAATAAGGTTTGAATTAGATTTTTGTTGTGTGGTTTGCACCTTCATTTCTAACATTTGGTATCAGAGCCTAGCCAGTTTTGATTCTTGGGTGGTAGTGTGAAGGTTTTTAGCTACAATGAGAGATTTGGTTGTAATTTGTTTGCAGATCTTGTGTAGATATCATGGCTTCATCCACTATTACTTCTACATCTCGGTTGGACATTGAAAAGTTTAATGGCACGAGGTACAAATTGTGGAAGCTAAAAATGGAGGATTTGCTAGAAGAAAGAAACCAGTGGTTGGCTGTTACAAAAGAGAAGAAACCCGATAATGTTGCTCCTGATGAATGGGAAAGATTGGATAAAAAGTCATGAGGTACGATCCGGAAGTGTCTTGCAAATTTTATTCTACTGAATGTTGTGAGTGAGAAGCCCGCACATATCTTGTGGAAGCATCTGGGTGAGATCTACCAAGCCAAGAGTGTGGTAAATAAGCTTTATTTTAAGCGTAAGTTATTTTCCATGAAAATGAAAGAGGGTGAATCAGTTGCAGAGCATTTGAATTCATTTAATTTTTTATTGAGTCAACTAGCATCTGCAGATGTTGAGGTGAATGAGGACGATAAATGTATATTGCTTCTCTGGTCTTTTCCTGAGTCATGGGAGAATGTTATTTTGGCTATCATTGCTAACCTCACAGATCTGAAGTTGGATACTCTTGTTTCAATTCTGTTGTCACATGAATTGAGGAAGAAAAGTTTAGATAGTTTAGGGGATGCTCTCAATGTCAGGGGAAGGTCTATGGAAAGAGGACCAAAAGGAGATCAAAAGGGGTATAAAGACAAGTCTAAGGGTCGTTCTAAGACTTCTGGAAAGAAGAACAGAGTCAAGTGTTGGAACTGTGGAAAGAGAGGACATGTGAAAAAGGAATGTAGAAACCTGAAGAAACAATGGGATTCTGCTACTGACAAGTCTTCGAATGCAGGTGATGAGGTTTTACTTTCTACATGTAATGTTGTTTCTCATGATCATTGATTGGTTGACTCAGGATGCTCATACCACATGACCCCACATAAAGAATGGTTTTCCACATACAAAGATTATGATGGTGGAAATGTGTACCTCAAGGACAACTCTACATATCCTATTGTTGGACAAGGGAAGGTAATGTTGTGTTTCAATTATGGGAGAATTAAAACCCTCGCTGGTGTTTTGCATGTTCTTGGATTGGCTAGAAATTTGATTTATGTTTCAAAGTTGAATGATTTAAGCATGCATGTGACATTTGATAAGCATGGTTGTAGATTGGTGAGAGGAAACTTGGTGGTAGTGAAGGGGAAAAGATTAGGAACTCCGTTTAAGCTAGAAGCCACTATTGTTTGTAATGCCTCTTATGCATCTGAGGCTAATACTAAAAATACATGTATGTTGTGGCACAGTAGATTGGGCCACATAAGTCAGTCTAGTTTAAAGACTATCTTAAATAAAAAATTGTTATACAATTTATTCTATTCTGATGAGAGTTTCAAATTTTGTGAACATTATGTGTTTGAAAAAGAATAGATCTCCCTTTCCTTATTGCAATAATAAATCTAATGATAAATTGGAACTTATTCATTTGAATGTTTTTGGTCTAGTGGATGTTGAATCAATTGGAAAATCTAGATATTTTGTTTCCTTCTTATATTCACTCTCTCTTTTTTAGGTATAAGTAAAAACTTATATTCACTCTCTCTTTTTTAGGCTCGTCTTTGCATATACTTGTCAGCTTGTGTTCATTTTTTCTTTTTGCTAATTTATTTCTTCGCTTTCCTCTGGGTGTTCAGATTAGTTTGGTGTTCATCCTTGTAGAGGCTTTTTGTGTTTTCATTAGTTCTCCTTTCGTTTGTTTTGGCTTAGAATAAACTCATACTTTCCTCTTTAATTTTATTTATTTATTCCTATTCTCCTTAGGTTGGAATCATATATATATATCTTCTCGTGTATATTTCTATACCTCTTCCGTTATTTTTTATACATATTTCTATTTTATATTTCTTTTCCTATATTCATATTTATATACATTATATATCGCTATTCATTTATTCATTTACTCTTATTCTAGTTTATTCCGTTGCTTCTGGTGGGTTCTTTTGTTCCATTTAGTTTTAGAATTGGTTGTTGAATAGTTTTTTTTTAATGGTTTGTTTGCTTATTATTTTTATTATTTGTTTATATTTTCAATACATATAGATAGTGTTAGTTCCTTATTTCCTTTCACCAGTCCTTATGTATATTCTTGGTTTTAATCTTTTTTCATATTTACTTCTTTCATCCTTTTTAGGTATTGGTATTGATTTATCTTCTTATCTTTTCACATATTCTTATGCTTTTGTTTCTTATTATGTATATATGTCTTGGTTTATTAATTATTATATTTATGTTTTTTTTTTATTGGCCCTTATTACATATATATTGTTAGTGTTTGTTGTATTATGTTTCATTTTTGTATATTTATTACTTTTATTCTTACCTATGTTCTTTTTATTCATTTATTTTTGTCCTTTTCTTTTTTGGTCCCGCTTTCCTCTTCCTTGTCCTAGACCATTTCTCTTTGTAGTTGGATTTTATTTTCTTGTTATAATTTGTTTGCACCTTCTTGGTTGGCTCTTTTTGGTTACTTGTTTGGGTCTTGATTGGTGAAGCTCTTTCATGTTGAACCTTTAGACCCTGTGCCACCTCTACCTTTCCCTCCTTTTCTTTTTAACATGCTGATCTGCAAAGTATCTTTTCATTCTCTTCTCTTGCTTTCTTAACTTTTCTCCTGATGATGGATCATGGAGTGTGATCCGAAACGTTGAGAGAAAAAATTTACACACAGTTTAATCCTGAAGCACTCACTTATCAACTCTTAAGTAGTTAAAATAAATTTATAAATAACTCTTAAGTAAATAAAAATAAATAAGATTAATATCTATATTTTGAACATTTTTAGATAGATGTATTTAAGATATTATATATTAACCTGAAATTACTTTAAAGTAAAATAAAATTCACCATTGGTCCTACACGGTACCATTTAATTTACCGTACTAAGAAAATATAGTAAGAAAATTTACTCTTGGTCAAAGCTAATAATGATCGCTTAGTAATTTTAATTTATTATTATTATTTTTTGGTTACAAGTCAATTTTTAAACCAATAGTATGTCAAAGGGCCCTTAGTCTGCTTGTGAAATTGAAAGGTTATGAATGAGCTCACCAAGGATCAAGTCTTGCGACACCATAAGGGATGAGGTCAGAATCGTGCCTTGGGTGAATTTGGCGGAATGGATGCCCCACGCGGTCCTTGGCTCTCAGCCAAAGATATTCAACCTAAAGTTGGTGCTCCTGAATTGGTTAGCAAAAATGAATTTGTTGATGACCTCCATTAAAAAAAAATTATTAGTATTTATTTTGCATTATGAATATGAGATTTTATCAAAAGGGGTTTTATTATGGCGGCTAAAGTAAATCAGTAAAGTTGAAAATAAATGATAAAAGATATTGAAGTGGGTCTATAAAAATAAATAAATTAATCATCACCTTTGTTTTATTAATTTATGAACACTTATAAAAACTAACATACCTATCTTTAGAAAAATCTATCTAAAATCAGTAAAGTTGAAAATAAATGATAAAAGATATTGAAGTGGGTCCATAAAAATAAATGAACTAATCATCACCTTTGTTTTTTCTTTATGAATGCTTATATAAACTAACATACCTATCTTTAGAAAAATCTATCTACTAGCAATCGCACCTTAGTGTGCAATGGGTACGCCGAGATAGCATGCGGATAAAAGTAATAAGTAATTTATTGAGAAGAGAGCATGCAATTTTGTTGATGGTTAATGGTTGTTGTCCATCCATCAGTAGAATTGAAAGAATGTAGTGATATGTATTGTTGAGATATTTTTGAAAACACAAAATCACTGCCCATCATGGGATTACAAAACTAAGCTTAATTGCATAAACATAGTGGGAAAAAGTGTTACAATGTGTGATAGACTTGGGGCTATGGTTAATAATTATAATGGAAAACCCTACATGAAAGATTAGGCTATGGTAATTTTAGAATGTAAAAAGTGGAGCTTGGTATGAAATGGCACATTTACAAAAATAGAGAGAGAGAGAGAGGAATAGAGTAAGAGAGATAGAGTGAGAGAGAGAAATAGAGATAAGAGATATAAAAGAAAAAATAGAGTGACTCTCTCTCTCTCTATGTTGATAATGGTTCTAGATTTTTTCATCATCAGTGTCTATGAATGGATCTAGAGATATATTATGTAAATTCCATAGATAGTAGCTATTTGAAATTATTTCCCAATGGGTTGTAATATCTTTCTCTAATGAACCAATATCTTTGTGAATGTTTATGAATGGTTGATATGGAAACTGTGCATGCGTATGATAGATTCTATACATGTGGAAGGAGTTATTATTGATGAGTTGTGGAGGAATATTTTGAAAAGGTTTGTGGAGCTAGTGTATTTTGTGTTGGCTTCTTTTATATGACCATTGGAGATAACATAAAGACTATTAGAGTGAATAACATGGTAGAAATCATCAACAATTCACTCCACTAGAATGCTTGAAAATATTGATCATTTGTTAATGGGACGATGGTGAAATGAGGGGAGTCTCGAATAGTAGCCAATGTTAGTGTTCTTTCTAGACTTCCAAGTTAGGTGTTGCAAATGTCTATTTTTGAGCCACTTCAATAAGTAGTATTGTTTCCAATTGTATTGGTCATGCCATGTATGAATGAATGAAGCTTGGAGACAAGGTGTTGATATTGTTAGAGATAGCTACACTTTAGTGTGCAATGGGTATTGTAAAGAGGTCTTAAAGGTGAATTGTTAGGCCCTTAAGCAAATGATGTGGTTCACTAATATATTAAGGTTTACTTTTGCTGGTGGGTCTCTTAGTCAGAAGGGTTTTCCCAAGTATATACGTCATCTTATCTTCTCTATTTTCTTCACTTATTCTTCTATGTTTAATTAAGGTTACATGTATTTTAGATCAACAAATTTAATTAACTTCCATTTCTCCTAAGTGAGTAATAAGCATTGTAAAACCAACATTTGGTATCAAACTTTGTTTGGATTGATCCCATGAAGGAAGGGATACATTTCTTATGTTTCTTTCTATTTTTGTTTTGGGATAATTCATGTGGATTTAAAAGAACATTTGAAAAATAGAAGTCGTGGCCAATGCCTCAATAATTAAGATTGAGAAGTTTAATAAGTAAAACTTTGAGTTGTGGAAGTTGAAGGTTGAAGATCTTTTGGTGGAGATAGATCAGTGGATCATAATAATTGTTGCACTCAATTTTATACCATCAACAATGGATCAAGATGAATGGGACAAGTTAGATAGAAGATATAGATCTACTAGATAGATTTTTTAGTTGAAAATGTTTCTAAGAGTTTATGAGATAAAATTGTTGCATTATACCAAACTAAGTGTCTTGTAAATAAGTTATTTATGAAAAGAAATTTGTATTCTTTAAAGATGCATGAAAGAGACTTTGTAACCAAACATTTAAATGTTTTTCATCTAGTAGTGAGTCAATTGGCTTGCATAAATGTAAAAATGGAAGAAGAGGAAAAATGTATCACTTTGATTTGTTCATTAAAGGATACCATCTTTTTGTTTGGAAGCCTATCTATCTAAAGGGGATCAATAGCCTTTCTTTGTTCGCTAGAATTGGGGGTGTAGAAGTTACTTTGCATCGTTTGGGTATACCACTCAATTATGTTGTAGTTGCAAAAAATTGTAAAGAAAACAAGTTTATCCTCAAATGGAAGCCCCTGTAATAGTCTAACAAGTAACAACAGGAACATACGGGATGGGCAAGTGGGGGAGCATTCTTGTACTTTCTATGAATTTCCACAGATTGTGAATTATGTAAGGCATGCAATGCATTCAAGTGTAACTTGAAAGAATAATGAAACCTTCATTGTGTACTAATCTAGACTTGAATAGATTATAAATTCCTTATTTTTCATAGCCAAGTTACTGCTCAAATTGAAGAGGCTGGTCACAAATGAGTATTGAAAATTATGGACATCATTATTATTTTGATTCTTTGTAGCAAATTTGTTTGTACAATTAGCATGGGACTAATTGCATGAATGGACGCTGCCAATTGTAGACCCGTATGGAGATTATTTTGATTATATGGAGCAAATTTGTCTGCACAATCAGCATGGGACTGATTACAGGCTTGGTTGTTGCTAATTACAATCCTAGGGTTATAAGTTTGATTAGTCACGCTAACAATGGTTTCCTTTTGCAAGGATTGAATGAAACCCTAGAGGATTGCAAAAAATCAAATTTCATAAAAAAAAGAACTTAGATCTAGAAAAGGATTATTATGAAACCCATCACAAGAAACCATTGTAGAAGATAAAGCTAAAAAAAAGTATGTCTTATAAATGTTTGTCTATAGAAAATAAATATATAATTTTTTGTTTACCACAACATGGTAAAGGATTGGTTGGATTTAGAGTTCTAGATCACCTTGTGGGTCGGTAGTGGAAGATTAAAGAGTTTGAGTAAGGTCCGCCATACTTTTACTTTAAATAGTATATAGTATGCCAAAGGGTAACTAAAATTTATGGATTCAAAGTACTTTTTAGTTTCTATAACCTTCATATGAATAATTATTTTCAGGTTTACTATTAGGTTGTGTCTTTCTAATTCAATCTTCATGAATGTTTTAGTTCAAAACTTTTCTAAGAGTTAATGAGATAAACTTTGCTATTCGATTTCATTAGGTTTTGTTCACTGATTTATTTTCCAATTCGTTTGCTTATTTGTTGTTGTTTATGATTGTTTATGATTGGTTGCATAGTAAATCTTTATCGAGGTTGAGTTCCCGGTTGATGGGATTAACAGAAAGCTAAATGATGCTCTTTTTAAATTCCAAGGGTTTGTTTCATTGATAGACTTGGATTACATGTGATATCACCAATGAGAGCTTAAATAACATAGAATGTAGTGGGTAGTGTTACACGATCCATCTACATGTAAAAGACTTATGATTTTTTAGGCATTTTGTGGGCTTTATTCCCATTCTCAACATCAAGTGAGGTATATACTCTTCAAACTATAAATGGAAGTAGTTGTCATGTCTCAAAAAATATTTTTGATAAATTATCATTAAGGTATTCATGGTGCCAAATGGAAGTTATAGTCATGGCACATGTAGTTTATTTATTTACATTATTAAGGTATTTATTTGACTGTAAAAGAAAATAAATTTTAGATGTTTATATTAATAAATATATTAATAAGACCGATGTATTAGAATATGTGTGTATAAGGATTAGGAATTAAATTGGGGAATGTGTGTATAGGGATAGTAAAGGCTAGGGGAACGATCCCAACTTTACACGAGATTCTGCCATTTGTCAATATTATGTGCACATATCAAATTATTTCCTCAAAATAGGCAGAAACCTAAATGGGAAATGACATGGGTGTTAGTAAAAAATTGATAGTTATGGCACTTTTAATTTAGTTTCATTATTGTAAAGGTGAAAAGTGCATACCTTGCATTTTTACTCTTGATTTTACAACACTTGAGATGAGAGTTTTAAGGATATTGTTCTAGCTTATGTTTTTGAAAAAATGAAATTGCAACATCTAATTCATGTAAATGCTAAAAAATTCTATGTCCATTAGAAGATCAGTGAAGCGAATTAAATAATTACATCACGTACGAGATGTCACTACTTTCTTTTTATGTGAATTAAAACATCCTTCGAAAATGGTTTAGAAAAAATTTCAAACTTTCTTTAATACAACTACATTGTCTTAGATGTATAAAGGTTATAAGTGATGCTCACATTTAAGATATTAATTGGTTCCATTTTTAGTAATTCATTACAATGCCACATAGTCATTAGTAATCGTAGAGTAAATTACTTTACAAGTGAACAAAAATAACATTTCCTTAGATTTTTACTATGGGTAAGCACATTCCTCTCAAATAAAAATAAAAATAATAATATGCAAAACACCCAACTAAGGTTAGGGTTCTTCACAGTGTAGAGTATACACCCGTTTTACATATATAAGCCTATACATATATAAAGATAACTCTTAAGTAAATAAAAATAACTAATATTGATATCTATAGTTTGAACATTTTTAGATAGATGTATTTAAGATATTATATATTAATTTGAAATTACTTTAAAGTAAAATAAAATTCACCATTGGTCCTACGTGGTACCATTTAATTTACCATGCTAAGAAAATATAGTAAGAAAATTTACTCTTGGTCAAAGCTAATAATGATTGCTTAGTAATTTTAATTTATTATTATTATTTTTTCGTTACAAGTCAATTTTTAAACCAGTAGTATGTCAAAGGGCCCTTGGTCTACTCATGAAATTGAAAGGTTCTGAATGAGCTCACCAAGGATCAAGTCTTGCGACACCATAAGGGATGAGGAAATCGTGCCCTGGGTGAATTTGGCGGAATGGATACCCCATGGTCCTTGATTCTCAGCGAAAGAGGTTCAACCTAAAGTTTGATGACCTCCATTAAAAAAAAATTATTAGTATTTATTTTGCATTACGAATATGAGATTTTATCAAAAAGGGGTTTTATTATAGCGGCTAAAGTAAATTAGTAAAGTTGAAAAAAAAAGATAAAAGATATTGAAGTGGCTCTATAAAAATAAATAATTTAATCATCACCTTTGTTTTTTAATTTATGAACACTTATATAAACTAGCATACCTATCTTTAGAAAAATCTATCTAAAATCAATAAAGTTGAAAATAAATGATAAAAGATATTGAAGTGGGTCCATAAAAATAGATGAATTAATCATCACCTTTGTTTTTTCTTTATGAACGCTTATATAAACTAACATACCTATCTTTAGAAAAATCTATCTAAAATTAGTAAAGTTGAAAATAAATGACAAAAGATATTGAAATGGGTCCATAAAAATAAATAAATTAATAATCACCTTTGTTTTTTCTTTATGAACGCTTATTATTTACGTTATCTAATGTAAGCACGATAAGATATTAGCCCTCATAGGCTTATTTTATTGTCTTCTGTTGTTCTTGTGATAATGGCAAATATGCTGGAGAGTTTTTCTTAAGTTTGTTGTAATTCAGGCCGCTGTCTTGTTTGTACAGATGGGTCTGTTGTTTATGTTAAATGACTGAGATGCTGGAGACTTTTATTTAGCTTGCTGTTGTTCAGGCCATTGTCTTGGCAGCCTTGTGCTACTCTTATTTAGTTGTAATTCTTTTTTCTTGCTTGTTTCAATACAACAAAAAAAAAAAACTAACATATTTATCTTTAGAAAAATCTATCTAAAATATGCCAAAAGATATCCTTCCCGAGGTGCCTATTGAACTTATATACGACAAAGTAATTCAAAAATAGGTGCCTATTGAACTTATATATGACAAAGTAATTCAAAAATAGGTGCCTCAAGAAGGATATCTCTCGGCATATTTTAGATAGATTTTTCTAAAGATAGGTATGCTAGTTGAATAACATTGATATTCATTACAATCTTCTATTGAACATTGTGTTTTATACAACATTCATTCATATTCATAACTAATTTATTACTAGCAATTGGACCCATAGGTTCAATGAGCACGCTCATAGTTTTATTATTATATTGAAATATAGTTAGAGTTAGAATATTTTGTGCAATTATTATGATTTATTTGTCTTAATATATTTTGTTTCATTTTGTTGTAACATTTTTTTTTTATGTTACTTAAAGGGTTGGATATTAGATATGAAATAAAATTTTTAAATACAAGAATTTGAGATTTTAAATTTTAAATTTTGAATAGAACATATGGTTTTATTAGATTTATTATGAAGTTATTGTAAGCATGTTAACATATGGCTTTCTTGTCTTGCTTTGTGTTGTTTCCTTTCGTAGTTAGTTGTTTGTACAGTCCATTTGTTTTGTTTGCTTTGTTGTTTTCCTCTGTGCAGGGATGTTTGTTTTGTTTTAGAGTATGTAGGAGCAGACTGACAACCATTGAAAACAATAGAAAATTCAGAACAATTCTCAGCTTAATTTTAGCAAGTGAACAAAATGTCATAATAAAAAATAAAAAATTCCTTTTACCTTTATCTTTGACAATTGATAAATTGTTAATTTTTTATTTTATTTTTCTACAAAATGTCATAAATGATAAAAAACAAAAAATTCTCTTTATCTTTATCTTTGACAATTGATAAATTGATAAATTGTTAATTTTTTATTTTATTTTTCTCTAGTATTATTGCAATGATTTTTTTAATTAGTGATTACCAATCAAAACAAAGTATTATTGTTTTTTTGTGGAAAAATTATGATTAAATAGGATAGGTTCAATGGGCAGGCTCTGAAGAAATTATAGAAATTGTTAGATATTTTTTATTATCTATTAATTTATAAGTTATTTAATCCACTAAATTCTACAAGTTATTTAATCCACTAAATTCTTATTAAATTTCATCACATTAACTATTGTCTTCTTGCACTTATATTAGTAAATTTCTTTTTACATTACATATTGAGATGAACAAACATAGTTGGGTAAATATAGTAGAATAATTGAATCTCTTATTGATTTTTATATAATACGCCATAGAAAAAATGCATATTTAATCATATAATTATTTTTAAAATAATTATATGAGGGTACAATAGATTTATGTTCTACAACTTATATCTAATATTATGCACATAAGGCATAACTATATTTTTCTATTAAATATATATTACGGAAGTATGTATTTGATATATGAACTTTTATAATATCTATCACATATTAATTCTACTAATTTGTATATGTAGTCTAATATCAATCATTGGTTTGTTCAACTAATTTAGGTATCAAGTTAAATGACGATTTGCAGAAAAGATAGTTAGAAATTATGAATTTATTTCATTTAGTTTTGTTTAATGGTTTTAATTTGATTGTTTTGTTTGGTTGCTAGTTGTTGTGATGCTCACAACATGCTCCATTTTACTCCTTAGCAAAATGAGGACCCCTGCTGTGGCTTTGCTTTTTGCTTTTGTGTGTGGGTCTGTTGGGTGTTAAAAGGGAAAAGAGAGTGAAAGTTACAAACCTGGTTGAAAATAAAGAAAAAATTGCATTGAGTACTAGAGCAGAATATGGGTGGATTCCTTGTCCAAAATGAGTGAGGGTTGCTTTTTGAACTTTGTTAAAATTCACAATATTTTGCAAGTTATGAGTGTTTTGGTAAAATGCACTATAAGAGGGTTTGTATGTTTGCATATACAAAGTTGTATGTATATACAAAGATGTTCGTATATAAGGTCGCTTGCATGCAAAGTCCTTTGTATATCAGGTCGTTGCATAAGTCGCAAAAGAAGTCATCGGGTTTTTATACTTTTATACTTGTATGCATTTTGTCAACACTTTTTTTTTACATACAAGTCGGGCCCAAAAATTTCAAAGTTTAAATGCATAATCGGCTGAGTCCGTTGGATGTATGTTTTGTTTGTATGTTTTAAAGTACAAAGAGGATATACAAAGCTACATACATGCCGCAGAAGCGAAATGATTATAAAATAGGGTTAAGTTGTATATTTCGTGCTTTGTATGTATGTTTTAGGAAAATACAAAAAGATATACAATGATTTATGCATGCCTCAGACGTGACAGAGTTCAAGTTTAAATGAATAAACAGTTAAGTCCGCCGTTTGCATATTGGGGTTTGTATGTTTGGCAAAAGCGAAACATACAAACGTGATATACAACGGGAATATACATAGCGCAAAATCGAAAAGATCATGAAATAAGGTTAAGTTGTTGCATGGGTCGAGCTTTGTATGTATATTTCAGAGACATACATTCCGGTATACATGCAACGTGGATTTTAGGGGGGATTAAAATCTGATATAATGAATGCATCGGAACTCAATGTATATCGAAGGATGCATTACACTTTATGCATGTCGCGGAGCCGAAAGGTAAGTAAAATGTGGTGTATAAAAGTTGGAGTCTGAAAGCACATACAAAAGAGTTTGTATATGTCCATGCTTGTATACAAGGGTTTGATAAAAGTATTATTACATCAGACATATATGTATCATCGGCAAAGGTTTATTAGATCACCCCGACTGCGAGAATTACGCCGACAATAAGGAAGATACAAGCCGGATGCGAAATAGAAATTAAAAATAGAGAAGTCTTTGTATATTTAAGTGCTTGTATGTTCATAACATACATATCCGAGATGCAAAGAAATAAAGGCACCGCGAGAGGTGAAAGGTAAGAGGAGGTTCGCATAAAGTCGTTGTATATGCGCTCATACAAGAAGATATACAATAGCTATATACAAGGATGTACGGAAAAAAGGAAAAAAGGAAAAGCTTTAGTTTGATTGTTTGTATAAACTACTTGTATGTTTAAATATACAGAACGCGGTATACAAAGCAGAAGACATACAAGCAAAACATAGAAAATGGTATGTATGCAGAATTAGATTGGCGGTAAAAGAAAGTTTAAAAAAGCTATATTTTGTTTCATTTTGTTGTAACATTTTTTTTTTCTGTTACTTAAAGGGTTGGATATCAAATATGAAATAAAAATTTTAAATACAAGAATTTGAGATTTTAAATTTTAAATTTTGAATAGAACATATGGTTTGATTAGATTTATTATGAAGTTATTGTAAGCATGTTAACAATGAATAATTATAGAAGATATTTCATAGGTAAAGTTTGACAACAATTTTTTTTTAATATATATAAATACAAGAATTTGAGAATTAAATTTGTAAATTTTAAATACAAAATATCAAATGGTTTGATGTTTGTTTAATATTTAATTATCTAATAACATTTAAGGGATGGACATAGGATAACTTGACATAGGGTAAAATTATAACTATTTCACCGAACAACATACAAATGCTTACAAGAATTTATAGAATTTGTTAGATATTTTTTATTGTCTTCTTGCACTTATATTAGTAAATTTATTTTCACATTACATATTGAGATGAACAAACATAGTTGGGTAAATGTAGTAAATTAATTGAATCTCTTATTGATTTTTATATAATACGTCATAGAAACAAATGCATATTTGATCATATAATTATTTTAAAAATAACTATGTGAGGGTACAATAGATTTATGTTATTCAACTTATATCTAATATTATGCACATAAGGCATAACTATATTTTTCTATTAAATACATACTACGATGGCTCATAATCATTTTTATAAGTATGTATTTGATATATGAAGTTTTATAATATCTATCACATATTAATTCTACTAATTTGTATAATCAATAATTTAATATACATTCTATTATTAATATATAATTAATTATATTATTTCATTAATATTTAAAATATCAAATTTATTTAATTTTGATTCATTGTATATATATTATATTTTTCATTATATATATATATATATATATATATATATATATATATTATTAACTAAATTCGTGTCTTATTTTTTTACTTGATTTTAATGTGTTTGTTTTATTCAAAATTAAATTTTGAATAGATCATATGGTTTGATTAGATTTATTATGAAGTTATTGTAAGCATGTTAACAATGAATAATTATAGAAGATATTTCATAGGTAAAGTTGGACAACAAAAGAATTTTTTTATTAATATATATAAATACAAGAATTTAAGAATTAAGTACAATAGAGCGTCCACCAAAGGGGCTTTGATTATGGTATGGGAATACTTCATGTAGTCTGATGTCAATGCGTTCTAACAACCTAGGTCCAATGAAGCTCATTTCATCAATTAGAATATATTGAATGAAATACATGCTTTCTTGGAAAGTTGATAAAGCTTGACCTTGAAGAGGGTTCATCTCTTTTATTGGTATGTGAAGTGCTGAATGAATGGTTGATGCATTGATGTTGAAAGGAGCAACACCTGTTGGGGCAAGCAAAAGCAATTTATTTTCTTTGATGGGCACATTTTTGGAGAGTGCATTTCGAATGCTATTAATCAAGTATGATTTCTCTGTTCTTGCAGTACCTTGTATGATCATTAGAAGTGGCAATTGCCTTCCACTTTGATTAGAATGGTCCACAATAATATTTAATGCATTTTGTTGCTATAAAGAAAGCTTTTCCTTTGCAATAAGTGAGTTTGGCTCAATTTGTTCAAATTGTTGTGTTGAACGATTAGAGTCGATGAATGTGATAGCATTCTCCATCAAGGATGGGGCAATTGTCGTGGTAGCCCAATTGTGGAATGTATCAAATTCTCGGTAGCCAAGCATGTCTAGTTCATCAAAGTCAACATCATTTCCTGGGTGGAGTGAGGATAGAAATTCCCATTCCTCTGCATCAACATCTTGTATATCTCAATCACATGTCAAGCTTCACAATAATTACCAACTCATTAAAATTTGACACATCAAGATCAGGTTCACAGTAGTCAAGATTGGTCCTACAATACATGAAATTAATATGCAAGTGTTTCTTTACCAATTCAAATCTTGAACTATTCATCAAACCAAGGTGAATAATTTTGTGACAAAAGTAAAATTATCATTCCATAAAAACATCAACATCATTTATCTATCATCGATCCTAGAGATAAGCCCCCTATCCTCTTATTTAATTATCACATTAATTTTAATTCTACTTCAAAGTCTCAAATGTTCATTAGATTGAGGCAAAAATTATGATAGAAAGAAATCATTCCAAAATGTCATGAACATCATTTATCTATCATCAATCCTAAAGCTAAACCCCTTATCGTCTTATTTAATTATTACATTTATTTCAATTCTATTATTGAACCCAACTCTATTCTCTAGATTAATTGTTTGCTAGGTAATTGAATGTATTTATTTAATTAATCTAAATAATTTATGTAAAGATTTTATTTTCTTTGCAACAAGTTACAAACTATAAATCATTTATGGATTAGTGAAAGAAATAAGTTGTTATAAAATTTTATTCAATTAATTATTTACCAATGTTTGTGATACTCGTAATAGTGAAAAACATTATAAAAATTTGCAAGCATGTCGTCCAAAGAACACAAAAAATGTGTCATTTAATATTAATCGACATAGGGTTTTTCTATTGACATTCAAAGAGATACAGGAACAATTAAAAATTTTTAGTGGTAGTTTTAATAGCAAGTGACAGGACTTTTGTGCACTGATATTACGATCAACAATGGTCTCAGTTACAAACTTGTGAAATGCAGTTGTAGCTGGCTTTTTTGGGTCAATATTTGTAGAGATGCGTTTCAAAAGTTGGTGATAACTTTCAGATTTGCGTTCTGCTTTTGCTGCATACTTTGTAATATATTTTAGTATTGCATGGCGTGACAAAACAGGTTGGCAATCAACATTTGCATGCCAAATTGATAAAATTGTTGGGTTGTGGATGTTGACCCTATCATCATTTCTAGCAGGTAGGAATGTTGTGTGCCTAGTATCATTTGTAGAAAAAGTAGATGATGCATGCAAATCACAAGGAGCTTTGTAACGACACAACAATGATGAGCCTATTCTTTGCAAGTATGTATGTTCACTACATTTTGTGTGTTATTGAACTCGATTCACTAACTCTGTGTAATTTGCAAAGGGGTTACATGCAAGGATTGCTGGTGTGTCCAACAAGCAAGGGTCATCATGGATAGAGTGGTGCACCATTTGTTCCCTTTGGCTATCTTTTTTTGGGTTCCATGTAGAAACATATCTACTCATGTATTGCACAACACTTTGACTGCTTCTAGACTATTAAAATCCATGCTTTCCATGGCAGGTGCTCCTTGCAACCAAAGGAAGCCATGAATATGGGCAGATCCTCTATGTTGCCATTCATATCTGTGAGATGCCATAAGAGCTAGGATTAGTTTTCATAATTAAAAATACTTAGACTTAGGGAGATAAATCCAAGTTCCAATATTAAAAATACAAAAGAACAAGAAAAATAAAATAATATTTGAACTAGGAGAGAAAGATTTAATTAATATATTAAGTAAGAAAAATTAAAAGAGATACATATATTGTTATAAATATTATAATTAAAAATATTATTAAGATATTTGAGAGGATAAATGCTTGGGTTGGAAAATAATAAAAAAATTATTAAAGATATGAGACACATCCCTATGTGAGCATCACATGTTGAATTGTATAGATGAAGGGCCCAGATTAAAAAGACTACCATGAAATCAATCTTGTCCATTGATTGTTTTTCAAAATGTCATAAATGAGAAAAAACAAAAGATTCCCTTTACCTTTATCAGTTTGACAATTGATAAATTGTTAATTTTTTATTTTAGTTTTCTACAAAATGTCATAATAAAAAACAAAAAAATCCCTGTACCTTTATCTTTGACAATTGATAAATTGTTAATTTTTTATTTTGTTTTTCTACAAAATGTCATAAATGATAAAAAAAAAAAATTCCCTTTATCTTTATCTTTGACAATTGATAAATTGTTAATTTTTTATTTTATTTTTCTACAAAATCTCATAAATGATTAAAAAACAAAAAAGTTCCCTTTACCTTTATCGCTTAATTTTTTATTTTATTTTTCTCTAGTATTATTGCAATTATTATTTTTTATTAGTGATTACCAATCAAAACAAAGTATTATTTTTTACTCCTTAGCAAAATGAGGACCGCTGCTATGGCTTTGCTTTTTGCTTTTGTGTGTGGGTTTGTTGGGTGGTAAAAGGGAAAAAAGAGTGAAAGTTACAAACCTGGTTGAAAATAAAGAAAAAATTGCATTGAGTACCAGAGCAGAATATGGGTGGATTGCTTGTCCAAATTGAGTGAGGGTTGCTTTTTGAACTTTGTTAAAATTCACAATATTTTGCAAATTATGAGTGTTTTGGTAAAATGCACTATAAGAGGGTTTGTATGTTTGCATATACAAAGTTGTTCGTATACAAGGTCGCTTGCATTCAAAGTCCTTTGTATATTGGGTCGTTGCATAAGTCGCAAAAGAAGCCATCGGGTTTTTATACTTTTATACTTGTATGCATTTTGTCAACACTTTTTTTTTACATACAAGTCGGGCCCGAAAATTTCAAAGTTTAAATGCATAATCGGCTGAGTCCATCGGATGTATGTTTTGTTTGTATGTTTTAAAGTACAAAGAAGATATACAAAGCTACATACATGCCATGGAAGCGAAATGATTATAAAATAGGGTTAAGCTGTTGTATATTTCGTGCTTTGTATTTATGTTTTAGGAACATACAAAAAGATATACAATGATTTATGCATGCCTCGAACCCGACAGAGTTCAAAGTTTAAATGAATAAACAATTAAGTCCGCCATTTGCATATTGGGGTTTGTATGTTTGGCAAAAGCGAAACATACAAACCTGATATACAACGGGAATATACATAGCGCGGAATCAAAAAGATCATGAAATAAGGTTAAGTTGTTGCATGCGTCGGGCTTTGTATGTATATTTCAGAGACTTCCATTCTAGTATACATGCAACGTGGATTTCAGGGGGGATTAAAATCTGATATAATGAATGCATTGGAACTCAATGTATATCAAAGGATGCATTACACTTTATGCATGCCGCGGAGCCAAAAGGTAAGTAAAATGTGGTGTATAAAAGTTGGAGTCCGAAAGCACATACAAAAGAGTTTGTATATGTCCATGCTTGTGTACAAGGGTTTGATAAAAGTATTATTAGATTGGACAGTTATGTATCATCGGCAAAGGTTTATTAGATCGCCCTGATTGCGAGAGTTATGCCGAGGATAAGGAAGATACAAGCCAGACGCGAAATAGAAATTAAAAATAGAGAAGTCTTTGTATATTTAAGTGCTCGTATGTTCATAACATACATATCCGAGATGCAAAGAAATAAAGGCACCGCGAGAGGTGAAAGGTAAGAGGAGGTTCGCATAAAGTCGTTGTATATGCGCTCATACAAGAAAATATACAATAGCGATATACAAGGATGTACGGAAAAAGCAAAAAAGGAAAAGCTTTAGTTTGATTGTTTGTATAAAGTGCTTGTATGTTTAAATATACAAAACGCGGTATACAAAGTAGAAACATTCAGCCTTATATGGGGTTCAAAAGAGGGAATAGGTGTCCCAAATATTGACTAAAACAAGCATAGATGCAGGAACCTTGGTCAGTCAATAAATACCACAATAAATTAGCAAGCATGAGAGATAAATATCTAACAACTTGAGACATCCTTGAAACACTGATCTGAATTGTTTGAAAGAATTTCTGAAACAAAGTTATATGCCACAATTCTATATTAGAGTATTGAGGGAATAACATAATTTTCAACCTCATTTCTTCCTTGTTTTGATAAACTATTATAAATTGTAAATTGTTATGAATGCATTTATTGATCTGAGAAGTGAAGATCTGGTGTTGGTGTTGTTTCTTGACCAAAATAATGATACCAAAACAAATCAAATCAACATGAAAGAACTGATGCCACCACTTGTTAATTTTTATGAAACCACAATAAGTCTGAACCCACAGTTCTCACACCAACAGTATAAAACATAGAAGGCTATAAGCCTTCAAAATGGCATGTAGAACCTACATGGTATTTTTCATATACAATTCAAATAACGATTCATAAAGAGGGTACAATAAGGCATGCGAACCTCAACGCACACGCAAAAAAGAAAAAAGTGATTCAAGGATAAGCCCAGAAAGTAAGACCTTCCAAACAGCTCTTGCCCTAGCTACTGGTTATTGCTCATATTTTCTATTGACATTTTTCTGAGACGGTTCTCTTCTTGTTTCCGTAGGATTACATACATATTTTTTTCCATGCGTTGGTATCTTTGAAATGAAAATGCAGGGAATATTCATAGATCTGACAAACTTCTTACTCTTGACATTGCTGTGAAGATGAGTCCTTGTCATTTATTGTTGCTTTGTTTATAGTTAGACCTTGTGCTTTGTGTATTGTAAGAGCAGAAGCCATTTTCAACGAGATTTGTCGGCGGCAACCTCATGTTACTGGAGCAATTGGAACCATTGTCTTTTCATTTATGTTCCATGCAGGTCCAGTGTACCGTTGAAACTTAACAACAACAAATAGAGGTAGATTTGGCGGCTTGGTTTCATTTTTGTATACAATAGCAATTACTTCCCCAAGCACACCATTGACAAGTCCAATTGCAACACACAAATTTGTATTCAACATAACTTGTTGTCCAATGCACAATAACACCTTTGTTTGTAGTTGTTCATCATCTGAATTTGAATTTACTATGTTCCTTTTTTGCTCAGCAATGCACCGTGCTATTGGTTTGTCCAATGCTTTTAACATTTTTTTGTTATCTTTTTCAACCAAATCATTTGTTGCAAACAAATGTATGGATGAAGAAAATGTATCTTGTTTGCTGGAAGATAGTTTGTCACTATTGCGTGACATGAGCAGTTCCCAATCTACCTGTATTGCCTCAGCATTCCTTATATTCTAAAGGATGTTGCGAAAATTTATTTGGGTAGGCTCATCTCCTTGTTGTCAGAAAATTATGTTCAATGTGACTACTGTTTGAAAGCTTTTCCAAAGTGTTGTTCCATATGACGATCCAGCATACATTGGAATATCATGTACTGGTGGTAATTGGCCTAGGTCACCAATAAGTACAATAGAGTGTCCACCAAAGGGGGTTTGATTATGGTATGGGAATGCTTCACGTAGTCTGATGTCAATGCATTCTAACAACCTTGGTCCAATGAAGCTCATTTCATCAATTAGAATATATTGAATGAAATATATGCTTTCTTGGAAAGTTGATAAAGCTTGACCTTGAAGAGGGTTCATCTCTTCTATTGGTATGTGAAGTGCTGAATGAATGGTTGATGCATTGATGTTGAAAGCAGCAACACCTGTTGGGGCAAGCAAAAGTAATTTCTTTTCTTTGATGGGCACATTTTTGGAGAGTGCATTTCAAATGCTATTAATCAAGTATGATTTCCCTGTTCTTGCAATACCTTGTATGATCATTAGAAGTGGCATTTGCCTTCCACTTTGATTAGAATGGTCCACAATAATATTTAATGCATTTTATTGCTCTAAAGAAAGCTTTTCCTTTGCAATAAGTGAGTTTGGCTCAATTTGTTCAAATTGTTGTGTTGAACGGATAGAGTCGATGAATGTGATAGCATTCTCCATCAAGGATGGGGCAATTATAGTGGTAGCCCAATTGTGGGATGTGTCAAATTCTCGGTACCCAAGCATGTCAAGTTCATCAAAGTCAACATCATTTCCTGGGTGGAGTGAGGATAGAAGTTCCCATTCCTCTGCATCAACACCTTGTATATCTTCTTGTCCATCTGACCCAATTTTATCATCATTGTTGCTATTTGATTTTGGTGGTGTGCGATCAACATGCCATGCATGGTAGCTGTTAGCCATTCCTTCCCATTGAGTGATTATATCTTCCCTACATGAGCCTATTTCTTGACTAATGTTGTGAAAAGGAAAGTATAGCAGAAGCTCACTCCAACAAAAGGACTCATACATGTCACTATCTTTTGAAGGAATTGTAGCAAACCGTGGAGATACACGAACAATGTTTGGAATATCTCTCTTTGTCCATTTGTAGTTTGTGTGGGACTTTGAACAATTCCAGTTTCTCCTTACATCAATCAATGACAATGATTGTAATGATGTTGGTCGGACCATATACCTTTCAATGAAGTTTGAGGTAGGTAGTAGACAATCTTTAGTAGAAGGAACATGACATAGGGTTTTTCTATTGACATTCAAAGAAACAAAGGAACGACTACAAATTTTTAGTGGTAGTTTTAATAGCAAGTGACAGGACTCTTGTGCACTGATATCACGATCAACAATGGTCTTAGTTACAAACTTGTGAAATGCAGTTGTAGCTAGCTTTTCTGGGTCAATATTTGTAGAGATGCATTTCAAAAGTTGGTGATAACTTTCAGATTTGTGCTTTGCTTTTGCTGCATACTTCGCAATATATTTTAGTACTACATGGTGTGACAAAATAGGTTGGCAATCAACATTTGCATGCCAAATTGATAAAACTGCTGGGTTGTGGATGTTGACCCTATCATCATTTCTGGCAGGTAGGTATGTTGTGTGCCCAATATCATTTGTAGAAAAAGTAGATGATGCATGCAAATCCCAAGGAGATTTGTAACGACCCAACAATGATGACCCTGTTCACTGCAAGCATGTCTGTTCACTACATTTTGTGTGTCGTTGAACTCGATTCACTAACTCTGTGTAATCTGCAAAGGGGTTACATGCAAGGATTGCTAGTGTGTCCAACAAGCAAGGGTCATCATGGATGGAGTTGTGCACCATTTGTTCCCTTTGACTATCTTTTTTTGGGTTCCATGCAGAAACATATCTACTCATGTATTGCACAACACTTTGAACGGCTTCTGGACTATTAAAATCCATGCTTTCCATGGTAGGTGCTCCTTGCAACCAAAGGAAGCCATGAATATGGGCAGATCCTCTATGGTGCCATTCATATCTGTGAGATACCATAAGACCTAGGATTAGTTTTCATAATTACGTACTTGGTATAGGATGAAATTCAAATGATGATAAATGTTACTTACCTATACCAATAGTCTTTGGCAAGTAAGAGCTTCTCCAAGATCTCTTCACGAAAGGCTATAAATCTATTATGCATGTATAGTGCAGTTATATGTGGATTGTTAATCATGTTTTTGATCCTCCATTGGTATGCTTGCGTTGGTTCAATGGGTTGTTTGTTGGGCATTGCATTATGTAAATCTGGCCACTTGGTATCTACTGCACTAAGAGTGAAGAACAAAGTTGGACAACCAACTTGTATGACCATATCTGATAGCTCTCCTCTACACCTTGTCCAGAAGGGTTTTGTCCCGTGTAGGTTTGAGCTAAAATGCATAAGGTGATCAGCAAGCTTGTCATCAGGGAAGTCCTGCATGCGAAGCTGTAGGTCTGCAACTGTATTTGGTACACTTTCATGAAAAATTTTCTTGAAAAAAACTGCAGTTGTAGCTTGGCTTCTATGTCGCATCATAACATTTAACAAGAAATATCGGAAGCGTGGATGTTGACCAAATCTATTATCATGGTATCATATAAGATGTATAGCATATTCATGCATTTCAACATCTTTGATGCATGTTTGTTTGAAAAGTGCCACACCAGTAGGGAAGAGAGTAGGGAATGCCATTGCAAGCAAGCCCTCTGTGTTGTACTCATTGATTGGTGACAAAGTAATAGGAGGCCATTCCATAACATATGTGGGATGAGACTGGTTCACTTGTAAGAAGGTACACATTTGTTCAATCTCCCTAGATGTTGTTGGGAGAACAGCTACAAAAGAAGAATCTTCATTTAATTGTTGTTCGACATTGTCAAACTCATTATTGTTCATGGATGTGGAGTGTGTCATAGGATCCAGAATATTTGTGGAATCTTGCGGAAGCATATCTGACACATCTGTAGGAATGCAAGGCAAGCTCAAGAGTACAAATTCATCAAGTTTGACATCTTTGTAGTATGGATCATGTGCAATCTTATACTATAAGGCTGCAAGAACTCATGAGCGACTAACATAAAAATCATAGTTTTTATTCTCAACACTCTGTCTCCTAATAATGATTATGTCTAATTGGTTGATACGTCTGGGTAAGTATTTTGCTATAGCAGTAATGCCTTGTGGAAAGCTAATTGTATGGCCACTATATTTTAATTGGCCTCCTCGTGCATGCCTTACTTGTAGAAATGGATTGACCCATGCTATTAACATCTCTTCTACTTGAGTAAGGTTTTTCAAAGCAAGAGGCATGCTTACAGGGTCCATGTTATTCCATTTTGAAAAATGATTTCCTTTTTGCTCAGCACAACATCTATAGCACTTAGTGACATTGTTTGACTTTCTAACTTGAATAACAAGGTAACTCTCTAGGCAAATGGAACATGTAGGCATGATTGCTAGTTTGTCTATTTTTGAGCGGAATCATTTTTGTGCAGCAATATACTCAGATTTGCAAAATGTGTTTTGGATCATGCTAGAATAGGTTAGTGGTATAGAAACAGATGGTATTGGTAGGAAAGTATTGAATATGTTGTTGTTTAGTGTTTGAGCATTGGTTTCCATTGAAGCATTATTTGTTGTTCGTCTGGCCTTGTTGATTTCATCCTTTTTTGCATGGTACCGTATCCTTCGCACTTGATTTATATGTTCTCTACTAGATGATATGCTAGCATTGGGATTGTTGAATCTTGAAGGACCTCTCATTTATTACAGAATGAAATGTCTGCAATGTATTGCAAAAGTGTTTAGAATTTTACCTATGAAAAATGCAAACTCAAATCTTCGATAAATAATTACTCTGAGAGAGTAAGGATAACTGAAATCTACTATACAACATTGTTTAAATAACTATTAAAAATGCAATGAGTATATAAGACTGACCTTATCTATGACTCACCTTATACAATTATTGGTTTAATACAATATTAGAAAGTGTAGTAAATTGTACACTAAATATTTGTTTTCCTCATCATTTTAGTTGCAAGACCATTAAAATATTTTTCTAAAATTGTGGGCACATTGGAATGATAACTTTATTAGTTCTTTGATAAATAATTACTTTGAGAGAACATGTATAACTAAAATATAGTAGACAACATTGTTTAATTAACTAAAAAAATGCAATGAGTATATAAGATTGACCTTATGTAGGACTCACCTTGTATGAAAATTAGTTTAAAACAATCTTAAAAATGCAATGAGTATATAAGATTGACCTTATCTAGGGAAAATGTAAGCATCCTTAAACATGTTAGTATCAAAAAATTTAATTTTGTAAGCAATAACTAAGAGGCGGTAAACAACCATCCTCAAGAGTCCTAGACATCAAATATAAGTTTGAAAGTTGTTAGTGATAGGCATTTGTATGAGCGAAAATGTAAGCATCATTAAACATGTTAGTATCAATTTTTTTAATTTTGTAAGCAATAACTAAGAGGCGGTAAACAACCATCCTCAAGAGTCCTAGACATCAAATATATAAAGTACATTAATTAATGAACATGTTCATAAACAACTAGTAATAGGTGATAGAAAACTAGGTAATGAAATATAAGCATCCTTAAACATGTTATTATGAAAAATTATTAATTTTGTAAGCAATAACTAAGAGGCAGTAAAAAACCATCCTCAAGGGTCCTAGGCATCAAATATATAGAGTACGTTAATTAATGCACGAGTTTATAAATAATTTTATATGCAATAACTAAGAGGCGATAAACAACCATCCTCAAGACACCTACACATCAAATATCGAGAGTACATAAACTACTAAACAAGTTCATAAACAACCAGTTATAGGTGATAGAAAACTATCCTCTAGTGTCGTATGCATAAATTTTGCAAGCTAATTATATTATATCATGTTAGTTTTGAAAGTAGAACAATTAAGCATATGTAAGAGGTGGTATACAACGATCCTCATCAGTTTAGTTGCAAGACAATCAAAATATTTTTCTAAAATTGTGAGAACATATGAATAAAAAATTTATTAGCTCATTATAAACATATTTCTTTAAGTAAATTGCCTTAAATGATGAAATCATGATTTAAAAATGTATATATTGCAATAAAATTTATGGTGGGATTGCAAAAGTCAATTTGTAAATTAACAAAAAAAGATTAAGTATATAATTTGTTAGTTGTTTGATAGTCAAGTTAGTTGTTTGAAGGTAAAATAATGAAAGACATAATATAATACATTTCCAAACTTCAAAGATTCAAAATCCATAATTTTGAGATTTACATGTGTAATGTTGGATTATATCCATACAAAATATATTTCTAAAATAGAGTAGTTTAGAAACCAAAAAACATGAGATACAATGTAATTATTATATATGTTATGTATATATGGGTAAGTAGATATTGGATGATGTTTCCAATTATACAATTGAAGACATATTTGAGATTCTATCAAGGAGGCCAACACTTCAATCCATGAAATCAAGGTGTTGAAACCTTGTAATAATAGTGCTAAGTTTAAAAGCACCACAAAATTCTTCTCGTTTGATATTTAGATTGAAGAGGAATTGTTTGGATACAACATGGCTTAGTATTTTTTCAATTGTTTCGACTTCTACTAATAACAGTTGTAAATCTTTGGCTGAAACACTAATCATTGCTTGTGCAGTGTCACCAAATGCAATAACATTTTGTAGTTGACCCGTATGGTCTTCTAGGTCCATTTTCAGCATGTAGGTATAATCACATTCAAGAATATCAACACAACATTTCGGGCAATGCCAAGTATTGTCTAGTTTTTGGATGACCTTTTTTTTGCATTTTTTATTGAGTACTGTAAGTGGGCAGGAAAGGTAGTAGAAGTTATCTAAGTATAATTTTTTACAGTGTATCTACCATTGACATTCTCTACTTTTCCTAAGAGGGAAATTTCACGAGCTACAGAAATAACCATTTGATTGTCAAAGCTATAAGAAGTACTATATGTACCTGACAATGATGTTGAAGGCATATTGATTATCTCACCAGTGTACCAAGACTTTAATGCATACATTTCTTCTACATCTAGGTCAACAAGAAGTTTGGTTGCAAAAATGGTATCAATTGTTTTGCCATTCCATGAGACAATACGACCAGATTTTACTAGAAGGATGGGAGGGTTTGTGTCTAAGCACATTTCAAATAGTGTTTTACCATCAACATCACAATGGTGACCCCAAAGTGTGATGTCAATATTAAAACTAGACATATCAATTGTAGTAGCAGTTCGCTTTGTTATTTCAGAGCCATTTCTTTTGCGTATAGTGGAAGTGGGAGATATAGAGATGAGTATTCCAATAACATCAACAAGGGAATTTGAAGGTATTGATTCAAGGTCTTTGATTGTTTTCAAGCAGAAGTTGTGGGTAGGTATGTTAATGTTTATTCGATCACAAAGTGTTATTTTAGAGGATAACTGGAGGATTATCTCAAATGGATTGGTTTTTCGATTATAGGTAGGGTTGGTTACTTTTATCTGACCATTGGATATTACATAAACCTGACTACTTTCGATAGAATTGTAGAATTCATCTGCAACATCATTAAAGCAAGTTAGATGTATTTCACCACCTCCCTCATCTATAAGATCAAAGCCAAAAACTTTCCCTTCGCCTTTGGCATTTTGAAATTCATGAAGCATTGACTTCCCTAATGCTCGACCCTGAATGGACCATTGTTTATGGTAAGTTGTCAATGCCTTGATTGGAATGATTAAATCGTCTTGGAAGGAACATGGTTGGGATGAGGATGATCCCTTTTCAAATCGAGAGTTGCTTGATGACTGGCCCCAATCACAGCATGTGCAAGGTAAAGAGGAGACCCAATGATGCTTGTTTCCATGCCAACCACTTTCATGGATATAATAATGATAGCCTTGTAATATCAAAAAATTAGAAAAGAGTCACAAATGAAAGTATGTAAGGAGAAAGGAGGTTGTCTGAATGGATGAAAGTAGGGAAGCAATTTCATACATTATTTTGTTAGAAACCTTGCAAGTATAGTCTGTTAGTTCAACAATAGATCCCTTCATGAGACCGCCAGTTGAAGCAAGGTTGTTATATTTGTCAGGAAGGAGAGCATGATGTGAGTGCATTCCATCAGAGAGTTGTAAGCGGTATTTGAAGCTTGTAGATTGAAAGAGGTTGATACGCTCCAAGGACAATATTTGGAGAGAAGGACAAAGATAAAATTTTCCTTCGAGAAGGTTACTTATTGCTCCAGTAGTCAATATGCTTGTCATTTGAGAAAGACGTGAGCATGAGAGATGTGTTTGTGTACAAGTGGAAAGAGTAATAAGTAGTGAGGAGTGAAGGGTAGAATGTAAATAAACTTATATAAAGTTTGACATTTCAACTTTGATAGGCATCCTTATTTTAGATATTAAATAAAAACAAAGCTTAGGGTTTCAATTGTTTATTACTCAAAGATAAATAATGAAAATAGACATAGTAATTTGAATAAACTATTTATATGGAAATAAAGAAAACAATAGTAGGCATCCGTATGTTTTATAAAGAAGAAGTTAGTCAAAAAATATTCTAGCCAAATGCGCATTATGTAAATAATATACTAGAAATTATTAATAGTTTTATATTTGTACATCATATACAACTCTAAACTTTTTTTTTTCGAATCGGTAAGGATGCATAGAGCATCATAATATTTATAATAATATAAGAGTTTTTACATATTACAAAAAAGCCCTTTCTGGCTCAGATTGATACATAAAATTAATAACAAAAGGATAAAAAATATAGGCCCTATTTGGCCAAGAATACATCATTTGACTATCGAGCAACAAGACAACCAAGAAGTATTATATCCTATAATAATCTAAACTTTAAACATTGTTACTATAGTAAAGCCCAAAATATAAGATTGCATTACATTTTATCTACATAGTTCTCAAGTTCACGTTTAATACAAGGACTGCAACCTATTTCAAATTTTGATTGTGGAACAATTGTATCATGAAGTTGGAAAATCCCTCTACTTGCATGCATGTATATTGGATTTCAGCCAAAGTGTGTCGGAATGAGTTAATATCTACTTCTTGTACATTCAAATCAGCGATATTTGTCTCTTTTATTTGTTGCAAAATGTCAGAGCAATTGGCTTCAATATTTAATACGATGCATTGAACATCACTTTAGAAGAGGTTGGCACTATTTGCAGTTGAACTCGCATCAAGTTCATTGAGCGAGCCGTCACTATTTTTGCTTGAAATTTCAATGACGTTTGGAGTTGGTGAATGTGCTGCCATATCTGTAAATAAATATTTAATTATGATTGTTGTAATAATATATTAGAGTTAAAATATACAAAATACAAACTATGGCAAACCTTTCAAGTTACATATTATTCAAATAATTGTTGAAAGTTAAGTATAAGTTTAATTAGTTTAATCCACTATAACCATACTATTGAAAATAATTATAATATATCTTAAATATATTAATCCACTATGAAAATCAATCAATTAACTATTCATTAATCTATTCATTAGTATATTTATATTGACTCCTAATTATAGTATATCTTAAATATATTAATTCACTATGAAAATCAATCAATTAATTATTCATTAAACTATTCATTACTATATTTATATTGATTCCTAATTATACTTTAAAAAAAATGTAGAAGAAATTGTACAATCGTGTTAATATTAATATTAGTATAACAATTAAATATGCATTTGTTCTATGGTCTATTATATTAAAATCAATAAGTTATTTAATTACTTTACTACTTTTATCCAACTATGTTTGTTCACTAAATACAATAAATACAATTAATGTACTGCTAATTATACTTAAAAATAATCATGTTAATATTAATATTAGTATAACAATTAAATATGGATTTGTTCTATGGCCTATTATATTAAAATCAATAAGAGATTTAATTACTTTACTACTTTTATCCAACTATGTTTGTTCATCTCAACATGTAATGTAAATAAAAAATTTAAACTCGCTAAATGCAATAAATACAATTAATTTAATGCTAATTATACTAAAAAAAATTACTTTACTAGTTTATAAATCTTGTTCCAAGTCCCAAAAAAATCAAACTCTAAAAATGAAATCAACTCCATGAGGATTTGGCAAGGCACAAGACTCAGGTGTCTAAGCAAAAAATAGAAGTGAGTTTAGACCTAATTTGCACAATAAAATTTTGGAACTGTGTTGAATAGTTCTGTACAAAACAGTTTTAATGATAGGCTCCAGGTTTTCAGGGCATTCATATCAAACTATTAAAAATGAGTTTATATAGAGCTTAACAAAAAGATAGGCCATAACTAAATTACCATTTATTAAAAACAATTATAAATTTGAGAGGGTCCTGCAAATTGTTATCAAGACCAAAAATGAACCATACGACATACCAAATTGGAGAAAGCATAGACAAAGATTGGGATGAAATTAGTGTTTCCTCTTTCAGGATAATAAGGGACAATATTGATCTTGTAAATTCCCTTAAGAGGGGTCTCAAAGGAAACTGAAACATCAAAATAAAAAACACTACACAATGGTATCTGAGAATCTAAAATCTTTAATAGATAGGACAGTTCTTATGAAATACATGCCTCCAAGTCGAAGGCACTATAACACAAATCAGATGGCACATATGGTCAAAGAGTATAACAAACTTTTTGCTTGTCTCTTATTATCATGCATGTTTCCATCCCACAAATTATTACCTATCATCCACAAAACAATAAATGAAATATATCCTGAAGTAGATTTTTTAGTGCAGCAGTAAAGAGGCAGTGCTTTCTTGAAGGAATAATTCCAGTACTAAAATTAAGCGTTCCTTTCAATGGCACAATCAAAATCAATACACAATGTTGAATAATTCGTTAACAATTGCAAAATATAAATAATTATAACAAATCTGTTCACAACAAGGTAATTATAAATAAAAATGTGCAGGGTATTTTCTACTGACCTGATTGTGAAAAGCCTGTTCTCAAACTGCACTTCCTTGGTCAAGAAATCAATCACAATAATCAAAGAGAAGCCTTTGTAAATTTATGAACAAGAAATGTTCCTTTTATAAGTAAATTTGCTGCACTGTAGAAACTTGAAAGGTGGCAGAGAACAATAAATAGCAGATGGTGGCATGGTATATCTTGTTGGGCCTGATTTTCAAAAATTGTTAGCTTCAAGAGGGCATTAATTTCATTTATATCTTATTTTACTGTCTAAATCAGATATGGAAACATCTTCAATATTATCAATGCATATGGTAAGGGGTTTGCATTTAGATTTTTATCTCCATTAAATTTCATTAGGTGCGGTTGAATGTAGAAGTCTTTATCTTGACTTGCTAATAAATATTATAAGATTTTTTACTATATGGCTTAAATGAAATCATCTGCTCAAAGTCCAAATGTCAATTGACAACAGAGTGGTAAATCTATCCCCGACTCATTGGCGAGACTTCGTTCGTCGGTGAGTTCCTAGTTTGATCTCACGATATGCCGATGGATGTTCTTCGACAAGACTCCCTTCACTTTTCCCTGATGCAAAACTGAAAACTTTGCTCGCTAAATTATTTGCTTTCAACCTTTTCCTTTTCCATTTCCTTTGAAAAAAAAAAAGAAATTGCAGGGTATCCGCGGGGGGACATTTAACGAACACGAGACTTCTTCTGACACAATTTTTTCCCCGTGTGAGAACAACCGACGATTATTCCGGCCACAGAAAAATGGACGGGTTTTGAATGAAAAGGGGCAACAGCAACTGTTAATTAAAATAACAATTTATTGTCAAACTAAAAACCTAATTTTTTTTGGTTCAATATCTTTCATTCAATTTTCTTGTCTTTTGTCATTTATTAATTTTTTCAAATGAATGGTTGAGATGTATTCTATAGTAGCTCTTTTAATCTGGACCATTTGTCTATGTATTTGAGGTAGTGTTGCTCACTAAGGGAACGCCTATTGGCGTAAAAATGTTTGTAATTTGTAGGTCGACAATCAAACAACATTTCAACATTAAGATTTGTTTGCCTTGTAAAGAATAGATACTTTTTGTTTTAATTAATTTACTTTAAAAAAAATAAAATTATTTTCTACAATATAAAGTTAAAATAACAATAATTATCCATGTAATGATTTGTGTGGAATTTCATTCTAATTGAATTCTTAGGATTAAAAGGAAATTCCAATACAAATTTTAGGTAGGCCCAATAAGCATTATAAATAAAGACCAATCACAATCTTTTGCAAAATACTCATAAAGAAGTGCATACAAGTATATATCAAAGAACAATATTTAGCCGATAGGCTTTTATATGTGAACCTTATAATGCTCGGAATTGTCTCATGCCCTAAAAAAAATCACCAAATTTTCTAAACTCTTTCTATCGGCGTATTCCTTAAAGTCCTATGGGTGCAAGTGCTAGTATAAATCTAATGCACTTTTTTTGAGATGTTATTATATCTAATGCACCTACTTCTAGATAGTATTCAGGAAAATAAAATAAAATATCTTCTAATCCATTCCATTTGCACTCTCCAACATTTTACTTAAATAAAATATAATTTGTATTAGGTTTGAGAATATTTGTTCGTTTGAGATTTGGATAGAAAATCGATTTAAAGAGCACTTAAATTCATAGCAATCTTACACGTTGGATGGTTGTGGAAGGACATAACAAGGATAAGAACGAGATGAGTAAATTAGTGGAATTTGGCATTGGACAAATCCAAGTAATGAAGGACAAAGAGTTAAATATCCGTGAATGAGGCCATCCCACATGTTCCACAACGGGCTCAACTTCTCTACCGTCTTCAATTGTTCTATTAAAAACTTAATATATTTCAAAATGATGATTTGACAGATGTAAGAATAAGTTGTAGATATGGTGGTCAGTACTTGTTTTTAGAATATTAAGAATGAAGATTGAGCATTTTGTTTTTTAGCATTGTTTTTGTTTTTTTTTTAATGGGTTTGTCAGTCCTTGACTTTGGAAGGGAAATTTTGTTTTCAATTATACTTTTAGAAATTTGTATATATTGTAAATGATAAAAATTAAGTGTTTTTTTATTAATGTTTGTTTGTTTGTTTATTTCTTTGTCTATAATGTGTAATATAAGTTTGTTCGTGAGATGATAGAGGGTGGGAAAATTACGGTTTAAAAGGTTGACATTTTGTAGAATGTTGCAAATTCATTCACTAAGTTAGGGAGTATAGAGAAATTTGTTAGCATAGGGAGGCTATGGGCCTTGTATTTTTCTTATGTTCCCTATTGTGCCATTGCAATATAAATATCAAGTGGGAGAATGTTAGGTTTAATAGTTAGTTAATTATGTGTACATCTCTAAGGATCATGGAGAGGGCCAACTTGGATGTCAACATGAAGTTGGGGTTTTTTATGATTAATTATTATTCTCTAGGTGGCTTGGAATATGTGTGTAAGAGGTGTAACGTGGCTGAAAGCATTATAAAACATTATTGGACACTTGGCATGAAGTGGAAGGGAATCTATGACAATTTATGACATTGTAAGATGTGTAAGAAGCATCTATAACATTCATTATGCAATATTTAATTAATAAAACTAATTGCAAAAATTCCTTTTCAAAAATATATTAAAACTTTCATTAAAAATTAATTTTGATTTAATATAAATTATGAAATTAATTTTTGGAATTATATATTTAATTAAAATATCTAATTAATCTTTTTTTTACCAAAGATGCAATATTGCCAACAAATTAATTACCACAACTATTTAATTAGATTATAATACAATAGTTACTTTCAAACAATAACCACAATTTAATCATCTTCCTAAAATAAAAATAAAAATAAAACATTGCAACTAGTTCTAATAAGATGAATTTACTCAACTTGAGGATTAATTATCTCTAAACCACATTAAGGGTTTCTAAGTATTTAAGGCAAAAACATTGCAACTAGCTCTAATAAGATGAATTTATTCAACTTGAGGATTAATTATCTCCAAACCACATTAAGGGTTTCTAAGTATTTAGGGCAACTCTAAAAATCGTAAGTTTCAAGTTTAAAAAGACCCTTCCCCCTCATTCCTCATTAATTTCAAATTTGTTGATTGAAGGAAGAGGAAAGGAAAGAATGGAAGAGAAGTCAAATATCTCAAGGTGATACCTAATATTTTCTTTGTTTGTTTTTGTTTTTGTTTTTGAACTTTATTTTTATTTTTTAAATTTCTCTATAATTTATTTACTAACAACTAAAATTTCTATCTTTCTCTCTCTATATATAACTATAACATAACAAAATCTCTTTTATTCTTTCATTTTGTTTTTTAAATGCAATATTATTTAAAATAGAATAGAGAAAATTCTCTCTATATATAAACAATCATTGGTTCATTATACAAAATAGGTCACAAAGTATATTTATTATTTTATTGATTAAAAAGAAAAATAGAGAGAAAAAATAAATGACCCCATTTTTTTATGTGGTAGATTGTGTTAAATGGGCCGACACCATAGTGAGGGATTGATAACCTATGTGGTGCCAAGACCCCACAGGGGGTCCGCAACACCCCACATGTCACACCCCAAATTTTGATTATGTTTTAGTTTGTACATAATTAGTAGATAATTTTTTAAGAATTAGTGATTTGACATTAAGTGAAAATGTTAAGAAAAATCAATGATATCATGAGTTTATGTTTATATGAGTAGAATTTAGAAATGTGAGTATAAGATGTTACAATTTCATAAGGATTATGAATTGACTAACAATACACTAATCATAGTTGGGTGATTGCAAGTTGTATCAAGGAAAATAGGTTTTCCACCCTCCGAGAAAGAGAGGGAGAGCATCATCAGAGAGAAGTGAATAGACGTATGGATAAGAATAGGTTGTTGCCATCTAAGTCTCATGTTTGCTAAGTTTAGTGAATTTGTCGTCGAGTTAGGTAAGTTGTGTTCAACCCATTTGGTCTAAGTTTGGTTTCGACTTGACAATTTGTCGATTTCTCGTCAAGAACCATTAAGCATAGGTTTGTCGAAAAATGAAGTCAGGAAGGTATGACCGTCGACAAGGAATGGTTGATAGTCGTTAACTCTTAAGTGATATGACTATAGTTATATTCAAGAGAAAATATTTATTAGGGTTAAAAAAATTCATTATTGGTAATTTTTGATTGAAATTCCATTATGATAACCCATCTATTTTTGTGTTTATGCAAGATAGAGAGGGGGAGAATACCTCGACCCCATTCTCATATCTTGTCGAGTGCTTGAAACAACGTAAGTATACTTAGTAAGCATCTACATTATGTTGTTATATATTTATTTAGTTAATTATGAATTTTTAGTTTAAACCTAGAGTTTTGTTGACAACAAGTTTCTTAAAGAGGGTGGTATAATTGCAAATTTAATTGCAACCACTTCTTGTTAAGTTTTGAAGACTCGACCCCTTATCTCCATGGCGGTCTGGAGAGTATGGGGGAGCTCTTAATTAGAATGGGGAGTGGTCATAATGACCAGTCACTCCACCACCAAATTATTTACACCATGAAGAACAATTATAGGCTCTATTTTGGCAAGGAATCTCTACGGTAAGGGAGAAGTTAAGCCTTGAAAAGGCTATATCATTGTAGAGAATTGATAATAAAAAAAAGAGTAGTGATATCATGGAGTGATAACAATTTTTTGATATAACAGAGAGAAGAGATAATACGTGGAAAAATAGGTAGAAGAGTGAGCTTTGCTAACATAGAGAGCTTTGCTCTTATCTAGAGAGTTCATGGGATCAAGGGAATGCTGTGATTCAAGAAAGCTCTGCAGAGGAAAACAAACTCAGAGAGAATGATGATCAACGTGTATACAGAGCTTAGTGCACCAAAAGTTTAAGAAGAAACATAGTAGAGGTAGATGATCTCATTTTTAAAACCATTGTTTCATTCTTACTATGATATTTGTATCTTGTGGAAACTTGCATGATATAGTTACGTAGATTTTTAGAGATATACAATCAGTAAGATTAGAATCTATGTGGCTATGCAAACTTAGATAGTCTTGAATAAGAGTAATATTCTTATGGGTTATGAATTGAAACCACACTCAAAGTGTTGGAGACTTTAGAGCCTAAGTCGTGATAGAGTTATATTATTGCTATAGTTGTCAAATAGTATAGTATAAATGATAGATTACTATGTAGTATACTTCTCATACTATTGTTCGATATTCTCATAACACTGATACTTTGTTAAACACAAAAACATTATCATGCCAACATAGTATCATCAGACTTAAGAGAATATATATGTTTAAACTTATTTGGTAGACTTATGTCTAGGTCTGTTATATAGTAGACCATATGCCAGATGACCTTGTATCATATGTCGATTGATCTAAAATGATATGAGGAGTTTTCGAGCACTTAGTATAGCAGTATATTTCTTTTACTATCTTAGTGGTATAACAAGACAAGATGTATATATACAAGTTGAGATTAAACTTGTCAAAGACTATATTATTAACCTAAAAGTAAGCTTGTTGAAGTTTAGGCATATATAGGTTTTCTTTTCCAAGATTTATTTATACAAGTGACACTGTGTACTATCAAAGACTTAGTGATAAGTTTAACTTATTCTAAAGTATATAGAAATGTTATAGATATAATTGGAAACACCTATATATATATATATACATTCTTCGATTATGACAAGTATATTCGTTATATACAAGGATGATGTGCATGAATTCATATCCTTTCTATGTCTAAAGTCAGTGGATGAAAGGAGACCATTAGGTCGAAAACATTATTTTATTATTTCTTTTGACTCAAACCTATTCAGTTTCAAAGATTGAATTTAATCAAGAGTTATTATCTAATGATAATATTCATCAAGATTTTATATGAATGAGGATAAAACCTCGTATTCTATGTTTTTACATAATATGAGAAATGTGTATTCGATCAATGTTCAAGTGGTCGAGAGTAGACTAGGGGTTATTACATTCATGTTATTTTATTACAACTTATTAACTTTGGAAAACAAGGGTATTTGATTTTTCATTGTATTGGGGTCAGAGAAGTCACAACCCTAGAATAAACCCAGAAAGGCTTAGAAATCTTAGAACTCTTAAGTCGGTTAATACTTTGTTTTAGTCTATCGTGTGTTAAGGTTGACAGTAAATGGTAGAGAAAACCATAGTTTTTGACGGTTTAAATTAGAAAAGAGTCTAAGTAGCACTTTGATAAATTTAAGTGATTTCTTGATAGAGTCAAAACTTGACATATAGCACAAGAAGTGCTTAATCTTTGAGTCATTGAGTAGAATGACAGGAAGTCATAGACCCTGATTTTTGCAAGGATGCAACGAGGAGCTCTCTGAAGGGTTAAAATTACCTAATCCTTTATATAGCATGCATATCCTAGATTAAGGATTAAATTCTAAGTTAAATTGACTAGGAATTGAGTTTAGCCAAGACATTTCATGTCTAGAGTTACTAGTTAAGCAAGTCAAATTGTAGGATGAGATAGTTTCCAAGTCGAGTTAGAGGTGTGTGAACACATAACTACATTTATTGCAAACATCTATTTATATAGAAACTTTAGCCAAAGTGATGCATTTGTCTCTGCATGCATTAGTCGATTCATAGTGTCTAGATGGCATGACCTGTCAGAATGATCTGTCTAGATTTTTATGGTTGATTAAGTTACATAGGACACAACACTAGGACTTAGATGGCAACCCGTTGGTTTTTTATTTCTATACTCTTCGTGAAGGGTAGGGTCACTTCAGGAAGGAAGGTGTGTGGGGGAACACCGGTCTATGGTTGGAGGTAAAGCACTCGGATGATTCTCTCCCTCTGTAGCAAAAGACTAGCCAAGACTTGTGTGACAGATATCAAGATTCCATATGCAACACTCTTTATGTTATGACTTATGATTGACAAACTTATGTAAACTTATTTATATTGCCAAGTGCAAATTATTGAAAATGTATAGAGATGTAATTCCACTATGATTCTTATCTTTGAATATATTGTTATTTTTCAAGGTTGAAAAATATTCAGAAAAGACATGCATTTTAATGTGAAATTTATGTAAATGTTAAAGATTTTTTTTCTTTCATGTTTACCATGTTCATTTACTTTTTTTAGTAGATTGTTGTGTAATTCTGAGTAATATGAGATGGCATGTTACACCATAAGGGAGGTGGGCCTTCCTTTTCATAACAAGGGCTACGACGGTGGCTCTGTCCAAGGCCTAACAAGGGCCCATGGGCTATAACAGTCACCCAAAAGAAATTTAAACAACACTTTAAAAAAGGCTCTATGATTTATTAACACAACAACACAATAACTATGACACACACACATATATACACAATGAGAAACTCAAAAAATGAAGCAAATAAATAAATCTATATATATTTTATAACTTGAATATGAATGTAGGCATGATAAATAAAGGTTTGTTTCAATAATGAAAATAAATATATCATTTATTTACTTTTCTTTTGTTACAATATACTTGAATACAAATAAATAATTGATCAAAATAGATAAATAAATATTTTCCCCAAGGAGGTTCATACCTCCCTCAACCCCACACATGGGTTGCTCTCATGTAAGAGGTGCTAGTGAACAGGTTTTGTCACCACTTATTTAATAAAGAGTCACCCAGTTTAGCAGTAACATACCCCACCAATAGTTGGACAATTTTCATAAATTGCCCTCTGAATGTTTTAGAAGGTATAACTCCCCTTGTAAGATGAAAATTTTATGTTTGTTGACACACTTTTAACCTAAAAGTGGGAAAGACAAATTTCCACAATATGAAATTTAATCAAAACCACAATACACATTGTATTGCGAGCAAGAATCTTACTTATAATAATAATTTATTATGATCCTTTCCAATCACACGGATGGAAGAAAGTCAATGAGGGAATTACTAGAATCAAACCACCACCTTCACATCAGATCCCAACGTACGAAAGAAGACACTCCAATGGCCATACAATCATAAAGAAGCAAGTTATCAATATTTCATACAGAGAAATGCATATATCATAATCCAATGCACCACAAATCCAACGTACAAAGAATGAATGACTAATACACAGAGAAACTATTGGACCCACTGCCAACCTTCCTCTTGTAATGATGAAATCAATTAGAACAAAATACTCTGTTCTATCCAAAAGAATGATACCACATATAGTGTATCAAATATTCCCCTTAATTTTTCAATATAATGTCTCTGATGATCTATTCATGAAAAATAAATTTCACCAAAAGATCCCTCCTTCTCTTTTACCCATACATTATATAGTAAAAGAGAGAAACCAACTTTTTCATGCATAACTATATTATACAACTAACAGAAAATGATAAAATAAAGTTCTTGAAATATCAAACGAGACATAGTCTTGAATGATAAAAGAGTCTCAACTTAACAAATTATGAAAATTAAAGGAATAGTTATGAAGACACTTCTTTGTCTTCCTCGTCCAATGTCTTAGATCCAACAGGTTCATCTACACTAGTTTTTCAGGTGCTTCATCTTGGGAGTTCGAACATTCTCTTCAGCAGAATCCTTTGAATGTGTTTTCTATTGAGGCCCATATACCTCAACTTGCCCTATAACTAGAGGTTGCAAAATGGTGGCCTAAATAGTGGCAGGAGTGCTAGGGCTAGAAGTACCTATAAACACCTGTCGTTGTTCCATGACTTGCCCCTTGTGAGAAGTAGAACCTTGGATGCGACACCTTATGCGAGCTGCCTCATAGACTTAACATCTACCCCTTTATAAAAAAAAATCATATTCTGCAATCTTGGGCCATTCTATACTTTATCAGGAAAATACCATTTCCACAAACTTGGCTTTTGTTGCCTTTACCAGAAAATACTCATTTTGACGAACTTTCCCTTTGTTCCTTTTTTTGGCAAAAACTATCCTTTGCAAACCTTTTTAAAAATGTCTTAATTGATGAATATAGCTTTTTGCAAACTCAGGCACTTCCCTTTTTTCTATCGGCAAAAACCCATCCTGATGAACCATTACACAATCACCTTTATCGTTGAAATCTTACCTTCTCAAACTTAGTCAAAATGCTCTTTATTGGAGAAATGTTGTTTTCACGAACCAAGCCTTCCAACGCCTTTAACTTCTATCGATGAAATTATAAAACCACGAACTAGCTTTCTTCAGCTTTTGCCTCTATCGGCAAAGTCGCTTGTCGACGAACCTCTCAATCGACAACTTTAGCACTTCGCAAACTAAACCTTTGTTTAAGGATTTGTCATCTTTTTACTTAACCAACTTGTCTCTTATTAGAAGAATCCCTTTCTCTATCGGCAAAACAACGTCCTTACGAATCAAGACTTCAAACACTTGACCTTTGATATCTCTATCGCCTAGTTGGCGAATCGGCGAAATGACGAACTCGCGAACTCAATCGGTGAATTCAACATTTCGTGAACTTGCCAATTTGCTAAAAAAGCCTTTAGCTTCCTTTAAAACTTTCCTTTCGAAACTTTTCCAATTGCCTTATCTTGCCTTCCTACTTCTCTGTCGGAGCCTCCCTTAGTCTATGAAAAGTCGTTGGCAAACTTGGGGGTTCACGAACCTCTAACTTCATTGAAAAGCACTTGGCTCTTCTTTCTTTACTTATAAATGTTTCCCTCATCCTTCGCCACTTTTGCCGCCTTATCAGAAAATTGAAAAAACTGTGAACACGTGTACTCAGTCGGTGAAATCGGCAGTTCGCAACTTTGCTGACAAATGCTTTAACTCGAACAATTTTGCTGAAGAAGACATCAACATTCTTTCAAACTTCTCTTTTTCCATATTTTTCAGCAAATCAGTGAATTGTGAAAATGACAACCAGTTCGCAAACCAAAGACTTTGTCAACTAAAGGTAGAAATCGTACCTTAGAAATTTTTCTTCTCTTATACCTTAGACACTTTTCCTTTGTCGGCGAGAGATGCTTGACATAAACAAAAGAGAGTTGTCAGTTTATCAGCTTATCGATGAAACATAGAACTCAAGAACTAAAGATCAATAAGACAATAAGGTTAAGATCGTGAAAAATAGAGAAAGCCGATAAAGGGAAACCTTGGTGAAGGCTAAGGACCACTGTCGAGTTATCGGGGAATCGACTAATCGAAAAAATACACAACTCACAAACTAAAGGTTAAAAGTTTGTGAAAGTTGAAGAAAACTGATAGATTGAACAATTGTTGAGGAAATGAGAAGTTAGCAAACTTAAAATTTAGCTGATAGAGTTCATGGACTCATGACTTTTCCGACAAAGTTCACCGATACAGAAATTCTCCGACAACATAGAAAATAGTTAAGTTTGAGAATCGTCAAAAAGGCTGACAATAAAGGGGATTTATAAAGGGACTCAAGGACTTTGAGTTCGTGAAAAGATAGATTTGCCGATAAAAGAAAAGAGTTGAGAGTAGGACTTTGGAAATACAATACAAGGACAAGGAAAAGATTAAGATGAACTAAAATTTTATTGTAATAAGACAAAATCAGAATTTGGCGAAACAACTAGCTCTAACTGGGGATGAAGAGAACCCATAAACTCATACTAGCCAACACCTTATTTATTGGGCCACAGAGTTAGACCCAATCACACCAAAAATGAAGGAAAAATAAAACAAAACAAGACAAACAAAAAGAAACTATGATATAAGGTAGGACAAGTTCACCAATTATAAAGCTTCAAATCTTGCACATTACAAACAAGAGGTAGTTCTGTACCATCCAGATATGCCAAGAAAAAGGCATTATCATGAGCAATTTCTCTAATTCTAAAAGGTCCCCTCTAAAGGGAGTGGTGCAGGGGCACCTAACCCAAGGTGGCCTCCGTGAGGCATTTAAGTTTATGTTTGTGTTAGAAAATCATGTTTGTGTTGTAATAAGGTCTATTTGACCAATGCATTTTCATTTCATTTTGTATTTAGGTTCATTTTGTAAGTCCCAAGTGACTTAGGGGACATTTGTCAAATTGTAACCGCATAATGCCAAAGATAGGCAGTAGGGCAGTTGGAGGCTATTTAAAATGGTTGTCTCGCAGCCGCTTGGATTGGTCTCCCAGCTGCTTGGAGTCAGTTTGGTACTACTCTGGGTGAGTTTTTAAACCCAGGGAATTGAACAAAGTCAGATATATGATATTGTAATTGAATGCACTTGTGCGAATGTAACCGAGCATTGTGCAGGAGAAATCAAGATTTTCTGTGTTTTCTATTTGTTTCCATTCTTTGTAAATATGAAATTGCATAACTGTGGATTTCTTTTCCCTTTTGTATTTTTGTTGTTGCAAAATGTCGATGTGAAGCATTCCACTGGTGAGATTTCTGTCAAAATCAGTGGAATGGCTTCATTGTACAATATGTGTTTTTCGTTTCCTATTATGTTTCATGATTTAGCGATGCAGATGTTCCAGATCACAGGTTGTGCACAGTAGATCACCTAGCATCTCCATGTGCTAGGGTTTGGATTGGAGGAGTTGGAGGTATCGGGCAGACTGGGTGTTCGGTGAAACAGTTCCAAGGTTCGCCGATAGGGGAGAGTCTCACCGAAGACAACATGTATTGACATTTCGGCGAGAGTGGCGATATCGGGAGACAAGCTCGAGGTTCTGTCGATGGAAGTAAGTCACGGTGAAGGGGTGTCATGGTCACATCGGCATAAGGTTGATCGATGGTAAGACTTGAGAAAGTCATACTGACCATTGATGTCTGACCGATCAAGGTGTATCAGTGGTCAGTAAGTGGAGACTGGCTGATGGAAGACAAATTTGATTTTTGTACTGTGGTTTCGCTATGCGCTCCCCATCAGGGAGTCAAATTTTTCATGTGCCCCTCTAGGTTCCTTTCTTTTGTCCCATAGTAATACCAGGTCTCCAATCACAAATTCCCTCTGTCTAGTTTTCCTGTCAAAAATCCTTTTCACCTTCCTTTGATGTTTTGCTATTCGGTCCACCACTTCTTCTCTTTGTTCTTTAATTTAGAGAGATACATTATTCTCTTTTCCAAAGCATCTCTAAAATATTCATCTTCAATGTCCTTCTGTAAATTTAACGCTGAGAGTTCCAATGGGATAAGTAAAGAACTACCAACACCATATACAAGTTCAAAAGGGGACATACCAATTGCTCTTTTCAAAGTAGTCCTTTCTGCCCATAATGCATCATAAAGTCTTTTATGTCAATTCTTTTGATTATCGTCTACCAGTTTATGAACAATGTTAATCAAAATTTTGTTGTTGGATTCTGCTTGTCTATTGCCCTAGGGCTAATAATCAGAAGCATGTGAAAGATTAATCCCATGATTATAACAAAAAAGTAACATTTTTGAGGAAGAAAATTTTGAGGCATTATCTGTCACAATCTTCTTGGGCACACCAAATCTGATTATGTTATTTTCTTTGAGGAATTTACACACTACCTCAGAGGTAGTATGTTTGATAGGAACAACCTCTACCCATTTGGTGAAATAGTCTGTGGCAGTTAGAATATGTGTGTGACCTGCACTGGAATTTGGTTTGATTGTTACTATGAATTCTAGGCCCCAGTGCTGAAAAGGTTCTTAAATAACAACTGGTCTTAGAGGGAGGGCAGCTAATTGAGGTCTACTAGCAAACCTTATGCACTTCTCACATTTGGAAACCCAATTATAGGCATCTTTGAACATGCATGGCTAGTAAAAGCATTGCCTTAAGATCTTGAAAGCTTTTACTGATGCCGAAAGGTGCCCTCCACAAGCCTCAGTGTGGAAAAACTCTAAGAGTTTATTCTACTGCTCTTTTCCTACACATCTAAAAAATGTACCTTCAATTCCCCTCTTGTATAAGGTATTTTCCCATATTACATATTTCACATCTTTAAGCTTTAGAGTTCTCTTCTCTTTGGCTGAGAGATGAAATGGATATTCTCCATACGTCAAAAAGAAAGCAATGTCAGAGAACCATTCATCAATGGTGTCCACAAACAAAGTTAAAGGAATATCATCAGTTTCCTCAAGTAAATGTTATGCTATTAGCTTACAAAGTCCTTTACCTCTAACTAGCTTTGTTGGTTTAATGGTGACATCATACTCTTGGACTTTAGTAACCCAAGCCCCCCCTTGTTACAACTTATTTCTTGTTGTGTTAAGATGGATTTGACTTCAAAATCTGGGACAAAAATAATAGCATGAGAATGGAGGATATAGAACTTGAATTGTTTGACTACTTTCACCACTGCATAAGCATGTTTCTCCATAGGGGAGTAGTTCAGGTCACGTTTCTTTAATGGTGTGCTCATGAAGGCAATATGAGATTCTATACCTTGTTCATTTTTCTAGAGTAGTATAGCTGACAAGGTATCTTTTGATGCATGATAATAAATGATAAAATCTTTGTCAAAATCAAGATGTATCAAAGTTAGGGCATTAGCAATAGCTTCTTTGATGGCTTTGAATGCTTCTTTGCCTTCATTATTCCATTTAAAAATAGGTTTATCTTTCATCATCTCTACTATGTGTCTGGTTAGCTCTGCAAAATTAGGAACAAACCTCCTCAAGAAGTTGACCTGTCTAAAGAAAGATCTGGTGTGACTTTTGATAGTAGGAAGGCTTAACTACTAAATAGCCCTAACCCTTTCAAGATATATCTTAATCCTTTCTTTTGAGACAATATGTCCCAAGATTTTACCTTTAGTAAAAATGAAGATAGACTTTTTGGGATTGAGAGATATGCCAAGATCTCCACATCTCTGCAAAACAACTTCTAGATGATCGATATAATTAACTCTCCTCTTAGAGAAAACAGTAAGATCATTGAGATAAATAACAATGATTTTATCATTTAGGTCTCCAAAGGACAAATCCATAGCTCTCTGGAATGTTGTACCAACATTTATAAGGCCAAAAGGCATTCTATTGTAGGCAAAAATCCCCCTGGGAGTAGTGAAAGTTGTTTTATGCTAATCGTCTAGGGCCACACCTATTTGATTATACCCAAAGAAGCCATCTAGCATAGACATCATTTTTGAGCCCGAAACACTCTGTAGTATATGATCCATTACTGGCAAGGGATAATTGTCTTTCAATGAAGCTTGGTTCAAGTTCTTGAAGTCTACACAAATCCTTATTTCCCCACTCTTCTTTCTGATAGGAACTATGTTAGCTACCCAAGTAGAATGATGTATGGGGTATTTAATTTTTACCTTTAACATTTTATGGATCTCATTGAAAATACCATCTACAATTTTAGGATTATAAGATCATTACTTCTTCCTAAAAGGATTGGTACCTGGCTTTAGGGGAATGTGGTGTTGCAGTCTTCCATCCATGAACTTCTTAAGATCTACATAACATCAGGCAAAGACATCTCTATACCTGATCAATAATGAGATCAATCGTTCCCTTTCTTGAGTTGTACAACATTTACCAATACATACTAACTTGGGTTCTTCATCAGTACCAATATTTATATGATCATATTCATAAGAAGAGTTAACAAATAATTGGATCTTCTGCTTGACATACTTGTTGTGTTTATCAAAGAGATCTTCTAAGCTTACCAAACCTTTGTGAATTTTATTCCCTTTCAACTGAACCGCTTCCTCATTTGTTCCATCAGACTGATTAGTAGTACCTTCGGTGACCTCATTACTTTTTGAATTACTTCCTTTAAAGAACAAATTTACAAAGGCATCAACTTTTTCCAAGAAAGAAATAATATGTTTATCATTATCTAATACTTACCAATGATTCACAGTGTTAGGTACACTGGGCCTATAGAGAACTTCCACCCGATAAGGATTATCCTTGAAATCAGGGTGGGGAAGATGTAAGGATGTTGAAACTGCGAGGGAATTTGCCCTAGTATTTTGCTCTCTAGGGACAGATTCAGTACAAAAAGTATCGACATACTCTAAATTGTCCCATACTCTCTTTCTCTAATGTTTCAACCTTCCATTCTTCACAGAGAAAATGTTCCTTACCTATTTAACAATAATCTTTGCATCACCCAGAGATCTCAATTGCTTAATCCCTTTCTCCTAGCCATTTCTAGTCCCAAAAGTGACGCTTCATATTCAATAGTATTGTTAGTATTCTCAAATTATAGTTTAAAGGCAAAGGGGAACTTGTAATCATCAGGAGATATCAACACTATACCCGCACCTAACCCAGATGATGAACAACTGCCATCGAACTCCAAACTCCACAATTCATTCGATAAGTTTGGTCCAATCAATTCAAGATCCTCTCCTTTCGAAGTAGAGATCGTATACGTTCTTGGACCAGTTCTACATATAATACCTCTAATATGGGATCCCCAGACTTCAAGACCGTGCATTTAGATTTGGGTTCAGGGTTTAAACGGACTTCAGGGCATGTGACCAGTCCATTTAAATTTCACCCCCAAGGTCTCTGCAGAAGCTCCTTCTTAGCAACATACCATAACTAGCAGAGATGCCAACTACTAGGATGGTCAACTTGATTCTCTTTTTGGGGTAAGCTGCTAAGGCTACTTGGGCCTCTTTGATCTATCCAATGATAGGAACTTGTGTGGAATCTGTTGTCACATGGATTTGCACCCTGTGTTGGAGAGGTTTAACGGTCTTCAACAATCCAGTGAAATATTGAGATGACCTCTAGGTGTAGGACCTTGCAAGGAGGCCAAATCTCTAGAAAGAGGCTGGTTCCTTCACCGAATAAGAGATTCAACTATTCCTAAGACTAAACCTAATCTATCCACCATTGAGGAAAAGAAGAAGAGGGATAAAACTAGAAATTAATGGAGGTGATACACCAGGTTTGAATATGGAGCTCTCACTGAACTAAAAATTCACAAAATAAAGAAATACAACTGATTAACTTACAAAGATCTAACTGATTCTAATAGAGGTAAGAAGCAGAACAAAATTGTAAGGAACAAAGCATTCACATACAAATCAATCCTAATTTACACAGTGCTAAAAAACAACATGAAGAGGTAAAACACAGTGTGTATTTCAACAAGAAGGCAAGGTTACAATAGAGGGCTTTGTTTGAAAATATAGAAGAATCAAGAAATTTCACTATTTTTCACTGTTTTCCAACCCTCATTACATCTTACAAATATGCATATATAGCAATTCATTACATTAATCTCAGTCATTTCATAATTAATTCACCCCATGGGCCAGTCAGAAAATGTCCCCGCCAGAAGGGATGTCTTGCCTGCTAAGATTCAATGCAGAAAATATCTTGGATCATGGAGCAGCTAGGAGATATTTTTCCTCTTTAATGCAAGCAGCTAATTCATCACCTGCAACAATAAATGCAAAAATATGTACAGATTGTGTAGTTGAGCGGATAAGATCTACATTAATGGTAGATGAGGAAAATCAAATAAACTTTCCCTCCAAAATCCCCTTTTTACAAAGCTTTTACAACACTTCAAATATCTACATTCTGATATCTAAAGTCTACAGTATATTATAATTCTCTGTTTTTACATTAATTTCTGCATTTTTGGAAAACCCGGCTTGAATTTTGCCTTGTCCGCAAAATTTGCATTTTACAAACCACTTAGTCTTTGCCTTCTGAATATTTCATTTTCTATCGGCAATTTTGCAATTTTTTGAATTGTGGCTTGTTGTTTCATTTCTGCTCACTTTTGCCGAACTTATCTTTGCTTGCTCTTTTGCCTCTATTTTTGCCTTGTCGGAAAAAATCATTTTTTTCTGAACCATTCCTTGTCTTTTCTTTGCCTTATCAGCAAAATGTTCAATCTTTGAACTATGCTTTGTTTCTCCTTTTCTACTTTGTCGACAAAATCCCATTTTGCCAAACTTTGGCTCTTTACTTCCTTTTCTATTGGCAGAAATGCCTTATCGACGAACTCTTCTTCTTTCATCACTTTTTCCCTTTGTTGGCAAAAACTCATTTTGCCAAAACATTTTGCTTCCACTTTTTGCTTTGTCGGCAAAAGTTGCCCCTGATGAACCCTGGACTCCCCCTCCTTCCTTTATTGGCGAAATGTCCTATTGGTGAACCAAAGGATTTTCAAACTTATGAAAGTTCACAATTTTCTAACTTTGTCGATAAAGGCATCCTTTTGGTTTTCTTTGCCTTCCTTTATTGGGAAATCACCTAGTCGGTGAACTTTAGATTTTTCATACTTTTGGAAAGTTTGCAACTGGGGAAAAACTCTGATAAAGGCATTCTTTAACTCTTTCTTGCCTTAGACAATTTTGAAGAAGCCTGCCCTTGTGTCGCTTTATCAGAAAAATGTTGAGTCGGCAAACCTGTGGAAAAATGAACCTTCCAAAAGTTCATGGAAAGCAAACATTGCCGATAAAGGGGAAATACTTCCCTTAGCCAATTTTTTAAACTTTCCTCCCACCTTTGTCGACCAATCGGCCAGTCGGTGAACTCATGAAATTTTGAACTTGGTGAAGAGTTCAGGTTTTTTGAAATTTTCTGACAAAGGGAAAGGGGAGCTTCATGCCTTAGCCATTTTTGTGTTAGTTCATGACTCTGCAACTTTGCCGATAAAGGCCAAAAAGGGGCAAAAATTCAGGCAAGATCTTTAAATTTTCTAGGGTTTTCTGGGTTTTTTGCAAGGATTCTCTAGATGAATTTTCAAGGATTTTTACATGGTAAACACTAAGATTTGAAGGATTTTAGGCTTGTAGAGCCAAAATTTCAAGGGATTTCAACAAGATTTATAAGTTGGGCTATTTGACTCTAGGTAGAGGAAAATAGGTCAACAAAATCCATTAACATTTCCCATGGGATGAAGTGAGATAAACCAAGGGCTTTGGCTACCTGAGCAGGCATGACATTATTAGAGGCCCCTGAATCTATAACACAGTTGCTCAGTTTATATCCAGATATAAAAAGGGAAACATAGAAAGGATTTGGTTTCTCAAAGGGGTTTCGTGGATCAAATTTTCTAGAACTAGAGGCATGCCCTGTGGGAATTGTTTTCTCTTTCTCTATATTATTTGAGAATTGAGCATTTACATGAGCTGAGGAAGAAGGTTCTTTTTTTACATACCTTACTAGTCTATCTAGCTTGGCAGGATTCAGCCTAAGATATTTTGCCTGTGAGATTCGAATCTTGGTATTTTTATAGGAATCCACTATATCAAAAGTAGGTGGAACAAATTCTTTAGAAGATAGAGAAGAGAGTACCTTAGAAGATGTTGTTTTAGGAGTGCCTCCATCTATTTTCCTTGGTCCTCCAGCAGTGTTCCAAGACAAGATGACTCTAGGGGAAGGATTATCATCGTTGGACTAGTTCTTGTGTACATCATCCTTTCTGTGACTTTTCTGTCCTCTAGTAAAGACAATACAATTTGGATTTTACAATTCAATATATAAGTCTTCACTTCCATCTGAATCAGACTCATACTCTAGAAAATTTACACTAGCATCACCATGTTGCATTGTGTCATCTTCCTCCACAATAGGTCCATCAACATGTTCGTTCATAGACAACATTTGCATAAACCTAGTCATTTCAAGACAAGAACTTCCATCATGATCACTAGTGAGGTGGAAATTACATACCATATGATGGGATTTACCACTAGTTGAAGGGCCTTCCAAGGCTAGCCTCTACATTAGACCAGTCAATATTGGGGTTCTATTGTTGTTACTTGGCATTCCATAATCCCTCCTGGGAACATCATGATAATAAGGGTGTTGCTATCCTCTAGGCATTTGCCTCTTGAGAGTAAGTATATCATTATCCAGGGATTGTACTATAGGATCAGTGGAGGTGCTTTCTTGGCCTTTATTTACCTATAAATTTTTTCTCCATTTTCTAGCTATTATGAGATCATCTTCAATAGAAATAAGTCTTTCTTGACCTCCCTGTAAATCTATTGCACCTTCCCTTTTCAAATTGTAACTAACATCTGGAGGTAGTGATTTGACAAAGAAACACTTAAGATGTCGTCACTAGGTCTCATATTGGGAGTTATTCTATTTATAACCATGTTAAACTTAGCCACAAACTCCCTCACGGGCTCATGTATTTCTTTCTTCAAAGAAGTTAACTGGACGAATAAAGTATGTTCATTATCAACAATTTTAAATCTATTTTCAAATTTTGTTCTCATAGTGGCCCAACCATCAATGGATCCAGGGGCCAGGTGGTAAAACCACTCTACAACAACTTCAGACAAAGTTTCAACAAAAATCCTTACAGAGACATCTTCATGTTGGACACCGAGGATGGAGGATGCAACAAAGAAGGCATTAATGTGTTCATCTGGTGTGCCTTTTCCATCTCATCTGAATTTTAGAAAAAATTTTCCAAAACCTTGAGGTAGGTCATGCAACTGAATACCAAGTGCTAATAGACCAATAGAAGCTCCCCATGGAATGGGTGGTTGTTGATGTTGTTGATGAGCCATGTGAGGTTGTAGATTGATTACCACGGGTAACGTGGTGCCATGTAAGACTAGTGCTTGACACACAAGAGATGAAATAGGATAGAGAGGAGATGAAGCTATGCTAGAAGACCCAACTTTAAGATTTAAAGGAAAGGTGGTAAAATTAGCAGATTCTAATAAATCAAAGTCAGAGTTAATAATACAATTGTACTTTACAAACCAATAGAGCCGCCACCTCTTAACAATCACTGCTTGTTTTGAGGATTATTTTGCTGATTGTTCTGATGATTATTCTAACGGTTGTTCTGACGATAGTTTCGATGGTTATTTCTCCTGTTGTTTGGAACTTCGTGGATCTGGAATGGTCTTTGTCTCCTTGGTACTACAATAATTATTTCTACAAGATAGTTTTCATGTGCCATGCAAAATTCCCTGGCTTGTCTCCTTAGTTCTTTGCCAAGTTCTTCTTTAATGTCAAGGGTTTGATTGACCTAATGAAGCTGTTCATTCATCCTTCTATTCTCTCAGGCCAAATTTTGCAAATCAGTGATGATGTCTTCTTCTTTAAAGTTAAGCCAATTTATATTGGGTTGGAGCACTGGTCCAAACCCTCTCTGGAGCACCATAGGCATTATGTATTTTATGTTCCAACAAGAAGTTTTTAGAAATTACGGAAGGAACCTTTCATGCACGTTGCGATTCAAGAAATTTAATTAAACCTTCCTTATAATTTTGCAATATATATCTTGAATCCCTTTCTATGGTTGTAACAACAATATTATAATTTTGGATTCAAATAATATATATATTTATATAAGATGAGGGGAAACCAATAATTTTTAATTGTAAAGATCTTACTATTTGATTCCCCAGTAGAGTCGCCAAAATCTATTAGTGAACAGGTTTTGTCACCACTTATTTAATAAAGACTCACCTAGTTTAGCAGTAAAAAAACTCCACCAAAAGTTGGACAATTTTCAGAAATTGACCTCTGAATGTTTTAGAAGGTACAACTCCCTTCATAAGATGAAAATTTTATGTTTGCTGACACACTTCTAACCTGAAAGTGGGAAAAACAATTTTCCACAATATGAAATTTAATCAAAACCACAATACACACTGTATTTCAGGCAAGAATCTTACTTATAATAATAATTTATTATGACCCTTTTCCAGACACACGAATGGAAGAAATTCAATGAGTGAATCACTATAATCAAACCACCACCTTTGCATCAGATTCCAACATACAAAAGAAGACACTCCAATGGAAATACAATCATAAAGAAGCTAGTTATCAATATTTCATACAGAGAAATGTAGATATCATAATCCAATGCACCACAAATCCAACATATGAAGAATAAATGGCTAATACATAGAGAAACTATTGGACCCACTATCAATTTTCCTCTTGTATTGATGAAATCAATTAGAACAAAATACTTTGTTCTATCTAAAAAAATGAGACCACATATACTATATCAAATATTCCCCTTACTTTTTCAATATAATGTCTCTAATGATCTAGTCATGAAAAATAAATTTCACCAAAAGATCCCTCCTTCTCTTTTACCCATACATTATACAGTAAAAGAGAGAAACCAACTTTTTCCTGTATAACCGTCTTATACAACTAACAGAAAACAGTAAAATAAAGTTATTGAAATATCAAACAAGACATAGTCTCGAATGATAAAAGAGTCTCAACATAACAAAGTATGAAAATTAAAGGAACAATTATGAAGACACTTCTTTGTCTTCCTTGTCCAATGTCTTAGATCCAACAGGTTCATCTACACCAGTTTTCCCTGCTTCATCTTGGGAGTCTGAACATTCTCTTTAGCATAATCCTTTTAATGGGTTTTCTATTAAGGTCCATCTATCTCAACTTGCCCTGTAATGGGAGGTTGCAAAATTGTGGCCTGAATAGTGGCAGGGGTGCTAGGGCTAGAAGTACCTATAGACACATGTCGTTGTTCCATGACTTGCTCATTGTGAGAAGTAGAACCTTGGATGCGAAACCTTATGGGAGCTTCCTCATAGACTTAACATCTACCCCTTTATAAAAAAAATCATATTCTGCAATCTTGGGCCATTCTATACTTTATCGATAAAATACCATTTCCACAAACTTGGCTTTTGTTGCCTTTACTAGAAAATACTAATTCTAATGAACTTGCCCTTTATCTCTTTTGTCAGCAAAAATTATCTTTTGCAAACCTTTATAAAAATGTCTTTATTGGCGAATATAGATTTCTACAAACTCGGGTACTTCCCTCTTTTCTATCAGCAAAAACCCATCCTGATGAACCATTACACAATCACCTTTATTGCCAAAATCTTACCTTCTCAAACTTACTCAAAACACTCTTTATTGGTAAAATGTTGTTTTCACGAACCAAGCCTTCCAATGCCTTTAACTTCTATCAGCGAATTTAAAAAACCACAAACTAGCTTTCTTCAAAATTTGCCTCTATTGGCAAAGTCACCTATCAGTGAACCTCTCAATCAACAACTCTAACACTTCTCAAACCAAACCTTTATCTAAGGCTTTCTCATATTTTTCTTAACCGACTTTGTCTCTTATCGACAAAATCCCTTTCTCTATCAGTAAAACAACGTCCTTACGAATCAAGACTTCAAACACTTGACCTTTGATCTCTTTATTACCTAGTCAGCGAATTGGCAAAATGGTGAACTCGCAAACTCAGTCGGTGAATTTGGCATTTTGTGAACTTTCTAATTTTTTGACAAAGCCTTCAGCTCCCTTAAAAACTTTCCTTTAGAAACTTTTCCAATTGCCTTATCTTGTCTTCCTACTTCTTCGTCAGAGCCTCCCTTAGTTAGCAAAAAGTCGTCGATGAAACTTCTGTCAGTGAACTTGGGGATTCGTGAACCTCCAACTTCACCGAAAAGCACATGGCTCTTCTTTATTTACTTAGAAACTTTTCTCTCCGCCTTCGCCACTTTTGCCGCCTTATCGGCAAATCGGCAAAATTATGAATAGATGAACTCAATCGGTGAAATTGGTAGTTCACAACTTTGCCGATTCACCGACAAACACTTTAACTTGAACAATTTTGCTAAAGAAGACATCAACATTCTTTCAAAATTCTCTTTTTCCATCTTTTTCAATGAATCATAAAATCAACGAATTATGAAAATGACGAACCAGTTTGCGAACCGAAGACTTTACCGACTGAAGGTAGAAATAGTGCCTTAGAAACTTTTCTTCTCTTCTGCCTTAGACCCTTTTCCTTTGTCAGTGGGAGACTCTTGACATAAACAAAAGAGAGTTGTCAGCTTATCGGTGACACACATAACTCAAGAACTAAAGACCGATAAGACAATAAGGTTAAGTTTGTGAAAAATAGAGAAAGTCGATAAAGGGAGACCTTGACAAAGGCTAAGGACCAATGTCGCGTTATCAGGATATCAACGAATTAGAAAAATACACAACTCATGAACTAAAGATTAAAATTTTGTGAAAGCTAAAGAAAACTAACTGATTGAACAAGTGACCAACATTGGTAAGATATTTTCTAATTAACAGTTGTTGGGGAAATAAGAAGTTAGTGAACTTAAAATTTAGCCGATAGAGTTCGTGGACTAGGGATTTTTCTGACAAAGTTTGAGAATTGTCAAAAATGCCAACAACAAATGGGATTTACAAAATGACTCAAGGACTTTGAATTCATGAAAAGAGGGATTTGCTGATAAAAGAAAAGAGTTGAGACTAGGAATTTGGAAACACAATACAAGGACAAGGAGAAGAGTAAGATGAACCAAAATTTCATTGTAACAAGACAAAATTAAAATTTGGGGAAACAAGTGAGAGAGTCTAAACCAATACTAACACCCTTCCCACAACAAAACAAACACAATCCAACAACAATAACACACACACTCACAAGGATTCATTTTGCATAAGCATACAATGACCATACCGGCATTAAATCTATCTAATAAGGAGAATTAGGAGTCTACCTCAATAAGATATCCAAGATGGTTGAGTTGAAACTTGATAAATCTCCCTCCAAGAACTCCACTCCAAGCCCTCCTCTCTCAACTCCAAAACTATCAAGACTCTCTCTCACACATCCAAGAAGAAAAATGAACACTAAAAAGCCCCTTTCTAACCTTACAAGAGGGGTATATGTAATAACTGCCATGTCACTCCTCCTCTCCAAATTAGGAGGTGACACATGGCCTCCAACTCACCCCCTCTCATCCCTTCACCCAATTCATAAGGATTGAATTGAATCCTCAAGTTCTCACACATGTGTGAGACCTAAGGGAAAGGAGTGTACTTGTACACTCTTCTCCAACATCTTCCTAGGTTATGCTCCCACATATGTGAAGCATTGGGATGGGGGTGTACTTGACCCACCCTTCACTCATGAACCTAGGAAAGGGAGATTGGATGGTGACAAGTCCATCATCCCTCTCCCCAAAGTCCATCCACACTACTTTCTTCCCAAGGTACTTGGGAGTGGTCAAATATACTTCCAAAACTAAAATTCATAGCCCAAAAGGTGCCCAACACCTAGGAACTTACCCTAGGGACCTAATTTCATCAAAATACTCAAGAAAATGGCATTTCAAGACCTTTTAAAAAGCCCCCTAAATACAAATATAAAATTTACCACATAAGATGACAACTCACCCCTATGACTCACTCAAATAACCTTAACAGAAAATAAAATTTAATTTAACATCACAAATTTGTCACATTACAACATATTTTTACAAATAAAGGTCTTAGTCTCCTCCTGGACTAAATTCAAGGCATTACTAGGGATAACACAACTAGGTTTTTAGAAGACTTATGATATTTCCATTGCCCATGGAAATCACTTGTATACTTGACAACGAGAATTAATACATCCAATAAAATAGCTAAAGCAATTAAAATTACAATTCCACAATCATCATATATTATAGGAAATCCATAAAATAAAAATTCAAATCATCATCATCATCATAAATTAATCATCACATTTACATTTCTTGAACATTTCATTTCATATCCATTTCATAACACATCTCATATCAATCACGCGTAGGTTGTCAATTCAATTTGGGACTAGGTTAATTGGGTAATTATAAGTGTTTCATGTAAAAAAGAGGAGATTTTCAAATTCAATGGATGTGTGGGTTAAATCCTCCTTTCACACCTTACATTCAAGGACATAAATCGATTCAAGACATAACTTTTGCAAGAGGGCTCTGCTAAAGATTTAGTGTCACTTGGAACAAAGAGGAAACTTGGAATTTGCTGATTTAATGATTAATTAAAGCCCAATTATACTTAAAACCCTCATTTCACAAAATCGTAAATAAACGGATGAATCACGACAAATGCTCACAGACAGAGATATAATATTTAGAGTAAATACATACTAGACTTCAGAATTCTGGATGTGGAAAAGTCAGGGGCTAAAGAACAAACTCCCAAGCCCAAGGTGACAACTTCTTCAAGGATCTCTGGAACTTGTTTGTAACTAATCACCACTGTCACAGAGGTTTTCTGCTTCGGGGATCCAGAGGGCTTCGGAGTCGGAACCTAAGTGCAGGTCTTGGTTTTCTTCTTAGATATGTGATTTTGACACTCTACTATGCCTCCCTGCAACTCCACTTCTTCCGCTTCTGCACCTGTAACCTGCAATCACAGAAAAGGGGGTTGGGGGTTGTGGTGTCTAGGAGCTTGCCTCAGTCAAGCCCCAGAAGGACATTCAAGTCTTTCAAACACTGTTTTCAGATAGAGAGTGCATATCCCTGCAGGATAGAGGCAAAAACTAATTGATAAATGATTAAAAACACAAATGAATGTCACCTCGGAGGTGTAGCTCGCATATAGATGAAAATCCTTCACATCATAAGAAGATGAAGCCAAATCTGCATAACAAACATAATAAAAAGACAAGTCTGCTCTGCAACAATGAATACTTTGAATGCACTAAAATTATAAGTGCGCCAAAATTTCATAATCATCTTCTAATTTACAAATGAATCCCTAAACATGCTTATATATGCAACTAAACACATTCCCACTTTAATTTCGTAATTCAAACTTGAGATGTTGACAACAGACACTTCTAATGGACACATAACCAACATTTAAAATTTGGGACCCTGCTAAATAGGGCAGGACTAGGGCGCGGGCACCCAAGTCCTCAACCCCATTTTCAAGGTAGGTTCAAGTTCATCACTATCCCTTAGGTCCCATTTAACATGGGTTTTCAGGGATTTTCCATCAGGAGTTAAAATAAACATGCATGATTATACTAAAAGGACCTAGGAGCTAAACTCAGGAGGAAAAAAGTCCTAGGGAGACATTTTCTGATGAACAATAAGGAATTGAAAATAATACTCCAAAATCAAATCACAAAATAGTGAAAATGTGCAACATATATTCATGTCGTGATAATGTAATATAACATAATCTGTTAGTGTAGGTTTTTATTTCCTATATGGGATATTTATTTTCCTATTTTCCTAGGTTTTTCCTACACCTTTTATTAATCTTTCTTAGGTTCATAAAGCATGTTTAATTAAATGAGTGGGTTATGAAGTGTCACCATCCTAGAAGGGAGCACCCATTAGCTATCTTGGGAAGATACTTTGCTATCTTTAGATTGATAGACGGTTGCTTCCTATTGGTTGGTGTTGCCACCTCTACCCTCTCCCTTTTCTATATAAACATGCTACCTAGCTTGTATTAGGCATCTTTTGATTTTACATCCTCATAATGCTATTTCTCTTCTAGTATTTGTATTACTCTTGTGGAGACTAACTCTATGTTGTTATTTTGATCTTGTATCATTCGCTTTCACAGTTTAATATCTATTTGTTTGCACTAGTTTTCTGGGTTATTCATCTTTTCATATTCTAACATGGTATCAGAGCTATTCTAGAGAAAAATAGATTTTGGTTTCCTTTTTTGAGAGATTTGGGGAGGATAATAAGCTTTGTTTCAGGTTTTCCCTAAAACCTAGTATGCTCTTCTCTTGCATCTTTGAATGATATGGAGAATCAGAAAAGTTTGATGGAAACATTTTAACCTTTGGATTTTGCATATGTGTTTTATGAGATATGGGTGATTACAATGTTTTTGGTTATACTGGTAGCATTTATAGTTGTTCCAACGCATCCAGGAGGCTCAAGAAAGATAGATTTGTCTTTCGTTTCACTAGAATCAGAGATCATTTGACACAGTTGCAGAATAAGCATTTTTATGCTCAGATTTGGAAGACAACTCCTGTTCAAAGCATTTTTAGGCCAAAAGGACCTTGCCATTGTATCCAGAAGGCCTTGCAGATAAATTTTGACATATTACATGTCATTTTTTTGTTGTTGGAGACATTTTTTGCATTAGATCCACATCTTAGGCACATCAAAAAGAAAAATCTTTATGGGTTTTGTTTGCGGCGTCAAAAAACTATCTTGGTGTCTGTTATTTTTTGTATGCATCAAATAGATCGTGTGCAAACTTAATCAAAAAGTTTCAGTAGACCCCCTCTTCGTTGATAGTTATAGATTTGAAGGCAATTTTCAAAGGCTCCATTCTAGCTCATACTGGCTCTGTTTCTCAAGAAAAACATAGGAAAATAAATATCCCATCTAGGAAATAAAAACCTACACTAACACCTCCCTTAAGTGCAACTTAGGTGGGTAAAATCAAGCCTGATGAGGTACCTAAGTAAATAAAAATCCCCTTCAAAGAGAAGAAGCCCCCTAGAAAAGAGAGAATATTCCCCCAAAGAGAGAAAAGAGACCCCCCAGAGTAGAGAGAGTCAAGACTTCAAGTGAGAGGATGAAGCTCCCCAGAAGACGAAGCCTTCCACACCCCCAACAAAGATCGCAAATGAAGGAACTTGCTTTCATTGAAATTTTTGGTGAAGATATTAGCAACCCACTTAGAAATCAGACGGTAGTGAAGGTCAATGACGTGGCCATGGATGAGCTCCCATATGCAGTGCATGTGGGCCTCAATGTGTTTGGTCCGCTAATGATGGACTAGATTCCATGAGATCTGAATAGCACTCTGGTTGTCATTAAATATGACAGATGGCCATCTGATCTGGATACCAAACTCATTGAGAAGATTTTGAAGCCAAATGGGCTTAGTGACGACATTCATAGCCCTCAATACTTGACCTCAGGAGAAGATAGAGCAATAACAAACTACTTCTTGCTCGGCCAACAAACAGGACCTGAACCAAGTGAGAAGCTGTAACCTGAAGTAAACTTATGATTATGAGAAATGATTGCCCAATTTGAATATGTGTAGCCCGCGAAGTCAAGATCAATGCCTGTTGCATAGTGAATCCCAAAACTATGAGTACCCTGAATGTAGTGAAGTATCTGCTTGGTTGCTTTCTAGTGCAGCTCATGGGGCTCTTGCATGAATCGAGAGACCATGCCTACATCATATGAAATGTTAGGTCTTGTATGAGTCAGAAAAATGAGACTCCCAACAAGTTGTTGGTACAAAGTACCATCAACTAAAGGTGAAGAACACTGAGCCTCAAGTTTGACTCCAAAAAAGAAGGGAGTCAGAGCAAACTTACAGTCAGCCATATGAAACCATGAGAGAAAATCTAGAGTGTACTTGGATTGTGTGATGGTGATCCCAGAAGTAGACTAGTAGATCTCATCCTGAGAAAGTAATGCAACAAGCCCAAGTCAGTCATCAAAAACTTGTCATTAAGGGCAGTTTTGACTACCCCAGTGGCAGATGAAGAACTCCCTATGATCAATAAGTCATCAACATATAGAACCAAAAATATGAGTGAATCATCCTGTTGCAAAATGTAGACATTGGGATCAGAATGGCACCAAGTGAACCCAATTGATAGAAGGAAGGAGTCCATCTTGGCATACTAGGCTTGAGGAGCGTATTTGAGGCCATAGAGAGACTTCTGAAGGTGGCACACAAGTGAAGAATCCTGTTGATGACTGTTTTGATGCAATCATAACAATAAGTTAAAATTCACATATAATGAACTGAAACTATACTTGAAAGACAAGAAGGAATCATTTGGTGATTCAACTAATCCCAAGTCTACAATGGTTCGGTTGGTCAAGTTCAGTTGGTCAATGTGAAGCTGTAATGTTCAAGGGGCCTTATGTAGTTTAGGTTTATTTTGTGGTTTACTGGACTAAGAATATGCAAAGAGGTCATAGATTTCAACAAGTATTCTGTTCATTTGCATACAAGTGATAACGGGCTGCAAGTTTCAGAGGGTTTTCTTGGATTTTTTGCAGCTTTCTTCTTTATCTATTTATGAAAACTGTCTACTTAGGGCTCTGTTATACATGCTTCTTCAAATTTGAGACAATTTTCTTTAGATTTCTACGTTTTTAGCTAAATATTTCAGATGGGTTGGGAAAAGTTAGAAAGATCTAAACTATGCCTCATTTAATCTACAGAAGGATCTAAGTGTTTCTGTTATGCACTATGTAAATACCACAGTAATCTGATCAAATCCACAGTAAAAAACCCTAAATGTAAGTTCTGAGCATTTTCACAAACATACATTTAAAATTGCAAGCTCTCAAAGAAGATATTTCAAAACACAAAGAAGAGCAGGAGAACACTCAGAAGATAGATGTAAAACTCCAGATTCTATTGTATTAGAAACGAATAGCCATACATGATTTACAATGTAAGAATGACTCTTAGTTTCATTGATCATACTACAGAGAACTTACAAGCTTTACAGATACAGTAAGGCAGCCAGACATTCCACGCGCACCTTACTGCAGACAAACAGGCGACCTCCTTCTTCTACTTCTAAACTATGCTAAGCTAACTGCTGTGTTTTCCTAGAATCTCTGTTGTAGGCCTTAAAAATCCCTGTTGTAGCCCCTGTTGTAAAGTATTACAGTGTAGAGAGGCACAATATAAAGACATTCTGATTGTCCTCACTACAGCAAAAAAACCTAACTGAACCCCTGGTTCAAACCCCTAGTTACAGCAATAAATGCAGGTGAACCAGTTCTCAAAAATATCTCAGAGCAGTGGTCAAATCTGGGCGAAATATTGCCCCTTCTGAGAAGTTCCGGCAGCTGGGTAATAACTTCTGTTTGTCTTTTGCAATAATATCTTCAGCTGCAACCCTCCTCTTCACTTGAATGGCCTTGACTTTTGCATTTCATCCCTATCTTCTTGCTCCTGAGATCAGATCTTCTGCCTCCATGAGGTCACTGCGCTGACTTTCCAGCTGCTTCCTCAACTGCAAGCCTGTAAGACAAGACAAGCAATAAGTTTCACATTTATCACAAAAACAGCATGAAAATACAATAAGCGTTTAAATCCGGGTGACTGCGCAAGATGGAGAAAATCGGATCCAGAATCCTCTCAAAACACGTCCAAAATGCGCTCAGACTGCTCAAAATTGATCAGGTCAACTATCGCTGACTGAAAAAATGCCAGAGGCGCCAAAAAAAATGCTTTAAAATTCCACCGCCTCATTTCCCGCCCATCGGCATGACTATCCCTGTCGGTGCGTCAAAAAAACATGTTGGTTGATATACTTCATCATCATGATATTTCGCTTCTGCATATTGGAGAAAAGAACAACATCATCATCATCATCATGTTGAAGAAGAATAGGAGGATATGAATATAATCATGCTGCCGAGGAAAGGAAGATGATGGTGACGTCATCATGATATTCGGGCTTCATTGAAATGCTAAGGATGACATCATCATCATGTTCGGTTAAGATCAGGGGGATATTTATGATATCGGGTCACCTGAGGAGCATGATCAGGATGATGAAGTGAATATGACCCTTTCGCGGCCAAGGTAACCCTCTTGAAAGATCAGGATGATGATGATCATCATCATATTTGCTTTTGTCGAACATAGAATAAGACATCATCATCATATTTAGGGCTTTTGTCGAACTTGGAATAAGACGTCATCATCATATTTCGTGAACCTGATCGTGTTTCGGAAAATATCCTGTTGAAAGAAAAAATGATGATGATGATGATCATCAGGATATTTACTTCTTCGTTTATCAGATCGGGATGACGTCATCATGATATTCGGAGCCTTCGTTAAACTTGAACATGACGTCATCATGATATTTCGCCAACCGGATCATGTTTGGGAAAAAATCCTGCCGAAGGGAAAATGTGATGATGATGATCATCAGGATATGTGCAAAAGGTTGTATTTCATCGGCAGGAGGACTTTGCGAAATATCAGGTGGACAAACAAGATCATGATGATCTTGACTACAGGACAGGATAAAACATATGATGATGATGACCCTCATCGATTTATCATGATGACGTCATCATCATAATTTGTCTTCGGAGCACAAGGATGAGTTAAGGTCATCATGATATTTGCGCTAGGGTGATATTGTGAAATATGATCATGCTGTTGGGGTATGCAATATCGACCACTTCTTAATAAATAGGGTGGTCATCATGATATTCGCTAACCGGAGATCAGGAGGATATGAAGATGATGATCCTCTTAATCGAATTATGATGATGATGCTTCCATCACTTAGCGAATTTCAGCAAATGACCCTCGTGAAAGATCAGGATGATGTGAAGTCGTCATCATCATAATTCGAAGTTCAGCAAATATCATGATGATGACCCTGCGATAGGATTATAACACGCGCACGCAAATATGCCGAAGGTGGATTTTTCTAAGTCTGGGTGATCAGCATGATATTATAAGATCAGGTAATGTTGAATTATCATGATGATGCTTGCGATACAAAAGACCACTTCGACGGGGAACTTACCTTGACTTAAAGCCGATGTCATCATGATATTTGAACCTCAGGATATTGTCGGGGGGGGTGCGTTTCAAATATGATGATGATGTCCTTATACAGCAAAACCAAGTTTATAAAATATGACGCTCTTAAGAAAATCATGATGCTGATGATGCGCCTGAGGCCATTTGACGGGTAAAGGGAACTACCACCTAAAATTGACGTCCGGATATTGCGACTGCATGATTTTTAGCGGGTGATAGACCAAGATCATGATGATCCTGTCAACATGACTTAGGATATAAAAATATGATGATCCTCCTGCGAATATCAGGTTTGACCAAGACTTTGACCGTGCATAACTTCCACATATGGACGAATTTTCAAGTGAAGTAAAAGGCAAACCTGCATGGAATTTCAAGCTCTTTTAAAATATGAGGTCACAGAAACAAAATATGAACTTTGACAAACAGACCTCATGATGATGACCTACCTTATCATATATCATGATGATGATGCACCTGACCTTCATTTTTACCAGACCGCCAGGAAGCAAAAAAACACAAGCAGAAGCAAAAAGCAAACATCAGCAGGGGTCCCCATTTTGCTAAGGAGCATAATGGGGCGAGTTGTGAACATCACAACAAATCCTAAGCAAACCCATGTGGTTTCTCCATGTAGATTTCCTTCTGAAGGTCATCGTGAAGAAAAACACTCTTCACATCCATCTGGTGTACTTCCCAACGATTAGCTATAGTAATGGAAAGAACAAGTTAGATGGAGTTCATTCTGGAACTGGTGCAAAAGTCTCAGAGTAGTCAGATCCAGGAACCTCAGAAAATCCTTTCACAACCAGGTGAGCCTTATGCTTATCAACTGACCCATCGACTGCAAACTTTGTCTGATAGATCCACTTACATCAAACAAGTTTTATTCCCTTAGGAAGAAGAACAAGATCCCAAGTGTGGTTCCTCATCAAGGAACTATACTCCTTCTACATAGCTATATCCCACTCAAGAATACCATAAGCCTCTCGAAAGGATTATGGATCAGAGGTAGTAGAAATGAAGACATGTGGAACATCTTGGAACTGTGAATGATTCTGCCTAGTGTCTGATGGATCCCCAACCCAATTGCCTACAAACTGCAAGGTCTGTCTAGCCCAAAGTGGACCATAAGTTGGAGAATGTGGAGGAGAATTATCACCCTCTGAATGATGACTAGGAAAGGAAGGAGGGGAATCCTCTAAATCACTCTCAGCATCGGAAGTGGAAGTAGAAGACTCCTCATCATCAAGAATCTTCTCAGGTGAATTTGACTCATCAGAAGATCTTTCATGTAGCCCAAGTGACTCCAATGTCAAAGTAGAAGGAGGTGGAGAAGTGATAGGAAGTTATCTCAAAGAGCCCTCCTCAAATTGAACACTCCTCTCAATAAACAACTCATGTGTAGTAGGGTGGAGTAACTGATAACCCTTCACACCATCAAAATAGCCTACAAATATGCAAGGTCTACTCTGTGGATACAAGGCCTTACATTTCTATGTATGAATGTGAGCCCATCCAGGAGAACCAAAAACTCAAAAGTGCTTAACTTATGGTTTCCTACTACTCCAAGCTTCAAAAATAGTGACTCCCTTCAAGGCTCGGTGAGGAACACGGTTCTGGATATAACAAGCACAATTAATGGCCTCTGCCCAATACTATGGTGCAAGAGATCTGGAGTGTATCATGTAGTTTTCCATTTCATTAAAGGACCTATTCTTCCATTCTGCAACACCGTTCTACTAAGGATTATATGGTGTTGAATGCTGCAAATTAATCCCCTCTGAAGTGAAAAACTGCTCAAAATGATGGTTGACATATTCAACACCATTATCAGTGAGCAAAACTTTGATGGATTTCCTAGATTGCTTCTCTACAAAAGTTTTGAAGTCCTAAAAGTGATCAAATACCTTAGACTTCTATTTGAGAAAGTACACCCAAATATATCGAGAAAAGTCATCAATGAAAGTTAGAACAAATCTAACCTTGTTGAAGGATGGACAAGGAAATGGACCAACCAAATCACTATGAACTAACTTCAGTATTTATGAAGCTCTCCATGCCTTACCTTTGTCAAATTTTTCCTTGGGATGCTTACCAAGAATGCAATGTTGGAAAAAACCACCTGAAAACTAAACCGAAGGCAACCCTATGACTATGCTCTGCTGGTTGAGCTGCTAGAAGTAGCGGAAGTTAAGATGGCCAAACCACTCATGTCATAATCTATTCACATCATCTGAATGAGTGAGAAAAATAGGCAAAGGAGGATCAGGAACAAAGTGAGAAAGCAAATATAGCCAAGACTGATGATCTGCTTTCCCCACTACAATTGTAGAACCACTGTGCAACTCACGAATCTCTATTGAATCAGGAGTAAACTCAACTCGCTTGCCTGAACCTGTGTGAGTGATATGATATGTACCAATAGGAGATTGGTTGATAATGAGGGCACACAAAGAACATCATGGAATATGCCATCCCCCACATCAACGGACCCTCTCCCACGCACCTCAACAGGAGTGTCATCACCCATCAAAATAGAAGGTATAGTACACGGATCCAAAGATGCAAGTTCTTCCTTAGATGAAGCCATGTGGTACAAAGCACTAGAATCAAGAACCCAAGTGGATGGTGAAGAAGCAACTGCTACCAGGGCCTTGCCCTTTCCTTTTCCCTTGTTGTTTTCCTTTGCTTGTTAGAACCCTCATTAGAACTTTATTTTATAGATTCGGGAATACTGATATTATTCTTCTCAAGAATGTGTGTCAAGTGATAAATTTGTTTCTTCAAACATTTATGTTCATCATGACCGAAACTTTTACAATAGGCACATTTGACCTTCTCTTTCTTAGGCTTGTCACCATTACAAGATTGGGTCTCATTAGCTGCTTTTGGGGCAGCTTGTTTCTGATCCTTCTTCTCCTTTCTATTATTGTATTTCTTATCCTTATTATTACTACTTTGTCCTTTCTATTCTTTCATGCCTTGGTTTATGGCCAAGGCATGTGACTTAGAGGATTTTAGAGTGTCCATCTAGATTAGATTATCTTGCTCCCATGTGAGAGAGATAGAAAATTCATCCAAAGATGGCATGGTGAACTGAGTACCAAGGGTACCCTTAGTAGCATACAAGGTAGAAACAAATACAAAATATAATGAACTTAGCTTAGAGAGAATACTAAGAATCAGTTGTTCATCTTTCTTTTCAATTCCACACTGTTTTAATTGCAACCTTAGTGATTTCAATTTTGTGAACAAATCTTGAATTGTGTTGAAGTTGCTTAGACTTAAAACTAATTAGTTTCATTTTCCAACATATGACCCCTCATTGAATCTTGTGTGCCAAATAGTGTTTCTAGTTTTGTCCATATTTTATTTGGTGAATTCAAAGACTCAATGTGAAAGAGCAAATAAGAAGAAATAGACAAACACAATGTTCCATAGGCCTCATCATATTTGTTAAACCACTTAGGCTTATCTTCATCTTTACCAGGTTCAGTTTCTAGTCCCATTGTTATCCTATGCAAGCCAAATTTCCTTAAGTAGATTGTCATGTGTGATTTCCACTCAAAGTAGTTGTAAGGAGTTAATATGGGTATTGTTGTTTGATCCATGACGAAGAAATGTAGAAACAAAGTGCTAAAAAGAAGAGAACACACACAAGACAACCCCCCCTTTTCACTCAATCAAAGAACCCCCCCAAGAAAATATGATATGGAACTTTATAATTTAGTGCATTTACAACTGCCCACTAACAAGAATTACTTAGTGGTCTTGATCTCAATGCTTGCAAAATTCTCAACAATAGGTGTATGCTAAAAGTACAATACTGGAATGAAACCAAGTGAAACTAACAACACTGCAAAGTACATGAAAAAGCATGTACTTTAAAAAAAAATCACCTCTGAGGAAGGGGAAAAGCTACAAGGATGCAGAAAACACACTACAACCAGCCCTAGCTCCTAATGGAGTGCAAATAAGCTACGAATGAATCAAACAAACATGAAATAAACACAAATTCGAAGCTAACTAATGACTTATCTCCATTGTTCTTCTCAATCTTCCATAGGCATGTATGATTTCGAAGGGTTATTTGTTGGTTGCTCACTATTTCAGCAGCATAACAATGGCATGGGATGATTCTAGAGGAAATTTGACAACATAACAATATTGAAAACTTGATGTATAAATGGCTTGTGAAAGGGTTGATTTATAGGAAGTGATTGATTTGAATGAAGGGTTGAGATTGAAAGTTGTTTTACATGATGTAGACGGCTAGGATCAATTAGGTTTTCCCACTCCATGAGGAGTTGTAGTCATGTGACCAGTGTGCGATGGAGAATAAAAGAGACCTAATTTAAATAAAAGATTATTTAAATTAGTTGTGCATGTGAAGGTGTATTAAGTGGAAGTTGTAGCATGTGACATGTGTTGCAATGTGGTGAAAGGTGAGGAAATAATATTTTATTTGAATTAGTTGGAACATGTGAGGGGGAGATTAATTAAATAAATATGATTTATTTAATTAATTGGCTAGGTGCTTAGGATGGGATTAGGAGTGGGATTAAGACAAAATGTTACAAGATGTCCCTAGCAATGTGTCGACTAGGTAATGGTCAAGACATGGACAAATTTATGTGTCTACATTTTGCCCCTCTTTGAGATGATGTTCGAGATGATGAGATTTGTGTCGAGTAACATCATTTCAAAGAAGCTAAGGAAAGTGGGATGATGATGCCCCCTCAAGAGGATAGGTGGGTTAGACAAACACATGTAGGCTCTCAAAATGAAAGGGATTGGCTAAGGAAGAAAGATAAGGGAATGGATAGAAGAAATGAATGATGTGTTATGCTGCAATGAAGGTGAGCAACCATGAAGTTTGATATAGCACTAGACGTTATGCACCAAGGTATAAGGACCAAGGTGATGATGTGTCTCGTGCCCCAGCGTAATACAACCTTGCCTAGATACAAGATATGAATATTAGTTGGGAATGATTTAGATTTGATTCAAATGCAAGATAAAATGATAACACACAAGAAAGCAAGCAAGCATGCACAAATTATTCAAAAATAAACAAGGTATTGCCCCTGTCAAGTTGTAAACCAATGATTAAGTGATTGATTAATGATAATGATTATATCTGGTTTCAGGAAATGAAACATGTCGTTTAAGACGCCTGGTTTGGTTTCGACAATGCAACATCCGGTCTAAGACAATTGATTAATTGACACTAGTGTTGTTGGCCATGCGAGCAACACCAGGATTTGATTAATTGACTGATTTAGTTTATGTCAAGATTAGGATCAAAACCATTGAATGTGATTGGATAATTTGACTTGATTGATTGACTTGATTGGAATTGATTGACAATGACTTGAATTTAAGTTTATTTCTTGGAATGATGTGATTTGATTGAATGATTGGAATGAGGATATTGATTTGAAGAAATGATTTGATTGGAATGGTTTGATGAATTTTGATTGATTTGGATGGACTAATTGATGATAGGATTAGATGATGAATTGGATTGACTGATTGGAAGAATGTGAGTTGATTGGATGAATTGATTTTATTGCTTGAATTTTGTTGGATATTTGATTTTTTTTTGAATTTTTGGGAATATTTTGATTTTTTTTTGGATTTTTTGACATGTTTTTGATTTTTTTGGACTTTTGGAATGTTTTTGATTTTTTTTAGATTTTTTGACATGTTTTTGATTTTTTTAATGTTTGGAATGTTTTTGATTTTTTTGGATTTTTGGAATGTTTTTTATTTTTTTTGTGTTTTTGAAAATATTTTGGGAAATGGCATTGGATGAAAATTTGGGTAGCCTTTGTGCTAGATACCAATGACAAGGGGAAACCAAGTCTAGGTGCAAGGGAATGAATGAGATTGGATGAATGGATAAAAAGGGTGGGCGATAGGGGATGTAATGAATGTACGCGTAAGAGAGCAAGGATGCGATCTCCAAGGACTATGTCGCATAAGAATAACATGCCCCATTATTGGTGTAATGTTTAGGACTTTTTCGTGACAAAGCCTATGACACAAGGATGATGATAGGATCTGAATGGAAAGGAGGAAGTATATCAAGAGATAACCAAAAGCATGTTTCATCATTTTGCCCCCAATCTTTTTCAATATCAAAATGAGGAAGAGAGGATGAATGGACACAATATGATAGGTATATGTAGGTGTATTGGATAAGTATGGTAGGATAGGATAGGATGAAAATTATAGGAAATGGTAGGTTGGAAAATGATATGGTGGATGAGACAAGGTGCCCCCAAGTGTAGGTGACATAGAAGATCAACTTACACATGACACCTTTTTTCCAGGTTTTCATCATGGTACTTATCCAAGGTGCCACCAAGGGTGGTTTTCACTGTTGGACGAAAGGATTTATCTTTACTTTTTTTATTTTTTATTTTTCTCTTTTTATTTTTCTGGTTTTTTTTTTACTTTTTGATTTTTGAATGGGAGAAAGTGGAATATGGAAAGGAGGGACTCAAGTGTCTATTTCCATAGAAGGTGATAGTCCCACTAGAGAGTGATGTCACATGGACCATGTCAAATGTCATTATTCCCAAGATGTTGGTAAGGAGATTGCATGAAAGTGAGATGGATTAGGTAGATAGTGAATTATGGAGGGAACGACGATGTGGATTATGTAGGAAAGATAACAGATTATGGAAGGTTCATGTAAGGATGGATGAATAATTTATCCAAAAGCATGGACCATAGGGAGGTGATGGGTGAAATATGTAGGATAATGGGTGAAGGATGGGGTGATGGAGGTGTGGAAAGGAATCATGACCAACGGTTGCACACACCATGATAAACATGGAAGCTTTTGAGTGGATGGTGGTGTAGGAAGCAATGGGGATGTTTGCTTAGAAGATGGGTGATTTAGGCATTTTGGTACCCACATAGACTTAGTATTTTTATGATTTTTTCTTGACTTGTGGGATGGAGGAATTGGATATGTTTGAATGGAATAGGACTTTTGGATGGAAGAGGATGGTTGGGATTTTTGAGAGGTGGATGCCTCTTTTGATGTCATTGCTTTTTTCTTAGGGACCCATACCATTTTAGTTTTAGCCTTTTCTTTTTGAGGTATGGGCTTAGCTAGTTTTTTAGATGGATTTGACTTTATTTCTTTGCATTTGTACCCTAAGGCATTAAGATCCATAGGATTTTTGGCTTTATGAAAGGAGGCATCCAAATGTTTATGTTTGGTGGAATGAGTGGAAGTTTTATGTTTACATGATGTGTGCATTTGCTGGTCATGATTAGGAATGTAAGGGTATTTATGGATGATAGGAATGTTCATTGTTGGAAGCAATGGAGGTAAAGTGTATGGAGGGATGTTAGGAGTTATAAGTAGCAGAGGTAACATTGATGGTGGAAGGTGTATGGTCACATGCTTTTGGTATTTGTAGGATAATGGAGATGGAATGGCGACATACATTTTGGGACATGATAGGGTTTGTGATGGAAAGTGGTGGACTTAGGAGGAATGGAGGTGGTACCAACATCTTTATATTGTTTACCTTGGGGTGTATATCCAAGGCCATATGAACATGGGGGATATTGACATGTATAGGCTCCAAAATTCCTTGTTCATGAAGGCCTGGGCCTTTACCTTGATAATTCATCTTTTGGAGTATGTGATTGACAATGGGACTAGGTATGTTTTGGACATTAGACTTGAGCTCTTTATTTGATGGAGAAGGCAAAGTGGAAGACAATGGTTGTTGTTGTCCTAAGGAGGAACACTCATGGATGAAGGTGGATAGACCAATAGGATATGATGGTGGACTTAAAATGGGATCGATGGTGGATGAAGAAGGATCATTATGATCTTGATTATCATTGTGTTCACTAAGATCCAAGTTATTTGTGTGATCTTCTATGTGTACTTGGGAGGCATGTGTCTCATCATGACAAGTGGAAGTTGGTGGATCATGGATAGGTGAGGTGGCAAGCTCTTGACCATGGAACACATAAAGTTGGCTAAGTGGATCATCATGGCCTTCTTGATCATAAAAGGGATCTTGATCAAAGATGGGAGATTGATCATGAATAGGATTAGGTGTGCTATGAATGGGATCATTAGAAGGGCTTTGATCTTGATTATAATTAAGGGCTAATGTTTCCTCATGCTTAGGATAATGCTCTTGACTTCCTCGAATGGAGGTAGAAAGGGATGACTCTTGGATAGGATTGGCATGTTCTTGATGGTCAACCACATGAGGGCATGATGGAGGTTGACTTGGACTCAATGGGGGAGACTCTTGAATGGGATCAAGGGCTTGTGGACTATGTGAAGGGGTTGTAAGAATGGGCATGGTGTTGGAAGGTTCTTTTGTAGGCTCAAGGATAGGAATTTGGGGACATGGTTGATTCTTTTCTAGTAGCCCTTGGATCACATCCTTTGTAGGTGTAGGGGTGGATTTGGGTAACTCCATAGGTTTTCTTTTGTAATGTTTGAATTTAGGGTGTGGGGTTGATATAGGATTAGATGATGGTAGGGGTAATGAAGGGTTTGATAGATTGGAAGGTGGAGGGACCAATGGATTAGGACTAGGACATGGTGGATTTGGGATAGGCCTTTGATTGGATGGCGGTATGATGTACTTATAGGGTGCATGAACTATATTGGTGTTCCCCTTGTCAATGGTGGCATTAGAGCATGAAGGCATTTGTACTTGTTGCAAAGGTGGACTTAGGCTCACATGTGTTTGTTGTGGAATGAATTTATAGGTTGATGTGGCATTGACATGGAAAGAAGTGGATGGATTGGTTGATGTGGCATTGACTTGGAAACAAGTTGGATTGATTGATGTGGCATTGACTTGGAAAGATGTTGGATTGGTTGATGTGGCATTGACTTGATATGTGGATAAACTAGGTTGGTATGAAGTGGAGGGTGGTGACACATAGGATTGAGGTGGATGATATGGTTGATGTTGTGGTTGTTGGATTTGACAAGTGGTGATGAATTGTTGGAATTTTTAAAATAGGGCTTAAAGTCCTTGTATGGTTGGTTGGTCGAAGGGTTGGGGCATTTAGTGAAGTGATTGGATGAGGTCTTGGAGTTGGGGTGCTAGGACCCTATTTTTAAATGTTGGTATGGTGTCACACATGTGTTCAATTCTTTGCATGTTGTCTCTTCCTCAAGGTATGCATCATTATTCTTGTCATCATTGTAAGTAGGAGAAGGGGCCCCTCGAAGTATGATTTTAGGTCTTGGTTTGTTCTTGTGATTAGGATTAGGGAGAGGGACTCCTTGAATTATGATCTTGGGCTTAGGTTTTGTCTCAGTGTTTGAACTAGAGGGATAGCCCCAATGGATTATGACTTTGGGCTTATGATTAGGATTGGGCTTGTTTATGATTAGGACCATTTTGACTAGTGATGATTAGGACTAGGATGATGGGGAATGATGATGATGTGGAGATGATTCGGCTATGATGTGATTAGATGATTAGGATAAAGGTTGAATGATGAAGATATGATTAGAATGTGATTAGGAATGATTAGGATTTATGTTTGGATATGATTGGATGATGTGTAATGATTAGAATGATGTTGATTGGATAATGTAGAATGACAAGGATATGATTATGATTGGATTAGGATGATTCAGACGTGATTAGGATGATGATTAGAATGAAGTTGATTTGATTAGAAAAAAGATGATGATGATGTGTAATGATTAGGAATGATTTGGATTTGATTAGGAAGAAGGTGAGAAGGAATGATTAGGGTTTGAATTATGGTGACTTGGATATGATTAGGATATGAAGTGGCTAAGAAGGGTGATTAGGATGAAAGTGATTGGATTAGAATGTGTTAGAAGAATATTTAGAATGACTTGTTTATGTGTGTTGGTTTTTCTTCTGAATCAGCATTAGGGTTTGCCAGTTCTAATGCACAGGCAGATTCAGCCAACTGAATACAGGAGGTTGCGTGAGCTCCTCCCCTTCACTTCTGGTTCTGCCGCACCAAGGGGGGTTTCCCTACTTGATAAAAGTATAACCTTGACTAGCTCAACGACAAAAGGATATAACTTGACAGCAGCAGGCAGAATACTCTCATGTAAGGACCAAGATTTGTGTAACAAATCACAAGGTTGGCAACATTCTTGGACATGATGTCTGGTTGGGTATGAGAGCATGCAGATGTTCCTAATCCTAATCCTACAACTAACAGGTGGAAGAATGAGGTGGTTTGATTTGATGTTTGGATGCAAACCTGGACCTGGTGTATAACCTCAACACAGAGCTAGATTGGTGCCTATCCAGGGCTTGGAGTCAGTAGACATACACCTGTGAATGATCAGCATGAACAGCTAAAACTGGATTTCAGGGGGATACACATGATACCTGCCTTACAGACATCTCCCAATACAGAGTGTTAAGCTGTCGATACTTATGGCATCCCTATTGCAGTATACCCTTCCCAATATTCAATCTGAAAACAATTTAATCTACTCCTTGAGCAGAAGTTAAAAGATTAAACATTCAACACAGGAATTCTATGTTCTAGAATCTCAGACATTCCTTGAATACCTGGACTCAGAAGAAAGATACATGCAAAACTGGAGACAGAGTTAGCATAACACATGCAAATATAGCATTGTTCATATAAGATTAACCATGAAATCAGTGGATTCATGCAAAAACATACAACTGGAGATACATAAACTCACAAGTTTGTTGCACAGAGCAACCAAAACTAGTTGTATCTTATTACAGAGCCAAAATGTCCAGTTTTCAACAACCTAAACAATGGTAACACAGTCTGCTTATAACAGACAGAGAGTGTACCACAGCAATTAATTACATGACTTTTACAAAATTTGCCAGATACAGATCACACAGGAAGAATGGCGCTCAAAAATTTATTGCTGCAGAGACAGAAGGAACCCTCGAGCCCTGCGCCGCCACCTGGGAGTCTTCATGCCAAAAATCAGGTACATGGCTATCCAACAACTTGCCCATGCCCCTACTACAGTCGCCATTAAGGGTCTCAACCACCCGCGGTCGCCTGAAAAACTGTCGCTGCATTTAAAAAGGAATTCCTGCCAAAACGCCTCTTCGCAGGTTCAAAAATAATGCAAGGGGATTAATCCCACATGCATGGTGTGGAGAGCCTTTCACTACCTTATAACCCTGATTGCATACACATCAAGTGTCAAGCGCTTTTGCCGCGCTCGACACACATGCCTTCGTCAAAAGCCCATCGCTCAGACCTAAGCCATCGGCTTACCTCAAAAATCTCCCACCGACAATAGTAGTCTGGCCGATCGCAAACTCCACATTCCTTTCATCGGCCAGAGATTAACCATCGGCCCATCCAAAAGATCCCTCGCCGACTCCAATTGTCTCGCCGACGCCACCTTCGTCATCGCCCAGACTAACACCGTCGGAGCAACACGAAATACCTCTGCCGATGAACAAAGTCACACCGACAGCACCCTGTCCTCCCACCTCTGTCGGTGTGACTTACACCGTCGGAGCAGCATCTCACACTTATGCCGATGACGCCGATCATCCCGATAACCTTCAGAACACCCCTTCGTTGGTGTGACCAACACCATCGGCCAACCTAAAAGTCTCCCCACTGATGAAGAATGTCACGCCGACGCCAACAAATAAAACACACCCCCCATCGAGCCATCGACCCAACTCCTACCGATAGCCCGCCTCCGTCGGCGAGGCCCCAACTGTCGGGCCAACACTTCTCCGTCCACCCGATATACAAAGTCGTGCCGATGGCACATCAGAACCCTCGCTCCCATCAGCCAGACACATATCGTCGGAGCAACAAAAAGAACCCTGGCCGATAGCACGAGTCACAGCGATGACCAACAAGCCTCACCCTGCCCCCTTATCGGCTAGACATATGCCCATCGGGAAACTAGAGAGAAGACACGCCGATGACAGAAGTCATCCCGATGGCACATCTCCACCACATCAGTGGAACCAAAAAAAAAAACTCCAACCGATAGGACAAAGTCTTGGCGATAAACAAAGAACACACCATGCTATTGATATGATCGCAAAGACACATGAAAACTCATGCCGATGGGCAGAACATGATGACCCCTTCCATCAAGAAAGGTGATGTGGATGCTGCAAAACACTGAAGGGGTGCCAACACTTAAATTTTTTTTTGGATTTTAGGGAAGGTACCTGCATGAAAAATGCTTAAGAACTGACAGTGAATTCAGGCACCAACAATGTGTTTGGTGTTTATAGCTTGATTTGACAATGTTCAATCAAATGATCACACATGTACACACATGAATCACTCACACAAGACACATAAGCAAGTTTGAATTTGAATTTGAAGAATATGATGATGATTAAACAAGCACACATGGAAGACACATCAATAAGCCCTAGAATTAGTCAAGTGGGGTATGGCCAATTAGGTATTAATCCAAGTTGCACAAGGTTGACTAGGGAAATGAAATGAAAGAGAAATCCTGCCACACAGTCAGGAGAAAGGGGTAACCCACCCTTCACCTTCACTTCCCAAAGGTATAAAGTTCTTTGGGTCTTAGCAAAGAGTGACAATATTTACACTTCCAATAGGGTGTCTTTCGATTCATACCTTGGTTGAGGTCGTCCCTTGGAGTGGTGTGTCTCCAAGCAAGCCTCCTAAGAAGGGTATGACAAAAGAAAATCAAGTGACGTGTTTTTGATCTCTAAGATCACCTTGCGGTGTGAGGAGAGACCATACACATGCACACTTGATTCACACTTGCACTTGTTAATTGCCCTTAGAAAGTCAAAATGTGTGGTGTGAAAATGAATAGATGAGAGGTGTTTTTGATTCTCAAGATCACACAAAGTGCATGAGAAGAGCATACACACCTTTAATCGCAATCAAGTTCACCAAAAAGTTCAAGTACTGGTTCTTTTTAGATCTCAAGTCAAAATGTGAATGGAAGACACTGGTTCATTTTAATGCTCAATTTTTGATGTGAATGAAGACAATGATTCGTTTTAAGAGCCCAAATCAAAATGTGAGACAAGAAATGATGATAAGAAATGAAAGATTAGAGTGAATTCACCTAATATTTTTTTCCCCAAATCTACTATGTTTGTTGATGCTGATGTTGTTCTAGCGTTGTATGATCACCTACAAGCCACCAAATCGAGAAAGAAGCGAGTAAACTTGCACAAGAAAGTGTTATGTCAAAAATGAAGAAACTGATGAAATCTAATGCAAATGAATAGATACAACTGAATGGATTGCCTGAATAGAAAGTAGAGGAAATTCTAAGCACTTTAAAAAAAAATTGTGAAAAAAGGATGAAATTTACAATAGATATGAGCATTTGAAGTTTGAAACAAAGTTTGAATTTGACTAAGAACAAAGAGGTGAAAATGACACAGTCACCTAAAATGGTCTCCACCACTATGTAGTTCGCTAAGTTAGCTTTTCGATGAGCCCTTGTTCATGAAATTTTGACTTCATATGCCCAAGTTATGAGCAAAAGAAAAAATCTACTTGTATAGGGTTTGAAGTGCAAAAAGGCAGGCTGACTGTTTAAAGGTTGATCGCTAGCAGTTTGCTAGTAACCAGTCACATGCGATGGTTAAGTGCGACAGTCAAGTTAACTATTTATGATGACGATTAAGCTATAGATCGTTAGAGGTTTACAGGTACGTGGTCACATGTATGTGGTTAGAGTTTGAAGGTTAAATTTGGTGATTAATGTTAAGGATCAATACTTTAGATCAACCCCTGGTCGTCCATATGACTAGGGGTGAAATCTAAACAAAATAAAAAAGGAGAGTAAAATAAGGGGCCTTAGGTCACAAGTATGACCTTGTGTTTAAAGGAACAGTGCTAGGTTTTTCCTTTACATGATTGGGATTTTCCTTAGATCGCTTGATCGTATGGCGGTTAGGGTTTCTAACCACCCAATGGGATGGTGGGAAGGCTAGCGGAGAAAGGGTGAAGGGAGGCATCATTAGACTCTAGCTTAAGGTGGTGGTGGCAACCAGATTTTATACGATGGCAAGGACACTAAGGAGAGCGGCAACGGGTCTTCAGGCTATGATAGGGCAGAGGTTGCCTGTAGATGGCGGCCACAGTCTAAATGCAGCTAGAAGGTGGCAACTATGGTTTTGATCGGGAGGTGGCTGTTGAGAGTTAGATGGAGCGATAGTTAGCGTGCTCAAAGGTGTCAATAGATTCTCAGGCAGCTAGGGTTTGAGGAGACCTAAAGGTGACAGAGAGGATATCTACAGAGAAGCGTCAGCAACGATAGATTTGGGAGTGGTGCTAGTAGAGAATAGGGTTTCGACAGAGTATTGCAGAGGGCGAAGTAGGGAATTGGATGCATATACAGTAGTAGGGAAATTAAAAAAAGACAGTGGCGAGGGAAAAAAAATGGTGGCGACAGAGGCTTGAAGATTACAGTCCACAATACCCTGTGATCCTCATTCGACCATTGACTTTACCTGCAACACAAAACCAAACATTGCTTGCAACACAAACACAAAACCAGAGTTGATATCAGTAGAGGGGCTTCTACTGTACGGACTTTCGGCCCTAAAAAAATTTCAAAAATGGACAAAAAAATTTTGGAGGCCAAATTTAGCAAATTTACAGTCATTTTTTCGCCTACGAAGCCTCCCGAATGCAACAACGAGGTCCATTTGAGCCCTAGAAGCAACCTGCAAAAGTCAAGTTTCTAAATCAACCAAAACTTGTTAGATTTGCATGATTTCACGTCAAGTTCACCAAAATGAGGAAGGGGAAAAACTACAAGCATGCAGAAAACACACTACAACTAGCCCTAGCTCCCAATGGAGTGCAAATAAGCTACGAATCAATCAAACAAACATGAAATAAACACAAATTTGAAGCTAACTAATGACTTATCTCCATTGTTTTTCTTAATCTTGCATAGGCATGCATGATTTCAAAGGGTTGTTTGTTGGTTGCTCACTATTTCAGCAGCATAACAATGGCATGGGATGATTCTAGATGAAATTTGACAACATAACAATACTTGAAAACTTGATGTATAAATGGCTTGTGAGAGGGTTGATTTATAGGAAGTGATTGATTTGAATGAAGGGTTAAGATTGAAAGTTGTTTTGCATGATGTGGATGGCTAGGATTGATTAGGTTTTCCCACTCCATGAGGAGTTGTAGTCATGTGACAAGTGTGTGATGGAGAATAAAGGAGACCCAATTTAAATAAAAGATTATTTAAATTAGTTGTGCATGTGAAGGTGTATTAAGTGGAAGTTGTAGCATGTGACATGTGTTGCAATGTGGTGAAAGGTGAGGGAATAATATTTTATTTGAATTAGTTGGAACATGTGAGGGGGAGATTAATTAAATAAATATGATTTATTTAATTAATTGGCTAGGTGATTAGGATGGGATTAGGACAAAATGTTACAATATGTCCCTAGCAATGTGTTGACTAGGTAATGGTGAAGACATGGACAAATTTATGTGTCTACAACCTTGATTCGAGGTCATATGCAAAATTTATGCTTCTCTGAAGTTCCCAAAATGAGAAATGTGCAATGTCACGAGTGAGAATTTGCAATTTCTAGAAAATCTCTGCATTAAAATTTAAAAAAAGTCTGCACTAGTGCAAATAGAACGAAAAAATAGCCCAAATAAAAAAAAATCTTGAGAAATGGAGCCAGTATGAGCTAGAATGGAGCCTTTGAAAACTACCTTCAAATCTGCAACTATCCACGAAGAGGGGGGTTTGCTTAAACTTTCTGATTAAGTTTGCAAATGATCTGTTTGTTGCATGCAAAAAATAACAGATACCGAGATAGTTTTTTGACATAGCAAACAAAATATAGAAGGATTTTTTCTTTTTACCCACCTAAGCTACGCTTAAGGGGGTTGTTAGTGTAGGTTTTTATTTCCTAGATGGGATACTTATTTTTCCTAATTTTCTAGGTTTTTCCTACACCTTTTATTAATCTTTCTTAGGTTCATAAAATATGTTTAATTAAGTGAGTGGGTTATGAGGTTTCACCATCCTACAAGGGAGCACCCATTATCTATCTTGGGAAGATACTCTGCTATCTTTAGACCGATAGATGGTTGCTTCCTATTGGTTGGTGTTGCCACCTCCACCCTCTCCCTTTTCTATATAAACATGCTACCTAGCTTGTATTAGGCATCTTTTACTTTTGCATCCTCACAATGCTATTTTGCTTCTAGCATTTGCATTACTCTCGTGGAGACCAACTCTGTGTTGTTATTTTGATCTTGTATCATTTGCTTTCACAGTTTAATATCTATTCGTTTGCACTAGTTTTTGTTGCAAGTATGGGCCTAACCGGTGTTGTCATTGATGTCAACATACTCCTATTGCATTGATGTCAAGGATTGGATGAGTTGTGTGCTGAGGCTATTGAGAAAATTAATAATATCAGGAATAGAAGAATAATGAAAACAATGAAGCTCTATGAAGTGAAGATCCCAGCTAGATGAAGATTAGAGAATGTGCATCAAAGGGTTTGTAGATATGTGTCTGAAGATGATCCAGTCAAGATTTAAGAGGCCTGCATGAAAATGTGGAGGAGTTATGGCCATGAGAGTAAACCGGTTTTGGCAACTATTCAGAGGTGACAAAGTGACACAAATAGGTCTAGTGAGATCCAAAAATACAATATCATGTTCTGTAGATCTGGTGGCATGTTTGGGAGGCTAATGTGAATTGACAACTCAATTGGTTCGTGGTTTAGAGGTCCACAAGCAATCCTTCTAATGTGAAAGTGATGGGTGACTATGTTCTTGAGGTTCTGGGTGAAGATGCAAATGATTACAATAAGCAGAAGTGGTGCAGATGTTCTTGGTGATTCAAGCAAGCTTGTGGGGGTCTCTAGATTGTGTCTAGTTTGTCTTGGTGATCTGCATTGAAGATTGAGTTTGTGATTGAAGATTTACCTTCGGGTGATGGTGTTCTTCCTAGTCTTGGCCAACTAGATGATTTGCGCATGTTGTGGATGATCTTGAAGATGTTTGGCGAAGCATGGCGTGTTCCTCGAAGAAGATTGAAGTCCCAGCTATGTGTGGCCAATAATGTAGTGATGCGCATGAAGTTTTTGTAATAAGTCAAGTTGTATTTTTGTAATTGCTCTGTAATAAAATAAGTGTATGTTGTGCCGACTTTGATGATCATTCCAAAGTCGATGTCATGTATAAATAAGAGTTGTGAAGTCATTCAAATGTATCCTTGTGGTCATTATGAGAAGGTGGTAGTGAAGAGGAGTGAAAAGGAGAGCAGAGGTGTTGAGCTTAAATGGAATTGACTCAAGCATAGTAAAGATGGTAATCTCCAGTTCAAGTATGTAATACTCATATTCTTCTGTAGACAGTGTGTCTCCTGTAGGTAGTGGGCCTCTTGTGAGCAGTGTGCTCGGGCAGTGAGCCCTAACTGGCAAGTGCCATTTTATTCTTCTTATTCTTTTAACAGAGAATACAATCTTGGATTAGTCACCCCATGGTTTTTCCCTTAACCAGATTTTCCACGTTAAAATCTTGGTGTTATATGTGTTGAATTTGTTTATGCTCTTGAATTATTGCATTATACTTTCATGATTGAATCATTAATATGCTGTTGAAATATAAGAAGTTTTTAAAGTGAATAAGGAACAGGATTTTGGTGACAACTGATTCACCCCCCCTCTCGGTTGTTTGTCCTAAATCCAACAATTGGTATCAAAGCTAAGTTCCTCTAGAAGAAGCTTAACCGCTTGAGTAGATCTAGCATGTTGACCTACAAGAAGGACAGTCCAAGGTTTGATGGAACAAACTACAGTCTTTGGAAGAACCACATGGAATGTCACTTACAATGCATGGGAGATCAGTATTGGAACATAACTTCAATCAAATATGTTCCCCCAAAGAATGGTCCAACAACTATAGATAAAGTCAGAGATGCAGACAACAATCTTTGAGCTAAAGAAGCCCTACTGAGTGCCTTGACTGATGCAGAGCTGACAAATGTTATGGGATTGAAGACTTCTTATGAAATTTGCACAAAGATGGAAACTCTATATGAAGGAGACAAATATGTTAAGTGTGCCAAGTTGCAAATGCTGAAAGGAAAGTTTGAAAACTTGAAGATGAGTGAAGATGAGAATATCAATTTATTTATGTCAAAAGTAAATGAGCTTGTATGTGGCATTAGATGTGCTGGTGGAATATTGGATGAAGATGAGATTGTTGCCAAAGTTCTCAGATCTTTACCTCCTTCTTACAAACACAAAGTTGCTGCTATTGAGGAAATCAGATCTTTAACAACTATTACAAGGGATCAATTGGTTGGTAAAATATTTGCATTTGAGTTGGCTAAGTTTGATGAGCACTTCCCAAGACTAAATCTGCATTCAAAGCTAGTGCCTCTACAAAAGCCAAACAGATATATGATCCAGGAGAAAGTTCCTCAAGGAAATCAACATTGTATGATAAAGAAAGGAAAGATCTAGAAGAAGATGAGTTAGATGTTGAACAACTTGAAGCCCTTATTGCAAAGAGACTTCCAAAAGGATCCAATAAGTATGAAGGAAAATTACCTTTCAAATGTTTTGCCTGCAATAAGATTGGTCATTTTACCTCAAGATGTCTGGAAAGGTTTTCAAGGCCAAACCCTAATAGATCAAGGTTTCAGAAGAAGTGTTACTATGTTCAAGAAGATGATGTTGAAGGAGTAACATATGATGAATCTGATATAGGAAACAAACCCAGAAGTGACTGGATGTTTATTGCCATCAAGGAAGAAGATCCAATGCCTATTGAATCTACCAATCATAAGATGATAGAAAGTGCTTTGGCTACTTAGGTTGAAGAAAAGGATGAATGGGTTATTGACAGTGGATTTTCTCACCATATGATTGCTGACAAGAGTAAGTTCTTAAGCTTGGAAAGATATGAAGGTGGAGTTGTAAAGTTTGGAGATAACTCTGTTGGCAGAATTAGAGGCAGAGGAACCATTTATTTTGATGGAAAGAACAAAACCAATGATGTTCTGTATGTTGAAGGTTTGAAGCATAATCTTCTTAGTGTTGAATAGTTGGTGGAAAAAGGCTATGATCTCTGATTCAAAAATGGAAAATGCAAGATCTTTGAAAGCTCTGGAATTGAGATTGCATCTGGTACACAGACAAAAGGTAACATCTTCCACTTGGTTGGTACTGAAAAAAGTTGCTTATTTGTACAAATTGATCAGAGTTGGTTGTGGTATAGGAGAATGTGTCATGTGAATTTTGATAATATCATCAATATAAGCAACACTCAAGTTGTAAGAGATCTTCCAAGACTGGTGAAACCTGCTAACAGTTTGTGCAAAGAATGTCAGTTGGGTACGCAGAATAGAGTCACATTCAAAAGTAAGGAACAATCTTCAATTGGATTGTTAGACTTGGTGCACACTGATCTCTGTGGTTCGGCAAGAATTAGGAGTCTGTAAGGAGATTGGTATTTCATGTTGTTGATTGATGACCACTCCCAGATAATGTGGGTGACTTTCTTGAAAGGAAATCTGAAGCACTTGAGAAGTTCAAAATATTCAAGGCTATGGTAGAAAATGAAATTGGCATAAACATAAAATGCCTCAGGTCGGATAGAGGTGGAGAATTCACATCCAGTGAGTTCATAACATTCTGTGAGAAACATGGGATAAAGAGACAGTTATCTGCTCCAAGGACTCCACAACAGAATGGAGTAGTGGAGAGAAAGAACCAGACCATCCAGGAAGCATCTAGGACCATGATGATGGAAGCAAATGTTCCTAAGATCTATTGGAGAGAAGCTGTAAGCACTGTTGTCTATACTCTTAATCAGGTACAAATCAGAGGCAATACTGGTAAGACCCCTTATGAACTTTGGTTTGACATCACTCCTACTGTGAAGTATTTTAGAGTCTTTGGTAGTAAATGCGATATAAAAAGAGATGAAGACCTTGGCAAGTTTGATGCTAGAAGTGATGAAGGAATATTCTACTCAAAGCAAAGCATACCGATGTTATAACAAGAGATTGAGAAAGATTGTAGAAAGTACAAATGTGAAGGTTGATGAAGGCATGGAAAGTCCCTCAAGGTATTATGAGTATGAAGCAGATGATCAGAATGATGTCTCAGACCAAGGAGAACAAGTCCCAACTCCAGTTCAGATTCAGACTGATCCGGAGAATCCAGAAATACAAGAAGAAGAGACAAGTTTGGATGAACCTATCCAAGAATTAGAAGTGCAAGAGAATCCCAAAACTCCCAGGTATGTAAGACTAAATCATTCTGAAGATCAGATCATAGGAGATAGAAGCAAAGGTGTTCAAACAAGAAGAAAAATTGCTCAAGATTTAGTGAAGTATTGTTTGATTTCAAAGATTGAACCAAAAATAGTAAGTGAAGCATGCAATGATGAAAGCTGGGTTAAAGCAATGGCGGAAGAATTGATGCAAATTGAAAAGAAGCACACTTGGGATCTTGTTCCCAGACCTAAGGACAAAAATGTGATTGGGACTAAGTGGGTTTTCTAGAATAAACTAAATGAAGATGGTGAAGTAGTAAGAAACAAAGTTAGATTGGTCTGTAAGGGTTATTCTCAAGTAGAAGGAGTTGAGTTTGAAGAAACTTTTGCTCCGGTGGCAAGAATTGAAGCAGTCAGATTATATCTTGCCTTTGCTGCCTTCAGAGAGTTCAAGGTATATCAGATGGATGTCAAGTCTGCTTTCCTAAATGGTGATTTGGAAGAGGAGGTATACATTGAGCAACTAGATGGATTTCAATTGTCTGATCATGGAGATATGGTCTGCAAGTTGAAGAAGGCATTGTATGGACTCAAACAAGCCCCAAGAGCCTGGTATGAAAGATTGGACAAACATCTTTTGAAGATTGGTTTCAACAAAGGTACTGCTGACAGTAATCTGTATTTTAAGATTGATCATGAAAATATATTGATTGTTGAAGTATTTGTTGATGATATCATTTTTGGAGGGAAAGATAGTATGTGCAAGACTTTTGCAAATCCAATGCAAAGTGAATTTGAGATGTGTATGTTTGGGGAAATGAATTTCTTCTTGGTCTGCAAATCACTCAAACAAAGAAAAGAATCTTCATATCTCAGACCAAATATGTGAAAGAATTGTTGAAGAAATTTGGGATGGAAGATTCAAAGGCAATGAATACTCCAATGGCAACTGGATGTAAGTTGAGTAAAGTTGATGAATCCCCTAAGGCTGATCAGAAAAAATATAGGTCAATGATTGGAGGACTACTCTACCTTACTCAAACTAGACCTAATATTATGAATGTTGTTGGTCTTGTTGTTAGATTCCAAGCTGATCCTAGAGAGTCTCATGTCATGGCAATTAAGAGAATTCTCAGATATCTTAAGGGAACAGTTGAGTATGGATTATGGTATCCTAAGGATCATGATTTCTCGCTTCATGCATATACAGATGCTGATTGGATAGGAGATGTGGATGACCGGAAGAGTACCGTTGGTGGTGCATTCTTTTTAGAAAAAAGATTGGTTTCTTGGCTAAGAAAGAAACAAGAGGCAATATCTCTGTCCACTACAGAAGTAGAGTATATTGCAGCAGCGGGTAATTGTACTCAAGTATTGTGGATGAAGCAAATGCTAAGAGATATTAGAGTGGAGTATGAAGAACCTATCACAATATTCTGTGATAATTCAAGTGCAATAAACATATCAAAAAATCTCGTGTTGCATTCAAAGACAAAACATATATCCATCAAGTTCCACTTTTTGAGAGAGCAGGTGAATAAGAATGAAGTTAGATTGGAGTTTGTGCCCTCAAAGGATCAGATTGCAGGCATTTTTACTAAACCTCTACCTAAGGACTCTTTTGAGTGTCTTAGGGAGAAGTTAGGGGTTATTACCCCTCCGGTTCTGAATTAAGGTGCACTAATGTGCATAAGTCTGGTGGATCCCACAGTCATATCTTGTGATCCAGATTGATGTTAGGAGGCTGCTACTCAGGGGGAGCAGTTAGTATGATTCTGAAGTACGAGAAGTGGTTACAAGTATGTGCCCTTTGCCATTGATGTCAAAGGGGGAGAGAAGACACGTGAAAAACAAAAAGTGGTTGCTGATAAAAGGGGGAGTAGTAAAGGAAGAGAATACATGTGAATGGTTGTTGTTGATAGGGGGATCTATGTCAGTCAGTGAGGAGAAGTTCTTGTCTTGATGGTTAAAACAGTTTTTCACATTATATGTTGCCATCAATGACAAAGGGGGAGATTGTTGCAAGTATGGGCCTAACCGGTGTTGTCATTGATGTCAACATACTCCTGTTGCATTGATGTCAAGGATTGGATGAGTTGTGTGCTGAGGATATTGAAAAAATTAGTCCTATCAGAAACAGAGAAGAATAGTGAAGATAGTGAAGCTCTATGAAGTGAAGATCCCAGCTAGATGAAGATTAGAGAATGCACATCAAAGGGTTTATAGATATGTGTCTGAAGATGATCCAGTCAATATTTAAGAGGTCCGCATGAAAATGTGGAGGAGTTATGGCCATGAGAGTAAAACTAGTTCTGGTAACTGTTCAAAGGTGACAAAATGACACAAATAGGTCTAGTGAGATCCGGAAATACAATATCATGTTCTGCGGATCTGGTGGGATGTTTGGGAGGCTAATGTGAGTTGACAACTCAATTGGTTCATGGTTTGGAGGTCCACAAGCAATCCTTCTAATGTGATAGTGATGGGCGACTATGTTCTTGAGGTTCCAGATGAAGATGGGAATGATTACAGTAAGTAGAAGTGGTGTGGATGTTCTTGGTGATTCAAGAAAGCTTGTGGGGGTCTCTAGATTGTGTCCAGTTTGTGTTGGTGGTTTGCATTGAAGATTGAGCTCATGATTGAAGATTTACCAGATGATTTACACATGTTGCGGATGATCTTGAAGATGTTTTGTGAAGCATGGCGTGTTCCTCAAAGAAGATTGAAGTCCCAGCTATGTGTGGCCGATAGTGTAGTGATGCGCATGAAGTTTTTGTAATAAGTCAAGTTGTATTTTTGTAATTGATCTGTAATAAAATAAGTATATGTTGTGCTGACTTTGATGATCATTCCAAAGTTGATGTCATGTATAAATAAGAGTTGCGAAGTCATTCAAATGTATCCTTGTGGTCATGATGAGAAGGTGGTAGTGAAGAGGAGCGAAAAGTAGAGCAGATGTGTTGAGCTTAAATGGAACTGACTCAAGCATAGTAAAGATGCTAATCTCCAGTTCAAGTATGTAATACTCATATTCTTCTGTAGACAGTGTGTGTCCTGTAGGTAGTGGGCCTCTTGTGAGCAGTGTGCTCGGGCAGTGAGCCCTAACTGGCAAGTGCCATTTTATTCTTCTTATTCTTTTAACAAAGAATACAATCTTGGGTTAGTCACCCTATGGTTTTTTCCTTAACTGGGTTTTCCACATTAAAATCTTGATGTTATATGTGTTGAATTTGTTTCTGCTCTTGAATTATTGCATTATGCTTTCATGATTGAATCATTAATATGCTGTTGAAATATAAGAAGTTTTTAAAGTGAATAAGGAACAAGATTTTGGTGACAACTGATTCACCCCCCCTCTCAGTTGTATGTCCTAAATCCAACAATTTTATGGGTTATTCATATTTTTAGATTCTAACATAATCATCTACTAATCAAATCATCACCATGTGCTAATGAATAATTAAGCTAATCTAACCATAATATCAATGTCCATAGTAACCTAACATCATGATCATAAGTACATAATAAAATCTAAAAATCAAGGAGTGTCAAAATCCATAATAGGTCTAAGATCTATCCATTAGGTGCGAGTGAAATTGCAAGAGAAAAGGTAGGCCTCAGAACAATGCATGCACAGGGTCTAGATTGTGACATGCCACCACTAACATGCTAGAATGATCTCATATCAAAACAATTGTGTTTCAAATCCATTTCAAACTCTACTCATAATTTTTCAAAAAAGAAAGAGGTACCTCAAGATTGCCATGTCCTTTGTGGTCAAAGACCATACACCTATAAGTTCATAATATAGCCAAAATCATCTGAATCCTGCACCATTTGATTGAGATTTTAGGTTTTGTTTGAAGAATGGGTTGATTATTTGTGGGATTGATAAAATAAGATACCAAAGTTTGTTATTTTTATTTAGGTAATTTATTTTTTATATGGTAATCCATCTACATAAAATTGCCTCATCTCTTCCCTCCACTCATAAAATTTATCAAGGTCAGAATTAAATTTTCACATAATATATAACCACTTGGATTGAATTGATAAATAGATATGAAAATGTGAAGTATGAGGATCACTATTAAATGTATCTATTTGAGTTTGTAAAGTGGTTAAATTTCTTGCAATCTCATATCTCAATCTTTGTTAATCAATGTTGGTGTAATTATATATTACAACTTATATTAATTTTACTCAACTGTTTTATTTTATTTACTTATTTAAATTAGGAAATAATGAGCACATTGTCAATCTCCTTGAGTGATGGAAGTCTTGTGCCACCACTACCTCATTCACTTGTTGATTGATGGAAGTTAAGTGCCACCACTTCCAAATCAAGTTGACTTCACTTGACACCATTGGTCCTACACATGTTGAATTAGTCCACCAGATCACTGTGGCTAACTCAAATCCTATATGCAACTTGTCATCCTAACTTGTTGACCCTAGAGCCTATATATTGTAATTATTCCCTTTGATTTCTATGAATGCAGATAATTGAATTCATGTCATTATTATGCTATTTTTGTTCTTGGATAGATTTAATTATTGCAAGTTGATTCTTCATTAAGTCATACATGGGATTAGAGCGAGTAGTTTAAATGCCATTTTTATGTTTTTTGTTCTTGGGTAGATTTAATCATTAGAAGATAGTTCTTTATTAGTCTATTAATTAACTAATTTGAGGAATATATCATAGTTAATAATAGGTATTTCAATTCATCCTTGTTTCATCCCCTTGAAAAGAGGAAACTATAAGTCCTAAGTGTTGTTATATGGAGCCTAATTAGACTCAGAGGTTAAATTTTCCCCACTTTTATCAGCGTGGTTTCCCCCCAAATTCCTATGGGGTCAAGGGGCAGCGCCCCTGTGGGGGCTCGGGAGCAACGCCCCCAAAACCTCACACGGTTTTTTATTATTTTATAAAGGCACCGGGAGTTATTTTTTCATTGACCGCCATAAGAAAACCCTATTTTTGTAACTGACAAAAAGCTTGATAAAAGCGGCTAAGGGTTAGGGTTTTGATTGATATTGTATTGTAGTATTTGCAACGGTATTGAGTTGCAGGGATTGCTGGTTGTAATCAGTTTGATTTACTGGATAATAATATTGGACTCTCTGTTTGGTGGATGTAGCCCAAGTTTGGGTGAACCACGTTAAAACTTGTCTCTCAATGTTCTTAATTCTGTGTATTTCCATTCCTCTATTTAATCTTTATTTGCATTTAATTGATATCTTCTGCTGGCTAACCCTAACACTAAGGAGACAAAGTTCTAAAACATTTCAGATGGATTCACCTCTTACTCCATCCCTATAGACTTGTTCTTGAACTAGGTACTTATCAGCTAAAGCAAGTATGGGCTAACAAGAATGATCATGCCCTAGGATTGATTGGTTCTATTGTTGACAACAACACAGTGTGTACCATCTCACACACTGGGTGCCCTCACACTCTTTGTACCTAAATTTGGGAAATGTATGGGGATCTTAATGATCCTTCATTCCTAGATGATTTTTATATAGATTGTCTTATACCCCTTGATAATAATAGAATCTACCATATAACAATGATATATAGGAGGATCTTGCTTATTAGGAAAATCTTGAACATTGTGATGACAAAGACTTTTTTAATGTTCCTTCTCCTCCTACATGGACTCATCTGCCACTTATTAATTTGGTTGAGTTCAACATTGCTTCATTAAGGGATTCTAGAGTGATTCTCTTTAGCAATTTCACACTTATCTTCTTGATCATCAAGATGCCTATTTATCCAACATAGATATTTTGTTTGTAGAATTCCATATTTAGGATTTTGATGACACCATCGAGGGGATTTGTTGTCTTTTTGATGATAACTCACATGGAGTTGTATCTCCTTTTCTAGATGTTATGAGGACACATTTTGACTCTCCTATTCTTTCTCTACCTCATCATACTTTTGTCTTGACTCATTTTGCAGTATATAAATTATATGGTTCACTTTTGTTATTGATCACATTGACACCTTCTACATGAGTACAATTGATTCACATCGATTTAGATTTCACAACTTTGTTGAGATACATTCCTACATGGTCACGATTCTTGAATCTTGCTTGGTACTTGATCCTATTGATCAATTATAGTCATAGTTCAACATCAACATTGAGACATGAGTAGCTTCCAAAGACCTTCATGTTGATTCCTTCATGTGCGCCACCACTTGAATAGGAATTTAACAATATGATAGCTCATGGTTTCTTTCTTTTGAAGGAAGATGCATCATTCATTGTAGAGGGATCTACAACAAAACTTTCCATGCAACATTCTACATCTACACTCTCTCTTCTATTTGAAGGTACTCATAGGCCTTATCTTACAAGAATTTCAAGATACTATTCCATCTTTCCTTTCCTTAGTAGGGAGTTTTTCCTATGATTTTTCTCCTCCTCTTCTTTGGGGAGGGGGTACTCTCTCTTTATACCTTGGGTTTTTTCATATTGTACATGGGTACCTCATACAACTTGTCTTGCTATGACCCATTTCTTTTTCCCCTATGTTGGATTTAAGATGAGGTGTTGGTGTAATTATAAATTGCACTTTATATTAAGCTTACCTAGACATTTTATGCTATTTACTTAGGTATATTAATAAATAATGGGCACATTAAACCAATCTCCTTGATTGATGGAATTCTTGTGCTACCACTACCTCATTCACTTATTTATTGATAGTAGGTAGGTGCTACCACTCCCTCATCAAGCTGACTTCACTTAGCACCACTCCTACATGTTGTGTTAGTTCACTAGATCACTATGTGTAACTCAACTCCTCTGGTCCACATTTGACATCTTGACTTATTCACCCTAAAGTCTATATATTTGGTGCAGTCACGGTTAGGAGGGTCCACAAAGTGAACAGTCTAGACCGTACATCAAGAGTAAACACAACAGAAACAACTCAATTATAGAATGCAAATGCAGATTCAGTCATTCAGTATATCATAGATTCAAAATGTAAATTGGTTGGCAACATGTGGGCTTACAATTAGAGCTCACAGGCCTGATTCCTCAGTTACAATATATGCACAAGATATAGCTTTGAAGTGCCTTCACAAAGAATTCAAACTATCTCTCTTGTAAATTATGCTAACTAAATTGCTAGGCATCTATTACATGAATATATATCATCTCCAGAATGCAAGATTCCTTCGTGTCGGCCAAGGATGATTACAAACTCCAATGAAAGAGATGTAATGTGTGTACACGGACAGGTTGGACCTAAACAAATGGGAGTCCTCCGCAAGTAAATGGAATAACGTGTGGATCTTAGGGAAGGTTAGACACGATCCAAATTTCCTTGAATGATGTGTCATTTAGCTCCACAAGTCATGGAATGCTCCACAAGTCTTCTCCTTTAGTTGATTGTCTGAGACTGTCAGGATGCTCTACTCTGAGAAAATAATTGATCTGATAGCGATATCTTTCCGGTACCTAATCCAAATGATCTAAATTTTGGATATAATGTGCATTAAGGTGTCTAGATGCTAAGTCCATCTTCACAAGGTCTAAAATGAAACTATGACAAAATATGGACCAAAATACTGAAACTGCTACTGACTAAACTGGCTGAACTAAACTGGAAAATGAAAAGAAAACAAACTGAAATGCAAATCTTTTTGATTGATGCAAGATTGCTCTTAAACTAGGGATGCTCCTGCATCAGACATCCGAGGTTGTTGAAAAAGTGAGTCCCTCACTTTGCTGGGGCTAGAGGAAAACCAAGACGGTCTACCTCAGCCTGAGAAATCCAAGATGAGTCTTCTTACGGTCTACCTTTCCACTTCACAAGATATTATTTATATTGTCTTCCTTTGGTGCTACATCCAACTCTACTATCTAAGATGTCCTCAATCTGCTCCAGTGCTTGCTGTGGTAACTGCTTCAAATCTTCTTCAATGCTATCATTGAACTCTACTTCATGATACTGATATAGGTCTACAATGTTGAAAGTAGGTGATATACCCAATGTATCTGGTAACTCTACTTCATATGCATTTCTTGAATCAAACTTTCTGAGTATCCTACATGGTCCAAACTTCTTCATCTTTAACTTGTTATAAGTCCCAACTGGAAATCTTTCTTTTCTCAAATACACCATCACTTCATCTCCAATTGCAAATTCTTTGTGTCTCCTCTTCTCATCTGATTGCTCTTTATACTTATTGTTCATCTCCTCCAAATGTTTCTTAACTTGATTATGCAATATCTCCATGTGTCCTACAAATTCTTCTGCTTCTGCACTCCTCTTATCTTCTATACTGATGTCTCTCAACTTTGCAACTCCTCTAGGGTTAATTCCTATCACAATATCAAAAGGTGTTCTTCTGGTACTCCTATCATTGAATTATTGTATTTAAACTCTGCTTGTGATAGAATCAAATCCCAACTTTACTACCTCTGTCTATCCAATGTATCTATATATTCAAGTTTCCCAAACTCCTATTTACTACCTCTGTCTATCCATCAGTTTGTGGATGAAATGATGAACTAAACTTCAATTCTATCTTCATCTTCTTCCAAAATGTCTTCCAAAAGTATCCAAGAAATCTTGTATCTCTGTTTGAAATTATGCTCTTAGGTAATCCATGTAATCTCACAATCTCCTTGAAAAATAGGTCATCTACATGAACTGCATCAGTTATCTTCTTACAAGGTATGAAATGTGGCATCTTTGAAAATCTATCCACCACTACAAATATTGAATCATGTCCTCTTTGTGTCTTCAGCAATCCCATTATGAAATCCATGCTTATGTCTTCCCAAGGTCTCTCCGTTACTATCAAAGATTTTTACAATCCAGTATTCTGTCTACTCCCTTTTGCAACTTGACATATTCTACAACTCTGCACAAAATTTCCTAACATCCTTATGTAGTTGAGGCCAAAAGTAATTTTCACTTACCAAAGCCATTGTCTTATCAATGCCAAAATGTCCTACCAATCCACCACTATGCTTCTCTTTGATCAAATTGTCTCTCATTGAAATCCTAGGTATGCACAACTAGTTTCCTTTGAACAACATATCTTCCTGAGTGAAATAATCCAACCACTTACTCCTATCTATCACAACAGGTTCCTTACATGCTTTCCAAGGTTCTGCAAAATCAAGAACTTCCTCATACATGTTCTTCAATTATTCAAATCCTAACACTTCAACTCTCATCTTTGTCAGCAAGTTCCTTCTCCTACTCAATGCATCCACAACTTTGTTTGATTTTCCACTCCTATGCTTCAACACAAAAGTGTAACTCTGCATGAACTCTACCCATCTCATATGTTTTTTATTCAACTTCCCTTGACTGTTCAAATACTGCAAAGCTTGATGATTTGTATACAACACAAACTCCTTAGGCAAGAAATAATGTCTCCACTTCTTGAAGGCTTGAATTATGGCATAGAACTCCTGATCATAAACTAAATATCTTCTCCTTGCATCATTCAAATTCTCACTGAAATATGCTACAGGTCTACCTTCTTGACTTAACACTGCTCCTATTGCATTTCCACTTGCATCACAATCTACTTGAAATATTTTATTGAAATCCGGTAATGCTAACATAGGTTGCTCTGTCACTTTCTGCTTGAATAATTCAAAACTTTTATCTACTCCTGATGTCCACTTAAAGTCCTTTCTGTCACCTCTCATTGTCTCTGTCATAGGGTTACATACTGAACTAAAATTTCTAGTGACCTTCTGGTAGAAACTAGCCAATCCATGAAATGATTTGACTTCTCCAATGCTCTTAGGTGTAGGCCACTCAACAATTGCTCTTACTTTCTCAGGGTCCATCTTCAATCCTTCCGTAGAAATCACAAATCCCAAATATACCAATTCCTCCTTCATGAAACTACACTTCTTGATGTTTATCAACAATTTCTATTCTCTCAACCTCTGCAATACTTGTCTTAGGTGCCACAAATGTTCTTCCTTTGTCTTATTGAAAATCAGAATATCATCCAAATATACAATAACAAGCTTACCCAAGAATTTCTTCATGACTTCATTCATTAATCTCATGAAAGTACTCGGTGCATTTGTCAATCCAAAGGGCATCACTAATCACTCAGGCAATCCTTCATTTGTCTTAAAAGTAATCTTCCATTCATCTCCTTCTCTGATTCTGATATGATGTTATCCACTCTTCAAATCTATCTTTATAAAATATTTTACTCCACTCAAACAATCCATGATATTGTCCATCCTAGGTAAAGGGAATCTATACTTAACTATGATCTTGTTGATTTCTCTAGAGTCTATACACATTCTCCATTCTCTATCCTTCTTCGGTGCTAACACTACAGGTACTACATAAGGGCCCAAACTTTCTCTGATCAAACCCTTCCTCAACAACTCATGTATATGTCTATTCAATTCTTCATTCTATGTCAGTGTCATTCTGTGTGTTGCTTTGTTAGGAAAACTAGCTCCAGGTATAAGATCCATGTGATGACTGATGCTCCTGATTGGTGGCAATTCTTCAGGTACATTATTTGATATGATGTTTTTAAACTCTATTAGCAACTCGGTTATCTCCTCTGGTTGTGATTCTTCAGTCTTTAGATTTTCAGGCTTCTTGGTGATCAAAGCATAACACATATTCTCATGTCTCAAACCATCCAAATTTTTTCTTCCATCTACCAAATAGATTCTAGCTTTCCCACATCCTTCACTCTTAGGATCATCTTTCGAAGGAATCAAAGTAATTCTCTTTGAACCATTTGATGTTATAGTATATGTATTCTTTCTCCCATCATGTCTAGCTTTCCTATCATACTGCCATGGTCTACCCAACAAAATATGACATACATCCATAGGCATAATTGTTATCTCTCAGATTTGCACCCTTGCTGAGTTGTGAAACTTGTCAATCTGGAGAAAGATGGGATCTTTCCAGGTCTTTGGGTCACCTAAGTTGGAAAGAACCTCTGGAGAAGGCCGGCTTCCTAGCTGGTTATCACCTAAAATCTACTGGATTTGCAGAGGAAAAAGGAGAAGGAATGCTTTTAAAAAATGAAAGATAAAACTGAAATGGAAATAGGGGTGATGCACCAGATTCATTGAGCGATGGTGATCTTGGTGTAGACACAACAATGATTTCAATGATGAAGGGGATTCACACAGACTTATGAGACTGAATTTAGGCTTCTGTATGAAGGTCAAACCTGCAGAGGAGCCATTTTACTCACAAAATAGACTATAACTCTAATTAAAACACAGAAATCAGGACACAAGAGAGGCAAGAAGTCATGCATATATTAATCATGAAGGCCAAAAACCATTACATTACAGAATATTCAGTAGCAAAAGTAGACACAACATAGCTAATCACATTCATTTGGTGGATAAAAGGAAGACAACAGAGGCCAGATTTAGGCACAGTGAGTCACATTCCCATACCCTGCAATTACACTAAGAGGTCTGACTACAAAAAAATTGACAACATAACAGCCCAAAATAAAACCATCCTCCTGTATAATGAGGTTACATTGCATTTTATAGGTCAAGTTCTTCATTGAAGTTGCTCCACAGGATCCGAGGTCATCAATGCAGGAACAAGGGTGTAGAGATAGGGGCATGGTGAAAGGACAGGAACCACGTTGCTGGTAGGTCTGCAACCCGAGAAACGGTTGCCCACACACAAAAGAGGGCAAAACATGAAGTGAGGAGCACAAAAGTTGTTGCAGGCCACGAGGATATCTACCAACAAGCTAGAGGAACCCATGTGCATTAAAGAATTTGACCATCCACCATGAATGCACCCACAAAGCTCACCAACTGGAGTTATTGTGAAAATATCAGCCTCTGCACACGCGAAATCGATCGTTGAGACGTCTTATCAGTCGAGCATGCAAATCCAGATCATATTTTAAAAGTGAGAAAATTCCCCTCAAAAGCCCGCTAGATGAAAGATGAGGCAAAAATAAGCACTTTTACCTTTTGAAGCATGTTGAAATTTGCCAGAATGAGGGAGATATCCACGGTCAAAGTTGCAGTCAACTGCACCCTGCACTTGTATATCACTTTGCATATACAATTGTATATGCACTTTACACTGCTAGGTTCACTTTATGCATTTACACAATTTCTTTCCTTTCGCCTTTTGCATATTCAAATCGCTTTGCATGTCTTTGAATCTCCCTTTGTATATGCTTTTGTATGTGCAATTGTATATACAAAAGCAGGCCTTTACCTTTTGTATCACCTTTTGCATCTATTTCCTTGCCACATGTCATCACTCCATTGGTCGCTGAGCTAAACCTGAGACCCATCGCTGAACAATTGCATCTTTATCAGCCGTCGGAGAGATCTCAAACTGAGCCGCCGATAAGGCCTGTCTCGCCGAAAATCCTTTGTATGTGTCTTTGTACATGTGATTGTAGATGAGATACAATCACATGTACATACAATACGAAACTCAAAGGATTATCAACCAGAATGGAACATTAAAACAGGTCCAGCCTTGTATCTTACTTTTGCATATTGGCATATACATGCACTTCAACATACAACTGCAAACCCCACCACTGAGTTTGCCAAATTTAATTTCCCAGTCGGGTCCGCATTGTATATCTTTGTTGTATCTAACTTTTGTATATGCAATTGTATATAGGATTGTATATGGGATGATACAATCACATATACATACAATAGGCGGACCCCAACTTGAAATCCGCCACATTTGATTCCTCATTCGCGTCCAGTGTAACACCCGGTTCTGATTTTACTCTAAAAACTAAGTTTTTACCAAGGGTAATATTTTTTTTTAAAATTTACAACAGAAAAGTAATTACTCTAAACAAGTAATTCATCCATCGACTTAACAGTAATCATGAATATATATTCATTAAGCAAAAAGAAATAATCATCCAAACCATTTAAACAATATGTCGTTGAAAATTACTTAAAGCAATTCCAGAAATAGGAACTTACCAATGTCACTGCATCTCGATTGTCGACCATCCGAATTCAAGTCTCGGCATTCCTCAAGAATTAAGAAGAGAAAGTATCTTCAAGGAGCTTAACCTCCAACCACAGACCATCAGTCTCCCGCACTCCTTCCTAACCTGAAGTGGCCCTACCCTACTCAAGAGGATAGACTTAGGATATCCAATGGTGTTTGCCATCTGAGCTCTGGTGTTGTGACCTACGTGACTTGTTATCATGCAATCCCCTAGATACCCTCTAGTCATGCATGACCACTCCACAAGCTACGCCATCCAGTCACAGTGAACATTCAATGCACTTGAGGATCATGCATTACCTTGGCCAAAGGATTTGAATTTAATTAACGTTGTATCAATGCATGAATTAAGTTCACCCACCCCACTTGACTCGAATTAATCGCAATCCTACAGTTTCCTATTTATAAGTTCTACATAACAACCTCGATGACCTCAAGGTGTTAGAATTTCATCATGCATTAGCGCATGGTATATAGGTTTACTCTATCTCTGAGCTCATGGAAACCTTTCCGTCTACATGATAAACGAATGGCTTCCTAGCATATCAATGTTTCAAAAAACGCTATACGTTGCTATAACAATCTCAAAATTATCCCATTGTTTATTTCATCCATTCTTGAGTGGGCACTAATCCCAACTTGATGTTTTCGATAAGAGATTACTATATATCATTTTATAGAACATAAATATTTGAAGTCCCTAAGTATAAAAATTGAACATTCTAAGGGATCTTCTTCAACTGTTGATCTTCGACTGTCAATTCTTCGACATAGCTTCATCTTTGTCATTTTGGAAGGGTTTCACCATAAACCAAAATATAGAATATGAATACTCGAAGGCCCCGAGTTAAAGTTTAAGGATTCTTAAAGGTCTTCTAAGAACTATTAGATTTTTGACTAAATTTGCTATTGATTGTTTGACCATTGATATGGTTGATATTTAAGGAGACACTTTATCCCTCTATCTTAATAGAATCAAGAATGCCCTTGAAACTTGGACTTTTAAGCTAGGGCTCTTTTGGGCATTGTAGAGTTAGCATCTGAGCTTGTGCCCACAGCGGAAAACAACAATCTTTTCTTTACAGATCAAAAGAGTTGATGAAGGATATTCTTTCTCTTCTAAAACATCTCTTAGTCTTTCCCATGTTATAGATGAGGTCATAATAAGGAATAATTTCATTATATATAGAGAAATTTGACTAAGAGATTTTAATCTCAGTTCATCTTTCTCACTAACTATTCACATACTCAAAGGCCTCTAATTATTGACTTGTATTCACATGAACTCTAATAGTAAAACAAAACATACTTAAATAATAGATTGTTTACAAATGACGTTCTTATTGTTCTTAAGAAATACTCAAGGTTTTATACTCATATTTGGCTTTCCTCGTATGAGATTCAAATCTTCTTTGGCCTGAAGACATTTGGCCCGTAATTACAAGACTCATGTGCAAGTATATACAGAGTTATATTAATATATTTTAACAAGAAAACAATGCATATATCTAAATATCTTTTCGCTTACCCATTAAGACAAACAAATCCCCGTTAGCTATCTAACTCCTTATGCCAAATATTCTAAAACTAGAATAAGAAGTCGACCTTTTAGTCTTATTAAGAGGGCGACTCCATAGGCTTTCACCTCTGATTTTATCGACTAAATGAAGGGTTTTAAAAATGTAAAAACTTACAAACACTTGAAGTATATCGTGTATTTCAAATTACCTTTGTCATGGCATGGGTAGTTTCCTATGTCAGATTTCACATTGTATAAATATTCACAGACACACACAGTAAGCTTTATTAAACTTAGAAATCTTAACCTTTGCACAACATAACAATAGGCTTTGAGAATTCTTTACTGGGGTGCGGTGCAACATTGTGTGGAAAATGTTTCATTGCACCATTATATAACGCTCAAACACATAGCTACAATTATCAACAAATAACTCCCTACGTTTTTAGCAAAACTAAGATCTAATAGAGTGCAGAAAAACGTAGCTTAAAACATTACAACAGAAATCTAAGTTTGCACAATGAAGAGAGGAAGAGAACCTGAAAATGGTCTCTACAGATTACTTGCAAACTAGCCCTGACACTGGATAAATCCTTAGTCGTTCCTCTTGAAGCTTTTTGCTCAGTCTAGATTTCTTCTACCCCCCGTGGTCTCTTTTTCAAATCTGACTTCAAAACCATTATATATCCTACTCACTGCGAAGGAAAACCATGAACTCACCACTTCTAACCATGCCTAACAAGAAGGAAAAGATTCCCCATTTGCAAAAACGTCTCCACCTTTACGCAACCACTCTGCAGGATGGAGCTTCTCTATGCGAGGTGGCTTAACAACCTAACAATCTATCCACTATTTGAGGACAAGGGCTTTATTACCACTTAATTCGCCACTACATAGAAAAGTGGTGCTCAGACTCTTACGAGGTGGTAGATTTAAATGATTAAAATATCCCTCAACTCAAAACCAATCATGAAAATAAACAATTGCCAACATAGTATTAAAGGTTGGGTTGATGACTATTTGGTGGTCTAAAACTAGAAAGCAAAAAGAGTTATTCGAAAAGAAAGACATCATAAAAAGAACTTAAATGTGTCCCTCTTCGAACTTCGACTCGATTACTGACAACAAACAAGAATAAAGGAATATCTCAACGACTACTAAAATATAACTTATATAATTTAGCATATTCCTTTATATTACGACTAAAGTTATAAAACACCTTGGTCTCTAATTCGACGTCCATTGAATTTCACAAAAAGGAGTTTACGACATAAGCTCGAAGCGTTTTACGACAATAACGATGGATTGGGCGTATCGCAGAACAAGACTTGAGATCGATTTACGCACAAATTCGACTCTTGCGCCAAACGACAACAAGACGCGACTTGCAACTCAGCCATAAGTAAATACATATATTTACATATAATCAAAATATCAGTCATTCCTATTAGACGACATGTTTTAGAGTATTACGACACTAATGTCAATTTCCCATACTCTAAACGACAACTTACGAAAGGAGAAAAACCTATACTTCAGACGTTGATATCTCGACTAAAATTAACTTAGCCGAATACAAGACTTAATTCGAGGCATCAAGGTTTATCTACCTAATATGCATTTTCAATAACAAACACCCATGGTTAATTCCAGAGTCTATTCTCTCTTTCTCAAAGATACTTTCTCTTCTTCTTTCTTCCTGTTGAACATAATCCATCTATTCCTGCAATGACAATCTCACATACAATTTTGTGGTCAAAGCACCTATAATCTGATCAATGCACAGTATATCAAATCATTTCATTTTCATAACAAAAAGACATTCCAGTTCTTAACATCATATTGATCATAATCAAATAGATTCCATGATTTCATTAAATTAACTTTCTCTATCTACATCATCAGTTCCTATGATGTTAATAACATATCCACATAATTGTAATATTCAGGAAAAAGTAAATAGTAATATTGAATCCAAAAAGGGGATGTAACATCCAGATTGTATGTATTCCCTTCTTTGCATGTGACCTTTTGTATATCGCATATACAATGCAAATATACAAACAAAACTGCATACAACTGCATATACATACAAACATTGTAACTGACCCTTGCATGTGACTTTGTATCTCGCCTTGTATCTTCCTTTTGTATCTGCAAATATACAATGCGAACATACATACAAAGATGCATACAACCACATCTTCCTTCCTAAACCAAAATGCATATTCTTTCAGGTCTAAGATTGTATGTGCAATGATACAATCGCATATACATACAAAAAATAGACACACCCTTTGTATCTCCCCCTTGTATATTGCCTTGTATATGCATTTGTATATGTAATCGCATATACAAAGATAACTTGATTCACTTTTGTATCCCGCCTTGTATATTGCCTTTGCATCTTCTTTTGTATATACCATTGTATATACGATTATATATGCGATACAACAGAGATATACAATGATACATACAAAGGTACATAAAAAAATGATTAAGTATAAAACTGAGAATTATCTGCAATGGAAGGCACTTGAAGACAAAAGATTTCTGGGTTTTTCTGGGTTTTTGGCAAGGATTCTCAAGGTTAGATTTTGGGAAATTTTGCAAGGCAGAGCATGGGTTTTTGAATAATTCAAGCTTTGTAGGGTCATTTTCTAAAGGAAATTCAAGGAATTTACAAGGTGAACTATTTAACTCTGGACAGAAGAAAATAGGTCAACATTTTGGCGACTTCTCAGGGATGTTTGCCTACTAAACAATCAGACCAGTGGCCTTAAGCATCCATTGGGCATGGTGTCACACAGAGACTTAAAAAAAACCTTTGACAATCAATCTTGACCTTAGTAACTCAGCATATCAGCAATGAAGAACACTTGGAAGACCAAAGCCAAAACAAAGTGCCGAAAGCAACTCATCAAACCATGCTAGACAACACTTAGGGAAAACAAAAAGGATCTAAACTATTGTGCAGTAGCACTTATTGAAAGCAAGAAACCTAATCTACTGCTTTACAAGGTAACTCATACCTCAAAACACCTCTTCAGGTGTATCCCATTGACTGGGATAGGCAAATTTTCTCCATCCATGTTTGATAATTGAAATGCATTGTGCTACTTGCATTCAGTAATGATAAGCGGGCCACTCCACATGCTATCAAACTTGGAGTGCTTCCCTAGCCTACTTTTCAACTCATCCCATTTGAGTACCATATCACCCTCCCTAAAATTTTTGGGAGTGGCCTTCTTATCAAAAAAATTTTTTGCCTGAAGCTGATGATACTCCATAGATTTCATAGCTTTATCTCTCATTTCTTCAAGCTCCATAAGTTGAGCATATCTGACAGCCATGGGGTCTTCTTCTTCAAACATCTCCAGTTGATTCATGATATCAAGTGTTGGCAGCTCCACAGACACATATAATCTTGCCTCTTTTCCATAAACTAACATATATGGGGAGTTTCCAATAGACCTCTTGGGAGTTATTCTATCTACCCATAAAGCAGATTTCAGATTGGTGTGCCAGGTTCTCTAGTTGTCCTCCATTGATCTTTTGATAATCCTTATGAGATTCTTATTTGTGGATTCAGCCAAACCATTACCCTGTGGGTAATAATTTGATGAAGTGTTCAAATAGATTCCATTCTACATAGCCTAGTCAGTTACCTTCAATCCAACGAAGGCTAAAGCATTGTCTGAGATGATTGACTCAGGTACTCCAAATCTAGATACCAAATCATAATAAAAGTTTAAAACAACATTCTCATTCTCTTCCTTTAAAGCCACTACTTCAGTCCACCTTGTGAAATAGTCTGTTGCTGTAAGTACCCACCTATGGCCTGCACTTGACGGTGGGTTAATGGGACCTATAAAATCAATGCCCCATCTCATGAAAGGTTGTTCTATTTGAATCGACTGCAGAGGTAAAGCTGGCAGCCTTTCTTTGCCTGCAAAAATGGCACATTTTACACACTTTCTAGCCCATGCATGAGCATCCTTGAATTAACTGGGCTAGTAATATCCAGCTCTCATTATTTTTCAAGCAGTAGTCCTTGGGGCAAAATGACCCCCTCCTGTTCCATCATGCAACTCATGCAACACCTTGTCAGTCTGATCATTATCAATGCATCTTAAGAACACACCATTAAAATCTTTTCTAAAAAGGATATCATTAATTAAAACATATGGAACAGACTATAGTCTAAAATATCTTCTCTTGGTTCTATCTAAACCTGCTGGACATTCACCAGTTTACAAAAAATGGGTCATGTCATTAACCCAACATGTTCCACCTGCTGTTGTATCATTTTGATGTTCATCTTCAATGGTCAGAAGCACCTCTTCTTCCTTCTCTGTTTCATTTTTAGACCTAGTAGCAAGCTGTTCACTAAGTCCTCTACTTCTGATGAGCTTGGTTATCTTGATATCTACATCATATTCCATGACTTTGGTAATCCAATGAGCCCTTTTCTCATTAACATCCTTACCTAACAGAAACTGTTTCACACCAGGGTGAGCAACCATCAAATGTACCTTATTGTTAGAAATCAGATGCCTAAACTTCTTGAGACTCTTTACCTCTACAAGAACATGTTTTTCAATGAAACTATACCTTTGTTCATACTCCTCCATTCCTTGACTAAAGAAAGCAATTGGTTGCTCAAAGCCTTCACTTTACTGCTGTACCAGAATTGCAGAAATTATATCTAAACTGCCATAAGCATACAAAATAAAATCTTTTGAGAAATCAGGATTTACCAGAGTTGGTGCAGCCGATAACGCTTCTTTTATGGACTCAAAGCTGAGTTTGCCCTCTTTTGTCCAACTAAAAACTGCATTTTTCTTTAACATAGAGGTCAATGGCTTCAATAAATTTGCAATGTTAGGTATAAATCTTCGCAAAAAATTAATTCTGCCAATAAAACTTTGCAGTCCCTTCTTGTGACTAGGTAAAGGCAGCTCCAAAATAGCTCTTACCCTTTCTGTATCAATGGTAACTCCCTCTTTTGACACAATGTGTCCTAAAAGCTTGCCTTCATGCACAACAAAAATGCATTTCTTGGGATTGAGAGATATCCCAAACTCTTTACATCTCTCAAATACTTGTTTCAGTTGGGATAAATGTTCAGCTGCATCCTTAGAGAAAACTATGATGTCATCAAGGTACACAAGTACCGATTTATAAAGCAAACCTTTAAAACCCATAGCCATAGCTCTCTGAAAAGTAGAGCCAACATTTGACAAACCAAAAGGCATCCTTTTGTAGGCCATGGTGCCCCATTTGGTGGTAAAAGTAGTTTTAAACTAATCTTCCTCATTGACTAATGCTTGATTATATCTGGAATATCCATCAAGTAAGGAGAATCTTTCTGAACCAGCCACCACTTGCAGAATTTGCTCCATTGAGGGCATTGGGTAGTGGTCCTTTAGGGAGTCTTTATTAAGGTCTTTAAAGTCAACACACAACCTAATCTCTCCATTCTTTTTCCTCATAGGAACAAGATTCAAGACCCAAGAAGTATGCTTGATCAGAAAAATGATATTTCCCTCAATCAGCTTGGTTAATTCCTTAATCATCAGAGGCTCAAGTTTTGGATTTAAAGGTCTTTGTTTCTACCTTACAGGTTTTGCACTTGGCTCTAACTCTATAGTATGTTGGGCAATATGAGGGTCAAACCTCTTTAAGTCTGAGTATTGCCAAGCAAACATAGCCTCAAATTCTTGACGAAGAGCAATAAAAGCTTTCCTATCCTTAGGTGAACAGATTTTACCAATTTTGAGAAGCTTACCTTTAAAAATTTCTAGCTCCTTGTAATGTTCCTCTTTGACTTGCATGCTGGTTTTGCTCTTTTTCAGCTGATCATCAGTACTAAAAATGGATTCCAAGGTTACCAACCCTTTGGGTAGCTTATTAGTCTTTAACTAAACAACTTGATCATCACCATATTATTGTTTGAGCTTGTTCTGATTCATCACAGAGAACTCCTCTTCTAACAGGAAATGCAGAACCTGCTCATCACTCTCAAAAATTGGCCAATGAATGTTATTGTTAGGGATAGAGGGCCTATCAACTATTTTCATATGAGGCTATACCTTTTCTCTTTGAATATCACTGGGGATATCAAACTGAGCCCCAATCGCAGCTAATCTATCTGCATGATAGTTCTGATTTCTTGGAATAGAGATTAGATTGAAAGTGTCACACTCCTCAATCATATCCCATACCCTATGTTTATAGCATTTCAAAGCATCATTCTTTGTACTATGCAGTCCCCTCACCTGATTTACAATAAGTTTGTTGTCCCCATACACCTGCAAACAACCAATTTTCCTCTTCCTTGCCCACTGCAAACCTTGAATCAACCCTTCATACTCAGCAGTGTTATTTGTACATGAAAAAGCAAAATGGAAAGCAGAATAATATCTGTCACCTTGTGGAGACATAAGCATTGCAACACCACCAGATCCATTCCTATTCATAGAGCCATCAAAGTACATTTTCCATACCTCATCTTGCTGTTCTATCTGCTATTCTGCATTCTTTACAAGGTTTGGAATCGCTGTTTCAAGTTCGTGCAACATGTAAACCCCCATACCAGTTTCTTGAATGTGTCCCTCAGGATCATCTACAATATTTTCTAAGGCCTACTCCTTTAACAACACTTTTGGTATACTCTTAGCTTGCAGTTCTTGAGTAGCAACAAGCTCAGGATCATCAGAAATAATGCAATTTGCATTAACAACACTTGGGACATAAGGCTCTATGTGATCTTTGGCAAGCAATTCAGATTTTATGGTCACTTTTGTGCCATATCGGGTTCTAAAAAACATGTGGGACCAATTTGAGGATAAATATCCTCCTATCTTGGCTGTGAAATCCCTTGACAAACACATGGCAAAATAAGGAGGTAAATCTATGATGAACACCTCTTGAGAAATGGAAACATTTGGACAGGTATGCAAAGTGAGACCTAGATCTTTTATCACACCTACAATGTTAACAGCTATGCCATCTAGCTGGAGCACACCCTTCTCAAAGGGCTGGTATTTTAATCCTAATTGGTCTGTAATCTGTTTTGGCATTACAGAACTACTTGCACCGCTATCCACCATGCAGTTATGTACTAACATGTCTCCTATTATTAATGACACAAAAATGGAAGTGGCTTAGCACTCTTATTTGGCTGTTTACTGTTGTCCTAGGATGAATTGGTAAGAACAACCCTAGATGGGTCAACAGTTTCCTCATTTGACACTTTTAAATCAGACAAGGTAAATTGTAACATGTCCTTTTGACCTGGGATGGCTAAGGAATCCCATATAGATATTGTCACATTCATTTTCTTCATATTTTCAATGATATTAAAAGGTGAAGTGACGTTTACCTTCTGATGTGACTTTGCAGCAGCAATATCAACGTGCAAATGAGGTTGTTCCTTAGCAGTTGCTTGAGTATTCCTTTGCAAAATATAGGGAATCTGGGATGTAGAAGGATCAACAGGTCCTTTTCCTTTGTTTGTTGCTTGATCCATCTCATAATCCCTCTTTTTAGCTCTCATATTTGCTGCAATTGAAGTATCATCTTTGTTTACACCACATAAGTCATCTCCCTACCAGCTTAGGAAGGCAGTATCATTGTGAGGCTATTCTTGTTGCTGTACAACCCCATCATTTAGTGTGTTTGGCTATGAAACCGGAACATTTTGTACCATTAGAGCCTGATTTATCACTCTGTTTGAATAGGTTGCCTGACTGTGTGGCTGATGGCATGGAAAACACCATTCATACTTAGCTGCAAGGTTATTCTGAATAGGGACAAGGTCTCTAACTGCATTAATGGGTACGAGATTGTAAGGCTGGAAAGGCCTCTATTTCACATTATGCCTGGCACCCTGGTAATTGCTTTGATATGGAGGCCTATTGACTTGATATGGTTGGTTTTGGCCCTGATAAGGCAGATTTTGGCCTTGGCTGTTTGGCTGATAATGCTGTCTGTTCTGGGACTGCTATTTTTTGATGTTCACCAGCTCATTCCCAAAAGTTTTCAAGATATTCTCTATCTTCTGTTGGTTGTTTTTGATCTCTCTTAACTCTTGTGATGAGCTAGAAACAACAGTCTCAGGATTGGCAGTACTTGGCAATGCTGCTGCAGCAGGTAAAGGGGCAAAAGATGGGATCAACAAAGGCATTGAAACTTGAATCTCAGGAAAAATGGGCACTGGTGGTCTAGGTACTATTTTCCCAGCCTGGATCAGGCTATTTTCTTCTCTAATAGCTATTTCATATGCATCAGGTAAACTTGTACCTCCCAATGATTGTATCATTATTGAAATGTCACTATTTAGAGCTTTCAAAAAATACAGAAATGCATATTCTGATGAAGGCCTTACTGTGGCAGGAATTTTGTTCCATGTCTTCTGAAACCAGAAATTGAAATCCATCATTTGCTCTTGGGGAGCTCTCTTTATTGTAGTCAGTTGTTCAACCAACGATAAGTTATCTGACTTATCTTGAAATTGTTTGTTCAACTTATCACCCAGATCATCCCAAGTTCCAATGGTTTGCACTGGTAAACTCCTGAACCACTGTAATACTTTTCCTTTAAACAAGGCAGCCAGCAGCCTGATGGGTACATTTTCTTGAGTTACATGATGAACACCACATAGAGAAGCTACGTCTCTAATGTGTTCGATTGGGGTAGTTTTATCCTCCCCAATGAAATAGGGAAGGCTCTTCAAAGATGCCATGGGTATATTATCATGCATTGTCAAATTCAAAGGGCTGCCCCCATCAAAAGCCACAGACGACTAATTCCTTGCCATTGGAACAGCTGGAGGTAGGTTTGCTTAAACCGGTACAGGAACTACAGGTACTACTAGCCTGAAACTTGGTGGGGTTGATTGTATTCTTTTTGAAACTAGCGTCCTTACCACAATTCTACTCTGTCTTCTAGGTGGAGACAACTACAAATAATCAAAGGAACTCGAACTCTGAGTTTGTATTTTTCTCATAAAAAATGTAACAGCACTGATCTACTTGTCCTTTCTCAGTATGAGTCGCTAGATATGCAGAAAACTGCCTCTTAAAAGCCTGATAATGCTGGTAGCATATCATAACCAACAATATGATTGTAATGTCCCACCGGGCATGCCAAAAATTGTTATCTCTCAGATTTGCATCCTTGTTGAGTTGTGAAACTTGGCAATCTGGAGAAACATGGGATCTTTCCAGGTCTGTGGGTCACCTGAGTTGGAAAGAACATCCGGAGAAGGCCGACTTCCTAGCTGGTTATCACCTAAAATCTACTGGATTTGTAGAGGAAAAAGGAGAAGGAATGCTTTTAAAAAATCAAAGATAAAACTGAAATGGAAATAGAGGTGATGCACTAGATTCATTGAGCGATGGTGATCTTGGTGTAGACACAACAATGATTTCAATGATGAAGGGGATTCACATAGACTTATGAGACTGATTTTAGGCTTCTGTATGAAGGTCAAACCTGCAGAGGAGCTGTTTTACTCACAGAACAGACTATAACTCTAATTAAAACATAGAAATTAGGACACAAGAGAGACAATAAGTCATGCATATATTAATCATGAAGGCCATAAACTATTACATTATAGAATATTCAGTAGCAGAAGTAGACACATCATAGCTAATCACATTCATTTGGTGGATAAAAGGAAGACAGCAGAGGCCAGATTTAGGCACAGTGAGTCACATTCCCATACCTGCAATTACACTAAGAGGTCTGACTACAAAAAAATTAATAGCATAATAGCCCAAAATAAAACCATCCTCCTGTATACTGAGGTTACATTGCATTTTATAGGTCAAGTTCTTGCGCAGAAGGCATTGAAGTCACTCCACAGGATCCAAGGTCATCAATGCAGGAACAAGGGTGTAGAGATAGGGGCATGGTGAAAGGACATGAACCATGTCGCTGGTAGGTCTGCAACCTAAGAAATGGTTGCCCACACGCAAAAGAGGGCAAAACATGAAGTGAGGAGCACAAAAGTCATTGCAGGCCACGAGGATATCTACCAGTGAGCCAGAGGAACCCATGTGCATTGAAGAATTTGACCATCCACCATGAATGCACCCACAAAGCTCACCAACCGGAGTTACTGTGAAAATATCAGCCTTTGCACACGCCAAATCGGTCGTTGAGATGTCCTATTGGCCGAGCATGCAAATCTAGATCATATTTTGAAAGTGAGAAAATTCCTCTCAAACGCCTGCCAGATGAAAGAGGAGGAAAAAATAAGCACTTTTGCCTTTTGAAGCATGTTGAAATTTGCCAGAATGTGGGAGATATCCACGGTCAAAGTTGTAGTCAACTACACCCTGCACTTGTATATCGCTTTGCATATGCAATTGTATATGCACTTTACACTGCTAGGTTCACTTTATGCATTTACGTAATTTCTTTCCTTTCGCCTTTTGCATATTCAAATCGCTTTGCATGTCTTTGAATCTCCTTTTGTATATGCTTTTGTATGTGCAATTGTATATACAATACAATGGCCAATATACAAAAGCGGGCCTTTACCTTTTGTATCACCTTTTCCATCTATTCCCTTGCCACGTATTATCACTCCATTGGTCGCTGAGCTGAACTTGAGACCCATCGCTAAACAATTGCATCTTTATCGGCCATCAGAGAGACCTCAAACTGAGCCGCCGATAAGGCCTGTCTCACTGAAAATCCTTTGTATGTGTCTTTGTACATGTGATTGTATATGAGATACAATTGCATGTATATACAATGCGGAACTCAAAGGATTATCAACCAGAATGGAACTTTAAAACAGGTCTGGCCTTGTATATTGCTTTTGCATATTGGCATATACATGCACTTCAACATACAACTGCGGACCCCACCACTGTGTTTGCCAAATTTAATTTCCCAGTATTGTATATCTCTATTGTATCTAACTTTTGTATATGCAATTGTATATATGATTGTATATGGGATGATACAATCACATATAGATACAATAGGCGGACCCTAACTTGAAATCCGCCACATTTGATTCCTCATTCGCGTCCAGATTGTATGTATTCCCTTCTTTGCATGTGACTATTTGTATATCGCATATACAATGCGAATATACAAACAAAACTGCATACAACCACATATACATACAAACATTGTAACTGACCCTTGCATGTGACTTTGTATCTCTCCTTGTATCTTCCTTTTGTATCTGCAAATATACAATGCTAACATACATACAAAGATGCATACAACCGCATCTACCTTTCTAAACCAAAATGCATATTCTTTCGGGTCCGAGATTGTATGTATATGTGATTGTATATAAGATTGTATGTGCAAAGATACAATCGCATATACATACAAAAAATGGACACACCCTTTGTATCTCCCCCTTCTATTTTGCCTTGTATATGCAATAGCATATACAAAGATAACCCAATTCACTTTTTTATCCCGCCTTGTATATTGCCTTTGCATCTTCCTTTGTATATACAATTGTATATGTGATACAACAGAGATATACAATGTTACATACAAAGGTACATAAAAAATGATTTAAGTATAAAACTGAGAATTATCTGCAATGGAAGGCACTTGAAGACAAAAGATTTGTAGGTTTTTCTGGGTTTTTGGCAAGGATTCTCAAGGTGAGATTTTGGAAAATTTTACAAGGCAAAGCATGGGTTTTTGAAGAATTTAAGCTTTGTAGGGTCATTTTCTAAAGGATATTCAAGGAATTTTGGTACAGGAGCACCTAGAAAATCATGTTTTCTTTTGTAATAAGGTCTATTTGACCAATGCATTTTCATTTCAGTTGTATCTAGGTTCATTTTGTAAGTCCCAAGTGACTTTAGGACACTTGTCAAATTGTAAACTGCATAATGCCAAAATAAGGTAGTAGGGCAGTTGGAGGCTGTTTAAGACGGTTGTCTCGTAGCGACTTGGATTTGTCTCCCAGCGGCTTGGATTGATCTCCCAGCCGCTTGGAGTCAGTTCGGTACTACTCAGGGCAAGTTGATAAATACCCTGAGGAAGGAACCAAATGATCATATATTGTAATCAGATCGAAGCAGAAGTGTGATTGAATGTGAGTGTATTGTGCTTAGGAGAAATAAAGCAATTATGTTTTGTCCATTTGAGTTTTGCTTCTTATAACTGTAAATCATGTAACTGTAGATTTTCATTCATTTTGCATTTTCCATTGTTGTCGTATGTCGTTGTGAAGCATTCCACTAGTGAGATTTCTATCGAAATCAGTGGAATGGCTTCATTGTATGAATATTTGTTTTGCTCTTTGTTTTGATTTTCCTGTTCAGTGGTGCAGAGGATCCAGACAGGGCGTTTTGCGTAGTAGAATGACCTAGCATCTCCTTGTGCTAGGGTTTGGAAGGAAGTAAACTGTGTGATGGCGTATTGACGCATCGGCCAAAAGTTACAATTGTTCACCGACGGAACGAGTCTCACCAAAGGCAAATGCCATCGAGCATTGGCAGAAGGATGAGAGACTTGGCCGATGGAGTTGAATTGATGGCTCATCTGTTAGTTTGTCGACTGTGAGAAATTAGGACATTGGTCTGTGGTATTCGTTGTGCGCTCCCCATCATATTGGTATTAGAGCCCAAAAAGATTTGGGCGGCAAATCAAATTAAGGATTTGCAGAAGTATTGGCGTTTGGGTGCTGTCTGTGAATGTTTATGTCAGATAGAGAAAGCGAGACAGAGGCGGAGAGGATGCCTCCCAAAAGTATGTCACAGGACGCCGTTAAGAAGATGATCGAGGAGATGCTTGAATCCAAGTTGCGAGAGTTCAAGCAGTCCAAAAGCAAAGATAGGGAAGATGAAAGTGACAGTGATACAGAAATTGTTGAAACCAATAAAAAGACAGAGGAGATACCAACAGACCAGAGAGCATTTTTAAATGCATTAAAGTCTGTTAATAGGGACACCATAGATGGGTTACCTATGTATAGTGGAAGTATGGAAGCTGAAGAGGTGATTGACTGGATTGAGGCATTGAACAATCACTTCGAATACAAAGATGTCCCTGATGATAAGAGGGTTAAGTTGGCAAAGGCAATCTTGCAGGTATCTGCTCTTGCATGGTGGAATTATGAACAAGGAGAGAGAGTCAAGGAGGGGAAGAATATGACAACCTCATGGGGAAGGATGAAGACCAAACTCAAGGCATAATTCTTACCCCTAGACTATGATGTGCAGATGTATAAGAAATTGCAGAACCTCAGACAAAGAGACCTTGATGTGAATGCATACACACAAGAGTTTCATAAACTCAGTCTTAGATCAAAGAGACAAGAAGAAGAGTCAGAGAAGGTGGCCAGGTACTTGAATGGCCTAAGGATGAACATCCAAGATGAGATCAACATCTTAGCACTAGAAACAGTGAACAAGTGTTTCTAGATGGCCTTAAGGGCTGAAGAGAAGATAAAGAGAAAGAGTAAGCAAAATAATAGAGGTAGAGGTGGAAGGAATTTCAGAGGTAGAGGTAGTTTTGGAGGAAGAAATCCTAACCAGAGGCCTAGTGGTGAGTCTAGCCAAGAAGAGCAAGTTGGGGACTCCAGTAGAAGAGGAGGCTACCGAGGAAGAAGGCCTAATGGAAGAGGTGGGACAAGTGGATCAGGTAGAGGATCCAAATTCTCCAATATGAGATGTTATAACTGCAATCAGATAGGGCACCCAACATAGAGAAGGCCTCAACTTCTCATGGTGGTGAGAAGAGAACCACTTTGATTCAAGAAGATGCAAGGAGTGTGACATCTCCTGAAGTGAATCTAGCATCAGAAATGGGAGAGAATCTGATGATCAAGAGGACGCTGCTCAAGGAACCAGTGCATACTGAACCATCTGAAAGAAGGGCTTTGTTTAGAATCAATTGCAAGATCCAAGGTAAGGTTTGTAAAGTTATTATTGACTATGGTTCTACTGATAATGTCATATCTTTGGAAGCAATGAATAAGCTGAATCTAGAAAAGATACCCCATAGCAGTCCATATAAAGTCAGTTGGTTGAAGAAGGGGCAGCACATACTCATCAATGAACATGCATGGGTAGAATTCAGTATTGGGGGGTATAGAGACAAAATTTTGTGTGACATCCTTCCAATGGATGCTTGCCATCTTTTGTTAGGCCGACCATGGCAGTTTGACAGAAAGGCTCATCATGATGGAGAAAAGAATGCTTACTCATTCCAAAAGGATGGTATGACTTATAGGATGCAGTCATTGGTAGAGGACGATCCACAGCATGTAGGGTCTAGTGTAATGTTAGTAGGAGAAAAAGAATTCATGGATACACTAAAGGAAGGTGATGGACTAGGTTTTGCTTTGATTGTGAAGCTCAAAGGGGAAAAGAAGAAAAGTGTGAGAGAAGTAGGACTTAAGGAGGTCAGAGATTTGCTTGAGAGTTACAAAGGAGTGATTGCAAAGGATATACCTGATTCCCTACCACCAATCAGAGACATTAGCCATCAGATAGATCTCATACCAGGAGCAGTACTTCCTAATAAGGCAGCATATAAAATGACCCCTCAGTAGAATGAAGAGATAGCAAATCAGATTCAAGAACTCCTAAACAAAGGGCTGATAAGAAAGAGTCTCAGCCCATGTGCAGTACCTACTGTTTTAGCCCCAAAGAAGGATGGGAAATGGAGATTGTGTACTGATTCTAGGGCAATAAATAGGATAACCATCAGGTATAGGTTTCCTATTCCTAGAATAGAAGATCTAATGGATTGTTTGGGCGGTGCTACCTATTTCTCTAAGATAGACTTGAAGAGTGGGTATCACCAGATAAGGATAAGACAGGGGGATGATTGGAAGACAACTTTCAAAACTAATGAAGGGCTATATGAGTGGTTTGTGATGCCGTTTGGTCTTTCAAATGCCCCTAGCACCTTTATGAGGCTGATGAATGAGGTGTTGTAGGAGTTCATAGGAAATTTTGTGGTAGTCTACCTTGATAATATTTTGGTGTTCAGTAAGAGCAAGGAAGAGCACTTGAAACATTTGGAGATAGTCTTGAAGAGGCTACAAGATCAGAAGTTACTAATAAAGTTGGAAAAGTGTGACTTCATGAAACAAGATTGGGGTACCTAGGTTTTGTCATCTCTAAGGGTGATTTGAAAATGGATCCTTCCAAGGTAGAAGCTATTTTGAATTGGCCTACACCCAGGATAGCAGGAGAGGTCAGAAGTTTCCACGGATTGGCCACATTTTACAGGAAATTCATTAAGAACTACAGTGACATCTGTGTACCTATGTTGGAGACCATCAAGAGTGGAGGTAAGATGAAGTTTGTGTGGACGAGAGAAGCAGATAGGAGCTTTGAGATTCTAAAACAGAAAGTCACTAAATTCCCTGTTTTAGTGTTACCTGATTGCAATAAGGTTTTCACAATTGAATGTGATGTAAGTGGACTGGCCATAGGAGCAGTGTTGAGCCAAGAAGGTAGACCGGTAGCCTTCTTCAGTGAAAAGTTAAATGAAGCCAAGAGGAAGTACTCCTCTTATGATCTATAGTTGTATGTTATGGTACAAGATCTGAAAAAATGGAGACACTATTTGCTTCCTAAAGAATTTATCGTATACACTGACAATCATGCTCTCAGTTTTTTGAATGGATAGGAAAAGCTCAGCCATAGACACATTAAATGGGTGGAAAGTCTTCAAGCATACACCTTCTTCATCAAACATGAGAAAGGAATAACCAATAAGGTTGTTGATGCTCTAAGCAGAAGGGTGTTGACAGCGCAAGAAGTGTAGCTACAAAGCATGGGTGTTGAGTCACTCAAAGGATTATATGAAGAGGACCAAGATTTCAAGGAGATTTACAAGGTCTGCAGTGAGTTTGCCAATGCTTTCCACAGTGACTTTTCAGATTATACATTGCAGGATGGACTTTTGTTCAAAGGAAGCCAACTATGTATCCCTAAGTGTTCAATGAGGGATAATATAATGAAGGAAAAACATAGTGGTGGTTTAGGAGGACATTTTGGCCTCAATAAGACCTTAGATCTTGCAAGAAGGTTTTAATTTTGGCCAAGGATGCAATCTAATATCAGAAGATTTGTTGAGAGTTGTATGATTTGCCAGAAAGTAAAGGGAGTCTCAACCAATGCAGGATTGTACCAACCTTTGCCCATACCAAACAGACCTTGGGAAAGTTTGAGTATGGATTTTGTGATGGGATTGCCCAAGACAAGGACAAATTATGATAATGTGTTTGTTGTGGTAGATAGATTCAACAAAATGGCACACTTTATTCCTTGTAAGACCACCAATGATGCTAGTTACATTGCAGGTTTGTTCTTTAAAGAAATTGTTAGGATTCATGGATTGCCTTTGAGTATTGTATCTGACAGAGACAACAAATTTGTGGGACATTTTTGGAGAACCTTGTGGAAAAGATTGGGTACAAATTTGTCTTTTAGTTTAGCCTATCATCCTCAGACTGATGGCCAAACTGAGGTTGTGAATAGGTCATTAGGTAATCTGCTGAGATGTTTGACAAGAGAACATGGTAGTAGTTGGGATGTGGTACTCCCACAAGCATAGTATGCCTACAATGATTCTACAAACAAAAGTACAGGTCTAAGTCCTTTTGAAGTTGTTTATAGTAGTCATCCTAGAGGTATTTTTGACTTAAGAGATGTTCAAGGGTTGGACAAAAGGAGTGGAAATGCTGATACATTTGCAGAGGCTATGAAAGAGATCCATCAGCAAGTCAGAGATACTCTACACCAGAACAGTCAGAAGATCAAGGCTAGATTGGATCAAAGAAGAAGGGATGTGTAGTACCAAATAGGAGATATGGTCATGGTTCATCTCAATAAGAACAGACTACCCACAGGAAAACATAACAAGTTGATGATGTGAAAAATTGGACCTTGTCAGATTCTGGAAAAATATGGTCCTAATGCTTACAAAATTGAACTCCCTGATGATATTGCTATTTCACCTATATTCAATGTTGCTGATCTAACATTATATAGGAGTCCTGATATAGGAGAAGGTACAACAGATTTTGTCCATGACAATGCAAAGTGGGTGCAGTATTTACCACCTAAGGAACCACTGAAGGTGGAATGCATCTTGGATAGTAGGACAGCTAAGAAGACAAGAAATCAGACCTATTTTGAGCACTTAGTCAAATGGAAAGGACTTCTAGACTCAGAGGCCACATGGATGCTGGAAGCAGACATCAAAAAGAAGGGTGGTGATTTGCAACAATTAGTCTCTAAGAGGACTTGAGACAACTTTCACACGGGGAGTATGGTGCAGGGGCACCTAGAAAATCATGTTTTCTTTTGTAATAAGGTCTATTTGACCAATGCATTTTCATTTTAGTTGTATCTAGGTTCATTTTGTAAGTCCCAAGTGACTTTAGGATACTTGTCAAATTGTAAACCGCATAATGCCAAAATAAGGCAGTAGGGCAGTTGGAGGCTGTTTAAGACGGTTGTCTCCCAGCCGCTTGGATTGATCTCCTAGTTGCTTGAAGTCAGTTCGGTACTACTCAGGGCGAGTTGTTAAATACCCTGAAAAAGGTACCAAATGATCATATATTGTAATCAGATCGAAGCAGAAGTGTGATCGAATGTGATTGTATTGTGCTCAGGAGAAATACAACAATTCTGTTTTGCCCATTTGATTTCTGTTTCTTATAACTGTAAATTGTGTAACTGTAGATTTTCATTCATTCTGCATTTTCCATTGTTTTCGTATGTCGTCGTGAAGCATTCCACTGGTGAGATTTCTGTCAAAATTAGTGGAATGGCTTCATTATATGAATATTTGTTTTGCTCTTTGTTTTGTTTTTCCTGTTCGACAGTGCAGAGGATCCAGATAGGGCATTTTGCGCAGTAGGATGACCTAGCATCTCCATATGCTAGGGTTTGGAAGGAAGTAAACTGTGCGACGGCGTATTGGCGCATCAGCCAAAAGTTACAAGTGTTCACCAACGGAACGAGTCTGACCAAAGGCAAATGCCATCGAGCATTGGCATAATGATGAGAGACTTGGCCAATGGAGTTGAATCGGTGGCTCATTTGTTAGTTTGTCAACTGTGAGAAATTAGGGCATTGGTCTGTGGTATCCGCTGTGCGCTCCCCATCAAATTTACAAGGTGAACTATTTAACTCTAGAAAGAGGAAAATAGGTCAACAATAATATCACACAATACTTCATCATGATAAGATCCAATATGAAATTTCACCAAACATTGTTCACTCACCAGTACCTTATGATCATCCTGAATCCATGCTATTTGATATGGCCTAGGGTGTTTCAATCTTTCCAACTTCAACTTAGTCACCATCTCTTCTAAAACTAAATTATCTGAACTACCACTATCAATTACAACTTTACAACATTTACCTCTTGATTTGCACTTGGTTCTGAACAAACTTTTCCCCTATGGTGGTTCCTCATTTGTCTCTGCTTGAAATAGTAATCTCCTCATGACAAGTGATTCTCCTTTCTTAGGTTTACCAACTAAATTGGTTGATCCAACATGTTCTTCTTCCACATAGGTTGCTCTTCCATTGTCCTCTGTCTTCTTGCTTGTACTCCTTTGATTACATTCAAATGCTTTATGTCCTTCACCTCCACACTTAAAATAGGTTCCTCTGAATGTTTTCCTATCAGGTCCTCTTCCATCTCTTTTGTATCCTTCACTTCGGTATGAACTAGGGTTTCCTCTGCAGTAGAAAGTTTTGTCGTCTCTCCGGTATGCATTATTATCTCTGTCCTCCTTCTTGAATGTGCTATCTTGTCTGTTCTACTCTGCATATGATCTCTCTCCTCTAGAAAATGTTATACCTCTATGAAATTTACCTCCTTTACCTCTCTGTCTCTGCTCATGCTTCTTGTTCAACTTTCCTTCAACTTTTAGGGCAAACTGATATGTTTCTTCCAATGTTGTCATCCTCACCAAACTCAGTTCTTCTTGAATGTTCAATCTTAGTCCATTCATGTATCTAGCCACTTTTTCCTTGCTTACTTCACTATGTCATGTCCTTATGATCATCTTATGAAATTCTTCAGTGTACTCCTTCACATATTTCTCCCTTTGTCTCAGGTTTTGCAATCTCTTCAACAGTTCCAACTCATAGTCAGTAGGTATAAATTGATTCTTCAACTTTGTCACCATTTTGTCCCACTTTGTAATCTTCTCTTTTCCTCTTCTATTTCTATCCAATTGAACTTCTTTCCACCATATAGCAGCATGTCCTTTCAACTTTGTCTTTGTAAATTTCATCTTCTCTAGATCTTCAATTTCTTCATACTCAAAGTATTCTTCTAGGTCATTTATCCAATCAATCAACTCCTCAGGATTCAAATTGCCAGTGTAATTCAGTACATCAACTCTGGGTCTTTTCCCAATCTTTGAAATAACTCACAACATCTTTACTTGATCTGATTCTTCTTCTTCATCTCCTAGGGTTTCACCATTTTGATCAGCGAATTTAAACTCTTCATCATCATCACTTTCAACATTAGGTCAAGGTGTAATTCTTCTTCAATCTTCTTCAACAACATCCAAGTGAACTCGCATTATCTTCATCATTTCCATCATTTCATCCATTCTTCCAGCCATAGTACCAATATCAAGTATTCTCCTTGGCAGCATCTCTTCCTAGGATCAAGTGTAACTGCCTCAAATTCGACAATCGGGCTACAAGGTGGCAATTGCCTTACAAGTAGTTTTCCTCAAATTCGCTGATCTGTTTATAGTAAGATCTTACAGAATTCCTTCACCAATTTTTCTCACTTCGCTCCAAAGGATTTGAACTTCGCTCTGATACCACTTGGTGCAGTCATGGTTAAGAGGGTCCACAAAGTGAATAATCCAAACTGTGCAACAAGAGTAAACACAATAGAAACAACTCAATTATAGAATGCAAATGTAGATTCAGTCATTTAGTAAATCATAGATTCAAAATGCAAACTAGCTGGCAACATGTGGGATTACAATTAGGGCTCACAGGGCTGATTCCTCAGTTACAGTATATGTGCAAGATATAGCTTTGAAGCACCTTCACAAAGACTTCAAACTCTTACAAATTATGCTAACTGACTTCCTAGGCATCTATTACATGAATATATATCATCTCTGGAACACAAGATTCCTCAGCATCAGCCAAGGATGATTACAAACTCCGATGAAAGAGATGTAACATGTGTACACGGATAGGTCAGACCTAAATAGATGGGAATCCTCCGCAAGTGAATGGAATAGCGTGCAGATCTTAGGGAAGGTCTACCACGATCCAAAGTTCCTTGAGTGATGTATCGTTTAGCTCGGCAAGTCATGGAATGCTCTGCAAATCTTCTCCTTTAGCTGATTGTCTAAGACCGTTAGGATGCTCTGCTTTGAGAAAACAGTCGATCTTATGATAGCGATCTCTTTCTAGCACTTGATCCAAATGATCTAAATTTTGGATATGATGTGCATGAAGGTGTTTAGATGCTAAGTCTAGCTCTGCAAGGTCTGAAATGAAACTATGGAAGAATGCGGACCAAAATACTGAAACTGCTACTGACTGAATTAACTAAACTGAACTGGAAAATGAAAAGAAAACAAACTGAAATGCAAATGTTTTTGGTTGATGCAAGATTGCTCTTAAAGCAGGGATGCTCCTGCATCAATATTATAGTCATTTCCTTTGATTTATATGAATGCAAATATTGGAATTATTTCATTCTCTTATTGTATGCAATTGAATTCATGTCATTATTATGTTGTTTGTGTTTCTAGGTAAACTTAATTATTACAAGCCAAATCCTTATTAAATCTTACAATTAGATTGAGGTGGAGGTTGGTTTTCACATTCATTTTGAGGTTCATTTTGATTATGGAATTTCAAGTTGGTCAAACATGAATTCATATATGTTATAGTCCTTTTGAATTGCAATTACAATAAAAATAAATAAATTTACTTATTTTAAAAAAATGTACCTATTTACACTAAACCTTTCATTTGAAAAGAATAATTAAAAAATAAATGAAAACAATGGAAATAATGTAAATATTTTGACTATAGATTGTGTTCGAGTACGGAGGGAGGAGGTATGGTAAACAAGTGGGTATTTGGGTTCTTTCCAAGCCTGAATATTCATTTGCAAGAAAGAAATGGCCACAACTATTTAAAAAACTAGCATATATATATATATATATATATATTTCCAAAAATAATACCCATTTACTAGAAAATGGATATCCATTTTTGCATATAATTTTCCCCCCTTTTTTGACCCCTAACTTTTTTCTTTCACCCATATATCATTTATGAATTTAGGGTTTTTGTGTGTTGAGAACATTCAATGCACAATATGGAGATGGTTAGGAATTTCCCTAAACCCATTACAAAGATGATAAAGTCAATTTGTGTAGGGACTGTGAAATTGGAAGCTATGAAAGTGAGGTGGGTGTGGTTGTGGGAGTGGGTAAGGGGAATGAAAAAGGGAAATGGAAGAGTGACCATTGTTGGAGATGTATTGCACTCAATAGCACTTGCTCTTGGTTAGGGTGCTTGTGTAGCTTTAGAGGATGTTATGGTTCCAGGGAGATGCCTTGAAAAAGCCATCAAATCTACAAACATGATAAAGTGGGGAGAAGGTTGCATTGAAAAGATGAAGTCCCATTTTAACAAATACCTATAGGAAAGGAGATGTTGGACATATGGTATTACAAGTGCTACATTTATTATAGGAATTATGACCTCTATAATGAAAACAAATAAAACCTAACTCCTAATGGACCAAATTTTATGTATATATCAACCAATCAGACTATATATTATATTGGATAATATTTATGGTGATTAAAATGATAATAATATTTATTTGAATGGAACTATATAACATAATATTCAATCTTTCTCTACATTTTGATCAAGTAAAGATATATAAGATCAAGTGATAACACTACAAGGTATGATTTAATCTCCCCTTTACTCAATGTGTTACTATTTTTTTTTCTAAAAAATGGAGTTTAAAAAATCTCGATTTTTGAAGCTAAAAGATGGATTTTTGGGGCTTAGCATTCAATGGACTTTTGTGGCTTTGGCTTGATAAATGTTGTTGTGAATATATGTTATGCTGTTAGATTATGAAATTTTGATTTTGTTGATTTGTGTGCATTAAAATTTGATTGTTTGTAATAAGTTCTATGTTCTACCTAAGGTTTTAAGAGTCTAGAGTAGATACTATTCATTGGGTTTTCTAACATTTGGGTTAAATTTGTGTTTCGTGTGTGCAACACTTTTTATTGGGAGAAGGGGTTTCAAGTCACCAAAATCATTGTTTTGAGCCAAAACTTCATATTTTATTGGGACAACTTTAAGGTTTAGGGGTTTGATGGAATTTTGTAATTGTTATTCTTTTACTTTTTTAATATTATTTATCGGTTGACATCAAAATTTTCCTTATGGAATAAAATGGGGATTTGAGGGTTTAAGGATCATTGTTTTATGGTGATGGATTCCCTAACTTGGGTTTTTGAAAGTAAATGTTTTCACAAAGGCATTAAGTAATTTACATTTGGCACCCATACTTGGTTATTACCTATTCTAGCTTGTTCAGGGAGAAAATGTCCTTCTAGTCCACTTGATAGATTTATCTAATTATTTAGTCCATGAAGTAATATAGAAATTAGTAAAAAATAGCCAAAAACCAAAAATAAGGATTTCAGGTTTTCATTAATCATTTTTTGGTAGTGTGTGCCATCTAAAATATATATTTGAAGAGAATGTGGGATTTATACAACCATGGAGGATTTGGGTTCCAATGAGTGATTGTAGAAGGTATTTGTGGATGTAGATGAGCACATGCAAGCTTTAACTAGTGTACATTTCATTACAAGGAATTGGAGGAGAATTTTGCTTCACTTAAGATGAATGTACAAAAGAAGCTTAAAGATTTGGAGGAGAGACAAAGAGATTTTAAAGTCACTTGATAAAGGAAACCTATGAGATTTTGATAAATATGAGCATTCAATTGCTACCAAAGAGTGAGCCTCATAGCCGCATGTTTAGGACCAAAATAATGTTGTCTTTGCTGCAAGATTTAAAGGAAGAGTTATGTGCTAGAATAAAAAAGAAGTAGCATATAGATGATGATAGTAAAAAAAGTTTACATAGAAAAAAATGGTGATATAAATTTAAATTTCCCTCTATTGATGATAGAATAGAGGTTAATTCCAATAGAGAGGCTAGGACAAGTACAGAATCCAAGTCAGAGGCAAATGCATAAGCTCAGGTTAACTCTAAGTTAAAAACCTTATGTGAAACTATGGATTTAAAGGTGCTTGTTAAGTACATTGTTGAGCATAGGAAAGATACAACTAGACTCCACAATAAGGTTCCCTTTATTCTTCCATTGACCCATCAAGGTTAGTATTGGAGTCCTTAGACGTTTTTTACCCACTTGAACCAAGATCACTGAGTAACCAAGAAGACAAAGAAGAGTTTGGGATTTTGGTACAACATCATGCCTATATGTATTCTTTGTTGTTGTTTTTGTAGATCTTTTCTGGGTGTTGAACTTCCATTTGTGCCATCTAATATAATGGAGCAAGCCAAAGCAATTAAAAATGTTCATGGAAGTACTAGATAGACCTTGAATGAGATGCCACTAATGACAATTTTAGAAGCCTTATGATGAAAATTAACTTGCTAGCTAGAAATTCTATTACTTCCATTTTTTAGATCCTTTGTTAATCTTCTTAGTTTCAATATAATTGCCCATAAAATTGAGTAGGCTATTTAGTAAATTTTTAGTCTTATTATTTATAAGTCTTTTGTAGTGGGACTCATCATCAAATTCTCCACGGTTACTTGAGATTTGAAGATTTAACTATTGATTATATTTTATTGAAACACGGAGTTATCTATTCTTTTGTTGTTTTTGTATTATTTATAGATACAATTTTAGGTTAGAGACATTAACCACTAAAATCCCACTATATTGGTTAGCAATAGGTGATATTAGCATGTTTTTGGTGTTTTATATGAATTTGTTTCATCCATCTAAACTATAGGATGAGATGAATGACGCCTTAAGTGGAAATAATATTCTTTTCTACTTAACTTACTTGTAACTTAGCCCTTTCCAACATGTTTATATATAGTAGGCCTTAGCACACACCAATCACATCATATTTGTTTAAGCCATATCTTATGCCTTGTCTTCTTGATGATAATTATCTTGTGTTCATGTGCATATACTAATTGAATATTTTTTATGAAGTAAATCATGGAAGTTTTAGCTCTTGAGTAGGGCTTCTAATGAAGATGAATGAAATGCATAATGAATTTTTTGTTGCATGAAGCTTCATAGTTCGTGATTTATTCATATCAATATAAACATCACAACCTTTAGCGAAATATGTGCAGTATATTTATAATTGCTATATAAATACTTAAAATATACATGTGCAAGCTACTTAAGGTGAACAATAGAGGCCTCATTAATGGTGTTTGAAAGCTAATTTTGGAGAGAATAAATATTGTCATAAGAAAAGTATATTGTAGATTGTGACAATGAAAATTAAAAAAATCCACTTGCTAATATGACTTATGACACCTTCTTAAAGAATTGTATACGTGGCTTTCTCAAGCTTTATGTAGACCTTGTTGGCGCAAGAATTAAACTATTGAGGCACCATAAATAAATATGAAGTTACTCCAAGGGGACACACAAAATGGAAAACTATGACCCTTGTATCATAAAATCCATCATGATAAATTTCAATGCCTTGGTTAAAAGACCCTTTATGAGAAGGGCTTCATTGAGATAGCTGGATATATAGTTTTGAAAACTAAATATGGTATAATAGTTGCCAAGCTAAGAAAAAAACTAGAAAATATTATTAAAATATCATTGAAATATTTTTGATGTCCTTAAATAAATTATAAGAGTCATCATATTCCATTTTTACTTGTTCATTAAACAAAATTATCAAATACTCATAGGCCAACTAACAAAAACAAAAAATACAGGTTCTCTAACAATACTATGGAGAAGTCTAAGAAGAAAATGTTTAATGAGGATATGTATAAGTTCTTAGCTGAGGATTGGGGGAATATTTCTATCCCCTAGCTTGCCTCTATGTTTCTTTTATGCGGTCTGTTCTTTCTGTCTCTTTTTGCTTCACTGTTATGTGCTATTAAGTTGTTGTTTTTGCCCAGTTTGTGCTTGTTTTGTCTAGCCTCTGGGTTGTATCTGTATAGGGTTAGGACCCTTGTTTTCTTGTTTATCTTATAAAAAAACAAAAACCAAAAAATACATTTTAAAAATAATTGTTTAAGTTCTTAATAAAAATTCAAAGTTATAATTAACTTTTATTTAAAACTATATTAAATCCTTTGAACACAAAACTATTCTTCCACATGTTAAGTTTAAAGAGGCATAATAAAATCCCAAACGAAAGCTTTTCAAAATATACATTTTGTGCTAAGCTTTTTTAAATAAAGTTTGAAAGAAACCATGATCGAGTAATGTTTGCTTTTGGAATAAGAAGTTAAGACCATTTATTTAGATTTATAATTGTAACTAATGCCTATACTTGTAGGACTTATTATGTGATGGATCAAGTTCACATAGTAGACAATAATGTATTATGTCTATTTACTAGAGGAGTGTTTAAAATTGAGAAAATACACACCAATGAGATGATGAAAGGAACTAAGCTATCACTTCCACATCGATGATGGAAAAATGATCGATAAATGACAAAAAAAGCTATAGTAGGGAAGTAAATTTCACGTATAGGTTTGTCATACATGTCATACAAGTGTGTTAATCATTTTAGTTCATTATACGTCAGACCATTAATTATAAAAGATGAAATGCTTGAGCAACGCTATTGCCAAACAAGTAAAATTATTGAAAGCACCATATAACAAAAAAGAGTAGTTCTCAACGTAATAACACATAGGACATTAACATATCACAATGCAAACATTGATAGCAACTTTCCATTCAAGGAGATATGAAATGGGACAAATTGAAGACACGTATACGATCATCAAAACTAATATTACATAGGCCCATCTTGGTACCTAATTGATCCACAAAACATACCAATCATTTTGATTATTTATGGTGGCCACCACTAATTGCCCTTTAAGATGATATGGGTTGTGACAACCTATAAAACATAGGGACTATTACTTAAGAGAGTGACAATTTACATTGACTCCATAAACTACTAGACTTTGACATATATTAATCATACATTTTTAGTTCACATCCTATGTACTATTACCTAGATACAAAATTAAATTATCACAATATTTTAATTAATTATATTATTGCATTAAAATTTATCCATTTAAAATAAAAAAATGAATGCGTATCTATTTTGAACTAAGGAGGATTTGAAGTGAATGCCCCAAAGGGAATTGTTTCTCCAATTTGCTAGAAGTCGGATTCGGTTGGAGAATATTTTGTTCGTTTGAGATTTGGAAGGTTGTAATATTTGAAATAGCGTGTGCCCTCCCACGATAGAAATCGATTTAAAGAGCACTTAAATTCATAGCAATCTTACACGTTGGATGGTTGTGAAAGGACATAACAAGGACAAGAATGAGATCAGTTGGTGGAATTTAGCGTGGGCCAAATCCAAGTAATGAAGGACAAAGGGTTAAAGGTACGTGAATGAGACCCTCCCACATGTTCCACAACAGGGCTCAACTAGTCGTTAGTATGGGTGATGTGACATTTGTTTGGTTTAATGCATATAATGTATGGGTAATTTGTATGTTGGTATTTGGGTTTAAAATAGATTAGTATTTGCATCTTTATTGGGTGCAAAGATAGTGAAATTTAGAGAATATTTTGGTCGGCAAAAAAAAAAGTACTTTATGTTTTCAATTTTGAATTCCATCAAATTGGTAAATAAAGAGTGTAATTTGAATGTATCAAAGATTAAGGGGACGCACATAATTTTAGAGTGGTGCTTTTGGAGTTGTTTAATAGGAAAATGGATTTGATTGTCTCCTATTTAGTCGAGTAGGGGAGCAAGTTCTAATGTCTTGAGTGGAGATTCGAGATGGTGGTGGATAAAAGATTGAGGAATAACAAAAAACCGGAGTGAGATGGAGGCATTGCACAGAGTAGTGATAGATCAAACAAACAAAAAAAATCAAGTTATAAAGCCTAGAGCCTAAATTGAAAAAGAAAACAAAAAATATTTTCCACCTTACAATAATCATTATTGACTGAACCAACTATCATCTTACTCAACTACAAAAATTATCTTGTGATAAATGGTGTGTGCGATAACAGATGCTAATAGGTGAGTTTTGATGCCTCTGAAAGAATCTAACTAATAAAATTAAGTGGTGGGAGCTAATCCATAATGTTGCATCCATAATAATCATGCAACTATAATGTCAAACAATTGATAAACTGGAAAATAATTATCAGAATTTCAACAATTGGACAAACCATAATACGTTAAGCGTTGAAGTAGCATAATCACCAAAATAAAATTGGCTTAATGCATAGATTATGATTTGACAATTTCGTTATCCTAAAATAAAATGCCCTTCTCAACTATGGACCATACAAATATTAATGAGTTAAAATCTTGGTAAGTAATGAGGCAAAACCTAAAATATTTATGATGCAGGAGCATCCAGTGGTGTAAGGGCAATCTTCCATCACCCAAAAAATGTAAAGTACTGATTTTTTTCTACATTCACATACATCCGAAATGAAACTAAATTACAACAAGAAAAGTAAAGCAAGGTAACTTCTATTACAACATCAAGTATAAGAGATATAAGTGACATCATATGAGAACACAAGATTTGCATTCATAAATTTATTCCAATCATGAATTACGATACAAGCATCTTTCTGAGTTCAATTACAGAGCTTTCAATAACAATAAATATACAATTACAGACATGGCTTTTTGCCTTACATAACATTTGAGTTTATTTACAAGGGTACAATTGTCATCAATATCAAATGAATCCAACAATCAGTCCTTGACCGCCATCGACCATTTGGCCATCTGCTGCGTTGAAGGACAAGAACATGGTTCAGGGGCTTTTTCCGCCCAACCATGAAACTTGCGCTTCCTTGGCATCCTTCAAACTGAAGGATACCCGACCCTGCTCGAAGGGCCTAGCAACCTATAAACAAGTGCAAGGTGGAATTTGGTGTGTGCCTATCAATCTACATGCATTTCTATCATGAATGTAGCATCTCATCAACAGAATATGGCAGGGAAAGTATAAATAAATGTACTAGGCAATCAACCATATGTTTGAATGGTACATATGTCTGTTTCAACATCACATTCGCTTTGGCCAAAGCATTAACTATTAAAACAGTGTGTAGGTTTTGAAAAAGAAAACCTACTTCCTTGTTTTCCCCATACTCGACACCCGTCCCAGAAGGCAATCTTTTCTAAAACACAACATAGGAAGCAAAAGATAAATAAAGTAACAATTATATATATAGCTAACTTCATGTAGATTCACATTCATTTGTACTAATCCCCTTTTATACAAAATTATATCCCATCCAATTGAGACGAGGCTATTACATGTTTAAATGTTTTCAAGCTAACAGAAAATGTAAAAGGTAAATTCATTTCTAAGTTTTGAACATTACTTTAAGGTGTTCGCTCTCCATGATATGACGATAGAGAACAAAAACTAATCCAAACAATCCAAAGATAGATTTATGACCTATCTTTCCTAATTTTGCATTTTAAACCAGTTCTCTAATCAATTGTAACCTAACATAGTATACATGCACTTACCAAATAGGAGGAAGTGAAATTGCACATATATTTTCTTAACTAAAAGTCATAGTTTGCAAATAGTATTTATATATCTAATCATTGCATGATACATGGAGAAGTTGTCAAGATGGTAAAAGCTAGTATGGTAGATAAATGAAACTCTGATTTGGAAGGTTGAGCCAATATAATGAAGTGATAGGCTTATACATCCTACGATAGTTATGATAAGATTAGGACAACGATCATAAATTTCAAACCGATGACAAAAGCATCAGGGCTTTTCAATAGATAAGCAGGCTAAAAAAGATCTATTCAAATTGTCGTTACACTCTCGAAAGAAGTATGACTATACAACTATTACAGACTGAAATAAAGAAAACAAAGCTGGTCTCAGTGTAAAGGCCGCTAGCAGAGGCCATAAGTAAGAAAAAAAATGTTGCAAGAATCCTAGCTGCAAGGTCGTTTAGAGGTGAGGGAATAGTCTCTCATTAAAAGGAGCAAGAGGAGGCCGATCTTGTTGAAAAATATGGTGCCAGGGAATATCAACGTTAAAGAAGAGCTAAAAATAAACACATACAGGCCGCTTATTTGCCTAACCACATCCTCAATGTGTTCCATGGTGGTTCAAGATTAAAGCTGCTTTATTTTGGTTCTTTTGTTTGGCTGATCCAAAACAACAAGGTGTTGGCTGCCGTTACTAGGAAACTAATTTACTGGGTGAAGTTTTAATCAAGATAAAATAAGAATAGAAAAAAGATTTAAGGTAACACAATTGGCTGAGTAGATTCAGTTTAGATTTCAGATCCAGAATCAAAACTGAGGCCGTTAAGAGGCCATTAGGACATGGTAAGAGGTGCTTGATATGCTTTCTGGAGGACGTTGCAGAGAATTTGCAAAACACATTTAATCTCACTGATCAATCTAAAAGAAGAGGGCCGACTAGAGGCAAATTTGCATGTATTCTAGGTGTTGCAGACTCAGCAAAGTCTAAGCTGAAAGAGTAAGAGAGAGACATCGATTCACTCAAGAGGAAAAAAGGCTGCTTCCTATCACAAAGCCAACATTTAATCAAAAGAAAGAAATAGTTTAACAAGGATAGCTGGTCGAAACGATGCCTAGCTTGCAGGTCATTCCTGAGGTCGCATGTTGGGAAGGTAAAGATCAGAAATAAAGATCTCACTAGCAAATATCGAATGCTAACTCTACACCCAAATGATTGCATAAAGGATGTCAACCCACAGAGGTTGATAGGAGGAAGGTAGGCCGAATGGGATAGATCTATAGGTCGTTCCATTTAAGGTCAAACGAATTAATCAATTATTACAGTAAAGAATTGTTTGATCGATTTAATCAATATTTACATGCAAAGATTTGAAAACTTGTATTGAAGAATACTTGTGTGGAACTGTAGAAACCTCTCTTTCTCTCTCCAGTTTTTCTCTTGACGATTTTGGCCTCCTTCTCTCAATGCGCTCCGTCCTCTCAAATTATCCTCCTCTTCCTCTCCTTTTTTTACCATCCTTTCTTTCTTTTAATATTGTTCGAAAACCTAATTTTTTTTACCTGAAACATTTTCTTCCCTTTTGCATGCTATTTGTTTTAAAACCAAAAATTCCCTTAATTAATCTAAATAAAAATCTTTGTTTAAAATTAAAAAAAATGTTTTGTTCTTTTACTTACAAATCCCTTGTATGCATATTTTCTTTCTCTAATTTTAAATAGACAAGGATATTAATAAACAAAAGATAAATATATTTATAAGTAATTTTTTTTATTTATAACTGAAAAAAAAAATGCATATATATATTTTTAAGAAGACATGCTAGGATTTATTTAAGAAATTTTTTAATCATATTAAAGAATAAATTTAAATTATATTAATATAACCTCTTTTATTCCTAAACAATTTATGCTCTTTGTTTAAATATATATATATAATTTCAAGGATGGACATAATAAAATTATCCTTGAATATATATTCATAAAATAGGTATTTTATTTGTCTCAGGAATAGTATTTTAATACTTAAAAAAAAATCAAATTTCCAACTAACTTATTTTCTTTGACATATGCAAGTATGAAACTTAGATTAGAGACAAAACAAGGTAATCGACATTATCCAACAAGGAGAAATTGACAAACATCCAATGAAGCAATTATGCAATGCAAACATCCATCAAAACAAACGTGAAATCTACGTGAGTGTGTGTGTGTGGAAGAACACCAGATAGAACCCAACACTTGTTGCCAAATAGCTAGGTCCCCTCTACCTGAGCCATGTTCTTGTCCTTCGACAAGACCTACAGACGATCACACTCATCCCACTATCAATAGGTTAGTCCCAAAATATAGTTGAAGCAACTAAATTTTAAACCAATAATATATCTCTAGCAATTTATCCTTGATTATAGTTCAATGATTTCCCATAAGTTTACCCAAATCAAGTAATATGAAAGTCCGAGACGTGACATCCTTCCCCAGTTGGAAGAGACATCGTTTCTATGTCTTATTACATCAAACAAACAATTAAGTATCATTCTAAACTACTCAAAGCATCAAATGTATCATCAACAAAATATCTAATATCTCTACTGTGCATGGAATAAAAACATCTATACTAATTCGCCAAATGCCGGAAAGATCTATCAATGTCTATAGCATCCTCCCAAGTGGTATTGTCCACTGAATATTGGTCCCACTAGACCTTATATTGCACTATGTCTCTGTTATGCAACTTAATGTTGCACCTCTCCAAGACTTGAATGGGCTCCACTAGCACCACTCCTAGATCCTGTACCTACAGAGCATGCTAATCAAGAATATGCAATACATTAGGATGATAAGGTTTGAGGAAAGACACATGAAAAACATTATGGATGTTGGTGAGAGATGGCGGCAGTGCAAGTTTGTAAGCAACTAGATTGATCACTTCTAGAACTTCAAAAGGTCCTACAAATCTTGGAGCTAGTTTAGATGCCTTGCCAAACGAAATTGAACTCTTATGTGGCTTGACCTTTAAAAACACTTTGTCACCCATTGAGAATTGCCTAAAAGTCATGTTCTTATCTGCATAACTTTTCTGTCTGTCCGAGGCTTGTTTCAATTTCTCTTTTATTATCCTCATCTGATCTTCCATTTCCTTTAACATGTCAGGTTCAACTACTATTCGATCTTCAATCCTATCCCAACTGATTGGAGTCCTACACTTGCGCCCATAAAGAGCCTCAAAAGGTGCCATCCCCAAAGATACATGGTATGAGTTATTATATGCAAACTCTACCAATGGCAAATATTCCTCCCATTTGTACTACTGGTCCATACAGTACATCCTTAGAAGATCCTCCACTACATGGTCGACTCTCTCTGTCTAACCATCTATTTGAGGATGATAAGTTGTGCTAATGTTCAACTTAGTTCCCAATGCTGCATTAAGTGTGGTCCAGAACCTAGAGGTCATGCAAGTGTTATGATTTGAGATGATCATCTTTAGCACTCCATGTAGTCGAAAGATCTCTTGGACAAACTTTTTCTCTAAGGTCAACGACCCATCCGAGAGATTTCCAGGAATGAAATGAGCCACTTTCGTTAGTTTGTCCACTACCACTAAGATGACATCATGCCTATTCTTTGACATGGGCAATCCCTAAATAAAGTCCATGCTAATCACCTGCCATTTGTACTTTGGAACACTATGTGGATAAAGTAGTCCTGTAGGATGGACATGTTCTGACTTGACGCGTTGACACTCTAAACATCGAGCGACAAACTCTGTTACGTCCTTCTTAAGCTCAGGCCAAAAGTACAATGGTCTCAATCCTTCCATTATCTTGGTCACTCCTAGGTGTCCAGAATATGGCACACTGTGGATCTCTTCAAGAACCAACTTCCTCAACTCCCCTAAATCTGGGATATACATTCTCCTCTAATACCTCAAAAGCCCATCTGACTCTATCACATACCCATCAAATCTATTATCTGTGGGGTCTACTTCTAATGCTTGTTTTACCCATTCATAGTGCTCATCCCCTTGTAAGTTTTGGGTTACCTGCTATCTTAGATTGGTTCTAGTAGTTACCATAACAGCCAGATGTCATCTCCTGCTAAGAGCATCCACAACCCTATTCTCTTTTCCTTTTATATACTCAATTCCAAAGTCATACTCGCTAAGGAATTATAACCACCTCTTTTTCGTGCATTGAGATTAGGTTGGGTGAAGATATACTTGAGCCCCAAATGATCTGTCTTGAGCTCAAATGGCTTACCCAAGAGATAGTGCCTCCACATTTGGAGTGCGTGAACAATGGCGGCTAATTTGAGATCATTAGGTGTGTTAGTACTCATTTATGCTTAGGGTTTTAAGTTTATGCATTTACAGATTTTCCCATTCAAACCCTAAAATTTCTAAGTCTTGGGGTCTTGCATTGTTTTGTATCTTCTAAATGAGGACTTTCTGTGGTGGGTCTCTGTTTATTTAGTCCCAGCCCCTGTGCATTGTCTTACTACCTTTTCCTATTGCACTCATGAAAAATGTTAAGTTTTTGTATGTGCAAGTATAAATGTATGATTGGCGGGCTTGAAATCTCAATCGGTTTCCAAAGATGGTAAAAAATTGAGTTGTATGCATTTCCAAATGCATATGGGGCTGCATATACAAGCGGGAATCTTTCGAAGATTCCCAAGAATATTCTGCAGTTGTATGCATTTCCAAATGCATATCGGGCTCAAAAGGAAGATGTGCAAGGGCGGAATATACATTGAAGATTCCAGGAATATTCGTTGCTTGCATATCAGGTCGCATGTATATTTGGCTTGTATGTTCAGACATACAACGGTTAGATACAAAGAAAAAATACATTACAGGTATATTCCCTAAAATGATTCCCACTTGTATATTGGGTCTTGTACATTGTATTTGTATATTCGGCATACAAAGGGAAATGTACATTGAAAAATATACAAAGGCTGGCGCACATACGTTTGCTGTAGTACAACATGGATGCATTTGGTGGGGCCCGCCGCAGTTTTATACACACAGGTTTGTACATGTTCAATATACAATGGAAGAATGTATATAGAATATTCTGAAAAGATTCCCTACTTGTATGTTTGTGTTTGTATAGTCAACATACAAACAAAATATACATTCAGATATACAATGAAGGAATATGCATTCCAGACCCGAAGGAGAAGTCAGATGTGGCAGATAAATTTTTGAGATCCGCCTTGTATGATGAATAGTTGTATATTCATATGCTCATGCATATACAAGGGTGAAAAAGGCAAAATGAAGAAGCGAAAAGCCAGTGATAAAATCATGGGGTGCCTACGTGGCATGTTTTCACTGGAGAACGACTGGTCAGTGCGATTTTGAGCTGTGGATCCCAGTGATAGGATTGGATCGACGGCCTTGTTTTGAACCTGCAATGATGGTTTTTCCTGAGCATGTGCGGCCATTTTTGAGCGGGAAAATCTCCAAATGCATCTGCTGTTGCATCCCGTGGGTAAATGAAGCATTGATGGCAGATTTGCAGAAGATGGATAGCAGAAAGGATAGGTCAACCACCCGATTGAAGATGAAAGTCCTTGAGCGGCGGTGCAGATCCTGATTCCACCTGCTCATTCCTCTTTGTCTCTCTGCAGCATTGAATATTTCTGAGCGCCATTCCTCTTGCATTGAATCTGGCAGAGTTTTTGATTTGCCTTGTAATTAATTTTTGTTGGGTACACAGTCCTCGTATAAAAGCCAGACTGTGTTACCCATGGTTGTTGTTGAAAACTGGACAATATTCTAGTGCTGTGATAAGATACAACTTCATTGGTGGCCTTGTTTTGGATGTTTTTGTGAGTTTATGAATCTCATGTTGTATGTTTCATGCATAAATCTACTAGTTTCATGTTGATTAATATGAATAATGCTTTATTGCATGTATTCTGTTACTTGTCTCCAAATTGAATGTATTTTTCTTTTGAATTTGAATATCTAAGGGGTGTCTAAGATTCTTGATTATGGATTTGCTATATTGAATGCTTGATCTTTTACTTCTGCTCAAGGAGTAGATTAAATGTTTTAGGCTGAGTGTTAAGAAGAATATATTGCAGCGAGGATTTTCTAAGCAGAGGTAACCGAATACTCAATTTTGGGAAATATCTGTAAGGCAGATATTAAACAATCCCCTTGAAACTTAGTCATTAATATAAGTTTATGTGTACCTTCACATGTGTATGTCTATTGACTCCGAGCCCTGAGATAGGCACCGATCCAGTTTTGTATCAAAACCACAACCAAGGTCCTAGTTTTGCATCCAAACATAAAATCAAACTTAAACTTTAAATCAAACCATTAGGACTTTAGAAGTAGTTTTAGGACCAAAATCCTTTGTCTCACAACTGAATATAGGCCCAAAGCTAGCCCCTTTGCATTTATTCCACAGTTTTGGTCTGCATAAGAGAGGATTTATCTGCTTTGTGTCAACATCCCAGCTAGTACATAGATACATTTCATAGATGTTGAATAGGGAATACCCCCTTGGTTCTGCAGAGCCTAAAGAAGAAGAGGAGATATTTATAGAGTCTATCTCCTATACTGTTGGCCCCTGTCCCGGGAATCCTGTTGATCAATGATGGCTACTTTGTAGGGATGACTGGGAATAAGCATCCAGTCTGGGAAAATTACCAATAAGATGCATAGTTTAACTCACGCTATTTTAATTTCCCTGATTCATATGCCACCACTTTCTCATTTTGCATCAACACTCCTCCCACACCTTCACCAAAAGCATCTATTATCACTGTCACTAACTCATTTGACTACAAAATACAATGAAACTTTCTGACGAAAGATGTATAATTAGATGTATCGTCTGGTACCTGTGTATTTAATGTGAAATTTTCAATTTTTTTTAAAATTTATGCTCGACATTTGTCAAACTTGCGACGCTCCATGATTTTCGTCGCTATTTTGACATACACTTAAAGTCAACCATCCCCTTCCATCAATTTGTGGGCCGACATATGGTTAGCCTCCTTAATTTGTGGGCCGACGGGTATATGGTTAGCATTCGTCGAGGTTCCGACCAATATTTTTTAATAAATAAAAGTGAGTCGACAATTTATCTATACTTGCAATAGTATTTTGCTATACTTGCGAATTTTCTATACTTGTGACAGTTTGTGGAGGTTATAGGCCGAATTTTTTTGGTGCAAACTATCTGAATTATTAGATTTTGTTACCTATCTATGATTAAAAATTATTGGAGTGTGAGTTTGATATTTTTTGAAGATCTAAATATTCAAGCTTGGTAAAGAAGAATCATGTCAGATAATATTAGTGCAGAACAAAATGAAGAGACACTTGCTAGATTGTGGGCTAGATTGAAAAGAAAGGGTGATGGGAAATGTTATTATCCTTGCAATAATTGCAAGGGCTTAAAGACGAAAAGACTTTTAATCACAACAACTGAGAAACATTGTAGGCAGCATGGTCACGTTGAAGGGGGGCATGATTATTGTCCATTGGTAAGTTGTTCATTATATGTCTTTACATTGATTGAATTTGTAAATGTTTATATCGTTTTAACATTTTATATATATATATAATCACTTGATCATGATCATGGTTTATTTGTGTCGATCATTATTATAAAGGTGGGGCGCCCTAGGGCACATGATATGGATTATCACGACCCAGAGAATGTGGTTTTGTAAGCGGAGGGACATGGAGCTGTGAATATCAAAGATGAAGTTAATGATCCTATGGAAGAAGATGATCATGTGCCAGAAAACATAGTTGATGATGATGGTACAAATACATTGATCCATGACACATTTAGTGGCGCAGTTGATCATGATGATCGAGATGACTTTGATGATGTTCATGATTTACCTGTACTTGAGAAGGCATACGATCCCCTTTATGAAGGCTCCCAAACAACTCTTCTCTTTGTTGTATTGTTGCTGGTGAACTTGAAGGTTATGAATGGTTTATCCAACATAGCAATCTCACAGATGTTAAGGTATGTCATATATGTCATCTTTTTTCATCTATTTTTGTTGTTAGTTCATCACTAGTAAATAAAGGATGAAATATGTACCATTAATATTCTTTATATTAATAAATTATTTTTTTGTTATAGATTGATAGGTGAATTTTTGTTACCACCATCAAATATTTTACCTCGCTCATACCAAGATTTATCTGCCATTATGAAAGATATTGGAATGGAGTATCAAGCAATAGATGCATGTCCCAATGATCATATTATATATCATAAACAACATGAATTTGCAACAAAATGCTTGGAATGTCATATCAGTAGATATCGAACAGATCAACTAACAAAAAAGGTGCCTCGCAAGGTTCTTCGTTATATTCCCATTATTCCACATATGCAACGATTATTTAGGTGAGAAAGCTTAGCACAATTTATGGATTACCATACACGAAATAGAAGTGGAGATGACATTCTTCGAATGCCTACGGATGGTTCTACATTTAGGGACATGGAGGAAAAATGGCCACACTTTAAAGAAGAACCTCGTACTCTCAGGCTTTCATTGGCAGCGAACGGTGTCAATCCATTTGGAGAGCTGAGATCTATTTACTCAGTGTGGCCTATTTTTGTTATCAACAATAACATTCCTCCATGGATGTCAATAAAGAGGGAGCACATAATGTTGGCAATGATTGTTCCAGGTATTTTTTTACATCAATTTTCTTTAACGTAGTAGCATCTCATTTGTCTTATTTGTTGCATAATGACTTATATTTTTTTCATTTAATAGTCATGTACATTAATTTATATATATTGCAGTAAAATGGTTATAATAATTATGTATGTTTTTGTTCATTCAACTAGGTAAGTACCAAGTTAAAGATATGAATGTATATATCGAGCCTCTTATCAACAAGTTACTAAAGTTATGGAATGGTGTCACTATGTATGACATCTCTAGACCAATAGGACAAAGACAATTTCAATTCCATGCAATGCTTGTATGGAGTATTCATGATGCCCCAGGGCTAACACATTTTTGTGGTATGTTATAACGTTCGACTGCACTTTAACGATATTTAATTTTATGAACTAGATATCATGCATATTTTTTAAATAATCTATTCATTGTATATAATTATAAAAATTGACATATTTAATCCAATTATATATGATCTTGTAGGTCTTCAAACAAAGGGAAAATTTGCATGTCTAGTTTGTGGTCCAAAGATGAAATCTTGTCGTTCAACAAGTTTAGGAAAATAGGTGTTTGATGAGTATAGGCACTTCCTCCACAGAAATCATAAGTATCGAACTACTGAAAAACATCTTTTCAATGGGAAAGAAGAGACTACATCAAAACCACAAAGAATGACACCTTGCTTATGGAAGTTGGAATATAATAAAATTAATCGTCAAGGTTATACATCGGATCAAATTGTTTATCTATCATATATGATATGTTTGGAATTTTATTTTTATATTGTGTTTTGTTTACTCATGTTGTAATTGACAATGATTGTCGTTGTTAATTTATTTAACTTATATGCTTCATGAAGGTCATCAAGGCAATAATGGCCAGCTTCCACAGGGACTGAAAAGTTATCCCAGACAATTTAGTAGGTTTCTCTACTATGAGCAGCTACAAATTGTGCATTTGTTTGATACAATGCATATCAGAAAGAATATAATAGAAATGTTATGGAAAATATTGGATGGAGGGCATAACAAAGAAAAAATTGTCAAAATTTGTAGTGACATTCAGGAAGCCAATCATGCAATGAAAAATGTCATTCAATTAAATAGTGATGGAGACCAAATTAATATAAGCGCCCTTCCTTGGTTATTAACGGAGCAGCAAAGCAATGCTATAAAAGAAGTCATACGAAAAATTTGATTTCCCACAAGATTTGCTGCGAACATAAACAATATCATAACAAAGAAAGGTGAATTTGGGTCAAGGATGAAAACGCATGATTGGTATACCTTCATTAAGGTAATTATTCTGGTATATTTTATATATATTTGTATACTTCATGTACTTTTCAATGTATTATGTTTACTAGTTGTGGAAAAATAATGAAAAGATCATTTTATAATTGTTGCAATACGTTCTACCTCTATCTCTCCTAGACAACTTCGACAACAATGTCAAGCAAGTTATATATGATCTTGGAAAATACATGAGGTAAGTAGAGATATTTGTTCAATTCATTATATAGATATTATATTTGCCATTTGTTTTACTTGTTATGTAATATATTGTATATTTTGTTAAATCTCATTAATATATTTGCACCTTGAATCACTTGTAGATCGCTGTCATCTAAAGAAATCCATAAGAAGATATAAATTATTGGAGGAGAAAAATTCGTTGTCTAATGTGTGAAATGCAAAAGTGTCTACCTTTGACATTTTTCAATGCATAAGAATACTACCTCATACACCAAGTTGAGGAGATTGAATTGTGTGGACCTGTACACACAAGGCCAATGTGGATGGTTGAGAGGCACTTGAAATTTTTGAAGGCTTTGGTTAGACAAAGAGCACATCCTGAGGGTTCTATGGTGGAGGTGTTGGAAAGAGACACTGTGTGGCTTCATGAGTGTTGTCATTGATGGCAACAAAGTCTATCCCACACATCCGCAGCACACAGTATGCCTATACCGGAAGTCAGATGAAGATTGCTTTGGTCTGATGAACAAGAATAGAGCATGTAGAAAGGTCTGACAAACAGGTCCGAATCTCTCAGATGGTGTAACTCAGCAAGTTGCAGACTTCGACAAGTCAAGAGGAGTATCATGACTACTATATTCCAGAGATTGAGCCTCTGGTGATAAAACATGGAAAACATATGAGCATCTAAGTGTTGGGTTCCTAACAGGCAAAGCAGACTGAAGAAGAACTAACTGGCAGAGTATCAGATTTCAATTCGGATGAGTAATTGATGTTGATCAAGCTATTTGAGGGATCACACAATGTTGGCTGACTTGATTGATGACTTCTATGTCTATGTTTTGATACGCATCACAAATCAAGTATGGATTCAGCCGACAAATTAGTATCTTGTAAATATCTTGAGTATTCTGGTTGCTGACTAGAAAGTTGTTGAAATCCTTGGTGCGAATATATATACCAGATGGATTCCAGTATAAAGGAGTGTGTGTGTATAGATGTGATGAAATGAGGTGAGAAGAAAGGTAGAGATAAGTGTGGAAGCAGCAATACAAGTCCGGTATGTGACAGAGCAGCAGCACTAGAGCAGAGGAAGAATGAAGTGCATTAGATCAGTATATTAAGCCTAAACGGAACTAAACTTTAGCATTTGTGGATGCCTCTCATTAGTTCAAACACCTGGTTACCTTCTATAAACTTTGTAGACAGTGAATCTCTTCTAGGTAGTGTGCCTCTTGTGAGTAGTGTGCTCGGGCAGTGAGCCCTAATTGGCAAGTGCCATTTTGTACTTCTTATTCTTTTAACAGAGAATACAATCTTGGGTTAGTCACCCCGTGGTTTTTCCCTTAACAAGGTTTTCCACGTAAAAATCCTTGTGTTATGTGTGTTGATTTTATTTCTGCTCTCATGATTATGTATGCTTATATGTTTTGATGCTGCACTAATTATTAAAGAGAAAAGAAAGTTAAGATATTTGAGATAACTGATTCACCCCCCCTCTCAGTTATCTGCCTTATTTCCAACAATTGGTATCATAGCTAAGTTCCTCTAAACATAGCTTAACATCTTGAGGAAGATCTGGGAATCTCAATGGATATGTATGGTATGAAGGAACAACTTCAGTCTACCCTAGATGATCTTGAGCAATCTCACTTTGAAGTCAATAACTTGAGAGAAAGACTCAAACAAGATGATGATTTCATAAATGAGCTAAAAGAAAAACTGAGTATCTCTGTGAAAAAGAGAAAGGAACTACTTCAAAAATTAGTAAGTCAAAGTGAAGCCAATGATACTACTGAAGATCTGAATGAGAAAAACAAGCTATGTGAGAAGCTATCAAAAGAGGTCATTATGGTAAGGCATGAAATGGAATCAAGGGTTATGAGATTCACCCAAGAAATTGAAGAGAAAAGAAAAATTAAAGATACTCTAAAACAATCCCTCAAGGAGAAGACAAAGGACTGCCACAAAATGGACAGAGTAATGAGGCATCTTGAATCTGATCTTGAAGAAGCTAGAGATAATGAAGAACAACTTGAGAATCAGATAGACACTCTTAAACAAGATCTTCAAACAGTAAATTAATACAAAGAGAAATTCAAGATAAGCTCAACTCAACTTGAAGTTCTTCTTGAAAGTCAAAAGAGGGTAGATGACAAGCGTGGCTTGGGATATGAGAAAGGTGACAGCTTTGGATCTGGTCACAAGAATTTTGGATCAGGAAATCAAAGAAACAGGCCTAGAAGACCTCCGATAAGGCAACCAAATGCTCAAAGATATCCATCCTTCAATGGATACTGCTTCAATTGCAACAACTTCGGTCATAAAGCAACTTAGTGCAGAAGGAGAATGAATCAGACCAATCCATCCTTCTCCGGACAATGTTTCAACTGCAAAAGGTATGGTCACAAATCTCATTAATGCAGAAATATGCAAATAAACAATTCATTCAATGGTAGATGCTTTGCATGCAATAGAATGGGACATATGGCTAATCAATGTAGATCAAGAGGATATCAGTCAAATATGCAAAGAAATGTTGTTTGTTACAATTGCAATAGATCTGGTCATATTGCCAAATTCTGCAGAAGTAAAAATTAGGATAAAAAGGTCTGGTGCATCATAATCAAAATCAAGACAAGGGAAAAGGCAAAGTGAATGTGGATGAAGTTTAAAGGGAGATGAGCAAGATTTGGGTGAAGAAGAGTATAGAAAATGTTGGGGATGGATCCGCACCAAAATCTGGTGCTGATATTCCTTCCAGAAATTGAATAGATGAGCTTTGGCTTAGAAGGAGTCACAAAGAAAAATAAATTCCCCAAGCTAGTCAATTGGTGCTTAAATATGGCACATGAAATGTTGCGGATTAAAGGGTTCTCAGAAAATTATCTAAATAACCCTCAATGAAAATATGAAAGATCTGCATAGAGTTTTGCAAGAGTTTAATCATCCAAGATTGATCTGGTTTGACAGTGATCTGGTAAAACAGGATTTTCACAGACAGATCCGATATGATTCAAATTTGAGATATCTTGATCTATGGATCCATTGTATGATTTAAGGAAAGAAGATACATTGTCAATTATCACCGATAATGATTCTAAGTGCAACACAGTGATTCGAAAAGATCTCTCTCAGAACAAGGCAACTAGATAACTTAAGTTGTGCATTTATTGCAAAAGAAAATTAGGGTTTGCAAAAGAATAAAAGGGTTCTTTCACTCATCATTTGCTCATTTGCATTCGAGAAGAAGAAAATAAGAGATCTGCATCAAGTTTCTACAACTCTCTCAAAGATCAACCACAAAATCCAATTCAACCAGCGATTTGTTCTGGCTCTTATTTTGAACCCTAAAAGCGTAAAAAGGTACTTCCATTTTGAATATCTCTCTTTGAATCTTTTGCAAAAATGGCTACTCTAATGGTTGTTAAGATCACTAATAGGCCGCGCCCAAAGTTCAAGAAACACCCCTACAAATCCCTAGAAGTTGATCCCTTAGGCGCTTTTTCTAGCATTCCACATGGAGTACTGCATGTAGAAGATGTTAGGGTTTACATCCATGCCAATATTGAGGAATTTGGAGAATCTAAGTTGATGGACATCTACCATAAACAATTAATAGATGAAAGTTTTGAACTCAAACCTCAATACAAGGCCCTCCAGGATAAGCACTTTGGACATTGCGTCCACTTTCCCTGTTTTGCAGAAGATGATTGGGTCCGGTATGTTCTTAGCAGAATACATGACAATTTCATGTGGTTAATGAAGCCCTTCAAGATAAAAAAATATGCCATTAGGGCAGTAACTAGACTACACTCATCTGGTGGGTTACTTGCACTCAAATATGTCAAGAACCAGACAGTTACTGTAGTTACCGAATCTAAGTTTGACAAAAGAGCAATGACAATTGATGACATCACAGATCTGGATGTCAAGTTTACTTCAATGATAATTGGATATAAGATCTATCATTCTAGCAGGGAGAACTCTGTGTCTGGGACTGCAATATATACAGCATATCAGATGTTAAGGGAAAATGCAGATTATGATCTATGCAACCTTCTCCTGAATCAACTATTAGAAAACTTGCAAAAGATCAAAAAGGATAAGAAGAATTCATTCAAATACGACTGTCTAATACTATGTCTATTCTTTTACTACATGAATGAGCTACCCAGATCAAGTGGTTGGGTATGGCAAAATGACAGACTGTTTGCCATACAGATTAGAGACTATATGTATGGACTTGGTGATGCTCAAGCCCAAAACACAGCTCTCTAGGGTTATTTCAAGAACTTTCAGAGCATGATGCAGGCCAGAGAAAGAATCCCTCAATCCATAGTTGAAAAATACAAGGATACAATGTGCTTCATGGTTGACACTGATCAATGCCTAATGAAGGTAGTTGAGCCTAGAACAGTGTGGATAATGCCAATGGGTTACGAAGTAGATGAGGAAATCTTGGAGCTTCACGTTCAACACCTGTTGAGCCAGCCAAAGGACCCTAAGGCAGAAAGGTTTGGAACCTTCCAAGAATTAAGTGTAAAGATACATGTTGAGCTGAGACAACCGAAGATAAAAAAGGAAATTTAGAAGGGAAGTGGAGGAAATTGCCAAAAGATATGGCATATCAAAAGAGGCAGTTGATGCAAATAGAGAGAAAATAGAAAGAGCTAAGAAAGAGAAACAAGACGTAGAAAAAGGAAGTGTTCCGGTACAAGCCTCCTCTCAGACTAGATCCTCCAAGAGCTCTGCACCTGCCACTCCTAAGAGCTCAAGAGCCACCAAACTGAAAGTCAAGACATCTGGAAAGGGAGAAAAGAGAACGAAAACAAAATCCACAAGGTCTTACACAAGTCTCAAGGATGATGAAGAAACAGAGTTTGATGAGGAAGTTAAGAAAATGAAGAAGAAGAAAACATTTGGGGAATCCTCTGCCAGTAAAAACAAAGAAGAAAAGGTAGAAGAATTTGTTGAAAAGCCCACTCTTTCCATTGATGATATCATCAAGGCAGTCACTGTGGATGGGAATTTGCAACTAGTAATAGAATTTTATGATGATTATAGTGATACTGACAAGAGGATCTTGGAAGAAGCTACAAGCAGGTACCTGAACATTTATAATAAAGCATTATATGAAATCATTTCATTAATTCCCAAAAGTTTAGAGAAGGTACTTGAACTTAGAAAAGAGAATGCCAAGGCAAAGGACTTAGAGATCCGAGAACAGATTGCAATTCAGCTCTATCCTTCCATTACTCCAAAGCAAATGAACATGATCTTTAAGGACTGCAAGGATGAATTCTAGAGAAAAGCAAGAATGAACAAACTTATGCTTGGAGAGACTGATCAAGTAGCAAGAGAAATAGAAGACATCCTCTGGAATGTATTCAAAAGATTGAATCTTCCTATTATAGAGGAAATAGATGAAGAACCTTCTACCATGGATGTCGAAGGATTAAATGCATCAAAAGAAGAATCCACTGAGAAAAATATAGAAGGGTCAAAAGAGATAGATGAGGAGAAGTCTAAGGACTTGGATTCCTCTGTTTCGGAAGAGGAAGTTCATGAAGAAGTTAACATCTCTCCTTTGGATCCCACTGTAGACATTCCAGATTTAGGAACTGAAGGAGAAGGAAGAAAAGAGAAGGCAAGTAAGAAGAGGAGGTAAAGGGAAGAGAAGAAGAACAAACAGAGAAGATCTCTGATGATAGTTCAGAGATTCCAAAAGAAAAGAAGACTCAGTCTCCGGCAAGAGACACTGCAGAGGCAGTGAAGAATTTCTTGAACAAAGAGCTGATGGAGATAGATGAACCAGAACTATTCCAAGGACCACTAAATTGTGATTCCCTCTCTCCTGTCCAGACAATGAAAATATGATATTTTTCTCAAGCCAAGGCAAAAGAAAAACTTCTGAAGTCTCACATGGAAGACTACGAGCTGTTAGAAATTGCATCCGGTATGCTGGAGAAGATCATGCCATCTTTCCAAAAGGCTCCTTCGGCCTCTCTGTCCGATAACTTGAAATCTGTAGTAAACTTTGTTAGGACTCATTTTGATTCTTTAGAGAAATCGGTAGAAGAAAAGGTCCAGAAAGAGTTTTTGGGAAAGAGATTCACTGAAGTATAGGGACTCATAGCTAATGATAGGAGGACCCTAGATATTGGGATAAAGAGCCTTGAAAATGCTCTTAAAGATGGTGGAGACATGTACAAATTTTGTCTATCATGGTCTAAAGTGACAGAGGATATTGAAAAGGTGAAAGAACAAGAAGGTAAGCTGTCAAGTTTATCTTAGAATTTTGATCCCCTCACTACATCCATAATGAATCAAGAATGCCAGGCTATTGCCATTATAAATGAAATAAAAAGGCTAGACAAAGAGAAGAAGAATATAATAAGCAGGATGAGTGAACTTAGAGGGATAATTATCCCTAAGTTAGAGGCAATGTATGAGGCCTTAATAGATGCTCAGACCACAACCCGGACCAATGATCCGGCAGAATTAAGAAGGGCAGAAGCTTATGCATTTTTGTTGAGTGGTCACATATCCATTTTGGACAGGATGAAGCAGAGCTGGGCAACATAATTTGTACAGTTGAAGGCCACTTTTGTGGATATACTTTAGTATATGTAAGTATAACATGTATATATACTTATGCGACTATGTATAGGTTAATTTTTACAAATTTTGGTGTGCAGATTCTTCCCTTTGCCATTGATGTCAAAAGGGAAGTGAGGAGTAGTGAAAAATGTGGAATACAACTAAGGGGGAGCTCCGGTAAAATAGTGCATAAGATAGAGCATTAGCTAAGGGGGAGTTTGCTACGATAGTCATTTTTCACTAAGTGTTGCCATCAATGCCAAAGGGGGAGATTGTTGGCAAGAGACACTATGTGGTTTCATGAGTGTTGTCATTGATGGCAAAAAAGTCTATCCCAAACATATACAACACATAATATGCCTATACCAGAAGTCAGATTGAAGATTGCTTTGGTCCGGTGAACAAGAACAAAGCATGTAGCAAGGTCCGACAAACAGGTCTGGATCTCTCAGATGGTGTAACTCAGCAAGTTTGCAGACTTGGACAAGTCAAGAGGAGTATCATGACTACTATATTCCAGAGATTGAGCCTCCAGTGATAAAATATGGAAAAAATATGAGCATCTGAGTGTTGGGTTCCTGACGGGCAGCGCAGACTGAGGAAGAACTGACCGGCAAAGTATCAGACTTCAATCCAGATGAGTAATTGATGTTGATCAAGCTATTTGAGGGATCACACAATGTTGGCCGACTTGATTGATGACTTCTATGTCTATGTTTTGATACACATCACAAATCAAGTATGGATTCAGCCGACAGATCAGTATCTTGTAAATATCTTGAGTATTTTGGTTGCCGACTAGAAAGTTGTTGAAATCCTTGGTGCAGATATATGTACCAGATGGATTCTAGTATGAAGGAGTGTGTGTGTGTGTGTAGATGTGATGAAATAAGGTGTGAAGAAAGGAAGAGATAAGTGTGGAAGTAGCAATACAAGTCCGGTATGTGACAGAGCAGCAACACTAGAGCAGAGGAAGAATGAAGTGCATTAGATCAATATATTAAGCCTAACTGAAACTGAACTTCGGCATTTGTGGATGCCTCTCATCAGTTCAAACACCTGGTTACCTTCTATAAACTTTGTAGATAGGAGTCTCTTGTAGGCAGTGTGCCTCTTGTGAGCAGTGTGCTCAGGCAGTGAGCCCTAATTGGCAAGTGCCATTTTGTACTTCTTATTCTTTTAACAGAGAATACAATCTTGGGTTAGTCACCCCGTGGTTTTTCCCTTAACAGGGTTTCCACGTAAAAATCCTTGTGTTATGTGTGTTGATTTTATTTCTGCTCTCATGATTATGTATGCTTATATGTTTTGATGCTGCACTAATTATTAAAGAGAAAAAAAAGTTAAGATATTTGAGATAGCTGATTCACCCCCCCTCTCAGTTATCTACCTTGTTTCCAACAGGAGGGATATATGGTATACCAGACCATGGTGTACATTACTGAATATCTTCCTAAGTTTGTAGCAAAGATCCATGTAGATCGCATTTGGGATTCCAACTCCATTAACAAATTTGAAGGGGAGTACCTGATGGGGAAAGGTAGATTGAGGAAAGTGAGAGGTAACTATAAGATGGTCATGGAGATTAATTAGAATACATTTTACATTGCCTTCAATTGCTTGAAAAGAAACAATAGAGAACTAGTCCAAATGAAAGAATCTTCCAGACACAAATAGAAAAGTACTGGTATTGTATTACTCCAAAAAATAAGTTTTTCACTGCTGAAAAGTATTAAAATCTTAAAAAGTGTTGATGATCAAATATTACAATTTGAAATTCATATATATAAGAAGAAGATCCTGTTGGTTACCAAATCTGCAGAGGGTTTGCCAGTTCCAATGCACGGGTGGATTCGGCCAACAGATTACGGGAGGTTGCGTGAGCTGCCTCCCCTTCACTTCTGGTTCTACCGCACCAAGGGGGTGTCCCTATAACTAAAGATGTAACATTGACATGACAGAAAGATTTAGCTTGACAACAACAGGCAGAATACTCTCACGTATGGACCAAGATCTGCATGATAGATCACAAGGTTGGCAACATTCTTGGACATATGTGTCTGGTTGGGTATGAGAGTATGCAGGGGGTTCCTAATCCTACTCCTACAACTAACAGGTGGAAGTGTTGAAATGGGTGGACATAATGTCCTGGATGCAAGACAAGGGGTTTTGGCTCATAACTACTGATCCAGGAGCAGACTGGTGCCTGTCCATTGGGCAAGGAGTCAACTAGACGTATACAGCAGATGGTTTGCAACTTTCACTCAAGTTTCAGGGGGTTGGACTTGATGCTTGCCTTACAAACATCACCCAAGAATGGGTATCTAGCTGCCTCTACTTACAGATATCCCTGCTGACATGCAACCTTCCCCATGCTCAACCTAAAACAAATTAATCCACTCCTTGAATGGAAGTTAGAGATCAAACATGCAGTATAGATATCTATACCCTAGAATCTATGAAACCCTTAGCAACCAGATTCAAAAGAAGGAGAATAACATGCAGCAAATGGAGACAAGCAGATAGACACATGCAATAAGCATTTTTCATATAAATCAACACTGAAACTGAAAATATGTGCAAAATACATGCATGCTGCAACACATAAACTCTAAAATGGGATGGAACAACCAAGTTCATGCCCTGTTCTTCATTATTTACACAAAAATGCCCTAAGCCTTCAACAACCTCTAAATGGGTCACACAGTCTACTTAAAAAGCAAGAAAATGTACCCAGCAAATTAATTACAAGGGAGGCCAAAAATCCCGCCAGATACAAGCATCAGAAAATGGCGCTCAAAAAAGTAAATGCTGCAGCAAGAAACAGAGGACAAAGCAGGTGAGATTGGGATCCGAGCCGCTGCTCAGGGACATGCATCATAAAAATGGTGGTTGAGCCATCAACTCGACCCATACCTCTGCAACCCCGTCATTAAAGTTTCATCAACCTGTAGCCCCTGGAATGCAACAGCAGTGCGCCCAAGGAGTTTTCCCACCCAAAAATAACCACAGAAACTTGAGAAAAAAAACCCTCGCTGCAGGTTCAAAATGTGGCCGTCGATGATTTCCCTCCCGTCGCTGCGATCAACGGTGTCAAAAACGTTGAAAAGTCACCAGCCAACAAAACTGTGCCATGTAGGCACCTCAAGTTTCCAACGCTGGGTCATCGCTTACCTTTTCCCTTTACTTCCCCGCCGAGAGTCTACTGCCGGAACCATGCGCGGAAGCCACCACGTGGCAAGCTCCGCGGCACCCATGAAACATTAGAGACCCTCTGTTTTACTTTTGAGAAAGGGACATGTGGCGGCCTCCGCAATGTCTCTAAAACATAAAGACCCTCCCTGAAGCCCATGCGGGTGCCGACACATGTCACCTTCCGCGCCACTCTTGAGAAACATTTGAAACTTTGTTGGGAAACAGGGAGAGGCATGCGGAAGCTGACACTTGGTGGGTTCCGTGGCATCTTAGAAACTGTAGAGACCCTTTTTTGAAACTTTGCAGACTGCGACACTTGGCGCCTTCCATGCTCCACTTGATACTCAAACTGGGTCCCACCTCCAGCCTCGCCAAACTCAAAAACTTTGAAAGGGTCCCTTGAAACTCAGGCAGAGGTTGCCACTTGGCAACATCTGCAGTAGCAACTCCTAACTGGGACCCACCACAATCTTCACTTAGCCCCGAAACAAACAAGAAACATAACGCGGACGTTGACACTTGTCGGCTTCCGCAGTCACAACAAGGGGCACGTGGCACCTTCTATCCCTGCTCAGAAACTTAGAAGAAACTTCAGCGGAGGTTGACACTTGTCGGGCTCTGCGCTCTTTAGAAACTTTAAGGCCCCATTCTAAAACTTATGCGGAAGCTGACACATGTCATCATCCGCGTCACTTGAGACACTTCACTGGGACCCACCATCGTCTTTACTGAATATTGAAATATGTACAAACTAACGCAGAAGCTAACACTTGTCAGCTTCCGTAGCAACCATAAGGGGCACGTGGCATCTTCCGCTATGACCTAGAAGCTTAAAGAAACTACCCCCGCTGTTCGACACATAGCACCTTCCGCGCTTAAGCTGAAACCTTTTAGAAACTATTAGGGTCTATCGAAAACTTTGGCGGATGTTGCCACTTGTCACCGCCCGTGCTACCTTTGAGAAACATTAAAGAAACTCTATTGAAACTTCGGCGGAAGCCGACACGTGGCGCCTTCCGCACTCAAGCTGGAAATTTAAGGGGTTGCTTCCGCTTCTGACACGTGGCACGCTCCGCGGGAATAAAAAACAAAGGTGCGGATTTAAACTGGGGCTCGACACTTGGCAGACCCGCGGCACTGGCATAATTTTTGACCCTCACTGCCAAACTTAGATACATTTAGAAACTGGAAACTGTGGCTCAAAATGCATTCCTAAATGCATGTAACTCATTTTTTTAGAGGGTCGATAGGATCTCCTGACCCGCCACTGCCATTTCGAGCCTGCACAGAATTGATTTCTTGCATTTTTGATAATTGCAGGGGCCAAAATATTAAATCTTTTTGGATTTTTAGGGAAGAGACCTGACTCAAAACCCCATACATAAATTATTACTAACAGACCCAACAAAGGTGTCTCTTCGGATTGTCTTTTGGAAAATAATTAAACTACTGATCTTAATTAAACTTATAAAACAATTTAATCTTCTCCTAACATTGACTTAGCCTCTGAGAGATGTTTTTTATACTCCTCCAAGGTATGGGTATCCGCATCATGCACTACATTTCGAGCTTCATATTTGAGTTTTATCATCAATTCCATATGTTTGCATGCTCCATCCAGTAATAGCCCTTCTGCTTTGTCTGTATCCAATGCTTCCTGAAGTATCCTATTGCATTCATCCATCCATTCATCTCATTCCTTCAGAAACCTGTTCTTATCACATAATTTGGGTAATCCCAACTTCACAATATCATCAAACCCTCCGTTTTCTGAGTGTAAGTCTTCATCATATTTGTCATGCTTTCTCATGATTGTGTCAATGGCCGAGATGGAATTGGTGTTAGATCCCTCATGTAGTTGCATATCATGTCTCTTAGTACCCAATCTATTTTTCACTCTCCCATGCTCAAGAATGGCTTCATAGCTCTTTTTGTGAACATGCCAAAAATCATCAAGGCATATCTTTAGGTTTGTAAATCTCTTGTGCAACATCGTTGCCATAGTGTCAAACTGAAGGTCCTTCATCTTTTCTACTAGCTATTATGTTCTTCTTGCAACTACTTATATTCACTCTACAACTCTATATCAGTTCCATAGGTGATCCTCATTCTGGCATCTTTCATGGCAGTAATTTCCAAATCTGATTTTTCACTTTTCATTTTGTAATAATTTCTTTCTTTCATCAACTGTATTGTTTGTGCCTTGTTGAACTCGGCAATGCTTATGCCCATGTTTGCTGAAGCCATAGGGTCAGTTTCCCCATTTTAAGGGTCATCATGTGTCCAAAGGATTTTTCGATATCGATGATCTTTGGCCTTTTGTGAGGTGGGTATATTGCCCATATCAACATTGAATTTTCATCAGGATTGAATCTTGACCCTATGTAAATTTACTTCACACCCTCTATGTTTAACTTGTATTCTCTTTCCTTGTTATGCAAAAAACTATCAAAAATTAAAGAGGCACCGAGGTCCCAATCAGGAAATACTATTACATAAGCTTCAAGTAACAATTGTCTACCCTTTTCAGGGGTCATGTTTTGCACTTCACTGTCTATATCATCTTTCAACCTTTTCATCAATTGTTGTTCATTTTCAAGGGTAATATTTAGGATGGATTCCCTCAACCTTTTGCCTTTGTAATTTTATAAAAAAGATTTAACTTCTCTTGACTTGACAAACTCATTATCAGAAATAAAGGATTCATAGGCTGTAAGCCTATCATCTTCATCTACATGCAATTCCTTGGCTACTTGTAAGTCCCTGTGAGGGAGTTCTTCATATTCATCATTCATCATCTGAGAGACTATTCTCTGTTGTGATTGTGCTTTATTTTCTCCCACAAATTCTTCTTCAGATGAATTATCCATTTCTTGAAACCTTTGCTTTTTTTTCTCTAACTGCTTCTGTTGGGTCTCAAAAATGCAGGTTACAAGTCCTAAGAGGATGCCAGGCTCTGTGATCAAACTTGCAATGTTCTTGAGCCAATTGACAGAGTTAACTAGTATGGTTAATGACTCTCTACACTTTAGGCTCTACAAGACCTAGGCGGGTGGACCTTAATAGTTGAAGTAGATTGGTTTGATGTGCAGTTTTTATCTAAATGAATGAATCTACCCACAGTGGCAAATGGTGTGGAATAGATGAAAGCTTGCTAACTACTTCTATTTCTAATATGTAAATATGAAATGCAAATGTTCAAATGAGATTTTATGGAATTCTGAAATGAAATGATGGTAATTTGGTATAAATTGTATATGCAATATCAAGATAAAAACCCTAAGTTAGATTGATGGAATTTCTAAGTAAGATGGAATGGGTGAGACCAGTGCCTTGTTGGGTAAACAGAGTCAAGTGAGAACCTGGGATTAATGGTGTTACCTGGCAATAATTTTAACTATTTGGCACAATGTTTCTGGTTTATGACTTGCATAAACGTGCAGGGATGTGACTGGCAGACTCTTCTTATTAATCTAATCAAGATCTATTAAATTATTGTGATTTGTCTAAGAGGATTTTAATCCTTCCTTGAAGAAACTAGTTAAGAGGGATCACACAATGACAGCAAAATGTGCACTGACAAAATGAAAATATACTTGATATATTCAATTTTGAATAACTTAATAGTATTGTCTAGAGACAGTATAACAACCTTCAATTATAGACTCTCCTTATCTATCCGATTGATATTTCCAAATTACTGTAATCTGTTTAAAAGGATTTTAATTCCTACTTGAAGAAACTAGTTAAGCAAATTACACAAGAACAACAAATGTGTTTGATGAATTTAATACTCTACTTGGAATAAATTCAATTAATAAGGAATACCAACTTGGAGACAGCCAAATAATTGCTTATCTTAACAAACAGTTGATACCAGTATAGAGCCACCGAATCTGAGATCTTCAATTGATTTCCTCAAAATATTATGTGCAACATGGTCTTTGGATATGATTTAAAACATTTTGATAGTGAATGGAATGGATGAAAGCTACTACTAATGGTAGTGATTCTAATCTAATCTTGATGATGATTCAAAAGACGACCTTGGGTTCCCTTTATATATTGGGAAGCAAACAAGCTTTAGGCCAGTTACAATGGAAGAGTCACATCTTTTCATAACTAACTGAATTAAGAAAATAAACAGAAATATAATTAAAACACCGATCCGTTACTCTTCGAATAGAAACCTGTGACCATTTAAGGCCTAAGCAAGGTTTTCTATTTTCTCATAGGATGTTTCATCTGTGTTGGTTGATCTACTCCTTCTAAACAACAGGTGCATCAACTGCTCTACTAATAAACAAATTGACTTTAGATTAAGCCCTACTAAGCCACAAGTAAATCTGAGACTAAACAAACACAATTAAGCCCTACTAAGCCACAAGTAAATCTGAGCAAGATGATCTAAGTATTTCTAGCTTAGGTGTGTTTCAGTATATTCAATGGCATCCCTAATGTCCACCTCCATTGAGACCATCTTCTCCAAATGCTAGAAAGCCTCCTTAGATGTTGAATCTTCCTGTTTCACAATTTCTAGGGCTTCTTTCAAGATTCCCTGACACTCCTTGATCCATTCATCTTTGCTTTTCAAATCTTTGTCATTTTTGAGTAGCACAGGTACACCTATCTGTGAAGTCTCCATGCATTCTTTTACTTCATCCTGGAGCCTATCATGATATTTCTTATGCTGCTTAATAAGATTGTCAGCATCGGATGTGCTTGCACTGTCAAAGGCTTGTTTGCCCTGTATCTTTTGTAAATTATCTCTTACCCTATTATCCAGTCTCTCATGTTCCTGAATGACCTTTTGATTCTCAGAACAAATGTCCCATAATTTATACATCCATTTCATCATATGATCATGCCTGTTCTATAGGACTGTAGTGAGTGTATCTATTCTGACCTGTGTTATTTGATTTTTTGAAGGTGATTGGGCTTGTTGTGAGCTCTTTGCTTGTGTAATCATTTTGAGAGGAACTGCATCCTTTAAAAAATCATTTTCCTTTTTCAATCTCCCCCAACTCATCTTGTAGGTATCCCTCTCCTTTATCAACAGCTGAATCTGAGCTTTGTTTAGCTTTGCTACATTTACTCCAAGCTCTGTTGTGACAACTGGATCAGTTTGTCCAGCTCTCAATGTCATAACATGACTGAAAGTTTTGTCAGTATCAATGATTGCAAGCTTCTTATTCGGGGGATACAAAGCCCATATCATGAGAGAATTCTCATCTAGATTGTATTTTTTTCCTGTATACACTTTAGCAACCCCTTCAGAACTAAGCTTGTGTTTTATGTCATCACTATGCAAAAAACTATCAAAAATAAGTGTTGATTTTAGATCAAGTCCTGGGAATATTATTACACCAAATTCTCTGATTAGCTCTCTGCCTTTCTTAGGAGTCATATCTTCTATCTCGTTTTCAACCTCTGTTTTTAAAGCATTCATCAATTGTGCCTAGTTATCTGGTGTAACATCTGGGACTGATTCTCTAATAGCCTTTCCCTTGTGTCTGTACAGAAAAGATCTAAACTTAGGAGTATGAATGAATTGGTCATCTAAAATAAAAGATCTATATGCAACCTATCTAACATCATCATCCCCTATTTCTTCAATTTCTAATTCTCTTTCCGAGGGTTGATATGGTTCAATTTTGCATTTTGAAATTGTATCATGTAGGTCATGGGTTTCAGCAGCTACAGACCCTTCATTGTCAGAGGAAAAAATCTTCAATTTCTTGTGTTTTTCTTCTCCTTTCCCTTACTTCTTGATTATACTTATCAATGGCTATTTCAGCCTCTACTTCTTCCAAATTTCTGGTCACATCATCATGAGGGAATGGTACATGAGCATATCCTCCCAATTTTTGCTTCTTTTTAGCATAATCAATAAAGCCCTTTAGGTCAAAATTCTTTCTTTGTATCCCTTTCCCAAGCTTAAAATGAGATAATTTATCAAGAATAAGATCATAACCTTCTTTAGCCAACATAGTGAAGTCACCAAAACATAAGGTGCTCAGCATAAAGGATTGTTTATCATATGCACTGAGATGCATCACATTTGAGTAATCAAGTTGTCTAACTATTTCCAAGTATGCCACCCTATCTGGTACAGTTTTTGGCAATAAAAAAAGGGGTGTCCTCAAACCCATACACTCTGATCATTATGGAATCACATAAACTATACCAATCCCCCCAATTGTGGTTCACAGTAGGTGGTCCATCAAAATCTTTGGGTCTCAGAAACCTTTTAATTTCCTCAGACAAAGTATAATTGCATGGGTAGCCATAACATCTGTAGAAGGTTTTCACAAAGAATTCTTCAAAATAAACATAACTAGAATTTCTAAACCTACTGTCCCAAACAGAGGTCCATAACTGTGGAGGCAGAGGCTGACGATTTTTATCAATTTGTGAAATTTTTAGCTACTCTGGCCATAAATTTAATTCTTGTCCAAAATAAAAAACCATATGCATGAGAATAGAATAGTGTTTGAAGCTGACTATGGGGGAACTATTTTTTATGGCCTTCAGACCTGAGTCTATTTCCTTAAAAATAAAATCAGCATAATCAAATGTCCTAGCTTGATGGCATTGGATATCCGAAGAGATAACCATCGGCATGATAGACGTAAACTCTGAAACTTCAGTCCCCAACACCTATCCCACTGAGTAATATGTGTATCTCAAGTAAGGTTCAAACAAATCTACATGAAACGATGGTTCGTCTCCTTCTTCAAATGGCACCAGACTCCCTTCATTCCATGGCCTATGTAATGGTAGTCTCCATCCCTTATATGTTATATCCAATTTGAAATATTCCTTTTCTAGGGATTCATGCACAATTGGGGTGTTGTATGTGTCATTTAAGTCAAAAACTTCACAGATTGCATTTTTGGAAACATGAAATAGGGGTTTTCCTTGTAGATCGCATATGACTTTTTGGTCAGGGTCATAATGGTATGCCAGTAGTTTCAAAAGGTCAATATTGACAAAAATATCTATAACTATCAATCTCCCCAAATTGAGTTGCCAGGGGTTGCAAACAGGTTCCATCCTATGTCTCCTGTGATAGTGGAACATAAATAATTCATATCCTCGAATAGGAGTCCATACATTTCCTACGTATTTGTATTTATCTTCGAGTTTTTCCACATTTGCTCTTAATTGTGTAGTTCTTCTAGCATTGGGCCCTGAACCAAGCAACTGGTCTACAAGGTCTTGGTTCAATTTCCTCTCTGGTGTTTTCTCTCCCATTTTTTGTGTCAATTTTCTATTTTTTACCCTTGGTTTGGCTCTTCTCAATTGGTTGCCTCTTCTTTGTTTTAGAGGAACCTTCCATTTTTGGTGACTATCAAAACTTGACTATTCCAGAGAGAGTTCAAGGACTTACCCGTATATGCTCTGTGTAATCTCCTTGGCTCCTGGTGAACTCCTTCTCCATCTACAACCCTTGTATTGATCTCAATTGAGTTCAATCTGGTTTATACCTCTTATGTTCAATCAACCATTAATGGTTGCCACTTGAATTGAATGCAGGGAGTTCACAACTTTCAAAATGTTAGGGCGATGCTCTTTTATTCATATCAGTGAGACTATCTCATTCTTTTACCAACCTTCATATTGCCTTGGTGCCATTTTCATTCATATGTATCTAAACGGTCGTCATGGGTACATTGGTGTCTCGCTGAATCAGTTTTTAACCTTTTATCATTATTTTGGGAAGATATTTCAATTTTCATCCTGACAACATTTGGTCAAGTTGGATTAATATTCACCCTGGCATAGGTGAGTGTTTCTCCGATGGATAGAGATTAGCTTGCCATTATCGACATGATAATCTTCATCGGCAAGAAAATATGCAGGTCTCCCGACGAGTCATGTCTTCCCGATGGTCTTATTTCCTTCATTCAACTTTACTGGAACATATCAGAGAGAGTCTTGCCGAAAAGCCTTTTGCTCCTTATGTCGGGGTGACTTTTATGATCAGAGAAGCTTAAGGATTTCATTCCGACTGTATGTGTCATGCCGATAGCCTTATCGTTATGCATCATGGAGAGATTGCTTGCCTTCATGCTGATAAGTCATTGATCGGTGTGACTTAAAGGCTCAGTGTGATTTTAGGACTTTGCTCTGATTGTTATACTCATGCCGATGAGAATGTATCGGTGATACATACCAAATGTCTCCCTGAAATTTTTAACATATGAAATCTTGGTCATTCAGACATTGCTCATCTCTCACCGATTATCATATTTTCTTCCAAAAATGTATTTTACCATTCGGTGTGAGTTATATGAGGTCTTGTTGATATGGATGAACTAGTATCAGAATTGAGCTATGGTCACAGAGCTAGGTATGTTCATGGGATCTTTTATGTGTGGACTCTGATATGGATCTTGTCACGCAAATTTTAGTGGTTGGTCTTGGAAATGAGGGACATTAGTGAATTCTTTAGCAGATGAAAAATGTGAATTTTTTAGTTCCAACAGTGACTTTGCATTATATTTCATCGATGCCCACTTCTTCCATCGATGGATTTCCTTTTCTCGGTCTATCGGAGGGATTATGTATGTAGTTACTCTGATATACCCTAGCTCGGCCGATACTTATCATATTGGTAATGCTTTTCAGTTATCTCAGGCCATTGGTGAAACTTTATCCTTGGTTCCATCGATCCTTATATGTTTCAGTGATGCTTATTGTCCTTGTGGGCTTTTATCGACATATCAAGGGAACTTGTATATAAGATCCGCCAAAGTCGACATGTTCTAGCTAACTTGAGTTCATCGACTCAACGGTGAAGGTGTGACGTCTATTCCACTGAAGTCTTTATGTTGCGGCGATACAATCTGCTTTTACCAGTTTTGTTGGCCTATTGGCGGGACCATGATGCAGTTTCCACCGATATCTACATGTTATTCCGATAAGTTCACTATGTTTAATTTCATCGATCTGTTGGTGGGATGACCCAAAAGTTACTCTGATAGGTCATTGTCATACCGATATAATACTATCTTGTCTCTATCAGACCATCGGTGTAGCATAATGAAAGGTTCCAACAATGGGGCTATTCTAGGTTGATATACCCTTAGCTCATAAGATTTCAAATCTTGTGTAAGTTGTTTGCTTCACGAGTCTAAATCCTTACTACTTTTTGGGTCGGTATGAAGGGTTCAAAGTCTTGCTGAAGTGGATGTAATGGTATTTTGGTTAGGTATAACTAGGGCGATGGTACTAATGGTTATGGGTGGCTATGCTATGGATCTTGTCACACAAATGATGGCTCTCATAATACCAAATTTTGTAATTTAGGGTATAATACCTTCATGAAATTTTCTATAACCTCCTCTGCTGCTTTGTCTTCTTTATTCTTAAACACATCTTCCCCCAATATAGGAATATGGGTGTATCCACTAAGGTTTTACTTTTTCTTACAAGAGTGTATGTACCCTTTAGGGTCATAATTCATTCTTTGTGCATACTCCTTGAATTTGAATTCATCCAACAACAAAAGATAATAAGATCATTGGTAGTGGGATGCTAGGTTTTTAGGTACATCAATTATAAATTAAGGTTGTATACCATGGTAATTAAATAATTATACGTCGTTTGTGAATTTCAATTTTTTTTGATACAGTTGGTCGAGAGTGGGATGCACTACATTTGTACGTTGCAAACAATCTTGATTGGATGGCGATATGGATTGTGTTGGTGACCAAATCTGCAGAGGGTTTGCCAGTTCCAATGCACGGGCGGATTCGGCCAACAGATTACGGGAGGTTGTGTGAGTTGCCTCCCCTTCACTTCTGGTTCTGCTGCACCAAGGGGGGTATCCCTATAGCTAAAGATGTAACCTTGACTAGCTCAAAGATAGAAAGATATAACTTGACAATAATAGGCAGAATACTCTCATGTATGGACCAAGATCTTCATGATAGATCACAAGGTGGGCAACATTCTTGGACATATATGTCTAGTTGGGTATGAGAGTATGCAGGGGGTTCCTAATCCTACTCCTACAACTAACAGGTGGAAGTGATGAGATGGGTGGACATAATGTCCTGGATGCAAGACAAGGGGTTTTGGCTCATAACTACTGACCTAGAAACAAACTGGTGCCTATCCATTGGGCAAGGAGTCAACTAGATGTATACAGCAGATGGTTTGCAACTTTCACTCAAGTTTTAGGGGGTTTGAACTGATGCTTGCCTTACAAACATCACCCAAGAATGGGTATCTAGCTGCCTCTACTTACAGATATCCCTGTTGACATGCAACCTTCCCCATGCTCAACCTAAAACAATTTAATCCACTCCTTGAATGGAAGTTAGAGATCAAACATGTGATATAGAAAACCATATCCTAGAACCTGAGAAACCCTTAGCAACCAGATTCAGAAGAAGGAGAATAACATGCAGCAAATGGAGACAAGTAGATAAACACATGCAATGAAGCATTTCTCATATAAAATCAACACTAAAACTGAAATATGTGCAAAATACATTCATGCTGCGACACATAAACTCCAAAATGGGATAGAACAACCAGGAACATGCCCTGTCTTTCGTTATTTACACAAAAACTGCCCCAGGCCTTCAACAACCTCAAATGAGTGACACAATCTACCTTTTATAGCAAAACTGTGTACTCAACAAATTAATTACATGGCACATAAAAAAAAATCGCTAGATGCAATGCATTGAGAAATGGTGCTCAAACATAAATGCAGTCGGTGGAGGAGAAGACAGGAAGGGGCCTCGAGCCATGTGCCACCGCTTGGGATTGATATCTCAAATCACACTGTAGATCCGTCCACATTCCTGCAACAACCGCCATTACTGCCTCACCTACCCGTAGCCAACAGACAATGCAGGAACTACACCCTTAACACCTTCTTGCCAAAACATATTTCATTGAAAATTCAAAATATGCAGGAAGAATAGTCCCACATGCATCCCACAGAGACCACTTTATCAATTTAAAAGCAGGGTCACCTGTAAACTAAGTGTCGAGCACTTTTGCCCCGCTCGACCCATAAACCTTTGCCCAAAGCCCATCGCCATGACTCCTGCTGATCAACCAAGTCTCTCCGATGATCACTTAACAAACATTTGAAACACTTTGGGACACTCGCGGATGCCGACACTTGGCATGCTCCGTGCTGCTTAGAAACCTTAAGGGGCCACTTTGAAACTTAGGCAGAAACCAACACGTGGCAGGTTTCGCGTTACCTTTGAAACATATAGAAACTTGAAAGAAACAGGCAGAAGTCTCGGGATCCTCCGCTACGTGTCACAATCTACCACACTTGAAATTTAAACCGGGGCCCACCTCCAGCCTCGCTCAACATTGAAACAAATAGAAACAACGTGGAGTCTGACACATGTCGGCCTCCACGGTAACCTCAAGGGACAGATGGCGCATTCCATGCACCTGCATAGAAACTTAAAGAAACTTCAGCGGAGGCCGACACTTGTCAGGCTCCGCAGCAACCTCTAGGGACACACGGTGTCTTCCGCGCACCTGTTGAAACATAAAGAAATTGCCCCCGCCGTTTAACACTTGGCGCCTTCCGCACTCACAAAAACATTATAAAAGGGGCTCTCGAAACTCAGGCGGAGGTCGCCACTTGGCACAGTCCGCAGGCTCTTGAGTTGCACTTAGGGTCTCTCGGGTGCCTCCATGTGGTGCCTTCCATGGCACTCTTGAAACTTTTAGAAACTGCATAGAAACTTTGGCAGAAGCCGACACGTGGTGCCTTCCGCGTTCAGTTGAAACTTTATAAAGGGGCTGCTTCCGCTGTTGACACATGGCACGCTCCGCAGGAAGTACAAACAAAGGCGCAGATTTAAACTGGGGCATAACACTTGGTGGTCCCGCGACACTGGCATAATTAGACCCTCTCAGCCACTACTAGAAACATTCAGAGACACTGAAAACTGTAACCCGATACGCATCTAAAATGCACTTGACCCATTTTTATCATCAATTTTTAGGGGCTGATGGAGATTTCTGACCCGCCACTGCATATTTTGACTTGCACCTTAACTGATTTTTGGCATTTTTAACAACTGCAGAGGCCAAAGGTGTTGGAATTTTGGATTTTTTGGGAAGGGGCCTGCATATTTAAATGTTTGAAACTTGAATGTTTATGAAGGCACCACCAGATTGAACGATGTCAACAATCCAGTCGCGCATTAACATGAGAAGGTGTGGCTTCATTGGTTAAAGAAGCTCATCGTAATGGAGATTCCAATGTGTCACTAAGGGAAATTGATTTAGCATATGGTTTAAGAGATAAACAGGTACGTATAAATATATTAATCACCCATATTATTTAATTATTTTCAATTATATTGATGTATATATATGTTGATTTTTTTTTCTTTGCATACATTCGGCCAAGAATAAATATGTTTATCAACTGACGATGCAATAATTTTTACATGTTTGACATATTGCAGGTGAAACACCACAAGGCTATGTGGTGCAATGGTCATCAATTTTGAATCAAAAGTTGGATGACATGAAGAAAACTTGTGATTCTGGGATAACTGCAGTCTTTTAGGTGACTAATGTTTCATCTAGAAGCGACATATATCCAGAAGTCTCAGAAAATCAATACTATGGGATTTTGGATGATATACTTGAGTGTGACTTTAAGTCCTTCAAATTAAGCACCACATGCGCCTTGAGGACACTCTTATCCTAGCCAAGGAAGATAACTACTTTAAAAGAAAACTTAAGGAGGCTATCTTCATCATAAATAATCCTGCTAACCTAAATAGGGATAATGGGTGGAACCTAAGCCATACTTGGAATCCTCTTCTTAATTCCCTCAAAAACTAACCCTTCCCTTTGACCTCTTCTTTCCCCCTGTTGCTCTCAATCTCTGTTGTGTCTTTCTCTTTACTCCCCCTCTCTCCCTTTCTCCTCCCTCTCCTTTCTTTCTCCTTCTTCCTCTCTTCCCCTCCACACCTCTCCTCTCACCTTACCATCAAACCTTGGTCTGATCCCTTCATTGTACCACCCCCTTTATAATTATAGTTCTCCAGTTCCTTTAGTTTCTTCTTATTATCGCTTGTTCCTCTTCCATCTTTTGTGTCCCCACTCTTCTCTCCTTTCTTTCATCTCTATATATTCTCTTATCTATAGGGACATCCTTACATTCTCCTTTATCTTTTTGATTTTATCTTCCTGATTCTTTCTTCAAGCTTCCTCCATTGGTTTTCTCCTGGTTTTGGTTTTCAACCTTTTTTCCTCTCTTTTCCCCTTTCCCCTTCTCTTTACATGTCTTTTGATTTTATTAGCTCTTATCTTATTGGTTTTCTCTGTGTTTGGTTTCTTCCCTCATCATTTTTCTTGTTCAGGGATTTCCTTTTTTATGTTATTTTATTCACACTCTTGGTCCTCATCACCCCCTCTTCATCGTTCCCTCTCTCTCTCCTTTCTTTTTCTCCTTGTCTCTTTTCCTCTTGCTTGGAGATTGTTGTGTTTTCCACGTTGGTGGTTTTATAGGTTCACTCAGACTTTTCGTCCTTTATATACATCTATATATCATATATTCTTGGATAAGCTTCATTCTTAGATATATTTTAGTTCTATTATATACTTGATATTATTATGTCATGCGTTAGGTTTTATAATTTTCTTTTTTTCTTCTATCTCTCACTTTTTGCATTCACCTTTATGTAATTCTTGCTCTTAGCTTGATCCTCTTTCTTGAACCTTCTTATTTCTATTGATACCCATTCCTATGTATATTCTTTTTATTTTTGTTCCTTAGATATATTTAGATACCTACTATTAGACTCTTATTTAGTAGCTATATGTAGATATTTGCTTTTTATACTTTTCTTTATATATATAGATATATAATTTGTATTCATGATTAAATTTGCATTCATACTGAGATAACCAATTACCTATTTGCTTTCTTCTTTTTGTATTTCTTTCTTTTAACTTGATTCTCTTACTTGCACCTTTGATTAATATGCACTCTTTTTATAATTTGCTTTCAATTTGTTATAACTCTTAACCAATTTGTTTTTCATCCTTTTGCAATTCTCACATTTAGCATGATGTTCTTACTTGCACCTTTCTAATGATATACATTCATATGTATATTCTTTTTCATGCATTTATACATATTTTTGATCCTCATATAGATTTAGATACCTACTATATTATTTAGATACTTATTTTATTAGATATATGTAGATATTTGTTATTTATACCTCTCTTGATATATATAGATATATAATTATTTATATTCATATATAAATATGTATACTTACATTTAGGATTATATATTTATATACATTTATTTGAATCTAATCAGTATATTTGATGAGTTACTTATTGCTTTTGACTATTCTTTTTTACAATTTTTAGCCTTGTTTCCTTTTCACTCTTTTTGTTTTGTTTGGCCTTTTCCTTATTCCTAAGACTCAGTTTGTAACCTGTGCCTACCCCCCTCTCTCCTTTTAAAAGACTTTATCTACAGTTTTACTTCATTTGCATTCTCCTCTTATTTCCTGATGATGGATCACAGAGTGTGATCCGAAACGTTGATACAAAAAAAGCAACACAGTTTTTCCAAAAACTTACAATTTGATCATCATGGACTATGGAAATATCATGTCCTTCAAATTAGTTATGTTCATCATCCAATGGTATAGGCTACGATTGAATCAAAATGATCCCGAGAGAGCTGTTATTGAACATGATAATGGATTTACCATGGTTAATACAAGGTCGATCGAGCGGGTTGGAAATGAGCCCTATGTTCTTCCAAGCCAATGTGAGTAGGTATTTTACTCAGAGGTTCCAGGTAAACCGGTTTGGTCATTTGTTGTTAGTCATGATCCAAGAGGAAGGCCGGTAAAGTATAATGTGGTGGAAGAAGAAGATACTGAAGAACTAGAAGATGATGTAGATGATGATCAGGATCAACAGTTAGTTGATGATGTGCCTAACGAAGATGTCGAAGAAGAGGAACTAGATCATGATGATGTAGGAGTTAATGTTCATGAAGGTGATATCCATGTGGATGATGACATTATCAAAACTGATATCAATGACGACGATGATGATATGACCAATCCTTACAATGTCGAATCTAGATTGGATGATACAGACAAAGAGTTGAATGAAGAAGAAGATCAATGACATTGAAATGTATGAGTTATGCGATTATATTATCTATTTGATATTGATTTATTGATAGAATTATATTTGACTTATATGGTTACATAATTAATTCACGATGTTTTTAATTTTCATGCCATTACATAATTAATTCATGATGTACTTTTTAATGTTGTTAATTCATGATGTTACAACTATTGTAGCTCTCCTAAAAATTTCCATATCATCAAATCCTAATTACTCTATGACTATTTGTGATTAGATATTATTTGATCATATCTTTGGTTATTTCATTCCCAAAAAATTAGTGTTTCCTCATGTTGACCCCGCATAGTGACATGTGAATGGGGCCAACGTTGATTTTTTTTGAATTTGTGCTTGTATGGAGTGAAACTTGACATGGTTAGCCTAGACACATGCGTTGACAATATGGGAGGGTTTCGAGACTCAACACGAGGTCATGCTATATAAAGGCATCTCGTCCTTCCTAGGATAGAAGAAAACTCGTTATGCACAAGGATAAGAATCAAAGAGATTGAAAGAATCGATTCACTAGATATGCTCCCCATTACTATAATAGACCAATAGAAAAAAATAAGTCATAACAAGAATAGGACCAAAAAAAACCAGGAAAATAAACCTTACATAGGCTACATTAATAAGACATTGATTGCAACATTTCTTCCATGATGTTTAAATGGCAAAATATCATATAGCTCAATCTTTAGTCAAGTAGTATTTCAATCACTGATTCTTAGACATCCATCATGATTAAACATCACATATCATAAACCTTTTTAACAATCACTAGGACTATAGATAATATTTAATCATGTCATAGGAAATAAATCATCAAAAATTATAAAGAAAGATAAAACCAACTATATAAGCTCAGCAAGCCACCATACAAAAATTATATTTTTTAGAAAATAAAATAAACTATATGTTTACATAGCATATATATAAACTATATATTTTAAATTTTGCCCCCGCGCGTGCAGGAGCACGACATAGCATACTGCACCGAGACCCTAACTGGAGAGTTGCACCGAGAACCACTGCATCCTGCCCTTGAGTGGAGAGTTTCTCAAGACTTCATTGGACGAGTACTGCAAGGCCATTGAGTCGAGGAGGAAGACTAGGAACCATTTGGCAGGAGGAAAGCCAAAGTGAGAGGTGAGGGCACTCAAAAAGGGAAAATCGACCAAGGGACAATGACTGTAAGTGATTTTTCCCTCACATTTAGAAATCTTGTTGCAAGTACAGTGATTTACACTCTGTTTGTTCCCATCGAGGTGTTGCATGCTATATTTTGGTCAATTCGAGCCAATGTCCCATTGACAAACCCAAGTACTACCTAGTACCGGTGTCTGGTTAGTTTGAACAACCAAGCTTTGAGATGTTCAATAAGTTGGGTGGCCATTTTTGGCATGTGAACTGCAGTTTTTCTATTCGTCTTAGTGTATTTTTTCTACTATAAGATTGAAAGGAATTCCCGTCACATAACATCATAGGAAGTTCACTAGGGTTCAAATTTCTAAACTTCGATGAAATAAATTTACATATTGATGTCCACAAATGATCAAAGGGACTAAAAACAATACATGGTCCGTGAGTGCAATGAAAAATACCTAGTGCCTATCCATAAGAGAACGTATAGAAGTACATGATGTAGAGTCAGAGGAAGGAAACAAACTCACACAATCTCATTTGACAAGTCACAAACAATCTTGAACTTTCCTTCTTTTGACACACTTATTCAACTATATTTCCCTTCACAAAACTCAACACAAACACTCAAATTTTGATTTAGAGTTCCAAACCATTACCAGACCTTTAAACACCTTAGTCAACTTCATCTTGATCAAAATAAACAATTACCCAATCTGCCCTTTCATTTTACCATTAACTCTCTTTATGACTGTCCTAAACTTCACAATTTCAACTCAACATAAAGTAATCTGACCCAAAATAATATTTAGGCTAATATAGACCACACAATTTTCATTCCATTTCACTTCAAACAAATTTAAACCATCTCCCATCCTTTATTCTTGACAATTTAACAAAATCATATACTGTACTTTCATTTTAGTCTCCAAAACAGGGCTATTATTAGACAGATCAGTCAAAGCAATGGACTTTTTAACTTCATGCTTACACCAAACCTTATATCAAATGAGATCAAATTATGCCTTGGGAATCTCTTAACCAAAACAACCAAGAACTCACACTTAATCATCAAAAGCCCTTAAAGTTCTTATTGTCACTGGTTCCTTCATACCCTGTTTGCAATGCTTATAGGTCTGCCAACCTATTTGTCAGGGCTTCATTCACAATCTAAGCACTATTACACAAGTCTATCCACACTTTTCAATGCCCTCATTGCAGATCTAAAACATATTCAAAATGGGTATCAAAACTTTTACAACACAAGCTTCAAATATTGTTGTCTCAGACAGATTTAGGCCTAATTAGGCCTGATTTGCATAAGGGTTTGTTGCTTTACTAACTCCTGACCAAAGTACACTTGTCCAATGCTTGGGACATGTTTAGTTTGATTGGCATATGCTCTTCAAAGCATCAAAGTCTATTTACAAAGTATTTTCACAAAACCCTAAGGGCTTAACCTTCATAATTACTTTATTCACAGACTGTACACACAGTTGTTTAGTCAAGAAACTTCAATCCCTCACATCTTATCTGTATGATTTTGCCCTAAATCCATTGAAACATGAAAGAACATTCATATTAGGATAATCTTACAAGAAACTAGAAGATTCCACCAATTAATAAAGGAGAAACATAATTATTTCTATCTCTGCTTACCCTAACTGAGGGTTTTAGCAGTCCGAAGTAAATCAACAATAACTCACACAAATCTTAACTAAAATGCATGAACATTGATGTAACAGAAAGGTGATTGAGATTATTACCATATCCAACCATTCTACCATGCCTTCAAGGCTATATGATTCTGTACAATGCCTGGAAATAGCTTCAAAACACAAGGTTGGTGACCCTACAAACCATTCCCATGCCTACAAACTATTGTTATCTCCACATGCATTTGACTAGTAGTGACAACCTTGGTTTTTAATCCTCCAACCCCATACCTTGGGATCACATCACCATGAAATAACTTCATCCAACATCCTTATGAGTGTAGGTACCACCAAATAGGTATTTGTCAGATCTGTCTTCTTGGAGCGAGGGAAATTCAGGAAGAGAAGAGGAAAGCGAGACATGTAGTAAGTCTAAAAGAGGGAGATCAACTAGAGGTTAAAAGATTAGAAGAAAATTTTGTAAACGCATGGAATTTTTTCTTGCTGAAGGGGGGTCATGTTCTTATGATGATGAGAGCATAGGCAACATCGAGGTGCCCTTGAGGTACAAACATCTACGGAAACGATAGGTACCCAAGGAACTTCCTCCAATATACACTAATTTTTGTATCAACAAGCGGATATATCGCATAGCACCATCATCATTACATGGTTTGGGCCTATTTTGTATGGACGACATAAAGGTCTATTACGACAAAGTTACTGAATTGATGGAGTATGTCAAACCCTGTTACAGTTACAAAGATTGGATGCAGCTAGTTCAATATACACGAAGTATGAGTAGGTATGCACTGTCAGCAAATTATATACAGCTAAAAGATAAGGATCAAAATAAAGGAGTGGCTATGTACATTGATGAAAGGCCAAAAACATCAGGGAATATTGCAGGATTTATAAACAGTACACGACCTGGGTCAACATATAAGCAACCCAATTGCATATTCGAAGCACGCAAGTGAAACCATGTATTTGTATGTGCGATAAAATTAATAATTGCAGGGGAAGAGTTGGTAATTGATTACAATTTGAATCACATAGATACAAACATAGTTACTATGGGGTGGTAAGTACTGTATACTATTTTACCCAACCTCCAATTAATGACTCCAATATACCATTTTATTATTGTTTTGGGTAAAAATGGATTTGTTGATCTTTTCTGGCTTAGATGTTAAAATCCTCCTTTCACCCTAACACTGAAGGATCTAGGGTTGAATGGCTAGAATTATCATACCCTAGATCACTTTTAGATGTAAGGAAACTTGGATTAGGAAATTTCATTATTAATTTTTCTTCTCTTGTTTCTAATTAACCATTAAAACCCTAATTATGCAAATATAGAAATAAATTCACAAAAGATGGAAAAAGCTCTTACAGACGGGAGTAAAATACCAAAATATAGAATACCTATTTTCAGGGTTCTGAAGTGGAACAGTCAAGGACACTGGAGTGGGCGCCCAAGTCCAAGGTACCTGCTTTTTCAGGGAAGCTAGACCTCCTTCGGACACTAATCAACCTTGTAACTTCTATTTTTTGGAATCTGTCTGCGGAGGACACTGGAGTGAGCGCCCTAGTCCTGGAAGTGCTCCTTTTTTTGACTTTTCTTCAGACTCTAAATTCTTGATGTCTTCCCAGCCTTCCTGCAACTCCACTTTTCCCAGATGCAACACCGGGGGTTGTGGTGTTTAGAGGTTTGCCTCAGTCAAACCCCAGAGGACACTTAAGTCTCTAAACACCATTGTCAGATAAAGAGGACGTGCCCTTGTGAGGCAGAGGCCAAAACCAAAGGAATTAATGATAAAAACACAATGATATGTCACCTTGTAGTGAAATTTTTATGGAGGAAGATGCTCTTCATGCCATGGAGGAATTGATGCTCAAATCTAAAAATATCAACACACAAAACACACAAGTCTACTCTTGCAACACAATAGAAAGCCTTGAATCACCTTGAGAATGCCTAGAGTTCACAATGATCATCTAATTGAAATCTCTAGTTTACAAATGAATGCTTACATATGTTTATATATGCATCTACAAGCACTCTTGCCAAGATATTTGAAATTCAAACTTACCGTGTCGGTAAAGGGGCCCAATAACGGTCACTAACTGACACCCAAAAATTAAGGCTACCCTAAAATAGGGCAGGACTAGGGCGCGGGCGCCCAAGTCCTCCCCCCCTATTTTAGGCAAGGTACAACCCAAGGGGTCCTCCTAGGTCCTATTTGTCATGGGACTTAGTTCTCATTCCACCAGGATGCTAAAATATGAACTAAAATGTCCTAAATGCACTCTAAAGACCCGAGAGCTAAACCTTATGAGGGAAAAGCCCCCAAGGGGACATTTTTTGACGTTACATTTAGCCCCCACTTTAATGTATGTATGAACACGAGGCCCATACATGTATTAAAGTAACGTCAGAAACACAACAAACACACCAAACACAGAGAAGACACGCCAACCGCATAAAAGGTAGTAACAGGCATGCAAAACACGAAGAAGACAGTTACAATCATGCAAAAACATAGAGCAAACAATTAATGCATGGAAGACACATTAATGCATGGAAGACAGAAATGATATCTTTTCTTTTCTTTTTCTCATATATCTATGAAATGCAAATGCAAGTACTGGAAAGTAAACAAACCTCCCAAAATGTAGGAAGCACTACTCGATGGTGCTGGTCTCTGCATATGGGGCAACACACACGCAATACACACAAAACCTCCCAAAATGCACGAAGCACTACTCAAGGCGCTGGTCTATGCATATGGGGCAACAAACATGCCGTACAAAACAAGCATGCCAAAACACACACACTTGAAGACATGGGGAAAACACAACAAACAAGCGATTGTGTGTTCCCTATTTCTAGGCTCATCACAATCTCAGGTACATTACAGGCATACACCGATGATTGGGCTTCACCACAACAATCGCCAAAGACACGCTTAAGGGTTGAGTTAGTCATAGAACTGCTCCCTGCCTCTGCAAAGGACTTTTAAAAATGACAGGATGATGCAATCTGCTCTGAGAAATACACCATCCCCGCCTTCATAGAGGGCTTAAGAAAAAGGATATGCTCGATATCCCACCTCCACAGAGGGCTTATATGATTGATTGATTGATTACAAACAAGCTCAGGATGCACGATGCACTACTCTGGTGCACGTCTATGCATATGAGGTCAAACACATTGCTAACATCTATAATAGACAACTTACCTTATATGCCCCCACCTTAAGGTGGTTGATATCAGTTATTGATATCAAGCACATTAAGGTAGGAAGAAAACACACAAGGGAACACCGACTTTCGCAAAGCCCATGCCCCCTGACGGTGACATGTACTTTACGATCGCCAAATGTTCCCACAAACACATCCCTGCAAGAAACATGTTAGTATCTACAACATCATGATAAACAACAACATCAATGCATATGATTAATTACACAAAGAGCCAAGGTTATACAATGAATTCAGAGTTCGAGGATAACCAAGGGCTATATCATGAAGCTCTCCAAATCGAGTACCGCCAAGGATAGATTCAAAGGAAAACAAAGGTGAATGAAGAAAAAGTATTGTTAAGGTTTGTAAATGAGACAGAAACATCATAAAATTCACTACGCAGAAAGCATGAGTGTTTCCACTAGCCAAGCGTCGAATAAGATATACAACCCCATCGTCATATTAGGAACTAAGTCCAATTTTTGATTGCTCTCGAAAGGGACACTAGTTCTGCATCAGTATAAATGTTTGTTGTCATCCGCCCACTAGATGGAAATACTAGAGGAAGGGAAATGATAAATAAGAGAGGAGAAAACAAGTGTCTTAGGGACAGTCATATAGGAGGGTGACCCCAAGTCACCAACCACGACGCTATGTCCATCAGACACAACACACAACAATGAAATCAGAGAGAGAGCAATTAGAAGAATGATGATACAAATAGAAGAAGGTCACAATAGAAGTAGTCTCCTAGTATCCCGAACCTTATGGGAGAATCCAAGGTCATTCTAGGAGGCCTAAACAACATATAACACATTACGGGGGAAGCACATTACGATATAAAAAAAATAGATACTTGTAGGGCCCCTGTCGGGCTAGAAATTTTCTATAAGCAAATCATCGTCGTCATCGTCCCATTCCCTAATGATGGAGGATAGTGGGACATAAGGTACCATAGCCAAGTTCATATCTTGTTCATCGTTAAGATCATTATTGTTTGTTTGAATGTTAGGATCGATGTTTTCTTGTTGAGAGGCAAGGTTTATAGCATATTCTTGTCTTCTTTTTCTTCTTTCTCTTGCTTTTCTATTTCGTTTTGTTTTATCACTTATCTTTTGTAAGATAGGGCTATCCTCTTTCATAGGCTTGTGCAAATTAGAAGATGAAGCACTAGGATCAAACCTCATTTGTCACAGTGGAATGCTTTGTTGTTGACAATGACCTCCCAATTTTTGTAAGGATTTTGGGGGAGGAACCTCAGCGTAGGGACCTTGTCCTTTCGGTCTAAAGTTCTCTTCACATGTGGGTTGTTTCTCTTTTGTCATTTCTTGTGTAGGAGGACTAGGTATTTTAGTTTTATCCCAAAAGTAATTTAATTTGTAATGTTTTTTCTGAACCAAAGGTTTATACTTGTTCTGAGGGATGGTGATTATATGGTCATCCAGAGGGAATTTCAGACAATGGTGTATTGTTGAAGGGATAGATTTCATTTCCTTTAGCCACGGATGTCCCAATTTAATGCGAAAGAGGTCAGAAACGGGGACAACATCGAACCATTGTTCGACATGTTTTCCGGATAATGTTACTAACAAAGATATCTTACCCAAAGGCTTGATAAAGGTTCCCTTATGCGTCTTAATCATCATGTTCGAGAGATCATAAGAACCTTGCATTAGTTGGTGTGAAAAGAGGAACTCCTTAGTGGAAACATTAATCATGCAATTAGGATCAATAAGAGTTCCATTCATGTGGTTTCCCATTATTTTCACAGTGATGTAAAGAGGTCCTTCAGAATCACCAATTATTCTATCACGAGGAGTGAAGACAATTTCGGGTTCAGGAGCCTTTCTTTTCATGTAAGGTCTAGGAGGGATCCTACTGTTGCTGTTATTATTAGAGGCCATGATTTTATGCTCAAACTAATGCCAAATCAGATTTTGAAATCTTTTTACAATTAGTGCAATAGATAAGAGCAAAAGTAGCCAAAAATGCTTGATTTTTCGATGCTTTTCAATGTAAATGAATGAAACACATGATGCTGTGAGGATTTCAGTCAATGGAATCTAGTTATATGTCTGATATCAATCAAAAACAGCAATTTAATCACTCTCAACATACTCTTTGTGCAAATCCAAGATAATGCCAAGTCAAAATATAGTGAAAATATGTCAAAATAGGCACTTTTTCCATCAAAATTCAATGCAAGAGAGAATAACAAAGGGTGTTGTGAGGAAAATTATGATGGAAAACAAATAATATCAAAAATAACATCCACTTGGTGCCAAAATACCCAACACAACATGATTTTAATGCCACTTAAGGTAAAAACCCTAATGAAAATATAGCAAAAAAAGTAATTTTTTCACAGTTTTTCAACTCCAAGACCTAGCAAAGGAGGTGTTGTAAGGAATTTTGGGAGGTAAATAAAATAATATCAATAATATCAGTTACCTCTATCCATAAAATTGATCACAACACACTTGGAGTGCAAACTAGGTCAAACCCTAGGGCAAAAATAGCCAAAATGTGTAGTTTTTTGCAAAATTTTCACTACAAGAGCCCATTAAAAGGGTGTTGTGAAGCTTTTTATGAGGGGAATAAAATTATTACCATGATAATAGAAAATTAATGCAAAAAATATCTTTCACAACACACCTATGGTGCAAATTTAGAGAGTCGATAAGGCTGATTTTAGCGAAAATTATTGTTTTTAAAGCCCTAGGTTTGAAATTTTGGAACAAAATGATATGAAAATGGTTTGAAGTCTGATTTATGATGGAAATTACATACTCTCAGATCTAAAAATTATTTTCAAGCTTAATCATGCAAAATTCTCATGCAAATTTAATGAAAATGCACCAAAATTGCTAGTTTATGTTGAAATTTTTGATGCAAAAATACAAATAATTTAAATTTAATTGCAAATTCACACTAAAATGCAAGACTACAGCCAAATGTTAATTTGAATGAGCCTCTAAAATGAGTAGAAAAATATGATAAAAGATTTTGCCTACAAACCCTAGATTTTGGAATTACTAGGTTATCTAAAAATTGTCAAAAATTTCCACAAAACCTTAGCAATTAAATGATGAAAATGCAAAGAAAGATTTTGAATTTTTATATTTTTCTGTAGTTTATATAAGATCTGATCCAAAAATCATGAATTAGGAAAAATTAGAAAGAATTGACATAATTTAGTAAGCCCAACAATGCAATTTTTTGTATTTTTCCAAATTTTTCAATTTTTTTGAAAATTTCTCAATGCAATAAATTAAATGACCAAATGAATGAATGAAATCACACCAAATATGCAGAAAAACACTCAAGAAGTTGCAATTTAAGTTCAAAGAGAAGGGTTCACCAAAATATTTAGGGTAAAAATGGATTTGTTGATCTTTTGTGGCTTAGATGTTAAAATCCTCCTTTCACCCTAACATTGAAGGATCTAGGGTCAAATGGATAGCATTATCATACCCTAGATCACTTTCAGATGTGAAAAAACTTGGATTAAGGAATTTAATTATTAATTTTCCTTCTCTTGTGTCTAATTAGCCATTAAAACCCTAATTATGCAAATACGACAACAAATTGACGAAAGACGGAAAAAGCTCTTACAGACGGGAGTAAAATACCAAAATACAGAATACCTATTTTTGGGGTTCCGAAGAAGAACAATCGAGGACACTGGAGTGGGTGCCCAAGTCCAAGGTACCTACTTTTTCAGGGAATCTAGACCTCCTTCAGACACTGATCAGCCATGTAACTTCTATTTTCTAGAATCTATCTACAGAGGACACTGGAGCGAGCGCCCTAGTCTCGAAAGTGCTCCTTTGTTTGACTTTTCTTCAGATCCCAAATCCTTGATGTCTTCCCAGCCTTCCTGCAACTCCTCTTTTCCCGAATACAACACCTGTAATCTGCAATCGTAAGACTTGGTTTGGGGGTTGTGGTGTTTAGAGGTTTGCCTCAATTAAACCCCAGAGGACACTTAAGTCTCCGAACACCGTTGTCAGATAAAGAGAGCATGCCCTTGTGAGGCAAAGGCCAAAACTAAAGGAATCAATGATAAAAACACAATCATATGTCACCTTGTAGTGAAGCTTTCATGGAGGAAGATGCTCTTTATGCCACGAAGGAATTGATGCTCAAATTTGCAAATATCAACACACAAAACACACAAGTCTGCTCTTGGAATACAATAGAAAGCCTTGAATCACCTTGAGAATGCTTAGAGTTCACAATGATCATCTAATTGAAATCTCTAGTTTACACATGAATGCCTACATATGTTTATATATGCATCTATAAGCACTCTTGCCAAGATATTTGAAATTAAAACTTACCGTGTCAGCAAAGAGGCCCAATAACGGTCACTAACCGACACCCAGAAATTGAGGCTGCCCTAAAATAGGGCAGGACTAGGGCACGTGCTCCCAATTCCTACCCCCTATTTTAGGCAGGGTACAGCTCAAGGGGTTCTCCTAGGTCCTATTTGTCATTGGACTTAGGTCTCATTCCATCGGGATGCTAAAATATGAACTAAAATGTCCTAAATGCACTCTAAAGACCCGGGAGCTAAACCTTATGAGGGAAAAGCCTCCAAGGGGACATTTTTCGACGTTACAATTATTATGTTTTTTTTCGTAAGTCTATTGGTTTCATTTCGGTAATGTTTTTTTATATTTAATTTTTGTCACAACGAGACATTGATCGTAGGGGGAAGGCTCCTGCCCAGAGCATAGATCGCGATGCATCTTGAGGTGCTTCTACCCGACAGGTTTACCTCATTGTAATTATACAAATTAGATGGGAGCAAAATGTTATATTATTATGTTTTTTTCATAAGTTTATTGGGTTAATTTGGATAATATTTTTAATATTCTTGTCGTAGTCGGATGATCGGGGAAAGGTGCCAGTAGTAGAGGAGAGCATCCATAGGGAGGTGCAGTCACTATTATGTGATGATGACATCGCATATTCCGCAAACCCTCTGGATATGATAAGGAAGATCCAAAAAAATGCAATGAAGAAATCCTTCAGTTGTTATTCATAGTGCCTCAAATAGATGAGATAAGAGAAAGGGTTAAAATATTGACTGAGAGAGCACGAAACTTGCAAGTAAGTTGTCATGAGATCTTTAATTATAACATAAGTTCATTCATGGTTTTATATTTTGTACTCTTTTATGTCATGAACTAAAATATGTGTTGTTTTTACAGCATTTTTTGCGTCCTCATGATGCTGCTGGCCATGATCAGGGTACTGCAGGTGCTGCCTGGGGAGTAGGGGTTGGTACAAGTGTCGATCCTAATCTTCCTGTGCATACATCACATTATTCGACCCCATCATCCATGCCTATATTGTCGACTAAAATGTCGGCAACACATAGCATGCAGGCATCGGGTAGTGCACCCTCTGGTAGTGAACACATGCCAGAACATGCATTAGGACATGTACCTAGGGATGTAGAGGCCACTAGTACTGGTGATGTTTTAGCAGTATTTCCTGGATCTTCCCGTATTACTAGTACGGGAACATTGCCGGTCACATTTGTGGTGACCGAGGATTTCATTCCCATTAAGATAGAGAAGGTCCCAGGTACTTTAAAATGTTTTAATTATTATTATATGTAATCCAACTGAAATTTACTCATTGATCACTCTTTTTAGACTAATGATTCCATGATCATTTTGCAGGAAATGATGTTTTTTATAAACATCTAAATGATATTACATTGGAGATCTTCGGGCCCACCATACGTACACGATGGAATGCCCAAAATCAAGATTTAAAAGATGAGCTCATTAACCATTTAGTTGTGTTGTTCGGTAATAACACATTCAACCGAACCAAGGTCCTTAACAAAGCTGGTACCTATCTAAAGTATGTGAGGGACCAATATAGGTCACATTTAGAGAAGAAAAAAAAGTACAAGCATCCCCCCATGATTTCAGAGAGGGAGTGGAAGGACCTGGTGTCAGATGGAAAGGAAAAGGCTGAAAAGAAAAAAGGAAAGAAACCACCAGGCCAAGGAGGTATGTGATACTATCAACAATGTAATTATATACTAATTACTCTTTCTTTTTACATAATCTAATGTATTTCAAACTTTTCATAAGCTGCCCGACACATTGAAGGCAACAAAGGCAAGACTAGAAAAACATGGGCAACACAAACTTCGCTCTGGTGGTTATATGAAATTAGCCGCATGAATTGTAAGTATCAATAAATGAAATATTGCATCCAAATAATAAATTGCAAACAATTTTGGTTTTATCACACCATAGAAGCAAAATTCATGATCTTGTGCAAAAATGCAGGGCTCTAAATTCAACAGAGTGCCCATAGAAGAGGACCTGAAGATTGCCTTCCAGAAAGGCTATGGGGTCGTGGCTGAACGCCTAAGACTCTTGACTGGGCAAACACAAGCTTCCACTACATCCGACACACAGGTAAATAAACTCAATGAAGTTTATTTAAAATTGAATACTTGTGCAATCTATTCAATATTAATTTCCATCATAAAGTAATTATGTGCCTATTTGTTTTAAATAGGCAAGCAATGATAATACTGCACATGACATTAGAATGCAACCTGGTGAGGGTGGAGCACAACCTGCAGATGAAGTTTATGGTGTGCATCCTGGTACTGGATGTATTCATGTGCTATACAAAACGTAGTATGGATTAATACAATTAAACATCTTTAATTGTAATTGGTGTATTAATTAATGTAACCTTTCGTGTTTCAACTTTAGAGCATGTAGAGCGTGATCAACATGTTGGGCATGATCAGGCTAGACAAGATCAGGAACATGATGTGGCCCCATCAGGTAAAGAGGACCACTGTAATGTTCTTTTAAACATATTTAATTGCAATTGGTGTATTAATTAATGTAACCTTTTGTGTTTCAAATCTAGAGGATTTAGATGGTGTTCAGCATGTTGAGCATGAGGCTATAAGACAAGATCAGGAACATGATGTGGCCCCATCAGGTAAAGAGCACCACTCTAATGTTCTTTTAATTAATGAAATACTTGTAACAATAATAATAAAACATATCAATTTAACATTTCTTTGTTATTGCAGCAGACCCCCCTTGCAACGACCTCCACGTTGTCGACCAGGCCTACATTAAGATCACGAGCAGAGGGTAGAACAACTGAAGGGGGGACAAATGATTTAGAAAATGATACTCCACTTCTTTTTTTAGCTACAAAAAAGAAACAAAAAAAAGTGATTGTAATCATATTATGACGACCATATTTTTGATAATATGTAAAAACTGAAAGAATGAATGTTATATGTTAATGAATGAATGTTATATGCTATTAATGGATGAATGAATGATTAATGTTATATGATCGGGTATGGGGAATTGAGAGTGATGTGAGGGGGGAGGGGCCAAATGAGCTTCCACCGTCATGTGGTTGGCCTTGTTAATTAGAGAATATTAAACTATTCTCGAAACAAAGAGAAGCTCAATAAGGTAATGCACTTTTCAATATTTCATTATGCTGCACTTTTAAGCTTATGCGATTTTCATTAGTTCTCTTTGCTTCAATATTTTACCCTTTGTACTTATTTTACTTTTTACCACATCTCATATGTTACCTTAGATGACAGCTTTTGCAGGGGAAGCTATCCGTGGATGGATCCCGTGTCTGGGGATATACGAGTTTGGATTAGACAAACTTGGGATGTACTCATGTAGCATAGAAACAAAAGAGAAGAGCCCAACCATTTTAGCACAAGAATTAGCTTGAGATTGGTACGTGGTTCAAACTAGGTCTGGGTATGAGGGGTCTAGGAGAGATACCTGTAACATAACTGGTATTAAATTATTAAACATATAGATATTGTAATTATGTGGTTAATGCTAAAATCAACCACAATTCACTATGTGATGAGTAGTTAGTGATGATGTCATGCCATTGTTTGGTAGGTTATTAATTCTATAGTTGCTCCCAATAATCATCTCTAGTTGGTTACATGCCATTTGATCCATATGAGGGGCACCTTTCAATCTGGGTAGCAATTTTATAGATGATTCTCTTATTTAGTGATCAATGGAATAAGTGAGTGGATGGATTGCTCCTAGTAATCACCTGTCATGTGCTTCATGCATTGATGATAAAATAATTTCATTGGATAGAATTAATATAGTTATGTATTATATGTTGCTAGTTTGGTTTTTGGTTTCGGTTTAACTGTTATTTTTATTCGCCCAAGTATCATATGAGAAAGCAGGCACATATTTTGCTAGAGATCCATCACAAAAGTGACCTCTCTCTCTCTCTCACACACACACACACACTCACTTTCTTGATCTCTCACACACACAACTGACCAAAAATAGAACGTATTGTTTGGAAATCATTAGTTGTGGATTTAATTTCTATTTGAACTCAATTGTAATCAGGTGGGCTTCATACGTTGTGGGAACAATACTTGTTTTGATTCGTGAGCTTGGTGTGTAGTTCAATGATGGAATCAACATACTTGTATGTTGTCTTCACACTAACTTTTGCCTGTAAAATGTTAAGAACATATTTTACTTTATTCCACTATGAGAGAAGAAGGTGACTATTAGATTTTTTCCCAAGGAGATCTTCACATATTTGAAATTTTACCATAAGTCTTCCATTTTTTCATTCACACCTGTCTCAACTATTAAAACTAATTTTGTGATTAATCCATTCAAATTAGTAGACAATTGTTTACTTTTTGATTGGTTAATGAGGGTTTTTGTAGGGATTCCACAACCTTAAGACACAAATTTGGGTCCCTAGTTTCTATGTGTTGGTTTTCAACACTATGCCCATATGCTTTGGGACTTGCATTATTGCAGGTCATGTGAGACATATCCAACAATTTCTATGGTAGTTTTTGCCCAAGTATTCATTGCTGGGTCTTCTACCATTGTTCTTATAAGCTATTTACTCACTATATGTATCCAAGACCCATTGTTCACACATTTCAAATTGAAGAGATATAACATATCGACCAAGCAGTATCTATGTCACCTCGATCATGTTTTATGTTTTTATTGGCACAATACAATATATCGGCACAACAACTAGCAAGCTTCACCGATAAAAACATTCTAGGAATGGCCTACGTGAATGAGAAAGCACATTGTACAATATCGTCATAGGCACATTGCATTCATACCAATCGACAGAAGAAATTGGGTTGTATATTTTGATTAAAAAGGAACAAATAGAGAATGTAGCACGACAGGAAATGCATATCGGCATAACTCATGAAAGTTTCCCTGATAAAATACTCATCGGCCATCAGAATCCTAACAAGTGACAATTCTGATCTCATATACTACTCCGATGAAGATAAAAGGCTCATATCGGGGACACATTCTTTTTGTTCTACCGATGGGTTATTCAAGAAAGTAAAAGATAGACTCACTCAGGATTTTAGCATGAGGTACACCGATATATTTCATCGGAGGAACACATTGATATCGGAACAACAAAAATGGACCACCCAACAACACATCTTACATAAATAACATTTAGTCAGGAGAACATATCTCAAGTTATGCCGACATAGTGGATAAAATAAGGCACCATCGGTGAAAGTAAAAGGTGTTTGATCGAATAATTTTAAAAAAAAATTGCAGGGTTTCGTCACAATTTCAATGAACATAGCTCGACGAACCACAAAAATTTGTGACGAGGTTGTTGTACACATGACACAGTTTTCATCGTAATGGCAATGACAGTTTGCTCCACCTTGTTAGAAAATGGACGAATGTTTGGTGTTTTTTCAACAATTTCAAATGGGCGTTCTGCAACGTTTTGTGATTTTTTATGTCGATAGATGGACGAAGTTACATCAATTTTGTGACGGACACCACCAACATTTTCTGTGGTGCTAATCGACGATGCTGGGTCGTGGTTTGCTCCACCTCGTCAGAAAATGGATGAATGTTTGGTTTTTTTTGACGATTTCAAATGGGCGTTCTGTAACGTTTTGTTATTTTTTGCGTTGATAGATGGACGAAGTTACATCAATTTTGTGATGGACACTACCAAAATTTTTTGTGGCACTGACTAACGATGCTGGGTCGTCGTTTCGACATAAAAAAATTGGTCATTAAAGCGACGAAATTTAAATCAGTGTTGCATCGGTAAGTTGACAATATTTTGTCGATATGTCACCAAACATTCGTCAGAATTTGTAGTCAAATACAGTAGTGTGTGAAATGACCATTTGGATCAGATATGGTTAGAATAGGTGTTGTCGTGATCTTTTTCTTCAAGGGCTGAAAAGCTTGTTTACATTTATCTGTCTAATCGAACTTCTTACCCTTCTTCTCTAACGAGGTTATGGGTGCTACAATGATCAAGAATCCCTCTAAAAATTTTCTGTAGTATCTTGCTAGCACCATAAAGCTTCTAACCTCAGTCATAGTCTGTGGTGCGAGCCATTCCAGTATTGCCTTGATCTTTTCACGATCTACCGCTATCCAATCTACTGAAATTACGTGGCCAAGATAGTGCACTTTACTCTGGTAGAATGTGCACTTAGATAACTTGCCAAAAAGTTTTCTCTCTCTTAAACGTTGCAAGACTATTCTCAAGTGTCTTTCATGCTCCTCCAATGACTTTAGAATAAATTAGATTGTCATCTAAGAAGACCAACACAAATTCATCTAGACAATCCCTGAACACACTATTCATTAAGTTCATAAAAGTTGCTGGTGCATTAGTTAACCCAAATAGTACTATTGTGAACTCGTAGTGACCATATCGTGTTCTGAATGTTATTTTAGAGATATCCTCATCCTTAATCTGTAACTAATGGTACCCAGTTCTAAGGTCTATTTTGGAGACTACCTTCGCACCTTTCATCTGGTCGAACAACTCATCTATCGTTGGGAGTGGATATTTGTTATTGATAGTCACTTTGTTGAGCATTCTATAATCAATGCACAACCGTAACATTCCATCCTTCTTCTTTAAAAAGATGACTGGTGCGCCCCAAGGTGACACACTAGGTCTGATAAACCCTTGTTTCAACAATTCTTCTAATTGTGCCTTAAGCTCATATAGTTTCATTGTTGTCATTCTGTAGGGTGCTTTAGACTGTGGTTTTGTTCCTAGCATAAGATCTATAGAGAAATCGAATTCCCTTTTTGGTGGTAGTTCTGTCAATTCATCAAGGAAGACATCTTTGAACTCTCTAAGAATAGGATATTTGTCAAAAGATGAATCTGGATTATCTAGATCTCTTATCTTCACTGCATAGATGGAACAACCCTTTCTTTTAGCCTTTTTCAATTGCATAGCAGAAATCTGTCTTAGTTTAAGGGGTGTTCTTGATCCATGAATCTCTACCTGATTCCCAAAGTCATTAATGCATTTCACTACTTTCTCTTCACAATCTACTAAGGACTTATGTTTAGCTAGCCAATTGATTCCAAGAATTACATCATATGATCCTAGAGGTGCAACATAGAGATTAACTTTTGTTTGAAAAGTAGGAAGATCTAATTCACTGCATACTAGACATGAATCTACTCTTTTCTCTGTATTGTTACCATACTGCACCATCCAAGAATTTTCAATGTGTCTTGGTTTTATAGATAACTTAGCTACAATCCTAGGATCAACAAAACATTTTGTAGCTCATGTATCAATTAAAATAGAAACTAGAAGGCCAAAGAGCTTACCGGACATCTGAATGGGTGTAGCTTGGAAATCTACCTAACGATGATCTACAGCTGCATGAATCTGGTGTTGAGGAGCTCCTTGTCAATTCTCATCTCTAATTCTCTGTTCGACGAGGACATGCACTAGCAATGTGCTCTCCTCCATAAGTGTAGCATCCATCTCTAGGTCCTCAATGTCTAGCTGGCATGTCCCTCCTATTATTATTACCATTGTTGCCATAGTTACCTCTCTTATTATTTCCACCTTTGTTTCCATTGTTCTTTTCCTGATAGTTATTGCCTCTTTTAAGATTCCTTATTTGGCGCTTGTTGTTTCCTTGGTTGCTATTATTACCCTGATTGCAACTGTCATTTTGAAACCTTTTATTCCCATTCTTCACATCCCGACTCTTACGGTAATTAGCTATCTGCTACAGTTTCTACTCCTGTTTAGTAGCTTTTTCAAACACTTCATCCATGGTCAATGGATTATGAATATCCATCTCTGACCCAATCTATGGGCTTAATCTCAAAATAAACTTATGAATCTTGAACCTTTCGTTAAGATGATACTGTGGAACATACTTCAATAGGTGAGAGAATTTCTCCCAATATTACCGTCAAACCTCCCTGGGTGAGGTTTTGGAATTCTGTCATTTTCTTGTCAAAATAGAGCTATGGTAACCATCTCTTCTTGAAGAGCTCGAGGAAGTGGTCCTACGTGACTTCTCTTGGTAACAGTTTCTTTTCAGCCTTTTCATTTGTTGACGAGTAGGATTGCACCTGTTATGCAAAGTTGTGAAGCCTAGCAATCCTGTGTAACATGGGATCAAACTCAGGCTGTGGGTGACCTATGGTGAGCTTGAACCTCCAGATTATGGGCTAGTTCCCTTATAATATTCAATGGGCCTATAACTTTGATATCGAAAAGGGTTAAAAGGATCTACTAAATAGCATTAAAACTATAATCTAAAGCATGGTGATGCACCTAAAACTGATGGAAATTGACAATCTAACTCATAATAGATCTGAGAAAATCTATCCACACAAACCACTTTTGGCAGTTTGATCACATAAATAATTCTAAGGGAGGCTGGAAATGATTTTCTTCTTGAAGGAAAAGGGTTTTTCACAACATAAAAGAAAATTACTCCAATTGTACAGCCTAAGACCTGTAATTTTCAATGCTATCTAACACATGCAAGTACAAATGATATAATAATTTTAAAGGTTATGATGTTCAAACACAATAAAATCTCATCAAATCATTCACAAAAGTTGTATTAATGAAAAGGTAGACACTTGATTAAGCTGAAAAATAAAGGAACAATTGCATAAAAGACAAAGTATAGAACTTGTAACTCATTGTAATCTCTATAAATCTAAAAAATATGAGTTACAAAACCTTCTCTCAGCAATGTGTAAGAGAGCAAAAAGGCAAGAACTAGAAAAACCTAAGTTTTTCTTACAATATATAATCTTCTCTCTCCAAGAGACCTAGAAAGGTCAACTGCAGTCAACTACCTCTAAAAATAATCTCTCAAAATTGATCCACGAGCAAACAGGAAAATCCCTTAAAATAAGGGCTATAACTGTCCCAAATCAAACAAAAATAGCTCAAAACTGCTCTCCTCCAAGTGTTTGACCAAAAAGTTGACCAATCTCTCTCAAATTGACCCCAAAAACCATGCAAAAGCCTCAAAGACTTCAGTTATCTATATCCCTCAATTTCACATGAATTTGGGACATGTGAGCAAATAATAAAGTAATCTTTTGCATGATTACTTTGATATGAGTTTCAATTTGTCTTATATCCTTGATTTTACAACTTGTGACAAAATAATAAAGTAATTTATAATGATATTACTTTTTTATTTGTTTACATTAATTTAGTTGCAAAATTGTGCACAAATGGATATATTTGTCTCTTTTAGAAAAAGATAAAAATAATCCCTTATGTCTCCATGCACCAAATAGATCTCCTCATGCAAAAATTACATTATGCATTTAAAAAAATAATAACTCCATCTATTACAACCTTATAACTCCCATGCATGCATGATCAATGCATCACAACACCTTATTACTCCATGCATATTAACTCATACATCATGCATTTATTCATTGTATGTTAAAAGACCCTATGTCTCCCATGTAAAATATATTCCCATTTATGCATTATCTCTCTCAACATATAAAACCCTTATAACTCCATTCAGAATGAGGTCTCCATGTAGATTTAAGGCATCATTGTTCAACATGTAAAGCTCCTTATAACTCCATGTAAACATATCATATCATATCTTTACTTTATTGCCCTCAAGTCATTTTATTCTTTTTTATCCTTCGAATCAAGTGATTATGTCGACTTTGTGAAAAATCAAAAAAAGATAAAAAGAACCTAGCCCTCACGGGCCCCTGTGGCATGATTAGGTTTGCAAAATTTTTGAAGTCTTGACCACAACATGAAGAGGATAGCAATGATTTATTTTTTAAATTAGAAGTCAAAAAGAAACGGAAAAAACCATCTTGGCTAGGGCAATTAGACCAAAATGAATGCAAAACCTAAAATTCTCATCATTTTGTCTTTTGACTTGTTTATGCTCCTCCTAAGCTGCCACCATGCTCGCTAGGGTTTTAAGTAGAAACTTTATAGTTTTTTGCAATTTCTGAGAGATTTTGTGAAGATTTCGACATGAAATGGCAAGGTAAGTGCTCCTCCTATCACATATTTGACCATACTCTTTCATTTATGAGGCAAATCCACCTCCTATGGTCGCGACTGCACTTGTCTCTGATGCATTTTCATTCTCTATTTGTCCTTCATCTTGTCTCTGTGTTGAGGCCGTGAGTGTGTTTATCTGGCTCAAGCTATCCTGAGCCATTGTGAAGCAATGTGAAAGCAAAATAATGGGTAGAACCCATGGCTCCATGCATTCATTTCCACTCAGAATAAAAGGTAAGTTTGTTGACTGGTCTATCTCTTTATTTTCTATATCTTTCTCTGTATATTTTCTCACCAGAAGCTGCCATGAATGGTATATTTCTAGGTGTCTTCTTTTTTGTCTGAGAGCTTAGGCTTCTCCATTATTCCATATCTATAGTTTTTTGTATAAAAACCCATATGGGTTTTACCCTGTGTTGAGAGACTCTTCCTATCCTCCCTCTGGCTACAGCTTCAATGGCACCAAATGGTTATTTCCAGTATGTAGAAGATAATGTAATCATAGTTACAATAGATAAATCTTTTACTGGGCCGTGACTGTATTTGTACCAGTTCTTTGTAATTTTCTAAGTGATATCAAACCCTAGGGTTCGAATCCTCTATCTTTTGTATCTGTGGTTTCATTATGCAAAAATGTGATAAGGTTTTGCAAAAGAAAAGCATTCAGGTGGCAATACGAACTGGGCCTCTCTCCTTTTTGCATATGCAGAAAATAAAGACATTCTTCCCTTATTTTCAAAACATTAACTGAAACTTTCCCATCAGGGTTTACTCACTCTTTCTCTTTTGAGAATGCAAAACCACAGAAAACTCTTCATTCTTTATTTGCAGATGTTTCTCCTTCTATATCTTGATGTGGGTTTTGTCATTTTGTGAAGAAAACTTGCTCCTGGTTGCGGCCTAAGAACCCTATATGTATATGATATCTTGCTTTCTGTATGAAGAGAAAATGATAGAAGGCATTGACATTCTTTATAATGCAGTCACATTGTTCTTTAATACAACTCCTAGACACTGCATCTTTCTTGATTCTTTCTTTTGTTGTTCCATCTCCATATGTTGTCTTCTATTCCCCTATCTTTAATTTTTGTAGATGAACAAAAAGATAATGCTCATTTGTCTTTATTCTTCTATATGTGATTACGGCATATGTCTCTTTTTGTCTGTTTCACATGCTTTTGACTTGACTATCTATACTTGTACGTTTACCTCCAATGCTTATTCTTCTTTTCTTTCCATATGGCATGAACATTCTGAGCATGGCATGCAACTTCATATGCTACCTCCTGTAGCTCTATTATTCATGGTTGTCTTTTGCTATTCCAGGTGCAGCCAAAGCATAAGGATGTTGTGGCTACATGTTGTTTCATTATTTTATCAACCTGTAGCTATACCTTTCATATGCTAGATCTTCTGTATCTTATGCATCCATTACAATGATAAGGACCACTGTGCTCAATATCTCCCTGGTATTTGTATATACTCACTCTGATGAACCTACTTCTATAAAGACTTGAATGTTTGAGGTTTGATCATGAAGACTATCCACTTCATTCATACACTTCTATGGCTGTACTTCATGCTTTTGATCTCTGTTCTTCCTGTCCTTCATGCTAGTTGTTCTATCCTCCTTTGTTCTTCTTCATATGAACATGGCCCATGAGGACATGATGACAACATTATATGATGTTCTTATGGTGTCTTTTAGATTTGTTTACTTAGTTCCATGACATGGCTGTTAATTCTTTATCATTTATGACTGTACCTATTGATGATTTAGGACTGCTATCTTATTCAATAAAACATCACACTTCATTTAAGATAAGAATGGAATAGTACCTTGTGTTTTGCATGTCATCTTGGGGTTTGGTTGTGAGGATTGTTCACTCCTTCATACACTTGCTTCTCCTTTTGAGAACTATGACTGTATCTCTACCTTGTTGTTGCTTCTCATATGAACATAGGCTCTTGATAACACATGGATGACAATATATGATGTACTTGTCACTCCTGCATATACATATGATTCTTGTAGCTTCTTAAGATAATTCATTTGATAAGACTTGGTTTCACTTGCTATGATGCAAGTCTTGAGGCATGATGTATGTCTTCAATTGATTAAGACAATGAAATTCCTTACATTGCTGCTCTTTATTGCATCTGAAAATCATACTTTTACTGCTTATTTCATTAATGCTATTGAATGAAGCATCCTCTGTCTCTTGCAATCTGATATCCTTCTAGGATGAATAAGAAGGAAGCATGCTGGGCTCTACCCTTGTGGGAGCCACATTCTCTCCACATGCTTTAATGTCTTCAAATCAACAACATAGCTTTTCCTGATATTACATCTGCACAGTGAACAAAATAAGTTAGCATAAAAATATACCTCTTCAAAGCTGATTGATTTCTCCATGATGATCTGATTTATTGCACATGTTTGATTTTGGTCCAACTGTATTAATGCATAATGTTTGCAAGCTTATGTGTCTATTTGATAAAGCATATGATGAATTTGCATATCCGGAGCTTCTAACAAAACTTTTCTCCAACTTTGCAGGTCAACCATCCTGATCAGGAGCAAGAAGATGAAGACATATAGACCAAGCTGCCAGATAGGAGAATCAACCTTCGATAAGGCAATGATGGCTATCCATTTTCCTCATGTGTTTGTTTCCTTTTCTTTATCCTCAGATGTATAGCTTGCATAATGTTTGCATTGGCGCAGTTTAGTCACTCCCACGACTTGTGTGGGACATATTTAAAATTCTCTTAATTATGATCAATTATTTTACCTTATGCAATGATTTATGCATGTTTTCTTTCTGTATCAAATGCATAGGATAGAATAATTGAATCTGATTTGAAACATATGTTAAAACATGATAATGAAATGACAGTTTGTAAATACCTTTCCTTCACACTAAATTGTGATACTTGAATAATTCAACCATATCATAACTGAAAGATAAAACCAATTAGATACCTATCTTTCATTGAATGTCTGATCTCTTGTCAGTAGATCAATCTTCACTTATCAGGATGGTTTGACAGTTTTGATTGGATTGTCACATTATCCTGATAAATGGTCCTTTGTTGTTCTCTTGTCAAGATATCAGACATTTGACTGAGTGATCATACACTTATTTTTTTTCTTTTATCTCCTTTTGTGACAACTGCAACCTAGGCCTTGTTAAATTAGGTGTGAACATAATTTAGTAACATTTTTGGCAACCTCTCAGGGGTGTTTACCTGCTAAACAAAATAGAACCAGTAGCCTTGCAATTCCATTGGGCATATGAGTCTTTTCTTGCCTGAAACTTTGAAAAACCTCTTGCAACTCAAACTGATAGAGAACTACAACAACAAAACAAAACTGATATTGAAACTATTCTGACCTATTTAGGACATGGCTAGAAAAATGTGCATGTGCACTTCTTGGAAAATGAAATACTGAACTGAAATCCTACTCTACCCTACACTAACCAGCCATGGTTACTGGTCAAACAAATCCATTAACTGGCTTTGTAAAGTAACTTCCCTTTCTAATTAAGAAATGATGTTCTGCAAGCTATTTTGCTACTGATAAGATATGATTCATAAGGACATATCTTATTGAATGTTGCAAAACTCTCTGAAGAACAAAAACAAACTCACTCACTATCTGAATATGATCATTTATATTGCTGTTATGGGGTGAATAAATGATCTGGTTCCATTGTTTTAGGGTTGCAAGCTCTTCTTTGGGTACAACAATAATATGTATCTCCTTATTAAGCTCTTTTCCAGCTAAATCCTTGATTGGACATCCTCTTGCAATGATGAACCCTTGGCTAATTCTCCTGATGTCTTGATTTAGATCTTTTGTCCTATTTCCACTTGCAATTTCAACCTGATTTGAAAGAGTTAGCCCACATAGATGAAATGAAGGAAAGTTTGCCTCTTTGACCTGGTCTTGTTTATCACATACTGTTGATTCACATGGTATCAGATCATTATCAATGTTAGAACAAAAATCCTCTCTGATATTAGAGAAAATGCTCTCATCAAACTCATAATCTTGTACTGAATTTTGATGAATTTCATCACTTTGCTGTGCAAAACTAGACACTGATGTTAGTTCAACCAAGCGTTGTTCATCTTCCAAAAGCTCCATTTGCCCACTTTCGTTACTGTCCTCGAATTGATTAGCCTTATATTGTTCAAATGAAAAAGGAAAAATATCAGAAACCTGCTTTACCTTGTTGTCTTCATCATTTACTGGCTTAGGCTTTTGATCACTACAGGAATCCAACAGATTGGAAAGCTCCCTACAAGCTGAACAGTCAGGATCTTGACAATCAGATATAGAGTTATCTTGAAAAGATTGAATATATTCAATTAGTGTACCTGGATGCTCTGAAAACAAATCAGATGTATTATTTTTCATGGAGAATGTCATTTGATTTAGTTTCATGTTTAGCTTGGTAGTCAATCCTATGTTCATGCAAAACAAGATTGTTAGCCTAAAAAATGTGACTGTCCTTTTGCTCTTCCAGCTGAACTAAAGCCTCAACCTCATCCTTGTCCTTATGGACCAGTAGTACATCATGTTCTGCAATATCATATGGTTGTCTTAAATCAACTGGTAATTTGGGTACTTGTATGTTGTCTTCATCTTGGTAAAAAAAAGAAGGCAGTTGATCAAACAAAGAAACCAAATCTTCCTCTTTGTCTGATTTATTCTCCATCAGAATGTAGGCAACCTATCTTTGCAATTGAAGATTTGACCTTCCAATCTTTGTATCCTGCTTTCATTTATCTTGTGAACAAAATTAGAAAACTTTTCAAATGATTCAAAATGTAAAGGATTTGGTGTCTAATGTGAGTCAAACCCCTCAATACATGCATTATGTTTATTTTCAATTGGAGACATAGTAAAAACAACAGCAACCTTTTGCACCACGTCTATTTTTTCTGATTTGGTGGCACAAGAAGGACTGCAAGAACCTTCAACTGCTAGATTGAAACTTGAGATCTTGATTAGTTTAGATTTTACTACCTCTTCCCCTTCTTGATTTTGAATCGGTATGGGAGAGGCAGCTTTAACAAGATTTGGCATTTTATAATTGGGATACTTGGTCCAAGAAGGCTGCCATATTTGTTCAAAAACTTGATGACTTGGTTCAGGTACTTGATATGATTGACACTGAGGATTAATGGGCTGATTTTGAATGCAAATAGGTTCCTGAGCAAAATCAGAACTTTTGAAACTTGGGATTTGATATCTACTAACCTCATTTTGAACAGACTGATCTAGAATGAATGCAGCTATCTGGATCTCTTGCCTTTGTACTTGTGCAAGCAAATGTTTGATTTGTGTTTCTTTGGTTGTAACCTCCCTTGCAAGATCCTCTTAATATTGTCTCCTCTGCATCGCAAGTCTTGCTCATAGAGATAGGCCTGATAAGCCATCTCTTCCTGTTGCTGCTCATACTCCCGCCGTTTCTTGATCTCTTCTATCTACTTATTGATTTCTAGCAATGTGTTATTGAGATCAAGAGACATACTCTTTATGCTTGCAATCTCCCCCTTTGCATACTCTTGAAGCTGATTTGGTTTATGTATATGCTACCAATAAGGTTGAATTGGGGTCAGTGGGAGGTAAGCCTATTGAGCATGCTGATATACTGTTGTTGCATAGTTGTTTGGGATAAAACCAGTAGCATGGCTGATAAGATGGTGGATTAACAATATTTTCATGATATGATGGATGATATGACATGTTTCCATGAAGGATAGACATGTTTACTCATTCAAAAGCTGGAAAAAGTTAAAACCAGAATTACTTGAAATAAACAGCAACTGATCTTATGAATCCTTTTTATAGGCTGCAAAAATCTGATCTATCAAACCAGAAAGCTAGAGTCGCTAGGTATTTTGAAATAACACATCTAAAAAGGCTGTATTAACTATTGATCATACCAAACAACAACAATAATAAGTCCTTTTTGAACTAAAAATCAGTTCAAAGTCTCACTGGACGTGCCAAAAACTGTTGACGAGTAGGATTGTACCCATTATGCAAAGCTGTGAAGCCCAACAATCCTGTGTAACATGGGATGAAACTTAGGTTGTGGGTGACCTATGGTGAGCTTGAACCTCTAGATTATGGGTTGGTTCCCTTATAATATTCAATGGGCCTATAACTTTGATATGGAAAAGGGTTAAAAGGATCTAATAAAAAGTAATTAAACTGTAATCTAAAGTGTGGTGATGCACCTAAAACTAATGGAAACTGATAGTTTGACTCACAATAGATCTCAGAAAATCTATCCACACAAACCACTTTTGGTAGTTTGATCACATAAATAATTCTAAGGGAGGCTAGAAATGATTTTCTTCTTGAAGGAAAAGGGTTTTTCACAACATAAAAGAAAATTACTCCAATTGCATAGCCTAAGACATGTGATTTTCAATGCTATCTAACACGTGCAAGTACAAATGAGACAATGATTTTAAAGGTTATGATGTTCAAACACAATAAAATCTCATTAAATCATTCACAAAAGCTGTATTAATGGAAAGGTAGACACTTGATTAAGCTAAAAAAAAGGAACAATTGCATAAAAGACAAAGTATAGAACCTGTAACCTGATGTAATCTCTATAAATATGAAAAATATGAGTTACAAAACCTTCTTTTCTCAGCAATGTGTAAGAGAGAAAAAAAACAAGAACTTGAAAAACCTAAGTTTTTCTTACAATATATAATTTGCTCTCTCTAAGAGACCTAGAAAGGTCAACTACAATCAACTGCCTCTAAAAATAAGCTCTCAAAATTGATCCATGAGCAAACAAGAAAATCCCTTAAAATAAGGGTTATAACTGTCCTAAATCGAGCAAAAATAGCTCAAAACTGCTCTTCTCCATGTGTTTGACCAAAAAGTTGACCAATCTCTCTAAAATTGACCCCAAAAACCATGCAAAAGCCTTAAAAGACTTCAGTTATCTACATCCCTCAATTTTGCACGATTTTGGGACATGTGAGCAAATAATAAAGTAATCTTTTGCATGATTACTTTGCTATGAGTTTCAATTTGTCTTATATCCTTGATTGTACAACTTGTGACAAAATAATAAAGTAATGTATAATGATATTACTTTATTATTTGTTTACATTAATTTTTTTGCAAAATCGTGCACAAATGGATATATTTGTCTCTTTTAGAAAAAGATAAAAATAATCCCTTATGTCTCCCATGCACCAAATAGATCTCCTCATACAAAAATTACATTATGTATTTTAAAAATAATAATTGCATCTATTACAACCTTATAACTCCCATGCATGCATGATCAATGCATCACAACACCTTATTACTCCATGCATATTAACTCATACATCATGCATTTATTCATTGTATGTAAAAAGACCCCTATGTCTCCCATGTAAAATATATTCCCATTTATGCATTATCTCTCTCAACATATAAAACCCTTATAACTCCATTCAGAATGAGGTCTCCATGCAGATTAAGGTATCATTGTTCAACATGTAAAGCTCCTTATAACTCCATGCAAACATATCACATTATATCTTTACCTTAGTGCCCTCAAGTCATTTTTATTCCTTTTTTATCCTTCGAATCATGTGATTATGTTGACTTTGTGAAAATTTAAAAAAAAAAAGATAAAAAGAACCTAGCCCTCACGGGCCCTGTGGCATCATTAGGTTTGTAGGACTTTTGAAGTCTTGACCACGACATGAAGAGGATAGCAATGATTAATTTTTTAAATCAGAAGTAAAAAAGAAAGGGAAAAAGCCATGGTGGCTAGGGCAATTCAATCAAAAGGAATGCAAAACCTAAAACTCTCATCATTTTTTCTTTTGACTTGTTTATGCTCCTCCTGAGCTGTTGCCATGCTCGCTAGGGTTTGAAGTAGAAACTTCATAGTTTTCTACAATTTTTGAGGGATTTTGTGAAGATTTCGACATGAAATGGCAAGGTAAGTGCTCCTCCTATAACATATTTGACCATACTCTTTCATTTATGAGGCAAAGCCATCTCCTATGGTTGCGACTGCACTTATCTTTGATGCATTTTCATTCTCTATTTGTCCTTCATCTTGTCTCTGTGTTGAGGCCGTGACTATGTTCATCTGACTCGAGCTATCCTAAGCCATTGCGAAGCAATGTGAAAGCAAAATAATGGGTAGAACGCACAGCTCCATGCATTCATTTCCACTCAGAATAAAAGGTAAGTTCGTTGACTGGTCTATCTCTTTATTTTCTATATCTTTCTCTATATATTTGCTCACCAAAAGCTGCCTTGAACGGTATATTTCTGGGTGTCTTCATTTTTGTCTGAGAGCTCGGGCTTCTCCATTATTTTGTATCTACAGTTTTTTGTATAAAAACCCATATGGGTTTTACCTTGTGTTGAGAGACTCTTCCTATCCTCCCTCTGGCTGCAGCTTCAATGGCACCAAATGGTTATTTCTAGTATGTAGAAGATAATGTAATCACAGTTGCAATACATAAATATTTTACTAGGCCATGACTGTATTTGTACCAGTTCTTTGTAATTTTCTGAGTGATATCAAACCCTAGGGTTTGAATCCTCTATCTTTTGTACCTGTGGTTTCATTATGCAAAAATGTGATAAGATTTTGCAAAAGAAAAGCATTCAGGTGGCAATACGAACTGGGCCTCTCTCCTTTTTGCATATGCAGAAAATAAAGACACTTATTGTTCCTTTATTTGCAAAACATTAACTGAAACTTTCCCATCAGGGTTTACTCACTCTTTCTCTTTTGATAATGCAAAAACACACAAAAATCTTCATTCTTTATTTGCAGATGTTTCTCCTTCTGTATCTTGATGTGGGTTTTGTCATTTTGTGAAGAAAACTTACTCCTGGCTGTGGCCTGAGAACCCTATATGTATATGATATCTTGCTTTCTGTATGAAGAGAAAATGATAGAAGGCATTGGCATTCTTTATAATGCAATCACACTGTTCTTTAATACAACTCCTAGACACTGCATCTTTCTTGATTCTTTCTTTTGTTGGTCCATCTGCATATGATGTCTTCTATTCCCCTATATTTAATTTCTATAGATGAACAAAAAGATAATGCTCATTTGTCTTTATTCTTCTGTATGTGATTACGGCATATGTCTCTTTTTGGCTGTTTCACATGCTTTTGACTTGACTATCTATACTTGTATGTTTACCTCCAATGCTTATGCTTCTTTTCCTTTTGTATGGCATGACTATTCTGAGCATGGCATGCAACTTCATATGCTATCTCCTGTCGCTCTATTATTCATGGTTATCTTTTGCTATTCTAGGTGCAGCCAAAGCATAAGGATGTTGTGGCTACATGTTTCATTATTTTATCAACCTATAGTTGTACCTTTCATATACTAGATCTTCTGTATCTTATGCATCCATTACAGTGATAAGGACCACTGTGCTCATTATCTCCTTGGCATTTGTATATACTTACTCTGATGAACCTACTTCTATAAAGACATGAATGTTTGAGGTTTGATCATGAAGACTGTCCACTTCATTCATACACTTCTATGGTTGTTCTTCTTGCTTTTGATCTCTGTACTTCCTATCCTTCATGCTAGTTGTTCTATCCTCCTTCTTTGTTCTTCTTCATATGAACATGGCCCATGAGGACATGATGACAACATTATATGACATGCATGTGGTGTCTTTTAGATTTACTTAGTTCCATGGCATGGCTATTCATTCTTTATTAGTTATGACTGTACCTATTGATGATATAGGATTGCTATCTTATTCAATAAAACATCACACTTCATTTATGATAAGAATGGAATAGTACCTTTTGTTTTGCATGTCATCTTGGGTTTGGTCATGAGGATTGTTCACTCCTTCATACACCTGCTACTCCTTTTGAGAACTATGACTGTATCTCTACCTTGTTGCTTCTCATATGAACATAGGCTCTTGATAACACAGCGGCAGCAATATATGATGTACTTTCTTGTCACTCCTGCATATGCATATGATTCTTGTAGCTTCTTAAGATAATTCATTTGATAAGACTTGGTTTCACTTTCTATGATGCAAGTCTTGAGGCATGATGTATGTCTTCAATTGATTAAGACAATAAAATTCCTTACACTGCTGCTCTTTATTGCATCTGAAAATCATACTTTCACTGCTTATTTCATTAATGCTATTAAATGAAGCATCCTCTGTCTCTTGCAATCTGATATCCTTCTTGGATGAACAAGAAGGAAGCATGCAGGGCTCTACCCTTATGGGAGCCACATTTTCTCCACATACTTTAATGTCTTCAAATCAGCAACATAGCTTTTCCTGATTTTACAATTGCACAATGAACAAAACAAGTTAGCATAAAAATATACCTCTTGGAAGCTGATTGATTTCTCTCATGATAATCTAATTTATTGCACATGTCTGATTTTGATCCAACTGTATTAATGCATAATGTTTGCAAGCTTATATGTCTGTTTGATAAAGCATATGATGAATTTGCATATCCAGGGCTTCTAAGAAAACTTTTCTCCAACTTTGCAGGTCAACCATCTTGATCAGGAGCAAGAAGATGAAGACATGTATACCAAGCTACCAGATAGGAGAATCAACCTTCGATAAGGCAATGATGGATATCCATTTTCCTCATGTGTTCGTTTCCTTTTCTTTATCCTCAGATGTATAGCTTGCATAATGTTTGCATTGGCTCAGTTTAGTCATTCCCTTGACTTGTGTGGGACATATTTATACATTCTCTTAAATATGATCAATTATTTTACCTTATGCAATGATTTATGTATGTTTTCTTTCTGTATCAAATGCATAGGATAGAATAACTGAATCTGATTTGAAACATATGTTAAAACATGATAATGAAATGACAATTTGTAAATACCTTTCCTTCACACTAAATTGTGATACTTGAATAATTCAACCATATCATAACTGAAAGATAAAACCAATTAGATACCTGTCATTCATTGAATGTCTGATCTCTTGTTAGTAGAGCAATCTTTACTTATCAGGATGGTTTGATAGTACTGATTGGACTATCACATTATCTTGATAAATGATCCTTTGTTGTCTTCTTGCCAAGATATTAGGCATTTGAGTGAGTGATCATACACTTTTTTTTTTTTTTTTTATCTCCTTTTGTGACAAGTGCAACCTAGGCCTTGCTAAATTAGGTGTGAACATAATTTAGTAACATCGTTATCCCACCAAGTCGCTGCTTCCCCTGTAAGCTAGTAGGATCCCCATATAGCTTTAGTTTTAGCAAACAAGTCATGGAGATGAAAATATTTTTCCATATCAATTATCCAGGTTTCAGCTTCGTCACCTATAGTCTCACCGTCAAACTTAGGAGGGGTAACCTTTTTGAGATCCTTTCCTAACTCCTTAGCAATTTTGTTTCCATTGTTTCCATTCACTTCGCCCTCATGACCTTTTCCTTCTTCTCTCCATTCCTCATCCCGATTTCCCCTTATTCCTCTAATTTCCTATTCCATAGTGTTCATTCGAGTCCCCTGTTGAGTCAAGAGAGTTCCTTGCTGAGTCAAGAGAGTTATGATTTGAGTCAGTTGGTTATTCTATCCATCATTATTCTATCCTGCATTGTTATCATTGTTTGCCTCATTTCTGTTTCCTTCATTATTCCCAGCATTATTTCTTGCATTAGCTCCTCTTGCATTAGTGCCAGTATTGTTCCTAACATTGGGTTCTTCATTGTTTCTTGTGTCTGGGTTACTGCCAGATCCTAGGATTGCTCCCCTACATCCATAATTTCTAGTATTCAGGATGAATTATCTACAAAGAGTTTACAATTTTAGTGTAACAGTCCAAAAAGGCCTAGAGTAGAACTTCGCTCTGATACCAAATGTAAAGTATAATTTTTTCCACATTCACATACATTCAAAATGAAACTAAATTACAACAAGAAAAGTAAAGCAAGGTAACTTCTATTACAACATCAAGTAGAAGAGATATAAGTGACATCATATGACAACACAAAATTTGCATTTATAAATTTATTCCAATCATGAATTACGATACAAGCATCTTTCTGAGTTCAATTATAGAGATTTCAATAACAATAAATATACAATTATAGATATGGCTTTTCGCCTTACATAACATTTATGTTTATTTACAAGGGTACAACTGTCATCAATATCAAATGAATCCAACAATCAATCCTTGATCACCATCGACCATCTAGCCATCTGTTACGTCGAAGGACAAGAACATGGTTCACGCACTTTTTCGACCCAACCATGAAGCTTGCGCTTCCCTGGCATCCTTCAAATTGAAGGATGCCCGACCCTGCTCGAAGGGCCTAGCAACCTGTAAACAAGTGCAGGGTGGAATCTGGTGTGTGCCTATCAATCTACATGCATTTCTATCATGAATGTAGCATCTCATCAACAGGATATGGTAGAGAAAGTATAAATAAATGTACTAGGCAATCAACCATCTGTTTGAATGGTACATATGTCTGTTCAACATCACATTCACTTTGGCCAAAGCATTAACCGTTAAAACAATGTGTAGGTTTTGAAAAAGAAAACCTACTTCCCTGTTTTCCCCATACTTGACACCCGTCTCGGAAGGCAATCTTTTCCAAGACACAACATAGGAAGTAAAAGATAAATAAAGTAGCAATTTTATATATATAGCTAACTTCATGTAGATTCACATTCATTTGCACTAAAGGTTTTATACGAAATTATATCCCATCCATTTGAGATGAGGTTATTACATGTTTAAATGTTTTCAAGCTAACAGAAAATGTAAAAGGTAAATTCATTTCTAAGTTTTTAACATTACTTTAAGGTGTTCTCTCTCCATGATATGACGATAGAGAACAAAAACTAATCCAAACAATCCAAAGATAGATTTATGACCTATCTTTCCTAATTTTGCATTTTAAACCAATTCTCTAATCAATTGTAACCTAATATAGTATACATGCACTTACCAAATAGGAGGAAGTGAAATTGCACATATATTTTCTTAACTAAAAGTCATAGTTTGCAAATAGTATTTATATATCTAATCACTACATGATACATGGAGAAGTTGTCAAGATGGTAAAAGCTGGTATGGAAGATAAACGAAACTCTGATTTGGAAGGTTGAGCCGATATAATGAAGTGATAGGCTTATGCATCCTATGATAGTTATGATAAGATAAGGACATCGATCATAAATTTTAGATCGATGACAAAAGCATCGGGTCATTTCAATAGATAAGCAGGCTAAAAAAAGATCTATTCAAATGATCATTACACTCTCAGAAGAAGTATGACTATACAACTATTATAGGCTAAAATCAGGAAAACAAAGTTGGTCTCAGTGTAAAGGCCACCAGTAGAGGCCATAAGTAAGAAAGAAAAAGAAAACATTGCAAGAATCCTGGTTGCAAGGTCGTTTAGAGGTGAGGGAATAGTCTCTCATTAAAAGGAGCAAGAGGAGGCCGATCTAGTTAAAAAATATGGTGCCAGAGAATTTCAACGTTAAAGAAGAGCTTAAAATAAACACATATAGACTGCTTATCTGCCTAACCACATCCTTAATGTGTTCCATGGTGGTTCAAGATTAAAGCTGTGTTGTTTTGGTTCTTTTGTTTGGCTGATCCAAAACAACAATGGCTATCATTACTAGGGAACCAATTTACTAGGTGAAGTTTTAATCAAGATAAAATGAGAATAGAAAAAAGATTTAAGGTAACACGATTGGCTCAGTAGATCCAGTTTAGATTTCAGATCCAGTTAAGAGGCCATTGGGACGTGGTAAGAGATGCTTGATATGATTTCTGGAGGACATTGCAAAGAATTTGCAAAACACATTTAATCTCACTGATCAATCTAAAAGAAGAGGGTCGACTAGAGGCAAATTTGCATGTATTATAGGTGTTGCAGACTTAGCAAAGTCTAAGCTGAAAGAGAGTAAGAGACAGACGTCGATTCACTCAAGAGGAAAATAAGGTTGCTTCCTATCACAAAGCCAACATTTAATCAAAAGAAAGAAACAGTTTAACAAGGATAGCTAGCTGAAACGATGCCTAGATTGCAGGTCATTCCTGAGGTCACATGCTGGGAAGGTAAAGATCAGAAATAAAGATCTCACTAGCAAAGATCGAATGCTAACTCTACACCCAAATGATTGCATAAAGGACATCAAGCCACAAAGGTTGATAGGAGGAAGGTAGGCCGAATGGGATAGATCTGTAGGTCGTTCCATTTAAGGTCGAACAAATTAATCAATTATTATAGGCAAGAATTGTTTGAACGATTTAATCAATATTTACATGCAAAGATTTGAAAACTTGTATTGAAGAATACCTGTGCGGAACTGCAAAAACCTCTCTTTCTCTCTCTGGTTTTTCTCTTGACAATTTTGGCCTCCTTCTCTCAATGCGCTCCGTCCTCTCAAAGTATCCTCCTCCTCTCCTTTTTTTACCATCCTTTCTTTCTTTTAATATTGTTTGAAAACCTAAATTTTTTTTTTTACCCGAAACGTTTTCTTCCCCTTTACATGCGATTTGTTTTAAAACCAAAAATTCCCTTAATTAATCTAAATAAAAATCTTTGTTTAAAATAAAAAAAATGTTTTATTCTTTTACTTACAAATCCCTTGCATGCATACTTTCTTTCTCCGATTTTAAATAGACAAGGATATTAATAAACAAAAGATAAATATATTTATAAGTAATTTTTTTTAATTTATAACTAGAAAAAAAATGCATATATATATATATATTTTAAGAAGACATGCTAAGATTTATTTAAGAATTTTTTTAATCATATTAAAGAATAAATTTAAATTATATTAATATAACCTCTTTTATTCCCAAACAATTTATGCTCTTTGTTTATATATATATATATATATACATATATATATATGTATGTATATATACATACATACATATATATATATGTATGTATATATACATACATACATATATATATATGTATGTATATATATATATATATATATATATAATTTCAAGGATGGACATAATGAAATTATCCTTGAATATATATTCATAAAATAGGTATTTTATTTGTCTCAGGAATAGTATTTAATACTTTTTTTAAAAATCAAATTTCCAACTAACTTATTTTCTTTGACATATGCAGGTATCAAACTTAGATTAGAGACAAAACAAGGTAATCGACATTATCCAACAAGGAGAAATCAACAAACATCCAACGAAGCAATTATGTAATGCAAACATCCATCAAAACAAATGTGAAATCTACGTGAGTGTGTGTGTGGAAGAACACCAGATAGAACCCAACACTTGTTGCCAAAAAGCTAGGTCCCCTCTACCCGATCCATGTTCTTGTCCTTCGCCAAGACTTGCAAACGATCACACTCATCCCACTATCAATAGGTTAGTCCCAAAATATAGCTGAAGCAACTGAATTTTAAACCAATTATATATCTCTAGCAATTTATCCTTGATTATAGTTCAATGATTTCCCATAAGTTTAACCAAGTCATGTAATATAAAAGTCTGAGACATGACAAAAAATGATGATTTTGTTTCCTGTTTTTTTTCAATTTTTGTATTTTCGGATACCCATTATCTTGAATAATGATTCAAAACCTTCAAAGTTTCCAAAAAGGCTAAGGATACAAGAACTTACTATTTTTAGTAACCCTATATTGGAGAAGTGATTGGGCCCGAAATTTTTCCCAAAGTTTCGAAATAGCAACATAAACATTCTTGGTAAATTTCAGCCCAAGACCATGTCTGGATTTCAAGATATTAAAGTTTTAGTTTTTGAGATTCATGGAAAACGTTTCGAAATAGATTTTGAGGCACTTAGAGGTTCCTAAACATCCCAAAAATTGATTGAAAATCAAAATATCCCTTAATTAGACATTTTGCAAACGTTTAGTTTTCTGCGAGCTTTCTAACGCATCAAACGATTTGTCAATTGGACACTCGGTTCAAAAGTTATGGCTCCCAGAAGTTGCGCTACCTAGTTTCTCAATTTTAAAATTTGAAAAATTCTTTCTTGGGCAGGAAAAAGGGACAGTTGGGTTCATTTTGGCGCCCAAATGGGAGTTACACATTTCAAAGCAAGCCAACATTGGGGAAATTACACTAAGTGGTGTTGATGTGTATTTATAGTTTATTTTCCAGAAGTAGTAAGAGGGGAAGTTATTTGCAAGTCCTGTTCATGCGAATAAGGAGGTCAAGTAGATATCAGAAGATAGCTCTAGAAGGCTCTGTAAGTCAGATATTTTTATTGTAAGACAACCCATATTTTTGTAATAAGCGGGCATATGACCTTGGGAATTGTATTTCAGATTTGTAGCCTTTTACAGGCAAGTTTAATGAAGAAATTCTGAAACAGTTTGCAGTTTGCTTAACTAATCTTTCTTGAGATCTTGTTCTTGTTTATTTGAAATCTATAAATTGTTATTGTATGTACTTTGGGTGGAGTCCACCCTCATCAAGTGGTATCAAAGCAAGAGTTCCTGAGTGTGTAGATAGATTGTCGAACGTGAGGTAGTTGGCACCAGGACCTGAGGTTTTGGGTTTGATATGGAGGTCAAAATGCCTCCACGAAGAAACCATGGTGGGAGAAATGCTTTGATAGAAGAGGGTTTTAGAGCCCTACAAAGGAAAATTAATGCATTGCAAGAGGAGATGCGAAGAGGGTTTGAGCCAAGAATAAGAGAAGAAAGTGAAGATGAAGTTGAAGAAGAAGAGTTATCCGAGGAAGAACAAGATGATGCAGGAGATCTTGCGCCAAGTTAGGTTGTTGAGGGCCATTTCAAAGATTGGAAAGAGACCTACAATTGAAGTTTCTACCTATTTTAGGGATCTAAATCTAGAAAAGATTATTGATTGGATAAATGATATGGAGGAATATTTTGAGTATGAAGATGTGGAAGATCCAGAATGGGTCAAGTTTTCAAAAATGAAGTTGAAGGGCCATGCCAGTATTTGGTGGAAGGAGGTCCAGTTAGAGATAAATAGAAGAGGAAAATGAAATATTACCAGATGGGATCAGATGGTGGAAAAACTAAAGAAGTAGTTTATCCCTGTGGACTATGAGTTGGAGTTGTTGAAGAAGCTGCAAGGATTGAATCAAGGTAATAAGTCTGTTAAGGAGTATACAAAAGAGTTTTATAAGATTATAATTAGAACATGCCATGTAGAGGCCAACAAGGAGAAAGTAGCCCGTTATATTAATGGGTCAAGGCCAAGTATTCAAGAGGAGTTGAGCCTGGTCATAATGACCACCATAGAAGATGTGTACCAGTTCTCCCTGAAGGTGGAAGAGAAGCTAAATAAAATATTTGAAAGCAAGCAAAGAGGAAGAGGTCATGGCAGGAGGTCTGGTGGAAGATCCTATGGAGGTCGAAATGAAGATCAAAAGAAAAGTGAGGAAGCAAGCACCAACCGAAATCAGAAAGGAGATAATGCCTACCACCCTTGTGACCAAAATAATGGTGAGAAACGAGGATGAGGAAGACATGGCAAGGACCTGGAAGAGGAGGTTTTATTGGAACTTGTTTCTAATGTGGAGAAGAAGGACATCGAGCTTATGAGTGTCCTCGACATCAAGGAAGGACAAATAGAAGACCTAAAGGTAATGCATGAGTTGCACATGTAGATGAAGATGCATAGTCCAAGCATTCTGAAGATGTTGAAAGGGGAAAAACCCTAGTTGTTAGAAGAACCTTGTTAAATGAGGAGAAAGAACCATATCAGAGGAAGAGTTTATTATGCACAAGGTGCAAGTGTGAAGGTAAGTGTTGTGATATTATTATTGATCTAGTGGAAGCGGTGATAATCTTCTCTTAGAGGAGATGGTTAACAAGTTGAATTTGCAAGGAGAAGGCATCTACATCCATATCAGATTGCATGGTTGCAGAAGGATCATAGAGCTTTGATCAATGAGTAGTGTTTAGTCAAGTTCAAGATTGGAGACTACCATGATGAGGTGTTGTGTGACATCATATCGATGGATGTATGTCATATGCTATTGGGAAGGTCGTGGCAGTATGATAGGTGTGTTGTCCATGATGGCCATGCAAACACCTATTCCATGACAAAGCATAGAGTTCATCATAAGTTGAAACCCTTGAAGGAGGTGGAAGAAAAGGTATGTAGTACTGCTAGAATTTTCTTGGTAGATGGTGGGAAATTTTTGGATGGTATGAAGCACGAGCATCATTTCTGTACATTGATTCCTAAGATCAGCTAGAAGAAATATGAAGATGTACTAGCAGAAGTCTCAGATCTGTTGGAGGAATTTCAAGACATTGTCTCAGATAATGTACCAGAAAGTTTACCATCAGTGAGGAAGATAAGTCACCAAATGGATTTGATACCAAGAGCTAGATTGTTGAATAAGGCAACCCATAGAATGACTCCTACAAAGAATGAGGAGCTGAATAGACAAGTTCACAAGCTGTTAAGGAAAGGACTAATAAGGGAGAGCGTAAGTCCATGTGCAATACCTGCAGTACTAGCACCAAATAAAGATGGGGGGTGGAGAATATGTACAGATTCCTGAGCCATCAACAAAATTACAATCAAGTACATATTTCCATTGCCAAGAATGGATGATATTATGGATTAATTGAGTGGAGCCAAGTACTTTATGAAGATTGATCTAAAGAGTGGATATCACCAAATATGAATCAGAGAAGGAGATGAATGGAAGACAACCTTCAAGACTAAGGAGGGCTTGTATGAATGATTAGTCATGTCATTTGGGCTAACCAATGCACCAAGCACATTTATGTGGCTCATGAACGAGGTACTAAAAGAGTTTTTGGGTAAATATGTCATTGTTTATTTGGATGATATTTTGATTTTCAGTAAGAATTTGGAGGAGCACATAATGCATGTTCGAAAAGTTTTTGAGAAGCCGAGGGAAGAAAAGTTGCTGATTAATCTGAAGAAATGTAGTTTTGTGAAGAGGGAGTTGGTGTACCTGGGATTTGTTATCTCAGCTGAGGGTCTTAAAATGGATCCAGAGAAGGTGAGGAATATCATTCAATGGCCTACTCCAAGGAGTGCTAAAGAGGTACAAACTTTTCATGGTTTGAAATTTTTTTATAGAAACTTTACTAGGAATTTTAGTAGCATTTATGCACCCCTAACAGAGACAATGAGAGGGGATAGAAAAGAGTTTAAATGGACTACAAGAGAAACCAAAAGTTTTGATACATTGAAGTAAAAAGTTACAGAGCAACCTGTTTTGGCACTTCCAAATTTCAATAAGGTATTTTAGGCAGATTGTGATGCTAGTGGCAGTGCTATAGGGACTGTTTTGAGTCAAGAAGGTAAGCCCATTGCCTGTTTTAGTGAGAAGCTTAATGATGCCAAGAAAAAGTATTTTGTTTATGATCAAGAGTTTTATGTTATAGTTTAGGCTTTGAAGAAATGGAGACATTATTTGTTTCCAAAAGAGTTTATTTTATATACTGATCATCAGGATTTGTAGTATCTTAATAGTCAAGGAAAGTTAAATCAAAGGCACTATAAATGGGTTGAGTTTTTGCAGAGTTGTACTTTTGTTTTAAAGCATAGGAGTAGAAAGTCCAATAGAGTTGCAGATGGCTTAAGCAGAATGCAAATTTTGTTGACAGAGATGAAGATAGAGGTTGTTGGGTTCAATGAACTCAAGAATTTGTACCCTGAAGATCTAGACTTTGTAGAGGCCTGGAAATCTTGTTTGAAGCCTATTACCCTGGATAGGATGAGATGGTTGGATTACATAATCCAAGATGCTATGTTCTTTAGAGGAAGCCAATTGTGCATTTCAAGGAGTTCCATGAGAGAGAACCTGATTAAGGAGAAGCATAGTGGAGGGTTGGATGGACACTTTGGTCGAGATAAGACCATTGCTCTTGTTAATGATAATTATTACTGGCCATAGATGCACCAGGATGTGAAGAAATTTGTGCAAAGTTGTAGAGTATGCCAAATGGCCAAAGGAGTGAGTCGGAATACTGGGCTATATCAGCCATTACCTGTACCAGAGGGGCCATGGGAGGATATCAGCATGGACCTTGTTCTTGGTTTACCAGGGACATAGAGAGGGCATGATTCAATATTTATGGTGGTTGATAGATTTTCAAAGATGGCACATTTCATTCCATGTCATAAAACCAGTGATGCTATTCACATTGCAGAGTTGTTTTTTAGAGAGTTGGTTAGACTACATGGTCTACCAAGGATTATAGTTTTAGATAGAGCTACCAAGTTTGTTGGCTATTTCTAGAGGACTATATGGAAGAAGCTGAAGACTGAGTTGAAGTTCAGTTCTTCACATCATCCGCAGACTGATGGACACATAGAGGTAGTGGATTAAAGTTTAGGCAACCTATTGAGATGCTTAGTAGGAGATAAGCCCAAGGGATGGGATTTGATATTACCATAGGTGGAGTTTTCTTATAACAATTCTATCAATAGGAGTACTGGTAAATCCCCATTCTAAATTGTATATGGGAGTAGTCCAAGAAATGCTTCTAAGTTGAGAAAGATAGACAGAGGAGAGAAGAGTAGTGCTAAGGCTGAAGACTTTGCAAAACACCTGAAGAGCTTGCATAAAGAGGTATGACAACATATTAATAAAATGAATTCTCAGTACAAGGCTAAGGTAGATTAGAAGTGAAAGTTTAAGGAATTCAAGGTTGGTGATGAATTCATGGTGCACCTAAGGAAAGAAAGGTTCCCAATGGGGACATATACTAAGTTGAAAATGAAGAAATTTGGACCATGCAGGATCCTGAAGAAGCATGATTCAGGAAATGTATATGAGGTAGAGCTATCAAGTGGAATCAATATTTCCCCTATATTCAACATTGTTGATTTAATAGTATCATGAAGGTGGCACATAGGATAGACCAACAGAAGAACATTGGAGTATCTCGACATCTACTTCAAAAGAGGAGATAGAAGAAATCTTGGATAGCCATGTGGGAAGTACTCGAAACAAACAATATGAAGAATATTTGGTGAAGTGGAAAGGAAGGCTTGTCAAAGATTCTTCCCGGTTGTCTAAGGTAGAGGTTGACCATTTGGGTTTTCCTCGAACACCTGAGATGTGACAAGATCACTTCTCAAATTACCCTGGGTGTCTGATGCAGGAGCATCTAGTGGCATAAGGGAGATTTTGCATCACCCAAGAAAATGATGATTTTGTTTCCTATCTTTTTCAACTTTTGTATTTTCAGATACCCATTTTCTTGAATAATGATTCGAAACCTTCAAAGTTTCCAAAAAGGCTAAGAATACCAGAACTTACTATTTTTAGTAACCCTATATCAAAGAAGTAGTTGGGCCTAAAATTTTCCCCAAAGCTTTAGAATAGAAACATAAACATTCTTGGTAAATTTTAGCGCAATACCATGTCTGGATTTCAAGATATTAAAGTTTTAATTTTTGAGGTTCATGGAAAAAGTTTCGAAATCAATTTTGAGGCACTTAGAGGTTCCTAAACATCCCAGAAATTGATCAAAAATAAAAATGTCCCATAATGAGACATTTTGCAAACCTTTAGTTTACTGTGAGCTTTCCAACGCATCAAACGGTTTGTCAATTAGACACTCGGTTCAAAAGTTATGGCTCCTAGAAGTTGCGCTACCTAGTTTCTCAATTTTAAAATTTGAAAAATTCTTTCTTGGGTAGGAAAAAGGGACAATTGGGTTCATTTTGGCGCCCAAATGGGAGTTACACATTTCAAAGCAAGCCAACATTGGGGAAATTACACTAAGTGGTGCTATTGTGTATTTATAGCCTATTTTCCAGAAGTAGTAAGGGGGGAAGTTATTGGCAAGTCCTGTTCATGCGAATAAGGAGGTCAGGCAGATATTAGAAGATAGCTCTAGAAGGCTCTATAAGTCAGATATTTCTATTGTAAGACATCCCATATTGCTGTAATAAGCGGGCATATGACCCTGGGAATTGTATTTCAGATTTGTAGCCTTTTACAAGCAAGTTTAATGAAAAAATTCTAAAATAGTTTGCAGTTTTCTTAATGAATCTTTCTTGACATCTTGTTCTTGTCTATTTGAAATCTATAAATTGTTGTTGTATGTGTTTTGGGTGGAGTCCACCCTCATCAATTTAAGTCTTTATCATAATAATTAGGGTTAGTCAATAGATTATAATGAAAGATGCCACAAATCTATTTTTCTCTAAAATTAAACTTCTTGTCGGTAATGATGCAAACTAATATTAATATTTTCATTAATTTAACAAAGCTCAAACCCCCTATTAGGGAGAGACATATTAAGCATTATTATAAAAAATAGAATAGTGCTCAAGTATAATCTGCATAAACTTCAACTCCTTGAAGTTTTAAATTCGATGTTGCCCAAATACACATTTGACATTCATTGTCCAGTTCTCCATATCAATCACACTACATTATTGCACCAAAAACTTAGAGAACAATGCATTCAAATGGATTAGACCTAATGCACTAGAAAATATGTATTAGGCAAACACTACTATGACTATACCTCAAATCCCTTGAGGAAACCTAAAGTTATAAACCTTTGCAACATAGATATTTGACAAGAGAAAATATTTTGCAACAATAATATCATTAGTTCACTACATGGGATACATTGAATAACTTCACAAATATTCTTATTTTAAGATAAAAACCCATGTTAAGAATGAGGCAACCCAACACAACCAATTTGATTAATCTAATAAACCTTAAACCCCTCGTCAACAATGGGAAAGACTAAAATCACAAACCCTTTTGCATTGGCAATATTTGGAAAGGGCACATGTTTTGCAACTATAATAATAATAGGTCAATCTATACATTAAACAAATACAAAATATGTTTATAAGAAAAAAACCTAATCGATAAAAACGATTTCATGAATCTATTCAATCAATAATGAAAAATCCTAAAATCCCAAGCCCTTCTTTATCAATAAATCATTTATTCTATGGTCTGATGTGAGCCTAATCTTAGGTGTTTGTCCACCATTGAGAGAATTGTCTATGGGCTAAAGATACTTGAACCTAGGATCGATGAGATGGATTCTCTTCTTCAAGCTTTTGATTCCATGGTGAAGGATTAGGGGCATTGCAAGGGCGAGAAGTTGTAGAAATTGGGGGAACAAGAAGCTTGAGGCTTTTTCATTCTTAATGTATTTTGTAAGATTAAATTATTAAGATTTTTCATCACAATCTACAGATTAATCCAGTTTCCATATAGTGGTCTTACTATGGACTTGAAATTTTAGGTAAAGATCGTGTAAAAAAATAACGTAGAAATTAGCATGGAGTTTTCCTCTATATAAAATAGAAAGAGTAGTTGTGAAAGAATTATAACCAAAATACTGAATATTTTGCAAGCATACACCTATTTATTGGTAACAATGGTCCTATAAACATATATTTAGCATGAACTAAAATTTAAAAATTTGGTAATGTTAGACCACTAAAAGAAGTAACTTGTAATGGTAAATGAAAGTATTTTTTGAAACAATTTGAAGCTTTAACAAAATACTTGGAGCTAAGTATTCTTAGATTCATCAAATGTTGTCATTATAAATGTACCTTGGAAGTAGTAGGTTATCTATGGTGTATTAATGGCATGGAATAATTAATATAAGTATTTTTTCCAAATAACAAGATACAAATAGATGAGTTCAATCACATGGAAAATGTTATGTCAATTTGATCTAATCAAGCATTGATATAATTGTAATATGCTTTTAAATTTACGAGTGGCTTTCACCTCATTTACCCATGGCTGCCACTCTTAATAAGCGCTAGCTTATTCATAGCTCTTTAAGTCTTTGGCATTCTAGGTTTAACATTGTTTGGTCTGCCATTCTTGAGCCAAAACTTGCTCATTTTTCCTGGTGTATTCTCTTTCAAGGCTTGCCTGTTGGTACTAGGTTGTTTCACCTTGGGGTCCAGGATCCTCGTTGCCCTTTTTGTAGACAGGCTGAAACAATTCAGCATCTCTTCTGGTATTGCACCAGAGCTCAGCAATTCTGGATATGGATTCATGATTTTTTTTGGTCTTTCAGACCTGAGCCATTAACCTAACAAATCATCCTGCTAGGTGATTCACCCAGGTTTCCTGAAAAATTTACTCAAATCTGGCATATTTTCAGGGTGGAGATTTTATTTGCATTATGGAAAGATCGTAATTCTTATATATTTTCAGAAAGCAAAATTGGAACTAATGTTTCTCTGTACATTAAAACTATTATCTGTTCTAATGTTCTCCTGTAGATTTAAGTGCAAGTTAACAAAGTTGCCTTGGAAGTGGCTCACTTACAAGAGTTGTTGGATCATTGGGGGAATGCTCCTTGCACTGTGGCTTGTGTTCCTCCCTCACCATCATCTATCAGAGCTCACTCTCCTAACAGATGCATAAGTGGTTTGGCCAGAGATTCTCAGCCTCGCTCCTAGCCTGCTCCGCGTCGCAGTGCTCACCGACGTAGGCGCTCGGGCACTCCATGTCCACGTGGATGGATCTTTGGCCATGCTACTAGTGTAGCTGGGGATAATGCGGGGTGGCCCATTATGGATAATGCAGGTTGGAATGCTCTTGGTTCTTCACATCCACCATCTATAGGGTGGGATAATACTAAGGTTTTCCCTCAGTTAAATTTGGCTATCTCACCTCAGCACGAGGAGCCAAATGTTCAGAAAGAAGAACATGAAAATGAAGATGGCTGGGCTATCCCTGATGTCAACCCGGACCCCGCGGACATTTGGGGGAAACTGGATGACAGGAATCCGCTATCTGCAGGAATGACATTGGCTGCTTAATTCTGTTTCTTTGTTTTTATATGGGTCATGTACCTTTTGATACTTTGTTCTAGATATTTCTGGGCTTAGCCCATGTGACTCTTGGGGTGTGCCTTTTAACCACTCGTTATTTTTTTGTGAAGTGTTATTTTATTTAAATAGATAAATTACATTTTCATCAAAAAAAATTTTACACATAGTAGAAATCAAAGAAGCATTTACATTAATTGCTCCTCAAATTTTTTTTTTGTTTTTTTGCATTTTAGATAGATATTGGTAATGAATTGAAGGTTAATTTTATGTTATTGAGGTAAACAATGCTAGCACGAAGTCTAGAAAGTTACCAACAATTTCAATCACTAATAAAGCTTTACGACCAAAAACAGACTATTGAGAATATTTTGGATGCACCACAATAGAAGAAATAGACATGCACATGCAAATAGAGAAACACAATGTTGAATTGAGTCTAGGTAAAAAGCGTATCAATTACCTTTATATTTCGTCATAAGGATTTTGAGCTAAAGTTTCATTTTAACCACATTCTAACTTAATTCACAATGAGTATATGACTATTACGAATCATCTTATGGCTTTCTTTGTAGCATATAGCCCATTGCCACCAACACTTCTTCCTAAGTTTCTTTTTTAATGTGTTTTATTTAATCCTAACAAAAATATTATATACATACCATGTACAAACACACGTATCATATAGATAGAGTTTAAATAAATATAAAATTTCTTAAAGTGGCTCAAATAACTCTTGTACATGACAATGTACAGTCACTCCAAGCTCTCAAGAATGAATCTACACCATACACTATTTGGTTTCTTGAGCTCCTTTATTTAGTCTTGGATAAGAGATATTTATGAAGAAATAGTTGGTTTTAAAATATAACAAAGCATTATCAAATATACTGAGTAGTAAAAGTAGAAATTTACAACTTTACATCTTGATATGATGGAAGAGCTTAAAGAAGTGGGGTGTTGTAGTCAACGCACTGATTGTTTACTACATGTAAACAACTAGCCTTAGCAAGTGTATGTCCAACGAAGTTGACTAATACATTAAATTCTTAAGTCCTTCACACGCCCTCTATCTAACTAATAAACCCATATTAGGTGTTTGCAAAAATATATCATGTGTCAAAGGGCCCTTGTTCTACTAGTGAAGTTGAAAGGCTCTAAAATGAGTCCACCAAGGATCAAGTCTTGTTGAGTGCAAGGCCCCCAACACCATAAGAGATGAGGTCGGGATCGTGCCCCGGGCGAATTTGGCAGAATGGATACCCCTCAGCACTTGCCTCTTAACCAAAGAGGTTCAACCTAAGACTCGTGTTACCATATTGAATAGCAAAAACGATCTTATAGATGATCTCCATCTTATATATATATATATATATACATATGCATATGCTATGAAGAACCCATCACAATCATTCCCACATGGCAACCTTTCCTACACATATTCATTAAACTTCCCATTTGTAATTTCATTTTTGACGTTTCTATACCTATTTTTGTCACCCCAACACTTGACAACTCTGCTGTAATTTTTTGGCAGCAATAAATGAAAGCAAACTAAATTTAGAGGAAAATACATGACACGTAGAATAGTATGTTTGATGGTAGTTTTAATTTCGTTAAGAAATTTATAATCAATAATTCATAGGATAATATAGCAAATGACCTTGTATTTGGAGGCTCACACTACACGATTGTAATCATACGCAAAATGTTGGTGGTGCTTCGCTGCCACATTTTACTAGAGTTTATGAAGAAAGACAGAGTTTATGAAGCAAAAACTGCAGTCAGCTTGTTGTGAACAAAACAAAGGCTGTTATAGATTGAACGTTATAGAATGTATTTTGACAAAATTAAAGACACACATGAAAATTTAGAGTATTTGGAGACTCATTTTAGGCACTTAAAAAAATTGTGTAAAGGTTCTCATTTCACATATGCGGAAATCATTCGCTTGAGAAGGGTTGAACTCGAGTTGCAAATTAGATAGTATTTGTTTTGTTTGTTGCACCATAAAAATCTCCGTAAAACTTTTATTGCAGAATAATTGATTTTAACATGTACCTAACTAAAGTTTAGGTGGTGGAGAGACAAGAAAGGTTAGGGCGGTGGATTTTGTAATTATATTGTGCAGACATGATACAACTAGTGTGTAATGGGTACGTCGAATAATTGTGAAAGTTCAATTGCATTTCTTTAAGTGAATGAGGATTGTCTTGTATCCATATGAACCATGTTATTTTTTGTTTTCTCGAGTGTCGTGAATTAATTTGCATAATTTTAATGGATTCAAGATCCCTATGTTTTGCTTAGTAGGTACTTCAAATGTGTGAGCTTTTGTGTTTGGTGTCTAGTCTCTATTTGCATGCATCCCCTTTCTATAGTCTAGTTCAGTGGCATTCCATTAATCGTCACATATGTATATTATTTGAAGCATGTATGTTTGTTTAGCATAAGCCTCATATTTGTCCTCCCTCTCTCTCTCTCTCTCTATATATATATATATATACCAATTGAATTAATCATTTCATCTAGTCTTTCTTTTGTCAAATTTTGCACATCTTCCACCTTAATCAATTTACCCTTAAGATGTTATTTGGAGAGAGAGGGGGGGGGGGAGAAATAAAGTAGGATATATATATAAATACAGAATTTCCCCCCCCCTCTCTCTCTCCAAATAACATCTTAAGGGTAAATTGATTAAGGTGGAAGATGTGCAGAATTTGACAAAAGAAAGACTTGATGAAATGATTAATTCAATTGGAGGTTTTGATCTAATAAATAGGTGGAAGCCCCTATAATAATTTAATAGGAAACAACAATCTCTCTCTCTTCATATCCGTCTCCTTCCCTCCTCTCTCACACACCTCTCTATGAGATATCTCTCCCTATGTTTTTCCCATGTTTCTCTCTTCCTATGTTTTCAAAATGACACTTTAAGAAGACTATCAGTGCACTAGAGAGATTCCTAAAGAATAAGTCAATACTCTTGCATGGAGTTATGATGTCTGTATTATTTTCTTCATCACTTATAAGAAAATCAAATTATTGTTTTCAAACACAAGAAAGTAAATTAAACTATTAGTTATATAATTCTATTAATAATGTATATAAATAATAACAAATGACAACACCTAGTGGCAACAAATTTCATCTAATCAACCTATATAATGACAATATTCTACTCATGTTATTCTTCTAGGTGTGTTGACATGAGTGATTTGTTGGTTCTTTTCCCTTAGCCCATTTGTTGCTTTATGGTCTATCAGAAATCCTAGTTAATTCATTGGTAGTCACACTTCTTTGTATCCCTAGATATGAAGAATTGCATTTTTCATGTGGGTTGGGATATTTCAAAGACTATTTTTTCCTGAAGTTTGTTGTTAGCTATGAAGAATTACTTTGATTTAGTTTCTTTTAGGAACACAAAGAGTGGAATAGAAGATAATGTAATATGCAAATGATAACCTATGTATCTAGTTCCTTCATTTATAGTTGGTTGGCCATAGGTTTTCTTTTCTTTTTAGTGGAAATCTATATTTCTTAGAAGTGTTTTTTCCATGATAATAAGTAGTTAGGAACGCAATATAGAATATATTAGATTTTAATAGTTTTAGTATAATATTTATTCTAAACTCAAGTATTTAAATTATATTTATATATCTATATATATTTTGGAATTATGCATGCCACATGAATTAAGAGTAAACATATTTCTAATATAATATATAATATATTAACTTTACTCTCTCTCTCTCTCTCTCTCTCTCTCTCTCTCTCCATTCAATCCTTGCAAAATGAAATCGGGTTTAGAATGAATATATGTCTATATCTCTATCTCTCTCTATTCAATTCCTTGTTTCTTCCCCTATGTCTCCTCTTTCTTTCTCACTCTCTCTTGATTCTTGATTAATTTGTATCAATCTCCCTCTCTATTATTCTCTCTTCCTCTACCACTCTTTCTCTCTAGATCATGAATCTAGATCTATGTCCTTCATATTGCATGTATCGGTTGTTCATTCACTTACAATAACTTTATAAATTAGTGAATGTTCTAGCTCTTCCTATCTCCATTTTTTTTAGATACAATATAATTGAGTGGTATACCTAAATAATGCAAAGTAACTTCTACACTCGTAGTTTTAGAGAGCAAAAAAAGAATATTGATCCCCTTTAGATAAATAGGCTTCAAAACAAAAAGATGGTACTCCCTCTCTCTGTGTATTATATGTGTGTGTGTATATACATATTTCTATCTTTGTGCCTCTCTCTTTCTATATTTTTGTCCCTCTCTATCTTCCTATTTTGGTTGAGTGGAGTTGATGAATCTAGATCACGTCCTTTATATTACATGTATTGGTTGTTCATCTACTTACAATAACTTTTTAAATTAGTGAATGTTCTAGCTCTTCCTATCTCCATTTTTGTAGATACAACATAATAATTGAGTGGTATACCCAAATGATGCGAAGTAACTTCTACACCCCCAGTTCTAGAGATCAAAGAAAGGATATTGATCCCCTTTAGATAAATAGGCTTCAAAAAAAGATGGTATCCTATGATAAACAATTTTACATCTATGGAAGCCAGGTTTAAAATGTTTGGTTACAAAGTCTCCTTCATGAGTTTATGAGAAAAAATATTGTATTATATCAAACCAAATGTCTTGTAAATAAGTTATTTTTAAAAAGAAATTTGTATATTCATCTTGATCCATTGTTCATCTCTCTCTCTCTCTATATATGTTTGTCTCCCTCTATCTCTCTATTTCTCTTAGTTTATTTGTCTCTGTCTCTATAACTCTTTTTATTTGTATCTCCTTATCTCTCTTACATCCCTTATCTCTATCTTTCTCTTCTACTCTATCTCTATATGTCTCCCTTTCTATATCTCTATCTCTCCCTCTCTATTTCTCTATTACCCGAGCCCTATGTATCTTAATCTCTCTCCCTCTTGATCTCTCTATATATCTATCTCTCTTTCTCTCCATCTTCATCTCTTTGTCTCTATCTCTTTGTCTCCCTCTCTATTTGTCCATCTCTCTCTCTCTCTCTCTGTATCTCTTTGTCATCTCCTCCCCTTTCTCTCTCCATTTCTCTATTCCTCTCTCTAACTCTTTCTCCCTCCCTCTCTATCTCTCTTTGACACTATCTCTCTCTAACTTTGTCTCTATTCTATTATCTCTATCTAGCTCTTTATTTTTTTATATCTCCCTCTCTCGCTCTCTCTATCCATCGCTATCTATCTCTTTGTATATCTCTCATCATCTATCTTTACTTCCCTCTCACACTCTCTCTATCCCTCTATCTTTATCTAGATCTCCCCTTTTATCTTTCTTTTCTCTCTTTCTTGCCTCTCTCTCTCTCTCTCTCTCTCTCTCTCTCTCTCTCTCTCAGGTCCTCGTCCTCATCCTCCTCAGGGTCTCTCTCTCTCTCTCTCTCTCTCTCTCTCTATTTTCCCTATCTCTCTACTCCCCTCCCTTTCTCTATCTCGCAATCCCTTTCTCTCTAAACATTCCCCTTTTTGTCTATCTCACTCTATCTCACATTGTCTCCCTCTCTCTGTCTCTCCCTCTCTATTATAATATATTTAAGTTTATGTATTCTAAATTTAATATAATATTATTCAAATATAATTATGTATCAGGAAGACAAAGACTAGAGTAGAAGATAATGTAATCTGCAAATGATAACCTATGTAACTAGTTCCTCCATTTACAATTGGTTGCCCATAGATTTTCCTTTCTTGTTTGTGGAAAGCTATACTTCTTAGAAGTGTTTTTTCCATGATAATAAGAAGTTAGGAATGAGGTGATCTCCTTGCCCCTCTCTCTCTCGCTATATATATATATATATATATATATATATATATATATATATATATATATATATATATTTTATATTTTATATCTATATTGTAGATATATGTATTATTATATATTATATAAGTGTATATTTATTTTATATTTTTGGAATCTATATTATTAATTATAAATTTGTATATTTATTTTAAATATATTATGTATATTTATTATTTAATTATAAATCTATCTTATATATAAAATCTATATTTAATTATATTTATTATTATATTTTATATAATGTAAATTATTAGATATATTATTAATATAATAATATAGTATAAAATTGTATAATTATATTTATAAAGTACATAATCAATATTAATATAAAAAATATTTTTATAATAAATATTTTAGAGAGAAAAGAAAAATAAATACTAAAAACCCATCCCAATAATTCCTCACAAAAGTCATTGAAAATATTAAAATCTGGTTAATGGAATTGTAAGAAAAATATATTTACCATAATAAAAATTTAAAGAAAAGATTAGATTGAAAAATCTTAGAATGGAAACAGATGAAAAAAAGGTATAAGTATAACCTTATTATGAGCTTTGAAATAAGCCTTGAGCGTTGGATTTGAAAAGAATTCATCGTTAGATTTGAGATTTAAATCAGTTGTTCACCAAGCTCAAAATCAACCTAAATTTATACTTCTTCGCTTCACTTACAAAAAAAAACCAAAGCCTGCGACACATTCATCAACAAAATTTGTGATTGAAAATTTTCCCACGGACTCTCATACCGGCAGAAATAATAGGGCTAAGAAATAATCTGCACTTGCCTGGAAAACCTCCTCATCATAAGCACCAGGAGATTTCTGAAGAGCTCTCCAACCCCATCATTGAAAGCCCAAGTGCATCCCACTGTAAGCCTTGCAGAAGTAGCCTCCTCCAGCAACGATGCGACTTTGTTAAATAACTATTTCTTATTCATGTTGTAAAGATAAAATATCTATTTGATTTAACATATCTTGACGTATGGATGATATAATTAGTTCTTCGGAGTTCATGGGACCATGTACGACGAAGCGAACCGTGAGTAAACTTCAATGGTGATGGAGAAATGACAAACAAATGGTGAGTCTAAAACTGACGATGCAAAAATAAACAGGCAAGATGAATTTCATCGTCTTGCACTCCTCCACAACTCTAAGCCGTTGATTTCACTCGCCAGGCCGGTTCACCTCACAGAGGGAACACCTTCGACGTAACAAGAAGGTGGATAGCTAATATATTTATATTTTGTCTAGCCAGAGAATTGAGTGGTTATGTCTTGTAACAATGATATATTTCTCATATCTTAAATGGTCTAACAAGATTTTTTTGTATTTTCATTGTTTGCTTGTGTGCTAAACAAAATAGGCAATGTAATGGATCTAACAAAATCAAATCCTTAATAGAAAATTAAATCCACGGATCCTTGTAGCTTTTATGACCAAAAATATGTCGACGTGAAAAATTTGAAGCTAAATAGAAACATTGTAGGGCCAATTGGACTTGTTTACTAGTGGGATAAAACCATTTGGCAATGTGAGACAAGTTTGCCGACAACTTTCTAGACTTGCAAGTCCACTTAAAAATCCTATTGGCTAATTAGAAAAATAATAAAAAGATATTATATAATTAGGTTTAATGAATATAACAAGCTTACAATTTAATTAATTAAATTAAGAATTGAAACAAATTATATGATAAAATTTGGATATTTGGAAATTAAGAAGAGTGAAAGATTTACTTGTTTTTTATGGTTGATAGATAGTTGTCTACTATTTTGATCATAATTTTTGAATTGTATCTTAGAATTTCTTAAAATTGAATGCATTAGAAGCAAAACAAGAAATCTAATTTGGGTTATTTTGAGAAGTTGTATCAAGTTAAAGCCATGCCTACAGATTTAACTTTTTTAGTGTGATTCTAAACTTTTCATGTGGATTTGGCCTTATGATTATTAGAACTCTAGTACTTGCAAGAAAATTTTGCATTATTAGAAATCTAGTACCTACAAATGGAAACTTGGTGGTGTTGAATAACACTATTGGAACTTGTTATTGCAATGAGGAATCCTTTAAACTTTCTCAATTGCAATCAAGCCCCCTTGATTGATTCAATGATTTTGATAAAGTTGGAATACACACCAAGAAATGGATGCAATTGACACTGATGGCATTATGATGATGTTAAGTTCTTATGATTTGATGTCATGAAGTTCAATGCGATGGATATTATCATGACCTAGTGTAAAAACTACCTAGGTTTTGCTATTTATTGATGCACTTGGCTTGATGTTGGTGATGTGACTAATACAAGAGACTGAGTGTTGAGTGATCCTTGTGATAAATAAATGTGAAGGGGTTGTCCTAATGATGGATAACCAATGCATTACTTGTCTTATTGAAATGACCCAAGTGTGATGACATTTTATACATGTCCTAGGTGCACAATTTGAAAGCTTTGGCATCATGGAAAATGGTGAGTAACATCTACTTGGGGTTGCGTTAGCTTAGGACCATGATTATTATGAAATTAGAGAAACTAGGTAAAAAATCTAGACCTTTGACCTTTACCTAGGTCAAGGCTGCACCTCCGATCTTGAACCTAGTTGAGGGAATAATAATCTAAGAGATGGAATTGCTTTGAGCATGGATAGTATGTTATTTCTAAGAGTCAATCAGATTTTGTGGTCAATGGGAGAGCCAAATTAGTCAAAATAATTTGCTAGGAAAATGTACTCAGGAAAAACCCTACAAAGTGGGTTAAAACAAAGGGTAAAAGTGCAAGGGATAGATTTTTAACCCTCTTATAATTTTGCCCCCACTTTAACATACATGCAAATCTACACAAGAAAGAATTCTAAGCTACAAAGAAAAGACAAATAACTAGAAGCAAACAAGATGGAGTAATTTAAGCCAACACCAACCTACAAATTACATATAAACTTGAAGGTGTGATTTGTGTGTTCCATGAAGGGGTGCACACAAATAAAAAGAGAGAGAAAGATTAAATAAAAAATAAGCATGATAACATGATAAAAACTATATAGAAAGTAAGCATAAGCATGATAATCTGAATATGAAGTGTAAGCATGAAAAACTTGAGATGAAATTAGAGAAAAATAAGAGTCACAGACCTGTGATGCTTGCCTTTGTGTGACCAACGTGTGTTATATGAAAGATGCCCCCAATTAGAATAAGCATGTATGCATGTAACCTATAAAAATTAAACAACCTTACCCACCAAGTGACAAGATCAAATGAAAAGAATAGAAAGGAACATAGCATAAAGGACACCATATAGAACATGTAAAAGAGATAGGTAAAGAGATTTAACCAATGAAGTCATCACCATTGAGTGTGTCTATCTTAATGTGCTCAAGAGGTGTCTCATATAAATCCACATCCCCTTGGGACTATCCATACCATATTGCATATAGGATGATGTATGATCTTTGAGTATTTCTCTATGAATAAAAGTGTGACAAAAGATGACAAGTGTGATGTATTAAGGCCCAACCATTTTGTGACCCTAGTCGTACTCCATCTGCTTAATGACTCTGGTAATCTATCACTTTTGGGCATTACATTTTGACTTTTAATGTCAATAGTGATTTACAAAAAAATATAGGTTATATTATTGCATTTTTGTATTAAATAAATATTTTGGATCTAATCATGTTGAGATGTTATTGTTGGAATAGGTGTGTTGTACACCTTGCATAACATTGGTATTATTTAATTATGTAAAATAAATATTTGTTTGTGGTGCATCATGGGTGATGTGTTTAGCCACATTAGATATTTATTTGGTGCCACTTGTAATTGTTGTATGTAACATTGGGTTAATTTTTTTATGTGTGTGACACATAGAGTAATTAATTATTTATTTGTAATTATTTAATTATTAGAAAAAATTAGTACCAATAATCAAATGTGGGGGTCAATGGTTTTGTAGACATGGTTTTGGGATAGATGGTTTTACCATACCACATATTGTATTTGTGTGAACTTATCTTTATAAAAGAAAGCACACAGGTAGTTGTTGAGGTTGGCAGGTTGGTTGTTTGAGCTTTGGTTGGGTTTAGCTTGATTGAGCATCTCTTGCAGGTTGCATTTGTGAGGGTTTGAAGCAAGACATTTGATGTGTGGTTACATGCTTGTTCACATGGAGTGCATGTAGAGAGCTTGATGCTTCAAGGTATTAATCATGTATTGTAATCTTTATTGCTGAATAATACATGAGAGATGGATGTTTTTGGAGGCAGGGTTTTTCCCTCATGGAGGGTTTTCCCAGGGTATATCTTGTGTCACTTTTAATGGTATGATTGTCTATTCTTTTGCATATGGATTTCTAGTTATTGTTTGCATATTAATTTCTCATAGGGTTAAGAGGAAATAGTCTATATGGCTGCATATTTCCAACATTTGGTATCAGAGCTTTGTTGCTTGATTTGGGACAGGAAATCCCTATTTGATAACCCTACCCATGAGTGGATTTTTTGTGTATAGTAGAATTTGTGGATTTATAGGAAAGAATGAAGGCATTTTCAGGGTTACAAGATTGTTTGCAGATTTGGGTTGTTACAGATCTAGGATTTGATGGACATTTGGCAAGTGGGTCTTTGATTTGGGCTCTTTCAATGGGGGTTTTGGAGGTCAATTTTTTTAGGAAGCCTCCTGTTGGTTTACAGATTTGTCCCTCACAAACAACTATAGAAAAATGACTCGAATGCCCAAGTAGAAGGACAAATAGTACCAACAGTTGGAGAAGTTGCCATTAAATTGGCAACTTTCCTCTGAATTTTAGAGGTACAGCTCCCTCCTAAAATATACAACGAATGCAAATACGGGGGTATGCTTTTAACCAGAAAGCAAGAAAGGTTTACTAACATATACACATAACCATGAAAGTATATGCGAAAGATTAAAATTGAAATGAAGGAGAATTAGGTTAAATGACTCACAGTTCACCTACCCTACAACTTCAATCGGTGAACAAGAGAAGATGAATAGAAAAAGATTTTCAAGAGATGATTTTATCATGGATTCAAAGATTCAAAAATAAAAATTCCCACAATTCGTTATCATAGAAACTATATTGGAAAATGATTACAGACACGCACAGGGATTTGCAATCTAAAGAAATCATAAATGAATTCACAGATTCATAAACATCTTCCTTATTTCTCTCAATACAAAATGAGTTCACAGACTCATCCTCCTGTACAACAAACTGTAGCTGAGAAGAATACTCTACTTCTAGTGCTTCCTCTGTCCCCCTTGAAGCTAAAAAAAAAGATCCCCCCTTCCTTTGGCTTCATATAGCCCAAGCAATAAAGCTTCATATTCTACAGTATTATTGGTGTTTTTGAACTCTAATTTAAAAGAATAAGAAAAAATTTCACCTTCTGGTGAGATCAACACAACCCCAGCCCCTGAACCAGTAGTAGGACATCTGCCGTCAAATTCCATAATCCATAGGTCATCAGAATGTACAGACCTTTGGATTAATTCATCTTTGAGGTCTTCTCCAAAACTTTGTTCAGAAGAGAGAAAATAGTTACCAAATTCACATTCCTCAAACAAAATCTGGGACTTGGGACCATCAGAGGGATAGACAGTAAACTTGTACTTAGGTTCAGGTTTCAGCTTTACTTTCTGCTTTCCCACTAGGATTGTGGCTTCTGACCAATCCAATTTAATCTGCTCAACAACATCCCATAACTAGCAGGAATATCTACTACCAAAATCATCAATTTCACTTTTTTGTCAGGGTAAGCTGCAAGAGCAACTCGTGCATCTTTAATCTGTCCAAGCAAGGAAACCTGTTTGCCATCCATAGAATAACACCTACCAAATGTCTTTGTAAGTGATAATCCTACGGCTTTGGCCACAGAAGAGGGCATAATGTTGTCAGAGGCTCCTAAATCTATAATACAGTTACTAAGCTTATGGCCATTGATGAACAAAGATACATAGAAAGGGTTGGGTTTCAAATCAGCTGTGTAAGAAGTATCATTTGACGAATTGAGAGTCATTTTAGGGGTAGTCATGGATGACTCGGATGAGGAAGCAAATAGTTGAGAAATGGGAGACTCAGCATTAACATCTAGTTGACTCTCAGATTCTGTTTGTGTAGGACCACCCTTAACATGTTTAACCAGTTTGTCAAGCTCATTAGGTTTTAACTTGAGATACTCAAAAGGAGAGACTTGAATTTTTGTAGATTTACAGAATTCAACAATATTAAAAGAAGCATCTGGATCATTTTTATGCAACAATTTAATTTCCTGAGCCTTCAAATTAGCATCATGAGTTCTAATAAAAGGCTCCTTACCTTTACCAGGTACTTCTTGCGTATTAGAGGATCTCATATTCCTCTGACTCCTAGTGAGTACGGTACACGAAGGATCTTCAAGGGTAACCAATATTTCACCTCCCCTTTCTGAATCAGACTCATATTCAAGGAAGTTTATCTCAGAGTCGCCAGGTTCCTCAAAGTTCCTTTCTTCTTCTTCAGTGGACTCCCCTAACATATCCTGAGTAACAGTCATCTGAGCATACCTGAGCATCTCTGGGCAAGAATTTCCATCATGGTCGGTAGTCAAATGAAAAATACACATGTTCCCCCTCCCAGGAGGAGCTTCAATAGTCAGCCTTGGTTGTGCTGATGTCAGGAGTAAAGCTCTACCAGTATTTGCTTGTTGATTCAAATTCCTCCTGCCAATATCTTGATACGGTTGTTGGAAGGAAGCACCAATTTTAGGTAATTGTCTCTTTAAGGCAATCATATCATTAACCAGTCTTTGCACTACAGGATCAGTAGATGATGAGGGGTGAACATTTGGCACCTGGACCTCTTTCTTCCACTTACCAGCCATAATAAGATCATCCTCCAATCTGACTGCTAAAGCTTGTGCAGCTGGTAAATCAGCAATTACACCTTTCCTAAGATGGAAGCTAATATCAGGAGGCATATAATTGATGAAGAAACATTTTTTATTCTCGCCAGTTGGTCTTTTAACAGTAGGGATTTTGTTCACAATTCTGTTGAATTTAGCCACGAATTCCCTCATAGGTTCATGCATCTCTTTCTTAAGCTGAGTCAGCTGTGCAAGGAGAGAATGTTCATCTTTTGCGCTTTTGAACTTGTTTTCAAACACAATTTTCATGTCATTCTAGTTTGTGATTGAGGAGTTAGTTAGGTGATAGAACCATTGTGCTGCAGTATCAGTCAAGGTTTGCACAAAAAGCCTTAAGGCTACATCTTGGTGTTGTACACCTAACACACTACATGCTGCTGCAAAGGCACATAAATGTTCTTCTGGTGATTGTCTCCCATCTCCATTAAATTTGGGCAAATTCTCCTGTGCATTTTTAGGCAAAGGATTTAGGTTAGCCCCTAGGTTCAGAGGCCCTATGGCTGCTCCCCAAGGTTGGGCCATTGGTAGGAAGTTTATAGCTGAGGGGATGATAGTACCGGAAAGAGTTAGAGCTTGACAAATAGGAGATGTAGAAGGTTTGGGGGGGCTAGGAGGTCTACTTCTAGCTCTTCTTACACGAGTAGGGATATAAGGAAAATTAAAGTTTTGTAGTGCTTGAAAGGTAGAATCCTCAACTCCCTCTCTTCTCAAAGACCTTGTATACGGTCTAGAATCCAGCTTAAAGTATTGTAACTAGATAGGCAGGTATTAATTTCTATGTTGTTCTTGATTTCTTTGGGCTTTAGGGGCTTGATTTCTTGCTGCGTTTTGTGCTTGCCTTCTTCTCTGCCTGAGTAACAGCAATCTCAGGTTATCAGCCAATTCCTCCTCTTTTTCTAATACTCTACTTGCTCTTCTATAATCTTCACTATTCTGACGAGTACGCCAAGCAAGGGTATTCAATTGGCCAATAATGTCTTCCTGCTTGTCCTGAAAACCAAGATTAGGCTGCAGAACAGGAATTATGTTTTCATGTGGAAGCACCATTGTTGCTTCATATGAAGGCGACCAATCTTTTAATTAGTGACTTCGGTCCCTAGTAGAGTCACCAAAAACTATTGGTTAACAGGTTTGTCCTTATTCAAAATCACTCTATTCCGACTCTATACCTTTTCTTCCTTAAAGAACAAACGAATTAATCAACAAATGGGTGAACTTTCAAAGATAGTTCCCCTCTGAATTGAGGTACAGCTCCCTTTAAGATCTTCAATGAATTCAATCTATGTTAATTATCCCAATACACTTTTAACCAGAAAGTGCCTAAAGGCCAAACTAACATCCATACATCATCATGTTATGAATGCGATATCCCTTTTTAAAACACCATTTTATGATAGAATACACAGATTCTACTTTTAAAAAAAATCAATCAGATACATAAACATATAACTGTTGCTAAACCAATAATTTATAGAACACATATAATGAATTGTCTAAAAGAGCAATTACCATATGAAAGAAGACTTCGCACAGAAAATCCAATTTCAAAATTCAAACGCACAGATTCAAGCATGCATCAATTGTTTCTCCTTTTCATTCACAAATGAAAAATGTTTCAGACAAAAATCATATATGCTTATGAAAACCACAGTAGTTCAACTCCAAAATTTTCTATAATCTTTTTCTATTCCTACCCTATCTATGTCCCGTTTAGTAATGAAAAACATATATATATGTTGCCCTAATTCTCTAATCAAGTAGAAACAAACCCAGAGTTAAAGTAACTCTGACCCATCGGAATTTAGTTTTTAACAAACTGATTTAAAGATCGAGTTTTGAAAATAGCATAACTAAAAAATTGAATAAAGACAACTGGGTGAATAAGATCACGGCTGCGGTAACGGATTGGAATCTGCAGATTTACTATCGGCGGTCGGGGAGGCACGTTGAGTCTTCCACTCCTGAAACACAGTAACAAACTCCTGAATCTTTGGAAGGTTGGGGATGCCTATGTGTTTCACCCTTGTCTTCCAGACGTCCTTCTCCCTCTGCATTTTCCCAATCTTTTCCTTATGTTTTGGGAGTGCGTCGATACAGAGGTAAAGCAGTGACTCCACCTTAGAAATTTGGGAGAAATCTTCAGTTAAGATATTGTCACTTTCTTTGACAAAGTTAATTTTATCCTTGAAGGATTGAACCACTATATCAACATTTTCCTCCGGTTTCCCATCATCTTTTATGTATTTTACATCAATACATTGTAAATCATGTTGCAGTGATTGAGTGAACTCGGTGATTTCCTTAATCATTTTTGTCAGTTCAAACTGCCCTTGCCATGACACAGAGTTTCTCCATTCAATGTTTTTCTTATTCACGTACAATAAATCTTCATCCACCCCTGTTAAACTCTTTTCTGACAGAAATTTCATTACCCCATATTTTTGAACCTCATCAATTTGGTTCAGTACATTCATCCACTTACCTTCATCTTTCACCCAAGAAGCGATCTGTGCCTTAAGGTCCTCAATGGTGGCTGCAGTTTGATCATATATACTCTTAAGTTCATGAATATATTTAGTACCCTTTTGTATAATGCAGTCCAACCAAGCATTGAATAACTTAGCTACCATCCTATTTTTGTTAACCTGGTCCAACATATTCTGGTTGGCTGGTGACTTAGGATCAAAAGACAGAGAAAGCTGTGAGACTGGCTGTGGGCTGGGATTATGAATAGCGTCAATATACTCTACCATAGAACGCAGAGTCTGCTTCAATTCTTTCTTGTCTTTCTCGTCCTTCCAAGTCTGGCTGACAATTTTTTTGGTGGATGCCTCAAGATGATGAACATCTGCTACTCTTGAAGCAGCTCCAAGATCCACCCTTTCAACAGTGAAATCCTACATAGTGGGGTCCTGTACTTCTTCATCAGTCACTGGCCTGGCTATTTCCGCACTCCAATTCCTAGTACTTGGGTCAATGCTTACCCTGGATGTCATCTTCAGCTTCTTGGACTTAGGCATTTTTCCCAAACATTTGCTCACCATATCTTCTAAAGGCACAGAAAATGGAATTATTTTTCTTTTGTCACTGATAGAATTCTCTAGCCATTTAGGTGCAAAGGCTGAGGCTTCTTTCCTAGAATTCAGTTTATCAGAGGATATGTCAGAAATCATCATTATTTCAGGAGTCTCTAAGACAACCTCTGACTGTTGCTTGGCACTAACTTCCTCTGTTCTTGGTGAACTAGGTTCCTTATCACCCATGGCTTCTCCCGAATCCTCCTCTAAATTCAAATCCACAACTATTCTTTCGGAAACCTGCTTCTTTCTTTTGCTTTTGGTTCTTAACCTGGTGGCACGAGGAGGTAGAATAGTTGTGAGGGCTCTTCTAGATTCTTTAATAGCAGGACTCCTTCCAGTTTTTGACTTGGAAGTACCTGCACCACAAATAGCAATAGGCTGATTAGAAGAGCTTTTCGAGACTGGTGATTCAATCATTGACATGCATTGTTGGGTGTCTTTATTCTGGAACCCTTTCTATTTCTGTTCCCTCAACCATTTCTCAGTCCTCCTTATCACTGGGAGAGTTTTCACCTCAATCCTATCTTCCTCCTTTTTACTCCAATCAATTTCTGGAATAGGCGATTGTTTTATCTGTTCAAATTGGGGATCAATCATCTGTTCTTGATTATCAATAACTCTAGAAATGTCCATTCTTAGATTAAGGGTGATTATTTGTCCCAAAGAGAACCTACACCACAGTCTCTCCTGACCTCGAATTCATCTGGGCAGTCCTCCCAGTAATCTTCCAATTTAGGGATATGCGAATGCCCTATTCCAGAATCTAAGTTATCCTTGACAAAGCCTTTGCTGTCAAATTGGGACCTGGCAGTGAAGAACTGAAAATTGAACTTTTTAAGGTTCACTCCTAAATTCAAAGCATCAGATTTTGATTGGCACGAGTAATGTCCAAGTTCAATGGGGAAAGAGATACCAAATCTCTTTTTTGTTGAGAACTTTTTATCCACATGTGCTAACTGTTTGCATACCTCTATCAACACAAAACGGTCAAATACATACCTGGGTAACTTAACAGGTTCACCGTCAAATCCTCCAACTCTAATGTAAGTGAACTTGGAAAATTGAATAAAGAAACTACCATATATGCTGACAAACTGCATTGCTTCATTTGACATTCTCTTATTCAGATTACCTGCCAGTTCATAAGTCATTCTTCCAGTGAAAACATCACTAACCCTCTTGTAATTCCCATAACAGTTATGCATCTGCAATTATGAATAATACTCATAAATTTTACTATCTTCAACTAAAGATGCATGAGGTAGCCCCAACCATTGTCTTGTAGACGCCAAGCAATAGAAAAGGTATGAAGACATGTAAAAAAATTTATTACTCAAAGGATTACTTAGACCCCGATGCAAACAGTCAGCTGCAACTTCTGCTCAGTCTAAATATTGTTCTCCTTGGAGGATAATCTGTACGAAAAAGTACATCCAGTCTTCCCAAAAGTATGCCTGTGCGCTGCCTTCCAGCCTGTGTAGTAATACCATAATATCTCTCACTTCTTGAATCATGTGATCTCTGGTAAGCGGTCTAGGCAGCCTTGAACCACCTTTTTGAAACTTCAGCAGCCAGTTTCTTGCTATCACACTTTTGTAAATCGATTTCTTTTCCGAGAAAAACTCAGAAGAAGAAGAAATATTAAGGCTGGAATATGCCTCTTTAGGTGGTATTCTCATCACAGACATTAGGGTTTGTCTGTCGATATGAAACAATACTTCACCATCCGCATTTCTGATGCATCTGTTTTGGGGTTCATACCTGTTTATGCACTCCAGAACTAATTTGGGGCACTGTACGGCTGTGGGAAAGGCCGCAGCTTCAATCAAACCACTTTCTAATATCTTTTTCATCATGGGAGTTCGCACAAGATTTCTAGACCTTTCTCTAAATTCTTCCAAATCATATAGCACTAGTGAAGTATCTCTGAATTCAGGGTGAGAACAGGTAAGACCAGGGCCGTGTTCATCTCCCAGACAAGCAAATTTCAAAGCCATACTTGGAGGATATAACAAAAAAAATATGCTTTGAATCTTGAAAATGATGTTGGAAACTCAAAGGATTTTTCTTTCCAGCTTAAGAAATGGAAACAACATATAGGAGGAATAGAACTCACCTTCAGGATATCTGAAATTATTGCGGGATTTGGGCAACAAGACCTTATACCTTCTATGCCATTTTCTTCTGCATTGCACAGTATGTTCATTTGCCAAATTCGACTCGTTTTCTCTTAATAATGGCATTAACAGATTGGATAATTATTATCCGAAACAATACGTGCCAAATTTGTTGGAAAAGACCTGAAATCTGACATCCTCATTAATGGCAAGCGTTATTCACGTGCGGCCATGATGTATAATAATTATCCGTAACTTCACCGAAATTAGAATTTTTTGTTTCATAATGAGTTTCAGACATATTTTCCTCCAACTTTCCCGCTAAATTTGATTTAGAAGGCCTTGGGGAAAGGCAAGACCATAATCACCGAACTGGTGAACTTTAAACCATTGAACCATTGAATCTTGGGAATGTGGTTCAAAGTTCAAGTTCAAAGATACGAGAACTATATAAACTAACCAACATCACATGGCTTGTGAAGGACATTTGACTACGAAATAGTACAGCATTGAACTTGGAACCAATGAACCATTGAACCTTGGGAATGTGGTTCAAACGGATGGTTCGACGATACATTGAACTGGACAAAAGAACTGAGTAAAAGTGACAAAATACAAGGCGCCAGGTGTTGAACCTTAAACTGTGGAACCTTTGAACCATTAACAAAAGGTTCAAGTTCAACCTGAAAACTCAAAGGCATTTTACATTACACGGAACAAAACAGCTTGCTTTTTTAGAGACTTTAAAGACATCGAACCATTGAACTTTGAACTTTGAGAATAGTTCAGGTTCAAAGGTTCAAACCTTAAGTAATTTCATACACAAAGGGGGTACGTGGGCAACCTTTGAAGAATAAAGAGCTGATTTAAGAAATGAAGGTATGATCAATGAAATGAAACAGTAAATCAACTTTTATATGGGGAAATTACGAATAAAATAAATAAGGGCGACTCAAAAGGTAACACCTCCTAAGCAAAAACAGACCCTACCATTGGATTTAGGAGGTCTTGCAGGTGAAGAAAAACATATAATTTGACCATATTTAGAGACAATTTTTTTCCCCCTATTTGATACCCTAGGAGAATCTGTAGAGGAATCTTTTGTACGACACATAGAATATTCCTCTTGCACTGTACTTGCATAGGTACACCTGTCGCAAGCATTTTGTAATAAAAAATATTTCTTTTTTTAAAATCTATAGAAGTGATTTTTTATTTAAAGAATCAAAAAAATTGGGAGGGGGGAGGGTCATACCCCCCTGCATCAGGCTTGTGCCGGTACATGACCTGATAAGTTGATGGCACTGCTAGCCAATGCTAGAAGAGCCCTAGCAACCAGTCCCCAAGCAGCGGGCTCCGGTGCCGGTGGGGCTTAGCCCACCAGTCCGGGCCCCTGGTCTCATGGGGAACCCGAGCTGCAGCTCGACCCCTATGGGGATTTTTTAAAACCTTTAAAAAAATTCAAATTAAACCAATTTTTAAACAAATTTGGAATCCTCTACTCATGCGCCACCGGCCCACCACCCAGCTGCCACCAAAGGGCCACTAGGGCTAATTTTATAGCCTAGTTGGGCAATTTTTTTCTAGGGGGTATAAATTTCGCCCACAATGTCAAAAATTTAACTTTTTATAGTCGACGGAAAGCTCTTTCCTAACAATACACTGTGATGTCATATATTTTCCAGATTTTTCCATTTTGACATAGTTTTTCTAGTTGGAAGCTAGATGTGTGGTTTGAGCTTTGACGATGCATAATTTGTGCATACGAAGTTGGATTTTGGACTTCTTATAGGCGTTGGAAAGGTATTTCTGGGCTCTACATAGTGGAGTAGGTTTGGAGATAATATTCTAAGGTTTATTCGGTTTGTATTAGTTTGAGCTATTTTTAGTCCCTTTGACTTATGGTGCTTTTGTGAGTTGATGACAAATCAAATCTAAGGTGATTTGGTGTTTGAGTCATTACAAAATTATAGGTTTATCTTTGATTATCCTTTTTTGACAACATTATACATGTATTGTTGAGTTTGCATTGTGATATCCATAGGTTGTGTAGTGTTTTAGGTTGTCTATGCTTACAGGTTGCATATATGACTTAGATATAGGTTGTCTATGCCCATAGATGTTTCATTGTTGATGTAGATTCTGATTTGTGGCTTGGTTTAGTCACATGTTGCATTGGTTTGATTGTCATTATGAGATATATAGAGATGGTATTACCTGATACAATCATGATACGAGACATATGCTTGTTGACTATATGGTACAATTGTGTAAGACTTGATGGGATTTTGGTGTAGGTACATTGGGTGGTGATCATGGTGTCATGGATGTCCCTTGTTTGGTTGGGACTTTGGCATGACATGATTGTTATGTAGGTACATTGTTGGTGGTGTTGGATTTGTTCAGGTTTACAAGTTTTGTTCATCTTCTTAGTTTGGAGATTATGGTTTACTCGACCTTTTGGGAGTTGTTGTCATTACAGTGGGATTCTTTGATTGTGTTGAGGCCATGGATGATCTTTATTTAGGAAATGGTTATCACAATGTCATGGATAGCTTGGTTAAATGTTTCAATGGGAGCTTTTGACAGTGATAGTTTGATGTTTACGTTGTTGCCATGTATAGCTTGGTATCATGGTTTAGTGGGAGCTTTGGCAGGATATGGTTATCTTCATGTGATTTAGAGATGTTGATCCTTGGTTTAGAGATGTTGGTATTGTGTTACGATTTACTCTTGATTTTGGATTAGAGTTTTGGCATAATATAGGTTCCCTTGAGATAGGATGTGTGCATTAGTGCATGTGATCTTCTTTTGAGGAGATGATTAGATCATGATGTTATGATTGAGTTCTTGATTTTGCAGTTGGAGCTTTGACTATGATCTTGTTGGTTCTCTTGGTATTGAGTACATTAGTCATTTTCTTTTGGAGTTTAGCATGGATTGATCATGGAGGTGTTCATGGATACTTGGAGACTTATGTGAGGCTTGAGTTCTCTTGGGATTAGAGACATTTGTTGAGATGGTTACTCTTTGATGAGGATTTCAACAACAAGATCGAGTAGCCTACACCTTGGTTGAACATGAGTTCAACGTGGACCTGTTGAGGAGATTGTTCTTGGAGAGAGTCTTTAAGGCTTGGTACATCTTAGAGGAGAAATCTCATCCCCACTCTTGGTCCACTTGATGATGAATGATTTGATAGGTATGCCCACTTGATTTTCAAATGCATTCTTTTTTTATATCTTGTCTTCTCATGCTTGAGTCTTGAGCTATGGATTATGGTTGTGAGGAAATGTTTAAGGAGTAGATGCATGGATATGATTAGTTATCTCCTTATGTTTGATCATGAGTTGTTATGAGATCATTATGTGTAATGGAGATGGTTAGTGGCTTTGGGCTTATTCCTATTTTGGGATGGTTATGAGTTTGATCTACCTTTGGTTTGAGAGGATTTAATCTTGATTTCTTGGATGTTGAGGAGGCTTCTTGTGTTGGGGTTGTAAAGGAGATCATACTTTTCACATTTATAGAACATTAGTGTGGATAGAAGGACATGGTTATGATTTGAAGGTTCTCTCTTGTTGGTCTTATGCTTCTTCCTAGATGTTTGTGTTCACATGACATTAGAGTTGAGATGTGTATGGAGCTATTGAGACTCTTTGACTTCTTTCTCTTATGATGTGGAGGACTTGGGAGATATATGGACTTGGTGTGAGAGTTATGTTGCGGCTATTTAGTTTGCAGGTTTTACATATCTATGTGTGTATTCTTTGACACTGTGTGATAGAGGATTTATCCATGTATTCTATGTGAGTGCTATTAGTGGATCTTTGGATGCCTTAATCTATTTTCAGATTTGACATTTACTCATGCAGTGGGAGTTCCAGGATGTATATGATTCCTTTGTTGGATGTTCTCATTAAATTGTGGTATGGAGGGTCTTGAGGTTTGTTATCACATGATTTGTGTTGTTACATTGGAGGACTTCTTTATGTAGGATTGAGTATATACAGGGACTTGTTATCATTGTGATTTGAGTTGGATATGTTGATAGCATAAGGTCTACCTATTATAATTTGTATACCTTGGTTTGGAGGTATGGTTAGTTGATGCATTAACAACAAGTTGTGGTTGATATTTCAACTATGGTGATTGATTCTTGTCAGCTACTCGAGCCTATTTGTTATGATTGGATTCAGTGTTTGTGTTTTGATATCAGTTGATGCAGGTTTCTTGCTTCTTCGTGAAATTTTAGTGTGACATCTCTTTGGAGGATCTTATCCTTCATGGTTTGACATGATGGAGTATGAGGGGATTATTGTTTGAAATGGTGGACACCTTGGTTATTGTTGTAGCTATCTTGGAGCACATGGATGTTTATATGGTGCATGTTGGACATATGGATGGTTCTCTTAATGTTTTGAGTTTACTTGTTGATCCCTTATACAATGTATACAACAAGTGGGAGAGTGTTGGAATAGGTGTTTTTTACACCTTGCATAACATTGGTATTATTTAATTATGTAAAATAAATATTTATTTGTGGTGCATCATGGGTGATGTGTTTAGCCACATTAGATATTTATTTGGTGCCACTTGTAATTGTTGTATGTAACAGTGGGTTAATTATTTTATGTGTGGGGGATACAGAGTAATTATTATTTATTTGTAATTATTTAATTATTGGGAAAACTTAGTACCAATAATCAAATGTGGGGGTCAATGGTTTTGTAGGCTCATGGTTTTGAGATAGATGGTTTTACCATACCACATATTGTATTTGTGTGAGCTTATCTTTATAAAATCAAACACATGGGTAGTTGTTGAGATTGGTAGGTTGGTTGTTTGAGCATTGACTGGGTTTGGCTTGATTGAGCATCTCTTGCAAGTTTCATTTGTGAGGGTTTGAAGCATGACATTTGATGTGTGGTTACATGCTTGTTCACATGGAGTGCATGTAGAGAGCTTGATGCTTTAGGGTATGAACATTATGTATTGTAATCTTTGTTGTTGAATAATACATGAGAGATGGATGCTTTTGGAGGCTAGGTTTTTCCCTCATGGAGGATTTTCCTAGGGTATATCTTGTGTCACCTTTGATGGTATGATTTTCTATTCTTTTACATATAGATTTTTGGTTATTGTTTGCATATTAATCTCTCATAGGGTTATGAGGAAATAGTCTATATGGATGTATATTTCCAACAGTCATTTTGATACTAACTATTACAATGAGTTATGATTACTAAGCATGTGATTGATCTTAATTATTATAGGTGATTACTGTAATTTTAATCATGTTATATATATATATATATATATATATATATATATATATATATATATTCTAGATGTATTTGATGCACATATCTAGTGTGCAGGTATATTCACAAGTTGAACAATGGGAGAACAAGAAATCAATCGAGAAGCTTATCTACTCTCCCCACTTCATGTCATGAAATAATAGCATCTTGACTAGATTTCAAAGTTACACCCACTGTCTTAGTCCACGAGAGGACTAAGATCCCCTTAATATGTCAAGCCTTATTAGCTTAAGTGTTTTAGATTGTTTTAAATTATTTAAGTTTAGGGTATTCTATTGTGATGATATTTTAAATATGTAAAATGTGTTTTTCTATGCAAACCTAGATTTGCACTTGTATTGGGTTTTAAAATGGGTTCAAATTCTCTTTTAATATATTTTTAGGTGAAAATAGCCCACTTGGGTAGGTAGTTATGGGGTGGGTACTTTTTGGGATTTGTATTTTGAGTGTTGGGTGAGTTAAATGCTCAACCAAATCCCTTGGAAAGAACATGCCATTAAGATGCAAGTAAGAGGTTGAGTGTGGACTTTGCTAAGTCAAGCCTCTTCTCTTTCCAAGGACGTTTGTGTAAGTCAATTGTTGAGTACACCTCACTTTGTCATACCTTGCCCATGTGGGTGCACATGGGAAGGCATGGGTTGCATTTATTTTGTGTAAGAGGTTATTATATGTGTAAGAGGGATCATCCATATGTTCTCATTCCATTGGATGGGGATGGATGACATGAAACCCATATAAAATTGGTTGATTTTTATTTTAGGCATATATATTTAGAGACTTTTTATGTGTGAGAGAATGGAGTTCTTGAGATCTTTTGGCATTACATGCAATCTTGAAGAATTTTGGAGGATTCTTGATGAAAGAAGTTGGATTGTAAGATGGCAAGGACAAGGATTCAATCAAGGAGAAATCCTTCTCCATTATTAAAGCTACTTTGTGAGATAGGCTTCATCTCTTTCATGTCTATTCTTGTTGTCTTAGTGTGTGTGTGTGTGTGTGTGTGTGTGTGTGTGTGTGTGTGTGTGTGTGTGTGTGTGTGTGTGTGTGTGTGTGTGTGTGTGTGTGTGTGTGTGTGTGTGTGTGTGTGTGTGTGTGTGTGTAGACACACACACACACACACACACACATATATTGTATGCATTAGTTCTTGAACGAGTTTAAATGTTATTTATAGTAGTTTGAGACTTTTGTGTGTTCTTGAGAGTTTGTTTGAGCATAAGTACTCTCTTTTGTGAGTAGGATAGTGTAAAATCCACTCCTCTCATTCCTTCAAGTAGTGTTTTCCTAATCCTTTTGATGTTGGATGATTTAATTTGAAAGATTATGGTTTAATATGTGTACACCCATTTCTACTTTGATCTCTTGGCTTTGGGGATGAGTAGAGTCTTGTATGGCTCAATGATGCCATAATGGTAGGGTGGACAACATTCTCCCCATTGGCCTATTGTTGCTTGGATTAGAGTCATTGGAGATTCTTGTATTTTGGTGGGGTTCTTGTTCTTATTAAAAGAAAGTTGTAATCCTCTTCTAGATGTATTTTGTGAGATTCAAAGTAGGTTGGTTAAGTATCTCATTGTATTGCATTCATTATTTAAGTGAAATAACCCTCCTTGAATTCATATTGTATGTTGTAAATTTGTAGTTAAGGGATGAAAGCAAACTTGCAATTCATTGTTTCAATATACCCAATTGAAGGTGAAAATATGCATGCATACTAAAATAGAAAATGCTTTTAATTTGGGGAAAGAAAAATATGTTTTTTATATATGTACATTTATGCACAAAGGAAAATATATGTCATAGTAAATTTTAAATTTAAATCACATTTGCACATAAAGTGGGGTAATAAAAAAATATGTTTAAAGGATTAATACCTTAATAGAAATCTCAAAATAATCATTTACATGAGATAAAACCTTTTGGATATGGATTATTTTAGAATAAAAATGAGGTTTTAACCTCTTGAAAATTCAAACTTATGAGGGTATTGTTGGAGTGCATGACAACACTGAGAGGGGGGGGTGAATCAGTGTTGTATAAACTTTTGCAACTTTTTGTACCTTTTTATTTATAAGACAAAAGAGAGGAAGACATCAATAAACTGTTAAACACATATGCACAAGTATGATAATGAAAAGTATGAATCAAGACCATAAGAACAAACAAGAAACATAACACTTGATTTGATGAGTGAAAATCCCTCAAGGGGAAGAAAAACCACTCTAAAATGCCTCATTGGCTTAATCAAAACCCTCACTGGTTACAAATAGATCTCATTGATCATACAAGCCTCACTGGCTACAAAGAGGTCTCACTGACCATACAAGCCTAATTGGCAACAAACAATTATTTTGAACACAATACAAAGAATACAGAGGGTTTCTCTGTTTCAATACAAACCCCTGAATTTGCATATCCCTTTGCAATCACACTCAATTCAATCTACATATCAGTCTCATTATCTCTGCATAATCAACCTTATTCAGATTATATCTGCATAATCAATTGCATACTGTCTTCATACTAGACATGGTTCAATCTGTAAGTTTGTTGCATAACGTCTTCATCCTGTGTTTTATTCATTCCTGCAAAAACATGATCTCATACATCTCTCAAATCACATACAAAATATCATGTTTCATCTGTATTTTCTCGTCAAAAGAATCTTCAAAAAAATGTCTTCATCACTGCATATTAGTCCACACAGAATCATCCATCAATGCACCTGCAATACCATTATATAAAAATTGAATGTCCTTTCATGACCTTTCACATTCTTCTTCTTCTCTGATTTATTTTCACCTTCACAAAAATAAATATTTTTCATCTGCTCTATTCATATTCCATTTTCTCTTATTCACTAAGACCCCATTTAATTCTCTATCTCTGTGTTATTAATATCCATCTGCAGCTTCATTCCTGCAATAGATAAAATCAATCACAATGCACCTGAAATGAAAAAAAATGAAATGACCTTTCACTATCTCTTAAACATTTCAATCTGAACATTTCAATTCTTCAATAACTTTCAATATAAAAAATTGCTCCCATAAAAATAATATCTTCAGAAATAATGCTCTCATCTGTACATCTTCTCCAAACAAAAAATAATATCTTCTGTCCATTTTCACTGCAAGACAACCTGCTGCATTTTTCATAAAAGCATTCTTTAATATTTACCCTTCACAAAAAACTCTTTATATCCCTTTAAAAAAAATATAACCTTCCTTTTTAATTTTTCCAAAAAGAATTTTCTTTCCTTAAAAATAAACTTCTTTTTTGGTCTTCCATATCACGAGTGGAGAAAATAGAATAAATCCCCTAAAAAACTAAGCTTTCAAATCCCTTAAAAATTTGCCTTTTTGGAAGGCTAAAAAATAGCTTTAAAAGTCTTGTTTTATGCAGTCTTAGTGCTTTTGACGGTCATCTGCACTTCAAAGTTCATGCTTGAAGGATGGAGGTTGAAATTCAAATATAAACCATTGATTTAAATCTGCGCGCTCATTCCACTTTAAATAAAGACCATTGATTGCTTTTTAGCACCGAAAGCACTCATATGAAGACTGATGCTATCGGTTGAAGGGTAAAGGGGGCCGGTTATAAGGAATGTTTTAACAACCCTCTCCTAGGTCACTTTAAGTGACCCGACTTGCTATAGCAAGTCAACTTCACATTAAAACAAAAAGGTAAGTGAAGAAATGACGGGTATATTAGGACATCAACCTAGTTTTTAGTTTTTTCTTCTTTAACAAACTTTAAGTTTAATGCTTCACTTACATGAATAAGTGAATAACACAATCACCAAGCTCATCAATCAACACAGAAGAAGCATTCTTCATCAATTGTGACGACATTCTAAGACACCATTACATGAAAAGACCACATCAACATCATGTTACAACAATGTTTTGACTATGCAACCTTATGAAGACACCAACAAGAAGTATTACTACTACATGAAGATATCAACAAGATGTAAATGTGCTTGAAACAACCTATGTGAAAGACTTTAAACATAAGGAGACCTTGATATCCCATTAAGCAAGAAGACCTCTGAGTGAAATGTGATAATGACTTGAAGCATGATGTCCTCCTTGAACCCAGATGATGGCTTTCTTGCAAACTAAACTATTCATTCTACCATATTACAACTTTAACAACTCCAACATGGTATCAAGCCAGAGTGAGCTACTTATCAAGATACTTCTATTATGTGATGACTACATACACAGACATTAGTTACAACTTTTTTCCTACAAGTGAACATTCTACAAGACTTACTTCATCATTGCCACTGTACCTTTGCAACTCCCAAACACTTGACAAATCACTAAAGTATAAACCAACTAATTGTAACATGAGACACGAAATGTACCTTGCTGATCATTATCATCATGACATCAAATCTTTTTGTCTTCACAGCCTTGCATCTAAAACATGAAGCACAAGACATATGCATTGTATCATACTTGCATCATTATTTCTAGAACATGAACATATATCATGCATGAGAACCATGTGAACTAAAAACATGTTACCATGTGGACTGAACCAATGAACTAGAAGCATGACAACTCAAGCATGAGTGATCATATGAATATCTCTTTGATCAATAATGACATTATAACACCATGATCAACATGATAATCCTATGATCAACATCATAAAACAAAACTGAGAATTCCAAGGACCTGTCATAAACATGATGATCAACACAACACCTTTTTGACATTAATGACAATCAATATCCATCAATCTCCCCCTTTGTCATTGATGGAAAAATTACTTGATGCATTTTCTTTTCTCTCCCCCTTTTTGTCATCAAATGACAAAGGATAATGTACTCCCCCTGTCATTTAACTCCACTGAAAGATGTTAAAGCTTGATCATAACATTTACAATTATTATGAGAATTTTGAAGATATAAACTCATGTTAACCTGTTATCTTGCCTTTGAACTTGTGATGACCTATGATGACAAAAATAACAATCCTGAAGCAAGCACATAACAAACATTGTTGAAAATTCCCTAAAACAACTCTTCAACTTGACCTGAAGCACATACATCCTAAAACATAGAACCTGAGAGCAACTTCATGAGAGGCACACCAAACAAAGCATCAAACCTCTGTTATAAACTACCCATAGACAGTACCATATTATCAGCACAATACCACTTCTTGTCACAACACCAATATAAAGATGAAGATGAAAACTGACATCATTGAAATCCTCTGATCACTTCTTTTGATAAGATGAAGACTGACATATTTCTACTATCAAATACCAACTCCTGATAACATCACTTGTAATTACAAAACAAAATTTTCATGACAAACAATTCTTTCACAATCATCAGCCCTTTTTGACCTAAGTGACAAAGCTCCAAGATCTCCTAAAGCATAGAGTATGATGTATGATTATGATGACATAAAATTGACTCTTAGGATTTAGATGAATCAAGCCTTTGACATGACACATATGAACTTGAACTCCATGCAAAAATATCATAACCACTTCAACACCCATAAACACCAACATGAAGACTACTCATCACACTATTCTCAACTCATGATGACATCATGACCACACAAGAGATGACCTTGACAAGACTTTTATGATAGTGACAACATGATACATCATAATGGACAATCAACCTGCAACAACCTGCAACCAATCTACTTTTGTACACACATCTTGACATGATAAAGAATGAAGACCATCTATAAGGAATGAAGACTATCTTGATGAAGTCTATCCTCCTGTTCCTGCACAAGACACTTTTTACAACACAATGTCAAATTTGATATAAATAGAACCGCATTTGAAACATATTGCAATCAACAAGAATTGTTGTCTCTTGACTTTATCATTCAAATCAGCCCAACAAGACTGCACATCAACAAACTAACTGCACCATCAAGTTCTTCCTGCAACAACACTTTGCAAAATCAAATGCAGAGACAAGTGTTGTGAATTGACTTCTTCCATTTTCAACCTCCTCAGCCAACACTTCACATTCTCACTAACATATCAAGAACACTTTGAACTCCAACATCATGCCAACTCAACTTTTGTAATTATCAACATGATATGAACAAGATATTAATAGGATCATTTATAGACCAAGTCACTCAACATCATCAAACACTTTGTGCATTGAACTCTTGAACATCTTATCAACATCTTGTATGCATTATGACATTATTGACAACATGAACCACTGATCACTTGTATTATTGACATACACTAAAGAACAAAATAGTTATCAATACCATCATGAACTTCATTTCATAAGACTGATATGAGTAACATCTTAGCAAACATTATCAAGCATGAATCCAATAACATGATAAACAGAAAAATCATATTGACAAGCAACAAATGATCTCCTTCTGAAACTTCTTGGGGGTAATTGACAGGACATTGGACAACTCCCCCTCACTTCATGCTATATATTATGCAACTGATGATGTGACTTGTGCAAGATGCACAAGTTTAGAATTTGTCTTCTCTTTGCTTTGTTTTATTCTCCAAACTGTTACATGTTCTTTCTTCTGTTCAGGTTTCTTCTTCCAAACCTTTTCAACCTTTTTCTTTTTCCAACCTTTCAAACCAGATGATGCTATTCTTCCATACATTCTGCAACTATATGCTTTGTGACCAGGAGAATTGCACTTGAAACATACAAGATTAGTATTCCTTTTGCAATCAATTGCTTAGTGTCCAAAATGATTATAGGTATAACAATAACCATTAAATGAATAATTATACCTATACATATATGCTTGTCTTACTAGAGCAGTTCTTCTAAAATTTCTTCTTTTACTGTGCACTTTTACAAACTTATCTTTGGTTTTCATTTCAGCTTCAATCTTCTTTTTGCCTTCAGGAGCAGCAACATGATAAATTAGATCAATTTTCCTTCTGGAAGTCTCTCTGACTTTGGAAGACTCTCCTTCTTCATAACCTAGACCAGTAGTATCCTTATGATACTTTTGTTTGCCCAACATTTCATGTAACTTGTTTGTGCTTTCTTCAAACTCCTGATATTTCTTGGACAAAACCTTGAGACCTTCATAATCTTTTCTAAGATTGATAATTTCAGTCTCTAATTTCAGATTTTCAATTCTTTTAATCTCAAGGTCAGACTTTGTTACATCTATTATTCTTTTCGCTTCCTCAATTACAGTCTTTAGTCTAATAATCAATCTGTCAGATTCATCAACATGACTCTTTAAGCCTATAATCTAATTTCTTGCCTCTTCAAGATCTGAAGATACTCTTTCAATGTGTGAAAGTGCTTTGTCTTTGAAGACTTTTTCTTGTTGTACCTGCAACTCTAATTTGTGATTCTCCTTTTTATATTTCTTGATTTCACTTAGAGCACACAAGAGTTTTCCTTCAACATCAACCTTACATTATTGTTCATCATACTCCTGATCACTCATAATGTGATCTTCTTCTTTTGAATCAGATTGGACCTCATCTCCTTCATGTGAAAGTCTCCTTTCATTGCCACTTTCTTCAGACACCAAGCTGTCCTCTTCTTCAAGTGCATCACCTTGATAGATTCTAATTAACTCCTTCCACACATCCTGAGTTGTTTCACAATGCATAACTTTACAAGCAACTTCATTAGATAATCCTAACAAAATAGCCTTCTTTTCTATACGATTGCATTCATAGGCCTCTTTGTTATTTGTAGAATTAGGTGATTGTGAGGAAATAAAATATCCATTCTCAACAGACATCCATACACCATACCCTAAAGAGGATAAATAGACTTGCATTCTAATGCACCAAACAGAGAAATCTAAATCATCAAAGAAAGGAACTCCTGAAAACTCTTCCTCTAATTCAATACCTAACTCAACTTGTGAGACATTTCTATCAACTGATTGTATATCAACATCTGAATTTGGTATAGATGGTGTCTTTTGACAAGTATGAGGCTTGGTATTTCTCCTGTCCTTATTTATTTTACACTTTCCCATGGTACTCCACTATGAGGACCTACCCAAGTCGGTTAGACTTCTATAGGGAACCTATGCTCTAATACCACTTGTTGGAGTACAGGACAACACTGAGGGGGGGGGGGGGTAAATCAGTGTTGTATAAACTTTTACAACTTTTTGCACCTTTTAATTTATAAGACAAAGAGAGAGGAAGACCTCAATAAACTATTAAACACATATGCACAAGTATGATAATGAAAAGTATGAATCAGGACCATAAGAACAAACAAGAAACATAACACCTAATTTGATGAGTGGAAAACCCTCAAGGGGAAGAAAAACCACTCTGAAATGCCTCACTAGCTTAATAAAAAACCTCACTGGTTACAAACAGATCTCACTGATCATACAAGCCTCACTGGCTACAAAGAGGTCTCACTGACCATACAAGCCTCACTGGCAACAAACAATTATTTTAAACACAATACAAAGAATATAGAGGGTTTCTTTGTTTCAATACAAACCCCTAAATTTGCATATCCCTTTGCAATCACACTCAATTCAATCTACATATCAGTCTCATTATCTTTACACAATCAATTCACTTGATTCAGATTATCTTTACACAATCAATTGCATACTATCTTCATACTTAATATGGTTCAATCTATAAGTTTGTTGCATAACGTCTTCATCTTGTGTTTGATTCATTCCTGCAAAAACATGATCTCATACATCTCTCAAATCACATACAAAATATCATGTTTCATTTGTATTTTCTCTTCAAAAGAATCTTCACAAAAATGTCTTCATCACTGCATATTAGTCCACACAAAATCATTCAGCAATGCACCTACAATACCATTATATAAAAATTGAATGTTCTTTCATGACCTTTCACATTCTTCTTCTTCTCTAATTCATTTTCAACTTCACAAAAATAAATCTTTTTCATCTGCTCTATTCATATTCCATTTTCTCTTATTCACTAAGACCCCATTTGATTCACTATCTCTGTGTTATTTATATTCATCTGCAACTTCATTCCTGCAATAAATAAAATCAATCACAATGCACCTGAAATGAAAAAAATGCAATGACCTTTCACTATCTCTTAAACATTTCAATCTGAACATTTCAATTCTCCAATAACTTTCAATATAAAAAATTGCTCCCATAAAAATAATATCTTCACAAATAATACTCTCATCTGTACATCTTCTCCAAACAAAAAATAATATCTTCTGTCCATTTTCACTGCAAGACACCCTGTTGCATTTTTCATAAAAGCATTCTTTAATATTTACCCTTCACAAAAAACTCTTTATATCCCTTTAAAAAAAATATAACCTTCTTTTTTAATTTTCCCAAATTTTTTTTTTCTTTCCTTAAAAATAAACTTCTTTTTGGTCTTCCATATCACGAGTGGAGAAAATAGAATAAATACCCTAAAAAACTAAGCTTTCAAATCCCTTAAAAAATGCCTTTTTGGAAGGCTAAGAAATAGCTTAAAAAGTCTTATTTTCTGCAGTCTTAGTGCTTTTGACGGTCATCTGTACTTCAAAGTTCATTCTCGAAGAATAGAGGTTGAAATTCAAATATAAACCATTGATTTAAATTTGTGCGCTCATTCCACTTTAAATAAAGACCACTGATTGCTTTTTAGTGCCCAAAGCACTCATATGAAGACTAATGCTATGGGTTGAAGGGTCAATGGGGCCGGTTATAAGGAATGTTTTAACAACCCTCTACTAGGTCACTTTAAGTGACCTGACTTGCTATAGCAAGTCAACTTCACATTAAAACAAAAAGGTGAGTGAAGAAGTGACAGGTATATTAGGACATCAACCTAGTTTTTAGGTTTTTCTTCTTTAACAAACTTTAAGTCTAATACTTCACTTACATGAATAAGTGAATAACACAATCACTGAGCTCATCAATCAACATAGAAGAAGCATTCTTCATCAATTGTGAAGACATTCTAAGACACCATTACATGAAAAGACCACATCAACATCATGTTACAACAATGTTTTGACTATGCAACCTTATGAAGACACCAACAAGAAGTATTACTACTACATGAAGATATCAACATGATGTACATGTGCTTGAAACAACCTATGTGAAAGACTTTAAACATAAGGAGACCTTGATATCCCATTACACAAGAAGACCTCTGAGTGAAATGTGATAATGAATTGAAGCATGATGTCCTCCTTGAACCAGGATGATGGCTTTCTTGCAAACCAAACTATTCATTCTGCCATATTACAACTTTAAAAACTCTAACAGGTATTCAAACCTATTGAATTAAAATTAGAATCCAACCTTGCAAAGCGACCAAGGCGCAAAATGGTAGGATTGACCTAAGATTCTAAAGTCCTTGGAGATATTGAATCTTATAATAAATGGGAAAAATCTAGGGAAAAATTAGTGGCCTGAAGTCCAAGATGGACTTGGATGTGTTGTGGGAATGACATGGTTAAAAAGATAAAAAATCTAATCAAATTCTAACCAATGATTTGGTCAATATAACAAACCCATTGACCCAAATAGACTTTTTTTAAGTTGTATTTGAATGAAAAGTGATGCAAATTTCACTAAATTAAGGACAATTACACAAATAAATGTAGTGAACTTAAGAGATGCTTAGATTATTTTAAATCTGACTAAGAAAAAACTAATTTGGATATTATTGTTAATTTGTACACTTAATATGGGCCCACAAATCCTGAACATGTTGATTTGGACATCTATGAATAGCCCTTTCTCAATCATGCCACCAATAACCAATCCCAACATTAGACTTCATGAAATCAACCGAACACCGAGCTTACACGTGGTTCTTATTAGAGGCCTAGAAATTGGTGTATTTTGTAGAGGCATATGCCCACAAGGAGCTTAACTCTATCACCCATGCCCAATTCCCTTAGTCAAACCACTCAACTTCATCTAGAGATTCTAATCTCACTTATCTAACATGATTAATCTCAAAATCATCCAATGTACTTTAGACATGTTTATTTGTTCTTCAACTTTAATAATATCTCTATAGTTGACTTGTTAGGTCAAGAAGAAGACACATTTATTATAAAGGTAGTCTTTAAATACAAATTAAATAGTCAAAATAATCATGGTGGATAATGTATTATCCTTTTAAAATAATTCAATTAACCTTTTGGAGAGTATTTGTGTTAGCCATGTTGATGTTAAGGTTGATAAAACCATGGTCAATGTGTACAATAATTCTTTGTCTAATCTAGCTAACATTATTATGTTTCTTATCACCTTAGGACCTAGAACTTTGTAAATTCAGTTTCCTTTCTTATAGTGTGCTTTTATTCCTAAATTAGATACATATGATGCAATCTATTAACTTAAACCTTTTTAAAGAAATCAAGTTTGTGCATAAAGGGGAGATCCATTCAACCTAAGTTGATATAGATCCATGTTAGTACCTAGATGAGCTCCTCATGTCCGTAACCTTGAAGAATAACCATTAAACCTTCTCCTGAACTAGTTAAATTTAGGTACATCCCAATAAATTTAATTCTGTTAAAAGCCCCTTCTTTAAAATACCATTTTCCAACATCAAGCTTGTCAACAAAGTTAAGATTATGAATTAGGAACATTAAATTTTAGCTAACATTCTTGTCACCAAAAGAGACAAAAATTGCAAAAGGCCTTGTGAAAACATTTTAGAATTATAGGGTTATTTGATACCATTCTAAAAATGAAAAGGTCAACCTTGCATTTTTGTTGCAAGAGACCTAGTTCTTAGACTAGACAACCAACCTAGCATGCAACCAAGCTAGCATAAAACTTGGGGAGAGACCTACTTGTTTAATGCAAAATGTAATTCCTTATAATAAAATTCAACAACCATGGTAATATTGCTTTTTGTTTATGAATGCCAATGGATGTCAAGTATTGCAATCCTATCAATTCTCTATATTTAAAGTAGTTTAACACTTTGTCTATGCCACAAGCACTACTCCTTATCACCAAGTCTCTATTCATTTTTTTAATCCTTCATACCTGTGGTGAGAAAATTGAGGATTCATTCTTTCTTGATTGGGGGCATGTAGTGTGTATCCCTACACAATATTCTTTCCCATCATTCCCCTTCTTATTGTCATTCTTATCCCTTTTTGACTAGATGAAGTTTCCTCCATATGGATTAGCATGATCATGTGAAGGGGAAGATACCTTGATTTTACTTTTGATGCATCTTCTCAAGGTTATGTATTTTACTTCCTTGGAAAATCATGGTTAGTTCAAACTTTCATAGTTGTACTCTAAGATTCAACAACAAATAAATGATAATATCAAATGAGAAAACACAACCTTTCTCATTTATTACATGTGTAATCAAGTTCTTGAAATATAGTTTTCTTAACTTACTATTATAAGGTAGATTTCTAGTTATAGTAGAAAAATATGGGATTGGCTAGTTATACACACCTTTATATTTGTAATGGATACTTAATTTGACTAACTATGCTTCTAAAAACATAATATATCTTCTCTCGTTATACAAAATATCTATTAATAAATGTGAATGAGATGGAGAAGGGAAATAGATCTTGAACTTGATATCAAATTTATATGTTCTACTTGATGGATTATTCCTCACTAATTCATAAGTTTATTGAACTTTGTATTTTTATAATTTGCTGACCCTCACATCGTTATTTCTCACTACATAAGATGATAGAGTATAGGTTGGTATATTTGGGACAAATCCATTGTCCTCATGATATTTTTTATGTCCATTCCTCCACTTGACAAGTTTTGTTGTTATTTATTAGGGTTTATCAAAATTTTGCCCCTTTTGTAAAATTATATTCTACCTATCCATGGCCTCTAAAACCCCCACCAATCAGTTCAAGACATACAAAACTTAGATTTAAATTATTCATTTTCTAGAAATTGACATTGAATACTAAAGTTACTCCTCTAGAGTTCTAGAAATTATCAAAAAACATTCCTAGATTACACATTGGGACCTCCAAGCAATATTTCAATAGAAAACAAATTTCTTTAGAATTATAGAAAGCTTCCATAGGTCCTAAAATGATCTTTGGAAATTCTATTGGTTCCTTAATATTTTGTCAGTTTTGCAACACACTTTTGGCAGGTTAGGTCTAAGGTGGGAAAATTACACTTGAATTTTTTGTCAACTTTTGAACCATTTTTGGAATCTTTCAACTTAGATTGATCAACATATCTAGAAAGCTCACCAATCAATTTAAAAGACATGAAAACTTAGAAATCAACTATTTATTTGCTACAAACTAACATCAAATGCTTAAGTTAAATGCCTCTAGAGGCCCATAAGTAACTTGAGACACTCTTAGATTCCCTATTTGTGTCTTTGGTGGTTTCCAACCAAAATAATTTTTCTCTTATGGTTTCTAAAACCATTAAACATCCCAATAAGAACTTTAGTAGTTCCTACAATTTGGACTAACAAAATTTCTTACTATACCTATAATTCAAAACACACCTACAATAGTTTGGGTCTAAGAAGGAAAAAAATCTTTGTTGGTTTCTAGTTCCTTTCTAAGCAATTCCTACTTCAAATCATCTTCAATTGCTCTTCTAAATCCTCCAAACTATTTCTCGCCTTTTATTGACTCCCCTCAAATTATCTTTTAAACACATATCTAGTAAGTTTAGGACTAAGGTGGCAAAATGGCCATTGTTATTAGTTCATTTCTAACCACTTCTTACACTATCACCTCTAAATATCTTAAATTTATACCTCTCAAGGTCCATAAGCAACTTTAAACACTTGGAAAAATCCTATCTAGACCCTTAATGGTTTACCCATAATCGAAACTATTGCTCTAGTGGTATGGTAAAGTAATAGTAGTCTAAATAATGACTAGCAATTCCTTATTATTCTTATGGTTTGAAGGACACCTCTTTTGGTTTGGGCTCCAAATGGAAAACTGGCCCTTATTAGTTTTTTATTTCTAACCACTTTCTATTGCTTATCCAATCTAATTGTTGTTCTAAATCCCTTGAGCATTATTGGATTTCACCTCAGACTCCTAGTCTCTTATCAAGTCTTTAATCCTTCACACACCCACGTCATGTTATATCTCTTGATTGCTTTGAGAGCCTTCCTTGTTAAAATTTTGCCTCTTGGCCTCTTGAATCTAGGGTATACCTTAAGAAATGACCTTTTGAAAACTCTATAGACATCTAGGTGAGTCCATTATAAAAATAATAGAATCTTAGGTGATTTTTTCAATACTAGAAATTCAAATTTTGAGTAGATGACGATATTTTTCTATAAATCAATATTTTTTCAATTTAGAGGCTAAATTTTCCTATTAATATATAAGTTTTATGGTGATTCAATGAATAAATTTCCTATAAATATATAACTTTTAAGCAAAGATGTTGAGATGGGTTAAGTGTAGAGCATAAAATAGATTCTTTAATAGATTGGAGTAATTAAAACCAAAATTGTGATATACATGAACATAATACGTGTCTATCTTTAAAAAAATTTATTTGTAAATTAGACAATTTAAGAAAACCTAAAAATAAATAAATCTATAATTAAACTATTTCTAGGGGGTATCTATTTGCAATTTTGTTTTGTGTCATCTTGCAGTTGTGTCATATGCCTGTAATCTCTTTCATACACTTTTATAGTTTATAAATATTTAACAAGAACTTGGTTTCATCTCCGTTGTCGTCTAGTCCGGTTTAGGATATCTGGCTTTCACCCAGGCGACCCGGGTTCAAATCCCGGCAACGGAAATCTGTTTCATGTAATGGTTTTTGTGCCGAGAATTTCTGTATCATGATTTTACGTATTTGGTGAGTGTATGTATTGTCTTGAACGGCGAAACTAGGATTATTTTTGGTACTTTGATCTGCGAAATCTTTGCCCGACATGCCGCTATCTGGAATAAGAAGATAAGGTGTGTTTTATCACTGTATCTTCGTTTTAGTCCGGAAATATGTAATAGCTCATTGTTATTAGAACTGAAATACCTCAGTTGTTTAAAAGAATAACTAAAATTACAATAGTACAAAAAGTAACATCAACGCTGGAATAGCTCAGTTGGTTAGAGCGTGTGGCTGTTAACCACAAGGTCGGAGGTTTAAGCCCTCCTTCTAGCGGTTGTTATTTTTCTCCTAGTGATTGTAATTTTCCACTCATTCTATTTTTTTTTTTTAAATATTTCAATTTCAATTCCCACTAATTGTTGTATCTGGACGTCTAATAGTTGTTATAGAGATCTCTAAATCAATAATGGTTTCATTTTTTTTTTCTAATTTTTATTAAAAAAAATTTTCAATTTCAATTCCTACTAATTACTTAGTTGTTACTATTATCACATGAAATTGCACCCTGCTTGGAAGGATTCCAAGCATTCCAATGACACAATAGGAATGATCCCGAAGTGTGGGACTTTGCTCAAATAGATCAGACCTCCGGAGAAGGTCGGTTTCCTTCCCTGATTATCACCTAAAACTACTGAATTTTGAGGGGAAAAGGGAGAAGTAATGTTTTAAAGTGAAAGATGAAACAACGAAACTTGAAACACAAAAGGGTGATGCCCCAGACAGATTTAAAGAAACTTTCACAGAACTGAAAAATGCACAACACAACCAGATATAGCAAGTATGTATACACATATTAGATGATTCTAGCAGAGACAAGAAGCAATATGATTGAGAGGAACAAAAGAAATTCACAGACAACCATATGCAGATTTACACAGAACTAGAAAATCAGTAAAAGAGGTATGATAACTTGCATATATTCAGTAAGAAGGCAAGGTTACAGTAACAGAAAAGTTCTGTTTGGAAAACATAAAAGCCTTTATGCTAAAAATTTTTCAACCCTATTTACAACATAAGCCTCGGCTTATATAACATTTCAAAAAATGCCCTAAGTCGGTTACAGGATCGCTCAGAGAGCTGCCACCAAAAATATCTCTGAAAGGACGTCCTAGCTGCCAGGAGCTATGGTGCAAAAGATCTGGAACAAGGGCAGGTAAGGAGATATTTAGAGTCTTTAATGCAAGCAGCTTACTCATCAACCTGCTCCCCTGAAACAGCGGAAGATATTTTGGTATTAAATGCGAGCAGCTTGCGTGTCTATCTTCAACAATGATTGTATGCAGCGTCTAAAACAAGGCGGTGGAGAGATATTTTCTGATCATCAATGTGAGCTGCTTCCTCTTTGTGCAGCAATGAATGCAAGAAATATCTGCATCTGCCCCAAAATGGTCGCTGAAACGTCCCTTCAGCCAAATATGCAAATTCGGATCATGTACCTCTTCTTTTGGTGCTTAAACTCCTCTTTGAAATCGCCCCCCGAATAAGCACCTAAATCAGCATACAACATGGGCCCCTACCTTTTTGAATCGGCCTTTGTATACTTCTCCTTATAAGGGATATGATGGTGACGTCACCATCATGGACGCTTGGGGTGATATTTGGAGGAAAGGTGATATTACAAATATTGGGGTGATACTTGGATGAAAGGGTGATATTACAAATATCGGGGTGATATATGGAGGAAAAGTGATATTACATATATCGGGGTGATATTTGGAGATCGGGGTGATATTCAAAGGAAAGGGTGATATTACAAATATCGGGGTGATATTTGGAGATCGGGTGATATTACAAATATCAGGGTGATATTACAAATATCAGGGTGATATTCAGAGGAAAGGGTGATATTACATATATCGGGGTGATACTCAGAGGAAAGGTGATATTACATATATCGGGGTGATATTTGGACGAAGGGGTGATATTACAAAGATCGGGGTGATATTTGGAGATCGGGGTGATATTACAAATATCGGGGTGATATTCAGAGGAAAGGGTGATATTACATATATCGGGGTGCTATTCAGAGGAAAGGTGATATTACATATATCCGGGTGATATTTGGATGAAGGGGTGATATTACAAATATCGGGGTGATATTCGGAATATGACCCGATGTGTGAAATATCACTCGATGTTTTGGAATATGACCTGATGTGTGAACTATCAGGTGATGTTTTGGAATATGACCCGATGTGTGAAATATCAGGTGATGTTTTGGAATATGACCCGATGTGTGAAATATTAGGTGATGTTTGTAAAATGACCTGATGTGTGAAATATCAGGTTTGACCAAAACATTGACCATACATAACTTCCTTATTTTAGCGAATTTCAGGGTGATGTAAAAAGCAAACTTGCCTATTTTTTCAAGCTCTTTCACATGGTAAGCTTCTTTAGGCAAGCAACAGACCTTGAGATTTGGGTTCAGACTTCAAGATTACAAACATAGCTTACATTGGGGATATGCACCCTGACTGATGCTGCTTGAATTATTTGACTCCGGCTAGAGGAAAAAAGGGTCAACAGTTACATAGATCTCTAAATCAACAATGGTTTCATTTTTTTTTTAAACATTTCAATTTCAATCGCAATTGCCTCTCTTTATTAAGAATCTTTCCCATTAATATTTATTTCAATACAAATCTGTATGCTTCATTAATAATTATTTCTAACATTTTTTATTTCAGTTTCAAACTCTACTTCTCTTCATGAATACTTGATAATTCATGAGGAAGTTGGGATCATGGGTTTAAGGTGCCAAAAATGACTAATTGCTTCTCATTCTTAACCTCTTCATATCGTCTTTCATTGTCTTTCTAGTCTAGACAATCTAAAGCACCCTAAAAGTTGTATTTGGACATCTAGTTGTTGTCATAGGGATCTAGAAACCAACAACAGTCTCAAGAGGAACTCCAGTGGTTCCTTAATATTCTCACAATTTGGAATACACCTCACATGGTTTGATTATTAGGTATAAAACAACCTACATTGACTTTAGTTTCTAAACACTTATTACTCCTTATCCCCTCTAATATTCCTTCTAAATCTATTACATTCTTGAATTCCCCCTTGGACTCCTAGCCTCTTATTGAGGCTTCAAGCTACAATACACACATACTAATGTTGGATCTTTGCGATTGTTTTGAGGGTCTTACCCTTCAAATTTTTGGATCTTGTCCCTATTGGTACCTTTTCTACATTATTAAATTTGTGCATTTGATTCTCAGTTTCAAGTATAATTGTCGTATTCCTTGGTTGCCCATATATTTCCAATTCTACAGATAGATTTTAAAACACATATTCCTTGTATATCTTGAGTAAACTCTTCATTGTATTAATTGGATGAGAAACTAAAGCATTGAATTTTATTTGTTTTAAACTTTATTTACCATAAGCATTGCCTCCCTCATTTTCACTTACCATAAGTGAGGAGTAACTTTTAATTATGAGCCCCTATAGTGTTGTTAAAATGATTAAATGCACTTATTTAAATACATTTGCAGTTTGTGGGAAGTGGGACTAGTGAGGGCCATATGGACTTCCCACAATCATTTTTAAGCCTACAAATTATAGTTTGGTGGACACATTTTTGAGAAATTATAAAAGAAATTGATATAATGTATGGAGGGAAAATCAATATGTTGAATGAAAAATTTGAGGTGGGTTCATTGTGGGTATTTGGAAGTCATTTTTTTCCCCATTCCACAAACATTCGGTAGCCCTGCAATCTCCATCTTTGTGCCAATTTTTGTACTATTGCCAATATTGTGAATTAGTTTGACAAGCTTGGAGTAAATGTACATTATGTTGCACAGGAGTTGTTTAGACCATTTTGGTATGTTATGAATGGCTATTCTTAAACCACACTCACTTTAATGGTAAAAGGTAAATTTTAGCCACTAAAAGTAGATAACTATTTACCACTTTTCAATAGGAATGAGGTGTAAAATTACTATTGATTGTTTGACTATTAAAAATTGTGATATTTAAATAGTGTGGCCATTAAGAAGCTATTTTTTTAAGATATGAACAATATAAAATAGAGATTTATTCCAACAAACTAAAGTATATGGCCACCAATACCACACAAATTGTTGTGATACAGTCAAGAAAACTTCCAATTAAACACTTAGAATATTAGTCATTGTTGATGCCAACTTTTCAAGCAATCACCATACTTTCAATGTAGCTTTTCAAAAGCTACGATTGGATTGTGCAATCTGGTCACATCTAGTTCATATGGATCTGAAAAGGAAAGTAGGTGGAGATGATGAAAGTATGCCAATTTTGTTTTTTAAGAGGATTGGATGACCAACATTATTGCCAATAGACGAGAAAGAATCATGTTACATCCCTAAACTTTAACTATGTTTTAGTTTTACTTTCATGTGATTAGATGGATAAGTAATCGTAGATTCATGATTTGACGTTTGGGAAAATGTCAGGATAAATCATTGATTATATGGATTATGATTAATGCTTAGAATTAGACATGAGATTTCATGTTGTTGAGATTATTTAAGCATGATGTATAATGATTTGTTGATGATACACTGATCAAAGTTTGATTGGTTGTGAGTGTAAATGGGAAAAAGATTTCCACCTCCAAGAATGGAAGGAGAGTATCACCAGAGAGAAGGGAATAGATGTTTTGGAAAAGTCAGGTTTCCATTTGAAGTTTCAAAGTTGTTCATTGCATAAACCTTCGAAACGGGGTATGTATTGGTTAACTTCCCTTGTTCAATCCATCTTTATTCAACTAGTGTTGATTGGTCGTTAAGGGTTTTCTATGTTATCCACGTCGATTTGGTTGAATAATGTTCAAAGAACATTGTTAATGATTAGAGTTTAATCTCTGTATTTCATAGTAGATTCCTGATATATATATATAAGAGAATTGTAAATATCGAATTAATGTTATTATCATCAGTTTTGATTATGGCGAGGGAGGAAGAAAACCTCAACCTTGTATTCGTATTCTATTGCCTAATTTTTGAAAGCACCATAATGTGATGATAATTCTGTTGGTGTCTAATAGTTAATATATGATTATTACTTATGTGAAATATAAGTAATAATTTTATGATAGTCTTGAATTTATATACGCTATGATATTATTTTGTGTCGAGGCCACTCTTCCTAGTCAAGATGGCACGACTCCACTCCCCACAGATCACAAAGAAAGTGGAGGGAGTGTAGGTTAAGGAGGAGCATGAGCCATGTTTTCCTCAGGCCCATGACCCTGCATGCGGGGAGTTTTCGGTGGGAAGTTGGTTTCTTGTTTTGTTATTCCTGTGAATGGGAAGGAAAAGAGAAATCATTATTGTTGTTGTGTAAGGACTGTTTTTGAAAAAATGGAGAGAGAGAACTCTTGAAAGGGCAGAAAGGAACGACTGGAATGAATTAGAGTCAAGGTCTGTTAGAATTTAGGAGACTATTTTCCAAAAACTGCATTCAGAGTCAAGAGACTCAACAAATACAGGTGAGTTTATCTAGTAATGATGATACAACTGTATGTTGTTTGGAACTCTTGGGTTGGCACCTGTTTTAAGCAGCTCATAAATGATTGATATGAAATACAGTATAAACTTGAAATGGTCATGCTTCGAATGTTACTTTGTTGTATTATAACATACCTGTGCATTATGGCCGAAACATTATAGACAATGTTGTCTTTGCATTCTATTATGAACAAGACTATGGCAAAGCCACCGACGTCTCAGTTAATGCTTTGGTGTCGAGAGGCACCTGTATACATTCATCCGTGGATAGTTTTATCTACACAACTTCAATAATAACTATTTATTTATTGTTCACTGTTAATGATAGTTTCTCAGAGATGAGAACTATGGTATTTGAAACCATGTATACTATATGTTAACAGTAGTGAGAACATTTATAACAGTTCAGGTTGACTGTGGCATTGAGACCTTGGAAATTATATGTGAGAATTAAACAGGGTTCGACTTAGAAACCCTTATCTTTATGAACTATTTGAGCTTCATATCCTATCTTAGAGCCGCGAGCTTTATTGCTCTTCTCAAAGGATATCAAATGATGGTAATATATTATTACTGCACTAAGTGCATGTAGTGCCTCAAGCACTAGGGAAATAAAAACATGAGTGTCTCTTGATTTCCATGAATGGAAATGAGAGAACAAGCTTGATAGTTTGATTGTTTTGTAAACCTTTATGAATATCTTCTTTATAATAATGGTATTACTTTGGGAATGAAGTAGAAGGTGATTAAAATGTTTCGAGTCTTTATAGACTAAGAGTCTACTATAATGGAAAATGGTACTCTTCTTTTATTATATTATCAATTTATTTTATACTATCGACTATAACAGGATGTGTTATGATTGATATGAATTTGATCAAAATCCTTGGAACGAGATAAACATGGTGACTAGTCTCACGGAGACAAAGACCAAGATTGGTTTGAAACTGAAAACCAAGAACATTTAAATCTTTTTTTTTAAAAAGAAAGGGAATAGAGTGACATGGAGTCACAGGTTCCCTGTTGCAAAGGCAACGAGAAAAAAATTGGATTGCACTCTCGGGATCAGAGTTAGAAGTCCAAATTAGATGGACTAAATTGGAAGTGCAATCAATTTATCCCATGACCAGAGTAGGTCAAACTATAACCATTGTAGGATGAGATAGCTTCTAAGTCAAGTTAGAAGTGGGTGAACAATTGACTACATTCATTGTGAAACGTCTATGTATAATAAATCTTTGGCCAAAGTAATGCATTAGTTGGTTCACTGTGATCCAGATGGCATAACCATCCAGTAGTGTCATACATAGTTAGAGAGGATCTATAGTTGTATGACCGTGATGGGATATGAAGGACACATTACTAGAAACTCAGATGGCAAACCTATTGGTTCTTTATGTCTATTCCCTTCATGAAGGGTAGGGCCACTTCTAGGCAGGAAGGTGTGCGGGAGACCACCAGTCTGTGGTTAGAGGAAAAGCACTCGAGTGATGCTCTCCTTCCCAAGCAGATGACAGGCCAAGACTTATGAAGACAAATGTCAATACTACAGATGCAATATATTCAATTTATATGACTAGACAGTCAAATTTTATGTAAATTTGTCTTTATTGCCATGAGCAAAATATTTTGATTGTAAAGTGAAGTGATTCACTAACATGCTATCTTTGATTATGTTATACATTTTTTAGTTGAAATTATAAAAAAAAAGATATGTTTTTTATGTAATAATTATACAAATGATTAGTGTTTGTTAAACACATGTTTATGTTGATCATGATTATTTACTTGATAGTAAATTTGGATTACAAATCCGAGCAATATGAGATGACATGTTACAAATCATTTAAAAACAAAATGTTTTGCAGAAAAGTGTTGTGCTTTGGTTGATTATGTTAGATCTAACAACTTATTGTTGTGACCAAGAATTGAGAACTTTTTAGAATGCATTTGAGGAACAAATACCAGTCATTATATTATCTACATAGAGTAGGAATGGAAAAGAAACTGCTAGGTACATTGTTCAGAAGTTGGGATCAAAAAGAATGCATAAAACTAGAACAGTGGTTCAAGTAGAGGTTTGAGAAAAGCTTTTATGGAAAATCAATATTGGGGAAAGGAATCTCTACTATTGTCATTGAGAAGCAAAGAGTATTAGAAGAGGTGGCTTCCATGTAGAATTGACTCTTTCTAAAATGTATAGGATGGATTTTACCCCAATTCTCAGAGTCATCTTTCATTTGGCATCAAAAAAGACTCATCATCTTTGTTTGTTCCAAGAACATTGTCAAATTTGAGGAATGTTGGAAATGGCACTGAGGTTACGATGCTTTCTAATATTTCTAATTTCTTCAATGCACCACCTTGTTCATTTGCTTTATATTTTTCCACTAAATTCAAATGTAGGCTTCTTTGCATGTTTGGATGAAAGTGGACTTTTGTCATCTGCTGAGGATTTGGGATAGATGATACACTTACAAGAACCTTCATAAAAGTATATAAGTGAGGGCAATATGAAGAATACTCTATGCAAAGATTGATGATAAAAGGCAAAATGGACATGTGGCAGCTTTTAAGGAATATCAATTAAATGAGCATTTGTTGGAAGTCATTTCTATTGAAGTTTTTGTTTTCACTTCGTAGCCATCAACCAATGTACTTAAACATCACACTCTTCAATGGTCAAATAGTCAATAGTAATTTTACACTTCATCCCTACCAAAAAGTGGTAAATAGTTGTCCTATTTTTATTGGCCAAAATTTATATTTGACCATTGAACTTAGTGTTGCTTCAGAATATCCACCATCAAGGTTGATTTGATATGTCTCTCTCAGAGAGTTTTTAACTATTGATTTACTTCAAAGAAGTAAGGCTAATATGGTAGTGGGCCTTTGGAGATAAAAAAATATTTCACAAAGTGACAGGATTTAATATGGCTAAGAGATCTCCAAATTGCTTAATAAAATATTTAGGGAAGGCCCTCCAATTGAATTCTCATATTCATTTTTTTAAACCATTGGAATAATATTATTTAGTGTAGGGTGAATTTCATAAGTCATATGTGGGATGTAATAGATGTTCCCATGCTTTTTGGGTGTTCAAGCAAATATATTTTAATTTGGTAACGGAGATTATTAAAAATATAAGAAAATAGGTTGTTGATGTAAGGGAGGCTTTACTAGGGTTTTGGCTAGGCTTGGTTTGCATGTTCATGTTTGTGCATATCTACTATTCTTGTCACCTTTGTGTCATACTATATTTTGAAATAGAAGAAGTCTGCATTTATTGCAGGTTTTCTAGTTCCTCCACCTTCGAGCATTTTTTTCCTTTTATATGGCGACCAACCCAAATAGCCCCACATTTAATGTTGGGGTTGCTTCAAGCTTGGATGCATAGGAAAATGACTCTAAATGCCCATGAAAAGTTCTTTCCAAAGGTAGTGTAGAAGGTAATGCCATTGTTCCTAATGTTGTCTTACTTGTTCATGATTTTGAAAATACTTGCAAGTGGCTCAAAAACTATACCCTTGTTGAATATTTTGTGGGTTATGTCCCCTATGAAAGCATCCTATGTTGTTGGGGCAACTCTATTTGGGTCCCACATGGGGTTCACATAGATGTCATTCATAATCTCACCAAGGTATTTTTCTTTTTTGATTTTGCTGAGGTCAAGTTTGCCAGGGCTATTTTCGAGCATGGCTCCTAGTACATTTAGTCTTCCTTACTTGTCTTCTCTCCTTGGACTTAAGATTTTGTTGTGTTTGAGGAACAATCTCTTTGTGTTCTAGATTGGGTCAAATTCTTTGGTTTTCCCTTGTCTCTATGGCCTTTCTTGGACCACATTGCTACGTCTTTAGGGCAAGTTGTTCATATTGAACAAGAGCCTTTTTCTCTATCTCTCTCTAGAAGCCTTTTTCTCTATCTCTCTCTAGAAGAGTGTTTGTGTCTATGTTGATCTCTCTAAAGATCTCAAAGAGTATGTAGAAGTGCAAGTGGGTACCCAAAGTTTCACCTAGAGAGTCTTGTACCTCAACTTGCCAAACACTTGTTATAGATGTCATTCCTCAAACCATAAAATTTGTGATTGTCCTTTAGTCATCCAACAAGGTTAATCTCCTCCTTTACAAACCTCAGTGGCTCCTCCACACTCAAAAGATGGGGATGGTTGGACCATCATGGGTAAGAAAAAAACTAGCATGTGACTACTTTGAAAGGTGTTGGCCTTAGGCCTTCAATTGCCGGGCCACATATTTCAAAGCCTTCTAAGGTGATTAAGGTTGGATATTCTCATCCCTTAGAAGAATCATCCTAGGTGGTTACCAAAACATGATTCAATTGAACCCCCATGGTGGCTAATATTATCTCTTCTCAATCTGAGAAGAGATCTCCATGTCCTTCAACCTTCCACCATTCTTGCAACCTAGTTCATGAGCTTGAGGAAGGAGAATTTATGCTAGAGAAGAAGAGGAATTCTTTGATCTATTTGGTTTAAGTTTTTTCTCCAATTTTGGCAACAATCATTAGAAGAGGATTTCATAAAGAATCATTATGGATCTCTTGATAAGCTTCATGATGATGACAGGAGACTTGATCCCCATTCTCCATGAATTTTAGTTCACAGAATGTTAGGGGTCTCACATATCCTAGAAGAAGACACATTGTGCAGGATGTTTGTTAATGATTTTGAGACCTCGATGTTTTGTGTTTTTAGGAGTTGAAAATTAATGTCTTCATGCTTTCTATTGTTTCTTGTTTAATCTAGCCAAAAAGTCACTTTCTACATAATGGCCATGATGTGTGACATGGAGGCCTTGCTACTTTCATTTAACCTACATGGAAACCACATATGGTAGCTCATGGTTTTGACCCCACCAACCATGCTTTGTGGGTTTTATTTAATATTAACAACCACTCTCTTGGGGTTGTTAATATTTATGATTCCAATAATGTTGTCAAAAAATCTCTTCTCTAGTGATGGATTGTAGAGTCATTATCCACCACATCTTGAATCATGTGTTCCGATTTTGATATGTTTGAGTTAGCATTTGATAAATGTTTCCATTTGCCTATGTGCTAGAAAACTAGAAAAAGGGAGGCTTGGTACTATATGTGCAATAAATTATGTATTTTTTACCCTAACCTTAGTTGTCACCACCCTGATTGTTCAGGGTTTATGTGGAACAATTTATGGGTTAGTGTGGAAAGAATTCTTAAACACCTTGACAGAACCATGATTTATGGATATCCCATCTCTTCCCTTTATCAGCTTTTACAAGCTTTTCATTGAGCCTTTATCAAAAATTTCCATTTTTATCAGTTTCTAATTTGGTTCTATATTGAATGGCAAATGGTGGGGCCCAAGGCACCTAAGATGCAATTCTTCTTAAACATGTCACTATTGAATCATCAACCCACTTTGGCTCATATCTTGCACATATGGAATCTTGATCCATGTCCAACTCCCAAGGTTTGTTGGATTCAATGGTGGAATGATGCAATCAAAAGCATGACTTGTTTCCTCTAAATATATGGGCACTAACTGGTACTTTTCATCTCCATTCACATGAGGCTATCACCTTAGAGCTCTACCATGCCTTCATTGAATTGGAAGTGTTTCCTTTCTCTCCTTCCTTATAGCTGTGTGTTGCTCATCTTTTCTAGTAGAATCAAATTGCATATATAGCTCGAGGCACCTAGTTAATGCTTTCCTTTATTAGCTCAAAATTGGGGATGGAATTTCCAATGATTTATTTCAAGCCCTTTGAGCTTGCTAGTCTTCTCAAAAGATCAAGTGCATCAAAGAAGGGAACTAAGTTATCTCTAAACTTCTCGCCATTCTTCAATATTATATTCTCCATTACCAATAGGTTTCCAGGCTCAAGCTCACTCCCTAGCTTTGAAACAAGATCTAGATCAATGTGTGAGAATTTTTCCCACCTAGATCTGCACTTTGTACTGGGTCTTCTATGATCAATGCCTCTCCCTAAAGAATCTTTGAGAGGCAATTTTTCCATGGCCAATGATAAGGCCTCTAACTATGATGGCTTCCCCTACAAATTCTCTAAAATGCTTTAGGACATAGTTGGCCCTAACCTTTTACAGGACCATAATGAAAGGTAATATCAAAGGTTCCCTGGGATCTCTCATAAACAAAGGTAATATCAAAGTCATACACTAAGGCTAGTGATATAGAATAGACTAGCAATTGATAGCCAATCACTCTCTTGAACACTTCCTATAAGATCAAAACTAAAGCTCTTGTGCTCTACATTTGTCATTTGCTTCGGCTTATCATTTGGCTAGAGAAAACTAGCTTTATGAAATGTTGTTACATTCTCAATAATATAGTCATAGTTTGGGAAGGTATGGAATGGGATAGGTGCTTTCATAAATAGGCTCTCTTTATCAATATTGGTTTTTCTAAAGCTTATGATTGCATTGAACAACCATACATTCTAGCCATGATTCAAGCACTAGGTTTTGGTCCTAATTTCATCTAGTCAGTTCAAATGTTTTTTTAGATGCCTCTACTTGCCTTACTATCAATGAATGACAATCCTCCTCATTTGAGATTTTTTCACTCCATTAGGCGAGGTTGCTCTTTGGCACCAATTCTCTATGCTTTGGCTATAGAAGGTTTTTTCTACTTGTTAGCCAATGTTATCTCTCAATGAAGGTCAAGGGTATTTCTCTTCCTAACTCTTCCTCATAGCTTTGTTAATGACAATTTTTCTAATGATTCCTTCCTCACTCTTCTTGAGGAACAAATTAATGTCAATCATGCCTTGCAGTGTCTTAACACTTTTTGTTTTACTTTTGGCTCTAGCATCCAATGGAAAAAAAACCCAATGCTATTGCTAGTCTTTTCTCCCAAGACTAGCATGGGTTGAAAACTATGGCCACAAATGGGTTAATCATGGGGATATATTTAACCTTTTAGGCATCCATTTTTCTTTCCAATCTTCCTCTACTGACTTATGGTAAGCCATTCTTTCTTTCATCGAGAAGAAGTTACATTATTGGATTGTCAAACCCCATTCCCTTGCTAGGAAATTCTAGATTTGCTCCAAAATGCTTCTTGCTACCAATGCCTACTATCCATCTTGTTGGGACCCTTCCAAAGCCTCTTACTATAAGTTGGAATGACTCCTTAAGGATTTTCTCTAGATTTTGTTAGAGAACAACAAAGTCTTTCATCAAATTGGCTAGGAATTTTGTTTCCCCCATAGGACTTTGGTGGCTTTGGTCTTATTGATACTTACAAACAAGGATTGGCTTTGTGTACCAAATGGATCATCCATGCCTTGGAGGGACAGGAAGCCTATAAATTCTTCTTTGACATTGCATTATTTTTGGTACTTCCTTTGGTCATAGTATGTTTTGTGGCCTGCAATCTCACACCATCCTCATCATGAATGAACCAATGCGAATTCTAGGCACCTTTTTTGCCAAGAGCATTCGGTATTCCTGTGAAGTTCTCAAGTAGTGGCTCATTTGGAATGGGAACAACTTCAGAACTAGGATCTCCATCAACCAACATTCCATATGATGATCTCTTGTGATCACTTGAAAATGTTGACCCCTTGCCAAAGTTCCTTGGATCTATGGTTTATGGCTCTACAAATGTGGTGTTTGCACTATTTCTGATATTTTCTTTAGAATGCTAGGGCCTGGATCTCTTAGCTAGATTTTAAAGCTAAACTAAAGATTGGTAATAAAGATATGAAGTCTTATTAGACTATCTTAGATTAAGTTCCCTTGAAATGGTTCACAAGGTGGGAATCTATTGGACAAAACCATGGTGGAAGTACTAGTATTGGTTTCCAAATACTTCTTTTAGGAGTTACAAAACCTGTAAGGGTTATTGATGGCTTTCTCCTCACCTCCCTATGGTTACCAATCTTAATGCAAAGTAGAGTCTTTAGTCCTCTACCTCTTAATGGAGATAAAATTTTCAAATAGTTTGGTCCACTTTGGTTGAACCCAAACTAGCTCACTTCACTTGGTGTCTTCTCTACTAGGGTCTCCCAATGGGATCTTGATTGGTATACTATTGTGAAAGATGGGTAGAAGTATGTGTTGAGTTTAGTAAAAGAGAAGAGACCGTAGGTGAAAGAGTGTAGTTCAATAGTTTGTTGCAATTCTAACAAATAGTTGCTTAAGGTGACAAGAGAGATTGGAAATGACTCAATGAAGGGTCCCTTGAAAGGAACCACAGTCAAAAATAAAGGTAGTGGTGCTGGTTTTATGCAACATCAGCATAAAGTCATGGCCAACAATGTGAAGATTGTGAGTATTGAACAAGGAAGTGGTGGTTTGGAGAGGAAACAACACAAATCACAGTTTGGACACTTGGAATTTTCTCAAGAGAAGTGTAGCCCAAGAAGTGTAAGTGGAAGTGAAGTATTTCAACAAGTGATGAAGAGGAGAGGTTAGGTAGACAAAGAGGGGGTTTGGATAAAGAACAAGCATGGGATCACCATCCCAAGAATTTTCAAATGTTCATGAGTTTTCCAACTCATGGAACATTTCACTTACACGTCTTGTCTGATGCAGGAGCATATGGGTTCACTGGCAATCTTGTGTCACCAAAAATATATTTTAATTTTTAAGTTAGTTTTTGGTTATGTTTTCTTGGCAGAGTTGGTTTTGTGTTTTTGGAGCAAATGCAGATTTATTCAGCCAAGTTAAGAGCATCATCATGTAGAAGAGCCAATTGGGTATCTCCAATTCCAATTTGGGAAATTTTGGATGAAATGACTAAGTTATGACAAGTCATAAAATTCTCTAGTTCGTGAATTGTTCAGTTCACCAGTTTTGCAGTTTTTCGACAGCTCGGTTCATCGACAAGCGATTTCTCTGACCAAGCCTTCAAGAGAAGTTTGATTTTTCTAAGTCTTCTTTAGTTAGCTATTTGGAACATTAGTGAATTTGAATGAACTTTCTTCGTTGTTGGCGAAATTGTAAGATTGCAAACTTAGTCAGCAAAATGACTAGTTTGCGAACCCATAGGTTCACTAACGACTCACTTCACTGATAAATCCTAAGGGTTAGAGTTCAAAGTTGTCAATCCTTTAGTTAGCAAGTTTTGAATGAAGTCTTTTGTTATCGGCAAAGTTGCAAGATTTCTAACCTAGGCGGCAAAGCTACTAGTTCGTGATCCCTTAGGTTCATCGAGGGTTCATTTCACAAATAAGGCTTTCAAGGTGAAAGCAAATTTCCTTAGTTCATGGAGAGAAGCAATCGCCGATAGAAGGAAAGTGTTTAGTCTCAGCCAGTTTGGGATTTTTTGAGATTTCCAACAAGGGTTTAAATGATGTTCGTGTAGTTGGAGTTTTGCCGATAAAAGAGCTTAAAAGCTTATGACTTTATATCGACAAACCTTTTGGTTTGCAAACATGATAATTCACCGATAGCGTGAGTTGGCAAACCTTTAAGTTTCTAAAGTACAATTTTTGCCAACCACATCTCTAAGCCTAAGAACGTTGATGGCTTGAAATGTGGGGAAGGACTCCGAAGTTCGCAGAAAGCTACTTTTGTTGATAAGTCTTCCTAATGGTATGTCATGAACGTTTAAGTTTCCAAACCCTAAAGAATTTTGATGAAGACATTTTGACTTAGTTTGATGGCAGTATGTTTTGCCGATAAAGGGATCCTAATGAAATAAACATTTATTTTCATAACTGGGAGGGTTATCCTAGACTCGACACATGTCAAGTTCTATGGCAATTCTATTCTATAACTGATCAATTGTTTGGCAACTGTTCAACTGCTTGGCGACTGTTATGCAACTGTCAACTTTTCAGTTCCTTGTATAAATAGAAACCATTGCTTATTCAGAGGGGGTTGGTGATCGGTTGTGGGTGATTGTAGTAGTTCGATTTCCTCACAGAATAGAGTGGAATGAAGGTAGATTGGGGGCGATCTCGGTATCAATTGGAAAGCGATTTGGTGCTATAAACAAATAGTCGATTGTATTGCAGTGTAATGCTGAAGCTTTGAAAGGTCAATAAATTTGTAAATGCTGATGTTTTTGAAGTTAATAAAATAGTTCCAGATTTGTGTTGAATTTATGCTTTTGTTGCGTTGTATTGGCTACATGATTGGCTGGTTTGATAAAAACCCCCTAGTCTTGACTGCATCACACATTCCAAGCCACCTAGAGAATAATAATTAATCATAAAAACCCCCAACTTCATGTTGACATCCAAGTTGGCCCTCTCCATGATCCTTAGAGATGTACACATAATTAATTGACTATTAAATAAATAACTTACAATAATCTAAAAGGATTACAAAGTAAATATCACCCCTAAGCCTAACATTCTCCCACTTGATATTTACATTGCAATGGCATAATAGGGAACATAAGAAAAATGCAAGGCTCATAGCCTCCCTACGCTAACAAATTTCTCTATACTCACTAACTTAGTGAATGAATTTGCAACATCCTACAAAATGTCAACATTTTGAACCGTGACTTTTCCACCCTCTACCATCTCATAAACAAAATTATATTACACATTATAAACATAAATAAATAAACAAACATTAATAAAAAACACTTAATTTTTTTCCTATACAATATACACAAATTTCTAAAAGTATAATTGAAAACAAAATTTCCCTTCAAAATCAAGGACTAACAAACACATAAAAAAATAACAAAAACAATGCTACAAACAAAATGCTCAATCTTCATCCTTAATATTCTAAAAACAAGTGCTAACCACCATATCTACAACTTATTCTTACATGTGTCGAATCATTATTTTGAAATATATTAAGTTTTTAATAGAACAATTGAAGTCATAGAGAAGTTGAGCCCGTTGTGGAACATGTGGGAGAGCCTCATTCACGGATCTTTAACCTTTTGTCCTTCATTACTTGGATTTGTCCATGCTAAATTCCACCAACTTACTCATCTCGTTCTTATCCTTGTTATGTCCTTTCACAACAATCAAACATGTAATAAGATTGAGATGAATTGAAGTGCTCTTTAAATCGATTTCTATCCTATTCATTCAGGGCTTAAATTTGACTGTCAAGCAATTTTTTTATGACAGTTATCTATTTAATAGTGCCTTTAAAATACTATGACATACATTAATCTAATATAAATTATATAAAAAACAAATATATATATCATCATAATCCTATATAAATTTTGACAGTTTGTCCAAAATCTCTCCTTTAATATGATACTGATGAAGGGGGTAAATCACAAAACACACAATAACATACAACAAATAGAACTTTCTTTTATTGAACTGGGCAACTCATTACATTATAGAAGCTCAATTACAATCAGAGGATGAATCCTCTACTGGCTGCAACACATTACAGCTTTTCCCAACCTCAAGACTCTTAAATCTTCAGCCTTCTGTAACCCCAAAATCAGCTAGGGTTTTTATTTTCCCACCTTTTCTTGACTCTACACTGGCCCCCTTCACTCTACTACTGCCCAGGGTTCCCAAAATAGTCATAAATAGCACTTTTTGGTGGCTTCCAGCTAAATTTCAAATTTTGCAACTCCCTCCAAAAGTAGGTCAACTTCCGAGAAGCATAACTTTTGATCCGGGTGTCCGATTGACGAACCGTTTTAAGCGCCGAAAAGCTCGTGATGTGAACTATCATGCTAGAAATTCGTAAATGGATTTCCATCAAATTTTTGGGATGTTATGGAAAGTTTTAGTGCCTCATATCTTGTTCTGAAAATTTTCAGGGGCTTTTCAGAAAATAAAAACTTTAATATCTTTCAGCTCACAAATGATCTTTGCCTGATTCCTTTGCCAAAGGTCTTATATTTCCATTATGTAACTTTCTGGAAGTTTTTACTTCATTACGTGCCCAAATGCAAACATTCTAAAAATAGCAGGTACACTTTCCTAATTAGGCAGGTCGCTATTTTTAACAGTTTTGGAAAAACTGAAAGTCCTACATTATTATTCTAGACATTATGGAACAGACAATACTAATTATGGAAAGAAATGAAAACAACTACAATGATTTTGAATTAACTTCTTTTTGGGTGATGCAAGATTGCCCTTACACCACTGGATGCTCCTGCATCAGACACCCAGGGTAATTTGAGAAGTGACCCTGTCACGTCTCATATGTTTGTGTGAGGAAAACCCAAACGGTCAACCTCTGCCTTAGACAACCAAGAAGAATCTTCAACAGGCCTTCCTTTTCATTTTACCAGATATTCTTCATATTGCTTGTTCCGAGTACTTCTTCCCACACGGCTATCCAAGATCTCTTCTATCTCCTCCATTGAAGTAGATGCCGGAATACTCCACTGCACTTTTGTTGGTCCATCCTCTGTTCCACCTTCATGATATTCTGATAAATCAGCAATGTTGAAAACAGGGGAAATATTGATCCCACTCGGCAGCTCTACCTCATATGCATTTCCTGAATCATGCTTCTTTAGGATTCTGCATGGTCCAAATTTCTTCATTTTCAACTTATTGTATATTCCAATTGGAAACCTTTCTTTTCTCAAGTGAACCATGACTTCATCTCCTACTTGGAATTCCTTATATCTCCCCTTCTAATCTGCCTTAGCCTTGTACTGAATATTCATTTTATTAATGTGCTTTCTCACCTCTTCATGCAAATTCTTCAGATGTTCTGCAAAGTCTTCAGCTTCAGCACTTGTCTTTTCTCCATTGTCCAGCTTCCTTAACTCAGAAGCATTTCTTGGGCTATGCCATATACAATCTGGAATGGTGATTTACCAGTACTCCTATTGATAGAATTGTTGTAAGTAAATTCTGCTTGTGGTAAAATCAAATCCCATCCCTTGGGCTTATCTCCTACTAAGCATCGTAGCAGGTTACCCAAACTCCTATTCACCACTTCAGTTTGTCCATAAGTCTGTGGATGGTGTGCAGAACTAAACTTCAAATCTGTCTTCAACTTCTTCCACAATGTCCTCCAGAAATAACCAACAAACTTGGTATCTCGATCTGAAACTATGCTCTTTGGTAGACCATGTAGTCTCACCACTTCCCTGAAAAATAACTCTGCAATATGAACAGCATCATTAGTCTTCTTACAAGGAATAAAATGTGCCATCTTTGAGAATTTGTCCACCACCACAAAAATAGAATCATGCCCTCTCTGTGTCCTTGGTAAACCAAGAACAAAATCCATACTAATATCATCCCATGGCTTCTCTGGTACAGGTAATGGTTGATACAATCCTGTATTTTGACTTGTTCCTTTTGCCATCTAACATACTCTGCAATTCTGCACAAACCTCCTCACATCCTGTTGCAGCTGTGGCCAATAATAATTTTCACCAACAATAGAAATGGTCTTATCTCGACCAAAGTGTCTAGCCAATCCTCCACTATGCTTCTCCTTAATCAGGTTCTCTCTCATGGAACTCCTCAGAATGCACAACTGGCTTCCTCTAAACAACATGCCATCTTGGATTATGAAATCCAACCATTTTGTCCTATCCAAAGTAACAGGGTCCAGACAAGCTTTCCAAGCCTCTGCAAAATCTGGATCTTCAGGATACAAACTTTTGAGCTCATCGAACCCAACAACCTCTATCTTCATTTCTGTCAACAAATTTTGCCTTCTGCTCAAGGCATCTGCAACTCTGTTGGACTTCCCACTCCTGTGCTTCAAAACAAGGTATAACTCTGCAAAAACTCAACCCATTTTAAGTGCCTTTGGTTCAACTTCCCTTGACTATTAAGATACTGCAAAGCCTGATGATCAGTAAATAAAACAAACTCTTTTGGCAACAAATAATGTCTCCATTTCTTCAAAGCCTAAACTATTGCATAAAATTTCTGATCATAAACAGAATACTTTTTCTTGGCATCATTAAGCTTCTCACTAAAATAGGCAATGGGCTTACCTTCTTGGCTCAAAACAACTCCTATACCACTACCACTAGCATCACAATCTACCTGAAATACCTTGTTGAAATCTGGAAGTGCCAAAACAGGTTGTTCTACAACTTTCTGCTTCAATGTATCAAAGCTCTTGTCTGCTCCTTTAGTCCATCTAAACTCTTTTCTATCCCCTCTCATTGTCTCAGTTAGAGGTGCACAAATGCTACTGAAATTTCTGATAAACTTTCTGTAAAAACTTGCCAAACCATGAAAAGATCTTACCTCTGTTGCACTCCTTGGTGTAGGCCACTCAATGATAGCCCTTACTTTTTCTGGGTCCATCTTAAGACCTTCCTCTGAGACAACAAATCCCAGGTATACCAACTCTTTCTTTGCAAAACTACATTTCTTCAGATTAATCAACAACTTCTCCTCCCTCAGCTTCTTTAGAACTCTTCTGATATGCATCAAATGCTCATCCCAAGTCTTACTGAAAATTAAAATATCATCCAAATAAACAATAACAAAACTTCCCAAAAATTCTTTTAGTACCTCGTTCATGAGCCGCATGAATGTGCTCGGTGCATTGGTTAGCCCAAATGGCATGACTAACCACTCATACAAACCCTCCTTTGTCTTGAAGGTTGTCTTCCATTCATCTCCTTCTTTGATTCGAATCTGGTGATACCCACTCTTCAAATCAATCTTCGTGAAGTACTTGGCTCCACTCAAACAATCCATTATGTCATCCATTCTTGGCAATGGAAATCTATACTTGATCGTTATCTTATTGATGGCTCGAGAGTCTGTACACATCCTCCATTCTCCATCTTTCTTTGGTGCTAGTACTGCAAGTACTGCACATGGACTTAGGCTCTCCCTTATCAGTCCCTTCCTCAACAACTCCTGAACTTGTCTGTTTAGCTCTTCATTCTCTGCAGGGGTCATTCTGTGGGCTGCCTTATTTGGCAAACTAGCTCCTGGTATCAAATCTATTTGATGACTTATCTTCCTTACTGGTGGTAAACCTTTTGGTACATTATCAGAGATAATGTCCTGGAACTCTTCCAACATATCTGAAACTTTTGCTAGTACATCTTCACAGTTCTCTTGACTAATCTTGGGAATCAATGCAAAGCAATGATGCTCATGCTTCATTCCCTCCAAAAACTTTCTACCATCTACTAAGCAAATTCTGGCAGTGCTACATACCTTTTCTTCCACCTCCTTCAAGGGCTTCAACTTATGACGAACTCCATCCTTTGTTAGGGAATATGTGTTTGCACGACCATCATGGACAGCGCTCCTATCATACTGCCACGGCCTCCCCAATAACATATGACATGCATCCATCGGTATGATGTCACACAACACCTCATCATGGTAGTCATCAATCTTGAACTTCACTAAACACTGTTGATTGACCAAAGCTCTATGGTCCTTCTGCAACCATGCAATCCTGTATGGATGTGGATGCTTTCTTCTTGTCAACTTCAACTTGTCAACCATCTCCTCTGAAACAAGATTATCAGTGCTTCCACTGTCAATAATAATATCACAACACTTACCTTCACATTTTCACCTTGTGTGGAATAAACTCTTCCTTTGATTGGGTTCTTTCTCCTCATTCAACAAAGTTCTTCTAACAACTAGGGTTTCTCCCCTTTCTGCATCTTCAAAGTGCTCAGACTGTGCATCTTCATCCACATGTGCAACTCGTGCATTACCTTCAGGTCTTCTATTCATCCTTCCTTGATGTTGTGGACACTCGTATGCTCGATGCCCTTCTTCTCCACATTGGAAACAGGTTCCTCTGAAACCTCCTCTTCCAGGTCCTTGCCCAGGTCTGCCTCTTTCTCTTCCTCTTTGCTCACCATTGTTCTGGTCACGAGGGCGGTAGGTATTATCACCTCTCTAATTTCGACTGGTACCAGCTTCTTCACTTTTCTTTGCATCTTCATTTCGGCCCCCATAGGGTCTTCCACCAGTCCTTCCGCCTTGACCTCTTTCCCTTTGCTTTCTATCAAATCTTTTATTCAGCTTCTCTTCCACCTTCAGGGAAAACTGGTACGCATCTTCTATGGTGGTCATTCTTACTAGGCTCAACTCCTCTTGAATACTCGGCCTCAACCCATTAATGTAACAGGCTACCTTCTCCTTGTTGGGCTCTGCATGGCCTGTCCTGATGGTAATTTTATAAAACTCTTCTGTATACTCCTTAACAGACTTGTTACCTTGCTTTAGTCCTTGCAGCTTCTTCAACAACTCCATCTCATAGTCCACAGGAATGAACTGCTTCTTCAATTTCTCCACCATCCGATCCCATCTGGTGATCTTTCCTTTTCCTTTTCTATTCCTCTCTAATTGGACCTCCTTCCACCAAATATTGGCATGGCCCTTCAACTTTACTTTTGCAAACTTAACCTGATCTGGGTCCTCCACATCTTCATACTCAAAATACTCCTCCATGTCATTAATCCAATCAATAAGCTGTTCTAGATTCAAATCTCCAGAATATGTAGAAACTTCGATCCTGGGCCTCTTTCTGATCTTCGAAATGGCCCTCAACAACCTAACTTCTGCAGCATCTCCGGTGGCTTCTTGTTCTTCCTCAGATAGCTCTTCTTCAGCTTCATCTTCACTTTCTTCTCTTACCTTCGGCTCAAACCCTCTTCGTAGCTCCTCTTGCAATGCATCGATTTGTCTTTGTAGGGCTCTAAAACCCTCTTCTGTCAAAGCATTCCTCCCAACACAATTTCTTCGTGGAGGCATCTTGGTCTCCGCAGCAAACCCACAACCTCAGGTCCTGGTGCAAACTACCTCATGGTCGGCGATCTGTCTACACACTCAGGAACCCTTGCTCTGATACCACTTGATGAAGGGGGTAAATCACAAAACACACAATAACATACAACAAATAGAACTTTCTTTTATTGAACTGGGCAACTCATTACATTACAGAAGCTCAATTACAATCAGAGGATGAATCCTCTACTGGCTGCAACACATTACAGCTTTTCCCAACCTCAAGACTCTTGAATCTTCAGCCTTCTGTAACCGCAAAATCAGCTAGGGTTTCTATTTTCCCACCTTTTCTTGACTCTACACTGGCCCCCTTCACTCTACTACTACCCAGGGTTCCCAAAATAGTCATAAATAGCACTTTTTGGCGGCTTCCAGCTAAATTTCAAATTTTGCAACTCCCTCCAAAAGTAGGTCAACTTCCGGGAAGCATAACTTTTGATCCGGGTGTCCGATTGACGAACCGTTTTAAGCGCCGGAAAGCTTGCAATGTGAACTATCATGCTGGAAATCCGTAAATAGATTTCCGTCAACTTTTTGGGTCATTATGGAAAGTTTTAGTGCCTCATATCTCGTTCTGAAAATTTTCAGGGGCTTTTCAGAAAATAAAAACTTTAATATCTTTCAGCTCACAAATGATCTTTTCCTGATTCCTTCGCCAAAGGTCTTATATTTCCATTATGTAACTTTCTAGAAGTTTTTACTTCATTACGTGCCCAAATGCAAACTTTCTAAAAATAGCAGGTACGCTTTCCTAATTAGGCAGGTCGCTATTTTTAGCAGTTTTGGAAAAACTGAAAGTCCTACATTATTATTCTAGACATTATGGAACCAAAAATACTAATTATGGAAAGAAATGAAAACAACTACAATGATTTTGAATTAACTTCTTTTTGGGTGATGCAAGATTGCCCTTACACCACTGGATGCTCCTACATCACTAAAATGTCTAAATACAGCTATACAACTATCAAATTTAAGCCCTAATTCATTCATTCAATCACAAAAGGGCGCATGCTATTTCAAGTATTAAAACCATCCAAATCTCAAACAAACAAATATTCTCTAACCTAATTCAGCTTTTACCAAATTCGAGAAACAACACGCATTCATTTTTTTTAAAATTTTGAATTGGATAAAACTTCAATGCAATAATTAGCCGATTGGCTTTTATATGTGAGCATTATAGTGCTAGGAATTGTCTCACATCGAAAAATTTTGTAAAGTCGGTTGTTCCTATGGGCGTATTCCTTGAACCTTCTATGGGTACAAGTGCTAGTATAATTAGTACTTGCACCTAAAGGAGAGTAATGGTTACTTAATAACAAATTCAAATTATATTTTAAGTGTAAATGGTGGAATGGATTAGAAGATATTTTATTTTATTTTGCATAGAATACTATCTAAAAGTAGGTGTATTAGATAGAATAACATCTAAAAATAAGTATATTAGATTTACAATATTGTTCTTTGATATATACTTGTAAAGTTGTATGCACTTCTTCTTGAGTATTTTGCAAAACATTGCGATTGGTCTTTATTTCTACCATGGTCGATTTTTTCTTGTAAACGATGCTTATATGGTGCCATTTGAGCCTAGTGGAAATTTGCATTAGAATTTCCTTTTGATCCCAAGAATTCAATTAGAATGAAATTCCACACAAATCATTACATGGATAATTATTGTTATTTTAAAATTATATTGTAGAAAAAATATTAATTTTTTTAAAGTAAATTAATTCAAACAAAATGTATATATTCTTCATAAGGCAAACAAATCTTAATGTTAAAAGGTTGTTTGATTGTTGCCTAGTGATATCCTTCTCGAGCACCCATTTTTTAATTACTTTGTCCTATATAAGTTCAAATAAGGATATTTCTCGACTTATTTTAGATAGATTTTTCTAAAGATAGGTATGCTAGTTTATATAAACGTTCATAAAGAAAAAACAAAAATGATGATTAATTTATTTTGGAAAAAATAATTAAAAGTTTTAAAAAATTGATTAAAATCAACTATAAACCAACAAATGACTTTACTCACTACTATTGGTAGACATTACTTATAGTTATTTAATAATTAATAAAATCTAATAAGTTAAACCTAAATTTAATAGGTACACTTTGCATCATTCATCTTATATATAAGAAATAAAAAATAAACTTAAAAAAGGCCAAAGTTCAATAACTATTTTTAATATTCTATTTTCCTTTACCCTCTACAACAATAACACTTTATATAATAATATTTTATATTTTTATGGACCCACTTTAATATCTTTTATCATTTATTTTCAATATTTTTGATTCACTTTAGCTGACTTTAATATCTTTTATCATTTATTTTCAACATTATTGATTTACTTTAGCCGCTATAATAAAACCTTTTTGATAAAATCTCACATTCATAATGCAAATAAATAGTAATAGTTTAAAAATTGACTTGTAACCCAAATAATAATAATAATAATAATAATTTGATTAGAGTAATTTTTTTACTATATTTTCTTACCATAGATTAAATGGTGCCAAATAGGACCAATGGTGAATTTTATTTTATTGTAAAGTAATTTTAAGTTTATATATAATATATTAAATACATCTACTTAATAATGTTCAAAATATTGAGAAATATCAATCTTTAGTTATTTATTTACTTAAAATGTTATTTATAAATTTATTTTAACTACTTAAGAGTTATCTTTATATATGTAAAAGGGGTTTATATATTTATCGTGTATATGCTATGTTATTTTTGTTCACTTGTAAAGTAAAGTAATTTACCCTACCATTAATTTTCTTTGTGACTTTTAATGAGGCCTGTAAATACAATAAGAGTAAACAATATGCCATACCTATTCTAACCTTCTATAAATATTTTATCAAGAACAATTGGTATTACCCTTGGGTAGAGTATCAAAATATAGTAAATTTGAAGAATGAAATAGCACCAACTGGGCATCACTTCATAAATTCATTGTGCAACAAAAAGAGAAGAAAAAGATGGGTGTATAGTGGTGCCCTTAGGGCGCAATTCAATTTGCTCTATTTTTATTTGACTTGATTTTTTCTAAATTTATGTTCAAGTACTACTTGTATTTATACACCGCTATTTTTAGTTTTTATGTACAAGAAACAGTCTTAAAAAAAGGCTCTCAGTATTAATTAAAATTTAATAAAAAGTAAGGCATTTCAATATAGCTATCCATTTAAACAAAAACACAAATGAAGAAAGTAGAGTTTCTAAACAACTTGGAACCCCAATGTTAACAAACACAACAAAAATATTTATAAACTATAAAAATCAATCTTCAAACTTTAGTCTTTACTCTAGGTTTGTGGTATGCATTTGGTATGATATGAGTAGAGCTAAAAAGTCACTATAAATAATCTTTAAAAAATAAAATATTAAACTATATCTACTGTTATTGATTTGTATTGGTTACTCATTGTTACATGGGCATGCTAATTACTATAAAATTCATAATGTAGCTACTACTAACATCTCACCTGAGGAAAAAACAACGTACATTACAACAACGTACATTTCCCCAACTACTGACCAAGCATTTTGTTGAGATAGGTGAACTTTCCATTATTGTGAGATGGATATTACTACCTAGGTATTAGTTGCTTCAATTGGTTACACTCAAAATGCAATAGAGAGCTTGAAAATTTTCACTTGTTTGACTAAAGATTGTTCCTTAGCTAGTTATGTATTAGTACTACCCATGTCTTTTTTATATCTAAGTAAAGTTACTGTACAATAATCACAAATCAACTTAAAAGGTAGGCAAATGATAGAATTACAAGAAGAAAAAATTATACTTATGTGAAACTCTTATTATGTATAGGGGCATAATTGCTTCTAGAATTGAAAATCATAGTTCTCATTAAGGCCCAATTTTGTCAGGAGTATACAATCAATAATATTTGTGTCCTATTTATATTTCAAACCAAAGATGTAAAACTCAAAATTAGGACCAAGACACAATAAAGAATTCATAAAGCACAATTATTCACCATCACATGTGATGGTTAACATGTATTGGGGGCTAGATTTCTTCTAAACTTATAAATTATTTGCCAAGTGCATACAACAATAGTAATTAGTTGTTGCTTTGTATTTGCAGTTAAAATCACCTTGCAATATTTAAATTGAGGCATTCAAACAATGAAGAATGACAATGATACTTGCGATGTGAAGTGTCATTTGACAACTTAGGAAATGAACAAAATATTATTTATTAATATATTTCACATATCTAAACCATAGGTAGAGATATATTGAAGAGAAAGACCGTATCAAATAGGGAATGTGCTCTGCAAGTTGTTCGAGGGTTCTGGTTCCCCTCCATGAACAAAGTGCAGAGCCGTTCTCAGTTTCAACATTGGTCCTCTTGGTTATCTTTTGTCTGCAATCTTCGTAGAATCTTCATTGTCTACTTGCCATTTGAGTTAGTCTGAAGTATCAAAGTCAGATTTATTTTTCATGGTTATTTTTTCATTTTTCCCTTGTTAACCCTTGATGTTCTAAATTTAGTGGGCATAGAAATTATAGTTTTTTTTATTTACTACATAGGTTTTCCCGCCCATGGGTCTGTGTCCTCCTTTGGCTTAGAACATGCGAACGGAGACGAGGGTGCACGATTCCGGCCAAGGCATTTACTCCTCGGTCGTAGGTGATTATGGCCAGTGCAGATGATCAAACAAATAAGGAAGTAGGGCAGAATGGAGGAGATGAGGTTGTAGGAAAATCTTTTAAGGAGGCTCTGGATTGCAATATTGCCGCCCCTCCGCCCCAAGATGCACGCTTCTTGGCACAAGAGGTTGGAGAGGAGGGCGTCGGTGGAGGCGAGAGTGGCAGGAGAGAAGGAGAAGAGGCAACAAGGGAGAGGGTCGAAGGTAAGCAAGTTGGTTTTCCTCAGAAACTCATTCTTCAACCCAATGTTAGTATGTTGTGGTTGGTTAATGTAGAAGAAAATAGGCTGAAGAATGTGGCTTTATTTTTTGTTTGTCTGGACTGTAACAACTTGCCTTCTAGAAATTTTTTTGATAATTGGTTGTCTTCAGTCTGGGGAAAGAAATTAGGGGTCTACATTTCATTTTGCAGAATGATATCTAAAGGGGTTTTTGTTATTATTCTTAAGAATCATGGAATGCAAAAGAGAGTTTTGGAAAAGGATATGTGGAATGTTGGCGATTCTCTGTTTAAAGTCTTTTCATGGAATCCTGATGCGTTGATGCAAGAACTTAAATTCTGTTCGGTCCCTAGATGGTTGTTAATTAAGGATGTGCCCATTCAACTCTGGCCTTTCCTAGAGAAGGTGTTAGATCCCATTGGCAAAATTTTGAGAGTTGAAGACTCTCAAGTCACCCTACCACATATGGATGCTAGGGTACTGGTCTCTCTTAAGCTGAGGATTGCTATCCCGGAAGTGCTGTATATAAATCATAGGAGGAAATCTGTTTCTTGTGAAGTAATGGGTCTTGGAGGGCTTAATGCTTGCTTCCTTTGTAAAATTGATGGACACATAAGGAAAAACTGCCCATTGTTAAAATCCAAAAGCAACAATATCCAGTTTCAGACAAGTGGTGATGATAAGGTTATTTCTGGTTTGGGGAGTTCTGGACATAGGGTGGTCCCAGATGTATCTCCTGAGAAGGGTTCTCCTTCGGTACTCGGGCCTATGTTGTGTCTCGAACCCCCCTTGCCTACCCCACATGTGTTGGATGGTTCAATTAGGGAAATTTGAAATAGCTTTGAAAAGCTCAAGTTAGAGGAAGTCTCATATGAAGTTACCCCAAGTACCTCTACTGAATTTGTTGCATCCACACCTCTTCCTTCTCCCTCTATGAGTAAGGACAAAATGGTGTTTGGGGGCTCTAATGTTTCAGAGGTTGCCCCCTCGCAGTCTAGTGAGGTTGCTGCTCCTTCCAATATGAAAACTAATGTGTTAAATTCTACGAGCCCCCTTAAGGGGGAAGATAAGGCTACTTGGGATTCGGTTCTTAAGGACTATGAGAACCCTATGAGGTTAGCCTTATACAGGCTGCAGTAGGGAAGGACACCGAAGATGGGAAGGAAAGAAACTCCCTAGTGGGCAATGTCGGACTGGCCCCCTCTAAGAAAAATGCACAACAATTGGCTTTGATCAAGATTAGAGAAGATATGTTGGCAAGGAAGTTGGGTGATCTTGTCAATGGGATAGGGCTTCCATCTTAGTTTCACTCCCCAGATCAATCTAAGGTCAACTCTAAAATCCCTAAAAAGGTAATTGTGACTGCTCATGGTGCTATCTGTGAAGTAGATGAAGTTGTTGAATGTCCCAAAGGGGAGGGTGGTAGGAAAAAGAGAAAATATGTCAAAAAGATAGTGAATGAGGCTAAGAGAGTGAAGGGGGGGAAGCTCCCCAAATGTTTTGACCATATGGGGGTATCAAAAGAGGGTGCCCCTTGAAGCTGTAGTTGAATTTACATTATGTATTCATGAAATACATTAGCTGGAATGTGAGGGGGCTAGAGACCCCTGATAGGAAATATATAGTGAGGGATCTAGTCAATAGACACAAAAATCTAAATTTCTTAATGCTGCAAGAAATCAAAGCTGTGAATTTTCAATTAGATAATGCTCTGAGATTTATCTAGAAGGACTCCATTAAAGTGCACACTTGTCATAATAAAGGCAAAGGAGGTATTGCTATCCTCATCAATCCTGGTTGGAGTACTTTTGTTTCACAAACTGGGATTTCTCCATGTAACAAGACTGCATGGGTCAGCATTGATAAGAATGGAGAAAAATTTGGTGTTTACTCTATTTATTCCTCAAATGATTACAAGGAGATGGGCACTTTGTGGGATTGGCTTGCCTCCAATCTCCCTAAAATTCCATGGATTTTTTCCAGGGACTTTAATATGGTGGAAAATAAGGAAGACAAGATAGGAGGGATGATTTTGGACTGGAAAGGTAAATGAGAAATACTTTTGGCTTAGATTACAGAAATCCCTCAGGTTGATAGATCCTTTAGAAGGTTCCAAGTGCAGGAGTAAAGGCATATGGTTCTCTTGGTGCAATGCACAAGCTGGTGGTAGGAGAATATACTGTAGATTGGATAGATTTTATGTTAACAAAGAATATTTTTAGTTTAAATGCCCTCAAGGGGATAATGTAATAAAAGTTATACCTAGTTCTCTATCAAACCATCACCCAATTTGTGCTGAAATCTTTTTTATAGCCCATGACATGTTAGCCAAAGCAAAACTTCCTAAACCCTTCAAACTCAATGTCATGTTATTAGACAATTAGGACTGTAGACATGGAATTGTCTCATTAACGAACATTGTAAAGTTTTATCAGAATCATAAGTCTACCAACAACTATTGGATTGAGCTTGTTAAAGCTTATCAAGGAATGTTCCAACTATGTGGGAAAAAAATTGCCTTGGACAGGAGAAGAGAAGAAAGAGAGATTCAAAGCCAGTTCTTGGAATCAGAAAAGGAGGCTCAAGAGAATCCATTTGATGAAGGTTTGGTTGCTTCAGTGTGTGCCATTAAAAACATGCTCAGGTATTTTGAAAATTTGAGATCTCAAAGTGCCAAAAATAAGGCCAGACTTAACTGGGTTAAGGATGGAGATAGAGGATCCAAATATTTCTTCAACATTTGAGAAATAAAATTAGATAAGAGCATGTGGAAATGATTTCAGAGAATGGTATTGTGTATGCAGATCAGAATGGTATTAAGGAGGTTTTAAAAAATTTCTATGAATGCTTGTTCAAAGTAGAAGATAGGGGTCATAATTGTTGGGAGGCCTAGAAACTCTGTGCAGATATTTGCCCCAGGAAAATTGATGATGATATGGCCAGCAAGCTGAAGAAGAGCATTTCCAAGGATGAAATTAGGAATGCCATTTTCTCTATGACCTCCAATAAATCTCTTGGGATCGATGGGCTTCCCATGGAGTTCTACAAAGTCAACACTAAATGGGTGGTAGATGATCTGCTGGAAGTTTATGAAGAAGCAATTGAAAGAGGCTCCTTGGGCAAGGAAATAAATAGAGGGGTTATTAAACTATTACCTAAGGGAGGGGATAAATCCAACTTGAAGAATTGGAGACCTATTACCTTGCTCAATGTATCTTACAAGATTATTGATAAGGTGTTGGCAAGGAGACTAGTAGATATTTTGACCGCTATTATCAATGTAACACAAACAGGTTTCATAGAGGGAAGGTACATCCTAGAGAATCTGTAGACTAGTTGGGAAGTAACTCATTGGGCTAAGGAGTCTGGACAGAATGCGGGAATTCTTTTACTAGACTTTGAGAAAGCCTATGATAGAATAGAATGGTCTATCATAATTTGTGTGCTTCAGGCTTTTGGTTTTCCATGGGAATATATTAAAATGGTGAAAATGCTTTTCAATGATGCCTCTACTCAAATTGAAGTAAATGGAGAGCTTACTGACCCATTTCAAATGGGGAGATCAATAAGACAAGGGTACCCCTTGGCACCAATTCTATTTGTTATTGCATCTGAAGCCCTTTACTACTTCTTAAGAACAGACACAATTCCTGGCCTCTTCAAAGGTATTGAGCTCCCGGATGGTTCCCCCTGTTGAACATGCAGTTTGCAGATGACACTGCCATTTATCTTGTCCTAGAGGAAGATAATCTAAATAATTTGAAAATTAGATTGGGTAAATTTTGTGTAACCTCAGGGGCTAAAGTTTCCTTTAGCAAGTCCACTCTCATTGGTTGGGATGATTCTCCTCTCGGGTGGTTGGACTTGGCGGTTTGGCAATAGGGTGGGCCTAAGAAATTGGTTAGGTTCTTAGGTATTCCCTTTGCCCTGGATCTGTCTCTAAAACAAATGTGGGACTGACTGTATGCAAGAGTAGAGATTAAACTCAAAGGGTGGAATAGACAGGCTCTGCCCCTAGTAGGAAGGTTTCAAGTTTGTCAAAAAGTTTTATCAGCCTACACTGTGTTTTATGCCTCAATGTGGCCTTTTTCTAATTTGCAAACAGAATGTATTCAAAAAGTCATTAGGGGCCTTTCTCTGGTCTGATGGGAAAGGCAATAGTAAAAGGCACTGTGTTAATTGGAAATGGTGCTGCGTTGGGAAGGAGTTAGGTGGGTTTGGATTGAAGGATCTTAGACTCCAAGGTATGGCATTGGTGGCAAAATAGATTGTTAACTCATTAGAAGGCAATGAGCCTTGGAAAGGGTTAATTAGGATCAATATCAAATTGGCTAGACCAAGGAGGAGTCCAGGATGGAGCAATTTGCACTTTCATGATTACCTTTTTGGGGATTTCAAAGTTAAACCTGCTGAGTCTGTGGTTTTTGCTTCTATTTGGAAAGCTTGGGAAAGTATTAGGAGATTCATTTCTTTTCCTGTAAGTGGTGAGTCCTCATTTCAGTGGGGTGCGCACAAATCTATTTGGTAGACTCTTAAACATAATGACAAACCTCTGGCTCTCATTCAAGGGTGCTCTGGTCTTAAGTGGCACAGACTAGGCTTTTCCAACTTCAATGATTTGTTAGTTGATAATGGTTGTAAGTGATGGGAAAAACTAAAAGAGGAATTTGGTCTGAAAGAGTCTCAAAAAGAACATATTCAGTGTTGGTTGCAGTCTACTCAAAGGATCTTGGTCAGTCAGATTTGTTGAGTGAAGGGGATTGGTTGAGTAGGCTGATTTGGAAGGATGGTTGCAAACTGGCAGTGTGTGAATCTAGAAGGATCTACAGGATCCTCGGTAACTCTAATCAAATCCTGGAGCACTGTGCCAAGTCTTGGAATTATGTCATAAGATTTAAGTCAAGTTTTTAAGACCTTTTGGGGTAGGTCTTTGGAACCTAAGAAGGGGTGTTTCAGATGGCTTTTGTTGTTAAATAAACTTCATGTTGGGGCTAATAGTTATGTCTGCAGATTGTGTAATTTTTTTGAGTCTTGTGATCACATTTTTTTCAAATGTCCTTATGTTGCTCAAGTCTAGAATCTATTTTTGGGGAATATTGTGGATTGGTTTGTTTGTAATTCAATAGAAAGAATTAGAATTTTACTTGGTTTTATTTCTGACTTTAGAATTTTACTTGGTTTCATTTCTCACTTTGACACAAAATCTAATCTTTTTTGGTTGGTTTTGACAATTGAAATGCTATGGGCGTTGTGGAAAAAGAGAAATGAGGATCATTTCCAAGACAAACCAAGATTGCTTACTGGGTCTAATATGAGACTCACACAAATTGATTTATATGTACAGGTGGCTGTTGCAGTGGAAAAACAACTAAAGACTATGGCCAAGGAGACTGAATATGAGGATCTTTTGGGGCCTATGGTAGCTGATGATTTTGTAGAACAGGGTTTCTATGATTTTAATATGACCTACCATTCCTTCAATGAGAAAATGGAGCTTCTGCATCAGGAATTTAGCAAATTGGTCATTACAGGGAAGGTGATGGTGACAGATCAAAAGGTTTCTACTATCTCACAGGACACTCAACCCATTTTAGAGAACTAGAAGTTATATGTTGATGATGGTAGTCTGCACTTTGAAACTAATCTTGACACAAAGACTACATCTATGGAATTCTGTGAGGCTGCTCCTTTGTCCCAATATGATCCTACTGAGGCTTTTGAAGAACTGGATGATGTAGATTAGGTCTCCTTAGTATTTTCATAACAGTCATAAAGTTTGTTATTAGCAGCTCCTAGACATATGATGTGATATGATATTATAATCTTATGTAGTATGTAGTAACTGGTCTAGAAATCTTTTTTTGGTGGCCCCCTTGGCCACATATATGTATAGTTTCTACTCCTTTTTTGGTAATATTATTACACTATCTTCAATCCAAAAAAAAAAACCATAGGTAGAAAATTTTAGGCAATCGGTCATGTCCACTTAGTGTTGATAATTTCAAATTTGAAGGGCCTTTAATGCTCTAAACACCACATCACACATAAAAACCATATCTAGTGAAAGTGAAATAGATATAAAATAAACACTACAAAAATAACATATCAAAAAAGGAATTGAATGCGTATAGACATAATCAACAGTCCTGAATGAGGGTTTCAAAATCCCTGAGCTTGAAATATATAGAAAAAAATGAGTTTAGTTATGATTAGCCTAGGAAGATGGTGGTAGCTCTACGCAGGTCAATTCAACGCATCATTAGCCTACCTATTTTTCAAGCGTAAGTCAGTCCAAACATGTTATAGGCGATAATGAATTGGCATAAAAAGACATGAACCATCCACCAACAAAATATACTATTGGTTTATGGGGATTTTTGTGACCTAGACACAAATCTAGTGACTTAATTTTTTTTTGTTTTCAAACCCTAGCTGAAACCAAGAAGAGCAATGGTTTCCCATTAGCACACAACCAAAAGAAAATTTAAGCAACATAAACTAATGAGATATAAATTGCAAAACAAAGGGGTAGAAGATACTCATGAAGTATATGTTTACCTAGTAGAATGCATTTCTTTGTTGTTGGAAAAAGCAAGGGAACGAAGAATAGGATCTTTGTTTTCAATTTGGTTAGATATGTGGCCTTTCTATCAATTGTGAGTATTGTTATTATAGTTTGGCATAGATTGAATTTGAAAATAGCCTTTCACATTCATGGTCATTAAATTCATTGCCTATCATTTCACATTTTATACATTAAATAAAAAATGCTTTAAGTGTAGACAAGGACAACTAGTTTTGAACGATTGAGAAATAGTGTCACATCTTGTTTTTAGACTTTATTTATAATTTTAATTATTAGACATTTAATTATGATTATTTTACTATTGAGTGATTTCATGTGCATAAAGGTAAAATAGTTGATATTTAAAATGCATAGAATTTGAAAGTCAATCTAACAAGCAATTATTATTGGTATGACTATGGATGTATATCTTGTCTTGCTTCGGCTATGATTATAAGGACTAACCTATTGACGAAATCTAAGTGCAACTGAGTGCAGGAAAAATGTCGAAAATGAGAACATGGTTGAGGTAGAAGTGTCCTAGCCGCCGGAAAGAGTTGGCATGACAGATTAACCCGATGCATGCACACACTCACTTAGTTTCATGACATATTGTATCATTCATATTTCTTCATTGAGTGACTTTATTATGCATCGTTATATGGTTATGTAGTCATGTTTGAGCATTTTATATGGCTAATGGATGTGATTGATGTATGATGATTAGATAAATATGTGAATTTGTTGCTACAATATGTTCATTTGAATTGTATAAGTTAGCCATGTATTTATATGTTATTTTGACTTAGATTTAATAGAATTGTATAAGTTGAATTCAATTTAATTAATTTATATTATTTAAAGAGTTTATATATATATATATATATATATATATATATATATATATATATATATATATATATATATATATAATGCTCTTGCATGAAATGATATTTTAGATAGACTTAAAATAAGCATATATTTATAGATACATATTTATAATTTAAAATATATATAAAAAAAAATTATTATATAAACATATAAGCATTATATTATTACTTTTATTTATTTATTTTGGTAATTAATTTATTTTGGAAAAATAAATAAGTTGAATTATTTAAATTTGTTAATTTATTTAATTATTGAATGTGCATGTCTATTTTAAAGATTTAGAGAATCAATTATTAAATTTATCATATTCGTGAATTAGAAAATTATATTTTTTAATATTAGTTTTAAGTAGTATGTGCATGAATATGAATAAAGTCATTTTAATATTATTTTTCTTTTTTTAGATATCTCCGAGGTGTCTCCGGCTCAGCGACCGCGACTTTGTTGCCGAGTTAGTCCAGGTGAGCCGAAACTAACCCTCTAGGCCAAACGCGATATCCCATTGCCTACCCCATAGCATGCGTGGCTGGGTGATTCAATATTTGAACTTAGGTGGGAAAACTACCATGCACTTAAAGCGGGTAGCCGCACCACTCGAGCTGAACCTCGAGGGCTAATATTATTTTTCTTTTATTAAGAATATAATATTATATTTTGTTTTTTAGGTTTTAAAAAAAAAGGAAGAGTTTTTAAAATAAGATAATTAGCTTTTTTCATTCTTCTTTCTAGGTTATCAATTTTATTATGCAAAGGAGAAGAAAAATAAAACAAGTTAGGGATTTGAAAGTGCTTTTTTTGTGAAGAACTAAAGGATTGTTGTGCTTTTTAAATTGATTGGTTCATCTCCATTGTTTTTACCAAATTGCTACAAGGATTGAGGTAGGATTCTTGTCATGAAAGGTTTTAGCAAAGACTTACTTTGGTTAATAATTGAATATAGGATTGTGTGAATAAATTGTGATTTATATGCTTCTTGTGCAAAAAGAAAGATTTATATAAATTATAGTTTCATTGATTTTGAAGATTAGAAAAGAATTTTTGTTCAATTGGATTTGTTGGGAATTCGTAAAAGTTAGTGGGAAGATTTGATAGGTTATTTTATCTAAATATTATTTTTACCATATTGAAATATTAATTTCTTGTATAGGAGAAAAAAACATAATAAAAGACTTGGGAAGGGACTGAAAAGAAAAATACTAACCTATCTTAGTTTAGACATATCTCTTAAACCATGATTTGGGTATTTCTAATTTATAGATATATGGTTTTAAATTAGGGGATAAACTTTATCTCCAATTTTTATGATTTTATATTTTATAGTTTATTTTTAGTTATTAAAACAAGTGGACTATTTTTTTAAAACTGGTAAATCTGTCATGAGAAAAATCAGTCTTTTGCATCATCAATAACTTTAGTTTTATGAACTAGGTTTCTCTAAAAATTTTATGGAAGGTGTGCAACTAAGTATTTGGAATCATATAAAAAACTTAGCCTTACCCAGTTTTTCAATTCTGAGATATGTATTAATTAGTGATTGTCTATCTCTGCTGCTATTTTTAGCATTATGTTTATATGTGATTATATTGTATTTATAAAATTATATTAAAGATAGTTATTATGAAAATATTTGTTGGGTTCTGTATATCTCTGTATTATCTTTCCAATTCATTTTAAAAAATAGAAAAATGTTGTGTTTTGAGAAAGTTATGTATGTTTTAGTGAAAACTATATTTTATACAATATAAATCCAAGTTGCTGGCATGAAAGTCATGTTTGGTTTATGTGCGATCTCCCAACATGGTTGTGCAACTTTGTAAGAATGTTGAAATTGCTATGTGGATACTAGTTATGAGGGTGTGAGCATGAGTTGGAAATTATAGTGTTTCAAACCACATTTAAAGTCACTTGTAGTGTTGATGTCCATGCTTAATTTTGTTGTCCTTCCATTCTGTCTCTGGTAGCAACAACTTGATCACATGTATGTTTAATTTAACTAACTTATCTGTTTATGCCTTCACTTAAATGGTACTCTTGTTTGACAAACCTAAATCTAAAATTGTTAGAAAATCTGATTCTCCTTTATTCCTTATTACAAATTTAATCATAATGGTATTATAAATCCAATCCTGCTTGCGGGTCTGAATTCATATAATCTAGCTTTATTTGTGAAATAATTGTGCATGTAAAGTGGATTATGTATATTTAACATATAGATATCTATATAATTTTGGTCATAAACAATATTGACATCTATTATTATATAATTGAATTCTCTTATCCCTGTTGCATAAATCAAGAAATGGTTAGAAAAATATAAGTATAGATAGTATGAGTATCTGATATAAATCATGCATGAAGCTCATTGTTAGAAGTATGATATGCATACACCATATATAACTTGTACTTGCTTTAAAAGGTGCATTCATGTTAATTTTGCAAGAAAGTAACTATTAACTACTGTGTGGAAAAATACATGTGTATTGCGTACCTTTATATTAATGAGAATGAGGTGATTTATTTAATTCTTTGATATAGTTCTGGATTGCGTACCTTACAAATAGTTGTGGGTTGGTAGAAGAATAAATAAATAATTCTTATCATCGCCCTTGTTCCTCTTGTTTGCTTTCATAGCAAGAAATCTTTATAATTTTGAAGGATTCTTAGGCTAAAGAGATGGCATCAATTTTTTAACAGCATCAATAATTCCTTCGGCAATGCGAGACAAATTTTCAAGGCATTTTTGGACTTGTTCTCACACTAAATAACCATCCTTTTGGTGGCATGAGACAAATTTTCAAGGAATTTTTGGACCTATTCTCACACTAAATAACATACCGACTAATTAATTAAAATATTGTGATAATTTAGGTGGTTAGGCAAGGAGAGTTTGGGGATTAAGAAGGAGAAGAGAAGATGCATATGGGAGCACCTGGAAAGTGAGTGGATCAAGCTCAACTTTGATTGAGCGACGAAAGGTAATCCGGGTGATGCTAGCGGAGGGCGAGTATTTAGAAATTAGGAAGGATAGCTGGTTGGTATGTATGCATATGATTTTGGTATTGAAACAAATAATCTTTCAGAGGCTAGAGCTATGTTATGTGGTGCAATGATAGCTAGGGAGAAAGGGTGGAGGAAACTATGGGTGGAGGGTGATTCTAAATTGGTAATAGGAGCTATGAAAAGTAATGCAGTTCAAAACTAGAGGTTGGGGGTGATTATTGATGAAGCCAAGGCTATGTTCGATCAATTTGATAGAGTTCACTTCTCTCATACTGGTAGAACCAGGAACAAGGTGACTGACTAGGCAACTAATCAAAGGGTTAAAATGAAAGCCAGGGTGGGATCAAACTCTAAATGTTGGTGGAAGGATTACCCTTATGAGGCAATCAAACTACTGCATGATGATATTAAGGAACATCCACCTAATAAGGGGTCGGGAGCTGGAGGAAAGATCTAGAGGCAATCATAAATATGCAGGGCGGAGGAGTACCGATGCTAGTTGAAGGGACAACGAGGTTGTAAGGCTCTCGCATGTGAGCCTTCATTACAATGACCGCTGGTCATGGCAAGATTAGTTAATTTAAATGTGTGGCGTGTCATTTCTCAGTGTGTATTGTTGAATAGGTGGAGGTTTATCTCTGCATTGTTATTTCCATGGTTGTGTATGCGGGTAAGCATTATATTGGAAGCATAATGCTAAAGGAGAAAGAAGATAGGGGAAGCAGGTTGAGGGCGATGCTAAACGAAAGAAGAAAAGGGTTTTCAGTGCAAAGGCTATTGGAGATTTCATTGATTATATTGATAGGGAGATTGAGAACCCCCATCTATGAAGGTGTATGAGGAGAGTTTGGGAAGTTTCCAAGGAACTAGATGGGAAACCTAAGTGGGGTTGCATTCAGTCATGGTGTAGTGTTTATTGGATCTGAAATACACTCGAGGCAAATGGAATGCCTTCGATGTTTCCTTGACTCTATCCTGTGCCTAAATAATGCCTATTGTAGTGTGCTCATACCTAATGCATGACAATGTAGGCAATTTGGTCCAGCAAGTGGATGCATATCATGACTATTTTGTGGCCCATCTACATGCAATGAAAAAAGGCAAGTCTGCCTGCAACTGGTTGTTGAAGAGATGGCGAAGAAACTCAAAATTAAGCTCCTTGTGGACGTCATTGTTGCAGATTTGACGGCAACACCAAGGAGGAGGAGATAACAGATTCTAAAAGCAACATGGTGAATTGTGATGAGAAAGGTCAGGGTGGGTCGGGGCTTGTGTAATTTTCCCCACCCACCGAATAGATGTTTAGTTTCTTTTATCTCTCTATGATAGTATGGGTAGTTTTCACAAGGTATGGATGGTTTGTTTTGGGGGGTTTAAGAATGTATGATTGTAGCACTTGATATAGTCTTATTTTGTGAAGTTTCTATGGAATTCTCTTGGACTCTGGGTTGGGCCCAATTTTGAATGTTCCTGGTTCTTAAAACTAGGATATATTAACAAAAAAAATATTGTGATAATTTAATTTTGTTAGTGTAGGTTTTTATTTCCTAGATGGGTTATTTATTTTTCCTATATTCCTAGGTTTTTCCTACACTTCTATTAATCTCGCTTAGGTTAATAAAGCATGTCTTATTAGGTGAGTAGTTGCGAGGTGTCACCTTCCTACATGTGAGCATCCATTAGCTATCTTGGGAAGATACTTTGCTATCTTTAGTCCGATAGATGGTTGCTCCTCATTGGTCGGTGTTGCCACCTCCTCTCTCTTCCTAGTCTATATAAGCATGCTACCTGGCTTGTATTTTGCATCTTTTGCTTTTGCATCCTCTTAATGCTATTTTGCTTTTAGCATTTGCATTACTCTCTTGGAGACTAACTCTGTGTTGCTATTTTGATTTCGTATCATTTGCATTCATAGTTTTAATATCTATTCTTTGCACTAGTTTTCTGGGTTATTAATCTTTTCAGATTCTAACATGGTATCAGAGCTATTCTATGTGCAAGAGTAGATTTTAGTTTCTATATTTGAGAGATTCAGGGGGGGCTAATAAATCTTATTGCAGGTTTTTGAAAAACCCAGTATGCTCTTCTCTTGCATCTTCGGATGATCTTGAGAATTAGAAAAGTTTGACGGAAACTTTTTTAATCTCTGGGGTTTGCACATGTGTTTATGAAATCTGGGTGATTGCAGCATTTCTGGTTATACTGGCAGCATTTTCGACTGTTCCAATGCGTCCAGGAGGCTTGAGAAAGTCAGATTTGGCTTTCGTTTCACCGAAATCAGAGATCGTCATACACAGTTGCGGAACCGGGGTTTCAAGCTCAAATCTGACAACCAGCTTGCATATTTGGTCCTTTGAATCAATATTGCAGGTTCCAGCATCTAATTCAGCCTTTGCATGTCATTTTTTGGTTGTTGGGGTCGTTTTTTGTAGCTAAAGGCGTTCCATTTACACTGGAGCAACATCTTCTGTGCATTTGCAAGAAAAACGCCTTCTGGGTTTTGTTCGCAGCACAGAAAAACCATCTGGGTATCTTTCTGTTTTTGCATGCAGTCTGTATATTTTACAAAAATGTGCTCAGAAAGCTACAGCAGGACCCCTCTCCATTGGCAGCTGCAGTTTTGAAGACAGTTTTCAAATGCTCCGTTCTTGCTCATACGAACTCCTTTTCCCAAGAAAGTTTTTTTGATTTTGGCTATTTTTTCGTGCTCTATGCACTAGTGCAGTCGTTTTTTGATTTTGATGCCAAGATTTTTCAGAAATTGCAGATTCTCAGTCGTGACATTGCACGGTTCTCGTTTTGGGAACTTCGGAGGATCATAACTTTCACATACGACCTCGTATCGAGGCGATTCTTTTTTTGAAAGTGCATGATTTTTCGAGTAGATTGCAGTGGTGCTGTTTATTTCTCGGATATTATGCCAAAGTTGTATTTTCAGCATATGCTCTTCATGAGGGTTTTGTAATGCATTGAAATCAAGACCACTTAGTATTTATTGCTAGTGGTAGTTGTAAACGCACTAATATAAAGTGCCAAATCATATTTTCTTAGGGGGGTTCTTTGATTGAGTGAAAAGGGGGGGTTGTCTTGGTTGGGTTCTCTTCTTTTCGACACTTCTTCTCTGCATTTCTTCATCATGGATCAAACAAATCTGCCTATCCTAACTCCATACAATTACTTTGAGTGGAAATCACGCATGACAATTCACTTAAGGAAAGCTGGATTAAATAGGATAACTATGGGACTTGAAACTGAACCTACTAAAGATGAAGATAAGCCTAAGTGGTTTAACAAATGTGATGAGGCATATGGAACATTGTGTTTGTCTGTTTCTCCTGATTTGCTCTTTCACATTGAGTCTTTGAATACACCAAATGAAATCTGGACAAAGCTAGAAACACTATTTGGCACACAAGATTCAATGAGGGGTCATATGTTGGAAAATGAACTAATTAGTTTAAGTCCAGGCAATTTCAACACAATACAGGATTTCTTCACTAAATTGAAATCACTAAGGCTGCAGTTAAAACAATGTGGAATTGAAAAGAAAGATGAACAACTGATTCTTAGTATTCTCTCTAAGCTAAGTTCAGAATATTCTGTGTTTGTTTCTACTTTCTATGCTACTAAGGGTGCACTTGGTACTCAATTCACCATGCCATCTTTAGATGATTTTGCTGTCAATCTCACTCGGGAACAGGACAAGTTAATCCAGATGGGCACTCTTAAGTCCTCTAAGTCACATGCCTTGGCTGCCAACCAAGGCACAAAAGAACAGAAAGGACAAAGTAGTAACAACAATAGTAAGGATAAGAAACAAAAGAATAGCAAGGAGAAGAAGGATCAGATAATGGTTGCTTCAAAAGCAACTAATGAGACCCAATATTCCAAGGGTGACAAGCCTAAGAAAGAGAGGGTCCAATGTGCCTATTGTAAAAGACCCGGTCATGATGAACATAAATGTCTGAAGAAACAAATTGATCACTTGACACACATTCTTGAGAAGAATAATATCAGTGTTCCTGAGTCTGTCAAACAGAGTTCTAATGAGGGGTCTAATAAGGCAAAAGAAAACAGCAAGGGAAAAGGAAAGGGCAAGGCCCTTGTTGCAGTTGCTTCTTCACCATCCACTTGGGTTCTTGATTCGGGTGCTTCGCACCACATGGCTTCATCTAAGGAAGAACTTGCATCCTTGGAGCCGTGTACTATGCCTTCTATTTTGATGGGTGATAACACTCCTGTTGAGGTGTGTGGGAGAGGGTCTGTTGATGTGGGGGATGGCACATTCCATGATGTTCTTTGTGTGCCCTCATTATCAACTAATCTCCTATCGGTATATCAGATCACTCACACAGGTTCAGGCAAGCGGGTTGAGTTCACTCCTGATTTAGTGGAGATTCGTGAGTTGCACAGTGATTCTACAGTGGCAGTTGGGAGAGCAGATCATCAGTCACGGCTCTATCTGTTTTCTCACTTTGTTCCTGATCCTCCTTCGACTGTTTTGCTCACTCATTCTAATGATGTGAGTAGATTATGGCATGAGCGGTTTGGCCATCTTAACTTCCGCTACTTGCAGCAGCTTAACCAACAGAGCATGGTCACAAGGTTGCCTTCAGTTCAGTTTTCAGGTGGTGTTTGCCAAGGTTGCATTCTTGGTAAGCATCCTAAGGAAAAGTTTGACAAAGGTAAGGCATGGAGAGCCTCACAGATACTGGAGTTAGTTCACAGTGATTTGGCTGGTCCATTTCAGCATCCTTCTTTCAGCAGGGCTAGATATGTCCTCACATTCATTGATGACTTCTCTCGAAATACTTGGGTGTACTTTCTCAAACAGAAGTCAGAAGTATTTGATCATTTTCAAGACTTCAAGACTTTTGTAGAGAAGCAATCTGGGAAAGCCATCAAAGTTTTGCGCACTGACAATGGTGGTGAGTATGTCAACCATCGGTTTGAGAGGTTTTGCACTTCAGAGGGGATTGATTTGCAGCATTCAGTTCCATACAATCCTCAGCAGAATGGTGTTGCAGAACGGAAGAATAGGTCCTTGAAGGAAATGGCGAACTGCATGATTCACTCCAGATCTCTTGCACCACAGTATTGGGCAGAGGCCATTAACTGTGCTTGTTATATCCAGAACCGTGTTCCTCACCGAGCCTTGAAGGGAGTCACTCCTTTTGAAGCTTGGAGCGGTCGGAAACCATCAGTTAAGCACTTTCGAGTTTTTGGTTCTCCTGCATGGGCCCACATTCCTACAGAGAAACGCAAGGCCTTGGATCCGCAGAGCAGACCTTGCATATTTGTAGGTTATCCTGATGGTGTGAAGGGTTATCGGTTGCTCCACCCTACTACACATGAGTTGTTCATCGAGAGGAGTGTTCAGTTTGAGGAGGGCTCTTCAAGCTCACTTTCTATCACTTCTCCAACTCCTTCTACTTTGACATTGGAGTCACTTGGGATACATGACAGATCTTCTGATGAATTAGATTCACTTGAGCAGTCTTCTACCTCCACTTCTGATGCAGAGAGCGATTCAGAGGACTCACCTCCTTCCTCTCCTAGTCATCATTCAGAGGTTGATGATTCTCCTCCAGATTCTCCATCTTCCGGTCCACTTTGGGCTAGACAGACCTTGCAGTCTGCAGGTGATTGGGTTGGGGATCCATCAGACACCAGGCGAACTCGTTCACAGTTCCAGGATGTTCCACATGTCTTCATTGCTACTGCCTCAGATCCACAGTCTTTTCATGAGGCTTCTGGTATTCCTGAGTGGGATACAGCTATGCAGGAGGAGTATAGTTCCTTGATGAGGAACCACACTTGGGATCTTGTCCCTCTTCCTAAGGGAAGAAAACTTGTTCGATGTAAGTGGATCTATCAGACAAAATTTGCAGCAGATGGGTCGGTTGACAAGTATAAGGCTCGCTTGGTCGCCAAAGGATTCTCCCAGGTTCCTGGGATTGACTACTCTGAGACTTTTGCGCCAGTTGCCTGAATGAATTCCATCCGACTTGTTCTTGCCATTGCTACAACTAATCGTTGGGAAGTACACCAGATGGATGTGAAGAGTGCTTTTCTTCACGGTGACCTTCAGGAGGAGATCTACATGGAGCAGCCACAGGGGTTCCTTCAGGATTCTTCACTTGTGTGCCTTCTTCGGAAGTCTCTCTATGGCCTCAAACAGGCTCCTCGGGCTTGGTATGCCAAGATGGATTCCTTCCTTCTATCAGTTGGGTTCACTCGGTGCCATTCTGATCCCAATGTCTACATTCTGTAGCAGGATGATTCACTCCTATTTCTGGTTCTGTATGTTGATGACTTGCTGATCACAGGGAGTTCTTCATCCACCATTGGGGCTGTCAAAACTGCCCTTCATGACAGGTTTTTGATGACTGACTTGGGCTTGTTGCATTACTTTCTCGGGATTGAGATCTACCAGTCTTCTTCCGGGATCACCATCACACAGTCCAAGTATGCTCTAGATTTGCTCTCGAGGTTTCATATGGCTGACTGTAAGCCTGCTCCGACTCCCTTTCTTTCTGGAGTCAAACTTGAGGCTCAGTGTTCTTCTCCACTTGTTGATGGCACTTTGTACCGATAGCTTGTTGGGAGTCTCATTTATCTGACTCATACGAGACCTGACATTTCATATGCTGTAGGCATGGTCTCTCGATTCATGCAGGAGCCTCATGAGCTGCACTGGAAAGCAGCCAAGCGGATCCTTCACTACATTCAGGGTTCTCACAGTCTTGGGATTCACTATGCAGCGGGTATTGAGCTTGACTTGGTGGGCTACACAGATTCTGATTGGGCGGGTGATTCTCAGGATCGCAAGTCTACTTCAGGTTACAGCTTCTCACTTGGTTCAGGTCCTGTTTGTTGGTCGAGCAAGAAGCAATCTGCTATTGCTCTATCTTCTACTGAGGCCGAGTATCGGGGGGCTGTGAATGCCTCTACTGAGGCCATTTGGCTTCAGAATCTTCTCACTGAGTTTGGTATCCAGATCAGACGGCCATCAGTCATATTTTGTGACAACCAGAGTGCCATTCAGATCTCACGGAATCCGGTCCATCATCAGCGGACCAAACACATAGAGGTCCATATGCACTACATCCGGGAGCTCATCCATGGCCACGTCATCGACCTTCGCTACTGTCCGACTTCCGAGCAGGTTGCTGATATCTTCACCAAACCCTTTACTGAGAGCAAGTTCCTTCATTTGCGAGCTTTGCTGGGGGTGCGGGATGCTTCATCTTCTGGGGGGGCTTCTTCCTCTCACTCGGAGTCTTGACTCTCTCTACTTTTGGGGGGGTCTCTTCTCTCTCTCTTTGGGGGGGACTTTTATGTACATGGGTACCTCATCAGGCTTGATTTGCCGGGACCCATTTCTACATCCACCTAAGCTTCACTTATGGGGGGGTGTTAGTGTAGGTTTTTATTTCCTAGATGGGTTATTTATTTTTCCTATATTCCTAGGTTTTTCCTACACTTCTATTAATCTCGCTTAGGTTAATAAAGCATGTCTTATTAGGTGAGTAGTTGCGAGGTGTCACCTTCCTACATGTGAGCATCCATTAGCTATCTTGGGAAGATACTTTGCTATCTTTAGTCCGATAGATGGTTGCTCCTCATTGGTCGGTGTTGCCACCTCCTCTCTCTTCCTAGTCTATATAAGCATGCTACCTGGCTTGTATTTTGCATCCTCTTAATGCTATTTTGCTTCTAGCATTTGCATTACTCTCTTGGAGACTAACTCTGTGTTGCTATTTTGATTTCGTATCATTTGCATTCATAGTTTTAATATCTATTCTTTGCACTAGTTTTCTGGGTTATTAATCTTTTCAGATTCTAACAAATTTTGTATTTTGAATATGGCAAGTGGTTTAGTAATAGTATATATGATGTGGATTAAAAATTGATGATTAATATATGTGGAGACAATTTTGTATGTTAATGTCTAGTAGTCTATGCAATCAACGTCAGTTGTCACTCTCGAGTAATAGTCCCTATGCTTTATAGGTTGTCACAACCCATGTCATCTTAAAGGGGAGATGGTGGTGGCCACCCTAAGTAACCAAAATTATTGGCATGGTTTATGGATCAGTTAGGTACCAAGATGGGCCTATGTAATATTAGTTATTAAATTCACCCCTTGATTGTTTAGATAAGTCTCACATTTGCTGAAGTAGTTTTGATAATCATGTACATGTCTTCAACTTGTCCCATTTCATATCTCCTCGAATGAAAAGTTGTTATCAATTTACATTGTGATATATTAATGTTCTTTGTGTTATTATGCTAAGAACTGATTTTTTTTGTTATATTGTGCTTTTAATGATTTTTCTTGTTTAGAAATAGCTTTGCTCAAGCATTTCATATTTATAATTAATAATCTGGCTTATAATGAACTGAAATGATTGACACACTTGTATGACATGTATGACAAAATTGGATTGGAAATTTGCTTTACTAATATAACTTTTTTTTTCCATTTATCGATTATTTTCCATCATTGATGTGGAAGTAATAACTTAATTCCTTTCACCATCTCATTGGCGAGTATTTTCATAATTTTAAACGTTCCCCTATTAAATAGAAAATGTGTTATTGTCTACTAAGTGAACATAATCCATCATATTAATAAGTCCTACAATATAGGGCATTAGTTGCAGTTATAAATCTAAATAAAGTGTATTCTAGAACGGTGTGGAATTCTAGCTTTGTAGGCTAAAGAACACTTGGGGGTTTCAAAATCAAATTTATTTTGTCACTTTTGGAATTATCTTTGGCAATGTAATGAGTGCCAAAAAGAGAATAAGAACTTGTATGGTTGGGTGAAATTCCATTTTTGTGTGACTAATTAGGAAAAGAAAGGGGTTGTGGTGGACTAACCAAACATGGGTTGACAAAGGAAGAAAGAATCTTACATATATCAAAGAGCAAGAGGAAACACATAATGCTACCAACAAAAATCGATCAAGGTCTTATATTTTGTATTGTGCAATGAATACTTCTCAATCATATGACATCTTCTAGCATGTTAGTGCATTAAGTATGCCTTGTTGAATGTTCAAGGACATTTCCTTCTTATCTATTATATGCATTTATGCAAGTGTTCTTATAGGCTTCACTACAACTTTAGTTGGCATAAGAAATAATCTAGCTTGTAACTAGACTAACAATATGACAAGGAATATGTTGAGAGATTCAACTTACAATGAAGTGGTTTCAAACACGTGGCTTAGGAAACCCTATGATTTTATAATAAGTACACTGAATTAACATTTTAGGGCAAGAAGACATAGAAAACTTTGGTGTTAAAAGAATTTGGGCATTAACAGAGAAAGATTTCTCCTTTAAAATTATTGCAATAGTGAAAAGATACTTGATACAACTAGACTATAGAAAGGGTACTTCATTCCCAAAACTTGGATAAACAATGTTGAGACTAGCCTAAAGGTTTAGACAAAACTCAAACCTTTAGATGGCAAGGAAGAAGCAAAGGAAAATTGTGAGGCCTGCTTAGCAATAAGGGTTGTAGGTCTTGTAGAGCTTTTCTCTACATTTATTTCTAGATTGGAAGCATACCATGGAGGCATCCTTTGTTTATGAGTCATGTGGCTTCTCTTAGCCTCATATCGGGCTTGATTCATCCATTAGAAAATGATTAAATTTGATGCATCACTTGCCATTTGTCACATTCTCCCATCCTCCTGGTGTTGTCAGTCCTAACACCTTTCTGAGTTGTACCTTGTTGCCACATGGCAATAGAGAGTCGTGAATCATCATTCGGGCAGGCTCGAGTCTTCAAGGATTCAACAAAGAAAGGAAGCCACGGAGCAGATACACATGGCATCAGCACACACAATATTGAGGCTTCAGTTCTGACATGGTTGAGGTGTTGCACCTTTGTGACAAGTGTTAGAAAATCATTCCAGGGTGGGCCCCTCCCATGTTTCAAGTTTCAAGTGTTTCGGCAACCATGTGGTGTGGCCTCGCAACCCCAAGACCTTAGCAGGTCTAACACATGTAGAATGGTGTGCTATTGGCTGATGGATCCAAGTCATCAGGTGGTGGGGCTGGGGTACTTAAGGTTTCATTAAAAAGGGAGGCTGCATATTGTGCCACTTGTTGTCCCTATGCATCTCTTAGAGATGGCAGGACTAGCGCGGTTTCCTGAGTGCACCATTGGTTGGAGGCAACGTGAGTCAAATGTGGTGGGGCCCCATTGATTCAAACACAAAGGCATCCTTAAGACTCTTCAAAGTGACATGTGTCAGCTATGCGCTTGCTCTTGAGGCTTCGACACTGACACCTTAATAGTGTTGTGTAATTGGTGGATGTCGCTTAGTTAGTCTAGCGGTGAGCTTAAGGTCTTCGAAGGAGGCCGAAGGAAAGTGGAGAATGAGCCCGAAGGAAACACACCAAAGAACCACATGGTGTGACCGCACTACTCCTCAGAAAAGTCATCCTGACAATCCTATATGATGTGCCATTGGCTCGTTTGATGCCACATCAACCCAGTTGTGGGTCCCATTCTCTACAAGGCATCAAAGGATCACAGAGTCATTGATCTTAAGCTGGAGGTGATATGATGGTCCATGCATTTATGAAGGATTTTTTAAATCCACAAAGGGGCCTGATACACCAATATTTGAATCGAATGAATCAACAGGCCTCAGGGGCTTGCGAGGAGACACAAATGCAACTCTAAAAATCACAAGTGTTAGTTTGGTGTCCCACCAAGCAACTTTAAATCAACCAGCCTCTTCCAACAATCCTTCAATGTCATGATTTTGATTCATGAGTCCGATTGCTATAATCTTCAACACGATGCTATCTATCAAACGTTGTTGAGCCTCATTATGAGGATCTAGATGATCCAATTACCTCAAACATCCTCTTGATACCTCTCCAATGTGAAGTGAATGCAGAGGCAGTTGTGAAGCAGTGGGTTGGTGTGATTCATTGCCAGATTTGATAAAAGTAGATGGGGTAGGAATCTCCCACTTAGAATCATCAAGGTGATTCAATACCAAATTTATTGAGGTGATTGGGGTTGTTGATTCCCACCCAAGAGCGCATTGACCTAGGTTGCTATATATACACGCTTCAAGGATGTATTAAGGGTTGGGAAATGTTTATACAGTGAGCCAATTTGGGGATTTGGGGAAAGAATTGATAGACATTCTATCCTTTGTGTATGCTCTTAAACAGATGATTGAATGCTTTGTAATTGTGTCTTTGAACCTTTTGTAACTTGTTCTTAGTTCATCAATGAAGAAGAGTGACATCCTATGCCTATCCTATGTTTATTGATTCTTCTTTCAAGTTCCATGTGTTGATGTTATGCCTTTGTTTTAGTTTAATGAGTGATATTGATAAATGGTCAGAAACCATGTCATTTTGAGCTCTTGGTAGCCATAGATCAATATTATGAGTTAAACTAGAAAAATTTGCGACATAGTTGCATCAACTTAAGTCCTATCTTCTAGTGCATCACCTTAGAATAGGTTTTTAATTGAAGTTTCTCTCTTCTCTTTCCTTCCCCCCACTTTTCAAAAGAATTAATGAGAATCTTAAGAAGAGCTAGCTTCTAAAATTTTAGAGGTTATCCTGTGATTCGCAAAAGAGTCCCACAGTCATAGGATTTCCCATACTGTGGTGTCTTGTTCGTGTTTGGGAGAGATCCTAAGCATGAACATGAAAATCCATCAACAATTTTTCTAGCACGCCTAGTGGGACAGGTTTGATGACCCTTACATCATCTATTGAAGAGCTTTGGTGTGTTCTTCAGTGCATCTTGCCATTCAGGGTAGTTTCTTCAACACCATGGTGACTTTGAGATCAAATCTATTGGTTTAAATAGCCCAAGTGCTTAAATATTATCAAAGATCAGAATTTAGGTGATATTCTTGATCTTTTCCATCTTTTGAATCTTTCAATCACCTTGCGACTATTGTGGTGTGTACTTGGTTCTCAAGGAGAAGATTTGGTGGCTCTTGTTTTAAATTACATTTGAATGGATTTATAGCTTCCTTAAATGCTCTAGAATGTTAAACTATCATGGGAGTTATGTCTCTTCCCCTCCATTCAAGGAAAATGTAGTTTCCATGCCTCCATATCAGACCCAAAATGCTCTTGGTTTCATTCCAAATAACCTTGCTACAATAAGATATCAACATTCTCAGTGTTTACCTCCCTCCTACCCTTGTACAGTCTTCTTGGCAGCCTTCTCACACTTACAGTTAGCCTCAAGAGGCCTATTTTGCTCCAAACCAACATGGTTACCCTCTTAGTCAACATCAAATTATTGACAACATGGACATTGGTAGTCTTAGAGATGTTTTTCTAGACTTCCAACTTGAAGGACAGATGATATTGAAAGAGAGCAGGAGTATAACTTGCAACAAAAAGAGATGGAGGCGCAAAAAATGTATGAAAATGTATCTTCACCAATAAGAGATGGAGGTGCATAAAAGGTATGAAGAAGAGTGCCTTTCTAGGCAAGTTGTAGCTAAGGAGGAGTAGATGAGGTAACTGCTTGTCAAGATACAAAGGATGGAGGCCTAATCAGCCCCCTCCTTCCCTGGTTTCAACCCAACTTCTCCTGCAACCATGAATCAAACTATAAAAGAGAAGGCTTTGAGATTCAAAATTCCAAGCTTCAAGCAATGGAAGCCTTTAGAACCTTCAAACAAGCCCCCTCATTTCAAAATTCCAAGTTTGAGAGGTTCACAACCCTCTCAAAAGCCTACTCTCCTTCAAGAATCTCAAAAAACCTCACAGATCCCCATGCCATGTTAGCCTTATTGTCGTAGCACCATTTCACCTTGCAAAGGTGGGTCAGTTGTCTGTTGATCTAGTTGGTTAGACAAGCCAGAGAAGGAGTTGTTTGAGATAAGAGAAGGACAATTTGTTGAATATGAGCCTCATGCACGTATTGGGAATGTCAACTCATGTACAATGTTGAATCCTTTAGACTTTGATTCATTTAAAAATTTCTCACACTTTTGTTGCAACAAATGAGAGTAGAATATAGAAATTACATGGTGAGAATCTTTAGGTACAGAGACAACTTGTGTGATTTCAAGCAAAGATGCAAGAATCAAATGAAGAATAGGATGAAGAGCACTCTGATGATGATTCCTTGGCTACTCCTGAGGCTAAAAAAGACTTGCAAGGGAATGATGGAACCCCCATTTCTCATTCAAAAGAGGAGGCTGTAAATGAAACTGTCACGGAGGCTACAAGGAATGATGGCCTTGACCTATTTCACGAGCTTCCACATTTTGTAGAGGACAATCCTCTTTTGGGGAATGGAGAGGTTGATGTGCATAAGCTTGCTCCTCATATACAACAATTTATCAAATAGGGGCTTGCACCCCATGAAGAGGACCTTGATGTCTCTTCAAAACTTCAAGAGAACTACTGTTAAGCTAAGACAAGTCCCCTCTTGTTGAAGACTGAAGAAGGGCTTGAAGAATACTTTTTTTGTGATGAGCTGGAGTACTTCTGTTCCAATTGCGACATCAAGAGCTAGCATCTCTCAAGGAAGGAGGTTGTCAGCACTATGAACGTGAGGTGGAATTGGCCATGCTTCCAAATGATCCACAAGAGCTAGAGCATCCCAACTAACAAGATGATAAGGAAGCAGAGAATGAGTATAAATCCAACGTTGATGGTGCGAGTGCCATTTCTAGGAGATGTCAAATCAGACATCTTGCCCAGTTGGAGGCCGGCTAGAGTGAGCCACCACTTGTCATTCTTACTCCTAAGCATGCATTTGAGCATCAAGAAGGGAAGATTCAACCCATCTATCCATCTCAAGGTAGCTACTTCCACAGTCAACTTAAGTGGGTGAGTTTGTCTACTTCCTTGGAGAAGCATTTCAACAATTTGTTAAGCACCCACTCCTCCCCTTCTTGTTAGTTTCCCATGAGGATGAAGAGCATTCTAAATTGATTAGAAAGGGTAGTTATTTTAAAAAACTAGTCAATGGCTTTATCTGAGTCATCTTCTGGTTGGTTATTTAGGATTAGTTTAAGTTGTGTAGTTTTCCTTTTCCTCCAAGAGCTCTTGTACATGCTACATTCTCTTTAGAAGATTGTATGCTTTGTTGTTTTTAGGGTGTTCCATTTTGTTCATTGTTATTGTAGAGGTAGTGGCAGTTTCAGATTGTTTTAGGTTCTTTTAGATTATGTGCCCAATGGAGTACAAGATTTTGCATCTAGAGTTTGACATGTGCGAGCACACTTCCCCATAAGTCGCCAAGAACTCTAGAGATTTTTTCTACATTTATTTATGGATCAGAAGCATCTTGTGAAGGCATCCTTTGTTTTTGAGTCAAGCGGCTTCTCTCGACCTCATATTGGGCTTGATTCATCCATTAACGAGCTATCAAATTTGATGCATTTCTTGCCATTTGTCACATTCTCACATCCTCTCGATGCTATCAATCCTGACACCTTTCTAAGTTGTGCCTTGTTGCCATGTGGAAATAGAGAGTTGTGAGTCATTAGTTGGGCATACCCGAGTCTTTAAGGATTTGGAAAAGAAAGAAAGTCACAGAGCAGATACACATTGTATCACTGTGCATGATATTGATGCTAAAGTTATGACATAGTTGAGGTGTTGCACATTTGTGACAAGTGTCAGAAAATCATTCCATGATGGGCCCCTTGCGTGTTTCAAGTTTCAAGTGTTCTAGGAACCATGTGGCGTGGCCTCACAACCCTAAGACCTTGCCAGGTTTGACACATATAGGATGGTATGCTATTGGCGAACGGATCCAAGTCATGAAATGGTGGGGCTGGGGTACTTAAGGTTTCATTAAAAAGGGAGGCCACAGATTATGCCACTTGTCATCCTTGTGCATCTCCTAGAGATGGCAAGATTAACATAATTTTCTAGGTGCGCCATTGGTCGGAGGCGCCGTGATTCAAATGTGGTGGGGCCCCATTTATTCAAATGTAAAGGCATCCTTAAGACTATTCAAAGTGATAGGTGTTGGCCTCACACTCGCTATTGAGGCTCCAATATTGACACCTTAATAGTGTTGTACCATTGGTGGAGGCTAGTGAGTCAGCCTAGTAGTGGGCCCAGGGTCTTTGAAGAAGGAGGTCGAAGGAAAGGGGAGAATGAATCCAAAGGGAACACATCAAAGAACCACATGGTGCGACCATGCTACTCCTCAGCAAAGGTTGGTTTGAGACTCCTATTTGATGCACCATTGGCTCGTTTGATGCCACATTAGCCCAATGGTGGGTCCCATTCTCTACGAGGCATCAAAGGATCGCGAAGCTGTCAATCTTGAACCCGAGGAAATCTAATGGTTCGTACATTTATGAAGGACCTTTCAAAGGCATACAATGGCCCAATGCATCAATATTTGAATCTGATGAGTCAACATGCCTCAGGAACTTGCAAGGAGAAACAAATGCATCTCAAAAATTCACAAGTGGTAGTTTGGCATCTTTCCAAGCAACTTCAAATGAACCAACCTCTTCCAATGATCATTCAATGTCATGATTCTGATTCATGAGTTTGATTACTACAATCTTCAGCACAGTGCAATCTGTCAGAGGTTATTGAGCCTCATTATGAGGATCTAGATGCCTTGATTGCCTCAGGCATCCTCCTGATGTGCCTTCAATGTGAAGTGAATGTAGAGGCAGTTGTGAAGTGGCAGGTTGGTGTGATTCATTGTTGGATTTGACAAAAGTAGACAGGGTAGGAATTTCTCACTCAAAATCATCAAGGAAATTCAATGCCAAATTGATTGAGGTAGTTGGGATTGTTGATTCCCGCCCAAGAGTGCGTCAACCTGGGTTACTATATATACATGCTTTGAGGATGTATTAAGGGTTGGACAGTGTTTATACGTTGATCCAATTTTGGGATTTGGGGAAAGAATCGATAGGAATTCTTGCCTTTGTGTATGCTCTTCAAGAATTGATTGAATGCTTTGTAACTATGCATTTACACCTTTTGTAATCCATTCTTAGTTCATCAATGAAGATGAGTGACATCTTGTTCCTATTCTATGTTTATTGATTTTTCTTTCAATTTCCATGTGTTGATGTTACGCCTTTGTTTTAGTTTCAATGAGTGATATTGATAAATGGTTTGAAACCATGCCCTTTTGAGCTCTTAGTAGCCATGGATCAATATTATGAGTTAAACAAGAAAACATTGTGTCATTGTTGCATCAACTTAAGTCCTATCTTCCAACACATCACCTTAGAATAGGTTTTTAATTCAATTTTCTCTCTTCTCTTTCCTTTCCCCCACTTTTCGAAAGAATTAATGAGAATTGTAAGAAGAGCTGGCTTCTAAAATCCTGGAGGTTATCCTGTGATTTGCAAAAGAGTTCCACAGTCACAAGATTTCCCATACTGTGGTGTCTTGTTTGTATCTAGGAGAGATCCTACGCGTGAACACAAAAAGCCATCAACATGTCTCAAGGGGGAGATTCGGTTCATATATGAGAAATAGACAGTCTTCAAATATTTTTTAAAGTTAGTGAGACTCAATTATTATTGAGTGCATTGAAGAAGAATTGAGTCACCCATAAAGAAAATTGAAAACATCTAGAGAGAAACCAAAAAAATTATCGAACACCAATAAGATATCACTCCAATATTACTTTGAACAATGTAACAAGTTGGTTGATTTGTTGGCAAATGAAAAGGTCGTTCAACAAACTCTAATCCCCTCCTAGAATAATTTTTATTATGCTTGAGAGGGTCTTCAACCCCTTCTTGTATTGAAGAGCTAATCTATTTTTCTAAAAAGTTTCATAATTGATTGGGTATGAAGGGGTAACCAACATTTTTCTTTAGTCTAGTTCACCACATATTGGGTGTAATGTCATATCAATGCATTGCATGTGATTCAAACAAAAATGGCTTACATTTTTATTGCTAAGTCCATTATACATTTTCAACAAAAATGACACTTGTTGTCTATACCACACACTAAATGCCTCTTAATCCTATGGCACGTTCAAGCATGTCAACAAGTTATATATGCCTCATTGAATAGATAATATTGTTTCATTCTTAGCTATTGTGTGTAAATCTTTATAGGTGTTCAAATAAGGTTCTCCATAGATTTTGTTGGCATAAACAGTAATCTACTTGGTCATGAGGATAACGACATGGCAAAGATTGAGCTAAGAGATTAACCTTATTCCTTATGGTAGTATGATTTCAAATAAAGGGCTCAAGAACACCTTCTAAATTTGAGATAGAATACTTTAGCAATGATCAACATGTTTTATGTTGAGAAGGTAAGATAAAAATTGGCGTTAAAAGAACCAAGACACCAATGGAAAAAGCTTTCTTGTTCAAACTTATTTTGACAATAAAATAAGCCCAATCTACTATTGAAACATTGAAAGGGTGATTGATTTTGTAGACATTCTATGGATATTGGAAAACAACGTTGAGGAAATGCTCAATGTTTAGAATTAAAATAGTTCTTAAGGTAATATGGATGAAGCAGAGGGAAATCACGAGGCTAGCATAGAAGAGTAGGTCATAGTTCTGAAGGTGGAGATTGAACTCATGAGAGGTTTCTGCTTGGATTTAGCTAGATACTTAGACTTGAAGATCATCCACAAGGTAGGAGGAAGGGGGAGTGATGTGGTAAAGGAAGGGACTAGGAAGCAACTCAGGGATTGCTAGAGTGGTTTCTCTACTAGAATGGACCACAAAAAGTAGAAAAGCCATTGGCTAAAAAAAAGGTCTTGGATCATGGAGCTTGTTTTAATCTCCCATGGGAGGAGCCTGAAGAGAACGATTCCAAGAGGGATTCATTCCTAAAGGCCATGTTCTCACCTTCAACTCAACACCTTGGTATACCTGCAATTGTAGTAAGCCCCAACTTTGTGAGGTATGTAGTTTAATTCAGGTGATGGTACTCATTTATGTGTCTTAATGGGTTGAGACAAGTTTACTAGTTGGGGGATTTATTTTATTTTTATATTCAAAAATATAAAAGGAAAAAGGAAAAATGTGTTGAAATATGTAGTTACTTATTCATTTTACTCGCCATTGGGTTTGGTAGCTTACCCAAGATTTGCTAGTTCATTTTTTTGTTTATATTGAAAACTATAAAAATCAAAAAGGAAAAACATGTTGATATACGTAGTGGTCTATTTTTATTTTTATTTGTTTGTTTCTAGGTCTAGTAGCTAGCCCAAAAATTGCTACCCTCCCTTTTTGGTCTCTATATTTCAAGTTGCACCTCAAGGGAGTTTTAACATAAAAAGAGGGTGATGACACAATTCTATTGGTTCAAATTTTGGAGGTCATTTGATTCTTCTATGCCTCACTATGCGCTTCTCTCCTAGGATTTGGATGATCAAATCTTTTGTATTCTGGGATCATTTTATAAAGGTTTTCTATACTTGATTTTATTGTAATAGATACCATCTGAATACAAGCAACATTTCATTATTTTGTTTTGGTCTTGTTGGAATGGCCCATTGAAACTAAGCTTCTTTCTTTTATTCACCCTTGTTTTGTTGTCTTGGGTAGCTTATGGGTGAGGACCCAATGCAACCCTCATTTGACTAGTTCAAAAAAGAATTGTGTAGACAATTGCTTAAAGTTTTGTAAGATCCACCACATGGATAAGATATGTCTACATCTGTTTTTTGCATGTGCCTAAGTTTGTACAACAATTATTCCATTTCTCTTATGACTTGTTAGGAATAGATTCCAACATGCTTTGCAAATACATAAAATGGTAGCAAAGAGGAATAGTGAAAACCAAATATTTTCCAACATTATAGTTTATTTTATTAGAATATAAGCAACCTATTTGTTTGAAGAGAGTGATTAACGAATTGGTGAATCAAAACTCAATGGATTTTTTGTGAGCCATCTTTGTCTTGGGTAGAGCTTTGCCCCCTTTACCATCCCACATTAATTACAGTCTAATAACATTGATCTTATCTTGTAGCACATTGTACATTGGCAAAATGTCATCAAATAGGCCAATAAATTGCATATTATGTATTGTAAGATCAAACCTCCCAAGGCTAAAAGCTTCTTGGTGTCAACAATATTAGAAGTCAAAAAGTGCATGCCCTGACCCTTTCTACATTTGTAGGCTTAGATCTTCCTTGTCTATTTCTATATACTCAAAACATTGATATAGCTACAATGAAAAATTCTTATATTACAATTACATCAAAACATTAGTTGATGTAGGAGCATTTGGGTCCACACACAATATTATGTCAACAAAAATAATAGTAGGTTCTATTTTTCAATTTCTTTAGGTTTGGTATGTGTTTTGCTTAGTAACTTCTATCAACTTGCTTCTCGAAGGGTTGCTACAAAGACATTGCTAGTTTCTATTGAACTCTTAGACTTATAGCTATGCTAGAAGATACTTACATATTGTTGTAGAATTAAATTAATTTGCTACAAGATAGTCTTTGATGTAAAAGGACTGCTACATGAGTTGTGTTTTCTACTTTAGGACATGTGTATTGCTACATGGACTGTGTTGTTTTATATTGTTAGTGACTTAGTGACAAGTTACAACAAGAAATTTATAGGCTGCTACAAATATTAAAGTTGAAGTATATGGGTTGCTTCAGATATTCTAACTACAAGATCTATGTAATGTGCTACACAATGACTACTTTATTTGGTGTGTTCTTAGGTTATTACTTGTCTTTCAAGAATTGTTTGAGATTATATCTCTAGAGTTTCAACAACATTAGGCTTGTATCAAATTCCAATATCAAGTTGTGTGTGTGGACTCGTGAATAGTATGATTATTATTGTTTAAGCAATTTAATCAATTTATTCTATGCCCAATGGCATGTGTTCTTTAGCCAACTATTTGACTTCCTTTATTGGCATCTAGGCAAGGGTGATTAGAATTCTATAAAATGTTGATTGTTGTAATTGAGGTAGCATCAGTTATATGTTGATGTTGGGAGTTACAAATTCGCAAGATTGTGTTGAGGGGTCAAGGTTCCTTGGTTGCTACTATATGAATTGTGGCATAATATTTTCTTTAGGCATCTTCCCACTCTTTGTAGAGGCCTACAAACCTTTCTTTCATTCATCTTGGCATTATCTTCCATGGCATGAGATTTCTCTATGAAGGTTGAATTGTGGCATTGTGATATATATATTATAGTCATAGTTGGTGACAGTTTCAATAAATATTCTTAAACCTACGAACATAGCGAGGGCCCACATGATAGGTAGTTATTCCTAGGTAGATCCATTTGGATTGAAATAAATGAAAGGTGTTACCTCAACATCAACTCTTTCTTTAGTCCTCATAACATTTTTCTAATGGAAATTTTACATGATAGGCCACATAAGGAGAAGTCCTTGATGGGTGCAAGGAAGCTGGCAATTTCCAAAGGCTATGTGATCATTGATGGGAGTTTACAAGTAGATACATGCTACCTTAGGCATCCATTTCCTTTAGGTTGCATTCCTTGGAAATACGTTTCTTCTTTGTTTGATACAGAACTAAGAAATCACCTTTGTATGAAGTCAGATATATAATAATGTGATGAGGATTGTGAGAAGGTGACAAGGAGAATGTAGTAGAGAAGAAATGAAATATCTTCCTCCTTAGCTGAGGACTAAGAGATGAGAAAATGTAATAGAAGGTTGTAGTAGAAGGATATAGAGGTATTTTTTCTTGCTTGGCTAATGTTAAAGCATGTTGTTGTGTATGTAAGAGTCAATTGTAAAATTAAGAGGATTGTAAAGTACCTATTGTTGGACTATATGCCTATGAGGCAAGTAGGTAATTTGATTTTGATTAATAAAGATAGTGTTTATTGTTATTGCTTCCATAATGCATATTTGAGTTGGGTATGGGAATGGCTGCAAGTTCTTGTCCTATCTAATTTGTGTGGTGGTTGTAAGTGATCATCTGTGTGGCTGCTATGATTAGTTGCCCTTCATTGGGCTCCTGGTTTGAGACTATCAGTAGTATAATTTGGTATCATCTTCATATCATTTGATCATTACTGCTATCATCATAAAAGAGTGCCGTATTTTTATAGTAGTCCTAACTTAAATCAACAATACCTTTTTGTTACTTAGAAGATTGGCACTGACCATATATCCATTTTCAAGGGAAATAATTTGTTTCAATGATTGTTTGTAGAACTTGGGCCCCTTGTGTCTTTATGGGTTTCAAATTTATTCATGAGCTAAGGTTGGCACAATAGCAACAATCTATAGCCTTTGAAATTAAAATTTCCATAAAACTTCCATCCACTTCTTCTAAACATCTAACTCACAACAAAGGTTCATTATATTGAAGAGAATAAAACCATGAACTAGATTATAGAGATCCACTAAAGGGTGTGTGGTTTCTCAGAGACAATGACTTCCATACCACCTACTATAGATTGCATAAGAATTAAAGTGTCATTTTGTATCAATTCAGGAAATAACTCTTGTACCTCCATATAGAATGGATAAGATTGTGTCTCATCTTACTCACTAACATACTGCAAATCATGAAACATGGTTGATACTGATGTATTATTGTAATATCCCCTCTTCAAAATTAAGTCAAGTTAAAACCCAAACACCCATCATGCATTTCCTATGGGCCTTGGAAATTTTGCACTAGGGAAATGGGATTATAAAATAATTAAGAGGGTCATAATGCCACAAAACGGGCCACTTAAGTGATATTATAAAATGAAATTATAATATAGAGAGCCTCAAGTAAAGTTAAAACATAAAATAAGGGGGTCTCTTAAAATTAAAGTTTATTTTAAATAATTTCTCTCAAATATCAATCAAGGGTCATGAAGGAAATTTTAAGAGTTTTGTCTTTTGGAGGAAAACTCTATTTAAGAGAGGCCAAACAAGAAGGAGGCATATTGATCAACCAATCTATTTTCTGATTTCTACTCCTTGTTAGAGCATTGGACTTCATTCAATTAACCTGAGGACAAAAGCCCTCTAGGTCTAGAATTGGAGATGAAAACCCCCTAATTTCCATCACTAGATTAGTGGACAAAAACCCTTGATTTAGACTTGGGCAATCTCACCCAAAGATTGCAAATGGACTTCAAAGTGCTAGGCAAATTGAAATCACACTTGTAGCTATTAATAAATTGACAATTTTATTAATTGGGTTGTATGCAAAGAAATTGGCTAAGGTCAATTATCCAGTTGGTACGGTGACATTTTGTATAAGGGTAAACTGTGATATTTGTGAACTAATGATTTATATCTACAATTCAGTTTGTATGTAGAGATATGTTTCATTTTGCATGAGACATATATCCCTTTGAAATATGTGCTTCATGTTTTCCATTCCATAGAAGCCTATGATTTATATTAGCGATTCTAGTTGGGCTAATGATTCATATTCTTCTTTGGTGCTACCAATTGTAGTGAATTATACTTGGATATGGGCCGAATGGGGCTAGAGGTTAGTGGCAAAATTCTGTGAATGATTTAGCAGAGATTTTCAGATATTCTGAGACGGATTCCAACAAATTAGATACATCCCAGACACCTCCTTGGGTGGCATGTACAAAGCATAATAACATCATATATTCTTTAAGACTGACCAAGCTTCATAGTAAGTAATTTAAGGGTGACAATTGTTGTGGTAGAGTTTTGGAGTCATAATTAGTTGTTCACTAAGTCAATTGAGGATTTTTCTATGATCACATCATTTTGGCAACCTCTTTAGGGTTCATTTCGATTTGTTGAAGGTAAATATGGTTTGTGAATAAAGAAATTTCCTTTTGAGTATTGACATGAATTGCCATTCATTCCATTATATTTATTAACTACAGAATTGATAGTGTATAACAAATAATAATATTCAATTGTATGTGGAGCTAACCTTTGAAAATTGATTGAAGTGAATTAATATTGGGTAGATATCATAAAATATTCCAATCAAGCTATTACAATGATATTAGAGTTGGATCTTGCTAGCCTGTGATATTTTCTTCTTATGCAGTCAAGTGCTAGAGCCAACATGTATCATATAAGGGAACTTAGAAAAACTCAACATCAATTTCCTAAGAGCAAAGAAACAGAAACAAAAACTCCTTTGAAGTTTGAGGCAAAATAAGCAAATATGGATAGAGAGAAGAAAAATATGGAAGATTGTGCAAATAAGATTGATAAGAAGTTTGCCATTATGTTAGATATGCTTGGGTAGATGTTACATATGATGCATAACAACCAGAAAATACATAACAATGTAGGAAATTTCAACAATCAAAATAGTGAGGCAAGTTCTTTAGGAGCCAATAACAGTAACAATAATAAGTAGAAAAGTCACACACAGAGAACCATGGTTGGGTCTATTGATAGACCTTTTTGTCCTACTTTCATTTAGAGGAAAGAAGTTCCCATGGAGGAAGCACAAAGCTCAATGCAAGATTGTATTAACGCCATGTATACAGAATATAGAGATCTCCCTCTAGAGATTCAAAAAGCAATGACTCTCACTAATTACATGACTATGAAAAGAAGCAAAAATGGACCAAGAGTTGAACCTAAATCTCAACCAAGACAACATGACCATTATCAAGTTTTGGGAAAGCTAACACTATTACATATCTATCTCTGAAACATAGGACTGAGGATGATGCCATCAAATTTGCCACCTTACATTGGAAGGCACAACACACGAATGGTGGTACCATGGGTTGGTTACCCAAGGTCATAGTCTAATTCACACATATGATGACTTTTGTAAAAGGTTGATTGAAAGGTTTGATAGAAACGATCTCGAGGTTCATTTTAGAGAGTTGGTCCAATTGAAGAAATATGTGGAGGAATTCCAAAAATTATTTGTAATGGTGCCTGATGTTATAGAAAGAAGATTAATTGTCCTTTTTATCAAAGGGTTAATTGAACCTCTTAGGGGTTTGATTAAGGCATTTGATCCATTGACCCTTCAGGAGGCTATTAAAAATTATTTGAATTTAGAAACTTCAATGGCCACGAATAAGTTTTATTAGAAAACCCCTTCTATAAGGCATAATAAGAAACCTTTTCAAATAGGGTCTACTCAACAAAAGGCATTACCACCAAAAAGTAGTTTGGATAAGTGACCAAAAATGAGTTCCGCCAAAACAAATTGTGTTTTTCTTGTAGAAAACCATGGGAACCTGGACACATATTTTTAGGAAAAGTCAGGTGCATTACATAGAAGTAATTTCTGATGAGGATTTGGAGAAGGAAGAACTAGAGACCAAAGTTGAAGAATGTGAACCTGAATCAGAGGTAAAAGAAGGTGAACTTCCAGGGGGCATACTTGTAGTATTCTTTGGTGCTCCTAAATATCATCCTTTCAGAGTACAAGGAGTTTTCTAGGGACACAGTCACAGTTCTAATTAATAGTGGAGCAACACACAACTTCATTAATGAAGGGTTGGTTGCTAGAAGAGGATTACAAACATACAATTTTGATGGATTCAATGTCATAGTCCTTGACGGTTTTACCATTCCATGCACCAAGAGAATTTAGAAAATGTAGATTACTCTTGGTAGACACATGATGCAAGATTATTTATATGTTGTGGACATAGGAGAAATAGATATGGCTTTAGGAGTGCAATGGCTACACTCATTGGGAGAGTTTACTTAGAATTATCAAACTATGGAGCAAAGGTTCAAATTAGAAGGCAAAGAAGTAGTGCTACAAGGTATTACTAATGGAGCTCCTAGAGTTGTATCAGTAAAAGGAATGGAAAGGCGATTTAGGAGTGGACAAGTAGCATGGGAAACACAATGTTTAGTGACCTCTATAGCTACTGCAAGAGACAAACACTCTTGGACAAGTATAGTGTGGTCTTCAATGACATTCCTCCAGAATTGCCACTTGATAGAGGATTTCAATATATAATAGAACTATAAACCGGAGAAAAACCACTAATTACTACTCCTTACAGACATCTAAGAAGATTTAAAGAGGAAATTGAAAAAACAATTAAGGAACTTCTAGAGATGGCTCATATCAAGCCAAGTTCTAGCCCTTTAGCATCTTCAGTCGTCTTAGTGACAAAGAAAGATGGGACTATGCGAATGTGCATAGATTTCAGAGCTTTGAACAAAAAACTATAAAAAATAGGTATCCAATTCCTAGAGTTGATGGTTTTGAGCTAGATAATAAGATGAGGGCTAGAAATGACAATAAAGAAGATAATGCACCAAGAGTGATACACACTAACAATGATAAACAAATGACCATGTTTGGTAACAAGGAAGATGATAAACCAAGAGTCGAAGTTGTTATTAAGGAAGATGATGGGTCAAATGAAAGTTATAAAAATGAGAAATATGATATTCTTAGGAAAGGGTCCTCTAATGTTGTTAATTCATAGGAGCTTAAGTCAAGAAGACTACAAGGGCTTGGCTATGGTGAAAAACACAACCTTATTATGTTTCTATTGATTTAAGCTACATTGATTCATAGGAACTAGGGGAGCAATTTCAAGCTAATGCATTGAATATGGTTGACAAATTGATGTGGCTTAATACAACTGGGTTTTCCCAAGGCCTAGTACCCTAAAAATTGCCTGCAATTACTTGCTCTGGGCCTCCAAGTGCAAATGGAGCTCAAAATCTACTCCAATTGGTTGAATCTAAAGGTCCAACTAAAATATTGGAGTTTTGACTAGGTTGATAGCCAAAATTATGAAGTTGGCAAACAATTTTTTGGTAAGAATAACCAAGGTGTTTTGGCATCCACAAACAAGGAGGATAAATTGACGTAAGAATAAAAGTAGTGTGGCTACATGTATTATAAGGGCGAGAATGATTCTTCATTTCTAGATGCAAAAGATTAAAATATTGGAAAGAACAAAAGCAAAATTCTTTTGCAGGGCCTACAAAAGGTTGCTAGCTCAAGTGCTTCAAAAGCTAACCTCGCAATGGCTTCCAATCCATCATATAGGATACAAAATAAATTTGATTTGGCATAAGATCAAGGGGCAAATGTTATTGTATCCAATAGAGCAAATAAGTCACAATTTGCTTCTGATATAGATTTTTTGAGAAGTTACAATCTAGTAAGTAAAAAAACCATGGAAAAAATAAGATTAATACTATTGGTAAGAACAATTTCATAGTAGAGAAACTTACTTTGAATTCAGGAGAAGCTTGTGACTAATGGAAGAGAAAAAAGTCTCACTTATATGGACATGTTGGATCTATCCAATGTTGCAATGATATCCACTTGGCTACTAAAGTAATGTAGATAATGTGCTTTGAGACTTCTCCCAATCAAGCTATTGAGGACACCTTTATAGTGGCCAATAGAGGTTGCACTTAATGGGGAGATTCCAGAAAGAGAAATAATAGAGTTTTTAGTAGCGAAGCACATAAGGAATTTGAAGGTCATAATTCTAGAAAAGGGGCATTAGGAAGTCAAATTATTCCTTCAATAGAGCTAATCGCCCTCGCCCTGGATGATGAAGGAAAATTGATTTTGATTCACGAGGATATTATAAATTTCAAAGAAAGAAAGTGAAGGAACAAAATAATGATAAAATATTTGGTCCAATGGTAAGATCTTGAAAAGGGGCCACTTAAAGTGATTTTATAAAATGAAATTATAATAAAGAGGGCCTCAAGTGAAGTTAAAATATAAAATAAGGTCTCTTATAATTAAAGTTTAGTTTAAATAATTCCTCTAAAATATCAATCAAGGGTCATGAAGGAAATTTAAAGAGTTGTCTTTTGGAGGAAAACTTTATTTAAGAGAGGCCAAGCAAGGAGACATATTGATCAACCATTCTATTTTTTGATTTCTACTCCTTGTTGGAGCATTGGACTTCGGTTCAATTAACCTGAGGACAAAAACCCTCTAGGTCTAGAATTGGAGGATGAAAACCCTCTAATTTCCATCACTAGATTAGTGGATAAAACCCCCTGATTTAGACTTCATGCAATCTCATCCAGAGATTGTAGATGAGCTTTAAAGTAATAGACAAATTGAAATCACACTTGTAGTTGTTAATAAATCAACAATTTTATCAATTGGGTTGTATGCAAAGAAATTGGCTAAGGTCAATTATCCAGTTGGTATGATGATATTTTGTATAAGCATAAATGGTGATATTTGTGAACTAGTGATTCATATCTACAATTCAGTTTGCATGTAGAGATATGTTTCATTTTGTATGATGACATATATCCCTTTGAAAACTACGCTTCATGTTTTTCATTCCATATAAGTCAGCAATTTATATCAACAATTCCAGTTGGATTAGCGATTCATATACTTGTTTAGTGCTACCAATTGTAGCAAATTATAGTTGGATATGGGCCGAATGGGGCCAAGGGTTAGTGGCAAAATTCTGTGAATGATTTGGCCAAGATTTTTAGATGTTCTAAGATAGATTCCAACAACTTAGATACATCCCCAACTCCTCCTTGGCAACATGTACAGAGCATAGCAACATCATATATTCTTTCAGACCAACCAAGCTTCATAATAAGCAATTTAAGGGCAATAGTTTTTTATTTAAAGGGGTAAAATGCAGGTTTTGAAGGGGCCTCAAAAACCTTGTACAATAGGCAAAACGTCAGTGAGAGCATAGTTGACCTACAACAAAACCACAGACACCTAGGTTTTGGAAGGACCTGAAACCTTTTACATCACTACAACCAAGCAACCACCACAAAGAAGCTGCAATTTAGCTACCAAAAAAACAAACTTGGAACGACCACCTACACAACCCCAAGCCTCATCCTATCATTCTAAGCCCCCTTGACCCAGATTTGGGAAACACTCGCATGTTTAGGAAGACCTCTCTTCCTTCTTTGAACAATCTTCCACGAGACATCATCCTCTCTAGTCTCAGAATGGAGGAGGGGGGAGGGCTAGCCTCTGCTACAGATCAGAGCTGAGCCCTCACAGGTGTAGAAAGAGGAGTTGAATGCTGCATCAAAACCTCTAGAAGAATAGGATCAATAGACACACCAACCAATGGCAAGTGGTCTAGAGATGGAGCCGCCACAATAGGGCCTTATGAAGATGATCCATCAAGAGGAATATTAGAAATCCTAGCAGCCCTAGGAGAATCAGGAACATGAGTGTCACTGAGGACTCTTCCTCGATATCAAAATCACTAGCAGTCAAGTGATCTTGGAGGGTATTCCTCCACCAAGTCGCCTCACCCTTCTTGTGGCAAGAGTGAGGGCACTTCGATGAAAGGTGTCAGTAGCGAAGCATTTCCTACAACGAAAGGGAAGACTCTCACAGTCGAGTGTCTGAGTCCACAGTCTATCCTCAACAAGTAGGACAATATCCCCAAGCAAATCCTTAGAAGAATCAATGTCCACGAGAATGCGGGCAAAGGTAGTACAACCAAAGTTTGATGACACTTCATCCTCTTGTAAAAAATGACCAAGAGCATTGCCAATATATTCAAAGCATGAAACTTCTCAAAATCAGAGAGAGAGATTGGGAAATCTGGCCCAAATAAGCATGATACTTAAGGATTTTGTTTAAGGGTTGAAGGAGGGAAACCATGGTTTTGAGTGAGAGGGAGTGTTGTCCCCACATCCAAACCCCATCCTCCAGCACCGACTTCCTATCATCTTCCAATTGGAAAGATGCAATGAAGAATCTCCTAACATAGGGATATAGTTCAATCCTACCCATAGTAAGAGGTCTCCAAGATTCTAAAACCCATTTGTTCAGATTAGGGAGGGACAGCTAGAAACAATTAAACCTGCAAATGAGGGCTTGACATTTAAAATATTTGTCATTCTCCAATACCTCTTGTCCACATATGACAACTGAGGAAGGAGAACAGGACATGGCTCGCAGTTTACCCTGCAGAGAGGGAGTAGGTTCCAATGAATGGCGCAGCCTAGGAGCACCAATGGGCACCCCTACCCTAGCAATATTTGCATATGTTTTAGAGGTATCTTCAACCACTAAACCCGGCACGAGAGAGGTAGGCCTTGCGGTAACACAAGAGGTTGGACGTGTTGCAGAGTTGCCATGAGAGGTAGGACATACATCAACACAAAAGATCAATTTCTGCTGATTAGGGAAAGAATCCGCAACCTCAGAGGGTGTCACAATCTTTCCTGGCACGCCATTGATAGACCCAAGTGACAGAAAATCATCCTTCACTAGGGAATGCAAACCAGGAGCAACAGACGGGCTGCAAGGCATTTTTAGGATCTGACTTGTTGATAATACAGAAGTTTTAGATTTGATATTCACATAATTTAAGGGCGATAGTTGTTGCGGTAGAGCTTTGGAGTCATAGTCAGTTGTCCACTAAGCCAATTGAAGATTTTTCTGTGATCACATTGTTGATGCATAAAATTGCGCAGATTCTACACCAACATGGGAAGTTTCAAGAATGTGGGACTTGCTACTTGAAACAACCTCCAGATTTTAAAGAAGCTGGCTCTTCCTACTTTAATGGGGTTTTGAGTAAAGGGTATAGGAAGAAACAAAATTACAGATACAATAAGTAAAATCTAAACCTATGGCAGTGCACCTGAATAAAATGTATTTCCTTAACTAGCACAATGAACAGATTCTTCAGATTTAGCTATATTAAAGAGAAAATGTTGCATGATTAATATAGACGGATTGTAAATGAACTAAAAGATCAAAGGCTAAACTCATAAGATTTTGCAAAGACACAAACAATATCAACGACACAGAACAGAGCTTCTTTCATTAAGAGTCCAGCAAATACAAAAGGCATAGCGTTATGCACATGTATATCAGCTTTCTTATCAAAAATAGCTAGACTAAGGCAAAATGATACAATCTGGTCACAACAAGATCACCAAACTTTTTTAATCAATTATCTATATATATCTGAATTACAATATCTCCTGTATTTATAGCCACAAAATTTGGCTCAAGATCACCTGTAACTGCTTTGAATCTCCAACGGTATCAACAGAATTGAAGCTAACTAGAACTCCTCTAACACTGAGATCTTTTAAATCTGTAACCGTCTTTCCTTTCACGCTCATTGGCTGAGAGACAAAATATGTGGCCTACTAACTGCAATTTGGCTGAGACACGTGGCAGCACTTGCGGGCTTTAAAAGCTTAAAAAATATAGTTCGTGGCAACACACGTTGAACACTTAACATTTAATCCTTCGAAACAAAACAAACCAAACAACGTCACTTGTCGCTATCCGCAAGACTTTGAAATATGATACGTGGCGACACCTGCTGTTACACTGAGACACCTGGCAACATCCGACAATACTAATAGGTTTTAACCTTTATGCCCCGAGAAACTTATATCTATGACATTTGGCACTATTCGTAACACTTAGAAATTGAGACATTATTATATGGGACCCGCCACATATGCTTCTTTAATTCCTACACAGAGAAACAATACTCGGACACACGACGCCTCCCGCATAAAGCAAAATTGGAAACGTGGCACCTTCCGGTAATATCAATAGCTTATGAAAAAGGTCCCTTAGAATCCCGTGGAGATTGACACTTGTTGCGCTCTGGCATCAATTGAAAATTATAAAGAAACATGTGTCTGCACCTGAAAGCATAAAAAAGAAAGTAGCTTATCCCTCCACTTTCACCATGTGGCACACTGTGGCAATAGCTATAAATTGTGTCTCAATATTGTGGGCCCATCACATACACCGTTACTAACGAAGCTTTATCAAAAAGATATACACGCGGCAGCTTCCGCAACATTTAGAAAAGGACACATGGCACAACCCGTAATCTCGCGGGATCAAAAGAAACTTTATGTCATGGCCTTCGGTATCAACACATGGCACACTCCGCAACCAGCATGAAACTTTATAAAAGAAACAAAGCCATGGATACATGGCACCCTCCGCAACGGCATAGAAAAAGAAGCATATGGAAGAAACACGCGGCAACCTCCATAAGACATTGTTGCTCAAAAACAACATGACACATGGTGTGATTTGCGCACGAGAAACATATAGCCATGAATAAAGAAACAACAACTGGAAATATACTAAGGCAGAAACAAAGTTGAAACAAAATGTAGAGTTTTACTCTACAGTTCATGGCGACCATAAGGATTTCTGGGCCTGCTCAGAAAGAACTCCAAAAATGGAGACAAAATTGTACTGCCACTGTCAAATGAAAACTTAATCACAAATTTTGCAATGCGGCCTAATACACAGACCACTCTGAATTGGATAGCCCCTGTCTGCTTTGCAAATCCTGGAAAGTAAAATCCAAATTGATAATATCCTTGTGGGAAAAAGATTGCAAAATGTGAACTACAGCATGTAGTTGAAACTCAAGCTGAGCCATTGGAACCAATACGGCTTCCACCTCTCCCACACTGGAGGAATCACTCAGACCCTGAAAAATAGTCTGATCATTTTGTTTTGTTAATAGCAAAGCCTTTATCTCATCAATCATTAAGACTATATTACTATCAGGAAAAGGTGAAGGCAGACCCAACTGCACTAAATCCTCAATATGTTTCTTCATATTCCTGACTCCTTTGACCACATCCAAAAGCTCCTTACAATTCATAGCAGCAGAGTTACAACTCAGCACTTCATTCACCCTTTTCGTAACCACCATCCTATCACTTATACCAGCGGCAGACAGAGTCTCTTCAGATGTGTCATATAGTTTCTGCAACAAAAGCTGAGAATCTGAAACTCTCAACGAAACAATAGACAAAGTTGCTTGTACAGAAGACTCTACTTTCTCACATAGTTGTTGGACATTAAGCAAAAAGGTAAGGGATGGCTTTAGCTGTACAATCTCCTCAGAGATTCTTTTCCACACAGAGGCATATAGCTCTTTCACCAAATTCAAAACACCTACAGTCTGTGGCCTTTGTGCCAACTCAATTGTTAGCTGTTTTGTCTTTTGTTGCTCTACCATAAACTGTGCTTGAGCTACACTATTTAGGTTTTGCTCCTTAAAAAGTGACTACTGCAATTGTGATGCCTCTAACAGCTTATCTTGATACCTTTTCTCTATTGTGGCCTTCTCCTGCCTTAATGTAGCAACAACAGCTTTCTCCTACACCAACTCAACCTTCAAGGAAGCAATATGAGTCTACACTGATTGATGAATTTGTAGAGAAACTATAGATTGCAATTCTTTATTCAATGTGTCAATTTCTTTCACCTTGGCCTATATTTCCCAAGTGAGGTTACTGCTATTAGTCTTTTCTTGTGCCAAGTCAGCGTCAACTTTCTGTAGCTTTTTGAACACCTTCAAATAGTCAATAGCAACTGCTGAAGCAGTTTCAGTCATTAATTCAACTCAGTCTTGTGGCCTGAAAAGAGACATATACATAGCCAATGCATTCATTGAATAGTTATGGGATTGCATTTGCTCATTAGGTTTGACAACATTGGGAGTCAAATGTGTAACAGTCAAAGACTGTTGAATGGGATCAAACAAGGACTTAATGTGGGCTACAACAGGGCTCTTATTCTCTTTCTTCTTTTTCTTTTCCATCCGAGCTTCTCTATCTTTTCTGGATGTATTAGCTTGAGCTTGGAAAGTAGGAGGTGATGCAATATAGCCTCCAGCAAATGGATGACCTTGAGGCAAACCATAAGGGATGGTAGTCATCTCCTGACTAGGATCAAAATGTGGCAAAGCCCTCTTGGGCATGGATGGGGAAAATAATGGTAAGGATATGGCCTATGAAGACATGGCCAGTGAACTAGCAATTGGGGCAAAGGTTTGTGAAGGCACAACAAAAGTGGCAAGAGATGTGGAAACTTGGATAAATTGAGTTGCAACTCCTAAATGAGAAGAAATAGAGGTAGGAGAAAAGAGAGAAGTACTTACCTGAGCCACATATGAGATGACTAGAGCTTGTTGTTGCTGGGGAAATGATGGTTCTTCCTCTTCTTCCTCTGGTAAAATTAACCTTCTTATTTTCTGAGGCCTACCTGATGCCTCTTTTGGATCTTCTTCTTCAACATTAATTATTGTTTGTTGTAAAGGTGTCGCTCTGAGACCACCAGATGCTGAAGCTATATGGGTCCCAAGAGACGACGATGAAACAATTTCCTTTTGCTTCTCAAGGGTGCTTAGAGATGGAGGCCATGGGACTCTTGGAGCTGAAGATGAAACTTGCCCTATTTCTTGAATTTCTTGAACCTCCTTTGCTCTTTCCTCAGCTTCTTGAGAACCTTTTGGAATATTACTCGTATCTGGGCTAGAAACTAGAGATGGATGCCATTCATCCCAAATTGATTACCATGTCTCATCAGTCTCTACATCCCCAAACGTGTGAGTGAACTCAGCGATTTCTTGTCTGTATTTCCAGTAGGCTTCAATTTTCTCTATACTCCAGTCCTTATTTTTCAAAGTTTTCCTCAGGCCTGTGGTCATCTTAATCTTGGGGTCAAACTCTCGCTCTTTCACATAGAATGTTTCCCAGGACCTAGGGCCCTCATATGGCAAGTCACTCAATTCAACATAGAAAGCAGGGTCATCTTGTTTAGGGGATCTTCTATCCTCCCAGAATGAGCGTCCCTCATGAATGAATTTAGCAGAAACCTTGTTATTGATAATCCAAGAAGCTAAGAAGTTATCCGGATCATATTTCCATTTATCTTCAATAATCAGAAAACCATAGGCAACCAACTTTCTCAATAAAAGATTTTCAGTTCCTCTAACCTCAATTGTTATGTTCTCCCTAATCCAAGGGACATACATCTTCCTTTTCCTCTTCTTGTGTCTAAAATTATTATCAATGACAGACGCCTCATGAGCCACCTCTAAAAATGTAACCCTGGGGGTTAAGACCTTTGGCAATAAAATAGGTTTTTTAGCAAAGCCATGGACTCTGATTATAGTATTATGAGCCCCAAAGAAATAATCACAAGGGATTTGTAAATTGGTCAAGAAACCTTTGAGGCTCTGTGTCATCCTATTCTCTACAGGCTTAGGACTCAAATGACTGAAAGTGGGTGCAACAAAACATTCTGCAAATTCATATGGGTCTGAGGTTTCTAAGAGAACATGGGTCCATGCAGACACCGGGATGGTTTTGTTGCTACCAGACTCAGGGTCATACATATTTAGAGGCATGAATCGCTGAAAGAGACTAAAATTTTGATATAGCATCAAATGGAACAGGTATGCTGAATACCTGAAAACAAGATTCTGTGGAAAATTTGCAAGTTGATCCACCATGGCAGTAGAAATATGCTTGACGAAGTCAAGTCGGTAATCTTGTGACTTGTCCACCGTTTTCAATCTGAAAATCACTGCAAGCTGCCAATCATGTACTGTAGAATCATCATTTTGGCCGAAAATAAAGGCTAGAATGGATAGGGCATCCTAAACGTCAGCATTGAACTGAGCACGACCTGTGGGCAGAGCAGGCAACTAGGTATTCTCCTCACCTAAATGCATCTTAGCATTTAGAAACTTCACCTTACTATGGACATTTGCCCATGTGCCCTGTAACTTAGAAATAGTAGGAAATGTGGTTGTTCTATCATGCTGTAAAGCCAACATATCTCTAATTGCCTTAGGGGTAATTTGAACCATAAAGGGGCCACATTGGATAGAAAGAGATGCGGGATGAAATAGTTCTGCACATAGGTCGATCAATTTAGGGCACAGGTGAACATTAGGAACTAAGAACTGTGCCAATTGGGATGTCCATACTCTCATACCGAAAGTTTCCCACTGCCCCTTTGATACATGGACAAGGCACCTTTGGTGAGTCCCTTCTCAGAGATTCTTAGTATTCTTCTGCATATGTGTGTCAAAAATACCATCAGCATAATCTCACCTGTGTCAAATCCGCGTACACCCATGTTTCTGGGACCCTTGTCCTCGAATAGCTTTTAATTGGTTGTGCGGGCACAAAAGTATAAGATTTGCTATTCATTAATTTATCAGTTTGGTCAAAAAGCTCCAGTCCTTCTTGTGGTGATTGTGACTAACATCTCTGTATCTCTTGTAAAGAAAATCCTTGGAACTCTTGACACAAAAGGTAAGAAACTGTAAGTGAAGCTGTACTTAACAGGGAATTTAGGCGAGAAACGAGCTTTGATGCAAACAACAACTAGAAATGTAGAATGACAATAGCAAATGCGATGCTTAAAGGGACTGAAAACTTAACTCGGTGAGGCATAATGAAACAATTAATGGCACATCATGTCTTATTAATGGCATTAATGCCATAAGACAGTTAGTGTATCCTTTGAAATCCTTATTGGATAGAGTGTCAGATTTGTATGTGGAGTGGCAATCTTCTGAAAAGACAGGTACTTTCTTGAAATTTAAGGAACTACCGAATGACCTTTAATAAATACAACTGCTAATGAAAGGGACCTCTGTGCTGAAGACACATGTTCTATGGAACACTTATTCAAAAGGAAAAAGTGGGAAAGCAAGACAAAATGGGAAAAGAAGAAAAGCACCTAACTAACTATGATACATAGTGAGTCTCAAGGCTTTAGGTAAAATGTTTCAAGAAGATCCCATTTACCAGAATTTCTTCAGGCTCTCCGTCCATAGTCTCAAGCTCAAACGCATTTTGTTGTTTACAAGAACGAATCCTAAAAGGACCTGTCCATAATGATTCAAACTTGCTATGTCGGCCTGGCTTGGCAGCTCTGTCATCCCATTTCAATACCAGAGACCCAACTTCAAAAATTGAATTAGAAGCTTTCCTGTCAAACCATTTTTTAACAATCTGCTGATGCTTCATTACTGATTCATATGCCTTTTCTCTCTTTTCTTGAACTTCTAGCAACTCGGTGAGTCTGACTTGCATCGAGCCATTTTCTTCAATTTCCAATTGTTTTAATAACTGTAAGGCAGGAATCTCTATACTTAGTGGCATCACTGCCTGTTTTCCATAAACCAACTCATAGGGAGACATTTTAGTCACTTGCTTTGGTGTGATTCTAGCAGCCCATAGTGTTGTGTTAAGTGACTTGTGCCACTCTCTTTGATAATCAACTCCCATTCTTTTTATGAGTCTGATCAAGTTCTTATTGGTAGACTCTACCAAACCATTGCCTTGTGGATAGTAATTAGAAGAAGTCTTCAGATATATTCCATTTCTTAAAGCAAACTTAGATAGTCTAGTCCCTAAGAATGCCTTAGCATTGTCTGACATGATAGTGCAGGGAGGACCAAACCGAGTGGTTATCCCTTCTAAAAACTCTAAAATTACCTTTTTAGTAGCTTCCTTAAGTGGTACTGCTTCACTCCACCTTGTAAAATAATCTGTTGCAGTAAGGATCCACTTGTATCCCATATTTGATACTGGATTGATCATGCCAATAAAATCTAAACCCCACTGAGCAAAGGGTTCATCCACTACTATGGGACTTAAAGGCAATGCTGCATTTCTTCTCTTCCCAGTATAGAACTGACAAGCTTGACACTCTTTGACCATCTGATAGCAATCTACAAATAGTGTAGGCCAAAAATAACCAGCTTGTGTCACTTTAATTGCAGTAGTCCTTGCTGAAAAATGACCCCCTGAGGTTCCATGATGAAACTCATGTAATACCTTTTGAGCCTCATCCTTCTCTACACATCTTAACAGTATCCCATCAAAAAAATTTATAAATAAAACATGACCAATTAATACAAAATGAACCCCCTATTGCCTATAGTACCTATTCTTATCCGGGGAGAGTTCATTTGGGAACACACCAGTTTTCATAAATTGTATTCTGTTACTTATTTAGGACTCTTGGTCCATCCCCTGAAGTCTTAACATTGTTTCATTTTCTGCTTCTTCAAGGATTGATTTTTCTATATCTTGAGTCATATATTGGCATAGCCCTCTGCCTCTAACCAATTTGGTAGGCCTTACCTTTACATCATATTCTAAAATCTTAGTTATCCAATTGACCGTCTTTTCAGTAATCTCACCCTCCCTAATATATTCCCTTACACTAGGGTGGGCTATTAATATCAAGATTTTATTTCCTATTACTAGATGTTTGAACTTTTTAAGAGCTTTTACCATAGCATAAGCTTGCTTTTCAACAAAATTATACCTTGATTCATACTCCCTTAGTGTTCTAAAAAGAATGCTATTGGATGTTCTCCTTCTTCTTTGTCACCTTTCTGGGTCAAAACAGCTGCCATACTATGTTCTCCTCCATACACATTATAAAAGGCTTAGAGAAATCTGGGTTTCTCAATACAGGTGCGGTGGAAATGGCCTTCTTAATTTCTTCAAAAGCTTGTCTCCCTTCAGTTGTCCATTTGAAAATTAAATCATTCTTCAGCAACAGAGTAATGGGCCTAACTAGCCCTGCAAAATCAGATATAAAGCGGCTGACAAAATTAATCTTTCCTAAAAGGGACTAAACTGCCTTCTTATTAACTAGCAAAGATAGATTCATTATGGCTGTGACTCACTCTGGATCTATGGAGATCCCATCTTTTGAAACAATGTGTCCCAAAAGTTTCCCTTGGGGCATAGCAAAGATACACTTCTTAGGATTTAGGGAAATCCCAAACTCCTAACATTTCTGAAAAATAGCTTCTAAGTGCTCAAAGTGATCTTTGGCATCTTTGGTAAATATAGTAAGATCATCTAAATAAATCAAGATAATCTTATTTATAAGATCTCCAAATGTTACATCCATGGCATGTTGAAAAGTAGCACCAGCATTTGAAAGACCAAAGGGCATCTTGGCATATGCAAATGTTCCCCACTTCGTAATGAATGTTGTCTTGTGTTGGTCTTCATCTCATAACCAAATCTAATAATATCTTGAGAAACCATCAAGCAAAGAAAACCTCTCTGACCCAGCTACAATTTGCAAAATCTGTTCCATAGAAGGCAAGGGGTAATGATCCTTCAATGATGCCTTATTCAGATCTCTGAAATCTACATAGAGTCTTATGTCACTATTCTTCTTCCTTACAGGCACTAAATTAGATACCCAAGTTGAATGTTTAATTGGAAAAGTGATCTTAGATTCTAAAAGCTTTTGCAGTTCATCTACCATTAAAGGCTCAATTCTGGGATTCACAGGTCTTTGCTTTTGACGGACTGGTTTTGATCCTTTAGCAAGTTCTATCGTATGTTGAATGATGTCTCTATTATAGCCATGAAGATCTTCATAAGTCCAAGCAATCACTCTATCATACTTATTGCACAAAGAAATCAGCTTGTCCTTTTCCTCTTTGGTAGTAGCATTGCCTATCTTTAGGTTCCTTCACTAACATGAATTTTAGAAAAATCATCCTTACTTGCCTTAAATTTCCTTTTGTCCAAGCTTACATCATCAGCGTCAAATAGATTCTCTAGTGTGATCAATCCTTTTGGGAGCTTATTAGACTTTAGTTGGATAATCTGATCACCATAAGCTTCTTCAATCTTGGGCTGTAGTTGATCAGCAAACTCTCTTGACTGTTGTAAAAACAAGAGTACCTAAGGATCATTATCAAATACTTGCCAATTCTGGTCATTGTCTGGGATTGCAGGTCTCACTATCACTTTTATTGCCTCACTATTAATGAGTAGATCACTTGCTGGATCAAATTGGGAACCAATTTGTGCCATCCTGTCTGCTTCAGTGTTTTGGGTTCTGGGGACAACTTCAATATTGAAAGCGTCAAAACCATCAATTAGATCCCAAATTCTGTGTCAATAAGATCTCATTCTTACATTCTTTGCCACAGCTTTTTCTTTGATCTGTTTCACCACTAGTTCTGAATCTCCCTTAACTACTAGATTCTTGATTCCTTTCTTCTTGGCCAACATAAGACCATGCACTAAAGATTCATACTCAACATCATTATTAGTGCAAGCAAACTAAAAGCGTATGGCTCTAAGAACTTTCTTACCATTTGGTGAAGTGGTCTATATACCTGCTCCAACACCATTTTTGCTCCTAGCCCCATCAAAATTTAAGGTTCAGATTTTTGAGCATTTGTCAGGTTCCTCTTTTTCATATGCTTCTTTTCTCATAACATTTGGTATTTCTTGGCCTTCTTCAAAAATAACATAAGTTCCCAAATTAGTAGTCATAGTTTCCATAAGGATCACTTTGCATCATGGTCATTAGTTGATTATTTTCTTCTTCTTGTTGATCATGTTCAGTCCAATTACCTAATTTTTCAACAAAGACTCTCTCCTCTTTATTCATCATGGCGTGGGGCACTTCAATTCTTTGGGTTGGTTCATCTGTGATATGATCTTTGGACAAAGGTTCAAACAATACTTTCATTTTTGTTCCATACTTGGTTCTCAAAATTAGATGCGACCAATCCAGTGACATATATCCCCCTATCTTAACTATAAAATCTCTAAATAGGCATAGACCAAAGACAGGGGGTATATCTATGACTACTACATCCTGTTTGACGGTTATATTAGGGCAGGTATACAACTGCAATGGAAGTTGTTTGATCCTTCCTATAGTTTGGACAGATTTCCCATCTAATTGCATGACTCCCCTAGTAAGTGGCTCATATTTTATTTTTAAAGCATCTACTATCTGCTTTGGCATAACTGTAGTACTAGCTCCAGAATCTATCATTGAGTTGTGCAACAATTTCTTTCCCACTATTAAAGTCAAGTAAAATGGATCTGGCTTAGATTTGCTTACCTTTGGTGCAGTATTCAATAGAGTTGTCTATAATAGTGGAGTGTCTTTACTTTGAGCCTTTCCTTTATTTGCAACTCCTTTTGTACTGGCAGGTTTAGGATCAACCTGAATCTACAGTGCTTCTTGTAACAGTGTCTTCTGCTCAGGAATGACTAGCATATCCCAGATTGACACATGCGCTGGGGTCTACTTCAACTGTTCTACCACATTCATGGGTCTTAGTATCTGTCTTTGGGTAGTAAGGATACATTGTTTTTTCAAGCGCTTGGACATAGGCTGCTTGATTCTGAATTGGCTAAGGCACTTCTTGCCTGGAAACTGGATTATAATAATTCTAGGAAGGAGGAGCTCCAGCAGCCTCATTGTTTGTAGCTTCGAGCTGCTCCATCATTCTTTCTTTGATCTGGTATAATAATTAGACTGCACTAAGGGCTTCTTGGAAGTTGATGCTTCATTCAAGAACACTGAATCTTCATCCTCAATCCATGAAAATAAGGTATGTTCAGGGGTAATTTCTTCTTCTTGCTGAATAGACATCCCTTGCATCTAAGCCACCATTACTGCATTCTGGACACCAGGTGACTGGTATGGAGGAGCATTAGACACCATAACTTGACCTTCACCCCTTCTCTGTTCTGTTGTCTTTTGTTGTAAATTGCCTCTAGGACAATCTCTGGGCATATGAGCATTGTTGCAAGGAAAGCACCAAGCATTGGTATCTTTTGCTAAGTTATTTTGCTTAGGGACTATCTCTCTATTTGGGTTATGAGGGAAACTTGTAAAGGTGTGGGAACCGTGACTAGTTGGTTTGAAGATTGAGGGTTATTTGGTCTTTGAGGACCTTGATACTGATTTGATTGATATGGGGGTCTATTTCCTTAGAAACCCTGATAAAGAGGCCTTGGGTAAGAAGTCTGTTGCCTTTTAATATTAATAATCTCATTTGAAAAGGTCCTAAGAATATTTTTTATATCATCCATTTCAGATGGAGGGGCAGAGGGTGTTGTTTTTTATATCATCCATTTCAGATGGAGGGGCGAAGGGTGTTGACGCAGTAGATTGTTGGGGTGCTAGGAAGGTATACATAGACACAGGTGTAGCTATAGGATTAGGGACTTCCTATGGCAAGGGAATTGCAATTTCTGGGAACATAGGCATGGGAGGTCTTGGGGGCAACTTTCCAGCCTCTATTAGATTATTCTCAGCCTTAACAGCCAACTCATATGTTTCTGGTAGGGTCTGGCCTCCTAGGGACTAAATCATTATAGATATATCAAAATTGAAAGCTTTGAGATAGAAAACAATGGCCATACCTGATGGTGGTCTAGCTGTAGCAAGGATCCTGTTCCAGGTCTTTTGAAACCTAGTGTTAAAGTCTGTTATAGCTTCTTGTAGTGCCCTCTTTATGGTGATTAATTGTTGCAGTAGGGAGGATTTGTCACACTTCTCTTTGAATCTTGCAAAGAAAGCATCACCAAACTGATCCCAAGTAGATATTGTATTCGGGGTCAAAGATCTATACCAATCTAGAGCCTTCCCTTTGAAAGAAGTTGCCAACAATCTGATTGCTACATTTTGTACAGTAATGACATGTACTGCACACACATCTGATACATCTTGAAAATGCTCCCCTAGTGTCTTGGAATCTTCTCCACTGAATTTGGGTAAAGCTTTCAAAGCATTAGCTGGAATTGGATCCCAAGTAGCTGGTGGTACCGGAAGAATGAGAGGACTGCCAGTGTTCAAATTCGCATAGTTCCTTGGGGCTACAGGTGCTCCCATACTTACTCCTGATGCTATTGCAACTTAATTCACTCTTCTTCTTTGAGTAGCTACTAATGGTGGCAATAAAATCCTTGGATTAGCAGTAGACTGAGCTCTTGTTGTTGGTCCACAGCTCTGACTCCTCGTCGCTCTCTGGTTCATACGATCTTGATCAAAATTTCAAGAAAGGTTCCACCGGACATGCCAAAAACTGTTGATGCATAAAATTGCGCAGGTTCTAACACCAACATGGGAAGTTTTAAGAATGTGGGACTTGCTACTTGAAACAACTTCCAGATTTTAAAGAAGTTGGCTCTTCCTACTTTAATGGGGTTTTGAGTAAAGGGTATAGGAAGAAACAAGATTATAGATACAATAAGTAAAATCTAAACCTATGGCGGTGCGCCTGAATAAAATGTATTTCCTTAACTAGCACAATGAACAGATTCTTCAAATTTAGCTATATCAAAGAGCAAATGCTGCTTGATTAATATAGACAGATTGTAAATGAACTAAAAGATCAAAGGCTAAACTCATAAGATTTTGCAAAGACACAGACAATATCAGCAACGACACAAAACAGAGCTTCTTTCATGAATAGTTTAGCAAATACAAAAGGCATATCGTTATGCATAGGTATATTAGCTTTCTTATCAGAAATAGCTAGACTAAGACAAAATAATACAATCTGGTCACAACAAGATCTCCAAACTTTTTTAATCAATTCTCTCTCTCTCTCTCTCTCTCTCTCTCTATATATATATATATATATATATATCTGAATTACAATATCTCCTATATTTATAGCCACAAATTTTGGCTCAAGATCACCTGTAACTGCTTTGAATCTCCAACAGTATCAACAGAATTGAAGCTAACTAGAACTCCTCTGACACTGAGATCTTTTGAATCTGCAACCGTCTTTCCTTTCACGCTCATTGGCTGAGAGACAAAATATGTGGCATACTAACTGCAGTTTGGCTGAGACATGTGGCAACACCCGCGGGCTCTAAAAGCTTAAAAAATATAGTTCGCGGCAACATGCGATGAACACTTAACATTTAATCCTTCGAAAAAAAACAAACCAAATAGCGCCACTTGTTGCCATCCGCAAGACTTTGAAATATGATACGTGGCGACACCCGCTGTTACACTGAGACCCCTGGCAACATCCGACAATACTAATAGCTTTTAACCTTTATGCCCCGAGCAACTTATATCTATGACATTTGGTGCAATCCGCAACACTTAGAAACTGAGACATTATTATATGGGACCTGCCACATATGCTTCTTTAACTCTTACACAGAGAAACAATACTGCGACACATGGCACCTCCCGCATAAAGCAAAATTGGAAACGTGGCACCTTCCGGTAATATCAATAGCTTATGAAAAAGGTCCCTTAGAATCCCGCGGAGATTGACACTTGTCGTGCTCCGGCATCAACTGAAAATTATAAAGAAACACACGTCTTCACCGGAAAGCATCAAAAAGAAAGTAGCTTATCCCTCCGCTTTCGCCATATGGCACACTCCGGCAATAGCTATAAACTATCTCAATATTGTGGTCCCATCACATACGCTGGTACTAACGAAGCTTTATCAAAAAGATATACACGCGGCAGCTTCCACAACATTTAGAAAAGGACACACGGCACAACCCGCAAGCCCGTGGGATCAAAAGAAACTTTATGTCATGGCCTCTGGTATCGACACGTGGCACACTTCACAACAAGCATGAAACTTTATAAAAGAAACAAAGCCATGGATACGTGGCGCCCTCCGCAACGGCATAGAAAAGAAGCATATGGAAGAAACAGGCGGCAGCGTCTGCAAGACACTATTGCTCAAAAATAACATGACACATGGTGCGATCCGCGCACGAGAAATATATAGCCATAGATAAAGAAACAGCAACTGGAAATATACTAAGGCAGAAACAAAAATGAAACAAAATGTAGAGTTTTACTCTACACACATCATTTTGGCAGCCTCTTGAGGGTTCATTCCGATTTGTTGAAGGCAAATGTGGTTTGTGAATAAAGAAATTTCCTTCTGAGTATTGACATGAATTGTCATTCATTCCATTATATTTATTAACTGTAAAATTGGTAATTCTATAGCAAATAATAATATTCAATTGTTTGTGGAGCTAACATTTGAAAATTGATTGAAGTGAATTAAAATTAGGCAGATCATAAAATATTCCATTCGGGATACTACAACTATCAACAAAGTATGAAGAATAATGATACTAAATGTAATTCTATTAGTATTAACTGTGCTTGAGGTGACGTCTGTTCTGTTCTTTAGTGCATGCATAAAATTCAATTATTGAACAGTAGAATATTAAAGTATCAACAATGAAAAGTTGATTGTGAAATTTCAGTTATAGATTACTCAGTAACCATGCAGCTCTATTAACAAAATCTGCAGCCCATATTCATTTTTCTGTATCACCTGCAAACTATGACAAATACAGAAAAGCCTCGTTGCATGGTGAATGCAAATAATGTACTTACATTTATTCATTAAACAACAGCACTTTTAAATGTGTGTTATCAAATCTGCAAATAAGGATTTTGGAACTCCTTGGTAAGTAAAAAGAAAGCCAGTAATCAGAGTGTCAGTATACCCGAGCTTTTGGAGGAAATGTTTCCACCTCATCATCCAAAGTGTTCATATGGACAGGCCTATAGGCCAAACGAACCTTCCCATTTTCCCAATACCTGCAGGAAAATAAAACCACAAAAAACATGGTCAATTAACACATTCATTAACTACATTTTCTTCATATTTTTTTCCATCTTAACTCTCTTAATAAAATCTATCAAAGCATACAAAACCAAATTTCAATGTGCATTTACCATGTACATATACGTATTTGAACTTTCACATCAAATAATAGAACTCGAAACATTTTATCAGAAGCGGGGAGTTTGGCATTGCTACATACTTTCTGGCAGAAAAGTTATAGTTCTAAGGGACCAACAAATAGGCAATGGACCAACTATAACTAGTGCTGTCAAGTTGAACCACTTCATACAAAACTTAATTCTATGAAAATATCCAGGTCTACTAACTTACTGATCATTTGTTTGTAATTAAGATTAACACTTTCCGGGCAAGGTTTCATGGTCAAGTGAGCTACGGAAGCAGCTCATTCCAGATACTCAACTGAAATAAACCTGACCTCGGGCCCACCCATTAAAGTACAATAAGAATATGGTACTATCATCAAATTGTTTTATTGCAGACAAAAGAAAAAGGGAAAATTACTGCAGTATCAGGAAAGATTATACCATCTGCTTATATCCTGCCATATCTTTTTAAGAGGAGCAGCTACCTCTGTTAGATGAGATTTGAGAACAGAAGATTGTAATTATTGTAGTCTAATAAAATGTTTGAGGACTTTTTTATTCTGTTTGGTCAGTCTTGACTGGATTTTATTTTCTTTCTTTTTTTTTCCCTGATTTACAAAACAAACCAAAATGATACGCTGTGAGGATGAATAGGACAGATCATCAGAAGTTATAGTCTGCTTTACATGGCCTTTGTGGTAAAAAACAGCCCTTAAGAGCATAGCTACTTAAGATGCAGGTTCCCCTACACAAGGACGAAGGTTTGTACTTGTAGTATTGTCAGTGCTCCATTGGTCTTGGTTTGTGGCCTCCCTCCCTATGGTACACCAGTGTGTAGCTGCTGGTCTGGATGAGAGTTTGAAAATATTTTGTCACCAATAGCACCTGCCAGTCTGTGGGTCCAAACCTTTAGCTTGAGGATGGGTAGCCTAGAGTTGGGCTTGCTGCTGTTGTACATTCTGCTGCATTACTTCAGCAAGGTGGCATTTTTGCTTCTCAGTGGTTACCGTTAAGATTTGCTCTATCACCTTTATTAGACTCTGCAGCTTTTTATAATTGTGAATAAGGTAGTCAGCAAGTTTATCTTGGCCATTTTGAAGTTGACGAAAGCAGTCAGATTGTTGTTGAACACATTTTACCAGAACTCTCCTATGAAATTCTCCTGCATTTCTTTCTCCATGCCCTTAGAATCTTATTTTTTGGGCCACCTCAAGGATACTTTTATTGATTCTTTTTCAGCACAGCTTGCAGAGGTCTACCTATCTTCCTTTTGTTTTGGGTGTAAGTGGCTTCCAAGGTTGCAGTGGGGTGAGCCAAATTGTGTCCAAAAGGATTTTCCTCATTCAGAGAGAAAGGCAAGAATTTAGGACCAGGAGTACATTGGTTTTGGTAGGCTTGGGAGATTCCATGCATCACCATAGCAGAGTTGTTAGTTGAAAATTGGGGATGTGGTGAGGCTAAAAGTGGGAAGGCATTTCTAAGGGGTGCATTTAGACTGGACAGCCTGAAAGAGGTCCTTGTCTATGAGCAATTGGGTTGGTTTGGTGAGTTTTCCTTTAGCTCCAGAAATCTTGTATGTATTAAGATATTCTTTACTTAGAATCTCCTATTTTTAGTTAATGGTCAGTTTCTTGTAACGGTATGTAATTATAACAAGATCGTGTGTCGATCTCTGGCAGTCTTTGGCAGTTTCTAAATATAGAAACTTGCTTTCTTTGTAATTACTTGTAACCTATTTAAGAGCCTTTGCTCTATGTGAATATCATCCAATTTTTTACCAATTACCTGTGTAATATGGTATCAAAGCCAGAACCAGGAATTTAAAACTTGGTCTTCTAGAAATTTTGAAAGAAATTTTTTAAGTGTCTTTGAAGATCATTTTTTTCCTCTCTCCGAGTTCCTGGTCGCGAACTATATCTGTAGGGCTCCTGTTCTTTCTGCGTGTCGTTTTTAGGGCTCACGTTTTTCTTCCACAAATCGCGATTTTCTGAGTTTTTGGGGGCCGCGATTCCTCCAAAATCGCGATTTTCTGAGGACGCGACTCCTTGTAAAAATCTCTCAGCATTTTGGTTCAGGTTTTCGCGATTTTCTGAGTCCTTTTTTGGGGCGCGATTCTTCCAAAATCGCGATTTTTTGAAGATGAGATTTGGTTTTTAAGGCCGCGTTTTTTTCTTTAATTCTGGTCTCAGTTTTTTCTACTGCATCCTGGTCGCGTTTTGTGCTTCAATCTGAGCGTAACCTGTGTGGTCGCATCTTTGAAACATTGTTTTGTGTTTTCTGTGCTGCCATGGCCGCTTAGGGTTCTGCGATTTTTCGACTAGGGTTTTGACCCTCTGGTTCAAGTCGGAAAATTTTTTTGCTTGCAGATTCTTGGTGGGTTTTTCGAGATCTTTTCTGGGTACCTGTCGAATTTTTTTGGGTGCCTCAAAATCCGTGCCTTGAAATTTGTGCCGACGGATTTGTCTCGAAGTCTGTGCCTATAAACTGCCTACTGTGCATTGGAATCAGTACTTGGGTTCCATGCATTTCAGCCTCTTCTCAGTACCTCGTTTTTCGTGCCCCAAAAAGCATGCAAGATGGCGAGTTTGAACAACATCATGTTGGAAGGCAATCAGCGATTTAATGGCAAAAATTATAATACTTGGAAGCAGCGAATGATGACCATCTTTGAATATCGCTGCCTCGCTCAGATCATAGACGGCACTACCACTCATCCCGCAACAGCGGGTAAAGACCAGGATAAGTTTGACGAACAAACTCGTGAAGCAGTCACGCTCATTAAGCTGTCAGTCACAGATGATCAGCTACCTCAGGTTTCGGCTGGAAAGACAGCAAAGGAGATTTGGGACCATCTGAAGGGTTTGCATGAAACCTCCGACAAGAGTCGTGCGTTCTTCCTGAAAAATATACTGTTTTCTATCATGATGGATGAGAAGACATCTTTGCAGACACCCCTGAACAAGATCCAAGAGATCAGAGATTAGCTAGTGGCTATTGGTCGAAAAATGGAGGAAGAAGACCTGGTTGTGATCACTTTGAAAAGTCTACCTAAGTCCTATGAACATTTCATTGAGACTCTCAACATTACATCCGCTAATGTTGATCTGAAGTTTCCAGAACTCTGTACTATCCTCTTGCAGCAAGATCGCTGGAAACAACAGTTTGGTAGTAGTGCTTCTTTGTCCTCTTCAGAGCAGGCTTTTGCAGCCAAGTTTTAGGCTTAGAATAAAGGCAAAAGTCAGCCTCCACAGTAGAATCAGTCAGCGCCATCTCAGGACAGCGGTAAGAATAAAAACATTCAGTGTAACTACTGTCACAAGTTTGGCCACATCAAGAAAGATTGTCGCGCACGTATCGCTTCTGAACAGAAGCAGGGAGGGTCTCAGCAGAAGGCCAACAGTGCAGAGCACATTGAGCAGAAGGAGTCTGCGTTTTATGCCTTCATGGCTAAACGACCCGCAGACCATGCAAAATCCTCTGCCTGGTACATTGATTCAGGTGCTTCGCGTCACTTCACTCATTGTCGTGACTGGTTTACAGAACTCTCCCCTTTCAGTGATTCAGTGGTCTTCGGTGGTGAAGTGTACACAGTTGCCGAGAAGGGCACTGTTCAGCTTCAGTCTGGTGGGAGGAAAATCATATTCCTCAACGTATATTATGTTCCTGGTATGGAACTTAACTTGCTTTCAGTCACCCAGATCATGAAACATTCTCCACACCTTGATGTGGTGTTCAGCGCTCACCAGTGCTCGATCATCGACTGGGAAACCAAATGCACTGTAGCTGTTGGCATTGAGGACCATGGTCTTTATCGACTTGTGGATTCGGATGGTCCTCCTGAATCGGCCCTAGTAGCTCGACATTCTTCGGTTACCAGTCTCTGGCATCAGCGGTATGGGCACCTGAATGTGCACTACCTATCTCAGCTCTCTCGACAGCACCTGGTAGATGGGCTCCCTGAGATTCAAGCTCAGAACTTCGGTGTCTGCGGATCGTGTCAAGCTGGGAAACAACACCGCACGCCATTCCCGACTGGCGACTCCTGGCGCGCATCCAAGGTACTTCAGTTGGTTCATGTTGATGTTTGTGGACCTATGAATACTCTTTCAGTTACTGGATGCAAATATTTTTTACTGTTTGTTGATGATTTTAGTAGGAAAATGTGGGTTTACTTTCTTAGACAGAAATCAAATGTGTTTTTAGTTTTTCAGAAGTTTAAGGCCTTAGTAGAAAAAGAGTCTAGTTGTTCCATTGTAACTCTTAGGTCAGATAATGGGGGGGAATTTTGTTCAAATGCGTTCTCCACCTTCTGTGATACACATGGCATTAAACACTAATTGACCACACCCTACACTCCTCAGCAAAACAGTGTTGTAGAGCGGCGCAACCGGACTATAACTGAATTAGCTCGTTCCATGATGGAGCACAGATGTGTTCCCAAGAAATTTTGGGCAGAAGCAGTTTACCTTCTTAACCGGTCTCCGACCTATGCAGTTAAGGAGAAGACTCCTGAAGAAGCCTGGACTGGCCGCAAGCCGCGGGTCAGTCACTTGAAGGTTTTTGGCTCTCTTGCTTATGTTTGGATTCCAGATGCCAAGTGCTCCAAACTGGATTCCAAGAGTCAGAAACTCATGTTCATAGGATACAGCGAGAACCACAAAGCCTACAGGCTAATTGACATTGAGACAAAATGTCTCATCTTCAGTCGTGATGTGGTTTTTGATGAAGAGCGGGGACCTTTCTTCTCTCCCTCCTCTGTGCAGCAATCCGAAGACCAGCCTTTGAAGGCTCCTGACTTGGGTGTCCGTTTTCCCTTAAGTCCTTGTGGGAGGGATGCTGATAATTCTTCAGATTCCGATGATTCTTAGTTTGACATCCCTGAGGATGATCCTGAGTATCCTCCTGATGCACCTGTTCTACCGGTTGCACCTGTTCCAGAACCTCTTGCTGGACCTGACGTTGGCCCATCTACTCGTCGCCCCAAATGCTGGTCTCAGACGATTGCCGATCTTCATGATGATGAACTTGTTGAGGGTAGATCCTCCCGGAATAAGAGCAAATAGCAGCATACAGTAAACTTTGCTCTCATGGCCAACCTGCACAGTGTCTATGAGCCTCAGACTTATTCAGAGGCTAAAGGTATTCCAGAGTGGGATACGGCGATGGAATCCGAACTCCAAAGCCTTCAGAAGAACCACACCTGGGTCCTTTCAGATCTTCCTCCAGGGAAGAAACCCATTAGCTGCAAATGGGTGTATAAAGTTAAGTACAAGGCTGACGGAACCCTAGACAAGTACAAAGCACAGCTTGTTGCTCGAGGTTTCTCACAGAAAGAAGGCATCGACTATGAGAAGACTTTTGCTCCTACAACCAAGATGAGTACCATACGGCTCGTCCTTGCCTTAGCAGCCCAGTTTGGATGGAAAGTCCATCAAATGGACGTCAAAAGTGCCTTTCTCAACGGTGAGTTGCAGGAAGAAGTCTATATGATGCAGCCTCCTGGTTTCAAGGTTGCCGGACAAGAACAGAAAGTCTGTAGACTGGTCAAAGCACTTTATGGCTTGAAGCAAGCTCCGAGAGCATGGTACATCAAAATCGACAAGTACCTCATAGATCATGGCTTTCAGCAGAGTCCATCTGACCCCAATTTGTACATCAAACATACTGGTAATGATATATTGTTGCTCGTTGTCTATATGGATGACTTGCTCATTACTAGTAGCTCGGCACACCTAATCGATAAGATCAAACAGATGCAAATCCTTTGATATGACAAATTTGGGACTCTCACACTATTGTCTCGGTGTTGAGGTTTGGCAAACTTCAAACAGCATCTTCATCTCTCAATCAAAGTATGCTCGCAGTCTTCTAGATAGGTTCCAAATGCAGGACTGCAAACCTGCCTCCACTCCGATGGAAAAAGGCCTTAAGCTATCCACTAAGTCTGACTCACCAGTGGTGGATGAGTCTCTGTTTAGACAGCTAGTAGGCAGTCTTATCTAACTGCTACTAGACCCGACATCAATTTTGCAGTCAGCTACATTTCACGTTTTTTAACAGCTCCTAAGGCTGTTCATTGGGTAGCGGCTAAGCATGTGCTACGGTACGTGAAAGGCACTTCTGACTTTGGAATTCTTTACACGAGGAATTCTGATCCCAGCCTTAGAGGCTTCACTGATTCAGATTGGGCAGGTTCCGTTGATGACAGAAAATCAACTTCTGGGTATGTGTTCAGTTTGGGATCCGGTGCTGTCACCTGGACCAATAAGAAGCAACAGGCTATAGCACTCTCCTCCACAGAAGCTGAGTATCACGGTGCCGTAAAAGCAGCTTGTGATGCAGTTTGGCTTCGCCGGATGCTTGCCGATATGCAACTATCTCAAGCAGGTCCGACTCCTCTGTTTTGTGACAATCAGGGAGTTCTCAAACTTGCCAAGAATCTGGTCTTCCATGAAAGAACCAAGCATGTAGAGACACATTGTCATTTCATCAGATCGTTGGTTGAAGACGGATCAGTTCAGTTGCTGTATGTTCCGACTGCAGATCAGACAGCTGATATTCTCACCAAGTCCCTTAGTCCTGACAAGTTTGTAAAATTCAAGGGGTCTCTTGGTGTAGTGAATCAGTTGACCATTAAGGGAGGGTATTAAGATATTCTTTACTTAGAATCTCCTATTTTTAGTTAATGGTCAGTTTCTTGTAACGGTATGTAATTATAACAAGATCGTGTGTCAATCTCTGGTAGTCTTTGGCAGTTTCTAAATATAGAAACTTGTTTTTTTGTAATTACTTGTAACCTATTTAAGAGCCTTTGCTCTATGTGAATATCATCCAATTTTTTACCAATTACTTGTGTAATAGTATGGAGAAGAAATTGCAATACCGAAACACATACTAGCAATAGATGGGAGGGAATACCCAAGTGCTGACAAAAAGCTGACCTAAGGATTATTAATCTATGTGAGTGCTAGGTGATGTTTGTTGGAGAACCCTGAATAGTCTGGTTTGGCTCTTCCTCGTCAATGGCAATGGGTTGAGCCTCTTTGCGTACAATGGTCTTTCTGGTTCAAGTGTGAAGTGTGGTTTGGGGATGTTTCAAGGATTTTGGGGTGGGGACGAAACGTCTCCTTCCCATTCCCAAAAAAACAAATAATTTGGGAAGGTCCACTGAATTTGAGGGACATTCTTTTTTACACCATTTTGTGGACGGTTTGCCATGACCATTCTGGGGAATCGAGGATATCAGGCTATCCCCCTGACCTGCAATTTTCTTGTTAATTTGAAAAGAAGGCCCCCAAAAAACTAAACCTAATTCTTAAAACTCCTTCCCCAAAACTAGATGAAACACTGAAATGAACCTGCAATCAAAATGTTATGGAGTTGCTTCCAAGAACTCTGTAACGACAGTTAACTGCTAAAGAAACAACTTTTTGTCAATATACTTCTTTGGGATTCATCATGCAAACCGTGGAAAATCAAAAGCCTTTGATCATACCAAAGTATATAACAATTAATTTCTATTTGTATATCTAAACTGACTTCATTTCATGTTGATGATATTTATAGTAAAGTTAAAATGAAATAAATGTAAATTATATTTCAACAAAATATAATGTCAATGAAATAGAAATTTATTGTTATATAGTATAGTTCATAAAAATATGAAATATACTATATAACAATAAATTTCTATTTCATTGACATTATATTTTGTTGAAATATAATTTACATTTATTTCATTTATTTATATTGTGCTGAGCTGAATATTGAATATATCTTGTTGTAGAGCTGCATGTTTACTTTCAATTTGAGGTTCATGCATATTGATGATGGTTACTGATAAAAGCTTACTGTAGCTGACCAGTCCTTCACTTTACAAACTGAAATTATCATTTGAGGGTTTTATGTTAGTGCCCTATAACTTTGGAGTAGATAGCAGTCCAATTTAATTTCATTGTTTGTCCAAAATACATAAGAATCAGAAATTTGACAAAATTCCTAGTTAGGAACATCACAGTCATGGTGAATTTACTTTCAGAACTTGTAACTAGGAGGTTCTTTCCAATGTGAAGCTTAGGTTTTCTGATGCATGGCAGTTTGTGAGGTGGAATGCTGGGTAGCACAGATGGTCCAGAGCATCTCTGTGTCCTTTCGTTCAAGTTGCAGACATCAACATTAGGTATAAAAGGAAGTTTGACAAATTCGTCGTTTTCAAAGAGAGGTAAATTTGCTAAACATCACAGTGAACACACGTTACAGCAACACATGCTCAAAGCCTGGCGGTGAACAGTCGCTCACCCCGAAATGTTGCAACGCATGCTTACTATCAGAAGCTGTGAACACATTTGAACACAACCAGTCAGTGCAATTTGAAAGGTTTTTAGCATTGAATTGTTTCAGTTCTTGTACTTTTCTCATTCTTGGTGCCATGAGGGAGTGTGAGAACACCATATCTGCTGTAAACTTGAATTCCCAAGAGTTGGCTTGGTTGGGAAACCTTCATTTGATATACATTTTACATGTACAAGTGGAAGAAGTCATGATTCCATAGCCGCAGGATTGAAGAACAAGTGTAAAGGAGCTGGAAATCATTGTTAAAGCTCCAATTTGCCAAGGGAGTGTTGTAACACTTGTAATTGATACCTGAGATAGTGAATGAGATGCCTTTGGCATACTCTTCCTGGAGCTTTTCACCCTATTTGGGTTTTCTCTAGAGGAAACTGCGTGTTGAAGTGTGCAATTTGTATTTGAGCTCTTTTTTTCATGTTTTCATGTTTCCATATTATTGTAAATTGATGAACATGTTAATACTATAACTATGCATAATATTCAGTTGCTAAACAAAAGAAGGTTGCATTAGTGAGTTGACATAAGAATTCATTTTTGGTGAGCACTAGAGGCATAACCTCAATGTTTTACAAATCAAGTAGAATGAGTGTTATAACTAATCTTCAAATTGGAGTAGTGAAAGTGGCATGACATCCACTAGGTCTAGTGGAAGTGGAAATATTACTACTTACAAATCTGAGATTGGCATGAGAGCGTGAACAAGAGCTAGAAGAGCAATGGCTAGAGAGGAAGATAATGAGAAACTCCGTTTCAAACTGTTTTAGGACAATGTTGCTAGGATTTCAAGTTCAGTATGCACGATTGATATGTTGGAGAGCATTATGCTTGCTCTAACTGAGAAATTTAGTATGCAAGGTTCCATGAGGAAGAAAAGGAACCAGAGAAAGTTGAATCCAAACAAGGAGAATCATCTAGAGGGAGTTTCTTCAAGACTAAAGCGAAGATAGATATACAACCCTATGATGGAGAGATAAGTGCTTTGAAAATTGATCAATGGGTCTCCCAAATGGAGTTATACTTCAATCTTCATAAACTCTCAATTCATCAACAAATTTCCATTGCTAGACTCAAATTAGCCGGTCATTCCTTAACTTGGTATGAAAGATATGCAATGTCCTTGGAATGTAGAAAAGTACCTCCTACATCTCGTTGGGAAGACTTCATGGCTTGTTAAAGAAGCAATTCTATCCTATATGCTATGAGGATGACCACGTGATGCAATGCCACGATTTCCAGCAAAGACCAGGACAAAATGTATAAGAGTATGCAAGCAAATATCGGAAAAGAGCAATTCAATTGGGAAAGACGTCCTGGACAAAGAAGTTTTGATGAAGTACATTGGCGGGTTGTTTGGGCATCTCAAGAGACCTATTCCAATGGCTAAACATTGGATATTGATGAAGTGTGTCCCCAAGAACATTATCTAGAACATAACAAGAAAAGTCCTCTTCATTTAAGTGAAAGCATAAAGAAAAAGGTCATCAGCAAGGAGGAGGGAAGAACAAGGACAAAGATGGGAAAATCCAAGAAGAGTGCTAATACATCAGTCCAAACAAAGGACAAAGGCAAGGAGAAGAACCAATTCCATTGTTCACATTGTGACAAAGACAGTCATTTGGATGAGAGGTTGTTAGAAACTACACCCAGACTTAGCACCTTCGTGGATGAAGAAGAAGGATACAACTTCTACCTTCATGAACAAAGGCAAAGAAATCAGCAGAGACTCTAATTTAGATGATAAGATTTCTCGTGTCCTTGGTGAGAGCTCCAACACCAAGGAAGAAGAGGAGCTCATGAAATTGTTCCACATCAAAACCCGGATTAAGGACAAGAAGGTTGATTTGTTGTTTGACACTTGCTCACAAGAAAATCTAATTTCCCAAAAGCTGGTTGGCCGGTTGGGGTTGCATAACATGGATCATCCCTATTCACTTGGCTCAAGCAAGGAGTGGATATCTCAGTCACGAAGCAATGTAAGTTATCATTTTTGCACTGGGGTTGATTACAAGGATGAGGTGTTGGTCAATGTTATTCCTCTTGATGTGTGTGGGGTTATCTTCGGAAGCCCTTATTCATATCTGAGCACTCCAATCTACTTTAGTAGGCCTAGTCAATATAGACTTGTGTTGGATGAAGTGCCATGCACCTTGAATGCATGGTGAGTGCTCCTCAAGCTAAGCGTTTGATCAATACTAGTTGGGAATTAGCTCTTTTGTTGTTAAGACGAAAAGGTGAATATAAAGGGGTAGAAGTTCAAAGGCTTCATGGGCTTCATAGCCATTAAGAGAAACAAGAAATGGGTGAGTTGGTTAAGAAGTTTTTAGATTTGGTTTTGGCGCCAAAGGGGTTGCCCCTAAACATGCAATAGAGTATGAGATTCAACCTTTGTCGGATTGTCCTTTGTCGAACATTGGGCTGTATCGTCAAAGTGTGGCAGAGGCTAATGAAGTCAAGGATCAGTTGAAGAAACTTTTGGAACAAGGGATGATAAGGCCAAGCACATCCCCTTGCAGTTCTTCGATTGTTATAGTACCTAAGATGGATGGGACATGGCACATGTGTGTGAACTATCGGGGCTTGAACAAAATTACCATAAAAAATAGGCAGTTGCAGACCCGTATAGATGATTTGTTGGATCAAATGCAACCTGCCAAGTTCTTCACCAAATTGGACTCCAAATCAAGGTATCATCAAGTTAGGACCTGTTGGTAATCATTTATGTTTAGGGTTTTAAGGTTGAATGTTTGCAGGTTTTCTCTTTCAAACCCTAAATTTTCTGAGTCATGGGGTCTTGCATTGTTTTGTCTGTTTCGACTTCTATGGTGGGTTCCTGGGTGTTAAGTTTCATCCTCATGCTTTGGTGTTCATAGGTTGACTAGCCCCCATGCATTGTTTCACCCCTTTTTCCTGTCGCACGTGGGAAAAATGTTAAGTTTTGTATATGCAAGTGCAAATTGTATGTTGGCGGGCTCATGAAACCTCAATCGGCATCCAAAAAATCATGAGAAAAGGAGTTATATGCATTTTAGATGCATATCGGGTTGCATATGCAAAGGCGGAATCTTTCGCAGATTCCGGAGAATATTCTGCAGTTGTATGCATTTCCAAATGCATATCGGGCTTACAAGGAAGAATATACAAGGTTGGAATATACATCACAAATCCCCGGAATATTCGCTGCTTGCATATCGGGTTGCATGTATATTTGGTTGGTATGTTCAAACATACAACATTTAGATACAAAGAAAATATACATTGCGGACATATTCCAGGAAAAATTCCTTGTTTGTATGTGAAGGGGTGAATGTATGTTCGGACATACAAAGGTCATATGCAAGGCAGCAGGATATACATTTGGTGGGGTCCGCCTCACATGCAAAGGGCTTTGTATCTCATATACAAAGGAGAATGTATATGTGATATACATTCGAAAATGTGCAAAGGCCGATATACAAACGCTGGGGCCCGCCCCTTGTACATTTGCGGTTGCATATTTGGATATACATTCAAATATACAAAGAAAGACATACAACCCGGACGCGATGGAGGAATGAAATGCAATGAATAAAATCTGAGGTCCGTGGGTTGTATAAAGCGCTTGTATGTGCCGATATACAAGCCGATGTGCAATGAAAAGATACAAGTTGGACTTCAAAAGGAGGTACATTCTGATGCATAATGATATGAAGTCCGCAGCTTGTATGTATGTGTGTTATTTATCGCGGATATACAAATGAGAGGGATACAAGCCGGACCCGAATAAGTTTCCACTTTGCTCTATAACAGTTTGGGGTCCATTTTGTATCATGAACAGTTGTATGTCTATGCATTTTGCATATACAAGGGATTTTCAAAAGGCGAACAGTGGTGCTTGTATATGCATTTGTTCTTGCATATAGAAGGGGCAAATGGCAAAATGGAGATAGCGAAAAGTCAACGATAGGAACATGGAGTGCCTACGTGGCAGGTAATCATTGGCTCTTAGCTTTTTGCGGTTTTTGGGCCGTCTAATCTCGGCGATGGAATATAGATCGACGGCTAGGTTTTAAAGTTGTAGTGTTGGTTTTTCCTTGTGTCTGCAGTCAATTTTTGAGCGCGAAAATTCCATGAGTGCTCTGCTGCGATTTCCAAGGGGAGCTACGGGTAGTTGTGCCATTAACGGCAACGTACAGAAGCATGGGCCGACGGTTGAATGGCCAACTACCAGGTTTATGACGAAGATTTTTGAACGGCGGTGCAGGTCCCGAGCTCACGTGCCCTCTCCTATGTTTTCTTGGGCTGCCTTCATTTTGGGCGCCATTTCTAGTGCACTGTATCTAGCCGAATTTTGATTTTTTGCCTTGTAATTAATGTTGAGTGCACAGTCTTGGTATAAAAAGCAGACTGTGTTACTCATTTGTGGTTGTTGAAAACTGGACAATCTTTTTCTTTTGGTGATGTAATCGGATACAATCTTCTTGGTGACTTTGTTCTGGGTACTTTGTGAGTTTATGAGTTGTATGTTGAATGCCTTATATACAGAATTCATCAGTTTCATGTTAATATTAAATGAGTAATGCTTCATTGCATGTATTTTGTTATTTGTCTCCAAATTGAATGTGTTCTTCTGAATTTGAATATCTAAGGGATATTAGTGATTCTAGGATATGGGTTTTCTATGTTGAATGCTTAGTCTTTTACTTCTGCTCAAGGAGTAGATTAAATGTTTTGGGTTAAGTGTTGAGAAGAATATATTGCAGTAAAGATGTTTGTAAACAGAAATAACTAAATACTTTGTCTTGGGTATTGTCTGTAAGGCAGACATTGCATAATCCCCTTGAGATTTGATTGTTGTTTTAAGTCTGTGATAAACACTCACATACATATGTCTATTGACTCCAAGCCCAGGATAGGCACCAATCTGGTCTTGTATCTTGGTTGCAACCCAAAGTCTCAGTTTTGCATCCAAACATAAAATCAAACTCAAACTTCAAATACAAACCTTTAGGACATTAGAAGTAGTTTTTAGGACCGAAATCCTCTGTCTACAACTGAATATAGGCCCAAAGCTAGCCCCTTTGCACTTATCTTACAGTTTTGGTCTGCATAAGAGAGGATTTATCTGCTTTGTGTCAACATCCCAGCTAATACATAGATACATTTCATAGATGTTGAATAGGGAATACCCCCCTTGGTTCTGCAGAGCCTAAAGAAGAAAAGATATTTATAGAGTCTATCTCCTATACTATTGGCCCTTGGCTCAAGAATCCTGTTGATCAATGATGGCTATTTTGTAGGGATTACTAGGAATAAGCATCCAGTCTGGGAAATTAACCAACAGGACCAAAGAGGAAGACATATGGAAGATAGTGTTCAAAGAAAGGTCTTTTCAAGTGGTTGGTGTTACCATATGGTTTGCACAATGTCCCGTCCACCTTTATGTGCTTGATGAATGAGGTATTGAGGCTTCTCATGGACTCAGGTAATAGTCTACTTGGATGGTATCTTAGTATTTAGGAGGATTTATGAAGAACATGTTGCTCATCTAGAAAAAGTGTTTGAAATTCTTGAGGTGAAGAATTTACTTTTAAAAGCTAAAAAGTGTGAAGTTGCAAAAATGTCTTTGGTGTATCTTGGCCATGTTGTTGGCATTAGAAAGGTGAGGGTAGATCCCTCCAAATTTGAGGCAATCTTGAATTGGCCAAAGCCCAACATTGTTTCGGAAACAAGGAATTTTTGTAGGAGCAACTCAATACCTCCGAAAATTTGTCAAAGCATATTCTTACATGGCTGCCCCAATAGTTGAAAAACTCGCTGATTATTTAGTGAGTTTTAAAATACTCGCGAGTCTTTCCACACAACGAGTTTTTCCTGCAAGTACTCGTCGATATTACTCACTAAGTCAAGGCAAAAAAACTCGCCGAATTTTTGCCAAAAACTCGGCGAGTCCGATAAAAAGACTTGGCCGTTGAAAAAATAGACTTCTGCGATTGTTAAAAAAGCAATTTCATTTCATTTTTTCACTCATTAGTTGCTCTCCTTCATGAAATAGCCCAAAGATTTGCCCTCCATGTCTTATGCCAACCTTGTAGTGCATCCAACTGTGAGCGCAATTGGAGCTTGTTTGAGGCCATCCACATGAAGAAGAGGAACAAACTAGCTCAAAAACGCCTCAATGATCTTATCTATGTGCAATATAATCTTTGGCTGAGCACGAGAAAAGTAGAGGAAATATCAGGTGATCCAATTGATTTGGATGAGATAGATCCTTACAGTGATTGGACAGGCAGGATGAGTAGGCTTCATTGTTTTCCGAGGATGATATCTATGATTTGGAGAGACAGGCAATGGAGGAGGGGGTTGTATTGGGATTCTCATTGGATGACATTGAGGATGAGGAGACTAAGGAGTCATTGCCACTAGCATCTACATCCAGGATGGAGGTTGAGCCACAGCGTGTCATGCCAAGGATGGAGGAGCCACAACAGAGTCCTAGGACTAGACCCTCTAGTTCTACCTCTCCCCTAGTTTTCACTAGACATGGGAAGAGGAATATGTAAATTTGTAAAATATATATATATATTTTTGTTAAATAACTGCTTAGGGGCAGCACCCTTTATATTAAAAAGCAAAAAGATTACATTGGAGGTTTAACATTTTGCTCATAAAGCATTCCCTAGGAGGTTTAACATTTTGCTCATCAAGCATTCCCTAGGTACCCTTCATCCCCAACTGTTCACTTCCCACCCGACCTACTACCAAACCAGTCCTTAATATATTGGTGGCCTCTCATATACAAAATGGCCAATACCAGATACATATGGAAATACATAAATTATTTGAATACAAAAGGTTTCCTATTCAAAAACCTACATGACACATCACCTTCCCGTGCTTAGTCATCTTCCTCCTCACGAGCTTGTCTTGCTGCCATCCTCTAGCAACCACCGGGTACTCGGAACCACATGTGTGATGTGCCAGACTGTTGGCCACTTCCTCAGGGTATCTTCCATCGTTTTCCACCCATTCTTCCCCCTTGCCTAGACCCCAATTTTGATCATCCCCAATGTCGCAGTCCAGAGCCAATTCTTCAGCTTCCATGTACCTCCTGACCCAACCTGCTCCAGGCACTCGCACAATTCCAACCATCCTTCCCAAGCAGTTGATGCTTCTTTCAATTTCCTCCCACCACTTCTCTAGCTCTCCCGGCCTCAAAGTTTACACAACACGGAACTTTCTAACCTCCGCACCTTGAGCCTTCGTTATATAGTAGTTTTGCGCCAGAGGAGATAGAAGATTTGCGTCCACATTGTCCAGGGCTGCATCAATCTCCCCAAGAAGAGAGTGCAGGAATGGCTTCTGGCACAAGAGCTTTGCCGACCCCCATGTATAATAGCATTGCCAAGAACATCGCTATGATATCCGTATTGACTCTGTAGCGATGATGAGCTTGCAAAAATTTGCCCCCAGAACCTTTTTAACCACCCTGAGCACTAGAGGATGGGCTGAAATGAGAATGGCTTTTAGCCTTTTGTCTGAGATCTCCTTGCGGAACGACATGTGTTGCTTAGTGGATTTTGGCAAAGGCGTACCTTTCTGCACGAAACCAAAGATCTTAAAATCTTATAACTATCAATACTCTGAGATGTATCACCCAAGCTCCGTACTTCGCCGCCTATAGTGACATATCTCAAGTGCTTTCGTCACTTTTCAAAATCATTTCCCATCAAGCTGAATTGAACTCACACTTGCCATAATTAAACCTGCCAACTCAAAAAGTGTGCGAGTGATCTACCCATCAATCCGCCATCATCTAGTGATTTAAACCTGGGGAATCTCTGTCGCCGCCTTTGCCAACTCATCAGCGATAATGTTGTCTTCTCTGTACACGTGGCTCAATCTAAAGTTCTCGAACCCTACCAACAACTGTCTAATGGGATGCAACCATTGGCCTAGGATCCAAATCGAGTGGAATTTAACTTGATTGCATTTATTGTGATAAGTGAGTCTCCCTCAAGATGTAGGCGCTTGACACCTAGTTCATTCCCCAATTGTAAACCAATCGGAGCCGCTGTGAATTCTGCTACATTATTTGTGATTTCTTAGCCAAAATGCTGCCATGTTCATCGCGAGCCACACATCCTGCACCATTCGGGCCCGGGTTGCCCTTCGACGCACCATCAAAATTTATCTTTATCCAGCCCGACTTTGGTGGCTCCCATATCACCTCCCGTCTCTTTGCCCTTCCTGCTTCCCCTTCTCCATTCACTGTGGGAACTTTTAGACTAGGAAAAACCTTAGAGATCCCATCATCCCAACATGTAAAAATCTTCTTATTGCTTGATCTCCTGCGGGTGGCTTCATTGACTAGCTCTGTAATGAAGTCTTTCATTTTTTTTGCATAGCCTCTCAGAAGTCAATTCCTTGTCCTGAAAGATGCGCCTGTTTCATTCTTTCCAAATCTCCCAAGTTAGGGTTGAAGGTATAATGTTCCAAATGCTCCCAAAAATTGTCTTTCGATGAATATCTGGCCACATGTTAAACCACATTTCAATATCCTGGGGCAGAGGGCTCTGAAAGTTTACCTTCTTCATAAAAAAACTGCCAACATTTGATCGTAAAGGGGCAAGTCATAAGGATATGATTGGCGCTTTCACTGTTGCTTTTACATAGAACACATCTTCCCGGCCTAGCAATTCCAAATCTTGCCAATCTATCCTCTGTTAGGATCCTCTTCTATAACGCCAACCAAGAAAAAACCCCTGCTTTCGAGAGACAATGCTTGTTCCAGATCAGCCTTATTGGCCAATTTTGCTTAGTTATTGCAACTTCCTTAATTTTGTATCCGCATTTGACCTTATTGGATCCTATGGACGAACCACACCATCTGATTGTATCCCTTTGGACGGAAGGGGCAAAGGTTTTGTTCTTCAAAATTGCAGCTAGTTGTCTTTTCTGCTCTTGGGGGGCCACAATTTCTTCCAAGGATCTCCACTCCCAAGTTGGAACCCCATCTAGAATCTTTACTTTTCCATAGTGACAAACCTTACTACCCCAGACTCTCAGGGTTTCATTTTTTATATCCTCAAGGTTAGGATAGTTGGCAAGTGTCTCACCACCACCCCAAGAGTCACTCCAGAATGCCACTCTTTGGTCGTTTCTGACCTCCGAGGAGACATGTTTTGAGATTGCGTCCTTGCATTCTAAAATGTAGTTCCAGATTGCAGAACCCCTGGGCGGATCTGCAATGGTTATAATTCTTGTGGGCTCATTCGTGTCCAAATACTTCCTTCTAAGGATTCTAACCCATTTCTGGTCTCCTTTTTCGTAGAGGTTCCAAACAAGTTTGGCTCCCATGGCTAGGTTCATTATTGCAAGCTGTCTTTTATACCTGTTCCACCAGCCTCCTTTGGGGAACATACTTTATTCCAGGCTACCAGAGGGAGTTTCTGATGCTCCCCTGACGCACTCCATAAAAATTTACTAAGAATTTGATTGATGACTTTTTCCACCACTTTAGGAATTTTCAAGCATGCCATCGAATATACTGGGATGGTTCATAGGACCAATTTCACCATCAAAAGCCTACCAGCAGAGGATAGCCACTTTCCAATCCAGGTTCCCATCTTGTTCTTGCAGTTATTGACCAAGTTCTCCCAATAGCTTTTTTTGTTAAATCCTGCAAAAAGAGATTCCCAGGTAGCGTCCAGGGAAGTTGGCCACCCGCAGATTAAGGATTCTTGCTAGAACCCTTTGGAGACTAGGTTGCGTGTTCAGAAAGAAAACCTCCGATTTCCTCCAATTGATATCTTGTCCAGAAGCTAGACAATACTCATCCAGAAATGTTTTAATGGTTATTGCTTCTCTTCTGCATGCTTCACCAAAAAGGATGGTACCATATGCAAATTGCTAATGAGTCACACTTTCCAATCCATTTGCTACTAAGATACCTTTCCAATTCCCTTTTCTCCTGATTGCATTGATCCCTCTCCCTAGAGCCTCTGCCATAATGATGAATAGGAAGGGGGAAAGAGGATCTACCTGTCTAAGGCCTCTTGTGGAGGCGAAGAAATCATGTGTTGCACCATTGACCAAGATTGAAAATTTTGGTGTCGAGATGCAGCTGTTGATCCACTCCCTCCAATTGCTACTGAATCCAAACCTTTCCAGTACTTCCAACAAGAAATGTCTATCCACTAGGTCATAGGCTTATAGAATGTCTAACTTGAGGATCATACATGCCTCCTGGGTCTTCCTGGCCAAGTGTATTGCTTCATGGGCAATAATAATTCCTTCCACAATTGATTTCCCTAGGGCGAAACCACTCTATTCTTTTGAGATGATTGAGCCCAAGACTTCTCTAAGCCTGTTGGCTATGATTTTAGTCACTATCTTATATACTGTGTTGCATAGTGCTATCGGTCTGAAGTCTCCCATTTCCTGAGGGTTCTTTTTCTTAGGAATTAAAGCTAGGAATGTGTGGTTGATGGACCCCAGCATGGTCATCTTTTTTCTAGATTCCTCCACTGCACTAGCAAGATCATCCCCTACGATCTCCCAAAAATTTTGAAAGAAACTGGCCGTGAATCCATCTGGTCCCGGGGCTTTGTCCTGGTTGAGTAGAAAAGTGGTAGTTCTCACTTCCTCTTTCCCAATATGCTTGAATAGAGCCTTGTTCTATTCTTCAGAGACCACTGTGGGTTTTGAGGCAAGAATTTTATCCCTCGTTGCTCTTTGATTTGGAGCTTTCTTAATCAAAATTACCTCAAAGAAAGCCATTGCCTCCTAGTTTACCTCATATGTAGATTGTGTGAAACTTCCATCCGTCCTTTTGATTTCTGTTATTCTATTTCTGCTCTTGTTGGCCACAGCTGTTCTGTGGAAATACTTGGTGTTCCTGTCTCCTTATTTTAGCCAAGTCTCCCTAGATTTTTGCCGCCAGTAACTTTCTTCCCTTTTCAGGAGTTCTATCCATTCCTCCTTTAGTGTTTTTTCTGCTTCAAACTCTTCCTCCCTCATTCCATTCCTAATTATGTGATCATTCAGGGTGGCCATTTCCTGTTCTACTCTTTCCTTTCATGAAAAATGTTTTTGAAGTGTGTTTTGTTCCACTCCTTTAGCTTAGATTTTACAAATCCCAACTTCTTGCTTAGTTTGAAGAGGTTGGACTGATTTACTATTCGGATTTCGTCCCACCATCCTGCCATCAACTTCGGTAGAGTGTCATCCCTCAACCACATACTCTCAAATTTGAATGGATTGCCCTTAGGAGGTTCACCCGGTAGAATCGTCAGTTGGACTAGAAAGTGATCAGAGCCAGAGAGCGGTAGAATGACTGCTTCTACAAGGTTTTCCTATTCTTCCCAATCCCCAGCCAGTAGGAATCTGTCCAGTCTTTCCGCTATGTTTGTGAAGCCTTTCCTCCTATTTGTCCAAGTGAATATACCATTCCTTGTTTGCACATCCTTGAACTGGTTATTATCTATGAATTCCTGAAAATCTTGTTGCATAATCGTTGTTCTATGCAAGCCACCCCTCTTCTCATCATTGTTTGTAGTTGCATTGAAATCGCCTGCTATAATGTTTTTCTCCCCACTGAAATTTGATAATTTGCCTGAAATTTGCTGCCACAATAATCTCTTGTCCAATGTAGCAATCGGACCATACACATTGATGATGTAAAATTTCTCATTCCTCTGCAACATTCTGCATCTCATTATTATCTACCTCCTATCTTCCTCCACAATTTCCCCTTCTATTGTGAGTGGGTTCCAAATGATTCCCAAACCCCCTGAGGCACCCTCAGCTTCACAGAAATGGCCTTTCCATTGTTTCCAACACCTTAGTCTCCTATCACTTTCCTCTTTCCCCAGTTTGTACCCAATTTGCTTTCAAATCAATCAAATACAACTAGACTCAGCTTGTTTCTTTTATGTACTCATTTATTGACTCATTGGATGCATCTTATCATTGAATTTTTGCAAAAAAATGTGTTTTTAATGAAATTTAAGCATTTTTTAAAGTTGCCGAGTCCTGTTTTTTGGGCTTGGCTAGATTTTCAACTATGGATGCCCCATTGCATGCTATCATGGGGAATGGTAAGAGGTTTCATTAGGTAAGCAAACAACAACATGCTTTTGATGAGCTTGAGTATAAGATAAGCACAACACCAGTACTAGCACTTCCTAATTTGCACCAACCATTTGAAGTGGAAACCAATGCAAGTGACTATGCCATGGGTGCAGTGTTGCTACAAGGATGTAGGCCTGTTTGTTACTATTCAGACATGTTCAAAGGAGCTGTCATAAACTACAATACATATGATTAGGAGCTTTATGCCTTGGTTTCAGCAGTGATGAACTGGAAGCATTATCTCATGGGCAAAGAGATGGTGGTGCATACTAATCACCAACCTTTGCAGTACTTACAGGCACAAATTAAGTCGCAGCAGTGATGCCATTATAAGTGGATGGAGTTCTTGTAACAATTCCATCTTGTCATCAAGTACAAGCATGGTGTAACCAACAAAGTGGCAGATATGCTCTCTAGAGTGCTTCTTCTCTCCATAGTGAGTACACTAGTTATGTTGGAGCCTTTTGGAAAAGAGGTATATGCTGAAGATTACATGCATTATGAAGACTTCAGCTTGTATCAGTCAGTAACAAGAGGTAAGAGTGATGGATTTGGGTTTAAAACTGATTGTTACCTCATAGACAGGCTTCTGTAATAGGCAGGGAAACTTTATGTGCCTAAAGGAAGGAGACTTGTGTGCACAAGAGAGGCACATGCATCACAGATTGCAAGATGCTTTGGTGTTACCAAAATAGTTGTAAACCTTCAGCAGTGCATATTTTGGCCCTATCTACAAGTGGATGTTTCCGAGTTTATAAGAACTGAAGTTGCCAATTGTGTAGTATAAGTAAGCCCAACAATAGGAAAGTTCAACTGTCCCAACCTTTGCAGGTGCCTAAGAGGCCATGGGAGATCATCTCCATGGACTTAGTAGCTGGGTTACCAAAGACAAAGCATGGAAATGACTATATCTTTGTTGTTGTGGACCAATTTAGCAAGATGTGCATTTTAATGACTTGCAAAAAAAGTTAAAACACAAAACGGGAGTGATGCAACTGAGTTGTTCTTCAAGCATGTATGGATACACTTCGGACTATTGGAAAGCATTATATCAGATAGAGATGCACATTTCTTAAGAAAGTTTCGGTGCACACTTTGGAGTGAGATGGATGCAAAGTTGAAAAAGTCTACAACTTTCCATCCTGAAATGGATGGTCAAACAAAGGTTGTGAATAGAACACAGGTACATTTGCTTCAGAGGTGCAAACAGTGGTATCCCAAGGGTTGGGATAACTATTTGACATACATACAACACTCTTATAACAAGATCATTTGCTCTAAGACAGATTTATTTCCTTTTGAAGCTTGTTTTGGCTACTCGCTACCTAGCACTTTTGATGCATGTTTGGGATAGTCACGAGAAGGGCTGGAAAAAGGAGATTTGAAGGTTGAAAAGGTTAGGCAAATACATCTCCGAGTGCAAGAAAAACTTGAGGAGTCTCAAGCCAAGTATAAGCATTGCCATGGTCAACATAGGGTGGGAGCACAAGTTCCATGTTGGTAACAAGGTATGGATATACTCGGGTCAAGAGAGGCTTCATGAGTCTTTAGGGAAGCTCAAACCTCTGAGATATGATCCCTTTGAGATCATACAGCAGGTAGGTCAGATTGCTTTCAGATTGGATTTACCCAAGTACATGAAGAAATTATCAATAGTCAATGTTGACAAGTTTTGTTTGTCTGAGCCCTCTTTGTTGGATGAAGAGGATGATGTTGTCTTGCCATTCATGGAAGATTTTGCGCCTAAAGAGCAAGAGGAGTTCGGAGATGGTCTCCTCCACAAGAAAGTAACACAGACTAGGCAAGAAGAGCATAAAACATGGTTGAAAGGTCAAAAAGGGTGATTCCCAAGCAAGGTCAAGTGGGTTTCCAAGGAAGAAGTGGGAAAGAGATTCCCTTCTTTTGATCAATCCCTACGCTTTTTGGGACCAAAGGCTTCCTAGTGAGTGACATATGACTCAAAAATTAAGTCACTCAAGCTGGACCAGCAGGGTCATGTGGTGAGTTCACTTTTAGAACTTGTAACTAAGAGACTCTTTCCAATCTAAAGCTGAGGTTTATTGATGCATGGCAACGTGTGAAGTGGATTGCAAGGTGCCAAACATAATCCAGAACATCTCAGTGTCTTTTTGTTCAAGTTGTAGATGTCAGCATGAGGTTTAAAAGGTCATTTAGCTAATTCACCACTTTCAATAGGGGGCAAACTCACTAAATGCCACAGTGAATGTAGATCTACTACAACAGATGCTCAAATCCTAGCGGTGAATAATCGAACACCTTGGCAAACTCTCAAACATTGCAGCAAATGCTTTTTGTCAGAAGCAGTGAACTCATTTTGATACAGCCAATGAATGGAATTCCAAGGGTTTTCAGCATTGAATGGATTCATTTCTTTTACATTTCTCGTATCTTGTGACAGACTACTGCGAACCAACTCCATTGAAGGACATAGGTGATTTCAGTATAAAATCACTTTTGACCAACTAGGGTAGATCTCTCACTATCGAAACTAGCTATTCCATGAGGTTAATCAACCCCAATAAATTCCAAACTCCTAGGTTCTCACACAGAGAAGAAGCAAATAAAATATTCAAGCGTGTAAACTCCAAATGAGCATTCAAACCTCATTTATAAACACAAAATAGGGTGCCCAAGAATAAATATTAAAATATTGTTTTTTACGTTCAAGAAATAATATTTAATTCTCAAATGGAACGCCACTTTATGAATCAAGTCCCCCTTCATCTCTAGCTCTCACCTTGGGGCCAAAATAGTCACTTCTTAAAATAACTTAAGTTGTCAACTTTAAAATATAAAGTTAGAACCTTAGTAATTTAAAATAATCATTTTAAAGACAATTTCTCTTTAAAAACATCAAATTAGCCTAAGGGAAACCAGGGAATAGGCTAACGGTTACCAAGCTGATCACTGACGGAAAGGGGACATTACAACCCTCCCTTCCCGAAATTGCTTGTCCTCAAGCAATTGCAACTCTGGATGCTGCAAAATCTGCTCATTCTCCCAAGTAGCATCCTCGAAAGGTAAGTTCTTCCATTTGATCACTTCCTCACTAATGGTCCTTTTCCTCACAGTTCGTTCTCTGAATTCCAAAACTTTCTTTGGAACCATCACAAGCTTGCCCTTTTCATCCAATAGAGGCAACTCTGAGGAAGCTATCACATTGTGTCCAAGTGTAATGCGCCGTACCTGTTTGTATTTTTTTTTATGATCTTTTTATATGTGATTTTATTATATTTTTTGTGTGATCTTTCAGATAGACAGAAGATGAAGAATGGGTTTTATGTTTTCCTGCAGATGTGGTGTCGGAGCACACAATATATTGCATATAACAGAAACCCAGAAAACCTACAACAGATATAAAGAAAACCTACAACAGATATAAAGAAACTATCAACTACCCAGATAGCAGAATAGCAAAACATTAACTTCTAACACATACCCATGTCCAGATTTGCAACTTCCTATTACAGCTGCTGACGGACCAGCAAATGGTATGGCTGGAAATCAATCCAAACTCCAAAGAAATACAAGAGATGGTCATACAACCGTTACCAACAATGAATAAGACTCCAAACGCCTCACCAAGACCCAATAAGAGGTTGCAATGAATGAAGAAAGCCCTTTAAAGGACCCACGTCCAGGCTGATGTAAGTACGGCCATGCTGGGAATGTGAACAACAAACAAACACTCCAAAGCCCTCCATTAACTACTGCAAACAAAGTACCAAGCTGGGCGACTAAGGTAGGATCCTCAATATGCCAAGAAACTCAAAAACAAGCCTCCAACAAGAAGTACGGCCTAGCTAAAGGGTACGACCAGCACAAGGGAAAGTACAGCAGCAAATAAACTTCTTCAAACACTCAGATTTCTGCCTCCTAAACCCTCCAATACCAGCATGTATTGACAATAAAGAAAGATCTATCAATCAGCTCCACATACAACTTCGAATAACTCCATTGCAGTAATATTTGTGAATGCTGAATACATCCACCGTCAATGGCACCGTTGGGTGATCTTTCACACCTGTGGGATACCATTACTCAGGGAGGTTTTCATCTCCAAGAGCCTCTGGTTCGAATCCTCAAACCCCAAACAACATGAAACCCTAGCAGAGCTCAAAATGAGAAATATCATAAACATAGCATAACTCCAAATGAGCCCCAAAAGACCTTTTATCTTCCTCCAAGATGGGCGTTGGGCAATAAGGAGGGAAAATAACCTTTTAATTTCACTTTATGTCTCCTAGGGATGGGCGCCCAAGGTCAAGACATCAACCTTTGTCTTCATTCCTTAATATTCACTTTTCCCCTATTTATAATAAAGTCCATATTAATATAACATTAATAAACCTTCAGACTTTAAAATAAATATGAAGACGGTGTCGGAATTCGATGATTTTTAGCTCGTCGGAAAGGTCTCGACGAAACGCATCTGATCCAAGTCTGAAAATCCCGAACCGACACAGAACCCAGACTTACTAAAAATAGTAACTAACGACCAAGAGTCCACTGAGCCAACCACGAGGGTGCCAACTGGATCCACTAAATGCGAACCATGACTCCAACACTGACAAAGGCCTCCAGAGCCAAACTAACCACAGTTCCCTAACCAAACTGTTAGTCCACGGGAACTCCATGATGGACTAACCATGTGTCTAGAAGGGGGCATTACACTCCGCCCTCCCTAAGATTGCTTGTCTCAAGCAATCTCAGATTAGGATGCTGCAATATTTGCTCGTTCTCCCATGTAGCATCCTCAACTGGCAGGTTCTTCCATTTGACTAGGTACTCTCTGATAATCCGCCTCCTCAAATTACGATCCCTGGTGTCGATAATTGCTTTGGGTACTAATATCAACTTCCCCTCTTCATCAAGAGGAGGCAACTCAACTGATGGTGTAACATTGTGCCCCAGTGCCTTCTTGAGGTGAGAAACATGGAACACATTATGTACCCTGCTCCCTTCTGGTAACTCCAACTCATAAGCCACCTCTCCAATCTTCCTGGAGATCTGGAAAGGTCCATAATACCGCGATTTCAACTTCTCCGCTCCACTCTTTTTGAGAGTAGACTGCCTATAAGGCTGCAACATAAGGTAAACCATGTCACCGACCTCAAATGATTGCCCAGTTCTCTACTGATCTGCATACTGATTCTATTGATTCTGAGCCTTCTGTATGTTCTCCTTTAGTGCCCTCATGATATCCTAACTCTCCTGAAGAAAGTCTTTGGCCTTTGGCACTCTGCTATCACCAAACAGTAAATCAACAAAGCTCAGTGCCTCATAACCATACAATGCCATGAAGGGTGACATCTGAATGGACATGTGGTACGTGGAATTGTAACAATACTCCCCCATGTGAAGCCACTTAACCCATGCCTTCTACTTCCCTGAAACATAGTTTTAGAGGTATCCTTCCACCCACTTATTAACTATCTCTGTCTGACCATCAGTCTGGGGGTGGTAACTCGTACTGGGTGTGAGCTCTATCCCTGACAATCTGAAGAGCTCCTGCCAAAAATTACTGAGGAACCTGCTGTCCCTGTCACTGACAATATTTCGAGGCAACCCATGGAGTCGAAAAACCTCACAAAAGAACAACTTTGCAACCTGAGCCGCAGCGTGGGTGGTAAGAATAGCAAATAAGTGTGCATACTTTGTCAATCTGTCCACCACCACATAAATACAATCCCTGCCTTGGACTCTAGGTATACTTGTGATAAAGTCCATAGAAATGCTATCCCACTTCCTATCAGGAATGGGCAGGGGCTGCAATAAACCTCCTGGAAGTGAGGGCTCTTGCTTGTTCTGTTGACATATTGGGCACTCTCTCACATACTGCATCACCTCAGTCTTGAGGCCCTTCTAGGTGAACCTCTCTTTGACCTGCCTATAAGTTTTGAAGTATCCTGGATGCCCTGCCATAGGCAAGTCGTGGAATGCCCTCAAAACTTTTTGCTTCATCTGTGAACCTGACACCAAGAAACTCCTATCCTTGTAAATGATTAAATCATTTACCACTGTGTACCTATCATCTTTGATGGTGCCATCAATCACTCCAGTAGCCCACTCATCCTTGGCATACTCTGTTGAAATCAATTCTCTCTAATCATCTGCAATAGCACCTAGTGCACACAAATGGGGCCTCCTGGATAAAGCATTGGCAACAACATTTTTTTTTCCCTTGACATAAACAATGTCAAAGTCGTAGGCCTGTAACTTGCTGACCCACTTCTGTTGCCTCTCATTCAAATCCTTCTGCCCAAGGAAATGCTTCAAACTGTTGTGATCCGTCTTGACCACAAAATTTGCTGCCCACAAGGTATTGTCTGAACTTAGCCAACTCATGCATGATGGCTAACATCTCCTTGTCATATATGTTGTAACTCCTCTCCACACCCCTCAACTTCCTACTCTCAAATGCAATGGGGTGCTTATCCTGCATGATTACCACACCAATGCCTTCACCCGAGGCATCACACTGTAGCTCGAAGGGTTTGCTGAAATCAGGTATAGCTAACACAGGGCATGTACTCATGATCTGTTTGAATCTGTCAAAACACTCTTGTGCCCTATCCGATCAACTGAAAGCATCCTTACGAGTCAAATCCGTAAGGGGAGCAACCGACTGAGAGAACCCCTTCACAAACGTGCGGTAATACTCACAAAGGCCAAGAAATCCCTTAAGATATGAGAGATTCTTTGGCGGTTGCCAGTCCACAATTGCCCGAATCTTTTCCGGGTCTACCTTCACACTACCAACACTGATGATATGACCCAAGTACAGGAACTCGGTCATCCCAAACTCACACTTTGACATTTTGGCATACAACTCTCTCTCCAAGATGCTCAGAACAATGTCAATGTGTTTTAGATGCTCTTCCCATGTCCTGCTATAAATCAATATATCATCAAAGAAAATCAGCACAAATCTCAATTGCTCTCTAAACACCTTGTTCATGCAAGACTGGAAGGTAGCTGGTGCATTGGTCAAACCAAATGGCATGACCAGGAACTTAAAGTGCCCATAGTGACACCTGAATGCTGTCTTCTCCACATCTTCATCCTTGACCCGAATCTGATGGTAATCGGATCTCAAATCAATCTTGGAGAAGTAACAAGCCCCGTGCAGCTCATCAATCAGCTCGTCTATTTTGGGAATTGGGTACCTATTCTTGATTGTTTTCTTATTGAGTTCCCTGTAGTCAATACACATTCTGAGAGTCCCATCCTTCTTCACTAATACCACGGATGATGCAAACGGACTCTTACTAGGTCTAATGTGATCCATCTCGAGAAGCTCTTTGATGGCCTTCTCGATCTCATCCTTGTACCTCTTTGGGTGCCTGTAAGGTGTAGTTATTACTGGCTTAGCACCCTCCTCCAACTCGATCACATGCTCGAAACCTCTATCAGGAGGCTTACCTGGTGGAATATCACTAAACACTTTGGTGTGTTTAGTAAGTATAGACTGTATGTCAGGAGGATATGCATGCTTCTGTCGATCTGCTGCAGGCATTACCATAATCTCTGTTGCCCACTCCACCTGATCGTGACGAATAAATCGCTCCATCCTCTTGAGAGAAACCACTCTCAACCCACCATCTGAAATGCCTCTGAGCACATGTCTAACTCCGTTCGCCTCAAACTTCATTTCCATCATCTGCAAGTTGAGTGTGAACTCCTCAATATCATTCAACCACTTCATACCCAACACAATATCCATCTCACCCATGCCGACAACATAAATTTCTGATTGGCAAGTGTATTTGTTCAACTGGATTGATAGATTGGGTATCCTCCTAGTGCAGGTGAGTACGAAACCATCCGCAACCTTCACCTTAAAGCCCTCAAATTCCTCGGTTTTCAGCCCTCTCTTGGCAACCAAGCCCTCATCTATGAAGTTATGAGTGGCACTTGTGTCAAGTAATGTAATACATCGTTGCCCACCCAATACTCCTCTTATCCTGAATGATCCCTCCGTCTGGATACTCGAGATACATGTTGTAGGTAGGGTCGTATCATCCTCTCTATCTGATGCTTCCTCAGGGCCTTTCGATTCTGCATCCTTGGTCTCTGAATGGTAGTCCGAATGGGGCTCTGAATCAATAGACTCATTGGTTGAAAAATACTCTAATTGTTTAGCCTTCCCTTGGGCAACACACTTGTGCTTAGGATCCCAAGGCTCCCGGCAATGGAAACAGAGCTTCTTCCATCTCAGGTCATTCAATTGATCACTGTCCAACCTGGAAGAATTCTTATGTGGCTGCCCCGCATCTTTTTGGAATGGTCTCCTATCTCTCTCCTTATCCCTCCTTTGCAGAAACCTTTTGGAATGAAACTTGTTCCTCCATGTTGATGACTCCATGTCCTGGGCCTTCTTCATGGCCTCCTGGAGTGTAGGAGGGTCAAAGCCCTTAACCCAACCACAAAGTTGATCCGATAATCCATCAATGAAGAGAACAACCAATCTGCGCTCAGTAATATCCGGAACCATAACGGATATGTCCTGGAAATCAACAATGTAGGAGTCTACTGATCTGCTCTATCTCAACTGTGTCAACTCCTTAACTGTAATTCTGGGTCCTTTTTATTGAACTTGTCGATCAGTCTAGCTGTAAACTCCACAGACGAAGTGACCTGATCGTGACCTAGCGTGACCTTCCCGTTGCTCCACCATTTGTCCCCTCCAAGTGTAAAGCTGCATATGTAATGGTGTCCTCCTCTGGCATGGGACTAATTTGCAAGTAACTGTCCAATTTCTGGACCCAAGCTCTTGTGGTGGTCTTACTCGATCTGTCGAAGTAGGGAAGTGTCATCTTACTTACTTTCCTTTGCAACTCTTGGTTCTGAGGCCTATCTCCCCTACGAGGTTTGCACTTAAGCCTCATTTCAGAATATTCAGCAGATGTCATCTCATTTCTGAAATCATCACTGGATGCTCTCTAGTCCCTCAGAATCTCCTCCTGAAATTCTACCTGTGTGGGATCCTATTCAGGAACTTGGTTCCTAGGAGCAAATATAGGGATGCCAGGTCTATCTCCCGTAGTGAACTGTGAAGCCCTCCAGTGTGTAACCGATGCCTCGTCCTCATCATCTCTGTCCCTATGTCTATCATCTGGGTTCTTGCCCATTATTCCATTCTCCCCGGTTCCTGTCACCATTGTGTCTATCACCGCCATCATTCCTATTTCTATCTCCTCCATCGTGTCTGTTTCTATCACCGTCCTGGTACCTATTCTTGTCACCTACATTGTACTTGTTCCTGTCACCTCCGTGGTACCCGTTCCTGTCACCTTCGTTATACCTGTTCGTGTCACAGTGATTATCCCCATCGTTACACAACCTTTCGATGGCATGTGTCATCTCGGCTTGTGCCTCTACCATCTCTCATCTAGACTCCCTCATCTCTTGGGTGAGTGCGATCAAAATATCACGCGCATTGAGTTTTGGTTCTTCCCTGTCACCCATCTCTCCTATAGGACCTATGACTGGTGGAAGCTCACCGGAAAAGGGGTCTATTCGCGAGACCTGCCAATCGTCCTCAATAGCAGCAACTTCTACCTCTGTATCTGTCTCAAATGGATTTATCGGTGGTGCTGGATTTATTGGTGCAACTTGCTGCGAAACTTGTGTTACTTGCTATAACTTGTTTCTCCTGGTATTATAAGGATGTGACGAAGATGTTGAAGGATTCATATCTCAAACATAAAGCGTGCATGCTTCATTTTTATCTGCATGTTCATACTTTCAACTGCACGTCTGTTCAACCTCACAGGATGGCAAGATCGTAGCTCTGATACCACTGCAATGTGCCGTACTTGTTTGTATTTTTTTATGATCTTTTTATATGTGATTTTATTATATTTTTTGTGTGATCTTTCAGATAGATAGAAGATGCAGAATGGGTTTTATGTTTTCCTGCAGATGTGGTGTTGGAGCACACAATATATTGCATATAACAGAAACCCAAAAAACTACAACAGATATAAAAAAACTATCGACTACCCAAATAGCAGAATAGCAAAACATTAACTTCTAACACATATCCATGTCCAGATTTGCAACTTCATATTACAGTTGCTGACGGACCAGCAAAGGGTATGGCTGGAAATCAGTCCAAACTCCAAAGAAATACAAGAGATGGTCATACAACCATCACCAATAATGAATATGACTCCAAACGCCTCACCAAGACCCAATAAGAGGCTGCAATGAATGAAGAAAGCCCTTTAAAGGACCTACGTCCAGGCTGATGTAAGTACGGCCATGGCTGGGAATGTGAACAGCAACCAAAAACTCCAAAGCCCTCCGTTAACTGCTGCAAACTAACTGCAAACAAGGTACCAAGCTGGGCGACTAAGGTAGGATCCTCAATATGCCAAGAAACTCAAAAACAAGCCCCCAACAAGAAGTACGGCCTAGTTGAAGGGTACGGCCAACGCAAGGGAAAGTACAACAGCAAATAAACTTCTTCAAACACTCAGATTTCTGCCTCCTAAACCCTCCAATATCAGCAAGTATTGACAATAAAGAAAGATCTATCAATCAGCGCCACATACAACTTTGAATAACTCCATTGCAGGCATATTTGTGAATGCTGAATACATCCACCGTCAATGGCACTGTTGGGTGATCTTTCACACCTGTGGGATACCGTTACTCAGGGAGGTTTTCGTCTCCAAGAGCCTCTGGTTCGAATCCTCAAACCCCAAACAACATAAAACCCTAGGAGAGCTCAAAATGAGAAATATCATAAACATAGCATAACTCCAAATGAGCCCCAAAAGACCTTTTATCTTCCTCCAAGATGGGCGTTGGGCAATAAGGAGGGAAAATAACCTTTTAATTTCACTTTATGTCTCCTAGGGATGGGCATCCAAGGTCAAGACATCAACCTTTGTCTTCATTCCTTAATATTCACTTTTCCCCTATTTATAATAGTCCATATTAATATAACATTAATAAACCTTCGGACTTTAAAATAAATATGAAGACAGTGTCGGAATTCGATGATCTTTAGCTCGCCGGAAAGGTCTCAACGAAACGCATTTGATCCAACTCTGAAAATCCCGAACTGACACAGAACCCAGACTTACTAAAAATAGTAATGACCAAGAGCCCACTGAGCCAACCACAAGGGTGCCAACTGGATCCACTGGATGTGAACCATGACTCCAACACTAACGAAGGCCTCCAGAGCCAAACTAACCACAGTTCCCTAACCAAACTATTAGTCCATAGGAACTCCATGATGGACTAACCATGTGTCTAGAAGGGGACATTACACCAAGTGCCTTCTCGAGGCGAGACACATGAAAAACATTGTGGACCTTACTATCCACACGAAGTTTTAACTCATAAGCCACTTCTCCTATCCTCATTTTAATTCGAAAGGACCATAAAATCGTTGCTCCAACTTCTCCGATCCACTCTTCTTGAGAGTAGTCTGCATGTATGGTTGCAACCTCAAGTAAACTATAATGTCCCCTATTGGAACAATACTAATTTTACCCTAAAAATTCAAATACCACAAGTTTAGGGTTAGGGTTTCGGAATTATCATGTAATTAAATTCATTCAGTCAACTCCATTATAGTGGGGATGACAAGACATTCATGGGCACATGATACCTCCATGCAGGCCCTTACGGTGGGCATGGCAGGTCGCATGTTCAGTTCCTCGCATACAAGCCCTAACAGGGGTTTGGTAGGATCCAAGTTGTCATACAAAGCCTCCATACAGGCTCTTACGAGGGGTATGGATGGGGTGCAGATCAACTTGCCCCCAAACAAGCCTTAGGGGGGTATGGTAGGACTTCTTGCCTATTGCCTACTTGTCATTCTCCTCCTATGATGGGTGAACTGTTAAAGATAACAATAAAATATTTATATGGATTCTGATCTGACCTGTTCACAATATTATAGATGATGCACAATAAATATAATGGCCTTGAATGTACATGTACTTGCAGATCTGAATCTATAATCTATGAATATCACAATCTGCCTTTTATCTCCAAGTCGAATGCTTCTTAATACTTTAGATATTTTCTGCTTATTGCTGCAGACTTTTGAACTTCCAACTGATAATCTTTTCGTCCGTTCCACCATCTACCTTTTTATATCTCATAACAAGGTACCTCTTTGTGAGAGGATATGGCTATTGCTAAAAGGGGTGTCTCTTCCTAAATCATAGCTCTTCATAAATATGTATTCCCTGTAAACAAACACAGTTTATACCAAGTGCTGCAGCCTTATGCAATTCCCAACCTTTGAAATTATTAATCGCTATCCCTGTTATTACTAATTGCTGTTATTATTAATACTTTTGCTGTTTGAGTCATTCGCTATCATTTTAATCGTATGACAATATGAGTTGCTGCCCTAGTTAAGCTTCAATATATATTATCGCTGCTTATTTTATTTAATCACTTCTTTGTAATGTGGTCATTGCTTTTACGCTCTTCACAGACTATGGCATATTATTTCGTTTAGATAAGTCATCTTTGGCGCTTCACATTCGGTGATCTAAATAATATACTTATGTTAGCATTTAATTTCGCACCTTTCGGTGAGAAAGAAAAACGGACAGCGTGTACAGTAGGACTATTCTTCAAATTAGGAGGGGAAGCTCCCTCAACAAAGAAATTAAAAAGACGTTTACAAAATAACCTATCTTTTTGGTTTCTCAGAGCATGAGCACAAGGCAATGAAGCTCTTCTGCAAGGCTATAAGATTTTTCTAAAGTACTACAGAAGAAAATAACTAACTCTATCTAAAAACACTTCCAATTCCTTTAAGTAAATCCAGAGCATAAAGAAATTGAAGAGACAACTTGGAGATTTCAACACAAAGGAACAATGATAATCTGACAACAATCGTTCATGCACAAAGTCGTGAATGATTTTCACAACCCTTGATAACAAGATAGATCTCAGAAACCGTGATGCATATTCTCATTAATCAAAGAGATAAAAACAAATAACACTGTTTGAACAATAAAATGCGAGCAAAAATTAGTCTCAACATTTACCATTAGAGAGTTTAAGTGTGTAGAATACACTTATTTATACTCTAAAAAGCAAAGATGCAAGGAAATAAAAGGAAGAGTTAACTAACACTCTTCACTCTGGATCTAATGTTGCATGGAAAGCATGCAAGCTTATTAGCAATTAAAAATAAAAATATCTTGTCATGCAATTCGGTTAATTGAACTTGCATGTTATTACACAATGAGTTCCAACTCAAAGAAAATTTTGCATGATTTCCAAAAGCAAAATCCAAAAATAAATTTAACTTAAGAAAGCAAAGTCAGTTCTCAAAATAGAAACTGTTTTGGAAACCTCACCCACTGCCAAAAATAGATTGCTCTTGCAGATAGTAAAAATTGGCTAAGTCTAAGAATTGAGATTTCTCTCAAATTCATCAACTTTGGCCTCATTGGGTATATTGATAGAATCAAGGTGAACTGTCCTCATCTGTAGGTCAATGGCAGCATCCTCTGTGATTTTTGTTAAACCTTCAAATTCTTTTTCAGCCTTGGAGAATTTTGATGCAATTTCCACTAGGAGGTACATCTTCTCTACGTGGGGATCACCAGAAAACCTTCCGCGGATCAGCTGCACGAACTCATCCTACAAATTATGAATAAGGCAATTTATGCCTTCATCGCTGAAATACCTGCAAGGAATGTTTTGGACAAATGAGTGGCTATGGAAAATGAACCGACTTGGATGAGCCCTGAATTCTTCAAGTTCTTCGCTGCCATATTGCCTGAGTTGATCAATGGTTCCAGGTCAAAACCTTCAGGCGAAACCTGGCACAAGTTTGTTTCCTTAACCTTGGAATATTCATGTTTGAGCAAAGATTTGGCCTCAATGGTGACCGATGAATATTGCATGATGGCTTTATGACTTGGAGGAGTCTTATTTTGATGTTGTTTTGCCTTGAAAATGGCCAATCTAGACCTCTGTGTGTTCACTGTTCAAGAAAATCAGGTTTCTATCCTTGCTGTCCAAAATATGATTTTTGTGAAAAATGCATCTTTTTGCCCTTGGAAAGTGAAAATTTGTAGTTCCAACCTCAAAAATTCGCCAGATCTAAGCTCAAGACAGTCAAGAATGGTGGAAAACGCCTTTTGCTGAAGTGGGTATGTGCTAGAAATGAGAAATTTTGGACATATAGGCCTCAAAAATTACTTTTATTTTGGCTGTAGGTGGTGATTTTGCCCATGAACAGTCATAACCAGCGAAGAAAAACCTTGAAAAATCATCAAAAATGGCCTCCTGGACTTGGGTGCTGCCTCCTGAGTGTACAAATGGGCCTTGGAATGATGGAGGATGAAGGAAAAAGTGCCTAGAAGTTATGAATTCGCCTCTTGGATACTTGGCTGGTCCAAAAAGTGCCTTTAAACCTGCAATAAAAAGCTTGAAACCCTCAACAATGGCCGCCAATGCAAAGAAAAGGTCTTCGTGTGAACAAATATGCCTTGGTGTGTGATAGGAAGGTATAGAATGATGCAACAATGTGTAGACTTTGCCCTGTATGTGAAGATCCACTCCTTAAAGCCTTTGAATCCGCCCTTTGCAAGCTTTCAATCTTCCATTAATAGCCGCCATGTGTGAAGTGCAGCCTCTAAACCCTTCTCTTGCCTTTGGAAAATGATAATAACTATGCAAGAGATCTCCTTTATATTGAGTGCCACCCTTCTAGGGTTTTCAATGTGCTTTTTTCTAAAAATAAGATGCTCTTATTTTTGGCTTCCATGTACAAATGAAAGAATGAGAGGTGAACTTCTATTTATAGCCTAGCCTTGTAGCGTCTCTCTCCTAGGCCTCAATATTCTCTCTCCTCAACGCCCAACTCATGCAAATTTTGGCGCTTTGAAAAGGAGTACAAATGGCTCAAATGGAGCGCCTTTTGCATGTGTCAAAAAGGCGTGGGAATTTGAGGTTTTAGGTGCCTTGATTCTAGGCAAAAAGGCGTGGGTTTTTGTGATTCTAGGCAAAAAGGCGTGGGTTTTTGTGATTCTAGGCGCCTTTTGAGATGCCTCAAAATGGCGTGCAATTTGGAGTTTTTAAGCGCCTTTTTGGAGGCATTGAAATAAATGTGCAATTTGGGCTATTTAGGCGCCTTTTGAGATGGAGAAATAGGCGTGCAAAACCATGAAATAGAGCGCCTTTTGGGGGTGTTTGAAAAGGCGTGGATTTCCTTCAAAATGAGCACCTTTTTATAAGGCATGAAAAGGTGTGGATAATGCTCAAAATGAGCGCTTTTTACAAGTGACAAAAAGGCGTGGATTTTCCATGAAATGAGAGCCTTTTGAGGGTATTGAAATATGCGTGGGTTTGGCTCAAAAAGAGCGCCTTTTTGAAGGTGATCAAAAGGTGTGAGAAATGCTTGAGAAGGGCACCTTTTTGAGGATGAAGAAAGGCGTGCCTTTTGCTCAATATGAGCGCCTTTTGCATGGTGACTTGCCTTATACAATTCTTCCTTCTTTGGCCTTTGAAAAACCTTTGATCTTTTCCTTGAGATTGCTATGAAAACCTTGTAATTGATTTGCCACTTCCACGGTTATTCATCATGACTCTTGACCTTGTGAGGCTTTGAATTTTGCCTTAGCTTCTTTGACGAAGACTGCTCGGATTACTGCCATTTGCCTCTGCCTCAGGATCTTCCTTTTGTCGTAACTTCTTCGTCTGATGATAGAATGTCTTGAAGTTTGGAAACCAAGCTTATATGATCCGAAGCTCTCATTGAAGCCTTTCCTCCATGATTTATACTCCAAGATGAAGCATATTTTTGCCAAGAACACCCAAAAATGCCTTGGAAAATTTTCCAAAATTTCAAAATTTTCAAAATTGAATTTTGATTTGTTAGATGCATTTGCATTGCTTCCCTTGGTTCTTTTATGTCATTTTGGCCTTCAATTCAACACTTTGACTTCCTCTTTTTTGATGTTCTTTCACTGCTCCAGCCCTGATTGGATAGCCAGAATCTCCCTCCATTTGAGCCTTGAGTGGTCATCTTTTGATATGTCTTGTACCTGCAGGGTCAACACAGTAATGACAAGGCTACATGGTGTTTGGGAGATGTGTTTGGGCACATATACGAAAAATTTCGTATGGGCACAACTTAGTTTATATGGAATCACACTTCTTAGTGTATCTTTTAAATATGCCTTCTATGAACATATTTATATTGCTATGAGACTTTGGTCAGTCACCGCATAATATAAAACTTAGATTTATTTTATTATTTATATTTATATAATATCTTGTTTTATAATAATATTATTGTTTATCTAAATATTAATTCTCCCTATCATTTAATATGTCTAAACACCGTAACTTCACCTTCTTTTATCATGATGTTTAAATCTTTAATTTAAACAATGCCCTAATATCGAGACATCACATAAACCATGTCATCAACCGTGAAGGTGCACTCAATACGATGCTGATCTGCATATATTTTTGTTGATTTTGCGCATGTTGGAGGTTGTCCTTCAATGCCTTCAGGATATCTTGACTTTGGTGCAACATATCTTTGGCCTGGGAAACTCTACAATCACCAAATAACAAGTCAACGAAGCTAGGTGCTTCATAACCATAGAATGCCATGCAAGGAGACATCTTAATGGACATATGGAAAGTAGAGTTATAGCAATACTCCCCCAAATGCAGCCACCTAACTCAAGCCTTTTGTTGCCCTGAAATGTAGTTCCTCAAGTAACCTTCCACCCACTTGTTGACTATCTCAGTCTGCCCATTAGTTTGTGGGTGATAACTCGTGCTAGGAGTGAGCTTAGTTCCACTCAAACTAAACAATTCTTACCAAAACAAACTAAGGAACTTGCTATCCTTATCACTCACAATGTTCCTTGGCAAGCCATGTAACCTGAACACTTCTTTGAAGAACAACTCAGCCACTTAGGCTGCTCGAAACTCTGGAAAAATGGAAAAGAAGTGAGCAAACTTGGTCAAACGGTCCACTACAACATAGATATAATCTCTCCCTTGCACCTTAGGTAATCCGGTGATGAAGTCCATCGAGATGTTTTCCCATTTTTGATTGGTTATGGGTAAAGGTTGCAGTAGACCAATAGGGTATGTATGCTCATTTTTGTTTTGTTGGCACACAGAACACTCCCTAACATTATCAAGAGCATCATTTTTCAATCCCTTCCATGAAATTCTTTCACGGACCTGCTTGTAAGTCTTAAAGAAACCTTGGTGACCAGCCAAGGGAGCATCATGGAAAGTTCTTAAGACCTCTTTTACCCTGGAATATGGCACCAAAAAGATACGCTCCTTGTATAATATCAGCCAATTAACCACCTTGTACTTATCCTCCTGAATGGTGCCATCAATAATGCTAGAAGCGAAAGGATCCTTGGCATACTCTGCATGAATTTGATCCTTCCAATCAGCAGTGATCTCAACAATGGAAGACAGTTGCGGTCTTCTTGATAAGGCATCTGCAGCAATATTTTTCTTCCCCTTAACATAGACAATATCAAAGTCGTAAGCTTGAAGCTTACTCACCCACCTTTGTTGTCTTTCACTGAGATCCTTTTGGTTGAGGAAGTACTTGAGACTATTGTGATTAGTTTTCACAATAAACCTCCCTCCAACCAAGTATTGACGAAAGTTCACTCATGCATGCATGATTGCAAGCATTTCCTTGTCATAAATGCAGTAATTTTTCTCACCTCCATACAATTTCCTGCTCTCAACGGCGATTGGGTGCATATTTTGCATTAGGACAACACTAATGCCTTCATTGGAAGTATCACACTTAAGCTCAAATGGCTTGGTGAAATTAGGGAGAGCCAAAATAGGACAATTGCTCATGATTACCTTAAACTGCTCAAAGGATTTTTGCATTGAATTTGACCACATAAATGCTCCTTTCTTCGTGAGATCAGTAAGAGGAGCTGCCAACTGTGACAAACCCTTCACAAAACACCTGTAGAAGCTACAAAGACTGAAAAAACCCTTCAAATGAGTGAGCTTTTTCTGTGGAGGCCAATCCAAAATGGCACGAATCTTCTCCTAATCAACACTAACTCCATTTGCACTAATCACATGACCGAGATATAGAATCTTAGTCATCCCTAACTCACACTTCGACTCCTTGGCAAACAGAGATTTTGCCTCAAGGATTACGAACACCTTGTCCAAGTGACGCATATGCTCTTCCCAAGTTTTACAGTAAATGAGGATATCATCGAAGAACACCAAAAGAAACCTCCGAAGTTGCTCATTGAAATCTTGGTTCGTACAGGATTGAAATGTTGCAGGAACATTTGTTAAGCCGAAAAGCATAACCAGGAACTCAAAATGCCCAAAGTGGCATCTGGAGGCAGTTTTCTCTATGTCCTCGCATTTCGATTTGATGATAACCTGATCTCAAGTCTATTTTGGAGAAATAGATTGTGCTATGTAGCTCATCAATGAGCTCATCTATCTTGGGTATGGGATACCGATTCTTGATTGTTTTCTTATTCAGCTCACGGTAATCTATGCACATGCACATAGTACCATCCTTCTTCACCAATACAACTGATGAAGCAAATGGGCTCTTGCTTGGGCGAATGAATCGCATGTCAAGAAGCTCCTTGATTGCCTTTTCTATTTCATCTTTGAACTTCTTAGGATGTTTGTAGGAGTGGTGATGACAGGTTTGGCTCCCTCTTCCATCTCAATGACATGCTCAATGCCTCTATTAGGAGGCCTCCCAGGCGACAACCCACTGAAAACTTTGGTATGCTTTGAAAGTAGTGCTTGTACATTTGGATGATGCACTCTCTTCTCCTCATGAATGGTAGTGGGCATGACTACACACTCTGCTACCCACTCATCTTGTCCTTGCCTCAATATACGCTCCATTCTTTTGGCAGTGACAACTCTAGGACCGTTATTAGACATACCTCTAAGAACAACCTTCTTCCCTTCTAACTCGAACTTCAACTCCATGGTTTGTAAGTTTAAATAGATCTCCCCCAAAGATTTAAGCCATTGGATTCCAAGCACTGCATCAGTATCACCAATGCTTACCGCAAAAAACTTATCCTTGACTTCATAGTTTCCCAATTGAATGCTTAATTGAGCAATCTTTGTGGTGCATGTGAGAGTAAAGCCATCAGCAACCATCACTTTGAAACCCTCAAACTCTTCTGTCTTCAATCCACGTTTTGCCACAAGTCCAATGAAATTATGCGTGGCACCAGTATCTATGAGTGCAACCATACGTTGTCCACCAAGAACTCCATGAACTCTGAAGGGGTTATTCTTCTGAGTGCTAGAGTGTTGTGCAAGTATCCCCCTATCTTCCTTCATCTCTTCCACCTCTTCAAATTCTTCAACCTCTTCACAATCTTCAAAATTAGCTTGTTGGTCTGATTTTTCTGATTCAGAATCAGCCTCTAAATACACCTCAAGATGGCACACTTGACCTTTTTCGAAGCACTTATGACTGGGGGCCTAAGGCTTTCTACAAGTGAAGCACTATTTCTTCCTTTTGAGCTCGTTTCTAAGGTCATCGTCCATTTTTTGAAAAGGTATTTTTTGCTGATTTGGAAATTTTGAAAATTGTCTTTTGTCCTTTTTGGAGGGGAAAGTTTTTGACAGAACCTTGGTCCTTGGAGCTGAAAACTCCATGTTCCGAGCTCTCTATACGACATCTTGCAAAGTTTGTGAGCCAAGTGACTTGACCCAACCTCTGATTGCTTCTGAAAGTCCTTCCACAAACAAGAAAATGAGCCTCCTCTCGGACAGGCAGGAACCATGACACTAAGTTTTTGAAACTCAGTGATGTAGGCATGAATAGTGCCTTGTTGTTTCAGCTGTGCTAAATCTCTGAAACTCTGTTCTGGATCTCGCTTATCAAATCTCTCGATGAGTCTATTGGTGAACTCATCATATGTAGTGACGAGGTTGTGACCTTGTGTCACCAATCCGTGATACCACTAGTCATGGGCTGCCCCATCCAAATGTAGTGTAGCAATATTGATAGCCTCATCTTTTAGCATCGGTCTCAATGCTAGGAAGTACAACTTCTGGTCCCAAGCTCTTGTTGTACTCATTTCACTTCCATCATAGTGAGCTAGGGTAACTTTACTTAATGCTTGTTGGAAATCTCTTTGAGTTCCTTGCCCTCTATTGTCTTGTCTTCCACGTCCCCTCTTCTTCTTCTAGTTCATGAACTGATCAAGGGTTAGGATCCGGTAGACCTCATCATAGATATATTCATCATAGATGGTCATGACTTCATCTGTGAAGGCAACTTGCTCACCTTACATAGGTTGAGCCTCCTCCCTTCGAGTAAAGACAGGTTGAAGGGGTCTACCCAACAAAAGTTTTTGCAGACCCAACATTGTTAACTTTGGGACCATTGGGTTGGGAATTGGTAGCATCACTGTTTGGCCTCTGTAGATTATTCTGATTTTGGTCCATTTTGCTAATGAGTTGAGCCATCATATCAAACATGGTATCAAATCTCTTTTCAATTCTAGCACCAGGACTATGAGGAGGACGAACATCCTTGTCCCTTTCTGCAATGGTTTCACATCCTTGTCCCTTTCCGCAATGGCTGAAACCTTTTCAACAAAACCCTCAGTACCCAAAGTTGATCTCAATTTTCTTTCTTCTCTTTGAAGATACCTTCTTTCTTTGTCACTACTATTTTGCATGCAGGGTTAGTAAACTCACAGGATGGCAAGAAAACAAGCTCTAATACCACTGTAATGGTCACCTTAGTTTTTTCCAAATAATTTGCACTAAATTCAAATGCACAAGCAGTCTCCGTTACACTTTCTGATCACCAAGATCCCAAGGTGGGCAAGGTGAGAGCATACGATGTGCAGGATTACACTTTTTCTAACAACTGCTACTGGAAGTAAGTGCAATCAAGATGTTTACGAACACCCCAGGCGTCCACGACGACCACATGCCACGCTTGTTTAGCAGAGTATGTTATATGCAAATCATAGATATGCATGCACTAGGTGGCTGGGCCGACCATGTCTATGCTTATACAGTGGAGTGCATGATGCAATACAAAATGAGTTCACACAAGGTGGCAAGCCATCCTATCAATGCTTATTCAACGGATGTGTGAAAATGCAAGCCATTGGTAGAGTGTGCATGCCAAATGGGCTACAAGAATGCTATAGACTATTGGCGGTAAACCGACCAATATTACAATATGAAATGCATACACTAAAACAACAGGCGGTACTACCATCTGGAGTTACAAACACACAATATTGCAAATTGTAAATGAAATACAATAGTTATGGAAGGCTACGATATCTTATTAAATTCTGATTTAAATCTAATAAACATTGCGGTAGCATTAAAATCAAAATATAGAGGTATCGAAATTGTTGATGTTGGAAATAAGCCACACCCGGACCGACAATGGACTGGTCCAAGAGGGGCCAGTAGCTCAGTGGTAGAGCACTCCAGCAGCGTATGGAAGGTCCTAGGTTCGAGTCCTAGCTGGTCCATGTGAGCAGCAACTCAAGAAGTGGTATCAGAGCCAGGCCCAGGCTAGGAGCCCCAAGCACACGAGAGGTGTGGCTTAAGGGGGGGTGTTGGTGTTGGAAATAAGCCACACTCGGACCGATAATGGACTGGTCCAAGAGGGGCCAGTAGCTCAGTAGTAGAGCACTCCAGCAGCGTATGGAAGGTTCTAGGTTCGAGTCCTAGCTAGTCCATGTCTCAACAAAAATTCACCCAAACATCATAAGAAATCATACCCTCAATGCTTTGATGTTGTAGGTGATGAAATAAAGCCAACAATCATTGTAAAACCCCTCTGGAAACTCTGAAACAACAAATACACAGGTTTGATATGCAAGAACAACTAGAAATGCACAAAAATCTCACAAAACACCCCAATGCTCCACACAAACCACAAACTCCACATCAAAAATGCTACAAACTGCTCCCACACACCAATGCACTTCCACCACAAGAGAAAGGAATAGATTAAAGGGTGCAGTTTGCCCTAGGGATGGCACACCATGCTTCTTGTAGTACGACCACGTACAACAATACGACCTGCTCCAAACTTCAATAACTCAATCAAAATGGTCACTAAATCCCTCCGTAATGTGCAACAAACCCTAGTGCTCATGTGTCAAGAAGTTTCAAGGTGCCATCATCAAGGATTCATCACAAACATCATGCCTAGCATGTTGTACAGCCAGCAAGGAGGTACGACCTGCATAGGAATGGTACGGCCAGCAGAAAACTCCTTCAAGCTCCAACAAAACACTGCAAAATCTTCACTAAAATACCACAAACAATCAACTCCCAAAACTCAAAGTTAGAACACAAAAAACTTCGGAAACAAACTACTGCGAACCAACTCCATTGAAGGACACAGGGGATTTCAGTATAAAATCACTCTTGACCAGCTAGGGTAGATCTCTAACTACTGAAACCAGCTATTCCATGAGGTTATATCAACCCCAAGAAATTCCAAACTCCCAAGTTCCCACACAGAGAAGAAGCAAATAAAATATTCAAGCGTGTAAACTCCAAATGAGCGCTCAAACCTCATTTATGAGCACAAAATAGGGTGCCCAAAAATAAATATTAAAATATTTCTTTTTACCTTCAAGAAATAATATTTAATTCTCAAATGGAATGCCACTTTATGAATCAAGTCCCCCTTCATGTCTAGCACTCACTTTGGGGCCAAAAAAGTTACTTTTTAAAATAACTTAAGTTGTCAACTTTAAAACATAAAGTTAGAACCTTAGACAACTTATAATAATAATTTTGTGATGTCCTAGCCTAAATGTTGCAGTGTGGATTCCAGTTGGGTGTGTACCCAGGGCTGGAACCCACCCACGATCGGGAAGCCACGTGTCCATGAGGGGGTTCACCTACGTGGTGCTCTGGTGGGACGAAAACCTCATCCTTAACGCTAGTGGGCGGTATTCACTAACTGTCTGGGCTTTTGGCATAGTGGTTGTCTAGCTTGGTATCAAAGCCGAGGTCTCGAGGTCGAGCCATGCGGAGTGTGGTGGGCTGTGATGTCCTAGCCTAAATGATGTGGTTGTGCGGATTCCCGTTGGGCGTGCACCCAGGGCTGAGACCACAACCAAGCTAGACAACCACTATGCTAAAAGCCTAAATTGTTAGTGAATCGTTAAGGGTGAGGTTTTTGTCCCACCAGAGCGCCATGCAGGCGAACCCCCTCATGGACATGTGGCTACCCAATCATGTGTGTGTCCCAGCCCTAGGTACACACCCAACGGGAATCCGCACCACTGCAACATTTAGACTGGGACATCACAACTCACCACACAACGTAGGGCTCAACCTCAAGCCATTGACTTTGATACCAAGCTAGACAACCACTGCGCCAAAAGCCTGGACTATTAGTGAATGGCGCCCATCAGCATTAAGGGTGAGGTTTTCGTCCCACCAGAGTGTCACACAGGCGAACCCCCTTGTGGACACGTGGCTGCCCAATTGTGGGTGGGTCCCAGCCTTGGGTACACGGCTAGTGGGAATCCGCACCACCGCAGCATTTAGGCTGGGACATCACACATTTAAAAAGACAACTTCCATTTAAAAACATGCAATTAGCCTACGAGAAACTAGGAAATGGTCTAACGGTCACCAAACTGATCGCTAACGGAAAGGGGACATCACATTCCAAGTTCCAACTATCCTCCCAGAAAAGCGCCTTCTTTCAATTTTTAAAATGCCAAGTCATCGCTTTGAGGAAATAGGGAAGAGCCTTCTTGTTAAGTGCTTTGTTTCTTGTTGATGAGCATTTTTTCCAGGTGAAGGTTATTGCGTCATCTGTTTATTCAGAAAATATTTTTGATGGATAATTGAAGTCCATGAGGAATTTCTATTTTGTCTCAACTACTAGGTGAGCTTCATTGCCAACGATCCATTGACTTTTGTAGTCTTCAATATTTCAGCTGCTTTCATGCTTCTAATTTGTTTATTCTAAGCCAAGCAACTAGCAACTATTTGAAATTGTCCTCAATTCCTTAGCGTTGAAAATGTATTTGAATTGCTTCCATATCCTTTTCCATTGATTTGGGTGGTGGTAAACTGGAGAGCAAGGAAATAGTCATCAATTGCATGACAGCTTGCGAGTTGGACTCTCATTCCAAAAGATAAGCATTTATTGGTTCAACAGTTTAGTATGATCTCAATTTTTTTTTGTATTGATTCCCACATCTTGGCCTTCCAATGTATTGGAAATCCCATGTGTTGTTTGGGTAGGTAACCTACCTGTAACTCTAGTGTGCAAAGTTGTAATGTCCCCAATTGGCGTTTAGCCAAGTTTGTGATCAATAGCCTATTTCCTAAGCTTCTGTAGGCTATCTGGCTTGGTTAGGGAGCTCCTTAATTCATAGAGAGCACATGTTTAGTTATTTGTGATGTTTTGCTTGGGCATTGAGCTCAGTTCATATTCAAGGTTACGATGATGTTTTCGAAAGTTTTTCTGGCTTCTTGGATTGCTCTCCAAACTTCTTGGAGAAGCTGTCTATTTTTAAATGTCACCTGGAAGACGTCATTCTTCATCTCAAACCTTACGGAGTATGATAGTACAATTTATTTTACAGTTTGATGAAGTTTGGGATTTTCCGTAAAAACAAGCGATTTAATGAGCTATCAGTTAATTATTTCACACTTAGTTTTATAAAGCTGGAAATAATTATTAAGTGCATTGGTATTATAGCTCATTGGAATGGGGAAAAGTCACTCTTTCTTATAGGCACATAAAAGTGAGCTTATGTTGGTGAAAAAAGGGAAATATTGGAGTTTGAGTGGAAAAGTTTATTTTTCCAATAAATAGTTCGTTTTTATGTGCAACTCCAAAAAAGTGTATATAAAGGAGTTGAGAGCTCATTTTGCTCTTTATGCTTGAGATTATATTGTTATGCTATTGGATTGAACTTGCGTGTTCTCTATTCCTTCTTGAGGACAAAAACTCTCTTGGAGAAGATCAGTTTCGGTGGTGAAAGATCCACCCTAATTGGTTCAAAGTGATTTCACACAGAAATCACACAAAGCGGAAATGGAATTTGATGTTTTCTAAAGTTTATGGTTTGGAAAGGATTTTCCTTGGTTGAGTTGGATTCTAGTTTTGTTTTGAGTTTGTTCTTTGGAGTTATGCATGAATATGTGAAGTTTTCAATGCTGGTTGTACCCCTTTCTGGTCGTACAAATGCATGTGTATGTTTGGTGTTTCTTAAGGGCAATGCAGGAATGATTTGAAAGGTCTTGAAATTGATATGTCACATGTTATCACTCATTTCTGAGAAGATTTCAAGAGCCATTGTTGTAGTGGGAGTTGTTGTGTACGCCGTACCAAATCCGTGTCATACCAATTGGTTATGCATTGTTTTTTGTCGAGTATTGTTTGATATAATGCATACCAAATACTATGGAATAATCTAACCATGTTTGGGGTGTTCAGATGACAGTTACTAAGAGAACATTCGTTGTAGATTTGAGGGCAATATCCAGGCGGTATTCTTTCTGACAGGGTTGTACCATCTAGGATAGGCGTGTGGGTTTTCTCTGCTAGGTGCTGGGTCTTTGGGACTGAAAACCAATGCATGTTTGGCGCCTTGGACATATGAGGAAATGATGACTTCGTTTTGGAGGAGATTTTTGTGTTTGTTCATGCATTGTAGATTTGATGATTGCTGGTGCAGTTCGTACAACATACAAAAATCAGGCTTGATGGCTCGCAGGAGTCTTACTGAGGTTCCTTTCATGGGTTTGACCAGCTTTGAGGTGATTTACTTGATGTTTGATGATGCTATCAATGTGACTTGAAGCGCCTATGTTGGAGGATGTTACTTGCATGGTTTTGAGCATGGAGAGTTGGATTTGGGGCTGATATGAAGAAACTTCAGTGCTGTCATGAAGAGTTGCAAACCTGTGAACAGCCACATCAGTGCCATGAAGCTATCAATCTGAGCACAATCTTCTATACTTCCTTATGGGGTATATCCATGGTGGTTCTATTATCTTTATGTAAGCTTCCTTCATGTTTTCTTATAGTTTTCTATGCTCTAATTGGTTGCAACTGTGACACATTGTGCAAATCACGGGTATTGGTTTAGTTTGCAATTTACTCATTGTATTGTAATCTTTACTTCCGTCGCAAAATCATTGTACCCCCCTGGATGGTTCAACCGCTAGTGAGGATAAATAGGTTTAGTTTCTTACATGGCTTCCCACTGAATAAGTGGATGTGCCTAATTTCCTTTCCTATTTCTCCCACTGAATAAGTGGTTGCCCACTGCATAAGTGGATGTTTTCTTTCAGTTTCATTCCTACGATTAAGTGGATGGTTGCTGCATAAGCGGATGCCCACTAAATAAGTGGAAGTTGTTCTTTCTGCTAGTTTGTAGTTTTGAATGCTAACTCGGAAGGACTTGAATGCGCTCACCTTGCCCACATCATGATCTGGGTGATCAAAAGAGTGTGGAAGAATCATTGTTGCACTTAACTTTTAGTATTGTCTGTTTCCAAAAAAAAAAATCTGGGTAGCATATTATAGTGGTATCAGAGCCAGGTTTTCCTACCAACCTATTGGATTGCAAACCCTTGTGTAGAGTGCATGCCAGAAAATTCCAGTTGCATGCCAGTTGAGACTATCCAGATGCTTGCATGACAGTTTTGAGGGCTTAGGAAGTTGCAAGTTGGCACTCAAGTTGGAGCCACAACTTGTTGAATTCACCTCTGCCTGTCAGAATGGAAAATACTGTCTCAGAAAAAGATTGCTTCTAGCGTGAATCAAAGCATATGTCCTCTTTCAAAACACTAAAAATGATTCATTCAAATGTGTCCAACCTAGAAACTTGCAGAAGGAAGTAGCGGGAAGCTCGCTATTTGCATTGGGGAATGATTTGGAGATTCTACACTTGTTTAAAAACGCTCTTCTTAGCAAATTGAAAGAAGTAGAGAGCTGTTTGACCAAGGTGAAACAATTTGATTGTGGAATTTTGAAATGGGCTTTGAAGCCGTCAATGATTGCTTTGGTCCAACCCAATTTTATGAAACATCCTCATGAAAATGTGAGACTTGCAATCACTCTTTGTTTGTGAAATCACGAGAATTACAGCTCCTGAAGTTTCTTATAGAAAGGTTATAATGAAGGAAGTATTTCAAATGATTATTGAAAGCTTCAGTGGATTGGCTGATATAGGAAATCCTTACTTTGCAAAAAGGGCTGCAATACTTGAAATTGTTGCAAAATTCGGATTTGGAAACATCATGTTAGATATGGGTTGTGAGGAATTAATTCTTCAATTGTTTCACCATTTCTTTGCTACCATTAGTAAATCTCATGCAGATCATGTTATAACAGCCATGCAGGCCATTATGGCCTTGATAATTAATGAGAGTGATGAGGTATCTCAGCCACTCTTATCTATCTTATTGGCTAACCTAAAGAAGAATGATCAAGAATCCTTATCAATTGAGCAAGTATTAGCTAAAATGGTGTTGGTTCAGTGTGGAGAAATTAAGACCCAATTTGTCAAGAAAGGAAGAGGATGATTGTATGAAATTTTTGATGTGTTTGATGGGAATGTCAAAGCATCTACCTTGGAGTAAGTCATTGGAGGTTTATGAGACTCTTGTTGGCCTTGGAGACACAAAGGAGAGTGATGAGATTTTAGATGTTGTAGCTGAAAATCCAATGACAAATGTAGAGGAAGAATGTTGGAGTTCTCTTGTAGAAGTCAGAGAAGTGCTCAAAACTGTAAGAATGGACTTTGCAAGTCCTATATTTGATGAGGAGTTAGATAATTATGAAGATGCCTTTTCACTAGAAAGAGAAATGAAAATGATTGATAGGATGCTAGAAGACAATTCATCAGGCAAGCCTGAGATTTTTTCAGCAAAATGCCTTGTTGAAGATATGAAGAAAGGTGTAGTTGCAGTAGTGGATGATGTAAGATACCCAACTAATTCTACCAAAATTTTTCCTTACTTAGACAATTTTACTTGCTATCAACTCATCAACTATTTCAACAACACAAAGATATACATCAAAGATAACTAATTGATGAATCAACCTTAAGCTGGGTACTTGTTTTATTACTTGATTCAATCAACTCACAATGTCTTATTACATGAATAATGCTTTCAATGGCATGAAGTTACACTTTATTCAAATGGAATTACAAAAGCAGGCCTTGGAGCCTTGATGATTACAATGGGCGCCTATACTTGATCGACTCAATTGAACTCAACGATGTCAACTGAATGTCAACACCTCATAGTACAACAAGGGAGCATCACCTTGTCAGTTGAGGGAGCATCACCCCAACACTTGAAACTCGCAGGCCTCAAGATTACAAGCTCAACAGCTTTGCAGAGAGAATTTTGTCAAAATGCATAGATACAAATGAATGAGAAGGCTCCTCCTTTTATAGGCCTTCCAAAGGCAATGAAGGCACGTTTTTCTATGCACAAAGAGGAACCAAGGCACGTTTCCCAAGAAGCATATCCAAGGGAATATTCCATCTTATGACTCATTCTGAGTTGGCAAGCTCATCTAGAGACCTTGACACGGATCCCGAAGACATTCTGTCGACCAATGAGAGCTCAAGTTCTGAATCATCTTATCTTAGGCGCAGTTACAAGTGTTCTTCTATCTGGGCGCCAAGTTGAAGTATCTGGAGTGCCAAGTGCGCCTATCATGAGGTTGTGCCTACCTAGAAGGAACTTCTAAAGGTTGTTGGTGTGATCATGATACTTCACTCACCCAACCTGCCCAAGGCGCTCACTGAAACTTGACCAAAATGCTACTTGATGTTGGGCGCCAGAATGATGCTTCATGGACACAGAAGTGCGCCTTGCATGAAGATTGACTTTCCTTGGTGTTTCTTCAAGACTTGATGTTCAGGGAGGTGGAATGCTTCATCTGGAGGTGAGCAAGTACCAACTTGAGATGATATTGCGCCTTGCTAGGGATAGGCACCAAATTGAGGATTGCAAAGAGTCTAGGCACTAATTGAAGGCTCATTGAAAGTTCTCTGATAGCGTTTGATGTTGCTTCTATGCCTTGGCGCCCATTTGAGATAGTTTTTTCATGAAACTGCGCCTTACCATTGGTGGGTACCAATTGAAGGTTGAAGAGTCTTGGTTGTGCGCCCTGGCATCTTCCACTTCTTCTTTTAGCTCACTCTATAGCTGGGCGCTAGAACAGGGGTCTTCAGTTAGAGTATGCGCCTAGAGTCTTCTAGGCCAAATTCAACCTAGATTGGCGAGGTAGGAAACTTCTTGAAGTTAAAAAATATCTTCACCAATCAATGCGCCATTCATTCATCCTCTAGAAACTCCTGTTCTTGCTTGGGCGCTCATTTGATCTTGGCATTGTGGAGCTGGCGCCTAGGTGTGGAAATCTCATAGCAGATATCAAATCTTCATCATTTAAACTAGGCGCCCTTATTGAAAGAGTTTAACCATGTTAAGCGCCTCCCTTCACAAGACCATTATTGAGTGCCAGAAGTCATCCTGAAAGCTAGGCGCTCATTGTAGCTTGTTTGATCAGGAAGTGGCGCCTTGATCATAACTTATCATCTTTTCAAAGATCCTTGAGAGCAACTTGACTTTAAATGATCATTATCTCACCTTCTGATGGAGCGCCTTGTATCTAGATGACTTGAGAACTTGCTCCCACCTTAGGCGCACATTTGAAGAAGTTTCCACTGGTATCTTCTACTTCAAACTTTCAATCTAATCCATCTAAGCTAGGCGCTCAAATGGAGGAATCCCTGAAATGAGGTATTGGCGCCCTCTTGTGCTAGGCGCTCCTACTAGATGATACAACATGATACTAGCGCCTAAAATAAATGGACCCTCATCATCATCCAATTCATTTAGAAAACTTCAGTTTGGAGACTTATCAATCTTTTCCATCAAGGCGCCCTGTTGGATGTGCTCCCTAACATGCTTCTGAGCTAGGCGCCACTTGAAGTTGGAGGAAAGAGAGAGCCTTTGATGATGATGTGATTGTCATATTGCACTTCCAAACCCTGATAGCAAACCTTAAGTCCTTAGGCGCTCATCTAGGAAGTCTGATGTGAAATTGGCGCCCAGACTTCAAGAGTCAACTTCCTATTAATTTGGCTTCCAGACTTAGCCAAATTTCAAGTTTCTGACTTTGTTCCTGCAAAACAATAAAACGGAGTTAGTCAAAAACCAATTCATTCCCTTATCATTCTGAATTAGCCTCCGGGAATGAGCAATAGGCTAATCCATTCTTCACTTGATGATCAATCCAGAAACGGGGACATGACAGTCTCCCCTTCCCGGGATTGCTTGTCCTCAAGCAATTGAAGGTTAGGATGCTCCAGAATCTTTTCACCTTCCCAAGTAGCATCCTCCATTGGCAACCCTTTCCACTTCACCAGATACTCTCTAATGCTTCGGTTGCGAAGTTTCTTTTCCCTTATATCCACCACAATTTCAGGTTCAAGAGCAAGCATTCCTTCTTCATCAAGTGGTGGAAGTTCATTAGTTGAAACCACATGTTGACCTAGTGCCTTCTTGAGACATGACACATGAAACACATTGTGGATGCGGCTTCCTGCTGGCAGGTCAAGTTCATATGCCACTTCCCCTACTCTTCTCAACACCTTGTAGGGTCCATAAAACCTTGGTTTCAATTTCTCTGCACCTGACTTCTTCAAAGTACTTTGTCTATATGGCTGAAGGCGCAGAAACACCATGTCACCTACTTCAAAGCTTCTTTCAATTCGGTGTTTGTCGGCATACAACTTCTGTTGATTTTGAGCTCTTTGCAAATTGTCCTTCAGGACTCTCAAAATATCTTGAGTATCCTTCATCAATTCACTTGCCCTGGGAGCTCGACTGTCATCCAATGCGAGATCGACAAATGAAACTGCTTCATATCCATACAGAGCCCGGAAGGGAGTCATGCCAATTGACATATGAAAAGTAGTGTTGTAGCAATATTCACCTAGATGTAGCCACTTAATCCAAGCACACTGATGATCCGACACATAGTTTCTCAAGTATGCCTCAAGCCATTTGTTTACAATTTCAGTCTGTCCATCGGTTTGAGGATGATAACTAGTGCTTGGTGTTAAGTCAGTCCCAGCTAGTCGAAATAGCTCTCTCCAAAACACACTGATGAACCGGCTATCTCGATCACTGACTATGGTTTTGGGCAGGCCATGTAGTCGAAAGACTTCACGAAAGAATAACTCAGCTACTTGCAATGCTGATGACTCAACTGGTATTGCAAAGAAGTGAGCAAACTTAGTTAATCTGTCTACAACTACATATATGCAGTCTCTTCCATTCACCTTCGGAAGACCTGTGATAAAGTCCATAGAGATACTCTCCCACTTATGTTCAGGAATTGGTAGTGGTTGGAGTAATCCTGCTGGAAATGTATGCTCTGACTTATTCTGTTGACAAGTCAGACACTCCCTGACATACTGAAGAACTTCTTCCTTCAGACCTTTCCAAGTGAATCTTTCCCTGATCTGTCTGTAGGTCTTGAAGTAACCAGGGTGTCCTGCAAGTGGAGCATCATGGTATGTCTGCAAAATCTGTCGCTTTAGCTCCGATTCAGGAGTCAGATAGATTCTGTCTTTGTAATAGATGATTTCATCAATCACCTTGTACCTATCATCCTGAATGATTCCATCCATGATCTCACAAGCAAATTTAGATTTGGAATACTCAACTAGAAGCTGAGCCTTCCAATCCAATGAAACTTTGCTCAGGGCGCAAACAGCAGGTCTTCTAGACAGGGCATCGGCAACCACATTCTTCTTGCCTTTCACATATTCAATGTCGAAATCATATGCCTGTATCTTCACAACCCACTTCTGTTGTCTTTCATTCAAATCTTTCTGCCCTAGAAAGTATTTCAAACTGTTGTGATCAGTCCTGACCACAAACTTAGATCCAACTAGATACTGGCGGAACTTAGCCAAGGCATGCATGACTGCCAGCATCTCTTTGTCATAAGTTGAGTACAACCTTTCTGCCTCTTTCAACTTCCTGCTTTCGAATGCGATGGGATGTCGATCTTGCATCAAAACAGCTCCAATACCTTCTCCTGAAGCGTCACATTCTAAAACAAAGGACTTAGTAAAATCTGGCAAAGCCAGTACTGGTGTTGTACTCATTATTTCCTTCAGTCTATCAAATGCAGCTTGAGCTTCTATTGACCAAATGAAAGCTCCTTTCTTTGTTAGATTTGTCAAGGGTGCAGCAAGCTGTGAGAATCCTCTAACAAATCTTCTATAGTAGCTGCAGAGGCCTAGGAAACCTCTTAGTTCTGACACATTCCTGGGAACTGGCCAATTGCGTATGGCTTCAATCTTTTCTTCTTGAACTTTCACACCATTTGCTCCTATCACATGACCCAGGTACAGAATCTCCTTTTGGCCAAAATCACACTTAGACATCTTTGCATACAAAGATTGATTCTCCATAACATTCAATACTTCGTCTAAGTGTTGAAGATGTTCTTCCCATGTCTTGCTGTAGATCAAGATGTCGTCAAAGAAAACCAACAGGTACTTCCTCAACTGCTTGTTGAATACATGATTCATACAGGACTGGAAAGTGGCGGGAGCATTTGTCAGCCCAAAAGGCATCACCATAAATTCATAATGTCCATAATGGCATCTGAATGCTGTCTTTGGAATGTCCTCTTCTCTGACACGAATTTGATGGTAGCCTGATCGAAGATCTATCTTTGACAAATAGACTGCTCCATGCAGTTCATCAAGGAGTTCATCAATCCTAGGTATTGGATACCTATTCTTGATGGTCTTCTTGTTCAATGCGCGATAGTCAACACACATCCGCATTGTTCCATCCTTCTTCTTCACTAGCACCACAGATGATGCAAATGGACTTGATGAGGGCCTTATGTGCCCCATATCGATCAATTCCTTGATCGTCTTCTCAATTTCAATCTTGAAGTGCCGAGGATGCCGATAGGGTGCAATGTTAACAGGTTTAGCCCCATCCTCCAATTCAATTACATGTTCAAAACCTCTATCAGGAGGTATTCCTGGAGGTATGTCCCTAAACACCTTACCATGCTTATCCAACATTGCCTGAATATCTGCAGGATAAATTTCTTCAGCAGAGAGGATTTGGTTGTCCTTGATGCAAACCTGAGCTGCCCATTCGATGTCATTATGCCTGAATAATGCTTCCATTCGTTTTGCTGAAACAACTTTGGGGTTTCCATCAGACACTGACTTCAGTTTGATCTTCTTTCCTTCATGCATGAATTCTAACTCCATCTTTTGAAAGTCCTGGACGATTCTTCCAAGCGAATGCAACCATTGTACTCCAAGTACTACATCGATATGCCCAAGTCCAACCACATAGAAATCATCCTGTAAAGAATAATCTCCCATTTGAATTTGCAGTTGGGATACTTTTCTGGTACAACTCATTAGGAATCCATCAGCAACAGCTATTTGAAATCCTTCGAAGTCTTCAACTGTGAGACCTCGCCTTGCTACCAAACCTTCATCTATGAAGTTGTGAGTAGCACCACTGTCAATTAGACAGGTGACTCTTTGACCCTTTACAACTCCTCTAATGCGAAAGGCATGATACTTAGGTACTCCTGAGATAGTTGCCAATGTTATTTTGTCAGGGGTTTCTTCTAAAACAACATTAAGAGTTGGTTGTACCTCCTCTTCACCTTGGATTGATTCTTCTTCACTCAGTGACTCTTCTTAACTTCCATCATCAGATACAACTTCAATCAAGTGTGCTTTACCCTTACCAAGGCATCTGTGTCCTGGTTCCCAAGGTTGTTTGCAAGAGAAGCAGAGTTTCTTCCTTCTTAGCTCGTCTCTTTCAGCTGCAGATGGACCTTGAGTCATCTTTTGAGGAAAAGAGGGTCTCCTTTGAGTAGAGCTAACACCTTTATAGAACTTCTTCTTAGGCTGATATACGGGAGTAGTGTCAAGATCTAGAGCAAAGTCAATTGCTTCTTCCAAGTTTGCTGGCCGTTGTACCTTTACCAATGGCTTGATCTGATTGTTCAGTCCCTCAATGAACAACATAGTGATTCTTCGGTCAGTCATATCAGGTATCATCACTGCAATCTTCTGAAAATCATTAACATACTGCACAACCCTTCCTTCTTGCTTGAGTTGAGCTAGTTCGCGATAGTAAACTTCGGTGTCTTTTCTGTCAAACCTCTGAATCAACTTGGTTACAAACTCATCATAGGAATTTATCCTATCATGATGTTGAGAAACTAGGCCATGATGCCACCATTCATAAGCCAATCCTTCAAGATGCATTTTCGCAAATTGAATTGCCTTTTTCTCTGTCAAAGGCTTAAGTGAAAGGTATGTATCCAGCTTGTTTACCCAAGCCCTAGCACTGAGCTTACCACTTCCATCAAAGGTAGGAATGGGAACTCGATTCAAGGCTTCTTTATACTCCTTTGTATCATCATCCCTTCTAGGACGAAAGCCTCTAGTTCTACCTCGCCTGTCTCTTTCTTCCCTTTTCTGTCAGCAATATTCATTGAAGGTCATCATATCCCGAACACGTTCCGGAAGTCTAGCATAAAGATCTGCAAAGAGAGCTATCTCATCTTCAAAATTGTTTGGTCCTTCTTCGTCAAACTCTTCATCAGCTTCATTGTCCTGTTCAGGTGGTGGTGGAAGGAAGGTTGGTCTTAAAGGCCTATCAACTGTAGGAGTTCGTGTGCGAACTCTTCTACCTACTGCACTACCAGCATCATCATCAACATGTCGTTCTTGTCTCTCATGTCTAGCTGCATCGCGACGACCTTGTCCAGCTACTTCACCTTGATTCATATTTTGAAGGGATTGTAGGACATGTTGCAATATTTGAGCGGTTTGTTGTTGTTCAACGGCGATGTTCCTAAACATCTCCCTAGCTGCACGTTCACCATCTGCAGGTGGACTTCTACTTCTTCTTTCCTCCGCCATGTTAGCCTGTCTAGCTACAATTGCTTCTAAAAGAGTATCCTGTTGTGGGTAAGGATGAGTCCACTGGAACTGCCTTCTTTGTTCACGCGCAATGTATCTCTTGGTTCTATCACTTTGTTGATCACCTTCTTGCATGAAAACTCCCAAAGGCTGGCAGGATCCAAGTTCTGATACCACTGAAAGATACCCAACTAATTCTACCAAAATTTTTCCTTACTTAGACAATTTTACTTGCTATCAACTCATCAACTATTTCAACAACACAAATATATACATCAAAGATAACTATTTGAATGAATCAACCTTAAGCTGGGTACTTGTTTTATTACTTGATTCAATCAACTCACAATGTCTTATTACATGAATAATGCTTTCAATGGCATGAAGTTACACTTTATTCAAATGGAATTACAAAAGCAGGCCTTGGAGCCTTGATGATTACAATGGGCGCCTATACTTGATCGACTCAATTGAACTCAACGATGTCAACTGAATGTCAAAACCTCACAGTACAACAAGGGAGCATCACCTTGTCAGTTGAGGGAGCATCACCCCAACACTTGAAACTCGCAGGCCTCAAGATTACAAGCTCAACAGCTTTGCAGAGAGAATTTTGTCAAAATGCATAGATACAAATGAATGAGAAGGCTCCTCCTTTTATAGGCCTTCCAAAGGCAATGAAGGCACGTTTTTCTATGCACAAAGAGGAACCAAGGCACGTTTCCCAAGAAGCATATCCAAGGGAATATTCCATCTTATGACTCATTCTGAGTTGGCAAGCTCATCTAGAGACCTTGACACGGATCCCGAAGACATTCTGTCGACCAATGAGAGCTCAAGTTCTGAATCATCTTATCTTAGGCGCAGTTACAAGTGTTCTTCTATCTGGGTGCCAAGTTGAAGTATCTGGAGTGCCAAGTGCGCCTATCATGAGGTTGTGCCTACCTAGAAGGAACTTCTAAAGGTTGTTGGTGTGATCATGATACTTCACTCACCCAACCTGCCCAAGGCGCTCACTGAAACTTGACCAAAATGCTACTTGATGTTGGGCGCCAGAATGATGCTTCATGGACACAGAAGTGCGTCTTGCATGAAGATTGACTTTCCTTGGTGTTTCTTCAAGACTTGATGTTCAGGGAGGTGGAATGCTTCATCTGGAGGTGAGCAAGTACCAACTTGAGATGATATTGCGCCTTGCTAGGGATAGGCGCCAAATTGAGGATTGCAAAGAGTCTAGGCGCTAATTGAAGGCTCATTGAAAGTTCTCTGATAGCGTTTGATGTTGCTTCTATGCCTTGGCGCCCATTTGAGATAGTTTTTTCATGAAACTGCGCCTTACCATTGGTGGGTACCAATTGAAGGTTGAAGAGTCTTGGTTGTGCGCCCTGGCATCTTCCACTTCTTCTTTTAGCTCACTCTATAGCTGGGCGCTAGAACAGGGGTCTTCAGTTAGAGTATGCGCCTAGAGTCTTCTAGGCCAAATTCAACCTAGATTGGCGAGGTAGGAAACTTCTTGAAGTTAAAAAATATCTTCACCAATCAATGCGCCATTCATTCATCCTCTAGAAACTCCTGTTCTTGCTTGGGCGCTCATTTGATCTTGGCATTGTGGAGCTGGCGCCTAGGTGTGGAAATCTCATAGCAGATATCAAATCTTCATCATTTAAACTAGGCGCCCTTATTGAAAGAGTTTAACCATGTTAAGCGCCTCCCTTCACAAGACCATTATTGAGTGCCAGAAGTCATCCTGAAAGCTAGGCGCTCATTGTAGCTTGTTTGATCAGGAAGTGGCGCCTTGATCATAACTTATCATCTTTTCAAAGATCCTTGAGAGCAACTTGACTTTAAATGATCATTATCTCACCTTCTGATGGAGCGCCTTGTATCTAGATGACTTGAGAACTTGCTCCCACCTTAGGCGCACATTTGAAGAAGTTTCCACTGGTATCTTCTACTTCAAACTTTCAATCTAATCCATCTAAGCTAGGCGCTCAAATGGAGGAATCCCTGAAATGAGGTATTGGCGCCCTCTTGTGCTAGGCGCTCCTACTAGATGATACAACATGATACTAGCGCCTAAAATAAATGGACCCTCATCATCATCCAATTCATTTAGAAAACTTCAGTTTGGAGACTTATCAATCTTTTCCATCAAGGCGCCCTGTTGGATGTGCTCCCTAACATGCTTCTGAGCTAGGCGCCACTTGAAGTTGGAGGAAAGAGAAAGCCTTTGATGATGATGTGATTGTCATATTGCACTTCCAAACCCTGATAGCAAACCTTAAGTCCTTAGGCGCTCATCTAGGAAGTCTGATGTGAAATTGGCGCCCAGACTTCAAGAGTCAACTTCCTATTAATTTGGCTTCCAGACTTAGCCAAATTTCAAGTTTCTGACTTTGTTCCTGCAAAACAATAAAACGGAGTTAGTCAAAAACCAATTCATTCCCTTATCATTCTGAATTAGCCTCCGGGAATGAGCAATAGGCTAATCCATTCTTCACTTGATGATCAATCCAGAAACGGGGACATGACAGATGAGTTTGAAGCTGCTGAAACTTTGGGAACAACACTTAATGTTGAGCATCTTCATCATCCTAGTGAAGGCAATTCCGATTGTAAGTGGGAGTTTCCCATGCAAAATGAAGAACAGTTTGACTTCTCAAATAGTTCAAATGAAGAGCATGTTGAAGGGGAGCTTGTTGAAAGTTTTAAATCAGCCCAAAGTGTTGACTCATTGCCATCTCTTTTGATCAAAGTAATTATGAAGAGGATTTATTAAAAACAGCTGATTTCAAGAGTCATGCCACTAAAGACAAAACATAAACACTGTTGTGTGCAGTTGATTTGGACTTAGAAGCTAGTGAATTACATGATTTTAAAAATCAGTTGTTAGTCACTGAAGACAAGGCTGTGCAAGCTTTAACACACTTGGACAACAAACATAAATTCATAGATCACATTTGGAAGGTACAAGTTGAGAGGAGACAAAGGCATGGAAGGAGGATCTTCACTTGCTAATTGGCATATAATCAAAGGTGCTTTGGAAACACTGAAATCAGATTATTTGAATTTGCTTCTGATAGAGATCATGTCATTAAATTTGTTGAAAGGACCTTTGATGCATTGAAAGGAAGAGAGGTAGAAGTTGATAAGCTCACAACCGAGCTTAAATCAACTATGGATTCTTTAGAGTGTACCCAAATGGCTCTCTTAGAAGTAGAAAATCATCTTGATGTTGCATATCAGTTAAGGGAGCATGAAAATGTTGAAAGAGCAAACAAAATCAAGCTGGTGATTGAAGAGCTTGATTAGATCAAAGAAGATTTTGACTTAGGACATCTTCCTAAGTATGTAGATTCAGAGTTGGAGCAATATGAAGGTTTGTTTGAACATGAAGGTGAAAACAACTTCCAATCTTTTGATAATCCCCTCTTTGATATGGAAGTTGAATTAACCTTTGACAATCCACTCTTTATGTTGAATGATGAAGCACTATCTAATGTCAGCAACACGGAGGATGATGGTAACAGGATATGGGATTCGGGTGAAGTGTACTCATGGGATATTATTTTGCACAAAGACTTCACCAACTTGAAGTTACCATCAGTGGTTGACTTATGGCATGAAGTCAAGGTATGCAATGTTCTTAATTCAATTGTGGCATTTTTTCATAATGGAGTTTGTCCTACATTGCATCACCCTTGTATGGTGTTCCAACTTTTAAGTTTGAGTTTACCAAGTAGGAAGCACCATCACAAAGTAGCACTTCGTATACATGCTGAGGCTACTTCTTGGTTGAGTATGTATGCAAAAGTTCATCAACAGGGATGCTTGGCGGGTTGTGATGATGGGAAGCATGTTCCATGGAGGATTATGGAATGAAATTTCAGTATTATAGTTGTCCTAAATATTAACAGCCATCACGTGTTTCCTTTTGCATAATTATGGATTGGCGAGAAATTTTAGCCATGAGTTTGGTATATTCTAGTATTAGATGACCCAAATCACTTGCTATTCTTAGAGGATTTCAGATTTGTTGTTGCTGTCCCAGTTTCAAATTATTGAAATCAGACTTTCAGACGATCATTTCATGTTTTTGCAACAACATGATGGTTCTTATTGTTGTCTTGGGCCCTTTGTGGAAGGTTGACAGAAGGTTTCAGCTGAAAAGAACAAGTGTTTTAGCTAACATTGCTTTTTTGGTTTTTGAAAACCAAGTGATTCATGGCTGTTCGGAGTTACTTTCAGCTTGTGTTCAAGCTGATTTGTGTTCTTCTTTGGTGAAGCATTTCAGATTTTGGTTCCCAACATTAATTTTAGGTTGGATAAATTGTGTTGATGACTTGTTGAAAGATGCTCACTCCTTCGCTCTCAGGTTTGATGATGATTCAGATGTTTGGGATCCAAGAAGTTGTGTGATTGGTAAGAATGCTTCAGAGTATCATGCAGAGTGTCAGTTGTGCAGTTTCCAGAAATATTAGAGTGGCGCAACAGGAATGGGGTGGAGCATTCATGAGTTTGATTTGAGATCCAGGTATATTTTTGCTAATCATGTAGGTATCCCTGTTGGATGGTATGTATTGCTCGAGGACAAGCAATCTTGAGTAGGGACGACTTGTAATGTCCCCAATTGGCGCTTAGCTAAGTTTATGATCAATAGCCTATTTTCTGAGCTTCCATAGGCTATTTGGCTTGGTTAGGGAGCTCCTTAATTCTTGGAGAGCACAAGTTCAATTATTTGTGATGTTTTGCTTGGGCATTTAGCTCAGTTAGTGTTTAGGGTTACAATGATATTTTTGAAAGTTTTTTTGGCTTCCTAGATTGCTCTCCAAATGTTATGTCCCTATAATGATTTATAATTGAATTGTTTATTTAAATAATAAGTTAGCCTTATATAAACTAAATATATAATATATTTATATATTTATATATTATTAATATGTATTATTTAATAAATAATATTATTAATTTAATATAATATAAATATTATAAAATATATGAAATATATATATTTAATTAACTAGATATATTATAAATATAATATTTATGTGAATAATTAATAAGATATATTATTATATATGAAAATAAATATTACAAGAGTCTTACCCATTAAAGCTAGAAAGTAAAGTAATTTGGAATAAGGCAAAGTAATACGGTAGGTCAAATTCAAAATAAAATCATATAAAAATAAAAGTCTAATAAGACATATATATTATACATAGTTCCGAGACTCGGACTCGGCGCAGACTCGGCGAGGGTGACTCGGGACTCGGCACCTAGACTCGGCAGAAACTCGGCAAAGTGAAAAACCCAAGAAATTTAGAAATTTTTAAGGATTTAAAACTTGTTTCATGCACCCTTTATTAAATAAACCTTAAAGACACAATAACATCATCAAATAGAAGCTAATTGGATCACATACACAAGTATACATCGATCACATAAGTATAAATGCAAATTGTAGCTGAGCTGCTGAAGGAAATAACACACTTAGATATATAAATATAGTCAAATGTATACAAAACTCATGGAATATGAAATCCATGACATCAAAATGATCAAATGTTCCAAGCAAATATGAAGTATCAAAACAATAACTAGAAGTCTATGGCTCAGAGGAGCCTGCATCCTTCGCCTTCCTACGAAGGCGTAAATGGTAGGTCTTCAATGATGCAGCAGCCATAATCTCTACCTGTGACTCCATGCCACCCTCACCAACATTAGATGTGCCTGTGTCTGCTCGTGCTCTATCCACCTCCTCTACCATGGCTACAGCCTCAGCCTCTCTATCTGCCTGGTCAACCCAATCAAAGTCCTCATCACTAAAGATAGGATCTGTAGCCTCAGTGATCCACTCAGATTGTGGATCGACCTCCTCTAGCCTGATTGGGGTAGAGTCATGGTCAAAAATCTGTTTGTGTCTAAGTCGAAGGTTGTAATGAACATACACTAGGTCATTCAACCTCTCCACGGACAATCTATTGCGCCTCTTAGAGTGTATGTGCTCAAACATACTCCAATTACGCTCACAACCTGAAGCACTGCATGGCTGGCTCAATATGCGAATGGCAATCCTCTGAAGGTTTGGTGTTTTAGCACCAAACATTTGCCACCATACATCTGAAATGAGAAAAAGAAAAAAAAATCAATCTCATTTCCAATTTTAAGTCTCAAGTTTCAAGTTTCAACATTTAATAATAATATAAAAAGAGGAAAATTATGCCCTTAAATATATTTTTACCTGGCTGCAATGTTGTCCTACTCTCTTTGCACATTAGACCAGAAAAGAGCTCTCCTTGTGCACTAGTAAAGGCCTCTATCTCATAGACTATCGGTCTAGTAACTGCAGGCGCCATCCGCTCTATCACTGAGTAGAGCCCACCAAGAACCTCATCATCCGCCTTGAAATCAGGGCGGAATTGGAATGCCGGATTTAGGAAATAAACTGTTGCATGGAGGGGCTTGTGAAGCTGGTGCTGCCATCTCCTATCAATGATCTCCCAAATGGGACGATACTTACCCTCAGCTCCCCCATAGATGGATCTAATGGCCTCCTTGGCCCTATCCATGCCCTCATATATGTAGCCCATTGCAAGCTTCTCCCCATCAGCAACTCGTAGGAGAACTACCAAGGGCTCGGTGAAATGCAAATATTGTGAAACATTAACTTAAGTGTGAATAAAATAAAGTTAAACAAATTTAAAAAAATATGAATAAAAATTAAAGAATACTAGAATTGAATTTTACGGTTACCTTCACAATCTCTGCAGTAGGTGTCCAAAAGCCTGACTCATCAAAAATGTAATTTGCCACTTCAATCCCTGCGGTGGAAGTACCATAGGATGAGGAAGTCCACTCCTTAGCAACAAACATACGTCTCAAAGGTCCTGTTGATGTTTGTTTTTAGACAAGTCAACAATTAGAGTGAAATACAAAGTATATGACTCCCTCTTGAGCAAAGCCTCTCGAATGCTGAACTATGTGATCAAACAAGATGACTCCAAGGTTCCTTTCTGATGATTTTGTAAGAGATAGCTCAGTGACTAAGTATGATTTTGCTGTTAAACACAAAGGGACTTATGCAGACTCTTCTCCTTTCATTCAGCTTGTTCCTCCTTTAGTGTGGATGACATATGTATATACAAGGTTTCAATAATGAAGAAAAGTAAAAAGGGCAAGGGTTTAGGAAACTATCTAAGGTCAATGAGGCAATGATGATGTATTGAACAGACAAACTCCTGAATCAAACCTAACTTCACTTCACCAAGGTTGCCTTCAACTACATGAAGTTGGTGCAATCTCCTAAGGGTATGCGAAAGGTTTTCAAATCATGAAGGTTCATATGAGCACCCATTAAACGGCACAGCTCAAACAAGCATCCACAATCGAACACATAAGGCTCAGACTAGCTTTACACAACACTTCATCAGCGATGAATGTTAAAAACATGAGCTATGAGTTGATCAAATATTCAGTACAACATACATAACATCAAAGAGCTCTCATTTACTTCTAATCTACTTGAAACATCATCTCCATTCCATTGAAGTACAAGAAACCAAGTTATTTCACAAGATAACACTTGAACACCAAATAAACTTCCAATGTCTTTTGCATTAACCTTGAGAAATATTTACAACAATTTCAAGTCCTCTCAGAGAATTTTGAGAGTCTCTTCTATTCTACTCCTAAAATCTACTCTCTACTACTACTGATGATCTATTGTCTTACAAATGAGGCAACAAGGCCTTTATATAGTGCCCCAGATTACAATGAATGGCTTAGATTAATTCAATAGCCAAGGGTCTAGATCGTGCCACCTCACAGGTAGTTACAACAATTTGCTATTTTTAGTACAAAAGAGAGAGGCAATGAAGGCATGTTTTCCAATGTGATAAGGTAAGGTGAAATCATTTAAAATATCTTCCACATAGGAATCCCTTTGACTTTTTTCATTAAATGATACATTTAATGCATTAAATAATGCAGCTAATCAAAATTGAATGATGTGTACTCGCCACATAGATGCCAACTCAGCATACTTTGAAAATTGTATCATCTTTGTGTGATGTATTCAATGTAATTGCTTGAACTTGTATGTTTAGGAATACATCTTGTAGATCTCGCCTTGTACATCTTCTTGCAACTGGATGTATGATACTTGTAGCTCATTTGTCTAACTTCATGATTTTTTCTTCTTCTTGTAAGCAGGTTGATGTGAATCTTCTTTGATGATGCTCTTGATGTAGAGTGAGTAATAGAGTAGATGATGATGACTTGAAGTAGAGATCTCTCTTGGACTTGAAGGTTGAATGGAACTTGAAGTTAAATGGATGAAGTGCCTTGCTTGATGATAGGATGAAGATGAAGTAGTGCACTTGGCATGTTGACCTTGAAGTAGCCCTTTAGAGTGTAGATGATAACACCTTCTTTGGATGTGGAGTAGATAACCTCTCAAAGAGACTTTGAAGCTTGGTGAATCTTGAAGATTGGGAGAACTTGACTTGAAGCTCGGATGGATGAATGTTTCGAACATGATTATCCTTGATGAAGCATTCTTGAACTTGATGTGATCTAACATGATGTCATTGATATAGAAGGCTTGAGGTGTGATCTTTTAGAGTGGTGTTCCCTTTGCGACTTGAAGGTGAATTAGTTACTTGCTCTTGATAATCTTCACTTCACCAACACTCCTTCCAATGATGCAGCTTGATGATGAATGTTGAAGTGACCTCCAATGGTGGCTAACATGATGCTTCTTTGAAGGTGACCCTTTGGGTGAAGGTGATTCCAAGCGCCTACTCCTCTTAGTTCCCTTCCTACAAGATAAGAGAAATAGTATTAATCACTTTATAACACAAAGAAATAACTTTAAACATGCAAATAATCCTTTTTCAAGCTTAGGCGCAAATATAGGTAAAAATAGGAACAAAGTGCGCCTAAGACAAATTAGTCCCACATTCATAACTCAAAATGATTTCAAACAATTGCAATAACTTAAAATGACTTCTTCTACTCAAGGCGCCCATTTCTGGACTTAGATTTGAGGGATTGTTTCTAGGGCGCCCATGAAGGTTAGCATAGAAGGTGCAAGGCGCCTTAGGTCATAAGGTTTTAACTTTGTCATTTCAAACTCCTTTTGATGGGGTGAAGTACTTGAGACTTGATTTTTACCTTCACCAAGCTAGGCGCTCACTCAATGATGCCCTTAGATGTAACTTCTATCCTGGCGCTTCACTGAGGTCACTCAACTGCAAATTGGCGCCTAACACATTGAACATTATACTTGTCCATTTTTATGCCTTAAACAATTATGAATGTTGTGGGATGACTCCCCTCCCTTTAGGCGCCACAATCAAGAGGTTTTGATACAATCTTTTCCAAGGCGCTCATGGAGGTTGTCATGGAGATGAAAGTGCGCCCTGACTAAATTTGATCCCAAAATCATTACAACATTCAACTTTAACAAGAGTTTCATGCGTTTACAAGTCTAGGTGCCAATTGAAGGTTGCTCAACTATGAGAATGCGCCTAAGTTTGATTGATCTCCTCTCCCAAGGCGCTCATTGAATCGTGTTTTTCTCCTCTTAAATCTAGGCGCCAAAAGTCATCTTCATCACCAATGCATCCCAGGAACTTTGATATAAGGCGCTAATTTAGGTTCCCTACCTCAAGGCGCTGATTTCTAGTTACATAGGGCGCCAATACAAGTTGATATCAACGGCCAAAGGCGCCTCAAACTCTTAATCCACTTCCGAATTTGCTTAGGCGCCATCTTGATGATCTACCAAACTCTCTGAACCCAAAACGCTCTTCACTTGATGATGACTCACTTACCACCTTCCAAGGCGCCAATATGGGGGTAAGAAATGCACTTATCATACTTGCATTCTTGAACTTGTTACTTGGGCGCTCAAATCTTCTAGTTTCCTTCACTTCACCTAAAGGCGCTAAAAAGGTGACATCTTGCTAATATCTGATGATGATCTCAAGTTGCTTTACCAAGGCGCCTAAAATGATTCACTTAGGCTTCAAGGCACCAAAACCATACAGCTTCAACCTAAGGCGCAATCTGATGGTTCTCTGAACATGCAATGGGCGCCTAAGTTCTTAGATTACTCCCTCGTCGAATTCTTGGACATTTAAGGTCTTTTATGTCAATTTGAATCAAGGCGCCCTATCTTGGAGCATTTGGAAGTTGATTGTCCTCTAGGCGCACTTTTGGGGTCTCTGCAAGTGGGGAAATTGCGCCTAAGTACTAGAGCAAATTCGCACCTTGAAATGTAAGTCGCCAAGGTGAATTTCTTATACTTTAAATATTTTTCAATATACCTTTCAGGATGTTTGAGATAGGTCTCAGATCCACTGGATTTAACATGCAGATTCTAGAATTTGGAGGATCCACCGGATTTCAGACTTAGCCAATTTTCAAGATCTTCAGGATCAGGATACCAGACTTAGTCATTTTCAGGGTCTCAAACATCAGGATCAGGTCATCAAGGGGTTCTAGGACTCAAACACCACTGACTTCATCATGAAATAGCTTTAAGACATCATACAAGACTCAGTAAAGCACTGGAATTTAAAAAAAAGGGGGTCCCCATTTGCAATGGGGCGATTTGTGATTTGGTCACAACAGGTCCCTTTGACCGAATCAAGGATTGTAGTGTGATGAAATTTGTAGCAAATCTGGTGATGCCAGGACGAGCCAACTCCTTTAACCCCGTGTATTGCCTCATTAGGCTAAGGACCCATGTGTGATTGTATATAAATTTGCAAATATTTTTGGCGATATCCACACATGTTTTGATCCATGGAAGTTTGCCTAAATCCTCCAATACGAGGTCAAGGCAATGTGCGGCACATGGAGTCCAAAATACTGTTGGGTGCCTCTCCATCAGTAGTCTACCTGCAGCAACATAATTTGCTGCATTATCGGTCACTACTTGAACCACATTCTCCTCACCCACCTCAAATAGGACTTCCTCTATAGCCTCACAAAGGTATGTGGCATTTTTTACATGTGTTGAAGCATCAATTGACTTGATGAACACGGTGCCCCCTGAAAAAAGAAGCAAAATCAATGGTTAAATAAAACATAAATTAAAAATATTAATCGTTAAATCAAATTTAAAATTCAAATTATTCAATGCATTGAGAGAAGTACAATTACTTGATGAGGAAACAAGAAAATTCAACAGCGTCCTATTTTTTCTGTCGGTCCAACCATCGATCATGATGGTGCAACCCTTCTTGCTCCATACCAAGCGCTGCTCCTCTATTTCAGCTTTTACATCAGCCACCTTTTGTGTCAAAAGTGGGCCCCTTAAGTCATCTTCAATAAGGCCTTTGAACCCCGCCCCACAAACAGTTATGGCATCAAGCATATTTTGCCAATAAGGAGACCTAGCACATGTAAAAAGGAGAGTTTAACTTTAAATTTGAATTCAACATACATCTAAAATTTAAATATAAAAATTCGTGAGACAAAGAATCAAACTATAATAATATAAATTTTAAAACAATCAAACAAAAAAGAATTACCTGGCTGCATGGAATGGAATGGTGCAATAGTACCAAAAGTCGCTGCGTCATGTGCCTCCTTGTTCCAACCCGTGCTCTCAAGCGACGGTTGGGAACCAGGAGTAGTGCGTGGCACAAAAAACGAATCCAACCTAGATTTACGAATTCTAGGACCAATGCTAATACTACCACTACCACTACTAGTAGCGGCAGCGGCAGCACTAGCAGTAGCGGCAGCACTAGCAGTAGCACGAGCACCAACAGTAGCAGAAGTACTAGCACAAGCACTAGCACTAGGATGAAATGGAGGCTTGGAAGAAGCCTCTCCAACACCACCAATGCACGCTAACTCCTCCCTTTGCCTCTTTTTCACTGCTTTTTTCATTTCAAATGTTTCTAATTGTATTTGCACCTCACGAACAACCTCAACAGGTGCATCTTTGCATCCCAAAGCATCATGGATGGCTATGCGTGCAAGATGGTATTTCAATCTATTAATGTCATGTCCCCAATTTTGGAGTAACTTAAAATTGTTTTAATTATAAATTAATTTTGTAAAGTATTTTATTTACTTTATAAAATTAATATTTCATTTAAGTTACTAAGTTAGTAGTACTACACTTTATTAAAAAGTGTTGTGAACAAGCATTTAAAAAGTATAAATGCAAGCATTTAATAAAGTTCATGTTGTTGTGAACAAGTATTTAAAAAGTACAAATGCAAGCATTTAATAAAGTTCATGTAAAAGCATTTAAAATGCTTTGGTCTGATGTGTACATGTAAACTCGCATTTAATAAAATTAGGCTGGGCCTAATTAATGTAATGGCTTTAAAAGCAAGTCTGAGAGTCATTTGAAGTCATGTCTAAACGTTTTTGACTTGGTTTTTGCATATTGAGTTTATCTCTTGGCTGAAGACAAATTTCAGTCCAATCAAGGTGACGATCCCTTGATAACTAGGGTTTGGTGATAGCCCCATTCCCATTTTGAGAGGTGGATGCAATCGGTATTCACCATCAGAGCTTAATTTTGCAGGTTTTATGAGAATTGAAGTGAAGTTTGTGAGCTATTGTAACTCTTGGTCAAATTGAATATCAACCAAGGTAGTGGATTAGTGAATCGTGGAGTTTATGGCATGTTGTAAAGTCTGATTTTTCATTCCAGTCAGCTGACAATTTGTTATACAGGGTTTTTATGGTCACATTTGCATGATTGGATGATAGTACAAGGTACTTGGTATGTCTAGAGACACAGTGCTTGCATTTGGAGGAGGCATTTTAGCATTTTTTATGAAATCTGGGCACAACTCCGCCATCTACAGGTCTGCTACAGCGAACTAAAGGTCCGATACAGTCTGATTTAGGAGCATATTTCATATCAGGTTAAAGGCATTTGATGTTACACATCTTTTGGAGGCATTTCCAGCCCTACCGATTTGGTATCTAAGGAGATATTGATGAGAACTCATATGTTATTGCTAACTGAACTATATCAGCACTCTGACAATTTGTAACAGCAGAGAATAAGAAGAGTTTTCAGACTTATTTGAAGTCCTCATTGCATTCTTATTGAGCTGGGAACATCATTCCACCATTGGGCAATCATACGCTAGGATTTGTTATGTTTTTGGTGTACTTTTGTACTTGAAATAAAGTCTGATATAAAACAGTGGAAGTCTGATTTCATTTCCAGCCAATTTGCAATTGATTGTAACTCATTTGAAAGTTTCAATAAGAGACATATTTGATGGTGTGATTGCTTCATTGGATTGTTAATTTTGTTTCGTGTTTATTGGCTAATGAATGCAAGAAATCTTATCAAATCTCGAGCAAATTTTCAGTCATATATAATAGGGTCTTTTACAGTGGTATCAGAGCATTCAAAATTTCAGTCCAATATCCATTAGGGATATTAAAGTGGTATCAGAGCATTCAAAAGTTCAATCCAATATCCATTAGGGATATTAAAGTGGTATCAGAGCTATATAGAGAATCATAGCCAATATCCATCAGGAATATTACAATTAATGCCTCCATGAAAAATGGTTTTGCAATAGAAACATTTTGTTTGTCCTTTTTTTTGCCCTGGAAAATTTTCAGCGTGTTTCCAAGCTGGGTCCTTTCGAACTGGGTGTGAAGAGTTAGACATTGTGGAAAATACAATTTGAACTTCAAATCAAGGCTGCTGCAATAACACATAAATACAAAAAAAATGAACATTTGTTAATTCATTTATAATTATTAATTTATTAAACTAATGCAAAAAAAAAGTAGGGTTTGTTTCAAAAATAGGTAGGGTTTGTTGATTGTTCCAAAACAAAAGGTAGGGTTTGTTTCAAAAATATGTAGGGTTTGTTGATTGTTGAAAACTTGAATGTAGGGTTTTTTAATTTGTTGAATGTTCAAACTTCAAACTTCAAACAAAAGGTAGGGTTTTTTAATTTGTTGAATGTTCAAACTTCAAAGTTCAAACAAAATAAGTAGGGTTTGTAACTTTGTTCAAAATAAAATTTTAAATTTTACAAAACAATGCAATTTTTGCTAAAAAACACAAAAAAAACCAAACAAAATCAAGCTTACCTCTCTACTGAAACTTGAAATGAAATGCAAAGTTGCAAACTCCTTCCAATCGCTGGTAGAGAGCTCTCAATGCACCAACTCTAAGTATGAAGCTGCTCCAATGCGATTTAATGACGGATTTTTTGTTCTACGGTTCTACCTCCTTGCTATTTGCCCTACAATGCACACTCTTATTTTTGCTCACAACTCTCTTTTCTCCTCCTATTTTGCCAAGAAAATGAAATGAAGTTACTTTAAGTGTAATAGAGGCAATATAAGTCCAAAAAAAATCAACTTTGACTTGAGTTTTTTATGTTTTTTTTCAACTTTTTACTCATGCCTGCGTCGGCCGAGTTTAACCATCGGGACTCGCGAGTTTGGGCGAGTTTCATGAAGTGGCGAGTTTAGGCGAGTTTGAAAGACGAGTCCGAGTCCGAGTCTCCGGGACTCGCCATACCTTGCTCGGCTCGCGACTCGCCGAGTTCTGGCGAGTTCGGGCGAGTCTCGGAACTATGATATTATATAAACAATGTACTTTAAAAAGATTAAGGGGAGGCCAAAGGAGGATATTGATAAGTGCAGCAATTAAGTTGGTTGACACCAGCGATCACATTAATAAATAATATATTATAAATATATCTAATAATATAAATACAAATATTATTATTATCTTATATTGTAATATAAATATAAATAATATAATATAAATCATATATCATTTATTATGATATAAATGATATAATATAAATAATATAAAATAAATAATATATCATTTATTATAATGATATAATATAAATACAAATAATATAAATAAACATCTTTTAACCTATCCTCTTATGATAAGGGAGTTACGAACTAGTTTTACCACAAAAAGGAATTAATATAAAGTAATAAAAATTATAAGAGGGTAAATATGTCTTTTACCTCCAAGCATAATAAAAGATGTGCCTCTTTGAACATATCCCTTGAAAGGGAAATAAATAAAGGTTGTGAGATAAAAGGAAAACATCATCGGAAGAAAATATAAAAAGAGTCTGGATAAATGCATATATTTAGATCTGCATTATATATATATTTGTGAGTCATAAGTAGGAAAGATGTCATAAATTAATAGATAGAGATATGTACATCACCAATTAAAGGGAGTGAAATATATATTATAAAATATTTAAACAGCAACAACAAAACAATAAAAATTATATTACGGCAGCATAGGTAGAATTCCAGGTAAAGCTACAACAGGCAAGTAAGTATTTATATTTAATTTGTTCAATCTATAATTGGTAAAAATAAATGGCAAGATTATTATATATAAAAGAATAAATATATATATATATGTATGTATGCATATATGTATGTATGTATGTATATATATATATATATATATATATATATATATATATATATATATATATGTATGTATGCGATGCCTATATCAAAATAGAACTATACTATGTGAACAAATAGTTGATTGAAAGTACATTCTTAAATAAAGAAACATGATTGAGATATATATGAACATATATATACATTATGAAACTTGAGGAGAAAAACATAACCATCTCATCACTTCCATTTCCTATAACTATAGGAGAGGCAGTCTTGTTAGGGAAAGGCGAGGTAATTCCATCATGATGGATTGGAGAGGGTTTAACGTGCCCTAGACAAGGATGCTAGGGAGAGGCGGAGTAATTCCATTCCCAATCGCATTGGAGAGAGTTCAACGCGCCCTAGACATATAATTTCCCCATCCATAGTTAAGGAATAGAAGGAAGATGATATGGGAAGATGAATTTAGATTATTACTTCTATATTTCTCTATTACTTCTATATTTCTCTATTACTTCATCTTAAAGGAATGATAGGTATTGTGGGGAGAGGCGGAGTAATCCCATCCATAAGAAGGCCCGTAGGCTAGGACAAAGTCTCCCGTAGGCTGGGTCAAGAGATGGTTTCAGCGCGCCCTATACATGTAAAGCCTAGTCCCATGAGGGAAAGTAATAAGAAATATGAATGTTGAATTATGGAATGTATTATAGAATAGTTATCAATAATAAGTAACAATTGTAAAATGACTAATCCGTCAACAAGGAATGATATAATTATATTATCATTGATCTTATTTGATCTTATCATCGAAAATTATTAATCTATAATATTTCTAATGTCTCCTTGAGAATCACTTTGAATGCAGATTCAGGTTTAAGTGTTTCCACTAGAAAGGGGATATTACACCAAACTTCTTGAAGAAGACGTCTATTTTTAGAATGTCCCCTGGAAGGCGTCATTCTTCATCCCAAACCTTATGGAGTATGATGGTACAATTTATTTTACAGTTTGAATACGTTTGGGATTTTTCGTAAAAATAAGTGATTTAATGAGCTATCAGTTAATTATTTCGCACTTAGTTTTATAAAGTTGGAAATAATTATTAAGTGCATTGGTATTATAGCTCATTTGAATGGGGAAAAGTCACTCTTTCTTATAGGCACATAAAAGTGAGAGCTTATGTTGGTGAAAAGGGGAAATATTGGAGTTTGAGTGGAAAAGTTTATTTTTCCAATAAATAATTTATTTTTATGTGCAACTCCAAAAAGTGCCTATATAAAGGAGTTGAGAGCTCATTTTGCTCTTTATGCTTGAGATTATATTGTTATGCTGTTGGATTGAACCTGCATGTTCTCCATCCATTCTCGAGGACGAAAACTCTTTTGGAGAAGATCAGTTTCGGTGGTGAAAGATCCACAGTAACTGGTTCAAGGTGATTTCACACAAAAATCACACAAAGCAATAATGGAGTCTGATGTTTTCTAAAGTTTGTGGTTTGGCAAGGATTTTCCTTGGTTGAGTTGGATTCTAGTTTGGTTTTGAGTTTGTTCTTTGGCTTTATGCATGAATATGTGAAGTTTTCAATGTTGGTTGTAACCCTTTCTGGCTGTACAAATGCATGTCTATGTTTGGTGTTTGTTAAGGGCAATGCAGGAATGATTTGAAAGGGTCTTGAAATTAATATTTGTCACATGTTAGCGCTCATTTCTGAGCAGATTTCAGGAGCCATTGTTGTAGTGGGAGTTGTTGTGTAGGCCATACCAAATCTGTGCCATACCAGTTGGTTATGCATCATTTTTTGTGGAGTATTGTTTGATATCATGCATACCAAATACTATGGAATAATCTAACCATGTTTGGGGCGTTCAGATGACAGTTACTAACAGAACATTTGTTGCAGATTTGAGGACAATATCCAGGCCGTACTCTTTTTGACAGGGCCGTACCATCTAGGACAGGCGTGTGGGTTTTCTCTGTTGGGCGTTGGATCTTTGGGACTGAAAACCAGTGCATGTTTGGCGCCTTGGACATATGAGGAAATGATGACTTCATTTTGGAGGAGATTTTTGTGTTTGTTCATGCATTTGTAGATTTGATGATCACTGGTGCAGTTCATACAGCATACAAAAATCAGGCCTGTTGGTTCACAACAGTCTTACTGAGGTTTTTTCATGGGTTTGACCAGCTTTGAGGTGATTTACTTGATGTTTTGATGATGCTATCAATGTGACTTGAAGCGCCTATGTTGGAGAATGTCACTTGCATGGTTTTGAGCATGGAGAGTTGGATTTGGGACTGATATGAAGAGACTTCAGTGCTGTCATGAAGAGTTGCAGACTTGTGAACAGCTACAGCAGTGCCATGAAGCTATCAATCTGAGAACACTCTTCTATACTTCCTTATGGGGTATATCCATGGTGGTTCTATGATCTTTATGTAAGCTTCCTTCATGTTTTCTTATAGTTTTCTATGCTCTAATTGGTTGCAGCTGTGAGGCATTGTGCAAATCAGGGGTATTGGTTTAGTTTGCAATTTACTCATTGTATTGTAATCTTTACTTCCGTTGCAAACTCATTGTAACCCCCTGGATGGCTCAACTGCTAGTGAGGATAAATAGGTATAGTTTCTTACATGGCTTCCCACTGAATAAGTCGATGTGCCTAATTTCCTTTCTTGTTTCTCCCATTGAATAAGTGGTTGCCCATTGCATAAGTGGATGTTTCCTTTTAGTTTCATTCCCACAATTAAGTGGATGGTTGCTGCATAAGGGTATGCCCACTGAATAAGTGGAAGTTGTTCTTTCTGCTGGTTTGTGGTTTTGAATGCTAACTTGGAAGCACTTGTATGCTCTCACCTTGCCCATATCGGGATTAGGGTGATCAGAAGAGTGTGGAAGAATCATTGCTGCACTTAACTTTCAGTGTTGTTGTCTGTTTCCAAAAAAAAAAAAATTGGTTAACATATTACTAAAATATTTTTCCTTTTGCGTCTTAACTTGTTTTAGATTTGTTTACCAATTTCCCTGTAGCTATCTGATAGCTACAGACGATGGTTTTGATATGTATTATAATTTATTTCTCTATGCATTACAAGGGAGAAAAGAAAGGCAGCACCTGCAAATAGATAGCCTATATGGCAGTATCCTTCTATTGATGGCAGCCCCAAAATGTACTTTCTTAGTTTTTTTCCTGTTGGTCTGTTTTGAGAATGTTGAGAAGGTTGTCCCCTTTTAGTATGAATAGGTTGGGGCCAAAAGGATCTCTTCGCCATTAATAATCGGGAAGAGTTGATCATTTCTCCTAAATGGCCATTGACGGATACTGTGAAGGTAGGAGTGATGAACAACTATTTATCCAGCTGATCATGTTTTGGTTGAATCCCATTATTTTAAGTCTTGTCCAAAAATTCCGAACTATATATCTTGAAGGCCTTGGGCATATCAAGCATTATGAAAAACCTCGATTTTTAGATTTTTGTAGAGTGCAATAATTCCTGAATTTGCCAGCATATGTCTGTAATTTGTCTAGCTAGAATGAAGGCAAATTGAGTCTGAAATAATTTTCTGTAACAGCTGCTTGATTATTCTGGCCATGATTTTGGAGATGACTTTGTGTATCATGTAGCATAAAGTGGGAGGGCGAAACAGGTGCATTGTGTGAGTCTTTGCAGTCTTTGGGATGAGCATAACTTTGTTGCATTTATTTGTTTGAGTATTTTATTTTTCCTTCTTGATTCCTTTGCTACTTGTAGAAGATCATATGTGATTTTATCCCAGAAAATCTGATTAAAAAAATGCCAAATAGCCAGCCAGACTGGGGGATTTGTCATTATTGGAAGAGAAAATCACTTCATTGAACTTTGTTTCTGTGATGGGATTCAAGAGCTGATCACTGTCTATTTCAGTCACTACTTTTTTAAGGGTTGCTAGTAAGGTTGATTGAGCTTGCATAAACTGAGAGGCAATGGTCTTCCCCACAAGCAGGTTTTTTAAGTAATGGCATGGTGGAATATTTAGAGCACAAATTTTATTGAGAAAGTATACTTGTATAAGTTGAACTCTTTGTTGCATGCATAAAACTAGGGTAACTCATCGCAGAATTATCTACTAGTTCAAGCAGTGATTGCTATGGAAAAATCACAGATTGCAGTAATGGTCCCAGTTCTAATGTCTTCAAACACGAATCAATATAGAGCTGGAGTAAAATAGACAGTATCATACATTCAAAAGAATAGAAGGCACAGCCAAATGGAAATATTAGCTGGAATATTAACCAATGCCCTCAAAGAGCATGTTCAAACTTCAGTTGATCACAGAGACTGAGTTCATATGAAGTGATATAATATAACATTTTTAAAAGGTGTTACTGCAAGGGGGACCATCAATGATAAAATCAACTCAATCCATTCGTGTGGCTGTTGAGGTAATGAGAAGCTTTTTAATCAGAAGTCCAAAATTGCAGACGTTTTTAGTGTCTACTAAAGCTCTTGAATAAAACGAAACCTTGGTTATCAACAGACCCAATATCCAGACAACTGTAACATAACCACTGTAACCAGGAGAAGCGTATTCTTAGCTTTGGTCTACATCACAGGGATGGATAAGTGTCTGAGAGATGCATCTTGGGTTCTCCTCGACAATCCACAGGCACCAAAAAAGTTTGAAAGCCCAACTCATAAAAGCAGTGTGACCCCACACAACCTACCAAACAGCTCTAGAAGTTTAATAAAAAGACATTTTCATTTGTCAATAATAGCAGAGCACGCTTTTTTACTGTTAAATTTGAACTTAGAAATTTACAATATATACACATACTGCATATTTTATAATGTTGGACTACAGAAGCCCCACATGATTAAAAAATCAAAGGAGCTAGGGAGCTCTAAAATGAAAGGCTCATAACGTACAATGCTTACAAAGCTTTAAACGGATTAACAAGATAAGTGGGCTTTATTGTAAAGAAAAGTTCCACAGTTAAGTGTGACTGAGCTGTAGTGCTGGGATGATTGACCTACCTAGAAGTATCAGTTAGAGGGTGCAAGTTTGAATGGTTGCAATTGATGCCATTGCATTGTTCATTTTCTAGTTGCAGTATCACTTCTTCACCCCTCGAACAGTGACCTGACACAATGATTGCCAAGTGGACCATTCAAGCTTATATTATGTTAGAAACAGGGTGAAGTTTTTGTCATTATGGATATGCCAAAAGTTTGGGGACAGTAGTGGATGTCAAATTACAAAGTATATGAAAATTCTAAAAAACAGAAAATTGGCTCATATGATTTTCTTTATACGGCTGAGGTTAAAATACTAAAATATAAAATATAAAAAGATGCAAAAATGGTGAAATCAATGTAGGATTTTATTTCAAAAAGGTAGTATAGAAAAACGCAACTAGGCATTCTCAATCTGCTTATAATGAAGGATCTAAATTACCAGAAAAGGAGAATACAAAGCAACCTTCTTATAATTCAACAAGGCACAAAAGTAACTTCTTGACATAAATTTTGAAATGCACTGGGATGATATCCTTTTCACTCCTTTTAATTCGTGTGCAACCTTTTCCTGCTTTTTTAAATTTTCTTGTTCATTTAATTGTGGAGGTGCTGTTGTACATGATGCTAATCATAGAACACTTTTGGCTTACTTAGCGAACTTTGGATAAATGACTAACATCAACTCTCCACCAGGCATTTGAAGATGAACTCTGTTCAGACTATCTTACAATATGAAGAACTGAAATTGAGGGAAATCATCCACATTATCTATATATCTAATCTGCTTATACAGCCCCAAGCATTTCTGAAATGAGCAGTCCAGTTAAATTTGGAGAAGAAGACAACCATCAAGTTGTTCATCATATTTTTCAATCTAATTTGGTTATTAGGAAAAACTTTGAAGAATACCTAGATATTAAAATTACTGTGTTTTACAAAGCAAGTTCATACTGAGCTGCTGATATGAGAGTTTCCTTGGAAATAAGACAATGTTACAGGAAATGTCAGCTGAAGTTACTTATTCATACATGACTGAAGACAAGGTTCAGTGACAACCAATGTTATGGTAGTTTTAAAAGGTTAATCTATTAAATTTATCATAGAACTTCAGAAGTAGAGACAATGTAAAAGAGACTTCAATAGAGAACTGAAAATGATCCCAGTTTGTAGGTCACAAAGAATTTTTTCCTTTCACGTAAAGATATAATCCATAAACAAGCAGATACTAACCCAAGTGTGTGTTTCATCCATTGCCCATCTTCTCTTTTCTGCACAGAAACCACCAATAGAATATCACATCCGTCACTATTACTAATGCACAAGAACAGAAAGTAGAGAAAAATGTTGCAAAAACAACTAAAAACGTTTATTACTGGAAAGTCTTCACAAGCATGTGCTCCTCTGCTTTCCTTTCTAGCCTCTGCTGAGTGCATGGTGATGCAGGCATTGATTAGAAGGTTTTCTAGTTCAATTGTTTCTATCAAATCTGAATTCCTGAAAGGAGATCAACATGAAAAAGTAAATGGTTTCAGTGCAATCAAGTGATTCAGGTATTTCAAGAGTACTGTATCTGTACTACCAAGACACATCTTATTCACTCAACAACAAAACACCTTCCACACATCCTATATTGAATCATCAATCATCTTACCATATCAGACTCCTGTCTTTTATCTTGACATCTCCAAAGCTCTTCCATGTTTCGTCAATTAGCTTACACCCTAATAAATCATTGAGAGATCCAGTAAGCTTTCAAACAATGCATAATATACACATACATAGAAGCAATTTATTGAACCCAAAAGGTGTAAATAGAAGTCCCACAAACTTGAGGCATCTGAATATGGCCAACCTTGGAATAAAATTTAAAAAGCCACTTGCATGTACCTGCAATTGACTGCATAAGATGCAAGATATTTTTTTAAAAAGCATTGAAAAACATGAGATTTCTTCAATTTTTGCAACTAAAAAAATTAGACAAATGATGTGATTCAAAAATAAAGATGTTACAAATGTTGTGACTAACATGTATGGGGTATTGATTTAATCAGAAATCTGAATCAAGCCGGGTCAAGTCAAGAATGAAGTTATTTTAAAACTGACAGACAAAATGTCACAAGATACCAAAATAAGCAGACTGGTTCCAAGCAACAAAAGCCATCCCAAGAAACACATCTGAAATCTCCTTCTATTGATGTTGATAAATAAAGAGGCCCTACATCAAATCTCTTCCTATTGTTATTAAGATAAAACAAGCCTCTAAAGATGCAAAATGATGCATCATTTAAATTAAACACCTAGACTCTATGAGAAAGAAATTATTTGGGAATAAAGAGACTGTTATCAACAAATTTAATACCTTGCACTAATTGTCAAAGCAATAGTCTCAAGAAGCCACCCTAAGTGGCCATTTAGAAATTGTGGAGGAATCTCTCTCACTTTGGACCTTTTATAACCCATGGGGAATGGTTCTTGGAGTACTTCTATAGAAATACTCAACTATTCACAAACCACTCACTTTCTCAAACTCTTTCAATTAAGCTCTTAGTTGTTTATTGGAAAAAGACAAATTGAAATTTGAGAAAAGATTTAATATATTGAAATAAAACATCAATTTGAATGCTGCTTTATCCTTCACAAATTCTATGACCATAACTTGCGACATAAATGCAAACAAAAGAATTTAACAGAAACTCTGAATCTGAAGTGTCAGGATCCAATCACTGACACTATCAATACAAAGTTGGAAGAAAATAAGCAAGGTATAAGACACAGAAAAATGTTCCTTAGTAAAACTTAACAAGATCCCTGGGACACAATTGAGCATAAATAGATATGAATTCAATTAAGGCAAGCGAAAACAATAAACCAAGGCAATTTAGTTTATTGGAAGGCTAAAATTGTATTATCAAGACTGCTGTCAGATGTCAATAGATACAACTTGTCTATCAAATAGAGTTATACTTCAATCTTCATAAACTCTTACCTCATCAACAAATTTCCTTTGCTAGACTCAAACTAGCCGGTCATGCCTTAACTTGGTATAAAGCTATGCAATGTCCTTGGAATGTAGAAAAGTACCTCCTATATCTCGTTGGGAAGACTTCAAATGGCTGTTAAACAAGCAATTCTATCTTATATGCTATGAGGAGGAATGGCACTACTTCCAGCAAAAAAAAAGGGTAAAATGTATAAAAGTACACAAGCGAATTCTGGAATAGAGCAGTTCAATTGGGAAGGACATCATGGACAACAAGGTTTTGATGAAGTACATTGGAGGGTTGTTTGTACATCTCAAGAGACCTATTCCGATGGCTAAACCCTTGGATATTGATGGAGTGTGTCCCCAAGAACACTATCTAGAACATAAGAAAAATCCTCTTCATTTAAGCGAAAGCATAAAGAAGAAGGTCAACAGCAAGGAGGGAAGAGCAAGGACAAAGACAAAGGAATGTGCAAGAAGAGTGCTAATATGGAATAAAGTGACAGTTATCAACAAAACTAATACCTCCCAGTAATTGTCAAAGCAATAGTATCAGGAAGCCACCCTACGTGGCAGTTTAGAAATTCTGGAGGAATCTCTCTCACTTTGGACCTTTTACAGACAATGAGGAATGGCTCCTGGAATACTTCTCTAGAAATACTCAAACTATTCACAAACCCCTCACTTTCTCACACTATTTCAATTAAGCTCTTAGTTTGTTTATTGGAAAAAGACAAATTGCAATTTGAGAAAAGATTTAATATATTGAAATAAAACATCAATTTGAATGGTGCTTTATCTTTTCCAAATTCTATGACCATAATTTACAACATAAATGCAAACAAAAGAATTCAACAGAAACTTTGAATCTGAAGTGTTGGTATCCAATCACTGACACTATCAATACAAAGTTGGAAGAAACCAAGCAAGGTATAAGACAAATAAATCTTACTTAGAAAAACTTAACAAGAACCATTGGACACGACAGAGCATAAATAGATATGAATCCCATTAAGGCATGCGTAACCCAATGAACCAAGGCAAAATAATGCTGATTTCCCACACATTCACTTGATTAATTTAAACCCACTCGCCTGCTTGCTGCTGAAATTGAAATTTCCCCAAATTTTAACTTGAGTATTCATGAACTACGCCTATCCTACCCACTTCACACACCAAGATAAAATTCTCGCCCTTGTCATTCACCCAAACCTTTTGCAAATCCTAGCTCATCTTATTTGGCTACCATCCAAACCTCGCAAGATGAAATTCAAGTATCAAGATTATGAGCACTTTGCAATTTTGGATAACTCACTCTCAGAAGTAGGAGACAACAAATCAAGTCATGTAAGCTTGGACAAATTTTAGGACCATATGAGACAAAACCCTAGGTCTCCCATGGCAGAGGCAACCTTTCATAGCGGTCTAGCCCATGCTGGAGGTTTTCCCACTTCAATAACACAACAAATCCTAAACCAATTGGCAAGACAGAAAACAAAAAAAAATTGGCATAAAACCCTACTTGGACAGGGGATATTACAGTGGTATTAGAGCTGGTTTTCCTACCAGCCTGTTGGAGTTCTAACTTTTGATGCAGTTTCCTTAGTTAGTATTCAACATTTTAGCAGCTAAAAGTTTTGTTTAATGGTTGCAATCATAAAGCCACTCACGAAAGAAGAAATTTTGAAGGAATACCAAGCAATGGGAGCAGAGTTTTATGCTTTAATCTCATTTGCAGAATTCATGGATGGTAAGGTAGGAGTAAAGCTTTACCATGTAGGTGAGGATCTTGACCAACCAAGAGATGTTCTTCTCAATACTTTGGAGGAAGTTGAGGGTTGTTTATACATGGTGAATCAATCACCTTCTCAGGGAATGCAAGAAAATATGAAACCTTTAGTGACTTCCTTGGGTAAGAGAAATTTTTTGAGACACAAAGATAATGATGTAAGACTACTTGTTGCTTCTTGTTTAAGTGAAATCATGAGAATTACAACTCCTACTCCATACAATGATAACACAATGAAAGAGGTAATTCAATTGATGGTAGACAGTTTTTTGGATATTGATGATATCACATGTTCTCATTTTTCTAGAAGGGTTGCTATACTTAAAACATTTGCAGAAATCAGATTGAGTAACCTTGTATTGGATTTGGGATTACATGATTTGATCTACAGCATGTTTCACCATTTCTTTACTTCAATCAGGATAGAACATGATGACGATGTTATGGCAGCCATGCAAAACATTATGGTTTTGACTATTAATGAGAGTGAAGATGTGTCACAACCACTGTTTTCTATCCTATCAGCTAATAGGAAAGATGGGATTCTTGGAATTCCATTAGTTAAAGGGAGATTAGCTAGAAGGGTGATTGATGAAATGTGAAAAGAAATTGAAACCTTTATTGGATAGTGAGAAACAGGAAAATGAAAAGAGAGTTATGGCGGAACATTTGGATGGATATGGTGCCTTGACTCATGAGGACTATGTGACAGGGCTTCAGGATGATTCTTTGGTCATATAGGCAGCTGCAATGGATGAGGTGGTGCATGAAGAAAAGGACAGAACAACAGCTTTGGATTCTAGTTCCGATTCAACTAGTGATGATTCTAATGACTTCCTTGATGATTCCTATGGAGCAAATGATTGTGTTGAGTTCACTCATGTATTTTCAAATGAAGGGCATGGAGAAAGCAAAGATGATGATGACTTCAAAACAACTTTTGATGATCCTTTATCTCATTCTGGTGATGTTAACACAGGTGGCCTTGGATTTAACTTTCAAACCAAGCCTATGGAGAGAGATACTTACGTTGACATACGTATTGGTGAGTTGGAGAGTGATTTATGTAGAAAGACATCATAGGAGGAGCACAACGAACAAAGCAATCAGCCTTTTAACACATGGGATCTAGGTGTGATGACACCTAAGCATGATGAGGATCCTACATGGGATGAATTTCCATTTGATCGTGATGCATGCAACGAGGATGGCATTGTTGATTTATTTCTTGAGAAATAATCTGATTTATCAACACATGAAGCTAACTTTGAGCAAAGGTTTAGTGACTTTGATGATTTGGATCCACAATTTACTGCTGAAAATGATAATGGGAAAGCTCAGATGATTTGGGACAGCCTTGGAGTCATTGATGATAGTATTGCACTTGGAAAAAATAACAAGGTATGGGATCCAGGAGAAGATTCAGAACTTGAGTTGGATTGTGGTACTCAACTTGGTTTTGATTCAGGTTCACTTTATGAGGAGTTTGGTTACCCTCCTGGGAGACCACCGAATATGAAATGTGCAAATAAGGAGACAGATGAAGTTTGCATTTGGGATGATATGACACGAAGAGGCATCACCATTCCTTGGTACATGAGGAATTGGAAGGTAGTTTGGGTATGCAAATTGATGATTTCAGTTGAGAATCATTTTCTTGTTGGTATTTATTATGAGTTGCTTCATTCTTGCATAAGGTTTGGTCTTGAAATTTGGAGTTGGCCAACAAGTGTGACATTTCATACCTTAACTGAGTTGATGAGTAGTATTGCATGCTTTTCATATATAGTTGGTGATGCAATTCCTTCATGGGATGTATTGATCCTTGGAGATTATTCTTGGTTGGGTATCCATGCTTGGGATTCTGAACAAGAGTGACCTTTGGAGTGATAAGGATCAAAACTTCAGAATTAATGATGCTGTTCCTTTCTTTCCTAGCCACTATGTGATTCCATTGCTTCATCTACAGGTAAATTGGAAGAAGATTTTAAGTGAGGATTGGAGCATTGAATGAATGATCACTCATGGGGATGTCACTTGGCAAAGAATGAAGCAAAATTTCAGTTTGGAGATTGCTGATTGGTTGCAGATCAACCACTTTACATCATGGTTTGCTCTCATTCAGGAGAATTGGCACACTATTCTTTGTCGAGGTAGTGAGAATTTTCAGTTGGTGATTGCTTGGAGATGTTTACCAAGCAATATTGAGTTGCTTTGGCACAACACAATGCTTTTCACACATGCTCCTACTTGGGAAATTCGTTGGTGTTGCTGTTGTTGTCCTTGGTGTAGAGCACTAAAATCAGATTGTACCTCTCTAATTTCGGTTTTGGACAGCAGTCATTATTGTTCACTTCAGACCTTCCTAACTCAAAGATTTCATCTTATGAAGGTTTGTGATGTAAACTTTGATTGTTTGCCCTCAATGTGGTTCAGGACAGCAAGTTTCCACATGCTATGATTCATCTTTCAGAGGGTCTTGGAGTTGTAACCATGAGTGTTAGCACCACTGTCCACTTTCCAATCAGCTTACACATGACGTCAGCTCTTGACCTGCAACTGTGTTGATTTGTCTTTTCAGAGCAGTAGTGGAGTATTTGGAGGTTGGAGTGGGTTGCTGGAGGTGATTTGATCATAGGAGATGACTCTTTGGTTACTTTCATACTCATGCCTCCTATATTTTTAGTTGGATTTCAGATTGATTGCCGCTGTCCTTATATTTCCACAATGGTTATGGTGACATCTTTTATTGAGCCGATTGGTTTTGAGCTTTGGCAGGCCTTTGGGCAACTGGTTGTGAGAGTTTCTCCAACCACAATTCAGTTATTTCTTGTTTCCACTTTGGTGAGTGATGGTTACTGCAGACATTTCATGGTGTTGGCATGTATATCATCATATGATGCTTTGATGTTTGCAATGGGTTGGGTGTGTTGGTGTGTTCAGAACTGTTCTTATAACACTTGGAGGTTAAGTGTTGATGATGTGATTTTAGTTGGCAACAATAGAGACATTCCCTCCTTGGTAGATTTCAGAGTGATGACTGTGATTGGACTGCTTCATCTTTGGGATATCATGAGAGGTTTTGCTGAGTTTATTTCCTTATGGCGGAGCAGGTTTAATTTTCTGTTGCCCAAAATTGTGATAGGCAGTGAGATTGCAAATGTGGACCTTACTATGATGTTTTAACAGGAGTTGTTTTGTGGTATAGGTTTCAACCTTTCCAAGTATTTCAATTTGGGTTTTGACGGTCACTTTTGGGGGTTCCAAGAGAGGATAGTGCAGTTTTGGCATGATGGTTTTACAGTCATGATCAGAGTGGCGCAGCGTTAGCATGGTGGTTCTTTCCTGAGATTGACATGGGACCCTGGGATCATTTTTGGTTTTAGTTGGACCAATTTGATGATTGTAGGGGTTGTTTTGGCATTGCTTGAGGACAAGCAATCTTTGAGGAGGGCGGACTGTAATGTCCCCATTTTCAGGTTCTCTTGTAGTGCAATTGGCATTGACCTTGTGGGTGTGTCAACATTATCAAAGGAGTTATTTAAGGACTCCAATGAGCTCAGTTGGTCTAGAGGACTCATATGCCGCTTTTTGGGGTGGTTTTCGGTTTTTGGTGTGCTCTCCAAGAATCTTGGAGAGGGCGTCCATTTATAGTAAGTTGTCTAGTTGGCTCCGTTTATCATTATTCTTCATCAGAATCACTCCAGTGCAGTTAGTTTTTGATTCCGATGCATTCCGGTAGTTTCCACAAAATGAGTGTATTAATGGCTTTATTTTAATTATTTTACTAAGGTTGATAAATATTATTTTAAATATTTTAAAAGCACCTTAGTGTTATAGCTCATCGGAATCGAGATGAAATGTTGTAAATTATGGATACATTAAACAGGGACCTTGTGTGTCAAATTATTATTTTAATTAAAAGGTCTTTTTCGGAGCTAAAATGGAGTTTTAATTAAAAAGTGAATTTTAAAATAGAAGCTTTTGGAGAGTTTGGCGGAAAAAGTATAAAAAGGCATTTGAGGGGCTCATTTGGAATATGAAGATTATTCTATTTGTCTGATCAAAACCCTTGTGGTTTTAGAGATTGAACTTGGTTCATCTCAGGTTTGTGAGGACAAAAAGTCTTACAGGCAACATTCTCTACGTTGTTGAAAGACACAATCTGGAGGATTTCTTGGTGGTTTCATTACGAAAATCATAGATGGGCTTATTTGTGAAAATTTATTTCAGTTTGGAGGATTTATAGGTGATCTCATTTCAGTGATTACATTGAGCTGATTGGAAGCATTCACAAGTTGTCGCGAAAGGGATTTCGATGATATATTTCAAGTTTATTGCAACGATAATTATGGAGGACTAGAAAGGGTATTGCAGGCTTTACTTGGTAGGGGATATTACAACATGACCAACAACTTTGGCTAGAAAAGCTTCATGTGTCATATCCCCATTGGGATATAAAGCCCTAATTCTGATTTTCTGCTGAAAACCCTAATTCTGCCTTGTATTTTCTGCACTTTATGATTCTGCCCTAACCCTAGCTTGTCCAAACCAGACTTGAAAAAAATGGTATTTATCAAACTCAACAATATCAAGGAATTATGCTCATAAGTTTGCTCCATCATGTAGATTATATTTAGCATTGAATTCATATGCATACATGTAGAAGGAAACCAAGAAATATAGAATATGCAGACTACTGCTATAATGTAATGTCCCAAATTTTGAGCTAAGTGTGATTTGCTAGTTGATTTTGTTCTATGCATGGAGAATCGGAAAGTTGGATCAACTAGTGTGTTTTTGAGCTACATGAAAAATGCAATATTGAAATTGTATTTTTATTTTCATTTGATGGATTTTAGAAAATGAAATCTTTAATTACATTTTCTATAATCGATTTGCATGGAGTTATACATATGAATAAAGGGAATGTGTTAATCAAGGAGTTATAGGTCCAGACCCAAATTGAAAGCAAAGAAAAAGAGATCGATTGGCATGTTTGACTTGTATTTGAATTGCAACGGCTATCTAGTGGATCGCACCTATACACATTGGTCCAAATTTCAATTCCAACACCATGATGATTCACTCGCCCATGCCTTGAAAGGAGCGATTGATATTGTTGGAGGTTTGTTATTGTTATTTAATGTTTGCATTTGATCTATAGCTGGCTGCCGATTGTGAAAGATGTTTTTAAATGCAATTGTTGGTATCAATGAATGCAAATGCCATAGCCGCCAAGTATGAAGGAGAGTATTTTAAATGCAATATTTATTTATTAAATATGTGCATTGGATCAATGGCACTTTGGCGGGGATTGGGTTTATTAAATGATTGCATTTGGTTTGTTATTTTGTTTGAAAGATATTAAATGCCAAACGCCTTGGGTGAGGAGGTTCGATCAAGTCAAAGATTGATGTTTAATGCAACAAAAACAATATTAAATGCTTGCATGCAATTAGCTGTCGCCATTAGCAAGGAGAATTCAATATCAAAGGAATGATTTTCAATGCAAAATCAAAATATTTAATGATTGCACACAAGCCGCCAAGGAGAGTACATTACTATGGGATTGATCCATTTGGAGGAGTTGTAATTCATTTAAATAATTGAAGATTGTTTTAAGTGAAAGAGTTTGATTGTAATTCATTTACAATTGTTCAAGTTCGTTGATTCTCATTGGTGGAATTCAATTTTCAATTCAAAATTGCCAAGGAGATGGACGCCTATCCATGGAGTCTTTAAATAGAGCAAATCAACATCAATTTGCAATATATGATGCTATGGTATGTTTTCTTTCTTATTGATTTTACGCTGATAATTCCGATTTTCAGTTTGATTAACAAGATGACGACCCCCTGTTCATGTATGGAGATGACCCCATACAATGTGTGAGTTGATATTGTTCTAATATCTACCATTGAGCTTAATATTGCAGGTTTAGACAAGTATTGGGAGCTATTTGATTGATGTATTGAAGCCCTTGATCCATTGGTATCATTATCAAGGTAGCAATTGGGCTTATTACATCATTGGAGTGAGTTTTCTATATGTTGTAGGGACTGAAATTTCATAACAGCGAGATATTCATTTTGTTTCAGGGCTTCTTGAACATTCTACAAAGATTCCAAGGGCTGGAAATTGCATAGGAACATCATCATTTGGCTTAGGAGTGAAGATTTCAGGGTTTGGAAGTATATTTACATTGGCTAGGCGAAAAGTACACTTTCAGCAGTTGGAACAGCGAACTGTCATTTTATATCAGTCAATTATATCTTCATTTCTAGGGCTGTTTTGTTCAATCTTTGACTTGGAATCAATTGCCAAGTGTTTGTACATGATCCTACTTGAAGGAAGAGACAATTGGATGTCATTTTGATGTGAAAAACTTGATGTATAATGGTCTGATCAAAATTTCTGAGTGACTGATTTTTGTGACAGCAGTGAATAAATAAAGTTGTTTGGAGCTGCTTTCATCATTTATCTATTGGTTGATCATTATTTCATGTCTACTTGATTGTATGTTGAATTGGGTTTCATTGGTTGCAAGAAATCGTATCTAGATTTGGTTGTATTTCCAATCTTTCATAATAAGGTCTCTTACATATAATCTGAATGTTATAACTGAATTATCACTTCCAAAGGAAGGGCGATTATGCCAAGCATACAGAGCTAATCTGCTGTTATGAATCAGCAATAATACATACCAACATATACAAAGAATCTTCAATAATGGGCTGGTAAAAAAGGATGAAATCTGCTGCTATATTTCTCCCCAAAACCCTAATGCGCCTGCTGTAGTAATTCGCCCAGATCTGCCCTAAACACTTTGCCTACCTCCAAATATGAGGCGCCCAAGATGGAGGATAAATCTGCCCTTATCAATGTCTTGAAATCTGCTACAAATCTGCTTGATGAAGGTTGAATGCACAAATGGATTCTCGTCACGAATCCCTCACAATGAGAAGCTAGATTGTCGCCCAACTTCCCTTAGAAGACTTGAGGTTTTCGTCCCAAGCTCCCTTTGAGATTGCTCTCCACAAATGTAAGAATGATTGCTTCCATGATGATGGAATGCCAACTTCGACATAGTATATATCTACATGATTCTATCCCTTTTCCCTTCTTGGTCGACCTAGGCATTAGTGCCTTGATTTAAACTACAAATTCCGTCCATGAGGGCCGTCCAGCCATATTTCCTTAAGGGTGCCCACTAGATCAATCGAAAGATATGATTTGTATTATCATTTTATCTTCCCTTCAAGCGCTTGACAAGACATGATGAATATTAATTAATTATTTTATTATTCATTGTAAGCACATGGTTGGGATGTTGTCCTTTGCCCAAGGTGAGGGTGATAAGTCTCCTATGAGTGCCAATGAAGAGCATGTGGAAAATACTAGCCCTCCACCCAAGAGAAAGATGATCTCCATGACTCGCCATAAGCCAAATATCCATGAGAAGGCATCCCAAGGTGAAATGATAGCAACATGTGAAGCCCAAATTTCTGCCAGTACTCGAAGTCCACTGGAAAATGCAACAATCTCTAGATGGTGACCATTCCGGAGAAAAGGGATATGACATCATGCTACATTTATGGTGATATTTATTTGTTTTTTAAAATCCAGTTGCCTCGAAGGATTCCCATGTGAGCTTTACAAAGCCACTTGAGATCTTGAGAGGCTGAATTTGCTTGAAGTTTAAGAGGAAGACGCAAAAACCCAATCCCTTCAAATCTAACGAATATAATAAAATATAAGTTTGTTCCTAAAGCTAGAGACCCCATTGAATCATATTTTGACAGTCAACCACGTCATTCAACTTGTCTAACAAAATTCAAAGATAAAGCACTTTCTCTTAGAGTGAAAAATGTGCATCTTACTTTGGTAACACCCAAGCACACTGACTTCATACAGAGTAGCACACAGTTTAAACAAAATCATTGCTGTGTTGGATGGTACTGAACACAATTGCTAGACCAGTCAGAATATTATATTCATCATAATTCATAGTTGTGGCCCATGAATCTACCTGTTTCAAATGTTATATTCATTATATCTAAAAGTATATGATGGGATCACAAAATTTCATATTTTTCATTTTTAAAGCTCGAGGCCTTGGTCCTTTCTTCATTAAACTTTAAAACAATAAATCTTTTTGACTCACATTCCGGCTTGTCTCACCATTAACAATGTCAATTCAAAAAGTGGTCAACCTGTTTTGAAAAATTTGAGGAGGATGCTATTGATTCCAAATTTATAAATCCTTGCAATGAAATTTTCCACTATGTGCTTGCTTAGAGACTAGTGCAGGTCCAAATTAAGGGTATCAATTTGCATGGGCCCACTCTCAATCAACATATTGGTGGCCAGTATAATAATGATTCCTTCTACTTTCGCTAAGGATGAAGAATCAGTTTACAATGCTCTGAATTGCTTTTGTACTTTTAGCAAGGCATCTGGTTACAACATTAATGTCCAACAATTTAATGTTCAAGAAATCAACAACTATGAGACACCTTCACCACACTAGTGAATTTAGGGACAGAAATGCACCCATGGAAGATTAATGTGGGTGTGGGATGGAGATGTATGGCGCCTCTCCTATATTAACTAACTTAAGGTGAGCCATATATAAGAGATCACTTGAAAAACATTACGTAAACGGGATAAACTAAAAAATATCAAATTCTGTATTGTACAGTCCCAAAACAAAAGTTTGATTCTTTCATTAATCTCCCAATAACTGGACTAAAGTGCTTGCCTTTTAAGAAATAATAAGATGATTAATTGATGATTCAATAGCCTTATATTTCAGCATCTTTCGATCAAATTGTGCTTCAATTTCAACACTTCTTTGTGTCTCATGGTAACTCTTAAAGTTGAAAATCATTTATAATTTGTCAGCATAAGGTACAAACTTCAAAGAGAATGTTTATTGAATTTGAATATAAGATTGAGAGCATCAAGTGGAATGGCGCTAGAATTGAGAAAAAGTTGGCAACAACATTTTTTCAGACCACCACCATGTTTGCAAATAAGTAAAAATATCACAGTTTAAAGAAATATCATTCCTATTTTAAAATTACCTTCCTCCAAAGTCTCATGAGTGCGGAAAACTGCCGCATTGTTCTGCATCAGTCTCTGCATGTTCAGGCGTATCTTGGAAGCAGGTACACTACCGTTTGCATTCCTTAATTTATCCAGCCAAGCAATTGTCTTTTCTCCAGCATTGTTTGGCAAAGGTTTCTGATTTTGACCTGTGCTTTCATGCCAAAAAGGTTTTAAAAATTAATGTATTCTGGTTATGACAGCTCAAGATTCAAAGTACAAAATGGAAATAACTTAATAATAAATGAGCAGCAAAAACTTAAGTGGTTGAAATAATAAATGAGCAGCAGAAATAATAAAGTATTTGAATGTTGACCTGCCATTCGTGGTTGCCCATAACTTAAGTGTTTTCCTTATGTTTGTTTGGTGACCAGGCACTACAACTTTGGTCTTGCACACCAGCCATATGCAGTTGCAAATGTTCTCTATGCTCTACTACGAAACAACAAAAGGTATAGGTGTACACGTTAGGTGTGGCCGTTTAGCCCTCCACCTTTGATCACGTGTCAATCAATGCCCTCTATCAAATCTTGATGTGGCTTAACTTTCAAATGGTGGAGTCGAATGGTAATATGTGGCCTTCTATGGGGCATTCAAGCTGATGTGTATCATATTCATTGGTCAAGAGCCAATGCATCGGTTCCTACACGGGCCTATTTAGTAATGAAGTAGTCACAGTTCAGCAAGTAGCCCAATGATTCAAATCTAGCAGGCCCACATTATCTATTCGACATGGGTTCACAATGGAGCATACAATGTGGCGTTTGAGCTACATGTCCATTTCCTATTGCACAATGGCGAAACAGTGAAATGTAGTTGCCTACATCTTTGGCCATAATGTTTCGCCCCCAACTGCTGATCTTAGTTGATCAACATGAGCTATTGATCTATGGGCCATTTAACGAACTAGGTGGCAATAATCAAAAGCAATGGGGGCACTTTCAATGCACATGTGGCCTAATGTGTCACGACTCCTTTTGTCAGTAGATGATTATGTGGACTCATTTGAGTCCATAATATGTGGACAAATGAAGGAATGCCACATGGTCTAGGGTATCAAATGTGGTGAATTCACTTGGGCAATTATTGAATATGTGCTCGCACAAGTTTCATTCAATGGCATAGTTCATATAGTTTACATGGTGTTTGGTGGGCCACAATGTTAAGGTGCATATTAGATGGTTGATTTATAATGTTGCCATGTGTCATTAGGAGACGAAGGTGGTGGCTCCCCTTAGTCTATTTAGTGGAGGCCCACAAGAAATTTATGTCTTCACTAAGGTTGAATGTTGTCGACATGTTCAATTCTCATTGCTCCACAACAAAATGGAAAAGGGTAAGGACCCTTCATATATGCTTCACTTGTACTACCCATTGTTGTTGACCATCTTTTGAACAATGTGAGTTGTTGATTGAGGTTGAACTATAATGCATTGTGGTAGTGATTCAAAAGGGAATGTGTGAAACATTTGGCATTGTTGGCCAACTCCTATTGGTCAAAAGAACAAATGTGCTGAATTTTAAGGGATCCAGCCCTACGACAATGAATGACAGATTGCCATGGGGTTTGAGGTGGCATATTTGGTGGGCCCGATATTTGTTTAGTCTTTGCAGCTAAAGTGAAAGGTGCAAAGCTCTGCTTGGGGAAATGAATGAAAAGGAGGACATGCACTAGTGGTTGATGCTCATTGGTCAAAAGACCAATATGTGATTTCTTGGTGCAATTCTTTCTGAGGTCTTGTTTCTACGGTGACGAATCTAGTACTGCCACGTGGTCTTAAGTGGCATGTTTGGCTAGTCAACCCAATTTACTTGGCAACAACCTTGACTGCATGTTTGTGGCCACTTAATGATGTAATATGGACAACATGCTCATCTCTTATTGCATTGTGGTGAAATAGTGATTTATAAGGACCTTCACATTTGTTCTACTCATCTCACCCTTGGTCGTTGATCTTGTGGCAATCAACCTAGGTTGTTGATCATAGGCCAAAGTTTAAACTACTTGCTAATAGAAAGTGGTATGGTATGAATGCGACCAAAGAAATAGTGCAGAAACAAGTAGAGCAAGAGGTTGAAATTTTAATGGCACTTACAAGATCCATTATAAAGAGGCCAAGTCTTGAATGCCAAGCCGATAAGCGACTAGACCAATCCTCTCAAGGATCTCAAAAGGCCCAGCAAAATGCGGTATGAGCTTAGAACCTTTTCCATAATGGATTGGACTCTTGTGTAGTCGCACTCTTAGAAACACACAATCACCAACCGAGAAGTATTGATCCAACCTCTTGTCATCGACATACTTGTTCTATCTATCCTAGGCAGTCAACAACTACTCTCTGATTTGAACTACCTACCACTCCATATCCTGAAGCATCTCAGGTCCAAGAACAATCCCATCCTCAAGTTTGTCCCAACTCAAAGGAGTATGGCAGAAACATCCATACAAGGCCTGGAATGGTGCCATACCAAGAGAACTATGGTACCCATTATTATAGGCATACTCAACCAAATACAAATAGCCCTCCCACAAAGACTGCTGGTCCATTACGTACATTCAAAACATATCCTCTTAACACTTGGTTCACCCTCTCCATCTGACCATCTATTTTGAGGTGGCAGGTGGAGCTAAAATCAAGTTGGGTGCCTAGTGCATGCTACAAGGATATCCACAACAATAATGTAAAAATGGGATCACAATCTGAAATGATCCTATGATACAATGTCCTCCATAAAGGTATGTGCCACTAACACAACACTATAGGATGCCTTCATGGGTGAGAAATGGGCAGCGTTGGTCAACTTGTCTATTGTCACCATGATGGCACCATGATGATGAGAAGAAACAAGCAAACCAACAATAAAGTCTACGTTAATCATGTACCATTTCCATTCAAGAACATTGTGTGACTATAAGAGACTTGTTGGGTGTTGATGTTCTGCCTTTACTCTCTGGCACTCAAGGCAACTAGCAACAAAATCAACAACATCATGCCTCATCCCTGCCCAATAGAACAACTAACAGAGATCGGCATGCATCTTCTTCACACCAGGATGTGCCACATAAGGAGCACGATGTGCCACGATCATCACAACTAGGCGAAGGCCACATGAAACTGGGACATAAATATGACCAAGATGTCACAATAGTCCATCGGACTCTAAAGAGTAGCCATAATACCTACCTTAAAGGGCCCTCTGGGACTCTATCTCAACTCTAACCTCTTGGTACCATGGATCCTCTGGAAGCTCTTCCAAAATAAGCCCCCGCAAATCCATGCTCAGAGACAAAATCGAGACCTTGTGCTGCCTCCTAATTAAAGCATCAATGACCACATTCTCCTTTCCCTTGATGTACTGAACAACAAAGTCATACTCGTACAAAACTTCCATCCATCAATGTTGGTGAGTGTTCAAGTTTAGCTACATGAAGATGTACTATAAAGTGTAAATAATGATCAGTATGAAGCTTGAATTAATGGCGCAAAAGGAAATGTCTCCATGGCACAAGCACATGGACAATGTTGGGACCTAAAATTTCATACCAATTTTTGCAAGAAATTTCGGGTTCCCATATGAAAAAAATCAATTTCAACACTCATAGATACCCCTGAAAATATGTCCAAGAAGCCTACTTTGGAGAGTTGTGTTTGAAGCCTGTTCATTTTCTTGCAAAATCACTTTGCTAGCATGCTTACCCATCATACGTGAGTGCACATGTCTGATTTCAACTTCCTATGACAAGATTTGACTAAGTTTCGAGGAATCAAGTTAAGGGGTTCTGGTAAAGTTTGCTGCCTGCACAATGTGAAATCAGCGCGGGAAGCCAACTTTGAAGGGTAATATCCAGGAGCTGAATTATGATCATGACAAACCGATTGGTGTTCCTGATTCACCCTATGAAAATCTACTTCTATGTCTGGTTTCAAGGCTCCAGCACATCATTTGCTATTTTTTCAAAATGAAAAGCAAATGCACTTAGCCCTGATTTCACAGTTTTCACCTCCAGAGAAGTCAACTTTGGCCCTAAATATTTTGTGATCGGAGATGATTGGTGAGAAAATCTCTTGCACACATGTTCATCAAGCTTAAATGAACTAAATCCTCCAGTTACAACTTCCCAAGAAGAGATTTGATGGGTTTTCAAAATAGCAAGTTAATGAGCACTAATGCATTTTTGACAGGTGTAGTTTTCAAGTGGTTCACTTTGGAACCTAATATCTGGCAATCGGGTCATGTTCACCACAAACCAATTGGTGTCTCGAATTCTTCCCATATTAATGTGCCTTCATGCCAATTCTCAAGATCCCAGCACTTCGTTTGATATTTTTTCAAAATTAAATCCAAATGGGTTTTACACAATTTTGTGACTGCATTCCCAGGTAGCTTCAGAAAGGTCAACTTTGGCACTTGATATTTTGCGAAGGAATAGGAATGATGAAAAATCCTTTTGCACACATGTTCATTTAAGCTAAATGACCTAATCTCCACGATGGTAGCTCCTCAAAATCAGCTTTGATATTTTTTCAAAGGGGCAACAACAAAGCAATAATTAGGGTTAGGCAAAATATATCAAGATGAAGACTTCCAAGCACATATTGTAAACTTTTTTTTTGAACGGAGAAGGAATATTTTATTTGATGTCCAATCTATATGGTGTTCAATTATTTGTAAATATTCATTTATGTGTTACTTGAGTTGTCTCCAAAATGGTTTCCCTTGTTATTTAAATTAATATATCAAGCATATATTTAATTTATCTGGTCACATTTGCTGATTCAATGTGCGCTGCTTGATTGGTTTCTGTGAGAAGTCGATTTAATTCCTCCCGAGTGATTTATGTTCATTGGTCTCTGCTAGGAGTTAAAACCCTTTAAACAAATGATCTTGGTTAGGTTTCCTTCTTACCATAATTAAATGTCCTTTCAGTTATTCACAGTAACTTGGGAAAATACCATTGGGATTGGGTAAGAAGAGCACAAGTAACCGACAATCTTGCACATTTATAAACATATGAGAAAGTGCCAAATAATTCGAGTTAAGCCAAGAGGGAGGACATATTTATCATACAAATCCTAACTTCGTTGCCCAAAATAGATAAGACACTAGTTATTTTAACAACATTTTAAAAACCTTATTTACATTTTCGAATCTCAAACATTCGCATTAGAAATAATCATCACACTTTATATCTACTTCACACCTATTTGCCATCGTGAAGGTCAAACTAAGTTTGCATTAATCATTAAGGTATACCCGCCTAGATCTGGCAGAGCCTGAAGTGAAGGGGGTTTAGCTATATCTACCCTGTGTTAGTTAACCAAAAACGCCAAGAGAGCCTAGCAACCTCTTAGGGTTAACGACCTGCATTTTTGAGACCTAACAGACAACAACTGCAAACTCTAAATCATGGGTGGGGTAATTTAGTTCATGATCCTTGAGCTTTTGTGACTCACAAGCATTCACTTGACTCTCTTGCATAAGGACCGCCCCCAAACTATCTAACAATGCATCCATGCAAACCGCAAAATCCGCTGTAGGATCAGGCATTGCAAGGACTGGTGCACTAGTCAGCTTCTCCTTGAGACATTGGAAGGCATTCTCACACTGATCTAACCAAACAAACTTCCTCTCTTTCCTTTGACAAGAAGTAATTAGATGCACCAACCTATAAAAGTCCATGACATATCAGCGGTAATAACTTGCCAATCCCATGAAACTACGAACCTCAGAGACATTCGTGGGGGCCAGGCAATCCACAATGGCTTGATATCTTGAGGGATTAACTGAGATAGCCTCACCAAAGACAACATGACCCAAGTACTTCACCTCTGACTGAAAGAATTCACACTTTGCCAAGTTACCAAACAGTTGGTTATCACACAAACACTGAAGAACCTTGCACAAGTGGACCTCATGTTCTTCCATTGTCCTTGAATAGATCAAAATGTCATCAAGAAGCACAAGGACAAACCGGTCAAGACAAGTATAGAATACCCCATTCATCAAACTCATAAACACAGAAGGAGCATTCGTCAACCCAAATGGGACCACTGTGAATTTGTAGTGTCCATAATGAGTATGAAATGCGGTTCATTGAATATCTACCTCAGTGATACGAAGCTAATGGTATCCAGACTTTAGATCAATCTTAGAGAACACTCTAGCTCCCTTCATTTGGTGAAACAAATCATCGATCCTCGGCAAGGAATATCGGTTCTTCATCATCACCTTATTCAATTGTCGGCAGTCGATACATAAATGAAGAGATTCATTCTTCTTTTTCACAAAGATAATCGGTGCACCCAAGGGGATACACTAGGAGGAATGCGTCCTTTCTCTAGCACCTCCTCTATCTAGCAGCTCCTCTAACTGCCAATGAAGCTCACTAAGTTCTTGAGTGGTCATATGGTATGGCGCACATGAGATGGGCTCTGCTCCCAGAAAAAGATCAATGTGGAAGTCCACATCTCGTTTAGGCCGTATACCCTAAATAGCACTAGGAAACACATCACCAAACTCGTTAAGAAGGCGGTGATCATCGAGGGATACCTCATGGAACTCACTTCAAAAAAGATCACTCATTGTGATAGGAAACATTTGACATCCCTTCTCCATGCACCATTTCAACTGCATAGCGGAAATCATGGAAGAGATATGGGTCTAAGCACCCCTGCTAACTTAGCTAGATGACCAAGATCATCCACACTTAACAACCTTACAATGATAATCGATGCTCGGTTGACGAGCCTCAAGAAAATCCACGCCAAGGACAATCCGGTAGGATCCCAAGGGTAGGACATCCGAATCAACAGTGGTGGTGGTCGTGTAGGTTTCGAGATCCAACACATAACCACTCACGAGTGAGTCTACAAACACCTTAACATCGGTAGCTAACTCAACCTATCATTTATTAACAAGTCTGCAACGCTCTACCAAGGATGGATAAATAAAAGAGTCTAAAGCACCATAATCAAATAAAATATAAGTATGAACATCATCCAACAAACCTGATGTCTCCACAATTGTACCTTGATGCTCTGCCTGACGGTTGTATACCACAACAAAAACTTTGTGAGACCTGGCAACATCTCCCACTATCGGCTCTAACAATATAGCACAATGACCCTCAACTGTTGTTGATCCGTATGGGCATGCTCTCGCATAGTGACCCTCTTGACCACAAGAGTAACACGGTTCCACAACCTGAGTAGGAGCTGACTGAGATGCATTTGACTACTTGAAGCTCAAGTGGATGGAACTAGGCTAGTTCCCCAAGCCTGCTATTGGAACATGAAACCACTATCACGTTGGCCCCTCCTCTCCCAACAGGAATGTTTGCCAGAGCCTTGCCCACTCTAAGGGGCCTACTACAGCTTCTGCTTCTCCTACTGAAGGTTCCTGGATGGCATTGAAGGTGCCATATAAGATCCCTTGGTTTGGGTTTGAGATCTTCACACCCCCAAAGCTGACTAATAAGGGACCACTGCCTAAACCCTCACTTGACGACCATATCCTTAGCCAAATTCTCCTTGATTAACCTGGCTTTCTCAATGGCAACCTCCAAGGTTTTCAATTCCAACACCTACACACCACAACTAATATGAGCATTCAAACCTCACAAAACTCTACACTAGCATTCCTTCATCCTCCACTAAGCCCGCATACTATTTTATTTATGTTCAAAGAAATGGTTTTCACACGAATCAACCATCATGCCAAGTTGTTGAAGCTCATGGAACTCATCTGCACGACATTGCCTGAAATGCTCAAAAAAGTATTGGGAACGAAACCATTCCAGAGAGGTCTCCCATGAGACTATAGCAATGTCCAGGTGTCATTTTTGCTCCTCTTGGGGCCACTAAGTGGAAGCAAACCCACGTAAATGCGTGATGACACATCAAGCCTTGGTATTACTACCATAGGGATGCATCACAAAACATCTATCACGGGGCACATCCTAAAAGGTTACCTCCTCCACTCTAGACTAACGTGGGCTCCTAGAGCGCTCCCTTTCACCATCTCTATGTGGAACCTCTTCCCTTGCCTGAGAAGGGTGAGAGCCACCAGAATGCATTCCCTCCTAATGAGGGGTCAACCTTGCCAAAATCCCCTAATGAAGGAGCATTACCTGCAGTGCACCTAAAGGGTCTTCAGGTTGATCTTGTCTTAACACAGGGGAATGTTTTCTCTGAATTTCTAGTGACTTGATCAAGGTTTACATTTCCTCTTGCGAAGTGCAATAAGTCTTATGAGGCATCTTCCTTTAACAACAAGTTGCACGGATTAGCACATACATGGTAATTTACAACACCACATTATGGTATGCAAGGAGTAAGGAAACATAAAACCATGATACACCGATATGCAATTAAAGAAGCACATAAACTAGAGCTCCCAATGTTGCAACATGGGTTCTAATATCAAATGTAATGCCCCAAGCTTACAATCAAGACATTAACAATTAAAAATGGACCGAACAAATTTTTGACAATAGAAAAGTGGCTTTAAGCAACCACATTCCACACTTAATGCCCAAGGTATCATAACAACCTATGATGACATACTTGTCATGCCCACCAATGCATGATGCAAGATGACACAAGCAGAAGACTTAACAGTACCATGGGACAAGACACCATGGTTGACATGGAAAACGAGGCATGAAGGAGAGTCGGGATTTTCAAGATCACTAAAAAACTCTTATAACATCTCAACTAGGCCACCCCTCAAATATCTTGGAGTTGCAGGAAGCAAAAAAGCCACAATTGTTTAAGTTCGGGTTTCAAGATGAACTTGTACTTGAGTCAAGTTTTCAAACCAAGCTACAACTTGCAATCTGTACACAAGCTCGAGTTTGGGTTTCGAGTCATAGTTGCATATTGCAACCTTTTGAGCTTTGGGTTCTGTTAGCATATCGTACTATACAAAATGACAGGCCAACCTCGGACTTTGACGTTATGACAACTTTAGGCTCCGAAAATCATTTACAATTTGCACATCTCCAATGTGCAAAAGAACTACGAACTTCGGACCACCTATGACCTCGAGAATCGGAAGCTGATTGCAACATGCACTATGCAAAGTGCGACGGGATTCTGAACTCCAAACCTGGTGCACTTCCAGTTTCGAGTACTGACAACTAGCGGTTCAAGCTGGAAAATCCGGTTGCATGCAGTTTTGGACTATGCAATCCAATGTGCAAAACAGAGTGTTAAAAGCACTAAGACAATAAAAACAACAAGCTTAATTTCCACACTCTACGAAGCATAACTTCCTCAATTTTAGAACTATTTAGAAATGGTTTCGGGCAAACGTTCAAGGGATCATGGGCTTCGACTTGGCCACACGAGAGCCTCCTAAAGGGCACAATTCCTAAGAAACGAGGTGAAAAGTGACTTCCTCTTCCAAAACATAAAGGAAATTACATAGCTAAAAATAAAATAATGGAAATAGCATCTAACTCTAAAAACTCACCATGCCATCAAAGGAGAATACTCTCAACGCGATCTCCAAGTGGCTCAAAGGTCCATGTGGTCCCCAACAGTGTTTGCATCCCCCCATCTAGAGACTCTATGGAACATAACTTATTTTTGCCTAAGTTTATGCATTTCAATAGGTTGCGAGTTCTTCAGTTGATTATAATTTTCATTTTATATTGACATTTGACAAATCACTGAATTATGAATTTTTTTTTACAAATTATGAAGTATTTAAATATTGTGTTTATTGACAATTATAAGTATTACTGTTTTTATAATTTTTAATATATATAAAATTATAAATTATAGTTATATTGAGTATTACTGTATTGCGTATATATATAGTAATACTCAATATATATATATAGCCGAACCTATACTCATACCAAAGGAAAAAAATTGCCATATTGTTGTACCCAGTACTTGTCCCAGGACAGGCAACTTAGCTTCCAACCAAAAGCTCACACAATGGGAAGAACTTTCCTTTGAAGCAAGCACACCACAAGCAAATAAATCGTCAATTCAATCTAATCCCAATCCAAGCAGCTCCAAATTTTTTTCTTTTCCAAATTGCAAGCCCTATTTTCCAAAGGGGAGAAATGAGGTTTTTCTTTTACCAAAAATACAAAAGTGAAGTGAAAAAGTCCCTTGTTTTCCTTTTTGTCAAAATTCACTAAACCATTTTCCCTTTTTCCTTCCTTTTCCCACTTAAACTAGATATTTCAAACTTGGCTTTTTGGAAATTCAAGTAATTCCCAAATGTATTTTTACCCTCATCATATAAAGTAAAGCTAATAACTTTCAAAAGACAAATAAATAATATTCTACATTAATATTTTAATTAACTTTCATTCCCAATAGTAAAGCAAGTCTATTTTCTTTATGCAATTTATTCTAATTCCGTAAAGCAATTAAATTTACTTTAATTTTCTTTTCACCTAGAATAATAAAATACTATAGGCCTTTTCTACTAAAACACAATTAATATCTTTTTCGCAAACATGGAAAACACATATTTCGAAGTAATTTTAAATACAATTAAACTAGATAAAATAACCATCCACAAGGCACACACATGCTTTACGAGTTTTCACAACATGCAAATTCCAGAATCGCCGCCGATTAGGTTCTAGGTTTACACAAGGATTCACAAGATCCATCTCGTACTTGAATCAAGTGAGATAAAGGTTAACAACAAGTTTTACCCAATACGAACGTCTCCTTTATAACCACCATTGGGGAATAACCCTATGCCTGCACACTCAGGTTAAACATGAAGCGCACCTGCACTATATAATAATAGCCAAATCAACATAATGCATCCAACGTTATATAAATAATAACATGATATTAGCTTATTACATCTAACATGAATCATTAACCATAAATATAAAGATGCAGTAACCAACAATAATCGAAAATACTAATCCAAGTATAATAAACACATCTACTCAATATATATAACAAAAGCAGTGGAACAATAACACTAAAAAGTCCAACGTATAAAATCACATGTGCATCCATAGTCAAAAGTCTAGATGCCAATACAAAACCCTATTGGAAACACCTTGATGGCACAATAAAATATCATAACTAATAACAATAGCAGATCCAAAAAAAATGTCAATAGACGACAAGGCACAAGTGCCAAAGGCATTGCAAAGGTAAAATTGATTTGTGGAGTCCTGTTGTAAAATGCAAAGGATGTAGCTAAGGATTAATGAAAATAAAAAAAGCCCATGTTTGCTTAACGCAAGAAGGATGAAGGCCCTGTGGAGCATGGACTACCTTGCATCCATTAATTGACACCAGAAACCAATAAACTTGAGCACTTGTAGGCAATTTGCATACATATTGAAGGAGATTTTTCTCCTATTCTGCATAGATTTGATTTGAGAAGACATTTTGTTCTACCAGAGATATGGGCATCATGATTGAGACCTACCAAATGTTAAATTTTTTTTAGCAAACTTGAACAAGTGTGCTAGTCAACTTCAATGAATTCAATGCTTTAACAAAGAGGTTTTTGCAACAAATTTTATAAAAATATCTTGCAACAATATAGATTTCAACAAGTGTCATCAACATAGAAGATCTAGAGCATGATTGTTGGTTATATATACAAGTTTCTCTTAATAGAAAAAGGTTGCTCTCTAAGCCAAACAGAAATCTTTTGGGCAAATTTCTCCAAGGCTGCCTGTAGTGTATTGTAGGGTGATCAAATGATGTATATCAAGTATGCAATTTCTATGTCATTCGCTATTTTGTAAAATCTAGATAAGGTGTTGTCTAAGGGATTCCTCTCCATGATCAAGATGTCTCCATAATTGGCTAAGAGTTTCAAGGGATGAATATATTTGTCTTTGGGGTTATATTTGGTAACTTCTTGTTCTCTTTGATTAGTTGACTGTCGCAGCAATTGTAAAACCTTTCAAAGTCTTTGAAGAGTCTTTTTAGAATAGCATATGGGATTTCTTTGAGCAATTATGGATGGTGTTGTCTTTTTTGCCTTCCAACCAAATAGTCCAAGGATCCATGAAAATTCTAAGTGTTTCCCTTTTGAAGTGCAAGGAAAAAGAAACCCCCCAAATGGCTAAGTCCAAAACCCAAGTGTCTGCCTTGAGTTTTCTACCTTTTCAGAGTTTCGGAGTTCAGAGTTCCCTTCCTCGTCATGCCATTCTTTTCGGCTCCGAAATCCTCCTTGTTTCCTTTGTAAATCATCTAAGTGTTTCGGGCACCGGAGGTCGGGAGTTTCCTCTTCCTCTTTCTTCCTTTTGGTAGGCAGAAGACGGAAAGTCTGCTTGCCAAAGCCCGACGAGCAACAATGTTTCTAAGTGTTTCGAGCGGCAGAGGGCGGGAGTTCTTTCTTCCTCATTTTTTGAAGGTGGAAGGCGAGAGGCACAAAGGCCGAGGTGTCATGTCCCCATATCAAGACACTGTTAAAGTAAAGATTTGAACATGATAAAGATGGTTTGTAAAATATTATTTGGGATAATAGAAATAATTACATACATTATATATTATTTAATAAATAATATTATTCTATGAATATTTTATTATAATTAAAATATAATATCCATATTATAAATAACAATATATATAAATATATCTAATAATATAAATACGAATATTCTTATAATTATCTTACATTATAATATAAATACAAATAATATAATATAAATCATATATCATTTATTATGATATAAATGATATAGTATAAATAATATAAAATATATCATATATCATTTATTATAATATAAATGATATAATGTAAATATAAATAAAATAAATAAACATCTTTTAACCTATCCTCTTATGATAATGGAGTTAGGTATGGTTAGAAGTAGTTTTACCACAAAAGGGAATTAATATAAAGTAATAAAAATAATAAGAGACATACCTCTTCGAACATATCCCTTGAAAGGGAAATAAATAAAGGTTGTGAGATAGAAGGAAATCAACATGGGAAGAAAGAAGCAATAAAAGGAAATAAATAAACAGCAGTGAAGTCAATCAAGGCAATAAGGAAGCAACAACATTAGAATTCATCAAGGACGCAACAAAAAGATATCACAAGGAAGACACAGGGGCAGCCAAGGTAAGTTTGCAACTATCACAGGTACGCTATTCATTAAGTAATTAAATATATAGTATAATATATGTTAGTAATATTTTAGTATATATTGTGTAAGGTAAATAATGAATTTAGAAAGGAATGAAATTAAATAAATAAAGATATGTCAATAGGTAAATAGCATTTCATGATTATGAATGAGAAATATAATGCTAGAATAATATAATGATGGCAGAAATAAATGAATTACGATTAGTAGTGAAATAAGGTATTGGTTAATTGTCTCATGTTTGAAAGTAAATATGAATGATATAAACTATATGATAATAATGTGAATCTAAGGCAATGAAACCCTTAATATGTCAAAAATAAGCGTAAAATGAATTATCAATGAAGCCTAGTATGAGGCTATCAATAAGGATAAATTGAGGTTTTGTGAAAGAACAAGAATAGAGATGTAAAGATCTCAAATTGATAAATTGTGGCTCACGAACTCATGATGTAATCAAAAGGATGTTCAAGCCTCATCCTTAATCACTTTAATCAACCCATGAGTATGGGGTTAAGTTAAGGATGTAAAATTGGACCTAGGTGACCCTCAAGTGGATGAAGAACACCGGGTGTGTGTGAAGTCCCTTGAGCCAAGAGACGAAAAACTCCGGGTGTGAGTGAAGCTCTTGGGCCTATGGTATTATGAGCTCATAATAAATGTGCCCGACAGTTGATGACTCTCAATGGGATGAAGAATGCGGGGTGTTGCGTGAAGTTCCATTGAGCCAAATGGTGAAGGACCCCGGGTGTTGGGAGAAACCTTTGGGCCTCCGTGTGGGATGGTTAATGCCTTAACAAACCATGCTCATGTGGAAGACAAGGTTGATTAATGATAGGGCTAACCAAGAACTCTCTTTAGATTATGCATGGGAACGATGAGAGAAAGAATATGAATATGAAATGTATGAACTTCATATGAATCATAACTATAAGTATAGAGATGAAATGTATGTGATTATAATTAAAGATTATAAGCCTTAAATACAATTGTGGAAAATATATGAGTTTGATACTTAGTTATTAACTCTAAATATGAAAAGAAGAATTGAATATTAATGTTCTCTTTTGTAAGCTGAAATTTTGTGCAAGGTTAAGGAAAATTTTGACTTACTAGAAGGGGACATTACACGACGTCTACCAATTTCAAATGCTTCTAAGTATTGTGGAACTCGGAGGGCGGGGTTGCGGCCTTTTTCTTTCGTTTTGGCAAGTGATAGACGGAAGGCCTGCTCGTCGAAGACCGCCGAACCTTTTAAACTACTAAGTCATTCGGGTAGCAACAAGCGGGAGTTTCCTTCTTCCTTCTTTCTTTTGGAAGACGGAAGGCGGACAACCCAAGGCCCGATCCCTGACAAAGCTTTATAATTTCTTCTATGTATTTCGGAACCGGGGATTAAGTGGTTCTTCTTTTCAAAAGCATGATGCACGGTGAAGGCCCGACCTCCAAAGCCCAACTGTTTCCCTATTGGAGATCCAGGTTTCCTCCTTCACCTTTCAAAGGCCCGATTGGGGGAACCCTGATTGGTTGAGGCCCGACTATGGAAGATAAAAAGAGGAAAGGGAGGATCGACTAAGGCAATGGTTCGTGAGTGGAAGTTCGTTGACTAAAGGGAAGGCAAAGTCGCCATGATTGCAGGATCAGGTCAACCCCAACTTGAAGAAGTGCATTTATTGTGCGGGTGGATGAATCAATTCTTTTTCTCAGCTATTTCCTTCAGATTCCTATTCATTGTTGCGGATCAAATCAAGGATATTTTCTAAACAAATGTATATGGACATTTCTTTTGCAGAAATATCTTCTGACAGGCCCATAGGGCGATTTATTGCAGTAGGTGAATGCGCTATCAATATAAAATGCTATATATACATGTCAATCAAATGTATTGTTGTTGGTTGTTGGTTTAAAAACCACGTCTTGTATCAGCTGTAATCTTGCCTCTTTGATAATAAACAATAGATTTTACCTTTTCATATGAATTTTGCACTGTGTAGCATGATTGTTCGAATCTTCATTTGCGAATGTTTCTTTCCTTTTGGGTTTCAATTAGACTCCTTTACCTCTGCAGATAGTTGATGAGTTGTGTATGCGTACCTATTGTTTGATATTATTCTGTGCATGAATGGTTAATTTTAGGGCCAAACACTTATACCTGGTGTATCACCTTTTCCTTTTCAGTTTTCTCCTTCTTCCATTTTCCTAGTGGTGTTAGATTAGGTTTAGTCTTTTAGTTTTCTCTGAATCTCATATTCAGAAAGAGGAACCAACCTTCTCTAGAGGTACCAACCTTCTCTAGAGGTTTGATTTCAATTGTAGGGTCCCATACCTCGAAATCACTTCCATGTTTCATTGGATTGTTGCAACAAACAGGCTTCAACACAGGGTGCAAATCCAAGTGACAATAGATGGTCAAAGAATGTCTAGTTATCTCAGATTTCTTAAATTTTTGCATTGTATCTAGATGAAATATGAGAAACTAGATGTAGTGTTAATTTTTGTTTCAGATTTGTAAGAGTGTTTGCATGTTTCTTCAGAGCTTTACTCTATCTCCCAATGAAATAGGCACAAGTCACAAATGGGTAAATGATCAAACTTTATTTTAATATCATCCTCTATCTTCTTTGTAGATTAGTGTAGGTTAGGTCCCACCAGTCTGCATGATTCAGTAATACAAACTTGTGCCCAATCTTATGAGAGCTCATGTCTAATATATCTTCAGACAATTATACATGTTGTTTTCCCAGGTTGCACATGAAGTATGAAAAACATGAGGGGATTAGTTTAGGGGTTATGAGGCAGTTTCACATCTTTTGGTTGCATGTGTAACCTGATCTACCATAAAAGAGATCTTTAGGTCTACAAAACCAGTAAGCCAGAGTAAGGGGGTATTTTGTAATGTTCCCTTTTTGTCTTACTTAGCTGAGCCGACTTCACCTAAGCCAAGTTGAAGTTAAGTTGAGCCAATTTTCAAAAGTACTTTATAAAGTGACTTTATAACAACTTGGAGAAAGGAAAGACAATTAAGTGTAGCAAAAGTGACTTGGAGAAAGGAAAATCAGTTATGTGAAACTTGGAGGAAGGAAAGTCACTTTATAAAAAGAAAAAGTAAAATACAATAAAATGATAAATAAAATATTATCTTATTTGACAAGTGGGCTGACCCATTTGAAGGAGAAAAGTGAATAGAAAATATATTTTATTTACTCATGGAGGTGCACCTCTTATGGACTTCAAACTTATATCAAATTGGGCAAAAGAGGTCGATTCTCTTGGAGGCTTTAAAAGGAGGTGTTTGGAGGTTCATTTGAATATATTGTAATTGTCATTTTGCATATTGGATATTTTCCTTTGAGCTGCAACAACAAGTTCAGCCATTTCTAAGGACGAAAACCCTTGGAAATTAGTGGATTGGACGAAAACCCAATGCCACTTCAAAGGTGAATCAACCCAGGATTTGCTATAGAGCTTATTTGTAGGTTTTTTCATTGATTGGAGCTTCAAAGACATATATTGTTGCAGGTTTATACCTGATGCAGGAGCATCTAGTGGTGTAAAGGCAATCTTGCATCACCCAAAAAGAAGTTAATTCAAAATCATTGTAGTTGTTTTCATTTCTTTCCATAATTAGTGTTTCTGGTTCCATAATATCCAGAATAATGATGTAGGACTTTCAGTTTTTCTAAAACTGCTAAAAATAGTAACCTGCCTGTTTTGGAAAGTTTAACTGCCATTTTAAGAAAGTTTACATTTGGGCACGGATTGAAGCGAAAACTTACAAAAAATTACATAATGGAAATATAAGACCTTTGGCAAAGGAATCAGGCAAAGATCATTTGTGAGCTGAAAGATATTAAAGTTTTTGTTTTCCGAAAAGCCCCTGAAAATTTCCGAAACAAGATATGAGGCACTAAAACATCCCATAACATCCCGAAATGTTGACGGAAATCCGTTTACGGATTTCCGGCGTGATAGTTCACATCGCGAGTTTTCCGGCGCTGAAAACAGAACGTCAATCGGACACCCGGATCAAAAGTTATGCTTCTCGGAAGTTGACCTACTTTTGGAGGGAGTTGTAAATTTCAAAATTTAGCTAGAGGCCGTCAAAAAGTGTTATTTATGACTATTTTGGGAACCTTGGGCGGTAGTAGAGTTAAGGGGGCAACTGTGGAGTCAAGAATAGGCGGGAAAATAGAAACCCTAGCTGATTTGGGGAAGGCAGAAGATTCTAGAGCCTGGTGATGTGTAGCTATAGTGTGTTGCAGCCTGTGGAGGATTGATTCCTCTGATTGTAATTGAGCTTCTGTAATGTAATGAGTTGCCCAGATCAATAAAGAAATACTCTATTTTCTGTGTTTTATTTCTTTTGTTGTGTGTTTTATGATTTACCCCCTTCATCAATACCAGCAATGGACAGCTAGGTTTTCACACCAAATTGATGAGATTTGTTCCAAATATCAATTTGGCTTGAGGCGATTTGGAGACAAGCTGGTCACTAGTGTTTTGATTGGTCAATTGACATCATCATCATGTGTAGAGGGCGAATCATGCAAGGAGGTTACAGCTGGTCCAAGGAATGATCTAGGCGCATCATATGGTATGCAGATTGTGGGTTTTTGAGGTGGTTTTTGTCATCTTTTTGGCATCCATTATCGCCTAGGGTTTGGGTGCTTCACATTGGAGGATCTAGAGCTGCTGTCATATCAAACTTCCATAGCTCATAATTCAGTCATCCTTCATTGCTATTCAAAGCATATCTTTGTACATTTCAAAGAGACACAATACCGGGTATGTGGAACAAGTTTAACTATTCAAATCTTTAATTTGAATAGGGTTTGTAATCGCTGTCATAAGTGTATCAGACCTGTCATAAATTGTAATGAGACTTGTTATGGTGAAAATAAAGATATGATTGGTGTGATATTTTGATGTTTTATGAATGCAAAGCTGTGTTATGTTTCTACTATATTGGCATATGTATTTCTTATGAAAACCAACACGAACAAGCATCAAAACAAACATTACACTCAGAAAATCAGAACTCAGTCACATTGTATGACAAGTGTTTGACAAAATGTCAAACCATTAAAATCAGAAAATACAGGGCAGATTTGGTTGGGGTTCTTAGATATTTAGTGACAAATAATTGGGATAACTTACACAAAGGGTGTGGCTAAGCCATGTGACCTAGTCTATTCTTCATTTCCCTTTAATTGTCCTGTCAATATCTCTAGGAATACTCTCTTTGGTCCTCCAAATCCATAAGCATAGAAGAGTTGCCTGCTCTTGTCAGTTGGCGCACAATTGCCAACAACCTGATTATGAGTTTTGCCCATTTAATCTAAATCAAGATATGTTCGCCAAGTTTAGATTGCAAGTGCATTCTCTTGGGTTGCAGGATACAATTTGGAGCACCAGCACAACACCTAGCCTAAAACTAAGATTCGAGTCAAAACATGTAGCACGGGAAAGAAAACAAACTGAAATAGTTAGAGCTAATCTTGAATGAATTAGCAATAAGCCTGGTAAAGAAATCCCATTGACAAGATACAGGCATAAGTACACATGTTAACTCATTTTTTTTCTTAATTATCTTTGTTTCCATCTCTACTCATCTATGGCACATTTAAGGATTGTCTAGCTGAACAACTTAGATAATGAGGTAGTAGATGGAGAGCAACCTAAATGATAAGGTCTGATTACACTTTATAACTACAATTATGCTTGTATCTCTGCTGAACGTTAGGTACTTTGAACTTTCACTTACTGCAGTTTGTAGGACAAACACATACTTAAAAAGAGGACCCCACTACCCTCTTCTACCTCTAGTACAATTATACTTTTGTAAGACATGAATTCCTCATTAATTCGCCTCAATGAAAGAGGCTTATCCAAGGGCTGGTTTCTGCCAAATGCTAAATCCTCCTGGTTAATTTGTACTAGGCAATAAAATTCTCAGGGTCAATTTCTACTAAACACTAGAATCCAGAAACACTTATGAAATCTACAAGAAACTTCCATCATTCTTGATCAAAGTTGAATTTCTATCAAACTCTCATCCCAAGAAGGAATACATTTCATTTATTTGCTATTTTAAGCATATATTACACCAATTTAATTGAGATAAACAGTATAGTAACTAACATCGTTATACATGACGAGGTCATTGTTAATAATTATATGCATACAATGACCCATGATATATTGCCTCTTGGGATAATGATTAAGTTATTTGTATATATGAACTTTAATTTTTTAATTAGAAAGTACCTGGCATGAGGCCACCCCCAAAGCATACTAAACAGAGCACAAAATCCTTTATAATCTTGTGGACTAATAAAGGTCTACTTGGCATGATATAAGGCACTCTTGTGTATGTAGGATTTTCTATAACGTAAAAGCTTGCATGCCCCAAATTAATTCTGGTCATTTGTGGTGAGATGCTCCAAGGTCTCTATGCCTTCAAGTAAAAAGGTAGGTGTAAGTGTTGATGTGGTTTTTGCGACAACAGCAACATTAGAATAAAACACTGGGTATTCTATCCTCTCTTGAGAAAAAGCCTCTCAAGTGCTAAACTATGTGATCATACGAGAGTGCTCAAAGGTTCCTTTTGGGTCAGGTCTTGACTGGCTTGGGATAGACTCAGTGACATGATGTGATTTGTTGGTAATCACGAAGGGGACTTACGCAATTGTTCTTAGTGTTTTCTTCACAAAGGGGGAAAAGACTTGGATTTTGTTACTTCCTTGAAAGAGAATGGACCTGGATTCCTTAAGTTCTACTGCTAAAGGGGGGTGAAAGATTACTCAGTGAGGCTCCTTATGAACTATTCTTAGTATAAATCTAAAACAAACTGCAAAAGATGGTTAAGGGTAAAGAGATCTAGGTGATGCAAAAGACTACTGCTGATTCATGGAAAGTATAACCATGCTCTACTTCATCATGCGACAACAACTATGCAGAAATGGTGCAATCTTCCAAGGAGTTTATAAAGATTTTCAGATTACTCAAACATAGAACATAAAAATGAAATATGTAGAAAGTAATCGAAGCTAAGCCTAAAATGAGTTCAGACTAACCATGCACTAGGATTTGCAAGCCACAAATCTCAAATGGTATGAACAAAGAATTCCAATCATACAGCAACAGTAATATTTTCTCACCACTCTAACTTTAAAGAAAACTAAAAGAAACTAAAGAAATGAGACAGATCTGACAAAAGAGCTTATGATTTGCCTTAAGGAAATGAGAAAACCATGCTAATACTCCAAAGAATACTTCGAACACCAAGCTTCAATGCTCATGTATTGACCTTGGAAATATTTGTTACAACAATCTTTCTCAAAACCTCAAAGTTTCTTGCTCAAAGATGAAAAAAGCTAAAAACTACTCTTGCTCTTGTATTCTCTTCTAAAATGACAAGTCTATTTTCTCTCTAAAAATTTTGGGGTCCTTTACAAATGAGGCCTTCATGCCTTTATATAGGCTCCCAAAGTACAAAAGGGGCCAAGATTTGATTGCCTAGAAACCAATGCCCAAATTAGGTCAAAAGAAACCCTAAAAGGAGGTAGGTAAGAAAAGAAGATAAGGATGCCAAAACCCAGGCCAAAGAAAACGTGACACATGTCTTGGTGGGGTCCCATGCTGACTAGGATCCCATCATGACATCATCTAGGTGGGCGCCACCTCATCCTGCCTTTTGGTCCCAAGTTCAATGAATCTGGTGATGATGTCTTTCAGCTCCTCCACTAGAATGCTCGGCAGGTTCTCCATCTTGTAGTTCATGATCAACAGGCTAGCATCATAGGTGGTAAGTGTGTCACCCCAATCTAACCTTAGCCCGTGAACATTGTCCATGATGGCCAAGATTGTGGAAATATCCTCAAAGTGTCCCTTTTGGAGAGGGTGGGTGGATCTAAAATTCATACTCTGCATTTTATCCTTCAAACACTGGGCATTCACCACACCATCCTCCCCTATCTCTTGATCGAACCATATTTCTATTGAACTGAGGATTTTGTCTTGGATTTCTTTCACCATCATCTGTGCTTGGGTGGAATTAACCTCCATCTTCTCAATTATTTCTTTCTTGAAGACTAGAGCAGAATACCAACAGTGGAAGTCATAAGCATCATTGGATTGTATTATGCCATTCTCCACCAGGACTTGCCTTGGAGTATTCATTAATGCTTTTAAACTTGGAATGGTCTCCATCATGTCTATATTGAACTCCTGACATGCTTCTACTATCACCTGAATCCTATCTATGGGGTTGATAACTCTTTCATAGACCTCAACTAGATCCTCCACAAATCTGCTAGCCTTCTCCATGACACCCCCAATCCACTCATTTGCTGCCTGGCTGAGCAACCTCATCTTTTCCAATTCAATTAGTGAATCTCTGGGAATACCCGTAGGCTGACCAATTGCCCCTTTGGTTGACTGTGGCAGATTTGTCAGGTTCATGACAATGTTTTAATTCTTCATTTTCTCTCTTCAGCTGATTCATCTTTTCTTCTCCCTTTCTTAACCTATCCTTGATAGCTACAACCGAATCATCCAACTCTTCCACCTCCTGCCTCTTTGTAGTTGGTCCTAAATCGACCGTTACTACATCATATTCCTCGGGAGTGATATCCTTTTTTGCCTTGTCTTCCCTTAGAATTGCAATTTGAATATGGTGAGACCCGGACTCACCTTTGGTTATCTTTGAATATTTCTTCGCCCTTTTCTGTTCCACTAGCTTGCGTACCCTGCTCAGAAAGTCATCTAGCTCGGTGGATGGGTCATACTGTACAATGGATTTCTTCTTCAATTCTTCTTGTAGCTATTCGGGTCTTGTGGATGGATGAGCATTTTCATGAGTTTCTTGTTGTTCATGAACCTTTGGTGGGGCGTACACCTCGCCTGGATTGAATTCTTCATTGAGGAAGTCTAAATCTTGGTCTTCAAATATGTCTTCAATATGGACTACCTCTAGATTCCTTGGGGAATGATGAGGAGGGGGTCCCACAATCGGACTAGAAGCCTTTTGTTGAATGGGTTCCGTGGACTCATGCTGATCTCTTCTGTCTTGTTCATTCAGGACCACTTCTTGCTCTAGATGCTCCTAATTGTCAGCAGTACATGGCACATTGTTCTCTTGAAACAAGTTGACTTCTTGGACAGAAGAAGCACTAGCTGAGTGAGGACTACTTGTCCTCTATTCTACCTGTATTGGCTTCTTGGAGAAAAGCTCTAGAACCTTTACTCTCTTTGCAGGCGGGCGATCAATAGCTTTACTGTTTGGCTCACACCTATCTGTCCCTTGTTCCTTCTCATATGACCCCTCAGTCATTTCATCGTCGGAAGACTGTGACTCCAAATCTCCCATCAAATCATAGGTCAAGGGAACATTTTGTTTATTCAACCTATCCACATGTCTATTCATCCATCTTTGGGTGTTCACCAGAACTGCAACCATCAACTCATCCAAGTTGGTGCCCTCTTGTTCAGCCCAATTCAGTGCCAGGAGATGTTTATCCTTTTCATTTTCATAGGACTGAACTTGCCTCCCATGTTCCTCGAGCTGATCTGGAAAAGAGAAAACTTAGATTGTTCTAATCATGCCCAAAGATGACCGAGAGCACATCCTTCTCCTTATCTCGAAATCATCCTCTGCATTTGCCCAATGGTCTTCAAGGTGTACCTTGTGCTTGTGCCTTCTTCCGCAAGCTATCTTGGTGTTACTAAGAGGATCAAAATTTGTTCTTGAGCTATGAGTCACCAGGTTGTAGAATTGCAACTCCTCTTTGGACTTTTCTACGGCCTAAATGGATGGGCATACCTCAATGGCATCTCCAATTTGGATTGGGAAAGATAGCCCAACCTTCTTCTTCTTCTTCTGGACTATGTCGTATGCTGATAGTTGTCTTGTGATTTCAAGCAAGACTATCTTGTCGGTGGGATACCTCGGCAATCTATATGGATAGGAGGAGAATCCTTGCACCCGGATGTAAGTAAACTTCGAGAACCGAGTGAACCAAGATCCATATTTCTTGACCAAATGCATGGATTCTGATCACAGTCTCCGATGAGTCCCTCCTTGAAGTGTTCTCGTGATATGCATGGAGAATGCATCATTGAACCTCTTGAAATGGGCTATGTTCTAAAGGTGCAGCTGTGGGTAACAATTATAGACCTTGACTTGTCCTTGGTTATTTCCTACATGTCCTTTCCATGACAACCTTATGTATCTGTAATTCCTTGCCAGCATGTAAATCACATAGGAACTCATGTAGAAGGCCTTTGATTCCTCTAGGTCCTTCAACTGTTCATCAATGTTATCGCTGATTAGCTGGGCCCAATCGATCATCTTTACTTCGTGGGCTATCTCCTCGACGAAGTAGAACATCCAAGGTTCCAAAATTGAAGCTTGAGGGGATCCCATGACTCGGTTTAATAGGACGACAAGGTCCCCATACTCCTGCTTGAAGTCGGATTTGAGGAGTTTTTTGGGCAACTTGGAATGATGAGACCTTTTCTTCCCCATCCATGAGGCATTGACTATTTCCATGCAGGCATCGGGTTTAGCTTAAAACATTTTGAATGCCGCTTCTTTGCTCTTGTAGAGGGTGGAATTGTAGGTAGGGATGTCAAAGGCCTCAACAATCCTTTCCTTGGAGAGGAAAGCCATGACTTTGCCATCAGAAGCAACAATCTTTCGTTGTTCAAGATCATAATGCTTGATGCATTCCACTATTAGTTCAGAACAAGGTATGGCAGGAGGAAAACAGGCTGCTGACATGATCTCGTTATGGACCAACCTCCTTGCAATCTGGGAAGGAGAGTGTTCTTCAGTCCCATACATTCGTTTTATAATCTCCTCCATATTAACAAGCCCAATGTTGGTGTCACCTACATTCTTCCACTTTGAGGCAATCCTAGATTCAGGAAGCACTCCTTTAAGGATGTCTCGCATCTGAGTTTGCCTTGAGGTGTTCCCAGCTTTAGTGCTTGCCATTTTCTTGAGAAATCTGATCTTTACTTGTATGAAATTCACCTCTCTCTCCAGTAACCTGTCCTTTACTAACCAATCTGCCTTCCTTTGAATGAAAAGGTTTGCCTTTTGTGAAGAATTCTGCCTTAAATTTGATAGGCTCTTGTTTTGACTTAGCGAATTTCTGATGAAACCCTGGAGAAAACTGCTTTTTCTTGGTCAAGACTAACCTGCTGCTCCAAAATCAGACTTTGATTTTGGTCAAAAATGACCTGTTTGCTCAGAAATCAGGTCTGATTTTGGTCAAAAATGACCTGTCCCTCAGAAATCAGACCTTTAATTTGGTCAAAATGACCTGTTTGCTCAGAAATCAGGTCTGATTTTGGTCAAAAATGACTTGTTCCTTCAGAAATCAGACCTGTACTTTAGAAATCAGACCTGATTTTGGTCAAAAATGACCTGTTTGCTCAGAAATTGGGTCTGATTTTGGTCAAAAATGACCTGTTCCTTCAGAAATCAGACTTGTACTTTAGAAATCAGACCTGATTTTGGTCAAAAATGACATGTTTGCTCAGCAATTGGGTCTGATTTTGGTAAAAAATGACCTGTTTGCTCAGCAATTGGGTCTGATTTTGGTAAAAAATGACCTGTTTGCTCAGAAATCAGACCATTACTAGGTCAAAAATGAGCTCTTCCTTCAGAAAATCAGACATGTACTTTAGAAATCAGACCTTGATAAAGAAATCTGGGTCTTTCCACTTGAAGAAGAAATCAGAAAACCTCATGAAATCTCTGGTTTTAGAAAACTCTGTTTTTGACAAAGAAAGGGGGTCTTTAATGAAGAAGTCTGCCTTTTGTGGATGAAGAAGCCTGCACTTGAGGAAGAAAACTGCTCCTGAAGTAGATATCTGCCTTCTTGTGATAGAGAAAACTGCTCTAATGAAGAAGAAACCTGCCCTTGAATGGAGAAATATGCCCTCTTTGATGAAGAAAACCTGCCTTATGGGAAGTGGTGGCTTGGAAATGAAGTAAAGTGACTTCAAATGTCAATAAATAAGGTTCAAATTCACCTTTTAGGGCTAGGCTGGTCAAGCTTCTCACTTTGGATTGGGATAAAAACAAATCTGATTTTTTAAATTAAGCAGCTCAAACTTCTTAATTAGTTGACCTAGCACAAAGGCAGATCAAGATGGCTTTGTCGTGGATTTTGCTATGTCATGTATTTGCCTTTTTCTAGGAATTCTCCTTTCCCCTAGTCGTACATCTCATAAAGGATTTGGATTTGTTTAGATATTTTTCTTTGGATTTTAGTGAGCTGGTCAAAAGTTATTTTGGACTTTAGTGAGCTGGTCAAAAGTTAGGCGTGGATTTTATGAGGTGATAGATTTTAAGAAATTTAAGATATTTTCAATGGATTTTTGTCTTCTTGTTTGGGCGCACATTTGGTGTGCTCGTGGATTTGGATTTGTTTAGATATTTTTATCTTGGATTTTGACTTTACCTTTCCCAATTCCACGGACTTTAGTGCCTTATAGATATTTATAGAATTTGTCTTCTTCTATGAGGGCACTTTAGGAGAGTCCATGGATTTGGATTTTAAGACTTCCAAATCCATGGATTTCATATTTGAGATGTCTACTTATATGCTTGGGGATGGTTGCACTTTCCACATATCCATGGATTTCATTTTTGGGATTTCTAAATCCATGGATTTCACTTTTGAGATGCCTACTCCCTTGCTTGATGCTACTTTTCCTTAGGCGTGGATTTTATTAATAGTGGATTTTTGAGGTGCTTGGGATACAAATTCATGGATTTGGTGACTATTATTTCCTTTTGGTGTGGATTTTATGACTAATTTTTCCTCTAGCTCATCCTACTAAGCCTTGAGTTTTGAGGAGCTTATCTCTCTAAAACACGAATTTCTCTCTCCTTAAGGAGCTTATCTCACTAAAACAGGAATTTCTCTTTTAGAGGAGCTTGATGAGCTTATGACTTCCTCTCCTGTTGACGAGCTTAACGAGTTTAAGACATGAATTCATATCTCCTCGACGTGCTTGTCTCTTTAAGCTAGACGTTGAGGTGCTTATCTCACCAAAGCAGGTCATTCTCTCTCCTAGAGGTGCTTGACAAGCTTTTTTTTTGAAAACATGTTTCTCTCTCTCCTTGACGAGCTTATCTCTCTAAGCAGCTCATTGAGGTGCTTATCTCACTAATGCAGGACATTCTCTCTCCTAGAGGTGCTTGACGTGCTTGTGACTTCCTCTCCTGTTGACGAGCTTAACGAGTTTAAGACATGAATTCGTATCTCCTCGACGTGCTTGTCTCTTTAAGCTCAACGTTGAGGTGCTTATCTCACCAAAGCAGGTCATTCTCTCTCCTAGAGGTGCTTGACGTGCTTATATGACTTCCTCTCTTGTTGACGAGCTTAACGAGTTTAAGACATGAATTTGTATCTTCTCGACATGCTTGTCTCTTTAAGCTGGACGTTGAGGTGCTTATCTCACCAAAGCAGGTCATTCTCTCTCCTAGAGGTGCTTGATGAGCTTATCTCTCTAAGTCAAATTTTGCCAAGGAAATGCTTAAGTTAAGGTGGGCTTAGGACCCTGGATTGACTAGATTCAATCGAGGAATGGGGATTAGGGTTTCGTTTATCCTTAGGAAAACCAGTCTTCTTCATCATTTCAAATCTTCCTAATACCCCTTGTGGGCTAGGTGCGCTGAGACTCCTTAAATGGATCCAAGTAAGAAACTACAAGTTCGAAGCAAAATTGGAACCAAGTCAAAAAAAGAGGGGGACCCCATTTGCAATGGGGTGATGTGTGAAAAAGGTCACAACAGTAAGAATCAATAGTGAGCTATGTCCAACTATTGGCATAGTAATGATGTCAATGGCTATAAACGGGGTATGCACAAGAGGTTTCCTTCATGATCATATCACTCATCACAACTACAAGACTTCAATGAGATTAATGATCAGATATCCCTCGTGATTAAAGAGGGCTGCACTGCGTGCAAACCACACATTTTCAATTCTTTGTTTTCTTAACAAGGATGAACCAGAAGAAGGGAAATGCCCAGTAACAGTTATCCCTCCCTAATATTTTGGAAAAAACAATACATCCAATTTTTTCAGAAGTTTGAAAAGAACTGAAATAGTGGCAGTATCTATGCAAGACAAACAATAAAAAAAGATTGAACTTCCATGCCCTAAACTTTTTGTAGCAATGTTTTTGAATATTAGGGACTATAAAAATAATAAAACCAAGCAACTGAATGCTCTAAGATAAAGCTAGAATTCGGATAATGCTAGATAAAATAGAAAATTATTGTTATTCAATATAATTAGATTTGCCTTATTATGGACCTCTAGAAATAGGAGTACAAAACAATATCTTTAGGTACTATAGATGCCTAGAATCTATAAGCAAAATCCTAGGTTACCAAATCACAAATCTATAGGTCAATTCCCGGTACGAAACGTCTCGGAGCTGGAAACTGGTTCGAATCGTCTGTGGATTCGACCAGGGTTCGTGTTTTTGCAAGTGGAGGTATTTCAAAAAAAATAGCAGAAACGAACCCAACCATTTCCTACATCTGTGTGGCATTTCAGGCTAGATTCCAAGGTGATTCCGAGCGATTCCAAAATGGTCATGATTTCATTGACTTTTTTGACTTTGTTAAGAAAAAAACCTAAATGGCGCAATTAACACTACTACGAGATGCAATGTTTTTTGCAAAGTGGCAGGTAAAACTTTCAATGACGGGAAGCGATTTTTTGAGGCCACAGGAGGTAGAAACTTCAGCAATGGGATGCCATTATTTTACCAGCATTTGATCTCGAACTAGCAACATGGCGACAGGTTTTACCTTTAATTTTTTTAACTTTCACTTTCTTTTAAACCTTCAAAAGCTCCTACTCTTCGATTGTGTACATCCAAGAACCAATATCATAGTAACAAAAGTTGTATAAGCAACAAAGCCCGTGAAGCCTAACCTGTACAATGTAGAACAAGTAGAAAATAGATATAGATTTATAGCTTCAAGATGATAATAAATTCTACAAACAATAAATGTAACATTTGAAAGTAAATTTTTATGACCAAATTTCAAGTTAAGGTAATTCGAGAGAGATACTTTTGTTTGAGCAGTAGTAGAGAGGTTCCTCTACTATAGCTTTTAAATTAAATTATTACACAAATTCTTTAAAGATGCGTCAAACTCGACTCTTTTTCCATTGACAATTCTCAACTTTCTTTGCAAGTTTGCATTGACAATTAATGCTGCGAGTTTGTAGAAACGTCTTCAACATTTTGTATGTATTGTCATATTGTTGTGTATAACCTTTTGTAATATATGAGGTTTATTAGTTTGTTCAATGTTGCAGCCTACAAGGCCATAGGGATTACAATGTTTATTGTTACAATGGCAACCAGTTCTAGCTCCATCGGCCAATCGGTCCAACCCTTCTTCGTAATTGACCCGAGTTCACCTTTGTGGAGGCATGTACAAATGCTACAGCAAGTGCCAAGTGGATGGACATATGTTTGGATATGTAACGGGTGTGATTAGAAGTATACAAGTTCCTATAGCCAAGTGAAAGCCCATTTATGTGCCATTCTTGGAAAGAAAATCAAAGCCTGTTACACCCTATTTTTCGTGAACAACTATTCAAGACATTTATAATTATTTAAATTATGGTATTTCGATAATGCTTGGAAATGACATGTTTTTGTTTTCAAAATTCGAATATATAATAGTTATATTATGATGATTGTTCTTTCATGCATTCATGGATGTATAATGCCGGATTTGGATGACAATTTGATTATGAAATTTTAATTTCAAATTGATTCCATTATTAGAAAAATTGATAAGAGGAATGAAATGCAAAAATGAATCAGAATGATTTAAGAGATTTTGTGAATTATATTATGATGTTGCAAATTGATAGGAAATGATTATCGACTTTATATGACATGCGTTTATATCTTATCGAACTAACTACCATGATGTCATTATGAGGTGAATGTAGGTACAATTTAGACCCCCTCCCGATTGAGGAGGGAGAGCATCATCAGGGAGAGGGTTGCAAATCGAGCCGATTCAAGGATCTATACCATGCATCGAGAGCCTATGTATTAAAATAAATTAGTTAGTTTCTATAATGGTCAATCTGTCTTTCCTATTAGATAGGTTTTGTTTCCCTCTTTCGTTATGCTTTGTTAGCTGTAGCTTTTTACAAGCTGTCAGTCTATTCTTATCTTGTAACCTATATATTGAGCACTCGCTCATTGTTAATATCATCCAATAATTTACCAATTACCTGTGTAATATGGTATCAGAGCCGGGTTGAGCTCCCTGGGTCGTCTTTTCTAATGGTGTCTTTTCTGGGTCGCCTTTTTTGCCCTTTGATTTCTGTTTTTTCGCCCTGTTCATGAGGTTGCGTGAAAAATCAAGGGTATCTGTGGCGTCGGTGGGTTTTATGCCCTTTGTGAAAATCGCGGATTCCTACTGGACGTGAGGGCTTCCAGACGGGTCGTTTTTTTTTTTCGAAGGTCACGGGTTTCCTTATGTGTCGTGATTTTTTCTGCTCACGATTTGCAGAGGACGCGTTTTTTTTTATGCGCCATTTCTGTGCCTATTTCTGGCGCTTTTGGTCACGATTCTGTTATGTGGGCATTTGTTTACAACTGGCGCGATTCTTCTGTTTTTGAACCAAAATCACGTCGTTTTCTTGCAAATTGCGACTTCCGTTTCTCTTTTCGCGCTCCTATTTTTTGCCTTAAGAGTGGTCGTTGTGGGATGTATTTCTGCTTGCATTTTTGCCCCTTTTGAATCACATTTTTTTCAAGGGTTTTTCAGTGGCATGTTTTCAGCAGGTTCCTGAGTGCCGTGTTTCTTGAATGACAAGTTTTCACTGCTGAAGGTTTGTGCGACCCTTACCGGCTCCTCAAAAGCTTCTGGCCATTGTCTGATTCATCACAACTTCTAGTCTCCATTTAGGCGCGATTCTAGCCGCGATTTCTTCCTATACCTGGTCGCGTTTTTTTTTTGTCACTATTTTTTTGGTGAAGGATCGTGTTTTGTGGCATTTCGCTGTCTGTGCTCAACGTTGGAGAGATTCCTTTGGTTACACTCATGAACCCTGCACCTTGTTCTGAGTCGCTAATGATCCTTCCTCCTGAAGGTTGCGATTTTTGGGCATTCTGAAGGTCATGGTTTTTTTGTCAATGGTATTTCTATGCTAGGACGGTCACCGAATCGAAATAAACCTAAGTCATGGGTTCTATAATCTTTTGGTGGCGTGTTCTTGCCAGTGCTTCTGGCATGTTATCTGTTGCCGTTTTCTGAGTTTCAGCGGGATTCTTTTGTGGGCCCTTCTCTATTCAAGCGCCCAGCCATTAAATCAAGGATCTTTGCCTTCCTTTTCTAACGGACAACTCGTGGTTTTGGAGACTTCATTTTGTCTTGGCAAGCATTTTTAATGGCTTTGGTTGTCATTTTCTGGGTATTTCATCTACAAACTCGGGATTCTAGTTTTGAAATACGTGACAGCAAACACGAAGACATGCTTTCCATACTCTTGAGATCTGTCTTTTGAAATCCATGTTTGGATTTATCTCGAGATCTGTGTCTCAATATCTGTGTTTCAGATTTATTCCGTGTTTTCAGAATCTGTGCTTCGTAACCCGTGCAAGGGTTCTATTCAGCATCTGTGCCATCTATCTGCTTCGACATTCGTGCCATCAGTTTGTAATCCGTCTTTTCGTGTCTCGGAAAACATGAAACATGGCATCCTGATTCAAAAGCAGTCAGAAGTTCAACAACAACAAAATTTTTCATCAGTATTCTCTGCAGGATCTCATCAAAGTTTGGTCCCTGTTCTGTAGCCCTGTGAATGGGGTTCTATTTTCTGTTTTCGGCGGCTTCCTGGTTTGGCAAATGTTTTTGCCTTGTCGCTGTTTTTGGAGAGCTTTCTACCTTTTCGTCGTGGTTCACAGCTTTGAGGGCTTTCTTGGTTTGTGCTTAGCCCCTTCTTGTCTCCAGCTAGATCTGCGGTTCTCATTTGTGTTCTGCTTCTTCGAATTCCTCGAGATTTGTGTTTCGACACCCGTGCTCGGGTTCTGTTCTCTGGTTATGCTTCCATCTGTCTCGGAAGACAGTCTGTTTTTGGGGGCATCTTGGTATAGTTAGGAAATTGACCATTAAGGGGGGGCATTAAAATAAATTAGTTAGTTTCTATAATGGTCAATCTGTCTTTCCTATTAGATAGGTTTTGTTTCCCTCTTTCGTTATGCTTTGTTAGCTGTAGCTTTTTACAAGCTATCAGTCTATTCTTATCTTGTAACCTATATATTGAGCACTCGCTCATTGTTAATATCATCCAATAATTTACCAATTACCTGTGTAATACTGTGTAGTCACACACACTACCGGTTTGGATGTCGCGATCCTTGTTAGTTAGTCGTGCATAATATTTTTATGTCAGGACTAGATTGTGTTTGTGATTGCATACTAGGTGTGTGGTATTGAGTTCTCAAATGTCGGTATCTTTGTTGTTGCCACCTCGGTTTCAAATAGAATTGTCAGGATGGTGTCTTCCTTCTCAAATCTTTAGCGTCGACAAGTTGATTATCATCCTCTGTCAAAGTATTTAGAGGTCTTAATTCTTCATGTGCTTCTTGTGAATGTTTGTGGTAGAATTAATATTTTTGTGTCGAAAATATTTATTTTTGACCTTTCGATTCAAAAGAATAGAGTTGAGTCTAAAACCATTTCTGTCGTGGCAATTTAAACCCATCTTTGGTAAGATTATTTGGTGGCATGGAAAACTGCTTGTGTTTATTATAAAAGAGTGGGATATTTAAAACTATGGTGGACTGGCCAAAATGGTCGGCACATTCCATTTTTCACTCCCAGATTAACTGAGATATCTCTAACAAATTGGAGTGGTGGGAGTGAAATAATGATGCATGGGAGTTCACTGGCAAGAGGGGAGAGAATTGAGGAGTTGTGGAATGAGGAAGAAAAAGGGGAGTTCATTTCGAGTTAGGGCAAGTTTTTGGTTTTGGGAACTTTTGCAAGAAAGAGTAGAAGTGGGAGAATAGAGGAAAAGAAAATTTGGGAGAAGGAGATGAAGAGAATAATCTTCAGGTGTGATGAAAATATACCTCTGTTTATTTCTTTTGGAAAAGGAAAATAATTCGTGCCTATTGGAGTTTTATACCCTTATGAAAGATGGTTTTAAATGTTTTGTTTTGTAAGCAAATCTAGTTGATTATATGTTGAATTGAGAGCGTATAAAACTGCCCTAAGTCGCCTTGGTTATGGAATATCATTGCTTACATCCTCTATTCCAATTGTTATACTTTCTCCACTATGTAATATGGGTTTTTGAAAATGAACCTGGCTTATTTATCTTGGTTTTTATATAAAAATGTTTTGGGTTTTAAATATGGGAATATTAATCATATAAATGCATATGTATATATTGATAAGGTTTTTTCATGGTCACTCTGGGAAGCGCACAGGCCGTATTTCTGGCCGACTTAAACACTACGTTGCGGTATTTAAAGGCTGCGAAGAAACTCTTTCACAAGTCGATGTGAATTTAGCAAACAACAGTTGTATTTCACTGTGTTTTGAATGGCCTAATAGGCTGACAGTTATACCATTAAACAATTATAAAGAACTATGTTTTTGAAGTTTCATTTGAGTCTACAAAAGTCTAAATACCATCTATAATAACATTCTGTATTTGTTGTCATAAGGCTGATTATGAGACTAGATTGTGAAATGCATTGGGGTCAATTTAATCAGCCATATTAAATGTCTTTTTCTGTTTTAGAAGACATTGTTTGGAAAACTATATTGGGTCAATTTAAACAGGCCAACATGTAAGGACCACCCTAGTTTTTTTTTTGAATAATAACAATTGGAATCAAAGCACAAGCAGTCTCCAATACACCTTCTGATCACCCAAATCTCGGAATGGGCAAGGTGAGAGCATACGGTGTGTAGGATCACACTTCTCTAATCAATTGCTACTGAATGAGAGTGCAATGCAAGATGTTCACAAACACACTAGGCGTCCATGACGACCACATGCAATGCTTATTCAGCGGAGTGTGTTATATGCAAAGTTACAAATATGTATGCACTAGGCAGCTGAGCCAACCACATCTAGGCTTGTTCAGCGAAGTGCATGATGCATTACAGAATGAGATCACACGAGGTGGCAAGCCAACCTACCGACACATATTCAATGGACGTGTGATGGATGCAAAGCCACTGGCGGAGTGAGCATGCCAAACGGGCTATCAAGAATGCTATAAAGTATTGGAGGTAAACCAACCAATATTACATTATGAATGCACAAACATGAATCCACCGGGGGTACTACCTTCCGGGGTTACAAACACATTAATTGCAACTAGAAATGAGATTACAATTATTAACCAAGGGTTGCAAATAACTTTATTTCTAAACTGAAATCTGAAAACACTGCTATACCACACCAAACTCAATGGAAATACATAGAAAGCATATAGCAACTAACTGTAATCAAACCAAATTGAAAGATCATGGAGTATACCTATTATAGAAGCCACAAACAACACTGTGGAAGGATGAACCAAACTAAAACAAGCTCGTGCAGGTCTGTAACACTGAGAACATTGAAAATCACTGCCAAACTCTAGGCGCATGGGCTCCAAACACATCACCATCACTACAAAACATCTCGATTGAAGCGGCCAAGGAATAACATGATCTAGGCGCCATCAACCAACACAAGAACCATCAAACTCTCCTCCTGATTCAAGGCGCAACAACACCAAAACTCATGCCTACAAGGGAGGTACGACTTGAAGGAAACCCTCAAAACTACCAAAATCTTTAGGGGAAATCACTACAATAGGAGCGGTTCATTTCTTGACTTATGGTGCCAACATAGCATCAAGAAGCAACCCTAGATTTGAGGCACAATGACAAGGGGAAGACTCCATGCCACTCTTAGCATAGGTGCAACTCCCAAGGTGAGTACAACCTCAAGAAACTCCAATGAAATGCCTCCAAACTTATGCAAAATAACTCATATATGGCATCAGATCTCAATAGGTATAGCAATATTTCAAAAGACATCATAAATCTCCATTTCCAAATTACTGCGAACTATCCCCATTGAAGCACACAGGTGATTTCTGAGTAAAATCACTCTTGACCAATGTAGACAGCAAATTAGTTAAGTGAATAAATAATGTAATAAGATGTAATTAGTTGTCGGTACCAACCAACGAATCGGGTAGTTTGGAGTCGGTACCAACGGTTGGCATCACAACCAACCTTGGCGATGAGTATTTAGAGCGTCAATACATCGTAGTCGAGGCATCGGTGATTTGACAATAGTTGATATGCAGACATTGGAATCATAATGAAATATGTATGTTGCTGTCATGAACATTGTAATGTTTCCTGTGAATCAATGATGAATATAATGGTCTATTCTGAGTAATTTTGTTATGTTCGTATGATGCACTATACTACTACTTATTTCTGTTTACCCCATATTCTGTGAAACACACCATATTGCGGTAAACATTTGGCGCCGTTGCCAGTTTGAAAACGGGTCGAGGGTGACAAGTTGAGTCGTCCAAGGCCACCGGGTGACAAGTTGATGACAAGTTGAGTCTTCTGAGGCCATCGGATGACAAGTTGAGTCATTGGAGACCATCAGATGACAAGTTGGTTGTCGATGACAAGTTGAGTCGTTCGAGGTCATCGGGTGACAAGTCAATGACAAGTTGAGTCGTCCGAGGCCATCAGGTGACAAGTCAATGACAAGTTGAGTCTCGTTTGAGGCCATCGGATGACAAGTTGAGTCGTCCGAAACCATCAGACAAGTGGCATCGTCAGAAACAAGCAAACCGTCGGGTGTAACCAGGGTCGAAAAAAACACAATGAAGATGGCGTCGTGATGGGACAGCCGACCGAAGAGCCAGTACAAGCAAACGAGGATCGTGAAGACGCTCTGACGAAAGACCTTGCAGTTTGTGGGAAAAGTCGTTGAAGGACCACGTACGGAGGGAGGCTCTCAGGCAAGAGATCCCTCAATCAGTCATCTGAGATCAAGTGCACGTCAACCAAGAGGTCGACCATCTCCTCACCTGAGTAGCAATTAATGCCCATACAACTCAATAAGGATAAGAACCGAGTACCAAGTGGGCATGAAACACCAAAGGAAAGAACACGAAGATCATTGAGATTAAAGGAACAAGAAGAACGAAGGAAAACACTGAGACAAATTGTCAATGAACATCATCATGCCAACGAAGGAATTTTCAAAACACCGCTGACAAATAAAGAAAAAGGGAATGAAAATGAATTGACAGAAGAAATTGAAAACAGCATACGCCGCATCGGAGAGTTATCCATATCGGACGACGAAGGGCCGAGAGTTGGAAGATCTGAGCCTAAGACCCTAGGGCAGAGAGAGTATCAGAATGAACCCGAGGAGACTCAAGGTGTAGAGGACGCTGACAGAGGACGCGGGGAAGACTCGAACGTGGCCGAGAGTGCAAGTGACGCACCAGGACGTTGCAAGAGAACCAGTCCAGTCAGGTCCAACGCACAAGGAGGGCATCGGGGAAGGATGGTGACTCTGCCAGCCGAGAGGCAGAAGCTGCCAAAATTTACGGGAGATGGGTCAGAAGATCCAGTACGACACTGTAAGACGTGCAAGACGATTTGGATAGCCAATGGGCAAGATGATGTGGACTACTGGCTGAAAGCATTTCCAGCGACACTGAGAGATAGTGCCATCGACTGGTACACAGAGTTGGACCAAGCACACAGGGCATCATGGAGATTACTTAAGAAGGCATTCCAAGACGAATTCAAACTTCTGAGGGATGACAGTGAAATTCTAGCGGAGATCTACAGTACAAAGCAAGGGAAGCACGAGAACGTGCGAACCTACAACCAGAGACTGAAAAAATTGTTGGGAAAACTGGAGACTCAGCCGACTGACAGGCTGAAGAAGCAATGGTTCATCGAAGGGTTGCGTCCATCGCTGAGAAAGAAAATGAAAGTCGTGCCTCCGTCATCATACAATGAAGCGTACAATCGAGCGATGGATATAGAGAGTGAAAATAAAATATCCTTCCGAGGGAAAAGGAAGACAGACGACGAGGAGAGTACGGATGACAACAGCGACAGTGAGTCCAAGACTGTGCAAGCACTCAGGAAGGACATGATGAGAATGATGAAAGAACTGAAGGCCGACAAGGAGAGTACGAGGGAAGCCAGAGAACTGTGGTGTATAGATTGCAAGGGGGAAGGTCATACAAAGGCAAATTGTCCGAAAAAATTGTTTTGTGATATCTACCAAGTGATGGGACATTCCATCAAGGAATGCCCATACAATCTGAAAGCAAGGGGTACGCAAGTACTCTTCACTCAAGGAGAACCGTCAACACCGCCGAACACACCACCAAAGCCCCAGTACAATAGCCATGCATCCCCTAGAGGTTACCAAAGCAATAGAAGTCCGAGAAATAGATTGCAGTACGACAACAAGCGGCGACCTATGATACAGTGCCGACAATGCAACGAGTGGGGACACTTTGCAAGAGAATGCCTGAACAACAATCAGAACACAATAAATGCATTATGCAAGTGGTGTGGGCCTGGAGATCACAAAGAAAAAGATTGCCCGAAGCAAAAAGGGGTGAACCTAATCAATTTCAAAGAAAATGATGAAAAGATCCTGGCGGTCACCCGAGCACAAGGAAAAAAAGCGATGTATCCAGATCCCCGAACCGAGAAGGAGAGACTTCGAGAGGCTAGGAAAAAAGTAGAGATGGCAATGGAAACGGAAGGAAAGAACAGAAGAACAACTACCATACGACCAGAGTCGGACAAGAATATCGTGAAACAGGTGTTACAAACCACTGTATCGGTCAAGATAGCGGATCTTCTACAGAGCATGCCGCAACTGAGGGTGGCAATCTCGAAGGCGACGGAAGGGAAACCAAACGGGCAAACAAAGGATGAAGATGTCATAGTGGAGCCACCGCTGGAAGGAGAACAAGTCGTCGATCCGAGACTGTTGGCCATTAACAATGGCAAGAATCCAGCCGTCGTACACATGGAAATCGGTGGATGTCACCTAACGAACACAATAATCAACGGTGGATCGAGAGTGAATGTGCTGACAGAAGATACGTGGAAGTGCTTGGGGAACCCTACACTATGGCCACAAAATTTCCAGTTATTGGGAGCAGACCAACACAGAATTAAAGCGCTGGGAGTGCTAATGGCTCAGAAAGTAAGGATTGGCACCCAACTCTTCCGATTAAACTTTGTTTTCATAACAGCACAAAATGCGTCTTACAATGCATTACTCGGCCGAGGGTGGCTGATAGCTGCCAAGGCCAACCATAACTGGAAAAAGAACACATTGTCAATAAAAAATAAAGGTAAGAAGATTGTCATAGATCTAAGAACACAGGCTATAAGTGAGGAACTAGCATCGGATTCCGATTCAAACGGAGGGGAGTCAGTTGGCAGAGGGCCAATGGAACCTGATGAGGAAGGAGTATTAAAATTGCAAGAATGTTTTGAGGATGAAACTAATTCATTTAGTGGGCTCTTCCACTGGCAGATGGAAGATTACGAGTTCTTTCAACCGGAATGTAATATGATTTCAATAAAAGAAGTCGGCGAGAGCTCTACAATGAACAATGCAAGTCCTCGTAGTGCAAGTCTTGGCAATGCAAGTCATGGCAGTGCAATTCTTGGCAAAATTCGGTCGAAGAGTGAAACACTCAGCAACTATGAAACTCTCGGCAACTCTCGGCCGACGAATGAAAGTCTGGACAACTCTAGGCCGACGAGTGAAAGTCTGGGCAACTCTAGGCCGACGAGTGAAACATTGTTCACGAATGAAGCACTTGATGGATTGGCAAACACTCGACCACTTGGCAAGAGGGAACCAATAATGAGTGAGAAAGGGGAGGAAGGTAATAATCAGCCGGAAGTAACAGAGCAAATAGTGGACCAAGAACAGACAAGACGACCAAGAGAGGCACAGAAAGAATATACAGAGGATGATACCAAGATAGATTATGCACTTGCATATGAAGTTGAACCAAACGAGGTGATCAGGTATGAAGAGTCATTGACAAGCAAGGTGAATCGAGGTTATGAAACTAACGACAAGAACACAGCATTGAAAACACTGGCCAGAAAGAGACCATACAGAAAGAATAAGGACTATAGAGTATTTCCGTCGACTGGCAATGTTTTGGCGATCGGTGACAATCAGCAAAGAAAAAATAATGTTCAAAAGTCAGTTAGTTTATTTTTTTTAAGACAACAATTCCAATCGGAGTTGCAGATCAAACATGGACCCCGTCGGGAAAAAATAGACAAATTAGATTCAGTTTGACATGGAAAAGACAAAAAAAATAAAATGTCGGGGAACACCAAAAAAAAATTTTAAGGCAGGTCGTACGATGTACGGCCTGGGCAAAAAAAAATCGAAAAATAAAAATAAAAAAATCCGTACGACGTACGACCTGGGTCGTACGGCGTACGTACCCACCACTTCAGCCTCATAAAAGGCTATCCCGGACCCCGAGCACTCAATTACAGTGTTGGCCAGAAATTTTTTTATTTTTTCCTCTTGGAGAGCAAAGGGTAAGCATCCAGTCAGGAAAATATGGACAGAGGAAAGAAGATTGCATCCTACAGGCCGAAGATTGCATCGAAGGAGAAGAAGAAAAAACCAAGTGCTGATACAGGAATGGAAGCCTGGGAAAGTCTGACGGGAAATGAGTGCAAGCAATGGTGAAGGCAACAAGAGAGCGAGAGCTAGTGGCCCAACACCAGCTGCGGCAAAGGACCGAGGAAGCAAGGAAGCTACAAGCACAGCAGCGATCAGCCACCCCAACCTCCTCAGTACATCCAGGGGCGTCCTTCCAACCTCCCCACTCTCAGTAGGATGTTTTTGAATTTCTGTCATAATTTTGTTGTTTTGATGTAAATGTCGTCTGGAAGACGACCAATTTTGAGGGGGGGATAGATGTAGACAGCAAATTAGTTAAGTGAATAAATAACGTAATAAGATGTAATTAGTTGTCAGTACCAACCAACAGGTCGGGTAGTTTGGAGTCAGTACCAATGGTTGGCATCACAACCAACCTTGGCGATGAGTATTTAGAGCGTCAATACATCGTAGTTGAGGCATCGGTGATTTGGCAATAGTTGATATGCAGACATTGGAATCATAATGAAATATGTATGTTGCTGTCATGAACATTGTAATATTTCCTGTGAATCAATGATGAATACAATGGTCTATTCTGAGTAATTCTGTTATGTTCGTATGATGCACTATACTACTACTTATTTCTGTTTACCCCATATTCTGTGAAACACACCATATTGTGGTAAACAACCAACTAGGGTAGATCTCTCACTACCGAAACCAGTTATTCCATGAAGTTTTCCAACCCCACGTAGTTCCAAGCTCACAGGCTCACACAAAGAAGCAGCAAATATCACATCAAAAGCATAAACGTCAAAATGAACTTAAAATGCCTCTTTATAGGCACAAAATAGGGCGCCCAAGTAGCAATAATAAAATATTACTTTTTGACTGAATAAAACATAAAATACTCTTCAAAGAGAGATGCCCCATTTAGTCTTATGCCTAACGTCCATTTTCATGTGAGCATCAAATAGCATTTTCCATCACCTTTCCAATGAGCTATTACACTTAAGCTATTTTTTTAATATTTCGCCACAATAGATAACTTAAGTGAATAATGAATTAAATAACTTAATAATTCACCCAACTTACAGAAAGTCTCAAAATGATGCAACTTGCAAATCTCACCATACCAACATAATCTTGAAGGCTTGGGACGATGATCGGAGAATATCAGGTGACTTTCTAAAAATAGTATGCTCCTCCAAGAAGTTTGGAGAGCTTTCAAAAGGTCAAAAATAAGTTCTGAAAGCACTGAAAGGCTCCATCTAACCAGATGAACTCAAAACCATGAACAAACGCTCTACAAAACTGATCCAGTGCTCTCCAAGAACTTTGGAGTTCTCCCTTGTACACCAATTAGCTTGCGGGAAAACTCGGAAATAAGCTAATTGTTCACAATTTGGCTAAAGTGCCAATTGGGGACATTATAGACCCCCTCCCCAAAATTGCTTGACCTCAAGCAATTGCAAGTCTGGATGCTTTAAAATCTGCTCACTCTCTCAAGTAGCATCCTTCAAAGGTAAGTTCTTCCATTTGATCAAATACTCTCTAATGCTCCTCTTCCTCAAAGTTTGTTCCCTGAATTCCAATACCTTCTCTAGAACCAATACAAGCTTCACCTCCTCATCCAACAGAGGCAACTCTGAAGATGCCACCACATTGTGTCCAAGCGTCTTCTTGAGGTGAGACACGTGAAAAATATTGTGGACCTTGCTATCCACAAGAAGCTTTAACTCATAAGCCACTTCTATTCTCCTTTTGATCCTGAAAGGAGCATAAAACCGTGGCTTTAACTTTTCCGATCCAATCTTCTTGAGAGTAGACTACCTGTAAGGTTGCAACCTCAAGTAAACCATGTCACCAACCTCAAAGGTGCGCTCAATATGGTGTTGATCCGCATAAAGTTTCTGCTGATTATGCGTATGCTGGAGGTTGTCCTTCAAGGACTTCAAGATATCTTGACTTTGTTGCAACAAATCTTTGGCTTGGGAAACTCTGCAATCACCAAATAACAAGTCAACAAAGCTAGACGCTTCATAACCATAGAGAGCCATGAAAGGAGACATTTTGATAGACATACGGAAAGTAGAGTTATGGCAATACTTCCCCAAATGCAGCCATCTAATCAAAGCCTTCTGCTACCCCGAAACGTAGTTTCTCAAGTAGCCTTCCACCCCCTTGTTGACTATCTCGATCTGCCCATTAGTTTGTGGGTAATAACTTGTGCTGGCAGTTCGCTCAGCTCCACTCAAACGGAACGATTCTTACCAAAACAAACTTAGGAACTTGCTGTCCCTAAGACTCATAATGTTCCTTAGCAAGCCATGTAACTTGAACACTTCTTTGAAGAATAACTCAGTCACTTGGGTTGCTCTAGACTCTGAAGAAATGACAAATAAGTGTGCAAACTTGGTCAAACGATCCAGTACAACATAGATGCAATCTCTCCCTTGCACCTTAGGCAATCCAGTGATGAAGTCCATTGAGATGTTTTCACATTTTTTATTGGGAATGGGTAATGGTTGCAGTAGACCGAAGGGTCTGTGTTCATTTTTGTTCTGTTGGCACATAGAACATTCTTTGACATGATCAAGGACATCATTCTTCAACCTCTTCCATGAGAATCTCTCACGGATTTGTTTTTAAGTCTTAAAGAAACCTTGGTGACCAGCCAAGGGAGCATCATGAAAAGAACTTAAAATTTTCTCTCTTACCCTGGAATTTGGCACCAAAAAGATGCACTCCTTGTAGAATATCAGCCCATTAACAACTTTATACTTATCCTCCTAAATGGTGCCATCAATAATGCTATAAACGAAAGGATCTTTGGCATACTCGGCTAGAATTTGATCCTTCCAATCTATAGTGATCTCAACAATGGAAGAAAGGTGTGCCCTTCTAGACAAAGCATCTGCAACAATATTCTTCTTCCCCTTAACATAGACAATATTGAAATCGTAAGCTTGAAGATTACTCACCCACCTTTGTTGTCTTTCACAGAGATCCTTTTGGTTGAGAAAGTACTTGAGGCTATTGTGATTAGTTTTCACAATGAACTTTCCTCCAACCAAGTATTGACGAAACTTCACTAATGCATGCATGATTGCAAGCATTTCCTTGTCAAAAATGGAGTAATTCTTTTAACCTCCACACAACTTCCCCCTTTCAAAGGTGATTGGGTGCTTATTTTGCATCAAGACAACACCAATGCCCTTACCAGAGGCATCACACTCAAGCTCAAATGGCTTGGTAAAGTCAGGAAAAGCCAAGAAAGGACAATTACTCATGATCACCTTAAACTGCTCAAAAGATTTCTATGTTGAATTAGACCACATGAATGCTCCTTTCTTTGTGAGATCAGTAAGAGGAGCTGCTAGGTGAGAAAAACCCTTCACAAAGCGCCTGTAAAAACTACAATGACCAAAGAAACCCTTTCGATGAGAGGTTTTTCGGTGGAGGCCAATCCAATATGGCGTGAATCTTCTCCTGATCAACACTGACTTCATTCACACTGATCACATGACCGAGATACAGAATCTCGGTCATCCCAAACTCACACTTGGACTCCTTGGCAAATAGAGATTTTGCCTCAAGGATTCCCAACACCTCGTCTGTAATGTTGCCTTTTTGGCGCATAGACCTTTTGTGCGCATTATGCTTGTTCCTAGTTCTTCGGAGGCTATTCGTCATATTTGAGAGAACTCCAATGTTCATGGAATGGTCGTGGGTTAGTTTTTCAAAACAATTGATGTTGGCTTTGAGCTCGGTGATGTTTTAGGATGACAATGCAACTTTCGGAAGTTTGTTTAGCTTTCCGGATAGCTCTCCAAAATTCTTGGAGGAGTCGTCTATTTTTAGAATGTCACTCGGAAGGCATCATTATTCATCCCAAACCTTATGGAGTATGATGGTACAGTTTATTTGGCAGTTTGGTGAAGTTTGAGATTTTCCGTAAAAACAAGTATTTTAATAAGCTAACAGTTAATTATTTTGCACTTAGTCTTATAAAGTTGGAAATAATTATAAAGTGCATGGGTATTATAGCTCATTGGAATGGGGAAAAATCACTCTTTTTATTAGGCACATAAAGGTGAGAGTTAATGTGGTGAGAAAGGTGAAATATTGGAGTTTGAGTGGAAAAGTCTATTTTTCTAATTAATAATTCTTTTTATGTGCAAACTCGTAAAAAGTGCCTATATAAGGGGGTTGAGAGCTCATTTTGCTCTTTATGCTTGAGATTGTATTGTTATGCCGCTGGATTGAACTTGAGCGTTCTTCCATTCCTTCTTGAGGACGAAAACCCTCTTAGAGAAGATCAGTTTCGATGGTGAAAGATCCACCCTAGCTGGTTTGAGGTGATTTCATCCAGGAATCACATAGAGCTGAATGGAGTTTGATGTATTTTGATGAGATTTGGATTGTATGAGTTTTGTGTTATGCAGAGTGGTTTTTGGTAGGGTTTTGGAGCTGAGGTATGGAGTTCTTTGAAGTCTGCGATGTATCCTCTTATTGGCCCGTACTATTAGCCGTACCTATGCTGGGTGCTTCGATCTTGGGTTGGAAGAGTTGTTTATTATGTCAATATTGCCATTGAAATCACAAGACCTTGCCATGGCGTCATATCTGTTGTCCTTTTGAGAGTCTTTGCTGCAGTATAGAGTGACTTCTACTTGGCCGTACACTTGACTGGGCTGTACTAGTCCATTTTGGGGGCGAATGAACACATTGAGCAAATCGCTATGGTATTAGCATTGCAAATACTTCATGATAAGATGTCTAACATGGGAGTTGTAGATGTTGGATTGAAGGAGGACTGAGCAACAAAGGAGCTATTGTGAGTGTGTTGGATGGCTGTCATAAAGGAGTTTTCAGTCCTGTGCCAGCAAGTGAAGCACCATCAGGCCAGAAAACAGTGCTTCCTTTCATATCTCTCTTTATTGGTATATCCAATGGCAATTTTATGATATATTTGTATGTTGAATCTTCACTTCTTAGAGTTATACCTATGCACCATTTGCTATAGCAGTGACTTGATTATATCAGAGGCAGTGCTCTAAGATTGCAAGTGTTCTTCATTGTAATACTTTCATTTGATGCAAACTCTTGTAATGGCTTCCCACTGAATAAGTGGATGTGCCTATTTCCATTTCAGTATGTCATGTTCAGGTTCCCGCTGAATAAGTGGATGCACCTGGTTTACTTTTACATCCCGCTAAATAAGTGGTTGTTCACTGCATATGTGGATGTTTCCTTTCAGTTTCATTCCCACGATTAAGTGGATGCCTGCTGCATAAGCGGATGCCCACTAAATAAGTGGAAATCGTCCTAATTGCCAGTTTATGGTTATGAATGCTAACTCTGAAGCACTTGTATGCTCTCACCATGCCCACATTAGGATCTGAGTGATCAGAAGAGTGTGGAAGAAACAATATTGCACTCATCTTTCAGTATTGTTATTTGTTTCAAAAAAAAAAAATCAAGGCAACACATTACATCATCCATGTGGCGCATATGCTCCTCCCAAGTTTTGCTGTAAATGAGGATGTCATCAAAGAACACCAAAAGAAACCTCCAAAGTTGCTCACTGAAAACTTGGTTCATGTAAGATTGAAATGTTGCAAGAGCATTGGTTAAGCCGAAAGGCAGAACCAGGAACTCAAAATGCCCATAGTGGCATCTGAAAGCAATCATCTCTACATCCTCCTCACACATTCTGATTTGATAGTAACCCGACCTCAAGTCTATTCTGGAGAAATAGTCCGCGCCATGTAGCTCATCTATCCTTGGTATGGGATACTAATGATTGATTGTTTTCTATTCAACTCACAGTAATCAATGCACATGCACATAGTACCATCCTCCTTCACCAAGACAACTGATGAAGCGAATGAGCTCTTGCTTGGGCGGATGAATCCCATGTCAAGAAGCTCTTTGATTGCCTTTTCATTTCATCTTTGAAATGCTTAGGATGTCTATAAAGAGTGGTGATGACATGTTTGGCTCCCTCTTCCAATTCAATGACATGCTCAATGCCTCTATCAGGAGGCCTCCTTGGCGGCAACCCACTGAAAACTTTGGTATGCTTTGAGAGGAGCACTTGCACATCTGGATGATGCGCCCTCTTTCCCTCATGAACGGTGGTAGGCATGACCATGCACTCAGCTACCCACTCTGCTTGCCCTTGTCTCAATATGTGTTCCATTCTTTTGGTAGTTACAACTCTAGGACTGCCATTTGACATGCCTCTAAGAACAAAGTTCCTCCCTCCTAAATCGAACTTCAATTCCATGGTTTGGAAGTTCAAAGAAATCTCTCCCAAAGATTGCAGCCACTGGATACCAAAAACTGCATCGCTATCACCAATGCTCACCACATAAAACTCATCTTTGACTTCATAATTTCCCAATTGGATGCTCATCTAGGGAATTCTTTGTGTGCATGTAAGAGTAAAGCCATCAGCAACCATGACTTTGAACCCCTCAAACTCTTTAGTCTTCAGTCCGTGTTTTGCCACAAGTCCATCAATGAATTTTTGAGTGGCTCCAATGTCAATGAGTGCAACCATGGATTGCCCACAAAGAACTCCACGAACTCTGAATGGGTTGTTCTTCTACATGCTAGAGAGTTGTGCAAGGACAACCCCATCTTCCTTCACCTCTTCCATCTCTTCAGGTTCTTCAACTTCCTCACAATCCTCAAATTCTACTTGCTGGTCTGATTTTTCTGAATCAGAATCATCTCTGGAATAGACCTCAAGATGGCGTACTTGACCTTTCTCGTAGCACCTATGACCAGACGCCCATGGCTCCTTGTAGGTAAAACATTGCTTCTTTTTCTTGAGCTCGTTCCTAAGGTCATCATCAATTTTTTGATAAGGTGCCCTTTGCTGATTTGAGGGTTTGGAAAAATGTCCTTTATCCTTCTTGAAAGGAAATGATTTGGACGAAATCTTGGTCTTGGGAGCTGAAAACTCCAAGCTCCATGTTCTGGGTTTTGCTGATTGCGTCTTGTAAAGTCTGAGTCAAGTGACTTGACCCATCCTCTGATTGGTTTAGAGAGTCCTTCCACGAATAGAAAAATGAGCCTCTTCTCGAATACATCCAGAACCATGACACTAAGTCTGAAACTCGGTAAGGTAGGAATCAACAGAACCTTGTTTTTTCGATTGCGCCAAGTCTCTGAAGCTCTGCTCAGGATCCTTGTTGTTAAATCTCTTGATGAGTCTATTAGTGAACTCATCTTATGTTGTAATTAGATTGTGACCTTAAGTCACTAATCCATGATACCACCACTCATGTGTTGCTTCGTCTAGGTGCAAAGTGGCAAATTTGAGGGCTTCTTATTCTAGCATCAGCCTCAATGAAAGGTAATTATCTAACTTCTACACCCAAACTCTCGCAATGCACTTATCACTACCATCAAAATGAGCAAGGCTAACTTTTCCAAGCGCTTGCATGTAATCCTTTTGAGCATTTGGGTCTCTAGTCTTCGTATTTCCTCCTCTTTTCTTCTGTTGGCTCATGAACTAGTGCAGAGTGAGGATTCTTCTTACATCTTCAGGAAGAGTGAGATACTCAACATAGCAAGTTAGAACATCCTCTCCTGTAGGAGTGTCAAGTTCCAATGCAGGAGGGGTCTCTTTTTGAGTAAAAACGGGCTGGAGGGGTCTAGTAGCAGACCCAACAACTGTCTTGGCAGAACGATCATGATTAACTGGTTGATTATGTGAAGTATTGGCTTCACTATTTTGACCATTCTGATTCTGAGATGCCCTTCGATCATTCCTTATTTCCATTAGAAGTCCGGTCATCATTGTGAACATAGTGTCCATTTTTCTTTCAAATCTAGCACCTGGACTATTAGGAGGGCAAACGTCCTTGTCCCTTCCTGCCATGACTGAAATCACTTCAATACTTTCCTCAGTTCCCAAACCCCCCACCCAGCCCCACACTTTGGTTGCTATGGCGCTTGAAATAGTAAACTCTTCTGGATGTGGGGGTCACTAACATTGATGTTTGGGGCCTCTTGAATTATTACTGTAATGTTGCTGAAACAATTTTCTCTCCTCTCTGAAGATACCTTCTTTCTCTGTCACTATTGTGTTGCATGCAGAGTTAGCAAACTCACAGGTTGGCAAGAATACCAGCTCTAGTACCCATTGTAATGACCACCCTAGTTTTTTTTTTCAAATACTAATAACTGGAATCAAAGCACAGGAAGTCTCTGATACACTTTCTAATCACCCAGATCTCGTAATGGGCAAGGTGAGAGCATACGGTGCGCAGGATCACACTTCTTTAATCATCTGCTACTGAATGAGAGTGCAATGCAAAATGTTCAGAAACACACCAGGCGTCCACGACGACCACATGCCATGCTTATTTAGTGAAGTGTGTTATATGCAAAGTCACAGATATGCATACACTAGGCGGCTGAGTTGACCACATCTATGCTTGTTCAGCGAAGTGCATGATGTATTACAGAATAAGATCACACGATGCGGCAAGTCGACCTATTTTATCGACGCTTATTCAGCGGACGTGAGATGGATGCAAAGCCAATGGCAGAGTGAGCATGCCAAACGGACTACCAAGAATGCTATAAAGTATTGGCGGTAAACCGACCAATATTACATTATGAATGCACAAACATGAATCCATTGGCGGTACTACCTTTCGGGGTTACAAACACATTAATTGCAACTAGAAATGAGATTACAATTATTAACCAAGGGCTGCAAATAACTTTATTTATGAACTGAAATTTGAAAACACTGCTGTAGCACACAAAACTCAATGGAAATACATAGAAAGCATATAGCAACTAACAATAATCAAAACAAACTAAAAGAGCATGAAATATACCCATTATAGAAGCCACAAACTGCACTCTGGAAGGATGAACCAAACTGAAACGAGCTGGTGCAAGTTTATAACACTGAGAACAACATTGAAAATAACTGCCAAACCCTAGGCGCATGGGCTCCAAACACATCACCATCACTGCAAAACATCTCCATTGAAGCGGCCAAGGAATATAACATGATCTAGGCACCATCAACCAACACAAGAACCATCAAACTCTCCTCCTGATCCAAGGCGCAACAACACCACAACTCATGCCTACAAGGAAAGTACAACTTCAAGGAAACCCTCCAAACTACCAGAATCTTCAAGGGAAATCACTGCAACAGGGGCGGCTCATTTCTTGTCTCATGGTGCCAACATAGCATGAAGAAGCAATGACAGGGGGAAGACTCCAACCCACTCTTAGCATAGGTGCGACTCCCAAGGTGAGTACGGCCTCAAGAAACTCCACAGAAATGCCTCCAAACTTCTGCAAAATAACTCAAATATGACGTCAAATCTCAATAGGTTCAATAATATTTCAAAAGACATCATAAATCTCCATTTCCAAACCACTGTGAACAATTCCCATTGAAGCACACAGGGGATTTCTGAGTAAAATCACTCTTGACCAGCTAGGGTAGATCTCTCACTACCGAAACCAGTTATTCCATGAGGTTTTCCAACCCCAAGTAGTTCCAAGCTCACAGGCTCTCACACAAAGAAGAAGCAAATATCACATCAAAAGCATAAACCTCCAAATGAGCTCAAAACGCCTCTTTATAAGCACAAAATAGGGCGTCCAAATAGCAATAATAAAATATTACTTTTTGACTTAATAAAACATAAAATACTCCTCAAAGAGGGATGCCTCCTTTAGACTTATGCCTAACATCCATTTTCATGTGAGCATGAAATAGCATTTTCCATAACCTTTCCAATGAGCTATTACACTTAATTTATTTTTTTAATATTTCCCCACAATAGATAAGTGAATAATGAATTAAATAACTTAATAATTCACCCAACTTTTAAAAAGTCCCAAAACAATGCAACTTGCAAATTTGACCATACCAACATAATCCTGAAGACTTGGGACGATGATCGGAGGCAACCGGGTGACTTTCTAAAAATAGTATGCTCCTCCAAGAAGTTTGGAGAGCTCTCAAAAGGTCGGAAATCGGTTCTAAAAGCACCAAAAGGCTCCATCTAACCAACTAAACTCAAAACCATGAACAAATGCTCTACAAAGTTGATCCAGTGCTCTCCAAGAACTTTGGTGTTCTCTCCTGCACACCAATTAGCCTACGAGAAAACTCGGAAATAGGCTAATTGTTCACGACTTGGCTAAGTGCTAGTTGGAGACATTACACAACAAAAAAAAGAAATTCTGGACTAGAAATGATTGTGAAGATCACTATATTAGGGTCAACTTATTTAGACCCACAAGCAATTGTTTTCCTATATGTTTGAGAGACTTATTAAGGCTGATATCAAACAGGGCGATGGAGCTATGAGTCTATGTTTAAAGTCCTTCATATGGAAGTTTTAGTCCATGCTTGATGTGTTCTTATTGGTATCAAACATCAATTCTCTCTAAAAATATAGTTGCTTCAAGAAGTTTTAAGGACTCTTTATTTATGAGTATGCCAAAACTACAACCTATGCTATGTTTCTGCATACCTGTAACATAGTGGGAAATACTAGAGAATTAGACCTCTGTTATCAATAGCAATATTTATTCTACGAAAAAAAAAGAATGGAGTAAACTATTATTCAGTGTTATAGAAAAGCGATATTATTATTACTTAGCAGCTGCATATTTAACTTAAGATTAGTCATGGCAAGTATACTGTACTTGAATGATTTATACCTACAACACAAGCAAGAATATTAGAATATAACCATTGTCTAGTATTAGTTTACTTATTGCCAAGAAAAGATTGGAAAGATTTCTAACTGTTCAGAAATATAGAAGGATAGGATTTCTAAATTATAAAATTAATTATATAATATATAATTATAATTTATTATTTTATTATTAATTTATTTATATATAATATAATTTATAATTTTTGGGGTGGTAGGGCGGGCACCCTATTCATGGGAACATGGAAGGGTCGTATCCAAAGGATAGACACCTAGCAATGCGGCTACCTTCGATGGAATTTTGGTGATTATAGATTGAATAGTGGTTGCTTATCAATGTCATAAAAATGATGTCTCCGCACATATGAGCTTAGATCGCCTCCTGGAAGGATTTACTCCCTTTCCATCCACATTCTGAGTTGACCAAATAATGATGGCATCTGTATGGTTTTTGCCATAGAAAACTCTAGATGGTCACAGCTGCTTTTAAATTCATTCTGCAATCTCTTGGGAATGAAAAGTATTGTCTCAGGCTCTTTCGAAGGTAGCTCTCTGGCGAGTATGGCAGAAGGTTCAGGGTTCATAGCTCGTATTTCTATTGAAGGAATGGTAAATTTGGGGGTGGTAACACCCATTCAGCTGGAAAGCTCTGTTCGGCAAATGGTTTTCAAAGGTGACCTCACCGATCAAAGGCTAAAACGGGTATTGCGACTGCACGATGGTCTTTTGTTACCAATAGTGAAGATCATTCTGGGCAAAGACTTTCTATGTGCAAGGGAATTCTACCGGGTGGATACCCATATTTCATCCCGGTTTCCAGCGTCCATTTTAGATGCAAGGGCTTCAAAAGGGGAGGCGAGGGTGCTGATTGTAAGATTGTTTAGAGCAGAGTTAATTGGTGGCCTCGACAAAATTCTGGGAGCGGTCATTCCAGGGGTAGGAGCCCCTCACCCCAAAGACTTCTCATTGCTGGAGGATCTGTATGAGGTTGTTAAGTTCTTCCCTCTCATTCTGGACATGAAGGGTCTGATATTACTCGAACACCTGGAGCGAGTGGTGAAGGCTATTTCCTTTCTGAAGAAAATGTTGAGTCCGGAGGAGGTCACCAGGGACTGCGAGTGGGTCAGAGAGCTCCAAGATATGGCAATGGAGCTTGGATTTATGTAAAGGCAGTGTCTCTGTAACTTTTTGCTCTTCTGCTTTACTAGCTTAGCTTAGAAGTCTTCCAAGAAATGTCTGTTTAGTTTAATGCCAAGGATACCTCCATAGCCATAATGGCAAATTTTGGACAAACTTCGGCCTTGCGTGGCCTTTCTGTAGCAGTTAAGAAAGCTAGATCATAACACTGGAATTTAGGAAAATAGTCTATAGCCACCTGCCTGTAAATAATTTTCTAAATCAATATAAAACTTCTATTTTAAGGACCAAAAAAAAAATTTATAATTTTTTATATAAGTTTATAACTATAATTTATAATTTAATATATACTAAAAATTTTAAAAACAGTAATACTCATAATTGTCAATAAGCAAATTATTTAAAAACTTCATTCAATCTTCAACTACAATAATAATTCCCTCATAAAAATAGACGATGTGCTCATTTTATCATCTGTCGATGTGCTTCCCAGTTGAATCCACGTAGAAAACTTCAATGAAGAAAATGAGGGAATCCGCGTAGAAAATGAGTGTTTTTTTGTTTTAAAATTTTATTTTTTTTAATTTGTTTTTGGGTGCCCAGTTCTGCGGGTTCTCTTGGGTTCAGCCAAGGTACTGCCCGGCACCCCGGGTTCCCTATGGCAGAAGGACCCATAGGGAACCCGGGGTGCACGGGCGGTACCCTGGGTGAACCCATATGGAGGAACTGACCCAGGATCAGGACCCAAACTGAACCAATACAGCTACAGGGGCCTATCCTGGAGAACCTGGTAACTTAGATATATTTATATTATTTACGTTTATTTTGGTATGACTTGAGGAGTAAGAAAATACTTAGAGATGAAATTTTTTTTAAGTTGAATCTATGGGTTCAAGGACCTAAAATGTCTCAGATGATCCCTAAAGAATGGAATAATGTGTTGACAAGAAAACCTTTTTAATTTTCTATCGAAAATGGAATAGGTGTGCTGTCGAGTTATGAATCTTCTTGTGGTTATAATTGCATTATGAAACCAGTTTATGTCATCACTCAAGATTTTGGGTTTGTATGAGTTGAGTTGTTTTTGATCTTGATATTGTCGAGTCAAGTCGAGATAGGGGTGGTGGACAACTACCCACAGTTCCGTATTGGAATGTGTTTATGTTATAAATTGTTTTGGCCAAAGTGATGCATAGGTTGAATGCATTGTCAGTCCACAGGGCTTGATAGTTTGTCTGATAGCCAGATGTCATACTTAGTTAGAAGAAATCTAGAGTTGTGTGGTAGGTTGCCAACAATAGAGTCATTACCTTACACTCAGTTCTTAATGGGCATGGTACGTTTGGAGAATCCTTTATCTGCTACCTTTGCAAAGGGTAGGGTCACTTCTAGTAGGAAGGTGTGAGGGGACCGCCAATTTGCGGAAGGAGGTAAAGCTCCTAGATGACGCTCTCCCTCAAGGCGACGGCTAGTACGCCATAGACTTGTTACTGAGAGACACAGATGATTATCGAGACAGTGATATTTGAGTTGTACTATGAACAATGTATATTGTACTTTATGAAAATAAAAGACTGGAAGGCATATTGTAATAATCTAAGTTGCCAGTCCTGGTTCGGGTTCAGGTACAGGTACGAGGTTCGGGTATGTGGATACGGCAAATTTTTTTTGGCCTCGGTACAACACGACAACATATATATATGTTGTCGTGTGTTAAATACCTCATAACTTGTAATAATGAAAATTCAAAATACTCATGAATTGAAATTCATAACTCAGTGATTTCAAAGTTATAATTGAATCCAAGTAGCACCATCAAAGCAATAGAAACCGAGTTCCAATTATGTAATATATGTATTGTTGATAAAAAAAAGCTCCATCTAATCGAGGACTATATAATATTGTAAAAACTATGACGATATGATCAACCATTAAAGCTATATCTAATTTATTCAAACCAAAAACCAATGTTGCACTATACATACTATATGTCCTAACAATAAAACACTTGATAAAAAGAATATAGTCATTAATAGCAATTAATGGCACAAACCAATTTTGTGTATATCCTATAAACATTGCAGTTCATGAAACCGTGTTCTTCTGATGTATTTTGTCAAATAGTTTACTTGCCTTGTGTATGTTTCCACTGCTCCACAGTTTGCATACATATGTACCAAGGCATTTGCAGCTACTATGTCAGACAAAAATTCTCTTTCCATTCTAATTTGATAGATTTCCACACCCTATTCTAAAGCTCCCATTTTTTCACAAGCTTGGAGGATCCTAGAAAATGTTATAGAGATCGGATTTATACCTCCCAATTGCCTTATTAAACTATAAGAACAAGATTATCCAAAAGAATTAGAGTGATATCTCTTTTACATTCCAACTTCATATTGCTTATCAAAAAATCTTATTTCCATTATTTTGGAGAGCCAAAGCATAAAAATGTTCATTTAAAAACTTTATTTCACTTTTAGTCATACTTGGCTAAATTTCACTTTTAGGGTAAAATAGACTCTTTTAGATTTTTTTTAGAAGTTAAAAAAAGGTCAAAAAAATGTTTTAAAAAGTTGATTTTGACACCATTTTGGGCATCCCTCCCCTAGGTTCTCCTGAGTTCTACCCGGGTTCTTCCAGGGTTCTGCCTGTCGGTGTGTTTTTTATGACAGCAATGACATTAGAATAAAACACTAAGTATTATATACTTTCTTGAACAAAGTATCTCAAACACTAAACTATGTGATCGAGTGAGAGTACTCCAAGGTTCCTTGAATGTCAGGTCTTGACTTGCACATGGATAGACTTAGTGAAATGATGTGATCTTGCTGGTACAAAGGGACTTACACTAAATTACTCCTTCATGGACATGGATGAAATTGATTGCTCCTCGAACGTGTGAATGAATGGAACTCTTTCACAAATGGGCAACACTCAGAATTTCCAAGGCCTACTATGGGCGTATGTTTTGACAATGAAGCTCTTGAAAACTAATCCTAATGATTATATAAAAACAAAGTGCAAAAGAAAGATTAGGGTTTAGAAATCTATTTTGATGCAAAGGATGCTATTGACTTAGTGAAACCAAACCATGCTTTGTTTCGCCATGAGACAACAGCTACACAAAGATGATGCAATCTTCTAAGGAGTTTATGACGATTTTCAGATTACTTATACATAAAATCATGGAAATGAATATGTAGAAAGCAATTGAAGTTAAGCTTTTTAAAGGAGTTCAGACCAACGATACACTGTAATCTGCAAGCCACAAATCACGAATGGTATGGACATAAGGGTTTCAACATGCATCAACAACAATACCTTTCACCATTCTAACTTAATGAAGACTAAATGAAACTGAAAATAAAACAGATTTGAAATCGGACCTTATGATTTGCTTTAAGCAAATTAGAAAACCATGCCAACATTCCAAAGAACACTACAAACACCACTTCAATGCTCATGTATTGATTTGGAAATGTCTTTTGCAACAATCCTGCTAATACCTCAAAGTTTCTTGCTCACAAAAATGGAGTACTACTACAGTACTGAACAACAACTGCTGCTCTTGTTCTTTTTCCTATCCTCCTCTCCTATTCTATCTTCTCAAAAATGGGGCGAATGGGCCTTTATATAGGCTTCAAAAAATACAATGAAGGGCCTAGATTGATTCTAGGAATCAACGCCCAAGATTAGGTCAACCAAAACCCTAATGAGAAAGAAGTTAAGACTACCAACATTTTGGCCAATGAAAAGGTGACACATGTACTAAGGCGCCTCCCTTATCTTGTCCTTTTGTAGCTAGTTTCAATGAATTTGGACATGTTGATCTCTAGCTCGTCCATTGGTACACTTGGCATGCTTTGATTGGTTGATGATGATTGGACGCCACCTTAGCATATTCCAAACAATTGTCTCTTGAGTGTACTTTGGACTTGGAATTTTGTCCTTGTGTTGTATTGCCTTTGGATTCCTGCATTGGCGTGGAATTCTTGGTGTAATCCTTGACTTCATGACATTAGGCTTTGATCTTCTTCATGAATGATGTACTAGATTCTTACTCTTGGATTTCCGAGGATTGATCTTCTCTTCCTTGATGTTGGATTCAAAGTGAATTCCTCCATTCCATGATAACCTTGATGCTAACACTCTTTGTGTTATTGAAATGTCTTGAACTTCCTTCATCTTCTTTTGGAATTTTTTTGTGAAGTCTCCTTGTCATTGGAAGTAGTCTTCTCCTTCGGGTCCTTGAAACTCTTCGTATCCACCTTGAATGCCTGGATCTTCGTTGAGCATTCTCCTCATGGACAATGATCCTCGTCTTCAACACCTGCAAAACGAAAGAACATCTTGAATAGCAAAGGCGGATAAAAATCCTTGACACAATGTAACATTAAGATAAAACATGAATAACCTTGCATGATTGATCAATTTCATTCCCAAGTTCTTGAGTAAATAAAGGATTTCCTTCATTTTCCTTGCATTTTTCACATTTGGACTAACTTTTCCTTCATTCCAGGATTATCAGGCAGGAACTGAGCAGATTCAGGGGCTCGAGGTGGAATTTCTTCTGTCTGGGCGCACTTGCAAAAGGATACAGGATTTTCTAGGAGGCCACATTCTCAACACTGCATAGGATATTCTTAGGCGCAAACTTCATGTGGTCCTGGATTTTCCGCTGAGGAATTCCAGGATGCATTTTCCATGAACAGGTGGTTTTTCCACTCAAGAATTTTAGGACTTCAACTCTTAAATTGTGATAAGGAATTTCACTCCAGAGTTAAGAATTTTTGCAAGTTTGTCAAGGAAAATGAAAATTTGACAAGGAATTCTTCATTTTGTCTTGGAATTTTTTTATGTTTTGAGTTGAGAATTCAGGAATTTTCAAATGGAATGATGAGTTTTTTGACAAGGAATGACAAAATTTTGTCAAGGAATGGCTCCAAGTTAGGGCACATTTAGAAGGAGGAACAGGATTCCTTGGACAGGAATTCCTCAGTCAGGAATTCCAGGTCACACTTTCCAGGAGGTCATGGATTTTTCAGTCTTGGATAAATTCCATGTTTCACATTCCTAGTCGCACTTATCATGTCATGGATTTTTGCTTGGAAGAGGTTGCATATTTCCTTAGGTTGTGCATAATCATCCTTGAGCGTGATTTTCACTAAGTCATGGAATTCCTTCTCCTAGGTCACACTTTTTGCTAAGTCGTGAAAAATTCCAAGTCACATGTTTCACTAGGAGGTGGATTTTCCTTGTCGCACCTTTCGAGTGGTCTTGGATTATCCTTGTCACACATTTCACCTCCTCTTGGACAAATTCTGGCGCAAATTTCAAGTGGTCTTGGACAATTTTTGGCGCGGATTTTGGAGGGTCTTGGACAAGAAAAAGTCATGGATTTTAGAGGGTCGTGGACAAGAAAGTCGCGGTTTTTAGAGGGTCGTGGACAATAAAGTCACAGATTTTAGAGGGTCGTGGACAAGAAAAGTTGTGGATTTCATGAGTTCATGGATTCATTCCTTGGCGCACATTTCCTTCATGTCCCGGATCAATTTATCCTTGTCGCACTTTTGGGAGGGTGGAGGATAAATCCATGTCGCATTTTTCACTACTTTTGCGGATTCATTCCTCATTGCAAGTTCCTTAAGATGTGGAATTTTACTTGTCGCGAATTCCTTGGAGTCATGGATTTTCTTATGTCGCAGATTTCCTTATCCTGGAGCGCACTTTTCATGATGTTAGGGATACTCTTGGTCGCATAGTTTAGTGCCTTATGGATTTTCCAATTTTTTAACACCTCCTAGACTTGGATTCTTCCTCATTGCAAATCCCTTGGAATCATGGATTTATTCTATCCTTAGGCGCAAATTGTGGCAAGTCATGGAAAAATTCCTTGTCGCATATTCCTCCTTGCCTTGGACAAATTTGTACTTAATCCTATTGATGTGTTTTTTATGCACATGCAAACTCAGAATAAAATACTAAGTATGCTATCCTCTCTTGAATAAAGTCTCTCAAAGGCTAAACAATGTGATCCATTGAGACAACTCCAAGGTTCGTGATTCGTGTTTTGCAATGGATAGACTCAATAGTTGATGTGATTTGCTGAAAACTCACAAAGGGACTTACGCTGAATTGAATCCTTACTCCACTTCAAATATGTTATTCTCCTTGTGAAATGGAACTTCTTCTAATTGGCTACGAAAGAAAATGAAAAAGGATAGACAAACTCCTCACGAAACCAAACTCCGCTTCACCATGAAAATCAAGAATTACACGAAGTCGGTGCAATCTTCTATGGTAATTCAAGGATTTTCATATTGTGAAACATTCATCCAAACACCCATAGCTGGCACAACTTTAACAATCTTCACAATCGAACTAAATCATATGAAGGTTCAGGCTAACTTTACAAAGTGAGTTGCCTTCAACAATCCACAAAAAATATGAAACATGAAGGAATTCATCAAATATCTTAACATAAAACATTACATCAATGAATTTCTAATCTATCAACTAAGCTACTTGGAAACACATCTCCATCATATTCTAGAATTAGAAACCATGCTAACATTCCACAATCACACAAATCACCATGAAAAAACAACAATGAGCTTGTATTGATTTTGGAAGTGTTTGATTACAACAATTTCATGATCTCTTCAATGATTTCGAAGAGTCTCCTCTAATCTACTCCTATTTTGACAGCATCTACTCCTACTTCTATCTCTATTTTGTAAATGAGAGAAGTGAACCTTTTATAGACTCCACAAATTACAACGAAGGGCCATGCTTGATTCGAGAACCAATGGCCAAGATTGTGACAACAAAGCATAACCGCCCAAAAGAGAGGCAATGAAGGCACGTTTTCCAAGATGATAAGCATGAAATGGAATCTTTGGAGCATCTTCCACTTGGGCGCCCTCTTTGACTTCTTGTTTGTTGTAGATACATTGAACTTGGACAGATGATGTGGTGGACTATGATTGGATTAGTGACGTGCATATGCCACCTCAGCAACTTGCAAACCGGTTTGATCTTCAACATGTTCACATTGCTCAGAATATCTTCCCAAATTATGCCATCTTTTGGAGTAGTCTTCGAATCTTCGAATTTTCACCTTCGAAACTTAGCTTCTTCGAACTTGAAATTTTGGGAAATTTGAAACTTCTTCTTGTTGTCTTGATATCTTTGTATTTTGGATGTAATTCATGGATTCGTGATGCACATGCTCATTCTCATCTTGTGACGTTCTTGTGCGAGAGATTTTCATTCCGTCTTTTTGTGACCTAATTACACATCGCCCCATTGCAAATGGGGACCTCCTCTTTTTTTTTGCTTTAGGGTTTAGATTTCTTTGAGCTTGTAGGTTTGGAAGTGTTGTTTTGTCCAAGTCTCGACATATTCTTGCTAAGGAGTCTGTATCCTCTCATCCTGATGCATGTCCTAAAGCCCTGAAATTGGCTAAGTCTGGTGTCCTGAAATCCTGAAAAAATGACTAAGTCTGAAATCTAGTGGATCCTCAAAAATCTAGAATCTGCATGTTAAATCTCAGGGATCCGAGACCTATCTCTGAAAACATCCTGAAAGTATATTTCAAAATATTTAAAGTATCTGACATATACTTAAATATATTTTGAAATATACTTGGATTTCAGATACTAAAATTTGACTAAGTCTGGAAAAGCGCACTTTTTGAGGGTCTTTGCAATGTGCAATTTATATATACATGCATAGAATTGGTGCTTTTTCCCTTGAGCGCACATTTTGAAGGACCTTGCATTGTGCAAAATGAACATAATACACACTACCCTAAAATTTGCGCTTTTTGTCTTGGGTTCACATTTTGAGGGTCCTTGCATTATGCATGTTGAACATTTTATGCATACATACCTAAAATCTGTACTCCTCTCTTTGGGCGCATATTTCATGCCTTTGTGCATTTTGTATTTTATGCAAACATGCATAGTTTCAGCGCTTTTGGAGTAGGGCACCAATTTTGGGAGTGTTCGCATTTTGAATATTTTATACATCTTACAAGCTTCCTCATTCCTAGCACTTCTGGCGTTGATCTATCATGTGTTTGCATAAAGAGCTTTGACATCTTCACAAACTCCTCATCCTTGCATTGGCGCCGATTTGCTATGACTCTACAACTTGCATTTTATACATACATACCCAAAATTGGCCCTCATTTTGCCCTAGGCGCACATTTTAGCCTACCTTGCAATTTGCATATTTTCCACTTCATAAGCTTGGGAGCTTTGGAAGAAAATGGCGCTGATTTGGTGTATGCTTGCATTGTGAATTCTTGAACATCTATACATGCCCACTTGAAATCAACACCCATTTTATTTAGGCATACTTTTTGAAAGCCTTCGCATTACATAAAGTAAACACTTATACATACACACTTGCAATTAGCGCCCTAAGTGCACTTGGAAGGGGGTCTTGCATTTTGCAAATTCAAACCTTATACATGCATGCTCCAAATCAGCGCTTTTAGGCACACTTCTACCTATACCTTGCAGTATACACTTAATACATAAGTGTCTGAAATATGTGCTTTTCCATCATTTAATTTAAGTGTTGATGCATTCAAGTTGTGAAGTAAGGCGAAAATATTACAAAATTGACATAATTTTATCAAGCCTTATAATGAGAATAATTTATGATGTTTCATTTTGCAGAGCAAGGAAATCATTCCAAGGAGAGGATAAAGGAGGAGCATTTGAAGAAGGAGGACATCATCACCACATGAAGGAGAGCCAGTCCAGATGATCAAGTTCCAAGCTTCAACACACGAAGAGACAAGAAGATTTCAAGATTTCATTTCTCCAAGGAATACATCCTCCACGAATTCACGTCCAGAATTCTACTGCATCTTGCACATCCAAGCTTCTGAAACATCCACCATACGCAAGTGTACTCCAAGAAATCTTGCACAAAAACATCCTCAAGAATGTCATAAGATGAGATGAGAAATGAGCAAGTACATCATAATTCCATGAATTACATCAAGACAACAAGAAGAAATTCTAAATTTCCCAAGTTTGCAAGTTCAAAAGCAGCCAAGTTCCAGAAGTGAAAATTCAAGTTTGAAGACTACTCCAAAAGATGAAAAAATTTGGGAAAATATTCCAAGCAGTGTGAACACGTTGGGAACTAAACCAGCTTGCTCCATGCTGAGGTGGCACGTACACATCATCAGGGTAATCACAGTTCGCTCCATCATACCATCCAAATTCAATGTATCTACATCAAACAAGAAGCTAAAATGGGCGCCCGCCTTGAGATGCTCCAAAGATTCCTTGTCATCTTGGAAAGCGTGCCTTTATTGCCTCTCTTGTTGTCTAAAAATAGTAATTCTTGTAACAAACTGTCTTGTTGTCTCAATCTGGGCCATTGATTCACAAACCAATCTTGGTCGTTCATGTAATTTGTGGAGTCTATAAAAGGCTCACTTCTCTCATTTGCAAAGGAGAAGATAGAAGAGTAGGAGTAGATGCTGTCAGAGTAGGAGTAGAGTAGAGGAGACTCATCAAAGTTATTGAAGAGACATTGTGAAATTGTTGTAATTATACATTTCCAAAATCAATACAAGCTCATTGTTGGTTCTCATGGTGATTTATGTGGTGATGGAATGTTAGCATGGTTTCAAATTCTTGAATATGATGGAGATGTGTTTCCAAGTGCTTAGTTGATAGATTAGAAGTTCATTGATGTAATGTTAATATGTTAAAATATTTGATGAATTCCTTCTTGGTTCATACTTTTCGTGGATTGTCGAAGGCAACTCACTTTGTAAAGTTAGCCTGAACCATCATGTGCTTTAGTTCGATTGTGAAGAAATTTTCAAGCTGCGCCAACTGTGGGTGTTTGGATGAATGTTTTACAATATGAAAATCCTTGAATTATCTTAGAAGATTGCACTAACTTCGTGTAATTATTGGTTCTCATGGTGAAGCGAAGTTTGGTTTCATAAGGAATTTGTCTATCTACACATCATTCATTACTTCATTGTCCTTAGATTAGCTCTCTTAACCCTTATCTTTTGCCTTTTCTTTTCATAGTTGGTTTGAGTGAGTTCCATTTCATAACAAGGAGAATAACATATTTGAGTGGAATAAGGAGTCAATTCAGCGTAAGTCCCTTTGTGAGTTTCAGCAAAATCACATCAACTACTGAGTCTATCCATTGCAAAACACGAATCAGGAACCTTGGAGTTGTCTCATTGGATCACATTGTTCAGCCTTTGAGAGACTTTATTCAAGAGAGGATAGAATACTTAGTATTTTATTATGAGTTTGCATGTGCATAAAAAACACATCAACACGACTCTGGATGGCGCATGAAGTAGCAAATGCTTCATACATGAACTCTTGGAGTACATTTGTATGTGATAGATGTCCTCCCTGCCTGGTGCATGAAATGAGTGACCTCTAGAACTTGGATGTGGAACTGGACCTTCTCCCTGCAAGCGATGACCTTGATGTATGAGTTTTGGCGTTGGATCTTGATCATCTAGAACGGGTCTCCTTCATGTGTCGATGATGTCCTCCTTCCTTAAGCAACGCTCCTCCATCCTTTGAACTTTCTCACACACTAGCTCTTGGCATTCTCCTTTGCGAATCCTCCATCACCTGCAAAAAGAGAAACAATTCTCAATTACCAAGATGATAATCATTAACAACATTTCATGACAACTTGCAAAAGTTTCTTGGCGGGATTTCACATGCTCCATGCAATGAGGAAGACGCTAGTTTCATGTGTTTACGTATTGATAACTTATGCAGAGTCATGATGTAAGTGTGTCTAGAGAGAAGTGCTAATTCAAGGCATGTATGCACAATGCGAAGGTATGATGAAAGTACGCTTAGGAAAAGCACTCATTTTAGGTGAGCATGAAGTGACAAAAGCGCACTTTTCAGGTGAGTGTGTATAATCTACTTTGTGCAAAGGCAAGCCAAAAGTGTGCCCAAGGAGGATAGGCGCCAATTTCTCACATGCATGTATAAGATGTTAAAAAAAAATTCATAATGCAAGGTCTTCCTCCATGTGCGCCTTAGGAAGATGGGCGCTGGTTTTCAATGAGCATGTATTGATTGATTAATGCAAAGTCTAGTTAAAAGTCCGCCCAAGACAAAAAAGTGCCAATTTTCAGTGAGTTTGCATAGAATGGTTGATTGCATTGTGCAAGCACCCTCTCCAAGTGCGCTCAAAGTGTAATGAGCGTTGATTTACCCTGAGCATGAATTGAATATCTAATGCAAGGTGTAATGAAATGAGTGCCAAAATGAGGATGAGCGCTGATCTTGAGTCAATATGTATAAAGTGCGAAATACAGAGGCATGGTGAATGGGCGCCCAAGGGACAAAGCGCCAATTTCATGTATGTTTGCATAAAATGCAAGTTGCAAAGGAAGGTGAAAAGTGTGCCCTGGGAAAAAAGCACAGATTTTAGGTGTGCTTGTATAATGTTCATTTTTTGCGCAGTGCGAGGACCCTCCAAAAGTGCGCCAAAGGGAAAAAGCGCCAATTCTGGAGTTGTATGCATTGAATGCATAATGCAAGAGTGGGGTAAATGTACGCCAAGAGCAAAAAGCGTTGATTTCCAGTGTGTGTGCATAAATGCATAATGCAGAGACGAGAAACGTGCGCTTCTCCCATACTTATGCATTTTTCTAGTACCTAAAATCAAGTATATTTCAAAATATATTTAAGTATATGTTTACTATACTTTAAATATTTTGAAATATACTTTCAGGATGTTTGAGATAGGTCTCGGATCCATGAGACTTAACATGCAGATTCTAGATTTTTTAGGATCCACCAGATTTCAGACTTAGTCAGTTTTCAGGTTTTCAGGACATCAGACTTAGTCAATTTTCAGTATCTCAGGGACATGCTTAAGTATTCTTTGCCTTCATTTGCTCCTTGATAAACTCACTTGATTCATTTTACGCTACTCCAGAGAGGCTCATTCTTCATTTCATGGAAGAGACTAGGTTTGGCAACACTTCCTAAGGATCCTACAAGCTTGAAACTACGAAAAAAAGGGGGGTCCCCATTTGCAATGGGGCGATGTGTGATTACATCACAACAAATCCAAGTCACATTTTTCTGCATGTCCTAGATAAATTCTATCCTTGAGCGTACTTTTCTTGTTATCGTGGATAAACTCCTTAGCACAAGTTTCACTAGGAGGTGAATTTTTCCTTATCTCAAATTCCAGGTTGTGGATTTTTCTTTAGGCGCACTTTCATAAGATCAAGGAATTTTATCCATGTTGCTCATTCCACTTGCTCAAGGATTTTGCGCCCTTGGAGTATAGATTATAAGAACTTGAAGGAATTTTCTATCACTTCAACAAGGATTTTCAAATCTTGACAAGGAATTGCTCGTTTTGCCATGGATTTTCATGTTTGGAGTCAAGAACTTAGGAATCTTCACATGGAATGATGGAATTTTGTCAAAAATTATCAAGATTTTGCCAAGGAATGATCTCAAGGTCAAGGCGCATTTCTAAGGGGGTTCTGGATTTTCGAGGTCACACTTTCCAGGTGGTCCAGGAGTTTGCTCCTTGGATTTCCAGAACTTCTTTTTCAACACCTCTTCAATCTATCCTTAGGGAACTCTATCCTTTTCACTTCATCGTTTCAACATTCTTCAAGTATCTTCCAAATTTCCTGTGAGTTAAATGTGTCAATCCTTTCCCTAACCAAGTATTAATCCTTTGGATCAATCATCTTTCTATCATCTTCATGGATTTGGAGCAAGCATTTGCAAGATTAAGGCAAAACTGGAACCAAACCGGAAAAAGAGGGGGTCCCCATTTGTAATGGGGCGATGTGTGAAAACGTCACAACACTGCCCAGGCACCCTAGGTTCCCAGGCAGAACCTTGGGTGAACCACTTGGCGAACCGTACCCGTACCCGAGCAGGACCCATATGGGCATGGTGGGCATTTGAGAAGAACCCAGTAACTTAGGTAATAATGATAAGTTGTTATTATGTTTTAATTTTGAGCATGATTACTTTATGTTATGAAGAACTCGAAACAATGTAATCTAATCCTAAATTATAATTAAATTAGAGATGTGTTGATGATTATCATAGAGAAATCAAATTGTACTTATGCTTATCTTGTAAATTTGATGGGAATAGAATATAAAATGAAACTGTCATTTCTTGTATGGCTATATCTTAGAAGTATTTTCTTCTTCAAAAAAATGATATTCATAGTTATTTACATTGCTTCATTATGAAAGATGTATTCATGTTTATCTTGTGGTTTTAAAAAAAAATATATGTAGAAGATTTTGGGTTGAATTTTTAGGATACGAACGTAGTTTGTTACAAAGCCTGGTGCACCTATCCCACCTTATAAAATAGTAGAATATATCAAATAAGAGGAAGCAAATACAAGAGTTTCCCTTGTAACAGGGCATCCTTTGAGCAAAGAAAGGGGGTCACGGAGGCCACTTGATTCTCCATATCATATTGTTGTCCCTAATGTTGTAGTAGAGAGCCACCCTTTTTTGGGTAGGAATGAAGAAAAGCCCAATAATGTGAAGAGAGCAAAGGGGCCATTAGAGAGAACATTTTAAAATGATGCTAAAGAAATTGTTGATCAAACCATTGCAAGATGCCTCTATGCAAATGGTTTGTCCTTCAATGTTGTTCAATCACCGTATTGGCAAGATATGATGAGAAAAGTAAATGAAGGTCCAAAAGGGTAGATAGGGCCAGGTTTTGAGAAGGTGCACACCACCTTATTAACAAAGGAGGTCAAACATATAGATAGTTCATTGGCTCCCATTAGGGCCTCATGGAAAGATATTGGGGTTTCCATCATTTATGATGGATGGAAGGATGCAAGAAATAGGCTGTTAATCAATATGATTGCAATGTGCCCTAAAAGGGCAATGTTTTTTAAAGTAGTGGATTTTGAGGGATAGGTGAAGGATGCACAATTTATTGCTAATGTCCTTATACAATGCATTCAGGTAGTGGGTTCTCTAAATGTTGTCCAAGTCATAATGGACAATGCAAAGAATTGCAAAGCAGCTGGTATGTTGGTTGAGACACAATTCTCACATATATTTTGGACACCTTGTGGTATCCACTTGCTTGACCTCATGTTACAAAAGTTGGGTAGGAAAATAGATTGAATCAAACAAGTCTATGCTGAGGCTAAAGAGATCCAAATGTTCATCACAAACCACCACATGTCACAGGCCATTTTTAGATCATTCTCGCAATTAGAGCTGTTGAAGGTAATTCAAATTTCAAATAATGCAGTTTATTGTTTTTTATGTTAACTTTAGTAATTTATTTTAAAAAATTTAAGTATGCATTCTTTTTTGTTCTTAACTTTTTTTCAAATAGATTGTTGAGACTAGATTTGCATCCAACGCAGTCATCTTGAGACAACTTGTGAAGGTGTGAGAGATGCTTTCTAACATGGTCATCAACCAATCTTGGTCCATATGGAGGCAATCCAATAGTGAGAGGGCAACAAATGTAAAACAAATGATTCTAGATGACAATTGGTGGGATCGATTGGAATATCTTTTTAATTCCACCGAACCTATCATGAGTGTGATCCACATTACTGACATGGATAAGCCATGTTTGGTAGAGGTTTATGATGGCATCAACTCAATGATTGAGAAGATGAAGTCCATCATTAATGCAAAAGAGCAAGATCCTGAAGAAACTTTATTCAAAGAGGTGCAGTCAATTTCTGTTGAGTGGTCGAACAAAATGACCACTCCACTACATCTTGCCTTTGCATTGACTCCCAAATATTATAGCAAAAAGGCCCTTGCTATGCCAACAAAGATGCCACCATATCGTAATTCAAAAGTTAGCAAAGGGTTTAGTAAAGCACATACTAAACTCTTCCCTGAACTTGATATGGAGGATGCAGTTAGGACTAGATTTGCTAATTTTGCAACCTCTACTAGTCAAAGTGTTTCCGCTTGCTGTGACAAGTATAAGAAGGATGCTCACTCTTGGTATCTCAATGGCCATAAGTTGCCACAACTCCAAGTTCTTGCAATCAAAATTTTATCGCAAGTAAGTTTATTAATTTTTACCCACTCTCTCAATTTGATTTTTTTCATTTTCAAAATTACTATTTTCAAGTTTGAAGTTTGATTTACAATTTATTAATTTAACAACTCTAACGAGAGCTCCCTTTGCTTCAATAGGGTGCTAGTTTTTCATCTGAATGGAATTTGAGTACGTACTCCATCCACTCAGTGATGCACAACCGATTGGCATCAAGTAAAGCAGAGGAGTGTAATGTCTCTTTTTGGTGCATAGCCGATTTGTGCACAAGTAGCCAGTTTCTGAGTTTTCCCGTAAGCTTCTTGGTGAGTTGGGGAGAATTCCAAACTTCTTGGAGTGCTCAAGGTTGGTAAGCAGTGACTTTGGTTTATGTCAATGAGCCCAGTTGGCAATAAGGATCATCGTGACACTTTCAGAAGTGTTTTCTAACTTTTGGGGTGTTCTCCAAACTTCTTGGAGAGAGTGTCTATTTTTAGTAAGTCACCCAGTTGGCTCTAATTATCATATATCATGCATATGCTAAACAAAACCATTACAAATTTCAAAGTTCAATTTTAATATAATACAATTACTAATCAACTCCTATACCCAATTTCGATTTGGTAACTTAGGCAAAATCTTGTAGCAAAAACTGCTAACCCATGCCAAACCTTATAAACAGAAATGCCAAGAACATACCAGGTTTATATAGATCAGCAACTGTGTTGGCACAAGCACGACCAAAGACAATAATGTCAAGAAGGGAGTTCGCACCGAGTCGATTAGCACCATGAACTGACGCACATGCTGCCTCTCCAGCAGCCATTAGTCCAGGTACCACAGAATCTGGGTTATCTCCTTTGATATGCAATACCTGCATATCAGAAATTTAACTAATGACAAATTGATGTAACAATATTAACTTTAAGCTAATTGCAGAGAACATTTTTCAACCCAAATGCATATACATTTTAATGTTTGCTTTCAAGAGTCAAGCTTCTCTGTAACAGCAAGAGAATAGTTATCGGTAGCTATTCTAGTTCTAAGTTACTATAAGCTTTCTTTGATATCCATTATTACCTCACCGAGGTGATTTGTTGGAATGCCACCCATATTATAGTGGACAGTTGGCAAGATAGGTATTGGCTCCTTTGTAACATCAACCCCTGCAAAGATTGCTGCAGTTTCTGAGATGCCAGGAAGCCTCTCTTTCAAGACCTCTGGATTTAGGTGATTTAAATGGAGATATAGGTGGTCCTTCAAGGGTCCTACAAGAAAGATATGACATTAGCAACTAGGAGCAATTCAAGAAAATGTAAAAGTTATCAACAAAAGAAATATCAAAATACAAGCAACACACGGGAGCTTTTTCTTCTACAGGAATATTTGTTGATACGTAATGGGAAATCTTGCTTGGAGATTTTTAAGACTAGATTAGCATCTAAGAATGGCGTTTGCTAAGAAACACATCATCAAAACAAGAAACACAGCCTTGATAGGAGATGCCTTGATAGGAGATGCCCTAAATTGTTCATACATCTAAAGGAATTTTTGGTTCGAACCAAATAGAGCAAAAAATATTTGTATACACATACCAACACCACGGCCTTCACGAATTTCCGTGATCATGGATCTGCACACAATATCTCTAGAAGCCAGATCCTTGGCAGTTGGAGCATATCTCTCCATAAATCTCTCACCTTTACTATTACGTAAAATTCCTCCTTCACCGCGTGACCCTGAATTTTAGCCCAATGAAAACCATAAATTAAATACTGCACAAGAATCACTCAATCCCATTTATCATCAGAATGGCATATTCTCTTAGTGGCACACAATTCAACATAGAAGTAATGAATACTGCCTTCAGTTTCTAAATATTTTCAAATCTTTAAAACTCAGATAGTCATTTGTTGTAGATACTATAGTAATAAAGAGCATGGATTACCACTACTGAAACAAGTTATTGTTTCCCATAATTTTATAGAAAGAAAGAAATTATAGTAATGTCCATGTGTGACCAAGAATAGGTCCAAGAACAGGTTAAAGGGACTGGAACGTTCAACAGTTACAACACCCAAGAACTAGGGCAAAACGGGAGGCCCTAGATTCGAAGCAAAAACAATACAGTAAGAAATGCAAGAAAAGAAACAGAAAAATAGACACACAAGTGTTAACCTAAAAGTCAAAGGTCGCCCTCAAACAAGTAAGTATTAAAACACATGTGAGAGAAGGACACCGCTAACAGTGTAAGCCGATGAAGACCATTGAGTAAGGGAACAAAAAAAATCATCAGTATTTCAGGACACATTGGAGGAGCCGACGATAATATCATCAATCACATTAGAAGTACCAATGCAAAGCCTGAGAATGCTTGTTGGAGAAAGTCCAAGCTAAGGGGGCCGGGCTGGACAATCCTAGTGAGGGCGGTTGATTCCACATAGAAACTCCCTTAACATTCAAGATCAAAGAACTGTTGATGGTAGACAAGAGAGTGGTAATGTGAGAAGCCCTGAATTTATAAAGTACACAAGGCATCCAACAGATTGTGGCGTCATTGTAATGGAAGAAACTCATAAGAGCATCATCCTAGTTCAAATCCATTTTCCACAATAAGGTAGACCATAACGCCAGCTCCTATACAAATCTTAAGAATGTGTTCCAAGCATAAGCCACGCAACATAAAAGGCAGCCCATAACTGCACCCAGGATTTACCAAGCAAGAAAAACTACACAAGCCAGAATATTTTATTGACATGGAATTGGAAACTAATAAGCTATAAGGAAAATAATTTTTGACATTGAAACTAATAAACTATTTATTCAGTGAGCTAAAATTTCTGAGTAAATATGCATGAAGCCTGCAAACTAATTTACTTGTATGAGAAGGTTTGTACCTTCAGATATAAGGCAACCTGCACCATATATACCTGTAGGATGGAACTGGACAAATTCAAGATCCTAAACAAAAGAAGAATGCCATGAGCATAGCAAGAGATTTTGGATTCAGTAATAAGCATTTATCACAAGGAAGATTCAATAATAATGACCTGTAGAGGCATCCCAGCACGTGCAACCATACCATTTCCATCTCCAGTACATGTATGAGCTGATGTTGAAGAGAAATAAGCTCGGCCATAACCCTGCATGAATTGGGATATACAAAATTATGCAGGGCACAGGAATGAATTATGAGCAGCATCAATGAAATTGATACTTCAATAGCTATCATATACAAGATCAATTCATTAAACCAACTCCTTACGCCTGTGGCTAAAATTGTGGAATGGGCACAAAAACGATGTATTGTGCCATCTTCCATGTTTAAAGCAAGCACCCCTCGACAGGCACCTACAGCCAACAAACAACAATGTAGAACATACACACTTCATAAAAAATACAAGAAAACCAATGAAAGAATTTAAAAAGAATCAATACTCCACAACCTGGTGAACAGTCTTAGACTCTTGGGGATTAGCACTCAATGTTTGAAAAATTGAACTAATTAATTAAAAAATCAATCAAAAGCAACCAATTCATATCAATTGTCAAAGTAGCAATTAGGAATTGAGCATACAAAATAAATATTTCATGTACCGTATTTTTTTTCTCTACCCCACAAGAAGCCACTCCCTTTGCCCTAAACCTTATCTATCAAATGTTTTAGACATTTAGATCCTTTATAATTTATTCAGATAATAGATGATAGACAGCAAGTACTGGAGGCTTGGCTTTGGAGTGAGATATTTCGCTTCACAATATAGCTTATGTAACCCCCTAATAAAAGTTCACTTTAAAAATAAGCTTGTGAAATACATTTTTATTGCTATTGTAATGTACATACCAACAGTGTATGGTCATTTAGTTTACAGCCCCTGGCAGACAACAGAAAATGGCATGTTAGAGCAGGAAGCAGTGATTCGTCATATAGGAGCTTCTCTTCAATTGTGCAATGTCATTTTGAGCTCACTTGTGACTTTCAAGGCTCTCTGTGGATGTCAAATAATGGGATGAGGATCAGTGTTTGTTGAATTTCTCAGGGCCTCCCAGCTTCTCTAGAGAACAAGTTCATGGATTACAAATGAGCAATGTCGTCATTATCAGCAAGGACCGTTTAGCTTTTACAAAGTCATATGATGGCTATAGATTGTTGCAAATAGATTATTCTCTATTTGACCTTGTCCCTTAGCATACAAGAGCTTTCCAAGTTCCTTAAGTTGTCATGTTATGGTGTGGATTAGCTAAGGGTCATGACTAAGTGCAGATCTCCATGGTTGTTAGAAGCCACATTTGTTTTCTTGTAGTTCATATGCACAGAGGCCTCTGACCTATCCAACATGATGAGCAAGCTTGTGACAGCTGTCACTTCTAAAGTTAATTTTCTACTAACCTACAAGTTTCCAGGTTAAGAGATCACACTAATGTTTGCATAAGAAGGTCCCGTGTGTCCAATTATTCCCTTGGGCACACTCACTGAATTCTCTAATCAAATCCCTTGTACCCGGTATCATCTTGTAGCTTTTTTCATGCCATACATGGCTAGCATCCTTTCTTCGTATGATGTTAGTTTAATGTTTTGGGGAAACCATTTGATAGATTGAAATGGCTCAGCTTAGTTAACTCGTTTATGAGATACATTTCCTCTGACCATGTTTCTTATAATAAAAATACACCCCAAGAACAACAAACAAAGTTGTATAAATCAAATCATTTTAATCTACTGAAGAAAAAATGCCAGCAAACTGGAGGAATTGCTGTATGGATCAAGTCCTTGTAGCACATAGAGATAGGTGCATTTTTTTCATTGTAACATCAATACAAGGCTTACCATCATCATCCATGATAAGATCTAGTGCAAAGTACTCGACAAAGAACTGAGTGTTATGTTTCATTGCTTGACCATAAAGTGTGTGTAGTAGAGCATGGCCAGTTCGGTCTGCAGCACAAGCACAGCGATATGCTTGTCCACCTGCATCAGGAGCCATCTCATTTGATTAATATCAAACAGAAACACGTAAAAAATTCCCATAAATGATGCGTTAAAACAACAAGCAAAATAATGCAGTTTCTCTACACTGCCATACACTGAACATAAATTCACAGAGAACTCCAAACAGACCTTTTCCAAAATCTAGACTTTGACCTCCAAATGCACGCTGGTAGATCCTTCCATCTTCAGTTCTTGAAAATGGTACTCCATAATTTGCCAGCTCAATAACAACCTTTGGAGCCTCCCTGCACATATATTGAATAGCATCTTGATCACCTGCATTCACAAGTGCAATATAGTTCACTTTCAATCTCATGGTTTTCACTAGAAATTTATCTTGTAAATCATGAAAAGTTGGATAGTAATCCAAAGCTTCACTTCAAGAGAATTTAATGAACACAAACAGAATAAATTCAACTTTTATTGTTTACCTAAGAGCATAAAGAAAGAGAATTCAGGCACAAGGTGCAGCAATGATGTGCTGCCCCAAAAACAATGAAGTCCACCATTTGAACCCTGCAGGTAAACCCTCAAGCCCAGATTTGGGGAAAAACGGAGGAAGTACTAGATACAGTGGGAGCCAGTGGCAGAAGTAGAAAAAATTTCAATTGTAATCTATAAGTGGGTTCGTAGCTCCCAGAATAAATAGCATTTGTCCAATATTCAAAGATAGCATAAAGAAAAAGAAGGAATCTAGAAAGAAAAGAAGTAAGTAATTACCAAGCCAATCACTTCCCTTTATTGTATCATACATATGCCACCTCCAATCATCTTCAGTCATATTTCCCAAAGCTGCATTTATTCCACCCTGCATATGCAATTTGATGTTACTGATGTTGTAATTATGTAATCCAAACACGTGTTGGTGAGGTATAATGCACCTAGACAAGATTTTAAGTATAGTTAGAAGGTTCAAATGTTCAACAGTTTTTTTAATATATAATTGCACGAATAGAGTTTGCATTTTACAGCATTTTTTAAGAATTCATTCAAATTTACTGAAATTACCTTAAAAATGACTGAATAGATCAAAACTCAGAATTCAGATAAATGAAAAGCGCTTACTTCCTTCTTACAGTTCTGGAAGTCTTTGAATTCAAGAAATCTAGGGTATCTAAACTACTAAAGCACGAATATAAACATAAGTTTTGTTTTCTCCGCAATAATTTTCCCCCTGCCTATATTTGTTGCATAATCCGCTATCATTTGAAAAGTTAAACCAATTGAATCATCCAATTTGCATGAAAAACACTGGTTTCTCTCAGTTCAAAATTTCTAGAGTCTAAACTACCAGAGTATTGGTTTTCACTGCAAATATTTACTCTGCCTTCATTTGTTATATAACCTGCTATCACTAATAAAAGCTTAAACAAACTGAATCATCATCTTTACTGAATATAATGAACACTAACTTCTTTCAGTTCCAAAAATTTAGGGTAACCTAAACTACTAGACCACAAAATGATCCTAATGTGGTTTTCTCGGAAATATTTTTGTTTTGCCTTCATTTGTGGCTTAATTTGATAAGATTAGAAAAACTTAAAACAAATTGCAGAATAAAAACTTGTTTCCTTCGCTTGAAAACAATTAGGGCAATCTAACATAATATAAATTTCTGTGCAAATATTTTCACGTTGCCTTCATTTGTTGCATGATCCCAAATTATTTTTAAAAGTTAAACTTAAAACATTTTAAATATCTTCTTTGCACAATAAACACTCGTTGCTTTCAGTTGAAAAAAATTGGGGCAATCTACACTACGAGGCCACGAATATGAACATGATATTAATTTCCTCAGCAACGACTTTCCTTGACCTTCATTTGTTGCAGGATGCCGTAAATTTTTAAACTGAAGGATGTGCAACGGTTACCAATAGAAAATTATATCTAACATAATAATATGTTAAAATAGTACAATTGGATTATACATTACTTTTATTTAATTTTTGTTATATAAAATTTTTGAAGTATGTAGTGTTAGATTTTTTAAATAAAATATTATTTTTATAGGTTTACTTTTACTTTGTAGATTATATAGTATTTATAGTTGTAGGATTTAGTCTTGCAACATATATATATTACATATTGTCAATACTTATTTTAGGTGTAAATTAAAAAATAACCAAATGTTAATCAATATGAACCATTACATGAACACATGAGAACTTGTCATATAAAAAATCATAAACACATTCATTAACAAGTGTAATAAATACTTTTTTTTGCTTTATATGAAACATCATAACTATCCACTGTGTGTCATTTATAAAATAAAGTGCTCATCTAAACAAGTAATGTAGTTATGTGGACAAATATTATTCTTATGTGTACAACAACTAGTGGGTGGCAATATATATGCATTGAAATACTTCATATTATATTATATGTTTGTCCATGAGTACACTAAATACCTTTTATTTTGTCATGAAATGTAAAGGCTATCAAAAAGTCTTATGATCGTTTGAAGTTAATAAAAGTTGTATTTTAAATAAAATGTGTAGTTTTTATAACAATAAATAGCATTTTGTGTTGGATCTAAAGCTTAGAGATAGTAAGATTCATGGTTACCAAAAGGTATTGAGATCATTAAGATTGCATATAAGTTATATTTTAAATAAGAATATGATGTCCTAACAATAAATGATTTTTTTTGTTTAACTACTAGGGATTCCATGGTAAAGTTTTGGTCAAATCTTTAAAACTTCATTTTAAGGACATTTCTCACTAAATGTGTTGATGTGGCCAGTTGTGTCATTAAACCTTTGTTGTAGATAGATAAGAACCCATATCACATTTCTTAAAAAACAAAGGTCCTACGATATTCCATGTAACTATTACATGGTCACAAAGTTATCCCTAATTACTGTTGGCCCCTCTCCCTTAATAATGATGAGAAAGAAATGTCCAAAAGTGCTATTTAATTTACAATTTTGAAATATAACTTTGAAATGCCATATATTCTTTGCTACATTTGAAATATACTTGTATTACATATTTGTTTATAATCAGTTGAAGGAATGTTTTGTATGAACTCTAATTTTGTTTGGAATGCAATCCCCAATTTCCTTTGCTTGTTTGTTTTTTTGGTTCCTATACATTAGAATAGAAAGTTATTGGACTTATATCATAAAGGTGTGCTTGCTCTTATTTTAAAGATATATATTGAAGACAACATGAAGGTAGTTTCTATTCAGCAATGGAAATAAAGACAATAAAATATAATATTAGTAACATGGATAAATCTTTTGATGCATTGGTATATGATTGTCAAGCATTCCCTTGTACACCATGAAGGTCTGAATGTATTCCGTATTAATTTTTTTCTGAAGCATACTATCATGAAGATAGTAACGAAAATAATTATATGAGTCCTTGAGTGAGGATAGTTATGTGTCATAACAATGACACCTAGTTTTAAAAATAACTTTTTATTCTTTACAAATAAAATATGCAATAAATGCATATTGCTCATTTTTAAGATCAACAAAATAAGGGTTATTGAAGATGAATCACAAAAGACCAGTGAGTTGTAATTTCAATTGGAATCAAAATAAAATAGATTAAAAGTTGAAATATTATACCCACACATGTGCAAGTCAATTAATGAAGTTGATGTGTTTGAAATAGGCCATCACTAAGTCACATCTCAGTAGCTAGTTTTTACACACCCAACACCACAATGTACTCACTATTTACGTGACTCGTAACCAAAATGACCAGCTAGCTTTTTAAGTGACACATATGTCAATTTGACCCTTATGCTCTTATACGATATTTACTTCAACTTGTTAAAGGTGTGTTAAGAGGTACCACATTGAGATGTGGGCTTTGAATTATCAACATTACAATCTGTAGAAAGCTTTAAACATCACCTATCAATCATAGACATTATAGTTCCATAGTCTATTATAATTAACATTATATTACTTTTGATAAATTGTGAATATTTTTGAATTAGTAAAAAACTATGTGAATAGTGTCTCGTGTAGTTAATGAAGTGCACGCACATGAACTTGTGTATGTCTTAAAATTCATTACAAGTAGTATTGTAAGTATAACATGTAAAAAAACTCTTTATCTTGAAGTAATAATCTTTCCTCTCTCCAAGCAAAAGTTTTAGGCATCTCAAAATCTCAGTACCTCAAATCTGATACATTTTTTGAAAAAACATAAATATGCATTGGAGATTTTTTTGACAATTGCATTATTTTTAGTTCTTTACAAAAGGCAAAAGGATTTAATTCTCTGAATAATATAAGATTTTTAAAAATCCATGTATTAATAGTTGTTAAAGATATTGGGAAGCTGAAAATCTTTTCTTTTTCAACTAAAGCTGATTCAAATTTTTGGGAGATCATCTTTCATTCAAGGTTATTGTAGTTTTACTCTCTATTTTCTTTCCCATATAAGGTATCTCAAGGAAATGATTTCCATTTTTCCACAATAAAATTTATATATTTAATTTAATTTAGTTTATGTATTAATGTTTAAGATTAAAATTGGTTTAAGAGATTGAAAGAGATTTAATATATAGAGGATAAGAGAAGTGTAGGAGTACATCCAAGAAAAAAAAGAGAAGTGTGATGCATATGAAGTCATAAGAATTGCTAAATTTTTAACACCTCAAAACCTTATAATATAAATTTCCTTCCTTCCTCCCCTTTCATAGCATTATATACATTCATTTCCTTCCTCTTCTTCCTTCTCTCATTAGTATTGTGGTATTCCTTCAGTGCATTCAGCTACATCTTTTTTTTTGAATCCTTTTCAATTGGTTCTTGAGCTTGAGTTGTAGCTTGTTTTCTAGCCAACTTTCTTTTTTCTACCTTGCATTATATTGAAGTTCTTTTTGGTGATCTTTATGATCGATGCTTATGCCACTGATTCTTTTACATGCTATTATGAACTTGCAAAATAAAAGTGTCTTCAACTCTTAGATCTCTATAAAAACTTTAAGAAGAAATGTTCAAGATGCTCTGAAAATCTGAACTAATAAGTCATGTAAAGTACAAGTTTTAAGTTTTCATAGTGTAAACCCTCCAATATAAGATTGGGTAAGTATGTGTACCTAAATAATCTACAATTAAACAAAGAGCCCATTAAAAAAATACCTTATCAATAAAAGCATCCATATCATAATTCAATAAAAATTCTTGTTAGAATGGACAAAGTTAGCAAGAGTAGGAAATTCTTATAATTGCCATCCCGGGATGTATATAAACAATCACATTATTCACTCAAAACCATAATCCTTTTATAACTCATACAAACTGATACAAAACCAAGCATTCCCCAAGTGCCATCATCTATGGAATTTTGCACCAGAGACATACTCAGTGGACCCAGGTCCCAATCCCTAAATCGTAGGCAATTGTATCATACAATCATTAACACTCTTACAATATTCTTAATGACCAAATACACAAAAAGGACCAAATTATCTCTCATTCACTTGAGATGGGATTATGCTGAATGCTCTGATAACTGCAAACTGAATAGGATTTGCATCTCCTTATGGATGAACATTTAGAAGGTAAAGATGAATATCCCACTTGTTGAGAGATGCATATGCAACTTCTAGTCCCCTTCTGAATGCTCTGCTCTATGGCTTTGAAGAATAAATAAGACGCTGTCACTTAAATGCCCAATATATATATAAATACAAGAAACAGAGTCACCAAGAAGGCCATACAAATTAGCCAGAGACAAATAATAAACAAAAATTGAGACTTCAGAAAATAAATAGATAAAGAAATGGTCTTGCCTTGGAATGGAAAAATACAAAGACACATATGACTAGACGATGAGGAGCCAAACCACACTAAAAGTAAGGTGTTGTCTTGACTGCCAACTACTGACAAGTGGCATATCTGCATGCTTAAGACTGACAGATGTAGGCTAGAGGATGACACAGGAATAAATCGATGTTTTGGTTTCACTTTGGGCATAATGATTACAGATCTCACATTGTGGATATGGCTGTTGGGTGCTTTTCTGACGTGCCGTTTCATAGGTTGTTGTGGTTTAGTGGATGTTATTAAAATTCTTCATTCATTGAATGAAGTATGGAAGGCCTCATGCAGCTTTCTGGCTGCCTGTAAAAAGTACAAGAGAATGATGCCTGGGAGGATTATCAGAGTAGATGTGGCTTTCTTGTTGAGATTGTTGGGTAATTTACAGATAGTTGTTAATAGATTTCTTAAATGAAACACAACACAGAATCTGAAGGTTTGATGGTACTCATGTCAAGATTTGAAGGTTTAAAGGTGGAAGATCTGCAGCTTATGGAGGTGGTGGCAGAGGATAAAATGGGTATGAAGAGGAAAAAAGTGCACAGCCACTCCAAGGTGAATTATCAGGCATTTAGATATTTTAAGGGCTCTAAAAAACATGCGAGCGGCGGTTCTGTGAGAAAAGCTTTCAGTCAGCTATCAAGAAGAACCGACTGCTCTCGGAGGTGGGTCCCTCTTGCTCAGGTACTGATTTGAATGTTTTGAAATTAGAAACCCTTGTTGAAGAAAATGGTGTCTGTAATGTTAATGTTAAGGACGGCATGGCGTTGCAGATCTCCTCCAGGGTCGTGAAGCACCTTTCTAGAATAAAGTGCACCATCAACTGATACGATTCTCTGTTGAAAGTGTATAAACTTTTTGTTCTGCAAGGGCAAGAGAGGATGGGGTTTCTTGACTCCTTCAAATCAACTAAAGAAGCAACGGTTTACACTATTTACTTTAATTGTAAATTAGAAAATATATAGAAAAAAAAAGCAAATTAGAAATTGGAATAAATAAATTAAAAAAGAAAAAAGAAATTGGAAATGGTTGAAAGAAAGAAAAAAATGAGATAAAATAAAATAAAAAATATACAACCAAAAAAGAAAAAATCACCCAAAAAATGGAAAATGTAAAAATATAAAAATAAAAACTATGAGAATAAAGAGCACTGACAAAACCTGATATCTCAGGCATACTAAATATATAGTTAATTCCAGACTAAATTCGATGTGATTTTATACAATGATAAAGATTTTGACATATCTGATCCGATTTTATACAGTTACAAGATTTGATATGGAGTGAAAAAATTGGCAACTGAAAGTTACCACTAATATAGCGTATAGGCCCACTAACAAATGAGCTTTGAAAAAACTGGCCACTAAGACAAAAACGGCGACTGAAAAACGAATCTCCTCGCGTGAGAAATCCTTAAATCCGGGCAAATTCCCATATACCTATAAAGTCTATCGGCTAATTATTTAATTAAACAAATAAAAATAAATTACGAAACAATTAAATGATCCTCGCTGCCTAAGAAAAAGAGTATAGAAAAAGAGTATTTAAGGCGGTGAAGACACAATTTCAAAAAAAGTGGTGCACCTGCGCTGCAACGGTGTGCGATCGAGTGGGAAAAAGTTTGGTAATACAGGCCGTATTAAATCCATGTTCGGAAAGCCCTATAGCAGCTCTTAAACCAGCCCCTCCTGCTCCCACAACGATCGCATCGTACGTATGATCAACGATCGTGTAAGAAGAGCGCCCTCCAACCTGCACGACCGTTACGTCACCGACATACACATTTCAAAAGTGCAGCAGAAATAATTAACAAGGGCCCGCAGAAGCATACCGAGGAGGCTTCTGAAGATGCCGATCTAGAAAAAATCCGTCCATTTTGATACGATCGTTTGCTTGAAATTGCATAAGAAGAAGAAATTTTCTGTGCAACCCTTCGCCACATCCTTGCGGGATTCGAACCGGGGAATTCTCAAAACCCTCGTCTTTAAAGAAACAATTTGTTGTTGCAGTAAAAGATTGTGCAGTATTGCAATGTCTATGTGTAGAATTAGCAGATTAAAATTTTGGTCATGCGCTGCAAAAATGTAAATGAAGATGTTCGTGGTTTTTGTTTCAGAAGTGAAATTTCTGGATAAATTAGATGTTAGAAAGCTGTTCGAAGTTAAATTTGCCAACTAAAAAAAAATATCTGGGTGTTTTGGTTTCTAGTGGACAATACAGTGGCCACACTTCCTAGTGTTGCACGTGAATTCGTAATTATCTTATACAGTATGTTTTTTTCAATTGGCTTTTTTGGTGACGTCTAAAGATGCCCAAGTCAAAAACGATGGCTTTTCGACTAGGTAGTCAAAAGAATTCTTATTCATTCTTTTATGAAATGCAGTCCCGGACTTAAAGACGGTTGTATCTATTATTTCGAGTACCTGCATTTTGAGGTGCCTTTTGAGGAGTCGTTTTCTCCATCTCTTAGACTGCTTGGTCTCGTGGACGTTATTAAAATCTTTCATTCATTCATTCATTAAAAATTTGTGGAGTCAAGCAATTTTTTAGCCGATAGGCTTTTAGTTGTGAGCATTATAGTGCTCGGAATTGTTTTGGTTCGGCAAATTTTCAATGTCTGCTATAGGAAAATTTACCTACCTCATACAGACGGCATTTTTTGACAAGCTCAACATTTATATTTAAACAGTCTTTCGATGACTCCATGATATTCATTTGCTTTCCAGCAGTCAGCCGATCTGATATAGATTTCATCCGATTTCAGGAGTAAATGCAAGGTTGGCTGGTGAATCTAAGATAGATTTAGGAGTAAATGTAGTTAGCTGGTCGATGGCAAGATTTTTTTGCATTAAATTGCCCCCTTTATCACCGCTTGAACAACCTATAAATACAGTTAAATGCAATATATTTCTTTCAACCCAAAACGAACTTTTGGAGACGCAGCAAAGCACACACAGGGAACTGGAGATAGAGCATAGAAGCGGTACAAACACAGAAGCAGCTTCAGACTGAAAATAGAAGCAGGTACAAGTTGCTCCATTTGATATCTTTCAACTAGTTTGTATAAGTTTCTTGCATCGCTAGTAATAACAAAATTCTGTTTAACACCAGTTTTCAAGTATACCCAGATTCAGTTTTTCATTGTTTCCATAGTGCTATGTCTATCGTCAAATTTTTTTAGACCGATTGGGAAAAACCCACCTTGTAATTTAGCTCAGATTTGCTTGGATGTCTGTAGAATTTAGATAAATATCAGTAGATGGCTACTGTACATATATTGCAAAAACCCATATCTTCCCTGTCATCTATTTTTTAAATTTCATTTGGTAAAGGTACCATGATGCCATCTATCTAATTGTGTATTGCATTCCTTAATTGTCTTCTTGTTCGCCTACCCATCTAAGTATGTTTTACCTCACCAATAATGTCTGAAGTCAAAGAAATATTTAAGATAGCTATTTTTACTATATATATATATATATATATATATATATATATATATATATATATATATATATAGTTGAGTATTGATTATAGTTTATAGGAAACAGTTTGCAGGCATATATCAAGAAAATAGAATTAAAAAACTAAAGCTATTTTTCTTTTGATAATACATTCCTTATTTTTCACTTGTTCTCCTATCCATCTGAGTATTTTTTACCTCACGAAGAATGTAGGAAATATTTAAAATAAGAACCATTCTTAATATATATAATATATATACTAATCTACACTTATATTTATATAGTTGACTATGGATTATAAACATTATAGCTTATAGGAAACAATTTGCAAGTAAGTATTACAAAAATAGAATTAAAAGATTAAAGTCAATCAAATTTCCAAATATCATTTATTATTATTTATTGTTGAATAAGAAATTTGAAATTTATATATTATTGTTCACTTGTAACCAAATCAGTTTAATAGGATTGCAAAAAAAATTAAGAAAATAAAATTAAAAAATTAAAGTCAATCAAATTTGCAAATATTACTTAGTGTTATTTAGTGTAGGATAAGAAATTTGACATTTATATATAATTGTCTACTAATAACCAATTTGACTGCAAGAAAAATACATTTCATAGAAAAAATTGTAAGGAAAAGAAAGATAAATTAGAAATCACAACAAGCTCCTTTATGCCTTGAATTTTAAAAGCTAAATCTATTGAAGGCAAAGATTAAAATTTAATTTAAAGAACAAAGAGATGATAGAGGTACATGCTTCCTATATCGATAATCCCACACAGGCTTATTCATGAACAAAAAAATGCACTGCGTCAGATTTAACACGTATCACTTATCCTCTGGTTTCCCCTGTTCTCATCTGATTTACCATTTTGCTCGAGTTGGGCATCCTTCTCTTCCCCTCTTTTTCTCTTCTTTTTACTACTTTTGCTTTTGTCATTGCTGCCACTTTCCAGGTTAGAGTCCTTATTTTCGAAATGGGTGCTCTTATTTCCCATGTGTTTGTCCTTATTTCTCAGTTGGGTGTCCCTGTCTTCCATGACAGCACCCTTATCTTCTATTAAAGTGCCCTTATTTTTTCTCTTCTTAATTAAGAATCCTATTTACAAGAAAGTCGTTCCTGCTTATTCATCACAAACCAGCACAGAAAGACATTGCAGAAGAAGAAGAAGAAACAGGAAAAGGAAGCTTGAAATTTTATGTAATTGTTTTAGGGGTTTTATTAGAAACCCTCGTCAAGGAAAAACAATGAAAAGCTGTCCCTGTTTATAAGGGTCGAAGCTTGGACACCCGTCAGTAGGGGTTACAAAAGAAAAAGAGGCTAAACCATGGAATTTCTACAGTACAGAGCCAATTATAACCTAAGGTAGCGAAAATACTTTATTCAGCCACCACATACGTGCAAATTTGCTGATTACAGTGTCATCCCATGAGAAGGAGGCCCAGTCTCCTCTCCATTAATTCCACCCAAGGCCACATCTGCCATCTGCATCAAAGCCATAGCTGTCAGCTCCTCCCAGAGGCAATTACAAGGTAAGGTGGCAAAACTACTTTATTTAGTTACCCATACATACAATTTTGCTGATTACTATGTCAACTCATGAGACGAAAGCCCTGGGTTCTCTCCATCAAAGCCAGGGCAGGCCGCATCCTCCATCTGCCAACTTCACCATCTCCGCAGCAGTGTTCCTCTGTCCATAACTACGAGTTGTTGTGTCTTCTCTTTTCCCTCTTGGACGGCCCCTTCCTTGCAGACCTTTGAAGCTCCTCCAAATATGCAAGGCTTGAGTTTGCTTCTTCATTATGTCTGCTATTTGATAATGCTGCTTCCGCCAAAGCTCCTCTGAGTTTTTCTTTGAGCTTTTTGTTAGACAACACCATATTTTTACTCCCTTGCAACTCCCCCCGGAAAAAAGCTCAATCTGATTTGAAATAAAAATAATAATGAAATGGACAGGAACTTACTGCGATCACTGAACTCAAAGCAACCCTAAAGACCATATGTAAGGTGTGTGAGCAAGAAAGAAACACGTGTGAGACACCTGGCATAGGCCTGCAATCCAATGCATTGTAATGTTGATGTCAGTGAAATAATCGAGTGCATTTGTTGATTTCAAAAAGAAAAGATTGGCAATAACTACAAACAAGTGGAATGACATGGTTTTTTATCATTCTCAATGACAGTTTACAGAGATTAAAATTGGGTATATAAGTTTTTATGTATGGTTTCAAAATATAACTTAGGTCTTTTTCCATATTTTTATTTTTTGTTTCTTTTGTGTGTTTACTATGGTCCTTCAAAAGCCGCGCCTTATTGATAGCTGGAGCTTGTTTGCACAGTGGCCGCGTTTCCCATTTTGACTCAAAATAGCTGCACCATCAATATAAATGGATACGCATTCCTATAGCAACACCTTTGTGTTTGATCTTCAAATGGTTAGGAATATTGAAACTTTATAGAGGCCGAGATAGGGTGGGCCATACATGTGAAAAGATTTGTATGCGCAGTTTGGTTCATTTTTTAATTTTTATTAATGACAAGGATTTAATTAAATAAGAATTAAAGTAAGTAGTCCATTGTTTTTTCTTCCCAAAAAATATTAGTATTTTAAATAATAATAATATGAATTGTTTTTCTTATATCTTGTTGGTTTATTGATCTATTTTTAAGGAAAAGATAATTTATGTTTCTATCTTTAATCTATTTTCATTTAATTTCAATTCCATATTTTAAAGATCAGTTATATGACTTTATAAAACTTATATAAATAATCTGTGTTTTTACAAATTTAATATAACATTATTGCATTTAATTTCTAAATTTTAAATAGATTTGTAATTTATATGTACAAAAAAAAAATAGTTATAGAATCATGATTAAGTATAATTAATGCACCCACAATTTTTATGTTAGTGGTAATGAAAGATAGTATGTCTACTTAACAACTTTCTCATCTATGAAATTGATAGTTTTGTGGATGTATTTTTTGTAGGTTATGGCAAATCCACTGCAACCAAATCACATAATCAAGATTTCAAGCAGTGGTCCTGAAGTCACTGTAACAAGTCCAACATCATCAACTGGGTCAAACATGTCAGTCAATTGGAATGGATTTTATGAAACTGAAATTTAAAATTTCGCAAGATGTCTGACACTTAGTTGTAATCAAATTGTCCAAAAAGTGAAGGCAACTAGCGTACATGCACACACTGTGCAAGAATCTGACATTATAGCTATGCAGGAAACCGCAAATGAATTCCATGCAACATGTGATAAATTAGCTGATTTTTGCACTTTTTTGAGAGAAATGTACAATGATGGATATTTTGGACATGGTGATGCTCCTCGTCTTCTTCATGCATTTCAAGACTACATGACCTATATGTAGTATGATAGTAATATTGTTGTGCCCTATAAAATCTTCCAATAGTTGAATATGTACTACCCCTTTGTACTTCAAAACTATATAAACTATATGTAGTATCATAGTACAATTATGCCCTACGTTGTTTACCAATAATTGAAGTTGTACATCATCTTTTATATAAATAAAATGTTGGAAGTTGTTTTAGTGTTTTTCTTTTACACTATTTGCTCATCTTACATCAACAAAAAATAATTTATCCTATGTGTTTAACCTCTAAACATATATTACATGTATTAATTTCTTAATATACTTTTAATGTTTTTTTGCACTTATCTATCATAACTTACGTGTTTATTATTTTACATGTATACAATGTACATTGGAACAATTGAAGACTTTTGTTATGTAATATGCAATGTACCTATATAACAATTGAAGACTTTTGCTAACACTTTCTCATCATTTTTGTGCTTGGTAATATAACAATGTTTCACTTCCATCATTTTTGTGCTTAGATTTAATTAAACAATCTTTAGCCCTTTTATATAAATAAAATGTTACAATTTATTTTTTATAAAATCCTCATTTTTTATGTACTTAACTTTTATTCATGCTAGTTTTCAAAAATTCTTATAAAATTATACACTAAATTCTTTGACTCAATCTTAAATATGCACTTAGAAGATACAAAAAAAATATCTCTATTAAACTCTAAAATTTAATGTTTTTTTCTCTTGAATACTCTAAATGCTATGTTACCCCAATAGTAAATAGTCCCTTAAAAGCTATTTCTCTAATTTAAAAGGCCCTTCTTTATTATAAATTAGAAAGTCCACTGAAACATTAACAATGACTATTAAAATAACATATCTCATTACCTTCTTCTTTTATGCAATCCTATGTAAGCTATTTCTCTAATTTAAAAGGCCCTTCTTTAGTTTACATTCGAAACTCCACTGAAACATTAACAATGACTATTAAATAAATGTATCTCATGACCTTTTTCTTTTAAAGTTGTTTGTAGAGATAAATTTCATATTAACTCTTACAAAATACTTTGGATAAACAAAAAAGTAGCATTTGTGTAGTTAGGACTACCCACTATTGGATGTTTTCCATAAGATTAGGTCTCACGAGATGCTTTGGATAAACCTAAAATGTAGCATTTATTAGCCTACTTAAGTATCAAGTCCAAATTTCATGGAATTGAATGTTTGTTCTACTATGCTCTACTTCTCACTACCTTCTTAACTTTTTTCTTAATCCACAGGATCAAATTTATTTCAACAAGATATTTCCTTGTAAGCACTCCAAAGACGTTGTTGGCTCTAGGTAAGTTCTTGTACCTTATGTTGTTTCACAAAATAGTCTCCTTTAGCAATGTTACAAGTTACTTATTTCCAATTCTCTAGGATAACGGCAATTGTACAAGTTTATTTTAAACTACATATATTTAGTAATTTTATTGGAATTTTATCTGAATAGTATTTTTGCTCTATAGAAAAAAATGCATACTAGCTAATATTTCATGTTTTTACATAATCATAACATTGGTAATTCAACTAAAATGTTTTTATTGTTAAACCATATTTTATAGGAATAACTCGTCTCCCTTAAGTTATGTCTTCCCCTTTGACACTAAATGCAATCATATTGATGAACAATGGGACACTAGACATGCATCCACATCTCCAAATCTTAAGCATTGCAACATTTGGTCATGGCATTGAATCAACAAGTAGATACAAAATAGATCTTTCTGATGGAAACCATCTACAAAAAGCTACAATGCCAAAAAAATATAATCATACTATAACTTCGAAGACAATCCAGAAGGGTTCAATAATTTGACTCACAGGATATAGTTGTCCCACTATTTGTAACTCAAGGTGAGCCATTTTAATATAGTGATTGTTTTGAAATATTACATGTTCATTTATACCTCCTATGAATCATTACTAATACTACCCCTTACTTTATTTACATAGGTGGATTGTAATCTCTGAACTAGAGGTTGTATGCACAGACCATGATGTCATTAGTGATCCCACCTTCCTTTTTCAAGAACAAGAGAAACATGTACAACAAGATGCTAGGAATTCATCTGGACCATCTACAAATCCAAATCATAATGATGTACCCACACAATCAACTCCTACGAGATTGATGTTTGGAATACATGCATCTCCACACAGGAAGGAGTTTACCTCAACTATCACTCCTATTAAAAGTTTGAATCCATTTCAAACACGGTGGACGATCAAAGGTCGTGTAACTATGAAGAAAGAAATCCACCAATTCAACACAAAGAAAGGAGATGGGCAAGTGTTTAGCTTTGATATTATTGATAATGAACAGACTAAAGTACGTATCACTTGCTTCAATGAAGTTGCAGACCTCCATTTTAGAGATATCCAAGTCGGGGCTATATATACATTATTTGGTGGGACCATCAAGTCAGCCAATAAGTTTTACAACAAGTTGAATAGTCAAATGGAAATTACTTTAATGGTTGACTCAAGGGTTAGTCTTTGTGAAGATGATCTCCTACTTCCAAAACATCTATTCTCTTTCACATCCATTAATGAGATTGTGAAGAAGAACAATAATTCTTTTGTTGATGTGATTGGAATTGTTGTATGCGTAGATCCTAGCTCTACAATAAGAAGAAGAGATGGGACAGAGGTTCTTAGAAGGAGCCTAAAGTTGCTAGATATGTCTACCTCCACCATAAATGTGACTTTATGGGGATCGACAACTCAAAAGGAAGGTGCACAACTTCAAGAAATGTACCATCTACAAAAGTCAACTGTGCTTGCAGTTAAAAATGGGCGTGTTACTAATTACAATGGAAAGGTGGTAAGCACACTAGTCACTACCCAGTTATTTATAAACCCTGATATCCAAGAAGCAGAACAACTAAAATCATGGTTTGCAGAAAGTGGGAATGATGTTCTCACATTAGCAACAAACAAGGTGGATGTGCCTCTACTACTTACACGAAAGACAATTACCAACATTCAAGATGAGCCTTTAGACATAACACAAACTCTCCAATGCATTGTGAAAGCAACAGTAATATTCATCAAGTCTAATTCATTTTGTTATCCAGCTTGCCCTATTGAGTTAGAAGGAAAACAGTGTAAGAAAAGAGCTATGCAAAATAATGATGGAGCATGGTATTGCTCAAAGTGCAAAGCTACATTTCAAGATTGCAATTACAGATATGTACTTCAAATAAAGCTTCAAGATCATACAAGTAGTAGATGGGTAGTTGCTTTTGAAGAGGCAGCAACCAAACTAATTGGCATGCCTGCTAAAGAATTGTATTTGCTACAATTCAACCAAGAAGCAGAGACAACTAGTGAAGAGGTGATTAAAAATGTACTATTCAAACAATTTCTCTTCACCATTTCAAGTAGAAATGAAATATAAAATAATGAGGCACGGTTGAAGTCAACGATCTTAGAAGTCGAGAGAATTGACTTCACTAATGAAAGCAACTTTCTGTTAAAAGAAATTTGTGACTTGTGAAATGTTAACAAAAAAGTTAATGTACATCCAATTCTTATAATTGGAACATCTACAATTGTAATTTTCTATAATACTTCGATGGAGATGCATGTTGAATAATATATCCTTTTCATGGAACATATACTTAAAAAATTACCAACATTTATAGTTTTTAATCTTTTATGGTTTCTCAATGTACAACATATACCCAACTATATGTCTTTTATTATTCTGCATGTTATTTCATTTACATCTACAATTGTAATTTTCTATAATACTTCGATGGAGATTCATGTTGAATAATATATCCTTTTCATGGAACATATACTTAAAAAATTACCAACATTTATTGTTTTTAATCTTTTTATGGTTTCTCAATGTACAACGTATACCCAACTATATGTCTTTTATTATTCTGCATGTTATTTCATTTGCACATTGCTAACAATGTAGTCTACAATTTTTTTCATGATGATGAACTCAAATCTACAAGAATCTCAGAGACAACCATCCCAAACTAAACCCATAGATGAACAATCTCATAAGAGAAGTCGGTTGTATTATACTCGCCATCAAGAAGAAATAAGTGTGCGTCGTATGATGCAACGTACACAACACCCAGAACATGCATTAGATCAAACACAACCTTTTAGAAGTTCCAAAAAATCTTCAAAATAAATTTCCTTCTGCAATAATGACTTCAAACCTAACACATGGAACTAGTAAACAATATCAAACACATCTACCTACACGATTGACACAAAACACAAATTCAACTAACAACATGCATATGAACTGGTCCACTAGCTTTATGGATGCATCTAGAAAATTTAGAAATCAAATAGATGCACTATCAAACTTACAAACATGTACTATATGTAAGGAAAGATAACCTGGAATGAATGTACATTCATCGAACAACAATCCTACTTGTAGAAGATGTTTTAGTGAGAAAGGCATACATCGATTCTCTGCATCCAATAATATGGACCCAGGTGAGCAACCAAATGTGTTGAGGATTCTCACTCAAGTAGAAGAGATGCTCATTGCACATGCAAATCCAATAATACAAGTCACACATGCTCATGGCGGACAATACAAATATAGTGGACACACGATTAGCTTCCCACAAGATGTCAAAACGATAACAAAATCTCTTCCACATAGAATTCAAGACTTGGATGTACTAATCGTCCAAAGAAACAATACACATGGGAAGAATTATGATTGCTATGTAAGTAGAAGTCATGTTAGGAATGCACTAGAATACAAAATAAAAAATGACCCGTACTATAAAGATGTTGAAATCAATGCCAATGCATTAGCACTTCTACCTGGTTCTATTACAGACATTTCTGAAATGCTTCATACAATTGAAAGTGAAATTGAAGAACAAACATCAACAAACATTGAAGTTGACAACAATCAAGATGAACAAAAAAATGAAACAGAATATTCAACATCATTCATGGTAAGACTACCAACTAGCCATCGTGAGCTACACATCATTAAAGAAGCATTGCAAATAGAAAGTGAAAATGATAACATCATTGATTGGCCCCACATTGGTTCAACACCTATAAATGAGTACACTACTGAGGGCCTGTTAGACATGGCATTTCCTACTCTCTTTCCAAATGGCAATGCACTACACATGCAACCCCGAGCTAGGGAGGTGCAACTTCATGAATATGCCTTGCACCTTATGTGATTCCATGACAATAGATTTGGACGCCATCCAAGATTAAGATACTTTCTTCTAAATCTTATGATGTGTCATCGTAGCCAAGCAACTGCCTCAATATTTATCAAAAGAAAAACAGAAGACAATATACCAACCACTATTGAAGACCTTCATTCCCACATTAATAGCATACCAGACAATCAATTGGCTAAAGAACTAATGCATTTTGGGTCAGCTTTACGGGGGACAAGATCATATTGGAACAAGTGTCATGGTGATCTAACAAATATGATCAACCAAATAGGTTCACCAACTTTGTTCTTCACACTAAGTGCAGCTGATACAAAATGGCCTGATTTACACAAACTATTTGCAACCAATAATACATCTACATCGCACACCAACAAAAATCGCACAGATGACGTGATTGAAAACCCACACACAACAGCCCTATATCTACATCAAAGATTCACAATTTTTCATGAAGAGGTTATCGAGAAGCTCATGTGTGCACAAAATCACTGGTATAGATATGAATGGCAACATCGAGGTTCTGCACATATACATGGATTCCTTTGGCTCAAAAGTGCACCAAACATGGATACATTAGATTGGGAAAATAATGTAGAAGTGGACAAAGCAAGAGAATTCTTTGACAACTATGTCACTGCTTGGAACCCTCGGTCTAAGTCTAAAATAAACAACATGATACATAGAACCCCGATGGATGACCCATGCCTATTAAACACATCTGAAATATTCTCTACCAACCCATACAATGATTACGAAGAATTAATTAACCATGTACAAAGGCACACTAAATGCAGCGAGAGAACTTGCCTACGTAAGAAAAGGGAAAATTTAGAATGTAGATACAAGGCTCCATGGAAAGAACAAGAAAAATCCACCTTGTCATGTGATGAATCAGGGAATAAATCTTACGAACCATCAAGAAATGATGATAGGTTAAACATTCATAACACTGAGATGCTCTCAATATGGAGAGCTAATATAGATTGCCACCCTGTTATCTCACGACTACTTGTTCTCAAATACATTGCCAAGTACGCATCTAAAGTTGAAAGAAAATCAGAGAGTTGTGTAAATATGTTAGCAAGAATATGTGCAAAGCAAAGATTAGAAGACCAGGCTTTAAGAGCCTATCAAAAATTCATGGTAGAAATTGTTGCAGAACGAGATATTGGAGCACAAGAAACATGCCATATGTTACAAAAATTACCACTTGTGATTTGTAATCGAAAGTTTATATCATTGAATGTAGGCAAAAAAAATTTCTGTCGCCTAAAAAAAACACTAGCCGATAATGAGATACAATCAAACTACATACAATCATATATGCAACGCCCATCTCACCTAGAAACGATAACATTGATTGAATCAGCAAGATCCTTCGCATATGTTGCTCGCCGCAAAGGATCCAAATGGCAAGATAGAAAAGAAAAGGCAATAGTGCAAGTATTTCCCCAGTTCTATAGCATTCCAAAAGAAGACTCTGAAAATTTTGAAACTTTCTGTTGGAGTGAATTACTTCTATGTAAACATTTTCGTCAAATTGATAGAGATAGAGGCCTCAACAAAGAAGAAATCATCAATAATTGGAAGCACATGAATACAAAAAAATACAATGCATGGCATATTGATCGCACATATGAAATTGAGCATGTGATTGAAGAGGAAGACAATTCTGATAAAGAGATGAATATACAAGATAATATAGAAATGAATGAATGGGAGTTATTGTCTCAAATGGGACTTACTAATAGTCTTGAGTTAAATGAAATTGAAATGCTAGGTCGACGTGAATTTGACAACAATAACAAATGGGAAAAACATACTGTTCAACCACTTTTGCATGATGCCGCAATTCAATTTGTAAACACAAACAAAATGTCCCAACAAGGTGTCCATCCCCCCATAGATTTGCACAGACAAAACTATACATTGTCATCAAAACAACAACTAGCACTTACTATCATTACAACCCACTCAATAGATAATACCTCAAAACAACCACTACATATGCTCATACAAGGAACCGCAGGCACAGGGAAATCCTATCGAATTAGCTGCATAAGAAATACACTTCAAAATAAAGTCCCAAAAAGAGAAAACCCACTCCTTGTTCTCGCCCCAACAGGAATTGCAGCATTTAACATACAAGCCTCAACTATACATGCTACCCTTCGGATTCCAATTAAAGAAATGCAACCATTTCAAGGACAAACATTGACAACATTTCAAGAAGATATGAAACACATACGATACATTCTTATTGATGAGATGAGCTTCATCGGTCCAAAACTCATATTAAAAATTGATAGTAGATTACGAGAAGCATTCCCTGAACAAGCACATCTCTGCTTTGGTGGCATTTCTATAATTATTGTAGGAGACCTTGCCCAACTGCCACCTATGATGGACAAACCTATCTATGCGTCACACACAACTGCAATAAATCTTTGGCACAAATTTAATACAGTTGTTACATTGCAAACAATATTTAGACAGCAAAGTGATGATCCAATTCAAATGCAATTTCACCATACATTACAAAACATGCGCAATGTAGAACCAACACAACATGATTGGGAAGTATTAATGACCCGCACGAACAAGAAACTAACAACTGAACAAGAAGACTTTGACCAATCAATACACCTGTTTGCAACAAATGAGCTAGTGATATTACATAACAAAAAAATGCTTAAACAACTAAATCTACCTGTTGCACTTTGTCTTGCAGAAAATACACAACGTAAATTAGGCACAACTAGTAATGATGAGCAACTTCCTCACGAGGTTTTAATAAGTAAATGTCAACGTGTCATGCTTACAACAAACTTATGGATCCAAACTGGTCTTGTAAATGGGTCTCTTGGAGAGGTCAAAGCTATTATATATCCAATTGGATCAAAACCACCAAAATTGCCATCATATGTTACAGTAACATTTGAAAACTATAATGGTCCACCATGGGATGAAACAAACCCAAAAACTATACCAATACAACCCATATCACGGGGCAATCGTAGGCAAATACCACTATCCATGGCATGGGCTATCACTATACACAAATCACAAGGCCCTACACTAAGCAAAGCCACAATTGATATTGGAAAAAATGAAAGACAAGGCCTCACATTTACGGCAATTTCAAGAATCAAGTCTATAAAAGGTCTACGTATAGAGCCTGCATTCTCTTTCGACCGCTACTCCAAAATGAAAAAAAATCCCTACAACATTATCAGAAAGAAAGAAGAGGCTCGGCTACAACTACTCTCACAACAATAAATCCAGGTATGTATATTTACTTGCAAGAATGCTCAAATAAGAAATAATGAAAGTTTTTCTAATATTTGATTATCCTTTTTTTCAAAACATACAAAGAAGAAAACTAACCAATTACATTGTTTATCTTACACAGGTCAACAATACATGACCAAAAAAAGTAAAACCTCAAGAATTGCCCAACTTCTGAAGAATTTATTTTTTATTGCTTGGTTTTCATTCATAAGAAAATGATTACAAATTATCAATTTGGACTGACAACATTATGTTTTTGTGCACAGGAATCACAAGTGCAAAAGACAATCTTATTACAAAGATGAAAAGAAACTCTTGTGAAATTTTTCTCGATGCAATATCGATATTAATCTTTGATCATGCAATGACATGGGAATGTTTATGTTCAAACAATTATTGTACCTATTACAAATGAATCTGAAAACATGTTGAATAACATCTTTATTTCTACTTTAAACATGTACAAATTTATTGTTATACATCTATTTGTCTATTATTAAATCCATTAACTCTTCCCATAAATATCCTATCGGCGGATCCCTTGAACCTCCAAGGGGTGCAAGTGCTAGTTAATAGCTTTCACTAGGTAAAGTTGCGTAGTGAAAGAGAGATAGAGAGGATGACATGGAGAGCACTAAGAATTTGAAAGAAAATAAGATATATTATAATAAAAATTAAAATATAAAGGTAGTAGATACCTATTGATATAGGTAAGATTGTAATATTTTATAAAAAGGTGGACAAGAATTATAATAAAAATTAAAATATAAAAGTAGTAGATACTTATAGATTGTAATATTTTATAAAAAGGTGGACAAGAATTATAATAAAAATTAAAATATAAAGGAGTAGATATCTATATTAATAGGTAAGATTGTAATATTCAATAAAAAGGTGGACAAGAATTATAATAAAATGTTAAAAATGAAATTTAATTAAAAAATCTTTTTAAAAGATTGATAAGTATTATGATAAAGTGTTAATAAAGATTAATTAGTCGATAGTTTTTTTAAGTGGACTTGGAAGTTCATAAAGCCCCGGTAAACCTGTGTAACATCCAAATCCGAAAAGACAAGAAGAAACTAAGTTTTCACAACGGTAATTTTTTTTTAACAAGGTAATCAAATACAAAAGTTACTCATCTATAAACCAATACAACATTTTTCATGTTAACTTAAACATGTTCTCATTTTCATAAAGCTGAAAGAAATGATATACACTAAACACTTTGTATTCTAACAAGTGAAATTTTCTTGAAACAACAAATATTGGAAACATACCTTTATCATGCATCTCGATTGTCGACCCATCACATTCAAGACTCGGCATTCCTCAGTATTTGGAAGAGAAAGTATCTTCAAGGAGCTTAACCTCCAACCACAGACCGTCGGTCTCCCGCACTCCTTCCTAACCGGAAGTGGCCCTACCCTACTCAAGAGGATAGACTTAGGATAACCATCGGTGTTTGCCATCTGAGCTCTGGTGTTGTAACCTACGTGTCTTGTTATCGCACAGATCCCTAGATACCCTCTAGACATGCACGACACTCCACGAGAAACGCCATCCAGTTACGGTGAACGTTCAATGCACTCGAGGACAGTACATCACCTTGGCCAAAGGATTTGTTTTTAAATTAGCGTTCTAAGACGCATGAACTTGGTTCACCCACCCTACTCGACTTGAACTGGTCAAAATCCTACAGTTTCCTATTTGTATATTTTGAACTAATTTACGACCTTGATGACTTCAAGGGTTTAGGATATCCTCCTATAGTAGCGCATGGCACAACTTCTACTCTGATCTCAAGTTCAGAGTTTCACAATCCGTTTTTATGTAAAAACAATGCTTATAAGTGCCCACTCCTAAGTGGTTTCATATTTGCTTCAATACAATATGGTTTACAAGGTAAAACGGTTTTAGTACCGTCGCTTACATCGTGAACTCGATTGACGTTTTCCTAATCATTTCTAGTACTATAACTTCCTACTCTACTTTCTGTGTCATTAGTTTCGCATTATTCGTCAAGACGAGAGTCGCAAATGAAATATAAATGGTTTTGGAATATATCTTATATTAATAGAGAAGACCAACGCATGGTCGACCTTTAACAAAAGAAGTAAGACAAAAAGGTCACAAGCTAGTTACAACGATCTCCTCAGTTGCCAATCACGTTAGTGTTTACGTCCCAAGCATATTTTAAATCGAAGGTTTTTAACTCCCTCACACTTGCACATAGAGTAATGTGCTTTCTCAGTATGGAACTATCATTTCAATTGCACCAAGGCAGATTTGAATTGGTAATACAGTCTTATAAGGATTTAAAATCTTAAACGTAATGAACTTCTTTAAATCAATGTCGAAACATTGCTACCCATGACTAAATAAAAACTCTTGGTTCTATATGGGACACGATTTACATCATAATACGTGGAGATTCCTAACTACTACGACTCCATAGTTGGATGTAATACGCAATTTACACTCCTCCAGAAGACTTAAACCCAGAAACTATCTAGAACAAGATTACTTCATCCATTTAGAACCCTTATTGAACTAACCTTGTCATCTCTGAAATCAGAAGAAGGTTTATAACATAATTACCGTCGACAGAAATCCTAAGCAGTAGGCAAAAGTTTTCTTTTTGTTTTTCATCATATATAAATAATGTTTAACCAAACTACAGTACCATTTACCCGCAGGGATTTCCACGACAAAACAGAAGTGACTTGCTGCACTAAGCCGCAGGGTATCTATCATTAATAATATCATTGTAAACTAAATCTTCTAGCTCAAACCGAGCTCCCATCATCAAAAGATATTCGGTCTTCTACAGTCTTATTAAAAAGGAATCAAGATCATAATATATTTCATCATTATTTTCAGACTCAAATAATCAAAAGTGATTCAAATAGATGATATTATGGGTTGTGCATCAACCAGCTTTACGTTTTCTCCATTTAATGATTATCATTCCACTACCCAAGTGACAAAAGAATTGACATCGATTTCAAACTATGCAAATACAAAATGCAGTCCAAAAGGAGGAAACAGAAACCTGACTAAATCCCTGTGGATTTCCCACGTACTCCTCTGCTTCCCGTTCCTTCACAACCCACGACCACAGCTTTGCTCCTCTGCTTCCCGTTCCTTCACAACCCACGACCACAGCTTTGCTCTTGCACTCAAATGTTCTTGCTTCTCTCCCTTCTCCACGCTGCACACCTTCCAAAAATTATCTTCCACCTTCTCCCGTCCGGTTTTGATTCCCCTATTCTACTCCAACGACCTCTGAACTCACTCCCACACTCCTCCACGTCGGAGTGACTCTCTTTACTCCCCCGCTACTGCTCCCAACTTTGTCTCCCTATTCCACGATGAAAGAGCCGCCCTTCAACTGCTATGTTCGCTGCCTTTAATCCCACCGCCGGATCAGTTTAACACCGTGCCGTCTAAAGCTCCACGAACTGAGGCATCTTACCTCACTTGCCAACCGCGACCGATACCTTTTTGCCCCACCAACATGATGGAGCCTCCGTATTCAATCTGCGGTTACTCTTTTCACAACCACCAATACATGCCTAATCTAATGGAGGTTGTTTTAACTAAAAAGAATACTTGACCACTTTAAACACAACGACCACCAACTAGATGGAGATTCAAAAAGGGTGACGCGACAAAACAACTTTGTCATACCTCCACATGAAGGACTTCTAACCTTCGACGGTAGCAACCTATCAAGGCTAGCGGAGTAAAATTCACACAAGGTGATATCCAATAGTTACCAAAAGATGACTCCGAGGTTGACAAAAAGGTAAAGAATCTAAATTGACTAAAAAGATTACGGAGTATTCTTCCATATGACAACAGGAACAAAAGAAGCATAAATCAACTTCCCATTCGACTTCCGTCGATTTATCTAAAGGGAAAATAATTCACAACACAAGACTAACGCGGTTTGCTGACAATCACGACGGATTGGTCGTAACGAAATCGCAAGGTTTCTACATCGTTTTAATGCGTAAACGACTTCTCACATCCTTCAACTACGAGGAGTGATCTACGATCTGACACAATTAGATTCATTAATCACTTATAAATGATATAATAATGGTCTACAAAATTGACTCACTCAAGTGGACTTACGACAACATCGTCGATTCCAAGATTCTATATGACGACTTTTCGACTAGGATATTCTACTTTATCCTCTAACGTCGACATCTAGTCAACTAACCCAACTGACAAACAAGACTTACTTGTTGGTTCCAAGGTTTATCTATCAGTTTGGCGATCTCAGTAACAAACACCCATGGTTAATTTCCAGAGTCTATACTCCCTCTCGAAGATACTTTCTCTTCCCGTCGAACACGGTCCACCTGTTCCTGCATCGACAGACTCGCATACAATTTTGTGGTCAAAGCATCTATGATCCAAATATAATATATTCAAACATCATTGCATTTAATATAAAGACATTTAGTCTACATATCACCTTGATCGCAATCGTTAGATTCCACAATTTCATATAACAAGCTTATAACATAAATTATCAGTTTCCAAGTCGTTCACAACACATTAAATTACTGAAATTTGCAAGAAAGTAAATAACATAATTGTTTCCAAAAAGAGGGATGTAACAACCTGTCTCATGTTGATAAACAAGTTTCTTTCTGCTAGTAAACAATTTTATTCCGCTGGTAAACAATTTTCAGCCGCTTATAAACAAGTTTGAACTGTTGGAGATCATTTAAAAATAATATATGATTTGACATAAGATTCAATAGAGCCCAGAGTGCATGTACATCATCCCATACAATTTAATGACAAGGAAATAACACAACTTTTATTTGTGGTAGGTTGAATATTTGATTTCATTTTGGGGATTTGATTTTTTAGCCACCCAACTTGTCATTCAACTAAATAGTTGCAATCACCATTACTTTGTTTATGAACTTGTTCACTGGATAGTTGATGAGATTGTCATGATCTTATCATATATAGATGACTATGCAGTTGTTACACATTAAATGTTGCTCTCAGAGACCTAGGTACTTATTATCGCCACCTTGTTGCCTCTCCCATTGCCCTGACTTTGCCTGGTTATGTTGTCTTTCCATCCTATTCGACAAGCATTCCTATAAAGGCCAATAAAGTATCAACGTCAAAGAGTTTGTCAAGGGATGTGTGTAATAATACAAAGTTCTCATCTTTAGGATAATAGGACCTTTAGGGACCATGGATGAGATGTTAAGCAATGATTCATTTTCAAGAGCCTTAGAACCTGTACAAGACTCAAATACTAAGGGGGACTAGAGCCCACACATTATTGAGGAGGTTGCATGTGTGGTTTATCATTGATGCAATAAAATGTCTTCCTCACGAGTGGGAAAAGCATAGAAAAAGGGTGTAAGTAATCTTTTCTCACAGAGTAGGAAACTTGTACCAAGAAGAGGAGAAGACATGGGATCAATTGTGACACAAGGCGAAGGATGAGGTAGAGGCAGAGCTAGCCCTGACAAGCCACCTATATGCCACCATGCTCATCCACAAGACAATGGAGCACATGTTGGCATTTCATTTCGCCAACAAGTTGTCCATCTCCACGCTACCTGGAACACTCCTATACAACCTAGTGGTGGATGTGTTTACTGAAAACCCCGACATACACCTCACAATTTGAACTGACATGAGCATCGTCAAGGTCAGAGACCTAGCTTGCATTTCCTACTCCCATTGCATGGTCAACTTCAAGGGTTTCCTAGCCTTCTAGGCACACCGTGTGGCACATCGCCTCTAGTCATAGGATCAATTGGCATGAATTTTTAGTAGCTCTAAAACCCTAATATTTTTGGATCTAATTTGCATTTATTGTGAATAGATACAGTAGGTTTTCACTTCACTCATCTACACTCCACTTCATTGTTTATTTTTATTTGGCTTATTTTGTGGATAGAATTCTAAAATTTTATTTGGATGTATTTGTTGTTTATCGATTTCTACAATTAACCTATTTGCATATCAATCCTATAATTTATTCTGATGTTTGATTTATACACTTAGATTTGTGATTTACCCTCTAGTGTATTTACTTGTGGATGGAAGTCTAAATTTTTTCTTATATGTTTGATTTTCTTATCTAGTTTTGTGGTTTTCCTATTAGTATATCGAAACTTTACTCTCGTACTTGTCTTGCACACATAGCATTCTCCCTCTTACCTTCTACTAAGATTCTTGGAAGTTTTGGTGGCATGCATTGTGAATTTTGTATACTTTATGGTTTACTATAAATTTTTAGATATTTTATTATAGTGGTGTATCCCTATGTTATGATTTGGTCTCACATGAACTTGTCTGAGAGATCTCTTGGGGACATCTCCCTATTAGAGGTAGTAGATGATACCCTTTAGGGTCAATTTATGTTACTGTTGGATGTCTCATATTGTAAAAGTCAAATAAAATAAGAAAAGATGAATTTAATATCACAAATAAAATAAGAAAAGGTGAATTTAACATGTTCAAATGATCACATAGGCTAATTCTAACTCATCTAGTAGAGGAAAACCTAGAAGAGTAGCTATGTTTTCATTTATAATTCAATGTCTGAGATAATTCATTTAAAATTTAAAATTTGTGTGCATTAGGCATACCCTAGGGCTTGTACACCCATGCAAGCCCCATGCTCCAATTCTAAAAATAGTATATGTGTACTCATACTAGTCCTTGCACCCATACTAATATCCATTTCCCTTAGTGAGCATGAAATTTAATTGTTTTGATAACGTGTTTCTAATATTCAATCTATAGGGCTACTTATAGTTGATCACATATCTAGTTGTTTTAGGGTAAGTGCACAAAGATGGGGGACCAAAAGGGGGTCTTAAGATGCCACTTTTTTTTTCTAAAATTAGGAAAGATGGATGTTGGATGAGAAATTGAAGATAGTTACACTCAAAATTTGAAGATACAACAAAAACAAGAGTCATAGTTCTCCGAATCTAGTTTCTAAACTACTAATTTTTTTCAAAAATGGTTGAGATTAAGGGGTTCAAAAAGGGGGAGCACACAAATTGGTCCTATTTTGTTCAAAAAAAATAACATAGCGTCTGGTGTGCTCCCCCTAAAATGTTAACTTTTTTTAAGTATTTCAAAAATCACTTTTTCGGTGAGAAATTAGCTAACACCGTGTAGTTTATCCTTGATTTTTCTGATAATTTTTTCATGAATAATTGATTTTTTACTAATTTTCAAAGTGGACACATCCTGAAAAATAGAAAATTGCGCGTGTTCCCCCCTAAAATTTTTGAAAACTAATTGAAAAAAAAAACGTGTAGAATGGAGTCCAGTTTTTAAAAATGTAATTTATTTGAAATTTCGATGAACAATTAAAAAAAGTCAAAAATACCAAGCACTGGTTTTTGACAAAAAATGGATACAATAACAAAATAAATTAAAGATGAAATCCTTAACATGCTCAAAACGTGAAAAAAATTATATGGTTAGAAAGCTAACAGAGAGCTTAAGATTATGGTGGCATTTTTTTCAACTTGTCATCGAAATAACTGCAACTTGATGGGGAGCACACTCCAAATTATGTGGTTTTCATTACAATATGGAAAAACACATCATTGGATGTCCTAAACACAGTCCAAGCCTTTGGGTTGGAAGCCCAAGACAAATCCAAGCCAAAGTCTTGGAAATTACCAAGGCAAAGCATAACACGAGCACGTTATGTGCATTCACATAATGCTAGCACATTATGGTGAACTAAAACATCTCTCTCTCTCACACTCTCTTTGTCCTATCTACCTCCTAGTTTTCCTTTTCCTTTCCAATTTCCCTTTAGATCCCACCAAATTTTCCTTATTTTACTATTTTCCACCTCTCCTCTCATCATTCTTCCCATCCAATGAACTTTAGTTTTATCTTGTTTCCATTTCATCCTCCCAATTTATATCCTCATCCCTCTTTGCATGTCCTAGTTTTCTTGTTTCCATTTGCTTTGTTGATAAGGGAGAGGGAGAGGGAGGAAGAGGGAGAGAGGGTGGAGATGGAGGGGGGAGAGAGGGCAGAGATAGGGTGATAGAGAGAGAGAGACCTAGTTTTCTTGTTTTCATTTCCTTCATTGATAAGGGAGAGGGAGAGATAGAGGGGAGAGATAGGGAGATAGAGGAATGATAGGGGAGAGAGAGGCAAGAGATAGGGAGAGATAGATAGGTAGAGAGAGGAGACAAATAGGGAGAGAGAAGAGATAGAAGGGAGAGATAGGGAGATAAAGAGTGAGCGAGATGTCCAGAGAGATAGGGAGAGAGATTGAGAGGTAGAGGGGCGATAGAGATAGGGAGATAAGGGAGAGATAGAGATATAGAGGTTTAGGGTTGCTCGGGTTTACGGTTTAGGGGTTAGGGTTTAGGGGCATTATTTAGGGTTTAGGGGTTTTGTGTGTGTGTGTGTGAGAGAGAGAGAGAGGGTTGCTCGAGTTTATGTAATGTCCCTTATAGGAACAATACTAATTTTACCCTAAATTATCAATTTCCAAGTAAACAAAGATTTAGAGTGTACCTTGACCTGATCTAATCCAATCAAATTAGATATCTTAGAGGACTCAACCATAAGAGATTGGAGGAGTGTGACTTTGATGGGGTGTCTCAGATCGTCTACTCTAGGCCCAAGAGCGGACATACCATCCTCCTTGGCCTCATGTGGCCCATGCCATCCATATGAGGTGGTCTACCTAGTGAGGTATTCGTTACCTTGTTCCCCCTCATCTTGTCATTTCCTTTCCCTTTCTCTATGATTGGTTCCTTTGAATTTGCATGTCTATGATAGGAGAATGAGATCACAAAGGGTGCCCCAAAAGCCATCTCTTCTAAGGGCAATACCCTTTGTACCCCCTTGGCCCCTTTTAGGATTATCCAATCCCCTCCTTGGGGTGGCGTACCTAGAAGAGTGCCCCATCACCGTACCCCTCTTGTACTCTCTTTGTTCCTTCTATCATGGTAATTATAACATTCATGCAAGAATCCACATTAATGCATAATAAACTAATCAAACTCATAGTTGTAAACAATCATATCAGCAATGCATAATGAATAATGAAGGTGACATATAAATGATAATATGCATGAACTATTGATGATGGTATGCATAAACTATTAATCAGATTTAGACAACATCCTATATAAACACTCTACCACAATTATATGAACTCACAATCCTCTTTTAGATCTGCTCTCAAATATACTCCTTGTTGTTATCTCTGTCAACGAATATCAGAAATTGTAATATATATTTTATTCCATCAGATGTATTCTTGGCTACTCTTGGTTCTGCTCTGTATATTCAGATGCATAATACTGCTCTGCTTGATAATTCCCCCTTCTCCACAAAAACTTATTTTCTTTTATAACCTTATGCCTCCATGAAGAGAGGCAACCCTTTGAAAAGACATCACCTTTTATTAACTAATTACTACCTCTTTAATTGTTGCCTCTTCACAAATATAATTGCTACTCTGAGAATGTAATCACTACTCTTAAAAGTTATTATTCCTTTTGTGAATCAATCGCTACCTCATAATTGATCATAATCGTTGCTTAATATATAATCTTTATTGTTGCCTTATTTCTCAATATACCACTGCTTCTTCTATATTAATCAATGCCCTTACAATTGTAATTGTTGCTTTTCCTAATGATATATTTGCTTCTCTTATTTAATTGCTGCACTTGTCTTTATTAATATGTCTTTATCCTTGGTCAACCTTTGTCTTATATTTTTAACAGTTTCTCTTTAATGTAATGATAATCATTGTCCCATCAGTTCTTAGGCAATCATATATATAAAGATTATTAACTTATATTAATATTTTATTTTATTAATATTAATAATTATTAATTTATTTGTATTTATATTTATTATTTACAAATACAATAAATATATTATATTATTTAATATTATTTATTCAAATTGACTAAACACTGCATTTCATGAAAGCAACCTCACTATCTTTTATCATGATGTTTAGATCTTTAATTTAAACAATGTCTTAACATCGGGACATCACAGTCCGCCCCACCCAAGATTGCTTGTCCTCAAGCAATCATAATTATGATGCTTCTAAAACCATCTGGATCTTGAATCGATCTCTTTGAAGAATTGTTGTTAGTATTCTGTCTCAATCCACTGACAATGTTAGCATTCTCTAAGTATGAGGGCAATTTGTCATCCCACTCTTTTGGTTCATGTACTTGTATTTCCCAATATCTCTCATCAACATAACCAAGAGTTGGTAACTGGTAAGATACCTAACTTAAGCTAAGTTTTCTCTCATCTCAAGGAGAAGAAAACCAACAGGCACATTTTCTTCTTTGGTATCAATTATATTTTCAAAGAACCGATTAAGTTGGCTTGACCCTTGCACATGGATATTCTTTTGAGTTTACGCGGGAAAGTGAGCTTTTCATATATTAATATGGGAATTAGAAGCATGACCCCCATCTATGACCTCGATTGCAGTGATCTTATATATCTTTGGTCTTCTTGTTTGTATGTCTTATAATAGTCTGGATGACCCTCTAACGGAGTATCATGGTATGTCCCCATACTCTTTTCTTTCATTTTCGATCCTGGGATTTGTGGGTTATGGGCCCATAATATAACTTAGTATACGCTTATGTAGCAATTTTGTTGTAACTTGATTTTATCAAATTTATCAAAGGTACCTACATGCCTAATACTTATGTCTTTGATCCTTTGAATGTGGAGTTATTTTGATTAAGAAAGGAACTTGAGAGGAAACTCCTAGAAGAATGAGCTAATATAGAGTTTACTAGATTAAATTTGTAGGTTATAAGTTTGACCCATGTATTGTCATTGTTTCTAAGTGTGAGATAGATCATATGATTATATATTTGATCTTGTTCCAAGGGAATAGAACAATTTATTTCCAATGATGTTCCTCTTCCATGAAGCTTGATGAATATCTTTTAAATTTTCAATATTTCTCCAAATTTGTATGTTCCTAATTGAGTTGTCTTCATTACATTCTTTCAAAAGTGTTGTTTTGACTTTTAAGAGATTGACCATTCCAGGTCAAGATGATACCCTAGTGTACCTAAGACTCGAAGTCTGAAAGATAACCTTAATCCATCTTTGTATCTTTAGTTATGCCTAAGTTTCCTTAACAACTAGATTTTCATTTGAGAATTGGGAGTTAAATTATATTTTTAGATTCAACTATGTTGAATGGTTGTGAGTGATTGTTCCTTCCTTGGGAAACTTTTGATATTTTGATTGGTGGAGAATGATTCCCTTTTATATTTAATTGTTAAGGAAGTCCTACATTTGAAGGTCACACTTTTCGTATTTGGGGTTTCATCCTTTCTCGCATCATCATCATTTACTTACGAAATTACTTAGGGTTCTATTCTCACTTGAATTCTTCAATGATGTTTTGGATGTCTTTCTTAAATGAAATGTTCTCTTCCTTTTTTTTATTTCAAGTTTGAGAGTCATACTTTTTCCACTTCACTAGTTACAACCATTCATTATTACATAAGTTAATTTGTTAGTGCTTCTTAACCCAAGAAGTGTTTGACAAATAAATCTCTAGAGATTTGGCCTTTACATAAAGTAATCTTAAACACACATAGAGTAAACTTCTTGCGGAAACATTATACATGAAGAATACGTATAAATAAACACATTACACGAAGCATGCATAAAGCATGAAGCATACACATACAAAGTATACATATATTTATACATGTGAAGCATGAAGCGTACACATAAACACACATGATACACGTAATACACAAATTTTATGCATAAATACACTTAATACATGAAGTATGAAGCATACGTGTAATACACAGAATATGAAGCATACACGTAATACACAAAGTACACGCATGTAATACATGAAGCATGAAGTATACACATACATGCTCGTAAGTCACGAAGTATACACTTGAATACATGTAAGTCATAGAGTATACATTTGAATACACACAAGTCACAGAATATACACTTGAATTGTAATGCAAGTCATGAAGTATACACTCAAATACATGTAAGCCATGAAGTATACACTCGAATACACGTAGGTCATGAAGTATACACTTGGATACACATAAGTCATGAAGTATAAACTCGAATACACATAAGCCACAAAGTATACACTTGAATACACATAAGTCACACTTGAATACACTTAAACCACAAAGTATCACTTGAATACACTTGGATACACATAAGTCACAAGGTATACACTTGAATACACATAAGCCACAAAGTATACACTTGAATACACATAAGTCACAAGTATACACTTGAATACACATAAGTCACAAGGTATACACTTGAATACTCGAATACACATAATTCGCAAGGTATACACTTGAATACACTCAAATACATAATACATAAAGTATACATAGGATGACAAGAAAGATGCTCTGATACCACTTGTAATGTCCCTTATAGGAACAATACTAATTTTACCCTAAATTATCAATTTCCAAGTAAATAAAAATTTAGAGTGTACCTTGACTTGATCTAATTCAATCAAACTAGATATCTTAGAAGCCTTAACCATAAGAGATTGGAGGAGTGTGACTTCATTGGGTTGTCTCAGATCCTCTACCCTAGGCCCAATAGCAGACATACCATCCCCCTTGGCCTCATGTGGCCCATGCCATCCATATGAGGTGGTCTACCTAGTGAGGTATCCGTTACCCCGTTCCCCCTCATCTTGTCATTTCCTTTCCATTTCTCTATGATTGGTTCCTTTGAATTTGCATGTCTATTCAATAGGAGAATAAAATCACAAAGGGTGCCCCAGAAGCCATCTCTTCTAAGCCCAAGGGCAATACCCTTTGTACCCCCTTGGCCCCTTTTGGGATTATCCAATCCCCTCCTTGGGGTGGTGTACCTAGAAGAGTGTCCCATTGTCGTACCCCTCTCGTAGTCTCTTTATTCCTTCTATCATGGTAATTATAACATTCATGCAATAATCCAAATTAATGCATAATAAACTAATCAAACTCATAGTTGTAAACAATCATATCAGCAATGCATAATGAATTATGAAGGTGACATATAAATGATAATATGCATGAACTATTGATGATGATATGCATAAACTATTAATCAGATTTAGACAACATCCTATATAAACACTCTACCACAATTATATGAACTCACAATCCTCTTTTAGATCTGCTCTCAAATATACTCATTCTTGATGTTATCTTTGTCAAGGAATATCAAAAATCGTAATATATATTTTATTCCATCAGATGTATTCTTGGCTGCTCTTGGGGTAAAAGCACAAAACTGTGTCACACTTTCAACCGACTTATCAGCACAAGTGAATTTAAGTATTTGTAACTAAAAATTAATTTTGGTCAAACATATGATCTTGTAAGATTCATTCTAGCTAAGTTAGATATGTCCACAGCTTTTCCAACTAAAATTGTTGGCTAAATGCATATGTAGCACCACAATGAGGCCAATTTACCAAAAAAATAAAATTATTTGAAAAATTTAATATTTCAACAACTTCTACTCATGTAAATAACATTTTTTAAAAAATATAAAAGTACCCTTTTGTAGATCTATAAGTTTAGTTTTCAAATATATATATATATATATATATATATATATATATATATTAATAGTTTAATTATTATTTATATTTTCCTTTCTATTTTTACTAAAAGTAGGTTATCAACACAAAACATTAGGTCGATTACCATGTCAAGAAAAAATAGTAAAACTTATTAAAAAAAATTGAAAAAAATATGATGCACTAGATAAAAGAATCTATATCAAGATGGTATAATTTTTTTCTATTTTAGATAAATAGTTAATATGAAAGTTGACGTCGAATGGAAATAGCTACGTTTTAATACACGCACATTTTATTATTTATTCAAAAATATATATTTTTATCTTGAAATTGGAAAAAAATATATCCATGCACTAAAGTTTCAAGTTATAAATACACACAAAAAAATTGAAGAAAAAAAAATTACTATATAAAGATTGACGTCTCAAGTAACTTCATTTTTCAGCATTTTATCAACAATTAAATTATAGTGTCAATTTATTAAAAACTATATTCAAATAATTTTTTAATTTTTTTCAAAAAATACAACCATAAAATATACTAAAAAATAAAGATTTTATTAGTTTACATCATTTCAAAATTTAAAACAAATATGTCACTTTTTAGTGATTCAAGTTTAAAAGTCAGATCGGTGTTGGTTGTTTCCTTTATAAAAGTGTGGCACAACTTTGTGCTTTTACCCCTTAGTTCTGCTATGTATATCCATATGCTTAATACTACTCTGCTTGATAATTCCCCCTTCTCCACAAAAACTTATTTCTTTTATACCCTTATGCCTCCATGAAGAGAGGCATACCTTTGAAAAGACATCACCTTTTATTAACTAATTACTACATCTTTAATTGCTGCCTCTTCACAAATATAATTGCTACTCTGAGAATGTAATCGTTGCTCTTAAAAGTAATTATTCCCTTTGTGAATGAATCACTACCCCCTCATAATTGATCATAATCGCTACTTAATATATAATCTTTATTGTTGCCTTATTTCTCAATGAACCACTGCTTCTTCTATATTAATCGATGCCCTTACAATTGTAATTGTTGCTTTTCCTAATTATATATTTGTTGCTCTTGATTTAATCGCTGCACTTGTCTTTATTAATGTCTTTATCCTTGGTCAGCCTTTGTCTTATATTTTTAACTAGTTTCTCTTTAATATAATGATAATCGTTGTCCCATCAAATCGTAGGCAATTATATATATAAGATTATTAACTTATATTAATATTTTATTTTATTAATATTCATAATTATTAATTTATTTATATTTATATTTGTACTTATATTTATTATTTACAAATACAATAGATATATTACATCACAGTTTAGGGGTTAGGGGTCAGGGTTTAGGGTCATTATTTAGGGTTTATGAGTTTAGCATTGCTCAAGTTTAGGGTTTAGGGATTAGGGGTTAGGGTGTAGGGTTTAGGGGTTAGGGTTTAGGGTTTAGAGAGAGATAGAGAGAGGGGACTGATAGAGGTTGGGAGAGATAGAGGAGACAGAGGGGAGAGATAGGGAAATAGAGAGTGACGGACATGTCCAGAGACATAGGGAGAGAGACTGAAAGGTAGGAGGGATGATAGAGATAGGGAGATAGGAGAGAGATAGGGAGATAGAGGTTTAGGGCTTGGGTTTAGGTTTAGGGGTTTGGGGTTTAGGGTTTCTCAATTTTAGGGTTTAGTGTTTAGGGGTTAGGGGCATTATTTAGGTGTTAAGGTTTAGAGGTTTAGGGTTTAGGGTTTTGAGAGAGAGGGCCGATAGGGAGATATAGAGGAGACCAAGGGGAGAGATAGGAAGATAGAGAGGGAGGAACATGGCTAGAGACACGGGTAGAGAGATTGAGAGGTAGAGTGACGATAAAGATATGTAGATTAGGGAGAGATAGGGAGATAGAGGTTTAGGGTTGAGAGAGAGAGAGAGAGTTGCTTGGGTTTGGGGTTTGGGGTTTAGGGGATTAGGGTTGCTCGAGTTTAGGGTTTAGGGGTTAAGGTTTAGAGGTATAGGGTTTAGGGTTTAGAGAGAGAGAGGACCGATTGGGAGATATAGAGGAGACCAAGGGGAGAGATAGGGAGATAGAGAGTGAGGGACATGGCTAGAGACATAGGGAGAGAGATTAAGAGGTAGAGGGATGATAGAGATAGAGAGATAGAGATTTAGGGTTTCTTGGGTTTAGGGTTTAGGGGAATTATTTAGGGTTTAGAGGTTTAGGGTTGCTCAGGTTTAGGGGTTTAGGGTTGCTTTGGTTTAGGGTTTAGGGTTGCATGTCAAAAAAATCTCTCTCTAAACCCCTAAACCCTAAATAATGCCCCTAAACCGTAACCCCTAACCCTTAACCCCTAAACCCTAAACCTCTATCTCCCTATCTCTATGGACATCTTGCTCACTCTCTATCACCCTATCTCTCCCCTCTTTCTCCTCTGTCTCTCCCTATCTGTATCCTCTCTCTCTCTCTCTACCTATCTATCTCTCCCTATCTCCCTATCTCCCTCTCTTACCTCTCTCTCCCCTATCATTCCACTATCTCCCAATCTCTCCCCTCTATCTCTCCTCCCTTATCGATGAAGGAAATGGAAAGAAGAAAACTCTCTCTCTCTCAGAGAGGGAGAGAGAGAGGGAGAGACAAAGTTTTGCTTTTGCAAAACACGCTAGCATTATAACGTGCTAGTGTTATTGCTTAGTATTACCGATCCTAAAATGCGAGTGCGTTATAACACACTTGCATTATGACTTGTATGGGACCAAAACGTCATGTGGCGAGTTTTTAGTCCCTCATCTTTGTGCATATACCCATAATTATATTATATAATATAATTATATTTTATATTATAATATATTATATATTAATAATATTATTATATTATATTATATTACATTATTATATTATATTATATTACATTATTATATTATATTATATTATATAATAATAATAATAATATTAACCAAAATGAAAACCTTAATTATAACCATAATTTTAACCAATTTTAACCCTAACGAAAACCTTAATTCTAACCCTAGGTCTACTTAACCTAATTCTATTCCTAATTATAAAACTAATTCTAACCCTAACCCTAATTCTATTCCTAATTATAAAAATAATTCTAACCCTAACCTTAATTTTGGACCTAATTGCAATACTAACTATAACCCTAATGTTCATTCTAAACCCTAACCCCAAACCTAATTGTAACCCTAACTCTAGTTCTAAACATAACCTAACCTAATTCTATCCCTAATGCTAACCCTAACCCTAACCATATTTCTAATCGTAATTCTAACTCAGACCTCAACCCTAACCCTTATCCTAATTGTAGCCCTAACTTCTCATTGGAACCCAAATTGTAACTATAACCCTAACCTTAATCCTGATAGTAATGCTAACATTAACTCTAATTCTAACCCTAACTCTAATTTTAACTATAATTCTATCCCTAATGATAACCCTAATTCTAACCCTAGATCTACTTAACCCTAATTCTATTCCTATTATATTCCTAATTCTATTCTTGATTATAAAACTAATTCTAAGCCTAACCCTAATTCTATTCCTAATTTTAAAACTAATTCTAACCCTAGGTCTACTTAACCCTTATTCTATTCCTAATTATAGATTTGTATTTGGGAAAGTAATTTAGATCACCTCCATAAGTATGAAAATTAATCTTTTTTTCTCTAAAATCAAATTTAATAATTGGTTTTAATTGTTTTTGTTTACCTATGAAAATGAGACCCTAAATGGATGCAAATTCAACCTAAAATGCACCCAATCTCAAGTCCAAGGGACATCAAGATTGGACTAAATCACTACTATGCCTTTATACCTAATTATGCACCCTATCTAAGCAAACTAGTGATGATATGTCCTAATGGATGATATACTAAGCTAAACTAGTTAGAATTGCACTAGTTCTAATTATGTTGAGCACTCAAATTGGCAGAGTAACTTTGCATATGATGGCTTGTGCCAAACGGGAGGTGGAGGCCTCAATTTATAGATTTTTGATGATGAGATTGAAAGGCTAGGATCAATTTGGAAGATCAATGGTGGAGATTGCTTGAGAATCCTCAAGTAAGGAGAATTGGACAAATGACATGTTTGGATTGAATGAGAATGTTGCCCCAAGATTCAAGGGATGATCAATGGATGATAATGCAAGTTTGAATGGATGGATGGCTAGGATTGAGTAGGTGTATGACATGTAAGAACTCATTTATGAAAAGGTAAGGATTGGACTTTGTGAGGAATTTAAAATTTCACAGAGAGGACAAGTGGAATTTAAAATTAGAAGAATAGTGTTCAAATAGTGCCACATGGAATTTTAAATTGGAAGTAATAGTGACACATGGAGTGGGGTGGAAGAAATAGGACAAATGTACTCAATTTGGAAGATTTGCCCATGCTTCCAAAGTATCACTTGTCATGTACATGTGTGTACATTGGATGACAAGTGGACTTCTAGAAACATGGGGGTTTGTAATGATGAATTAATTAAAATTAATTCATGTGCACATGGATTAGAAAAAAATAATTATGATTACAAAAAGTAATCAAAAGTGCACAAAATAGGAAATTAAATAAATATGCTAATTTATTTAATTTTTGGAATGAACTATAGTAAAAAAAATATTTAATTTTCAAACTTTAGTAGAGGAATTTGATTTTTATGATAGGATAAAGGCGCAGAATAAATTAATTAAATAATTAAAAATTATTTAAGTAATAATTGGATCAGATGGCATGATGCAGGTGGATTAGGGTTGGATCGCGTAGGTGGATGAAAATGGTTGTGACCATTTTCAGGTGTCTACATTTTGCCCCTCTTTGATATGGCGTCATGGCTGTCGCGGTTAGTAGGTTGACGGGATATCAAAGAATATAATTTTTTTGATAAATATGCCCCGGTAGGTGAGTAGGAGGGAAGTGGGTGACCAGGTGATGCCCCCTCGAGAGATTGGCAGAATTTTTTTTTTTTTGGTGATCTCTTGAAAAAGGAGAAAGAATAGAGGGGGGTAGCGGCGTTGGGAGGAAGCTGTCGCGATTAGCAAGTTGACGGGATATCAAAGAATATAAATGTTTTGATAAATATGCCCCGATAGGTGAGTAGGAGGGAAGTGGGTAACCAGGTGATGCCCCCTCGAGAGATTGGCGGAAAAAAAAAGAGTTTTTCGATGATCTCTCAAAAAAGGAGAAAGAACAAAGGGGGTAGCGGCATTGGGAGGAAAAACCTACCCAACGTGAGGGGGGGTTATAAAATTGATGTTTTTGATGGGGAAATTTTATTTTTTGGATACAGAGGAAAATGACGCTAAAATAGAGGAATAAGGCGCTAAAACAAAGGGAAATTGGTGCCGAGAGATGAACAGATGGCGCTAAAGGATGAAGGTTTGGTCAAGCTAGGGTTTGGGAAGAAAAATAGGGTTAGGGCGACATTTGGATTTTTGTTTAATTTTTTAAGACGTGATTATTTTGGCGCATAAAGTTTTGATTTGAGTGCATGGGAATTTTGATTTTAGCGGGTGAAATTTAAGAAATGTGCTTTTTGTAAAGAGGCACGTTGTGTTTTGAGATGGGGGGCGGGGAGGGGCACATAGCTCGGCACTTTAGCATCTAGCCTTTGGAGGGGTGGGGAGGGGCGCTTAACCTCATAGAGTGGCACCTAGCCTTTTTTTGCTTGAGGGGCGGGGAGTAGCGCTTAGCCCGACGCTTTAGCACCTAGCCTTTGGAGGGGTGGGGATCAACGCTTAGCCTTATAGAGTGGCGCCTAGCCTTTTTGTGCTTGAGAGGTGGGGAGTAGCACTTAGCCTGGTGCTTTAGCGCCTAGCCTTTGGAGGGGTGGGGATCAACGCTTAGCCTTATAGAGTGGCGCCTAGCCTTTTTGTGCTTGAGGGGCAGGGAGTAGCGCTTAGCCTGGCACTTTAGCGCCTAGCCTTTGGAGGGGTGGGGATCTGCACTTAGCCTTATAGAGTGGCGCCTAGCCTCATAGAGTGGCGCCTAGCCTCATAGAGTGGCACCTAGCCCCATAGAGTGGCGCCTAGCCTTTTTGTGCTTGAGGGGCGGGGAGTAGCGCTTAGCCCGACGCTTTAGCACCTAGCCTTTGGAGGGGTGGGGATTAGTGCTTAGCCTTATAGAGTGGTGCCTAACATTTTTGTGCTTGAGGGGCGAGGAATAACACTTAGCCCGACGCTTTAGTGCCTAGCCTTTGGAGGGGTGCGGATCAACACTTAGCAGGATGCTTTAGTGCCTAGCCTTTGGAGGGGTGGGGATTAGCGCTTAGCCTTATAGAGTGGCACCTAGCCCCATAGAGTGGCACCCAGCCCCATAGAGTGGCGCCTAGACCCATATAGGGGCACCTAGGGGAGGCAGTTGTGGATGAGGGGGATGATGATGATGAGGATGTGGATGTGGAGGAGGATATGGAGGAGGTGAATAGGCGAGTGATCATGATATGCAAATAGGTCCCTAAAAAATGGTCACAAGATGGTAGGGGGATATGGGTTAGTAGAAAGGAGGGAGTGATGGAAATGTAGGTGTGGATGAATCTTGAAGCAAAAGGAGAGGGATGGGATGATGAGTGTAGATGCAAATGCAAGGAACTACATCATATTGAGATATTATACCAATAATAATCAAATATTGAGTGCTACTGTTGATATAGTATGGGATGTTATGCACCAGGGTACGTGGAACCAAAGTGGCAAGACATCCATGCATAGGACTTGACTCTACAAACAATAGGATGAACCCATACATGCCCATAATAGTACAACCTTGTCTAGACAAGGGAAGGGGACTCATAGCATAAGTCCTTAATACACCAAAAGTATGAAGAACCTTAGATGCAAAAGGGGATCAATATGCTAGAACTGACCCTACGATCCACAAGATATGAATACTAAGACAGAGTAATGAGAACCTCCCACAAGCATGGCATACAAAAGCAATGACCATGCCCCATTTTGGATTATTCTCTACATGCCATGATATATTGAGATCAAGGTAACTTTGAAGTAGTCCAAGAATGACGCAAAAAATAAAAATCAAAGACCAAAAGACTGACTGACTCAGAATACACAGCCATTGTATCTCTTGCCAAAGGATGGATGGAGGATTTGATGATTTTGTCCATTGTAGGAAGGATGCATCCTAGGACAAGAATCGATGATGGATTAAACTAAACTAAGGATAGGCGAAGTGATACGTGCTGCTAGTTATGGAAAATCCAATATGTTGGTGAAAGATTTTTTGTGAGTGTTATGCTTTGATAAGATACCCAGCAAGTATATTGATCGTAGGTCAAGTGCAATCAACAAGCTCAGAAAAGTGGGACCATCCAAATGGGTTGGATGGGTGCATCGTATGTACTTGCGTACTGGATACTTCCTTCGTATTCCAGACTGCCTACATACCCTGTATCCACGGGATCAAGGCACATTACAATGAAGGTGGTGATGATATGTAGTTTTGGGGGACTTGATGATGTAAGGATTGGGGTTGGTTCATGTGAAATGATGCAGTTTGGTTTAGAGGATGTGGTTGTCAGTTTTCTGAGTGTACAATAGTAGAAAAACCACAACATAATAGGGAGGTGAGGATGGTGTAGGGCAACTGTCAGTTTTTTGACTGTACTATGTAGTCTAGTCATATGACTAGGGAGGTAGTGATGAGAAGTGTAAGATACCTATGTTGTTTGACATGGTGAAATGGTGATTCATAGACGTGACGACTAAAGGGACCAAGGGTTGGGAGGATCAGGGGTTAGGGTAGATGGGATTTTTACTTTTTCTGTTACTAGTTTCTATCAAAAAGATCAAAACTATGAGAGAGAATATCTAGGTAGAGGGGATGGGAGGATGAGGGATCATGTAGGGAGATGGGAGATATTTTGGGAATGATGGACAATGGAAGCTCAAATGATGGATTTGTTTCGAAGCTCAGGTGATGGGTTGATGGGATATAATGGATGATGAAGAGGACGACGAGAAGGTAGACTTGAATGATGGATCTGGATTGAACCTACACATGACGCCTGCAAGTAGGTTTTCATCATGGTACTTATCCAAGGCGCCACCAGAAGTGGTTTTCAGCATAGGACAGATTATTTCTCTTTACTATTTTTTTATTTCTTTTGAATTTTTTGAATTTTTTTGTATTTTGGCCATAGGGTATTTAGCGGATGAACTATGAAACCGCTTCAAGTGAATGATATTCATGGGCTCATCAAGTTCTTCTCCTTCAAGGGTGGAGAGGCGGTATGCTCTAGAGCCATACTTTGTAGTGACAATGTAGGATCCTAGCTAATTAGGCTCAAATTTTCGTTTCTTTTCTCACTCAGATAGATTCCTTTATTTTTCTTTCAGGACCAGATCTCCTACTGCAAACTCCCTAGCACGGATCTTCTTGTTGGAGGATCTGCGAAGCTGGTTTTGGTATGCTTGGAGGTGATTAAGGGCGTTGAGGTGCCATTCATCCAATAGCTCAAGCTCTTGGAGGCGTGCAACATGGTATTCTTCATTAGTGATGACATTATGCAAGGAGATGCGCAATGAGGGCAATTTGATCTCGATTGGCAGGATGGCTTCCGCTCCAAAGACAAGGGAATATGGTGTAGCTCTTGTGGGTGTGTGGATACTAGTACAATAGGCCCAAAGGGCGAGATGAATATGGAGGTGCTAGTCATGGCCAGTTTCATTGACAACTTTCCTGAGGATTTTGAGTAGGGTTTTTTTAGTTGCCTCATCCTATCCGTTACCTTGCGGGTAATATGGAGTGGACCAATGATGTTGAATGTGGAATTGTTCACAAAGGTCCCAAACATCATGGTTTTTGAAAGGTTTACCATTGTTGGTGACAATGGCGGATGGGATACCATAACGAGAGATGATATGGTAGAGAATGAACTTGGCAATTTGGTTTCATGTGCTGAAAGTGAGAGGGATGGCCTCGACCCACTTAGTGAAATATTCAGTGGCGGTGATAATGAATTTGTGTCTGTCAAAGGAGGATGGGTGAATTTTGCCAACGAGACTAGGCCCCACTAAGAGAAAGTCCATGGTGTAGTAATAGGTTGCAACGCTTGAGAGGGAGCATGAATGAGATCTCCATGCTGTTGACAGGGCTTACACTTCTTCATGTACTCACATGCATCATGTTCCATAGTAGGCCAATAATATCTGATACGCAAGAGCTTCTTGGCTAGGACAATTCCACTTGTGTGCACTTTGCAGATACCTGTGTGGACTTCGTGTAAGGTAAGGGAAGCTTCTTCTGTGTTTAAGCATCGAAGAAGAGTACCATCATAGCTTCAACAATAGAGGGTGTCGGCAAGGATAGTGTAGTGAGCGGCTTGGAATGTAATGTGCCGTACCTGTTTGTATTTTTAATGATCTTTTATGTGTGATTTTTATTATTATTTTATTGTGTTCTTTTAGATAGACAGAAGATGCAGAAGGGGGTTTTATGTTTTCCTGCAAATGTGGTGCCGGAGCACACAATATATTGCATATAACATAAACCCAGAAAATATACAATGAATCTGAAGAAAGTAATGACAACCCAGATAGTAGAATAGCCCAAAAATAATTACTATTACATACCCATATGAAAATATGCAACTTGGTATGGCCACCGGAAATGGACCAGCAAGTGGGTATGGCTAGAAATGCATCAAATCTCCATGGATTGATATAGAATGTTAAAATAGATGATAACAACAAAGAAATAAGCCTGAAACACCATCCAATGGCCAAGAATGAAGCTTCAATGAAAGAGGAAGAGCCTCCAAAGGACCCACGCCTCAATGGTACATGGTACGGTCAATCTGGAATGTACGGCCAGCAGCTGTTATAAAAATAGTCCCAAACAATATCAAATCTACTCCTCCTTTGCAATGCAAACTGGTCTCCTCAAACCTCGAATAAATCTGCAATAGAAATATCAAATAAACCTCTACAATCTCATCCGTCAAACTCCATTTCAGCACATATGTGAATGTTGAATACATCCACCGTCAATGGCACCGTTGGGTGGTATTGCACACCTATGGGATACCGTCACTAATGGAGGTTTTCATCTCCAATAGCCTGATGCAAAAACTCCAACTCCAAAACCCTAGCAGAGCTCTCATAAACCAAATATCCAACATAGCATAATCTGAAAATGTGCTCCAAATGACCTTTTATCTTTTTCCAAGATAGGTGTTGGGCATTTAGGAGGGAAAATAACATTTTCATTTCACTTTATGCCTCCTAAGGGTGAGTGCCCAAGATCAAGACAATAGCCTATGTCTTAATTTCATTAATTTCACTTTTCCGGCGAATTGTAATAAAGTCCATATTAATATAAATTAATAAATCTTCGGACTTTAAAATAAGTATGAAGATGGTGTCAAAATTCACTGATCTTTAGCTCGCCAGAAAGGTCTCGACAAAACGCATCTGATCCAACTCAGAAAATTCTGAGCTGACACAATTCCTGAACTTACTAAAAATAGTAACGTCCAATAGCCCACTGAACCTACACTAGGATGCCAACTGGATCCACTGGATGCGAACCAAGACTCTGTCACTGCCAAGGACCTCCAAAGCCAATCTAACCACAGTTCCCTAACCAAACTGCTAGCCCACGGGAACTCCATGATAGACTAACCATGTGTCTAGAAGGGGACATTACAGTCCGCCCTCCCTAAGATTGTTTGCCTCAAGCAATCTCAGCTCAGGATGCTCCAGAATCCGCTCGTTCTCCCACGTAGCATCCTCGACCGGTAGGTTTTTCCATTTAACTAGGTACTCCCTGATAATCCTCCTCCTCAAGTTGCGATCCCTGGTATCAATGATTGCCTCGGGTACCAATATCAACTTTCCCTCTTCATCAAGAGGAGGCAACTCAACTGAAGGCGTCACATTGTGCCCCAGTGCCTTCTTGAGACGAGAAACATGGAACACATTATGTACCCTACTCCCTGCTGGTAACTCCAACTCATAAGCCACTTCACCTATCCTCTTGGTGACCCTGAAGGGTCCATAATATCGTGGCTTCAGCTTGTCTACTCCACTCTTCTTGAGAGTAGATTGCCTATAAGGCTACAGTATGAGGTAAACCATGTCACCAACTTCAAATGATCGCTCAGTCCTCTGCTGATCTGCATACTGCTTCTATTGATTATGAGCCTTCTGTATATTTTCCTTCAATGCCCTTATGATATCCTGATTCTCTTGAAGGAAGTCTTTGGCCTTCAGCACCCTGCTATCACCAAACAGTAGATCAACAAAGCTCGGTGCCTCATAACCATACAATGCCATGAAGGGTGACATCTGAATGGACATGTGGTAAGTGGAATTGTAGCAATACTCCCCCATGTGTAGCCACCTAACCCATGCCTTCTGCTGCCTTGAAACATAGTTCTGGAGGTATCCTTCCACCCACTTGTTCACTATCTCTGTCTGACCATCAGTCTGGGGGTGATAACTCATACTGGGTGTGAGCTCTGTCCCTGACAACCTGAAAAGCTCCTACCAAAAATTACTGAGGAACCTGCTGTCCCTGTCACTGACAATGCTCCTAGGTAACCCGTGAAGTCGAAAGACCTCACGAAAGAACAACTCTGCAACCTAAGCTATAGTATAAGTGGTAGGAATAGCAAAGAAGTGTGTAAACTTCGTCAACCTGTCCACTACCACATAAATACAATCCCTGCCTTAGACTCTAGGTAACCCTATGATAAAGTCCATAGAAATGCTATCCCACTTTCTGTCAGGAAAGGGTAGGGGCTACAATTAACCTCCTAGAAGTGAGTGCTCTTGCTTGTTCTGCTGACATATCAGGCACTCTCTCACATACTGCATCACCTCGGTCTTGAGGCCCTTCTAGGTGAACCTCTCTCTGACCTGTCTGTAAGTTTTGAAGTATCTAGGATGCCCTGCCATAGGCAAGTCGTGAAATGCCCTCAAAACTTTTTGCTTCATCTGTGAACCCGACACCAAGAAGATCCTGTCCTTGTAAATGATCAAGTCATTTACCACCGTGTACCTGTCATCTTTGATGGTGCCATCAATCACTCCAGTAGCCCACTCATCCTTAGCATATTCGGCTGAAATCAATTCTCTCCAATCATCAGCTATAGCACCTAGTGCACAAAGATGAGGTCTCCTGGATAACGCATCAGCAACAACATTCTTCTTTCCTTTGACATAAACAATGTCAAAATCGTAGGCCTGTAACTTGCTAACCCACAAATCCTTCTATCCAAGGAAATGCTTTAAACTGTTGTGGTCTATCTTAACCACAAATTTGCTGCCCACCAGATACTGTCTGAACTTAGCCAATGCATGCATGATGGCTAGCATCTCCTTATCATATATGCTGTAACTCCTCTCCACACCCCTCAACTTCCTACTCTCAAATGCAATGGGGTGCTTATCCTACATGATTACCGCACCAATGCCTACACTTGAGGCATCACACTGTAGCTCAAAAGGCTTGTTGAAATCAGGAATGGTTAACATAGGGCAAGTACTCATGATCTATTTGAACCTGTCAAAACACTCCTGTGCCTTATCAGACCAACTGAAAGCATCCTTACGAGTCAAATCAGTAAGGGGAGCAGCCGATTGCGAGAACCCCTTCACAAACCTACGGTAATATCCACAGAGGCCAAGGAATCCCTTAAGATACAAGAGATTTTTTGGTGGTGGCCAATCCACAATTGCCTGAATCTTCTCAGGGTCTACCTTCACACTACTAGCATTGATGATATGACCCAAGTATAGCAATTCAGTCATCCCAAACTCAAACTTTGACATTTTGGCATACAATGACTCACTCTCTAAGATGCTCAGTACCATGTCAATGTGTTTCAGATGCTCTTCCCACGTCCTACTGTAAATCAGTATATCATCAAAGAAAATCAGCACAAATCTCCTCAACTGCTCTCTGAACACCTTGTTCATACAGGACTGGAAGGTAGTCGGTGCATTGGTCAAACTGAATGGCATGACCAGGAACTCAAAGTGCCCATAATGACACCTGAATGCTGTCTTCTCCACATCCTCCTCTCTGACCCGTATTTGATGGTAACCAGACCTCAAATCTATCTTGGAGAAGTAACAAGCCCCATGCAACTCATCAATCAACTCATCGATTCTGGGAATCGAGTACCTGTTCTTGATTGTTTTCTTAGAGTTCCCTATAATCGATACACATCCTGAGAGTCCCATCCTTCTTAACCAAAACCACAGATGATGCAAACGGACTCTTACTAGGCCTAATGTGACCCATCTCGAGAAGCTCTTTGATAGCCTTCTCAATCTCATCCTTATACCTCTTTGGGTGCCTGTAAGGTGTCGTGATCACTGGCTTAGCACCCTCTTCCAACTCGATCACATGCTCAAAACCTCTATCAGGAGGTTTACCTGGTGGAATATCACTAAACACTTTGGTGTGTTTAGTAAGTATAGACTGTATGTCAGGGGGATATGCATGCTTCTGTTGATCTACTGCAGGCATCACCATAACCTCGGCTGCCCACTCCACCTGATCGTGGTGAATCAATCGCTCCATCCGCTTGAGAGACACAACTCTCAACCCACCATCTGATATGCCTCTGAGCACATGTCTAACTCCGTCCACCTCAAACTTCATTTCCATCGTCCATAAGTTGAGAGTGAACTCCTCAATTTCATTCAACCAATTCATACCCAACACAACATCCCTCTCACCCATACCGACAACATAAAACTCAGACTGGCAAGTGTATTTGTTCAGCTGGATTGATAGATTGGGTATCCTCCTAGTGCAGGTGAGTACAAAACCATCTGCAACCTTCACCTTGAAGCCTTCAAATTCCTCAGTTTTCAACGCTCTCTTGGCGACCAAGCCCTCATCTATGAAGTTATGAGTGGCACCTATGTCAAGCAAGGCAATACATCGCTGCCCACTCAGCACCCCTCTAATCCTGAATGATCCTTCCTTCTGAATACTCATGATACGTGTTGTAGGTCGAGATAGATCATCCTCTCTATCTGATGCTTCCCCTGAGCCCTCTGATTCTCCACCCTCGACCTTTGAATGGTAATCCGAGTGGGGTTCCCCATCAACAAACTCGTCGGTTGAAAAGTACTCTAACTGTTTAGTTTTTCCTTGGGCAGCACACTTGTGCATGGGATCCCAAGGCTCTCGACAATGAAAACAGAGTTTCTTTCTCCTTAAGTCATTCAGCTGATCACTGTCCAATCTAGAAGAACTCTTATGCTGTTGTCATGCATCTCTCTGAAATGGTCTCCTATCCCTCTCCTTATCTTTCCTTGGCGGAACTCCTTTAGATTGAAATTTATTCCTCTATACTGATGATTCCATGTCCCGGGCCTTCTTCATGGCCTCCTGCAGTGTAGTAGGGTCAAAACCCTTCACCCATCTACAAAGTTGATCTGACAATCCGTCAATGAAAAGAACAACCAACCTGCGCTCAGTAATATCCGGAACCATAACAGATATATCCTGGAAATCAGTAATGTAGGAATCTACTGATCCACTCTGTCTCAACTGAGTCAACTCCTTGAACTATAACTCTGGGTCCTTTTTATCAAACCTGTCGATCAATTTAGCTGTAAACTCCACATATGAAGTGACCTGATCGTGACCCAATGTAACCTTCCCGTTACTCCACCATTTGTGAGCAATCCCCTCCAAGTGTAGAGCTGCATAAGTAATAGCGTCCTCCTCTGGCATGGGACTAATCTGCAAGTAGCTATCCAATTTCTGGACCCAAGCTCTCGCAGTGGTCTTACCTGATCCATCGAAGTAAGGAAGTGTCATCTTACTTTCCTCTGTAGTTCTTGGTTCTGTGATCTACCTCCCCTCCGAGGTCTACACCTAGTCCTCATTTTGGAATATTCAGCAAATGTCATCTCATTTTTGAAACCCTCACTGGATGCCCTCCAGTCCTCAAAATCTCCTCCTGGAACTCTGCCTGAGTAGGATCCTGTTCAGGAACTTGATTCCTGGGAGCAAATATCAGAATACCAGGTCTATCTCCCACAGTGAACTGTGAAGCCCTACGGTGATTAACTGAAGCCTCATCATCATCTCTATCTCTGCGTCTATCATCATGATACCTGTCCCCATTATTCCGTTCTTCTCGATTCCTATCACCGTTATACCTATCATTCCCATCATTCCTGTTCCTTTCTCCCCCATCATGTCTGTTTCTATCACCGTCCTGGTACCTATTCTTGTCAAGTCCATTGTATCTGTTTTTGTCACCTCCATGGTACCTGTTCCTATCACCTCCATTGTATATGTTTCTGTCACGGTGATTGTCTAAGTCATTACCCATCCGTTCGATGCAATGTGTTAACTCAGCCTGTGCCTCTACCATCTCACGTCGAGACTCTCTCATCTCTTGAGTAAGTGTTATCAAAATGTCTCGCGCTCTAAGTTCTAGTTCTTCCCTGTCACCCATATCTCCTGTAGGACCTATAACTGGTGGAAGCTCTCCAGAAAATGGGTCCGTCCATGATACCTGAGAATCGTTCTCAGTAGCTGCTACCACTATCTCAGTATCTGACTCAAAAGGATCTATTACGGGAACTGAATTCTCTGGATTATTCAACTGCGGAGCCTGTGTCCCCTGTCTTGCCCTTGTACTTCTGAACGGATATCTATCATCTGGTCGCATGTCTCATTTTACTTCTACATGTCAGAACTGAACTCACAGGATGGCAAGATCTTTAGCTCTGATACCACTGTAATGTGCCGTACCTGTTTGTATTTTTAATGATCTTTTATGTGTGATTTTTATTATTATTTTATTTTGTTCTTTCAGATAGATAGAAGATGCAGAAGGGGGTTTTATGTTTTCCTGCAGATGTGGTGCCGGAGCACACAATATATTGCATATAACAGAAACCCAGAAAATATACAACGAATCTGAAGAAAGTAATGACAACCCAGATAGTAGAATAGCCCAAAAACAATTACTATTACATACCCATATGAAAATATGTAACTTGGTACGGCTGCTGGAAATGGACCAGCAAGTGGGTATGGCTAGAAATGCATCAAATCTCCATAGATTGATATAGAATGTTAAAACAGATGATAACAACAGAGAAATAAGCCTGAAACACCATCCAATGGCCAAGAATGAAGCTGCAATGAAAGAGGAAGAGCCTCCAAAGGACCCACGCCTCAATGGTACATGGTACAGTCAATCTAGAATGTACGGCCAGCATCTGTTATAAAAACAGTCCCAAACAATATCAAATTTACTCCTCCTTTGCAATGCAAACTAGTCTCCTCAAACCTCGAATAAATCTACAATAGAAATATCAAATAAACCTCTACAATCTCGTTCGTCAAACTCCATTTCAGCACATATGTGAATGCTGAATACATCCACCGTCATTGGCACCGTTGAGTGGTATTGCACACCTGTGGGATACCGTCACTAATGGAGGTTTCCATCTCCAATAGCCTGATTTAAAAACTCCAACTCCGAAACCCTAGCAGAGCTCTCATAAACCAAATATCCAACATAGCATAATCTGAAAATGTGCTCCAAATGACCTTTTATCTTTTTCCAAGATAGGCGTTGGGCATTTAGGAGGGAAAATAACATTTTAATTTCACTTTATGCCTCCTAAGGGTGAGCGCCCAAGATCAAGACAATAGCCTATGTCTTAATTTCTTTAATTTCACTTTTCCAACCAATTATAATAAAGTCCATATTAATATAAATTAATAAATCTTCAGACTTTAAAATAAGTATGAAGATGGTGTCGGAATTCACCGATCTTTAGCTCGCCGGAAAGGTCTCGACGAAATGCATCTGATCCAACTCAGAAAATCCCAAACCAACACAGTTCCCAAACTTACTAAAAATAGTAACGTCCAAGAGCCCACTGAACCAACACTAGGATGCCAACTAGATCCATTGGATGCGAACCAAGACTCTGTCACTGCGAAGGACCTCCAGAGCCAATCTAACCATAGTTCCCTAACCAAACTGCTAGCCTATGGGAACTCCATGATGGACTAACCATGTGTCTAGAAGGGGACATTACATGGCGAATGAGAGATCTTTGTTGTTTGCGGGTGGATTCAGGGGGGAAAGTGTGATGTTGGAGGTAGGTGTAGATGTCATGATACCATGGATTTTTTGGACCAACAATCTCACACACGAATTCTGACTCAGCGACACGATATGCTGGCATTAGGAGCTGTTCCACAAGAAACTCACATTGATGGCTGTCATGAGGCATATCTAGAAGAGAACCAATAGTAGCCATGGCATCAACCGCTTTGTTGTGAAGGCGAGGTCCCTGTTTGAACCGTATGTAGGTGAATAACAATTAGTATTCATCAACCATTTGCTTATAAGGCACTAGCTTATCATCCTTTGTGAGAAACTCGTCGTTCACTTGTTTGATGATCAATTGAGAGTCTCTATAGACCTGTAGCTACAAGATATTCCATTGTATTGTTGTTTTGAGACCAATGATCAAAGCTTCATATTCGGCTACATTGTTCGTGCACAGGAAAGCACGGGATATAGTCACCTTGCAGGCTCACCAGTAGTATTCCTGCCCTTGAACCGTGATTGGTGAAGGATTCATCAAAGTATAGTTTCCAATTTGTTGATTCTATAATGGTTAGGATGGACTCATCTGGGAAGTCAATGGATAATGACTGATAATCTGTGAGGGGTGCTTCGGCCAGCTGATCTGCTACAAATTGTCCTTTGATTGCTTTTCCGTCAACATACTCAATATCAAATTCACTCAACAACATGACCCATTTTGCCCATTCTTCCTGTGAGTGTGGTCCGGGAAAGGAGGTACTTAAGGGGATCAACCTTAGAGATGAGCTTGATGGAATGGCTTAGCATGTAGTGTCATAACTTTTGAGGGAAGAAAACAACAACTAGACATGCACGTTCCATGGGGGTGTAGTTAAGCTCATATCCAACTAAAGTTATGCTGATGTAATATGTAGCTCTCTCGCGGCCAGAATCATCTTATTGTGCTAAGAGTGCCCCCAGTGCTACTGAATTTGCTAATATATATAATAATAAGGGCTTTCCAGGGACAGGCACCATTAGGACCGGTGGTGAAGCAATATACTCCTTGATGCGGTCGAATGCCTGCTGACAATTCTAATCCCACTTAAAGTGTACTTCTTTGCAAAGTAAATGGGCAAAAGGATGGCATTTGTCTGCAAGTTGAGCGATGAACCTTCATATAGCCTATAGTTTTCCTTGGAGACTTCAAATCTATTTGAGTGTCTTTGGAGGAGACATTTCTGATATGGCCGTGACCTTAGCAGGATCCACCTTGATTCCCCTGCGGGAGACAATGAACCCCAAGAGTTTACCTGATGTTATGCCGAAGATACATTTCTTGGGGTTGAGGCGAAGCTTGTACTCTTTGAGCTATGCAAAGATCTACCACAAGATCTTAGGGTGTTCTTCCCTGGTTCTAGATTTCCCTAGGATATCATCTACATAGTCTTCCATTATCTTATGTATCATGTCATGAAAGATTGTAGTCATTGCACGTTGATAGGTTGCCCTCGCATTCTTTAGACCAAAGCGCATGACTTGCCAACAGTATGTACCCCATGGACAAGTAAAAGTTGTTTTATGTTGATCCTCAAGGGCAATTCTGATTTGATTATACCTTGAAAAGCCGTCCATGAGTGAAAGCATCTCATGCCCTGCATTGAGACCTACAATCATGTCAATGTTGGGGAGTGGAAAATCATCTTTCGGACATGCTTTGTTAAGGTCTTGAAAGTCTGTACAACAACGGATGCCCCCAGGTTTCTTAGCAACTGGAACAATATTGGAGACCCTTTCTAGATAATCAATAGGATGAATAAAGCCAACATCTAATAGCTTTTGTAGCTTTTCTTTGACAAGCAAGGCAACTTGTGGGTGCATCTTACGGAGCTTCTGCTTAACAGGTTTTGCGTCGGGATGTACCACAAGATGATGAACCACCAAAGACGGATCCAATCCTGGCATGTCGGCATAGGACCAAGCGAACATGTCAGGTTCTTCATGAAGCACTGTGGAGATGTTAGACTTTTCTTTTGTGGCGAGACTTTCTGCTAGATGTGTGAGCTTGGGCAATTCTTGCATGCCAAGGTTGATTTCTTGTGTGCCTTCAATTAGAATGTTGGAACGCTCCTGCCAGTGAGATGGTATGAGGGGAAGATTGAGATCCTCATCTTCTAGCGCCTCAGAGAGGTTTACACTAGAAGATACGTCTTTATTTTTCTCTTTTGTGTCTGAAAGTGCCTTAGAGAGGTTTCACTAGGGACGATTTTCTATTTTTTGATTTGTGCTTTTTTGGACTAAGGATCTCCTCTTCCGCAAAATAGGCATCAGCGTGCAAGCATATGTCATATCGTGAGGTGTCGTGAAGTTCTAGGAATGCGGAGAGAGCCTCATCATTCGGAAATATGTTGAGAGGAAGGGGTCCTTGACAATCCCAAGCAATGAGTTCGGGGTGAACAAGGGGGAGGTCAATAACGAAGATGGCATTGTAGGGGAAGATGCAACAAAGGTCCAAGTCTTCATATGAAGCTATGATGACACTCGGAGTGATGTTTTCAACACTAGAAGAGGATTCCATTACCTATACTGAGGTTTTAGCGGGTCCATGGATTGTCACAGTCGGTGGAGTATATCCTAAACCAAAGTATTGAGCGTATTTCTTGGGAGATGTAGGATCAACTGGAAGGGGTTCTGTAACACCTTGTTCATCAGCACCAAGTCCTGTTCCACGGTAAGGCATTTTGGTACAAATTTGGAATGGTACAGGATATTTTTCTTTAAAGTATTCCATATTCACAGGTGCTGGGGTGGTTTCATCACGGTAGAGCCAATCACTTAAAGTTGTTTCTTCAGCTTCTTCTCTAGAGACCTCTGCTGGCACAAAGGGAATTTTATCATTGATCTTGTGATGTTGTTCTTGTTCTGATCTCTTCTGGAGATGATGACCATGGGAGCTGGGGGACAATGGTAACTATCCCACATGGAAGGCATTGTGAAGCTCATACTTGCCGCACCCTTTGTCTATGATCTTGACCTACTGAGGTGTACAATTGGAAGATGAGGTGGAAGCTTGTGATCGTTTGATGATGACTTGCAGCGTGAATGATGATGTGGATGGAGTGGATGAGGGATATTTGACATGATCCCCATAGGTGCTTGGACAATGAAATTGTTGATCATAAACAACCTCTAAAGCTTTGCAATATTCAAAAGGTTGTTGATCGGCAGGAATGGTGACTTCCACACCGTTATGGGGGAACTTGAGGCATTGATGGTAGGTGGACAGAACGGCTTGCATGACATGCAACCATGGTCTGCCTAAGAGGAGATTATATGGGAGGTCAAGATCAATTACGTGACATAGAGTGGGCATGGTGAGTGGGCCTACCTTGATAGGGAGGCATATAGTGGCTTCATATTCTCTCTACGTGTTGTCGTATGCCTTGATGGAGCTAACTAAAGATTCCAAGTCAGTCGTTGAATACCCCAGGAGTTTTATGAATTTTAATGTACATATGTTCAAGCCAGATCCATTCTCCAAGAGGACCCTCTTGATCTTATGGTTGGCGATTTGGACTTTGATGTGGAGTGCTTTATTATGTGTGGGATCGATGGGTGGCATGTCGGCATGGCTAAAAGTGAGGTGATAGGATGAAGATAGTTGAGCGACAAGGTTTTGAAATTGGGCGGGAGGTATGTCGGTAGGAACGTGAGACTCTTGGAGAGCATTGTCAAGTATTTCCCGGTGGATGGAGGATGTCCTAAGGAGTTCTAAGATGGAGATTTGTGTAGGGGTCTTTCCAAGATGGTCGAGGAGGTTGTATTCAGAAGCGGTAGTAGCGGAGGATGGGGATGGTCCCTTTATGGTTATACACCCACGACGGGTGGTAACAACACATTTGGGGGTGGTATTTTTGATTTTGATGGTGGTGACATGAGTAGAATCAAAATCAGTTCTACCCACTATATTATCGTAAGGAGGCAGAGCGTTGTAGTCGCTGTTGTTGGTTTGGTTGTTAGGATCAACATTGGAGAAGGATGGTTTCGATGCGGTTTGATTATTGTTGTGATGTGGAAGAGGGTCTTGGTAGACGCCTAGGCCATCATTAGGTGATGTATTGTTGTGGTCTTCAATTTGGATTCCACTGCGTTCAATGAGGTCTTGGACATAGTTTTTCAATTTCATGCATTTGCTTGTGGCGTGGCCCTTGATGCGATGATAGTCACAATATTCATTTTCTTTGCACCATGCAGGTTTAGGTTGGTTTTCGTCAAATGGTTTCGTTGTGGGGAATTCAACCATGCCGGCTCGGAGTAGCTTTTGGAATACAACCTCGAGTGGTTCACCCAAGGGAGTATATTTACGTTTTGGATTGTTAGGGTGATTCCACTTTGGAGGAGCAGATGGAATGGAGACATTGTTTGGAACATTTTGGACTACGTTTGTCTCTTTTTGTTTAGGAGTGGCAATTTGGATGTACTCAGAATCGGTAGCACCATCTCCTACATTGTTCTTGTTTTTAGCCCAAAATTTAGGTTTGTTGTTGGATGTTTTGTCATTGTCATTCTTGTTATAGATTTTGATTAAACCCTTTGCAATAAGGGCTTTTTCAATGGTGACCCCTTTTTCTATAATTTTGTTGAAGGTTGATGCGCAATGTAATTGCAAGTGGAAGGCCATCTCTTGGTTAAGATTTTGGATAAAGATGTGAACGAGTTACTTTTTGGGGGTTGTCCAAGGTAGCCTACTAGCAAGGGCTCTCCATCTTTGTAGATAAGCAGTGAAACTCTCACCAGTTCATTGTTTGGTGCTGCAAAGGTTGAGCATAGTGATCTCATGCTCTACGTTGTATGAGAAGTGGGTGACAAATTTCTCTGAAGATCGGCAAAAGTGGATATGGAGCCATAAGGCAAGTGCATGAACCATTCTAGGGCTTGTCCTCCTAGGCTTCATAGAAAAGGACGAAGGAGGAATTGGTCATCATAGGTGACTTCTTGGCATGCCATGAAGAACTCCTTGATGTGGTCACGAGGGTCTCTTTTTCCTTTGTATTTATTGAATTTTGGCATTTCAAAGTATTGAGGAAAAGGTGTGATGGCAATGTTTCTATCAAACGGGTAGGGACATAAGTCTTCAAACTTATAATGTTTCTTTTGGGTCCCTAGTTGGATGTTTTTAAGTGCATTTTTCATCTCTTGCCACTCTTGATTGAAAGGGTTAGCAAGAGGTGGTTACGATGCGTGTTGGAGTAGAGTTTGTTGTGACGATGATTGTTGATATTGGGGATGGACGTATTGTTGTTGTTGAGGATGGATGTACCATTGTTGTTGTTTTTGAGGATGGATGTATTGTTGTTGTTGTGTGTGGCGGAAGGCCTATAGTTTGCGTGTAAACATGGGACCCATGGGTTTGTTGTTGTGGGATGACTTGTTGATTTTGGGGTGGTGGTTGTTGTTGGGTGTCATAAGGAGGTTGCATCAATGATCCATGGTGAGGTTGTTGATGTGTGGAAGATTGATATGTGTACGTGGGATTGGCATAGCTTGTCAATGGGTTTTGTGGTTGGTTAAGTGGATTCACAATGGGTGTTTGAGTCGTGGGTGGTACTACAGTTTGCGTGATGATCGATCTTGGTGGAATGTTTAGTGGAGGGAGAGGTTGTGGTATAATCATGGGGGCTTCTTGCTGATTGTTTGGGGGGGATGGTATGGCGGTGATGGTGACATTAGAAGGTACCCCAGAAACGGGCACATCGGAGGATAGCATGTCATAAGGTAACCCAACAGGGGGATTGGATGCTTGTGGTTGTGAAACATTTCTAGCCCTCATGTTTTGTCCCAAGGCGTGAATGGTGGCGATGTTGGTGGAAAAACTAGCCCATGGGTTGTTGTAAATGGGTTCATTAGGATTAGGGACACATCCCCATGGTTGATCATGGATGGGTGTTGGTGGTTTGTCATGAAAGATGGTTTTGAGCTTGTCATAGTCATATGAATATGGAAGGTGTGTGCCATGTTCAATGAGACGTTGAAGAAATTCATCCTTATGGTTGTCAATGAATTGGTCAAACTTGTCGTGTAACCCCTTTTCATTAAGGAACTCGACAAAGGTGGGGGAATAAGTTTGATGAGGATGAGTGGATGCTTCACCCATTTCGGGTTGGTTGACATATTCCTCCATGTTTCTCGTGGTAGAGCCACTAGGAGAGAGGGGTTGGTAACGAACGTCCATTTTCTTAGCTTGTGATCGCGTGATGGGAGACATAAAAGGTGACTTTGGGTCAGATTTGGATGACGAGGTACCACTGATGAGAGGTGGAGATGGGCCCAAAATCTGGATCAAGATGATTAAAGGCCGATGGTTATCCTATATACTTAGGGTAGACAAAGAGCCTAAGCAAAAGGACAATAGGATTATTTTACTTGGGGTAGACAAGAAGCACCAAGCAAAATGGGATTTCTTGGAATCCACTAACTTAGGAGTTATCAAGATTCCTAAGCCAATTTATCCAAGGGGGGTTGATGATTCTTAGTTTATACTAAACTCAAGATGAACGAAGTCTCAAACTTAATACAAACAAAAGGACAATCTTGATCTAGAGTTTTAACCTTAGGATTTGGGTGAGATGTGGGTTGGTTGATTGATTAGGATTGATTTGATTGAGGAAATGGTTGGATTTAATGGATTCAAGGATAATGATTGATTATGGATTGATGTAGACTGATTAAGGATGGTACAATTGGTCAAGGCTGATGAGGGATAAACAAAGTTTTGTTTAAGGATAATGATGACTTGGGACTAATTATGGATGACGTGGACAATTTAGGATTTAAAGGAGATGATGAGAAGGATAATGGTCAATGATTGGGGTAGATCACAAGCTAAGAGTGATAAATAGACAGGGACATGGATTGAGTTGGCATGTAATGTTGAAGGATGACTTGGAACGGGGATTGTTGGCAACCACAAGGACAAAAATTTAACTTTATGATGACTTTTGGACTGGGCACTGATTCAGGGGGCTGGGCACTGATACAGAGGACCAGGTGCTGATCTGCAAAATCTAGGCGCTGATGTAGGACAATGGTGGTTTTATGTGGTTTCGAGGTGATGAATTGAATTTTTGGCAAATTTTGGGCTTTGGATGTGATGTTTTTGGACTTTGGAAGCTAAATGATGGATTTGGGGAAGTTCAAATGTTTCAATGGTTTGCTTTTTTGAATGGATCAAATGATGTTTGGGTTATGTCAATGATAGTTTTCCTTGGCAAGAAATACAAGCATTCCAAACAAGAGCATATAATGGCCAAAGGTTTGACGTGACGTATAAGCGTAATGTGTATGTTCGAGAAGCCCCTCAAGGCCCAAATTTCCATGGGTATAACTTAATAAAAAACACTTGAAAGCAATGCTTAAACTACCTAAGGTCAAGGTGAATGGCAATTTGTCAAGCTCACAATGTGAAATCTCTGACTCAAATGCAAACACATAGATAATCACATGTGCGATTATATTGTCTTCTCAAGAGAGGATGGCTAGGGTCCTCCTGCACTGGAAGGATGATGCAATCACCCTCTCTCTTGAAAGCTATCTATAGCTTATGCTAATCCAAGGATTTCCATCTCATCTCAAGGGAGCCAATGGTGAGAATCTATAGGGGATGTTGTTTCCCCTTGCCTTGAACAAACCGCCACAAGGTTAAAAAGGGTAGGCCTCTACCTTAAGGTGTTTAGTGGGGGATATTCAGCGACTTAACGCTCATTCATGTGGTAGTGACCCACTTAAGAGCCTTTCCTAGCCACTTACATCAATCCTTTTGCAAGGAGAGAATGGGGTTGATGTATCTCACACACAAGTGTGTGAATACTGGGGAACTGTCGGAATGAGAATATGTCGCCAAGAAGCTTCGACTTTCACCTAGGCCTTCCATATAGAAGACTGAATGGAAAGTACCACTTAGGGTCGTTCCTTGGGGTGAGTACCTCTTTTCCCACCAAGGCAAGCCCTTCTCTAAGAAAATGAAAAAGAAGAGAATATAACCATTTCTCTTCACCCAAGATCCTTTTGAAGGCGAGGGGAGAGGATACTTTGGTTCTATCCCTTGGGATCTTCTTAATACGATGTGCAAGTGCACCAAACACTTCACTCAAAAACTATGTTCTTTTTAAGACCCAAAACGAAATGTTCCTATGATTGTTTGCAAACAAGGTCAATTTTAATGCAATTTGTTGTTCTTTTTAACCAATGAGTGAAAGATGCAAGTTGTGGTTCTTTTTAATCCCAATGAGTGTGAATGCAAGTTGTGTTCTTTTTAATCCCAATGAGTGTGCCTAAGATTAGACAAGCAATTTCATACAAAAGAACAACACTAAATGTTTCTAAGCTAGTGAAAAACCCTGCAAGGAAGAAGTCAGTAATTGTATATGAGTCTTCGACAATCGAACAAGGCTATAAAATAAGATGCTAGTCAAAAAACTCAATTTGGGATTAGGCGCCAATTTGTGGGACTGGGCACTGATGCAGAGGTCTAGGCGCTGATCTAAGTTTGGTGGAGTTCCCCCCTTGCAAAGTGCACTTTCCCTGCAATACAGAGAGTCAATCCTACAAGAAATGATGGTTAGAGGCTCAAAAACCACAATCAAACACTAGATTCACAAAAAAGGGTCACCAAACATTAGTTCTATCCTAAGTCAGGACGGGCACTGATTCACGAGCCTGGGTGCTAATCCACTATGACAGGCACTGATCCAAGATAGACAACACCTCCCCTTTGCAAAATTGTTTTTTCTTGCAAAATAGAGAGCTAATGTAGCCAAAACATCAGTAAAACATCATGCAAGCATAAAATACTAAATTTGACCTAAAACCCATGAGAAATTAGTGGTTTTACCTTATTTTTGGATGGGCGCTGATCTGTCGGGCTGGGCGTTGATCTGTAAGATAGGCGCTACTTTATAGATGTTTAGGCGCTGATCCAACCTATCACAAGAAAAAGTTCACAAACATGCAAATTTGTTAACTAAAAAGGTGGTGGGAGTCCCACCGGGCGTGCCAAAATGTCTACCTATGAAAATGAGACCCTAAATGGATGTAAATTAAATTGAAAATGCACCCAATCTCAAGTCCAAGGGACCTCAAGATTGGACTAAATCACTACTATGCCTTTATACCTAATTATGCACCCTATCTAAGCAAACTAGTGATGATATGTCCTAATGGATGATATACTAAGCTAAACTAGTTAGAATTGCACTAGTTCTAATTATGTTGAGCACTCAAATTGGTAGAGTAACTCTGCATATGATGGCTTGTGCCAAATGGGAGGTGGAGGCCTCAATTTATAGATTTTGGTGATGAGATTGAAGGGTTAGGATCAATTTTGAAGATCAATGGTGGAGATTGCTTGAGGATCCTCAAGCAAGGAGACTTGGACAAATGACATGATTGGATTGAATAAGAATGTTGCCCCAAGATTCAAGGGATGATCAATGGATGAGAATGTATGTTTGAATGGATGGATGGCTAGGATTGAGTAGGTGTATGACATGTAAGGATTCATTTATGAAAAGGTAAGATTTGGACTTTGTGAAGAATTTTAAATTCCATGGAGAGGACAAGTGGAATTTAAAATTAGAAGAATAGTGTTCAAATAGTGCCACATGAAATTTTAAATTGGAAGGAATAGTGACACATAGAGTGGGCTAGAAGAAATAGGATAAATGTATTCAATTTAGAACATTTGCCCATGCTTCCAAAGTACCACTTGTCATGTGCATGTGTGGACATTAGATGACAAGTGGACTTCTAGAAACATGGGGGTTTGTAACGATGAATTAATTAAAATTAATTCATGTGCACATGGATTAGAAGAAAATAATTATGATTACAAAAAGTAATCAAAAGTGCACAAAATAAGGAATTAAATAAATATGCTAATTTATTTAATTTTTGGAATGAACTATAATCAAAAAAATATTTAATTTTCAAACTATAGTAGAGGAATTTGATTTTTATGATAGGATAAAGGCGCAAAATAAATTAATTAAATAATTAAAAATTATTTAATTAATAATTGGATTAGATGGCATGATGCAGGTGGATTAGGGTTGGATCACGTAGGTGGATGAAAGTGGTTGTGACCATTTTCAGGTGTCTACAATTTTCTCTATACATGATAACATGATTTATTTTTTAATATAATGTTTTAAAATTGAAGATACCTATAGATGATAAGATGATTTGTTGTTTAGTGTTCAATGTTAGGCCCATTTTCTTTTGTGATTCAAGTTGATCATATTATGCTATACATACATACTTTTGTGTGTGCGTTGAAAGGCATGAGTACCCTCATTTTGATTGTGTGATGGGATTGAGACTTACACTTCAATGTTATGTTTGTATGAGTTCAAATCCATGTTATCTTTTCTCTATCTAGTTGTTATGCTTGTATTCGTCATTGATTTCTCCTTGAAGAAGATAGCTAAGGCCTTTTATGGCTTAATGATGTCATATTTGATGAGTGGAGAGCATGATCTTCTCATTGCCATTATTTTCTTAAGTTCCTAGCTCAAGTAGTATTAATTGCAATCTTAATATTTAGAGAAATCACAATAATTTACAACCATTTTAAGGATCGTGACATGGTAATAAGTCCTTTCCCATCTCTTAGGTTCATAAACATTCTTTTAGCTCACTAGTAGGGTTTGGTCAAAGGAGTTGCTATTTGTATACTTCATATCACCACTATCTTTCTCCATAATACAACACAGAGTCCTAGAATCCTTGAAACTTAGTGAGAAGCCTTTGCACATGCCTTTTGTAGAGCCTTTTAGGGCCCCTATATTAGTAGGGTAAAGTCTTTATATTCTATCTTGTGAAGTAAAAGTAGTAGATCTTGTGGTTGGATTAGAGCTATTGCTATCTTGTTTTATTGCATCATTTACTTTACATAGGTCATTGTAATTAGCATAGCTTAACGTATGCATAGATTAATGTCTACATTGATGTTTGGTTGGATTTGTCATTTAATTTTGTGTCTTCTACTAAATTCTAGATCTCTTTTCTATGTACTGGTACCCCCATAGAGCCCTTTTTAATCAACATACACCTTGTAGAAACCCTTGATTGTCTACTTGCTTTTCTTATCCCTGTCCTGCGGCCTTTCAAAAGTCATTCGGGTTTTTGTAACTACAATTATCATAATAGATCATGGGACCACAAAACTATAGCTACAGTTTAATGCAAGTTTGATGTGCATACCAGGTGAATCAGGGGAAACTAGATCAAATTTATGGCACTACAATTTCCTTCTCAAGGGTAGACCTTCTATCTAAAGGGTAGACCTTCCAAAGTTAATTTTGATTAGCAATACTCTACATTCACAAGCCCAGTTGTAGCATTAGAACCAGATACCTAATTATCAATGTGAAAAGTTTACTCCTTACCAATTTTGGAATTCCTCCATTTTTTGAGACTTTAATTGTTGAACCAGTATATATAAGTTTTTTTGTATTGAATGCTACAATTATTAATGTTTGAAGAGAGGGTAGGTAATTGGCATAATTACTAATTTTTGGGAGCAAACTTTCTTGGATGGATTGTTTCCTGCTGAAGGAAAATTTGAAATTGAAGGAATCTTTCCTCCTTATTACGAATGGTTCCAATATAATGAGGAGTTTACTGAATACACTAACCTAGATAAAGGATTTGTCTTCATTGCTAATTATTCTTGGGAAATAGGTGTTGTACACCTTGCATAACATTGGATTATTTTATTCCTGTAAAATAAATATTTATTTGTGGTGCATCTTGATTGATGTGTTTAACCACATTAGATATTTATTTGGAGACCACTTGTAAATGTTGTATGTAACATTGGGTTAAATTATTTGTATTATTTAATTGTTGGGAAAAAAATGTAGTACCAATATTAAATAAGGGAGTCAATGGTTTTGTGTTACCCATGGTTTTCTCAATGTATTTGTGTGAGATTGAATTATAAAAGGAAGCACAATGTTATTATTTGAGGTTGGCTTTTTCATTGTTAGAGGATGAAGGTTTGGGAGAGGTTGTCATTGTATTGAGCTCTCTCATGTAAGTGCTTATTGTGAAGCATGGCAGGTGATGTGTGGACTCATGCTTGACACAATGGAGGATGCATTGGAGGTGCTTGATGGTTTAGAGGTATTCATGGAGACTGTCGAACTCCGTTATTCACCAATATATTGATGTAGAAAGGACATACATACTACTCAACAGACCAACAGATCCCTTATCAAGTAATCTACTGGTTACATAACTTGCTACATTTACATTGTCAAACTAGAGAATCATATTCTTCTTGGATGATACCTATACTAAGTGTATAGTTAAGGATTCCTAAGTTTTATCCTAGAGGTTGTGTAAGGGAAATAAAGCTATTACAATATTCTAAGTAAACAATAATATGGAAAACAACTACGTTATTTAATCACAACAGTAAGCAAATGTCTTTATGTAACTTCTTTGTAAAAGAGGAATTGGCAAGTGGTTTAGTTGGTGATCACCTTGACTCAATGGACTTTACAACATAAACTATCGAGGTTAAACTAATTCACATGTTTTATAACAACAAAACATCAATCACACACACATATATATAAACATACAATTTATAAACTGGACATATGAACAAGGTGGAGAAGCATAGTACCTCAAGTGGCCGGCTTGAGTGGTTGTGATCCCACAAGATCTAACTAAATCTCTACTAAATCTTTGTAGTCATAAATAGAACTCAAAAACACATACTCTTTTATTGAATGCTGAAAAGTAACAAGGATACAACAAAATCTGCTACTGTATCTCTATTCAAAACTATGTGAAAAACAAAATCTAATATATTCTCCTCTGATCTAGCTAACTGAGATCAACATTATCTTTATATGAATAGGACTATTGAATAATAAATGTCTTAACTGCCCATTATCCCACATCGTAGGAAAAGGGACTTTATTACAGAGCAACTAAAAATAGGAAACTAACTAACATGGAGGCGAAAGAGATAACACAGTCCTACTACAATTCTACCTCTTCATTATCCATAAAGAATAATCAAAACTTAGAAATATGATCATAGAGCACAATCTGGGTTCCTCAACTGCATCATTTATTGAAAGATAATCGTTGTAGAGTCATGGGTGACTCATCCCAGTTAACTTCAAGATCTTCTTCCTTTGGATGTAGGTTCCTGTATCATCTTTTGCGGATATCAACATCTCCTTTAGCTACGGGCTATACAGTGTTCTTCATGATATGAAGCCAAGCCTTTGTTGCATGAGAAGTTAGTACTCTATATAATATTTATGCACCACTACCACTTAGAATCAACATAAAATATTAACATATCACATGAACAATCTATTATCCACATATAATTAATTATTAGCATATTATATACCATTTTCATGCTTCAATGTCTTAAGGATAAACATGGACATAATTATTACATATATGAGTCTGGAAATGTCTTTGGGAAATAAGTAACTAAAGCAGTAAAAACAAGACAAATTATGGTCCCATCAGAGACTCATGACATGTATTGTAATATCTTATTGCTAATTAATACATATGAGTGTGGATGCTTTTGGAGGCTAGGTTTTTCCCTCTTAAGGGTTTTCCCAGGGTATATCTTGTGTTCTTTCTTGTGTTTGTTCATTGATCTTTACATTATGCTTATTTCTATATCATATTCTCCTATTGGGTTATGTGAAATTAGTTTTATTTGAACCTACAAATTCTTAGCATGTGGTATCAGAGTCATGTTTATGGTTGAGGGAGGTGTGAGCTCCCTGGTTTTGTTATAACCCTTGTGTGTGTAGATCTGGTGCAAAATGGAAGCCATGGCAATGCATGAAAGGATTTGGGACATTACAAGGTTTTGTGCAAGTTGTATTGCAGATTTGGGGTTTTGGGTATTGCAGATTTGTGGAGTATTTTGCAAATCTGGGTGTTGAAAATTGGTTGCAGAAATGAGGGTATTTTGGATGGCTTCATGAGGGTTTTGAGGAGGAATTTATATAGATGACCTCTTGTGCAAAAATGGACCAAGCCATTGGATTCAAGAGGCCTGAGAGGTGAAGAAAAACATATAATTTTGGCTATTTTGGTCATTGTGACATGGAGAACAAATTTTGCCCATCTACCCTTGTTTGGTTGTATGACCATATGAACTGCAAGGTCGTACTAAAGAAAAAAATTGAAAAAAAAAATTCCCGTGCAATGTTTGTTTCTATAGTTTAGAAATTAAAAATTAAAAAAAATATTAAACTATAGAGTCGAAATCAAATTCAAGATATGAATTAAAAATAATAAAAATATATGCAGGGGTTCATAGACCCCCACGCCTGCAACAAGTACCAGAGGGGGGTACCTCTGGTTAGACCCGGTCGACCCCCTATTGGCCCCTTGTCAACACCAAGAAACCCACAAAATCCCAAAGTCTTTTGTTTCTTCTTACACCAATTGGAAAAGAGAACAAGTATGGAGTATGATGCAGCCCAGAGTCTTCACTGTATGCCAAAAGAAGATTCAACAATCTCATATAATAACTCGCAACTCAAAGTCTCTCAAGTTATCTCCAATAATGAACATAAACACAAATCCAACTATGATATTGCAGCCTCAAGACTTCAAAATCAGACTTAGAACCCCTTTCAAATTATTTAATTCCACACCATGATTCAACCAAACACACAAGAGAATGCAATAGAAAAGACTTAAGAACAATTCCAATGCACCACAATCTTGATTCAAGACCAAGATTGAATGCCAACTTGCTTCACTTATATTTATTGAATATGCTTTACACTCTGAACACAAAGTTTCAATATGCTCCTAAATGCAGTAGTGTTTCACTTCAATAGCTAAAAAATAATATTTACAAAAGAGCCCCCTCTTTTTTTTAGAGGGAAGCTACGAGAAAAAATAGGAAATCTACAACTACTTTGACTTAATCAAGACAGAGTCCAAGTTTGTTTGGGACTCTGTACTTTTCCTTCATGGTAATTACATATTACAAAAAGACATGTAGGATGTCAATTACATATTACAAAACTACATAATGAAAGCATTGAAAAATTAACTAAGTGTCCAAGGACACAGGAATTTCTTCCTCTTTGTCCTTCTCTAGAAAATCTTCGTATCTCTTCATGGCGGCCTGGACTTCATTACTGTCAGGTCCCAATGTATATATAGAAACAGTGAGCACTCTAGTGATGGAGTCTGTTATGGTGATAGGCCCACTCTTGTGCTTGTTTAGTATCTTTTGCAGGTTGTCTAGAATTACTTGAAAATCTACCAACTTGTCTATGGAAGCCAATGAGAAAGCTTCTGCTTCTATCTCTATATATATCAGTATGGTAAATTCTTGGACAACCATATCAACAGGGAGGGTTTGTTGACTGTTGAACCTAACATCTGACAAGGAATCTCAACAAGCTTGTCTGAAATGTCCAGACCTTTGTCTATGCCCTTACCAAGTCATCATTCAAGTCTTTAATCAGGCTCTTGATGACGTCCTTCTTGTTTATCATCACCTCCCTGTATTCAACATACATTTTGCTATTAGGGATCACCCCATGTCCAACCAGTGCTTCTATCTTGAAATCTCCCAACTTGTTCCATGTTTCCAAATCTTGTTTTATCAGCTGCATTTCCTGAGAAAGTATCTCAAGTTCCTAGTCAACTTCTTTCTTTACCTTGCCCAGATTCTTATAAAGTTCAATGGATGACTCTATCAACTGTGTACCTTGGGCCAATATCCTCTCAATCTAGGCACTGACTACCCAACCTTGAGCCCTAATCTTTTCAGCCTTTTGAATGGCTTCATCATCAACACATGTATCAACAAGTTGTACCTGCTCTGATGATTGGGATATTTTGAGTAGCACGAATGTCACCTATTCAACATGTGATTTAAGTTGATCCTTGATCAACTTGTCCCTGTCATACCCTTCAAGAAACATAGCCAATGTTGCTTGCACATCCTCCTTGGCACTTTCATGTGTTTGCTTGCCAAGTTATATCCTTGAGATAGTATAATCATTGAGTTGAACTTAATTGAGGTTCTTATATGGTGGAGGCAAAGCTACCTAAGCATATTTATTCCTTGATTGATCAACAAGTACCCTCAATATGGTTTTGGCCTTCTTAGCTGATTTGGGCTTCACTGGGACTAACTGGCCAAAGTCAAAATCATCTGGGGATACAACCTATTTCTTTCTCTTTGGCTTTTGTGATATGAGACAAGGAGGGAGAATGGAAGAATCATCTTCAGTTTGTGTTACCAGTGATTCTAGAAATGGGTTGATGGCATTAGTGGGTTTTGAAGCATATGGTGTATCAAATGAAATGAAAGTGGTGGTAACAATGGGTGGGGTTTGTGTTAACACAACAACAAGAATCTCGACACTTGCCACCATGGATGTAGATGCAGAAATGAACTTATCAAAGTCCAAAGGAGTGTTAATGAAAGCATCGGAAATAGGTGATGACACACTTGACAAACTAGGTAAAGAAGACAAAGAACCAAACATTTGTTCCATATTTGCATGTGGGGGACTCTAAAATAATGATTCAAAGGAAGGGGATGAATGAATAGAGTGAATTAACACAGTGGTAATAGAAAAAACAAAAGGCAAAGTTTGTGCACTTGAAACAACAAGAGGTGGGGTTTGCACCATTGAAATTACAGGAGGGGAAGAGGGAGGTGCTACCTGTGCTGACTCCAATTGAGAAGTAACAGGAGGCTCTTGTGACTCCTTAGCTACAATTTCTTCTTCAACATCTTGATGGGAAGATGTTCCTTCCTTTTCTTTACCTTTTCATTTCTCTCCTTTGTTTTTAAAGACAAATTTTAGCTTCTTGTCTTTACTGGGAGTGTCTTCTTTATTCTTTGTTCTCAACTATTCTCTTCTCCTAGAAGGCCCCTCAATATGCTCTTCTTTTGATCCTATCTTAAAAATATTTATCTTTATTCCTTTGCTCTCCAACCAAACATTGGTATTTGCAAGAATCAATTGGAATCTCTCCCTTATTGAAGTCATCTCCTTGTGTGAACATTGGATTTGAGGAAGAGGAGTGTCAGCAATTTTGTCACTCACATACAAGGGATCCAATTTGTTTCCATCTTCTTGCAAATCCTCAAGAACATCGGCAAGCTCAAAATTTTAGATTTGCTCTAAAGTAAGCCTACAATAATCAAGCTTCCTTATCTCTTCATCAGTTCTGCATTCAACCCATATATCCTTAATCTTATGCACATGAGTATAATTCCATTTGAGCTTGTTTTTCATGCCTCGGTAGTCAAAATCATTTCTTTTCTTATACTACTTCATAGTTACCCATTGCATTTCAGTTTCCATTGCCTTTTCTTTCGGAGTTGTGGATACCATGTAGCGGTCAATGGTCACTGGAAATTTGAAGCCAGATCTATGTGATTATGCTTTCTTGTTGTGTACATTCATCATTTGTCTACATAATTCCATCAAAATAAGCTTATCTCTTGGATATCTCGTCAACATGTATGGTTTCCCATTGAAACAACCAACTCTGATATATATGTAAAAGTAGGGAACTACATAAATATACACCCAAACCTTTTGACTTGCTCCCAAGTAGCATAAAAAACTCTCTTCTTCTCAAGATCTTTCTCAAACATGCAAATATACCTATAGAAGAAAGCATTGTTAACCCTTCTAGAATGTTTTATGCTTTCCTTCATTGTCAACTGAGGATAGTATTCATATACTGGTATATTTCTCCTATTTCCAACTCAAGCTAAACCAGAGAAAGATCTCATACATGCAACTACATACACTAAATATGAAGTCATATAGAACTTCAAAGTAGTTGACACTTTTGAGAGTTGTTGACAAATTGAATCACTAATTTTCTTACCCCAGAATAGTCTCTAATTACGTTTCTTAATGACCACTATATATTGATACATCCATTCTTGGACAGTATTGGATGTAGGGAGTCCCTTGACTCTACTCAGAAGAGTAATTAGATCACCCACCTCTTCGATGAACTCACTCCGGAAGATGTTCTTTGGCCCCCTTACAATTTTAGGCCTAGGAGTCTTGAGCCACTGAGCATTTATAATTTTCTTACTTTCTCCATATTTTATCATAGTGGTCTTGTGTTGATTCCATGGTGATATTAGTATAATCATCAATGTCGGGGCAATTGAAAATATTATCAAAGAATTCATCATCCAAATTTATCACTACTTTACCATCTGCATATGTTATTCTCTTGCTCTCTTTATTGAAATGAGCAGCTGCTGCCAACACAAACTCTGGGTTCTGAGCTGACACTGGAAATGTAGAAACCAAGTGAATGTTATTGTTAAGGACAACTTGCATGTGTGGTGCAACAGATTGTTTGTTCAGTCTCTCCAAGAACTCTGACATATCAACATGGCCTATCTACATATCTCCAATATTTTCCACATTAGTCTCCATTGAAGTCTAAGGGATCACTCCTTGGTATTTTAACTTCATGTTTTTCTTCTTGGGAGAAGGCTCAAACATTTGCCAAGGAATTGCAAAAAGATTTTGAAGTTCTCCAAAGTTAGAAATTTTTTTATATCAAGAACCATGCAAGTGCAGAGAAAAATTGCACTTTTACATTTCAAAACTGTGTTTGATGTAGTTCGGAGAATTTTCTCTGAACTACATGGAAAATTCTCTTTGGTGTAAAGTTGGAAAACTTTTTTGCAATTACATGGGTTTGACTTTGGGTGTAGTTCAAAAAAATTTCTTTGAACTACAGTTGGATAAATTTGAAAGACAGATGCAAATCGAAGAAAATTGTCTGAGTTGCATATCTTATACTTAGTGCAAAAAAGGATATGCACTTTAGAGAATTTTCTCCGAAGTGCATGGGGGTAAGTCACATTGTGCACTTCAGAGAATTTTCTCTGAAGTGCATTTTTGGGATAAAAATGTTGGTGACTTTTGGAGAATTTTCTCCAAAAGTCACATGGGGTAGGACTTGCTTTGTGACTTTCGGAGAAAATTCTCTGAAAGTCACATTTTCATTTTGCTTTGTTGTGCGACAGTTGGCATAGCATCAGGTGTTGTTCAGAGAATTTTCTCCAAACAACACCTTTACAACAAGGGTGTTGTTTGAAGAAAATTCTCCGAACAACATCCTTTAAATGTTTAAAGGTCTCAAAAAGGTGCTTACATGGTGTTTTTCAGAGATTTTCTTCGAACAACACTGGTCGATATGACGTGTTATTCGGAGAAAAATCTCCGAACAACACAGGTCATTGTCAATATGTAAAATGACATAATGAAATACAAGAAAACATGGATTGGGAGCCAAAATGAAGGTTTTAAGAGGCATTCAATGATGTAGCTTAGAGATTTTTCTCTGAGCTCCATCAATGCTATAAACTAGGGTTTTAATGACATAATCTTGACTATGGGAAAAAGGAAAATGACACTAACCATGCAGACCTAGGGTTTATAAAACGTAGATGAAAGAACATTTAAAACACAAACAAAACTACAAAAGACAACGAGAAGAAACATAACGACATACCTATGATTGAAAATTTTGAAGTAAAATCTTCGGTTGAAATCAACACAAACAAATGCAAGTAGACTCAAAAATAGCGCGTAGGAACATGAATGGTAAAAACAAATTAAAAATGGGGATTAAAAAGAGGGTTTAAAACATATATAACCTCAGCATTAATTCACATTAATTACCAATCATGTAGGTGCATGGGTGTAGTTGCGGAGAAATTTTCCGCAACTACACATGTAGTTGCGGAGAAATTTTCCGCAACTACACATGTAGTTGCAGAGAATTTCTCCACCACTACACATGCATTAACACTATTACAAATGTGCAGTGTCACTAAAAAATAGAGACCTTGCACATAAAGGAAAAATGACTAAGTCCCAAAAATTGACTTTCACATTTTTCAAAAGGCGAAAAATTACCCCAATTGAAATGACTTTGTGAGGGGTAGACTATGTTGGAACTAGACAACTAAGAGGGGGGGTGAATCAATTGTCCCTTAAAAACATTTTTTGCCTTTAGCCTACTTTATTATCTTACTATCAGATTAGTAGTGCAAGCATTTAAGCATGAATCAACAACATAAGAGTAGAAACATAATTAACACATTTGACACCAAGATTTTGACATGGAACCTCAGTTAAGGGAAAAACCACGATGGGGGTTAACCCATAGAATGCGTACCTTGTTAAAAGTACTTAGAAAAATAGAAGGCACATGCCTTCGGGCGTACTTCCCAGAGCTCACTACTCAAAAGGGGAGGCTCACTGCCTACATAATTTATTTAGAAAGAATTAACTAAGAATTAGCATCTATTTCATGCCTGATTTAGTTTCAATGAATGCTCAAGAACTTTCACTTTGCCTTAAACTCTTCTTCACACTCTACACTGCTCTTGCTCCTTTCCTACTCTGCTCTGCTCTTGATCCTTCCTTCAGATTTTATCTGTTTTGCACAAAGATGATATCGATACTTCTTCAACAAGTATTTATATACTACATCAACCTTGGAATGATTAACAAGGTTGGCTAAACTTGACGCGGATCATCACATTGTCAGCCAAAACAATCTAAGATTTGAATCTGCTTCTACAACCACTCCACGCTTCATAGAAATGTGTTTAGGGCATCCGCAACAGGTTAGGAACATTCGGTCGGCCAAGACTGGGAAGAACATTAACCTTAAGAGGAAATCTTCAATCAACAAGCTCAAACTTCAATGCGGACCTCCAACATAGTAGCTACACAATCCAGAGACCTCCACAAGCACATTGGAATCACCAATAACATTCACTCTAAACCATATTGTGAGAAACATTTGAATCTTCCTTCGGAACCTCAAGAACACACTCTGCCATGACTATTAGACTGGAAGGATAGCTTGTGAAACTCCAAATCACAAACCACTGGAGTTGATGATACACACTGACTTCCCAAACATGCCTTCAGATCCACAGGTTATAATCTTATATTACCGAAGCAATCCAGACCTCTTTCTTGTCACTCTGTCTTCCCTGATTATTGCAGGAACCGGTTCTACTCATATGGCCATAACTCCTTCAGATCTTCATGAGGACTTCTCAAATCTTAACTGGAGCAACCTTTGACACTCCTCTACATGTCCACATGATCCGCATGCATTGATTGTTATTAATTTTCTCAATATCCTCAACAATCCGGTCTTCTACACAGACAACAAAATAGGATACAGTTGACACTAATGGCAACAAGAATATGTTGACATCAATGACAACACCACTTAGGCACATATTTGCAACAATCTCCCCCTTTGTCATTGATGGCAACATGTGATGTGAAAAACTAAATCTAACCACCAAGACAACAAAAAAAACTTCTCCCCCTTTCTCTTCTCACTTCTGCAATTACTTTCTTTAGTGCTCCCCCCACATCAGCAACTAGTTTTTCACATGACTTCTCTCCCCCTTTGACATCAATGGCAAAGGGCACATATTTGTTATCTTTTCTCCCTTTTGGCTTTAGACTAATCCCAAAATTTGCATATTGACTACTCCCCCTTTGAGTAGTACCTCTTTACAATCAATCCGGATCACAAGATATGGATGTGAATCCCACTAGACTGATTGCACCTTAATACATCTGAGTTCTGCTCAAGAGGGGTAATAACCCCTAACTTCTCTCTGAGATACTCAAAAGTATCCTTGGGAAGAGGCTTGGTGAAGATGTCTGCAATCTGATCTTTGGAAGGCACAAACTCCAACTTGACTTCATTCTCATTTACTTTCTCTCTCAAGAAATGAAACTTAATAGATATATGCTTTGTCTTTGAATGCAATATCGGATTCTTTGAGATGCTTATTGCACTAGAATTATCACAAAAAATTGTGACTAGCTCCTCAAACATAATTCTGATGTCCTTCAACATTTGTTTCATCCACAAAACCTGAGTGCAATTATTTTCTGCTGCTATGTACTCTGCTTCTACAGTAGACAGAGATAATGCGTCTTGCTTTTTGCTTATCCAAGAGACCAATCTTCTCCCCAAGAAGAATGCACCACCACTAGTACTTTTTCTGTCATCCACATCTCCTACCCAATCAACATCTGTAAATGCATGAAGAGTGAAGTTATTGTCCTTTGGATACCACAGTCCATAATCAATTGTCCCCTTGAGATATCTAAAGATTCTTTTGACTGCCATAACATGGGATTCTTTTGGATCATCTTGAAATCTGGCAACAAGTCCAACTGCATTCATGATATCAAGTTTGGTCAGAGTTAGATAAAGCAGTCCTCCAATCATTGATCTATATCTTTTCTAATTTGCTTTGGGAGAGTCATCATCTTTGCTTAGCTTACATCCGGTTGCCATAGGTGTACCTACTGGCTTTGAGTCTTCCATTCCAAATTTCTTTAGCAATTCTTTTACATACTTGGACTGAGATATGAAGATACCTTTGTCTGATTGAACAATTTGCAGACCTAGGAAGAAATTCATTTCACCAAACATTGACATCTCAAACTCACTTTTCATCTGATCAGCATATGCTTTACACATGCACTCATTTCCACCAAAAATGATATCATCAACAAAAACTTCAACAATTAGAATGTCCTCATGATCAATTTTGAAGTAGAGATTACTATCATCAATACCTTTGCTAAATCCTAGCTTAAGCAAATACTTATCCAATCTGGCATACCAAGCTCTTGGAGCTTGCTTGAGTCCATACAAGGCTTTTCTCAATCTACAAACCATATCTCCCTGATCAGACAATTGAAATCCTTCTGGTTGCTCAATGTAGACTTCTTCCTCCAAATCTCCATTCAAAAATGTTGATTTCACATCCATTTGATATACTTTAAAATCTTTAAAGGCAACAAATGCAAGAAATAATCTAACTGCCTCTATCCTTGCCACCAGAGAAAATGTTTCTTCAAAATCAATTCCTTCCACTTGAGAGTAGCCTTTACATACCAATCTTGCCTTATTCCTTACAACCTCACCATCTTCATTTAGTTTATTCTGGAAGACCCATTTGGTTCCAATCATATTTTTGTCCTTAGGTCTAGGAACTAGATCCCATGTGTGATTCTTTTCAATTTGCATCAATTCCTCTTCCATTGCTTTAATCTAGTTTTCATCATTGTAAGCTTCACTTATTGATTTAGGTTCAATCCTTGAAATCAAACAAATCTCTTCTTGTTCTTTAGACATTTTTCTCCTAGTTCGAACACCTTTACTCTTATCTCCTATGATCTGGTCTTTAGGATGATTTAACCTTACATACTTGGGAGTTTTGGAAATTATTTGAGCTTCTGATTCTTGAACTTGTTCCTCATCATCTGTGTTAACCTCTGGAGTCACCGGTTCAAACTGAATTCGGGTCTAAACTTGAACTTACCTTCCTTGATTTTGACTTTCATCATCTGAGTCATATCCAGAATATCTGGAATGTCCTTTACTTTCATCAACTTTAACATTCGCACTTTCAACAATCTTCTTCAATCTCTTATTGAAGCACCGGTAGGCCTTGCTTTGAGTTGAGTATCCCAAAAATATTCCTTCATCACTTCTTGCCTCAAACTTACTTAAGTCCTCATCTCTTTTGATATAACATTTACTACCAAAGACTCTGAAGTATCTCACAGTAGGAGAATAACCAAAGTTCATAAGGAGTCTTACCAGAATTTCCTTTGATCTGCACCCGGTTAAGAGTGTAGACAGCAGTACTCACAACCTCTCTCTAGTAAACTTGAGGAACATTTGTTTCCATCATCATCCACAACTCCATTTTGCTGAGGAGTCCTAGGAGCAGATAACTATCTTTTTATTCCATGCTTTTCACAAAAAGCATCAAACTCACCGGAGGTAAATTCTCCACCTCTGTTAGATCTCAGACACTTTAATTTCCCACCAATCTCATTTTCAACCATCATCTTGAACACCATAAACTTGTAAAGGGATTCTAATTTTTCTCTCAAAAAGGTTACCCACATCATCCGAGAGTAGTCATCAATTAGCAACATAAAATCTCTGTCTCCTTGCACACTCCTAACTCTAGCAGGACCACAGAGATCAGTATGTACCAGTTCCAATCGTTCACTTCAACCTTGATCCTTACTCTTAAAATAAATTTTGTTCTACTTGCCCAATTGACATTCTCTACATATGTTATTAGGTTTCACAAGTCTTGGAAGATCTTTTACAGCATGAGTGGAACTTATTTTGATAATGTTGTCAAAATTCACATGACACATCCTCCTATGCCATAGCCAACTTTGATATGTCTGAGCAATCAAACAACTTTTACCAGAACTACTTAAGTGAAAGATGTTACCTCTGGTTTGAGTACCTGATGCAATTTTAGTTCTGGAGCTTTCCAGGATTCTGCATTTTCCATCCTTGAACCGAAGATCATAACCCTTGTCAACCAACTGTCCAACACTGAGAAGATTATGTTTCAGTCCTTCCACATACAGAACATCATTAGTGTTATTCTTGCCATCAAAAGAGATGGATCCCTTGCCACAGATTCTACCAGTTGAGTTGTCTCCAAATTTTACAAGGCCTCCTTCATAGTTTTCAAAGTTCACAAACTTACTCTTGTCACCATTCATGTGATGAGAGCATCCACTATCAATCACCCATTCATCCCTTTCAATAACCTGAGCAGCCAAGGCACTTTCCACATAGCTAGCAGATTCAGTAGACATCGGATCTTCTTCTTTAATAGAAATAAACACCCAATCATTTTTAGAGGATCCTCCATGATCAGATTCATCATCTGTTACCCCTTCTCCATTTTCTTGGACATAGTAACATTTCTTTTGACCTTTAAACCTGTTAGGGTTAGGTTTTGAAAACCTTTCCAAACATCTTGAGGAAAAATGACCAATCTTGTTACAAGCAAAGCATTTGAGTGGTAATTTTCCTTCATACTTATTGGATCCTCTTGGCATTCTTCTGACAATAAGAGCTTCAAGGTCTGATGTTTCTATCTCAACATTTTCAAGATCCTTTCTTGTCTTTGCAAGTCCGTTTGATCTTGCAGAAGAGCTTTCACCTGGATCATCTTTGTTTTCCATACACATTGGCTTTAAATGCAGATTCTGACTTGGGAAGAGAATCACCAAACTCACTTAATTCGAAGGCTAAAATTTTGCCAACCAGATGATCTCTTGTAACCTCTGAGACTGTCCTGATTTCTTCTATAGCTACAACCTTATGTTTGTAAGAATCTGGTAAAGATCTGAGTACTTTTGGTACAATTTCTGATTCTTCCAAAACTCCACCAGCAAATTTGATGCCACACACAAGTTCATTTATCTTTTTCATGTAGATTGTGATGTTTTCATCTTCGCTCATCCTCATAGTTTCAATTTTTCCTCTTAGACTTTGTAGTTTTGCACATTTGACATATTTGTCACCTTCATACAGATACTCCAACTTTTTCCAGATTTGATAAGCAGTTTTTAGACCAAAGACATTTGTCATTTCTGAATCAGTCAGGGCACTCAACAAGGCTTCTTTAGCTCGAAGATTATTTTCAACATCTTTGACTTGATCAGGAGTTGAAGGACCTTTCTCCGGAGGTTTATACTCAACACTGGTTATTGACCAATAGGCATCACCCGTGCATTGCAGATGACACTCCATGCAATCTTTCCAAATAGAATAATTTGTTCTATCAAATCTTGGGCTATCCTTCTTGTAGGTCGACATCCTAGATCTCCTCAAGCGGTTAGTCTTTTATGTGAGGATCTGGCTCTGATACCAATTGTTGGAACTAGACAACTAAGAGGGGGGTTGAATCAGTTGTCCCTTACAAACTTTTTCTGCCTTTAGCCTTCTTTATTATCTTACTATCAGATGAGTAGTGCAAGCATTTAAGCATGAATCAACAGCATAAGAGTAGAAACATAATTAACACATTTGACACCAAGATTTTGACGTGGAAATCTAGTTAAGGGAAAAACCACAGTGGGAGTTAATCCACAGAATGCGTACCCTGTTAAAAGTACTTAGAAAAATAGAAGGCACATGCCTTCGGGTGCACTGCCCAGAGCTCACTACTCAAAAGGGAAGGCTCGCCGCCTACAAAATTTATTTAGAAAGAATTAATTGAGAATTAACATCTGTTTCATGCTTGATTCGGTTTCAATGAATGCTCAAGAACTTTCGCTTTGCCTTAAACTCTTCTTCACACTCTACACTGCTCTTGCTCCTTTCCTTCTCTACTCTGCTCCTGATCCTTCCTTCAGATTTATTTGTTTTGCACAAGGATGATTTCGATACTTCTTCAACAAGTATATATATACTACATCAACCTTGGAATGATTAACAAGGTCAGATAAACTTGACGCAGATCATCACACTGTCGGCCAAAACAATATGAGATTTGAACCTACTTCTACAACCACTCTACGCTTCATAGAAATGTGTTTAAGGCATCCGCAACAGGCTAGGAACATTCAGTTGGCCAAGACTGGGAAGAACATTAACCTTAAGAGGAAATCTTCAATCAACAAGCTCAAACTTCAATGCAGACCTCCAACATAGTAGTTACATGATCCAGAGACCTCCACAAGCACATTGGAATCACCAATAACATTCACTCTAAACCATATTGTCAGAAACATTTGAATCTTCCTTCAGAACCTCAAGAACACACTCTGCCATGACTGTTAGACTGGAAGGATAGCTTGCGAACCTCCAAACCACAAACCACTGGAGTTGATGATACACACTGACTTCCCAAACATGCCTTCATATCCGTAGGTTATAATCTTATATTACCGGAGCAATCCGGACCTCTTTCTTGTCACTCTGTCTTTCCTGATTATTGCAGGAACTGGTTCTACTCATATGGCCATAACTCCTTCAGATCTTCATGCGGACTTCTCAAATCTTAAGACCTATGACAATCCTCTATATGTCCACATGATCCGCATGCATTAATTGTTATTAATTTTCTCAATATCCTCAACAATCTGGTCTTCTACACAAACAACAAAATAGGATACAGTTGACACTAATGGCAACAAGAATATGTTGACATCAATGACAACACCACTTAGGCACATATTTGCAACAAACTACGCACGAGGCCATTCAAATTTTTTCTTGATTTGCATGCTTAGAGGATGTGGGCTACGAAATGGACAAGTTTTGTAGGGGTTATCCCACTAATTGAGAAAGCAAAATTCAAGGATTATATGATTGCAGTCTCCTTTGGGTTGGTGCCCATAAACCTTGTATTGGCTAGGGGATTGGTGTCTCATGAGGGTTGGTACCTTCAAATCATAATATAATAATCATTTTTCTTTGTCAGGCTAGATTTGGGTAGTAGATCCAAGCAGATTTTTCATTGTGGTTTTTCCCTTCTAGTGTTTGCACGTAAATCGTGTGTTCTCTTGTGTGGATGTGTGAATGTGTTTATGATTGCCTAGTTCTTACATAATTTGATTGATGTGGTAAAGATCTTGATGTTACAATAGAATTGAAGTAAAAAATTGTTTATACTGATTAACCCCCCCTCTCACTACATCTGTGTGTTCTTACAACTCTCCCCTTTACAACTTTTTTTAAGTGTCCAACATGTTTTCACATTTCCCAAAACAGGAGGTCCAATTTTTGGAGGTCATAACTTTTGATCTGGGTGTCCGATTGATGAACTGTTTCATGTGTCAAAAAGTTCATGAAGAGGTATATCAAGCTATAACCTACTTCTCTAGTTATGAAATTTTTCAGGGTGTTTAGGGACCTCTAAGTGCCTCAAATATGAGTTCAAAACTTTTTTCAGGAGTTTCAAAAAATAAAAGCTTTAATATCTTTCAATCCATGTATGATCTTGAGTCGAAACTCACTCGAGATGTTTACTTGACATTTTTTCACTTTTTGGGAAAATTTTGAGTCCATCCAAGCTCAAATGTAGAGTTACTAAAAATAGTAAGCCCTGCCATTTTTAATCCCTTTTGAAACTTTGAAAGTTCTAAACCATTCTTCAAGATAAAGGATATTCGAAAAGACCAAAGCTGGGAAGAATAGTAACCTTTTGTAGTTGCAAGGTTGAGACACTTTTCCTAACATTCTCCAACTTGTCAAACACCATGTAAGAGCAAAGGGAGTATCAACACCATGATTTAATTGCTAGGGGTCAAGTGGCCCATAGACTCCGAACACCATCTAAACTTCTTCATGCTCACATAATTAGTTAATGAATCTGTAACATCCATCAAAGTCTCTACCTTAACTAGCTTCACTCTACCATCCTTGACCATATCTCTAACAAAATGATATTGTACATCAATGTGCTTGGTCCTAGCATTAAATGTTGGGTTCTTAGCTAGGCAGATCACACTCTGACTGTCACAATAAATTGTCACTGCACCTTGTTTTATTCTGATATTTGAATAGTCTCTAGCCAAATGGCTTCTATACAAGCATGAGTAGCTTCCATATACTCAACTTTAGTAGTGGACAAAGCAACCACATCCTGTCACTTACTCATCCAACTAATTGCACCACCAAATAAAGTAAACACAAAAGCATTGGTAGATCATCTAGTAACAACATCACCTACCTAGTCTGAATCCACATAGCCGTGGATATCAAGGGAATGCATATCTCATATCAAATTACCATGATAACACAAGGGATACTCTAAGGTACCCCGCAAATATCTGAAGATTCTTTTAACTACATCCCAATGAACTCTACCAGGATTAGACATATATTTGGAAAGAACTCCCACTGCTTGGGCAATGTCTGGTCTAGTACAGGCCATATCATACATCAAACTCTTGACTGTACTCTGGTAAGGCACTTTGCTCATGTCTTCCATCTTTGATGGGGATGTTGGACATCGTGAAGCAGATAACTTCATTCCAACTATAAAAGGGACACATACTACAATCCTGCATGTTAAACCTCTGTAAAAATGAATTGACATACTTACTCTGGCCAAGCCATAGTTTTCTGTTCACTCTATCTCTTCTTATTTCCATCCCAAGAATGTGTTTAGCTGCACCAAGATCTTTCATTTCAAATTTAGCTGCATGTTGAGACTTTAGTTTTGAAATCATTCATTTCCCTTTACCAATAAATAACATATCATCAACATATAATGCAATAAATAGGAAACAATCACCATCAGCTTTACAATAAATGTAGTGATAGGATTTAGAATGCTCAAATCCCAGACTCAACACATATGTATCAAATTTCTAGTACCACATCCTAGTACTTTATTTGAGGCCATACAAAGATTTCTTCAATTTGTAAACCAGATTACTTTTACATTTCACCATGTAGTGCTTTGGTTGTGTCATATAAATATCCTCCTCCAAATCACCATGAAGGAATGTTGTTTTCACATCCATTTTCTCAACCTCTAGATCATAAGCAACAATAATAGAAATCAAGAATCTAATGGATGCCATTTTTGCAATAGGAGAAAATATCTCACCATAATCAACACCCTCAACCTAAGAGTAACCTTTCACAACCAACCGTGCTTTGTACTTCTCAATACCTCCATTTGAACCAATCTTTTTCTTGAACACCCATTTGCAACCAACAGGTTTTCGTCCTTCAGGTAATGGTACCAGGTGCCATGTGTCATTCTTTTTCAAAACTTCCATTTCTTCATCCATAACAATATTCCAAGACTCTGCATCATTCATACCTAATGCTTCTTCTACAGATCTAAGTTCATCTATGTTAGTATTCAAAGAAAAATACATCTCCAATCATCAGGTGAATACCTTTCAGGTGGTTGTCTATGCCTTGTAGACCTTCGAACAAGCTGAGTTGGAGGTTCTTCCTCCTCTTATGGAGATTCAGAGCTAGATAATCTCTCCTCAACATCTTCTCTATCTAGGGGCCTCAATTCAACTTTCTCAGGTGTAGAAGGGAGTTGAATCACATCTTTCTGTTCACTTTTTTTTGGCTGCAATATAATAGAAGAAGGCTTAGTTTCTCTAAAAATAACACTTCTACTATATGTTACCTTCTATGCAACAGGGTTCTAAAGCTTGTATCCTTACACACCATAACTATACTCGATGAAGATACATTTCATAGCCTTGTTCTCCAACTTTGTTCACTTCTTCTTTGGCACATGTGCATACGCCTCACAACCAAAAACCCTAAGATGTCAAGTAGTGAAGGCTTGCGCCCTGACCATGCCTCCATAGGCATTTTATCAACAACAGCTGATGTAGGAGACCTATTAATCAAATAAAAAGCAATGGTGACAACTTCAACCCAAAAACTTTGTTCTAGACCAGCACCACTAAGCATACTCCTAGCCTTCTCCATCATTGTCTTGTTCATTCTTTTTGCAACTCCATTTTATTGTGGAGAATACAGAGTTGCCTTTTGTCTCTAAATGCCACAATCTTTGTAGAATCTATCAAAATCATTAGAGGAAAATTCACCTCCATTGTCAGTCCCCAAACATTTTATTTTCTTTCCAGTCTGCAACTCAACCATTGCTTTAAATTTTGTAAATCAACTAAAAACTTCATATTTACTCTTTAAAAAATATACCATGTCCTTCTACTGTAATCATCAATAAATGAAACATAATATGTGGAATTTGTAATGGAAGGAACATCTATAGGACCAAATGCATCAGAAGGAATAAGATCCAATACACCACAAGATTTATGAGAACTTGAGTAAAACTGAACATGGTTTTGTTTACCATAAATACAATGCTCACATAAATCAAAATCAAGATTACAATCAGTCAACCCTTCAACAAGGTTTTTATTTTTCAAGGTCCTTAGATCCTTTTCTCCTATGTGGCCTAATCTCTGGTGCCATAACATAGTCTTCTCTACATAGGCAATTTTGATTTAGAAGAAAGAGAATCCTTAGGTACCCACAAGCCACGACCATCCACTGAAAATGAAACCATCTCCTTTTTCAATGAAGTAGTCACAAATTTACTTTTCACAGAAGTACTATTACACTCAATAGTGCATGCATCAAGCTTATACAGTGTGCCAAGTCTGACACCTCTAGCAATCATCGTAGCACCTCTAACCATCTTGCATCATGTATTAGAAAAGACTACCTACACACCCACATTTATTAGTTTGCTCACAGATAATAAATTTCATGCTAATCTAGGGATATGTAACACACCATTAATCCCTTTTGTTCTACCATCAGGAAATTTGATTTTAACTTTACCACGACCAAAAATATTTAAATGAGAATCATCACCCAAGTACACCTTACCTCCATCGAATTCTTCATATTCATAAAACCAATCATTAGTAGTGGTCATATGAAAAGATGCTCCTGAGTCAATTAACCATACATCATTACCTGCACGAGTGGCCAAATCTACAATGAACACATCACCATCTTCCTTCTCAGACTTAGAATCAGAATCAAATTTCTTCTTTTTCTTCTTCTCTTCTTCTTTACACTCCTTACGAAAGTGTCCATGCTTATCACAATTCTAGCAAATAACTTTGGACTTTCTAAAAGATTTGGATCTCCTCTTGGACTTGGATTTGTCATGCTTCTCGCTTTTCTTGCCTTTTTCTTTAGGTCTTCCATGAACACTTAGGGCTTCTTTGGCACTAATGGATACCTTCCTCCTCATTTCTTCAAAAATAAAATAACTCATGATATCTTCAACTTTCAAGATAATAGAAGTACTTCTAATCGCCATAACAAAAGAATCCCATGAATCAGGAAAAGAAAAAGCAGGATCTAAAATCTCTCCTCCTCATCCATTTTTACACTGACTGATGCCAATTGAGCCACCAACATATTGAATGCTTCTAGGTGGTCTAAAATTCATCCACCCTCTTCCATTCTCAAGGGATACAATACCTTCCTCAAGAAAATCTTGTTCACTAAAGATTTGGCTCGATATATTTCATTGAGTTTCTTCCATAGTTTCTTTGCAGAGGGCTCTTCATGGACATTGATTAAAACATAGTCTATCATGCACAATCTGATTAGACCTTTGGCTTTAAGGTCCATAACATCATATTTAGCAACCAAAGTAGCATTTTTGGGCCTTGAAACTTTCTCATCAATAGCATCCCATAGATCTCAATCAATTAATAGATCATCCATCTTCAACTTCCACATCTCAAAATTGTTACCAGAAAAATTTTCTACCTCTATTCTCCCTGATGAGCTCGCCATCTAAAAATCCCTGCAACAAGATCACAAAGTATCTTTTGCACAAGCTACCACTCAAAATTGGATTAGTTCAAAAAACCCAACAACCCACAACTGAAAACAAAGGTGGTCAAGCTCTGATACCACTTGTAAGGAAGCTAAGGTAGCGAAACAACTTCCTATACTAATCTTGAGGGGAGAGATATGTAAAAATTTTCAAATCTTTACAATAGTTACAAAAATAAACACAAATATAAACCATACCACAACACAATAATTATGCGGGGAAACCCTTTCGGGAGAAAAACTCCACACTGCAAAGCCGCCCAATATATTATTCAGGAATCAAGAAGATTACAATATACCTGTAGAGAAAGTTTTCACATGATTATAACCAACTAGAGATCTGGAGGGAATTCAACATCTATAAGACTCTTACACACAACCTCCATCTCAACCTCCTACTATATAGGAGATACAATATAGTAAACCGTCAACAGTAATTACAAAACCTTAAGCCAAAAACCACCCAAAAGTGGCACCCAAATTATCTCCAATCAAAGATGCCTTGTGATGTGCCAAATCACACACCAACACATGTAACTCTCCCCTTTACAACTTTTTAAGTGTCCAACACGTTTTCACATTTCCTAAAATAGGAGGTCCAACTTCCGGAGGTCATAACTTTTGATCTGGGTGTCTGATTGATGAAACGTTTGATGTGTCAGAAAGCTTGAGAAGATATCTATCAAGATATAACCCTCTTCACTAGTTATGACAAATTTCAAGGAGTTTAGGGACCTCTAAGTGCCTCAAATATGAGTTCAAAACTTTTTTGGGTAGTTTCAAAAATAAAAACTTTAATATCTTTCAATCCATGTATGATCTTGAGTCGAAACTCACTCGAGATGTTTATTTGACAGTTTCACACCTTTTGGGAAACTTTTGGGTCCATCTGAGCTCAAATGTAGAGTTACTTTAAAAATAGTAAGCCCTGCCATTTTTAGCCCCTTTTGAAACTTTGAAAATTCTAAACCATTCTTCAAAATAAAGGGTATTCGAAAAGACCAAAACTAGGAAGATTAGTAACCTTTTGTAGTTATAAGGTTGAGACACTTTTCCTAACATTATGCACTATGGAAGGTGAAGAGTTTAGTATCTAAAAAATCATAAAATTCTAAAAATATAAAAAATCAAATAATCTAAAAATCCAAAATTTTCATATCTTGAATTTTAATTTTGTTCATCTTTGCATCTATGCATGACATGCTCTTGTTTGATTTTCATCCTAGCAAGGAGTCCTAAGGTTTTCAAGTAAAGGTTGTCCCTTTTAAGATTTAGTAATTCCTACAAGCCATCATTATCTAGTTCCCTTTACACACCCAATAATTTTAAAGGAAGTCAAACTCTAAGCTTTATATTGATCCTGATCTTAGCTAGCATCTAGTCAAGTCTAAACAAAGTAGGTTTTCAAATCTATAATGCCCAATAGAAGCTAACATACATGTTTTATCAACTCTCCTTGGTTGGGGGAAGTCTTAGAAGTTAGTTATTCTTGTTAGTCATATGTAGTCCCTTACTCACCTCACCTAGTCTTTAGTGATGAGCCCTCACTTCTTACTAGTAGAAGGAGGTTAGATTAAGGGGGTCAAAACTCCAAGTCCACACTTGCCTAGTCTAGTCTTTGGTGATGATACCTTGTATCTTACTAGTTGCATGAGATTACGTTATGGGGGTGACAACATAAATTAAAAAATATATCTGTACTCACAAAGTGTAGACCCAAAAGGTTGAAGCTTTGGTAAGTGTCTAAATTTTTTTTAAAAAGTTTATATACAAAGCACACACACACAAACTATGGTAACTGAAGAGTCTATATTGTCTTCTAGGGACAAGCCTTGTTGAGTGATGAATATAGACCTAAATTTGTTCGCCATCTTTAGATCTAAGTCTAGTAAATACCCATAAAGAACTTATTAACTTGTTTGCATCAAAAACTATTAGATTCCAAGAATCTTTATAGTATTTCTTCTACAAGAGAGAACAACCAAAATTAGAGGATAAACTTGCAATCAATACATTCATGCACATTGAATTACCAAATGAGTAATTATAATAATAAATATATCCGCATTTGTCAAGAATAGACAAAGTGAAAGATCAGAAAGGCAATTTTATCCTAAGTGATAAGATTGACAACTAATAAAAGAAAATACATTCCTAATTAACTCCCTAATTAACTTATGATAATGTGTAAATATAATTTTACACCAACACCCCCCATAAGTACAACTTAGGGAGGTTACATACAAGCTAAAAAGAAAGATGAAGATGGGTACTAGCAATAAGGCATGATCAAGAACCCATTTACATGGGTCCCGATAATAAGGTCTGATCAAGAACCCATTTACAAACAAGAATATCTCATAATAGGAGAAAATGAGAGAAGGTCTATGTGATCCCCCCAAAAGTGAGAAGGAAAGAACCCCATGTGAGGAAATGCTCCCTCCCAAAATAGAAATTAGAAGTGAAACCATGCATCCTCCCCTCAAGATGTCTCTTGCAGTGCTAGTAGATTTTTTAAACTAGATGATAATGAAGATCCAAGAATGTTGAACAACATCCCTCCCCTTGGGAAGAAATAAAACTGTAGATGTGTGCAAAATATCTTCCCATTCTGGATAAGAATATGCAAGAAGAAGGTTGAATGTCTCTAAATTTTGCACATGATCCAAGGACAACAGTGAAGCTCCCAAAAACTACTCAAAGGTCTCCAATCCACTATCAACTTCTAGCTGAATAGGAGGATGAAGAACAATTTTCAAAGAATATGATGTTGTTGATGCAACTTCATATGGGATGGCATCAAATAGAAGATAAATGTCCTCAATTTGGTCCTCCAAATATGTAATGTGAGAATCTACAAACAATGATGATATGCCTAGTAGAAATGTGTCCCAATGGGGTGGATTTGGAAAATTGAAAATGTCCTAAATTGCAAAGAATCATTGAAAGCTCGCGGTGAAGCAACACTAAACTTAGATGAAGCAACATGAGATGAGGTAATGATTGCACATGCTGGGTTAGAAGACTTTAGCAAACTAACACCATTGGCAATGTAAAGCTATTTTAATTGATGAAGCTTATATAATTATTTTAATCCATCAAGTTCCTTTAGCATGCAATCATCTATAGTGTGCCTTTTCTTCCCACAATAATCACATTTGATTTTCCATAAATTAGGAAACATGATAAAACCAACAACTATAAATGTAGAAATGAAGAAGCAGATATAAAGTTCACCTAAAAACTAGAACTTCTCATGGTGCCAGTATGTCTAAGTTATCAAATAGGAAGCATAAAACTAACAAATTGAATAAAATAAACCTAGGGATAAATCTAAAAAAATCACATGGGTGGCTATGTAGAGCTCCTTAGTACCTTTCCCTCACCTATTTGATCTCAAAAAATAGAGATCCTGGGTGAAATTTATGAGAGATTCTTGTTTGTAAATGGGTTCCTAATGAGGCCTTGTTGCCAGGACCCATCTTCATCTTTCTTTCTATATTGTGTGTAACCTCCATAAGCTTCACTTATGGGGGGTGTTGGTGTAAAATTATATTTACACATTATCATAAGTTAATTAAGAATGCATTTTTCTTTATTAGTTGTCAATCTTATCACTTAGGATAAGATTGCCTTTCTGATTTTTGACTTTGTCTATTCTTGACAAATGTGAATGTATTTATCATTGTAATTACTCATTTGGTAATTCAATGCACATGAATATATTGATTGCAAGTTTATGCTCTAATTTTCGCTTTTCTCTCTTTTGGAGAGGAGTTTTATCCGACTTGGTTTTCTCCTTTTCTCATGTTATGAGAGATTCTTGTTTATAAATGGGTTATTGATTGGGCCTTGTTTCCAGGACCCATCTTCATCTTTTTTTTAGCTTGTGTGTAGCCTCCATAACTTATGATAATGTGTAAATATAATTTTACACCAACAAAAACTAGTCTAAGTGTTTGTTCTAGATAAGGATTAGTATTTAGTCTTTTGTACAAACTAAATCTAAAATTTATACCATATACCTTTTTTGTTCCCACTTGATTCCCAAATCCTATCCCAAAAAACTTTAGTAGGTCACCCTATGCTAAGTCAACCCACAATCCCGTAGGTTAAAAATCCTACTTAAGGGCAATCATAGTGTTTGTTCCATTTTCATACATTTCAAAGATACAAAGCAATAAACATGTCAGTATATCATGGTATTCATAGAATAAAAATAAGACTAGTTTTCTACATTTCCTTATGCATCCATACACATTTGCATTGCATGCACATCATAACTAGAAAATATAACAATAAATATCATCTTCATCATCATCCGTATGTGATCAGGCATTATAATAACATAATAAAAACTCTAGGTAACCATATGCATAAGAAAGTGAAGTAAAAGATATTGAATGAAACTATATATAGATCTCAACCAATTAGGTCTCACAACAATAGGTGCATAAAAATGTTTGAGAACAAGTCACTTCTCCAACAGAGTTGAAAGAGAAAAACTGTACTCTCAAGCATGCAAGTCTCCCCATGCAAGGGGGCAAGTAGAAAATATCTTCAATAAAAATAGGTATCTCAAAGACCTCAAAGTGTCTTGCAAGGATAGAGACATCAATTGAGACCTTCAAAATCTTCAAAAAAATCATAAAAATTTAAAAATAGAAAAAAAACCCTAAAAATTATAAAATTATTCAAAAATAGTTAAAAATTAAATACATTCTTCAAAAATCAATAATAAAAGAACTTATTCTCCTCTTTATCTTATCATGTGTGTATGATCTTTTATTTCCATAGTGCGGGCTTTTATCCTCATATTACATGTCTTAAATATCATCATTACATGTCATTGTGACAAGGTGGGATGACTTAGGTAAACTCAACATCTATGGTATGTTATCTCATCTCCCTTCTAATGCTTAATTTTAGATTATCATATATTAGAATCACACATGAATTGGTTTATATTCCAGGTCCAAATGTAGGACAATGACAAAGGTAAGTGCCATGTTACCGTACCTACCTTTCATGTAAACTACCATCCTTGAGGGGGAAAATATGTAAGTACTAAAATCACGTTAGTCCTACATGGTAATCCGAGGATGATAAATAGGTTCCTAATCATGGCCATGTAGACATGAATTACACTCCTCTTAGTAGTTTCACTCTCAGTGATATATCCCTTGTGTTTTCCCATCCTTGACTAGTCATCTTCTTCAACCCCCAAATTAAGTTTTCCAAACCTCACATTTTCTTAACAAGCTATTTTAGATCTTCATCTTAGGGTTGCCCCTTTGATTTTCAAGGTGTCCCAGGTGACCCATCCTTGAGTTGTAGGGTTACATAGAGACAATCCTAACTAGCAAAAGGGGTAACCTTGGTCCTAAAAGGGGCAACCCTCTCATTTTTGGATGCACGAATTAACTCATAATTTTATCCTTTCTTCTTGATTTTTAGCTCATTTTTTCTCGCATTTTTCATGCCAACTCATCCTTTTTCTCATTTTCTTTCTATTATGAACTCATGAACAAATCTTATCTCTTCTAATTTTTTTCCAATTTTTTCTTTGAGTGCACTTTTGTTTTCTTTTAGTTTTTTCTTGTTTTCTTCTTATGACTCTAATTATTCATGAAATTGTTTTTATTTCTTCTTGAGTTAACTAATTCTTTCAATCTTATCTCTTTCTCTCTTCACTCTCATTTCTACCTATAAATACCCCTGACCTTTTCATTGTTTATCATCACTTTCATTCACACAAGCTTTCAAGCTTCTTCATAGGACTTAGTGAGCCTTTTGCATTTCTTATTTTAGCTTTAGTTTTATCTCTTATGATCTCACATTTTGAATAGAGTTTCTTAGTTTTCAATCTTCTTACAAGCTTCTCTACAGGCCTTGAGCCTTTTTCTTAAAGCTTTTAGCAAAGATATCCATTAGATATATATCTCATAGAAGATTTAGTTCATCCAAGATTCTCAGACAGACCTTGAGCCTCATTGTGTTTTAAGTCATACCAGCCTTTGTGCTTTATTTCTTCTTTCTTTTTCCAAATATGTTCAAATCATTACCCTTTTTCCGTCATCAAGTAGAGTACTCGACTACTGTGGAGATGGTTACCAAATAGATAGACCTTTGAGGATATAGCCTAGCACTAGCACCCATTATTATAGGTTCTTTATTGCTTTACTAGTAATTAGCTCACATTTTGCTCTTGAGGAAGTAAACCACTCTTTTGTCTTTCTCTTGATAGGATCTAGAGTTAAAATAGTTATTTACTTTCCTTAGAATAAACTTCTTATTTTTCTTAGAGTAGTTGCAAATTTAGATTAGAAGCTTCAAAACTTGAAAACATAGTTACAATGCATTAGGAAAAGTTATATAGAATTACATACATATTTCCTTTCAACAGTAATTAACTCATCTTTAAATTGAAAAATCTAAAAATATTGCATTCATTCAACAATAGTTGCATTAGAAATTTATTTTAAACATTCGAAAACATCAAACAAGGCCTTGATTTCACCATGAGGCATACAACACAAATGTTCATACATTCAACTCTTCAAATTTCAAATGTTTCAAACATTCAAGACCTTGATTTTCCCGTGAGGCATACAACATATGAAATTTTAACATCTAAGCATCAGAGAAGCCCTCAATTTCACCATGAGGCATAGAAATCCAACAATTTTTTCAACATTTTTCAAATCAAACAAACATACGAAAACATCAAGGAAACCCTTGATCTCATCACAAGGTACACAAACTCAACATTCAAACATACACAACTCCACCATCACTTGTGACACTCTTCTTCCATGTGAAGAGAGTAATCATCCTAATCATCCTTGCCTAGCTAGCTTTCCCCAGAAAGGGTAGGAGTGATTTGGTTGATGCCTTTATCAAGTGTCTAGTGCATGTGTTGTCTAGAGTTTGAATCACCCACATTGTGTTTAATTCACATGAACTGATTATCATAGTAACATGATCTTTATTGAATTCAAAACTACAAATGATTACAATCTACCACAATGGGCTTCCTACATGCTCGGTTGCAACCATTTGATTACTAATATGGAAATTACTACATTCAAATGAAATTCAATATGTTCAATGACATCTACATCCTCATCATCAAATTCCATTCTAAACCTTTATCCTTTCATTCACATTGAACCTCCAACATATTTATATATATTAATTCAATTGAACTATCCTATGAAAATTGAAATTGATATCAATTTTGATACAAATATATATCAATTCATATCAAAATTGAAATTAATATGAAAATTAATTTAGTTGTATGAAAATTTAAAAATTGGTATCAAAATTAATTCCTTTTTTTTAAGTTGTCTCTCCACCTACGTTTCAGCACCTCTGGCACGTCTTTTAATATGCAATTTTATCATTATAGATTCTCTTGAAAATCGTTAACTAGCCGATAGAATCAGAAAAAATCATAATAATTAGCAAGTTTCTTTGATTTTTTATTTTCATAATTAGCAAGTAATATCCTTGGCTGAACGCTAGTGTCTCTGCTTTCATTTTCATTTTCATAATCTCTGCTCTTTCATTTTCATTTTCATAATCTTGCTGTTTGATTTTCATTTTCATAATCTCTGCTCTTTCATTTTCATTTTCGTAATCTTGCTGTTTGATTTTCATTTTCATAATCTGTGCTGTTTCATTTTCATTTGAAATAATCTGTGCTGTTTCATTTTCATTTGAAGTAATCTGCAGAAATGTCAGAGTTTTCGACATATCAAAGTCGGGCCATTGATTCTGCCTTATCAGCTACAAGCCTCCGACCAACAAGGCTTGCTTTGGCAACGATTCTGAGCGTATGTTTTTTTTCTGCTCTCTCTATACTTTTGGCTCATGGGTTTGCTCAGATAACAGAAACTCTTGTATTCATGGCAGCCATGTGGGCTCTTGTTAACGCTGTTTTGTTAAAATTCAGAGCAGATAATGCATTTATAATTTTAAATGAATATAGCCAAAACAAAGAAACAATATCAATTCAAAAATGTGCCTTGTCACCTCTTCCTAAATTCTCCAGAGATATGCCTGCCATTATAACTTATCCTAAGTTTGTTCCACCACAATCCCAGTATTTTGTTCCCACAGCTTCCCCTGCAGTCAAGTTCACACGGCCATGAGAGAAGTGGCCTCAAGGTATGAGCCTGCAACAGCTGCCTTTCGGCCTACGAGGAGTTTAACTTCACACAAGTTGAGCTGGCCCCCTTTAAATAATAAAGGTCTTCCTCCGCCCATGTCAATGGAACAATCAATTGAAGCTTTGGAGAAATTTGGTATTTATCCTGATATTGTGCAGTGGAGAGACGAGCTTCGCCAGTGGTTCTCCATTGTTCTGTTGGTTAATAAAATTGAAAGCAGTCATAGGAGGGTGATTGAAGCAGCATCACAGCTTGGGATTTCTATCCCTAACGTAAAACAAGTAGGAAACAGCATAGCGTGCATTCCTCACGAAGATTATCTTCGTATGTTGCTTGCTTTTCTCATACAAACTCTACAGCCATCCCCTATCATAGAAGAATGTATGCTGTGAGAGATGAGTGCTCTAATGAAAGGAGAGTGGGTAATGAAAGGAGAGTGGGTGAAAGGCCAGACACCCTACAAAGGATTAAACAATTGGGGGAAGGAACATGTGTGAAGAAGTATGATGCAAGTGGGTATGATGGAAAAGTGCCTTCAGATTCCCATTTTTTACTCTATCTCTTTTCGCTCTATGTAAATGTCATCGACTTTCAGAGTTGAACCGGTCAAACAGCCAATAGCATTTTTCTATTTCATTTACAACAAAAAGTGTTAAATATAGGAAAACTTTTCATTGGCCAGAATTTACCATTAAATATTGAAGTGGATGACATTTAAGATCAGCCATCTCTTTTGTGCACTTCTGAAGCATCCCCGCTGATCCTATGTTGCCTTCCCACATTCCTAACAATGCCTTGTATGTGGGTGAGACATTGCCTCAAAGCCTCAAGGAAATGCCTAATGTGACACTAAAATATATTGCCGTTTTATCTGGTGTCCCCAGTGTTATACACCCCGGTGCTACAGTGTTGGTGATTGGAAAGCAGAGTCCTCCTGTGTTGGCAATATATTGGGATGGAAAGCTCAAGTTCTCTCTGCAAGCCCTCACTGCTTTGTGGGGTGCAATTTTGATTCTCTGCCATAGAATCAGGGTGGCTCATGGTTTGTAATGCCATGGATACTTTGTGATTCCGTCATATGATCCACCTCTTATAATGTCATATGATAACATCTCTTAATATATTGATTCTTTTTAAAATTAATCAATTATTTAGATGAGTTTAATGTTTACATGTATTTAAATAATTTTAGAAAAAAAAATATTACTGATGCTATTTGTGGTGTTATTTGTACGTCAAGTTGTTGGAAATTAGATGTGGTAGTTTCAATCTACTCAAGGTGACAATCACTTATCACCACCTCACTTTGTCCTTGTGTTTAGTGGTGATTGTTCCTTGTTGTATATGCCATCTTCAAGTACTTATCAATTTAATATTTACACAGGTTTATATTATTCCAAACAAAACAAATATTATTGATGCTATTTGTGGATATAGAGGTATGGGAGAGTTGTGGGAAAATAGGTGTGGAAGTGGGTAAGTCTGCAAAAGGGATAAAAGAATGATGAGGCATCATTTCAATCTAATAGGCCATTTGATGACATTTAAGAGTTCACAAACAATGAAGAATTTTTTTTTCTGGTTTAAGAGTTTGGATATCTCTTAAGGACTTGAGCTCCGGGACAGCCTTTGAAAACTTTCTTTGATAGAAAGAGGAAACAAATGGGTTAGGACAGGGCTTGTCATTGCTTAGGCTTGATCTCTTTGTGTTGTGATGCAGTTTGGCTGCAGCCGTGTTGTTTCTGTGTCTTTTGACTATTCTCTCCCTCTTGAAATTTATTTTGTTTGTCTTGAGCTGTTTTGTTGTAAAAGAGTTTGGGCCCTTTCAAAAACCCACCTTTTACCAATATCAAAAACAAATAGGGGCATCTGAAACTCTTTTTCAGCAGCTTGGCTATAGCTGTGCTGTTTCTGTGTCTTTTGACTGTTCCATCTCTCATGGAACTTATTTTGTTTGTCTTAGACTGAAAAGAGTTTTGGCCTTTTCAAAAACCCACTTTTTACCAATATCAAAAACATAACAAATGACCCATCTGAAACTTTTTTGATTCACAAATATGATAGTGGAATCTCTGTGGGCCCTTCAGAATGTAGGGAGTCTTTATGTACATTTCAGAAGATGGATAAATAATGTAATGCAAAATGATATAAATATCATATTTAAATTTTTGGAAAAGAGCTTTAAAAAAAATCTAATCCCTAATATATTTAAAGAAGTTTTTGGAAAAAATTGTAACAAGTTTTTGATAGAAATTTGGGATGACACCCACCGATCATCACCAATAATGATCACTAATCTCAAATGTCAATTAAAAAATTCGTCATTTGTTCAAAAAGTTTCTTTCTTCTATTTTTTCTAATATAACTGACTTACCACCTTAGGCAACTCTCAATTAAATCTATGGAGATGTCTGTAGAGTTACCAGAGTTTGTGGTGTTTACACATATCACACTCCCAACAAATTGTCTGATATTATGTTTTATGTTTAGCCCAAAAGAAGTTTTATTTTGCTCTTTCATATGTTTATAAGAATCCAAAATGTCTTGCAGATGATAATGCATGTAATTCCTGTAACATTTTGTCCTGAACAGTAGAATTTGAAGAAAGCACAATACATCCTTTATTCGATAAGTTTTAACCATTGTGAAAACCTGTTACTAATCTTTAGATCTTGAAAAATAACACCCATATATTGCAGGCTAGTTTCTAGTGTTAAAATCTGAGAATTATCTGAAAACTGTTGTAATCCACAAATCAAATTCCCCTATTTTTTTGGGGTTCAAAACTTAAGCAATCCTTGAAAAACAACACAAACAGTAACCTGCCTGACAGAGGGCGCTTGAATCAAGGATGTCATTGAGCTGGAGGCTTTCTAACACAATATGCGAAACATGGCTGCCATCTTTGCAAAATATGCCAGTCCATTTGCAGGGGTCTGTGTCTTCTTTCCAGTTGGTTAGAACTGATTGGTCCTTATCCAAAGCTTTGGAAGACTCCAACAGAGCTTGAAAAACAATCTCATCTTCCCTGTGTTATGTGAATGCCGTGTCACTGTTTTCTTCTGATGTTAGGTCTCCACGTGGAAACATGAGGTGAATATGTGACGTAATATTATTGAAAAAAATGTTTATGTTGTACTAATATTTTGGAAAACATTGGTATTGTGCTTAAGAGTCATGTGTATTAGGGTTTCATGTTTTGGGGGGGAAAAAGGGGCGCGGCCTCTTTTTGTGGGAGGGAAATGCCTCTGCTGGTGTGGAGGCCTGCACCATGGAGTTTTTCATCATTCGTTTCTACTTGGTATTGGGAAGGCATTTCCCTATTTTTTTTCTTTTTTAATCTCTTCCTTGGATTTGGAATGCATATTTCCTTGCTGTGTGTATCGGCTCAGAATGGGCGTAAGAGATTCAATGTGGTTTCTGTTTGGCATAGAAAACAAACAAATATAACAAGTATAGGAGGAGGGGCTTTAAAAAAACAAGATGACACAATAGGGGAGAGGACCCAGTAGTAGTGCACTCTAACTTCACGCCTCTCAAAATCATACGTGGCAGTTTCGAATCACTCCAAAATTTTTACAGTAGTTTACTTGGCAACACCCCTGCTTATAACTAAGGTTTAAGGGCCACATCATCAAATATGATGCCACATCAGCATGCTTTTTGTTGAGGTGTCAAATAGTTCCCCCAAAAAAAGGGTGGACCAATAGGTGTGCATTAAGTCATGTTTTGTTGGTGGGCTGATGTGGCATCACATGATTGGTTGCTTTTAAAATTTAAAGGGCACATTTCATTCAATTATTAGTACTTATAGTAACACTAACAACCTTAAAATCACAACTACTAGTACTGAACTTTAAAAATATTGGGCCTTAAATGCACATATACTAGTACTAAACTTTAAAAATATTGGGCCTTAAATGCACATATACTGTCTCAGCCATTGGACAATAGAATCTGACTTAAAAAAAATGAGTAGAAAATAGAAGTGAGCATAGCCAGCAGAATAAAAAAATTGGCACAGCATTTAGAGTAGTTTAAAACTATTATTCCTTTGGGTTGTAGGGGCTCACGGTCTATTAAAGGCATGGCCTCAGTAGTAGGCCGCTTCTCCTCTCCAGTAGCAACCGTGGCTTCCTCCATCGAAACTTTCTTGTGTGTAGGAAAGTTTAAATCTGTTTGGTAAGGATATGGTAGATTCTTGTTAGAACCATAAGGTTTTGTAGTTCTTGTAAAATCGTGCATTGTGTGTGATTAACTTTCTCGCTATTGTGTTTAAAACTCTATCACCTATATTATTTTGTGAGACAAAAAGTCTCCTATGGGAAATATGAGATCCCACCCTATGGATTTGAGAGTCACGGAATTCGTGATCTCATTTCTTCATGTCTAGACCGGTTGGGCCCAAGTTGACTTTTGATCAAAGTTGAATTTCGGCCAAAGTTGACTTTTGGGCTTAGAGACAAGTACCTTGTCCTTTGTCGAGGTACTAGTTGAGGGTCACAACCCCTGTGCATTATTGTTCATTTGGATTGTTCTTATATGTTTATTTGATAGGATGATGTCATAACTTAAATTCCTCGTTATCTCTTCTTAGTGAAAATGTTGGTTAGCATGCATTATTGGGTGATTTCCTCTTTCCTTTTGACTTCTTCGGTTCAATTTAGAATGTGTTAATGAGTAAAAGGAAAGATTTGTATGAAATTAGTAGTAATGATGCTCTGGGTGGTAGATTTAATTCCTTCACCTGCTTGCTTGGGTCATGAGTGACCTTATGGTGATTTATGCTGTGGAATTGTGTTATATACATGTGTGTTGGGTGAGTGTGCCTTGAGTTCTTTTAGTTCTATCGATTCCCTTGGTGATGTGTTGGGTGTGTGTGAGGCTTGTGTTGGACTTTATGTGAATAGTTTTGGTGGCTTGCTTGAGACCCTTGTTGTGTGAATTTGACCATGCTATTAGTGGTTCCATGATCTTCTCTCTCTATAGCTTGGGGGTTGCCTAGAGTGGCATAGACATTTATTGCGCTTGATGATGGCAATATAGTAGGGAGGTGGGCAACATCCCCATTGGTCTCATTCTGATGATCTCTTGGAGGCTTGGTGTGTTGTGCAATTTTTTTTTATGTTGTACGCATGTTGTTCCATGTGTAGTTGGAGCACCTTGGTGGTTATTTATTAATATTGTGCTATTACTCTTGTAATTTAATCATTGGAGCGTGATTCTTCCATGTGTTGGGAAGTAGCCTTCATCTTGTAATTGTATAATTTTATCATTTGATTAAGGAATTGATGCTTGTTTTAAAGGAGAATATAATGTCTTGAATGTAATTGATTGTGCCTATATGATTAAATCTAGACATTGGAGTCCTCGTACTTCAGTAATTGATCTATGCTATGTTTTAGAGTTGGATTCCAATCATTATGTCCCAAAAATTCTCGCAATACTCTTGTATGTTAGCATGATTGAAATTGTATCTCATCTATCTATGAATGGTTTATCTTAACTAATGATGAATGGTTGTTTTATTTACTTCTTTATGAAATGGATAACATTTTGATGCAATGTGTTTGGTTTCTCTTGCATGCTTTTCCCTGGTGAGGATTCGTATTTGTCTCCTCCCATGGGTTGTTTGGTCATATGTTGGCATGGCTTGGCTGGTTGGCCTTGTGTTGTCAGTTGCTCTTGTCTTGCTAAGAAGAATGTGTTCTTGGCTCTTCCTCCTTGTTTGTGCCTCGTTGTCTTCCTTACTTTATCTGTGTCAACTCCTTCCTTGTTGGATAGTGTTTCATCATTTATGTGACTTAGATGTTGGCAAATGGAGTCCCCTTGTTATCTTGTGGGTTCTTGTTTTGTCCACTTGGGGTGTTGTGGTTCTCTAGTTTTCTTGGGCGGATGGACTTTCGAACAATGGATACTTTCTGATTTCTTAGTTTGGAAAGACCTTTTTGGGAGTTGTCGTTTGGAGTTGCTTATCCTTTTCATGTTGATGCTTGGTCTTCACGTATTTGGCTTTAGAGTTAGACCTCCCCTTGTGTTAGGTGGTGTACCTCGTACTAGGATGGCGAAGGTACCTTTCCCCTTGGTTGTGGTTGGGTACCTCCTTGTTGTCCTTCATGATATGTGGATTTTTTCCCTTGTGTGGGTCATTGTTGTGTTGTCATGGAATGGGCTTGGGGGTAGTAGATGCCCTTCTTCGTCTCCATGTGTTTGCAAGGGAGAGAGAGAGAGAGAGAGGTCATAGTCTTATGTCTGACTTTCCTTTTGGAATATGCTCTAACCTCTCATATGGTCATTGTGGTGGTTACATCAGACAATGAGAAAAGTCTTCCGCCGTGTTGTTCTTGTCGTGGGCATTGTCCGTGTGCATGCCTGTAACGCCCGCCTTGAACACCTTAAAGAAATACACACTTATGCTATATGAAATAGGGAATTTTTTTTTTAAAAATGATTAAGTAATGATAACATAACTAATTACGACATATTCTCTAAGGATTCAAGGTTGCATCACTTAACAAATCAACTAACATAATTAATCATACATCAGTAACTGATCCAAATCCATGCTCAATTAAATAACTTATTCACATTCATTGCATATCATCAAATAACGGAATCTGCATGATCAAATACATAACTGAAATGCTTTCATATAAGTACATCATGACATCATCAAAATTACATACATAAAGAATGTTCTGTTACACAAATCTAGTACAAGGTTATACACTTACATCATCATCATTGGAACAAGTACAACTAGAACAAATCCTTTCTGCATATGATCTTGACAAGAGTAACCACTGGATAAAATAGCTCTTCCACCCGACCATGTGGAACCCTAAGGTCCACCCCCCGAGCTAGGAGTTAACATGAGGTCCCAACAATGACAATCAGGTAGATGAAAGACAAACAAGAACAAAGGACGACCAAACGCCAATACAACACATGGCAATAACAATACAACACAACTTAACTTCCAGAGGCGACACAAAACAAATGAGGAGAGACCGAACAAGGGATGCTAGGTTGTAGTAGGGAGAGTGTCATCGCATGGTCTTAACATGGGTTATCCTGACAGCCTCTCACTAGGTGCCAGCCCCCATCTATGGTTATCCTGACAGCCTCTCACTAGGCGCCGGCCCCATAGGGTGACACATGCGGAATCGACCTTCCTTTCATGAGGACAAGGAAGTCAATCATGCCGACCAGGCCTTCTCTACCCATCCTTAGTCTAAACAAGCACTACAGGTCATGGGAGAGGAATCCATTAATCTTATTAATGTGAAATCTACCCTTAACCCCCTAGTTAATTTTAGGTTATCACTTAATTAATCTACTTCCAACGGGTTATCCTGACTGCCACTTTGGGCGCCGGCCCCACGTTGAAAGCCACTCTCCTTCCTAACACCTAGTAACCTTAACATCATACAAGACTTTATAACAAAACACGTATATGTACACTGCAAGGCATAAACCCTCTTGCATCAAAATAGAATCATAACATCAATTGTTATCCAACACTTTTAACATTACAATACTTTATTCTTTTACAGATTTCAGGTCTCTCCATACGACAAAATGGTACAATAAGATCACAAGTGGTTTAACATCCTCACAGGAAAATATTACTTTCAATACACATAAACAACTTGATATTATCTCAATATACTTCATACTATGTTTGATCCACATACTCGTTATTACATCGTAACCACAAAAACAACAATACACAAGTTGCAAATACTTAACTATGACAACCTAGCCTCTGGAGTTCGAGTTTGATCACTCTCAATTCAACTCATTACAACAACTAGAATACTTAACTCATACAGTTTAATACAGTTCTTGAATTAACACTACAATTTCTTCTCTGTTCAAAGTAAACAACTTTTGTAATAAAATCAACATTAGATTACATTCTCTACTGTTACTGTTTATTACAATCCTACTGTCTTGTAAGAGAATCGTAAATGATCCTATTTGAATGGAACGTGAACAGTTCGTATAGGTTGTCAATGAGAAGTAAAATGGCTATAGACTGTTTTATCATTGGAAAGGATAATATTTGTTTGTATCACCAACTTCTGGCAGCGTCCGACAACTTGGAATTTTAATAAATTGATGGCAACCACTTAAACAGTTTTTCTCTCTCTACAAAGGGCAATGCCTACAAGAAACCAATGACACACAGGAACGACAAACTGGAGTTGTTGAAAAGACTACTTATGGCTTCTAACAGCGTTCTTCTTATACTCAGCGCCAAATGATCCTTCTCACCGATATGTGGATTTCCAATAACGAAAAGGTGTGGTTACAGTGTTACATGATGGAGGAAGTTTATTTCTGACAGCAGGTCACATATTACAAATCCTCTGCAGATTTCAACTGCTGTATGCTGTGTGAAGGCAGGACCTTCTTCCTTGGCAGCGCATGCCTTTCTATGTACTAACTCAGTTAATGCGTCCTCTCATATTACAAAATGCAGCATCACTACCATCTACATTCACAATTCTCACATTCAAATAATGTATAGTGCAAATAATATAAAACAAGTGGATCGTATAACTGGGAGGATATTGCGAAATGCATTTCATCACTGGTAGGTCCCCCTTGTGGAACGAAGGAGTACAAATGGTGCACAATGCTGCTACTGCTAAAGAATAAAGTTCTGAATCATTATGTTGAGTGGGGAGGTGGTTGACATTGATGCGAAACTAAAAGATGCTTGAGCGATTCCACATCTTCATGTCACCGTTGAATTATTTTGTGTTGGTATTTACTATTTTTTTTTCTTTTAATCTGTCGATTATAAAGAGGGTGATGTTTTCGATATAGGGCATTACGAAGTGAAGTATTCCTTACCAAAATTTCCCCAATGTGGGGTTGTGTCCAATAAGAGATGGCAGATCACATAAGAGAATCGGCGCAAGAGTGTTTGCAGCGCTGCTGCTCCCTGAATAGAACCCTAAATACAATGCATTATCTTACAATGTTGATTGACGAAGACTCACTAAAATAGAATTGTTGAAAAGGCTTTAGAAACTTTCAGTCAAAGCAAATAATAGGGCAAGGACGGTAGTGAATCACCTAATTAATCACCTCAATCTCACGCCTAATATTGCAAACTTTCAGCGATTATTACCATTCGACTAGTAAATAAGATCAAAAGAAACAAACAAGATTAACAGATTCTCAGGTAAAATCGTTAACCAGATCTGTTTGAACACAAAGAACTTCAATTGCAGATGTGGCGCGAGTAATATGGCACGCAGCCCCGGGAAAATTGAATGAATACAAATATGAAATATGGTGAGTTCCCAGATTTGCCAAGGTCACAGGTTTTCAGGCTAACACAGAAAGACAAACAACGTTGATCTGATATTACAGGGCGATTAGCTGTAGTCAACAGCATTCTTTGTGTTTTGAACGGATTACAGGATATACCAACGGTTTATTTAGTTATACACATGGTCGACCTTCTTGCCCGAGCTGGGCGATTATGAGGCCACCCTAATCTTTCATTAAAAAAAAATAATAATAATTAAACCTATGTTGGAAGATGGGATTGGTGACGTGATTGGGAAGGTTTAAAAGATGTAACCATTTACATGGACGATCCCATCCTCCAAGCGATACATAGAAGCTGTGTTTCCTTGCAGGTAGTTTGTTGTGCACTCAAAAGCTTTGCTTTGGCCTTTCTTGTGATCCCTAGCATCTTAAAAGTCAAGCCATCACTTAGGGAAATGGCAGAATCGATCCACTAAGACAGATTCAATCCTGCGAACCCTGATAAATCTGAGTGCTCATCCATATCATCAAGATTTGGATATCAGACACATATAAACAGCGCTTTTAGATATGACGGATGAGTCAAGGTGTAAGTAAGATATGTTCGCTGACCTGCTAAATGGAACATTTCCAAGTGCGACTAACTGATACCCAAGGCGATCATGATTGCAGACAAAGTAAAAACTGAGTTTATTGTATAAACTGTGATCCAAATTGGTTGAATCGCTCTATCATACGGCAGACATTTCTGAATTCTATGTGGCAACAAATAAACAAGAAACCCCAAAACTAATGATTTTAAATTAACCTACCGGTTTGTTTGTTCCATCCGCTTTATCAGAGACACTGATCAATGGACGCATGGAGTGGATCTCAAGGAAAGGGGCCGCATTTCTTAGAATGGTCGATTCATTGTTTTTTTTTTACTATGATGGAAACAATACAGTCTGTGTATACTCGATCCACTGCCTGTTATTGTTCTCTTTTCCAGATGCAAGGTTCCGCAATACACCGAGGGCATACCACACAACACGGTGTCGTTTTACATCTACAAACCCTACCAATATTACGTTGGTCTGAGAGTGCATACAGAATGATTCGGCAAACAGTGGAAGGAAGACAATTGACTTACGGAATCCTTGAGTAGAAAAAAAGAATTTAAGACCCTAAGAGAAGATGCTGTTTAAACACAGAGAGGACAGTCTCCAGACATGAGCTTTGATGGCACAACACATAATACAAACTGATTTCAGATCAAACTATTTGGAATCAAATAAACTACAACAGCATTTGCCGATTCGAAATAAAGTTCAGAGATAAGGCATTCGACGGAACCTGGCTACGCAATCAACTCGACGAATCTGCTTCAATCGCTGCAGTTCCAAGCTACTTATTTCCTTTCACCTGTAATGCTGTCCTTAATGCCTCTACCGCTCTTTTATAACACAGTCTCTCTCATCTACCAAGGAGCTTGGCACGCGATCCCGTGCATCTCTCCTCTAACAAATATATTTTATTTAATTTAAAGATCCCCAAATATTATTTATTTTATTTTATTATTATTTTTTTAAATGTAAGCACATAATTTCAGACAAAATCTAATTTCTTTATAGCCGACCCAATATATTGTTATTAATAAAATTGTACTATTTCGTCAATCTATAATTTTGTAACTATATTTTAATTTATTTTATTAATCAAGTTGTAAATCACAATTTACAACATGATTACAACTATTTATTTATTTAAATATTTATTATAAATAATATTATATCGAACAATACAAAATTTCTTACAACTTTATTTAACAACAACACTTCTAATAAAATAATAATTTATTTATAACGATAATCGACAACTAACGACATTATGCTCATTTATCAACATTTATATTCTTTCGTATAATGATTCTAATTAAAGCACAACACTACCACACATACTTAGACACCTTCGAACTTAATTAGACTCCAAGGTACAGTATTACCTGACAACAAGACATGATCGAATGGCAATAATAACCACAAGGGTAAACTGACGACCAGGGAATCACTGACTAGGGACCTCACTTTAACTCCAACCAACTAATCCATTGGCGAAGGCACGCTCAGACCTGGTAACCAGGTGGAGTCGATGCCTAGTACCTGCATCCTGCAGCAACGCACGGTTAACCATAACAAGATATATATATATACATCACATGCAGTCCTATAGTGAATGGAAATCGCAGTGGGGTAGGGAACTCGAGGACGAGTAATACGACACTGTTCCATTCACGTTTATGAATAACAATCAACTATATTGAACAGGGTATCAGATTACTAGTCTACAACATAAAATGATCAACTAACTTCCAATCCCATATAGTGAATAACATCAAAGCATCTAAAACATCCAGTTCATTTATCAAATTGTAAAGCATAAAATGACATAATCCAACATCAACATCTGTTATCATAACAATTAGGTTCATACTGAAATAGCAAAATAACTAGAAATCCATCATCAAACGATCTAAAATACTGTCATAATGTCCAGTACTATAAAGCAAACATCAGTCCGGTAGACAACCAGTTGAGGGGCACTACAATGCCATTATGTATAAACATAACTATTTACTATTTTATTTATCAAATTACATAGAATTTAGAAAGAAGTGCTTTTGGATTTGACTGTGTATTTCTCTGCTTCAACGTTTGGGATCACACTTAGTGATCCATCATGAGGGAGATGATACTTATCAAGATCTATTTAAAAAATGTCAAGGTCTAGTTACTTTATTTAGTTAAGAGTTAACAAAATAAAATAAAATAACTTTCTTCCAATATGGACATCCCACAAAAGTAAAATATAAATATAAAGTCTCCTAAAATAAACATTGTTTACATAGATATTGTTGAAACAAAAATTAAAGTGTTTTTTCATTTATGAAAAATGTTTTTTAATGATTTATTGTATTATTATAAAAAAATAAAACAACTCTTCAATTAAAAAAAATAAACAAATATTTTAATAATATCTAAAATAAAATAGTCCTTAAATAAAAGCTAAAATAAATAGTTATTTCAAAAATATTACTTACTATTTTATTTATAAACATAACTATTTACTATTTTATTTATCAAATTACATAATAATTTTATTATTTTTTAGTTACTAAATTATCATTTTTTAATAGTTGTAAAGCAAAATACAATCTCAAATTTTAATTTTTACTTAAGAATTATTTATTAAGCAAGACTCTTATCTTTTACCTATTATATTTTAAAAAAATTAAAACTATAAAACAATTCTTAAATCATTCTAAAATAAAATAACTCTTAGTAAATAAAATAAATTTAAGTAAATAAAAATAACTCTTCCCTACCATTGAATGGTGTGTTGCATGTTTATTGTTGTTTCATTGCTAGCAGATAAACAATTTAGATAAAATAAAACTAGCTTATATATATGTCGCATCCATCGTGGAGAGAGACCTGACGTAGAAAATATGTGGAAAAGAAAACAATAAATAAAACAAAGATCTATCCTTAAAGCAGTTGATGGGGGAAATAAATGGAGGGAGACCATTTTCTATGGGGGAGAGACATATAGTATTGGCATATGCATGGGCACAGGATGGTCATTTGCCATGCCATTATGAAGGAATGGCATCCTACCTTCACGCCTCACCTCATTCATTATTTGCAGTCTGGAAAGGAACGGGGCACTCAGGGGAAGAAATGAATGTTGATAAAAAGTTTCACGTCATATCCTCAATGACATGAGCTCTCTCTAGGTGGTTAAAAAGATTCTTTAAAAAGATTCTTTCTATTAGAATGCAGATCGGGGGTTTTAGATATTCTTTCGTTCATAGTTTCACAAAGAAAGTTGTTTTGTGGCAGCAACAAGTTTTTGGGTCTGAAGCTATATATCTGTTTATCAGGGTCGTTAGTTTCCATTCTATATGAGAACGCCGAAAGCAATGGTGGCATGGATTGTGGATGTGAGAAATAAAGAAATCTATAAAGTGATTTCTTTGGGTCATGATAAGTATATAAATATAGAAATCTACTATCTTGTAGATAATCTATGGAGGATTCTGCTTGATCTGTCTATCAATGTATCAAAATCCCAGTAGCATGTCATAAACTTATGCAAAGATGTTCTCGTGAGTGTTACAACACTGTTGGGTATTTCATGGTCTATAACATGTAAGAGGATCTTAAGTAACAAGAATATATGATACAGAGATTACTCTCCCCATATCTCTTCTATAGATGGAAGATTTGCTCGATTTCCAAGAGAACTAGAAGAAAGATGAAAAGCGTAGGAAACTGATTAGACGTTGGCATGCAAACGTAGGGACATCCATTGTCTTAGTGCCTGCAAAGATGATCTGGTTGTTGTTGTTTGAATTCCTCTCCATGACTGCCACTTTGAGACATTAGAATGACTTTGCCATTGCTCATAGAACTAAGTACCCTCTGTTCTATTGTAATTAGCTTCTAAAGATAATATTTAATTTTAAAATGGTCTTAGATGGCCATTATTTGGCTATCTGCCCAAAATGGATCTTGTCGAAATCAACAAATAAAGTATAATATCTTTTAGTGCAAATGGATAATAAAATTGAATAATGGCCATAGTAAGTTAATGTTGCTCACCACATGAAGACTAGATCTTTGTGGATTGACTAATAGTGTTGCTTCAATAAAAAAATCCATCGCCCAAACATACCAACTCTTTTCAAGGCCAAGTTGATAAAAAGTCATCTTCTACAGAGAAGTTCATCCTCTTCTCCCCTCTACCAAGCATCTATTTGTCATCCTCTAGTAAAACCTTCACGAGTTCTATGGCTGATTTCTCTACAGTGAAGAGATTGAACTTTTCATACAATGTGGCATCAAAAAAGTGTTCCCCTTTTTGGGTGTATAGTGACTTTTGCCACTATCAATATTCAACACCTCCCTTCATTATGTTGGAGGGTAGTTGCATTTGCTTAAAAGCTTCCACTGTCTTTTTAACAAAACATTTTAGATATTCCCTGAAAACAAGGCATTCCTTAAAACCACATTTCTTTGAGGCATTTTGTCAAATAGTTCATATCTAGTATGTGTGAGGATAGTTTTCCTTGAGGAATGGTATCGAACAATTTGTATTTTGTGTATTTATTGGTTGGGTGGATTATCATTATACTTTGACGTCCTTACTTATGTTTAATACACTTTAATTATTTAATGTGCATATGTACACATTTATGTTTAAGATTATTTTAACGTAGTTGTCATTATGCTCCACATTCAATGGTTGGGGAATACTCAGAAATAGTTATAATTATGTTCACCACTATCATGGTGTCTTTATACAATGTATAATAATTATAATTGTTGGACATCGATATATATTTGTAACAATAAGTATTTCCATGTTCAGATGGTTTTTATACGGTCTTGTTGATTTTGTTGTGCTTTGCTAAGAAGGATATCATAATATAATATGACTATAATACTTGATACGAGCCTTGGTTTATGATTGTATATTTTGATGTTGCAAGTTAATACTTGTGGTAATCCATTATGGATTTGGGGTAAATGATTATAATTTTTTACCATGCTTAAGGTAGGTTTATAAGTATTGTTGTAAGCCTTTCAAGTTTCATACAACTTTTTAGCATCCTTGTAGATGCGTGTTGTGTTTCCAATCAAGAAGGGTGTCATAATGCAGCAATGAATCGTATTATGGTAGGACATCACATGGAGTCATATAGATGCTTGCATAGTCATCACTTGTGACGATATTCTAACTTGTAGACATGATATTTCCACAGTCCATGATATCAGTTTAGATCTTCTGGCACAACTGTGTATTGCTTTGTTTTGCATCGACATTTCGAATCACACACAGTGATCCATCATCCTGATGATGGATCACTGTGTGTGATTCGAAACGTCGATGCAAAACAAAGCAATACACAGTTGTGCCAGAAGATGTAAACTGATATTCTAACTGTTATTGTTGCTACCTTGAACTCTGTTGTGAGTGGAATTATTTTATATTGACTATGATATTATGCTTGAATTTTGTATGGATTTGATTTGGACATTTTTTCCTAATATGAACCTATAGTCTAAGGCGTATCATTTATGAAGGATTGTAGCATTTCTATGTTGAATTGCAAATCATAAGGAAAGAGGTCCAAAATTGAGATCTTGGCATTCTCTATTGGAAGCTTTTGAGTACATATTGTTAATTTGTGAACTTAGTTGGACTACCTTGCCTTTGGTTAAGATTTATTAGTAGATAGGAAGCATTAAAAGGAACCATTTTGGGATATGTGCTAGTAACAAATAAAACATTAGGAGCCAAGGCTTTTTTGGGCTTGCATAATATTAAATGGTGATTTGTTATACTATTTGGTTTTAATTCATTCAATGGTTTTATCTCTACAATATTCTTCCTATTCTACTACCATGAAGGAATTTACCTTAGTAGATATGAAACCTTGTATATGGGAAACTTATGGTATGTTCCTTGAGAGATTATTGTGATGAGAACTACATGTGATTTTGATCCCGTTTGGAAGCAGGTATGTAGGTAGTTCTTGGGCGAAGGATGCCCCTGGACCTCAAGTCCATAGGGGAGGGTTTTAGGGAATGACTCCAAGGTATGGCGTATTCCTAAACTTGATAAACCTTCCCTCTTCGATATGTTTCAGCTTGACGCTCAAACTACATGATGGAGCTATGAACCCACCTTCCGATTAGTAAGTTTCATTATATAGGTCTAAGCAAGAAAAATGCACTCTATGAACACTAAGCTCCTATACATTGAGGTTGTTGGGTTAGGCTCTCTAAATCTGCTCCAATCTTGGATGAACATTTAAAATCATCATCTTCAAAGTTTGTCTCTAATGTGATGTAAGAAGGTGCCTTTGTACTTGTCTGGACTAAAATAATTAGTGTTTTACATGTTGAACACTATGGGAAATTGATGGTGGGAATTACCAACTATGTATGGTATTTATCCTTTATATCTAGATGATGGATAATTGTATACTGAGCTTGTGATTGTTAATATTGCAAATGTTATGCACCCAGAAATAGAATAATGTTTAACATTGTATACACCTAAAATTGGCTCATGTCGAATTAAGTAAATATTTTAATGTTTATCTTAATTCTTATTCTTCTATCAATTAAATAAATATTCTAAATTTATTTAATTGGTTCATTATCCCAAAATTAAATAAAAATCAATTTATTTAATTAAATTCCCTAATTCTTCTAATGTCTCATGTAATTAAATAATCTTAAATTATTTAATTAATCCTAAAATCCTCTATCCCTAAGTCCTAATTCCATAAATCCACATCACCTTTCCACCTCACCATGTTGCACATGTAATTAAATATTTTAATATTTAATTAGCTAATATTCCCTCACCCACATGTCCTATTTATCCTCCAGTTAGATTAGTTAACTCATCAATTAAGTCTGTTAACTAATTAGTCAATTGAGTTCACTGGTTAATCTATTCTGTTGACTCCCCAATCAACCCAGTTAATTGATCAATCATCTCAGTTAACTCTTCAATCTATTGTATTAACTCCCATAACTCATGAAGAAGGCTTGGACACTTGTCCTCTCCTGATTCACGCACATTCCCTCAATTTTTCTCAACTGTACACCTCACAGGTAATTCCCCCAGTCGTGGATCTATTGACACTTGGATTTGGTCTTCCCTCAGCCTATATAAACAAGGTCCTCATACCCATTTCATAATCAATCTAAGATTAAGCAATCTTACTCTGCAGGAATCATTACAATGTGACTTTGGCAAAGTTATCATCCATTTGCATTACAAATCCATTATCATCACCATGTCTCCATTATCAATCACCCATTTCCATTATAGTTGCATTGTAGCGTGATCTCCATTGCATTGTCCATCTACAACCATTCTACTCTTGTCATCTTCAAAAAGCAAGGAAGTACACACTTCTGAGAGTTCCATTACCATCAAGATCAAGAGGAGATAGGCGAACAATGGAAGCATAGAGGTAAAACGGTCTTTGAAGGTATATTCTTGGTTTACTTGTGTTTACATCAATTTCCATTGAGTTATTGGATGATTAGTTGTTTAATACTGTTGTTCACATTTTCTGATAACATTTCTGGCACCTACCGTGACTTGACCCATCTTATTTGTGAGCATTTTTGAGTTTGTTTATGTCACAGATTCAGGTGTGTTTTGTTATAAATCTTGGAATCACCTTTCACAAATGGCCTCCTACGCAAAAACTGAGCTCACCGTTGAGTTCGGAAGGCCTCGGAGGAAGGTCGAATTTTCAAAAATTTATAGTCGTCGAAAAGATGATTTGACAAACTTTTCAGTGGTACAGGTATCTTCAACTTTTTTTGGTCAACATTATCAGGTATTATCAGTCAAAGTCAACATTACGTTGGAAACTTCAAACAACTATAACTTTTGCATTTTTTAACAAATTTTTGTGCTTTTTTTTTTAAATAGGATAGATTCTCATGTAGATTCTGATTTTAATATCTATTTTGTTGTCACAAATCATATTTCCATGAAAATTTCTAGATTATGTGTTTTTCACCTAATCATTTGATTTGTAAGCTTCTTGATTCTTTTTTGTTTTCATGGACATCAAGACCCTTTGCATATCGTGTGAAGAAGAAAATAATAAATAATTGAGACTACCAATCCAGTTTTGGTGCAGAATGTCCACTGAAGACAATCATTTTTACACTAAGTGTTGAATAGGCTTGGTTTGGGCATTATCATACAATTTGCATACAATATTCACTTAGTTTTTAACGAGGAGGGAAGTAAATCATTTTGTTGCATCACAACTTTCATCTAGTCCCAACCTAGGGGTTAAAAATGAACAATTTCTTTATGTCTTTACTATCTTGCACTGCAATCCATCACATAGCTTAATAGGGGAAAGTAACACTTGTTTATTTCTTCAAGCAACAATCTACACCTAGATTTGTTAGAAGGTTAAAATAAACAATCTTTTCCAAGTTATTGCTATCTTGTTACAAATTTTTGTGCTTGGTAGAGTTAACACATTTAGTTATTTTTGTTTTAACTAGGAAGATAACGAACCATTGTTCTTCATGCTTGGAAATGATAATAGGCCTATGCTCTCCCCTTTCTTGGGTCACCAGAATGCCAAACTTATCATTTTACATGTGTAACCTTTAGAGAGGCCTACCCTTGGAATTCCTTCCTTCCAAGTGGGATGACGTTAAGTGATAACGGGATAAAGCCAAGCCACCTCTGAGTCACTATAAATAAATTGTGTTTGTGACAAAAGTTGCAAGCAATGGGTACAGTTGTGTTACACCAACCAATGTTTCCCCCAAAACCCTGTGGAGTGTAACCTCTGCAGGCTGGGAAGCCTCCTTATCGGAGTGAATGGCTGCATGTGTAACCACCCGAATAGATGCCTTAACTAAAATCCTTTTGTTCTAGTAAGCCAAAATCCACTATTTGGTGACACATGAGGAGGAACCTCTAGAGCCATCCAACGTCATACACTCATTTAGTGTGGAGACAGAAAAGTTCAACTTTTCGGAGGAAATGTAACTCGGTATGCATGAGAAGTGAGTGCCGTGGAGGGGAGCCGGTGCTACCAAGTTACTATCTGTCACGCCTTTATGTAAGTGGCTGGGGTAACACCCAAGTTGGAACTCAGCAAATATTGTATTTGCCAAACCTTAGGATTGTGCTTGCTTTTGGTAAAAAATTTGTAATAACAACATGGAACCTTCTTGTGTGCTATTTTTTCTTGCAACAACTTGACACAAATCATCAGCAAAAATACCAGACTTGCTTCGACAAACATTTTGAAACAAGCCAAGATCGAAAAATTGAAACAAAAAGGCAAACCTTCTGCAGAACTCAGAAAATAGAGAGCACTTCCACACAGTTTGAGAGAAAAGTAAAAACATTTCCTGCTACCCATTACTACTTAGATTCAACTTCACCCACATCAAATCTTTATATGGTTGAAACTATATCACAATTCAAGAGAAGAACAAGAAATGGGTTCACTACATGGTAGCCACTATACTTCTAGTGATGAGGAAGAGGACATTACCCAAGAAGAAATTATTAGTGCTCAACAAGACCCCGAATTTCAAAAACTAATGGACAAAGCCATCACAATGGATCCCAAAAAGTACTTCCTTATGCTAGCACAACAAGGAGCAAAGTTACCTTCCAATTTTGACATAGAAAATTTGAGAGAAACAAGGCAAACAAATGAAACCGAAGCTCCCAAAAATAGGAAAGCTAAGGATGTGACAAATCCATTAGAAGCACTCACACAACAAATCCAAGATTTACAACAAGAAGTTGGGAATTTACAAACGGATCTTCCACAAGACGATATTCATTAAAGGACATATCCCCTTATCCATTTGATAAAAGCTTGGTTACGACATCTTTCCCCTCTAGACACCAAGATCACGCATCCTTAACTCGTTTTAATGATCCTATTGACAAGGGAAATAGCACCTTAAGTTTAGAATCATATACCATTCCATCTACTAGTCCTCCATCACCGTCCCCTAGAATGCATATCCCAAAGCATAATAGTCCTACGCCAACACTGCCATCAAGTTCCCCAAGCTCTAATCCACCAACCAAAGAATCCTTGAAAAATCTTCTCCAAAGACTTTTTCCAAAATATTACAGCAAAAGAAAAGCTATGGAGAAATCAAAATCCACTCATCCAATGTCATCCCCATCTAGCACAAGAAATCCTAACCTTAATCATAAGCCTATGCCTTCTACCATTATTCTCCATCCATTATATTGCCCATCCACCCATACACTCATGAAGGATGTGCTCCAATGGCTATTAGCAAGGAACCAACCATCTCCATGTCATAAAACACCTACCCAAGAGCCTATCAAAGAGCCTTCAAACATGTCCATTGCTTCAACCCCATCATATAGTCCACAACCCCTTGAGCCTATTGAAAAATCTCCACCAATGAATCCAAGTCAAGATCCATCATCCCCTCATGTTGATAACCCTCAAGAGCATGTCAATCCTATCCAAGATCCTATCACTTCTATTCAAGTAACCCAAGAGGTATGTCAAGAACCTAATCCTAAGCATGTGAAAACATCAAGTCCTAATCAAGATCAAATTACTTTCATTCCACCCATCCATAACGTTTATCTTTTCCATGATCAAGATATTACCTATGAAGAAGATATCCATGAACAACTTGATCCTATACCCATACATGAGAAAGAAACCCATATCCAACCCATCCATAACCTATATCTTTTCTATGATCAAGATATTATCGTTGATGAAGAACCTATACATGAGAAAATTGATCCCATCCATATCACACTTAATCCTATCTATGATCAAGATCCTATCTATGATCAAGCGAACTATGATGATCCTCTTAGCCAACTTTATGCATTCCATGGTCATGAGCTTATTACCCCATCTATCCATAACCCCATAATCATCCATGCACAAGAAACCTCCATTACTCCTATCCATCCTCCACATAGTCCTATCCATGATCCAACAACACACACTTTCCCTGATGAGACACTCACCTCCCAAGTGCACATAGATGATCAAACCAATAACTTGGATCTTAGTGAGCATAACGATAATCAAGATCCTAATGATCCTCCACCATCCATTATCGACCATGTTGCAAATCTGTTATCCTATCCCCTTGGTCTCACTACCTTCATCCATGAATGTTCTTCCTTAGGAGAGAAACAACCATTATCTACCATTTCACCTTCCCCATCAAATATTGAGATCACATGTAGTGTCCAAATCACCCATAATCCCATTGTCCACCGCATGCTCCAAAATATGAACTATCAAGGTAAAGGCTTAGGCCTTCATGAACAAGGTATTTTGGAGCCTATCCATGTTGAAGTCCCTCTACCCTCTTATGGCCTTGGTTATACTCCCCAAGAAATGCAATCTCATGATGTTGGTACTTCCTCCATGCCTTCTAAATCCACCGCTTCCCATCGCAAACCCTGTCATATTCCCAAAACGTATGTCACCATTCCACCTCCATCATCCTACAAATGTCAAACGCATGTGACCATATACCTTCCACCATCCACTTTACCTCCACTCCTTCCAACTCCTACTATCCCTCCATCCACTTTGCTTCGACTTCTCCCAACGCCAAATTCATCCATCTACACATTCCCTCACATTTTGAATCATGACCGACAAATGCACATATTATCTAAACATGAAGCTTCCACTCATTCTATCAAACCTATGGGATTCAAAAATAAACATTGGGATGCATCCTTTCATAAAGTCAAAAATATTAAGGGTCCTAATACCTTAGGAAATCAATCCAAAGAATCAAAGAAAAATCCATCTCAAAAGTTGCATACACCCACACACCTCAAAGCAAAACTGAAAAAGGTGTGGGTCCCCAAGCAACAAGTAATTACCTCAGAAGCTGCACAAAAGTTGCATTTACCCAAGCCCATACCTTCACAAGTAAAGTATAAAAGCAAAATGGTTTGGATACCTAAGCAAAAAATCCATCAAGTTAAAAGAGGCATCCACCTCTCACGAATCCCACTCATCCACTTTCTCCTCTTCCATCCAAAAATCCCATTCCATCCAAAAGTCTCAAATCCATCCATCCTGCATGACAAGAAAAAAACAGAAAAATACTAAGTCTATGTGGGTCCTTAAATGCCTAAATCACCCATCCACTAAGCAAAAATCTCCATTGCTTCCTACACCACCTTCCCATCATAAGCTTCAATGTTTATCACGGTATGTGTAACCGTTGGTCATGGTTCCCTTCCATTCCATGACACTTCCACATACCTCCATCTCCCCTTCCTTCCACTATTATCCTACATATCTTCCCCATCCTATTCCTATAGTCCATGCTTTTGCATAAGCCTTCCCTCCATCCTTGCATAAGTCTTACATAATCTGCATGATAATCCACTATCACACCTTCCATAATCCACTATCTACCTTCTCCATCTCACTTTCATGCAATCCCCTACCAACATCTTTGAGAACATTTGACATAGTCCATGCGACAACATCCATCTAGCAGGACTATCACCTTTCATGGAACTAGACACTTGAGTCTCTCCCATCCATATCCACCTTCTCCCATCCAAATGTTTCAAAAAAAGGAAAAAAAAAGAAAAGAAAAAAAGTAAAGAAAAATCCCTTCGTCCAACGGTGAAAACCACCCTTGGTGGCACCTTAGATAAGTACCATGATGAAAACCTGACAAACAGGTGTCATGTGTAGGTTGATCTTCCATGTCATTTACCCTTGGGAGCGCATTGTCTCATTGACCCTATCATTTTCCATCGTATCTTACCATACCATCATATCATCATTATCCTACATATACCTATCATATTGGGTCCATTCATCCTCCATTCCTCTTTTGATCTTGATAGAGATATGGGGGCCCAAAATGTTGAAACATGCTTTGGAAAAACTCTTGATATACCTTGTCTTTTTCAAAACAATCCAATCCTCTCATCCTCCTTCGTCATAAGCTTTGTCATGTCAAATGCTAACTTATTCCTATGTGACATAGTCCTTGGAGATCACATCCTTGTTTCCTTCTACATACCCATCCATTATCCATTATCACCCATCTGTTTACCTATCCATGGTGTTCCCTTGTCATCAGTATCTAGCATTTAGGCTATCCAAATGGCCATCCAAAAATCCCATAAACATCAAAACATTACCAAAATCTAGAAAACCCCAAAAACATCAAATCATCTGCAACCCCTTCATTAGTACCGTTGTCGAACTACGTCGCCTCTGAGCTATCATGTAGACAAGGCCATCCTTGATGTGCCCCGAGGCTCCTCTCCCATCCATTCCATCAAGTGTCATCCATCCTTTTGTCCTTCCAAACCTACTTTTTCCCATCGACTAGGTCCTAGGTCCACAAAGTCCACACCTTGAACTACCTTGCCTCTGCGTCATCACATAGGCAAGGCCATTTATCAATGAGCCCCCGAGGCACTAGGTCAGTCCCTTAGGGCCTGTTTCTTCGTGTCGATTGTCAGTTCATCCATAATAAATCAATCCTTTACTTGACTAGGAGAAAATCCTTGACCTAGTTAGTGAATTGGATTTTTGAATGCTACAACTTAGAGGATAACAAACCGGATCATGGTTTTATCACTAGACAACAAGCAACGCAGCACAACAAGCTTTTAAAACATCATCTTGACAATGAGGCATCAAACTACACCTGACAACACCGACCTGCCTAAAACATCAAACATGACTCTATCAAGTTATTGCAAGAAAACATATATCTATGGCAAGAAGGTTTAATGGTTGTTTTAAGTATTATTATCTTGATTCTTGTTATTATGTCCTTTTATGCTACTCAAGGATGTCAAAAATTAGAGGAACTATGATAGGGGCATAATCATTTTCTTTGTCTGTTGTTTGTGGGTTTATCTTTAGTAATGTTAAAGCCTTGTCTAAAGACATGATCAACAAAATGATCATCGAGGACATCAGAGGCCTAACATGAAACATGTGTAATCCATGTCTGTCGATACGCAAGCAATACTCAGGTCATCTTGGTTCAATTATACTTAGATGCTTGTATTAACTTGCTAAATCACAATCCATGTAAGTAATACTTAGGTCATCTCGGTTTAATTATACCTAGATGCTTGTATTTTCTTACAACATTTTAAAAGATCAATGATGAAACAAAGTACTTCAAAATCTTGTATACAAAGATGACAAAATCCACGTCCATACATATCAAATTGCATTTCATTCCATAATAAAACATTTTCCAAGTGTCTTAAGATCCAAGTCCTTTCTGGTAGTTTATCTAGTTGTATCTTCCAGTTATCCATGTGATCCATTCATCCTTGTCCAATCAATCCAAGCAATGATCCAAATGCAAGTCCATCCCTAATCCATACCAATCAAGTAAAGTCAATCTTGTCAAATTATCCAATCGCAATCAGTGGTCTTGATCCTAATCTTATTGTAAACCAACTCAATCAATCATAATTATCAGTGGGATATATCTTTCCCACATCTTTGTGTTGATCTAGGGATATATCATTCCCCGCAATGAAAAACACTATCGTTGATCGTTATCGACTAATCATTGGTTTATAGCTGGACAGGGGCAATACCTTGTTTGTTCTTGTATTATTTGTGCATACTTGCTTTCTTGATTGTGTGTGTTATCATTTTTTCTTGCATAGCGGGTCATTTGAATCTTTCATCCATCCCTTATCCTGTGTCCTCCATTTTTCTTTAGCCATCGTTCACCATCCTGTCAACCTATCTCATCGTGAGATTGTCTGTTGTCCTGTTGTCACGCTTTTCCCGTCCAATCTCCTGAGGGGGCATCCTATCGTCATAAACCTATACCAGGGGCAAACTGGGGCATGTATCAATCGCAACAAATTTTTATTCTTTGAAGCAATGTGATAAAACACATTGCATCAAAGAGGGGCAAAATGTATACACCTAAAATTGGCTTATGTCGAATCAAGTAAATATTTTAATATTTATCTTAATTCTTATTCTTTTATCAATTAAATAAATATTCTAAATTTATTTAATTGGTTCATTATCCCAAAATTAAATAAAAATCAATTTATTTAATTAAATTCCCTAATTCTTCTAATGTCTCATGTAATTAAATAATCTTAAATTATTTAATTAATCCCAAAATCCTCTATCCCTAAGTCCTAATTCCATAAATCCACATCACCTTTCCACCTCACCATGTTGCACGTGTAATTAAATATTTTAATATTTAATTAGCTAATATTCCATCACCCACATGTCATATTTATCCTCCAGTCAGATTAGTTAACTCATCAATCAAATTTATTAACTAATTAGTCAATTGAGTTCACTGGTTAATCTATTCTGTTGACTCCCCAATCAACCCAGTTAACTAATCAATCATCTTAGTTAACTCTTCAATCTATTATGTTAACTCCCATAACTCATGAAGAAGGCTTGGACACTTGTCCTCTCCTGATTCGCGCACATTCCCTCAAGTTTTCTCAACCGTACACCTCACAGGTAATTCCTCCAGTCATGGATCTATTGACACTTGGATTTGGTCTTCCCTCAGCCTATATAAACAAGGTCCTCATACCCATTTCATAATCAATCTAAGCTTAAGCAATCTTACTCTGTAGGAATCATTATAGCGTGACTTTGGTAAAGTTACCATCCATTTACATTACAATCCATTATCATCACCATGTCTCCATTATCAATCACCCATCTCCATTATAGTTGCATTGTAGGGTGATCTCCATTGCATTGTCCATCTACAGCCATTCTACTCTTGTCATTTTCAAAAAGCAAGGAAGTGTACACTTCTGAGAGCTCCATTACCATCAAATCAAGAGGAGATAGGCGAACAATGGAAGCATAGAGGTAAAACGGTCTTCGAAGGTATATTCTAAATTTATTTAATTGGTTCATTATCCCAAAAGTAAATAAAAATCAATTTATTTAATTAAATTCCCTAATTATTCTAATGTCTCATGTAATTAAATAATCTTAAATTATTTAATTAATCCCCAAATCCTCTATCCCTAAGTCCTAATTCCATAAATCCACATCACCTTTCCACCTCACCATGTTGCACATGTAATTAAATATTTTAATATTGAATTAGCTAATATTCCCTCACCCACATGTCCTATTTATCCTCCAGTCAGATTAGTTAACTCATCAATCAAATCTATTGACTAATTAGTCAGTTGAGTTCACTGGTTAATCTATTATGTTGACTCCCCAATTAACCCAGTTAACTAATCAATCATCTCAGTTAACTCTTCAATCTATTATGTTAACTCCCATAACTCATGAAGAAGGCTTGGACACTTGCCCTCTCCTGATTCACGCACATTCCCTCAAGTTTTCTCAACTGTACACCTCACAGGGAATTCCTCCTATCATGGATCTATTGACACTTGGATTTGGTCTTCCCTCATCCTATATAAACAAGGTCCTCATACCCATTTCATAATCAATCTAAGCTTAAGCAATCTTACTCTGCAGGAATCATTACAGTGTGACTTTGGCAAAGTTATCATCCATTTGCATTACAAATCCATTATCATCACCATGTCTCCATTATCAATCACCCATCTCCATTATAGTTACATTGTAGCGTGATCTCAATTGCATTGTCCATCTACAACCGTTCTACTCTTGTCATCTTCAAAAAGCAAGGAAGTGCACACTTCTGAGAGCTGCGTTACCATCAAGATCAAGAGGAGATAGGTGAACAATGGAAGCATAGAGGTAGAACGGTCTTCGAAGGTATATTCTTGGTTTACTTGTGTTTACATCAATTTCCATTGAGTTATTGGATGATTAGTTTGTAATACTGTTGTCACATTTTTTGATAACAAACATTACTATTGTGGGTTTGACTTTTACATGATGCACACTGTGTTTTCAAGTGATAACTGAATGTATGGAATAGACATTTATATTACATTATGAGTTTGTATATGTTTATGCATATGTGACCAAATAGAGCCCAACTCATGTGGGTTCAATATATTTATTGAGTGTTGACCTATAATTTAGACCCCTAGACATAAAAGACCCTATGTGTTGGTTTATGAACCTCTATATGGAATGTAACTCAATCAACCTGACCTATGTTGGAGAATCCTCGTGATATCCTTATTGTGTATACTTGGCTATAAGATGACCCACATGTCAGAACTAAGTCTGATACAAGTGTGGATAGCCGACTATCACCAGTACTGTGCAGGTGACGAATGTCAGGTGCTATTCATTGTATCTTAGGATGAGTAGGTTTTCGCTAGTAGCACGGAGGTGATAGATACCAGGAGCCATCTAGGTTATGATATAGGTGCGGTTTAGCCGGTTGTCACCAGTATCGTGGAGGTGATAGATACTAGGTGCTATTTGTCGTATCATAGGGTTAGCTGGTTGTCACCAGTACCATGAAGGTGACAGATGCAAGGAGCTACCCTTTGGTATAATAGGGCTTAGTTGCCTTTCACCAGTACCATGCAAGTGATAGATGCCAGGAGCTACCCCATACCAGGTTGGACCGACTTTCTCTAGTGGCATGGAGGTGATAGATGTCAGGATCCACCAACTCGACAGGTTCAGCAAGCTGTGGAAATCTTATTAATGGCCACATGTGTTGTATGTTGTTAAACATATTTCTTAGCTAGTGATGACAACAAGTAGTATGGGATGATTTCTTTTCATCACAGTTGGTTGTGAATATGTATGTTGTTACACATACTTCTTAGTCAGTGATGAAAACAAGTAGTATGCAATGCTTGCTTTTCATCACAGTTGGTTGTGTATATGTATTTTGTTACATCTACTTCTTAGACAGTGATGACAACAAGTAGTATGGGATGCTTGTTTGTGATCATAGTTGGTTGTGAATATGTATGTTGTTACACCTACTCCTTAGCCAATGATGACAACAAGTAGTATGGGATGCTTTCTTGTCATCACAGTTGGTTGTGAATATGTATTTTGTTACATCTACTTCTTAGCCAGTGATGATCACAAGTTGTATGGGATGCTTTCTTGTCATCACAGTTGGTTGTGAATATGAATGTTGTGTTGTATGCATGAGATAGCCAATCTGGGTGAATGTGATGCATTCATGAGTTATCAACTCTATGTATATGTGGTATGCAGGATGCTAGTCACATTATATATATGTGACATATGGATGAGTTATTCACTTTGTATATATGGGTTATACCCATGAGCCAATCACACTTGTATGTGTAACCCAGGTTAGAGATAGTCACATTGCATACAAGGAATGTCCAGTCACTATGTGTGAACAAGTAATGTTTATATTAGCTAGTCACTATGTGGTTCTATGTGATTTCATACATTAATGTTGACATCGAACTAACCTTTAGCTGGACTGCATTTTCTATCATACTAGTGCATATAAATTGATTTGGAACGATAGGATTTACTTAAAAGCTATGATTTAAGAGTGAGAATATAGATCTCATATCAAAGGAGAGGATGAAGCCTCTCTACTATTGATGTATGAACTACTGAGCCTCTGATTCCCATGAGGGGATATGTAGGCAGGGCCATTGCAAATGAACCCTCGAGGTTTAGGTTTGGGCTACGAGTATATGAGTGGTGGCATAGAGATGTTCCCACGACTATGGATGGTAAGTCTTTAAAGCCAACACTTCTAATTAGATAGAAGATGCTTCAACGTTTAAGTTAGTACTTAATGAGTAAAAAAATTGGTAGTAACCAGGGTGGTTATTACATTGGTATCAGAACCAGGTTCAAACATTGGACCTATGAAGCTCACTAGACTCTAGATAAAGTAGGTGGTTTGGTACTACTATCTTACTATATAAAATATTAGCATTGAATTTCTTAAGTGGGCTTTTAAGCTTCTAAGAATGGTTAGCCTTCTCTAATCAAGTATACCTAACTTGGTGTGAAAGGAAATTTGGATATAGGATATATGAAGGAAAATCAGAGTATGCAACTGAAGTACTGAGGGTATATGAGGATCATTAATTCCCATTTTACTCTATGACTCAATTGTTAGATTTTAGTCTACACATTATTATGTGAGTGCTGAAGGCATGAGACAACTGAGAGGGGGGGTGAATCAGTTGTATCAAAAACCTTAACCTCTTTAAACAAAATCACATTCACATTTACTTTCTTTAACTCCTTAATCTGTTATGAAGATTAAACATGAATAGCAGAATCAAAACATAAACACATCGACACCATACACACATGAACACCAGATTTTTACATGGAAAATCCTAAAAGGGAAAAACCATGGTGAGTGTTAGCTCACAATATAATGTAGTAACAATACCCAATATCAAAGGAGGCTCACTGCCAAAGGGCTCATTGCCCAAATGAAAGACTCACTGCCAAGGGGTGGCTCACTGCCAAAGGGTGGCTCACTACCATGAACTGATGTAGTAGCATCTACAACATGCCTAAGTTTAGTTCCATTGAAGCGCAATATATTTCTCCTTTGTTGCCTTTACATCACACACACTTTATATTCGCATGTTTGCACTCTCTCACTTCACTCATGGATTCATTACATATATTTGTACCGATCATCAACCTTAGAACATTCATCAAGTTCGGCAATATAAATTACAACCATTGGAACTATCTCCAAGGTTGGCATACATACATATTTCAAATTAGGTATGGACCTAAACAAACTTGCAAAGCAAATGAATGAAGGATGAACACTTCACGGATTAGCTCAGACTCAAACTCATCCTTACACTCTTCAACATGCTTCCACAATCCACAAATCACCTCTGCAACAAGTGTAAATAACCAAGTTGGCTAACACTGGTGAAAACATCAAGAACACTTAAATACATGCTTCCAAGAGCTTCATTATAGCTTGCGGATCAAGCACATGCCTTCAACACATTCTGGAGACATCCATAAACAACATAGAATCACCTGGGAGCCATCAAATCCAACTGCAATAGATCTCACTTGAAGACAAAATATATCACATGAAGATAGATCACAGATTGCTCACAACAAACACTGTCAAAATCTGCTAATCAATAACTTGCTTTCCGGAGCACCAAATCACAAATCCCTTGGAATGAAGATAGCTAAGGACCTTATAATCTTAAGTCCAGAACCGCAAGACCAAAATCCAAATTGTGGAGAAATGCGGAGCAAAATACTTTCTCCCTGTCACTCTGTAACTATTGCCAGACATGTAGTCTTCAAACTGGTGAATAGAACTTTTTCTACACAGTGATCTGGACCACCAAATTCTAGATTTAGCATCTTCAAACACTTCTCTAAATCGTATTCAAATCTCATACTCCGGTCTTTAATACAGAGGAAATGCAGAGCATAAACTCAAACATTGTACTTAACATGTCAACTCAAAACAACAATATCAAAAGATACAGTTCACACCAATGACAACACAAACATGTTGACATCAATGACAACACCAATTAGCACAGACTTGCAACAGTGAGGACTTTAAATGCATATTTAAGAGTATTAAGAATCCTTCTTGTGGTATGAGTATCAATTGCTATGAACTTAAAATTTAGAGAACTTGAGGATGAATGATATAATGTGCTAGTAAGTTTGAAGTACCTCGAATTAATGATACACTCATATGAGACAAGTTTGTCCTTATTGTAGTATACGTTGATGTAGCCATGTGTTGAAATGGGCTATCCATTGTACAACTCTACCATTTAGAGGAAAGTCAAAGCTAAGATAAAAAAACATATTTAGATGTTGTGAATGTGATCTATTTGAATACCTATATGCAGGAAATGTATCCCAAAGGAACAATAGGTAGGTGAAGATTGGTATGCACCAACTGATATATATGGAATTGGTAATCTAGCATGTTATGAGTTTGTGAAATGATCTTGCATATGGTATGAAGCCACATGGCTAATAACTTGCAAGAACATAGATGCTTGTGATTGTATTGTTCAATGACTAAATAAAATAGGTTGAGCCAAAAAAAATTCTAATATTGGTCAAATAGAACACTAGTGATATGTGACTAAGTGAGCAACTTGATTGCAAAATGGGACTTATGTGGAAGTTGAAGAAAGTGATTGAATATTTGAAGCGTACTTGACTATGATGAAAGGTCAGTACTACACTACCTTGTGAGTATGAACAGGTAAATGGGGTACCCGATGGCATAAATAATGACCTATCTTATGAAATATCAATGCATAAATTGAAAATAGAGGATTGTATTGAGTGAAAATGCAAATTATGGGGTATATTTTCAACTATGCATCCTTTTAATCCTATAAAATTGTTCTAAAATAGTCAAACTAGGGAAAACGAAACCACTTGAGTGGTGATGGTAATGGGTTCAAAGACAAATAATTTGGGCAGCAACCCAAATTTTGGAAGAAATTTACACGTTCAAGTCATGAATTGTGACCCTTAAATATTGAAACGTGACAATAGTAGAATAATAAATTGCTTCAATGAAGATATTAGCAAGAGGAAATAGAAAATGCAACCTCCTAATAAGCCGAGATGGCTTATTCCAAGGGGGTAAGAATGTCACATCCCTCGTGGACGGAGACCTGACGTAGAAAATATGTGGAAAAGAAAACAATAAATTAAAAAAAAAGACCTATCCTTAAAGAAGTCAATGGTGGAAATAAATGGAGGGAGACCACTTTTCTACAGGGGAGAGACATATAGCCTCACCCAAATATGTCTAGAAAAACTAGGTAAACTACCAATCATCTCATGCCAACCAAATTTCAATTGCATCATTACAATATCCAAAAGCATCTCCCTTTAAGGAAAAGTGGTCATTATACTCATCTAATCTTATCCCCAAATCATGTACCCAATTGCTATGGTATAGGAAAAATGTTGACTATATGAACTCCTTGTGGCTCCATGATTTACATATTCACATTAAAAGATCTTCTATCTCCAATTGACAAATCCAATCAAAAGAAACCATATCATGCAAAGAATCGATTGCAAATTCAAAGTCCACTAAGGCACAATAATACTTATCCTCAATATTAAATTTTTTTATCAATAAATGACAAATCCACTTCACTACAAAACTCCCACTAAAAGTGACCTAAAGCTTCCATGGAATTATAATAAAAAATCCTCAAGACAAATTTGTAGGCATAAACATGTCATGCCAAAACCCACGTTGTGTGCTCAAAAGATTCCCATGCATCATGGTCACCTTCTCCAAGCTAGAATTCAATATGTCAAAACCAACTACATTCCTAAAGAGATCTCACACTAAACCATGATCCAAAACTTCACATCTTCAAAAAATCCTGAAGACCGTCTATCTCTAATTGCCAAATCCATATTTGACCATTGTCATTGCCAAAACTCCCACTAAAAGTGATCCAAAGCTTCCCATGGTAGAATGGTTCATATCCTCAAAAAACTTGAGAACATTCACTAAGATCTCACCATGGTGAAACCTTGAAATTTCTTCCAAGCAACTTGAGATATTTCTATGGAAATATCTCAAAAATTCCTAGACTCATCATCAAAATATATTTTTCTTCTTTTTCTTCTCCTTGCAATCTCTTTTGAAATGGTTAGGCTTACCACAGTTCCACCAGTTAGACTTGGACTTACTAGGAGATTTAGATCTCCCACGAGATCTAGATCTAGACTTATCTTGCTTCTTGTCCTTCGTTCCTTTCTCTTTCTATCTTCCATGAACAAATAGGGCCTCCTTAGCAGATTCAAAAGTCTTTCTTCACATCTCTTTAGAAAGCAACAATGCCACCACCTCATCCATTTTCAAATTGGTGGTAGTGCTCCCAATAGTCATAACAAGGTGGTTCCATGAATTTGGTAAAGAACATAGCAAAGTCATACATTTATCCTCCTCCATCTTCACTCCAATGGAGTGCAATTGGGTCATGATCATATTGAAGGCATTTAGATGTTCAACCATAGATCCACCATGCTCCATCTTGAAGGTATATAGCTTCTTTCTTAGGAAAAGCCTGTTTACTAAGGATTTAGCCTAATAAATCTCACCTAGCTTCTTCTAAATGTTTGTTGCGGTAGTCTCTTCATGCACAGTCAACAATACTAAATCCGCTAAATAAAGTCTAATGAGACCTTTTATTTTTCTATCCATTTTGTCCCAATTTTCTTGGGATGTAGATGCATGTTTGGATCTAGTTATTGTATCCCATAGATCTCTATCCATGAGGATATCCTCCATATTGAGCTTCCAAAGCTTAAAGTTTGTGCTCGAGAACTTATCCATCTCTATCTTTGATGTGCTTGTCATTTATCCTACAACAATGTCTTTTTCAGCACAAGCACCCACTTAGTCCATGATTAATACAAAAAACCCTTATCTTTAACACCTAGAATCTAAGGTGATCAGACTCTAATACAAAATAAAAGGAAGTAGAAGTGAAGAATATGCTTCTTACACTAATCTATGGGTGCTGCCACAATAATGGGTTACACTTTCTGGGACATCCTGATTTTTGCTGAAATCACATATTTTTAGAAAATATAATGATTTAAGCCTTAAAAGGTTCCATTTAAAGGATTTTAATTGAAGAGGGTTTGATCAAACCCCCTTGGATAGAACCATGCTAGTTTTAAACCATAGCTATAATGGAGTCTCCTCTACACCTATCAAAATGCTGATAAAAAACCACTTTTGATTTACCTTTTGGGGGATCAAATGAATTCATTTAAAATTTATGTTTTGTAAGTATGTAGTCCTTATTATAAGCTTCCCAAAAAGTATAATTTTAAATATATTTAATTTTATTATTATATTTATTTTTTATTTCTTGTGAATGTAGGTTTTTCACCGAGCATCAAGTTCTCTGTTCTACACACATGGAAAATTAGTAAATTAGTGAATTTTTTTTTTGAAAAATATCTATGCCATAGGTATTGATGCCCTTGTTTCAATAAAAATAAATAAAATTGAATTTCGATGCATACAGAAAAGTTATGTTTTACGGAATACGCCCATGCCTAAATTATAATTGGTTTGACTTCAAAACTTAATTAAAAAAAGTATATTCAACAAAACATTATAAAACCAAATGCATGCCCTATATATCGGTGGTACCAATCTAAATTCAAAAGAATCAGAATTTTATCCTTAGTAGAAAAAAAGTTATTTGCTACGGAATACACATAACTTTTAAAAAATGTTGTATACTATTAAAAACTAGTTATCAAAGGAGACAAAAAAATTTACAATTTAACTCCAATTTTTTTAAAAAAATATATTTAGAATCTAGAAACAAAACCTCACAAATCACTAGTTCACATCATATTCAAATTCCTAACAATTTAGCGGCTATAGGTGTCAGAAAGTGAAGATTTAGTTCAAAATGTTGATTTCAATGTCAAGTTTGGCCAAAAAGTGTAACCCATTATTGTGGGATGACCCCTTAGATGAGAGGAGATATGTTCAAAAATTAAACCAATCACATTGTTACAAGGAGATAAACACAAAAGAAACATACCACTACATAGTGACTTATGTAGGGAAACCCCTTTTCAGAGAAAAACCACACTCCAAAGCAATTCAATGTATTATTTAATAATCAAAGGTTACAATACACTTGCAGAGTGTAAGCATTTAAAAGAGTATCACCAAGAAGAGATCTAGAATAATTCTAGTAGCATAATAGTACATATAAAAGTCACTATCAAAAAACCTCTATCTCAAACAACTAATGAATAGGAGACACAATATATGAAACCATCAAATGGTATTATGAAACCATAAGATAAAACCACCCAAAATGTGGTGCCCAAATCCTTAGTTCAAAATCCAATGAAAAAATCCCAAAATCCCAAAATGAATCCACAGGCTAAAAATAGCATATTCTTTCCACTTGTCATAAGTTTGTCATAATCCACTCAACTCACCAACTTGGGTGCTCTATTTTGGCCCCAATTATCTCCACAAAGATGCATTCTAACATGTCATAACATGCATCATAATTTGTTCAACAAGTGTAACTCTCTATTATAGCTCTTTTATATGTCATGGATACTTTTACATTTTTGATGTGGTAGGCCCAACTTTTGGAGGTCATAAATTTTGATCTGGGAGGTTGTTTGGGGCCCCTTTTTTTAAATTGTAGAGATTGAAGAGGTTCCCATCTCAGGCATTTAGGAATTGGTGTTGAACAACCCAAACTATTTACTTTGGCAAAAAACAATTTCTATAGCCCATAAATTGAGTTTTTCTATTGTGTAGCTTGAAAATCACATTGTTTGTAATCTTAACACTAGGAGAAAGGTTGAGAAATCTTTCCTAACAAATTTTTTTTTAAAGGTTTTCACCCTTATATAACTAAAAATCAAATTTTCCTCTCCTCAGCCCACAATCTTCTATGTTCTGTTGTGCCCAAGGAAAACTTCCCCACAATCATTTAAGTTGTATATGCTCAAAACCACTCCTTGTGAGGATTCATGAGGTAGGGTGCACCCATATCTATCAACCAAGATTCATCAAAAGTCATGTTAGCAAAAATAATAAAAGCATCAGTAGCTTCATCATCAAAGGATTTGTTAGTATAGGAATCTTCATCTTTCTTTTTCTTATATCAACATTCCTTTTTGAGATGTCCCCATTTACCATACTTCCAACACCTCAACCTACTCTTACCAAGTGTCTTGGATCTACCCTTAGACTTGGATTTTTCCTTAGACTTGTTCATACCACCTTTCTTCTTGTCTTGTCCCTTCTCTTTAGATCTTTTGTGCACATGCAATACATCCTTAGGCCCCTCCTCACTAGACTTTATCCTCATTTCCTTGCATGAGAGAATGTGAGTTCCATTTTGGAAGAAGGGGAGTAAGTTTAATAATCATTCAAATTACAAAGGTGACTATTCAACTTCCAAAAACTAGGTGGATGACAATTACAAAGGAATGTTGGAAGCTAAAATGTCATTGGCAGGTCAAAAAATAGATGTTGTATGATTGTATAGTCAGAGGATGACCATGTGTCTAATTACAACATGATTGAAGACTTCATGAGACAGGAACAAAACATAACACAAACACAAGAGAACACATGGAACAGGGTTGAAGACACAAAAACACAACACACCAATGGCATTAGGAGTAGGTAAAAGGCTAAGTCTAGGGTAAAATGATCATAAAACATGTTCTAGGGGATGAACACTAAAGCAAGTGTATGCATTGTTTTACCTTATACTTCCAAACAACAGACCATGTTAGAGACTCATTTGGGAAGTGTTCTATGCCAAGATAGTTGGACACTTCAGGGTTACCCAAACACTACTAGTGCTTCAAAAACACTTCTACCAGCTTCACATACACATAGGCATTGAGCACCACATAAAGTATTGCATTCCTTGTAGCATTGCCAAACTTGTAAATAGGAAACTAGGAATCTACACCCTCTCAATTTTGACATGACCTTGGGAATCCATTAGAATGGATTTCTTGAGTGGACTACCTATGACAAAGCATCAAAATGACTCAATATTTGTTAAGGTGAATAGATTCTTCAATATGGTTATCATGATCTCATGAAATAAAAGAATTATTGTGGCTAATGTCGTCCATGTTTTCTTTACCCATGTTTGGGTCCACTTTGGACTACCCACGTCCATTATCTCTAACCATGATCCATGACTTGTAAATCACTTTTGGAAGATATTATGGATCATGTTAGATACATAATTGGATTAGTCAATGGCCAAATAGAGGTGGTAAACTACACTCTCATGCACCTACTATGCATCTACAACATCACATACCCACACACTTGGGATGAAAACATTCTATAAATCCAACTTGCCCACAATAGATCTCTTTATAGTTATATAGGGCACAATGCTTTCCATACATGTCTTGTGTTCCAAACTGTAGCACCCCTTGCCATATCCTACTATGTGTCTTCCACATCAAAGATGCATGCACAAGAATAGGAAGTTGAGAAGGCACAAAATTTTTTGTAGCACATCCAGGATTAGCACCAATAGGTTTAGAAGATACTTACATGCCAGTAACAAAAATATAAAGAGTGCAATGACACTCACCTCACACTTCATACATTTATAGTAGGTATCAAAGTCTAGTTGCATCTTTAGAAAGAACAATTCAAGGGGCCACATTGGAAGATTAAACCTCTACAATATAGTCCTTACATCATCCTTTCTACAACTGGTGAGTACACCCTCATTCTTGACCTACTATAATACTTGGGTATGCACTTGATATTAAACATGCAACTTCTTAAGCTATATTTTCCTCCTCTACTAGAGCTCATGACTATCCAATATCTAGAACTAGTTCATCACAACCGGGCATGAGAGATGACATCATTGACTCCACTACCACTCATACTTGCCATGGTGCCCATCAATTTTTTAAAGTAGTCAAGACTGCATAGTATATAAATCAAGCTAAGTGGTATACTCTTTAGCAACTATGAGTGCAGTTCCTTAGCTTATTACTAATATAATGAAGACTATTTCTCCTCAAGGAGGGCCAAATGATCTGAGCACAACTCCATATGTCTTCTTCAATGGCATCATCTATGAACTCAACTTCATGAGGACATTACCAAAATATTTGATAAGTTGTCATATTATGAGGATGAAGAAATTAGTGGTTTGAATGGACAAGAGTATAATAAATAATTATTTTAGTCCTTCAAAAGGGACATGATCTTTTGGTCAAAGAAAAAGAGTAGTTTAAAGTGGGTCTTGACATTCCTTTGGAGCTTGAATAAAAGAATTTAATGTGTAAGCAGGTATGTGCAGGATCATGATGGGCCAAACTATAACTCTAAGTGGCAATGAAAATACAAAAAATCAGACTTAATCAAGTTCATGTGAAAATTTGAATGGATTATCTACACAATTTGAAAAAGATGTAAGAACAAATTTGTAGAGAATTGAAATCTAGTTTATGGCTACTATTTTTTTAAAACTAATTTACTTAGTGAAAGATGAATATTTCAATGAACAGCGATTAAATTTTTTAGAAAAAATAAAAAGTGGGTGTCATTCCGTCCAACCTAACTATGAGAAAAACAATATTTTTTTGAAACTTTCAAAACAAGTAGAGGACTCATGCCCAATGTGACACATAGTTTTTTGAATTTTTTTCCAATAAAATAATTAGTTATGATATTTTTACTATGACTTTTTTTTAAAACTAAAACGTAATTTTCCAGCCAACCTAACTCGATAAAAAAAATTGGAATTCAATTTTTTTAACCTATAGCCAAAAAAGCATAGAGTGTGACACAACTTCGGATCTCAAAAAGGTGAAACAGTTTGAAAGTTATGGATGTTTTTCAATCAGTGTGTCCCCAAGATTTCAGACACACACTATATAGAAAATTATTAATAATTATTTAATAAAATGATAACCAAACAAATCTTATATTTTTAGAAAGCTAACAATTTTTTTCTATAAATCCTTTTTGTTTTATCAATTTTGCATTAAAAAAAGTCGTCAGCATGAAGGGTGAAGTTCGAATAAGAGAGTGAAACCTGCAAAAACGTTAGAATTGAGGGAAAGTCAACTATGACAGTCCCAAGCCTACATACAAGGCAAAAGCGAAGCAAAACGGATATCCGTTTTGCTTTGGTAAAATATGATTTTCTTTTTTTATGTTTTTCAAACGGATATCCATTTTGCTTTACCCTATTCTTTTCATTATTTTTTAGTTTGTTAGTTTGCAAGGTTAAATAGAATCAACCCATAAAAGCTTCTATTGGATTTAAACTGGATTTACCTTGGGTCAGTGATATCAATCAGTTTCCTTGATGATTATATTAATCCAAAGTTATTCTCTTTATCTCAAAATCTATTCTTCACTGGTATAAAGAATATGCGCCTTTATTTGTATAGATACCATCATAAATTTTTATATATATCTATGAGTATGTCTTTTTTGTTAGGCACCTAAGGAATCTGCTGGACAGCCATCTATTAGTGCCTTTTTATATCAATTGCTAACTTGCTCACTGGCTCTAAATCTAAAAATATTGATGAGTCTTTTCGTTGCAATCTTTAATTGTTTATATGATAGCTTTTAGATAAGTTGTAATTATTTGCAAGTTGACGATTTAGATAATTGATTATATCATGCATTGGTCATCGATTAAAAGAGATACTTTTGTTGTTAAATAGGAATATGGGTTTATTATGATCTTATGTGTGTTCTTATGTGAAGAATTACTACAACTAAAATTATGCGTAATTAATCTTTTCCTTATTAAAATAGAGGATTAAAAGTCTTAGAGAGAAAACATCTTTGGTTATTTAAATGATTTCGTATTCTTATGTAGCTTTCTAGCTTAAAGATGTAAAGAGATATAAAACATCTAGTAGGAAATAATAGATAGGTTGTTAGCCCTCCTCTTAGTTTACTTAGTTCAATTTATGTAGTATTGTTATGCAGTAATTATATATCAGCTTGGTTTCCTTATGTTAAATTATAGGTTGACAACATATAGCATGGAGGGTGCCACTTCTTAGGGTTCCTTATATTATGGAACTTAGAATCTCACAATATTGGTTTTATCTTCATTAGTATATTAGTCACTTATTGTCAACAAATGAAGTTTTCTTATTTAGTACAAGTTGAGTCGAGATTGGAAAGTAATTGTATGGTTAGGGTTACGTTGTAATTAATTAAGTCACAGTGAGAATTAGAAACACTATATAGTACATAGTACATTAAAATAAAGATTTCACCTATTCTTTTGTGAATCAAGGAATATGATTGTATGTTTGGATATTTTTCAAGTGCATGGTGTTGTTTTAAATGCTAGTTTGCGAAGACATATATGTTTAATTTGTAAATCAAAGTTGCCCATCTTGTGATCTTGTATGTTTGATATAATAGCTATTACACATGTGATATCTAAAGCTTCAGTCATGATCCTCATAAGGTACTTTTATAATTGAATGGTATTGATAGGAGGCATTTGAATTATGTAGTACTCTTATTTGATTGAAAAGTGTATAAAGTAGTAACTTCTTATTGGTATTGATAGTTCTAAGATAGATAAATAAGAATGATGTAGTTCATTTAGTGATGTTAGGATAAACTATAGTCAATGTATTCATGTCTTCTTGTATAACCACCACTACCAACCATAAGCTTGTGGTAACACATACAACCATCTAACCAATTCTTTCAACTTGGAGTAATGTAGAACATTCTCTTAACATAACCAAGCCTCTAGATTGTTCACATGAACTTCAACTCTGCTACAAGTGCATCTACATTATTATTTATGCTTCTACTAGCACAATTAAATATGTAGTTGTGAGTACTTCTTCAAATGACTCATGGTTAAATTTCCATAGCATCACCACATGTAGACATATCTCCATGCTATATCACAACATCTAAAACTCACCACATCCTACCACATTACATTTTATCATTGTTCAATAGTTTCCATATAAAAACTCTCTCTCTTCTCTCTCTCTCTCTCTCTCTCTCTCTCTCTCTCTCTCTCTCTCTCTCTCTCTCTCTCTCATCTCCTCTCTCTCTCTTCTCTCTCTCTCTCTCTCTCTCTCTCTCTCTCTCTCTCTCTCTCTCTCTCTCTCTCTCTCTCTCTCTCTCTCTCTCTCTCTCTCTCTCTCTCTCTCTCTCTCTCTCTCTCTCTCTCTCTCTCTCTCTCTCTCTCTCTCTCTCTCTCTCCTCTCTCTCTCTCTCTCTCTCTCTCTCTCTCTCTCTCTCTCTCTCTCTCTCTCTCTCAAAACCCTAAATAATGCCCCTTAACCCTAACCCCTAAACCTCTATCTCCCTATCTCTATTGTCCCTCTACCTCTCAATCCTTCTCCCTATCTCTCTGGACATCTCGTTCACTCTCTATCTCCATATCTATCTCCTCTATCTCTCCATATTTGTCCCATCTCTCTCTCTCTATCTCTTGCCTTTCTCTCCCCTCTATCTCTCCCTCTCCCTTATTGACGAAGGAAATGAAAACAAGAAAACTAGGACTTTCTATCTCTCTCTCTCTCTCTCCTAGGGAAATTGGAAAGGAAAAGGAAAACTAGGAAAGCTAGGAAAAGGATTTAACTAGGAGGTAGATAAGTCAGAGAGAGAGGGTTGCTTGGGGTTAGGGGTCAGGGTTTAGGGGCATTGTTTAGGGTTTATGAGTTTAGCATTTCTCAAGTTTAGGGTTTAGGATTTAGGGGTAGGGTTCAGGGGTTTAGGGTTGCTCAGGTTTAGGGTTTATGGTTTAGGGGTTTAGGGTTTAGAGATATAGGGAGATATAGGAGGTGATAGAGGGAGAGAGGCAAGATATAGAGAGAGAGAGACTTGTATTGTTTGTCAAGTTTTTTTGTGTCCAAGTTGTATTGTTGTCAAGTTTTTAGTAGATAATTGTTAGTCCTAGCTCTCATGGTTATTAAAATATTAGTATAGTTAGATTTATCCTTAGGTAACATTAATTTACACATTGTTGCACCACACTCAAAAATAACCTTACCTAATTAAGGTTAACCTTTTAGGTTCTTTCATTTGGTGAGCCTAACAAATCCAACTAGTTCAGTCTTCTTATAGTCCATGCTTAGCCTTCCAAGAGATTTCATGTCACGTTAACTTTGCATTATGTCCTCACTTTCCTCTTGCTAGTTGTAGTACTCTTTTTTCTAATCCTATCCCTATATCATACTATTGTTGTTGACTTTTCTTTCCATCTTCATCATCATAGTCCTAGTTATCCTATTTTGAGCCTACCATTTATCTTTAGCCATGTCTTGTACTTCTTCTATTCATGTCAATTTTAATGACCTCCAAATTTTCCATAAATTCTTCTCCACCAAACCCTAGACCCTCACCCCAAATCCTTACTTTCCTAAGAAAATCCCTTCCCCAAACATCATTTGATCATGTGGCTCCTTCCATCACTAGACAGGTGCCCCTACTTTCCATTATTCCATCCAATACAATCCCAATGTCATAGCTCACATTCCCACACCTACATTCATAGACTCCATTCCTCTTATCAACACCATCATTGATAATCATTGAACCATGGATTATCCCATATCCCCATCTTACACTTTCCTCACCTTTGAACCCTTAGAAGATGACATTTAGCTATCCCCACCATTACCAATCACACTTTCTAGCAATCCCACATATGACACCTTACCCATCACTTTACCTAGGTCATCACCAATTAAATCACCTCAATAGTCAATAGGCAATCCCACATAAGACACCTAGGTCATCACTTTACATGTTTTTTGTGAGGAAAACAAAATGGATATAAATGGATATCCATTTTGGGGAAGTGATAGTCATTGTTGGATATCTGTTGCCCAAAGAATTGGGCTTTCAGAAACGGATATCTATTTTGTAAATGTCAAAAAAAGACAAAAGGAATGTTGTTGGGCCTGACAATCACGCCCACAGACCCTTTGTTGTCGAAAAACCATGATTTCTGCCTGTTACAATCAAAAACACATTTTTATGCACTTTTGGAGACACAATTTGCTTGTTACAAGCATAAGGGTGATATTTGTGTTCCCCTAATGGGAGCAACAGTCGTCATAAAGCAAAAAGGAAGAGGAAAGTTACGTTGGAGGAAATTAAAGAAATTAGGGAAAAGAATAGGGCAAGGAAGAGGATTGGAAGACCGTGTTTGGTAGATGCTCATCAAGGTGAAGCTTCTTCTTTACCATCTAATGACATGCAAATTGAAGATGTTAATTTTGAGGGTAATGAAATGTTAGATAAGAATGAAATTGACCATCTTTTGCAAATGAAAATGTTGCAAAATGTTATGAAACACCTATTGATAAGAGCATTACCATGGACAAAGAAGAAGAAGAAAGATAAAGGCGTGCACTTGAAGAAAGTGGATATGAACCTCATGATGTTGAATTTGCACTCCATAATCCATTTATTGATAAAATTGATGAGGTTGATAACATGGATGAAACAATGAAAAATAATATATATCCAAATTACACAAGAAGAGAGGGACGTTTGTCAACATGATGAAATTGGAAAACATCCAAGAACCCCAAAATGGTTACTTGAAATTGATGAGAACATAATGGAAAAACTTGAAGGCAAGAGGTCATCACGAACAGTTCGGTTGTGGCTTCAAAACTCTTCAATGAATACTTTGAGCATAAAACATTAACCGAATAATGCCAACTTTTTGTGCAATTACTAAAGATGTACAAAATAAGACCTTTACTAAAGAAATTAAAGATTCGGTTAAACAAAGTGTCCGATCGGAATAAAATTATTGTTAGAAGCCTTTTCAATGCACTCAATTCTATTGGAAAGACTAGCAAGGAGAAAGATAAAAGAGCTTCTCATAGAGTAATAACAACCTCAATAGTAAGCAAACAATTAAAAAGGGATTGATTAAGAGGCAAACTTGTGTTGACTTAAGATTGAATCGTAAAACATTGTCAAAAGCACTAGCATTAAGATCAAGACTAGATAGCCCTCTTAGAAATGATACTTGGGATTTTAGTGGTAGGCTTCCATGAGTTGACAAGAAGCTAATCAATAGCACAAAGGAAGAAATTGAATGATTTTGGCACACTAACTCTAGGGTATCACCGAATGCAAAAGATGTTTTAAGTTAAGAATTAGTGATAAAGACTGCACACCACATCCTAAACATTACTTGGAATGTAGATAAACAACATTGTACAAATAATATTGTGAAACACACCTAGGTATGACAATCTCACAAAGAGCATTTGAATCTCTTAAGCCATTTTATTGTGTTCCTCTTAAAATTTGTAATACATGTTGCAAATACCATGTAGATTTTTCTATGTACCCATGAATTGTTATGTAATATTCATTCTACTTTGCAGACTAACGAAATGTTACAGGAGTGTGGTGCAATTCAACTACCAAAGTCATCTAGGGACTTATTAGATTTATTTCTATGTATTAGAGATGATGGTTGCATTTTCTATAAGAATGATTGTTTAAATAAAAAAATGTTTACAATGTGGTGGGTTATCAATCATGTTTTCATGAGGGTAATGAGCATGATTTTGGAAAGAGAATGGTTGAGAAAAAGAGATATGAGACAGTGAAATACAATTTGAAAAGTGGAGGTGTAGGTTCTAGATGTGAGTTGATTGTAAGAGAGGTAAGTATTGCTGATTTTATTGATGATTTTAAGAAAAATCTTTTCTACAAGTATGTCAGACAAAGCCATAGGTCTCGATGGTTAGATCAATAGTTCACGATGTGTAAAGACTTTTTTCCGATTGGAACTATTGTCTCTGTAGTTGATTTTGCAGAAAACTACACATTGCAACCCCAAAAATGAAGTTCAATCCCAGTACTACAATTCTATTCAGATTGCTATTTTTGTCCACATCACATACAGACATGCCCCTGATAGTACAAAAGAGAATAGGAAGATTGTCAGAGAATACCATTTTTTACATGAGTGATGATCGATTCTCATACATCAGAGTATGTGTAATATTGTTTTCAACAATTTTATGGGTTCTTGCAAGAAAAAGATATTAGAATGGATCAACATCTCATTTGGTTAGATAGTTGCACTGGTCAATTCAAGAATGCTCGTATATTCTATTGGTTGAGCAGAAAGCATGTAGAGATGGGGTATACCTCATATTTGGAATTTTTTGAAGCTGGGCATAGAAAAGGTGAACATGATGGAGCGGGTGCATGTGTGAAGAGAGCTCTTTTTAAAGAACAACTAAAGATTAGAGGTGGTGCTACATTCAATGATGCAAATTCTATTATTAAGTGGTGTAACTATGCATTGTCACAAGGAGTGGCTCTTGCTTCAGAAGTGCACAGGTTCTTTTGGTTGGTTGATGATGGGATAGTGAGAGAGAAATTAGATTTTTAGAGAATTAGTGAATCGTCAAAGATGCATTCATTTAGAAGCTCAAATGCAAGTGCATGGACCATTTGGACATGAGAATTAGCTTGTTTTTGTCAGAGTTGTATTAAATGTGATTGGGATAATTGCGAGTCAAGTGAGTGGGTAAATGCATGGATTCCACAATATTTAACCCCTTTATCTCAAGGTCAATCATCTTTAGTCAATGACATGGAGAGCTCATTTGACTATGAACATCTTTCAGACTTTGTACAACCAGGTCATGTTTATGTAGTTGTTGCACCGCATGGAAATGAAGAGAGATCAGACTAATGGTTGGCACGATGTGTATAGGGAAAATAAAAGCTAACACAACCTACGACATATGATGATGGGTTCACATATCCTACAGGATCAATTGTTATTGCTAGGACTTCATTGCGAACATATATGATTAGAAAGAATGGCATCCCTGCCTTTGAAGACTTTGAGAAGCATAAAACCATATTGATGTATTCGCACCTAGCTGTAGCAACAAATGTTAAGTTACTAAGGCATCATGCAAAACCAAAAACAAAACAACTATGGACAATTAGTAATGTTGATCATGAAGCAATATTGGATACTTTGAAGGTAAGAGATGACCCCTCAGGTACGCTTGAGTAGCATTTAAACTTCTAGATGGACAGGTATGACAATTTTTATCTTAACTTGTTCTTGTTTTTTCTATTTTTTAGATTTGTTTTATTAAAAATCTCATTTCTTTAACTATAATGCATGTTTTTGACTATACAGGATTACGAATGAGGTTATTTTGCATGGCATTGTAGATTCTTTTGCATGGCATCATAGGTTATTTTGACTATACCCAAGGTACGATTTTTAGTGTTAATTTGAATTTCTTAATATTTTGCTTTCTAGCTTTTTCTACATACTAATTTATGTCTATGCTTCCCCACTTTGCATTCATGTCTCCTAGGGCAGTTGCAACTACAACATCTGATAGATTTCCCATATCCTTCATGTAATCTCATATGGTATATGGTAATCTCTACTTACCTTGGGTTTTGGATAAATGGTTTCAATGACACCTTGACCATGTTCAAGCAAGTAGGTATGACAAATGAAATCAAATTACACACTTTTCTATGTTTCCACACTTTGCTTTACACCCGCCAATTGCATTTGCTTGAAATTTTGTAAAGAAATAAATCCATTTTGCATATATCTTGCAAGCATAGTATAACAGTCCTATATAATAGTCCTAGTAAAAGGTTGGGGAATTTGGCTTTACACCCACCAAATGCATTTTCTTGAAATTTTGTATAGCCTTATCAAGAAATCATTTTTTTTTCATATCTTGCAATCATTGCATTCCATGAGATGACATCTATTTGAGGTGTTCTATCAAACAATTCACGTGCCTTGTCTATCCTTCCACACTTTGCATACATGTCTACTAGGGTAGTTGCAACTACATAGTCTAACAAAATCCTGCTTTATGTTTTGATGGATGTCCATGTACCCTATTCCAAAGATCCCATTTGCTAATGATAACCTTGTCAAAAGCTCATGGCAATCTCATATGGTATATTTCATAAATCCATTTTGCATATATCTTGCAATCATAGTATAACAGTCCTATATAATAGTCCTAGTATAACAGTCATATATCATGCAATCATGACATTCCATTAGACCACATTTCTTTGAGGCATTCCACCAAACAATCCATGTGCCTTGCCTATGCTTCTTCACTTTGCATTCATGTCTCCTAGGGTAGTTGTAACTACAACATCTAACACTTAGGAAGGTTGCACTTAGCTATAGGATCATGCAATAGTCTCTTGGCAGCCCCATTTTCCTTTATGACAATACTCATGAAAGTCTTGAAGGAATGAAACTATTTATGTACATCAGTCCACTATGACTATCATAGTATTAGAATCTTTTGGAAACCTTCCTTCAAACTTTCCTCTAGACTATCTTACCCTCATACCCTCATGACTATCATAGGGTAGAGTATGACTATTTTTTTTAAATCAGGACAACATTGGCCCTCTAGATTATCTTAAGGTTTACAACTGTTTAGGACAACCTAGGTATAATAGTCCCATATGCCTCAGTAAAGATAGCTTCCATAATTTAACTATAACATTCAAGAAAGGAGGGTTGAGATTGTGCACAAAGTCTTAGCAAATAGTTCACGTGGCTTGTCTATGTTTCCACACTTTGCTTTACACCTGCCAATTGCATTTGCTTGAAATTGTGTAAAGCAATAAATCTATTTTGTGCATATCTTGCAATCATTGCATTCCATCAAATGACATCTCTTCTCCCAAGGTAGTTGCAACTCCAACATGTAATAAAATTACCATATCCTTTATGCTTTTATGGATGTCCATACACTATTCTACATATTACATCTTAGCATAGGATGGGATGATGTTGGAAAAGGTTGTGGAATTTGTCTTTACACCCACCAATTGCATTTTCTTGAAAGCTTATAAAGCCTTATCAACAAATCCATTTTGTGCATATCTTGCAATACTTACATTCCATCAAACAACATCTCTTGCAATCATTGCATTCCATCAAACAACAATTATGTTCATATGGACTAGTATAAGAGTCTAATTCATCACCATGACCATGTTCATATGGACTAGTATAACAGTCCTATAACTGATTTTCTTAAAATTTTCTAAAGCAACAAATCTATTTTGTGCATATCTTGCAATCATTGCTTTCCATCAGACAACATCTCTTTGATTTGTTTTGTCAAATAGTTATAAATGTAGGTGTTTTAAGTTTTTTTTGCTTGACAAATTTTAATATACAAATGTAGGTGTTTTGGAGAAAAGAGCAATTGTAGATTCTAGTTAAGGCATTTAGCTTTCATTTTGGAGGCATTCGATATAAAATTCCTAAGGTGATATATAAGACATCTTTCATCAAACTTCTTATAAACAAAATAAGTTAGTTGTACTTGATGGTGTTTACTTTTCTTAACATTTTTTTAACTTATAAATGCAGGTGTTTTCGACTATAAAGCTATTGTATCCAAGGGATTGAGATTAGTGGTTAAAGCATTTAGCTTCCATCATGGAGACATTTTTTATATTTAATATTTGTATTACTTATCCTCTTAGTGTTTCTCCAAGGGATTGAGATCAGTGGTTAAAAAATATAATAGTTTTTCCATCTTACATATCCTCCTAGTGTTTCTTCACATCTGGTGCTAATAATTGATAACCATTTCATGTGATTTTAGTAGTACACTCTTAAAGGTGTGTTTTTTCATTATGTTTAATGTTAAATTTGATGGTTATATATGTAGTGATTGGATGTCATGAATATTTTAATAATAAACTAGTATATCTCTTCCAATCAGTCATTGGATGTCATATTTAAGTATAAACTAGTATATCTCTTCAAATCAGTCATTTGATGGTTATATATGTAGTGATTGGATGTCATGAATATTTTGTAGTCATGAAGTTGTTTCAAGGTAATTTTTGTGTCAAGCATGGCTAAATGAACTATATCAAGTAAATGAAGTTAAAATCATGAAGATCATAGCACCATACAATCCTCAAGTTGTTAGGAGATCAAATACTAGAGTAGCCTCATGCTCAAACCTTCATTAGGCTATTAAAATGCACAAAACAATCATACAAGACAGTCATGAAGTTATCATCGTGAACAAGGGGATTATATCAAAGTGACATGTATAATAGAGTTATCAAGTTCATGAAATTCAATAATAAAATGAAAATATCATATGGAAGTGAATAAAACAATCCATGCAACTGTGAAATATCATCTTGTTTCATGTGCCAAGCGCACCAGTCATTCTAGCCTGCAAGCTACCGGTAAAGTGACTTTGTCGATAGATTACAGCCTGGAACGATTGGGACCCTTGGCACACAAAATGAGACCTCCCCTAACATTTACCCACCCACCCCAACATGTTGGCACAGTCGGTTCGGCCCCACGATGAGCAGAACAAAAAATATGGCACCTGGCAACATTGTGTTGCATGAAACTAATGCATTTTGCAAGAATGCATTTGATTTCACCACAGTCAAACAGACTAGAGTTGACCAAAATCGAGAGAGTTTATTGTGGACGGACCCCACATGCACTTGTAGGTCCAAACAGAACATTCCCAGCTGCCATGAATTCTGAGAACTACTCCGTCAAAGTTTGGCATTTTTTTCGTCTTAGGGATCTTAAGTGACTTTACTGGTAGCCTGTTGCCCGGAACGACTGGTATACTTGGCACATGAAACAAGACGTCCCTTGGCATTTACCCACCCACTCTGATGCGTTGGTGTAGTCCGTTCGGCCCCACAAGCTATGGAATGCAAAATGTCACTCCTAGCACCTTTCCACTGCATGAAACTGAAGCATTTTGCAAGAATGTGTTTGATTTTGACATCATCAAATAGACTAGAGTTGACCGAAACTGAGAGAGGTTATTGTGGATAGACCCCACGTGCACCTGTAGGTCCAAACGGAACATTCCCAGCTGCCATGAATTTCAAGAACTGCACCGTCAAAGTTTGGTAGTTTTTTCGTCTTAGGGATCTTAAGGGACTTTGTCGGTAGCATGTTGCCCGGAACCAGTGGGATGCTTGGTGCATGAAACAAGACCTGCCTGGCATTTACCCACCCACCCTGACACGTTGGCGTAGTTTGTTTGGCCCCACGAGCTATGGAATGCAAAATGTCACTCCTAGCACCTTTCCACTGCATGAAACTAAAGCATTTTGCAAGAATACATTTGATTTCGACACGGTCAAACAGACTGGAGTTGACCAAAACTGAGAGAGGTTATTGCAGATGGACCCCATGTGCACCTATAGGTCCAAACAGAACATTCCCAGCTCTCACAAATTTTAAGAACTGCACCATCAAAGTTTGGCAGTTTTTTCGTCTTAGGGATCTTAAGGGATGTTGTCAGTAGCTTGTTGCCCGGAATGACTGGGATGCTTGGTGCATGAAACGAGACCTCCCCTAGCATTTTCCCACCCACCCTGACGTGTTGGCGCAGTCTATTAGGCCCCACGACAAGCAGAACAAAAAATATGGCACTTGGCAAGGTTTTTTCTCTTAGGATCTTAAGTGACTTTGCTCTTAGGGAACAATGTACTGGCAAAGACCCTAGTTTTCATAAGGGGAGACATGTGACTTTAAGAGGTTTTGGGGAATGTTTGTAGAAGGATTTTTGGGAATGGCATCAAAAACAAAAAATTTCTTGACTAGGTTTTAAGGAAGCAGGCTGTTATAATTCTTGTCTCTTGTCAAATTTGTTGCAATGTCGTAACTTCACAAGTTTGTACATCACTTATCTGGTTTATATAATTTACCTCCACCATTCCATCTTCCCTTTTGACCCCATTATTCATCTTCATCAAATTTTCATAAGCATGCAGTTCAAACTCAAAAATGGTCATGGTTGTCCCAATTGTACATGACTGTTCATGAGCAGTTTGAGATTGATTTTTTATTGTTTTAGGTGAAACAATGATTGGATTTTTCATATAGGATACTTAGAAACTTTATCCTTCAAATCCTTATCCAATGACAAGTTTATTCCCAAAGTTTGATGTCTTTTATGACCATATACACGATGTTGTTTTAGGACAGTCATAAAGGGCAGTTTTGGACAGCCATGTGTATCTTTTTAACAAACAATCATTCCTTTGCATTTGAACCTTTATACCACCTCCTCCTTCTTGTTTTGAAAATATAAATTAGATTATCTTCATGTTATTAATGGTATCTTTGATTGATCATGAGGATGAGTGGTGTTTATGAACTGTTATGACAGTCATATAAGTGTTGGGACAACCACTATGTATTTGTCAGTCCTCTCTTGTTTGATTAGAACAATCCTAGAATTGGTTTGGTAGCCCCTTATAAAATTCATGAAATCCACTTGCCATAAGTGTGTCTATATTCATCCTCTTGATGTTCCATGACAAAGGATCACAGATTTATTAATTAAAAACATTGAAAACTCTAATAGCAGTCAATGAGGACAACAAGTTGTACATGGACTGTGACAGTCCCAAAACTCATATAAATCATCTATTTTGGTGTTTAACAACCTTATAAATCCATTAGATCATTTATACAAACCCTAATGAAACTTATAAACCCTCTTTGCATAGTAATTTCATGAATGAAAGACCTCATAACACTGTTGTTTGACTATGACAATAGTAGGCAATGTTGGAACCCTTGTATGAAATGTGTTCTTTTCACAATTTTATGGATTGTTCTATTCACTTCCAGATGATATTTTCACTTTATTATTATTTCATGACCTTGATAACTCTATTATACATATCACTTTGATATAATCCCCTTGTTCATGATGATAACTTGATGACTGTCTTGTATGATTGTTTTGTGCATTTTAACAGCCCAATGAAGGTTTGAGCATGAGGCCACTCTAGTCTTGGATCTCCTAACAACTTGAGGATTGTATGGTGCTGTGATATTCATGATTTTAACTTCATTTACTTGATATAGTTCATTTAGCCATGCTTGACCAAAAACATTACCTTGAAACAACTTAATGACTACAAAATCCACACAATGTCATCACAAATCAAACCAAATTCACCCTCAAAATTTTGTCATAAGATTAGAACAAACGTATATGGATAATATCACAAAAGCATACATCATCATGTAATAACCACACATGCATATCTCACAATGATAACATGCAAACTCATAAGTCCAAAATCTCAAGACATAACTATGGGAATACAAACCATGTTAGAATCTGAAAAGATTATTAACCCAGAAAACTAGTGCAAAGAATAGATATCTAAACTATGAATGCAAATGATACGAAATCAAAATAGCAACACAGAGTTAGTCTCCAAGAGAGTAATGCAAATGCTAGAAGAAAAATAGCATTAAGAGGATGCAAAAGACAAAGATCCAAAATACAAGCTAGGTAGCATGCTTATATAGACTAGGAAGAGGGAGGAGGTGGCAACATTGACCAATCAGGAGCAACCATTTATCGAACTAAAGATAGCAAAGTATCTTCCCAAGATAGCTAATGGATGCTCACATGTAAGAAGGTGACACCTCATAATCCTCACCTAATAAGACATGCTTTATTAACCTAAGCGAGATTAATAGAAGTGTAGGAAAAACCTAGGAATAATAGAGAAAATAAATAACCCATCTAGGAAATAAAAAACTACACTAACACCCCCCATTAACCAAAGCTTAGGTGGATGTAGAAATGGGTCCTGGCAAATCAAGCCTGATGAGGTACCTATGTACAATGAAATTCTCCCCCAAAGAGAGAAAATCCCTCCACCAAATAGAAAGGGAAGAGACCCCCCAAAGTAGAGAGAGTGAAAGAGACTATGAAACCCCCCACAATGAAGTACCTCCGGTATCGAAAGAGGATGCCCATCTATGAATGCTGAAGATGATCCATTTGTGGCAAATGACATTTCTCCCCTTAGGAAGAAACAACTCCAATGGTGAATGTTGAAGTAACTCCCACTCAAAGAAGCAAGGTGAGGAAGGAAGTCTCAAGATGTATCTTGTCTCAGAACTCTGCTCAAGTGTCCCCATGTGAATATCAGAAGATGCCTCAATGCACAAAGGTAGAAGCAATCCAATCCCATGTGTAGAACCAGGAGGTACAAGGTCCAAAGACAAGGAAGATGGGATAACAGTGATCAAATGACTGTCATCAAAGAGGAGTTGAATGTCCTCAAGAGTGTCATCTAGATCTAAAATGTGAGACTCTACAAACAAACAAGAGATGTCTGGTAGAAATTAGTCCCAATGAAGTGAATCTATAAGACATATCTGATCCTGTTGCAACTCTGAACTCTGAAGTAGCAAGTGCAAGGAAAAAATAATTGTCATGAAAGAGGAGAGATAACCCCTCAAATGTGTCCTCCAAATCTAAAATGTGAGACTCCAATGTGTCCTCCAAATCTGAAATGTGATACCATGTTGAGACATGGACCAGCTAGGACTCAAACCTAGGACCTTCCATTCGCTGTTGGAGTGCTCTACCACTGAGCTACTGGCCCCTCTTGGACTAGTCCATCGTCGGTTTGAGTGTGGCTTATTTCCAACACCAACACCCCCCCTTAATCCACACCTCTCGTGTGCTTGGGGCTCCTAGCCTGGGCCTAGATCTAATACCATATAGAATTTTTCTGTCACACCAAAAGCACGTACTGGTGGTGGAGAGGGATCTCATCATTGATATAGTCTCTACACCAACACCCCCCACATAATAGAGACAGATACAACCACATACCATGTGGGATTCGTACCCACTACGTACCACGTCAATAAGCTAAGCTTACACAGATGAAGGGTCGAGGGCTCGAGGGACTCGAACCGATGACTTGCACTCTGATACCATGTAGAATTTTGTCATCACACCAAAAGCATGTACTGGTGGTGGAGAGTGATCTCATCGTTGATATAGTCGCTACGCCAACACCCCCCAAACAATAGAGTCGAATACAACCACGTACCATGTGGGATTCGTACCCACTACGTACCACGTTGATAAGCTGAGATTACGCGGATGAAGGGTCAAGGGCTCGAAGGACTCGAACCGATGACCTACGCTTTGATACCATGAAGATTTTTGCCATCACACCAAAAGCACGTACTCATGGTGGAGAGGGATCTCATTGTCGATATAGTCGCTATGCCAACACCCCCCCACACAATAGAGCCAGATACAACCACGTACCATGTGGGATTCGTACCCACTATGTACCACGTCGATAAGCTAAGCTTACGCAGATGAAGGGTTGAGGGCTTGAGGGACTCGAACTGATGACCTGCACTCTGATACCACTATCCTTTAGTGTTGAGGGTTGATGGTTTAGGGATAGGGTTTAGGTTTGAGGGATTAGGGTTTAGGGTTGATGAATTAGGGTTTAATGTTGAGAGTTGAGGGTTGAGGGTTGAGGTTGAGGGATAGGGTTAATGGTCAATGGATTAGGGTTAAATAAGAGTGTCGATGGTAGAGGGATTAGGGTTTAAGGTATAGTATCGAGCCTGTTGAGGGTCTAGGAATAGGGATAGCATTTAGGGTTTAGGAATGAGGGATTAGAGTTGAGGGATGACGGATGACAGATTAGGGTTGAGGGTTGAGGGATTAGGGTTTGATGTTGAGGGTTGAGGGTTTAGGGTTAGGGTTGAGAGATGAGGGATCAAAGTTAAGGGTTGAGGGATTAGGGTTTGACGTCGAGGGCTGAGGTTCGAGGGTTAAGGGTTTAGGGATAGGGTTGAGGTTGAAGGGATTAGGGTTTAAGGTATAGTGTTGAGGGTTGATGGATTAGATTTAAGGGTTGAGGGTTGTAAGGATTAGGGATAGGGTTGGAGGGTTGACGGATTAGGATTTGACGTTGAGGGATTAGGATTTGACGTTGAGGGATTAGGATTTGACGCTGAGGGTTGAGGGATTAGGATTTGATATTGAGGGTTGAGGGTTTAGGGATAGGGTTGAGGGATTAGAATTTGGCGTTGAGGGTTTAGGGTTTAGGATCAGGGTTGAAGGTCGAGGGATCAGAGTTAAGGGTTGAGGGATTAGGGTTTGATGTTGAGGGTTGAGGGTTGAGGTTCGAGGGTCAAGGGTTTAGGGATAGGGTTGAGGGTCGAGGAATTAGGGTTAAAGTAGAGTGTGGAGGGTATAAGGATTAGGGATAGGGTTGGAGGGTTTAGGGATAAGGGATTAGAGTTTAAGGTATAGTATCGAGTCTGTTGAGGGTTTAGGAATAGGGATAGCATTTAGGGTTTAGGGATGAGGGATTAGAGTTGAGGGATGAGGGATTAGGGTTGAGGGTTGAGGGATTAGGGTTTAGGGATAAGGTTTAGGGTTGAGGGTTGAGGGATTAGGGTTTAAGGTATAGTGTTGAGGGTTGATGGTTTAGGGATAGGGTTTAGGTTTGAGGGATTAGGGTTTAGGGTTGATGAATTAGGGTTTAATGTTGAGAGTTGAGGGTTGAGGGTTGAGGGTTAAGGGTTGAGGTTGAGGGATAGGGTTAATGGTCAAGGGATTAGGGTTAAATAAGAGTGTCGATGGTAGAGGGATTAGGGTTTAAAGTATAGTATCGAGCTTGTTGAGGTTCTAGGAATAGGGATAGCGTTTAGGGTTTAGGAATGAGGGATTAGAGTTGAGGGATGACGGATGACAGATTAGGGTTGAGGGTTGAGGGATTAGGGTTTAGGGACAAGGTTTAGGGTTAGGGTTGAGGGATTAGGGTTTAAGTTATAGTGTTGAGGGTTGATGGTTTAGGGATAGGGTTTAGGTTTGAGGGATTAGGGTTTAGGGTTGATGAATTAGGGTTTAATGTTGAGAGTTGAGGGTTGAGGGTTGAGGTTGAGGGATAGGGTTAATGGTAAAGGGATTAGGGTTAAATAAGAGTGTCGATGGTAGAGGGATTAGGGTTTAAGGTATAGTATCGAGCCTGTTGAGGGTCTAGGAATAGGGATAGCATTTAGGGTTTAGGAATGAGGGATTAGAGTTGAGGGATGATGGATGATAGATTAGGGTTGAGGGTTGAGGGATTAGGGTTTGATGTTGAGGGTTGATGGATCATATTTAAGGGTTGAGGGTTGTAAGGATTAGGGATAGGGTTGGAGGGTTGACGGATTAGGATTTGACGTTGAGGGATTAGGATTTGACGCTGAGGGTTGAGGGATTAGGATTTGACATTGAGGGTTAAGGGTCAAGGGATCAGAGTTGAGGGTTTAGGGATCTATAGCAGGACAAAACGCGAGCGCGTTATAACGCGCTCACGTTTTGTCTTTCTACTGAAACGGTAAAAAAGTGGTTACCCCCGTGATCTTGGCCCACATGCTCTATTTTCTTACTGATTCTGCGCGTGCTCCGACAAAAAAGAAGTGCTTTCATGCTATTGGGAAGTTCACATGCACATTTGACACATTGTACCACCTTTGCATGATCTTTCCACCACCTTTTCTGCTTTGCCAACTTGAGAAGGAGGAAATAACATAGTTTTCAAACCAAGTTTGATATATATATATATATATTCAAGTTTCAATTTTTGTAGTATTGCAATGTTAATTGTGATTCAATTTTAAGAATTTAACATTGAAAAGGAAGCAAGTGGTGAAAAACTCAAATTGTTGAGGAGTTTGATGCAAGAAGATAAAAACACTACATAATTGGGTACTCTCTCCATTCAAATCTTCATTTTTTAGGTATGTCAAGTCTTTACATGCATGTTCTTTACATTTTCCTTATTTCGGATTGAATTACTTTATCATGCTTTATCATACATGTTTAAAATAGACACATTCCCAATCGAGAAAGCAACCTACAATCTCACATGATGCCATGTATATTTTCTACACTTGGGCTCTTTAATAATTATGTGTAATAAACAAACCTTAGTTCATACCATGATGTCAAACTATACAAGAATAAATCCTTACAACATAAAAAAAATACAATCCCACTATTATCATGTATTCATTTCTTAGGAACTAATATTGGTCTCTTTATCATGCTACAGACAAATTCTCCGTCATGCCGAGGAAACGATCAAGAATTAAACCAACACAGGAAGAGATAGAAGCTAAGAATGCAAAGAAAGCAATGGCTATGAGGGAACTTCGTGAGAAGAGGAAATTGGACATGATAAATGAAGACATACCAATTGAAGAGGAACCACAACCATCACAAAGAGATATGGTATTGGCGGCACAAAGAGAACGAATGCAAAAACTTCGTGGTACGAGAGATTTGAATACCATAGTTGGAGACACATCCTTTACCGCAAGACAACATGTAGGGACACCATCTACCACATCTCAAGTTGAGAGTACATCATCACTCACATGTGATGAAGGAGGTACGCCATCGTTCCCACCTCAACCTCAAGGTATGTCATCTATTCCATCTTCGATCGAAGGTATGCCATCTAACCCATCTCATTTAAATATTGATGAAATTCCTAATGTTGAGATGAATTTACCTAACTTGACACCACCTAGAATTTTGCATAGAAAGCCAAAGTATTTGATTGATATTGATGAGAATATTTTGCAGCCAATGGAAGGTAAGAATCCAAAACGCACTTGTAGAAGATATGCTAATAAGATTTGGAGATTGTTCTTTGAAAAGTTAAATGAGACTGCAAGATGTCAACTATTCATTGAAATGATGCGAAGTATAAAGTATAGGTCTATCATGAAGATTCTTGGGTTGAGAACATCAGAGGCTTCAAGTGAAAAATCTATTATAAAGTATAAAGTATAGGTCTATTATGGGCGTTCTCGGGGAGACTACCATGAAAAGATAAACCAATTGTTGAAGCATTGAGATCACTAATTGAAGACTTTTGGAAGAATTACACAAGGGTATCTCCGAATCAAAGGGATGTGGTAAGAAGGAGAATTGGTAGTCAGAACCGCGAGCCACATCCAAAGCATTTTTTGGATGAGACTCAAACACAGTTTTATGGTAAATTTCTAGAGAAGTATCCTCAAATTAAAATTTGTCAAAGATATTTTGAAATGCTAAAACCTTTCTATGTTAAGATAAATCACACACGCACTACTTGTTGTTGTAGATTACATATTGAATTTTCTAACCATTTTGATGCTTATAGGTCTATATGTTTAGATATGCATAATAACAATGATTTGCAGGGTTGTGCCATATGTGCCCCACCAACATCTTCAAGAGACTTCATATCAAGAATTTTATGTGAAAGAGAGGAAGGTCAAATATTCTACAAGAAATTATGCTTGGATGGCACATGTCATCGTTCCGGTGGCTTGCAACATTTGCCAATATGTGAACATATGGAAATAACACATGCGGTTGGAAATGAACTAGTAGAGTTTGGCAAGTATAAAACAGTGGCATACAATACAAAAGATGGTAAAGAAGCAAAGAGGTGTGAATTAGTTATTGAAAAGATTCCAGTGTATCAGTTTATGCCTATATTTCGTGATAGCATAGTGTATGAGTATGCAAGACATGCCCATAGAGCTTGATGGTTGGACTTGCAATTCAAGTTATGCAAGGACACATTTCCGGTTGGTAGCATTGTTTCAGTCGTCGACTTTGCAGAGAACTACAGTCTACAGCCACAGCGTGAGGTGCAATCACAATATTACAACTCCACACATGTTTCTATATTTGTGCACATCGCATTCATTCATGCGAATGATAGTACAGAGGATGACAGAAAGATCATAAGGGAGTATCATTTCTATATTAGTGATGATCGCACGCATTCTACGGAGTTCGTGCAAGGTTGCTTTCAGGTGTTCTACAATGATTTGGCTAGAAGGGGCATATTGTTCAGTCAGCATATCATATGGTCAGATAATTGTGCATCACAATTCAAGAACTCGTAGAATTTCTATTGGCTGAGTAGGAGGCATAATTTTACAGGTATTCAACATATGTGGAACTTTTGTGAGGCCGGGCATGGAAAGGGGGAGCATGATGGTGCAGGAGCATGTATCAAAAGAGCCATAGCACGAGAAGAGTTAAAGTATAAAGACAATGCAAAGTTGACAGATGCAAAATCGATTGTCGAGTGGTGTAATGCTTCCATGGGTCCAGGTAATGAAGGTAAGTCTTTAGTTCGTAGATTTTTTTGGTTGATAGATGATACTAACATTGCACCATATGAGGATTGTTGTACACTGACAGGATCAAATGAGATGCACTCTTTCAGAAGCTCAATTGCAGGTTCATGGAGTATCCATACACGAAAGATGTCATGCTTTTGTTCTTCCTGTACAATTCAAGTCTGGGATGAGTGCGAGTCAAAGGAGTGGGTTGACGAATGGCAGTTAAGTTATCTTAGCCCACTTGACACGTATCGACCCCCGACGGCACTGGAACTAACACAGATGGAATCGTCAGTTGACTTTGACCACATATCAAATTTAGTTCAACCAGGTAATATAGGGCACATATATGCATCTAATTTCATCTAGTTCAACCAGGTAATGTCATCTTACTTTGTAGTGTTTTTGTAATGTTGACTAATTTCATCTAATTTGCTACATATATCAATGTAGGACACGTATATGCAGTTATTGCAGATGAAGATAATGAAGAGGGAACAGATTATTACTTATGTCGTTGTGTTGAGGCCAAAAAGAAATTGGAGGCCCCTGTTACAGATGGAGAAAACATCGAATACCCTACAGGATCAGTGGTTATTACTGGAACATGGCTTAGAAGGTACCCACATAAGAGTGTTAATATTTGGCTATTTCAGGACTTTGACATGCATCGAAAGATTCTTCATTACTCGAACCTTGTCGTGGCATCCAATGTTCATTTGATAAAGTATCGGGGTAGACCTTTGAACAAAATATTGTGGAAGGTGCGTGAGTCTGACCATGAAGCAATACTTGACACAATAAAGAGTAGAGCAGATCCAGATGGTTCATTGGATTAATTTGTAAGTATTCACATTGATTTTGTAAAGTTATGTTACATTGAGTTGTAAGTATGCACATTAATTTGTAAGGTTTGTCTTTTTTTATTTCCTCCTGCATTTTTACACATATGTACACATTTTTACATCATCATGTTATGCATTTTTGGTGTCCTGCTCCTGATGCGACCAAACTCATAACTCACCCTACTAGACACCATTTGATGATCTCTCCAACACTCTGGATCCAGGGCGCCCAATCATGATGATGACCTATATACCATTCTCCCAAGGTGCTCATAATGAATGAATGATAAGGAGCACCTCGACCTCTATAATCAAGGTGATTTTAAGTCACTTTGAGTCATTTGGGGTCAGTTTGAGTCTTTGAGTCATGTTGCAAAAAAGTGTCAATGTTGTCAAGTTGCACAAAGCAACTTTTGCATTTTTGGTGTCCTGCTCGTGATGCGACCAAACTGACTGTTCCAACGCGTCCGAATGGGTACATTTATGCTAGTCATGGTCCTATTTTTCACCCAAACATGTCGAAACAGTCGGAGCTACATTGTACCGACGATATCCCTGAAGAGTCCAAAGTGCAAAAAGGTAGCAATCTTTGACGAGATGTTACTCGAAAACCGTGTCACTTACAAACATTCCGTCTGAGGCAACAAGATCACGTAGAGTGCCTCTACAATAACCTCTCTCAGTTTTTTATAGCTCTGAGGCATTTGCCCGTGGTGAAAGGTTTTCTGTTTCCCCAAAAATCGTCAGAAGGAGGCAATGTAAAGTTGCAAAGGGGTGTAACTTTCGTCCTGCTCGTGATGCGACCAAACTGACTATTCCAACGCATCCGAATGGGTACATTTATGCTAGGCATGGTCCTATTTCTCACCCAAACATGTCGAAACAGTCAGAGCTACATTGTACCGACGATATCCCTGAAGAGTCCAAAGTGCAAAAAGGCAGCAATCTTTGACGAGATGTTACTCAAAAACTGTGTCACTTAGAAACATTCCGTCTGAGGCAACGAGATCACGTAGAGTGCCTCTACAATAACCTCTCTCAGTTTTTTATAGCTCTGAGGCATTTGCCCGTGGTGAAAGGTTTTCTGTTTCCCCAAAAATCGTCAGAAGGAGGCAGTGTAAAGTTGCAAAGGGGTGTAACTTTCGTCCTGCTCCTGATGCGACCAAACTGACTATTCCAACGCGTCCGAATGGGTACATTTATGCTAGGCATGGTCCTATTTCTCACCCAAACATGTCGAAACAGTCGGAGCTACATTGTACCGACGATATCCCTGAAGAGTCCAAAGTGCAAAAAGGCAGCAATCTTTGACGAGATGTTACTCGAAAACTGTGTCACTTAGAAACATTCCGTCTGAGGCAACGGGATCACATAGAGTGCCTCTACAATAACCTCTCTCGGTTTTTTATAGCTCTGAGGCATTTGCCCGTGGTGAAAGGTTTTTTGTTTCCCCAAAAATCGTCAGAAGGAGGCAGTGTAAAGTTTCCAAGGGGTGTAACTTTCGTCCTGCTCCTGATGCGACCAAACTGACTATTCCAACGCGTCCGAATGGGTACATTTATGCTAGGCATGGTCCTATTTCTCACCCAAACATGTCGAAACAGTCGGAGCTACATTGTACCGACGATATCCCTGAAGAGTCCAAAGTGCAAAAAGGCAGCAATCTTTGACGAGATGTTACTCGAAAACTGTGTCACTTAGAAACATTCCGTCTGAGGCAACGGGATCATGTAGAGTGCCTCTACAATAACCTCTCTCGATTTTTTATAGCTCTGAGGCATTTGCCCGTGGTGAAAGGTTTTCTGTTTCCCCAAAAATCGTCAGAAGGAGGCAGTGTAAAGTTGCAAAGGGGTGTAACTTTCGTCCTGCTCCTGATGCGACCAAACTGACTATTCCAACGCGTCCGAATGGGTACATTTATGCTAGGCATGGTCCTATTTCTCACCCAAACATGTCGAAACAGTCGGAGCTACATTGTACCGACGATATCCCTGAAGAGTCCAAAGTGCAAAAAGGCAGCAATCTTTGACGAGATGTTACTCGAAAATCGTGTCACTTAGAAACATTCCGTCTGAGGCAACGGGATCACGTAGAGTGCCTCTACAATAACCTCTCTCGGTTTTTTATAGCTCTGAGGCATTTGCCCGTGGTGAAAGATTTTCTGTTTCCCCAAAAATCATCAGAAGGAGGCAGTGTAAAGTTACAAAGGGGTGTAACTTTCATCCTGCTCCTGATGCGACCAAACTGACTATTCCAACGTGTCCGAATGGGTACATTTATGCTAGGCATGGTCCTATTTCTCACCCAAACATGTCGAAACAGTCGGAGCTACATTGTACCGACGATATCCCTCAAGAATCCAAAGTGCAAAAAGGCAGCAATCTTTGACGAGATGTTACTCGAAAACTGTGTCACTTAGAAACATTTCGTCTGAGGCAACGGGATCATGTAGAGTGCCTCTACAATAACCTCTCTCGATTTTTTATAGCTCTGAGGCATTTGCCCGTGGTGAAAGGTTTTCTGTTTCCCCAAAAATGTCAGAAGGAGGCAGTGTAAAGTTGCAAAGGGGTGTAACTTTCGTCCTGCTCCTGATGCGACCAAATTGACTGTTCCAACGCGTCCGAATGGGTACATTTATGCTATGCATGGTCCTATTTCTCACCCAAACATGTCGAAACAGTCGGAGCTACATTGTACCGACGATATCCCTGAAGAGTCCAAAGTGCAAAAAGGCAGCAATCTTTGACGAGATGTTACTCAAAAACCGTGTCACTTAGAAACATTCCGTCTGAGGCAACGGGATCACGTAGAGTGCCTCTATAATAACCTCTCTCAGTTTTTTATAGCTCTGAGGCATTTGCCCGTGGTGAAAGGTTTTCTGTTGCCCCAAAAATCGTCAGAAGGAGGCAGTGTAAAGTTGCAAAGGGGTGTAACTTTCGTCCTGCTCCTGATGCGACCAAACTGACTGTTCCAACGCGTCCGAATGGGTACATTTATGCTAGGCATGGTCCTATTTTTCACCCAAATATGTTGAAACAGTCGGAGCTACATTGTACCGACGATATCCCTGAAGAGTCCAAAGTGCAAAAAGGCAGCAATCTTTGACGAGATGTTACTCGAAAATCGTGTCACTTAAAAACATTCCGTCTGAGGCAACGGGATCACGTAGAGTGCCTCTACAATAACCTCTCTCGATTTTTTATAGCTCTGAGGCATTTGCCCGTGGTGAAAGGTTTTCTGCTGCCCCAAAAATCATCAGAAGGAGGTAGTGTATTAAGTCAGGATGAAAGCCTATTCACTCTAGGCACCTGTTTTTGACCAAATCACACATGCGCCTTGAACAACTCTGTCTTCAAGGCGCTTTTCTCTAATCTCTGTAACTCTCCAAATCCACTAAGGCGCAAATTTTACCTCTTGGGCTCAAGATATAGGTTCTTCATCCAAGGCGCCAGAATGGTCCAAAGGCGCATTTCACCTCTAACCTCACCTCTGACCTTACTTGGAGGCGCTAAACCTTTTGACATTTCAAGTAACTTCAAGAGAACTATTTTTCCTTAAGGTGGTTCACTCCTTGCAATTGGATGTATGGTACTTGTAACTCATTTGATTGACTTTGTAATGTTTCTTCTTCTTGCAAAGTAGATAAGGATGATATAAGCTTACTTCATGAATCGGAGTAGAAATCTCTCTTGGACTTGCTAGGTGAAAGGACTTGAACTTGAAGGACTTGAAGTTGATGAAGTGATCCTTCATGATGGCCTTTGACATTACCTTCTCGGAGTGTAGATGATAACACCTTCCTTGGATAAAGTGGATAACCTCTGACCTAAACTTTGAAGCTTGATGAATCTTGAAGATTGGGTTTCCTCCTACTCCCCTTCTGGGCTCCACTCCATCAAAGGCGTATTTAGTTGTCCAAGGCGCCAACATTCACTCAGGGGCGCCCAAAGAGAAAGTTTACAACTCTAAGGCGCTAAACTCTTATGCAAAAATGGTCATCATCAAAGGCGCAAAAATGGGTCTCTGGGCGCCAATCTCTACAAGACATTCCATCTCATTGCTCTCCTCCATTACAAGCGCTCACTTACCTCAATCTTGGGCGCATACCAACATCCCAACATCCAAATCACCTAGGCGCTCAAAACCTTCAAGACTCAAGGCGCATTTTATGATCAAACAAGGTATCTCCTGAACAAGGCGCTCATAGTCTCATCAGGGCGTTAATCATCATCATGAGCGCTCATATTATTCTAGGCGCACAGTTATCTCTGGAATGCTCAAGGCGCTCAAGGCGCACATACCCTTCTCTAGGCTAGTTTACACTTATTCAAGACGCTCATTCCAAACTTACATGAACTCCTCATTACAAGACGCACAAACTAGACGATCCTAGGGCATAAGGGCACTCATAGGAGTTGTTATGTGTCATTTTGGCCAAGGTTTTCCGGAGCAGTGAAGACATTAGGAAGGGGATGATCGTTTGGATAGTTTTGAATGCTTTATTTCTCCTTGTTTAAACTAGGTGCTCACTGAGGATTGGAGTAGCCTTTGCACCCTCACATCACGTTAATCGGCGTTTCAGAGGCAATCATAGTATAGGAAGATTTGCGCCTTGAAGAAGAGAGTTATCTGGTGAGCGCTTAGGAGTTCTGGCGCCTAGGGGAAAGGTCTAGGTAGAGCGCCTTCAGACTTTGACAGTGAAGTGCCTTAAGGAGTTGGATGATGTTTTTGCCTAGAGTGGAGATGATGTTTTTAGCGCCTTAAGGATGATGATGGAGCGCCTTGGAGTCAGGTTAGTCTGGAGCACCTTAAGAAGGTAAAGAACTTCAAATGTAAACACAAGTGTTTTGAGCGCCCTAATGAGAAGTTGTCTTGGCACCATAAGTTGTTCAAACGAAGATATACGCCTTGGATAGTTGCAAAGACCTAATTTAGCGCCCAAGGTTGGAAGACTCTTTGTGAGCGCCCAGTGTTTGAAAGCTCTTTGTGTTTGGTGCATTAAAATGAATTTGGCACCTAAGTAGTATTGAAACACTCAACTGAGCGCCTAAAGCCCATGAGAGAAGTGATATGCGTCTTGATAGGAATATCATGGAAGATGAGTTTATTGAATGGCGCCTTGAATGACTTGGTTGATTAAGTGTTTTAGCGCCTAGATATGGGATGAATCATTGAGCGCCTTTGGTTGAGATGATGTCAGCACCTTTGAGATTATAACACCTTGGAGTCAAGTTCGAAGGAGCACCTTGAGAAGGTAAAACACTTCAAATGTTTTCAAGGAATTGGAGAAGTCACTTAGTGCCTAGAAGGAATTCCAGAGCAAGAGGGCTGGAGCGCCTTGAGCTTCAAGTCAGATATGCGCCTAGACCTCTACCCTTTAGCAAGTTGAAGCCCTCTGAGCCTTGACAAAGTGAGAATGCCTTATAGTGAATATGCGCCTTGGGCAAGGTTGAATACAAAGTTGAGGAGTATATCATAATGAGTAAGTGCACTGTAGGGTTAGATGATAAAGACTAGTGCCTTGAGTGTCTTGGTCAAAATTTTGACATGAGAAGTCTTGCAAGATCAAACCCTGGAGTGCGCCTTAGAGAGAACCTATTGATCCTTTGCTTTGACAAGATTTGGGCGCCAGAATGATCCTTAATAAATGGAATGTATCTACACCAATTTTGTGCCTTTAGGGAAGTGATGGTGGCCAGAATGATCCTTAATCTCATGTTTGTGCGCCTAGGTCTAGAAGCAAGATTTGAGCGCCTTAGGATAGGGTTTTTTGCACCTTGTCTTGGAGAGTGAATTTGCGCCTTGGATGATGTTGAAGCGCCTTGGGATGAAATGTGCCCAAACTTACAGAGGGCCTTCAGTGAGGGAGTTGAAGAGAGTGCTTAGAGGAAGGATAGCCTTAAGATCAAACTAAGTACTTAGAAACCTAAGATTAGCGCCTTATTTGAAGTTATACACCTATTCTGGCACCAGAGAGTGAGTTTGAGTGTGAAGAAGTGAATGTCTGCGCCTTGAAGGGGATACAAAGGGAAGATGATGCACCTTGATGGGTTGATGATGGAAATTTGCGTTTTGGAGCTAAATGTGCGCCTTGAATCTAAATGATATTTGAGTGCTTAGAGGTAAATAGGGGCGCCTTTGAGAATTCTTTGTGCTTTAAGGAATGGATTGTGGCGCTTTGGACTAAGGTAAGTCCTGAGCACTTCCAATGTTTTTAAGGAGCGCCTTGAAGGAGATAGTGCATAGAGGTACAATGAATCTTCTGGAGAACATGGATAGACAACTAAGTCTCCAACTTGAGTCTTCTAAGTGAATTGGATGATGAAGAGAGTCTAGTCATTTTGGGCACTAGTATCAGGATGAATCATCCAAAATGGGTGCCTAGAACTAGAAGGCACCAATGCATGAGTTCAAGGATCCTCCATTGGAGCGCCTAGCCCAGATGGCTACAGATTGAAAGTTTTAAAGCTAAGTGATGTCTCTTAGGTGAATTCTTAGCCCAGGTGCAAATAGAATAGAACTCTCTCACATAGTTGAAATTGACTTGATAGAAGGAGATAAGTCTTAAGGACTAGTTTGGCGCCTCACTTGCCTATCTCACCTTTGAAATGCGCTTTGGTTGATGATCATCATTGATGGCGCCTAGTGAAATGTAAAGCTATTTGCATCTCCAGAGGATCAAAATTGGATTAGGAGATCATCCTTGCAGTTGAGATTGACAGAGAAGTGTTAAAGGAATCACTTCAAATGGGCGCCTAAGCTAGTTGAGGCGCATATCAATTCCACTGTAACTCCAGACTGACGCTTAGGATCCAGTCATCTCCTAAGGCGCAGTTCCATTCACCCATGACCTCGCTTGGCGTCTAAAACTTGGAAACTCCTTTGGAAAGCTCCTGTTGCGCCTAGAAGATGAGTTTGGGATATCAACTTGCAAAAGGCTTAGAAACTCTTCAAAGATGTTAGGCACAATCCCATGGCACTGGAGCTCAGTTTTGGCGCCTTCAAGGAATAGCACATGAAGGAACTTGGGAGGTCAGGTGCTTGTAAAAGGGAACACCTTGGAACATCTTCCAGGGGTTGAAGTAGTAAGAAAACATCAAGTGAGTCTAGGCGCACTCCCTTGTGTGAACAGTTTAGCTCTGGCGCCTAGCCACAGAGTGAGCTAGAAGAAGTAGTTTGGACATTAGAAGATAGGCGCTCATTCTACAATGAAGCATTCCACCTTCCTAATCAACAAAGACTTGCAAGAATTGACAAAGGAAGCTAAGGTGCACCTTCTACTTGTTTCCACCTCCAGAATGCGCCTAACCTTGAAAGGGGGTTCAAAGATGTTTGTTAGACCTTTTCACTCAAGGCGCTCACCTCAGGCGCACTTTCTAAGTCCTTGTCACCTCAAGGAAACACCTAGTTTGGAAGGCGCTTGCCCTGTTCTCCACTCCTTTCAATTGGCGCCTAGAACACAGAATGCATGAAAGGAGCGCCTAGACTCCAGAGGGCTCATTTGGGTGCCTAGCATTTAAAACACTTTCATAATGATGATGTTTTGGCGCCTACTCTTGGAAACAATCCAGAGCATCCATAACTCTAATTGGCGCCTAATGTTGACAAGGCGCAACTTCAGGAGGAGGTCACCTCAACTTGGCGCCCAAGTCAGAAAAACCTGTAAATCCTTCAAATATGCGCCTACCTTGTGAGGTGATGAGTTGAACATTCCAAATCTTCAAATATGCGCCTACCTTGTGAGGTGATGAGTTGAACATTCCAAATCTTCAAATGTTGCTCAAGTAAGGAAGACATTGTAACATCAAGGCTTCAAGGCCTGTCCTTGTATTTCCATTGAATGAGTTGTACTTCATGCTATTGAAAGCATTTTCCATGTAATAAGACATTGCAAGTTGATTGAATCAAGTAACAAGACAAGTACCCAACTCTAATGTTGTTTCATTCAAATAGTTATCTTGATGTATATCTTTATGTTATTATTGTAGTTGATGAATTGTTAGCAAGTAAACTTGTTTAAGTAAGGAAAATTTTTCGTAGAACTAGTTGGGTATCTTACACTTACACCATGCCTATCCATCAAACATCACAATGCAATCAAAATCCTAACAACATGCCCATGATCCAAGATCAAGTGCAATCATGCAAAGATATTATCAATCACAAGCCTATTAAGAATGAACTAGAGTCTTCTAGTACCATACTTTTCCATCAAACACCATCATGTAATCCATGGCCTATCAAGCCTATCAAAGAAAATGCAAACATCCTATGTAATACAATCAGACTTTAAATATTTGAAGTAGCCATCTACAAATATCCATTCAAAAGTGGATTTATAATGCAAGTATGGACGCCATCAATAAAAAAGATTTGTATTAACCAAATATCCATATACGCATACATCAATATCTGTCGATATAAGTATAACATATATACAAAATAGCCATATAGGCTTACAAGAATGCCATATAGGCATACAATGTCAACTATGTACAATACAAAATATATGTCCACAAATGCCATATAGGCATACAACAGAGGAACACAATAAAAAGTCATTCCCCTCTAGCTGGTGAAGAGAATAAATCACGAGCAGCCTTTGATCTTCTAGGGGATGGAGACATGCATGTGGGTGGTCTACTACGAACCCGAGGGCTACTCCTCCTATTTAGTTCTTCCTGCACCTTTACCTGTTACAAAAAAAAGTATAGATATTAATATATAGAAATTACATGTTATAAAAAAATGAAACATTTAACAAAATAATCACTTACCGCTAACATATAATCTGTCTGCTCGCTTGCCTCAGTAGCAGGAAAAGGCCCTGGTGATGTCATGTCCTATAGAAACCATCCAGATAGAAATTAAACTTCAAATCAATAATCTTTTGATTTTTCAAAAATAGACAACTATAACAATGAATGTAAATTGAAATTTACTAATCTGCCTCATACCCCTGTCAATGCCATAGAGCTATGAATCGCAAAGGCCACACCCTGCTCCATTGCCCTATGAACATGGGGAGGTGTATCCGCAGCCTGCATCATCTGGAAATAAAACAACATTATTCAATTACGAAAACTATAATAGTGATGCAAATCATGGCTCCTAACATACACACACGCTCATCTAAACATGGAAGTACACACAATAAAACACACAAATCACATACAAAAATTTAGTAAGTACAATTCATTCATTAAACTATTTATTTTATTACCTCCGTAAAGCTTTGAAGTCCACCACCGCTGGCAGGTGTTGCCATGAAATCTACAGTGTTAACCTATTCAACATCCAAAATCAGAAATTAGAATACCATTCATATAACGATGCTATTCACATGTAATATTTATAATTGTTTACTAGTTACATACCTCAACAGTAGATGATCTAGTGAAAAATGTAGGTGGAGAACCACTGAAAACTGCATCGACGCTATGACCCTGAAATTTCATTAAAATCATCAATTTAAATTAGTTAATCTTGTATTTCAAAAATAAAATTTAATAAATTAAATTCAATAAACTTGCTAATATTTACCTGAGTATCAAGGCCGAAAGTCTCACTTAGGAGGGTATCTGTCATCACCATCTGCTTAGCTGCAGATGTAGCCTGTGCACCTGCGTCCTGACTGTCCATGGGGTCATAACCACAGGCTGACCCGCAAGCCTGGCAAGTATGCGGTGGGACCCTACTCCTCGCACTATCTCCCAACCCACTCTGTGTTGCAGGATCGGCATGTTCTATGATGCTTTGGGTCAAGGCACTAATCGACCTCAGTGTATCGACCTCAACACTCTCCTTCACAATGGAAGGGATAGAAACATGCTCGTGGGCTGGTCTGCTAATTACTCGTCTCACTACCCGCTGTGGGTCAAGACGTGCCCCTGGTCTATCCTGTGCTGAGCCCCCACCTCTACCCTGGAAGTCCCGCATATCAAAATAGTTTGGCACTTTATTGAGGACAAACTCGGAGTAGAGTTTCCTCAAAAAGTATTGCGGGACCTCATTGTTATTGCATGGAGGATGGTCAAAAACCATCTACCACCTCTGCCCGAAATTGTCCCTTATCGCTTGGTTGTTGCACCAATGGATAGGGAACCTCTTGCATGTAATGGGTGGAGGTTGATTTGTTTGTGGGTTTGTGAAAATTGAACACAAGTCTACTTTTGTAATTTGTAATTTTTTGACATCTTGGTATGATAATTTATCTGCATAGTAATCTCTAAACTCTCTCTTTTTATCGGTCCAACTAGTTATTTGCTTGCTAATTGAATTTACATTTGTTAACATAGACTCAAGAGATTCGGCAAGCGTGGACCTATGCAAGGTTGAAGTGGAAGGATCTTTCAACCTTGCAATTATATCTTCAATTTGTTTTTTGTTGTTTTCAATTTGCCCTATTATATTATCTTGTGTTCTAGGGGCATGTCGAGGAATGAATGGAGGAGGTTGTTGTTCTGCAGGTATTTCCTCCTCAAGATTTTGTGGATTTTGAGGAGGAGGAGGAGGAGGTGCATTAACATTTCTTGACAATTAACGAAATATACATCAAAAATCAACAAAAACCTACCTATATAGAAAGAAATTCAAACAAAAAAACAAAGATAACTCACCTCTTTGGCGTGCTCGACGTCGCGGCGGCATTTTGGCGATGAATTGACAAGATTTTTGTGTTGATTGGCGTTTTGTAGAACGCGAGCGCATTTTTGAGGGTTTAGAGGCCGCGGGCAGAGGAGAAAATGGGAGTGAAATGAAATTGACTTGCTTTTTTTTTAATTTATAGTTGGCCATAACGGAGGCGCGTTATAACGCGCTCGCGTTATGGCTCAGTAATGATGAGCCTGTGGCTTGTCATTACCAAGCCATAACGCGAGCGCGTTATAACGCGCTCGCGTTATGCCTTAAATTTTTTTGAAATTATTTTGGCCACTTTTTGGCCCACCATCTTTTTGCACTTACCCTTCAACTACATATGGAGGAGATAAAAGTATTTTATAGCTCTAAATATGTGTGAACCATTCAAATTTGTCATTTCATGAAAATCCTATATATAACTAAAACCACAATCACGTGGCAACTAAGATCAAGTTATGTCTTGAGGTATGAAACAACATATATCATCTTTCTACCAAGAAAAAAATCATATATAACAATAAATCAATCTATAACATGTTATTGATCATAAATCAACCACTGTAAACTGATTATACATCAAATTTTTAAGTTTCAAAGTAGGAATACATGCACATAAGGAATTTAAATTATATTGTATATCAAGGTGTATATATATTAAAATCTAGTCCATAATGGTAGACATATACAAAAATTTGGCAAATATGCCAACTCAAAACATTTTTTACAAAATGTGGCATATGCCATGTCTCAAAATCTATATACAATCTACATGCCGAATAGCTACATCAAATACTAAAGGTTCACTTGACCCTATGTCTTTAGTGAATCCTCAATTTGTGATGGATCCTCAATCTGTGATGGATCCTCAAAAAGTGTCATCTTCATACTATGATGTCTAGTAGTTGATGGAGGCAAAGTTGACTGCATTAACAAGTCAAACCATAAATTTGATCAATCTCTTCAATGGTAAATAAAAATAAGTTAGAGTTAGTAAATAGAATCTTATCAACTATAAGACTACTATAAACTATCAATTATTTAGAAAAAATTAATTCAATTACCTTGACTCTTCCTTGTCGTTCAGACAATCGTTCTACAAATGATTTTCTCTTAAGACGATCAGGTGTCCTACTGAAACGTGATGGCAAAGGTGGCACGTCACTGATATTCTCAAGAGATTGTAAAAGTAAAGTAACATTGAAATAAATTAATATATAATTATTAAACAAAAAAAGGAAATGCATACATTAAAAAAGGTTCGATGTGTTATACATAAACAATCTAGAGTGCACTACACAAAAATTTATCTACTAGAAAACAAGCACATACCACCATCGAGGCCTCCTGCATCGATTGAGAAGGACTTGTCATGGATGAAGCAACTAATATCTCCTGTATGAAAAATGACAAGAATGTAAGACTCTATGTATACAAATAATCATAATAGTTTTTTAATTATTATTTATCTAAATGACTATAATCAAATATTTAAGTTTTCTAAATTATCAATTAAAGTACAATTCAATCAAATTACTTCCACCCTTTGTTGGCATTCAGAAAGTCGTTTTGCGAATGATAGTCCCTTGGGTCGACCAGGAGTTTGAGTGAAGACCATTGGGAAAGATGCCACATCATTCACATTTTGGATTTGTTAGTAATAATTTATGTTTGGGGTTTCAAGTCAGGTCTCTTCCCAAAAATCCAAAAATCCTAGCACATTTTGGCCTCTACAGTTATCAAAAATGCAAGAAATCAGTTGGTGCGGGTCAAAATATGCAGTGGCGGGTCAGGATTCTCCATCAGCCCCTATAAAAAATGTTAAAAATGGGTCACATGCATTCCAGATGTTTATCGGGTCGCAACTTCTGTGTCTAAATGTTTCTAGGTGTGGCTGCGAGGGTTTCTTTCTGCCAGCACCGCGGACAGTGCCACGTGTCACTCTCCGCCCATGTTTCAAGAAGTTGCTTTTAAGTTTCTAGGCCATAGCGGATGACGCCAGGTGGCTGCCTCAGCAAGAGTTTCAGAAGTGTTTCAGTTTCTTTGGTGGCCGCGGATCCTGCCAGGTGTCAGTCTCTGCGGGAGTCCCAAGTGTTTCCTTTAGTTAGCAGTTGCTGCTGTGGAAGGCGCCATGTGTCAGCTTCTGCCGAGGTTTCTTTTGAGTTTCTAAATGTTTCAAAGTGCCGCAGGAGGTACCACATGGAGGCACCTGAGTGACCCTAAAAGGTTTCACAGTTTCTGCCAAGTTCCCAAAGGGTTCGAAGACCCTTTAAATGTTTCTGTTATGTTTCAAGTTACTCCCTACGGAATGCGCCACATGTCGCTCTCCGCGAGGTTTCTAAGAGTTTCCAAGCAGGGGCAAGAGGTGCCACATGTCCCTTGTTGTTGCTGCGGAAGCTGACAAGTGTCAGCTTCCGAGTTTGTTTCTATTTTGTTTCTGAGTGTAGCGAAGTAGAGGTGGGTCCCAGTAAAGCAGCTCAGTGGCCCTGCGGACGGTGCCAAGTGTCATTTGCTGCCAAGCTTCCGAAGGACCCTTTACGTTTCTCAAGATTCTCACGGAAGGCGCCACGTGTCACTCTCCGTTGATGTTTCTGAAAGTTTCTAAGCTGTCGTGGATAGCACCACGTGTCACTTGCGGAGGCAGGGTCAGCTTGTTTCATTGTGAGCGCAGAAGGCGCCATGTGTATCTTATAATGGCCATGGAACCTGCCATGTGTCTGCTTCCGCGTGTCTCTCTCTTTTTCCTTCGGCGCCAAATATTGACAGAGGTGGGGCCCAGTGAGTGTCTCAAGTGTTGCGGGTGATGACAAATGTCACCTTCCGCATGAGTCTCAGGAGGGGCCTTAAAGTTTCTGAGTGTTTCGAGGAAGTTTCTTTGAGTTTCAGGAAGTGGCCGCAGAAGGAGCCACGTGGCCGCTTCCGCGGGTGTTTCAGTGAAGACTCTTTAATGTTTCAAGAGAGTGCGGAGCCCGCCATGTGTCTGTCTCCGCCAAGCTTCCGAAGGGTCCCAATATTGTTTCAAAGTGTCTCTCAAGGGGTGCTGCGGAGCTTGCCACGTGGTGGCTTCCGCGGATGGTTCCAGTAGTAGACTCTCGGCAAGCACAACGAAGGAGCGATGACCCGGCGATAGAAACTGCAAGTGCCTACGTGGCACGATTTGGTTAGTTGGTGACTTTTCAGCATTTTTGGGGCCGTTGGATCTCAGCAATGGTTTTTGATCGACAACCAGGTTTTAATCTTGCAACGATGGTTTTTTTCCCGCGTTTGCAACTGTTTTTGGCAGGAAACTCTGAGGAAACTTGTTGCGGCTACGTTTCCAAAGGTTGTGGGTAGCTAAAACCTTAATGGCACATTATGCAGGAAAGCATGGGTTGAGTTGACAGGTTCAACCACCTGATTTATGATGAAAGTCCCTTTGTGGCAGCACAGGGCTCGATCTCACCTGCTCCTTGTCCTTCTCTGGCTCCTCCATGATTTGTCCCTCTGCAGCATTAACTATTCTGAGCGTCATTTTTTCTGATGCATTGTATCTGGCAATTTTTTAGTCAACCTTGTAATTAATTTGCTGAGTACACAGTTTTGCTATAAAAGGCAGACTATGTCACTGTAATGTTGTTGTTGAAAACTGAACATTTTGGCTCTGTAATGAAATACATCTGGTTTTGGTTGCTCTGTGCAGTGGATTTTGTGAGTTTATGAGTTTCATGCCTTATGTTTTGTGCATAAATTCATTGGTTTCATGCTGATTTAGATGAGTAATGCTATATTGCATGTGTTTTGTTGTCTGTCTCCTGTATTGAATATGCTTTCCTTTTGAATCTGGATATCTAAGGGGTGTCTTGGGTTCTGGGATATAGGTTTACTATATTGAATGCTTGATCTCTTAACTTCTGTTCAAGGGATAGATTAAATTGTTTTCAGGTTAAGTATTGAGGAAAGTATATTGCAGTAAGGATATCATAAGTAGAGATAACTTGATACTCTGTTCTGGGATGTATCTATAAGGCAGATATCACACAAATCCCCTTGAAATCCAGTTTTAATATGTTTATGCTGAACATTTACATGTGTATGTCTATGACTCCAAGCCCTGGATAGGCACCAATCTAGCTCTGTGTTGAGGTTATACACCAGGTCCAGCTTTGCATCCAAACACATAAAATCAAAATCAAACTCCAAAACAACCATTAGGACAGTAAAATTAGTTTTAGGACCCCAAGTCCTCTGTCTACAACTGAATATAGGCCCAAAGCTAGCCCCTTTGCACTTATCTCACAGTTTTGGTCTGCATAAGAGAGGATTTATCTGCTTTATGTCAACATCCCAGCTAATACAAAGATGCATTTCATAGATGTTGAGTAGGGAATACCCCCTTGGTTCTGCAGAGCCTAAAGAAGAAGAGGAGATAAAAATAGAGTCTATCTCCTATACTGTTGGCCCCTGGCCCAGAGATCCTGTTGATCATTGATGGCTACCTTGTAGTGAAATCTGGGAATAAGCATCCAGTCTGGGAAAAAACTAACAGAAATTGGTGACTCTACTGGGGAAGACAATGTCATATCAGTGAAGTTTGAGTCTAAAAGATTAAAAAATTAGACCTGGAGGTGCCTTGTTGTAGCAAAAGAAAAAGTTTTATCTGTGGCTCTGCTGGTGGATGACCTAGAAAGAAAGAAATCAATTGTCAGCTTCAGCCTGTTTGAAGCTCATTCCTCTGCCAAGGAGGTGGCGACTCTGTTGAATGAACCTATCAGCAGGTGCAACATAGCCAGGTATTTGTACAAGTTTTTGAAAGGTTCCCTATTTGGTGAAATAGCACTGGTTAAAAGGGAAACATTGGTGAATGCAGAGCTTGCATGCTTTTATTAGAACCTACTTTGTATTTCAAAAGGGCATGCAATGTTGTTCAAAAGACTCATTTGGAGGACTTTAGGCAAGTTGAAATAGCAGTTTGTATTTTAAGGGCCTAAGGTCATATTGTGATTGAAAATCTGAGTAGAGAAGAAGGTTGCAAAAGAATAAAAAGATTTATTGTCAGCCCATGCACCTTTGTGAGGTGTCAAATGCAAAAATGTATAATAGTCAGTCCCAACCATGTAATAAAAGAGGCTTCAACATAGATAGATATAAGCCCATAAATTTTAGTGGCATTTGTGGTTATCCAAATGCTCTTCCACCCAAAATCAGAAAATTTTTGCCTAAATTCAATGGTATAAAGGATGAATCAGCTGAGAGACACTTGCAACAGTTTAGAAATGTGATGGATGACTTTGAGATTGACCATGAAGATGTGGTTATGAGATTATTTGTTCAATCTCTAGATGAAGATGCAAGGGATTGGTTCTCCTATCTTCCAGCTTACTCTGTTAGCTCTTGGCAAGATTTTAAATATGCATTTCTAGTTCAATATGGTGAAAGAATTTCTGATTATGTAGTCATTAGTGACTTTATGTACATCCATATTGAAGAAGATGAGTTGATCCCAGCCTTTAACCTCAAATTTATGAGGGCATTGAATAGAATACCAGAATGCATGAGACCTAATGATGCACTGTGCTTAGTTGTCTATTTGGGAGCATTTGATAAGAAAATGAGTTATAGATTGAGAGATAAGGAGCCCACCACATTGCATCAGGCTCGACAGTTTGCAATTGATATTGAAAACAATTGGAGGTATGGAATACAAAAGGGTTATTTTTCTAAAAAAATTTGTTGTCCTGCAGCCCCCAATGTTAATGAAAGATTTAATTCAGGTGTTGACAATGAATGTCAAAGTGCTCACACCCCAGTTGTCCCAGTTTTTGCATCATCCCAAGTTGATGATGTTCCTATTGTAGAGGAGGATGTCCTTTTTTGCCCAGCAAATAAAGTTGACAATAATAATTTTTCAGGTAGTATTTGCATGCCAGTCCTAAATAAAGAGCATTCATGTTTAAATGATCCAGTTGTGCAAAGTTGTGATCATATAGATCAACAATCAATATCAGTTTCATCAGGAAGCATTAGAGGGCTGGAGAGTGATGTAGATAGTTCAACTTTAGAATGCATTGAAGTAGCAGAAATTTTATATGTGGGGCAATCAGATGATAGAAATGATATCCATGATCAATTCATGGATCGGGTTTGTTCTTCTTATGACTTTAGATTTGATAATGAGAAAGAAATAGATTGTCATGAAGAAGAAATAGAGACCTTTGCATTGAGTGTGAATCCCCTCTATGATGAGCCTCTGGATACATTTATTGTTGTGAGTCATGACCTTCATTGGTGCAAGATTAACCCTCTATTTGATGATGATGCTGATTTACAAACTGTGAATAATGAATGTTCATCATCACCTGATTCAGACATGTGCAACATTGGGTGTGTGGATCAAGACTTGTTTTCAATATCAGTAGATATTAGGGGTCTCATTTTTTCTGAGTATTTTGAGTTTTTGGATCAGCTGGATGAGTGCCTAATGGTGTGCAATAGCCAGATAAATGATGAAGGATGCCAAGAGCAATATGATGTACTGTCTGAGGGATGTAACATACACGTGTTGCCAAATGTTGAGGAATATTATGTGTATGGTTATATGTCTAATTTTGAAATCCAGAGTGATAGAGGCAATACTACAAGTGGCAATTTTTCAAAACTAGTGGAATGTCTAATTGAGCAGATGACATTATGGGCAGATTATGCCAATCTTTTCAGTTGGGATTGGGATCTTTCAGTGTGGAATCAGGCATTTGACAAGAAAAAATTATGGTTCTTCCTTTTTGGCTACCCTGGGCCGCCAAAATAATATTTGAAAATAATATTCTTTTGATGCAGGTTGGTGCAGTGTTCGACTCTGTGCCCAATGGATAAGGGACTAGTCTGCATCCCAGAGATATGAGGTTCTCGCTACAGTCTTGCACCTGTACGTCCCCAATCGGAGCCACTGTTAGTAATAATTTATGTTTGGGGTTTCAAGTCAGGTCTCTTCCCAAAAATCCAAAAATCCTGGCACATTTTGGCCTCTACAGTTATCAAAAATGCATGAAATTAGTTGGTGCGGGTCAAAATATGCAGTGGCGGGTCAGGATTCTCCATCGGCCCCTATAAAAAATGTTAAAAATGGGTCACATGCATTCCAGATGCTTATCAGGTCGCAGCTTCTGTGTCTAAATGTTTCTAGGTGTGGCTGCGAGGGTTTCTTTCTACCAACGCCACGGACAATGCCACGTGTCACTCTCCGCCCATGTTTCAAGAAGTTGCTTTTAAGTTTCTAGGCCATAGCGGATGACGCCAGGTGGCTGCCTCAACAAGAGTTTTAGAAGTGTTTCAGTTTCTTTGGTGGCCGCGGATCCTGCCAGGTGTCAGTCTCCGTGGGAGTCCCAAGTGTTTCCTTTAGTTAGCAGTTGCTGCTGCAGAAGGCGCCACATGTCAGCTTCCGCCGAGGTTTCTTTTGAGTTTCTAAATGTTTCAAAGTGTCACGAGAGGCACCACGTGGAGGCACCCGAGTGACCCTAAAAGGTTTCGCAGTTTCTGCCAAGTTTCTAAAGGATTTGAAGACCCTTTAAATGTTTCTGTTATGTTTCAAGTTACTCCCTGCAGAATGCGCCATGTGTCGCTCTCCGCGAGGTTTCTAAGAGTTTCTGAGCAGGGGCAAGAGGTGCCACATGTCCCTTGTTGTTGCTGCGGAAGCCAACAAGTGTTGGCTTCTGAGTTTGTTTCTATTTTGTTTCTGAGTGTAGCGAAGTAGAGGTGGGTCCCAGTAAAGCAGCTCAGTGGCCTCGCGGACGGTACCAAGTGTCATTCGCCACCAAGCTTCCGAAGGACCCTTTGCGTTTCTCAAGATTCTCGCGGAAGGCACCACGTGTCACTCTCCGTTGATGTTTCTGAAAGTTTCTAAGCTACCGCGGATAGCGCCACGTGTCACTTGCGAAGGCAGGGTCAGCTTGTTTCATTGTGAGCACGGAAGGCGCCATGTGTATCTTATAATGGCCGCGGAACCTGCCATGTGTCTGCTTCTGCGTGCCTCTCTCTTTTTCCTTCGGTGCCAAATATTGACAAAGGTGGGGCCCAGTGAGTGTCTCAAGTGTTGCGGGTGATGACAAATGTCACCTTCCGCATGAGTCTCAAGAGGGGCCTTAAAGTTTCTGAGTGTTTCGAGGAAGTTTCTTTGAGTTTCAGGAAGTGGCTGCGGAAGGAGCCACGTGGCCGCTTTCGCGGGTGTTTCAGTGAAGACTCTTTAATGTTTCAAGAGAGCGCAGAGCCCGCCATGTGTCTGTCTCCGCCAAGATTCTAAAGGGTCCTGTTGTGACCTCATCACACATCGCCCCATTGGAAATGGGGACCCCCAAATTTTTGTGATTTACTTAGTAATTTTAGGGTTTTTGTTTGAGTCTTGTTCAATCTCCTTGCATATGAGAAATGAGGAAGGTCATCCATCAAGTAAGGTGCAACTGAAAACACTGAAGGTGATCCCTAAGACACTGAAATTGACTAAGTCTAATAACCTGAATCCTGATGTTCTGAGATCCTGAATTTGACTAAGTCTGAAATCTGGTGGATCCTCAAAAATCTAGAATCTACATGTTAAATCCCATGGATCTGAGACCTATCTCAAACATCCTGGAAGTATATTTCAAAATACTTAAGGATATACTTAAATATATTTTTAAATATACTTCCATCTAGACAAGTCAAAATCAAGCGAAAAAAGTTGAAGTCTTGGACTTTGGGCGGAAATTGTTCTACACCATGCAATATGCGCCCAGGAAAATGGGGAAAATGTTCTAGAGCTTTCAAAATCCGCCCAAGCAAAAGCAATGAGAATTCAAGCGACAGAGAAGATCAAAACTCGAAAATTTCGCTAAGTGTTGACAAATGGGGAAAATGTTCTCACACATGCAATTTCCGCCCTAGAGGATGAGTTTGAGGGTGGAAAATGTTCTGCCTTATGCAATATGCGCCCTAGGTTGAAGGTCTCCTTTTTTTTGAATGCGTGATTGCCTTTGACAAATTCTCGAGAATACTTGCAAAGAATATGACAATTTGCTTTGTGGAATTGGAAGAAAGTTGGAGTTTGATGAATTGATACCAAAATGGAGGAAATTGTTCTGCACTCTTCAAAATCCGCCCTCCCTAGTTGCCAATTGTTCTCAAGCTTATAATTTGCGCCCAAGGTGAAAGTGTGCAAAATTTGACTAAGTCTGGAAATGGAAGTGGGGAAAATGTTCTACTCCATGCAATTTGCGCCCAAGGCTTGTATTAAGAAAACTTGTCGAGTGTGAGATATGTCACCAATCTAAGCTTGTCTTGAGGAGTTTGAAGTGAAGGTTTGAAGTGTTGATTAAAGATAAGTAAAATGTTCACCAAAAAGGCAAGAGCGCAAAATGTTCTAGAGCTTGCAATTTCCGCCCTAGGAAAAAGGTTTGATCCAAGATGCTAAGTGGTTCAATTATCAAGTGAAATTCGCTAAAGGAAAAGTACTTACAAACCTTTGAAGAAGATACCTAATGAAAGGAAGAAGTATGAAGATGATTGAAGCAATGAATGATTAAGTAATGATAAAAGGGAAGGGTGCAAATTGTTCTAGAGTCTTCAAAATCCGCCCTCTCTAGTTGACAATTGTTCTCAACAATGTTCACCAAAAGTCCACGAGGAAGTGTTGTTCATCCAATTTGCCTTGAAGGTTGTGGGAGGAAAGTTTAAAGATTGGAGAAATGCAAGATCGGAGTGATCTCAAAAGGAGTGCATAATGTTCTACCTCTTACAATTTCCGCCCTAGGCTGTCATGATGAAGACTACAAATCTTGTTTTAAAACTCCAAGTGAAGGTTTATCAAAAGGTGATAAAGTGAAAGTGCACACATGCTTGCATTTGCGCTTAAGGACAAAATGTGGAGATTTAATTAAATATGGTGTATGCAAAATGGGGAAATTGTTCTGCCCCTTACATTTTGCGCCTTAGCTAGAGGGTGAATTGAAAATAAGGAAATTGTTCTGCCCTATGAAATTGCCGCCCAAACTGCACAAGACTGTCATGAGGAAGTCAGAATATGTGAAAGAAAAATGATAAGTTTTTGAGGAAAATGTTCTTACAAGGGCGCATAATGTTCTGCACATTACAATTTCCGCTCATGAAAGTTCATCTGTACATTTAATGAAAATTCGCTTCAACATGAGTTTAGGTCGGCCTAAGGGAGGAAATTATAAATTTTTAACAAAAATAAAATAAAATTGCTTTGAAGTAGGCCGACCTGCCCTAAGGAGATAAGTGAAAACACTATAAAAGAGAGGTTTTAATCTTCATTTTCACATTCAATTGCAAAATAAAAAAAAAACAAAAAAGAAGCAGAGCAGAGCAGCAATAAGTAAGAGCAGAAATTTATTTTTGAAGGGCAGATTTTATCATAAATGAGAGGCGAATTTGCAAAGCAAGTCTAGGATTCAAGTGCTACAAAGAAGAAAGGAGATAATTTTCAAGTCAATCTATTCAAAAGGTAGACCTGCAGAAAATTAAAAGGTAGACCTGCAGAAATTCAAAAAAAAAAAAATCAGACTTAGTATTATTTTCATTGAGTTTCAGTGATAAGCAGCCAAGGTATGTTAAGCTTTCTTTGTTGCAAATTTGATAAATTTTCGGATAGGTGATTAAAAAATGATTTAAATTGAAGCTTATTTATCCCACATTCATTAGGAGAGTGAAATTAAGTGTTTGGATCCCCTTTATATCCAATATCACTTTAATATTCTAATTCAAGCAATTTCATTCTTGTAGGTAGATGATGAGTTCGAAGGATCGCCAAGCGATGTTCAAGAGCGATATGAAAGGAATGCTCCCTGAAACCAAGATTACGTCAAAATGGAGGAACCTGAGTGACACTAACTTGGGACACATCAACATGGATGAAATCAAGAAGGAGTTGAACAAGCCCACTCATTCCAAGGTTATTCAAGAAATGCTCAAGAATGGAATCGTTCAGGCAGCCTGCTTTCCGCCTGCATTCCCGAGTGCGGAGTTGATGTTGGAATGTGCTCGCCATTATAACCGACAAAGCAGATGTATTGAGACAAGAGATGGGAAAGTGTTGGCCTATCTAAGGAAGGAAGCTATTGCAGATACGTTCAACATTCCAAAGTATAAGAAGACTACACTTTGCACTAAGGAGTATGCGCAGCAGGTGTATGATGCTAAATCAAAGGATTTCTTGCAAGAGATTAATGCAAAGTGGATATCACAACCGGGGAATCACTACAGTAGGTTGCCAAAGAAACTACATAAGTCCGATTTTCTTCCCGCATACGGATATATGGTGATATTTTTGAGTAGAATCATGGGTTGTCCACAGTCATCAACATGTGAAACATGGATGTTCTACTACATAAGTGAGATAGCGAAAGGCCAAAAGATGTTTGATTGGGCGGAAATGATAAGTAACAATATTCATGATCAGCTAACAAGGTTGGAAGAAACAAAATCATTCTGTATGAGCTCATATGTCATCTACATGTTAGCGAGATGTGAAAGATACGCCGGACTGACTTGGAAAGGTAATATTGGATATGGCGCCGGACAGTTTCCCGTGTACGATTGCTATCCACAATTGTAGTTGAAAGCCATCGCCCACTATAGAAGAGCCAACGATGCTTTCTTCATGTTTATTGTAAGGACCTTGCAAGGAAATGTTCATAAAAGATTATCTAGAGAGGCTATGAATTTGGTGAAGAAGTTTGGCCGATGGTACATTCAATTTCCAAAATTCACCTACATAAGAATTCAAGGATTTTCAGGTTATCCCTACCGTTTACCAAGATATCCCACTGACAAGATGGTATTGCTAGAGGTGACAAGGCAGTTAATAGCATACGACAAGATTCAAAAGAGCAAGAAGAAAGCTGGAATTCACTTCCCAATTGGAGTTGCAAAGTTAGAGACTTGTTCGTCATTACAAGCAGCATTGAATTCAGAAATCGAATTGCAAGCATACAACATTGTACCTCATGATTTAAGTAGAGATAACTTTGATCCATTCAACAACATTCGGAAGGCATTTGGAAGGAGATATAAACACAAAGAGCATCTTGAAGACCATTGGGCTAACGCAGAAGATGAAGAGGATGTGAAAATCAAAAGGAATTCAAGGTTGACTTGGAATTTGGTGAGAACCTGCAATGTATTCAGCATACCTGATCAATTGGAAGAAACTGATAGAATTATGTCACAAAGTCTATATGATGCTGAGAGACCATTCATCCTCAATTGGGCCGAAAGGGAGATAACACATGATGATTGTTGGATGCAAACAATTATAGGATTCACTAGAAATTATGCGGATCGACAAACACGAAAGCTCATTCAAAAGGGTCATAATTTAACTTACAATTTGATGGAAGATGCAAATTCGCAACATTCTCGAGAAGCCAGTGATAATGAATCTAGTAGTGAGCATAATAGTGAGTCTAGTGGCTACAGTGACAGTTCAAGAGAAGAAGCTCAGCCAAGGAAAAGAAAACAACTAGCAAGCCCACAAGGTGAAGGTAGTAGGAAGAGAAAAAAATCAAGTGGAGCTCACGAAGCTAGCACTTCTTCTAGACAAGGAGAAGACCTTTCAGGAATGGCCAACATGACTTCTACTGTGGAGAACCAAGAAAGAGAAGAAATTCCCATGGCGCCAAATGTGCAAGATCAAGGAAATGTACATGAATCTTTGGAGTCAACCTTGCGTGAGAATCAATTTGAGGAACATCATCACAGTATACAAGAAGGTTATGAAGTAGTCATGAGTGAAGGCGATGAAGAAAATCAGGAAATGCAAGTACCTCAAGATGCCTTTGATGAAGAAGCATTGCCATTAACACCAGGGAAAGGGATTCAAGAAGAGGTTGATGAAGATTTGTCTGCTTTACCAAAATGGTTAAGAGAACGAGTGAAAGAGACTACCATTGTTGAGAGAGAAACAGAGTTCAATGTAGAAGAATTGCTAAGCAAGGTAAGAAATGATAAAGACAAGAAGAAAGCAACCAGACTATCCAAAATCACAAGGGATAGTTCAGGTTCAAGGCAAGTGCACATCGCAGTACCTAGAGTTGATAAGTTTGTGGATGATATTGCTCCGGAAGACTATGATGTAGCCACTTTTGACTTAGGTCCAACTACAGAAGATCAAGAGATAGAAGAGTTGGACGATTCAATCACGAACTTCAAGGAAAGGTTAAGGCAAGAAAAAGAAAAGAGGAATCATTTGGAACAGGAAAACTTGGCATTCAAAAGGTATATTCGGCAATTGATGAATCCACTTCATCAGCGTGAGGGAACATCTACACCACCAGCTATGCTTTCACAAGAATCCATTGAACAGTTAGAAAGAATGAGATCATCTGCTCTAATGGTGAAAGGATGGGTAGACAGATTGAAGAATAAGATGGATGGATTCATCAGCGAAATTGCTCAACAATTTGAGAAAGTATCAAGACTTTTGGATAGAATTCAAGTCATTTTAGATACCTGTTCAGGGTTTGAAATAGTTAAACAAAATCTCATGCCACAGTTGAAGGATATGATAGATTTTACAAGGACAGCTTTGGTGGATGGGAATGTAATTGAACAAGATTCGTCATGTGATCTTTGTTTTTGGTATTACAACCTACAGATGAAGGAGCAAGTTCTTGAAAGAGTGGAAAGTGAAAGTGTTCGCATAAGAAGTGCACTACAAAGGATTCGAAGCAGGATACTTAGTTCAATTAATGATATGTTTGGTCTTTCGGGAGAGTTTAATATTGAAGACTTGAGGAATCACATACATGCATCCTACTTTGACAATGTTCACAACATCACTGGAGAGCAGATGGACAATATTTCTTCACTCTCTACATTCATGGGTACACATCAAGCTTGGATGACAGAATGGGAAAAGACACTTGTCATGTACACATCAGATTTGACAAATGGAGAAAGGGCCATTCAATATGCGCCAAATGTACCAATTGAAGACATTTCTGGTGTTGTGTCCAAGTTCGTGGCATTGGTCGAAAAGAATAAACATAAGAAATAAATGCCACGTTGGCAGTCCACATAGGCGCCAAGGTGTCACCTTGGAAAACGTGCCTTTATTGCTTCTTGTATATCTCTAATAATAGAAAGTTGTTATAACCACCTTTGATGTGGCATGATCTGGGCCATCGAATCCAAATTGATCCTGGCCATTCATTGTATTTTGAGGGCTATATAAGCCTCATTCCTCTTCATTTTGTATGATGAGTTTTGAGCAAATTAGAGCTGTTGCTAAGACATTGCTGAGATTAATACAAGTTCATTGTTGAGCTATTCATGGTGATTTTGTGTTTTCTTTGCAAGTTGCATGGTTGCTAAGTACTCACTCGCATTCAATGTTTTAACTTAGTTTATTTCTTTCAAAGTTTGTTAGCTTTAGTTTGTGGAGGTCATTGTCTTTCGATTACTTAGTGAAATCTCTATATGTTCACACCTTTTATGATTTGTCGCTGGCAAGTTGTAGTGTAAGGTTAGTCTGAACAGATCACAAGCGTCACTTCGATTGTTCATAGAGCAACTTGAAAACCTTTAGCTTATCCTTAGAAGATTGCATCACCTTTGTGGAGTTGTTGTCTCATGGCGAAGCAAAGCGTGGTTGAGATTTCCAGGAATTGATGATAATAGCTTGCACTTAGATTAGATATTCTTTCTAAACCCAGTCTTTTGCATTTTTTTGAAAAAACATTGTTAAGAGTAAGACCAAGAGCTGAATTGCCATATCATAAGTTTATCATAGCGTGTAGCCTTGAAGCGATTGTTACAACCTGTGCGAGTGTAAACGGTATTTTCCTGCCGTTGAACACCAAAGTGTAAGTCCCTTTGTACGAAACAGCAAATCACATCTTTGCCAAACAAGCTATCCTAAGTCGAGAATTGAAGATAAGGAACCTTGGAGTCTACTCAGTTGATCACAAAGTTTAGCATCTGAGTGATTTTGTTCAAGAGAGGATAAAATACGCGAGTATTTTATGCTGCGTTGTCTGTGCAAGGAAAACACATCAACAGGTCCCAATATTGTTTCAAAGTGTTTCTCAAGGGGTGCCGCGGAGCTTGCCACATGGTGGCTTCTACGGATGGTTCCGGTAGTAGGCTCTCGGCAGGCACAATGGAGGAGCGATGACCCAACGATAGAAACTGCAAGTGCCTACGTGGCACGATTTGGTTAGCTGGTGACTTTTTAGCATTTTTGGGGCCGTTGGATCTTGGTGATGGTTTTTGATCGACGACCAGGTTTTAATCTTGCAACGATGGGTTTTTTCCCGCGTTTGCAACTGTTTTTGGTGGGAAACTCTGAGGAAACTTGCTGTGGCTGCGTTTCCAGAGGCTATGGGTAGCTGAAACCTTAATGGCACATTATGCAAGAAAGTATGGGTTGAGTTGACATGTTCAACCACCTGATTTATGATGAAAGTCCCTTTGTGGCAGCACAGGGCTCGATCTCACCTGCTCCTTGTCCTTCTCTAGCTCCTCCATGATTTGTCCCTCTGCAGCATTAACTATTCTGAGCGCCATTTTTTCTGATGCATTGTATCTGGCGATTTTTGAGTCAACCTTGTAATTAATTTGCTGAGTACACAGTTTTGCTATAAAAGGCAGACTATGTCACTGTATTGTTGTTGTTGAAAACTGGACATTTTGGCTCTGTAATGAAATACATCTGGTTTTGGTTGCTCTGTGCAGTGGATTTTGTGAGTTTATGAGTCTCATACCTTATGTTTTGTGCATAAATTCATTGGTTTCATGCTGATTTAGATGAGTAATGCTATATTGCATGTGTTTTGTTGTCTGTCTCCTATATTGAATATGCTTTCCTTTTGAATCTGGATATCTAAGGGGTGTCTTGGGTTCTGGGATATAGGTTTACTATATTGAATGCTTGATCTCTTAACTTCTGTTCAAGGGATAGATTAAATTGTTTTCAGGTTAAGTATTGAGGAAAGTATATTGCAGTAAGGATATCATAAGTAGAGATAACTTGATACTCTGTTCTGGGATGTATCTGTAAGGCAGATATCACATAAATCCCCTTGAAATCTAGTTTTAATATGTTTATGCTTAACATTTACTTGTGTATGTCTATGACTCCAAGCCCTGGATAGGCACCAATCTAGCTCTGTGTTGAGGTTATACACCAAGTCCAACTTTGCATCCAAACACATAAAATCAAAATCAAACTCTAAAACAACCATTAGGACAGTAAAATTAGTTTTAGGACCCCAAGTCCTCTGTCTACAACTGAATATAGGCCCAAGGCTAGCCCCTTTGCACTTATCTCACAGTTTTGGTCTGCATAAGAGAGGATTTATCTGCTTTATGTCAACATCCCAGCTAATCCAAAGATGCATTTCATAGATGTTGAGTAGGGAATACCCCCTTGGTTCTGCAGAGCCTAAAGAAGAAGAGGAGATAAAAATAGAGTCTATCTCCTATACTGTTGGCCCTTGGCCCAGAGATCTTGTTGATCATTGATGGCTACCTTGTAGTGAAATCTGGGAATAAGCATCCAGTCTAGGAAAAAACCAACAGGATTGACTATAAAATTAAATTAACATCAAGATATAAATTAATATATAATTACTCACAAAGAAATAAATGCATTCAAAAAAAGTTGATCTGTGTAGAACAAATTATACTGGCAAGTCAAAGCCAAATTGGATGGCAGACAAAGTTCCATGATGAACTTCTGTCAACTCTTCCTTTGTCATCAACTGTTATCCCCCTTAGATACATTAGTAAGTTAATAAATTTGTTTGTATTATTCATATGGAATACACCATGAAATTTAACTTTAAATGTTACCTGCATAAAAGATTGGCCATGCTCTTCTCCTTCTCTATGGTCCACCAATGCTTGTGCTTCTGCTCTTGTCCCCGACCCCCCCCGCTTGAGTTCTAGACCCCACTACCTCATCTCGTGAATGGACATTGTACTCTGAAGTGTTCAAAGGTGGCTCACTACTCTCCAAAATAGGACCTAAGCACAGTTGATTCCAAGAAATGCAATGATGGGGTACACAAACATGTGTGGACGAGGAGGGTCTAGTAAAATCAAGTGATCCAATATCATCACCAACATCATGTGGTTGTGCAAACTGAAAAGTCTGTATAATCAAGTGCTCGGTCAAAGAGTGTATTGCACTAAGGCCCTATTGTGTTACATTTGCAACAATGTCTGGGTGCTGAATTAGGGGTGGATAAGGGATAGCAGGAGGGGGAGTATAGGGACCTTGTACTTGTCTCATTGCCCCAAGTCTATCTTGAGGCATTCCCTTACCTACTCCCTGAAACTCTCTAAAATCAAAATAATTAACATGGTGGCCCATGACGAACTCTGCATAGAGTTTACGAAGGAAATACAAAGGTACATCTAAATTGTTGTTGGGTGGTTTTGTTACCCAGATTTTCACTATAGCTCAATCAGGTAGAGCCTGTTGTTTTAAATAAGGAAGTGAAATTCATTTTTTATACTTTCCAATGTTACATTCAATTGTATAAGCAAAATCAGAAAAAGGATTACAAAAAGTTGTAATTGATTATTGCATTGACACAAGTGCATATAACAGAGAAAAGTAATCTTTATTGAGTGAAAAAATATCCATTGTCTCACACAAGCCGTGAGATTAACTTTCGCTTATTCAATACAAATTGAGAAAAGCATATACATGAATAAGTAATGAAAGTAAATAAATGGGTATAGAATGAGGGTAACCAGTCATTGCCTAAATGATTGGTCTATCTGGTCAGTTGTGTTGTTGACTTGACCTTCCTTGGTCCGTTGTCCTGGTTCCCTACAAAAGATGAGATAAGGTGTTAGAGCAATGTTGCTCTAAGCAATGACTGATTACATTCATTATGCATGTATAGGCTTTTCAACAAGATGCAAAATATCATTCATGCATACCTTAAATGTACTAGAAAACTACTAAAGTTATCTAATGCATCCAGGGTATGCATTTGTTTTTATTAAGAAGTTTGCTTCATGTGTAGATACATGTGTAATTATATTTCTGTTCCATTCATCAGGTTACATTATGAGTGGAGAAAATGTGGCTCCCACAAGGGTTGAGCCCAGCTCATAAACATTGCATAAAATCTCATATATGTTCAACAGAAACAAGGATCAACTTGTACAACAAGATCTATTCATATACTTTTATAAGGAGCAAACAGGCTCTATGTAAACAAGTGAACTTTCATGATATAAGGCAATTGGAACATCTTGTTGCTCATCACAGTGTATTTCACATCAAACAAAATCATCATGAGTTAATGAGGATATGCAACAGCATCATCAAAAATAATAGCATCACTGTCAGTAGGAACAGTTTAAATTTTCCAAGATAGTCAGTCATTGACTGTCATCCAACAATAGCATGCATTGATAAACAAGGCAGAGATACCCAGTATCAGAAAGATCTATATTTAAGGGGTAGATGTTTGATAGTTTAAGAACATGCATGAGGTCCTTTGAGGACTTAAGAGCTTTTAGCTAGGACTGTCTTGTATGCAAATGGGCATGAAGGAAGATCTACTAATAGTATAATAATAGTGTTGTAAGGGTAGGTCAAAGAAGATGCATGAAGACATTTAAGGTCCCTTTTTGGTGGTAGTGAAAGGAACATAGTGGTTGTCATGGTGGCATGTCCTCATAATGCTCATAACTATTATGGTTTCAATAAATGATTATCAGTATCAAGCATGGAATAGAACAAAACCTTCACAATGAACAAGAATATGCCACACTTCTGGGAGGGTTTGTTCAGGATCATGTGAAGTCTAAAGCACAAAAAGAGGACAGTTAGTTGTGGTAAGACAGAGAGGACAAGCATCTTCAAAGTCACCTTTTTGAAAAAGATAGTATTTTAGGACTATTTGTTGCAAAAAGGAGACCCAGTCCAAGGAGCTTAGAACAGTCATCTCTGGCAGTAGAAGTAGTCTACACACATAAAGGGGACAATGATGATGAGAGAGATCTTCATGCAAGCCAATGACATATTATGAAATGCATTTTGATAGTATAAGAGCCAATCAGAATGCTATAAACAACCTCACAGTGGAAAACACAGTCACTTCTAAGCGTGAACAATCATGAAGGAGGTATGTTTGATAGTCTACATGTCTGCCAACTAAATTTTCAAGACTAGCAAGCATTAAAAGGATCTGGGAAACATAAGAGCCCTCAGTGATATATGAAGAAGATAGCCACAGAGAGCTACCAGCGTATAGTGTGAACACGTGGAGATCTCTAAACAGGTGAGAGACAATGAAGATGAAGACAGTGATCTTATGAGAAGTGATCAAGTACCATACATGTTCTGTCAAGCATTGTCTTAGGGTCTACAGATAGTTAAGGAGGTTGCAAGAGCAGTAAACATCCTTGTTGACTGTGTTAAATAGTCTTATGACTATGGATGGACGGAGTGGCTATTGTGACAGCATAATGGCAGGGTTGGGAGAATACAGTAGCAGTTCTGTTGAGTGTGTGAAAAGGTTTAGTGACTGTAAAGGTACTAATGGAAAAAGTCATCTAAGGATTGTCACAACACAGGAAAAAACTATCTAGCAAGATCCAAGGATAGTTTAAAGATAGTTTAAAGGAGGGTTATAAACTACTGCCTTAAGGCCTACATGACCTAAGAGTTGTTGTTGAACAGACTCTATAGACTCTATCACACAAGAATCAAAAGATAAACCCTAAAGACAAAAGGACTATCAAAGGTTTCAAAGTCTTGAGAGACCAATGGGGTGGTTTTCAGGGTGCACAAAATATGGAACAGTGATCAGACTGTGGGAAGAAGAATATTACAGTGTAACCCTAATATAGTATCCCTAACAAGGGCTAGTGGCAATAGTAAGAACCTCAGACTGTACATCAAAATACCAAGGAACATCAAAGAAACTCTACATGAAGTATCAAACCCTAGTGAAATAAAACCCTTAATTTCTCTTTCAAAATGTTTTCCCCAGGCAGCTGAAGATACAGAGAAGCCTCATTATGAAAGCAGTTCATCGACATAAATACGCATAGTTAGGGTTTTGAAACCCTAAGGTTCAAGTGACAAATACAATGATGCCTTGTCAATAATGTAAGAAACCCTTATTATTCATTTAAAATGCCTTATTTTTGTAGAGAGAAGCCAGAAAACTTGTATTTTCTCCATGGCCTTTCAGAATGAAGGTTTATTGCTTTGATAGAACTCTAATGTATCCAAAGAGCCAGATATAATGATATCCTGTTAAAATACAGAGAAATCTTTTCTAGAAAAAGTAAGAATGCATATGCAAAAAAGACACATCTCATTATCCTTTGTAGATTTTTCTACCAAAGAGTAGTCATATTTTCACAAAATGAAAATCTTCTACACAGATATGAGGAAATATAGTGAGATGAAGCTTCAGAAGAACTATGAATTTTTAGGACATAGATCACATTCACAATAACGAGAAATGGAACAAAATTGGCAAATTTTAGTATTTTCTGTAGCTTCAAGATCAAATATAGTCATTGCCTCATAAAGTAAGATCCTTCATCTCAGCAACATAGAATATAGAATTGTATATCAAATACAGTGAAGGAAAAGCTATAGAAAACTATGAAGTTTGCAATTTTGTTCCCAAAAATTACAGTTGTCGTGTTTACCTTCATCTACAGGAGCCTCTCATGAAAGATTTCTGTCGAAATGCCTAAAGGAAACAACAGAAAGTCACCTACAGGATGCCCAAACAACAAACCCTCATGGCGGTGCCTCATGGATAGAGAGCAAGTTTTCAAGAAACAAAAATGTAAAATGAGGGTTCCAAAAATGCTTTTTTGTTCATAGGGTTTCAAAACCCTAAAGTGCCCGATGGGCCTTTTTCTTTTTGCATTTTTGTTTTTCATTGTGCATATCTTTTGATAAAGCCGTGGTCAAAACTCAATAACTTGTGAGCCCTAGGAGATATGCCACGAGGTGGCCATTAGTTTTGTTAAGACTTAATTAAGTCTTTTGTTTTCTTTTCCACTTCGGTGTTTTCTTGCCTCATATTTATTTTTCCTTGCATATACTATACAATGTAAAACAATAGCCTCAAAGTGATGACCTTATAAATCTTTTGAAGGTTATTGTTATCTTTTATTGGAAGAGAGAGGGTAAGGGAGTGTGTTGAGAGATTTTATTGTCTTTGAGAAGATATAGTTGGGATTGTGGAGATGTGGCAAGCACATGCCATGGTTATAGCTATTTGTCTGTTACCTTGAGGGATGAGATTGACTAATTCTTGGAGACAGTTGGTGACTGAGTTGAATGTGTTGGAGGGTATCTAGGAGTTTTGTTGCTCTTAGAGTCCTTTTTGGACTTATTTTCATGACCCTTCATGTTTGACTAAGTCCTAATGGACTTTCCTTTGCATTTTGGACTCTTTTGGATGAGATCTAGTGGTTAGATTTTAGGTTTTTTCTGGACATCCGACCCAAATCAGTTGGGTTCTCCTTCTTTTGTGGAATCACTTGGATGGTTATAGGGGACTTTTGTGACTTATTGTAATCAGTTCTGATTATGCTACTTGCAGAGACTTGTGATTTTTGTGATCCTTGCTCTAGATTTTGGCAAGATTTGTAACTCATGTTACCAGTTTACTTGATATGATATACAGTGAGAACCTTGAAGATCATTGATTGGAAATGGTGCCTATTTATCTTATGCATTTATGTGCTTATTATCTGATTTGATGGAGTTATCTGTGAAGTAAGTTATTTCCTCTTAATTTTGTCTTGGAAAAGAGCCTTTTTTGTAGAAAGTACTTATGCAGGTTACAAGTTGTGTCTAGATACGCATTAATATTAAGTGTGAAAATACTATTCCTCTTAAAAATTCTACAACTATAGACCTATTTGTGAAATATTTGTGCAGAGGTATAATTGATAAGTTGTGCAAGAGTTATTTCAATCACTTTAACAAGTGTTTGGGCTGTTATTTTCATGTTCCTCATTTAAGATAGGTGTATCACCCTTAGAGTTAAATTTCAGTTGTAGAATAGATCTTTCTTACCCTTTTCCTTGTCATAGTCATAGAATAGTAAAGTTTTAGGGGATACAAAGTTAGGAATCCGGCCTTCTCCAGAGGTTGACCTCTGCCTATAAAGTGACCCATAGCTTTAGAGGCCTTCCCATGTTTCATCAAATAGACTAATTTCTACAAATTAGTCAGGGTGCATATTTAGATGATAACAGGTTTATCAAAAACCATCCACCAATGATCCCAAAAATTCTAACTAATGCCCTCATGTGTACACCATTTGATTGAATACTTGGGCTTACAAACATCAACATGCAAGCCGGTTTTAGAATTGACAAAATGTTGGGCTAACATACCTTTCGTAATGTCTAACTCTTTCACTTTTAATCATATGATAAACCATCAACATATTTTGCCTTCTTGGTTTCTCACCATTGCCTAAATGACTCGTGTTGGCTTTACAGGGTTCGAACATGACTAATAATTCCCTCTAAATTCAATGTCATTGTAGACAATCGAGGGTGGCGGCAAAACATTTCTACAATCCTACTTATTTGATCAATGTTTCTTTGTATTTTCTCTTTGATTGTTGGAGGGGGGGTTTGGTGGTGGAGGGTTTGGGTTTTCATTTTGTTCATCCATTTTACTTATTTAAAATATAAAACATACCTATTTAGCATAAAAAACCAAAAAAACTTGCTTGAATATACAAAACAAACAAAAAAATGCAAATTTACTAATCTCTTTGGATCGGATATCCGTTCTTGAGCTCTGATATCATTTTTGTGAGAGGTATGTGTTTTGCAAGCCGCGGGTTTGCAAAATGTGACCTCTTTTTCCCTTTTTATGTTTTGCAAAACGGATATCTGTTTTAGGTTGCCCAAAACGGATATCCGTTTTGCAAAACAGATATTCATTTTCTTTACCCAATTCTTTTCATTGTTTTTTAGTTTGTTGTCTTAGATTAACTAATATGATAGAGGAGTAACTTAAATATACTATATTATTTTTTAGTTTGTTGTCTTTTCATTATTCTTTTCATTATACTATGATAGAGGAGTAACTTAAATATTATGATCAAAGACAATGATACAAATGTATTATCTATCTAGTAACATTTAAGAAAGCTCATGTGATAGTATATAAAACCAAAAGAAACAATATGGGACACTAGATTTTATGTTAGAAACCCTTATGCAAGAAAACCTAGTAGTAAAAGATAGTTAAACCATTATATTATTTAGAATCTATTGATTTAATAGAAGAATTATTTTGATAGAGTTGATATCTACATGCTTATATAGCATACTTTTCTTCTATGTTTCTCACATCCAACACCTAACTAATCACAATCCAACCATTCTCCATTCACATGAGTAGATAGGTATATGCATCATCACAGAATACCAATTGTCTAACTATCCAACAAACCAATGGAATACCAAGAGTCACAAAGCTATATGTTGACCATATCATAAAATCAATATATCACATATATCACCAAACATGACGCCTCCATGTGGATAACCATTATAGATGACTATATGTTACATTACACATTAAATATCAATAGTCTAAATTACTAACTATAGTCAATGTATTCATGTCTTCTTGTATAACCACCACTACCAACCATAAGCTTGTGGTAACACATACAACCATCTAACCAATTCTTTCAACTTGTAGTATTGTAGAACATTCTCTTAACATAACCAAGCCTCTAGATTGTTCCACATGAACTTCAAGTCTACTACAAGTCCACATGCATTATTATTTATGCTTCTACTAGCACAATTAAATATGTTGTTGTGAGTACTTCTTCAAATGACTCATGGTTAAATTTCCATACCATCACCACATGTAGACATATCTCCATGCTATATTGCAACATCTAAAACTCACCACATCCCACCACATTACATTTTATCATTGTTCAATAGTTGAACCATATAAACTCAGGAACTGTCCATAGGTGAATTATACATACAAGAAGAGGACATCAAAGAGAAAATCATCGGAGGTCGCTTTGATTTGTAAAAGACAACAAATAATCTAATCTACATCATCATATAGGCCATATGCATGCCGGTGTATGTTGCCTTTAATATCTAGTTCAACATCATTAATCTTTCTCCCCAAAGGGTTTGACCTAGTTAAACCCATTCACCTGTCAAGTCAACAAACTCCTAAATGGTTCCCTAAACACCACCAAGTGACAAATTCAACTATTAACAAGGCAAAAGCAAGTAGTTTCGGTGTAAATTCTAACAAATCATTTCACTTAGTACATATTAGATGATATTTGTGTCAACAATTGAGATCAAACTTGTGACACTTGGGATCGACCTCCATCATTTTTCTATGCATGTTTAAATTCCAAGACAATGATTGGATTGATGTCATTTATTTTCTAGAGGTGGAAAATCAATTTAGCACATCATTCATCAATTCTAGATCAAAGTACTGACATCCCTCACCTTTAAGTTTTGTATTTATTGCAATTATTTGTCCCAACTTTGATTAATATATATATATATGATAATTCATGTTTAAATGATTGCATTTTATTAATTACCATAGATTTATGTAACAAGGATTTTATTCCTTTACATTTTTGGTGAACTTGACGTTCCTACACAACTCAAGGTTTATTATTCCTTCCTTGATAGGGTTTTCAAATTTGATTTTTTAAATTGCATAATCTTATTTCTAGATCTCATTAGGGTCTATCATTTGGATTCCCTTTTTTATTACATGCTTCATAAATATGTCTTCCTTTAGGTTTTTGTGATCCATTGTGTGCTATTGTTTCACCCATCATACCCACCCTTCCTTTTTGCCTTTAGGATTTCATTTGCTAATTTATTCTCACAAATAAGTGCTTGCTATTTTTTTGATTTTATATTAATAATTACATTCTTTTATATTAGTTTTGTTTCTAGGGTTTGAATCCATGCTTTATTTGTGTGTCATTAATTTATCTTTATTAGGGTTTGGACCTTTATTATATCATCTCTTCTTGATTCGTACCCAACCACCCTTGTTTATGCTTCATTGATACAGTTTTTTATCATGGATTGTCATATTCCATTATTTTTAGCCTCTATTCATGTCATTATTACATAATTTGATATTTTTATACACTTTGTGATATTTGATCCCACTATCCTTGATTCACTCATGTCCTTTTATCACATGCATGGCCTATATTGTCAATGAAGGTCTTGTTCCATCATGTGTGTGCCTCTTCCTCCATTCACTTAGTTATTTCCCTTCCTTCCCTTGTATACCCCCACTTAACTTATCGACAAACCTCATGTTGTTTCTATTTCTCCTATGGATAAAGCTTGTAATGTGCTTGAGCATAGTGATAATTTATCTTTGAGCACTTTTCCTTCGTATATGATTTGATTCATGATACATGGTTTGAGAAGGATACACATGATATATACCCTTACCCTCTAGCGACAAAATTATGAATGATACTTTATATGGTGAAGCTACACCTTCCTTAATCCTTCATGACATTGTTATGCCTTGTGATGATGATGATCCTTCATGTGATGATTTGGTATACCTAGTGAACATATCCTTTATGCATCTCATGATATATTTCCTTGTTCACTTATGGATTTTCCTGCTTGTGTCTCTCTTGCTTCATCTTGCCTTGAGGATCCTAATGATAAATTGATACGCATGTTCCACCTTCACATGAGGTTACTAGTACATCTTAGCTATCTTGTGGCTCATGGAATATTGTTGATATACTATTGTGATGATCTTCCCACGATGAAGTTTATGACTCTTTGTATCACATACACTCTATTGGCCCTTCCTTAATGGATTCCATTAATTTTTCTATGCATCATGATGATATACAACTTTTGGATGGAGACCCTTCTTTAGATACTTTTTATGCTTTTCATTATGTATCCTTAAGTGATCATGGAGTACATTCTTCTACGTCTTCTATTGAACAAACATATCATTTAGGCATACCTAAGGATGACAAACATGTAGATCTTTTACAATTTTTACTTGGTTTATGTGAGGATAATGTGCCATTATATGATGATACATCTTTCACATGTCCTCCACCACTATTACACATGACAATATGCAAACACACATGAATATGCTACATGTTGATAATGATACTTCACCTTATATAAACTACCTCATCACTAGGATTGACCATCAAGAATGGTATATTGATGCTTATGTGCAAAGATCTAAACCACAAAATAATACTAGCAAAATATTTCATAATCCTTTGGCATATAAACTTTTAACTTATTCTTCACCAAGTGGATTGGTGGCACCTTTTTTTACAAAGTGTGATGGTAAAGGTGATCCAATTCTAAATCTAAGGACTTTCACTACTACATGATTTTCTTATTTTCACGAGGAGGAATTACTTGCCAAATTATTTCCAACAAGCTTAAGTGGTCATGATTTTAGATTGTCTTGTTCTCTACCTTATGCTTCTATCAATTCTTTTCGGGAGTTGGATACTACTTTTGTCAAGCATATTCATTACAATATTGAGCCTAAGACATCTATCACATAATTCATGCAATATAAGCAACAAGAACATGAACCAATTCAAGATTATATCGTGAGATTTCATGCTTTGATTACTAATATGAGATCTTTGTTATGGGATGTAGAACAAAAATCTCACAAAATCTAACATTGTTGAATGACATCAATGTAGAACAAAAATCACTAAGTAACAAATAAACAAACTACTATGTTGCACAAAACGGATATCCGTTTTGGGCCGAACCAAAATGGATATCCGTTTTGAAACAGATATCTGTTTTGGTTCGGTATCCAAACCAAAAAGGATATCCGTTTCAAAACCTATGAAAGTCAAACTTGGCCAAGTCACAAATTTGGCTAAGTAAAAATATCCAAACCAAAAAGGATATCCGTTTCAAAACCTATGAAAGTCAAACTTGGCCAAGTCGCAAATTTGGCTAAGTAAAAACTTGATTTTTTTTCTATAGCCACTATTTGGCCCGTGATGATCCTGCACATACCCAAGCACCCAATGTGCCCTCAAGCATGAATAACACAAATTTGTTCTCCAATGATGATGAGGGATATATTTTTCTCTTTGAGAAAGATGGATATATACATGGTGGACTAAAAGTTTGTAGCAACAAAAGGTTGCACTTTAAGGGTAAAATTTTGGGTTCTTGCATCTATAGAGCTATGGGATTAAGATTGAAAATAATTTTAGGTAGCATGAAAAAGAGAATAAAATCTAAACTCCACTCCAAATTTTCATTCATCATCAGGAAGAAACAACAAATCTAAATGCTAGTGATGTTAGAAGATTCTAGCAATGACATACTATGCAAAACTAAGAAGAGGGGTTGCTTGTAAGGGGTTAAGCTGGGAAATGCATTTTTTTGGCCTCCTGCGTAAGCTTGAGCACAATCTCCCAACACTTTTGCATCCCGTAGAGCTTACCGGTACATGGTTTTTTCCGTCGTTTAGTTTTTTCCTGCCATCTTACCGAGCTCCTCAATAGTGTTGCTATGATCAAGCATATCATCAATGATTTGGTAAACCATGTATTGACTGCCCACCATCCCCATTGATCTGTGTTAGGAACCCATGTTTAACCTTTCTCTTTACTTTGTTAGTATATTACATTTGGACGCATATGCTTTGTAAGTCGTCCCGTGAGTATATTGTATTATCCCACATTCATGGGAAGTAATAGTTGTTTAGATTAGACTTAGTATATAAGTACGTGTTGAGGCCAATGAAGGCATCGATGAATTTATTGTATTGAGCTTGCTCAAAGGATGTTGCCCCCTCGAAGTGGCCTGCGATCAATAAATTCCTTCTGTGTTTCTGCTATTTCTGTTATTTCATGCATTTTTCATTATATTGTTACAGAAGGTTCCTCTCATCTGGTATCAGAGTGCTTTCTTGGGCTCGCTGGGTGGAATTTTTGCCAAAAAAAATTTTGCAGTGGCCTCCAGGCGCTATGATTATGCAGTAGTTCTTTTTTTCTTTGCATCTATATTGTTCATTTCAATTGCAGGTTTGGATCAGGGAATAATCTCTATCCACTTAACTGTGGGAAGTGCCTGGGCATAGCCCTAAAACTCATTGTGAGGAGTACCACAAGAACCCCGAAGTAGCTGGCCCATTGAGAGGACCTGCCAGTGAAAAGGGCAACGGCCCCTACCTGATTGACTAATTCCCATCCGTGAGGTAAACCAAGAGTTGTCGTTTGTGGCAAGGCGGTTATCAGTTTTACCTGAGCCGTGGAGTGAGGGGTACTGCCCCAATACGCAAGCCATTAGACAGCATTGGTAGCCGAGTGAATCCCTTGAACCTTTAGGAAGCTGAACATACCTGGGGTCCATATCTATTGCCAGCTGACAAATCGTAGATTAAATCTATCCAGAGCCATTTTTTCACCATATCTTCCTTGATTTAGCTCTATTTCCTCTAAAAATTTACTCGAACCCCTGAAATTCCATTCTGCATATTTCCTTCCTTGAGGACCCTATCCCAAATTCCACTTATCGAAGCCAGAAATCCCACATTTGTCTATTTTTAGGGTTTGCCATAACTTCTTCAATTCTCATCTAATCGCCTTCAAATTTTGCCACAGTATTCATTTCCTATTTTTGCTCCTTTGTCCCTTTTGGACAAATTTTCCCATTCTTTCACCCCGCTTCTGAAATCCCCATTTTCTGCTTCCCTATCCCTCAGAAAGTGTCCAAAACCTAGTCAAACCCCAATTACCCATCAGAGTTTTTCCCAAATCCAAATTTTCCTTTACTAAAAAAGTTTCTATTTTTGTTTTTCTACCGATTCAAAAAAAAAAATCTTGGTTATGGTTGTCACCCACGCAGGAGCAAAAAACATGGAGGAACTTGCAACCATCAAGACCAAACTCCAAGATCTGGATGAAAAAATTCTCGGGCTCAATCTTTAGCATTCAGCCATGAACAATATACGGCATCCAGAGTCTTCTGCAGATATAGGGTTTTCTTCTTCCGGCAATTTTCGTGGACCGAAGCTTGATTTTCCTCGCTTCAATGGTGATGATCAGACTAGATGGATATACCGGGTAGAACAATATTTCAATCTGCATAATACTTTTGATGTCAACAAAGTCCCACTTGCCTCCTTTCATTTCGAACATGAAGTCCTTCAATGGTTCCATTGGTACATCAAAGCTCATGAAGAGCCAAAATGGATAGATTTTTGCAAACTCATTTTGCAACGATTTGGCCCTAGTGCTTTTGATGACTTCATAGGAGCACTCACTAAACTTCACCAAACAGGCACTGTGAGAGAATATCAGACAGAATTTGAAAAACTGGCCAATCACACAAAGGGATTGTCTGATGAATTCTTTAGGAGTTGTTTTGTCAGTGGTTTGAAGGATGCAATCCGCTCTAAGGTTAAAATGTTTTGTCCAAGCACAATGATGGAAGCCTTAGGGTTGGCTAAGTTGGCGGAGGACAAAATCACAACTCAACAACGCTCCAAATCCAATTTTGTTCCATTCAGAAATATGGATCCCCAAAGCCCTCAAATAATGTCATCTCCTAGAACAACTCCTATCAAGCATTAGACTGAAGCGGAGATGCAGGAATGTAGAGAAAAAGGGCTTTGTTATAATTGTGATGACAAATTCACTCGGGGACATAGATGTGTTGAGCAAAAGCTCTATCTCTTAGATGCAGATGCTCAAGATACAATAGCTGATCAAGTTGAAACTCAGTAGTTGCCTGTTGACCCTACTTCTCAGGAAGACCACCCAGAGATCTCTCTCCATGCCGTAGCAGAAGTCACCACCCCACAAACCATGCGAGTCAAGGGTTACTTCAAGAAGCTCCCTCTTACAATACTCATTGATTCTGGTAGTACTCATAACTTCATTGACCATCGAATAGCCAAATAGGTTGATTGTTTTGTTCATCCTTGCTCAAACTTTGAAGTCATGATTGCCAATGGGGGCACATTACCTTTCAAAGGGAAGTGTCACAATGTGTGTATCTCTATTGGAGATTATAACCTGCGCTCTGACATGTTTGCCTTGCCCTTAGGTGGATGTGATGTGGTTTTGGGTGCCCAAGGGTTACGCACACTTAGACCCATCTTATGGGATTTTGTTGAACTTTGGATGCAGTTTTCAGACAATGGGCACAAACACACATTGAAGGGCTTACAACCGGGGTTTCTCAGCATCATCAGTTCACATCGCCTGGAAAAACTTCTTAAGAAGAATTCACATGGTGTCATCGCTCAGCTTCACTCCATTCAGATGCAACCATCCATGGTCTCCACTACTCCTTCGGCTCTACAACGAATGATGGCCATTTTGCATGCAGTACAGAAGTGGCAGCCATACCTACTGGGGAATCATTTTTGCATCAAGGATGCTCACCAGAGCCTGAAATATTTCCTGGAACAATGGGTCTCCTCCCCGGCACAATAGAAATGGATCAGCAAACTCATGGGTTATGACTATGAGATCACTTACAAGAAGGGTAAGGACAATATTGTGGCGAATTTTCTTTCTCGCACATGTGATGACCAAGCTTCTCTTTCAACTATTTCTATATTTGTTCCAAATTGGTTAGAATCTGTCCCGTAGGTTGTCTTCTATGAACTCTATGTTTCTCCATCGGTAGGGCACTTTGGGTTCCTCAAAACTTATGAGCGGGGCAGGGCGTCACTTCTTTTGGAAGGGATTGAACAGGGCAATTCAACAGATTGTGGTTGCATGTGATACCTCAGAACAACAACATCAGTGGGCAAAGTGGCTCCCTCTCATTGAATGGTGGTACAATACCTCCTACCACACTACATCTAACATGACTCCATATGAAGCAGTCTATGGTCAAGCACCACTAGCGCCCCTTCCATACTTCCCCAGCAGCTCACGAGTTCAGGCAGTCAACACGGTTCTCCGCACCCAGGATCAAATTAGGGATCATAGGTTGGCTCCTTCTTCCCACGTTCATCCAATATTTCATGTCTCTTGTCTAAATAAATTTCTTGGCACCAACGACAGAGCACAAATTGTTTTACCACAACTAAATAATGAAGGATCCATCCTTTTGGAGCTAGAGGTAATCCTCGACAGGCGCACTTGTCCTCTTCGCTCCCAATCCATCACAGAGGTATTAATTCAGTGGCATGGAATGCACCCAAAGATTGCACCAGGGGAACCACTCCTTCAGATTCCGCAACAATTTCCACATCTTATGCTTTGAGGACAAAGCTTTTCTAAGAGGGAGGGGATGTTAGGAACCTGTGTTTAACCCTTCTCTTTACTTTGTTAGTATATTACATTTGGACGCATATACTTTGTAAGTCATCCCGTGAGTATATTGTGTTATCCCACATTCATGGGAAGTAATAGTTGTTTAGATTAGACTTAGTATATAAGTACGTGTTGAGGCCAATGAAGGCATCGACGAATTTATTGTATTGAGCTTGCTCAAAGGAGGCTGCCCCCTCGAAGTGGCCTACGATCAATAAATTCCTTCTGTGTTTCTGTTATTTCATACATTTTTCATTATATTGTTGCAGAAGGTTCCTCTCAGTCCGCCAACCTTTGCAAGCTCATAGATGACTTTGAGCACTCTATCGGGGTGGAGGGCATCACAAGGTCAGGTAATGTGGTAGAAAGTGAGGGCACAAAGCACGTCGATGCCATGTATGGCCACACCTTGATCAAAGATGAGGTGGGTATAAGGGTGGCGGTGACACAAAGAGTCATCATCCATGCAAGGGAAACCGTCAAGGATGAGCGAGGCAGAGTGGATCATCTCAACAAAATTATTTTAACCCTAATAACCGTAACTCCAACCCAAACCTTAATTATAACTCTAATCCTAACTCTAATCTAATCCTATATGTAATCTTAACCCTAACCCTAATCTTAACTATAACCCTAATCTTAACCCTAACTCTAATCGTAACACTAATCTTAACCCGAATTAATATTATTATATATACACTACTTATATCTATTATTAATATTACTAATATTATTCCTCGTTCAAAGGGTGTCAAGGGTTCATCCCTTTGATGGTAGAGATGAGGTGAGATGGAGGGCCCCTGACAAAAGATGGCACAAGTTAAACTTTGATGGGCCTTTAGGGGAAACTCAGGGCCAGCATCAATAGGATGTGTGATTAGAGATAGTGAAGGAAGGTTTTGTGGAGCAGTCTCGAAGTATCTTGAGGTCTTGACAAATAACGAGGTAGAAATGCAGGTCTTTGTTATTGGGTTGCAGCTCTGTCTTTCACTGGGTGTCAGAAGATTGCATGTGGAAGGAGATTCTCAGATAATCATTAATGCAATCCAAAATAAACAAACACTGAGTTAGAGACTAAATAATATGCTTATCAGAGGGATGACACTTCTTGGGAATTTTATGGCATATAAAATCAATCATGTCTTTAGGGAGTCAAATAGAGTAGCCGATAGGTTGGGTAACTATGCATTTGATTTAGAGGAAGAAATGATGGTTAGTCATTCTCTTGCAGATTGGTTAAAGGAGGGCCCCGAGTTAGAAATGCTTCTTCAAGAAGGTAGAGAGGTGGGCTCTTCCAACTAAGGAGTAGCAGGGACGGTCATAGGACCATGACCTGAAGCTTATCCATTATGCTGCGAAGGGGGAAGTTCAGGTGAAAGTAGAATGATGAAAAGAATGACAGGTGGCAATTGGAGAACATTGGACAGGAAGGTTGACACGATTTTTTGTAGAGAGGAGATGATCTAAGGTGGTGGTGATGCAAGGAGTACTACTATGCATGGGAGATAGCCGGCGAGTGATAGATATTTATGATGAATTTATTACAAAGTATGTGGAAGGCCGTTTGATAGACTTTAAATCGGGGTGTTCCGAAACCATATGCATTGTATTTTCTTTATACAATGGAGTTGACGGTGTCACTCACAAGCAAGAAGAGACAAATGACCTTCTAAGGCCTGCTCACTGATAAGAGGCTTAAGAAGATTTTCAAGATGAACTTGGCAATTGGGTTAGTGGTCGACTTCCTTTCTTATTTGTGTCTTATGTTTAAGCAAAACAAATCTACATGCATTGTTTGTTGGCTGACCATGGAGATATTTTAACACACAAACAAATGCATAATTCAATTTAACACATTTATAAATACTTGGGACATCATTAAAAATACTTGGGACACCATAAAACATTATAATAAAAAGACTACACATGATACAAAACATTTACTAAGTAATTACAAGAGTGCTCAAGGCCATAATTGACTCGAGTATGTGGTTATACTAGTTTGCACAAAAAACTCATCTTAATCATCCCATGAGTGGATTAAGACTATGGAAACATAGGCATATTAATCTCTAAATTAACTCTCATTGTCTTATTCTTATTTCATACACTCATTTCGCACATTAAACACATTGAGAAATAATAGTTGAAGCAACATAAGCCAATGAAGAATACATACACACACACCATACAGATCACATCTCTAGTGTACTACTACATGTAAAAGATTATCTCAATAAAATTTACCCAATAAATCGCATCATAGTTACACATTCCCAAGTCTATACAATAATTATTTCATGTGATGTGCATGCATCCAAATAAACCCATATAAATTTGAAATGATACAATAACATCATAAGTCATAAATCATGGGATAAAATCATATATTTATGGTTTTGATTAAGATAAGTTAGTTTTAAAGGGACCATAAACCCTGTACAAACCTCATATTTTGATAGGACCTGAAATCCAACAAGCTGTAGCCAAGCTACCCTTGGGAACAAAACTCCCAAGACACAAAGGGCCACCTCTCATGAGGAGGGAAATGACTATCAGTATACATAGTAGGAGCAGGGTTTCTGATGCGACAAGATGGACAGGGGATTGCCGCGGGAGCAACCATAAATGGTTCTAAAGAAGAGCTCTCGACAAGAATCAAGGGAATCTTCAAATTTGCAACTCCCCCAGGGGGAACTGCCAAAGGATCCACTACAGGAGAAATGGAAGAAGGCCTATCATCTTAAGAGTCATAATCACCAACATTCAAGTGTTTAGCAAGGGCATTCTACCACCACGTAGTCGAGCCTGCCTTGCAATGAGGAGGATAATCAAAAGCCATGTGTTTGATGGAAAAGCATCGTCTACAATGGAAGGGGATACCCTCATAATCAAGTGTTTGATTCCATGACCTATCCTCCACCAAAAAAACAATATCCACAGGAAGTACCTTGGAGGTATCGATATCCACAAGAATACGAGCCAAACTAGGATGGCCCATGAGAGTAGTAGTAGCATCAACCTTCAAAAAATGACCAATGGCATTGCCAATGGCCTCATAACAAGACTCAACCCAAAAATGAAGAGGTAGATGGGGAAGTCATACCCAAATAGGCCTAATATTGAGTGGTTCCAAAAGGATATTCAAGGAGGTAGACCATGGCTTGAGCGAGAGAATGCTTGCTCCACTTCCACAGTCAATGATCTGAAATCAAATCATTGTCATGTGAAGAATCGAAAGTCACAATAAAGAAACCCCTAGCATAGGGGTACAACTCAATTTCCCCTCAATAAGAGGTCGCCACAAGTCCAAAACCCATTGGTGCAAGTTTGGAAGAGAGGGCCAAAAGATGGCAAATCTGCAAACCAGACCATGAGAAGCATAATAGCATTCATTATCAATCATAGATTGATCACGCATGATGACCAGTGAGGATTGAGAGTAGGGGATGGGCTGAGTTTTGTCCTGTGGAAGGCGAGAAGGGACCCTCTGTCTAGCAATGGCCACATAAGACCCACGAGCCAAACCCTTCGTAGGAGTAGAATCATTTCTAGTAAGGGAAGTAGTAAGCTTCATGCCACTAGCACAGTTGTTTCCAGCCCCTGAAACCAGGCCAACACCATTAGAAATGAGATAGACAAGCAAAACAAGGCTGACACCAACAGAAGGCACACTCATGGCAAGGCCGACAGAGATGCCCATGCCACAACCTCCCATGACGCGACCATAGGCACCCTTATGACCATAAAACAAATATACACCTCCAACAGACATGACATTGACACAAGTCTCGAAACCACCGCCAAGGGCACAGGAGCCAGGAACAGGGGCAACAACGCCGTTGGGAGATGTAATGAGTGGAGGAAAATCTTCATCAAAGCATAGACAAAGGGTTTGAGTGGCAAGTGGGAGTGACATCTTCATCATTCAAGCTTGGACAGTGTGTCAACATCATATATTTATGGTTAACATCATCATTGCATCATATATTCATTGTTGATATCATCATAACACTTCATAAGGAATTAATGAACTTGAAACAACTATAATAAAACTAACATACTATGTAAAATATCATGGGTCCTATATATATCATATGTCAACAAAATGGATCAATGTAACACAACAAAATCTTGATACAATGGTACAACAAGGACAACACAAAGGTGAGCCTTACACAAAATAATATTATTGATTATACTTTTTGTCCCTGACTTAGAGGTCATATAATATGCTTATTAGACCCTAAACATAAGATGTACAAGTCAAATAATGGTATTGTGTTAGTGAAGAAATCACCGGCACAAGATTTTAGCTTTGTTGCAGTTGTGAGTTATGAATCTTGTCTTAAGAGGAATTTTGAGGCTTATTGATATGTTGAGAGATTATTAATTATAACATGTATTACTAGGTATGAGGTACCTAGGTTGTACCCATATTGTGTAAGTCTTGGTTAGGCCTAGGGTATGTCCAAAGGATGTTTGATATGTACTCAAGCCAAACCTTTGTTGTACCTTGTAAAACTTGATTTTTTCTAAAAACTCTTTAAATGAAAAAATCAAAAGGTAAACCTATTGTGATGCTCACAACATGCCCCATTTTACTCCTTAGCAAAATGAGGACCCCTATTGTGGCTTTGCTTTTGTTTTGTTCGTGTGGGTCTGTTTGGTGGTAAAGGGAAAAAGAGGGTGAAAGTTGCAAACTTTGTTAAAACTAGAGAAAAATTGCATTTCAGTACCAGGGCAGAATATGGGTGAATTCCTTGTCCAAAATGAGCTAGGGTTGCTTTTTGAACCATGTTAAAATTCCAAGTATTTTGCAAGTTCTGAGTATTTTGGTAAAATGTACAAGGGGAGGGTTTGCTTGTTGCATATACAATGCCTTTTGTCTATCGGGTTGCATATACAAGGCCCTTTATATACAAGTTCGCTTGTATACAAAGTCCTTTCTATATCACTTTCCATATACAAAGTCGTTTGTATATGCAAAGGTCATTCTTTATACATAGTCGCATGGGCAATCGGGTTTACAAACAAAGTTGTTTGTATGCTTTTATACCTGTATGCATTTTGATAAATGTTCAAATTTATACATACAAAGTGGTTATGCAATGCCCATATACAAATCGCAGAACCGAAAGGTTTATTGAAGATGGTTAAATTGTTGTATAATTTGTGCCTTGTATACATGTGATAAAGACATACATTGCAGGATGCATTGCACATATACAAGTGTTGGACCCGAAAAAGTTATTAGAATCGGTTAAGTTGTTGTATGCTTGGTGCGTTGTATGTATTCTACATACAAGTCGGATACAATGCACTTATACATTGTGCGGACCCAAAAAGATTATGAAACAGGATTATTTCGTTGTATATATGCGGGCTTGTATGTTTGAGTAAAATGCATATGTGAAATATACACTGCACAACATACAACGAAATGTACATGGCACGGAACTGAAAGTTTATCAAGGTTGGTTAAGTCCATGTATATTTCGGGCTTGTATACAAAGGTTACATACAACATATACATACAAGCCATGCAGCCGAAAGGACTGTGAAATTGAGTTAAGTCCTTGTATATGTCCGCGCTTGTATATATATGTTTCAAAGTATACATTGCAGTAAACATACAAGCACCGGAATTCAAAGAAGTTTTAAATCGGGTTAAACCGATGCACCATTACTCAATGTATATCGAGGTATACATTGCAGTAAACTTACAAGGACAGAATTCAAAATAGATTTAAAACCAGTTAAGGCAATGCATCATTGCTAAATGCATATGCGAAGGATACATTGCACTATATACGTCACGGAACCGAAATATTATGAAATGAAGTTAAACGATTGTATATTCTGCATTTTGTATGTATGTATCTTACATACATTACTTTCGATACATACAAGTCAGAATTCAAATGGAATTAGAATCCGATTAATGCAATGTATAAAACCTGAATGTATATCAGAAGATACATTGCATTATGTACACGTCCCGGAATCGAAAATGAATCAACTGTGGTTCACAAAAGGGTTGGGGTCCGAATGTACATACAAGTGTGTTTGTATGCATTAGGCCAAGGTACAAAGCGATGGATATAAAGGTAAAGATGCAATGAGCGGATGCGAAGGGAAGTTAAAAAACAGCAAATTCGTTACATATTTTGGTGCTTGTATATTGAGATATACAAACCCGATATATAAGGAAAACATGCATTCGCCATATACAAGGATTTGGGGAGGCGAAAAGGTGGGAAAGCAAAGCAATGGGGTTTTGAAGCCGATTTAAGGCTCGATGCATGTTTTTGGTCAACGATAGTTGACCCGGCCATTTTTGGACGTTGTATATGCATTTTGAGTGCGCGGTTGCTCACAGATGCTGAAATTTCATGGCCCAATATTTGTGCTGACACATTTAGAGCTGAATTTAATGTAATATTTATCCTCCTGCTGATTTGTTAAAAGATGGTACTTAATTCCTGTTTGTTTATTGGAGATTGGTGGAGCTGTTTGGAGTTCGGCTGGATGTTGCAGATCGAAGTAGCTGAAGAATGCAGAGTTACCGACACAGTGGCGGCATGCAGGTGGACATAAAAGCGGAGCTTTAAATGGCAATGACATCAAGAGATGGGTCGGATCGCAAAGGATCACAAACCAGCAGAGGAGTCAAGGCCTTCAATGAAGAAGACAAAATGCAGATGGGGAAACATTATTAAAGTGGAACAGCAGTTATTTTTGAGTTGTTAGGGTTTTCCAAGGGGACATCTTACACCCAGGATGAGTATGTTGTTCAGGGATATTTTTGGATTGGATTTGTTTTCCACCGTCTGATGCTGCAACTTAAGATATGGACCATTGATTAACTAGGGTTTTGGGGCTATATTGGGGACAGTCAAATCTATATATTGTGCCACTTTACATTGTAATAAGGTTACACAGGGATTTTTAGAAGATAGCCAGCAATTGTAATTTGTTCAGAAGCATTTAGAATAGAGGGACCTTTTAGTTTAGCAGTAGAAGGAGGTCGTCTGTGTCTACAATAAGGAACATGTGGAACATCCTGCTTTCTTACTGTATCTGTAAAGCTTTGTAAGTTTCTGTAATTTGATTAATGAAGCTAAGAGTCATTCATACATTGTAAACCATATATGACTGTGTGTTTTGAATACAAATGAATCTGGAATTCTGCATCTATTTTCTGAGTGTCTTCTGGTTCTTCTTTGTATTTAAAATAATCTCTCTTAAAGCTTGCAATCTTGACTGTATGTCTGTGAAAATACTCAGGGCTTACATTTAAGGTTTAGTTTGTGGATTTAATCAATTTGTTGTATTATTTACAAAGTGCATAACAGAGCATTTAGATCCTGTAGTAGAATGAAGTTTAGTTTAGATTTCTCTAACTTTTCCCAACCCATCTGAAATACTTAACTTAAAACGCAAAAATTTAAAGGAGATTGTCTCATATTTGGAAGAAACATGAACAACTGAGTTGATAGTAGATAGTTTTCATAATATATAAGAGAAAAGCTTGCAATAATATAAATCAGTTAAAGCTTTAGAATATAGTAACAAGTCTATGCAAAAGGATGAATAAAATGCTGATATTTATGATATTTTGCATAGTTTGAGTCCAGTAAATCATCAAGAAACCCTAAATCACGTAAGACCCCTTGCATATTATAGCTTCACATCAAACCTACTGAATTGTCCAACAAGTCAAGACCTAACCATACAGAAACTTGGGATTAAGCAAATCTTAATTGATTTCTTCATATCTTTCAAAACAGTTAGGTTCATTTTTTTGTGAATTTTAACTATTGTTATGAATGTGTAAAAACAATCATCAACAAAACCCTCACTAATCCTAAAAATGACTACACTAACACAAAAAAACAAAAGAAAAACTCCATTCCTATCTTTCATTCTTCACTCATTCAAAATTCCATTGCTACTCATTCCTCAAGGTTGCAACTTTAAATTATATTCAACATTATGTTCTTGCTATTCCTAGGCCTTGAGAAGAGTTAGATAAGAGATAAGAAATAGATAAGCTAAAATGAAGATTGAGGAGCTTGCAACAAGGAGAATCTACATTCAAGGTTTTTATTTGAGTTTTTTAAATTATTTTCAAGTGGCATAAGGGTTTTATTGTATTTTAAAATGGTTTGTTTTTTATGAAGATGAGCAGCTTACAAGGGGCTAAACCCTTTAAAAACAAGGCCCCTAGGGTAGAACAAAACAGGCCACAAATAGGCCAGACACAGAACAGAAGCAGTACAGAAACTGCAGAACAACAATAGCCTAGCTGCAAAACAAACTAAACAAGCCCCGAGCCCGAGGGAAAGAATCTAACCCCCTTAACCCTCTGTCGTGAAGCAATGACAGATTTGGGGAGCCTTTTTTCTTTCTCTCCACAATTGTCCAATCAAGCTCCGAGTCCAAGTCCCCAGATCAGAGGGGACCCTCAGTAGAAACAACATCCAATGAAAAGTCACGCGCTGAGTAGGCAGCGCAAAAGAAGAATCAGGGATCAACGAAGAAATATATTTGCCCATGTCGGACGAGACCAATAGAGGAGCCACAAGTCCAATAGAGGTGTCCAAAGACAATGAGGATCGGGTAGATTCCTCAAGAACAACAATAGTAGACTCCACAAGAGGGACTGCCACTAAAGAGTCTTGGGAAAGGTCATTTTCGTGGGAAGAATCACCCTCCAAGGGAGGCTCATCCCCATGGGAAGAGCTATCTAACGGAGCAGCGCCAACAGTCAAATGCTCAGTGAGAGCATTCTTCCACCAAGTAGCCGCACCCTTGCGACGAGAATGAGGGCAACCAGAGGCTAAGTGACCAATAGAGAAACATCTCTTGCAACTAAAAGGGAGACCCTCATAGTCCAATAGTTGCATCCATGGCCTATCCTCAACCATCAAAACAATATCTCCACGGAGGGGTTTGGAGATGTCAATGTCCACTAATATCCTGGCCACTGTAGTATGCCCTAGATCTGAGGTCGTAGAGTCAACCTTCAAGAAATGCCCTAAAATGTTTCCAATGGCTTCATAACAAGAATCCTCTCAAAACTGAAGACGGAGGTTCAATAGTCGCACCCATATCGCTCTGATATTAAGCGGCTCAATGAGAAGATTGAAGGAGTGAGTCCACGGTTTGATGAACAATGAATGATCACCCCACATCCAAGGCTTGTCCAGCACTAGGTCCCTTTCCTCAGAGGAATCAAAAGTTGCTATGAAGAACCCCCTTGTGGATAAATCTCAATCTGGCCAACAACAAGAGGTCCCCAGAATTCCCTGACCCAGTATTTTAAAATGGTTTGTTATTACTTTTTTAATATCTTGTTTTTTTAAGAATGGTAGCCTAGGGTTATGTTATTGATTTTTTCCCTACTATTATGTTTATTTTCAAATGTGAGATACAAGTGTATTCTAGAATGGCACAAAGTTCTAGCATTGTTGGCTAAAGATTCCTTGGGGGTTTCAAAATCAAATGTTTTTTCACTTTTGGAGTTATCTTTGGTGTTGTAACAAGTGCCAAAAAGAGAATAAGAGCTCTTATAGTTGGGTGAAAGCCCAATTTTGTGTGACTAATTGGAAAAGGAAAGGAGTTGTTGTGGACTAACTAAACATGGGTTGACAAAGGAAGAAATTCTTACATATATCAAAGAGAAAGAGGAAGCACATAATGCTACCAACAAATATCAATCAAGGTCTTATATTTTGTATTGTGCAATGAACACCTCTCAATTATATGGCATCTTCAAGCATGTTAGTGCATTATGTATGCCCCATTGAATGTTCAAGGACATTTCCTTCTCATCTATTGTATGCCAAGATTTATTCAAGTGATCTTATAAGGCTTCACTACAAATTTAGTTGGCATTAGCAATAATCTAGCTCGTAATCAAAATAACAATGAGGAAAGGAATATGTTGAGAGATTCAACTTACAATGAAGCAATTTCAAACACGTGGCTTAGGAAACCCTACAAATTTCCAATAAGGACATTCAAATAATGTTTTAGAACATTTTAGGGGAAGACATGGAAAACATTAGTTTTAAAAGAATTTGGGCATTGATAAAAGAAGATTTATCCTTCAAAATCATTTCAACACTGAAAAGATACTTGGCACAACTAGATTATAGAAAGGGTGTTTGACTTTAAAGACATCATTCCCAAGACTAGGGTAAACAACGTTGAGACTAGCCTAAAGGTTTAGTCTGAACTCAAACCTTAAATGATAAGGAAGAAGCAAAGGCAAATTGCGAGGCTAGTGTAACAATAAGGGTTGTAGGTCTCAAGGGAGGGATTCAACTTATGTATGAGAAACAAGCAATCTTCAAATACTTTGAAATTTGATGGGACTATATTATTATTGAGTGCATTGAAGAAGAATCAAGTCCCCCATGTAGAAATTTGAAAACATCTAGAGAGGGACCAGAAATTTTATCAAACACCAATAAGATATCATTCCATTATTGCTTTGAAAATGTAACAAGTTGGTTGGGCAAATGCAAGTTCATTCAACAACCTCTAACACCCTCCTAGAATAATTTTCCTCGTGCTTGGAAGGGTCTTCAACCTCTTCATGTATTGAAGAGTTAATCTATTTTCTAAAAAGTTTAATAACTAATTGGGTGTGAGGGGTGTTGTGAAAGGTGTTGTACACCTTACATAATGCTAAAAATGTAAAAGTAATATTTAATTGTGGTGCAACTAGGAGATGTGGATACCACATGGGTTTAGACATTCTTAGGGCCACTTTGCATGTTGTATGTGACATTGGGATAAATATTTAATGTGGGTTGCACATTGGAAAAATATTTAATATTGGAAAAACTTAGTACCAATTGAGAAACTTAGTACCAAAAGGGAAAACTTAGTACCAAAAAGTAAATGAGGGGAACATGGTTTTGTAAGCTCCTGGTTATAGAGGCACATGGTTTATGTAACACCACTTGGTGGTTTTGTGCAAATTTGTTTCTATAAAAGAAGGCACATCAATAGTTGTTGCAGTTGGCTTGCCTAACCTTTGGCTTGTTGGCTAAAGTTGTATTGAGCATCTCTTGTAGGTTGCATATGTGAGGAGAGGGAGTGATGTGTGGTTACATGATTATCATTTGCTTGTTCACATGGAATGCAATTAGGATGCTTGATGTTTTAGAAGCCTTGCTTGGACACTCTGTAAATGTATTGTAATCTTTGTCCATAACATAATACATTGAGTGTGTGAGTGCATTTCTATTGTGTGTGGTCTTCCTTGCTATTTGCATTGCTATTTTTGGCTGATCTCTACCCTTGTGGCTTTGCAAAGCCTCGCAGACCACTTTGTTGGTCATTTCAGCAGTTGCTTTGATCTAATTTCAGCATCCAGTGTCACACATCTACCAGCACTACAGGAGGTATTTTGAGGGGAGGTTGCATGGTTTCTCCTCTTATCAGTTTTGGGAGGAAGCATTTCCTCACATGGAGTTCATCACTTCACAGTTTTTGGGGGGTCACATGACCTTCTCTCTTCTCTCTCCTATGGGGGGAACATTTCATGTACTTATGTTTTAGAAGTAGTCCTTGGAGGGTTCTGAGTCCTCCTATCTTTCTTCTTCTTCACTTGTACATTTATTTCGTACATCTTTTCTCTTTTGGAGAGGAGTTTTGTTCCCACTGGGTTTTCTCCTTTTCTCCACCTTTTGAGAAAGTTGCTTGTACATGGGTACCTAACATGGCCTAGTAGTCGGGACCCATCATCATATTTGAATTGCTTCTCCCTAAGTTGCACTTAAGGGGGGGTATTAGAGAGTTGGGTTTATCCTAACCCACACCTAGGCTTAAGTCACACTTAGTGGCTAGGTCCAACTTAACCTTGACATTAAAGGTTAAGTTCACTTTTGAGGTTAGTCACTTTTTTGTCTCACCACATGTGCACACATGAGGTTATTCTCTCCTCACCTTATGGGAGGTTGGAGACATTTGTCCATCACCCTCCACTTGTGCACACATGTGTTCATCACATTGAGGGTTAGTCATAGTTAGTTCTCTCCTTCTCCTTGCCTACATAAGCAAGGCTCTTTGTACATTTTCATTAACTCTTGATGTAATCTCTTGATTATACATTTTTGGCTTTTATGTGCTTATGCTTTGTGGAAGTTCATCTTAGTTCTCGCTTACAGATTTTGGCTAATTCTGACATTTAGACGTTAGGGTTTTCCCTTTGAGGGTTTTCCTAGGGTATACATGGTGTTATCTTGATGGTATGTTTGTCTATTCTTTTGCATTACGAATTTTGAATACTTGTTTGCATACTTTTCTCTTGGGGTTATGTGGAAATGTATATTATTGCTGCAAATTTCCTTTCAAGGGGGTCATCTACATTTTTCTTTAGTCTAGTTCACCACATCTTGGGTGCAATGTCATATCATTGCATTGCAAGCAATTCAAACAAAATTGGCATATCTTTTTATTGGTAAGGCCATTATACATTTTTCAATAAAAGTGACACTTATGGTACATACCATGCACTAAATGCGTCTCCATCCTTTGGCATGTTGAAGCATGTCAACAAGTTATGTATGTGGCATTGAATATATATAAGATTGTTTCATTCTTAGCTATTATGTGTCAAGCTTTTGTATGTGTTCACATAAGGTTCTCCATCTATTTTGTTGGCATAAACAGTAATCTAGTTAGTCATGAGGATGACAACATGGCAAAGATTGGGCTAAGATATTCACCTTACACCTTATGGTAGTGTGATTTCAAACAAGGGCCTCAAGAACGCCTTCTAAATTCAAATTAGAACACTTTAGCAACGACTCAACATGTTTTACAATGAGAAGGTAAGATTAACATTGGCGTTAAAAGAACCAAGACATCAATGGAAAAAGCTTTCTTGCTCAAAATTCTTGTGACAATAAAATAAGCCCATTCCACTATTGGATCAGTGAAAGGGTGATTGATTTTGAAGACATTCCATGGATATGGATAAATGATGTTGAGGCAATGCTAGATGTTTAGACTTAAAATGGTTCTTAAGGTAATATGGATGAAGCGGAGGGAAATCATGAGGCTGGCATATAAGTGTAGGTTGTAGCACTCAAGGAGGAGATTCAACTCATGAGAGGTTTCTACTTGGATTTGGCTCGCTACTTGGACTTGAAGATCATCCACAAGGTAGGAGGAAGGGGGAGCGGTGTGGTAAAGGAAGGGACTAGGAAGCAACTTAGGCACTGCTAGTGTGGTCACTCTACTAGAATGGACCACAAATTAGAAAAGCCATCAGTTAAGCAAAAGGTTTGGAGCATGGAGCTTGTTTTAATCTTTCATGGGAGGAATCTGAAGGGAAAGATGCAAAGAGGGCTTCATTCCTATAGGCCATGCCCTCACCTTCAGCTCAACACCTTAGTACACCTACAATTGTAGTAAGCCCCAACTTTGGGAGGATTATGTAGTTTAATTGAGGTGATGTTACTCATTTATGTATCTTAATGGGTTGAGACAAGTTTACCAGTCGAGGGATTTATTTTATTTTTGTATTGAAAAATATAAAAGGAAAAAAGGAAAAATGTGTTGAAATATGTAGTGGCTTATTCATTTTGTTCTCGTTATTGGGTTTGGCAACTTACCAAAGATTTGCTAGTTCTTTTTTTATTTGTATTGAAAATAATAAAAATCCAAAAGGAAAAACGTCTTTACATATGTAGTGGTCTATTTTTATTGTTTGGGTTGTTTCTAGGTCTAGCAGCTAGCCCAAATTTTGCCAGCCTCCCTTTTTGGTCTTTATATTTCAAGCTATACCTCAAGGGAGTGTCAACATAAAAACAGGGTAATGACACCGGTCTATTGGTTCAATTTTTGGAGGTTATTTGCTTCTTCTCTGTCTCACTGTATGCTTCTCCTAGGATTTGAGTGATTAGATGCCTTCTTGTATTTTGGGATTATTTTTTAAAGGTTTTCTGTACTTGCTTTTATTGTAATAGATACCATCTGAATACAAGCGACACTCCATTATTTTGTTTTGGTCTTGTTGGAATGGCCCATTGAAACTAGATTTCTTTCTTTTATTTTCTCTTCATTTTGCTGACTCGAGTAGCTTTATGGGTGAGGACCTGGTGCAACCCTCATTTTAGCAATTCAAAAACAGAACTGTGTAGACGATTGCTTAAAGTTTTGTAAGATCCACCACATGGATAAGATATGTCTACATCTATTTTCTGCATGTGCCTAAGTTTGTGCAGCAGTTATTCCATTTCTCTTATGACTCATTAGGAATAGATTCTAACATGCTTTGCAAATACATAAAATGATAGCGGAATTGTGAAAGTCAAATATTTTCCCACATAATTTATTTTATTGAAATATAAGCAACCCATTTGTATGAAGAGCTCGATTAACAAATTGGTGAATCAAAGCTCAATGGGTTTTTTGTGACCCATCTTTGTCACCAGTAGAACTTTGCCCCCTTCGTTATCCCACAATAATTTTAGTCTAATAACTTTGATCTTATCCTGTAGCATATCGTACATTGTCAAAATGTTGTCAAACAGGACAAGAAGTTCCATATTGTATATTGAAAGATCAAACCTCATAAGGCTAAAAGCTTTTTGGGGTCAATGATATTAAAAGTCAAAAAGCACATACCCTTTCTATATCTGTAGGCTTAGATCTTCCTTGTTTGTTTCTATATACTTGAAACACTGGTATAGCTACAATGAAAAAAATTATATTACAACTCCTTTGGAACATTAGTTGATGTAAGAGCATCCAGGTCCACACACAATCCTATGTCAACCAAAATAATAGCAGGTTCTATTTTTCAGTTCTCTTCAGGTTTGAGTGTGTGTTTTGCTTAGTAGTTTCTATCAACTTGCTTCTCGAAGGGTTGCTACAGAGAGGCTGCTAGTTTCTATTGAACTCTTAGAGATACCTATAGATTGCTGCAGAATTAAATCAATTTGCTACAGGATAGTCTTTCATGTAAATGGACTGATACACAAAATGCTACATGAGCTGTGTTTTTTGCTTTAGGCTTGTGTATTGCTACAAGGACTGTGTATTGTTTTATAGTGTTTGTGCCATGGTGGCAGGCTATGACAAGAAATTTAAAAGCTGCTACAGATATTAATGTTGAAGTATACGGGCTGCTTCAGAAATACAACTGGATCTAGCTACAAGATCTATGTAATGTGCTACAAGATGACTATTTTATTTTGTGTGAGTTTTCAGGTTATTACTTGTCTTTCACGAATTGTTTCAAGGCATATCTCTGGAATTTCGGTGACATTAGGCTTGTATCAAATTCCAATATCAAATTGTGTGTCTGGACTGGTGAATAGTGCGATTATTATTGCTTTGGCAATTTAATCAATTTATTTGGTGTCCAATGGCTTGTCTTCTTTCACCCACTGTTTGACTTCCTTTAATGGCATCTAGGCAAGGGCAATTAGAAAGGCGGCATCAATTATATGTTGATGTTGGGAGTTACAAATTCTCAAGACTATGTGTTGAGGGAGCACATAAGGTTCCTTGGTTGCTACTATATGAACTGTGGCATATCTTCTTTAGGTGTCTTCCTACTCTTTGTTGAGGCCTACAAACCTTTCCTTTGTTTGTCTTGGCATTATCTTCCATGGCATGAGATTTCTCTCTGAAGGCTGAATTGTGGCATCGTGGTATATATTATAGTCATAGTTGGCGATGGTGAGGGCCCACATGAGCAATTATTCCTAGGCAGCTCCATTTGGATTGAAATAAATCGAAGGCGTTACCTCAGCATCAATTCTTTTTCTTTGGTCCTCATAGCATTGTTCTAATGGACATTTTCATGATAGGCCATGTAAGGAGAAGTCCTTGTGGGAGTGAGGGACCTAACAGTTTCCCGAGGCCGCGTGATCATCAACAGGAGTTTACAACAGGTAGATACACGCTACCTTAGGCATCCATTTTCATGAGGTCGCATTCCTTGGAAATGTGTTACCTCTTTGTTTAATGTAGAACTAAGAAATCACCTTTGTATGAAGTCTCAGATATATAATTATGTAATGAGACCTGTGAGAAGGCGGCAGGGGGATGTAGTAGAGAAGCAAAGAATATCTTTATCCTTAGCTAAGGACTGAGATAAGAGAATGTAAGAGAAGGTTGTAGTAGAAGAAAATAGAGGGTATTTTTCCTTGGTTGGCTAATGTAAAACCCTGTTGCTGTGTATGTAAGAGCGAGATGTGAAATTGAGAGGATTCTAAAGTCCTAGTTTCTGGACTATATGCTTATGAGGCAAGTAGGTAATCTGATTTTGATTAATAACGATAGTGTTTGTTGTTATTACTTCCATAATGCGTATTTGAGTTGAGCATGGGAATGGCTGCAACTTCTTGTCATATCTGATTTGTCTAGTGGTTGTAACTTGTAAGTGATCATGTGTGTGGCTGCTAGGATTAGTTTCCCTTCACTGGGCTCCCATTCTAGACTGTCATTAGCATAATTTGGTATCATCTTCATATTATTTGATTATTACTGCTATCATCATAAAAGAGTGCCATATTTTTAAAGTAGCCCTAACTTAAATCGACAATACCTTTTTGATATTCAGAAGACTGGCACTGGCCATATATCCATTTTCAAGGGAAACAATTTACTTTCAATGATTGTTTGTAGAACTTGGACCCCTTGTAGCTTTATGGGTTTCAAATTTATTCATGAGCCAAGAAGGTTGGCACAAAAGCAACAATCTATAGCCTTTGAAATTAAAATTTCCATAAAACTTCCGTCCACTTCTTCTGAACATCTAGCTCACAACAAAGGTTCATTATATCAAAGAGAATAAAACCATGAACTAGATTATAGAGTTCCACTCTAAAGGGTGTGTGGCTTCTCAGAGACAACAACTTCCATATTACCTACAGTAGATTGCATAAGAATTAAAGTGTCATTTTGTATTAATTCAGGAAAGATCTCGTGTACCTCCACACAGAATGGAAAAATTTGTGTCTCGTATCGCTTACTAACATACTGCAAACCATGAAACATGGTTGATACTGGTGTATTATCAACAAAGTATGAAGAATAATGATGCTAAATGTAATTCTATTAACTGTGCTTGAGGTGACATCTGTTCTGTTATTTAGTGCATGCATAAAATTCAATTATTGAACAGTAGAATATTAAAGTATCAACATTGAAAAGTTGACTGTGAAATCTCAGTTATAAATTACTCGATAACCATGCAGCTCTATTAACAAAATATACCGATTTTGAATGATATCAATACACTGATTCCCATCTGTGCTTGGGGAATCATAGCTGCAGCCCATATTCATTTTTCTGTATCACCTCCAAACTATGACAAACACAGAAAAGCCTCGTTGCATGGTGAATACAAATAATGTACTCACATTTATTCATTAAACAACAGCACTTTAAAATGTGTGTCATCAAATCTGCAAATAATGATTTTGGAAGTCCTTGGTAAATAAAAAGAAAGCCAGTAATCTGATTGTCAGTATACTCGAGCTTTTGGAGGAAATGATTCCACCTCATCATCCAAAGTGTTCATATGGACAGGCCTATAGGCCAAACGAACCTTCCCATTTTCCCAATGCCTGCAGAAAAATAAAACCACAAAATCATGGTCAATTAACTCATTCATTAAACTACATTTTCTTCATATTTTTTTTCCATCTCAACTCTCTTAATAAAATATATCAAAGCTGGAAAGAGGGAAAGTTAATGCCAAAGCTATGAATGCTATTTTATGCGGTTTGTCTGAATCGGAGTTTGTAAAAGTAATGCGTTGCAAATCTGCCAAGGAGACGTGGGATAAGTTAAAGAATATTTATGAGGGAGATGATAAAGTGAAGAAGGCAAAGCTTCAAACCCATAGGGGACAATTTGAAAGCCTAAAAATGAAAGAAGAAGAAAACATAGCTTCTTATTTGTTTCAAGTCGATGAGATAGTGAACACTATAAGAGGTCTTGGAGAAACAGTTGAAGAGGCCATGATCATGCAAAAAGTATTAATATCTTTACCGCTAAGACTTGATCCCAAGGTTTCGGCGATTGAAGAAATGAAAGATTTGGATAAACTAACAAAGGACGAGTTGCATGGGATTCTTCCTGCATATGAAATGAGAACCATGGATAAACCTTCCAAAAGGGAGGCAGCCTTGAAAGCATTGAGGAAAGGAAAAAATAAAGAGCATGAACCAAATGATAGTTCAAACAATGAAACAGATGAAGAAGAAGCCCATTTCATGAGGAAGCTAAAGAAAGGATCAGGTAAGTACCAAGGTAAGTTACCATTTAAATGTTTTAATTGTGGTAGAATAGATCATTTTGCTTCTAAGTGTCTATAGGGCAAAAATGAGAGCAGCGACGATGAAGAGGACTATAACATGAAGAAAGGAAGAGGATTTCAACAATATAAGAAGGGTCAACAAGAGAAGAAGAACTTTCAAAGGTACAAGAAGAGCCTTTACTCCAAGGAATATAACAGCTCATCAGAAGAAAGCAATGAAGAATTTTTCAACAGTGATAGAGAAGAAATACTCTTCATGGCAATGGAAGCAAAGAGTGATGAAGATAACCGAAAAGAAGAAGGGAAAGATTCAAGAGATAAGAAGAACGAAGATAATGAAGAAGTGGATCTTGAGGAGGAACTCTATTTTGCCTATGATGAGATCGAAAGGCTTCAAAGAAGAAACTCGAGACTAAAATCGAAGATTCAAGATGATGAATCCAAGGCCAAAGCATCTCAAGCCCTTGAAGAAGCAGAAAGGATGATGTAGATCTAAAGGTTCAAATCGAAGAAACTAAAAGAATAGAGGAGGAAGTGACGAGCCATTTGAAGAAAAAAGGAAGAAAATTGTGAGAAGTTCGAATCCGAGATTGTCTCTCTAAGAAAGCATTTAGAGAAAACAAACAGGGAATTGAAGAACAAAAAAAAAATTTATAATGTTAGATAAAATCATCAGAGCTCAAAAGTCTACATTTGATAAGAGTGGTATTGGATACGAAGAAGGTCAAAGTTCTAAAACAGTTCAATCTCCTAAGGAATCAAATGAAGAAAAGCCGAAGACCTATTCAAATGTTCTTCAAAGCTCTATCAAAAATGAAATCAGCAAAAAGGAGAACCTGAAGCAAAGCATGCATCCAGAAACTAAGAATGGCACATTCAGGAAACCTCTTCCACAAAGGCAGACTCACGTGACCAAGTTTTATCACTCTTTCTTTGGCTATTGCTTTTTATGCAATCAATTTGGTCATAAAGCAGTAGATTACAGAATGCATGCAAGAAACAACTTTAGGCATAAATCAATGAATCATAGAGCATACAACAATTTTGCATGTAACAAGAATAGGAGTCATGGGTTCACAAACAGGAATTTCAAATCATTTGCTCCGCATATGGATCACAATATCATATGCTATAAGTGCAACAATTTTGGACATACAATAAAATTTTGTAGACGCAGTTTTGTGGAGCCTCCTAAGCAAAATAAGGAGGAAAAGCAAAAGACTAAGGGAAAAGAAGAAAATTCAAACATGTGGAGAAAGAAGGAAGAAGAAAAGAAAGAAAAGTCTATGATAGTTCAAACAGCCCTACATGCACGAAATGAAGGAGATCAATGATACATAGACAGCGGTTGTTCACGACATATGACAGGGGACGAGCAAATTTCTCACTCTAAAAAAGGTGAATGGCGGAATGGTGAGGTTTGGGGATGATGCATCCGTAAAGATATCGGGAAAAGGCACTCTCAGTCTAGACAATGGTAGAACAAGAATTGAGAATGGATTATATGTTGAAGGTTTGAAACACAATCTTCTAAGTGTGAGTCAAATATGTGACCAAGGGCACACCCTCACATTTCATGCAGAAGGATGTGAAATAAACAAAGCACGGAAACGTGTTGCAAAAGCCAATAGAGCAGGCAACAATCTCTACATTCTTAGTGAAATCAGAGGTGAAAAGTGTTATATGGGCCAAGAAGAAAAAAGTTGGTTATGGCACAAGAGATTGGGGCACTTAAATTTTGACAACCTTGTCAAGATCAGCCATAAGGAAGCAGTGAGAGACATGCCAAGGATCTCAAAGCCTTCGAACATTATTTGTAAGCAGTGTCAACTTGGAAAGCAAACTAGAGTGAGCTTCAAATTGAAGGAATAGTCTACACTGAAGCCTTTGGAGCTCATACGTACAGATCTTTGTGGGCCAACCAGAACAAAAAGTATGCAAGGAGAAAGGTATTTCATGTTGTTAATTGATGATTATTCTAGAATGACATGGGTTACTTTCTTAAAAGAAAAATCTGAAGCCCTAGACAAATTTAAGGCATTCAAAGCCTTAGTTGAGAATGAGACAAGCCTGAAGATCAAATGTCTTAATCAGATAGAGGAGGAGAATTCATCTCAAATGAATTTGAAGATTTTTGTGAAAAACATGGGATAAGAAGACATTATTCAGATGCAAGAACTCCACAACAAAATGGAGTGGTGGAGAGAAAAAACAGAACAATCCAAGGGATGGCCAGGACCATGCTAAATGAGTCCAGAGTACCTGACACATTTTGGAGGGATGCAGTTCATATGGCAGTTTATATTCTAAAGCGTGGACAAATCAGAGTAAACGACAACAAGACACCGTATGAGTTATAGAAAGGAAGGCCTACAACTGTGAAGCATTTCAAAGTGTTCAGGAGTCCATGCTATATAAGGAGAGATGCAGAAAATTTGGGAAAGTTTGATTCTAGGGAGGATGAAGGAATATTTCTTGGTTACTATTCAAGGAGTAAGCCTACAGGTGCTATAATAAAAGGTTGCACAAGATTGTTGAGAGTGCAAATGTGAAAGTTGATGAGGAAAGAAATTACCATGATAAGACAAAGAAGTTGATCATCAAAATAAAGACAATTGCAAAGAAGAGGAAGTAGAGGAAGAAAATGAGGATGAGGTGGTTGAGTAAAAAAGCACGAAGACCCCATCAAGAATAGCATCTAAAAAACCATCTAAATTTGTTCAAAGAAATCATCCAGAAGACTTGATTCTAGGTGACAAAGATGGTGAAATTACAAGAAGAATGGAAAATACTGAAAATGAAAATCTATCCTTGCTCTCCAAAATAGAACCTAAGAACTTCAAAGAAGCAAGTGAAGATAAACATTGGATAGAGGCCATGGAAGAGGAACTAAATCAAATAGAAAAGAATGAAACTTGGGAACTTGTCCCAAGGCCTAAAGACAAGAATGTGATTGGCACTAAGTGGGTCTTCATAAACAAATTGAATGAAGATAGCCAAGCTGTGAGGAACAAAGCAAGGTTAGTATGCAAAGGTTATGCCCAAGTAGAAGGTATTGACTTTGAAGAAACTTTTGCACTTGTTGCTAGGATGGAAGCTATTAGAATGTTCTTAGCATTTGTCAGTTTCAAAAATTTCAAGGTTTATCAAATGGATGTCAAGTCTGTCTTCCTAAATGGAAATCTAGATGAGGAAGTATACATTGAACAGCCAGAAGGGTTCTTATTATAAGAAAATAGGGACTGTGTGAAGATTGAAGAAAGCCCTTTATGGATAAAAACAGGCCCCCAGGGCATGGTATGCAAAACTTGATAAGTATCTACAGCAAGGATTCAAGAAAGGGATTGTTGATAGCAATCTTTATATCAAGACTGTGTGTGATGACCAGTTGATAGTTGTGGTATATGTAGATGATATTATATTTGGCGAAAGCAGTGACAATATGTGTCAAGGGTTTGCCATGGAGATGCAAAAAGAATTTGAGATGTCTATGCTTGGTGAGTTGTCCTTCTTTCTTGGGCTACAAATTTCTCAATCAGATAAAGGAATATTTATCTTACAAACCAAGTATGTCAAGGAAATGTTGAAGAAATTCAAATTGAAGGATTGTAATTCTGTGAGTACCCCCATGATAACAGGATGTAAGTTAAGCAAAGATGATGAATCACACGAAGCAAATCAGACTCTATAGGTCAATGATTGGAAGCTTGTTATATGTGACAACGTCAAGGCCTGACATTATGTAGGCAGTTGGTATGGTGGCAAGGTTTCAGGTTGCATCAAAGGAAACTCATGTACAAGCAGTCAAAAGGATATTCAAATCTGAAGGGTACATTGGATTTTGGTTTATGGTATCCCAATGGTGAAGATTTCACCCTAGCAACATATACAAATGTGGATTGGGCAGGCAATGTTGATGATCAGAAAAGTACAAGTGGAGGAGCATTCTTTCTTGGTAACAATCTTGTTTCTTGGTTAAGTAAGAAGCAAGCATTAGTCTCTCTACCAACTACAAAGGCAAAGTACATTGCAGCAACTTCCCTGTTGCACTCAAGTCCTATGGATGAGGCAAACATTGAAAGATATCAAGATAGAATATAATCATCCTATATCTATACTTTGTGATAATACGAGTGCAATCACTATTTCAAAGAATCCAGTCATGCACTCTAGAACAAAGCATATTCCCATCAAGTATCATTTCTTAAGAGAGCAGGTGGCAAATAAGCAAGTGAAGTTGGAGTATATTGCTACACAGGAACAGATTGCAGACATTTTTACCAAGCCACTTCCGAAAGAAACTTTTGAGTATCTAAGGCAGAAATTGGGAGTAAGATCACTCTCATCTAGTCATTGAGAAGAAGCATCATTCCAGGGGGAGCTAACCATAGCATTATCTTTTAGCTCCATGGAAGATATGATTCAGAGATAGATGAAAGTTCCTTTGCCATTGATGTTAAAGAGGAAGAATTAAAGGCAGGGGGAGTATTACAAACAAGGGGAGTAGTGAGAAAGAGTAGCTAGTTGTATTCACAGAATATTTCTTTTTAGGTTGCCATCAAAATGACAAAGGGGGGGATTGTTGGAACAGGTTGTCATTGATGTCAAAGCAAGCAGTCATGTAATTAAGCAGCAATATTTAGTAAATAAGAAGGCAGTTTGTAGAAGGCAGTGTTGAAATGTTTGATGTTTACTACTACAAATAAATAAAGTATTATGTTGGCCAACCCCGTAAGGAAGCTTCAATTCATTACAATTTAATGCATTATGTGGCCGACTTCCCAAGAATTCGTCACATTCTTATTGAAGGTCGACTCCCTCATGCCTTGGCGCCAAGAATGAAATTCAAATTTAATTAAATTATACTTGCAAAGTGGTCGACTCCCTCATAAGGTAGAGCCAACAATTGGATTGGAAATGTATGTCGCCAACTCCCCAAATGAAGGTTGACTCACTCCTTGGCGGCACATAAAATCCAAGTTTAATATTTATAGTGTGGCCAACCCTTCTCAAGGTGCAATGCCAAAATTTGAAGAGTTGCAACCTTATAAGAAGATGTATTTTGGAAATGAAACAAAACAACTATTAGCATGAGTCGCCCCTCTCAAGCATAGTATAAAAAGTGATTGCAAAGGTTGATTAAGGTGTGAGTGAAGAGAATATGATTTATATCTGATTTTGAGCACACCTAGGGCAGTATTGATGAAGAGTGTTTCAGACCTATTTTGAAATATATATGCAGCCCATGTGTGAAGATTAAGAGCAGATATCTTTGAGGAATATGTGTGAAGATTAAGGACAGATATTGAAGGAAGATTTTGAGATATTTGTGATCAAATTTGTGAGAGAAGATAGTGCATGATTTGAATCAGATTTGTGAAGGACATTACAAGAGTTGTGATCAGATTCGTGAGGGAAGAAGTTTCTACATAGTTTTTGAATCACTGATTAAAGGATTTGAAGGTTGGTGCCTATCAAATAAGAGATTGGTGTCTTTTGCTGAGTTGGTGCTCAGTTGTGGGGATTGGTGTCTCTAGTGGGTTGGTGCCTACAAATTTTGTAAGTGGGAATTGGTCTCCAATGGGTCGGTGCCTACAAAAGAAGACTTGTAAAAGAAGTAGGTTGGTGCCTACAAAAAAGATCAATATATAAGCAATATTTAACCATGGTTTTCTCCTGCAAGGGTTCCACATAAATCGTGTGTTCCTTCTTTGTTCATAATTGCTAGGTCTTGCATGTTTGTGATTGTTGTGGTTAATTAAGTTTTGAGAAGTAAAAGATCGTGTGAAGTGTGGTTTGGGGATGTTTCAAGGACTTTGGGGTGGGGATGAAACATCTTCTTCCCGTTCTCAAAAGACAAAATAATTTGGGAAGGTCCACCAAATTTGAGGGACATCCTTTTTTACACCATTTTGTCGATGGCTTGCCATGACCATTCTGGGGAATCGAGGATATCAGGCTATCCCTCTGGCCTGTATTTTTTTGCTAAGTCAAAAAGAACCCAAAAAAATTTAAAAAACTAAACCTAATTCTTAAAACCCCTTCCCCAAAACATAAACACTGAAAACAGTTCAGTTTCTGCATGAACATGCACTCAAAATGTTATGGAGCTGCTTCCAAGAACTCTGTAACGTAAACCTAATTCTTAAAACCCCTTCCCCAAAACTAGATGAAACACTGAAAACACTTCAGTTTCTGCATGAACCTGCACTCAAAATGTTATGGAGGCGCTTCCAAGAACTCTGTAACGACAGTTAACTGGTAAAGAAACAACTTTTTGTCAAAATACATCTTTGGGATTCATCATGCAAACAGTGGAAAATCAGGCCTTTGTTCATACCAGAGTAGCATTTAGATTTTGTGTTGACCATGTCAATTGTTACAGTTAAGTTATATGATAATGAATCATTAATGTGACTACAGTCAGATTTTGTGTTGACCATAACAAGAAACAACTTGGTGCAGGTCTTCTGAAATCTGACTCTAGTATCAACCAGAAACTACAGCACGTGACAAGTTCTAGTCTTTTGTACCTATGTCTTTTCTAGTAAATAGTATATTGTGACATATACTATAGGTAATACTAATATCGAAGTATAGGCATGTCACATATTATGAAACAACTCAGTACAGCTCTTATGAAATCTGACTGCAGTATCAACCAGAAATCACAGCACATGTGGTAAGTTCTATTCTATTGTACCTACTTTCTTTATAGATTATAATATTACACCACTGTTTGAATGATTAGAAAATAAGTCTCAAGGATGATTAAAATTTCAGCTTCTCATAAAAAATTAAAAAAAATCAGCTTCTTTTAGCTTACATAAAGATAGTTTTATTTTTAAAAATTTTATATTTTTTTGATGGCTGTCCTGCCTCCATCCCCTTGCCATCCCCATAATCTGGATAAAATTTTTGCCATTCCCAAAACATGCGGAAACACTGATTTATAGAACTATCAAATCAGTTTTACACTTCTCCTATTGTGCACTGCTAGAACCATTGAAGTCCCAAGTTTGAGCAAATCAATTTGAAGGGGCTTTTGAAATTATGGGAGGTGGACCATAGGTTTTGTGCAGATTACATGACATCACAAAATCATTAAAGTTTGCAACACTCTCTACATTATAGTTGACAATGAAAAATGACATGGACTAAGTGTTAGATGCAAAGGGACATTCTCAGATGGTTGAATGGGTTTGCAGTTTGTTTACATGGCCAGTGTAAATAAGAATCTCATCAAAAGCTTGGACCAACTCTTGCCAGTTTTTCCTCACACTCTGATTTACCTATATGTATTTTCCATTATGGCTTTGATTAGCTGAATCTGTAGGCTGTGTTGATTGATAATTGTGTTTGCAGTAATGCATATTGTGAGGCTTTGTATAAGCCTAAAAACCCTTTTCCCACTCAACTATACAAGACCTGTGAACCACTAATTTTCCCCAAATCTGAAGAGGAGAGAATAGACGCTATTGCTTTCGTGAGAGGCATGTAAAAGTTTGAGTCCAACTGTTGGGGCAGTTACTCCCATCGCCGGGTGAATAGTTTGTGTTTTATTTTCTTCCATGGGTAAAAGTATTGGGAGCCCCATGTGTTTAATGGGGTTGTGTTTGTAAATAAGAGAGAGGAGTGGATTAGGCATTTAGGGGGTGGGGTATTAGAGAAATGGCTGGGGGGTAAGAAAGCATTAGGAAAAAGAGAAGTGGTAGTATGGTGAGGGTCACATTTAGGGAGAATGGTGAGAATGATGTTAAAGATCACATGTTTAATGTGATTTAATTTTAAATTGTGCCTTTGTTGGTTTCTTAGGTGATAAGAGGGGCCCCTTTTAAAACGGCAATGTTTTTTTAAGTATTTTCCTTTACAATTTTTTGGCTAATTCCCCAGTGATGAAGTTATACTTGCTGCTAGGGTTTATAGAAACAATAACCTTTGCCTTTTGAATACATCCATAAAATTGAAGGATTGAAGCTTCTTCTTTGGAGCAAAAGTGCATGTACTTGTATTCTTCATCGTCTCCTCATCATCCTCTTATCCTTCTACTTCCCATCTATCTAAGAAAACTTGTTCTAATTCATCCAACCAAGAAATACTCTTACACAATGATGCATACCATTGTTTAGCTTCACCTTCCAAGTATAATGCAAAATACAGAAACCATATTACACTTTTACCATGAGCTCGTTTATATTTTTGCCACCATTCTAATGCATCTCCATTTCCATCAAAATCATCACAAGAAAATCAAATTTCCCAAAAGCTGGCTGGTGAGTTGGGGTTGCATAACATGGATCATCCCTATTCACTTGGTTGGCTCAAGCAAGGAGTGGATATCTCAGTCAAGAAGCAATGTAAGTTATCCTTTTGCACTGGGGATGATGCATACCATTGTTTAGCTTCACCTTCCAAGTATAATGCAAAATACACAAACCATACTACACTTTTACCATGAGCTCGTTTATATTTTTGCCACCATTCTAATGCATCTCCATTTCCATCAAAATCATCACAAGAAAATCAAATTTCCCAAAAGCTGGCTGGTAAGTTGGGGTTGCATAACATGGATCATCCCTATTCACTTGGTTGGCTCAAGCAAGGAGTGGATATCTCAGTCAAGAAGCAATGTAAGTTATCCTTTTGCACTGGGGATGATGCATACCATTGTTTAGCTTCACCTTCCAAGTATAATGCAAAATACACAAACCATACTACACTTTTACCATGAGCTCGTTTATATTTTTGCCACCATTCTAATGCATCTCCATTTCCATCAAAATCATCACAAGAAAATCAAATTTCCCAAAAGCTGGCTGGTGAGTTGGGGTTGCATAACATGGATCATCCCTATTCACTTGGTTGGCTCAAGCAAGGAGTGGATATCTCAGTCAAGAAGCAATGTAAGTTATCCTTTTGCACTGGGGTTGCTTACAAGGATGAGGTGTTGGTTGATGTTATTCCTCTTGATGTGTGGGGTTATCTTCAGAAGCCCTTATTCATATCTGAGCGCTGCAATCTACTTTAGGAGGCTTAGTCAATATAGACTCGTGTTGGATGGAGTGCCATGCACCTTGAATGCATGGTAAGTGCTCCTTAAGCCAAGCGTTTGAGCAATACTAGTGGAAAAATCGCTCCTTTGTTATTAAGAGGGAAAGGTGAATATGAAGGCATAGAAGTTCAAAGGCTTCATGGGCTTCATAGTCATCAAGAGAAACAAGAAATAGGGAAGTTGGTTAAGTTGTCAGATTTGTTCTTGGAGCCAAGGGGGTTGCCCCTAAACATGCAATAGAGTATGAGATTCAACCTTTGCTGGATTGCCCTTTGCCCAACATTGGGCTGTAACATCAAAGCGTGGCAGAGACTAACGAAGTCAAGGATCAGTTGACAGAACTTTTGGAACAAGGGGTGATAAGGCCAAGCACATCCCCTTGCAGTTCTCCGACTGTTATAGTACCTAAGATAGATAGGGCATCGCACATGTGTGTGGACTATCAGGACTTGAACAAAATTACCATAAAAAATAGGCACCTGCTGCCCTGTATAAATGATTTGTTGGATCAAATACATTACTTTTGCCCTGTATAAATGAGAGCCAATTTCATCCCTTACACTTTACTTTTGCGAGCAGCCCAAAGTAGAATATAGCAAAAAGGGCACCTAAATGGGTAGAGCATCCATGTCAGCTCTGAGGGCAACGAAAGGAGGACCTCTAAAGCCTATGGAGGCCACCACTCCTGTCTCTGCAAGCGGCCACCTGTACTTGACTTTCTCCAGTTCACTTCGTATGATTGCACTGGTTTCAAACTCCTCGTACCCAAGCTCGGGATTCTCGTGAATTCTTCTGCGGATGTGTTTAAGCCAATCGAAGGTCTATGCTCTCTTTGCCATTTGGAGAATTTCCTGTGAATATTCACTGTAAGACTGAGCAATCCTGAAGCGATCCATGGCCGGCGAATATGCATCTTTGCGACAAAATGTGCAGACAATGCTCCTTCAACTTTATTATAACATTCTAAAAGGGAAAATGCTTAGGAAGGAATCACCTAAATTAATAACTAAAAATTAAACAAAGATTAAGTTAATGGAAGGTCAAAAGGTATGAAATGAAGAGTCATGCCAATTCGTAAAAAAACAGATATATAATGGAGATCATTCAAGGAGGAAGAAAGAGGGATCAACTTGTGAATGAATATTATGACTTGTTACAAGTGAATATTACAGCCAAAGAGGACGAAGCCCCTCCAAGGTAAATTGAGAGATTTAAGGACGAAAACCCTTAAACTTCTCTTAGCAAGTTGGTGGACGAAAACCCCTGACTTGGGTAGATATTAGGGACAATCATTCAAGGAGAATAGCTGCAAATTGGATGAAAAATTATAGCAGAAAATCAAATTAAGTTCTATTTTCAGAATTATTGCATAAGTTATAAATCTGAATATTATAATAAAATTCATAATTTTAGATAAAGTCATATTTATAATTTATAAATTTAATGCAATTATCATTTTGAGTTAGGATTATTGTTTTAGGGCAAAAATAAGAAATATTTTAGAAAGGGACATTACAATTGGTATCAAAGCATCCTGCCAGCCTGCGGGATAAAGCTAAAATGTCGGATGCATTCTAATCAAAGAGAATCGAAGGACGATAAAGGGAAGAAGACATGGATTTTATGCAAGAGTTATTGTACAACCTTGAGGCTCCCAAAATTATTGACAAGTATCAAAGTTTGTCAGATTATGCAAAATCTTGTGTTCCCTTTGATGAGTACTTGGAGGCACTTGGGTACCAATTTCCTAACAAAAGAGGCCTATATGACTACATAAAGAATTGATGAATAAAGAATCAAAATCACAAGGAGAGGCTGTGGAAGTCATCAAAAAACAAGAGGAACCTAAAAAGGAAATCGGATAAAAATTCTTTGGTAGGAAAAGATGTTTTATTGGTTTCTAATGATGGCATGCATCACCAAAATATCAATGAAGGTATGACAAAAGGGGTTCCACTTGATGGATGGGAAGAATTCAAGTTGAAGGAAGATGCGTCAAATCATGCTCTATCTTTCGAACTTCAAAATAGTGAGCCATTGATGGATATACAAAGTAGCAGGATGAATGAATATACATTTGAGAAAAACACTTTGGTTAGCCATAATACGGGGATGTTAAGTCACAACAATGAAGATGTTGAGGATATATCAACAAATTCACTTTTTGCAAATGAGGATGTCCATACTTTAGCTAGTGGGAAGGATGGTTCTATTTTGAAATTCATGGTGATCATTTGGAAGAACAATGGACGCATTCACCAAGTTGCCATCCCACCACAATTGAAGATAAAATGGATATAGTCACCCCCGGGAGCTTGATGCTAAAAGAAGTATGAGATACAACCCGCAGTAAAGGACATCTAGACCCCTTTACTCAAATACGGAATTGTCTTTGCACATTGTCATCTTGGATGTCAGCAGTGACAATCAAGAGCTTGTATTCATTACCCAAGATCATTGGTAAAAATAAAATGAGAGAGCAAAAGATCATGACAATGTATGATCTCATTCAATGTGATCAAGCCAATCTTTCATGTTCTTTTTCAAGGTCAAAATTTACTGAGGAGAATGCATGTGCTCTTGCTAATATAAGTGTTTCCCAACAGCAATTGAAAGATACACATAATGCCAAATATATGAATGAGCAGAAATTTTATAACACTTGGGTTAAGTAGAGTGTATTGTTTCATAACATACATCAACCATCTAAGAGAGGATGGCGCGTGAGAATGGAAATTTGTAAACAAGGAGTAACTTGTGAAAGTGCCCTAGCTGCTATGAGAAATGACAATGATATAGAAATTCCTATCTTCTTATTATGGTATTCATTGGATGGGACCTTTGTAACATCACCCCACAAATCTCACACTAGTTCATTTAAGCTCATATAGAAGAGGGCAATTAGTTTATTGGATTATAATAAGAACATATTCCTACCACTTATCTATGAAGGGACTCTATTGCTGAGTGAAGGTCTTTTTGTTATCATTGGTAATGGAGAAGAGAAAATTATCTTCACCTCTGTTCCAAGGCAGCTAGTACCATCTATAGTGCATAACTATAACACTCCCATGTTTTACATTTTGGATAAGTGGGGAGGAAGGCAAGCGTTGGCATAAAACATCACATTGGTTCTTACACAGAAGAGTCAACCAATAGTTAATACGAGATTCACCTACAAGGTTGTTTGGGCTACTAAAAATCAAATGGTAAATATATGGGTTAATAAAAATCGAATGGAAGCTATACTTCACACTAATCTAATCATAATCAACCAATGTCATGAGGCTGAAATGGAAAGCATGGAGACACCAAGAGAAATTAGGGAAAGTGAATCAGATTTTCTCCTACAAAGTAAAGAAACCATGAAAAGCACCATTACAATTCTAAAAAATGAGCTTACTCGAATAAGAGTATTTAGTGAGAACCATAAGAAGTTATGTATTCAAGAAAAAGATGAGTTGGAAAATAAATGCAATAATGTGATTGAGGAATTTCAAAAAAAGATGAATGAAGATAGATGCTCATGGGATGCTTGTAGGACAGATATGCAAGGAGAAATTGTAAAGCTACAAAATAAGCTTGATTCTGCAGTTAATAAAAGAAAAGTGTTGAACCCGAAACATAAGGAATTATGCGCCCAACATATAAATGATAAAAAATGAGTCAAGAAAATGCATTAAAGGGGCTAAGAAATTAAAAGCAAAGATGGTCGCAGATCAAAGAATATGGGATTCTAGTAAGGTGGATTTAGAAGGAAAAATTGCAGAACTACAAATTGAGCTTAATGAAACAAGAGTATTGAGCCAGGGACATGAAGAAATGTGCACAAAGCTAAGACAAGAACAAAATGATTTGGAAAACGCATTGAAAGAGTGTAATGATATAAATAAGGAAGTACAAGAGAAAATGATTGAAAATGGTCTTTCATTTGATGCTTGTAAGGTGGAGTTGGAAGAAAGAGTTGTAGGGCTGCAAGATGTCTTTTTGTTTCTTCTCTTTGAGGATGAGAGAAAACTTGTCTTAAATTACGGACCTTGCAAATTCCAACTCTTGGTTTTGTTGTTGAAGGTTATTGGGAAATACAAGTAGACCAGCCAAAAGAATACTGGATAATAAATTGTCCTCATACTTTAGAAGATGGTATTAACCTTATGACATTATAGGACTATATTGGCAGTCAAGTTAAGGCAAGTACACTAACAACAGCTCTCCAAGAACATCATTGTAGTACAAAGTCGGAAATAATCAAGACAATGAGAGAAGCGTTACTTGGTGCAAAGTTTTCAATTCCTCATTATATCAATGTCGCAGCAGAAGCTAATTACACTCCAAGAAGGATCGATGTCTTGGAATTACGAATCTCCAAGGTTGATTTGGGATTCGGGTAACTCCAAAAGCATCCTAGCTTGTGATTGCTTGAGGACAAGCAATCTTGGGCAGGGCAGACTATAATGTCTCGTTTTTAAATGAAATCACCAATAAGGGAATTAAGCAAATCGATGGAAGAAAAGCTTTTGCAAACCGTAGTTTGACAAGACAGAATATGGCCGAATGAATAGGGTTTTGAAGAAGCTTCATAGATCATGTCAGAAAACACATAAGACAAGAAGTTCATATCACCTTGTGGGCATCTCTACTAATACAACAATGGCATTATAAGAGATGTTGTTGTCTACCTTCTGAATTGGGCACCTAACCACTATTCGTCCTCCTCCCTACCGGTAGTAAAGTCACTAAAAACATGCAGGCTCTAGGTCATGTTAAGGAATCTAGTATCCCTCTGGCTACATAACACCCCTTGTCCCCAACCCCTTTCTCCCAGATCCTATGGACACTTGGTTCAGAAGAAAGGCCTATCAATTTCACATTTTAAATAAAGATTGGAAGACATATTCTTTGAGAGCCAATTTCATCCCTTACACTTTACTTTTGCGAGCAGCCCAAAGTAGAATATAGCAAAAAGGGCACCTGAATGGGTAGAGCATCCATGTCAGCTCTGAGGGCAATGAAAGGAGGACCTCTAAAGCCTATGGAGGCCACCACTCCTATCTCTACAAGTGGCCACCTATACTTGACTTTCTCCAGTTCACTTTGTATGATTGCATTGGTTTTGAACTCCTCGTATACAACCTCGAGATTCTTGTGAGTTCTTCTGCAGATGTGTTTAAGCCAATCGAAGGTCTCTGCTCTCTTTGCCATTTGGAGAATTTCCTGTGAATATTCACTATAAGACTGAGCAATCTTGAAGCGATCCATGGCCGGCGAATATGCATCTTGGCGACAAAATGTGTGGACAATACTCCAACTTTATTATAACATATCTAAAAGGGAAAATGCTTAGGAAGGAATAGCCTAAATTAATTAATAAAAATTAAATAAAGATTAAGTTAATGGAAGGTCAAAAGGTATGAAATGAAGAGTCATGCCAATTCATAGAAAAAAAGATATATAAGGGAGATAATTCAAGGAGGAAGAAAGAGTGATCAATTTGTGAATGAATATTATGACTTATTACAAGTGAATATTACAGCCAAAGAGGACGAACCCCTCCAAGGTAAATTGAGAGATTTGAGGACGAAACCCCTTAAACTTCTCTTAGCAAGTTGGTGGACGAATAACCTAACTTGGGTAGATATTAGGGACAATCATTCAAGGAGAATAGCTGCAAATTGGAAGGAAAAATATAGCAGAAAATCAAGATAAGTTCTATTTTCAGAATTATTGCATAAGTTATAAATCTGAATATTATAATAAAATTCATAATTTTAGATAAAGTCGTATTTATTAATTTAGTGCAATTATCATTTTGAGTTAGGATTATTGTTTTAGGGCAAAAATAAGAAATGGTCTAGAAAGGGACAGTACATTCTTCAAGCATGTATGGATACACTTTGAACTTTTAGAAAGCATTATATCAGATAGAGATCCACATTTCTTAAGCAAGTTTTGGGTGCACACTCTAGAGTGGGATGGATACAAAGTTGGAACAGTCTACAGATTTCCATCCCCAAATGGATGGTCAAAGAGAGGTTGTGAATAGAACACAGGTACAGTTGCTTCAGGGGTGCAATCAGTGGTATCCCAAGGGTTGAGATGACCATTTGACATACATACAGCACTCTTATAACAAGACTATTTAATTGTGGAGATGCGGTTGTACATGATGCTAAATGTAGAACACTTTCGGCTTGCTTAGCTAACTTTGAATAGATGACTAACATCAACCATCCACCAGGAATTTGAAGATGAACTCTGTTCAGAATATCTTACAATATGACAAACTGAAATTGAAGAAAATCATCCACATTATCTATATATCTAATTTGCTTATACAGACCAAGGCATTTCTGAAATGAGTAATCCAGCTAAATTTGGAGAAGACAACCATCAAGTTGTTCATCATATTTTTCACTCTAATTTGGTTATTAGGAAAAACTTTGAAGAATATCTAGATATTAAAATTACTGAGTTTTACAAAGCAAGTTCAGACTGAGCTGCTGATATGGGACTTTCCTACGAAATAAGACAATGTTACAGGAAATGTCAGCTGAAGTTACTTATTCATACATGACTGAAGACAAGGTTCAGTGACAACCAATGTTCTGGTAGTTTTAGAAGGTTAATCTATCAAATTTATCATAGAACTTCATAAATAAAGACAATGTAAAAGAGACTTCAACAGAGAACTGAAAATGATCACAGTTTGTAGGTCACGAAGAATTTTTTCTTTTCACGTAAAGATAAAATCCATAAAACATGCAGATACTAACCCAAGTGTGTGTTTCATCCATTGCCCATCTTCTCTTTTCTGCACAGAAACCACCAACAGAATATCACATCAGTCACTAATGCACAAGAACAGAAAGTAGAGCAAAATGTTGCAAAAACAACACCTAAAAATGTTTATTACTGTAAAGTCTTCACGAGCATGTGCTCCTCTGCTTTCCTTTCTAGCCTCTGCTGAGTGCATGGTGATGCAGGCATTGATTAGAAGGTTTTCTAGTTCAATTGTTTCTATCAAATCTGAATTCCTGAAAGGAGATCAACATGAAAAAGTAAATGGTTTCAGTGAAATCAAGTGATTCAAGTATTTCAAGAATACAGTAGCTGTACTACCAAGAACACATCTTATTCACTCAACAACAAAACACCTTCCACACATCCTATATCAAATCATCAATCATCTTACCATATCAGACTCCTGTCTTTTATCTTGACATCTTCAAAGCTCTTCCATGTTTCGTCAATAAGCTTACACCCTAATAAATCATTGAGGGATTCAGTAAGCTTTCAAACAACACATAATATACACATACATAGAAGCAATTTATTATATCCAAAAGATGTAAATAGAAGTCCCACAAACTTGAGGCATCTGAATATGGCCAACCTTGGAATAAAATGTTCTAAAGTCAAAAAAATGATTAAAAAGCCCCTTACGTATACCTGCAGATGACTGCATAAGGTGCAAGAGACTTTTAAAATATGTATTGAAAAACATGCAATTTCTTCAATTTTTGTAACTAAAAAAATTAGACAACTGTTGTGATTCAAAAATTAAATGTTGCAAATGTTGTGACTAACATGTACAGGGTATTGATTTAATCAGAAATCTGAATCAAGTCAGGTCGGGTCAAGAATGAAGTTATTTTAAAACTAACAGACAAAATGTCACAAGATACCTAAATAAGCAGACTGGTTCCAAGCAACAAAAGCCATCCCAAGAAACACATCTGAAATCTCCTTCTATTGATGTTGACAAATAAAGAGGCCCTATACCAAATCTCTTCCTATTGTTATTAAGATAAAACGAGCCTCTAAAGCTGCAAAAAGATGCATCATTTAAATTAAACACCTAGATTTAATGATTACAAAATATTTGGGAATAAGGAAGCTGTTATCAACAAAATTAATACCTTGCACTAATTGTCAAAGCAATAGTCTCAAGAAGCCACCCTAAGTGGTAGTTTAGAAATTCCAGAGGAATCTCTCTCACTTTGGACTTTTGCAGCCCACAGGGAATGGCCCGTGGAGTACTTCTATAGAAATACTTGACTATTCACAAACCACTCACTTTCTCAAACTATTTCAATTAAACTCTTAGTTGTTTATTGGAAAAAGACAAATTGTAATTTGAGAAAAGATTTAATATATTGAAATAAAACATCAATTTGAATGGTGCTTTATCCTTCGCATATTCCATGATCATAACTTGGGACATAAATGCAAACAAAAGAATTTAACAGAAACTCTGAATTTGAAGTGTCAAGATCCAATCACTGACACTATCAATACAAAGTTGGAAGAAACTAAGTAAGGTCTAAGACACAGATAAATCTTCCTTAGTAAAACTTAACAAGAACCTAAATTACCGAGTTCTGCAGTTCTCAGTGCCAGTCCCATACTGAACTGTGGTCCAGGTCCCAGTCTGGCAACGGGAGCGGCCAGGGCATGGCCCTATCACCTCGGGGCAGCAGGGCTGTGCCCTGGCTGCTCCCAGGCACACCGACGGAATTTTTTTTTAATATTCAAAAAAATATAAAAAATTATAAACTATGTATTATAAATTTTTATATATTATTATATTATATTATATTATATACAGCCATACCCAAGGAAAAAAATTTGTCGTACCGGCATACTAGAACCCCGTACCCATACCCAACCCGTACTAGAGCCAGCAACTTAGACAAGAACCATGGGACACAATTGAGCATAAATAGATATGAATTCAATTAAGGCAAGTGAAAACAATAAACCAAGGCAATTTAGTTTATTGGAAGGATAAAATCGTATTATCAAGACTGCTATCAGATGTCAATAGATACAACTTGTCTCTCAAATGGAGTTATACTTCAATCTTCATAAACTCATACCTCATGAACCCATTCTCTCTGCTACTCAAATTAGTCGGTCATGCCTTAACTGGGTATGAAAGCTATGCAATGTCCTTGGAATGTAGAAAAGTACCTCCTATATCTCGTTGGGAAGACTTCAAAGGGTTGTTAAAGAAGCAATTTTATCCTATATGCTGTGAGGAGGAATGGTACTGTTGATGGTTGTTTTTCGACAAGTCAACAATAGAGTAAAATACTAGGTATTTAACTCTCTCTTGAGCAAAGCCTCTCGGATGCTGAACTAAGTGATCAAACGAGATAACTCCAAGGTTCCTTCTAATAATGTTTTAATTTCAGTAAGAGACAGCTCAATGATTTAAGTATGATTCTGCTGTTAATCAACAAAGGGACTTACACAATTGTTCAACTTGTTGTTTCAAAGACTCTGGAAGTGAACACTAGAAAATCTAGGTACTGCAACTGACGCGTATGATTTAGCAATGGACGTTCTGATCCTAAATTTAACTGATTGGTAAAAAAAAGGCAAAAGATATAGGGTTGAGAAATACTAATCTAATCCTAAATGGAAGGACGTTTACTACTTAGAGTGAAGTCGAACCAAATCTTGTTTTGCCAAGATAAAACAACTACACAAGAGAGGTGCTATCTTCGAAGGTATGCAAGATGTTTAAATCAATTATGCTCATGAAAATTCAACAGGCATAAAGATCAAATTGACGCTCAATTGTAAAGACTTCACTACAAGGCAATAAAACACAACCTTTCACTAACTAACTTATACTTAAAAGAAAACTTGCAGCTTAACTTAATATTCGTGTGAAAATTGAAACCATGCAAACACTCAGAAATATAAATAGAATCACCAAATCAATGAGTCCTTTATTATCTCGGAGAGCTCTTACAACAATTTCAGAATTTCCAACCGTTACAAATGAGAGCAATGAGAGCTCTTTTATAGTCCTCAAAGGAGAGAAGGGTCAAGATTGATCGGCGAAATCAGCGGATCAGATCAAGCCACATCACAAGTAGTTACAACAAACTATACTTTATTAAATGAATGAGGTTAACTTTATTAAATACAGGAGGTTACTCATATTAAATGAAAGAAGTCATGAAAGAGAGAACAAAGGCACGCTTTCCAAGAGGATAAGGAAGCCACACCATCAAGGCGAGTACTATGTAGTAGTACTATGAGATACAACGAATCTGGACACAATTTGAATAATATCTTCCATTGGTACACTTGTCGCTGCCTTAATGGATCCTTCTGCCACTGCTACATCTGCCTCATAGACTCCAAGTGTCTTCTCCCAGTCGTTTATCCAAGACTTATTTTCCCCAAGATGATATGCAAGTGTGAATATATTATCTAGTTGACTTTCATCAAGTCCATCATATTGAAAGTAGAATGCCTTAACTTGTTGCTTCATGTTCTCAATAGTAACATTTCCATAAGGATTACAAATCTTTGTCAAAGCAGTATATATATGATTTTCTATTCTTAGAAGAACACTTCTTATCCTGGACATATCTACTTCAATCTTATCAACTAGTTGCCCCTTGTTGTGAAAGGAGAAATACCAAGTGACAAAGTCATGTGGAGTATCTCTGTCAATCACCTTATTATGAATTAAATCTTCTACTGGAGCTTCCATTAAGCTTTTGAGTTGTGGCATATATTGCTCTTTGATTGGTTTGAACTCAGCACAACTTTCCAATAAAGCTTGGACTCGACCTTGGAGCTTAATGACTCTGTCATACACTTGCACAATTTCTTCAAGGTACATATAGGCCTTGTCTTCTGTCTTTTCTATCCATCCCTTCATCATCTGAGATGAAGTTTTCATGTCCTCAACTCGGGATACTGTTTCCTGTGGAAGAATGGAAGGAGGAATTGCAGTAGCTTCCTTCTGTTGAATAGGTTAGTATCGTTCCATCCTTGGCTATGATTTGCCTTGTATTTACATCATACTTTTTGACACATTCGATGATCATTTCCGGACATGGCAAAGCTGGCGGAAAACAAGCAGCTTCAATGGCTCCACTCCTCATGATAGCTCGAGCGAGGCTTCCTCCGTTGGGTTCTTCAAGGACTGACTTGATATCTTCCAAGTTGCTGCTTCCCATATTTGTATCGCTTACATTCGTCCACCTTGAGACGAGCTTTGATTCAGGAATCTTCCCTTTGGCATCCATCCGGATCTTGGCTTGTCGCTCCTTAGAAGTCATTGCCATTATTCTGCAGACTTGACGCGAATAAGTGATTGCAAACAAAATCTAGATTTTACTTCAGCAACTTTAGTAGATTAAATTATGAAATTTTCCTCTATAATTATGAAATATTACTATTAAATTTAGAAAATCTATGAAAAATCATAAAAATCCACTTATTCTTCTAGAATTTTATCAATATTTGAACAATTTCAAGGCACCTAATGAAAGAAAAATAAGAAAATCAGATCAGAAAAAACTCAGATCAGACTTACTTGATGAACTGTTTTGTATTTGATACCTTGCAATTTGATTTCCCACTTGACAAAATTTGATAAAATCAAATTTATCTTCTAAAATCAACTTCTTGTGGCTGCTCCTTGAAGAAAATTCTGCTCTTGGAGACAAATCTGCTCTTGAAAATAAATCAAATGAAAAAGAAATGAGGCACATATATATAATTCACTTTAAAAAACTTTCCTTCTCTCTAGGCCGACCTCATGCACAAACATTTAATTTAATTTTGATCTTTATTAAATGAATGCATTTCACGTTTTTCGAAGGCAACAACTATTAAATGTTTATGACTTCTTTCTTGTTGGACGCATTGGATAAAGGCTTGATAATCTTCTTCTGTTGTTAGCGTTTCTTCTCCCTCCTCCAAGCGCATGAGATTAGAAATTCAGATCTTCTTTGCATTTCGCCTTAGTTAGAGCGTGGGGAGTCTTCTTTATTCTCTTTGGATTCGCATTTGACTAAGGATAGGGAATCTTCAAGAGTGTCGCATTAGATGAAGTTTGTTGATCCCTCTTCATATTTCGCCTTGGATTTGATCTTTGATAATCCTCCTTTCATGCTTTGAGATAGGCGCACTAGTTGAGTTAGCTGATTCCTCTTCTTTGGAATGTCATGATCTTCCTTATCTTGTTGCACCGAATAAAACTCTAAACACTTGCTTTCAGCATTTCGCACTAGTTAATCTCTCAATGGTCCTCCTTTTATGCTTCGCATTAGTTAGAGGATTAGAATCCTCTTGTTGTAAGTCGCACTAGATTCAAGTTTAGATTCTTCTAGTGATTTCGCATTGCATGAAGGTATAGAGTCTTCTAAATACTTGGCGCATTAGATGGAGTTTGTTGATTCCTCTGACCCTTGATCGCATTGGATAAGCACCACGAAATCTTCAAGTCACTTGAACTTCTAGAATTCTTCATCGTCAAACATAAGTCCCCCTCTTAACATGGCGCATTAGATGGAGTTTGTTGATAGCGCATAAGATAGAGGATTAGAATCCTCAAGACATTTGGCGCATTAGACCACTAGTTTGGGATCTTCAACATGAAACTTCATTCTTTCTTTAACATAGCGCATTTGATTAAGTTTTGGCGCACTGCTTGGGCAATTTGGATTCCTTCAAGGAGTGGCGCATTTGATCATGCCTTGAGACTCCTTAAGTTTTGACGCATTGGAGTGGCTTGAGGGTTCTTTACATCACACTTGACTCTCCTCTCAACATGGCGCATTGGTTGGGCAATTGTGGTTCTTCCAAAAATAAACTTCATTATCACCTACACATGGCGCATTAGATGAAAGATTGGGATCCTCACAAGTTTGGCGCATTGCTTAGGCAATTTGAATCCTTCTTGTTTGGCGCTTGGATAGGGAACTTGGAAGATGGCGCATTAGATGGCCTTATAGGATAGTCTTGCTATGGGCGCATTGCTTCAAGCTTCCAAATCTTGTGAATAATGCTTTGGTTAAGGGTCGTTGGAACTTGTAGAGTTTTCCTTCAAAAATCGCATCAAATCAAATATAACGAATCCTCTAGAGGGTGAGCGCATTAGATCAAGGTGTAGGATCCTGTAGAATTGTCGTTCTACCTTAGAAGAGACCTCATGATGTTGGCGCATCACTTAAACGCTTTGGATTCCCTGGACTCTAGCGCATTGGATAGCTTTGAAAAATGATCTTTGGAGTCCCTTGAGCGCATTACTTCATGTTTTGGTTTCCTCTGGAGTGATCTCTCTAGGAAGTCGCATTAGATAGGGTCTTAAGAATCCTCTGGAGTGTGGGCGCACTAGATGGCCTTATAGGATCCTCTGAACTTGTAAACATTTCTCAAGTCAAAATTTCACATTTCCCTCTTCTTCCTTGGTGGCGCATCACTGCAAGAATTGAAATCCTCTGAAATTTGCTCCAAGATTGGCTTTAGACTTGTCTTTTTCACTTTCGCATTGGTTGAAGGCATTGAAATCTTCATCTCTTCCTCTGAAATGACCTTTTAGTCTGGGCGCACTAGATGGAGTTTTCAAATCCTCTGACATTTTCGCCTTGAATCAAAGTGTAGAAGGATTAGATGGGCGCACTGTATCAAGTTTTCAAATCCTCTGGCTCAAGTGTCTTTTCCTTCGTCATTTTGCGCCCAGATTTGCGTCATCTAAGTGTCTAGTCGCATTAGATCAGGATTTTGAATCCTCTGACTTCGTCAAGTATTTTTCAGGATCGCGCGAGTAAAGGTATATTGAAAAATATATTATACTTTAAATATTTTTCAATATACCTTTCAGGATGTTTGAGATAGGTCCCGAATCCACCGGATTTAAGATGCAAAATATAGAATTTGGAGGATTCACCAGATTTCAGACTTAGCCATTTTTCAGGATTTTCAGGATTTCAGGCTCCAGGCTTAGTCTTTTCAGGGTCTCAAACATTCTGAAGGATTAACCTCAAAACTCAATATCTAGATAGGATTTGATCACAATTCTTCATTATTGCAAGTTCATCTATCCTTAATCGTGAACCAAAGATCATAGGCAAGGAAATTGTTACCGAGCCGGAAAAGGAAAACAAGTCAGGACATCATTAAAATCTCGTCAAAACTCATTGAAAACTCATTGGAAACTCACTGAAAAGCTCAGAGCTCAAAAAAAGGGGGGTCCCTATTCCTAATGGGGTGATGTGTGATTTGGTCACAACAGGTACTACTTCCAGCAAAGATAAGGGTAAAAAGTATAAGAGTACACAAGCGAATTCTGGAAAAGAGCAGTTCAATTGGTGAGGACATCATCGACAAAGAGGTTTTGATGAGGTACATTGGAAGGTTGTTTGTACAGCTCAAGAGACCTATTCCAATAGCTACACCCTTGGATATTGATGAAGTGTGTCCCCAAGAACACTATCTACAACATAACAAGAGAAATCCTCTTCATTTAAGCAAAAGCATAAAGAAGGATGCCAACAGCAAGCAGGGAAGAACAAGGACAAGGACAAAGGAAAGTCCAAGAAGAGTGCTAATATTTGGAAATAAAGAGACTGTTATCAACAAAACTAATACCTCCCACTAATTGTCAAAGTAATGATCACAAGAAGCCGCCCTAAGTGGTAGTCTAGAAATTCCAGAGGAATCTCTCTTACTTTGGACCTTTTACAGCCCATTAAGAATGGTTCTCGGAGTACTTCTCTAGAAATACTCGACTATTCACAAACTCCTCACTTTCTCAAACTATTTCAATTAAGCTCTTAGTTGTTTATTGGAAAAAGACAAATTGCAATTTGAGAAAGGATTTAATCTATTGAAATAAAACATCAATTTGAATGGTGCTTTATCCTTCACAAATTCTATGACCATAACTTACAACATAATTGCAAACAAAACAATTTAACAGAAACTCCAAATCTGAAATGTCAGGATCCAATCACTGACACTATCAATACAAAGTTGGAAGAAACTAAGCAAGGTATAAGACAGATAAATCTTACTTATCAAAACTTAACAAGAACCATGGGGCACAATTGAGCATAAATAGATATGAATTCAATTAAGGCATATCATCCATCCAACTACCATTGTCAGTTCATTGAATATCGATTTCATCTACCTAATAGGAACCTATTCTGTGAAGCCTAACTTATGCATTTTACTCACGTGGGTTCTCCTCCTACTTTGATGCTACCTTGGAAATTTCTAATGTCATCACCAGCCTCTAGCTCAATTTCTTGGATGGCTGCTCTCTAGTAGCAAGAGACTTATCTATGTCACTCTTCCCATAATGAGACAGTGCCTTAAGCACATCATATTGATGTTTTCCCCCATTCATCCTTTTTTGATCAGAGGACCTTTGATCATCCTAATATTTAGATGACCTCTTCCTCCAAATATGAAGAGTTTGTAATTTATCCGAGCTGAAAATTCTATCCCCTTGGGATAGTGGGGCCTTGCTTTTACTTGATCTTAAATTTTCAACTCCATGTCTTCTAAAGTACTAGCTTGATCTTCAATGTGAGTACACACACTCTCATTCTGGCCAAGGCCTTCAACTTCACAATCCCCTCCATAAACTATGTTTCCTTTTCATGTTAACCTCAGGAATATTGAAAAGAATCAAAATCATCTTCATCAAACCCGGCCACTATACCTGATTTTTGCTATTCCCTTTCTCCCACAATGACTAGCTGCTCCACTTCTTTTCATCTTTGTTCGCCACACAGAGTAGCTTGCTGCTCTCTACTTGATTTCATATCACAGAGAAGTAACGGTTGGGATACAAAGGCCTCCAGTGAATCTCCTCAAACTATATTGCCTCATGATATGATCACAACATGCAGCCAAAGACTTTATAGTTAGCTCAACACTTCTATATTTTTGACAAACCTTGATCAGACCACACTTTTTTTTAGAAACAAGCATGGTATTAGCAATAGATGATTGCCAAAATTATTCCAAGGTGCATGTTCTGTCATCCACAAAACAGGGCCAGTGCATGGGGACAAACAATTGCCTGGTATACACTGAAGTATGAATATGCCTTCTCCATACACCAAATATTTGCACTTTGAATCCTTGGGTCAAAGTGTCCTAAGGCCTCTTTCCGAGATATCGACTCATCAGCTTCGTTCAGGATATTAGTGCTGCCAAACTTATCCAAGTTCAGGTATATAAAGAGGTAAATCATCATGGAATAATAACTAGATTCTCTACTCTTAGCAATGTAGCTAATTTTGGCATGTGCCTTCAATTTCCCAATTGCAATTGGCACATTCCATATATAAAACACTTGTGATATCATATCACTGTTATCAACTTATGCTCATTGCAATACTTTCTTGCTACATGATGGTTTTTGAACATCAATGATTTGTTCATTGTTGGCAAACATAGTATTGCCCAAATATCATCAGGATTTATGGAAATAATCAATTTTCCTTCAACATCCAACACTGCCCTGAGCTAACCCACTATATTAAATTATGGAAGCCTTCAAGTTCTCATTCTGCTTGTGCCAATACCTCTAGTAGAGTTCCTTCCTTATCCACATCACTCTTGTATTATCAAGGCATTCCCACTTATCTTCAAATCATTTTCTAGTTCTTGCTTCAAGGCCTCTTGCCATACATACAACTGCCGAGGCTGATCCCTTATTGTTTGCCCAATGGCCTAAAGATTTTGGTTTTCTAGAAGAAGACCTATTTAGAGAAAGCACTTTTTCCTAGGCTCTTGTTCTTAGACCTTCCCATGTGACTCAATTATAAAATGTTTTGAAGAATTCTACAACCTACCAAGTTGCTCTCTTTAACGGTTAACCTTCTCTACATAGTCAATCCAATTCTCTATGCTTCCTTTCTTCCCAGCCCTAACTTCAAGTCTTCAATAATACTTTGTATTTCAACTTAAGCATCTTCAGCATGGGTAGTAACCACTGATCTCTTTGAATACATGCTCCATGAAAACCCCTTTTGAAATCAATAGATGAGTACATCAGTTTACTCGTCAATACAACATGCAAAGTAACATTCTTTAAATAGAATAATTTGAGTTTTGGCAGTGGTATGATGTGAATTTTGAATTTCGAGGCCATAGGCATTCGAACTACCTATTGGTGCTCCAAATTGTACCCTACAATTTTAGAGATCCCACCTCAAAATCCAAAGCCATGGAACAGAGTCAATTTGGATAGACTAGGAAAGGCTCATGATCAAAATGCAAGCAATTATGGGCCAATTGACAAGAACGGGCAATTCTTCTAAACTTCTGGCTCTATAGGGCCAAGGAGGGTATTCCTAGAGATCTTTACATGGCAATTAAAGCGAAATGAAGAACAAAAAGGTCACACAATTTAGCCATACCCTTTGAATAAAGATATCCCAAACATTTGTCACTGAACAACCCTTACACTAAATTACTGGTCTTACAATCCTAAAAATCTCTCAACAACAGATCCCTATCAGATTACACATGCAACTAAAGATGTGAATAGATTTTATATCACCAAAATGGGAAGCCCTTTTATAGTTGTCCATATCTTATATGCAACCTAGAAACCCAAAACATGCATAACCCTCTAAAGATAGCTGATAAATGAAGGCTCTCAAAAGATATGGTAAAGTTAAATATTACTGAGTTATGTAGATTGGTAGGACACCTACCAAATTGTCTAGCAAAGAATAAAGGATACATTCAATGTAAGGTAGGACCAAATAGTAAAATCATAGTTGAAAAACTCAAACTCGGCAATTACTCAGCAGGCCCAAAAATTTTAAAAACTCGTGACTCGGCGAAAACTCGAGAAAACTCGGCAAATTTATTGGACATTTGAAAATACATATTTTTTTATAAATATTCTTCAAAAACACACATATTACTGAATTTGTAGAGCATATTATTGATTTCCATCATATATAAATCAAAATTAGAGTTTAATACATATCATAGACAAAAAAACGAGTTCAACCTCTAAATGAGTTACAATGCCACTTCCACTAGCCATGTCATATGTAGAAGTTGCCTCATCTAAAGAGATTTTAGCACGTTGTGCAATAATAATGTCTAAGTCAGCACACTCAAGAGTTATATCCCAATTCCTTGTCACCCCCTCATTATAATCAAGTTTCTTATGTGACAGGAGATCTCAATAACTAGTGGGCATTTGGGAGTGAAAACCCCAATCCGAGTGGATTTTATCACTTATGGGCGAAATTAGGTATTTGGCACTGTTTTGTTTATAAAAATGTTTTAAATATAATATGAAGTTTTTAACATAGTTGAAAAAAGGCAATTTTTAAAATTTTACATTATCTGCTTTTTAAAATAAAAATTTTAAAATTGTAGTTATAAACAAGATAATTTAAATTTTACATTATTTGCTTTGTTTTACATTATCTGCTTAAAGTTGGGCAATGATTCCATCCCAATGTCTTGACTCTTAGTAACCTTCATTCTACCGATATGCATTTTTTTGAAGCTAGCAAGTTATAGAAAAACAATGATATCGCGGACCTAAACCTGCTGTTATCAACCTAAACCCGCATTTGTCATTACCCTAAACAAATAAACCTACATGCAAGAATGACCAAAGCCGTATAAAAATAATGAAATTGCTATTTTTAATTTTGTAATCGCATTGGGCAAGTTTTTGTCTGCGGATTCGCGACTTTAGGCACGGAATCGCGCATTTTGTATAAAAATCGCCACACGTTTTTAATAAAACCCGGCCACAAGTTTTTTGGCGGGTTACTCGCCTAGCGATTTGACTCATCATGGTTACTCACAAGTTCCACGAATTCTCTGCAATTTTTTCAACTATAAGTAAAATGACCTATTTCTTAATCCATTGGTGAGAGAGTCAAGACCTAAAAACAAGTGCAAGCATGTGTATAAATTTGAGCCTTAAAGATTGATATGAATCAACTCAAAAGAAAGAACTAAAACTGTATTCAAAATTCCATCAGTCTAGCTGCAATTTTATTTAAATGCAATCCATAAACTCAGGAAACTTCACATGACCATATCTTCTTCAATAATCCATAGATGATCAAAGAAACTCCATGTGCTAATTTGATAAAAAAAATGTTAAGACTTTGAAAAGGTTTTATATCTGCTGCAACAATCAACTAATTGAACTATAGCAACAAGCTAGCAAATGTAGCCCCAGAGAAATGTTTCTTATCCCCAGAAATTCTTAGCCAACTTTAGAGACATTCAGATCATGGAGAGAATTTCTGCTTGCAAGCACCTTCTCCAGATTTTACAAATATGAAAAACACAAGAATTAAACTTGAACTAAATATTTGACACCAGAGAACACATAAGAGTCTAAGACTAGAGGACACTCTTATCTGATTTTAGCAAAAATGATCCAGCCCCAAATCTGTAGAGAGAACTTATACTTATAACCTGTTGCTTTTGCCCTAGATTTCTCATATTTCCAATATGTTGTGTCTGGGCCTCATATCCCCATCAAAATAGTTAAAACAACCTCTTTACTAAAGCATTAAACTTATTACAAACAAATAGTGCACTCAGTCAGATCTTGCAAGAGAATTTCAATGCTGACAAGCCTTGATTACATGAAACCTATACCATTTGTACTACAAGACATTCCCTAAGATTAAATTTTCTTGATTTTTGGGGAAATCTTCCTCAAACTTGCATGCATGATGTTTGCATCAACATAATTTCCTTGATTCCTACCGCCAATTTAATGTTTGGTAGGTCACCCCTGCTCCAAAAAAGCAACTTTCCTCTTGGTTTCAACAATCAACATGGGGAGGCTTAATTCTCATTAACTTGCTCAACTACCCATTTGTTAATCAGATCCACGATGCCAAAATCACACATAATTCAACTATTTGTCAAGTCACAATAACTCCTTAGTCGACCTTGTAGAGTTCTTCACCAACGAGGCAATCAATGCCTTCACCTTCTCAATTCAACTTGTAGCTAAACAATTCCTTCAACACATCCAATGCTTCTCCATTTCATTTGAGAACTGGGAGGCAATTCCATCAGCTAAAGATTTCGATTTTTGCCCTTAATCAACAACGCAGGGCAATCTCCCTTTAGATCTACAATTGCAACTATTAAGCGCCATGTCAAGATGTTTATTATTTTACAAATCAACCCCACAACAACCAAGAAATGCCATGTGTCCACCTCCTACTTCTCCAAACTCTTTTCCCTCATAATCAGTAGCAACTTAGTAGGATCATGCCGCATGGCAAAATCAATGGCTCGTGAGCCTCTCTTGCACTTTACATTATCTACCAACAGTACCCGCTATCCACAATGAAGAATCCCCAGCCTTTGACATCAACAATTCATGGGCCTCCAAGAAATTTAACTATCCTGCAAAGAGTAGATCTCACGCACACATGCCATGTGGAATAATTGATAGTCCAAAGGCCTCCAAAACACTTGAATAAAATCAACAGTGAAGCTGTGTTGAAAAGATATCGGACCCATCACTTTTTGACTTGGACCATTTTCCTTGTCAGCTCCTAAAGACAACAGGAATCATTGATCCAGAAAAGATTAATGACACGGAATAAATTATGGTGAGGCCCCTTTTGCTCAAACAATCGATACTAAGGCATTCTATCAACAACATGCCACAAGCCCTTTGAAACTCTTGTGAATTGCTCAATCAAATTTACCTATCACATCCTATGGCTGAGGGTTGAACCAAAAGAACTCCCAAGGTAATAAACCACTTTAATATTTCAGACTGTACATGTCATTGATCAAAGATGATCGACGGCTGCTGCTACTTGGAAATCCTGTCGGAAGTCATAGGGAAATGGAGGAGCATGAGCTGTTAGATAAAGAAAGATCAAAGGTTGCCGCTACGGCAATTGCATTAGGCCTCAATCCTGCCAAGCCAATCTATCATACAATTAAAACAAAAAATGAAGGTAAAGATTTTGAATCAGATCCCCATGGATGTGAACCGTGAACTCGACAAGGCATCAAAGAAGGAAAATTCTTATGGAGGCAAGATGACAAGTTACACATCTCATTGAATAACTCTTCGCAAAATTACTTTGACCAAAGCAACAAACAAGAACAAAGATCATAGGGTGAAGAACAAACTAGTAGGGTACATGGCCAAAAGCTTGACAAAAGCACAACACAAAGCCATAACTAAGATCTTTCAAATAATGTGTCAACACTGACAACCAAATTTAGTTGACATAAATCAGAAATGTTCAATGCCTTGTCATTGTAACTTTTACATGTGTCTTGTATGGCTCGTCTACTTATTCCATACACACCACATCATTGCTAGGACACACACAATCTATCATATATGCATTCCTCTGTTCTAGATCATGACTTGCTAGCAGCATCCGACACCGCTTGGCATTTTGAGAATGTCAATAAGCAAACGAACCAACAAGTCAACGAGTTATTGCATTTAGCCATTTCACTCTTGAAAACCTTTCAGAACTTTTGCCTGGCAGCATCATGCCCCATTGAGCATATTGAAGGCATCAAAAGGCCAATGAGTGTGTGTTGCCAATTTTCTTGTGAATTTTCCATCGGCATTTAGTACCATGCACCATTTGGCGGTAGTTAAAAACAACGAGCCAACAAGCTGATATGTGGACTACAAATATGCCCTAGCCATCTTTCCACTTATTCCCATCAGCCTAATATCAATTTTATACTCCACATGCCAATGATAGGATGACCCACTCACATATCCTTGCCTTCACGTAACATTTGACGCATCCATACAAAGATCTGCCAAGTATTTTTCTTGTGTCATAGACCCATTAGTACATAATTCAAGGACTTGACTTTATACCGAACACCATCAACTTGATTGAATAATCCAGTTGGAATGATTGTATCCCTGGCCTAGTAGATCATGTTAAGAACTTTGAAATTGGACTTTTGACCTTCTGATTCTTACTCATCACTTTAAATGTGACAAACTTGGCGAATTTTCTTGCAATAAAAATTTAAGTACAAATTCCCCAATTTGAAGTAGTCATCAAAGGTAAAACATAGGTGTTTATCCAAATGTAAGTGACAACAACAATAACAATAACAAATACATTGATATTCAATTCCATCAATATCACAAAAAAAAATGCATTTGTGTTGAGCACCAAAGATGTTGTGAGCTGATTGAGACTTGGCAACCCCATGAGTTTAAAGACCAAAACCAAATGTTCCTCAAGCCTACAAATCTGTTGAGCAATCAAAGGGATTGACCAAATCAATAAGTCTATCATGAGATAAATCAAGAAAGGATCTCAAAGCACACCAACAAAATGGTCTATCTCTTAACAAATGCTCTTCTAAAGCCTATCTATTAGTCTAACAATGTGGAAAATACACATACTTGAAAGGATTGTAACACAGATGAAAAAGTGAAAGCTTTAAAAATCCAGGCTTTTTGTCTTTGCAATGCAAAACAAGTTGCTTTTATGCTTAAATAATTGTAGATCAATTCCACAAGTATCCACTAACCTAGTTTATAGGGTGCATGGAGCAGACCAAAATACATTCTTCAACATAATTTTCCTTTTAATGCAAAGATAAGGCATGTTTTACATTACAACTAGACAGCAGATTATAATGAAATCGAAATAACAGATATAGAACTCTTTTCTATTGAAGATAACAAGGTGAACAAGTTATCACAATAATCATTCCGTTTTGAGAATACCCTAACAACAGAAATAACGAAAAAATGAGCTTAAGTGGGCAAAAATCCTGCTGAACTGACCTCTTCTTCCATTATATTTATTTTGTACTCTTAAAATTTAAAAATCACCAAATAATGTGAACAATTCCCATAAGTGTCACCATATATTTAATTTCATTCATTTTCAAAGCCAGGGCAAATTTACAATAACAGAATGCCTTAAGTGCCCTTAATGACAGAAAAATCCTTTGAGCTAAGCTTAACGATCTTAAATTTTGATTTATGTCATGTCCCTGTTTCCGGCTTGATCATCAAGTGTATAATGGATTAGCCTATTCCTCATTCCCGGAGGCTAATTCTAAATGATGAGGGAATGAATTGGTTTCTGACTAACTCTATCTTTTGTTTTGCAGGAACAGAATTAGAAACCTAAAATTTGACTAAGTCTGAGAGTCATTTCATCAACTCCAGTGGTCACATTGTCAAATAATGCTTTCATGTTGTTTAGGCGCATTTCCAAGAAAGTCAAGCTCATTCTGGCGCCTAACCCTCAAATCCACTTGTAGCACTCAGTAAGGGACTTCATTTGAGGCGCTCCATGTGTTTAAACTCTTCCAACCCAGCGCCTAGCATTGAGATGAGGGGAGTGGGTATGAATAAGGTTTTCCTGCTTGGGCGCCACTATCATGTCAAAGAACACCCAATGAGCGCCTTAGGCATTGAAGGCAAGAAACAAAAGTTGAAGTCATCTCTCAACCAATGGAGCATTCACCCAACATGTGTTTGGGGTCCTTGGCAGGAACTTCTCCAAGTAAACTCCATTTCCAAGGAGATCAAGTAGAATTGTCAAGTAATGATGTCTTGAAACCCAGGCGCATATTAGGCCAAGAATCTTCCATTTGAGCGCCTAGCATGGGTGATTGATAGATTGAAGGCTTTGGAGCCAAGGAAAGTTACTTCGATGAATAATCAAAATTGAAATGAGAAACTCCTAGCCTAGGCGCAAAATTCCTCAATTCTGGCATCCAGAAATCAAATCTATGTGAGGTGCACATTCTGGATAAAATGCTTCCATTTTGGCGCCTAGGATGAGGACTCACTCACATGGCTTATAACTTTGGAATTGATCAAGTTAGGTGAGGTTAGAAGGTGCTTGTGGAAGTTTCCAATCAAGGCGCTCATCAAAAGGAAGTTGTTATGACACTTTACATGCTTCACAGATGAAAGATCATCATCTAAAACACTTAGGCGCCATCTCATGATGTCACCACCTCAAATTGGCGCCTAGAACTCATGATGCATGAAATAAGCGCCTCATTGATAAAATGACTCCAAGCTCTCCAATTCATTTAGGCGCCAATAAGGTTATTGTTTCTAGATTCACTCTAATGTCTCTGGAAGCAAACACTTGCATGCAAGATAAGCTATTCAAGGGAGGGCGCAAAGTCTCACTTCCACAGTCATCATGTTGCGCCTAAGGGTCTTGTCACCAAGGGTGCGCCTAAGGAGCTTTCAATCTACTTCATATGATAGGCGCTTGATAAAAGCCAGAGTTTTGACTAAGATATGACTTGAGGTGGAGATTTTTGCAAGGAAGGACCTCATCATTCCTAAGGCGCCAGTCTATACCCTTGTCTATCCACAAATGCGCCTAAGGACTAAAAACAAGGTTTTTAATCACTTTAGATATGGGCGCTCTCTCCAAAAGGATCAAGACAACACTCAGGAGCTTCATCTGTTGCATAAGATTGTGGGAAGTTGTCAAAACCTTCTCTAGGCGCCAAAACCACTGTAGAACCTCCAAATCTAGCGCCCAGTCAAGAGAACACCAGTTCTGCGCCTAAGCAAGCTAACATGGCGCCTAGGATCCAAAAAGATTGCATGGAGTCATCAAATTCTTCAAGGCGCATATTCATGCCTCAGCTACCTCAGTTGGGTGCCTAGGTCACATTGGGCGCCATTCTATGATCATACTACTCCAAATGGGTGCCTAGTTAGAAGATAAGGTAGTTGTAACTACCTGAGCTTTCATTGGTCGACAGACTGTCTTCAGGGTCCGTGTCAAGGTCTCTGGATAAGCTTGCCAACTCAGAATGAGTCATCAGATGGGATATTCCCTTGGATATGCCCCTTGGGAAACGTGCCTTGGTTCCTCTTTGTGCATTGAAAAACGTGCCTTCATTGCCTTTGGAAGGCCTATAAAAGGAGGAGCTCTCTCATTCATTTGGCATCTATTCATTTTGACAAAATTTTCTCTACAAAGCTATTGAGCTTGTGATCTTGAGGCTTGCGAGTTTCAAGTGTTGGGGTGATGCTCCCTCAACTGACATGGTGATGCTCCTTTGTTGTATTGTGAGGTGTTGACATCTGGTTGACATCATTGAGTTCAATTGAGTTGATCAAGTGAGGAAGACATTGTAAACATCAAGGCTTCAAGGCCTTCCTTTGTAATTCCTTTTGAATAAGTTTGTAACTGCATGCTATTGAAAGCATTATCTATGTAATAAGACATTGCAAGTTGATTGAATCAAGTAATAAGACAAGTACCCATCTCTAAGGTTGATTCATTTAAGTAGTTATCTTTGATGTATTTCTTCAAGTTGTTGAGTAGTTGATGAGTTGATAGCAAGTGAAATTGTTTAAGTAAGGAAAAATTTTAGTTGAATTAGTTGGGTATCTTACAATTTATAAGGATTGTGCCTGTGAGATTCCTTAACAGACTTTAAATTCAAATTTCAAATCCATTTGAAGCACAACTAAACAAGGGGACAAGTCCCATTGAGGGCTACAAATTGTGAAATTTCCAATGAAATAGTGTCCTTGCTGAGATCTGAGATCTGCATCAAAGAGTAAGATGAAAAAGACACTAGGCTAAAAGGAGTTTTGCCAAAAATGTTGTGCACCGAAACTGAATTGAATAGACCCCAAGCAAAACCAAATGTTCCTGTAGCCTATGTATTTGTCTAGCCATCTTGGTGTTCATAAAATGCAAATCAAGAAAATGCTTTGATCAGAGCCATCCAACAGCATACATAGCCCCAAAACAAAAATCAAAGCAGAGAGTCCGGCAACTCATGTAATGGTGTAAGGATCTGGAACCTGCCCATGAATAGGGTACCGTAACACAGATTGAATAACAGAAGCTTTAAAAACATAGGCCCTTCATTGATTTTAGGATTAAAAATCTGAAGATATTCGTGTTCAAACAATTGTAAACAATTCTACTAGTCCCCCTACGGAAGTTCAAGAAAAAGCCACAAAACGTTCAAGCACATAGAGTAGCCCAAAAAACGTTTACAATATGACAATCCCCTTTTGCAAGGATAGCCATGTGATTGACTCCCATAACATGCTTTATAATCTCAACTCAGCCAGAACTTACATTGAAATGAAGATCTTAGGTAATACAATTGCTCCTTTGTAGTCTACAATGTCCAGCAAATTAAGCAAAATGATTCTGTTTTGAGGATGACAAGGCATAAAGAATTAGAATTCAGGGAGATCAGCCAGAAAGATAGAGCCCCAAAGCTACATTTTGCTGACTTCACAGGTACACAAGAATGCATATCCTGGGGTTGGAAATTGATTTCTATTTCCCCACAGGAAACAAAAGCATAGGTACAGCTAGGAAATGTCCCCTTGGCCTATAATGAGTTCCCACAACAAAGTGAAAGTATATGTATATAAATGACCATTTGGTTCTATATATTGCAGTCTATTCTCTGTATACATTTATATACACGCCTTTGGGATTACTATAAAAGTTGTAAGAAGACAACTGTTGTAAAACAATTAAGTACTTTTTGTATGGATATTTCTTGCGTTGTATTCTCAAGCATTTTTTGGAGAGGAACTTAAGTCATATTGGAAACTCGTCCGTCTTGATTTTCCAATCCGCGACAGCGAGACACTTGAAAGATTAAAACTTTCAAATTTAATGAATTGATGATATTAGAATAATTATTTATCCTATTTTTAGTTAATGGTCACTCCTATAAATTAGCTGTAATTTATTTGGTAAGATTGTTTGCACGATCTTCTGCAGTTTCTATTTTAGAATCTTGCTCTTTGTATATCTTGTATATATTTTGTTGAGCATTTTGCTCTTTGTTAATAACATTCAAGTTTTTACCAAATTACCTTAATAATATGGTATCAGAGCGCAGGTGTTTAAAAAAAGATTAATCTTCAAAAAAAATTCGAAAGAATTTTTCTTCAACTTATGAAGATAGTCTTCTTCTGGTTTTTCGTGGGTTTCTTCCGGCGGTTTCCTGTGCATCTTCTGATCGCGACTTCCTGTGATCGCGAGCTCTTTGTTGGCGCCATACCTAGGTCGAGTTTTTTAAACCCGTGGTCGCGTTTTTAAAGACGCAGATTCCTGTGTTAGTGTGTGGTCGCGTTTTCATTAGAGACTCGTGTTTGCTTTTAGGCGGATTTGCTCGCGATTCCTGTTCTGTCGATTCTGGAAGCGTTTTCTCTGCAAACCGCGACTCTGTTTTTAGGCATTCTGTGTTTGGCATTTTAAATCCAATCCGTTTGACAAGGGTCTCTCACTGTGTGTTTGCGTTTTCTACAAATAAGACCCGTGATCTACATTTGGCGGCTAGGGTTTCAAGAAAATCCTTTGTTTTCAAGCTGTGGTGCCCTAATCTCTGGTCTACTTTTTTCTCTGTGCTTTTCATGGCCGCCTAGGGCTTCTAAAATTTTCGGCTAGGGTTTTGACCCTCTGGTTCAACTCCGAAAATTTTTTCAATTGCAAATTCTTGATGGGTTTTTCGAGACAATTTTTGGGTACCTGTCGGATTTTTCTGGGTATCTCGAAATCCGTGCCTTGAAATTTGTGCCGACAGATTTGTCGACTTTTGTGCCTATAAACTGCCTCAGCATCCTGTGCATTGGAATTTGTGCTTCCGTGCATTCAGCCTCTTCTCGATACCTCGTTTTTCGTGCCTCGAAAAGCGTGCAAGATGGCAAGTTTGACCAACATCATGTTGGAAGGCAGTCAGTGATTTAATGGCAAAAACTATAATACCTGGAAGCAGCGAATGATGACTATCTTTGAATATCGCTGCCTTGATCAGATCATTCTAGGCAATACTACTCGTCCAACAACGGCGGGTAAAGACCAGGATAAGTTTGACGAACAAACTCGTGAAGCAGTCATGCTCATTAAGCTTTCAATCACAGATGATCAGCTACCTCAAATTCCGGCTAGAAAAACAGCAAAGGAGATTTGGGACCATTTGAAGAGTATGCATGAGACCTCCGACAAGAGCCGTGCGTTCTTCTTGAAAAATATACTGTTTTCTATCATGATGGATGAGAAGACATCTTTGCAGACGCACCTGAACAAGATCCAGGAAATCAGAGATCAGCTGGAGGCTATTGGTCGAAAAATGGAGGAAGAAGACATGGTCGTGATCACTTTGAAAAGTCTACCTAAGTCCTATGAACATTTCATTGAGACTCTCAACATTACGTCTGCTAATGTTGATCTGAAGTTTCCAAAACTTTGTACTATCCTCTTGCAGCAAGATCACTGGAAACAACAGTTTGGTAGTAGTGCTTCTTCGTCCTCTTCAGAGCAGGCTTTTGCAGCCAAGTTTCAGGCTCAGAATAAAGGCAAAGGTCAGCCTCCATAGCAGAAAGGCTCAGGTCAACCTCAGGACAGCACCAAGAAAAAGAACATTCAGTGTAATTACTGTCACAAATATGGGCACATCAAAAAGGATTGTCGTCAGCGTTTGGCTTCTGAACAAAAGAAGCAGGGAGGGTCTTAGCAGAAAGCAAATATTGCCGAGCACACTGATCAAAAGGAATCTGCCTTTTACGCTTTTATGGCTAAAAGACCTGCAGATCATGTGAAGTCCTCTGCCTGGTACATTGATTCAGGTGCTTCGCGTCACTTCACTCATCGACGTGATTGGTTTACAGACTTTACTCCCTTCAGTGACTCAGTTATTTTTGGTGGAGGAGAAGAATATACAGTTGTCGGTAAGGGCACTGTTCAGATTCAGTCTGGTGGGAGGAATCTCATATTCCTCAATGTCTACTATGTTCCTGGCATGGAACTTAATCTTCTCTCTGTCAGTCAGATCATGCGGCACTCTCCTCAATTGGATGTGGTTTTCAGTACACACAAATGTTCCATTGTTGATCGGGAGACTCGTGGCACTGTGGCTGTTGGTATTGAGGATCATGGTCTATACAGACTTGTGGATACAGGTGATTCTCCAGAGTTAGCCATGGCAGCCCGAAATTCTTCCATCACTAGTCTTTGGCACCAGCGTTATGGGCACTTAAATGTGCACTATCTTTCTCAGCTATCTTGGGAGGGCCTTGTAGCTGGTTTACCTGAGATCCAGACCCAGCATCATGGTGTTTGTGGAGCTTGTCAAGCTGGGAAGCAGCATCGAACACTGTTCTCGACTGGTGACTCATGGTGAGCCTCCAAGGTACTACAGTTGGTTCACGCTGATGTATGTGGGCCAATGAATACACCTTTTGTTAGTGGTTGTAGGTACTTCTTACTTTTTGTTGATGATTTCAGTCGTAAAATGTGGGTGTACTTTCTCAGACAAAAATCAGATGTGTTTACTGTATTTCAGAAGTTTAAGGCCTTAGTAGAGAAAGAGTCTGGCTGTTCCATAGTCACTCTTAGGTCAGATAATGGGGGGGAATTTTGTTCTACTGACTTCTCCAACTTCTGTGATATACACGACATCAAATGCCAGTTAACCACACCCTATACTCCTCAGCAAAACAGTGTTGTAGAGCGGCGCAACCGCACAATCACTGAGATGGCCCGTTCCATGTTAGAACACAGGAGTGTTCCTAAGAAGTACTGGGCAGAAGCAGTCTACACTGCCATCTATCTCCTTAATCGGTCTCCGACTTATGCTGTTAAGGAGAAGACTCTTGAAGAAGCTTGGACTGGCCGCAAACCTCGGATCAGTCATTTGAAAATATTTGGCTCTTTAGCTTATGTATGGATTCCAGATGCCAAGCGCTCCAAGTTGGATTCCAAGAGTCAAAAGCTTATGTTCACAGGGTACAATGACAACCATAAGGCTTACCGGTTGATTGATATTGATATTGATCGTCTTACCTTCAGCCGGGATGTTGTCTTTGATGAAGAACGAGGACCTTTTCTTTCTTCCTCGTCTGTACAGCATTCTAAGGAGTAGCCTTTGAAGGCTTCTGACTTGGGTGTTCTTCTTCCGTTAGGTCCACCTAATGAGAGGGATGATGATGCAGATTCTGATTTTGATGATACTCAACCCGAATTTCCTCCAGATGATGTTAATCTTCCACCTGTTGCACCTGTTCCGGCTCCTTCTGTTGCATCCGATGTTGGCACTTCTACTCTCCGGCCTAAATGGTGGGCTAAGACTATTGGAGATCTTCATGGCGATGAGCTCATTGAGGGTAGATCATCCAGAAACAAGAGCAAACAGCAACCTACAGTCAACTTTGCTCTCATGGCCAACATTCACAGTGTTTATGAGCCTCAGACACATTCAGAACCTAAAGGAATTCCTGAGTGGGAAAAGGCTATGGAGTCTGAATACCAGAGTCTTCAGAAAAATCACACTTGGGTCTTTCTGATCTTCCTCCAAGGAAGAAGCCCATTAGCTACAAATGGGTGTACAAGGTGAAATACAAAGCTGACGAAACCCTTGACAAGTACAAAGCTCGTCTCATTGCTAGGGGGTTCTCACAGAAGGAAGGCATTGACTACGAGGAGACTTTGCTCCTACAGCCAAGATGAGTAAAATTCGGCTTGTTCTTGCCTTAGCAGCCCACTTTGGTTGGAAAGTCCATCAGATGGATGTTAAGAGTGCCTTCCTCAATGGTGAGTTGAAGGAAGAAGTCTACATGACGCAGCCTCCAGGGTTCAAAGTTGCTGGTCAAGAACACAAGGTGTGTAGATTGGTCAAAGCACTCTATGGCCTGAAACAGGCTCCTCGAGCTTGGTACATCAAGATTGATAAGTACCTCACAGATCATGGCTTTCAAAGGAGTCCATCTGACTCTAATTTGTATGTCAAACGCACTGGTAGTGATATTCTGATTCTTGTTGTCTATGTCGATGACTTGATCATGACTGGTAGCTTGGCACATTTGATCGCTGAGATCAAACAGGATTTGTGCAGCACATTTGACATGACAGATCTGGGCCTCTCGCATTATTGTTTAGGTGTTGAGGTTTGGTAGACTGAGAGCAGTATCTTCATTTCCCAGTCCAAGTATGCTCGCAATCTTCTGGATAAGTTCCGTATGCAGGATTGCAAACCTACCTCCACACCCATGGAAAAAGGGCTTAAGTTGTCAGCCAAGTCAGACTCACCTATAGTGGATGAATTATTGTTCAGACAACTAGTGGGCAGCCTCATCTATCTCAATGCCACTAGACCTGACCTTAGTTTTGCAATGAGCTACATTTCACGCTTCATGACAGCCCCCAAGGCTGGTCATTGGGTAGCAGCGAAGCGTGTGTTGCGTTATGTGAAGGGCACTTCTGATTATGGACTTCTTTACTCAAGGAGTCACGATCCTCGACTCAGTGGTTTCACAGACTCAGATTGGGCAGGTTCAGTTGATGACAGAAAATCCACCTCTGGGTATGTGTTCAGTTTGGGATCCGGTGCAGTCACATGGACTAGTAAGAAGCAGCAGGCGGTGGCTCTCTCCTCGACAGAAGCAGAGTATTGGGGAGCAGTTAAGGCAGCTTGTGAGGCAGTTTGGCTTCGCCGGATGCTTGCTGATATGCAAATATCTCAAGTAGGTCCAACTCCCTTGTTTTGTGATAATCAAGGAGTTCTCAAACTTACCAAAAATCCATTCTTCCATGAAAGAACCAAGCATGTAGAAACTCATTGTCACTTCATCAGAAAGCTTGTTGAAGATGGATCAGTTCAGTTGCTGTATGTTCCGACGGAGGATAAGACAACTGATATCCTCACCAAGTCCCTTGGTCCAGATAAGTTTGTAAAATTCAGGGGGTCTCTTGGTGTAGTTGATAGATTGACCATTTAGGGAGGGTATTAGAATAACTATTTATCCTATTTTTAGTTAATGGTCACTCCTATAAATTAGCTGTAATTTATTTGGTAAGATTGTTTGCACGATCTTCTGTAGTTTCTATTTTAGAAACTTGCTCTTTGTATATCTTGTATATATTTTGTTGAGCATTTTGCTCTTTGTTAATAACATTCAAGTTTTTACCAAATTACCTTAGTAATAGATGAATCCATGAGCCTCACATCAAATTAAAAGCTCTAGAACCCCACATTTGTTTAGCAATCCACGGGCTTAATCCAACTCGCATGTATCAATAATCAAGAAAAATGATACAATCAAGTCCTGAGAACAAACTACACAGGCCTAGCAAATATCAGATGTAATGCTCTTGGAGTCCGTATACCGATCTAACAGTCTAGTACCTACCCACTAAGTCGCAAGGTTTGAATTCGAATTCGACAACAACGAAATTCGGAATAAATTCAGTAAGGAAAATTTTGGTTAAAAAATTTGGGATTAAATTCCCCTGTAACTTAAATTTGAATTTTTTTTAATATATTATATAAGTAATAAATACCTTATTATAAATTATATAAGTAATAAATATATTATATAAGTGAAAAAGGGGCCACTATCTATGCCCATTATTTATTATGTAAGTAATAAATATATTATTAAGGCGATAGATAGTGTCCTATCATATATCTATACTTAAATAATATATTTATTACTTATATAATATATTAAATAAGTGAAAAAGGGGCACTATCTATACCCACTATTGTTGGGAGTGGACATATATTATATAGATAATAAATACCTTTTTATATACGATATAACTTATAAGTGATAAATATATTATATAAGTGAAAAATATATTATAAAAACTGGACATATTTTATTTATTAGCCGATATTATCCTGCCAAGACTCGGGAGCCGTTCCCGCCACGCTAATCGAGTACATCCTAAGCGACAAAGACTTCAACTGGACGGATTCAATGTTCCTCTTTTCTTTAACCCTACCAAACCTGCCAACGACAAGTGCATCACCATTACCTGCAAAAGCAACATCAATGTTGTGTGCCCTACTGAATTGAAGGTGGATGGGGGATGGCAAAACCGTCGGAAGTAGTCGCTGAGCCTAGCAGGGAGTCGAGATGAAATGAACACGTTTGACCGTCATTTGAAGTGAAAAAGAGGCCAAAAAACACTTTATAGAAACATATTTTATTAAAAATTAAATCGTACGAATTTCTGACAATTCCAACAATTTTTTTTAACGCTTTATAAATCCGCCAATTTTCTATTCTCATGGCCGAAAATCGACGAATCCTGTGACTTAACCTACCCATAGTTGATAGGTCACTACATTGATCCAATAAGGAAAGCTTTAAACCCCTGAACCCATATTTAGCTTCCAAATGGAAAATTTGATGCATTTGTTTCTAAAACTATTCTAAGAATCTCTTAGATTTCCCTTATGTTGATAGAAATGGACTTTGAACTTTGAAGTAAGATTTTCTAGGCCCCATCTTCCATGAAGAGTCATTTGCCATATCATTACATCCTTGTCTAATGACATATTTTTCATGTTTGCTTCCACCATGAGTCAGTTCATTGCAAGTGTTTCAATCCTTCCAAAACGCGGGTGGGGCAAGTTTAGAGGTCATCAACAAAGCCCAAAAGCTTTTCTCCAATGTATTCAACAAGGTAATGACCACCACTCAATATGTGTTCTTAATCAGTTCAATGAATGTTTGACATTTGAAACTTGTGCAAGTTTTTATGAAGTAAACTCGTGAGTTTTTGTAGCCGATTTTTTCGTGAGTCTATGCGAGATTTGTGGCGAGTACTCCAAGGGTACTTGTTGAGTCTATCATGTCCCCTTCACCGCTAATAATTAATATTATTATTATAATAAACAAAAGTGTTTGTTAAAAATTAACATATAATATAAATATTTTAATTAATAAAAATATAAGTATTTTAATAAAAATTTAAACACCTACAGGTCGACGCCCATTTTAGGACCCTGGGTCCTATATCCAATTGGTATTTATACTAGCACTGCGAGACTCATTGATCATCTGATTTTGGAATTCTGATAAGCAAGTATTATCTTAGTGTTTCTGGACTGCTTGGGACAAAAACCTCAAGGAAGTGGCAGCAGGTAGGATGAAAACCCTACCCATTGTTGTGAATTCAAGCTAATTCCAATACAGGAGATTAGCACTAAGCTTAACAAGAGTCCTATTGTTTCAGGTCTAAATTGTGCTGGGAGACAGGAAATCGATTTGCTCACCCAAGTACAACGAGTGTTTGAACCTGGAAAATCATACTACCCAATCATCCAACGAAGAGAATCATTGGTTTCATATGCAGAATTGAGGACTGGGCGCGAGTTGGTGATTTGGTTGATAGCGATAAGGGTGTCTCCGACACCACCCATTTGGCAAGTATAAGGTAGGTCGCGACATAGGATCTACTTTGCGAGTTTCAGAAGAGGACAACTACCTACAGATCGCAAGTTCCAGAAGAGGTTGGAAAAGGAAGATTAATCCGAATCCAAGGGCTTGTGCAAGGCATAAGGATCTCCGTGAAATCTCTCTACTCACAGGCGCACATCGTTGAATATAAGGAAGCGCTTATGCTGTTCAGTTCTGCAAGAGTATTCCTTTTGCAATATGGAGGCTACGCATTTTCTGGTGAATCCTTACATCCAGATTGTAATCCCATATTCCAAACGGCCACTACAACCAACAAGAAACATAAGGCGGCCATAAAGTAATGGCGAACTGACATTACTCACTGCAACTGTCCCTTTCCAGGTTATGGGTCAGTATTTGTAAGTCCTGAATTAAGTTTGTATTTGAAGTTTGTTATAAACCAGCTTGTATGAACTGAGAAATCCAAGCTTCGGCCTTCTGAGTTGTTTACAATATCTTTGAATTGTATGGTAACACTGTATCTCAATATTCATCAATAAATTTCCAGTTCAGATTGTGGTTATAATCATTGTTACTCCATTGATCTGTGTAACGTTTGATTTGAAATTAACAAGTTAAAACTACTAGTGACTACAATTAGTAAGATTAATACAGAAGCTAGTAGGGATATTTTAGAGCCTGAGGGTTTGACTCGCCCGCACGTCGAAAATGTTGAAAAAACACATAATGAAAATGGTTTTTTGCCTTTTAAAAAAAATATGAAAATGACATGCACCATGAAGGTCTATGTGGTTTTGAAGATCTTCATTTGGGCTTGGTGGCAGGGGCTTTGCCCGTTGACCCCACTAGGGTGGCCACCCATGAGGGGCGTGGCCCCTCAACCCCACCGGGGGCATTGCCTCCAAACCTGAGGCAAACTCATTTGATACATTATTTAGCTAAATTTTGCATAGAATTTATGTTTTTTACAAAAATTTAAGTATTTTTTAAATTGTCGAGTTTTCGCCAGGTCGGAAACTTCTAGTCTGCCAAGTTCAAGTTAGCAAATATATATATATATATATATATATGCAAATAACAAAAGAATATAGTAAAACTATCATATAAATTTTCAGAGTGAGTTGAAAGGCCTCCTGAGCTGCTACAGGAGCCAAAAGCATTCTCTTTCCCAAATCTATTAATCCATTCAAACATGGGGTATTCAGGCGGATGATGATGCAGACACAAAGAAAGAACTTCAAGTTGTTGGAAGTCTAGAGCAGTGTGCTATCTTTTAAAGGGGCATGGCTAGTATCCCCTTTCATAAAGAGTGTCAACATAACTTTTCTTTACCAAATACCTGTACAGAACATCTTCTGTGATATTGATGTGGTGTTGCGAAAATTGGTTGCAAGCCGCCAAGAGTTTGTTGCTAGAGACCATGTGGAGGATTTCATTTGTCAATACAAGAGCATTATATCTATTTTCCTTCACTTGTAAGACCATTAATAATGGTAGAAGCATAGTTGAAAAACTCGCAAGGAACTCGCAAGATGCACAAGTAATCACGAGCTAGAATCCCCTACAAGCAACTCGCAATAAAACTCGTCAAAGCATTTTAGTATAACTCGCAGTGATTTTTTTAAGAAAAATGTGCAATTTTTAGGGCCAAAACTCACGTGACTGGTAAAACTCGCACCAACCATGAAAACATGCCCAAATTTCCATATAAATACATCATTTTGTGACAAAAAATTCACCCGATTTTTGCCAAAAACCATCAATGGTGCGCATGCAAGGAAAAAAAAGCGACTTCTTGGATGATTTGAGGACTTTTTTTCAATGCCAGGTTTAGACTAAGACTGCATACAGGTTTTTTTTTCTTGTTCTATTGCAGTTGTTGTAGCCTATATGATTCAAAAATACATTATTTTCTTTTAAATACCAATAGCTTTTGCCAAGGTTTGCAAATTAGTTTCAATTTTGAATAATATATTTATGTACATTTGAAATTGTTTTAGAAACCCTAGATATATGCATTCAAAATCCACAAATATGATAACAAGATATATATTATAAAATTTAAATTATTAAAAAAACTAGCTCCACACTCAATGTATTGCATTAATTTTTTAGTACAGAGACCTTATAACCTCAAATTAATTTTTTTTAAGGCTGCTAACTAGGGTATTACTGATTTTTTTTCTGTTGTCTCCCTTTTGCTAGGTTTCATTTTCATTTTTCTACAAAGAATATGGCTTCAGCAAATAGAAGAATTGGTGGCAAACCTAAGGACCCTTGCTGGAAACATGGGACACTAGGTCCAACGTGAGAAGAGGTTATTTGTATCCATTGCACTAAGCGTATGTACAAAGGCATAAATCGACTCAAATACCACCTTGCAACATATGAGCAGAGGAAAGCAATTAAAAAGAGAATCAAGCAATGGTGTGGGCAGCCATATTTCTAGTTTTTTTTGTTCCACGTAACACTCCTTGTGTGCAACCTTCATTGGAAAGTACTGCATGGAATAGAGAAGTGCAACATGAGGCGAAGTTGGCATGTGCAAGATTTTGGTACTACAACAATATTCCATTTAATATTGTTTTGTAATGTCCCCTTTTAGGATATTCTTGATTTCTTTACTTGCATACAATCAGATTACTAGAAAGGGGCATTAGAAATATTAAAGATCAATAAATTAAGATAATATTCAACTCATAGCATCATAGCATGATTAATAATAAGAACAATACTACATAACACAAATAATGAGATCAAATCATCATAGCATAATCCACATTCAGTTCAGTTCATAACACAATTCAGTATCAACTATGTTCAAGTCTTAATCCTTACATCCTTCCTATTCCTCAACCTTGGATGGGGAATTACTTGTCTAGGGTGTGATGAAACCACCTCGACGGATGGAATTACTCCGCCTCTCCCTAACAAAACCATGCCTATCCTTGGTTGCAAGCAATAGAAATAATACTTCGATATATTTCAACATACCAAATGATCACATTTATTCATAGCGCATTTTATATTGGCTATGTTCAAGTCTCAATCCTTACTTTCTTTCTAATCCTCAACCATGGATGGGGATTTACTTGTCTAGGGCGGGATGAAACCAACTCGATGGCTGGATTTATTCCGCCTCTCACTAACAAAACCGTCCTACCCTAAGGTTGGAGGCAATAGAAATAAATAGGCATTGAGTTTGAGCATACCATTACTTCAAGGTGTTGTGATTATAATCTATTGATGTTTTTCCTTATATATATATTTCATAGCAAGTTTCATAATGCTTATATATACATGTGTAATGATACTAATGATAGATTTGTCATTACTTAACACATGGCATTCATCATAATAAACATAGGGTTAGATACATCATACCAAGAAATAATTCTTGCCTTTTCTATATATCTTGATTGCTGATCTGTATGTATGTTTTCTCTTGCTGCTGCTATACATATATCAGAATTATGTATAATTCAATTCAGAATTGTCTTCTTCCAACTCAGAGTTGTGTCTCTTATTTCTTTCTTTAGATCTGCTTTTATTCACATAATCTTCCTTGAAATTGTCTCATACTTAGAATGTATATATATATCAGAAATATATATATATAATTCTAATTCCCAATTATATTTCTCTTGCTTCTGTGTATTCAAATCAGATGTTATATATAAAATTGTATTCTATCATCACATGCCACAACTATCTTTATACCCTCATACTCTTCTTGAAAGAGTGCAACTTTTCTAAAAGGCATTACCCTTCATACAATAGACACGCCTCCTTGATCGCTCCTTTTATTGCTTCACATCTATTATTCTCCCAAACTAATCACTGCACATCCAATATGAATCGTTGCCTTTGCCTATAGAATGAATCGGCCACCATTAGTAATGGCATTAACTAAACTTTGATTTCAAACTTATTTTAATCGCTTATGCCTGAATGATTATCTTCCATGGTCCACTACTATGGTATAGTTGATTTGTCTTTGATTTATATATGTCTTCAAACATATGCAAAAGGTGGTCGGCCAGTTTAACATGTGGTCGGCCACTACATAATATTTAATTTTATTTCAATATATTTAAGTATTAATATTTATATTTATACTATTAATATTTATGTTTGTTTTTTATTAAAGTGGTCAAACATGTTTTGAGAGGGGACCCCGAAACCCTTCACAAAAGGAAGCATACAAAAAAAAGTAAGCCAACCGACAGCCAACTATAAGCTACCATAAACATAAGCATATAAAGAGTAGCTACTACAGAGTCCAGATAAAACCAAACTAGAAATTAGTTCATCTTCTTAAGAGTCTCTGCCACTTCTAATTCCTGTTCGTAAAATGCCTCATGCATTTTGGCAAAGTCTATAAGCTCTTTCCTCTCGGCTTCGAACTGATTTTTGTTTCCCCCTCTGATGCGAGTTGAAGGTCCACCTGTGTCTTCACTAGCCACCTGTTTACCAATGTTTTTAGTCTCATCTCCTTTATCCTGATTATCCAAATCCACAGCATTCATAATGTCCTCGGCATTGAAATCCTTGAACTATTCCTTTCTTAGCTCCTTAAGCTTCTCTGTCAGCACTCTCATCCCGTTGAGACTGTTCTAAATGGTGAGTTTACTGATATTGCAGATTTTGTCTAAGTTATTGTTCACCTCAATGATTTTCTCCTCGAGGTACTGCACCCTGGTATTGAACTCTTCTCTCATCCTGTTTATCTCCCGATCCATTTCCTCCATTTTTGGAATGGCATCCCAATTTCTAAAGATCATGGAGTCCTATTCAGATGTAGTAATGATCCCCCTCCCCAAGCTTTCCTGAAGCAGCTGGAATCTAATGTTAATTCTATTAATTTCCAGGAAGAACCACTTTGTCATATTGTGCTGAGAGTTCACTGCATTCTTCACAAGTTCCAAAACCTCCTCGACCTGATCTATGTTTCTCGCTTGGGCCAATAGATTGTCAAAATCCTCAAGGAGGTTAATCGAAGGGTTGTTGATTTCAGGAAACTTGACGCCCACACCCAATTCAGGGATAAGGTTGGACTTGCCCAGAGTGTCTTCCACCCTGTCATTCTCCTTGTCAGACGGCTTCTCCCTAATCCCCTGCTTCTGCTTGATCCCCTGTTTATGGGCAACACTTCCAACAAACTGGACATTTTCCTCTTCCTGATCCTTCTCGACCAACTTGACCTTCTTTCCATGCTTCGTCTTACTCCCCTGTTTCTGAGAAGAGCGCCAACATCCTGCACAAAACCCTCACCTCCTCCATGGATTTTTTACCTTTCTTCAACAATGTGGGGGTTTCCTCTTCTGAGGCATCATTTTCTTGTCAAAAATCTCGTTCACAGAGGTGTCAGTGTCATCACCCGTTTCAAACCCTGCAAACCATGAAATGGAAACTTCCCTCTTCTGAGTTTTCCTTTTCTTTCTAGAGGATTCCTCCTCAGTCTCTTCTTCTTCCTCTTCCATTTCCCAGTCCTCGTCCTCAGAATCAGACTCCTCTTTGCTAGACACCACCCTCCCCTTCTTCTTAGCACTGGGTTTATGTTTTATAGATTTTTTTGGGGTTTTGTTTTTCATGTGCTCCATTATGAGTAATATGAGGCTCTCATGCAGAACCGGAAGTTTAGGGTTTCTACCATGTTCTTTCAAACCAAACTCCAAAGAAGAAAACAGGTAGAAGGGAAAAAAAATGGCATACCATGTCTAAAATGATTGAGTAAATTGAAGTGATAGGAGTAAATGGCCACATACCTTCCGTCCAGGGTTACATATGTCATTATAATTTCAGCCACCTCTGCCCAGATTGGCTTAATGGACAAACGATTATACCCACCAGTCTGAAATTTGACCACCTTATCCCTTTCGTTTCCTTTGAAGAAGTTATTAAGGGCTTCCTCGCTCTGCTTCCTCTCCCGGAAGAATTTCTTTCCACTTGTTGAAAACCCCGTCACCATAGCAATTAAGTCTTTAGAAATAGCCATTTCCCACCCATACACCATGACCCTCCTGTTCTTGTAACCTTTAACAAACATGGTTGTGACACTTGGGTCGGTTCCATGGAGATTTTCCATAAAAGGCGTGAGCCCTCCAGCCTCTAGGATGCTCCACACCTTCTGCTTCTGCTTAATCCCCTCGCACGAAGAAGGTTGAACCCTGTTTCTGTCACCCCCCATTCTGAAATTTAGACACTGGAAGAAAACTTTCTCTCTGCAAACTGAAGTGAAGGTAACAATGAGGATGAACAAAACTAATTTGGTGATATTCGAACCCATAATCCGTGTAAGACGAATTTTCTGGATGGGCAAGTCCTGCAAACCTTTAGAAATCATGATGATCTCTTTAGAGGTTCTTGATTGTCGTACCATGGATGCTATCATTTTTAAGCAGGTCTTTAACGTCCCATATGAGCTTAGCTTCATTTATAACTCCTAGGTTGGCAAACACATCCGCCACCTTGTTCCCCTCCGATAGATGTGAGAAATATGGGTAGCCTCAAAGGTTTTCAACAACATAATAGCATCTTCGATCAAGGTCTCAATGGACCAACTTGGTTTAGAGGTGCCATTAAGACAATTGATGATGTACATAGAGTCACCTTCGATCTAGACTTTTCTATGACCCTTAGCATGAGCCAGAGCAAGAATGATACGCAGCCGCAGCTTCGGCATAGTGGTTTGTCTATATTTATATTTGTTATTAATAATATATCTTGTGAATTATTTAAATAAATATATTATATCTTATATTTTAATTATATTAAGAAATATTTATATAATAATATTATTTATTAAATATTTATTAATAATATTGTATACATACACAATTATTTCAAGAAGCACTTTCTATAATTCAAATTGGTTATGGAAGGGCAACTTCACCATCTTATCATGATGTTTAAATCTTTAATTTAGACAATGTCTTAATGTCAGGACATCACATGTTTCAAGTCCTTATTGGAAGCAGTTGGTCACTACATTGACTGTGGTAGGTAAGGGGTTCAAGGCCCCTAGTCGTCATGAGTTGAGTGGCCCATTGTTGCAAGATGAGGTCCAAAACATGCATCTACTAGTAGAAGAACAAAAGTAAATTTGGGAAAAGAAAGGCTACACCATTTTATCTGACGGGTGGACGAATGGTAGGAATAGGACACTCATTAACTTTTTAGTGGCTTCAAGGGGGCAGCTAATCTTTTTAAAGTCAGTTGATGCCTCCAATGAAATAAAAAATGTAGACCTTGTGCAACATGTTGGATGAGGTGGTGATGAAGATGGGAATGGAAATGTCATCCAAAAAGTGACTAACAATGCAGCTGAATATGTGGCAATCAGTAGAATTCTAGAGGCAAGGCACCCACCATTGTTTTAGAGCCCTTGTGTTGCCCACTGTCTTGACCTACTCCTTGAGGACATAGGGAAACTACGCTAGGTGAAGAATGTGATTGAAAATGCAAGAAGTATCACAAAGTACATCTATAACCACAACATGAGTCCTAAATCTTATGAGAGAGCACACTAATGGTAAGGAGCTCGTGCAATCAAGAGACACACTTTGCCACTAATTTCATCACCTTGCAGAGTATAGTAGCTTCATTGCCAAACCTTAAACGCATATTTGTGAGTGAAAGGTGGTTGGAGAGTCCTTATTGCAAAAAGCCCGAAGCAAAGAGGGTCGTGAAGACCATTTTTTATGATAACATTGCCAAAGTCATGTAGGAGATCATCAAGGTAAGTTTTCAAACTCTAATTTCTATTTATTTTTTTATTTTATAACGTTACAATATACTAATTTTGTAAAATTTTGATATTTTTATTTGTTGAATTAGTATAATTCTTTAATTTCATTTTCATCCACTATTCATTTAGGTGTCAAAACCACTAGTTAGGGTTTTACAATTGGTGGATGGGGATCAAAAGCCCATGGGGTATCTATATAAGGCCATGAATAAGGCCAAAGAGGCAATTCAACATTTGTATGGGTCGAATAAAACAAAATATGAACCCATATGGCACATTATTGATCAAAGGTGGACCCGACAACTCCAACATATTCATGCTACTAGCTATTATTTGAACCCCAAGTTTTTCTGCTCCTCTTCATTCAAAGTAGATGCAGAGGTTATGCTTGGCCTCAACACATGTATTGAGAGGTTGGTCGTTGATGATAACCTTCAAGACCTCATACTCAATGAGATACAAAGCTATAAGAGGGCGGAGGGGGCATTATTTTCTTCAACTTTTTGTATTCGTAGGAGAGCTATTCTGCAACTAGGTAAAAAACATATATGTTTAATTTTAATTTACTATTTTGTAATGTCCCCTTGTCACAAATTAGAATTCTTGTTTCCCTTGTCCAAAAATTTCAACTTGCAACAAAGGAACATTAGTACATTTTCATTTAAAGTCAATATATATAAAATTCACATATAGTATATTGCTTTTCATTTAGTTCAAAACTGATTTTTATCAATATGTATTGCTATGCAAGTTACTATTATTCAATCTATGATCATTTCCATGCATATCACTAGTATGACTCATAGTTATTTTCAATGCATATCATTATTGCTAATCTCATTATTGCTTTATTAGCCTTAGGATCATCATGCATATGCCTTGCATAACATTAACCTTTCATATGTTACTTTCATGATCAATACTAATATGCCTTGCATATCATTAACATTTCTCATGTTACTTTTATGATCAATACTAATATGCCTTGCATATCATTAACATTTCATATGATCTAGGATATTCATCAATGCAATTTATAATCTATTGGTCTATACGTTATTTGCTAACAGCTTATGGGAGATTTGGAGGATAGTTACCGTTATCCACTATGGGGCTCTATGGTCTCTATCCTTAGACTCAATGCGGTATCCTTAATACCTTAGAGTCAAGGCCTCTATGAGACTCCTTGGTACTCTTATGATGTCTTACATCAAGTAACCAAGGCCTTATATATCACTATCCTTGCACGATGGGTACCTTATACCTCACGTGACAAGGCCTCTATGTGATGTTCATCCTTTGCATCATGGGTACCTTATACCTCATGTGACAAAGGCCTTTAAATACCCATGTGGCCTCTTGGTAATTTCCTTCCATCTCTCATAGGAGGTTAGCAAATCACATGTCATAGCATATGATTGTGTACAAGATAGTGCATTACAAATGACTCCTCTATATGTTTGTCTACAAGATAATTCACTTGAAATATTGCACAATAAATACATTACAATTGATTCCTCTATGTGATTGTTCACATGTCATCATTCCTGAGGATGATGGGATGTAAACACTGCCTTACTAAGCATTGCTGTGCATAAATCATTAGTATCATAACAGAGGCATTTTTGAGTATAAGCATATGACGACTGTCATAAATCAGAATCGATGCATTTATGAGTTACCATATGATTATCAGGACTGTTATGATCAATTTAAATACACTGACATGAATGATCGCATATGACTACCAGCATACCATATACTATCAATGATGAAACAATATTATGAATTCTGTATACCTGTATCGTACGGCTGCCGTCAGCATTAAATAATATAAGTGCTCACCTGTAAGAGGAGATGTATGGCAGTTTTGGTTGCTGATCTTAATTAAGTTAATAACAGTTTCTGCTTATTGGCATAGATGTCTCCCAGAACTTCAAAATTCCTTATTGCTGTCTATCGCACTGCTGTGCAGGTATGTTCTTTCCTTTTGAATATATTATAAATGATCAAATACTCAATGCTGAATGCTGAATGCCCAAATGGTGTCTAAGAATGAATGATGGATCTCCTTTTATGGTGTGGAAGAGCCACCGGTGGAGACCCTTAGGCCTTCGTGCCTTTTTGTTAAGCTCATTTAATTACATGTATCTTCTTAATGATGATCAATTCTTAGTGGTTTCATTCGATCCCTCTATAAATGCTTTTATTTTATTAAACAATTATAATTCTGTCCTTTAGTGCCAAGTCAGCCTTTGTCCTATTCTTAATTCGTCTTTTCTTCTTACCATGAATTTTGGCTAAGTACTAAAACATATGTAATCTTCTTTATTTGGAAAACTGTGAACTGTTATGGGTCGAAATTAAGGGATATGACATATTTACTATGGGTAGAAGTATTAATTATGGGCTCAAGATTGTGGTGTGTGGATAGAGGATTCTAAAGCTGAAAGGGGAGGCCAAGCACTTATTGCATAATCTTAGAGACACACATGACCAGCAACTTTTGTTAGAAAAGCTTCATGCTACATTTATGGTGATATTTATTTGTTTTTAAAATTCCAGTGGCCTCGAAGGATTCCCATGTGAGCTTTACAAAGCCACTTGAGATTTTGAGAGGCTGGATTTGCTTGAAGTTTAAGAGGAAGATGTGAAATCCCAATCCCTTGAAATCTAACCAATATAATAAAATATAAATTTGTTCCTAACGCTAGAGACCACATTGAATCAAATTTGGCATTCATTCACGTCATTCAACTTGTCTTACAAAATTCAAAGATAAAGCACTTTCTCTTAGAGTGAAGAATGTGCATCTTACTTTGGTAACACCCAAGCAAACTGACTTCATACAGAGTAGAGCACAGTTTAAACAACATCATTGTTGTGTTGGAAGGTACTGAACACAGTTGCTAGACCAGTCAGAATATTATATTCATCATAATTCATAGTTGTGGAATCTACCTGTTTCCAATATTATATTCATTATATCCAAAAGTATATGATAGGAATCAGAGGATCATAAAATTTTATATTTTTCATTTTTAAAGCTCTCAGCCTTGGTCCTTTCTTCATTAAACTTTAAAGCAATAATTTTTTTCGACTCACATTCCAGCTTGTCTAACCATTAACAATGTCAATTCAAAAAGTGGTTGACCTGTTTAGATAAATTTGAGGAGGATGCTATTGATCCCAAACCTATAGATCCTTGCTGCAAAATTTTCCACTGTGTGCTTAGAGAATTGTGCAGGTCCACATTAAGGGTATTAACTTGCATAGGCCCACTCACAATCAATATATTGGTGGCCAGTATAATAATGATTCCTTCTACTTCCACTAAGGATGAAGAATCAGTTTACAATGCTCTGAATTACTTTTGTTCTTTTAGCAAGGCCTCTTGTTACAACATTAATGTCAAAACAATTTAATTTTCAAGAAATCAACAACTATGAGACACCTTCACCAAACTAATGAATTTGGGGACAGAAATGAAACCATGGAAGATTATCATGGGTGTGGGATGGAGATGTATGGTAGCTCTCTTATATTAACTAACCTAAGGTGAGCCATATATAAGAGATCACTTGACAAACATTACGTAAATGGGATAAATTAAAAAATATCAAATTCTTTATTGTACAGTCCTAAGACAAAAGTTCTGATTCTTTCATTAATCTCCCAAGAACTAGACTAAAGTGCTTGCCTTTTAAGAAATAATAAGACCATTAATTGATGATTCGATAGCCTTATATTTCAGCATCTTTCATTCAAATTGTACTTCAACTTCAACTCTTCCTTGTGTCTCATGGTAATCTTAAAGTTGAAAATCATTTATAATTTGTCAGCATAAAGGGGAACATGAGGTACAAACTTCAAAGAGAATGTTATTGAATTTGTAAATAAGATTGAGAGAATCAAATGGAATGGTGCTAGAATTGAGAAAAAAGTTGGCACACAACATATTTTCAGACCACCACCATGTTTGCAAATTAAGTAAAAATGACTATTCACAGTTTAAAGAAATATTATTCCTATTTTAGAATTACCTTCCTCTAAAGTCTCTTGAGTGCGGAAAACTGCTGCATTGTTCTGCATCACTCTCTGCATGTTCAGGCGTATCTTGGAAGTAGGTAAGCTACCGTTTGCATTCCTTAATTTATCCAGCCAAGCAATTGTCTTTTCTCCAGCATTTTTTGGCAAAGGTTTCTGATTTTGACCTGTTCTTTCATGCAAAAAAGGTTTAAAAAATTAATGTATTCTGGTTATGACAGCCCAAGATTCAAAGTACAAAATGGAAATAATAAATGAGTAGCAAGCTTTGAGGCTGTCACACAGTCCATAATAAACATTATAGTGACATAAATTCAAAAGAAGTCATCCACAGAAATTAGTTTTCACACAAAAAATAAGAAGCCTATTCTTGGAGCCCCTGAAAACAAGTTGAAAGCCTTGAAGAAATTCACTAACTAGAGTGGACCAGGTACAACATGCTGACACCCAATCTAAGATAACCTAAATATGGCACTTTGTATTTCTTTGGTGATCTTCATGTTTATAGCCAATCTAAGAAATCTTGATTAGAGCCTTGTGTTGTGCCTCATAAGCTGGCATTTTGTGAAATTTCCTTCCAACCTTGTGCTTTGGCCCTTTGTATATCTCTTGGTCTCTGTTGCTAATGTGGTTATTTAATATTGCCAAGAATGATTCAAGGGAGCTCTACTATCAATCTTCTGGCTTTTGTTTAAAATCTCCATTGTTGGTGTTCTACCGAGCTTCAAGTTTGCAGTTATGGCAGCCTGGTTCTAAAAGTGTCTAAGACTTGTGCCCCTTACCTGCATGCTTTATTTTATTCGAATGTTGCCCTGCCATTCATGGTTACCCATAACTTAACTGTTTTCCTTGTGTTTGTTTGGTGACCAGGCACCAGAACTTTGCTCTTGCGCACCGGCCATATGCGATTGTAAATGTTCTCTATGCATCTTTGGCCATAGCATTTGGCCCCTAGCCATTGATCTTAGATTCTTAGTTAATCAACATGAGCTATCGATCTACAGGCCATTTAATGAACAAGGTGGCAGTAATCAAAAGTGAGGGGGCCACTTTCAATGCATACATGGCCTGATGTGTCATGATTCCTTTTGTTGGTAGATGAGTATGTGGAGGACTCATGTGGGTCCGTGCTATGTGGACAAATGGAGGAATGCCACGTGGTCTAGGGTGGCAAATGTGGTGAATTCATTTGGGCAATTATTGAATATGTGCTTGCACAAGTTTCATTCAATGGCAAAGTTTATACAGGTTGTATGGTATTTGGAGGGCCACAATGTTAAGGTGCAGATTAGATGGTTGGTTTATAATGTTGCCATGTGTAATCAGGAGAAGAAGGCGGTGGCTCCCCTAAGTCTATTTAGTGGAGGCCTGCAAGAATTTATGTCTTCACTAATGTAAAATGTTGTCGACATGTTCAGTTCTCATTGCTCCACGGCTAAATGGAAAAAGGTAAGGGCCCCTCATATATGCTTCGCTAGTATTGCCCCTGGCCGTTGACCATCTTTTGATCAACGTGGACCGTTGATTGTAACTGAACTTTAATGCATTGCGTTAGTGATTCAAAAGGGAATGTGTGGAACATTTGGCATTGTTGGCCAACTCCTATTGGTTGAAAGAACAAATGTGCTGAATTTTAAGGGCTCCGCCCCTAAAACAATGAATGACAGATTGCCATGTGGTCTGCGGTGGCATATTTGGTGGGCCCAATATTTGTTTAGTCTTTGCAACTAAAGTGAAAGGTGCAAAGCTCTACTTGGGGAAATGAATGAAAAGGAGGACGTGCACTAGTGGTCAATGCTCATTGGTCAAGAGACCAATATGTGATTTCTTGGTGCATGTCTTTCTAAGGGCTTGTTTCTGCAGTAACAAATCCAGTACCGCCACGTGGTCTTAGGTGGCATGTTTGGCTGGTCCACCCAATTTACTTGGGGGAAGGCTTGACTACATGTTTGTGGCCACTTAATGATGTAATATGGGCAACGTGGTCATCTCTTATTGCATCGTGGTGATACGGTGAATGGTAATGACCTTCACATTTGTTCTCCTCGTTTCACCCTTGGCCGTTGATCTTGTGGCAATCAACCGAGGTCATTGATCAAAGACCAGAGTTCAAACTAGTTAAGCCAACTTGCCAATAGAAAGCAATATGGTATGAATGCGCCCGAAGAAATAGTGCAGAAACAAGTAGAGCAAGAGGTTGAAATTTTCCAAGTCTTGAATGCCCGGTTAGCAATAAGTTGGATGTTTGCAAAGGTAAAATTGATTTGTGGAGTCATTTTGCAAAATGCAAATGATGTAGCTAAGGAATTAATGAAAATCGACAAAGCCCATGTTGTTTGCTAAACCCAAGAAGGCTGAAGACATTGTGGAGCATGGACTACCTTGCATCCATTAATTGACACCAAAAACCAATAATTAAGCACTTCCGGGCAACTTGCGTACATATTTGAAGGACATTTTTCCCCTATTTTGCATAGATTTGATCTGAGAACACATTCTACTGTACTAAAGAAATGGGCATCATGAGTGAGACCTACGAAATGTTGAATTTTTTCTTTGCAAACTTGAATAAGTGTGTTACGCAACTTCAATGAATTCAGTGCTTTAACAAAGAGGTTGTTGCAACAAATTTTATAAAAATTCCTTGCAACAATGTAGATTGCAACAAGTGTCATCAGCATAGAAGATCTAGGGCATGATGGTTGGTTATATATACAAGTTTCTCTTAGTAGAAAAAGGTTAGTCTCTAAGCCAAACACGGATCTTTTGGCCAAATTTGCCCAGACTGCCTATAGTGTATAGCGGATTCCTCTCCGTGATCAAGATGTGTCCATAATTGACCGAGTATATTTGTCTCTGGGTTATATTTGATAACTTCTTGTTCTCTTTGATTAGTTGATTGTTGCAGCAATTGCAAAACCATTTCAAAGTCTTTGAAGAGTCTTTTCAGAATAGCATATGGGATTTCTTTGAGCAAGTATGGATGGTTAAAGAATGTTTGGTTATCTGAAGTTTCTTGAGTTTTTGCATTATATCTAGATAAAATATTAGAAGCTAGATTAGTGTTAGTTCTTTGTTTCAGATTTGTAAGAGTGTTTGCATGTTTCTTCAGGCCTTGTCTCTATTTCCCAATGAAATAGGCACCAATCGCAAATGGGTAAATGATCAAACTTTATTTTAATTCATCCTCTATCCTCTTTGTAGATTAGTGTAGGGTAGGTCCCACCAGTCTGCATGATTCAGTAATACAAACTTGTGCCAAATCTTATGAGAGCTCGTGTCTAATATGTCTGCAGAAAATTATGCATGTTGTGTTCCCAGATTGCACATGAAGTATGGAAATCAAAAGGGGATTAGTTTAGGGGTTATGAATCAGTTTCACATCTTTTAGTTCCATGGGTAACCTGATCTACCATAAAAGAGGTATTTAGGTCTACAAAACTAGTAAGCCATTGTAAGGGATATTTAGTGACAAATAATTGGGATATCCTTACACAAAGGGTGTGGCTAAGCCGTGTGACCTAGTCTATTCTTCATTTCCCTTTAATTGTCCTGTCAAGATCTCTAAGAATACTATCCTTGGACCTACAAAGCCAGAAGTGTGGAAGAATTGCCTGCTCTTGTCAGTTGGCCCACAATTGCCAACAGCCTGATTATGAATCTTGCCCACTTAATCTAAATCAACTTATGTTCCCCATGTTTAGATTGCAAGTGCACTCTCTTGGGTTGTAGGATACAATTTGAAGCACCAACACAACACCTAGCCTAAAACTAAGACTCCCGTTAAAACGTGTAGCAGGGGAAAGAAAACAAACTGAAATAGTTAAGAGCTAATCTTGAATAAATTAGCAATAAGCCTAGTATAGAAATCCCATTGACAAGATACAAGCATAAGTACACACATTAACTCTTATCTTTTTTTAAATTATCATTGTTTCCATCTCTACTCATATATGGCACATTCAAAGATTGTGAATCTCAACAACTTAGATGATGAGGTAGTAGATCGAGAGCAACCTAAGTGATAAGGTCTAATTACACTTTATAACTGCAATTATGTTGGTATCTCTGTTGAACGTTAGGGACTTTCACTTACTACGTTGTAGGATAAATGCATACTCTAAGTTGCCGAATCGGCCTATTACCTTGTAGATTCTGGGTACAGTACATCCCAGAATCAAGTAGTGACCGGATGGTAAAGCTTTGCCGCCTCATCAAATAGCAGAATATATCAGAGAGCAAAGGAAGCAGAGGCGAGAGTTGCCCGTAGCGCAAAGCATCATTTCAGGAGAGGAAGAGGATCACGAAGGCCCCCAGCTTTTCCATCTCATACTCAGTGTGTCTTCCCTAATGTTGTAGTAGAGAGCCACCCATTTTGGGGTAAGACTGCAGAAGAGCCCACTAATGTGAAGAGAACGAAGGGGCCATTAGAGAGGCCATTTCAAAATTACACTAGACAGATTGCAGATCAAATTGTTGCAAGATATGCAAATGGTTTGTCCTTAAATATTGTTCGATCACCATATTGGCAAGATATGTTGAGAAAAGAAAATGAGGCTCCACAAGGCTACATGGGCCCAGGTTAAGAAAAGGTACACAGCACCTTACTAGCAAAGGAGGTAAAAAAAAATACACTTCATTGGCTCCCATTAGAAATTCATGGAAACAAAACAAGGGTATCCATTGTTTCCAATGGATGGAAGGATGCAAGAAATTGACCATTAGTCAATGTGATTGCAGTGTCCCCTAAAGGGGCAGTGTTTTGAAAGTCATGGATTGTGAGGGGCAGGTGAAGGATGCACAATTTATTGCTGACATCCTTATACAATACATCCAAGATGTGGGTTCTCAAAATGTTGTCCAAGTCATAACAGACAACACAAAGAATTGCAGACCGGCTGGCATGTTGCTTGAGACATGGTTTTCACATATATTTTGGACACCTTGTGTTGCCACTCACTTAACCTCATGCTACAAAAGTTGAGCAAGAAAATAGATTGGATCAAACAAGTCTATGCTAAGGCTGAAGAGATCCAAATGTTCATCACAAACCACCACATGTTGCAGACCATTTTTAGATCATTCTCGCGATTGGAGTTGTTGAAGCCTATGCTCCCCCAAGTTTTTGGGACAAGGACGATAGGGGATAGGGGGCGTGTTTTCGAAACAGATTTTTTAGGCCATATTTTATGGGACGGCTATTAAAAAAATAGGGAAATTTTTAAAATATAGGAAATTTCAAATATTCGTATATTAACATAGACAAGGCATTCATCTTATACATTATAGAACCTTAATACATAACATTAGAGTTGAATTGAGATTTCACAAGAGAGTTGATAAAGGAATTTACAAAACTCAGTTGCTTTCATTGTCAATGTCCATATATATTGTATAAAAATTACAACAAAATGGAAAAAACATAGAAAATATGTTGCTGCCCGTAATTAGCATCTGCTAACATTGCATCACAATTGGAGTTTGAGTCCAATGGAACCCTGTTGATGATGTTTTTGTGACACCACAACAATAGAATAAAATACTAAGTATCCTATCCTCTCTTGAACAAAGCTTCTCAGACGCTGAACTTTGCGATCGAATGAGACTGCTCCAAGGTTCCTTTTGTGTCAGGTCTTAACATGCACAGGGATAGACTCAGTGGAATGACGTGATTTTGCTGGTAATCAAGAGGGGGACTTACGTGAGATTGCTCCTTCATGGACATGGAATAGTTCATTACTCCTCGGACTCGGATTTGTCGGTGAATGGAACTCCTTCACAAATAGACAACTTGGAATTCCTAAGTTCCACTCTTAAAGAGGCGTATGATTTGGCAATGAAGCTTCTAGGAAACTAATCCTAGCGAAAATCTAAAAGAAAATACAAAAGATGAATGAGGGTTTAGGAAACTAACTGATGGAAAAGACTACTGCTGAGGATGGAAACTGGAACCAGTCCTCTACTTCCTCATGAGACAACAGCTAGGCAGGGATGGTGCTATCTTCTGAGGGGAAGTAAGGATTTTCAGACTGCTCTGACATAGAACATGGAACTGAAATATGCAGAACAGTCGAAGTTAGACTTAGAATTAGTTCAGGCTAACCATGCACGGTGATTTGCAGGCCACAGATCACCAATGGTATGAACAAACAAATTCAATCATTCAACAATAATAATCTCCATCATTCTAACTAATGAAAAGCTTGAAAGTAAAGCAAATAACTTCAGAAACTTTAAGATATGCTTCAAGAAATCAAGAAGACCATGTCAAAGATCCAAAGAACCATATGAACACCAATCTTGAATGCTTATATTATTGCTCTGGGAATCTGTATACAACAATCTAGCTAATTCTTGAAGTGTTCAGCTCAACAGGAAATGGAGTGATGACGAAAGAATATACAATCCAGCTGCTCAGGGAGCAGGGAAGGATGAGGGAAGAGAAAAGGATGAGAGGAAGAGGAAAAAAAGATCCTTTCAAATGAAGTGCCTCAGCCTATTTACAGGCTAACAAAAGCAAAGGAGGAGGTGAGGAGATCTGATCTCCTCGAAATTTGTGCAAACCCTAAAGAGATAGGAATGACCATGTCATAGGCCCTATGGGATGCTGCGACCTGTCCTGGGCGCCACCTACTCTAGATGAAAAGTTGCCACTTGTCCTAGACGCCAGGCTGACTAAGCTGCTCGGTAGCCAGGTTGACTAGTCAACTGCCAGCTCGCCTGCTCCTTGGGCACAAATTTCATGGTGTCCTGGAATCCACCTGTCCGGATCACAAATTCCACCTGGTGTAGGATTTTACGACCTAGAATATCTTCATTTCCTAGGCGCATATTCCAGGGGTCAAGGAATTTTCCCGTGGAATTCCTTCCAGGCTGGAAATCAAGTCAATCCTGATGGAATTCTTGGAGTGATCCTTGGAATTTTGCCTCCGTGCTGTGTACTTTGGAATTGAAATTCAATCCCTGCTGCATTTCCCTTTGGATTCCTACACTCGCACGGATCCTTGCTCTTGGTGTGTATTCTCGTTCTTCTCGATGGATGGTGAACTTGAAGTGTATCCTCCTAGCTTTCCAAGGATTGATCCTCTTGTCCGAAACTGGAATCCCTGATATTGGACTTGGAGCGATCTCTCCCATTCTGTCATCCTTGATGCAGCTATTCTCCGTGTCATTTGAAATCTTCGGAAGGACTTTTGATCTTCCCTTATCCTTCATGCGAAGCCTCTCTATCACTGAACTGGGATCCTTTGACGTTGCCTTCCTTGCGCCACTCATGTTGAGTGTTAGGGGGAGAAAGGCGGGCACTGGAATGGAGTGATGTCCTTCACAGATCCTCGGTATGCATGTGTGGTCTTCTTGTTGTTGGAACTCCCGGATCTTTGAAATGGTCATCCTCTTCGGCGCTTGAACTCTCTGCATCCATCCTGATTGCCCCGGATCATCCTTGTTCATCCTCCTTATGGAACCTATCCTCGTCCTGGATTCCTGCAAAACAAGGAAAACCTCGAGTAGTTATGATGAACAAGATCCTTAAATGCAATGCAATCAAAAGATAAAACATGAAATAAACTTGCAAGATTTGATAAATTTGACTTATGAACTTCTGAATAAATAGAGGATTTTCATCATTTTCCTTCACATTTTTCCTTCATTCCAGGGTCACCAGGCAAGGACAAGAGGAAATTCCAGGTCAGGGTGCAAATTTCACTGCCAACAGGAATCCAGGTGTCTAGGCGCATTTTCCACCTCCTGCAGGAATTCCCTTTGTCCAGGTCACATATTCTAGTAGGTGCTAGATTTTGCAACCAAGGACAAAATTCTTCCTGGGGCGCATAATCCAGCAAATACTGGATTTTGCAACTTGGACAAGGCCGTTCATTTTTTGGCTAAGGGTCTCATCATTCTGTTGTTCTCAAGGATAGATTTTCTTTACTTTGATCAGAGACTCAATCATTTTAAACAGGGTCTAAAACGAGAAACATCTTCTATCCCCCCTTAGGAAATTCCAGATTCCAAGGTGGGATCTGCTAATGGGCAAGGAATTCTTCATGCAAGTACTTGCAGACTTGGATTCAGGAACTTCATCATGCAGGTCACATAACCAAACTGGATCAGGAATGTTCCCAAGTTTCTTCCTAGGTCGCAAAATCCAGCTGGTCTTGGATTATGCGACCTGGACAGTTTTCTTCCAAGAGTGCAAAATCCAGCAGGTCTTGGATTATGCGACCTGGACAGTTTTCTTCCAGGAGCGCAAAATCCAGCAGGTCTTGGATTATGCGACCTGGACAGTTTTCTTCCAGAAGCGCAAAATCCAGCAGGTCTTGGATTATGCGACCTCGACAGTTTGCTCAATTTTGACTAAGGACTTATTCTCCTGTTCAGTTTTTCACAAAGGGTGGACTTTTAGGTGTTTGATCAGAGACACAATAATTGAAATGGGATCCAAAGCGAGGTGTTCACTCTACCCCTTCAGGGAATTTCAATCTCCATGGTGAAATTTTCCAATCAGATAGGGAATTCTTCATGCAGGCACTTGCAGACTGGTCCAGGAATCATTTCTTGACAGGTCGCAAAATTCACTCTGGGCAGGTACTTTTGGAATAGGATTGACTTCATCCTAGGGCGCATAATCCAGTAGGTACTGGATTATGCGACCAGGACAAAAACCATCCCTGGGTGCATAATCCAATACCTACTGGATTATGCGACCAGGAATATTCCTTTGCAAAAATCTACAATGCTTTGGGAGGGGGTCTTAAACACCCAGATGATTCGTCTTCAAAAATACTACAAGTCTTGAAACCTTATTCATTGAAATTCCTCCGTGTCATGGTCTTGGATTGAGTCCTGGATCAGGATAGAAAAGGACATCCCTTGGATTGGACTTACCGGAGTGGGGCTGTAGGCCCGGGAACAGAGTTCCATGCCGGGAGTTGAAGGGTTCAAGATGGAAAGATGAATATGCCAAGGAATGACAAGCTTTGTCGAATTCAGGACCTTGTCGGGATAAGAATCTGGATAGACCTTGGAACGGGATTTCGGACAGGAATTCTTTGGAACAGGATCCCGGGATAGTAACTTCCGGACTGGAGCTATGGAATTGGAATTGTGGGCAGAGACTCCTGGATTGGAATTGTGGACAGAGTGAAGGACTTAGACCCTTTCTTATGGAATGATGGACTTATGCCATGGATTGGTCAGTTTTGATAGAGGAATGATAGTCAGGGTTTCACTTATCCTCAAGAAAATTCACTACTTCAAGCATTCCAAATGTTCCCTGTGAGCTAACTACTCGGACATTCTTTCCTAGCTTCATGGATCAGGGCAAGAAACTGCAAGATCAAAGCAAAAACGACGGCGAAAGCGAGAAAAAAAAGGGGTCCCCATTTGCAATGGGACGATGTGTGAAAACGTCACAACATCTAGCACCACCTTCAAACAAATGTTCCTAAACATTTCAAAGATAAAGACTCAGTCTAAACCATGAACCTTTGGATAATCCCCTCTAACCTATCAGTCAACCCAGAAATGCACTTGAAAGGGAAAAGAACAAAGGATTGAATCAAAACACTTCTTCTTTTGATCATTGTGGTGTGTGCAATGCTAAATACATTGATTCTGCGAAGTATTCACATGATAAACCGGAATCAGGGAGTCGGAACCTTCTGCGTACACCCACACGTTGGATTGAACAAACATGAAAACATGATCAAGGAATCGGAATCAAAAGCTTACCACAACCGTTCATAACCCAAAGATCCAAGTGTGTGCAATTGAATTTCTTCCATCCTTCTGCAACCGAGATTGCCAAGATTTTCTTGCATTAAGCTACGTATAGATGCTCACCTTTTGAACAACCTTGGACATTGCCCCGCTGCCAGCAAGCGTCTATAGCCCCGACGCGGTTGTCGCTATGATTCCCTCAAGCATTGCTCTACTGCCGGTCGGGCGTCCATAGCCCCAATAGAGTTACTTGAATCCTCCAGCTGATTGAATATTTTGAACCGGATTTAGGAAGCTTTTTCTCTTTTTCTTTTGATTTTGCATAGTATTCTTTTGTAAATGCTTTTGAGTTTATTTCTTGGTTCATTCACGCTAGGCTGGGAATCATAGTGGCGGCAAAGGTGAGCTTATGGATTTTTCACTTAACTCAAGATCACCAAGATTCCTTCAGAAGCTTTAGGATTATTAAGATGTGTAAAAAGTATAAGATCTTCAAATATTTCAAGTTGTGCTAAACAGTGGATTCTTCTTCCAAGAACAAGTAGTCACACTTATTCAAGACTAACCGCGGAGTCCACAATAAACTTCCACTTCATGACTCATGTTTCTCGAAGGAAGACTAAGAGATATCAAAAACAATAATCAAAAAAAATATTATAATTGCAAGATATCAGTGTCAAGACGCAATTATTGGTTCCTTTCCAAGTCAAGTACAATTCTTGTCTTGATGATGAGGTTAGAGAAAATCATCCTAGGATTGCAAAGAATTTCATGAACAATTTATCCAAGGAATGAACACTTTTAAGATAAGCCAGATTGTGTTTGAAAGTTTATCACCTCCTTGCAAATCGGGATCCCCGAAAAAGGAAACCTAAAGCTAAAGCAAACTACCAAACTAAGGAAAGCAAACTAAACGAGGAAAGCAAACCTTAACTAAAGCAAACTAAAAAAGAAGCCTATCTAACTATGAACAAGACCCAAAAGACCTAAATATATACATGATCTAGCATGATTTCTCAAGATGAATAGGAGCAATAATGCACAAGTGACAGTCTGAAATATAGCGAATTCATCTTTGAACTCGGAGAAAAGATCTTGCACAATGTATTTCTCATATTCAAGCAATATTTCTTGTAAAATTATCAATTGCAGCAATTCAAAAGGTTCGTGATTTATCCACAAACAAGTTATTTTTCCTAAGTTGCCATAATCAAATTCATACTTTTCACAACTAAAAGCAAGGAAAGAAACAACCTGGGATACTTAACTTCAAGTGGAAATTGTTCAATTTCCATCAACATATCAGGAGGTCGTAATTCAATATGGATCATTCCTCTTGCAGTAACTCGTTCATCTTGGAATAACTTTGGCAAAAGCTCTGCATGCGCTTCCTTCCTTGAATCTTCCAGCGCCCCTTCGAATTGTTCTTCATTCTTGGACTCAATATCTTGTACTTCTTCATTCAGCATATCCATAAGGTTGTCTTCCTTTCCAAGGACGCTTGAAATTTCTTGTGATTCATTCTCGATGACCTCCTCTTGTAGCATGGGCAGGTGTTCGTCAAGGATTTCCTCCTCTTGCAATGGACCTAAGTCACTTCCTTCTTCGCCCGAGGGATGAATATCTTGTTCAACATCTTGTGCATCACTTGCATTCCTTTGGATATCTTCTATTACCTTTTCAGCTTCTCCTTCAGCAGGCTCGTTCTTTCTTGAAAGAAGATATGCAAATTGGCTCTCCACAATAGTACTTTGATTATCAAGGTCACTTGCACTCTCTTCATTATTGGATAAAATGGGAACATCTCCTTCTTTAGATGGTGAACTGATTTCCTGAAGACATTTGCTCCACAAGATGTCCAATCTTAATCTTGACTTGGATACTTCTTCCAATCTTAATTGTTCCTTGACTTGATGAATAGCTTCCTCACAAGATGAACAGGTGAGTTCTGAATGAGCTGTGTTATGGATCCTGCACCATCCTTCTGGAATCAACATGTCTTCTGCAGGCAAATCCTTCTCAATGCTAAATCTCTTCTTGATCATTTCCTTGAAACTCATGAAGAACTCCCTTTCGTCAAATGGGGCGTTGGGCACCTCCTTCGTAGGAACAACTGGCTCATCCACCTGTGAAAAGGGAATTTTATCTTGCAAAGTTAATTCCATCCTAGACAGAAATGTTAGGCAATATAGCTCCTCGTGTCCATGGGTGTTGTGGATTCTACATCCCCTCTTTGATGCAAAGTCATCCAAGCTCCTAGGATGAAGTTGTGCATTCAAATTCCACCTTGGAGTGATCAATCCTGATGGAATTCTTGGAGTGATCAAATCAATCCTGATGGAATTCTTGGAGTGATCCTTGGAATTTTGCTTCTGTGCTGCCTACTTTAGAATTGAAATTCCATCCCTGTTGCATTTCCCTTTGGATTCTCGCACTCTCACGGATCCTTGCTCCTAGTGTGGATTCTCATTCTTCTTGATGGATGGTGAACTTGAAGTGTATCCTCCTGGCTTTCCAAGGATTGATCCTCTTGTCCAGAACTGGAATCCCTGATATTGGACTTGGAGAGATATCTCCCATTCTGTCATCCTTGATGCAGGTATTCTCCGTGTCATTTGAAATCTTCGGAAGGACTTTTGGTCTTCCCTTATCCTTCATGCGAAGTCTCTCTATCACTGAATTGGGATCCTTTGACGTTGCCTTCCTTGCGCCACTCATGTTGAGTGTTAGGGGGAGAAAGGCGGGCACTGGAATGGAGTGATGTCCTTCACAGATCCTCGGTATGCATGTGTGGTCTTCTTGTTGTTGGAACTCCCGGATCTTTGAAATGGTCATCCTCTCTGGTGCTTGAACTCTCTGCATCCATCCCGATTGCCCCGGATCATCCTTGTTCATCCTCCTTATGGAACCTATCCTCATCCTGGATTCCTGCAAAACAAGGGAAACCTCGAGTAGTTATGATGAACAAGATCCTTAAATGCAATGCAATCAAAAGATAAAACATGAAATAAACTTGCAAGATTTGATAAATTTGACTTATGAACTTCTGAATAAATAGAGGATTTTATCATTTTTTGGTATCCTTCACATTTTTCCTTCATTCCAGGGTCACCAGGCAAGGGCAGGAGGAAATTCCAAGTCAAGGTGCAAATTTCACTGCCAACAGGAATCCAGGTGTCCAGGGCGCATTTTCCACCTCCTGCAAGAATTCCCTTTGTCCAGGGCGCATATTCCAGTAGGTGCTGGATTTTGCGACCAAGGATAAAATTCTTCCTGGGGCGCATAATCCAACAAGTACTGGATTTTGCGACTTGGACAAGGCCGTTCATTTTTTGGCTAAGGGTCTCATCATTCTGTTTTTTGCAAGGATAGATTTTCTTTACTTTGATCACAGACTCAATCATTTGAAACGGGGTCTAAAACGAGAAACATCTTCTATCCCCCCTTAGGGAATTCCAAATTCCAAGGTGGGATCTGCTAATGGGCAAGGAATTCTTCATGCAGGTACTTGCAAACTTGGATTCAGGAACTTCATCATGCAGGTCACATATCCAAACTGGATCAGGAATGTTCCCAAGTTTCTTCCTGGGTTGCAAAATCCAGCTGGTCTTGAATTATGCGACCTGGACAATTTTCTTCCAGAAGCACAAAATCCAACAGGTCTTGGATTATGCGACCTAGACAGTTTTCTTCCAATAGCGCAAAATCCAACAGGTCTTGGATTATGCGACCTATACAATTTGCTCAGTTTTGACTAAGGACTTATTCTCCTGTTCAGTTTTTCGCAAAGGGTGGACTTTTAGGTGTTTGATCAGAGACACAATCATTGAAATGGGATCCAAAGCGAGGTTTTCACTCTACCCCTTCAAGGAATTTCAATCTCCATGGTGAAATTTTCCAATCAGACAGGGAATTCTTCATGTAGGCACTTGCAGATTGGTCCAGGAATCATTTCTTGACAAGTCGCAAAATTCGCTCCAGGCAGGAACTTTTGGAACAAGATTGACTTCATCCTGGGGCACATAATCCAGTAGGTACTGGATTATGCGACCAGGACAAAAACCATCCCTGGGCGCATAATCCAATACCTACTGGATTATGCGACCAGGAACAAAATCCTTCCTAGGCGCATATTCCAGTTGGTACTGGAATATGTGACCAAGAATATTCCTGTGCAAAAATCTACAATGCTTTGGGAGGGGGTCTTAAACACCCAGATGATTCGTCTTCGAAAATACTACAAGTCTTGAAACCTTATTCATTGAAATTCCTCCGTGTCATGGTCTTGGATTGAGTCTTGGATCAAGATAGAAAAGGACATCCCTTGGATTGGACTTACCAGAGTGGGGCTACAGGCCCGAGAACAGAGTTCCATGTCGGGAATGGAGAGGGTTCAAGATGGAAAGATGAATATGCCAAGGAATGACAAGCTTTGTCGAATTCAGGACCTTGTCGGGATAAGAATCTAGATAGACCTTGGAACGGGATTTCGGACAGGAATTCTTTGGAACGGGATTTCAGACAGGAATTCTTTGGAACAGGATCCCGGGATAGGAACTTCCAAACTGGAGCTATGGAATTCGAATTGTGGGCAGAGACTCCTGGATTGGAATTGTGGACAGAGTGAAGGACTTAGACCCTTTCTTATGGAATGATAGACTTATGCCATGGATTGGTCAGTTTTGATCGAGGAATGATAGTCAAGGTTTCACTTATCCTCAGGAAAATTCACTACTTCAAGCATTCCTAATGTTCCCTGTGAGCTAACTGCTCGGACATTCTTTCCTAGCTTCATGGATCAGGGCAAGAAACTACAAGATCAAAGCAAAAACGACGGCGAAAGCGAGAAAAAGGGGGTCCCCATTTGCAATGGGGCGATGTGTGAAAACGTCACAACAAACCCCAACCAATCCCTCGTGTGTCTTCTCATCAACTTGTGTGGCATCTTTGGGATAACATCCCAACATGTGGTTGGAGTTTGACAATACTCAGGACTCTATCAATTTTGAAGTTGCAAGACACCATGCACAACCACCAACTTCTCCAATTTCAAGAGGTAAGCCTATTCCTTTTCATTGAGTATATGAAGTTGTAAGTTGGGTCAAGGGGCAGTGCCCCTCGCAGGGGTTTGGCAGCAACGCCCCTCGAAGGGGTTTGGGAGCAACAACCCCAATGGGATCGAGGGGCAATGCCCATTGTGGGGGTCTAGGGGCAGCCCCCCTCATGATACAAGGTGGGGTCGAGGGGAGAAGCCCTCGCCACCAAGCCTAAATTAAAACCTTTAGAACCACACAAACCTTGTTGCCCCCCCAATCCCTTTTTTATCAAATTTTTGTGTGTTTTTTTAAATGACAAAAAAAATGCCTAGGTATGTCAAAGGAAAAAAATGCTTAGGTATGTCAAGGGACAGCTAGCCGTCCCTGGGGCGATCAAGGACGTCCTGTTGATGTTTGTTTTTGGACAAGTCAACAGTAGAGTAAAATACAGAGTATCTAACTCTCTCTTGAGCAAAGCCTCTCGAATGCTGAACGAAGTGATCAAACAAGATGACTCCAAGGTTCCTTATGATTTTGTAAGAGATAGCTCAGTGACTAAGTATGATTATGCTGGTAAACACAAAGGGACTTACAAAATTGTTCGACAAGTTGTTGATTCGATGGAGGAGAAGATAAACACTGGAATATCTAAGTACTACAGCTTATGACTTATGATGTTGCGATGATGTTTCTTGATCCTAATTCTAACCAAATTGATAAAAAAAAAAAAAAGACGAAAGGTGTAGTGAACTAATCTAATCCTAGATGCAAGGATAATTACTGCTCAGGTGAAATCAAACCAATTCTTGCTTCGCCAAGACAAACAACTACACAAGATTGATGCAATCTTCTAAGGTTTTACAAGATGTTTAAATCACTTATGTTCATGAAATATTCAACAAACATATGGATCAAATTGAAGTTCAGTTTTGTTCAGACTAACCATACACTGCAATTTGCAAGCCACAAACTACAAATGGTGTGAACATAGAGATTTCACCACAAACAGTAATAAAGCCTTCCACCAACTAACATGAACTTAAAGGAAACTTAATCTAACTTAATGTTTGCTTGAAGAAACCCAAACCATGCAACTCTTAGAAACACATACGGAATCACCGAAACAATGAGTCTTATATTATTTCAGAGAGCTCTTGCAACAATTCCAGAGTCTTCAACCGTACAAATGAGAGCAACAAGAGCCCTTTTATAGACCTCAAAATGAAAGAAGGGTCAAGATCGATCAGCCAAGCCAGTGGACCAGATCATGCCACATCACAAATAGTTATAACAAACTCCTATTTTATTAAATGAAAGAGGCTAACTTTATCAAATGAAGGAGGCAATAAAGGCACGCTTCCCAAGAAGATAAGGATGCCACATCACATTGCTTTTACATGATAGTACTATGAGATGCAATGAACCTAGACAACTTGAGCAACATCTCCCATTGGTACACTTGTCGCAGCATTAATGGATCCTTCTGCTGTTGTCACATCTGACTCATAGACGCCAAGTGTCTTCTCCAAGTCATTTATCCAAGACTTATTTGCTCCAAGATGAAATGCAAGTGTAAATATGCTATCAAGCTGCCCTTCATCAACTCCATCATCCTGAAAATAGAATGCCTTGACCTATTGCTTCATGTTTTTAATGGTAACATCCCCATAAGGATTACATATTGTTGTCAATGTAGTGTATACATGATTTTCTGTCCTTAGAAGAACACTTCTTATCCTTGACATATCCACTTCAATTTTATCAACCAGTTGCCCTTTGTTGTGAAAGGAGAAATACCAAATGGTGAAGTTATGCGGAGTATTTTGATCAACCACCTTATCATGAACTAGATCTTCCAATGGAGTTTCCATCAAACTCTTAAGCCGTGGCATGTATTGCTCCTTAATAAGTTTGAACTCAGCACATATTTTTAATAAAGCTTGAACTCTATCCTTGAGGTCAATGACTCTGTCGTAAACTTGCACAATTTCTTCAAGATAAGTATATGCTTTCTCTTCTATCTTTTTTATCCACCCCTTCATTATCTGAGAAGAAGTTCTCATATTTTCAACCTGAGACACTGTTTCTTGTGGAAGAATAGACGGAGGCATTGGAGTGGCTTCTTTCTGCTGGATAGGTTGCATGACTTGTTGAATGTAGTGCTTTAGTGTATTGAAATCCTGTTCAACCTTTAGCTTAGCTTCTCTTTCTTGCTTTAACAGGATTCTTACACTATTCACTGATTCTTGAAGTTCCTCCTCTATTTGTTCCCCTGTAATTGGACCCATGCCTATAGTAGTCACATTGTAATCTTCAGGTGCCATGTCTTCTAGATCCTTTTCAACTCTAGCAACAGCTATATGTACCTTTCTATTTCCAGAAGAATCCTGAGTGATTTTTGAAAAGACAGTTGCTTTCTTCTTTTGATTACTCTGCTGTGCATTTACAAGCAATTCCTCAACTAGAGCAGGCTGATATGTTTCTATGAGTGTACTTTCTTCAATTCTCTGCCTCAACCAAGGTGGAAATGCAGAAAGATCCTGTTGTCTTTGTACTTGATTATGTTGTACACGTGTGACTTCTTCATCAGATTCTGCTTGACCTTCCCCATCTTGATCAACAACATCATCCTCCTCTATTACAACAGTTGGACTTGAATGAATTTCTTCGAATGGAATCCAAGCAGTTTCTTCAACTACAATTTCTTGTATTGAATTCTGAATATCTGAAGTACCTTCCTATATACTAGATGAAGTAGATGAATTATTCATCTTCTTAGGTCTTCGACTGGATTCTCCTTGGTCTTGACTAGGTCTTTTCCTTTTTCTAACTGGATTATCACCTTGATCACTTCCACTATGCTGGAGTCCATTATGTGCACTAGGTTGTCCTAGTTCTCCGTCGTCCATCTTGTTGTAAGTGAGAACTCGCCCCTCATCATTCATCTCTTGTAGTAGTTGAGTTATACATACTTGTGTCATAGCCAGGACTGGCTCCATCAACTCTTCTTCGGATGCATCCCTCCTTGACCAATCAACTGTATAAGGTAAATCCTTTATTTTTTCGAATTCATCTATCAATATAGTATCATCCTCTGTGAACTGATCTGGAATTCTGAATACTTTTGATGCTCTAACTAAATCCCATGTGAGTCTTGAACATTGCAGTGTTCGAAGGTCATCTTCATCTTTTACACTGGCCCAATGATCTTCTAACTGCATGACATGCTTATATTCTCTGTTGTATTTCCAGCAAACTTGAAAAGGATCAAAATTAAGCCTCTTGGTGCCATGAGTTGTAAATGATATGCCTGAAGCTCTATCTCAGAAAACTCAGCTGCTGCTAATGATGGACACTCCAAATTCTGCCCAAGAAGAAGTGGAAACTGAATCCCGGCTTTCCTTTTCAACTTTTGGATCCTGATGAGTTCCAGGAGTTGCCTTGAAACTTCTAACATCACCATCCTGTTGGTTGGATATCTTGGTAACCTGTATGGATAAGAGGTGAAACCTTGGATCCTTATGTAAGTGTACCTTTCATGTTGAGTATAACAATGTCCATACGCCGCAATGAACTCCCTTGCTACATTTGATAATCTTCTATGAAACTCTCCTCTTAATTTCCTCAAAATGAACATAGCAAACGCATCATTAAATCTTGTATAATGATTGATATTCTTGAAATGCAATTGAGAGTAACACTGATGTGATAAGTATTTATTAGGCCCAATTCCAACTTCTCCTCTCTTAGTCAAACCTGAATAGACTTCATTCCTTGCTAGAAGATAGACCACATAAGAACTCATATAGAATGACTTAGTCTTTGAAAAGTTGATGAACTGTTCATGTATACTTTGATTGATGAGCCCAACCCAATCAATCATTTTCCCCCTGAGAATCAACTTGATGAAAGAGTACATCCAAGGTTGAAAGGTCGCAGATTGTGGCATTCTTGTCATTCTGTTGAGGAACATGATCAAATATCCGATTTCAGGATGAAAATCTGATTTGTGAAACTGTGGAGGATTATTCATATTGAACTTCATGGATGGATTGGCCATCTAGTCTCTCTTTATTTCCTGCAACTTCGTCTTTGAATCAACCCCATATTCTTGTTGACCTTGTTGTGTAGAAATGTTGATCATCCTATCTTTAGTTGGAATGTTGAAGGTCTCTCCAATTGCTTCCTTTTGCAAATAAGCTAATACTGTTTCATCCTTGGCAACAATCTATCTTTTACCCACGTCATACTTTTTAACACATTCAATGATCATCTCCGAACAAGGTAGAGCTGGCGGAAAACAAGCAGCTTCAATAGCTCCACTCCTCATGATGGCTCTAGCAAAACTACCTCCAGTGGGTTCCTCAAGGACTGACTTGATGTCTTCTAAGTTGCTGTTGCCCATATTCGTGTCTCCGACATTTGTCCACCTTGAAACGAGCTTCGACTCCGGAACTTTGCCCTTAGCATCCATACGGATCTTTGCTTGCCTCTCCTTCGAAGTTATTGCCATGCTCCTACAAACTAGACATGAATAAGCAACCTCAAATATAAATAATTATCAATCCACTTCAACTTCCTTAATGCATTGGATTTCTGATTTTATCCTTGTAATATGAAATTTTGTAAGAAACAATGACATCTAAACTCAAAGATTTTATCATAAATTCACTTATCTTCTTAATTCATACCAACACTTGGACAATTTTTTAATGCATCTACTGAAATAAAAAGGAAAACCAGATTAGTTATGTTCAGATCAGACTTACCCAACAGGCTGACTTGAGTTGATACCTTCAAAATTTTGATCAAATTCTAGTTCAAATTGATAAAATCAAATCTGCACTTGGTAAAAACCACTTTACCTCTGCTCCTTATAATGAATCTGCCTCTAATGAATGATGAAAATGAGTGCACTAGCAGCTATAAATACAAAATTTGTTTTAAGAACTCACCTAACTGCCTAGGCCGACCTCATTAAATGTAGTGAAAATGATTTAATTTAATCTCCTTTACTTAATATGGTGCGAATTCCCACACAAATCAGGTTTGCTTTTTCTAGAAAATGCTAGGAAATCATAAGGGCACAGTGGTTAAGTATTTTAAACTCTCCTTAAAAACTTTGAACTTCATCATTTGACCTTTCAAGGAGTGCACATTGGATAAAGAGTTTAGATTTCTTCTTAAAACGCTTGTCAAAATTGGAATGAAACTCTTTCACCCTTCATTCTAGCGCAGCAAATCAATCTTCTCTTGATAGCCTTTAAATTAGATTTTCATTAAGGCGCACCAGATGAGGTAATTGGATTCCTCTTGTAAAATGAGTTTCTTAGGCCTTGGTGCATTAGATAGCCATTTCAATTTCTTCATAACATTGGCGCATTAGATAGGAGTTTAAAATCTTCTTGATAGAATTTCAAACATCTAACAAGCTCCCTTTACATGTGGCGCATTAGATTAGGATACCAAATTCCTCTTGAAATATATGCTTTGATCAACTTTTACATCTTCAAGGGGCTGGCACATTGGTTTAAGCCTTCAAGATCTTCTTTACCTCATTTAGATGACCTCTCCAAAAGCTGGCGCATTGGTTTGGGATCTTGATTTCCTCTAGAAACATTATAAAATTTGAATTTAAACACTTAGAATCTGCCTTGGTGCATTGGTTAACCCTTTAGAATTCTCTACCTTATCCCTCCACAAGGGCACAATATTTAAAATCTTCTAAAACTAGCACAATGGATCACAAGTTGGCGCAATGGATAAGGGATTGGAAATCCTCTTTTACATGTGGCGGGTTAGATCAAGGTCTTGAAACCTTCCCTCATCTCTCCTTAGCGCATTGGATAAGTGTTTGATATCTCCTTGTATTGAACTCTAAAATGAACCTCTTTCTTCCTTGAGCGCTTTAGATAAGGATTTTGAAATCCCTTAGAGGTTGGCGCGTTGGTTTAGGATATCAAATTCCTCTAGATTAAGCGCTTTGGTTAAGCAATTGGAGATCCTCTAGATTGAGCGCATTGGTTAGGCAATTGGAGATCCTCTAGATTGAGCGCATTGGTTAAGGATTTCGAAATCCTCTAAAAACTTAGCATTTTTAAATCATCTTCTTCTTAGTGGCGTGTTGGATAGGGGTCTTGATTTCCTCTTGAAACTTAGCATTTTTTACCTTGGGCGCTTTGGATAGGGTATTCGAAATCCTCTTGATGCTAGCGCGGCGGTTAAGGTAAGTGAATTCCTCTTGATTGGTGCGGTGGTTAAGGTAAGTGAATTCCTCTTCTTCTTCTCTCCTTTTGGCGCATCGGTTGAGGCCTTCAAGATCCTCTAAAATTGGCGCATCGGTTCAAGGTTCGGTGATCCTCTAGCTTTTGTCGCACTAGATGGGAAATTTGCGTGCTTTTAGTCGTTTTTTCGGGGTCCTTGAGGGTAAAGGTATATTGAAAAATATATTTAAGTATAAGTTATACTTTAAATATTTTTCAATATACCTTTCAAGATGTTTGAGATAGGTCTTGAATCCACCAGATTTAACATGCAAAATCTAGAATTTGGAGGATTCACCAGATTTCAGACTTAGTCAATTTTTCAGGATTTCAGGCTACCAGACTTAGTCATTTTCAGGATCTCAAACATACATCAGGATTGATCTTATTGTTCATTACTTGGATGGAATTTAATCAAGATTCTTCATTTCTAGATGAGACCTCCAGTTATGAAGCAAAAACCTTCTAGGAGAGAGACTTCTTGTTGGATTGACAAAGGAAAAGAACCCAGGACATCATCAAAACCTCATGCAAAGCACAAAGCTCCAAAAATAGGGGGGTCCCTATTCCTAATGGGGTGATGTGTGATTTGGTCACAACACGTCCCTGGTCATCCCGAGGACGGCTGACGTACGCCAATGTCACCTAAAAAAAATTTGCAGTCCCAAGGATGTTTCCTATTTTTTCAAAAAAAAGATGGGAGGGGGACATTACATTTCCTGTAATGTCCCCTCCTTAGTCAGTATGAGATGTCGAGGGGTTAGCCCATCATTTGACCCTCGTGGGCTAGCATTTATGCTTTGAGGGTCTGTGGTCAATTGTTCGATCAAATGGGGACATTGCTACTCTCCAGCGTTGTCTTGGATTCAGGTGTCGACTTCTGCACATGTTATTTAGTTCTTTTTTAGAGACTTACTATTTATAGTAAGTCATATTTCCGGGGTTACTATTTATAGCAGGGCACCTGGACAGGTCTCAGATGCAGTGTCGACCTTTGTTTGGGCCTTTGCAATTGTTTCAGGACTCAGTGGTGCGTACTTACTATTTATGGTAAGTCAGCTATCAGGGGTTGCTATTTGTGGCAGGGCGCCTGATCATTCAATGTTTGGCAGTTTTGACCTTGGTTTCAGTTGGTGTGGCTAACTGACGGATTTTTAAGGAGATATTAATATTTTAATGTGTCATTAATGATGTTAAATTAAAAGTTTATAATATAAAGTTATATTTTGACTTTATATTAAAAGGGGGCAATGACACATGAAAAGTGCAATTAATGATATTAATTTATTATGGGCACAATAACCAAGGTATTGTTGAGGCAACAAAAAGCAAATAATAAAATATTATTTTTAAAAGCCAAAAAGCAATTTGGAAAGTCGTGCATGTTCATGAGGATATAAAAGCTCTCAAAAACAAATCAACCTCATCCATTATGAGCACTTGACTTTGTGAAACTTTGGGAGAGCTTTGGGGTTTGTGCATTGCAGATCAATCAGCCATTGGAGAGCGAAAATTCTTCAATGATGCAGTTGTTCTGAGGTGGTGAAAGATCCATTGAAGGATGGCATTCAAGAGAGTTGTTTACAGAGGATTTCATGGTGCAAATTGATGAAGATTTCTAAGAGATTAAATAAATTTCAAATCTGATCAGCATTTATTGTGAGATCCATTAAATTTTGGGGCTGCATTAATTATTTGGGCACACATTGTGGATAGGGCCGTACATGCATGCAGGTCGTACACTTCATGTTGAGGGGTGGGACTTCTTTGGGTGAAACGCCTTCTTATTCCAGCTGCATTTTCTTTCATGGTGGTCGCTTAGGCAAGGCAAAAATTATGGAGGCAATTTTGAGTGAGGAAAATCAGCCATAGAGGCAGATCAAATCAGTTTTAGGTTCCTCCATTGCATGCAATCAGAATTTCCAGATCTAAATATTATCTATCTCTCATCCTTATAAGTATCTCTAATAAATAGATAAACAATTTCCAGCCATTAGTTTGCATTCTAGATTATACTTTGAGTTATTGCAAGCAATTTTTTATTTCCTAGTATATATTTTTTTCAAAACTCATAAAATACAAAAAAAGCAAAAACACAAAAAAAATCCAAAATTTGTATCATCAACATCTAGTATCAGCAGTGGAACCATCTGGGTTCACTACATTTCCTACCCATCCCCACATCCCTAAAACGTCCCTTATGGGCGACAGGGTCATTTTGGGCAAGGGACGTGTCCCCAGGGAGCATTTCAGCTACTTGAAACGCTACAATTTTTAAATTTTATGTTTCACTTTAGTAATTATTAATTTGCTTTTTAAAATTTAAATATGTTTTCTTCGATGTTTTTAATTTTTAATTTTTGAATAGATCGTTGAGACTCAATTCACATCCAACACAATCATCTTGAGACGATTTGTTAAGGTGCAGGAACCACTTTCTAGCATGGTCATCAGCCAAAGTTGGTCCCTATGGAGGCAATCCAATAGTGATAGGGCAACAAATGTAAAGTGGATGATCCTAGATGACACTTGGTGGGACCGCATGGAATATCTTCTTAGTTTCACCAAGCCCAACATGAGTATGATATGTTTTACTAACATGGATAAGCCATGTTTGGGAGAGGTATATGATGACATCAACTAAATGATTGAGAAGATGAAGTCCACATTAATTGAAAAAGAGCAAGATCTTCAAGAAACTTTTTTTATAAAAATGCAAACAATTTGTGTTGAGTAGTGGAACAAAATGACCACCCCACTACATCTTATTGCCTTTGCATTGACGCCCAAATTTTACAGTGATGAGATTCTTGCTATGCCATCAAGGGTGCAACCAAAAAAAGATGCAGAAGTCAATGAAGGGTATAGGAAAGCACTTACTAAACTCTTCCCCGATCCTGAAATGGAGGATTTAGTTACACATGAGTTTCTTGAGTTTGTAGCCTCCAATGGTCAAAGTGTTTCAGCTCTTCCTAACAAGTATAGGAAGGATGCTCACACTTGGTGGTACCTTAATGGCCATACATCAACACACCTCCAAACTCTTGCGATCAAAATTTTATCACAACTTTCTTAATTTTTATTGCACTCTCTAAATTTGAATTGTTTTTAATTTTAAAAATAATAAATATATTAGTTTCAAATTTGAAGTTTGATTTACAATTTTATAACTGTAACTCTCTCACTTTGCCTCAATCGGTTGTTAGTTCCTCTTCATCTGAGCGGAATTGGAGTACATACTCTTTCATTCACTCAATGAAATGCAACCGATTGGCAACAAGTGTAGTTGAGGAGCTAGTTTATGTGCATGCCAACTTGCATCTTCTTACTCACAGATAGAATGAGTATAAGGGGGTACGAAGTTTTGGCGTGTAGATCTAGAGCGAATTGACTTGGATTTTTCAGCTGCCATGCAATCTTCACTTTTTGTGGAGTCAAATAGCCAGCATACTTTTAGTTCGAGTGGGGCTGCATGTGATTCTTCTAATCTACCTACAACATCCAATGTCAATGATGATGCTGATGTTGGTCTTCATGATGACCCATATGATGCTGATTACTAAATATATTATTTCTATATTGAACCAATGAACAATGAACATCTATCATGACATTCAAGTTTTGACATTTGTTATCAAATTCAGAATTAGTATATACTATATTGTATTTCAAATTTCAAAATTTTTAATATTTATGGTAGTTTTGTTTAGCAAATTAGCATAATACATATGCATGATATGTCGTATTCTGAATTTAATTCTTGTTTTTAAGCTGCAAATATGTATATATTTATGATTTTTTCTATTTTTTTTGTACAAACGTACTCGGCCCCCATAAAAATTCTGCCATACCAACATACCATACCAACATACCCATACCCGATTCGGCAACTTAGATCATACTTGAAAAGAGGACCCCACTACACTCTTCTACCTCTAGTACAATTATACTTTTGTAAGACATGAATTCCTCATTAATTCGCCTCAAGGAAAGAGGCTTATCCTAGGGCTGGTTTCTGCCAAGTGCTAAATCCTCCTAGTTAATTTATGCTAGGCAATAAAATTCTCAGGGCCAATTTCTACTAAACACTAGAATCCAGAAACACTTCTGAAATCTAAAAGAAACTTCCATCATTCTTGATCGAAGTTGCATTTCTATCAGACTCTCATCCCAAGAAGGGATACATTTCGTTTATTTGCTATTTTAAGCGTATATTACACCAATTTAATTGAGATAAACTCTCTCTCTCTCTCTCTCTCTCTCTCTCTCTCTCTCTCTGTGGCTAACATCATTATACATGATGAGGTCATTGTTAATAACTATATGCATACAATGACCGATAATATATTGCCTTTTGGGATAATGATTAAGTTATTTGTATATATGAGCTTTAATTTTTTAATTAGAGAATACATGGCATGAGGCTGCGCCCAAAGCATACTCAATAGAGCACAGAATCCCTTTTAATCTTGTGGACTAATAAAGGTCTGCTTGGCATGGTATAACGCACTCGTGTATGTAGGCTTTACTAGGATGGAAAAGCTTGCCTGCCTAAATTATCTCTGGTCATTTGTGGTAAGATGCTCCAAGGTCTCTGTATCTGCAGGTAACAAGTCAGGTGTAAGAGTCAATAGCGAGCTACATCCAACTATTGACATAGTAATGATGTCAATGACCATAAAGGGGGTATCCGCGGGGGGCTTGCTTCATGATCATATCACTCATCATAACTACAAGACTTCAATGAGATTAACCATCAGATATCCCCAGTGATTAAAGAGGCTGCACTGCATGCAAACCACACATTTCATTTTTTTGTTTTCTTAACAGGGATGAACCAGAAGAAGGGAAACGCCCAGTAACAGTTAGCCCTCCCTAATATTTTGGAAAAACCGGTACATCCAATTTTTCAGAAGTTTGAAAAGAACTGAAATAGTGGCAGTATCTATGCAAGACAAACAATCAAAAAGAGATTGAACTTCCATACCCTAAATTTTCTGTAGCAATGTTTTTGAATATTAGGAATTATTAAAATAATAAAACCAAGTAATTGAATGAGATAAAGCTAGAATTCAGATAATGCTAGATAAAAATAGAAAATTAATATATCTCAATATAATTAGATTTGCCTTATCATGGACCTCCAGAAATAGGTGTACAAAACAATATCTTCAGGAACTACAGATGCCTAGATTCTATCACCAAAATCTTGTAGCAAAAACTGCTAACCCGTGACAAGCCTTACAAACAGAAATGCCAAAAACGCACCAGGTTTATATAGATCAGCAACTCGGTTGGCACAAGCGCGACCAAAGACAACAATGTCAAGAAGGGAGTTCGCACCAAGTCGATTAGCACCATGAACTGATGCACATCCTGTCTCTCCAGCAGCCATTAGTCCAGGTACCACAGAATCTGGGTTATCTCCTTTGATATGCAATGCCTGCATATCAGAAATTTAACCAATGACAAATTGATGTAACAATATTAACTTTAAGCTAATCGCAGAGAACATTTTTCACCCCAAATGCATATACATATTAATGTTTGCTTTCACGATTTGACCTTCTCCATAACAGCAAGAGAAAAGTTATCTTAGCTATTCTAATTAATATGAGCTTTCTTTCATATCCATTATTACCTCACCAAGGTGATTTGTTGGAATGCCACCCATATTATAGTGGACAGTTGGCAAGACAGGTATTGGCTCCTTTGTAACATCAACCCCTGCAAAGATTGCTGCAGTTTCTGAGATGCCAGGAAGCCTCTCTTTCAAGACCTCCGGAGGTAAGTGATTTAAATGAAGATATATGTGGTCCTTCAAGGGTCCTACAACAAAGACATGACATTAGCAACTAGGAGTGATTCAAGAAAATGTAAAAGTTATCAACAAGAGAAATATCAAAATACAAGCAACACACAGGGAAGCTTTTACTTGTACAGGAATGTTTGTTGATACGTAATGGGAAATCTTGCTTGGAGATTTTAAGACTAGATTAGCGTCTAAGAATGACTTTGTCGGGAAACACATCATCAAAACATGAAACACAACCTTGATAGGAGATGCCCGAAATTGTTCATACATCTAAACTTAAAGTAATTTTTGGCTTTAGCCAAATAGAGCAAAAAACTATTTGTATACACATACCAACACCACGGCCTTCACGAATTTCCATGGTCATGGATCTGGACACAACATCTCTAGAAGCCAGATCCTTGGCAGTTGGAGCATATCTCTCCATAAATCTCTCACCTTCACTATTACGTAAAATACCTCCTTCACCACGTGACCCTGAATTTTTGCCCAATCAAAACCATAAATTAAACACTGCACAAGAATCATTCAATCCTATTTATCATCAGAATGGCATATTCTCTTAGTGGCACACAATTCAACATAGAAATAATGACTACTGCCTTCAATTTCTAAATTTTTTCAAATCTTTAAAACTCAGATCCTCATTTGTTGTAGATACTATAGCAATAAAGAGCGTGAATTACCGCTACCAAAATGTCATGTCCCAATAATAAGGCATTGTTTAAATTAAAAATTTAAATATCACATATGATTGCCTTTTTGAAACATGGTCAATCCAAATGATCATACATAATAAATACTGTTGTATTATTGATTTAAATATTATTATATATAATATAATAATATATGAGCTTAAGAAACAATTATTATAATATACTATTAAATACAATACAATCAAAATATAATGATATATATTAATAGATATATTTATATAATATAATTAAATATATACAGGATAAATCATGATCATTATAAATCATAAAAGTACGATTTATAACAATATGAAAGACAACAATTATATCTTATATAGAAGCAGTGATCATATCAATAAAGGTAAATATAGATATAATAAATAAACCAAGCAATAATAACAAGCAACGATTGATATTAAATATGGAGTAAAAGCAAAATAACTATTATACTAAAGACAGGCAACGCTTATATGAAAAAGAAAAAACAGTGGATAAAGACAAAATAGAGATCATAGGAAATAAGACAAAGGCAATTAAGATTAACCTTAAGTCAGCGAACCCAATGAAAAGATGTGACTAGTCATGAAGGTGTAATTATTCAAAGGTATTAAAGGAGATCGTGGGCATGGGACAAGGGGGGAACCATATACTGCAACGCCTATCTCATTCAATTATATCAGCCTTCTCAACAGCGAATAAGCAAAAGAACATAACAGATACGAATTAGAAGTGATCAGAAGTTCAACAACCATCGATCACTCAACACATCTACCACGAGATTACGGGAACTGATATCATCACACAGCACCATAAAACTTAGACAATAACATCACTGACTCAATCTAGCATCGAAGAGAATTACATCCCGTTCTAGCTTGCCAACCAAACACAATGAATCAACCAATACAAAGGACTGTGAAACCAATAGATGGTGGCAGCTGAAATCAATGTGTATTATAATCATAGAACACAAAGTGAATTCGCTGGTGCAAGCTTATTAACCTTCAATGATGATCGAACTCCTTCTAGATCCAAGCACTATGTCTAGTATGTTATTCGTTGCCTATTGTATGCAGATCGGCCAGTTATAGATGTTGCTGAAGGAGCAAGAATTATCAAAGTAGCATCCCAAAAAAAGCATCACTCAAATCATTCATTCAAAAGGAAGGAAAACGAACCTACATAAGAAATACGATAGAGCAGCAATATGAAAGTCTGAGTTCTTGAAGACATCCATCCAAATAGTAGATACTGTTATGAATTCATTTAAAAGTATCATTACCAAACTGCCATTCATCTTCTATTAACAGGTAAGCACCTTATAATATTTAATTCTGATGGGCGGCCATACTGACACAGGAACGCAGAATTCATATTCTTGTTTCATCATTGATAGCAATTAGTATGCTGACAGTCATATGCATTTGTTCATGTTAATGTATTTACATCGGTTATGATAGCTCTGTCTGAATAGTCATATGATAACTCTCATAGATGTATCAATTCTGATTTATGACAGTCATCATATGTTAATTCTCAAAATGCCTCTGTCATGATAATATTGATTTATGCACAGCCATGCTTAGTAAGGCAATGTATACATCCCATTATCCATGATGATATAATCATCATGGATAATGACATGTAAACAATCATATAAAGGAATCATTTATAATGTATTTATTATGCAATATTTCAAGTGAATTATCTTGTAAACAATTATGTATAATGATATATGGTTTGCTAACATCATATGAGAGATGGAAGGAAATTACCAAGAGGCCACATGGGTAGTATTGAGGCCTTTGTCACATGAGGTATAAGGTACCCATGATGCAAAGGATGATCATCACATAGAGGCCTTGTCACATGAGGTATAAGATACCCATAGTGCAAGGATAGTGATATATAGGCCTTGGTTACTTGATGTAAGGCATCATAAGAGTACCAAGGAGTCTCATAGAGGCCTTGACTCTAAGGTATTAAGGATACCCTATTGAGTCTAAGGATAGAGACCTTAGAGCCCCATAATGGATAACGGTAACTCTCCTCCAATCTCCCATAAGCTGTTAGTAAATGACATATAGACAAATAGATTATAATTTGTATTGATGAATATCCTAGATCATGTGAAATGTCATGATAAGAATATGCAAGGCATATTAATGTGGATCATGAAAGTAACATATGAAATGTTAATGATATGCAAGGCATATGCATGATGATCATAAGACTAACTTGTGAAATACAAAGAGCATTGAAAGCAATAATGAGATTAGCAATGATGATATGCATTGAAAATAGCTATGAATTCATAATAGTGATATGCATAGAAAATGATCATAGATGAATAATAGTAACTTGCATAGCAATGTACATTGATAAAAATCAATTTTGAACTAAATGATAAAGCAATGTTCTATGTATGAATTTTATATATTGGCTTTAAATGAAAATAGACTAATGTTCTGTTGTTGCAAGTTGAAATTTGTGGACAAGGGAAAACAGGAATTCTGATTTGTGACAAGGGGACATTACACAAAACAAGTTATTGTTTCCCATAATTTTCCAGAAAGAAAGAAATTATATTAATGTCCATGTGTAACCAAGAATAGGTTAAAGGGACTGGAACGTACAACAGTTACAATAGCCAAGAACGAGGGAAAAAAAGGGGGCCTTAGATTCGAATCAAAAACAATAAAGCAAGAAAAAAAACAGAGAAATAGACACACAGGTATTAACCTAAAAGCCAAAGGTAACCCGCAAAACAAGTAAGTATTAGAAGGCATGTGAAGGAACGACCCCACAAACAGTGTAAGCTGATGAAGACCATTGAGTAAGGGAACAGAAAAAACCATCAGTGTTTTGGGGACACATTGGAGGAGCCATCGATAATATCATCAATCACATTAGCAGTACCAATGCAAAGTCTGAGAATGCTTGTTGGAGAAAGTCCAAGGCTAAGGGGGGCAGGCTGGACAATCCTAGTGAGGCAGTTGATTCCACATGGATACTCCCCTAACACTCAATATCAAAGAACTGCTGATGGTAGACAAGAGAGTGGTAATGTGAGAAGCTCAGAATTTATAAAGTACACAATGCATCCAACAGGTGTGGCATCATTGTAATGAGAGAAACTTGTAACAGCACCATCCTAATTTTAATCCATTTGCCACAATAAGGCAGACCATAACGCCAGCTCCTAAACAAATCTTAAGAATGTGTTCCAAGCATAAGCCACACAACATAAAAGGCAGCCCACAACTGCACCCAGGATTTACCAAGCAAGAAAAACTACACAGGCCAGAATATTTTATTGACGTGAAATTGGAAACTAATAAGCTACAAGAAAAATAATTTTGACATTGCAACTAATAAACTATCTATTTAGTGGGCTAACATTTCTGAGTAACTATGAATGAAGCCTGCAAACTAATTTACTTGTATGAGAAGGTTTGTACCTTCGGTAATAAGGCAACCTGCACCATATATGCCCGTAGGATGGAACTGGATAAATTCAAGATCCTAAAAAAAGAACACCATGAGCATAGCAAGAGATTGTGGATTCAGTAATAAACATTTATCACAAGGAGGATTCAATAATAATGACCTGTAGAGGCAGCCCAGCACGTGCAACCATACCATTTCCATCTCCAGTACATGTATGAGCTGATGTTGCAGAGAAATAAGCTCGGCCATAACCCTGCATGAATTGAGATATACAAAATTATGCAGGGCACAGGAATGAATTATGAGTGGCATCAGCGAAATTGATACTTCAATAGCTATCATATACAAGATCAATTCATTAAACCAACTCCTTACGCCTGTGGCTAAAATTGTGGAATGGGCACGAAAACGATGTATTGTGCCATCTTCCATGTTTAAAGCAAGCACCCCTCGACAGGCACCTACAGCCAACAAACAACAATTTGGAACATAAACACTTCATCAAAAATACAAGAACTTAGAAAACCAATGAAAGAACTTAAAAAGAATCAACTCCACAAACTGGTGAACAGTCTTAGACTCTTGGGGATTAGCACTCAATGCTTGAATAATTGAACTATTAATTAAAAAATCAATCAAAAGCAACCAATTCATACCAATTGTCAAAGTAGCAATTAGGAATTGAGCATACAAAATAAATTTTTCATGAACGGTATTTTTTTCTCTACCCTACAATAAGCCACTCCCTTTGCCCTAAACCCTATCTATCAAATGTTTTAGACATTTAGATCCTTTATCCAGATGATAGATGATAGACAGCAAGTACTGGAGGCTTGGCTTTGGAGTGAAATATTTCACTTCACAATATGGCTTATGTGACCCCCCATAAAATTTCACTTTAAAAATATGCTTGTGAAATACATTTTTATTGCTATTGCAACATACATACCAACAGTGTATAGTATATGTAGTTTACAGTCCTTGCCCGATAACAGAAAATGACATGTTAAGAGCAGGAAGCAATGAGTCGTCATATAGGAGCTTCTCTTCAATTATGCAATGTTATTTTGTGCTCACTTGTGACTTTCAAGGCTCCCTGTGGATGTCAAATATTGGGATGTAAATCAGTGTTTGTGGAATTCCTCAGGGCTTCCCAGCTTCGCTAGAGAACAAGTTCAAAAAATTACAAATGGGCAATGTCCTCATTAGCAGCAAGGACCGTTTAACTTTTACAGAGTTATATATTGGTTATAGATTGTTGCACATAGATTATTCTCTATTTGACCTTGTCCCTAAGCATGCAAAAGATAAAAGATTTATTACCCATACAAGAGACTTTCCAAGGTCCTTAAGTTGTCATGTTATGGTGTGGATTAGCTAAGGGTCATGAATAAGTGCAGATCTCCATGGTTGTTAGAAACCACATTTGTTTTCTTGGAGTTCACATGCACAAAGGCCTCTGTCCTATCCAGCATGATGAGCAAGCTTGCGACACCTTTCACTTCTAAAGTTAGTTTTCTACTAACCTACAAGTTTCCAGGTTAAGATTAAGAGATCACAGTAATGTTTGCATAAGAAGGTCCCGCATGTCCAATTATTCCCTTGGGCACACTCACTGAATTCTCCAATCAAATCCCTTGTACCTGGTATCATCTTGTAGCCTTTTTCATGCCATACACAGCGAGCATCCTTTCTTTGCATGATGTTAGTTTAATGTTTTGGGGAAACCATTTGATAGATTAAAATGGCTCAGGCTACTTGTCTCGTTTATGGGATACATTTCCGGTGACCATGTTTCTTATAATAAAAATAAACCCCAAGAACAACAAACAAAGTTGTATCAATCAAATCATTTTATTATTTTAATCTACTGAAGAAAAAATGCCTGCAAACTGGAGGAATCGCTGTATGGATCAAGTCCTTGTAGCATATAGGTGCATTTTTTTCATTGTAACATCAATACAAGGCTTACCATCATCATCCATGATAAGATCCAGTGCAAAGTACTCCACAAAGAACTGAGTGTTATGTTTCATTGCCTGCCCATAAAGTGCGTGTAGTAGAGCATGGCCAGTTCGGTCTGCAGCACAAGCACAGCGATATGCTTGTCCGCCTGCATCAGAACACATCTCATATGATTAATATCCAACAGAAACATGTAAAAAACTCCCATAAATGATGCATTACGACAACAAGCAAAACAATGCGGTTTATCTACATTGACATACACTAAACATACATTCACAGAGAACTCCAAACAGACCTTTTCCAAAATCTAGACTTTGACCTCCAAATGCACGCTGGTAGATCCTTCCATCTTCAGTTCTTGAAAATGGTAGTCCATAATTTTCCAGCTCAATAACAGCCTTTGGAGCCTCCCTGCACATATATTGAATAGCATCTTGATCACCTGCATTCACAAGTGCAGCATATTTCACTTTCAATCTCATAGTTTTCACTTGAAATTTATCTTGTAAATCATGAAAAGTTGGATAGTAATCCAAAGCTTCTCTTCGTGAGAATTTAATGAACAACAAACATAATAAATTCAACTTTTATAGTTTATCTAAGAGCATAAAAAAAGAGGAAGTATTAGATACAGTGGGAGCCAGTGGCAGAAGTAGAAAAAAATTAAATTGTAATCTAAAGTGGGTTCGTAGCTTCCAGAATAAATAGCATTTGCCCCATATTCAAATATAGCGTAAAGAAGGAGAAGGAATCTAGAAAGAAAAGAAATAAGTAATTACCAAGCCAATCACTTCCCTTTACTGTATCATACATATGCCACCTCCAATCATCTTCAGTCATATTTCCCAAAGCTGCATTAATTCCACCCTGCATATGCATTTTGATGTTACTGATGTTGTAATTATATAATCCAAACACTCTAAGAGTTTGTGAGATATAATACACTTAGACAAGATTTTAAGTATAGTTACAAGGTTCAAATGTTCAACAGTTTTTTTAATATATAATTGCAAGAATAGAGTTTGCATTTTACAGCATTTTTGAAGAATTCATTCAAATTTATTGAAATTACCTTAAAAATGACTGAATAGATCAAAACTCAGAATTCAAATAAATGAAGAGCACTTACTTCCTTCTTACAGTTCTGGAAGTCTTTGAATTCAAGAGATCTGGGGCATCTAAACTACTAAAGCACGAATATAAACATAAGTTTCGTTTTCTCCACAAAACTTTCCCCCTGCCTATATGTGTTGCATAATATGCTATCAATTGAAAAAATTGAACAAATTGAATCATCCAATTTGCATGAAAAACACTGGTTTCTCTCAGTTTGAAATTTGTAAAGCTCTCTAGAGTATAAACTACCAGAGCGCAATTATAAATATAGTATCAGTTTTCACTGCAAATATTTATTCTGCCTTCATTTATTGTATAACCTGATATCAGTGTATCACTAATAAAAGCTTAAACAAACTGAATCATCATCTTTACTGAATACAATGAACACTAACTTCTTCCAGTTCCAAAAATTTAGGGTAACCTAAACCACTAGCCAACAAATATGAACCTAATGTGGTTTTCTCGGAAATATTTCTGTTTTGCCTTCATTTGTAGCTTAATTCGATAATATTAAAAAAACTTTAAACAAATTGCAGAATAAAAACTTGTTTCCTTCGCTTCAAAAAAAAAAATTAGGGCAATCTAACATAATATAAATTTCTGTGCAAATATTTTCGCGTTGCCTTCATCTGTTGCATAATCCCAAATTATTTTTATAAGTTAAAACTTAAAACATTTTAAATAATTTCTTTGCACAATAAACATTCGTTGCTTTCAGTTGAAAAAAAATTAGGGCAATGTACACTACGAGGCCACGAATATGAACATGATATTAATTTCTCAGCGACTACTTTCCTCGGCCTTCATTTATTGCAGGATTCGATACAAATTTAAAATTATCTTATTAAACAAATAAAATGAAATTACTAAACAATTAAATGATCCTCGCTGCGTAAGAAAAAGAGTACAGAATAAACATTTAAGGTGGTGAAGACACGATTTAAAAAAGTGGCGCACCTGCGCTGCAACGGTGTGCGATCGAGTGGGAAAAAGTTTGGTAATACAAGCCGTATTAAATCCATGCTCGGAAAGCCCTATAGCAGCTCTTAAACCAGCCCCTCCTGCCCCAACAACGACCGCATCGTACGTATGATCAACGATCGTGTAAGAAGAACGTCCTCCTACCTGCACGAGCATTACATCAGCAACATACACATTTCAAAAGAGCAGCAAAAATAATTTACAAGGGCTCACATGCACATACCGACGAGGCTTCTGAAGATGCCGATCTAGAAAAAATCCTTCCATTTTGATACGATCGTTTGCTTGAAACTACATAAGAAGAAGAAAATTTCTGTGCAACCCTTCGCCACATCTTTGCGGGATTCGAACCGGTGCACTCTCAAAACCCTCGTCTCTAAAGAAAAAAATTGTTGTTGCAGGAAAAGGTTGTGCAGTATTGCAATGTCTATATGTACAATTATCAAATAAAATAAAATAATGATCATGCGCTGAAAAAATGTGAACGAAGATGCTCGTGGTTTTTATTTCAGAAGTGAGATTTTCTCGAGAAATTAGATGTTAGAAAGCTGTTTGAAGTCAAATTTGTCAACCAAGAAGAATATGTTAGTCTTTAGATTTCTAGTGGACAACAGAGCGGCCACACTTCCTAGTGTTGCATGTAATTAGAATATCCACATATTTCTTTTTTAATTGGCTTTTTTTGGTGACGTGGAATTTTGGTACATTAAAGATGGGCATGATGGCTTTTCAACTAACAAAGATATTTTGATAGGTGAAGGAAAATGGGTATCTACTACTGCTTTCTTCTTTGCATGGTTGTTTCATTTTGAACCGAGCAATGTGTCACAAGTTTGCTGGTAAAAAGAAAGAATGGTGTGTACATGTTGTCTTCCACATCCCAAAAGAGAGAAAAGAGAAGTATTCTTTTAAGATAGAAGAGGAGAGATGAGGTAGAATATTAGGACGACAACTTCTATTATGACATCATTTCTATTTTTTAACATAAAGATAAAAAGTATATTAGGTGAAGGAAAATGGGTATCTACTACTGCGTTCTTCTTTGCATGGTTGTTTCATTTTGAACCAAGCAATGTGTCACAAGTTTGCTGGTAAAAAAGAAAGAATGGTGTGTACATGTTGTCTTCCACATCCCAAAAGAGAGAAAAGAGAAGTATTCTTTTAAGATAGAAGAGGAGAGATGAGGTAGAATAATAGGACGATAACTTCTATTATGACATCATTTCTATTTTTTAACATAAAGATAAAAAATATATTAAAACAACAATTGATTATAAAGAAAGTTTACTGGTCTTAAAAAGACTCGTGGTACACCAATTCTAAAGAATCAAGAAAATCTAAATGGATTGAAAATAGACAATTAACAAGAAAGGAGGAACCCTTCAAACCCCATAGACAAGGCATAAACACTTATTCCTCTGAAGATTGTACATATTCTTGGTATCAAAAGTAATGTTTGCCCTTATGTTAAAAATTTGGATCAATAAGAAAAGCAATTTAAAATAGTAATAATAAAGTTAGTCATAGGGTAATAAAAAGGAACACCAAAAGAACTTGCACACCAACAAGAAACACAACAACAGGAATCACAAATCCGCAGAGGTGTTGTAGTCACCATTCACAAAATCACTGGTCTTTATTTAAGTCCCAGATAGGGCAATCCTAGTTATTTCTAGTATCAACCTTGATGTCATTCTAATTATAAGTTGAATTAGTCAAAAAATTAGCAACCTGATTTCCTTCCCTTCTGGTATAGTTCTACTTAACAACATCGAAACCATGAATGAGGATGTTGATGTCTTTCTTACATTCATTCAGCTACCACTGCTAGAAGTGAAAGGAAGACTTTCTTTTGAAATGATCAACCAAGATTTTAGAGTCGAATTCCAAAATAATATCAATAAAATGCCTTGCCTTGGCTTCTAAGAGAGCTTGGTGAGTGGCTATAGCCTTATCAAAATTAGTAGAACCAACACCAAGACTACCAGCAAATCAAAGCTTAACCCTTCCATTATGGTCACAACAAACACCTCCCATGCCAATATTTCCAGGGTTGTCTTTTGAAGCTCTATCAACATTTATTTTAACCAAGCCTAGAGGAGGGTGTTCCCATTTAGTAAGTTGATATTCCTAAGGGTTATTATTGGAAAAGGCAGAAAAGGGAGAAGTCATAGGAATACCAAGTCTCATCAGAACCTTGAAGTCCCACCAAGAACTCACTTTGTAGTCTTGTATCCAAACTTGCCAGGTTTCTTTTAGATTGGCTACTATTCTGCCCCAAACTCGACTTATATATGCCTTGTTGTATTATTGCAAATCCTCTAATTTTGTTCCCACCAAATATTGCAGCAAATTAGACCAAGACCAATATCATGCAACAAATTAAGGGCTTTTATCTTCAAAGAAGGTCAAGGCTAATTCACAAGAAAGTGTTGGATAGACTCATATTTATTTCATGAAATTCCTAACAAATCACAACATAAACAATGAAGGAAAATAACAAAGGGGCAAGCTAAAAGAAGATGTCTACCAGACTCTTCATCTTGAAGGTAGAGGATACATCTATTCAGACCAAAAACCCCATGTTTCTAAAGATTATCATGATGAAGAAATTTATCTAAAGCTACAAGCCACGTGAAAGTATTAACCTAAGGCCACCATTTAGGATGTTAGACCCTTTTTCCAAAGTTTAGAGTTCTTAACTTTGAGGTTTTCTACCACAAGAGTTTTATAATAAGTTTTCACCCTTTTTTCATTAAGGGATAACACGACATTAAAGTCACCTCCAATAGTCCAAGAATAACCTTGAGGAGAAGCTCCTATATGAATATGGAGATTATCCAAAAGTTTAACAATTAGTAATCAAGACACTGAGATTGCTAGATGTGAGAACCCTTCTAAAAAAAGAGCACCATTGCAACTTAAGATTTTTTTGGAGAAAAATATCTGGAATTCCAAGCACACATGAGACTGCTAGATAGACCAAGGGTAGAAATAACAATGCTTTCCTAATATTTACTAATATTGTAGCCAAAATTTTCTATAGATTCTTTGGGAAGCTTAGTTTCTTGAATTAACAACATAAAAGGATTAAGATCTTCAATCATTCTTCTAACAACATTCTATCTAGGTTTGTTGTGAAGCCCTCTTACATTCTAGGAAATAATCATGATTGAAACGGATGAGGGAGGGACGCATTCAATTGATTGAGAAGCCCTAAAGCTAGTGAGTGTTCTCCTAAACGTTTGGATTTATCATGGTTAATCTTACGACCTACTTTGAATGCCTCTTGTCTCCCCTATTTTTTGTTCTAACGTTCTTTAATACCCAAAGCATAGGCTATTTTCTTATTTTCTTTAAACGATTTTGATTTCAAATTATCTTCTAGATGAAAAATAGAAAGATTTTCTTGTTTATCAAAGTTCATGATAGGTGATGGGTTTAAAGATTGGCCTCTTTTATGTTGTTTTTATATGCTTTCAGACCTTTTCCATATGATCTTCCAAATACTTTTCAAACATCACCATCATGATATACTGTCTTTTTATATACTTTGCAAGACCTTGAATCTATGTTGTTAATATGGAATATGGTGATGATATTTATCAATTGAATGATTTGAACATGAGTATGCATGTAATATAGATAGGATTCTATGGTTTAATTATGAAGGTTATTTGCGTGCATGTGTTTTGTGGATTAACCCCTGTGTAGCAACAAGCACGTGGCATCAAGGAGAGGAGAATTTGTAGCAAGTTGCAGAACAAGAGAATTAAAGGAAGTTGAAGTCAAGCCACCAAACGTGCAGGCAGCTAGAGGCTAAACGTGAACCATTATGGGAAGGAATAAATGCAAAAGAAGTAGACTTGTTTCAAATGCAACTTGTGTGTTTTTAATACGAGTCGTTGCATAAGAATTCTTATTTGAATAGGATTCTCCTTCCTCTGTTTAGTTAGAATTAATAAATCAATCTTAACCCTGTATCCTAATATCTAGGAATGGATTAATGATTGTAGTTAGTTGGTAGTTGCATAAGACTCTCCCATTTTTGTATAAGTTAGGAGGGATGAGCTCGATGTCAAGTAGTTACTCTGTTATACAGTTACTCAATTGTTGTTTCTATTCAATATTATAAGCTCCAGACATGTTTTGTTAAAAATGCCATTATTGAATACAATCTGAAAGAGATTCTATTTATGATATGAAATGAATGGAACTATGTGTTATGTGGATGCGTGAGTATTTGAATTAGATTTGATTTCCAGCTAAGTGAGTCAATCCCTTGAGTCGGCCACTCAAGGTACTAATCTTCACTTCATTTATTTTCTTACTCATTTGTGCATTCTTGTTAAAGTTGTTTTCCATTAGTTTATAAATGCATTGTGAGTTAATTAGAATACTTTGTTTGTTAATTATAGTAGTTGTGGTTCATGAACAAAAGTATACTTTGTCTATTTTAAGTTTTCCGGAGGTTAGCATTAGTTTTCTCATTATTTTGAATGGTTTTGGATTTGTTCTATAATTTCCTATTGCTAGCAGGTATCTACAGCTTATGCTGAAGGTACCCGTAGCCACTAGATTCTGTAATTATTTTCACTGTTCTTACATTTATGTGAATTCCAGCAAAGTAGAATAATTTGAGTAGGTTTGGATAAAATAGTTTAGGAGAATATGAGCCCTGAAGGCACATACAGTGCAATGCCATCATAAGCTTACGCTCCTTGGTTGATAATTTAATGTGGGAGTACATTGTCAAGTGGACTGTTCAAATAGGTTTACCCCTGAATTATATTAAGTCTACAACGCATTAGTTTTCCTCTACATTTTTGGCACTACTGTCGGGGATGGTGCTACCTTCATAGGCTCATTTTACATGTTTTCATAAGCTTAAATTTTGATTCCAACATTAGGGTTAATAGATTCACTTTTCAAGAAACACCAAAAATTGTACTAACATTGTACAGGACCGCAGGCAGAGAGACAACTGAGGCAGATTCCTCCCTTCAAATTATCAGGACAGAGAAGATACAGCTGACTTTATCAACTATACAGTAGGAATTGCTGAAGGAGAAGGATGTGTTCTTACATCTTCACCAACACCTTCTACATCTTCATCAGCTTCTTCCATAACTACAGAAGGGACCTTTAGAACCATGGTAGATGTTGCGGTGGAGGATCCACCAGAGCAAGCAATGTTTGAGTTTCCTATCACTGATTAGGAGAGGGCTATAGTGCTGAAGAATATTCCACCTTCAACATTACCAGTCTTCTATGGCCTAATGACAGAGGACCCAGATACGTTTTTGTTTGAGTTTGATATCCTGTGTAGAAGCTATGACTACACTTCAGATGCTCATAGGCTTAAACTCTTTCCTGCCACTCTCAAGGATGTAGCCTCAAGATGGTTTATGGGGCTAGGAAAAGATGTCATTCCAGACTGGGATACAATGAAGGAGAAATTCTTGGAGGAATACCAAGATTACCACAGAGGACATGATAGGAGGAGAGATGACATCTTCGGGATGTCACAAAAAGAGGAGGAGCCACTAGAAGATTATGTTGAAAGATTCCAATTTGCTTTGAAGAAAAACCCCCAAAACAGATTATCTGAAGAATCGTTAAAGCTGGTCTTTTTGAGAGGGGTTAAGGATGATTGCATGGATGCCCTGAATCTCATTAGGCAAGGTGATATTTCTTAGTTACCTTTTGAGTCAATTTGTAATGTTTGCCGAAATTATTCAAGAACTTTCACCAAACGACCAGGGGGAGAAAGGACATCCATTACAAACAAAGCAACCAATGGGGTTTCAAGAGTGGAAATCAGTAACTTGATGTCCAACATGAAAGAGGATATTAGCCATATGGCTACTAGCTAGACACTCTTCACATTAAGGAGAAATAAGAAGAGGCAGATGCAATGCTTACTGAGTATTGTCCCAGCTGTAGGCAAAGGAAGGCCAATTGTAAATGCAAAAGGGTGGCAAGCATCCAGCAAGAGAAGGTTGAAAGGCCAGAATTTTAGCCAGTTAAAGGAGAGTATGGACAACTGCTCTACATAGCTCAAAGGAGACCTTCGCAACAAAGACAAGGTATGCCCTCTGATCCACTAAGTTTCAATTCACCCTTTCTTGCTGCAAACCAAAATTTCTCTACTTGGAACACTCAGCCATGACCTAGTAATCAAAATCTTTGGCAAAACCCATAATGGACTACTCCACAACCCACTTGGAACCAACAACAGCCAAACCCATAGCCCCAACAAAGTTTCCAAGGTTCCGACTATAACCCTCAATGGCATACACAACAACGTCAATGGTCGCCCTAATGGAACAAGAACCAACAATGGCAACAAAATACAAATTACTAGCAACCTATGCTTCCATCTCAACCATAGCAACTAGCCATAATGCCTCCATCTGCTCCTCGAAATCAACCTCCTAGACCTACCCAACTCCTTGGCCAACCTGCACCTAACCCTAACAACAAGCCTGTTCAACAGGCTTATACTAACAAGGTGATGCAATACCCCACCTACAGGGTAGAGGTGAGTAATGTTCATCTCATATCAAGGAAGCAACTTGCGGGCCCTTCATCTCCCCAAATTATAGAACTTGAAGATGAAGAACCCACAGAGGAAGCCTCAGATAAGCCACCTTTAGAACCTGAATCAAATTAGGGTCCTCAGGTCATTTCACATCCTGAGCCTCCTTTCCCTGAACGCTTGGCTATCCAGAAGCAACCAACATAGTCTGAAACTGACCTCATAGGCTAGTTACAAGATATAAGCATAAAGATTCCCTTAATCCAAGCCATCAAAGATATTCCTATTTAAACTAAGACTATCAAAGATCTCTGCATAAAGAAACCAGAAAGGAAGAGAATAGACCCAAAGACAGTCCACGTTTTCAGTAACCTTGTTGACATAATGTTGGGGAATATAATTGTTCCCTAATATACAAATCCAGGTAGTCCAGTAGTGGATGTCAAAATCAATGGGACTCTAATTAAGAATACTCTGATAGATTTGGATGCTGCAATTAATGTAATGTCTAAGGAGACAATGCAGATGCTCTAGTTAAACAACCTTAGGCCTACTCAGATAGTTATGCAATTAGCTGATAGGACTACACTTAAACCTGAAGGAGTCATTGAGGACTTGGTAATTGCATTAGATTCTTGGGAATACCCTAGTGATTTCATAGTCCTATAGCCCAAGGTCAATCTCGCTGGTTATCCTCTTATACTAGGTAGACCATGGCTTGCCACAACAGATGCATTTATAGGTTGCAAGTCAGGAAACATGATCATATCCAATGGGATTGTGACCAAGAAGATGATCTTATATCCCCTAGCCCAACCATACCATGAACTTGAGTAGACCATCTGGCCTACCTTGGATGATGAGGACAGTTATTCACTACAAATCTTGATGACTATTGAATGCAGCCCCTTACTAGATATCCAAGATGAAGATGAGTTGATAGCTCACATTATACAAAATGACTGCGGGAGGCACCCGCAACAACAGGACTGTCTATCCTGCTTGCAAGATCCCTTAAGAAACATAATACCCACCAGTTCCTCAGAAGAGGTATCCCAAATATTTCATACTTTTTACCCCAACAATGCTTACCAGTAATACCTAGCCTTGATTTGTCCTTTGTCCAAGAAATGTCTAAACAATTATAAATCAAGCCAGGAAAGATGTTGAATATTAATAATGCATTGACTTATGAACAACAACAATCCTTGCACGCAGTATTACAAACCCACACAACGGCATTTGAATGGGATTACAGTGACATGAAAGGCATTAATCCTACCTTGTATATGCACAAAATTTACATTGATGATGGCCACGCACCTATAAGGTAGCAGCAACGATGCACGAACCTTGCTCTTAGAGAGAGTGAAATATGAACTTCAAAAGCTTTTAGATGCATGATTTATATACCCCATTTCAAACAATGAATGGGTTTCACTATTGGTCATAGTTCCCAAGAAAGGTGGCAAATGGAGAGTTTGTGTTGACTATAAGGAACCAAATGCTGCCACCAGGAAAGATCACTTCCCATTGCCCTTCATTGATCAAGTTCTTGACTTTCTCATTTCTTGATGGTTTCAATGGCTATAACCATTGAATCAAGATTGCACCGAAGGATCAAGATATGATAACGTTTACCTGCCCTTGGGGGACCTATGCATATTTTGTCTTGCCTTTTGGTCTGTGCAATGCTCCAGCCACATTTCAAAGAGCAGTACTCAGTATTTTCTCTAATTTTGCCCATGACAGCATGGAAATTTATATGGATGACTTCACCACATATGGTGAAGCATATGATGAAGCTTTACACAACTTGGAGAAAGTTTTAAAGAGATGCACAGAGCACAATCTATCTTTGAGCAATGAAAAATATTTTACGATGATGACACAGGGCATTGTCTTGGGACATTTTATCTTAAGTGCAGAAATACAAGTTGACCCAATGAAGATTGAAATCATATCTACCCTGCCTATTCCACAGAGACAGAAGGATGTAAGGAGCTTCCTTGGACATGCAGGTTATTACAGGTGGTTCATTCAAGATTTTAGCAAAATTGTTGCACCTTTGTTTACTCTATTGACAAAAGACATTGACTTTGAATGGACCCCAGACTGTCAGAATTCATTTGAATAGCTAAAAACAACCTTGACACAAGCTCCAGTTCTAAGAGGTCCAAATTGGACACTGCCTTTTCATATTCACACAGATGCATCAGACTTTGCCATTAGAGCAGTCTTAGGCCAACAAGACGGAAATAAAGAGTATGCAATATACTATGTAAGTGAAAACCTACAGGGAGCTGAGTTGAACTATATTGTGACAGAAAAGGAAATGTTAGTTGTTGTTTATGTCATTAGCAAAATTAGACACTACATTACTAGCTATAAAGTGTTCATACATACAAATCATACAACAAACAGATATTTGATGAATAAGCCAATAGTGGGTGGAAGACTTGTAAGATGGTCGTTGTTATTGCAAGAATTTGACATAACAATAGTTGACAAACTAGGAAAGGCTAATGTAGTTGCTGATTTTCTGTCTAAACTGCCTACACAATCAACAGAAGGAGTGGTTGATGACTCTTTTCCTGATGAGCATCTATTTTCTCTAAACATACACACTCCATAGTATGCAGATATAGCTAATTATTTGGTCACAAGGCAGATTCCAACTTACTTTTTTCCAAGGGAGAAAAGGTCCAGTTAGTTCACAAAAGTTTCCCTTATTCTTGGATTTCTGGATTCCTATCCTACAATGGCTCAGATAACATTATGAGAAGATGTATCAGAGAGGATGAGGTGTTTGATATATTAAAGGCATGTCATGATGAACCCTGTGGTGGACATTTTGTAGCCAAAAGAATAGTCTTCAAGATCTTGACAACATGATATTATTGGCTAACACTTCATAAAGATTCTGTCAAGTATACTAGAAGCTATGATCGGTGCTAGAGGATGGGGAGACCTACAAGAAGTGATGAAATGCCTTTGCAACCACAAATAGCATTAGCTCCTTTTGATAAGTGGGGGTTGGATTTTGTTGGCCCTATCTCTCCTACTTCAAACAACAAGGAATATATACTGGTATGCACTGATTACTTAACCAAATGGGTGGAAGTTAAAGCTTTACAGTTTGCCAAAGATGGCAATGTGGTAAAATTCTTATATGAGAAAATCTTCACTAGGTACAATGTACTTAGGGAGATAACGACTGATCAAGGACCACAATTCACATCAGACTTAATCACCAAATTGGTGGAGGAATATCAAATTAGACACAAGAAGTCCACTCCATACCATCCTCAGGCTAATGGTCAAGTTGTGGTTACAAACAGGGAGATTGAGAATATATTAACAAAAACAGTACAGCTTCACAAAAGAGATTGAGTTTCTAGGTTACCAGAAGTTGTTTGGGCATACAGAACCACATGGAAGACAACTACAGGATTCACTCCTTATGAATTGGTTTATGGCAAGATAGCAGTACTGCCTATAGAATTTGAATACAAACTCTAAGGACAACAGTATAATTAGGGATGAATTTGACAAAAGCTCAAAAAGAAAGGTTACAACATTTGAATGCTCTTGATGAAATCAGATTAGAAGCCATCCACCACACAGAGGTTATACAGAAACAAAGAATTAAACGGCAAGATAAGTATATAAAGACTAAAGAATTCACTGTTGGTGATTGGGCCCTTCTATACGATTCCGGATACAAAGATTTCAAGGGCAAGCTTCAATCTCGATGGTTGGGACCATATGAGATTCAACAGGTATTCCCTACTGGTGCAGTCCAACTACAAACCATTGACGAGGTCCGATTTTCATTACTGGTAAATGGACATAGGCTGAAACTTTATAAGAAACCACTTCAGCAAGATGATTTTATTGTCTCTCTAACAAATTGGTATGGTGCTCACAATGCTATTGATGAAGGTTTTGAAACACAATGATATAGCATCAAAAGATGATCCACCAATCCTGTCTAGTGATGCAGAGGTTGAGTTGCATGACTCAACCCCTATCACTGAGACTTGATTTTTATTGTTTTGTAATTCACATGCACACACAACACACTACCCATGGTGAACACAGTTAGCTCCAGAGGGACCTATTCTTCACTCTCAGTTGGGACCTGTTCCAGTCAGGACCTGAAATAATGGATATGTAAACATTTAGTCGAGATCTGTACTGGAGGCACCCGTAGCAACACCTGTCTGCAGATGTCTTCAACACTTTGGCAAAAAGTAAACCATTTCTCCATGCATTACATTTCTTCTACACATGCTTCATTCATTTTGAAATAAATCAACCACCGTCACAAAAGTGTTCAACTCAAGCTCACAAGTTGTTTGATCAAGCATTGCGCGTTGTCACCTCACATCACTTCCGAAGTACCCACCGCCTTACCATTCACTCTCGTGCATTTCATCTTGCTCACATCAAATAAAATGCCAAGTACATGTTCTACAGTTCCAAGGCGTGCTACTCATTTATTTCCATAAGATATGTACATAAGGTAACTTTCAATGATTGACTTAGATTTCTTTCTATATTCATTATTACTCTTCATTTATTTCATGCATGCAAAAATATATATCACCATTCCATTTCATAAATACTCTTCCTTTCATATCAATTCACACGTGAAGTGAGGTCACTTCACCCATTAGTTGGAGGGAGGAGTTAAATTTTTTGATTTTCGCCACCCGAGTCTTTAGAGTTACTAGATAGAATTCTATGTCATTTTCCAAAGATAGTAAACCTACCCTGTTTCACCCAAAGTGTGAACTTGTTACCCTATGAGTAAGCTAAGAAAGTTACAGTTGGGAAGAATAGGAGAAGGCAGCAAATCGTAGGTTCTTCTGAAGGTGGTGGAATCAAAGTTGAACAAAAATTGAAACTCCAAGAGGTTGCAGAACGCAAAGATAATGGGAGGTGATGTGATAAGACGAGAACCATCTGCGCATAAGGAAATATTAGAGGATGTGATGGTTCTACTACTCTTCACCAGAGTAGGATGGCTAGACTACTTCTTGAAGTTAACAGAATATGATAATGAAATGGCCAAAGAATTTGCAACTACATTGCAGTATGATGAGGCAACAATCAAGGGATTGGTTGTAGATGCTTCTGAAATGGCCATTGCCCAAGTTACAGGATTGTCACACACAGGGTCTGAATATCTAGCTCGTGCTGATGCAACTACAACAAGGGAAGAATTCTGTGAGTGTGGAGAACACCTGGACTTAACATCACAAGGTACAAAGAGATTGTCCCTTCCATTCTTTTGGGGAAAATTTGCTTCTTATATCATTAAATACTTTACCTGTGATGGTTGGCACAATTTGTTGTATACTATGCATTTTAAGTTGCTAAATCACTTAAGCCAGGATAAGTTAGTCAATGTTCCCAATTTCCTCTATAACATGTTGAAAAGGATGGCATCCGAATATCAGAAAAAGCAAACGGACACCGCATTGTCTCATCACTGCTTAATAGCCCTATTGGTTAAGAGAAGCCTAAGAATTCAACATCCACAGGTTGATTGGGATGCCTTTAAACAATGTATAGATATCACAACATTGTTGGAAGTACCTGAAGCAGAGGATGAACCTCAACATGAGCCTGAACTTGAGATTGAACCTGAGCAAGAAGAGCCACAGGAGGAAAATACTCCAGAAGATAGGCCGATGGCAACAGAGGAACCCTCATCTTCTAACCCTAAAGCTATGAGAGGCACTGATTCAACACCTGTTAGGAAAAAGAGAAACAAGAAAAGTGTTGAGAAACATCAGAGCACTATGAAGGGAGAATATGTAGGGGAAAAGAAGAAGAGTAAAAAGAAGAGGAAAAGTGAAGTCAAACAGGAAAATGTTACTCCCAGGCGCTTAGGAAGGTTGAAAAGGCAGAGTGTGAAAGAAAGAATTGTTGAGGAACAAGGGTAGGAGGAAAAAGGTGAAGGACAGCAACACCGTGAACCAACGATGTTGAATACAGACTTAGATAAAGAAGGAAACACCCCTAAGGATGTCCCTGTTGATGCTCATGAAAATGTCAATGTGTCTACCAAAAGGAGAAGGTATGTTTCTTCTTCTGATTTTGATTCAGAAGATATGTTTATTGCAAAGAAAATGGGAAAGTCAGTTCCTAGTAGTTCTACTAAGGAAATTTTTGATATCACCAGGGATGATGATGATGAAGGTCTAAATTTTGAAAAGGAAAAAAAATTGTTAGAAGATAGCAATATAAGAAAAGAGCTTTAAGAAGCTCTTGACTAGATAAAGCAACTGGAGGAGCAGGTGAAAGGATATGAGGAGAAGGACAAAGAAAAGGAGAAGAGAATACAGGAGTTGGAGGAGAGAAATCAAACCTACGGCCATGGAACCAACTTAGATCTGTTAGCACAGATGGCTGTGAGTAAAACAAAAACTAAAGAAAATGAAGCATTAAATCCACAACCTCATGTTTCTAGGTCTCCAATGTATTACACCACTTTGTCTTTAGGTTTTGAATTACTGAAACTTACTCACAAATCCAAACAGGAAAAAGAAAACCAAGAGAAAGAAAAACATACTCTCAATGCATCACTGCAAGGTAAGAATTTGGAGTTAAAAAGGTTGGAAGGTAAATTGATGGAGGTAATAGACAGAACCATTCAGATCATTGAGTGTAGACCTCCACCTAGGGTGTATGTATTGTTTCTAAAGGAAAAATTTCTTAGTTTTTAGTTCAATAGGTTCATTAATTATCAACCTGCTTTACATTCAAGGCATATTCTTCTCAGCTATTTCAAAGAAGTCAGCCTGGAGGAGCAAGATCAACTGTGTGAGTATTGTTTACACAATTATCTAATGGTAGAGGATACAGAATAGAACCCCTCAATTTATGTTGGGGATTTGCAGGTTAGAGCATTGTCATCATATTTCAAGAATGAGCAGCTCAGAGGCGAATTAATGGACAAATATGAAGAACAAGAGAAAATAGTGACACTGCAGATCAAAAAAGAAGCACTAAATCTTGATGTAATCCTTACTCAATGGTTGACACTCCTCTTGCACAAGGGTCCAGGAAAAATAATCATGGATTTGAGACTTTGAGATCATAGAAAGATATAGCAGTTAGCAGTACATATGCTTTAAAATTGCCTGAGGTATATACAAAGTAGATGGAATAGTCTAACCCCAGCATTGTAAAGGAAAGAGCCTCACTCTTTCCATAATTTTATGAACATGTTTGAAAGATTGTGCAAGTACATCTAGATTTTAGAACAAACAGGAGTGGGATGGCTGCCACTTACTTATCATCCTCCTATTCTCCTCTATCCAGTACTACACTGGACCGGAGAAAAGAATGATGAATGTAGGAATGCAGAATTAGTCAAGATGGATAGGCTTGCATGTTTTAATGGTTTCTATCTTAAGTAGGGGGAGGGAGTCAGAGAAGTAATGGACCTTAGGTAGATTACCTTGCACTACAATCTTTTCCCCTAGATGTTTAATTCAATGATTTTGCTTGAGGACAAGCAAAAGGATAGTTGGGGGGAATGATGGGTTTAAAGATTGGCCTCTTTTAAGTTGTTTTAATATGCTTTCAGAACTTTTCCATATGATCTTCCAGATACTTTTCAAACATCACCATCATGATATACTGTCTTTTTATATACTTTGCAAGACCTTGAATCTATGTTGTTAATATGGAATATAGTGATGATATTTATCAATTGAATGATTTGAACATGAGTATGCATGTAATATAGATGGGGTTCTATGGTTTAATTATGAAGGTTATTTGCATGCATATGTTTTGTGGATTAACCCCTGTGCAACAACAAGCATGTGGCATTAAGGAGAGGATAATTTGCAACAAGTTGTAGAACAGGAGAATTAAAGGAAGTTGAAGTCAAGCCGCCAAAAGTGTAGGCAGTTGGAGGTTGAACGTGAACCATTATAGGAAGGAATAAATGCAGAAGTATTAGACTTGTTTCAAACGTAGCTTGTGTGTTTTTCATATGAGCTGTTGCATAAGAATTCTTATTTGAATAGGATTCTCCTTCCTCTATTCAGTTAGAATTAATAAATCAATCTTAACCCTGTATCCTAATATTTAGGAATGGATTAATGATTGTAGTTAGTTGGTAGTTGCATAAGACTCTCCCATTTTTGTATAAGTTAGGAGGGATGAGCTCGGTGTCAAGTAGTTACTTTGTTATCCAGATACTCAGTTGTTGTTTTTATTCAATATTATAAGTTCCAGACATGTTTTGTTAAAAATGCCATTATTGAATACAATCTAAAGGAGATTGTGTTTATGATATGAAATGAATGGAACTATGTGTTATGTGGATGTGTAAGTATCTGAATTAGATTTGATTTCAGCTAAGTGAGTCAGTCCCTTGAGCCGGCCACTCAAGGTACTGATCTTCACTTCATTTATTTTCTTACTCATTTGTGCATTGTTGTTAAAGTTGTTTTCCATTAGTTTATAAATGCATTGTGAGTTAATTAGAATACTTTGATTGTTAATTATAGTAGTTGTGGTTCATGAACAAATGTATACTTTGTCTATTTTAAGTCCTCCAGAGATTAGCATTAGTTTTCTCATTATTTTGAATGGTTTTGGATTAATTTTGTAATTTCCTTTTGCTAGCAGTTATCTATAGCTTATGCTGAAGGTACCCGTAGCCACTAGATTCTGTAACTGTTTTTACTGTTATTGCATTTATGTGAATTCCAGCGAAGTAGAATAATCTGAGTAGGTTTGGATAAGATAGTTTAGGAGAATATGATCCCTGAAGGCACATACAGTGCAATGCCATCATAAGCTTATGCTCCTTGGTTGATAATTTAATGTGGGAGTATAATGTCAAGTGGACTGTTCAGATAGGTTTACCCCTGAATTATGTTAAGTCTACTACCAATTAGTTTTCCTCTACATTTTTGGCACCGCTACTAGGGATGGTGCTACCTTCATAGGCTCATTTTACATGTTTTCATAAGCTTAAATTTTGATTCCAACATTAGGGTTAATAGATTCACTTTTCAAGGAACACCAGAAATTGTACTAACATTGTGCAGGACTGTTGGTATATAAAGCTAAATTCACTATATGCGGAGGCAGAGAGACAACCGAGGCAGATTCCTCCCTTCAACTTATCAGGATAGAGAAGATACTACTAACTTGATCAACTATATAGTAGGAATTGCTAAAGAAGAAGGACTTGTTCTTACATCTTCATCAACACCTTCTACATCTTCATCAGCTTCTTCCACAACTACAGAAGGGACCTTTAGAACCATGGCAGATGCTACAGTGGAGGATCCACCAGAGTAAGCAATGTTTGAGTTTCCTATCACTAATTAGGAGAGGGCTACAGTGCTTAAGAATATTCCACCTTTAGCATTACCAGTCTTCTATGGCCTAGTGATAGAGGACCCAGATATGTTTTTGTTTGAGATTGATATCTTGTGTAGAAGCTATGACTACAATTCAGATGCTCACAGGCTTAAATTCTTTCCTGCCACTCTTAAGGATGCAGCCTTGAGATGGTTTATGGGGATAGAAAAAGATGTCATTCCAAACTGGGATACAATGAAGGAGAAATACCAAGATTACTACAGAGGACATGACAGGATGAGAGATGACATCTTTAGGATGTCACAAAAAGATGAGGAGCCACTGGAAGATTATGTTGAAATATTCCAGTTTGCTTTGAAGAAAAACCCCCAAAATAGATTGTCTGAAGAATCATTAAAGCTGGTCTTTTTGAGAGGGGTTAAGGATGATTGCATGGATGCCCTAAATCTCATTGGGCAAGGTGATATTAGTTACCTTTCGAGTCAATTTGTAAGGTTTGCTGAAATTATTCAAGAACTTTCACCAGACATCTATTAAAAATAATTGTTGGAATCTTATTGCTTTAAGGAAGGCATCCATTGATTTTAAAATCATTGGCTTTTGCTTTTTTTGAAGAAAATTGTTGTCTTTGAGCTAGATTCACAAAAATATTCGTTGCACTAGCTTCTTGCATGGAATGATTAACATAGCAACCACACATGGCTTCTTTGAAAGAAATCTTAGAGGGACCCATAGACTCATGTGAGTTTGCCACGAAACCCCCTAAAAAGGACAAAAAAATGAGAAAAAATTAATACATGCAAGGCTAAAAAATAACATGCACAACCTACCCTACAACATGCATGAACTCTCAAGGCTACTTGAATCTCTAATAGGAGTAGTGTTAAGTCAAGAAGGTAGACCTATTAAGATCATGAAATCATTTCTATTAACATAAGGATTGTGGTATAATAGATTATCTATGTTGTCGTGGACCAAGCCTTAGATAACTAGTGTGGGATAAAAAGTTTTGATGTACAAATATGAATTAATAACTGCTTGATAAGTGAGTGTTTCTGGTTGTAACTGTGTAAAAAATATTGCATCAATAATCAATCATTGAGAAGAGAGAGAATGGTGTGATAAGTTGCATATTTGGATGTTTAAAAAGAGATATAGAGAGGATGAAATGGACAACAAGAGTTCTAATACAATCTAGAAACAATACAAACCAAGCAACACTATGGATTTGAAAGAAAATAAGATATATTACAAGAATTAAAATATAAAGGTAGTAGATATATCAATAGCTAACATTGTAATATCTTATAAAAAGGTTGACATGAACTATACTAAAGTGTTTAAAAAAAATTAACTAAAAAATCTTATAAAAAGGTTGACAAGTATTATGTTAAAATGTTAAGAAATATTAATATATTGAGGGTGTAAAGATAGATGAGTAACAACGAGAGAAGTATAAAAAATAAAAAAGAAAGAAAAATTATTATGATGAGATAATCCAATAAGCAAGGGGAAAAAAGGAAAATTACAAGTAGCATGAGTAACAGGAAGAAGCTAGAGATATATTATACAATAAAAAATTGTATTTTTAAATGTTTTCATTAGTTATGACAAGAAGAGTTTTGATAAAAGGTGACAATAGCATAGTTATAAATAATTTTAAAAGGTTAAAAACTTTGGTAAAAAATTTGCCAAAGAAAAAAGCAACAGAAGGGGTGAACCAAGATAATATAATAAGACTAATCAACTAAAATGATAACACAAAGTGATACACTGAACATTATAGAGAAAAAATTAATAATATGACAAGAGATATAAGTGATTGATAAAAAGAACTAGGAAATATTTCGTGAACAACAAAAGATATTAAATCAGACTACTAGATACCCACAAAATAAGTAATAAACAACATTAAGAAGTATGAACCCAAAATACGAACCACAAGTATCAAACAAGAAGCTAAAATGAAAATGCGAAGAATAAAAGGAAAGTAAGAATGTTATGATCCTAATATGATATATTCTTAATTATAATAAGTTAAGCACTTGTGGCATGGTTAACCTTAACAGATTCATTTATTAGTCTTATTTATTCCTTAAGATAACTTAGTTAGAATGAAGGGGTGTGTCCCTACATAGTTATGCATATAATAAGGAGAGAGAGACTCTCCCAAACCATCATATCTTCTAATATTGAATTCACATATTATTTTTTGATTATTGGAGGTCACCCCCTTGAAATGGTCTACTATTTTACTGATTTTTACATTTATTTCCAAGAAATATCATAACAAGTGGTATCGAAGCTACGATTTGGGCCAAGATTTATGTTTCTGCCATAACTTTCGAGCCATTGTGAATTTGGACTTGATTTTTTCTGGGTTTTGAGGTATATGGTAGGTAAGGTTTTAGGTAAAAAGTCATATGTCTATCATAAATTTTACGCAAGTTATTTTAATTTTATGTTTTTCATTAATTGGCTCTACATGCCACAAATTTAAAAAAAAAAATTACATTTTTCGAAAGATAACAAAAAATTAGGTTGGGCCAATTCTTTGTATTTTATTATTAGAGATAAAATATAGTACGTAATTTAGTGGTCAAAGTTAGGTAAAAATTTTTATTATTCTGCTCTATAGGCCACAATTTTTGGAATTTTTTGGAATTTTTTTACATTTTTGGAAGGATATTGAAAAAATTAGAGTTTAAAGTACATACACATCAAAATCCATGTCATCTTCAGGATTCAAAGACTTTTCTAAACAAATTGAATCCACTGACCTTTATTCTACACCACCTAAAATTGAGGTAAAATTCCTCCGAGATGTGAAACAATGGTACATTTTATTAAGGATAATTTGATTGACCCATTTGCATCATCTTTCAATAAAGGTTTAGATAGTTTGAAAAAAGAATTATTATATGAATTGAAGTCCCAATAAAACCACCTAGGTAGGTACAACCCTAATAAACAATATCAAGAGATAAAACAACCTTTTCAAAATCCAAAAATAAACTTGCCCAAAATAAATATCCCTAAATTTGATGGTACTGATGTAACTTCGTGGATAATTGTCATGGAACAATAATTCAAGCTTCATAATGTACTAGACAATGCAATGGTTGGCGTAGGGTCACAATATTTAGAATCAAAACCTCATCTATGGTAGCAACAAAGGATCGATAACAAGCAAGGGCAAATACTTAGTTGGAAAGAGTTTAATGATGACTTAGAAACACTCTATGAGAAACCATGGAATGGAAGCTATGATACCCAATTAAAAAAAATAAAAAAATTAAGGTTTGTAGCCGAATATAATGTTGAGTATATGAGATTAGAAATTCAATCTCATGAGGTGACACTTTATCAAAGGATACAACTCTACATCAATGGACTTAATGATCAAATTAAGCATGATGTTTGTTTGTTGGAACCTTACACATTTAGGAGAGCTATGCAAATAGCATTGCATATTGAGAAACATAAATCCACCACCAAAAGTTCCACACAAGGTCAAACAACAAGATTGGAAGACAAAATTGTGACTAATCCTATTGATAGAAATGAGGACAACTTATTTAACCTAAGAAAAATTAGTAAGCACTCTCCTAAACAAGAGGAAAATAAAAGAGAAAAAGATCTATGCTCAAATGGTGATAGCAAATGGTCTGGGGGTCATAACCATGCCAATAGTGATAAAATAATAACAATTATCAAGAATGAGGTTGAAGAAGAGAGATAAGTGGCTACAACAAAACCAAATGTGGAACTTGAGCAACAAAACTCCACCACTGGAAGTTTCACTCAAGGTTAGACCATGGGATTAAAAGATAAAAATAATTCTATTGAAAGAAATGGGGACAGCTTATTTAATCCAAGATGGATTAGTAATCTCTCTACCTCTTGTTAGAATGGTGATAGGAAATGGCCTAGAAGTCATAAGTGTACTAATAGTGAGAAAACACTAATGACTATAAAAAATGAGGTTGAACAAGAGAAATAAGTAGCTACAAAAGAACCAAGTATGGATCTTGAGCATGAGAATTCTAAACAAGTAGAATGAACTACCATCTCCCTACATACATTATATGGCACAAGTACACCACAAACAGTTAAAGTAATTGGTTATATCAAAAATTGAAAGGTGACAGTGTTGGTTGATTCAAGTAGTACACACAACTTTATTGATAGAAGATTAGCTAATGAGCTCAATTATTGTGTGCGTCTAATATCTAATTTTTAGGTCATGATAGCTGATGGGAAACAACTCTCTTGTGGTGGTAAATGCCATCATGTAAAACTCTCGATGAGAAATTATCAAATAGATTCATAAATGTTCTCTATCCCAATTGGGGGAGTAGATGTATTTTTGGGTGTACAATGGCTTAGACAGTTAGGAGCAATGACTTTCAAGTTTCAAGACTTATCCATAGTTTTTAATACACATGGGAAAATTTATAAACTTTTAGGGATAAAATCACCACCAAGTCAAATTATTAGCTCCCATAGGATGGAGAAATTTCTTAAGAAAGGTTCTTACAACACAAGGGCACAACTACATTTTATAGAAGCACAAAACATGAAAACTCAAGATCGACCAAAACTTCAAGAGATCATTCAACACCATCAACATGTTTTTCAAGAACCCAAGGGTCTACCTCCAATTAGAGACCATGATTAAGCCATTGAATTAATACCAAGAAGTATTGTTCATCCCAACAAAAGTGCCTATTCTTCCCCAATGATTATGGTTAACAAGAAGAATGAGTCATGGAGAATGTGCCCAAATTACATGGAGCTCAAGAAGATCACTCTTAATGATAAGTTTTATATTTAGGTAGTATTAATGAATTGGTATATGAGTCTAATATTGTAACTTTTTCTTTACTAATTTAGATTTACATTTAGATTATCATCAAGTTCAACTAAAGGAAGAGGATATAAATAAGACTACATTTAGAGCATGTGATGGTCATTATGAATTATTATTTGGTGTCACTAATACCCAATCAACTTTTCAAAACCTTGTAAATTTAGTGTTCCACCCATTTATTTAAAAATTGATGTTGGTAGTCTTTGATGACATCTTCATCTATAGTAAAACATAGAATGATAGAAACTACTCTATAGTTACTAAGCGTTGAGCGCAACACTTTTCTAAAGGGGATGGGAATGTTATGATCCTAATATGATATATTCCTAATTATAATAAGTTAAGCACTTGTGACATGCGTAACCTTAATAGATTCATTTATTAGTCTTAGTTAATAGCCTTAAGATAACTTAGTTAGGATGAAGGGGTGTGTCCCTACATAGTTATGCATATAAATAAGGAGAGAGACTCTCCCAAACCATCATATCTTCTAATATTGAATTTACATATTATTTTATGATCATTGGAGGTCACCCCCTCAAAGTGGTCTTCTATTTTACTAATTTTTACATTTATTTCCAATAAATATCATAACAAAGAATGTTGGAATATGAGGAATAAAACCAAAAGACACCCAACAAGGAAATATGGGTAAAACAATAAAGTGGAAAAGACAAAATGAGAGCAAGGTCAAGGAGGACTAGGAAAACAAAACATACCAAGGTAGAAAAGGAACGAATAGGGAATGAGAGGAACAACACAAGAATGACTTGTAAGAAAGGTGACTAGGAGTGTCAAAGAGTGAAAATGAAGGATAAAGGGTCAAGCGGAGGAAGATGAGGGAGACAATGGAAGACATGAGAAAAGAAGAGGGGGGAAGAAAGGCACAAAGATGAGGGATTAATTATGAGGGAGTATAACTAGGGTTGCCACATCAAACTCAAGCTCCACCCCTCGTTGAGGTTCATAGGGTGGTTACAAATTTCAATTGCTTCTTGGAGTTTTCTCTCTAATAAGTTATCTTTGATTGCTAGCACACGAGTAGCTTTCAAGTGAATGTTATGTTTAGAGCTAGAGGAACGTTCAGAAAGGGCTAAGTTGAGGTTCATAGGGTGGTTGCAAATTTCAATTGCTTCTTGGCGTTTTCTCTCTAATAAGTTATCTTTGATTGCTAGCACACGAGTAACTTTCAAGTGAATGTTATGTTTAGAGCTAGAGGAATGTTTAGCAAGGACTGAGTTGGAAACTTGCTCATGTTTGATCTTGACACTATGCTTCTTAATCATAGTACTAATGGAGTGACCAATTCACCAATGTAGGGAGTTCAACACAAAGACTCAATTTTTTAGACTCCAAAATTAAGAAGGGGGTCTCTAGGATTTTGGAAGATAGGATAAGGCTTTTGATGGTGGAAATGTGTTTGAAAGCACACTTAAGGCCCTTTGTTAAGGATTTTGGAGATGCCTTTGATGTAGGGAAGGGTGGAATAAGAGTCATTGTCACTGGAAGCTTCCCTATGTTTAGAGGTGTATCTCATTTTTGGCTTGTTTAAAAGCTCTGATGATGTGCTTGAAGCGGGACGCATTTAATTTGAAAACATTGGTTAAGTGGTTAAGCTCTTGGTTAATGTGATATGCATCACAAATGTAAAAGGCCCTTATGGCCAAGGTCTTTAAGACACCAACTTTTTGTGCTATGTGGTGTTGGGAGGATGCATGGAGGTAGAGATTGATATGAGTGGCTTTTCTAAAGACAACACAAGTTAGGGAACCATCTAGTTTCTTGATGAAAAGAATAGTCAAGAAAGAAAATTGCTAGTTGGTTTCAAATTCTCTGGTCAACTTGATGCACTCAAAAAAATTGTTGAGGTGAGAATGGAAATCTTCTAATTTCGCAAGGCCATGAGGCTAGTATATGTTGGTATCATCCACATAGTTTTTCTACCATTTTCAAAATACTTCATGAAGAGGTTGGAGATGATAGGAGAAAAAAAGGAACCCATGGCAACCTCCTTAGTTTCCTCATACATAATACTTTGGAAGGTGAATAAAGTGGACCTTAGGCACAACTCAAATGAGGGGACCAATTTCATCATTAGACTTGAACCTCACTATCTCAATGGAGTCATTGACCAAGACTTTGGTAAATAAGGACATGATATCAAGGCTAACCATGGTGTCACCATCCTCAACCTTTTTGTCCTTAATGAACTCCACAAAATGAGTTGGGTCCTTAATGAAAGAGCTAGTTTTTACGTCATCAAACTGAATTGATTGTATTTGCTTGTATGTCATTACATTGTATACATACACTTTAAAATAAATTGGTAACTAACAAATTTTTTGTGTTGCATGGTTGAAGAAAGATAGTTATCTTGGCTTTGCCCAATGGAGATGCAATGGCTAACTAAATTTGCAAGCATAGTTGAATCTTTAACAATGTGTTTAAACCAAATCTAAGCATTAAATGCCAAATTTGTAGGACATGCATGCAAATGATAGTGGTATGGTAAATGTCATAAATTATCTAACATAAGCTCAATGCTTCAAAAGAATATGCTAGCCAAAAATGTAAGAAATATTAGAAAACACAAATCATTTTGTGCATAATTATAATTAGATTTTTTTAAAAAAATTCACAAGCAATTATTTTGCCTTTCCCATTTTGTAGAATAACTCAATTATTGCTTTTTAATTATCTTATTAAGAGAGTTAAAGATAAAATACAGATGCTTTCTTATTCTTATTCTTTCTTCTTAAGAACTTAATTTCCTTTTTTTTCTAAATTAATAATGTGAATCATTAATTGATAAATTAATATGGTCATCAAATCATCCTAAGTATTACTGTTAGGCTATGTCTTGTAAAAATAACATCAAATATATATTACAAAACACATACTTGGTGGAGGTTAACCTTTTTGACATGATGCCTTTTTAATGGTGGATTACACTCCAAATGCTCCTTAAAAATGTAAATCTAGAAGTTATAATACAAATATATCCATCTAGCCTATTGGCCTAACAAAATAGCAACTTACCACAATGGACAAAGCATTTCAATACAATCATAACCATGTCGATAATCACCAATTGTCATGCACACCACAAAAATAATGTTGTCATGCCCCAGGGAGTAGTGAATGTTATCTCATGTTGTTCTAACTCCTTGACCACCACTTGGTTGTACCCTAAGAATCAATCCATCATGGACATTAATTATGTTCCTGTTACCTTTTATAGCAAATGGTCCATGCTGGGGAGAGGGTAATTGTCCTTAAGAGACTTGATGTTCTAATTCCTAAAATCTACTCACAACCTTATCTCTCCATTTTTCTTTCTTATGGGAACTAGGTGTGATACCCACTTTGAATGCTAAATAAGCTTGATGATACCTCCCTCCTTCAACTTCATTAATTCCTTTGCATTTGAGGGGCAAGAGTGGGATTGATTGGTCTCTGCTTCTATCTAAAAGGTTTTACATTAGGTTGGAGGGGAATGGTGTGCTGAAATAAGTCCTCCCTCTGAGATTTGAGCTCATCATAAGACCATGAAAAGCACTTCTTAAACCTTTTCAATAATGGTATCAACATTTGTTTTTCAATAGGCTTTAATTTCTTTCCAATGTAAATCATCCTAGGTGTTCCTTCAGTTCCTAGGTTTACACCTTCAACATTACCTTCTTCAATTGGCTTGCCTTTACTCCTATAGCAATATGCTTTATCAAACATTCTTTCTAGTGCTACAATCCCTTTAAAAATAGTATTATTCTTTAATTACGCTACTTCAATACCAAACAAAGTTTCTTTACCATCCTCAATTTCAACCATAGGCTGCCAATCAATCAGTCGATTGTCAAATTCATCAATACAACTCAAAAATCTACATATCTACTAATTATCACCAAACACTTGCCAATTGTAAATATTATCAGGTAGTGGGCCTTCTAAGAATTTCCACACTCTACTAACAATGAGAAGAAACTAACTGCAAATTAAAGCTTGATGTTGCAACTGCTAAAGCATCAACTTCTACATTTTCTGACCTTTCTATTCATTCAATGCCAATTGTATCATATAACTCCATGGTGTCCCAAACTGCATTTATGTATGTCTTCAATATTTTGTCTTTGGCTGCATAGACACCTTTGATTTGCTACACAACTAACTCTGAATCTCCCTAGATTTTCAAGAACTTGATTTCGTGCCTATGAGCAATGTTTAATCCAAGTATGAGAGCTTCATATTCTATAATATTATGTGTGCACTAAAAATATAGATTGAAAGGAAACTTGGAGGGTTCCCCACTAGGTGAAATTAAGATTCACATGCACTTGAACCATCTCTAGAACATACACCATCAAAGAACATGGTCCACAAATTATTTGTATCATGCTTGAGAGTAGGGCAAAGAGGAGGATCAACAACCTCGTGATCTTGTTCATCACAATATCCAATAAAATGGTCAACATTAGCATCAAAGAAATGAACTTCCTCAGTAGTCTTGTAGTGGTCTCAACAATGTCCAACATCTTCTTTCCTCTATGTAGTTTTACTTCTCCATTCAGTGGGATAATAGCGTATGATAGGTCCATTTGGATACTACATCCTATAAATGTTGCCCACTTTTTGTATAACAACATACCCCACTTATCAAGACAATCCACAATGATTTTGTCCATTAGAAATGAATTATCCAGGTATGCAACAAGTTGAACTTCAACATTTTTTACAATTCAAATTACATTCACTTCTCTAAAATCCATTGAAAAGCACTTTCCATCAAAATTAGACACTTGTAAACCTAAATCATTCATGACTTGAAGTTACATGACATTGTTAGAAGCTCTAGAGTCTAACATGAAATTATGAAACAACCATCCATTAATCATCAGAGTGGTGCAAAAGGGATCAACACTTAGTTTTTTGTTCACTAGGGAAGCTCCTAGATAAACCTATGTTGTCTCTTCACTTTTCTTTTCCTTTTCAATACCATTTAGAACAACAAAAAGTTGGTTTGGTGCAATTACAACAGTGATGTAAGACAAGACCCTATCCCTATGCTCAGTAATTCTAAGGACTTCCCCTACTGGTACAGAAATCCTAAGACTTATAATATGTGGACCATATCTACAGGGTTATAACTTGGAAGAGGTATGGTAAATGGAATATTAACATCACTGGAATTAGGAATGAGTGGTAAGATTGGGCCAAAAGAAGTAACATCCTTACCTTTTGGTTCTTTCTTCTTTTCTTTTTCCTTTTCTTATCCCTTTAGTAGTTGGGGCTGATATTGCTTGGCATTATAATTTGAATTCTTCACTTCTAGGACATGTGCAACAACTAATGGCATAGTATGTTCTTGAGTCTTGTGCACATATTTATTTTTTGTGGTTGGTTGTTGCACTAGAATCCTTTTCTTTTCTATGATCACCTTCTTTTGAGTACTAATATTTCTCATTTCAATATCTACTTTTTGTTTCTCTTTTTCAAAACTTTTATCATCTCTACCTAGTCTAGTAGAAGAATTATCTTATGTACATAATTGTCTATTTCTTAGTTGGTACCCACCTTGGACCTACACGATAGCTGCATTTGTGAGGATCTTTATATCTTCATTTGATGGTTTGGACCACTTGTATCTTTGATGCAGAGCTCCCTCAAGTGTTCAAATTCATGAGTAGGCAACTCGTACTATTGTGGACTTGCACTATAATCATATTGAAAGATATTAACATCCCCATCATATCTGTCATAATCTTCTTTCTCACTCATATCTTCACATACAATAGTATCAAGTTGATCAATGTCCTAATTGTAATATTATACATTACCTTTCTCATTAGGAAACTCCTCTTTTCTCATTATATGAGCAACTACACAATTTGATAGATCATGAGGGAGATAACAAGCCTTGCACCATGATGCAACTTGTTAAAAATTCACATGATCTCTCCCTAATGGATCTAGAGTTTCCTTTTCTTGCTACTTGAAACTTACCTACTTAGAGACCACCTGCTTATCACCCTGTTGTGGTTTTTTGGACTAGTCAGTATTATAAGGTTTATTGTGCAACCTTTGTCCTTGATTGAAGTGGTTTACTACATTATGAGGTGGAAACCCCTTTTCATTCCTTGCCACTTTATATATGATAGGTCTTTCATAGCACCCATCAGTCCATCCAACTTTTCTTCAACATTTAAAGACTTCCTTGGGATTGCTTTATCTGGCTGAGATTGACCTTTTAATATGTTTACTTGATGCTCTCATGTTGCTTTCAATGTTTATACTTGTGGCATAAGCCTCCCTTAAAGTTTGAGGATTTTTGTCTCGTAGACAATATCTAATCTTGGAATCAAATGCACCACAATAGAGGACTAGGCACATTGATTCATTTGGTCCAAAATTTGGTGGCACCTTCCTCATAGTCATAATGAACCTGCTATTAAAATCCACCACCATTTCATTTACTCCCTTTTTAATGGCTATAAGTTCATGTATAGAAAATTTAGGATCTATTCTATCCCCATACTGAAGTTTGAAAACTCTCACGAACTCCTCCCAAGAATCAACATTGCTATTTAGGAGACTTTTGTACCATTCTTTGTCACTCTCTTCTGATGAATATACAAACAATTTCATCATCACATCCCCGTGATCTATCTCATATTCATCAGTGACATTGATGAAATGCCTCAAATATTCTTCTCCAATAATTGCATTGTTACCCTAAAATATCGATATCTTTCCCCTTATTTCATTTGAAATTACATTAGGGAAGTCTGGGATGCTAAAGAAAACTAATTGTTTATACCTCTCAGCTCCCAAAGGCTACCTTATTGGAGGGAACCTATGAGCTTGCCTTTGGAATGTAGGTCTAGGATTTGGGATATTTTAAAACTATTGATTGAACTCTTGTTTTAGAATCTGATTATGGACATGATGCATATGGTTTTGATTCATATTTTGCTAATTTGGAGGAGGCTAATCATAATTTTGATTTCTATTTTACTGTTCGACTTCTTGATCCTAAGCTTGATCCTATTGAGCAAGTTGAGCTTGCTACAATTCAATTTCTACCTAAAGTTCCTATCTTCTTTGCCTTATGTGATCAAGTAGATCTAATTCCTCATTAATAATTCAATTCCTTTCTTTAGCATTTGAATGTGCTAGTTGATTAACATCATGAAGTGTAGTATCATGTTCATTCCTTTGTGACATAGTGGGTGAAGTAGGATGCTGGCCAGCTAGATATGTTTCTACATTTTGGTTATGTGTGCCAAAGGTTTGCATGTTTGCCTCTTGAGATCTATCCCTACTTCCTCTACCAATAAGATTTTCATTTCTTTGAACTTCATATACATTTCTATTCATTCTTCTATTTTTCCTAAGTATGTTATCAACAAAATCTTTTGATGTATAATGGTATTGGTTTCTTAAATCTACAAATATATCATTTCTTCTAGACATTTCTACTTGATCTCAAGAATTTAGTCTAGAAGACTCACCAATATTTATAGCTCTCCATCTATTTCTTTGACTTCTAGTGTGATATGAGGAATCTTCAAGTCCCAACTAGTCTTGGTACTATCTTCTTCATTCCATTGTAAAATATTTCAATTGTAAACTAATTTCTAGGTTGACTGAGGTAGAGTCGCCACTCTTCACTTGGAGGAGACTACCTTGCAACCAAATTAACCTTGTTGAGTTGTAGAGGTGTGAAAATATAACTAGAATCAAACTGTCCCTGACAATAGCTCCATTATGTTGGGTCCTAAAACCATGGCTCCATAATCCTAGAGTATATTCTCACCTTAAAGGCTAGGGGTGTCATTAAGAAGGTAAAATAGGGTCTCATTAATTAATTGAAGATGGTTAAAGGCTAGTTGACAAGAGTGGATAATCTCTCTCGTACTTTGAGCTCAACTAGACTCAGGAGGGTATTCCTAGAGGTAATCCTTAACAAGATTTGATCACAATGAAAGGTGAACAAGATGAAACTACTGTAGTTGTATCCAATGTATGCTTGACCCCAAAGATTGTCACTAGGTCAAAGGCTAACCAACTGCACATAAATAATCTAATTAAGCTTATTACTACACCTTGCAGATGCACCCACAGATGATAACAACATGATATCTCACAATATGAATCCACTTAACTTCATGTACATAATTTACAAGGTGTAGGCATGCAAGACCAAGATTCTCTATTGCTATAAACACTAAAGGTCACTTATGGTTATTCCTTGGTTTACAATAATTTATCATGAACATGTGAAACCCTAATATAATCCTACAACTAACAAGACAAAGGATAATAAAATGAGAGGTATTTGATCCTTCACCAATCAAATTGGTGCCTACGCCATTGGGAAATAGAGTTATAGAATGTAATAAAAAATGAGATACATTTACAAAACATCAATAGAACTATATATGCATTCACATACAAATCATAGATAACATTACATTGAATGGACATACTTAATAATCCATAACAAAACTGTAATAACCCATGTGAAATGAAAAAGAGACCATTACAAAAGCTTTGCAATGCATTAGGTTTTGTCACACATGCATCAAATCCTTGTTACACTCATACCAGCGAATGTGGAAAAAGAAAGCACATAACTATGACTATACATTCCCTTGAATCATTACAAATTGCCATGGAGACATACCATTACAAGTAAATACGTGTTGAAAACCATTCCTCTAATTTATAAGATGTATTCCTTCCTTTTGTAGACCAAAAGAATAATGTTTGATGCCCTAGATCCACTTGAGGGACATGTAGGTCCAAAAGCTAGATCAATGATTAACCCTTTGAATGATAAAAAGAGTTGTATTTAAAACTCTTTCATTTTCATGCCCTAGGTCATTTTGCAGGAATTTGATGCACTGCTGCATCTCCAAAGTATTGAATGCACACCCATTAAATCTCATGAAATCCACCTTGAGCCATGTGAAGGTCGAGAAAGAAGGATTAGAAATATTTTCCCACTCAAAATGGGTAGTAATAGAAGTCAAAATGATCATTAATGGCATCTTGGGAGGTTATTGGCATGTTCTAGGTATTTTGGAACATTTGCAAAAATTTGATGCGCTACAAGATATGGGAGGAAGGAGGAGGTCTTGCAGGAGGTTGAAATTTCACAAAAAATAAGGGACATCTTGTAGTAGGTCAAAATTTTGAAAAAAATGAGGGACATCCTATAGCCGATCGAAATTTTACAAAAAATAAGACACATCCTGTAGCAGGTCAAATCTTCACAGAAAAACTAGGTAGTGTTAGTGGAAATATTGTTAACAGTATTAAACTACTAATAATCCAATAATCTCAATGAAATATGATGCAAATCAAATAAACAAAGACATTTTTCCTTGAAGACTAATTTACCTCGAAGCTTCCATTGTTCGCCTATCTTGTATTGATCTTGTTGATGAATAGAGCTCTCAGAAGTGTGCACTTCCTCGCTGTTTGAAGATGACAATACTTGAATAGCTGTAGTTGGATAAAATGCAATGAAGATGACCTACTATGCAACTATTGTGAGGATGAGGGATGGATGATTGAAGCTATGGTTGTGTGGATATGAAGATAATGGATATAAAATGCAATGAGCAAAATGGATGCTTTACCAAAGGCACGTTGGAATTTCTATGGAGTAACTTTGATATAGCTTGTGTGTTGTAGAATGAGGGAATGAGCTTCCTTTTATAGGCCAAGGAGGGGGGAAATCCACGTGTCAAGATCTCAATGGTGGAGACTTGGTCTTGTGAGGTGTATGGTGAGGATTGAGTTGGTTGAGATGAGGGAGAGAAAGAGGGAAGATGTTCCTCTCACCTTGACATGGTGGAGAGAAAGGTGTGACATGAGTCCACATGTCACAAGGCTCACAATGATCAAAGAGAAAAGGTCAAACAAGGATATCATGTTTGTAGGGAAGTTGGAAAAATTCTAGGGACTTTGTAACAAGTGTCACAAAGTGTCCCTTTGACCATGGTGACATGGAGAGACCATGCCCTTTGGAATAGGGATAGTTAGAGAGATAATAGGGCATGTGGGTGAGGGGAAATGGATTAATTAAATATTAAAATATTTAATTACATGTGCAAGATGATGAGGTGGATGTGTGAGGTGGATAGATGACATGGATTAGGTGATGAAGACTTTGGAATAGGATGATTTGTGATTAAATAATTTGATTATTATTTAATTGAGGGATGACATTAGAAGAATAGGTTTAATTGATTTAATTAAATAAATTGATATTTATTTAATATTTGGACTATTGATGACGAACGTGAATCAAATAGATAAATTGATGAATTTATTAAATAATAGAAGAATGGGAATTAAATAAATAATAAATATTTATTTAATTTGTCTTTGCAATTTTTAGGTGTATATAGGTAGAATAAGATGTGTAGCAATAGGTTGAATCTCTATGAAAAAACTAGGTAGAATAAGATGTGTAGTAGTAGGTTGAATCTCCTTGGAAAAACCAGGCAGAACAGGATGTGCAGTAGCAGGTCGAATCTCCATGGAAAAACTAGGTAGAACAAGATGTATAGTAGCAGGTTGAATCTCCCACAACCTGTAGTAGGGTAAATTTTTGTAAAACATTAAAAAAACACTAGAAAATGACAAGGAAATCACCCAACTTAGAAATTTTATGGATTTTTGCAATGTTGAACAAATGATGAAGATTATATAGGTGACCAAAAACACAACCAAGGCAAAATGGGCAAAATGGGGGGAAAGGATGCAAAACAGGACATGCAACATTCTGTAGCAGGTCAACATCCTACATTAGGGTGAAATCTCACAAAACACATAAAATGCTAGAGAAAACAAAGGAAAACCCTCCAGACTTAGAATAATTTTGGATTTTTCAATTCTCAACACATTTAAAGGATCATGAGGGAAGTAAAAAGGAAAAACTTAGGCAAAACTCACCAAAAAAGTGATGACTTTGGTGGATTTGGAAAATTTTAGATTCGGTCCCAACAACATCCATATGAGAAACTACACTCCAAATCTATTGAGCATTACCTTGTTATGATATTTAGATTTAGAGGAAGCAAACCCAGCTATCAAAGAAGTTCATGATGGCATATGTGGAGTGCACACCAACGGTATGGTCCAAGCCAAGAAATTATTAAGAAACATGATATTATTAGCCCATGATGGAACATGATGCATGTTCATATGTCAAAAAATGTACAGCGTGCCATAAACATGAAGATTTAATTCATGTGCCCTCTCAAGCACTTCAACCCATCACAACTTCATGGCCTTTTTCCACACGAGGATAGATCTCATTGGCAAAATAAACCCCTCTTCCTCCAATGGCCATAAACATATTATCATTGCATTTGAGTACTTCACTGAGTGAGTAGAAGCAATTCCTCTTACTTATATGACTAGCCAACAAATCTCCAAATTCATCCTCAACCACATCATATGTTGTTATGGTATTGAAAGAACAAATTTGCAGCAATATAAAATATTTTCACATAACCCCAAGAGATAAAAATATGCAAACAAGTACTCAGAATCCACCTTGCAAAAGAATAAACAAACATACCATCAAGATGACACAAGATATACCCTAGGAAAATCCTTCACGAGGGAAAAACCTAGCCTCCAAAAGCATCCACACTTAATGTATTATTGAACAATAAAAACATTACAATACACTTATAGAGTCTCCATGAATACTTCTGAAACATCAAGCTCCTCTAATGCATCCTCCATGTGTCCAAGCATAATTAATAACCATGCAACCACACATCCCATAACATGCTTCACATATGCACTTACATGAGATCTCAATAAATTGACAACCAACCTCAACCACTAAAAATGTGCTTGCTTTTATAGATTCAATCTCATACAAAACCACTAAGTGGTATTAACTAAACCATGTGTCTCAAAACCATGAGAGCACAAAACTATTGACCCCAAAATTAAATATTTACCACAAATATATAAAATATCTAACCAATGTCCTATACAACTTTACAAGTGGTCCCAAATAAATATTTAATGTGGCTAAGCACATCCCCAAAGATGCGCCATAAATAAATATTTATTTTACATAATTAAAAATATTTATTTTCTTGTGCAAGGTTTACAACACCGTTTTTCCAAACATTTTCCCACTTGTTGTATACATTGCATAAGGGTCAATCAATGAAATAAATCATCATAGTCTACCATGAAATCACATGAATCTCCAACATGCTTTAATGCTGCATCAAGATACCTGTAATAACATCTAAGGTGACCACCATCTCAATCAAGAACTCCACTCATCCTCTAACATGCCACATATGGAAGAAAAGGAACATGTCAAGGTGAAGATGCACCAACTCAAAGAACACAAGCATTAAATCCAAGTGATAACAAAATGATCCAAGTTGCTGCCAAGGGAAAAACCCACATGACTAGAAATAGAAACCTCAACAAATGCTAATACATCCAATCATACATACCTCCAAAAACATTAGTAGAAATCATGACAAATACATATCTAACCTATAAACTACAAGCCCAAGCTCCTTGTATAACCTATTAATAAATAACATACTTATCTAGGAACTCCCACTATATGGGTAATGTTAAATTTGAAAATAGACCAATGAATACCAAGTCTACCAATCGACACTCATACCAAGATGTGGGTAATAATCAAAACCATGTAGTAACAAAGATCAATCACAATGATATACACATGCAACAAAAACCATTGCATACTCCCTCACAACTAGTCACCATAACTCTCCCAAGTTCTCCACATCCAAAGCATATGAACACAAACCTCCAGGAAGAAGTCATAGAATATAGAGAGAAGACCTACAAATCATATCACATAACATGTCCTTCTATTGACACCTTAAAGTTCTAAGCCATGTCAAGTTAAACCTCCTTCATAACCCCAACTGAAAAGCCTTAACAACACCCAACCATTCAATCCCATAGATCAAACAAAACAAATGTATCTCATATAACCAACATGGATGTAAGACTCTCTAAACCAAGGAAGGTCAAATCAAATCCATTCCATAACTAGGAATAAGCCCAATAACATCTTTTAAAATCTTCATAAATGACATCATAAATCAAACTCATATGCATAAGGAGATAAACTTGCCAAACACTCTTTAAATAAATCCTCTAGAACTAACAACCGTAGCTCAATATTCATCTCCATGAGATGAAAAAGCATAAAAAAAAATGCATATAAAAACAAAGTGGTCTTGATACTTATCAGATGATTCTCCATTGAGTAGACCAAGAGTGGGGAATGAGATTGCTTTTCCAGGATACACCAAGCCACCATACCTCTCTCCAAGAATGATCTCCTCTACAAGTCCATCATGGACGCACAACCATATCTAGGTGAAGGCTCCTTGGTCTTCCTACTAAACCCTCCAAAGAGTAACTATCTCAACAAATGTCTCTAAATCCAAGAAAACTCTAGCCTCACCCCAGTCTCCAAATATCCACAAACACCTCTAATTGATCAATCCATGCTAAAATTCAAATGCAACCTCGCAATATCATGAAGCTCCCAAGCACATGATTAGTGTACTCAATACCAAGAGAACTAACCAGATTAATGTCAAAGATCGAACTAAATAATTAGGAAATCCACATGATGTTGTGATATAATATCTTCTCCTAAAAGATCATATGGTCCAATGAACATATCCTACTCCTTTGAGTACATGTATCATGCCAAAACCCTAATGTGCAATCAATAGTCCACCATGACACAACACCAAACATCCTCTAAACCAAGAATCCCTTGTCAAAACTAACAAGTCATAAAATAACACCTCACCAAAGAATCCAAGAGTCCTCCATGGTAAACCAATATGTCAACATCTCTAAATCACATGAAGATAAAAATCTCCTATCAATACAACTCAATATTTCCAAGTCATTGCATACAAGAATCATAATCCAAGAGCTTTTCCATGACATCAACAACCATTGCAGAAGATCATCCATCACCAAGTGATGAATCCACACCACTACCAAAGCTCCCAATAAACCATGATACCAAGGTATCCATGGCATCATGATAACCATCTCCTAAATAGAGATCACCATGGTACACACACACTCAACTCCAATACCAATAGATCTAAAGAATAAAGTAGAACAAGATCTCCAAGCCAAGAAGATAAATCACCAAACCATCACTATCAAGCTCCCATTGAACCATGGAACCAAGATATCCATGACATCATGATAAACAACCATGATACTAGTCCCAAGAACCAACTATCCAAGGACTCTAATTATCCATCCTCTCATCCCAATGCGACATATCAATGCACAAATGACCATAGACAAGGCCAACTAAATAAATCTACATCAACATTGAAAATACCTATGGATATAGATAGTCCACAAGTCATCACTATAACCAATGGGTGATGTCATGTAATGCCCCATGTTTTCACCCAAAGCATTAGCTAAACAAACATTGAACTGACAATTTTTTCACATTTGCAAGTGAGACATTTACACGGACCGTATTGCACTCACACACACACAAGGTGTCACAACAAGCACAACAACACCTAAAACAACATCACCATTGTACAATGCAAGGTGGCACAAGCAAAAGACTTCACCCACCATGAGACAACTCACCACGATGACCAAGAGAGGGGTGGAACTCACTCCAAGACGAAGACCAGATATACATTCACAACCTTGCTCGCTCACGAACACATAGAGTAGGATTAGGGTAACTGTCACCTCAATCTATTCCATCACTACACAAGACATCCCAGACACAAGGGTAATGCTCACCCACAGGATGGTCCAACTAGGAGGTACGATTCCTCAACCAACTGGAACGATCACTAGTTGAACTCGTGCAAAGGCACACTTCCCAAAGAAAAAGAGGGAATAATACAAGAGTGCATATAGCATTATGGAAATGACACCATGGATACACTCAGGTGGTCAAACGAGCATCTTACGACAACAAACTTCACAAAAGGGTTGAACAGGAAAAACAAGACAAAAGTGATACAAAAGGCTACGCATGTTCGACACCAACATCGACACATGCCAAAAGCAAAGTGTAGACACTCAAAAATGCCCTGAGTTTGTGAGTAACATTTTCACACTAATTTCCATCTCCTTGTTGGTATGTGGTGACTGATCATGCAAATACTGTACACTCATAACGTATCCTTGCTGGGGTTCGAGGGGCACAGTCCTTGATTTTTTTTCTCCCTTTTTTTGCACGTTCAAGGTCAGTAGTTAATTTTTGCTAACTGACAAATGAAAATGACTTTGTAAAACCCTAATTCTATAAGCTTCTAAAAAACTTGTTATAAGCGGCTGGGATGTATGTTGCGGCATGGAATTTGTGAGATTGTAATATATTTTGCACTAGATAATAAAATCATTGGATGACTGAGTTTTTGTGGATGTAGCCCATTTTGGGTGAACCACGTTAAAATTTTGTGTTGATCTCTTTTGTGTTATGCTTCATTGTTATATTTGGGTTATTGATCTGCATATAATTGTTAGTGTTTATTGCTCTGATCTTCCTAAACCCTAACACTCCTCTCACATAATTAAATAATTTTGAATTATTTAATTAATTCATTTTCTCTTTATTCCTCTTAAATAATTAAATAAGTTCTTATTTATTTAATAATTCATCTCCATTTTCCCTCTTCCCTTCTATAATTAAATAATTATTTTTAATTATTTAATTAGTCATTATCTATTTTCCTACATTATTAAATAATGGTTTTCAGTTATTTAATAATTTTTCCATTTTCCTCTATACATTATTAAATAATGGTTTTCAATTATTTAATAATTTTCCATTTCCTCCATCATCTAATTTAAATAAATAAAATATTTATTTAAATTAGCTCTCACCTTTATTCTCATCACAACACATGTCCCTTTCTCATAACTTAAGTAATTTTTTATTTGAATTATGTGTCACACTACCACCATCATTTATTAAAGTTGTAACACCACTACCTTTTATTAAATGAAAGGACCTTTAATTAAATTATCTCTTAATCATAGCCATCCACATCACACAATTCACCTTTCAATCCTCACCCTTCATTCAAATCCAGTCCTCTATAAAAGCAAGCCTTCATCTCCATTTCAAGGTTAACCACAATCTTCAATATTTTGCTATCACTCATATCATTCATCTTGAGATCTTGCTATCATACATCCATATTGGGCTTATCATAAATATTGCATGCTACAAATCTGAGAGTAAACAAAGCAAAATTGAGAAGAGCAATGGAGGAGAATCAACTTTGGCATAGGATTTGAGATATTATGGCTTTATTATTCGATTTCTACTGTCATCTTGTGCGTCATTGTTAGATTAGGGTCTTTATGGCTTGAATTTAGATTGTTTTGTGGTTGCTATTGATGATTCATTGCTTTCCCCTAATTTTTCCTAATCTACATCTAGTGACCCCGATGTGAACTAACCAAATTTTGCAAGAATTTTGAGAATTTGTGATTTTTAGACAGTTAGACGCATTTGTTACATAGAGTGCCGCATCTGTTCCTTCAAACGCCACATCTGATGCTTTATGTGATGCATTTGTCGCCTAGAGTACCGCATTTGTCATCTGAAGTGCCGCATTTGACTATTATTTTCCAAATTTCAACATCTTTCAATTATTGCTATTTGTAATCATGTTTGTAGGGATCTGTTTATTTTTCTAATCATTTTATAGGGTTTTGGCTATTTCTTTGACATTTTGACAGTGAACTTACATCATTAGGGTTTTTATATGGGTTGGTCTTTGTCAGATTTGATGTGTTTTTGAGAGCTAGCTTACAACGCCGCATCTGTTCCCTATAAAGTCACAATTGTTCGATACAAAGCTGTAATTGTCAGATTCTGCGATGCATTTGTCAGATTTTGTGATGCATTTGTTAGATTATGTGATGCATCTGTTAGATTTTATGACGCATTTGTTAGATCCTGCGCTGCAATTTTTAAGTCCTGAGACGCATTTATCAGATCCTACATCATATTTGATATGTTCTGCATTCGACTATCAATCAAAAAGAGGGTATAAATATGAGATTTTCATTTTTTTACATTTTGCATTCACTAAGGTAGAGCTTTTTTTACTGATATCTAATTTCCACTTGTGTGACAATCATTGGGAGAAGACCTTTTCAATCAAACTACTAATCCAATTTCTTGTAGGACTCCATTATGTGTTTGTGATTTTTAATTTAGGAACATTTGGATTTGGTGCTTAAAAAAAGAACAAGTGTCTTCTATGTTTGTATGCTTGCACGCATGTGAGTTAGTTATCGAAAGCATGTTTGTCTAGAGTATCCTCTCCCCTTGCGCTACGTGCGATTCCTGGGTGATGAGAAATAGAGACATTGTGTTGTCTTGAGTATCCTCTCCCTTTGTGCTATGTGTGATTCCTAGGTGATGAGAAAGAGCAATACACAAGCTTTCTCTTTTTTATTTTAGTAGGTGGCCTACTTGAGAGTTCACCCCAAGGTTTGACCACAAGCACGTATCCCCAGTAGGCTATATAAAGGGGCAAAAACTGAAAGGTGAGCTCAATCCACTTGTGCTATAGGGGGTGGGCCTTTGCGGTCCCAGGTGATTACTGACGCAGGTTAGAGATTTCAATTTCCCATCTCTACTATGTCATGGTGTTCTTAGAAGTTCCTCCACTACAAACCATTATTTTTAGAATCCTAAGACCTTTTTGGCCATCTACTATTGGTGGTGCAAGGGAAGCGGACCGTACCTTGAAGTTACTTACCACGTATGGTTCTTGGTTGAGGTGATACGGTTCCTTGTATGGATTCATCCTTTCAAGGCGAGAGGTGTTAAGTTGGTCTAAGACCTTGGCATACTCTAGTTACCCACTCCTTTTTCTCATATTTAAAAACACCGAAAGGTGTGGTAAGCCCACTATAGTAGACAACCTTTTACTACTAGCTAGGTTGTACTTGTTTGAATTGTTTGTGAACCAAGGCCTAGCGAGTTTTGTGGAAGAAAACCTATGAAATACCTCTTTTCCCAAGAGTCAAAGAGTAAAAATAGCCAAAGATCTATATTTCAAGTGTTTGTTGTGTTTTATGATCACCTTTACAAATTGTCCAAAATGAAAAATCATTTAGAAACCCTTGATTTTAGGCTACAAAAAACAGTTCACCGCATTGTCAGACACTGAACCACGATTATCACATACAAAACCACATCTATTAGACATAGAAATGCAACCGTCACATGCAGAACTGCATTTGTCAGATAGAAAACTACAACTGTTACCTTTTGAGTTGCAATGGTCAATTTCTACATTGCATATGTCGCCTATAACACCGTAACTATAGCCTACAGCACCGCATTTGTCAGAATAAATTTTTTTTGGGAAATTCCTGAGCATCCACATTTCTAATCTAATCTGGACAATGACCATACATTCAGACCTGAGACTTTGTTCAGTCTATCCAGTCCTTCCATTGCATTTGCCTAGTTTAGCTTGCATTTTATAGTTAGCCTTTGTCATCCTAGGTTATTCCTAGTCATAGTCATCCTTGAGACTTGGAATTGGGAAGCTTGTCATACTTGATCACACCATTGTCACATACTTGGATTGTCTAGACCTTGTCATTACCTATCAACCATCATTATCTAGTTGAGCCTTAAACTCATGTACATCTAGTTTAGGTTCACTTTATCCAAATCATCATCATCTTAGCACTTGTCCTTTTGAGGTCTTGACATTCCTATTAGCTACCTTGGTCTATCATAGTTTTGCTTAGCATCCTTTTCAAGTTCTGAAGTCGCATATCTAAAATTCCAAGCATTGTCCTAGTCGTAGATTCATTGTCACTTTGCATCCCACACCTTAGTCATAGTTGCATTGTCATTTGGCATCCTTATACTCAAAAAAATCCCAAAACCATAGTATAGTTGCATAGCCATCTTGCATTGTCATCCTTAGTTTGCATTCATCCCAAAACCCATAAGTCTTATATGGCTCAAACAAGCTCACAAAGGAAACATAAAGAAATGAACTATTCAAATGACCCCAACTATAATTTCCCTAACACCATGAATTTTGGGTCATCTTCAAACAAACCACCAGAGTTACAATCTCGAGTTGCAAATCCTTTTGAAAATCTCACCCTATAGGAGGTAGAGAAAGGTTTGACCCTCGAAGAAATTGAAGAGACTGCCTAAGATCCAAGGGTATCGCATCTTATAGATGAGATGGTAGCTGTGAATCCTCAAAGATATCTTATGTGACTCCTTCAAAGTGGAACTAAACTCCCTCCTGGTTTTGACATCAACATGCTTATGGACTCTTCTTCAAACAATGTGACATAGAACCAAGGTCATACAAGACCTTCATGAAGTCATACCAATTCACATCAAATACATACTAGCTTATTATTGGGAGAAACTGCACATAACACGATGACTGCCAATATACCTCATGCCCCACCATTTGGAGTAAAAAACACAAGCTCTATGCCTCGATCAATAAGCTCCTCATCCACAAATCCATTTTCTTCTACATCTCATATCATGGGTACGCCAAATCCATTTGCCACATTGTTAGCTCAAACTACTGCATCAACAACCAATACCATATCCATGGGTCAAAACACAATGAGTTCAAATACATCAAAAAGAACATGAAGGATACATGTAATTGCTCTAAAACACAATCCTAAGAGACCAATGCTATACCAAACACGAATATGAACCTTGGGTCTAATCAAAATATCAATCCTTCTCATCAAAACATCAATCTGTCTCCTCACAATAGTAACCTGTCTCATCAAAACACCAATGCAAGTATGCTTCAACAACAAATCAATCCAAACATTCATTTTCAGCAAGTGAATTCAAACCCATTTCAATATCGATCCAATACAAACATCTCATCTCATTCTTAACACACCAACCAAAATTTACCACCACCAAACACCAATCCAAATGCCACATTCATACCAAACATCCAAAACCAAAACCCATCTTCATCACACAATCCCTTTAAGATAAACACCAACCCTTCTGCTTCAAGTATTGAATTTCAAAACACATCCACTTCAAACATGGGTCATCCATACCACAATGCACTCATAAATGCCACAGATCCATCATTATCCCCCGTGAATGTTTTAGCACAACAAATGCACACATTGTAACAACAAATTTCTAACATGCAAGTATCTGAGACAAAGAAGACTTACTTTATGGAAGACTTATGTCCATATCCTTTCAATCAGAGTATATATATGCCTCCCTTTCCTCAAAATTATAATGTGCCAAACTTTAATAAATATAAAGGAAAGGGGAGTCCAATAGAACATGTGCGAGAGTTTCATACCGCTTGCCTAGAACTTGCATTTGATCGTACATATCTAATGAGGTTGTTCCCACAAAGTCTCGCGAGACAAGCACTTGAGTGATTTGCATATCTACCTCTTGGGATAAGAACATGGACTGAATTAGCTGACAAATTCATAGCACATTTCTCTTATAATATCAAGAGTGACATGACTGTTGCAACCTTGTGTCATACAAAACAAGATGAGGGAGAATCATTTATCTCTTTCTTCCAGAGATGGAGGTGCATGGCTAGTAAGTGCCCATGCCACATACTAGAGAAATAGTTGGTCCATATTTTTGCTAAAAACCTAAACACCGAATTGATGCACCAACTTCAAATTCATTGTTGTACCACCTTTGCGGATGTTGTTGAGAAAGGAGTAACCATTGATAAAACACTTAGTGCAAAAGGATTGGTCAAAATTTTCAATAAGAACCAAAATAACCAAAGCACTTCCAATGACAAGAGAAAATTTTGGTCTAGAAACAAAAATATCACGAATGATGGGGTAGTTGATGCAAAAGTGATAAACAAAGCTAGCCCCACCATTACTCTCAAAGGACCAACCATATCAAACAACCCACTGTCTACTCATGAATAGACAACTAATGTGGTACAAAACAATCAACGATGAGGTCCTCCAAGAAATAATTTCCCAAAACAGAATTACACTCCCTTAGGGGAACCTATTGAATCAGCTCTGAAGAAACTATTGTAGTCAAACATCATCCAACTTTCAGAAATTAGACATTATGACCCAGGGCCTTTCAAACTGTCTTGGTGGAATGATAATGATTTTTGTGAATACCATCGAATGAAAGGACATAAGACATCAAATCATTACAAATTGAAGAACACAATTCAGGACCTCATTGAACAAGGAGAGATAATACTAGATAATCCACAAGGGTCCTCAAACAATGATCATATCATCTTCAAGAATCCCTTACAAGATCATGGGTTGGGAAAAGCCTCTAGTTCAGGGACAAATACAAATGACCAATCCAATTATACCCATGTTGCCTATGAGTATGTCATTAATAATATCCGAGCATTTGACAACAATGTCTCCATGATTGCTATCAAAGCCAGTCCAAAATGTGTCGTTACAACCCAAAGATCCAAGGTGACCCTACAAGGGGCTCCTTCTAATCCCCGGTCGAAAGCTCAATATAATCTCTTAAATAATTTAGGGAAGACTCTTGTTTAGATATCCATCCTTGAGTTTCTTTGCATATCCCCTGAACACAAAGCCATTTTGGATAAAGCCCTGCAAGAATCATCCGTTCCCATGAACCTTAGTGTTAGTCAATTTCAAGCCATGGTGGGATACTTAGCTACCACCCATCACATCACATTCACCTAACATGACCTTCCTTCATAGAAACCTAATCATAATGACCCATTACACCTTGAGTTATTCATTAATAAACATAAGATCAGACAAGTTTTGGTAGATGGTGGAGTAGGTATGAACATATGTACCTTAAAATTGGTCACAACACCAGGATTGTCTGAGGCTCATGTAGATACATCTAATAAAATTGTTGTAAAGGCTTATGATGATGTAGAGCGTTCTTCCAGGGGCATGATCTCACTTTCAGTACGAGTTAGACCCGCAATTATAGATACTATATTCCAATTCTTGGATATGGACCTCCCATACAACCTCATCCTCAGTCGCCCATGGATTCATACCATGAAGGTCATTCCATCCACATACCATCAACGCCTTAAATTTCCCTATAATGGAACAAAAGTCACAATAGCTGGTGATCCCGATCCCTTTCAAGATTGTAGCCACCTAAAAGGAACCTGAACATCAAGTGACTATTAATAGGGAAGTTTCACCTTCCACTTTATCCCATTACATTGATCCTTCCACATTATCCAAATCTTCCATTACATCCATTCCCTCTCTGGAACCTAAGGTCCAGATCCACTACATAGTGTGTGGGGAATATAACATAGCGACTTCCTATTGCATTGGCAAGCTACCTGTGTCACCAAAATCTCATGGAAAATCGTACCCTATCAAGAAGGAGCCTAAAGTCACTATTTGCACTACCCCCATCACTTTTACCAAGTGGGGTGAATTGAGCAAAGAAACCATAGATGAGGACATTTCTACATGGATCTATAAGGATGAAGAAGAAATTGAACCTGCACAATTACCAATTGAACAATATGGAAAAGGTTTTGAATTCATGAAGCAAAAAGGTTATGATGGACATAGTGGACTTGGTCCATACAAGAATGGAAGGACAAAACCTTTACAACGGAGCATGCTACCAAAGAATAAAGGGTTAGGGTATACACCATTAAAAGTGAATGCTCCTCATACTAAGTTACCATCGGGTGAAGACGCTAACATTTCTAAGGACATTGAGACATCTAAGGAAAATGCTGAGACCAATCTCCCTAAAATTGAACAAATTGATTGTTTTGCTTGGATTGATATCTTTTGGGACTTTGATAACACTTTAGTTTTTACCATATCTGCCCTATCCTTGAGTTATATAAATACTGATGATGATCTACCCCTAGTTTACCCACAATTGATAGATTGGGACCAACAAGGACCTCCGAGCTTAGACATATTCAAAAATGATGAAGCAATTGCCGAGTTTATGGGACTTCGAGAAGGAATACCTAGTGGAGATCATAAAGTTGGATTCATCATAGATCTCGATAGCACAACTTACTTTGGGGAGTCCACTCGGCCCTCTAGTCGTAAAAGTGAAAATAATAAAACAAAAAAAGATAGGTCTCTAGGTGAAAATTGAAAGGCATCTTTAGACCATGAAAAAGTAAAAAGAAAGGATGTATCCGAGGGTGAAAACCTCCTTGAGGTGCCTAAGGATGGAGGGTTGGATGTGCTCCCTACAACTCAAGAGAGATCACCATTGCTAGTAGAGAAGTTCGTGGAAGTAAACATTGGCACCGACGACAGTCCTAGAATTGTTCACTTTGCAGCATCCTTGACAGAAACTGAAAAACTAGAATTTATGGATTTCTTTTCCACGAGACAAATCAATTTTTCTTGGTCATATGTTTATATGCTTGGGTTAGATCTTGAGTTAGTTTTTCATCATTTACCACTATTTCCAAATTCGAAACTGGTTAAACAAAAGCTGTGAAAGATGCACCCCCAAATCGTACTTTTGGTGAAGGCAGAGTTGAAGAAGTTCTTAGATGTTGGTTTTATTCAACCTATAGACTATGTAGAATGGATTTCTAATCTTGTACCTATAACCAAACTAACTGGAGGAATCATAATTTGTGAATATTTTAGAGACTTAAACAAATCTTGTCCTAAGGATGAATTCTCGTTGCCTAATATTGACATCATAGTTGACCTAACAGTGGGATATGAAATGCTATCACTCATGGATGGCTTCTCGGGATATAACCAAATCAGAATTGCGCTTGAAGATCAACATAAGATGACTTTCACTTGCCCCTGGGGTACTTATTGTTGGAATGTCATGCCCTTTGGCCTTAAAAATGCTGGAGCAACATATCAAAGGGCTATGACCACAATTTTCCATGACTACATTTATACACTCATGGAAGATTATGTTGATGACTTGTTAACTAAATACATTACAAGAGATAGTCATCTAGATATATTAGGCAAGGTTTTCACAATGTTGGAAGAATACAAGGTCAGATTAAATCTAAAGAAGTGTGTTTTCTGAGTAACCTCTGGTAAACTATTAGGGTACATTGTGTCTCACAGAGATATTGAAGTTGATCCCACAAAAGTGAAAGCTATTATGGATATGCCTCCACTAGCAAATATCAAGCAGTTACACAGTCTTCAAGGAAAGTTACAATCAATTTGAAGGTTCATAGCATGGTTGGCCGATAAGTGTCATCCATTTCAACATTTTCTTCACAAAGGAGTGCCATTCATATGGTTCGAATGTTGTTAGGAAGCCTTTCAACAAATAAAGGATTACCTATTGTCGACTCCAGTTCTCATGCCACCTATTGATGGTAAACCCTGAATATTGTATATATCAGCAACCTCATCAGGCTTGGGAGCCCTCTTGGCACAAAATGATGAAAAAGGAAAAGAAAGAGCCATATTTTATATCAGTTGAACACTTGTGGGGTATGAACTTAACTATAGTTCTATTGAATGAGCATGCCTTACGGTGGTCTTCGCCACTCAGAAGCATTGACACTATATGTTAAACCATCAGACAAAACTTGTATTAAAGATAGATCCATTAAAGTATTTACTCAACAAAACAACTCTAACAGATCAACTAGCGAAATGGGTGATGATCTTGAGTGAGTTCGATACAGAGTATGTCGATCAAAAGGCAATGAAAGGACAACTGATAGTCGACCAACTTGTAGATGCTCCAATAATAACAGATCATCCATTGGTTTTTGATTTTCTTGACGAGTCAATTTTCACAATAGAAACTTCAAACACATGGAAACTTTATTTTGATGGATCCTATACAAATCATGGTTCAAGGGTTGGATTTCTCTTTGTCACACCTTAAGGAGACACAATACCTAAGTCATTCAGAATAGCATTCTCTTGCACCAACAACATAGTTGAATATGAAGCATTGCTCACAGGACTTCACATGGCTATTAAATGGAATATCAAAAATCTTCAACTCTATGGTGATTCACAATTGGTCATCCATCAGGTCAATGATGATTATGATACAAAGGTGAAAAGCTCACACCGTACAAGCGGATGGTCGATAGTTTCATGTTGTATTTTGATGTCATGATCTTCAGTCAAATTCTAAGGATTCAGAATAAAGTAGCCGATGCAATGGCCACTATAAGATCTCTTTTGGATATACCCAATAATGTACCTCAGTAGGAGTTCTTGGTGAAATAGCTTTTGATCCCTACTTTCAATATCCACGAATCTGAGCTTGTGTACGAAATTGTTGGTTCTGACTCCCCTTGGTATAGAGATATTTACAACTACCTGCATGACCAAATCATTCCCCTTGACTTGTCTTCCAATCAACAAAATTTTTTTCCACCAAGCCTCTAGATATGTCATCATCAGTGATACCCTTTACCACCAAATCCTACATAGTACCCTCCTAATATGTCTTGATTCTAACGAAGTGCAAATGACTTTGCACAAAGTACACGATGGTATATGTGGAGCTCACTCTAGTGGTCCTACCTTGGCTAAGAAGATCATGTGAACTAGATAAGTTATTTGCCTACTATGGAACGTGATGCATATAATTTTGTTAAGAAATGTCGACAATGCCCGATACATGGAGATCTTGTACATGTGCCTACTCAAGAACTTCATCCAATTACATCACCATGGTATTTCTCTCAATGGGGACCCAACCTTGTGGGAAAGATTCATCCTACTTCTACCAATAGTCATAAGTTCATTATCACTGCAACTGAATACTTCACGAAATGGATTGAAGCCATTCCCATGACCTATATTATTGGCAAGAAAATATTCAAGTTCATCCTTAATTACATCACATGCTGGTATGTTGTCCCCCAATCCATCGTCACAGATAATGGTCGTCCATTCAAAATCAAGATGTTCGTGAACTATGCGAAAAATTCTTTATCCACAATCATTTCGCCACTCCATATTACCCCCAGGGTAACAGTCAAGCTGAGGCGTCTAACAAGACCATTATTAAAATCCTAAAGAAGACCATCAATGATGCTGGCCATGACTGGCACATCCAACTTAATCCAACTTTATGGGCCTATTGAACCAACATTCGTACCCCCACTGGAGCCACTCTGTATTCCCTTGTCTTTGGTTCTAAAGCTATTTTTCCCATTGAGGTCAAGTTACCATCCCTGAGAGTATCTCTGTAGAAGTTCATTGATGACAAAGAGTATCACGTATCCAGATTGCATGAGCTAGAATTGTTGGATGAGAGACGATAAAACACATTGGTCCATCTACAAGCCTATCAAAACTGTCTCCATTGCAGCTATAACAAGAAAGTCTGGGTTCGACATTTTATCATTGGGGACTTGGTTTTAAAAGAAAATCTAAAGAATCATTTGGACTGAGAGAAACCTGGAAAGTTTGAACCTAATTGGTTGGGTCCTTACATTATAACTGTAGTATATGGATCTGGTGCTTATCAACTTGCTACCATAGCCCCTCAATAGCATACACCTTTGCAAGTACTATACTTGATCCTCAAATAATCCTATTAAAAAAATCAAAATAGTAAAGAGAAATAATCCGTCCAATAGTGAAAACCACTTCGATGGTGCTTTGGATAAGTACCATGGTGAAAACCTGGCAAATATGTGCCATGTGTAGTTAGTCTTTGCTTTATCATTTACCATCATTTTATTCGGTCTTTCACTTTGCCTTTCATAATCTATTCACAACCTCATTCATAATAAAATTCCACTTCCCTATCCAGTCCACAATAAGGCTTTGTTGTCCTTCTCATGGCCTAAGAATAGTTGGCATTTTGCATCCCTCACTTTCCCTATCCATCCAAAATAAACATTACCCCATCCCTTTTCCTTCATAATAGTTTGGTCCTATACCTGATTGGGGGCAAATACTTGACTTAGGTTTTCATATGGAATCTTAGACATGGTATCGGGGGACATCATTCAAAGCATAAAAAAAATTAAAAAACAAAAAAAATCAAAACATTCAAAAGTCCAAAAAAATAAAAAAACATTAAAAAATTCCAAAAACAGTGTTAGTCATTGAGTCCGTGTCGGTGTTAATCCACCATGTCGAACTACGTTGTCTCTGTAATTTACATAGGCGAGGTCATCATCAATGACCCCTTGAGACATTAGGTCAGTCCCTTAGGGTTCATTGAGTTGAGTCTACCATAGTTCATATCCCATAATAAGTCATCCCTTGCTGATATTGACACCTTGATCAGACATAAACTAGTTATCTTCCGCAGAGAACTGAGCTCAACAAATCTTGAAACAATAGGCAAACTATCCATCAAGTCTCTAATCCTAACCGATCAATTGACCAGTCATGATTGTTCATCACTATTAGTTACCTTTATCAACTATCAATTGTCTTATACAGAAAGTGGCATTGTCGAAACCAGACTTGACGTCTTATACGACATGCTTCGTTTCCTGAAACCAAACACTATTATCAAACATCACTCATATCAATAATCTTATATAGATTATTGCACTCTCAAAACTAGATCAAGTGTCTTATACGAGGTGTCTCATTCCTGAAACTAGATGCAATCCTATCATTTGCCTTATACAGGTGGTTGCATTGTTGAAACCAGACTTGACGTCTTATACGCCATGCTTCCTTCCTTGAAACTAGGTGCTATTCTGCAGTCCTATCAAACAAACACTCATTATTTGACAAGAAGATCTAAATGGTTGTTGACTTTGTTGGTCTAGTTTATCTTATCTTTTTATTTGATTGATCTTTGGTCATGTTCTTATGTGCCTCGAGGAAGTCTACAAGTGATGAGAGGAGTGATGATGGATCATGACCTTTTTCTCTTTGGTTTCTGTTTGCGGTTTGTCTTGGCAATATGAATGGGAAAACTAAGTTCCTTGTGTGTGATTGGGATTCCATTTGGCATAATCAAAATAGCCTGTGCAAGTGAAAGGTCATCTAACACTTTCTTGTACTAGGACTAACATGCTTCATGGTTATTTCCTCACATATTCTTACAAGGTTCTATGGTTACTAGTTTGTGTCATGGCATTCCTTGTTTGTCATGTGCCTATTTTGCAAGGGATTGCATCTTGCACCTTGGTCTATATCATGCCACGACGTTCATTATCCATTGCCATAATAAAATCTCGATGATGATAATCGTGCAATAAAAGTAAAGCTTAAAATCTATCAAGCAAGATCTCATTCCATTTCACTCGCCTAATCATTCCTCATTTCTTGCTAACACCATTGCTTTCACATTAACATTTCTTCCATCCGTCCCTGCAGTCATCTTGATGGCGTGCTATCACACACAAAAATACATACATTAGTTTCATCATCTTGCATACATAATCACGTTAGAACATCATATAGGTATCATCATATACATATTAGGTCATCCATATTGCATAAGAAAATATGAAAACATAGATAGTATCACATCATATAGAATTATCATCTGCATAAGCATCATATAAGCATGTCATGAACATATAGTACCATCTTGCAATGTAATGAATATCCATAGGTCATGTGCATCCAGCTATACATCATAACATATATAAGTATAAGCCATATATCATGAATCCATAATGCATATCATATAGAAAAGAGTCACATAACCATAGAATACATATCATAAAATCACATCACATAAATCCATCATATAACATGCATATAGAACATAACATATCATATAGTCGTTGCCAAAATTGATGCATCTCATATATATATATATAAAAGTGTCATAGTACAATATCAGATCTCTATCAAAAATGGAGCTCGCAGGCTTGATAAAAAATACATAAGTCTACAAATAGGCCTAGCCTGTATTGCCTCTATCTCCCAAAGGTGCCTATCTTGAAGGGGATACCCTGTGTCTTGATCCTAATGATCTCTCATATGGAGTTGATCTCTTGTGTTGGGATACCCCGCCGCTACTATGAGATCTCCATGAGTATGTCCTGCTCTGGCTCTGATTCTGAAAGCTAGGTGACCTTTACGCTGTTGGTACAACACTCTCATATAAATCCCTATAATATTGGAACTCCCATCTCGCTTGATACAATGTCTATGCTAGATTAGCCGTGGGACCACTGACAGTAGCTATAAAATCAATACACCGCTGCTCGGCTCACCGTACCCAGATGGTGGCTAAGTCTCGCTCTATCCCTAACTTGGATATCTGTCCCTGCAACATTGACACCTGATCTACCTAAGCTTGTAATGCATGCACTTGTGCCTGTAGTGCTTGAATATGATCTTGGGGATCATGTCCCCTATCTTCTGCCTCCTCCAGGACATCTAAAATGGCCTCCCTAATCAGGATATCCTGCAAGCCCTCCTCAATAGTTGCCTCCCAAGCTATCTCCTATGCCTCCATCTCCTCATCCACCTACTCTACTCTCGCCTCCCCCATCACCACATCTCCCTCCACATCCTCCATCACCCCCTCTACTCTAACATTTCCCTCCTCCCAGACAGGGGATAATGTCCTGGGAATCCTTGATGCACGCCTGCCTCTATCATCACCTCCTCTGCCTCTTTCACCTCTCTCACCATCCCCTCGTCCCCCTCCACCATCGCCTCCATCATCATCATCTCCTCGTCCACCGCCATGGCGTCCATATCTGCCTTGCCCTCTCCCTTGCAATCTCCCACGAGGACCTCTCTTGAGCCTCTCCATAGGGGCAGGTAAATCTGGATCTAGGAATAGAGTAGGCCTGTGCTATGCCCACCAGGCATCATACTCAGGCATAGTGCCCGCATCCGCTACATCTGCTGCTACCCCCCAATGAATAGGTTGTAACCTGCAATCTCCTGCAATGAAACTTGTACACTAATCACCGACCCCCAATGAGGAACATCTCTAGCCGATCATGCAAACTCTGCTATACCCACTAGTACATCCTCTCTCTCCCTAAACTGCCAAAGGACTCGCTCTGTAAGATGCCTCTCAATGATATGTTGCGTCAATACTGTCCGTCTGATCAAATATCTCATATGTCGATAATAAGGAAGGTTCTCGACATCCTCTCCCCAGGCTCTGCAATCTCTATATGGTCTCCATGTAAATACATCTAAATGATTGATCCCATGTCTCCAATAACTAACATCCCCAATTTGAGTTTGTCACTGCCCCTCCATAGAGATATACATATGGCAACTCTCAGGCTAGGTCCATATCCAATGGTGGTCTGAAGACAGCTATATGCTCCCATGCCCATACCATAAGCAGCGTCGTCTCACAACTAATAGACCGAGCATCTCTATAAGCTACATCATGTAGCTGAAAGTATAGCATCACAAGTAAACATGGCCCCCATGCATATGTTGTGGCCTGTTCCATCATGCCCTCCAACATCTCGCCCCATCCTATAGGGAATCCATGTCCTCGTTGATTAGGGATCACAACACCACCAATGACTATGCAAACCACTACCCATCGGATCTCATAATCCTCTACACTTAGCTGCACTAGGTCATCCATCTTGAAGCATCGTCAAATAGCTACCAACCCCTGCTCTAGATCATAGATCACTTGCTCCCCACAAATAGGAAGCCTCGAGACCCTCCAGACATCCTCTAGAGTCACAGTAGCCTCTCCAATTAGCAGGTGGAATGAGGTCATCTCTGAATGCCATCTCTCTGCAAGTGTTGTTAGTAATCCTATGTTAGCCTGAACTATGGGCATGAAAGTCACATGGTACAGTCCTAGCGCATGTAGTGTATCCCTCTCCTCCATGCTCAAATGATCATGCAAGCTAAAGTAGGATGGTCGACTCTCTCGAGTATAGATCAGTGGAAATCTAACCTGTGCTCACAAAAAGCACATTATGTCAGTTAGGACACCTAAACCAACCTATTAGACCTTTGCCTATCATAAATTTTGCCAAAATCTAAGAAAATTTTGACCTCAGTTAGATGCGTCACACTGTTTATCATATGCATTGCACTTTTGCAGATGCATCACACTATTCCACAATTGCGGTGTAAAAACACAAATGCGTCATTAAACTTAACAATTGCATCATAGAATTGCACATGCGGTGCACCTAACACTTGTGTTCACCTTAAACCCTTGCAACTCTTCTTTACAAATGCATTGCATGATTACACATGCGATGCACAAGCCCACATATGTGGTGAACACGATGACATATGCAATACATAAAACTACACCACATTTGTTTTCCCTTCTTTGAGCCCCTAAATCTGGCAAAAATTAAAAAAATTATCAAGCAAAGTTTGAGTACATACTACCGTGCCTGAGCCTGCTGGCCGTCCGTGGGTCCTAACTTGATATCCTCTGTGAGAAGCAATTGGAATGGGCTCCATCTCTGCAATTCCTCCGTGACAGAATCTCAACTCAGAGCTCTTGAATTCTATGTGTCAAAATGCACAAATGATCTATTTTCACTCCCCTAGGGCCTATTTATAACCTTTTGACCTAAGATGACCCCCTATCTTCATATATGGCCGCATCAACTTTCACCTCCACATCAAATATCAAACCCTAGATTGACCTATAAGCCTAGTTTTTCATCGCCAATGCCTTTGAGCCTATCAAATTGACCTATCGGTAAATTTACCAAATTTTTGGAATTTTTCAAAAAATTATCAAATCTCCCGAGGGGGCATCATGCTATCCCGCTTTATCTGGGGCACACTAATTTCCATCTCCTCTCACATAATTAAATAATTTTTAATTATTTAATTATTTCCTAACGTCATATTCTTCTATTAATTAAATAATTTTAAATTATTTAATTAATTAACTTTCTCTTTATTCCTTTTTTTTTAATTCGTAAGCGTTGGAGGTCACAAGGGGGACCTCCTCCACATCATCATATCCACTTAACCAACTTAATCAGCTTAGAAGCCACATAGAAACCACATGTTACTTGGGGGATTTGAACTTGGATCTCCATCATGAGAACCTTTGGCCTTTGCCATTCAAGCACTACCCCGTTCACACTTTCTCTTTATTCTTTTTAAATAATTAAATAAATTTTATTTAATTATGATACTAAGTATCCCTTTCTAATCTATAATTAAATAAATTCTTATTTATTTAATTATTCATCTCCATTTTCCCTCTTCCCTTCTATAATTAAATAATTATTTTTAATTATTTAATTAGTCATTATCTATTTTCCTACATTATTAAATAATAGTTTTCAATTATTTAATAATTTTTCTATTTTCCTCTATACATTATAAAATAATGGTTTTCAATTATTTAATAATTTTCCATTTCCTCCATCTAATTTAAATAAATAAAATATTTATTTAAATTAGCCCTCACCTTTATTCTCATCACAACACATGTCCCTCTCTCATAATTTAAGTAATTTTTTATTTAAATTATGTGTCACACTACCACCATCATTTTATAAAGTTGTAACACCACTACCTTTTTTTTAATAAAAAGGGGTAAAAACTTTATTGAAATTCAGAAAAGAACATTACAAAAAAGCCAAAGAGCAAAAAGCTCCCAAAAAAACAAAACACAAGCTACCAACCAATGACAAGAAACAACATCACCCAACACCATAACCATCCACATCATCCGCCAAGATCCTTTCTAAATCATGATGGAACTCAATGGATAATTGTCCCCAACCCTCAATCCACCATCCATCATCATGCTCTGAAGCCCACTTAGCCAAACAATCAACAACCTTATTCCATTCACGCGGAATGTGAACAAACGACACCCTCTCCAGCATAGAGTAAATCTGCAAAATCTGGCGAACAACCAAAGCTAGCTGCCAATTGATCTCCGTCACCTTTTGCTCAATTAGAAAATTAACAATGACTTTTGAATCAGATTCATAGATAATCTTGTGCCAACCCAAAGCATAAGCACGCTCAAGAGCACAAAGAATAGCCAACCCCTCCATAAAGTTGTTAGACCCATCCCCTTATAAATAGAAAAGAAGAAAATAACAGCACCCACCTGATCTCTACCCACATCACTAATTCCAGCAAGCCTCGGATTACCCCTGGAGGAACCATCCATATTAATCTTCAAGAAATCCTTCAACGGAGGCAACCATCTACCAACCCTTTGTACCTTCTGTTTGCATGCCTACCTCTTCTGACATAGGGAGAGGCCAAAGACAAGCGCTGAATACCAAGTCTACCCACAATCTCAACATTGTCCCTCACTAAAGGAAACTCCACCTCACATTTAGCCTCCACCGTCTCTTGGATCATACCCACCATATGATGCCAAACTTGTTGAGCCAATAAACTTGCTCCACAAAAAAATTTGTGATTCCACTCCAACCAAATCTGCCAAAGAATAAAGGTAGGCCCAATACACCACACAATCTAGAGGAAAGAAGCCAAAGTAGGAGGCCTACCCAAACTACTCCAAAATTCCACCAAGGAGGAAGAATGAACACAAGGATGTTTCCACACATCCCACCAAAAGTGCCAGATCTGCAAAGAGAAGGGACACCTAAAGAACAAGTGTGCAAAATCCTCCTTGCTAGAGCCACACAAAACACAAATAGAAGGGCCTTGGAAACCTCTCTTCTGAAGATTATCCCAAGTCAAACATCTATTCCAGGCAAGAGTCCACACAAAATAATTATATTTAGGCCATGAGAACTTATTCCACATATACTTCCACCACTTGACCTCAACCCCATCCATCTGGCAAGCCAACAACTCCTAATACCTGCTAGCAACAGTGAAAACACACTTAGGATTCAGAGACCAAGACAGACTATCCTTATCCTTGAGAGAGTTGTACTGCTTGCTAGACAAAATGCTATGAAGCACGACACACTCTTCCTCCCTACCAACCACAGGCTAATCACCAGGGGCCTTCCACCCAACCACCTCCAGCTGACCACAAGGATTTAAGGATTTAAAATCACTTACCCTTGACCACCCAGCCTCCAGGAACCGCTGGCAGACAATCAACAAATTAGGATACTAAGAAACAATGGGAGGAAATCCATCCCAAGAATCAGACCAAAAGAGAGCCTCTGTCCCCCTCTTACAAATCCAAAACAAACCTCTTTAATCAAAGCAGCCCCCTCCTTGAGCGTGCTCCAAATCACTGAACTTTTTCCCATCAGAGGAAACCTGGGAATTTCCTCCTTTGGAACCCCTTGAAGGTACTTATGCCCCAAAATCCTGGCCCAAATATGATCCTATTCCACACACCACCTCTAATATAGCTTTGCCGCCAGAGCCATCCCAAACAAAGATGACTGCCTTAAACCAAGACCATCCAACTACCTCAGGCTTCACACAATATCCCATCAGAAAAGGCTCCATTTAGAGGAAGACAAGTTGCCTGCCCATAAGAAGTATCTCGCTAAAGAGTCCAACTCCTTAACAAACCCTATCAGTGCCACCTGGATCATACACCTATAAATGGGAAGAGCCTGCATCACAGATTTGAGCAACTGAACATGCCCAACAAAGGACAACCATCGATGAGTCCAGTGATTAACCTTCACAGGAAACTTGTCAAGAATCCATGGGAAGACTACCAGAAGAAATAGGAATGCCAAGATACATCAGTGGGAGAGACCCAATATGAAACCTCAAGATACAAGCAATCCTCTGCTGAATAGGCCTCGGCGTATTGAAGAATAAAATAGAGGATTTATCTTCATTAATCAATTGCCCAGAAGCTGCAAGATAAACATCTAGAGCCTTTCACAAATTTATTGCTTCTCAGATCCTGGCCATACCCATCAAGGCAGTATCATCCATAAATTGCAAATGAGATTGAGGAGGCAAACCATTCCCCCACCTCCACCCATGAATGAGACCTAACTCCACATTATTCTTCACCAATCTCCCCAGACCTTCAACCATAAGAATAAAGAGGTAAGGAGATAGGGGATCCCCCTGCTGAAAGCCTCTAGAAGCACCAAAAAGCTCAGTATGCTCACCATTTATCAGCACCGAGAAGGAGGTAGAAGTAACACAACAGATAACCCACTATATCCACTCCTCAATAAAACCAAAAGCCACTAGAATATTGCATAAAAAGGACCACCGCACTCTATCATAAGCTTTTGCCATATCTAGTTTGATGAACATGGCTTCATCTTTAGATGCTGCCATGGAGTGAATAGCCTTAGTAGCAATAACCACCCCATCCAAAATTTGCTGATACGCCATAAAACCACTCTGTTCCTCAGAAATAAGCCACTTAAGCCATTTTTTCAACCTTTCAGCAATCAACTTGGAAATAATTTTATAAATCACATTACAAAGGGAAATAGGATGGAATTGACTTAACCAGTTAGCCCCTTTGCACTTGGGAATGAGAGCCAGGAAAGTGGAATTCAAAGCACGAAGCATCTATCTATTCCTCTGAGACTCATGGACCACCTCCAATAAATCCAGCTTAATAATATCCTAAAATTCTTGAAAAAATTCAATTGGAAAACCATTAGGGCTTGAAGCTTTCCCTTTCTTCATTTGGAAAACAATACCTCCAACTCCTCCATAGTAATATCTCCCACAAGTTGCTCTTTCATCTCCCTAGTAACCAAAGGAGGGATACAAGATAGAACCTAAATTTCCTCAGCAGAACCAACTTGAGAATCCTCCCTAAATAAAGAAGCAAAGTACTGCACAGCCTCTCTAGAAATGTCATGCAAGGAAGAAAACTACTCACCCCTATCATTCACAAGAACTAGAATATAATTACCATGTCTCCTAGCTTTAACCGAGTTGAAGAAAAAAGCTATGTTTTTACCATCTTCCTGAAGCCATTCAACCTGAGCCTTTTGTTTGCAGTAAATTTCCTCACGTAACTCACATTCTTCTAGGGCTTTCAAGGCCCTAGCCTCCTCATGGAGCAACTCCTTGGACAAACCACTCTCCCAAATTTCTCTAGTAATGCCATCCAGCTCAGACTGAGCAACAGTTTTAACATGAAAAATATTTCCATAACACTACTGGTTCCATCTCTTGAGCTGATATTTAACAAATTGTAACAATTTGGAAAAAGTATACATAGACATGCCATAAGTTGTTCTACCAATCCTCCACCAATCAGCAACACAATTCTGCAAAGAGGGATCCCATAGCCACATAAGTTGAAACTTAAAGGAAGGGGTCCTAGGCACACGAGCATAAGAGACATAAAGCTTAATAGCCAGTGATCTGATCCCCACCAGTCTAAACTCTCAGATCTAGTAGACCACAGGCCACCCACCTAGAAACTAAAGACCAAAAATTGATCAAGTTGCTTTGCAATACGATTCTCCCCTATCCTCCTATTGCACTAGGTAAACTGACCATTACTGGGCTTAATATCAACAAGGTTTAATGCCATGATGTTATCACAAAGTAAGAGAGCAAAAGGCTCCAGCCTCGCAACACCATGTCTCTTCTCAGCCAACCCATAAAGAGCATTGAAATCACCTGCCATAATCCACGGACGATAAGGAGCCAAGCTTTGAATAAAGATGATGTGGGACCACAGGAGCTGCTTACCTGGAAAATCAATAGGTGCATAAATATTTGAAAGGAGGATTGATTCCCCCGTCTCAAGGCTAGAAACAACCACAGAGATAGAGGACTTAGGAGATATCCACCAGAGCGGGTGAATCTTCAAAGGGTTCCACAAGCAAGCAATACCCCCTGCAGACCCAAGACCACCAATACACTGGCAATCACCCCTCCCCCACAACTTAGGCAACAAACCAATCATACTCTCAACAGATAACTTAGTTTCTTGTAAAAAAGGAACATCAGGAGAATGACTTCTCACCAAATCAAGAACAACTTTTTGTCTAGGACCATTGTTCAAGACCATTACATTCTAGGAGATAATGATCATTTTAGAGGTTTTGAGAAGTGAGAGTCTAGAGTTTTTACTGACCCTGAGTCCACCAAATTCTCCCCCATCATTTTAATCTTTTCCATATCCTTCTTTCTGCGAACTTTGGATGTCTTCTCCACCAATCCTTTTCTTAGATCTTTCTGAAGGAGGTTCAAATGTGGAGAGGCCTTTCTCCCCTTAGCCACTGTAGAACCCACTTTCAACATTGGAGTAGAATCCACCCCATCACCCACCCCCACATCTGCACCAGGAACCAACCTCCCCTGAACCTCAGATAGGTTAAGATCAATGTCCATTTGTAGAGCACCAGGATCTTATGGAGCCTGGGTGACACTAGAAATAAGACCATCCTAAACTGCTACCATAGCACCCTGATCCACACTCAAAAAGCCTAGATTCACCTCTTGTTGACTAAGATCATCCAGACCCTCGAATCTATTAAAGGTATCAACATCCTGTCTCTCCTTTAAGGTCATCTTTTGATCCCAGTTCCTATTATGAGCTTTAACTGGAGCAAAACCATCCGAACCAACCACATCACCAGGAATGGGATCCTTCCATTTGTCAACCCTAGGGGGGTTGCAGGGAGGCCGAGAAGACTAGGACTCAACAGGTTTAGACCTTGGGCACCTTCTCTACAGGTGGCCATATTCATGGCATAGACAACAACGAAAGGGTAAAGTCTCATAATCCAGTTGCTGCACCCAAGAGTATGAACCCACACAAATATCCACATAATCTGGCAAAGGTTTACTCAAATCCAATTCAACACAAATACGAGCAAAGGTCATTACCTTTTTTAACCTGATTTTGCTAAGAGGAACAAACTAGTTTTCCTAACAACGAAGCCACCATATGCAAGATATCATTCCACCAACACCCTCCTAGAAATAGAGGGAGCCAAACCCAAGCTGGAACCTAGTTCAGGAGCTCCTCTGAAGGGTCAAAACTTGCATGCCAAGGTTTAATAAATAACCCAATCTGGTTATAAAAATAAGGTCCACCTTCGAAGACATTATTGCGATCAACCCTGCAATTAAAAGTCACCATAAAATTGTTGTTCGCCAAGAGCATAATATCCATCTCGCCCTCCAGCAACCAAGTTCGTCGAGCCCAAGATTCTAGGAATTGCAGAGATACTCACATCCCCAAAAATTTGCACAACAATGAATGCTTTGAATAATACTAAATATCATCGGCAATTAGTTCAGGCTGAATAACTAGCTTTGGCCTCTCTTTGCACCGTTCGAGACACCCATTAAACTTTGAAATGCGAGCGCCTCTAGATGGGTCCGATCTACCGAACCCTGAATTGGAAGAAAACAAATTGTTATCATATACCTTCAAAGCATGTGAAGGAGATTTTGCTCCAATCATAGAGTGAAATTCCATCATATTGTTAACCCCAGAATTCTCCCCACGAGCCATAGAAGCTGACATCACCCTAGATGGGCATGTAGGCCCACGAGCCCCGAGAGAAAGGAAAAGCAACCTCAACACAAAGGGCACACCCACCAGCCAGCCACAACCCTAAACAAAATGCAACCTCTACCACCGATCCGTAGGGAGAAAGGAAGCTAAGAAGCATGCAAAGACAAACCCGCTCCTAAAGAAGTCAATCATTCAACCCACAGCCAGCTCCCACCAAATCGCCTACCCGCAGCCTCAGGAAACACAACCCCCACGAAATAAAACCACCACCAATTAAAAGAACCCCACACAGAGAAAAAAACAAGCTAGCCTCCCTGGCCGACCTGCACGACTCCTACTCTCCCCTACTAGCACACAACTTGTAGCCGTAACACCACTACCCTTTATTAAATGAAATGGTCTTGAATTAAATAATCTCCTAATCTTAGCCATCCACATCACACAATTCACCTTTCAACCCTCACCCTTCATGTTCAAATCCAGTCCTCTATAAAAGTAAGCTTTCATCTCCATTTCAAGGTTAACCACAATCTTCAATATTTTGCTGTCACTCATATCATTCATCTTGAGATCTTTCTATCTTACATCCATATTGGGCTTATCATATATCTTGCATGCTACAAATTTGAGAGCAAACAAAGCAAAATTGAGAAGAGCAATGGAGGAGAATCAACCTCAGAATAGGATTTGAGATATAATGGCTTTATCATTCGATTTCTATTGTCATCTTGTGCTTCATTGTTAGATTAGGGTCTTTATGGCTTGAATTTAGATAGTTTTGTGGTTGCTATTAATGATTCATTGTTTTCCCCTGATTTTTCCTAATCTACACAAAGATAGGATCCTCACCACCTATGTGGGATGAATAAGATCCAACACAAACATATCCATAAACATCAAATATGACATCAAATAACTGAGTCTAAACATGCTAACATAGCTAGATTCTAACATATAAAATCTATCAAAACATGCCAACATCCTCACAAATCAAGGCATGGAAAAATACAAGACGATATCCAATAATTACAATATTTGAAGGGCTTCATCCTAAACATAGATGAATCATATCCAACATCATAAATCAACTCATAACCTTAATTACATATTATTACAAGGGCCTCAAAAGACCTACATTACAAAGGTTACAATAATCAATAATGATAATATACAAGTGCATAAACCACCCAAAAACCAACACGCTATCTAAGGTGCAACAAGACACGAAGCATGACATAATCAACCTACAAGAAGATAAGGGAACCATTCAACACCTAAAGATCATCATGAAGGACCAATGGAGAAATGTTGCTCGCCTTCCAACCATATTGCCATCGTCGAGCACAATAGCTGTCTAAGCAACTCTAAACAACCCCTGAGCTATAGAGAAGGTGATCATGGCAAACCTGCTAGCATCATCTCATTCAATCCAGGGTATATATAGCAACATATGGCATACACGCTAATCAATTCACACAACACACATGGCACAATTGCCAATACAATGCATATAAACAATACATGGTATAACTACCATCCAATTGTATTCAAGTAACATATGAGACACTTGCCAAAGCATAATAGAATGACATCACAACATTCAAGCATAAGGGAAATAATCACACCTTCAATGCACACCAAATGAGGCATAAATCATAGTCCATCATGAAACACATACAAGCATGAATTAGGTATCACAATGCACATGCAACACATGGTAAACATCACATGTTGAGTCAAACTCTGACGGTGGAAGAAGGAAGAGAGACCTAGGTAGTCAGGACAAGGAGTGTAATACAAGGGTAATACTCACCTCGTGGAAAAACATGACGGCATAACCTCCTCATAGCAACCAGACACTACACCAAATATTACTCTTTACACTTAAACCCAAGCAAGCCTGACACTTCACCAGGACATGCAACTTGATGTAGATGATCTATTTATTACCCATGTGTTTAAATGTTATTCTTGATTAAAAAATTCCATTCGCTAATTCCAACGACCTCTTTGGGATGTGATGTACAATGGAAGCCACTCCTTTCCCTACCCTTATAACTCTTCCTAAACACCCAAAGCTCCAATTTAGCCAATTGGGCTTGACACAGTTTACGAGGTAACAAAATCTCAATTTGACAAAAACACAACATTTTATAAAAAGATGCAAAACATCATTTCCCATGGGAGGAAACTCATCCCACATTAAAATTAATAAAGGAAAGGTTTAAAATTGAAATTTCATCTTTTTTCTAATTGCATGAAAAACCATAAAAACCCAAATTCACCATTGTTGCAAGCTTGGCTACCTTGAGCCATTTTCTAACTCTCATGTTTCAAACTCAAATGGAAATTTGACAACTATCCATTGTAGCATAAATGCACAACATTCCAAATATGCAATAAAAACAAGGTGGGTAATCCTAGGTAAAATTTGCCATAACCATGTTTGTTTTTGCATGTTTCCAACCAAGAACATAAAGCAAAATTACATAAAACAACCATAAATTCATATCTAAGTTTTCCTTGCCTAATTAGGATGACATAGCATTCCAATAAATGTGGCATGACAATGAAGAAAGCATACAAATTTAAAACAAAGGAAAGATTCAAGAATCATACCTTTCCTACAAGCAATCCAAGGAGAAGAAGAGGGTTTTGAAAGCAATCTTTGATCACACACAAGCATCCACAATTCAAATCCACTCCACTTCAACCAAGCAATCCAAGCAATTCAACCTTTCATTCATTCATGGAGAAAATACTTCTTTCCAACAAGAGAGGGTTTGAGAGGAGAGATCAAATAGAGAGGAAAAAGAATGAAATAAAATAACCCCTTTTTTCTCTTTTAACACCCAAAAGCTCTAATTTAAAATAGAATATAAAATTCACTTATAATCATTTTTTAATCAATAATGAAATAAAATATATTAATTTAACACACCATTTAAATATATATGTAATTCATTTCATTTTACCAACCTAAATAATTTAATAAAATACCTAGGAACATTAAAATTGATTTAACAATATTTCAACTTCCAAATACCTTTTAGGCAACACATTGAGTAATATAAAATTATCTAATGAACTTATTGCAACTATTCCAAAATAGGTAATTGCATTTTAACTCAATCTCATTGTGAAAAATCTAAACATGCCATACCAAGAATTTTGTTTTCCAATTTAATGCAATTCTACCTTTTTGACAGAAAAATATTAAATTTTAGAAATAATTCAAAATCATTTAAATTTATTCCTCTAGAATAATATAATGCAATAGATATTTTCGCTAAGATAATTAATCATTAAAATAATCTGAAAAACATGGAAAACACATTTTTTGAGATCATTTAAAATAAAGTGCAAAACATGCTAAGGAAACACACACAATTTGTTAGATCTAGGGCACACAACTGAGAGGAGGGGGGGTGAATCAGTTGTACAAAAACTTGCTTCTACTTAAATCCTCTTTGTTATATAATAGCATATCAATTAATCACTCATGAAAGCATAAAGCATAAACACCAGAGCAGATACACATCAACACATGAGACACCAAGATTTTGACGTGGAAAACCCGGTCAAGGGAAAAACCACGGGGTGATTAACCCAAGGATTATTCTCTGTTAGAAGAATAAAAAAAATAGATGGCACATGCCAATTAGGGCTCACTGCCCGAGCACACTTCTCACAAGAGGCACACTGCCTACAAGAGACACACTGTCTAAAAAGTAACAAGTATTACAAACTTGAACTAGAGATTGACATCTTTACCATGCCTGGATCAGTTCCATTTAAGCCTGAAAACTCCTGCTCTACCTTTCGCTCTTCCTCTTCGCTATGCCACACTCATCCACACCAAGACACACTTCAAAATGAATTCACAATCCCTTATTTATACAAGGCATCGACTTAGGAACAATCATCTAAGTCGGCAAACACCTATAAGATCATTCACAAGACGTGTAATACATCCAGTCGGCCTGTCTTAGGAAGAACACCAATATCTGTGGTTATTCTTCAAATGCAAACTCAAACTTCAATGTGGACTGCCAATAAGAATTGTACACGATCCAAAGATCACCAAAACCTTTCTTGAGTCATCAGGAACAACCGCACTTTATCAACTTACTGGAATTCTTCTCTTCTTCATCTGGAACTTCAAGAACACAGTCTGTCATCACTGTCATAATGAAAAAGGTGCTTCTGGACCTCCAAACCATGAACAAATCTATTTGTTACTTCACACGGACTTCTTCAACACTCTCTCCAATCTGTAGAATGAGATAATGCAATTCCGGAGCTCACCAGACCAATCTATGACACATTGTCACCACTGAACATCTGTCGGAACCGGTTCTACTTGAGCGACCATAACTTCTTCAGATCTTCATGCGGACCTCTAAAATCTTGACCGGATCATCTCAAGACTCATATCTACAAACCTTTTAAACCACATCCTCTGATCTTCACCTTATCTTGGACTTTTACCTTAATGTCATCACTATTCTTCACTGTTCCTGATTGAGACTAATTTCCTCAATATCCTCAGCACACAGCTCATCCAATCCTTCTTATTAATGCAATATGAGTATGTTGACATCAATGACAACACTGGTTATCCTCATACTTGCAACACAATTGACTTCAAGCACACATTATGGGTTTCCACAACACAAGGATAACGGTGAGATGGCCTAGTGTCCCATGTCAACCTTTACATTTCTGACATTAGTTAACACCTATAATTACCTGTACACTCAAGTCAACCATCAAGCATACCTGCTCCACATATAACATCCAAAGCAACATAATCCACTCCAACGTGGTATAATCACACATGATATAAAATAATCACATCCACTATAATCATCTATGACTAGCATGATCTAAGAACATGATGCATAAATAAAAACATTTCAGAATGCGGGAATTATACGACAATCACAACTATAACAAGTATAGTGAAAATAGTGAAGCTAAAGCATTGGAATAATCTAACATGCACAATCACAACGTATGCATCCCATAATGCATAGTTGGAAACCAAATAACAAAGTACAACCCCATCAGAAACACCTTGATGGTCATGTAGCATACACCCTCATAACCCATCGATGGCACCATAGACCTCATCGGCAAGTTCGGTATAATGCATCAAAGCATAATAATCACATAATACACTGATAAAGACTCAAAACAACATATAACACATGAATCAAAAAGTACACAAGGCACAAACTAGGGTGGGCATTACATCCTCCCCCACTAGCATTAGGAAGCTTACTCCTGGAAGCCTACAAAAACACAAGGATGAAGTACCCTCAATACACAATCCTTTACAACACAACAGATCTCAAAAGATCACTCCTCTTAATCAACACTAGGTCAAGGTCTCAAAAGAACAAAATAAATCTCCAAAGGTGCATCAACTAGGTCAAAACCAACCATCGTGCATACAACTCCCCTGAGGCAACACCACTCCATCCTCCAATTGCCACTGCAATGAGAAGAGGCTCTAGCCAAAAGGCATAACAGACCACAAGCAAGTCAAGTCTGTAAAACTCAAGACCACAACTATGCTGGGATAACCTCTCAAGATCTCAATTAAGTCTAAGGAAACTCACAAGGCTACCATATCCACTCTCAAGGAGATGGGTAGACAAAAGATTACTCTCTCAACAGTCCTTCCTTAGGTACTACTCGCAACAAAAGAACTCAATGATTAGGGAAAGCTAGCTCAAAAAGGTTATAGGCACCACTACCGCACCTTCATCCTAACCAAAAGCATACCTCAACTCTAGACATGGTTCTACTACACGAGGTACTTCCTCACATTCCACTCCTAAAAGAGAGGGTTTCTCTAACACTAGCTCTACACCACCAAAACTAGGATCAACCAAACAGCTTCTCAGAGGGAAAAATCTAAACCACATCCTCTAACAGCGTAAGTACAAGAAGGAAGTAGATCCAAACCTTCCTCAAAAAATTATCAATGAATGTTAAGATGTACTTATCCCTTCCCCTTGATAGAGGATTCATAGGCCCATATAAATCACTACAAAGAAGTTCAAGAAATTTATGTACCCTCCATCTAGACTTTTCAAACTTATCACTATGTTTTTTGCCAACCATGCATCTTATACACACATTTGTACTTATCCTTATCCAAGGATGTCTATCAACTATATACATCTTTGAAGGCATATCCAAACTTTGATAATTTAAGTGACCAAGCTTTTGATGCCACAACTCACTTGTAGTTTTGTAAGTTATCTTATGTATAGATGTTAAAAAATTGTAGATGCCATCACTCTCAACTCCTGTAGCCACAATTTGAATCCATCATTAATGATTTTTGTTAAACACTTATTTGAATAGAGCTCCACCTTATAACCATGTTGAGTTATTTGACTTACTGAGAAAATATTTTTTGGGAGTTACGTAGGTACAAGATTCATATTCAAGTTCTTTCCAATTTCTTACCATCATGTCCTTTCATTATAATTGAACATGTTCCTTCAATTTCATGTGAATTATCATCACCAAAAAATATCCTTACACCTTTCACATTTTTCAAGTAATCAAATATGTTCTTATTGTAGGTCATATGTCGGCTAGGCCTTAAATCAATGTACCATGTGATTTTACTTGAGCAACTAATGATACTAGCAATATATTTTTATTATGATCTCCTCCTTTTTGAACAAAACTTGATTGTCTTCTTTGATAAAACTTTCTTTGTCTCCCCACATATGATTTCTTAGAAAATTGATCACTCTTGTGCCCCTATTCACCATAGTTTTAACATGTGATGGATTTTCCCATTTTAGAATTGTCCTTGTGATTTCTCCATTCATTTTTCTCTTTCTTAAAATTGTGCCTTTGTTGATTCCATTGCCTTCGATTATTTCTTTGTGGATTCCCTTGATTTTGTTGTCTTTGATTTTGGTAAGAGGGTAAGTGCAAAGAGATGGGGGGCCAAAAAGTGGCCAAATTAATTTAAAAAAAAATTAAGTCATAATGCGAGCGCGTTATAACGCGCTCGCGTTATGACTTCCTATAAATAAAAAAAAGGTTTCCAATTTCATTTCTTTCTATCTTCTCCTCTCTACCCGTGGCTTGCAAACCCTAGAAAGCGCGCTCGCATTTTGCAAAACTCCATTCAACACAAAAAGCTTATCGATTCATCGCCAAAATGCCGCCACGACGTCGAGCACGCCAAAGGAGTGAGTTATATTTATTTTTTTGTTTGAATTTGTTTCTAAATAGGTAGGTTTTAGTTGATTTTTGATTGTTATTTCGTTAATTGTCAAGAAATGTTAATGCACCTCCTCCTCCTCCTCCTCAAAATCCACAAAATCCTGAGGAGGAAATACCTGCAGAACAACAACCTCCTCCATCGATTCCTCAACATGCCCCTGGAACACAAGAAAATATAATGGGGCAAATTGAAAATAACAAAAACGAAATTGAAGATATAATTGCAAGGTTGAAATATCCTTCCACTTCAACCTTGCATAGGTCCATGCTTGCCAAATCTCGAGTCTATGTTATCAAATGTAGATTCAATTAGCAAGCAAATAACTAGTTGGACGGATAAGAAGAGAGAGTTTAGAGATTACTATGCAGACAAGTTGTCATACAAAGATGTGAAAAAATTATAAATTACAAAATTAGACTTGTGTTCAATTTTCACAAACCCACAAACAAATCAACCTCCACCCATTACATGCAAGAGGTTCCCTATCCATTGGTGCAACAACCAAGCGATAAGGGACAATTTTGGGCAGAGGTGGTGGATGGTTTTTGACCATCCTCCATGCAATAATAATGAGGTCCCGCAATACTTTTTGAGGAAACTCTACTGCGAGTTTGTCCTCAATAAAGTGCCAAACTATTTTGATATGCGGGACTTCCAGGGTAGAGGTGGAGGGTCAGCACAAGATAGACTAGAGGCACGTCTTGACCCACAGCGGGTAGTGAGACAAGTAATCAGCAGACCAGCCCACGAGCATGTTTCTATCCCTTCCATTGTGAAGGAGAGTGTTGAGGTCAATACACTTCAGTTGATTAGTGCCTTGACCTAGAGCATCATAGAGCATGCCGGTCCTGCAACACAGAGTGGGTTGGGAGATAGTGCGAGGAGTAGGGTCCCACCCCATACTTGTCAGGCTTGTGGGTCAGCCTGTGGTTATGACCCCATGGATAGTCAGGACGCAGGTGCACAGGCTATATCTGCAGCTGAGCAGATGGTGATGACAAATACCCTCCTAAGTGAGACTTTCGACCTTGATACTTAGGTAAATATTAGCAAGTTTATTGAATTTAATTTATTAAATTTCATTTTTGAAATACAAGATTAACTAATTTAAATTGATGATTTTAATGAAATTTTAGGGTCATAGCGTCGATGCAGTTTTCAGTGGTTCTCCACCTGCATTTTTCACTAGATCATCTATTGTCGAGGTATGTAACTAGTAAACAATTATAAACATTACATGTGAATAGCATTGTTATATGAATGGTATTCTAATATTTGATTTTGGATGTTGAATAGGTTAATACTGTAGATTTCACGGCAACACCTGCCAGTGGTGGTGGACTTCAAAGCTTTACGGAGGTAATAAAATAAATAGTTTAATGAATGAACTGTACTTACTAAATTTTTGTATGTGATTTGTGTGCTTTATTGTGTGTACTTCCATGTTTAGATGAACGTGTGTGTATGTTAGGAGCCATGATTTGCATCACTATTATAGTTTTTGTAATTGAATAATGTTGTTTTATTTCCAGATGATGCAGGCTGCGGGGACAGCTCCCCATGTTTATAGGGCAATGGAGCAGGGTGTGGCCTCTGCGATTCATAGCTCCATGGCATTGATAGGGGTATGAGGCAGATTAGTAAATTTCAATTTACATTCATTGTTATAGTTGTCTATTTTTGAAAAATCAGAAGATTATTGATTTGAAGTTTAATTTCTATCTGGATGGTTTCTATAGGACATGACATCACCAGGGCCTATTCCTGCTACTGAGGCAAGCGAGGAGACAGATTATATGTTAGCAGTAAGTGATTATTTTGTTAAATGTTTCATTTTTTATAACATGTAATTTCTATATATTAATGTCTATACTTTTTATTGTAACAGGTAAAGATGCAGGAAGACCTAAATAGGAGGAGTAGCCCTTAGGTTTGTAGTAGACCACCCACATGTGCGTCTCCATCCCCTAGAAGATCAAAGGCTACTCGTGATTTATTCTCTTCACCAGCCAGAGGGGAATGACTTTTTATTGTGTTCCTTTGTTGTATGCCTATATGGCATTTGTGGACATATTTTTGTATTGTACATAGTTGACATTGTATGCCTATATGGCATTCTTGTAAGCCTATATGGCTATTTTGTATATATGTTATACTTATATTGACAGATATTGATGTATGCCTATATGGATATTCGGTTAATACAAATCTTTTTTATTGATGGCGTCCATACTTGCATTATAAATCCACGTTTGAATGGATATTTGTAGATGGCTACTTCAAATATTTAAAGTCTGATTGTATTACATAGGATGTTTGTTGATCCAATAAGCTAGCTATTGTTATTCAAGTATCACCTAAACCTCATTTTGGAACTAAAAGATAAAAGTTGTATTTAAAAAAAAAATGAATCATCATGTTGAACTGAAAATATTAATATTCTTTATGAGTAGCATAGAATGTCAACTATATGCAATACAAAAAAATGAATCATCATGTTATTCTTTATGTTTGAGATCCTGAAAATGACTAAGTCTGGTAGCTTGATATCCTGAAACACTAGGATGAATATCCAAGTCATTAGGATGATTGTGCCTTGAGAAAAAGTCATTAAGATGAGCGCCTAAAGGAGACTTTCTTAAACATTCAAACATTGAGCGACAAGCATGAAGGGTTAAGGCGCAATTTGTAACTCATAAAGCCTCAAAAGGGCACCCAACTTAGAGAGAGCATTCATTTAAGACAAGGCGCCCATTGACACCTGTTCCACCATAAAAGTGCACCTAAGGTGGAAGGAGAACAAGCCTCTGTTAAGTGAAGCACACCTATTGTCTAAACCACTTCATTATGGCACCCTAGCATGAGGAGGAGTATATAAGTCAATAGGAAATGGCGCCTATAATGCAAATGAAGGACTAAGTGGCATTTTCAATAAGCATCAATTCACCTTGAGCTTTCAATAAATACATCAAATTGAGCCCCATAAGCCTAGGCGCCCTTTGCCTGCAAAAGAACCTTGTATCGACGTCAAGAGTTGGTCGTATCGGCGTATCAGCAGACCTTGGTTAGGCTTCGCTAATAGTGGTCTGTCTTGCCGACAAGTGTGGTTCGAAGTCGAAGACATCAGTGTATCAGAAGATAATCCCATTTGCACATCGGAAGAGCAGTTGAGAGATTCACCGATGAAGGGGGTCACACTGACAGTCGAAATCCATCGGTGTATCAGCCCAGTGAGATTAGAGTTCACCGATGTTTGGAGTCTCACTGACAGGTGTGGTCTGAAGGTTGTCATTCGTGAGATCGGTGTGTTGGCAGAAGAGTTTTTGAGTGTGCCGATGGTATTAAGTCCTACCGATAGGCGAGGGACTTAGAGTCTCGTATCAGAGTGACAAAGACATCGGTGTGAAAGGATATAAAGTCATCGATAGTGGTCTGTCTGATCGATAAGAGTCAATGATGGGATGTTTGTCAGAAGTGAAATCAAACGGAGTCATGGTGGCATCAGCCTATCGGCCGATGAAATTTTAAGCTCGCCGATGGTATGTTGTCTCGCCAATAGTGAGTTTGAAGGTTCAAAAGTTGATAATTCTATGCTTCCATTGTTTTTAGACAAGTCAACAATAGAGTGAAATACAGAGTGTCTAACCCTCTCTTGAGCAATCTACCTCCTAGGCGCTCAACATTGAGGAAAAACTTCATAAAAACACCTATCTCTTTCTTGGCAAGTTTTATTATTTTGATGGTTCTAACTCATATCTAGAGAACTTCTCACCAAGGCGCCAAAATAAGTTTAACCCAACTAAAGCAAGAAAATGTGCCCAAGATGACTTAATTTTTTTTAAAATTAATTTGGCCACTTTTTGGCCCCCCATCTTCTTGCACTTACCCTTTTAGATTTCTTGAGATCATGGATAGTATAAAGTTGGATGATGAGATCAAATTGGTTCTCTTGATCATAGATAGGATCATGATCATCAGTGGGAGTGGCTTGGATAGTTTGAGGTTGAATAACTTGGATAATTTGATCTTAAGTAGCTTGGATAATTTGATATTGATTTGGGTGAGTGCACATTTGATCCTACTTTAGATTTGATTCTTGACATAGATCTTGAGTTTGGATGAAAATAAAGGTTTCTTGGATGGGATTGATAGGTTTTGCATAATTAACATGGTTGCATGATAGATTTTGACTTGAAATTCTAGTAAGAGACTCTTTGATAGGCTTGATAGGCCATGGATTACATGATGGTGTTTGATGGAAAAGTATGGTACTAGAAGACTCTAGTTCATTCTTAATAGGCTTGTGATTGATAATATCTTTGCATGATTGCACTTGATCTTGGATCATGGGCATGTTGTTAGGATTTTGATTGCATAGTGGTGTTTGATGGATAGGCATGGTACTATGTGACTTTTGGATAGGCTTGGGAGAGGTACACTAATTGAATTTGTGATTTCTAGTTTGAGATTTTTCCTCCACTAGAAGTCCTTGGAGGAAATCTAAAAAGGATGATTTGGATGTAGTGGGTTTGGATTGATGGGATAAGTTGGAATGTAAGGATTATGAGATGGAGGATTTGAATAGGATACATAGGATAAACAGTTCTCACATGCGGTTGGGATTGGAGATATGAATTAAATATGAGGACCTTGGTCTAAAGTGGTTCTTCCCTTACCAAAGGTACCATAAGGATGACCATTAGATGTGTATTTAGGATTGGCATGATAGCTAGTGCTAGTCATTTCTTGTTTGAAATATTCTTGCATGTTCATGAGTGGGAGATGAAGGTTTATGGAAAGTTTGCATGTAATGATCTCATAGTTAATGCTATTGTCATCTTGATATCATCTTGATCTACAAGACTAGCATCATCATCATTGTCAAAGGGATTTTTTGATTGATTTGGATAAAAGATCTCATTTAAAGGATGCATGGTTTGAGGACCTATTTTGATTGTGATTTTGGGTTTTGCATGAGCCTCACACAAGGTAATAGGCATAGGGTTTTTATCTTGCATAATGATTTTTTCAAACCAAGGGTCCATGATGGAAATGATTACAGGTGGTGTTGTGGTTTACTTTTAGCACATTGTTCTTATCTCTTAGATGCTTGATTAGTTCCTTGACTATGGTTACTCATTTGTAAACTTGTTTGGAAAGTTGAATCTATGATTGATTTGGTGAAGTCTATAAGTTATATTATTTGATATCTCAGTTTGGAAGTTACTAATGTGATGATGATTTTGCATGTTTTCAATGGTTGGGATCTACAAGTTATGCATTTTTTTGGGATGCACACCTCATTGATTATAGTGGGATGACTTGAATGCATATTGCCTATATCCATGGGATTGATTCAGTGTTGATGTAGACTTTGTTATTTTTCCTTGTCTATGCTTAATTGCGCATTGGTATGTTGCATTGGGATGAGAGGATGGATGATGAGAATGATTGGATAGTTGGTTATTGGGACTTGTAGCATGTTTATCATGATGTCATGGATATCTTAGTTGCATAGTTTAGTGTGAGCTTTTGACAGTAATGATGGTTTATCTTCTTAGATGGGAGATCTTGGTTCTACTTTGGAGTTATTAGTATTATAGTTGAGTGTGTGTGGACCATGGTGATCTTCATTTAGGAGATGGTTATCACAATGCCATGTGTAGTTCATATTATGGTTCAGTGGGAGCTTTGATAGTGATGTGTATTCGTCACCTAGTGATGGATGATCTTATATGGTGGTTGGGTGTAATGGACGAACTCTTGGATTATGATTATTATTTGTAGTGAGAGTGCTTTGACATCTTGGCTACTATTTTTAGGAGATGGTTATCTTCATGTGGTTGTAGATGTTGATCCTTGGTTAACTTAGTTCATCCTAGTGCGCCTCCCTCAATGAAGTTCATTTTGTTAACTTAGTTCATCCTAGTGACTCAAGGGGTTGTTATATTCTTTAGGCGCAATCTTTCATAGACTAAAAGATTCACTCCATGTTAAGGCACTCAAAGGAGGCTCTGGAGATGGAAAATGGCGCCTTAACTCACTTATGTAAATTTTGGACTTTTAGGCAATTGCAAGATGTCTTGGAGGGCTTAATTCTTCAAGGCGCCCATTTTGTTCACCACTTGTAGCATCACTTGTTCAAGGTGCATGTTTGGGATTCTCCGGATGATGAAATGCTCCTTGACTCCCTAGGCAATTAGACTCCAATTCTAGGCGCAAGATAATGATGATTTGAGCTAAAATAAGCATCTAAAAATCTAAGGTATTATTTGAGGCTTCCACTCCAAATTCTACCCAGGCGCTCACCTAGGGTGAAATGATTATGAAAGTGCGCCTTAATCATTCCTTCCTCTACACGCCCACTATCAGGATTAGGTCATCAAGGAGCTCTAAAACTCAAACACCACTGACCTCATCATGCAATAACCCTAAGACATCATCTAAGCTTAGTCAAACACACTGGAGTTCAAAAAAAGTAGGGGGTCCCCATTTGCAATGGGGCGATGTGTGATTTGGTTACAACAGGCGCCTAAAGTGAATAGGCTTTCATCCTGACTTAATACACTGCCTCCTTCTGACGATTTTTGGGGTAGCAGAAAACCTTTCACCACGGGCAAATGTCTCAAAGATATAAAAAACTGAGAGAGGTTATTGTAGAGGCACTCTATGTGATCACGTTGCCTCAGATGGAATGTTTGTAAGTGACATGGTTTTCAAGTAACATCTCATCAAAGATTGCTGCCTTTTTACACTTTGGACTCTTCAGGGATATCGTCGGTACAATGTAGCTCAGACTGTTTCGACATGTTTGGGTGAAAAATAGGACCATGCCTAGCGTAAATGTACCCATTCAGACGCGTTGGAATAGTCAGTTTGATCGCGTCAGGAGCAGGATGAAAGTTACACCCCTTTGCAACTTTACACTGCCTCCTTTTGACAATTTTTGGGGCAGCAGAAAACCTTTCACCATGGGCAAATGCCTCAGAGATATAAAAAATTGAGAGAGGTTATTGTAGAGGCACTCTACGTGATCATGTTTCCTTAGACAGAATGTTTCTAAGTGACACAATTTTTGAGTAACATCTCGTCAAAGATTGCTGCCTTTTTGCACTTTGGACTCTTTAGGGATATCATGGGTACAATATAGATTGGACTGTTTCGACATGTTTGGGTGAAAAACAGGACTATGCCTAGCGTAAATGTACCCATTCAAACACGTTGGAACAGTCAGTTTGGTCGCATCAGGAGCAAGACGAAAGTTACACCCCTTTGTAACTTTACACTTCCTCCTTTTGACGATTTTTGGGGCAGCAGAAAACCTTTCACCACTGGCAAATGCCTCAGAGATATAAAAAACTGAGAGAGTTTATTGTAGAGGCACTCTATGTGATCGTGTTGCCTCAGATAAAATGTTTCTAAGTGACACATTTTTTGAGTAACATCTCGTCAAAGATTGCTGCCTTTTTGCACTTTGGACTCTTTAGGGATATCGTGGGTACAATGTAGCTCGGACTGTTTCGACATGTTTGGGTGAAAAATAGGACCATACCTAACATAAATGTACCCATTCAGATGTGTTGGAATAGTCAGTTTGGTTGCATCAAGAGCAGGACGAAAGTTACACCCGTTTGCAACTTTACACTGCCTCCTTTTGACAATTTTTGGGGCAGTAGAAAACCTTTCACCACGGGTAAAGGCCTCAGAGATATAAAAAACTGAGAGAGGTTATTGTAGAGGCACTCTACGTGATCATGTTGCCTCAGACAGAATGTTTCTAAGTGACACAATTTTTAAGTAACATCTCGTCAAAGATTGCTGCCCTTTTGCACTTTGGACTCTTTAGGGATATCGTGGGTACAATGTAGCTCGGATTGTTTCGACATGTTTGGGTGAAAAAAAGGACCATGCCTAGCATAAATGTACCCATTCATACGTGTTGGAATAGTTAGTTTGGTCGCATTAGGAGCAGGACGAAAGTTACACCCCTTTGCAACTTTACACTACCTCGTTCTGACGATTTTTGGGGCAGCAGAAAACCTTTCACCACGAGCAAATGCCTCAGAGATATAAAAAACTGAGAGAGGTTATTGTAGAGGCACTCTACATAATTGTGTTTCCTTAGACATAATGTTTCTAAGTGACACAGTTTTTGAGTAACATCTCGTCAAAGATTGCTACCTTTTTGCACTTTGGACTATTCAGGGATATCGTCGGTACAATGTAGGTCAGACTGTTTCGACATGTTTGGGTGAAAAATAGGACCATGCCTAGTGTAAATGTACCCATTCAGACACGTTGGAATAGTCAGTTTGGTCGCATCAGGAGCAGGACGAAAGTTACACCCTTTTGCAACTTTACACTGCCTCCTTTTGACGATTTTTGGGGCAGCAAAAAACCTTTCACCACGGGCAAATGCCTCAGAGATATAAAAAACTGAGAGAGGTTATTATAGAGGCACTCTACATGATCGTGTTGCCTCAGACAAAATATTTCTAAGTGACACAGTTTTCAAGTAACATCTCGTCAAAGATTGTTGCCTTTTTACACTTTAGACTCTTTAGGGATATCGTGGATACAATGTAGCTCGGACTGTTTCGACATGTTCGGGTGAAAAATAGGACCATGCCTAGCATAAATGTACCCATCCAGACGCGTTGGAATAGTCAGTTTGGTCACATCACGAGCAGGATACCAAAAATGCAAAAGTTGCTTTGTGCAACTTGACAACATTGACACTTTTTTGCAACATGACTCAAAGACTCAAACTGACCCCAAATGACTCAAAGTAACTTAAAATCACCTTGATTTTGGTGCCCAATGTACATTATAGAGGTCAAGGCGCTCCTTATCATTCAAACATCTTAGATGAGCGCATAGGAAAGGAAAAAAGGGTTAAGTTTCATCATCATGAGCACCTAATATCAAGAGACTTTAATGGCTCAAACCTTAGCATGGAATCCTAAGGTGCATTTCATGTCTCCTTTCATCCATTTTGGAAACCTTATGTAGATTTTTCAACTTGATTTGGCGCCCTGTATGTGAAGGAAGATCTAAAGGCATGAAAGTGGATGTCATATTGCAAGAGTTTGGATCATCAAAATTGAAAGAAATAAGTCTATTAAGCTTGGGCGCCCTTGGTCTTCTTTTCATTCATTATGAGCACCTTGGGAGAATGGTATATAGGTCATCATCATGATTGGGCACCCTGGATCCAGAGTGTTGGAGAGATCATCAAATGGTGTCTAGAGGAAGTAGGGTGAGTTATGAGTTTGGTCGCATCAGGAGCAGGACACCAAAAATACATAACATGATGATGTAAAAATGTGTACATATGTGTAAAAATGCAGGAGGAAATAAAAAAAGATAAACCTTACAAATTAATGTGCATACTTACAACTCAATGTAACATGACTTTACAAAATCAATGTGAATACTTACAAATTAATCCAATGAACCATCCGAGTCTACTCTACTCTTTATTATGTCAAGTATTGCTTCATGGTCAGACTCACGCACCTTCCACAATATTTTGTTCAAAGGTCTACCCCGATACTCTATCAAATGAACATTGGATGCCACGACAAGGTTCGAATAATGAAGAATCTTTCGATGCATGTCAAAGTCCTAAAATAGCCAAATATTAACACTCTTATGTGGGTACCTTCTAAGCCATGTTCCAGTAATAACCACTGAGCCTGTAGGGTATTCGATGTTTTCTCCATCTGTAACAGGGCCCTCCAATTTCTTTTTGGCCTCAACACAACGACATAAGTAATAATCTATTCCCTCTTCATTATCTTCATCTGTAATAACTGCATATACGTGCCCTACATTGATATGTGTAGCAAATTAGATGAAATTAGTCAACATTACAAAAACACTACAAAGTAATATGACATTACCTGGTTGAACTAGATGAAATTAGATGCATATACGTGCCCTATATTACCTGGTTGAACTAAATCTGATATGTGGTCAAAGTCAACTGACGATTCCATCTGTGTTAGTTCCAGTGCTGTCGGGGGTTGATACGTGTCAAGTGTGCTAAGATAACTTAACTGCCATTCGTCAACCCACTCCTTTGACTCGCACTCATCCCAGACTTGAATTGTACAGGAAGAACAAAAACATGGCATCTTTCGTGTATGGATACTCCATGAACCTGCAATTGAGCTTCTGAAAGAGTGCATCTCATTTGATTTTGTCAGTGTACAACAATCCTCATATGGTGCAATGTTAGTATCATCTATCAACCAAAAAAATCTATGAACTGAAGACTTACCTTCATTACCTGGACCCATGGAAGCATTACACCACTCGACAATCAATTTTGTATCTCTCAACTTTGCATTGTCTTTATACTTTAACTCTTCTCGTGCTATGGCTCTTTTGATACATGCTCCTGCACCATCATGCTCCCCCTTTCCATGCCCGGCCTCACAAAAATTCCACATATGTTGAATACCTGTAAAATTATGCCTCCTACTCAGCAATAGAAATTCTGCGAGTTCTTGAATTGTGACGCATAGTTATCTGACCATATGATATGCTGACTGAACGATATGCCCCTTCTAGCCAAATCATTGTAGAACACTTGAAAGCAACCTTGCACGAACTCCGTAGAATGCGTGCGATCATCACTAATATAGAAATTATACTCCCTTATGATCTTTCTGTCATCCTCTGTAATATCATTTGCATGAATGAATGCAATGTGCACAAATATAGAAACTTGTGTGGAGTTGTAATATTGTGATCTGTAGACTGTAGTTCTCTGCAAAGTCGACGACTGAAATAATGCTACCAACCAGAAATGTGTCCTTGCATAACTTGAATTGCAAGTCCAACCATCGAGCTCTATGGGCATGTCTTGCATACTCATACACTATGCTGTCACGAAATATAGGCATAAACTGATACACTAGAATCTTTTCAATAACTAATTCACACCTCTTTGCTTCTTTACCATCTTTTGTATTGTATGCCACTATTTTATACTTGCCAAACTCTACTAGTTCGTTTCCAACCGCATGTGTTATTTCCATATGTTCACATATTGGCAAATGTTGCAAGCCACCGCAACGATGACATGTGCCATCCAAGCATAATTTCTTGTAGAATATTTGACCTTCCTCTCTTTCACATAAAATTATTGATATGAAGTCTCTTAAAGATGTTGGTGGGGCACATATGGCACAACCCTGCAAATCATTGTTAGTATGCATATCTAAACATATAGACCTATAAGCATCAAAATGGTTAGAAAATTCAATATGTAATCTACAACAACAAGTAGTGCGTGTGTGATTTATCTTAACATAGAAAGGTTTTAGCAATTCAAAATATCTTTGACAAATTTTAATTTGAGGATACTTCTCTAGAAATTTACCATAAAACTATGTTTGAGTCTCATCCAAAAAATACTTTGGATGTGGCTCGCAGTTCTGACTACCAATTCTCCTTCTTACCACATCCCTTTGATTCGGAGATACCCTTGTGTAATTCTTCCAAAAGTCTTCAATTAATGATCTCAATGCTTCAACAATTGGTTTATCTTTTCGTGGTAGTCTCCCCGAGAACGCCCATAATTCATTGGCATTAGTGTCCTCAATTCTTTGGTGTCTTCCAATGGCTCTTGATAAAGTTTTCCTATTAATTCTCAATTCTTGACTTGTCTTTCTAATGAGACGAGCTTTCCTCGTTTGACTACTTACTATAGTCGATGTAATCACACGCCGTGTTGCATTACTATCTTTTGTGCGTGAGGTGTTACCCACACTCTCATACGCACTCATTAGATTCTTGACAATAGATTTTTCACTTGAAGCCTCTGATGTTCTCAACCCAAGAATCTTCATGATAGACCTATACTTTATACTTCACATCATTTCAATGAATAGTTGACATCTTGCAGTCTCATTTAACTTTTCAAAGAACAATCTCTAAATCTTATTAGCATATCTTCTACAAGTGCATTTTGGAATCTTACCTTCCATTGTTTGCAAAATATTCTCATCAATATCAATCAAATACTTTGGCTTTCTATGCAAAATTCTAGGTGGTGTCAAGTTAGGTAAATTCATCTCAACATTAGGAATTTCATCAATATTTAAATGAGATGGGTTAGATGGCATACCTTCGATTGAAGATGGAATAGATGACATACCTTGAGGTTGAGGTGGGAACGATGGCGTGCCTCCTTCATCACATGTGAGTGATGATGTACTCTCAACTTGAGATGTGGTAGATGGTGTCCCTACATGTTGACTTGCGATAAAGGACGTGTCTCCAACTATGGTATTCAAATCTCTCGTACCACAAAGTTTTTGCATTCGTTCTCTTTGTGCCGCCAATACCATATCTCTTGGTGATGATTGTGGTTCCTCTTCAATTGGTATGTCTTCATTTATCGTGTCTAATTTCCTCTTATCATGAAATTCCCTCATAGCCACTGCTTTCTTTGCATTCTTAGCTTCTATCTCTTCTTGTGTTGGTTTAATTCTTGATTGTTTCCTCGGCATGACAGAGAATTTGTCTATAGCATGATAAAGAGACCAATATTAGTTCCTAAGAAATGAATACAAGATAATAGTGGGATTGTATTTTTTTTATGTTGTAAGGATTTATTTTTGTATAGTTTGACATCATGATATGTTAAGGTTTGTTTATTACACATAATTATTAAAGAGCCCAAGTGTAGAAAATATACATGGCATCATGTGAGATTGTAGGCTACTTTCTTGATTGGGAATGTGTCTATTTTAAACATGTTTGATAAAGCATGATAAAGTAATTCAATCCGAAATAAGGAAAATGTAAAGAACATGCATTGAAAGACTTGACATACCTAAAAAATGAAGATTTGAATGGAGAGAGTACCCAATTATGTAGTTTTTTTATCTTCTTGCATCAAACTCCTCAACAATTTGAGTTTTTCACCACTTGCTTCCTTTTCAATGTTAAATTGAATAACACTCAAATATCATTACTAACAACAATACTATTAACCAATCTATAATGTTAAATTCTTAAAATTGAATCACAATTAACATTGCAACACTAAAAAAATTGAAACTTGAATAGATATATATCAAACTTGGTGTGAAAACTATGTTATTTCCTCCTTCTCAAGTTGGCAAAGCAGAAAAGGTGGTGGAAGGGTGGTGGAAAGATCATGCAAAGGTGGTACAATGTGTCAAATGTGCATGTGAACTTCCCAACAGCATGAAAGCACTTCTTTTTTGACAGAGCACGTGCAGAATCAGTAAGAAAATAGAGCATGTGGGCCTAGATCATGGGGGAAACCACTTTTTTACCGTTTCAATAGCAAGACAAAATGCAAGCACGTTATAATGCGCTCGCGTTTTGTCCTGCTATAGATTGATCACATCCTTTGCATTGATCACATCTCTTTCCTGCAAGAGCTTGCTAAATGCTCCACCATATGATAGGCATAACAATGAAGGGGCAAGCCCTCATAATCAAGTTCTTGATAGAAAATGCCCTCAACCCTCAACCCTCAACATCAAACCCTAATCCCTCAACCCTTAACTCTGATCCCTCGACCCTCAACCCTATCCCTAAACCCTAAACCCTAAACCCTCAACCCTCAACATCAAATCCTAATCCCTCAACCCTTCACTCTAATCCCTCAACCCTAAACCCTATCCCTAAACCCTCAACACTATACCTTAAACCCTAATTCCTCAACCCTAACCCTAAACCTTATCCCTAAACCCTAATCCCTTAACCCTCAACCCTAATCCATCATCCGTCATCCCTCAACTCTAATCCCTCATCCCTAAACCCTAAACGCTATCCCTATTCCTAGACCCTCAACAGGCTCGATACTATACCTTAAACCCTAATCCCTCTACCCTCGACACTCTTATTTAACCCTAATCCCTTGACCATTAACCCTATCCCTCAGCCTCAACCCTCAACTCTCAACATTAAACCCTAATTCATCAACCCTAAACCCTAATCCCTCAAACCTAAACCCTATCCCTAAACCATCAACCCTCAACACTATACCTTAAACCCTAATCCCTATCCCTCAACCCTTAACCCTTAACCCTTAAAACTTAAACCTTATCCCTACACCCTCAACACTTGACACTATATCTTAAGCCTTAAATCCTCATCCCTAAAGCCTCAACCCTCAATCCTTAAACCTTCAACCCTAAACCCTATCCCTAATCCCTCTACCCTTGACACTCTAACCCTAACCTCGACATTAAATGCTAATCCGTCAACCCTAAACCCTAATCCTAAACCCTCAACCCTCAACACTATACCTTAAACCCTAATCCCTCAACCCTTAACTCTAAACCTTATCCCTAAACCCTAATCCCTCAACCCTCAACCCTAATCCACCATCCCTCAACTCTAATCCCTCATCCCTAAACCCTAAATCCTATCCCTATTCCTAAACCCTCAACAGACTCAATACTATACCTTAAACCCTAATCCCTTATCCCTAAACCCTCCAACCCTATCCCTAATCCTTATACCCTCCACACTCTACTTTAACCCTAATTCCTTGACCCTCAACCCTATCCCTAAACCCTTGACCCTCGAACCTCAACCCTCAACCCTCAACGTCAAACCCTAATCCCTCAACCCTTAACTCTGATCCCTCGACCCTCAACCCTATCCCTAAACCCTCAACCCTCAACGTCAAATTCTAATCCCTCAACCCTTCACTCTAATCCCTCAACCCTAAACCCTATCCCTAAACCCTCAACACTATACCTTAAACCCTAATCCCTCAACCCTAACCCTAAACCTTGTCCCTAAACCCTAATCCCTCAACTCTCAACCCTAATCCGTCATCCGTCATCCCTCAACTCTAATCCCTCATCCCTAAACCCTAAACACTATCCCTATTCCTAGACCCTCAACAGGCTCGATACTATACCTTAAACCCTAATCCCTCTACCCTCGACACTCTTATTTAACCCTAATCCCTTGACCATTAACCCTATCCCTCAACCCTAACCCTCAACCCTCAACCCTCAACCCTCAACGTTAAACCCTAATTCATCAACCCTAAACCGTAATCCCTCAAACCTAAACCCTATCCCTAAACCATCAACCCTCAACACTATACCTTAAACCCTAATCCCTATCCCTCAACCCTTAACCCTTAAAACTTAAACCCTATCCCTACACCCTTAACACTTGACACTATATCTTAAGCCTTAAACCCTCACCCCTAAAGCCTCAACCCTCAATCCTTAAACATTCAACCCTAAACCCTATCCCTAATCCCTCTACCCTCGACACTCTAACCCTAACCTCGACATTAAATGCTAATCTGTCAACCCTAAACCCTAATCGTAAACCCTCAACCCTCAACACTATACCTTAAACCCTAATCCCTCAACCCTTAACCCTAAACCTTATCCCTAAACCCTAATCCCTCAAACCTCAACCCTAATCCATCATCCCTCAACTCTAATCCCTCATCCCTAAACCCTAAATGCTATCCCTATTCCTAAACCCTCAACAGACTCGATACTATACCTTAAACCCTAATCCCTTATCCCTAAACCCTCCAACCCTATCCCTAATCCTTACACCCTCCACACTCTACTTTAACCCTAATCCCTTGAACCTCAACCCTATCCCTAAACCCTTGACCCTTGAACCTCAACCCTCAACCCTCGACGTCAAACCCTAATCCTTCAACCCTTAACTTTGATCCCTCATCTCTCAACCCTAACCTTAAACCCTAAACCCTAAATCCTCAACCCTCAACATCAAATCCTAATCCCTCAACCCTTCACTCTAATCCCTCAACCCTAAACCCTATCCCTAAACCCTCAACACTATACCTTAAACCCTAATCCCCCAGCCCTCAACCCTAAACCTTATCCCTAAACCTTAATCCCTCAACCCTCAACCCTAATCTGTCATCCCTCAACTCTAATCCCTCATCCCTAAACCCTAAATGCTATCCCTATTCCTATACCCTCAACAAACTCGATACTATACCTTAAACCCTAATCCCTTATCCTTAAACCCTCCAACCCTATCCCTAATCCTTATACCCTCCACACTCTACTTTAACCCTAATTCCTCGACCCTCAACCCTATCCCTAAACCCTTGACCCTCGAACCTCAACCCTCAACGTCAAACCCTAATCCCTCAACCCTTAACTCTGATCCCTCGACCCTCAACCCTATCCCTAAACCCTAAACCCTAAACCCTCAACCCTCAATGTCAAATTCTAATCCCTCAACCCTTCACTCTAATCCCTCAACCCTAAACCCTATCCCTAAACCCTTAACACTATACCTTAAACCCTAATCCCTCAACCCTAACCCTAAACCTTGTCCCTAAACCCTAATCCCTCAACCCTCAACCCTAATCCGTCATCCGTCATCCCTCAACTCTAATCCATCATCCCTAAACCGTAACCGCTATCCTTATTCCTAGACCCTCAACAGGCTCGATACTATACCTTAAACCCTAATCCCTCTACCCTCAACACTCTTATTTAACCCTAATCCCTTGACCATTAACCCTATCCCTCAACCTCAACCCTCAACCCTCAACCCTCAACTCCTCAACCCTCAACACTCTTATTTAACCCTAATCCCTTGACCATTAACCCTATCCCTCAACCTCAACCCTCAACCCTCAACCCTCAACCCTCAACTCTCAACATTAAACCCTAATTCATCAACCCTAAACCCTAATCCCTCAAACCTAAACCCTATCCCTAAACCATCAACCCTCAACACTATACCTTAAAACCTAATCCCTATCCCTCAACCCTTAACCCTTAAAACTTAAAACCTATCCCTACACCCTCAACACTTGACACTATATCTTAAGCCTTAAATCCTCATCCCTAAAGCCTCAACCCTCAATCCTTAAACCTTCAACCCTAAACCCTTATCCCTAATCCCTCTACCCTCGACACTCTAACCCTAACCTCAACATTAAATGCTAACCTGTCAACCCTAAACCCTAATCCTAAACCCTCAACCCTCAACACTATACCTTAAACCCTAATCCCTCAACCCTCAACCCTAAACCTTATCCCTAAACCCTAATCCCTCAACCCTCAACCCTAATCCATCATCCCTCAACTCTAATCCCTCATCCCTAAACCCTAAATGCTATCCCTATTCCTAAACCCTCAACATACTCGATACTATACCTTAAACCCTAATCCCTTATCCCTAAACCCTCCAACCCTATCCCTAATCCTTACACCCTCCACACTCTACTTTAACCCTAATCCCTCGACCCTCAACCCTATCCCTAAACCCTTGACCCTTGAACCTCAACCCTCAACCCTCAATGTCAAACCCTAATCCCTCAACCCTTAACTCTGATCCCTCAATCCTCAACCCTATCCCTAAACCCTAAACCCTTAACCTTAATCTGTCATCCCTCAACTCTAATCCCTCATCCCTAAACCCTAAATGTTATCCCTATTCCTAGACCCTCAACGGGCTCGATACTATACCTTAAACGCTAATCCCTTATCCCTAAACCGTCCAACCCTATCCCTTATCCCTTAACCCTCATGATTAATAGCCTTGAATGTAAAAAAATTTAAGGGGAACATAACATGTGCGCGTTATAATGTGCTCACGTTATGTCAAACATGACAAACAACAGACTTGTGGGAAAGGAAAAATGCAAAGCAAAACATAACGTGAGCGCGTTATAACACACTCGTGTTATGTCTTGCTTTGGGAATCCCAAGCCTTGGGCTTGGGATTTGCTTTGGATTTCTAACCCAAAGGCTTGGAGTGCCTTATGAACAGTCACAGACATGTTTTTCCATATTCTTCAAAATTTTACATAATTTCGTTTATGCTAACCCTCAGATTTGCACGTGTTTCAAGGTCAAACAAATCGAACACTTGGGTAATGTTAGGCTTTCTCTTAGCTATTTGACGATGTGATTTTTTTCACATTTTAACAATGTTAAGCCTTTCATCTTTAATTTCTTTTGTTTGTGTGTCTATTTTTAGGCAAAAACCACTGTTTGGTCTTTTTTTCATTGTAAATTAACTATTCATTCAAATTTTTAAAAAATTACATATTTAGAAACTAGACTCCATTCTACAAATATTAAAAAAATAAAAAAATGATTTTCAATTAGTTTTCAAAATTTATAGGGGTAGCACGGCCAAAATTCTATTTTTTAGGATGTGTCCACTTTGAAAATTAGTAAAAAATTAAATATTCATCAAAAAATTATCAGAAAAATCAGGCATAAACTACATGCTATTAGCTAATTTCTCACTGAAGCAATTTTAAAAATACCAAAAAAAAGTTGACCTTTTGAGGGAGCCACAAAACATGCTATGTTATGTTTTCTTGACAGAAACAACACCAATTTCTGTGGCTCCCTCTTTTGAACCTCTTAATCTATGCCATTTTCAAAACAAAATAGTAGTTTAGAAAGTAGACTTGGAGCACTACGAACATTGTTTTGGTTGCATCTCCAAATTTTGAGTGTAACTATGCTCAATTTCTCATCCAAGGCCAGTATTTCCTGATTTCAGAAAAAAAGTGGCCACTTAAGACCCCTTTTTGGCCCCCCATCTTCCTGCACTTACCCAAGATTGGCTTAGAGTATACTTCTTGTATTTGCCTCTAGCCATGAATGCATGTGAATTCTTTCTAGATTCATCTATTAACTTTTTAATTTTATCTTCTTCATTCCACAAAACCCCATATATTTCTTCCAATTTTATATTGTCAAATTTTTTAGTTAGCTCCAATGTGCATTTGAAATTATGATACTCATTTGGAATATTTTCAATCAAAAAATCAACAATTTTGGAATCTTTATATTTTACCTTCATCATTACAAATTGATTTCTTAGATTTTTTAAGTTTTGCAATGTGGTCCTTCATGCTTTCTTCTTCCTTCATTTTTAGATGGGTCAATTGCCTTTTAATATCCATAATTATTAATTTATTGGTTCTTTCACACATTGTTTGCAAAGTTTCCTATATTTCCTTTGTTGTTTAAGATCTTGAACACAAGGTTCAATTCCTAGATTAGTTTGCTATAGAATAGTTGCCCTGCATTTATATCCATTTTATTCCATTTTCATAGTTACATCTAGACGTTTGTCTTGTATAAACATTTTATTTGTAGAATTAATTCCATCTCACATTTTCAATTTGTGTATTTAGAAGCATCTAATTTTACACTAACCACAACATTAGAGCTTTCAAATAGGACCATAGCCAAATAAAACAAACTCTCCAAGCACACAATCACCAAACCCTAAAAATGAAGCCCCCACCAACACATACAATGAAATCTTTGTATTATTTTACTTTGATAGTGACCTTAATAAGCCACCTACTTAAAAAAACTCAAACCCTAAAGAAAAATAATAGCCTTAAATAAAGTCACCAAACAGCTCACATTAAAATTCCCTTTTATCACTTTGAAAGGTTTAAACTTATAACTCCTTTATACCTAAATAAATTATGCATCACTACCATCCAACCTGTCTATTCACCTTTGAAATCAAGAATAGAATGCAGCATTTTATACCCATTTTGAGAGACCCAATTGTTTTTTAACTATTCTCCTTGCCAAATATTTTTTATTAACTTTAAATACAAGAAAATGCACACGCCATTAGGGATGAGGGATGAGGGATGAGGGATGAGGGGATCGTGCATTGGCCAATTTGACAGAATGGATACTCCTCAGTCCTTTGCTCTCAGCCAAAAAATTTCAGCCTAAAGCTCGTGCTCTCCTATTCAATAGCAAAAAAGATCTTGTAGATCTACATCAAAAAAATAAACAAAAATTAAAAGCAAAAGTATGTTTTTGAGGGGCTTTGCAGGCCATATTAATTTGAAACACTGTTGAACATACGACTGCATTCCCCTCCACATGGCTCTGCGCCTCAGCGGTCAGCGAGAATAGGGGCTCTTCTGCAGCTCTTCTTACACACACCACAATTAGTTATATGCAGATCGATTGATGCCGCCCCCACTGCCTCAAACGGCCTTCCTTTGCATGATCTGCTTCACTCAAAACAAAATCTGCTACACCATCTGTGTGCCTGCCTGTTCACAGCTTCAAACAGCAAGGCACAAGTGCTGCTTCAGCAGTCTCTAGCTCCAGCACACTATTACACAAATATATCCAACAATCGTATCCAGGCTCTGATATCATATCAGAGAAGGAAATGGAATTAATTTGTACTCATGTCAATATATATAATATTTACAAATGTATTGTCTACAAGTTTAATATTATTAATTTCTCTATTTAACATAGTCCGTATGTACAACTTCTATTTGTCTGTTGAACTCAATAATATTTAGATAGGAGGAGGTGAGAGCACTTTTCCCTTTGCACGGGCTTGTCAATCTTTGTAAATCGACACTTTGGCGCAATTTGTTTGTTTCCCAACCTAGCACTCAATTGCAGAAATTCCTTTCCAGATCATGATCTTTTTATGGACACATCACTGTCAACAGGTGTCCCAAAGAGTTATGAACACCACGATCCATAATTAAGATAGTAGAGAACTTGTAATTGAACAAATATTTCTTTCACTTTCGCATGTGAGATTCTATATTTAGATCTTAAATGTCTGTGTAAACTCCACTTTGCCATGCATAGCAAATTTATTCCTGAAAAAGCTTTTAGACCTCTTAGCGTACCATATCACTGAAAATCAAAATCACCGTAACTTAGTCTTGCTTTTCTTGTGATTTTAACTCATGCGGGGTAGGCAGGAGCTTTCCACAGTCCATATAATTCACAGAGATGTGCTTTGCTTTTGGATTTAACTGTGTTTATTTCTTTGTTTCAATGTTTTGGGAAGTGCTTTGGATTTAATTTTGTATATTTCTTTGCTTCAATGTTTCTGGAAGTGCTTTTGGATATAACTATGTGTATTTCTTTGCTTCAACGTTTTGGATGATAGTGATCCAAAACGTTGAAGCAAAGAAACACGCAGTTAAATCCAAAACCACTTCTCTCTGAATTCTTTCTCTTACAACTACTCTTATGCATTCCTGTAAGGGTGCAAATACATAATGTATCATAAGATGAAATTGGCCTTGGAGCTTCATTGTACATAGTATGGGGAAGGTATAGTGTCCCCAGTGTAGCTCTTAGTACATGATAAGGCACATGAGCACATATAATAGGAGAGGAGAAGATGTGATGCCCCCAATGTGATAAAATAGCTTTAGGAACATGATCAGACATATGCACACAAAATGGTACAAGGAAACCTGATGTCCCTTAATGTGAGTGCCTATCATAAACAATCGGACCGTTGTGGTCAATGTGTTTACACTTTATAGTGGGGGCCACCCTCAACGTAAAGTGTCATAATGTGTTGATGGTTTAAGCTCTTCCCAATGTGAGAGAATAAGTTATGATAGCACAATAGAGAGCAAGAAGAGCAAGATGCCCCCTAATGTAAGAGGCTAGCTATAGAAGCATGATATAACATTGAAGGCACAATTTAGCATGGAGGGGGCATGGTGCCTTCCAATGTAATAAAGGGGCTCTAAAAGCATGATATCACAATGTAGGCAACACAAAACATAAGCAATGAACATAGAAATATAGGATCAAGCTACGCATAAGATGATGACATGATAAAGCTCATAAGTGTCAAGATAGCATAAGCATGTGATCAAAGTATGGTAAATATCATAAGCATGTGATAAGCATCATAAGGCATGGACCATATAATCATAAGTAGACAAACATGAGAAACTATCATGGTGAAGAACATACATAAGTGGTGCAGGAGCACCTAGAAAATCATGTTTTGTGTTGTAATAAGGTCTATTTGACCAATGCATTTTCATCTCTTTTTATAAGTCCCAAGTGACTTAGGTCACATTTGTCAAATTGTTAATCTCAAGACGGTTGGTCTCCCAGCCGCTTGGAATCGGTTGGTTCTCCTCAGGGCGAGTTTATAACCCAGAGGAATGAACCAAATAAGTATTTTGGTAATCAAATCGTAGAGGAGATGAATGTGATTGTGTATTGTGCTAAGGAGAAATAGAACGATTCTGTTCTATCAATTCGATTTCCATTTCCTGTAACTACAAATTCTATAGCTGTAGATTTCCATTCTTTCAGTGCTTCCATTGTTGCAATATGTCGATGTGAAGCATTCCACTGGTAAGATTTCTGTCGAAATCTGTGGAATGGCTTCGTTGTACAAATATTCATTTTTGTTTTCTGTTTTGTTTCATTGTTTGGCGGTGCAGAGGATCCAGACAGTGCGAGTTGCACAGTAGGTTGACCTAGCATCTCCATGTGCTAGGGTTCAGGAGAAGGTAAACTATGCATCGGTGTATCGGCAGAGCAAACCCTAATGTGGCCAATAGTAATTGTCTCGCCGATGAGTGAAGGTTAAAGGTGACATCGGAGTGATCGGCACATCGGGAGACAAGTTAAGAGTTTCACCGACGGGAAGGGTCTCGCCGATAAGGTCTCGTCCAATCGGTGTGGAAGCCGTCACGGTTGAGACGAGGAGGAACTTAACCGTCATCGGGCATTAGCAGAAGGATGAAAGACTTGGCCGATAGAAGTAAGTCTCGCTGAAGATAAAGTGAAGTTGAGCTATCGGGGTGAGTTTGGTCATGGAGAGACTTAGGAAAGTCTTTCCGACGATGGTTGTCTGACCGATGAAGATGTATCGGCGGATCATTTGTTAAGTCTTGCCGATTGTAAGGAAGTAGTGACCCGTTCTACGTTTTTCGCTGTGCGCTCCCCATCATATTGGTATCAAAGCCCAAAAAAATTTGGGCGGCAAGTCGAATTGAGGATTTGCAGGAGTGTTGGCATTTGGGTACTGTCTATGAATAGTGTATGTCAGACAGAGAAAGCGAGACAGAGGCGGAAAGGATGCCTCCCAAAAGTATGTCGCAGGATTCCATCAAGACGCTGATCGAGGAGATGCTTGAATCCAAGTTGGGAGAGTTCAAGCAGTCCAAAAGCAAAGATAGGGAAGATGAAAGTGACAGTGATGAAGGCGATATAGAAATTGATGAAACCAATAAGAGGACAGAGGAGATACCAGCAGACTAGAGGGCATTTGTAAATGCATTGAAGTCAGTCAATAGGGACACCATAGATGGGTTACCTATCTATAGTGGAAGTATGGAAGCTGAAGAGGTGATTGACTGGATTGAGGCATTGAATAATCACTTCGAATACAAAGAAGTCCCTGATGATAAGAGGGTTAAGTTGGCAAAGGCAAGATTGAAGGGATCCGCTCTTGCATGGTGGAATTATGAGCAAGGAGAGAGAGTCAAGGAGGGGAAGAATATGATAACCTCCTGGGAAAGGATGAAGACCAAAATCAAAGCACAATTCTTACCCCTGGACTATAACGTGCAGATGTATAAGAAATTGCAGAACCTCAGACAGAGAGACCTTGATGTGAATGCATACACAAAAGAGTTTCATAAACTCAGTCTCAGATCAAAGAGACAAGAGGAAGAGTCAGAGAAGGTGGCCAGGTATTTGAATGGCCTAAGGATGAACATCCAAGATGAGATCAACATCTTAGCACCAGAAACAATGAACAAGTGTTTCCAAATGGCCTTAAGGGCTGAAGAGAAGATAAAGAGAAAGAGAGCAGAATAATAGAGGTAGAGGTGGAAGAAATTTTAGAGGCAGAGGCAGTTTTGGAGGAAGAAGTCCTAACCAGAGGCCTAGTGGTGAGTCTAGCCAAGAAGAGCAAGTTGGAGACTCCAGTAGCAGAGGAGGCTACCAAGGAAGAAGGCCTAATGGAAGAGGTGGGACAAATGGATCAGGTAGAGGATCCAAATTCTCCAATATGAGATGTTATAACTGCAATTAGATAGGGCACCCGACATATAAGTGTCCAGAGAAGGCCTCAACTTCTCATGGTGGTGAGAAGAGAACCACTTTGATTCAAGAAGATGCAAGGAGTGTGACATCTCCTGAAGTGAATCTAGCATTAGAAATGGGAGAAAATCTGATGATCAAGAGGACATTGCTCAAGGAACTAGTGTAGACTGAACCATCTCAAAGAAGGGCTTTGTTTAGAATCAACTGCAAGATCCAAGGTAAGGTTTGTAAAGTTATTATTGACTCTGGTTCTAATGATAATATTATATCTTTGGAAGCAGTGAATAAGTTGAATCTAGAAAAGATACCCCATAGCAGTCCATATAAAGTCAGTTGGTTGAATAAGGGGCAACACATACTAATCAATTAACAGGCATGGGTAGAATTTAGTATTGGGGGGTATAAAGAGAAAATTTTGTGTGACATCCTTCCAATGGATGCTTGCCATATTTTGTTAGGCAGACCATGGCAGTTTGACAGAAAGGCTCATCATGATGGAGAAAAGAATGCTTACTCATTCCAAAAGGATGGTGTGACTTATAGGATACAGTCATTGGTAGAAGAGGACCCACAACATGTAGGGTCTAGTGTAATGATGGTAGGAGAAAAAGAATTCATGGACACATTAAAGGAAGGTGATGGAGTAGGTTTTGCTTTGATTGTGAAGCCTAAGGGGGAAAAGAAGGAAATTGTGAGAGAAGTAGGGCCTAAGGAGGTCAGAGATTTGCTTGAGAGTTACAAAGGAGTGATTGCAAAAGATATACCTGACTCCCTACCACCTGTCAGAGACATTAGCCATCAGATAGATCTCATACCCGGAGCAGTACTCCCTAATAAGGTAGCATATAAAATGACCCCTGAACAGAATGAAGAGATAGCAAACCAGATTCAAGAACTCCTAAACAAAGGGCTGATAAGGAAAAGCCTTAGCCCATGTGCAGTACCTACTATTTTAGCTCCAAAGAAGGATGGGAAATGGAGACGGTGTACTGATTCTAGGGCCATAAATAGGATAACCATCAGGTATAGGTTTCCTATTCCTAGAATAGAAGATCTAATGGATTGTTTGGGAGGGGCTACTTATTTCTCCAAGATAGACTTGAAGAGTGGGTATCACCAGATAAGGATAAGAGAGGGGGATGAGTGGAAGACAGCTTTCAAAACCAATGAAGGGTTGTATGAGTGGCCTGTGATGCCTTTTGGTCTTTCAAACTTCCCTAGCACCTTTATGAGGCTGATGAATGAGGTGTTGCAGGAATTCATAGGGAAATTTGTGGTAGTCTACCTTGATGATATCTTGGTGTTCAGTAAGAGCAAGGAAGAACACTTGGAACATTTGGAGATAGTCTTGAAGAGGTTGCAAGATCAGAAGTTACTGATAAACTTGGAAAAGTGTGACTTCATGAAACAAGAATTGGTGTACCTAGGTTTTGTCATCTCTAAGGGTGATTTGAAAATGGATCCTTCTAAGGTAGAGGCTATTTTGAATTGGCCTACACCTAGGACAGTAGGAGAGGTCAGAAGTTTCCATGGCTTGGCCACATTTTATAGAAAATTTATTAAGAACTACAGTGATATTTGTGCACCTATGTTAGAGACCATCAAGGGTGGAGGAAAGATGAAGTTTGTGTGGACAAAAGAGGTAGATCAAAGCTTTGGGAGTCTGAAGCAGCAAGTTGCCACGTATCTTGTCTTAGTACTTCCTGATTTCAATAAAGTCTTCATCATTGAATGTGATGCAAGTGGGCTGGCCATAGGAGCAGTGTTGAGTCAAGAAGGCAGACTAGTAGCCTTTTTTAGTGAAAAATTGAATGAAGCTAAGAGGAAGTACTCCTCTTATGATTTAGAGTTGTATGCCATGGTACAAGCTCTGAAAAAATGGAGGCACTACTTGCTTCCTAAAGAATTTATTGTATACACTGACAATCATGCTCTCAGTTTTTTGAATGGACAGGAAAAGCTCAGCCATAGACACATGAAATGGGTGGAAAGTCTTCAAGCATACACCTTCATCATCAAGCATAAGAAAGGGATAACCAATAATGTTGCTGATGCTTTAAGCAGAAGGGTGTTGACAGTGCAAGAAGTGCAGCTACAAAGCATGGGTGTTGAGGCACTCAAAGGATTGTATAAAAAGGACCAAGATTTCAAGGAGATTTACAAGGTATGCAGTGAGTTTGCCAATGCTTTCCACAGTGAATTTTCAGATTATACATTGTAGGATGGACTTTTGTTTAAAGGAAGTCAACTATGTCTCCCTAAGTGTTCAATGAGGGATAATATAGTGAAGGAGAAACATAGTGGTGGTTTAGGAGGACATTTTGGGCTCAATAAGACCTTAGATCTAGTAAGAAGGTTTTACTTTTGGCCAAGGATGCAATCTGATATGAGAAGGTTTGTTGAGAGTTGTATGATTTGCCAGAGAGCAAAGGGGGTCACAACCAATGCAGGACTGTACCAACCTTTGCCCATACCAAACAGACCTTGGGAAAGTTTGAGTATGGATTTTGTGATGGGATTGCCCAAGACAAGGACATGTTATGACAGTGTGTTTGTTGTGGTAGACAGGTTCAGCAAGATGGCTCACTTTATTCCTTGTAAAACCACCAATGATGCTAGTTACATTGCAGGTTTGTTCTTTAAAGAAATAGTCAGGATTCATGGGTTACCTTTGAGTATTGTATTTGACAGAGACAACAAATTTGTGGGACATTTTTGGAGAACCTTGTGGAAACGCTTGGGTACAAATTTGTCTTTTAGTTCAGCCTATCATCCTTAGACTAATGGCCAAATTGAGGTTGTGAATAGGTCATAGGCAATCTGCTGAGATGTTTGACAAGAGAACATGGCAGTAGTTGGGATGTGGTACTCCCACAAGCAGAGTATGCCTATAATGATTCTACAAACAGAAGTACAGGTCTAAGTCCTTTTGAAGTTGTCTATGGTAGTCATCCTAGAGGAATTTTTGAATTACGAGATGTTCAAGGGTTGGACAAAAGGAGTGGACATGCTGATACATTTGCAGAGGCTATGAAAGAGATCCATCAACAAGTCAGAGATACTCTACACTAGAACACTCAGAAGATCAAGGCTAGAGTGGATCAAAGAAAAAGGGATGTACAGTACCAAATAGGAGATATGGTCATGGTTCATCTCAACAAGAACAGACTGCCCACAAGAAAACACAGCAAGTTGATGATGCGAAAAATTGGACCTTGTCAGATTCTGGAGAAATATGGTCCTAATGCTTACAAAATTGAACTCCCTGATGATATTGCTATTTCACCTATATTCAATGTTGTTGATCTGACATTATATAAGAGTCTTGATACAGGAGAAGGTACAACAGATTCTGTCCAAGACAATGCAAAGTGGGTTCAGTATTTACCACCTAAGGAACCACCAAAGATGGAGTGCATCTTGGATCACAGGACAACCAAGAAGACAAGAAATCATACCCATTTTGAGCACTTAGTCAAATGGCAAGGACTTCCAGACTCAGAGGCCACATGGATGCTGGAAGAAGACATCAAAAAGCAGGGTGGTGATTTGCAGCAGTTAGTCTCTAAGAGGACTTGAGACAACTTTCACCCAGGGAGTATGGTGCAGGAGCACCTAGAAAAGCATGTTTTGTGTTGTAATAAGGTCTATTTGACCAATGCATTTTCATCTCTTTTTATAAGTCCCAAGTGACTTAGGTCACATTTGTCAAATTGTTAATCTCAAGACGGTTGGTCTCCCAGCCGCTTGGAATCGGTTGGTTTTTCTCCCAGCCTCTTGGAATCGGTTGGTTCTCCTCAGGGCGAGTTTATAACCCAGAGGAATGAACCAAATAAGTATTTTGGTAATCAGATCGTAGAGGAGATGAATGTGATTGTGTATTGTGCTAAGGAGAAATAGAACGATTCTATTCCGTCAATTCGATTTCTATTTCCTGTAACTGCAAATTGTATAGCTGTAGATTTCCATTCTTTATGTGCTTCCGTTGTCGCAATATGTCGATGTGAAGCATTCCACTGGTAAGATTTATGTCAAAATCAGTGGAATGGATTCATTGTACAAATATCCATTTTTGTTTTCTGTTTTGTTTCATTGTTCAGCGGTGCAGAATATCCAGACAGTGCGAGTTGCACAGTAGGTTGACCTAGCATCTCCATGTGCTAGGGTTCGGGAGAAGGTAAACTATGCATCGGTGTATCGGCAAAGCAAACCCTAATGTGGCCAATAGTAATTGTCTCGCCAATGAGTGAAGGTTAAAGGTGACATCGGAGTGATCGGCACATTGGCCAAAGATTGCAAGTGTTAGCCGACAAAACAAGTCTCACCGAAGGTAAATGCCATCAGTGCATTGGGAGACAAGTTAAGAGTTTCGCCGACGGGAAGGGTCTCGCCGATAAGGTCACGTCCAACCGGTGTGGAAGCCGTCACGGTTGAGATGAGGAGGAACTTAACCGTCATCAGGCATCGGTAGAAGGATGAAAGACTTGGCCGATAGAAGTAAGTCTCATTGAAGATAAAGTGAAGTTGAGCTATCGGGGTGAGTTTGGTCACGGAGAGACTTAGGAAAGTCTTTCCGATGATGGTTGTCTGACCGATGAAGATGTATCAGCGGCTCATTTGTTAAGTCTTGCCGACTGTAAGGAAATAGTGACCCGTTCTGCATTTTCTATTGTGCGCTCCTCATCAATAAGGATGCATAACAATCATACAAATAGAAAACAAGGAAAATGAAAAACCAAAGTGGTAGGCATTCAAGAAAACATAAGAGCAAGGCATAAAATACAAAGAAGATGTAAGCAAGCACAAGAGTGAAACAAGTCACGTGGGAAGGAAGGAAAACTCCCCCAAAGTGGGGAAAGGAAGATGTAAAACAACACAACAAACAAGGCATAATGAAATAGTCAAAGTGCAAAACTATAAGAATAAGTGCAAACTAGAAATATAATTATATAGGTATATAATCTTTAATATGCTCATGAATTGTCCAACAAAACTTGAAGAATCATTATCGTCATCCAAAAGATCATCATGATCCCAACATATGTCATCATATCTCTCTTCATTGATTCTTGTATTTTGTTCTTATTGGCTTGTATTTCTATGTTTCTTGTTGATAATCCTTTGTACTTTGCACAAACACATTATCAATTGGTGGACCATTATGCATTTCTTTCTTGGTCCCTAAATTTCTTGCTTCTTTGATTGTGGTTATGAAGGAATGTTTGGCATTTGGTTTACCACAATAGTTTTCTTTGGTACCATGTAGTCTTTTGTGCATGAAATTCTAGTTTTTCTATCACTTTTTATATCTACTTTTGTTTATTTTCTTGGTTCATGAATTCTCTTATTGTAAGACATGCTTATATCAACTCCTATTTTCTTTGTCATTGTGAGATTTTTAACTTGAGGCTCTTTATTTTTGGAGGATTTACTCCATTGACCCATGTTTTGATTCTTTTTTATTGGTTGTTTAGAAAAAATCATTTGATAGACATCATGAAGATCTCATTCACTTTAATATCGAGGTTTCTGAGAGGAATCTCCTGCAACAATATAATGAAAATGCATGAAATAATAGATTTATATAAATAGCAGATACACAGAAGGAATTTATTAATTGCAGGCCACTTCAAGGGGGCAACCTCCTTTGAGCAAGCTCAATACAATAAATTTGTGGATGCCTTCATTGGCCTCAACACTTACTTATATATTAATCTATTCTAAACAACTACTACTTCACATGAATGTGGGATAATACAATATGCTCACGGGATGACTTACAAAGCATATGCATCCATAGCAACTAATATACTAACAAAGTAAAGAGAAGGGTTAAACACAGGTTTCTAATATCCACTCCCTCTTAGAAAAGCTTTGTCCTCAAAGCTTCAGATGTGGGAATTGTTGCTGAATATGAAATAGAGGTTCCCATGTTGCATCCTCTGGTTGCATCCCATGCCACTGAATTAATACCTCTGTGATGGCTCAGGAGTGAAGTTGATGAATGCGCATGTTGAGGATTACCTCCAGCTCTAGAAGGATGGATCATTATCAAGTTCTGGTAAAACAATTTGTTCTTTGATGTTGGCGCCAAGAACTTTCTTTAGACAAGAGACATGAAATAGTGGATGAACTCGGGAAGAAGGTGGGAGCTCCGATTTATAAGCAACCAACCCAATCTTTTGGAGAACCTTATATGTCCCATAGAACTTTGGAGCTATCTTATGACACCCTTTGAGTTTCAGGGATGATTGCTCGTATGGCTTTAGTCGAAGAAAAACCATATCACCTACTTGAAAAGTGCGCTTAGAATGGTGCTGATCAGCCTGTTGTTTCATTCTATTTCTTGCCAAGTAAAGATTTTCCCACAAGATGCTGATAATTTGATCCTAGTTTTGGAGAATCATGTCAACTTCCTGAACTAGTGAACTACTAGGGGTGTATGGAAGGAGCACTGGTGGTGCCTGACCATAGACTGCTTCATATGGAGTCATTTTAGCTGAAGTGTGGTAGGAGGTATTGTACCACCATTCAGTGTGAGGGAGCCACTTTGCCCATTAATGCTGTTGTTCTGAGGTGAAGCAATGAAGGTAAGTTTCCAAACATTTGTTGACAATTTTAGTCTGGCCATCCATTTGTGGATGATACTTGGAACTCATCTTCAGTTTGGTGCCGGTGTGTTGAAATAGTTATGTCCAAAAATGACTGGTGAAGGTTGCATCATGATCTGAGACAATGGAAGAAGGGATGCCGTGAAGACAGAAGATCTAGTCCAGGAAAATTTGTGCGACTGAGGAGGCGGTATAGGGATGGCTGAGGGCACAAAAATGACTATATTTGGAGAGGCGATCAACCACAACCAAGATCACTGTCTTTTGGTGAAATGGGTAGCGGTAGGGCCTGATGTTGGTAGGAACACTTCCAGGAAGGAGCTGAATACGGTGGTCCTCTAGCTGTGAAGGTGGCAATCCCACTAGTTTAGCAAAGACACATGCATACCTATCCAAAATTCATTGTAGATCAGAAGAAGTAGTGGAGACCATTGATGGTTGCATCTGAATGGAATGGAGCTGGGAAATGACATCGTGTGAATTCTTCTTAAGAAGATTTTCCATGCGATGTGAACTTATGATGCTGAGAGAACCCAGTTGTAAGCCCTTCAATGTGTGTTTTTTCCCATTTTCTAAAAATTGCATCCAAAGTTCAGCAAAATCCCATAAGATGGGTCCAAGTGTGCGTAACCATTGGGTGCCGAAAACCACATCACATCCGCCTAAGGGCAAGGCAAACATGTCAGAGTGCAGGTTATAATCTCCAATAGAGATACACACATTGCAACACTTCCCTTTGCAGGGTAATGTGCCCCCATTGGTAATCATGACTTCAAAGTTGGAGCAAGGATGGACAAAACAATAAGCCTGTTTGGCGATCCGAGGGTCAATGAAGTTATGAGTGGTACCAGAATCAATGAGTATTGTAAGAGGGAGCTTCTTGAAGTAATCATTGACCCGCATGGTTTATAGGGTGGTGACTCCTGCTAAGGCATGGAGAGAGATCTCTGGGCTGTCTTCCTGAGAAGCAGGTTTAACAAGCGGCTGCTGAGCTTCTTCCTGATCATCTGTTGTATCCTGAGCATCTACCCAAACTTTAGTTTTGGGTGGAGATTCCACATCCAATAGGTAGAGATTTTGTTCAACACATTGATGTCCTAGAGTGAATTTCTCATCACAATTATAACAAAGTCCTTTTTCTCTATGTGCCGACATCTCTACTTCAGTGAAATGCTTGATAGGAGTTGTTCTAGGAGCTGGTGTTGTTTGAGATATTTGGGGAGCTATATTTCTTGATGGAACAAAATTGGATTTGGAGAGTTGCTGAGCTGTGATCTTGTCCTCTGCCAACTTAGCCAACCCTAGGGCTTCCATCATTGTGCTTGGATGAAACATTTTAACCTCAGATCGAATTGCATCCTTCAGATCACTGACAAAACAACTCCTAAAAAATTCATCAGACAATCCCTCCATATGATTGGCTAGTTTTTCAAATTTTGTTTGATATTCTCTCACAGTACCTATTTGGTGAAGTTTAGTGAGTGCTCCAATGAAGTCATCAAAAGCACTAGGGCCAAACCATTGCAAAATGAGTTTGCAAAAATCAGTCCATTGTGGTTCATCATGAGCCTTGAGATACCAGCGAAACCATTGAAGGGCTTCATGTTCCAAGTGAAAGGATGCAAGCGGGACTTTGTTGACATCAAAAGTATTATGCAAACTAAAATATTGTTCTGCCTGGTATATCCATCCAGTCGGATTTGCACCATTGAATCGAGAAAAATCAAGCTTCGGCCCACGAAAATTGCTGGAAGAAGAAAACCCAATGTCTAAAGAAGACTCTGGCTGCCATCTGTTGTTCATGGCTGAATGTTGAAGATTGAGGCCGATAATTTTTTCATCAAGATCTTGGATTTTGGACTTGAGGGCAAAAATTTCATCCTCCATATTTTTTTACTGCTGATCGGGTTACTACCATAGCCAGAAGAATTTTTTTTGGAATGGGTAGAAAAATGTGTGCTAAAACATGTTTAGTAAAGGGAATTTTTAATTTGGGGAAAACTATAATGGGTAATTGGGGTTTGACTAGCTTTTGGACACTTTCTAAGGGAAAGGGGAAAAGAAAATGGTGATTTCAGAAGTGTGGTGAAAGAATGGGAAAATTTGTCCAAGAGGGACAAAGGAGCATAAATATGAAAGGAAATCTGTGGTAAAATCTCAAGGCTATTGGGTGAGAATCAAAGAAGTTATGGCAAACCCTAAAAATAGACAAATATGGGATTTCTGGCTTCGATAAGTGGAATTGGGATAGGGTCCTCAAGGAAGGAAATGTGCAGAATGAAATTTTAGGTGTTCTAGTGAATTCTGAGAGGAAACAAAGCTAAAACAAGAAAGATATGGCAAAAAAATAGATTTTTTTTTGTAGAAACAATCTGCGAACTTCTCTAGACGGATTCAATCTGTGGTTTACCTACTATTAATAGATATGGGCCCCAAGTCTGTTTGGCTTCTTAAAGGTTCAAGGGAGTCACTCTGGACACCAATGTTGTCTAATGGATTGTGTATTGGGGCAGTACCCCTCACTCCATGGCTCAAGTAAAACTGATAACCACTTTGCCACAAACAATAACTCTTGGTTTATCTCATGAATGGGAACTAGTCAATCGGGTAGGGGTTGTTGCCCTTTTCGTTGGTAGGTCCTCTTAATGGGCCAACGACTTTGGGGTTCCTATGGTACTCCTCACAATGATTTTTAGGTCTATATGCCCAAGTACTTCCCACAATTAAGCGGATAGGGATGTTCCCTGATCTAACCCTACAATCCAAATGAACAATACAGATGCAAAAAAAATACTACTGCAACAATCACAGTGTTTGGAAAAGAATTTCAGAAATAATTCCACCCAGTGAACCCAAGAAAGCGCTCTGATACTAGATGAGAGGTACCTCCTGCAATAATGAAATAATAGATTTATATAAATAGCAGAAACACAAAAGGAATTTATTGATCGCAGGCCACTTCGAGGGGGAAACCTCCTTTGAGCAAGCTCAATACAATAAATTCGTGGATGCCTTCATTGGCCTCAACACTTATATATTAAGTCTAATCTAAACAACTACTACTTCCCATGAATGTGGGATAATACAATATGCTTATGGGACAACTTATAAAGCATATGTGTCCATAGAAACTAATATACTAACAAAGTAAAGAGAAGGGTTAAACACAAGTTCCTAACAATTTCTTGGGAGTATGAATGTAAGTTTCCAATATAAAATGACTTCTACACAAGAGATTGGTATGCATCTCTATTAATCTTGATAGCTCTATCTTTGTGAATGAGTTTTACACATTGGAACAACTAAAGTCATAACTCGGACCAACCATTCTAACCAAGGTCTACTAAGTGAAATAGAAAGTATATCAAAATAACCTTTACAACATGGCATAACACAGGTACTTCCTTGGGTCCAACTATGATTGGTAGCAGGAGATAACCCAAAGTATGGATCAATCTCAGTAGTCATCTTTAATGATACTCACGAATGTGCATAGGATGTTGGTTCCATATGATTAGTTACCAAAAATTCTCTTTTACATATGTTGTATTGATTGGTGGGATCTATGAGTATATCATTGGTGAATGTATTCTTTATCCTCCCAACAATTTATAATGGACCATAATGGTTGTTTTTGTGGGATCAATGATGCAGAAACTTCTGGAGGTCATAACTTTTGACCTGGGAGTCCGTTTGAGCTGAAATTTGGTGGGTAGATGCGTCTTGAGGAGTTGATTGAAATGCTGACTAAACTAGCAAGTTTGGTAGGTCGCCATTTGGACTTTTTTTGGGACCCTTTTTGATCATCTAGGGCCTCAAATTGAGGCCTTAATGATTTTGTGAGATTTTCCAAGTTGTTTTTCTAATTATTTTTGAACTTTACATGCAATTAGATTAGAAAGTTGACAATTAGTCCTCTTTTAGTTAGTTTCAAATAATTGGCAAGTTTCATGGCCATACGAATAAGGATGGGAAATTACCAAAAATAGCAATTTTAGAAAGTTGCTAAAAATTGCCAAAAAGGATAATTTTCGTTTATGTATATTTTTGATATTTCTTTTTAGTTGTGGTAGGACTGAATGGAATAAGAAGTAAAATTTGAAAATATTTCCGTGTTTCTAAATTTGTTGGCAATAATAATTGTGAGGAATATTATGCTGTGAAGTTTGGTTACATCATATCTCCTCATTATAAAATAGACTACTAGATGGAATAGGAGGAAAAGATGTAGAATTAGTTTTAATTTCTCCCACAAAAGCATGTAAATGTGATGTATCTTTAGATTCAACATGATAATCATTCATGACATCATTATCCTCATGTGTAATTCCATCATGTTCTTAATACGATTCACATGAGGGGAGAATAGATTTATATAGATTTCTAGGCACTTATTTGAAGGTGCCACCAAAGGATTTCCACCATCATTATCCATGTAATTATCTATGAGATCTTGTACCTAATGCTTTAGACCCATACATGATTGTGTAGCATGCCTTTTGACTCTGGAAGTTACAAACTCTTGATCATTATAGCTCCTTGGAAGTGGTTTATTTAGGTCCAATGGATGTGTCAAAAAAGAGAAATTAAATTAGTGCCTAGTAAACTTTAAAGCACATCATCCAAGGATTCATGTAGTCTTGTAAACTTCCTACCTAGGAGCATTTTGTTTAAATGAAGAAAAAATAGAAGCAAGTTATCCACTTGATTAACATTTTCCTCAAAATCATTTCCCTTTGAGAAGTTATTTGACTTTTGGTATTTTGAAGGTTATGATGTTTCTTTTGAATTGATGATCCATATTTGAAAGCATTTCTTGCTAATGGCTTGGATTCAATTGTTTTCACATGTGCACATAAATCCATGAAAGACATAAAATATATATAGGTATACACTATCAAGAACTGGCTTAAGTAATCCCTTAACAAAGATATTTTACAATTCAAGATCATGTAAGGGAATAATCAATTTAAAACAAAAGGATTGAAATCTTATGACAATCATTAAAATGCTTGTTTGGTCATTGGACACACTCAAAGAAATAAAAAGTAGTAACTCTAAGGCCCATAACATCCTTAAATTCATCATGATCTTCTCCATTTGGTCTTGCATCCACCTTTTCTCTACTTGATCTAGACCTTGTGAATTAGTGCATCTAGGGTAGATGAGAAAAGGGTGACAAGGGAAGGTTGAAGGTCACTAGGGTGGGTATAGGGATGATTGGTATAAGAGATGGAAGAGGTAATGGGTTGGGAAAGAGGCATGGAGGAGGGAACATAATGAAGGGCATGCAGAGGCATGGATAGATGTATGGAATTAGGAGTGGTTGAAGTAGGAATGGCACAAGTGAGAGGAGTGCTAGATATAATAAGTTGGGTAATGGTGGATGAGAGAGGGGTAGAGGTGCAAAACATCATGTGGGATGTGGATATGATAGGAGGTTTATATTTAGGAGGTATTTGATAGAGAGGGTAAAGGTGGCTCTAAAAGGTTAAACACTATGTGATGCTACAATAGCGATAGAAGGGGTAATGCTATGGGATGGAACAATGGTGGTAGACAAAGTAATGCTATGGGAAGGAACAATGGTGGAATTGGGTAGAGGTGAAGAAAGAGGAGGAGTAGATGCACTAAGAAAAGAGGTAGATGAAGCAATCTTGGCACTAATAACTTGTAAGACCTCTAATTAATGTGGCTTATTGATAAACATATAATGAATCATATATACTAATAAAGAATTTTTAATATTAGTTAAACTAACAAGTTCATTTGCAAAGTTTTTTGCTCCACATGGACATCATGATCATAATCATCCACATTATTCTTAATATTAGCATATGAGAAAACTTCAATATCATTAGAGTGGGTGGCTAGATTAGGGTTTAAATGAGAACTCCTCAAAGGAAGAATAGGATCCTAAGTAGCTCATGGCATAAACAATGCAATGTGGAACTTATGAAAAATAGGAAAATGAGGCACTATAAATCATTCTTAGTTTTTAAAAAATATAAAAATCAATGATATATATCAAATCTAAAAAATGAAACTCTAATGAGGTATCGAAAGGTGAGTAGGGTGGGAAAGAATGTAAGTCACATGTTAAAGCACAAACCCTAGGGGGGGAGATATTACAATCATTGTATACATTTTTGAGGTGCAGTTGTTTGTATGCCTTCCTACTCCTAAGGATTAATCCTTAGCCTTTATGTCACTTTTATATTTATTTTCATATATATGTTTCACATATGAGGATCCCAATAAGACCCTCATTATTCTCTCCCCTCTCTCTATACTAATAATATGTTTAAATGTCATTTATATATACCAACTTTTTAATGATGCTTTTTTTAATGAATAAGCTCTTAGAAAATTTAATGTGTGCAACAGATTTATTAATTTATTATTTGAAATAGTAACATATTTTATATTAAAATTTAATGGTGGAAATTTATTTATAAAATAATAACTCAATTCTTTATGGAATATGGCTTTGAGAGGCTAATAATATTTAATTTATTGGTTTATGTTAAGTGAAAAATTAAGTATGTAATTTTTAATATATTTCAATTCACCAATTAATTTTAAAATTTTATATAAAAAATTAAAAGAATATTCATATTAAAATGTCAAAAAATAAATTAATAAATATCATTTGAATAAAAAGTTTTTTGAATTGTTTGAGAATTTTTTTTCCTTATTTAAATTATTTTTATAAATTTATTATATATAATATTTAAATTATGTTTAGAAATATTTTCTCATCTTATAAAATGTAATTTGAAATGTTAATACATGATTTATTATAAAATTTTCCCTTAAATTAAAATGTTTTAAAAAACCTTATATTTATAATTTAAAATATCACTTTTATAATTTTAAAGAGTAACATTTTTAATCATTTTTTATATTTTTGTTGGACCTGGTTTTATATCAAATCTACACAATCATTTAATCTGAGACCTCTTTCCTCATGGTGTCAGAGCCTTGAACAAGACTTGATCTGTAGTAGGCTCATTCAAAACCATTTAACTTACATATATTATAAATAATTAATTATAAAAGAAAAAAATTATATAACATTAAACAAATAATTGTTAATATTTTATAATTTTTATGGTTTTTTTCTTATTGTTTGCTAGCTTTTATTATGTTTATCGAGGTTGATTTTGTTAGTAAGTTGGTCTAGTAGAGATTTTTTCATTTTTTTGTTATTTATAGTATTTGAGGTTAAATATTTATAATTTCACCTTCTCAGCCAAAGAGGTTTAGTCTAAGGCTCGTCCTCCCATATCTAGTAGGGTAGAGATTTTTCATTTTTTGTTATTTATAGCATTTGAGGTTAAATATTTATAATTGCACCTCCAGTCCTTGGCTCTAGCCAAAGAGGTTTAGCCTAAGGCTCGTGCTCCCATATCTCGTAGGGTAGAGATTGTTCATTTTTTGTTATTTATATCGGGTAGGGAAAACGAACTTGTGGCTGATCTCCATTTAAAAAAAAAAAAAAACAATTATAATTTTAATTTAATTGTTTTATAACGTGTCAATATATAAGAAGGCAATGTAGTGACAAATTATCATAATTTAAACACAATCTTCAAATTCTTTGAAAAGTGGGAATAAGATCTTCATTTATATCCTCGTAAGTTGAGACATTAACCCATTGACCCATTGTCCAACAACCAAATAAATTGTCACATAAATTAAATGATAAACACATTATTTATTATTTTAAAACAAAATTAAATTAACCTCCAAAATAACAAACAACATAATGCAATTCTCATATCAATAAAACCGTTGGGCAAGAGGCAAAAGGAGCCAATGATGTTATAGCCCATGATATAGCAAGTCCCAAAACCCTGAAACAGAAATATAAAACCCCACGCGGGTAAACTAGGGAAACGGCGGGTTCTGGCACTATAATAGGGACTCCAGTGGGAATCATTTTCAAGTCTCTTGGATTCTTTAAATAGACCTTCATTTTCTGTTTTCCAGGTATTCAGAGTTGCTGGAGTAGTATAATGTCGATGCCATATGAATTATCTCCACCAGGGATAATGTTTCCACAGGGTTATCCGCCCATGGAGGTTTCTAGCTCAGATGGGTCATTCACTCCAGTGATAGTAGTTTTGTCTGTAATAGTTGTTCTGGGTGCTCTTTCTGTGATTACAGGCTGTTTTCTTGCAGGCCGCCTGGAGGAGTGTATTGAAGAGAGGTGCTGGCCATGCATGGGGACCACTCCACCACAAGATCTTGTCTGGGGATATCCTCCAGAGGTAAGTATTGATCTTGAAGATCCTCATCCTTCTTCAGTTCCCTCTGCAACTCCACCTAATGTTGAAGAAGCATCATCTCCATCTCAGACAGTCAAGGAAAAAGCAAAAGCATCATCTGCATCTGAGACAATCAAGGAAAAAGCATCATCTGCATCTCAGACAATCAAGGAAAAAGCATCATCTGCATCTCAGACAGACAAGGGAGATCCTACTTCAGAGATTACTGAAGAGGAAGAGGCTCCATCTAAGCCTAAGAATGGATAATGTAATGGTGGAGGTGTGAAACATGAAGAGCCTCCATGTAAGCCTAACAATGGCCAATGCAGCAGTGAAGGTGCTAAGCATTGTCTGGATGATTCTTGACTTGTTATCCTTCTTCTCTGAGATTTGTGGTTGGCTCAGAAATCATGTAACCAAATGATATTCTTGAGATAATGTTTTCTAGTTGCTGTTAAAATTTTTGACTCAATGCTGTGTTACAAGGTTTATATAGTTCTTCCACATTCTTATTTCTGTTGTGTGTTTGTTTGGATTAGTGGGTTTCCTTCAGAAGAGCTGCGTTTGTTAGTCAAATGAAACCATTTCCATGTTGTTATATGCATGCTTCAAAGCATTTATCTGCCACTGATTAAAAAAATTACCGGTAGTTATGTTGATAGAAAGGGGCTGTAATGGTGAAAGTGTGTGGGATAATAAAAAAATAATATAAAAACTTATTATCATTTAAAATTTGTATAGGTATAAGGTGATAATGTTTTGGGGATTGAGGTCTTCAATAATGGTCTCTGCAATAAAGCCAATGGGAAGAGATGGGAAGAGATCCCTCGTAAGTGGTTTTTTGAACTCAGCTCAAGCTAAAACCCCGAGTTTACCAAAACAAAAAAATAGTATGGCTTTATTAAATTAGTGTAAATAAGTATGTGGGATAATTATAAAATAATATAAAAAATTATTATCATTTAAAATTAGTATAGGAATAAGGTGATAATCAGATAGAAATGCTTTTGAATAATGAAGCAAAGAAACACATACAATTTAATCCAAAAACGTTTCTATCTGGTACTCTATGGACTGTGGAAAACTCGCGCTGGGCTTAAACAGCACACCCACCAGCCACCTAAGCAAGTCAAAACTTAGTGTGTGCTGTTTAAGCCTAGCCCAAAACTCATACCTACTATAAGGTAATAATGTCTTGGGGACCGAGGTCTCAGTAGTGGTCTCGGCAATAAAGCCAATGGGAAAAGATCCCAAAAAAAACGTAGTATAGGTATATTAAATTAGTGTAAATAAGTATGTGAGATAGTTATAAAATAATATACAAATTTATTATCATTTAAAATTAGTATAGGTATAAGGTGATAATGTCTTGGGGACAGAGGCCCCATAGTGGTCTCCGCAATAAAGTCAATAGGAAGAGATCCCTTGTGAGACCAAAGCAAAAAAAAATAGTATAAGTATGTTAAATTAATGTAAATACTTTTAATATATTTATTTAAAAAACATTTAAAAATATTTAATATTGTATTGTGAAGTTTATATAAAACTTGTTATAATAGGGGTCATATCTTTTAAATAAATGTATTTAAGATATTTGATTTTTTTTTTTTTTGCTTATTTAAAGCTAAATTTATTTCTCCCTCGCACACATGGGCCTCTTTAATTGCAACCAATTTGATAGAATGGTTGTTTAAAATAATTATCCAAATCAATATGATGTTATTTTTTCTTAATTCATATAAGCTTCAATTGTAAAGGGTACAACTTATGGTCGAGATTATTACACCACAAGCACTAAAACACAACCCACATATATTAAAAAAAATAAAAAAATAAAATAACTCTTAACTAAATAAATAAACTCTTAGGTAAATAAAAATAAAATAATTCTTAAACAGTTCTAAATTAAAATAAAATACCTCTTAAGTAAATAAAATGTTTTTAGATAGGTGTATTTAAAATATCTATACTAAAACTAAAACTAGAAAATAATGGTTTAAGTAAATAAAATGAAATCAAATAACTCTTCATAAATAAAATTAAATAACTCTTAAATAGTTCTAGAGTAAAATAAAATCACTTTTAAGTAAATAAAATAATTCAAGACTAATATCTCTTGGCATTTTTTAGATAAGATGTATTTAAGATCTTTTTCTCTATTTATTTTAACAACAAATTTATGGAGCTCTTATTTTAATGGTGAAATTTGCATATTCATGTCAATTCCCATTTAGTTTTGTGTGCCCATTTTAAGAGAATGTCTTAATGTAATTAGATATTGACAAATGGTGCCATCTTGTGTAAAGTTGGGCTCATTCCTTGATCCTCTGCCTATTCTTGCACATATTCCTATATATTTGACCATAGCTTATTCCATTCCTAAACATACTCCCATACATTTCACATTTATTACACCCTCCATATTTAGATATTCATTCCTCACTCAAATCCTATTGCTCCCCTATCTCAAGTCAATCTCACAAGTGTGGGATCGATCCTGTGTCCATGGATTTGACCCCTGAAATTCAAAATGTTAAATTAAAATTTTGGCTGGCTCCCACACATTTGATTCCTTACATGAGGCAACTTGGTGCAATTTTGTGTGATTATTGCTATGTACAATGGAACATAAATTCACATCCTAAAATCATTCACATCCCTAGCACTTCAAGGAACATTATTAGAACACTTCAAATGATGCACTAAAAGGAACAACATTTTGATGCCTAGATCATAAATATCTTCAACATCATTCCTAGAGCTAAGTACCCATATCTGTTGCATTTAAATTCTTAGATTAACATTTAATTATGATATTATCACTCCCATAGCTATCAAATAATATCTAGGTTGATTTATGCTTATGTGTATGCTTCAAGTATTGGATTATCCTCGATTAAACTTAAGAGAAGTTTATTTTCCTTTACATTTTTGGTGAACCCATTGAATCCTACACCCCCTACAATTTCATCTTGGGGTTGTACCTTGATTGTTTTTAGAGTTTCAGATTTATCATTTTCAGATCTTCCTAGGCTTTGTATTTCTACTTATTGCATTTAAATTGTTGTCTTTTCTTTTAGGTTTTTGAGCCTTGTTGCATGATAGATCTCTTTTATCATAATTTGGATCTTTAGCATGGCTATAAAGTTAAACCTATCAAGGGGTTCGACCTAGTAGAACATGACCCTTGTAATTTAGCGATCTCCCTTATGTGTTGCTAAATACCACCAATATTTGACTGTCAACATAGAGTAGAGAATTAGGTGAAATGGAGAGAAGTTCACAACCAATAGGATTAGATCCATAGATTACAAAACAGATCCATGCCTACGTACAAGCAATCCAAAGCCACAAATCTGACTTGAAAATGGACACAATTCTATGCAAAATTTGAGATGAAGGTCAAATCTAAATTACCTATTTTTCTAGTGTTAGAATAATAGATTTTGATGCTTATATCATAAATATTTTCAACATCATTCCTAAAGCTAAGTACCCATATTTGTTGCATTTAAATTCTTAGCTTAATATTTAAGTATGATATTATCGCTCCCATAGCTATCAAATAATATCTAGGTTGATTTATGCTTATGTGTACATGCGTCAAGTGTTGCATTATCCTAGATTAAACTTAAGTGACATTTATTTTCCTTTACATTTTTGGTGAATCTGTGCAATCCTATACCCCCACAATTTCATCTTGGGGTTGTACCTTGATTCTTTTTAGGTTTCAAATTTATCATTTTTTTAGATCTTCCAAGGCTTTGTATTCCTACTTATTGCATTTAAATTGTTACATATTTTCTTTTAGAGTTTTGAGCCTTGTTGCATGATATCTCTTCTACCCACTGTACCCACTCTGGGCTACCCTATTCTGTAAAATACCTACATACTAAATAAATAAAATCATATAATGAAATAATATTTCAAATTACAATGCTAAAAAAATAATTTAAACAAGAATACTCATCATTATTAACCATAATTTACTCAAATTTTATACAAAAGATTTTGACTACATAAATTTTATAAATGTACAATTAAGGACTGAGTCCTTATACAAATCATCAAAGTCTAGAAGGCTCAAGTCAAGTAGTGTCATAATAGGTACACCATCACATGTTGTACTTCATGAAGCCATTATCTTTGAAACATAGAGAGGAATATTATCATTAGGGTGTTTTATCTATCCAACACTCGAAGCCTAAGCTTCCCCATGCTAGCTCGAAAAATGGAGAAGCTCGACCCTTCAATGAAGGATCTAGAAAATTGAAGTCGACATGAATAAAATAATTTGGTGCAACATGTTTTCATTAACATACTAGCATTCTATCTAATACACATGTCCTTAAAAATCATGATATGAAATAGATAATACAAAATTAAGTACTATACTTAATTTAAGTAGCTTTGGCCAAAGCATCATTTATATGCAGTACTATACTGACATATCATTGTGTAAGCTAGTTAACTAACTTAGTATTATCTGAATATTTCATATTCGGTACCCTTCTTATGTCTTATTTCCAAGCAATAATTTTTAGTGGTGAATCTTTTCCAACTAGTGAATAGTGCATATCCGCCAATTTAATTTTGGTGAATATATTATAAATGTCGATGGGCCAAATTGTCCAAATTTTATGAATTATTGGTCAAATGCATTTTAATTCGCCACCAATTTATTTATGAGGCATATGTAATTAATATTTTTTCCACAGTAGCCTATGCGTTTCTAATGGTGATTCACTTGGAATTTTAGAGGCATGTTTTAATTTATTGACATATTTGCCAATGACATTTAAAGTTCACTATGTGTGAGGACCAATTTCACCAATACCATTATAAATCCATGCTAATCCTAAGGCTATAATTGCCTTGAAAATTACAATGTATGTTTTTTATCATGGTCTGATTCGCCCAACATTTATATGCACCATTTTAAAATCACACAGGATTCACCAAATGATCACTCTACCATTTTACAATCCCGCAAGATTTGCCAAATATGGATTGATATAAATACAATTGAGACTTTAAATAGATCTTTTGCACATTTTATTTTTCTCTAAACTCTAGATTCAGATCATAGACAAGTTACAACTACAAGCATTAACGAGTCAATGAAAGGTAAGTGATTGTTTCCTTACTGTGTTATAATATAAGATTCCTCTTGATTATTTATCTCTTTGCTAGTTTGGTTTCATTGTTACAAGTGATATTGAGTATGGAGGCATCTAGGACCCAAGGATCTATATTCTATGATTACTTCTTGTTGCTTTTGTCTGTTTAGTTTCATTGTTACAAAATATATATGATATCAAAAAATTGACATAATTTTTACAATGAAATTATTGAGTTACTTCTCTTCCATAAATGGGCTAAAAAAGATTTTTTGCTATTCAAAAGCATTGTAATCAATTTATTTGTTGCATTATGTGTTGAGTCATTTTACTCAAATTGCACAAATCCATATCCTTTAGATTAGTGTTGAGTGACAGTGAGTCATGAGCTTAAATAAAAGGACATTTTTTTTGCAGCTTTTAATTCATGAGAGATGTCGAGTAAGACCAAGTTTTTGGAAAGTGGTAAAGAGAGCTCATCAAAACATAGAAACATAATTCCATACTTTGGATATGTTTGTAGTCCATCAGATGGAGCTACAACATCAACATTCATACCATCTATTAATGAACAAGGTAATACCTTATAGAAAGAGTGAAATGAGTTGGATGACAATGCCATAGATGATGTTCCAGAGGATACCTAAGGTAGAGAGAATGATAATATAAATAAATCAACCTCAACAAGTGATAACGAAGATGTAGATCCTACACAGAAGGGGAAAAGAAAAGCCAAATAAAAAATGGGGCATGAGTGAGATTTGATAAGGAATTTTTAGATTGATTGGGTGTCAAAGTACCCATTCATTGAACCAGTGGAGAATGTAAACAAAGATGAACCTCCCATAGAATGCAAGTGTAAGATTTACATTTGGAAATATCATAGGGACAAGAAGTTGCAGCTAAAACTTGACACCATAGAATTGGTAAAGTTTATGAAAAATAAATCATAGATAGAATGGAAAAATAAATGATAAGATGGAAAGCAAATGAATAATATCTTCATGTTAAGAATGCCTTGGAATATGATGCACATATGGAACTTGAAAGACGAAGCTTGCTGCATGTGGAGGTTCAAGTGAAGCTTAATTTGGAAAGATGATGGGAGAAGCACAAATGGAAAAAACTATTCAGTTAAGTGTTGTTTTTCATATTTTGACTAGAGAGCGTCCTACATGATAGACTACCTAGAATATAATAGTTTATTATCTTTTATGGGCGTTCCTAACTTTCCTAACACACATTGGTCAATAAACAGTGGATTGGAATGGGCAAGTTATCTTGCTGAGATGGAAAAACATGATGTACAAAAAAAATTAAAGAGTCAACTTTTATTGCATTATCTTTAGATGAAGTTACAATAGTAGATAATACTTATTGGGTAAGTATGAATATGTATAATATAGAAATTCATATCTACCAACCTCATCTACTCTTTGTTTATAAAATGAAGGAGAATGCAACGTTGTAAAATCTATTTGAACTAGTTAAGAAATATTTGAATGAAATTGGATGTATGGATGACTACACAATTCTAAAAAGTTGGTGTGTGTAGGGGCGGATGGAGCTTCAGTAATGCAAGGTCATAGGAATGGTCCTTGTGTAAAGCTACAAACTTCTTTTTCACCATACATGATTTCCATTCACTACATGGCCTGGACAAAATGAATTTAGCAATTAAATTGTGAGCAAGTTTTTTGCAATATCAAAAGTTGAATATCTAGTCCGTGAGCTCTACTCATACTTTTGTCGAAGTCCCAAATGGTTTTTGGAATTTCAATATTTTGTTGAGGGAATAACTGTAGGAAACAAGCTTCTTAAGGATGCTAATACCATATGGATATCCTTGCATGGACCAGTGCAATGAATTTTTTTTTAGAATATTAATCCTTGATTGGAGTAATGTATTAACATCAACTCACAATAGACAAAGTTTTTGAACTCTTACATAGGTTAAGTGACATAGAGACACTCCTAACCTTATCTGGTATTCTTCCCATGATAGAGGAAATGAGCATTCTTGTGAAAAGTGTTCGAGAAAGAATTATGTATATTTCAGAATATACTAAGATATGCAAAATGATATGAATGACCCTCGATAATATATATCTATTAGAGCAGTCATTATTAAGTCCAAAATTTAGTAGATCACACTTGATGAGAAATGTGAATAATCCTGCTATTTTTTTACAGTTTAATGCAACCGAGGAGTTATGTGTCTCTGTACAGAGATATGAGATACCAATGCACTACTTTTCCAAGGTTAGGCACATTATCAAAGAACCTATTACAAGGGAAGATTTTGACAAGATTTTTAATTCTATAAGTACTACTTTAAAGGATACTGTGAGATCTCTTTCCTCAGAGATTAGAGAATGACTCCCTAGTGATGAACTACTTGAAGCCATGTCTATTGTGTATCCCCAATATTGGGTCAACTGTCAACTAGATGATTTTCATAACAAGATAAAGAACTTGGCCAATTAATTTTCCAAAAGTTTAGAATTCAATGAACAACAAATAGAAGAAATTACAAATAAAGCTAACCTTACAGAGAAATCAACCCATTTTGCAACATCAGTGATGGAACAATTTAAACTCATGGAGAGTCCCTTCCAAGATGGATCGATAACAAAGCTTTCAACAACTTTAAGTTAGAGGGAAATATTGTGTGATTCAATATCAAAATATTTCAAACTTGCTGATTTATGTCAAACCAAGATATTGGGGTCAGTGGAGGATGAAAGAATTTTTAGAGCATTGGGGTTCTTGAAATCAAAGATAAGAAACAAACTTGACAAGAATTTGGAAAATTGCTTGAGGACATATACAACTAGATATGATATCCAAAGTTTTCCTTTTGAAAGGGCATTTAGAATCTAGAGGTCCATATGTGAAAGAAGAGGGTTGTGCAACACTTCAAACAATACTAGCACATATCATAGTGACACAATGAATAACACATGCAGTGGAAGTGATGAGATGCACTTAAGTGGACGTATACATAGATAGAAGAAAATGAAGACCGAGATCAGGATGATCCTTAATCTCATGGTCAGAGTGAGGAGATGATTTAGCAATTGGAAGAGACTTAGCACTTACTAGGTATTTATATTGTATTTTATATTCCAAACTATTGTTGATGATATTTTATTTTTCTATCACTCAGCCATTTTTCAATTTCCATTTAAAATTAATAAATTCACATATTATTATTTTCCAATGTTCCATTTTAGAATCTAAATTTTAAACATTGTTTTCAAATTTTATTTTATTTTAGAATCCAAAGTTTACACAATTTTCAATTTCCATTTAAAAATTAACATATTATTAATAATTTTATATTATTATTGTGTGATATTAATAAGTTTTATAGACATTCAGCTAAATGCATACTAATCAACAGTGGTAGCATATACAACAAATGTTTAATGTGTATCTAAAAACTAGAGTTTTCCTCAAGTAAGAAATTAAATAATATAGATAATTTGAACATATAAATGATTTTGGGTCTTTTATTGATTTTGAAATGAAGGAATACATAAAAGTATTATAAATTTACAATATCTTGGTCAACAATAACTCTACATAATGCTTAGTTGAAAACTCATATTATCAAATCATTTTATCATCTTCTGTAGAATGTTCTCTTACTCATCTGATGGAAGTGCAATTTGTTGTAACTCATAGTAACTGACTTGTAAATTTGTTAACAATTCACAATTGACATTAGAGCTTTCCTTGAATATATCAATCAAAGTTGAAATCAAGGCTATCAATGGTATGATGAATTTCAAAAAGTTTGCCTCATCTAGTTTATGAGGAAACTGCTCCTTATCCAACTTCATTATATCCTCCATCTTCTTTTTTCAAAGCACCCTTGTCGATGTATCAGTTTGATTTGTCAAAAGCCACCAGTAAACCAAGATTTTTGAAGTATTCTACCTTTATATATAGCTTCCACATCATTATTGCAGTCTATTCTAGAAATTCTTGTGCTTCACCTAGCTTCATACACTTCTGAATTATAGATGATTCCTTTATTGAGGCATCAATCCAGTCATGAATTCCTTTTGATTCCAATTCATTGTCACTAATTTTGTAGATTGTTTGCAAAATTTACTTTGCCTTTGTCTCTCTTGAAGTCGTCACGTTTCTATTTTAAAAAATGTATTGTTTGAGCCTCTTATTTTGTATTAGCAGACTATCAATGAGTTCAAATAATTTAGACAAATCATCAGTTCCTTTGCATTATTTCCTCCCAAATGTTATGCTTTATATGAATAATTATTTTTCTATAAAATTTGGATACTCTATTTTGGGAAGACTTTATTTCATTTTTTACATTCCTCAATTGCAACTGTAATTTATCAATGTTTAATCTCTCTTCCTCTACTTTTTGTTCCCATAGTTGTGCTCTTTTTTTCTCTTTGTCCATTTTGACATTGGCTTCCATCAGGTTTTGTTGTAACTTTTCTGAATTGGCTCTTTCATTATCATAATTCTTTGTGCTTTCATCTAACCTTTACTTTAGTTCATTCACATTGCTTGTAGATGTAGAGGTAGATTATTTTATCCTTTTCTCTAATTCATTTCTCTGGTTATCTATTACTTTCCTCTTTTCTTTCTCATTTGCTAGGTTTGTTTGTAACGTTTCTATTTTATTCTACAACTTATTTTTGTCTCTGTCTAGATTTAGCAGTGATGTGTATACCACTTTGTTGTTCCTTTTTGATACATTCATTTTGTCACAATTTTTCTTTCTAAAAAATCCACTTGGATGGTGCTAACCTCATAGTCAGATTGATGCATCTGATCCTCTAGTTTATTTTTAACTTTGGGCACACCAATCATCACTCCATTTATTTTATGTCTAAGTCATATGTAATCAATACCTTGGTTGTTGTAGGATTTGAAATTACAATAGTTGTACTCTCTAGCACTTGCTTCTTATGTCGTTTAGATTTTTCTACTTTCTTGTCAAACTCAGTTTTGTAATCAAAACCTAGGTCTGCTGACATAATTGAATGCTTGAATGGTAAAGGAGTAGTTACAGTGTTGGGGGCATTTCTAATTGTTTTAGGCTGAGGATTTATCTATTCTTGTTCCAATCACACTAACAACAAGAGGGATGCCTACTGGAAATAATTCCTTTGAGATGGAAATGGAGATAGTTGGACTTGGAACTGTCATAATTTGTTGCCTCTTCTCATGGCCTTGTTCACTAAAAATTTCTATAGTATTTGTTTTTATTGATCTCTTCTAAATATTTTTTAGTTGTAACACTTGTTGACCACTACTACTACTTGTACCATTACCACTGGTCGATAGCACTAGATTCTCCACCATCTCCTTTACAAACTAAATAACAATCTTGAATATATGAAGACCCTTGTGGTACTAGTTGTGACTGTATTTGACTCTGAGGATTTGAAGTTGGGATAAATTTAACTGTATTATCTATACTTGTATGCCCTTAGGCTTGTTTATCAACTCCAATACTTCAAAAATCACCAGGTCTTCTAAGGTCTACTTATGTTAAACACCCAAGCATTACCTAGTCCTGTGGACCCCAAACCACAACCTTCATAACCCAATTTTTGGGCTATGGCTACCCTTGAAGTATATGTTTGTTTTATGGTCTCACTCAAACTAGGTTTATATGCATAGTCTACACTGGGATCCAAGCAGTGCTCTTCCTTCCTAGTATCAGGTCCAAAATTAATTTCTTTAAAGGGATGCTCTCTATTTCACAATTTTCTAAACTCTTCATGTTTTGGGATTTCCTCAAAGTCTGTAGTAGGTTTTGGATCACCTAGTTCCTTCCTCATAGACCAAAAGGTAGTTATTTTTTATTGTGTCCACTTAGCATCTATACAAGATCCTTTTAGAGATCGTGGCATGCTTTTATAAGTACTTTTTATAGTAGAGATTGTATAAAAATTATTGTATCTTCTGATTGGGATCTCTACCACTCTCTGTGGATGTAATGTCATTATTTCAGCTAACAATTGTTCAAAAGTAATATCTTTCTTAGTATTGATTTCTTCCATTACTTTTTTGGTCTCATCCCAAGAATTCTTGTTTTTCAATATTTCTAGCATTGGTTTACTTTGATGTTGAATTCTACTTCTAGTGTTCTTATTAGACAGAAACATTTCTTTAATCATGTTACATGGGTCATACTTCTAGTGAGAGTCAAGATCAAAATTAAAAATTTGTAAAATTTCATGTGCCATAGTGAATGCTTTTCTCTCGAACGCGAACCCTCCACATGGAAAAGGTGAGGAAGGAAAGAGGGTCTTCTTTTGCTAACTAACAAAGTAGAGTTGATTGGTACTTTCCATCTACTATATATATTCCAATGAAAAAACCCTCTCTGTCACATGGATTAGAAGTTTATGGGGCTCTACTCCCGATCCATAAAATCTTAGCATAGTATATTCCTCCATGAAGTACAAATCAACGAATTGTATTTCTTTTCCGAGTTGAATGTAATTTCTACAAGACTTAGGCAATCTAGGCATTGGAGTATTTGTGATTGTATTATAAATTGAAGCCAAAAAGTAGTCCACAAAATGATTGTAGTTCCTTTGACTATCATACATCCTTATCTTAGGGGTCCACTCATATAGTGGAACCAAACTTCTCACCTGATCATTCTGTTAGAATCCATAAATCAGATTATAACCCAAAATCAATTGAAAGAGTTAGAAACATAAAATGTAAATGCAAAAAGCAATTGAACCAGCATAACAATGATACCAAGAGATTGATGTGAAATGCTTGAATGACAAAATAGCATCAGAATATTATCTCCAATATCAAATGAAAATACAAGATAGGTAGTGACTTTATATAGAAAAGAGAGAGGGTGTAGGTGGCAACACCGACAAATAGGAAGCAACCATTTATCAGTCTAAAGATAGAAAAGTATCTTCCCAATATAGCTAATGGGTTCTCCCTAGTAGTGTTGTGACATCTCATAACCCACTCACTTAAATAACCCACTTTATTAACCTAAGCAAGCTAAATAAAAGGTGTAGGAAAAACCTTATAATAAGAAATAAAAAACCTACACTAAAACCCCCCCTTAAGCGTAGGTTAGGTGGGTAAAGAGATGGGTCCCGACAAATGAAGCCCGATGAGGTACCCATGTACAAAGAATTCCCCCCAAATAGAAGTAGCTCCCCCCCATAAAAGAGAGTATGCCCCCTAGAATAGAGAGAGAAAAGAAAGGAGCTAAGAAGCCCCCACAAAATAGGACACCTGTCACACCCCAAGCAAAGCTCGCAAATGAATGAACTTGCTCTCAGTGAAGGGTTTGGTGAAGATGTCGGCAATTTGATCTAATGTTAGACAATACCTAAGATCAATGATCTACTCATGAATCAGCTCCCACATATAATGCATGTGGATCTCAATGTGTTTGGTCCGCTGGTGATGGACCAGATTGTGAGAGATCTGTATCGCACTCTGGTTGTCACAATGGATGACAGATAGCTTCCAAAAGGGAAAACCAAAGTTGAAGCAAAATTGCCCCGGTAGCAGCATTAACCGCTCCTTGATACTCAGCCTCTATAGATGAAAGAGAAATAGCAGACTGTTTCTTTCTCAACCAAGAAATCAAACCAAAACCAAGAGAGAAGCAATATCCTCAAGTAGACTTGCAATCCTCAAAATCATTTGCCCAATCAAAATTTATGTATCCTACCAATTCAATATCCATGCCCGCTGCATAATGAATCCCATAACTGTGAGTGTCCTGTACATAGTGAAGAATCCACTTAGTTGCTTTCCAATGCAACTCATGTGGCTCCTGCATGAACCTGGAGACCAGGCCCACCGCATATGAAATATCAGGCATCATGTGAGTCAAGTATATGAGACTCCTAACTAATTTGCGATACAAGGTAGCATCCACCAAAGGTGAAGAACAAGAAGCCTCAAGTTTGACCCTTGAGAAAAATGGAGTCGGTGCAGGCTTACAGTCAACCATCTGAAATTTGGAGAGCATATCAAGTGCATACTTGGACTAAGAAATGAAGATACCAGCTAAAGACTATGTGATCTCAATGCCCAAGAAGTAGTGAAGAAGACCCAAGTCAGACATCAGAAACTGATCATGAAGGGCAGTTTTCACTGCCTTGATGGTTGAGGAGGAACTCCCCGTAATCAACAAGTCATCAACATAGAGAACAAAGAATGTGAGAGTATCATCCTGCTGTAGAATATACACATTCAGATTAGAATGGCACTGAGTGAACCCAACTGACAAAAGGAAGGAGTCCATCTTGGCATACCAAGCCCAAGGGGCCTGTTTGAGACCATAGAGAGACTTCCTAAGTTGGTAAACAAGTGAAGGATTCTGGACAAACCCCTATGGTTGCTCCATATATATCTCCTCCTAAAGGTCATCGTGAAGAAAATCACTCTTCACATCCATCTGATGAACTTCCCAACGATGGGATGCAACAATGGCAAGGACAAGTTAGATTGAATTCATCTTGGCAATTGGCACAAAAGTCTCAAAGTAGTCAATCCCAAGAACCTGGGAGAATCCTTTTACAACTAGACGAGCCTTATGTTTATTGACCGACCCATTTGTAGCAAATTTTGTCTGATAGATCCACTTGCATCGAACAAGATTTCTTCCCTTAGGAAGAGGGACTAAATCCCAAGTGTGGTTCCTCTCCAAGGAACTGAGCTCTTCTTGCATAGAAGCATCCTACTCGGGGACACCAGAAACTTCCATGAAGGATTGTGGATCAGAAGTTGAAGAAAAGAAGAGATGAGGAGCCTGCTCAAAATGTGATCTTGTTATTCTCGCATCTGAAGGATCACCAACCCAATCACCTATTGACTCCAAAGTCTGACGAGCCCAAAGAGGCCCAATAGCTGGAGAACCTGAAGGAGAATCATCATCCTCTGAATGATGTCTCGAAGAGGAAGAAAAGACCTCAGCATCATCTTTGCCATCTAAAGTGGAGGAAGAAGACTCCTCATGTGGAGTAGGAGGATTAAGATCCTCAGAAGAACTATCATCATGTCATCGTGTCTCCAAAGTAATAGAAGAGATAGAAACATCCTCCTCAAACAAAACACTCCTCTCAATGAACAACTCATGTGTAGTGGGTTGAAGAAGCCTGTAGCCTTTGACACCATCTGGATACCCAACAAATATGCAAGGCTTGCTTTGCAGATCCAAAGCTTTACGTTTCTCTGCTAGAATGTGGGCTCATATAGGGGATCCAAACACTTGAAAGTGCTTCACTATGGGCTTCCGACCGCTACAAGCTTGAAAAGGAGTGACTCTCTTCACAGCTCAGGGAGGAACCTGATTCTGGATATAGCACACATAGTTGATGGCCTCTATCCAATACCAAGGTGCCAATGATCCAGAATGAATCATACAAGTAGCCATCTCTTTTAAGGACCTATTGTTTCTCTCTGCGACACCATTTTGATGTGGACTATAGGGAACTATGTGCTGAAGATCAATGCCCTTTGAGGTACAAAACTACTCAAACCTCTAATTGACATACTCCCCCCCTTTGTCAGTACGTAGAATCTTGATGGCCTTCTCAGACTGTTTCTCTGCAAAATCTTTGAAGTCCTAAAAAGAATCAAAGACATCTAAATTTTGTTTGAGAAAATATACCCATGTGCATCTGGAAAGATTGAATCAATGAATGTTAAGACATATCTAGCCCTGCTGAAAGAAGGATGTGGAAATGGACCCATTAGGTCACTATGTACTAACTCTAGAAGTTATGTGGCCCTCCATGTTTTGCCTTTATCAAATTTTTTTTCAGGATGCTTACCAAGAACACATCCTTGGTAAACTCCATCAGAAAACTAAATAGAAGGCAACCCTGAAACCATGTCTTTTTGACTGAGCTACTACAAGTAACGGTAGTTTAAGTGGCCAAACTGTTGATGCCACAAACTGCTCTCCTCATCTGAGTGAGTGAGCAATGGAAGTGAAGGGGAATTAGGAACAAAGTGAGAAAAGTGATACAGTCTGGACTGATGATCTGTCTTCCCCACAACAATTGTAGACCCATTGTGCATCTCACTGATTACCATTGTGTCGGGAGTGAACTCAACCCGCTTGCTTGAGCCAGTGTGAATGATCTAATAAATGGGTAGGAAATTAGTTGACAATGAGGGCACTCAAAGAACATCATGAAATGTTTCATCCCCCACATCAATTGAGCCTCTCCCTTGTACCTCTGTAGGAGTATCATCAGCCAATAGAATAGATGGCAAAGAACATGACTCCAAGGAGACAAAACTACCTTGTGATGAATCCATGTGGTGCGAAGCACCTGAGTCAATGATCTAGGAATTTGGTTGTAAAGCAACAACAACTAGGGCCTTGCGCTTTCGTTTCCCCTTACTTTTATCTATGTCCTTTGAAGATTCTTGAGATGAACATTGTTTGATAGAATCATGCACCTTGATGTTGTTCTTTTCTAGAAGATGAGTCAGGTGATAAATATGCTTCTTTAGACACTTATGCTCATCGTGACCAAGTTTCTTGCAAAAGGAACACTTAGTTTTCTCCTTCTTAGGCTTGTCGCCTTTTGAAGAAGAGGCATTATTAGCTATTTTTGGAGCAGCTTGTTTCTGTTCATGCTTCTTTTCTCCTTGGTTCTTTTATTTCTTATCTTGCTTACCAAACCCTTTTTTATCTTTAGTGCCTTGATTTGCAACCAAGGCATGAGATTTAGAGGGCTTAATTGTGCCGATTTGAACCAATTTGTCTTGCTCTTTAGTGAGTTCATTTGCAAAGTCATCTAAAGAAGACATCTTATATGTGGTTCCTAAGGCACTTTTAGTGGCATAAAATGTAGAAACAAACACAGAGTAGTTGGAACCAAGTTTAGAAAGAATGCTAAGAATTAATTGACTATCTTTCTTCTCTATTCCACATTGCTTCAATTGCAATCTTAAATCCTTTAGTTTGGTGAAGAAATCCTAAATTGTATCAAAATTACAAGGATTTAACCCTATTAGCTCATTCTCTAGTAGATGTCCTCTTATTTCATCTTGTGTACCAAAGAGATTTTCCAAGGTGGTCCATACATCATTTGGTGTTGTTGCAGACTCAATATGAAAAAGCAAATATGAAGATACATACATACATAGGGTTCTAAAAGCTTCATTCAATTTGTTAAACCATTTAGGCTTATCTGCATCTACTGTAGGTTTAGTTTCAAGACCCATAGTTACTCTAAACAACCCTAGTTTCTTAAGATAGATTGTCATTTTGGACTTCCACTCATAGTAGTTGTAGGGTGTTAGAACTAGTACTGTTAATTGATCCATCTTAATGCAGAAATAGATTGTTGTTGTTGTTATTGTTTGTTGTGCAAGAAAGAAAAGAAGAAACTCAAAGAGAGCACATAGAACACCCCCCCCCTTTTTACTCAATAAAAGAACCCCCCCAAGAAAATATGATTAGGCACTTTATATTTAGTGCAATTACAATTTCCACCAGCAAGAAATACTAAGTGGACTTGATCTCAATGTTATTACAAATCCTAAAAAATGAGCATATACTGAAAATACAACTTTGGCACAATACCAAGTGAAATCAATAGCACCATTGTAAATTACACGAAAAAACATGCACTTTCAAAAAATGAATCACCTTGATCCAAGGTTGTATGCAAAAGTTATGCTTCTTCGAAGTTCCCAAAACAAGAACTGTGCAGTGTCACAAGTGAGAATCTACAATTTTTGAAAACTATATGCATCAAAATCAAAACAATTATGCACTAGTGCAAATAGCATGAAAAAATAGCCTAAATAAAAAAAAAATCTTCAAAAACAGAGCCAGTATGAGCTAGAACGGAGCCTTTGAAAACTGCCTTCAAATCTGCAATTGTCAACGGAAAGGAGGTTTGCTGAAACTTTTTGATTTAGTTTATGAAAAATATATAAGCTTCATGCAAAAACTAACAGATACCCAGATGGTTTTTCGATGCTAAAAATAAAACCCAGAAGGCATTTTTCTTTCTAATGTACATAAGATGTGAATCTAATGTAAGACAAACGCCTTTAGCAACAAAAAATGACTAGCAACAACAAAAAATGACATAAAAAGGTTGAATCAGCCACCTAAGACAAGCAAAGGGATGCTACAACTTGTAATTTTGATCAAAGCATAGAATATGCAAGCTGATTTGTCAGATTTGAGCTTTAAAACCCTTGTTTGCAGGTATGGCCAATGATCTCCAAAATGAGTGAAGTGAAAGCCAAAAACAACTTTCAATATCCTCTCGGATGCAACGAAATAGATAGAAATGCTTCTAGACAACCTAAAGATGCTACAATCACCTAGATCTCATAGAAACATACATGCAAAACAAAGATTACTGGATCTTAATAAATCCTTTCTGATTCTCTAGATCATTCAAAAACGCAAGAGAAGAGCATACAAGATTTTGCAAGATCTCTACAAAGAATCTAACCTTACAAAACTCGCTCTAATACCATGTTAGAATCTTTAAATTAGATTATAACCCAGAATCAATTGAAAGAGTTAAAAACATAAACTGTAAATGCAAAAAGCAATTGAACCAACATAACAACGATACCAAGAGATTGATGTGAAATGCTCAAACGAATAAATAGCATAAGAATATTATCTCCAATATCGAATTAAAATACAAGCTAGGTAATGAGTTTATATAGAAAAGAGAGAGGGTGTAGGTGGCAACACCGACAAATAGGAAGCAACCATCTATCAGTCTAAAGATAGCAAAGTATCTTCCTAAGATAGCTAATGGGTGCTATCTTGTAGTGTTTTGAGACCTCATAACCCACTCAATTAACCCACTTTATTAACCTAAGCAAGATAAATAAAAGGTGTAGGAAAAGCCTTATAATAAGGAATAAAAAACCTACACTAACACATTCGAATAGGTCTTAATCTAAATCTTGTTGTCCATAAACATTCCATTAAGCCACACTAGAAATAAATAGCACAAGTAAATTATGAACATAAAGGTCTTAGTGAAACCTTGTTTAATCATTAAAAATTATTTATGCATGGATTATACAATGTGCTCAACAAATATGTATTGAACAGGTGACTAAACATAATGGATATTGTATACCATTTTAAGGAGGGTTGCATCCACTTTCTTATTACTATCCAATCCAAGGAAAAATACTAGCATAGAAATAACATCCTGAACCCAATTTTTAAAAATTTCAATCTCATAAGGAGGATTCCCCTTGGGTACACTACCATCATGTGTTATTTTTCTGAGAAGATCTTGTTTGGAACTTAGAGGGGCTACTTCATAATCACGAGCAACTTGTTCTAGGTTAATGACAATGTGGTTGATTCCAAAACCTTTAGGTGGAAACCCCAATAGGCAAAAAACTTCATCTTTGGTAATGGACAAGATTTCTTCTTGGCTATTTTTGTTAACAATTTATCTTCTATTTTCATCATAATTTTGGGCACAGAGCATGACAGGTTTTGGGTAAGGAAAACCTTAGGGAAAATCTTGCATCCCAATCCAAGCAACCATGGTGTAGTGACACTATTATTTGGAATTGGTTTGTTAAGCTTTATTTGACTTGATTCCCTATTCTCACATGCATATCTAAGTTGTACAACTAAGGTTAACTTACTAGTGATTACAGGATCATACATATTATGGTATTTGTTAGCATGTCACTTGGCACAGAACAGAGCCGATCGGAGGTGACTACACACTATGCGGAGGTTGGAAGCCGACAAAAGACGATGAATAACACATCCCTAATATGTAATAGATATAGTATATATAGATAGAGAAGAATAGGAGCAAGACAGATAAGATATTCTGATGTAAGAATGACATAGAAGTTATGTATGTAACTAGTGAGGCAAAGACTTAGACCTGCCGGAGGATGGATAGATGATTTATGTATTTGTCGATTGCTAATATATATATATATATATATATATATATATATATATAGATCTGATGGTACTAGGTAATACTGTGTTATCTTGCTATGATGTGTATTTGATGCTTTGTTTTGTTATTCTTTATGTTTTGCTATCAATCTCTAGCTACTTGACTGGGGTATAAACTGACTACAAAGATTTGACTGAGGACCGGATCTTCAGACCAGTATCCCCTCTACATTTCTTGCTAACATTTGGTTCCGTTGTCGGGACCATGGAAGAGGGTAGTTAAAGATTGAAAAGGCAAAACATCTGAAGAAGTAGCGTAGAGTTCCGCAAAAGAGAAAAGGCGAGGTTGGTGGGAATTTTTTTTAAATTGCAGAGATATTCAAATCTCCTAAAGTTTCAACCTAAGTGAGAGAGGGGCAGTCACTTATGGGGATGGCAAGTGGGAAGGGGGTAGGGTCTGCAAGGACCTTTCAAATGATGTAACTCTTCAAAAAAGGATTCCATGGGAGATAAGAGGACTAATGGAACACCAAATCTAGCAAACTCGTGGTGATAGGGGAAAAGCAGAGGAAAAGAGAGAGATCAGAGAAGAAATTAGGACTAGAATGGAGATAAGTGAAGAAGAGAGATTGAAGCAAACTCATGAAAGACAAGAACATTACCACAGAAGGATGAAAAAGGCACATGAGATCGAGAAAGGAGGGACAATAGAAGGTGCGGAAGAAAAGACAGAAGAATTTGAAGAGCGCGCCACTGTGGGTTCTACCATAAGGAAGGAAGAAGACAAGCATATCATGAAGGATGTTGCTAAGCGCACCAAGGAGCATGTTTTTGGAGAAATATGGGCGAAAGGAGAAGACATAGAGGGCATTACGAAGAATGCTGATTATCTTACCAATGTGGGTGTTGCTGGAGAAGAATGCGGAAGGGAAAGAGAAGAAATAGGAGAACTAGGGTTTATGTTGCAGACTACCAGAACATATGGGTTAACACCAGAGATTTTGAAGATGGATCAAGAATATATAGAGGAGTTAATTTTCTAAAGCATAAAGGAGATAAGATAAGGAGGAGAAGATGTGGTAAACATTGAGAGGAGTTTTGAGGGTTTTGGAAGGCTATTTGAAACACTATTGGATGCTGACATGATGTCATTCATAAAGAAAAGAGATTCCCCTAATTTAAGGAGACACTATGAAGAGACACAACCCCTAGACCATGAGCCACCCTAAGTGCCATATAAATTCAAGAGAATTTTGGTTGAGAAGGAAGATATTCAAGCAAACAAAGAAGCAGAGAGAACAACAGAGGTCTGAAGCAATTTTGTAGAAGTCTTAGGAGAGGAGTACTTTGAGATTTGACTACAAAGAGATAAGGGAAGAGAAGGAAAGTGAATTGAGAGAATACGTCATAATCGAAGGAGCAAATCGAAAGAAAATTATTACAGAGTGCTAGAGATTGTGAGAAGATCAATCATGGATACGTCTATCAAGTTACCTGTATTTAAGAAGGATACTACTGAAGCAGCTGAACACATTTTTGTACTGGAGTCAATTTGGAACAAGAAGGGAGTAACACGAGATGAAATCAAGTTATTTGACTTCATAGGCACCTTGCGGAATGAAGCATTGAATTGGTATAGGAAGACATACCCAAACAGTGACAAGGAGTGGGATGAGATTAAGAAGGCATTTTTGGAGAACTTTGGAGTTCTGGATGTTCTGACAGAAGGGGTAAGTAAGATGAGAGATTTGATGCAATTAGAGAAAGAATTGATAAAGGATTTTGATAAAAGATTCAAGGATACAACTAGGAGATTGGAGTAACCAGTGACTGAAAAGCAAAAGACAGAATGGTTTATTTTCGGAATAAACCCTGAAATAAGGTTAGCCTTAGATGGAAGAATATTTGAGATATATGCAAAAGTAGTGACACTAGCCTGCTGAATAGAGTATCAATCTTGGCGCGGAAAAGATAAGATGAAAGAAAACCTAGAATTGGAGAAGCTAAAATTGGAATTGGAGCAATTAAAGTTGAGGCACCTAGAGATATTGGTTAAACAAGAGGAGAATACATAGAAGCAAAGACCTAATGTTTGGTGCTCATACTATACAAGAGAAGGTCACTTGAGAAATGAATTCCCTAGGATGAAATGTGAAAGACAAGTTGCTGCAATAAAAGTAGACACCAAAGAAACAATGCAGATAGTCAATTCAGTATATTGTGGATTATGTGGAGAGTCGGATGACCATGAGACACTTGATTGTCCTTCACATAATTTCTGGAAGAAAAGAGAATGTGCTGATGAAGAAGATGACAGTTGGTATACACATTCCACATAGAGTAATAGCATGTCCTATGTAGAGAGAAATTCACATGATCATGGCTACAAACAACCAAATTGGAGAAATCAGACAATACAAAATTCAAACTCTAGAGGCCCATCCTATGGAAATAACTATAATAATGATGACAAAGAATAGTTTGGAGGCTACAGAGGAGGCAGAGGTCATGGAAGGAGTCAAAGGAAGGAAAATGCAACATGCTTCAATTGTAGTAAGTTAGGACACTTTGCTAATGAATTTTGGGCCGAAAAGAAAACACAGTATTCATTTTGTAATAGTACAGAGCATGATTTATTCTCTTGTGAGAGAGCACAATAATACTTCTAGAATGCACAACCACAATCTAAGAGTGGTGAGTTACATAACCTGAATAATAAAAAAAGGAGCAAGGATCATAAGGACACCAAATGATCAAGAAGCCTGAACTTACCAGAAGAACAACAGAGAGAAGACAAACATATCTTCAATTGAATCCATAGAAGAAGAAAAGTACTACAAGAGAAGCACACCAAAACATACCAGAAGACATCATATCATTGAGACTGAAGAGGAAGACAGTGAGGAGGATGAAGAATTTGTCCCTACTAAGAAGCGGCATGAAGAAGTGGTGAAGGAGGCTAAACAAACAATAAGAAAGGAACAAGAAAAGGAGAACCAATACAAGCAATTTTTTAATAAAGGAGAAGTGGAGGCTCTCAAGCAGTTAGCCCAATTGACACAACAACACAGACTCATTTATAAACTAAAGCAATTCTCTAAGTACTGGAATAAGGAGCAAGGTCAGAAAAGTCAAATCCAGAGGATGGGAAGAATAGATAGAGAATGGAAGACAAAACCATTAATGGTGGATGTTCATATTAACCACAGGAAAGTCTGGAATGTGATGATAGATTTGGGAGCAAATGTCAACATGATCACAAAGAACATGTGGGAGCAATTAGGAAGACCTAAATTGATAGAGACAACTTACAACATTATTTTAGTAGACAGGTCTAACATGAAAATAATGGGAACTTGGAAGCAGGTGGAAGTTAACCTAATGGGAGTCAAACATGTCTTAAATTTTATTATGGTAGCCATGAACCTGGTCAAGGTGAAACTTTCAATGGATTGTTAGGGTTGAGATGGTTTGTAGATGCAAATGGTGTTATAGACTCCCGGAGGGAGGAGTTATCATTTGCAAATGAGAATAAGATTGTTCACATCCCTTTAGGATTGTCAATGGAGGAAGCATATATAGAAGAAATCAATCAGGATGAATACAATATAAGGATGCAAAGAATCTCTATACAATTACAAGGTTGGATGTAGAGGAGACAACAAAAGAGCTTAATTTTGAGGGAGAAGTGGAGATAGAGGAGGATTACAACAGTACAGATAGTGATGAGGTCTTAGAAGCTTGGATGAGAGAAGAACTGGAACTAAAAACAAGGAAACTGCTTGGTTACCGGAGTATATTCATGATCAGAATGGGCGAAGAAGACATATCGCAATCCTCTGCACTTCATCAGAACTCACCAGAGAATACATGCGACACATTCAAGGAGGATAAGGAAGATATGGATCAAAACTCTTACCGGGTAAGTCACATTTTGAAAGGAATTTCACATATCAAGTTGCCTAGGTTTTCAGGCATACATGACCTACTTAAATACCTAGCAGAAATGGAGATAATCTTTTCAGATGAAGAGATAAGATTACAGGTGGCACAATACACATTAGTTTGTAATGCTGTAAATCGGTGTAACACACATAAAGACACAATCAACTGGTGGACAACATTCAAAATATTCATCAAGACAAGATATTTACCAAAGGAGGGAGAATATGACATAATACCCAAGTATTCAAGTTGGATTTCACCACAAGAACACTTGTACATGTGCATAATCGTATGGAAAGGTAGAAATGAATATAATGAGGTACTATATACCCACTTCTTTTATTTGACACTATCACCAATTGCATAGACATGGTACATTAATCAAGAACAAAGGAAAGAAATGAGATACTGGGAAGAGTTGTAACAAGACTTCATTCATACTTTCTCATTCTTTGATCCAGACAAAAAAATACACACAACACTCATCAGAATATGGGAGATCATCTTTTAACAAGATGAAGAAGAAGAAGAAGCCAACCCAAAACAGAGCTAATTACCGAAAAGAACAAAAGGCATTTGGAAGGTCATAGAATGGATGAATAAAGAATCATATCTGGAGAAACACAAATGCTACAAAACATCACAACAGGAAGAAGAAGAGGGTAAAGAACTAGAAATAAAAATAGAACAAGGTGAAAGAGAGTTGGCAAAATCAACAGACATCAAGGAAAAGTACTACAACAAGCCCATCCGGCTAAGGGAGGAAAACATTGCCAAAGGAGATCCTAAGCTAGTCAAGATAGGAGACTATTGGGATGAGAAGGAAGTGGCACAAGCAGTAGAGATTCTATTCAAGTAGGAGGATTTATTCCCTAGAAAGTTCACAGAGATGAAGGCAATTAAAGAGGAAGCCAGAGCAATGAAAATTCATTTGAAAGAAGGCTACAAAGCAATTAAGAAAAGGCCATACCGGATCAACCCAAACATGAAGAAAAAAGTCAAAATAGAACTTGATAAGATCTTAGAAGTAGGTATCATAAAGCCAATGGAGGAAGCAGAGTGGATCAGTCCAATAGTAGTAAAGAATAAGAAAATAGGAGAAATCAAGATCTGTAGAGACTATAGAGAATTGAATAACGCTTGTATTCATGATCCTTTCCCTACACCATTCACAGAGGAAATCTTGGAGTCAGTTGCCAACAAGGAAATCTATTCTTTCGCTGATGGATTCTCCAGATATCACCAAGTAAAAATTAGAGAGGAAGATAAACCCAAAACAACATTTGCATCTGAACTAGGATCTTTCATGTACACAGTTATGCCATTTGGGTTGAAAATGCACCTACAGTATTTAGTAGAATCATGGTCAATGCATTCAAGGAGTATATATGTGATTTCTTGGAAGTTTATTTAGATGATTGGATTGTATTTGGACTGCTAAAAGATCACACACAAACATTGAGGTTGATGTTGAATAAGTGTAGAAGCTTGTAAATATCTCTAAACTTGAAGATATACACTTTTGCAGTACCATTTGGAACACTACTAGGCCATATAATATGTCAAGGATTGATGGTTGATCCCCTAAAAGTTGCCACTATTCAAAACTTGTTGCCACCAAAAACTACATCTGATGGTAAAACATTCCTAGGATATATCGATTATCACCATAAATTCATCAAGAGTTATGCAGCTATCTCAGCACCTATAGAAGAATTACTGAAGAAAAAATAGGGCAAGAGTATCACATGGAATGAGCAATACCAAAAGGCATTTGACACTTTGAAGTAGAAAATAGCAGAAGCACCAATACTCATATTTTTGAACCGGGAGAACACATCCCATGTTCATGTGGATGCATCATGGATTGCAGTAGGAGCAGTACTAACTTAGCCAAGGGGTTCTAAGGATCACCCTACAGCATTTGCAAGAAGGAAACTGTCAAAAGAAGAAAAGAATTAAACCATAATTGAAAGAGAAGCCCTAGTAATGGTGTATTACTCAACAAACCAATCATCCAAGGAAGAATTTGTCGATGGATACTCTTGTTTCAGGAGTTTAAATTCTCAATTATGGTGAAACCGAGAAAGCATAATCAAGGACCTGACTACTTGTCCAAAATTGAGACATGAGAAGATCTAGAGGTACATGAAGAAGAACTGCCTGGCGCAAATCTTTTCAAAGTAACTATGGTGCTGGAAGAATTGGAAGACATAGCATACCTACTGACTACAAGGGAATTTCCAGCAGAAATACCATCACAAGAGAAACAAAACCTAATGCGGAAATCTTTTCCATACACATTAATTGAGGGAGAGCTACATATCTGAGGAAAATATGATATCATCATAAAGGTAGTATATGAACATGAAAGAGAAGAAATTTTAAGTGAAGGACATGAAGGGATAGCCAGAGGACATAATGTCAGAGACATGACAGCAAGGAAGATCAAACTAGCCGGGTTATGGTGGCCTACACTTTTCAAAAATGCAAAGGGATAAGAGGTTGAGCAGGCACGAGTCATCGGGGATCAACCTGTGCCCCTAACCTCTGTTGTGGCATGTTGCCACCAATACCCTAGAATGATCTAAAATCAATATAATTAGGTTTCCTATTCAAAACAAACTCTGCATATAATTTTCTCAAAAAATATAGAGGAACCTCACAATTAGCATGAGGTGGATAATCAAATACCTTCCACCACTGATGTCTGTCAAAGAACAGGAAGACCTATTGCAAGAGATGAAATGACACTAAGACCAGTTCTAGCACAATTACCTTTTCAGAAATGGGCTATTGACTTCATTGGACCCATAGACCCTCCGACAAAGCAGCCAAAAGCTAGATTCATTATTACTAGAGTAGAATACCTGACTAGGTGGGCTAAAGCACAACCAACCAGAGATTGCATGGCAAAAACTGTTGCCAAATTCATCTATGAGAACATAATTACTGGGTTTGGTTGTCATTGAGCATAACCAGTGATCAAGGTAAACATTTTGTAAACAAGATGATTTCTGAGCTACTGGACAATTTCATGATAACACACAACAGGAGTTCACCATATCATCCACAAGCAAATGGAGCAAGTGAAGCTCTCAACAAAATCATCGGAGTAGCATTGACAAAGACATGTGTAGTGGGAACAAAACAGACTGGGATCTCAAAATACCTGCGGCACTATGGGCATACCAGACGACCTTCAAAAGAACCACTAAGTTCACTCCCTACGAACTGGTGTGTGGGATAGATGCTACAATACCGGTACACTTCATACTGCCAAATTTCCAGACAGCAACGACCTTCAAGCTAGGTGAAGAAAACTCTCCCACGCAAAGGATTGAAGAATTGGAGAAACTGGATGAGGATAGGTTGATGGCAGCATATAATATGAAATTGGAAAGAAACAGACAGAAGGCCTAGCACAATAGAAACCTGAGGAACAAGACATTCAAGGAAGGTGACTTAGTACTCCTGTATGACAACAAGTTTAAGAAGCAAGGAAAACTGAAGACAAGGTGGCTAGGACCATACTACATCGAAGAATTTGTAGATTCTGGAGCAGTCAGATTGAAGAACATGGAGGGCAAACTATCAACCAGATATGTCAATGGTGCCAGACTCAAGAAAAATTTTCAACCGAAGCAAGACATGTCTTGATGACAAGACATAATTTTGTGGGGGGGATGATGTTAGCAGGTCACTTGGCAAAAAATAGAGCTGACCGGAGGAGACTACACACTATGCGGAGGCTGGAAGCTAATAGAAGATAATGAATAACACATCTCTAATATGTAATAGATATAGTATATATAGATAGAGAAGAATAGGAGCAAGATAGATAAGATATTCTGATGTAAGAATGACATAGAAGTCATGTATGTAACTGGTGAGGCAGAGTTCTAGACCTGTCAGAGGATGGATAGATGATGTATGTATTTGTTGAATGCTAATATATATGAAGAATTGTCGGTACTAGGTAATACTGTGTTATCTTGTTGTGATGTGTATTTGATGCTCTATTTTGTTATTTTTTATGTTTTGTTGTCAATCTCTACTTACTTGACTGGGGTATAAACTAACTACAAAGACTTGACTAAGGACTGGATCTCTAGACTGATATCCCCTCTACATTTCTTGCTAACAGTATTCATCACTAAAACCTAGGGTTATAAGCACTTGGACATAGTTTATTTTGTTTGTTGTGTTGCCTTTCCCTTTTGTGGTGGTAAACATGCTTGTAAACCCTCAACCCTAAACCCCAAGATTGAAAGTTTTAAAATTGAAGTAGGATTTATATCTCACATACTTGGAAAGATGAATTTCTGGTGCAGTGTCCCTCTCACTTCCAACCAGCGCCAGTTGAAACTTGATTCTTGAATTACCTGTGTGCAATACTACGACCTAACTTCCTAATTTTATTTTTGTTATTCTCAAACAAGTGCCAAGTATATGAACAAGTGCAAGTGCAAGTGCAATGTGTTATGTACACAATATTACAATTTTGTACTTTCACTTCAAACAAAATTGAAAGATGGCATGCAAGTTTGCAACTTCATTAAATTCACCGCATCTAGCTGGCAGTGGCATAAGTAAAATATTTAAATACTATAAGTTCTCATCCATTGATCTAACCTAATCTAATGACTCATGGTTGATTCTAGAGGTTTGAGTTTGCAAGTCTACAGCTTTGGACATTTCCTTCTAGAATTCAACTACAGTTCTGAGTTGTCCATCCTCGTTCATTGAATGGTGGAAATTTCCTATAAAACCTCATAATAATATAATATAGACTATAAAATCTATGATTATAATTGATATATTATAGTTAAATATTTTTTTTATCGGTGAACGCTTTTTGACCAGAGCTATGAATTGGTCAGGCCACAACACGAGGAACCTCATCTCTTAGCATGAACACCAGGCATGAATTCCTACATTAATGCTAGAGGTTCAAACTCACGAGCTCATTGGCCCGACGAAGGCCCAGAGCTTGCGAGCACAACAACCTAGCGAAGGCACAAATCCTGCGAGCACGTGTCACGTCTCGATCTTTTGGATTGCATTTATTTACGTTTAATTAATGAAAAACTATTGAATTCTACTTAATGTTTGATTCTAGATAATATATGTACATAATTTAGTAAGATTGATGATGCATTATCAAGTTCTATGATTTAATTATCTTATATCCGCTTCGGCTATGATTTAATGGAACTAACCTATTGATAGTGGAAGTGAGTGAAAGTGTATGAAGGTATCATCGAAGGCAAGAACATGTTTCTTGTAGAGGGGACCTAGCCATTTGTCAATATTGGTTTGATTTAATCTGGTGTCCTATCACACACTCACATAGAAATCATATTGCATGACTGTTTTTGCATTGTTTGACTATCTGCTTAACATTCTTGACGGAAGAATAATTGAATGTGACTATTGTCTTTCGTTGCGAGTGATTTATATGTATGAGAGTTCATAATTAATAAATACAATATATTTGTGACTATTTATATATAATATATAGATGGGCATGTGTGCATCTTAATGTTTTAAGCTATTTAAAATTAGTTGCTAGAGAAAATGGACGTGACCCGTGGAATTATGGAGTAAATTGAAGTAAACGAAAATATTTTAGAACTTGCATAAAACCTACGCACTAATTAGGGAGGTAAAAATAGAACATAAGGTAGATAAAAAGAGGAGGGCACAAAAAAAAGAACACACAACGAGAGGCAACGATTGGGGGAATTTTTAGCAGAAGCTACAAAGCATTGGAGGGATTTTGGCAGGCTATAGGTTCTGCAAAGATATCAAAGGCACAATCAGGTTTTTCTTCATTTGTTTTACTCTTCCAGCATAAATTCGGGCAATGTATAAAAGAATGTATTGATTTATGTTTTTTCTAAGGTTGTAAAACCAATAAGAAACCAGAAAAATGTTTCTAATCTGCCACCATGGGCACCTTTTGTTTTTTAAAAAAGAATGGCTTCACACTTAGACTATGGCACTGCCTTTTATGGCAGGCCATAGCCCCTTGCTAAGGTTGTGGGAGGCCATACAACCTTCCCACACCTATCATAGAATAATAGGCGTTGCGCCCCATGCTTCCTTATAACTGAAACTTCAATTTTGCTTTAAAATTTTAAAGGGTTTCAACCTTCTTGAAATGTCTTCGTGGTGCTGAAGAAAACTCTTTTGTGATTTGTTTAGCATGTTAAAACAGGTTGTTATTCCCTCATACTGGTATGTATGTACATATACATATAAACTATATGTGTGTGTGTATACATACCTACGTATGCACATAAGTTGAAAACTCATTACTCTCTTATGGAACCACTATTGTTACTTCTCTTTAGCAGAAAATACTGTTGTGTAAACTTTCTTGAAGATGATTGAAATGTTGTTAAGTGATTCTTTTGTAAACCCTCTGTTGTATGATTCGTTGGCATAAAATACTATTGTATAAACTTCCTTGAAGCTAATTTAAATGTTGTTAAATGATTCTTTTATAAACCCTCTGTTGTATGGGTGTTTGAGGACTTCTATGTGTCTGAAATCTTGTTAAAAATGATAGCAAACAACAAGTTATTATCTTGAAACTGATAAGGAACGGTGATCTTTTAAACTTCTCTTATAAATATGAATGTTGTTATGAGATCATATGGAATCTCAAAGGCTCGAAGAGTTAACCTATACCCAAGCAACCTTAGACTTCTTACTAAGACAAAAATCAAACAAGAGTGTGTCGCTCACTGATGCATGATGAAACAGAATGTGAAATGCAAAAAATATACTTTTTTTGTTTTTCATTATTTTTATGCTTTTTATGGATTTTTGTGATTTTTGATGATTTTAGGTTTTTTTGATTTTATGATTTTTACAGAGTTCCCAAATACTAAACTCTTCACCTTCCATTGTGCATAAGAGGTAAGTGTTGTTTCTGATGTCTTCCTTAACTATATATGGACCTATCCAGTTTGGTCTAAACTTCGCTTGAAAGAGTTTGCAAGGACACTTGAAGACTTGGTGTAATAATGTCTTTGAATTTAGCAAGGAGTTTTGTGTACTCACATTTTCAATGTTTGACGATTTTCTCCCTAGTCTTGTCATTTTCTATTCTTGTATAGTTTCATCAATTTTAGAATTTTGAGGGGCAATTTGTATTGATGGTGACTCTCCTAGCTTTTGTGTGGGTTCTGGTTCTCCTTTTTGTTTAGTGGTGGTCTTGACTATATGGATGCTCATATCTGGCTTGATAGGAATGGCTGCTAAGTTGAATGGAGCATAAGACTTTGTTGAGTGGGGATCGAAGGGGAATTCTCCTGTTGCCCCCTCCTTTGTACATTTTGAGGTCTTAGCTATATTTGTGATTCATTTAGATGTCTCTCCTTTTTTAAAAGTGTTGATTTTTGGGTCACTTGTGCCTTTTATGGTCTTTCCCTTCTTTTTGGCTTGTTCAACTCTATAAAGACTGAAAGGGTCAGGGTCTCCTCTAATGATGTGGGTTTGTGGGTAGGAGAACTCTTGATAAGTTCTAACATGTGAGAAAATTTTGAATCACTATGTGTGTCATCTAGTCGTCCTAGTCCTTGGGTAGCACAATTTTTTTAATCTTTGTCTAATTCCACAAGGCCTAAGGTGTTTTGATCAAAGGCATTTTGACATTTCTTGGGACTATTTCCTTCATCTTGTTATAATGTGTCCATGAATGGTTGATCCTCTAGGATGTTTGATATGAAGTGATGGTACTCTCGACATGACTTGATATCATGCCCCCTTCTCTTGTAAAATGAGTAGTATTTATCATTATTGTAATTTTTGTGGTTTATGATGATTGTTGTATGACTACTTGTTGATTCTTAGGGGATAGTTTTTGACATTTTGGTTCCCTGAATTCATATGACTCTTGTAATCATAGTTGTTGTTCCTGGATGGTGAAGTATCTATTGACCCGTCTATGTTTTCATTGTTTGTCAAGGATTTGTTATTTCTATCATGGTTTACCAACCTTCCATTGGCATCATACTCCCTTCTTTCACTATCAATAGTAGCTTGGTTAATTCTAAGGGAACTTTCAAGCATTTCTTCGTATGATTTATAAGGGATTTTTTGAACTTGTTCTCATATGTCATTGTTGAGGGCATGTAAGAAAAGATCATAGAGCTCCTTATGATCCATGTTTGGTGCGCTAGTTAAAGAATAGAGAACTTTCCTCCATCTTGTGATAAAATGTGCGACCAACTCAACGTTTTCTTGTTTGATCGTTAAAAATTCTTGTATCCATGTCTTGACTAATTTGTTTATGTCAAAGGCAACCACAAATTGATTGATGAGTTTCCTAAATGAGTGGATTGATTCTTCTGGAAGTTGATAGTACCAATCTAGAGTGATACCCTCTAAAGCATTTAGAATTTTTTTTGCTACCACCCCATCCCAAGGAAGGAGTTCCTATACTACTGTGATGTAGGCCTTGATATGAGAGTCGGGATCACCCTCTCCTTTGAATATTGGAAGCTTAGGGAGAGGATGTGGTTGTATGATAGGATGAATGTTATATTCAAGAGGCTCCTTTAAATACTTGAGGTATGTTTCTAAGAGGAGGTTATGTGTAGAGGGTCTTGTTCCTCCGAACATTAGCCCTACAGGTGGATCTTGTTGCGCTTGTTGAAAGGGGATGCTTGATTATTGATATCCTGAAAAGGATGGATAACTAGATGGTGTCATGTTTATGCCTTGAAAAATGGGTGGGATTGTTTTTGGTTGTTTTTGCATCATAGGAATCCCACTTATTTGATTGAAACTCATCATATTGAATAATGAGGGAAAGGAAAGCATGAATGCTTTGCCACTTGTGTTATGAGAATGGAAGTTTAGATGAGGGGGATTTTGGGTTGCCCCTTGATTTGATTTGATCTTGTCAAAGAAAGAATTTCCTCATGCTCTAGATTTTTCCTCAATTTTGTTTTGACAATATTGTTCAACATTTATAGCCTCAAGGGTCTTGATCCATTGGACCAAGGTTGCTATAAGGTTTGTGGGTGAGGCTTCCTCTATTTTTGAGTTTCACCAACTTGCAATGGGTTGTTTTGCTTTGAAGTTTAAGTGGCCCCATTTATTCTTTCTAATGACACTTGACATGCCATAGATCTTTTATCTTGATGTGCTATGTGGAGGGATATGTGTGCCTCCCAAGATTATTGTAAGATATTCTCTTGATGGATCACCTCATTGTCCATTTGGGTGGCCATTTTCCCATGGATTGTTATGGGTTGGTCTTGTTGATGGATCTTAAACTGAACACTCACTTGGAATGTTTTGATTTGGTTGAAGTTGTGGGGCTCTTGTTGGATGCCCTTTGAATTTGAGTCTTTAGAGTCCAATTGATTTAAGATTGAAGCTATTGGATCTAAAAGTGTGTCAGTTTCATTGGAGGGGACATTCCCTTGAACTTTGTGTGATTTTGTCCTAGATTGGGGGTGTAGGAAACATCGTAGAATGAATGAGATGAAGATGGAAATTAAAGATGAAAGTGGAATGGAAGAAATGTGCAAAAATGTGAAAGAACCCATCCCAAAAGGATTTGCTCTTCACGTCCACGAAAATGAAAATGGTGATGGAAATGGGATCAAAGTAATGAAAACCCAAAAATCTCAACCAAAAGGTTGTGTTCTTCACATCAGATTCACCAAAATATATATCATTTAAAATGTGACCTAGATAATTTGTGGGTGAGTCACACTCTAGTGTGACACATGAGCCATCTTCCTTGCTACAGGTGGCCTCCTAGTCACTCATGCTCATGTGGCAAGAGCCATTTGAGCAGAGGTAGGACCAAGGGGTTGTTTTGTTCTCTTTATTGAGGGAGAAGAATGTTGTGGATGGCATTTGGGTTTTGTGTTGTGTGTTTTGATGATTCTTCCTATGGAGACATTCAATTGTTGTTGTTGTTGTGATAATTGTATGACCTGAACAGTCACAAGTCTTGAGTCTCCTAAGCCTAGCATGAAGGTTGTTTTGTTCGTTGATGAGTTGGAGACATTTTTGTCTCCTTTCTTCATCTCGTGAGATTTTTTGTATCAAGGGTTGTTGGTCTCTAATATGTTGTGGATGTTCTTGTTCTTCCCTCGCTTGTTCTATGTTTTGTTGATGAATTGGATGGGGAAGTTCTCCCCAATCTCGTCAAGGATGGATTATATCCAGTCTTCCCTAATGTATGGGCACATTGAATACTTGACAATAGGGGGAAGTGTTGTATTTGTCATTGAATGTGTTGAGTTGATTTTGTTTGAATTGATGTTTACCTCATGATGACATCGAGGGTTTCTCCTTCTTTGAATGATTTTGTTTCAATTGTGTTTACCTCATGAGATCAAGGGTTTTGTTATTGTTTCTCTCTAAGTTTTACTATTGCTTTTGTAATTTTCTTATGAATGCACTCTAAATGTATGCAAAACAATTTTATGTTGTCTAATTACCTAAGAATTGAAAATGTATGCAATCTATATGTGTTTTTCAAGATGCAAGCTAATCCTATGTTTTGTAGTTTTTGTGTGACATTTTTTTAATTGAATCTAACAAATTGTAATTGCAAATGGAAATAAATGCAATATAATGAACAAATACAAGGCTAATCTAATTAAATCAAATGCAATGCTAATCTATGAAAACATAAACAACCTATCAAGGAAAAATCAAAGCAATGATTACTTTTCCAAGAGCCAAAATGTGAGCTAATTACTATTCTAAAACATTTAAAGAACCTGGTATGAGGAAAATGTCAATGCCTGGCTTGAGCCCTTAGAAGTCCTTATGGCAACCCTCTCTTCCTCTGTAGTAGTGGGGTCTTCCTCTTAGCGACAATTATGAAGATGGGAGCAAATGAAATCAAATGGAAGCTTTGAAAACAATTGGGCATGAGAATGCCTAAGAAGCACTATGGCTTGGAGAAATGGAAGCTTTGAAAACAATTGGGCATTAGAATTCCTAAGAAGCACTATGGCTTGGAGCTATGAAAGCTAAATGCAAAAATCAAAAGGCTCACAGGGTCCTGCACAAACATAAAAATGCTAAGGAGACAATTAGCAAAGCAAAGCAAAAGCAAGAGTAATGATACTAAATTTTGCCTCCCCAAATGCATAGAGGAGGGGGTTATTTATAGGTGGAAAACCAACACCAAAGGTAGTAGTGATTGGGTAGTTAATAGGAATAGATTGGGGAGTGATCTGACTCTGATTAAGAGTGAACGTTGGTTGCAAGCGAGATCACACGAAAAGAAATAAAGTTAACACTTGGTTGATTGTAAGATAACTAAGATTGATATGGAGATGAGATTGGACTGATCGGGAGTGTTGAATCAGTTAGGAGGAGTTGGCAATTAGTTACAAAAGAAGACTCATGCAATCAAGTCTCAATTTGGAGAAAATTTGGGCCATAACTAGAAGAAAACATGCATGTTAAAAGATGACAAGGTCATCCCATGTAAGAAAGGTTTTGGAATCCTAAAACTAGCCATAGCATCTCTACAAGGTGGGTCGCCCCTGGAGATTCTGTTTTAATTGCAAGGTCGCCCAGGGAGATCCTACACTGCCAGGGGATGACCCAAAAAGGAAAGATGTGACATGAAAATTGAAGTCATGGATGGAATGGGGAGGTTAATTAGATGATTCTAAAGGGATAAAATGATGCAAATGCCCCTAGGGAACATCAATTTCCCCTCTTGTGAAGTGGATTGATGAGGTTATTAGGGCTAGAAAGCGACAGGAAAGATTTATCAAACTTTGGTCTGAAGGCAAGCTAGAAGGTGTGCAGGACCATAGAAGGTTATTCCAAAGGTTAGAAAAGCACAATCAAGATGAAAACTAAACAAAGACACATCAACAAGAGGAATATTGTTGAGGTATGTATATATTCACGCTTACATGTATGTGATTAGGATTATAGCTCATCCTTGGGCCACCATGTAGGCATGTGCATCTTTTTCATACTTACAAACCCTGACAAAAAAAGATAGTTCTCAAACCCTCATTGATGACCACCTTGGGACACCAAACAAAGTCATATTCCACATCCATTGAAGAATTAAGTACTTGCATTTATTGTTTAATTTTTTTAATATTAATTTCAACATGCTTATCATTCCTAGCTCTTAACCTTGGTCATTTATTGTTTAAATTTTTTAATATTAATTTCAACGTGCTTATCATTCCTAGCTCTTAACCCTGGGATATTTGTGTATGAATGCATATTTAATTGATTTATCTTAGAGTTTTATGTAAAGGTGTTATTTATTTATTTACAGTTATACTTTTTTAATATTAATTTCCACATGCTTATCATTCCTAGCTCTTAACCCTAGGATATTTGTGTATGAATGCATATTTAATTGATTTATCTTAGAGTTTTATGTAAAGGTGTTATTTATTTATTTAGAATATTAATGACAAGATATACAAGGATGTGTATATATTAGATAAGTGAAATTATATAAATTACTTTAAATATATATGTATCTCAAATACTCACCAACAAATTGTAGATTTTTTAAGTTGTTTAATTTAATTTACTAATTGAAAAACAACTTGAATTTGTTTAATGAATATTAATCAAAATAAATGATTATTTATTATTGAAAAGAATTAAAATCAACCATCCAATTTAGCCAGAGTAAAAAACAATTATCGAGAGTAACAAATTAATTAAAGCAATCAATTCAGAAATTAAAAGGGTAATTGTGCAATAGTATGACTCAAAAAGTACATAATAGTTTAGGTACTCTGTAGCAATATCACATTTCCTACATGCGTCATGCTTAAAAACGTTGCATAGAAAATATGTTAGTTGCACAAGACAAGACTATTTATACTACATCAAATCAGAACTCTTTGTCTAATGTTAACATTGAGGCACTCAAAATCTGTTTGCTACTTTGATATCTTTGTTGATAGACATATAAGTACATATTGAGTTCCATATTGAGTTTTAAAAAGTAAAGAGGATCTAGGGTATTAACTTACTGTGATTAAAAAAAATTGTTTGAAGACCTAAGACACATTCGTTAAATGAGATTTTAAAATACAAATTGATAGTGGATAAGTAAGTGCATGTATAATATTCCACAGAAAGCACAATACATACAGAGAATGAAGACGAGAGGAACTAATCTCATGGAAGAAGGATCCAAGGAAATGGTGAAGAGCTTTAGAGGATAAAGCATAATGAGGTTTTAACAATATTAAAGTACCCAAAATCTATAGCCTTAGGCAGAAGGCATGAGAGGGTTCAACTACTTCCAGTGCAATAAATGTTCAGTAGTTACAATTCTACAAGCCGACCAATTTACAGGATCAATAACACATAAGATCTACAAAATGCCTAAGCACATTAGATACACATTTACCCTTTGTCCAAGGAAAGGACTAGAGGTGTTCTACAAAATGCATAAGCACATAAGATGCACATTTACTCTTTGTACAAGGAAAGGACTGGAGCTGTTGATAGATTAATTCACTTACCTATGAGAAGACAATAATTACATCCTTTAACAGCACCATAAGATGCACATTTACTCTTTGTACAAGGAAAGGACTGGAGCTGTTGATAGATAAATTCACTTACCTATGAAAAGACAATAATTACATCCTTTAACTCACCGACCTAGTTTGGTATATCATTAGGGTTGCATCACATTGATTTCCCTATGGCTGATGACTTTTTCAAGCCCCACAAGCCCTTGTCAAAGTTGAAGAAAATATAAAGTTGGTTTCTTTTGGGAACTGTAGGGCACAACAAATCAAAATGGTTGCTTGTATGACAAGGAAAAAGACCCAATTTATTGTCTTGTGAGCACTTTGCGGCACAACAAATTGATATTGCAACTTGAACATGACAATTTTTATCAACTCTCAGGGTAGTACAACAAAGGTGAGTACGATAAGGAGAACTATTTTAAACCTGACTTCTAGTGCCTTAACGAGCTAAGGATGGAGTTCGATGTGGTAGTTCACCGTAAGATATTGCCATACCAATCTGCGTGTACTTTTTATCGGCGTTTCTTACATGTTATATCACACAGTATCTTTTTACCAGTCCTTTCGTAGTATCTTCATTTTTTACAAGTAGTTGATATCCAACGAGAAAATTATTCAAATAAGGCCCAAGTCCAATAGCAAGCCCCCAAGTTCCCAGTAACTAATTTTAATTTCTATATTTACAATGTCAAATATCTTTGGCCATAATTCGAATATCTTCTAAACAACATTTCCTCAATTTTATTTTTTGTCTTTTTAGCATTTGAACTCTGCCGATCAAATGTTTATGTTTTGATTGTCACAACTAATCAACAGAATAGTTTCCATCATGTAGTTTAATATTTTCAATCAAAGAACTAAATCTTTTATTCATTTTATCGAAATTTGAACTTTGATAATCAAAGCTTTCAAGTTGTCTAATGAGTTATGGTTTAATTCAATGCAAACATTGTAATTCCAATCAGTCGTGGTATAATGAGTTAATTTAATGTTTTAAATTCAAACTAAATAGATTTTTTATTCAAATTAGCTCCATTCACTTACCTTATTAATTCTGTTTGCACTCTATTACACAAGTTGTGTGATTCCACCGTTGAAACAAAGGATTTACACTTTATGGCAATATTTTTACAAAAGGAAGAGTGCTGCAATAAATATTTGCATGAACCTTGTCAATTATCAAGATCAATTACATGGACTTGAAAAATAGGTAACGCTGTCCACACTGGTGGCAACCAGAAAACAATCTTTACAAAATACTTGCTCCATTACGCAAGCTTCTAAATTCTGATCAGGAACCATTCATAATTCATGCAAATCAAAAAACTTAAAAGACCAGAGACTCCATTTACACTATATTTGAACCACAACAATCTGCAAAGGAAGTTTTATCAATTTCTCCTTGCAGTCGTTGTAGAAATCACAACAACAGTCGAGGTACAGGACATCCATGCAAGTGTCAAGGTACAAGACATCGATGCAAGAACCACCACAAGTATCCACAACACATGCTCCAGCCAGTTATACACAGTCTGTCTTGTAGCATCTTTTACATACAGCCTTACTTTACAATTTGGTTCCTGATTCATTAATCCCAGAACAGCTTTTATAAAAAACTTCAGAATGCATGGACAAAACCATTCTCACAAAACAATTCCAAACTGGCTTGTCATTGACAAGGCAGTCTAATGCAACTGTCCTGTCAGTGACAAGTCAGTAGCTGCCATAGGACGTAGAAAATGCAAGCAAACTGGAACTGATAGATGCGATTGAAGGACATTGTTGGCATCTCACCCTCCTATGTGCATGCAGGTGGTCCTAATAGAAGCTTCTATAAATTCATGACCGTGCTTGAGCCTCGGCAAGTGAAATAGCCAATGCTAGCATCATCTGTTCCTCGTAACTCTCGGGGACCACATAAGGCTGTGCACTGAGGGAAGGTGGATCAGCAGAAACATCAGCATTTTGAGGAACATCAGGGGCTTCCCAAGGTAAATCTGAAGCAGACGGAATACTACTAGAAAAACTAGTCCCAACTTCAACGACTTCAGAGCTGTGGTCAAACATCCAGTCTGACACTGAGCTTCGGCTTCCTTCCCTTAAACACTGTGAAAGTGCACGTCCACTTTCTGGGGAAACTTCTATCCAATTCTCTGGAGCATGAGCCTCAGGTTCTCTCTCATCCTCTAATTCACTATTATTGACAGGTTCCTCAGGGAATACCTGCTGTTCATGCTCATCTGTCTCTAGGTGGTCAGATGCTTGCTCACAAATATTAGATGGTGATAAATCTTGTTGACCAGATGTATTGTCTTGTGAAACATCCTGATTCTCTATCATGCCACTTTCAGTGGGGTCTTCATCAATTCGTTGATTTTGTGATCTTTGTCTTACAGCCATTGAGTCAACATTTAATAATTGTCTTTCAGCAAGTGCAGCAATTGCACAAGCAAGTCCCCCTGTAACAGAGCTGTTTGGAATCACCTCTCTTGAATCACCCAGGATAGTGTTTGAAATGGTAGACCCACGACTCTCTACCAGTCCAGGGGCTTCACCAAGTCTTCTAGGAACATTGTTTTCAAACCCAGATAAAGAAGGTCCAGGGATTCTATGGGAACTATGCTCCTGTAAACAGAAAATTACAATTTAATTATCCTTAATGCCATAAGGTGTTGTATTCACCATCACATAATCTTTTCCAGGAGGAAAATTTATTTCACTCTATCCCCCTTCCATACATGTCTGCATGCATGGAGTGGACAAACTTACCTGGCACCTGCATTTGTGTATGTATACAAAGCTGTATGTGGTTTTGCATAAACTGCTTACCTTTGAAGATACATCCCAATAGTTATCTACATAATACGAAACAGATGATATACCTGGAGAGAGAGCCAGATTGCTTCCATAATCATTATGTCCTCTAGGTCCAGGTCAAAACCATCCTCTCCCCTGTATGCCAAAAAAACAAAACCATATTAAATAAGAAAAGAGTGCATTGAAATTTGAAAACAGGTAAAAATTGTTATGCTGTTGTGTAATGACCGGGTTTGTAGGATGAACTGTTCACATGGGGCTTCAATCTAAGAACCTCCACAAAGTACAAAGTGATAATTAGCCTTCTAAAATAGAGGTCTCTTCCTCATTTAACACTATCCAAACTATTTTATGCAATGTGGCCGTCTTATGCAATCTTTTCTTCGTCAACTAAAGTACTTTTTGTAGATGTGTCGATAATTAGAACTTGAAACTGTGTCATGAGGTGTCTACCAGCACCCAAAAAAACAAACAGAAAACTATTTTATCTTAGTACATACCTCTTTTAAAAAAATTGTCTTCAGTGATGCAAACGGAATTATTTAAAGTAGTTTCTTTGTTACTTTAAGGATTTGAAACTGTTCAAGATATAGTGCATACCAGCGTGCTATAAACAATTTAACAGGAGAATTTCAACTTATTACCGTATCTCTAGAATAAATATTCTTTTGCATTAGCAATTCAACCAAGAATTATCTTAAGAAAATGGAGCCAAATAAACAAGAAGAAACATATCTGGATTTCTACATAAAGCCAATTCTATAATCAAACCATATCATTTTTCATTGTTTTGAAAAAGAAGCAAAAAGTTCAAGACTAATTATAGAATGTAGTTAATAAATTCTTCTCACAAAGCTTAACTAATCAGTCCAACCTCATCTAAATTAGCCTCAGGTTGAGAGGAAAATTTGGTAGGCTTAAAGCCATCCATTGTGGTTCCATATCTGCTTGAATATAATATCAAATAATCACCAATAATTAATATATACAGAAGCTTCAGGCCTCATCCCAATTAATGCAAATGATTTTCCATAACTACAGACTACCATTTTCAAGCTATTTTATTTACAATTTAAGAGTTATTTTATTTTACTTTAGAACTATTTTATTTAATACATACATACATACATGGACACATGAATTTAGTTAAGAATTATTTTATTTTATCTAACATTGTTTACTTTATTTTTTTAAAGAGCTTTTTAACTTTTGTATGTAAAGCCATTCTTTTGTTTTGTTTTTACTCTATGTTACGGGTTCTGCACCAAATTCCCCTGGGTCCTGGTTCGGTCCGGCCCGGGTCCGGATCCTGGTCCGGTCCAGCCGGGGATACGGCCAGGGTTCGGTTATTTGACTGTGGGTCCGTCCGGGCAGAACCAGGGCGAACCCGGACAGAACCCGGGCAAAACCCAGGCAGAACCCATGGCTGGACGGCGTTTAAGTGGTTTTTTTTACTGTTTTTTAATAAAATTTGACAATTTTTTATTATCTAATATGGATTGTGGTGATGATATTTTTGAAAACCCATATGACAGTGATGCCTAATTAGTCATGGCTGATTGTAGACATTTGGCATTATAATTTTAATTTTTGAATTGTAATAACTATATATATCATAACATTATATTTCTTATAACAACTAGTAACACAATGATTCCAACTCCAACCATTATTACTCATTTATTTACAAGTATGTTTTGGGGTTCTATAGTTGGGAGGCTGTCCATTAGGTCACTAGTCAATTAAAGTCTTATTTTTTGAACATAGAACAATCCATTGTTAAGCAATAGCAATGAGGTGAATGTGAATAGTTACCTGATTATCTAAGTTCAGTTACAGAGTAAATAGAAAGAGGAAGAGATTAGAGAGCAGAGTTCTAAAGATGCAGAAAAAAAGAGATAAGTGTTTGGTTGCATGCCACAGCATTGTGAGATTTTAACCATGAATTTATTGTTGATAGTGGACTGGAGGCACAAACCCAGTTGTTGGAGCTCTCCTACGTTGGGTTTCTGCATGATGAATCTGTATGTGCATCATCTAATATGGATTGTGGTGATGATATTTTTGAAGACCTATATGACAGTGATGCCTAATTAGTGATGGCTGATTGTTGACATTTGGCATTATAATTTTGATTTTTGAATTGTAATAACTATATATATCATTCTGATTCATCACATTCGACATTCGTGTTTGACTGATTGAAATTTGACATTGTAGTGTTTTTAATTTCTAATACTAGTGTGGTTTTGTTTATTATATGATCATATTCATGATGCTATAGTATTCTGAACTTAATTACTGCTGCAAATATGAATATAATTCTGATTTTTATATGTTTTTGTATGGACGAACCCAAAACAAACCCACACCCAAAATTTTCGAACTGAACCCGCGAACCCGAACCCGAACCCGAACCAGTACCAGAACCGGTAACTTAGTTTTTACTTTGATTTATTTACTTTATATTTTACTTAAGAGTTATTTTATTATTAAATGATATCACTAATATTATGTTTATTGTTAATATTAATACTTTGACATGTAAATGGCTGTCAATTTTATGGTAAAAATTAAAAGTCTTTCTTTTACACGATCACAACATGATGCTCCATCCCTTGCTGCCACCGTAGAATGCCTCTCAGCATTAATTAATACAAGTGGGGCCAACAAATTAGCAAAGCATGTTTCATCAAGACATATTTTAGTCACGGGCCAATGTTTTCAAAATCATCTTTGAACCTTATAGGCACAGGAGAATGTTGTGTTTTTATAAGCCTCCAGTCTTCCAGCTCCATGTCATTCCTTGCCTTCTTCATCCCATCTTTCACATTTGTATCAGTAATCCACCTTCTCCAAATAATTTCAAAAGCAATGCATGCTTCATTGACATTTTTTAAATCACAGGCCAAACTTGTTATAGTCCTCTGTGAACCATCTTGAGGCGGGAGGCTGGCGTTTCTAAAAAATCCCAGCTCAATCTCTTACTTTGCCATCTTTATTCCATCAAGCTATTTTATGGATAGAGGAATTCAATTAGGCTAAGCTCATCTGTGTAACAGATAACAAGCAACTCAGTCTCAGATAGCCCACTTGAGACTTTTTCTTTCTCCAAACAGTTGTGTCAAGACAAGCAGCAGTTATCTTTTCTTATACATTATAGGAAATGTGACATAGAAAACTAAAAGTCATTATTTTTCCATGACAGTATACTGAATTAAAGTCTGGGTACAACTTTTGGCTAGAGAAATGAATCAAGAATGGACTTGCCAGTACAAAGTTGCTTGTAAACTAGAATAGATATCTGAAATACATCTATCTAATAGAACACCGAGAAATATCAGTTTAGACTTATTTTATTTACTTAAGAATTGTTTTATTTTATTCACATTGTTTGTTTTTATTTGAAAAACTATTTTTATTTACTTGAGAGTTATTTATTTTATTTTATTTACTTAAGGGATATTTTATAGTTAGTTTTTTATTTACTTAAAGAGTTATTTTATTTTACTTTAGGGTAAGTGCAAGAAGTTGGGAAATTTTTGGATGAAATTAAAACCCATTTCAAATGACAATGTCTAGTTTTAAAACATTAATTTTTTTATTTTTAGTGTTTAACATATTTTTTTTGAAAGGAATGGACTTTGACAATATGGCTGACGACTTCTTTTAAGAATTTTTAAATAAAATTAAAACCCATTACAAATAACAATGTCTAGTTTTAAAATATGTAAATATTTTTATTGTTGAACATAATTTTTTATTTATTAATTATTTTTTTAAATAAAAAAGTCATAAATTTGAAATGACATATATACTATTTTTTTAAGATTTTGAAATTTTTTTAAAAAAAAATTATGTCTGACCAATCTATACACAATGATAAAAAGATTTCATGTTATGATTAGTTTTAACTCAAATTATGTTGGTCGTACATGAGGGGCTTTAAAAAACATAAAACACAAATTAGAGCTAATAAAAAATTATTTAAAAAATTATTTATCAAAAAATTACAAAAAAATTATCTTGACCCAACTTATATGCATCTTTCCACAAAAAGAATTAGAAAACTATTTTTATTTAGGTCAAATTATGTTGGCCGTACATGTGCATGTTTTGGCCCAAAATATACAACTTTTAAAAAGCCACTTTTTGTACATCCTATACAAAACCAAGTTTTATTGTCTGGGTATTAGAATAAATTACATATTTGAAAACTAAAAACAAAATCCTGCATTTCATATTTTTTGATCATATTAATATTCTATATGTAAATGCTTCAAAGTTTTACTCCAACTATGACAAACTTTGATTTTCAAGAAAAAGACTTCCACTTTTTGGCCAAAAAATGGACCCAACTTCTTGTATTTACCCTTTAGAACTATTTAAGAATTTTTTTTATTTACTTCAAGAGTTTTACTTCATAGTCGTTTTATAGTTCTAGTTTTTTTTTACCAACAATGGTAATTTGGAGCCATTTTATTTACTTAATAGTTATTTTATTTACTTGAGAGCTATAGTTTTTTTTTTCAATAAATATTAGCTCTAAATAGTTTTTTTTAACATGGTCAGGACGGTCCTTGATGCCACTATAGAACGGCCCTCAATGTAATTAGCATCAGCTTTGGCTTATCATTGCCATAAAGATGAGAGATTTATGGTTTCATTTCAACTCAAAGCTGGAGATAGGGTCTGCCATGTCTGTTTGAGTGTGGAAATGATAAAAAGAACATAATTAACTACTGCTAATTTGTGTGCATTTATGTTACTGGAAACGACACGTTTTGCCCCTGGTATAAGACCAAAAGGGAGCGAGTACGGGAGCCAGGACAGGATGACCAAGGTATGCCCCTACCACCCCAGCTGTAGGGCATACCCTCGCCATCCCTAGACCTGCCCGAGCACTCCCAGCTGCACCCAAGCCATCCTTTCCTCAAAAATCACCAAATGTATAATGAATCTTCTGATATTATTTCACAAGCATTTCTATCTTAGTCTTCCAAGATTTTTTTCTTGGTGCACTTTTTGAACAATAATAAATGGAGATATGAGAATAGAAAAAGATAATAATTTACTTTGAGTTGCAAACGACTAATTGAAATCTGTGCGACTTTTGAATGACATTTGTGGAGCAAACCCCTTTGTTAGTTTTCCGCATCGTTAGAAAACAAACATCTTTTAAATCTATGGTGAAATTTTGTCGGTTTGAGAAAAATGGGGTCATTAGAATCAGCTAAGAATGTGAAGGTTGTTGTTTGATCAGATTTCAAAGCTTGGCATTTTGTTGTGAAGATTCTCCATATTGAATCTAAGCTACAAATGCATTCGGCTGCTTAGGGTTTTGCTATTTATGAGATGAAAATTCAATTTAAACATTAAAATTAAGGTGGGTTGGAATATGTTCACCCATAGTAACAAACATCCCCAAGTAAATCAAGCGCCCAATTAAGTATGATGATGTTCAAGGCTATGATGTTCAAGGCTGACAATTATCAAATGTATTTTCAATTCTATTATTTAACTTATTTTTAGAATCAAGTATCAAATATATTTTAAATTCTGCATAGTCACTAGTGTGTGTGTGTGTGTAATTTAATAATAATATATACAATATTATATAGTATTATTATTATAATATTAATATAAATACAGCCATACCCATACCCAGGGAAAAAAAATTGCCATGCCGACATACCCAAATCCTGAACCCGTTCCCGTATCCGTACCGGCAACTTAAGTATGCATTTTATTATAATATTAATATAAATACAGCCATACCCATACCCAGGAAAAAAAAATTGCCATGCCGACATAACCGAATCCTGAATCCGTTCCCGTATCCATACCGGCAACTTAAGTGTGCATTAAGCTTTAGAGATATTGCTTGGAAATTGCTTATGGAAGGCAGATTATAGATACCAAGTTGAAAGATTACGATTCACAACTTGCAAATGGTCAAAAGATCTTCACAGGAAACATAATCTATTTAAAATTTTTCGGAATTCAAGCCTAGATTCAGTGAAATTTAATCATGCAGTTTGTGGCACTTTTATCCGACCCCCGAGTTTGGACAACAATTAGACAAGTCTTCAATGTGTTAAGTTTTAATGCTGATTTGCATGTACTTTTGCTGAAAGAGCAAAAACATTTTATCTGTTCATTCAATGCTATCTCATAGGGTAGAAAGAAATTCAATCACTCAAGCTCCATGACCGCCATATCCTATCTCATAGGATAGAAAGCAACAAATATCATATCAATGCACACAGATGACCTACTCTCAATGAGTGTAAAAGAACTCCAAAATCTGGAAAAGAATAACTTGACACGTAAACATGAAAAATCATAACCGGCAGGTTGCATCCAAAACAAGTAAATTCTAGACACATCGGAAAAGATAAAGGCTTTTAAGATACGTACAAATAACAATGAGAAACGCAAACACTGCAATGAACTAGAGAAGAGAGTCAACGGGAGACTGAAGCCGAAGACCAAGCCTCGAGACAAAAGTTGTTTCTAGTCTATATTGAAGTCCAGATTACAAGTCCACTTCTTTTTGAGGAGCCAGAGAAGAAAGATGGTTCTAGTCTATATCAAAGGAGCAAAAGACCTCTTTTTGAGATGTCAATTCATTCTTAAGGGGGAAAGTGGTGTGGTATATTGACTGGTTGACATTTACACACCTAATGGTTGAGGTAATCTAGCCTTTTTGACTTTTAAAGATCAACATGTGGTCTCAAAGGTTCTTGTGTGCTCCTACATTTAGTTTTTGTTTTAAGATACATCCAAGTCAGGTTTTAAGATACATCCAAAGTCAGCCTTCTTATTGGATTGCGGTCCCCATCATTATTGTATGGGTGATTTGCATAGACTCATCTAACTCATTCATGTATTATGCAGCTGAGCTTAATGGTTATTTGAGAACCCAATACTCTAATTATCAGATGCATATTGTGAGCTTCTTCAAGGTATCAACCTTCTTCATAGGCAGCATATGATCTCCAGCCTCAATAACAATAGATCCATCACTCACAGTGCTTGTCTTATGCTTGAATAGTATCTAATGTGAACTCCTCTTGCCAATACCATTGCTCCTCGAACCGTCTTGCAACTGTGTTTGTTAAAGACTACTTGTACACCTGCATCATTCATCTTACTCACAGAGATCAGATTTCTTGCTATACCTGAAACATGCAAAACTCTACGGAGTGACTTAATACTCCCAATCTTAAACATAACCTTGACCTTTCCACAACCAATGATCTTAAGAGTTGAATCATGTCCTAAAAAGATATCATCTCCATTCAAAATTTCATATTTTGAAAACCACTCCGTAGGCGTAATGTGAAAAGAAACACCAAAATCAATCAGCCATGCATCATGGCACGCATGTGTACTGGAAGCTGCCAAGTAAACATCCTCTACTCCTTCAATGGAGGTCTCCAATTCTGTGGAAGACACACCATTGAGTCTTCCACAAGTCCATTATATATGTCACATAAATCAATGCATACATATGTAATGTATGTAATAGAGTGATCATGTGAGGGATAGAGAGGATCAATGCCTACTTAATGCTTGGTTGCATGGCACCCCTCCCCCTCCCTTACCCCCAAGTCTTCCACAAGTCCATTATATATGTCACATAAATCAATGCATACATATGTAATGTATGTAATAGAGTGATCATGTGAGGGATAGAGAGGATCAATGCCTACTTAATGCTTGGTTGCATGGCACCCCTCCCCCTCCCTTACCCCCAAGCTATCTATAGTAGGGGCTAATAGCTATAGCAGAGCCCCTACCCATACACCCTAATTCCAAAGAGAGAAATTGGTCATACGCCTTGCCTTTGTTAGTCTTCTTGAACCTGCATTGCTTTTTCAAATGGTAAGATTTACCACAATTCTAGCATTTCTATGAATTTTTTAAGGAAATTTACCTTTAGACTTTTACTATCTATCTCCTAACTTGTTCTTTCCTTTCCTGTGAGAATGACCTCTCACAAATAGGGTATCCTTTGTAACACCTTACATGGATTTCCACCTTATTTCATCTAATAACAAGGCTGCAACTATCTCCTCAAGTTTTAACTTAGTAGTGGTACTACTAATGGTCATGACAAACAAGGTTATCCCATGAATCAAGTAAAGAACATATCAAACTTCAAAGTAATGCATTTATATTTTTCATCCATATTAACTTCTACAAAAGCTAAATGGCTTAACACAATATTGAAAGCATTCAAGTGTTCTGTCACAAAGTTGCAATCACTTATGCTCAGAGACTACAATTTATTCCAAAGAAAAAGTTTGTTAACTAGAGATTTTATTTGGTACAAGGACTCTATTTTATCCCATAGTTCCTTAGTTATGTTACCGGATTCACACCCTATAGGTCCAAATTCAAGTTCGATCTGAACCGGATTCGGATTCGGATCTGGATCTGATCCGACTGGGGATTCTAGAAAAATCTGCCATAAACTCTGCGGATTCGTCAAGGACAAACCCAGGCGAATCCGAGGTGAATCTAGGGAGAATCTGCAGAATTTGAATGTTCACTTTTTTTTTTTGCATTTTTTAAATATTTTAACTCATTTGACTATGAGTTGACTTTGCCCTAACCCTAAAAGCCTCTTTCCAATGCATTTTAAAGACAAAATATGTATATATTTCTGATTTTTATATGTATATGTATATGTATATTTCTAATTTTATATGTATATGTATTCTGAACTTCATCACTGCTGCAAATATGTATATATTTCTGATTTTTATATGTTTTTGTATTAACGAGTCCAAAACAAATCCACCAAAATTTTTTTTGACCAAATTCACAAATCAAACCCACAAATCTGAACTTGAATCATTACCAAGATCAATAGCTTAGTTCCTTAGCGATGGATTCTCTTGAGACATTCAACAACACTGAATCTAAAAGGCAAAGCCTAATTAAACTTCATGCCTTCCTATCAATTTTTGTCCAATCTTTTGTCATCATGTCCGGTAGCATTTGTCATAAAATAGCAATCCCAAGATCTCTATCAACAAGGAGATGTTTGATCTTGAGCTTCCATACCTCAAAGTTCTAGCCATTGAACTTCTCAATCTCCCATACTTGAAGTGCTTGCTATTTCTTGTGCACAAAAGGAGGATTCACCTATGCAAAGCTCCCACTCAAACCATTACAATCCACCCCCTGCTTCTCCATCTTGTAGTATCCTCCTTGATGTTGTAGTAGAGAGCCACTTGTTTTTGGGTAGGAATGAAGAGAACGAGGGAGCCATTAAAGAGGGCATTTCAAAATGACACTGGAGAGATTATTGATCAAACTCTTGCAAGATGCCTCTATGCAAATGGTTTGTCCTTCAATGTTGTTCAATAGCCATATTAACAAGATATGTTGTCCAAAAGTGTACATGGACCCAAGTTATGAGAATGTGCACAAGAACTTATTGCCACAGAAGGTTAAAAATATAGAAACTTGTCAAAAATATAGAAGCTTCATCAGTTCCCATTACGTATTTGTGGAAACAAACAGGGGTGTCCATCGTTTCCAATGGATGGAAGGATGTCAGAAATAGGCCATTAATTAATGTGATTGCAGTATGCCGTAAAGGATCAATGTTTTTGAAAGCCATGGATTGTGAGGAGCAGGTGAATGATGCACAATTTATTGCTAACATCCTTATACAGTGCATTCAAAAAGAGGATTCTCAAAAATGTTGTCCAATTCATAACAAACAATGCAAAGAATTACAAAGCAATTGGTATGTTGATTGAGACATGGTTTTCACATATAGTTTGGACACCTTGAATTGTCTACTCACTCAACCTCATGCTACAAAAATTGGGCAAGAATATAGATTGGATCAAACAAGTCTTCGTTGAGGTCAAAGGGATCCAAATGTTCGTCACAAACCACCACATGTCACAAGCCATTTTTAGATCTGCAATTAGATCTATGAAAAGTAATTGAAACAAAACAATTTTTAAATTCTATGTTTCAATTTAGTAATTTATTTTTTAAAGTTTAAGTATGCTTTCTTCTTTGTTTTTAAGTTTTTAATTGTTTATCTTCAAATAGGTTGCTAAGACCAAATTATCCAACACAAAAATCTCGAGACAGCTTGTGAAAGTGTGGAAGGTGCACATTCTAGTATTGTCATTAGCCAAACTTGGTTAGTATGGAGGCAATCCAACAATGAGAGGGCAGAAAATGTGAAACAAACAATCCTAGATGACACTTGATGGGATGGCGTGGAATATCTTCTTTGTTTCCCTGAGCCCATCATAAGTATGATCCACTTTATTGACATGGATAAGCCATGTTTAGGAGAGGTATATAATGGCATCGACTCGATTGAGAAGATGAAGTCCATCATAAATGAAAAGAGCAAGATCCTAAAATAACTTTCTTCAAAGAGGTGCAGTCAATTTGTGTTGAGCGATGGAACAAAATGACCCACCCCGCTACATCTTCTTGCCTTTGCATTTACTCCCAACTATTACGTCAATGAAATCCTTGCTATGTCAACAAGGGTGTCATCATATCGTGATGCAGAAGTTAACAAAGTGTATAGGAAAGCGCTTACTAAACTATTCCCTGATCCTGATATGGCGAATGTAGTTATGAGTGAGTTTGCTGATTTTGTATAGGAAGGATGCTCACTCTTGGTGGTACCTCAATGATCGTAAATTGCCACCCCGCCTAGCTCTTGCAATCAAAATTTGATCGCAAGTTTTTTAATTTTTATCGCACTTCCTAATTTTTTTTTTTCATTTTTTAAATTATTATTTTCAAATTTGAAATTTGATTTACAATTTAATAACTCTAACACTCTCACTTTGCCTCAATAGGTTTCTAGTTCCTCTTCATCTACATGGAATTGGAGTACATACTCCATCCACTCAGTGCAGCACAACCGATTGGCATCAAGTAAAGCAAAGGAGCTTTGTGTGCATTCCAAATTGCACCTTACTCACAAACATAATGAGTACAAGGAAGGGGCAACAAAGTTAAGGGATGTAGACCCAAACCAAACTGACTTGAATGTTTCTACTGCTTCACAATCTTCACGTTTTGAGCAATCAAATAACCAGCATACTTTTACTATGAGTGGCAATGGGGTTGCATGCGGTTCTTCTAATCTAATTGCATCATCTAATGTCAATGATGATGATGATGATGTTGGTATTGATGATGACCCATATGACATTGATCGCTAATTGTGTTATTTTAATATTGAACAATGAATATCTATTTTGACATTCAAGTTTGAAAAATGGATATCGAATTAGTATATATTGTATTCCAAATTTGTAATATTTATGGTGGTTTCGTTTAGCATGTGCATGATATGTGGTATTTTGAAATTAATTCTTGTTTTTAGGCTGCAAATATGTATATATTTATGATTTTTATATTTTTTTGTATAGACATACCCAACCCCCAAAAAACATTCTGCCGTATCGACATACCATACCCACTTACCCATACCCCATTCCAATTCGGTAACTTAGATTTTATATATACCATCTCCCACCGTTCCAAAAATTTATCCTTGAGACTCTTCCCTACATCCCCTAATACCCTCATCTCGGAAACTTGGAGAAACATTGTACATTGAAAAATGGTAGTGCAGTATCTGTTTGACTAGTTAGCACTTGACAATACAACTCAAGTCCTTCCTTTGACTCACCAAAAAACCAAAGCTTGTCTTATTCTTCAAGTAGGTCGTCAAAAGGTGACATGATCCAGATTGTAATAAACAACAGCTCTGTGTTACATTCAAGATTGTGGCAACAGATCTATTCAGGGCAGATCTATTACATTTTATTCTATTATTTCACTGAAAACTACTAGTACAAAAACAAAATTAATATTGAGAATTTAATATTATCATTATCTGAATTATAACTAGCATTGAAAAAATCTGCACAAGGACAGTTGATACTGAGTTGTGCGAGTAGGGAGAAAAGTTGATAGAATTGTGTGAGTATAGCAGAATAATTTTCAGGTTTAATAATTTTATAGCAGTTTATGAAATTTCAGACTTTTTGTCAATTAATCTAAACTCTTGGAACCTTTCTATTGCAAGCAGTAATAACACCCATGAGCTTGAAAGTGGACCAACTAGGGATAACCCGCATTTCTTAATCTAAACAATGTATGATTTTATTGTCTGATCTATGAATGAGAATTCCATGTTTTAACAACCTAAACTGGCTGGATATCTTCACCTCACAATAAACATTTAAGCTTGGAATAAAATTTCATAATTGAGAGGAAAACACACTAGTGAATTGATTAGTAATATCAGAAGCTTGCAGTTTTAATTTGAATATAAGTATGCCTAATTTACTAAACCTTTCCTTGTAAAGAGGAAATGTATGAAGTGACCTGAGTTTTCAACAAAGCATACATGTAATCAAAGACAACAATCCATGACAATTGCAATAAAATTTTAAAAGGACACAAAAAGCCAGAGAAAAACAAAGAACTGGCCACTACCTGTTTTGTCTGCCCTGCAAGGGTTGTGAATCTTGCGACCTTGCAACAGCAACACCAGATGAACTTTGAGTAGCATGAACCTCATTTGGCTCTGATGAAGAACCATGAGTAGCACAGACACTATTTGCATCTTCATCTGTTAAAATCAACACTCTTGTCATGCCTATTTTAACAGAGCCAGGTAGATGCAAATTCCAGAACGTGAACAAAATGCAGAATACCAGGATTTTGCTGCAATACCTGACATTGCATTTGGATTGGTTAGGTCTAGTCGCTCTATTTCTTCAGGTGACATCATCTGTTCATCATGTATAGGCTCTTGTCTTCTCTGAACTCTCTCTTTCTCAGCTTGAAGTTCTTCTTGCTGCATCCTTATTTTTGCCTCGATCACCTTTTGCTCTTCCTGAAGACAAAATCATAAGGAAGAAGTTGGTTACGCATTCAGCTGTTACTCTACAAAGGATTGCAAAATAAAAATGTGCAAGCAAAGGAAGATTTGAAAATCCAAGAATGCTTCCATTGTATCTTACGACTTGTTCAATGCCTTTTTCCTCCTGTGTTTTACAACCTCGATACTCCACAGCATAGTTTGAAGTTTTGCAAAAAGGACATCTTAAAAAGTTAAAAGAAACAGCAAACATATAAACTGCCCTGCAAGATATTAATATATCCTAATATCTCTAGCTCAGGAGATGAGAAATGAGAAGGGTAAATTCAAAATCTTCCATAAGGATACTGTGTAGGGCGAGCAGAATGGGGTGATTTCATCTGCAAGAAACATTCTGTAACACAGGTAAAATCAGTGCACTGGTCCATTGTCATCATATATGATAACCAATCATGGAATAACTTGTTCAAAGTATAAACCTTAACATCTGACAGACTCACCTGTACAAATTCCTTTCATACAGCATCTTGATCTGTTAAGGCTTGGATAGTACTGCATACAACATAGGAAAATACTAATCAGAATATCATTTTTACTGGATCAAAAACTGCTTAAAATAAAACCGATCCATCATTTTGTCAATTGATGAATCATTAACTAAAAATTGAAAATGCAAACTGTATATTCTAAAGGAAAGAATTTGAGATTGAGATCTGTGTGTAGTCCACAACCTAAAGATAAAAGAGGAAGAAGCAAAAGGAAGAAAAAGAACATTGTGCTATTGCTAAATAAAAACAAATCATACAGGGCAATTGATCTTAGAGACTAACAACTATATGAACTATAAATGAATGAAATTCGTTGAAGTAAAATACCGAAATATCAAAATAAGTATGTGTTTTATTATTCAATGAAATGTAAAAATAAATTCCTGTCCTGCAAGATAATGAAAAGTGGCCATCAAACAAGAAAAATAAACAACAAAAAACATGAAAGTAAATATATCATTGTAAATAAGTGGTCATCATATAGTAAAGAATTTTTACTGATGGATCAGCTATCACATACAATAATATTTTTATTTCATCTATAAGCGGTGATCAGAGTCTGTGGTCCTTACAAAAACACAGTCAAATGCCATTATATATTGTTTTACTCAAAACAACCCCTGCACAGAAGCCTCTATCCTCAAAATCTACAGAATAAAACTATGGAGTCTGAGCCAACCAATGCAAAAAGGTCTTCAGATTCTCAAGGCATAAAAAATAAAAGAAGCATCTTGATTCCTTCTTCATGACAGCATGAATAAGTTCCCTTCAACACACCATAAGTGCAACATCCAATACTCAAGTAAAGGCATTTTAAATAACAAAGCACGGTATGATTATTTCAAAAGTGTAGAAATAGGATATAATATACAATGAAAGTATGTTGAAAATTTAAAGCATCCAAGTTCACTACTCTGTGATAAATCATAAATGGAAATGGAAATAACCATAAGAGATGCAAACCATAACACAAGATATACATGATAAAACCCTTGCAGGAAAAAAACTCCACACCAAAGAGATTCAAAGATTTGTATTAATGCCTCAAAAGAGTTGCACAATACAACTTCTCTCTCAGAATTTCTGCAACACTTCATTACTTCAACAACCTGCAAAACAACTTATGCAACCTCCTACTTCAAGCTTCAATTTATAGCCAAAAGTAATACAAGAAACTATAAATCGTTTCCAATACAATGGACTCAAACCATGAGCTAAGTAGTCTACATGCAAAAGATACCTCATGACTCGTGTCTGGAAGTTACAAGCATCTTTCTAGAAGCTTCAAGACCTTTCTCATGAGCTTGGGCGTCCAGCTTCACTGGAGGACAAAAACAGCCCACTAGAAGATAAAATAACGACTCCTCAAGTCCAGAAAAGGCTACCCACTTCTTATACGTAGTCACAGATGCTTCTTACACCTCTTACAATGTCACAGATGCTTCTTACACCACTATAAATAGTGAGTTTTCCTTCCACTTTATGCCAAGTGTCCAAAGGTGCTGTCATAGGCCAAATTAAGCTTACCCCCTCAATGCCACCTTGCAAAGAATATTCCTAGTGCTTAAAAAATAATATTTAATTACAAAAAAATGTTCCTCCTCATGTGGGATGTCCAAGTTTCCCCTTCCATGATTCTTGGAGTCACATAATAGCCAAGTATTAAAATATTAAACAATTAAGGTACATAGTCCTAGGATCGCAAGATTAATATCACCAATCCTAACAAAAAGAAATAACAGGATCAAATGATCCAAACAACACAGCTTCCACAGTTTGACTGCACTGTGCTTACCTTGTGTGAAGCAACAATACCCAACTCTAAGAATAATCTCACAGCAGTTCCCCGAAATCACAAAATTTATGAACCCAACTCGATGATTTTAATGCATGTGCTGTTAGCTTCAATCTCCAGTTCTTTAGTACCAATCACAAAGAACCATCCAGCTCAATAGCATTCCCCTAAAATACCACAATTCTAAAATAAACAAGAAACACCCAAATTGACTTGGAGGTAATTTGCAAACAGAGTTGGACCTGTACAGTGACATCCCTTCATCAATGATTAACCCGTGGTAAAGATATCCAAAGCATTAAATTACATGAAATAATAATACTTCTATGTATAACTTTGCATACATCTTGATACCTTTTGCAAATGTATTTGATGCATGCTTAAATTCCCTTCTCTCTGTAATGCTATTCTCTTAGAAGCGCCCAGAAAAGTAGCATTGCCCCAAGAATCTTACATTTTCAAGAAAAAATAGCAATATTTAAATTGGCTACAGTGATAATTTGGAAACAGAGCTGGGTCCTCGAAGTGGCATTAATTCAACAACCAATGGTAAGAATGTTCAAGTTTTAGATCTTGAATTCCTAGCATTTATAGACATAACCCTGCACACAACTTAATAAGTTAATGCCTTTAGTGGGTGTAATTGTACCAATCAATGCCCTTTCTAAAGATGCATCCAGACTAATAGCAATCCACTAGAATCTCATAATTTTAGGAAAAATAACAATATTCAGACTGATTGCAGTGATAATTTATAAACAACACTGGGCACTTAAAGTGAGGATGTCCTAAGCATAAAATCACTTGTGAAAATGCCAATTAGATTCTAATGCATCCTAATGCCTTTTTTAGATGTACATGGAATGTACTGACATTCCTTTTCTCTACAATGGCATTCACATATTAGTATCCAGAAGAATAGCATGCCCCTAAAACCACACAATATCAATAAAAAACTAAAAATACCTAAATTAACTACAGTGTCAATTTACTAACAGAGATGGTAAGAATGTCCTAAGCATATAATTCCATGTATAATTCTGCAATGTCAAGCCAAATCCATTGAAATGCCAAGTTTTTTTATATACGATTCTGCATACATCCTTATACCTTTCTGTGATGTACATGGAGTATAATTCAATTCCCTTTTTCCTAATGTCATTCTTATAAAAGCATCCACAGCAATAGTAATTCCCTTAAATCTTCTCACAATTCTGACAAAACTAACAATATGCCTCATGTTATATAGTAAAGTGGCGAACAGCACTTGTGAGTAAGGAGCCACTGCAGTTAAATTCCCTTTGTTGAAGTCCAACTGTAATTTTCCTTCGTGGCAGTTGAAGTATTACCCCTTCAGGACAGTTGTATTTCAGGTTCAAAGTGCCCGTCAAAAACGTTCAAGTATTCAAAAACAATACCAAAATTCGCTACAGTAGTAAAGTATAATGAGAGTGTGGCCTCGTAGTTCCATCAATTTGACAATCAATGGCAAGAAATTCCTAAAGATATTCAATTACAGGTGAAATCTTGATGCTGAGCCAATTCCATTGAAATCATAACAATCCTACAGATAATTTTGCACACAAGCTAAAGTCATTTTTTGATGTATGCAGTATCGGTTCAAATCCCCTACTCTCTATGTCATCCCACTAAGAAGAAACCAAAGCTATAACTCTACTAACTAGGCATGCAGGCAAGTACTATACCATCAGTGAAACTTTTCTGTTAAGTATCCAAGGGGCATCTCTTCCATCAAAACTCACCAGGGAAGTTCAGCAAAGCTTCACCTGTCACAACAAGCTTAATTAACTAGCAGGGGAGCAAACCTAACAAGATTTGCTAACAGGATTTGAATCCAGGCAATCATCTTGGAGTTCGCAACCATTTCTGTTTTACCATGTTAATACCGCTTCCAGAGAAACTCACAATTTCAATTGTAAACTAACTGGTCCCATCACAGTTTGTCTAGCTTGCTACAGAAACATGGCATTACTGTCCTACTACGGCAATACTTTATCCATTAAATCTCACAATTTCAAGAACAAAATCACCTGCCACTATCTAAACATAATACTACATATACCCGGCGGTCACAGTCCAATACCACTCGGCACTAAATTCAATCACTCCGAATCAACAGTTTCAACAAACAAAACTCCATACCCAAACCTGAACGCCCTCGGAGCAAGACACAACATTCATCAACACCTAAAGTAATGACGTGCTAATTCCAAAACCTTAAACGTGACAATAACCCCACAAAACCCTAAAATCTTACAATATCCCACAAAACTCATCCCCGAAAAAAGCCTTCGCACAAAATAGCAAAGCAATAAAAACCCACAAAATTCAGAGACGCAAAAAGCATTAAAATTCTGCAAACTTACCAGGAAACAAATTGGACACTCATCAAGATCACCGATGTGCTCTTCACCTCCAGGATAACAAGGAGCCAACTTTCCATCTAGAATAAGCTTTCTCAACTTCTTCTGATCAACATCCCTGTGTTGATACAAACCCTGCGGCTTCGTATACCGCTCATCCACAACATGTCTACGCCGAGTAAATTTATTCCCCATACTTCCTTCAAACTTCACGCTCCGCTTCAGTTCCCTTCCAACTAAACCCTAGAATTCAAGCCACAAACCCTGGCAGCGCTTTTCAATTCTTCCATGGCCATGAAAACCACCGCAACAGAATTAAAAACTGTCTGAAATCCATAAGAACCCAAACACACAGCTTTCAAACGGTTCAAACGCGCCGAATTTCTTCCCATCAAACCCCAAATTCAAGCCTCGGTAAAATATCACGTTTTTAGATTAAATTTCACACAAATTGCCGCCAAATCAGACAAATTTGCAATCAACGAAAACGTTCCCCGCAGCCGATAATAAGGGCAATAAATGAGCCAAAAATAGTAGGTTTTTGGCTCAAATTCAACAAAATTTTCGGCCAAAGCAGACAAATTTAGTATCGACACAAAGCTCTCGTTAATCCCAAACTCAATCCGCGACCGATCGACGGACTTATCGCGATCCCTTCTTATTATTACAGTCGACGCCTCAAGAAATGCGGAATCCCAATTATTCAGCATTTCTATGCATACATTCTAAAGGCGAAAAATATACCAACAAAATCAAAAAACCGAAAATAAAAGGAAGAGGGAACCTATCTCATCTAACTGGGGGAATATTTTAGACGTGAAAAATCAAGACAGGTTAACTTTACGAGGGTAGTAAAAACTACCGCGGTACAAAAGTTAAAATCTCAGTTTTTACCTCTTTCGGGTAAAAAGCGGCGGTGAAAAACAAGAAGAGGGTGAAAGCGGTATCCTGTCGCCATCAACGACAACGTGTACAATTCCAGAAACCACGTGCCCTGAAAATATCCTACGGCACAGAACCGCTCCAACGGACTCAACGGTAGAATCCACCCGTCCGTTGTTCCTTAACTAGCGCACCGTTTAACGTCCACGAGCACCATATTCAACATCCAACATGGCTTAAATTTGATGGCCGTATGGCCGTATTTAGGTATTTTTGTCATAAAATACAATCAAAAAAGACTGTTTTTGGACAGACTGTCAAAATTTATGATGATATATATTTAGTAGGCATGAGTTTTTCACAGTCCTTAAAGATAAAATGAGAGTGCTTGTGGATTCAACTATGTATGTTTTTGTATCAACGTTTGGGATCATACTCAAAGATCCATCATCAGAAAAAACCTATTTCGGATGATAAATCTTTGAGTATGATCCAATACAAAAATATACACATTGAATCAAAAGCATTCTTATGATATATATTTATATATTTAGTATAATTCTTATATTACAATATGCCACATAGTATTTTAAGGGCACCTTTTTATTACTCTGTAATGAAATATTTATTTAGCCGTCAAATTTTTGTCAGGAAAGCTAATCAACGGGCTTATTTAGAACAGCCTAAACTGGCTCAAATTTCCGGACTGTGTACGTGCACTCCCAGCTCTCTGGAATGAATCAGCGCCTTACACGTTTCGAAATTTGAGTCAGCTTAGCGAACATTTTCTTTTCTTTTGTCCTGTTCAGTCTTCGAAACCACGTTTCCTTGTCGTAGGGCCCACCGTAGGGGAGACTAGATGCTCCGGTGGGACCCACAAAAAGAGAATATTTTACTCGTGTTGGATTTATTGAAAGCTATTTTAGACCAAATATATTATTGCGTATTTCCCCCACCACATCGCCCTACCCTTGAAAAGGAAGTACTTTAACAAACGAGGCTTTTTACCCAATACGGCTTTGTTGTTTTTTCCGTTAGTGGAGACGAGGAAAGATTCTTTTCACCGCAACGGGCACAAAGGATGTCAAGGTTGTGTGATTAGAGTCCAAGCCAATTACTACTGAAATGTGAGTTCTTGTCAAAATATTAAATAAAGTATTTATGTTTATTAATAATAATTTTTTAGGATTTTTCAAGGGAGCCGTCTTTTTTAGAGGATGTGGTTGGAAGTATGATGTCCTTGACGGGTGCCTTTACCTTTAAACTTGCATTTGTATGGTCAATACAAGTATATAAGTCTAAAATGAGAGTTGAAAAGTCCTTTTTGTGTCATTGATAGAAATGCTTTAGCCTAAACGAGGGTTGAAAAGTCCATTCATTCTAAAGAACTTTATATTCAATGGCCTCCTTGTTTATACTTAGGGTTCAAGTGGTAAAGTTTATTTATGGGATTTATGTTGTAGGTTATTGATATTAATAAAAATAAATAGAGCCTATCCTAAACAAAAAGTGGATTATAGAATGGGATTATGTCCTAAATCATGCAAACAAGAATCTTTAAGCCATTCCTTAAGCTCAGAAAGAGGAACCAACCTTCTTTGGAGGTCTGATCTCATCTGCAAGGTCCCACACCTTAAGATCAGTCCCATTGTGTCATTGTAGTGTTTGAACTAGCTTCAAACAGGGCGCAATTTCACATGACAATAATAGGTACAAGATATTTGAAGACCACAAGTTTAAGGTCATGCGACAAGTTGAAAACCACACTATATAGGGTTGAGCCTTTCTTTTATTTCAGCAATCCTTCTTTTATTTCTGAGCTTAATCGGCAAAATCATGACTTGTCAAGCCATTCCTTGCTTGTTGTTTCCTTTATCGGCAAAGTGTCACTTTGCCGAACCTTTTCATTTGTTGCTTTATCAGCAAATTCCTCATCTGCTGAACTTCTTCTTTTGCTCTTTATGTTGGCTTTGTCGGCAAAAGTGCCTTTTGTCGAACTTCTTTTGCTTGCTATCTCCCTTTATCGGCATTTTCACCTATCGGTGAACTATGAGAAAACTAAACCTTTGTCTTGTTCACAACTTCATCATCCTGTTGATTTCGCCCTTCCTTTAGCCACCTTTCACCATATCAACGAATTCTTCAACTCTCAAACTAGGGCATGCTTTTGCCTTATCAGCAAAAGTGGCCTATCGTGAACCTCGGCCTCCTTTGCATCTTTCGCCCTTATTGGCAAAATAAAACATTTTCGAACCAACCCCTTGCTTGTCAGCAAAAACTACTTTTGCCAAACCATTTTATCTGTCGATGTCTTCACCAAATCTTGCAAGCTTCTCCTTATCGAAGAATCGCCCAATCGGCGAACTAAGGAAATCGTGAACCTCCTAAAAGTTCGCACCTTGAGCATTTTGCCGATAAAGCTTTCCTTTCTTCCTTTGTGCCTTGGCCGAATCATGAAGACATCCACTCACCTGCCTATTGTCGGTGAATCGCCGAATCGGCGAACCTGTGAAAAGGTGAACTCTTGAAGAGTTCATAAAATATAAAATTTTTCAACCAAAGGGAGAAAACACTCTTTCATGTCTTAGCCATTTTTATGGTTTTTCTAGAAGTTCAGGAACCTAAACTTTTGCCGATAAAGGCCAAAAGGAGGTTAAAAACTAGAGCAATGTCCTAGATTTTTCTAGGTTTTTTGGGGTTTTCTGCAAGGATTCTCCATAGGGAATTTTGGGGATTTTTGCAAGGGAATTAATTAGATTTTGAAGGGTTTTAGGTTTTACCTCCTTCTATTTAGGACTTTCTCTGATCGAATCTTTCTGATAGAAGGAAGGATTCTGGAATATTTTGGGCTGGGCAAAATATGACAACACCTACAATAAAGTATGGCGTGATATTTGTCCCTACAATTGAAAACTTGATGGTGTTGAAGTATGTCATGTTGAGAAAACTAAGGTCAATGGTTACAATAAAATATTCAACTTAGTAATCAAATTCAATTAAATATCCACAAAAAATCATAAATTAGCAATAATATGTGTAACAATATAATATTAAGAAAATCACAAGATTACCCACAAAAACACGAGAACGATGATGTACATGGAAAAACTCTTTCAAGTAAAACCCACAACCAGAGAGAACACAAGCTTGTATTAATCTCAAACAAATATAGAGCACATTAATATGTCTAGCTCCTCCCTTCAATACAACAACATTTTGGTAGAGTAACCTTCGTCCAACTTGCAACATACAAAGTATTATATCCCAGGCCTCGAATATATAGGTAAATGGAAACAAGGAACAACAAATGGTTTCCCAAAACAAATGGCAAATACCATGGCCCCAACATGGGAGCCTAAGTGAGTCTCTTTTTATTTTCAAAGAATAAAGCTTCCTTTTTAAGATATAGCTTATTAATCAAAATCTTTGTTTGGTAGATTTCACCTATTCTCTCCCACAAGTTGTATGTGAAGGTTTCTTCAAAAACATTCAAGAGAATAGAATTAGAGAAACACAACCTTATAGGTTCCTTGTGTTTCCTTATCAAGATTTACCTAGTCTTCATCCGATGGACCAAAAATCTTCTCTTTTTATTTCATATCTCTCCTTTGATCTCTTCTTCCAAGAGATCTTCTATTTCCAGCTTCCATAATTCGTAACCAGAGCAATTGAACTTTTTAATCTTCGATCAATATATCCTTGCCATAATCTCAATGACACATGGATATGCAAAACCACTAAATCAAAATGCTCCTAGCACAACCACAAAAAACCCACAATGTAATCCAATAAAGGTGTCCCTCAGTCTAATCAAGTTGTAGCTCTGATACCAAATGTTGAAAGCAATAAAAATAATAACCAAATGGTGTTTAAATCTTATTAAGTTACATGTGATTAAACTATTAAATCAAAATGGAATGTGGAGAAGCATATAAATATTAGCAACACATAAGATGACACTAGATTTACATGGAGAAACCCTTTTGGGAAAATCTTGACCACCAAAGAGAGATGTATTAATCTCTAAAATAAGAGTACATCAATATATCAACTAGTCTTCAATCTAGCAACATTTGGCAACATAACGTTTCTCAAACATACAAAAGAACATAATACATATAACCATGCTTCAAATATATAGGCAATCAAAAACTAGAAAGCAAAAATGGTTTCCCAAAACAAGAGTCAAAATCATGGGCCTAAAACTAGGCATCCCTTTCCCTCATGCAAAAATCTAATGCCCCCATTATGTAATCAAAGCATCTCTGAATAGTAACTCCCACGAGTAAGTAACCTCCACCATTATGCTAAAAAATTCAAATTGTAACATGCAAGTGCTCCATAAAGCTATTAATTACAACTCATGACTCTTTGTATTCCATTGTGATCTTTCATCTTCCATTTCTTCTTTTCGTGTCTTCTTGCAACAATAATCCAAGGAACCTAGAGAATGATAATTAATAAATATTGTTCCAATTCACCCATTACATGTATTATGAAGAAAATGAAATAAATATTTATACTGCACATGTAATTAAATACATTAGACATTGGGATTTTCAAGGTGAATAGCACTTGATACCAACAAGTGCCCCATCACCTCGTTGAATATTTCCTATAAGATTCTAGTCAGAGCCCTTAGTCTTTACATTCACCATATTTTTCCTTCAATTATGCACTCTGAACAAACATGTTTCACTATTTTTTCTAACGCTTCTACTTGCCTCTCTATCAATGGTAAAGCCTTTGATAGTTTTGAGATTTTTTGCTCCATCCATCGGGGGTCTTCTCTTTCCCCTTCTCTGTATGTTCTTGTTGCAAAGGCCTTTGGTTATATCTCCCTGTGCATAAAGCTTCACTTGGCCTGGTTATATTTCCATCTCTTCTTCCACATAACAACTTATTAGTGGTCATTTTGTGGATGACTCTTTTCTTTGTTTAGCAAAGCACCGGGAGTCTTTCTTAGAAGCTACATCATGCCTAGTGGACACTTTTTGTCTTGCCTCTAATTACACTTTATAGTGGAACAAAGGCCAGTGTTATGGGCAGAGTTTGTTCCCCATGCTTGGTTGGCTAGATAGTAAGTAATGGAAATGGATTGATAAAGGGGAATATTCAAATTTTTGGGAATTCCTTTCACTTTTGAGAGTAACCTTGCCATACTTTGGTAGTATGTTCTTCAACAAGTGGAAAAAATCAACTTTGATATTTCTGGGCCACTTTCTCTTGCAAGAAAGAGAAATTTCTAGATTTATACTAAAGTTCGTATTGCCATGCATATCTCATGTTGGGTTCCTTCTAAAGCCATGATGGGCTAGCAAAATTCTTAAGAGATTTCCTTTGGGATAATAGCAAACATCCTTCAGGTTTCCATAGGGTGGCATGGGATATTTGTTGTCTTCCTTGGGACAAAGGTGGTTTGAGCATTATTGACGTGCACAAGTAGATTACTTTGCTATGGACTAAGTGGATTTTTTGTGCCATTAAAGGCTCAAAGGCTGATAAGATCCTTCTCGGATATTGTATCGAAGTTAGAGCACCGTATGACAAGTAATGTTGGAAGGGAATTGGCTTCTATTCTATTCTCATCAACAACATGCTAACCAAGATTCAAGGTTTTGTTATTGCTCAAATCATCTAGAAATCTCTTGAGATTGTGAAACCCTTCCTCGCGTGTTTTGATGATGGGTTAAAAAATGAGCTCTCTTTCAATGACCACAATTTGTGGTGGTCCCCTATCATCAACACCTCTAGTTTTCCTTTGGTGGAGACACTTGAGATTAAGGCTCTTAAACTATTTTGCAAAGGCATTCACACCACCAATGATCTCATCTCTTCTAGAGATTAGACCCCATGGCCTATGTTGTAACAAAAGTTTCATCTTGTTGTGTTGGATTTACCCTCCATCATTCGCATACAAGAGCTTATCATTGATGTTAGTCTTCATAAACCAGGGTTTCAACCTCCTAGATCTTGGTGGAAAGACCTTTTGTTGGAATTACAATACCACTTTCAAGAATTATATGTTGTGTCTTCTATACATAGTTCTTAGTCCTTTCTCCTTGGCTCTTAATAAGTTGAATTAATGTTAAGACCTTTGTTCTTCACCCCACACTTGGCTATTTAGATTTTAAAGAATTTTGTAGGCGATACTTAATACTCAGATTGGCATTTTCTTTGGTGTGTGTATCATCAAGGGTTGCTTGTGAGAGAGGTTGGTTCACTTTGGTGTGACATATCCCAAATGTCTGGCTTGTTAGTGTTTCGAGACTTCCAAACATATCTTTTGGATATGTTCTTATGCTCAACAAGCCTAGAAATAGATTCACACCTTATGTTCTTAGTTTCATCCAAATTTATTTTCGCAGAGAATTGCTCTTTTGGGGGATATAGTCCCTTGACTTGCTTATATTGCTAGACTTTGGAATTTCTTTAGAGCAACTATACTTTTTCAACTGTGGAAGTCCAGAAATGGGGCTATTTTTTTAACGATAAGATTTTCTCTCTAATTGAGAAAGCGAATGTGATTTCCTCTATGTGCTTACATATACAAGTCCAAGTTTGCTTTGGAGTTCTAGCATTTATAAGATTTGCTTAATCATTGGGGAGTGACACCTCTTGTACTATGAGTTAGGCTCCTCCCGATGATGTGACTCATACTACTCCTCTTGCTCCATGTATGTGAAGTCACTCTCACACTCAAGGCCATTTCTCTCAACCTTTTACATAGCATTGAGGCCATTTCTCTCTACCTCCTACACAACAAGGTTGGTTTGTACCTCTACGTAGGAAAGCTTCTAGGTTAATACACATTAGCATTGAGACCACAATTATGACTACGCTGCTAAGATGGGGTGTTTTTGTCCTCCTAGCTATACAAGAGTAGCAAGACGGTTGGGAGGCAACTAAGTTTCCTGATAAGCATGCTCAATGGGTAGTCCTAAAGCACGACAAACCTCCACCTCTACTACACCCCTTAAAGATGTTACTTGTATGTAATTTATTTTAATCATCTTGATTTTATAATCTCACTTATACTCAGATCATGCATACCGACCAACTACTTTTTATTATAAACTTTCCAAAAAAACTTGTAAAAAAATATTTAATATAAAATATTAGAAGACTTTTCAATAATTTTTTTTTGGGGAGGCTCTAACTTATATTGTTGGTTTACTTTAATTGACTGATATTTTGTATTTGCACATAATTTGCGCCAAATTATTGTTTCATGATTCCATTTGGACAAATTCAACCTTATGTGACTTGAATTTAATTTTATCTCATTTAATGATTCCTTCGGACAAATTTTAACCCCATTGGGCTCTAACCCCACCTGTGTTTTCTTGCTCATATTTTCCAAGAATGGATGGGTGGCCTATCATCTACTAGTCTTAGAAGTGACGCCCTAAAACAAATGACGTTGAGAATGAAAGACAAGGATTTAGATACACGTTGTATAGAAATATATGTAAATGGGACAATGACCATTTGCTTTTAAAGTATTTAAAAAAGAGAAGATAAAACACGGCAGCTGCATGCCGCACAATTTCTTTTCTTACTTAAAATGGTAGTTGGAAGGGGGCCAACGACAATGGGTGATGGAGTGTCTTAACTGTGGTTACTAGTAGGCCCAACTTTATAATGCTAGGGATATATTAACTGGCAATTGCATCATAGAGTGTAACGGATAGGGGCATGTTTGATAGGAATTTATAAGTTAGTTAGTTTTATTAATATTTTATTGGTTTTATAAAAATTATTATAAATTTATTTTGACTTTATGTTAGGTATATATTTGTATGAGCTTTAAAATAAAAAATTTAAAGAATATGATTCAATTCAATGCCTTGTAGTAATACATAGATTGTTGGTTCTTCGCAGTAGGTAGGTATACTAATGCATCTTTGGATGTAAGGTAATGCTATCTTTTTACTCAATCAAAATGTAGAATTAAAAGAGTTGACCAACAACACTATAGTTTATATTTAATTTTTTTCTTGAATCATTTATCTATTTTGCTATTGGTTGTTGTTGTGAATAGTCAATGTATGGATCAATTTTTTCTTTAATTTTTATTGCATTTTTACTCCAATTGGTTGCATTAAATTCGTGTGCTAAAATTTTAATTGTATTAATAATGTTTGTCCGGTTGAGATGACATTAGTGTGGTGAGGTGGAGGTGCTTTGTAAACGTGTAAGGTGGAAATTGATTGAGAGGTCAACATGGGAAATGATTTACAATTTTCAAATATTGAGTGCATGTACACAGTGGCATAGTTAATGTTTGACAAGGAAATTTTAAAAAATATGGTTGATGTCAATATCTTTGTCCTTACCTTAGTCTTTTCTACATTTATATTTATATAAGGATTGGATATCAAATCAAATTTTTAAAAATAGTGGTTTTATTTGTCAAAAGTTGTTCTATGATCTAAACTATGTTGGATGTTTTCTTATATTTTATCACCTGCAACATTTTCCATAGCTTTTATCTTTTAATTCACACTACACTAATCAATTTCAAGTTCAAGTATGCTATGTATTAATGTCATCTAAACAAGGAACTTTGTATGAAAGAGGTGCTTGAACAACTCAAATGCTCAAAAAAGATGGGCACTACCTTATAAGATGTAGATTCATTCTAGATAATGTAGTTTCATGTGTAGAGCATATGTTTGAAGCCTACTAAGTTTACCAAGTCGTGAGATTTAGCTAGCAATTTAGGGATTATAATCATAACCCTCAGTTTGAAGGGTTTATGTTGTAGCAAAGCTTCTAGGTACATGTATATTCATAAATTTATTTTTGACTGTCAATAGATCTTGCTCTACTATGAAGTTTTATAAGGTGTTGCCTAGTCTATTTAGTATTAGAGTTATATTAATCTATATTTGTGCGTACGATATACATTTTCATGCAAACTGATATGTATTTTGTGTTTTAAATCCAAGGTTACTCTGCCTATGAAGTTGTTTGAGTGTTGGTTTTGCTAAGTCCAAAAATAAGAAGCTCTATCATTGTTACGTTAATTATTGTGAATGTCGAAAGGTATTAAACAAAGGTTATTGTGTAATTGTTACCTTAAATAGTGAATCCCTAAGCCCTTACATTGGATATAACATCCCGAGTAACAAGTTATGAGTTGTGAATTACCTTGTCAACTTTGAACTCCCAAAGACCCATTTTTGTCATTAAATTCGCATATCAACTATTGATTCAAAATTCTAAGTCATATGTTTTAAACTGTGCTTATCAAATTTCAATACATAGAGGCTTCTTTTTAGATTACAAGTGTTGTATCAACCTTTTATAGGTGGTTTTTTTTGTAACATCCATATCCGATTTGACAAGAAAACTAGGTTTTCACAAAGGTAATAATTTTTTTTTTACTAGGTAATCAAATACAAAATAAACTTATCTATAATCCAATACAACATTTTTCATTTTATCATAAACATGATCTCATTTTCATAAAGCTGAAAGAAATGATATACTTTAAACACTTTGTTTTCTAACAAATGAAATTTCTTGAAACAACCAAATATTGGAAACATACCATTAACATGCATCTCGATTGTCGACCCATCACATTCAAGACTCGGCAATCCTCGGTATTTGGAAGAGAAAGTATCTTCAAGGAGCTTAACCTCCAACCACAGACCGTCGGTCTCCCGCACTCCTTCCTAACCGGAAGTGGCCCTACCCTACTCAAGAGGATAGACTTAGGATAACCATCGGTGTTTGCCATCTGAGCTCTAGTGTTGTAACTTACGTGTCTTGTTATCGTGCAGATCCCTAGATACCCTCTAGTCATGCACGACACTCCACAAGAAACGCCATCCAGTTACGGTGAACATTCGATGCACTTGAGGATAGTACACCACCTTGGCCAAAGGATTTGTTTTTAACTAGCGTTCTAAGAACGCATAAACTTGGTTCACCCACCCTACTCGACTTGAACTGATTGAAATCCTACAGTTTCCTATTTGTATAGTTTGAACTAATTGACGACCTTGATGACCTCAAGGGTTTAGGATTTCCTCCTATAATAGCGCATGGCGCAACATTTACTCTAAACCCGAGTTCATAGTTTCAAAATCCCATTTTCATGTAAAAACATTGTTTATAAGCGCCCACTCCTAAATGGTTTCATACTTGTTTACTTGGTTTCCATGTTTGCACAACACACTCAAGTATCTAAAACAATTTCCCGTTATCCTAGAATTCAAGGGTTCTAGACTCTTAAGGTCTACAAAATGATACTAGAATCGTCGCATGCAACGTGATCTGGATTCAAAATGCGAGTTTTCCCACTCTACTTGCTCGTTACAAAACCATGATGGTTTTTGACCAACACGAAAACATTAACACCCTATTCCCTTTTCCAAGTCAATATATTTCGCAAGAGTTAATGAGGTAAAAATCATAAAATATAATAATAAAAGATTTGGAGTCTTTCTTACGACTTTAGAGATGACCAAACGCATGGTCGACCTCTAACTAAAGATATAGGATGAATAAGACGTCAGCTGTTTACAACTACATTTTCCGACTATCAACTGCACTAAATTTTACGTCAAAACATGCTTAAAAACTGTGGTTTTGTCTCCTACACAGCATGCATGTGGAGCAATGTGTTTACTCGCTGTGGAGCTATTGTTCAAAGGCTCCAAGGGCAGTTTTATGTTGATAATTCAGTCTTAAAGGAATCTCTTTGATCAGGCATCATTGCCAATCGTTAGGAGAACGTAGTTTACATTTTGCATCATGTAGTGTTCATTCCTAGATGAGTGCACATTAGAAAACTGAGTTCTATCATCATACAATGTCATTCATGATAGACAATAATCTAATTTCTGAGTTCTTTGAATTCTAACAGGCAGCAACAATATTATTTCTGTGGTTTCAAATACCATAAGACAGCATTGTTACATTTATAATGATTAACCTCGTACAGTAATCGTAGAAAAAGACATTGTCATCATAATATATTCACTGTAAACATATTGCTACATTTTTGCAATGAAGAGACAGAAAATCTGATTTAAACTGCGAAGAAAGAGGATAAAAGAACCTGTCGACGGGTTGAAAACTACTGTGGCAGGTTCCCGGCGAACGTTGCAGCTTCCCAACTCACTTCACACCTATCCACGTCTTCCTCCAGCTTTCAAAACATTATCTACTCTCTTAGTCAAGCACAGCGCATGCCCCACACTTCCCTCAATCCTCTCTGCCGTATTTCTTTTGTCTCTACACAGCGACAGACCCCAACTAAAAACTCTCTTCACACCCGTCGTACCAATGAAGTCTCCCCACTTTTCTTTTTCAATCCAAAAACCCCCCTTCTCTGCCGTATCTCTCCTTCTAAAACCCACGACAGTCCACACTAACTAACTCCTCACTCCTCCTCTCCGATGAAGCATTAAGAGACACACCTCTCCCTATCTCTGTCGTTTGTTTCTTCTTACCTCGCAGCTTCTCCACTCTCCATCGATATCTCCCTCTTCATAATCCCACGACTACCTCTAACTAAAACTCCTCTCTCTGCTTGATCACTACGAACCATCACAACTCCCTCTCTGTAGTTTTCTCCTCCTTACAACAACAGACTACTCCTTTATCTCCCACCTCGCGAAGGAATCTTCCATTTCAGTTTCTCTCTCCATTAAGTCTCATTTCCCCAACTTCCAAAACCGTCCCTTCTCTCTCGTTACTAAAATCTCTCTCCCATCACTCTCTACCACGCTTTGAGAAGGAAGAAATTCCTTTAAGACTGTGGTCGGTTAGCCTTTCAACAACAGCAACCCTATTTATTTGCACCACCACGAAGAAGGAGCATCTGCAATCAATTTGCGGTTACTCCCCAATCACAACTGTCCAACTTCCTCCCTCTCACACCATGGTGAAGGGAGTTAAGGTATTTAACGGCTATCGAGACATGCCTAACTCAGGGAGGTTGACATAACTGAGTATAACCGACTTCATTACTCACTACGACCACAAGAAAGATTAAAGCTCCTTCGGTGATGTGGCTTGCTAAAGGACACAACGACTCCGCCCTCACTCGATCAAAATGGCATCTAACTTTCTAAGACCAACTAAAAGATGAATTGTGGAGTTAAGCTCGACACGGCGGTGGTTAGGAAATGGTTTGAGCATCGTTTGGGTCGAAAAGGAAAGAGAGACAAGGACCATCTTATTAAGAAAACTCAAGGTTAGATTGACAACAAATCGCGGTCAAAGCTAGAAGAAAAGACTCATGCTAAACAACGACCATAACAAATTATTACACGCTATGGCTTTAAATCGAGATTCGTCGATCTACAAGAAAGGAATAAATTCACAACACAAGTTCAACGCGTTTTATGACAATCACGACGGATTGATCGTAACACAACGAGTTTCCTACATCGTTGGATGCACAAAGCTGACTTCTCGCATCTTTTGACTACGAGACATGATTTACAATCTAACACAATTAAATTCATTAATTACTTATAAATGAGACAATAAACATCTATATAAGTCGACTTGCTATGGAGGACTTACGACGACATCGACGACTCCAAGATTCTTTATGACGACTTTCGACTAGGATGATACACTTTATCCTCTGACGACGACATCTAGTTAACTAACCCAACCGACAAACAAGACTAAATTGATGGTTCCAAGGTTTATCTATCTGTTTGGCGATCTCAGTAACAAACACCCATGGTTAACTTCTAGAGTCTATACTCTCTCTTGAAGATACTTTCTCTTCCCGTCGAACACGATCCACCTGTTCCTGCAACGACAGTCTCACATACAATTTTGTGGTCAAAGCACCTATATTCCTAATCACATCATAATATATCCAAAACATCATTGCATTTAACAAAAAGACATTTAGTCTACAATATCACATTGATCGTAATCATTAGATTCCACAATTTCATCTAACAACTTTGTAAAATAAATCATCAGTTTCCATGTCGTCCACAACATATTAAATTACTGAAATTTGTAAGAAAGTAAATGGCATAATTGTTTCCAAAAAGAGGGATGTAACATATCCTTCCCCTTTAAAAATCATTGTCCCCGATGATTAAGTTTATCAAGCAAAACTTAAACTTAAAACAAACTTTTTATAAAGCAACATTAATGTCTTTGAAAAGTTTAGGAAATCTTTGGTAAATATCTTTATAATCTTCCCAAGTGGCGTTATCCTCGCCATATTGGTCCCACTGAATTTTGCATTGCAAAACTTCTCGATTACGTAAACGAAGTTTACGCATTTCGAGCACCTTGAGTGGGTCGATCACAACCACCCCGGGTTCTCACATCTGTAAGGAATTCCAATTAAGGATATGGTTATTACCTACAAAATATTTCTTTAAATATGAAACATGAAAAACATTATGCATCTTAGACAAGGCTGGAGGTAGAGCAACTTTGTAGGCAACTGGATTGATAATCTCAAGAACTTCGAAAGGTCCGACATAACGAGGAGCCAATTTCAAAGATTTACCAAATTTTATAGAACTCTTTTGGGGTTTCACTTGCTAAAGCACTTTCTCGCCAACAGAGAAGTGTCTAGGCACTCGTTTGCGATCTGCATAACTCTTTTGCCTGTCATTGGCTTCTGCCAACCTCTTCCTAATCACTTTAACTTTTCTTCCATATCAACAAGCATTTCAGGTCCAATGCTTATCCTATCTTCCAGCTTATCCCAGCTTATAGGAGTTCTGCATTTCCTTCCATATAATGCTTCAAATGGCGCCATCTTAATGGCAGAATGATAGGAGTTGTTATAGGCAAATTCGACAAGAGGTAGATATTCCTCCCATCTGTATTGCTGATCCATGCAATACATTCTCAAAAGGTCTTCTAATACCTAATTCACTCTTTCTGTCTGTCCATCAGTTTCAGGATGATAAGCAGTACTTACATTCAGTTTAGTCCCTAATGCAGAAAATAAGGTTTGCCAAAACCGTGAAGTTATCCGAGCATCTCTATCAAATATTATCTTTTCAGGTACCCCATGCAATCTGAAAATTTCTTGCACAAATTTTCGAGCCAAAAGATGTGATCCATCTGTCAAATTTCCTGGTATGAAATGTGCAACCTTGGTTAGTTTATCCACAACAACCAATATTGCATCATGCCTGTTCTTAGACATTGGTAACCCCTGGACAAAATCCATACTAATAACTTGCCATTTCCACTCTAGAATATCATGCGGGTATAACAATCCAGCAGGATGTTGGTGTTCTGCCTTAACTCTTTGACACTCCAAACAACTAGCTACAAACTTTGCAGCATCGCTTTTCATTCCCTTCTAGAAATATAATGGCTTGACATCCGCTAACAGTTTTGTTACACTAGGGTGTCCAGAGTAAGGAGCACAGTGAACTTCCTTCCACACAAGGTTTCTAAGTTCTATTGAATTAGGAACATAAATTCTTCCCTTGAATCTCAGCAATCCATTAGATTCAAAACTGAATCCGTCATATCTTGGGTCCTTAGGGTTTAGGTGCAGAGCATGTTTCACTTGTTCATAATACTCATCTCCCGATAAGTTTTGCAATACTAAGTCTTTAAAGTTAGCATGTATGGAGATTATAGAGGCTATGTGCCTTCTTCTGCTTAAGGCATCAGCTACTCGGTTTTCCTTGCCTTTGATATAAGAAATTTCAAAATCATAATCTGATATTAATTCCAACCATCTCCTTTGCCTTGCATTGAGATTAGGTTCTGTGAATATGTAGTGAAGGCTTTGATGATCAGATTTTAGAATAAAAGTCATTCCCAACAACATCTGAAGGGCGTGAACCATCGCTGCCATTTCTAAGTCATGAGGAGCGTAGTTCTGCTCATAGTTTTTCAGCTTCCTTGACTCATAGGCTACTACCCTGCCATCTTGCATAAGCACACCTCCCAATCCTTCCCCCGAGGCATTAGTGATAACCTCAAACTCTCCCTCAGGATCAAGAACTTTTAGAATTGGAGCAATTGTTAATTTTTCTTTTAACAAGTCAAAAGCCTTTTGACATTCATCCGTCCAAACAAACCTTTTTCCTTTTCTCTGCAAGGAGGTAATTGGGCTAGCAATGCTTGAGAAAATCAACACAAATTTCCTGTAATACCCTGCCAATCCCATAAAACTTCGTACCTTTGACACATTGGTAGGTTCAGGCCATTCCATAATAGCTTTTATTTTGGCCAGATCAACTGATATCCCATCGGCTGATATTATGTGCCCCCAAATACTGTACTTCTTTATGAAAGAAGGTGCACTTTGAGAGTTTCGCATACAATTTATGTTCTCTTAACCATTGCAAGACTATTTGAAGATGTCGTGCATGCTCCTCTTCATCCTTGGAATAGATCAAAATATCATCAATGAAAACTAACACAAGCTTATTAAGACAATCTCTAAAAACGCTATTCATAAGATTCATGAAAGCAACCAGTGCGTTGGTCAATCCAAACGGCAACACCATGAACTCATAATGACCATACCTCGTTCTAAATGCTGTCTTGGGAATATCTTCATCTTTCAACCTTAACTGATGGTATCCAGATCTCAGATCTATCTTGGAAAAGACCGATGCGCCACGCATTTGGTCAAATAGATCATCAATTCGTGGCAAGGGATACTTGTTCTTTATAGTTGCCTTGTTAAGCATCCTATAATCTATACATAGCCTGAGAGTTCCATCTTTCTTTTTGACAAAGATAACTGGGGCTCCCCATGGTGATACACTTGGTCTAATTAGATTCTTAGACAATAGCTCCTGCAACTAAGCTTTTAATTCCATAAGTTCTGTGGTAGTCATACGATATGGAGCTTTAGAGATTGGCTCCGATCCTGGTTTAATATCTATGCCAAAGTCAAATGTTCTCTTCAGAGGCAAGCCTGGTAACTCCTCGGGAAATACATCCCTGAAGTTGCATAGATATGGATATCTTTCCTCAAATGATTGTTTCTCTGAGGTTTCCTCTACTAGGTCCATTTTGACTGCAAAAAGTTGACATCCCTTTCGCCTAGCCCGCTTTAGTTGTTTTGATGAAATGGATCTAACCCTTATTTCCCTCTGTATTCCTTGGAGATTTACTATTTTGCCCATCTCATCCAGACACTCAATGGTTTTATGAAAGCAATCTACTTTAGCTCGATGTTTCCACAACCAATTCATTCCTAGGATGACATCGTAGGACCCTAAAGGCGCTACGTATAAGTTTGCCTCAGTGGTGAAGTTAGAAACATCAATCCTAGCTTCGAACAAACATTGCTCTACCTGAGCCTTTGAGTTATTTGCATACTCAACTATCCAGGGTTTTGACATAAAACCAGCTTTTCTAGAAAATTTACTTAGGACTCTAGGTGACACAAAATTTTCTGTTGCACCAGTATCAAATAGAATAAAAATAGGAACTCCGAATAAAGTACCTGTCATCTCAATAGGGGTGATCTGATACTCCGCTTGTCGATTGTCAAGGGCAGCATGAATCCTTTGTTGAAATGCTTCCTGTTGTGATGGAAGTTCCGTGTTCCTAGGCCTCCCATTTGGCTTCTTGTTAGGGCAACGGTTGGCATAATGATCTCCTCCACAAGAAAAGCATCCTCCTATAGGTCCTCGCTTCTCAGATGGCCTACTTGTAGAATCACCATTCTTCTTAAAATTTACATATCTCTTAAAATCTTCACCTCTTCGCTCATTACCAAATCCTCCTTGATTCTTTCAATTTCCCTTATCAAACCTCCTATTCCCATATCCCTTCTCATTTTTTCTTTTATATGACTGATCGTTGTAGTTCTTATCAAACTTCTTGCGTTTCTTATCATGGTAAGTAGAGATAGATTTGATCTTTTGCTCCTGTTTAATTGCCTTTTCATAAACTTGATCCATTGTGCTTGGACCATGCACCTCCACCTCACCGCCGATCTGAGGATTGAGTCCCATGATGAACTTTCTGATTTGGAACCTTTCATCCTTTTGGTATTGAGGGACATACTTCAGTAGTCTAGTGAATTTTTCTACGTACTCGACTACAGATAGTTCACCTTGCCTAAGGTTTTGGAAATCTGTTAACTTCTGATCAAAGTATAACTGAGGTAACCACCGTTTTCGGAATAGTTCCACGAACTCATCCCATGTCACCTTCAAGGGACTTAATTCCAGCTCCATTTTCTTATTCATCCACCAAGTGGGCGCTTCCCCAGACAGCTGATAGGCTCCCCACACGGCTTTAGTAACCTCAGAGTAATTTCTGATCTCAAAATATTTCTCCATCTCCGTTAACCATGCTTCTGCTGCATCTCCAGTTTTCGTTCCATCAAACTTTGGAGGGTTAACCTTCTTCATATCCTTAGATAACTCTAATGCAAGTTTATCCTTGGTTTTTCTTTGGGCTTCACTGTCGTCAGGATGTTCACTTGACGTGCCATTATCCCAATGTTTACTCTTGCTTGTATAATGTGAGTTCTTGTTTCCACCCTCTGTGTTGCCAGTTTCATCCATTTTCTTTTCCAGTTTGTTCAACCTTTCCTTGGTTTTAGTGAGCATGTTTAGAATCCTATCCAACTTGTCAGTGGAGTTTTCCTGAGAGTTATCACCTTCCCGATCCTCCCCTTCGTTAAACCCTAATTGGTCCATGCTAGTTTAGTTTCACACATGTTTAAACATATACTAATCAGTTTTACGCTTATTACATTAAACATCATCAAAAGAACACAACAATTGATCATAATCATAATTGTTCTCAAACCAAAATTTTGTCTTTATTCATTTTGCAAAATTGTTTCAACATCATTAGAGATAGACATATCTCATGTTTTTACTCAGTATTAACTAGGGGAGTGTAACCTTCGGATTCATTGTTCGACACATAATCACGAGGTGTATACCCCTCAGACTCACTATCAGAAGATAGGTCTATAATCTAAGCTCTAGGTACTACACGAGGATCTCTAGTGATCATGGGTATACTACTAGGTACACCCTCAGGTACACTAACAGGTACACTATCAGTTACAATCCAGGAGCAGTGGTTGATCATGATTCGAGCTGCCGTCGCTGCTCCCTCTAGGAGTTCTCTCCTCACTCGCTTAAGTCGTGACATTGCATTGGCTAAGGTTTCCACATCATCAAGCCAAATGTCATTTTCGTCATTAGTTTTCTCTATGGTCTTGATCATCGCAAGCCGTTTCTGCTTAGCTTGCAGATAACGCTTCTTACCCGTGAAGGATTTTCTTGCGGTTTTCTTGGTGTAGACCATCCAGGCACAATAAATCAAATCATTAGCTACCCGAATAATGTTGATTTCCTAATCAGGTTAGTGGACTCATCAGCCCTAGTGCTGAACCTGGTTAGCTCTGATACCATATGTAACATCCATATCCGATTTGACAAGAAAACTAGGTTTTCACAAAGGTAATAATTTTTTTTTACTAGGTAATCAAATACAAAATAAACTTATCTATAATCCAATACAACATTTTTCATTTTATCATAAACATGATCTCATTTTCATAAAACTGAAAGAAATGATATACTTTAAACACTTTGTTTTCTAACAAATGAAATTTTCTTGAAACAACCAAATATTGGAAACATACCATTAACATGCATCTCGATTGTCGACCCATCACATTCAAGACTCGGCAATCCTCGGTGTTTGGAAGAGAAAGTATTTTCAAGGAGCTTAACCTCCAACCACAGACCGTCGGTCTCCCGCACTCCTTCCTAACCGGAAGTGGCCCTACCCTACTCAAGAGGATAGACTTAGGATAACCATCGGTGTTTGCCATCTGAGCTCTAGTGTTGTAACTTACGTGTCTTGTTATCGTGCAGACCCCTAGATACCCTCTAGTCATGCACGACACTCCACAAGAAACGCCATCCAATTACGGTGAACATTCGATGCACTTGAGGATAGTACACCACCTTGGCCAAAGGATTTTTTTTTAACTAGCGTTCTAAGAACGCATGAACTTGGTTCACCCACCCTACTCGACTTGAACTGATCGAAATCCTACAGTTTCCTATTTGTATAATTTGAACTAATTGACGACCTTGATGACCTCAAGGGTTTAGGATTTCCTCCTATAATAGCGCATGGCGCAACATTTACTCTAAACCCGAGTTCATAGTTTCAAAATCCCATTTTCATGTAAAAACATTGTTTATAAGCGCCCACTCCTAAATGGTTTCATACTTGTTTACTTGGTTTCCATGTTTGCACAACACACTCAAGTATCTAAAACAATTTCCCGTTATCCCAGAATTCAAGGGTTCTGGACTCTTAAGGTCTACAAAATGATACTAGAATCGTCGCATGCAACGTGATCTGGATTCAAAATGCGGGTTTTCCCACTCTACTTGCTCGTTACAAAACCATGACGGTTTTCGACCAACACGAAAACATTAACACCCTATTCCCTTTTCCAAGTCAATATATTTCGCAAGAGTTAATGAGGTAAAAATCGTAAAATATAATAATAAAAGATTTGGAGTCTTTCTTACGACTTTAGAGATGACCAAACGCATGGTCGACCTCTAACTAAAGATATAGGATGAATAAGACGTCAGTTGTTTACAATTACATTTTCTGACTATCAACTACACTAAATTTTACGTCAAAACATGCTTAAAAATTGTGGTTTTGTCTCCTACACAGCATGCACATGGAGCAATGTGTTTACTCGCTGTGGAGCTATTGTTCAAAGGCTCCAAGGGCAGTTTTATGTTGATAATTCAGTCTTAAAGGAATCTCTTTGATCAGGCATCATTGCCAATCGTTAGGAGAACGTAGTTTACATTTTGCATCATGTAGTGTTCATTCCTAGATGAGTGCACATTAGAAAACTGAGTTCTATCATCATACAATGTCATTCATGATAGACAATAATCTAATTTCTGAGTTCTTTGAATTCTAACAGGCAGCAACAATATTATTTCTGCGGTTTCAAATACCATAAGACAGCATTGTTACATTTATAATGATTAACCTCGTACAGTAATCGTAGAAAAAGACATTGTCATCATAATATATTCACTGTAAACGTATTACTACATTTTTGCAATGAAGAGACAGAAAATCTGATTTAAACTGCGAAGAAAGAGGATAAAAGAACCTGTCGACGGGGTTGAAAACTACTGTGGCAGGTTCCAGGCGAACGTTGCAGCTTCCCAACTCACTTCACACCTATCCACATCTTCCTCCGGCTTTCAAAACACTATCTACTCTCTTAGTCGAGCACAATGCATGCCCCACACTTCCCTCAATCCTCTCTGCCGTATTTCTTTTGTCTCTACATAGCGACAGACCCTAACTAAAAACTCTCTTCACACCCATCGTACCAATGAAGTCTCCCCACTTTTCTTTTTCAATCCAAAAACCCCCCTTCTCTGCTGTATCTCTCCTTCTAAAACCCACGACAGTCCACACTAACTAACTCCTCACTCCTCTCCGATGAAGCATTAAGAGACATACCTCTCCCTATCTCTGCCGTTTGTTTCTTCTTACCTTGCAGCTTCTCCACTCTCCATCGATATCTCCCTCTTCATAATCCCACGACGGCCTCTAACTAAAACTCCTCTCTCTGCTCGATCACTACGAACCATCACAACTCCCTCTTCGTAGTTTTCTCCTCCTTACAACAACAGACTACTCCTTTATCTCCCACCTCGCAAAGGAATCTTCCATTTCAGTTTCTCTCTCCATTAAGTCTCATTTCCCCAACTTCCAAAACCCTCCCTTCTCTCTCGTTACTAAAATCTCTCTCACATCACTCTCTACCGCGCTTTGAGAAGGAAGAAATTCCTTTAAGACTGCGGTCGGTTAGCCTTTCAACAACAGCAACCCTATTTATTTGCACCACCACGAAGAAGGAGCATCTGCAATCAATTTGCGGTTACTCCCCAATCACAACTGTCCAACTTCCTCCCTCTCACACCATGGTGAAGGGAGTTAAGGTATTTAACGGCTATCGAGACATGCCTAACTCAGGGAGGTTGACATAACTGAGTATAACCGACTTCATTACTCACTACGACCACAAGAAAGATTAAAGCTCCTTCGGTGATGTGGCTTGCTAAAGGACACAACGACTCCGCCCTCACTCGATCAAAATGGCATCTAACTTTCTAAGACCAACTAAAAGATGAATTGTGGAGTTAAGCTCGACACGGCGGTGGTTAGGAAATGGTTTGAGCATCGTTTGGGTCGAAAAGGAAAGAGAGACAAGGACCATCTTATTAAGAAAACTCAAGGTTAGATTGACAACAAATCGCGGTCAAAGCTAGAAGAAAAGACTCATGCTAAACAACGACCATAACAAATTATTACACACTATGGCTTTAAATCGACATTCGTCGATCTACAAGAAAGGAATAAATTGACAACACAAGTTCGACGCATTTTACGACAATTACGATGGATTGATCGTAACACAACGAGTTTCCTACATCGTTGGACGCACAAAGCCGACTTCTCGCATCTTTCGACTACGAGACATGATTTACAATCTAACACAATTAAATTCATTAATTACTTATAAACGAGACAATAAACGTCTATATAAGTTGACTTGCTATGGAGGACTTACGACGACATCGACGACTCCAAGATTCTTTATGACGACTTTCAACTAGGATGATACACTTTATCCTCTGACGACGACATCTAGTTAACTAACCCAACCGACAAACAAGACTAAATTGATGGTTCCAAGGTTTATCTATCTGTTTGGCGATCTCAGTAACAAACACCCATGGTTAACTTCCAGAGTCTATACTCTCTCTCGAAGATACTTTCTCTTCCCGTCAAACAAGGTCCACCTGTTCCTGCAACGACAGTCTCACATACAATTTTGTGGTCAAAGCACCTATATTCCTAATCACATCATAATATATCCAAAACATCATTGCATTTAACAAAAAGACATTTAGTCTACAATATCACATTGATCGTAATCATTAGATTCCACAATTTCATATAACAACTTTGTAAAATAAATTGTCAGTTTCCATGTCGTCCACAACATATTAAATTACTAAAATTTGCAAGAAAGTAAATGGCATAATTGTTTCCAAAAAGAGGGATGTAACATTTTTATAGGAAGATTATGACTTTGTCCTTTTTTGTTTAACAATGGTAGTTTGCTCTATTGGTTTTCATCATTCTTTCCAATCACCAAATCCATATTTTGACTATCTTACACATTTTTACACCATTCCATTTATTGGGTATATGTGTTTGAATCATTTCTAATATGGTTTTTGTCTTGGGTGGCAATTAAAATCAAGAAATTTTAATAAAGTTTGGAAAAAAGGTGTCATTTTGAGGTCATCTTGTCCATTTTCTTATACCATTTTTGCCTTAGTTTATAATACAAGTTCACCCTTAGGCTTTCTACCTTATATTGCAATCCAAGTTTCCCATTTGCAAATGATATAATTTGTGTTGTAATAATTTTAATTTGGCATAAAAATACGAATTTGGAGCATGCCTATGCCTTTAGATTTTTTTGGTATTAACCCTTTGGATGGTAGAGGAAGCCTTGTGCTTGCCTTCCTCTAAGAAGCTTGGAACAATCTATGATGATTTAGAAATGAATGGTCTATCCATAAGTCTCCTACCCAAGAATGTGAAGATCTATACAATAAATGAGGAGTAGAGTATACTTTAAGAACTAGCCCCTGGAAAATTCTATAGAAACCCTAGTGAATCCCCTATATAGAGACATAATCCATGAGGCTATTTTTTTGAAATTGACCTAAAGTGTTAGAGTGGGTGGCTATTTTATATTAAAATATTAATTTAAAAAAAATTGTGGGTAAATGGGAAACCAAATTGAGGTGGCAAATTAAGGCTATTTTTTTGGTAATTTTTTAATTGAGGTGGCAAATTAAGTCCAAATTGCAATAGATTTGTAATTGAGGGTGTGAATTAAAACCTAAAGTAATATAAAGTTATAATTGAGGGGGTGAATTAAAACCTAAGTTAATATAAATTTGTAAGTCAAGTGGTGAATTAATAAAAAATAGTAATATCTATGTATATCTTAAATAACATCCGTGTGATACTTTGAGTGAAAAGATAGCCTTGGTCATCGTTAACATTTTCATTTGATTCAATAGTACTTTGAGTGAAAAGACAATATTTATCACCATTAATATTTTCATTTAATTTAGTTGTAAAAAGATGACCTTTGTCATCATTAATATTTTCATTTAATTCAACGCACTCAAAGTATCGCACAAATATTATTTAATATATACACAAATATTATCTATGCATATGCAATTTGATTACTGTATGCTAAATTAAATAAAAATGGTAATGGTGATGAAGGCCATCTTTTCACTCAAAGTATCACACAAGTGTCACTTAAGATAGACCCATGCAAAAACATACGTCTATAATTTGATTATTGTAATCTTACTCACTTTTATTCAATATAAAACAAGTATTTTCATTTAATTTAACTGCAAATGACATTATGAAGAAGTAACGCAACACACGCTTCTAGCCAACCATTATAATCTTTCCCTACGTCTACTTTCTTCACCATTTGTAAATCTCTTCACACTCTATAAATCTTGGCCTTCAAGATTATGGAGTTCTTCTTGCGTGCTCTTTGTAGAGAGGTGGCTTTCTATGGACCCATCTAGCAAAATTGCTTGAATATTGTCTTCAATTCTCCCAACTACTTAAAACTCGATATCAAGAGTTGTGTAAATTTTGAGGCAACTTCATATTTCCTATCTAATTTCATGTGGCTTCCTCAATCCATGGTGGCAATGGTAATAGTGGTAGAAATGTTTGTGCAACCATAATTCAGACTTGGGTTAGATGCAATTACAACAATGGGTTGAAAATTCCTATAGGAGAATTTACTAGTAGTCAGGAATGAATTCAGAGGTGTGGCTTTTGTGGGAGCACTATGTGAGATAGAGCAAAGAATCATAAGGTTCACCCATAATCTCCACACAATTTGGGAATTCCTCGAAACTAGCAATTTGAGAATTACGACTAGGGGAGGTGGTTCCATTTTTTATGAATGGTGCACTCCTTTCATAAATTTTCATCCCTTTGCAAATAGAGTTCGATTGACACAATTTCTTTTAGGTATAGCTCAAAATATCAATGACAACAAGGCTATCTAAGATATATTTTTTAAATAGTGCAATGTAACAATGTTGTTTGGCCATTGTAGGATTCTTCCTTTGGAAAACAACAAACTCATGCAATCTTTTTCCAACTCGTATATAATACAAATTAAAAAAACATTTTTACATAGAATAAATGTTACTACTAGAATTAGTTATATGGTTGATGAATGCTTAACCACTCTACAACTTATCCACTCGCACTCATCACTCACACAAAAAATAAAAAATTATCAAAATAGTAATCAAAACAATAATATAATCAAACACATATGCTTAGAGAAAATACTAATAAAGTGAGAAACACATATTGACTATACCAATAGCAACTACATAGATACACATATAGTAGATTGTTAAATATATTTTCACTTGATTTTAACCATGAAATATTAAAATGTATAGGTAATTAATTTATATTTATGGACCTTTAAATCTCCTTTTAAATTCTTAGGTGGAGCATATAATTAATAGTTTTATTATTTAGATTGAAATAAAACTATTGTGGGCCCCACCAACTAACACATCACCTTTTCTAGACAATATTGTCGCCTCCTACTTTGACCATCTTCATTTTCTCATTAGGGTCCCATGAGCCATTGATGTAGTTTGATCTGATGGTGTAAGATCAATAAAACACGTGCCTTTGTTTTATTACTATAGGCTCTTAATAAAATAACACATGACCTTGAAATGTAATACGAATCATTTGAAGTGGGCCTCGATAATGCCAACTTAACATTCAATAGCTAATGGAGGGGTTTTTCACTCTAGGTTCAAAAGCAAGCAATTACAAACCCCAATGATCATTGGATTAAACTTATTAATAGTTGTTGTGCATTCAAGTCTAGGAATACATGGTCTTCATTCCCAAATTAAAAAATTATCGAATAGTAATCAAAGCAAATAATATAATTAAACACATATGGTTACAAAAAATACTAATAAAGTGAGAAACACATATTGACTATACCTGTAGAAACTACCAATACACCTATAGCAGATTCTTAAGTATATATTCACTTGACTTTAACCATGGAGATATTAAAATGCATAAACGATTAATTTATATTTACAAACCTTTAAATCTCCTTTCAAATCCTTGCACAAGGCATAAATTTAATATTTTAAAATCATTTTAGATTAAAATAAAACTATTGTGGGCCCCATTGACTAACCCGTCATCTTTTCTAGCCAATGGTGTTGCCTCTTGCTCTAACCATCTTTATTTTCTCCTTGGATTCCCATGAGTTGTTGTGGTTTGATCCAATAATGTGGGATCAATAAAACATGTGCCTTTGTTTTAATATTGCAAGGCCCAAACTTACTAAAATAATACACGGCATTGAAAGTTATGTGAATCATTTGAAGTGGGCCCCAACAATGCCAACTTAGCATTCAATAGCCAATGCCGGGGCTTTTCACTTTAGGTTTTTAAAAGCAAAGAATTAAAAACCCTGGTGGCCATTGGATTAACGGTTCTATAGTTGTCGAGCCCACACAACACTTTAAAGCCTTATACATTAATGCTTTTAATTCATTGGCATTCCTATAAACATCTAAAAATTTGAACCTCTAAATTTCTTAAACAACACTTGTGTGAGACTATGAGAGAAAAGACAACCGACTACAAGTAATCTTAACATTTTTATTTAATTTGGCTATGCTCAATAATCTAAGGTCTTCTCATAATAACTACCAAAATAATAATATAAGCACACATGTAAACCTATTTATAATATGCATTCACCTCCCCATGGCCCAAAAAACACTTTAATTAAGGATTGCATCCATCATGTTGGATTTACTACATTCAAGGAGCATAGTAACTAAAATTGTAATGATGACTTTAATTAAAAATTATGGAAATATCATCTATGATCTTCTCAAAATAATTACAAAAATAATAATATAATCACACATAATTCATAAATACACACACGATCCTATGCTACCAGAAATGAGAAATGTGAAACGTGATGGCAACGACAATGCAACAGAAAATGAAATTTGGAAAGGTTACATATAAGAACTAAGGATTGCATTCGTCATGATGGATTTACACTCAAGGAGAATAGTAATTAAAATGCAATGATGACATTAATTGAAAACCATAGTTTGTAGACAAGTGGCAATATCAAAGAGCCAATGTATGAAGTACTTTGAGACACAAGCAAGTCTTGTCAATATAAATATAAATGCATAAACCTAATTGCATCCACCTCTTAGCAGCCCAAAAGACACTTTAATTTTGCCATACCACCTTGTATCATTCGTTTAAGAGACTTTAAGTCTTTAAGAACCCTAAAACTTGAAGCATTCCTCTAGGAGTGAGTAGAAATAATTATAAGAGTAATGACATTTATCATAGAAGCTAAGCACTAAAGGTAATTGAATTTGTGTTTAATTTTTTTCATAAAAGTCAAGTTTGACTATTTTTTATGATTATAAAATATTTATTTTTTTTATAAACTTTGAGTTCATTGGTTTGACTATATATTTTTAATGATTATCCAAAATGTTGAATTATTTATAATAGTTGAATTTGAGTATCTTTTTGGGGCTATGTAGAATGTTATCTATTGCAACTAACCAGAATGAAGATTTACACACCTTTGTAGACTTTGATATATTATGTCAAGAGTTAGTAGTTTTAGATTATGCCAATGAGTCATACCACTATAGTTGATTAGTTGAATTCAAAGTAGATAAATTCTCACAAGAAAAACTTAAAATTGAAATCAATATGTGGACATGGTGGTGTAATGTGAGTGATAATGATAGTTAGAATAAATTAGTAAATATAATCCTACTTTTTGAGCCTCGTTGTTACCCTCACATGGTGCTATGCTGTACATATACTTCAAAGTTCAATGGGACGATAATTACTAACATTTTAGATGACCATATTCTTCATAATGTCATAGAAATGTTCCACATCAATAGGCTTGTTTTGGATTACAATGAAACATTTATTCAACATCTCAGAACGAACAAACTAGAAAGATTTTAGAGGGCAAGGGAAATGATGAAGTACTCTACGTATTCTTGAAGTTAACAACAGATACTTTTTGCATGTTTTTGAATTTTGACATGTGTACACTATGATGTCTCACATCACTAGTCACATTTTTGGCAAAGTCATTCAAAGGTCAAATAAAGTTAGAGACTTAGAAAAGAAGGCCATGTATAGTTGAAAGGATAGCAAGGAACTGCCAACATTGAAAGGGTTAAGGGTCTTGAAGTACATTTTTTTGTTGTGCATAAAATGTGTTCTGACAATACAAAGCATAACATAGATACACACGTTGTAGTCTTTCTAGAAACTAATAATATTCGTACATTTTTTGTTGTTTTTGTTGTGTTAAAACAAGTGGCGACATAACTACAAGCAACAATAATATATTGGGCATTCAAATCTTTAAAGGAATATGGATCCTTCTACGTTTCCTTGAAGAAAAGTTATAGTCAAAATCCAAATTGTTGAGCTTAATCCTTTGTATACTTTCAAGGGATTCCTTCACCAAATTTTCAAAAACAATGGCCACCCCTTCTCCTAGTGAGTTAGACTTCAAGGAACTTAATCTCAATGTTGTTAAGAGATATATCCTAGAAATTAAAGAAACTTTAAATGACTTAACCTGGGATACCTTAAGTCTCAGAAAAATGTTTGAAAAGATGGGGTGGAACATAAATGAAAGCACTACCATTTGAAGATAATAAAGGCTATGTAGAGATGGTTAAGAGGTTAACTAAATGTGGAGAATCAACTTCTTATCAATCTTACAACATTTAACAAAATATAGAGAAGATTGAAAAGTTGTTGCAAGATATTTGTAGCCATCTGAATAGGCCTTCACAAGACTAAGTGAGAGTTTTTGTTGTAGCTACCTATAACTTGTTTTTGATATTTTTCTTTTAGTTTCTATTGTAAGAGGAAGATGACTATTTCTAGATGTTTTAGAAGTGGATTGTAGGACAAATTTCAATCATACATGTGACATGAGCATTGTCTTCTTGTTATTAATATGAGTTATCTTCCTAGGTTTAAGTATATCAATTATCAATACAGTTAATACAAGAACGCGTAATGACATTTAATGGTCAACATATTGATGTGTTATTTTCATTTAATATTTACTAGAGTGATATTGTTAGCCTATTGTCAAAGATAATGTAACAACAATTATTTTTCAAACTAGTTCTCCATTAATTACGTAGTGTTTGGGAGTATTTAACAAATCTTTAAAATATTCTTTTATTGTGGTTAGCTACTCTTACATATGGGTGTAGAGATAGAAAACCTTTTAATCAAATAAATTCATCATTTTGTTTAAAATCATATTTACATTTCAAGCTTTATAATAGTAACTCTATTCTTGAAAGTTGAACAAAAATAAGAATGTCTTAAATATATGTCCAATATATGTAGATACTACAATCTAAAGATAATTGCTACAAATTTGACTTTGTAACCTTTTCAAAATTCCTTATTTGCAACAAAAACATTATTTTAAAACTTGGGCTAGATGACAAATTTAATTAACTAGTGAGGTAAAGGATGAGACTTTTAGTTAACCATGTCTTCTATGTATCCTTCCATGCTATGTATAATATTCACCAGAACTACATCTAGTTGGTTTTATTATGTCACATCCCTAATTTTGACTATGTTTTACTTTTTACTTGTATGCAATTAGTAGATAATTTTGCATGGTTTAATGATTTTATGTTTAGTGAAAATGTCAGGATAAATCAATGATTTCATGAGTTTGAGTTTATATGTCTAGAATTAGACATGTGATTATATGATGTCATGATTATTTATTCATAAGATATATGAAGTAACTACTGATGCACTAATCCCAATTTGGTTGATTGTAAGTTGTAACTAGGAAAACACGTTTTCCACCCTCCAAGAAAAAGAGTGAGAGCATCATCGGAGAGAAGTGAATAGACATATGGAAAGAACAAGTTGTTGCCATCTAAGTCTCATGTTTTCTCAATTTAGTCAATCCCATTGAGTTTGGTAAGTTGAGTTTGACTTTATTGGCCTAAGTTGGATTTAGATTTGACAATCATCGATTTGACATCATGTAGTGCCTCTCATACTTTTCTCTATGATAGATTGATAATTTATCTGTTTTAGGATGAGACACTTTGATGCACTATATGATGTCTGATTTATTTGATATGATGATGATACTTCTGTTACTTGAGGTTTTATGCACATGTTATGATGATTATGTGATTGATCTAATCTTGATTGCTATGTAGCTGATTGTTGTTTCTACGAATGTGTTTGGGTGGAAGGGACAATATCACATCACTCACTTGTGAGTACCCTATGATGCTATGATTCCCTTCACTATGTGTCTATTTATATGGGTATATATATGTTCGATCGTTGTGTGTGCTGCAGGTACTAGGCATCAACTCCACCTGAATTGTCAAGTCTGAGCGTGCCTTAAAACCCAATGGATTAGTTGTTCCAGAGATAGCATAGGGTTCCACACCCTAAGTCATCATCCTCGATGAGGATGCGTGTCATGTTCAGTTCAACCTGTCAGTTTGTCAAGTTTGCTTGAGGTTCTGTTTTGATCCTAGTTAGTGGTCAGATGATTATGTTGGCATCTGATTTTATTTCATTGTTGGATTAATGCTTTGATAAATATATATATAAATTATTGTTAATGCATAGTGTAATATTATTTTAATAATAATAAGTTAAATAAACCTAATGTATTCAGGTAAATAAATAAATTATTTGGTATGCGGTAAATGAATTACCATTTGCGGGAATTAATATAGTGTTTTATGGTAAAAAGGATGGTGGGTTAATGTTTGTTTTAGTTTAAATCCTCCTTTCCACAAAACATTCCAAGGGCTTTTCAACTGAGTGCCTCACCTATCAAGAGGAGAGTCAGCTATCAGATTTGAGTTGCCACTTGGTTTTTTGCTAGCAAATTCAGATGTGATCACACAAGTTTGCCAAGTAATGCCTTTATGTCTTTGAAACCCTAATTTAAGAAAAATAGTAATCAAATTTGGGAATCACAACAAATGGTACAGGAAATAGACAGAGGGCAGAGAACCTTAACTCACTGTTTTTCACAGATGGAAAATAGAAAAATCTGGGACAATAGTGATGGAACCCTAGTCCAGTGTGCCACTTTTTCCGCACAACCCCGATCTCCTTTCGACACTGATCTCTGCTATGTCTTCTATTTCCCGTGACCAGAAATTTGAGGACAAGGTTGATGGTGCCCTTGTCCTGAAAAGTTGAACAATGTCTGCTTCTTTTTAGATCTGGAATCTTCAATGCCTGCCTTCCTACTCTGCAACTGCACTTTCTCCAAATCTGACACCTATAACCTGCAATCACAAGGAGTATGGGAGGGGTTGTGGTGTTTAGAGGCTTGCCTTAGTCAAGTCCTAGAGCGACATTCAAGTCTTCCGAGCACTGTTGTCAGAGAGAGTGCATGCCCTTGGGAGACAGAGGTAAAAACCAAATGATAATGATTGATAAAGCATAATAAATGATACCTTGATGATGAAGCTCTCATGGAAGGAAGAAGCTCTTCAATGCCATGAGGAGAAGATGTAATCCAACTTGAAAACAAACACAATAACAATGCTATGCTCTGCAACACAATGATAATCACAAGTATGTCAATAGCTCACAATCATAAAACTTACCAATAATCTTCTCTAGTTATCTTCTAGTTTGCAAATGAAACCCTAAACATGCTTATATATGCAACCACTAAGATTCCCGCCAAGAATTTCATATTTGAAACTTATGATGTCAGCTTGGAGACCAAATAATGGTCACAAAACTAACATTTCAAATTAGGGCAGAGAAAAGACAAGAGGCTGGACTAGGGCGCTAGCGCCCTTGTCCACCCTCCTATCTTTGCTCAATGATCATCAACATAGTCCCCCTTAGGTCCAAATTGCCACAAGAACCATGGGTTTTCTCATCGAGAGTTTGATTTAACATGCAAAATGCTCTAAATGCAAATCTAAAGACCTGGGAGCTAAACCTTTAGGAAAATTCCCCTAAGGGTGCATTTTTCTAACATAACATTTAGCCCCCACTTTAATGTATGCATTAAACACAAGGCCAATACATGCATTAAAATAGGTCAACAAACACAACAAACACGCCAAGCACGGAGAAGACACGCCAAACACATTGAAGACAATGATAGGCACGCAAAACACAGAGAAGATAGTTACATTCACGCAAAACACAGAGTATTGAAGACACACAGAACATAGAGAATACAATGGATGCAGTGATTATTTTCTTTTTTGATTTTTCCATATGAAATACATAATGCAAGTACAAGGAAAGTAAACAAACAAATCCCAAAAAGTGTAGAGGAGCTATTCACCACCGGTCTTGCACTTTTTGAGAACAAACATGCCAAACAAAATCCCAAGACCGGTCTTGCACCTTGAGAACAAACATGCCAAACAAATCCCAAAATGTAGAGGAGTTCATCGCCACCGGTCTTGCACTTTGAGAACAAACACACCATACACACACACGCTAAAGACATGGAGAAAACTCGACAGACAAGCGATGGAGTGTTCCTAAATTGCTAGGTTCATCACCATCTCAGGCACATTACAGGCACACACTGACGATTGGGCTTCACCACAACAACCGCCAAAAACAAGCTTAAGGGTTGAGTTAGTCACAGAACCGCTCCCCACCTTGCGATGAGGACTTTTGAAAATCTCTCCAAGAAATATACCATCCCCACCTCGCAATGAGGGCTTAAGATAAAAGGATATGCTCGATATCCCGCCTCTGCAGAGGGCTTACATGATTGATCGATTGATTTTAGATTGTTCAAACACGCTTTGCTATGATCTAAAGCAGACAACTTACCTTATATATGCCCCCACCTTAAGGTGGTTGATATCGCGTACCGATATCAAGCACGTTAATGTAGGAAGAAAACACACAAGGGAACATGAGCTCTCGCAAAGCCCCTGCCCCCCAGAGGTGACATGTACTTTACGATCGCCGAATGTTCCCACAAACACATCCTTGCAAGAAAAGTGTTAGTGCTCACATAATCATGATAAACAACAATGCATATGATCAAGTACATGAAAAATCCAAGCAAGGCGATATTCATGATAAACAAAGTGCACAGAGTAGCAGTATTGTTAAAGTGTTGTTAGCAAGATAAGATAACATCGACATCCACATCAAGATAGAGAAATCACAGAGTGATTACACTAGCCAAGCGTCGAATAAAATGTTACAACCCCATCGTCATATAGGGACTAAGTCCATTTTTTGATTGCTCTCGAAAGGGACACTAGGTCTGCATCAGTATAAATGTTTTCGTCATCCACCAGCTAGATGGAAACACTAGAGGAAGGTAAATAATAAATTAGAGAGGAGAACAAGTGTCTTAGGGATAGTCATGTAGGAGGGTGCCCCTAATTCACCAACTGCAATGTTCTATTTGTAAGACACAACACACAACAATGAAATAAGAGGAGAGGAGATATAGAAGAATGATGATACAAATAGAAGGTCACAACAGAGGTGGTCTCCTAGTATCCTTGACCTTACAAGAGAATCAAGGGTCATCCTAGGAGGCCTAACAACCATCACCTAACACATCACGGGGGAAGCACATCACGAAGAGATAAAGGGTTAGAGATACTTACCTGTAGTAGTGTTGTACTAGATTTTGGAGCTTGCGAACCTCTTGGAGAGGTATTCAACCAAATTTTGTGAAAAGCTTGAGTGATTCTTATTAGGTTGTTGCTTGTTATCAAAGAGTCCATGTGGTACTTTCTCAACACTTTCTTGTTTATGTGAAATCTTTTGTTTCTTGTGAGGACGAGAACCACTGTCATTTCTAACTGATGATAATCATCCAGCTCGTTTCCAATTGTTATTTCTCTTGCTCTGTTGGTTTTGTCTATTGTAACAACAAAGACTGACTTGTACTGCTTCAACCTTTTCTATTGTCATAATCTCTTGCTTCAGTTTTTCCCTTTGTCTTTTTGGTATATGTTGATCATCTCTCGATCCCTGAAGGGATAACGAAGGAGGAACTTCTGAGTAGATACCTCTTGCTCGTGGACGAGGTGATACTTGAGTATTTTCCTTATCCACTTCAATTGTAGCAATTATCTCATCATAATCTAAATAATCCTCTTGTACCTGTAGTGTATTTTGTTCCATCAAATTGCTATCTGTATTCTTAGGGAAAGTATTAGTGAAGATCTATAAATTCTGATTCGACAGATTATCATTCACACCAGATACCTGTATAACATTCGAGTCGATGAGGTCTTGTATTTCATGTTTAAGACGCATACATCATTCAGTATCGTGTCCCTGTGTCCGATGATAGTGACAAAAGACATTAGCATAAAAATAAGGTCCTTGCATTCTGTTAGGATCGACTGGTTTAATCGGGGGAAGCTTCAAGAGATTATTACTCAGAGCTTGAATCATGATAGAATGATAGGACTTAGATATTGGAGTGAACTTTCTTTGCTGATATGGTGCCTTCTTCAGATTAGTGATAGCAGACAATTGAGAAAAGTTATTCGGCCCATTAACCTTGATAAAACTCTTGTTATTGTTCCTCTTAAAGTTATTTTGTGATGACCCACCCTCGGATTGGCCAACTTGAGCTGATGAGTTTTGATTTTCATACTGGCTAGACAAAAGTTGGTAGTCATGAAGGGCAGTGCATAGGTGTTGAAAAGAGTTATATTTCATCAAGAGGATCTTATCACAAATGTTAGGCTGCAAGTTTATTATAAATATCTTTTGAACATCGTCATCTTTCATCTGATATTGAATTTGTACATAAAGTCCTTGATACCGGCTAATAAACTTAGTCAACTTTTCTTTCGGACCTCGCTTGCAATGAACCAAATCAATCAGAGAGACTTGGGGTTCGATGTTTGCTTGGAAGTGTTGTAGAAATTGATCAATTAACTACGAAAAGGAATGTATTGAATTTAGAGGCAAAGAGCAAAACCATTCCAAAGCAGTATCTTTGAGAGATCGTGGGAAAAGCTTTGCTAACAAGTCCTCTTCAAAGTAGAAATTGCTACACATAGCCGTGAACGCCACCACATGAGTATTAGGATCGCCTTTTCCACCATATTTTTCAAAGTGCAGAGTTTCAAACTTATCAAGCATAGGAGTTCTCAAGATTGTATAGGATAAGGGATTACGAGCATGATAAGTTGGTATATTCGGCTATGAAGCATTTGACAAGCTTGTCAGCTTTTGCTGTAAAAAGGTCATGCCTTGCAAAAGTTGGTTTAGAATGGCATCATTAGGAGATGCAGTTTGTGGCGAGGAATTGGAACCAAAGTGTGGAGGAGATGGAGCATGGGTAGTGACAAGCGGAGGTTGCGAATAATTAGGTGGTTAAACATAATGATAGGTGGAAAATGGTTGAGAATAAGCGGATTAAATGTGTGGTTGAGAGTTATAGGAAGACACCTTAGGGGCAAGGTTTTGATAGTTAAAGCCGACAGTTCTTTAATTTTGTGAATTAGTGACATTAGATACTCCAATACTAGCGGTGACATTACTACAAGCGTTTGCATTGGTTGTCAAAATATTTGATGTAAATTTAGATATTCTCGTGCTCGGAATAGGTACCGATACTTGCGTATGAGATGGTGACAAAGTGTTAATTATCACTTTTGCACATTCAGTCACTGGAATAATGTTGGTTTGTACAATATGTGCTAAACCATGGATCACGTTAACACCATCTTGTCCTTCTTTGATTAGTTCTCTTATGTTATGAATTACAGGAATAGCTTCTTCAGCTATCCTCTCATTTTCCATAAATGCTTGAAAATTAGCTAACTCTTTATCTAGTTTATCTATTTTCTCATCAGATACATGTCCTTTCACCTCAATAGTATCATCAAAATCGTGAAAAGTTTGCTCTTCCATTGTACTTGTGATAGGTGTAATATCTTGTAACATTTGTGCCTCTCCTTTTGTAAAGAAAGTGTTCAATGTACCAACATCTTCAAGAGCACTAGATCCCATGTGTCTTATGCTTCTCTTAAAGGATATTTCTATTAGGGTAGTTTGTTATAATACTCATGCAACAATATGCACAAACTAATAGAATAAGCCCTAGGAGCAAGATATTTTGAAAGGCGAAAATGCTTGATTTTTCAACTTTTCTGAATGCAAACAAATGAAAGAAGAGGTGTTGTAAAGATTTTAAAGAGGGACAGAAAATTATATGCTAAAAATAGTCCACTAATTCAAGAATACCTTTCACAACATGCTTTTGGAGCAACTTTAGAGAGTCGATAAGCCAAAACCTAGTGAAAATAGGCCAAAATATGCAATTTTTCACCAAATCTTAATGCAAAAGGCTAGGACAACGGGTGTTGTAAGGAAAATGATGATGGAAAGAAAGTTATAATAGTAATAACAGCCACATAATGCCAAAAAATCTGTTACAACACACCTATAGTGCCTCTCTAGACCAAACCCTAGTGCAAAGATAGCAAAAAATATGTCGATTTCTACAAAATTTGAATGCAAAGGCTCAAAAGAAAGGGTGTTGTAAGGAAATTGAGAAGGAGAAGCAAATTATAAGGCTAATAACAGATAATTAATGCAATAAAATCCATTACAACATGCTTGGAGTGCAAATCTAGCAAGACGATAGGCTCAAATCTAGTGAAAAATGCAAGTTTTTAAACCCTAGGCATGGAATTTCACAAGGAGGCCACTATGGTGAAACACTACAATCAGAGATCAGACCTAATGAGTGTTTTGACAAGGTAGTAAAATCTGAGACAAGAATTTGACTACAACCCTAGCTCATGCAAAACTAGGTTTTCACAAAAAATGCAAGATTTCAAGCAAATTTTGACAAATCAAGCATGCAAATGAAATGCAAATGAATTGTGAATAATGAATTTATGTATTTTGGATCAGATCTAATGCAAATGACAGAAATTAATTTAAATTATATGCCAGTTAATTCAAATTTCACAAAAATGCAAGCTTAATATGCCAATTTTTGCAAATTTTCCAATTTTTTCAATTTTTTTGTAATTTTTCAAATGCAATATTGAAAATAATGAATTGAATGATGATGAATTTCAAATCTGATGTAAAAATAAAAAATTTAATTAAATTCAATTGGATGAATGCAAACTATGTCAAAAATCAAACCCTAGCATGCAATTTTTTTCAATTTTTCCAAATATATCAATTTTTTTGTAAGTTTTCAAATGAAATAGAATGAATGAATGAAAATTTGTCAAACAACACTTAGCAAGGTGCCAAAAAAGTTCAAAAACATGGTTTCACCAAAATGTTTTATGGTAAAAAGGATGGTGGGTTAATGTTTGTTTTAGTTTGAATCCTCCTTTCCACAAAACATTCCAAGGGCTTTTCAACCGAGTGCCTCACCTATCAAGAGGAGAGTCAGCTATCAGATTTGAGTTGCCACTTGGTTTTCTGCTAGGAAATTCAAATGTGATCACACAAGTTTGCCAAGTAATGCCTTTATGTCCTTAAAACCCTAATTTAAGCAAAACAATAATCAAATCTGTGAATCGCGACAAATGGTATAGGAAATAGACAGAGGGTAGAGAACCTTAACTCAATGTTTTTCATAGATAGAAAACAAAAAAAATTGGGACAACAGTGATGGCACCCTAGTCCAGTGTGCTACTTTTTCCACACAGTCCCAATCTCCTTCTGGCATTGATCTCTACTATGTCTTCTATTTCTCGTGACCAGAAATTTGAGGACAAGGTTGATGGTGCCCTTGTCCTGAAAAGTTAAACAATGTCCAGTTCTTTTTAGATCCAGAATCTTCAATGTCTGCCTTCCTGCTCTGCAACTCCACTTTCTCCAGATCTGACACCTTTAACCTGCAATCACGAGGAGTGTGGGAGGGGGTTGTGGTGTTTAGAGGCTTGCCTCAGTCAAGCCCCGAAGAGACATTCAAGTCTTCTGAACACCATTGTCAGAGAGAGTGCGCGCCCTTGAGAGGCAAAAAAAAAAACCAAATGATAATGATTGATAAAGCACAATAAATGATACCTTGATGATGAAGCTCTCATGGAAGGAAGAAGCTCTTCAATTCCATGGGGAGAAGATGTAATCCAACCTGAAAATAAACACAATAACAATGCTATGCTCTACAACACAATGATAATCACAAGTATGCCAATAGCTCACAATCATAAAACTTGCCAATGATCTTCTCTAGTTATCTTCTAGTTTGCAAATGAGACCCTAAACATGCTTATATATGCAACCACTAAGATTCCTGTCAATAATTTTGTATTTGAAACTTATGATGTTAGCTTGGAGACCAAATAATGGACACAAAACTGACATTTCAAATTAGGGCAGACCCAAAATAGGGCTAGACTAGGGCGCTAGCGCCCTTGTACACCCTCCAATCTTTGCTCAATGATCATCAACATAGTCCCCCTTAGGTCCAAATTGCCACAAGACCCATGGGTTTTCTTGTCCGGAGTCTGATTTAACATGCAAAATTCTCTAAATGCAAATATAAAGACTTGGGAGCTAAACCTTTAGGAAAAAGCCCCCAAGGGTGCATTTTTCTAACATAACATATAGAATTGGTAATTATTTTATAACTAAGGACTTAATAAATTAATATTTTGTAATTAGCGGGAGTTGGTTGATTTTTCCTGTATTACAGTTGCTCAGGAAATATTTTCTTTGGAGGTCTGTGTATGGCATTCTATTCAAGATTTTTGCGGGGAGATTTGGGGATTGAGAACAGGAGGAGAACAAGAAAGCTTTGAAATACTTTTGAACAGGTATGCATTCCCCCCATCGATTGCATTCAGATCTTGAGTTTTTTTTTGAAATCTAATAGGAATGTAGATTTAATAGTAATCTTCTGTGGTTTTTCCTTATCAATAGATTTGATTCTGGGTCAATATCATGACAATTACCATATCCAGCAAAATCGTACTTCCTTGAAATTTCTAAGCCTGTTCAACGAATCCATTTTGTGCATATCCTAGAATATCGCATTCCATTTAAGTAGATTCCTTTAAGGGATATTGGTCAAACCATTCTTTGAAAATACATTATTGAGAATGCGGGATTGTAGGATGCGTAGGGCCTCCTTTAGCTAGGCAATGTTTCCACACTTTTCATTTGTGTCTAACAAAGCATTTCGAGCTTTAAGATTAATTAAGATTCGCTTCCATTCTACATGGATGGATGTTCATACCCCCTTTCCAATTCCTCATTTTGATATAAGACGAGGCGATGCTGGCTAAGGAAATGGAGTTTAGCTTGCACCAGTCCATTGCATCTGCTTTTGAAGTTTTTTAAACCTGTTACAACGAATCCATTTCATGCAGGATCTACAATCATAGCAGTCCATGAGACCAAATTTTCCTCAAGGCATTTTGCTAAACAGTTCATGCTCCTGGTCTTTACTTCCACGTCATGCATAAATGTCTACGCTTCCACATCTTGTACTCATGTCTACAGAGCATTTCCAACTTTAATATCTGCCAAATGCCCCTTCTATTATGCTTTGATGGATGTCTATAACTATTCCAAAACTCCCATTTTGTCACACACAAGGAGGATGCTTGCAAAGGTTGTGGTTTCTGGCTTTATACCTACCAATTGCGTTTGCTTCAATGTTTCTAAAGCCTTTTCAAAAAATTAATTTTGTGCATATCCTACCGTCAATGCATTCCATGAGTTTACATGTCTTTGAGGCACGCTGTCAAACAATTCACATGCCTTGTCTATGCTTCCACCATTTTGCATACTTTTTTGTGAGGGTAGTTGCAACCACAACATCTGACAAAACTCCTCTATCCTTTACGCTTTGATTGATGTCCATATCCCACTCCAAGACTGGCTGCGGGTCAGCAGGATGCTGACAAAGGTTGTGAATTGATTTTACACCTGCCAAATTTATTTGCAACAATCCATTTTGTGCGAACCTGTAATCAATTGCATTCCACTATTCAAAACTAACCACACAGATATATTAGGGTTCGCTTGGTTTGTGTATTTACAATATGGTTGTTAAGATAATATTTAGGGCTTTATTTTTAATTATTTCATATATGCCAGATGTGATATGCAATAATTAATAGTGTACACATATGTATATATAACCATACATCTGTATGTATATAATTATATTCCTTTGATTAGTATATAAAAAGTGTTGTAAATATCTAAATGTATATGTTATATAAATAAATATATGTGTAAGTATAGATTTATTTATATATATCTATATATGTATATAGTTATCTAAATGTTCCTATTTTGGATTTATTTTAACAAGAAAATTTGTTAGACATTTTTATCTGTGTTGTTTTAGTTTAATAAATTTCAAATCGAGGTAATAAAATTTGATGCAATAGACATTAAAATCAAGATTTTTTTAGAAACCTTATCTCATTTAAATTAGAGGATAAATCTTAAGTAGAATCTTCTTAACTGAATCTTTATGATTTTATAGAAACTTATTATTTTTAACTCTTTGTAGAATTCATACTTTTGAATTGATTGAAAGGTTAAAGATTTTGAATTGGGTAGTTGTTATTAAATCAAGTAATTAATTTGCTTAGTTAAATGGATTAAATGTTCATGCTTTTGTGTGATGTCAAGTTCTATATTATTGGGAGGTTGATTTCCAGAGGCTTAGGAGGGCGTAATTGTGTGTATGGCCCTTCTGACTATGTAACCTTGGAAGTGGTTGAATATGTAGTGGGTCATAGGTAATATGTAAAATGTAACCCTGGAATGTTGTCTCCTATTCTAGTATGAATCCACGTAACTATGATAAATGTGCAAGATGGGTAATGCCTTGCTTTGTGTATGGATCATGTGGTTATGATAATTGTGCAAGATGAACAATGCCTTGCCTATGTAGGGTTTACTAGTTGCAAGTAGGAGGAGTAGCTCTCAATGGGGGCTGGAACCCAAAGTGGTGTCCAGGACAACCCATTGTAGGGTTTCTTAATCCAGTGATAACCTTAATAATGAATTAGGGGGATGGGTAGAATTCATATTAATCAAGATAATGTATGCCTCACTCATGGCTCAAGTGCTCGTTTAGGCTTGAGATGAGATGAGAAGGTCTAGAATGGTAAGACCAACTGCCTTGCCCTCATGGAAGGTATGTTGGTTCTGCATGAGTTTGTATGGGGGCTGGGGGTTGGGAGAGGCTACTAGGACAACCCAGGATGGGGGCCGGGGCCTAGGAAGACCTACCAGGACAACCCATGACAAGCTATGTGATGACACTCCTCCCTATTGCAGTCTAGAACTCCCTAGTTGAATGTCCTCTTCTGTTGCATGAGTGCCTTTGGAAGTGCAGTTAAGTAAGTGATGTTGATTGTCGGCAGTATGGTGATGGTGTCATGTATAACCTTGTTGCTTATGTTAGCATGTTCTCCTGACTGTTGGTTGAATGTGGTATCTTGTGTTATCTCCTAGCACGGGGGGTGGACCTCAAGGTTCCACATGGTCGGGAGGTTGGTGCCTTTTCTCCATTGGGTATTCTTGCTTTATGTTCATGAGCTTGGAGATTGTTCATTTCACTGAGGACTCCAGTTTCAGTTCCAATTGTGAAGCCATCCTTTCATGTACTTATATCTTGGATTGTATCTTATTTTGTATCTCTTGATGTATTCTGATGTGATCTCCCCACATGTTCTAAGGGAAGCATTGTTGTAAATATTGTAATGATTATTGATGAATTTCATCTTGTAATGAGTACTGTAAAATAATGCATCAATTTCGATAATAGTTATAAGATGGTCTTTAATGTTGATTTTCGATTATCACATGTGGAAATGAATAATAATAATTAATGTGATGTTCATCTTTTATTGTTCATGAAATATTTTTAGTAACCTTGTTTGTGAGTAGCACAATTGAGGAACCTTAGAGGACCTAGGATTAGTTTTCCTATTATGTTATGCATTTCATAGTTAGCAATGCATCAAAAAAAAATTTGTTCCATTTATTCGACCTAGTTAGAGTTGTCCTCTGGGGTTCCTTGGTGGGGGCATTACACATTAAACTCCTTTAGCTTAGGTTTTGTCGAAAAACCAAGAAGGGATAGATGACCATCAATAAGATGTAGTCGATAGTCGTTATTTCCCTATGTGATGTGAATATAGTTTATATTCAGGAGGATATATATATATATATTTATTTATGTTAGTGGTTAACTAACTCATTTTTGGTATTTTTTGATTGAAAATTCCTTTATGGTTTCCTATTAGGTTAATTATGTTCAATCTATTTTTTTTTATATGCGAGACAGAAAGGGGGAGAATACCTCAACCTCATTCTCATATCTTGTTAAGACTTTGGAAACAACATAAGTATACGTTGTGTATACTTTCTTTACGATGTTATATATATTCGTATATATATATTAAATGTGATATTTAAGTGAGACCTTTTGTGTTGAGGTCGATAAGCTTCTTTATGATAGTGGTAAATATTCCATGATATGCAAGTTACTTTTAAGTACATGGTTGTTCGACCCATTTTTACTCTCTAGCTAGTTTGAGAGTGGAGGAGCCTTTTGACCGATTATTGGAGTGGTCTTTTATGACCATAACCCCCATTTATTTGCATGTCGTCGTGGAAATTATGATAGGCATTGTTATAGGAGTGATGAGATGCAGTTATAGAAGAAAGTTCTATTGATCACCGTAGGGGATTCTCTAGTGATATATATGGAGAGAGACACAAAAAGCAGAGAACTTTGCTTGAAGCTTATCTGGGAAGGACGATGATAGAGAAAAAGGTTTTGAAGCTCGTTGTCGAAGGAAAGAGGTGGCCGAAGGATCAAAGAGAGCCTTGTTTGCACCTTCGATCTCATAGGTTCATTCTTTCCTAAGAAAACGTTATATTGAGTTTGAGAATTCTTATGTATGTTATCGGCCCTATAGATATGTTAATAAAAGTTGAGAGGAGCTTAGTATATCTATGTTCTTGAAAAGATGAGAGCTTAATGTATATATCTGTGTTTTGATAAGCCAAGATCATAGTTTATTACTGTGATATGAGAAACTAATAGCATAATATCTATTACTGTGTTTTGAGAAATCAGTAGCATAATATATATTACTGTGTTTTAAGAAACTGATAACATATATTGTGTTTTGAGAAGCTGATAGCTTAGTTTTTCACTGTGTTTTTGTTAAGCCTATAAACTTAGTGGAACATTGTGTAATTAAGATTGTTTAGCTTAAACTTATTTATGTAGGACTATGAGATCAAAAGCTTAAACTTATTTCAGTAGGAGTATGAGGCCGAATAGCCTAAGACACTCTTCAAATTTTGGTTAAAACTAGTAGAGCTAAAAATCTTTTGACTTACATCCTATATATTGAGAACTCTATGGATTATCTTTATCTTATAGTCTGGTAAATCTATGCAGGTCGATTGGTCGTAGAGACATTGTCTGTGATAGGGCAAAAGGCTAGCAATCACAGTAGGTTAGCTATTAGATGCAGTTAGTAAAATTTAGTAGTTTAAGATGACAGGTGCACAAAGCATTAGTATGTTTTTATGCTAAGGTTAGCATAACCCTGTCATTCTTTGAACTCTTAAACAGTGTTTGTGTAGAGATCATACAATTGTTCGACTCAGAGATACCTGTGTATTCTAGTTGTTCTTAGTTATCTCTAATCTTTATTTGCACTCAGGATAGCAAAGGATGCAATGTTGTTTTTAATACTTCCAAAACTTGTTGAATCTATCTTTAGATTTCAAACTGAGCCTCTCGAGATGATTGTTTTAAGTCTTAGAAATTGAGACTAGAATCTTTGATAAAGATGTTTCTTTTCTCTCTTTAACTTATTTAAGTTTTATTGTTTTCAATCCAAGACATTGCGAAAGGTTTTCTCTTACTCTAAAAGTGTATAGAAATGATTTAGATATCTTTAGAAGCATCTGAATATATATATGTATATGCTTTTTTCAACAAGATCATGTAATTACATTAAGCAAAGATGATGTACTATCGTTCTTAACCTTTCTTTATCTAAAATTGGTGAACGAAAGGAGACCATTAGGTCAAAGACATCATTATTTTATTATCTGTCTATACTTTTATCATTTTTCAAATTAAAAGATGGAACTTAGTTAAGAGTACTTATGTTTTTGTTAGTATTCATTAAGACCTTACGCGGAGGAGGATAAACCTTGTGTGTTTATTTTATGAGAAAAGGTGAATTCGATCAATGACCAAGTAGTCAATATTAGAAGAGTGGTTATCTTATTCACGCTATATTATAGATATAACTTATTAGTATTAGAAGAATAGGGATATTTTAATATTTCAAAGTATTGGATTAGGGGAATTAAAAACCCTAGATTTTACCCCGAAGAGTGTAGAAAAAACTCTTAAGTCAATTATGATATTGATTTAGTTTATTGTATACTTTTATTGACAGTAAAAAGGTCGAGAAACCATAGATCAAGACAATATTAAGAGACTAAGAAGCACTTTGTTGTTAGAGAGTCAATACTAGTTATATATAAACCAACTATGGTTATTTTTGGGTGGAGAGTAGAATGGAAGGAAGTCGTAGACCTTGATAAATTGTAGATATGCAATAAGGGACTCTCGGAAAGATAAAATTATTCAAACTTACATATTGTATGTATATCCTAGATGAGGAATATTTCTAAGTCAGATTGACTAGGATTTGAGTATAGTTTAGATAATTATGCCTAGTGATACTAGCCAAACAAGTCAAATTGTAGGATGAGATAGTCTTCAAGTTGAGTTAGAGGTGTGTGAACACATGACTATGTTTATTGCAAACGTTATCCATATAGAAACTTTGGAAAAATTGATGCATTTATCTCCCCTTGCATTAGTCAGTTCACAATGTCTAGATGGTGTAACTTGTCAAAAAGATCATACTTAGCTAGAAGTTCATCTAGAGTTGTATGTGTTGGTTACCAAATCTGCAGAGGGTTTGCCAGTTCTAATGCACGGGCAGATTCGGCCAACAAATTACGGGAGGTTGCGTGAGCTGCCTCCCCTTCACTTCTGGTTCTGCCGCACCAAGGGGGTATCCCTATGACAAAAGATGTAACATTGACTAGCTCAATGACAGAAAGATTTAGCTTGACAGCAACAGGCAGAATACTCTCATGTGTGGACTAAGATCTGCATGATAGATCACAAGGTTGGCAACACTCTTGGACATATATGTGTGGTTGGGTATGAGAGTATGCAGGGATCCTAATCCTACTCCTACAACTAACAGGTGGAAGTGATGAGATGGGTGGACATAATGTCTTGGATGCAAGACCAGGGGTTTTGTCTCATAACTACTGACCTAGAAACAGACTGGTGCCTATCCATTGGGCAAGGAGTCAACTAGACGTATACAGCAGATGGTTTGTAACTTTCTCTCAAGTTTCAGGGGGTTGGACTGATGCTTGCCTTACAAACATCACCCAAGAATGGGTATCTAACTGCCTCTACTTACAAATATCCTTGCCAACATGCAACCTTCTCCATGCAATGACCTAAAATAGTTTAATCCACTCCTTGAATGGAAGTTATAGATCAAACATGTGATACAGAACCCTGTATCCTAGAATCTATGAAACCCTTAGCAACCAGATTCAAAAGAAGGAGAATAACATGCAGCAAATGGAGACAAGCAGATAGACACATGCAATGAAGCATTTCTCATATAAATCAACACTGAAACTGAACATATGTGCAAAATACATGCATGCTACAACCCATACACCCCAAAATGGGATAAAAACAACCAAGATCATGCCCTGTTCTTCATTATTTACACCAAAATGCCCCAGGCCTTCAACAACCTCTAAATGGGTCACACAGTCCTCCTTAAATAGCAGGAAGATGGACCCTCCAAATTAATTACATGGCCAGACAGACAATCCGCCAGATACAATGCACTGAAAATGGTGCTCAAAAGAGTAAATGCTGCAGCAAGAAACAGAGGACAGAGCAGGTGGGAGTCAGGATCTGAGCCGCTGCTCAGGGACTTTCTTCATAAATCAGGTGGTTGACTTGTCCATCATCGACCCATACCTCTACAACAATCCTGCCATTAAAGTTTCACCAACCTGCAGGTCCCAGAGATGTAGCAACAGTGCGCCCATGGAGTTTCTCCCGCCAAAACAGTCCCAGATACACGAGAAAAACCCATCACTGCAAGATCAAAACGTGGCCGTCGATCATGTCTACCAGTCGCTGAGATCCAACGGCCCAAAAAAAAAGCTGAAAAGTCACCCACCAACCAAAACGTGCCACGCAGACACTTCAAGTTTCTATTGCTGGGTCTGTTTTCCTTTATCCTTTTTACCTTCCCTGCCAAGACCCTTATGTCAGAACCTCACATAGAAAGTGACACTTGGCAACATCCATGATATTCTTGAAACAATAGAGACCCACCAAGAAACTCCAGCGGAAGCGAACACGTGGCAGGTTCCGCTTCACCTTAAAACACATAGAAACTAATGAGAAACAGTCCTTAAGTTTCGGGACCCTCCCGCAGAAGCCGCCATGTGGTGCCCTCCGCGCTCCTCTTGACACTCAAAGAAACTTTATAGAAACAACGCGGAAGTAGCCACATGTCGAGACTCGCAAAACTTTACTAAACTGTGTCACAATAGAGAAACGACCCTTCCACGAAAGCCGCCACATGGCGCCTTCCGCCACACTTAGAGACAACGAAATGGTCCCACAACCCCCGCTCGCCATCATAAAGGAAAATAGGGGCAAGTCTGCGGAAGCTGGCACTTGTCAGGCTCCGCGGCACCTCTTGAAACACTTAGAAACTTTTAGAAACAACGCGGAGTCTGACATGTGTCGGCCTCCGTAACAGCTACAAAAGACACGTGGCATGCTTCGCCCCTGCTTGGAAACCTTTTAGGAACTTCGACAGAGAGTGACACGTGGCACTTTTCGCAGGGCTCTGAGTTACTTTACTGGGACCCACCCCCACGTCTTCACTTAGCACCAAAAAGGAAATGAAACATTACGCTGGGGCCAACACCTGTCGGGCTCCGCAACCACCACTAGGGACACACGGTGCCTCCCGTGCGCTCATTGAAACTTAAAGAAACTTTAGCGGAGGCTGACACTTGTCGGGTTCTGTGTTAATCAGAAACTTTAAGGCCCCACTCTGAAACTTATGCGGAAGCTGACACATGTCATCATCCGTGCTACCTTTGAGAAACATTAAGGGTCTATCAGAAACTTGGCGGAGACTGCGAAACTTTGAGTCTTTTAGAAACACTGGTGGATGCCTCCACGTGGTGCCTTCTGTGCCACTCTCAGAAACTTAAAGGAAACTCTATTGAAACTTTGGCAGAAGTCGACACGTGGCGCCCTCCGCGCATAGTTGGAAATTTTAAGGGGCCGCCTCCACTGTTGACACGTGGCATGATCCGCGGGAAGCAAAGGCGCAGATTTAAACTGGGGCTCAACACACGGTGGTCCTACGGCACTTGCACATTTTTGACCCTCACTGCCACACTTAGAAACATTTTAGAAACTGAAACTGTGGCCCGATATGCATCCAGAAATGCATCTAACTCATTTTTTGCATTTTTAAAGGGTCGATAGAAACTCCCGACCCGCCACTGCCATTTCGACCTGCACACAACTAATTTCTTGCATTTTCACAACTGCAGAGGCCAAAAGTGTCAGGATTTTTGGATTTATTGGGAGGAGACTTGACTCAAAACCCCAAACATAAATTATTACTAACAATATGGTTGATTGAGTTACGTAGGACACAACACTAGGACTTAGATGGAAACATGTTAAGATCCATATGTCTATACTCTTAGTTAAGGGTAGGGCCATTTCTAGGAAGGAAGGTGTGCGGGGGACCACCGGTTTGTGGTTGGAGGTAAAGCACTTGGATGATGCTTTCCCTTTGTAGCAGAAGACTCTCCAAGACTTGAACGATAGATATCAAGATTCCAAATGTAGTATTCTTTATGTTATGATGTAAAATTATTCTCATTGCCAAGTGAAATTTATGTGTTGTAAATTTAAAGTGAAATGTTATCACTATAATTTATCTTTGAATATATTGAGTTTCAAGGTTGAAAAATATTCAGAAAAGATATACTTTTATTTCCTTGTAGTTATGCAAATGATAAAAAAATTCATGTTAGCCATGTTGATGCAGGAGCATCCAGTTGTGTAAGGGCAATCTTGCATCACCCAAAAAATATGTGTTTCAAAATTGTTGATGTTCTTTCCATTTCTTTTCAAAATTTGTGGTTCTGGTTCCATAATCGCTTGAATAATGATGTAGAACTTTTAGTTTTTCCAAACTGCTAAAAATAACAACCTGCTATTTTTAGAGAGTTTGCATTTGGACACAGAATGAAGTGAAAATTTACAGGAAGCTTCATAACTAAAAAAAAGACCTTTGGTGAAGGAATCACGCAAAGATCATTTGCGAGCTGAAAGATATTAAAGTTTATGTTTCTAAAAAAATGCTTGAAAATTATTCAAACTCAAGTTTGAGGCACTAAATGGCCCCGTATGGACCCAAAAATGGCCAAAAGTAGCAGAGGCGTGTAGAGCACTCCACGAGCTTTCTGACACATAAAATGGTTGGTCAATCAGACACCCAGATCAAAAGTTATGGCTCCCAGAAGTTGACCTATTTTTGGAGGGAGATGCAAATTTCGAAATTAGGTTGTTGGCCACCAAAAAGGCTATTAATAACCATTTTTGGGAACCCTGGGCAGTAGTAGAGTTAAGGGGGAAAGTGTAGAGTCAAGAATAGGTGGGAAAATAGAAACCCTAGTAGATTTGGGATTGCAGATGGCAGATGATTCCAGAGTCTTGTGAGAGGAAGCTGCAATGTGTTGCAGCCTGTGGAGGGTTGATTCCTCTAATTGTATTTGAGCTTCTGTAATGTAATAAGTTGTCCAAATCAATAAAGAAAGTTCTATTTTCTATGTGCAATTTTTGTTGTTGTGTGTTTTATGATTTACCCCCTTCATCAAGTGGTATCAGAGCAAGGGTTCCTGAGTGTGTAGATAGATCGCCGACCATGAGGCAGTTTGCACCAAGACCTGAGGTTGTGGGTTGGTTGTAAAGATCAAGATGCCTCCATGAAGAAATCGTATTAGGCGAAATGCTTTGACAAAAGAGGGTTTTAGATCCCTGCAAAGGCAAATCGATGCATTGCAAGAGGAGCTATGAAGAGGGTTTGAGTCGAGAACAAGAGAAGAAAGCAAAGATGAAGTTGAAGAAGAGATATCTAAGGAAGAACAAGAAGTTGCAGGAGATCCTGTAGAAGTTAGGTTGTTGAGGTCCATTTCTAAGATTGGAAAGAGGCCCAAGATTGAAGTTTCTACATTTTCTGGAGATTTGAATCCGGAACAGCTTATTAATTGGATCAATGACATGGAGGAGTATTTTGAGTATGAAGACGTGGAGGACCTAGATCAGGTCAAGTTTGTAAAAACAAAGTTGAAGGGCCATGCAAATATTTGGTGGAAGGAGGTCCAGTTAGAGAGGAACAGAAGAGGAAAAGGAAAGATCACCAGATGGGATCAGATGGTGGAGAAACTGAAGAATCAGTTCATTCCTGTGGACTATGAGATGGAGCTGTTGAAGAAGCTCCAAGGACTGAAGCAATCTAACAAGTCTGTTAAGGAGTATACAAAAGAGTTTTAAAAGATTACTATTAGGATAGGCCATGCAGAGGCCAACAAGGAGAAGGTAGCCCATTACATTAATGGGTTGAGGCCAAGTATTCAAGAGGATCTAAGCCTGGTCAGAATGACCACCATAGAAGATGTGTACCAATTTTCCCTGAAGGTGGAAGAGAAGCTAAATAAAAGATTCGATAGCAAGCAAAGGGGAAGAGGTCAAGGTGGAAGGACTGGTGGAAGACCCTATGGAGGCCATAATGAAGATCAAAAGAAAAGTGAAGAAGTTGACACCAGTCGAAATCAGAGAGGGGATAATGCTTACAGCCCTTGTGACCAGAACAATGGTGAGCAAAGAGGGAGAGGAAGGGGCTGACCTGGGCAAGGACCTGGAAGAGGAGGTTTCAGAGCACCTGTTTCTAATGTGGAGAAGAAGGACATTAAGCATACGAGTGTCCAAAACATCAAGGACAAATAAAAGTCCTGAAGGTAATGCACAAGTTGCACATGTCGATGAAGATGCGAAATTTGAGCGCTCTGAAGATGCTGAAAGGGGAGAAACCCTAGTTGTCAGAAGAACTTTGTTGAATGAGGAGAAAGAACCCAATCAAAGGAAGAGTTTATTCCATACAAGGTGCAAATGTGAAGGTAAGTGTTATGATATTATTATTGATAGTAGAAGCACTGATAATCTTGTTTTAGAGGAGATGGTTGACAAGTTGAAGTTGACAAGAAGAAAACATCTGCATCCATATCGAATTACATGGTTGCAGAAGGACCATAGAGTTTTGGTCAATGAGCAGTGTTTAGTGAAGTTCAAGATTGCTGACTACCATGATGAGGTGCTGTGTGACATCATACCGATGGATGCATGTCATATGTTATTAGGGAGGTCGTGGCAGTATGATAAGAGTGCTGTCCATGATAGCTGTGCAAACACATATTCCCTAACAAAGGATGGCGTTCGTCATAAGTTGAAGCCCTTGAAGGAGGTGGAAGAAAAGGTATGTAGTACTGCCATAATTTGCTTGGTAGATGGTAGGAATTTTTTTGAGGGTATGAAGCATGAGCATCATTGCTTTGCATTGATTCCTAAGATTAGTCAAGAGAAATGTGAAGATGTACCAGCAAAAGTTTTAGATATGTTGGAAGAATTTCAGGACATTATCTCTGATAGTGTACCAGAAGGTTTACCACTGGTTAGGAATATAAGTCACCAAATGGATTTGATACCAAGAGCTAGTTTGCTGAATAAGGTAGCCCACAGAATGACTCCTGTAGAGAGTGAAGAGCTAAACAGACAAGTTCAAGAGTTGTTAAGGAAAGGACTGATAAGGGAGAGCCTAAGTCCATGTGCGGTACCTGTAATACTAGCACCAAAGAAAGATGGAGAGTGGAGAATGTGTATAGATTCTCGAGCCATCAACAAGATCACGATCAAGTACAAATTTCTATTATCTAGAATGGATGACATAATGGATTATTTGAGTGGAGCCAAATACTTCACGAAGATTGATCTGAAGAGTGGGTATCACCAGATCTGAATCAGAGAAGGAGATGAATGGAAGACAACCTTCAAGACAAAGGAGGGTTTGTATGAGTGGTTAGTCATGCCATTTAGGCTAACCAATGCACCAAGCACATTCATACGATTCATGAACGAGGTATTGAAAAAATTTTTGGGAAGTTTTGTTATTGTTTATTTAGATGATATTTTAATTTTCAGTAAGACTTGTGATGAGCATATGATGCATATCAGAAGAGTTTTTGAGAAGCTGAGGGAGAAGTTGTTGATCAATTTAAAGAAATATAGTTTTGCAAAGAAGGAGTTGGTATACCTAGGATTTGTTGTCTCAGAGGAAGGTCTTAAGATGGACCCAGAGAAGGTGAGGGCTATCATTGAATGGCCTACACTAAGGAGTGCTTCCGAGGTAAGATCTTTTCATGGTTTGGCAAGTTTTTATAGAAAGTTTATCAGTAATTTTAGTAGCATTTGTGCACCCCTAACTGAGACAATAAGAGGGGATAGAAAAGAGTTTAGATGGACTAAAGGAGTAGATAAAAGCTTTGATACATTGAAGCAGAAAGTCATAGAGTAACTTGTTTTGGCACTTCCAGATTTCAATAAGGTATTTCAGGTAGATTGTGATGCTAGTGGCAATGCTATAGGAGCTGTTTTGAGCCAAGAAGGTAAGTCCATTGCCTATTTTAGTGAGAAGCTTAATAATGCCAAGAAAAAGTATTTTGTTTATGATCATGAGTTTTATGCAATAGTTCAGGCTTTGAAGAAATGGAGACATTATTTTTTGCCAAGGAGTTTGTTTTATATACTAATCATCAGGCTTTGCAGTATCTTAATAGTCAAGGGAAGTTAAACTAGAGGCACTTAAAATGGGTTGAGTTTTTGCAGAGCTATACTTTTGTTTTGAAGCACAGGAGTGGGAAGTCCAACAAAGTTGCAGATGCCTTGAGCAGAAGGCAAAATTTGTTGACAGAAATGAAGATAGAGGTTGTTGGGTTCGATGAGCTCAAAAGTTTGTATCTTGAAGATCTAGATTTTGCAGAGGCCTGGAAAGCTTGTTTGGAACCTGTTACTTTGGACAGGACAAAATGGTTGGATTTCATAATCCAAGATGGCATGTTGTTTAGAGGAAGCCAGTTGTGCATTCCAAGGAGTTCCATGAGAGAGAACCTGATTGAGGAGAAGCAAAGTGGAGGATTGGCTGGACACTTTGGTTGAGATAAGACCATTGCTATTGTTGGTGAAAATTATTATTGGCCACAGTTGCAGCAGGATGTGAGGAAATTTGTGCAGAGTTGTAGAGTGTGTCAGATGGCGAAAGGAGCAAGTCAGAATATAGGTCTATATCAGCCACTACCTATACCAGAGAAGCCATGGAATGATATTAGTATGTATTTTGTTCTTGGTTTACCAAGGACACAAAGAGGACATGATTCCATTTTTGTGGTGGTGGACAGATTCTTGAAAATGGCACATTTTATTCCTTGCAAGAAGACTAATGATGCTATTCATATTGCAGAGTTATTTTTCAGAGAGGTGGTGAGATTACACGGTCTACCAAAGAGCACAGTTTCAGATCAAGATACCAAGTTTGTTGGTTATTCTCGGAGGACATTGTGGAAGAAGTTTGGAGATAGATTTGAAGTTCAGTTCTGCACACCATCCACAGATTGATGGACAGATGGAAGTGGTGAATAAGAGTTTGGGTAACTTGCTACAATGCTTAGTAGGAGATAAGCCCAAGGGATGGGATTTGATTTTACCATCGACAGAATTTGCTTACAACAATTTTGTCAATAGGAGTACTAGTAAATCACCATTCCAGATTGTATATGGGAATAGTCCAAGAAATACTTCAGAGTTAAGGAATCTGGACAAAGGAGAAAAGATAAGTGCTGAGGCTGAAGACTTTGCAGAACACATGAAGAATTTGCATGAAGAGGTGAAAAAGCACATTAATAAGATGAATATTCAGTACAAGGCTAAGGTGGATCAGAAGAGGAGATATAAGGAATTCTAGGTAGGAGATGAAGTCATGGTTCACTTAAGAAAAGAAAGGTTCCCAATTGGAATATACAATAAGCTAAAAATGAAGAAATTTGGACCATGCCGAATTTTGAAAAAACATGATTCAGGAAATGCATATGAGGTAGAGTTGCCGAGTGGGATCAACATTTCCCCTATTTTCAACATTGTTGATTTATCAGAATATCATGAAGGTGGAAAAGAGGATGGACCAACAGAAGAATAGTAGAGTATTCCGACATCTACTTCAACATAGGAGATAGAAGAGATCTTGGATAGCCATGGTGGAAGAAGTACTCGGAACAGGAAATATAAATAATACCTAGCAAAATGGAATGGAAGGCCTATTGAAGATTTTTCTTGGTTGTCTAAGGCAGAGGTTGACCGTTTGGGTTTGAACCTCACACAAACACTTGAGATGTGACAAGGTCACTTCTCAAATTACCCTGGGTGTCTGATGCAGGAGCATCCAGTGGTGTAAGGGCAATCTTGTCTCACCCAAAAAAGATGCGTTTCAAAATTGTTGATGTTCTTTCCAATTCTTTTCAAAATTTGTGGTTCTGGTTCCATAATCACTTGAATAATGATGTAGAACTTTTAGTTTTTCCAAACTGCTAAAAATAGCAACCTGCTATTTTTTAGAAAGTTTGAATTTGGGCACGGAATGAAGTAAAAATTTACAGGAAGCTTCGTAACTAAAAAATAAGACCTTTAGCAAAGGAATTACGCAAAGATCATTTGCGAGTTGAAAGATATTAAAGTTTATGTTTCCTGAAAAATGCTTGAAAATTATTCAAACTTAGGTTTGAGGCACTAAACGGCCCCGTACGGGCCCAAAAATGGCCAAAAGTGACAGAGGTGCGTAGAGCACTCCACGAGATTTCTAACGCATAAAATAGTTGGTCAATCGGACACCCGGATCAAAAGTTATGGCTCCCGGAAGTTGACCTATTTTTGGAGGGAGATGCAAATTTTGAAATTAGGTTGTTGGCCACCAAAAAGGCTATTAATAACCATTTTTGGGAACCCTGGGCAGTAGTAGAGTTAAGGGGGAAAGTGTAGAGTCAAGAATAGGCAGGAAAATAGAAACCCTAGCAGATTTGGGGTTAGCAGATGGCAGATGATTCCAGAGTCTTGTGAGAGGAAGCTGTAATGTGTTGCAACATGTGGAGGGTTGATTCCTCTAATTGTATTTGAGCTTCTGTAATGTAATAAGTTGTCCAAATCAATAAAAAAAGTTCTATTTTCTGTGTGCAATTTCTATTGTTGTGTGTTTTATGATTTACCCCCTTATCACATGTTCATTTACTTTCTTAGTAAATTGTGTGTGTAATTCTGAGTAATATGAGAGGGCATGTTACATATGGTACTAAAGCTAACCAGGTTCAATACATGGACCTAGGTGTTCACTATGAGAAAACTTGTCAACATTTAGCAGATTAGCTAATGTTTGAAATTGGTTTTATGCTAGAATGGCGTGGAGGAGAACCAAGAAAACTGCCAAAAAGTCTGTTCCCCAGCATTTGCTCAAGTTAGTAGTTAAGAAAGAACTTACTAAGGAGGTTGAACTTAAGGAGCATATTAATTATGCTGAGGGTGCCTGGTTGGAGGAGTTTGAGACTTTGGCTAATGCTCTTAAGCGTATATGGCTAGAAAGGAAACAACGTATTAAACTAGCCAAGAAACCTATTGTTCCTACTTGTGTAGTTAAACTGAGTAAACCGTCTGCTAATCATGACATGCCATTTGGGTGTGGCTGTGACACTCCTGTTTTAGGAAAAGAGGTGGTGGAGGAGTACCTACGTGTACATCTATCCTCTGAATTTGTTATTGGATTCTGATGGGGAAGAGAAACTTAAGGAATATCCTTTAACCAACAATGACATGTAGTCTTTTCATGTTAATTATCTAAATAAGGATGTAATTATACCTAGAATAAACTATAATAAAGATGGGATTGTTTGCTCAAATATGAGTTTTTGTAAATGAATTTTATTGATGAATTTTGAATTAATGAGATGTATTATTCTGAATTCTAATTTATAATTTAATACAAATATTAGGTGTGATATAGAGTATCAGCATGTTTCAAACTCAAACAAATGTTGAATATAGTCAAAGAGAGTTGAATCCTTTAGAAAACCCAATGGCTAAGCTAGATCAGATATTGACCATGTTGAATGAAACCAAGGAAAGGCTTGGAAAATTAGAACAGAAGGTTAGGGGTCAAGGTAGATCTGAAGCAGGACATGAGGATTCACATCAAGGAGATGATGAATATTTCCATGAATCTTGTATTCATATTGAGCAAAGGGAGAATGTCGATAAGACCAAGTCTCAAGAAGAGAAGAGAAGTAGACTTGCCTTTGAGCTATCTAGATATATGAAGAAAGTCATGCCACCTAAGGTTGATGGAACAAAAAGTGGTGATGCTATTGAAGCTTGGTTGATAGAGATGGAAAAGTATTTCGAGACTCGAAACTACTCTGAGATAACCAAGGCAGTATGGGGTGCCTTTCAATTGGTAGGAGAAGTGTCCATGTGGTGGATGCACAAGATGGAATTGGGGTTAAGTTCTTTGAGCTTAACCTGGGATCAATTTGTGGTCTTATTTCTCTAGAGGTGGTTACTGTAACTTTTCTTTAACCAAAAGCTAACATATTTTCAGAATCTGAGACAAGGGGATATGTTAGTGGTTGAATATTAGGAAAAGTTTACCCATCTCTTGAAACATGTGCCTCAATATCAGAAAGATGAAAGATTCAGGATCAGGAAATTTATCATGGGTGTAAATGTCCATATAGGTGGAGAAGTGGATGTGCATGGTCCTACCACTATGGACCAAGTTTTAGAGAAGGCAATCAAGCAAGAGAAAAAATTGAAGTCAATTTCTACATTTTGCGAGAAAAATCGCAAGAGGTTTAACAAGACACCAACTTATCAACCTTTCAAGAAAAGGAATGACAAACAAGAAGTGAATAAGAAAAGTGATAAGGGTTCCATAAATAATAGGAGTGGACCCATAAATGAGAAGAATAATAATGGCAATGTTCGAAGGAATGATAATAATTCAGGTAAACCTACTGAGAAGTGAGGACCTCTTGGAGGATGTTTCATTTGTGGTGGTGATCACTATGCAAATCAATGCCCAACCAAGAACCAAGGAGCTCAACAGTGTGGAAATGCTTTACCTACCTAGCAAGCAACTTTTCATAAGAGGATCCATGTGGCTTTTGATAATCGCTAAGCAGAGTACTAGATTACTCTCATAGAGACAAGTACTTTGTTTAGAGTTCCTATTTCTATTTTTATTGATATTGGAGCAACTGAAAGTTTTATTTCTCCAAGAGTATTAAGTAAATTTCCTAGAAGAGCTGGATATATGGATGAACCTTGGTTAATAGAATATGCTAACTAGACCAAAGCTCAGGTAGAGCAATGCCTGTTTGAAGCTAAGATTGATCTTCTTAGTTTTTCAACTGAGGTGAATTTGTTTGTAGCCCCCTAGGTTCCTATGATGTTATCTTAGGAATAAATTGGTTGTAGAGGCATAGAGCCAATGTTGACTATTTTGTAAAAATACTTGAGTGTCTAGATGATGTAGGAAACAAAGTCTTTTTACAAGGCAATCAGAGAGAAGTCAAGTTTAGACCCATCTCTATTATGCAACTGAAGAAGGCTAGGCGAAAACATTGTCAACTTTTTGTAGTCAAAATGGAGAAACTAGAAGAAGATCCTAGTAAACAAAGTGTATCTTTGGAGAACTATCCTTTCCTTAGAGATTTTTGAGATGTTTTCTTCCAAGATTACCTCTGAAGAGAGCTTTTGATTTCTCAATTGATATAATACTTGGATTTGAGCCAATTTCCAAGGCCCCATACTGTATGACTGCTACATAGTTGATGAAATTGAAAGCCTAGCTTCAGGAGCTATTGGCCAAAGGATTGATTAGACCCAATGTTTCTCCTTAGGGAGCACCAGTGATCTTTGTCAAAAAGAAGGATGGAACCTTGCATCTGTGTATAGACTATCATATGCTTAACAAAGAAATGATAAAGAATAAGTATCCTTTACCACATATTGATAATCTCTTTGATCAGATGTGTGGTGCAATAGTGTTTTCTAAGATCGATTTGCAATCTAGATACCATCAGCTGAGAATAAAAGATGAGGACATACATTAAACAACTTTCAGAACAAGGTATGGACATTATGAGTTCACAGTTTTACCTTTTGGACTTATGAATGCCCCTGTAGCATTCATGAATTTGATGAACAGTATATTTTCTGAGATTGCTTGGACAAATTTGTTTCAGTGTTTCTAGATGACATTCTTATTTATTCTAAGAATGAGGAAGAGCACTTGCAACATTTACAGATAATTCTATAGTAGCTGAGAGAGCATAAATTGTTTGGGAAGCTTTCTAAGTTTACTTTCTTTCAGAAAGAGATACAATACTTAGGGCACATTATATCAATAGAAGGAATATATGTAGACCTTGCAAAGATCAAATCTATACTTGAGTGGCATGTGCCAAAGAATGTGCATGAAGTGTGCAGTTTCATGGGGTTAGCAGGAATTTATAGAAAGTTCATTTTGAAATTTTCTAAAATCGCAAGCCTAATCACTTCACTTTAGAAAAAAGGAAAGTGATTTGACTGGTCAAATAAATTTTAGGAGGCATTTAGTCAGTTAAAAGAAAGGTTGACAATTGCACCAATATTGAGAGTTCCTGATCCGTAAATTCAATTTGTTGTCATTACTGATGCCTCGGGTGAAGGTTTAGGAGGAGTACTTATGTAGAATGGGCGAGTGGTAGCCTATGAATCTAGGAAGCTGAGAGCATATGAGAAGAATTATGCTCATCATGAATTACAGTTAGCAATAGTTGTGCATGCTTTACAAGTGTGGCAACACTACTTGCTAGGAAAACCTTTTGAGTTGAAGTCAGATCATCATGGTCTTAAGTACATATTCTTCCAACCTCATTTGAATGCTCGACGAAGATGGTTGGAATTGATATCTGATTATGAATTTGAGATAAGTTATATCAAAGGCAAAGAGAACTAAGTAGCAGATGCTTTGAGTCACCGGAGGCATATCTCTTCAATTGTCTCTATCCACTCCAACTTCAAGGATTTAGTATTACAAAAATCTACAGATGATGAATTCTATGGGTAAGTTAAGTAGGCTCTTACTGTAAATCCTCGAGATTCGAGGTATGATGGGTTCTATTTTGAACCAGATTGGCTTCTAAGATACAGATGAAGAACGTATGTTCCAGATTCAGCAAAATTAAGAAACCTTGTGTGAAAGGAAGTTCATTCCGCACCATATTCAGGTCATCCAGGAGTAACCAAACTTCTAGCTGATGTGAAACCTCTTTATTTCTAGAAAGGAATGAAAAAAGATGCTGCAAGATTTGTAGCCAGTTGCCTAGAGTGCTAAAGAGTCAAGGCTAAGTATCAACATCCAATAGGATTTCTGTATCCACACAATATTCCAGAGTGGAAGTGGTAGGTTATTTTTGTAAAAGGTCTTCCAATGTCTCGAAATAGACATGATGCTATTTTAGTAGTGGTGGACAAACTCACTAAGGCAACTCACTTTATACTGGGGAATTTAACATATGGATCACCAGTCATAGCTCACAAGTTTGTGCTGGAATTTTTTAGATTACATGGATTTCCTGAGAAGATTATATTAGATAGATATGCACGCATGACTTCAAGATTTTGGCAAACTTTGTTTTCAACACTAGGAACTCAACTCAATATAAGCTCGTCTTATCGCCCTGAGATAGATGGTCAAACAAAAAGGGTAAACCAAGTTCTTGAAGATCTACTGTGAATGTATTGCATGGATCAACAATACAAGTGGGAAGAGTATCTACCGCTTGTGGATTTTTCTTATAACAACTCCTACAATTCTGCTATTACGATGTCACCATTTCAAGCATTATATGGAAGAACATGCCAAACTCTTAGAAGCTGGGATAAGATAGAAGATAAGATTAGCATTGATCCAGAAATGTTAGTAGAAATGGAAGAACATGTTAAGCTAATAAGAAAAAGATCGGCGAAAGCAAATGATAGACAAAAAAGTTATGCTGACGCCAAGCGTACACCAAGGCAATTCTTAGTTGGAGAAAAAGTTATTTTTAGGGTCAAGCCTCAAAAAAGTTCCAAAAAGTTTGGGAAGTTTTCCAAACTAGCTTCTAGATATGTAGGACCCTTCGAAGTTCTTGAAATGATCAATCTGGTTGCCTACAGAATCGCTTTACCACCAGATCTTACTAGGATGCATAATATTTTTCATGTTTTATATCTAAAAAATTATATAATAGGTGATAATTGTATTCTTGATTAGAATGCTTTACAGGTACATGACCCAGAAGTGGTCATAATCGAGCCTCTCAAAGTGCTCAAAGTTCACAAGCTCTATTTGCGTAATAGAGAGGTTACTTAGTGCAATGTCCAGTTGGACCAGTTTACAGAGGATAGTGCTACATGGGAAGATTATCATGATTTTTATCAGAGATTTCCTCATTTTTTTTATGCTTTTCAAAGTTGAATGAAAACCATATCATGTTATTATTTTTGGATACATTGGATCATCGAGGATGATGAATCTTATGGGGGGAGATATGTCACATCCCTAATTTTGACTATGTTTTACTTTTCACTTGTATTCAATTAGTAGATAATTTTGCATGGTTTAATGATTTGACATTTAATGAAAATGTTAGGATAAATCAATGATTTCATGAGTTTGAGTTTATATGTTTAGAATTAGACATTCGATTATATGATGTCATGATTATTTATTCATAAGATATATGAAGTAACTACTTATGCACTAATCTCAATTTGGTTGATTGTAAGTTGTAACCAGGAAAACATGTTTTCCACCCTCCAAGAAAGAGAGGGAGAGAATCATCGAAGAGAAATGAATAGATGTATGGAAAGAATAGGTTGTTGCCATCTAAGTCTTGTGTTTGCTCAGTTTAGTGAACCCCGTCGAGTTTGAATTTATTGGTCTAAGTTGGATTTCGATTTGACAATCATCTATTTGACATCAAACTCCTTTAGCTTAGGTTTTGTCAAAAAACCAAGAAGGGATAGTACAACCATCGACAAGATGTAGTTGATAGTCGTTATTTTCTGTATGTGATGTGAATATAGTTTATATTTAGGAGGGAATATATATATATATATATATATATATATATATATATATATATATTTATTTATTTATTTATTTATGTTAGTGGTTAACTAACTCATTTTTGGTATTTTTTGATTGAAAATTCCTTTATGGTATCCTATCAGTTTAATTATGTTTGACTATTTTTCTTTATATGTGAGACAAAGAGGGGGAGAATACCTCGACCCCATTCTTGTATCTTGTTGTGTTTGGAAACAATGTAAGTATACACTGTGTATACTTTCTTTACAATGTTATATATATTAAATGTGTATACTAATGTGATATTTATGAAATATCTACATTGTGTATACTTTCTTTACGATGTTATATATATATATATATATATATATATATATATATATATATATATATATATATACTAAATGTGATATTTAAGTGAGACCTTTTGTGTTGAGGTTGATAAGCTTCTTTATGATAGTGGTAAATATTCCATGTTATGCAAGTTACTTTTAAGTACATGGTTTTTCAACCCCTTTTTACTTTCTAACTATTTTGAGAGTGGAGGAGCCTTTTGACTAATTATTGGAGTGGTCTTTTATGACCATCACCCCCATTTATTTGCATGCCATCGTGGAAATTATGATAGGCATTGTTATAGGAGTGATGTGATGTGGTTATAGAAGAAAGTTCTATTTATCACCGTAGGGGATTCTCTAGTGATATGCATGGAGAGAGACACAAAAAATAGAGAACTTTGCTTGAAGCTTATCTGGGAAGGATGACGACATATAAGATGGTTTTGAAGCTCATTGTCGAAGGAAAGAAGCAGCAGAAGGATCAAAGAGAGCCTTGTTTGCACCTTCAATCTCACAGGTTCATTCTTTCCTAAGAAAATGTTATATTGAGTTTGAGAATTCTTATGTATGTTATCAACCCTGTAGATATGTTAATAAAAGCTAACAGGAGCTTAGTTTATCTCTGTGCTTGAAAAGCTAAGAGATTAATATATATATCTGTGTTTTGATAAGCCGAGATAATAGTTTATTACTATGATATGACAAGCCGATAGCATAATATATATTACTGTGTTTTGAGAAATCGGTAGCATAATATATATTACTATGTTTTGAGAAATTGATAGCATATATTATGTTTTGAGAAGCTGATAGCTTAGTTTGTCACTGTGTTTTTGTGAAGCCTATAAACTTAGTGGAACACTGTGTAATTAAGACTATTTAGTTTAAACTTATTTCTATAGGACTATGAGACGAAAAGCTTAAATTTATTTCAGTAGGAGTATGACGCCAAATAGCCTTACACTCTTCAAATTTTTGTTAAAACCAGTAGATCTAGAAATCTTTCAACTTATGTACTATAGATTGAGAAATCTGTGGATTATCTTTATCTTACAGTCTGGTAAATCTGTGTAGGACAATTGGTTGTAGAGACATTGTCTGTGATAGGCTGAAAGGCTAGTTATCATAGTAGGTTAGCTATTAGATGCTGTTAGTAAACTTTAGTAGTTTGAGATGACAATTGCACTAAGCATTAGTATGTTTTTATGCTAAGGTTAGGATAACCCTGTCATGATTTGAAATTTTAGACAATGTCTATGTAGAGATCAGAGAATTATTCGACTTAGAGATACCTGTGTATTCTAGTTGTTCTTAGTTATCTCTAATCTTTATTTGCACTCAGGATAGAAAAGGATGCAATGTTATTTTTAATACTTCCAAAACTTGTTGAATCTATGATTAGATTTCAAACTGAGCCTCTCAAGATCATTGTTTTAAGTCTTAGAAGTTGAGACTAAAAGTTTTGATAAAGATGTTCTTTTATCTCTTTAACTTATTTAAGCTTTATTGTTTTCAATCCAAGACTTCGGGAAATGTTTTCTCTTATTCTAAAAGTGTATAGAAATGATTTAGATATCTTCAGAAGCACCTGAAGATATATATATATATATATAAACATATACGCTTTCTTCAACTAGATCTTGTATTTCCATTAAGCAAAGATGATGTACTATCGTTCTTAACCTTTCTATATCTAAAATCAGTGAATGAAAGAAGACCATTAAGTCAAAGACATCATTATTTTATTACCTGTCTAGAATTTTATCCCTTTTTAGATTAAAAGATGGAACTTAGTCAAGAGTACTTATGCTTTTGTTAGTCTTCATTAAGACCTTACATGGAGGAGGATAAACCTTGTGTATTTGCTTTATGCGAAAAGGTGAATTTAATCAATGACCAAGTAGTCAAGATTAGACGAGTGGTTATCTTATTCACGCTATATTATAGATATAAATTATTAGTATTAGAAGAATATGGGTATTTTGATATTTCAAAGTATTGGATTAGGGGAATTAAAAACCCTAGATTTTACCCCAAAGAGTGTAGAAAACTTTAACTCTTAAGTCAATTATGATATTGATTTAGTTTATTGTATACTTTGGTTGGTAGTCAAAAGGTCGAGAAACCATAGATCAAGACAATATTAAGAGACTAAGAAGCACTTTGTTGTTAGAGAGTCAATACTAGTTATATATAAACCAAGTAAGGTTATTTTTGAGTGGAGAGTAGAATGACAGGAAGTCGTAGGTCTTGATAAATTATGGATATGCAATAAGGGACTCTCAAAAAACATAAAATTAGCCAAACTTACATATTGTAAGTATATCCTAGATGAGGATTATTTCTAAGTAAGATTAACAAGGATTTGAGTATAGTTCAGACAATTATGCCCAAAAATTCTAGCCAAACAAGTCAAATTGTAGGATGAGATAGTCTTTGAGTTGAGTTAGAGGTGTGTGAATACATGACTACATTTATTGCAAATGTTATCATATAGAAACTTTGGCCAAAGTGATGCATTTGTCTCTGCATGCATTAGTCAGTTCATAGTGTCTAGATGGTGTAACTTGTCATAAAGATCATACTTAGCTAGAAGTTCATCTAGAATTGTATGGTCGATTGATTTACATAGGAAACAACACTAGGACTTAGATGGAAACTTGTTAAGATCCATATGTCTATACTCTTAGTAAAGGGTAGTGCTAGTTCTAGGAAGGAAGGTGTGCAAGGGACCGCTAGTCTGTGGTTGGAAGTAAAGCACTCAGATGATGCTCTCCCTCTATAGTAGAAGACTCACCAAGACTTGAACGACAAATATCAAGATTCCAAATGCAATATTCTTTATGTTATGATGTAAAATTATTCTCATTGCCAAGTGCAATTTATGTATTGTAAATATAAAGTGAAATGTTATCACTATAATTTATCTTTGATTATATTGAGTTTCAAGGTTGAAAAATATTCATAAAAAATATAAATTTATTTCCTTGTAGTTATGAAAATGATAAAAAATTTTATCTTCTTTTCAATCTTGGTGTGAGCTCATCCCATCTATCCTTACAATGATCTCTACTATTTGAGGTATGAAGTAAGGTTCCTCTAGCCACCTCAACAACTTTATCCTTGGATTCTTTTAACATCTCCATGGTTTCTATATTAGTCATAAGTCTATATAGATTATGCAAAACTTCCCTCACCAAATTATGTTCCCTTCCTATCATAATCTCTACACCTCTCTCTATGTTGTCATACCTCATCTTCTCCAACCCTTTTTCTTTTTGTCCTTGGACAAAAGAGCAAAATGTTCTAAGCTAAATATCTCCTACGTATAGATTGGGATTCCATTCTTTGTCATTAGCTAAAATAAAATTATGCAAATACAACTCACATAACAAATTCTTTATATCTTAGCTTCACCTCCTAAATAAAATTCATAGAATGCTATAGGTGTATCTAGGTACTCTGATGATCCTTTGATCACCCTTTGTACTTGTAGCTTGTAAATTTGTTCCCTTATTCATAATGCATGCACTCGTGGAGGGGGCCTACACTATAGTATTTTAGTGGCAAGTGTTGAAATTGTTTGAACTTTGTCCTTTAAAACCTAGTTTTCCTGATTCAACTTTTCATGCTCCTATTTCTGCATTCTTAATTGCTACAATTTATCCTTTTTATTGATATATATAATGAATCAATCCTATTTTAATTTATCAAATTTTCTCTCATACTCCTTTACAAGAGTTGTTTCTTTATCCTTTACCTGCATTATAGAACCTTCTAATTCTATAACTTTGTTTGTAAGTGCCCTTATCTCATCTTCTTGTTTCCTAATCAACTCAAGGCCTGCTCTAACTCCATCAGACCTATACTAGACTCATCAATCCCTTGCTATAGGCCCATTCCCTTCAATATCTTCAACAACAAGATCTACAAGGTCTTCTCCCTATTCTTCCATAAATGTCTTTGCTATAGGTATCTGTGATTCAGGTTCTCCTATCACAAAATCTTCTACTATAGACATTTTTATTTCAAATTTTTCCATCATAGAATCTTTGGCTACATATATTCTTCTTCCTCATTTAGTGCTCCATGACATATTTTCCTCCAAAATCTTCACCTCAAAATTAGATTGAATTTATTTTTCCAATCCTATAGCTTGTTTACTAGCCATGGATGCTAAATTCTCAAGTCTTGTAGATGACCTTACATTCCATATTGAAGCAGGGTTTTTTCCTATGCTTCATCATTAGATTTAAATTATTTTGTCAAAAATTGTTGCCTCCTTCACTTTCTACTATCTTTTACTGTAGCTATAGAAGGCCATGCTTTATCTTTTGGACCAATACTTATAGGAGGTATATTATCTATTTCGATGCTTGCATCATGACTAGGGGCATAGTCATCTTCTTTTGTAACATATTCTCATTGTGTGACAAGTGTTGTAAGGAACACTACCTAAGTTAATTTGGGTTACCTTTATTTCAAGGCCTCAGTTACCACCAAATTAGTTAACCCATGATGAGTCAAGTGTTTGAGTTTCCCATTTTGCCCTTCTAGAAACATCTTTCTCAAAGAATTGAATAAAAAACAAAGAAAATTCATGATTCTTTAATGTCTCAAATGCACCATTAAACAAATATGAGAACTATAGATATATGTGTACCTTCCCTTGCAAGTCACATATTGTATGAAATTATATGCCACTTCTAACCATAGTTACAATAGAGAGGTCTACAAGATGCCTTGACTAGGCAACATTTGGGTTTGCTCTCTTGGCTTCAAAAACTCCATACTAATATTTTTAAATCTAGTCTACCAACAAGCAAATACTACTCCCTAGTTTTAGGAAACCCTATAGCCATTGCAAGTAACTCCACATAAAAAGGAGATTCAAAACCTCTCATCGTAATTTTATCCTCCTGGCATCCCATGCTAAAATCTAGGGCCACTTGATCGTCAAATCCTTCCAATCATTTGAAAAATGTTGTACAACTTGCCATCTTAAAAATATGATCAATGTCTAGTTTTTCCTTCAGTACATCAACACCCTTTGAGCCTCTTCAATTTTATCTACCATCCATTGTGTACAAGCCCTTAGCCCTCTGCAACACTACCCTACATAATGTGTTTTCACACCCTGTTGTTGTTATTAATGCCTATCGTAACAAGCAACATGTCTAATCATTATTACGAGGGTGTTATTTATGCCTATCACAAAGAGTGGCATGTCTATTTTGTACCAAGATATTAATTGTCTTTGTTAAGATGGAAAAACCAAATATGTTGGGATTGGGCAACTGCTAGGATGTTGTAATAACTTAACGTGGTGGATCATAAGTACATGGTACTTTCCACCCAACTTAAAGAGTTGAACCATCCAAGAATTTGCTACAGTTATTTGCTACAAGTAATAGGAGAATAATGCATTTGTGATTCTACAACTTGTCTCTAAAAATAACATGCCTAATTTTAAACTAGGGACTTGTGACCCCCTTTGTATTTCATAATCTTACGTTCAAGTAATCAAACATGCTTCTATATAGGCCGGTGTATATTTTTAATTTGCAATAGAAAGTGGTTAGTTTTCCAAGGAATCGCAAATGATATCTCTTGAGCATAATATATATTACAATAAATCTAACAATTTTCATACTATATATTACAAGGTTATAATAGTATATATTAGATTCAACTAATATTTTATAACAGTTAGAATTTTGATATTAAAGTTATATTAAGTAAAAGATATTAGATTAATGGCACAATTATACTCATATTCACATATGAAATGGGTAATGATAAATATATTTTCTTAATAATCTTAATATAGTGTCATTTCTATTCTAGAGGGTTTAAGTTTTATAAGACTAATTTAACCTATTTGGACATATAGACTTACACAAACATTCAAATTCATATTAAATTGATAGTACTTACTCTATTTTTTGAGGAAGAATGTGATTATGTGTTTGGATGCAGAAACATGGGTCTTTAGAGCATAATTGACATACCATGCAATATGGTTTTAAAAGGAGCAAAAATATCTCATATACTCCAATTCCAAGTCAAGAATAAGATTGAGCTCTAATGTGCATATTTATTGAATATTCTCTTGATTTTCTTTGTAAAGCAATATGGATCTTAGCTCTTCTAGTAGTCCTAATAATAAGGTGAAGGAATCTAATATTACAAGAATCAAAAGGTCTAATGAGGAGATTAATGAGATGATTAATAAAATGGATGATCTAAAATTCATAAAGGAATGCATGCAAAGGATGAGAAAATTCCCTAACTTGTGTGCAACAACATGTCTCAAATCCAACATATTAGGGAGAAGATGGAGAAGTTGTTACAAAATCTAGAGGCACTTTTATTTGGCTTTGAAAGAAATTATGTAATTAAGAAAGACCTGCTAGGTAGGGCTTTTTGTTAGAGTTGTTTTAGGGATCTTATTCCTCTTAGGTTTTATCATGTGTGTTCTAGTCAGGAACAAGCTTTTATGAAGTTTAATACTAGTTTATCTTTTTGTGAAGTCTTGTTGTAAGCACAATTATTGTATCGACCATTTGAAAGAATACATTTAAGCCATTTGAGCATAAAGAACACCACCACCTTGCAATCTTTGACTTTACTATTTATATAATTTTGTAGAAGCAATTATAAAATTGACATCTAGATTTTAGATTTCAACTACATACCAATCCATGATGACCACGAAGAAACTAACTAGAACTTAGTTTATTAATCAAAATCAATAGTTTACCAAATATTTAAGTTGTTTGTGTTGGACATTGGTTGGGAACCATCTTCCTCTTCTTCATCTAGTATTTGAATCGACTCCTTTATTTAATCTTTTTCAAAGTACTTGACTAGTCTCCTCTTAACTGAGACAAAATATTTATTACACCTTTCCTTTCAAAATTAGATTTCCAAATTGCAATAGCTCTATCAAATGGAAATGTTTAAACATTGTATTTGGTCATATAGAGCCTCAAACAATTCTCAATTTTTTTTCAAGTTTATCTCCTAACTTTGACTTCAAAAATGTTAAGGCATTGAAAACTCTTTCAACCTCCACTGAACTTGGAATAATTGTTTAGAATATATCTACAAGTTTAAAATATTCTAAAATAGAATAGGGTGCTACCACAATAATGGGTTACACTTTCTAGGACATCCTATTTTTTGCTGAAATCACATATTTTTAGAATATATAATGATTTAATCCTTGAAATGTTCCATTTAAAGGATTTTAATTGAAGAGGGTTTGATCCAACCCCCTTAGATCAAACCCCCTTGGATATAACCTCACTAGTTTTAAACTATACCTATAATGGAGTCCTCTACACCTATCAAAATGCTGATAAAAAACCACTTTTGATTTACCTTTTGGGGGATAAAATGAATTCATTTAAAATTTATGTTTTGTAAGTATGTAGTCCTTATTATAAGCTTCCCAAAAAGTATAATTTTAAATATATTTAATTTGATTATTATATTCATTTTTCTATTTCTTATGAATGTAGGTTTTTCAATGAACATCAAGGTCTTTGTTTCATACATAGAAAAAAATATGAAAAAATAGAAAAAATATTCTAAAAATACATGTCCTCTAGGTATTGATGTCCTTATTCCAACAAAAAAAATTAAATTCAGATACATACAAAAAAAGTTATGCTCTTTATAGTACACCTATGTCTAAATTGTAATTCTCCCGATAATGGGATAGAACAATAAAAAGTCATAATGGGAGTAATCATGAAGTGAGGTGGTGAGCTCTGAGTCATGTGAGATAGGAGGTGGAGTGTTATAGAAGGCAATTTACCTTTCTCGAGAAGCGTCAACGGCGGTTTCCTCTCTTTGCTTTGCTGTGTGTGGTCTCTGAGTGTAGTGATAGATTCTGGGGGGCTGGGAGCTTGGGCTCAAAAGGAAAAGAGGTGAAGGCTCAAGCTCCTTGCCGCAGACAATTACCCCACTCTATTTTTGACAAATCGGTGGGTGGTAGAATGAAGAGAAGGTAATCTTCGAGGAAGAGAATGCAAAAGAGCTCGATAGAGGCAGATCTGGAAGGGTTTCTAAAATGTATCGAGAAGGAGATAAAGAATCCTATTCTGTGTGAATGGTTGTTTCATCTACTTAAGGTTGCTAAGGAGGTTGATAGGTAGGAGGGAGTCAATGTTCATGAAGCCATGGCTTACCTGCTGCTTGACCTGAGAATGCTCAGAGGCCGCTAGAATGTGTTTGGTGCAGCGCAATCCATAGCAGTGGCTACTAAGTTGTCTGTGGCTACTGCCTTAGTGTTGATACACAAAGATTTGGTGGATAGGTCTAATCAAGTAGGGGAGAACCATGAAACCTTGTTGGGTCACTTGCATGATATCTTGTTAAATGTCCTACAAACCAGGAAGATGATGGAAGGAGTTGCTGCAAAACTAGAAGTTGTAGTTCCAGCTCAGGCTAAGCCTCTGTACACCTACACCTGTGATGAAGAAGGAATTGTCGTAGAGGAGGGAGATGTAGATAAGTAGGATAGTTTTATGTTGTCTTAGCCGTGTTTCTTTTTGGGATGTCTGCGTTTGATGTATGGTGAAGACTGTATGTTTTTGAATATATGTTGCGAGAAGTTTGGGCCGAGATAATTTGCCCTGCTCCTTTGGTAGGTTTAGGCAGGAGGTTAAGGAAATATGTTTTTACTGTTGTTACAGACTGAAGGGCTTGGCTCTATTTTTGAAGGGTCCATGGTCCCATAACCAGGGTTATTATATAAAAAAATGTCTAAATTGTAATTGGTTTGACTTCAAAACTTAATTAAAAAATAATAATTTAATAAAATATTATGAAACCAAATACATCCTCTTTATATTGTAGTTACAAATCTAAATTTGAAAAAAATAGAATTTTATCCTTCATAGAAAAAAAGTTATGTGGTTTATAGTACACATCACTCTTTAAAAATGGCGTTTACTGTTAAATACTAGTTATCGAAGGAGATGGAAAAAGAAATGCAATTTGATTCCAAAAAAAAAAACATATTTAGAATCTACAAACAAAATGTCACAAATCACTAGTTTGCATCATCTTGAAATTCTGCATGGTTTAGCAACTATAGGTGTCTGAATGTCAAGATTTGGATCAAAATGTTCATTTCAATGTCAAGTTTGGCCAAAAAGTGTAACTTAGTATTGTGGGATCACCCAATATCATAGAATTTTTCTCAAACTTGAGGTTTTCCATAACTTTTTTATTGAACCACCTTCAAAATGATGGTTAAGGGATTTAAATTGTTCAATCATTATTATTGCAAACTGAGTAGATTGTTGTACCAAATTTGTCTTATCTATAATTCCTTATATCTGTACTCTATTTATTTCTATCATTCTACCAAAATGATCAACCAAGTACCTCACCTTACTTTAAAAATCCCATGGCAAATAAATAGAAGTCACACTATTCGCATTCCAATATTGAGGATATACTTGTTGAACGCCTAGAATACTGAGAGGAGGGGCGAATCAGTATTCTTTGAAACCACTTAATCATTTAATGATTCACTTCAAAAAGCATGTTTAACTTGCATTAAGAAAGGAAAGAATGAAATCAACCATTAAAGCACATTACACATGAACACCAGATTTTTACGTGGAAAACCCAAAAAGGGAAAACCCATAGTGAGGATTAGCTCACAATATATATTAATAAAGCAACCAATTAAGGTTGATACAATTGGTGGACTCACTATCCAAGAATGCTCACTACAGGTGGCTCATTTCCATAGGACTCACTATCTTGAAAAGAAAGAGATAGAAGAAGGGGTGGCTCACTACCAAAGAGAACTGTTAGAGTGCATTTGACTTATGCTAAGGACATAGTTTTACTGAAGCTCAATATACTGACTTGATACAATTCATCTTCACCTCAAACTTATATGAACCCTTTTCTCATCAAACTCTATTCGACTATACACTTACTTCTTTCGCACACACCACACCATCAAAATCACTCCACACAAGAAATCAATCTTGTATATATACTGCTTTCAAGTAAACCATCAAACAGGTCAGCATGATAAATGTACCGTGTGACTTCTTATCCCATTGGCCCAAAACTCAACACCATATGCTTTGTTGATAGAACCAAAGCATGTAGCACATTCATATAGGTTGACACAACCTATAATTACTCCCATGACATTATTTCATACATGTCATAGCTTCGCACAACCTTAACACCTTCAGGTTGGCTTAACTACTGAAGTAGCAATAGCATGAACTAACTGTTAGTTCATTATTCAATGTGCAGACCACCAAAATGCTTACCATTTAAATCATACACACCTCTGACACCCTTAACCTCTTCCTCAAAACTGCATGGCAATATATTCATCTACGGTGGAATGCAGAGCATTCCAATCTATCATTGGCACTGTCATTATAGAGTCTGGTACTCTGTCAACCTTATCTTTCACTCTGGAGAACTTCAAAACCTTAATCTTTGGATTTAGACTCCTTTAGCATGCAATATCATTACCTTACAACCGCACAACAAAACTTGTTATAGTGGAGAAGTGTAGACTGAAATACTGACCCTGTCTTAGGTTTTGGTTAATAAATGCCTTAGGAAAGTCTTCAACATATTATACCTGACTGCAGAGCACCAAAAAGAAGGCATATCATGCTTGGATGCATTCTTCATCATACTACACTTGGTAGCTTCTCTGAATCAAAAATTGGGATATCATACTTAACCAAACCAACACAACTGTACCTGTATACCTTACTGAACTTCCCCGAACCAACACAACTGTGCCTTTAACCTTTTTTGCCATCAATGACAACACTACTTATTGCCATGCTTATCATTCTCTACATCACCATGATTATATTGCCAATAATGTCCCCCTTTGTCATTGATGGCAACATAGCCAAACTTCTCCCCCTTTGTCACCAATGACAAAGGAACTACTTGTATATCTACAAGTCAAGAATTCTCCCCTATCTCAAAACTGATTTTTCTTTATTCTATACATACTCCCCCTTACTATTTTATTTCTATGCATCAAAATATCAAAATTTGTTTCCTTCTACCCTTCCACATATATATAAGACATCAAATATAAGAAACTTACTAATTGGTGGGAAAGAGATCCTTGTAAATGTTCTTTAGCTGTATCACTGCAGAATCCCAATGCATCTTGGTAGGGTTTAGAATTTGTATTTGTCCATTGACCTGCAAGAGCAATTCTTCTGCTTTTTCCACTGTTGTAGGAGCAGTTGTCATCTTCCTAACCTTATCAACTTCCCTTATCAATCCTATCAGTGCAACCATCTTAAAGCTAACTATCTCTCTTAGTTGACCCATTTGATCCTTTATTGATTCTCTTTGACTCTGCAATTTCTTTATTATGGCATGAGTCTTTTCCACTCGGCCCTTAGATTTCCATTGTTGTCCTTCAAGGGGTCGTAAGTTCTAGAAATATTTATTATTTGCATCTCTAGGCCATCAATCTTATCTTTATTTCTTTAGTAGATATGGACCATGATAAATAAAATTAGTATATTACATTGGCATCATTTAGAGCATTTTGAATACTCTTTACACTATTGTTTAGCAAAATGTGTGCCTTGGAGCACTTCTCAGCCAAATCCAATAGTCTCTTATTGCTCAATTCTTCCTTTACCTTCTTCCCAGCTACCTTTTCTAATGACTCAAAATGGCTATTAACTGACTCCATTAGTTTCTTCATTTGTTGATCAGGAGTCAGAGAGGCATCACTCTTAGTTTCTGGTAGCATCTTTTCAAAAACTTTCATTGCCTCTTCTAGAAGCTCATTCCCTTCTACATGTGATTATAGAATCTCCTCTTGAGCTGTGTTGGTGATTGTTTTGATGCAATCATAACAATTAGTTAAAATTCACATAAAATGAACCAAAACTGACTTGAAAGATATGAAGGAATCGGTTAAGATTCGCTTAATCCCAAGTTTAATATGGTCAGGTCTTGACCTGTTGGGCAAATTCAATTGGTCGATGTGAAGCTATAATGTTCAAGGGGCCTTACGTGATTTAGGGTTTCTTGTTGGTTAACTGGACTCAAACTATGCAAAAGATCATAAAAATCAATATGTTGTTCATTCTTTTTTGCATAGAAATGTTACTGTGCTGCAAAGCTTTAAATGGTTTTCTAGAATTATTGCAGCTTTCTCCTCTTTAATATTATGAAAACTGTCTACTTTCAACTCTGCTATGCATGCTTCTTTCAAATATGAGACAAATTTCCTTTAAATTTCTGCATTTTAAGCTAAGTATTTTTAGATGGGTTGGGAAAAGTTAGAAAGATCTAAACTAAACATCATTCATTCTACCAAAAGATCTAATTGTTCTGTTATGCACTTTGTAAATCATACAACAATTTGATCAAATCCACAGATTAAAACCTTGAATGTAAGTTCTGAGCATTTTCACAAACATACACCCAAGATTGCAAGCTTTAAGAGAAAATGTTTCAAACACAATGAAGAGCCAGAAAACACTCAGAAGATAGATGCAAAATTCCAGATTCAATTGTATTAGAAACAAACAGTCATATAAGATTTACAATGTCTGAATGACTCTTAACTTCATTGATTAGATTACAGAAAACTTACAAGCTTTACAGATACAGCAAGGAGGCAGGATGTTCCACACGCTCCTTGTTGCAGACACAGGTGACCTCCTTCTTCTATTCCTAAACTAAAAGGTCCCTCTATTCTAAATGCTAATTACAACTGCTAGCTATGCCTAAAAAATCCCTGTGTAGCCCCTATGTATAAAGAGGCACAATATATAGACTTTGATTGTCCTAAATACAGCTTAAAACCCTAGTTAAGAAATGGTTCAAACCTCTGGTTATAGCAATAAATGATGGAGAACAAGTCTCCCAAAATATCTCTGAGCATGCATCAAATCTGGGCAAAAATATGCCCTTCTGGAAACCCTAGCAGCTCAATAAAAACTTCTGCCGTCTGCTGCAATGATGTCTCCAACTGCATTTTGCCTTCATCAATGAAGGCCTTTGACTTTCTTGCCCTTCATCCTTATCTTCTTCTACTCCTGAGATCAGATCTCCCCTCCATGACGTCATCGCCATCAAGTTTCAGCTCCTTCAACTGCAAACCTACAAAAATAGACCAATAATAAGTATCATCATTTAATAAACCTGCAGGAAGAAAAACAACTGCTAAATCTAGTCATGACCGTGTGATTGTAGAAATCGGGCCCTAAATCCGTGAAAATCGCGCATCCAAAATACATATTCTGCGCTAAAAAAAGTCAGGTCAACCATCGTTGACCGAAAAAATGCATTCGGGCCCCAAGAAATGCCTCAAATTCCTATCGCTTCATTTTCCTGCTCATTTTCCTTGTTTAAATCTTTGTATTTTCTGACATACAAGCCGGGCGTGATACATTCATTTAATCCGATTTCAATCCCCTTCAGTTCCGCGGCTTGTATGCATGCTATGCACATCGGCATGTATATTGCAATATACAAATGCCAAAATATACAAGCACTTAACTCTATCTTATGATTTTTTCAATTCTGCTCAATGTATAAATGCATTGTATCTTTTAGGTATTCAATTGAGACGTGATACAAGCATTTAATCAGATTTTACTTTCTTTTTGATTCCATGTTGTATGTATTAAAATGCATGTAATAATATACAAGGCGTGAAATATACAAGGACCTTTCGTTATTTCATAGCCATTTCAAGTCCACCCCTTGTATATTTTGTTTGTATGTATCCTCCGATATACAATGAATTTTCTATTTTGGACCTTTATTTCGAATCCGGCTTGTATGTAAAGCAATGCATCTTGTAATGTATATTTGAATATACATGCCCGCGAAATATACAAGGACTTTTCCTTGTTTAACAATCACTTCGAGTTCGCGCAATGCATATAGACAATGTACATTGGAAACGTATGTATAAACATACAAGCCCGCAGCATACAACAATTTAATCATATTTAATAAGCCCTCGGGTTCGCCTTGTATAAGTGCATTGTATGTTTCAACCTGCCAAACATACAAACGTGAGATACATGCAGTGAACTTTAAACATTCATTCATTTCGACTTAAAAGTATTTCGGGTCCATCTTGTATGTATACATCAAAACTTTCACCAAATGCATACAAGGCGAACAATGCATATAAACCCGATTGCTCATGCGACTAAGTATAAAATGACTTTGCACATACAAAGGACTTTGTATATGCAAGGCAATATACAAACATGAATGTACATTTTACCAAAATGATCATAACTTGCAAAATATGGCAAATTTTAAGATGGTTCAAAAAGCAACCCTAGCTCATTTTTCACAAGGAATCCAACCATATCATGCCTTGGCACTGAAAATGCATTTTTTCTCTATTTTTAAAAAATTTTGGAATTTTAACCTCTTTTTTCCCTTTACCACCAAACAGACCCACACATAAAAGCAACAAAGCAAAGCCACAACAGGGGTCCTCATTTTGCTAAGGAGTAAAATGGGGCGTGTTGTGAACATCACAACAAGCTGTAGCCTAAAAAATTATTCCTAGCTGAAGTTTCTACAACGGAGATATATTAGACAAATTGATCTATCCATCCAAAGATTGTACCTGAAGCAGCTGTGGTGAGGACATAGTTTGGATTTGTCTTTGTTTTGCCAAAAAATCTCTGATAGAGTCTATTAGGGAGACTCCAGAACAGTCACCAATAGTAATCCTTTTCTCCTCTTCTGAGATAGATATCAAATAAGAACCAGAGGTTTCTAGAGGACAATTCTCCTCATGTATCTCTTCTTTTTCATTCCCTAGAGGAACATAGACAATATCCACAATGTTTTCTATCTGTGTTAAAACAACCTCACTCTGTTCTCCTTTTTCTTCATCTTTCTTTTCCTTTGGCATCTCCTTCATCTCTTCACTATTCTCTATATTTTTTGGAGGGCTAACAACATTATGAACTTTTGCACCTGTGTTTGTTGGTGAGGATGGCACATTTTGTTCAATCAACACATCTTGATCTACACTTGTTGCATCAACTTCTTCATTCTTCTCAGGATGGTCATCATCCTTTTCTCCTTCCTCAGAGGAGGACCACTCTTCAATTGTGTTGAACTTCAACTCCTTAAGGACATCTGTAATTATTCTCAAAGTGTTCTTCTCCAACCTTTTTATTTCATCTTTGTCCTTGGTCATCAAAGTGTTTAGCCTTCTCTTTGTCCTGAACTCCTTGGCTAACCATTGTATAGCCTTATTCTTATCTTGTCAAGAAATTGTAGGAAAAACTTTCTTAAGAGCTTTATTCTTCATTTCAATGTCTCTTTTCACGACATCATCTCTCCTCTTAGTTAGTACATCAACACTTTCAGGTAGTTTATCAATTATCTCTATCAAAGCAACATTAAATGCGTCCATGTACCTGATTATAGATGTCTCAATGATTGTTTTATCTCCTGATGATCTTTCTTTGTACAGCTCAACTACTTCTTTCAAAGTATCATACTCTGTTATTGCACTGATTGTAGCTTCAAGTTGCAAAGGAGGAAGACTAGATTTTTCTGACTTCTTTTGTTTGCCCTTTTCCTTTGCAGCTTCATTGTTTTTTCTGTTCTTTCCCTTTTCTTTTCCTTTTGAAGATTGGCCTTCTTCATCTTCTCTTTTCTTAACAATAAAGCCTTCCTTTTCTTTTTCAATGTCTTCTTCTTCCTTTGTCACAATGTCAATCTTTGTTCTTTTAACTTGTCTCGTCTTCGGAGACAAGAGGCTCTCTCTTCTTCGGTGACACCTTCTTGGTGGCTTCTTTCTTCTTCTCTCTCATATGAACTATTGACCTATTTTGCCTCTTTGGCCAATAGTCCAAACCCTTAAAACCCTAGGGCTTTACGGTCAAAATCTTCCCCTTATTATAATTGTTGTTGACCGCCTGTCCTCGGTTCCCAGTCACTTAAGTTACAACCTTGAAGCCTTTTAAGTCATCAAGTGATTGGCCCCAGGTCCTAAGGTTACCCTTTATCGCCCATCGACATTATTTCTTTATGCCTTAAATCCTTTCGGGTCTGAAATGCTACGTGGGCATATTTCGCAAGTTCGCAGACCACCTGAGATGATGTCACTTCCCTTCTACGGGGCTGCAAGAGGAGGACAACTGTAAAGTGTTTCATGGTCTATTGTCAGGGGTGCGGTGGCATCCCATGTAAATCAATGACAGTGCAACATCGCTGATGAATCTTGCTGACGTCGTAAATCTAGTGTGCAGCTATGAAATTAAGATGCGTGGTAGCTTTCTGGGTCACGAAGGCAAAAGGAAGCAAAGTCTCTCATCAGGCTTCGGAATGCTACCATATGTGGACGCATGGTGGCTTTCTAGGTCGTGAAGGCAAAAGGAAGATGACACTCTAAAGAACACCCCAGAACCTCTCTAATGATGCCACATGGCGGTATGTCACGAGCCCATGACCTGCCTACACCAATGTCCTTTCCCCTCCATAGGGCTGCAAAATGAAGATAGGTGTAAAGTGCATTGGGGGCCCATGGCCATATGATCGATGAATCCATCATATGGTGGAGATTACGCCAGGGGCCAAAGAATGAAAAAGAGAAGAAGGCCATAGTATTTGAAGATCTAACGGTGGCACAATAGCGCAGAGGAATCTTGTCTGCACGGAAGATTCATTATGCGAGTGTGATATGGTGCCATGTGGCCATGGGGGTACATGATAAAGGAAATTTAAAAGGTAATAGTTAGCAATGGAATGCATAACTGTCATCAATCTCTAAAAAGGTAATCCATCTACGGTCAGAATTTAATGGAGACCCCAGGCATCCTGAAGGCGACAAAAATACAGATTCAATATGCAGAGGCATTTAGAGCCTGATTATTCAAAGGTTTTAAAAGCTGATAGAGCACAGAATCAAGGGTTTGAGGACTTAAAGTGTTGTAAAAGATTTGCTCAAGGGTTTTGTTCTATCTACCATCAACAGGATTTGATCCTCTCAGCTGCCCCTTAATAGGTATTCACTGCATTGATTGTTGCAGATCAATGAATCAACTACTCGCATTAAAGAAGGAGAAATATCTTCCTAGACACCTATGGATTCATATATTTTTTCTGCAGTAAATTCTTGTAGGCCAACTTTCCTTTTGGCAGAGATATTTTCTGATAGAGCCCATGGGGCAATTTATTGTAACCTAATTAGGTCGTTTGGAATCAGATGCTATATATGCATGAATGTAAGATGTAAAAAAGGTTGGAAAATAGTTGGTCTGATACTTCTGTATTCCAAATAGAACTTTCCTCTTCTGTAACTATGCCTCTTGATCAATACATATGGTGTTTTATTTCTTCATGCTTTTAACTTAGTGTAGTTTTAGAATTGGTCATTGTTTGTGAATGTTTAATCTCTGGCAATCCATTCTTTACCTCTGTTAAAATCTTCATGATCTATGTAAGTTTATCAATTGTATTTCTTTATTTGTTCATCTTAGCTCTGTGAATGTTCTTTATTCAAACTTGGTGTATCACCTCCCTTTACTTTTAGTTTTACCCCCTCTTCCTCTTTTCCTATTAGGTGGATAGATTTGGTTTAGTCTTAGGTTGGCTGAATCTCTCATTTAGCAAAGGAATTGTTGGAATTAGTCTGGACCACTGAGAGGGGGGTGAATCAGTTGTCACACAAAATAAACTTTTTCTGCTTTTAACCTTCTTTATTAACTTACTATCAGATTAATGATGTAAACATTCTAGCATAGATCAACAACATATGAGCAGAAACATAAGCAACACACTTGAAAACGAGATTTTGATGTGGAAACCCGATTAAGGGAAAAACCACGGTGGGGGTTCACCCACAAATATTTTGTACCCTGTTAAAAGTACTTTAGAAAAATATAAGGCACATGCCTTTGGGCGCACTGCCCAGAGCTCACTGCTCAAAAGAGAGGCTCACTGCCTACATAATTTATTTAGAACAGAAAGAATTAACTGAGATATAACATCTACTTCATGCTTGGTTCAATTTCATTGAATGCTCACAAAACTTCTACTTTGCCCTAAAAACTTCTTTTCTAACTCTTCATCAAAACAACTCTTGTTCTTCTGCTTCTCCTCTGCTTTGCTCTGCCGTTTGATCCTTTCTTCAGATTATATTATTTTCACACAAGGATGATTTTCCACAACTCATAAACAAGTATTTATACACTTCATCAACCTTGGAATGAATGCCAAGGTCAGCACTACAAACATCTAACTTAATGTGAATCACTAAGCTGTCGGACAAACATAATTGGGACTCAAATCTTCCTTGATCAACACGCCACGCTTCAAAGAATTGCTCTTAGATCATCTGCAACACGCTTGAATCATCCGGTCGGCCAAGACTAGGAAGAACAACAACACCAAGAAGAAAATCTTCATTGATAAGCTCAAACTTCAATGCAGACCTCCAACATAGCAGTCACACGATCCAGAGACTTCCATAAGCACATTGAATTCCACAAAAACATCCGCACTCCTCTGAATCATCCGAATCACTTAAATCTTCCTCCAAAACCTTAAGAACACTATCTGCCATGACTGTCACATTAGAAAGATTGCTTGTGGACCTCCAAACCACAAACCACTTGAATGGATGATATACATTGACTTCCCAAACCTACCTCTAGATCCACAGATCATCATTTTACATTATTGGAGCAATCTAGACCTCTTTCCTCTCACTCTGTCTCTCCTAAATAATGCAGGAACTAATTTTACTCAGATGGCTATAACTTCTTCAGATCTTAATGTGAACCTCTCAAATCTTAACTGGAGCTTCTTCAGACAAACCTCTACATAGCTATCTGGTCCGCATACATTGATCTTTATTAATTTTCTCAATATCCTCAACAATTCAGTCTTCTACATAGGCAGCAAATTAGGATACAGTTGACACTAATGACAACAGGAATATGTTGACATCAATGACAACACTGCTTAAGCACATATTTGCAACAATCTCCCCCTTTGTCATTGATGGCAACATATGATGTGAAAAATTGAATTCAACCATCGAGACAAGAATTTCTCCCCCTTTCTCTTTTCACTTCTGCAAATACTTTTTTCACTGCTTCCCCTTTCATCAACAACTAGTTCTTCACATGAACTTCTCTCCCCCTTTGACATCAATGGAAAAGGACACATATTTTCAATCTTTTCTCCCCCTTTTTATTTCAGACTGATCTCCAAAAATTGCATACTAACTACTCCTGAGTAGTATCTCCTTAACATCAATCCGGATCACAAGATATGACTGTGAATTCCACTAGACTGATGCACCTTAGTGCATCTTCGTTCTGATCAGGAGGGGTAATAATCCCTAACTTCTCTTTGAGATACTCAAAAGTATCCTTGGGAAGAGGCTTGGTAAAGATATCCATAATCTGATCTTTTGAATACACAAACTCCAACTTGACTTCATTCTCATTTATCTTCTCTCTCAAGAAATGAAACTTGATGGATATATGCTTTGTCTTTGAATGCAACACCGGATTCTTTGAGATGCTTATTGCACTTTAATTATCATAGAAGATTGTGACTGGCTCTTCAAACACTATTCTGATGTCTTTCAACATTTGCTTCATCCACAGAACTTGAGTACAATTATTTGCTACTGCTATATACTCTGTCTCTATAGTAGACAGAGATATTGCCTCTTGCTTTTTGTTGACCAATCATCTTCCCAAGAAAAATGCACCACCACTAGTACTTTTCCTGTCATCCACATCTCCTGCACAATCAGCATCTGTATATGCATGAAGAGTGAAGTCATTATCCTTTGGATACCACAATCCATAATCAATTGTCCCCTTGAGATATCTGAATATTCTTTTGACTGCCACATCATGGGATTCTTTTGGATCAACTTGAAATCTAGCAACAAGTCCAATGACATTCATGATATCAGGTCTGGTATGAGTCAGATAGAGCAATCCTCCAATCATTGATCTATACCTTTTTTGATTTGCCTTGGGGGAGTCATCATCTTTGCTTAACTTACATCTGATTACCATAGGTGTACCTACTGGCTTTGAATCTTCCATTCCAAACTTCTTTAGTAATTCTTTAACATACTTGGACTGAGATATAAAAATACCTTTATCTGACTGAACAATTTGTACACCTAGGAAGAAATTCATCTCACCAAACCTTGACATCTCAAACTCACTTTTCATCTGATCAGCAAATGCTTTGCACATACATTCATTTCCACCAAAAATGATATCATCAACAAAGACCTCAACAATCAGGATGTCCTCATGATTAATCTTAAAGTAAAGATTACTATTAGCGATACCTTCGCTAAATCCTAGCTTAAGCAAATGTTTATCCAGTCTTGAATACTAGGTTCTTGGGGCTTGCTTGAGTCCATACAATGCTTTTCTTAGTCTATAGACCATATCTCTCTGATCAGACAATTGAAATCATTCCGGTTGCTCAATGTAAACTTCTTCCTCCAATTCTCCATTTAGGAATGCTGATTTGACATCCATCTAATAAACTTTAAAATCTCTGAAGGCAGCAAATGCAAGAAATAATCTGACTGCTTCTATTCTTGCCACCGCAGCAAAAGTTTCTTCAAAATCAATTCCTTTCACTTGAGAATAGCATTTGCATACCAACCTTGCTTTGTTTCTCACAACTTCACCATCTTCATTTAGTTTATTTTAGAAGACCCATTTGGTTCCAATCACATTTTTGTCCTTAGGTCTAGGAACAAGATCCCAAGTGTGATTCTTTTCAATTTGCATCAATTCTTCTTCCATTGCTTTTACCTAGTTTTCATCATTACAGGCTTCACTTGTTGATTTAGGTTCAACCTTTGAAATCAAACAAATTTCCTCTTGATCTTCATAAATTTTTCTCCTAGTTCAAATACCTTTATCCTTATCTCCTATGATCTGATCTTCAGGATGATTCAACCTTACATACCTGGGGGTTTGGGAATTGCTTGAACTTCCATTTCTTGAGCTTGTTCCTTAATATATACACTATTCTCTTGAGTTCCTAGAGTTTTCAGATCAATCTAAATCTGAGTCTTAGTTTGAACTAGCCTTCCTTGACTTTGAATTTCATCTTGATTATCTGAATCATATCCACAGAACCTGGAATGTCCTTCCTTGTTCTCATCAACTCTAACATTAGCACTTTCAACAATCTTTTTCAACCTCTTGTTAAAGCATCGATAAGCCTTAATTTGAGTAGAATATCCCAAAAATATTCCCTCATCACTTCTAGTATCAAACTTGCCTAAATCCTTATCTCTTTTGATATAGCATTTACTACCAAAAACGCTCAAATATCTCATAGTAGGAGGATGACCAAACCATAGTTCATAAGGGGTCTTACCAGAATTGCCTTTGATCTGCACCTGGTTAAGAGTGTAGACAGCAGTACTCACAACTTCTCTCTAATAAACTTGAGGAACATTTGTTTCCATCATCATGGTCCTAGCAGCTTCTTGAATGGTCCCATTCTTTCTTTCCACAACTCCATTTTACTGGGGAGTCTTAGGAGCAGATAACTGTCTTTTTATGCCATGCTTTTCACATAAAGCATCAAACTCACCGGAAGTAAATTCTCTACCTCTATCAGATCTTAGACATTTTAATTTCTCACCAATCTCATTTTCCACCATCACCTTGAACACCTTAAACTTGTCAAGAGCTTCTGATTTTTCTTTTAGGAAAGTTACCCACATCATTCTACAGTAATCATCAATTAGCAACATAAAATATCTATCTCCTTGCACACTCCTAATTTTAGCAGGACCACAGAGATCAGTATGTACCAGTTCCAATCGTCCACTTGAAGCTTGTTCCTTACTTTTGAATGAAATTTTGTTTTGTTTCCCCAATTGACATTCTCTACTCATGCTATTAGGTTTCACAAGTTTTGGAGGATCTCTCACAGCCTGAGTAGAACTTATCTTGACAATGTTATCAAAATTCACATGACACATCCTCCTATGCCATAACCAACTTTGATCTGTCTGAGCAATTAAATAACTTTTGCTAGAACTACTTAAATGAAAAATGTTACCTTTAGTTTGAGTTCCGGATGCAATTTCAGTTCCAGAGCTCTCCAAGATTCTGCATTTTCCATCCTTGAATCGAAGATCATAACCTTTGTCAACCAACTATCCAACACTGAGAAGATTATGTTTCAATCCTCCCACATACAAAACATCATTGGTGTTATTCTTACCATCAAAAGAGATGGATCCTTTGCCACAGATTCTACCAGCTGAGTTATCTCCAAATTTTACAAGCCCACCTTCATATTTTTCAAGGCTTACAAACTTACTTTTATCACCAGTCATATGATGAGAACATCCACTATCAATCACCCATTCATCCTTTTCAACAACCTGAGCAACCAAGGCACTTTCCACATTTCCACAGCTAGTAGATTTAGTAGACACCAGATCTTCTTTGATAGCAATGAACACCCAATCATTTTTCAGTGGAACCTCCATGATCAGATTCATCATCTATGACTCTTTCTTCTCCAGTTTCTTGGACATAGTAACATTTCTTCTGACCTTTATATCTGTTAGGGTTTGGTTTTGAAAACCTATTTGGAAATCTTGAGGCAAAATGACCAATCTTATCACAAGAAAAACATTTGAGTGGCAACTTTCCTTCATACTTACCAGATCCTCTTGGCATTCTTTTGACAATAAGAACTTCAAGATTTGCAGTCTCAATTTCATCTTCTTCAAAATCCTTCCTTGCCTTCACAAATTTGTTTGATCTTGCAGAAGAGCTTTCACCCGAATCATATCTTTGTTTTCCGTATACACTGGCTTTAAATGCAGATTTAGACTTAGGAAGAGAATCACCAAACTCAATTAATTCAAAAGCTAAAATTTTTCCAACCGGCTGATCTCTTGTAACTTCTGAGATAATCCTAATCTCCTCTATAACATCAACCTTATGTTTGTATGAATTAGGTAAAGATTTTAGCACTTTTGATACAATCTCTGATTCTTCCAAAGTTCCACCAGTACACTTGATACCACACACAAGTTCATTTATCTTTTGCATGTAGATTGTGATGTTTTCATCTTCACTCATCCTCAGATTTTCAAATTTTCCTCTCAGACTTTGTAGCTTGGCACATTTGACAAATTCATCGCCGTCATACAGATTCTGCAACTTTTTCTAGATTTCATGAGCAATTTTTAGTCCAAAGACATTTGTCATTTTTGAATCAGTCAGGGCATTCAACAAGGCTTCTTTAGCTCGAAGGTTATTTTCAACATCTTTGAGTTGATCTAGAGTTGAAGGACCTTTCTCTAGAGGTTTATACTCAACACTAGTTATCACCTAATAAGCATTGCCCATGCATTGCAAATGGCACTCCATGCAATTCTTCCAAACAGAATAATTTCTTCCATCAAATCTCGGACTATCCTTCTTGTAGGTCAACATCCTAGATCTCCTCAAGTGGTCAAGCTTTTATAAGAGGATCTGGCTCTGATATCAATTGTTGGAATTAGACCGAACAACTAAGAGGGGGGTGAATCAGTTGTCACACAAAATAAACTTTTTTTTGCTTTTAACCTTCTTTATTAACTTACTATCAGATTAATGATGTAAACATTAAAGCATAGATCAACAACATATGAGAAGAAACATAAGCAACACACTTGACACTGATATTTTGACGTGGAAACCCAGTTAAGGGAAAAACCACTATGGGGGTTAACCCACAAAGATTTTGTACCCTGTTAAAAGTACTTTAGAAAAATAGAAGGCACATGCCTTCAGGTGCACTGCCCAGAGCTCACTTCTCAAAAGAGAGGCTCACTGCCTACAAAATTTATTTAGAACAGAAAGAATTAATTGAGAAATAGCATCTATTTCATGCTTGGTTCAGTTTCATTAAATGCTCACAAAACTTCTGCTTTGCATCAAAAACTTCTTTTCTAACTCTTCATCAAAACAACTCTTGTTCTTCTGCTTCTCCTCTGCTCTGCTTAGCCTTTTGATTCTTTCTTCAGATTATGTTGTTTTCACACAAGGATGTTTTTCCACAACTCATCAACAAGTATTTATAGACTTCATCAACCTTGGAATGAACATCAAGGTCGGCACTACAAACATCTGACTTAATGCGAATAACTAAGTTGTTGGCCAAATATAAGTAGGACTCAAATCTTCCTTGATCAACATGCCACGCTTGAAACAATTGCTCTTAGATCATCCATAACACGCTTGAATCATCCAATCGGCCAAGACTGGGAAGAACAACAACACCAAGAAGAAAATCTTCATTGACAAGCTCAAACTTCAATGCGGACCTCCAACATAGTAGTCACATGATCCAGAGACTTCCACAAGCACATTAAATTCAACAAAAACATCCACATTCCTCTGAATCATCCGAATCACTTGCATCTTCCTCCGAAACCTCAAGAACACTATCTGCCATGACTGTCACATTAGAAAGATTGCTTGTGGACCTCCAAACCATGAACCACTTGAATGGATGATATACACTGACTTCCCAAACCTGCCTCTAGATCCACAGATCATCATTTTACATTACCGGAGCAATCCAGACCTCTTTCTTGTCACTCTGTCTCTCTTGAATAATGCAGTAATTAATTTTACTTAGATGGTTATAACTTCTTTAGATCTTAATGTGAAGCTCTCAAATCTTAACTAGGGCTTCTTCAGACAAACCTCTACATAGACATCTGGTCTGTATACATTGATCTTTATTAATTTTCTCAATATCTTCAACAATATGGTCTTCTACATAGGTAGTAAATTAGGATACAGTTGACACTAATGACAACAAGAATATGTTGATAGCAATGACAACACTGCTTAAGCACATATTTGCAATAGGAACCAGCCTCTCTTTGGAGATTCAACCTCCTTGTAGAGTTCCACAGCTGGAGGTCATCTCAATGTTTCACTAGATTATTGGAGCCCTAAAAGCCTTCAACATTGGGTGCAAATCTATGTGATAACAATTTTTGGCATGCCCAGTGGGACCGAAAGAAAAATGAATTAAGCTGAGAATCTGGTGTTCTTCTTAGCACTCTACATCTTGATAGATATTTCATGCACCTGACAACTCTGCAAGCTACTGGTTCTGATCAGTGCCATCTTTTCTGCATGTGAAAACAAGGGCGTCTTCAAGAGGTAACTTTCAATTTATTAAATTATTTGCTGTTGCTTCAAGGAGAAGGTCTAGGTTGTCTAGGTCTCTTGTGAGAAGGGGTAGCACCTCTATTTTACCTCTTTCAAGAGCTCAATCCACACCCCATCCTGTTAGGTTTTAGTATAATAGAAGAAGCTTGCATATCCCTAGACTAAATTTGAACATTCCTAGGATGACAAGGAATTTGTCTTTTGCAACCTTCAATAGAGGAAGTCCATAAGATTTGGTTGCATACAATGATATACCAGCTGCAGCCTTAAAAAGTGTTTCACCCTTCACGGGTGATGGTTCTGTAACCCCTGCTGAGCACATTAAAGACATATCCAATGTGTGCTCAGTCCATCATATACAACATGAAGATGTTGCAATCCATCTCATGGCATCATCTTTCAAAGAGAGGGCTCTTCAATGGTTCAGGAGCTTGACCCTTGCTTCAATACATACCTGGGATGAGCTGGAGGAAACCCTCTACATACAGTTTGGAGAGAGGGCAGATAATGTTTCATTTCTTTTTGACAACTATCAAGAGGGCTCCAAGTGAGATGTTGGCAGACTTTAACTTCATATTCTAGAGGACGTGGGAGAAAATTCCAGCTACCCTCATGCCATCTCCACAAGGTGCTTTCTTGTACTTTTTAAGAGCTTTAAATTCTGACATTGCTGTGATGATGCAATCAATGGGTGCTGAAACCCTACTAGATGGATATGAGATTGTAACATGCCACTTGTTCTACCAACTAAGATTTACCATGTTTAACTCCAAAAGTAAATAGAAGGTACTAATAGCGGAAGCAATAAAATTTTTCCTTAAATTCCTTCAATTAAATGCACATTTGAAACATATTCCAAACTCCCATTGCATAAATAAAATTTCATTTCCTCAATAAAAGAATTGAATAATCATCTTTACAACATTTTCATAATATACATACAAGCTTCAAGAGCTTAACTGATAAATAGAGATACATGATTGTATACTTGTGTGTCTTCAATATTCCCAGCCACCAACTGCATGAGGAGAAGTATCAGTCAAGCAATTTACGTCCAACCACAGACTAGCTGCGGTCCCTCGCACATTTACCAAACTGGTAAACAGCCCTACCCTTCAACGAAAAGATTGGTATAGAAACCTCAAAGTTAAGCCTAATTTGAGCAGGTGTTGTGTCCTACATTAACTAGTACTATCATACTATGGCTACAACCATCAAAATATGACATCCCTACTTAGTAATGCAAACTTGGAACATAGTGAAAGTAGACAATGTAAATGTTGGCTATTTACACCACTTTGGACAAAGTTTTTTTCGTCTCATATTCACCCACCCTTCTATCTCAATTGGGAAAGACAACAATCTCTATACTAGGTTATCTACCTCTTCCATGGATCACATATCCCAAGGTTAACCTATTACATTCTTTACTAGGATACACATATCGAAGTAATACCACTTGAAACCTATTTTCACCATCTTTCCCCTTATACAATTTTCCTATACAAACACCAATCAATGATTGATTCACAATTCTATCTAGGTAAAATCCCAACCATAGAAACTATCTCATATTCACAATACAAATTTTCTATATATATATATATATATATACTCTTAATAAATAGACATTCACATCAATAACTCAACATTGCAATCACTTAAAACAATACATCACATAATGTTTTGAAAACAAGAAAAACATAGAGAAGGAGAAAAACCCCATGCCTAAGAATATAGCTCCAAATGAATCAAAGACTCTTTTGCTTAAGCCCTTCCAACACTCTTGATCACTCCTCTAAATAAAAAAACTCACAAAAACAATATGACAAGCTCTCGACACTAACACAAAACTCAAAAACGAAAAAGAGAAGGCTCTTGATTTGAAAATGGTGTGTGCAGAAATGAGGGAGAGCACCCCCTTTTATACTAAAAACATAAGGAGTTGTCTAGATACAAACTAGCAAAGATAACTACCACCTTTCCATTTAATTTGCAACCAACTCCAAGGTGTCGAAAGAATGATGACATGCTTAATAAAAATCTGCAATTAATTTCAATTCCCCATGGGCTCAAGACCAAGTCTAACTTTCCAAAATAAAAGTTTGCTAAGAACTATAAAGGAAAACCTCCAACGGTCCAAGTCTTAGGCGCTTTCATAGGCTTAAGGATATGGCACGATCCCCTATTACCTTGGCCTCCTAACAGCCTTCCACGTGTGCTCATAGCACGTGCTTTAAGCGCTGCCTTTAATGGCTTAAGGGGGGTCGCGTGCCATATAAGACCGCCAACGTAATAAATATGAAACTTATCCCATATAAAAAGCACTTACCTTTTAATCAAGTGCTTAATAAGGCATGAGGTAAGGCTTTTATTCTTACCTACTAACCAACCCCCAATGGCCATGCCCATGTGCTCTAAGGTGGCGCTGATTATTAGTCTTAGGCCGCGTGCATAGTCTTAAGACTCAGCGCCACCTTAGATCACATGGGCATGACCATTGGGGGGAGGTTAGTAGGTAAGAATAAAAGCCTTACCTCATGCCTTATTAAGTGCTTGATTAAAAGGTAAGTGCTTTTTATATGGGATAAGTTTCATATTTATTAGGGTGGCGGTCTTATATGGCACACGGCCTCCCTTAAGCCATTAAAGGCAGCGCTTAAAGCACATGCTATGAGAGCATGTGGAAGGCCGTTAGGAGACCAAGGTAATAGGGGATCGTGCCATATCCTTAAGCCTATGAAAGCGCTTAAGACTTGGACTGTTGGAGGATTTGCTTTATAATTCTTACCAAACTTTTATTTTGGAAAGTTAGACTTGGTCTTGAGCTCGTGGGGAATTGAAATTAATTGCAGGTTTTTATTAAGCATGTCATCATTCTTTTGACACCTTGGAGTTGGTTGCAAATTAAAGGGAAAGGTGGCAGTTATCTTTGCTAGTTTGTAGCTAGACCACTCCTTAGGTTTTTAGTATAAAAGGTGGTTCTCTCCCTCATTTCTATGCACACCATTTTCAAATCAAGAGCCTTCTCTTTTCATTCTTGAGTTTTGCATTAGTGTCAAGAGCTTGTCATATTGTTTTTGTGAGTTGTTTTATTTGGAGGATTGATCTAGAGTGTTGGAAGGACTTAAGTAAAAGAGTCTTTGATTCATTTGGAGCTATATTCTTAGGCATGGGGTTTTTCTCCTTCTCTATGCTTTTCTTGTTTTCAAAACATTATGTGATGTATTGTTTTAAGTGATTGCAATGTTGAATTATCGATGTGAATGTCTATTGATTAAGAGTATATATATATATATATATATAGCAAATTTATATTGTGAATACGAGATAGTTTCTATGGTTGGGATTTTACCTAGATAGAATTGTGAATCAATCATTGATTGGTGTTTGTATAGGAAAATTGTATAAGGGGAAAGATAGTGAAAATAGGTTTCAAGTGGTATTACTTTGATATATGTATCCTAGTAAAGCATGTAATAGGTTAACCTTGGGATATGTGATCCATGGAAGAGGTAGATAACCTAGTATAGATATTGTTGTCTTTCCCAATTGAGATAGAAGGGTGGGTGAATATGAGACGAAAAAAACTTTGGCCAAAGTGGTGTAAATAGCCAATGTTTACACTGTCTAGTTTCACTGTTGTAGACATGATGTTTCCACAGTCCATAATGATAATTGTAGTGCTTCTGGGCAAAGACTGTGTATGCTTTTTTAACTCAATGTTTCGGATCATACTCCATGATCCATCATTAGGAGGAAAGTGAGAGAACAACTGAGTATGAATTGCAGAAAGAGTTTCTTAAAGAGACAGAGAGGGTGGGCACGAAAAACAAATAATTTAAGTTTAAATAAAATATTAATTTAAATGACAAAAAATCAAAGAAATATAGAGTGGGAAGATCAGTAAAGATAGAGGTGATATAGGAGGAGGAAGAAAAGATTAAAAGTAAAAATATAAATTAGCATATTAGAAAAATGCTCAAAACAAATAATCAAAGCATATGTTTAAAAATCATAAAGATAATGAACTAAGAGAATACAATTAACAATTAAAGGGAAGTGAGAAAAAGGAATGTAAAGAAGTAAACAAGAATGAAAATACTATACAAATCTATAAGCAACAAATAAATATATAGAGGATTTTTTATTAAAAAGAGAGACTAAATAAACTAAGAAGAAAAAGGGAATAAAAGAGCTTGTAGATAAAAAAATCATGGTTAACAAGATACCAAAAAATAAGGAAAGAATTAAAAAAGAAGAAAGGTGTTATAAGAAAATAGGTTCACAAAATATAGGTGAAAAAAAGACAATGCAAGTAATAAATACAAGATAAAAAGGAGATCATATAAATAAAAATAAAAATCTCAAAATACTAAAACCAACAAGAAAATGGAATAAAAATAAAGAATAAAAATTAAAAATTAAAAAATATAAAAATAAAAATAAAAATAAGGGACTCTAAATATAGAGATTAAAACTCAATATAAGAGAAAATTATATATATATATATATATATATATATATATATATATATATATATATATATATATATATATATATATATATAATTTTCTCTTATATTGAGTTTTAATCTCTATATTTAGAGTCTCATTAAGAAAATATAAAGAGGGATAAAAATTAAAAGAGAAAAGGTAAAGAATATATAAGGAAAAAGGAATAGTGCAAAAAAAGGAAAATTGAAAATCTAAGTATGCATGACCTATGTAAATAGTGAAAAACTAATAACAACAATAAGATAATGAGAAAAGAAGTAGAGTAATCAAAGGAGAATAAATAAGAAGTGAACGAGATAAGGAGGAAAAATTAAGGGTTAGGGCTAAGAGAACAAGAGAGTTAGGGAACTAACGAGAGAGGAGGGAAGCAAGGTGAACAAGCCCAATAAATTGTAAGTCATAGAGAGGGGGGGCAGAAGAGATGGGAAGAGAAGCAAGGAGGAAAGGAAGAAAAGAAAAGAAAGAAAGAGGGAAGGGGAGAGAAGGGGCAAAGGTGAGGGGATGGGGGATAGAGGTATGGTTTGGAACAAGAGTGAGGTCTCACGTAGAGGGGGAGAGCAGAGCAAGGTAGTAGAAGGAAGGTACTGGAGGGGAAGAATGGAAATTAATGAAGGGGGGGGGAAGACAGAGACTCGGAGGAGGCAAGAGGAGGTTGAGATAAATCAAGGGGGGGGACGGTGATGGTTGAGGGAGTTTAAGAGGGGATCCCACGTGTGGCTGAAGTTCCACCCGTCATCTCTGTTAAGGTTGTGGGGGTTTCTTCTGATGAAGATAGCCTCTTTTAGTTTTCTCTTGAAGTAATTATCTTCCTTGGCAAGGACACGAGTATCCTCCAGGAAGATATGGTGCTTCGTGCTCGAAGAGTGGTCAGCGAGGGCTGATTTAGTGACTCTTTTGTGTCTAATATCAGCACCATGTTCTTTGATTCTCGTGTCGATAGATCTACCACTCTCACCAAAGTAAGGGGTGCCACAGGAGCAGTCTATTTTATAGACCCCTGAGTTTGAAAGAATATTCAAGGGGTCTTTGGCGGACGGGACACGGTTTCTAATGGTAGAGATGGGTTTGAAGGCACAACTGAGGCCTTTCTTGTTTAGGATTTTGGCTAATTTATTCGAGATACCCTCGATGTAAGAAAGAGTGGCATTAAAAGTTTTACTAGAATCTTCATGGTTAGGTTTAGTATTAAGTTTGGCTCGGGCTTGTTTAAAAGCTCTCTTAATGCATTTGCTGCGGTACCCATTAAGTTTGAAAACTCTAGTAAGGTGGGACAGCTCATGGTTGATGTGGTCATTATCACAAATGCGGAAGGCCCTCGTAGCAAGGGTTTTGAGGACACTAGATTTGTGGTAGAGGTGGTGGTGCGAGGAGGCCAGAAGATAAAGGTCAGTGTGGGTAGATTTTCTGAAGACGCGGCGACCAAGGGAGCCATCTCCTTTTCTAATGAGGAGGATGACAAGGAAAGGGAGTTGGAAATTAGTTTCAAGTTCCTTGGTAAACTTGATGCAAGGGGCAATGCTGTTAAGGTGATTGTGGAAGTTTTTGAGTTGTTCAGGGCCATGTGGCCAACATATATTGGTGTTGTCCACATAGCATTTCCACCAAGTCGGTTTAAGATGGAAAGAGTTAAGGGCAAGTTCTTCAAATTGTTCTATGTAAAGGTTGGCGATGACCGGGGATAAGGGAGATCCCATGGCGACTCCATCCGATTGCTCATAGACCACATTTTGGAAGGTGAAGAACATGAACTTTAAGCATAATTCGACTAGGGATGCTATTTCCTCGTTGGTCTTCTGCTTGACCAACAAAATAGAGTCTCGGAGGGGGACCTTGGTAAAGAGGGAAACAACATCGAAGCTGACAAGAATATCATCATCGTTGACCTTCTTATTATTGACGAAGTCTACAAAGTGGGTTGAGTCTTTGATGAAGGAAGAGGACTTTCCAAGGAGGGGAGAGATTAACTTGGCTAGAAAGGTGGCAAGTTTATAAGTAGGGGAATGGGTGGTGTCGATAATAGGTCGTAAGGGAATATTGGATTTGTGAATTTTGGGAACTCCGTAGATTCGAGGAGTAACCTCTTTGTTGGGCAAAAGACACTTTTTGGTGCAATCATCAAAAGAGGAATTAGTGATGGCACTTTTTACTTGTTTAAAGATTTTGGAAACAAGATTTTTAGGAAGGATAGTATAGCTCCCACTATTGTTCAGATGGTCTAACATTTTAGCAATGTAGTCTTGTTTGTTCAACATGACCGTGGCATTACCCTTGTTAGCTTTGACAATCACAATCTCTTGGTTATTGACAAGCTTCTTGAAAGCTAAAAGCTCGTCTCTAGGTACGTTGTGCTTGGGAAGCTTCGCATGTCTTAGAGCGACTGCACAATCTTGTCTAATTTCCTCTGCGACGTCAAAGGGTAAAGAATGGATGACATTCTCAATTTTGATGAGAAAATCCAACTTAGGAATGGTTGATGGGGTGACGGCAAAACCCATGCCTCTTCTTAGAAACTTGAGAGCAAGTGGGTCAAGAAGTTGGTTCGAGAGGTTAAGGACAAGTTTCTCTTCCCAATCACGAATGAAGGTTGAAGGTTGGTGCATGTGAGAGGTTGGAGGTAAGAGTTTGCTGGGGTTACCGTAAAGGGAAGAAATGTCTGGTATGTTGCTTGGTTGAGTGTCAGAAAGGTCGGGGGGATAAGGGGTAGAAAGCACATTAAACAAGAAATTGATTGATGGATTAAATTGGCAGGCAGTAGAGGAGGGTGGACGGTTAGTGTGGATCGAAGGCTAGGGAGAGGGAGTACGGCACAAAGAGGGGCAGTCAAATCAGGAGGAAGAAGTGCTGTATAGATGGGAAGGGGTGACAAGTTGGTGTGGATTGGTGTGAGTCTCAAGGGATGGGGAGATGTTAAGGAGAGGGGCTCTAGGATGGGTGGTGTCATCCATCGCAAAGTGTTCACTACATGAGGATGAGTTTGAGAGAAGGTGAGTGGACATAGAACTAGATGTGTGACATGTGGTATCAAGATCATAAATGACATTACCGTTCGGCAAGGTCAGAGAAGAATTAAGACAAGAAGCAACGTCAACAAAAATGTCAGAGCCGTATGAGGAAAGGACAGGTTGAGGTATACCTGGAATTGAAGAGAGAGTGCCATGGAGGGCCAAATACAGAGAGCCAGCCGTTGATAGAGAAGGAGTCCTGGAGTTTGGAGAGAAAATTAAACCATGCGAAGAGGAAGAAGACTGCAGGGAGAGCGGAGAAAGATCCAAGCTTGAGGTGCAGGCATGACCCAGAGACAAAGGCGCTGAAAGAACTGGGTAACCGATGGAGGAGGACTGCAAGATATCTTCCGTAGCTTCGGTTGGGTGAGTCTGCAGGATGCTGCTGATAAGGAGCTCGCCAGTCAACTTGTGGACAGTGGAGAGTTGTGAGCTGGTTGGCAAGGAAACCAACTTGTCATAGCAGCTCCTGCGTTCCTCTAGCTTCGAGATCTAACGACTGCTTCATTCCTCTAGTCTTACCTACAACCCTCCAATTGGTTTCCTTGTCGACCAACTCACAACTCTCCACTGTCCACAAGTTGACTGGTGAGCTCCCTATCGGCAGCATCCTGTGGACTCACCCAACCGAAGCTACGGAAGATATCTTGCAGTCCTCCTCCATCAGTTACCCAGTTCTTTCAGTGCCTTTGTCTTTGGGTCATGCCTGCACCTCAAGCTCGGATCTTTCTCCGCTCTCCCTGCAGTCTTCTTCCTCTTCGCATGGTTCGATTTTCTCTCCAGACTCCAGGACTCCTTCTCTATCAACGGTTGGCTCTCTATATTTGGCCCTCCGTGGCACTCTCTTTTCAGTTCCAGGTATGCCTCGACCTGTCCTTTCCTCATACGGCTCTGATATTTTTGTTGATGTTGCTTCTTGTCTTTATTCTTCTCTGACCTTGCCGAACAGTAATGTCATTTATGATCTTGATACCACATGTCACACATCTGGTTCTACGTCCACTCACCTTCTCTCAAACTCATCCTCATGTAGTGAACACTTTGCGATGGCTGACACCACCCATCCTTGAGCCCCTCTCCTTAACGTCTCCCCATCCCTTGAGACTCACACCAATCCACACCAACTTGTCACCCTGTCCCATCTATACAGCGCTTCTTCCTCCTGATTTGACTGCCCCTCTTTGTACCATACTCCCTCTCCCCAGCCTTTGATCCACACCGACCATCCACCCTCCTCTACTACCTGCCAATTTAATCCGTCAACTGATTTCTTGTTCAATGTGCTTCCTGCCCCTTATCCCCCCGACCTTTCTGACACTCAACCAAGCAACATACCAGACATTTCTTCCCTTTATAGAAACCCCAGCAAACTCTTACCTCCAACCTCTCACATGCACCAACCTTCAACCTTCATTCGTGATTGGGAAGAGAAACTTGTCCTTAACCTCTCGAACCAACTTCTTGACCCACTTGCTCTCAAGTTTCTAAGAAGAGGCATGGGTTTTGCTGTCACCCCGTCAACCATTCCTAAGTTGGATTTTCTCATCGAAATCAAGAATGTCATCCATTCTTTACCCTTTGACGTTGCAAAGGAAATTAGACAAGATTGCGCAGTCGCTCTTAGACATGTGAAGCTTCCCAAGCGCAACGTACCCAGAGATGAGCTTTTAGCTTTCAAGAAGCTTGTCAATAACCAAGAGATTGTGATTGTCAAAGCTGACAAGGGTAATGCCACGGTCATCTTGAACAAACAAGACTACATTGCTAAAATGTTAGACCATCTAAACAATAGTGGGAGCTATACTATCCTTCCTAAAAATCCCGTTTCCAAAATTTTTAAACAAGTAAAAAGTGCCATCGCTAATTCCTCTTTTGATGATTACACCAAAAAGCGTCTTTTGCCCAACAAAGAGGTTACTCCTCGAATCTACGGAGTTCCCAAAATTCACAAATCCAATATTCCCTTACGACCTATTATCGACACCACCCATTCCCCTACTTATAAACTTGCCACCTTTCTAGCCAAGTTAATCTCTCCCCTCGTTGGAAAGTCCTCTTCCTTCATCAAAGATTCAACCCACTTTGTAGACTTCGTCAAAGATAAGAAGGTCAACGATGATGATATTCTTGTCAGCTTCGATGTTGTTTCCCTCTTTACCAAGGTCCCCCTCTGAGACTCTATTTTGTTGGTCAAGCAGAAGACCAACGAGGAAATAGCATCCCTAGTCGAATTATGCTTAAAGTTCACGTTCTTCACCTTCCAAAATGTGGTCTATGAGCAATCGGATGGAGTTGCCATGGGATCTCCCTTATCCCCGGTCATCGCCAACCTTTACATGGAACAATTTGAAGAAGTTGCCCTTAAGTCTTTCCATCTTAAACTGACTTGGTGGAAATGCTATGTGGACGACACCAATATATGTTGGCCACATGGCCCTGAACAACTCAAAAACTTACACAATCACCTTAACAGTATTGCCCCTTGCATCAAGTTTACCAAGGAACTTGAAACCAATTTCCAACTCCCTTTCCTTGACATACTCCTCATTAGAAAAGGAGATGGCTCCCTTGGTTGCCGCGCCTTCAGAAAATCTACCCACACTGACATTTATCTTCTGGCCTCCTCGCACCACCACCCCTACCACAAATCTAGTGTCCTCAAAACCCTTGCTACGAGGGCCTTCCGTATTTGTGATAATGACCACATCAACCATGAGCTGTCCCACCTTACTAGAGTTTTCAAACTTAATGGGTACTGCAGCAAATGCATTAAGAGAGCTTTTAAACAAGCCCAAGCCAAACTTAATACTAAACCTAACCATGAAGATTCTAGTAAAACTTTTAATGCCACTCTTCCTTACATCGAGGGTATCTCGATTAAATTAGCCAAAATCCTCAACAAGAAAGGCCTCAGTTGTGCCTTCAAACCCATCTCTACCATTAGAAACCGTGTCCCATCCGCCAAAGACCCCTTGAATATTCTTTCAAACTCAGGCGTCTATAAAATAGACTGCTCCTATGGCACCCCTTACTTTGGTGAGACTGGTAGATCTATCGACACGAGAATCAAAGAACATGGTGCTGATATTAGACACGAAAGAGTCACTAAATCGGCCCTCGCTGACCACTCTTCGAGCACCAAGCACCATATCTGCCTGGAGGATACTCGTGTCCTTGCCAAGGAAGATAATTACTTCAAGAGAAAACTAAAAGAGGCTATCTTCATCAGAAGAAACCCCCACAACCTTAACAGAGATGACGGGTGGAACTTTAGCCACACGTAGGATCCCCTCTTAAACTCCCTCAACCATCACCATCCCCCCCTTTGATTTACCTCGACCTCCTCTTGCCTCCTCCGAGTCTCTGTCTTCCCCCCCCTTTTGTTACTTTCCATCCTTACCCTCAAGTACCTTCCTTCTACTACCTTGCTCTGCCCTCCCCCTCTACGTGAGACCTCACTCTTGTTCCGAACCATACCTCTATCCCCCATCACTCTCCTCGCCATTCCACCCCATCCCCTCACCTTTGCCCCTTCTCTCCCCTTCCCTCTTTCTTTCTTTTCTTTTCTTCCTTTCCTTCTTGCCTCTCTTCCCATCTCTTCTGCTCCCCCTCTCTATGACTTACAATTTCTTGGGCTTGTTCACCTTGCTTCCCTCCTCTCTCGTTAGTTCCCTAACTCTCTTGTTCTCTTAGCCCTAACCCTTAATTTTTCCTCCTTATCTCATTCACTTCTTATTTATTCTCCTTTGATTACTCTACTTCTTTTCTCATTATCTTATTGTTGTTATTAGTTTTTCACTATTTACATAGGTCATGCATACTTAGATTTTCAATTTTCCTTTTTTTGCACTATTCCTTTTTCCTTATATATTCTTTACCTTTTCTCTTTTAATCTTTATCCCTCTTCATATTTTCTTAATGAGACTCTAAATATAGAGATTAAAACTCAATATAAGAGAAAATTATATATATATATAATTTTCTCTTATATTGAGTTTTAATCTCTATATTTAGAGTCCCTTATTTTTATTTTTATTTTTATATTTTTTAATTTTTAATTTTTATTCTTTATTTTTATTCCATTTTCTTGTTGGTTTTAGTATTTTGAGATTTTTATTTTTATTTATATGATCTCCTTTTTATCTTGTATTTATTACTTGCATTGTCTTTTTTTCACCTATATTTTGTGAACCTATTTTCTTATAACACCTTTCTTCTTTTTTAATTCTTTCCTTATTTTTTGGTATCTTGTTAACCATGATTTTTTTATCTACAAGCTCTTTTATTCCCTTTTTCTTCTTAGTTTATTTAGTCTCTCTTTTTAATAAAAAATCCTCTATATATTTATTTGTTGCTTATAGATTTGTATAGTATTTTCATTCTTGTTTACTTCTTTACATTCCTTTTTCTCACTTCCCTTTAATTGTTAATTATATTCTCTTAGTTCATTATCTTTATGATTTTTAAACATATGCTTTGATTATTTGTTTTGAGCATTTTTCTAATATGCTAATTTATATTTTACTTTCAATCTTTTCTTCCTCCTCCTATATCACTTCTATCTTTACTGATCTTCCCACTCTATATTTCTTTGATTTTTTGTCATTTAAATTAATATTTTATTTAAACTTAAATTATTTGTTTTCCGTGCCCACCCTCTCTATCTCTTTAAGAAACTCTTTCTACAATTCATACTCAGTTGTTCTCTCACTTTCCTCCTGATGATGGATCATGGAGTATGATAGTTTCACTGTGTTCCAGGTTTGCATTACTAAGTAGGGATGTCATATTTTGATGGTTATAGCCATAGTATGATAGTACTAATTAATGTAGGACACAACACCTACTCAAATTAGGCTTAACTTTGAGGTTTCTATACAATCCTTTCGTTGAAGGGTAGGGCCGTTTACTAGTTTGGTAAATGTGTTGGGGACCGCAGTTAGTCCGTGGTTAGAGGCAAATCGCTTGAGTGATGCTTCCCCTCATGCAGTTGGTGGCTAGGAATATTGAAGACAAACAAGTATACAATCATGTATCTCTATTTATCAGTTAAGCTCTTGAAGCTTGTATGTATATTATGAAAAAGTTGTAAAGATAATTATTCAATTTTTTTATTGAGGAAATGAAATTTAATTTATGCAATGGGAGTTTGGAATATGTTTCAAATGTGCATTTAATCGAACGAATTTAAGGAAAATTTTTATTGATTCTGCTATTAGCACCTTGATCTATTTACTTTTGGAGTTAAACATGGTAAATCTTAGTTGGTAGAACAAGTGGCATGTTACACGTGGTATCAGAGCTAACCAGGTTCAGCTTTGGAACCTATGTGCTCACTATGCTATGAGAGTCCAAAGTTGAAACTAGTTTTATGTGAGAATGACATAATAGACTAACCAAGAAAATGTTTAGAGGGACTATTATCCAACACTTATCAAGTCAGTGGTTAAGAGTAAACCAACTAAGGAGTTAAAAACTTCTAGAGTCAATGTAACTCTATCGAGAATATATAACGGAAAGATTTTGAGAAATTGGACAAAAAAGGTAAAACCTTGGTCAGTTGCTACTTAGACTAAGAACTCAGGTAGAGCAGTGTCTATATGAGTTCAAGATCACTTTTTTATCTCAAGAACTTAAGGATGAGAAGATCTTGAAGTAATCAACCAAGTGCAGAAGCAACTGAGTTTGGAAGATTCTAGAAATTGCATCAACGATACGTAGATAAATTGGGTTCTTGTCTAAACCCTAGATGGAATGGAATAAGTCGAAAGGGATAAAAGGATCAATAAAGGGCAAGTAGTGATGTATTGGCATAAAATACTTGGAAAAATAGTACAGGACTTCGAAATGCTTTTTGATTTATGAGAAAACCATTTACCATATACAAAGAATTGTGCATAATTAGAGGAGAATAAGAGTCCCTTAATAACTCATGAATCCTATTGGAAAAAGGTGAAATGTGTAGTTGAGGACATAAATGAAGAGGATCCTCTCGGGCAATATTTGAAGAAAAGATTGGGATTAGTATCATTCTTTTGTTAAGAGTCTGCATGAAGTTGTAAGATAATTCGTAGCAGTTGCAAGGAGAAGTGATTAGTTATTTTCATAGCATTTTTGGATAAAAGTTGAGAGCTATGTATTTTGTCTCTTAGTGGAGATAGAAAGTATAATTGCAATGATGAATGTGATCATTACCGAGATATTTAGACAAGTTGATTAACTAAACTATTCTAGGAGGTAGGGAATAGAGTTTTGTAAGTGGACGGAAGAAGTTTGTGTTCCAACTCAAGTTCGTGCGTATCACCATCTTAGAATATCATCTATGTTATGAACGATCGATATTCCATGATGTAAGTATGGATGTGTTTTAATCTTTTGATTTGTTAGTATAGTGGAAGTCTTAAGGGACTTAATTATTTATTGTGCTAGTAGCATGGTCTCTAACCACTGTAAGTTTATGGAAAACTCGAGTGCAATACAACAATCTACTCCCTTGTTAGTGACTTAGTCAGTCACGTAGTGCATAGTCAGTGTATCTTTTGAATTGACACTTCTTGGACTTTTGGTAAAATTCCTTTTTAAATGTTTGCAAGAATTTTTCCTTTATTCTAGAATGGTCTAGCCACCAAATTTTGAAGATTATTTATTTAATGACCAGTTGGTCAAAATTTGATTTATTGAGCTCAAACTTTTGACTTATTCTTTGATATTGACTTAAATTATTGAGGTGACTATACTAGAATATTTTTGGTTGTTTTGTGTGATGTTCGCCTCTGTCATGTCTTGGATGGGCCTTTTAAGGATTGTATAAGGGAGTAAATTGTAGAAAATGCACATAGTATATTCCTAACTTTATGGATTTTAGAAACCTTGTGAGGTAAGAAATTCTTTTTAAATCTTAATCAGGGCATCTAGGAGTAACTAAATTTCTAGTCAATGTGAAATCTCTTTATTTTTGAAAGAGAATGAAGAGTGATAGCAAGTTGTCTAGAATGTGAGAAAGTCAAGGATGATTAAAAGCACCTTGTAGGGAATTGATATCTATACGATATTCCAAGAGTGGAAGTGGTGGATCATTATCTTGAACTTTATAAAGTCTTTATCACTAGAAGCTTAGCTTTTTATAACTCGACTTATCACACTGAGAGAGGCTGTCAACTTTATTCGTTTGCTTTTGGTCTCTCCAACCAAATTAGAAGCCTTATCACTTTCTAAGGATATGTCCTTGGAGTATAGTGTGTGCTCCACCATGTTGTTTATGAATTTTTATGTTCCTCCTTTGACAAAAGTAATTGTAATTCCTTTAAGAAATGATTCAGAGGAATATGATCCCCGAAATTTTGTATTTGAGAATAAAGTTGAGGGTTATTAACCATTCAAGGATAATCATGGACTAGAATCTGAGGGATATACTCCACTCAATTGTAGCTAAGAGGGTATTCAAATCCTTTTGATATAAAGGAAAGAAAAGTGTTTTATCAAAAGCTTATGTATATGAAATCTTTCTTGGGCAAAAGTTTTGAATAAGAATGAGAGTTTTTGTTTAGAAATGTTAAATGTTTTTAGAACATTGGGGAACATTTGTAGAATTTAAATCTTTATGGAAATCCACAGGGTGAACTATATTGTTAAGATGGTTAGAACAAGGATTAACTTTGGGGAGAAGCGAAGAAGTAAGACAAGGAGTTGAGAATATAGATACTAAGTTAGATCAAATCCTAGTGATGTTTATCAAGACAAGAGAGAAAGTTAGAATATTAGAACAAGGAAAAGATTAAGAGGAGGAGAAAGGCAAGAGGGTTATCTAAGGACATTAGAAAAATTACACCTCTGAAGTTCGAAGGTAGTATCAGATGCCTCAGGTGAAGGTTTGGATGGAGTTTTAAATCAGAAAGGGCAAGTCATAGCCTATAAATCAAGAAGCAAAAACCTTATATACAAAATTATGCTTCGTATGATTTAGAGTTAGAAGTAGTTGCTCATGTATTACAGATATGGAGACCCTATCTGTTGGAAAAATCTTTGAATTGAAATCAGACCACCGTGGATTAAAGAATCTATTTATTCAACCCATCTAAATGCAAGGCTAAGGATGGTGGTTAGAATTGATATTGGACTAAGATTTTGACATTAACTATGTCAAGGGAAACAAGAATAGAGTTGTTAATGTTTTAGGTTGAGGAAGGAATATATCTTCATTGGTAACTATCCAAACTGACTTTAAAACTTAAGTATTGTGAGGATTCAAGGGTGATGAGTTCTATAAACATGTCAAGAAAGCACTCGCAGATAATTTATAAGGTATGAAGTTTTTTTTTTTGAACCCAATGGGTTATTGAGGAATAAAGGAAGAATTTACATACCTGATTCTGGTGAATTAAGGAATTTGGTATGGAAGGAAGTTCATAAATACACCATATTCTGGACATCCTGGTGTCACTAAGATGTTGGCAGATATTAAGACATTATATTTCTGAAAGAAAATGAAATGAATGCCACAAGATTTGTGGCAAGTTGTTTAGAATGTTAAAGAATAAAGGTAACACCTTTTATATTAGAGAATTTATCTGGTGAAGCACAATGTTAGCTCACGAAATTGTGCAGGAAGTGTTTAGATTACATAGAGTTCCTGAGAAGATTATCTCGTATAGAGATGCACACGTGACAACAAGGTTTGGGTAAGCCTTATTTTCAGCGCTGGAAATTAAACTTAATGTAAGTATAACTTATCATTTTGAGAACAAATGGTTAAACTGAGGGAGTTAACTAGGTTTTGGAAGAATTATTTGAATATATCAATTGTATGGATCAACATTATAAGTGGGAAGAATATCTATCACTGGTGGGTTTTGATTATAAAAATTCCTATCTTTTTGCTTGAAACATTGGACAGAAGAAGATGCCAAACTCCTATAAGCTGAGTAAGCTAGAAGATAGGGTTAGAATTAGTACATAAATGTTGTCAGAAATGGAAGAACAGATCATGCTAATCAGAAAAGATTGGTAGGAAACTATTAAGGAATAGAAAATTTATGCTCATACAAAGTATACTGAGACAATTCTCGTTTAGAGAATAAAAGTTCTTTTGAGGGCCCAACCCCATAAAAAGTTTTGTTAAGTTTGGAATGTATTCCAAACCAGCTCCTAGATATAAAGAGCTCTTCAAAATTCTCAAAGTTAACAAATCAATTGATTACAAAATCATTCTGATAATAGATATTTCCAAGAGGCACAATGCTCTTAATGATTTAAATTTGATATATTTATATATTTAACTGATGCTTATTTTATTAATAGAATGTTTTACAAGTACATAACCTAGGAATGGTTTTGATCAAGCTTCTTAAATGATTGAAGTTCGCAATCTCTGCTTGCATAATAGAAAGGTTATGTAGTACACGATCCAATGGGATTAGTATGCAGAAGATTTTGCCACTTGGAAAAATTATGTTGAGATAAAGCAAAAGTATCCACAACTTATTTTGAATTATGAAAGATCTTGATATCAATATGTTTTGTAGTATGAAACTTCTTATGACTTATTTATGTTGTGATAATACTTGATACTTAAAAATCATCAGGGACGATGATTTGCAAGGGGGGAAGTATGTTACCTCCCACGTGTTTCTACCATTTACTATTTACCTAGATTGGTTAATTTGTTTGATTAATGAATGATTGGGAAATCTTTGTATTTATGTGTTTATGAATCTTGATTTGAAATATGAAGAAAAATGAAATAATGCAATGTCTTGTATTTTATATGATTAATGTTGGAAAATGCATGAAGCAAATGGTTATATTTTGATCAGCTAACTACTATGATCTAAGTGGATGCAGGAACAGGTTGCTCCTCCGGAAGGGAGGGGAAGTATCACTCAGGAGAAGGACTTGGTCTGGTAACTTTAGTAAAACCTATATTGAGCAATATCACACTCACAACCCTATCTTGACCTAGGTTATGTTGAGTAAGTTGGGTAGCAGTAAGTGATCTGTGTTATGAATCTTGATTGCATTTTGGATGATCATGTGAGAACTGTGATTTAATCTGCATGTTGTTAAGTGTTTGTTTGTCTGAGTAAGTTTTATTATGATAATTATAGCTCATGTGAATCCACGATATGTTCTTATACATGAGTCGATACGAGCATGAATATACGTAGGTACACGTACCTATGCACATTCATGAGTGTATTACTCATTGATAAGGAAATATCGATTGGGTTATGTGAGAATTATCATTTCTATGGTGTATATGCACTTTACTATATTTTGTCTATGAAGATTCTATTGCAATAAGTGAATGTGTGATTAATATGTTAGAAGTGATTTTTATTTACGATTGATGATATATATATATATACATATACGTATATATTATAATAGAATATTATTATACTCCTATGTTTTTAAAAAATAAATAATTTTAATGCTTTTGGAAAAATGATATTGTTTTGCTAAATATTATCCATTGGATATATATATATATATATACATACATATATATATATATATACATATATATATATATATACATATATATATATACATATATATATATCTATACATATATATATATCTATACATATATATATATATATATATATATATATCTATACATATATATATATATCTATAGATATATATATATATGTATAGAGATATATATATATATATATATCTATAGATATATATATGTATATATGTATATATATATATTATTTTTCAAAGTCGTGTGTTTTAGAAGGCACTTTAGATATGTTTTAATAATATTAAAATTGCCCCACCAAGCGCTTAATAAACTACTTCTCCTCTTTTAAGGGCTACGTGCCTTTTTAAACTTTATAATTACTATCATATATATATATATATATATATATATATATATATATATATATATATATATATATATATATATATATATATATATATATGATAGTAATTATAAAGTTTAAAAAGGCACGTAGCCCTTAAAAGAGGAGAAGTAGTTTATTAAGCGCTTGGTGGGGCAATTTTAATATTATTAAAACATATCTAAAGTGCCTTCTAAAACACACGACTTTGAAAAATAATAGAATGGTGATTAAATAGTCTTAAGACTATGCATGTGGCCTAAGACTAATAATCAGTGCCACCTTAGAGCACATGGGCATGGCCATTGGGGGGAGGTTAGTAGGTAAGAATAAAAGCTTTACCTCATGCCTTATTAAGCGCTTGATTAAAAGGTAAGTGCTTTTTATATGGGATAAGTTTCATATTTATTAAGGTGGCGGTCTTATATGGCATGCGGCCCCCCTTAAGCCATTAAAGGCAACGCTTAAAGCACATGCTATGAGCGCATGTGGAAGGCTGTTAGGAGCCCAAGGTAATAGGGGATCATGCCATATCCTTAAACCTATGAAAGCACTTAAGACTTTGACTATTGGAGGTTTTCCTTTATAGTTCTTAGCAAACTTTTATTTTGGAAAGTTAGACTTGGTCTTGAGCCCATGGGGAATTGAAATTAATTGCAGATTTTTATTAAGCATGTCATCATTCTTTCGACACCTTGGAGTTGGTTGCAAATTAAAGGAAAAGGTGGCAGTTATCTTTACTAGTTTGTAGCTAGACCACTCCTTAGGTTTTTAGTATAAAAGGGGGTGCTCTCCCTCATTTATATGCACACCATTTTCAAATCAAGAGCCTTCTCTTTTCATTTTTGAGTTTTGCGTTAGTGTCGAGAGCTTGTCATATTGTTTTTGTGAGTTGTTTTGTTTGGAGGAGTGATCTAGAGTGTTGGAAGGACTTAAGCAAAAGAATCTTTGATTCATTTGGAGCTATATTCTCAGGCATGGGGTTTTTCTTCTTCTCTATGTTTTTCTTGTTTTCAAAACATTATGTGATGTATTGTTTTAAGTGATTGCAATGTTGAATTATCGATGCGAATGTCTATTGATTAAGAGTATATGTAATATATATATATATATATATCTAGATAGCAAATTTGTATTGTGAATATGAGATAGTTTCTATGGTTGGGATTTTACCTAGATAGAATTGTGAATCAATCATTGATTAGTGTTTGTATAGGAAAATTGTATAAGGGGAAAGATAGTGAAAATAGGTTTCAAGTGGTATTACTTCGATATATGTATCCTAGTAAAGCATGTAATAGGTTAACCTTGGGATATGTGATCCATGGAAGAGGTAGATAACCTAGTATAGAGATTGTTGTCTTTCCCAATCAAGATAGAAGGGTGGGTGAATATGAGATGAAGAAAACTTTGGCCAAAGTGGTGTAAATAGGCAATGTTTACACTATCTAGTTTCACCGTGTTCTAGGTTTGCATCACTAATTAAGGATGTCATATTTTGATGGTTGTAGCCATAATACGATAGTACTAGTTAATGTAGGACACAACACCTACTTAAATTAGGCTTAACTTTGAGGTTGCTATACCAATCCTTTCGTTGAAGGGTAGGGCCATTTACCAGTTTGGTAAATGTGCTGGGGACCGCAGTTAGTCCGTGGTTGGAGGTACATCACTTGAGTGATGCTTCCTCTCATGCAGTTGGTGGCTAGGAATATTGAAGACAGACAAGTATGCAATCATGTATCTCTATTTATTAGTTAAGCTCTTGAAGATTGTATGTATATTATGAAAAATTTGTAAAGATGATTATTCAATTCTTTTATTAAGGAATTGAAATTTGATTTATGCAATGGGAGTTTGGAATATGTTTCAAATGTGCATTTAATCGAAGGAATTTAAGGAAAATTTTTATTTCTTCCACTATTAGTACCTTGATCTATTTACTTTTGGAGTTAAACATGGTAAATCTTAATTGGTAGAACAAGTGGCATGTTACAGAGATAGCTCTTAAGGCTGAAAATTGTTTAATATAGGCTGAGAAAATTGCTACCAGACCTCCTATTCCCCTTTTTCCAGAGCTACCTTCCTCATCCGAGCATCCCATTATTGCTCCTATCCCTGAGCCTAAAGCTTCAACATCCTCTCTTTCTCAAGAAGAGAGTGATCTTAAGACCCTAATGTCTAATTTGACCAACAAGGTGAATAGTATAGCTATTCAAACTACTCCCAAACCCTATCAGAATTATAACCAGGGGCAATCATCTAATCAGAATTGGGACCAAGGGTTTAATTCTAATAGGAATCAGAACTGGAACCAGGGTTACCAACAAAATAGATACCAAAATCCTAACCTTGCATAACCTTTAAAAACCATTAGACCTATACAACAAATACCAGTTGTGAATCCAATTAGAGCCTTAGTCCCTACTCAAAATAATCTTGCCTAGGAGACAGATTGGTGCTATCCCTGCAACCAACCTCACAATCAATCCTCTTGTGCTTTTGGTGCACAAGAAAGAACTTTGATGGTGTAAAACTTTCATACTTAGTAGACATCATTATCAGAGGCATCAAATAATCATCTTGAAACATCAAATGAAACTACCCATGATGCTAGTATGATGCTATGGACTCTAGAGGATTTTTGTGCTGTCAATCAACCTATGGACAGTTTTGTTATACCTATTGTAGACAACATTAGGTCAAAGAAGAAGTAGTTGGAGGCTAGCCCTATGCCTACCATATTGCAAAAGGAGCCTATTCCTAAGGCTAAAGTGCCAGTGCCACAATTCCAATTCAGAGCAACAAATATGCTACTACAAAAGAAATTCCACTAGGCTCAAAAGTGCCTAAACAAGCTGTACATCAACCAAAAAGAGGAACATGGATTCCCTCTATGCATAAGGCAACCACTGTTCCAATAAATATTGTGGAACTGATGAAGAAAAAAAACATAAATGTTTCTATGTGGGAAGTGATGTCCATCCCCTCTTAGAGGGACCTATTACAAGAAGCCTTAAGGCACTTCCCATTTACTAAGTTAGCAACATCGGCCTCATCAACTAAGAAAAAAGAGAAAACCCCTGCCAATCTTGTGCAACCAAGTGAAGGACAAGTAAGTATAGTCAAGAAACCATCCCCTTTCTACTTGTCCTTGATCATTGGCAAATTTTTAGTACACAATTGCATGATTGACTCTGGGGCTAGTGTTTCAGTAATGTCTAAGAAGATAGTAGATGCATTAGGCATCAGGTATACCCCCGTTTCATCAGGAATATTACAGTTGGATGGCACCTCTATTAACACTGTAGGAGTGATCAAGGGACTGGACTTGACTTTGCATGCATGTCCAAACCTAACTTTTAAGCAGGACATTTTAGTCATTGATCTTTCTCCCTTCTTTGCCATCTGCCTATCAAGAGACTTGTTAGCTCTCAAAAATGCAGGTTGTTAAGCTTAAGAGGTTGCCAAGCTCTCTTAATGTGTTTGGCTAATGACATGGGGCAAATATGGTTAAAACCCCCTTCACTTCAGGCTCTGCGAGACCTAGGTGGGTGTACCTTGACTATTAATGCAAACTTGTATGACCTTCACAATGGCATATGGGTGTGAAGTAGATGTAAGGCTATGAATTATTCGTACTACTAATGTGTGAGATTCTGAATGTGTGAAAGGTTTTGAAATGTTATTTGTAATTACTAGTTCTTTATTTATTTTGGGGCAACAAAGTCAGGATATGCAAGATAGATGTATCCTCCCTCTTGGTTTAACTCTAATTATTTGCACTTTTCAATTGTTTATACCTTGTATAAACGTGTGAGGTTGTAGGTCACCAGGCTCTTCTTTCCAAATCCCAATGATATTTTCTAAGGTTATTGTGATCAATTGAAAGGATTTTAATTTTAGGCAGAAACTAGTAAACTGAAATCACTTAAGAGGACCTAAATCAACATTTCTCAGAAAACAGTCAAGCAGATCACAGAGAAGTAGCAAATGTGCTTTGATAAATTAAGTTTATCCTTGATATATTAATTTAAATAATAAAGGAAAACCATTTTGGAGACAACACAGATAACACATATGAGTGAACATAACAAATAATTGAATACCAGACGTTGAAACACCAGGTTATAATATTCCTTCCATTGCATTACTTCAAAATTTATTACAATATGTCTTCATTTTTATCTATTGCCTAATCTACTAATTGCTGCTACTGCTGCTTCTTACAGTTGATGATTTCCAACTTACCTTTATCTTTGATTTATATTTTGCATTTTTAAGGTTATGACCCTTCGCATTTGGCGCAACTCTTCATTTAATTAATTATCTTTGGCAAATTAAAATATTTGATCTTAATTTTTGTGTTCCCATTTTCACAAATATTTAACTTAATCTCCCTTTCTCTTCACATCCCATGCAAATTTATTTTAATGGTAATTATTACCTTTCCTCCTTGCTGGCAATTTTGACGTTTTAGATTCTCTTGGTGAAAAAATGATCCATATTTACTTGTGTGTACTTTCACAAAAATACCCTTTGGGTAAAGTAATTACCCACTCCTAAATGTCCTCCATGAAAAATACTTTACTGCACTTCATTTATTTTCCCAAGACAATTATTTATGTGGTGACTTTAATATATTTTCCCTTAAAAGTGTTCACAACACTTCAATGCAATAAATTTTATTTTTATCATTTTACACTTCTCCTGTTTTCAATAGTTCAAAGAGACTCATAAATCACTTATTCTGATATTAATAAGTCACTCCGATATTATTTTTCATACTTTTACCTTGGTATTGTTTATTAATTATAACTCATGGACGCACTTCAATAATGTGTCACCGATAAACACTTTGCATATACTTTTCATGCCTCTCAGAATTTCAGAGAGACTAACTGAATGGTCATTCCGATATCAAAAAGTCCTCTCAATATTAGGGTTTTTCAACAACGTGCATCTTCATGTGGATCTGCATCTTCTTGTGTTTGATCCAAGACCTTTCTTGTCATTTGTTCTTTACCAGTCATATGCTTTGATAAATGCCCATTCTTTGTTTTGAATCATCCATTTTGATATAGGCGCAAGGATGCTGGCAGATGTGAAATGGCGCCTCATTTCTGTGTATTATCTTTCATACTTGCATTGGTTTTTTACTACATCACAATTACTACAATTAACTCCACATTTTCAGGCTGGTAGGTGCTTGATAATTCTGGTTGAAATCATGGATCTTGGTGATTACCACATTTTGCATACATCTGGCAGAGTATTCTGAACCTTAATATTTGACAAAAATCACCTTTCATTATGCTTTGAGGGACGGCCATACCCTGTTTGAAAGCTCCCATTTAGGCGCAGAGGATGATGGCAAAGGCTATGGAATCTCACTTTATATCTGCCAGATGCATTTGTTAAAATGTTTCTGTAGCCTTGTCAACAAAACTATTTTGTGCATGTCCTATAGTTTTTGCAGTCCATAACACCACATTTCATTCTATCAGACAGTTCATGTGCTGCGTCTATGCTTCTACATTTGGCATATATGGACGCCTGAGCATTTGTATTCACAATATCTGATGTAAACTCTCTATCCTTTACATTTGATGGATGCCCGTCATTAGATTTTTAGATGAGTTGGTTGATCTTGAAGATTCTACCTCTGGCTTGCTAATAAAATCAATACTCCTACCAATCTTTTCATCCTGCAAACCATCCTCAACCAAACCATATACAAAAACAAGAAAATATTGTGGATCTAAAGATCTATTAGACTGAAGGCCAGCAGCTAAATACCACAGCATAAACTCAACTTTAACTTTTTCTTTGGGTGTGAGTGTTTTGTGAAGATTGTGCTCGACAAGTTTAAGCAGTGCATTATCATGTCTATGGAATGTAATATTTCAAGAAATCAGTTGCAAACTCTCATAAGACTTGCTATTCTTAGTTTCTTTCATTTTGGAAGCGATTTTCTCAACTTCCTTTTATTCAACAACTTCACCCATAATATCATTTTCTACAATTTCTAAAAGACCCTGCAAACAATAACCAATGTCCCCATTCTCCAAGGAAGATGAAAATTTTGACAGTATAAAATTCATTGTATATCCTAGCATGTGCAATTCATATCCCCTTTTTAATGTTGTTCGCAGTGCTTTAATGATGAATTGTGAATACTGTGGCCCTAATTCCTTGGCACATGCAGCTAGGGCAGTCCTTGCTTCATCTCTTATGGAATCAACCCTATTCTTTAGCAAATTAGCAACCTATTGTATAATATGAGGGAGCTCTGATTCAATTGTTCCCTTTGGCATAATTTTCAATGATTTCACTGCAGCAAGGCTGACTGAAACATTTACAACATCTGAGTTAGAAATCATGATTTTATTCATTTCAGGGAATATGTGCTTGTGAAGTCCTTCTTCATGGCTTTCCATCTCACAACATTACTTGACTTGTGCAATTGTCACATTTTCCTTACATAACAAAACCCCTTTTTTACAGTTCACTTGACAATTTTGGAAGATAGAAAAAGGCACTTGATTCTTGACAAATTCTGTGGCAAACATCTAATCAGTGGGTGAGACATGTTGAGTCCCATTGTGGGCCCGACTAATTTTTTTTTCATTTTTAAACAAGTTTCATCTCAAATTGTCCTAACACTGCCTCTGAATGCTCCTGAGGTGAAAAAATGAACTGGGTAGATACCAAAATCCACTTTCAAGCACCTTGCACAGTAGTCAAAACAAGCCAAGTAGCCTCCAGAATCATCTTGAAAAACTGGTCAAACACCCTCTTGGAGCAAAGAAAATGCACGTGCATGTAGACTTTTGACCCAAGAATTCAATGCAACAAACGGTTCAGCCAAATGCATTCTGAGGTGCAAGATATTATCGTTCCAAGTAGCTCTTTCAGCCTTTTCTGCAACTACAACTGTCCAAAACCTAATCAGGGCTCACCAAGTTACCACCCCAAAAAATACCAAATCTCTTCATGGGAGGCTTCCACTTGGGGGATCAATTCATTTAGGTGAAATGAGAATGCATGCAAAAGGGTTCTTTACCAATCCACTTTAGTCATGAAATATTAAAGTCCAAAGTTGACCTCTTTGCAACTTTCTAGAAATGCAGTCCTCAAAACAATGAAAATTCAATTTACTTTTGATCTTGAAAAAATAGAAAATGAGGTGCTGGGGTTTTGAGAATGGACATGGAAGTAGATTATCATATGGTAAATCTAGAACACCAATTGGTTTGTCATGAACATCATCCAGCTACTAGATATTTGCCTCCAAAATCGACCTCCTTGACAATTTTTACATTGTGCAGACAACAAACCTTACTATAACCCTCCAACTTGATGTTTGAAAACCTAGTCAAATCTGATCATGGGAGGCTGAAATCAGATATGCACACTTTTGACATGAAACTGAATAGGCTCCGAATTATGACCTTCCAAAGTAGGTCACTAGGGCGGTTTTTTCAGGTGCATTTTTGAGTGATGCGATCAAATTTGACATCATGTGAACCTAAAATTTTGCAAAAAATTGAAGGAAATTTTAGGTCCCAACAAGACTTCACAGAAAAGGTAGGTGGCTACCTTTCTTTTGATTGGTCTCATATGTTACTGAGGACCAGATACAGTACACGGTTCACTATCAAGGCTGAACCTATTTTAGATTATCATGTGGAGAATCATGACCATAGTCTGGTGAACCCTCATGTGATGATTCAGGGCGAGGAATTACATGACTCATAACCTATTGAGGCATAACCTTCACCTCTTCCTATCCCTGACCTATTTTTAGATGAGTGGGCAGGGGATCATGAAAATTTTGACCCTTACGATACCATTGAGGCAATTGACTTGGGCAACTACATGATCCATGAAGGGGATCCTTCAATCCCTTCTGTACTCAAACCAAATGATGACTCCATTGGCCCATGGAAGATGTACTTTGATGGTGCAAAGAGCATAAATGGAGCTAGTGCAGGTGTTTTGCTAGGCTCCCTGACTGGTAAGAAGTTGCATTTTGCTCATAGGTTGCATTTTTCTTGTACGAATAATGTAGCAAAGTATGAGGCATTGGTCCATGGCCTGATATTAGTAGAAAAGGATAAGATCAAACATTTGGAGATCTTTGGTGATATTGAATTGGTGGTCAACCAAGTCAGAAAGAGATGTGCTATAGAAAACCAGCTTCTAAGAACTTATAGACATAGAGTTTGGGACTTGTTTGAGAGTTTCAATGGTCTCAACTTGCAGGTGATACCAAGAAAATTAAATACTGAGGCTGATCAATTAGCAATGGCGGGGGCTCAATTTTCTCCACCTACAGACTTATTCCAAGGTCCTGATCAACATGTGAAAATGGTCATCAGGCCCTCTGTTCTTGACAATGATATTCATTGGAAAATCTTTGATAGCGATGAGTAGATCGCATGCTTCATCCAAAATGAAGTTGAGTTCTTTTCAAGGGCGTAACCCAGATCACAGGACTCCTATGGTGATCAGATCATCTAGCTTAAATCAAACAAGCTGCCCAAGGGTCTAGTTACTCTTGAGGCCATCTTTAGCTATAATGATGAATTCAAGGGCGAGAAAAATAACATGACCTTCAAGAAAGAAGATTACTAGAAGGTAACCATCGCCTAGGATAAGGAGCTACTGCTAGGGAAAGTATGCGGTGATGTAGAAGAGCAGGAATTCATAAGACTTGCCCAAAGGTACAATGATGTCCTATCATGGACATATGAAGATCTTAAAGGATTCAATTCGAATGTGGCTCAACATGCCATTGATCTAGATCCCAATTGGAAGCCAGTTCGCCAAAAGCAGCGGCCTATAAATCCAAAAATTAAGCTACATGAGGAAAGAGCTTGTTAAGCTCATACAGGCTAGGATCATCTTCCCCATCAAATATTATACTTGGGTTGCTAATCTAGTGCCTATAAGAAAGAAAAACAGAGAGATTAGGCTCTGTGTAGACTTCAGGGACCTAAATCATGCTTCTCCGAAGCATCATTACCCTTTGCCCTCTATGGATCAAATTTTACAAATAGTTGTAGGGGCAGAGAGGTTTTCATTATTGGATGGCTTCTCTAGCTATAATCAAATTTTTGTCAGAGAGGAGGATATATTTAAGACAACATTTACAACCAAATGGGGAACCATGGCATATGCAAAGATGCTGTTTGGTTTGTCTAATGCTTATGCCACATTTCAAAGGGCAATGGATATTGCCTTCAAAGGAATTATAAACAGATTCATCCTGATTTATCTAGATGACATCATAGTCTTCTCCAAGAAGGAAGAAAACCACATGGAGCATCTGGAGAAAGTTTTCCAAAGATGCAGAGTTTGGGGTGTCTGTGAACCCCAAGAAATGTATTTTTGCTATTGCCCAAGGAAAGATTTTGGGCCACATAGTGTCTGAGGATGGGATATCCATAGATCTAGATAGAACATCTACTCTCCTTTCTCTCCCCCCACCTGCTCACAAAAAGGCTTTACAATCATTTCTAGGGTAGATCAACTTTGTTAGGAAGTTCATCCCTAACTGTGTTGGCTTGTTGAAGCCTCTAACCCTTATGCTCAAGAAAGATGCAGTCTTCAGATGGACTAAAGAAGGGAAGGATGGTTTTGAAAAGATCAAGGAAGAGATTGCCCGGGCACCTACTCTCATGAACCCAAATTATGAGGACTTTGTCCTCTATGCATATGGAGGAGATAATAGTATTGCTACTGTCTTGATGCAGCAAAATGAACATGGACTAGAGCAACCTTTGGCCTTCTTCAGTTAGACCTTGAAGGACTATGAGGTTAGATATATCCCCATGGATAAACATGTATTTTCCATTGTTAGAGCTTTAAAGAAATTCAGATATATGCTGGCAAATAATCATATTAATGTTTTAGTTTCTCATCCTAGTGTGAGAGATTACATAATGGGGATAGAAATTACTGAAAAGTGAGCCAATTGGGTCACTAAGATCTTGGAATATGATGTGGTCATTAAAGCCACTAAGTTGATTAGAGCCAGAGGATTGTGTGAACAACTAGCTCAAATATTAGTAGGTGAAGTGAATTCATCTTACCATTTGAATGAGGAGGAGCCTCCAACTGGGTCATCAGTTATAAGTTCTTGGATGACAGATATGGCTAGTTTCCTATCCACTGGTGAGTACCCCTATGGATTGGATAAAACTAAGAGAAGATATTTCAGGCTATAGTTTATCCCTTATGCTTTGGTAGATGGTGTTCTCTTCAAGATAAATTTAGATGGAGTCTTACTGAGATGCATAGAATTAGATCAGGTTGATAGACTTCTTGATGAGTTTCATGCTGGTGTAGTTGGTGGCCATTTCTCTGCAAGAGCTACAACAATGAAAATAATGAGGGCAAGTTATTTTTGGCCCACATTATTCAATGATGCCCATATGTGGGTAAGAAGATGCAAAGAGTGTGCTCTCTTTTCTGGAAAGAAAAGATTGGCAGCACTCCCACTCCACCCTATTTGGGTTGATCATCCCTTCTCATAGTGGGGATTAGACTTTATTGGCATGATAAATCCCTCTTCTAGCACTAGTCACAAGTGGGTTTTTACTGCAACAGATTATTTTACCATGTGGGTTGAAGCAGTCCCACTCAAGGAGGCCACCGAGTCATCAATCATGGATTTCTTAGAAGAAATCATGAAAAGGTTTGGAGCACCTCATACTATTATTTCTGATAATGTGAAAGTATTCACTAGTTTTAGGATTTCTGATTGGGCTCATAAATATAATGTGCTCTTAAAAACTTCATCCAATTATTACCCTCAAGGTAATGGGCTGGTTGAGTCCACTAAATAGAACTTGATCCAGATTCTGAAGAGGACCATAGAGACAAACTAGAGGCAATGGCACAATAAAATCATATTAGCTCTTTGGGCCGATAGGATCACATACAAGAGAGCCATTGGGAACTCTCCTTTTGTTCTAGTGTACAGAAGAGAGGCTAGATTACCTATATCCTTAGAACTTCCTGCACTAGATCTAGCTCATCAATTGGAGTTTGAAGGAGAGGATGCAAGATCTGTTAGAATGGATGAATTGACTGAATTAGAAGAGAAAAGACAGTTAGCCATGATCACACTAGAAGAACATTAGCTGTAGACCAAGAAGTATTTTGACAAGAAGGCCAAGGTCCAGACCTTCAAAGAAGGTGATCTTGTCCTGAAATGGGATGCTGACCGAGCCAAACTAGGAGGCCACACCACGTTTGATGCACTTTGGAGTGGGCCATACATCATCAACAACTACAAGCAAGCAAATGCCTTTATTCTTTCAAGGTTGGATGGTGAAGTTATCCTGATCTTAGTCAATGGGATCCATCTCAAACCTTACCATTAAAGTTGGTATGAGATCTTGTAAATATTGTTTTAGTTTATTTCTATTTTAGGTTTCGCTTTCCTTAAGTGCCTTTGCATAGGATACATTGTCATTAGGAGAATACAAGCTTCTTCCCCTTTTTGTGTTTTGGAGGTAGGTTTCAATTGTCTTGACCTATTGCAGCCCTCCTTTTGAGATACATACCAGGGGTCCTGCCTCTGCTGGCTAGTCGAATCGTCAGACATGCTCAAAGTGATGCTCCTTGCGTGGAATGTCCATCCTCCTGCTGACTACTCTATGCTCTATGCTCTCCTAAGCTCTCATAAGCAAATCCAACAAAGCCAAGTGTGCAAATTAATTATCTTGTGGACCCAGCTCCTATATATAGCATGCAAACCCTAAACTGGCTATGTGGTGACTATGACTACTTCCCGCACCTGTTTCTTCCAGTTTTCTTCCTGTTTCTCTGAAACACATCCTATTTTCTTCAATCCTAACCAAATTTTCCCTTCGTCTAAGAGGGGCAAAATGTATACGCCTAAAAATGACACGACTCTGTCTAAATAAATATTCTTAATATTTATTTCATTCTAATTCTTCTATCAATAAATAAATAAACAAATTTATTTATTTGATTCATATTCCTCTAAGTTAATTAAATATCAAAATATTTAATTACCTCTTCTAAAGTCAAAATTAAATAAAATCCTTTATTTAATTAAATTCTTCCAAACAATTAAATAATTCTTAATTATTTAATTAAATCAAATCATTCTTCCAAATTTGAATAAATCAATCAAATTTATTTAAATCCTCTCAATCTCTAAATTAAATAATACCAATTATTTAATTATTTCTTCCAATAATATCTTCTCTAAATTTAAATAAATCAAATATTTATTGAAGTTGTCCATTTCTCCTAAATTGAGTTATCTCTAAATATAATTCAATCTTTGTGCACATGCAATTGAATATTCTAAATATTTAATTGAGCTAAAATATCTTCTCATCCTCATGCAATTTCTATTCTCTAGTTCTATTCTCTTAACTGATTGATCTATTCTTTTAATTGATTAATCTCTTCAGTTATCTCTTCTTCTATTTTATTAATTCCTCTCATGCAAAATAGAGAAAGACACTTGTCTTCTTATTCACGCACATTCCTCAACCGTTCTATATCGTTGATCTTCTTGTTCTTTTTATACTGTTGATCTTCTATCTCCCAAGTCTATAAATTGAACCCTATTCTTCCATTTCAATCATCCAAGCTTTAAGTATTGTTACTTTGCAGGAATTACAGCGCGCCTTTGGCACCAATTCCTTCATTGCTTGTGATCACACTCGTTACTACACACTACTACCATTGTTGTGAAGCTCATCTTCATGGCGAAACTATCATAGCCATTCCCATTTGAACATGTTGGAATCATAGCAAGGAAGTGCACCTTCTGAGGGCCATATTCATAGACAAGATCATTTGTGATAGGTGATCAATGGAAGCTACTAATTAAAGGAGGTTTACTTTGTATTGTTCATTGTTTGATTGAATCTCTTTTGTTCATTATTTCATTGAGTTTTGGGTATCATTGATAATTATTTTATTGATTATTCTTTTGAATCCAATTTTTCCTTAAGATTTTTGGCACCCACCGTGGGGCCTAGCCCCCCAAATTTAACCCAAAAACTAAGTTTTTATGTTTTAGAAAGCCATACATAGGAGGAAACAGTGCATCTGACATATCCTAACACGCATCTGATATCTGTTACAGTGCATATGTGCCTACAACACATACAATCTCTGATTTGACACATATACTGTCTATTCTAGCGCATACATCCTTTCAGCACATATAGACTCTGTTATAGTGCATTTACCCTCTGATACGACACATCTATTAGATCGGTGCATATACACTATTTTCCTGCACTTTTGACCTCTGTCTTAGCACATATGTACTGCGGCGCTTCTGATCCCCGTTTTTGCGCATTCAGTCTCTGAAGCTACGCATCTGATTTAGGTAGTGATTTTTAGGGTTTTCTTGAAGTTTTTGCTAATGCTGACATCTCTTTGTAGGAACACTCTTGGTTTGTTTTGCAGGCTAGGTACTGGTTTAGAATCATATAGTTGCACTTGTTAACTCACACTTTAATTTCTAACGGGAAAGTAAATGGATGCTCATGCAAATCTTACATAGTTTTAACTAGGAAGGCGGTAATTGAATGATTGCTATTACTATCTTTCAAAGTTAACAACTCATTGCTATCTGGATAAAATTGAACACATCATTGCTATCTGGGTAAAACTAAACCATTGCTATCTTGATTATCACTTCAAAGTTAACAACTTGTGCTATCTAGATAAAATTGAACACATCATTGCTATCTGGGTAAAACTGAACCATTGCTATCTTGATCATCACTTCAAAGTTAACAACTTGTGCTATCTGGGATAAAATTGAACACATCATTGCTATATTGGTAAAACTAGACCATTGCTATCTTGTTATCCCTTCAAAGTTAACAAATTTCTGTGCTTGCCCAAGTAGATAGCCCATCTAGTTTTTCTCATTTTAACTAGGGGAAAAGAACTACTATATTCTATGTTTTGGGAATGATACCAGGCCTATGCTCTCCCCTATCTTGGGTGACCAAAATGCTAGACATATCATTTTCGCATGTGTTTTTCCTTTAGAGGGGCCTGCTCTTGGATACCGTTCATCCAAGTAGGAATGACCCTAAGTGGCAACAGGCTAGACGCCAAGCCCTTCCAAGCCACTATAAATAAATTGTGTTTGGAGCAAAAGCTTCAAACAACGAGTGTAGTTGTGTTATACCGACAACCAACCTCCCCCAAAACCCTCCAAGGCGCAACCCTTGTAGGCTGGGAGACTCCATAACGGAGAGTAGTGCTGCCACATGTATAACCACTCGAACGGTTGCCTTTATTACTCATCCTTTATTTTAGTAGACCAAAAACCCCTATAATCTAGTTTAGGGAAGGGTGATTATCACCTCCCGAAGATGCTTCACTAGAGATAGTGAGAATTTGGTTTTATACTGTCCTTTGAAACCTAGGTTTTTTACTTGCTTTCTTTTTAGTCCAAAAAGAGTCAAAAAATCACAAAAAAATAAAAAAACCATAAAAATATTCTTTGTGTTTGCTGTGTCTTCTTGCCATAATTTCAGAAAATCAGATCAAAAGGACCTTCTTACAACCAAAGTACCAAAAACATCAGAAAAGTTTCTAAAAACTTGCAAAAATACTGAGAAAACCAGAGTGGCGCATTCGTCCTCTTCTGTTGCGCATTTGTGCCGACCTACATCACATATGTACTGACTTGTAGCACTTTTACCACATGTTACAATACATCTGCTATTTACTAGTGTGGCTCATCTGTGCCAACTTGTGGCGCATTTACCAGTTTCTACAACACATCTGTTTCGGCGCATGCATGATAGTGACCACTTGTACAATCTTTGAGAGAAATTTTTTATCATTTCTGGGTACCCATTTTAGTCTAGTTCCAAATTCTGAGATCAGATCTTACCTTGTAGTCATTTTTCCATCCATTTCGCATCAAAATCTCTCTTTTGTTGGTCATCCCATTCACCTTCTATTAGGTCTTCCTAGTCCAAAGTCAAAGTATCCCATATCAGATTAGCATAGGCTCCTTTTTTGTATCATTGTGGATTCAAGTAACCCTAGTAAGTCACAGAACTTCGCTAGTGGTCTTGGTGCACGACTAGTTCCTACATAGTAAGATAGGTATCGAGTACCCTTACTAGTGGCTATTGTCTTGTATCGGCCGTCTTACTTGGACTCATTGATCAAAAGAGTCCCTTGTCCAAATCTTGTCATAAGTATCCTATTCTCAACAGTCTCCACCAGCATCTTGCCAAAATCTCTAATTTCATCCCACCTCATCCCACATCACCTTGCATGGTTCTTACTAGATCTCAGTACAAAAAGCAACTTGAAATGGTTGGATCATCCAACCACATTATCACACCTCATGATAGTGATGAGGAAATCTCTCATGAAGAGTATCAAGGAACCCTCTAAGATCAAAAAATCCAATGCTTGCTAGAGAAAGTGCTCCATGAGGACCCTCACAAGTATTTTTATCATCTCACAAATCTTGGAATTAAACTCCCCACCGATTTCGATCTAAGCACAATCCAAGAAAACGTAGAGGATAATCATGAGAAAGGAAAGAAAGCCATAGACCCAAGCACTCCTATGGAAGAAATGAGGAAACAAATCAAGGGTCTAACGCAACAAATGATGGATCTCAAGATGGGTACAAACACTAAAACCTACTCCTTGGAAGATATTGCACCGTACCCCTTTGATAAAAGTTTGAACATGACACCATTTCCCTATCGATTCGTAATTCCTAAGTTTGACAAATACAAAGGGAAAGGGGACCCTAGAGATCACATTAGGGAATTCAACGTAGCATGCATGGAAGTAGCTCACAATGAGACTTACTTAATGAGACTATTCCCTAGATCTCTAGGTAGTCAAGCCATGGAGTGGTTCTCATGATTTCCACCGAGCATCAAAACTTTTGATGAGCTAGTCAACAAATTCATCATGCACTTATCGTACAATATTGAACACGAAGTCTCTATGCTTGATTTATGCAATACCAAGCAAAAGAGTGGCGAATCATTCACCACCTTCCTACAAAGATGGAGACAACTAGCAAGCAAATGCTCATATGATGTACCTGAGAAGCAATTAATGGAGATGTTTGTCCACAACCTAAACTCTGATCTTAGCTACCAAATACAAATTCAATGCCCTACTTCATTTTTAAAAGTCATTGAAATGGGATTGTTCATTGAAAAAGCTATGATCGCCAAGGGGCAAATCAAGTTATACAAAAATACACCTACCTCCAACTACACGACTGACAAATCAAAGTTTTGGACTAATAATAAAAATGTCGTCAACGATGGAGTAGTTGATGCCAAGGTGGTAGCTCCCAAACAATAGCCAATACTCACTCTCAAAGGAGATACAAGCAATGTTACACCCAATAAAACATTCTCACAAGAGCCAAGACCATGGTTCAACTCAAATCCAAGGTGAAAGTTCACACCACTGGGTGAGTCCCAAGAATCTGCATTAAGGAAGCTATTGGCCAACAATGAAATCTCTCTATCGCCAACAAGTGATTATGAGCCTCAAATCAAACCTCACTATTGGAAAGACACTGACTATTGTGAGTATCATAGAGGAAGAGGACATATAACCAACAATTGTATCCATCTCAAACATGTTATTCAAGACATGCTTGATCAAAATCAAGGAGGTGCTCATCAACATACTTCTACTGAGACACATGTGGCTTACAAAGATCTGCTTCTCAATCATGACAAGCCATATAACAACAACAATGACAACAACAACAACTATGGGAACAACAAAAACAACTGCAACAGGCAAAATCATAACAATGGGAATAGTAATGCCAACTATGCAAGTGTGCCATTCGATTATACCATCAATTGCATATCAGAGCATGTCCCACAAATCAATGTGGTCACGCCCAACCAACAATTAGAACCCAACAAAACTGATTGTAGTATCATTACCCGTAGCGGTAAGGTCACGTTGAATACCATTCCTCCAAGGTCGTCACCTTCTCAGTCCAACTTCCATTAGTATAGTGTCATAGACCAACTACGGAAGACTCTGGTCCACATTTCTATCTAGAGTTGTTGTGTCTATCTCCTTCCCATAAGGAGATTCTTGATAAAGCCTTAGTGGAAACCACTGTACCCACTAACTTGGCCCAAGAGAAGTTTCAGGCCATGGTAGGTAATCTAACCTCCTCAAGTACCATATCATTTACCGAACAAGATGACCTCTCAGTGTCTCAACCCCATAACACCCCTCTACATATTGTTGCCTTCATCCATAAGCATCGCATCAAGAGAGTTCTCATTGATGGGGGAGCCGGTTTAAATATTTGCACATTAAAGCTAGTCCTTACATTGGGGTTCTCTAAAAATGCAGTTGATCCAAGGAAGAAGATTACTATCAAAGCCTATGATGAAGAGGAGAGAACTACCAAAGGAACAATGGTATTACCCATACAAGTGGGACCGGTGATAAAAGATGTTGTGTGCCAAGTCCTAGATAGGGAGCTCACCTATAATATTCTCCTAGGTAGACCATGGATTCATGCCATGAAAGCTGTCCCTTCTACCTATCACCAATGCATAAAATTCCCTCACAACGGCAAGCAAGTCACCATCCAAGGTGATCCAGACCCCTTTCAGCATTGTAACTTTGTCCTTTCAAAACCCGATTGCATCATACCAAGCAATAGAGCATCTACATCCCCTACCCCACATCATGATTCTATCTCTGAAGCTTCCTCATCAAAGCCCAAAGAGCAGAAAATTACCATCAAAGAAACAGGAGTTGGGGAATACTCCATTGAGTACAGCCTCAATCTAGCCAAGATGCCTTTATCTCCTAGATCCTTTGGGTGACCCAAGCATTTTCCAAAGCCATCTGTTCCTCCTACACCCCCCACAACTCCCTTTGTAAAATGGGGGACTCTATCAGATGAAACAGAGGAAAGAGATATCCTACAATGGCTTTACACTGAAGAAGAAGAAAACATACAACAAGAACCACCTAATCTCCCAATAGAAATCTATGGGCAAGGTGAATCTATCCTACATAGAATGGGTTATGAAGGACAAGGCCCCATTGGCCTAAGAAAAGAAGGAATCATAGAACCCATTCAACCTTCTTCATCCTCATTGGCTAGAACTATAAAAGGTCTAGGATATAAAGATAAGGGCAAAGCTAAAGGAAATGCTTGTCTTGTAGAAATGATCCATACACTTCAAGGGGAGAGTGACACAAATTCCAATGAATATGAGTGGGATGAGCTGACAGAGAATTCCTACAGTGACAAAGAGGTTGATACCATTCAAACTTATAGCCCCTACCATGAGGGACAAACGCTACTGCATAGGCCATTAGAGTGTGATTTGCCTATCCCTAAGAATACAACTTTCGAGGAAGGTTCAAGTTCTATCGTAATAAATAATTTGAAGGAAAGTACCATCCCGAACAGTCCCCCTACCAATACTCCTAGCATATCCATTCAAACTATCAATTAATTAGATTTATCCTCTGACTCCCTCCCCCTTGTGCATCCTAAGCTTATTGACTGGGATCTACAAGGAACCCTGCAACTAGATGTGCTCGAAAATGATGATGCCTATATTGACTACATGGAACTTAGGGACCACCTACCTAAAGGAGATCATAAAGCTGGCTTTGCTATTGAACTTAATACCATGACTTATTTTGGAGAGGGTGCCAAGCCTTCCAGTCACAAAAATATCAAAATAAAAACTAGATCTGACAGTGAAAATTGCTCCACGGCAATGTCAGATCCCAAAATAGTAAAAAGAAAGGACGCATTTGAAGGTGAAAACCCAACTGTGGCACCTGACGATGGAAGGCTTGACACTCTCCCTGATGACATGCACCAGGAGAAGTCTCAGATTGTTGTGGAACCCACATAGCCTGTTAACATTGGAACAGAGGAACAACCTAAGATCATTCACTTTGCTAAGTCTCTAACCCCACCAGAGAAGACCAAGTTTGTACCATTCTTCAAGAGAAAGAAAGTCAATTTTGCTTGGTCATATGTAGATATGTCAGGGTTCAATCCAAACCTGATTCTACATTACCTTCCATTAGATTCGAGGGTGAAACCAATGAAACAAAAGCTTAGAAAAATGCATCCACACATAGCACTTATTGTAAAAGAACTCAAGAAATTACTAGATGTAGGGTTCATCAGAGCTATAGACTATCTAGAATGGGTCTCCAACATAGTACCAGTGTCCAAACCTGATGGCCGAGTCAGACTATGCAATGACTTTAGAGATCTAAACAAAGCTTGCCGCAAGGATGATTTTCTGTTGCCAAATATAGATATCATAGTCGACCTAACAACATGACATACCATGTTATCTCTCATGGATGGCTTCTCAGGATACAATCAGATTAAGATAGCACTAGACGACTAGCATAAGACAACTTTTACCTGTCCATGGGGCACTTTTTGCTGGAATGTCATGCCACTTGGGCTAAAGAACGCAAGAGCCACATATCAACGTGCTATGACCACTATATTTCATGATATGATGCACGTAACAATGGAAGACTATGTCGATGATATCCTCACAAAGTCACTCATAAGAGAATCACACCTGGATGTGTTAGAGAAAGTCTTTTAGAGATTAGAACAATTCAAAGTCAGGTTGAACCCGTTTGGAGTCACCTCAGGCAAGATCTTAGGATTTATTGTATCGGCAAATGGAATAGAGGTGGACCCCGCCAAAGTCAAGGCTATTATGGACATGCCACCACCCAAGACTCTTACTCAACTAAGATCTCTACAGGGCAAGCTACAAGCAATTCATAGATTCATATCACAACTGGCAGACAAGTGTCAACTGTTCAGTCATCTCCTGCACAAGAACATTCCATTCAGATGGGATGAGAAATGCGAAGAGGCATTTGACAAACTGAAGTATCTTAGGAATCCACCCATTCTCATGCCTCCTATCCAAGGGAAGCCATTGTTACTATACATATCTACTACACCAACAGCTCTTGGGGCCCTTCTAGCACAACAAGATTATGAAAATAAAGAAAGAGCCATCTACTACATCAGCCGCACATTGGTGGGCTATGAATTGCAATAGTCTCAGATAGAAAGATCATGTCTTGTGGTAGTTTTTGCTTCCCAAAAAATTTGACATTATATGCTAGCACATCCAGTTAAACTTATTACAAAAATAGATCCACTGAAGTACCTACTAAGCAAAGCAGCTCTAACCATGTCACCTAGCCAAATGGGTAATGCTCCTAAGTGAATACGACATTGAGTATGTAGACAAAAAGGCTATCAAGGGGAAAGTCATTGATGATCAGTTAGCAGATGCACCACTACAGGACACCACACCAATGCACTTTGAATTTCTGGATGAATCCCTATTCAACATATCAACACATTCCTGGAAGCTCTACTTTGACGGGTCCTACACAAACCATGGATCGAGGGCAGGAATCTTGTTTGTAACTCCTCATGGTGACACCATACCAAAGTCTTACCATCTATTATTTCAATGCACAAACAACATAGTAGAATATGAAGCCTTAGTCATTGGTCTTAAGATGGCAACAGAGTGGAAAATCAAAGAGCTACATGTCTATGGTGATTCTCAACTAGTGATCAATTAGGTCAACAACGACTACCAAACCAAAGATGAGAAGCTTGTCCCATACAAGTAGATGGTTGAGGACTTTAAGGAATACTTTGTGATCATCTCTTTTGAGCAGATACCTTGGATTGAAAACAAAGCAGCAGATGCCATGGCAACCATCGCCTCTCTTTTCGAAATCCTAGAGAACTAGTCACGGTACGAGTTCTTAGTGGAATCAATTCAGCAACCAGCTTATGGTCTTCCTGAAACCCATTCCATATGCCTATTAGTTGGATTTGATTCACCTTGGTATGATAAGGTTTTCACTTACCTCAAGGACAACACCCTCCCACCTGATTTATCTTCAAACCAACGCGATGAACCTTTATACGCCAAACCTCTTGTTATACCATTATTGCTGACACCCTATATCGACATGGTCTAGATGGTACTTTACTCTATTGTTTAGAACGAGGAGAATCCCAAACCGCCTTACAAGACGTACACAAAGAGATCTGCAAAACACACTCTAGCTGTCCTTCCTTAGCTAAGAGACTCATGTGTTTGGGTTATTACTGGCTGAACATGGAAACAGATTCATATCAATTTGTGAAGAAGTGCAAGCAGTACCAAATACATGGGAACCTGATACATGCACCAGCTCAAGAGTTGAGACCTTTAATGACACCTTGGCCCTTTTGTCAATGGGGACTTGATCTTGTGGGAAAGATCCATCCACCCTCATCCAACGGCCACAAATTCATAATGACTGCCACTGAGTACTTTACCAAGTGGATTGAATCCATCCCCCTCACCACCGTCACAGGTAAACAAATATCCTCATTCATCCTCAATTACCTCATTTGCAAATACAGAATTCCCTCATCCATTATCATGGATAACAGAAGACCCTTCAAGAACCAGGATGTCCAAGAACTCTATGACCGATTCAAAATCCAACACCGTTTCTCCACACCCTATTACCCCCAAGGCAACAACCAAGTAGAAGTATGCAACAAGACCATCTTGAAACTCCTCAAGAAGACAGTCAATGATGCTAGTTGTATTTGGCACATCCAACTCAATCCCGCTCTATGGGCCTACAAAACTAGTATACGCACTCCCATAGGTGCTACCCCTTACGCCCTTGTTTATGGCTCAGAAGCTATCCTCCCCATAGAGGTCAAGTTAACATCTCTCAGGGTGTCGTTAAAAGGTCTCATAACAGATGAAGAAAGCCTTTGATCATCTTAAAGCATATCAACAAATGATGTCACAAAGCTATAACCACAAAGTTCACCCAAGAGTCGTTAAGGTTGGAGATCTAATATTTAAGGAGAACCCCAACATAAGGGGGGCATAAAATACAAAAAAGAAAATTAGAAAAGTACAAAAAAATCATCGTTTGGTGAAAACTTGGCAAGCAAGCACCTTGGATAGGTATCATGATGAAAACCTAGCAAATAGGCGTCATGCATACTTTCTAGCTTTCGTGCAAATAAAAGCAAGTGGTGAAAAGCTGGTAAACAAGCATTATTTGTGATAAACTGCTTCCTCTGTCTTTGGGAAACCAATCACCTTGCGTCCATTCTTCTCTCACTTGTGTCCCATTCGATCCATTTCTGTTCCATAATAAAAACCTAACAGTAACCTATCGTGGCTTGATACTCTATCTCTTTGTTGCCTTGTCAACCAAGGTTTTATCCCATATCCTATCCACAGTGTCAACCTAGCATAGTGTCTCTCATTAGTATCCATGGTCCAAGCCATGAACTACATTACCTCTGCGTCGTCACGTAGGCAAGGCCATTTTCAATGTGCCCCCGAGGCTTCCCTATCCATCCCATATCTTGTCATCTATCCTATAGTCCATCCATGGTCCAAGTCCATGAACTACGTTACCTCTGCGTCATCATGTAGGCAAGGCCATATTTCTATGCGCCCCCGAGGCTCCACTGTCCCATCCGTCGCGGGTCTAGTCCTTCTATCTATCTGAGTCTGCACCACTTTCTACCCCCTAGGTCTTAGGTCTGTTAGGGTTTACCCCGAACTACGTTGCCTCTGCATCATCACATAGGCAAGGCCATTTAGCAACGAGCCCTCAAGGCACTAGGTCAGTCCCTTAGGGTCTGTCTCACTTATAAGGATTGTGGAATCTTCTCACCGGGCAAGCAAGCACAAAAAAAACCCGCTCTTTTTAAGCAGAAATCCTGACACAGGACATTAACCTATCCAGAACAAAGCAAACAAACACCTAAGGCATCCTAAAATTATTTTACCCAAATTATGGAAAGAACCAAACACATCTAAATGCAAATATGTTTTGTGGATTGGAAACATGGTTAAAATACGACGTCTTAATTTCTGCTATCATGCCTTTCTATGCTACTCGAGGATGCCAAAAGCTAGAGATGCTATGATGGGGGCATGATTATTTTCTTTGTTTGTTGTTTGTGGATTAAACTTTAGCAATGTGACACCTTGTCTAAAGACATGATCAGCAAAAGATCATCGAGGACATCTAAGGTCTAACATGAAAGGGGGCAATCCTTGTCTGTTGATACACAAGAAATACTCAGGTCATCTTGGTTCAATTATACCTTGATGCTTGTATTAACCTGCTAAATCAAAATCCATGTAAGCAATGCTTAGGTCATCTTAGTTCAATTATACCTAGATGCTTGTATTAACTTACAACATTTGGAAAAAGTACAAAAAAAAATCGCCCAATGATGAAATAAGCACTTCAAAATACCTTCACCATCAAGATGTCAAAAGCAAAGCATCCATCATACATCCATTATACATCCATACATCCATATCCCATGCAATAAAAGATCCAAACAATGCAGAGTAACAGTACAAAGTGAAGCTTGTAAATCTTTCTATTAAGTCATTCTTTCAATCAGTCTTCTATCTACCATTATGCCATTTCTGTGTCGATAGAGTACATTTGGACATTAAAAAAACATAGCCTATAGATGCATGTCATATCACATGAGATAGTCATTTACATGATTAAATTAGTTGCATATGTTGTAATTGCACCAGATAATCCATATACAATCATCACATAGTGTCAAACAAAAAAAATAAAAAACATAGATAAGTGCATCACATAAATTGCATAATCATATAGATACCATTCACATTTACACATTAGAGGCATATCAAGTAAAACATCTAAGTCTGCATTAGGTCATATAGCATCACATAGCATCATATGAAAATCTGCATTAGATAAACATCTCATAGCATCCAGTAAAACATCTAAATTTGCATTAGATAAACATGTGCATCACATCATACAATAGAAATGCATCATAACTCATAAATATAAAGAGCATCAAATAAACTACATCATCATATAAATATCATAAATAGTACAATATCAAGTGGTCCATCTCTGAGTCAATGTCATATACAATGAATACATCTCAAGGATGGTGATACATGTCTCGAAATACAAAAATGGTACATATATATCCAGCTATTTGAGCCATCAAAAAGTGTATGTAGTAACCAAGGTCTACACAAGTATCTTCTATCCCTGCTGTTGTGAACCGCTGCTCCCAGCAGTGTCTCCTGTATCCCCTCCTCCACTAGCCCTAGACTGTTGTGGGCCCATCATCTAGGAGGCCATGGACTGGCTCCTATAGCTCAGAGCCCTCTGACTGACTAGAACAACACCATGGTATAGACCCCGGTAATACTATGTCTGAGCTTGTGCTCTAGCAAGCTCACCCTACACCTGCGCTAACTGAACCTGTGCCTGTGCCAACTGTGTTTGTGTCTTTGCTAGCTGTGTCTATGCCTGTGCTAGCTGTGCTTGCACCTGGTGCACCTGCCCAACCAAGAAGATGCTCGTGGCATTTGTCCCAAGAGATGACACTACTGTATCTCACTCTACTCGGATAACTCATATCCATACCTCTACCATATCCCACTCTCTGGTGAGCCCTGAGATAACTGCTGCATCTGTCTCTCACGAGGCCTCACCTGTCCTAAGTTGTGCCTGCAGCTGCCTAACCTATCCTCTCAGCATGGTTATGGCCCTCTCCTAGACATCTGATGGTGTTGGACCCTGGGCTACCTGTGCTTGTCCCTGCCCCTGTGGTTGGGGTGCCTGCTGCTGTGCCACCTGCTGAGGTGGTGACATCTGTGCCTATTTCTGTGCCACCTGCTGAGGTGGCGACATCTGTGCTTGTGATGCTTATTGTGGAGCCTGCTGTGCAGCTGGCGGCTGCACTACCTGCTGAGAGTGGGAAGGTCCCTCCTCAGCTCTCCTCCTCTGTCTAGGTTAGCCTCCATCATCTCCACCACCACCTCCTCCTCCTCCATCATCTCCACCACCTCCTCCTCCTCCACCATCTTTGCCACCTCCCTGTCCTCCTCTCCTCCTCCTCCTAGACGTCTGACTATGCTGGACCCTGTGGTGCCTGTGCCTGTCCCTACCCCTATGGCTAGGGTGCCTGCTACTGTGCCACCTGCTAAGGTGGCAGCATTTGTGCCTACTGTGGAGCCTGTTGTGCGACCTGTAGTGGCACTATCTGCAGAGTTTGGGAAGGTCCCTCCCCATCTCTCCTCCTCTATCTAGGTCTAGCTTCATCTCCACCACCTCCCCCTCCTCCACCATCTCCACTACCTCCCCGTCCTCCTCTCCTCCTCCTCCTATGACCAACCTGGCCCTCATCATTTGAATCTGCCTCATCTATATGAGGCACCAGCTCCCCAGGCCCTAAGTATCTTAGAAATGGGTGGGCAACGAACCACTCCTCAAAATCCTGGATCATCCTAGCATCTACGATCTCCCTCCTCACATCCCAGGCAACATAGGGTATCTGTCGAAACTCTGCCACCGCCTCCTCATACGACGCCACTAGCCCCCATTTGAATTTCTTAGCATGAGTCTGTGTAAATAGAGCCTATCCCTGTGGCATGCCCTGTCTCCTCCTAAACTGCCTCTGTACTCAACTAACAATCTACATCTCCAAAATGAAATGTGTCTGGCCTATCAGCCACCACGTCTAGTAACAGTAGGGCAACTCATCCACCTCATCCTCCCAAGGCTCACAATCTAGATATGGCTGCCAGACGACCACATCTACTCCATCCAAGGCGTGCCTCCAGTACTAAAGCTTCCCCAGCTTATGCTGGGAAATCACTCTTGCGTAGCCATAGCTATATGACTCTCCTCTTTGTCTATCAAACACACAAATCAGTATAGTGATCGCTATGTGCTCCAATAGCCAGAACTGCAGCAATGACACACCTGCAGATAGGCTCGCACCCCTGTGGTATACCACCTGATGCATGTCATGGTATAGGTGTGTCAGCACACAGACACCCCAAGCATAACAGGTGCCCTCTATAACCATCCTCTCTGTGATCTGACCCCATCCAATGGGGAACCCATGCGATCTCCTATTGGGGCATACAACGCCTCCGATCAGTCCTGCAACTATCCCTGGGAAATAGTCGTAGTAGTCATGAATCTCTTGCTAGGAGATGACCTATCTGACCAGCTTGGGGTCATTGAACACTCGCCTGCACTCAGCAAGGCCTGCGTCCCTCTATGGATCGTACTCCACGAGCTCTCCCTAAATGGGTAAGTGGAGAATCCTGTATATGTCCTCTAATGTAACTGTCATCTCGCCAGTAGGGAAGTGAAAAGTCCCATCGTCACTGTGGAACCTCTCCACTATTGTAGTCAGCAACCCGCGGTTCACCTGAACCTTGGGCATGAAGCAAACGTAATCTAGGCCCATTGCGTCGAGCGCCTCTCGGTCCATCTCAGTCAGCATATGTCTCTGCAACATCGGCATGGGGAACTGTTCCCTCGACTAAAGTGTATCTCGAATGTCCTCCTGCAAAGCACGCAAAGCAAGGCGTCAACCTAAAGCTGCAAGTACCATGCTCAACATATCTATAGAAACATATCAACTAACTTAACATATCAAATTGATCAAAACAACACACTACATTTCTTGACTAGATTCCTGCAATCTTGGAGATAGCTTATCGATTGACGCGTCAAACAGGATGCCAATCAAGTCAATTTTGTTAATTAAACTACCTATCTATTTCATATGCGCCATAACAGATGGTACATGTGCCATTTCTTATCAAATGCGCCATTTCTTATCAAGTGTGCCACTTCTGATGCATGCGCTGCAAGAATTCATGCATGCACTATCCTATACCGTAAATGTGCCGCCCAGTTCCGACTAAACTCATGCATGCGCAGCTTGAACAAATGCGCTTTTCTATATCCTAAATGCGCCAAAGTTTAACAGATGCGCAATTTCGCATGCCACATGCACCAAACTGTGATCCAATGCATTTATCTATCCTATTTTTCTCCTAGTATTTATTGCAATCAAAATCAACCCTAGGGGAAATTTTTTGAGATACATACCGGGGGTCCTGCCTCTACTGGCTGGTTGAATCATCAGATGCGCTCAAAGTGATGCTCCTTGCGTGGAATGTCCATCCTCGTACTGACTACTCTATGCTCTATGCTCTCCTAAGCTCTCAGAAGCAAATCCAACAAAGCTAAGTGTGCAAATGAATTATCTTGTGGACCCAGCTCCTATATATAGCATGCAAACTCTAAACTGGCTATGTGGTGACTATGACTACTTCCCACACCCGTTTCTTCCAGTTTTCTTCCTGTTTCTCTGAAATGCATCCTATTTTATTCAATCCTAACCAAGTTTTCCCTTCGTCTTCGTGAGATTGTCCATCTCATGCCTTCTACCTTCTTCCCGTCTAATCTCCTGAGGGGGCATCCTATTGTCATAACCTATACCAGGGGCAAACTGGAGCATGTATCATTATCAGAAATTTATTCTTTGAAACAACGCCGTAAACTGCATTGCATCAAAGAGGGGCAAAATGCATACGCCTAAAAATGACACGACTCTGTCTAAATAAATATTCTTAATATTTATTTCATTCTAGTTCTTCTATCAATAAATAAATAAACAAATTTATTTATTTGATTCATATTCCTCTAAGTTAGATAAATATCAAAATATTTAATTACCTCTTCTAAAGTCAAAATTAAATAAAATCCTTTATTTAATTAAATTCTTCCAAACAATTAAATAATTCTTAATTATTTAATTAAATCAAATCATTCTTCCAAATTTGAATAAATCAATCAAATTTACTTAAATCCTCTCAATCTCTAAATTAAATAATACCAATTATTTAATTGTTTCTTCCAATAATATCTTCTCTAAATTTAAATAAATCAAATATTTATTTAAGTTGTCCATTTCTTCTAAATTGAGTTATCTCTAAATATAATTCAATCTTTGTGCACATGCAATTGAATATTCTAAATATTTAATTGAGCTAAAATATCTTCTCATCCTCATGCAATTTCTATTCTCTAGTTCTATTCTCTTAACCAATTGATCTATTCTTTTAATTGATTAATCTCTTTTGTTAACTCTTCTTCTATTTTATTAATTCCTCTCATACAAAATAGAGCAAGACACTTGTCTTCTTCTTATTCGCGCACATTCGTCAACCATTCTATACCGTTGATCTTCTTGTTCCTTCTATATCGTTGATCTTCTCTCTCCCAAGTCTATAAATTGAACCCTATTCTTCCATTTCAATCATCCAAGCTTTAAGTATTGTTACTCTGCAGGAATTATAGCGTGCCTTTGGCACCAATTCCTTCATTGCTTGTGATCACACTCGTTACTACACACTACTACCATTGTTGTGAAGCTCATCTTCATGGCAAAACTATCATAGCCATTCCCATTTGAACATCTTGGAATCATAGCAAGGAAATGTACCTTCTAATGGCCATATTCATAGAAAAGATCATTTGTGATAGGCGATCAATGGAAGCTATGAATTAAAGGAGGTTTGCTTGTATTATTCATTGTTTGATTGAATCTCTTTTGTTCATTATTTCATTGAGTTTTGGGTATCATTGATATTTATTATATTGATTATTCTTTTGAATCCAATTTTCCCTTAACAATAAGCTGTCATGCCCTACAGTAAAAATATTTTTGACCCTTCTTGGTCTAGAATAATTAAGTTCAGAATGTCTTAGTCCATTCCTTGGACATTCGACTCTTGTCTCGAAAAGCCATTCTTAAGGTCCTTTATTTGTTAAGTATCAATGAACTAGTGACTCCACATCACACTATCCCACATTTCATAAAGAAACAAGTACATTCATGGTTTCAACACTTAACCCTACTCAGTTGGTGTTTACTTTGTTTACCTATTTTCAAGGTTTAAGCTCAGTTCATAACATCAATGAAATGATAATAATGAGAGTCATCTAGTCAATCTTTTTATTAAGTTCTATCTTAAGAGATCTTCCTAATACCATACATATATAAGACTAATTGCCATTCACAAGATGGCATTCACCTTTGTTTATGCCACTAGTCTATAGAAAACTAGGGTAAGTTCTTGTAAATAAAGAACCTATCAAGAAATTACTTACTCATAAGGAATATGACATGCAATCATAGCTGCCAAGAATCAATATTATATCTGTATTTAATAACCTTCTCATCTCCATGAGAAGTCATTATGACTAAAATATCCACAATATACATAAACAGTCGAGGCTAGACATCATTTACCATAGGTTTGACAAGATAAAGTGTCAAGTGCATACTGTTGGTGCCTGAATTCACTGTCAGTTAATTTAGCAATTTTCATACAGGCACCATCTCGAAATATCCAAAAGGTTCTAAGTTTTGGCACCCCTTCAATGTTTTTCAGCATTTGCATCTCATTTCTTGAGGAGGGGTCTTCGTCTTTTCTCCATCGGCATGCGTTCATTTTTGTGTCTTTGACATTTTGGCTTGAACTTGAACCCTTTTTCTCTAAGTTCAATGGTTCAGCGGTTCGAGGTTCATTTTTCTTCTAACGGGTCGCATTATGCATTTGCCTTCCGCAAATATTGCATCGTTGAACCTCCCGCTTGAACCTTTTTGTTTTGGTTCAAGGTTCAATGGTTCGAAGCTTTTTTGCCTATGGAGTATTATTTTTGATGTTTGAACCATCGCGTTGAACCCTAGTGTTGAACCCTTTTGGTTCAGGGTTCAACGGTTCGAGGCTTTGTGTTTGTGTTCGGCGAATGTTCTTTTTGAAGTGCTATGTTCGACATTGAACTTCTCGGTTGAACCATCGGGTTGAACTAGTTCATGGTTCAACGGTTCAACAGTTCAGCGCTTTATGTTTTTGGTCTTATTGGAGTGATTGGCTTCATCGGCAAAAGATTTCTTGCATTGGGCCGACAGTGGAGGGTCTGACCGATGAAGGGGGAAGCCGATATGTTATCGGCGGGAGTTATTCTATCGGCAGCAGTCTTTTATGGTTTGCCGATGGAAGGAAGTCACCCCAATGGGGAATGCCATTGGAGTAAGGTTGCATATCGGGTTAGCAGTTGGATGGTCCGCCGATGGGGTAGTGTCAGGCCGATGAGGATTTGGAGTGGTCATCGGTGAGAGTTGGTCTGTCGGTGAAGGAGCTTTTGGCTAGGCCGATGGTTCTTCTTTGGCCGATGGGGATGTTGGAGGCTTTTAGGAGTTGTTCATCGGCGTGATTGGCTGTGTCGGCCGAGGGGTTTTTTGCTTGGCCAATGATATTGGTTTGGCCGATGGTGGTAGGATGGTAACTGCTAACGGGGTGCGAGCTGGTCATCGGAGAGACTCATACTATCGGTGGAGATTCGTGGGCTTGGTCGAGGGTGTTGATCTCGGTGATGGGCTTTGGGTGAAGGAGCGTGTGTCGAGCGTGGCAAAAGCGCTCGACACCTATTATGCAAGTGACTATGCTTTTAAACTACTAAAGTGATCTCCTCACCGTGCATGTGGGACTAATCTCCCTGTATAATTTGAAACTGCGATAGAATGCATTTTGGCAGGAATTTCTTTTTTGAAGTGCTGCGACGGTTTTCAAGCGGCCGTGGGTGGTTGAGCCATCAATGGCGACTGTAGCAGGAGTATGGGCGATGGTACAAGCGATTAAACTGCCCGATTGTGAATGAAGACTCCCAAATGGCGGTGCAAGGCTAGAGGCCTCCCTTGTCTGCTGCATTGATGGCTTCTGAGCGCCATTCCCTCTGATGGATGTATCTGGCAAATTTTTGACTTCTGGCCATGTAATTAATTGCTGAATGTACACGGTTCTGTATAAATGGTTTTGGCTGTGTTACTTTTGAGAGGTTGGAGGTTTTTTTGGCTTTCGGCTCTGACTCTGAACATAAGGTGTTCACATTTTGAAAGGCATTTTTTGCTACAGACTCAGTCCTTAGTCTGGTGTACTAATCTATCTTGGATTGTAAATGATGATTTTCTCTGTGATGACCTTCTATGCAGATTGATTTTAAATGAAAAACACCTGTGTGTGTATTGTTTCTGATTGTCTCCTGTATGTCATTTGTTTTCCTTTCAAACAAGGTTGTCAAGGACTTCCAAGTTTTTCAGTGTATGCATACTGTGTGTCTGATTTATTGCGTCAGCTCAAGGAGTGGTTAAATAGGCTTTTGATCAGATACAAAGGGAAATAGATTGCATCATAGGATCTGTTAAGCATGATCATTAATGATACTCTTTCTTGGACATGTTGCTGTCAGGCAGTAGCGTTATTCTCAGGTCCTCTGGATATGAATTTATGTTGTCATGGGGAGACATTTACAGTCTTAGATATGACTCTGCTGCCCAGATAAGTTACTGGTTTGGGAATTTGTCTGTTCAATGGGTCTAGGAAAGTTCCATCACTCCAAACACCATTTCAACCCATCTCATCACTTCCACCTATTAGTTGTAGGATTAGGATTAGGAACCTCTGCATGCTCTCATACCTAACCAGACATTATGTCCAAGAATGTTGCCAACCTTGTGATTTGTTACACAAATCTTGGTCCATACATGAGAGTATTCTGCCTGTTGCCGTCAAGTTAAATCCTTCTGTCATTGAGCTAGTCAAGGTTATACTTTTATCAAATAGGGACACCCCCCTTGGTGTGGCAGAACTAGAAGTGAAGGGGAGGAGCTCACGCAACCTCCTGTATTCAGTTGGCTGAATCTGCCTGTGCATTAGAATTGGCAAACCCTAATGCTGATTCAGAAGCAAAAACCAACACATACGACAACAAATAAATAATTTAATGAAAATGTTTTAAAAGATACATGGCTCAACAGGGATAATTAATATTTCATAGGTGCTCATGCATGCGTAACCACCGAAGATGTTACGGCCTCAAGTTGGCTGACTGCCACTAAGACATAGTACTTCAAAGAATCATCACAAAAAGAACACAATAAGGCTTCAAGATCCTTCAACAACCAGAGATATTCATCAAGATATACATATAAATATATTCACGACTCAGCATGTCATATACATACATAATTAGTTTCGTCAAGTCGACACTATTGACATCCTTCATTAACAAAAGATTATAACTATATAGGAAACCATTTTGTATATATGAGCCATGTGCTCTTAAAGTTGTCATACCTGTGATTATGACACAACAATAAGTATCTTGCATGCTGGGCTCAAGCCTCCTTGCCCTTTTCTTATGGCTATGACAACCTTTTAGCCCACTTCTAAACAATATCTCTCTATTATTCACCACCCCTGCTCTCTTTTTTCCAAACACAAAATAATGATAAATAATAAAATGAAGTCTCCCTTTTGATAGCCTTCGATAACTATCAAACATGGTTCTTTGCATGTATTCCATGCACGCAACCTCGCGGAATCTTTTGATCCACATAGTCCACTATTGGCTGATCCTCAAGGAGGGCTCTAACAAGCGACCACTCAACCGAAAATATCTCTCCCCACTCCTCGTGGGTGATGCATATTGGGTTGGGAAGAACATTGATAAGATAATATAGCTATATGCATAGTCAAGATACTATTGTCATCGACCTCTAAAGAGGTTCACATATATAATCACCCTTAACTAAATAATAAGGGTTAAATAAATTCTATAATATCAAAGATCATCATCATAATGAAAACAAAGGATGACACACTAATAGTTTGGGATTTTTGGGGTCGAGTAACAATCCCCCTCAATCAACTATAGACCTTAGTCGAATAACAAGAAAAAAAAGAATTAATATCCCAATTTAGAAATAAGGAAAACAAGAGAATTCTTCATCTCTTCACAAGACTAACTCTCAACTTGCGATGATGTTCTAGGAACGTCGTTTAGTCATCATAACCATTGTCGAGATAGCACCATTGACAAGACGACTCAAAAAGTAGATCAATTTCCTAGAAAGAAAACATGACTCATGATAACTTACAGAGGGTTCATAAGGATATAGAATCTGATACTTAGATGGCTATTTGGCCCATTTCTCAACATCTATCTCTTCCTCCCGAATGATAATCTCCTTCCATCTTTGAAGGATGATTTCTTTCCTGATCAAACTCACCACCGAAAATTTATGATTAGTGTATCATCATATGATCGATAAATCATAATAATTAAATAATAATTTCAATATTGAAATCTCATATCTAACTAGCATAAGTTAGTTTCCTCATAAACAATGATTAATCTAACATTTTCCACAAACATCTAATCATTCAACTCTTAACTAATCATCCTGATTACCATACAAAAGTAAGATTAAACTAAATCACAAGTTGGGGATGTAACATATCTCCCCCCATAATAATCATTGTCCCTGATGATTAATTGTCTTAAAAGTTGATCAACATAATAAGAAAATGTTTCAAGAGCATAATAAATAAGTTTTTGAAAAAAGATGAGGGAATCTTGCATAGAAATCATCATAGTTTTCCCAGGTGGCATTTTCCTTTGCATATTTGTCCCATTGGACCTTGCACTGTGTTATCTCTTTGTTACGTAAGTGTAGCTTACACGTTTCGAGCACCTTGATGCGCTCGATCGCCACCACCCCTGGGTCCTTCACCTATAAAGCATTCCAATCAAGTATAGGAATTTGATTATTTGTAGTGTTAAACTTTTTCAAATAAGAAACATGAAACACATTATGCATCATGGCAAGAGCTGAAAATAGAGAAATTCTGTATGCTACTGGGTTGACTTCTTCGAGAACTTCGAAGGGACCCACATATCTAGGTGCCAGTTTGGACATCTTTCCAAATTTAATGGAACTCTTCTAAGGTTTTACCCTTAGGAGAACTTTCTCCCCCAATGTGAAATGCCTTTCGATGTGCTTAGCATCTGCATAGCTCTTTTATCTATCATTGGCTTCTGCTAGCCTTTTCTTAATCAGATGGACTTGCTCTTCCATCTCTGATAGCATTTCTGGACCAAGGCTAACCCTATCTTCTAGCTTTTCCCAACTTATAGTGGTTTTGCACTTTCGTCCATATAATGCCGCAAATGGAGCCATCTTAATAGTTGAGTGATAGGAATTATTATAGGCAAATTCCACCAAAGGAATATAATCCTCCCACTTGTATTGCTGATCCATACAATACATCCTCAATAAATCCTCCAGCACTTGGTTTACCCTCTCACTTTGGTAATCTATTTCAAGATGATAAGCAGAGCTTATATTCAAATGGGTTCCAAGTGAAGAGAACAAGGTTTTCCAAAACCTCGATGTCATTCTTGCATCCCTATCTAATATATTTTCTCAAGAATGCCATGCAGTCTAAAAATCTCTTGAACAAATTTTTGGGCTATGATGGGTACTCCATCCATCAAGTTCCCAGGTATAAAATGACCGAATTTGGTGAGTCTATCCACCACAACCAAGATAGCACTGTGCTTGTTCCTGGGCATAGGAAGTCCTTGCACAAAGTCCATACTTTTAATATGCCTTTTCCACTCAGGAATTTCATTAGGGTATAATAATCCTACTGGGTGATGGTGTTCCGTCTTCACCCTCTGGCATTCAATACATGTAGCTATAAAATTTGCAGCATCCCTCTTCATTCCATTCCATAAATATAGTGGTTTCACATCAGCAAGTAACTTTGTTACTCCAGGATGTCCAGAATATGGTGCAGAATGCACCTCTTTCCATACCATATTCCTTAACTTTACATAGTTAGGTACATACATCCTTCCTTTAAACCTTAATAACCCATCCGGTTCAAGGTTGAATCCCTCATATCTCAGATTCTGGGGGTTTTCCTCAAGGGCCTATTTTACCTGCTCGTAAAACTCATCTCCCTTAGATTTCTATAACACCTAATTCCTAAAATCAGAATGTATGGAGATCATTGAGATGTGTCTTCTCCTACTCAAAGCATCTACCACCTGATTTTGTGTTCCTTGTATATATTTAATCTCAAAATCATAACCTGAGATGAATTCCAACCATCTTCTTTGCCGAGCATTAAGATGTGGTTGAGTGAACAAATATTTAAGTCCTTGGTGATCTATTTTCAGCTCAAAAGGTTTCCCAAGTAAGTAGTGTCTCCACATTTGAAGTGCATGAATGACTGTTGCCAGTTCCAAATCATGTGGGGCATAGTTTTGTTCATAATTTTTTAGTTTACGTGATTCATATGCAATGACTTGTCCATCCTGGACTAGTACACCACCTAAGACTTCCCCTAAGGCGTCGATAATGACTACAAATTGATCCTCTAGGTTAGGTACCTTCAAAATTGGTGCTGAAGTCAATTTTTCCTTTAGTAGGTCAAAGGCCTCCTGGCACTAAGTTTCTAACCACTCAAATTTCTTGCCTTTTCTCTACAAGGAAGTTATAGGATATGCAATTTTAGAAAAGTTTTTCACAAACTTCCTATAATAACCTGCAAGGCCCATGAAAATTCAAACCTCATGAACATTTCTTGGTATCGGCCATTCTAAAATAGCCATGATCTTAGTTGGGTCCACAGCTATTCCCTTAGCTGAGATTATGTGGCCCAAATACTATACTTCCTTCTGAAAGAAAGTACACTTAGAGAGCTTGCCATATAGTTTATGCTCTCTCAACCTCTGAAGAACAATTCTTAAATGCTGTAGATGTTCTTCCTCATTCTTAGAATAGATTAGATTGTCATCAAGAAACACTAGGACAAACTTGTCCAAACAATCCCTAAACACACTGTTCATTAGATTCATAAATGTCGCCGATACATTCGTTAATCCAAAATGTAGGACGGTGAATTCATAATACCCATACATTATTTTGAAGGCTATCTTATGGATGTCCTCATCCTTCAACCTCAATTGGTGATACCTCGACTAAAGATCGATCTTTGAAAACATGGTTGCACCCCTCATTTGATCAAAAAGATCATCGATGCAAGGTAACTGGTACTTATTCTCAATGGTTGCTTTGTTCAACATGCGGTAATCTATGCATAACCACAAGATACCATCTTTCTTTTTCACAAAAATGATCAGTGCTCCCCAGGGTGACACACTAGGCCTAATCAACCCTTTATTTAACAATTCTTGTAATTGAGCTTTGGTGCAGGAGCACATTCTCTGTAGTGCAGGGTCATCTTTTCTTTTGTTGTCTCATAAGGCTCTTAAGCCATTTCATTTTGTAATAAGGGTCAATTTGATCCCATGGATGTAATTGTGGAAGGCACACATGTAGTTTGCTTTTATGAAGGGAAAACCAATGGCTAACTAATTTGAAAATTAGTTTGCACGGTTGGAGGGGATAACTGCTGTCTCTACATCTTCTTTAGAGGCAAGTTGTATGTCACACGGGGCAGAGAGAGAGAAGTGTGTATTACAACAAGTTTTTTTTGATAACTGAATAAGGAGAGTTCTGGGTATGATCTGTGTTGATTTTCTTGGTTGTTCTTAGTTATTTGATATCTTTATCTTGATTTTGTAAGTGGAACCCTAACCGGATGCTATCTGTCAATCCATAGTGACTCTGTAGTGTGCAGACGGTGTAAAACCCATGGTTCCATAGTGGCTGGTTCGTAACCTAGGAGTAGGGTTTTGATTCATACATGGAGGCCCTTTCCTCTGTCCACTGAAGCCCTGTATAGTATCAGTGTGATGGAGGAAAGACTTTTCACGTTTGTTGTTGTTGAAATCTTACCCAGGAAGCCAGCGAACTCAGTCAAGTTCGACTAGACATCGTCATGTGGCTAGTCAGGAAATCGGAGTGAAATTGGATAGTTTTGACATAGGATCAGATTGCTACAAGTGATCGAGGGTTTGATATATGAAACGACCTAATTCTATTGTTCTGTCGAAGGGAATTCTGGTTCGGCGCCTCAAAACAGTTGGAGATCCATCGGCGTGAAGGGCTCTCCGTCTTGTCGAAGATTGGTATAGTGTCGGAGACACACACCATTGTTATTCACATCGGTGAGAGAAACGATATCGGGCTAAGGAAAATACACTTAGCCGATGGTATACAGTTTCGCCGATCGGTGAGACATCCTTGGAGTATCGCCGATAAAGAGTATCGGCGTGAGGAACCTTGTCGGGGGAAGCCGAAGAAGTCACGGTGACCGTTAGAGTCCCGCCGATAGAAGCTCATCGGGAGGAGTTCAAGAAGTCTCGCCGATAGAGACTCATCAGAATGAGATGAACCATCGGGGCTGTGAACTGGAGTCTTGCCGAAGCGGAGGATCTGGCTGATGTGCCTGACGATATCGGCGAGAGACAAGGTGTCGGCGTAGGTGAAAGGAGCTTCGCCGAAGGAGGAAGTCTGGCCGACGAAGATTGGTCATCGGAGTAACGGAGTCTATCGGCCTGAGATATTTCTCGTGGTTCGATAGTATGAGGTGTTGCCGATAGGCAACGAACCACTACGGAGATATCGATGAGAACTTGGCCGTCGGGATAAACCAAAGAGGAACGGCCGATAGTTCATGTCTTCCCGATAGAGAAGTCATTCTCGACTTCGGTGAAACATCGGGAGACCTCTTGCCGATAGGGAAGATATAGACAAATTACATCCGCTTCTGCTGGCACTCTGCATCAAATTGGTATCAGAGCCAATATTCTGAATCACAGCCGTGTATGTCAGACGAAGAATTGGAGATAGAAACAGAGGCTAGCACAATGCCTCCCAAGACGATGAGTAAAGCAGCCATCCAGAAGATGGTGGAAGAAATGCTCGAAGAGAGACTGAAGGAAGAAAGATCCAAAGAGAAGGATGGAAGCACTTCTGAGTCAGAGGAGGATGAAGAAGGAGAAACTGGGGAGAATCCTCAAGGAGAAGGTATGACTGCTGATCAAAAGGCATTTCTGAACGCACTCAAGGGTCATGGAGATAGTGGTGATCCGAAAATGGATGTTCCCACGTTCAATGGGAAACTGGATGGAGATACTCTTGTGGACTGGATTGAAGCCATAAGTAATTACTTTGACTTCAAAGAGTATAGTGACAGTAAGAAAGTAAAGTTTGCAAAGACCAGATTGAGAGGTTCTGCATTGGTTTGGTGGAACTACACTCAATGTGAAAGGGAGAAGGTTGGAAAGAGTCCAATCACCAAGTGGAGCAGAATGGTGGCCATGCTGAGAGCCAAATTTCTACCATGTGATTATGATCTGTAGACTATCAGAAAGTTTAATCATCTTAGGCAGAAAGATATGGACGTGGCTACATACAATGAAGAATTCCACAGATTGAGCATGAGAGCCAATCACAGAGAAGAAGAAAAAGAGATGGTGGCTAGATACCTGGATGGACTGAGGTACAATATATAGGATGAGTTCAGTATGGTGGTTCCCAAGACTGTGGATGAATGTTTTCAGTTAGCCTCTAGGGCAGAGGATAAACTGAAAAGGAGAGGTGATCAAAATAACAGAGGAAGAGGTGGCAGGAACAATAGAGGAAGAGGTAATTTTGGCAAAGGACAGCCAAACAAAGGTGAAAGTTCAAGTCAACAAGAATCACGTTCTGATACAGAACAAAAAGGTGGTGGTTTCGGAGGTTGGAGAAGACCTAATGGCAGAGGAAGAGGTGGTGGTGCAGGCAAAGGACGTGGAGTCTTCACTGGAAGATGTTACAACTGCAATCAAGTAGGCCACACTGCAAGTAAGTGCCCTGAGAAGGCATCTAGCTCTCATGATGGTGGGAGAAGGAACCAACTATTGCAGGAGGATGATTGTCAGAGTGTAAACTCACCAATTGGTAGTGCTGCACCAGTACTTGAAGGAGAGAATATGATGATTAAGAGGACCCTCGTGAAGATGCCATTGAAGCAGGAGCCCCCACAAAGGAAGAATCTCTTCAGAACCCAAGGAATAGCATATGGTAAGCTCTGTAAAATCATTGTTGATTCAGGTTCTACTGAAAATGTAGTGTCTACTGAAATGGTAGAAAAGTGTAAACTAAAAAGATTACCCCATCTTAATCCTCACAAAATATCTTGGTTGAATAAGAATCAGAACTATTTGGTGGAAGAACAAACTTGGGTAGAGTTTGAACTAGGTGATTATAGGGATAAGGTGCTATGTGAAATTATTCCTATGGATGCTTGTCACCTTCTTCTTGGACGACCTTGGCAGTATGATGTGAAGGCACAGCATGATGGTGAAAAGAATACATATATGATCACCAAGAATGGTAAGAAGTTTCAGATGGATCCCTTACCAGAGCAGGTTGGAGAGAAGAGCAATGACAACAGTGTCATGTTAGTGAGTGGCAAAGAGTTCCTACAACTCATGAAGGAGAAGGATACCCAAGGGTATGCACTGATGATGAAGCCTGTATCCAATCAGCAAAGCAAACAGTAGAAGGAGATTCCATTGGAAGTGCAACAATTACTGGATAAGTACCAAGATCTTGTGGTAGAGGATACTCCTAACTCCTTACCACCTATGAGGGACATAAGTCATCAGATTGACTTGATTCCTGGAGCCACATTACCCAACAAAGCTGCCTACAAGTTGACACCACAGCAGAATGAAGAAGTAGGTAGACAGATTCAAGAACTTTTGGAGAAAGGTTTGATTAGGAAAAGTCTTAGTCCATGTGCAGTCCCTAGTGTACTTGCTCCTAAGAAAGATGGCAAATGGAGATTATGCACTGATTCAAGGGCTATCAATAAGATCACCATAAGGTATAGGTTTCCTATGCCAAGAATTGAGGATCTGTTGGACTATCTTGGTGGTTCATGTTACTATTCCAAGATTGATTTGAAATCTGGTTATCACCAGATCAGAATAAGGCAGGGAGATGAATGGAAGACTGCTTTTAAAACAAATGAAGGTCTCTATGAGTGGCTTGTCATGCCATTTGGTCTCAGTAATGCTCCAAGCACCTTCATGCGGTTGATGAATGAGGTACTTGTAGAATTTATTGGAAAATTTGTTATTGTTTATCTTGATGACATATTGATTTTCAACAGGACCAAAGAAGAGCATGTGAAGCATCTTGGACAGGTGTTAAAGAAATTGCATGAGAGTAAGTTGATGATCAACTTGGATAAATGTGATTTTATGAAAACTGAACTAGTGTATCTTGGATTTGTGATTTCCAATGGCTATTTGAAAATGGATCCTACAAAAGTTGAGGCTATTCTCAATTGGCCTACTCCTAAGACAGAAGGAGATGTAAGAAGTTTTCATGGTTTGGCAACTTTTTACAGGAAGTTCATTAAAGGGTTCAGTCACATAAGTGCTCCTATTCTCACTACCATCAAGGGTGGAGTGAAGTGTAAATTTCAATGGACAAAACAAGCAGATGATAGTTTTGAACTGTTGAAACAGAAAGTGGCCGAGTTACCTACGTTGGTACTCCCTGATTTTGACAAAGTATTTGTTGTGGAATGTGATGCAAGCCAACAGGCTATAGGTGCTGTTCTTAGTCAGGAAGGACATCCAGTAGCATTCTTTTCAGAGAAGTTGAATGAGGCCAAACAGAGGTATTCTACCTATGACCTAGAGTTGTATGCAATGGTACAAGCTCTGAAAAAATGGAGACATTATTTACTGCCAAAAGAGTTCATTGTTTTTACTGACAACCATGCTCTTAGCTTCCTAAATAGTCAAGAAAAGTTGAATCATAGGCACGTCAAGTGGATGGAACAATTGCAGGCCTATACCTTCACTATTAAGCATAAGAAAGGTGTTGCCAACAAAGTGGCAGATGCTTTGAGTAGAAGGATACTGGTCATACAGGAAGTACAAATGGAACATATGAGTCTAGAATGTTTGAAGGAGTTGTACAAGGATGATGCAGATTTCAAGGCTGCCTATGAAGTGTGTGCAAGTTTGGCTAACACTTTTCATGGTGAGTATTCTGATTTTGTGCTGCAAGAAGGGCTCCTATTTAAAGGTAGTTTGTTGTGTGTTCCTAAATGTTCAATGATGGACAATATCATCAAGGAGAAGCACAATGGAGCCTTAGGAGGACATTTTGGGTTGGACAAGACTTTGGAACAAGTCACCAGGTTCTATTATTGGCCCAAGGTACAGATAGATGTAAGGAGATATGTTGCAAGCTGTACCATATGTCAAAAGGCCAAGGGTATGTCTTCTAATGCTGGTTTGTACCAACCACTGCCCATTCCCACCAGACCTTGGGAAAGCATTAGTATGGACTTTGTGCTTGGTCTTCCTAGGACAGCAAGGGGTGTAGACAGTGTTTTTGTCATTGTGGATAGATTCAGTAAGATGGCTCATTTTGTGCCATGCAAATGCACAAATGATGCATCTCATATTGCTGGTCTCTTTTTCAGAGAGGTGGTTAGAATTCATGGTTTACCCCTATCAATTGTTACTGATAGAGACTCCAAATTTGTTGGTCATTTTTGGAGGACCCTATGGAGAAAATTGGGCACTCAGTTGTCTTTTTCATCAGCCTACCATCCCCAGACTGATGGTCAGACTGAGGTTGTTAATAGGTCCTTGGGAAACCTTTTGAGATGCCTTACCAAACAGCATGGATTGGCATGGGATTTAGTGATCAGTCAAGCTGAATATGCTTATAATGATTCAAGAAACAGAAGTACTGGGAAAAGCCCTTTTGAAATAGTTTATGGTTTCCACCCAAGAGGACCACTTGAACTCAAAGACCTCCAAGGATGGGATAAAAGGAGTGCTCTAGGAGAAGACTTTGCTGCTACCATGAAAACAGTACATGATCAGGTCAAGCTTCAGTTGGAGAAAACTGTCTCCAAGTACAAAGATAGGGCAGATCTGAAGCGAAGGGAGGTACAGTTCAAGGTAGGAGATTTGGTGATGGCCTACCTCAGAACGGAAAGATTGCCTAAGGGGCAACCGACCAAATTGTTGATGAAGAAGATAGGACCTTGTAAGGTAGTGCATAAATTTGGTCCAAATGCATATGAGATAGAATTACCATCTGGCCTTGGTATCTCTCCCATTTTCAATGTTGCAGACCTGTTCCCTTTTAGACCTCCATTACATGCTGAAGATGGCTCAGATGCTGTGATTGAAGATGAAGACTGGATCAGAGATTTACCTCCAAGTAAGCCTTTGCAATTGGAATGCATTTTGGATTCCAAAATTGTCAAGAAGACAGGAAAAGGGGTCTACAAAGACTCCTTGGTCAAGTGGCAGGATCTTCCTGATTCAGAGGCAACCTGGATGAGTGAAGCAGATATTCTAAAGCATGGGAAGACACTTCAGCAGTTAGCAACTCAAGGGACTTGAGTTTTTCCTGCAGGGGGAGTATGGTGCAGGAGCACATTCTCTGTAGTGCAGGGTCATCTTTTCTTTTGTTGTCTCATAAGGCTCTTAAGCCATTTCATTTTGTAATAAGGGTCAATTTGATCCCATGGATGTAATTGTGCAAGGCACACATGTAGTTTGCTTGTATAAAGGGAAAACCAACGGCTAACTGATTTGAAAATCAATTTGCACGGTTGGAGGGGATAACTGCTGTCTCTACATCTTCTTTAGAGGCAGGTTGTATGTCACACGGGGCAGAGAGAGAGAAGTGTGTATTACAACAAGTTTTTTTTGATAACTGAATAAGGAGAGTTCTAGGTATGATCTGTGTTGATTTTCTTGGTTGTTCTTAGTGATTTGATATCTTTATCCTGATTTTGTAAGTGGAACCCTAACCAGATGCTATCTGTCAATCCATAGTGACTCTGTAGTGTGCAGACGGTGTAAAACCCATGGTTCCATAGTGGCTGGTTCGTAACCTAGGAGTAGGGTTTTGATTCATACATGGAGGCCCTTTCCTCTGTCCACTGAAGCCCTGTATAGTATCAGTGTGATGGAGGAAAGACTTTTCACGTTTGTTGTTGTTGAAATCTTACCCAGGAAGCCAGCGAACTCAGTCAAGTTCGACTAGACATCGTCATGTGGCTAGTCGGGAAATCAGAGTGAAATTGGATAGTTTTGACATGGGATCAGATTGCTACAAGTGATCGAGTGTTTGATATATGAAACAACCTAATTCCATTGTTCTGTCGAAGGGAATTCTGGTTCGGTGCCTCAGAACAGTTGGAGATCCATCGGCGTGAAGGGCTCTCTGTCTTGTTGAAGATTGGTATAGTGTCAGAGACACACACCATTGTTATTCGCATCGGTGAGAGAAACGATATCGGGCTAAGGAAAATACACTTAGCCGACGGTATACAGTTTCGCCGATCGGTGAGACATCCTCGGAATATCGCCGATAAAGAGTATCGGCGTGAGGAACCTTGTCGGGGGAAGCCGAAGAAGTGACGGCGACCATTAGAGTCCCGTCGATAGAAGCTCATCGGGAGGAGTTCAAGAAGTCTCGCCGATAGAGACTCATCGGAATGAGATGAACCATCGGGGCCGCGAACTGGAGTCTTGCCGAAGCGGAGGATCTGGCCGATGTGCCTGACGATATCGGCGAGAGACAAGGTGTCGGCGTAGGTGAAAGGAGCTTCGCCGAAGGAGGAAGTCTGGCCGATGAAGATTGGTCATCGGAGTAACGGAGTCTATCAGCCTGAGATATTTCTCGTGGTCCGATAGTATGAGGTGTTGCCGATAGGCAACGAACCACTACGGAGATATCGGTGAGAACTTGGCCGTCGGGATAAACCAAAGAGGAACGGCCGATAGTTCATGTCTTCCCGATAGAGAAGTCATTCTCGACTTCGGTGAAACATCGGGAGACCTCTTGCCGATAGGGAAGATATAGACAAATTTCATCCGCTTCTGCTGGCACTCTGCATCAAGCTTTTAGCTCCATTAGTTCTACGGTGGTCATTCTGTAGGGGGATTTATAAATGGGTTTCAACCTTGGATTTATATCAATGGAGAAGTCAAAGGCTCTTTTAGGAGGTAATCTTGATAGCTCATCTAGAAATACATCCTCAAAATCTCGAAGGAAAGGATACCTATCCATATCTGATCTTTCCTAACCTATGGACTCCTTCCCAACTTCATTGAGTTTCTGGGATTCATAAAACATTAAGTCATCTTGGAAATAGGTTTCCTCAGTCTCATTTAGTTTTTCCATTTTGATAGCAAAAAGTTGGCATCCTTTTCTTTGAGCTCTTTTCATTTGTAGGGCAAAAATTTGTCTTAGTTTCACTTCCCTAGGTTTTCCTTGAAGAAAGATTTTGTTTCCTAAATCATCCAGACACTCTACTATTTTGGCATAACAATCTACTTTGGCTTGATGTCTCCATAACCAATTTATCCCTAGTATAACATCATACGAGCCTAGTGGGGCTACATAGAGATTTACTTCCATGGAGAAGTTTGAAAGTTCAACCCTAGCCTCAAACAAGCATTGCTTTACCTGAGCCTTGGTTTGGTTTGCATATTCTATAGACAATGTGTTTGCCATGAATCCAACCTTTCTAGGAATTTTTCTTAAAATTTTAGGAGAAACAAAACATTCGGTAGCACCAGTGTCAATTAAAATTGGAAATGGAAAACCAGATAAAATAATTGTTGTCTCAATGGGAGTTATTTGGTATTCATCTTGCTTGTTGTCCAAAGTTGCATGAATACGTTGCTGGAACACCGCTTGTTGAGATGGTAGAGGGTTTCCTCTCAGTTGTGCTCCCTATGTCTTGTTAGGACACTAGTTGGCGTAATGATCTTTGCCACATGTGAAGCACCCTCCCACTGGTCCTTGCCTCTCCTGAGGTTTTCTAGAATTATCTCCATTCTTCTTGGAGTAGTTATTGCCCTTTCTCTCTCCCTTAGACTCAGTTTGCTTATGCTTGATCCCCTTATCATTTTTCTCAGTAAAATCCTATTTCTTCCCTTTTTTCTTAGAGGATTGTGAGGATTGGGACCAATTGTATCTCTTTCGGTTCCTTTCTCTATAAGTCGATATAGTTTTCAGTTTCTGTTCCTGTTTGATGGCCTTTTCATAGACCTGGTCCATTATAGTAGGACCATGAACATCAACCTCACCCCCAATCTGGGCATTCAATCCCATTATAAACTTCTGAATACAAAATTTCTCATCCTATTGGTACTGTGGAACATATTTAAGCAGGCGTGTAAACTTTTCCCAATATTCATTCACAAACAGATCAGCCTGTTTCAGATTCTGAAAGTCTATAAGCTTTTGGTCATAGAACAGCTGTGTCAACATCTTTGCCTAAAAATTTCCATGAACCTATCCCATGTAAGGCTTGTAGACCTCAAGCCTAGCTCCATCTTTTTATTCATCCAACATGTGGATGCTTCACCTACTAGTTGGAATGTCCCCCATACTGCTTTAGTAACCTCATTATAGTTCCTAATTTCAAAATACTTTTCCATTTCCCTAAGCCATGCCTCCATGGCATCTCCACTTACAGATCCATCAAATTTAGGAGGCATAACCTTTTGTCATGTCTTAGGATAGTTCTATAGCCATATGGCTCCTTCTATCCACTTCTTGTCTAGCCTCAGAGTTATTTTCTCTATGCTCACTTTGGGTGGTATCATTATGACATGTCTCATCATAACCCCCATCATAGGCATCCCGTCTAGGTCCTTGACGATCCCTAACTTCTTGTTCAAGACTTCCTACTCTTGCTCTTGTGTCTTGAAGCAAGGCAATAATTCAGTCAAGTTTAGTTTTTAAGTGCCCTAAAGGTTGCCCTTCATCCTGGCTATCTCCCATTCTGGTTCTAATCTGAACCTTTGCTGCAATCTACTTCTTCCTGAAGTTTACAGATTAATCATGGATTAGCTTTTCCATGTCATTGAATTCATTCATAATACAAATCTATTCTCATTCATGTAATCTTTAACAAGAAAGGAAAGATTGTCAAAAATTTTCAATTGCATAATAGTTTTCATTGGATTATATAATCCATCAAAATTACAAAATTTTGTTTACACCTTGCTACTGCAAGTCATTTACAGTTTGGGATAACTTCCCATATTTATTTCTCAACCTTGAGATTTATCATTTCATTTTTGTAAGGTGGAGGTACACGTAGGTACTCCTTCACAACCTTCTTGGGTACATCACAATCCCTAAGATTATTTTCCACAGATGGTGCTTTAGGTGTAGAGGGTTCTGGTGATGCATCAATAGAGTTAGGGACAACCATCCTTTCTACTTTCCTTAACTCTGCTTGATGCATTTCACAACATCAGCGAAGGTTTCCTTATCAGTTAACCATGCTCCTACTAAGCAACCAGTCTGTTCAAGTCTTCTCATTCTTGAGGCTCATTCCCTCAAGATCTTAAGGTAATGTAGGCAATTTCCTATTACCTTCTTTCTTGGTGTTGTTCTAGTTCTTACCATTCTGGCATAGAACATCCAAACATTAGCATACTTTAATGTTGGGTAAAAGTAATCATCAAGTAGTGATCTCATAGGTCCATATATTGAACCTAGTAGCTCTAATACCATATGTAACATCACATTCCATAATGCTCAAAAAAATTAACATAATTATTCATCTTAATCAAGAATTAGATTAAATCATGATTATCCAAATCAAAGTAAATAAAAATGAATCATTATCATTTTGATAATTAAGCATGTTATTCTAAAACATAATATAACAAAGCTTACAATTTTCAATATCCAATTACATCATTAGTGAATAACTTTCACTATACATGTACAAAGCTATGCTCAAGGCATCAGCATCAAATTATACATAATAACTGACTATCAAGTCATAAAATGAATAGCATTGTATCTGGAACATATGACATCTATCTTCATAAGCCTTGGCTTGTCTCATGCTTGGGAAGGAGAGCATCAACCAGGTGTTTTTCCTCCAGCCACAGACCGATGGTCCCCCGAACAATTTCCTAATTGGAAGTGGACCTACCCTTAACAATAAACATATTATCAACCCTTCTTGGTCTAGAATAATTAAGTTCAGAATGTCTTAGTCCATTCCTTGGACATTCAACTCTTGTCTCGAAAACCCATTCTTAAGGTCCTTGATTTCTTAAGCATCAGGGAACTAGTGACTCCACATCACACTATCTCACATTTCCTAAAGAAACAAGTATGTTCATGGTTTCAACACTTAACCCTACTCGGTTGGTGTTTAATTTGTTTACCTATTTTCAAGGTTTAAGCTCAGTTCATAACATCAATGAAATGCTTATAATGACTCATATAGTCAATCTCTTTATTAAGTTCTATCTTAAGAGATCTTCCTAATACCATACATATATAAGATTAATTGCCATTCGCAAGATGGCATTCACCTTCTTTTATACCACTAATCTATAGAAAACTAGAGTAAGTTCTTGTAAATAAAGAACCTATCAAGAAATTACTTCCTCATAAGGAATATGACATGCAATCATGGCTGCCAAGAATCAATAATATATCTGTATATAATAACCTTCTCATCTTCATGAGAAATCATTATGACTAAAATATACACAATATACATAAACAATTGAGGCTCGACATCATTTACCATAGGTTTGACAAGATAAAGTATCAAGTACACACGACACCAACTCAATTGTACCACTAAGTTTAAAGTGTTTGTATCTATCATGAGCTGCGACCATAGTTATTATGGCATGCAACAGCTCTATGGTATCGATTTCATAGGCCAATACCATCAACCTTCCCTTAACAAATAATTATCGCCCTATCAGGCTAATAATTAAACACTAGGTTTTCAAGTCTTATCGACTGATAGATAATTTAAAGAAAATGTTTTTCAAGATACATGGCTCAATAGGGATAACTGATATTTTACAGGTCCTCATGTATGCGTAACCATCGAAGATTTTATGACCTCGAGCTGGCCGAGTGCCACTAAGACACAGTACTTCAAAGAATCATAACAAAAAGAATATAATAAGGCTTCAAGATCCTTCAACAACTAGAGATATCCATCAAGATATACATATAAATATATTCACGACTCAGCATGTTGTATACATACATAATTAGTTTCCTCAAGTCGACACTGTCGACATCCTCCATTAACAAAAGATTATAACTGTATAGGAAACCATTTATATATATGAGCCATGAGCTCTTAAAGTTATCATACATGTGATTACGACACAACAATAAGTGTCTTGTACACTGGGCTTGAGCCTCCTTCCCCTTTTCTTATGGCTGTGACAGCCTTGTAGCCCACTGCTAAACAATATCTCTCAGTTATTCACCAGCCCGTTCTCTTTTTTCCAAACACAGAATAATGATATATAATAAAACGAAGTCTCCCTTTTGATAGCCTTCAATAACTATCAAAACATGGTTCTTTGTATGTATTCCATGCATTCCACCTCACAGAATTTTTTGATCCACGTAGTCCACTATTGGCTGGTCTGCGAGGAGGGATCTAACAAGCCACCACTCAGACTAAAATCTCTCTCCTCAATCCTCGTGGGTGATGGATATCGGGGTGGCAAGAACATGGATAAGATAATATAGCTATATGTATAGTCAAGATACTATTGTCATCGACCTCTAGAGAGGTTCACATATATATAATCACCCTTTACTAAATAATAAGAGTTAAATAACTTTTACAATATCAAAGTGTTGCAAGTATGTGCCTAATTGGTGTTGTCATTGATGTCAACATATTAGTGTTGTCATTAGTGTCAACTATGCTCTTGTTTTAATGCTTGATTGTAATGAGTTAGATTGTTTGTATTTTCCTATGTAAGTATTGGAGATCCGGATATTGAGGATATTGAGAAAATTTGCTCCTCTGGTGGAAACAGTGTGTTGCAGAGTTTCTTGTGTATTACAAAAAAATAGTCCAGAAGATTGCTCCACATTTCCTGAAAGATGAATATCTTTGTCTACGAATTGGAAGTTATTTAGAGGCACATTTGAAGATGCTATGTTCCGAGTTTGAGCCTCCAGTATGAAGAATTGAGTGAGTTTTGTTCACCAGAGTGAAAATAGTTTTTTCTATATGTTTGGCAGTGACAGGGAGAAAGTATTATGCTCCACATTCCTCTGCATTAAATTATTTTTGTTTGTGGTTCTAGAGTTAAGTCTGGAATGATGATAAGTGCTTTCAACTACAATGGTTTGTGATTTAGCAGTCTGCAAGCTATCCTTTCCTTATGACAGTGGCTGACAGTTTTGTTCTTGTGCTCCAATTTGAAGAATCTTCTTGACAGAGTGGTTAGAGATCGTGCTGTTGTTCCTGGTGATTACAATGTGCTCGTGGATGTCTCCTGATCATGTTCCTACCTTTGGATTGGTCCACAAAGAGAAGTTTTGATCGTGAAAGAAGAATGTTCTTAGAAGACCTAGTCTTAACTCCAGTCTTGGCCAACTTGGTTGTTTTCACAATTTGCGGAGATGCACTAAAGTTTGTAGAAGCATGTTGTGGCATGGAGGATTGCGTTTGAGTCCTAGAAAAGGTGTGGCATGTACATCATACTTCTCTACGTCTTTCCTTATCTAAATTTTATAATAGGTCTAGACCTATTTCTATGTATGTTTTTGTAATGTTAACCTTGGAGATTGCTCAAACAGTTGATGACTGTATTGCTGACCTTGATGTACATTCCAAGGTTGATGACTTGTATAAAAAATTGTAATGAATTGCCAAAAAAATAGATCAATGAGCGAGTATGAAGAGATAAGTGTGAAGGTGAGAAAGATTAGAGCAGAGAAGTTATATTGTGCTTCAATGGAACTTTGATCCAACATGTGGTAGATGCATTTATAGCAGTTCATCTTCTGGCAATGAGCCAATCCTTCTTCTTTCCTCTTGACAGTGAGCTTTTGTGCAGTGATCACTTCTTCATAGGGTAGTGAGCCTATAATTTAGTATTGAGCTATCATAATATACTATGAGCTAACACTCACCGTGGTTTTTCCCTCTTTAGGTTTTCCACATAAAACTCCTGGTGTCTATGTGTTATGTCTCTATGGCTGCTATTTTTATGCTTGTTCTATTTTCATGTTATTAATTCTGGAAATTGGATTAATAACCAAGTTAACAAGTGGTTTTAAGGAATACTGATTCACCCCCCTCTCAGTATTCCTTACTTTCAACAATTGGTATCAGAGAAAGGTTACTTGGAAGAATCCTAACATCTTAAGGAAGATCTAGGAAAGTTTAATCATGGCAACCAGAAGATTTGGAAATCTCTCAAATAGTGTTGAACTAGAAGCAACTCTTATTGATCTTGAAAAATCTGAAGCACAAATAAGAGATCTGAAGGATAACATTCAAGAATCTAATGAATGCATTCTAAAGCTGAAAGAACAAGTCAATAAATTCAAAGAAAAATATAGAGATGTTAGTGAACAATTGATATCACTAAATGAGACCCTCGGTGATTTGAAAGTGGAAGTTGTTAAAAGAGCTAAAGCAGAAGAAGATCTAAATTTGATGATAAACAACAAGATAGAAGAATGTGTCAAACTGGAAAAAGAAGTTGTGACCTTGAAAATAGACTTGGAAAAAGCCAAGAGCTATGAAGAAAAGTTCAAGAAAAGTTCTGTAAAACTTGATGAGACGATTCCTAGTCAAAAGAGTTCAGATGACAAGCAAGGCTTAGGATTTGAGAAATGACAAAGTTCAAAATCAGGTCAAGAAAACTTTCAGATGAAGAAAAATAAAGGGAACCAATTCAGGCATCAAAGAAGAAGACCTAGAATACCTCCGTTCAGACAACCAAATGCTAAAATGTACCCATTTTTCAATGGCCATTATTTTAATTGCAAAATGTTTGGTCATAAGGCTACTCAGTATAGGAGTAGAATAAATCAGAATCAAAATGTTCCATCATTCTCTAGTCAATGTTTCAATTGCAAGAAAATTGGTCATAGATCAAATGAATGCAGAAGTCTGGTAAGGAATGACTTTCACAATTCAAGGAGTACTCAATCATTCAATGGAAGATGTTTTGCTTGCAATAGATTTGGACACATGGCTAATGAATGCAGATCAAGGATGAATTCATTCAGAGGAAGGAATCAAGGATAGGGAAACATTATGTGCTACAAGTTTGGACATGTTGCAAGATTTTGCAGAAGCAAGAATGTGAAAAGAAACTACTATGCTAAAGAAAGGAAAACAGAGCAGAGGAATGATAAGGGAAAAGAAAAAGTTGATCCGGTTGAAACTAAGAAAGAAATGGACAAGATATGGATAAGGAAGAAGTAATTGAAGTCAAGGATGGATCCGCACCAGCATCTGGTGTAGATACTTCCTTCGGGAAGTAAATTTATGAGCTCTAGCTCAGCGGGAGCTGAGTTGAAAATCCAAAGCCCTCATCTAGAAAGTTAGTGCTGGAATCCGACACTAATGTATGTTGTGAATAAATCTATGACAAAGCCTCTGAAAGAAATTTTGGTAGAGAAAGATCTAATGCGGAGCAGTATGGATTGACTGTGGTCGTCAGAGAAGTGTTTGGCAACTTTTTGAAAGACCACATTTATGATGATTAAGTTAAGGCAATGAAAGAAGAACTAATGCAGATAGAGAAGAATGAAACTTGAGAATTAGTTCCTAGGCCTGCTAACAAAAATATTATTGGAACCAAATGGATCTTCAGGAATAAGATAAATGAAAATGGAGAAGTTGTAAGGAATAAAGCAAGACTTGTGTGTAAAGGATATTCTCAAATTGAAGGAATAGATTTTGAAGACTTTTGCTCCAGTAGCTCAGATTGAAGCAATCAGAATGTTTTTGATATTTGCAGCTCACAAAGACTTCAAAGTGTATCAGATGGATGTGAAGTCTACGTTCCTAAATTGTGAGTTAGAAGAGGAAGTCTACATTGAGCAACCAAAAGGATTCCAACTATCAAATCAAGGTGATATGTTATGTAGGTTGAAGAAAGCATTATATGGACTCAAGCATGCTCCTAGGGCATGGTATGCAAGGTTGGATAAGTACTTATTGCAATTAGGCTTTAGTAAAGGCACTAGTGACAGTAATCTTTATTTCAAGATTAATGATGATCAAATTTTTATTGTTGAAGTCTTTGTTGATGATATCTTCTTTGGAGGAAATGAAGGTATGTGTATGAAATTTGCTGGTGAAATGCAAAAAGAGTTTGAGATGTCTATGTTTTGTGAGATGAATTTCTTTCTGAGTCTGAAAATCAATCAATCAGATAAAGGAATTTTTAGTCTAAGTATGTGAAAGAGTTGTTAAAGAAGTTTGGGATGGAATACTCTAAACCGGTATGTACTCCCATGGTGACTGGCTACAAATTGAGCAAAACTGATGAATCATCCAAGACTGATAAAAAATAGTACAGATCCATGATTGGAGGATTACTTTATCTATCTCAAACCAGACCCGATATTCTGCATGTAGTTTGTCTTGTTGCAAGATTTCAAGCTGATCCAAGAGAATCACATGTGATGGTAGTTAAGAGAATCCTTAGGTATTTAAAAGGCACTCTAGATCATGGCTTATGGTATCCAAAGGATAATGATTTCACTCTTAGTGCTTATATAGATGCTGATTGGGCCGGAGATATTGATGACGGTAAAAGTACAAGTGGAGGGGCTTTCTTCTTGGGAAATAGATTGGTTTCATGGTTGAGCAAGAAATAAGATTCAATCTCTTTGTCAACTGCAGAAGTAGAGTATATTGCAGCAGCATGTTGCTGTACTCAAGTGTTATGGATGAAGTAGACTTTGAAGGATATGAGAGTTGTTTATGAAGATCCAATTGCAATCTTTTGTGACAATACAAGTGCCATAAATATTTCTAAGAATCCAGTGATGCTCAAAGTCTCATTGTTTAATTTGGATTGATGTTTTGAGAGCTATCTCTTAGGGGGAGCAGCTAGATGTGTTGGTAATAGTTCAATTGGTTCAAAGCAGCAGAATGCAAGTATGTGGCCTTTGCCACTGATGTTAAAGGGGGAGAGAAATCATGTGAAAAAATTAGAAGGAGAAAGAATGCAGATGTGTAAAGAGAAAGGGAGAGAATCTTGTCTTGTTGGTCTTTTTAGTTTTTCACAGCATATGTTGCCATCAATGACAAAGGGGGAGATTGTTGCAAGTATGTGCCTAATCGGTGTTGCATTGATGTCAACATATCAGTGTTGTCATTAGTGTCAATTGTGCTCTTATTTTGATGCTTGATTGTAATGAGTTAGATGCTTTCTATTTTCCTATGTAAGTATTGGAGATCTAGATATTGAAGATATTGAGAAAATTTGCTCCTCCGGTGGAAACAGTGTATTGTAGAGTTTCTTGCGTATTGCAGAAAAATAGTCCAGTACATTGCTCTGCATTTCTTGAAAGATGAATATCTTTGTCTACAGATTGGAAGTTACTTAGAGGCACATATGAAGATGCCATGTTCTGAGTTTGAGCCTCCGGTATGAAGAATTGAGTGAGTTTTGTTCACCATAGTGAAAATAGCTTTTTCTGTATGTTTGGCAGTGACAAGGAGAAAGTATTATGCTCCACATTCCTCCACATTGAATTATTTTTGTTTGCGGTTCTAGAGTTAAGTCTGGAATGATGATAAGTTATTTCAACTACAATGGTTCATGATTTGGCGGTCCGCAAGCTATCCTTTCCTTATGACAGTGGTTGACAGTGTTGTTCTTGTGCTCTGATTTGAAGAATCTTCTTGACAGAGTGGTTAGAGATCGTGCGATTGTTCCTGGTGATTACAATGTGCTTGTGGATGTCTCCTGATTGTGTTCCTACCTTTGGATTGGTCTGCAAAGAGAAGTTTGGATCGTGAAAGAAGAATGTTCTTATAAGACCTAGTCTTAACTCCAGTCTTGGCCAATTTGGTTGTTTTCACAATTTGCAGAGATGCATTGAAGTTTGTAGAAGCATGTTGTGGCATGGAGAATTGCGTTTGAGTCCCAGCTAAGGCATGGCATGTACATCATACTTCTCTACATCTTTCCTTAGCTAATATTTGTAATAGGTCTAGACCTATTTCTATGTATGTTTTTGTAATGTCGACCTTGGAGATTGCTCCAATGGTTGATGACTGTATTGCCGACCTTGATGTACATTCCAAGGTTGACGACTTGTATAAAAACTTGTAATGAATTGCCAAAAAAATAGATTAGTGAGTGAGTATGAAGAGATAAGTGTGAAGGTGAGAAAGAGTAGAGCAGAGAAGTTATATTGTGCTTTAATGGAACTATGATCTAGCATGTGGCAGATGCATTTACAGCAGTTCATTTTCTGGCAGTGAGCCAATCCTTCTTCTTTTCTCTTGGTAGTGAGCTTTTGTGTAGTGAGCACTTCTTCATAGGGCAGTGAGCCCTAAGGAAGTGAGCCTTCTTGTAATTTAGTATTGAGCAATCATAATATACTATGAGCTAACACTCACTGTGGTTTTTCCCTTTTTCAGTTTTCCACGTAAAAATCCTGGTGTCTATGTGTTGTGTCTTTATGGTTGCTGTTTTTATGCTTGTTCTATTTTCATGTTATTAATTTTGGAAATTGGATTAATAAACAAGTTAACAAGTGGTTTTGTGGAATACTGATTCACCCCCCCTCTCAGTATTCCTTACTTTCAACAATTGGTATCAGAGCAAGGTTACTTAGAAGAATCCTAATATCTTAAGGAAGATCTGGGAAAGTTTAATCATGGCAACTAGAAGATTTGGAAATCTCTCAAATAGTGTTGAACTAGAAGAAACTCTTATTGATCTTGAAAAATTTGAAGCAAAAATTAGGGATCTGAAGGATAATGTTCAAGAATCTGATGAATGCATTCTAAAGATGAAAGAACAAGTCAATAAATTCAAAGAAAATTATAGATATGTTAGTGAACAATTGATATCAACAAACGAGACCCTAGATGATTTGAAAGTGGAAGTTATTAAAAGAGCTAAAGCAGAAGAAGATCTAAATTTGATGATAAACAACAAGATAGAAGAATGTGTCAAACTGGAAAAAGAAGTTGTGAACTTGAAAATAGACTTGGAAAAAGCCAAGAGCTATGAAGAAAAGTTCAAGATAAGTTATGTAAAACTTGATGAGATGATTGCTAGTCAAAAGAGTTCAGATGACAAGCAAGGCTTAGGATTTGAAAAAGGAGAAGGTTCAAAATTAGGTCAAGAAAACTTTCAGATGAAGCAAGACAAAGGGAACCAATTTAGGAATCAAAGAAGAAAATCTAGAAGACCTCCGGTCAAACAATTAAATGCTCAAAGTTACCCATTTTTCAATGGCCATTGTTTTAATTGCAAAAAGTTTGGTCATAAGGATACTTAGTGTAGGAGTAGAATAAATCAGAATTAAAATGTTCCATCATTCTCTAGTCAATGTTTCAATTGCAAGAAAATTGGTCATAGATCAAATGAATGCAGAAGTCTGGTAAGGAATGGCTTTCACAATTCAAGGAATACTCAATCATTTAATGGAAGATGTTTTTCTTGCAATAGATTTGGACACATGGCTAATCAATGTAGATCAAGGATGAATTCATTTAGAGGAAGGAATCAAGGAAAAGGAAACATTGTGTGCTACAATTGCAACAAGTTTGGACATGTTGCAAGATTTTGCAGAAGTAAGAATGTGAAAAGAAACTACTATGCTGAAGAAAGGAAAATAGAGCAGAGGAATGATAAGAGAAAATAAAAAGTTGATCTGGTTGAAACTAAGAAAGAAATGGACAAGATATGGATGAAGAAAGAAGTAATTGAAGTCAAGGATGGATCCACACCAACATCTAGTGCAAATACTTCCTTCGAGAGGTAAATTTGTGAGCTCTAGCTCAAGGGGAGCTGAGTTGAAAATCCAAAGCCCTCAACCAGAAAGTTCATGCTGGAATCTGACACTAAGGTATGTTGTGAAGAACTTTATGACAAAGCCTCTGAAAGAAATTCTGGTAGAGAAAGATCTAATGCGGAGCAATATGGATTGACTGTGGTTGTTAGAGAAGTGTTTGGCAGTTTTTTAAAAGACCACATTTATGATGACTAAGTTAATCCAATGAAAGAAGAATTAATACAGATAGAGAAGAATGAAACTTGCAAATTAGTTCCTAGGCCTGTTGACAAAAATATTATTGGAACCAAATGGGTCTTAAGGGATAAGATAAATGAAAATGGAGAAGTCGTAAGGAATAAAGCACGACTTGTGTGTAAAGGATATTCTCAAATTGAAGGAATAGATTTTGAAGAGACTTTTGCTCCAGTTGCTCGGATTGAAGCAATCAGAATGTTTCTAGCATTTTTAGCTCACAAAGACTTTAAAGTGTATCAGATGGATGTGAAGTCTACATTCTTGAATTGTGAGTTAGAAGAGGAAGTCTACATTGAGCAACCGGAAGGATTCTAACTATCAAATCAAGGTGATATGGTATGCAGGTTGAAGAAAGCATTATAAGGACTCAAGCAAGCTCCTAGGGCATGGTATGCAAGGTTGGATAAGTACTTATTGCAATTAGGTTTTAGTAAAGGCATTATTGATAGTAATCTTTATTTCAAGATTAATGTTGATCAAATTTTTGATTGTTGAAGTCTTTGTTGATGATATCATCTTTAGAGGAAATGAAGGTATGTGTATGAATTTTTTTGGTAAAATGTAGTAAGAGTTTGAGATGTCTATGTTTGGTGAGATGAATTTATTTCTAGGTCTACAAGTCAATCAATCAGATGAAGGAATTTTCAGTCTAATTATGTGAAAGAGTTGTTAAAGAAGTTTGGGATGGAAGACTATAAACGTGTATGTACTTGTTGCAAGTATGTGCCTAATCGATGTTGTCATTGATGTCAACATATTCTTGTTGTCATTGGTGTCAACTATATCCTATTCCATTACTTGTTTAGAAGACTTGTATGTTGAGGATATTGAGAAAATTAGTCTCTCTAGAAGAAACAAGTAAGCCACAGAGAAGTGCAGTACAGACAGTGAGTTGTATGCTGAAGACCAGTCCGGTAAACTGCTCTGCATTTGTTCCTACTTGAAGATCATGGTCTATGGATTGGAAGTAAGTTAGAGGTATGTTTGAGGATGCTACATTTTGGGTCTGATCCATCAGCATGAAGATCTAAGTGAGTTCTATTCACCAGAGTAAAGCTTGCTTTGTCTGTAAGTTCAGTTGAGAAAGGAAGACAATATTTGGCTCCGCATTCCTCTGCAAGAAAGCATTTTGTTATACAGTTCTAGAAGAAAGTATAGGATGATGATAAGTGCCTACAGTTGTAATGGTTTGTGGTTTGGTGGTTCGCAGGCTATCTTTCTTTTATGATAGTTGAGGATAGTAAAGCTCATGTGTTTTGGTGAGAAGATTCCTATGGATAAAGTGGTTAAGGTTCATGCGGTTGCTCCTGATGATTATAGTGCACTTGTGGATGTCTCCTAATCATGTTTCTATCTAGACTTTGGTCTGTGTTAAGAAATTGAGCTGGTGTGTGAAGATTGTTCCTAGATAACATAGTGTGTAACCAGTCTTGGCCGACCTGGTTGATCCCAATGGTTGCGGAGATCTCTAGAAGATTGTGGAAGCGTGTTGTGGCATGGAAGATCATGTTTGAGTCCCAGCTAAGGCATGGTGTGATCCACATTTCATTCCCTTTACATGATGTTGCAATAGGCCAGGACCTATTTTGTAAATGTTTGTAATACCTGTTGCAAGTATGGGCCTAACCGGTGTTGTCATTGATGTCAACATACTCCTGTTGCATTGATGATAAGGATTGGATGAGTTGAATGCTGAGGATATTGAGAAAATTAGTCCTATCAGGAATAGAGAAGAATAGTAAAGACAATAAGGTAAAGATCCCAGCTAAGATGAAGATCAGAGGATGTGCATCAAAGGGTTTGTAGATATGTGTCTTAAGATGATCCAGTAAATATTTCAGAGGTCCACATGAAGATATGAAGAAGTTATGGCCACTTAAGTAAAACCAGTTCTGGCAAGTGTTCAGAGGTGACAGAGTGACACAGATAGGTCCGGTGAGATCTGGAAATGGAACATCTTGTTCCGCAGATTTGGTGGAGTGTTTAGGAAGTCAATGTGAATTGACAACTCAATTGGTTCAAGGTCTGAAGGTCCAAAAGCATCTATTCCAATATGATAGTGATGTCAGACTGTGTTCTTAAGGTTCCAGATGAAGGAGAAAATGATTTTAGTAAGCAGAAGTAGTGTGGATGTTCTTGGTGATTCAGGCAAGCTTGTGTAGGTCTTTGGATCGTATCCAGTTCGTGTTGGTGGTCCGCATTGAAGATTGAGCTCGTAATTGAAGAATTACTTCCAGATGATGATGTTCTTCCTAAGTCTGGCCGACCGGATGAGTTACACATCCTGCGGATGATCTTGGAGATGTTCTGTGAAGAATGGCGTGTTCCTAAGGAAGATTGAAGTCTCAGATCTGTGTGGCTGACCGTGTGTTGATCCGCGTGAAGTCTTTTTGTAATTAGTCATGTTATGTTTATGTATTTTCTCTGTAATGTATGCCGACTTGGATGATTATCCCTAAGTCGATGTCTTGTATAAATAAGGCGTTGTAAAGTCATTTCAAATGGATCTTGTGGAGATGAGAGTGTGGTAGAGAGGATCAGAGTGAAAGGCAGAGCAAAAGTATTGGGCTTAAATGGAACTGACTCAAGCATGGTGAAGATGCTATTCTTCAGTTCAAGTATGTAATACTTATTATTCTGTAGACAATGTGTCTCCTGTAAGTAGTGGGCCTCTTGTGAGCAGTGTGATTGGGTAGTGAGCCCTAATTGACACGTGCCATCTTGTTCTTTCTATTCTTTTAACAGAGAATACAATATTGGGTTAGTCACCCCGTGGTTTTTCCCTTAACCAAGTTTTCCACATCAAAATCTTGGTGTCATTGTGTTAATGTGTTTCTGCTCTTGAATTATTGCATTATGTTTCCATGATTGATTTATTATTATGCTACTAAATTAAGAAAAGGATTTTAAGTGATTAATTGCAAGAAAGTTTTGGACAACTGATTCACCCCCCTCTCAGTTGTCTGTCCTAAATCTAACAATTGGTATCAGAGCCAAGTTCCTCTAAAAGGAGCTTAACCACTTGAGGAGATCCAGGATGTCATCCTATAAGAAGGATAGTCCGAGGTTTGATGGAACCAATTTCACTCTTTGGAAAAGTCGCATGGAATGCCACTTGCAATGTATGGGAATGCAGTATTGGATCATGGCTTCAAAGAAGTATGATCCTCCACAGAATGGTCTGCATACCGTAGATGAAATCAAAGATGTTGAAAACAATCTGTGGACTAAAGAAGCTCTTCTAAGTGCCTTATTTGATTCAGAGCTGACAAATGTTATTGATCTAAAAAATGCATATGAGATTTGGCAAAAACTGGAACTTCTACATGAAGAAGACAAGTATGTTAAATGTGCCAAGCTACAGAGTCTGAAAGATAAATTTGAAAACCTGAAGATGAGAGAAGATGAAAATATCACTACATTTATGCCAAGAGTAAATGAGCTTGTTTGTGGCATTAGATGTGCTAGTGGAGTCTTGGATGAAGATGAGATTGTTGGCAAAGTTCTTAGATCCCTTCCTGATTCTTACAAATATAAGGTTGCTTCTATTGAAGAATTCAGATCTTTTTTAGGTATCACAAGAGATCAATTGGTTTGTAAACTGGCTGCATTTGAATTGACCGAGTTTGGAGATGCCCCCCTAAGACTGAATCTGTATTTAAAGCTAGTGCCTCTGTAAAAGGAAAATAAAAGTTTGATGTGGGAGAGAACTCGTCAAAGAAACTATCATGGTATGAAAAAGCAATAAAAGACCTGGAAGAAGATGAAGCAGAAGATTCTCAACTTGAAGCCCTTATTACAAAATGACTGCTAAGAGGATCCGGTAAGTATGAGGGCAAATTGCCTTTTAAATGTTTTAACTGCAATAAGATTGGTCATTTTGCCTCAAGGTGTCCGGAAAGATTTTCAATGCCAAATCCTAATAGATCAAGGTTCCAAAAGAAATGCTACTATGTTCATGAAGATGATGATGATGAAGGAGTAATAGATGATGAATCAGAGACAAGAAACAAATCTGGAAGTGACTTGGTGTTTATTGCCATCAAGGAAGAAGATCCAATGCCCTTTGAATCTGTCAATCATAAATTGTAGAAAAAGCTCTGGCTGCCCAAGTTGAAGAAAATGATAATTGGGTCATTGACAGTGGATGCTCCCACCATATGATAGGTGACAAAAATAAGTTCATAGATTTGGAAAGGTATAAAGGAGGAGTGGTAAATTTGGTGATAATTCTGCTGGCAGAATCAAAGGTAGAGGAACCATCTCTTTTGATGGAAAGAACAAAACCAGTAATGTACTGTATGTTGAAGGTCTGAAGCACAATCTTCTCAGTGTTGGATAGTTGGTGGACAAAGGCTATGATCTCTGATTCAAGAATGGAAAATGCAAGATCTTTGAAAGTTCCAGAACTGAGATTGCATCTAGTACTCAAACTAAAGGTAATATCTTCCACTTAGTTGGTACTGGTAAAAGTTGCTTATTTGTTCAAATTGATCAGAGTTGGTTGTGGCATAAGAGAATGTGTCATGTGAATTTTGATAATATCATCAAGATAAGCAACACTCAGGCTGTAAGAGATCTTCCAAGACTGGTGAAACCTACTAATAGTTTGTACAAAGAATGTCAGTTGGGTAAACAGAGCAGAGTCACATTCCAAAGTAAAGAGCAGTCTTCTACCAGATTATTGGACTTAATTCATACTGATCTATGTGGTCTGGAAAGAATAAGGAGTGTGCAAGGTGATAGATACTTCATGTTATTAATTGATGATCACTCCCGGATGATGTGGGTAACTTTTTTGAAAGAGAAATCTGAGGCCCTTGAGAAATTCAAAATATTCAAGGCTATGGTAGAAAATGAAACCGGATTAAACATAAAATGTCTAAGGTCTGACAGAGGTGGAGAATTCACATCCAGTGAGTTCATAGAATTCTATGAGAAATATGGGATAAAAAGATAGTTGTTTGCTCCAAGGACACCACAACAGAATGGAGTAGTGGAGAGAAAGAACTAGACCATCCAGGAAGCATCTAGAACCATGATGATGGAAGCAAATGTTCCTCAGATCTATTGGAGAGAAGTCGTAAGCACTGCAGTCTTTACTCTCAACCGAGTACAAATCAGAAGCAATACTGGTAAGACTCCTTATGAACTTTAGTTTGGCATCACCCCCACTGTGAAGTATTTCAGAGTCTTTGGTAGCAAATGTTACATTAAAAGAGATGAAGATCTAGGAAAATTTGATGCTAGAAGTGATGAAGGAATATTCTTGGGTTATTCTACTCAAAGCAAAGCATACCGGTGTTATAACAAGAGATTGAGAAGATTGTAGAAAGTAGAAATGTGAAGGTTGATGAAGGTATTAAAAAACCCTCAAGGTTTTATGAATATGATGAAGATGATTAGAATGATGTCTTGATCCAAGGAGTCCAAGCCCCTTCTGAAATTTAGATTCAAACTGATCTGCTGAATCAGGAAGAAGAGATAATTTTGAATGAACCTGTACAAGAAATAGAAGTGCAAGTAAGTCCCAAAATTCCCAGGTATGTAAAACTGAATCACTTTGAAGACCAGATCATAGGTGATAAAAGAAAAGGTGTTCAAACAAGAAGAAGGATTGCTCAAGATTCAGAAGAGTATTGTCTGATTTCAAAGATTGAACCTAAGACAGTGAATGAAGCATGCAATGATGAAAACTAGACTAAAGCAATGGAGGAAGAGCTGATGCAAATTGAGAAAAATCACACTTGGGATCTTGTTCCCAGACCTAAAAACAAGAATGTGATTGGAACCAAATGGGTCTTCTGGAATAAACTGAATGAAGATGGTGAAGTAGTTAGAAATAAAGCCAGATTGGTCTGCAAGGGTTACTCCCAAGTTGAAGGAGTTGATTTTGAAGAAACTTTTGCTCTGGTGGTAAGAATTGAAGAAGTCAGATTATTTCTTGCCTTTGCTGCCTTCAAGGACTTCAAAGTATATCAGATGGATGTCAAGTCTGCCTTCCTGAATGGTGACTTGGAAGAAGAAGTATACATTGAGCAACCAGATGGATTTCAATTATTTGATCATGGTGATATGGTTTGCAAGTTGAAGAAAGCACTGTATGGACTTAAACAAGCCCCAAGAGCCTGGTATGAAAGATTGAATAAGCATCTCTTGAAGATTGGTTTCAACAAAGGTACTACTGATAGTAACTTATTCTTCAAAATTGAACATGAAAATATCTTGATTGTTGAAGTGTTTGTTGATGATATCATTTTTGGAGGAAGAGATAGTATCTGTAAAACTTCTGCAAATCAAATGAAAAGTCAATTTGAAATGTCCTTGTTTGGGGAAATGAATTTCTTCTTGGGTCTGCAAATCATTCAAATAAAGAAAGGAATCTTCATTTCTCAGACTAAATATGTGAAAGAATTGTTGAAGAAATTTGGGATGGAAGACTCAAAACCAATGAGTACTCCCATGGCAACTGGATGTAAATTGAGCAAAGATGATGACTCTCCTAAGGCTGATCAAAAAAAGTACAGGTTAATGATTGGAGGATTGTTGTATCTCACTCAAAATAGACCTGACATTATGAATGCTGTTGGTCTTGTTGCTAGATTCCAAGCTGATCCTAGAGAATCTCATGTCATGGCAATCAAGAGGATTTTTAGATATCTAAAAGGAACAATTGAGTATGGATTGTGGCATCCAAGAGATCATGATTTTTCCCTTCATACATATACAGATGTGGATGGGGTAGGAGATGTGGATGACCGGAAGAGTACCAGTGGTGGAGCATTATTTTTGGGGAAGAGATTGGTTTCTTGGCTAAGCAAGAAACAAGAGGCAATATCTTTGTCCACTACAGAAGCATAATATATTGCAGCAACAGGTAGTTGCACTCAAGTATTATGGATGAAGCAAATGCTAAGAGATATCAGAGTGGAGTATGAAGAACCTATCACAATCTTCTGTGATAATTCAAGTGCAATCAACATATAAAAAAATCCGGTGTTACATTCAAAGACCAAACATATATCCATCAAATTTCACTTTTTGAGAGAGCAAGTGAACAAAAATGAAGTTAGATTGGAGTTTGTGCCTTCCGAGGATCAGATTGCAGATATTTTTACTAAACCTCTACCTAAGGACTCTTTTGAGTATCTCAGGGAGAAGTTAGGGGTTATTACCCCTCTGGTTCTGAATTGAGGTGCATTGATGTGCATCAATTTGGTGGATCTCACAGTCATATCTTGTGGTCCGGATTGATGATGGGACGCTGCTACTCAGGGGGAGCAGGTAGTATGATTATGAATTGATGCAAGTATGTGCCCTTTGCCATTGATGTCAAAGGGGGAGAGAAGACATGTGAAAAACAAGTGGTTGCTTATCAAAGGGGGAGTAGTAAAGGAAGAGAAGACATGTGAATGGTTGTTGTTGATAGGGGAAGTTGTGTCAGTAAGGAGAAGTTCTTGTCTTGATGGTTAAAATAGTTTTTCACATCATATGTTGCCATCAATGACAAAGGGGGAGATTGTTGCAAGTATGGGCCTAACTAGTGTTGTCGTTGATGTCAACATACTCCTGTTGTATTGATGATAAGGATTGGATGAGCTGAATGCTGAGGATATTGAGAAAATTAGTCCTATCAGGAATATAGAAGAATAGTAAAGACAGTGAGGTAAAGATCCCAGTTAAGATGAAGATCAGAGGATGCACATCAAAGGGTTTGTAGATATGTGTCTTAAGATGATCTAGTAAATATTTCAGAGGTCCGCATGAAGATCTGAAGAAGTTATGACCACTTAAGTAAAACCAGTTCTGGCAAGTGTTCAGAGGTGACATAGTGACACAGATAGGTCCGGTGAGATCTGGAAATGGAACATCTTGTTCTGCAGATTTGGTGGAGTGTTTAGGAAGTCAATGTGAATTGACAACTCAATTGGTTCATGTTCTAAAGGTTTGAAAGCATCTATTCCAATATGACAGTGATGTTAGACTATGTTCTTGAGGTTTTAGATGAAGGAGAAAATGATTTCAATAAGCAAAAGTAGTGTGGATGTTCTTGGTGATTTAGGCAAGCTTGTGTAGGTCTTTGGATCGTATCCAGTTCGTGTTGGTGGTCCGCATTGAAGATTGAACCCGTAATTGAAGAATTACTTTCGGATGATGATGTTATTCCTAAGTCCAGCCGACCAGACGAGTTACACATCCTACAAATGATCTTGGAGATGTTCTGTGAAGAATGGCATGTTCCTAAGGAAGATTAAAGTCTCAGATCTGTGTGGCCGACAGTGTGTTGATCCATGTGATGTCTTTTTGTAATTAGTCATGTTGTGTTTATGTATTTGCTCTGTAATGTATGACAAATTGGATGATTATCCCTAAGTCGATGTCTTGTATAAATAAGGAGTTGTAAAGTAATTTCTAATGGATCTTGTGGAGATGAGAGTGTGGTAGAGAGGATTAGAGCGAAAGGCAGAGTAGAAGTATTGGGCTTAAATGGAACTGACTCAAGCATGGTGAAGATGCTATTCTTCAGTTCAAGTATGTAATACTTATTATTCTGTAGATAGTGTGTCTCCTGTAGGCAGTGGGCCTCTTGTGAGCAGTGTGCTCAGGCAGTGAGCCCTAATTGGCATGTGCCATCTTGTTCTTTCTATTCTTTTAATAGAGAATACAATCTTGGGTTAGTCACCCCATGGTTTTTCCCTTAACCGGGTTTTCCACGTTAAAATCTTGGTGTCATATGTGTTAATGTGTTTCTATTCTTGAATTATTGCATTATGTTTCCATGATTGATTTATTATTATGCTACTAAATTAAGAAAAGAATTTTAAGTGATTAATTGCAAGAAAGTTTTGGACAACTGATTCACCCCCCCTCTTAGTTGTCTGTCCTAAATCTAACAATATCGACCTTGGAGATTGTTCCAATGGTTGATGCCTACCTTGATGATCATTCCAAGGTTGATGTAGTGTTTAAATACTTGTAGCTGAGTCATGGAAAAGTTGTCCTTGAGTGAAAATGAGAATATATTAAGAAAAGTCCAAAGGCAGAGCAGAGAAGAGGCAAAGGAAAGAAGAGAAAGAGCAGAGTAGAGGAAGAGTAGGGCAGAGGAAGAGCAGAGCTGAAGAATTGTTTATTCACAATAAAGAAAGGTGTTTGATCATGACAGTGAATTTGGCAGTAAGCCACCAGTAGGGTTTAACAACCCTTATTGTAATCTTGCTAGGTTTAGGGTTGAGACAGTGAGTCTACTAGACCTAGTTGTTTTTCATGGCAGTAATCCAGTATGTTTAGGCCTGTGGGGTGACCAAGCCTGAACATCACTATTTCAAGATTGCAATATATATTGAGAGTTAATCCTCTCCGTGGTTTTTCCCCACCTTGGGGTTTTCCACGTAAATCTGGTGTCTCTTGTGTTAGATGTTGTTAAGTTTCTAATTTCATGCACTCATTGTTAAATCAAAATAATTGTGGATAAGTGATGAATGTTTAATTGCAGAAAGTGTTTAAGTTTTTGTGACAACTGATTCACCCCCCTCTTGTTGGAAAGAGACACTATATGGATTCATGAATATTGTCATTGATGGCAACAAAGGTTATCCCACACATCCGCAAGACATGATGAGTCTCTACTGGAAGTCAGATTGAAGAAGTGTTATGATCCGGTAAGCAAGAACAGAGCAGTCAGCAAGGTCCGACAGTCAGGTCTGGATCTCTCAGAGGAAGTATTTCAGTGAAGTGTGGATTTGGTGAAGTCAAGAGGAGTACCTTGACTAATAGATTCCAAGGATTTAGCCTCTGGTGATGGAAGGGTTAAGAGATATGAACACTTGAGTGTTGGGTTCCTATTTTACAGAGAAGACAAAGGAAGAACTGTACTGGCAGAGTGTCAGACTCGAATCTGGAAGAGAGATTGCTATTGACTAAGTTTCTTGAGGTATCATTCATGATTGGCCGACATGATTGAAGACTTCTACATGCATATTCTTGATCCACATTACTTAGTATGCAAGGATTTAGCTGACAGACCAGAGTTTGAGATAATATTGACTATTCTAGATGCCGACTAGAAAAGTGTTGAAATCACTTGTGTGGATATATATATACAAGATGGATTTAGATGTGTGTGTGTGTGTGTTGTGTAAGTGTTGAAGTGCGAATAAAAGTATAATAGTACAAAAGGCAAAAAAATAGGTTTGGAATGTAAAAGGACAACAACACTTAAGGAGAGTAAGAATGAAGTGCAGCAGATCAGTCTATTGAGCTTAACCAGAATTGAACTTTAGCATGTGTGGATGCTTCTCATCAGCTCAAGTTTTCTTTGTGTATACAGTAAGTCTTTTGTAGGGAGTGAGCCTCTTGTGAGCAGTGTGCTCGAGCAGTGAGCCCTAATTGGCAAGTGCCATTTTGTATCTTCTATTCTTTTAACAGAGAATAATATCTTGGGTTAATCACCCCATGGTTTTTTCCCTTAACAGGGTTTCCACGTCAAAATCATTGTGTCATATATATTGGTGTTATTTTTATTTCATGATTATGCTTGCTTATTTGATCTGATGTTGCATTAACTGTTAAGAAAGCACAAAAAGTTGAATTATTAGGATAACTGATTCACCCCCCCACTCAGTTATCAACAATTGGTATCAGAGCCAAGTTCCTCCCAACAGAGCCTAACAGCTTGAGGAAGATCTGGGAATTCAAATGGATGTATATGGTATAAGGGAGCAACTCAAGTCTGCCCTTGATGATCTTGAGCAGTCAAACTCTGAAGCTAATGAATTAAAGGAAAGACTCCAACAGGCTGATGATTTCATAAAAGAACTAAAAGAGAAACTGAGTCTCTCTATGAAAAAAAGAAAGGAGATACTTCAACAATTGGCAAGTCAAGGTGAAGCCAATGATACAAATGGAGATCTGAAAGAGAAAACCAAGTTATGTGAAAAGTTATCAAAAGAAATCATCATGGTAAGACATGAAATGGAATCAGGAGTTATAAAGTTCACCCAAGAAGTTGAAGAAAGAAGAAAATTTGAAGATAATCTAAGACAATCTCTCAAAGAAAAATTAGAAGACTGCCATAAGATGGATAGAATAATCAGACATCTTAAATCTGATCTTGAAGATGCTAAAGATAATGAAGAAAAACTTGAGGATCAAATTGTCTCTCTTAAAAGGGATCTTCAAACAGCAAATGAATACAAAGAGAAATTCAAGACAAGCTCTGCTGAACTTGAAGTTCTTCTTGAAAGCCAAAAGAGGGTAGATGACAAGTGTGGCCTGGGGTATGAAAAAGGTGAAAGCTCTGGATCTGGTTAGAAGAATTTTAGATCAGAAAATCCAAGGAACAGGCCTAGAAGACCTTTGGTAAGGCAGCCTAATGCTCAAAGATATCCATCTTTCAATGGATACTGCCACAACTGCAATAACTTTGGTCATAAAGCTAATCAGTGTAGAAAGAGAATGAATCAGACTAATACATCCTTCTTCGGACAGTGTTTCAACTATAAAAGATATGGTCACAAATCTCATGAATGTAGAAATATGCAAATGAACAATTCATTCAATGGTAGATGCTTTGCATGCAATAGAATGGGTCATATGGCTAATCAATGTAGATCAAGAGGATATCAATCAAATATGCAAAAAAATGTTGTTTGCCAAATTTGCAATAGATCTGGTCATATTGCAAAATTCTGTAGAAGCAAGAATCAAGACAAAAGAGGTCTGGTACATCACAATCAGAATCAAGATAAGGGAAAAAAAAAAGTGAATGCGGATGAAGTTCAAAATGAGATGAACAAGATTTGAGCGAAGAAAAGTACAAAGAATGTAGGGGATGGATCTGCACCAGACTCTGGTGCTGATATTCCTTCTGAAAATTAAAAAGTGAGCTCTGGCTCAGGGGGAGACACAAAGAAAACCTTGTTCCCCCAGCCAGTCAATTGGTGCTAGAACTGGCACAAGGAGAGTTGCGGATTAAAGAGTTCATAAGAGAAACATCTAAATAAACTATGGTTAAGATTTGGAAGGTCCTCAAGATGTTTAAGATCAAGATCGATCCGGTACTTCAAGTCATCCGAATAAGGCAAATCGGAATAACTTAGGTTAAGCATTTATTGCAACTTCGTATTAGGGTTTGCAGAGTAATATAAGGGTTCTTCCTATTAAACATTTGCTCATTCTGCATTTAAGAAGAAGAAAAGAAAAGCTCTGCAACAAATTTCCTCAAACCCATCAAAGATCATTTGCAGAAGTCAATTCATCCAGAAATTGATCCGGCTAACTCCGTGAAACCTAAAGGCGCAAAAGGTATTTTCTGTTCTTAAAATATCTCTCTACAAATCTTTTTAAAAGATGTCTACTCTGAATATTGTGAAGATCACTGATAGGCCTCGCCCCAAATTCAAGAAACATCCCTACAAATCCTTGGAAGTAGATCCCCTAGGAGCTTTTTCCAGTGTTCCGCATGGTGTCTTACATACAGAAGATATTAGGGTTTACATTCACGCAAACATTGAAGAATTCAAAGAGTCCAAATTGAGGGATATCTACCACAAACAAATAATAGATGATTCATTTGAGCTCAAACCCCAATACAAGGCCCTCCGGGAGAAGCACTTTGCACAATGTATACATTTCCCCTACTTTGCCGAGGACGAATGGGTCCGGTATGTCTTGAGTAGAATACATGACAACTTCATGTGGTTGAATGGACCATTCAAGATCACAAAAGATGCCATTAGGGCAGTTACCAGTTTACACTCATCCGGTGGTATACCTATTCTCAAATCAATCAAGAATTTGACTATAAGTGAGGCTACCGGATCTAGGTTTGATAAAAGAGCAATGACAGTAGATGACATCACTAATCCGGATGTCAAGTTTGCATCCATGATCATTGGCTACAAGATATATCATTCTAGCAGGGAGAATTCAGTACTTGGAACTACTATCTACACTGCCTATGAAATGTTGAGAAAAAAAGAAGACTATGACCTTTGTGAGCTCCTTCTAAACCAACTCTTGGAGAACCTACAGAAGATAAAGAAGGACAAGAAGAATTCCTTCAAATTTGGTGGCCTAATACTCTGTCTATTCTTCTACTTTATGAATGAGCTACCCGGATCCAGTGGATGGGTTTGGCAGAATGACAGACTGGTTGCCATACAAATCAGGGATTATTTGCATGGACTTGGTGATGACAAAGCACAAAACACAGCTCTCTGGGGTTTCTTTAAAAACTTTTAGAACATGATGCAAGACAAAGAGAGAATTCCCCAATCTCTAGTTGAAATACAAAGACACAGTATGCTTTATGGTAGAGACTGATCAATGCCTAATGGAGGCAGTGGAACCAAGAACAGTGTGGATCAAGCCAATGGGGTATGAGGTGGATGAGAAAATCGTAGAGCTGCATGTTCAGCACATGCTTAGTAAACCAAAGGATCCCAAGGTAGAAAGGTTTGGAACCTTTGAAGAATTGAGTGTGAAGATCCATATTGAGCTAAGGCAACTAGAAATGAAAAGAAAGGTAAGAAAAGAAGTAGAAAACATTGCCAAAAGCTTTGGCATTCAAAAGAGGCACTTGATGCCAATAGGGAGAAGATGGAAGAAGCAGAGAAAGAGAAGGAAGGTGCTGAAAAGGAAAGTGGTCTGACAAAAGCCCCCACTCGGACAAGATCTTCTAAGAGGTCCACTCCTACCACTGACAAGAGCTCAAAGACATCAAAACTGGAAGCAAAATCACCCGGAAAGAAGAGAAAAGAACTAAGACAAAGGCCACAAGGTCTTATATCAGTCAGAAAGATGAAGAAGAGACAGAATCTGATGAAGAAATCAAGAAGATGAAGAAGAAGAAGAAAGTATCCGGTGCAGATAAGGTGGCAGAGGCAGAAGAATTTGTTGAAAAGCCCACTCTGTCTCCAGATGATGTAGTCAAAGTTGTTACTATGGATGGAAACCTGCAACCAATAACAGAATTCTATGATGCATATAATGATGCAGATAGAAAAATCTTGGAGGAGGCCACAGTTAAGTACTTGAACATATACAATAAAGCCTTGATTGAAATAATTTCTCTAATTCCTAAAAGTTTGGAAAAGGAACTTGAAATGAGAAAAGAAAATGCTAAGGCTAAGGACTTAGAAATCAGAGAACAAATAGCTATTCAGCTCTAACCTTCAATTACTCCAAAACAAATGGATATGATTTTCAAAGATTGCAAGGATGAGTTTCGAAGTAAGACTAGAATGAATCAGCTCATTCTTGGAGAGACTGATAAAGTGGCAAAAGAAACAGAAGAAATCCTATGGAAGGCATACTCAAGATTCAACATTCCTATTATAGAGGACTTGGGTGTTGATCCCTCAGCTACAAGTGTTGAAAAATAATCTACTGAGGCAATGACAGAAGAAGTAATGGACTCCGGTGAAGGTAAAGACAAGGGCTTGGAATCCTCTACTTCGGAAGAGGTGGCTCATGAACAAACAAACATTACTCCTCCGGTTTCTCCTGCTGACTCTGGATCCAAAGGAGAAGAAAGAATAAAGGAGAAAGAAAAAGAAGTAAAAGGAAAAGAAGATGACAACTCTAAGACTGCAAAAGAAAAGAAAACTCTGTCTCTAGCAAGAGACACTGCAGAAATTGTCAAAAATTTCCTAAACAAAGAGACAATGGAAATTGATGAATTGGAACTTCTACTAGGACCATTTGATTTTGATTCTCTTTCCCCGGTACAAACAATGAAGATAGCTTCATTTGCTAATGCAAAGGCAAAAGAAAAACTCCTGAAGTCTCACATGGAAGACTGTGAGCTAATAGAAACTGCATCCGGTGTGCTTGAAAAGATCATGCCATCCTTTCTGAAGGATTCATCAGCTTCCTCATCAAGTAATCTTAAATCTCTTGTTAATTCAGTCAGCCCTCATTTTGAGTCCTTAGAGAAATCATCTGAGGAAAAGGTCTGGAAAGAGTTTTTGGATAAAAGATTCTCTGAAGTACTAAGTCTAATATCAAATGATAGAAGAAATATGGATATAGGGATAAAGAGCTTAGAAAATGCTCTTTAAGATGGCAGGGAAATATCTAAATTTTGTCTATCATGGTCCAAAGCAACAATGGAGATTGAGAAGAAAATGAAAGAACAGGAGATCAAACTAACAAAACTTTCTCAAAATTTTGATCCATTTACCTCATCCATAGTAAATCAAGAATGTCAGACTATTGCAATCTTGGATGAAATTAAGAAGCTAGAGAAAGAAAAGAAAAACATAATCGGCAGGTTAAATAAGCTTAGAAGAATAATCATTCCTAAGTTGGAGGCCATGCATGAGGCCCTAAGTGATGCTCAAACCACCGCCAAGACAAATGATCTGACAGATCTAAAGAAGGTAGAAGTTTTTGCATTCCTGTTGAGTGGTCACATATCAATTTTGGATAGGATGAAGCTGAGTTGGGTAACCGAAGTTGTACAATTGAAAAACACTTTTGCAGACATACTAAAGTATATGTAGAGTGCCACCGGATGATATACTTATGCAACTAAGTTAATTTTTGAAAATTTTGGTGTGCGGACCCCACCCTTTGCCATTGATGTCAAAGGGGGAGTGATGAGCAGTGAAAAATGATGAATCCAGCTAAGGGGGAGCTCCAGAAAATGTACATAGAGACAGAGCATCAGCCAAGGGGGAGTATAGTGTGACACTTAGTCATTTTTCACTAAGTGTTGCCATCAATGCCAAAGGGGGAGATTGTTGGCAAGAGACACTATATGGATTCATGAATGTTGTCATTGATGGCAACAAAGGTTATCCCACACATCCGCAAGACATGATGAATCTCTATCGGAAGTCAGATTGAAGAAGTGTTATGATCTGGTAAGCAAGAACAGAGCAGTCAGTAAGGTCTGACAATTAGGTCCGGATCTCTCAGAGGAAGTATTTCATTGAAGTGCAGATTTGGTGAAGTCAAGAGGAGTACCTTGACTAACAGATTCCAAGGATTTAGCCTCTGGTGATGGAAGGGTGAAGAGATATGAACACTTGAGTGTTGGGTTCCTGTTTGACAGAGTAGACAGAGGAAGAATTGTACCGGCATAGTGTCAGACTCGAAACCGGAAGAGAGATTGCTATTGACTAAGTTTCTTGAGGTATCATTCATGATTGGCCGACATGATTGAAGACTTCTACATGCATATTATTGATCCGCATTACTTAGTATGCAAGGATTCATCCGACAGACTAGAGTTTGAGATAATATTGACTATTCTAGATGCCGACTAGAAAAGTGTTGAAATCACTTGTGCGGATATATATATACAAGATAGATTTAGATGTGTGTGTGTGTGTTGTGTAAGTGTTGAAGTGCGAATAAAAGTAGAATAGTACAAAAGGCAGAAAAATAGGTTCGGAATGTAAAAGGACAGCAACACTTAAGGAGAGTAAGAATGAAGTGCAACAGATTAGTCTATTGAGCTTAACCGGAACTAAACTTCAGCATGTGTGGATGCTTCTCATTAGTTCAAGTTTTCTTTGTGTATATAGTAAGTCTTTTGTAGGCAGTGAGCCTCTTGTGAGTAGTGTGCTCAGGCAATGAGCCCTAATTGGCAAGTGCCATTTTGTATCTTCTATTCTTTTAATAGAGAATAATATCTTGGGTTAATCACCCCATGGTTTTTTCCCTTAATAGGGTTTCCACTTCAAAATCATTGTGTCATATGTATTGGTGTTATTTCCATTTCATGATTATGCTTTCTTATTTGATCTAATGTTGCATTAACTGTTAAGAAAGCACAGAAAGTTGAATTATTAGGATAACTGATTCACCCCCCCTCTCAGTTATCAACACCTCTTAGTTGTCCGACGCATATCAACAATTGGTATCAGAGCCAAGTTCCTCTGAAGAAAGTTTAACAGCTTGAGGAAGATCCCAAATGTCTTACAAGAAGGAAGTGCTACATTGTGATGGAACTAATTATGTTCTCTGGAAGGCTTGGATGAAAAGCCAACTTCTTTCTCTTGGTATCAAATTTTGGAAAGCTGCAGAAACATAATACACCATACCTCAAAATGGCCTGACTATTGAAGATGAAATCAAAGAATATGAGATAGCTATCAAGGCAAGGGATGCTCTGCTAAGCTCATTAACCGACTCAATACTGATGAAAGTGGTGGATCTTGAAACTGTAAATAAGGTATGGGAAAAGTTAAAAAATCTGTATGAAGGAGATGACTCTGTGAGGGAAGCCAAGTTACAAAGTCTGAAAGTGAACTATGAAAGCTTGAAGATGAACAATGATGAAAACATATCAACATTTATGCAAAGAGTTGATGAACTTGTTATAGGGATAAAAGCCATAGGTGGAACTCTCGATGAAAAGGAAATTGTCACGAAAATACTCAGATCTCTTCCTGAGTCCTACTGTCACAAGGTGGCCCTGATAGAAGAATTGTTGTAAGTAAAAATAGTTAACAGTGACCAGTTGCTTAGTAAGCTTACTACTTTTGAAATGAGGGAGTTAGATGATGCTCTGCCAAAAGTTGAGACTGCTTTCAAAGCTAGTACTCCTAGAAGTACTTCCAGATCAGGAAAGTATAAGGTAGAATCTAATGATGAGATAGATGAAGTTGAAGCCAACTTTGTGGACAGGATGCAAAGAGGATTTGGTAAGTATAAAGGAAAATTACTTTTCAAATGTTTTTCCTGTGGTAAAGTAGGTCATTTTTCTTCCAGATATCTTGAAAGAATTGAAAGAAATAGAAGAAGATATGAAAACATGCCTAGGACCCAAAAGAAGTGTTATTATGTTGAAGATTTTGATGATGATGAAGGAGTATCAGATAACGGTGAACTAGATAAGGCTAATTCCTTTGTAAGTGAATGCTTGTTCATTGCTCTTAAGGAAGATCTTGTGTCTACTAATTCTTCTAGCTGTATGAAGGAAGAAAAACCAGTGGAAAGTGCTTTGGCTGCTCAGGTCATCAAGGACAAAGATGAATGGGTTATTGTTAGTGGTTGCTCTCACCACATGACTGGTGACAAAAGTAAGTTTGTAAGTTTGGAAAGATATGATGGTGGACTGGTTAGGTTTGGAGATGACATAGCTGGTAGGATTTGTGGAAAAGGATCTATTTCTTTTGATGGAAAGCATAATACTAAAGATGACTTGTATGTGAAAGGATTAAAGCACAATCTTCTAAGTGTGGGTTAGATGTGTGACAAAGGCTACGACTTAAGCTTCAAGGACAATGGATGCAAGATCAGGGAAAGCTCTGGAACAGTCATTACAACTGGTAAGAAGACCAGAGGTAACATATATCACTTGAAAGGAACTGAGAACTATTGCTTGTTGACTCAGATTGATGAAAGTTGGTTATGTCGTAGAAGGTTGTGTCACATTAATTTTGATAATATTATGAAGATAAGTACTGCATAGATTGTTAGAGATTTGCCTAAGCTTGTGAAGCCTGCTAATCTGGTTTGCAAGGAGTGTCAATTTGGGAAATAGACAAGAACAAGTTTCAAAAGCAAGGATCAATCAGTTGGAGGACTACTTGAGCTAGTGCATACAAATTTGTGTGGACCTACTAGAGTAAGAAGTTTGCAAGGAGATAGGTATTTCGTGCTGCTCATTTATGATTATTCTAGAATGACTTGGGTCACCTTTTTGAAAGAGAAAGATGAAGCTCTAGATAAATTCAAGGCATTTAAGGAAATGGTTGAAAATGAGATGGATTTGAAAATCAAATGTTTGAGATCTGATAGAGGAGGAGAGTTCACATCAAATGAGTTCAATTTCTTTTGTGAAGAGAATGGAATAAAGAGATAGTTATCTGTGCCTAGAACTCCACAACAAAATGGAGTTGTTGAAAGGAAAAATAGAACAGTTCAAGAAGCTGCTAGAACCATGATGAAGGAAGTTCATCTTTTGGAAGCATATTGGAGAGAGGCAATTCACACGGCAGTATATATCCTAAATAAAGTTCAAGTAAAAGGTAACAGTTCAAAAACTCCCTATGAATTGTGGTATGGTCCCTACTATGAAATATTTCAAAATCTTTGGTAGTAGATGTTATATCAAAAGAGAAGAAGATTTAGGCAAGTTTGATGCTAGATGTGATGAAGGAATCTTTCTTGGTTATTCCACTAAGAGTAAGGCCTGCTGGTGCTATAATAAGAGGTTGAATAAAATCATTAAAAGTGCAAATGTCAAAGTTGATGAGTGTAAAGAAAGGTCTTCAGAATCAAGTGGATATGAGTCAGATGATCCGTATGATTAAGAAGTGGTGCAGCATGAAGACAACATAGATGAAGAAGAACAAGCTCCGGTAAGTGCTACCAAAACTCTAAGATATGTAAGAATCAGTCATTCTAAAAATCAAATCATAGGAGATAAGAGCAAAGGGATCTTAATCATAAGAAAAGCTGCAGAAGAACAAGTAAATTTCTCTCTGATCTCTAAGATTGAACCTAAAATTATGGATGAGGCATGCAAAGATGAGAATCGGATAAAGGCCATGGAAGAAAAATTGATGTAGATAGAGAAGAATCAAACTTGGGATCTTGTTCCCAGACCAGCATACAAGAATGTAATTGGTACAAAGTGGGTCTTTAGAAACAAAATGAATGAGAATGGTGAAGTGGTAAGAAACAAAGCAAGATTGGTATGCAAAGGATACACTCAGGTTGAAGGAATAGACTTTGAAGAAACTTTTGCTTCAGTAGCAAGGATTGAAGAAATAAGGATGTTTCTAGATTTTGCAGCATATAAAGATTTCAAGGTTTATCAAATGGATGTGAAGTCTGCCTTCCTAAATGTACAGTTGGAAGAGGAAGTCTATATTGATCAACCAGAAGGATTTTAGTCATTAGAACAAGGGGACATGGTATGCAGATTGAAGAAAACACTGTATGGATTGAAGCAAGCTCCCAGGGCATGGTATGCATGGTTGGATAGGTACCTAACACATATAGGGTTTAGTAAAGATTTCAGGTAGAACCCAAGGAATCACATGTGATGGCAGTCAAGAGAATTCTGAGATATTTAAAAGGTACAATAGATTATGGTTTGTAGTACCCTAGGGACAGTGATTTTGTTCTCATTGCATATACTGATGCAGATTGGGCCAGAGATGTGGATGACAGAAAAAGTACAAGTGGAGGTACGTTCTTCTTGGGAAAAAGATTAGTATCTTGGTTGAGCAAGAAACAAGATTCAATATCCCTGTCTACTATAGAGGTAGAATACATTATAGCAGCATGTAGTTGCTCTCAAGTGTTATGGGTGAAGCAGACTTTGAAGGACATCAAAGTTGTGTATGAAGAACCTATTGCAATATTTTGTGACAACACAAATGCCATAAACATATCAAAGAACCTAGTGATGCATTTAAGGACCAAGCACATATCCATTAGGTATCATTTTTGGAGAGAAAAGGTGATAGAGAATGAAGTGAAGTTGGAGTATGTTTCGACCAAGGATCAGATTGCAAACATTTTTACCAAGCCTTTGCCTAAGGATACTTTTAAGTATCTCTGAGAAAAGTTAGCGGTCATCACCCCTCTAGCTCTAAACTAAGATGCACAATGGTGCAGCAGTCTGAAGGTGTTCAGAGGTCCAGATTGATGCTTTTTAGGGCTACTTCTAAGGGGGAGTAGTCAGAAAGTTGAGAGGAGAGATTATATCAGAGCAAAAGAGTGCAAGTATGTGCCCTTTTCCATTGATGTCAAAGGGGGAGAGAAGTCATGCGAAAAACTTAGTGCAGATGTGTAAGAGAAAGGGGGAGAACTTTGGAGAAAGAAAGAGTGTATGTGTGTAAAGAGAAAGGGGGAGAATCTTGTCTTGATGGTTGTTGCAGTTTTTCACACCATATGTTGCCATTAATGACAAAGGGGGAGATTGTTGCAAGTATGTGCCTAATCGGTGTTGTCATTGCTGTCAACATATTCTTGTTGTCATTGGTGTCAACTGTATCTTATTCCATTACTTGTTTAGAAGACGTGTATGTTGAGGATATTCAAAAAATTAGCCTCTCCGAAAGAAACAAGTAAGCCACAGAGAAGTGCAGTATAGACAGTGAGTTGTATACTGAAGAACAATCCGGTAAACTGCTCCGCATTTGTTCCTGCTTGAAGATCATGGTTTGTGGATTGGAAGTAAGTTAGAGGTATGTTTGAGGATGCTACATTTTGGGTTTGAGCCATCCATATGAAAATCTGAGTGAGTTGTGTTCACCAGAGTAAAGCCTGCTTTGTCTATAAGTTCAGTTGAGACGGGAAGACAGTATTTGGCTCCGCATTCCTCCGCAAGAAAGTATTTTTTTATGCAGTTCTAGAGGGAAGTCTGGGATGATGATAAGTGCCTACAGTTACAATGGTTCATGGTTTGGTGGTCCGCAAGCTATCATTCTTTTATGACAGTTGAAGACAGGAAAGATCATGTGTTCCGGTGAGAAGATTCCTATAGATAAAGTGGTTAAGGTTCACGCGGTTGCTCTTGATGATTATAGTGTGCTTGTGGATGTCTCCTAATCATGTTCCTATCTAGACTTTGGTCCACATTAAGGAATTGAGATGGTGTGTGAAGATTGTTCCTAGATAATGTAGTGTGTAACCAATCTTGGCCGACTTGGTTGATCCCAGTGATTGCAGACATCTCTAGAAGATTGTGGAAGCGTGTTGTGGCATGGAAGGTCTTGTTTGAGTCCTAGCTAAGGCATGGCATGATCCACAATTTATTCCCTTTGCATGATGTTGCAATAGGTCAGGACCTATTTTGTAAATGTTTGTAATACCGACCTTGGAGATTGTTCCAATGGTTGATGCCAACCTTGATGATCATTCCAAGGTTGATGTAGTGTATAAATACTTGTAACTGAGTCATGGAAAAGTTGTCCTTCAGTGAAAATGAGAATATATTAAGAAAGGTCCAAAGGAAGAGCAGAGAAGAGGTAAAGGAAGAGTAGGGCAGAGGAAGAGCAGAGCTGAGGAAATGTTTATTCACAATAAAGAAAGGTGTTTGATTATGACAATGAATTTGGCAGTAAGCCACCAGTAGGGTTTAACAACCCTCAGGGTTTAACAACCCTTATTGTAAACTTGCTAGGTTAAGGGTTGAGGCAGTGAGTCTGCTAGACCTAGTTGTTCTTCATGGTAGTAAGCCAGTATGTTCAAGGCCTATGGGGTGACCAAGCCTAAACATCACTATTTCAAGATTACAATATATATTGAGAGTTAATCCTCTTCATGGTTTTTCCCCACCTTGGGGTTTTCCACATAAATCTGGTGTCTCTTGTGTTAGATGTTGTTAAGTTTGTGACTTCATGCACTCATTGATAAATCATAATAATTGTGGATAAGTGATGAATGCTTAATTGTAGAAAGTGTTTAAGTTTTTGTGACAACTGATTCACCCCCCCTCTCAGTTGTCTGACGCATATCAATAGTACTCCCATGGTGACTGGTTGCAAATGGAGAAAAAATGATGAATCACCCAAGATTGATCAGAAAAGTATAGATCCATGATTGGAGGATTACTTTATCTAACTCAAACTAGACCTGATATTATGCATGTAGTTTGTCTTGTTGCAAGATTTCAAGCTGATCCAAGAGAATCACATGTGATGGAAATTAGAAGAATCCTGATGTATTTAAAAGGCACTCCAGATCATGACTTATGTTATCCAAAGGATAATGATTTCACTCTTAGTGCTTATATAGATGTTGATTGGGCCAGAGATATTGATGATAGGAAAAGTACAAGTGGAGGTGCTTTCTTCTTGGGAAATAGATTGGTTTCATGGCTGAGTAAGAAACAAGATTCAATCTCTTTGTCAACTGCAGAAGTAGAGTATATTGTAGCAGCATGTTGTTATCGATGAAGCATACTTTGAAGGATATAAGAGTTGTTTATGAAGATCCAATTGTATTCTTGTGTGACAATACAAGTGCCATAAATATTTCTAAGAATCTAGTGGTGCTCAAAGTCTCATTGTTTAATTTGGATTGATGTTTTGAGAGCTATCTCTCAGGGGAGCAGGTAGATGTGTTGGCAACACTTTAGTTAGTTCAAACTTGTAGAATGCAAGTACATGCCCTTTGCCATTGATGTCAAAGGGGGAGAGAAATCATGTGAAAAACTCAAGAGGACAAAGAATGCATATGTGTAAGAGAAAGGAGGAGAATCTTGTCTTGTTGGTCTTTTCAGTTTTTCACATCATATGTTGCCATCAATGACAAAGGGGGAGATTGTTGCAAGTATGTGCCTAATTGGTGTTGTCATTGATGTCAACATATCAGTGTTGTCACTAGTGTCAAATGTGCTCTTGTTTTGATGCTTGATTGTAATGAGTTAGATGCTTTGTATTTTCCTATATAAGTATTGGAGATCTAGATATTGAGGATATTGAGAAAATTTGCTCCTTTGGTGGAGACAGTGTGTTGTAGAGTTTCTTGTGTATTGCAGAAAAATAGTCAAGTAGATTGCTCCGCATTTCCTAAAAGATGAATATCTTTGTTTGCAGATTGGACATTATTTAGAGACACATCTAAAGATTCTATGTTCTGAGTTTGAGCCTCCGGTATGAAGAATTGAGTGAGTTTTGTTCACTAGAGTGAAAACAACTTTTTCTGTATGTTTGGCAGTGACAGGGAGAAAGTATTATGCTCTGCATTCCTCCGCATTGAATTATTTTTGTTTGCGGTTCTAGAGTTAAGTCTAGAATGATGATAAGTTCTTTCAACTACAATGGTTCATGATTTGGCGGTCCGCAAGCTATCCTTTCCTTATGACAGTGGGTGACAGTGTTGTTCTTGTGCTCTAGTTTGAAGAATCTTCTTGACAGAGTGGTTAGAGATCATGCGGTTGTTCCTTGTGATTACAATGTGCTTGTGGATGTCTCCTGATCGTGTTCCTATGTTTTGATTGGTCCACAAAGAGAAGTTTGGATCGTGAAAGAAGATTGTTCTTAGAAGACCTAGTGTTAACTCTAGTCTTGGCTGACTTGGTTGTTTTCACTATTTGCGGAGATGCATTGAAGTTTGTAGAAGCATGTTGTGGCGTGGAGGATTGCATTTGAGTCCTAGCTAAGGCGTGGCATGTTCATCATACTTCTCTACATCTTTCCTTAGCTAAATTTTGTAATAGGTCTAGACCTATTTCTATGTATTTTTTGTAATGCCGACCTTGGAGATTGCTCCAACGATTGATGACTGTATTTCTGACCTTGATGTACATTCCAAGCTTGATGACTTGTATAAAACTTGTAATGAATTGCTGAAAAAATGGATCAGTGAGCGAGTATGAAGAGATAAGTGCGAAGGTGTGAAAGAGCATAGCAAAGAAGTTATATTGTGCTTCAATGGAACTGTGATCCAACATGTGGTAGATGCATTTACAACAGTTCATCTTTTGGTAGTGAGCCAATCCTTCTTTTCTCTTGGCAGTGAGCCCTAAGACAGTGAGTGTTCTTGTAATTCAGTATTGATCTATCATAATATATTGTGAGCTAACACTCACCGTGGTTTTTCCACGTAAAAATCTTGGTGTCTATGTGTTATGTCTTTATGGTTGTTGTTTTTATGCTTGTTCTATTTTCATGTTATTAATTTTGGAAATTGGATTAATAAACAAGTTAACAAGTGGTTTTGCGGAATACCGATTCACCCCCCCTCTCAGTATTCCTTACTTTCAACACAAAGATCATCATCATAATGAAAACAAAGGATGACACACTAATAGTTTAGGGTTTTCGGGGTCGAGTAACACTCCCCCTCAATCGACTATAGACCTTAGTTGAATATCAAGAAAAAAAATAATATCCCAATTTGGAAATAAGGAAAACAAGATAATTCTTCATCTCTTCACAAAACTCTTGACTTGTGACGATGTTCTAGGAATGCCGTTTAGTCATCATAACCATTGTCGAGATAGCATCATCGACAAGATGACTCAAAAAATAGATTGATTTCCTAGAAAGAAAACATGAATCATGACAACTTATAGAGTGTTCATAAGGACATAGAATCTGATACTCAGATGGCTATTTGGCCTATTTCCTGACATCTATCTCTTCCTCCCAGATGATACTCTGCTTCCATCTTTAAAGGATGATTTCTTTCCTGATCAAACTCACCATGAGAAATTCATGATTAGTGTATCATCATATGATCGATAAGTCATAATAATTAAACAATCATCTCAATCTTGAAATCTCATATCTAACTAGCATAAGTTAGTTTCCTCATAAACAATGATTAATCTAACATTTTCCACAAACATCTAATCATTCAACTCTTAACTAATCATTTTGATTACCATACAGAAGTAAGATTAAACTAAATCACAAGTTGGGGATGTAACATGCTTTGCAGAGAGAACCAAAACATGTAGCACATTCATATAGGTCAGCATAACCTATAATTACTCCCATGACATTATTTCATATATGTCATAGCTCTGTACAACCTTAACACCTTTAGGTCAGCTTAACTGGTGAAGTAGCAATAACATGAACTAACTATTAGTTCATAATTGAATGTGCGGACTACCAAAATCCTTACCATTTGAATCATACACACCTCTGATACCCATAGCCTCTTCCTCAAAACCGCATGGCAAGATATTCATCTGCGGTGGTATGTAGAGCATTCCAATATGTCACTGGCACTGTCATTACAGAGTTTGGTACTCTATCAACCCTATCTTTCACTCCAGAGAACTTCAAAACCTTAATATTTGGATTTAGACTCCTTTAGCATGCAACATCTTTACCTTTCAACCGCACAACAAAACTCGTTATAGCAGAGAAGTGTGGACTGAAATACTGTGACCTTGTCTTAGGTTCTAGTCAGTAAATTCCTTAGGAAAGTCTTCAACATGTTATACTTGACTGCAGAGCACCAAAAAGAAGGCATATCATGCTTGGATTTATTCTTCATCATACTACACTTGGTAGCTTCTCCAGATCAATACTTGGGATATCATAATTAACCAGACCAACACAATTGTACCTGTATACCTTACTAAACTTCTTTGGGCCAACGCAACTATGCCTTTAACCTTTTTTTCCATCAATGACAACACTTCTTATTGCTATGCTTATCATTCTCTACATCACCATGCTTATGTTGCCAACAATACTATAACTATTGTTTTTAGAAGTTCATGTTGATGAAAGCACTCTTTAATCTCTAATTATAGACTTATAGCAATTACTTACAATGCATCCTTTGCAAAAGACACATGCTCATTAAAATCCTCCCTTCTAACACTTTTTTGTTTGACCCTTGAGCTATGCTAAACATTACTAAAGTAGTGTAATTCTGTCATATATCCACACACTGATGTGCATAAATCACCTACATCATTATACTCTAGAAATTTATTCTAGTGTTCAATGCCCTTCATTACTTGCCAACTTACAAACTTTGGACTTGTAAATGCTTCAGTTTCATTGACATGTATATTGTCTAAAGTAAGACATACTATTTTTATAGCTTCGAATATTTTTCAATGTACATTATTCTGTCTTATGCCATTTTTAACAAAACATTCATTTCTTTCAATAGGGGAAGAAGCCCAAGTAGAGTCAATATCATCTCAACATTAGTGAACAATGCCAACATATTTTCCTAATCTGAGCAGTTTTCAAAGAACACTCCCATCAATGAGTGGTACTCTCAAAACAATTTATATGTCAGCATATGTTAAACAATATCCACTTGGTATCAACATCCTTAAGCAAATCGTTACTTGAAGTTAGTCTAACAAATCTTTGATACTCTAAAGTTTTTTGGACATCTACAAAATATGTATACACCTCATGCATAAGATCTTCAACTTTTGAAATATATGGAATTTAGGTCACTATTTTAAAAGCCAAATTCATTCAATGGGCCATGCAGTGAATGCCGATCATGTATGTTGAACATCATGTCTGCATATTAGCAATAAGCCCATTTCTATGACCCTACATGATTGATGCCCTATATACACCAACACATACTAGCTTCCTTGCAATCACCAAATTATCCTAGCCTCTAATATCCATCAAACCCTTTTTGACAATTTGCATAAGGTTAGCAAAGGTAAGATTTTATTTCATTTTATGAATTGCAAGTAGATGAGGCTAGTGGATATGATTGTCTATAGCATAAACATGCATGCACACCCAAGAAGTATTGTTAATGGTTGTCACCGCATTTAGAGAAAAGGAAAATAAAGTCATCTAATTTAATTTCTCTTGTATATCATGCTTCTCCACCATAACCATACATTAAACCCATTCCCAACCATTGTTAGAAAACCAATGGGAAAGTGCAAAATTGGGCTCCAAGAAATTACATTAAATTCCTATATTTTGGAAAGTCTATCATTAGATGACCTCTATTTAATATATGAAATATAATTATGACCTTTCCAAATAGAGTAGATATGGAACCTTCAACAATGGCTAGTCATGCTTGCGATTACATGTATTCTTCATACTTGACTCCATTCCAAGCATGAGTACATTCATCCCTCATTTTCTGATAAAAGTTCAAAGTTGTGTCACACTTTTATAAGAGAATTGGCCAATGTTGATCTAGCTTTTTCACTTGAATCACTATAAAGTGACGTATATGTTTTGAATTTTGAAATGATGTAAACTAATAAAATGTAGATTTTTAGTTTATTTTATGGTTGTATTTAAAAAAAATTAAAAATTATTTGAATGTATTTTTTTTGTAAAATTGACACTATAATTTAGTTGATAAAAAATTGAAAAATAAGGTTAAGTGGGACGACACTCTTTATGTAGTAAATTTTAATTTTTTCCATCAAATTTTCGTAGGGTATTTATAACTTGAAACTTTAGTGCATGGATTAATTTTTTTCCTCATTTTGATGAATATATTTTTTTAAATAAATCTTAGAAGTTGTGTGTACTAAAAATATAACTATTTTGATGGGATGCCAACTTTTGTCTTAAGTATTTATCCAAAATAGGAAAAAAATAATATCATCTTGACATGGAATCTCTTCTTTAGTGTATCATATTTTTTACAATTTTTTTAATAATGTTTAGTATTTTTCTTAAGACGAAAATCAACATTATATTTTGGTGCTCATGACCTACTTTTAGTAAAAATAAAAAATAAAATATAAACGCTAATTTAAATATTAAAAAATTATATTTTTACAAACTACACTTATAGATCTACAAAAGGGCACTTTTAGATTTTTAAAAAATATTATTTACGTGAGTAGGAATTATTAGAACATCAATTTTTTAAATAATTTCATTTTTTTGGTAAATTAGCCCCAAAGTGATGCTACATATGTATTTAGTGGACACTTCCAATTAGAAAAGTTGTGGCCTAGACCTAACTTTGATAGAATGAATCCAGCTAGAATATATGTTTTACCAAAATTATCTTTTAACTTTAGAAATGCTAAAATTCATTTATGCTAATAAGTTGGCTTGAAGTGTGACACAATTTTGAACTTTTACCCTTTCCAACACATCACTAACTTCAATTCTCCATCTACATTTATCTTTTCATAATATTTACTTACATGCTTCTCAGTCATGTCTAATTTCAGTTGCAACATCTTGTCTTTCTTATATTTCTAGCAACAAATCTTGTAGTGACATAGTTTTGGCATGTTCACTCCATCTTCATTATCTACAAGTTCTATGAATGGATACTTATAAACCCATTCAAATTGAAATTTTCTTAACATGTCCCAGTGACATGCTTTATGCTTCTTTGACAAGATTTTAGATTTAGTGTCACTACTACTAGTAGCATGGACATTTTCTCCTTGTATGAACATGTTCATGCTTTCACTACTAGATTAAACCACATCATGCATATCTCCTTCAATATTTTCATTAGAGGCATGCTCATTGTCAAAGTGGTCCAAATGGAATCCTTGAACTTTAGGTGCACTTTCTTGGTTATTTATGCTTGGTGGACCCTCACCTGATGCATCATCTCCTTGTTGCTTATTAAAATAGGGCATTATGGAGGCTTTACTTTTCTTTCATGGGCCTACTCTTCTATTTTTCACATTTGAGGATGACATCTTTCTCTAATAGTGTTACAAAAGTGTTAAAGCAATGTTTATAAAATCGCAAAATATTCAAGTTATGCATATGGGAATCAATAATCATTTTAAATGAAGGAAATTAAACTAGTTATAGTGAAGAGAAGAAGACATGACATGTATGAGATAATACAAAAAATTGGGGAATACAATATATTCCATAACAAGGTATAAAAACCATATAACAACTACCTTTATACCTGTAGCATCTTGTAGATGACTCGATAACCCATAGCAAAGCTATAGGTGGATCTGTGGTCTTAAGGGAAGCTTGTAGTATTCTTGTAGCAAAATTTAAATGTATATGTGTAATTATTTTATTGCATCTTTATTATATAGTTCACACCATATTAATACTTTATTCATATTATAATATAGCAAGTAGTTCATAAGCATCATTGTTCATCACATTCCTTATCATAATGCACCACATGTTAAGATATAAATATTTACAATCACTACTTGAATGAAAGACTAACTATATTTCAACATAAACACAACAAATGTGTACCTTGATATCGATTTATTGAAAATGGATTTCACTAATCATAACATACATATGAAAATAACCTCTAGTTATAGCAAATAGACAATGCTCATCTCACATGAATGATTGACACTTGTATCTTTTCTTTACAATCTTAGACAAATGTTTTCAACATGGTTTTTCACTTATAAGTGACAATAACATTGAAAGAATACAAATCTTGTTCAATACTTCTCAAAATATGACATATGCCACTCATCCCACTCCTCATCACTAGGCTAGTTAACTTCAATAATTTTCTTTTCTTTGTTTATGATGATCTCAAAAATGGCATCTAGTATGAACTTGGTTTCTTTGATAACGTTATGAATTCTCATTCCTAGCACCAAAATATTATTAATTTGATTACTAAATAACATAGGATCCACTTTCTCGTTTGTGAGGAGTGGGTCTACAAATAGGGGAACAAGATCCTTGAACTCTTCCCTCTAAAGTGCCATTGATTTATTTCTTCCATAAGGGCTCACAAGAGTTGGTATATCAGATTCAACAAGAAGTTAAAACTCCTCCGTTTTCACTCTCTGATAATCTTTCAACTTTTCCATGAAAGAAATTGTTTCAAATAAAAGCTTAGAAACTTCATATATAGCTAGTATCTTATTTGAACTCCATGCATAGAATTATGGTAAATCGTCTCATGGGGAACACCCTAGGAATCAAATTGATTTTGATTCCTAGTAGTTGTGGTTCAAGGCTATCCCTTTGCTTTGCTACTACAATGACATTTTCATAGATCTTTAACTAGTTTTGTCAAGCTTTGAAACCATGCCATGAAAACACCTTTAACCATTTCTTCTATATATTCTTTGTATGATGTGACATTTTCATTGGCCATATTAAATGAGTCTTTTAGCCTTCCCACATCTTGTTTTTAATCACTACTAATTTGAGAGATACTTGGAGGGGACATCATTGCCTTTTGATCCATAAATTAGAAGTGTGATCGAAGCTTGTTTTTCAATGATTCTTCTTCACTCAAATCTTCTTTTAAGTACATGATTTCCTTTAGGCTCTCATTATAATCTACTTGTAGCTTCTAAGTGGTTTCCTCACTCAACTGAATAGTATGGACTACTAGTTAATCTACCTCAAGAGCAGATACATGCCCAACTCTTTTCACTAGCATTTATCCCACTAATCCCTTTGGATCATAATCCAACTATGGCTTATTGAGATCTAGAGCAATGACCCATAAGGCTAGAGTTTTATTATTTGGGTGGAAAGTTGACCCAAAATAAAACTTCCTTGCTTCATCAATGTTTTCAAAAACATCTCCTCATTACTTCCTCCTTTTGAGTGTATCAAATGCCATTACAAATTCAATGTACCAAATTGGCAATGACAAACAACTGCTCTCTAACTAGTCTCCTTCCTTCCTTTAGAGCCATGTTATCAAAACTCACCTCAAAGGATGAGAGTGAGCTCTAGGTAGTGTTCACCTCTTCCCCCAATGATTCTATGTTAGTCATTCTTTCATTTTGTGTTCTCCTTAATCTCATCCTCATATGCACTACAAATACGTTGAATTCTTTAGTTTTGATGAAGTCATCATCAACTAAAAATGCAACACATACTTTTTGTTTGACATCTCTTATGTCCTTTGCACCCAAAAAAAGTTTAGCATTGTGGGGGCATTAGGGTCAGCTAATTATAATCCTATTTTATGAGGAGGAGAGTCAAGAGAAACATGAATGGTGTCATCTAAAGGGATAAAATCCCTCATCTCCTTAATATTTGTATAGTCAACCAACATAATTTGTAGGGATTGAATATACTGCATAACACTCCCATGTGCTTGACCTATTTATGTAAAGGGTGATTCTACCTTGGAGGGTTCCCATATGGATGCTTGCATTGGTAATGTAGTTGTTGCTGATGGTGATTCCCTCCTAGTCCTATCCTCTTCCATCTGTACCAAGGTTTGATCAATGGAGATTGTAGATAAAGTAGGCCTATCTATAGGTCTCTCTTCCAAAACCTACTATGGATCTTCCTTTTATACATGCACCATTCTTTTGGGCACCCTCACAACTATTTAAATATTATCGATTAAATTTTTTTCTCTCAAATTTATTAGTAACACAAGGGAAGGCTCCTCGATAGGATGGGTCTTGTTCCCTTCTTTTTCTACTAGCTTTAATAATCTTTTCCCAACTATCTCTTCTAATTTGTTTCTCAACATCATCCTCACAATTTCTTATCAAGTCTTCTAATTCATTATATTCATGATGATAACCGTACCTATTATATTCTCTCATCAAGTTGTGGATGATTTTTTAGGGTCAAAATACCTATGCACATTAATGGCCATTCTTAAGAAATGGACATATTGAGCTATCTTATCAATTGTCTTCTTTCCCCATATGGTGAAATCATAAACCTAAAATTTCCTTGGGATGATACCCTTCTTCTGGTAGTCTTTGAACTACTAAATACTTCTAGAAATGAAGGTGTAAACCAAACAACAAAAATCTGATTCAAACCTTATTTATGTCCTTTAAACAATGTAGAATCAATGGGGGTTGCAACATAAATATAACCAACTACACAAAAATAACATCCATTAAGAACTAAACACATAACACAGTATGTAACATGGAGAAAACCCTTTTAGGTAAAAAACTCCACCAAGAAAAGAGGCTCTAAGTTGTATTATCTTCAAATATGAGATTACAATACATGCACTTCCTCTATTTCTTTAGTCTTCAATCCAGCGGTGCCTGTTACTCTCAACTCAGATAAAAATGTAGTACAAATATCCTTATAAAAGGGGGTTGCCTTCTAAGGCAAGAAAACTGACATAATATTGACCGTCAGATATGTGACCTAATGACGAATGGTCCATGTTTACAATGATAAAATATAAATGAAATGTGGTTTTGAGGCGCTACCCTTGAACCACCACTAGGGCGTATGGCCCCCAGCCCCCCTGCCAGGGGATGATCCCCCAAACCCCTCGTAGGGGGAAAACCTCCCTACGACCCCCCTGTTATGGATGAATTAGCGGCAGGGACCGAATATAAACATGCGGCTGAAACAAGATCGTTGCTGGTGAAACCTTTCATCCCTTATGGGTGATTTACAAACAATATTAGGAGTAATTAATTACATAGGATTCATAAGGTTGATGGCACCTTAATCCTAACAAATACATTTTCCTTAGGGCCTCCAAGAATGAAACTCTATTAGGTACTATAGGAGGCAATCTATATGGGATCATTGTAGCTCCATACATCCTTAACAATGTGAAATCATCATAGAGAAATCAATCTTCACAATTATATTTTATAATTCCATCTAGATTGATGGCTAGAGACTTGATGAATTTCTTAACCTCTAGTGATAATATTGGTATGTTGTACCCCAATTTCTATAATAGAGGACTAACAAAAAAATATCTCATATACATTGTATTGATAATGTTAATGATGCCTATCCATCTAAATAGACCACATTTGTGTTGGTTTTATTTGGTCACTAAAAAGCCTTGGATAAGTATCCATGATTCTCAGTCTATCATCCCAATAATCATGTAGCACATACAAATATATATAGCACATAATTGAATATCTCCTAAAGGACTTTTGTGTTCCCTATTTCTTGAAGTTCATAATGTATTAATAAAAATTACAGGCCATGTAGTCTCCATAATCAAATAATTTGTTTACAAAAGGGCTCTAAATGTCATTTGTAAAGACCAATGCCCACTTTGACATTTTGGGCTCTACATCCATTCTTATGACTTGACAAATACCTGGCATGTGTCCTAAAAATATACCTCAAACTTATCCCTGACTAGGGGCTCTATTTCCTCCTTAGAAATTGGCTCAAGTTGGTGAGTCACTTACTTGTATCAGTGAAGAGAAAGCCATTTTACTTTGAAGTTGTTATGATCCTTTGTATATTCACCAGCTAATACCCACAAGTTGATGGGGGATTTGTCTTGTGGGTTTAAACTAAATTCCCTCTAGAAAAGATCTCTATTCATAGTGAATATAACATTCCCCTTAACTTTAACTATCTTGATCTTCTCATCATACCTTTTAGTAGTCCATTCCACAATTTATAGGGTGGGAAAATAATTTAGGATAACCATCTTGTCTAGGTCTAGATTCCAATAATTGCTTACCAATTTGGAAAATAATCTTTTTAGATATATTGTTATGAACAATGATCTACTAGGTCTCAGGGTTTGAGAATCTCTAATAATTTATTCCTTGGCATCTTCAAATTGATCGTTAATTGTCCCCCTACCAATTGACTCCTTTAGTTTCTTTATGGACCAATGAATGCACTTTATAATATCTTTGCAGGAACCCCATTTAGGTGCCATCTTTGTGGTCACATGGTTGTCTTGAAAGGTTATGGTTTAGCTAGGGCTTGAGTAGGAATATGGTGCAAGGTGTACACAAAATGTAGCTTAGGGTAGAATTAAAATTTAGTTTGTATATGCCCTATAGTTCAATTTTACTAGACCAAAATATAAAACCCATTTTAGATATTCTCTCACTCTTATAGATTATGAAACATTGAAAACTAAAAAACCACCCAACTACAAATTACAATATCAGTAGGTCACAATTAATAACAATAAGAGAAACACATTGCATACCAAAAAAATTATGATGGTTGCATTCTATAAATCCTCTTTCTTGGATTCACAGTGGTAACAAAGAAACTAGAGCATGTTTAGGTGGTGAAAGGCTCTATAATGCACATGAATGCAAGTGTTTTTTCTTTGAGTAAGCAACTTAAAATTTGAAATGACTTATTAATGGCATCCAGAAGAATTGCATTAAATGTGAGATGATGTGATCTAATAGTTATAATTTTTTTGAATATTTCAAAAAGGTTAATGGATGTATTTAATGTAAGAGTTGGATATAGAGGTAACCACCTAAGATCTAGGAGATTCAATGAAAGCACAAGAGAGACCCAAAATGAAAGAATAGTTCTATTCTATCAAAGGATGCAAATACACAATGTACATGAATGAATATTAATGCGAAACCCTTGGTTATATAGGCCAAGTTGAAACATAGGACAACATAGGATTATGGAAAGTGTATTAATCATATGAATTGATGCACAAAAAGATAACTATCATAAGTGTACCCTAAGTATGCCCTAAGTAAACTTAACTAAATGAGTGTGAATAGGACCTAATGTGAAATTAGTTAGGTAATATACCCCATTCACACCAACACCCACCTTAAGTGCAACTTAGGGAGAATGAGAAAATATGCAAATGATGCAATGATAGATGGGTCCTAGCTACAAGGTCATGTTAGGTACCCATGTACAAAAAAATCTCTCACAAAATGAGTAAAAGAGAAAAACCCATAGAACAAAACCCCTCGGCTCCAAAAGAGAGAAAACATAAAAGATGTGATGGAAAAATTGATGGAAGGAGGACTCAATATGGCCCCCAAGGATTACATCCAACATAAACATACAATCAATAAACCCCCATAGGAGAGAAAGAGTGAGATGATAGATCCCCCCACAAAGAGGTAGCTCTTGTGCTAATGGTGAATGCTCGAGGACATAGTACAATCCACTACCTGCAAATAACATTTCTCCCCTTGGGGAGAAACAAATCCAATGTCATACATTGGGATGAATTACTCTCATATCCTTGTATTCCCAAGCAAAATCTGTGGTGTGGGAAATTAGAAAATTAATAAGTTTTGTTTCTTCTTCCTTTGCTAATTGGCTATTGATATTCAAGGTTTTCGCTAAGAGGACCATGAATTGTTTCGTACTCTGTTGAATGGACTGAACTATTTTATTTTCACTTACTAGTGTGTTTAGAGGACAAGAGTGTGAATGCAACATATGAAATGTAGCAACATCCTTATAAAATGTCTTACCACAAGGTATAATATTTACTAAGGGACAATGGGATGTTGGTAAGAATTCTCTCCTGGAGTCTTGGGCAAAGTCCACTATGCTGCCTTGTATGATCATGTGAGTTATGTCCTCCATTGTGTCAAAATCTACATCCTCTTCTAGTTCCTCCAAATATTGTGTGATAGTTACCATGGAAAGGCATGCACTATTTCCTATTTTATCTGCTTCATCAATCCATACCTAGCCTGAACATTTCAAGGAAGGTTTGGCTAGGGGTGCAAAGATGTCTTTTTTATGCTAATGCCATTAGATATGACTATGTCCCCTGTTCTAAAATCACTTAAGGTTGTAGTAGTTGCCATCCATGGTCTTCCTAGGATTAGGGGGTAAGTATTCGTCTAATTCCTTGGTTCCAATATTAAGAAATTGATAGAAAATTCCCATGACTACTATGACTAGTATATCTATCAGGACTCCTTTTGGAATTGCCACAAATTGGTTGGCTAGTTGTGGAATTATAGAGGTGAACTGAACACCTATAAGAGATAACTTTCTCAACATGTGGATTGTCATGATATTAATTTCTACCCTTAAATTAACCAATACATTTGATTATTCAATCCCTAAGATGAAGACTATAATTACTAGGTCACCAGGGTCACCATATTTGGGAACAAGCATTTCTTCGACTAGCAGGTCGACGGATTTTCCTTCTACCTGTTCAAATGGTTTTGAGGGAGTTCTTCCTCTTGTGTTGGGTCTTAACACATGTTTGTTTGATCAATTGCTTAAGCTCTGGAATGTCCCTGATGGATTGGATGAGAGGGATTTCGATGTTTAATCATTAGATCTCTTGAAGTAATTTAGATTCATTAAGAGGTTGAATCTCTGTGGATGAGACTTATTTTTGAGGAATGACCTATTTAAGTTCATAAGGGAATGGTGCCATGCCTATAGTGTCTGGAGAAGCTTTGAAGTTGATCTCTAGAGAGGCTTTGGAGATCTTTGAGTATTGTTTGTGAGGTATCTATGTGGTAAGAATCTCTCCTTGAGATTGTTGTTTAGAAGAATTTGATGATTCTTGTTCATTAGTGATTTCAACAATTGTGGCAAGAGATGGTCTTAGTAGAGATTTTCTTGATCATAATTGGATGTTGTTTAGATAGATAGTGTAACATCCAAATCTGAAATGACAAGAAAACTAAGTTTTCACAACGGTAATTTTTTTTTTTTACTAGGAAATCCAATACAAAAGAAACTTATCTATAACCCATTACAACAATTTTCATTTTATCATAAACGTGATCTCATTTTCATAAAACTGAAAGAAATGATATACATTAAACATTTTGTTTTCTAACAATATGAAATTTTCTTGAAGCAACAAATATTGGAAACATACCATTAACATGCATCTCGATTGTCGACCCATCACATTCAAGACTCGGCATTCCTCAGTATTGGAAGAGAAAGTATCTTCAAGGAGCTTAACCTCCAACCACAGACCGTCGGTCTCCCACACTCCTTCCTAACCGGAAGTGGCCCTACCCTACTCAAGAGGATAGACTTAGGATAACCATCAGTGTTTGCCATCTAAGCTCTGGTGTTGTAACTTACGTGTCTTGTTATTGTGCAGATCCCTAGATACCCTCTAGTCATGCACGACACTCCACAAGAAATGCCATCCAGTTACAGTGAACATTCGATGCACTTGAGGATGGTACGCCACCTTGGCCAAAGGATTTGTTTTTAATTAGCGTTCTAAGAACGCATGAACTTGGTTCACCCACCCTACTCGACTTGAATTGATCGAAATCCTACAGTTTCCTATTTGTATAGTTTGAACTAATTGACGACCTTGATGACCTCAAGGGTTTAGAATTTCCTCCTGTAATAGCGCATGGCGCAACATTTACTCTAATCTCGAGTTCAAAGTTTCATAAACTCATATTCATGTAAAATCATTGTTTAAAAAAAATGCCCACTCCTAAGTGGTTTCATACTAGTTTACTCGGTTCCCATGTTTGCACAAGATATTCCAGTATTTAAATATTTTTCCCGTTATCCCAGAATTCAAGGATTCTAGATTCTTAAGGTCTACAAAACAATACTAGAATCGTTGCATGCAACGTAATCTAGACTCAAATGTGGGTTTTCCCCACCCTATTGTTTATTACCAACCCATGACGGCTTTTAACCGAGAATAACTACTTAACCTACAACTTCACTCCTCTTACCAAAATAAATAGTTTTACGAGGTTCAACGAGGCAAGAATTAAATAATAAGGTTAATAAAGGACTTGGAATCTCTCTGTGACACTAGAGACGATCAAGCTTATATGTCAACTTTTATTTGAAAATCTAAACCGAATAAGAAATTAGATAAAAGCATTTGTCGACATTTAATGTCTTGTTTTCAGATTTCCTATGCCATAAAAGTTGTCGAGTGTGGACATCAGGCGTCAAACAAAGAGAGGAAATATTTCAAATATTCAGAGACATTTTTGAGATAGAAACACAATCATGTAAAGTGCTTGCCAATAGGTAAATGAAAGCAATGTATTTCAGCAATAGGTTGTGGTTTACATTACGATCATTACAATAACATGCATACGAGGACGTTCTCACAGCAAGCATATAGCTTTAGGTTTGCACCAAAATACCACAAAGTTATCCTTCATTTTCTGATTATTGTTCTCGTCTTACTTCCTACATGCAGCTACCGTGGTGTTTACAAATGTGAACCTGGTTTCCATCATTACAAGGGCAGTCTTCATGATGGGCTAAGATTACAACTCTGAGTAGTCAAACTCCATTCATTGTATACTGAAGAACACATTGTTTTCACTACTTCTATAATGTGGAACACCATACAAACACAGCCAGTAATAACAAAACCACAAGCTATACAATGCATCCAACCTACGTCGGAACAGGTGTCAAAATGAAAGAATACTCCTACATAGTGGCATAGGGTCGAATGATTCTTACACTGAAACTATCATTCGCATTGAGGACAAACCTCACCCAAAGCTTACAAAATAAAAACGTTATATGCATTAATCTCTACACTACAAGAATCACACCAAGCGCTGCCAGAACAAAGCATAAATAAATCACATAGACTGTGCAGAGGAAAAGGATAGAACTTGGTGATATACTTGTAGAGTTTCGCTCTAGATGATAGACCTCGCTGCCGACCACAACGAAGAGGATTCCATGGATATTTCTGCTGTTCCCACTCTAAACAACGACAGGCTACCCTCTATTCCTCTTCCTCGATGATGGAATATCTATTCCAACTCTCCTTTCTCAAACTCCTCACACTGCCACCTATCGCCCACGTCGAAGGAAATAGACCACTCTCAGAAACTCCCTTATCTCTCTGCCGTTTGTTTCCTTCCTTTCTAAGCAGCGACTAACTTCTCTCTCCCCTCTGCAAGACTCTCCCCCTTTTCTCTTACTTCACAGCTTCTAAACTCCCCGTGGATATCCCCCTTCGCAGTTACTTCTCTTCTCCATAATCCCACAACGGCCTTCCCCCAGTTTTCTCCCACTCGCCATCGAATCTCCCTCACTAACGACCACCTACCTAACTTCCCATCAGCGTAGGAAACTTCTGTGGTTTTCCTCATGTTCTACACAACCACTAACTTCGATGCCTTTGCACCCACCTTAATGATGGGGCATCTACCATAATCTGCGGTTTCTCGCAACTCAACCGCCCATCCTCCTCTCTCTCATGCTATGGTGAGAGTGGTTAAAACATTAAAAGACCACCGAAACATGCCTAAACTCAGAGAAGTTGATTTAACTGAGTATAACCGACTTCAATACTTACTACGACCACAAGAAAGATTAAAGTTCCTTTGGTGATGTGGCTTGCCAAAGGACATAACAACTCCATCCTTACTAGAACAAAAAGGCATCAACCTTCCAAGACCAACTTAAAGATTGAATTGAGGAGTTAAACCCATCACGGCAGCGGATAAACAAATGCCTAAGGCATCTCTATGGCTAAATACGAAAAGGAGATAAAGACCACTCTAGATAAGAGACTCAAGGTCAGACCAAAAATAACTCGCGGTCAAAGCTAAAAGAAAGGACTCATGCTAAACGACGACCAAAATAAATTATTTCACGCTATGGCTTCAAATTGACATTCGTCGATCTACAAGAAAGGAATAAATTCACAACACAAGTTTGACACGTTTTACAACAATCACGATGGATTGATCGTAACACAAACGAGTTCTTACATCGTTAGACGCACAAATCTGACTTCTCGCATCTTTCGACTACGAGACAAGATTTACAATTTCGCCATAAGAAGGTTCATTTACTTACTTATAAATGAAATAATAAATGTCTAAATAAGTCGACTTGCTATGGAGGACTTATGACGACATCGACGGCTCCAAGATTCTATATGATGACTTTCGACTAGGATGTTACACTTTATCCTCAGACGTCGACATCTAGTTAACTAACCCAACCGACAAACAAGACTAAATTGATGGTTCCAAGGTTTATCTACCTGTTTGGCGTTCTCATTAACAAACACCCATGGTTAATTTCCAGAGTCTATACTCTCTCTCAAAGATACTTTCTCTTCCCGTCGAACACGGTCCACCTGTTCCTGCAACGACAGTCTCACATACAATTTTGTGGTCAAAGCACCTATATTCCTAATCACATCATAATATATCCAAAACAACATTGCATTTAACAAAAAGACATTTAGTCTACAATATCACATTGATCGTAATCATTAGATTCCACAATTTCATATAACAACTTTGTAAAATAAATCGTCAGTTTCCATGTTGTCCACAACATATTAAATTACTGAAATTTGCAGGAAAGTAAATGGCATAATTGTTTCCAAAAAAAAAAGGGATGTAACAGATAGCATTTACTCCAGCTATGTTTTCCTGTTCAACTATATATAATGTTGCACCCTATTTATTGTTTTTTAGATTGGCTATAGGTTGAGAAAGAAGTGGTGGTTTATTAACTAGTTCTATTTGTGATTGACTTGACATATTAGTTGGGCCAATTAACAAATCTTTGTTGACTTGGGAATGAATGGTTATAGTTCTGGTTGGGCATCCACTATTGTTGCATGTTTTGTGGTCCATATTGAGGCTAAAACTACTAAGGCCAATGTTGGTTAGACCATGGTTGATTTGTCCATTATTGATTTAGCCATTGTTGATTCAACCACTATTGATTTGACCACTCTTGTGGTCCCCATTGAGGAGGGTTTGGAGGTCCACTCAATTATGCACCCCATTGGTTAGGTCCCTAATTTACAGGGCCTTTATAAGAAGCATGGTTTGGGTATTGGTTATATGGGAAGTTACCAATTTGCTTCTACCTTATGTAATTTAGTTCTTTAATTTGAGAATTTTTATTTGTTAATCTCTTTAGGTATGGGAGTTGATCATAACAAGAGGTAGAGTGGTTTTTTTCATAGATTTGACAAATCTTGGTTCTGTTTAATAGGAACTTATGCAATGGGTGTTTATCTTTACATCTTGGATAATATATGGACAACAATTTAGTTATATTTTTTTCTTGAATTCCATCTAAAGTAGTGTTTAACTGAACCAAAATATTCATCTTGATATTTGCAAATTATTCCATAAGCTTCCCAATGTTATTTTGTCCTTTTAATGGTCTTTATGTTATAATTCCATCCCATGTCCTCAAATAATTCCTACAAAGCTCCTTAATTATATCAATATCTTGTTTGTTTATGTCCCCTTGTCCTATTAGGTCCAATGTTTACTTTGACTCTTTGTCTAATCCTCTCAGGGATAAGGCTTTGACAAGGTTTTGTTCTACAGGATTGCCATATCTCTGGAGGGAAAAGTTAAATATGTCTAGATAATCTTCTAGGCTCTCATCTTCTTTTTGGTTGGTTCTAAAGAGTCCTTCCCTGTGATCATTTGTCCTACAATAATCTTGGTATTTGTCAAGAAATTTAATTTCCATTTATTCCCATGTACAGATGGAATTTGGAGTCAACCCCATGAATCATCTCATGGCAGAATCCTTAAGCGTGGAGGGGAACAATTTCAACTTCTGGTTATCTGAACCATAGTCATATGTTTGGTAAAGTACCTTAAACTCAAATAGAAATTAATTTGGATCTTCTGAAGGAATTCACCTAAAGCTCGGAAGTATTGAAAGTGAAATATTATTCATGGGAGTATTTTCCTCAAGATCAATGACTATAAGGTATGAGAATGTTATCCCTATAGGTATATTTGGATGGTCATTATTGTTATTGTTTTCCATGGTAACTGGGTTGGGCTGACTTTCTTGATGAATTGAACCTTCTAGGCCTGTAGTCTAAATTTCCTCTAGCTCCACCTACTAACTAGTGGTTCCTTGGATATATTGTGAGATTATGTGATCTTAAGAGGATGTAGGAATGTTTGAGATTTGTAATATTCCCAAGGTATAAGATGAATAGTTTTTGATCAACGACTCTCTATTATGCGTTACTTCTTTCACCTATAGAATGTTTTTGGGGTTTTTTTTTAACAAACCGACCTTGTGAATCTCTTTTCCTTACCATGTAGATGTTGTTCTAGTCCTAATCCTAAGAACTACCAACTGATACCAAAAATGATAAGCGTCATTGTACACCTTGAATTTGACTAGATTAATGTGTCTAATTATCAAATCTGGGGTGTGTCCATGGCTATTTACAATATACTTTCAACTAGTAGTTCCCCTAATAAATTCAATTTCCATTACTAAGCATGCATTCTACTCTTAATCACTTTGAAAGGGAATGGACCAATTGCAATTAATTAAATTATTGTTCATCTCTTCTAATTATTGCTGAAAATACTCTAATCTAATTAAATCAAGGATTACAACAAGAAATACTATTTTGAGTAAAGAAACTAACACCTAATCTTGGAAATAAATTATTCTAATGAAACCAAAGATTGCATTTGGAAATACTATTTCAAACAAAGAAACTAACACTTAGAAATACTAGTCCCTATCCATCGGTTGGAGTGGGCCCTTGTTCCACCTCTAGAGAGAGACCAATTAACCTTCAGTAATAAAAAATAGATGAAATCCTTCCTTATATTTCATAGCTTGAATCAATGTACATGCTTACTTAAAAAACAAGTTATTGCCTTTCTTTCTTTTTCAACAAAAACCTATATCTTCTACCTATCCCACAATTCTATATCTATTAGCTATTTTCTAATTGATAGATATAACTATTGTTATTACATCTTAACTAAGAGGACCTCCATAAAAATGGAGGACTTTTTCATTCAGATTAATGATTACACATTTTCTAACTATAAGATAAATCATGCAATGTTCTCAAGGGAGACATGCAGTGGCGTTGATTGTGTAGTTCTTTACAACAAACTACATCTTCAAAAGTCATCAACAGTTGAGTGATAGTGAGAATTGGCCTTAATGGAGAAGAGGTGATGTGGAAGAGGAGATGGTGATGTCTCTTCAGAGCCTTTGCATAGAACTACTATTTAGTATTTCCTCCATGCCCATTGGATCCATCAATTCAGAAGTAATTAATAATTGGTTCAATTTGTAAAAATCCTAGAGTGCTTATTGGTAGGTTAGAAGAATCTTCTCTAGCCTTCAAAATATCTCTAGAGTTTTGTAAAACTCTAAGTACTATAAGTACCTCCAAAGCCCTATTTTGATAAATAAATATTTCTGCACAACCAAATGTTAGTTCAAACCTATTGCCTAAAACTCTTTATCCTAGAAATTCCTTTAAGTATTATGCTTATATCTTAACATAATTAAGAAATCTTTCTCAATAATTTATGCACAAATCTTGGGTTAAGTGGGATTTAGGCAAGGAAAGGAAGGTACATTTTCAAAATTGGATTAGTACTTCCCAGAGCTCATCAACATATGTAGAAGAAACTCCATTTTCAAGAAGAGAGATGAGGGAAGAAGTATCATGATGTGTGCCTCTGAAAACTACTCATATGTCCACATGTCAGAATCAATTGATGCCATAATGCAATGAGGTGTAACCAATCCAAGACCTTGTGTAGACTCATGAAGAATAATCTCCAAAGATGATGATGAGATAACAATTGTGATGTAACTATCATCAAAGAGGAAGTGAATATCCTCAAGTGTGTCCTCCAAATCTACAATATGAGACTCACAAAACAAATCTAATATACCTGTCAAGAAGTCATCCCAAAAAGATAATTTTGAAAGAATATAATGATCCTTCTCAACTAAAGTAGAGGAATCTATGACAATGTTGATCTTTGAAGAAGCAGGAGGTGGAGGAGATGGAAGTTCAACACAAGTCTCAAGAACACTAAGGTTCAAGTGACCAAACTTCTCCTTAGAAATATGATTCACACTTGATGCATGAGTGTGAATATCAGTCAATAGAACTGCAACATCATTAGGGGCAAAAAGGGAAAAGGTGTACAAGAGAGATGCATGATCAACCATCCCAATAGCAATAATCTCGATACTCTCCAAGTCCTTAATGATCATTGAATCAGGTGTGAACTCAACAGTCTTCCCTATGCCACCCTGCGTAATTTGATAGATGGAAAAGAGATTGGTTGGCAAGGATAGAACACAAAGTACATCATGAAAAGTGCCTTCTCCCATGTTAATAGATCCATTCCCAAAAACACGCATATATGTTTTGTTCCCCATCAACATGTGTGGTAACGTATAAGGCTGAAATGAAGAGAACATACCTTGTGATGAAGCCATATGAGGTGAAGCTCCAAAATCAAGAAGCCATCTCCCTAACTCAATACTTGTAGATGCTAAGAATGCTTTTCCTTTCATCTTATCTATTCCATTTTCTACTCTAGTTGTTCCTAACTATGTAGATGATGATGTTTTTGAAGAAGAGGATGAACTAGATGACATTAATGAAGGCAATTGGATATTGTTCTTCTAAAGAAGGTGTGTCAACTCATCAATCCTTTTTTCATAATGCTTATGCTCATCATGTCCTAGTTTTTTACAATATTCACATTTGGTTTTATCCTTCTTAGATGATTCCCCTTTGGAAGAGGAAGATAACTCAAGGGTATTATGTGATGGTGATTCTTTAGCTTGATCATTTTTCTTGAAGTCATTATTTTTCTATTTCTTGCCTTTGTTATTTGAAGTCTTTTGATCTTTTATTCTTTGATTAGCAATAAGAGCATGTGGTTTTGAAGACTTCAATGTACCCATCTGTATTGACTTTGCCTGCTCCTTGGTGAGTGATGTAGCAAAATCATCAAGTGAAGGCATTTTGAATGTAGTACCAAGAGCACCCATAGCATAGAATGTAGAAACAAAAATTGAATAATTAGGATCAAGTTTGGCAAGGATGGAAAGAATCAATTGGGTTTCCTCTTTCAAGCCAATGAGTTCATTCTCCAATTAAAAACCTCTCATAGTATCTTGCTTCCCAAATAAACTCTCCAATGTAGTCCATATCTGATTTGGTGTAGTGCAACACTCAATGTGAAAAAAAAGATCAGGAGAAATAGACACGCATAGTGTTTTATAGGCTTCATCATATCTATTATACCACTTTCTCTTTTCTACAATAAATGTTGGTTCAAGTTATGTACCCATTGTAACCCAATATAACCCCACTTTCATTAGATGCATCTCCATTTGTTTTTTCCATCCCTGATAATTGTATGGGGTGAGTAGAACAACTTGGGTTTGATCCATGATGTATATACATAAAATGAACAACTCAAGCACACCCCCCTATAACTCAATCAATGAGATCCCCCCAATAAATTATGATCTTAGCACTTTATACTTAGTGTGATTACAATTGCCACTAGCCAAAATAATAGCAAAGTCATCTTGATCTTAGTACATACAAATGCCAAATTATCTGCCACAAAATTAAACTACAATTTTGATGTAGAACGAGATTAATCTAATTACATCATTGAGAAGTAAATGACAACTATGCACTTTCAAAAAAATTGCTCCCAAAATTGTTACCATATGAGTCCAAACAGAGCCTTGGAAGTTCCCAAAATGAGAACTACTCAGCAACAGTTGTGAAAATCTTCAATTTATGGAAAAACTAAACACCAAAATCTAGTTTCCCTTCTGACGACTAGTTTTTTCCATGATTTCTTCCTTTCTCTCTCTCCCTCTTTCTTTCCTATTCTCATACCTATCTTTATCCTGTTTTATTCCCTAATCCTTTCCATTCCTCTCCTATACAAACCCACCCTTTCTCATTCATAAGAAAGGAGAATTTTCACATGCAAGCTTTGAGTAGATTCAAAGAATTTTTCTCCCCATACGATAGAAAGATTAGGATACCTTTGTAATTCCTTCTTACAATCTCTGCATCCCTTCCCCAAGCATCAGATCACCTTAGAAGATTGCATGCCTCTCTATATAGCCTCAATCCCAAATCCTCTTGTTTATTTATATTAGGAAGCTAATGCTATCTTCCTAATGCACACACATCATAGGAAACTAATGTTATCTTCCTCATAATTCACTCTCAATTTAATCTCAAACAAGATAGAACATGGGCTCATCAATAGGTTGAAGATGATTAAGGGCCACATGGCTAGAGTGGGTATGCTCTCCTAAACTTTGGGCTTAGCTAGACCAAGGAGGGTGTTCCTAGAGGTGTCAAATGAAACATAAATAAATAATCACAACCATACCCAATGCACACTTGACCCTTATATTTGTCACTAGGCCAAGATAAATTGGCTACATAAAACATCTAATTAAGTTGATTACTGCACCATTCAAATGCACCAACAAATGATAACAATGTGATATCCGTTAAGATGAATCCACTTAACTCACCTTGCATAATTTACAAGGTGCAGGTATGCAAGAACATGATTCACAAATGATTTTAAATAGTTTTAGGTTGCTTCAAATTAATCCTTGGTTGTAACACTAAATCATAAACAACATGTGAAACATAATCTACTCCCAATCTTACTCCTACAACTACCTATGATAGAGGAATGATTAAAAAGAGTGATGGCCCTTCACCGATATGGACCGGTTCCTACTCCATTAAGAAACAAAGTCATGAACAACAAAGAGGAAGGAAATGTATGCAGTAGAAGATCAATAGAACCAGATATATATTCACATACACATAAAAAATTGGATCCCATATGATGGACATACTTAATAATTTAGAAAAGAACTGTAATAACCCATGTGGAATGAAGAAGAAGCCATTACAAAAGATTTACAATGCATTAGATATTGTCACACATACATCAAATCCTCATTACATTCATACCAACAAATGTGGTAAGCGAAAATATGTAACTATGATTACATATTCCTCTGAATCATTACAAACTCCCATGGAGACATATCATTACATACAAATATGCTTTACAAATCCTTCCTACACTCTACCAGATGCATTCCTTCATTTACAACCCAGACTAGCTTTGTTTGATGCCCTAGAATCATCACAAAGCACTGTAGACCAGAAAATTGGCCTAGAGACCAACCATAATTACATCTTGTTTCATGAATATATAGCATTACATTCTATTTCTATAGTTTGGGTGAGAATCATATACCCCACCTACCTCTGTACCATCCTCAACCAACCTCATTCAATGCTCACCTATTTGCAATTCATCTTCATTCTGCATTAATGGCATGTAGGCATCATACATGCATTAGAAGAGAGGAACTCATGAAAAAATTGCATTAAAACATGTCATTGGCATTAAAAATGCCTTGTCAGAGATTAGGAGATTTTTTTAAAACCTTTCTACAATTTAGAGGTTCGCAAACCTCTAAAATTGCTGAAAACCATTCATCTTCATGCTCATTCATTTTTTAATCCACCCTTTCAACTTTTTAGCACTTTGGTAAACTCACAAACCTTTTTGTCATTTTTCTGGCCCATTCATGAACCTATGAACTCATCAAAATATTTTTTTTTCTTTTTTCACTTTGTTCTTTTTCTTTCTTTCCTTCATTCCTCATCATGTGGCGATTCAGTGATTTGGAGAACTTGCAAACCCTTTCATATTTTCAGCAAGTTTGTGAACTCATGAACTTACCGAAAGCCACTTTCTTTCTTTCTTGTCCTCTTCACCTTTGTTCTCTTTCTTTTGGTGATTCAGGCATTTTGGAAACTAGCAAACTCTTTCATGTTTCGGCAAGTTTGCAAACCTATGAACTCATTAAAATGTATAACTTTTCTTCCTCCTATTTTTGGTGATTTGATGAGTTCGTGAACCTACAAACTTGCTGAAAAATTTATTTATTTTTTGTTTCCTTCATTAATTTTTATTTTTAGTGATTCAACAAGTTCGTGAACTCACAAAATTGCCAAAACATTTGATTTTTCTTTATCTTTTCACCTTTTCAACCTTTTGAAAAATTACAAACCATTTCGGTAGGTTTGCCAGTTTGTGAACCTGCTGAAATGCCGAAACACTTATTCCTTGACCACTTTTATCCTTTCATTCCTTCTTTTTTATTCTTCTTCTTCAGTGTTTTGAGTCAAACACAAAGCCACAACCTTTTTAGTAGGTTCATGAGTTTGTAAACCTACCAAAAAGCCGAAAGACAATGCTTTTTGGGCTTTTGGTGGGTTCACAAACTCGTGAACCTGCCGAAAGGCTTACTTCTACACTTAGAAGATTTTCTGAAAGACTTAAGAGGATTTTTTAGGATGGGGGTCCATTTGGAAATTCTCAAATAGAATATAAATGATGGGCAAAGTAGAGAAAGGCAATAAGAGGGCCACTAGGGCTAGAAAATATAGGCACAAACATATTCCATCACAAGCATAAAAATCATCTAAACAAACACAAAAGCAAAAAACTATTTCAAACTCTTTGAAAACACAAAATGTAAAAGAACCTAAAGCAATCATTAACTTTTAAATTGTTTATCTTTCACTTGGCTTTTTATGCCAAATATGTTCTAGGATTAAAGAAGATTGGATTGAGGTGGTTCTTGATGAGATTCAAGAAAACATGCCAACTTAGGAAAATTAAAGAACTTAATGAATAGAGATTGATAAGATAAGAGTGTTTCTAAAGAGAGATCACTTTCTTAGACAAGCTCATCACATACAACAACACTAGACTTGCAGTGCTAGCAACATGAGAGAATGTTTGAACAAATCACAATAACTCAAGCAATAATAATTCCATTCAACACCTTAAATCAACATTATAGTCCACCACAAATAACTTCTTCCTCATGAAGTTGACATGTATCCCATCTTCAAGAAACATTTTGTTGCTAAATTCATAAGATCCTCTTGCCAAGAGAAGAGAGTGATCAATTGGATTCTCCTTTGCTTAGCTAGATTTTTCTATTAGAGTAGGAGTAATTCGATCCAAAATATCAACACAAGTGCAACATGTGATGCCTGTGTCATTTTTAGTCCACCTCATTTCCTTTTTGTTTTGAGAAAATTTAGAATATCATAGTTTTGTGTCCTATCATGGAGGATCCATCATAATAAAATAAGCTAGTAAGAGCATCTTTGGCAGTAGGTTGCATTATCTATGAAGCATTACTAATAAACTACTATGTCAAAGAGCATATAGCAAAAATACTTGTGTTGCCTCAATGATAGACTCTAGATGCTGCATAGGAGGTGGAGAAGATATAGGAGGGGGAATATAGGAACCCTACACAACTCTTAATGCCTCAATTCTATGTTAAAGCATGCCCCTACCTTGGTTTGATTTTCATCTGAGATCAAAGGACAACCTTACATATAGAAATAAGGCCATGAAGCAACACAAATAGAGATAGGCTTACCATTTTATGAGGGTGGACTCCACCCAAAACACATACAACAACAATTTATATATTTCAAATAGACAAGAACAAGATCTCAAGAAAGATTAGTTAAGCAATTTGCAAACTGATTCAGAATTTCTTCATTAAAGTTACCTATAAAAGGCTACAAATCTGAAATACAATTTCCAGGGTCATCTGTCCACTTATTACAGCAATATGGGCTGTCTTAAAATAGAAATATCTGACTTATGGAGTCTTCTGATATCTCTTGATCTCCTTATTCACATGAACAAGACTTACCAATCCTCCCCACTTTACTACCTTTGGAAAATAGGCTATAAATACACATTAGTACCACTTAGTGTAATTTTCCCAATGTTGGATTGCTTTGAAATGTGTAACTCCCATTTGGGTTCCAAAAGGAATCCAACTATCCCCTTTTTCCCACCCAAGAAATAATTTTCAAATTTTAAATTTAAGAAACTAGGTAGAACAACTTTCGGGAGCCATAACTTTTTAACCGGGTGTCTGATTGCCAAACCGTTTGATGTGTTGGAAAGATCCTGAAGAGATATATCAAGTTATAAGTGGATTTTCTAGTTATGACAAATTTCAAGGCATTTAGGGATGTATAAGTGCTTTAAATTTGATTTCAAAACTTTTTTTGGAAACTTAAAAAACATAAACTTTAATATCTTGCAGTCCAGACATGATCTTGAGCTAAAATTTACCAAAAATGTTTATTTTACTATTTTGAAACTTTGGGGAAATTTCAGGCCCAATCGCTCCTTCGTTATAGGGTTACTAAAAATAGTAAGTCCTGATATTCTTATCCTTTTTGGAAAATTTAAAGGTTCTGAATCATTATTCAATCAAATGGGTACCTGTAAACACAAAAATTGAAAAGAACATAAAACTAATCCTTATTTTTTGGGTGATACAAGATTGCCCTTACACCACTAGATGCTCCTGCATCAGACACCCAGGGTAATGACCTTTTCACATCTCAGGTGTTCGTGGAAAACCCAAATGGTCAACCTTTGTCTTAGACAACTAGGAAGAATCTTTGATAGGCCTTCCTTTCCACTTCACCAGATATTCTTCATATAGCTTGTTCTGAGTAATTCTTACCACATGGCTATCCAAGATTTCTTCTATCTCCTCCTTTGAAGTAGATGCTGGGATACTCCACTGTTCCTCTATTGGTCCATCCTTTATGCCACCTTCATGATACTCTGTTAAATCAACAATGTTGAACACGGGGGAAATATTGATTCCACTCGACAACTCTACCTCATATGCATTTCCTGAGTCATGCTTCTTCAGGATCCTACATGGTCCAAATTTATTCATTTTCAACTTATTATGTTCCCATTAGGAACCTTTCTTTCCTTAGGTGAACCATGACTTCATCACCAACCTTGGATTCCTTAAACTTTCTCTTTTGATCTGCCTTAGCTCCTTGTACTAAGAATTGATTTTATTAATATGTTGTCGTACCTCTTCATGCAAGCTCTTTAGGTGCTCTGCAAAGTCTTCAACCTCAACACTACTCTTCTCTCCTCTATCTATCTTTCTCAACTCAGAAGCATTTCTTGGACTACTTCCATATATAATTTGGAATGGGCATTTAACAATACTCCTATTGATAGAATTGTTATAAGCAAACTCTACCTATGGTAATATCAAATCCCATCCCTTGGGCTTGTCTCCTACTAAGCATCTTAGCAAGTTTCCCAAACTTTAATTCACTACCTCTGTCTATCCATCAGTTTGCGGATGATGTGTAGAACTGAACTTCAACTCAATCTTCAACTTATTTCATAAGGTCCTCCAAAAATACCCAACAAACTTGGTATCTCTATCTGAAACTATACTCCTTGACTAGTAGACCATGTAGCCTAACCACCTCTTTGTAAAACAACTCTGCAATGTGAACAACATCATTGGTTTTTTGACACGGAATGAAATGTTCCATCTTTGAAAATCTATCAACCACCACAAATATTGAATCATGCCCTCTCTGTGTCCTTGGTAAACCAAAAACAAAGTCCATGTTGATATCCTCCCATGGTCCCTTTGGTACAGGCAATGGCTGATATAACCCAACATTCTGACTCACTCCTTTGGCCATCTAACATAATCTAGAACTTTGCACAAATGTCTTCACATCCTGATGCAACTGTGGCCAATAATAATTCTCACTAACAAGAGCAATGGTCTTATCTCGACCAAAGTGTCCTACCAACCCTCCACTATGCTTCTCCTTAATCAGGTTCTCTCTCATGGAAGTCCTTGGAATGCACAACTAGTTTCCTCTAAACAACATACCATCTTGGATTATAAAATCCAACCATCTTGTTCTATCCAGGGTAATAGGCTCCAAACAAGCCTTGCAAGCCTCTGTAAAGTCTGGATCTTTAGGGTACAAATTCTTGAGTTCATTAAACCCAACAACCTCTATCTTCATCCCTGTCAACAAAATTTGCCTTCTGCTCAAGGCATCTACAACTTTGTTGGACTTCCCACTCCCGTGCTTCAAAATAAAAGTATAAATCTACAAAAAAATCAACCCATTTTAAGTGCCTTTGATTTAACTTTCCTTGACTATTAAGATAATGCAAAGCCTGATGATCAATATATAAAACAAACTCTTTCAACAACAAATAATGTCTCCATTTCTTCAAAGCTTGAACTATAGTATAAAACTCTTGGTCATAAACATAATAATTTTTCTTGGCGTCATTAAGCTTCTCACTAAAATAGGCAATGGGCTTACCTTCTTGACTCAAAAAAACTCCTATAGCACTTCCACTAGCATCACAATCTACCTAAAATACCTTGTTGAAATCTAGAAGTGCCAAAATAGGTTGCTCTGTGACTTTCTACTTCAATGTATCAAAACTCTTAGCTACTCTTGTAGTCCATTTAAACTCTTTTCTCTAGGGCGGGTTTTCTATTGGACCTTGGATATACTAGGGGCTGATGGAGTACCTTTGATGTTGTGCAGTTGCTTGCCTGCGCATCGATCATGGCAATGGCGACTACCTCCTTCCTTCTACATGATGATTTTCTTGAGGTGGATAACCATATGGATATGTTTCATGACTGTCTGTTGGACCATTTGCATGGTCTCAAGCACATGATGACTAGTCTTCAGAATACGGTGGAGGCACTGGTGAAAGGTTTACAGGTGACTCTTCCGGCACGCTCCTCTCCTGCAGATGCTAAGTGTTGCCTGGGAGAAGCGGTGGATTCAGGTAGCGAGGAACTTGAGGTGGTGGTGCTGTCTGAAGGTCATGATGATAAAGAATGTAAGCTTAATGTGGTGGGGATGGGACCTGTGTAATTTTCCCCTCCCCTATAGTTTTATGCTTCGTATTAAGACTCTGAAGACTGATACAATATAGATATAGTTTAGATATAGAATAAAAAAGAATAGAAATTGTATATGAGGAGGGGTGATAATACCTTAGTATACACAATTTTTGATATGAATACAAGACAATGGTTATGCAGAGCCTGGCTTTGGTTTTTTCTCCGGTCCCTGGTCCATAACCAGAGTTATATTATAAAAAAAAAAAAATATATTAATATATTATAACAAAGAAAGAGACAATAAAAGTGGGAAAAAAAGTGATGTTATATGCTCTCGTGTTCTCTACGAGAATTAATGCGCCACTAGATAGAGAGACACCAAGTTAACATCTATTGGACACTGGACATCTCAATGTTTGTGTTTCCAATACAATATTATATTGAGACAATTGATATACTGCTAAATATAATTGTATAAAAAAAATTAACATCAATTTTCCAAAACAAATATTTTATTAAAAATAATTAAAAAAATTGAATTTCAATTTACAACCATTTAAAATTATTATTTTTACTACCTTAATTATTTTTTAAACCCATGTGTTTAAATTCAAAAGTCATTAAAAAACAATATATACATGTATAAACTTAACTACCAACCCTAACGCACCAATCCTAACCCACTATACATGAACACACACAGATTGCAGGGATTCTGACCCAAACTACAGTGTTTCATTGCTGCACCACCATAAATTTACTTTAAAAAATTATGGTAAAAATATAGAATTTAAGAAAGAAAAGATAAGACGTGTAATAAGACTATTTTTAAGTTATAACTAAATTAGACAAGTTAAACTCCATGTATATAATCAAAATAATGTCCATAATTTTCAAAATAACGTCGCAAATGTTGCAATCTCAATCTACCATACCTATGATGGGGACACTTACCATTCTTTGCTTTTACCACATATATTGGAGGAGACAAACAATGCTGTATAATCCAATTTGAAATTGAATCTCTGTTCGCTTACAACATCAAATAGTAAGTAATGGAATTAAAAAATGAGGAACTAGAGCAGCAAGACTACCAGCAGCATAGGGACACATCCTTTGTTACTGTCTGCATTAATCATAATATTATATATTGCATTAAAAAAACCTCAAATGGCAAAAAAAAGCAAGGGTAGCGAATTTACCCATTGTGGAGAATGTATAGTAGCAACTCCATGCCAATGTTGAGATTCATGTCAACTGTTACCATGTGAAAATGATTTTTTATGTCTTACTAAAAGTCAAACTACTTTCCATCCATAGACGATGGTCAAATCAAAATACTGTATAAAACATTCGTGCAACTATTGAGAAGATATAATAGGAAGCATCCAAATATTTGCAATGAGAATCTGTAATACATTTGCCATTTCTACAATAGGTGGTGCATAATTCTACATAAGTTAGGGATATAATTTGTCTCTGTCAAAAGATTATTTATTAAAAATAGAAGAAAAAATTATATAAAATATCTAAAGAGAAACTCAAATGCAAAAAAATTGTTGCCTAGAATTATATTATGTAATATTATTTGGGGGCATTTGCTCTGTGTTAATATTGATGTGAACTTCATGACCCATCTTTCATCTCAAATTTTCTCTTCTAATGCTCACTTGATTTTACTAAACTAAACTCAATGAAGATTTTTTTACCTCTATGTTGTTCTTTAAAAAATGATTATGAATAGGAAATAAAAATTTATTTCAGCAGTCGATGAACAATTCGATACCTGTACATTGACGAAAACCTCCCCTTGATTTCTCAAATACCTCCTAAATACAATAATTATACAAATCTTCAGAATTGAAATTTCAAGGTATTTCGCTCTTAAACTGTATATATATATACCTTTTCATTGATTTGGTATTTTCCAAACGAACAATGAATGAATCCATTTTTGCCTCAGTACATGTGAAATGGTGAAGGGTTTCAATTATATCAATCGACAATATATATTACTCCCCGCCTTGCCAGCTGAAGCACATCTGTCATACATATGTCTATCTTGTGGGAAGGCAAACAATTGTCAACTTAATATCAAGTTGGTTTTGTACAGGTGTCTTCACTGGGTGGAAGAAGATAGGCAAGTGAAAAAGCTCCCACATATAAGCCTATCAGCTAATTAGTTGAAAATGAATTTCTTAGATTCCTTATGTATTTGGTCGATAAGTTGTTATTATACATTTTTTTATAGTTCTTAAAATTCTGGTTTAGTAGAATTTTGGTGGTACATAATTTCATTCATATAAAAATTAATATATTTATTTTTTTATACCAATTAAATATGTGGAATCACTTGGCATGTCCTATCTAACCATGTAATTTTATTTATTTAATAGAAAAGATGGGTGAATATACTCAAAAATGGTTTTTTTTCCGCTTGAAAATCAGATACTGTAGGTAAGCATTTGAAGCACTTCTAAATAGAATATTAACATGGTGTAAAAATATGAAATGTAGGATTTTGTTTCTAATTTTTAAATATGTTGTTTATTCTAAAATAATGAAATGATAAAAGTTGGTTAAGTAAAGAATTTACAAAAGTGACATTTTAAAAAGCTTTGGAGGTAAAAACCCTCAACCCACTTAAAAACTAGTAATGGAAGTATTTTTTGAAATCCCTTTGTGAACAAATGCAATAGATTTTGAGGCTTGGTTTGAATATTTTTAATAATTTTTTATCAAATAATTTTCTTTAATTTATTATTTAGTAGGATTAAGGTATAAATCTCAAACCCCTCCGTAGAACCCACATAATTTGACCTAAAATAATTTTAGCGCGATTTTTCTTTTAGTGCATAGAGAATGATGTTTAGATTGGTTGTATATAACTTTAAAAAATTGATTTCAAAATCAAAAGTTATTAAAAAGACTGTAAGAAAGTATACTTTTAAAATTTTGTGAGAAATTATGTTTGGAATATCATAAAAAAATTATAACTTAGGTTAAAGTTTGAGTTTATTTCAAATATTTGAAAGTATAAATTTTTCTCTACAAAATCATAATTTTGTTAAAAAATACCAATATAAAATTGTCATCCATATTAATCAAAGTGGAATTTTTTTAGTACTGATTATATATCTAATCCATTATGATTGAATATCTAGGCTATGGACATTGGATTTTGAGTATGTTTGGACATCTATTGCTACCAAATATTTGGAAAGGATTGAGTGTCAATCTTGACCAAATATATCTTCCTTGGGTGTCACATACATTTTTAGCATGAAGGCATTTCCTCTTAATTGATCCTCAACTTCTTGCTTCAACCTAGATAACACACTTAAATTTCTTTTTGTTAAAAATAATGTTCATCAACATAGACCAAATTTGACCATGTCATTGACCAACTTCTTATTGCCATTTCTTTCAACAACTTCCATAAACAAGATACAATGTGGAAGATGTGAACCGTGAATATGTAAACCTATCTAGGTGTATTTTACCTTTAAATATTTAAATAAGAATACAATGAGCAAAGAAATCATTGTTATAAAATGACAAAAACTTTCTACTAGTGGTTCTCTCTTTTTCTTCTTTTATATAAGCTCTTTGCGTGTTTTATTTCTTCTTCATGGTATTAGAGAAGGGTTGGAGAGGAGCAACAAGTGGAGAAGACAACTAGTTTGGGACAACTATAGGTTGGAGTAGTGATAATACGTGTGATGATATTTTCTTTGGATTGAAGATCAAAGTTGTTATTGTTGCACTCATTTAATTTTAATTCTTTTTTACAATGTTATTGATGAATATTTGAGTTGCGTTGTTAAAAGTGGTAGTGGTGGAATCTATTTGGTTGAAGTTAAGTTGATTTTTTTAAAACTATAATTAGGTTTCTAGATTGGAAATATAAATCTAACATTGAAAAATCATTATGCTATTCCGAGCGGTCTTAAAAAGAAACTAGTTAATGAAGGAAAAAATCAAGACAATTAGGAAAGGAGAGATAAGGTAGTAGCCACATGAATTAAACTTACACTATTAGAAGAAATATTTCTATAAGTTTGTCATAAACAAAGTGGAGTGAAAGTGTGGAAGATACTAAAAGATACATATGAAAATACAAGTGATATTTGGATTATTAGTCTTACCACAAAATTACATAATAATATGAAACATACAAAGTCAGTAGAAATTATACCTTATTTGACCAAATTAAAGGAAAATAAAAACAAACTTTTTGTGCTTGGTAATGCTATTGATGATAAATATTTTGTGCAAATGATTATTTTATCTTCTTGGTTCTTACCAATCATTTATTACAGACTTAGATACAGTTGATAAACTTATAACTATAAAATTTGAAGAACTCTGTGCAATACTGCTATAGGAAGAGACAAGGCTAGCAAAAAAAAGTTATGAAAGGTGATAGTTGAGCTTGAATGACTATAGCTAAGTAAAACTACAAAAATATGTAGCATCATTTACAAATTATTTATATTGGAGAAATTATTGTCTAGTTTAAATTACAAGAGTAATGATAATGTTGATAGGAGGAATAAGCCTATATTTAATAAAACATTTTTTGTCATAATTATAGCAAATGTTGGAAAAGGTTCATACATTCACAGAAAGAAAATTAGGAATGTTTTCAAATGGAAATGATTTTGAAGAAAACTCTCTATACACTACTCTTATTGAAAATTATTCTATTAAAAATAATTGGATTATAGATTTAGGTGCTACACAACACATGTCTCATATGGAAGACCAATTTGAGTTGCTAAATAAAAATAAATGTGAGAAAAACATATCTTTGGGTGACAATAGTGTACAAGTCAAAAGAACATGGGACATTAAAGTTGAAAATAGAGTGTTTAAAAATGTGAACTTGGTTTCAAAATTGGAAAAAAAAATATTGTTTGTTCTCAAATGGCAAATTGAGGGTATAAAATTAAATTCTATGCTAACTACTGTTTGATTAAGAATATGAGTTAAATGTGTAAAGTTGTTGAAACTACTAAAGTTTATAATGACATAAATTTTGTGAGTTTGTTTTTATGTAGTGGCAAAAACAATTGATATTAGTAGGTTATGGCATGAATATTTAGGATATATCAATTATCAAAGTATTGAACTTATGTAGAAGCTTGGTATGGTGCATAGGCTACCAAATGTTGTATAAAAAAAGAGAAATTTATGAAGGATGTGCTATGGTAAGCAACATAGGGAGTCATTTCCACAAGGTAAGTCATGAAGAATAAATATCCCTCTAAGTCATTTGGTTCATAGTGATGTAATGGTCCAATTTCAAATTCCATCTCTTGGAGGATCAAAGCATGTGTTTACATTTATTGATGATTATAGTAGGAAAACTTGGGTGTATTTCTTAAAAAACAACTTGGATGAAGTGTTTGGAAAATTCATCATTTAAAACTTTTTCTAAGAAATAATGTAGAAAATCACTTAGGATACTTAGGATAGATAGAGGAACAAAGCATGTGAATAAGTAATTTCTATATTTCTATAAAGAAAAAGGAATTAAAATAAATAGTAGTTGCTTATATACCACAACAAAATGGTGTTGCAAAAAGGAAAATAGAACTCTAATGGAAATAAAAAGATGTATGTTGCATTCTAAGAAAAAGGATTTTAAGTTTTGGGTATAAGTAGTTTACATTAGTTTACATTCTTAATAGGAAGTCTACTAAATTTGTTCAAAGTATAACTTCAGAAGAAGAATGGAGTGGTAATAATCCTATTATATCTTATCTACAAATCATTGTTTATTTTTCATATGCTCTTATTCTTGAAGAAAAGAGGAAACAATTAGATGAGAAAAGTGAAAAAATGCATTTTGATTGGATATAGTGAGGAGTCTAAATCCTATCAATTGTATGACCCTAAGAAAGAAACAATTCTTGTCAAAAGAGATGCATTGTTTGATGAAAGTTTTAATACATTAGACTATGTTGAAGCATTTCCTACTCCTACTATTTATGATAATTGAATTGACCATGAAAATGACGAAGTTGATATTAGAAAAATAAGAAATATTCAAGATATTTATTAGGATGGTCTTGAACATCATATTGTTAATTATGCTCTAATTGCCAAGGTCATGCAAGTTGAAGATCCACAATCATAAGAAGAAGCTAAGTGAAAATCAAAGTAAGAATCAATAGTGTAAGAAGAATATAATTCCTTGATGAAAAATGATATTTGGGAGCTAACTACATTTTCAAAAGGTAAAAATTTGGTTAGTTGTAAATGGATTTATAAAACTAAATTTGTTCTTCTAATGAATCTTTAGAAAGATAAGGCAAAATTGGTTCTAGAGGATTTTCATAGAAAGAAGGTATTGATTATATTGAATCTTTTACTCCAATTGCAAAATTAATTACAGTTTGAACAATTATTTCTTTAGTAGCTAATTTAGTTGGAAAATTTATCCAATACCTTTTTAAATGGTGATTTAAATGTGCAAGTTTATATGCATCAATCACCAAGATTCAAACATGGTAAAGAATATCTAGTTTGGAAGCTAAAGAAATCTATATATAGTCTAAAACGGGCTCCAAAAGCTTGGTATTCAAAAGTAGAATAATTTTTTACTAATGGATGGAAAAGAAACACATGTCAAATCTTAAAATGTAGTTGTTAAATTATCAGGATCATCTACTTATTGTAGTAGTATATGTTGATGATTTGATCAACATTGATAATAACTTGAAACTTTTATTTGTTAAAGAAAATTTGAAGAAAATGTTTGATATAATGGAGTAATACATTATTTTTTGGGAATTGAAATTTGACAAAAAGAAAGGAGAATATTGCTTTTTCAATCTAAATATGCATTGGATGTGCTAAGAAATTATTTTTCAAAATGTTTGATTGTAAACCAACATCTACACTATTTGATGTTAGAATAAAACAAAGTATTAGATCTAATTTTGAGGAAGTTGATAGTACTTTATATAAAAATTAATGGGTAATCTTTTGTATCTTTCTATATAGACTAAATATTGCATATTTAGTGAGTGTTGTTTCTAGGTACATGGCAACAAAGTGAATATTGTGGTATGTTCAAACAACACATCAACTTAAATTGAATATAAATATGTTGGAGAGACTACTTTTGAAAGGACATTGATAATATAAAATTAATTGATGAAAGAGACTACTTTTGAGGGGACATTGATAATAGGGGACATTGATAATATAAAATTAATTAATGAAAGATTTATATCAAGACAAGAACATTCAATAATTATCTAAACCCAATTTATTTGGCAAAAATTAATTTATCCTACCAAATCAAAACATATTGAAATCTAATGTCATTTTGTTCAGGATTTAATTTACAATATAATAAACTGAGAATTATATTGAAGTCCATTATCATTTTGTTCAAATATAATAAACTGAGAATTATATTGAAGTCCATTATCATTTTGTTCAAAAATTTAATTATTGACAATAAAGATCAACTAAAGATCAAAAGTTTAATTAAAAAACATAATAGACTAAAGATCAAATATATTAATGAAAACTGAGAAAATTTTCAAAACTTCAAATATATTGTATTTTACCTCAACATTAGAGAAAGATGTTAAAAAATTTCTGTAACGTGAAGGATGTGAACTGAGAATATTGAAACTTGTTTGAATGTATTTCAACTAACTTCCATCTGTAACGTGAAAAATGTGAACTGAGAATATGTAAACCTGTTTGGATGTATTTTACCTATAAATTAGAACAGGAGTATAGAAATCATCATCAGCCAATAATAAAAACTTTCTGGTGGTGGTTCTCTCTTTTTTGAAGGAAGTGGATGTTGGGCCATAATGACTTGACCAAATGGAGATCACCCCTTTGGGAAAACTTTATACCAGAAATCATCTGCAGCAAACGATAAAAACTTTCTGCTGGTAGTTCTCTTTCTTCCTTGCCTTCATATTAAGCTCTTTGTGTACTTTCTTTCTTTTTTATTGTGTCAATTACATAATAAAAACTTACTAATAAATTCTTCATACCTGTCATTCATATCTGCTATTCTTTGATAATTTATTTCATTCGTATTTTCAGATCATCTATATAATTTTTTCAATAAAAATAGATTGATAAGAAGAAAATTGTGAATAAACATTTCACATAACTTTTCATTGTTGCAAGAGCTATGGATACAATGCAAAGCTATGTTGTAAATATATGTTAAAATGTTTGTTTCATTTTAAGACTGTTCTTATGGATTACTGCGATCAGGTAAGGGAGAATTAGTTTGTTCCCTGGTTTTAATTTTATTTTACTACAAGTTTATAGTAATTACAGCTTTGAAACCAATTATCTTAAAAAATTTGCATTGTATATTGTTAATTATCTTAGTAGTTAGTGTGTTTTGGTTATTGACAATGATGTTTTAAGAGGTTGCCCAGTAGAACCAAGAGAATGGATTCAAATATCAAGTAATGATAGTGAGAGAATGCAACGATACAATGTATCTTTGTGCTGTGTACGTTCATGCTGGCTGTGATATTCTCCAATATTCTCTTCTGTACGTTCATGCTGGCTGTGATATTCTCCAATATTCTCTTCTGTAAAAAGCCTGACATTATAGTGAAGGTTTTATCAACTAGGAGAATGGTAAGCAGCTTGCTTAAGTGGGGATCTTCAACAACCAATGCAAGGCATTTTAGAAACGGTGGGTCTCACTGGAGACTCTTCAAGTTCTTCTTGCAGTTGCATACACATATCATTACCTGCATCCCACATCATTTCAATTCAAATACTAATCACTGAATGAGATTTCAGCATGGAACATTTAAATGCTTAAAAAAATATTATAATGGCTTACATTGTATTTTTAATTAGACTATCAAAAGAGGAAAAAGAAAGAAAACATTCCAATGAATGCAGATTTCAGGATGGAACATTTAAATACTTAAAATACTAATAATGGCTTACATTGTGTTTTTAATTAGATCATCGGACGGAGGAGGAAAGAGAAGAAAACATTCCAATGGCGTCAAGCTTCATTAAAATAAATCTCTTGTAACTTGCTGAACTTCTTACATAGTTACAGCATTTATAAGCAATAAATCAGCATGAAATAAAGACACGTATGGTGATGCCGTGTAGAGATTGGGAGAAATGTGAAGACAAGTTACAAAGTACGTGTACCACTAAGAAATCTTGCCTACCATAATTCAACACTATGCTGTTTTCCTTCGTTGAGTTGGCGAACTGAATTAGGCCCACGTAATGACATACGAATATGTCTTCAATTAATCTCAAGTTTTTATGATAGCAATTTATGAGTTGATGTTTCTTGGTTAATGGGGCACTTAACCATAGTCTATTGTTAGGGTACCAGACCATTTGAGTTGCCATTGGGTGTGATTGTGTAATTTAATAATTATGTGGGTGTACCATGGAACATGAATTACTCAAAGTTCATCCATGATTTATTTATAAGAAGCACCCATCATAAATAACTGGCACTTGTCGTGTCGGCTGTTTGCAAAATTTTCGACTCTTATTTATTTTGACGGATTTGTTCGACATGGTTCTGTTCGACTGGTTTGAATTCTTTTGTTTTTCAATTTGGTCAATTTATATGGACCAGTTGCTAAGATTTCAACAACCAGTGTGTTTACAATGCACCGGCTATTTAAGCTCTTCCTATCCGAAGGGGAAATTGTCAACGAGTCCCGATGAAAGTTACATGAAATTAAACCATACACAGGTCACAAAGGCTAATGTTAGAAATTGTCATAGTAGATATAATTGGTGATGTTGAGAGGGAAGTTTTAGCATTAACTACTATCTAGACTCAGTTAAATCTCCCAACTCATTTTAAATATCACTACTATTCTCATTTTAGTGATATTCTACAATACAAAATATAGGTTATGCTAACAAAAATAAAATAAAGAATAATGGTTGCAATTCTTGTCTCTATGTTAACCCATGAGGGAAACATTCAATGCATGTTAGTTTTGTATGTGATTGGTATGACCTCCTATAGGGTTTTCTCATATCATTGATAGCATGTATGCTTTATATATTTCATATGTTGATGTGAAGTATTTCTCTAAATACCCTTAATTTGTCTATAATAATGATGATAATATATATTCTTCATTTGTGAAGTATTAATTAAGAATGTAACTACAACATGAGGACTAGGAAATACGCACGGGTCAAACAAATGTCTTAGTGTGTGTTGAGGAGCATGCAATACTTAATACATCTATGCATAAATGCAACAAATAATATGGTCATGCTCCACAATAAGAGAATGTTAAAGTCATTGATCACACTTGTTGCACATAGTGTGTTTGCATATACCTAGCATACATAATCACATGATGTTGATGACGATCATTTGGACACTGTGGTTCTACTGTGTGTTGTCCAACATGTAATATTGTTGTGCAATTTGTGGTTGGATGTTGACTTAGTTAATGAAGCACTTGATACTATATAAAATATAGTCTATCATCAAGGTACTCGACCAATAGAGTTGCCATTGTGTGTGATCATGGAATTTGATAATTATGTCAGTGTTCCATGGAACATTAATAACCCAATGCCCATCCCTATTTCACACATTACACAAGGTAATCATACATAAATTACCATCAAAATGACATTTCTTTAACCATACACAAGTTGAAAAGACTAATATTAGAAGTAGGTGGTGTACAAAAAGTTGGTTTCACATTTACTGCTACCTCTCAAGTTAAGTCTCTCAAACATCGAGATCATATTACAACCATTCTCAGTTAATGGATACTCTAAGATGAAAAAAATGTAAATTATATTAAAACAACATAAAAGATGAAGACCATTGATGCAGAAGCATCCAGGGCAAATCGGTGATCAGCATCAACAAAAAAATATGCAGGTTTAATTTTCAGTTTTGTTTGTTTGTTTGGACTTCGAACAGGCATTTCTTGGCAATGGTTTCGCTTATGCGATTCGCATCAAGCGAAGTCAATCTTTCGATTCTGTGTTCCTCCGATGGCCTTCGTCGATCAGTTGTTGCAACTAATGCTTCTTCAGTTTAGTTTGAATGCCTTGATGGTCAGTTGCAGAAGTTTATCCCGTAATGGGGAATATCCGGGCTCTTCGTGAGTTTACAGATTCGTGGAAAGGAAACCTGTTAAAAGGAGTTCTATGCTTAACAATTTTGTGAGAGATCATAGCGAGCCTCCTTCAACTTCTAAAGTTTCTTTCCCAAGGAGACATCGACAGCCATTTTATGAAAACTCTATGTACGTCAGTGACTTAGAGGATTATCTCTTTTAAAGAAATCAAAGAAGGGCACATTGACTCCACTAGAGGTCACCCAAAATTGAAACTTGTTTAAAACTATTTTAATATTTTCCTCAATGCAGGGCGATGCCTCATTGGTGTCCACATTTATTAGGAAATGAAATGCCACATATTAAATGCTCAGCAAATGTATAATGTGGAAGGGGGTCGATTTGATTTGGGGCGGCCAGATGATGTGAGTCAATGCAACAGTTTAAAAAAGGTAAGGTTTGATAACAGCTTCTGGGATGTCGTTTCATTTGCTGGAGCGACCCATTGTTTGATTTTCTGGTGCTTGAGCAATAGAAAAGATAAAAACGAGGAGTGTGAGTTGTAACAGCGAATCGATGGAACAACATTTGAATTGAAGGTCAATTAAAAGCAAAATGTATTATGTTTACAAGGTGACGTCTCATATGCTGCTTTCATATCGATGAAGAAGAAAAGAATGAAACGCTGCGACCATACATAAAGAAGGGACATTTAGAATATAAAACGCCTCAGCTGAGGCTCCAAAAAAATGATGCCTTACAAAAGTGAGAGGCAGTCTTGCTTGATCGGATATACACAGCAGAGAGGCCGCCAGTGTAAGGGTGAAAATTAGAGGTCGATCTGCACCTTGAGGAAGCTAAGGTAGAAAACAAGAAGGAGAATTCCAACTGATGCCAGGAACAGGTATAGAGGAAAACAAAGATTGGGTTTGAAGCCAGTAAAAATAAAACAAAAAGAAGGAATTAGGAGTATAGAGGTGGCTGCCAGAGAGGTAAAGAAGAGTTCTCTGCCACAGTAGTGAATAAAATACAGTTGTTTATAGAATAGAGAGAGAAAGGGATTGATGTGTATGAGAAAATGGCCATTGAAGCCCAGAATTAAAACTTTTGTTGCAGATTAGTTCAAACTGATTGAAATAAGAGAATTGAAATCTTGTTGCTAGCAATCCATGTTTTAGAAAATTGTGTTTTGAATTGAATTTACAAATTGTGTGAGTTTGGTCTGTTAGAGGGGAGTTGTTTTTCTTCTTCAACTATGGATTGCAGTCCTTGTCTCTATGTTGACCTTTAAGAGAAACATCCAATACATGTTTGTTTTGTTTGTGATAAATCAACATGGTGAAAGTAATGTTGTGGTCTTTGTACTTGCAAACAAATTTATTTTGATTGTGTCAATGTAATCATTAATTGTGTAAGCAATATTATTAATGTGATGTTATGTTTACATAATTAACTATTTAATATTATTTCTTAATATAATCTTGTATAGGGTATAGTCATGACATTCATGTATTTTCATGTTGTTATAATACATGTTTTGTTTGTTATTTAAAGTCTCCGTCAACTTTTAATAATATAGTGTTTGTATTGTACTCAATACATTGTAATTGTATAAAAGTGGATTGTGATAAAAAACAAACATTAAATATTCAAATGCATTCAATAATAGATGATGCATCTAGCAATGCACATATAGCACAAAAATAGACACATCTATTATTTCTTTTAATTTCTAAGATTAATGCATTGCCAACGTGACTTATTATATAATGTATCTTGCAAAAATTATAGTGTTATTGGAAAGATACATGCCTTAAAAAAGAAAATTATAAAATTCATTTCTTATGGTTAATATTTGTTATAACACTCTTAGTATATTTAGAAATAATCATTAATGTTAGTAAATTTTAAAAACCTTTCAAGTTGCTTCTTTCTTATAAAATTATCAAAAATATCCTAAATTATCACACTTTAGAATTCTTAAAACCTAGTAACAACATTTATAGGTGTTGTCAAAAGGATGAAAGACACAAATATTTATAGCCCTCTAACCCAACACTGCACATAGTGACTATTAAAAAATATATAAATGTGTATTACTTGGCCAACAAACTTATAAATATTTATGTCTATCAACCATTTAATAACACCTTTAAGTGCTGTAATATAAACACTTCCTTAGTAATAAACTCACAATCCTCCATGATTTTTAGAGTGGATTATAATTTGTACGTTTTCATTAATTTTTAGATCTTAGTCCAATGCAACTGGTTTGTATGTCTTTGCATCTCATCTTTTACAATTTTAGTTATTGATTTCTGTATATGATGAGCACAAGGAGTTCTAACATGTTGCTTGGTCTAAGAAGATTCCACACAAAATGTTTTTGTCTTTATGATAAATTGGCTACTCTATCAACCTAAAATGTCTTCTTCCATTAAAAAAATTCAAAAAGTGAGGTAAATGAGATACATAATTTTATTTTTTCCTTTATTTTTTTTCATTTACTTAACTTGAATATTTAGTGCATTGAAAAGAATAATTTAATTTTGATAAATATATTTTTAATAAATATTTAAATTTAATTGTACTGAAAATGAAAATGTAATAGATATGATGGTTCTCCACTTTATGTCTTAACTATTTATCGTAAGTAAAAATAAATTATCCCCTTTAACACGATTTTCTCCTCTATGCATGATTATTTTTTAATTTTTAAAATAATTTTTAGTGATTTTTGAATTTCCAGTTAGTCCTATATTTGAATTTAATGACCTACTTGTAGTAAAAAAATAAATTAGTATCAATAATTAAAATGTAAAAATATATAATTTCAAATTCTTTAATCTTGAATAGATACCAAAGTGTATTTTTACATTTTTTAGAAACTATATGAAATGCAAGAAAATGTGGCATGAAGACAAGGTTTTCAATTTTTTTGAAAAACCATAAGAAAATAGGTGCCATGTAGTTTCAACAAAACCTTATGGGTGAAACTGTCTCATTTGAAACTAGGCTATACTAATTTTTGAATACATAGTGAAAACATGCCTTTGTGTATTGTTAGAAGTTTAATAGTTTTGACTGAAAGTGTTTTTGTGACCAGAACTTTTGAATCTACATAGGTGCCATGGCATTCATCGTTGTTATAGTCCAAAATCTTTCAAGCTTTTTTGGGGGTGAAAGTGTTTCACTTGAAACCCCTAAGTTAGCCTAAAGTGCGACACAACTTTTAACTTTTATCCTTCACATGTTGGAGAAGGAAATTAGTAGGAAGAGTGTGATTAAATATCATTTTCCCTAAATTTGTGAGAAATGAATAATAGAGCATCTGATATGAATTTATAGGCAAAATTGAATTAAAATTGGATAAAGAAGTGGCATCACCATAATGTCTTTGTAGGCTATACCTACAAATTTGGTGGATCAAATTAAGGAGTTCCATTCCTTGCATATATGTTTAATGTGTTTAGTAATGTTAAGTATTGGCTAATTGTTTAATCTGGTTGGGTAGTTTTTAGGTAGTTGTTTTACAAGTATTTGATAGTTACTTGAGTGGTTGAAAATAAATGGCTCTATAAGTCCATATTTGACATTGTAAAATCAATCTAATATAATATATTCTTGTGTGTTCTTTTTTTATATTGTACCAAGCAAAACAGATTAAGAGAATACAGAAATAATAGATTACAGAAGGACTAAAGCAGGTTTACAAATGACCATAACAAACAGGCCCCAGACATAGCTTCTCAAACCTCTTCTGTATTTATTTGTATCACTTGCAAATATAATTTCTATTATTATTTTATATAGATTTAATCCTAATTCCTAGGATTATATGTGTGTTTACATAATGGAAGACATCACTTAAATTCTTTACTTGCTAGTGGTTCGCTTGTGGTTTGACTGCTGATATATGGAGGTGGTCTATTTTCTTTGAAGGCTTAGAATTTTAGTAATGTATTTCTATTTCTTCTCTTGTAATTTTCTTTTTAAGAGATTTACATTTTTCTCTACACAAATATTGAGAGCGCTTATGATATAATTTTATCGGATCATTTAATTGTGCTCAAGGAAAATGATTTTTTAATCGTGTTCGAAGAAAATGCTTTTTTAGCAGCCTAAAGTTTGGATAGATTTATTTTAAGGCATGCAAGCAATAGCAATAGGGGAGACAAATACAAATTTGCTCTAGTGTTTTTCACCGTAATAGATTTTGGGTGCATTTGGAAAGAGTTTCAATTGATGGTCATTTTTAAGACAAATCTATAGCATTAGAAATTAATTTAGCTCTTGATATATTTTTCTTGGGTGCAGATTTATTTTACATGGCTGCTAATTTATTATTTTGGAAGCATCTATTATATATTGGTTTACATGCCGATAAGTGATGAATGGGCAAGTTGGTGATTGCTTGTTCATGAGTCAAGTAAAATTGGAGAGGCTAAAGGTTCAAAGCCTTTAGCTAGTTCTTTTCCAAAGTTTTTAAAAAATCACATTTAAATAAACATTTATTTTATTGTAATGGGTATAATGTTTTGTTGAAATTGACATCTCATTTTGACACAGGAGCGATTTCATGCATATTTTTATTTTTGTTGATGAGACTTTCAGTTAGTTTTTCACTTGGAGATTGGGCATACTACTTGAGAAATAATTTTTTATTACTTAGTGTTGTGTATAGTTTTGGTTTCCTTTTTTTGAGTGTTGATGAGGAGCCCGTGTCTAGCAGAGTTAAGTTATTTTGTTTCCCACCTCTTGACTGCTAAGGAAGGAAAGTATGTCTTCATGATCAATGAATGAGTGGTTTTATATCTCTCACAAGTGTTGCATATGCCAAAAAAGTAGAGACAAAGTGGGGTCAACTTGTGTGTTAGGCATTTGGCCATCAATTGAGGATACACTAAAGGGATATAGGTATAAGGAATCACTAGGATAATGGTCATTATAGTTGGGAAATAATGAATATTACTTATAGAACATGTGGTACAAATGGTCAAAGGCATGTTAATAGATGAATTTTGGCATGATCATGTTAGGTAGTGTTAGGAGGAGGTAATAAATCTTTAAACTGTGGGAGGAAAAGGCACATGGCACTAGATGTACATGATTGATAGATATTGCTCACATGTGAATGTGAAGCAAAGGGTTAGGCATCAGAAGTATATATACATTTGTTGACATTGGTTGATTAATACTAGGAGATAAGAGACTATGTTTACACAGTGGCAATATGAGTAATATTGATGGATGTTTTAGATCATCTTAGTTTAAATTCCCCTTCGGATTAAGGAGGAATTTTTTTGGATTAAGGAGGGTTATTAGGTTTTAATGATCCAAAGTGTTAGAACTTTTGGTTATCTAATAATGTTGTGTTAGTTTAATTTTTTGTTATTAATGTTTATTTCCCTTTTGGCTAAGGGGTTTTGTTAGATATTATGATCCCAAATGTCATATATGTTCAATATGTAGTAATGTTAAGTGTTCGATAAATATTTAATGTGGTTGGGTGGTTTTAGGTAGTTGTTTTATGGGCATTTGATAGTTACCCGAATGTTTGAAAATAGATGGCTTAATAAATCCATATTAAACATTATAAAATTAACCTAAATATAATTGTTACATCCCTAACTTTAACTATGTTCTACTTTTTACTTTGAAGTAATTAGTAGATGATTATGCATGATTCAATGATTTGACGTTTAGAAAAAATGTCTGGAAAAATTAATGTTTTTATGAGTTATGTTTATTTGACTATAATTGACATGTGTTTATAAGCTGTCAGGATATTATGATTTCATAAGGATTATGAAATCATTATTGATACACTAATCCTGAGTTGGTGATTGCATGTTGCATTTAGGGAACAAGTTTCCACCCTCCGAGAAAGGGAGGGAGAGCATCATTGGAGAGAAGGGAATAGATATAAGGAAAAGAACAAATTGTTGCCATCTTAAGTCTTGTGTTGGTGTAAATGGGTGAACCTAGTTGAGTCGGGTAAGTGATACTCAACCCTTTTGGTCTAAGTTTATTTCTCGACTCGACAAGTTGTTGATGTCGTTTAGAGTCTTTTTAATGTCAACCTGGTTGTTTTGGGGAAAGCGACATCGTCACGGTTTTATGTTAGTTGTTTTGTGATTAAGATGACTTTCTGTCAAACACGTCATTCTTTACGTCATAAACGAGTTTATGTTTGCAACCTAAATGGCATAATTGGTATAATTGATAATATGTTTCTTATTAGTAGTTTTGACGTCGAATTCCATATTTTGTCTAATCAGAATCGATGTGATTTTCTTTTATGTGTGAAGGGGAGTTGTACTCAACCCAATCACATAAGGTGCGTAAGTTTGTAAGTTGCATTATTATAAACTATATTGTTATTAATATTTATGTTTGTTTTAGACTATATTATTACGTAAAATTTTAGAATGGTTGGTGTGAGGTTTCTTATGGTTTTATGTGGTAACAATCCTCTTTTAGGAGGAAGCTTACCGTCTTAACCAATCCGATAGCACATGATGCTTTAAGAGAGTCATTGTATATGTCATGAGCTTTGATTTGCGATTATTGATCTCAACCATTTGTTGTTGTTGTTTAAGTTTATTTGGAGATAAGTTAGCAATTTTATCCCATCTTTTCTTGTTAATAATGGTTGCTCGACTCCTTAACTGCTTTGAAGGAACTTCTTATTAAGAAAATGAGTGGTCATAGGACTCACCACTCCATTAGGTTTACATACAAGCTAACCACATTGTTAAGAAAAGATTCTGCCTAATACCCTGCATATGGGTAAGTGCAAAAAGATGAGTTCACTTTTTGGCCAAAAAGTGGAAGCGTTTCTCCCATTTTTCAAATTGTGTCGTACTTGGAGTGACAATTTGAAGCACTTGCACATAAAATATTAAGATGGTGTAAAAATAAGAAATGTAGGATTTTATTTCTAGTTTTCAAATATGTAATTTTTTTAATACCCAGATGATGCAAGTTAGTTTTTTATTAGATGTACAAAAAGTGGCTTTTTAACAGTCCCTTGTTTTTTGCAAAAGAATGCATGTGTACGACCAACATAATTTGACCTAAATTAATGTATTTTTCTAATTCCTTTTGTGGAAAGATTCTCAGGATGTTGAATTTTGGTCAGGATATTTTTTGATAAATATTTTTTTAATTAATTTTTTAATGGCCCTAATTAGTGTTTTTTAAAACCCCTCATGTACGACCAACATAATTTGAGCTAAACTAATCAATTTAGTAATTTTTTTTCCATCATGTAGAGAATGATGTCTAGTTTGGTCAGACATAATGTTTTTTTCAAGAAACTTTCAAAATCAAAAGTTATTAAAAAAATAGTAACCTATGTTATTTTAATTTTATGAATTAGTTTGTTTAGAAAATAATTAATAAATAGAAAATTATGTTCAATAGTAAATAAAATTACATAATTGAAAACTAGACTTTTATATTTACAATGAGTTTTAATTTTGCTAAAATATTCTGAAAAAAAGTCGTCAGCCATAGTGGTGAAACTAGTTTTTTCTCCCATTGTTTTCATGGCTTCTTAGTTGCAGATTAGTTGCAGGTCCAAGGCTTAGGCTCAGGTTTCCAAGCTTTTACCAAGCCTAAAACCAATGCAAATTGGCGGGTGTCATATTTGAAAAAAAAAGAAATAGGTACCCGTTTCTAAACGGGTACCTGCTCATAATGGGTGCCTGTTACAAATGGGTACCCGTTTATTTTAATTTTCTATAGAACGAGTACCCATTTATTTATTTTTAGAACGGGTATCCATTTTAAAATGGGCACCCATTTCTATTTTAGCTGTTATTTTTTTTAATAAATTGGTAGTATGACCGAAACCCTACAACATTCCCTTTTACCAATATGACTAACAGTGACAGATTCTATAATTTTTTTATGTGCAAAGTGTCAATTCGAGCTCTCAATGTGACATATCTTAAATGCAATTTTTACAGGGATTCAATCATAAGGAGAATTTTTAGATGAAATGAAGTAGAAAATCTATTTTTTATAGGCATTCAATTTCCTGGAGAGACATTCATTTTTACCAATACACCGATAGTGAAGAATTCTGCAACTTTTTTATATGTAAATTGTTAATTCAAGCTCTCAAGATAACATATTTTATGCAATTTTTATAGGGATTCAATCATAAAGAGAATTTTAAGATGGAATGAAGTAGGAAATCTTTTTTTTAGAAGGATTCAATTTATTGGAGAGATTAAACCAATATCAAGCAACTACCATATTGAACAAAGGATCTATTTCTACTTGTATTTCATACATTTTTTAAGAAGGGATCCAAAACATTTGGGTAATCATGGGATCAAATAAATGTCAATAAAAAAAGAAGAGGAAGGTTATGACAGTTGAAGAAATTGAAGTACATTGAGAGAAAGAGGCAAAACAACAAAGAGATAGGAGAGAGAGGATTAAAAAAATGAAGAATGATGTAGCGTCCAGTTTGATGACTATTGAAGAGGAGAACATTAAAGAGGAGAATATTGGAGAGAATGCAAATGTGGAAGAGGTCAAGAACATGGAAAATGCAAATATAAGAACGAATCTAGGTATGTCTTTGAATCCATTAAATGATAATGAGATTAAAGATTTAAAGCAAGCCAGATATAATATTAATGAGATAAATGCTTCTACTACAAATACGACAATAAAAAATAAAAATGAAAACCATTGTATGAATGAAAATGAAAATATTTTTTTTAAATTGAAAGTAATGTTTTGAAGGATATTTGTGGTAAGATATCTTGGAGACAAATTTGAACACATGCAAATAGATTGTACAAACAATTTTTTTATAGAAAAACTCTTGAATTTCAGTGCCAACTTATATTACAATTGATGAGAATGTCAAAAATGAGAAAAGTAATGAAAAAATTAGGCATTTTTGTAAAACTCAAAAAGGTGGATGAATCAATGGAACAAGTTATGTCTAGTGTTGCTAATGCCATTGGTTCTATAGGAAAAAATAGCGATCTAAGGATAAGAATGCAACACATCAAGCAATAACAATTGCTTTAGTTAATAAATCAGTTGTGAGCAAAAGAATGATATGTAAAACAAGTGGATATTTAAATGTGCATGCTATAACCTTAAGAAGAGAAGAAAAGAGAAGAGTAAGTATTGAAGAGGATCCAATCAACCAATGTTGTGTTGTTATATGGAGCCTAATCAGACTCGGAGGTCACTTTTATTAGCGCGATTTCCCTCCAAATTATTTAACGGGAGTTTGGGGGTAGCGCCCTTGTGGGGGCTTGAGGGCAGCACCCCCAAAACCTCCAACAATTTTGTATTATTTTATAAAGGCGTCAAGAGTTATTTTTTGTATTGGTCGACTTAAAAAACCCTATTTTGTAACCGACATAAGTCTTGATAAAAATGGCTAAGGGTTAGGGTTTCCATTCATATTGTATTGTAGCATTTGTAGCGGTATTTGAGTTGCAGGGATTGCTGGTTGTAATCAGTTTGATTTATTGGATAATAATATTAGACTCTCTGTTGGTGGATGTAGCCCAAGTTTGGGTGAATCACGTTAAAATTGTCTCTCGCTATTATTATTTCTGTGTATTTTCATTCTTCTGTTTAATCTTTATTTGCATTTAATTGATATCTTTTACCGACTAACCCTAACATGTTGGAATTTTAGTGGTAGACTCCCAAGGTCTGACATGAAATTAAACAATGAAATTAGGTCTTTGATTGAAAAATATTGGCATGATAATACAAGGGTTTCATCAAATGCTAGAGATGTTTTGAAATTAAGGGTAGGGTCAAAAAATTGTGATTGTCATCCAAAACATCTTTTAGACATGACTCAAATAGAATTATATAGAAAATTTATAGATGATTAAGTTATAAAAAATTTTAGTATAAGTCAAAGATCATTTGAGAAATGTAAACCTTGTTATGTCAAGATTAGTAAGCAACACATCTCTTGTTGTTATAAAACTCATGCGCAATTTTATTATTTTTATGATGTTTTTTGAAATATACATTGTACTTAGCATGCTAACCAAATTATGCAGGAATGTGGTATTAATATGCCACCTACAACAGTTAAGGATTTTATAACAAGTATACTTTGTGAAACAACTAATGGGCAATTTTATTTTTCAAAACCATGTGTTTCTAGACAATGCAATAGATGTGGTAACCTTTTGTTGTTAGGAGAATGCATGCATGAAAGTAGTTCACATGATTTTGGGCAACAGTTAGTGGATGTGAAGAGGTTCACCAATGTTCAATATCCATTAAAGGATGGAAAAACTAGAAAATGTTGAGTTAGTCATAGAATAAAGTAGTGTACATGCATTCATCATAGAGTTCAAGAATAAGATTGTGTATAAATATGTGAAACATTCTCAATATGCTCGGTGGCTTGATGAACAATTCCATAGATGTAAGAACACATTTCCAATTGGAACTATACTTTCAGTGGTTGACTTTGTAGAAAACTATACACTTGCTCCACAAGAGGAGATTCAATCACAATATTATAACTCAGTATAGGTGGCCATATTTGTTCATATTGTATACAAACATGTAGTTGATAGTACAAAAGATGACAGAAATTTTTTGAGAGAGTACCATTTCTATGTGAGTGATAACCCGTTACATTCATCAGAGTTTGTGCAGTATTGTTTCAACGTATTTAATGACAACTTAAAAGAAAGACAAATCTAGATGACAACATTTCATATGGTCAGACAATTGTACAAGATAATTCAAAAATTTTCAAATGTTTTTGTGGTTAAGTAGGGTCTATAAAGAAAACAATGTCCAACATATTTGGAGTTTCTTTGAAGTTGAACATGGTAAAGGAGAACATGATGGAGCTAGAGCATGTGTGAAAATGGCTCTTGCTAGGGAGCAACTAAAATTTCATGATGCAATAAAGTTTCAAGAAACACGTGCAATTGTGGATTGATGTAATGCAAAATTGACTACAGGATCAAGTGAGAACTCTAAAGTTCAACAATTTTTTTGGTTGGTTGAAGAAGAAAACATTCCTCCTCGGGATTTGACTGTGATACAATTAGTGGATCAGCAAAATGGCATTCATTTAAGAGTTTAAATGCAAGCACATGGACTTTATGGACTAGGGAGCTCACATGTTTTTGTCAGTTTTGTATTGCAGGTGAGTGGGAAGCATGTGAAAATACAGATTAGGTTGAAGAATGACAACAAAAGTCCTTAACACCTCTACAAACACATGATCAAAATGAGATAACATTTGAGGAGGATATTCATTTTCAAGCATCGGATGACTATGAGCGTATTTTAGACCTTGTACAAGAAGGTATATTCATTCAATATTTCTTTTCGATACATTTTTTTGGAAATATATATTTAATTGTACATATGTATGTATGCATATTTTTCTGACTTATTGAATTTGAAATTTTTTTTCCAGGACATGTGTATGCTGTTGTTGCACCCGAGGGTAATGAAGAGGAAACTAAGTATTGGTTGGTTCGGTGTGTTGAGACAAAACAAAAGTTGTTACAACCTAGAGTAGATGATGATAACTTTGAGTATCCAACAGGTTCTATGGTTGTTACTGGCAGTTGGCTATGTAAATATTTGATAAGGAGGAATGGTATACCTACATTTGAAGATTATGAAAGACATAAGAAAAATTTGCACTACTCGCATCTGATTGTGGCAACAAATATACATTTAGTGAGATATAAAGGGAGACATGTCACAAAAGAATTATGGACACTTTCTATGGAAGAGCATGAGGCAATCATAGATGCAATACAAAAAAGAGAGGATGCAAATGGTACAATGGAGTAAATGTTTTAAATGATTAACATGTATGTAGAAATTTTTAAACTTTTAATCTTTGTTTAGGATGTGAGTTTAGGATTAATATGATTGATAACTTAACTAATTGATTGCATCTCCCCTTACGCATCCTCTTAAGTCCCCTTAAGCCATCCATTAGCTATGTTCCATAAGTTAGGTAAGTCATCTCCCTTAATTGATTGCATCTCCCCTTAAGCCATCCTCTTAACTCCCCTTAAGCCATCCCTTAGCTATGTTCAATAAGTTAGGTAAATTTAAGATTTAGTTTAATAACTTCAATATAGTTAATTGATATAGCTTAGCAAATACTTACCAAAATACTAGAGTTGATTCCATCTCCCCTTAAGACATTCTTTTAACTCCCCTTAACCCATCCCCTAGCTAAATGATATAAGTTAGTGCATGTACCCTTACTAAAAATACTATAGTTGATTGGACCATCTCCCCTTAAGACATTCTCTTAACTCCCCTTAAGCCATCCCCTAGCTAAATGATATAAGTTAGTGTATGTACCCTTACCAAAATAATATAGTTGATTGGACCATCTCCCCTTAAGACATCCTCTTAACTCCCCTTAAGCCGTCCCCTAGCTAAATGATATAAGTTAGTGAATGTACCCTTACCATTAAAATACTATAGTTGATTCCATCTCCCCTTAATCCATTCTCTTAACTCCCCTTTTGAGCCTTCCTCTTAACTCCCCTTAAGCCATCCCCTAGCTATTTTCCATATGTTAGGTAAATTGTCATCTCCCCTAATTGATTGCTTCTCCCCTTAAGCCATCCTCTTAACTCCCCTTAAGCTTTCATATTAATATTCCTAATTCTCTTAAAGATCATGACACATTCTAACTATTTTACATTTCATTACATGGTGTAGGAGATGTTTTTTATAGTCATAACAGAGGCTGGAAACATAGAAGGTGTTAAATTTCACTTACACTTTATTTCAGGTATTCACTAGACCTATACCGTTAATTATTTTAATTTATACTTCAATAGTTCTTTCCTTTCATTATAATTTCAATGGAACTTCTTAACAAATTCTATCTTTAAATAAAATGATCTCTAGAGACATTCTAAATTTTTATATACGTTTCATCATGGCCTGACCTCTAGATTTGTTTTTATAATTTCACATGTAGTGTTGAAAGGATTCAAATCTATTGTTTCTTATTGCACAGGTATGATCTCTACACATGTTTATTATCTAGAGTCTTCAACTTCTAGGTGTCAAGTATAAAATCTTAGATGATCTAGACTTAGAGAATAATATTGTATAAAATCTAGGTGTCCCCAGGTGTCTTGGGTTCTAACTATATAATAGGTGTCTCTACTTGTGTCTTAGGTATTCTATATGTCAACTAGGTAGATCTAGAGACTAGAAAAAAGGCATTTAATCTAATTAATCTAGGTGTCTTAGGTAGATACTATATATCAACTACTTGCCTAGAGATATAATATAGAATCTAGGCATGTCTTAGGTAGAAACTATATATCAACTACTTGTCTAGAGACTAGAATAAGGTATAATTTAATCTAGGTGGCTTAGGTAGATACTAGATATGTCAACTAGGTCTACCATGTAATAAGGTGTCTAGAGCTTGTGTATTAGGTAGAACTATAATCTAGGTGTCTAGGTGTCTCTACCTGTGTCTTAGGTATACTATATGTCAACTAGGTAGAACTATATAATCTAGGTGTCTAGGTGACTTAGGTCTATACTACAATAAGGTATAAAGACTATATATGTCTATATATAATTTATCTAGATACATACTATACAATTTGTATCTTAGGTGTCCTACATAGAACTAGAATACATGTGTCTTAGGTCTTAGGTGAGGCCACATGAGCTTCCACCTTCACGTGGTTGGCCTTGTCAATATAGAATATTTATATTTCTTGAAGCTAAGGGAAGCTCTTTTTCTTGTACATAGAAGTTATGAAAAACCAACTAATGCATTGATTAAGTTATTATTTAGTGCTCTTGATGAAATTACATACAAAATGCTAATTTTATTATATTTTTTAGAAATTATAATTTTTAGTTGTTTACAAAATTCTAGAAGCAAATCTCAAAAGTTTTAGCAGATAGAACAAAGTATTGTTTATCAAATTTATATATATAACAATTTAGAGTTACAAGTATTTGTTTATTTTTCTTTTGATATTTAAGTTACATGTAAATTTATCTATTTTTATTTTGATATAATTTAGGGTAGACTTAAATTTCTCTAATTTTCTAAATTTCTTAAATTGTAAATTTAAAGGGTACATGTATTTCTCTAATTTTCTTTAAATTCTTTTTGTAAATTTATAGGGAAGGGTATTGATCTATGAAATGTTTAATCTAGATTTAAAAATAAATTGATTAAACATGGTTACTAGATTGACAAATATAATCAATAAATTTTTTCTAAATATTTAACTCAATGAAAATTTAGCACAAGTGTCCCAACATTTGACTCATGTAAATCTGGAAACATATTCATTCTAGTTCACGAAAGTTAATTCATTTTATTTTTTAAATTTATTTAGGGTAGGTACATTTAGTCTATATAACTATCCAACCTAAAGTTTGTATCTAATAAATGTTTAATAAATTAAATCAATTGAAATTTTTCTCTTATCTGATTAGAATTAGTATTTTACAATTTTATGTAATTAAACACATGATTTAATTTGAAGTGTTAAATATGAGATATTTATGAAATTAAAGTTTGAATATAGATGCATATAGTGGAAATTCAATAAATAGAAAAATCTAGTCTAGATGAAATAGTCTATGAGATATAAACACTGACATAATAACAGTCCATGTAAAAATAGTGAAATAGTCACAAAACATATATGTCTAGTCAATACTGAAATAGTCATAAAATCCTCATGAAATAAACAATTTAGTACATCATCATCATGACCATCCATCATCCATCCATCAATCTAAAACATGTGTGCACACTAAGTTTGATCATCATCCATTTCAAGCCACCTTTTGGTCCCATGTGACTGAGAGGGCAACTCATGCTGTGTACAAGAAAAAGAAGCTTCAAATCAATTTTAATGTCAAAACTACATCCTAATTAAATGTTAAATCAAATATTTAAAACCAAACCATCAAATTAAAATTTTAAATCTAAACTTCAAAATGTCTAAGCATACCATAACAGGCTCATCATCTCTCCTATCATGCTCCTATGCAACAGATGGTTCCGATTCAGATGACAGATTAAATGTCCATGTTGCTAATTCCTGTATTTTAATAAAACACATGAATTCTAGGCTCTAGAGTATAGATACAAAATGCAAGGTTGAATGATACAAAAGACTTTGAAATCACATAGGATAATTTAACTATAGGACCTAAAATATGAGAGATGACTCGTGCCCCTGTGCAGGCTCATCAATGATAGGATTAATTAAGCCCACACCTAAACTAATCTCATCCTGCATATATATATATATATATATATATATATATATATATATATATATATATATATATATAAATTCAACTGTAAAGACATGAATTTAAAATCATGAAATTACACTGGAAATTCAAATTTAAACTAAAAATGTACAATTTTAAGATACAAACCATGGCATATGAAGTAGGCTCCTCTATAGATGCTGTTGCCACTGGTCTTGGATGACTAGGTTGGTTTGAAACAAAAGTGTCAGGACCTCCCATCTTCTTTAAATTAGAATGTCACATTTCTGTATTAAATTATATATTATTAAATTAGATATATCTAATTAAATAACCTTTAGATGTCCTAATTTTTATACCTCAACTGTATAAGGTCTACCCAACTGGACTGCCGTTGACACTAAATGGTCCAGTTGTTATGAAGTGGCAGCAGCTGATGGAGTCATCTATACCAATCAACATGAACATATATTTATTAATATATAATTAATTTTTTAAAAAAAGATTGATAATTGATATTTGTCCAAATCTATATTAATTTGTATTTTATTAAATGTGGCATACATACGGAGTCCATAGGAGCGAATAATGTAGCAAAAAAGGAATCCTCCTCCGAAGCAGATGTAGGACCAAAACATGGATGATGACAATTCTGACAATAATGCGGTGTGGATCATAATGGTGTCAATCTAGGTGATGCATCAGGACCAGCATCAGATGCTCCTCTAGGATGTGCAGGCTCTCCAGGATTGACTTCATCTGCAAAGCGAGTAGCTTGGTCAGTTAAGTTTCTTGAGAGCGATGATAACACTCCAAGTGCTGAGATGACTGCCTGCTGGTGAAAGGGCACATGAATAGAGGGTGGAGAAGGGACAATAGGTGCAGGGGGCAAACATCGATTTAGATCAACATGTGGCCCTGGTCTATGTTGTGGCATTCCACCACCCACACCCTGAAATGATCTCATATCAAAATAATTGGGCTTTTTGCCCATCTCAAACTCCGCCCATAATTTTTTTAGAAAATAAAAGGGAACCTCAAAATTAGCATGAGGTGGATGGTCAAAGACTATCCACCATTGCTCCCAAAAATTATCAGCTATCTGCTGATGTGTGCACCATTTGATTGAAATTCTCTTTTTAGTTGGTGGTATTTATTCACATGTGGAGGGATCAATGAAATATGGGGCAATTGTATTTTTGGTAATATGTAAATCATTGATCTCTTTATATGAGAGACCACCTGCATAAAACTACCTCCTCTCTTCTTGCCATGAGCGGAATGTGTCTAGATTTGTGTGGATAGCTCTTAATGAATCAACAATAGTTTGCATTGTAGGTGCAAACCATGAAATGTGTGGAGGGGTTTGCATTTGGCTTTGCAAGAAATTGATTTTTTCTTACAATGTTTGTATATTTTTATCAATAGTTTCTCGCAAATGAGCCTCATCATGCAGTGGTGGTGGTGGTGGTGGTGTTGAGGGGGTGGGTTCGGTGGGGGGTTTCATGGGGGGGTCATGGGCTAGATCGGCCATGTGTACAAATAAGGTCTACAAGTAGAGCTGTAATTACAAAAAAAAATTAAAATCAAATTAGGAATTGAAAATATATATTAAATTGCATGCACAACATATGTTTAAATATACAATATACATATAAATTCAAAACTTGGAAATATATAAATTTGCGTGGTTTAAGCAATACATTAAAACATTTAATTTAACATATACATGCATTCAAAATTAAACTTGTTAGAAAATGTTTAAAATCAAAATTTATACATTCAAGAATCATGACATGAATAAAAATTTATGTCCTAGTATCTAGTCAACATTATTTTGTCTTTTAAGTCCTATAATCTGATTTTACTATACATGTATGTATGTATGTCTACATAATTTCAAATGATCTTAGTTAATATATCATTCCTAAAAGTTTAATGTATAGCCTAAATGTCAATCCATCTAGGGCCATGTTACCATTTCCTAGATTTTGGTAAAATTTAAGTTGATTTTGTTTCCTATAAATTTGTGCAATGTTTGTAGAAATCAAAATCCTAAAAATAATTAACTAGCCAGGCTATTGTTACTTAATATATTGCATGTCCACAAACCCTGAATATCAATAAAGTCCTAATCCTAGAGGTTACGATTAATGAGTGGAAAATTTAGTTAGAAATGTTTCCTTGAGGTTTTGAAAAGAAGACAATTAAAGAGAAAAATTCAATAACAACTAGGTTGTTTACAACCACACTCATGTATTACATTCAAACTCCTAAACATGTCACTAAGTTCATGTCGAGGTCTATTTGCTAAAACTACACCTACAAGACCTTAAATGTCATGTTTTTATTGTATATAGCCTAAATGTCATTCCATCTAGCCATGTTACTGTTGCAAGTATGGACCTAACTGGTGTTGTCATTGATGTCAACATACTCCTGTTGCATTGATGTCAAGGATTGGATAAGTTGTGTACTGAGGATATTGAGAAAATTAGTCCTATCAGAAATAGAGAAGAACAATGAAGAATAGTGAAGCTCTATGAAGTGAAGATCCCAGCTAGATGAAGTTCAGAGAATGCACATCAAAGGGTTTCTAGATATGTGTTTGAAGATGATCCAATCAAGATTTAAGAGGTCCGCATGAAAATGTGAAGGAGTTATGGCCATGAGAGTAAAACTAGTTCTGGAACCTATTCAGAGGTGACAGAGTGACACAAATAGGTCCGGTGAGATCCAGAAATACAATATCATGTTTTATGGATCTGGTGGCATGTTTGGGAGGCTAATTTGAATTGACAACTCAATTGGTTCGTGGTTTGGATGTCCACAAGCAATCCTTCTAATGTGACAGTGATGGGCAACTATGTTCTTGAGGTTCCAGATGTAGATGTGAATGATTACAGTAAGTAGAAGTTGTACAGATGTTCTTGGTGATTCAAGCAAGCTTGTGAGAGTCTCTAGATTGTGTCCAGTTCATGTTAGCGGTCAGCATTGAAGATTGAACTCGTGATTGAAGATTTACCTTCGGGTGATAGTGTTCTTCCTAGTCTTGGCTAATCGGATGATTTACGCATGTTGTAGATGATCTTGAAGATGTTGTGTGAAGCATGACGTGTTCCTCAAAAAAGATTGAAGTCCTAGCTATGTGTGGCTGATAGTGCAGTGATGTGCATGAAGTTTTTGTAATAAGTCAAGTTGTATTTTTGTAATTGCTCTGTAATAAAATAAGTGTATGTTGTGCCAACTTTGATGATCATTCCAAAGTCAATGTCATGTATAAATAAGAGTTGCGAAGTCATTCAAATTGAGGATGATGTAATGAGGAAAAGCTAGTAGGAAGAGGAGCAAAAAATAGAGTAGAGGTGTTGAGCTTAAATGGAACTGACTCAGGCATAGTGAAGATGCTAATCTCCAATTCAAGTATGTAATACTTATATTCTTCTGTAGACAGTGTGTCTCTTGTAGGCAGGGGGCCTCTTGTGAGCAGTGTACTCGGGCAGTGAGCCCTAACTGGCAAGTGCCATTTTATTCATCTTATTCTTTTAACAGAGAATACAATCTTGGGTTAGTCACCCTATGGTTTTTCCCTTAACTAGGTTTTCCACGTTAAAATCTTGGTGTCATATGTGTTGAATTTGTTTCTACTCTTGAATTATTGCATTATGCTTTCATGATTGAATCTTTGATATGCTGTTGAAATATAAGAAGGTTTAAAGTAAATAAGGAATAGGATTTTGGTGTCAACTGATTCACCCCCACTCTTAGATGACTGTCCTAAAGCTAACAGTTACCATAAATCCTATTTTGTTCCTAATCCATGTTTATCCTTCCTAAGTGTCTCATTTTATTCAATCTTTGAACCCATCCTATGTACACTCAACAATATTTTAAATTTTTTCCATTGTTGTTGTCCCCTTTACCCCTTTGTTAAGTGTCAAGCTCTCATAGATATACAGATATGTTTAAATTAAAGATTTAAACATAATAAAATGACTTTTAAGTTTTAGGTTTAGGTTTAATAATTCATTTAGGTTAGGTCTACAAAAAGATATTAGGGTCCTATCCTATCTAATTTATAGGTTTTTAGCTTCATGAAAAGAGTTTTACAAATGGTTAAACTAGGACTATGAGACTCATCAGGAACATTAAAAGCCATGAAGATTGAAGAATAAGCCTATAGCATGTATAACTAGTTCAAGGTCTAGATATAGGGAAAAAGACCTAATAGGTGAGATAATATATGTGCATTTAATGCCCAATATTTTTAAAAGTTTAGTAGAGTAGTTCCGACTTTAAGATTGTTAGTGTTGTACTATAACTACTAAAAATTTAATGACTAAATAACCAATCATATATGATGTTGTATCAGCCCACCAACAAAACATGACTTAATGCACACCTATTGTTCCACCCTTTTTTGGGGGGAACTATTTGACACCTCAACAAAAAAGCACTTAGTATTATCTTTACCCACTATAAGCTATAAAGTCTTAAAGGTCTTAAAAGATGATTAAATTTAGAGTTCCTTTTGTTCCACAACATCAAAAAGACATGAAGTATTCTACATATTGAAAGACTAGATAATGTGCTTGAGGATAATATTCTTGATATTTTAAGGAGGCCTGCCTCTAAAGGGAAGAAATTTATTCCTAGCCAAAAGGCCAAGAAAACATATAAGACCTGAAAATTATAGGAGCATAAGAAGATGTGGAGGAAGAAGAAATTCCTTTGAGGAAGAAGATGAGAGGGACAACCAAGCCACCTCTTTAGAAACCTTCCACTATTGAATTCCCATCCTCTCTTCCTATGCAAAGGATCCAACCATGCAACCCATTCTTCCTCCAGTTATTCCTATCTCCACTAAGGTTAGTATGTCAGTCTAGAAAGACTCTATTCCCAAAGCTTCCACATCTACTATTCCTATCTAATCTCATTCTTTTAGAACCATTCTTACACCTCCAATTGATTCAACCATGCCTATTCATTACAATTTCCATGCCTTCACCTAATAAGGAAGGAGTTCTATAGAAATAGCTTCTCTAACCCCCTCTATTCCAAGGTCTATTCCCTCTTCTCCTCCTAACTCTCCACCCTCCCTCTCCAACATTGAAAAAGTTGTTAAGGATTTAATAGAAGAATAGTTTGAGAAGAAAGATAAGGAGCAAAGTGAAGAAACTAGCTTGTTTAAGGAGTAAGAGCAACATGAAGGAACAATTTTGATCTAAGGGATAACCAAGAAGAGGCCCAAGTTGAAAAGGAAAAATTCAAAGGATCTCCCCATGAAAAGGATAAAGAGGAGAAAGCCAATGTTATCAATCCTCTCACCATAGAAGAAATAATTAAAGGAGAGAAGTTATTGGAGGAAATGGAGAAATTGCCTAATAGGTTGGATCTAGTAGAGCAATAAGAAGAACATTCCTTCCCACCATCTCATGAAAAAAACTTATAGATCCATCTAATTCCTTAGATCCAACCTAGCTTTATGTGAACATTCAAAGAAGAAAGTAGACCATAAAATGGTTTTCAGAGGATATGTCTTCCATAAATTGGTGATGATTGAAGCTCCTTGGCCTGCGAAGACTAGAACTCTTTTGTCTATTAGATTGTATGCTTCTAGGTTTAGGATTACAAAGGTGACAAGTCTAATGGTCAATAAAGATGACAAAGACATGCTATCCTCAGACTATAAAATCATTGCTTATAATTTAGGGAAGTAGACTAGGGAAGAAGAGATACATGGAATGCAAACAATAGTATCTAGTATAGTCTCTTTTTAAAGATCAAATTTATTTAGCATAATATAGGAGTTGATAGTATCTTCATAGAGTTTTAACAAATTTCTATTAATTATGGCATCACATTTCATCACACAATTCACTACACACCATGGAAGAATGGGGTCATAAATTGGAAGAATTGTGCCATTACATGTGTTGACATGGCATCATATTTGATGATGTGGCCTTAAAACCTTATAAGCAAGGGCCTTGCCAAGTAAGCTACTGTATTTTTTTGGAGTGATTCGAAATTGCCACGTATGATTTTGAGAGGCGTGAAGTTAGGGTGCTCAACTACTGGGTCCTCTCCCCTAAATAATTTCAAATGATTTTGAAATATCATTCCTATTTAGGTTTATTGTTATGCCCATATGACATAAACCCTATCTAAGTTCTATTGAACCAGGTAATGTTCATGGAGGGATTGTCATGTGACCATAACTGTTTGTACAAATTATATTATATATATGTCCATATGTTTAAATTAAAGATTTAAAGATAATAAAGTGAAGTTTCTAGGTTTTAGGTTAGGTTTAATAAGTCATTTAGATTTTAAAGAATAGGTCAGTTTAGTTTATGAAACCCTAGTTTATGAATTAGAGTTTACTATTTATGAATTACAGTTTTATGTTTTACTATTTATGAAATCCTAGTTTATGAATTAGGGTTTAGTGTTTATGAATTAGGGTTTTACGTTATACTATTTATGAAACCCTAGTTTATGAATTAGGGTTTTAGGTTAATGAATTAGGGTTTTATAGTTTAGTCTTTATGAAATAGGGTTTACTATTTCTGAATTAAAGGTTTACAGTTTATGCATTAGGGTTTACTTGTTTTCAATTTGAGGTTGAATATATATAGTTTAACATTGCAAAAACAAAAAAAAAACAACAAAATACAAAGCAAAAAATAATGAAAACTGGTAGAAATGGATAGGCAACCAACCTAGGGCACTGGTTAATCAATTTGAAGAGGCAAAGACACTTTGGAGGTGGAAAATGGGGTCATCCAACGCGGATACCCGTTCTTGGCGTCGTTCTCCCTTGTCTTTCGCGGCCTGTAGCTGTTAAAATGAAGCTACAAGCCTGTTTTCTAAAAAAAAATATACTTTTAAAAAATGGGTACTTGTTCCATAATGGGTGTGCGTTTTAGCTTTGGGTGCCCAATCGTAAATGGGAACCCATTTCGTAACGGGAACCCGTTTTGGCTCGGGCTCCTGTTCCAAAATGGGTACCCATTTTTTTCCAAAACAGGTACCTATTTAGCAAAGGGAGACCGAGCTGAAACGGGTGCCCGATTGTAAATGGGAACCCGTTTTGTAACGAGCACCCATTTCAACTTGGGCTCCCCTTCCTAAATGGGTACCCATTTTTTCCAAAATGGGTACCTATTCTAAGCAGCATTTTTCATCTGCAAAAAACTTCCGCGAAATGTATACTCAACTTCTTGCTTTAACCCATATGGGGAAGAGAATAAAAGCTTTGAGAAGTATATTAGTATGTGGGCATTCAATTGCCATCCTCAAGTCCACATAGGAGTTAAGGCAAAGTTTGACTGTGGTCTTTAAGACCAACTACTCCACTACTCTTGTAAACAGGTGAAGCATGATTTTAGGTAAAGTTTTTGCCATAGGATTGTAGGATGGGGAGTGGTCCGTTATGACCCTCACCTCCTTTTATTTGCATGCCCTCATGGTAGTTATCAGGCAGGGGGGATGACCATAATAATTTATAGAAAAGAAGTCTTTAAAAGATAATCACAACACTTCTAATGGAGGGAGCGTACCAAGAATTTAGGGATAACATAGGGGTTTAAAGCTTTTATGAGTCTAGGTTACTAGGGATGGAAGGGGGAGGAACTATGTGAAGAGTAAGCCAATCATGAAGATATGATATAGGCTTTAGATAAGGTGGATGAGCGTTGATATGGGGCGGTCCCTATGTGTCTTTAGTACGGAGGCCGAGCCTCCATGCTTAACTTAGCAAAGAAAAGCGTGGCAATGAACTCATTGGGTATGATATGTTATTTAAATAAATACTTTATTTTCTACCTGGTAATGGAAGCATCTTGTAGCATAATGCAGAGTAATGTCTGCATAGGGTAAGTGTTTATGATATTACTAAAAATGGTGAATTTAGGAGTATAGCATGTGTAAGATTTATATTAGATTTAGAGAGTGTACTAAGTTTTGAGTTGAATATTCAAAAGTTCTTTACCTTTAGTTGAAAATGTAGAGATGTTCTCGCGAAGAGTAAGTTTAGACTCGCGCAAAAGATTGAACTTCCATTCTTCGCAACTATGTAACCTTAGTTGAACTTTAAGGTCTTGTGGAGGAATGTTTTAACCCTTAGGCATAGTTGATGTTTTTTGAGCCTTACTCTTCTTGAAAACATATGTTAACTGTTGCAAACATCTTCTGTTACATTTCCAAATCCCTTAATGAAAATTCATTAACATTTCATCCAACCGAATAGCACTGTTTTTAGTTGAAACTTTGTTAAGTTTAGGATGAATTAATATATTGAAGAAAGTCATCCCACCCTAACTATGGGAAGAGATTATTAATTAGGTTTGATATGGCACTTGAAGTGCATTAAGTAGTAAAGCCAAAGTATGAAACATTATATGTATTTGAACAATAACATTACTGCAGTGATTAAACCATAGCAATTATTATTTATGTCGTTATATTCTTGAACTATAGTGAGCTTTGTAGCTTAGATAGATTCAAGTTTTAGATGTATATATATGAATATCTTTCAATTTCAACTTAGAAATTATGAGGAAAAAAATATTGTTGAAAGTTTCTGTCAGAGATAGTTTTATCTTCTTAAAGGTTTATACGTATGAGTTTAATGGTTTTAATTGAAAGACTTAGTGAAAGGTATTCACTTACTCTAGAGTTCATAGAAAAGATATAGACTTCACTGTGAACACTTTCTAGAGTGATATAATATCACACAGGTAGTCTACAATATTAACTAGTATCATTATGATATCTATTATATGTGAGTTCAAAATCTATTCTTTGTTGAAAGTTCAAGATATGAATAGGTTTACATATCACAATGAGATAATGGTATAAGTTTTATACCTTGAGATTAAAGATTTTGGAATTGATATATTCATGATATAGTTATCATTAAGAACAACTTTGAATAGTGATATAGTATGACCTCCTTAATCAATAACAAAGACACGTAGTATCATGATAAACATAGAATGTTAAACATTAGTTATCTGCTCTTCTTTAGCGAAAGTCAGTTGACTTGAGAAGATCAAGAAGGTTGATAATTATAATGTAGACTCACTCTTATCAAGGAAAATGATTGATTAAGTCTTAAGTGAATATCTATGTTGATGAGTATTTTGGAAGGTATAATTGACTACTCCTATGTTTCAAGATTGAAACTATTAAACCAACTCAAGGGTATTGGTACACTAGGAGATGGAAAGTTATACTTCTTATATCATATGTTCAATAGAACTTATTTTAGTGCCATGTGAACAAGAAGATAAAGTCAACCAATGTTGGGTATTCCTTATATGATTTATACCAAGTTGGGTATGTTGGGAAATTCAAAACCCAACCCACCTGATTATTGATAAAGGTGTATATGACATACATTTACAAGGATGATGTATATGTGTTCATAATCTAACTTGTGTTGAATGTCGGTAGACTTAAGTAGACTTAGAGGTTGAAAGTATTTTATTATCCTTTATGAATCTAACCTATTAAGGTTGAAGGATTGAACTTAGTCAAAGGACCAATTTTGAGAAATGATAGTACTCATTAAGACATATATCAATGGGGATAAACCTTAAATATTATGCTTATTCATGTTATGTGAAATGTGAATTTCAAGAAATACCAAGTGGTTTAGGGAAGACTAGAAGTATTTATTGTCATGTTTTGTTATATTTATATTATTATCTTTAGAAAACAAGGATGTTTGATATTTCCATGAATAGGGTAGAGAAGTTAAACCCTAGTATCACAGCCTGAAGGGTTATAAACTTATAACCCTTATGTCAGATATGACATTGTTATTGTATTCATTGGTCGATAGTGAAAGGTCGAGAAAAGCATAAGAGAAAGACACGAAGAGTCTTTATTTTACTTTATCAAATTTAAGTGATTCTATATGATAATGTTGAAACTCAGTTTAATGTATCAAAGATGTTTGATATTTGAATTAAAGAATAGAATGACAAAAAGTCATAAACCCTAGAAAATTATAAGTATGCAATGAGGGATTCTTTAAAAGGTTAGAAATACCTAAATCTTAATATTGCAAGTATATCCTAGATTACGAATCTGTTCTAAGTTAGATTGACTAGAATGGATTTACAGTACAGACAAGTTAGTGTCTAGAGTTACTAAATAAAGAAACTCAAACTATAGGATGAGATAGTCTCCAAGTCAGGTTGGGGTGGGTGAACATTGTGACTACATTAATTGTGAACATCTATTTATATTGAAACTTTGGCCAAAGTAATGCATCCATCTTTGCATGCATTAGTCAGTTCACTATATATAGATTGCATAACATATCAGAATGATCATACTTAGCTAGAGGGTATCTAGGGTTGTATGATTGATAGCATTATGTAAGATACTACACCAATACTCAGATGGCAAAAAACTTGTTGGTTGCTTCTATCTATACTCTTCGTGAAGGGTAGGGTGACTTCCAGTTGGAAGGTGTGTGTGGGACTGCTGGTTTATGGTTGGAGGAAAAGCACTGCTCTCCCTCTGAAGCAAAAGACTCGCCGAGGCTTGTGAAGACAGATATCAATATTCTAGATGTAGTGTACTCCATGATATGGCTTATGACAATCAATTTATGGGGTAAAACTATTCTTTATGCCAAGTGCAATTTATTCATTGCAAATGAAAAGTGAAAGGATTTCACTATGTTTCTAGCTTCGATTATGTTATGATTTCAAGGATGAAATTATTTAGATAGTTGTACTCTATTTCTTGTGATTATGCAAATGTTATTTATTAAAAATAAAGTTCTCTCTTGTTTACCAAGTTTATTTACTTTCTTGTAAATTCTTGAGTTTATTCGAGTATTAAGAGGAGGGATATTACATATGGTATCAGAGCTAACTGGGTTCAACACATGGACCTATAAGTGTATTATGAGAAAACTCATTAAATATTCAGTAGATTAGTTAAGGTTTGAAACTAGATTGATGCTAGAATGGTTGAGAACTAAGTACTTGCCTCTTGGTAGAGCTAGAAAGTACAATCACAATGGTGAATGTAATCACCATTGAGGTATTTAGCTAAAGTTGTTTAAGTTTTGAACAAGTAACCTATTCAGTAAAGTAAGGAATAGAGTTTTGTAAATCAGAAAGAAGAAAAGAAGTTTGTCTTCCAAATGTAATCTCTATGTGTTGCTATCACATGATCTTATAATATCATTTGGCTAGTGAATGATATATACTCTAGGAAATACGAGTGCATGTGATATTGTTGGCAAGAAAAACCGTGTGGCTTCATTAGTGTTGTCATTGATGCAAACAAAGTGTATCCCACACATCTGCAGTACATAGTATGCCTATACCGGAAGTTAGATTAAAGATTGTTTTGATCTGGTGAACAAGAACAGAGTATGTAACAAGGTCTGACGATCAGGTCTGGATATCTCAGATGGTGTAACTCAGTAAGTTGTGGACCTGGGAAATTCAAGAGGCGTATCATGACTACTATACTCCAGAGATTTAGCCTTTGGTGATAAATCAAGGAAAAGATATGAGGATCTGAGTGTTGGGTTCCAGCCAAGCAGAGTAGACAGAGGAAGAACTAACCAATAGAGTATCAGACTTCAATCCGGATGAGTAAATGGTGTTGATCAAGCAATTTGTGGGATCATACATTGTTGGCCAACATGATTAATGACTTCTATGTCTATGTTTTTGATACGCATCACAAATCAAGCATGGATTCAGCCGACAAACTAATTACTTGCAGTGTTCTTGATGCTGACTAGCAAGTTGATAAAAATCCTTGATGCGGATATATATACCAAATAGATTTCAGCATCTGAGGAAGTAAGTGAACAAGTGACAAAGTAAGGAGTGAAGAAAAGTAGAGATAAGTGTGGGAACATGAATCCAAGTCCGGTATGTGATTGAACAACAACATTGAGCAGAGGAAGGATGAAGTGCATCAGATCAGTATATTGTGTCTAAACCGAAACTGAACTCTTGCATTTGTAGATGCTTCTCATCAGTTCAAACACTTGATTATCTTCTGTAAGTTCTGTAGACAATGAGTCTCTTGTAGGTAGTGTGCCTCTTGTGAGCAGTGTGCTTGGGCAGTGAGCCCTAATTGGTAAGTGTCATTTTGTACTCCTTTATTCTTTTAATAGAGAATACAATCTTGGGTTAGTCACCTCGTGGTTTTTCCCTTAACATGGTTTTCCACATAAAAATCCTTGTGTTATGTGTTGATTTTATTTCTGTTCTTATGATCACATATGCTTATATGTTTTGATGCCGCACTAATTATTAAGCTAACAAAAGAAAAGAAAGTTAAGGAAATTTTAAGATAACTGATTCACCCCCCCTCTCAATTATCTGCCTTATTTCCAATAATTGGTATCAGAGCTAATTTCCTCTGAACAAAGCCTAACAGCTTGAGGAAGATGTAGGAATCTCAATGGATATATATGGTATGAAGGAACAACTTCTACCCTAGATGATCTTGAACAATCCCATTCTGAAGTCAATAATTTGAGAGAAAGACTCAAACAAGATGATGATTTCATAAATGATCTAAAAGAAAAACTTAGTATCTTTGTGAAAAAGAGAAAGGAACTACTTCAAAAATTAGCCAATAAGAGTGAAGACAATGATACTAATGAAGATCTGAATGAGAAAAATAAGCTATGTGAGAAGCTGTCAAAAGAGGTCATTATGGTAAAGCATGAAATGGAATCAAGGGTTATGAGATTCACCCAATAAATTGAAGAAAAAATGAAAATTGAAGATAATCTAAAACAATCCCTCAAGGAGAAGACAAAGGACTACCACAAAATGGACAGAATAATCAGGCATCTTGAATCTAATCTTGAAGAAGCTAGAGATAATGAAGAACAACTTGAGAATCAAATAGACACTCTTAAACAATATCTTCAAACAACAAATGAATACAAAGAGAAATTCAAGATAAGCTCAGCCCAACTTGAAGTTCTTCTTGAAAGCCAAAAGAGGGTAAATGATAAGCGTGGCTTGGGATATGAGAAAGGTGAAAGTTCTGGATCCGGTCAGAAGAACTTTGGATCAGGAAATCAAAGAAACAGGCCTAGAAGACCTCTGGTAAGGCAACCAAATGCTCAAAGATATCCATCCTTCAATGGATACTGCTTCAATTACAACAATTTCAGTCATAAAGCAACTCAGTGCAGAAGGAGAATGAATCAGACTAATCCATCCTTCTCTGGATAATGTTTCAACTGCAAAAGGTATGGTCACAAATCTCATGAATGCAGAAATATGCAAATAAACAAGAAATATGCAAATAAACAATTCATTCAATGGTAGATGCTTTGCATGCAATAGAATGGGACATATGGCTAATCAATGTAGATCAAAAGGATATCAATCAAATATGCAAAGAAATGTTATCTGTTACAATTGCAATAGATCTGGTCATATTGCCAAATTCTGCAGAAGTAGAAATCAGGATAGAAAAGGTCCAGTGGAACATAATAAAAAACAAGATAAGGGCAAAGGTAAAGTGAATGCGGATGAAGTTCAAAAGGAGATGAGAAAGATTTGGGTGAAGAAGAGTACATAAAATTTTGGGGATGGATCCGCACTGGAATCTGGTGCTAATATTCCTTTCAAAAACTAAAAGGGTGAGCTCTGGCTCAGGGGGAGTCACTAAGAAAAACAAATTCCCCTAGCTAGTCAACTAGTGCCTACATTCGACACATGGAATGCTGTGGATTAAAGGGTTCTCAGAAAAATATCTACATAACCTTCAGTAAAAATATGAAAGATCTGCATGGAGTTTTGCTAGAGTTTAACTGCTCAAGTTAATCCGATTTCGACAGCGCTCTGGTAAACCAGGATTTTCTTAGATAGATTCGGTATGATTCAAAATTGAAATACTTTGATCTGCAGACCCATGGCATGATTGAAGAAAAGAAGATACATTGTCAATCCTCACTAACAATGATTCTATGTTCAACGCAGTGATTTGAGAAGATCTCTCTCAAAACAGGGCAAATAGATAACTTAAGTTGTGCATTTATTACAAAAGGAAATTAGGGTTTGCACAAGGATAAAAGGGTCCTTTCACTCATTGTTTGCACATTTGTATTCGTGAAGAAGAAAAGAAGAGCTCTACAACAGAGTTTCTACAATTCACTCAAGATCAACTGGAAAATTGAATTCAACCAACGATTTATTCTGCCTCCTATTTTGAACCCTAATGCGTGAAAAGGTACTTCCATTATGAAAATCTCTCTTTGAGTCTCTTTAAAAATGGCTACTCCAATGGTTGTCAAGATCACTGATAGGCCGCGTCCTAAATTTAAGAAACACCCCTATAAATCTGTAGAAGTTGATCCTTTAGGTGCATTTTCTAGCATTCCGCATGGGGTATTGCATGTAGAAGATGTTAGGGTCTATATCCATGCCAACATTAAGGAATTTGGAGACTCAAAATTGATGGACATCTATCACAAATAGCTAATAGATGAGAGTTTTGAACTCAAACCTCAATTCAAGGCCCTCCGGGATAAACACTTTGGACATTGCATACATTTTCCGTATTTTGTAGAAGATGATTGGGTCCGGTATGTCCTAAGCAGGATGCATGATAATTTCATGTGGTTAATGAGGCCCTTCAAGATAACTAAAGATGCCATTAAGGCAGTAACTGGACTGCATTCTTCTGGTGGGTTACCTGCACTTATATCTGTCAAGAACCAAACAATAACTGAAGCTATCAGATCTAAATTTGACAAAAGAGCCATGACCATAGATGACATCATAGATCCGGATGTCAAGTTTGCCTCAATGATAATTGGGTACAAGATCTATCATTCTAGCAGGGAGAATTCTGTGTCTGGGACATCAATCTATGTAGTATATCAGATGTTAAGGGAAGATGCAGATTATGACCTATGTGAACTTCTTCTAAATCAACTGTTAGAAAACCTGTAGAAGATAAAAAAGGATAAGAAGAATTCCTTCAAATATGGTTGTCTAATATTGTGTCTATTCTTTTATTACATGAATGAGCTACCCAGATCAAGTGGTTGGGTTTAGCAAAATGACAAACCAGTTGCAATTCAGATTAGAGATTATATATATGGACTTGGTGATGCTCAAGCCCAAAACATAGCTCTCTGGGGTTACTTCAAGAACTTCCAAAGCATGATGTAAGCCAGAACGAGAATACCTCAATCCATAGTTGAGAAATATAAGGACATAGTGTGCTTCATGGTTGACACTGACCAATGCCTAATGGAGGCAGTTGAGCCTAGAACTATGTGAATAATGCCTATGGGATACGAGATCGATGAAAAGATATTGGAGCTACATATTCAACACGTGTTGAGCTAGCCTAAGGACCTTGAAGTAGAAAGGTTTGACACCTTTCAAGAACTAAGTGTAAAAATACATGTTGAGTTAAGACAACTGGAGATAAATAGGAAAGTAAGAAGGGAAGTTGAAGAAATTACCAAAAGATTTGGCATGTCAAAAGAGGCAGTAGATGCAAATAGAGAAAAAATGGAGAAGGCTGAGAAATAGAAACAAGAAGCAAAGAAAGGAGATGTTTTGGTACAAGCCTCCTCCCGGACTAGATCTTCCAAGAGCTCTGCACCTGCCACTCCTAAAAGCTCAAGGGCCACCAAACCAGAAGTCAAGACATTTGGAAAAGGAGAAAAGAGGATGAAGACCAAAGCCACAAGGTCATATACAAGCCTCAAAGATGATGAAGAAACAAAATCTGATAAAGAAATCAAGAAAATGAAGAAGAAGAAAACATCCGCGGAATTCTTTGCTAGTAAAAATAAGGAAGAAAACGCAGAAGAATTTGTTGAAAAGCCCACTCTTTCCATTGATGACATCATCAAGGTAGTTACTGTGGATGGGAACCTACAGCCAGTAATAGAGTTCCATGATGAATATAGTGACACTGACAAGAGGATTTTGGAAGAAGCTACTGTCAGGTACCTAAACATTTACAATAAAGCTTTCATTGAAATTATATCATTAATTCCTAAAAGTCTAGAAAAGGTACTTGAACTAAGAAAAGAGAATGCAAAGGCAAAAGACCTAGAGATTTGGGAACAAATAATGATTCAACTTTATCCTTCTATCACTCCAAAACAAATGGATATGATTTTTAAAGATTGTAAGGATGAGTTCTGGAGTAAGGCAAGAATGAATAAACTTATGCTTGAAGAAACTGACCAAGTAGCAAGTGAGACAAAAGATATCCTCCAGAATGCTTTGAAAAGATTCAATCTTCCTGTTATAGAGGAATCAGTTGAAGAATCTTCTACCATGGATGTTGAAGGATTAAATGTAACCAATGAAAAATCTTCTAATGTAGAAGGATCAAAAGAGATAGATGAAGAGAAGTCTAAGGACTTGGATTCCTCTATTCAAGAAGAGGAAGTTCATGAAGCAGTAAACACAGGTAACATCTCTCCTCCAGATCCCACTACAGACATTCTAGATTCTGAAGCTGAAGGAGAAGGAAGAAAAGAGGAGAAAGTAAGTCAAGAAGAGGAGGTTAAGGGAAAAGAAGAAGAACAAGCAAAGAAGAGTAATGATGACTGTTTTGATATCCCAAAAGAAAAGAAGACTCAATCACCAGCAAGAGACACTACAAAGGTAGTGAAGAACTTCTTAAACAAAGAAATGATGGAGATAGATGAACCTGAGCTATTTCAAGGGCACTGAATTTTGACTCTCTCTCTCCGGTAAATAGCATCCTTTTCTCAAGCCAAAGCAAAAGAAAAACTCCTGAAATCTCACATGGAAGACTGTGAACTGTTGGAGATTGCATCCGAGATGTTGGAGAAGATCATGCCATCATTTGAAAAGGATCCTTTGGCCTCTCCATCCGGTAACTTGAAATCTTTGGTAAATTCTGTTAGCAATCATTTTGAATCTTTAGAGAAATCGGCAGAAGCAAAGGTTCGGAAGGAGTTTTTAGGAAAAATATTCACTGAAGTGCAAGGACTGATTACTAATGATAGGAGGACCCTAGACATTAGAATAAAGAGCCTTGAAAATGCTCTTAAAGATGGTGGGGACATATACAAATTTTCTTTAGCTTGGCCCAAAGTAACAGAGGACATTTAGAAGAAAGTGAAAGAACAAGAAGGTAAACTGTCAAGTTTATCTCAGAATTTTGATCCTTTCACTACCTCTCTAATGAATCAAGAATGCCAGGCTATTGTTATCATCAATGAAATAAAGAGGTTGGACAAAGAAAAGAAGAACATAATAAACAAAATGAGTGAATTCAGAGGGATAATTATCCCTAAGTTAGAGGCAATGCATGAGGCCTTGACAGATGCTTAGACCACAACCCGGACCAGTGATCTGGCAGATTTAAGAAGGGCAGAAGCATATGCATTTTTGTTGAGTGGTCATATCTCCATTCTAGATAGGATGAAGTAGAGTTGGGCCACAAAGTTTGTACAGTTGAAGGCCACTTTTGTGGATATACTTAAGTATATGTAAGTATAACATATATATATACTTATGCGGCCATATATAAGACAAATTTTGCAATATTTTGGTATGCGGATTCCACCCTTTGCCATTGATGTCAAAGGGAGAGTGAGGAGTAGTGAAAAATGTGGAATCCAACTAAGGGGGAGCTCCGGTAAAATAGTGCAAAAGACAGAGCATTAACCAAGGGGGATTTTACTGCGACACTTAGCCATTTTTCACTAAGTGTTGCCATCAATGCCAAAGGGGAAGATTGTTGGCAAGAGACACTGTGTGGCTTCATTAGTGTTGTCATTGATGGCAACAAAGTCTATCCCACACATCCATAGTACATAGTATGCCTATACCGAAAGTCAGATTGAAGATTGTTTTGATTCGGTGAACAAGAACAGAGTATGTAACAAGGTCTGACAATTAGGTTCGGATCTCTCAGATGGTGTAACTCAGTAAGTCGCAGACTTGGGAAAGTCAAGAGGGGTATCATGACTACTGTACTCCAGAGATTTAGCCTCCGGTGATAAATCAAGTAAAAAATATGAGGATCTGAGTGTTGGGTTCCAGTCAAGCAGAGCACACAGAGGAAGAACTGACCAACAGAGTATCAAACTTCAATCCAGATGAGTAAATGGTGCTGATCAAGCAATTTGTGGGATCATACATTGCTGGCCGACATGATTAATGACTTCTATGTCTATGTTTTTGATATGCATCACAAATCAAACATGGATTCAATCGACAGAGTAATTACTTGCAGTGTTCTTGATGCCGACTAGCAAGTTGATAAAAATCCTTGATGTAGATATATATACCAAATAGATTTCAGCATGTGAGGAAGTAAGTGAACAAGTGATGAAGTAAGGAGCAAAGAAAAGTAGAGATAGTGTGGGAACAACAATCTAAGTTTGGTATGTGATAGAACAACAACATTGAGCAGAGGAAGGATGAAGTGCATTAGATTAGTATATTGTGCCTAAATTAAAACCAAACTCTTGCATTTGTAGATGCTTCTCATCAGTTCAAACACTTGATTATCTTCTGTAAGTTCTATAGACAGTGAGTCTCATGTAGGCAGTGTACCTCTTGTGAGCAGTGTGCTCGGGCAGTGAGCCCTAATTGGCAAGTGCCATTTTGTACTCCTTTATTCTTTTAACAAAGAATACAATCTTGGGTTAGTCACCCCGTGGTTTTTCTCTTAACAGGGTTTTCCACGTAAAAATCCTTGTGTTATGTGTGTTGATTTTATTTTTGTTCTTATGATCACATATGCTTATATGTTTTGATGCTGCACTAATTATTAAGATAACAGAAGAAAAGAAAGTTAAGGAAATTTTGAGATAATTGATTCACCCCCCCTCTCAGTTATCTACCTTGTTTCCAATAGATATAACCTTTTTATTTGCAAATTTTTTGAATATGATGAAAGTCTTAAGAGGCTTATTTATTTGTTGTGCTTGTAGCATGATCTCTAATCCATTGCAAGTTTTTGGAAAACTCAAGTGCAATGTAGCGATCTACTCCCTTGTTAGTGACTCAGTTAGTCACGTAGTGCATAGTAAGTGTTCCTATGGATTTCAACACTTCTTTGGATTTTTCAAAAAATCCCTTTTAATATTTGTAAGGATTGTCGTTGTTTTATTTTTTTTATTTTGAAATGGTCTAGTCACTAAATTTTGAAGATTGATTATTTTATGGCCAGTTGGTCAAAATTTGAGTTATTATCAAAAATGAGCTTATTCTTTTGATTTATTGCCAAAATTGAAATTGTTTATATTTTCATATTGATTTAAGTTATTATGGTGGCTATACAAGAACATTTTGGTTGTTCACTATGTTTTATGTAATGTTCATCTCTATCATGTTTGGGATGGGCCTTTGATGGATTGTGTAAGGGAGTAAATTGTAGAAAATGCACTTGGTATGTCCTTAACTTTACAGAAGAAAGAAACCTTGTGTGGAAGGAAATTTGTTCCAAACCATTTTAGGGTTATATAAATAATATGTAAGCTACTGGAAAGAGGTCTTACACTGACATTACATTTTGAACTTTATGTTATTGTATGTAGGCGGATGGGTAGTCCAGTAAGCCCTAGGATGATAGTCTCTCCAAGTTGAGCATGGTGGTGAACCATGACTACGTTCATTGCAAAACATATATTTGTATAAAAACTATGGCCATAGTGAGTGCCACTGCCACCATGTGCACTTGTCAGTTCATAGTACTCCGGATACTTAGCTAACCAGAGTTGTCATACTTGGTTGAAGGGTATCCATGGTAGTGCGAAAGAGTTAGTTAAGTGGGGATACACATCGGAGCTTAGATGACAACTGAGAGGGTTTCCAACACAACCTTTCATTGAAGGGTAGGACTGCTTCCAGGCAGGAAATGTACAGGGGGATTGCTTAAGTCCTTGGTTGGAGATAAAAACAACTGAGTGATGCTTCCACTCTCATTAGTGGCATGCCGAGTCTTGGAGGACAGTTGAACTAGATAAGGAATTTTGATCCTTTCTCTTGTATTTACTTATCAACTTATTTAAATGATGCATGAAATGAATGAAATTTGTAGTTGATGAATAACCTTTTCAGCTAGAAAAGTGAAAGTTGATGTTACTCTTTGTATCTTAAATAATGAATGGCGGTACCGTACTTACATAATGTTATTAAACTTTGGTTCTTGGTAAACTTGTGATTGAAGTGGATGGTTACTACACGTGAAAAGAGTATCCACCTCTTATGGAGTTTGTTATAACAACTCCTATAATTCTGCTATCAAGATGACTCCGTTTGAAACATTGGACATAAGAAGATGCCAAACTCCTATAAGCTAGGTGAGATAGAAGATAGGATTAACATTAGTCTAGAAATGTTGGTAGAAATGGATGAACAAATCAAATCGACCAGAAAAGATTGGTGGAAACTAATAATAGATAGAAAAGCTAAGTAAATGTCAACCGTGCACTAAACACAAATCTCAGTTAGAGAAGAAAAGTTTCATAAAGTATGGAATGTATTCCAAATCAGTTCCTAGATATGAGGGACTCTTCGAAGCTCTCAAAGTTATTAATTTGGTTGATTATAGAATCATTTTATTTTTCTAGGAGGCATATGCTCTTTATGATTATATTTGAAAAGTATATAATAAATGACCATTATATTCTTAGAATGTTTTACAAGGATAGGACCCAGGAGTGGTCATGATCGAGCTTTTTAAAAGTTTGAGGATTCCAAGCTCTACTTATGAGACAAAGATGTTACTCATGGCAAGGTCCGATGGGACAACATGTAGAGGGTAATATGACATGGAAAGTTTACCATGATTTTATAGCAATGATTTTCTCAATTGTTTATGTTTTTGCAGGTTAAACAAAATTTTTATCTTATTAATGATTAGGATACATTGGATCATCGAGGACGATGATTCTTATGAGGGGAGATATGTTACATCCCTAACTTTAACTATGTTCTACTTTTTACTTTTGAAGTAATCAGTAGATGATTATGCATGATTCAATGATTTGACATTTAGTAAAAATGTTTGGAAAAATCAATGTTTTCATGAGTTATGTTTATTTAACTATAATTGACATGTGTTTATAAGCTGTCAGGATATTATGATTTCATAATGATTATGAAATGATTATTGATACACTAATCTCAAGTTGGTGATTGCAAGTTGCATTTAGGGAACAAGTTTCCGCCCTCCGAGAAAGGGAGGGAGAGCATCATCAGAGAGAAGGGAATAGATATAAGGAAAAGAACAAATTTTTGCCATCTTAAGTCTTGTGTTGGTGCAAATGGGTGAGCCTAGTTGAGTTAGGTAAGTGATACTCAACCCTTTTGGTCTAATTTTATTTCTCGACTTGACAAGTTGTCGATGTCGTTTAGAGTCTTTTTAATGTTGTTTAATGTCAACCTGGTCGTTTTGAGGAAAGTGATGTCATCACGGTTGTATGTTAGTTGTTTTACGATTAAGACAAATTTCTGTCAAACACATCATTCTTTACATCGTAAACAAGTTTATATTTGCAACCTCAATGATGTAATTGGTATAATTGATAATATGTTTCTTACTAGTAGTTTTGATGTCGAATTCCATATTTTGTCTAATTAGAATCGATGTGATTTTCTTCTATACATGAAGGGGAGTTGTACTCAACCCAATCACATAAGGTGCGTAAGTTTGTACTTCACATTATTATAAACTACATTGTTATTAATATTTATGTTTGTTTTAGACTATATTATTACGTAAAATTTTAGAATGGTTGGTGTGAGGTTGCTTATAGTTTTATGTGATAACAATCCTCTTTTAGGAGGAAGCATACCTTCTTAACCAATTCGATAGCATATGATGCTTTAAGAGAGTCATTGTATATGTTGTGAGCTTTAATTTGAGATTATTGATCTCAACCTTTTGTTGTTGTTGTTTGAGTTTATTTGGAGATAAATTGGCAAATTTATCCCATATTTTCTTGTTAATAATGGTTTATCGAATCCTTAACTACTTTGGAGGAACTTCTTATTAAGAAAATGAGTGGTCATAGGACTCTCCACTCCATTAGGTTTACATGCAATCTAACCACATTGTTGAGCAAAGATTCTACCTAATACCCCGCATATGGGGAAGAGAATAAAAGCTTTGAGAAGTATATTAGTATGTGGGCATTCAATTGCCATCCCCATGTCCATGTAGGAGTTAAGGTAAAGTTTGAGTGTGGTCTTTAAGACCAACTACTCCACTACTCTTGCATGTGGGTGAAGCATGATTTTAGACAAAGTTTTTGCCAAGGCATTGCGGGGTGGTGGAGTGGTCTTTTATGACCCTCGTCTCCTTCTATTTGCATGCCCTCATGGTAGTTATCGGGCAGGGGGGACAACCATCATAATTGATAGAAAAGAAGTCTTTAAAGGATCATCACGACACTTCTAATGGAGGGAGCGTAGCAAGAGTTTAGGGATGACAAAGGGGCTTAAAACTTTTATGAGTCTAGGTTACTACGGATGGAAGGGGGAGGAACTATGTGAAAAGTAAGCCAATCATGAAGATATGGTATAGGCTTTAGATAAGGTGGATGAGCATTGATATGGGTTGGTCCCTATCTGTCTTTAGTATGGAGGCCGAGCCGCCATGCTTAACTTGGCAAAGAAAAGCGTGACTATGAACTCATCGGGTATGATATGTTATTTAAATATCTACTTTATTTTCTACCTAGTAATAGAAGCATGTTGTAGCATAATGCAGAGTAATGTTTGTGTAGGGTAAGTGTTTCTAATATTACTAAAAATGGTGAATTCGGGAGCATAGCATGTCTAATATTTATATTGCATTTAGAGAGTGTACTAGGTTTTGAGTTGAATATTTGGAAGTTCTTTACCTTTATTTGAAAATGCAGAGATGTTCTTGCGAAGAGTAAGTTTAGACTCACGCAAAAGATTGAACTTCCTTTCTTAGCAACTATGTAACCTTAGCTGAACTTTAAGGTCTTGTGGAGGAATGTTTTAACCCTTAGGTGTAGTTGATGTTTTTTGGTGTTAACTATTGGAAACATCTTCTATTACATTTCCAAATCCCTCAATGAAAATTCATTAATGTTTCATCCAACTGAATAGTGCTATTTTTAGTTGAACCTTTGTTAAGTTCAGGAGGAATTAATATATTGAAGAAAGTCATCCCACCCTAACTATGGGAAGAGATTATTAATTAGGTTTGATATGACACTTAAAGTGCATTAAGTAGTAAAGCCAAAGTATGAAATATTATATGTCTTTGAACACTAACATTACTACAATGATTAAACCATAGAAGTTATTATTTATGTCGTTATATTCTTGAACTATAGAGAGCTTTGTAGCTTAGCTAGATTCAAGTTTTAGATGTATATATATAAACATCTTTCAGTTTCAACTTAGAAATTATGAGGAAAAAAATATTGTTGAAAGTTTCTGTTAGAGATAGTTTTATCTTCTTAAAGGTTTATACGTATGAGTTTAATGGTTTTAATTGAAAGACTTAGTGAAAGGTATTCACTTAATCTAGAGTTCATATAAAAGATAGAGACTTCATTGCGAACACTTTCTAGAGTGATATAATATCACACAGGTAGTCTACAATATTAACTAGTATCATTATGATATCTATTAGATGTGAGTTCAAAATATATTCTTTGTTGAAAGTTCAAGATATGAATAGGTTTACATATCACAATGAGATAATGGTATAAGTTTTATACCTTGAGATCAAAGATTTTGGAATTGATATATTCATGATATAGTTATCATTAAGAACAACTTTTAATAGTGATATAGTATCACTTGCTTATTCAATAACTAAGACACATAGTATGATGATAAACATAGAATGTTAAACATTAGTTCTCTGTTCTTCTTTAGCAAAAGTCAATTGACTTGAGAAGGCCAAGAAGGTTGCTAATTATAATGTAGACTCACACTTATCAGGGAAAAAGATTGATTAAGTCTTAAGTAAATATCTATGTTGAAAAGTATTTTGGAAGATATAATTGACTACTCCTATGTTTCAAGATTGAAACTATTAAACCAACTCAAGGGTATTGGTACACTAGGAGATGGAAAGTTATAGTTCTTATATCATATTGTTACATCCCCTTTTTGGATTCAGTTTTACTACTTACTTTTGTTAATTTCATAGATAGTATAGACATGTGAATATGTTTAACATTATGGAAAATGATGTTATGGTTAGAAAGAATTAACTTTATGAAGTCATGGATTTATCACTTGTGTACATGATCAATCTGATGTTGTGAATTTGTTGGACTCATTTCTAATCTACCAAATTTTAAACTTTTGTGTCAAGAGTCCAATGCCTAGTTGCCCTAGTCACAAATTATCCTGAAGTGTTAAGTCGCTTGTCAATTTGAAGGAGGAATTGTCCGCCTATTTCAGTCGAAGTCTTGGAAGCATCTCTTTTGTGCAGAAAATCATGAAAATAATTAAATATGAAAATCTATGATAGCTGGTATGAAATCCTTTACAAGGATGTTCTTCACTATATTTGGATTAACATGCCTCATAGTTTGGAAGATATTAAAAGTTTGAGTTTTCGTTGAGCAATTTGCGGAAATGATTAAATCAGAAATTTTATGTGAGCTGGAGCAAAATGGCTTGGCAAAGATGGTTATGTCTCTATTACGCACAATGTGGAAAGTTTTCAGGGAAAATTCCTCTCTGTTGGGAAGATATTAAAAAAAAAAAAGTTTTCCTGTAGTAGGTTGCAGAAATGAAACTTTTCAAGGTTGTGGGTTGGTGGTTATGATTTTGAACAACTTGTGATTTTGAAAAAGTAACAATTTTCAACAAGCTATTATTTTTAACAAGTTGTGAAAAAGTTTGTTAAATACACAAATGACAAGTTGATATTAGTTATGAATTGCATTTAAGGAGTCGATGACAAAGTTAGGTTAGAAATTTTCACAAGTTCAAATCTTCTCAAGTTGCTGATAAAGGTTGTGAGTTAAGTGAAGTGCTAAAATGGCCACAAGTCCATTCAAGTTTCAACTTTCAAAAATCTCAAAGTTGTGTGAAGCCTTCAAAAATCCGATGATACAAATGAAAAGAAGAGGTAGTTAATATAACTACCAAAGAAAACTAAAATGCTTCCGGATGCTAAGATTGCTGGATAGGTACAAAATGGTTTTGTTGAAAAGGCTCTCCAAGCTTTTGTACAAATTCAATCCGTAGGTGTTGAAGCCATATTCCACAACCTTTGCCAGCATCCTCATAGCCTATAGACAATTGTGAGTTTCGAACAGGGTATGGATGTCCATAGGAAGCACAAATGATAGAAAAATTGTCAAAAATTATGGTTGCAATTTCCCTTAGACACATGTATGCATAATGTACAAGCATAATACAAGGAAAGCGAATCATTCCATGTCCAACTACTCATCTCAAGATCACAGAATTATGTAGAAAATGCTATTTGAGGGACACACTGTACATTTTGGCCTGCATTCTCAAAGCCAAGCATAGATGTATCATGAGTTGGTTTGACAACATGCGCTCCAAAGAAATTTGGTCTAAGCAAATGCAACAATTGCAGGGTATGCACAAAATGGATTTGTTGAAAAGGCACTACAAACATTCAAGAAAATGTGTTCTAGCTGATTTGAAGTTAAATCCCACGACCTTTGCCATTATTCCTCCTCGATCTGCTATAGTCAAAACATTATGGTAGACATTTATGTAAAATGTGGAAGCGTAGCCAATGCACTACCCATGGTATGTATTGGAGAAGGAAGTGGACGGACGCGTAGACAAGCCGCATGAACTGTTTGAAATTTCATCTCATAGAAATGTGGTCTCATGGAATGCAATATAAACATAAAATGGATTCATTGAAAAGTCTGCAGAAACTGTTGCCAGCATCTTCTTTGCCTATGATAAAAACAAAAGCTTTGGAATCAAGTGTGGACATTCATCAAAGCATATGAAATGAGATTTTGTAGTTACACTCACTAAAAAATGTGGAATCGTAGCCAGAATGCATGTGAATTGTTTGATAAAATCCCTCGAAGAACTGTGATCTCGTGGTTTGCCATGGTTACATGATATGAACAAAATGCAAGTAGACTGGAGTTGAAGTTAGTTGCTACAAAAACTAAAAGCTGTGGGCTTTATTCATTTCACATGGTTTTCGGTGAAGATGAAAAGTTTTAAAACTTCTTTAGGATGCCGATGAGGTTTTGATGGTTATAAAAAGTAGTTATTATAACTACTTAAGGGAATTTAAAGGAAGTTAAAATTGCAATGGATTTTTCTAAAGATCTTAGAGACTTCCAAGAGAATTGCACCCGTCAAATGTAAAACTAGACTCCACTATCTTTTCCAGTGTCCTCCCATTTTCAACCATGCACAGGAGCCATTTGATTCAAAGAAATGTCATCTTGTGGGATGAAATGATTGCATGATATACACAAGTTTAAAACCACATTCTTCGACCATGACCGACACTTCACTTCCCTACGCAAGAATGCATACATTGAAGCAACATAGGATAGCCATCGAAGCATAAATGAAAGTGAGGCTTTTGGGCATATATTCTAAAGTAGGTGTGCTCTGCTAGACATGTATTCAAAACATGGAGCTGAACCATTTTTGCCTCAAAGAAATGTGGCCTCTCAAGGTACAGTGATAATAGGATGCTTACAAAATGGGTTTGTTGCAAAGTTCCCTGCAGATATTTAAGTAAATGCATTTGGTAAGTTTTGAACGAAACCACAAACCTTGCAGCATCTTCTCAGACCGCACCCAAATGGGGGGGCTTTCGAACAGGGTATGAACATTCATCACAAAATAAAGGGAAGAGAGATTGTTCAAAAGTTTGAAGTTCCCAGGTAGACATGTATGCATAATGCATAAGTATAGACAAAGCATGTGAACTATTTGGCAAATTGCTTGAAAGAAATATGGTCTCAATAAATGGTGCAATTGATTTGTTGAAGGCATTAGAAGTTCTCAAGTGAATGCAATCGACCTGTGCTCATAATGGGAGCTTTCAATAGATTCTTTTTATAAACTTTGAAGCAGTGTCAAGGCTCATAAACGTTTCAACAGAATCTCTCATAGAAATATGGTCAAATGGAGTGCAATTAATGCAGGTTATGTACAAGTATGGATTTGTTAAAAATGCAATTCACAGGTGTAAGGCCGAATTCCATGGCTATTTCTGGTTTTCTACCTGTAGCATGCCAAATGGAGGTTTCCAACCTAGTTCTATAGAGATGCTATAAAAATTTTCTGCAGAATATCATGGAGAGGACAAGGACTTCTTTTGGCATGTTGTTGCACAATTCATAGCTGGTCTTCCAGAAGATAAACCACATTATGTAATGGGTGTACAAGCTATCCACTTGATATTGTTATTTCCAGTGCTTTAGGTGCTGATATGTATGATTGTGTTTATTCGACTCCTACTGCACGTTTTCACACAACTCTTTTTCCAGAGGGGGCTCTTAAGTTGAAATGTATGTAGCAATGTCATCTGACTGCTGACCAATAGACACCATGTATTCTTCCATAGTTTGTAAATGTTATTCAAGGGCATATATGCATAATATTGTAACAAAGGATGTAATGGGCTTTCAATGACTTTCATATCACAATTTGGCTTACATGATGAGGCTTAGCAAGGACTTGCATTCCTCTATTCTTGATGGTCATTTCCAGTTTCTAAACAAAGGATGATAATTGGGTTCCATGGAAGGAAAGGAATGATAATCAAATGTAGTTGGAATGTGCTCTTCAACACTAAGTTGGTGAATAGATGACTTATGGATTGGAAGAAGACACGGTGCTTGCCTTGACGAACTGATAACATGACTTTTCTTTCAAATTATGGGTTTCTAGTTACCTTTTAGTAAAAGTGGCTTACGTCACTTATTGTAACTGAAAGTTAGAAAGTAGACTTTATTTCTGAAAACTTTGAGAAAAGTCTAAATTAAATAAAGTGTACTTCTATTTTCAAAAATATTTTGGAGGTAGTTAGAAAAAGTAGTTATAAGGTAGTTAGTTGAAGTGGTTAGGAAGTAGTTACAAGTTGGTTATTAGGTGGTTACAGGAGGGAAGCCTATAAATACAAGGCTATTTCAAATGTAAAAAGGGGAGAGGTCTCTTTAGAGAACTTTTGTAGGGGAAACTTATGAATAAACTTCTTGGAACATTTTTGGTTCTACACATTGTATAGTCTACTTTTGGAATTGTATAATTTTGAAAAGACAATGAAGAATGTATTTTCAGTTCGTATGTTCTTGATGTATTTCTGAGTTATGATTACTAGTTTCTCATATGTCAAATAGGTGATCTTTCTATGTATTTGTGTGAATCAAAGTTATCCATTAAAGCATGCAATTGGGGTGATAAAGCACAATCATGTCTCGGTATCCTGATTTGAAAGTGTTTAGATAAATTATCTCTTCGTATGTTGAGATTTGCCATCTTTCTTCATCATTGTTGCATATATGTCATGAGATCCATCATAGAGTTTAGGAAAGTGATTTCTAGCTTTGTGGTGAAACCCCCTTGTACTTTTCAATAAGATTGTGAAACTCCTGTTGGTTTTCGTACGTCTACCACGAGGGTTTCTACATGCCCATTCCTCCTGTTATTTTCTTTTTCTTCCTTTTTGTACTTTCAGGATGAAAGTACACAAAAACCACAAATACCCCTGTCATACAAGGGAGCTGCCCCTCTCAAACACAGAGGAAAGTTATTAGTCCAGTAATAACTTCTCCAACTGTTGGGACTATTTAGTCACTGCTCTAAGGGCAACGAGTCATTTTCAACGGTTATTTCGCGGTGACAAATCTGTTTACCAACAGAATTAAAAAAAATGTCTTTTCAATATGAAAATGAAATGATGTGATGTAAATATGTTTTGACTAGAATATTGGTACTCTGACCACAAATTCTATGTGAGATTGTTTTGACAGGAACAAGGGGAATAGGCTCTCCATGAAACAAGAATTAATTTTGGTTAAGTCAATTATCATTGAGATCGTCAAGGTTTGTAAGAGTAGGCCACTCCTCCTTATGTCGTTGTGGAGGAACGACATAGTCTGTCTAGACGTCGTTGTCACGATGAGTATGGTCAATCGACATCTATGTCGTAATACTCTGAGCTCATGTCACCAAATGTGGACGACATATATATATTTTGAGAATGTGTTGTATGATATGTCTTGTTAAGTTGTTCAATGTAAAACGTCGATAGTAGTTTGTGGAGGGGGAGATTAAAAAACTTGACCCCAAAATGTAAACCGTAAACTTTGTTGTTACGGTTGCATTTTTTCCCTATCATCATCATCGTTGTAACATCCGACGTGCGTGTGACGTAAACAAAGTAGATTCGATGAGGATAATGTCATGAAATAGGTTGTCATCATGAAAAAGGCAAAAACAATGCCTTAAATCTATGTGATTTGCAAAGTGTTATATCATCGATTAAAAATGGTAATGATAATCTATAAATAAACTATATAGTCATATATTGATCACTAAGTAAAAAGTAAAGGTTTCTAAGTGTTAGTAGTGATTGGGCTAATGCTCGAAAAGATTTTGATATAAGTTATTATTTATTGAAGTCATTATATACCATAATAATATAATTATTATCAAGCTCTAGCTAGAATGATAAACGTGAGCTGAGAACAAAATCATCTCATGATAGTAATAACTAATCTCAGCTCAGCCTTGACAAAGATGATATGTCATGAAACTAATCTACCATCTTTCAGTAGATGTCACCACCTTTCAAAAAGGCCATGATAACAAATGTGTTAGTGAGCCCAAAATTAATGATAGTGGGCTATCATGGAAGGTAGTAGAAGGCCGAGCAAGCTAAAAGCCTATCGTAAGAGATAAGCTGCGAGTTAGTTAGGGTTAGGAAAATAGTTATTCTTCTCTTGCCATCGATAAAAGTATGAAAGAAGTCTTGAAAAGAGAGGGGAGGGAGCACAGAAGCAGAGACTACGCGAATAAGAAAACTGGGAGAGCGAAAGAGAATTGGAAGTAGGAAACAAAACACAAAGGCTTTTACCCAAGTTACCATCTTTCTTTTGTATTGCTTTTACTATAAAATCATTATTGTAAACGTGAGCCAAAATATGAATATTACTGGCTAATAATAGTGTGGAATAGTAATAGCCTTTCTGTGATGATAACCAAGGTCTTGTTTTACGCCCTAATACTTATGGTTTTTATTTCAAGATAATCGAAGTCTTGCTTCTTAATCATACGATTGAATAGTTGTTATTCATAGTTCCTATCGGTGGATATCATACGACTATACAGAGAATTTCTACATTGATACCAAGGCTTATGAAGGCATATCTACCTGCTATAGAGAATTATTAATACCTGAGAATAGAACTTGTTCCAATACGAGTCATTATCGACTGTCAGAAAATGAGGATTCCAGGTTATGATAGCCACTAAATACCCAACGTCGACCCAGTGTATAGATATTATTGTAAAGCATACTCTAATGTAATTGTGGTCCTGTATTATCCATTTATAATTAGCTTAGAGAAAAATACGATAATAAGAGTTAACTGGTAGAAAGATTGAGAGTTTAGTGTTTAGAGAATAAATGATATACATTGTGGGTCTAATCAGTCTATCTAGAATAAAGTACCTTTATAAGCTCCATGAAATAAAGCTTTCTTTACTTGCTAGAAGGATTTATCTTATTATAGACCACCATCTATGAGATTATAGGATTTAGCATGTGTGTCGACGTAAGGAGGGCTCTAAGAACAATATTTGTTATACCCTTTCGAACATGAATAAAGTAATGATATTTTTCATTCAGAATATAGATTCTTTTGGACAAAAGATTGTAACTAGTAGAGGCTTACTCAAATTCTTACTCTTAGAATTAAATAAAGATGAAAGAGTGAAATAGTATTAATATTGATGGTATTATTGGATAAAATTTTATCTAGAATAGAACTCGATTGTTGATTCTAGTATACATAGACCCAAAGTCTTGATGAGATCGCCACCTTGTCAACATAACATCATGGCGACTCACTTTACCTTAAAACATCGAGTCAGGATCGTTAATTGATATGATTGCTCTAGAAGATAAGTTATGTTTGGAATTCTGCCTGGTCAAGGAAGACTTGTCTGAGATACCTAAACTCAAACACATGAGAAAACCCTATTAGTTCTAGGACATTGATAAAACTTGGACTCGATAACAAGTTAATTGATGTTTTTCTAGTGACTATATCGATAGTTTAGTGTTCTATCTTGAAAGGATAGTTTGAATAGGGATCAAATCCAATGGTCCACTCAAAAACTAGTATCAATAACTGATGAATCAGTAAACTAGAAATCATACCTCAATCACAAAAGTGGTAATGACTCTGAGAGTCTAAAAGTTTTGCAACAAACCAAACTGATATGCATAGAAGCATGTTGAGCCAAAAAGGCTAAGAAATTTATCATGATCATATAGCTGTAGGATTGCGACAAATTCAAGTCAAGTTGGGGTGGGTGAACACAATGATTGCATTGTAACAACACTAATCACCATTAAATCCTTTGGCCAAGGTAATGCACTTGCCTCTAGTGCATTATCAGTTCATCATGATTGAATGGCGTAACTTGTGGATGGTCATGCTTGACTAGAGGGTATCTAGGGGGTGCGGGATAACAAGTTGCGAAAGTGACAACACCAGCACTCAGATGGCAAACTCCATTGGTCGTCCTATGTCTATTTGTTGATAATTGAGAGGGGGGGTGAATCAGTTATCTTAATTATTTCAGCTTTCTAAACTTTCTTAATAATTACTGCAGCATCAATTCAAACAAGCAATCTTAATCATGAAATGGAAATACACATGACACAATATTTTTGACGTGGAAACTCTGTTAAGGGAAAAACCATGGGGTGATTAACCCAAGATTGTATTCTTTGTTAGAAGAATAGGATTACAAAATGGCACTTGCCAATTAGGGCTCACTGCCCGAGCACACTGCTCACAGGAGGCACACTGCCTACAAGAGACACACTGTCTACAAATTATAAAGAATGTAATACAATACTTGAACTGATAAGAAGCATCAACACATGTTGGAGTTCAGTTCCGATTAGGCTCTATATACTGATCTGCTGCACTTCATCTTTCTTCTTCTTTTATGCTGCTCTTCTTTCACATACCGAATCTTCCTTTCTTCTTTTATTCGGCTCTACTATTTTTCTTCGTACATCACTTACAACAACAACACCTCTCATAACTAAATCTATCTTGTATATATATCCGCAAAAGTGATTTCATCATCTTTCTAGTCAGCACTCGGAATAGTCAATATTTTCATAAACTTTGATCTGTCGGCTAAATCCTTGCTTACCAAGTAATGCGGATCAAGGATATACTTGTGGAAATCATTAATCATGTCGGCCAAACATAATTCATGCCTTCATAACCTTTACCAACATTAGTAACACATCCAGAATAATGTCTGATGTTCTACCAGTCAGTTCTTCCTCTGTTCACACTATCACTTGGGAACCTGACACTCAAGCATTCATATCTCTTTATCCTTTCCACACCGGAGGCTCAAACCTTGGTATCTATCAGTCAAGATACTCCTCTTGACTTCCCCAAATCCACACTTCACTGAGATACTTCTACTGAGAGATCTGGACCTGTCTATCAGACCTTATTGACTGCTCTGTTCTTGCTTACCGGACCTCAACACTTCTTCAATCTGACTTTCGGTGAAGACTTATCATGTATTGTGGATGTGTGGGATAACCTTTGTCACCATCAATGACAACATTCATGAATCCATATAGTGTCTCTTGCCAACACTATCCTTCTCGAGCAGGGTAGGGCCACTTCTGGTTAGGAAGGTGTGTGGGAGACTGATGGTCTGTGGTTGGAGGTAAAGCTCCCTGAAGATACCTTCTCTTCCATTTTTTTAGAGGCTTGCCAAGACTTGAATTGTGAAGGTCAACAATCAAGATGTAGAGATATTGGTAAGTTTTTATTTTGTAATTTTCCTTATGAATATATATATATATATATATATATATATATATCATATTGTTAAATTATTGAAAATGGATAGACCCATTGTATATCATATTATCGACATGATTCTTATTTAGTCAATGATTGTACTTCAATGTTAAAAAAAAATTATCTACCTTTTACCTTTTCAAATTTTACTTTATGGTCAAAACTGGATTTTATGTTGAAATTAAGTTTGGATATTATGCATATGTCCAATAGAACTTATTTTAGTGCCATGTGAACAAGAAGACAAAGTCAACCAATGTTGGGTATTCCTGATATGATTTATACCTAGTTGGGTATGTTGGGAGATTCAAAACTCAACCCCACTTGATTATTGATAAAGGTGTATACGACATATATGTACAAGGATGTTGTATATGTGTTCATAATCTAACTTAGGTTGAAAGTCAATAGACTTAAGGAAACCTAGAGGTTGAAAGTATTTTATTATCCTTTATGAATCTAACCTATTAAGGTTGAAGGATTGAAATTAGTCAAAGAACCAATTTTGAGAAATGATAGTACTCATTAAGACATATATAATTGGGAATAAACCTCGAATATTATGCTTATTCATGTTATGTGAAATGTGAATTTCATGCAATACCAAGTGGTTTAGGGAAGACTAGAAGTACTTATTCTCATGTTTTGTTATATTTATATTATTATCTTTGGAAAACAAGGATGTTTGATATTTCCATGAATTGGGTAGAGAAGTTAAACTCTAGAATCACAACCTGAAGGGTTAGAAAACTTATAACCCTTATTGCAGATATGACATTGTTATTGTTTTCATTAGTTGATAGTGAAAAGTCAAGAAAACCATAAGAGCAAGATAGGAAGAGTCTTTATTATACTTTATCAAATTTAAGTGATTCTATGATAATCTCGAAGCTTGTTTTAATAGATCAAATATGTTTGATATTTGAATCAGAGAATAGAATGACAGAAAGTCATAAACCCTAGAAAATTACAAGTATACAATGAGCGATTCTTTAAAAGGTTAGAAATACCTAAATCTTAATATTGCAAGTATATGCAAGATTACGAATCTGTTCTAAGTCAGATTCACTAGAATGGATTTATAGTACAGTCAAGTTAGTGTCTAGAGTTACTAAATAAAGAAATTCAAACTTTAGGATGAGATAGTCTCCAAGTCGAGTTGGGGTGAGTGAACATTGCAACTACATTTATTGCAAATTTCTATTTATATTGAAACTTTGGCCAAAGTAATGCATCCATCTCTGCATGCATTAGTTAGTTCACCATATCTAGATTGCATAACCTATCAAAATGATCATACTTAGCTAGAGGGTATCTAGGGTTGTATGATTGATAGAATTATGTAAGATACTACACCAGTACTTAGATGGAAAAAACCTATTGGTTCCTTATATCTATACTCTTAGTTGGAAGGTGTGCGGGGGACCACCGGTCTGTGGTTGGAGGAAAAGCACTCAGATGATGCTCTCCCTCTGAAGCAAAAGACTTGCCAAGGCTTGTGAAGATGGATATCAATATTCCAAATGCAGTGTACTCCATGATATGGCTTATGACAATCAATTTATGAGGTAAAACTATTCTTTATGCCAAGTGCAATTTATTCATTGCAAATGAAAAGTGAAAGGATTTCACTATGTTTCTAGCTTTGATTATGTTATGATTTCAAGGATGAAATTATTTAGATAGTTGTACTCTATTTCTCGTGATTATGCAAATGTTATTTATTAAAAAAAATTCTCTCTTGTTTAGCGAGTTTATTTACTTTCCTATAAATTCTTGAGTTTATTCGAGTATTAAGAGGAGGGATATTGCAATAATATATTCCTACATGTTCATTTATATCATTTGTAAACATAGATGGGTCAATAGACACTTCACAATTAGGGAAAAAAAATTGTGACTATAATAGTCATACGAATTTGGGGAGCCAAAATGTCAATAACTATCCCCTGAGAATCAACAAGTAGTCATACAACCATCATCATAAGCCTCGAGATTATAATCATGATAAATACTGCCCATTTCACAAGAGAAGGGGGCATGATATCAAGTCATGTTGGGAGTAACATCACTTCATATCGAAGCTCCCAAAACATCTATGACAAGCATTCATGGACACATTCTCACAAGATGAAAGAAATAGTCCCAAAATCCATCAAAATGCCTTTGATCAAAACACCTTAGGCCTTGTGGAATTAGATAAAAATCAATAAATTTGTGTCACCCAAGGACCACAAGGACCAGATGACACCTCCAAAAATTCAAATTTTTCTCACATGTCAAAACTTCTCAAGAGTTCTACACACAAGAATGCTCTCCTTAATGCCTTAGATCTAGGCCATCTAGTTCAAGACACTCCAAGTGAAAAGCACTCTTCTTCAACATTTGACTTTGAAAATTTATCCTCAGATGATGACATGGATAAACAAGGTGATCTCCCCCTCTACTTAATAGTACAAGTTCATGACTATTCCATTAAACGTGTGATGATAGAAAATGGGCCTACAATCAACATGGTCTCCTTTTCTCTTCTTCAAATAATGGGTTATGACGAAACTCAAATCAGAAAGGAAACTTCCATCCTTAGAATTCATGATAACCCAAACATTCAAACCATGGGTAAGGTCAATCTTCAAATCACATTAGGTCCCAAAACTCTCCCAATTAAATTTTATGTCATCAATGAAGAAACCACTTACAACATGATCCTAGGAAGGCCTTGGATCCATAGGATGATGGTTGTTCCCTCCAAATTATTTCAAGAAATCTACTTCTCACACATGGGACAAACCCACATCATCAAAGGAGATCCTGATCCTTTCAACCTTTATAGAGTTGAACAAGTCAAAAAGAAGGGAAAGACCATGGAAACTGCCAGTGACCTAAAAATCAACAATTTTGAAAAAGAGAGAGACATCAAACAAATTGTAAATGTATCCAAGACCTCAAAATTTATAGGAAAGGGGACAATAGGAGAATCCGCTTCGATCCTTACTCAATGTCTTATGTGCCATTCAACTTAGCGACCGTTCTTATCAAGCCAGATATGAGCATCCATATAGTCGAGATCACCACTAAGCAAAAAGGAGAACCAAAACCCACACAGAAACTAGGAGAGTCAACATCATTTTCCCCTCGAAAGTTCAAAACAAACATTGAAACTTGACGATAAAAAAATGATAAATCTAGGGGGAAAATCATCAAACAATGAAACATGTGAGTACATAAAACTCGTCAATGAATACAAAGAATTTTTACACCAAGTCTTCATGTGTCCTTGCAAAGACTTTCAAGCAAAGTTCAGACCAAATTGGATAGGTCCATACATAGTTAAGGAAGTCGTCAGAAACGACGCTACCTCTTGTGCATTATGGAAGGAGAAGAGTTTAGTATCTCAAAACCTTGTAAAATCCTGTAAAATAAAAAATTGAACAATTCAAAAATCCATAAAAAATAAAGTCATGAAAAATAAAAAAAATTCATTCTTCATTCTGTTCCATCATGAATTTTGTGAGTGTCATGCTCTTGTTTGATTTTTGTCCTAGTAAGGAGTCTAAGGTTTCTTAGGTATAGGTTGAACCTTTGAGCCTTGGAGATCCCATAATAAATTATGTTTACTACTTATCACTATTCCCCTCTTCATATTTCCCAATGATTCCAATCAAAGCCTAGCTCTTAGCTCTACACTGATCCCAGTCTTAATGATCCATGTTGTTAAGTCTAAGAAAAGTTAGTCTTCAAACCTACAGTACTCAATAGAAGCTTGCAAGTAGACTTTCCCTATTCCTCCTTAGTACAAGGAAATTCTAACTGGATAGTGAAAACTTTTGGTGGCACTCAACCCCTTATCTTTCCTGGCCAAAAACACTAGGATGATCATAACTCTATCGAAAGCAATCTAAAATATGAGTGAACAAAAAATGAGTGATAGAAAAAAAAAGAAATAAGAGAAATCATTAGAATAGTTGAAACACCAAGCAACTAAATATCCAAGTATCCAAAGAGTTTTAAAGCATCCTAGTATTAGCATTAAAAAAGTTAAAAAGCCAAAAAAAAGAAAAAAAATGCAAAAGTATAAAAACAAGAGTGCAAGAGAGAAGATTGTTGATGTTTGTACTCTCAAGTGGAGATAAATCTAAGATCGGAGCTATGAGAGTGACAACTATCAGAGAAAGTGAGGTATAAATCACACACACCAGCTAAGCAATGCTAGGAGTCTAACTATCTTTAGGGCCATCTTCTATTTTGAGGCTTTTCCTTTACCCCAGGTCTATCTTGTTGGCCATCTTTTGATCTAAGTCTAGCTAGTGCTAATAAAATTGTTGCTTGTCTAAGTTGAAAGCCTCTATATGTGATTAGTTTTTAGCTTATTGCAAAGCCCAAAATCAAGAACATTCCATCTCCTGCCCAATCCCACTTGAGTCTCTAATCCTATCCCAAAGTTTAGTAGGTCTCCCTATACCGAGTCAACTTGTAATCCCCTAGGTCAAAAATCCTACCAAAGGGCATTCACATTGTCTATTCCATTTACATAGATTTCAAACATTCAAAAGAAATAAACATGTCATAATATTATGACATTCATAGAACTTAGAACATAGTACTTTGCATTTAATATTTGTGAATTACATCCAAACACATTGCATCTCATTCATATCATAGAAAGACAAAAACAAATTGCATCATCCATATGTGATCACATAGGTACGCATTCTCATTTAAGAAAATAAAATCTCTATCCAACCATATGCACAAGAGGGAAAGTGAAGTACAAGATGTCAATTGAAACTACGTATAGATCTCAACCAATCAGGTCTCAAGTGCAAACAATGTCTGAGCACAAGTCAATCCTCCAACAAGTCAAAGAGAAAAATTATGCACTTAAGTGTACAAGTCAAAGCCATGAAAGGGGGAAAGGGTATAAATCTCTTCAATGTAGGTCTTTCAAAGACCTCAAGGAATGAAGTTAGACCTTCGTGCAAGTGCACAAAGATGAGGGATCAAAATGGGGTCTTAAGTTGCCACTTTTTTTCTGAAATCAGGAAACATTGATGTTGGATGAGAAATTGAAGATAGCTACACTCAAAATTTGAATATGAAACAAAAATAAGAGTTTTAGTGCTCCGAATCTAGTTTCTAAAATACTATTTTTTTCTAAAAATGGTTGAGATTAAGGGGTTCAAAAAGGGGGAGCAAACAAATTGGTCCTATTTTTCTAAAAAAAATAACATAGTGTCTAGTGTGCTCCCCCTAAAATGTTAACTTTTTTAGTATTTTAATAATCACTTTGGTGAGAAATTAGCTAGCACCATGTAGTTTATCCATGATTTTTGTAATAATTTTTTAATGAATAATTGATTTTTTAGTAATTTTTAAAGTGGACACATCCTGAAAAATAGAAATTTGAGCATGCTCCCCCCCTAAAATGTTTGAAAACTAATTGAAAGTCAATTTTTTTTAATATGTGTAGAATGGATTCTAGTTTCTAAAAATGTAACTTATTTCAAATTTCGATGAACAATTAAAAAAAAAGTCAAAAATACTAGACACTGGTTTTTGACAAAAAATAGACACACTAACAAAAGAAATTCAAGATGAAACACTAAACATACTCAAAACGTGAAAAAAATTTATATGGTTAGATAGCTAACAGAGAGATTAAGATTATGGTGGTATTTTTTTGAGTTTTCATTGAAAAAAGTGCCATCCCGATGGGGAGCACGCTCCAGATTATCTCTAGATTTTGCTAAAAACTGATAAAAACATGTCAAGGAAAGCTGAGCATAATGCAAGTGAGTTATAACACGCTCACGTTATGTAAAATCAATAATATGAGCATGTTATAACACACTCATGTTATGTGAAATTAATACTGCGAGTGTGTTATAATGTGCTCGCGTTATGTGATTTCACATAACACGAGAGCATTATAATGCACTCGTGTTATGGTAAGCATAACAGACAATACACATGCCAATTGCATTTTCTCGAAAGTTTCTAAAGCCTTTTCATCAAATCCATTTTTTTCATATCTTTCAATCATTGCATTCCATTATAGAACATCTCTTTGAGGTGTTACGCCATACAATTGACATGCCTTGTCTATGCTTCCACACTTTACATACATGTCTACAAGGGTAGCTGTACTTCCTATCATCTCTCTCACTCTCTACTTCCCTCACCTCTAGATCCTTGATGAAGAGGCACTTGGATAGGTAGAAGGATTTGACAAAATGACAAGGTTTACTCATGCTCTAAAGCCCAAATTCAATGATCATTATACAAAAGGGGGAACATCAGTTAATAGTTTTGAAACCATCATGAAAAGGTTGATTAGACATGCTATGGGACCCATTCCAATCATTGGTAAAGGCTGGTCAAACTTAGAACCAGTACTTCCTTCACAAACCTAAGATTTTGCTTGTAGCCCTAAAAAAGAGAATAGTCCTCAATAAGTTTTGATACAGATCTTCAAACATAGATCTTAGACAAACAAGAGATACCCATTTGGACTCCCTATCACATATCCAAGAATGGGTATGGGTTGTTTTGGATGATATGACTCAACCTATAGCTCCTCCTAATGACTTAGAGCCCCGATTAGGCCTAATTTGTGAAGCAACTACCCTTGGATGGAGGGTTATAACTCTCAGGACTACTTGAACATGTCAGGGACCTTCTAAAACCATAGAATCTAGTCTTTACTTGTTGCTAGAATCGACTGTCACCAATTTTCATACTACTGTTACCTCTTGCAAACACCTAGCACATGGTTTTGCTAGGTCTCATCAATGGAACTCCATCAATAGCAAGATCCTGCCCAAAATACTCTTGAAAAACATCAAAACAGGCATCAAAGAACCCATTCCACTGATCAAAGAGTTTTGGAGTCAGTGGAATGACAAAAACATTCTATATTTCTGTCAGAACCCTAGTTGAGGGTTTCTCAGACCACCTCACAGAAAAGTATGGATTAGAACACTCGAAAGAAGTGTCAAGAATTCAATATATATGCATTTAGAAGGTTAATCACAAGGCTTTGATTCAAGCATGCCCAATAGCCACCACTCATTTGTACACAGACAGGGTACGTGCAACAACAACCAAAAATAGTAAAACATAGGCATCTATAGAGTCTTATCAAACCTTCCTTGAGGTCTTGAAGTAGCTGAAGGGTAGTTTGGGTCGATGGAACTGTGTAACAACCGTCGGCTACCCTATTTTCTAACTGTAGCAACTAATTACATGTTTTGTTAGCAAAGTTACATCAGTTGTATGGGCTTGAAACTGCCTTCAAACAAGATTACAATGCAATTAGGCCTTGAACTTGGCATTAGACTCCTTGACACCACCTTAGACTCCTTGACACCATCTTACATGCCTTAGCAAGGCTTACAACATGAAATTTATAGGACTATCCCTTATGACTGCCTCCTATTACAAGGTGATTGCATGAGTGTCTATTACAACATGGCATCATGATCCTTATTACATCATGAGAAAGTGGTCTTCAAGAACTTATTGAATCAACAAACAAAATGAACATAAAAAACAAGACATAAGTCCTTTAGTCTTCTTGGTTCTCCTTCACCATACTCCTCCGGTGGAAAGAGAACTCAAGTCTCCTGAGGAAGTAGATCAGCAATTGTGACACCATGCTTCAAGATGTCTTCTTCACTCATCCAAGTGGCATCTTCAATGTGTAAGCCACTCAATTTGACAAGAAACTATTTATATGTCTTCTTTCTACTCTTCTTAAAGACCTTGGTGTCAAGAATGCATTCCAACTTCAAGGGTTGAGTGGGTGGAAGACCCTTAACCCATTCTTCATCTCCTGCTGCTGTCATGTCTACCCCTGAATCTGCATTATGATCACCTTTGAAAGGAAACAAGTCTGAAACATTAAAGATAGGAGATATGGCCAAGCCTTGAGGAAGCTCAATCTCATAGGCATTGGACCCAAATTTGTGCACAATCCGGCATGGTCCTATCTTCTTCATGAGGAGTTTGGTTGGCTGCCCCTTTGGAAGTCTTTCCTTCTTCAAATGTGCCATGACCAAATCCCCAACCTTGTATTGTACATCTCTCCTTCTCTCATTGGCTTTCTCCTTGTACTTGTCATTGTTCCTTTGAAGAGTTTATTTTACATTATCATGGATGTCCTTCATGGCCAATGCAAAGTCCTCACCTTGAGCACTCTTCCTCTCCAATCCATGGAGATCTCTCAGTTCAAGAATACCTCTTGGGTGAACACCATAAACAATCTCAAATGGACTCCTTCCTGTGCTTCTATTGGTGGAATCATTGTAAGCAAACTCAGCTTGAGGGATGATCATATCCCATGCCTCTCCATGTTGTTTGGTAAGACACCTGAGAAGATTTCCCAAGGACCTATTCACCACCTCAGTTTGGCTATCAGTCTTGTTGATGACTGTTTTGATGCAATCATAACAATAAGTTAAAATTCACATATAATGAACTGAAACTATACTTGAAAGATAAGAAGGAATCATTTGAGATCCAACTAATCCCAAGTCTACAATGGTTCGGTTGGTCAAGTTCAGTTGGTCAATGTGAAGCTGTAATGTTCAAGGGGCCTTACGTAGTTTAGGTTTGTTTGGTGGCTTACTGGACTAAGAATATGCAAAAAGGTCATGAGATTTCAACAAGTATTCTGTTCATTTGCATATAAGTGTTACCGGGCTGCAAGTTTTAGATGGTTTTCTTGAATTTTTGCAGCTTTCTTCTTTACTTATTTATGAAAACTGTCTACTTATAGCTCTGTTATACATGCTTCTTCAAATTTGAGACAATTTCCTTTAGATTTCTACGTTTTCAGCTAAATATTTCAGATGGGTTGGGAAAAGTTAGAAAGATCTAATCTATACCTCATTTAATCTACCGAAGGATCTAATTGTTTCTGTTATACACTATGTAAATACCACAGTAATTTGATCAAATCCACAGTAAAAACCTTAAATGTAAGTTCTGAGCATTTTCACAAACATACATTTAAAATTGCAAGCTCTCAAAGAAAATATTTCAAAACACAAAGAAGGGCAGGAGAACACTCAGAAGATAGATGCAGAACTCCAGATTCTATTGTATTAGAAACGAATAGTCATACACGATTTACAATGTAAGAATGACTCTTAGTTTCATTGATCATACTACAGAGAACTTACAAGCTTTACAGATACAGTAAGGCAGCCAGACATTCCACGCGCACCTTACTGCAGACAAACAGGCGACCTCCTTCTTCTACTTCTAAACTATGCTAACTTGCTGTATGTTTCTAAAAGAAAAAAAAATCCTGTGTAGCCACTGTTGTTTTTCTAAAATCCCTGTTGTAAAGTATTACAGTGTAGAGAGGCACAATATAAAGACATTCTGATTGTCCTCACTACAGCAAAAACCTAACTGAACCCCTGGTTACAGCAATAAATACAGGTGAACTAGCTCTCAAAAATATCTCTGAGCAGTGTCAAATCTGGGCGAAATATTGCCCCTTCTGAGAAGTTCCGGCAGCTGGGCAATAACTTCTGTTTGTCTGTTGCAGTAATACCTTCAGCTGCAACCTTGTTCTTTACTTGAATGGCCTTGACTTTTCTCATTTCATCCTTATCTTCCTGCTCCTGAGATCAGATTTCCCTCCTCCATGAGGTCACTGTGTTGACTTTCCAGCTGCTTCCTCAACTGCAAGCCTGCAAGACAAGACAAGCAATAAGTATTTCATTTATCACATAAACAACATGAAATTAAAATAACCGCTTAAACCCAGGTGACTGCGCAAGATTGTGGAAATCGGATCCAGAATACTCTCAAAACGCGTCCAAAATGCGTTCAGACTGCTCAAAATTCATCAGGTCAACTATCGCTGACCGGGAAAATGCCACAGGCGCAAAAAAAAACACTTTAAATTCCACCGCCTCATTTCCCGCCCATCGGCATGACTATCGCTATCGGTGCGTCAAAAAAAACATGTTAGTCGATATTCACTTCATCATCATGATATTCTGGAAATATGATGCTCTCCCTCCTGAAGGTCCAGATGACGTCATCATGATATTTCGCTTCTGCATATTGGAGAAAAGAACAACAACATCATCATCATCATGTTGAAGAAGAATAGGAGGATATGGAATATAATCCTGCTGCTGAGGAAAGGAAGATGATGGTGATGTCATCGTCATATTCGGGCTTCATTAAAGTGAAAAAAATGACGTCATCATGATATTCAGTTAAGATCAGGGGATAATTGTGATATCGGGTCACCTAAGGAGTATGATCAGGATGATGAATGTAATATGACCCCTTTGCGGCCAAGGCAACCCTCTCGAAAGATCAGGATGATGATGATCATTAGGATATTTGCAGCTTTTGTCGAACTTAGAATAAGACGTCATCATCATATTTGTGAACCGGATCGTGCTTTGGAAAATATCCTGCCGAAGGGAAAATGTGATGATGATGATCATCAGGATATTAGCTTCTTCATTTATCAGATCGGGATGACGTCATCATGATATCCGGAGCCTTCGTTAAACTTAGAACATGACGTCATCATGATATTTCGCTAACCGGGTCATGTTTTGGAAAATATCCTGCCGAAGGGAAAATGCGATGATGATGATCATCAGGATATTTGCAAAAGGTCGTTCTTCTCGGCAGGAGGACTTCACGAAATGTCGGGTGGACAAACAAGATCATGATGATCTTGACAATGTGACAGGATAAAAAATATGATGATGACCCTCCTCATCGAATTATCATGATGATGTCATCATCATATTTCGTTTTCGGAGCACAAGGATGAGTTGAGGTCATCATGATAATTGCGCTAAGGTGATATTGTACAATATGATCATGCTGTTGAGGAATGGAATATCGCCTTCTTCTTTAAAAAGAAGGGTGATCATCATGATCATGCAAAAGGAGATCAGGAGGATATGAATATGATGATCCTCTTTATCGAATATCATGATGATGTCTCCATCACTTAGCGAATTTCAGCGAATACGACCTTCTTGTGAAAGATCAAGATGATGATCATGATTATGCAAAAGGAAATCAGGAGGATATGAAGTCGTCATCATCATCTTAGCGAACTTCAGCAAATATCAGGATGATGACCTTTCGATAGGATTTGAACATGCGCATGCAAATATGCCGATGATGAATTTTCTAAGTCAGGGTGATCTTATAATATCATCATGATATTATAAGATCAGGCAATGCAAAAATATCATGATGATGCTCGCGATACAAAGACCGCTCGACGGGGAAACTTACCGTGACTTAAAGTTGACGTCATCATGATATTTGGACCTCAGGATATTATCGGGGGGGGCTTTTCAAATATGATGATGATGTCCTTGATAAAGCAAAACCGAGTTTATAAAATATGACCCTCCTAAAAAATCATGATGCGCATAAGGCCTTTTGACGGGTAAAGGGCACTACCACCTAAGATTGACGTCTGGATATTGCGACTGCATGATTTTTATCGGGTGATAGACCAAGATCATGATGACGTTGACAACATAACAAAAATATGATGATCACTTGCGATTATCAGGTTTGACCAAAACTTTGACTGTGCATAACTTCCACATATGAACGAATTTTCCAGTGAAGTAAAAGGCAAACCTACATGGAATTTCAAGCTCTTTCTAAATATGAGGTCACAGAAACAAAATATGAACTTTGACAAACTGACCTCATGATGATGACCTACCTCATTTGATATCATGATGATGATGCACCTGACCTTCATTTTTACCAAACCACCAAAAAGCAGAAGCAAAAAGCAAACATCAGCAGGGGTCCTCGTTTTGCTAAGGAGCAAAATGGGGCGTGTTGTGAACATCACAACAACTAGAAACCAAAACAAAACAATTAAATTCAGAGTGTTCAAGGAAACTAGATGAAACGAACTCATAACTTCCAACTATCTTTCCTGCAAATTACTATTCAGCTTGAGACTCAAAGTATTCAATAAAGATGCGTGAACTTCCATTTTCAGTTTAGTTGTGTGCACGTGATTAATTATCCTCATCTTGAAGATTGGTTGAACAAACCAGTGACTGACATTAGCCTACGTAGGTGAAGATATTCCCTCATAGCCGACCGGATAGAGCCTTGCTGCCAGCGAGTGTCTATAACCCCGGCAAGGTTATCGTTACAATTCTCCTAAGTAGAGCTCCACTGCCAGCGAGCGTCCATAGCCCCGGTAGAGTTACTTAGATGGCTTAATCTGGATTTTCAGTATAATCCGCTTTATTCATTTATTTATTTATTTTTGTTTTCTAATTTTGAAAGATTTCATAAGATATAGCAATTTGTAACTTCATGATGCAAGGAGTGGACACTTGCTGAAATTAAGCTGAGAATTGTAATGGTAGCAAGGGTGACCTCTGATTTTTCACCTAATATCTACACTGGTAGGTTCAACAAACCCAAGGATTTTAGGTGTGTCATCGTGAGAAACCTGCTTCAAATTCTCAATCACATTTATTGAATACAAAACTTCAGAAGATGAACAACTCTCTACATTCATGACAGTGACAGGTTATGTGTAAATTGCAAATGGTTAACCTGAATATTCTAAATTATATACTATTTTGAATGGTTGCTAGTTTTGCTCCTTAATACTCTACAGTAAAATAAAGATCCCTGCTGAGGAGACAACAAACAAACCAAACAAATAGGCTGTACAAACAACACAACAAAAGAAAAAACTGTACAAACAGAAAGAAACAAAAAGCAAAAACAAATAGAGGACAAGCTATACAAACAGCCAACCCAAAAGAAAAAACAGCAAAAGAAGAACTGTACATTATCTACAGCACTTTACATTAAGAAAAAAGGGACTACCCCCCTTTTACCTCAAGCCTGGAAGTAGTGTTTCAAATGCTGGCCATTAACTGGTAATGGCACATCTTCTCCAGTCAAGGTCTTAAGTCTAAAGGTGTTATCTCCTATTATTTCTGAGATTTGTAATGGACCCAGCCATAATTTATCGATTTTTCCATGGCTTCCTTTCTTTTCATGTGCTTTGTCCCAGCACAACACTAAGTCTGATATCCTAAATGTTTTGACTCTTGCCCTTTTGTCAAACCACCTCTTAACAACCGCTTGGTGTTTGGCAAACTTCTCGAGGGCTTGACCTCTTTTCTCCTCTAGTTGTAACATTTGCACTATTATGGCTTCCCTATGGTTATCAAAGCCTAGATATTCATTGGCAAACTTCCAGGTTGGTATTCTCAGATTAACCAGAAGTATGGGATCAGTCCCATAAACTAAGTGATAAGGTGTGCTACCTAAAGCTGTTTTAAACTTGGTCCTGTCTACCCATAATGCATATCTTAATAGGGTATTCCACTCTCTAGGACTTTTGGCAATTAACCTCTTGATGATGTCTAATAAAATTTTGTTTGTTGATTCAGCCAGTCCATTACCTTGAGGGTAATAATTCAAAGAAAACCTTAGAATAATCCCATATTCAAATGCCCACTAGAAAATTTTAAAGAAGAGAAAGCAGGGCCGTTATCACATACCAATGAATAGGGCATTCCAAACCTGGTGATAATGTTTTCTTCAAGGAACTTGATAACTACCTCAGTTGTGGAAAACTTGCAGCAGGTGGCCTCAGTCCACCTTGTACAATAGTCCGTTACCGTCAATATAAATTTGTGTCCTGCAGAAGATGGGGGATTGATGACTCCGATAAAATCCAAGCCCCATTGTGCAAACGGTCTGGACTCGATCACAGGCTGCAGTGGATTGGCCAGATTTCTTCCTTTGTCTGCTGCAGTCTGACAGGTGTGGCAACCTCTGATGTGACTCTTAGTATCTTTGAACATAGTGGGCCAGTAATAGCCCGCTCTCAGTATTTTGTGTGTTGTAGCTAAATGGGAACCATGGCCGGTTCCGTACTTGTCATGTAGTTCTGTCAACACTCTATCAGCTTCAGTTCTGTTTATGCATCTCAGATAAATTCCATCATGGTTCTTCCTGAATAGAAGACCTCCTTGCACCATATAATGCTGTGCCTTAATCTTCAAAGCTCTCCTCTGAGAAGCCTTCATCTTGCTTGGGTACTTTCCAGCTATCAGGAAGGTGCTTAAATCATCGTACTAGCCTGATGCGTCTTGGGAATTCAATACATATTGCTGTTTTATCAGATTTGGATCCATATTTGCTATTGTCTGCACCAGCGCCTGCCCTCTGACCAGCTTTGCGGGAATGATCTCCATGTCGAATTCTTGCAGTGTGGTGATCCATTTGGCTCTTTTTTCTCCAGGCTCGTTTTGCATCAGCAACATCTTTACTACTACGTCTGGTACTATGGCTTTAATCTGGCTGCGCAGAATATAGTGTCTAAATTTTTTCACAGCCTTTACTAATGCGAATGCCTATCTTTCGATATCTAGATATCTCAGTTGTGCATCCTTCAGAGGCGCACTCATAAATGCTATGGGCCTCTCTTCATTATTTTCACCTTTCTGTGTCAAGGCAGCCGCGACAGAATGAGAAGATGCAAAGGAATAGATGTAAAACGGGCTTGTGTAGTCTGGACTTGCCAATACAGGGGCATTAGAAATTGCCTCCTTGATATCTTCAAATGCGGCTTTGGCCACTGGCGTCCATTCCATCTGTTCATCTTTCTTTAACATGGCATTCAACGGCTGCACAATCTCTGCAAAACCTGTTATAAACTTCCGAACAAAGTTAATTTTACCAAAAAATGATTTCAATTCTTTCCTACTGTTTGGTATTTGCAAATTTTTTATGGATTCTATTCTATCCGGATCAATTGAAATTCCATTTTTAGAAATGACATGGCCTAATAATTTACCTTCAGTTACGCCAAATATACATTTCTTAAGATTAAGGGAAATCCCATACCTTTCACATCGCTGGAGTACTTTTCTGAGGTCTTCCGCGTGGGTGGATGCATCCTTGGAATACACAGTTAAATCATCCATATACACAACAATGCATTTACCTGATAATCCATGAAAAGCAACATCCATGGCCCTCTGAAAAGTGGCACCTGCATTAATTAGACCAAAAGGCATTCTTCTATACGCATAATTTCCCCATTTGCAAGTGAAGGTGGTTTTTAGTCTATCCTCTCTGTCAATTAAAACCTGGTTATAACCTGAAAAACCATCTAAAAAAGACATCATCTTTGCGCCATTTACTGCTTGCAATACTTCGTCTATTGGGGGCAAAGGATAATTATCCTTTTCAGAAGCCTTGTTTAAATTTCTAAAGTCTACGCACAACCTGATGTCTCCGTTTTTCTTCCTCACTGGTACCAAGTTAGCTACCTAGACAGAATGTCTGACTGGAAAAATTATTCCAGCGGACAGTAATTTTTTAACTTCCTCAAAGATTAAAGGCTCTAGAATGGCATTTACAGGCCTCTGTTTCTGCCTAAATGGTTTGACTTCTTTTCTTAAAGGTATTACGTGAGTTATGATGGACTCATCAAATGTTTTCAAGTCTTCATAAGTCCATGCTATGACATGTTTATATTCTTTCAGAACGTCCAGAACCTCTTTTCTAATTTTCTCAGAGCAAGCTTTCCCAATTAGTACACTTTGTGGATTTAGCTCAGTCCCTAAGTTATGTAAATCACACTTACCCCCTTCTGTTTTGGGTAAGTCCTTCTGTCTTATTATTCCGTCGAAGTCAAAGATGTGTTCTAATTCAATTACTCATTTTGGCAAGAAGTTGCTCTTTAGTTGATCATATCTTCTTCGTCCCATGTTACTTCAGGTCTTTCTTGTTCATCAATAATTTGGACCTCAAATGCCTCATTACAAGTCAGAAAATTAATAATTTGCTGATCCTCTCCAAATACCTGAAAGTGTGTAACGTTGTCTGGTATACTGGGCACGTTAACTAGCTCAACAGCAAATCGTCTTAATCCTGACAGTGCCAATGGTTCTAATGTACTGGCAGCAACTGCTAACGCATCTGGCCTGTGGTTCAGCTCTCTAGGAATGTGCTCTATGTTAAAAGCATCAAATGAATCCATTAAACCCCATACTCTATGTCTGTAACTAATCATTTTCTTATAATTGCAGGTATATAGTTTCCTCACTTGTCTGACTACTAATTCAGAGTCTGAAAATACTCTGATAGTTTTTACCCCTTTCTTGATGGCCATGACAAGTCCTAAAATTAGGGCCTCATATTCAGCAATATTGTTAGTGCAGGAAAATTGTAATCTATATGCTGCCAAATGTGATTTACCTTGAGGATTTATGAGTTCAATACCCGCACCTGCGCCCTGTTTTGATTTGGACCCATCACATTTTAACGTCCACATGCCATCTTTACTTTTCTGATCTTTTACCTTGGCATACTTTGTCCCTTTTATTGCCTGTGGGGTGTTGTCTTGTTTATTCATGGGTTTTTCCGTTTGGTTATCTTGTATATGTGGGTTTTTAGTTTGCAACTCAGAAAGATAACTACCCTCGTCCTCTATTTCTTTTCCTAAATCTGGAATCAAGGCCTCTATATTATCCTGAACATATCTCTGTGTCGGATCAGGATTCTCATTTTTCTCTTGTGACTCTACCCTCCCTATGCACTTTTTGTATTCATATTCAATGATGTCTTTGCATATTTCACAATTCTCCTCAGAATGTTGCCTATCATGGACTCTACACCTATTTTTATATAACTTACATTGGACTGGGAGATTGTGTGTAACGCACTCTTCCACCTCTCGTCTAATGGCACGACCAAATTTGTCTATTGCATTGTTTTCCTCATCTGAAGAATTTCCGTCAGACTCAATGAATAGTGCTGTTCTATTGCTGACACACTTCTTTCTAATGTTTAACATCATAACCTCTTCAATCTGCATCCCATTGTTGGTAATTCTATAGACACCTGGTTCAACAGCAGTATATAATATTTCATTAGTTCGATTATACTCTGTTATCATATGTTTCATTTTGGGTTCTGCCTCTATTCTGATCTGGTTTGGGATGCCTCTCCAAGGTAACCACATGTGTGAAAAGTCAGTAGCCATATATCCGTTTAATGTCTTGGACCAATCCCTACTTAGTAACATTCCATAATTTACGGGTATATCCACTACTTGAATGTCAATGATTTGGCTTACCCTAGGGTCTGAAGCTAATTGCACTTGTATGTTCATGAGTTCTCCTATCACGCTAACCTCGGTCTTATCTAATTGCGTGACAACCTTGGCAGATTTGGTGGGAGTCAGCCCGAGAGTTTTACATATTCCTAAGGGCATTACGTTGGCTGAAGCACCAGAATCTACCATGCAATTGTGTATATTCTTCCCACACAACCTAACAGTTAACAAGAAAGGTTGAGTATCCCTCTTATCCGCATGTATTACTACATTTGTATTGGAAGGCTGCTCAACTTTCTTACCCTTCTCCTTAGGTGGTGAATCACTATTAGGAACAGTTATATCAGCAGACACCTTGTTTGTTATGGATGTATCCAGGGATTTTAAAAAAGCATTTCTGATCCCTGGGGTCTTCAATAATTCATTTAGAGGTATACTGACCTTAATTTTCTTTATTTCCTCTGATAAGTAATTCATTAATCTTGTTGTCTCTATTGTTTCTGTCTTGCTTGTTTGATCCTTTTGCACTGCTGTTCCATTATTTGTGTGCTGATTAGCTTTAAGTATGGCAGGATTGTTGCTAGCATTCTGATCTGGGGGTGTATTGATGTTATTTGGGGGAGTGGAAGTGGTGAAAGGTCCTCCCGGCCTAGGGTTGTTCCTCAAATTGTAGGTGTGGCTTTTATTTGTTTGTTGAAAGGCCTGCACCTCTTCTGTTTCATTTAATATCTCATTTTCAGATTCAAAAGGAAACTGAAAAGCATTTAACACAAAGGCTGATTCAAGATAAAGACTTTCACAACAGTATGGTTCATCCCCTAGCAATTCATCCTCTTTCTCTTCTGCAGTTGCAAAGGTAAACGTTTCTAAGACTAATGCTGTGTCATATTCTGAGGGTACTACCTCATTACCCTTAGGAATGAGAAATTCAGAGGTAGGAGGCTGTACATCTACGTTGAAAATACTAGCTGCCAAGTGGAACTGTGGACAATCGTGCTCAGCATGGGCATTGGTATTGTGAAATCTGCACCAATTTTTGGGTGCTGTATTGGCCATTTGTATGCTAGTTGTTTGTTTTGCACCATGATTATCTGTATTCTCAAAAGGAGAAGCCAGAGTACTGTTATTGGGCCCAGTGTTCCATGTCTTGGGTGGCCTAGGTTGATTCTGATTTTTGTTATTATTGCCCCAGGTCCTATTATCTATCACTGGCCCCCTATTTTGCATTGGTTGCCCCTGACTGGGGCCTTGATGCTGATTGTAGCTTTGGTTCTGATTGTACTGCTGATTTTGATTGAGACTATAATTCTGATTTTGGCCTTGGTTGTGATTTTGATGTGGATTGTAGTTTTGGTTGCTTCTTCCATAGAGGTTCTCATTTCTTAGCTGTGTCACTTCGGTTGTTAATCTTTTCAAATGTGCAGTAATCTCTTTGATTTCTTCCCTATCTTCTTGTGCTTTTGCCACAGTTACATCCCTAGGAAGTTGGAAGAAAGGCTGACCATTATTTTGACTGTTATTGGAAGTACTAGCCGTGTAAGGAGTTACAGCTTGGATTGGAGTGGGATTATACACAGGTGTGTAAGAAGGAACCGGATTTACTAGTGGAGCATGCTGCACAGGGATTCCATTCCATGGGTGTGCCTGATTCTGCACCCCAAAATTTTCTCCATTGACAAATGGACTGTAAGTTGTATGTCTCATTTCTTGGTTCACTGAGGCTGCCTCTTTATAGGCTTTGGATATTGAATCTATGTCAGGTTTTCTTTTGACAAACATGGTAGTTAAAGGATCCAAGGCAGCATAGTACATAGCCAACAAGGGAGCATCATCTATGGTATAAGGGGCTACCAGCCTAGAATAGGCCTTTTGAAATCTGTCATTGAAATTTTCAATTAGCTCTCCCTCACCTCGTTTTATAGCAGCCAATTTATGATACAAAGCACAAGGGTCAATGGGTCCTCTAAATCTTGACAGAAATGCTTCTTCCATAAGTGCCCAGGAAGAAATGTAACCATTGGGTAAGTTTACGTACCAGCTAGAGGCCTGCTCATTAAAGGTGTAAGGAAACAATCTACACACAACATCCTCGTGCTCTAACATAGCCCTAAAACATGCTTCCTTAAATATTCTAATATGATCTTCTGGGTCCTGATGCAACTGGTATTTGGGACATATCTTTTCCAGATTTTTTGGCATGTCATGATAATCATTGAAGAGTATGGGAGAATTGACATCGAAATAAGCCATTGTAGGTGTTTGAGCTTGACTTGAACCTGCAGAAATACCTAGATTGATTGGTGGATTAGGATTTAGAGGAGGATTGAGACCTCCAGGAGTGCCTGAACCAAGATTTAAAGATCTGAACAGTGATCTATCAGGACTCACAATACTACGGATGTTAAAAGGTGACTCAGGAGGTGTTCCAGATGAACTTCCCGCTTGCGATATCTTTGGATTCCAAATTAAAGGGCTTTTACTTCGCCTTGTATCAGGTAGTTGCACAAATATATCTCCTGAACTGGACCTAGACCTAGTCACTCTATTACTGTCATTAGCCAGTTTGAAATGAAACCTAACTCAGGAAGGCCCTCCTTCTAGCGCCAGAAAACTGTTGATGACTGTTTTGATGCAATCATAACAATAAGTTAAAATTCACATATAATGAACTGAAACTATACTTGAAAGATAAGAAGGAATCATTTGAGATCCAACTAATCCCAAGTCTACAATGGTTCGGTTGGTCAAGTTCAGTTGGTCAATGTGAAGCTGTAATGTTCAAGGGGCCTTACGTAGTTTAGGTTTGTTTGGTGGCTTACTGGACTAAGAATATGCAAAAAGGTCATGAGATTTCAACAAGTATTCTGTTCATTTGCATATAAGTGTTACCGGGCTGCAAGTTTTAGATGGTTTTCTTGAATTTTTGCAGCTTTCTTCTTTACTTATTTATGAAAACTGTCTACTTATAGCTCTGTTATACATGCTTCTTCAAATTTGAGACAATTTCCTTTAGATTTCTACGTTTTCAGCTAAATATTTCAGATGGGTTGGGAAAAGTTAGAAAGATCTAATCTATACCTCATTTAATCTACCGAAGGATCTAATTGTTTCTGTTATACACTATGTAAATACCACAGTAATTTGATCAAATCCACAGTAAAAACCTTAAATGTAAGTTCTGAGCATTTTCACAAACATACATTTAAAATTGCAAGCTCTCAAAGAAAATATTTCAAAACACAAAGAAGGGCAGGAGAACACTCAGAAGATAGATGCAGAACTCTAGATTCTATTGTATTAGAAACGAATAGTCATACACGATTTACAATGTAAGAATGACTCTTAGTTTCATTGATCATACTACAGAGAACTTACAAGCTTTACAGATACAGTAAGGCAGCCAGACATTCCACGTGCACCTTACTGTAGACAAACAGGCGACCTCCTTCTTCTACTTCTAAACTATGCTAACTTGCTGTATGTTTCTAAAAGAAAAAAAATCCTGTGTAGCCACTGTTGTTTTTCTAAAATCCCTGTTGTAAAGTATTACAGTGTAGAGAGGCACAATATAAAGACATTCTGATTGTCCTCACTACAGCAAAAACCTAACTGAACCCCTGGTTACAGCAATAAATACAGGTGAACCAGCTCTCAAAAATATCTCTGAGCAGTGTCAAATCTGGGCGAAATATTGCCCCTTCTGAGAAGTTCCGGCAGCTGGGCAATAACTTCTGTTTGTCTGTTGCAGTAATACCTTCAGCTGTAACCTTGTTCTTTACTTGAATGGCCTTGACTTTTCGCATTTCATCCTTATCTTCCTACTCCTGAGATCAGATTTCCCTCCTCCATGAGGTCACTGTGTTGACTTTCCAGCTGCTTCCTCAACTGTAAGCCTGCAAGACAAGACAAGCAATAAGTATTTCATTTATCACATAAACAGCATGAAATTAAAATAACCGCTTAAACCCAGGTGACTGCGCAAGATTGTGTAAATCGGATCCAGAATACTCTCAAAACGCGTCCAAAATGCGTTCAAACTGCTCAAAATTCATCGGGTCAACTATCGCTGACCGGGAAAATGCCACAGGCGCCAAAAAAACACTTTAAAATTCCACCGCCTCATTTCCCGCCCATCGGCATGACTATCGCTATCGGCGCGTCAAAAAAAACATGTTAGTCGATATTCACTTCATCATCATGATATTCTGGAAATATGATGCTCTCCCTCCTGAAGGTCCAGATGACGTCATCATGATATTTCGCTTCTGCATATTGGAGAAAAGAACAACATCATCATCATCATCATGTTGAAGAAGAATAGGAGGATATGGAATATAATCCTGCTGCTGAGGAAAGGAAGATGATGGTGACGTCATCGTCATATTCGGGCTTCATTAAAGTGAAAAAAATGACGTCATCATGATATTTAGTTAAGATCAGGGGATAATTGTGATATTGGGTCACCTAAGGAGTATGATCAGGATGATGAATGTAATATGACCCCTTTGCGGCCAAGGCAACCCTCTCGAAAGATCAGGATGATGATGATCATCAGGATATTTGCAGCTTTTGTCGAACTTAGAATAAGACGTCATCATCATATTTGTGAACCGGATCGTGCTTTGGAAAATATCCTACCGAAGGGAAAATGTGATGATGATGATCATCAGGATATTAGCTTCTTCGTTTATCAGATCAGGATGACGTCATCATGATATCCGGAGCCTTCGTTAACTTAGAACATGACGTCATCATGATATTTTCGCTAACTGGATCATGTTTTGGAAAATATCCTACCGAAGGGAAAATGCGATGATGATGATCATCAGGATATTTGCAAAGGTCGTTCTTCTCGGCAGGAGGACTTCACGAAATGTCGGGTGGACAAACAAGATCATGATGATCTTGACAATGTGACAGGATAAAAAAATATGATGATGACCCTCCTCATCGAATTATCATGATGATGTCATCATCATATTTCGTTTTCGGAGCACAAGGATGAGTTGAGGTCATCATGATAATTGTGCTAAGGTGATATTGTACAATATGATCATGCTGTTGAGGAATGGAATATCGCCTTCTTCTTTAAAAAGAAGGGTGATCATCATGATCATGCAAAAGGAGATCAGGAGGATATGAATATGATGATCCTCTTTATCGAATATCATGATGATGTCTCCATCACTTAGCGAATTTCAGCGAATACGACCTTCTTGTGAAAGATCAGGATGATGATCATGATTATGCAAAAGGAGATCAGGAGGATATGAAGTCGTCATCATCATCTTAGCGAACTTTAGCAAATATCAGGATGATGACCTTCCAATAGGATTTGAACATGCACATGCAAATATGCCGATGATGAATTTTCTAAGTCAGGGTGATCTTATAATATCATCATGATATTATAAGATCAGGCGATGCAAAAATATCATGATGATGCTCGCGATACAAAGACCGCTCGACGGGGAAACTTACCGTGACTTAAAGTTGACGTCATCATGATATTTGGACCTCAGGATATTATCGGGGGGGCTTTTCAAATATGATGATGATGTCCTTGATAAAGCAAACCGAGTTTATAAAATATGACCCTCCTAAAAAAATCATGATGCGCATAAGGCCTTTTGACGGGTAAAGGGCACTACCACCTAAGATTGACGTCTGGATATTGCGACTGCATGATTTTTATCGGGTGATAGACCAAGATCATGATGACGTTGACAACATAACAAAAATATGATGATCACTTGCGATTATCAGGTTTGACCAAAACTTTGACTGTGCATAACTTCCACATATGAACAAATTTTCAAGTGAAGTAAAAGGCAAACTTGCATGGAATTTCAAGCTCTTTTCTAATATGAGGTCACAGAAACAAAATATGAACTTTGACAAACTAACCTCATGATGATGACCTACCTCATTTGATATCATGATGATGATGCACCTGACCTTCATTTTTACCAAACCGCCAAAAAGCAGAAAAACACAAGCAGAAGGAAAAAGCAAACATCAGCAGGGGTCCCTCGTTTTGCTAAGGAGCAAAATGGGGCGTGTTGTGAACATCACAACAAGTCTGAGGGTGATAGGCTGAAGTAAATGACAATTGAGTGCCCAACTTCTTCCACAAAGTACGCCAAAAGTGGCCTACAAACTTTGGATCCTTGTTAGTCACAATGTTGAGAGGCAAACCATGGATTCTAACAATTTCTTTGAAGAACAAACTAGCAATGTGTGAAGCATCATTAGTGCATTTACATGGCAAGAAATGAGCCATCTTCCTGAATCTATCCACTACAAACAAATATACTATCAAAGCCCCTTTGAGTCCTAGGAAGACCCAAGACAAAATCCATGCTAATACTTTCCCATGGTCTATTAGGAATAGGAAGTGGCTGATATAGACCAGCATTAGATGAAGTACCCTTTGCCCTTTGACAAATACTACAACATTCAACAAATTTTCTGATATCTGATTGCATTTTAGGCCAAAAATAAAACTCTTCACCTGATCCAATGTTTTATCCAGCCCAAAGTGACCTCCTAGTCCACCACAATGTTTTTCCTTTATGATGTTCTCCCTCATGGAACACCTAGGAACACATAGTTGGCTGCCTTTGAACAACAACCCTTGCTGCAACAAAAACTCAGAAAAATTAGAATGATAAGAGTCTAAAAATTGTGAACAAAATTCATATACCTCCTTGAAATCTTCATCATTTGTTGAGAGCATCAACCCTTACACTTTGCAACTAAATTTCTTGAATCATACACACCCATCTGCCCAATGCATCTGCCACTTTGTTGGCCTACCCCTTCTTGTGTTTGATTGAAAATAGTATATGCTTGGAGTTGTTCAACCCATTTCATGTGCCTATGGTTGAGTTTCTCCTATGAATTCAGAAAACTAAGTGCATGGTTGTCAGTATAAATAATAAATTCTTTAGTCAAAAGATATTGCCTCCATTTTTTCAAAGCTTGCACCATTGCATACAATTCCAAGTCATAAGTAGAGTACTTTCTCTTAGCATTATTCAATTTTTCACTAAAGAAAGCAATAGGCCTACCTTCTTGACTTAGGACAGCCCTATAGCAAGGTTACTAGCATCACATTCCACCACAAACAACTTGTTAAATTTCGGCAAAACAAGAATGGTTGTTGTGCTACCTTTTGTTTCAGGAATTTCAAAAGAATCATTGGCTTCCTTTGTCCAAAAAAACTTACATTTCTGCCCCCCTTTGATGGTATCCATAATTGGTGCACAAATATGACTAAAACCCCTTATGAATTTCCTATAAAATGTTGCCAAACCATGAAAACTTTTCACATCACTTGCTGTTTTTGGAGTTGGCCATGACAAAATGGCCTCTACCTTTGCTGGATCCATCTTCAAATTACCTTGGGAAATGACAAAACCAAGATAGGTGAGTTCTTCCTTCATGAAGACACTCTTTTCCATGTTGATCATCAATTGTTCATCATGCAACTTCTTCAAAACCTGATCCAAATGTTGCAATGCTCTTCCTTAGTCCTGTTGAAAACACGAATGTCATCCAAATATACCACAACAAATTTTGCCAATGAAATCCTTCAACACTTCATTCATGAGACACATAAAAGTACTTGGGCATTAGATAGACCAAATTGGCATCACCAACCACTCATAAAGACCTTCATTTATTTTGAATGTTGTCTTCCATTTCATCCCCTTGCTTTATCCTAATTTGATGATACCCACTCATTAAGGTCAATCTTAGAAAAGTATCTAGCCCCTCCCAAACAATCCATTAGGTCCTTAATCCTTGGCATAGGGAACCTATATCTTATAGTAATCTTGTTAATGGCTCTAGAATCCATACACAACCTCCATTTACCATCCTTTTTAGGGGCTAGGACTATTGGGACAGCACATGGGCTAAGACTCTTTCTTACCAATCCCTTATCCAACAATTCTTGCACTTGCTTGACAATCTCTTCATTTGAGAAGGTGTCATCTTGTAGGCTACTTTGGTTGGCAAAGTAGATCTCAGTATGAAGTCAATTTGATGGCTTATGTCCCTAATAGGTGGCAACTCATTAGGCATTTCTTCTACCATAATCCCCTTATACCTCTCTAACAATTGCTGCACCTCCTTAGGGACCTGTTCCTTACTAGGATCATGCAAACTAGGACTGTTTTTAGGCTTCAAAATTAGAGCATACCCTTGGGTTCCTTCCTCCTTAAGGGTGTCTAAAAACTCTTTACCACTCACAATCATGACACTTGACCCAAACACTCTTCTCTACATTCTCATCAGGCAATGGATCCATTCTATATTTTCTACATCTTGGTTATGGTGAAAGAATTAGTTTTACATCATGTTGTGATTGAACATCATATTGCCATGGACGTCCTAACAACAAATGACAAGCATCCATGGGAATTATATCACACAAAATCTTGTCCTTATATTCTCCTATCTCAAATTCTACCCATGATTGTTCATCTACCAAAAATTTGTTGCCCCTTATTCAACCATGATACTTTATAAGGACTAACATGAGGAAGTCTTTTCAATTTCAATTTGTCTACATTTCAATGGAAACCAAATTTTTAGTTGAGCCTGGACAATGTCTTCCTTTGAGGGGGTTCTTGTGTTTAAGGCACCCTCAACATGGTTCTTCTCTTCATCAAACTTTCTCCATCATGGACTGGGGCTGCACTTCCAATTGGAGAGTTGACACTTTGGCAATCTTCCTCTTGGATCAATTGGTTCCTTCTCTCTCCTCCATGAGAGCTTGAGGCTTTGTTTTCAAGACATTGAAGGCTGGATGTCCACTTGGTTGCAATTGTAGCACCTTCCTGTGAAGACATTAGGACCTCTTCTTGGTCCACCAAATCTACCTCTTCCATTGGCCTCCTTCCCTCTAAAGCCTCCTCTAGAACCTGATTCTCCACTTTGCTCTTGGGAACTAGATTCCCATTGACTTCTTTGGGACTGATTTTTGCCTCCAAAACTGCCCCTACCTCTGAAATTTCTGCCACCTCTTCCTCTATTTTGCTACTCACCTTTCCTCTTCAACTTCTCTTCAGCCCTTAAGCCACTTGAAAGCATTTTTCCATAGTTTTAGGGTTAATAAACTGATCTCATCTTGAATATTAAACCTCAAACCATTTAGATACCTTGCCACTTTACCTTTTCATCCTCCATGTATCCACAACGAAGAGAGAACTTGTGAAACTCCTTGGTGTAGGTGGCCACATCCAAATCTCTTTTCTTGAGATTTTGCATCTTCTTGTAGATCTGCACCTCATAGTCTGATGGAAGGAATTGGGGACTTGATCCTCTCCAACATTCTGT